>OX485807.1:8202165-17574665 GCA_950295325.1 Polytrichum commune
GCCGAATCATGACCTTTACCATCAGACCCCCCTTTCAACCATGTCCGGTAATTTGCAATTTGCATGAAGGCACGGATCATGTCGTCCACTGTAGCTTCATATAAACAAGTCATCTTGTTGCCAGACTGTTGGAGCCATTTGTTGTGTACAGTCTCTGCAAGGTTGCATGTTGGTATTTCCGCACGCTCTTCTATTGTCATATCCTATGAACAACACACAAATACAAGGATAAGACAAACATAAGATAGATTATATATCTAGGTTTGGGTCGTTCAACCCAAAATGGTTGCCACGTTTGGGTCGAACGACCCAAACTGCCTACAAGGTTTGGGTCGTTCGACCCAAACTGCATACAAGGTTTGGGTCGAACGACCCAAACTGTTTGTTGTTTGTTGTGTACAGTCTCTGGAAGGTTGCATGTTGGCATTCCTGCACGCTCTTCTATTGTCATATCCTATGAACAACACAAAAATACAAAGATAAGAAAAACATAAGATATATTACATTGAGTAATGAAGTTTGATATGTACTTACAAGTAGCATATGGCCACCCCATTGTCTGTAACCAGGGTTGTCTATCGCGACGTCATGACGGTGTCGTGCCGTCATGTCGTGTCGTGTCGTGACGGACCCCTCCGTCACGACACAATAGGGTCCACGTAGGGTCAACATAGGGGGAACGGACTAGGGTGGGTAAAATACTTACCTTCTTGCCAAGGTGGCGTCCTATGTGGCAGAAAACGCCGACGTGGTCGTGGATATGCCTAGCGCCAGGTAAATCATTTTGCCATTTTGTTTACCATTTTGTTAAAATCAAAGTAGTAAAAAACGACTAAGGAGGGTGTGGGGCGGACGGGGGACGAGGGTGGGGCGGACGGGGGTGGGGGGGGGAACGGAGCGGACGGGGTCGGGAACGGGGGTGGGAACGGAGCGGACGGAGTCGGGAACGGGGGCGGACGGGGGGGGAACGGGGCGCGGACGGGGGGGAACGGGGCGGACGGGGTTGGGAACGGGGCGGACGGAGGGGGGGGAAATTTTTTTTAAAAAAAATGGGGCGGACGGGGAAGGGGGGGGGGAAAAAAAAACTGGGGCGGACGGGGGAGCGGACCGGGGGGAACGGGGCGCGGACGGGGGGGGAACGAGGCGCGGACGGGGGGGAACGGGGCGGACGGGGTTGGGAACGGGGCGGACGGGATCGGGAACGGGGGCGGACGGAGGGGGGGGGATTTTTTTTTTTTAAATGGGGCGGACGGGGAAGGGGGGGGGGGAAAAAAAAAAAAAAACTGGGGCGGACGGAAGGGGGGGAAATTTTTTTTTAAAAAAATGGGGCGGACGGGGTTGGGAACGGGGCGGACGGGATCGGGAACGGGGGCGGACGGAGGGGGGGGGATTGTTTTTTTTTTAAATGGGGCGGACGGGGAAGGGGGGGGGGGAAAAAAAAAAAAAAAACTGGGGCGGACGGGGGAGCGGACGGGTGGGAACAGGAGCGGACGGAGGGGGGGGGAAATTTTTTTTTTAAAAAATGGGGCGGACGGGGAAGGAAAAAAAAAACTGGGGCGGACGGAGGGGCGGACGGGGGGGAACGGGGCGCGGACGGGGGGGGGAACGGGGCTGGGAACGGAGCGGACGGGGTCGGGAACAGGGGCGGACGGGGGGGCGGACGGGCTCTAGTAAATTTTTCCCCACTTTACCTTTACTTTGCTAACATGTCATTACACGTGGACATTGTAAATCCTACGTGTCTGAATTGGGTTAATGTAATTACACAAAAAAATCGGTAAAATTCAAGTCCGTCAGGATAAAGACAGCATCCGGCATAATGTCGTGACGGATACGTATCGTGACAGCACGACATTATGCCGGGATTACCCTCTGTCACGACACAATAGACAACCCTGTCTGTAACGAAAGTGCCAAAATCCCAACCACTCTGAAAGGCCAAGGATGCCTTCTTCGGAGGCAGCTCCAGGTGACAACCACCAAGAACGAATCACATGGTACTTGGTCTCAGCGTCGTCCATTGTTTTCGCGTCTTTGTAATCCTTGCATATTTGTTTGTGTTCAAATTGTAAGGATGGTTTGATATACTTTTGGGTCACCTTATCCAAGCTTGCGGACCAATGGAAAAGACATGTATGCTCACGTGCAACCATGGGTAGACTTGGATCACCATCCCCATAAATCGCCTTCACCGCATTCCAATTAGCTTGAGCACTATCAGCCATAAACCCTTTGAAGTTTACGTTTGGTACATCATTATCTGTCATGACAACATTCAAATTTTCCCAAAAGAGAATTTGTGCTGCACCATCTTCAGATTGCATGTCACAACACGCAATAGTCAACACTTTACAGTATCGACTGTCATACACATGGCAAGCCATGGTCGTCCAGTCCTTCAAACGTTTGACATGGTCAAACATAATCCATGAATTCTCCACATCCCCACCGACTTGCATCCTCTTCACAAGCTCCACACCACTACCTGGAAGGTCTACAGACATCTTGAAAACAATCACTTTGTCCTTTGACTGCCTTGGGAACCGACTACCATGGACGAATTTAAAAGCAGAGTGGTCTTTGAGCGCCATAATACTATCCATAGTTCCCATTCCACTACGCAAAAAACGCTTTGATCCATATACAAAGTTACGACAATTTGGAGAGGCAAGAGTGTTGAATTTGTCCATGACGACCTCTAGGGATGAACCAACCAAGTGATGGCCTTCGACATTTGCGGGAGATTTGAGAAGGTAATCGGCCAAGAATTGTTTGCTCGCCACCATAACTATGGCTGATTTTTTTGCTGTGGGTGTTTTCAATACTTCATTTGCAACGCATTGGTATGCCATGTCCAATGATTCACGGCATGTGCCATTGGCCACAGGGTGATCATGTACACCAAGATGAATGCAAGCCCTGGACATTCCAACGGATGTGGAGTGGATGTATATGATTCGAGCATTACACAAAGCAATGCACACAGGTGTGGAACGACATACCTTACACTCGACAGTGGACTTAGTAGGGGGAACAACACCCATAGCAAATGGGATAGGAGTTGAACCGGTCCATTCAGTGTTGTTCCGGAGGCCCCCATTGCGATTCATGTAATCACAGTAATCATTATGACATTGGAGATGACCAGCACAAGTAGAGCGCCGGAAGGACAGTCCAAAGTCATTTTGGATATTGGTGGTTTTGGTGGTGCACCAAGGGTGACCGTCGCACATATTGTCCATGCCGTCCATTGAGCGACCATACGTACTTGGAGCTTTGAGTGCCACAGGAGGCAAGAGAAATAAAACATCACCATTAAAAGAAGATGGTAAGTACTTGACTTCACGAACATCTATACTGTCAAAATCAATGGATGCAAGATCGGACTTTGATTTTTTTCTTGACTTTGTCAGCTTCAAGGCATCAACCATAGTCAACCCTGTAGATGAAGGTGAAGGGTGTAGTGAAGGACGTTGAGAAGGTGAGATTTGGGGAGCCACCTTCTTGTACATAAGACCGCAAGGGGATTTGGCTACATGTATAGGAAGTTGGGAAGGAGTAGAATGAACACTTCTAAATGGAAATGGCGATGTGTTTGAAAGATCAACAGATGCACAAATGTCATCTTCTGAATCTGATAGTACAAATACACTATCATCAAGGGGTTCCACCTTAACAGGTGTGATAGAGGGAATTTGAACTGTGGATGTACCGGATTCGTTTGTCAAAATGACAGTTGAAGCTTGCATCTGAGACTCAGAAAGTCCTATCACCCTAAATGAACCAGGTCCTAAGATCCACATAAAACCAACATCAGTTCTATTTTTTGGAACCAAAATCATTTCATACACCTCTCCATCTGCAGAGTACATCTCATGCTCTAAATACATGGTTCCTATCTGGAGGTTGAATCTCAAACTAAGTAAATCCTCTGAAACACTCACATGACCATCATCTTGGAGTGGCAAAACGAAGGGAACAAAAGATCCATGAGCTCTAATGGTAGCCATAGAAAATCAAAAGAACATATGAACAACACATCACAAAAATATGGGGTGAATGTTGCTTTTGTATAGAGTTGTGTGAGGAAATGAATGGAAATGAAAACGTGTGATACAATAATGGATGGAGATGAAAGCGTGTGATACATAGCATCTAATAATACAGAAGTGGACATAATACAATAATAGTTAGAGACTATTTACGAGCAAGATATACACAAAACAGCGTCAAATACTAAAAGTATTGGTAGAAATTTAAAATATATATGTGTGGACTGACGCAGATGTAGAAAGAATTAAAATTGGTTGGAAAAATAAATTATTGATCATTATGAATAGAACAAAGTAGGTGTCAAAAAATTTTGGCAGATATAACAAAAATAAACACATAATGACAAACGCGTCGAAATATCTCGTTCATTGAACGCCAATTACAACATGTGATCGTAATATACGCCGGATTTTGTGAGATAGATACATTGGAAGAATAAATGATAGTACCTGATAGAAAACATATCATAGACACCAACGATGGTGGACGATGTAGAGAGAACACTCGTGAGGCTAAAGAGAAGACGTAGGAAAGCTTTGTATTTCACTTCCGAGAAAAAGAGGTTCAGACTCAGTGTGGGAAATAATAATACAAAAAAGGAAGGGAAAAGAAACTTATTGAGTACGGTAGAAGAAACTGTGAAGACACTGGATTTTGATGCGATGGAGGATGATGAAGGTGCAAAGAGCAAAGAAGATGTAGACGATCATATATCAAAGTCCGAATTGAAGACAAGTTCAAAGAAGACGACAAACAAAAAGGTAAGTCAGTTCAACGTTCACATAATTTGATAGTGCATAAGTTGTAAGTTAGGACGGAGAACCTTGTACGTTCACTCATATGTCATGTAGTAGCAATTTATAGAGGTTATAAATTGGAGAGGAGAAACCCTATACGTTAATGCATATGGTATATAACAGAAATTTAGGATGGCTAGAAGTGAGGAGGAGAACGCACAGGGTTTATAAGAGCAACTTAGGAGGCGAGAAGTTGGGAGGTAAAACCCTGTACGTTAACGCACAGGGTTTATAAGAGCAACTTAGGAGGCGAGAAGTTGGGAGGTAAAACCCTGTACGTTAACGCACAGGGTTTATAAGAGCAACTTAGGAGGCAAAAAGTTGGAAGGCGAAACCCTGTGCGTTAACGCACAGGGTTTGTAAGAGCAACTTAGGAAGGCCAAAGTTGGGAGGTAAAACCCTGTGCGTTAACGCACAGGGTTTGTAAGAGCAATTTAGGAAGGCCAAAAGTTGGGAGGTAAAACGACTAGGAGAGCCTAAAATTAAAACAAATATCTATTGTATGAATTTAAATCGATGTTCAGAACAGAGGAGCAAAAAAACTATTGAAAACGAGGTTAGAATGCAAAAAATGAGAAATATAACTACTCAAGTACTCATGCAATACGTTATAGAAGCTAGAAAATGACACAAAATAGCATAAATTTTTTTTTGCCCCGAAACCCAAAATCTACAAGGTGGCCCAAAACAAGGAAATAGATAGAAGAATGAAAAAAGAAAATCATTTCAAACCAAAACAAATTATGAGAAGAATTTGTAGCTACGGAGATTTAGATAATATAGCATTTTTTATTTTTTTTTGGACCCCATAAGCATTTTTTCCAGATTTTACATGTTTTGGCAAATTTACGAATTCCAGACTAATCTACAAAAAAAAAAAAGTTTTTTTTTCAAATTCACGTCTCGGCCCTGTGCGTTAACATATAGGATCTATGCGCTAACGCATAGGGGCTAGAAAGTTGTCAGCGCAGACCCTGGGTCTACTTGCCTAGCTAGAGGCTTCGCAAAGTTGGGCAAGTAGACCCTATGCGTTAACGCACAGGGTCTGCGCTGGCAACTTTCTAGCGGCTATGCGGGGCCACGAAGAGCCACGCTAAATATGGTTGCAGGGACAAGTAGTATAAATTGCCACAACCCCAAAGCATTCAGTCTTTTTTCTCTCCTCCGTCGGACCTGAGCTCATCGCTACAAGCTCTCTCATCTACAGGTGCAGTACAAGGTTTGTTTGCATTTTCGTGGTGACTGGGTAATTGCGCATAATCAGGCGTAAATTGCGGACAGTTTGGGTCGTTCGACCCAAACTGTTTACATGGGTTGGGTCGAACGACCCAAACTGTGAGCATGATTTGGATTGATCGACCCAAACTCTGAGCATGGTTTGGGTCGTTCGACCCAAACTGTGTGCCTAGTTTGGGTCGAACAACCCAACATGTGTGCCTAGTTTGGGTCGAACAACCCAAACTGTGAGCATGGTTTGGGTTGATCGACCCAAACTGTCTACCTAGTTTGGATTGAACGACCCAAATTGTGTGCATGGTTTGGGTCGAACAACTCAAACTGTGAGCATGGTTTGGGTCGTTCGATCCAAACTGTTTGCATGGGTTGGGTCGAACGACCCAAACTGTTTGCATGGGTTGGGTCGAACGACCCAAACTGTTTGCATGGGTTGGGTCGAACGACCCAAACTGTTTGCATGGGTTGGGTCGAACGACCCAAACTGTGAGCATGGTTTGGGTCGATCAACCCAAACTGTCTACCTAGTTTGGGTCGAATGACCCAAACTCTGAGCATGGTTTGGGTCGTTTGACCCAAACCTCGCGTCCAACTTTGTTAGACCTGTAGTTGGACGCACAGGGTCTGGCCTTGTAGTTTTGGGGTAAGCGGCCACCCTAATCGTACAATATTTAAAGGTGCAAATGGCTATGTCTGTGTTCGTGGTATTCTGTTGTTATTGTTATTGCTATTGCTGTTGTTTTTATAATGTTATTGCTAATGTGTTGCTACTTGTTTTGAAATATTTATGAAACTTATTTCATTTGTTTTAGGATCAATCAATGGATTTGGAAAGAACGACTTCTATTTCTATTGATGATGATTTTACAATGCATTCAACTGAAGGTCGTCCATCTCAACAAGTTCATCATCATCAGGACATATCGTCAAATCTTCATAATAAGAAAAAGAAAAAAATAAATGAATCCCTCGATGATTTTGACTCGGATGAAGATAATGTTGGTGACAATAAAACTTATCAAGAGAAAGTGTGGGAGCTTACAAACAAACGAAAGGTCAATTCTACTTCCACAATTTCTTCAATCCGTGTTGGACCTAATGCTCGCTTGCGTGTACCCTTATGTCGCATGGTTCCTATGCCGATTGTGCGTCCTGCTTTGAAGGGTGACATTACTAAATTGGAGGCTGATTTTTTCAATGGTTATCGTGATGGTGACCGTGTGTTTTATATATCGGCCACCGATTCTAAGGGAAACTTTCAATTCGTGGATGATGAGGTTCGCGCATCTTGGAGCCCAAATTGGGCTCAAGCCAATGCCCTGTTTGAATCTAAATTGGATACAGATTTGTCATTGACGTCATACAAGAACAAGATATTTTTTATATGGGATGGAAATCACAGATTTCTTGCTTGTAAAAATTATATTGACCGCGTATATACCGAAGATTATGAACGTCATGTCTTTGTGGATTCTATCATTTTGGCGCCCGAGCCTGACGACATTTCAAGTTTGTTGACTGCTATGCATGACATCAACAAGTAATGTTCTTACCTATTTTTTTACATTTATTTATAGTTTATATTTTGTTTTCCAAATTATATCATCATGAATCTAATCAATTTAATGTTTCTTTTAGGTCAACCGAAAATTCTCACGTATCCACCAATTTGGTGCATACTTTATATCGGATGCAAAGTATTGGCACCATGCCTTTGACTTCCTTCAGAAAGCAACTGGATCCAAAGAATTATAAACGATGTGAGCAGAAGTCCGTCGAAACTTGATATTCTTTGACACGACCAATTTTTTTGGATTACATGTACAATGTAAGTTCTTCTACCATTGCTAATATGTGCCTTATGTTTATTCACCTTCATTTTACATTACATCTATATGAACTTATAAATATTGATTTTTGTTTGATTTTTCAGCAAGAACTTGCTGAGGCTAGCGATATTGCTCTCAACCAGTACAATGAAACTCATCATCTTGAACGGATATCAGACGGAGTTTCAAAAGCAATGTCCGCAGCTGTCAACAAGAAACGTGCAATGTTATCTTCTAGTTTTACGAAACAACTAGCGATTGCCGATATCAACCTTACCTCTGCTTTCCTTGAAGAAGTTAAGCACCATTGGGGTTCATTTTCGGTGCCTGAAATGCTACAAGAGAAACTTCATCGTGTTGCTGCCAGTAATGTGGATGCAGAAGTCAAAGTTGGATGGCTTAAGTTTTGGAATGGCAATAGATTTGACAAAGATGCATTGCATTTCCCAAAATCGCCCCTCTTTGATTCTGCACTTGATGATTGGTTATCAAAGTCTACATATTGGGCACAGTTGGAAAAAAAAGCTATCGAAGAGCTTCAAAGTATTATTTCATCTCCTCTTCAGTTGCCTGCAGATGTGCCTACTCTCTCCGAGTATATCCAAACCTGAAAATTTGCGGCTTTCAATTCAATATTCTATCGTGAATTCCAAAGCGGAAAAGTCAAAAAACACAACGGTTGGGATGAGCAACCTAATATTGATCTTGCTATGAAACGTGTATTATACAGGTACAACCTAATCTTATTATTTTTTTGATTTTGTTTATTCTATTTGTCAAATTGTCATGGAATATTTGACTTACAATATTTTTGTGTGTAGGTATTTTCGATATGTTTTGATTCCACATAAATGCGTTATAGGGAACCTCGTTTTTTCCCAAATTGGCGTGACACTGGTGCAGGAGATTCATGCATGTTTACTACTGAGATTTGTTTGGATTGGTCGCTCCCACACTATGAGGATTGTGGTTGGTATCTTGATTGTCCTAAGGATGCATGTCCGTCAAGTGAGAAGACAATCCGTCAGATAAATGATGCTAAAAATGTGGATCTTCGTGATACTGCAATTTTGCAAGCACAAATTGTGCAGCTTAAACTTAGAGAGCCAGAACCAAAAGAGACAAAACGTCGTAAGAGGAAACATGTTCCTGAAACCAAAATACAATATCAATCGGAAATTTCAGAACATGAAAAATTGCTTGTTCTTTCCAATGATTTGGATAAGAATCCACTTGGAGGCGAAAGTTCAAAGTTTGGGTGCGATGTATTGGAATTTCATTACTCGAGCACCTATGACGCTATTCATCGTGCGCCAACGAATGTTTTCAGAAAAAAGTTATTCATACTGAAGAACTTTCTCACGTTATCTTTTGCTCGATCTACTGCTGTCAAGAACAAGTCTGAAGGAGTTGAAGTAGGCCCTCCTGAGTGGATCCAATGGCGGAAATTTCTTGAAAACGTAAGTATTATTGTTTTGGTATTTTCTGTAATGTTCTTACTTTCATTTGGATTTTATTTTGTGTCTTATATTGTGATATGTTGTGGTATTTCAGTTCAAAGACAATCGCGAATTTCATGTCATGGGAAGTCCGACTCCATTTGCTGTTGACTTGGTTTTTCTGCAATTTCCCGACGGTCTTGACTTCAACCTCTCCAATAGACCTGCTGAAATTCCTCTTTGGAATAAATATGACAAGAACTGGATGGTTGCAACAATGTCCTTGTGCAAGTCCATCTTGTCTGATGATGGCGTCCTCATAATATTTTCTACTATCGATATGCAAACCAAGGTTTTGAATTCAACCTTATACAACGGCAACATGAAAGTTCTTAGGACTTTTATTTGCCTCAATTCGTACATGGTGTTCAAGGATCCGGAGTCTCCAACCTACACCGTAAGTATAACACATCACAATTGTTTCTATTTAATTATTTTGGTGTTATTTGCATTGTATATAGTTTTAACACAATTTATATTTTTTTGTAGACTCCGGCATTTATGGCTCATGTCTTGGTAAGGGATTTTACTACCACAAAATCCACGAGACAACCAAACTCCACTTTTTTTGGCACTGGATTGAAAAGCAAAAACTTGCTTTTCAATTTTGTGGATGAAAAAAACATGCTTCTTCAAAAATCGGGAAGACCTTGGAGGGGGCCATATCAAAAATCGCCGCGTTTTTTTTCAAGATCTTATTGAATTGTTTACACCATCGAATGGACGTGTTGTTGATTTGACATGTTCTACTGGAGCTTCTATCCTAGCAACACGCGCATGTGGCAGACATCTTCTTGCATTTGAGGGTGATAATGACATGTTTGAGCACATATTGAAACCGCTTTTGGAAAACGTTTTGAAAGAGGGGTCATCTAAGCAGAATATACAAGATCTCACAAAAGAAGATGATAACCTCTCAAATGAGAAGATGCTTGAATTTGAGTGTGAGTAAGTTTTAATACAATAAATTTTTATTCAATTCATTCGTTTCATTCAATTCATTGGTTCATTTTTATTTCTTCACATTATTTACATGTTTCATCGATTTGATTTCAAGAATACGATTGGAAAGAGGACATGTCTCCCGTTTTGGGCACATAGACAATTCCTACGAAGTCCAAGCCGTAGCCCGCGTCTCCCATCATATGCCGAGAATGTTGCAATTGCAATGTTGAATCTCGAAGATTCGGATCCAAATGAAGAATCTTGCTATAGTTCCAAAATCAATTCGCAATGCAAAGGTGCTCGAATATATATAGATGACGAGGCAAAAGATAGTTTCATGTCTAGTGCTACTACTGATGAATAAATTTTTGGACTTCATGTTGTTTATCCTTCTCAACCCTCTTATTACTAAACCCTAAAATCATCATTTTTAAGGCCACAATTCCACGGTTATAGGATATTGGTGGCCCTATTACCAAAATTTTCATCTTCCTCACTGCTCATAAGTTACCGCTCATCGCTCACCGCTCATTGCTCACCGCTCATAAGATAGCACTCCCCTTCCCAAACGTGTCATACTAAAGAGGGAGAACAGTAGTACAAACTAAGCTTCAATAAACGGGGAGGAACTGGCTGCTAGTTACGGATGAACCAATTGAGTTTGAAAAATCAACCGATCGAAGTTCAAGACTTCATGAAAAACTCCCCATCATTTTAGAGGAATTTATTATAGAATATGCTCCAATTTAACAGAGGAAAACCCGCAAGGTGTCAACATATGACCAGTTGGACTTAGAAACACAAGGATATTGACCGATTATGATGCCCAAAATGCTCCATGGACCTATGTTTGGGGAAAACCGACGGCTAGTTCATTATCAGTTGATGGATTTCCCCTCATGGCCGGTCCAAATTTCCAACCATCGGATGGCAATCCGACTGTAATTTCAATACTCCGGCAATTAGCCGATGGACCAAAAAATGTCCCGGAAATGTAGCCAATTCTTCTTGTGAGTTACTAGATTTGAGCCGGAAGCATCCAGAGCGCTATTTGTCTGGGGCATCTGATGATGCACTTGAGGAAGTACCCTAAACCTTAAACTTTTTGAATTATGCAACCTTTCCATGACCAAATCCAATTGCTTCTATGAAGAATTGGGGGACCCTTGGCCTTCAAGCGGTGAATTCTTGCCAAGGATATTAACTCTTCAAATTTAAAGTTTTGAACATGCCTTTCTTTCCACTTATTCAAGATTTTGTACTAAGAAATGATTTCTAATAACTTTTCATACATTTTTTAAACAATTAGTGCCAATATGAATTCCATTTAATCGGATATTGGCCAATGAAAATATGAAAATATAGGCAATTGGCCGATTGATTTTACAAATGACCAGCTCTTGCCGATGTAAATTGGAAAAAATCCGACCCTTCGTAGCAACTATCGGCAATTAGCCACTAAGGCTTCAAAAACTTCCCGAACTCTGCCCTGGACACTGCTAAGTTTAACTTACACTTGTCCTCTCAAATCCCCTCATAAACACACAGTTAAGGGGCACTTTACACTGCACCATTTAATGGTATTTAGTGTCCCATGCGTAATAGTGTCACATACCCATGTTTTTGAGGTGTATGGTAGGTTACATGAACGATCAACAACGTCACGTTTAGTGTCACCTGATGACACTTGGTGTTCAAGTGCGTTTACTACGATCTTGGGATGAGGATGTTCAGTAATGTTATGAGGGGTGTGTGCCTATGTTGCACAATGGTCTATATGTTGACTAAAGTGTACTCAAATGACACTTGGCATCAGTGTGCTCAAGAATACATAGCTTCCTCTTGCATACTATGATATATCATTAGTATCCCAATGTGCTTCGTTGGCATCATAATGTAATTAACTTTGCGCTATGAAAGGTCACTTATGTTGACAACTATGATCATATTTGCAGTTAGTGGACGTGACACTTTAAGACCTCGAGGCATCCAGTTTAGGCCCTTTGCAAATAGTGCAAGGTAGAAAGACGGGAAGAGGTGAATGGCCATTGTGGGTGCACTATACTAAGAATAGGATGATTTTTTGTGTGGACCCAAAATGGATTTGTAAAAGTGTTCGCCTGAAAAGGATACAATGATAGGCCGGATGTTGTGATTGGCCAAATAAGTCATGGTTACCACCACTTTGGGATCACTTCTTGGTGCCATTAAGTTAATTATGTAGTGTGCCTTCACATGCAAAGTAGGATTTTTTGATGCCTCAAATTAAGGAGACTCTATCATACAAGTAGGAGGTTTGACCTACTTACATCTTTTGGGAAAATGTAACTAATTATTTAACATGGAATGAAATCCGGGAACAACTTGCATTCCTCATCATTCCTCCACTCTTTATGGCCGAATCAACTTATTTTCAACGTTTTCCGTTCTTCTACCTTACGCCTCTTTATCCACCCCCACTATTGGCCATGGTGAACTAAATTCTAAATGTTTGTCGTACCCCCACAACTGATGACTTGAAATTCGAACAACAGGGCTCATATATTACATTATGTTGACTACAGTACCACAAAGTCCACCACCTACTGAGGGGAAGACAAAACACCTTATCATGCATCATACACAACCATGATCAGTTTAACGGTCAAGGGCTCATATTCACGCCGGTTAACCCCCCCCCCCAAAAAAAAAGGGAAAAAAAAAGGATGGCATTTTCTTTGCTTTTATTATATATTTTTTTGATCCTCACACTAACCACACACCGATCACGACTGAAGTAGCATAGGTGTTCAATTGGGAAAGGAAAGTAACCGAATAACGCCCTGCATATCGTTACTTCTAACGCCGGGTCCCTAATGTGGTGGTCCACGAGTGGAGATGCTCATGACCAATGTTCGAGATTGAAGTCATCAATGCCCTTCAAACGCGATTTGGCCCTACAAAATATACCTCTCAAAATAACCCTTCAAAATGCAACCCCAAATTGAAAATGAAGATGTCACTTAAAGTCCTTGATAGAATATGCCCATCAAGCATTGTTCATATCAAAATTGACCAGTCAATGTTAACTGCCAATTAACATTGGCTTCCGAAATGACAAAAAAGAGTGCATGACGCCGCTACCAAGGATCGAACCCAGGTCACCCACGTGATGGGTGGGAATTCTTACCATTATACCACAATGACATGTGGTAGGCCCTGACAACTAATCATAACCACTGCTTCACACAATGTTTCAAGCTGAAGTCTTTAGTGCCCTCAAAATCCAAATTGAATAGATTGATAGATATACATATATACTTCCTTTTGATAGATTTAGCGATATTTGAATTAAGCAAACTAAGCGACTACGACATTTGTGATTTGAGTTTATTTTGTCTTTAAGAGCGTTTATGTGGATCTAGTTTTGCGACTATAGATTGAGAACAAGTTTACAAACAACCGATCCTTTCGATCGTGTTAGCAATGTTAGCATATACTCTATACAAGAAAGTGGCAAATAGAGCTATGATTTGAGCGTTTTGCGTACTTGTTGAACAATTCATTTCCGAAGGTATTCCTTAAATTCTCCAAATCAACTGTTGTAGCTTGAATAATTGCCATTGGTGTTACTTGTTGACTTGAAAACGTCTCTAATTGTCTTCAAAAGTAAGGTAAGTTCGTTCATCACCATTGGTCTTACCTTCAAAAAGGTAAGTGCATTATGCAACTTCTAAATCATAGGGATGTACCAATTTGGTCGTGGATTGATGGTGGGTTGAGGGTTGGTTATGGTTATGATATCATTAGCTAGTACATTTCCCACAATGTCTAGATGTCTATTGAGCTCTTGAACTTGGTTCTTCGAGTGTGGTGTTTCAAAGCAGAATTGGGTGAAGATCGAAAGGAGAACTAGACTCAACCTTGACACACTAGATGCTTTGTTGAGGGTTAGTCTAAATGGGTTTGGAGCTGAATTCATGAATTGGAATGGCATTTTTGAATCTTGGAAAACCGCCACAAGAACCAACAAGTGTAGGGCATTGTCACTACAAGAAGTGGAGTTAGATGGTTGAATCTTAATTCTTCACATTATACTGGAAACATGTACCATATAATTCATGCATAAACTTAATATAAATACTCTATTTCATTTCTATATTCTTGGATTGACGTCTTGGTTTTGAACCAGGCTGAAATTTGAGAGCCTTTCAAAATGAATGAAACGCATATGAGGGCTTCAATCTCGAACACTGCTCACGAGTCACGACGATGGCGCTCAGAAGCCGAAGGTCCCACCTTTGTGGCGTTCCGAGCGCCTTTCCAAACTCCAGCCCCGATGTCAGAGGCAGGAAGGCCCCTCCGAACCTTCCTTCGCAATCCCATCGTCCGCCACGTCTGTTCCATTTAGCATATAAGCCGCTCCCCTCCGCGTCAACTTGTCAGCACACTCCAATTTCCCATTTCCGATCTCACTTGCTCAATCCGTCTGCACTTCACAAAGCCTTCTACTACGAGTATACCCCTTGCTTATTTACAAGTCGTGAATCATCGCTGCATTGTGTGGGTTTTGCGTCTGCTTCTCCGATCACACACCTACTTACATACACCATGACTATCACCATCCACGGAGCCTTCTACTCTACCTGCACCCAGCGGGTGCTCACCACCTTGGTGGAGAAGAATGTCGACGATTGGAAGTTGGAGTCCATTGACATGATGAAGGGCCAGCACAAGAGCCCCGAGTACCTCCAGAACTTGCAGGTCAGTTATCCTCAGAGCGATGCTTGGTTGGTGTTTTTCGATGTTTCGGAACGGCCACTTGTGGTGGAATTTGCTTTAGTTCCATAGGGTTTTTGGGTGATGGATGATTCTGGGAGAGGATGGGCTCGCATTTTGGAGCTGATGAGTAGCGATCTTGTAATTCGATCTTTGGAATGGCCTGTTGTAGTGTTTTGCATTTAGCTCGCTGGGTCGGAGCTAGCAATGGTAGTTGTGTGAAGGTGGCTGCAGTTTGAATTCAGATAAGAACACGTTTGATGATGTGGTCAGAAAACTTTGAGGAAATGGCGCTCTGTAACTGTCTGGCACATGGTGACCGTGTAATTTTCTTTTTGTTTGCAGCCTTTCGGACAGATCCCCGTGCTCGAGGACGGTAACGTGAAAATCTTCGGTATGCATCCTTCACCTGTCCAGCTAGAATATTACTTTACTTTTCGTCAAGATATTCTCAGTGCTTGGCGCCACACTAAATAGGCACATACATAAAGAAGATCAGAAGCAAGTGATTGCAAACATACATGCAACACACTTGTAGTAAATAACAGCCATTGGTATGGAATTGATATAATGCAATGTCCATTCTCTCCCTGCACATCATCGACGAATTTTGTGAACTATGCATCGAACCCATGTGATATGTCTGACCGAGGTGGAGGACATGTTTGCTTTGGTCATCCTGAGAAATTGGTTTTGAGGACAATGCGCATTTGCTTACCAACGCTACTATTCTGTAACCACGCAGAGTCCCGCGCCATCGCCAGATACATCAGCGATAAGCACGAGAGCCAGGGCACCAAGCTTTTTGGAAGCTCCCTAAAGGAGAGGGCCCTCGTCAACCAATGGATTGAGGTGGAATCACAGAACTACAACCCTGCCGTATCCAGTATCGTCTTCCAGATTGTATTCACTCCTATGTTCGGGTTGAAGCGTAATGATGCCGTCGTGGACGAGCAAGTAGCTAAGTTGGAGAAGGTTTTGGATGTTTACGAAGCTCAGTTGTCCAAGAGCAAGTACTTGGCAGGCGATTTCTTCAGCATGGCTGATCTGTCCCACCTCCCTTACACGAACTTGTTGGTGAACGCCACCGACAAGGCTGAAGTCATCACCTCCAGACCTCATGTACATGCTTGGTGGAAGGACATCTCCTCCCGCCCATCCTTCACCAAGGTTCTTGGTTTCCAGAAGCAGTAAATGTAGATATCTCGGCTATGGATCGTTGAAAGTGCATTGTAACTTCAGTCTATTTCTATAGAAATGAAGAATTGTGATTTTAAATCTACCAGTTTTTGTTGATGTTTAAAGAGAGTGCAAACTTTGACCACTTTTGCCTGGATGCAACAATATCCTCTCTGGACTCGCTTCGATTATCGAACACCGCCTTGTGGATCTGGCCTGGATCAGCAGCGATCTATGACTGCTAACTCCTTTTTTGGTCTGTGAGTGTGTTGATGGCTGTCATCGAGTACTCAATATTCCTACTATGTAAAGATGAACACTCTATTCAGAGCAACGTCACCTAAATAGGGTCTGGTTATAGGGTGTCTTTCAATGTAGTGCGTAAAGACAGTGACCATCAAATCTCTGTATTGCCACCAGTGCGTGCATTACTTTATATTTAAGTTTTTAAATGCTCACCGTTGGGGCTGGGAATTGACACGACTCTCCACACGCATGTCTGCTTTTGCAATAGGCACATGCACAGCAACTTTTGGTTATGTCATGGCACAAGGGCAGTGTCATTTATCATTGGCATGTGCATTGTGCACATGGTGAAGTTACAAGATGGTGGGCTATTATGCTACTCGAGACTCGAGTTAATGACAAGTTACACACAAGTCTGCATGCAGGAAAAGATTGCTTTGACAGTTATTAATATTGTCCAATGTGTAATTTATTATGCATCGTGATTATTTTTGAACCACATGAGCCTTGCAGTGAGGTTGAAAGGAGAATGCCTAGATTCTGATACCAAAACATAGAGGCTAACATGGGTAGGCAATTGAGTGCAATACTGTGAAGAGTTCCTATCACATTTTCTAATGCTCACTAAAGAAATTTGAAGTTTTGTGATCAATGACTTGTAATTAGCACCCATAACACATGCAGTGAGAACTTGCTTACAATCCACATTCACTGAGGTGTTGAAAGTAACGCTGACATTCATATTCATAAGAGCTTGTTCCCCCTAGAGAAACATTAAACTATCTAAATATGAACCATTTATCCTGTTTAGTGTCACATGATTAATAGCGTCACTTATTACCCTATTTTTGAGGTGTATGCAAGGTTACACTTAGATCAACAACTTCATCATTAGTGTCACCTCCTGACGCATGGTATTAAAGTGAACTTACTATTCTTTTGGCATGATTATGTCTATGTTACACAAATGATCTACAAGTTTACTGAAGTGTACACAAGTGACACTTGACATTAGTAGTACTTGTTCTCAAGAATATCTTCCTCCATGCTGAAATATAAACACATGACACTTATCATCAGTGTGCTCAATAATATCTTCCCCTTGCATACGAAAACACAAAATGATCATCCCAACATGCTATGCTAAATGTCATAATGTTATAATTTTTCACTTGACAAAGTTACTTATGTTGACGAATAGTACCACATTCACAATTGGCAGACGTGACATTTTGAGACCTCTAGGCACCTAGTTCAGGCCCTTCGCAAATAGTGTACATACCACTAAATACCATAGACAGTGTCCAACAGTAAGTGTATTAACATAGCATACGTTCTCAGCTGCATAGGCAACAGAGGGATTGTGGAAGACGAGGAGTCCCAACTCCATCAAGAACTCTTAACAGGGACATCTGTATGGACAATGCATAAAAAAATGTGGGGAGCGGACTTCAATTCTGTTATCATGGAAATTCAATTCTGCCAAGGCCTCAGCTACGGCTGTTGCTAACTCACCGCTTTAGCTCTTTCCGCTAATTTGAACTCTTGTACCTGTGTTAAAAGCATAAGCCTCCAAAGAGAAAGCTTCAGACTTCTAAGCAGTGTTATACACCTCCTGCATTTTATGTAACACAAGGTGTAGAATAATACACATTATAATTTCACTTTAACAAAAATAGAACACTTATACAGGTCGGGGTGACCCACCTAAACGACCAATCCCCCAAAAAACACACTAATGATGCGAAAAATGAGCAGGAATGGGCAGGGAAGTTGCGAATGACGAGCCTCGGTTGGTATAAACATACTGGGAAGTAAAGAGCATGTGGAAATGGAGTACCAGTAACGTTGGAAGCCCAAAAGCTGATATATCCTTGTAGGTGTCGCCGTTCAGACAAACACTTACAGAGAACAGATAAAGATAACCAGTAAACCACAAATAAGTACCAAGAGAGATAGTTAATCCAAAGCTATTAGACTTGCACACAAACTTCCAAGCATTCATAAGGAAGCAATCAGAAGTACAAAGAAATAGAAATCTAATCACACATGCGGCACTAGCCAAAACGGTGGCTAGTCATTTTGGCCAAAATTGGTCATCCACAACAGCCCGCATGGAATTTTAGAAAGCCCAAAAGAAAACGTAGGTCAATTTCCACCATCATCACCCACCTCGATGTACGTACTGGCCGCTGGACACTTGATGCCCAACAAGTAACCTGGTTCAAATAAGTGCCTTTGAAGAATTCAGTTGCATGTACATGAGTATCGAACTGTACAGTGGAAATCTATCTACAAGCCTTCATCCTACTAGATCAGTTCGGAATGCCGACCTCTGGACTTGAATGGAGTGGACGAGTTTCGCAAGCTCGATGAGGTCAACGTGGATGGCCTGCTTTCGTGAGTAATTTTTACACCACCGCACATGGTTGTAGCATGCATCCCAGCCTAAAAGAGAGTAAACCCCCATCAAGATATTATCTGGCGGTCGAATACCCAGGAGGGGCTGCAATTCGATTGCAGTTGCATGCGTGAAGTTCCGAAATGCATCAGTATGAAAAAGATAAGGAAAGACTTCGATCACCACTGCCCCCGGCCTTGCAAAGAGGAAGTTCACATTCTGTGACCCATGCGGCACAATAAAGAAATCGTCTTCCGCCACGCTCTTCACTTGGTCGCAGAAACTGCCTAACCCACTTGCTCTATGCTCAACAGGAACCATCAAAACCTCACTTATTACATCCCCTACATCAAGTTTGTTTGCAAGCCTCCGAGGGCCACTGGCCCTGTCAAGCACTACGGCTTTCCTAACGGGCCAGGAAGCATTCGCAGGTTCTATCCCACAATATTTCAAAACTTTGGATCGCAGCTCAGCATTGGTCTCCACATCAGGTACATACTTTACACTCGTGGGCCCCGAAAACAACACAGCATCGTAGAAGCAGATAGAGTCATCTGCTCGGGTGGGTAGCTCTTGATACCTAACCTTCTGCTCTAATGCTTGCAACAATCCTCGCCCCCAGATCGAAACATCCTTCTCTGCTGCAAACCAGTGGATAGTGGCGGATCCATTCAACTGCTTGAAGAACATGGCAGGTAGTATTTTCTCAGCTTCGTGATGTGGATTTGGTTTCCCTCTCGGAAGAAACCGTTGATCCAGCACTAACCCAAACCCTGACATCCAGTGCCAACCCGTAGAGCAACTTGAATCATAGACTACTGGAACAGTCAACTCCTCTCCCCAAAACCGCATAAACTTCGGTACGTCATTGGTCCTCCGTAAACCCTCCATGCCAAGGTTTTCACAAATCCTTACCTTGTCGCTAGCGAAACATATGTTCTGCACTCTGGGAAAACATTCGGAGTTGCACTCTCCAGTGCAGTAAGACGATGAATCTAAGAAAGGGAGTGGGGGCTCCTTCGAGGAGCATCCCCGACCAACATTAGGGTTTGGCAAAAATGAGCTCGGTAGTGATTGAGGGGAGAGAAGGTACATAAGACATGCAGCAAACAGGAAGGAAAACAACGTCCATCGTATTAAAAGAGTGGGGATAGTGACCCCCCGATGGCGGCACCCAATCATCCATGCACTCAGATTGCCTCTTCGCCTCCTCCTCTTACTCCTGCTCCCCTCCTGCATATGCATATGCATCTGCAGCAGAAGAATCTGTGTTCACATGCACCCATGCAGCAAAGTGAAAGCACAAATCGCCTAGCCTACAAACACCAACAGAATTGAATCGTGATGCGAATTCGAGTCGACTCAGACGAGGGAAGGAACTCATGATGCAATGGCCATAGCCACCAGAGCGAGAGAGGGGAGGGAGGTACTTGGAGTTTCTTCCCGGGCAGCCTTCCCTGCCCTGGTTGCCCGAAGGTACATTCTCTCCGACTTCCCATAACTTCGACGTCAGGGATGTCGAGGGAGAGGTAACTTGGAATGTGAAACCTTCGTGAAGGCAATCTTCGCTTTGAAACCTGTTGTTTTACGAACGACATCTGTATGTGGTGAACGCATTGAACTCAGTAATTTCCAGGTACATTTGGATCTCCCAAGCTTAAACTTTGACAAATCTACAGTCAGAAATCTCTCCTTTAAAGTCACTTTGTGGATGTGGGCAGTACGTTTTACAAGCTTCAATTGTTGCTGGATTGTGCATAGAAATATTGTAGAGAATGATGTTCATGTGACATTCTCTAGATAATATTCTAGGATAATATTCTAGGTAATAGGGATTTCATTTTCTCAAAGTCCACTTACCCTGTTCACTTCTTATCATTAGCATCACTCAAAAATTTAACCTAAATTAAGTCAGAATTAGAGAATAAGGAACACGCACTACAAGGCTCAAGATCTTGTCCAGGAGTCAGGATTTCGTTTATGTAGTTGACAAAGTATGTATTCCTTAAATGAAGGACACATGTAATGAGACCAAATCTTATGTGATGGGAGTTGCAAGAGCATCGACGATTCATGTGAATGGTAGGATGAAGGAGCAAACACAATCGCTACTATTGAAATGATTTCCAAGCTATTAATATGGGTCACAAGACAAACAAGGAAATACAACACATAGACAAGCGAAGGAACTTTGAACTGACTGAATAGATCATATTCTACAACAACTTTGGAAACAGTTCGACATCAAAGGTTTAACATGACCATATGAAATGCACAACTCCTCGTTCTTAATTGTCAACCTCGTTTGCATGGAGAGGTATGGTTTTCAATCATGGAGACTGGAATTGATAACCTGCTTCTTCCTTCAACACTTGCTTAAGGGCAAGAGCATGTGCTTCAAAGATCTACCCGGAAGGCTATAGATAGTCACATTACGACCAGAAATAAATCGTGCAAGAGAAAAAATGGGAGAGCAAAAAGGAATCCATATCACAAGACGTAGCCAATTGAACAAAGGCGGAGGAGAAGCAGATCGACTAAAACACCAATAGGCATGAATTCCAGACACAGAATCGTAGAAAAATGATAGATCGATCGTTGATAATTGAGTTTCTTCACATATACAAGGTCATTTTTCCAAACCAGCGCTCCCATAAGGAACGACTGGAGAGTCACTAAAGCTTTTCTCTACAAGGGGCCACTTCTGATGGAAAGCCCTCATCGCTACATTGTGACTTTCCTATGCGAGGAGTCAAAATATTGGTGAAGTCAATTGCATTCACAACATATTAGTCCGACCAGCGCTTTACATCATGCCGCCACTAGTGGCCGTTCTGAAGATCTGCAAAACAGCAGATCCAATGACGACGAACACGAACAAGCCGAGAACCATCGGGCCGACGGGGTAAGGATTCTTTTTCTTCAATGTCGTCTCTGGCACCTGGCCCCTCTTGTGCACGTTCTTCTGGAACTTGGAGCTCTTCCTCTCCGCAAGCCTCTTGGAAGTCGTCATGGTTGCAACTTGCGCTTCCCCAACAAACCCTAGGTGCTCCTTGCACAGTCGTCGCTCCACCGAAGTCGCCCAAACTCAAAACACAGGCTCCAATCTGTGCAACAATGAAGGCCGCGAAATTTATTAGGAACTTGGAGCAGTGAAGCAGACGGATCTGGGAAGGTCGCAGGATTTGGCTATGGAGTAGAGAGACAAGGAAGGGAAGCAGCAACATATAAGCCAACAGGGGCGGCGAGGCGAGCATGGGTCTCCTCCCACCGCGTGGACGGATGTCTTCGTTCGTTCTATCGTTTCTCGGTCGTTCGTAATTTAGTGGAAGGTTCGTCCACCTTGTGTGGACTTTTATTGACTCCATTGGGCCATGTGACGCAACTTGCTCCCTCTCTTTCTTTCTTCAACGTGCATACCGAGTACCTTATACTTTTGGCACAAATCAATAAAAACGTTTAGTGGGTGTGCCATGTGTCACGTTATGGTTTGTTTCAACATTGGAAAAGTAGATGTGGCATGATGATAAAACTCAATTTCTTACAAGGTACTACAGATGCACCTTGATTGTGTTATTATCGCGTAGGGAGAACATTTCACGTTCTCCACTTTCATGATGGAAAGGTGAGAAATCATAATCACCAGTAGGCCATTATCTATCAAAGTGGGGTTTTGATCAAATCAATTTGTAATCTTGTCTACCTTGAAGCCCACGTAATAGCAAGACCAAGCAACAAAGAGGTGGCACTCATGTGGCTCCTGTGTGGCTTGCTCCCTTACACATTTGTGTATTTTTAATTTTATTTTGGAACATATGAGGCACTTGATCACTTGGCTAGTTCTCTCAAGTAGAGAGACGATTTCATGGCTGGGAATCAAACCGTCAACCTCTCCATTCGGTTTAGGTACCTCTCCATTATCATCAAATAGTTTAGGGTCATCTCCGACCATCTTCCCTACACATTTCAGATTTAAAGTTTCAATCCCTCACAAATAAGTGGATTTCAATTGAATTTCTAGTACAACGGTATGAGCTCGCGACTATGATCAAGATGAAACTTCCCTCATTTATACCAGCTCTCTCTCTCTCTCTCTCTCTCTCTCTCTCTCTCCAACATTGTCAAACATTGGGCGATGATTGTGGTTCAATTGACCCTACACATGTGATTGATAATCCTTATTGGCGTTCAATTCATATAAAAATAAAAAGATGCATACATCTCATCCACATGTCAATGATGCATTACCAACTGACAATATGAGTGGGGTGTTATTGACATGTCATCAATAGACATGTCGCCATATCGATAATTGTCGTCATTTTATATGTTGTGTGTGTGTGTAGTCTCAACAATTAATTACAGTCTATGACAAAGTAGTGAGAAATAAGTTAGTATTGGACTCAGACTCCTAGGGTGGTAACTCTTTTATTACACACAAGGATTATTGATATTAGAACACATTTATGGTTTCTTTCAACATTTTGTAAAACATGTTATATGGGATTTAAGAATTTTCAATCCGACTTTACTTTTGAATAAATAATTAGATAAAATTTTGAAATATTAGAATTCAAGGCCACACAACTTCTAGGGTGTGTGGGCCTCATGTGGTCATTCTTACTAATTGTAAACCTATCTTTGTATGGGGAAAAAGGAGAAAAGTCTATTAGTGTGTTGGCTTGAGTTCAAGTTACCCAAATATTTGAATTACGTATGCACAAGTATTGGGAATGGACTATATAAACTTTGAGGGTCAAGACTTCCAAGCAAAGTTAAGGGACAAAACCATTATGATACCCTCTTCTCTGGATCCCTCCAATCATGGGGACCGAAGGTTTAGGTATAGTGTAGGCAAGGGAGAGGGTTATGTTATGGGGAAGTCGTCCTTCTTCCCCAATCTGGAAACGTCGCCTCGTATGTCAAACGGTTATGATATTCACAGTCTTTGTTGGCTATATCATGTTAGGGGTAGAGACTATGTGATCACTTTTGACCCTAGTCATCAGTGCTTTAAGGATGAACGTGGTGGGTGGATGAGAAAATTACAATTGGATGATTTTCAAAAAAAATTATGCCCATAAAGTTGTCCTTGAATGTTTGACTTGTAAATGAATGTCTTGTGGGAGTCATCGAGAGTGACGATGCAAACCTTCATCTCCATGTGAGTTAAGACACGGATTCCATGTGTATGACACTCAATTAACTTTGGCTAACTAGAGTTTCATGTAAGAAACTAGATAGAGCTACCTATAATCGAAGTTAACTCCCACTTTTAAGATGAGGCGTGGGGAGAACTATGGACAAGGAGAGGTCAAAGTTTATATCATAAATTAATCCATTGGGCATAGTCTTATGTGCATAGCACCTAAAATCTTTCAACAAGAAAATGGTAGAACCGTGAGGCTCTGTCCTTTCTTGTGAAAGACTACAACTATAGTTGTCACTTTGCTTATTCCAGTCCATGGCTATTTACTATACCTCTAACCAAACCTTTCTTGGATTTTGTGCACCTTCTTCTCAAATATGGGTCAAGGATTGAAGCTACTCATTTTATCACCCGAAAGTTTTAAAATAAATAATCAAGAACTACTGAAATAACTATAGTTAACTAGATTTCTTTCAATGTATTTTAGGGAGCACTTATATATAAACTATAGTTAACATCCACATTAAATAAAGTGGACCAAAAATAACAAGAACAAGTAACGTCGTGTGAACACAAAGTGGTTAGGAAATTTGCTCTTGAAACGAAGAAGTTGATGCATAGTCTCTATCCTACAGACAGAGCCAATAAACTGGACAAAAAATAGCAGGAACAAGTAATGTTCAAGTGTAAACGCAAAGTGGCTAGGAATTTGCTCTTGAAACATAGAAGTTGATGCATAGTCTCTGTCCTATAGACAGAGCCAATAAAAGGGGAGAAAAGAAGGGAAAAAAGGAAATCCTGAGCAACTACATAATGGCTCTTTCCAAAGAAAGAAGTTGCAATTGAAAAAAAAAAACTATGATAATTTATGATTGCAATGATTTGTCAAAAGTTCACAATAGACAACTTAAGTGCTCCCCTAAACAGGGCAAACCATAATTAAAGGAGAATTATGCTCGTGTGATACATGGATCCCATGGAATGAAACCAATAATTTATGTAATGGAAAAATAGTAAAGAAGAGAGAAGAAAGGAAACCCAAGGTTGGTATTTACAGTAACTTGTGTTAACTTGAGTTTGACTTAGTCCTGATCCAAAATTTTGGTATTGGGTGCTAACTTGAGTTTCAGTTAGATTCATATTTGCAAAGAAATCGAAAACATATTTGTATTTAAACTAAATTTTTGCTTGCATGAGTTAAGGTCAAAACTTTGTGAACTCAAAGTTTGCAAATATGTCCACAGATGATTTGAACATTGTAGTATCCTCTTGATCTTTTGAAATATGATCTAAATCTAAACCCCACCCAACCCCCAAAAACATGAAATGTGCAATTTGGTCATGACCTCCCAAAGGTGGTTTCAAATAGCGATAGTTGAACCTTCCTCATTGGTGGGGAGACTCTTACTTGCTACTATAGCTCTCTAGCAGTTTGGGCATCATTTTGCCTAATAATTAATTAAAGTGCGAAAGTAAGTTAGGTAGCCCATAGAATAATATTCTAAAATTGGGCAGATTTAAAAAGTAATTAAAAAGTTAGACATTCATCCAAGTCGTTTCTATAATTTATGGATGGTTTCCTAATTTCATCTATGGTGGCTACATTTAACCTAAACATGCACATATATAAATAAATACATACATACATACATACATACATACATACAGTACAACAAAGTTCAAATTAATTTCCCTTTTATGCACTTACGTATACTCATACGTGTCATGAAGGTACACCCCCGGGTCCATATCAATTACACTAAATATCTTTATTAGTGTAGGTGGAAAATTAGTGTGAAAATAATTAATGTACTAATTTTCTAGTCAAGGTGGAATTAACATGGATCCAAGACCCCTTACTCTTCCCCTAATTATGCTGGAAGACTTCCGACCAACACATTGAATATTAGATTTAGGGAAAAAAATTAGTGCAAAATAAAATAATTACCCAAAATATTTTTTCTAGAAAAATAAATAGTGTGGTCCACGCTAATTTTGTACTAACAATTCAGTGGGGGTTAGAAATTACTGTGGCCCACAGTAATAGGGCTGGTTAGTGTAGTTCATTCACCCGCGTCAGAAACCAGGAATACGTCCACGAAATGAGTTTATCGTTCGTCAAAAAGACGGACGAAAGAGAGACCGCGCTGCTGTTCCTCCTGTACGTGTGTGTGCCAGGCTACGACGCACTCCATCCACGTCACCTCAGCCAGCCAGTGAGTGACACGGTGTCATCTTCCTCAAGGCAGCCAATCAGGTGCCCCGCCCGCGCCACGAAGTCGTCCGTGGGTGGGTCCCGGGAAGCCCGTGCCGACCGGAGGGACCCGTGATTCAGGCCCATGATGAGCCGTAGGCGCGTGGAACGGAGCGGGAAGCTCGGAAGTTGGGAAATGGGAAGCAGGAAGCTGGACGCGCTTCAGGACGCCGACACACTCTCCGGGACGATTGTCTCGTCACCTTTGGGATTCCATTAATTGCACCGGTATCATTTTCTTGACATCCTCGGATCTGTTGATGATAGGTAGCCAAATCCGTTACCCGTTCATAACCGGCCAGGATGGTGTCCATAATCATTTGGCGTTTATAACCTACTTTGGGATGTTGTATGTTGTGGGATAACATCAATGTGCACAATGGTAAGATTATGGAGGTTTATGTTGGACATGCACTGACGAGGAGTGGAAATTCGAAATGACAGTTGACATTCTTGAACAGAGTTTCAGTAAGTGTGTTTGTACTCTGTAAGTAGGTCATGTGCTCTCTCTCTCTCTCTCCAACTTCAGAATTGCACATTGAGTAGATTGGAGGTGTTTCTACAATGTTATTACTGATCTGTCTACGATCGGTGGCAAAGTCTGGGCACAAATATAAGTGCTCATACTCGCCCAGAGAATATCCATATTCTTTTGCAATTTGCAACCTATTTTGGGATGTTGATTGTTGTGAGATTACAATTTGCAAAAATGGTATTGAGGTATATGTAAGAATAGATTGAAGGTGTTCAGGTTATGGGTTTACAGTAGGGTCGATGACTAAAGAAACTCCAAACTGAAGCAATCATACTGGTTGTGAATGAAGTTTCGGACCCAAGGAGTTTACACAAGGCCCGAAGTCCAACGCGTGAGAAAATGAAGTGGCGCTGTTGTGGCACCACTTTCCCGCTGAATCTCGTCATTCCTAAGTCTAGAAAATAGGCACTCCATCCAATTTGAGAGACCAAACTTCAAGCTTGGGTCCAATCTTGAGTCTAATCATTAAAAGTGGCAAGGTCCATTAAGGGGGTGTTCTGGACCCCAAGTTTCTCGGAGCCAGACCCGGATGGGATGTAAAAACCCACCCTTATTGAATACATCCCAAATTGGTTTCAAGCATCCCACCTCGTCGAGCGAAAGAGCTGCATTCCGGGTCTTTCCCAAGACAGGATTGTGAGTAACCAAATGTGCACAGACCTTATCATCGGTGCATTGCAGGTGCCTTCTATTTTGCATCGCCGAACGGCCGAATTGAAGGGGCGAGGTTTACCGAGAAGAGGTGGTTTTACCAACGGAATCCCCCTGTTCGGAGCCATTGGCAGCAGATCAATTAGCAGTGCATTGTCCAGAAGATCAAGTTTCCCTTCTCAATCTCTCATGTAAGTTCAGTTCACTTGATCTTAACCTCATGCTCAGCGGTGCTTGGATGCGTTCAATTAGCTGAATTCGTTAGCTATTGATAATGCTAGACAATGCTAGATAACATTTAGATGTATCAGCTTCCGGAGGAAGCAAGCACACATGTATAGGGTAAAGTAAAAATCTGGTGAAATGGTGCACTGATTATCCCAATTAGCGAGGGAGGGTTAATAGTGAGTGTGGGAAATTAGCAAAGGTGATACTAATTTTTTTTTACGCTATGAAGTTAGTGTCACCAAAAGATCTAGGAAGCATTGTTCGTCACAACATTAATTCATCAAAAATACTATTCATGACAACAATATCCATTGAAAGTACCGGGACTTGTCCATTGAAAGTATTGGCACTTGACATTATTCAATGACAAGCATGTGATTCTGTATGAATCATCCTACAAACACCTTAGAGCACGCACTAATTTCCTTGAAATCTATAGTAAATGAGTATGTATTCATGAATTTAGTGTCACTCAAGAAAAAATTCAGCCCTTAGTAACTTTGAGATTTGGCTAAATAAGTGCATGCTATGGGAATTAGTACCACCCTCACTAATTGGGATAATCAATGTAGTTTGGCAAACTTAGGATTCCTATAAAACCTTGGTGATTTACAAAATACTATCGTTTTACTAAACATACATACATACATACATACATACATACATAAATGTAGCCTACAACATATGAATACATATCATAAAAACAAGGAAATCAACACTAAAGACATCAGGGATAATATTGTGGGTGCATGTTTGTATATGAACCCACATAATAAATTAGAGAAATATCATAACCTCCAATGTTATAAAATGGGATTGAAATACAAAAGGCATCCACTTCAATATCCCCATTATTTTTAGTGTTGATTTCCTTGTTTATAGTGTGATCCATAGTATTTACCATAAACATTGTTGTTTGAGTGGCCGATCACATGTACATTGATGTGTGCAATTAGGTTGCCTTCGCAAATGGGTTGCTTCTTTATCCAAGCAAGTTACGTTGGACAAAAATTAGATTACGAAAACATATGACTTTGTTTATTCATCCATATAGAAACCACAATAACTACATAATTTATGTAAATTTATTTATTGTGGTAATAAGCATTCTAAATAGTATGGAATGTCGATATATTAGTGTGGGGCAACCTGATTGCACATATCGGTGCAGTTAACTTCTGAGGCCATGAACTGAAAAGGGATTTCTTAGATGTGGAATGCACTAGACCTGGTGCATTGCACTGCATAATGTATTGGTATTGGTCCATTCCTTGTGGTAGAATACATCAACACACCTCAATGAAGTTAAAGTGTGCATTATAAAGAGACAACAACTCACACCTTTGCTCATTGTAAACTATAACAAAAAAAACTCCAAACACGTGGGATCAACCCCTAAGGTCCCATGCAAGAATTTAAAAACTTGGCAACATGGATGCCTAGCATGATTTCGCCCATTGCACTCCATTACTTTTGGGAATTACAATGTTTTGTCTAATTAGGCGTGGCTTACCATTCGGAGTTATGTGTTGTTGTAGCTTTTACCGACATTGTGGTTTCTTACCAACTAAGTTATATCATATTTTTTTGGTGTGCATGCTAAACTACTTATTGTATTTGGATAAAAAAAATTATTATCTCATTAACAAGTTATAACCAACACGGAACTCTGAATGGTAACCCACACTAATTAGACAAAACGATGTAGCTCTTATGACACCATCTTGATGTACTTCCAGTCCCATTAAGCTTTTTGGACATTAGAATCAATTTCATTTCCTCGCAAACCCTACCCAATCCGCTTTGTGGGGACTGCAAGATGGCCTACCGCAAGAGAGTTAGGGCATAGAGAGATGGGTACCCAAATGGACAGGAAGAGTAGTCGCACTTAGCAAATCTCTTCTATGTTATACAGTATGTCAGAGGTGTTGAGAACAATACAAAAGGAAGATTGTGGCAAAAGGTCAGTAGTTTGGAGCTTGTGGTTTGCGGGCAGAGATGAAAGACGAATCTGCACACAAGAGCATCACAGGATCGAAGCTCAGAAAATGCTTCCCGGAGGATGTGAATCTGAGGTTTTATGTGTTTTGCATTAGTTTATACATGTGAATAATGCGATAATGCTTCAGAGATAGTTCAGGAATTCCTCCTGAGCAAAAAGAATCTGTTGTTGTGCACAATTTAGTGTCATGTACACTACTGGCGAATGGTCCAATCTAGATGCCTAGAGGCCCTAGTAGTGTCACGTTCGTTAATTGTCAACATGAGATTATTTGTAAGTGACTTTTTAAAGTGCGTAACTATTTACGGTATGATATTTAGCGTAGCACATTGGAGTGCTTGAGATGATAGTTCTACGTTCGAGTATACAAGAGGGAGATATTATTGAACATACTAAGTGGCGAGTGTCATGTGTTTATATTCAAGTATGCAAGAGGAGGATAGTATTGAGCATACTAATGCCAAGTGTCATGTTATTTACAATTATAATCAACTTGTTGACCATTGTGTAGCCTAGACACATTCCTCATAGTAGTATTGAACATACTAATGCGAAGGTTTGAGTGAGCATACCAGAACCCCAAAGTGTTGACATGGCCCTCCACACCCTTGAAGATGCTTTAGGCTTGGATCAAAACGTCAGTAGGTCAAGTGAAGTCTATTTGATGTGCCTATCTCAGAATAGGTTTGAGGATATATGGGCAGTCCAATCTCGACAATTGCCATAGTTTGACATTCGAAGCTTCTTTCTGTAGTTTGTTGCACTGGGTATCCATGGGTTTAAAATTGTCAAGAGACAAAGATTATTAACAGGTGACGTGGCCGGTGCCTCATGAAATGCTTCAGGACGAGATTTCTCAGAAGCTAAGTAGGGCAAGTTCATCACTGTCATGTAGTGGTTCAGCTTGTCATGATTTAAGGTATGTATTCGCTCTTCTTAATTGGAAACATGTATTTGAGTAGTATATTACAAGGTTCGTAATTTAGATTGGACACCAAAAGACACGTGTTACAATGAGATCGGACTATGGGCTCAAAATATGCACACGATATAGACACCATGTAGATAAGTTCAACAATGACCACAATCGGGAGAGCCTTTGTGATCGTGTTAAGAGAAAGAGGATCTGCAATTTGTATTTCATAACTTTGCATTCCTACTACGACTTTTGAAACTTGAAATGACAAAGCCTTTGTGATATGCAATTGCTAACTGGATGGAATAAATCATGAGGTAATCCAGTGGACATAGATGTTTGTGGAGTTGGAATCCGCCCACATTGAGTCCACATCCCTACGTTACTTGGAAGTTAGACCTATGCACAATCTCGAAGCATCCAAGAATATAAAAAGGGTCTGTGTGAATTTGACCAAAGATGAACATGAGAAGAAGAAAAAACATTGCACTAAGATAATCAGGTGTTAAATGGTCACTTCAAGTTCTGCACCTGAGTCATCATAGGTTGTGACACACGCAATAAGTGTAAGATGATTGTCATTTCCAAATCGTTTTCGTGGCCATTTCCTTCATGGTTTTTGGAGCTTATATGAATGTCAACAGTCAACATAATAGAGCACTGCAAATTATGAAGAAAGTTGCTACGGCTTCGATTTCGGATTTGATAAGCATCTCATGCTAATTGCATGTTTCATATGAAAGGAAAAGTGGGCTAGTCAGAAGAAAAAAAAGTAACCATTTAAAGACCCCTTCACCTTAGAATTACACTCATTGATATAATGAGTCCACTTCATCATCAAAATGCCGGGTCCCGGACAAACAAGTGAAAATATATGCTCTCTTGTCGAGGAGCATTGAACCAGCAAAATTGAATCCCTTGTCGAGGAGCGTAATAACAAAAGACTGTGTGTCTCCGACAGGGTCACCAGCAAAGGAGATGATGTCGGAGACGTGCTCGGCAGGATTCGAACCTGCGCGGGCAAAGCCCACATGATTTCTAGTCATGCCCGATAACCACTCCGGCACGAGCACTTGATGTTTCAAGCCACAAAAATAATGCCATATATTTACTAGTTTTCCAGCAGATCCATAAGTTATTTTGCATTAAATGCTTGTTCCCGGCTAGGCATGGCGGATGGTGGAGTTGGGAAGAAAGTCCAACATGGAATGGACAGTTGATGTTTCAGTGAAACTTGGATAACTTATGTAATTGGGTGTTATTCGGTTTGTATTGAGTCTAGAATGGTTGATTGATGGAGCTCGTAGTCCAATCTATTCTAAACACAAAACGTCTTGTTGGGTTTCATTCTTAGATAAAACCTAACTGTACACCACTCAAATATAGGTGTCCGATTGAGATGATAAAACAAATAAGGCCAACGTGTCTTATGGTGGAGAGGACCACTTCAAATGTTTGGAACAATTGTATTGTGAAATGTTGGAGTTTCGTGTATTGTTTTGTATAATCTTGCAAAACTAGATTAAAATTTGAAAATTTCTCCTTGATATGTGAACATTGTGTGAGGCCATAGCAATTGAGTTTCAAGTCACTTAAAATTGTGTGTGAGGTAGATGAGGCTAATGTGGACACCTCCAACTCTATGGAATCACCTAGCCAATGGATTTGAGCATTAGAAGCTTGAGTAGGTTAATAGCAATTGCAAATCATGACCAAAGAATTTGAAATCGTTAAAATCGGAGTTGAGAAAGGTGTTGATATAGACTCCGGAATCAAAGATTCTCTACTTCCCTATATGATGTTATAGGGGGGAACTATTTTATTGTTCGATGTTGTGAAACTAGACAACCTCATGAGCAATTTCTACATGGGTTGTTTGCCAATGAAAACCAAGTTTGATGCCAATATTGGTTATGTCATCTCTCTAAAGTGGTCACATGTAAGATGAGATGTTGCCAAACTGGCTTTTCATTATAGAATACCCACAATTCAAGTTGGTTGGCACCTTACAACCACATGTTGCCTCCTAATTTGCCCAAGTAGTTGCCTCCTAATTTCCCCACCTCACGCACAAGAATCCAGTTTGTCATAGCTCAATGACTAGCACTCCTAATTATGGAGGATGGTGGGTGTACTTCGACTTTTGCATCAAGGGAGTGGCTAAATTACCATGTATTACTCACCCACCAAATTAGAGTGATTGTATTGCCGATTAGGAGCCAAAAATATGTGTCATGTTAAGGAAGCTAACCGAATTAGCCTCATCTACCTTAGTTTGTATGAATCATCTTAATGAGTATTACGTTTGACTCTTCGGGATTGTGGGTGCAGTCTAATATCATATTTCATGAGATACGAGGGTCAGTTTACATGTAGGCCACTTGCCCACTAGATTCTAGATAATAGTTGGTTGGAGGTGTTCACATGTCGTTAAGCACAAGCCACCATCCAACGACATTTTGGTGGTCTGCTAGAATGTGGAGGGTTGTGGACATGGGGCCGCTAGACTTCCATGCACTCACTAAAAAATCTAAATCTACAAGTGCATGTCACCAAAGGATTAAGAGACCGATTCTAGGAGGAGGAAGGTTTTAACATGGAGGAAGAGATTAGTAAGTGGGTCCATATTTGAGAAGATGGGAGCAGCTAGTTGACACATACGAACCCTACCCCCCTCCCCCGCCCATCATACTCCCTCTACATTTGGGCGGATTTGTCCAGAGTCACACTAGAATATGGTGGGCAAGCAACCTACATGGAAACTCACCCTAAGCATTCCCTCCTCAGTAGATGATTAAATAGGTCCAAGTCCATACCATGATATAGAATCCCTTTGTGTGAACCCAATACCATCTGTAAAATGAATATCCCATTAGTCTAGATATAGTTGGAAGGGGATGAGCTAGTGGTCTAACATGGATGATGTTTTGCTTATTTTTAATTTGTAAATAAAAATTACCACATTACTTGGTCTAAAAAATTGACCATTCCCTCCGCTTCAATAATGGTGCAAAACCATTGGGTTCATATTACTCAAAAACGTATGCATGTGTCTTTCGGGTAGTCCTCTTGTTCTCCATCATTTATTAATCACATTTATAAATTAAAATTGTGTTGCATTAGCAAATCTATGATGAAATGTTCAAATAAAAAATCGGCCTTTCCGTGATTTAGCTATGGCTATAAAAAATGTATATGTGTTGTTTTTTTTAAACAAGTACCTCATAGAATTACCACTATTATGTATAATTTTAAAGAATCATTTATTATGCATAGATTATGTCTATTGTGTCGACTGTTGAATATAGAGTAGTTGGTAAAATATAGTGGATGTATTCCAATCTCTATAAACATCTGTCTTAAAATGATATACGTTCTTCGATCCACACATGAACCGACACCATTCAAAAGTATATTAGGTGTCCAATTAGGATAGTGACCTAACTAGGCCCACTTAGAGAAGAGAAGAAACGTTGACCATGTGATCAGCGTGATTGGAATGCCCGTTCGACCCACCCTTGGAATTATACCCTCAGGGCATAATACCAGTGTTGCAAGACTACTAACCCCTCTCGGGGTGGGCACTATAGTGACACACTATATTAGTTCCTAGCTAGCCACTAGTGCCTTGAGGATACCGGACATGGAATCCCCCCAAAGGGCTTTGAGGTACCCATACAACAAGGTCCAAGAACCCCCCACCATAGTAGGGTGGACTTACTTACATAGTATTAAGGCCCACTTACCTTAATACACAAAGTGAATTCACACGTGATGGACAACCGTAATGTACTAGATTAAGAATTTGGTGTATATCATTGTCACATGTTCTATCTTTTGAGCATGATTGCCAACCATAGATGAAACATTATCTCAACCTAATGTGATAATATGTAGCCTCAATATGAATTTGAAGTTTATTCTTCTTTAGAACCATATTAACATTGAAGTGGTATGCAACAACATGTATGGAATCAATATGCAACCAACACAAGTGCCTATACATCCATGTCTTATCGCTCTTATAATCTTAAATAGAGTACAACAAAATTTTGATATAGTTGCACGAAACACCTACACATTGTCCCTTATTACCGTGTGGTCAAAAACACGTTCATTCAAAAACATTGGCAAATAGTTTCATCAATAAGACAATTAGCATTCCTTTAATTAATGTTGATTACAAGCACAACTATCAACCCTATGCTTTTTTAATTTATTAGGATCAACTACGAATTGATACAAATTTACGCACTTGTAGTACATAACATTGTTCAAATCCATAAATGTGTCCTATGCGACTGACAATATTCCACGTAGGATTCCCGGATATTCCCCATATTTAGATAGAATATCCCCACTGAACACTGTTATGGATCAGAATAATGTTATGTAAGAAACGATCTATAGAAAATGCTAATTAACTCAAAACGTTTGAAAATGTGTTCTTGAAGGTGTTGCGCACTTAGCTCCACTTATGAGCTTCCAAATATAAAACCATATATTTGAAATATGCAGGAAGTCATTTTAAAGGTTCGAAAATTCATTGGAGATAAGAATCAAAGGTTTGTGAAATCCTTTGAGCATACATTATGAGTATTCAGTGATGCGCGGTTATCCATGTGTAACAGTTGATGGTATCGTGGTTGAAAAGATGTACACTAACTGAAGAGAAGTACACTAAATATGTTATTTAGTGTCACACAGTCACATGGTATTTAATGTCACTGTGGTACTTGTTGGATGACACTTCTCATGATTAAGTTGACAAATATTGTCATGGATGATGGATGAGTTCATCCATTGGCCAAAACCCTACCTTCTCTGGCGATGAAATGTAGTCATGGGTGATTGAAATTTGGATGAAAATTCACTTGGTAAGTGACAGTAATTGTAACACTATAAATCTATAATCCCCCACATGTTTACAAGGAATGAATGACAAACAACATTGGGTTAACATTTAGTGTTTGTGACACTATTCTGTGGTTTACAATTAGTATTGAGCAAGACAATTATTAGAGTTGGTGACACTAAATATCATATTTAGTGTAGCTTATCAAATCATCAATAGAGCATGCATGCATTACCCTTATTATCCCTGAGATTTTATGAGTCAAATTTTTTGACACAAAAGTCATGTAATAGCCTTGAGAGATTCTATTGTAGAAGTCTATAACTTACATACACCTTTTTTTCTCTTAAAAAGTTTGAATGAATGGACAATTTAAAGCAATTTTCCCAGGGTAAGTCAACAAATATGGCTAGGGGCATGTCAACCAAAATTAGCACACTAATTTAACTTTGATTTCAAAATGACAAAGGCCCTTTCAAATGGTAAGTCACAAGATGTATAACCTCAATCCTAATGAGGAATTTCCTTTCTTTCACATTTTGACAGTTTCACTTCAAGAATGAACTCGCTACCAATTGCTTATTTACTAAGTGGAAGTGAGCATATAAATTGAAATTCGAACACTAAAGGTGAGATGCACTCAATACAAGGCGACATTCGAGAATGCAATGACAAACTAACATTTAAGTATATTTGGACAAATCACTTGTCCAAACATAATAAGGGATGTGCACTTGTGGGGACAAAAACATGAACAACAACAACAACAACAACAACAACAACAACAACATAATAACCACAACTTCGAATGTTTGTATTCCATGTTCGCCAACCACCATGTTTGTATAGTTTTGTGATCTAGTGTACATCATATTGGCGGTTGGAATTGCCCATAATTCATGTATAAATCCAAATAGACTTAAATCCTAGTCGAACAACTTTATCTGAAGTCGGATAGGACGGGCAACATTTTTTGGTTGGGTTCAAAAAAATTGTTTGGGGACTGCCCAAGAGTTACACACCCTAGGCCTTGACCTTTATCCTATCAGGAGACCCCTCCTCCCAAAAGCTCATAGCGAGCCAGGAGCCGTGACCATGAGATTGTGAGAGCCCAAAAAAAAGTGTCCAGAGACTATCGCGAGACACCTCCGAAATCACGTAGTGTGGTCACAGACCCTCAAGTGTAGTGGTGAAGTCATACGTAACTGGGTCCTCAACCAAATGCTATTCCAATGAACGTCTATTCATGCACGTCCTCAAACATGATAAAATAGAATAAATCAACATTTATGACCGTTTGGAGTGCCATGGTCTTCTGGTTTTGTGTTAGACATACCTCCAAGAAATGGTTTTTGAAAATAGTTAAAGTGACCATGAAACATGATCCATTTGATGCCATGTTAGGAACCCATGTAGACTTTACATCCATCTTGCATTCACATACTCCGTTGGTCCCTCAAGCGAAGTGTGAAGCGATCTTGGACCAGCTCCGCCCTTTCCACCAATGAGAGTGCTTGAAGTGTAATGGTCACGGGCTCTCAGTCTCGTGTGTGAAGTGGCCCTAAGGTATTGCTTACATGGATTTTCCCACCTAGGCAATGATTTTAACCCCAAGCCTACCTGTCTGCTGACGTGGCTGGTCTTAAAACCCCAAGACTCTTACCCAGATGTTGATGAACCCATCCTGCTGCACAAACCTCATTACCGACTATTTCAATACTTCTAGCCTTTGTGTTGGCACGCTGTGATTGGCCAGGGTTTAGGCGGCTCTAGTTTTAGCACAACCAGTAGGCTAAAACCCCAGCTCTAAACTTAACTGCAAATGCGAAAGTGCCTGTACTTAAAAACGTTCATTTCTAACACCCTAGCTAGCCAATTGAACGGGTGTACTGTGTGAACAAGAAGCTTGAGAACAGGTTCAGGCCTTTTTAAACAAAAGCTTTCACTTTCACTGAGTGAAGTGAAATATCTTTAGCTGACATATCTTGCAACATTAACTTGAGGTTCAGATAAATTGCAATGCTTCAATTAAGATTCTGCTAAAAAGTAATATCAATGTCAGTGCCAAACTATTTTAACTACCATCAACTTAACTTGCACACACTTAAGCTAGGATTTGCTCGAAGCAGCTAGCCTCTAGCCCTTTCAGTTGCTACTTTGTTGATTGCATGAATGGTTAGCTTTAAACCTGCTCATGTTTTACCTGTTGTTTTGGCAGGTACTGGGAATGCAATTATGTCAACAACCAAAAGATTGGCTCGAGATGTGTCTCAGAATGAAGCCTTTAATGTGGGAATATGCACGAAGGGGAATAGAAATCCGAATGGGTGTAGCAACAAAGGCCAAATGGCAGCAATCTTGAATGTGAAATTCAGACTGAGGAATCAGTAGAAATCCTGAGTTCCTGACGTCTTGAGAGATAAATTCTGCCTCCAAGTTTGCTCCGGTAGGAGCGAGATGTGTTAGGAAAAAAAAATCAACTCTTGAATCCGCAAGCCTGATGCAATGAGTAATTGGTTGTTGACATGCGTGGTAATTTTTAATCTTTAGCGTGCCAGCCACGAATTAATCGAACAATGGCTGCAACGTCCTGAGGATAACCATATTAATTATAGGGCTTGGACTGCATTGAGTCATGAATTGCAAAGAATCTCCAGCCCATCTCTAGTCCAAATTGGCCAACTATTTGATTGGGAAACACCAAATGAAGTGTACAATCTACAAATCGAGGCGAGTTGTTTCTCGTGTTCGTGAAAGGGGAGACTGGCCAAGTGCAAGTCAATCTGAAAGGCAGATATTTCATCTGGATGTCCTTTAGATTTGGCAGACTAGGTAATCAACTTGCTCAAATGGAAGTGAAAGCAACTTCACAGCACGATATTAAAACCCACAATGACCTTGACCATCCATCTCGAAATGCAACTGACCAGCATTTAATGTTGGGTCAGTGTTTGATACATACTCCCAAGGGCAAAATTTCGTTTCAGTGATAACTCCATCATTTTAGCTAGTGATTCATTCGACAACACTAATTCAACTTATAGTTCAGTTTAATGGTCTTGCAACAATTAAATACAAAAACAAAAGATCAAAATTAAGCATCGAATTTTGTATTGTAGTTTGGTTGTAGTTGAGTCAATGTGAAATGAGTCAGTGTTGATGATAAAGGGATGTAGAGGTTTGTGTCCTATGCCCTATGTCCTATGTCATGGGAGGGGGAAAAAAATTAAAATAAAAAATAAAAAATCTTGACCCATGTAAAAGTGACAACATTGTACCGTGCAGGATTGGAAAAACAAATGTGAGAATTTTTTTAAAAAAACAAAAGAAAGAATGTGCAGTCATGGATTGCCTTACAATTGAAAAGAGGTGACAAACATGTGGATGTGGCTTGCAATCTATGAGCACCCATCAGTACTCCTTGGGATGATGGTTATGGTCATGGTCATGGTCATGTGACACTGACTGTGATCTTTGTTCTGAATCATGCATTTCTCTTCCAGAATTATAATTGCCGATCAAGATCTTGCAGCACTGCTGTCAGTGCATTTCGTGCACCAACTATGGTGGCATTTCATCCATGCACAAGTGTCTGAATTCTTATTGAGATGAATGTTGTGCCAAAACACAACTGTGAGGATCGATGAAAGTCACACGCACCTCACCACAACTTCAGTTAGTACTCAAATGTTAGTATTGCACTATTTTCACAGGTCCTAATGAAGCTGTAGAAAGAAAGTTTCATCATCTCAAGCCACTTGGATCATGTCAAAAGATTCAAGAAATTGCTGAGTCTATGTTGTTCCTTGACAACTTGACCCGGGCAATACCCATTATCTGACATCTCTGTGTCAATGCATCCGATGCACCAACTGTTGCAATTGATCCATCGCAGAGTGTAGACCTGGACACCTCAAGATATAAATCTTGTGCCAAAACAGAACTGCTGTTAGGATGAATCTCACCAATGACATGTCACCCCACCTCAACCCAACTGTTAGTATCCAAGTATCTCCACACCTACTTAATCTGCACAATAAAACGTTTCATCATCTCAAGGAAAACGGACGTCAAAAGTTGGCTGGTTTCTTGGATTCCTTGATTTCTGCTCATTCCTCAAACCATAGCCAGCTCCATCAACACCACAATCACATGCAGTGCCTCTCCAGCAATAAGAGAGAATCAATCCTAGACAATGCAGGGAAAGCGCCCATTAAAAGCCTGTAGGGGAAGAAATTCTAATTGGAGCCAACATAAACAAACATGTTCTCATGTCGAACAAAGAACAACTGGCCGGGGGAAAAGGACTCACGAAAGAACATTCCCAACTCCCTGCGCACGTGCTCGGCAGGATTCGAACCTGCGCGGGCAAAGCCCACATGATTTCTAGTCATGCCCGATAACCACTCCGGCACGAGCACCTGTCATGATTGAATCATCCATTAACAAAACCTCGTTGGTAAATAATAAGACTCTACGTTCCCCTTCGTTCCCACCCATAGGGGACAAATATGTCAATGAATTGTAGTGGATGAAAATGTGGAAATTGTCCTCAATGGCAGCAAGGGTCCTCCAAGTGCACTATGTGACTTATTAGGGGCTTCTCATCTACTCCGTTAAATGGCATTTAGTGTCACGTACACTAATGCCAATCGGTGTAAACTAAATGCCTAGAGGCCTAGTAGTGCCACATGTGCTAATCCTAAACATGACATTAGTTGTAGACATAAGTCATTTTTTGAAGTGCATAATTGTTTGCGTATGATATTTAGCGTAGCATAATGGAGTGTTTAAGATGAGAGTTTTACATTTTCAAGAGGAAGATATTAGTGAGCGTGTTACTGTCAAGTGTCGTGGCTTTACATTTGTAATCAACTTTGTTGATCATTATGTAGCTTAGACATAGATCTCATGCTAGAGTTGAGCATATGTATGCCAAAATATCAGTAAGCACACTAAATGCCAAGATTCGTGAGGTTGTACTAATGGTCAAGTTGTTGGTCATTAGCGTAACCTAGTATAAGCCTCGTAATATGGTAGGTGAAATTATTACCCAGGTGCCACTAAATGCCCGTGAACGATGTAGTGAACTAGAATTAATTATAATTTGAAGTCGTACCAACCTTAATCAAAGCTAGCACAAGCTAAGCATAAGCAAGCGGCCTTGTGTTTTGGCTCTCCTCATGAGTTAATTTCAAGTAAACTAGTTAACTTTATTAATTAGGTTAAGTATTGTTGTGATCATGAAACTACTATGCTAAACATCTGATTTAGTATGGCCCAAACTATTTATCATCGACTCACATTAATCATCTTGCAAAATCACTGGGTGGTAACTAGAGAGAGCGTCACTTGACACTTGAACCTGCTACATGGCAAAACACGAAGACCACCCTATAAAAAACACGAAACCAAATATCAAAAACCATGATATTTGATAACTGAAGTACCATGTCACCCTATCAATCTTATCATCGGTTAAAAGTAATTAGCGTAGTAGCTATGCCCTTTTATACCCCACACACACCAATAAATATATGTAGAGACAAAAAAATCACACTTGCACGTCAATGTCATGTGAATGTCTCCGTGCATGATTTATCCAACACTATGTAGTAGGTCATGCATGAAGGTTCCGAATAGGTTCTATATTTTGGGGTTGGGTAGTAAGGTCTCCATTCCTTTGAATAATAGTTGAGTAGGTTAAGCCATCACCGTCCCAAAATGTAAAAGGTTGGGTGAAATGTCGGTCATGTGTACACTAGAGGGTACACAAAACGATGCCATGTTTACCGTCACAATCTTGGCCACCAAGAGATTTGTATTCACACTTGGGAGCTTGATTCTAACCTCTAGTGACACATTGCCCCAACCCCTAATAAGTGAGGTAACTTATCGTAACATCCTCCAAGAGGATCATGTTTGTATATTGCAAGTTAGTAGCGGATCTATTCGGAATGACAAAACACGGTTCAAAAATGAGACCATCACATTATTATGTTCATGTGTCACATGGTTTCTTTTTTCTTTTTCTTTTTCTTTCAAATCACGACACAATGTGTAAGATGATTAGTTAAATCATCTTACACATAATGTATCATACGTTAAAGGACGCGGGGTCTCGGTATACGACCATATACACAATGTATATGGGTTTCATCAAGTTCATAAAATCACATTTTATATCTATGTGTTTGTAACCTTTGTATATACAATGTTTTATGTCAAGGAGAAAATGAAAATATTCTCATACTAGATGCTCATGTTCAAAATGCAACGTATGTATTTGCATCCAAGGGCATCCAGGTTGCGTATTTGAACTTGAGCCTTTCATAAGTGTTTCATTTCTTAAACTATTACACTCGAAGAATATGTTGATATTAGATATGGTCATCCTTGACATGATTAGTGAAAAATGAAAGCATGTAGTTCAAATACGCTATTTTTTTCATGAAGAGGTGTAGCCTAGGCCTCTTAGATGTTTAGGGGTTCACCCCTAAATGTTGCAACAAAATCTCTCCAAAATCTCCTTAAATAGTTGTCTCATTCAACAATTCTTAAAGGAAATGTGTAGGTTTCTTATGGTAGATTAGACCTTACGGATGGCTCTTTGTAGTCATGATTGTTTATGGAAAATTTTAGTCATCCAAGTATAGGGTCCACTTTGAAGTTGCGACCTATAAATCATAAAACATGTACTTTTAACAAAGACCAAGTTATATATTGAACTCCATGGTGCAAATAAATTAGGGTGTTTACAAATGAATCATGTTAGAGGAATTTTGAAACTAACATACCACAGGGTACAGTATGGTGGAGACTTAAAATAATATTCATTAGGACCCCACACTATGGATGAGCACCATTGGATGACATCTCATGAATGTATCTTGGTAGTTGGATCCAATTTGTTGATTTAGATGCAAGAAAGGGCCTTGATAGGTAAATACATTTTGTGCGGCTTTATGAGCTCCCATTTAGGGTTTGCGGGAGCTATTCAAACTTTTCATGCATAGGCAAACTCTTACCTTCTTGCGAACTTGGCAAAATGGCGATGGTTGATTGTTGAAGGTTGTATTGTAGGTGCACACACATAGTTGCGCTCCTTAGGTGCGCCCATACCAAGCTCCAACTTTCCTAGTTTCAAATTTGTGCTTGTTTGTTAGATGGGTAGGGTTTGGGGTTCTAATATGTTGTTGGGATTTCTCACATTTTTGGGGGAGCATTGTCGACACAAAGGAAAGGAGTGACATGAGTAGTAGGCGTTAATGTGAGCGACTCGAGGTACTCCGTTCTAGTGAGGTTGTTGATCATAAACTAAGTTTGCAATGTCTCTAAAGTTCAAATTGTTCTCACTTGCTTATTCCAATGCTAGTCCAAAACTTATTGGACCTTGTGAGTGTGATGAGGGCTACATATCTGCTAAACTCATACCATTACTTGAAAGTATTCATCTTGTAGATTAGCCCTTTCGATTCTTTGATTACTACAAGTAGATGCATGATCAACTGCAAGCTTGAGGGGCTCAATAGTTGTATATGTTATACCTAGTTGTTCCCAACCTTGAAACAAGAAAGGATATTAGTGTGGTTGATCCGAATTTTGATTATGACTCCCAACAAACTTTAAAGTCCATACGGAGGAGGATAAAGTCCAAAGATCTACCCCCCCCCCCCCTCCCCTTGATGACTATGACTAAGACATTGCCTCCACCTGCTAGTTCTATAGTTAGTGGTGAGAACACTTACCATGAGGTTATGGCTAGATACTTGATGGCCGAAGAGAAACGTAGGAAAGATATAAAACTAATAACCTTTGAGGATCACCAATGGCACTTGAGGACTTCAGACCATAATATGTGGGTATATTGTGTGGAGTGTTGTAAAGAATTTGGATCCACCACATGAGATCTTTCCAAGAACACAATCCACAACCTCCTTGCCAATTTTCAAAAAATTACCTCATGTCTAACATAGATATTTGAAATTGGTGCCAAAGAAAAGGAGTCCCCAATCACCAACCTTAAAAGGAAATTTTATTGTCTTGACTACATCTAACCTTCAAGCACTAGTGACTAAAGACATTTAGATACTAAAGTGCAATGAATGAAATTTGGTCCGATGAGAAGAAGAAAAAAAACTATTTGTTCTAGTTGGGGATCTTGAATCGAAGGAAGTCATGTACTTTAGGTGTAAGGTTAGTTGTACTTACTATGGGGATAATTCCTATCTTTGTCCTCCAAAAAAATAACCTAGAAGCTAATCTAGCCATTACATGAGTTGAGTGTCATTGAGTTGAAGGATCTCAAAGATGCTCCTATGTGATTCTTACTATGATGTGGAGGTGAATTGCAAAATTGTTATGGATGAGGAAATTTGAGAGTACAAACCCTAGTAGCTCATTGAATTATTTTGGGTAGGATTTTAGGCAGAGGTTGTACGTGGCAAAGTTTTTGGAAGATTGTATAGTTTGCAATGTTAGGGTTAGAGTTAGGGTTTGGACTTTGTGTCTTGAGCGCATAAATATGAATGTTGTATATTGAGTGGTTATAACCACTTGAACTTGAACAATGACACAAATTGCTTCATATTTGAATGTGTATAGCCTAAACAAATTTTGTGATTGGTGTTTGTTGGTTGTATTATAATGCTACATGTATGTATGCAATTATGTTTTTAAAGAATTTTTTTGGAAGCAATTGCATGTATGTTTTAACACAAGCATTTTATCACCATTTCCATGTGTGTGTATTTTTTTTTATAAGTAGAGTGCTTGCCATGAAGCAAAATTGTGTGCATGTTGTATTGATGTGTGAATGAATACCAAGTTAACCTACCCATAGGTTCCTCAAAAATAATGAATCTTAGAACATTACATAATAATAGGGTCCACAATATTTACGTTCTCCAATATAATCACCCCCCCCCCCCCAAGTTCAAATATCTTAAAGTGAAAGAATCTTCACTATGATGTCCTATAACTTTTTCATCTCAACTCTGATTTTAGCACTTGAAGCAACGAGCTTCATGATTCAAAACTGTTAAGTAGATGGAGACAATTCACAATCCCTCCAACACCCAAAAAATTATTTGAAGTTGGAATTCTTTGTCAAATGCCCGCATACCTAAACTATGATATCTATGATCATCTTATGGATTGAGGAACAATAGAAACCACGGGGAGGTCACTCCATTGTCAAGTTGAACACCACGTGCAAACAAAGTTTGATACCCCTATATTACATGCCATAGATAATTTTAAATTTTATGACATTTTTCTACATATACATAATCATTGATAGTATCTTTTGTATATTTAAAAAAAAATAGTCATCTTCGTGATTGTAGTAATTGTTTTAGTTCAATTTTGCGTCATTCTAGTTAGAAACGGTATGTTAAAAATTATTAAAAAAAAAACAACAACAACAACATCAAACTTAGTTACCGTTTTTGACTATGTAATAGGTACCGTGTATACCTACTCATGAGAAAAATTTGATAAAAGTTTGACCCATTTTGGTGATGCTTTATGTAAAAGGTAGGATTTTTTACATGTAGAGTGTTCGCACGTGGTTGTTCAACTTTACAATGGAGTGACCTCCCTGTGATAAAAAGAATGGCTTGAGCAAAATTTTACTTGTCATTATCCATGAGATAAACCTTTCTACCACTTGTTTTTGGTGCACCCTACCATCTATGGTCTACCCAATCATAGTGGGTGTATCAAGATTAACCGGATATTTTCAGCCAACCACGTAGGGAACCTACAAACTTGATCCCTTGAAAAAGATAGATGTTGGTCAGCTTGTACATGCCCGTTCAAAGTGTACATCTTCGAAAGGATGCATTCATCATTCATGTGACTTCAGCTACGCTTAATACACGTCTCAAGATCAAAGACCAATTTGAGAATGAAGCAACCCTCATATTCCACACATGTAACAACATTGGAGTTGTCTCTTTTTTCCTTTTCTTTCTTTCTTTCTTTCTTTCAAGAAATGAAGATTGGTAACACAAAAATATAAACACATGTTTGCGAACTCCATTTGGAATGTTATTTGAGCTACATATAACTTATCACATGAACATTGTCTTGCACCTTTAAAATGACATCCCTTTTGGGTCCCTTTTGCATTCTCCAATCCTCTCGGGTCTTGATCGCCAATAACTCCACGACCAACCTTTTAGCAGGCAAGGACAGGTACATGTTGTACCAAATAGTATGATGTTTGCCCAAGATGTGCTCATTATCAAAGGTGGGTAGCTCCATCCCTTTCCTCATTGGTCGCACAATTATTAATACTCTTGTTTGCCCGCTTGTTTATTCATGTCACCCTAAAGCTAGCACTTCACCCTTAAAGCTAGCACACTTTTAAACCTAATAAACCTAATAGCAAGCAAAGCAAATCATAGTACTACTACACCCTTGGCGGTGTTCATGCATGATCATCACTCCTCAAGTAAAAGGCCCTCATCCGCACTCATAGGAGCCATTAACTCCTTTTAGACTCTTTTAGAAGTGAGGCCGCATGCTCCATCCATCTTCAAAGTTTACATATCTCATGTACACTTCTTTGCTCATTGAGTATTTTATAGAGGGCCCTTCTTTCAAGAATGTTTTAGTTGCATACGTTTGAAGAGAGAGAGAGAGACTTATGTGACATAATCGGTGGACAATAAAAAATCAAGATATGTGTGAGATTTTGGGAAGGATGGAGCATGCAACCTTGCTACTTTTTGAAAGGCCTGAAGAGCGGACGGTAAAGGATTAAAGTAAATTTGGAATTCTACATGTATTTAGGATAGTTCCAACCATCAATATGATGTACACAAGATTGTAAAAACTGCACAAATATGGTGGCTGGCGAACATGGAATACAAACATTTGAAGTTGTGGTTGTTGGGTTGTTGATTTTGTTGTTGTCGTTTGATGTTTTCCCCCGCAAGTAAACACCCCTTATTATTTTTGGACAAGTGGGTTTGTTTAAATATATGTAAATGCTAACGAAGGACCACTGCTACACTATAAAGAAGGGTTGTGACCACAAAAATACAAAGGCTCTTGGAACCCATTCAAAGGGCGTATGAAGGAAATTTGAATTTGTTGTTTTTGTGGTCACATGTCTTCTAGTGTACTATTGGTGAGTTTCTACGTAGGCCGCTTGCCCACTAGATTCTGGATAATAGTAGGCTAGAGGTGTTTGCATGTGGTTAAGCACAAGCCACCATCCAACCACATTCTAGCAATCCACTAGAATGTGGAGGGTTGTGGACACAAGTTGCTAGACTTCCATGTGTCCACTAAAGAAGCTTAAACTTACAAGTGTTGGTCATTGAAGGATTGAAGATCGGTTTTAGGAGGAGGAGGAGGTTACACTCTAACCTCCCTAATATCAAGCCCGCGGCAACCAAAGTGCACGTGATATTAAGGAGGTATGTAGTGTTAACTTGGATGCATGACAATAGAGAATCAATGTACCATGTGACATTATGGAATAACACAAAGTGCAACATTGCAATAACGATTACGATGACCATGTGATGCATGCAAGTGTGTGGTTTAAACTCTTTGGTGGCTTATTTTAATGTCATAACTTGTGATATACAGTAGGGAAATGTGACAACAAGGGGGGGGGGATTTAAATTGAACACATCCGTTCTGCATAGTTTTGGAATAAAATAAAGGGAGTGACATTACAGAGGGTGACATTACAAAGGTCATGTTATAGTAGGTGGGCCCAGATTGAAGAAAATGGGAGTAACTAGTTGGCACATACAAATCCTACCCCATCATATTCCCTCTACATTTGGACGGATTTGTCCTTATTCACACTAGAATCTGGTGGACGAATGGCCTACATGGAAACTCACATGTAGTGTAAAGACATATGCCATGACTGGGCTCTCAACTAAATGCTAAATACTATCCCATTCATCTGGGTTCTCATACACAACCTTTTATGTTAAATTAAGGGTTGTGAGATTTATAAGTGCCATGGTGTCTCAGATTTTGTAAGGTATCATATAAGTTTTTTAGAACGCGGGCCACGTGTCGGTTGCTCATTGGTGCAGTTGGAAGTGAGCTAAGTTATAAGGGCCTTGATTCAACAGTGGACCACTTTTTGTTACCATTTTGGATGGCTTTATAATAAGGCCCTCGATGTTGTGGGCTTGGCCCCTATCGACATATTCAGCTTGTTTAGTATCAATCATTTGCGGGGCTAGGCTTTATGCCTGCCCGCCAATAATGTTCCTCAAATTATGCCTTGAAAGCTCTCGCTCTCTCTCTCTCCCTCTCACCCACATAATTTGGGCCACACATTTATTGTTGGGGAAAAATCATTCATTTTCTCCATCACGCCGAGTCGGATTGAGCCTTGCGCCACATTATTAGGTATCACACTTAAATATTCACTTTGTTAGTTTGTATGATGATAACGATAAATGATGATGATCATCACAATGCTTGTCAATCATTATTAAGTTGTGCAGTATTTAAAAATTTGACGATGTATTCCAGTTTGTTTTAAACATGTGCCTTTATGTTGTTTGTTCTCTAGGTCCTCTCACGTAACCACACACAAATCAAATATAATATAGGCGTATGATTGAGAAAAGCAACCAAATCAAATATATGGCATTGTGTGGGTGTTATTTGGTTATTTACCTTAATCAGACACCTATATTATATTTGGTTGATGTGTGGTTAGGTGAGAGGGATCAAAGGAACAAAACACCATAAACAACACATCAGACCATGTCTTCGTTAACTACTCCACACTCGACCATGAACATAATTGAGAGGATCTATGTATTCGGCTAGTAAGGAACCAATAAACACGTCCCTTCCATGATCATAACTAAATCAAAGGAGGTTTGAAATTCTCATCCGACTTTTGTTGGATGCTTCATCACATTAGATTTGCTAATGCAACACAAGGGTTGGTGTGTTCAATCTAGTTGGTCGAAGTTGGAGGTAGTGATAACCGAACCAAAGAACTCCCACGTACCTTAGGTGTCAAACAAACATATAATCTCTTCTCATTGCCCGGTTCTTTTAGGGAAGTGACACCTGTACAAATTTCATCCATCCATGGCCAAGGTCGGTCGGTCCATCCATCCATCTGACCCACCGTTGCAGGTGAAAGACTGGGGTGGAGTAAATACAAGAGGGACGGGCAGCTAGCTTATTAGTACAGGTTCATCAACCCAAGCACCGTACCCGGCCCTTCGTAATAAATAGACTCACATGGACCAAGCCAACCTTATTGCACACCTCATCTTATCTTCGGGCACGGCTATAGGTTATCTTACATTAGAGTCCACAACACCAAAGAAACTCTGTCATTGAGCGGTAACGCTTACGTATCGATCGCAAAAGAAAAGGAGGAGGAGGAGGAGAAGAAGAAGAAGAAGCGGGAAAGAAAACAAAAAAGGAACCCTTCGGACCCAAGGAGTTGGCTACACAAAGGGTTCATGTCTAAATAAGTATGGAGAATCGAATTGGTGCGAGCAATACTGAGCAACTTCATGAGGGTCATTTTCCAAAGAAAGAAGTTGTTATCAGAAACAACACTATGATAAATTATAGTTGTTTGTCGAAAACTCTACAGTACTAGTTTGGGTGCTCCTCGTAAACTGGGGATTCTGGAATGAAAGGAGACTTATGCTCGTGTGATACTTGGTCCCACATGACGTAGCCAAGGAGCTAAGTAGTGTTACAAAATGTAGTATCACTTTTAATGTCGAGCCTTTTGGGTCCTAACTCAAGAAAACATGTACTCCTCATCGAGGAGTGAGTTTTCAAGCTCGAGTCTAAGAGCATGGTCCATCAACTCTCCCCACCAAGTTTTCTCGGACACTAAAGTATGTGGGTCTTATGTGGTCATTCTTATTAGTAGGCCCCTTGTATATGGGTGGTGTATGGCAAGGGCTTGTAGTCGTAAATGAACACCAAAAATTGACACTTGTCATGATGAGATTGGGTTACATGCTTAGTATGTGCATAGAAGTCATAATATCTTTAAGTCCATCACTTATCACACTTGAAGTGAACAAAGAATCCTCACTGTCTTTGAACTCTTATAATTAAATGTCTCTCAACTATGATTGATGAAAATTGAATTGATAACCTTCACGATTCACAATTGCTAAATGAGTGAGATGATTCCGAAACCAATCCAACACGAACATTCAAGTCCTCGTTCGAAGTGGCCACAATAAGACCACGTACCATAATGCAAACCTAACCTTGATGAGTCAATGAAAAGAAAGAAAGACTTCCAGCTCAAGGGTTGATCACACCATCCACTACTGACATCATTCGTCGGCATCTCCAATTGTAATAATGTGAAAAGTGGTGGACCAACGACTATTTCTCAACACAATCCCCAACAATTTCACGACTAGAACCACACCAGACACGTTGGTGTGATGGGGGATATCACACTTCCATTCATCTAGGTGACTAGGAATGGGGGAAAAAATCGTCCCAAATTGGATGAACATGGTCGACGAACTTTGCGGTGTCGTAATGAATTCAATCTAACGGAGCATCAATGTAAATGGTTGACCGTGGAGGAGTATTAGGTGCATAATTTGGGTTCCGATAATGAAAGGTGGGCGGAATTATTGAAGGAGACAAAAACGTGATTAGTTAGTTGACTTGAGGGGCCAAAAGTGGTGGTTCTCGCCCTCTCTATTGCCACCGTCCACCACCGTAGTTTGGGTTAAGGTAAGGGTGTGTCTTTGTAACCTTATTGATAAGAAACTTGAAAAGGTCCCCCCCCATTGTTATTATGGCAGCCTCTTCTTCTTCTTCTCCTCCTCCTCCTCCTCCTCCTCCTCCTCATATTCTCATGTTGGGAAAGAGCCTAACCTGTAGCGTCTTGCCCTAATAATGCAACTTGGTTGGCCCTCCATCTCTCAAGCATATTACCCAAATTTGGGGCATGACCCGCTCGTCTCATTGTTGGCAAAAGTGAAAGACCTCTTTCTCTCCTTGATTCCCACTTATAATGTCGCTTACCGTGGACATCATATGTAAAGCAAACGTGCAAAGAAGCTTTAAGCAACCGGTGCAACCGTTTTATGTTTTGCGTTTTTTCATGGTATTAGAAAACGTTACGTTTTTGGAATAAGTGCGTTCGTCGTGGTTCGAATTGAAGATTTCTTGGCAATTTAAAAGTAAGTTGTAGGTGAAACGTTTAAGAACATGTGTGTGCGTTGAAAAGTTGAATTGGATCGATGTTGGACTGATGTCGTAGGAGCGAGTCTAGTTCATCACTGGAATGACGAACTGCTTGTTTATTTGGATTAAGAACACAAGACTTCAATAATGACTTCAACCGTTTGTTTGATTCTTCTTTGAAGAATTTCATTAGTGATCCCATGAAGGTCACGGTGCTGAGAACATGCATGTGTCATGTTAGAGTGATGGAGATAGCATGGTTTTGCATACACTTTGCCAAGGTGAAGTTTTTGAGAAATTGATGGCCATGACTCCAAGACATGGGCAGGCGACCTAGTGTATTTTACAAACAACGTGTGGCATAATATAGGGAGGAGTAAATTCATTTTGAAATGAAATTATAAAGGAATTCCAAATAATGAAGGGTCCATTAAGATTAGACAATCCCATTATAAGTAAAGTAAATAGGTACAAAATGTGGGTCGTTAATGTTTTAGTGGAACTAATATAGGGGTTCAAGTTTAGGATCCTAGGGTGTATGTTTACCATGACCCAAGAATGGGAGCTAGGGGGATTTTGGATTCACAAGAGGTTGTCAGATTTTGAGGTTGCCATTTTTTTATACTCATTTGGGATTTTCTTTGTGTACGTGCACAAACTCCTACGAGCAGGTGTTGTGGTTTCCAACACACAATCATTTTTTTTAAAAAATTTTTTTGGGGGGGAGGGGGGTGAATACACTTGCACTTTTGTAATGCATATGGTATATGCTATTTTAGTTGCCAATGTATGATATGCAAGTGATGTGGTTGTGTTTTATTTGAAGTCCCTCTGAAGTTCATGACTTCAAGATTCGCGTTTGCAATAATATGTATGTATGCAATGGTATGCAATGAACATGGATTACTTTTAATTACTTAGAAGGAATATAGACTACAATAAATTGCATTGGCATGGGAAATATAATTACTGATAGGGTGCAAGCAAATAGGTCGTTTTAGAGGATTAGGTAATAATAGGGAACCTTTAATTCATGCCTTGGAAGTAAATATCAACTTAAAGAATACCCCTCCGCCGCACGTGGTGCATAAAATTCGTACAGAGTGACCTAGCCGTGCTCCAAGAGTTTGCATGTTTTCTTTTTGGGTATTTTGAAGGTAACTATTGACGAACTGGGATAATGAATATGGGATACATGTGAATTGCATGGTATCAATACACAACTGATAAATGATATGGTCAAAGAATTAACCTCACTAGCATCACATTTGTAATACCAGTAAAACTTTGATACGTGGTAGATATCATAAAATGAAAAAAAGCTTTGTTTACTCAACTAGTTATTTGGTTCAATATCATCCAAACACGATATTAATACTAGGATCATTTTGTCCAAGTTTGAAACTTCTTAGATGGTATATAGACCCAAATGATATAAAAAAAACCGAATATGTTCTCAATCTCCATATTGTGGTGGTAACAAAATGTTATGAGATTCTCATTATATATACCCCAAAGTGGTACATTTAAGATATAAAATTTCATAAATATGAATTCGAAATCCACCACTAGATTGGCCCTTATAGTGTCCAAGGATATGAAAGTCAACGTGTAGACCTAAACAATGTTATCATATATGTTGCTTAAAAAGTCAACCGACAAGTTACTTCGATTTAGTGTCATTTCTCATGGAGAATTTCATCTTTGTTCATCATTTTTATCATTCGTAATGTTTCAAGTCTTGGTTCTCGGCACATCATACATATTGGTAGGCGTGCTTCACTACATATTGCATTGAGTGTCATATGGTATTTCATGTCATTGCAGTGATTTTTCTAGTGATCCTTTCTTATGGTTAGGTTTACACATGTTGTCATTCTCACTTCTTATTTGTAGTTCATCCACATTTGGTATATTCTACATCCTATCATTTTGGTATGAAATTGTTGTCACAAACGATTGAAATTTGGATGGAAAATCACTTAGTAAGTGAGAATAAATAATTGCAGCATCATAACTCTATAGTGCCCAAATCCTTTTACAAAGAATGACAAATAATGTTAGGTTTACAGTCCACCCTCTATAAGTGTTACCTCTATAAGTGTTAAAATTCCATAAGTGTTAACATTTTTTCTACTCCCTACTTGGGGAGACTACAATAACGTTAAGTGTTAAGTGTTAACTGATTGGCTACTCCCCTCTTTGTAATTTTGCCCTCTATATATGTTAACTTATTATTATACTATATAATACCATACAATACAATATACTGTAACATAGCACATGTAATATACTGTAACATACTGTAACATACCCCCCATTTAGAAATTATTAGGTTTTAGGATATTGACTGCAAGTCCCTCCCTCGTCAACTCAGTTTACCCTAGCAGGTTGAGCTAGTCTACCAGCGTTCGAATTTCTGAGAATGTTGTTTTCGAATTTCAGACTTGTAGGGCGAATCACATACCATTAGAAAGCTATTGAGGAGACGATTCCAATGGTAGTAGTTTTGTCGAATTCCGACTTCTAACGAGTGAGTTATGGTTGGCCGAAATCTGCCTTCCAAGTCTCCCGCGGCAGCGGCGACGAGTTTTGTCTGATTAATTTTGAGGGTGTTGTATTATTTTTGTGGATAGGGTTTGTGTCCTTGTGGTTTAGAGTCTGTTTGCATATGTCTTTCAATTTAATCTAGGACAGTAGAGATGGGGAAGGCTTCAGAGTTCATGCTTCAGAGTTCAGACCTCTATAGATGCCTTCTTCCATCCTAGAGGAGTGGAAATGGAGGAGTGAGACTCCTCAATTGTATTTTGGAACTTCATTTGGTATTATAACAATATTTTACTTGTGTTACATTTATACGTGTTATGTTTTGATTTGTTAAACTCTATATTTCTATAAGTGTTAACACTCTATAAGTGTTAACAATATTACCACTCCCAATTGTTAACACTTATAGAGGGTGGACTGTACATAAATAGTGTTGGTCACACTACAACACAAGTGGTTTCCAAGTAGCTTTGAGCAAGACAAATAGAACTGGTGACACTAAATACAATATGTAGTGTATGTCCTCAATCTCTCAATCCAAAATCTATATATATTCTCTCATTCACAATAAGTATATTATATTACAAACTTGAAAATGCTTACAAGGATGTTCCATCAAGTTGTTTAAAGATGTACCCGGAATCTTATGCATGTGATCTACAAAATCCGTACAAACACTACCTTCGTTTACTTTTTCTTTCTTAAAACTATTTTCTTTCATAACATTATTCAAATCCATAACAATGTTCTGTGGGACTGACAATATTCCACGTAGTATTCCCGGATATTACTCACATTCGGACTGAATGTGAGTAATATCCGGGAATACTACGTGGAATATTGTCAGTCCCACAGAACATTGTTATGGATTTGAATAATGTTATGTCCTCTAACCTTGCAAGCTTCGTTCTATAGTATACAACCCAATGTGTGTTGTTATGTGAGGGACAAAAGGGTTGAAAATTTAGTGGTCAACTCGTGAAACTTTGTGTGACATTTTATCATGGGCATCGTGGCATGTGACAAAGGTCGTCTATAATTCCACACAAACCAAATAAGTATTTTAGTGGCAATGAATATTCCAAAAGCGAAAATATGGAAAGACTCCAACTAATCAATGCCTTGAAATGGTCACCTCTTTGTGTGGGTACATTGAGCAAATTACCTATTGTGAGCACATTTTGATCACGTACTTTCAACGACAAGAGACTTAATTAATTTGGCTTAAACTATAGAAGAACTTGGTCAACTCCTTGGTACAACTACTTCACTTTGGACTACTAGTCATTTTGTGTGCCCGAATGAAACCAACCATTCACGGTTCGGAGCCTCTTGACTTGTATACTTCGTACGTGTATTACATGACATCCATAATTATGAATTCAGTTCAACCACACTTATCTCACCTAATGGACTTCATGTATGTGTGTGTGTTCTATCTGAAAGTCATGTTGTCAATGGAAATGTCCATCATAAGGTAGATGGGCTTTATTTGGTTTCTTTTTGTTGTTTGTTACCTTATACTACTTGGATTCACCCAGTTCAAATTTCGTCACGTCTGTGAATGCCTATGAAAAAGCTAAGAAAAATTCCATAAAATCTTGAAGCTAGTCTTGAATTGTTGTAAAGAAAAGAGAACACTATGTTGACTATTGAACTCAACATGGTTAACGACTCTTGAGTACACGGTTCAAGCTCCATTAATTACATGTCTTCTTGGTGTATGATCTTAAAAAGACATTGACTTTTTAGAGGTATAACCGACTAAATTAGACCCAAAAGCAGTGAGTCTAGTAAAAGATTTTTGAACTCATGTCACCTTTGAGTGCACTATGGTGCATGTAAATTGCCTTGAGTAAATTTTGTTTAGACATGTATATTCCAAACTTGAATATTTGGTTGTGCATTAGAAACCGTTTAAGACTAAGATAAGCAAGCCTAAATTGGTTACTCGTTTTGAACAACCAAACACCACAAAGACAAGTGTCTAAAAGAGATTGTTAGATGTTTAAAATGTGTTAACCTTCCTAAGTTCAATAGTCAATGTAATTGGGGAGGGGGGAGCCTATACATTAATCATGCGATGAGAATGAAGAAACTCACAAGAGTTCAATAAATTATGAGGAAAATGATTCCGAACATGATTTGGATCTACATGATTTGTAAATGTCTTTCCTTGTTTTTCCCTTTTTCTTTGGGCACAAATGGATTTCTATTGCAAGAGAATACAAATACAACTACGTCACCCAAAACCCCAAAAGGAGATGTGCTCAAAGGAGGCCGAACCGGTGACCACACATGAACTCAAAAACTTTCATAGGTACAAATTGCTTAATTCATACCCCATAAGAAGTGATTGCATAACAAGAGTGTCCGAGGAGATTTTTGGACATAATCGGTTGATAACCTTGTGTTTCCAAGTCTAACCGGTTACATGTTGACATCTTTCGGTATGTCTTTACTAAATATTAGGGATTATTCCATAAATTTCTTTAAAACGGTTGTGATTTTGTCAAGTTTTGAACTCCAACCGGTCGTTTTTCAAACTCAACCGGTTCATCCGTAACTTTATGTCACCAATTCATCAGTCTTGCTCAATACTAATAATTGTAAACTTGCATGTGTTGTGTCACTAACACAAAATTTAAACTGAACATATTTTGTCATTCCTTGTAAATGGAAAGTGGGCATTAAAGATTTATAATTTTGCAATTATTGAGTCACTTACTAAGTGATTTTTCATCCAAATTTCTTTCATCCATGACAATGTTTCATTCATTCCAAAAATGTTAAGATGTACTCCCTCTGTTTCACAATAAAACCATGGTTTCTGCATAAACTCCGTGCCAGAATAAAACCATGGTTTCGTTATTACCACTACTCATGCCTATCATTCATGGCTAACAATGGCAGTGCAGCTGGGCCTACTAATAAATATGGTATATTTATCTAAGAAGCTACAGTAGCCTCGGTAAATACTGTATACTCCGTGCCAACTTGCTAATTTTCGGCAGCTCCCAATTTTGGTTAAAAAACGCATTGTGGTTCAAAGATGGTCACTGTTCTTAATCCCGCACTGAAATAGAAACCACGGTTTTATTTTGAAATAGAGGGAGTACAATATACCAAAACTTTGTTTCAGTAAGTGGCATTTGGATGAACTTAAACGTAAGCCGGGATGACAATACCCCGGGTACGCAACTCCCATATTATACGCAGGGGGCATCGTATTAAAAATGGCTTAGAGGACGGCTTTTGTAAAAATTATATCAAATTATATCAAATTAAAATGATCAAAAAGTTGGGTGAAGACCAAATTAAATAAAATGAGATGAAAAAAAGTTGGGTTGCATATTTATTAAGCCTCCCATTAAAATTATAAGCCACGAATAGTTGCCTCCCATTAAAATTATAATTCATTCACAATGTTAAAATTTTATTAAAAAGTCCAAAAAGTTGGGTAGTTTGACCTATGGTACATGTATTAAAAAATCATATAATTAGGTTTTTAATGCAATTATATGCTTCAAAATATATTCATTTCCTCTATATAATTACATTTTTGGATTCCTTGTTAGAAGGGCTACAAGGGTTTCCTACATTGAAACAAATCGTATCACTCAATATTGGACTAAAACGCATTATAAGTGATTATAATCAGGACCATATAATACGGGAGTTGCGTACCCGGGGACAATACTTGTAAACTTGTCCACAAGTAGTGGCACTAGAGAGAGTTACCACAAAGTGACATAAAATACCATATTTAGTGGCACTAAATACGGTGTTTAGTGTAGCAGCCAATTCTCCCCGTTCATTGGCTGCAAGAGCTAAGAGTGCGCGTTTAAGACCCAGTTACTTTAATTAGTGTGTCGAAAGCATATACCCGAGAACCGGTGGTCCACGCATAAAACAATGTTATCGATGCAATGATTAGTTGTGATTAGTTGAAATGATTCTCGAGCCAATTAAGAATAGTGGGATCCGAAGCCCCACCCACTCGGGCTCACAAAGAACAAATATTCTTAAACGGACGGTAAGCGACTTATTCTAAATTTTGAACTAGCCCATCAATGTTAGAAGTAAGTTCATGAAGCTATTTGTAATGTATACTTAATTATGTACATGAAGAGAAGAGGTCCTTGGCCGCGGGGTCTTGAGGGTTTAATAGTACTTACATGCATTTGGGAATGATGGTTAGGTAAAGAAATCCGATAGTTGTTTAATGAGCTCAAGTACTCTAATAATCACCCTTTGCAATCAAGTGGACTTTGAGTTATTTATTTTGACTTAGTATAGTGTGCTTCTACAAAGAGTATTTTAAAATCCGGAAACGTCGACCGATGAAGACATGTTTTTTGTCTTAATGAGGAGTTTTGGAAGGGTGGTCGATGAAAATGTAATAGAACCTTTTTCTCTCTCTCTTAGTTCCTATGTGATGGTAGATGTCATATTTCCATTCTCTTCACACGTTTTTCTTGCTCGGTTGCAAAAATCCAAATCACTCATCAAACTCTTAAAGATCGAAAGAAATGTTTGGTTTGTAGTTGAAAGTGCTTATATTGTGATCAAATTGTGCTATGAGAGTGACAATTGTATGAATGTGATTTATAAAGAGAGAGATATGACACCAACCATTGAAGGTTGGTGTGAATGAGAGAGTACCCCTCACCCTTGGGCACGGATTAACGCTCATAACATCATGAATTTGGAGTGGTTTTATAAAGCTAGGCTATGGGTCAAGTGATCAAGTGTATGATCATGTTATAGTTAATGTTTTTTTTACAATTCTTTTAGTGATGTCAACAACTTTGGTGTTTAAAAATACTTTGCAACTTACCCCAACACAATCGCATGTTCATTAAAAGCGTCAAGTAAAATGTCGTGTCCTAGTTTGGATTGTAATTGACACTACTCGTTCACCCATATTTAGTACTAATATCAATATATGTATCGTACCACACTTAATAATACCGTTATTGGCTTTGTCTTTTAAACATGTGTCTGCATAGCATTTAGTTATTGATCCTCCTCACCTAACCACACATCAATCAAATATAGATGCCCGATGAAGTGAAGTAATCAAATAACACCCACATGTCCCAAGTATCTAACTACATTAATTATCATGATCAATGCATGTTACTATCAGGAGTTACGCAATGTAATAATGTCTCACTCAAGCGTTCAATTTTTACTAACAAATGTCCAATAGTTTGTTCCATAATGATGCTCCGTGGGACTGAAAATATTCCACAAAATATCCCCTAATATTTCCCACAATCATATTGAATGTGGAATATTGTTAATTCCATAGAATATTGTTATGTCAGACATCATTATAAAACATAAAATGACTTTGCTTGGTGATATATTACATTCTCATTAAATAGTTAAAGCATTGCGTAATAACTCCAAATAGTAACACACACTAAAATTGGGATAATCAGTGTAACTGCTCTTGTGCTTCACCATGAAGCCTCAATTTATAGAGTTTGAGAGGTTGCTTTGCAAAGCCTTATCCATGAAGCTACCACGGCCTTCAATAGCAAATCTTCGACAAGAAGCCTCCTTAGAATGCACCCATGTTGTAGGATATATGTCATGGCCTTCTTCAATCTCTTGACGTTTATGTTTTATCTTTTAATTTTCTCTCGGTTTCTACCCTATGTAAATCTTTGCGATGTAATTTTGTACAAATGTTTGCGTTACCAAAGTTACCATGGTAACTTATACAAATATTTACAATGTAACTTTATACAAACTTGTTAAGACGCCACACGGGGGGTAAAAATAATATGGGTGGATTATCCCTAGATCCATGTTGTATAAATAATAGGAAGTCACACTGATAGGCCTATTTTGAGGCATACAATAGGTTACACTAATGACCAACAATTTCATTATTAGTGTCACCTGGTCATACTTGAAGTTCAAGTGCGCTTGCTAATATATCTTAACGTGAGTGTGTTCAACAATGGCACGAGGTGTATGCCTATGTTGCACAACAGTCTATAAGTTGACTAAAAGTGCACACAAGTGACACTTGGCATTCGTATGCTCAAGAATATCTTCCTCTTGCATACTGAAATGTAAACACATGACACCTGCCCTTAGTATGTTCATTAATATGTTCTCCTTGCTTACTACAACACAAGACTACCATCTCAAGTATCCCAATGTGCTACACTAAATGTCGTGAAGTAAATATTTATCACTTCAAAGAGTTACTTGTTTTGATGAATAGTATCATATTGGCAATTAGCGGACATGACACTTTCAGACTTATGGGCATCTAGATTGGGCCCCTTTGCAAATAGTGTACGTGACACCGAACACCATCAACGGTGTACTCCTTTCAAGTAATGTGCTCATCGTGTGGGCATATGAAAGAGGTGACAAAATCAAACGAAAATAAGATAGATTCGGGGGGTTTAATAACGACAAAGGTGAACTAGTAGAGTCGTGATTGGAATAAGGTCGAGGCATCCATAGTCGACCGAGTCCATGTAACCGCTCACTAGGGTCATGTAATGCCGACATGAATGAGATCCATATATTTTTAGGCGAATGGAATCAAGGTTGATGTGGTGGCGGCTTGTGATTGATCACCCTCGTAAGAGTTTCGACAACTGTTGTAACCAAGCACCAACACTTAGATGAGTGGTTATGGGTTTAACCTAAAAACCAACGACGTGTTACCCTAACTTTACCACTTCAAAATTCATGGAAATTTCTCATATACATGGAAGGGAAAAACAAACTAAAAAATGCTTTCTCCTTAGAATTTGTTTTCCTTCTTTGCAAGAAAAGTAATCCCCCGCTATCACTCCTCCTAAACATATGCGAAATCTCTTGTGTTTATAGATGCGTCGACCTTAGATTTCGGGTAAATATAGGTTGGGCTTCCCTCCCTCCCCCCCCCCCCCGCCCCGCCCCGGGTACACACATTCATATATTAAAGCGATCCGAGGCCAGTTGCCCTAATAGTACAATCATAAGCCTTAAGGAAAATCCGAAACTCCCCGCATTACCGTTACTCAAAATGGCATATATTCCCTCGGTCACCAACAACGAGATAGAGCATATCTTGGAGAAGAGGCAACTCGTCTCCATGGCCACGGCGAGGATGATGATTCCCTTCTTTATTATTCCGGTGCAACCCCCCCCCCCCCCCCAATCGGGATGAAACCTTAACCTAATATTTTAAGCTCCTTGAGTGAAGGGGCAACTCGTGCGCATAGGATGCACATTTTTAAAGTAAAAGGGAAGGGAAGGGAAGGGAAGGGTTAGTCCCTAATCTTCTACCCTCCACTCACTCACCGTTGGACCGCCTCCAAGTAATTTAGGGCCGGGTCCGGCGGCCACTAGGGGCCGGGGCCCAACTCCTGTTTTTGTTTTCATATGTTTAGATTTTGGAGGACTTAACTTATTGGGGACCTGGGGCCAGTGTGTATGTTTGACAAATTTCATTTGATGTTCAACTTCAAATCCAAAGTGTCACGTGACGTTTTCAAAAACGAGAACGAATGTCAATTGACATTTGCATCTTTTTTCTTCTTCTCTAAATGTCACCTCAATGTCATATGTCTAGTAGTACATACCATTTCAATTGTTAAAGTGTCAATTTACGTGTCGTTTTTTTCTTCACAAGTCACACTACATGTCAAAATTTTGCAAAAACTTTGTCAAAAATACACATTGCCCGGGGCATGAGGAATCGGGTGGGTGGGGCATGGGCTCCTCACAATAAAACTTGGGGGGGGGGGGGGGTGAATAACAACGTAATGAAAGGCAAAATTGTTGTTGAAGACCTTTAACCTATGTGCCAAGTTACTACACAAAATGTTGTATTTGGTATCATATGACATTTTACGTCACCGTCATAACCATGACATTGTTCATATCCATAACAATGTTTTGTGGGATTGACAGTACTCCACGTAGTATTCCCGGATATTCCCCACATTCAGACTATCATGGATGATTCAAATTTGGGTAATGAATCACGTAGTAAGTGACACTATAAATCTATGATGCCCAAGTGTTTTTTTTCTTACAAGGAATGATAAATGTTGTTAGGTTGAGATTAAGTGTTGGTGACACTGCACGGGTGGTTTGCGATTAGTATGGAGCAAGACAAATAGAATCGGTGACACTAAATATAACATCAAGTGTCCAATCTCCCAATTATATCATTAAGTGGTAGTTGATTGTTTTCCTTCAACTCCCGTTGTTGAGGCTTTTGCCACAATTACTATCTTCCTTTCATTACGATCCATATAAAATTAGCAATGAAGCTAGTTTGATTTATATACAAGATAAGCAATGTAAGTAATTGGCAAGTATTCTTTCACATGATATTAAGTACAACTTTTAGACTTATTAAGATGGTTTATCATTTGAAGTTATGCATTTGCTACGACTTTTCACAAAGAGTATTGATATGTACTACATAAGGAAGGTTATGTTCCTTGACGTGCACACTACCTATTTATGTTATATGGGTAAAGAATTGCTAAGATTGGTAATACGTTATGCATAACTCCAAATGGTAAACCACCATAATAAGTGTGAGATGGTGTAGCTCCCGAAGCCCAAGAGAATCTTAAGTAGATGTGAAAAGCACCAAAGTACTCATGGAATGCAATACATTGCATGAGAGTTTTGATCCCAATGCATTCCATACAAGAGAGTGCTTGAAACACATGTGATGAAAACCCCAAAGTGCATTATAAGCTTACCATTACAATCATATAAAGAAAGAGAGTACACAAAACCTTTTCGAAATCTAGTGGTCCCAAACTATTCATCATCAACCTTCACAAACTATCTTGCAAGCAGTGGGTGGCAGCCACACTAAGTTGTGCAATGAGGTTGCCCATGCTAATTTGTCGGCATTCCACACTATTTTGAAAATTTTATTACCACAACGTCAAAACACAATATTTCGTTATATTGTGGTTGCTATGAACAAACCTATTCAGTTTTTCCTTCTATTATTTGATTTTGATCCAAGATAATTTGCATGAGTAAAGAGGTAACCCAGTCACAAAGGCAACCTAATTGCACACAAATCAATGGAGAGAGAGCGAGAGAGAGAGAGAGAGACCATATTCAATGCCAAGCCAATTAATCATAAGGTAGCAATGCCTTAAAGTAACGTTTTCCTTTTGGCGACACGTATTTTTTCATCCTTAAGCCCTCAACAAGTGAGTGTTACAATGGTGCCATCAAGTAAGTCATTGTTAAGGTGATTAATCATATGTGGCATCGAGTACAAAAGATAGCACCACTTAACATTATTTAGCTATATGGTTATGTTCCATACTATATTTGGCATGTGACATGGGCCTCCGATATCCTACCTTCATGGGAAGAAACTTAGATAATAGGAAAAAAAATTGACAATAGTATGGAAGTGTTGGTATTATCATTGGAATGTGTTGAATAGGTAGTATTTTAGCGAACAATGATTCATGTGAATAGTGATGAGAGTATAACTCCACCCGCATTTTCAATTGTTGGCCTAAATGTATGAATAACATACGAATGTTATTGCTTTGTTTGGGGGACCCACAAAATATACTTGTCATATTCTAGGGTCAGTGGAATTGACCCACATGGCTGAATGATGCTATGCACTTTTGCCATTCATATATAATAGTAGTGTAAGGGCGAGTTTCCATGTAGGCCGCTCATTCCACCATATTCTAGTGTGAATAAGGCATACATGTCCAAATGTAGAGGGGATCTGGTGGGGAAGGGTTCATATGTGCCAACTAGCTACTCCCAAAATCTGAAATCCAGACCCACCTACTAACCTCCTTCTCCTTCTAAAACCGGGTCTTCAATCCTTCAATGACCGGAACTCGTAGGTTAAAGATACTTTAGTGGATGCATGGAAGTCTAGCGGCCCATGTCCACAACCCTCCACATTCTAGTGGATTGCCAAAATGTGGTTGGGTGGCAGCTTGTAGTTTAACCACATGCAAACACCTCCAATCCATTACTTTCTAGATTCTAGTGTGCAAGCGACCTACATGGAAACTCACCCTAAGAAGAATGCAAGAATGCTTCAAGAAGAGCCCCAACTTTGGCCAATCATAATGGCGACTCGGGGATCTATCCTCTCAACAAGGCTATTGTAAAGAAGTGATCCACAAAAACGGAGACAACACCTTCATTTAATAGAAGACTCTCTCACCCACACTAATTAAGGTTGGTTTTGAAAGGGCTCTCACGTAGCTAACAATCCCACATCAATGGACCCCCCCCCCCCCCAAAAAAAAGAGTGGAGAGTAAGGGCCGCTTTACACTTAGAGGCCGGGCCAATTCGTTGTGTAAGAGGCTTGAAATCCTCATTTGTGATTGGTCAAAAGGCTCAAATCGGCCCCAACCCCTTTACATCTAGAGGCCGGGCCGATTTGGTGGTATGATTTTTTAAATTAAAAAATGTATGTTATGACACGGCCCGAGCTCGTTGAATTGGGTGCACCCAAAATGGAAGGCCAATTCTTGGCCTAGAGGCCAATGTCATATTCCACTAAAAAAATCTTCTTAAATAAAGTATAATTTTTTAAAGTGAACTAGATCCATTGGATTATGTGGAATCTAAAGGCTCTATCTTAGATTATGCTACATCCGTTGGATTAGGCTAATTTTTTTGAATCAGCTTGGCTTCTTGGCCCGAGGGCCTTTACATATGGGAAAATTGGCCCCCGGTATAATCTTATTATAATGTGTAGTAGAGGCCGGCCTCCAACCCAAAAAAGGCTGAAATTTTGTGCAATCGGCCTCAAGGGAAATTGGCCCGGCCTCTAGGTGTAAAGCGGCCCTAACCCTCATTTCTTCAAACAACTTTGCAAATCTATATATCATTATTTTCATTTATTCCAAGCTAGTAAGTATTCAACCTGCATGATAATAAGCAAAGTTTTTTAGGCCGAACTACCTCACCTCATGTTTTAGTGGTACTGTGGCAGGCAAACTTCCTTCCTGGCTTGACTAAAATTAGTGTGGAAGTACTAGTGGTATATTAAAATGTGCTAGCTAGCTGGGGAGGGTTAGTTGGGACCAGGTGTGAACACAAAGGGCCACAATAGGAGGTGTGGGGGATCTAGAAAGGCTGGAAAGGGGAGGGCATATATTTATATCCATAATTAAGAATAATTTGGGGAAAATCCGGGGGAGTTATTGATTGAGGGGGCCCTAATTAGAGTAATTAAGTAAAAAGGAACACACCGACAATTGTACCATTCCGAGGGTAAAAACCCAATTAGGCAATTTAAGGAACATGCCCTCATTTACATCTCCCTTCCTTTTTATAGCAACTATGATTGGGGCCCTCATTGTTGCCCCTCGCCCTTTCCCTCCCCTTTTAAATTGGGTGGTGGGGGACAACTATTGTAGCCTATAACTAGGAGGCTTGGAAGTTGGAAGCCCCTTGGTGGGGTCCACCACATCACTTCTTGGCGGGTCCCACGCCAAAGCATTAGGCTAGGTGTGGGTTTCATGTGCACTAATTATTTTAACTGCCCCCCTCAATTGGGGTGTGTCCCGGAACCAAGGGCTCGTGCTTTTGCCGAATTCGTCCATGTGTATTTTGGCCCCTCAGGATTTGTGGGTTCTTTTCTTTCTAATAATTCCTTGCGGATCGCTTCGGCCAAATTATTAGCACAATTAAAGGTGCAGAGATACGGGAGCAAACGGAGCCCCTATGCCTCGTTTCGTTTGTTCCACTAGGTTCATCGTCATGGTGGCTTAGGGATTGAGAGCCCGTGACCATGGCACTTCAAGCACTCTCATTGGTGGAAAAGGCGGAGCCGGTCCAAGTTCGCTTCACACTACGCTTGAGGGACCAACGGAGTATGTGAATGCGAGATGGATGTAAAGTCTACATGGATTCCTACATGACATCAAATGGATCATGTTTCATGGTCACTTGGACTCTTTTCAAAAACCACCTCTTGGAGGTAGGCCTGACATAAAACCGGGAGACCATGGCACTCCAAACGCTTACAACTGTTGATTTATTCTATTTTTTCATGTGTGAGGACCCGCATGAAGAGATAGTCATTGAAAGAGCATTTAGTTGAGGGCCTGGTCACATATGACTTCGCACTACACTTGAGGGTCCGTGACCACACTTGATGATTTTGGAGGTGTGTGTGGGATGGCCTTTGGACACTTTCATTTGGGCTCTCACAATTTCATTGTCACGGCTCTTGGCTCATGTGTGAAGTGGCCCTTAGGGCCACGTCATGCACGAGAGTGAAGGCCCGTGACCATTGCTCTCTAATATCTCTAATTGGTTGAAAAGGCATTAATCATGGTGTATTAGGGCCACTTCATGCACGAGAGTGAAGGCATGTGACCATTGCTCTTTAATATCTCTCATTGGTTGAGACAACCGAAATTGTCCAAGTTCACTTCAAACTAGAAGGTGAAGGCCTAAGGGCCCAAACAAACTATCATGGATGAAAAGTCTACATGGATTCTTACATGGCAGACTATGGATAGCGTTTCATGGTATGCTGAAATTTGCATGAAGCCCTGTGTCAAAGAGGTAGGTTTGACACAAATTCCAGCCTACTTTGTTAGTGGCACGACTATTGGATGAGAATCAAAGGCCCTCACAATTACGTGGTCACAGCCCTTGGCTCATGTGTGAAGTGACCCCGAGTATGGGTTTAGGAGTTACAATGATCTAGTTACATCATTTATGTTATTTAGTGGTGCCCACATACACTATTGGTGAATTGTCTACACTAGTAGACGTCTAGAGGCCTAGCTGTCACATCCACTAACTGCCAACATAATGCCATTTGTCAACATAAGTAACTTTTTGAAGTGCATAACTACTTTCGGTATCATATTTAGCGTAGTACTTTGGAGTGTTGGAGATGATGAGTTTTTACATTTTAATAAGCAAGAGAAAGACAATATCATTGAGTATACTAATAAACGCAAAATGTTACGAGGTTACATTCTAATATGCAAGAGGGCGATATTATTGAGCGTACTAATGATGATTGTCACGTGTTTACACTTATGATCAACTTGTTGATCATTGTGTAACCTAGGCATAGACCTCATAATTATAACATGGTGCTATGCATTTTCTAATGATATCAATTTCCTTAAAATAATACAAATAGGCAATGCACACATCTTAAAGGAAACAAGAGATGCCAAAAATTAATGTGTATGCCAATTATAGAAAGCATGAATGTTCATTTAAAGTATGTCATTTTCTAAAATTATTTAACTATCTAATGGAAGAGTGATCTTGTGTGGATCCCGAGATCCCCATAGTTTACAAAGCATGTGTATGACACCCACATTAATTTTGAATAGACATGGTGGCCACCCGCAATACCCTAACTACATTGTTCATTTCGCTTGAGTAGATTGTGATGTGGAGTTTATAACTTTCAGAAGTGGATGTTGCAATTTTTAACATACAACACAATCTTTTGGTTCAAACAAACCCTTTCGGAAAGCAAATACTACGTTCTTTGTACAAAGTTAAAACAATGTGTAACTCTAAAATGATTTTTAACCCACACTTCAAAGAAAAAGAGCGTCGGCGGGTGGTAAAGCCGATGTGAAGCTCATCCGTTAGCCATCTTCTTGACTTTTAACACGCACTAATTGATGTTAAAGGTTTAGATTTGTACAACAACTTACGAAGGTGAGCTTGGAAAAGGAACACAAAAGTGTAGCCTAATTTGCCGTGTTAATGGGCCCATATATAGCCTCAAGCCTAGTTTGCTTTTCTTCTTCTTCTTCTTCTTGTTTCTATAGAGTGGCCACAAGAACCATCTTATCACCCAATTCACATTAAAAACAAGAACACCACCGCAAGACAGTAGCCAAATGTCCAAATTCAACTCAATCAATGCTTGAAATTTAGTTCCCGAGATGCAAATTGGGTTGAAAAACAAAGCATTCGACCACTAATATGATGAAGCTTTGTACCCAAAAACAAGCGCCAAAATGATTGTGTATGTTATGACAAAATTGGACCATGTGCTCAACACATTCCAAACAGTAGGAGAAATTCGAGTGTGTCTATACTGTGATAGTTTAAAGAGACAAAGGAACCTCAAAATTTGAATCTTACATAACATACTCGAATCATAAAACTTGCAGTGACAATCTTTATGATTTATTTATTTATTTATTTTTACAATTTCGATAAGACCATTTTTGAGGCAATCCAACGGTGAAAATGATACGTGGAGTGGGACGTGCTCACAATAGGATCTCGATCCCTTCAAGCACATACAATACTAGCAACAATCGATCAAGTTTTTTGCAAGTGACAGAAGGTATCAATCTTGTGAACAACAATTTAAGATTATAAAGCTCGTCGTTAGACTTATGTGTTCACGGAAGTTGTGATCTTATAAATTAGTGATCACACAAAATCACACAATTAAGAGTTGAGGTTGAATGACACACTTGATTATAAAGAGAGGCAGGAGGGAGTTGTTGTATACAAGTGTATCTCTCATTCTACCATGTCAAAAACCCTACTATCCCCTGCAAGGGTTTGGTCGAATCATTTCAATTTGAGGTGCAAAGTTTTATTTGAGGTTTTTGCAACTAATTTTTGTGTCACATCATCCAAAAGTTCTTTGTCCTATGTACTATTTCAAGATTTTTTGTTCCATGGATGTCAAGAGGTACGTTCATATGCAATTATAACGCCTCGCAACCCTAAACATTACAAAGTAGCTACATGATGGTCTCTTCCAAAGAAAGGAATTGCGATTAAATTTTTTTTTGATAATTGTTTGTGAAAAAGTTCACAAAACACACTCTAAGTGCTCCTCATAGACATGGAATCTAGTAATTGAAGAAGAATTATGCTCATGTGATACCTTGTTCCATGGAGCACAACCAAAGAGATGTGTAACGGTATGATGTGAGATGATGATTCAAGTTTTTCTGGTTGTTGTAAAAATTGTGTGTAAGCTTAAGTGATTTGTTTGTGTGCTTAAGCTCATTAGCTTAATTGTAAGCAACAATTCATAACCGGGTACTTAGGTGGTTAAATTTACCCACAATGTGGAGTCCATAGCTAAGAGAGGGAACTATCACAAATGAGTATACATCTCATTCATCCAACACTAAGGCCCCAAAAATATGCAGCCCACAGGTTATTATTTGTATTCGACTTGACACCGTAATTAATCTTAAAAACCCAAATTAATCTAATAAAGTCATTTAAAATGAATTGGCAACAAACCTATAGGGGTCAAGTTTTGATGTTGGATGGATGAGAGGTATGTCGTATGTGATAATTCTTGTCTCCGTCCATGGCTTGTGTCCCCCCGAGGGGATGAAAGTGATGCTTATTTATTTATTTATATATATATATATATATAAACCTAACTCAACTGCATCTTTTGTGGCCTATTTACGGCCTTTGGTGTTCCCAAGGCCCCGCGTTCCCTCAATTTACTTTTCTCATTGCATTTATAGTTTTAAAAATTCAATTCAATTAACTATATATATATATATATATATATATATATAATTTTCCTTCCTTATAAACTCCCCTTGCTTCCCCCCAAGTTTGTACTTACCTCAACATGCTGGACCGTGATGTTTTTTCAACTTCAAGTCTGTGCCGCTGCGGACGGGCTAGTGATTTGTGGTGCCTAAACTCTAAACTCTTCGATTCATTGTGAAGGCGAAAATGTGGCAAACTATTTCACACCTCGTGAATGATGAATTTTAGATAATTTGACTTGGAAATAGTATTGGAGATTTTGAAGGAGTCTAGTGGGGCTTCCATTGGAGTGAATTGGCCCTTTACTTGTAGGATATATTTTTATAATCTATGTAGGTATTTTTTTTAGTGAAATCCCTTCATTGATTCTACGATGGATGAGTTTACGTAGGCATCACGAACCCCAAGTCCCGCAGATGGGAGGGAGTTTTCGCATACAAGTGTACCTCTCATCCAATCAACATTAAAAACTCCTCGACCTTCTATAAGCTTGTGACCTATTCATCTAGGATAACCTTGGACTAGGATAATTTGAGGTCAGAAAAATCGATGATAAACAATGTCAAATCAAATAGAAATAATAACTCTCCGGGTTGCATATTATTCAAGGGTTCTTATGTTGGATGAATGAGAGGTACGCTCGCATGTGATAATTCCCTCTCTCTCCACTATGGTATCACCTCTGAAAAAAGGTTAACTTAACTTAGTGGCACTGTGACCTTATGATCATAACCTAATAACCTAGGGCCACTTCACAAATGAGCCAAGAGCTGTGACCACAAAATCGTGAAAGCTTAAAAGAAGTGTCCAAAGGATGTCCAAAGGATGTCCCAAGACACTTCCAAAATCATGTAGTATGACCACAAGTCGTCAAGTGTAGTGTGGAAGTCATATGTGACCAATCCTTAATCAAAGGCTATTTCAATGAAATTTCTATTCATGCCGGATCCTCACACATGATAGTAATATATATTCGTTCGTGAGATTTCAGAGCGCCATGGTCTCCCGGTTTTATGTTAGGCCTACTACCTCCAAGAGGTGGTTTTTGATAATAGTCAAAGTGACCATGAAACATGATCCATTTTGAAGCCATGTAGGAATCCATGTGGACTTTGCACCCACCTTGCATTCACTTACGCCGTTGGTCCCTCAAGCGTAGAGTGAAGTGAACTTGTTTTCCTTCAAGTGAACTTGTATGTATGCATCCGTGTTTTCCACCAATGAGAGTGGTCGAAGTGCAATGGTCACGGGCCCTCAGTCTCGTGTGTGAAGTGGCCCTTACGTTGTAGACGGCGAAGGAACCATTCCGATGTTTTCCTGTTCTCACATACATACATACACACACACATGCATGCATGCATGCATACATACATACATACTCTCTTTATGCCCGAGTCTCCAGTAGTAAATACAATATGCTCATCTCTCCTCGTTCTCCCGCTCGTTCTCTTGTTTTTTCTTGCTGCTCGCCACCTTTTGCTCCCTATTTCCCAGGTGCGTGATGAGTGACGTGCTCCCCCCCGGCCCGCACGCTTTCGCCTCGCAATTCATTTCTCTTCTCTTCTCTTCTCTTCTCTCGCCGCAGCAGCAGCGGTGCCAAATTGGCAACCAGCAGCAGCAGCAGCAGCAGCAGGACTCGTGAGAGTTCACTTGCTACATAGTCGGTCGGAACCTACGTGTGGTGGAATATTAGGGGCATCTTAATACACATTCACTTACTAGCAGTCGGATGTTAGGGAGGGAGGCAGGGAGGGAGGGAGAGGTAAGGTAAGGTAAGTTAAGTTAAGTTAAGGTGTGTGTGTGTCTGTGTGTGCGTTGGGGTGTCAGAGGGTTGAATTTGTGTAGGGGTGTTGACAAAGGAGGGTAGCAGCAGCAATCAGGGCGCAAAGCTCAAGGACACCGCAGCAGCAGCAGCAGCAGAGGTGGCAGAACTGAAAGGAGAGTGTTGACAGGAAAGAGAAAGAGAGAGGGTGAGGGAGAGAGAGGGTGAGGGAGAGAGAGGGAGAGAGAGAGGGAGAGAGAGAGGTGGCTCCTGCTGCCTGCCTGCCTGCCTGCCATCCATCCGGCCCCAGCTCCTTGGTGCCTGCACTCATCAGCTTCGTTCTTCATTGCTGTCGGTCTCCCGGCCGGAGGGGGGAGGGAGGTGGTTTAGAATTAGGAGGGGGCCTGGGGGCCTGCAGCAGGCTGCCATCATTAGTCCTGAGTCGACCCCAGCTGTCGGAGCTTAACTTACCTTTCATGGGTGTCGGATAGTACTCAACCCCACCGCGCGCACTAAGCCCCCAGAGACACATTGAGGTGGATGAGATTCACGAATCTTGTGGTGGGGGGATGAGACTCACCAGCTTCTCTGCAAGGATCGGAGCTGCGCAGTCTGGGTGGGGCAGGTTGCAGCAAGCAGGCAGGCAGGCAGGCACAGAGGGAGGGAGGGAGGGAGGGAGGGAGGGAGGGATTCGGAGCGCCTTTGATTCGGAGGGAAGTTTTGGGTAGTGGTGCTTTTCCAGGGAAAGTGGGGAGCTTGCTTCCGGCCGCTGCTTGCCAAAGCTAGTCTACCTTTTGTGCCTTGAGCCTTGTTCGTGGTATCATCTCATCTTCGACAAGCAGGTTTGTAGTCTATGCCTCTCATCTTCTCTCTTCTTCACCTCAGAGTTGAGTTGAGGGGCCTTTGTCAGGTGCCACCTTTCTGTTCCTGTTGCCTGCCTGGCCCCTTCGATCGTGCACCACCTTCGATCCCCAATTTGACGTTCTTCCAATTCATCTCAACTCTAGCTGCTTCACTCATTGCGCATTGGGTGTGGAGACATGCGTGGATTGTGTGTGTGATAGGCTGGTGCTCTGGTAGTGCGTTGGAGGTGAAATCTCACACAACCAAACACACACGAAGAGAGAGGGAGGAAACTGGGTATTTACCCTTGCAATAGCCCTGAACCCGTAATGGTGTATTTTTGCTTCTCAGAGGATGCTTGCATTGCAGATTCAGCGCCGGTGGTGTATGCATATGCGCATCTTTGCACCTCTGAGGTAGTAATGGGTTATAGGAATCAGCTCACGGCAAGTTTCAAGGGCTCAATTGGATTTCGGCAGCCTTGGGTTTCTTGACAAAGCTTTGCGATGATTCTGGACCGATTCCATGTTCGTGATCTACTTGTAGCAGTCTACCAATGCTTGTGTGAAATTGATCGCTTTTAAGTACATGCTACCAGCAGAAATTTGTGGGACCGTTGCGTCCTGGTGATCTGAGGCAAAGAGTTTTGTTTGAAGACTCCCCTCCTCTCCTCCCACTCTAACTCTATCTACAAATGCTTGCCGTCTCAGCAGGTGCAGCCATTGATCCTATCCTGCGTCCCCTAGGTCTGGCTGCCCATCGATGATTCCGCCGGGGCTCATACTGTTCTCACTCTCTTTCTGTCAGACACGTAATTGAACGCCGGCCGATCGTGGCCCTCGTCCACATTGCGCCGGGGAAGCTCCAGCAGCCCACCAATTCTCCCTCCGATATTACACCACTGAGTTTCCTCCCAAGTTCCAGCTTCTGGCACTCTTGTCTCTTGCCGGTGGCAGATTTGGGGAGCAGTTATGAGGTTGAGTGTTGTGGTACTCGTATGCTGCTGTTGAGGGTTAGGCTTGGGACATCATCATCATCATCATCATCGCCGCCGCCGGAGGCAGGCGGGCGCGAGCAGTAGGGTGGCCGAAGAGGGTATGGTCAGATTGCACTCTCGCCGTCCGAACAGCGAAGAATTGCAACTAGTGGAGCGCGAAGGAGGAGCGGAGGAGAGGACTGAAGGGAGGTCATGTGGTGGGGCGGGGATAATTAGGCGGGGCAGGAGGAGGACAGACGAGAGATGGATTTGGCAGGATCGCAGGAGAGCAGCGAGGAGAAGCCCAGGTCACCACCGCAACAGCAGCAGCATCCGCATCCACATCCGTATCCACATTCGCAACCGCATCCCACCATTATGCCCGCACCCACACCCACACCGGTGCCAACTCCCACCGCCATGCCGCCCCCACCAGCAGGTGCGGTTCTCACCTTCTCCTCTGCTGCTGCTGATGCGACTCCCAACTTCCCGGTACCCGCACCCGCAGCAACTGTGAGCTCGCAACAAGAGCCGAAGCTGAAACTTGCGACGAGCGGGAATGGGGGCGCGTCGCCTTTGCAGCAGCAGCAGGCCGCGGAGGCCAGGGAGATCCTACGCTTGAATGCTCCTCAGCAGCAGACTGCAGCATCGTCAGCGAAGATTGCCAGACCTGGATTGGTGCGGTACCGCGACTGCCAGAGGAACCATGCGGCCACCATCGGCGGCCACGCGCTGGACGGGTGCGGGGAGTTCATGCCGGGAGGGCCGGACGGGAGTCCCAACGCGCTTCGCTGCGCGGCTTGCGACTGTCACCGCAATTTCCACCGTCTCGAAGCGGAGGGGGAGCCTCCGCTGTGCGAGTGCCGTCGCGCGAAGCGGCCCGCATTGGCATTGGCGGGCCCGAGCTCGCTGGCGGGCGGTGTCGGGATACCACAGCAGCAACAGCAGCTCGTCGCGGCATCGCCAGCCACGCCCGCGACGGCGATGACGATGACCACACTGGCACTAGCCACGCCCGCGACGGCCATGCAGCAGCAGCAGTATCAGCAGGCGCGGGGCCCGGCGATGGCATTGAGTGGCGGACCGGCTAGCAGCGATGAGCAGGAGGGCGGGATGAGCGCGCACGGCGGCTCGCCGTCGGCCATGAAGAAGCGGTTCCGCACCAAATTCACGGGTGAGCAGAAAGATAAGATGTGCGCGTTCGCTGACAAGCTGGGATGGCGGATGCAGAAGCACGATGAGGCCGCCGTGCAGGAGTTTTGTGCCAGTGTGGGGGTAAAGCGACATGTGCTCAAGGTCTGGATGCACAACAACAAACACACCTTGGGGAAGAAGCCATAGACACACACTCACACACAATCTCACCAACCTCTCCCCAAACCATCATCGTCACCATTATTCTTCCGAAGAGCAGGGAGGTTTTATTCCCCCCTCCCCTCTCTCTCCCTATCTCTCTCTCTCTCTCTCTGTGCCGGACCTGCGCACCTTCATGCATCTTGTCACTCAGTGTGACCCATCGATAGTGCCCACCTCCGAGAGACCGCGATTCACCGTCACCGCACAGCCACAGAGAGACGATCGATTGATCTCAAAATAAGCGCGGCCGCGTCCGCATGCATGCAGCAGGGGGGCCTTGTACGCTAACACCAATTCGACAATAAGATCTTGTATTTCCCCTTCCGCAGCATCTCCACAGCATCATTACCCTAGCCGTAGCACCCGAGGAGACAAGGCACACAGACAGACAGACGGACGGACCGACAGCAGGCAGCAGGGTTACGGGTTAGGTGAGCTTCCACCGGATTCTTCCAAGCTTCAATTGCAACACCAACAACCATGGAACCTGCTACATCCTGCCAGATGCTGGCAAGATGACGAAGAGTCCTAATTTCTCCGTCTCTGTGTAAAGTACGAAGATGATCACCTAATACCCCGCGGTTCCTTCTTCCCTTGGACCGCGATAAACCCTGCAGCAACCGTGTAGCATGAGAGACTTGTAGAAGCCGATGAGGTTTGTTAGGTACATTGCTGTATCGATGATGTCCCCAAGTCTGCGACTGAATTTTTGGGAAGTCATTCGCAGACGAGTGGCCGGGGTTGCCCTGGAAGCATAACTTGTAGTTTAGAGCCGACATTACCATTTGGCGCTGTGTACGATGATAGATGTTTGTGTACCTCGATTGCCCTTGCTCAATCTTGCTGATGATGATGCTTCAGCAGCAGCAGCATCAGGAGCTAGTAGTCATGTAACCTTGCGATCATGATCACACGTTGTATCTAGATTACCCACCAATTTTTTTTTGCTGCTCATGTGCATGCGGGGGCGACCCCAGTTGGAATCACTCGCTCATAATTATCAATCTCCCGTCATTTGCCACTCTACCGGAAATTGCTTCCTCCAATTTCTTCTTCCCTGCCAATCCTCCCAACTTTCGGCACCTCCACCCTTCACTGTCTTCTTTCTTCAATACAATCTTGTGTTGCGGATCTGCGTATCTCATGCTGGCTCTCTCCCCTTGCATTGAATGTTTCCTCAAGGTATTGGTGAAGGATGACATGCTTGAGTTGAGGCTGCAAGGAGAACCCAAGCTCTGATTTGATAACCTACGTCGGGCTTGTCCTGATTGCTATGATTTGGTGAAATCCACAGCAGCAACAAGATTCCAAGATGGAGTTGGTGCGGCCAATTCACCAGATCTCCCCAGCCATGTCATGTGAGGAGTGGATTCTCCAGTTAAGAGATGAGCATGTTCTGGATTGTTGACTCTCATCTCTTATGTCCCTACTTCCCGTATAGGAATATGGGATGCATGATATGGTATGTCTGATCCACTTCTTATTCGTGGACTCGGAATTGCACTTAATTCTTCCCATTCTGGACTCTTGTTGCAAACCTCTCATCAACCTCTGCATCATGCTTGGGCTCATTATTAATGGTAGAGTTCTGCTCTGAAAGCCGTGACTTCACTGGGGTTTAGGTCTCCATTTTTTTTTTGCAAGTATGCAATTACCTGCCCTTCCGCAACAGTTCTTGTTCGAAAGGGAAGTTCTGGACGACAGATCCCAATCCAATCCCAAAATCTGTTGTGGATCTGCTACGCATACCTAAATACTTCTGGTGCGAATTCTGAATCCACAATTCCACACCTCTATCCCCCCGCCATTTTCCATTCTTTCTGAGGACTACTTTGGTTGATTTTCCACCCCTGCAAGCATCAAATCCAAATCATGCGGTGCAAGAACTCCAGTACCTTTGAGGCCAAATGTGGGCCATAGCGGTTTCCTTCAGTTTGCACCATATCCAAATTTTGTCACGGCTGATTCAGCGCCACTGAAATGTTTTGGCTTCACTTCTCATGACATGTTCGTAATCTGCGAAACCAAGGTTTCGAGTTTGACAAAGAAACAACTTCACTTCTCATGAGATATTCGTGTTCCGTGTTGACAAAGGTGATCAATCAACTCTCCCAAATTGCACTGGAATCCCGCCTTTGGCTATGCACTGGTTACAGTGCCGGACCAAGCCCCTCGATCATCAAACAAAGCAGTAACTTATGGAAGGGATGTTTTTTCTTTTCTTTTCTTTTTTGTTGCTCATTTTCTTGATTTCTCGATTTTTTTTTAAAGAGGAGATGATGAAAAGTAACTTGCGGAATAAACAACCAAAATTATGCAAAGAACGAGGATCGAATCACGGCCGTAAACGACAGGGTCGTATGGTAAATTTTTACGCCACATAGCCTTGTAAACCGCGGCTTGAAAAAGCACATACGCGATCCAAAAATGAGCAATATTAATCTCTTTTCATATTAGAATAGAACCTACTCACTCACAAGAGCCACAACAATTATTGTTGGAAAGACCAATGCGATTGTCCGTAGGAGCTTTTGTGCGTTTTCCTTGGGCTCGATTCATTCGTCAACTCATTGGTGCAATGTACTTGCAACTACCTAGTGCTTGCCAACCACAAAGTCCAATTTGCTTCTCCATGTTGGTTGTTGGGGATGGCCCTATGCAACTCCACCCACATGGAGAATTATTGCATACAAGTGTACCTTTCATTAATTTTGTCCAATGACAACATTGAGAGTTAGCTAGTCTAAAACTTCACGTTTTGAAAGTTAATTTGATGCTATGTTTACTCTCAAAGGTCCCCAAATAGTCTAATTCCATGCAATTGGAATGAATGTACCACATCCTAAGGGACACATTTTTAGTGTGGATGGATGAGAGGTACAATGCTCCGTATGCAACAATCCCTCTTCTCCCTCCCCTCCCCCCATTAGAAGGTGACACTTCACGTCAACATTACTAGATTGTTGGTGATGCTACCTTTTAAAATCAAAACACATCAACATGAGAAAATTAGAGGGTTCCGTATTGAATATGAAGGCGCATAGATAATATATCCCAATTAAACCAACATTGAACCTTAAATCTACACTATGTACTATACGTACAAATGTAATGATAGTAGTACATGGTGTTGGTTGGTAGGTTATGTGTTGGTTTTGGGCATGCCCACCTTAATCTCGTCTCCATTTGTGTCATAATTCCATGAAGATCTGCCAAGGAGAAGAAAAAGAACTTTGTGCTCTGAAGGAGGTCAAAGTGTTTGTTCATAAAACAGGTGTGGCCACATCTTGGGGACAATGACATTAGATGTGAAACTACTTCACCCCTTGTAGGGAGTGGAATTATGTTGGTAACAAATGACCTTTGGCGGTAACGAGTGACCTACTGGAATAACTGGTAATTGATATCCTTTTAACAATAGCTTGTGGCAATAGTTGGTGAGTATTATCTTAAGTGGGTTATAAGGGTGAGTTTTTGGTAGTGAGTGGACATTGGATCATTAGCTCCATGTTGGTTAGGAGTGGGTGTTTATTCCACATATTTGGCCTGGGTTTGATTTCCTGTGGAGCCCGTTTGAGTGGATATGGGTATGCAATGACTTGGAACTACTATGTGTTTATAGGTAAGAATTGTGGTATCAACCAACAACCTTTCCCTCAGTGAGTTGAGAACAATGGGTTGTGCCACTATTAGTCTTTGGGTGTAAGATCCACCAATTGGTAATGCAATAACCCCTCTTCACATTTGAATGGCTATGACAGGCATGAATGTCATGGACATAGGAAACACCATGGCATCTGCGTTGTTTATCACATTCCTAAATGCCCCCTGGATTGCATGTCCATGGAGAAATGAATAGTTAGGAATTGATGTTTTAAAGTAAACATGGACTAAGTCCAAGTCCAGAGTTACAACACACTATTTTTTGTCATAAGATCCTCCAATAAGATTGTATGGTAGGATCTGCCGATAAAATGTGCAGCGTTATTTATGATAATATTACACCAGTTTTTTATTAAATTTTCATTATTTAACAATTACTTATACATGTTTAACATGAACATTATACATTTGATTTCTTTCATCATAGTCTAACAACATAATGTGCAAGTAACACTTGAAGGTTCACATATCTTCCATGAAATTTAGGTATATTAGAAGTGTATCAACGACCCATCGACAAATTCACCCATAGAGCTGAAGCAACCCAAAAATCTAGATTTTAGGAATGTGTCCAAATCTACTTAAATACGAGTTCAAGGTCCATGAACCAACCCATGTTAGTACTTGTACATTCACATTTTGGAATGTGGCTCATGTGCAACACCTTCTCCCACACTAATCATGAAACTTATACACTAAAATATCATATCATCTCTAGCTTACGTATATTGCTAGATTTTGCTAAGAATAGATTACTTGAGCTTTGCCATGTTTCTTTGAGCCTCATGAAGATTTTGACCACTTCATGTTATTAAAGTTTGTAAGCTTTTAAGCAGAGATTTTTCTTGTTGAAGCAACTGAAAGATGATGCCTTTATTAGAATACATTGTGGAACTTGCCATATTTGCGCTTCATGGCTAAGGCATCTAAAAGTTCGTCAAGAGGGAAGGAATTGTGGCACACGAATGTCCCTCTCATCCACCCACCCACCCATCCATCCATCCATTCATTCATCTCAACTTGTGTCCAACTAGACTAAGTTTTAAAGTCTTCGAGACTAATTTGGTCTCAAACCGGCCCTCCAAAAGGTGACGTCCGGACTACATGCTCTTATTATTTTAGGACACTTCCATTGGATGAGAGGTACTAACACACTTGTATGAAACCCAATTCCACTTTCTCTCCTAAAAGATTAACCGTTTCCCTTGTGCCTCGAAATGGCTCCAACTAACGGGCGAGAGCCTAAAGGTCGCCGACAATCCGTGGTTTGTTTAAAAATCTTCTTTTCATTTGATCGCATGCCGTGAGGCTGACACAAAAACGGTGGTGGACTTTCGAATGGCCCCATAACATAGCATAGCATAGCATAGCCTAACATAGCATAGCATAGCATAACATAGCATAGCATAGCATAGCATAGCATAGGCCCCCTCTTCGCGTGGGCCATGACTGAAAGAAAATAAAATCCTAACTTAATATAATAACGCACTAACTTACTCGGGCACCAAGAACGAATTGGCGTAGACTATGTAGTTAAGCCTGAAAAAGGGTGCGAAGCTCAGTGCTGATGTGGCCCTAATCGTCCTTCCCGGCGTGGCCTCTCCGGCGGCGGATGAAGAAAGGGGGCATAACCCCACCGCTCGTAGTCAACGTGCACATTATCATCCACCCATCCATCCACACACAAGGGGATATATAGTTGACCCCCTGCCTAGAATTTAAGCTTGTGTACCTCTCGAACCCACCCCGTCATAGGTCAATGGACATTCATCTACTTATTTTCCACAACCCACCCGACGGCAATGGATGATAATTGAGAATCATAGTAGATAGATAGATCATAGCTAGATAGATAATATATATATAGGTCGATCGGGAGGTTTTTAAAGTAACGCTCACTCGCTCGCTCTCTTGTTTGTTTATCATCCCAATGGATGCAATAAAGTTAAGAGACACTTTTGTGTGGGCAAAGCTAGTACGTGACTAGGCTAGGCTAGGCTAGCTTATAACTTATCCCGATGTTGGGGCTGACTTCAATAGCTTGATGAATGATAAATAAAATGTTCTGGGATGTCGAATCCACCTGCTCCAAATCACCACCTCCTTCTTATGGAACGGACACCCACACGGTGACGAAGGGAATTGAATCAATGCGTACTTTGCCAAATCTTGGGGGAGTGGAGCATGTGCCTCCATTAATTCATGAGTCAGCTCATGCCAACTCATAATATTAATATTAATAAATATAATAATACGCCCCCCCTTCCCCCTCCAAACGGGACAGATGTATGTCGTCCGCCGGGGGGTCAGTAGCATGTATGTATGTATGTATGTATATGTGTGTGTATGTGTATGTGTATGTGTATGTGTATGTGTGTGTGTATGTGCATAGTAGTCAGGCCAAGTGATTTTGCTGACATGGTTTCTCATGATTGGATACAAATGAGGCACATTATCAATCATAGTTGATGACCCTTGCAATGGAGAGAGGGAATTATATCGTATATGAGCATACCTCTCATTCATCCAACATTAAAGTCCTGGAATAGTATGTAGCATGGAGGTTACTTTTAAAAGTTGATTTGACATCATAATAAGTTTTAACAAACCGGAGTTAGTCTACTCGAGGTCATTTGAGATATATTGGCAGCGGGGTCAAGTTTTTGTGCTAGATGGATTGGTGAGAGGTATGTTTGTATGCAATAACTCCCTCTCCACCCCCCTTGTTATGGCCTAATCATGACATCCGGTCTAGTAATGAATATGTGTCGTCTTGCTATGTGCTATAGTAGGTGGATGATGAGGTAGGTATTGGGTGCTTATTGCTACAATTTGTTGGGTTTCTCATAGTGGTTATAGATTTGTTGTGGTCAGGTTAAGAGGTTTTTTTTTTTTTTTTTTTTTTCTAATGTAGTTATTCAACATTGGATGCTAAGAAAATATACTATCAATCGTAATCGATGACCTTGCTATGGCCCTAGTCATTACGTTCGGTAATGGACACATGTATCCTCTGCAACATGTTGTAGTAAGTGGTGACAAGGTAGCTATTGAGCACCTACTATAGCTTGTGAGAAGGCTCCTCATATTGGATATGGATTCGTGGCATCTACATATGAAAATCATGCAATGGGAAGGTGAAAATGTAGTTACAACTTCCAAAAAATATTATTTTAAGATAATTGTGTTTTTTTAAAACATAGCATCAAAGACCCCCAAATTTTTCTAGTGAGATTTAGTTGGAATGAATCCACCCTCAAGTTGTAGGAGACTTGTATTGACTATATCCCATTCATCCACAATGAATGAGTTTACATAAACACCACAAACCATAAGTCATATCCATCACCTGGTTGAAAATCCCATCCAGACACTAAATCCAAATGCATGTCATAGAAAATACCAATTGGGTTGCCCTTGTAGTATCCATGGGTTCGATACACTATATATGTGCAATTAGATTGCTCCACGCTATCAACATTCCACACTAATTTGAGCATTCATTAACATGGTGATATCTTCTTCTTCTTCTTCTTCTTCTTCTTCTTATGTCATCATGGTTGCTTACATGGATGATTAAACAAAGTCATAAGTTTTGAGATCTAGTTTGACTTAAAGTAATTTGCATGGGTAAAGAGGTAACCTATTCGCACGTAAAGTACATAAGTACATTGACATGCGCAATTAGGCTGCCGTTGCACACATGTCACCTCTTCACCCATGCATATTACATTGGGTCAAACTTGGGTTACAAAAATTCGTAACATCCTTCATTCATCCGTATAACAACCACAATAAAGGTCCAGTTCTTGTATTTTGTAATTGTGGTCAAAAATACTCAAAATAGTGTGGAATAGCGATAAATTAGTGCGGGGCAACCTAATTGCACGCAAGTATCATCGGTGTAGATACAAGTATCTTCGAGGTTTGGGTGCATGTGTGTGTAGAGAGCGAGTGGCAATCAACGTGGGGGGGGCATTTTTGGGCATAATTGGTCAAAACCCTAGGGTTTCCAAGTCCCACCGGTTACCTGTTGTGATCTTTGGTGTCCTTTGTTAAAAAGGGGGGGGGATATTCCATAGATTCATCTCACTTCAACCGGTGGTGACTTCGTGAGCTCCAACCAGTTACACGTTGTGATATCACTATATTCGATAATTGAAGACTTTTTCATGATTTTGAGACTACTTAAGGACATGGTTTTCAAATAAAGAACAAGGAAAACACAACTATATATTCAATGTGACTTAGTAGACCGATCCACATGGGCAACACTAACCAGTTTGGCACAAATACATGTCATCATAATAACAAATTGGACCAAATATTAAACCATTTGCATTTATTTTTGAAACTTTCCAAAGTCTCCGACTAATGAACATAATGATCGATCTTTGGTGTTGTTTGTTAAATGGGGTTGGAGGGGGGGCATATTCCATAGATTCCTCCACCTTCAACCGGTGGTGACTTGTCGAGCTCCACCGGTGGCTTGCTTCACTCCTCCACTCCTCCACTCCTCCGTACATGGGGTGGTGATGAGCCATATAGCAGGGGGGGGGGGTATTATATCGCATGAGCAGTGGGTTTGGCAGCAGGGCAGGGGTGTAGAGAGAGAGAGGTAGAGAGAGAGGTAGAGGATGAGAATCACTTTGCATGGCAGAGGGAGGGAGGGAGGGAGTGGGGGAAAATAATGGTCCATAATTGAGGGGGCAATAATAATAAACCATCATCATGTGGCTTTGATAATTGCCTCCGCCCGCCCACCGTCCTCTCCTTTTGGTTTCGCCTCCGATAATTTGTCACTCAGGTTTATCAGGTGAAGGGAATCAATATAAATACGGGCCAGGCTTCCCCTTTTGCGATCATGGCCCGTGATCATGGTAAGCCCCCCCCCCCCCCTCCTAAGTGTAAAGCCGTGCTTTTCTTATAAGTTGTTTGCATGATATGATTGCATGTGAGGGGAATTATCGCATACATACTAACGAGCGTACATCTCGTCCATTAAAACATAACAAACTTGATTCCTTCTAGGTTTGTGGTCAGTTCATCTCAAATGACTTGGACTACATTAATCGGGTTTATTTAAGATAAATCGACTTCGTAACATTATTGAACAACTACATGATGGTGTCTTTTCAAATAAAAGAGGTTGTGATTAAAAAAACTCTGGTAGTTTTCAGTTGCTTGTAGAGGAATTGACTATACATAGCATAGGTTTTCCCCATAAACAAGAGATGTTGGAATTCAAGGAGACGTATGCTCATGTGATACTTGTTCCCACACCACACAACGCGACCACAAAGTTGTGTAATGTTATGTAAAAGTAATCATTTCTCAGTTGCATACAACTACTTTAGGTTTTATATGGAACGAATGAGAGGTATGTTCATATGCAATAATCCCCCCCCCCTCTCTCTCTCTCTAGTGAGTCACTTTAGTTGTATAATGACTCCGTAACTATCCTCTTTGTTCTCTTGGTGTGGGTGATTCGATCAAATGCATCACATTAGGGTGGACTACTTCAATTGAAGATACTTTTTGCAATATATATATAGGGTCTTAGTAGTAAACTAAGTATGGCTAAAAACAAATCGTGGTGGCTTATGGACATGTGGTGGACTTTTGCAATCATTGTCGAAGTCAACAGTGTGTATAAAACAAAACTTGTTTCATTGTGAAGACATTGAAACTCCTTGCACGCACCTTTTCCGCCACTGCTCTCGGAGTGAACACGTGTGTAAATCCATAATTAGTACGTCCATATCTATTGAATCGATGTCATATAAGTTTAAGCCCACGTTAAACTATGAAGTGCAACATCGTCTTGCACACTACACTAAACTCATGATCACTAGATTAATGTGGTATAATGTGCACCACGTCAAAGCAAGCTAACTAAACTAAGGACAAATATTTGAAACAATAAGATTGTGCTTGAACGTGGACTATGAAGGGGAGTGTTGCACTCTCTCATCCATGCATACCTCTCATCCATCCATTCACCCATGTTGGCAACATGGCCCCCATAAGTTTCATATGGGTAATTCATCGCAAAGGCTCCTCGTTAGACTAGTTTGGGGTCTTTGAAAACGATTATATTGTCAAATCTATCCAAAAAAGCTTCTATGTTACATAGTAGGTCAATGGGGTTTGGCTAGATGATTTGGTAGGTATGCTTGTATTCCCTAATTTCCTCTTATTGAATGCGATGCGTACACTAAATAGTTCTATTAGTGCAGGTGGGAAATTAGTGTGGAAATAATAAGTGTGGGCCACACTCATTTTCTAGTCGAGGTGGGTATAACGTGGGTCCCGGACCCCGGGTCCTCCCCTAAGTCTTCATGAAGGCTTCCGACAAACACATTGAATATTAGTTGTAGGACAAAAGAAGCACAAAATAGAATAATCATTCACATTAATTTTCTAAAAGAAACAATTGTTGCGACCCACACTGATTTTTTTACTAGAAATTTAGTATGGGTTGGAACTTAGTGTGGCCCCACATTGATTCTCATTATGAGAAGTAACATAGGCTCGAGAAAATTATCGTGGCGCATGGTAGTAGGACTATTTAGTGTAGTTTGCCCACTATGATAGCTCCCTAAATGTCCTATACTTGACCATAGAAACTTACACTTGAATGGACTTCTTGTTCATTTAATGACAACAACTATAATCTAGTTCTATTGCTTACTTTGATCTAGCTTTATTTATCTTCAAAGATCCCAAATTATTAGAATACGACCTTGAAGTTGGGCATAACATTATTTAGATCCATAAAAATGTTGTTTGGGATTGCCAATATTTCATAGAATATTCCCCCACATTTAGTCTGAATGCAAGGAATATCGAGAAATATTGTCAATCCCCACAACATTGTTATGGATCTAAATAATGTTATTGAACAAATCCTTGCTACATGTATTACAACAATCTCGGGCTACTTTATATTCCCTTCGGTTTGGATTGCAGTTCACAACACCTATGTGCTCGTACTCGGAGGGGAAGGGGGGGGGGATGTTACCCACACTATATTAAACCAGTCGATTAGGATTAAAAAAATCATAATAATCCCCACGCTCTACATTGTTTATGAGTATTTTCACCCTCCCCCCTTGGATAGGTGTCATGATACTTTACCCCTTTTATCTGGGTGAATGTTCACACCCCTACCGACAGGGAGGTGAACAAGGAGAAGGGAGGATGAAACCACCAAAGATCAGTGTAAAATGTGAGGCTGAATATGGATTAGAGATCCCAGATCAACCTAGTGAAGTTAAATTGGGATGAATCAGCAATCAACTTGTATGATGGGACATGTTTTTACTGTACCCCTCGGTGGGTGTTAGGAATCCCCACCATCGCACTTGGTATCGAGTTCGCGATATTTTACAACCCTCCAAATGCATCCACTCCTACAAATTTACGGCTTTGTCGCCTTTTTACCCTTTTAACTCACCCGATCGCCATTGGCTTGGGCCTCATCAACCCCCCAATTGTTCCAAGGATAAGAATATTGGGGGGATGGGCAGCTTGGCCGCAACTGATTGCGCGACGGGGCATAACATTGCGTCAAAAGGTTAAGTCTCGGGATAAGGCTACATCGCCCCGGCACCGGCGGTCAAGTTACCTTTTGTCGCATTATTGTATTTCCACCTCATGGTCCCACAAATTTGACTCCACCCAACTTATATACGGTCGATGGGTCTTAAACGGATGCTTCTTCTTCTTCTTCTTCTTCTTCTTCTTCTCCTTTGCAACTAGCCCACTTCTCCTCGTGGGATATGAAACACGTGATTAGTACGAGATGGGGTAAGAGAATCCAAATCGAGGCCGTGGCCACTTTCCTCACAAATTTCAGAGCTCGTGTGAATATCTTATTCACGTTCGATGTGGAGATTCTCGTGCTCGTTGAATAGTCATATAGGTCCCTCCAGTTATGTTGATCGTTGAGCTTAGAATGGTTATCATACTCTGAGCACGTAGTACAACCTCTTTTAAGTGACGCATGTTTGTTGGGTAATCTCTTTTGGGATCCACACCTCGCCGCAAAAGGTCAAGCCTTGTGGCTAATGAAGGAAGGAATACATTGGGTACATGTCCACTATATGGTAGGGTAGAACCACCCAAAACCAATACGGCTTCACATTATGGAGTGTTGAGGATGATGGATTAGGAGGCACCTATGTGACTAAGATATCAAGTTTCTACGCTTAACATTCAACAAGTGCGATCGATAGTCCGCATCCCCATCCCCCCTAATTATAACTTTGAGATTTGCAACAAAAACCCAATAAAACATCACTACGACACAAACATCAAAATCTCAAACAATACGGAGTTCATTCCCCTTGATTCTTCAAGGCATTCCGAGTTTCCTAGAGCTACTTTTGCTATAAGAATACACTACCATTCATGAATACCCCTTAAAATGTAACCCTATGATTTGCATCTACAGATACGGTTTCCGCCCTAAACCTGGATGGAGAAGTTACAATGGCAAGTTCATGACTCTTCGGTGAAGTTTTGAAACTTGAAAGTTGCATAAGGACTACTAGGATACCAAAATGGTTTGAAGAGCTCAACTAACATCGTGATTCGTCCGCCTAGGCCTCTAAGCAGCACAACACAACACAACACAACACTGCTAGCAAATGATAAACCACTTAAAGATATAGAAAGCAAGGACCCTCTCTCTCCAATCCACATTGGCATACATGATCGGGTGACGATATAATGATTTTGTTGGTCCCTCTTTGGCCATGCATGAGTCACAACAACTCTATGAACACTTATAGAGGTTCACCCAAAACAAAAAGAAAAAAGAAAAAAATGCGAATAATAGTAAAAACAAACGAGAATTTTTAAGTATGTAATCTTATGGCTATGCAATGGACAACTAAATGTACAAGCTCTCTAACTCATTTCGGATCAACCCATGGGATAGTAGTAGATGCACAAATATAGTGTCCATGGATTGGTGTGAAATCATCACATTTACATATGCAAAATATAGGCAATAAAAGGTTGTTATTTTTATAATTGTAGTCATTGTCAAACCTAAACTGCACGCTTTGCGCAAAATAAAAAGGAACAAATGACCACACTTAGCGCCACGTCACACACAAGACTGAGAGTCCGTGGATCATGTTTCATGGTCACTTGGACTGTTTTCCAAAACCACCTTTTGGAGGTAGGCATAACATAAAACTGAGAGACCATGATACTCTGAAATCTCACAAGCATTGATTTATTATATTTTATCATGTGTGAGGAACCTGCATGAATAGGAAATCATTGAAGTAGCATTTGGTTGAGGGCCCAGTCACAGATGACTTCAACACTACACTCACAATTTCATGACCACGGCTCTTGGCTCGTGTGTGAAGTAGCCCTTAATATCTTCTTGCACAACATGATACTTTATAAATATTAAGATAGTTAGCATGACAAAACAATGCACGAAAGCGCAAATTGCAATCATATAATTACTCTAAGTTTTCTTACTCTAATTAGTGTATGCTCCATCAATAGCTTCTCCCTTTATAAAGCGTTTATAATCATTTGGTTTATAAATTGCATGTGTAACTTAAAACAATCATGCTCATGCCTAGCAAGATATAAACCAAACATCTTTTGCATCGTAGATGCTCCAAGAGGAGCTCAATACCTTTTTCTCAACTGCCCCAATCTAACTCTTTGATCAATTGAATCTATCTTTTGTCATGACAAATTTTCAAAGTGACTGCACCGTATGTGGTATTTAATGTCACATGCGTAATAGTGTTACTTACCCTATTGTAAGGCGTATGCTAGATTACACTAATAACCAACTCAACAATTTCATTATTAGTGTCACCTGATGACACTTGGTGTTCAAGTGCACTTAAATCATGTTGCGAGGTGTATGCCTATGTTACACAATGGTCTACATGTTGACTAAAGTGTACACAAGTGGCACTTGGCATTAGTATCCTAAAGGACACATATCTTCCTCTTGCATACTAAAATGTAAACACATGACACTTGCCATTAGTATGCTCAATAATATATTTTCCTTGCATGCTAAAATGTAAAGGTATCATCTCAAGTGTCCCAATGTGTTATGCCAAATGTCATAATGTCACTTATAAAAGTTACTTATATTGACAAATTATAGCATATTGGCAATCAATGGACACAACACTTTGAGACCTCTAGGTATCTAATTTAGGCCCTTCGCAAATAGTGTATGTGACAGTAAACACCATAAATGTTGTCGCTCTAAGGACATCTTATGAAATATCTTGGAAATATGATTGTACTGCAAAGTAACAAACAAGAAAAGGTTGGAAATGAACCTCATAATGGTCTTTGTAGCAAGAATTAGAGGAAGCATGCATAATGTATCGATTCAATACTTTGAAAAAGTCAACATTATGCACATTAAAGTGCAACAAATAATGAAAATATCCAACACATTTTCCTAACACAAGTCTTTAATTTAATCCTCAACAAAATAATTCAACATAATCTAGGTTCAAAGATGAGACGGGCTCTCTCTCTCTCAATAGGTGACATGTGTCCCTCATATTGGATTTGGGTGTCCGCTTTGGAGAATGTTGGTTTAAGGTATTACTCAAACTACAAATATGCTAAACTAAACATATGATGGCGTTGACTACTTTTTAGCCAAACATACAAATAACATGTCATTGTGCGCATGTGCTAGTTTTGTAAACAACCATGGAAATCGGAAGAATGTTCACATTGACTTGGAAGCATGGCTGAACATTATGTCTAAAATACGGAACAACTTACATTCATAAATCTATTCAGAATAACATGAGCTCCAAAATATGATATCACAATTTTTTTTGAAATCAAATGTCTTACTTTAGAATGACATTTTTTATACAATGTGATTATTATATAGTCAAGCTAATGCCAAATTAAAGGAAGTGTGGTAAATGGAATTGCAACATTGGCATCCAAACCATTTTATTCTTTGAGGGTTTAGATACCGGCTGAGTATATATAACCAAGTTACTTATCATTCTTGATACCATTCAAGTGCGGGTGTTTAAAGACAAGTCAAATTTTGCTACCAACTGGGTCTATGTATTCAAGGCAATTCACACACATATCAATTTGGTGTTGACCAAGTATTAGTGAGTCCGGCTTGAGAGTATATTATTCAAGGGCTAATGATTTGTGATGTCTACGTAACCTAATTCATTAGGAATGTAAAATGGAACAAATAATTTTGCATCTTGCATATGACTATTGTAAGACAATTTCACTTCATGAATGATTCGCATACCTTGAATTACTAGTGAAGTTTAAATGGAATGAATTGGTCCCGACTCCTCAACATGTAGGGGACTTGCTTTTACTAAAGCCCCTTCATCCACGATAAATAAATACACAAGTGTTGCACCCCAAGCCATTCTTCAATACAATGACAACAATTGAGCATTGATTTTTGAGTGGCAATTTAAATCTTGGTATCAATTAGGTATGTTTTCACATATCATTCCATCATGATCAGCTAAGTTCACCTGACTCAGTTACTCGTCTCAAACAAACACCTATGTTTGAGAAATGTTTGGTACGACGTGGATCTAAGAATGGATGCCTAAAGGGTGTAAGCACAGTAAGCGGACAACTTGCTCCTTGCATAGGTGTAAGTGAAGGTGATTCAAAACTATATACAAACTTTGAATTTTGTGAAAAAAATCATGAACATGTATAAAACCATGTTGATCTACAAAGCCAATCAATTTATGTTGACAAAAACAATCTCAAAACAATCTACATATTTTAGAAGATAATGCAAGTGGTGTGCAAGTGGTGATGTTGAATAAATAATCATCAATTTTTTTCTTTAAAATATTATAAGTGTATATTTAATTGATGATTTTCTACAAAACTATGCGATGATGGCCTCACATTTAGAATGAATTCAAGGAATATGAAAAAAATCAATATTTTTAATATCATGAAAGTTACATCCAAAACCAATCTAACCATTTGCTTTTGAGCATTGCTTTTAATGATAAAATTTGAAGATCTCATCTTGGTATTCCACAATTTAAGTACTTAACACAACAATAGAGTTCACCATGGGAAGAACTATGGTTACCGTTCTCCCCCTTTAGTATGAAATGTTTGGCAAACACAAAAATGTCGTATCATCGAGGTGTTGTCTTCTCGTTAATATGACAAATGGCGTAAAATTGTCGTACTATCGAGGGAATACAAAAACATAAGCAATACAAGCTTAAAAATACACACAACGAGTTTAAGCAATATAGATTGTATGAAATAATAATTTATAACTCCAAACATATACAAATATTCTCAAGAACTCTTGAAATAGGAGTTCAAAGAGCTTTGGTGTTGCCTATTCAAGTTAGCAATTGTCATCTTATCTAAATTTCCTACTAGCTTTTGTAAACTAATAATTTCATTAACACCAAAATGTAAAGAGTTGTCTAATAAGAAATTAGACAACAATGATGCATGATGTTTAGCATCACTAAGCTTTACTATAGGTGGAGCAACATCACACACATCTACTGAATGTAGATCAACATTAAGATCAGAGCCTTGTGCATAATTGATTCCCAAAACAACATCCACCAACTCATCACTACTCAATTCTAGCTCAATAATCTCTTCCCCTTCCATTTGAATGTAAGTCTCGATTGATATCTCTTCATCACCCAATTGCAACTTTGAAATCAGAGCACCAAGTTAATCTGATTCTTTTTGCATTTTATTCTTCTTCCTTTCATCAACTAGGGCAAAATCAACATTCAATGTTGCATGTATTATATGTGCCGTCCTCCAACAATTCATGACTATATGTGCATCCAACTCACTCCATACTTCATAACTCCACATGATAGCATGTCTGATGTTGGGCACCACCTTCCTTAAGTCCTTCAATGTAGCACCATCATTCTGTGATAAAATCCATTGTGAAAGTTTCTTCTTGTACTAAATTTTGAAAGATGTTATTATACCTTGATCCAAAGGTTGAACCACGCTTGTAACATTGGGGGGAAGGAATACCAAATTCATGTTGCTCAATTCCAAGGTTGAAAAGCCACGAGTCTTACCAACTTTGGCAGACCTAAAAACATGTGAAGATGCATTATACAAAATCATAATCACCTTTCGATTTTGGCCTTTGAACTAATTGTGGAGTTGCAAAATCCAAGCTTCAAATATATCCCCCTTCATCCAAGCTGTTTTATTTGAGTGTCACCGAACATACTCATGAGGTTGTCACCTTCCAAAACATTGTGGTTGCTTAGACGTATAAATCACAAGCAACTTTAACTTATTAGTCCCAATTGAATTAACAACAAGAGCAAGTGTTACACGCTTCTTCTGTAACTTCCGACCCTTCATCATCTTCCCTTGTGCTAATGTTTTATTAGGTTGTGCTCTAAAATACAATTATGTCTCATCCATGTTGTAAACATCTTTAGGCTCATAATTTGACAAAAGAATGGGAAAGAGGCCACTCTAACCCTAACCAAGTCCATTCTACACTAGTAATCCTAATTATCATTAAGTTCCCAATGATAAGTGAAGTTCCCAAGTAGTTCCCAAGTGAAAATGGATGTATTTTAAATGTACATAACATAGTTTAAAGGAATTTTAGCATTAATTACCTCTTTAATATGACAAAACGGAGATTCTAAATGTTGTATTACCGAGTGCCGTAATTGTATAAAAGAGGGAGTTTTGAACTAAAAAGTTTGGTCGCGCAAAAATGTGTCGTAATATCGAGGGTGTCATATAAACGAGTGTCGTATTAACAAGGTTAGATTGTATAGGATGCCTAAAGCACATTTTTGGTCCACTTTACCATGCTTGCACCCAAAAGTATATGTGGTTAAAAGAGATTGAACTTTGAGCTCAAAATCTCTCAACCATTCTAGTAACTCAATAATCAACATCATTGGAGGTAACAAGAAAGATGATATGCAACACTTTGACAATGGATTAAATATTCATATGAGCTCCATGACTCATAAGATAAGTGGATATGTGCATGATTTGGATTCACTAATCATCTCGCACCAATTGCATGTATCATATCCTAAGGTAGACGTGCCTAAATCAAACATTTCAATAATTTGGACGCCCATATTTGAGTGGTATGTGGTTAGGTGTAGCTAAGAACGGCCACTAAAAAACCATGTGTCTAAAAGGGATTGGACTACGTGCTCAAAGTATGCTAACCATTCTAGGCTCAATAGTCAACATGATTTGGGGGACCTATATGAGCACTTAATAAGCATGAGCTTCAATCTTTATTAAGTAAAACTTGAGACTTCTAAAAGTTTCTCTTAGATACTATGGATAAATAGGTATAAGGCTCGGGGGAAGTAGAACATAATTAATATGTTTTGTGTGTGTCTCCGGTTGGGAGGTGAGCCTCTAGATTGGAAATTATGAACATTTTAACGTGCTTGAATTTAGAGGTACGTAAAATTTCTGGTATTAGAGCATGGTGCATTGGTGATTTGCATTGTGTTGCGTTGTGTTTGGGCCTTGTTGTAATTTGCTTTAGTACCATGATTTCCATCGGTAGCGCTCCACCGGTACCACATAGGTTTTTCACAACCCTAAGCCATTGTCTCGGCCAATTCTTGATGCAATCTCCCAAGTTGTTGTCATGGCTGCGGAAATCATACATACAGTTGTGAGAAGAAAAAAAGAATAGCTAGATCTATATCTCCTACTTCTCCCTCTTCCTCTTCTTATGCCCACTCCTCACATCCTTCTAAGGTAGGCAGAAGTTATCCTAGGTGGGAAGAGAATAAAGGGTGAAAGCAAAGAGAGGGAAAGAAATTGAAGAGAGAGAAGAAGCAACAAAAATGACAAAGAGAGGAAAAAAAGAAAAAGAAAAAGAAAACATTGAGAGGGAGGAGAAAAAGGATAAGAACGATTTCTTGCATGACATTTGTCTTGGGGGGGGGGGGGGTAGTCATTGGTTGGAGTAGCAATATACGTGCAAACAAATGATAGGGTATTTTAAAAACATGGGGGCTAAAAATTATAAATGGACTTAAGAGTAATATAGGGTATCAAAAATGGCATTGGACATCTTTAAAGTATTATAGGGTATGGAATAATAGGTAATTTGGAATTATAAGTAATGCAAGCCATTTTTCTATTAACCCAAAGTAGAAATTTACATAATGATAGCATGTGAAAAAAAGAAGAGAATTGAAAGTAATACCCCCCTATAAAATAATGGTTGTTTGCACCTATATCCTTAACTTTTTAACACACTACCCCCCCCCCCCCCGAGACATTTGTAAGAGCGTGCAACCAACAACTTTCTCTAGTGGAATTAACTCTAAGCCTTAGACAATCTTGCCATTCTTAAGAACATGGGAACATTTGTTTGATAGAGAGCATTCAGAGAAAGAGAAAGTGAGGGCAATTTTTTTTCTTGTTGAGAGATCAAGCCCATCTTTTGGTTAAGACCGATATAGAGGAGACCAACCAAGGTCCACTTGAAATGTGGTCTACGTTCTAGGATTTTTTCTTAGACTATTTTTTTTTACCACATGACTAGATTCGGAACATCCATAATGTCTAAAAGACTTCAAACAAGGTGTATTGTCAGTCCAAGAGTACAAAGATAGGTTTGACAAGTCGGTCAAATATTTCCCATATTTGTATGATAAAGACAAACATTCTTGTTTGGTTATGGTCTCTAGAGTTCAATTAACTATGATGTCAAGGCTTTGAAGCCTTACATGCTCAAAAAAGCCTATAGCATGGCCTTAACATTTGACGCTAAGAATGTTGAGTTAGCTAGAAAAAAGAAGTATTCTTTGATGTCTCTTGTAGAGATCACAACAATGGAATTTTTTTTAGGAATTAAAAGAGGCACCAAAGATTTTCACATCAGGAAGGACATAACAATGCCCGACCGAGTGGGAAACTCGCTACAAAGACCAAGTAAAACATCGAAAAAACAAGTTTGTGTTGCAAATGTCACGAGTCATAACATCTTTCTAAGGATTGTTTGCAGCCAGCCTCGGGGGGGGGGGGGGGCAGTGTGTTAAAAAATTAAGGATATAGGTGCGAACAACCACTATTTTATAGGGGGGTATTACTTTCAATTTTTATTTTTTTATTTTTTTTCACATGCTATCATTATGTAAATTTCTACTTTGGGTTAATAGAAAAATGGCTTGCATTACTTATAATTCCAAATTACCTATTATTCCATACCCTATAGTACTTCAAAGATGTCCAGAGACATTTTGATACCCTATATTACTCTTAACTCCATTTATAATTTTTAGCCCCCATGTTTTTAAAATACCCTATCATTTGTTCGCACGTATATTGCTACTCCAACCAATGACTACCCCCCCCCCCGAGCAATCAGCTAGCAAACGTCCTAAACAATCAACAACATTGGTGGTGGAGGCATATTTTCCAATCACATCCAAGGGCAAAGAGGTGGTCTATGTGTACGTTGACGTTTGTGAGGAGCGGATAGCGAGTGGACCTATAGTGTTTTATGGTAATCAATCAACTTCCATGTTGATTCATTCCGGGTCAACCCATAATTTGATGTCGTCGGAGTTTGCATCAAAGTTAGGATTACCAAACACCAAGATAGAACCTTACAAGGTTTTCTTACATGGTGATGCCAAACTTTCAATGCATGGAATATCACTAACAAATTTTTCTCATAAATTGGATATTTCAACTCTGCATTGTTTTACTTTCAAGATACCTAAGCAATCATCATGTATTCTTGCATCAAGATAGCACCTATCACCATATCATTGGCATATGTGCATAAGACCAACCTGTTTTTTTTAGGGACCCATAATCCTTAAGACCTTGCCTTTATTAGAGCTTTCTTTAAAGCCTTAAAGCCTCCATGACAATCACTAGTTCAAATCTTTTCAAATTTGCTCTCCAACAAATCCGTCATGGGGGCTGTAATCTTGGAATTTGTTTTTACGCACTTCCTCATATAAGTAGTCAACTCCAAAAAAGTCTTACTTCAATCTTATCTTTTGGCATAGACCATCTAATCACAGTCTTGATCTTTTTAGGATCTACTATGACACCTTTATCATAAAACACATGTCTATGGTATTCAATATGGGTTTGGAAAAAATAGGCATGTGCTTCTTTTAGAATACAATTTATGTCATCTCAAAATTTCGAACACCATCACAAGATGTTCCTTATGTTCCTCCTCATTTTAAAAAAACACCAATATATCAACCATAAAAACAAGGATAAAGACTCGTAGATACTCTTTAAATATAATGTTCATGAGATTCATAAATGTACTAGGTGTGTTGGTAAGTCCAAAAGGCATTACCAAGTATTTATAATGACCAAAACAACTACGAAAGGCCGTTTTTCAATGTCACCCTCTTTGATTATAATTTGATTATATCTAGTCCCCAAATCAAAATTTGAACTTCTCAGCCCACTCAATTGATCAACCAATTGATCAAATATAGGCGATAGATACTTATTCTTAATGGTAGACTTATTCAAATCTCTATAATCTAGACATAGTCTCAAACTACCATCTTTCTTCTTTTGGAATAACATAGGAGAACCCCATGAAGATTTGCTAGGTTCAATTTAACTCTTATTTAACAATATTTTTAGTTGAGTTTCCAATTCAACAATCTCCTTGAAGAAAGTGTTTATAAGGTGCTTTAGCTATCGATGTCACACTAGGCATCAATTTGATAGCAAAATGTCGAACCTCTATCTTTCTAACAACTCTAGCTCCAAAATTGCGAGTTTGAATCAAATGATTCAAGAAATGCATAGTATATTGGAATGTGCCAAGCAATGTATGCGAGGTGCATGAGAGCACCCAAGTTTCATGTTGATTAGAAAAGGGGTTTGAAGAGAATTTGAGGTGAGCTACTAAATGCTTAGGGTTAAAACTTGGACGATCCAGAAAATTGTCTCCTAGATTTTGCATTCATTTCAAATTCTCAAGGGAATTGGTCAAGTGGCATATGCATTAGACTTGCCTAAGGATTGGAAAATTCATAATGTTTTCCTTGTAAGTTAGTTGAGAAGGTACATGTCCGATCCCTATTGTGTACTTCCATATTTACCTCAGGTAGCTCACGTGGGTTAGATGTTGACCGAACCTGCAAATTTTTTGAAGGTGGATTTTCAACACCTCAAGAATAGGTCATTAATGATATTTCTTATTAAGTGGAACGACTATCCTGAGGATGCATGAGGCATTATGGGAGTTAGAAAATGAGCTAAGAGAACCTTGCCCAAATTTTGTCATTAAGGACAATGACTTAATTGGAGAGGGGAGGAGTTTAATGGACTAAGTGGAAAGTGGAATATTGAGGATGATGGAAATTTTAGGGATAAATGTCCAAGGCTAAAGAGCATGGATGAAAACAAGTCGGTGGACAACAGTGATATAAGTAAGTTCTATATAAAAGAGAGAGGATCATAGCGTGAAATGATCTATGACATAGAGAAGGAAGCTTCGGTCTACATTTAGTAAGGCTTAAGACTTCTAAACGTGTCTCTTAGATACTAAGGATAGATAGGTTCAAGGCTCGGGGGAAGGAGAACACAATCATTATGTTTTGTCTGTGTCTCCAAGTTGGGAGGTGAGCCCCTAGATTGGAAATTGTGAAATTGTGAACAATTTAAAGTGCTTAAAGATAAAGGTACACTACACTTACCTAGACGGAGAGCCTATATACCCGTCGGTGTCGTACACCCCGGTGGCATAACCTGCAAAAAAAAGTTCCGATGGGGCTTGGGATTCGTGGTGTCCATGTAAGCTCATTCATCATGGATGAAGGGGCTCCAATTAAAAAAACAGTCCCCTACAGGATTGAAGGACAATTCATTCCAATACACATGACTCCACAATACTAATTCAGGGTCTATGATTCTATTTCCGAAATCAAATCACACTGGACTAATCAATTAGAAGCTATAATACAATACACTTCGTTTTCACCTTTGCAATGGATGAGTTCACATAGAAGCCATGAATCCGTAGCCCCCTCATGGGATCCCATATGGCCTCTAATTAAGCTCATAATTTACCTACAGTATTAAAATGCTAATAAGGCAAGAATAGTAAAGATTGGACGATGAATGGATCGAACTCGGATGAAGATGCCTTCCGATTTCACGGAGTAGATACTAGATAGTCAACAGCTGGTGACATGGCCATCTCCTGGCCGTCGGATCCAGGCCACCTGGCAGGGAGATGGGCCAGTTGACCAGGGCAGGGATGACGTCACAGGGAGTGAGTGAGTCACGTGCTTGGTGATGAATGCCCACGTGGGGAATGAGCAGATGAATGAATGAATGAATGAATGGCTTCCTTGGGGAACTGGTCAACCCCCAACCCCCTCCACTAAGTCTTTGCAGTGTCCTTTGGGACAGGGCTAATAAGACGCCTGCTGTGTCGACCTCTGTGAGCTGGGTCCTTATCATCCAAGGTGAAAATGCAGTCCATTATATTATAGCACGTAACTATTTATTAGCTCCGGTGTCACGGGGAAGAGAGAATTCTCGTCTCCCAAGCAGCACCTCTCATTCATCCAACACAGCACCCTTGAAAACAGTATGCAGCTCGGAGGTTGGATTTGTTTTAAAGATTCCGATTGATGTACTTCGAGGTCATTTGAGATGAATCAGCAACAAACTTATAGGGGGGGGGGGGGGGGTCAAGTTTTTATGTTGGATGGATGAGAGGTACGCTGCTCGTATATGATAATTCCATGTCTTTGAAGAGACCCAAGGGGTGGTCTTTTGAAATGGGCTGAACTTCGGCAGCCAGCTGGAACTGGTTACATATGTGTTGTGCTTTAATGGTGTTAGTAACTCGCTCTTCAAGTGAAGTCCAGTTGTAAGTTGAACGAGTGGTGTGTCTTCCCGTGCATTGGTTGGGGGGGGGGGCACAGTGTGGGATTACTGACAAGCTCACTTTTTGGATTGTTTTGTGGAGGCCGCCAAGGTGGCATTGTTGGCCACTTGGCATCACCTTATCTTGCGCCTAGAGGTGGCTAGGATTTGGGCGAACCAACCCATACACTCGTTCCTTGTTGGATGCCTAAACCCTTGCCTTCAAGGAACCGGTGTACGGGTTGTTTTGCCCCAGCTGGTGGCTAGGTGGTGGATTGTGGACAGGGCGTCCCTCAATGTGGCAACGGTTGGGTGGGTGGCTGTTGTATTGGAAGGTGGCTTAGCAAGCCCTATTACTAAAAGTTTTGACTGCATACCTTGGTGTCAAGAGCCGTGACCATGATATTGTGAGAGCCCAAAGGAAAGTGTCCAAAGGCCGTCCCAAGACACCTCCAAAATTATGTAGTGTGGTCACAAGCCCTCAAGTGTAGTGTGAAGTCATATGTGACATGGCCCTCAACCAAATGCTATTTCAAGGAATTTCTATTCAAGCGGGTTCTCACACGTGATAAAATACAATATCTCAACGGTTGTGAGTATTTGGAATGCCATGGTCTCACAGTTTTGTGTTAGGCCTGCCTCCAAGAGATGGTTTTTGAAAAGAGTCCAAGTGACCATGAAACATGGTCCAATCGATGCCATGTAGGAATCCATGTAGACTTTACATCCATATTGCATTCACAATCTTAGTTGGTCTCTCAAGCGTAGTGTGAAGTGAACTTCGACTGGCCCCGCCTTTTCCACCAATGAGAGTGCTTGGAGTGTAATGGTCACGGGCTCTCAGTCTCGTGTGTGAAGTGGCCCTTAGTAGCTGGTGGGTTGGATGTCCACTCGGGGTCGGAACTTGGCAGCTAGTCTGTTGCCTAATGAGGAAGATGATTATGTCTTTTAATGTACATGTAATACATTCAGTAAAGTTTCTTTTTCATATCAGAAGTTGATAGGTCTTTCTAAGGTTGTTTCTTTTTTGGCAATTTTTTTTTTTCTTGGGCCATTATACTATTGAAATTGCCAAAATACTGATTGAATGAGTGTTGATTTAAAGTGGTCTTCCAAATGAGCTAATGAAAAGTTTGACTTTTGTTGGACATGCGACATGAGTTAGCCACATGTGCATGATAATATTAGGGCATAGCACTCTTGCAGCTAGTCACTTGTTTATTCTAGGATGAAGTGATCCCACAATTAGCATCAAAAGTCTTCAATTACTGCAGATGGACCACGGGTAGGTCACTCTAAGGCATTTTGGTGCACCACGTGTGGCTGGGGTTTTTTTTGTTTTGGGGCTATTTACCTTCAAGGGCTGAATTAAAGCCTCCCTATAATTACTTAAATTTCAAAAATGGCCCATTTGTTTGCACCCTTCCATTACTTATATTGTCCAAGTCACTGCAAAGTTTTGTACTCTATATTCCTTTTAAGTAATAAAAACTAATCTACTTCCTAACGCATTGACGAGTGTTAAGGGAAACCATGGAAACAAAGAAGGGTGCAAACAGTAATATCATTGCAAACAAAGTTATGAAGAAAACACATAGGAGACCATAGCAAACATACTAAACATACCTTCTAGGATCCTTATCTTCAGCCCCTATATTAATTTTACAAAAAAATAATGGCCCACATTTTATGTCCATCTAACTTACTTATAATGGGATTGTCTACATTTAATGGCCCATTCATTATTTGGAATTCCTTTATAATTTTTATTTCAAATGATTTTAATCCTCTCTATATTATGCCGCACGTCGTTTTTAAAATGCACTAAGTGACCTACTCGTGAGATGGACCCCACTTGAGATGAAGCACTCATAAGTCTATGGGGGGTCAACATTTTACTAGACCCTCTTCACCTTGGTAGTACATTGATTATCCCAATTAGTGCGTGTGTTGATTATCCCATTCCCAAAAACATGCACTATTCTGCCAAATCTTAGAATTAGTGAGGGCTGAAATTATTATTGGGTGATACTATATCTATGAACACATGCTCATTTACCATGCATTTCAAGAAAATGAGTGCATGCTCTAAGGTGCTTTGAAGCTTGAGATTGCAACGAGAATCATTATGGATGGTGAAGCACAAGAACAACTTCATGCCTTGTAAAATGGTATGGTAATATTGCTACGCATCAAAACAATTGTGAAAACATTTTGAGCGTGACTTCTTGGCTCAAAACCCTAGAATTTCTAGTGGCACTAATTTCATAGTGTAAAGAAATTTAGTTTCACCTTCACTTTGAATTTCCCACATGCACTATTAGACAACCCTCACCAAATGGCATAATCAATGTAGTGCTTGGCCTCATTACCTCTTTGAGTTGGGCCCCTACCACTATTATTGAGGTAAAGAGGGTCAAATAAAAACTTGACTCCCATAAATTTAATGGTTAATTCATCTCAAGTGGGTCCCATCTACACTAGGTAATTCCGGGATCAATTCATCTTTAAAACAAATCAAAACTACATGCTAAAATAGAATGGACCTCGTTTTCTTTTTGGATTGGATAAGACCGAGGCATCCATGGTCGACGTAGTTCACTTAACTTGCTCATGAGGGTACTTGTAATGCCAACATGGATGGGATCTACATATTTTTAGAGGAACGGAGTTAAGGTTTTTGCGGTGGCAACTTGTGATTGATTACCCTCATAAGAGTTTTGAAAACTGTCATAGCCAAGAATTAGCATTTAGACTAGCAATTTTAGGTTAATCTATCATAACATGATTCAGATCCATAAGAATGTCATGTGGGACTGACAATATTCCATGAAATATTGTTAGTCCCACAGAACATTGTTACGAATTTGAATCATGTTATGATAGATATATTGTGTCTTCTAGTAAACTTTACTGCCTCAAAAATTTGTAGCCATTTCCGTATTCATGAAAGAAAGAAAGAAATTGCTTTCTCCTTAGAATAATTTGTTTTTATTTGCAAGAAGAATGATCTCCAACTTTTACTCCTCCTAAAAAAAATGCACATTCTCTAATTTTATCGCTAATAGATGCCTCAACCCTAATAGTGATAGGGGCCCAACTCAAAGATGTCATGGGGGCGTTTGAGGTATATTTTCCATGTTCTCCCACTTTTACCGATTAGATTCACACAACAGAACTCATGTTGCATTAGCAAAATCTACGATGAACCATATGCAAAACCCTCCCCTATTTGGGTTACGGTTTTAAGAAGTACATGTTTGTTGATGTCTCAACCAGACACATACATAAACCCTCCCAACTGTGTTCCCCATCGAGTGTAGAATAGTTATCAATATCTGAAAACATGGTCCAAATCCTCCCAAACATGCGCCTTTATGATGCTTGCTCTTCGATCCTCACCAAACCACATACCAATCATATAGAGCGGGCCCAATAAAGAAAACGAGCCACTTAAGAGCCTGGCCCATCTCCCTTACCTTCGGCCTGAGAGTCATGAAGAGCCGTCCAAGCACCAATGGCCTCTGGCAACAACACCCAACCAAACAGAAGCACGAACAGAACCAGAAGAGAAACACAGCAGGAAGAGCACAGAAGCGGCCAGAATCAAGCACTGGAATTGATTAGAGAGGCAGAACAGAGCAGAGCAGAGCAGAGCAGAGCACAGAAGAGCAGACTCCAAAGCATCCTGAATGAGCAGGCCAGGGCAGGGCAGAGTGGGTACAAGTCTAGCCACAATAGCACGACACTTGATCATACGACACCTCGATTATACAACACATTTCCCGTCGACCAAACGTTCGAGTGTTAATTCACCCCAATATTACGACTACGGTGCTTGCAATACGGCATTTTTTAAGGTCCGATTTGTCATGTAATAGAGGTAATTCATGTCTGCATGCATGCATACGGTGGGATTCACACAGAGAGGATCCCTGCCTTGGGATCGGGGAGTATACGGTGAGTTCATCAATGTGTTAACTTGAGGTTCACTCTGGTCGCCTGTTTTAAACGTGGGTTTTGAAATAGGTGTTGTAATTTTGAGTCTTTGGGTTTGGGTGGAGGTTGAAAGGTTTCGAGGATGCTAGATATGCGGACTAGAACTATGAGGTTGTTCGTTTCTTCTTCTTGGTTTGAGGTTCGTCCTCGCACTTGAATCTTGCATCTCGTTGGATTGGAGATTTCGGTCCCTGCCGACTTCTACTCCTAGATGTGCCGATGCCACTTTTCAATCTCTTGGCTGTGGTGGTGACGGCGATCTTGAGTGGTGGATGCTTTTCAATTTTGGTTACGATTTCAACGAGTTTGGTGTTGATGACAACATTTGCACACAAAACAACATGCAACACGATTTGGTAAGCACTTACCTCCTCCACATTGGTTATGGCACCGGAAGTTGTTTACAATGTGGATGAGACCGATTTGTTTTAATTATGCCCAATCCAATAAGACACCAAGTGCAATGAAAAGCTCGTGGGCGCAAAATTCAGAAGGAGTGTCTCCCTCTTACTCTTGTTGTAAACACGACATGCATTGACAAGTTGAAACCCAAGATGCTATGCCCAAGATACAATGTACGCCCAAGATGCTTTGCACGGTGGTTGCCAATAAATTATGTCTGGTGGTTTGCAAACCAAATGGCATAGATGACATCAAATGTATTTGAGAGTTGGATGATGAGCCCCACTGTACAATTCGAATCTCAAAAGTGGAAGGTTCTTTTAATTATAGGCAATTCTAATATTCATCCCCTTAAGCATGTTGGTAGGACTAAATCATTTGGTTGTGCAATCTTGCAGTTGAGCAATATTACTATTGCATTCTTATCAACTAATGTTACAAGTGTGGCACAACCCTAGGATCAAGGAATAATTGCTTCATTCAAAGTTCAGTCAAGAAGTAGCTTTTGGAATGGGTTCTCTCTCAATTTGATTCTTTTGCTACTCATCAAAACTTGAGGAAAACAATGCCTAATGTAAGGCATGCTATTATGTGGTTCTCTCAAGTGTGGAGTGAGATATATCCCCAAATCATATGAGACAACTGGAGGATGTTCAAGATGTTACATGCAACCTAGAATGTTGATTTTGCCATGGATGATGAACATGCGAAATCAAGAATGAAAGAAGCAACAAATGAATCGGCAAGTCTCATTTCTTCTTTTGAATCTTGGAGTGAAGAAATGCCTATTGAAGAAAATGTGTAATTGGCAAGTGAGGAACAACATGGTGGAATTGGTGGATTTGGCATGGGGTAGAGAAATCCATTCGGGTTTAGATGTGAATGAAGAGCCCATGGAGGTGAATAATGTAAATGACTAGCCAACACCGATGTTCAAGCTTCCTCAAGCCCATGAGAATGCCCAATAACTATCAAATGTTGCAGTAGAGCATCCTTCGGAGTTTTTAGTTATAAATATGATGAACGTGCAATCTTTTCTGGATAAATTAAACAAGATGTCATTTTCCAACATCAACAAACATCATAAGAAGACAACAAATTCTTACTTTCATTATGTGTGATATGATGAAGACATCATCATGGAACATCTTTTTCTTTTCTTTTCTGAACTCCATATTGTGTGACGTTGTGAACATGTTAAAGAAAAAAAGGTTCTTTCATACATACGTATCTTGATTGTGTATACAAAATGACATTTTACATCGGAAAAGGCCAGTTTCTTGAAAAACCTTGATAATACGACATTGGAGGCCCAAATGCCATATTATACATGATACGACAGTCGGATAATATGACACTTTCTCGCGCGACAAAACGTGTCATATTAAAGCGGGAGAACAGTACATTCCTACATGCATCCAGGCTCTAGGTGAGTGCTTTGCAGCAATGATTTGATTGCGGGCACCAATTTTCTATTGCCGCACCAATATGCAAGCAAACAAACAATGAGGTTTGCAAATATTCAATTCCTTTTCCACAGACACATGAGCCTGGCCGGCCCAACGAGACATTCTGTCTCGTAGCTGCTGGTTTTGTGACCGGAGTCCGGATTCCCGCTTCCATATCCTTTCGATCTCTGCCCCTGATCATCTGCAGTGTATCGCAACCGTTTACAAACAAGGATCGGAGTGGATTCTTCCTTCCACCTGATGAGCTCATCTCCATGGTCGATTGCCTTACAAGGTGTCTGAATAACTGTGGACGATTGTGCACCAGGTAGATACTCCTGCACTCCCGTTCTGCTAAGGTAGATAACCCTGTAATTAATAGGGGCTACTTCCAGCATTGCGGAATTGCACAGGGAGCAGGTAGAACAGAGCAAAAGATTACGTGAGTATATTAGCAAGTTGAAATGAGGAGCAATACATGCAGCGAGTGTGTAAGTTTTGAAAACCAAGATGACGTTCCTTCTGGATTCTTGAAGAAGTGTTACTCATACGTTTCCTCCACAGGTTTTTCTTTTTTTTGTTTTACTCTCTGAGAGATGTACATTTGAGACTTGAGTATGTCCACAGGCTTTCAAAACTGTTTTAGGCTTGTGTTTGGATAAGGCGTGCCCTATGTTGGTGAATGTGGGCTGGAGTTATCCCTTGAGTTGGGGGTTTCCTTTCGTGGCATATTGGTTGGGCCGTAAGCAGGACTCTAGGTACAACAACTAAGGCATGTACAAAATATTACGGATTGAGGCGCATTATCTGTTGATTACTGTTGAGACCGAGAACCGGTCGTTAGATGGACCGAGCAATTGCACATATTGTAAGTAGACATCATGACACGCTACCTACACTTGCTCGGCATGCTGCTCAATTACCTTAAACTTCTCAGCAATTCATATTAACCTAGAAAGTCAAGGTTCATGCATATCATGCTGCTTAGAAGCAGTCATACTCAACCAATATCCTATTTCTGTACAATTCAGTTGGGCGGAAAAGGTCATGGGATATTCCTAACACTATTTAAGATCCATTTCCAGTCCAGCAGGTTCACCACAAAGGTCCACTTAATTAACTAACACTGGTCTGAACCTCCAAAATGCACCAGGTTTGGGAGCACAGGTACAATGGTTGACTACCAACAAGTGATAATGCTGTGAAAATCACACCCGAAAAGAGTCTTAAGCTTAATCTGCTAGCAGATGTCGTGTATGCTCGACTTCCTGTACTGAGAATTTTTATTCATGTCTTCAAAGCTTGCTCAAGTTGGAGAATTTTGACGAGAATTTGGGCAGAGAGGACACGATGCCAGTCCCCCAGATAACAAAATCAGCACTGAAAGCTTGCTCAAGGCTGTGCCTTGCCAATTAATACTTCCCTTGGTTCGCTTAGATCTGCTGGCTCACATAGACCAGTCTAACAATGAAAACCTACCACCTTGAAATTCAGTTAGAACTTTTCATACAGAGAAGTATATCCACCAATTAGAGCATGAAGAAGGCTCACTTATGGAGGATCGAGTGTTAAGCTATATTTTTTTCATAGACACTTGGAGCAAGGCCTCCCATATTTTTGGTATGCTGACTGATTTTCTGAAAAAGGCAACATTTCCAAGCATGAATGTGACGGTATACTGGAGTATGTAACCATGCAATCTCACATCAGTAATTGAGACGACACTAAACAATCGGGCTGTGGTGCCCCATTCTGAATCACCCTTAGATATCTCAAGAGGGCCATTATAACTACATTGGTCTTACTGGTCTATAAAAAATTACTCAATTTGATCTGAAATAATTTACATGACTTTAGATGTCAAATTGCATAAGTTTTTGGGACAATCCATTCCGTGTGATTGACAATCCCTAGAGATTGACCATGTCATTGCTGGAAGCCAAATTATAGATGGATGTCATAATGTGCAATCACCTGAGCAAAGAGTAAGTGGGCACTTGAGCTCATAATGTCCAGGGCTATTACAGACTGAAGGCTTTCTCTGTGCAGTCTTCAAATTGGATAAGGGCAAGGGCCAGCATGAGGTGGGCAGCCACCAAGCCCAAAACGAGTGCTATGAGGTGCACCAGAACATCGACAACCCGTTTGAGTAAGTAGCTCTTCTCAACATGAGGCCTTTTGCGCTCATACTGTGAAAGGGTTTTGTACAGATGTGCAATTCCAGGCACATATCCAGGTTCAGCTCAGCCTAGAACGTGAAAAAATCATATCTGAAGAAGTTCTGTCAATACCGGCCAGAAAGATCAATTACATAATGTACTGAAATCTTCCTCCTAACCCTTTCAGCTCTCCTTTTTGGTCATGACTATCTGTAGGACATTGACATATTTTCTCTATATTAAGTCCATCTGTGGCTTGCGTTGGTCTGAATTTGCAGAGACTCGGTCAAGAAGGTCTCCATGTTTTCTCCAGGATAGCTGTGCCATGAGGTAGGAGAGGCTCACAGATCTCCTGTAGACACAGAAACCTCATCATTAAATTCCAGGTGTTTCTCAGCTTCATCCAAGTCCCCAATAACCGGCAAGCATTTGAATTAAAACCTACATGGCATCCATGTTCAATTCATCCATATGAGATGTCAACCTGCTCAAATGAAACCAACAATCCTCAGTGAAAAATATCCCCTTACAGATCCCTCACTAGGAAGAAATTTGGAGGCAATAGATTGGTGCGGATTGAGCTGGCTGATCGGCACTTTCTTCTTTGGAGCCACAAATTAGCTCTTGCCACTTCCTGGTGCCGATCATCCAGCTCAATTGCAAATGCAGGCTGGTCAGGTCTCAGCCGTTGTGCATGCTCAATAATGGTCAACGTCCTGTATAGCACTTGCACGGACCCTCTTCCAGCCATCTCGCACATGACCTCACCACTGCAATCCAATATTTGTGTTGAAGCACAGTCTGACCACGTATGTATCCAATCTCATGCCACTCAGGACATTACAAAGACTAGAATCATGAAGGACAGTAGGCGGTAGCAGGAAAGATGTGCTGTTGGGCATTTCATAGTACCTTCATGGCAACAATACATTGAGGACTATCACCTGTGTTGGTAGTCCATGACTTCGAAGACAGAATTGCACTCACAAACCAGAAAGTTAACAGAAATGTGTGCATTAAACTTGACATAGTAGAACAACATCAGATCATTCGTTTCTCCCTTCTGCAAGAGAATGACGAGTCAAAATATACTCTGAATTCTCCTCAGCAAACACCAACAGATACTACTAAAAGCTCTCCTTTCATATTTTGCTGCAGGTAGGGATCAAGCAGGACCTGGCTCAGCTCTCCTAGAGCTTCCACATACTCCTGCTTAGCTTGTAAAAATGGGCTCTGACCAACAGAGCTTCAATATTGTTCCATTCAATATGGACTTCCTCAAATGTGTGAAAGGATGCCTTGGCGGTCTTCCAATCCACGAAAACATTGCTTCTGTTCCCCAATTGGGTATGGCTTCCTGGTAGAGCTAGCCAACCATGAAAACAGTGAGCTTGGGCATAATATGGCTGCACCCTTAACACTCTGCCCCATCCCACCCCAACAAGGTCCATCACCATTTTGTTTTCTTTAAACACAATCACTTATGCCAAAACAATTTTACCCATAGCCCCACATTTTGGGCTGAGCGTGTATGAAATGACAAACGCATTCAAAGACAAAAACTACAACAGCTGTATTGCAGAACAGGATATAAAGGAGAATATCAATTTTCAAACAGTCTAGCCACAGGGCCCGTACCGTAGGCCTAGAGAGGTTCACAGCAGGAGACTCGGGTGAAAGAGTGATCAGGTCAACATAAGATCGAGGCATTCCCGGTAACAACATCCTCTGATCGTCTCAAATCTTCATGGCTACCAAGGTGCCAGTACAAAGTGGTTGCCAAAACAGAGCTCTTCCTGAAGCATTTTGCTCTGCAATTTGAAGGCGATTCTTCAGGTCATGGATCTCATCTACGTTAGCAACTGAAGACACCATAACTCCATGTTGGTGCATGTACAGCATGGCTGCTAGATCTGCAGCCATTATTTCCTGGTGTTCATTGAGGGGCTCCCTGATCGCTCGTAATGCCTCCAAGGATGAGCCTTCCAGCAGCAATTCATATGCCTGACATGCACCACATGATTCCCCAGGGTTTAGACTTTGCCAAGTTATTCACAGCCATAGATAGGAAGGCTTTGATGTCGGCCTGTGAAATCGCTCTTCATTCACAGCTATCTGCATGGGATGACGTGCCGGTTCCTTTTATTCATGTACAAACAATGTTCCAATACAATGTGTTGGATAATGCATTTTTTTTTAGCAGCGTCAGGTCATGTCCAGGAAGTATGATGGAGAAAGAGGTGGGCAATGTATCAGACATGAAAGAGGAAATCAGCCACTTATTGAGATAAATTTGGAGCTATGGGGATTTGTGAATTGTCAAGGGCATCAAATTAGTACATCTCACCGTGCTGTCAAACCCATCCAGGAAATAGAGATGAAAATTGCATCCCAATTATGCAAAGTGCATGTAAGAGGCCCTAATAGTCCAGAGTGAACTAGCCTCCGGAGCACACCCTACTCATTGTCGCTTTTAAACCTGGTTGCAAATGATCGGAATGTACCTGATTCTCTTCTTGCTCATGCACGAAGCCTGGAGTGGTTGAACCTCCCATCCTGGAAGTTGAGCAAACTCAGACAAACACTCTCACATAGCCGATCAAGACAGTTTACGATCTTCGAAAGAACTGGCCTTGTGTGTGCGAATGACAAGCTGCCTTTGTGGCCATGGCATCTGTTGTGTACCAATTTTGTGAAGTAGAAGCACGCAATGATGACGCAGCGTCTAGGATGGACGCACACAAAAACGCGTAAGAGTTCAGACGGGATTTTTTTTTAAAACCAACGATGCACCCAAAACCATTGCAGCAAAGTTCTGCATCGGTTAACTGTGACGGAGGTCTTGGCTATGGCGAGAGACTTGCCACTGTCTCACCAAAGGCCGTGGCCTCGACAGCGTCAGTCGACGACGTGAAGAAAACTACACTAAACACTGAAGTTCTATTAGGGTGAGTTTCATGTAGGCCACTCGCCCACCAGATTCTAGTAGGAATAAGCACAAACCGGCCCAAATATAGATGGAATCTGGTGGGGTAGGGTTCCCATATGCCAATTAGTTACACTTATCCTCTCAAATTCGCTTATTAACCTCCTCCTTTAATTTAAAATTAGTGTTGGATTGGTATTGTCTTCTTTTTTCTAATATTTTTTGGGTATTATAATGAGGAATTCACACTTTTTGATACCAGTGGGGTATAGGTATTTGACAGTGTTTTTGTTTTCAATATCATTTGGGTCTATACACCATGCAAGAAATTTCATACTTAGGTAAAATCACCCTAGTATCAATATGGTTTACAAAGGTGTTGACCCAAATAATATCTCGTGCATACAAAGATTCTCTTACCTTCATAACATTAATAAGTAGTGTGCGTTCATTCATATGGGTCCCGAGAATATAACCATGGGCTGCCACAACTAGTGTAGATTCACATTCTCCACTAGTTGCGGCATCCCATGGTTATATTCTTGGGGCCCCCATGAACTACTGCACACTGCTTAATAATGTTATGTTGATATTCCCGCCAATTAACAATATTATGATAGTATTACAAATTTGATACCCACATTTAGGTTCTTTGATACCATTATTCATGTTGATTATTGATACCCTACATTCACCTATAGTTGATTATTCATGTAGTGTCTACTCCCTACAAAGGATGAAGTAATTTTACATCTAACGCCATTGCCCTAGGGTGTGGCCAAGGATGTTTCACGAACAAACACTCTATTCACTTCGGCCTCCTTTGGAGACCATTCTTCTTCATCTTCTTCTTCTTCACTTATATACCGGTCCAACATTGGTTAAAATATCCTCCTCCTTCTAAAATCGGTCTTCAAGCCTTTGGTGACTAGCACTGGTAGGTTAGAAAGTGCTTTAGTGGGCACATGGCAGTCTAGCAACATGAAAATGTGTGCATATGCGTTCGTTCGAAACATATGCATTATGCACACACATATGCACACATTTTCACATATGGGCACACACATATGCATGTGCACATATGCATATACATATGCACACATTTTCGTTCATATGGGCCATTTTTACATATGCGAAAATGCGTGCCATTATTCAAGTAGTGTGTGTTCGTTCATATTTTGTAGGCCACCAAAATGTGGTTGGTTAGTGGCTTGTGCTTATGCATGCAAAACCCCTCTAACCCACTATATTTCAGAATCTAGTGGGTGAGCGGCCTACAAGGAAACTCACCCTTAGTGTGGGTGGCAAGTTAGCATGGAAATAATTAGCATGGGACAATTTTCTAGTTGAGGTGGAATCACCATGGATTCAAACCCCAGGTCTTGGGACCCCTAAGTCTTTATGAAGACTTCCAACCAACACTTGGCATATGATAAATTGGTCACCTTATGTCAAAAGTAACACAAAAACAAATAATCTTCCCACTTTAATTTTCTAGAGAAAAATATACTTTGGCCCGCACTAATTTCCTACTCAAAATTCTAGTGTGGGTTGAAAATTAGTGTAGCCCACATTAATTCTCATTATGAGGATTAGCATGGGCTCTAGAAGTTTTACTGTGGCCCACTATAACATAACATTATTTATCTCCATGGTTTTGTTTCATTTTATATTTTTTATCCGACAAGGGCCTCCACTATTTTACCTTCATAAAAAGAAACTTAGAAAATAGGAAGAAATTGACGCCGGTACGAATAACAAATAGTGCCGGTTTGAATAGTAAGAGTATTTCAAATAATGTTGGCATTTTCTATGATAGGTCTGTCATTAATAAAAATTGAAGGAATAATACAAGGATGAACAGTGGTATCCTGCAAATATTCTTGGGATGAACAGTAATTCATGCGCGTAGTGCCAGAAATATAACTCCACCCAAATTCCCAAGTTCAGTCTAATGTATAAATAGAAAACGGATATTCCCATTTCGTTCAAGGGGCCCATAGAATATAATTGACTTATTCCGGGGCTAGGGCACCAGCCCACATGGCTCAATAATGTTATGAATATGACTATTTAGTGCATCAACAATCTCCTATATTAACAAAGGGTAACATGAACATGAAAAATAAGGGCGGAGGGAACCCAAAATTTATTCCCAATTTTAACTAGTTTTTTGGGTGCTCTCTGAATGCCCAAAATGATTTATTTATTTTTTACGATTTTAGAGACCTTTTTCAACCAAAAAAAAAATGATTTTCCTAGTGAAAATTCAAGAGAATTTGAATTGAAAAAAAATCAGAATTTAAAATGTGCTCCATATTTTGACTATTTTTAAAGGTGCTTTTCTAAAGGATGAACTTCATGTATTTGGGAGGTTTGGTACTTATCTGCAAGGAATACCAAAGGAATTAGAAAAATGTTCTCTCAATGTTGATACCAACCAATTTGGAAATTTTGGGAACCCGGAATTTGATCCAAATTTTGACCATGATGATCAAGTGCACTTACCAAATGACACATATATAGTCTTTTTAGGGTTTAGGGAACCAACTGGGAGGGGCCCTAAAAAATCGAGATTTAGGTGAACTTGATATGTTCCACCAACCATGTGGGAACGTAGGGGGCTTGCCCTTGGGGGAGATTGGCGATGGCTTTGTCTGCGCTCGTTCAAGGTGTGTACCATTGAAAGGATGCAGCAGTCGTCATCGGGGGTCCTCTAATTATCGTAATGCCCGTTTTAGAGTTGCATATACATGTAGAATTTTAAAGAATTGTGAATTCTTCTCCCACTAAAAATTCAATATGATTTGAAAGTTATAAGGAACCCAAATTTCACTCCAAATTTTGACCAATTTTTCAAGCGCTTTCCAAATGCTTGAATTGAAATTCATTTCAAGAATTTGAAACCCCTTGGTAGGCGATCTCAAAAGAATTTCTTTCCCAATACAAATTTAAAAGAATTTGTGACAAAAATTTAAATTAAATTAAAAAAATTGGGCAACCTAAATGTGTTTGGTCTAGGTCTCAAATTTTTGCAACCAATTTTGCAATTTTCTGGATCCCAAAGTTTGGCGAAACATTGACTATATTTTCTAGGCGCTTTTCGAGGGCTTGAATCACATAACATTATTCAGATCCATAACCGTGTTCTGTGGGATTGACGATATTCCACATAATATTCCCAGATATTTCCCACATTCAGTGTGAATGTGTTTGAGAGTATTCTATGTAATATTGTCAATCCCACATAACACTGTTATGGTTCTTAAAAATGTGTTATGCATGTGTTATTTGAGGGTTTTCGAAATCATTTGCAAGCGATCCCCAAAAATGTGGAATCTTGTTCATGGTGCACATTCGAAAGGATGTGGATTATTTTAGGAACTCTAATTTCCTAAATACAGACTAGTGTTTTTTAGGGTTTTTTTTAATGCGTCAATTAGTAAGTATCTCTGTGACGGTTTTACAAACCATTTGCAAGGCATCCCAAGTACTTACTTGCAAACTCTTTTCTTAGTGGACATTCAAAAGAACCTGCGTTTTTGGGGGATTCCAAGGTTTTGGGAAAGTCGTTTTAGGTGCTTTCTGAGTGCTTAGATGAGTGTTTGGCTGAATATTTTGGAAATCATTTGCAGGGAATCCCCAAAAAAATTGGGTATTCTTTCCTGGGTCCAAATAAAAAAAGAGTTGGAATGTTTATTTATTTATATATATTTTTGAGACAAAAGGCCAATAAACCAACACCGTGCAAAAGGACCAAGGAAAGACACGCCCACTTCGAGGGGGAGGACGTTAAGTCCCCCCCCCCCCGGAACTTATATGGGGCACCTGGATGAAAATTCCAAGGTTGCCCGTTCGTAGGGAGGTGACCGGTCGGACTAGTCACCGACAAACGGACGTCGAGGGACGACGCACCCCTTGACGTTCTGCAAGACAACCATCATGGTTATCCTGTAGATTTGGTTTAGGGTTTAGGGTTGTAAGACATATAGGACAAGGTCCATGGGACAAGATCTGTAGGATAGGGTCTGTGGGACAAGATTTGTAGGACAATGTCTGTGTGACTGGATGACTGCTTTCAATGCGGACATTTATGGACATGAAAGTGGTGTGGACGGAGAAGTTTTTTTGTTGTTGACATCACTTCACAGGTAACTTTGTCGTTGTCATAGAGAATCCTTATAAGTTCATGGGGGGGGGGAACACAACATCCTCCCTTCGAGGGGAGGCAAAGCCCACAGATGCATCACACCACCACGTAAAGAGTAACAAAGAACCAAGTGACAAGGTCCCACCACAAACGACCCACCAAGCCACCAAGTAACAAACCAAAGGGCCACACAAGCTACATAAGTTCATGTTTCCAATTCCAAGTGACTCTTATCTTATCATGTTCACAAAGGACGTTCCTAACTCCCCATGTTTGGTCAAACCATATGAGAAGGGCTTCAACCAAGTAAGCACTAATCTTAACATATTTAACCACCCTAGCCCAAGCCACCTTGGCATACATAATGAGATCATCTCATACGGTGTTCAACCTTGGATTCATGCCGTTGATCTTCATTGAACACCCTATCATTACGCTCAATCCAAATCGCCCAAAGTGTGTTGCCGCAAAGAAGGTGTGAGCTCTTGATTTTCTTTACAAAGTCCGTAGGGATCCAATGGAAGCTATCATAGTTGCCCATTCTAACCCCACAAACTCGTGCACTATGAAGGTCACATGTAGTAAAAATTTCTTGCAGTTTCTGAATAATGGAACCAACACGTGAGGCCATGGTCTTGCGGTTGAATTGCATGTTCTTGCAGTACAAGGCACCACGGGCCTTGGCTTCGTGGTTAGGGCTCATGGCCCCCAGTGAGGAGGTTGTGGGTTCTATTCCCCATGCCGGCGTGGTGCTCACCACCTTAGTCCACCCAACTATGGTGGGGGGTCCTTGGACCTTGTTTATATGGGTACCTCAAAGCCCTTTGGGGGGATACCATGTCCGGTATCTTCAAGGCACTAGTGGCTAGCTAGGAACTAGTATAATGTGTCACTATAGTGTCCATCCTCGAAAGGGGAGAGTAGTATTGTCCCAATGTCCCCTTGTCCAGTGGGCATCGGGTCATTGGCATTACGAACGGACACTTTATTCACGCCGGCCCCTTGCTAAAAAGGGACTGGAGTTTCTATCTATCTATCTTCCTGCAGTACAGAATCACAGTAGGCCATGAACCATTAAGGGTAATTAAAACTGGATTATTTGATCATGGTTGAATATGTTATCTATACGGATACTTTTCTAATGTTCAAAACTCTGAGTTAAGGGTGCATCTGATTCTCATCTGATTGAGTCATGTAATTAAGTTAATACCATTTTTGCGGAAGTATTGAATGACCATAGTGTAGTAGATATTCGGTCAAAAAGCTGTCGTTGAAATCATTCACTTTGGAAATCAGGGTTTGTTACCCACCTGCATTGCAAGCCACTTTGAATCTAATTTCTCAAGCCCTTGAGAGGACACTACAGTAGCTCTTGCAAAGGTAAAGTTGGACTAATTTGGAAACATTAGGCAACAGTTCATGTAAGGCTGCAAGTGAGTGAAATATCAATTGGACAGACAATTGCTTAATATTTTTTGTAACTAAGTTTGATCCGGGGTGATGTTACTGGGTTCTACATTGTATTGTGTGATTTCTGTTGTGAGAAGTGAATTGTGAGAGAAGATGTAAGTATAGCAAGGAGAGATTTCTTGGAGATGATGATGAAATTGTATACTAAAATATTGATGTTGAAGACTATACTCCTAATGTTGATGAATAGTGGCATTTCAACCCTACTAATCTTTTAGGGAATGCGAGAGGTTAATTGAGCAAGACAATCGTCTGGAGAGGAGAGGATGGGAATCGAACTGGTGGTAGCCAAAAAAACTCGACTAACCATATCCTGGTAAGTAGTGATTTTGTGTTAAAGGACCCGCTTGGCGAGTGTTACTTAGAATTGAGAAATCATAATTTGATAATAATCAAATAACTTATTTAGCATGTATTCTAGATGACGGTCTTGAGAGATTAAGTTTAAATGAATCAATCTAAGAAGAAATCGCAAGATGTTAATATGAATGCAAGCAACTTAGAATTAATTAGATAAAGAATCATGTGAGAATAGATTGACATGTATATGTGGCATGGTCTATGGTTGTAACTGAGAGGATTGTGATTACCTTGGCTAAGACCAGATAAGAAACTATTGTTGGACATCATAACTAAATTTATATTTTAATTGAAGAAGAGAAAAAAATGAGAGAAAAAAATGTTGGGCACCTATCCCCTACTTGCTTCCACCCAACTCTAGACCTGTTAGCAACCCCTCTTGTTTCTTTGTTCATGGATCCTCTACTATCCTTTTAAGCCCAAAGAACTCTCCTTATTTCTTTGCATTATAGATATCCTCGTGCAAAATGATAATGGCCACCTCAAGGTTAGCCCTCGTATCCAATTCCTCTTTTTTGTTTTCCTTTAGTTTATGCTTGTTGTATTGCCTATATAACCTAAATATCTGTCTAAATTTGAGAAAAAGAATGAGGCATCTTCTGGCATGCGGTCCCACCTTTCTGTAAGTTCATATGTGAAGTCCCCTTTGAGGTGAGAAACGTTCCATTTAAAAGAGGACTTTCTACCTATGGTACTTTCATAGCAACTTTGGCAAAAATTAATTCATATGTAAATGACTAAAATCACAGTGTTGCTAATTACTATCAAGTGTTGCTAACATCAAGTAAAAAAATCGTAAAATGCCAAAAATTGTAGAAACAAGAGTCAATGACCAAACTATAATAAATGCACTAGATGCAAGTCACACAAGCCACATGAGCCACTTCCCATGGATCCAAAAAAAGTGGTAATCGTAATACCCTTTGAAGATAATCTTGGATTGAGTTAATATGGTTTAAAATATGTGTTTATATGATTACCAATGTGTATCATGAATTGGATTTTCATTGTAATTACATTCAAAGTTGTCACATGCGCAAAATAAGTGTAGGTGCAATAGTAATCTTACCATGTTGAGACACATGATCATTGAGTAATGTTGGTTTGAAATGCAAGTTTGATTTCTGTAGCAAATATCTGCAGTATAGTTATAATAATTGCATTACCACCAAAACTCCCTATGCCATCTGATGGAGTGAATTCGTATACGAAGAATAACCTTGGTCATACCAAGCTCTTATACCTCAATCTTGAAGGCAACTACTCTCTACATTACGATAGTATGTCCAAATAAACATAAGATAATGGTCTTTACTGTAAATGACTCAAGGGAATTAAACTAGAATTTCCAAGTAATTTGTGTCAAAAGAGAATTTTATTGTCTCCCACCGTGCCATGTGTGAATATAATTTAATGTAGGAAATAAATTCTTTTCTGAGCGATCTTAGTTGTTTGAGGATTAATGAATTAGCCTTCATTCGATAGGCTCAGTGAGAAATTGAGGAAGTTGAAATGAGTATAATTTGAAGAGTATCCTCTCAAGACCATCCGAGTTTTGGTTCTCGTGACCTTTGGCAAGGTTGGTAGTTGGAAGGACAACATGATCAAGACCATTGATTGTGAAGCGTCCATGGAGGTCCTAACGGACAAGGAATTTGAAGATGGAGAATATAGCAAGGTAAAAGACCATTGCCATACAACATAATTAAATGATAATTAATCAAGAAAAACGGAAAATCATGTAAGGATAAATGCACTATCTTTTCAAGTTATATTAAAATGGATTAATTAATATAAAACTATTGACTACACCAAAGTGCCTTTGGCTTTAATAAAGAGATGAAAATGGGATACTCATGCAAGACAATTGACTATGCTTGTGCCAATGCTTGAGCACCGCACTTTGTCCAATTAAAATGAACTCACCGCTAGACTATTACCAAGGTAAATAGTGTGAGATTGAGTGATTGTCACAATTGCATGCATTAACATTGAGAGATTTTGAGGTCTTTACCCCTAAATCATCATATCATTATTAGCTCAAACCCGAAATGATATGAGACAACCTTGTGTTTTCTTTACGTAAACTTACTTGAGACACCTAGATGATACAAAAATCACCTTTTAAGTCTTCCGTGAGCGGATCCATGGGTTTGTTTATAACCAAAAACATAAACTACACCAATCAACGTGCTTTCCAATTAGGGCCTCTTGAATATGCACAATGGCTTGACAAGAGATGGTGTTAGTATTGGTCCTTAACAAGAAAATGGAGTTGAAAAACCTTAATGGCCATCTTGTTTTTGGTATGGCACACTCCAAAATTTTGTAGTTCCATGCTTGGTTCCTTGCTTTGTTGTTGAAGTTCGGGAAGATGTCCGCAGCCTTGACCTTTAAGGTACTTGGTTCCCTTACTGAAAATGCAGCGAGGGAAAACACTACCATCATTTTGTCTCTCTAGTCGTTGCCAAAGATTAAGAATACTTAGTCATTTAGGCTTGATCCCATGATATGAAGGTCCAAGTTGTTGAGCACCTTTTGGACCATGAAATTGTTTAAGATTTCCCAAGTAACCCTAACTACAAGTCCGTCTAACCCGACAAGTTGCAAAAATATCTCCTCCTCCCTGGTTGGCTCAAAATCTAAGGCGACCATTTTTGTGTTGGAAACTACATCGGTTGGTTGCCCTCATTTGGGATGCCTTCCCTTTTTCTTTACTTGGGGTTCTCATAGCGGTGTGTATCAACACCCTCACCTTGATCCATTTTTTCATCTACTCTTTTTTATCACTCATTTTTAAATTATCAACTATGCCTTGAGGATGGGATTAATTCTCAATTAAGTATTAGTAAAGCATATTACACCCACACATATATGTAGCCCCCAAATAGATATGGATAAAACTATAGAATATGAACAACCATCACTTCTATAACTACATTTGGCATTTCAAGATCTCGCCTCAGTGTTTCTCCCGATATCCATCCACCACCTCTCTCTTCCATCATTGGATCAGAACGTGTTCTCCTTCCACACCTAATTTGTGATGCAAATGTACCCATCTTTGGCACATCGATCCTTTGTTTGTTGCTGTGACAACCCCCTCCTAAGTTGGTTTGTTGAGCCCCAACCTCATATCACAATAGCCTCAAGGCACAAATCTCGAGGAGAACTAAGAATCTAGGTATCCTCCTTCGACTTTCCTCTTCAACTCTACATTACTATAGATTTGGATCTACACTTGATGTTCCACATTCACGTCATTACTGGATCCTTAATGTTGCTACATAACTATTCTTTCTAGTGATCTAATATGATCTAAAACACATTTTGTATTACATCATATATCTCAAGGCTGCTCCAGATTTTGATAGAGGCTCTGCCTCTTTTCTTCTCCAACCCATAAAGAAGCTCTCAATGTAGGCATGGCTTCAAGGAACCAAGAATTCAAAAAAATATACTAGTTTCTTCATGTGTTTCCCAAATGCATGAATTGTGTTTTTTAGAGGATTTTGGAAATCATTTGCGAGGGATCCCAAAAAAAATGGGGAAATTCCTTCCCAAATGATGCAAATTGAAAAGAATTTGAAAACAATGGGAACCCAAAATTTGCTCCAACTTTTGACTAGTTTTTCCAAATGCCCAAATTAGCATTTTTTGGACAATTTTAGAGAATATTTGCAAGGTATCCCAAAAAAAATCTAATTCTATTCCCCAATGCAAACTAAATGAATTTGAAGTTTTGGGGAACCCAATTTTTTCTCCAGATTTTGACTAGTCTTCATAGGTGTCTTCCGAATGCAAGAATTAGTGTGTTCTGGAAGGTTCAATAATCATCTACAAGGGGTCCCCAAAAATGGAGAAGTTCTTTCTTATGCTCCAAAGTTTAATTATTTTTTCAAGTTCTTTCCAAATCATCCAATGTTTTGGTAATCATCCGTGGGGGATCCCAAGAAATTAAAATTTTGTCATGATGTTGGATACAATCAAATCTCAACATTTTTGGGAACCCAAACTTTGTTTCCACATCTTAACATTTCATGTTTCTTCAAGTTCCTGAATGACCTAGCAATGGTTTCCTATAGTTTTGTTATCAACTACACTATTTATGATATTTAGTGTCACTTACCTTGTTATGCGGTCTATCTTAGACTACAAAAATGGCAAACAAGGCTATCCATTAGTGTAACCACATGCAATTATCAACTACATAGCCAATAATATTTTCATGTAAGGCAAAAATTAATCATCTCAAGCACCCCAATGTGCTACTATGTTAAAAACAATTTTGCACTTGAAAAAGCTGCTTCTTTTGATAAATAGTGTCATGTTGACAATTAGTGGACATGACATTGTTAGCCCTCTAGGCATCTAGTTTAGGCGCTTTGCAAATAGCACGTACATGACACTAAATACCCTAATAGGTGTTGAGGGTTCCCCCAACAAAAGGAAATTGTTGCCATGGTGCCACAAATGAGTTTGAAACAATCGAGCACCTCCACAAAATCTCGTGCCAAAATATGCTAATCACAATGGGCTAGGCCACCTTGCACTTGGAGTATACAAACTGTCCCATACTTCTAACCACATGTGTACAAAGAATTTCTTTAAAATCAAACAATGTTTAAATGTTAATCTAAATGGTCAGTGTGAACACAAAGGTCATTCTCACATGAACACCAAAAACTATTCACCAATATAAATATTATTGATGTTCATGCAAAGTTTACACTCCCATGAGCTCCCACTTCAACCATTTTTCCACATCCTAATTGTCTTCAAACTACCACAGCTCATGTTCTATGAGTAGATGTCAATGTTAACTTTATGCTTAATTGTATTAATTGCAGATGAATGAGTCAAGTGGGGTTGATATAGGGAAGAAATCATCCATCAACTAATAATGGCTTCCTTGGGAAGTTAGGAGTTCAGCTAGCTTTAAATGCCTTGTATGTAGAAGTGTAAATTTGGCACAAACCTGTGTTGGAACCCTTGTTTATTGCAAATCTATACACATTTTATTTTGTACAATGTAGACTAGACCTAAAGGTCCACTTTTCTATGCTATGTATACCACATTCGACATTTAGTGTGCAAAATAGGGTGTATTATGACATCCATGTCATACACACTCCACTGGAAAGGCACCATCTTCTTTGCAAATGTTGGATTAGTTTCCTTTGCCAGCTTGCCTATTGCAATGATTTCATACTGTACATGATTAGGAGGTTCAACGCGAATTGATTAAATTTTTGAAGAAAATGTCAACGTCACCTCAAAATTTAACATTTTGCAACCAAGTGACCTCCGTATCACCTACACCTATTCATCAGTGATACAGAGAAAATGTTGATTTGAATAGCAAGATGATACTAGATATTGACGTTCATAAGTGAATATTTTATACGGTCTACAAAATGATGATAAACGTCAGTCACTTGTTCCTTGCAATTGCATGAGGTGAAATCACACTAAGGGCCATCAAGAGTGCATCAGTCCATTTTGGCCATAGTAACCAAAGCTCAGGAGGAGTAGCATCTCTAATATATGGCATTTGTTGTGGGCACTTCCAAATCCCCAGACAATCTGCCTTTTGGATATGCTTGGGGATTGTGTCATCCAATTAACAATTGCAAATCACATAGATTATCATTGCAAGTTTCAGGGTTAAGATACAAAATCTATAATAGGACAAAAATTAAATCACTCTATAAAGAATCAAGTAGACCCTCCCGATTTTGTCTACACTATTGAACCTATAATGGTGTCTATACGTACGGCCCATAGTGCAATCTAATATGAGGTGACCACATTAGGCACACATACCTTGTGTGCAAATTCATCCTTCACTCACACAATCCATCAAGCAAGCTGATGTCCATGGACGGTATGTCAACTACTTGATTCTATCATCCGCAAAGTACTTACCTAGTAGCCATGAACATGTACTTTCCAGGAAACAGAAACAACAAACATAATTCCAGATCAGACAAGACAGGGTCTAAAGACCTCAATGAAGAGAAAAACGTATCTTTGCAAACACTGTTTTGAACTGTACTCCTTTTATACCTGTTAAAAAAATTGTGCACATAGACTCCAAAATTGAGATGTAGGAAACTAACAAAAGCCCCTCAAAAAATCTGTAGTAACCGTATGAAAACTAGCAGGTGTTTCCGTCTAAAGAGAAATGGACCTTCAGTGACACTGTGAATTTGGTCCTTCAGTGACAAGTAGCACAGCCTATGCAAGGAAGACCTGTAAATGTACAAAAAGCCGGCAAAAGAAAGCAGGTGGCCACAAAGGGGAAGGAAAACCCTTCTCCTGCCTACCTGCTAGTAGCAACCTCCATTGTGGGCAGGTGGGTCCACAAGAAGCCTCCCTGGCCTTAATCTGCAGATCATAACCCTCATCTTGGTATTCCTGGGCTAGTCTGCTCAAGCCCAGAAAGTAGAAATACAAACTCGTGACAGATCAAATCTCCCTGTGCAGAGTGTGCAGGAATTGCATACCCTCAGCAGAAGAACATGGATTGGTGTCGCAATAACTTCAGGGAAGGGAGAGCTGGGATCGGTCTAGGAGCACCACCTCCACCACCTTCACGCGAACTCCTTTGAGAATTCGTGTCTGATCCTCCCCATGTGTCTACCAATTTGCGGTACCGGGTTGCCACAAGATGAGCATAAGCAGCAGGTGCCGCTGTAATGCAACATAGTTGCCAAGGTTAAGTCAACAATCGGGAAGATAACAATCAGAGAAACAGAGTAGATACATCAAATGATGCAGTAACTCAACACAGTTGCAGCTTGCATACTACTTTGTCAAGGTGATTAAGGTACAGCACAATACTTCAAGAAAAGACATCACACAGGAAGCAGATAAAACCTACCCATGGCAATTGATGTGGTGCACCGGCCAAATCTGGAAGAACCCAATGTGCACTTGTAAGTCTACAACTTAGAACCAGATTATAAACCAACTGAATCCAGCTAAACATGCGGAAAACTGATAGGTATGCAGACAACACAAGGAAGAAATGATTAGTAGCCTACGTGTAGCACAAGTGGTTTGTGAGTTGCTGAATGTCATCAGGCCCAAGCTTGTTCTCATTGTAGAGTACATGGTAATGTGTCGGGCGGGCAGTTCCCTGCACTCAGATAAAATCACATCAGAACTGTCAATTGCCATTTACACTTCAAGATGAAGACTCTACACAAAAAAATTGCAGTTACACCAGGCTCAGCTGTAAGCATTATCTCTTTCCTGATATAATAGCATAAATAAACCACAGGGAAAGATTGCTTGTAGAAATATACAATGAGGCCCGCATGGCTGATAAGGAAGAAATCGTAATTGTGGGGATGACAGACGTCCTTGTCAACAATTGTTCCTGCATACCCTCAGAACATTTAATCATGTAAGCAAGATTTACTCACCCAAGACATGTTACAAAAACACTTTTCTGATCCCATGTGTAAACCTCAAATGCATAGAAAGTAAAACAATACCACTGCCAAAGGAGAGAATAATAACCTGGCAGAACGTTCCCATTTTTGGGCAAAATGTCTCTACTCTGGGGATTTGAGGGGAAGAATCGAGTGTTATGTCGCTTTTGTGCCACAATAAATGTGATGCCTGGGTTGTAACCCTCTTCAATGGCATTGCAAGCCTGTGAAAGGTCACAACAGGTATCAGGTCATGTATTGAAATTGAAAGATACAATGAAGTGGTGGATTGCCTTTAGATTTAGTGGTCACAAAAACGAAGGGAAGAACTAAAACTGACCCTTTTGAAGGCTACCAGCTCTTGTTCTAAACATTGATCAAATTGGCTCTCACTGACTCCATCCCTGTATACTATAATTTGAGAAGGTTTGGCAAGCTCCCGGGGGCCCTGATATGTATGATAATATTCAAGAATCAAATCCCTGTTGGAGCAGAAAACATTGTCAGAGCAATGACAATATGTTAGCGCCAACATATAAGGTTACCATCATGCCTGTTTTGGATACTTATCTTATTCAGACACCTATATTTGAGTGGTGCGTGGTTAGGTGTGGATCTAAGAATGAGCACCAGAAAAACATGTGTTCAAAAGAGATTGGATTATGTGCTGAAAATTTCTTAACTATTCTAAGTTTAATAGTCAACATAATTGGTCGATTTATAGACCCGGCACATTTCACTTAGAGAAATCATAGCAGCAACATAGGAGATCAAAAATTACATAGCTTGTTGCTAATATCATATATTACATTCACAGATCCAAGAAAAATCCTAACTCTAAATTCCAAGTTGAGAATCATGACAAACAACAAAAACTATCCATTAAAGACACATTTACCACAATGGAAACAGGATCATAAGCTACAACATGCTGGGAAAAGGTATGTCTAATTCTTACTTGACCATGCCACCCGGTTTTCCACCTTCACCTTCTTCATACAGGCCCTCAATCATCTCAAGTTTGGGAGCTTGGGTTCGTGCATGAGAAGCATAGTGGAACATTGTAGGCCAATTTTTGGTTGCCACCACCTACACCCAAACATATGTATGCTTTATTGGCACATGCATTTTGAGAGAATTGAAAATTAAACAGAGCATTAAAATTACAATGGGAAGAAAGTCTACAAAGTTGCTCCGTTGAGAACTCACCGCTGCAATGGAGGGACTATCAGCATCACCAGGGGCTCCATGAGACACATCCATCCCAAAAATGATGGTGGAAGGGCCAAGGTGTTCAGTCATCTGCCGGCTTAATGGGGAGTTTAGACCTCCCATCTGTAATAGTGATATACAAGACATTTTAAAACGATATATTTTTCCAGGTGGATGTGTAAACTTATCAACCATAAAACACAATATGCAAGTGACCTGCACTGGAAAAGGAAATTTGCAACACAGACCCAATTTTCATGCTGATGAGTGACATGCTGGTCATTAAGGATAGTCAATAAAAATACCTTAAGGTTTATCTTCAATGCAAGGTTCCCAAAATATTGATCATTGAGATTGCGAGGCTTCACCATGCACTGTGATGTAACTCCAACCTTCACCTCACAATATTTCTTGAAAGGGACTGTCACCAGAAAATGCCATGTACATGGTCAATAAAGTCTCCACTGGTTGGAATCATTGTCCAGGTTACCCACTGGCTATATGTACGACCTACATACACAATTTATAAAGCCCTCACGATATCTTGAATCATAATAATTATATTTATAGGTTTGAAACTTTACTTGGCATATCATCTCATGTCCAGGAGGAAATAAAAATATACATATATGTGACATTGATTATCAAGATACTAAGTATGTAATTGCATCCAAGGGGACCATGCTGTGTATTTGGACTCAAATCTTCAACAGCATTGAAGGTATTCAACAGATGTAAAAAGTGCACTTGATGATTACATTTTATTTTGAAAATTCAGATTCAAAATAAAATGGTCACTTTTGACATAATTAGCTTTAAATGGAAGTATGTAGCTCATATACATGTTTTTGTGCATGTCCATGATAGGGCCCCACAGACACTTAGGACATCTCCATTCAAATATTCACTTTAAATACGACCTTAATGAGCTTAATTAAAAAAAATTGAGTGTTTGACAAAGTAAAAGAAGAGTTAGAGAACCATATATGTCACTGTCTTTGGTGGGTAAGATGGCAAGAATGAACACAGGCTTGTGGGCTCTTAAAGCGCTCATCATTGCTGCCACCCGTTCATCAGCAGGCATATCCCTACTTGCATGCGGAGGTTCCTTCTGCACACAGATGGGGTCCCGCATTCTCTGCATCAAGTGGAAGTTGCATCATTGTTAAGGAAGCAATTCATGGCACAAGAAACAAGCAACAGTTCAGAAACAATTGCACTTCTCATTGTGCAGCTACTTTCAAACTTGGGAGAAGAACTACATTTCAAACAACAGTAATGAGGATAGTTCAATGCAAGAGGCAAGCACCACATCCAACAGAATGTATAATGTCCTCAGTTTACATGTCATGCCAAAGTGCACGTATGTAAATGTAGCTGAAATTACCATTCCACGCTTGTGGCAGCATTCTGCCAATTGCTGTCCAATACGTTGCCCATCGAAGCAACGATCATCAAAGACAGCCACTGCCCATGGATCAACTTTTGCTCCAGTTTGCATGCTCTATACACCAAACAATCAAACACATTTACTCTTTAAAAAAGTTGAGAAGTTCTTTGAGAATATTTGTAGGTCCCATGCACAGAGGTTCCCAGTTCTGCACCCTACACTACGTATGTTCCAGGTGTACCTTGTTGTTGAAGTTCCAGCGTCCTTCTCGAGGTTCCTCTGTCCTTCCCCCTCCAAATTCAAGCTGTCCTAGCAAACAAAGAAATGTGAGCTCTAAAGAAGTGGATAGAGCATCCCAAATCCAGCATAAACTTCGGTGTCAGCAGTCAAAGGCAGGGCACAAGTGGAAGGATTTAAGCACCAAGTAAACCCCCTACAGTAACACATTACACTCCTGTTTCCAAAATACACTCAGCCTGCTAAAACTCAAAGTACTTGGACAGAATCAATCTGGATTTGTCCATAACTATCCAATCACAGTCAAAATTTGATAACTGGCAGGCAAAGTTGCCACTGCAATGGTGTGGAGCTGAAGTGTATACAAACTTTGGAGATATTACAAGAAGGGCAAGTTTGAATCACCTGTGGAGGGCTCAAAATCCGGCCTTTAACAGCAGCCAACTGATTTCGAAATGTAAGACCAAATTCAGCAATCAGCGGATCATTGTTGTATTTACTAATCCCCATCGCCTGCAAGTTCATGGTCACAAAGCATATTGGAATGGTTCAAGTGTGCTTTTAAGAATGCCAAGAGTTTGTAAGCAAGTGTTGAAAGCAACTCAACTTACATTTTCACATATTCTTCGACGTTCCTGAGGTGACTGCTTGCACTCAGCAATCTGAAGTTGCCTCTGCTTTGTTGAGAGAGATTTTGTGTATCGTTGTCCAGCAATAACTTTACAGAGCTGCCAAGTTGGAAAGAATACACTATCGTGAAATTCAGGCCAGGACTTCATTCACAAAAATTATCTACATTGAAGCATCCAAAAGCAAACTTTGGTCCTTGAACTATTCTGATGTGAACTCAGGACATATTGAATAATACAACTGATTGCAAGAACAAAACATTGTCACTGATAGTATACCTCTACTGGTATGTAGGTTGGCTTCTTCCTGTTGCCCACATCCAAGGCAGGAAGGTCAGGGTACTGTAGGCGGTGCTTGTAGACATCAAAATAATACTGCTCCACTGACACTTCCTCCTCCTGGACATTTCCAGCAGAATCTTTGATTCGCTTTGTGAATCTGGAAATAAATAAATAAAATCATACATTAGTTTCAGAGAGATTTTTCCACCTAAACCCGACCAACCCCATCACTAAAAAAATCCAGTTGTATGGAGAAATGAGAAACTCTTACGTCAGGTCCCGAATTGGTCTGTCACTAAACCCAGTAATTTTATGGGCCCGTGACACTGCCATATGAGTGGTTTCCACCCGGACATTCTTCAAGATAGCTCTGGCCTGAAATACCATTTGTATCAAGTGTCAAATGCTGAGGCACAGAACATTTATTATCTCTTAACATATCCTTTATTATCTTGGAAGAGTGGAAATCAAAATAGGAAAAAAGGGAGGGGATAATCACCTTAGACCAATCTCTACCCTGTAGGTGACGGAGATCCCTTACATTGAACCTTTCTTTTAGAAGCTCCTCTACCAAAATTGGTTTCAGTATTGTCGTCATTGTAATGTCTGTTGCAAAAACTCAAATTATTAAAGAGGGCATATATGTATATATTAGATAGTGAGTAAATATTTCAATCACCAGTCTGCAGACAAAAGCAATGTAGACTTTTGTCATGGTAATATCCCAAAAGTGCCTATAAGGCCCAATCAGTATGTTTTCAATAGTTGGGTTATCTATGACACAAACTAGGTAATGCTCTTAGACGCAATATTTTTAAAAGAGTCTCCACTACCAAGCTTTTGCTGGTTGTTGCCCTGACATTCCTCAATTGGCTACTTGTGGGGGCAAAATTAAAAGAGGTAGAAATGTCCAACAAGTGTACATTCTCCCCATCGCATTGGCTTAGTATTCCTCTCATTGTACACATGACCATGTCTTTGCTGAATTTATGTATACATCATGATTTGACACATAATGTACAAGATGTTGATGTTGACAGAAATTGATGTACACAACTGATGATTTAAATTATCGACTTTCTATTTCTAAAGGTGACATCAAGGGAGTTTACATAATATGTACAGATATTGATAAGGCATAAATTTGAAACTTCAAAATGCATACATGTAGCTTATTGTGTTTGATTACTTAAATTAATCCTATGGGTGTGATCTATGAAACCTTGAAACCCTGATCTCACAGTCATCTTTTAATCATAGAATATCCTTGGGTATACAAGGGCGTACAAATCTTGCCAATATAGGCAAGGTCCTTGCAACATGATAGTGCCACTTACCAAGGTTAAGTGTCAAACCCAATCCAGTTGGTCTGATGCTAGAGTGGTAACCTCGCCATGCCTCAACTCCTTCACCCAAGTTTCCAACAGGGCCCAGATTGGGATGGAAGAAGTTATCTCTTATCAAAAGGTAGCCCCTGCAGCCAGTGAAAGTTTTGCCTGTAAGTGGGCATCTTACAATAGTCTTGATAGTTTTGCAGAAGTTGACTAACAATGAGACAGAAAACACTACAACAAACAAACAGAACAAATATACATACATACACATTCAAACTGCTAGAGCACCTTTCAGAAGCTGACTCGCGGAGTACAATGTCAAGAACACGGAGTGCATCCTGGGCCCTGTCTGCATGGGCACCAGCCTGTCCTGCCATCATATCCACAATTGCTTTCATCCGAATTTTTGCTGCAAATTCAATCGTTACACAAAAATCCCTGCCTCTCCCTTTGGTTCTTCTTCTTTTTGCAAGAGCTCCTTCACCTGGACTTCCTGCACCACTCAGTTACCACAAACAATCCTTACACACTGATTGGACACGCCATGCTCAAAAGGGAACAACAATCTTTCCAACTCCTTATCAAAAGCCATTAGTTCAGTTTTCTAAAAGCAAGTCTCCAGTACCTACCTGGACTACCACCCACTGGTGGGCTGTGACCTGGACTCCGATCCCCAGGTCTGCAATCAAACCCACCCACATCATCATTAAACTTCATAATTACTAGGTAAATAATCACACCTACAGTAAAATCTCCAGTTCGTACTCCCTAACATACAGAGATATACCGTCTGTAACTATCAAGATCTCCAGTCGAAAGTACTCAAGAGCATGTTCTTGCAGTAGGCAATGTCAGGTGCACTCAAAAACTCGTGATCAGTTAGTGTAGTCAGTCTCTCTACTTTGTTAGGAACTCACTTGAAGGTGGGGCCTCTCTCGTCATCCAGGTACACCGGTAACTGCTTTCTATTGAAGTTAAGGCTTCCACTTGTGAACAAAGATTTTTCCCCATCATAGGCACCTCTTTTTCCACCACATTCTTCCTCACCAAACGTGTCCCGAAGCTTCTTCATGATATCCCGAGCAATCTTCTTGTTTGTTACGGGCGGATCAATTGAGACCTACACACAGTACAATCGAAATGACCTTGAGCAGCTGCAGGCTATCAAAAATATCAATCCTTCACAGGATTTCATCCCCAACCGTCCAAGTAACCAGGTTCCATTAGCTGGAGGGTTTCAGCCATCGTGAACAAAATCTGGAACATTTCAATCAGTGATAACAGGAGGGTAGACTCTAAATAAGTGTTGAAAATCCTCAATTTGACACCGCCAGTTGAAAGGACCCAGTCCTAAACACTAAGGCAGATCTTTATTACAAAATTACCCAATTTGTTTTTTGTTTCACAAGATACTGGCACGTCGACGATATGTTTGAGCACGCTGAGAATGTGAGGAGTCAAGAGCTTTCAATTTTCTTTGTCGAAAGACACAGCTTTCAGCAGATTAAAATTCCAGTTACCCAAAGGCCGACCACACCGATACTCTGTACTTCAGCACAAATGCGTTCACATTCAACACCGTCGATGATATCTGAGTGTCAGTTTTGCAGGCCACGAAATACCCATGACAGGGATGGCGGCGGCGTTTATCGAAGAACCTTCTTGCGTTGGATTGCAATGAATGTCAATGACATGTCCTTGCATCGCTCAAAAAAAAAGACATCGTAAACATTTATAACTTCAAATGATTCGGCACACTGACCACTCCTGCTAGTTTAACAGGAAAGAGCTTCCACACAACTCGACAGTGCAATTGTGTGCAGTACAAGGTAATGCTAAGTTGCTGGTTCAAGATTCAGGCACTGGAAATATTGTCAAAGAAAGCTCAAACTTGGATTCTTCCGGGAAAAAGGGTCCAAAAAAGCTCTGCATCATCTGTGCAGAAGTGTCCTCGGGACCTACATTTCGCCGCTACATCGAATTGGGTAACCGTGATGGCTTTGGAGAAGCTTACATTGTAGTGAAAGACGTCAAATGTTAAAGAAAAGCTAAAACTCAGATTCTTTCGAAAACAAAAGGCTCAAAGAAGCTCTGAATTTCAACGCTACTTATATTTAGGCACCTCTGCTGGTTGGGTTTGGAGAATCTCAAATAGAAGTTCAAAAAGTCAAATCTCAAAGGTGTAAAGAAGCCCTCTGCATTTCTCCGCTACATAGAATTGGATTAAGCCTAATAGATGGGTAATGAAAGACGTCAAGTGTCAAAGAAAGCTCAAACTTAGATTCTTCGGAGAAGAAATGACATATTAAAAAAAAAATGTAAAGAAGCTCTGCTGCATCTGTGCAGAAGAGTCATCTGCATTTCTCCGCTACATGGAATTGGGTTAACCTTGATGGATAGGTTTGGAGAATCTTACATTGTAGTGAAAGACATCGTCCAACTTGGTCAAGCGCGCCTCGAAGTGATTGACAGACAGCTCGACCGGGCGCCCTTTACGCCCAAACCCAGGTCGGCTGGCGAGCTTCGGTGCGTCAATCCCGAGGGCGGCCAGGGCAGACCTCCCTCGCGCCCTCGCAGCGGCCCGCACATCAGTGGGCGGTTCGTCGCCTGCTTGGGACCCAGATGGCCCTGTTGAGGAGCCGATGTGGCCTGCGTAGCCTGGGGCTAAACCAACGCTCGCTCCCTTGGGTAAGGGGGGAGGAGGGGGCAAATCTTCTTCCCCATGCGCCTCCTCCTCCTTCACGGCAGTCGCCCCGCCTTCCATCCTCTTTCACAAAGATTGCTACACCAAAAATCAATCTCGCAACTCAGGACAACACCAAAGAAGGAAGAAATAATAAGAAAGATTAACTCTTCAATCTGCATTCCATTCTCTTTCACAAACATTTTTACACCAAAAACTCAAACTCGCAACTCAGGACACCACCAAAGAAGGAAGGAATTAGAAAAGTTTACTCTTCGATCCGGGAGATTGACACCAAAAACTCAAACTCGCAACCCCCACACCACCAAAGCAGGACAATAAGAAAGAATACAACTCTTCGATCCCCCTTCCATCCTCCATCAGAGAGATTGACACTTCAAATTCAAACTTGCAACTCAGACACCTATCAAAAGAGGCAAAAGAAGAAAGATTAAAAATTCTTCAATCCGCCTTCCATTCTCTCCTTCAGAGAGATTGACACCAAAGACTCAAACTCGCCACTCGGACACCACCAAAGAAGAAATAATCAGAAAGATTAAACCTCTCCAATCCGCCTTCCATCCTCTTATCTTCGGAGAGATTGACACCAGAAACACAAACTCGCAACTCGGACACCTACCAAAGAAGGAAAAAGAAGAAAGATTGACTCTTCGATCCGCTCCGAATTTGCCTCCTCGCTCAATGTGATGATAATTCGGGAGAAGCCCACACCCGAAAAATTGGCGCCAAAACCGATCAACCCAAAACCCCCACGTCCTCAAAAGAAAGGTTTGAATCTCGGCGCCTTCGCCGAAGCGCCTAAATGATGCCGCTGCTACCTCACCTACCGCCTAACCCCTAAACCTCCACATCGATGGCCGAGACGACACAATGCTTCTTCCACTCCGCACGCTTCGAACCGGAACAAAGATTGATGCTGTCCGAAACGAACCCCAAAATTTCCAGAAAAAAAGCCAAGCAAAAACCCAAAACCCAGAATCCAGTCTGACTGCCACAACTGTCACCTGACTCTCTCTCTCTCTCTCTCTCTCTCTCTCTTTCTCTCTCTCTCTCTCTCTCTCTCTCTCTCTCTGTGCTGGGTCCCAAAACCCAAAGACTTAGCTCAACCCAGTTTTTATTCCTACCGGCCCTACTCTGCTCCGCTTTTAACCGTTAACTTAGTGATTCCAGCCAGCGGCCAGGCCACTGAGCCAAGTTTGTTTAATAAGAGAGACCTTCAAAAAGTTATTGCTGCATGATCTGGTTTCCAGCCCCTGGGTGTCCCCGGCGGCGGATTGAAGGCAAGGGAGGCTGCGGCGACCAGAAATTAAGTCTACTTAGGTAAAACCTCGTATCACCATGCCTGCGGCTACTTCGGAGATTAAAAGTTGGCAGAATTACTGTGAGCTAGAAGGGGAAAAATCTAAGTAGCGACTCTTGCAGGCTTGTACAAAATCAGTACATCATAAGTTGAGTGAGGGTACAGAAGACTTTCTGTTGCCGACTCATGAGATGAGATGAGATGAGAGTCACCGGCTGTCTCGAAATTTGTCAGCTGGTGAATTTCTCTGGCGTGACTCCGATCACATCAAAACTGCTCTTCCGAAATTGCCCAGTCCACGCTGTAAGTAGGTAGAGAGGGTGCTATAATCCAACCCTTTGGCTGATCTGACCTGTACTTATATGGCATCCTCATTGTATAAGTGAAGCCAAAAATAGCTTAGCAATGCCATCATCCTATTTTCAAAAAAATTATAAGTAAAACTTCACCACGACATATACCATAACATTACTAAGCACTTAGTGCTCCTTCAGTGGGCCCTCCGAATATAAGAGTCGGATGCATAGAAAGTTGTGCAAGACTCAAATTGAACAAAGGGTTGGATAATTTACACCATGGATCTTGAAGTCAGACCATGAAAGATGGTCTTTTTTTATAGTCCGACTTAATGGTCCAACTTCCACGATCTGGATTCTTGAAAAAACTATTTACAAAGCCTTTGGACCCCTCACTAGGTGTAAACCGAATGTGGACCAAGAGGAATGACCATGCATGTACTTGAAATTGAATGTATAATTTTTTTAATATATGCCCAAAAAGGGAAATTTTGAAAAGGAACAATACAATGAATTTTTTTCTAAATCAAGTTTGACCCTTCTCTTGCCTTCATCTTCTATTCCCCGCATTAAAAATAATAACAACAACAATAATAAATTTAAAAACATTAAAATTTGATTATAATGGTATTTCTTTGCCATGGGCCCATGCCTTTTTCTAGTAGAGCACCTTTTTTGCCTCTCCCACCGCAAAACCCGTTGGATCATGTCAATGAATAATTTAGGCCTTAAACTATGTCTTTTTGGGGACCTCAAACTCCATAATCACTCTGACATTTTTTCCTTGGTGTAAACCGAAGTGGTTCCAAGATAAGTTCAACAGCCAATCACATATTTTACAGGGCCTTGGGACGACTTCATGGTCCATGGTGTAAACAACCTCTAAGCTCCCAACATCCCACTATTATATGCCGAGGGCCCGTGATGTTGAATCATGTTATAACATGTAGTAGGCAATCTTTTTCACAAAGTGTGTTGGCTTCCTAGTGCCATCTTGTAGAAGAGTGCTCGAATAGACTATTGGGCGATTGCAAACCAAGTCTTTTAAGTATTATTCAATCCATGCATAGCCTATTCCCATCCCATTCTACCCCACAACCGGTCTCTTGTAGCAACTTTATTTTGTCCGTCATATAAACCCCCGTGAACCGGGGTGTCCAGAGCTTTAATACATCTAACTACAATGCATCTAACCCATGTATCTAGAAAATATGACGTTTCTTATGCCCCCTCCCCACCTGACTTCAGCTAAGCCTAAAAGTTGGTTCTAAAAACACGGCCTTCACACCATCGACATTATCTAGTGCCAAGCCTAGTTGGCAAATGATGTGGCATGGCTTAAAAGTGGAGGTTCTCAGCCTCAAGCACCGACCCTCTCATTAGTACCTAGACATGAGGCAAGAATGTAGGACCTTTAAAAGTGTCACCTCCCGCTCTTGTAATTGGTTGCTTTTAGTCTTAGCTATGAGGGTACGAGGAAGCTCCATTAACAAAAACCAATGGTAAGGTAGATGAGTAGAAAGGCATTTTAGGATGGAACAAAAACTATCCAACATTCATTGCTTGGTAGATAAAACAATGACCATGTGTGAAAGCTACTTAACTAAAACCTACTCGACAATCTCCAAAGCAAGTTCTTGTAGGTGCATTGGGATAGTTGAACACCTCCGCTATAACCAAGGGAGCTTTACCCAGTTTTTAAGAAAGACTTTGGTTATTTGGTAAAGTCAGGTGAGGAGGGGGCATTAGTCTTCACCGACCTTTTCTAGAACTTGACACGGCCATTGAACAAGCCCTCCCTTGGCACTCACCGTACTCGTTGTCGACCCTTAAGCCAGATAGGTAGCATAGGATGGCATTTGGGCTTAATAAGGATACACTAATGGAAGGTGAGTACAAAGGCGGAATTAGGGTTGCCTACCTTGAGTAGGTAGGCTTTTAGTTTTTTTTTCTTTTCTAAATTCAACATCACTATTCCAAGAACATGGAGTCACCCAAAACCGGCAGACGATATCCTACCCCCTACGAGCTTTTGGGGGGAGGAATAATCTGTCAGGGGCAACTGCCCCAGAAAGTCACCGGAATTTTCTGGGCCCGCCCAAAAACCTCTGCCCGCCCCGCCCGACCTTCAAAAAAATCATTGCCCTTGCATTCTTGAAGGCCACTTCTCCACAAACCCCATATCGAGTGCATCTCATCTCCAAGGTCCAAAATGCAAGACCTAGGTTTCTACAAGTATTCATACACATTTGAACTAATATACACATTTGAACTAATTAAGCCTGATTAAGTGCAAATAAGTGCATTCAGTCCAATTAAGCGTAATGAAGCCTAACCTACCGTAATTAAGCACATCATTCCTCATATCTGGATCAAATAATGATTAACTGCATTAATTAATTAACTAATTGGGCTTTTTTAATTTGATTAGCATAATTTCTGATTTAATTGGTCTTAATTAGGATTAATTACGATTAATTAGACTTAATTACACATAATCACACTTAATAAGTTTGAGTGTGTATGAATACCTTGTGAAAGTAGAAGGTATTAACTAGAAGTTTATATATTACTTAAAATTTAAATGTTATTTAAAATTTAAAAAAAACCTAAATTAGTTCCTGATTGTGTGTATGAATACTTTGCGAAAGTAGAAGATATTGACTAAAAACATTTTTAAATTTTAATATTAATTTAAATATTTAAAGCTAATTAAGTTCCACTTTAGAATGACAAAGACCCTTTCAATGGTAAAGTCACAAAATTATAACCTCAATGCTAATGAGGGTTTTGTAATATTCTTTACTTCCAAGTTATTTTCATGCTTTATTGCCGGTTTGACTTCAAATGAAATCCCAGTCAATTGCTTATTTACTTGATGAAAGTGAACATATATATTGGATTTTGGACCTTGGAGATGAGATGCACTCGATATGGGGTTTGTGGAGAAGTGGCCTTCAAGAATGCAAGGGCAATGATTTTTTTGAAGGTCGGGCGGGGCGGGCAGAGGTTTTCGGGCGGGCCCAGAAAATTCCGGTGACTTTCTGGGGCAGCTGCCCCTGACAGATTATTCCTCCCCCCAAAAGCTCGTAGGGGGTAGGATATCGTCTGCCCCCAAAACCCCAATGACCAAAAGTAGCTAGTTTTAACATACGTCTTAAGTTACACGGACTATAAAAGTGTCAAAAAAAATTCTTTCTTCTCGGATGAAACTTGTCAAAAGTGTCAAATTTTTTGACCCTGATAGATTTTTTCCTCAAATCAACATGATTTTTTGAACTTGAGAGTTCGGGTCAATTATGGACTAACCTATGAGCTAGTGACCACTTTGAAAATTCATAGTAACTCATATATTTAGTATCCCGATACTATGATATGACGAGATGTGTTGAGATCCTCTTTGAAGATGAGATGATAGATGATGATAGATAGATGATCCTCTTTGAATTACCCACGAGGTCCACAACAACATGTTAGGGGCGGTTTACACTATGGACCATGAAGTCGTCCCACGTAAGAGGCCTATTTTGCGTGGGATGACTTCATGGGACGACTTCCATGGTCCGAGTTACTAAAATATTAGTTTTCATGGTTCATGGGCCCTTCACTAGGTGTAAACCGAATGTGGACCATGAAGAATGATCATGCACCAAAAAGTGGAGGTGCTGATTTTTTTAATACATGCCCAAAAAAAACCGGGAAAAACAAATATTTTAAAAAAAAATCGGCCAATGGCTGATTTTCAGCCTTACGGCTCCCTTGATTTCCGTTGAGTCGAGCATTTTGCCTCGCCTTAACGGAAAACCCGTTGGACCATGGCACATTATCCAAATGGCAAATTTTAGTAGTTTTTGGGGACCTCAAAGTTAGTGGTCATTCTCCTTTTTTCAAGGTAGTGTAAAGCCAAATGGGACCAAGAGCACTTTACTCTCCAATCACAGATTTTAGAATTTCATGGTCATGGCTCTTGGTCCATAGTGTAAACCGCCCCTTACTTGCTACAAGTACAACAAAGCCAATTTTACATATGCATGAGTTGGCATGTTGGAGTTGTCATATGTCATAATTTACATAACTCACATACTGATGAGAGTCCCAAATCTTTTGTTTATTGTTGACTAAAGGTACTAATTTTATGGTACTAATTTTATTGACTAAAGGTTCTTGCTTCAATTGAAGGTGTTTTGAACATGTGCATATATAGGGCCGGTTTTGGACACACCTATAACAAACACTTTAAAATTCATAGATTATTCATACGAGATGCAAATGTAGTTATGTGCTAAAATGTGCTAAAATCTTTTTCAAATACCAACAAGACACATAAATATGCAGGCTACTACAACTACATTAATATTATATTCAATGTCACTTACTAATTGAAATTACGCAATGCTATGAGTATTTAGTGAATACCTCATTTTTGTCAACAATTGTCAACAAAAATCAAATTGATTGTATGGACGTTATAGTACATTAACATCTCTACTTGGTGAAATAATAACATCGATAGTAAAAGATAAAGTATTGTGTGACTCCAAATAATAAGTGACACTAAATATCATATTTACTGTAGCTAATTAATGTGTGGACAAATTGGCTTGTTGTAGTGCCCATGAATGAGTTGCATACAAACTTATGAGCCACATACAAACTTATGAGTCTTAAAGCTTTCTTTTTTCCTTTTCTTTTTTTGGTTGGACAAAAGCGCCAAGTTAATTGTCCACTATAGATTTGTTGCCTTAAATATCCAATGTGCCATGAGCTTGGAAAGCCTAGGGTTGGTTAAAGGAACATTTTAACAAACACTTCAATAGTCCATAGTTTAATTCATACAGTATTAAACAAACTACATGCTAAGATCTGTTGAAATGCTCTTTCATCACCGACCACTACTAGAAAAAAACATGGGTCCTCTTTACCATATGACTTACGCAACTTTTGCAAAAATAAAATAAAAATAAGATAGAGCACGTGCTCATAATGTGTCAACTATTCTAGGCTCAATAATCAACACAAGTAGGGGACCTACACAATCACTTCACGAGCACAAGAATCTTCACTTTGATATTGAATAGGATATTGATACGAGCTTCATAAATCATGAGGCAAGTCACCATGGTCATGGTTTGGATTTGCTGATCATCTTACACTAATTATGTGTTTCAAATCTTACTACAAGTGGATACAATGAGTAAAGTATTTGAATGAGGCACACTCACCTCATAAAGATAAAGTTTAAAACAAAAAGTGGACTAAGTATTCAAATACTATTAATTATTCCATAGTCAATAATCAATAAATAAATAGATATAAAAACACGATTGCAAGGTCCTATGTATTTATTTAAGGAATCAACAAACACGCACTTCCGATAACCATAAGTAAATGAGATCTGTTAAAGTTGATTCTCGTCGATTTGTCCTCGTATATTTGCTATTGCAACACAAGGTTCATTGCATAAAATCTAATCAACAGGAGTTGGAGAACATGAAAGACAATCCAAATAAAACACACAAAGAGGGACAATGCTAGCCACTATGGTTGGCATGAATGAGGGATGTGAGCTCATATGCAATCGTAATTTGGACATCTTATAAAGTCGTATCAATTACCATAAAAGGCTTCTTATTTCATCTTCACAAGTGCCAGACTGTAGCTTTCATATGGGATACAAATGAGTCTTATCGAATGTGAGCATGACATGTGGCCATTTTGAAGGGAAAACAATTATTTTGTGTTGAAATAGAGAGCCCTCTGCAGACGGTACCATAATTAGAATCTAATTTAGGAATACTGAAAATGCAAACTACAAATTGTTGATTTGTAATTCTAGTCAAGAGTGTAATTTTTTTTAATCACACATTGTTACGTGCCCAATTTCACAACACGTCTAGTTCAAGGCTTTCAAAATCTTTGCACATGTAAAACCTAAACATGTTTTGTAAAGTCATGTAGTTTGTCATGTAAAGAAGGCCCATGGTTCCTAGTAGAGAAGACACAACAACATGTTATATGGTAGCGGCAACAAGCCAATTTTACATATGTGCAAATTAGTGTGTGTACTACACTAATATATTGTATTTAGTGTCATATGGCATTTTATGAGACACTTCTTACAAAATAATCTCAGACCTTGGACAAAAAACCAACTAATTCAACTATTAGTTAACTAGTTGCCTTTTGTAATGATAGTTGTTCACGATTTGATTTATCAAAAGATGAAGTTAATTATAGTTGTTTTAAATTTGGTTTGCCAAAAAATCTAGTTAACTATAGTAAACTAAAGTTGAGCGTAGCATGTCCATGGAGTTATGTTGTAATGTTGTAGTGTCACTAGTGTTTTATTTGTGTTGGTGGTGTACATGAAGGTTGTTCCAGACCCCAACATTATGAATGATCGTAGAAAGGCGTTTCTTGATGATCCTCAATAACCCAAGCATATCAAAGACCCTCAACTGAAGCAAATCAAGAGGCAAATTTCTTCGAATACATAATAATACTTGGAAATTTTCTAGTTAATTACAGTTGTTCTTGAATATGCTCTTATATTTTTCTAATTAACTTTAGGTTTTCTTCAATTCAATTTGAAAAATTTATAGTTAACTATAGTTGTTCCCTAAAATGTATTGAAAAAAATCTAGTTAAGTATAGTTGTTTTGGCAGTTGTCCAAGGTTTGAATAATTAACAAATATTGTCATCCCAACTTACTTTAGTTCAACCACTTTTGGTATTTTTTTTTGCATCCTAACATTTGGTGATAAAAAATTGTCATGAATGATTGAAACATGAATGAAAAATCACTTAGTAAGTGACAATATTTGTAATATTGTAACTCTACAATGCCTAATTTTAATTAATTTTTTTACAAAGAATCACAATTAATGTTAGATTTACATTTATTGTCGGTTACACTACACGGGCAGTTTACATTTAGTATTGTACAAGACAAATAGAATTGGTGAAACTAGGTACATTATTTAGTTTAGTTGCCATAGATAGATGTACATAACAATATACATACAAAACTAACTCAAGAGTGCCAAAGCTCCTTTGCTTTTTGTTTTGTAAAACCCGTTGAAACTTCTGGACTCTGATCATTGAAATTTGAACACTCCTCCATTTGTAGTTTGATAGACGCTCCACCATATCTATTATGATGTTTATTTATGGAAGATAAGCTCGATTTTTTGGCTATAGCCTGGTTTGTAGGCTCAATTCCAAAAGTTAGTAAGAATTAGAGGCAATAGGTAGTTGGAATTTCATCCCAAGTCAGAACAAAGGGTTATTGCCATTCCAAGGTAGTTGCTGCAACCACCTTCCCCTCCTCACTATAAGGAGGAGGTTGGCCATTGCCTACTCAAGTTATTTTCAATCGTAAGACAATAGCAATAGGCTAGTAGAAGCATCAACACTCAGTGATTGAGTTTATAATTAGACATTCTCCAAGTGAGTTACTTGAGAGAAATAGCAATAGGCTGGTATTGAACCAAATGATTCGGGTTTTTTAACATTGAACTTTGATATGAAGGATAAATATCTCGTATGTGCAATAATCTTGATGTCTTTGAAGTAGGATTTTGATTGTTGATTATGTTTGGAAGTAATGTATTGTGTGATTTATGGCAATGGCCATGAGCGCTGAGATCGGCGAATAGATTGCCAAGAGGGCGAGAGAGATCAATGCTAATGTCTTGGAGTTAGTGTTGGTCGCAATTAGACTATGGCCATAAGCATATGAGTCAACTCACTCAAAGAGGGTGAAGGCTGATTGTTGAGGGGAAAGGGCAATAGCCTACTGGAAGACGAAGAGTTGGAAGCCAGTTAGGCAAGTGATTAATGAAAGGTAGTGTAAGCATGAGTTTACTGAAGGCAAAAAATCTTTGGCAAGAGGCCAGTGGAGTGTGACACCGAGAGCAAGTCTGAGTGAGGCCAATGATTGGCTAAGTCAAGTTGCCTAAGAGAGGAGCTTGAGAGGAAGAACTTGGGAGACTACGTTGTTGGGCAATAATCTTAGAGTAAGACATTTAGCGTAAGAGAGGTAAGTGAAGGCAATTGGTGGTGAAGAGGCTATCACCTACTAAAGTGAGAGGAAGCTGAGATGCCCAAGAAAGGCCATAGCATGTAAAACGAGGAGATCACCCAATGTGCAGCGAGAAAGGAAGAGCCTAAGATGGGCATTTGGAAGTTAAAGCGCCAATAAAGATTGAGAGAGGCGATTATCTAAAGTGTGAGAGGAAATGGCGTAGGGCCTCACCAGAAGAGGTAAAGTCATGAGAGAAAGAAAAGACTAGGCCATATGCTTTACATGTGTCTCTTGAGAGAGAGAGAAAGAAAACAAAAAGGCAACTCTAAGAGATTGTAGCCTTGAAGCAACTACTTGACTTTACATGGTGTAAAGGCTAATGATATGAATGCATGCAATGGACGTACTTAGTAGCATGTCATCTAATCCAAATTCCTTATTAACTTTTGAAAACTAACAAAATCCATGAACACCAAAATATAAAGAGTTCTCTAATAAGAAACTAGACAACAATGATGCGTGACGTTTAGCATCAAGATACTAGTGATACTATATCACTTATGTACAAGGCAACATACTAGAACCCCAACAATGTCCATTCTACACTATGTCACGGTATGCGGCGTTGGCGGCTGCACCTTATCCGTGGGATTTCATCCATATAGATTTGGATGAATGAATCTTAGAAGTTGGAGGGATGCTCCTAAGTGAGGAGCCTCCCCCTTGGCTTGGCATTCTTGCCAAGTCAAGCCTTGTGAGTGTTTTTGCCATGTTTTAGTTGTATTGGTTAGTGGTGGTTGGTACTCGAGCTGTAGTGACACACAATCGTTATTTACATGACAACTAGTAACCTAATTATCGTTAAGTTCCCAGTGATAAGTGAAATTCCCAAGTAGTTCCCAAGTGAAAATGGATGTATTTCAGATGTACAAAACATAGATGAAAGATATTTTGGCATTAACTACCTCTTTGATACAATAAAACATATATTCTAAACGTTGCATTATCGAGTGCCGTAGTTGTTTTTAAGAGGGAGTTTTGAACTAAAAAGTTTGGTCATGCAAAAATGTGTCATAATATCAAGGGCGTCATATAAACGAGTGTTGTATTAGCAAGGTAAGAGTGTACCATGCATTCACCTATATTCTGGACCAACATTGGAGTGTATTCCATCCATCCAACATGCAAGATTCGACTCCCTATACGTTTAGGGTCGATTCAATCAAAATGACTTGGACTAGGCTAAATTGGGGTCTTTAAAATTAACTTTAATGTCAAGTTCGCTTAAAAATTAACTTCCAAGTTGCATATTGTTTCATGGCTTTTATGTTAGATAAATCAATGAACGGGGAGAACCAACCACTAATTACAAATAAACCGGTTGAGTTTGGAGCAATTATAGATCAACATTCAAGACATCAAAAAAGTTATGGATCGTTTTGGGGGAATTTAGAGAACATACCTCAAATCAATAAAGGAAAACCCAAAAGATGTGATCATGTAACCAATCGGACTTGGAAACGCTCGGATCTCCACCGATTATGTCCAAAAATCTCCCCGGACACTGGGATGAATGAGAGGTACGTTTGTATGCAATAACTCCACTTCACCATGTGTGTGTATTTTGTTGAACCCCCGTACCCCCACCCTAAGGTGGGGGCAAGCTAGCACTACACCATAGCCCACCTCCCAAAGGAGGCATAACGCCCTATACTACCGCACATGAACCGTGATCAATACAGGGTTAACGGGCTCACATTCACGCCGGTATGAAATATACGGGCGTTATATTACATTATATTATATTTATTGTGTATTTTGTTGTGCAGTAGATGTAATAATAAGTAGTTTTCCATATTTCCCCACATTTTTTCTCCAACCCAAAACTAGAACATGAGCAGTTCCTGTGCCCGAACACTCATTTTGGTTCGTACACTCGTTCGTTCATCAGCCTGTAAAGGTGATTCAGCAATGAATGATGTTCCCTTCACTTCTCCAGGCTTTCTTTCCCTCAAAGTTGACATTGTCAATCTCTCTCTCTCTCTCTAAGCTCCGGGCCTTCTCTAAGGCCCACTTCACACACGACACCGAAGGCCCGTGACCATTGCATTCTAAGATCTTTCATTGGTTGAAAAGGCCGAGACCGTCTAAGTGCATCACACTTATAGCCCACCCACACATGCGGGTCACCAGTGAATGGTTCCTATCAGCAAGGGTCACTTTTAGAGTTGGTTTAGCCAGTGAGAGAGCCATTGGATGTAACCGGTGTTGGTGGGAACCGGTCACTGGTGGCCTGCACCGGTAAGTGTGGGTGGGCTACGAGAAGGTGAAGGTCCAAGGGCTCAAAGAAATTACCATGAATGGAAAGTCTACATGGATTCCCTACATGACAGAGTATGGATAATGTTGCATGGTTTGCCAAAATTTGCATCAAGTCCACCATGACGAGGTAGGCCTACCACAAATTTCCGCATACCGTGCCAGAGTCAAGGGCCTTAGATATATGGTAAGGCCTTTGGATAAGAGCCAAGGGCCGTCGCAAATTACATGGTCACGGCCCTCGAATCGTGTATGAAGTGGCCCTAAGTTGTACATATTTGTCACTTCCAAGAAGCCATCCTCGTCCTCAAAACTCTACACGATTCAAGTCTTCACGCACGTTTGGGGGTTCTTACACGAATGATGCTTATTACTTTGGCTTTTCAAAAGATACAATAGCATAGTGTCTTGCTACAAATTGTTTGTTGAAGAACGCTACTCTCTTGAAGAGTGCCTTAGCCAAAGTCCACATCTGCCAACAATGAACAGGGAGAACCAACCGATAGTTACAGATCGATTGGTTGAATTTTAGGCATACCCGGATGAAGTTCAAGACTTCATGAAAACCACCGATCATTATAGGGGAATCTATAGAATATGCCCCAAATTAGTAAAGAGTATTGAAAAATCACAACATGTAACCGGTTGGACTTGGAAACACGAGGATTTTGACCAATTATGCCCAAAATCCTCCCCGGACACTTAATGCCATACTAAGTTACTAGCTACCAGTACTTAAGGTAGAAATACCATAAGGTGATTTGCATTGAAGATATGGTCTGACGATCATGAGATAGTTTTCCAAGATAGACGAGAAGGATTCATGAAAAATGCAAGTTGTTTCATATTTTCTGCCCTATACAAAAAATGCTACAATTTTTCAAAGTGGAGAGTTGTCCAACCTCCTACTCGTTCACTAGATTCTCCCTACAGCGAACACGGTAATCCGCATTTCCATACAGAACATCGCCTAAATCGGTTACCTCATGAGTAGATTAACACTTGACTCCCATTGGCTACACTAAGTGTACACGCATTGAAGTTGCCGCGGAGCCATGATCCGTTTTAGAAATGGCACTTCACCATTATAACAGCGGTCTAGTGCACGGCTAGAGGGTAGTTAACGGGTTATGGTATTTGTACCTTAATCGTCGACCTCATTGACAATTTTGACATTATTACAACATGTGTACAATTAAGTTACTTGAATGCAAGCAAAGTCGCATGTTTAAAATTTTCGCGATGAATGCTCCCCCAATTGCCTAAGAGTAAGTTAGACCTCACTGCAAGGGTCCGTAAACTTACATTGTACATTCTGGAGCTGCAAAGCAAACTCAAGGCCCACATATAGAAGAGAACTTTGTGTCATATATATGTACGTTACATGGCTAGGGATTCGTGGTGTCTATAACATCCGTAAACTCGTCCGTTGGGAAGGTGAAGGGTGGTACACTATTTTATAGCCTGGAGATCGATGACTATATCAAGATGATTTGACTTTGAAAATAGCATCAGAGGACCCAAATTAGTTTAAGGGTGTTTTGGCAGGAAGTGAACCTGCCCTTAGCATGTAGGGTTTAGGGTTTTTACTAGAGCCTCTTCATTCACGATGGATGAGTTTATACGGACGCCACGAATCTCAAACTATGTGTACATACTTTGCTCATACTCTCCAGGAGGTCTAGAACCATTGATGAGGATACTGTCACGCCATGTTTCATGTTTGTTAGTGTTGGAATGCATTTTCCACAAGGGATTCAAGTGGGTCTGAAGTAATGTAGAAATGACTTATCCCTCCTCAAAATTCAATCTCCACCTACAAAATTTGTGGGTTGCCAACGACAACAATAATACCGACTTAGATTGTGAAAACCTTTGACTAATTTGCACCCTTGGGTTTGTTGATCTTCCCCTTCATATCTGCTTTAGATTTGTGATATGCCTGGATTAGAAATTTGAATGTTGGATTATAGTGTATGTTCATGTTGTGTTTAATGTCACTAATTTTAGTTGTCTTGCTCGATACTTATTGTAAACCACATATGTAGTGTCACCAATGCTAAATGTGAACCTAACGTTATTTGTCAATTCTTGTAAAAAAATTTAAATTGTCATAGATATTACAATGTTGCAAGTGCTATCACTTACTAAGTGATTTTTCATTCAAGATTCAATCATGCTTGACAATATTTCATTAGAAAATTGTTAGAATGCATAATATACCAAACTTTGTCTTTAATAATTGACATGAATATCATTCAAATTTCAATCCATCCATGATAGTACTTTGTAGGCTTAATCATTCATAAGAAGTGTCATTAGAGAAGTTACCACACTCTGACATAAAATAATACCGTATTTCACTAAATACAACATGCAATGTAGCTTGTTGGAACTTGGAAATCCAATCTTAGTAATATACAACTCTCACTGTTCAAAAACGGCTCCATGAAATGAGTTCATGAAGAAATGTAACTCCAAGTGTTGTTCTAATACCGTCAAGAAAGATCCCTATCTCTCCTAGTACCGTAGCTCTAGCAACTTGGGTGAAAATATAATTAATTTGAAAGGTGCCTCAATTTTTGGGAAATTAATTTCATTGAGTGCCTCCCCCCCCAAAAAAATTCAAAGAATGACTAAAATCACAATAATGCAAGTGACATTCATTGGAATCCAACAAAGTGACATCAAATAACTTTAAAACCTAACATACAAGTAAAAGACGAACTTTAGGTTAACGGTAGCTGCCATAGATGAAATTAGGAAAACCATTCATAAATTATAGAATTGACTTGGATGAATGTCTAAGTTTTTTTTTTTAATGAATTTGCCCAATTTTAGAATATTTTTATGGGTTGCCTAACTTACTTTCGCACTTTAATTAATTATTAGACAGAAAGGTGCCCAAGTTGCTAGAGAGCTACAATATCAACCACCTTCAAAAACTGTAAGAAATTTGAAACACCTTGCAGACTTACACAACATTATTCAATTGCATGGTTGTGCTCCATTCTACATTTAATATTTGACATGGGCCTCCGCTGTACAATACTACCTTCATGGGAAGAAACTTGAAAAATAGGAAGAAACTAATGCTAGTACAAATAATGAAGAGTGTTAGTATTATTAGTAAGAATATTGTGAATGGTGTTGGTATTTTCAATGGTAGTGCTGCTACGAACAATATTCTTAGCGAAGAATATTGGGGCGAACAACGTTTCTTGTGAATAGTGTCAAGGGTATAACTCCACCCAAATTTCCAAATTGTCAATCTCAATGTACGAATGGTAAAGAAATGTTCTTACTTTGTTCAGGGGCCCCACATATTATGATTGACATATTCCAAGGTCATGGAGTCAACATGGTTGAATAATGTTATGTAGAGATGCTATTACGCTCTATATAGATAGATAGATAGATAGATAGATAGATAGAAACTCCGGTCCCTTTTTCGCTCTATACATATAAAATGACAAACAATAACACATGCAGTTGGATGCATTCACTGATAGTTGTAAGCACTTTCATTGTGGCGGTCATTTGTACACCAATGCTTGCTTATCACTTCCTCAATGAACCACACAAAGTCTACACGACACTCGTAGTCATCCAACAATGGACCCTTCCTTGAGGCCTCTTAAGTACCTTAGGACCCAAGTTGGGGTGCTAAGGTCAACCTCACTTAACTTTGAGATAGAAATCTGCACCTCCAACCTAAACTTGTTCTTCATGTCTACACTAATTATCCCAATTAGTGAGTGTAACTATTCATAGTCACACAATGCTAGAACTATTTTATTGAGAATGTAATATTTTACCAAGCAATGTCATTTATGTTGTATAATATTTGAACAACCTATTGAACTTTTGTTGGTAAGAATCAAACTCATGAGTAAGACGTTATTTGCATACTAGCGTAACTCCAAATAATAACAATGCACTAATTGGGATAATCATTGTAGTCAAAGGGTTATCATGTATGTTCATCCATCCACACATAGTTGTTCATCCATGCCTGCCACCCACTCTTAGTTATAGTTCCTTCATGCATCACCACCATTCCAAATCGTGCATTCATGGTTGCCACCACATCCTAGTTGTTTGTTCGTTCATGCTCACCGTCAACACTACCCTATAGAGTCCTATTATTGTGGGCCACAATAATGTTATAGAGCCCACGCTTATTCTTAACCCATGCTAAATTTATCATAGAAAAATTAGTGTGGCCCACCTTAATTTTTTTTTTCTAGGAAAGTAATGTGGGTGATTGAATGATTTTGTACTACTTTTGTCCTATAGTAATATTTAATGTGTTGGTCAAACGTCTCATGAAGACCTGGGGGAAGACACAAAGTCTTGGATCCATGTGAATTCCACCTTCACTTGAAAATTAGTGTGGCCCATGCTAATTTTCCATCCACACTAATAGGACTTCTTAAGTGTAGTTGTTAAGGTACCATTATCCTCCTTGCCAATCCACTTTAGTTAGTTAATACACTTCAAGGGTGTAAACATACATGCTACACCCTAAGCTGTGAATTATAATCATGTGAGTTTTGTAATACTACACTAGTTAGACTATGTGGCACTAAACAATACATTGATCAAACACAATTGCATGCAAAGTTTGTAACATTACTCAAATCCATAATAGTGTTTTGTGAGACTGACAATTTTCCACGTAGTATTCTTGGAGATTCTCCACATGCAAACTGAATGTAATATAATGTGTCAATTGTGCAAGTAATGTTGGGAAAGCCATGTTACATGAGTTGCGGTCATATGGGGGTGGCCTCATGGTAGTCCCATCATAAATAACTTATTATCCTAGTTGATATGAATTTACAGGCTATTTATATTATTGGGGACTTAGCATCTCCCTTGATTAATATTTAATATTATTATTTTAGCACAAATTGTTAACTCCCTTGACTGTTTTCAAAAATAATGGAACCAAGTCAGAGCACCCCTCCTTGCTGAGGGCTTTCTAGCAATTTCAAGAAGAATCTCATAGGCCATTGGAACTTATGAGATCTCAACGTGACAAAGAAAGAAAGAGAAATAAAGAACAAACTATCAAACTTAACTATAAGATTATTAGTCAAATTTATCATTCTAATTTCATGTTTTGAGCCTTCAACAATTTGGACGTGTTCTCGATGAATTAATACCTAAATATGATTTTGAAATTGAACCAAATATATCTTGTTGCAATTCTCAGCCCACACCTATCGGTGAGTACGGCTAATGATCGGCTCTCACTAGTATGGGGACTTTTCTGTCACTTTTAGCCAACGACTGGATGTAATGTACTTGAGTTTCAAGCGTTTGGTGGTTAAATACGAACGGAAAAAGCTCCTTGTAATGGTGGGAGTTGTTTGCTTGTTGTGCCCACCGGTCAATGTGGTGTACCGCCTCATTTACAACATATTGTAAAAGCCATGTACACTGTAGTCTATACAAAAGTTTGAATAAAAAACAACACACTTGGTGAAGTAATGTCCAACAATGGTTTTGAAAAAGGATGTCCTCTCTCCCACATTATTCGGCTTGAATATTGATGAACTTGAAATATATTTGAATGAAGTCGATGGGGATTCTTTGTGTTTATTTAACATAGTGGTTGCCATTCTTTTTTATGGTGACAATGTTGCTCTATTCTCTAAATCTGGAGCTAGCCTACAAAGACTTTTGAACATGCTATATGAGTTTTGCACTCCTTGAAGTCAAATTATCTAAGACTAAAATCATGATATTTGGCTGTAACAATAGGAGATTAAACCAAGAGGCATTTTACCTAGACAAGGACCAAATCGAGACCACCCATGAATACAAATACCTTGAGATTGATTTTTATTCACATGGTCACTTTGAGCCATCTAGTAAAGACGAAGAATCGCAAGTATGAAAGCCTTGATGGGCACTTTAAGGAAATAAGCAATAGTCGGAGTCACATGTTGGGAACTCAAATCCCATCTATTCAAGGCTTTGGTGCTTCCTTCTTTTACATTTGACATTGAAATTTGGGGAAGTGACATAAAAAACTCTCATTGGAAGGTTTCAAGGAGGGTCATAAAGATGCATATGATGTCTAATGTCAAAGAGCTTTCTTTGATTACCTATCATATTTTGCTAGCTGAATTTGGAGAACTTCCCATAGAGTTGTACACTCTTAAGCTTATTATGGGGTTTCAACAACAAGTTGCCCACCTATCCCCCTCTTGGTTAGTTTGTAAAGCAATCTCAGTCTCCCAACACCTAGCCAAACACATGGGGCCGACACTCCCCAAAAATTAGAAACCGTGTGTGGCCAAAGAGAGGGTTTTTTTTTTAACGATGGTGTCAAAGAAATAGAAGTGTTTTCAAAATAAAATAAGCCCCACACAATATGTGGAATGAGTTTAAAATAATATATTGTGTTATAAATTCCTTGAAATTAGGTCATATTATTTCTAAGATGTCATAGTATTAAAAAAATGCAATAGGGTTTTAGTGTATACATTCCCCCATCCCGCCCATAGTGGATGAAAATTTGTCGACGGATGAATTTTTTGGTTGAAGAACGTTGGATGACGGGTTTAGGTTATGGCATTGCATTATGAGGGTTTGGTGTTTTGTTGGCATCTACAAACTATATACCTTCTAGTAATTCAATGTTGGCACATTTTTTTTCTTCTTCTTTTTCACATGAATAATATGCAATGGGATTTCCATCACTTTGCTTGGGATGTCATCGGTTTATGCTTATGCAAAAAATGTATGTCCTATTGCTCTTGAATGTGTATGTTTTGTTTGAGGCTTAATGAAATTTATTTGAGGCTAGATTGCATTGTAATGGATTATTTGCTCTCTGTTTTGAGATGGTTTTTGAAATGAGCCAAAGTTAGGCATCAGTTGGACAACCAACTAGAATTGGCCATGTGTAGTGGATGATCATAGGGCATAGCACTCTTTTGACAAACCACTTGTTGGTTTATAATAAACTATGGTACATGAAAGTGACTAACCCCATCCTTCGAAAGTAATTTAAAGGTACTACAAAATGTGCACAATTAGAAAATTACCTAATTGAATGGGCCATTGAATTGCTTACTACGAGCAAGATGATACCCCCCAAACAATTATACCCTCACCGCACGTGGTTTTTGTAAGTGACACCAAGTGTTGCCCCGTGGCTGAACAAGGATTTAACACCTGGCACAAATCGACAACCATGTGAAAGACATCATGGGGTCTATCTCACTGGGAAATTCATGACAACCCAACGACATCAAAAGTAGCACATGATGATATCAAAGCGGCTTTTCTTGCTAAAGAGTGGAACTCTTTCCATCTCTCAAGGAAGAAACTTCAGTAGATGACCTCCACCGCAAAGATTTTCTCAAATACAAATGTGAATTGCACTTGAAACAACCATTTGACTCCACCACATTGCCAAGATCATTGTTGCCTACCGCACCTCGAACCATAGACTTGCCATTGACACTGGGCGATGGATGACTATCCCTATCTCTAGAGATACTAGACTATGCCACTTTGCTCCTATAATGCAGTTGAAAATGAGACACATTTCGTGTTCTGATGTCCCCTATATAACCTCTTTAGAGATAAGTTTCCACCACTATTTGACAGCATAGTTCCAGGGAGCCTGCCTCTATCTCACAGATGCTACACTCCGCCACTCTAGAATTAGCTAGTTTGAAACCATCCTGATGTACTCAGTCCACTAGCCTTTTCGACTTCCCAGACTTTAAATTCAATTTCATTTCATTTCATTCTTGTTTTTAAAGCAAAATTTCCCCATCTTGAATTTATATGATTTGATTTGATTTGGATTCACAACAGTAATACCCCAATTGCGTCAAGGTTCGGCAAGGCAGCTTTTTACACCGAACGCTGTACAGTTAAGATTTTGAAGTTGGTGACAAAATCCTTGGAACTGGGCGGCAGCCCTCTAATGTTTTGGTACCATTCATTCATGATGGGTTAAAAGCGGAGAAATTATTTGCGAAGAGTGGTGTGATGTACTTCAAACATGGACACAACAAAGATTGATCTCAACTGTATGTTACTGGTACACGTGCAAATGGATTGGTACACCACATTTATCATTCGGATAGACATGACTAGGCAGTGAAAGTAATCCAATGAAACCACAACTAGATTTTAGCAGCACATATCTAACACAACAATGTCTCTATAGAATGGTCTTGAGCATTTCCAGATCAAAGTTGAACTGCTAAGTCATGGCTCATGCACAAAATTGCACCTCACATACTGTTTATGTCACCTCCTGTATTTACACCTATTTACAAAAACTACCCAAAACCTGCACTGCTTATCTACAAGGGACCCTGCAAAAAGAAGTCTCCAGGTTTAATTCCTTCAAGTCCATGAGGAATATGAAAGCATGAGTGAAATTTTGGTCGCCTGTTGGTGGCAATTCAATCTCCGTAAGGACAGGATGCTTGATAAAAGCTCAGCAGAAAAACATGGATTGGTGTGGCTTGAGCTTTAGGGATGGAAGAGGAGTGACTGGTTTCGGACCACTGCCTCCACCTCCTTGTTGCGAACTTCGCAAAGAAGAAGTGTCGGATCCACCCCATGTGTCCACCAATTTACGGTAGCGGGTTGCCACAAGATGAGCATAGGCAGCAGGTGCCGCTGCATAAATAATGCAACATAAGTGTCATCACTACAGCATTTCCTCTAAATGTAATAAAAAACACAGAGTGTATGCATTACATGAAAAACAATTCTTACAACACAGGATGGAGGAGACCTACCCATAGCAATTGAGGTGGTGCATCTGCCAAATCTGAAAGAGGAAGCCAACATACATGTGTAAGTACAGAGTTAAGTCCAGACTATCTCTAAGTTTCAACTCGAGGTTGCTAGACAATGAATGCATATTAAAAAATAAAAAATATTTAAGTAACTACTTACGTGTAACACAGCTGGTTCGTGAGTTGCTGGATGTCATCTGGTTGAAACTTATTCTCATTGTATAGTACATGGTAGTGTGTTGGACGAGAGGTTCCCTGCATATATACGTTGAAAATCAGGTTCCCTCACGAACAAGGAACCTGATTTTAAAGGTGCTGAAATAAGCTCAAAAAACAAGACACTTGCACCAATAATCAGATTGGCAAATGACACAGTACGGAAATGGAAGAGATGATGTTTTGCTTACAATTAGCCCCGCTTGGCTGATGAGGAAGAAGTCATAAGTGTGGGGATGACAGACATCCTTGTCAACAACTGTACCTGTCAACCCTCAAACATTCACATGTGTAAGCAAATTATTCAGCTCTTCTGTGACCTTCACATATCATTCCAGAGAGGAATCTAAAGAGTAATTAAGGAATGAACCTGGGAGCACATTGCCATTTTTTAGGGTATCTCTGCCCTGTGGAAAGAACCGTGTGTTGTGGCGCTTTTGTGCCACAATGAATGTGATTCCCGGGTTGTATCCATCCTCAATATCGTTACAGGCCTGTTGAAAGTGGATGGTCAGGTCAATTAAGTAGAATAAAATGTAAGACGAGGTAGTTAATGAACTTGTCTCAAGGAAGTATTTTTAGAGATTGAAGCATGGTAATGAAACTAACCCTCTTGAAGGCCGTCAACTCTACTTCCAGACACTCATCAAACTGGCTCTCACTTACTCCATCCCTGTCAGAATGATGGCAAAATGTGTAAGCTATAAATATCATCTTTGAGCTTGGTTCTAAGCAGAATAAAGTCATTCTTAGCTTAGTTGCTTGAAGAGTAGTAAAGTAAAGAGACTTCATATAAGATTTGACATAGATTTGATGAAGTAAGAATTTGACTGCTTGAAGTATCTGAGGTGATAAGGAGATCTTCAACAGAAGGTACCTGTATACTATAATCTGGGTAGGTTTACGAAGTTCTGAAGGGCCCTTGAAAGTCTTGTAATACTCCACAAGCAACTCCCTGTTCATCAGAACTACATGTGAGGTTGTTGACCACAATATTATAACCTCTGCACAGCACCTATAGATAAGGTGAGAACCTCCATGACAAAATGCTAAGGATTCTGGTGAGTCACTGACTTGACCATGCCGTTGCCTTTCTGTCCTTTATCCTCGCCTTTAGGCTCATCATAGAGGCCTTCAATCATCTCAAGCTTGGAAGCTTGAGTTCGTGCTCGCGTTGCATAATGAAAAACCGTAGGCCAATTCTTTGTAGCCACCACCTGCATCCATTCAGGAAAGTGTGAGCTCTTTCAAAAGCAAGTAGACGTTTAAATACAATATTCCAGAAACTTGAAATCTCAATGAAACTAGGATCTAATTGGAATGAAATGTCTCACCGCTGCAATTGAGGGACTTTTATCATCACCGGGGGATGGGTGAGACACATCCATTCCAAAGATGATTGTGGAAGGGCCCAAATTGCTCGTCATCTGTGGGCTCAAAGGAGAATTGAAACCACCCATCTGTGAAACAAATAGAGTAAGTACTGTGTCTTGTTCAGGATTATGTTACTATATTATTAATAGATGGGCATTGGCACAAATGCTTACTTCAAACAAAGGACTCTCCACAGGTTCTAGGAAAATGACATTCTTATCCCTCCAGAGTTACCTTGAGGTTTATCTTCAGGGCAAGGTTCCCAAAATACTGATCGTTGAGTTGACGCGGCTTCACCATGCACTGCGATGTTACCCCTACTCTCATCTCACAAAATCTTTTAAATGGAACTGCCACCAAGTGTCAATCACTTAGAAAATATGTTCACGAGAAATAGGTGAATAAGTCGCAAAGGAGTCTTACAATGCGGATATAAAGTACATGACTAGTGACCTTGACTGCCAAATTGGGACGAGAGATTACCATAGAGTTCACTGTCTTTATCTGGTAAGATGACCAGTATAAAGACAGGTTTGTGCGCTGCCAAAGCAGAAAACATCTTCTCCACACGATCTGCAGGAGCAAACCGTTGAGCATGGTTGGGCTCTTTCTCCACACAACTGGGTTGCCTCATCCTCATTCCACGCTTCATACAACAATCAGCCAGCTGCCTACCAATCTGGTCCCCGTCGTAGCACCTACCATCGAAAACCGCAATCGCCCACGGATCGACGGTGGCGCCTTCGAACATCTCCTATACCAACAAATTAGAACCCCAGAGTTTGTGATTAAGATCCATATCGCATTTGAGAGGAAACCATGCAAATGACTCAATTCGTCACAGAATCATCGAAAGTTAGTCATTGAACCTTGTTATTGAAATTCCAGCGACCTTCTCGAGGTTCCTCTGACCTGCCCCCTCCAAATTGAAGCTGCATGTAACCAAAAGCAGCAAGGTCAAGATATTGTTCCTTACTTTATTACCTTCTCCAATAGATTTTTTATCTTCCCAAAGACAGGGTTTCGCAGCAACTGCTAACACATACGAATTCTATAATAATTTTGTAAAATAGTATAACAGCGTTTGTGGATCAATTAGTTTTGCTGACCTGTGGTGGGGGCAACATTCGGCCTTCCACAGGAGCCAGTTTTTCGTTAAACTTCAGCCCAAACTCTGCAATGAGAGAGTCCTTGTTATACTTGCTCACTTCCATAGCCTGCATAACACAGCAGAGAGCCACAGCATGCTCAGATGATAAATTATCTAAATCTACAAACTAGCGTGCTTTTTTGGATGTTACGTTAATTTTATCCGATTCGAATAATTTATACATGACTCGGGCGCTCATTGTCTTTCATCAGAAACAACCTCTATGAGAGAGTTCTCAAACACACGAACATCTTTGGAACTCACATTTTCGCAGATGTTCTGACGTTCTCGTGGAGATTGCTTGCAAGCAGCAATCTGGGCTTGCCTTTGTCCCCTGGACAGAGATTTAGTATATCGCTGCCCAGCAATAATCTTACACAGCTGCAGAAAGACGCGACAACTTCACATCAATCTACTTGCAAGAAATTATATAATTACTACGATACTCTGCATTTACAATCACATGACATGAACCAAGACTTCCTCTATATTAACTTGCCTTAACCGAAAATTAATTAGGTTACCTCCAATGGTATGTAGGTTGGTTTCTTTTTGTGGCCCACATCCAGGGCAGGAAGTTCACGGTACTTCAGTCGGTGGTTGTAGACATCGAAGTAATACTTCTCCACAGAAACCTCCTCCTCCTGGAAGTTTCCTTCTTCATCCTTGATTCTTTTTGTAAATCTGAAAGATGATCAAGTTTCTACATAAATCAAATTTAAGGTGATCCTAATCCCAGCAAACTTAAGGCAACCAATTAGATGGACCTGCCAAACAACATTGCTCCGCTGAAGTGAAAAGGCGTGGATGAGAAGCTAGACTCACGTTAGCTCGCCAATTGGCCTGTCACTGAACCCCGTAATCTTGTGTGAACGCGACACTGCCATGTGAGTTGTCTCCACCCGAATATTCTTCAAAATGCCTTTCGCCTGGAGAACCGATTAGATTAATCACCATCCAATCAGACATGAAACCTACATACTTGAAGTCAAAATGTGTACGGTAAAAATTTACCTTTGCGTAATCTCTCGCCTGTAGTTGATGAAGGTCCCTTGCATTGAACCGCTCTTTCAAAAACTCCTCTACCAGAATCGGTTTGAGGATTGTGGTCATTGTTATATCTGTTGCACGCAGAAAGGCGACATTATTGAGTACATTCAGGAGTGCATGATTCGAAAGTTATGTGAAGTTCATAAATCCATCTTACTCAGAATCATATTGTGTTGCAAGGAGAGATGGGAAAGGGCTTCAGGACATGGCAATGCAATTTACCCAGATTGAGTGTGAGACCCAATGCAGTTGGTCTAACGCTGGAGTGGTAACCCCGCCATGCTTCAACCCCTTCACCGAGATTTCCAACGGGCCCTAAATCGGGATGGAAAAAATTGTCTCGTACCAGAAGATACCCCCTGCACTCAATCAATGGCACCACCTTACAAAACTTAGCAATAGTTGTGTCTAACCCATACATTTGTGTACATAGCATTCAATAATGAAGAAAAAGCAGCTGCTGTTGAAAGTGAAATAGAACAATATTAGAATGAAATCCTACCTCTCAGAGGCCGTCTCACGGAGGACAATGTCGAGGACACGCAGCGCATCCTGAGCTCTGTCAGCAATTGCACCAGCCTTGCCCCTCATCATTTCCTCAATGGCTCGCATCCGAATTTTGGCTGCGAACTCGATCTTCACCACAAATTCCCTGCCTCTTCCTCTGGTTCTTCTCCTCTTTGCAAGAACCTCTTCAACGGGACTCCCTGTGTCATAGTTTGAAGTGCCACAGAACGTTAAATTTCTTGCTACTTGCAGGAGGATCAGTAGCATAAATGTGTTCATTATAATTTCAGCTATCCAAAAATTCAGACCTCTACCCCCATACATACTGTACAAACTTGCCCAAATGTGGCTTAAATGTCTACCTGGGCTGCCAGTCTGCAGCGGTGGACTATCTCCAGGCCTCCCACTCCGATTTCCAGGTCTGCAACAAAAGCCGGCCCGAAATGGAAACAACTCTAATCATCAAGTATTTTCATCCCAAGGGTAGAATGAAACAGAAAACCTGAGGATTCTTTTCAAAATGCAGCAAGCAAGGACAACATTGACAAGAACACGTTGTCCATCATATTATTACTTAACATCAATGTAGCTCCGCTCAGATCTCATCACCAAATGCATAGGTGTAGACAAAGTAGAGGTCGACTCACCTGTAAGAGGGGCCTTTCTCGTCATCAAGAAACACTGGGAATTCTTTGGAGTTGAAATTGAGACTCCCGCTTGTGAAGAGGGACTTCTCCCCATCATATGCACCCCTCTTGCCCCCACACTCCTCCTCTCCAAAGGTCTCGCGCAGCTTCTTCATCACATCTCGACCAATCTTCTTGTTCGTCACAGGTGGCTCAATTGAGACCTGCAGGCACATGGACATGAAAGAATGCAGTAAGACTCATGTGAAGCTGGTACAGATCAATTTTCGGTCTCATTCCAGTCTATACTCTTTCATCGACATGTGTGGGATGAAGCAGAGAGCACTACATTTTGCACACTTCTGACTTAATTTCAAAGACATGTTCATCAGAAACTCACAATAAAGGTTGCACAACTCCATGGGGTTAACCTCTTATATTAGTGAAACACATGCGGTCCCAATTTCTAAGAAAGTGCTAATCAGAAACTCGCAATAAAGGTTTCACAACTCCATGGGGTTAACCTCTTATATTGTAGTGAAACACATGGTAACATTTTCTACGACAATGTTCATCAGAAACTCACAATGAAGGTTTCACAATTCCACGGGGTTAACCTCTTAATTATATTGTAGCCAAACACATGGTCCCAATTTCTTAGACAATGTTTCATCAGAAACTCATAATCAAGATGTCAGAACTCCACGGGGTTAAGTCATGCAGCTTAATTACATTGTAGTGAAACACATCATCCCACTTCACCAGGGTGGCTGAGAAGTGGTTTGCACAGAGCTGCGTGGGGCGGCCTCTGCGCCCATACCCAGGTCGCTGAGCTTGTTTAGGCACTGGCATGCCAAGTGCCACCAGGGCAGCCTTCCCTCTCGCCCGAGCAGCTCCTCTTACATCTGATGCATCATCGTTGACAGCCTTAGTAATACTAACAACTTGCAGAGCTCCCTCCGGCAGAGGGGGAGGAGGTGGCAATGGTGTGCCTTCAAATTCTTCGCCACCTCTTGCACCACCATCCATTGCCAAAGCTGATGATCGGTCCCCCAAAATCGCCAAAAGCAGCTCCCCCTAAACCAGCTGCAAGTTAAGCACCAATTAACCTCCTCACCAACTTGACAGGTACTGATCTCCCAAAGCAACCCAAGCACCGATCTCCTCCCCAAATAGCTCGCACAACCAATGCTGAAGATCCCAACAAAATCAGAAGATGCTTGTGCAATAATCCTCCATTGCCAAAGCTGTTAATGATCACTTCCCCAATCTCAGTCTCACTAGGCAGAGCTGCAACTCTAGCAGCAATGACCTCCACCGAAATCTCCCCACGAACTCAGGTGCTGATGATCTTTCTCCCGAATTAGCTTGTGCAACTGATCATCCACACAAGTAGGAGGAAGTGCTTGTGCAATGTACAGCGCGCCAGAACACAGTAGCGGATTGAGCAGTTATCCCAGATTATGGAGCTGGGTGCGCACTCATCAGATTGTGAGGGGATGGACGAAGTGGAGATGCGTGGCGGCGGCGGCGGCTGGAAACATGTCAGGAGGTGGGTTATCATGTAAACATACATTCAAGAATCAAATCTTCCAACAAAACTGATTGAATCTACCTGTTGTGTGCATTCTAACTCTTGGTTTTCAGACCCAGTTCAGGTGCATTTGGAGCTAGGGCCCTCACCAATCAGTATTACTGGGGTAAAGGGGTCAAAGGTAGAGAGTGCTAGCGCGGTCGTAATGTTATTAGATCAATGAATTTCGAGAAGTCTCCCGTAAGCAATCGGAAGAGGATTCCAACACACCAAAACATGTCTTGTTTGAATTTCGCATGCAAGAGTTACAAGGATTCAAAGTTTGTTGGTAGATGACCCAAAATCAGCTACTTGAAAATTTGATGTTAAGATGGCGACTTGATATTAATGACTATCATGTTCATACTTGTTAGGATTTGCATTTGTGTTTTTCTCTCCGGATTGTGGCTACTATATTGTGCATTTGTCTTTGTTTATTTGATGTAATTGTTGAGCTACATGCTATGGATGAAAAAATGTTCAATGATTTTCTTATGGGCAAGTGAAAGTGGGATTTATATGTAGTAAAAGCCTACTTTTGCTATAGTTGTATATTTTGTATATGTAGTGGAGGCATTGATCACATTGAAACTAAAAATTTTAGTATAAATATGTGAGTTCATTTTCTAGCTTGCCTTTAGTATGTATACCATTTTCTTTTATATGTAAACTTCTTGTCTATAGGGGGTTTAATTTCATAGTGACCCATGCACATCATTTAGGTTTCCAATGAAGAGTCACCCCTTGGGCAAGAATCATAAGTTTGGGCCAAAGTGAAGGTTTGATTTTTTGATTATTTATATGATCACATAGGCTCTCCCAAATTATTCAAGCACTCATCATTGAAATGGAGTTTATGATGTCCATATTTCAAAATACTTGAGCACATAGTCCAATCTCATAGCAATACATGTTTGTATGGTGTCCACTCTTGTCTACAATCCCTACCATATACTATTCAAATATATGAATTGTGCACTTGCATGTTCAAGTGTGTTGACTGAAATATTATCAACAATTTTTGTTTGAAAAGGATACAATACCTTCAATGTGATTACAAGACTTAGATTCAAGAATATTTGACCAAATATATTGTCTAAAAATAATAACATGCATGGGCACATGGGGTGTTACAATGGGTTTATATATTACCAGGCTATGAAAGTGGGTGTAATGAGTGGTTCATTGTAGAGAAGGGATCTATTGGGTTACAATGCTATGAAAACAAACAGGTGAACTACCTAGAATTAAGTGCATGAATATTCATGAGCTCTAATTTCCCACACTATGCAATGATTCAATAATCCTATATTAGAACATAACCTTTAAACTTGAGTTAGTTGATATATTGTTTGGTGTCAAGAAGAATAAAAATCAAACATACTTATGTGAGCAAAGATTGTTGGTAATCTCATCCTTAGAGAAGTGCAGTGCACGAAGTTCACCTCCCAAAAGAAAGGGAGATAATATCCTAACCTTAATGCTTGGTAAAACATGTCAGTGTTAGGGAGAACTATCTCCGATTCACGTCAACACTTATATTATTTGTGTCAATGTAATACACACCATCGACACTTGAAACAATATGGAATACTTGCAATAATACTAGGAGATTGAATCATGAACATGAAAGTATTAAGCTCATTGAATTAGAAAGCCTTCATTAAATGCTTAAGACCCATGCACTTCACTTCGACATTATTGGACCGTTTAACTTGTATAAATTGGATTGTAACTACGCAATGTAGAAGTACTGAGGGAACAAGTGCTATGTTATTGATGGTAAGTGTTAGAATTGTACATCATAAGGGAAAACTAATGATCATGACAAGTGCTATTTGAAATTACATGCTTAGGAAGTTAGTGCACGCTCGAAGGAAGAGGAAGGCTCATATACGGACACAAATGTGCAATCTCGACATAATTGGCGCAAGTTAGGGTGGATTTTACACTAGGAACTCCAAAGTGAGGAACCTTATTGGTTGAGAGAAAAATTTCAGAGCCAAAGAGTTTACATTATGGTAGAGGCCGTGATTTTTTTGGGGTGGTTTATTGTCAAATTGCGATTTTAAATGCAGAAAAGGAGCATTTCATTCATAATATTATTCAAATTTATAACAATGTTATGTGGGACTGACAATGTTTTCTAGAATATTCATGAATATTGACCACATTCATTCATTCGTATATTAAGAGTGATAACAACATGAAGTTGTTCTAAACATAGGCTATAGTATATCGGCAAGAAATATATAACTCAAGTCCAAAGTTAATGATTGGTCAATGTAAGCACATTGGGTAGAGCGCTTGAAAACTACTTCAACATAAACTCAAAGGAATGTATGCTATTTTAAGCATATAGAATAAGTTCTAAAACCTTTGGCCTATGAAACCACAATGTATTAAAGGCATATTGATTCCAACATAGGAGTTTCGTCCCAAAAACTAAATAATTTAAACCTTATATTTATTGGATGTAATGTATTATTCTTGTGCTCATATACTATAAGTTTCCCCGCATATGTTGATTGTTGAACTTCAAATGATTATCTTAATTTGAACATGTAGTCCAATCTTCCTTTAACATATGTCATTTTGGTATCCATTTTTGAAGCCACACTTAACCACTTACCACTCAAATACTCTGGGGGTGGACTTTTCATACCACGTATGAACTAACGTGACTGTAAGGAGGGGTATTGTTTGAGCTATTAGGATACATAGTATATGTAAGGGAGAGGTATTATTTTTCTTCAGTGTGTTCATTCAAAAAGAGTATTAAGAATTTTGCAAAAAAGGAAGATGTACAAAAGGGGGCCTTGAGGTTTAGAGGGAATATGACAATAGATGTGTTAGTTCCATCCAATTCACGTTTTCATCCATTATTGTCATATGGTAACAATCCTCAATGACTACCTTGTCCATTCTTGTTAGGAAATACACTTGGGTTCTAGGTTTTTACAAATTGGAGGCTCTTGGATGGCTCATGGGCTCCCTTGAGTTTTTCTCTTTTGATTATGGCTAAGTAATTATGCTCTAGTCTTTGTTTGCTTGATGCAATTATTGAGTTACATCCTCTGAATGAAAATTATTCAATGACTTTCTCATTGGAAGTGAAAATGAGAAACCCTTATTATGAATGCATAATAGTCATATGAGAAATACATATATTCACTTCCCGTACATAAGGGTTTGAATTCATAATAACCAATGTGCATCATTTAGGTTTCCAAAGAAGAGTCCAGACGGCTCAAATAAAGGTGTTTCACTCTTTTGAAATGGAACTCACATAAGTAAGTATTAAGGTGGCGCCCTCTTGAGGCTCAAGCATTGTCTAACAAATGATGATGTGGAATAAATTACCACATTATACATACATATGGTGATTATTAATTGCTATAGAAGTTCGTAGTCGCTTCAAGTTATTGTGAGCCACATGGTTTAACATCCTTATATTAAAGTGATAGGAAAGGTAATGATTATGGAGGACCTTCATTGTTTCATCATCCTTTAATATGTCAATGCCAATGGTTAGTTGGTAGATTTTGAATGTTAAATAATAATATAGAACCTTTCAACGGTACCAAGATGTGTTATGGGAGCTTTTGTAGTAATCAAGGTTCCTTTTCCAGTTATATTGTTGTTAGAATAAAGATAATTTGCATTTTGGTGGAAAATGAGATCAAAGTATGCATCTAGAAAAGTTAGGAAGTTGGTGGATTAAAATGTAGGGTTCCATTATTTCCTAGGAGGAAAATGTTAGAAAATATATAGAGTTAATACATGGTCTCTTATTGATAGTTATTTAAAAGGGGACGGGGGGAAAATAAAAAATATAGGTAATTAAGACCTATTGATATGTGGGCATTAGCAAGAATGTAAGCATACTAAGAAAGGGATCAAGAAATTTTGAATTATGTAGGATCAATTTCCTGGTCTACTGAACTTGGACGAAATTTCTTTGTCATTCCTCTCATGTCCAGAATGGAACTAAACTTCTGTTCCTTTGAGGGTTTCAAAGGTCTAGCTTTGTGCACATTTGTTTTGTAGGTTTGGAGAAAGGCGTTTCCTTGCATGCTGTGGGAGGGCTAAGAATTTGCAGGGTTTCTTTGTGTGCCCGCATCGAAGTGATGATGGTGTGTTGGTAGTTGCAGGTGACACAATTCTTGGGTTCCACATTCGGAGACAAGGTATATGTTACGTGCAGGGTTGTTGGATTCCAGCATGTATGTTTTGGTAAAACCAAAATTGATTGTTAGAATATAACTTCTCTAACAAACATAGAGTGCCATAGAGTAATGTCTCCTTCACCATATAAGTAGACTTTGACTAATAAAATATTACATTCTCATTGAATAGTTATAGCACTGCATAACTCGGATAGGGTTGAGATGATTGACAAATAATGCCATCTTAGTATACCAACAAGGCTCATTCGAATCAAGATCTTGTACATCATGACCTCAAAAATCAAATAATATTTTAATGCACGTGTATAACACACAATATATGGAGTACCCACCCTAGAATATGAGAAGTTGGACCCGCCAACTAACTACACCTCCCACACCTATTACTGTGGGCTAAAAATTAGCGTAGGTGAAAAACATCTTGGTCCACTGCACTTTATGAGTGGGTTGAAAACTGAGACGGGATACAAACTAATGTGTCTATTAATACTCAAATATAAAATGATAAAGTGCTATCAAAATATTGATATTTTGTGATGATATTATAAAATTAATATTATAAATATTGAACCCGCTTATGTATAGAAAAACTGATACCATATTCCTAGTTTTGAGCATATGATACTATGGGCTCAAAAATGGAGTGAATTAAGAGAAGTAAATTATCAATATTATAATGGGCCATAACAATAGTTGTGAAATGTGTACTTTTGTTTAGTGGAGGCTCATTCACAACATTACACATCTCCTTGGTATTGTTTAGTGGGACCAAGTACCACATTTATGAGCAAAATCCTCTTTCAATTCCGGGATTCCTCATTTATGGGGAGCACTCAAGATGTGAATTATGAACTTTTCGACAAACACCTATAATTTTTTATTTTTTTTAATGACAACTTCTTTCTTTGGAAAGAGATCATCATGTAGTTGCTTAGTAATGTTATGTTGTTGTTGTTCTTGACAATAGGTGGGATTTTAGGGAACTCTATTATTAGCATTTGGGCTCCACTTTGCACACAAAATACGGTAATACACAATCTGCAATTTCCAAGTCCACAAAACGGTGACACTGTCCACAAGAGATGTGTCCTCGACACTTGTCCCACTTCCGGGCCTGAAATTCACATATTGGAAATTATGTTGAACATATTAATGTGTTATTTGAGTAGCATCCGATCACAATCCGGATAGGTTGGAAATACATGAATTTCAAGAAACTAGGTATGAGCCATTTAACTTGTATTGAGAATTAGCAATGTAAGGCCTAAGGAAGATGTGCCTTACATGGATACTTTCTCTTTGCACCCAACTTCTCATAGGAAATGAAACATGCAATTAGTGCAAGACGATTAGCCAATCCAAATTGTCCTTGCAACCATTTGCCTCATGCTTTCAGAGATTGCATGAATATCTTATACATTATCAAAGTGAGAATTCTTGTCCTTGTTGAGTGATCATATAGGCACCACCTCCCTCCCCCCTTTCCCCAAATTATGTTGAGAAATTGAGTCTAGAGTGGTTAGCATATTTTGAGCACGTAATTAAACCAATCTTTTTAAAGCACAAGTCTTTTTTGTGCCAATTCTTAGATGCACATCTAGCCACATACCATCCAAATATAGGTGTCTAAGTTATTTTTGTGTTTGATTTAGGCATGTCTACCTTGGACCTAAATTGATTTAACTTACACACTAGTTTGATGAGTGAATGTAGACTTTTCCCAAGAAAACACTTGTGTGCACATCAAGAAATCCTATAATTTGATATGCACACTTGTTTGCATCACTTTAATTGGATTGATACATTACATCTATATGGAATTTATAACTAGCATCATACAACATCTCCTCAATAGGGTAGCATCACTATCAAAGAATAAATAAATTGTACACATTTTATTTCAAATAGTGTGGATTACCATTCAAAGTTATGTAGTGTTATAACACTACACTAAGGATGCAATTTTCTATAAGTGTACAACATAAAATAGATAGACAATTGTTATTCGGTTACCCTCCTTAAGAGGACATTTATATATGGGTTAGGTGTGGCTCCAAGAACAAATACCAAAAAACCATGTCTTCAAAAGAAGTTGGACTGCGTATAAGTAAAATATAATAACCATTCAAAATGCAACAAGCAACAAATCTGAGAGACCTACATGACCACAAGAAACCTCACTTTGAGAGTAAATAAGATATTTGCATGCACTCTAAATTCACGAGGAAATCGACTACAACTTCGATTTGAAGTTGCTAAGCAATCTTGTACTAATCGCGTGTTTCATATCCTTAGATGAGAAGGGAGCTAGTCAGGAAAAGTAACCATATAAGACCCATCTACCTTAGTGTGTAGTGTGATTTGTCATTCACAATGGTTGACTGTTGGTAAAGCACCGCCTAAAAGTTCATCCACTCACATTCACTCGAAATTCATTCTTAGCTAATTACAATAATATAGTAAAGTGTACCTAGGGTGTAACTTCGTTACTTCTTAATTACTCCAGCAGCCACATGCTGCTTAAAAAAATGGTTCTTGTCATTGACATGAAATGACTGCTCGCGCACGTATAGGTTCAATTCACATGAATGTGACAACCAATTCCGCACATGGGAAGGCATACGATGGTCACATGCTTGTGTGCATGAAAAGTACTTATCATATTCTGATCGATCAGCAATTTAACTTCAACAATCCTCGTACTGATATCAATGGGTTGCCCAAGGGCGGGAAGAAATCGTTTCTAGAATTCTAGAGTGTCAGATTGTGAGAAGCAGTGCCCGGGAAGTTTTTGGGCATAGTCAGTCAAGATCCTAGTGATTCTAAATCCAGCCGATTACATGCTAGACATCTTCCAGTTTTGCTTTCATTCATTTGAGGTATATTCTCCTATAGATTCCTCTAAAATGATCGATAATTCTTCTGGAGTCTCCAGCTTTCACTGGTTATTTCTCAAACTCAACTGGTTCATCTGTAACTAACCGCCGGTTCTTCCCGGACATAGGTGAGAACAGGTGAGGTAAAAGGCCCCACCCCACCTGACTCCTATCTGTCTCAGAGGTTTTTTTAGGTGTGGGCAGGCTGCTTATTTACTGTCCCTTCCCACCAGCGTTTGTAACTAAGTCGTCACAATCCTAGCTGGCATCATACGTGGCACTGATAAAACGGATAGTTAACCTCCAAGCCTGCCTCCGGTGACATCTAGCAGCCAACATCCTCTGCCGATATTTCCATGGCGCTAAGCTTGCAACTTGCTAGCCACCTAATAGGTCGGAGCTTAAGGTTTTTTTTGTTGAATGGCGAATTCCAACATGGCTTAACTTAATCACCGATGGCTAAAGCGTTTTCGCCGCAACCGACTGCCTATTTCAGGCTCTTAGAACATGAGACTCACCTTCCCAACGGTAAATCTTTGTAGGCTGTAAAATGCATACCATGCTTATCGGACTTCACATAACTCATCGTCATAGTCTGCACACATTCCACTTTAATGGCAAATCCAAACAGCTCCTAGTATTTTGGTGGCACTCCTCATGTGCATGTTGCCTTTGCATGACACAATACAGGTATGTCACTGCCACCCCTCTCCAAAAAAAATTCTATTATATATATATATATGGTGATGTCGCACACACTCTTTTATTCGGTGTCCACGGCTTCAACGAATCTTGAGCACCTTTCACTGTGACACCTATTCAAGTCTCAAACGCCTCTCGTTTTGGCCACACAATTTGAGCTTTATTGTCTTCAGCGAAATATGTAGACCTCGGAACCCAATTGTTATGCTAGTACTATGATGATGAGCATGAGTCATGTCTAAACTCTGAAGCTATTGGGTTGCAATCTCAGGGCCTTCATCATCTGGCTCTTTGTGAATACCGACCTCTCATTCACTTTTGCGGTAGTCTCAACTACACATCTACACTCCAACAATTTGCACTGTTTTCAGGCCCTTCTTCTTAGAGACACTTCCTTCTGTCAATCCCATCCTCAAATTCCAATTCTACGTTGCAGTCACCTCTTGTTACAGGGTACTATTAGGCCACACACAAGTCCATCTCTATATCGGTCTTCATCTTCATCCCCAGAGGTGGTAGAGAATGCTACAATTTTGAAGAACTCATTCATGTCCAGGTCTCGGGAGTTTGGTGGCGGAGAGTGCTTGAGCATGCTTCTTCAGCAAGGGAGGCCCGGATTAAGCTACAACCAGCTAGGATTGAGAATAAGCAATAAGTCACGTGAGGTTGGGCCTTAAGCTTACTAATTGAAGACTTTTTCATGATTTTGAGACTATTTAAGCACATGGTTTTCAGATAAAGAACAATTAAAACACAAGTATATATTCAATGCGACTTAATAAACTGATTCACATGGGCGGCACTAACCAATTTGGCACAAATATATGTCATCAGAATGAGAAATTGGATTAAACATTAAACCATTTGCATTTATTTTGAGACTTTCCAAAGCCTCCGATTAACGAATATAATGATTTAGAAGAGGTTAATCGAAGTTTGGGTGAAGACAAGAAGAAAAAGGCCATTGGACGTGCAAAATTAGCCATGCAATGGAAACATGAAGAAAGTGAAGGTGGGTTGCTTCTCTTCCCATCTGCATTAAGATATGTGGGTGTCATTCGGTTTGTTTTACATGTTCTCCGACTTCTACCGATTACACTCAACCATCATAAAACTTGTTTTGTGTTGTGTTAGCATGTCAGCCATAAACCCCCACCCTTGTGCGTCGTAGTCCAGGTGAGGGGTCATGACTAACATTCACTTAATTGATCACACTTGATGCTCGGAATGTGAACTTGTCATGTACACAGTTTGATGTCATACCACATGTTTTACTTCCAAGGAAAATACGGTTACAAGCATTAAGAAATGCTATTATCTTCACACATGTTGCTCACATCCCAACCCTAAGCACTCCACACACTAACCCCTTCTAACACCTCTAATTTCCCAACCTACCTCCAATTAAATCAACACCCAAGATCCACAACCCAACCTAATTCTAATTTTGTTCCCAAGGAGAGACCCACAGTTCGGTCCCCTCGGCAGTTGAAGTCCACTGTTCACCTAGATTAGTCCCTGACCAGCATCCAACCTTCGGCTTTGCCCCCCAGCATCCAGCTGTATGACTCAACAGTTCGGGCTTGACTCTGCACCAGGGCATAAAATTGACACCCTGGGGGGTGTATTTTGCTTCCTAGAGTGTCCTAGGACACCCAAATCTCAAACAGGGTGTCCCCGAGGACACCCAAAAATCCTACAAGGGTGTCCTTTTTACACCCAAAAAAAATTCAAGGTGTCCCCTGTACTTGTAGGGCCTATCAACGTATATGTTTGACAAAGTTTTTGCAAGTTTTTCTTGTAATTCCTGCTAGTACAACTTCTTGTGAGAGAGGATTTTCTACTCAAAATCATATTAAATCTACTTTACGGTGTAGTTTGGTATTAGAGACTTTGGAAGCATAAATGAGAGTTGCAATGGCAAAATCCCCCATAGAGGCCATTGACTTTGAACAAGTATGGGTAAAGTGGTGTGCTATGAAAGGCCGCCGCTTGTAGGTTTGATTTGCATTGCAAGTTTTGATATGTAGTGATTTTTTTGATTTTTAATTGAAATTTTGAAATGATATTATATATTTTTCAAAATTGTACCTATTTTGACCAAAAAAAAATTTATGAGGACACCCAAAAATTGGAGCAGGGTGTCCCCTGGAAATTTGGCTAGGGTGTCAAATTTATGGCCTGCTCTACACCCTCCCTGGCCGTTGGTCGTTTCTCACACACACAAGTAACCAGCTAGAAGCCAAGGCTTGGTCCTAGTGCCTTCAGCCTCACTGCCGTTGTCCTCGTACCGCCTGACTTCGCACCTTCTGAGGTAATTCTAGGAACCACGCCGCTGGTAATGCGGCTTAAGAAATCACCCTCACTCTGGGCTGCATTATTCCAGATCTCAAGAGAGCAGCGGCCGGAGTACCACAGCTGAATCCCTCCTAGTTAAACCTGAATCCTCGCAATCATCCCCTCCTTCACCCAACCTTGTTCGTGCATGAATGGCAACCAAATCAATGAGGTTGCTAGGTTGCTCTCATTCCTTGAAGCCCCCGCAGATCCCGTATCAATTCGCCGCAAGTGCATTGCTCCTCAGTTCGCCCCTGTTCTCAGATTTTGAGTTTGCTTCCACCTTCGGTGCAAGTCTGTCGTCATCCCTACTCTCCAGTTTTTCTCCTGTGCACTTCTGGAGTGTGCCTCATCTGCCCAGACAGCAAGTGCCTGAGGCAGCTCACCCATCGCCCTCTAGCAAAACAGTTCAACCCCGCCCCTGCGGCGGTGCATTCTCTCTTTCAATTCCCCCCTCGCTTGCGGCAGCTGCCTTCCCATGTTCGTTGCAGATCCTTCTGCAGCCTCGCTCCTCTCTCCTTCCGGCCGCCACCCCCTCATTCGCCGTGGAGTATCCTGATCCGTTTTGAAGGGGAACCCCCCCTTAAACCATAGCATATGAGGCCCTAAACGAACAATTAACCAGCGCCTAAATCGGTCGAGCTTAAGCATTACACCACCCAAATTTTAAACTACCCTATGCACTCTGTATGTATTTTTCTCATTTAATCTCATGAGTTCAACGCTGAACGCAACTCCAATCTAAAACTCCACCCTCAATCCAACACAACTTTTGCACTAATTTAACAATTGCAATTCCTAAGGTTTTCATATCTTTTTGTGATATTGTTGATGTTTGGGCGCATAATTGGGCTCACATAGCATATCTACAATGAAGCATCAACCACAAAAAACAGACTGAAAATTAGACCTCCCCTTATTTAGTTTTGGTTATAGGAAGCCCGGGGGGTGGACTCTTCACTGGAAACTTACATGATCTGTGTGGGTTGCTATAGAGATTAAACCCCCCTATGTATGAGAAGCTTCTAGACAAAAACAAATGTATATGTACTGAAGGCATGTTAGAAAATGGATTCATGTATTTATACTAAGTATTTTAATGTAATGTGATAAGTGTCTCCACTACAAATACAAAATATAAATCTTGAATTATATAAGTACTTAATACATATAAAATCCACAATCGCTTTTCAATAAGACACTCATTGAACATTTTTCATCCATAGCATGTAACTCTAAAGATTGCATCAAGCAAACAAAGGCAAGAGAGCACAATAACTTAGTCACAATCCAAATAGAAAAACTCAAGGCAACCCATGAGCGCTCCATGAGCCTCCAGTTTATAAAAACCTAGAACGCAAATGTAAATCCCAAAAAGAATGGACAAGGTAGTCATTGAGGACTATAATACCATGTGACAATAATGGATGAAAACCTCAAATTCCAAACCTCAAATTCATCACCCTTTTAAGAAGCTTAGCTTTGATGCATTGAGTTACCCTAGTACTTTGGAATACGAGCCAACTTAGGCTGCCGGAAAAGGGGAGTGCATGATGATGATGATTTCGATCAGGCCGGGGGACCTCTTTCGTGCTCAGTCTCGACACGCTGGAGTCTCTTCCGATTTTGCAGGCGACTCCAGAAAATGTGTGCCTCTTGCGTCACCACGGTCAGGGAAATGCGAGTTTAGGGTTGCGGAGTTTTGAAGCCCCCTGAATCCATAGGGCATGTGCGAACTGGATAATGGGTGTTGGACTATGGAAATTATTGGTCACCGAATCATTGGGACTGTGCACAACACTTGGCCTCCTCCTCGTCAACCACGTGATACATCAGCCTTATTGTGAGGAGTTATATGTATCGATGTTGGAATGGTGTGTAGGTGAATGCATGCATGGGCGGGCTAGGGATTCGTGGTGTCACACATGAACTCATCCATGAGCAAGGTGTAATAGTTCGTCGAAAGCAACTATTTTTAGATCACTTGACTCTGGAAATGGCATCAGCGTTTGTTATAGTGTAGTGGACTCCGTTTGAAACGAATTGGTCCTCGATCTCGGGGAGTGCACTCATTGTTAAAAAGATTGACTCACGTGGGTGCACGAAAGGGATATGAACTGTGCCTAGGGGTTCCGAAATATGCATACGGTGTGGGTATTATTTATTCTAGCTTTGTGAATATACTCGGTGTGTTATTCGTACACGCCTAGTTGTATTTCTACTTTTAGGTTCATAGTCGTTTATAATGAAGTGGGTAGTCGACAATAGGTCCAAATGAATGTTTCATCCAATACGTGTGAGTTGAATGGTAATTTCACATAGTTCAAGGATGGGTTCACTAGAATCGAGTTCAGTATGTTGTTTGTCAAACCTAAAGTTCGATAATTTAGAGCCGGGATAATGATAAGTCGGTGGAATTGAGATGTAATTATGTGGTATCGTTTGTCTCTCAAGCAGTAGTTGACGAAGTGAAGAAACAAGGGATAAAAAAAAGCAAGTCGGCTAAAACACTGACCACCAAGACTTGGTATTTGGGGAGGGTTTGTAGGATGCACCGCAAATTTGGCAACATGTGGATTGAGTATCGACAACTAGTTGACCTCTAGAATTGGACTTCAAATATGGAAATCACGTTGTGTTGGTATCAAAACAAGAATGGGTCGATGTGGACCTACAATTTGATGGTAGAGTTAAAAACTATCATGGCATCGGCTATAATGATTTAAATTGTAGAAAATAATGTGTATGAGTTGCATCCAATGGACGAACAAGTGTTCAATGATTTCATCGATGATAAATAAATATGCCTTGCTAAGAGTATTTTAGCCATATGATTTTTTTCGGCGTATACGTATGATTGGGGTTTATATGATATATTTATTTCTCACTTGTGTAATATGTGTTTGAGGACATTTCCTATCTACATATTGTATGTATATCATTCTTAAGAGAGGAAAAATCCTTGTATATTAGGGGTATTAATTTTAGGGCCATGCGCGCATGTGGTTCCCAGTTCTAACATTGAGTGCACCCCCGTGCCCTCAATCTTGTAGGGGGCTTGTGTTAATTGAATCCCCTTCATTCATGATGGAATGATGAGTTTCTGTAGACGCCATGAACCCCAAGCCGAATGCATGGTGTGGCTACACAACACTAATAACGTGAACAAAGTTGAACCTATCCAACCGATATCAAAAGCGTAATTTACAAACCAAATATTGATACTTAGTGGGCATCCCAAGATGAGAGACTCTTTATTATTTCTGCATAGATATCATCCTAATATCATGATAATGTTAGCATGATTGTACTCAAGAATCTTGCATGGAATATAAAATCAAAAGGGTACCATAACCAAAAATGTTTTCAAATATTTGATTCTCTGCTTCATGTTGTGTTGATATGTGCACTTGTGGTATTTAAAGAGAAAGGCGATGATGGTGCTTCCTGATTCAAACCTCGAAATGTTCGCATGGGACTTTAGTTGCTTCAAGCGATGTACGTACAACAACCATGTGGCAAAATCTCAAATGCAACAAAATTACATTCCGGTTGCCCTTTGATTGCTTGACCTGGGTCATCTTCATTTGCCATTAAAATGAAATAAATTTGGTTGTAGAGTCCTGGAAGCCAAAAGGCTTATGAGATTAATAGTACATCAAGATGGTGTCCAAAAAAAACTAATTTTTTTTAGTAACAAAGTGCAGTGGTTTCATGAAGATTATAAAGGGTAATATCAACTTGATGGTACAGGCGGAAGAAATGCTTGAAATTACCTAGTACTACAATTTGACACAAGGAAGTCTCTAATCATGGAGTTGTAAAGGGGATACATAACATTATTCAGCTCCTTGGTTGCATTCCCTAGGACCATGTATTGGTTGAGCATAACTCTCCTTTAATTCCAAGATTCCCCATTTGTGGGGAGCACTCAAGCCATGTATCGTTGAGTTTTTAAACATGCAACTATAATTTACTAATTGTAGCCTCTTTCTTTGGAAATATATCATAATCTAGTTATTTATTGATGTTATGTACTCCAACACAAAATGTGTCTCATTTTCAAATGAACATTGTATTAGGTAATTTGAGACTTTCTATTGAAACTTTCAAATGAACATTGTATATAGCCCAATCCCAAAGCTAATGGTTTTCCAATATAAGCACAATGGGTAGAGCACTTGAAACCTACTTCAACATAAAATCAAAGGAATGTATGCTATTTTTATCATGTAGAATTAACCTCGACTCCTTCACCCTACAAAACCACAATATAATAAATACATATTGATTCCAACATGGGAGATTCGTCCCAAACAAATAAAAAACATTTATAATTATTGGATATTATATATGGATGTTCATCCAAACCCAAACATAATAGAATTTGTGAGTAACTCAAAGTCTAGGCCAATTGTATTGAACCCACAACACACATAGACTTACTAGTAATCTACTATAATAATAAATATGGTAATATAGTATTAGATCAAGCACAAAATGTTGGATATTATTGGTGGTTGTTCACAACCAAACAACTTAGCTTTTGCCAAGTTCTCAACTTCTCATTGGCTTGATTCGCCCGCGAGGCAAGCAAGGTTGTCTTTTGCAATGTTACGTACTTTTGAGGGATGGATAGTAACCCATTGTGATTCTTCCATGGTTTACATGCTATAAATATGAAATTTGTGTCTATCCAACTTGGACCATGCTCAAATTCCACCCTTCAACAAAAATTATGATTTGTATCCTAGTATGTGTAATGACAAATCACATCTTCGTTACATGTTGTTTGTGGGTAGTTCTCCACTTGCATCTATCCAAATAAGGACTAGAAATTACACGATTTGGTTGAGACAAAACTCTTGCCACCTAAACCAGTTTAGCATATATCTCATCTTCATGACATAATATGAGCATATAGCCTTCATGACAATCCACTGCAACACCAAAAGACGGTGGGGGGACGATTATTAGTAGGCCCAATGTAATGGTCATCCTCATCGAACTCTTCTTGAACCTCCCCATTGCCCAAAGCCTAGCCTTTTATGCAAGAACATCCACACGACTTTGTGGACAAAGAACATGCCTCAAAATAGGGGGATATTTAAATGAAGGTCTATCAAGCAAAATGAACACATGTCCAATAGCATGTCCAAATTCCATATCAGTGGGAGGAGATACATGGAACCAAGGGACTATATGTACAAAGAGTTGTATGTTCACGCAAAATATAATAAACTTACTAGAGATTTATTTTTTGGCCGTGTGTAATTATGCTTTGAGTAGATTTTGGTTTCCACATCCTCCTCCCTCTCCGCCTCCTACATGTGATTTGGTTTTCTTTCTTGTCCACCATTTCGTTGAAGACTCGGACCAGGCTGCTAGTCACTCCAACTTGCAAAGCCTCTTCAACAAAGCAACCTACAATGCATCGTCCTCAATTGACTACTCCAAAGAGCCTCTGGACGCCGGTGTCGTGGACCACCCCCTTGCCCATGCATGTATATTGCCCCTCCCCATCCCCATCACCACTCAAAAGGGCCACCCATGCACGATGTTCAGGCCGGGACTCCCCCTCTTGGTTAGGCGGTGACGTGGTGCCTCGCTGGCAGCTTTGGATGGACGTTTGATCAACACTAAATGAACTCGTTCTTTCCTCCATGCGTTGCCCGCCCATGTGGACTCTGCCCCAACCGTTCCATATCCCAAGGTACAGTATAGCCTATGCCAAGTTATATTTCCCCTTCCCTCGTTCATCCATTTCTTTCATCCGTCATAAGTTTTGGTCTTCTTCCTCAAATTGACCCCCTTATGTCGCCTTCCAGGTGTGTGTCCAATCCGAAACAAACCCGTTCTAAGGGAGCCCTAGACATAGAATTTAACCATCATTTCTATGTCTTGCATAGGAGTGCAAAGCAATCTTCTTCCCTATTGACATCCCATTCAAATTCATCCTCCTATAATTCAAGCTCTCTTTGGCCTCCTAAATGTATCATGGTGGGCCCAGGTCCAAACCAAAGCTACAGCCGCGGGGTAGAGATTTTCTAGAACGTGGAGGCAATGGGAGCAAATGAAACGGCACCCAAAGCCAGAAAGGCCAACGTTAGCATAGACATTTAGCAAGTACATTTAGGTCAAGTTGAACCGTCCAACAATGATTATGTGGTGCTCGGTTACTACTATTCAGTGACCACGCCTAATATTTTGCATTTCTCTTTATATGAATATCTCCTTTCTCCAATATTATCCCCGCATTCGGTTGTCCTACCGAAACCCATCTTAGTTAGAGTTCTTATTTGACATGTGCCCTTCATATATGTGCATGAATCGATGTAATCACCACTCATAAACGTGCGCACGTTAGCGTTTCACACACCATTCCTCAATATTTTTGAATTTTTATGTACTTTATATGTATACGAATGTCTCAAACTGCTGAAAAACAACTCAATTTGCCAGCATATTGTTAACAAAATTGGCAAATCGATGTTTTTAGCCCTAGAGATTGGGATAGTCGACCACCGCCCATAATCACCGACTGCCATCCGGAGTCATCAAGAATGGAAAATAGTAACACTCCTCCCGTTGTGGTGCCCAGTCCGCCGACGCTGAGGCTCTTCTTCTCAGAATTCATAATAATAATAATAATAATAATATGAGTACATGCTCAAAGCCGCCTAGTCCAGTTGACGTTTCAATGGAGCTCCATGATGAGGGAGGGACCGACCACGTTTCTCAGCTTTGGCAAGTTACATGGTGCAAGCAAATGTCTTTTTACTCATAATGTGAATTCTTCACCAAGTCAAGTTGTTAATGCTCTATAATGTCCAAACAATAACTTGACAATTTTTGGTAAATTATGAAAATTATAATAAACATATATAGAATTGTGTAATTTCGATTAGTAAGTGATGTTAAATATCATTTCTAGTGTGATTATCATTGTTTGTATTGGAAACAACTAGAATATAGGGTACAAGCTTTGTGTGTCTGGATAAACTCATCCATCGTGGATGAAGGGGTTTTGGTAAAAACAACAAAAACAAACTCCCTGCAGATTAGGGTTGGGACTCTATTTGTTCATGGTTCTTGATGTTGTTGAGGAAATGAGATAACACAATAGATTTGGAGTGTTCAACCTACAATAGCCATTGTATTTTACATTTTCAACTAAAAGATGAGTTTACCTAAACACCACAAAGCTCTTTTCTATGAACATGGCAAGGTCTTGTGACATGCACTAGTAGAGGGTGGAAACCCATAACACACAAATGTTTATATTTTGTCCTAATCAACTCATAGTTTAACCAATGCAACCCACTTGTAATGAAGTAGATAACAACAAACTTGGGAAAGACGTTTTGTTACAAAAACGAACCCTCCCCTCCCCCCCCCCCCCCATCTCTAAGAGATAATAGATTATACCTCTTACGATGCAATTAAAAATGAGGCACACTTTGTGTTGGAGTGTCCCCTATGTAACCCCATTCAAGATTAGTTACCATCATTGTTTGAGTATATAATATTAGGGAGCCTTAGTCTTTCTTTCAATAAGACCAATAAGTTGACATTAACCTCTATCTCGAAGGCCACCGCACTCTGCCACTTAAATAAAATTAGCCGGTTTGAAACCATCCTGATGTACTTGCAGTCCATTAGCCTTTTGGCTTCATAGGCTTTAAAATCAATTTCCATTCATTTGGTGGCCTTCCACATGATGCACACGTTGCGTGTGTTTGAAGTTACAAAGTTAAGTTCACTAATATCCCCAACAGATGCTTGGAAGTTCTTGGAGTTCTAGTTGCCTACAAAAGCTTAACTAGTACTACTACAGACAGAGTTATAGAACTCTAATATTTCAGAGGTTGCCACGTAGGTTGCCAGCTAGGCTCATCAGTAGACTTTGGCATCGTACAATGCTGAGCTGTATTACAATCATGGGCCATGTCACCTTTCTTGACCACATCAACCCTATTATCTCATAAAAGTAAGCAAAATGACGGTGGCCGCACCAAGTTCGTGGAAATGAAACGATCCTTTTATTTTTATTTTTTAAGTGTATCGGTTTTTGATTTCTTTGTCAAATTTGGTTGCACATTGACAAAGTTATTGAACTCAATATTGCATATAAATAAAATAAAAGTAGCATCGGAGTTATACTGTTTATACTCCGACGTGAATAGGAGCCCGTTCCTCTCTACAGTGATCATGTTTGACCAAGCGTCACTGTAGGAGTATTTCCTCCCTTTGGGGAGGTTGGCTCCTGTATTTTCAAAGGGGGCTCAATATTGCATGTGTTTAATAGCATCCGAGGCCACAATGCTAGTCATAATGCAGTGTGTGGACAGTGTAGTGCAGGAAATGAATCTCACTTGTGGTGAATTTTTAAAACAATGTCAATTGTTAAGGTAGACGTGCCTAATGTAGTTACTTATCTTGATTGAACACGTTACTTATATTTGAAGAAGATGTGGTTTGACGTGGCTTCAAGAATGGACATCAAAACAATCAAGACATGTATTTGAAAGAGATTGCATTTCATGCTCAAAATATGATAATTATTATATGTTCAATAATCGACACATGAGGGGATTTATATGATTATTTTATGAGCACAAAAATGTTCATTTTGATAATGCGTAAGCTTATTCATATGAGTTCTAAAATTTATGAGGAAAGTGGCTACAACCTCGGTGTAATTTACGCAAACTATGGTGTCCTTATTTTGATGTTACAGTACAATTTTCACAACTCATTGATAGTTTACAATAAATCCTACACTCAATGGTCATTACATCATAGAAAATAGGACTCATATATATGACATAATGTTAATAACAAGAAGTTTAGAGAAAAAGATATTGTCTTACCATATGTTTACATAGTATAGGGGACTTTTGTGTCAGTTACATATGCAAGGGACAATCGCTATGAAACATTCATATGGATTTATTATAATGCACCTTGGAAAGGAAATATGTACATTATTCTCTTCAAAATTTATGAATATAGCATGGATTATATGATTGATGTTTGTAAACAATTTTGAGGTCATGTTTAAAGGCTCGGGACTTTTCAAACACCCACTAACAACATGCAATGATCAAGTCCTAAACAACTTCATAAATATGTCTTTGACTCTTTGAATATGTTCTTTCATTAAAAGTTATAACATATGATGCAAAGCATGGTTCCAAGTACTTGCCTTTTTCTTAAATAACTCCACTTCTATTCTATATAATGTCAACACTATGGCGAATGTGGTGGATAGGGTGTTCAATTTAGGTACATGCATAATGGATAGGGTTTTGGGTGTGTGTAGGGTTCATCCACCTACAACATGCTTGAACCATGGAAGTACGTAAGTGAGCTCGAAAATTCCCCCCAAAATGGACACTTGAGCTTGCTTTCACCCCTTGATTCATGTTTGCTAACTACCTTGTACTAATCGTGTGTTTCATATCCTAGAAAAACTGGGCTAGTTGGAAAAATTAACCATTTACGACCCATAACCAATGTGCTTTACCCTCATTAGTTATGCACATGGAATTTAGATAAGGCATGTTTTATTGCGTTGTAATCCCTTCCAATTGTTAATGAGGATTTTATCTAAAAACTTATAATAATAATAATAATAATAATTCAACCCTTGAAGCAATGGTTTTGGCACCATCTACTTTGACTTCATTCATGCACTACACCTTTCACATAGGAAGTGGTTTAGGGTTTAGGGTGCTCTAGACTATATTTATAGATTTCATCTAGGTTTGAGAAATGAATTAATGGAGGCATTGCAGAAAATATAAAAAGCAAAGCTTTTGGGCATAGATGGAAGTACAAGAGGAAATTGCTCACACATATCAATGTCCACAAAGTAATGAGCACATTCTATGTAGTGGATGTAGAACCATGATAAAAGCTCCATAGCTATCCCTATCGTCTTCCATTCCCCTCAGGGCAATCACACCCTCTTACATTTTGTTACCACGTGCGATAGTGGGGTATTTAATGCGGGGATATTTATGCACCTCTTAATATTTTGTTCCATACTTATTTGTAGATAAAAAGCCACTTTGACTTATTTTTTAGCACCCCGTATTTATTTGTAATTATTTAGAGAGGCTAATTTTTGGCACAATTGTTTTAAAAATAAATTGTACAAGTACCAAATAGTAGACGGAATACTATAGCATTACGAAAGCAACTATGTCAGCATCAAACATTCCGTACCATTCAAATTGTCATTCATTTTTCAATTAGTACTACCAATCCTAAACCAATTTATTGATCGATGAATTCATAGGAAATGCTTCAAGCAAGGCATGTACCGTTCATTTTCACTTGACGATCATTTGCTCCAGATACAATCAACATCAAGATGGGATGGAACAATGCCCAATTGACACCCCTATCGTGGTCTTCATGCACGTACTTCACTATGTACAAGATCCTCTCCTCCAAGAAGATTGGTATTCATTCACGTGAGGCAAAGCATATCTTTAGTTGTTTCCAACAGATGATCACTTCTATTGTGAGTCATCACTTCTATTGCGAATAATCACTTATATTGTGAATAAGAATTGCAAAGCTTAACAAGGAACTATAGACATTTGTGAAAATGTCGAGGTCAAATACGAAAAATCTTTGACATCTATGAAAACGCCGAGGTCAAATATAAAAATGCGGTGACAGCTGCAGTGACTACACCAAAAACCGAAGTATTCCCAAATGTCAATAGGCAGCAAACACTACCAAACACTGAAACCTAACCTCTTGAAACAAACAAGGGGTGTCATTATTGACAATAAATTTCATAAGTTCACAATTATTACTGGGATCTTGCCCCGGATGAAAAACCTTCAAAATCTATGAAATCGCTAAGGTCAAATATGAGAATGTGTTGACAACTAACGTGACTACAGCAAAGCATGTTGCATTGCAAATGCAGCAACCCCTTGCCCTAAAACATTTCAAAACAAAACAAAAATTGGAAACATCACCTCCAAAGACAAGTAAAGTTTGCGATTTGTGAAGGGGACACCCGCACAGGTCTATCGTGCTGATTGAATTGATCAATGAGTGTGCCACAATTGAATAAGGTAGTTGTGCAAGCTGGCCAGATTACTTTTTGTCTCGAACTTAGTCAATATCGTGCCATCAACGTGGTCGTGCATGCCTAAACCCTATATGGTTGTTGAGGAGCACCAACACATTCCTTCCCCAAAAAAAATCCCACAACATTTCCCCCCATACTAACATGCTGGATTCAAATTTGGACGTAAACTACGTACTTCTTCATCTAAGTAGTCAAACCCATAATTATTCTATTGATCCTACTACACACTTTTAGGGGGATCCTATGTCTATGACCTTATTTTTTTTCTTCTACTGATTACTAAAATGAAGGAATTATCCACCACCCTATTCTACATATAATCATGTAGAGGACATATTTCCAATGCTATGGTAGATGTAACAAAATTATAAAATTTTCCCTAAATGAGTTAAATTGACCTTATTCTTTTTATCTCAAGTGGTTTTTTAAAATTCCAATAGTCGCCTCCTTGAGACATTCCCTCCTCCTTTGTCACTAACATGTTCAATACACACATTCACCTTGACATCTACAAATGGCAAGATGTAACGATCATAACCCAACGACCTACTACAATGTGATGGTGTTGAGGTTAGATCCATAACCATTGTGGCTGCCTTTGCATGTAATGGGAGTGAGACATCACCATTTTCATTTTAAAATAAATAAAATTGAATTGGTCAGCAATTCAATAATGGATACCGGTAGTAACATGTTGACTTAATTCCAAAATGAACAACATGGAACCAATGGTGAACTTATGTACTTCATATGGATTTTGTGAAATCCATACGAATAGGTTCCTCATCATCATTGAGGGAGATCATCTTTGCCATTGAGCCATCACTATGAGGTGGGGATAGAGTATTGTATGATGGGGCCAAGATGACACCGAATATGGCATTGTCTCTCAGGAATGTGATGAAGTAGTGCTACTACACCAACAAAAATGAATAAATGCATGTGCAATCCACATAGACATAGAGATAATAATCGGTATTTGAAATCCACAACTATATTTTATTAAAATTAATTTGTAGATGCATAAGCATTAAAAATGATCCCAATCTAGTCAGTGCCCTTACTAAGAAATGTTAGAAATTTTTTTTTAAACTTTTTTTCCCCTTGTCCACCTCTCCATGACACATTACATTACAAATTTGTGTTTATGCAATAGTGCAATTGAAAAAGGTTGCTAGCTCTAATGGAATTCTCTGTACTACCATGTTAGCTACCCCTTCTAGTCTACATCGCCCTACTACCTAGATCTTATTACTATTGTGTTACTAGTGATACTATTCTTGAAGGTTGTACCAGTATTGCCCACCCCCTGATATTGGTCGAAACTCATAGATGTACTACCTTATGATTTGACCCACTTACAATCATATCTCTATGCTAGTTATATGATATAGCTTCTGATTTACTCCCTCTTGTACTGACAATGTTATAACCAATGTTGGACTAGTATCGTTTTTATTAAATACCATTTGGGTATCTATAATGAGGATGTCACATTTTTTTGATAACAATAGGGTATGGGAATTCAACGATTTTTTTTTCAACACCATTTATGTATATATACCATGCAAGGAGCTTCAAACCTAGGTAAACTTATACTAGTATCAATATGTTTAGAATGGTATTGACCCAAATAATAACTTGGGTATACAAAGATTCTTTCGCCTTGACATACCCACCAAATATCAATTTGACTGGTATTACAATTTTGACACCCATGGGTAGGTTCTTTAATACCATTATTGATGTTGATTATTCAGACCATACATTCACCTATATACCCGTCCAACATTGGTTATAACCCTCCAACAAATGATTATGCACTTCTCCCCTTCTTGGTCTACCATAATTAATTTTAGCTTCCTAACTTAGTCTATAATGACCAAGATGACCACACTATACTAAGAGGGTGGGTGCGTAGGCTGTAGTGATATTAACGCATTGACCAACTTAGTCCTCTTAACTGTAACATTAATACGGTAGATACTTGTTATTAGGGAAAATGAAGGTAAGACATACACAAGTGTCATCTCTCCAAGACTTCTTGTGACTAATTGCTTACACGATGACAAGCCGTACTACAACCACGAAATAATTTAGGAACCCCTTTCAACTTAAATACTAATTTTCTAGGGACCGGCACTATCACATTCATAAGTAAGGTTGTACACTGCAAAACATCACCAATCCTTTGTACTGCTCACCCGTTTTTACACTTTCTAAGTAGGTACTAGGATTTGTGGCCTAAGAAATCTGCAGTTTACCATCCTAACCACCACTTCTTATCTGGTCAACCTAAGGTTAAAAACATCACTCTTATCCTTCATAAATGTTCTCCTTCACCGATAGTTGTGGTTACCTCCTCAAAAAAAACCTAATTCTATCTTTGGCTAATTACTTAGTAAAGCACAATTCCTTGCCAAAAGAGCCCATACGGAAGTTTTGACAACATGATTTACAAAGTGTTTGAGAAAAAGAAAGAGATTTTGAGGTATCTTCAATGCTAATATTTGTATCCTTCGCATTAAGCACACAAATTTCAAAAAACTTGAGATTTTTCAAGGTTATTTTGGAAACCAATTGTAAATTATTTGGAACTTTTTTTAAAAAAAAGTGTGAGAGAAATGTAATGTACTCAAACGTTGATATTAGTCATTTTGGCACCAAAATGACAAGTTTCAAAATTTTGAAGATTATTCAAAATTGGTGTAGAAATCCTCAAAAGCACTAAGAAGGCCATTTGCAAACCATTTGAGAAAAATATAGGAAGTTGTGAGAGAGGTTCAAAGGCACTTAAATATTGTTATTAGTCATCTTGATGAATAATCTCAAAAGTTTGGAGATTTTTCAAAATGTGGGTAAAATCCATAAGAAGTGATGCGAGGGCCATTGGCAAACCGTTTGAGAAAAAAAAGTAGGAAATTATAGAAGAGGCTTAAAAACACTCAAACATTGATATTAGCTGTATTGGCACCAAGAGGAGTAATTTTGGAGATTTACAAAGTTGATGTAGAACCCCTAAGAAGTGTTGCGAGAGCCATTTGAAAACCATAAGAGAGTGCTAATATAGGAAACTATGAGAGAGACACCCAAATATTTGTCAAAATCATTGTAAGAACTTGGGGAGCATTGTGAGGGCCATTTAAAAACCATTTAAGAAAATTTAAAGAAAATTTAGAGAGAGGCTAAAAGGCACCAAAATGTTGATTTTAGCCATCTTTGCACCAAGATGACTAATTTGAAAATTTTGGAGATTTGCATACCATTTGAGAAAAATACGTGAAATTGTGAATTTTTAAAATTTTTTTTTATTCAAAGCCAATTCTTATATACTATGTATTTTTTTGTAGTCCAAGCATTTGAAAGATGTGATCATGGATAAAACCACAAATTCTTGCCATGGGTGCGATAACAACTAATAAACAATATAGATGGTTGATTGTTGTGAGACGCAATCCAAAGACATTGCAACTCAATTATGATGTGGATAACTCTCTATGATCTTAATCATACAATTAATAGCCTCCCCACACCTGCTAGTGGTGAGGCCAGTCGGCGACTCCCACCAGCAGGGTTGAGCTCTTTTATAACTTTATAGCAGTGGCAACGACTAGTCGCATCAGTCCTACCACTCGCTCGTTTGTTGCTGCGATCAGTAATTTCACACGCCTTTATAATTTTGTACTATTAGAAAATCTTGAGCGAGATAATTTTGCATTATTAGATAATTTCGAGCGAGATAATTCCGCACTACTACATAATATCGAGCGAGATAATTTCTCACTTCTGGATAATTTCAAGTGAGATAAATCACTACGTTTTCACCTTCGCAATGAGCGAGTCTACCTCGGGGGGGGGGGGCAGTGCGTTAAAAAGTTAAGGATATAGGTGCGAACAACCACTATTTTATAGGGGGGTATTACTTTCAATTCTCTTCTTTTTTTCACATGCTATCATTATGTAAATTTATACTTTGGGTTAATAGAAAAATGGCTTGCATTACTTATAATTTCAAATTACCTATTATTCCATACCCTATAGTACTTTAAAGATGTCCAGTGCCATTTTTGATACCCTATATTACTCTTAAGCCCAATTATAAATTTTTGCTCCCATGTTTTTAAAATACCCTATCATTTGTTCGCACGTATATTGCTACTCCAACCAATGACTACCCCCCCCCTGAGGAGTCTACATAGAGGCCACAAATTCATATCTCTCTATAACTACATTGAATATGATATTTAGGCAAAGCTTACTATGTGGAATTACGCAATGCTATATCTATTTATTGTACATCTCGTATTTTACCAACAAATGTTAAATTGATAGTGTGGACATTATAACACATTGACAACTTTACTTGGTAAAAAATTATTTCATTAGTAAAAGGATATAGCGCCTTGTGAATCCAAAAAGTAAGTCACACTAAATATCAAATTTGACCAATTGTCTATGGAGATTTTTTTGGCATGATCGGTTAAAATTCTATTCTTTCCAAGTCCAATTGGTTACATGTTGCGTGAACTTTTGGTTTTTTCTTTATTAATTTGAGGTATATTCTCTACATTCCTCTAGAACACTTGACAAGTTTTGTGAGGTCTTGTTCAACTGGGTTATTTCTCAAATTCACCGGTTCATATTTGTAACTTAAAGTACAAAATTATCGTGAAGTCTCGAACTTCAACCGGGTTATTTCTCAAACTCACCGGTTCATCTTTGTAACTTAAAGTACAAAATTATCGTGAAGTCTCAAACTTTAACCGGGTTATTTCTCAAACTCACCGGTTCATCTTTGTAACTTAAGGTACCAAGTTATCATGAAGCCTCGAACTTCAACTGGATTATTTCTCAAAATCAACCAGTGCATCTTTGTAACTTTAGGTACCAAATTCTCCTGAAGTCTTGAACTACAACCGGGTAATTTCTCAAAATCAACCCGTTCAAATGGACTAACTGCTGGTTCTCCCCGGTTCTTGTCCACACTTACTGGTGGCAGTGAACGGAGTTTGCCCGTTCACTGCTGCCCACCACCAGTATGTGTAGGTGGCTTATAAGTCAATGAACATTTTTTTCATCCATAGCATGTAACTCAACAATTGCATCAAACAAACAAAGAAAAGAGAAAAATAACTTAGCACAACTCAAAGAGCAAAACTCAAGGGGGGCCATGAGCTTTTCAAGAGCTTGTAGTTTGCAAATAAACCTAGAACCCACATGCAAAGCTTAACAAGAATGGACATGGTAGTCATTGAGGATTAGTACCATATGAAAAAATGGATGAAAACGTCAAATAGATGAAACTAACACATTTATTGTCAATTTTTTCTCTAAACCTTAGGGCATTCTTTTCTACATCTACCTTTACTTCAAGATTCTTGGTAAGCTTTTTGAATATACACACTAGAGAAAAAACAATATCTCTGCCTTGTATTTATTATGTACGTTAATGCCTCAAATAAGACCCTTTCCTACACTCACATTAGTTCGTACATGGAATCGAGAGTCCACCTATTGGATACTATTCTCATTAGAACAACTATATTTCAGTAGCGTGTGGGTTGGTGTGGCTCCAAGAAAGACCATAAAGATATTTGTCTGAAAGAGATTCTACATGCTCATAATCAGTGATAACCGTTCTAATGTCAACATAGTTGGGGGACCTGTATGACCAATTAATGAGCATAAGAGCCTTCACTTTGATAATGAATAAGATATTCATGTGAGCTCCAAAAATAATTAAAAGAACGTGGCTATGGCCTCAACTTAGATTTGCTAACCATCTTGTACTATTGCATGTTTCACATCCTAGGAGAAGTGGGGTAGTTGGAAAAAGTAACCATACAAGACCAATATGCCTTTCTATCATAACACATATTAGGAAATGCCCTAGTGTTCATCTTGTTACCCAAAATTTTTAACGGATTCGGATGTAGTCCATAAATCAAACCCCTTAGTTTTGTTGATTTTAAAATAGCTCAATCATAAGATCATGATTAGAGAGTGGAGAACAATTTTTTTAGACTATATTGTAGAAGGCTCTTTATTTTATCTTTGTATGTGCCGGAATGTAGTTTCCACATTGGATACAAGTGGGTCTCCAAAAAAGGGAGCATAACACATGGCAAAATTTGAGGGGAAAATGATTATTTTTTGTCAAAATAAAGAGACCTCTACAATAGTTTGAATAGGACTTTCCATTTTCTTACATACCGCTATAGTCGTATGTAAGACGGTCATTGTGGTTTTAGCAGGCAATGAAATGACATTTGAAATTAGAGTCCGGGAAGCCAAAAGGAAAATGTTGAGGCAGTAGATATGCCTGAGGAAGAGAGAAGGAGTTGTAATGGCCTGGCAAAGATGACAATAAGAAGCTATTGCCCGAAGTTGGAGCAACGCCATCTTCTATGATTGAAGTTTGACAAGAGACTGAGTGGCAAAGTAGAAGGCCAGTAGCAAAGAGTTGATTCTTAGCAATAGTTTGAGTACATGTAGTGAGAGCAATCTAAGTTTGATTGAATGAGTATAAGTTTATAAGACAAATTGTTTGAGTAGGAGTATGGCAATTAATCGAGATTGATGTAAAGCTTTGCTACAACTTGGGATAGGGGAGCAACAAAGTTTGGCATTGTTATAAATAACTAATTATTGCTGCATTTTTGTTTTTATTATATCATTGATGCAATAGCCATAATCAAAAGCGTAAGCAATAAATGAACTAAGAAATAAAAGAATAATAATAACAAAGATTGTAGGTATGAAACAAGACATTGAGTTGTGGAACAAACGATAGTTTGAGGTAGATAAAAGAGGAGTGAGTGATAAGGAAAGCCTTGGTGGTGCACTATGCTAAACATGCACAACTATACGTGAGTTCACAAAAGAGACATTAATTTGAACTTTGCCGTACTACGTATACAAATGCTACACAAATCATATTTATGTACATGCATGGAGGATCTTTAAAACATGTACAACATTTTGTACTTGTATGGCTATGTCACTAGACTTAAAAGCATAAGTGTATTCAATGTGAAGTTCATTGTGGCTTATGTAGAGGTAGGGGATTCTAGAATTTTCAAACGTATGTTTGTTAGTCAATTGCAAAGCAATCCAACTTTATTTAAAGATCGTTTGACTTGGATAAAGGCTTGCAATATACATGAAACCTAAACTCCTGACCACCACAAACCATGATATTATATTAAATCTTGGTTTTGATCATAGTGTGTGCTTTTTGAACATCCTTGAAGCTAAAATTATAAAAATGCGAGGTAGAGCAAGAAAATCAACTTCAATTAAGGTTTGGTTTGTTGAGAGGGTTTATAGGGTGTGTAGAAAGTTTGGTTATCATCGGGTGAAGTGTAGGAATTCAGTTGACTTAAGAGACCGCCTATCAAACATGTAGATTGACTTACGCTGATATAAAAAAGGAACCAACAACAAGTGGACATACAATTACATTGATCATTTGATGGTAGACTTGGAAACAATAATCGTAATAGTTTTTTTGACATATATTGGAGACTTAGATGCTTATGAGTGCCATCGGAGGGATGAGAAATTCTTCAACGCCTTTATTGTTGAATGCTAGGGTTTTACATTAAACATATGATAGGGGTTGATTGTTATTCAAAAGTAAATTTGTATACTTATGTTAGTGACTGTATATAAATGTACATTTTTAATGTATGCATATTATCACTTTCATTTTTACCATTGAAACTCTATTTGTATATAAAAGGTTTCTAGAGTATGTGTGTGACGGCACGTGATTCTTGGTTTTATTGAAAGGTGCACCCCTTGGGAAGGAAAGCATAATGTGAGACAGACAAAGAAATCAACTGAGAGGGTTAGGATTATATGTGGAAACTAAGTGATAGGATCAGATTAATTTGGAATAGACGTGATGAGCAAGGGAGAAAGATTCCGAAATTGAGAGGTTCGAGTAACAATGTAGAGAGTGTAGAGATTGAATGACATATAAAATGTGTATGTGAATTGAGTGATAGTGGTTTATGATTGAAAGACCATTGCCCAAGCTAAACGAGCTTAACAACAAGCTTAGAAGCATGTCATCAAAGTTTTAGGAGCCTTCATGTCGGACAATCTCACACATGATTGAAAGAAACACGAATGAACCTTAAGAGGGAAAATAATAAGTAATGAATCATGTCAATTGAGAATTGAAAGGAAGGAACCTTAGATTAATTGTTATAGAATTTCTTAAACCAGTATGACATTAATTAATCCTTATAGACACTAGACCATACTTTCTAGAGACTAGTCCCTTGGGTTTTGTTGTTTTAATCCATAGCGAAAATCTAAAATACATTTTGGTTTCAGATACTAAGTGCTACTGAAGAATTTGATGGCTTTTTCCCCCATGCCTTCAAGGGTCAAGAAGTCGACACATTGCCAACATGAACGACTTGTTGGGTCAAGGTGTTTGCGAATCCCAACATGAAAGATATTTGAATTTGGAGAACATAAAGAAGACGAATTTAGGAGAGCCACCTAAAACGACTCCCGAACCACCCATGCTTCCACATCAGCTACACTAAGTGTGTTCCTTTGTCAAAGCGAAAGTGGACACGCGGCGGGCTTCAAGAAAACCTGCTCCGCAAACAGATCTGCTTGGGAGGATTTGTGTCGGACTTTTAAGGAGGAGAGCGTTCACAAGTATCTGAGCTTCCCAAAGGCAGCATGGCAGGCTTCCCTTGTGACTTTTGAGTGACAGAGTGAGTGCGTCCTTGACACGGAAGGAAATATCGGGACGGCACATGACTGCCTTCCCTTCCCTTCCCTTCCCTTCCCTTTCCTTCACTCTAATTTATGCGATGCTGCCCACTCTCCGATGAACTTCCTGAATTCTTGGATACCCAACCGTTAGTTGTTTTGAGATGCAAGAAGACCGAGTACTAAATAAGTTAAAAGTGAGGTTTAGTATCAAAAGCATCATCCCCCTCCTCTCGTACTTTTGGAATCATACCGACTTTTGGCCAGGAATCCATTGACAAAACCCTGTTGCTTTCAGAAATGTGCCCTCCAGTTTGTTGTTTGTCTTTCGAATTCATAGCTCGCTTGTCGCGCTTCGAGGCTTAATATGCGGTTGAGCCAGACACTGATTACATCGTGTTGGTTGCCAGAATTGAGTTCATGTAAATCATGGTAGTAGTAGTTACCACAACCCTTTGCAGTTTAATCGGTCAACAAAGTCTCAGATAAGTTGTGTGAGTTTCAGGTAGAAGCAAGTGATATGGAAGTTTCGTATCACGCTTTCATGTGTATTAACAAGAGTGCCCCGTGCTGTTGATCGAGAAACCCTCTTGCTCCTCTCCGTACCCATTAGAATAACTACACTGATATGTGTGATTAGGTTGCCCCACGCTAATATATCGACATTCTTTGCTATTTTAAGTATTTTGATTACCATAGTAACAAAATACATGCTTTTGTTGTTGTTGTTTTTTGTGATATGATTTTAACCCAAGATAATTTGCATGGGTAAAGAGGCAACCTATTTGCAAAGGCAAACCTTATTGCACATATTAGTGTAGTTGAGACCAAATATATATATATATGTATAGTAACTTAATAGCATTTAAGCATAATAATTGTCTAAATATAAAACTTTGTGAAGCACATAAATCCGAAAATAATATATCAAAGCCTCCAAATATACAATATCGAGTGTTTTCAGCACATTATACTTGGAAGAAGCACCTTCATTGAAGCAACCGACATTGTGCAAGATAAAGTAATATATAGCTAAGTATGAAAAAACTCTTTCATGAATCATCATATCTAAATTGGCTGACACTGAAGAGCTATGAGGGTCTCTCTCTCTCCCTTTCTTAGACACATTCCACACACACATTTTAAAGATAGTACCACAATTCAACACGAATTTTGACGATGGGAGTAAAAAGTATGTGAAGATTGTGGCGCTCACAATTTGCTCACACCAAGGAGCCTTGAGGGTTAATCTCTCTCTCTCTCTCTCTCTCTCTCTCTCCCTCTGACATATTCCACTGTGCCTACAACAGTCTCAATGCTTTGAGGCAAATGGGAGGCGAAGAGGCAATCGAGATAATGGTTCACCTTGCCACCTTCCAATTACGGGAAATGCAAGCCCACACCAACCGCCACCACGTCTTCGCACACCACTTGGCACAAGGTCACTTCCCCACCCCCCGGAAACCAACCTATCCCCCCCCCCCCCCCTCCAGTAATGCACGGAAAGAGGTCCCACTTATTTAATGCTCGACAATAGTTGCAACCTTATATGATTTGGGTATGATGCGCATGACCTTGTTGTAGTTCAAAGTCACTATTGGATACACGAAGATGTTTGCCATCATGCATTCAACTTTGCATATAAAAACATAGATACATGATACACATGTATCTATAACATGTAGCATAACCCATTGGCATTTCTTCCCCACCGTGGCATCCGTTGTAAGTGTTCTACTCTCTCATTTGTTCCTATGCTTTGCAACATGTGCATTTGGATTGTGCCAAGTTTTTGGAGTTGGAAACCAACATCTTCTAGATTGAATATCTCCTCCCAAGGTTCCCTTACAAATTAAATACCTCATCCCCAATTCACTTTCACCTTCAAATTTGAGGAATGTTTAAAGTAAATTTTCATCCATATCATGCAGCTCATGAGGATTTGACCATGCAACATGCGTCGTTGAATCTAGGAAAATGATAGAACCTATATTTACCAAAAAAAATTGTTTAAGTCATGAGGCAAGCACAAATACCATGAACTTTTTTTAAGAAAAACTTTAGGACTATGATTTGTACATCTAGATCTACTTTAAAATTCTCAACAACCATCTTATTTGTGGACAACAACAAATTATAGTAAACAATAACTCCCCATTACATATATTACAAACATCAATGTCTATAGAAATCCTTTTTTATACACTCGTGTTATTGAATTTGTGGTGTCCAAACACATACTTACATTTTCGGTACACATATTGATTTGAACAAAACTAGGTGAAACTATATCCCTCCCATATGTATACTTTGTAAGCGAACTTATCAATAAGAGTCTTAGCTACTAGATCGTAGACTTGTAGTGTATGGACTTTGTGTATTTAATGTTGGGTTGTTGGATGCAAGCACTTATGTTTTGGAATAACAAAAGCTATTCATCAAAAACCAAAATTTGTAGCAACTACAACATGCTAAAAATCTAAGTATCCTACACCGTCTAAGTAATGATAGGATCAATAAAATCTACAAAAAAATATGGTGTTATGTATAGCAATTGGGTGCAGTCAAATCAAGATCATGCACTATATACCCCCCCACCTGAATATATACCCTCTTAACACATATTAGTTGTTTTCCCTAAGAACCTACCAAAGAGCATGTGACCATTTCATGAAACAAAATATATATTTTTTTGTCACAAATTCATTTAATTTTCTCAAATGATTCACAAGTTATTATTTGGGTCAATGCCATTCTAAACCGTATTGATACTAATATACCACAACCTAATTTTAAAGGTCCTTGCATGATATATATACACACACACACACACACACACACACATATATATATATATATATATATACTTGATTGGTATCTTAAGAAAATTACCGTCAAAGATTCATACCATATTTTTATAAAGAAATTGGATATCCTCATTATAGATACTCGAATGGTATTCAATTAAAACGATATTCAATTAAAACGATATGAGTCCAACATTAGTCATAACATTACCAATACAAGAGGGAGTATGTCAAAAGCTATATCATATAACTAGCATAGAGATATGGTTGTAAGTGGGTCAGATTATAAGGTAGTGCATCTATGAGTTTCGACCAAAATCATGGGGTGGGCAGTACTAGTGTAACCTTCAAGAATAGTATCATTGGTAACATGGTAGTAATAAGGTATATATAGTAGGGTGATGTAGACTAATAAGGGTAGCTAACATGGGTAGTTTAGAAAATTCCATTAGAGCTACCGATTTTTTTCATTCACACTATTGCATAAACAAAAATTATGAAAGTAAATGTGTCATGGAGAGGTGGACCAAAAAATAAAAAATAAACCAAGTCTTTGCAATTTATACTAAAGGTGTTGATAAGATTGGGATCATTTATTGATGGTTATGCATCTACATGTGAATCTCTAAAATTGTAGCTGTGGATTTTAAACACTGAATATCTCTATGTCTATGTGATTGCACATGCATTTATTCATGCTTGTTGGTGTAATAGCGCTACTTCATCGTATTTGAGAGATATGGTGTCATATTCAATGTCATCTTGGCACCATTATATAATACTCTATCCTCACCTCATAGTGGTTGGCTCAATGGCAAAGATGATCTCCCTCGATGATAATGAGGAACCTATTTGAAAAGTTTTCTCAAAATCGAGATGAAATACATAAGTCCTAGGGAGCGCACCTTTCATAACACATATGAGTATATGTGAGTGCACAAAAAGGGTATTAAGTTGAAGTTTTCCGTATGACGTATTCATATACTACACAAAATTATAAATTGTTGTTAGGTTCATGTAGGGAGGACGTTTAGAAATTATTACAACATTTGTATTTGTGTGATAGGATCACTTATTGAAGCTCATTTATTTGGAAGTATGGAGGAGGATGAGGGGTGTAGTAAGTTTTTGCTATGACTGAAAACAACAAAACCCAGGGTACTAAGTCTCCAGGAAGACTGAGTTAGTGTCTATAAGGGTTAATGTCACTTTGGATTAAGGTTCATAATAACAACTTAGGTTCTTTCTTATTCCATTCCTTCTTTAATTCATCATTCCTCCACTCTTATGGTTCGTTCGTGCTTATTCAGTCGTGAGTGATTCCGTCCTATCTTCAGGGTAATTTTCTATCACTCTACGTTTTTGACCTACTGCAGTCGTGAAGCTCAATAGCTTGGTCAATAGTCTTTTGGTATCCGGACAATAGTCTTCCAATGGATTTTCATCCTATTGGGGTTAGTATCATTTGGTGACCACAAAGGACAATGCAATGGCAGCAATTCACATTCCAATGAATTCATTTAATATAATGGTTCATTTATTCATTTTAATGGCATTAATACTCATTCAAGAACTTATCTCATTCATGAACCATCACACACAACCCTTCGATCTGCAATCTCTGCGCAACTCAAGGTAGAATAAACATACATGACTATATTCAATATTAGCTTGAAGCTTTAATTAGCCAAGTATTATTTATGCTCAATACTATAATCCACTTCAACCACTCATTTCCCGGTGGGACATCTTAGTATCAAATAGTCGCCTCATATACTAAGTAATAATGAGGATAGAGCTTTCAGCCCATGCTTTCTTCTACTGTTAGGTTGGGCACGTCTATAATCAAATCATTAAACTACGCTTACCCTAACCTAATGGTCATCTCTCTCTCTTTCTCCTCTATTTGTATCCCTCTCTATCTCTTCTACCTTCCTTCCTCACAGGGTGATCATTCTCTCTAATATGACTGTAGCCTTTCTCGGCTCCTTACAATAGCGCTAAGTCTCTCTCTCTCCTCTATTTTCTCTCTGAGCGGAGGTTTTGATTCTGCCTGGTTCTTGATAATGCTAACTAGGTTAATCCCCCAGCATTATACTCAGTTGTCGCTTCTCTGGTAGCACTCGAATTGACTATAGTCCAATTGCTCTTGCAACACTCTATTCTTCCCCTCAATGGTTCTTTCACACTCGCCTTTCTCTCATCTGACAATTTTTATTTCCCATTACTCTTTCACTGTTGTGTCCTCTCTCATTCCGAAATGCATTCACTCCTATTTACTCCGTCAAATTACCTACTTCCTCCAACAATCAATTTCTTGAATTATCATTCACATTGTGACTCCAATCTCTTACTTTAGTATGCTCACTCTGAAGCCTCTCTTCATCACACAATGTTACTCTCATACACTTATGTTTTCCACCAAATAACTCAATTACTGTCAGATTATTGTCTGATTACACTGCCTAATCTTCACTCTATCACAAAGTTGAAGTAGCATCCTTCAAACTTCGGCACTTGGCCGATCCTACACACTCTTCGCTGAGAGCTACTATGCTAGTCTATCGCCTGAAAAACTCTTTGATAATGGCCCCCCTTCTCTCTTCGCCGATAGTCCCTTATCGTCCTCCTCTTCCGGGCGGTTGTAACTTCTCTCTGAGGTCATTCAGTTCCTAAAACTACTCTAAGAGCTCTTTCATCCGACTATAGTCCAACATTTTCATCTGTTCTTCAAAAAACTTAATTCAAGAAGTTTGTATTCAGACTATAGCCCAAAAATCTGCTCTACAAGGGGTGTGAGTATGATCACACATTGATTGATGTTTCTAGTGCACAAGGTGATGATAAAGAAATTTGTAGTGTTGGAGAAGACAATTCAAACATGTGCAAGGATGTTATCATAGAGATGGAATTGATGTAGTTGCAGGTTGAAAATGATTTATATGAAGATATGGAGTTGCAAAGTGAGCTTTGGCATGCCTTCAATGTTTTGATTAATGAACATGAAAATGTTGAAATGTCCACTCAATCTATATAGAGGTAGGGGAGTCTAGTCTTTTCAAAAGTACACTTGTTAGTCAATTGAATGGCAATCCAACTTTATCTAAAGATTAATTGATTAGGATTAAGGCTAGCATATTATATATGAAGCCTAAACTCCTTAACCCCACAAATCATGATACTATGTAAAACCTTAGTTGTGATTGTGGAGTGTATTTCGAGCATATTTGAAGCTAGAATTGTAAAAAAAAACATCATAGACCAAAAAAATTAGCTCCAACTAAGGTTTGATTTGTTGGGAGGGTATATAGGATGCATAGAGAATTTGGTAATTGTTGGGTGGAGAATTGGATCCATTTGAATTGATGTACCATCCATCAAACATGAAGATTGGTTTATGTTGGTATCAAAAAGGAACCAACAATAAGTGGACTTACAATCTTATAGATCATTTGATGGTAGGTTTGGTAACAATAATTGCAATAGCTTCTTTGACATAAACTATAGACTTATTTGCTTGTGAGTTACATTTGCGGGAATTAATGACTTTCTTAATGAATGCTAGGGTTTACATTATACATATGATAGAAGTTAATAATTATTCACTAGTATATTTGTATACTTATGTTAATGATTATTTATCCATGTAAATGTTTTTACGTATACATATTGTCACTTGTATTTTTATCATTGAAATAGTACTTGTGTTTCTTTCTTCCATTTTTAAAAAAAAAAAAGCTTGTATATAGTGTGTTTCTAGAGTATGTTGTGAATGTACGTGGTTCTTGGTTTCAAATGAAAGAAGCACCCCGAGGAGCGTAAGTTCACCATTTGTATCATGTTTGTTCAATTTTAAATCATTCAACATGTTATTATCCAATAGTGAATGTTTTTTTAATGAAAGATGTGGTGTCCCCTCCCACTTGCATAATTATCCATTATATGCAAAGGCGGTCACAAAGGTTGTGGGTCCATCCTCAACAGCATCACATTGTAGTAGATCGTTAAGTTATGCTTGTTGCATCTTGCCATTCGTAGATGTTGAGGCGAAGGAGTGTATTGAACATGTTAGTAACAAAGAGGAGAAGGAGGAGGAGGAGGAAATGGAAGACAAAAGGGGTAGTTACAAAGTTTCTATGCATGGTTCCACATTGACTACATTGAATGTGCTCATTGCTTTGTGGACATTGATATATGGACTTTGAATTTTTTCTTGTACTTCCATCTATGTCCAAAATCTTTAGTTTCTATATCATTTTCCGCAATGTCTCCATCAATTCATTCTCAAACCTACACGAATTCATTTTTTCTTTTTTTGGCATAAATTGAAAAATCAATTGTAAGAGAGTAACCAAAATAAAACCAAAACGGGCAAACCAGCGCAACCCAAGTGGAGATCAAGAAACCTACATGAATTCTAGAAATACAATCTATAACATGCTCAATACTTGAAATGTGGTTACATGTTTTTCCTTTTTAATAAAGAAATTGAATGTTGAATCAAACGACATTGATGTTAAAAATCATCTCCAAACTCTCATGCCAAGCTTGTGGTTGTTGATTTTGAGAGTAAAGTAAGGCAATCATTAGCTTGATTGCACTTTGTGTGACTTTCCCATTCATACTGTTATAAACAAAGATGTTATTATTTATGCTAAAATACCACAGTTATAGAATACTAGTGGATGCCTCTCCAAATATTTGCCAACCTCATTGCTCACAAGTTATTGCTCATCGCTCATCACCCACTGCTAACTACTCACATGTTAGCACTCCCCCACCATCGCTCATGCCCAAGGCAATAATGATTTTGTCCTGCAACCATGCTTGTGGTTGCCAACCACACACACAAATGCTAGATGTCATAAAAAGTTTGTTTCGGCCAACCCCGTGCTGCCTGATGAACTTCAACATAGAACCCAAGACAACCACATTAGCATAAATGCATAATTAATACCAATGGTGGTTTTATTTCATGAAGAATAGCTACCACAGTACGGGCACCCACCATAGTTGGGGTGCCACAACATCGTTCATCAATTTTCTCCCCTGGGGATGCATTTGGGGGTTGCCCACTAAGTTTACTTGGGCCATATTAGCAAGTGTGGTTGTCTACCATGAAAACCAGTGTGCTAGCAAGGTCTGAAGGCGATTTTCAGCGCTAGGCAACCAAAAAAATGGCTTCCAAACTAAAGCTTGATACCCAAACTAGTGGAAACAAACATGGTTTCTCCTAGTGATATATTCCTCATTGATATCAATTGGAAGGTTGAAGGTTGAATGAGTTGTTCGACCATCATTGAGCAATTGACAACAATACTTGACGCAACAACCCATAAATTTTCCTTCAATCTTCAATTTGCTATGATAGTATCATATAAAAATATTTTACCAGTGCCTACATGGCTATAAAATGAACATTGCTTGTGTAATTTGGCAATTATTGTCAATATATCAAAAACAATAGTTTGTTCATGGCAAAATTGACATCGCCAATATTCCTAAGTATTAATCTTCTTGTTCCCAACCAAGTTGCTCTGCAATCGAAGGATTCATGTCATGAATGACAACTTGATTCATAGTAGCTCCTGGGATACCCAAAATATTGCTCAATGAATTATCAATATTGTTGTTCTCTTAAAATCAAAAAAATCCATAATAAAGTATCTGTTCAGTGATAGGATTATTGATATGGTATTGCACTTGTTATTGCCACATATTTGATGACAACATATTTCCCGTATCCTATATACCTGGTTGATTTGGGGTACTAGCTATGATGAGATGAGTAAGCAAAGTTATACATTAAGTTGTGATCTTAATTGAGTCCAAATACATCACACAAGCCACTTATAGACATTCCACCTGTTCTCTATCATTCAACCGGTTGAAATTTTCACCCAAGTTTTGAAGGCCACTTTCATTCTAATAAGTTTAATTTCTCTTTTGGTCAAACAAAAATATTACAAATAATGAGGTAATTTCATGTTCTAATCATGTACTTGTTGCCACCAATTGTTCTCATGTCATCTTGTTAATCTCGAGATTTGTCCGCCCCTACAACTAGTCTCAAGACTAGACTACACATTTTGCCAATTGATGTCCAATCTCAGTCAGTGAGTGCCATTTGCCTTGCTCTATCTCCTTCCCAGGGTCAACGTTGAATCATTGAATACGGGTGCATAAGAAAATCTCAACTCGGTGCAATGGTAGGACAATTCCCAACTTATTCATGGGTCAAGGTTCAAGTTGGGAGCGCTTTATTATGTTATAAAGGAACTCCACCCAAAAATCATTTCACCGTCACATGCTTCAAGTACAAACTTGTGATGACCCAAGTGCCAAGGAGAAGGTTGATCTCTTTGATACATATATGCACATAATTACAAAATCTATTGTTTGTTGAACCGTGATTGTTGTTTTTCTATCCTAAAACTACTATTTATATTTTTGTTATGGAAGAGGGGTAGATAACATTACTAAGAGCCATCTTGGGGGTCTCGTTGGAAATGGGGCAAGGTTAAAGCTGTTGTGAAGACTGACGGGCATCTTTTCCGAGATTTATTTCGGGCTCACAACATGTATTGTACAGTTGCATCGATAGATTGACATGTACAAACAATTCGCAGACACACGTGGGACCCCGACCGACAGCTAAACTACATTGGAGCTTCGAAGATTGATACTCTTCGATTAAGATGTTGCGAATGTTGGGCCCAACTGCCGGTTCAGTCTTGTGAAGTGAACACTATTCAGGTCGACAAATGTTCACTTTGCAAAAGTGACCCAACATAAGAGGGGTACAATTCTCCTAGAATGCCCAAAATCTTTTGACACTAGGGGTGCAACACCCTCGTGATGAGTGATCTTATGTACTAATGCCATTGAATCAACTATTGATTTAATGGGACCCATGAAAAGTAGTAAGTCTAGGCCGCTAACACGTTAAAGATCGTCTAGCTTAAGCGCCACTTTTAATGTCTCCTTCCCGAGAAAAGGAGTGGCATCATCCACCATTGCAAATAAGTCTAACAATCATCCATCTCAAAAGCCGATAAGGAAAGGAGACATAAAAGTTCCATGACAACATGTGCCCAGTCAACAGGTTTCTGTCTGTATTCAGTCGTACTTAGGAAACGCCCGGATTGAGGATCATTGAACTGCAAACTTGCTTGACAATCGTGCCTTTTGAATTGGAGATGTAGACATAACATTACTTAGTAGCTACATGATGGTGTATCTTTCCAAAGAAAGAGGTTGCGATTAGAAAACTTTGATAAGTTACTTGTCGAAAAGTTCACAGTACAACAGCTTGAGTGCTCCCCGTAAACGAGGAGTCCTGAAATTAAAGGAGAATTATGCTCCTGTGATATCTAATCCCACGCAACACAACAAACAGATGTGTAATGTTATGAACCTCATTTGAACTTCGTCTATAGTTGTATAGTCTCGTAACCATAAAAAGTCATGTCAACCCTTCCTTACCCTCAAGAGCCCCACAAACTCTCGGAAAAACAGAAACCATTGTGAAGGCTTGTCATATCTTCATCCACCCCCTCCTCGGCATGGAGATTCTTTAATGTTTCAAGAATAAATAGGAGTAAGGTTCATTTGGTTTTGTTTTAATTTGGAGGAGAATGATGTTTTGAAGTTTTTTTGAAGTTCGTAGAAGGTCACTAAGACTTGAAGGAAGAAGCAAATTTTCATGCCCCGGGTGTTGCCCATTTCAAAGGATCAATGGGGGATCGACCATCTTTAGTAGTGTGGCCCCAAACAAAACATGCTTCAAAGTTAGAATTCAATCTCATTGTGAGAGAAACTCATCATCATTTAAAAATTTCACAAAAATTTAGAATTTAGTATATAGTTTTGAATCACTTTCACTTTAACGTTTGCAAGGATCAAGAATTGTCCATTGTACTGTGTTTGCATCCGTTTAGACCTCTAGTACTCTCAATTTCTGAAATCTCAATATTGGGTTTGTTTAGACCTCTAGTACTTGGAACTCGAAGTTTAGAGGCCGACCCCATTATCATCATAAATATTTCTAGGGTCTTAGAATTTCACTGAATGCTTTTGAGAACAACATAATATCAGTTAATTGTGAGGGTCTATTCTATGGACTGATCTCCAAGAAGAATGCTCTTGGACAATGTCTATTGGATTTTCTATGGAATCTAAATTCAACCTGAATCTAGGTTTGGGACTTCAAGAGGATCTCAATTGGCAATGGCATCTGTGATGAGAAAGAAGACTATTTCACACAACTGAATACATTTTGTATAGTATTTTCCCAATGCAAAATTAGTAATTTTGGGAAACACTTTTGAGATTGATTCAAATTCGACCTTTAAAATCAGCCATGGGCTAGATCACATCTTCATTCGACTGGGCCCCGCTCCTCCCACGCCTCCTTTAGTGCCCGCGCCTGTGTGGCAACTCTCCCCTTTGGAGCCAATGTGACAATACCCAGTCAAAATACACCTATTCAAGTTAACATCACCTTCATTACTCCCAAGTTAATTGATGAAGTTCCTTCACATGTCAATAGAGCTTGATGGCTCAAGTGATCCGAAGCTTAATGACCTAAGTGACGGGGTATTGTCACATTGGTTCCCAACGGGGAAGGGTTCCCACACTGGTGCGGGCAGAAAGACCGGGCAATGAAGAAGACGTGGGAGAGGCGGGGCTAAGCTGAATGAAGATGTGATCTAACCCAGGGCCTAAAATCATGAAGCCAACCATGGATAGTAAATCCCTACTAAATGCATCAGTCGAAACACATACAATCAATTGAAGCATGATCTAAAGAAATCCATATGACAAAATAAAACGTCCGCATCGGAACTTGTAGGTCAATCCAAAACCCGGCAACAAGTCCGCTCCATCCTCAAAGGATGGAGTCGGAGAACCAGTACACACACCATGGATTTAATCAAACACATTTTTTAGGTCCCGCATTTCAAATCTTAGGTCTTGCTCTCTCGCTCACTCGCATTAAACCAGGAACTTACTTCGAAGAAGCGGCTCAATGTTTCAGGGTAACACACACATTGACCAAATTGTTGTCGAACAAGTTCATATGATTAATTATCTAAGCACACCGAGAAGAATATGTCGTAGAAAGTAAAGTGGGTCAGAATACTACCTAGACTTATCTACACAGACAGGGGAGAGTTGACTTGTAATTGTGCTGGTAATTCGGGAGGATCACAACTGACTTGGCCCTCGCATGCAGGCAGGGCAGTTCCTTTGGATTGGAGACATGCATGAGTGGATTAAAGAGTGTTTTTTAAACATTAAATCTCACCAGCATCATCGGCCTAGCATCAAACTACTTCAATGCAACTCTCTGGAGATCACATCAACATGCCGACTAAATTGTTATGAAACGAGGTCATATGATTCCACTGTGATGCATACGATGTCATAGCGATTAGGTCCAAATACCCGACACTTATCTAGATAGTGGAAAGTTGACTTGTAATCATGTCGGTATTTCATTTGGATGCTTGGAAATCAAACTTGTAGTGTTAAAAAAACAACCAGCGGCGACAATGTAGACTAAAGAGCAGACCTGATTTGAAGGGTTGTCCATGAGGCGGGCAACTAATGGATGGAGAGAATTGACCACTGAGTTACATATGAAACGCTTGAGTTTGAGGAATATTCGGTTGATATTCAAGACTTCAGGAGAATTGCTGATCGATTTAGAGGAATTTAAAGAATACACCCTCAAATTGAGGAAGAAATACTGAAAGATGTCAACATGTAACCAGTTGGACTTGGAAACACCAGGATCTCCAACCAATTATGCCCCAAAATCTCCCCGGACATTGGTGGGATCTGCTATTTACCTTCAAAATCTAAGGGGGTTGATATACGACTTGTATACAAATTTTCTACAAATCCTCACAAAATCTTATAATTGTTTTGACAAAAATAAGACTTATGAGAGACAAATCAAGGAGGGAATGATAATATTAAAGGCATATGTACATTGTGCCATTGATGAGTTCATATGCTAAGTATGTAGTGTATTTAACTAGGACTAAAGTAAATGTGATAATAGATGTGTTAGTTTCATTTACTGTTGTTAGTCATATGATAATAGTTCTTAATGACTACCCTATCCATTCTTGTTAGGATTTGTATTTTGGGTTGTAAGTGTTTACAAAATGGAGGCTTTTGGAGTGCTCACGGGCTCTCCCTTGAGTTTTTTTTCTCCATATTGTGGCTAAGTTATTGTGCTTTTGTCTTTTCTTGTTTGATGCAATCATTGAGTTACATGCTATGGATGACCAAAAACGTTCAATGACTTTCTCATTGGAAAATGCTCGGGGGGGGGGGGGGGGTAGTGTGTTAAAAAGTTAAGGATATAGGTGCGAACAACCACTATTTTATAGGGGGGTATTACTTTCAATTCACCTATTTTTTTCACATGCTATCATTATGTAAACTTCTACTTTGGGTTAATAGAAAAATGGCTTGCCTTACTTATAATTCCAAATTACCTATTATTTCATACCCTAAAGTACTTTAAAGATGTCCAATGCCATTTTTGATACCCTATATTACTCTTAAGTCCAATTATAATTTTTTGCCCTCATGTTTTTTAAATACCCTATCATTTGTTCGCACGTGTATTGCTACTCCAACCAATGACTACCCCCCCCCCCTGAGGGAAAATGATAATGGATTTCATATGTAATAAAGGTATTTTCAATTCATGATTTTTATCTTGTGTATGTAGTGGAGGCATTTATCACATCAAAATTAGAAAGCTTGGTTTGTCTACATGAATCCATTTCCTAGCTTGCAATTAGTACATGTACATTTGTTTCTCTATATAAACTTTTCGTGTATAGGGGTTTAATTTCATAGTGACCCATGCATGTCATTTAGGTTTCTATTGAAGAGTCCACCCCTGGGCATGGCTCTATTATATATGGCCTATCTTTTTGAGAGAGAGAGAGAGAGAGAGAGAGAGCATTGAGGAATCTCAATGGCAATATAATACTAACTTCCCAAAAAATTGAACCTTCATTGTCTCATTTTTAGGACATGATGTTGCTAGATTTGAAGATGGGTGGGAAGTAAGAATTAAGAATAAATGGACTCACAAGAGTCTAAAAGTGAATGCGCTTTCCATGTACTTTCACCCTAAAGGCACATGCATGTATCACATATTAGCACATTGTTCATGGGCTATAAAATGAATGTGCAAGGCTAGAAAGTGAAAACTTTATGGAACAAACTTGTTGACATCGATTTAAAGCTCACATCCATACAGTGATGCTTTGAAATGACTTGGTGAAGCACTGGGGCTCTCATGTACTTGGAGGGGTCACATGCACTAATGGAGTATTTATAAAGGGACTATGCAAGAATGCTTGTATTCATACGTTATTATGCATATTTGATGAATAATCTTGCAATACATATATTATAATCTCAAAATAAAATTTCAAAACCTAACTATATTTATGAAATTGTAGATGAGACCCTATCTATTATCACACCCAATTTTCTAGTGGAATGTTAATTACCCCCTTTTGGTGAACTCCACATAAGCATTTTTCACTTTTGTATTAAATCAAGATAACATCATAGCTTTGTGTTAGAAAATAATATATTTTGAACAAATGTAGTCTTACAATCTATTAGAAGACAAACGTTGTTAATGACTATTTATGGATGTTATGGAATAGAATGTGGGTTTAAATTGAAAAATAATACTTCTGTAAGATTTTTATGAATGAACATTATATTGTGTCAAACTTCATTCAATTATGATTTGATGTGAAAATTTTCTTACGATGGACATTTATAGGGTTCAAGTCATATAAAACTTGCACGAACGCAAACTTGAAAGTCTACTTACAACTTCTTCTTTTGAATAGTAATATTTGGACATGGGAACCTATTTTGTTAAGGATGTTTTCATTTTGTTGCCTTCTACTAAAATAAAATGAAATGCAATTGATTTTGAAGTCTAGGAAGTCGAAAAGGCTAATGGGATTGAAAATACTTTTCAACAGTTGCACATTGATTTTACAAAAACAAGTGATAGCTTCTTAAGGAATAAGTTATTTTATTTTTCTTTTCTTTTGTCACAAATAGACATATGTGCTTTATGAACTCTTACCTCAAAAACATTTTAGCAAAAAATGATTTAATTTGCATCTCCATCCACCCCTTCCAAAGTTCTCATTTGGACAAAAATGTCCTCATGGGACATTAAGGGGTTAACATAAGTGATCATGAAAGCCTATACTTGAACACAAAAAACATGTTCTTGACCTACATGCTTCCATTTTTGGTAAATTAGTAAATAAGTGAGTCAAAAGTGATCATATTTAAATTGAACCCATTCAAGGATTTCATTGTGAACGGTTGAAAACTTCAAAATTCATTTGAATTCACATACACGTCATGCTTGCCTTTGCAATTAACTAGGTGTTAAGTAAATGAAGTCTTATGAATGAATTTTGAACGTAATGAAATTATAATTTTGTAGATTTATTTGGCAAACCTCACGATCAAAATGAAAAATAGCTTGAGATGTGGGCTACGTCTCTTGTTGAAAATACGTTTAGTTGTATGCATATAATGTTATTTGTGAGTAAGACACATCCACAGTGACAATCCGATCGCAATCAAACATTATTTCTCAATTAAAGGCTCAAGGTCTCTCAAACAACAATACATGCAATTATGACAGTCATTCACAGTCACTTTATTTACCTCGACAATAGTTTGGCAGTGAGTTCATTTTATGTAGACCTTTGTATGGTGGGCATTCATAGGCACAACTTTCATCTTTATCTTACATTTTAGTATCTTATTTGAATTTATTTACCAAAGCTGAGAGCACTTTGGGATAGTCAATTGTCTCATATTCATTAAACCCATTCAATGGAGCTTGAAATGTCAATACAATCACCCTTACATAAATATCAATCTTCTTTGATTAATTATCATTTTGATTTCAATTGTCAAACTATTATTTTTTACCTAATTACGGTCAAAGTAACCAAGTGCCCAAAATTTGAGACAATGATCAAACCAAATATGCATGTTAAATGACCATGGTTTAGTTATTTGATTTGTTCTTTACGTCTTTGATTGTAATTATAATTGTAAATGATTACAACTAAAAGTAGATTAGTGGTATTATCCAACACACATTTAAATACATACATGTATTCCTCATTTTCCAATCATATCAAATTTCAAAGCAAGTATGTCTTTTTGGTACTAATTCACATTCTCACAACATACCATAGACATACTACACGAAATATGATATTTAGTGTCAGAAACTATTTGAATTTCACAGAGTTTTTTTTTTTTACTATAGATGTAACTTTTTACCAAGTAAAGTTGTTATTGTTCTATAACGTCCAATATAGTGAATAACACTAAATATCATATTTAGTGTAGTTTTATTATCAAATATTATGAAGAGTTAGATGTTGAAAGCTAGATGTTGATTATTTTTAGAGGGGAGTGCTATCTTGTGAGGAGTGAGCAATGAGTGGTGAGCGATGAGCAGTAACTTGTGAGCGGTGAAGAAGGCTAAATATTTGGTAACAAGCCCATTGGTATCCTTTACCCATTGTATTTTGGCATGAAGAATAGTAGTCATCTTGGATTTTCAAAAAAATGAATGCCAACGTTAGCGCCATTGTGGTATCACATTGGTGGCACATAACAACATCGATGTCTTAATAATAGTTGATGTCTTCATAATAATTAGAGAAATACATATACAATATGCTCTACATAAAAATTATGAAATCAACCAAATGAAGCTTTTAAACAAGATAAACAAGCATAATTTATGCACAAAATAAATTAATGGCCTTGCGATTAAGAATTGGGGAGTCATCTGAGTCTTCAAAATTGGTGTTTTTACTAACAACTAAAAAATGATTGTGTGATTAAAGTCTTCAAGACGGAATCATAAACATTTTGGTCACCTTCCAATGCCAAGAGATGATGCTTCAAAGTGCAGCAAGCATGTATAGACTGTCTTATCAAAGAGGTAGTACACAATTATCAAGAGAACAATCAATGAGAGCATGTTAATTGGTATTGAAGTTATACTAAGAAAGTCTTAATATAAATTTGATTTATATCAGTGAATGTAGTGAGGTTTGCAATAACGCCTTCGGGTTTTGACAAAACATTGATCAAAACTTGGAAGAATATTGGATGTTTTTCTCATGGGGCCCTCCAAGGTGTGATACCATCATTTTTCATCAATTGAGAAGTATCATCTATGAAGTTGAATTAAGCATCATCATCCAAATTCATATCATGCTCCAAAATATCTTTGTCAATATTCATTTGAAAAGGTAAATGTGTGTATTTCAATCCATAAGTATTACCAAGAGTGTGAATGAGTAAGAGCGTTATGAACTTGATTGTCTACAAAATTTTTTAAAGTAAGTAAAATAACAAATCAATCAAAATATAATGTACACAAATAAAATTGATTTAAGAAATTGAGAAATAAACATGAACAAACGAAATTGTAAAATTAACCATTTGTTTGGATATTGAGGATTGTCCAAACAAAATGAGTTCACACAAATCCAATATTCATGACCGACCTTAAAATCATAATTAAAGAATTAACAATACAATTCTTTTGTCCGCTTTGGATCTTCAAGGTAAAATATTAACAAAAACATCATTGTTGTGAAGATACTGCATGCAAAATAGAAATAAAACAAGAAGAAATTATTGAGATTATGCATTCCAAAAAGGTATTGAAGAAGAAGGGTTTGAGATTACATGCACATGAAGCTCCTCTAGAATATCTGCAATAGCCAAATCAAATGCTAGTTTTGCTTTTTAAACACCTTGAAAGTAGAATGTGTGATTTGCACCAACCTAGATAACATTAGTACAACCCATGTAAGTTCAATGTGTTGTCGAGCGATAAAGAAAAAAGAATCCATTGATAATTCAATATATAGTTTGAAAGAATTGGTAAGGAAAAAAACCTAGGTGTGGAGATCCAAAGCTACTAGGAGATGCCATGAAATATTATTTGAGGGTGGAAGATCTCAATACTATGGATTGTGCTTTAGAGGGATCTAAGCTATTTGTCTCTACCAAAGTGAAGCTCAATATGCCACCAAATGCCGATTACAATTCACATCAACCCAACGAAGTGAATTACTAAATTCCTCACCTTAGCACTAGAGCTAGAAGGGCATGCATAGAGGTGTCATTGAGTTTTGCAGAGCATGGTGTGGCACATACCACATTGGTATTAAAATTTGATTTTTTTTCTTCCCATTGGCACATTTTAAGATTGCCACCCAACTTTGCGAAAAGATTTTGGATGATACAAGCCAATATAAGGACTTTGTATAACACCAAAGTCGGAACTGACAAACAGGGGACCCATGCTCTTACATACATGGGATTGAAAAAGGAGTTCCGTTCCACTAATAATGTGGAGTATGAGTTTTGGTTTTGCCTTGACAACATCAAACGTTGTATGAGTGATAGCAAGAAGAAATATGTGTTGGACTAGTCTATAGTATCTAACACATGGCTAATGAAGATAGATATCAATTTCTCAAGGCAAGAGGTAGTGGTGCTTGAAGATGTCGGGTTCCAATTATAACAGAGGGAGGCTCTCTCTCCTTGGCGTAGGCTTTCCATAATTGCAACACTCCCAATCCCTTGGATAGATTTCCGTGTGCCATCAAACTCGGATGCCTATCCAACTTTGTAGGTTTGGAAAAAATAATGTGCCGCAATCTAGTAGCACCAACAACAAATCACAAAACCAAATGGGAGAGTGCCGGACTGATGGATAGTTATTATGTGATTGGAGTCATTGCCATTCCATATCCAAGATTTGAAGTGTAAATCAACATTATCTCCAAGAAGGATATCGCATACCAATCACAATTGGCGACATACAACATTAAACATGCCCCAACTTTACAAAAATGTCATCTCAATCTTTGGGAAAGAAAGGTAAATGGGTGTATTGCAAACATCTTTATTATTGTTGTTTAAATTTCTTTGTAGAGTGGATTATGATAGTGTGAGGCCAAACCGCCCACCCTTAAGCGTCCTAGTCCGGGTGAGGGAATGGATGTCACATTCGTGTTAGTATAACTCCATCTTACCAAATGTGTGAGAATTCAGTACATTTCTCGTCGATTCGAGTACACCAATTTATTCCATCATAAGATTACAAGTGTTAAAAAACACTCTTAGAATCTAAGATGCTCTAATTGTTTTTTGGCTCTAAAACATGCAAAACAAAATCATTTTGTTCATGCTATATACCGTTGGAATCGTATTCTCGGCGTGCAAAATATAGTATACATTACATACCTTCAAATTTATTTTGATTTTAAAGTTATTTTCTTACAATTTCGTTCGTACAACCTACCTCCATCTCCGCCTCAGAAGATTGTTCTTCTTTTTCGTATTGTGTGGCGTATTTCTCCATGGTTGCACGTGAGCGTACATGTCCTTTCCATTGGTTTACGAGCTTGGATAAGGTGACCCAAAAATATATCAAACCATCCTTGCAGTTTCAAACACAAGCAAATATGCAAGGATTACAAAGACGCGAAAACAATGGACGACGCCGAGACTAAGTATCATGTGATTCGTTCTTGGTGGTTGTCATCCGGATCTGCCTCAGAAGAAGGCATCCTTGGCCTTTCAGAGTGGTTGGGTTTTTGGCACTTTCGTTATAGACAATGGGGTGGTCATATGCTATTTATAAATATATATCAAAATTCATTATTCAATGTCATTCATTTTTCTTCCATTATTATATATATATATATTATATTTTTATTATCCTCATATTTGTGTGTTGTTCATAAGATATGACAATAGAACAATGTGCGGAAATGCCAACATGCAACCTTGCAGAGACTATACACAAAAAATAGCTCCAACAATCCGGCAACAAGATGACTTGTTTATATGAAGCTACAGTAGATGACATGATCCGTGCCTTCATGCAAATTGCAAATTATCGGACATGGTTGAAAGGGGATCTGATGGTAAAGGTCTTGATTCGGCATCCTTGAAACTCAAAGCAGCTACCAGGTGTGGAGATCCAAAAATGTTGGCTGATGCCATAAAGTCTTATATAGGGGCAGAAGACGTCAACACTAGAGATTGTACATTGGAAGGGTCAGAGTTTTTTGGTTCCACCAAACGTAAACTCAACCTATCACCGGATATTGATTGTGACTCTCATCGACCCAACAAAGTGAACTATTTAATTCCTCGTCCCAACACCCGAGCAACTAGTCAACGCATAGAGGAATCATTGAATTCTACAATTCATGGTGTGGCTCATACTACATCTGTGTTAGAGACTGATTGTCTCGCTTCTAAGTGGCACATTGTAAGATTGCCACCCAACTCAGCCAAACGATGTTGGGCACTGCAAGCCATTACAGGGACTATGTGCAATACCAAAGTCGGGACTGGGGAACATGGCACACCTGCTCCAACATACAAAGGGCTCAGAAAGGAATTTTGCTCTCCCAACAATGTGGAGTATGAATTTTGGTTTTGCCTTGACGATATCAAGCGTTGTGTGAGTGGCAGTAAGAAAAAATATGTGTTGGATTGGCCTACAGTACCCAACACGTGGCCGGTGAAGATAGGTACCAATCTATCGAGAGAGGAGGTTCTGACACTTGAAGATGTTGAATTTCAACTACAGCAGAGGGAGGCATTGTCCCCTTGTCGTAGGCTTTCAACAATCGCAACTCTTCCCAACCTTCGCTCGCATTTTTGTATGCCACAAAATCCGGATGTCCACCCTACATTCAGGTTTGGGAAGACAGTGCGTCGTAATCCAACAGCACCGCTGGCGGATCACAAAAACAAATGGGAGAGCACCGGACTCATGAAAGATTACTATGTGGTTGGGGTCACTGCCATTCCATATCCGGGCTTTGAAGCGATAATCAACATTATCTCCAAGTAGGATATCACCTACCATATCACAATTGGCGACATCCCACATTGCACATGCCCGGATTTGACGAAAATATCATCTCATGCATCGGGGAAAAAAAGAAAATTGGTGTATTGTAAACATCTTTATTATGTGTTTAGATTTTTGTGCAAGGTGGATTACGAGAGTGACAAGTTCATTCATGCACCTACATATACCTATAATGAGGTCATGCAACTACTTGAACTTGTTGATATTGTAGAATGTGAGTAGTATTGCAAGTGTTCTATTAAGCAACATATATTTGAATGTCAATAAATGGCATGTTTTGGTTTGGATGATTATAATAAAAATTAGCTATAGACTGAAAGTATTTCAAATGATTCAGTAACTTCAATTCTATTTAGACTACGGCCCAACCGTGAGCGGTTTGATTGATTTACACGGATAAATAATAACAAGTTTCTAAAATTAAAAAATAATCGAGAAGATTCTACGCACATTCGCGTAGTAACCTCTTCTTGGTATCCGCCTATAGATTATTCCTACTTTCTCATTAGCTCAATTTGGGATAGCACCAGTCAATGTAACCAACCGGATTCGAACCCGGGTTGATCTAGACCTAATACCAGTCTCTTACACAACTCGCATCTACAGGCGGATGTCTCAAAACCTAGTAGCTACCTACATATTGATTATTTCTAATATCTAATTTCCTTGCTTTTGTACATTGTGAGCCTTAACTCAACCCATGAGCGGTTTGAGTGGTTCACAATTATGACACCTACATATACGTATAATGAGGTTATGCACCTACTTGAACTTGTTGATGTTGTGGAATGTGAGTAGTTGTGCAAGTGTTGGTTGTAACTACATGTATAAGGATGTCAATAAATGACATGTATTGGTTTGGATTATTATAATAAAAATCAGCAATGGATTGAAAGTGTTTAAAATGATCCATGGCAATAGGGCCCTTTCACGTGTGTTTCATTTAAAATACTGGCAATTTACAATTGAAAATATGCAATTAATTTGTCAAAATACTGGTTATGTACCCTAAACCCGTGTGTCTTTACTAAATTTGGAGTCATTGCTCATATGTTACTGCTCATTGCTCATGTGTTACTGCTCACCGCTCACCGCTCACTGCTCATCGCTCATAAGATAGCTTCCCTCACACCAAGCCTCACTCTTTTTATACTTTTGATTGTTTCAATAACACTCCAATTGCAATTCTAAATAAATTCTAAACATAAAACAAATATGAGCACTCATTTTGGGCTCATAGATAGTGACAAATTCAATCATGCTCGAATGTACTCCTACAACAAGGTCATACAACTACTTGAATGTGCATGTATTGTAAAGAGTGAGTAGTATTTCAAGTGTTGCGCTCAACCGCATGTTCAAAAATTATAGTGAATGAGATGTATCGGTGAGGATTTTATACTAAAAATCAACAATGGACTAATAGTTTAAAAAATATCCATGGTAATATGATCTTTTTACTCTTGTTGAATAAAAAAACAAGTACTTTGAAATTAAAAATTAAAAAACACAAGTACTAATTTGAGAACACCTACCCTAAAACCATGTTCATTTACTAAATTTGGCATCATTGCTCATGTGTTACCGCTTACTACTCATGTGTTATCGTTCACTACTCATATCTTAGCTTCCCCCATTTTTAAAGGAACATCTAATATTTATTCAAGTAAAAGTGATCTCAATTACTACAATGACGCTTACCATGATGTCTATAGCAGTCAGTAAACTTCTTCGAGTTACTCGAAATTCTACTTATAAAATCAATGCTACATTGTTGATTGTTCTCCTCCAGACATGGCTCCTTAAGTGTCAAAGTGTCAAGATACATAACAAATCAAACAATTGCCTAACATCTTTTCCTTTGGCACAGAAACAACCTTAGGTCTTAATCCCTCATCTTAATAAATCTGGATAAGTTACATTAAACAGAATTCCTCCTCTTTATTCCTTGTAGCAAAAAACTTTCTATGATGATGAAATTGGCATATGATCTAGGATTCATCCATCTTCAACTTATGTCAATAACTTCCTTATCTCATTGCTTGACACTTCAAGTAGATGGGGGAAGTGTTGCAGACAATAAAGTCATTCATAAAGTAAGTGGACAAAACTATGGATCTAGTCTCAAAGTATAAAGTCACTCAAGTCTTGTTAATGCTTAAATTATCATCCATAAGGAGTGGTGTGGGTGTGAGGCCAAACCCACCACCCTTAAGCGTCCTAGTCCGGGTGATGGCTTTGAGAATCACATTCAATTCCTAATACCATAATGTGGATTTCTGTATGGTTCTTATGTCCTCGGTACTAATTTCATCTCAACTCAACTTGCTTTGTTATTGTGAGCATCGTTGCTCGTAGTGGAATTTGATTTCTCAAGGGTCCAACCCGCGGCCTTGGCCACACATGCCCTTAAAGAGATCCCTCTAGACTTCTTGATTTTTACTTCCTTAATCTTGTCCTTGCTAGGATTCTCCACATTCTCCATTAATTAGGCACATGATTTATTCCAACCAAAGAATGCGAGTGTTTAAAAACACTTACCTCAATGGGTAACCACCAACACATTCAAGAGTCACACACACTTCTACTCTCCTAATGAATCCAACTTTACCTAAGAACCAAGATGGCATGAAAGAATGTAGTGTGGTCTAGCAATCCCGCAAGGGATTAGCCTAACTACCCCCCCCCCCATAGTAACCTAACTAATTGAAGCTAACTAACTAGCCTTGGCCCAACAGAAATGCAGTCCCGCAGCCTTGGCTGTCGTGGCCTTGGCCCAGCAGAAATACAACCAGCAACCTTGGTTGCCGTGGCCTTGGCCCAGCAGAAATACAACCAGCACCCTTGGCTGTCGTGGCCTTGGCCCAATAAAAATACAACCAGCACCCTTGGCTGTCGTGGCCTTGGCCCAACAGAAATACAATCAGCACCCTTGGCTGTCGTGGCCTTGGCCCAGCAGAAATACAACCAGCAACCTTGGCTGTCGTGGCCTTGACCCAACAGAAATGCAGTCCCGCAGCCTTGGCTGTCGTGGCCTTGGCCCAACAGAAATACAACCAGCAGCCTTGGCTGTTGTGGCCTTGGCCCAGCAGAAATACAACCAGCAACCTTGGCTGTCATGGCCTTGGCCCAACAAAAATACAACCAGCAACCTTGGTTGTCGTGGCCTTGGCCCAACAGAAATACAACCAGCAACCTTGGCTGTCGTGGCCTTGGCCCAACAGAAATACAACCAGCAACCTTGGCTGTCGTGGCCTTGGCCCAACAGAAATGCAGTCCCGCAGCCTTGGTTGTCGTGGCCTTGGCCCAGCAGAAATACAACCAGCGCCCTTGGCTATTGTGGCCTTGGCCCAGCAGAAATACAACCAGCAACCTTGGCTGTCGTGGCCTTGGCCCAACAGAAATGCAGTCCCGCAGCCTTGCTGCCGTGGTCTTGGACCAGCAGAAATGGAGTCCCGCAGCCTTGTTGCCGTGGCCTTGGACCAGCAGAAATACAACCAGCAGCCTAGCTAAGTCATGTACTAATCTAAGTATCTAAGTCATGAACTAATCTAACACCCTACTTTTACTAACTACCACCTTATCACTACATGCAATCTTAAGCTTTAAGAGCTCACTCACTTGGGAGGCCTTGAGAGAGAGAGAGCTTAAATAATTAACTTCACTAAAACTAACAACCCACACACGTGGCTCAGGCTCTTAGGAGCTTGCTCCCTTGAAAGCGCTTGATGGAGAGAGTGGTAAATGAGAGAGAAAACACCTTAAGTAGCAAAGAGGGAGAGAGGGAGAGAGAGGTGAGGATAGGGTGAGAGGATTAGCACCTCCAATCACAATCCCTTAACCTTCACCTCCAAAGTAGGGACTAATCCCCATCCACCAAGCTTCCTTCTTCCTAAACTAACAAGGTGGATCCAAAAGTGGGCATTTAACCCGCGGAGCTCACCTTGTTTCACCTTACCCCCTACTCACATTATCAAGGCATACTCTTATTGAAATCAACCTTGAAATAATCACACAACACCACCTAACGCCTAAAGTTAAATCCACACCACACTTCACTCTTTTTATGTTTTGTGAATAATCATAACACATCAAAGTCAAACTAAAATTGGTTTCGAAGAGTTAATCACCACATGTGGGCACCATTTTGGGCTCACAGTGGGGCTTTTAAAAACCGGCACTCTAGCTTGTCCTACTAGAATGGGTGTGCCAAGGTAGCCTTGCATAGGCCCATCCGGGATTTAGACAACGGGTTTCATGCACATACCCTATCTTAGATCCTAAAATTCTCTCAAAGTTTGAGAGGTGAGAGGAGGAGGACCCAAAATTTGTACCCAACTTTCAAAATAGGCTTCGAGACACACAATGAGCTAAGCGAGCTCGCAACAGAAAGTGTTCTCAAAGAAGGATCAAACCCACGATTTTGTCCCAGTTTGAGGGACTTCATGGACAACTCTTAGAGCTGCCGCATCGGCCGGGCTGGCTTGGCCCCGTATGGACCCCCGGTGTGGCTGGTCTATCTAATGGCCCAAGCTTCTTTTTATGTGTGTTAATGGGAGGATAGCTTCTCAACCTATTGGCTTGAATCTTCACATCTGGTAAGATTCCCAACAAGAAGAGGAAATTGGATCACTGGGAATCTCCCATTTTATCCTTGCAACTCACTTGGAAGGATTACACTTGCAATGTTCACTCAATCATGGGCACATTCAGATCATCTTAAAGAGACATTAACAACTTTCTATTCATTTCTCTCGAGCAATGATATCAAATTACTTACACATCACCTTGGTTAACAAAATAGCATGGATCATGTTTGTTTTCATTGAATCACTTCCTCTTTCAAACTTATCTACGTCTTTTGGAAGAAGGAGGATATCGAGAATTTTCCTCACATTTAGTTTGAATGCAAGGAATATGTTGTGGAATATTGTCAATCCCACATAACATTGTTATGAATCTTGTGTGTGTGTACTTAAAAAAATTATTAAGAATTTTGAAGTAAATGTAGATGACAAAAGAGGGCCCTAAGGTTTAGAGAAAAAAATTGACAATAGATGTGTTAGTTTCATTCAATTCAAAATTTCATTTATTGTTGTCATATAATAGTAGTCCTCGATGACTACCCTGTTCATTCTTGTTAGAGTTTGCATTTGGGTTCTAGGTTTTTACAAACTGGAGGCTCTTGGAATGCTCATCATGGGCTCCCTTGAATTTGGCTCTTCGGATTGTGGCTAAGTTGTTATTATTATTATGTCTTTGTTTGTTTGATGCTATTGTTGGGTTACATGCCATGGATGAAAAATTCGATGACTTTCTCATTGAAAATGAAAATGTAATAGAGGCTTATTTTAATTCATGCTTTGTATTTTTTGTATGTAGTGGAGACATTTATCACATTAAATTAAAAAAGCTTAGTATAAACACATGAGTCCATTTTTCTAGGATGCCAATAGTACATAATATCAATTTGTTTTTCTTCATAAACTTCTTGAAAATAGGGGATTTGATTTCATAGCAACCCATGCAAGCCATTTTACATTTCCAATGAAGAGTCCGTCCCCTGGGTCCTACACAATATGAGATTGCAAATTTGCATCCAATATACTTGAACAACACAAAAACTTCCCACTTAACTCAAAAGAGGCCTTATAAAGTTTCATATTACAATAGAGGTTTGGCGCTTCACACATTGAGACAATTTAGCCACAAATATGGAAAATTTGTGCTACTTATACTCAATATTTGGTCATGTGCTCAGCCAAGAGAGGTGTGGCCTTTCCTATCATACAAAAGCATCTTTGAGTTCTTCTTGCCTAACTCTCTAGGCCATAGTCATTCATTTCACATGCATTTTGGGGTTTTTAGATCAAATAGAATCCATTCATATAACCTTTTCACTATAAACTAGAATTTTCCAAAACATCAACGCCACATTTTTTTTTTTGTTTTTTTTTGTGTTAAGGAGATTTTCTTGTCATGCTCGTTTACAACGGGGTTGGGTTCCACATACAAGTGGCCGATCATAAAATGTGTTGGTGAAATTGGGGTGAACTATCCTCGACATCAAAAGTAGACATATGAAAACTTCAAGTTGATTATGATGAACTGGAGGCAGTAAAGAAGTTAGCATGTTGGAACTATATTGCTAGTGAAGGATGTGACTAGCTCCCACATTGTTTCCTTGCCTAACTTATCTCTGCCAGAGGACTTATGCGAACACTCAAATATAACAACTGATTTCATTGGGACCTCTTATTAATTTTGCATCTCAACTCTGATTCTAAAACTTGAAACGATCATTATTTATGTCGTTTGCAATTGCCGATTGGACGAGACGAATCTCAAGCCGATCCAATGGTCAAAATCATTGTTTATGTGGTTGGAAGGGCCTATAATAATGCCATATAGCTTATATGATGTTGTTCTTTTAGATCGGGCTGCCCCAAAAATAAGGCCGGGGAACCTGGCCTAGGCCATCGAAGTGCCTCTCGAGCCTCCAACACCATCAATGCGTTTGGAAATATTGGCTTTAATAATTTCTTTAGAACTAGAAAAATATCTAATTTCTTTCAAAATATCCACCTAACGGGGAAAAATGTCTCGTGCTCACCTCCAACGAGCAACACGTAGCCTTCGATTCGCTTTCTTGTGTTGCGATCTTGACGAGTTCCTTGATTCCGATCGCGATTCCCAACATGCACCCGATAAGATACGTGGCCCTAGTGTGGGCACTTCCATCGTCACAAACAATTTTGGTTGTTGGATCGGATCGGTATTTGTTTTCATAAGGTTGTCATCTGCAAATCATGAAGATTATCAAAGTTAAAGTCATACAAAGTCAAAGTCAAGATTTCTCTCTCTTATTTAATAATCACATATCAAACCTTCCCCATTATGTGAATTACTACACTAAGAGAAACCGTGTTTATATCATGAACACATAGTCATCGTTCGTACCATGTGTCTTTTCGGTGTCCATTCTTGACTACAAGCCTTGCCATTTAAGTTGCCGCTCAAATGTAGGTGTTCGATCAAGAAAAGCGGGCACATAAAGGCCCACACGGGTAACTTTATTGAGTCGGATCCGGATGAGGCGCTCGAGGATTTGCCTTATCGAGGCCGATAGTGTCCCTCCAACTACCAAACATCAAATTGTTGACATGATTGTAGCGATTATAATTTTGAAAAATCCGATACGGACCGGACATTCTTATCGCTCCCCAAGTATTATTCTTTACTCCCAACTTATACATACACTACTATACATGCCGCATCATCGGTGGTTGGAGTCCAACGAGCCAGTTGGCATTTTGTAGGGAACTACTTTACTCGGTTTAAGGTGGATGGGTCTTAAATGGTTACCGTTTCCGACTAGCCCACTTCTCTTTAGCATATGAAACACGTGATTAGTATGAGAGGCTGGGCCGTAGAATCTTTCCTCATAAATTTTGGAGCCCACTTGAATACCTTTATTCGTTATTGAAGTGAAAATTCTCGTGTTCGTTAAATGGTCATATAGTCCTCCTGCCCTCCCCCCCGTCCTTTTCTCCAAAATGTGTTGATTATTGAACTTAGAATATCTATCATATTTTGAGCATGTAATCCATTTTTTTTTTTGCTTTAAACTTATCTTTTTGGTATTTGTTCTCGGATCTGCACCAAACCGCATGCCGCTCAAACATAGGTGTTCCAATAAGAAAAGTAATTGAATAAGGTTGTCTACCTTACAATGGTACTCATTGATTGGATGTGATAGCAACTCCACAGTCACTACAATTGTACATGCTATTTACCAATACATCTTATTTAAAATTTAATTTTTTTTATAACGATGGCAGTTATCTAGATTTTGGTTCTCCTAAAAATGCCACCATCGCTTGTAAATACGCACAATGTATCAACCTGAGATTCTTGTCACTCGTGTAAGGAAGTCCAAGAAAAAACCCATCTCCTGGAAGTTTATGCTCGGTTTATGGTTGATTCATTCCAACTTAATCTCACTAGACTATTTCGAATTATGCGATCCTAACTCCGGGTCAACTTTGGTAAGGAAAAAGAAGAAGAATCCAAACTACAAGGAGTCCCCAACGTTTTCACCTTCCTTCAACTTGCTTGGGTGTCACGCGTCCTTCGCTTCTTCATCACCTCAGAGCTTGTTGCACGGAGTCTAACTTGGGGATGTCAACAATCGTGGACAAGTTAGGGCTCAGTGTCCCTCTCACTCCTCTGACAAAGATACCCAAAAACTGAAACACTTGTGACAACAACTACAACTTTGCTATACACTTTTAAAGCATCGAACGCAGAGAGACTCCAGAGTAGTCCACACTCCTCTGGAGTCCCAACACAGTACTCTGTTGGTGACAACATCGAAGTTGAACCAGATATCGTAATTGGTTACTCTAAGTTGTTGACTCAAGACCGTTGGGAATATACTCAAGATTTTTGGCATATTTTAGCAGATGATATCAACAGTCAGTCAGTCAGTCAGTCAGAGAATATTATTGCAGCGTAAGTAACTTTAGGGTGAGTTTCCAAGTACGCCGCTCACCCACCAGATTCTAGTGCGAATAAGGACCAAACCCGTGCAAATGTAGAGGGAATTTGGTGGGGTAGGGTTCGTGTGTGTCAACTCAGCAACTCCCATCTTCTCAAATCCGGGCCTACGTACAAATCTCCTCCTCCAGGTTAAAACCTTCTCTTCTTTCTAAAACTGGTTATCAAAATATTATGTGACCGACACTGGTAGGTTAGAGATTGTTTAGTTGGCGTATGGAGGTCTAGCGGCATGTGTCCATGGCCCTCCACATTTCAACGGACCACCAAAATGTGGTTGGTTGGCGGGTTGTGCTTAACTACGTGCAAACACCTCCGACCCACTATTACCTAGAATCTAGTGGGTCGGAGGTGTTCGCATGTAGTTAAGCACAAGTTGCCATCCCAACCACAATTTGGCGGTCTGCTCAAATGTGGAGGGTTGCGGACACGGGCCGCTAGACGTCCATGCTCCCAGTAGAGAATCTTCAACCTACAAGTGTTGGTCACCGAAGGATTAAGACCGGTTGAAAACTCAAGAGAACCAATGCTAGTCTAGAAGTCCATCCTTCGCAACCAGGAAGAAGAGGTTAGTAGGTGGGCCCAAATTTGAGAAGATGGGAGTAGCTAGTTGGCACATATGAACCCTACGCCACCATATCCCCTCTACATTTGGGCGGGCTTGTACTTATTCACATTAGAATCTAGTGGGCAAGTGGTCGACAGGGAAAGTTATCCTTAGTGTGTGACACAATGTTCCGGCAACTAGAGAATCAACTTTTAGTATATTGACACTATAAATAACATTTGTGCATGTGGCTAGCTGGCATCGAGGCGAACTCATCGATTGTGGATAAGGTAGGGGGGTGCTAAAACCAACACCCTACCCAAAACCAACACCTATAAATGCCTCCCAATCGCCATAACTCTACTAGCTTGAATTGTTCCCCATGGTGTAGAGTGCCCAAGCCCACGGACCCATGGTTTTAGGTGCCATTCGTGATGCCACCTCATACCAACCTCCACTACCTCCATGTAGGGGGTCAATCTATTCTATTCTCCACTATTCTGGCCATTCTATTCAAGGGGGGGGGGGGACAATTCTAGCCATTATATTCACAAATCCAAAGAGGCAAGCCCACCAAATACAAAGGGGGTTCGTTATGGGGCACAAAGAGGGTCGGTTCTAGGCATAAAGGGGGTCAGTACCCGAGATCCAAGTGACGGTTTTGCAACCGAACTGGGTGGGTTCAGGGAGGTGGCCACGTGGCTTTGCACACTGTTACTAGTTGGGCTCTGATCTAGCTTGGGTCTTGCTCTATCTTCATTGCCTAGAAGCAACACAAGCTTGGGTGTGATCTAGCTTGGGGCTATGTTGTGTTGATTCTAGGCAATGAAGGTGGGGGTTCTCATCATATGCGAGGTCGTCATACACGGGACCTAGGGATTGGTTTAAGGAAGCTACACTAAATATGATATTTAGTGTCGCCAATTCTAATTTTCTCGCAAATATTAATTGCAAACCGTGGTAGAGTGTCACCAACACTAAATGTCAACCCGACATTTTTTGTCATTCCTTGTTAAAACTTTGGGGAATGATAGATTTACAGTGTTGCAATTACTATCACTTACCGAGTGATTTCTCAATTAAATTTCAATCATCCTTGACAATATTTCATCACAAGTTCCTGACAAAAGAAAGTAGGGCTTTGGCCAATAGATGAACTCATTCATCATCCACGACAATATTTGTAATTATTCATAAGTAGTGTCATTCAAAAAGTTACCATATTTTAAACTGTTTGAAGTAGAAAAATAACCCTAATACACTTCATTGTGTCTTATTCTATCTTATTTTTACATTTAACAATCATAAAATTACACTTTCATGCTTTATCATGAAGTTTCTATAAATAGTGCAGAGCCTAATTTTTGCCAAATGACCCCTACTCAGTATACAATTGTTGTTGCTTCAGGAGTATTTGTTATTTAAAAGCCCACACTATTCATCATATAGGTCCCCACATTATTAAGAGCTTTCTCATCGTTAATGAGTGAAAACTAGAGAGAGTGTGAAATGCCCTACACTAAATATGATATTCAGTGTCATATGGCAGCATTTTATGTCACTATGGTAACTTTTTGGATGACACTTCTTATAAACAAGTGAACAAATATTGTCATGAATGATGGATGAGTTCATCGATTGGCGCCGGAACCCTACATTCTCTTGTCAGCAACTTGTGATGAAAAATTGTCATGGATGATGGAAATATGGATGAGAAATCACTTGGTCAGTAATTGCAACACTGTAAACCTATAATCCCCCAAAATTATTACAAGGACCGACAAATAATGTTGGGTTAACATTTAGTGTTGGTGACACTATACCACGGTTTTGAATTAACATTTTGCGAGAAAATTAGAATTGGTGACACCAAACATCATATTTAGTGCACATATTGTATGTGAGTCACCTTGCTATGGGTTGTAGCAAGGCATGCTTGTGCTACTATTGAGTCGCATGAGCAACGATAAGGATACACTGTACGAGGACGCCTCATCACCACCCGTAGCAAAGGGACACATGTACAACATTAGGCATCGCATCGATCATGTCACGGAGGCCATGCGCCATGGTATGTATTTGACTTGCTCGTGCTCAGTGAAGGAGCGACACATCAACAAGATAGTAAAAGGTCAATGCTATGACACTTGATAGCAAGGGCGCCCCCAACCTTGATTTTCAAGGTAGGCTTGCTCGGGAAACCAAATTTTTATCTAGTGCATATTTTTTTCAGGAAAAAAATGGTCATTTTCAGTATATGACCAAGACTTTCAGGTAGGCCCAGCCTACCCGAGCCTAGACCTAGCGACGCCCCTGCTTGATAGTATGAGACAAGTCACAAGGGGCACTCTAATTGACATGGCATACCAATTTGAACCATGCCACACTTCCAAATCGATCTATTAGTGCTTAAATACCGTAACACCATAGCAGGTTCGTTCTTAAATAATTCCAAAAAAAAAAAACGAAAAAAATCATAAATTCCAGGCCATGAAGAACGAAATTATGGAAAATTATATTATGAAAAGAACGAAAATCCAGAAAGTTGGGTGAAGCAGACTCTGTTGAAAAAATCAATTTAAGTTGTCATCCCGGTACATCTACTCTGTTCCAGGACGAATTATTTTTTTCCTCAAAATAGAAGAACGAATTTCAAAAAAATCTATTTTAAGCAAACGAACCTTATTTTTTCAAAATAAATAAATATTCGTTTGCCAGGTGATGAACCTGCTATGGTCTTACAGTAGTCAAAATGTGGAGACTCATATTCCACGATGCACCATAGCAAGAATTCGGTTATTGTGGCACCAACATAGAAGCTGCCAAGTCCCACGTCTCATCAGTAAGTCAGAGTAACCTCACAGAACGTGGTTGAAGCCGTGTGCACTCCAGTAACCGGGGGAGATTTTTGGGCATAATCGGTCAAGATTCCAGTGCTTCCTTTTAAGTCCAAACCAGTTACATGTTGACACCTTCTTGTTTTCCTTCGATTCATTCGAGGCGTGTTCTATAGATTCTTCTAAAATGATGCGTAGTTCTCCTGAAGTCTTCAACTTCAACCAGACCTTTCTCAAACTCAACCACTAGACTTGATATTTCGTGTCACCAATTTCAATTGTTTTCCTCAACACCAATTGTCATAGTGTCACCAGCACTAAATGCTAACTCAACACTATTTGTCAGTCCTTGTAAATTTTTGGGGGGATCATAGATTCACACTGTTACAATTACTGTCACCTCACCAAGTGTGTTTTCCATCCAGATTTCAATCATCCATGACAATAGCTCATCACAAGTTGCTGAGAAGAGAACGTGGGGTTCCGGGCCCAATGGATGAACTCATGTCCATCATCCATCCATGACAAAATTTGTTCAACTTTTATTATTCACAAGAAGCGGCGTCGCCCGAAAAGTCACCACAGGGGCATAAAATACCATATTAATCAGTGTAGTAGCTGTCGGCTCTCGCTCGCTGTTGCATTGGTGCGCACCACTTCCAACATGTAAATATATATATAATTACTACTACTCCTCCTCCTCCTCCCACGGCTCCATGAGCGACGAAGCGCAGGCTGAAATTGCCATAATTCATCAATTCCTTTAAAATGAGATGAGGCTGCGATCGCTTACGATCCACGCGGCCAAGTTGAAAGCGGGAGGTCGCTCGCATGGCTCCAAATGAAAGTAGTTGGTCATGGCGGAGGATTTTTTGAGGGCGAGACTTCTGAAGGCCCTGGTCGCCTTGGAATCGGGGCCCATGCCCTCGCAAAAGGTGTGGAGGAGAAGAAACTGCACAGGAAAAAGGGCTTTTCAAGCTTTCCAGACTCTCTCTCTCTCTCTCTCTCTCTCTCTCAAAAGCCTGCCCTGTCTGAACCCGAGGCCATCATCCAAGTTGCAGCCACTACAAACACACCAACCATGGCTATGGCTGGCTGGCTCGCTCGGCCATTCGGGTGTGGCTTCATGTTCGAATCTTTCTTTCCTTTCTCTTTGCGAGTTTGGTCATTATCTCACAAGCCCCCTTTCGGCCTACTGCACATGGCATTTGGTGGAAGATGAGGTAGATGGGCCTTAAATGGTTACTTTTCCGACGAGCCCCACTTCTCCTAGGGATAAATGTGAAACACACAATTAGTATGAGGAGGTGGCCATTTGCATCCCGTGGCCACTTTCCTCATGATGTTTGGAGCTCATATGAACATCTTAGTCAATACCTAAGCGAAGACTATTGTGCTCATTGAATCCTTGTATAGGTCCTCCCCCCCTCCCCCCTCCCCCCCAAATTATGTTGATTGTTGAGCTTACAATGGTATATTGTATTTTTAACGCGTAGTCCAATCTTTTATAAACACACTTTTTCTTGGTATTTGTTATTGGATGCATGTCAAACCACATACCACTCACTTGTATGTGTCCTAATAAGAAAAGTGTCACCATAGTTATAAGAACTTGGTTTTAGAACTAGGCAAGTAGGAGGGAGGGAGTTATTACATATGAGGGTACAATACGTCTCATTCACGCGAAGTAAAGGCCTTCAAAAAAAGTGCAGCTCAAATGTTATTATTTCTAGTTGATTTCACATTGAGTTTAGTTTTATAGACCCAAATCTGTTTAGACCAATCATTTGAGATGAAATGGCCACAAATCTATAGGGGTTAAGGTTTTAAGTTAGATGGATGAGGGGTACATTCATATGTGATGATTTCCTCTCTCTAGATGAGTGCAACCCTGAGCCTTGACTCAAAAATTTCAATTTTGTGTCACACATTTGATGTCAGGGTTTGCTACAATAGAGGATTGGCTCAATTTTGACAAAAATGAAGAAGGTTTTCTCACAAACTTTGCGTCCATGGCTACATGCCCACCTCTTTGAGTTGGGCCCCTCCCCCTATCACTTGAGGTGAAAACGCAAGAAACAATATATATGTATAGAAAAATTTGACCCTGAAATTAGCATTTAAAGGCCCGAATGAGTCTAGAGAGACCCACTTGAGATGAATAAACTATAACCTATGAGGGTCATGCTTTTACTTGACCCCTTTTACCTTGATAATAGTGGTAAGGGGACCAACTCAAAGAGGTGGGCGTAATTGCCTTGGCCAAACTTCGCAACCAACCATTTGTCCATTATTACTTCTTTTCGTCTACTTGTTACTAACATTATTGTTTACTACCAACTAATGTATCATATTCTTCGGTGTGCATACTAACTACTTATGTTATTTGGATAAAAAGACACTCTCAGTATAATTTTGAAGCAATGCATAACTCGAAATGGTAATCCACACTGATTAGGCAAAAAGTGTAGTTTTAATGCATAGTTATTTAGCTATTTAGCGTATCAATAATTACATATTAATGCATTTACAAATTGTGAAAATAGTAATAGCAACCGTATTTAATATGTAGCTGAATAGATTATAATTATGTAAAGGTATAAGTTCAGAATATGAATACTATGAGTGCAAATGACTGTTTTAGTAAGTGATTTGATACAATGGGATATAGGACAATGGGTCCCATGCCCACACCCTTCTTAAAATCCTAAAATTTTCTCAAAGTTTGAGCGGTCTCAAAACTTGTATCCAACTTTCAAATAAGACATTGAAACATGATGAGCTCGTGAGCTTGTAATAGAAAGTGTTCTCAAAGAATGATCGATCCCACGATTTTGTCCCTCTTTGGGACTTTATAGATAACTCTATCGTGTGGGCCTTATAACTTGTAACTCATTGATACTAGACAATGGATACCACAAACGGTGTAGAGTTATTGACCAAGGGCTAGGGCTAGACACCCATTTCTCAGAGTGGGTCGCCGACCAACATTACCCAAGGTGAAAATGTAGGGACCAGTTTATTCTATTATAACTTACATTGACAATTGATCCCCAAATTAGCATGAGAGGCTTCGAATTAGGCTAGATTGAAGATGAAATAACCACAAAATATGGGAACCATGTTTCTACTAGACTCTCTTTACCTTCGTAACGTTGGTGGGGGCCCAACACAAAGAGGTGGCTTGGGGAGGTCACTAGCGAAAATCGTAGAAACAACGTGATGAAAAATAAGATCTAATATATTCATTGTAGATAAATTTTTCAAAACCATACATATAATATAGGGGGTATTAAAATAATGAAACATGTTTACATGAAAATATCATCACATATAATGGCCCCTTTAATCTACTAGTCAATACATGTAAAAAACGTGACATTAATTACCAGGGGTAGTGGGTCTATGTTAGTGAATGAAAAGAGGTAATTTTCTGTTGAAAAAGCTTGGATTGATGACTTCGCAAGTTGGTTGGCTTGAACGTTACTGAACCAATGTATCCAATGTGGAGTTAATGTTCTCTACCTACGTACCGAAAGAGAAACTTTCAGTGTGTTGTTTGAATTGCAATCTTCTTTCCAATTTTCTTTTGCAGTATAAGTATAATAGGATATTTAAAAATGATTCTATCAAAAAATTATAAATACTTGGTAAGGTGTATTAAAATACAAGAATATATCTTTATTTTGAAAAATATCATACCTCATAATATTATCTGCAATGTAAATAGCCCTTGATAAATAAGTCATGAGTGCACGTGTATGCATTAATATAAGAGGGAGTGACCTCCCGGAGAGAGGTGGGTGTCTAGCTTTGGCTACGATCAAGTTAGTGCCCATTGCAAATAGGAGGAGGGTGACCTCTGGCTTAGACTACACATTAGTGTGTATGCCGCAACGAAGATTTTAAAAAAAAAAAAAAAAACTAGGCAAATAGAGTGTGGGCATTTTTAGTTCTAGTTATAACATGAATCCAACAAGATCTTTTCATGAAACATAGGAGAAATGGCCAAGTTTACTGGTGGTGAACCTGGGTACTTGGCAACTCTTGTACTATAAGGTGCATGGTTCAATTATTTATAATGCATGCTCCAATGCACATGTAGTGTTATCATTTGTTATATTTTAAGACATTCTTGTGGTCCTCACATAGAAGAGTCCAAAAATAAATCTCCACAAGAAAGTTGATCACTTTTTGGTAAGATGTCAAGTTGCTTTTAGAACATGATCTATACGATGTTTTCAATATACAAGATTCCTAGGGCGAAATTGACCAAGTTATTATTTGGGCTTCATCATAACATTATTAAGTGGTGTGCGTTCATTCAAGTGGGCCCTAAGAATATAACCAAGGGATGTCCCAACTTAGTCTAGATTCAAACTTAATCCATGTCTCTTTGCACACTCCTTAACAATGTTATGGTCTTAAGATTTCTATATATATATATATATATGAAAAAACGTTAAAAATAAATTTGTTACTATTTTTAAATAAGGGAGTTGGTGTACTCATTGTGGCAGTATCGCAACGAATTTGGTGTTCTCATTGTCAACATTGTAAAAAAGTATTACGTATTTTCAATCTTTTTAAAAACCCATGGAGACAATTTTTTAGAGCTTTTATTTTGGAATATTTTATTAAAAACTACTGCCACGCAAACTCAACCACTAATTATTCATTCTTGCCAAAGATCGCTGCATATAAGTAGACCCACTGTTAGCTAGAATGAACTTTGCCAAACAAGAACTATTTGTGTGTTAGGTAATCACTCATATTTAACAAACCGTAACTTGTTGTTCAGTTCCGGAAAAAACATTTACTTTGTGGAAATTTTTGCCATGTGTCGCACACACATTCGTCAAGACACGGTTGAATTTCACGTGGACATTACCTTTTGGCTTGTAACGTCCGGTAGTGCCGCAGCCCGTGCACTTGAGATCCCAAGTCGGGCCTCGTGGTTCACGGAGGGACCAATATCAATGATGAGCTAGCTGTGAGCCATGTGTAAAATTTGCACTTGAGCTCTGAGATTTGCGGTGTCTTCCAGAGCTGCACTCTCTGAAGCTGGCACATAATTTAATACAGCTCAATATATAGTTACAGGTCACGGCTCTAGTATAAATAAGCTCGTCCTTGAAACTCCTGGCTCACGTTCATCACAACACGAATCGTGGCTCTTATGAAGTCAACACGACATTCACCTTGATCAAGAAGGAAGCAGAAAACATGTTGGTCTACTTAGTAAGGGTCCAACACAACATAATTTTCGCTGATGAATTGGACAGTTTCGATGTTCCCAAGGTGTTCAGTTAACGGTCGGGTTAAATCATAGGTTTGACAAGACAGGGGAATTACAGGTATAGGTATAATTCCTGGAGGTGCACAATAAGCCTGCAGGGGAGGAAGTTAAAGTAACTTGGAACACCATGTGAATGGACCACCGAAAGCTTCCAACCTGCATGGGGCCAATGTGGACCGACTTTTGGAGTGGGTCCCAGTGTAAGTTGGCAAAGTACCATACCAGCAAACACAGAATTCATGTAGCCTTTACATTGGTATTCCTTTATTTATATGAATAAAACAAATAAACAAATAAACAAATAAATAAATCTATCTTTTGTCTGTGGATTCTTTCACCCGCAGCTTGTGCATGATGTCAATTGTTCCATGACATGTGATACAAAATATCCACCAAGGCCTTGGCGTCACCTGGTTGTTTACTACCCGGCAAATCAGTTGTACACTCCAGACGTCAGATTTTTATGGGCTGCCGTGTCAATGCATGCTGTGGCCTTCTTTGTTTGACCATCATTGTGTCTGGAGGGGGGGAGGTCTTCTGCTTGAGTAGTTATAACTTAAACCTTCTGCTTACAGAAGACGTTGGAGATTATGGATTGGGGTTGGATTTCCTGATGAGTCGTTGATAACTAATAAACTAACATTTAACAGCTTGATGAATAATGGAATCTTCTCAAGTCAATATGTATTGTGCCTTCAAAGACAGTCACAATTACTTGCAAATTACAACGTGCCGTACACATGATTAGCGAAGATGATGGTCCATAGATCGAATTACTGCAAAAGATCAGAGCTTTCATTCATGTAAGGTAACTACCGAGAAGAGATTTATAGGGATCAGAATCGAATTTCCTGATGATGCTTAGCAGTCTAACACTAACAACTAGTTGGAATCTCCTTAATTACATTTGTGCCTTCAAAGACAATCACAATTACCTAGCTAGTGCATTCACATGGTTAGTGAGGATCACGTCCGTAGATCAGGTTACTGCCAAAGATTTTCAGAGCTTCCAATAATGTGCAGTAACTACTGAGAAGAGATTATAGATCAGGATTCAATAATTTCCTGATAATTCATGATGCTTAACACTAACGCTATCGACCTTCTTGCATTTTCGCCTTCACAGACAAGCACACAATTACCTGCAGATTAGTATGCAGCACGAAATTAGATTTTAGTCACATGGTTAGTCATGAAGACGTGATCAGTAGATCAGGTTACTGCAAAAGATCGTCCGAGCTTCTAATACTTACCGAGCAGCAGAGCTACCTCACTTAGCTTAGATTCAAAGTTATCATCTTCAGAGGAATCGATTAGGTAGTCGTTTGAGAAGATTCTTGTGGATCTACTTGTTAACTTAGTTTGCTAAAACTTATAATTTGGAAGAAACAGTTTCACATTGGGTCACAGTCAACCGTGAATTGCTTGCCGAATTCGGCCACTTTTTATTGGAATAACTACATACCTGGGAAGTACATATTATATGGGATGCTACGGTAAATTACGTGTTACGGTACATCGTGATGAGTACTTGGGTATGATTCACTAGAGTGTGGACAGGAAGAAATTAAAGGTGGAACGAACGTAACTTAATGAAGTCGGAAAAGGCTTGATCGAACGCTTGGAGTGGTGCCGCATGTAATAAGGTTATGTACGTATGTGCCGCCCACAGGCCGAGTGGCCGCCCAAGAGGTGGGGTCGTCGACCCTACCCTGCAGCAGCATCATGGATTCTTCTGCTCACTCCAATTTTCTTGCTACATGGCACCCACCGATTGCCCCTCCCGGCCCTCCTGCTCCGAAGATCTCTAACTTGTTGGCCTTTATATGACACACGGCCGGCAAACAGTTCTCATGTAAATACTGTTCTCCCACTGCAAGCAGACATAAACGCTCCATCTTTCGATCGGAACCTCCACGCTCACAGTGGTGTAGCCATTTTGTGTGGTTCTTGTTGATGTTCTCTTCGTTGCTGTCGTTGTTATCCAACTTGTTGTTGCAGTAGTTGTTGTCGTTGTAGATTTTCTTCTTCTACTTAATTTTGTGGTCAAGGTTTCTGTATATTCTGAGAGCCACACTTGTAGCACACCGAAGTCGCCAAGCCCAGCCTTCGGTGGTGAATTCTCGTTTCAGTAGTGTGTAATTGATCAGTCACAAGAAGTTCTTGCTAGTTGTATCGGACGAGACTACCTACCCCAGTTTTTGGAAGGAGGGCCTTGAAGGTCGATCAAGTGCACAACTCGATTCTTGTCACTGTTTGAGCTTTATCATCGACACTGCTGACGAGAGCAGCCATGACAAGCCTGTTGAGCATGGAAGATGTAAGTGCCAATCGTCCCTGAGTCTCTAGTGTGTTGAACTATGGAAATAAGTATAAAAATTCTCTTAAGCATGCAAACCAAGTGCAAGTTGCAGGAAACCTAGAAGGACTGGAGAGGCTTGAAGATCGATGGGTTTTCAAGTTTTCGGTAGTATATGCGAGGATGTAAATCTCCTCCTTTCTATCATGCACATTCGTCTCCCCTACCTCGAAGATGGAAACCCTCACAAGAAACAATTGGGACCCATTCGGTCAAGGTAGGTTGAGAAAGATGTGTTGTGCAACGAAGTAGCGGTGCTGCATGTGGTTGTTGGTCATGGCGAACGCGGTTGCTGGATGTAGTAACCATGGGTTTGTTTCTGGGCACGTTTTGATGTGTGGGAATATATACCGCCTTTCTATCATGCACTGTCATGTCCCCTACCTCGAAGATGGACACCCTCAGAAGAAGCATTTGGGACTCTTTTGGTCAGGGTAGGTTGAGAGAGAATTTCTATGCAACGAGAGTGGGGCATGTTCTTGTTGGTCATGGCGAACGCCGTTGCTGGATGTAGTAACCTTGGGTTTGGATTTGGGCATGTTTTTGATGTGTTGGATGCTTTTATGGTTTTGGGTGCAGTTGTTCTATGGGCCGCGAGAGCCCACTTGGATTCTGCCATCGCGTGACGAGACTCCTCGTCGCCCCTTCTACAAGGAGCGCGAGATCGCATCCCCTCGTCGCGTGTACCGACCCCAGCCTCCTCCAATGCGGTATGACCCACGGCCGATGTACGATGAGCCCCCACGGCGCCCTCTGGTGACCGAGCGTCTTCAACCCGGCCTCCAACCTAAGATGCACACTGTGCCCGAGGTACCTCTTCGCACCGTCAACGAGGTACGCGAAGTGGTCAACGTGCCTGCGGAGAAGCCACTCATCCCCGGGCCTCCACCGCCTACCCAAGTCATCGTGGAAAAGAAGATTGCCCCCAGCCCTAAGCGCCATTACGTTCCACCTGTAAGTCCACATGTTAATTTCTCCAGAACTCTCCCATAATTGTTTCCATTGTATTGATTATAGGGCAATTACAATTCTTCATTTGTGGGGTTTTCTTGGATATACATCAGAAGTACCCTTGTTGAGAAGAACTGTGAATCTGTGAATTGTGGCAGCCAATCGAATTGAAGGTACCCATGTGCTGCGAGAAATGCGTGAAGAAGGTCAAGGACAAAATTCAGGAGTTGCCAGGTACCGGTCTTTACTCTCTTCTACTCTCGCTGCGAAAGAGCACCATAGGAAATGATTGTGAGGAGAAATATTAAATGCCTACTTATCGGTCCTTCTATTGATGACATTTTGCATCCACATTTTGCAAGTGCCGAATTGTTCATGGTATCTATCCCTACACTCGTAGAATTTGTCCCACAAACTTCAATGTGAAGCAGACATCGAATAGGGTCTCAATAATTCGGCTGTGGAAAACATCGTTTCTACAGAAACCACTCTCCACCATTCACGAGAGGCGGTCAGACTAGTTTTGTGCTTGAAGGCAAGGCATATGTACAAACTGGAGCAACTTTGTGCTCACAGAATTCTCATTCCGGGATGAAGAGAGCTGGAAGAAATTTCTCCTAGATTGTCAGAAAACCAAACCACCCAACACGTGCAAAGTTGAATTAGCTGGATGTGGATGTGACATTAATGGTTTCTGGGTTACAATGTTGCAGGTGTGGTGGATGTTGTCACGGATCAGTACCACCAGAAGGTGATTGTGACCGGCAATGTGGACCCAGAGCGATTGTTGGAGCGGGTGAAGCGAGTGAAGAAGCGGTCCGTGTTCTGGGACCTGAACGTAGACTACACGCAGGCTTACATTGCTCGTAAGATTGAAGATGCCAAAGCTGAGGAAGTGAGGGCTAAGGTTGCACAGGCTGAAGCTGCCAAAGCCCAAGCCCATGCTAAAGCCGAAGCTCAAGCACAAGCCCAGGCCCAAGCACAAGCACAAGCCCATGCTGTCCAAGCTGCTCAAGCCAAGGCTATGGTGGCCCCGGGACCCGAAGTGGTGGTGAAGCTCCCCCAGGAGGTGAACGGCCCCAAGGTCACGGTTATTCTGCCTGCCGACCAGGAGAAGAACATGCCGTATGAGGTGCAGTCCCGCGTGCACAGCCAGCGGTATGTGAGCCCACCCAAAGCCTACAGACAGGAGTTTATGTACAACGGTGGGCCGGAGCACATGCGTGGCGAGCGGATGCCTCCTCCTCCTTCTACTCGTGGTGACTCTTACTATGGCATGCCCCATGGGGATATGCGGAGGTCGGAGCATGACAATTACTACGGTGGAGAGCAGCAGATGCGGCCTCAGCCTTACAAACCTTACCAGCACCGGGCCGTCTACTAAATTTTTGACCGTCCCTTTGTACAGTAAATTGGATGTAGCGTAGGATCAAGAGGTATAGAGAATGAGAGAAAGAGAGAGAGAAAGAAAAAGAGAGAGCCGGTGACTCGATCGCGCGGTGTCTCGCCAATTTTGTCACTGCTCGTTGTTGAGTGTCCGTGTCGGTCACACATGTGGCGTGCACATGTGAAGTGAACTTGGTACCTTAAGAATTTTTTAAATAAAAGTTTTGTATATTTTTGTACAGAGATTGTGGGATTCCGTTTCTTGTTTCTGATTAAAATATATGTATAGCTGCGTGAATGTGATGGTGGATGGTTGAATCTGCCGTTGAAGTAATACTGCTACATTATTCGACAGAGTGTGATCTTAATTCAGGTAGTGATCCACGATAGAGAGCTTCGAATCAACAGGCACAAGATTGAAGAGAATTTTGCAGATTTTTTGATGTCCAGGACATGAAGATTGCAGAAACTCCAGATTGGTAAGATTTGTCATCACAAGTGGAGCTCATGTGACACGACAATCAGTACCTGGCTATGGCGTATTTTCCTGTTTCAGAAGAGTTGAATGTTCTCACTCATCTGAAACCTGCACCTTCACACTCAATTCACTTCACAATATCCCGAATGGCTCCTCTTTTCCATGTTGCACTTTCCTTTGAATCCGAGGTGAATACTATACTGCTGAGATGGTCAATCCCCTCACAACATTACCCTTTTCTGGGAAATGGTTTATATATCAGCAACAGGAAGACAATCCCAATATGAGAAAGTAACAAACCACCAGATATCTCTCTCAAATTAAGTGAAGTAGGTTTGCCTCTAAGGATCAAAATCCAATTAAACTATACACAGCAGTTTCTTCCAGTGACAAGGCACCCCGATCTCATCACCAGGGCTATCCTGTCTGATGAATCATTTGTCTCGGAAAATTATAATTAAACTCGTCCAATAAATGCCGCGGGTCATCTGCATTCAGTGGCTAAAACCAATGTCATTAGATCAACAGTGCCCATTTGGGCGCCATTACTTCAGGTCCGAAAAGGCCAGGCGAAGATTTGAATCATAATGAGGTTCATTAGAGTTATACTAAGTTTTTGGTGTGCAACCTGTACCGCACCAGATCATCAACACATTTCCGTGTTGGTAAAGAGCTGCGACAGGTATAAGTGTTTGAATCTCTTTGAAAGAACGAAATTTGATGGAAACGGACTATGATGGGGAACAAGGGTACTTCTGATGGATATCCAAGGAGGTTAATTTACTTAGCCCTAAGTTAAACCTTATCAGATGCAATCCATGCACATTTTATGGTTTCAAATCGAGCGAAAATGTTTGGTCAGCAGTCATGGAGCCAAATGAGTCTACACATATATTGTACTTTATTTGACATCGTTCTTGGAAAGCTGAGTGTTGAAGTAGAATATAGAATACCTAGTACGGAATCCATCAGATTAAAATCTCCACTTTCAGCTTCCTGGCCAAGTAAAGTTGCTTCCACGTCAAGTACTTTGCACCTTCAGCTTGCAGTCTGCCGCGTGATATCGGAGCACACCTGCGGCACACGGTATTCTCAAAAGTACTACGACTATGCGCCCTACTGATTTAAAATCCAAAAGAGGAAACCTAGGTTAATTAGCAAATCTCCAACGACGCATAACTCAACTAAGGTTCCACTTTCTGATCAGTTAGAATATTCAACAACAGCCAACAAATGGGGAATATGCTACTCACACTAATCCTCCAACAACATGATGATTCCTTGACTGTACAGTACTGAAGATCAATTTATGTTTCTGCACATCTAGTTCCTAGAGTAGCAATTTATGTTTCCGTCTTCTAATCTCCACATCTAGTTCCTAGAGTAGCAATTTTATTGTAGCAATCACAAGCCATGGACAGATTGCACTTTCTGCCAGAAATATCGACACCGAGATGCACATGAGAGGCTACTCGCACCAAATTCTGTAGCCATCCAAAGTCTTATGAGGGATATTTTGAATTGTAGTACTGCATTGGATCTACAAAGTTGATCAATGTCTCTCATGCGTTCTTACCGTGTCCTCTACAAATCTAGATATAGCGATTATCTGTTGACGCAGAAACCCATAAAAGGTTTCACTTTTGGGCTGGAAATCATCAGCATGAGGCAGCTACTCACACTGCAATCAGTCCTTCCTGTAGCCCTAAAAGTCTTGCCGAATTCTGATATTTTGACTGTACTACAATGAATCTCTGAAGGTGATCGATGTGTCTCAAGCCCACGATGGCCTCGCATGTAGACCTTGCTAGCAACTACCTCGTGATGCATTACCCGAGAAGGATTTCACTTCGAATGAACATCAATGTACCTGAAGGTACTCAAAATAACCTCCGTATAGCCATAGCTGCAGCGTCGCCTTGAAAAGGATATTTTGATAGTACTGTATTTCCAAATATCTGTATGCATAATTGATGAATGGGACTGCGTCCCCACCAATCATTATCTCCACCTCGCAACTGGGTAGCAACCTTCTCTTGACGCACAACTCAGGAATTCATGTTTTTAGCCAAGAACATATTTAGGCTACTCATGATACCATCCCTCTAGCCATAACAAAGATATTTTGGTTGTACTGCATTAAATCTGAAAAATAAGATCCATGTCTCTGCATCCCCACGACCTCCTCTGTACACTTGCGCATCATATCTGCATTTGCAAGGAGATACTTATTCAAGGGTCATTCTCTTCGGCCCGCGAGTGACTCTACTTGGTGTTCAACCTCTGATTGTTCGAATCTCATTCTCATGAGCTTGCAGGAGCCGAGCCAATATGAGCTGGAGCGTTGGACCTCAGCCAACTGTTGATTTCTGCTTTTTTGAATAAGGCATACCTCCCGGATCATTGATCATCAATATAGAGGTGCTTGAAGTTGCTCCGCAATCACTTTTTCTAAGCACCTCAAGTCGATCAATATTGTGGTTAAGAATATGTTGCTTGCAGTGTGGCGAACAAGCCACCTTTAAGGGTTACAGTAAATCAAGCTGATCTACCGCTCGAACCATCAATTTGAATTCCGGAACTGAGTGAATTAACGACTGATGTTCAACCAGAGATGAACTTCATGACCAGAAAATTAGATAAAAACTTGGGATATTAAAAGGAACAACAAGAAAGTTGATGTGCCTGCAAAACCGACGTACATATTGAGGAATCATGTGCAGCTTCTTGCCTATTAAGAAAGCAAAGAAGGGGCAAAGAATATCTAGCGACCATTTCAATGGCCATCTATGACGGCGTTCAATTTGAAGTGGGAATGAAACTTCTTCCCCCCCATATCTGCTGATGTCTGCTTGGAAAGTAGAATTTTTTTAATTTCACGCCACTCCTAGTTCCTGCAGTTCCTGCAGTTTCTTTGTTTCCTGTCTAGTGTTCTTGTGGATTAACTCTGGAACCATTCGAATGAAATGTTTCCTAATCACATGGCCAAGATTGATTCCACTAGTTGCCATACGTCTGCAGAACTCCGTCTTCAAGCTCCGGTGATGAGATCACTAATACATACCCCAGCGCCACCAGCTGTAGTACCCAGATGCTGATTACATCAGAAGAGAGAGACACTTGAAACATTGCAAATACGTTATCAGCTTAAGCAAATTTATTTATCTTGTGTAATTCCTTACCAGCCTTGATTCATAGAGGACCGAGTGTTTGAGACTGAATGTTGTAATGATGATCTTGCAATAGAAACAGGAAATGTGTGAGTCCACAGTTGCGGACCCAATGATTTCCACATTCGCATGCATGATGGACAGTCTAAAACTTTAGTCATATACTCAGATGCAGCAGGAATCAACATGCTAACTGTGGTACACCACAATGGATTATCCACGTTTGATTCTTAGAAGGGTCTTAATGGGCTATTAAATTATGGGAAATTTATGCCGGTTGAACGAAGGTACAGACCAATCATAATTGCCAGAATTGCCAGCTTCTGAATGATCTCTGCGTTGAATATTCTATTTAGTATCACTTACTACTTGGAATTATACAATGCTATAATTCTTTACTGTAAATCCCATTTTTTGCTACAAAGGTCAAATTGGTTGTTCGGACATTGTAGCACATTAGCATCTTTACTTGGTAAAAAATTGCCTTAATAATGAAAAGATATATCATTGTGTAACTCCATTTAGTAAGTCACAACAAATACAGTATTTATTTTTGTGGGTTGCAGTTGAAATGCTTTTCATTTTCTTTTATGAATTCCTCAAGCTAAACATGTTGTTCATGTATATGGAAATTAATTTCTGTCTGATCTGTGAGGCAACTTTGAAGCTATCTTATATTCAAGGTTGATTCGATTAAACATCTGGCTCTGGGTGGAATTGAATTTGCTTATACACATGACTGGCTGATGACTTGTGATTCATCTGATCAGATGAGTTCCAAACATAGAAATGCACTTTCTAAGTACCAGGAACCACTTAAAGCTAATTAGTAGTATGAAACCAGGAAGCTTTTTTTGCAAGAGGTAGCAAACGCACACATTAATATTGCTCACATTTTGGCAGGTCATAATCGCCTTCAAATTGACGTAGGGAGGACATTTCTTCACAAAGGCATATGATGGATAACACTATATTAGGTACTTTTAGACTTTTAGACTTTTAGACTTTTCTGGTATTTTGAGACATTTACATAGAAAAGAACATAGAAAAGTCATATAAACATTAGGGAAAGGTGTATGAAATTCAAACATGGGAACATTTAAGAGCAGTGATCTACATCATTCCATCACAAATGAAAGGATAACTCAATCAAGAACTCACATTAGAATGGCTTCGGTAGGACAACCCAAACATGAGACAATATTAACACGATATTCAATATTTTGAGAGAGTGGGATCCTCTCAAGATAATATTGGCCATTTGGACACCTAAAAGTCATGTTAGGTTGATAAATACTAGATTATACTTTAGACGTGTAGTTTCCATTTAAATATGAGAGTATGTTAAGCTGGGAAATCGACTCATTTAGGTTGAGTCGACCTAAATGAGGACAATATGTTGTCAATTTAAGTTGAGTCGACCTAAATGACATGAGGACAATTATGTTAGTCAATTTAGGTTGAGTCGACCTAAATGAGGACAATATGTTGTCAATTTAGGTTGAGTCGACCTAAATGAGGACAATTATGTTAGTCAATTTAGGTTGAGTCGACCAAAATGAGGACAATATGTTAGTCAATTTAGGTTGAGTCGACCTAAATGAGGACAATATGTTGTCAATTCAGGTTGAGTCGACCTAAATGAGTCGATTTCCCAACTTAACATACTCTCATTTTAATGGAAACTACGGCGGAATTTACGGCGGAAAATCAAATGTTATTTTTTTACTTGTACTCTACAACTTTCCAGTGGTTTTCACTTCATTCTTGAATTAATAATTTGCTTTATGTACTCTCAATTCACTTGAAAACTCTCATTTTAATGAATATTGTGTTTATTGGAAGCCCGGGTACGTAACTCCCGTATTATATGGTCTTGATTATAATCACTTATAATGCGTTTTAGTCCAATATTGAGTGATACAATTTTTTTTAATGTAGGAAACCCTTGTAGCCCTTCTAACAAGGAATCCAAAAATGTAATTATATATAGGAAATGAATATATTTTGAAGCATATAATTGCATTAAAAGCCTAATTATATGAATTTTTTAAATACATGTACCATAGGTCAAACTACCCAACTTTTTGGACTTCTTAATAAAATTTTAACATTTTGAATGAATTATAATTTTAATGGGAGGCAACTATTCGTGGCTTATAATTTTAATGGGAGGCTTAATAAATATGCAACCCAACATTTTTTTCCATCTCATTTATTTAATTTGGTCTTCACCCAACTTTTTTATCGTTTTAATTTGATGTATTTTTTACAAAAGCCGTCCTCTAAGCCGTTTTAAGTACGATGCCCCCTGTGTATAATATGGGAGTTGCGTACCCGGGATTGGAAGAGAAAGGAGATATTCATATTATAGAAAATAAAATATACAAGGTCTAGTCAAAGAAATCAAGTAATAAACGAGCACCACATAATCATTATTGGATAGTGTGACCTAAACTAAACTTACTTATGTTCAAGGTCTATGTTAACAATGGCCTTTTTAGCTCTGGTTTGCCACTTCTTTTTCTTTCGCCGCCACTTCTTTTGCTTGCATGGCTTCCACAGTCTAGAAAATCTCAACTTTGTGGTTGTAGGCAAGGTTGGGACGAGAGTTTCAATTTGTATGTCGGTCTTGCAGCCAACAAGGTCTAATGGTCAAAAATCTTGGGAGAATTCTTTAAAAAATAAATTCGTTGAGTCCACTACTATGTCAACTCTTATTTTGGAGTTGACCACCATGTCAAGTGCAAAGTATCAGCCAATCAAACCATCAACCAGGGGGTTGGCCGCAACAGTTTATCCTTGGGTAAACTGGTGGACTTGCCCCTAACAATGTGATTTTTTGGGTCAAGCATCACATCATGATCACAAGACGTGACACAACATGATGAACGTTAATGTAAATCTTGGTATATTCCTTGGTCTTCTCATTGGCTCATTCTTGACCCATACTCCATCATTCATGATAAGGGTGAACAATCTACAAAGGGCCAAAAAATCCATTCTAAATGTAAAAAGTCATTTCAGGTTAGCATACAATGGATATAATAGTCTATATGGATTCCAATGTAGCAAGAGTGCCCCAGGGGTGGACTCTTCATTAGAGACCTAAATGATGTGCACTAGTCATTGTGAACTTAAACTCCCAATATAGGAAAAATTCATAGAGAAAAACAAATGTATATGTACTAACAACATGCTAGAAATGAACTCATGTATTTTTACTAAATTTTTCAATTTAATTTGAAAAATGCCTCCACTATATATACAAATTATAAATCATAACTTTAATAATCCATTAATAAACATAAAAATTTCTTTCACTTTCCAATAAGAAAGTCATTGAACACTTTTTCATCCATAGCATGTAACTCAACAATCCTATCAATTATGTTCAATTGACACTATATTCGTTAATTTGGGACTTTTTGGGCATTTTGAGACATTTACAAACATAAGAACATGGATAAAATCACATAGATTTTGGAGAATGTTGGAAGATGCAAATATTTTGAAGCGGGTATTCATATCAATAACCCAAATAAGAGCTAACATCAAGATGGTGTAGGTAGGGCAATGCAAACATTAGATCATATTGAAGGGGAAATCGTATGACACTCATATTATTGCAAATAAAATATACAACGTATGGCATGTAAAATGAATACCATGCTAACACCACACATCCATTGGATAGTGCTACCCAAAATCACCTTGCCTATGTCCCAAACCCCACGCCCACGATGGCCTATCTAGCCTTGGAGACTGCATATTTTTCTTTTGCAGCGGATTCTTTTGCTTGCATTGCTTCAACATTCCTGAAAATCTCTGCCCCACGACTATAGCCAAGGTTGGGACGTGGAGCCCTCCATAACACATTTTGGATTCCGTCGACTACCCAAATTATATGACAAAGAATTTGAATACAATGAAGTGGACTATCTTGCATTTCTGGGCATGGCGTACAAACCAGAGCCCTACATCGGGCGCCCATACCCATGCCCATGCCCATGCCCATACCCACCCATGCCCATGGGTTTTGGGTGGGCATGGGTGCAATATTATTGTTCATGAGCGGGCATGGGTGGGCATGGGTGGGGCATAATTACACAATTACACAATTACACAATACACATTACATAATTTTTGAATACATGGGCGCAATTTGAATAGCATGGGTGGGCATGGGTGGGCACATGTCATGCTATGTGTGGGCATGGGTGGGCATGGGTGCGCACATGTCATGCTATGGGTGGGCATGGGTGGGCATAGGTCGTTGCTGATGGGCATGGTCTGGGTATGGGTGCAATTAGAAAGGAAAATGTTGGGCTCTGGTACAAACGCTCCAACTCGATGGACGCACTAGACCGCGGAGGTTTAGGGGTGGACGCAACCTGCAACGTATCGGATCAAGAAAACATGTGTTAGTTTGAGGAGAAAGACCCAAACATGTAACCCGCTCCTTTTAGGATAGAAGGATTGTAATGTGTGGTTTAGCCATGGACGGGGGGTCACCTTGGCACGAGGGGCGCTCGCGTCCGAGTTGGCGAGGAGGGGCAAAGCGTCCCGCAAAGGAATAGGGAGGGGTCCACTCTTTGCAGGCCAAGTGTCCACCCGAAGCCGCCGTTGAGGTGTAATACTGCCGCTGGACCGAGAGGGGGACGCCCGGACGCAGTTGCGATCTATGCCCTTGAGTGGTGACGGAGACGGAGATTGTCGGAATATTTGCTTGGGTGGGGGGCTATCGACGACGCCGGCATCAAGAGGCTCCTTGGAGTAGTTGATGGTGGACGCGGCATCGTGAACGGTCTCATAGAAGCTTCCCAAGTTTGATACACTGACGACCTCAAGCAAGGGCTCCTAACGTTGATGCCAAAATAGAAACAAGCAAAACCCAAGGGAAGGGGGGGGGGGGGGGGGAGAGAAGAGGGAGCATGTGAAAATCGATATACATTTGAGGCATATACTACACAAATGGCACACTCGGGGAGGTGACTATCGGAATTTTGGAAACCACGTGAGATAAAACATAGGGTCAATTTAATTCGTTGAGGGTAAATTTTATAAGTTTGTTAGATCTGACATAGCATTGGAAATATGTCCCCTACATGATTATATGTAAAATAAGGTGGTGAATAAATCCTTCATTTTAGTAATTAGTAGAAAAAAAAAATAGGGTCATAGATATTGGATCTCCCTAAATGTATGTAGTAGGATCAATAGAATAATATGGGTTTGACTACTTGGATGAATATTGTTTAAATTATGTCCAAATTTGAATGAAATGCGTTAGTATGGAGGGAAATGTTGTGAATTTTGTTTGGGAAGGAATGTTGCGACTTCTCAACGGCCCTTGGGCTTGCTTAGGGTTTGGGCAAGCATAGTGGCGCGAAAGCGGTAGGTAAGACATATTTTTTGGAGTTTTCTTCTTTGCTCCATAGCATTTACACAGGGTGTTTTACAAACACCGAAGATTCGGCTTGCTCAGCTCTCATGCAGTAAGAGTCGATTTCAAACTCCACCTCTTTGATTTTCCCCTTCCATTGTCCGTTTTTAACGACATACTATTGATGTCCGACGCCCTCATGAATGTGGGATGTAGAAAGATGAACAGTTACAAGACCTGAATGTGAGCATAGAAAGATGAGATGTTAATGATTACATCCATGCTTCATTTTCTACAGAGAGAATGTTGGGTCTTGGGATAGATTGTGAAGTGTATTTTATGCAGAGCAGTACGACAACTATCTCATCTAAAGTTAAATTGGTTGTTAAAAGGACTAGGAGTAGACCTTCCAAAAATCTGCAACCTACATGTGTCCTCAATGGAGTTGACCAAGGCACGTGGTGTATATGACGAGTTAAAAAAATGAGACGGAAGGTAGGTACAAGGTGGGAAAGTTGCAGGCATCCCATTGACCGTCTCAATCGGGAGGTGAACAAAGGTAAATAAACAAGTATTGCCATAACCGGTTTTATGGTCTATCTTAATTATTTTAGAAAAGTCCTTGGACACTTCAAATTCAAATCTGGCCACTCGGATTCTATTTGGGTTGATGTAGATTACATAATTTGTACAATGACTATGTCATTTGATGTAGAGAGGAATGTCTTTGAGCTTGATCTGATTGATGAGAATTCCTTGAATAAGTTTGTTGAGAAATCTACATGAAATTGATAGCGATGTAGGATATTGGTTGTGACCCTATACCCATACCACAAAATGACTAATTTTCTTTTCTAGTGTACAAATTATGAATGATTGTTGTAGAAAATATTTTCTAAGTTAGTAGGTGTTATTTAATTTATGAAATTATTTTTCTTCATTTAAAGATGTCATTTATTAATGAGCATTAGATGGTTGAAGTGATAAGCATGTATTCTTCTTTTCAAATGCATGAAGATGATGAATTAACTCTCAATCCAAATTCGGAGGAAGTTAGGTATACTATGTACTCCTAAACCTTAAATTTGCACATTTTCTTATTATTTGGTCTTGAATAGATTTTATATTGAGCATATTCAAGTCTCTAAATCTAAAACCTAGTTTTTAAGACATGAAATTATGAGAATTAAGGTTGGCTTGTGGTTCATTCTTCATCGGTTTTTATTGTTGCTTACTTATCTTGCTAGTAGTGTCCAATATGCCAACATTCTATTGATTGTCCTTTTGTTATAACAACCTTTTGTAGATGATTGATTGGTGTGCTACAACATTTGGCAACCTCACCATGGTAGACTCGGAGGATTGCGCTTTGCCTTGGAGGAAGACGTGTTGGAGTGGTTGGAGACTTTGAAGGTTGTCCGCCTCATGCCAATAATTAGTTTTGGTTATTCGTCATCATTAGTGTTAAACCTCTCCAAATTTTTTAGTCTTATCATGACATTGTAGAGGATATTGACATGTACCTTAACATATATTGGAGGGTGCGTCATTTTTTCCTAACCCTCCACATATAAATATTTGGTACAAGGTTGAATGTGTTTGAAAACACAATTAAAGTAAATATTTTCAATTTTGTATTTAGCTTTCTTTCATTTGAATGTAATGTTTTGTTTTGGAGTATATAGTTGTGCAAATTTTTATGTCTTGTGATAATTGATTGTATTTCTTGTTTTGTTCTATCCGCGCTTACAATTTGTTTATGTTAGCTTGTACATTTTGTTATCTCCATATTTATTGGTAACCTTTTAACTAGTATTCAAGTGCTATTGGTTGTATTTTGAATGGGACTTTGAATGGTTTAGCATTGGTATAACTAATTAAAACCGATTGAATGACAAGATGGAAGGTATGGAACGTTTGTTGCTAACATAGTCAATTTTGCAATGCTATAGTATTCCGTCCACTATTTGGTACTTGTACGATTTATTAAAAAAAATATGGTGCCAAAAAATAGCCTCTCTAAATAATTACAAATAAATATAGGGTGCCAAAAAAATGTCAAAGTAGCTTTATATCTACAAATAGGGAGGAAAATTTTATTGAGATGTGCATAAATATCCCCCCATAAAATACCCCATTATCGCACGTGGTTACAAAATGTAAAGAGGTGTGATCCCCCCGTGATGGCACACCATGTAGTATCTCAAATGAGTTTATTATATTTCGCGTGAGCGTACAACTCTCTGTACATATAGTCCCTCGGATCCATATATCTCTCGCCTATCGGATTACAACTTAGGAACTGGGGCACGGGTAGTCTGCTCCCCATGAGCGTTTGAAGGTATTTAATTAGGTCTAACAAAAAGTGGTCTTGGACCTTCCCACCCGTCCACGTAGGGCAAACTATGAAATTGGAGGTTGGGTTCAAAATGTTTTTGAAAGCGTTGTCGTCCACCATCAGTGTAAAGCATTTTCAACTAATAATAATAAATTGGGACTTGTTGCACCGCAAGCCATAAATGAATGGCACATAAGTCAAATGACGGGGCCTTGGTGCTTATAGATTTAAATACAAATGTATGTAGTCATCGTAACATTTTAATTCAAGAATGTGGAAGATGGTTGTGTGATTGTTTACAAGAAAATTCACCGAAGGGAACATGTGATCTAGTGCTTACAATCAGGTAATCCAATATTAAGCTATAACGTTGTCTTCTTAGTAAGAAGAGTCTAATAGCAAGATTATGGTACATTCGATCTTCATCATGTTAATATGTTATTTGAAACAATTAAACATTATATACTAATTAAAGGTACATTTTATGTTGTGGATGTTATGAGGACATACATTTCCAACTTTGTATGTTTTGCTCACAAACATTGCTAAAGTTGAAGTGGATTTGAGGATAGGTTCAAACATCCTTGAAAGAGTGAACTAAAAAGTGTTATTTGTGTGGAATTCCATTAATGACTTCCATAAAGGTTAGTCATTATCACACTTGCATGCTTGAGAATGGAGCAACGTTGTGTGCACACATTATAAATGATATATTGTGCTCTTTAAAAGTTTTTCTCATTTGCACATTGTCATGTTTGTTCTTTGTTGTTACTATCATATACTTCCTCTTGCGAGGGTCTTAATAACTACTTTAATTGTTGTATTTAGTGACTTTTACCATATGGAGTTAAACAATATTGCCACACCTTTTGTCAAAATATTATTTAAAATATATCATAATGTTTGAGTTCAAGTAGAATAATATGTTGAAACATAATTTATTATGTTCCTAAGATGGATCAAAGTGAAGTTGTGGTAGATGGTTTTTCTAAATCACTTATCAGATTTTCCTTTCCTTTAATGCACTCGTAAAAATACATGTGGTTGCTACCCTTCCTCCCAATGGTGCATGTCATATTCATTTAAAATAATAAAAAACGGAAACAATAGTGACAATACATATTTATTCTATACACACAAATAGTGACAATACATATTTATTCTATACACACAATATATGTCAACTCAAGTCATTTGATGGTTGGGGCATCAAAGAGCCAGGCTTAGCCCCGTCACTGAGGCGTTGTGAATGAGCCTCTTGATTTCGCGAGCATGGTGCATCCGGACCGTTGATCCACCAAGGCCCATCCAAGGGCCTCAATGATCCTAGGTGGGGAGGGGGTGGGGGTGGTGCTTGCCACCAAGGCGGGGTGGGGCCGTGGGCCTCATGTCTTTTTTCGGGGAGGCCGGCTTTAGGGTGGTGTCGGGCCTAGTGGCTAGGCGGGCTCGGTGGGCTAGGTAGGCTAGGCGGCTAGGTAGGCCTACTTACTAACTAACTATTTGGTTTTCCTTACTCTACTTACTAAATAACTAGTTGGTTTTCCTTACTCTACTTACTAAATAACTAGTTGGTTGGTAACCCTTACTCTACTTACCAAATAACTAGTTGGTTACCCTTACTCTACTTACTAAATTACTAGTTGGTTACCCTTACTTGCTAAGGGCCACTTCACACACGAGCCAAGAGCCATCACCGTGAAAGCCCACAAGATAGTGTCTAAAGGCCGTCCCAAGACACCTCCAAAATCATGTAGTGCGGTCACGGATCCTCAAGTGTAGTGTGAAGTCATATGTACCGGGCCCTCAACCAAATGCTATTTCATTGAATTTCTATTCATGCGGGTCCTCACACATGATAAAATAGAATAAACCAACGGTTGTGAGCGTTCGGAATGCGATGGTCTCCCAATTTTGTGTTAGGCCTACCTCCAAGATGTGGTTTTTGAAAGTAGTCCAAGTGACCATGAAACGTGACCCATTTGATGCCATGTAGGAATCAATGTAGACTTTACATCCATCTTGGATTCACTTACTATGTTGGTCCTTTGAACGTAATGTGAAGGAAACTTGGACCGGCTCCGCCTTTTCCACCAATAAGAGTGCTCAAAGTGTAAGGGTCACAAGCTCTCAATCTCGTGTGTGAAGTGGCCCTAAGTGACAAGGGATGGCTAAGGCTGGGTCATTTCTTTTACGTGAGTATACATGAATTTACACTTCAAAGCAATGTGGGCACTTCCAACTTCCCCCAACATTGTAAGGTAACCGCGTCTTAAACGGACATTCTTTTTTTCACCCACTTGTACTAAGATACTAGGATGCCAAACATGTAATTAATGCGAGATGATTAGCACATCCAATTTGTGCCCGTGCCCACTTTCCTCATAACTTGAGGAGCTCATGTGAATATTCTATTCACTATCAAAATGAACATTCCATAAGTTAAAACAATTACCATTTAGGCATCCCCAATTATGATATTTGTTTCATTTAGCATGGTTAATAAGTTCTCAACACGATGTCCTCTATCTTTTCAAGACATGCATTTTGGTGTCCATACCTAACTTCAAGACTTGCACATATACCACTCAAATATACATGTCCAATTAAGAAGAGTGACCACAAAAGGCCCATATACATTTGTAAATAAATGTATCATACTTAGTGTCACCTACATTACATAATCTATGTATTATGCCTATTGTCAAGCAAATCGAATATTTTCATCTGGAAATGTAATGCCTCTGATGACATTACCATTATGTTGTAATTCTATGCTATATAATTGTGGATAGTCTCCCTCCTTGCAATGGTTGTAACATGATAGCCTACCAATATACCATTTGTTTGTTTCGTCATTGAAAACCTCCACCAATTTTCCAACCAATGACCCATCAATGCCAATTGTTCCAAATTCTAACTCGCCTCTAGTCACTTGCGAAGCACAATTCCTACATGAGGTGGAATCATAACTAGATAAAATGATATTATAGTCTCCGCACACACGACATTTTTGCTTGAAAACCTTTGGAAATTGTACGCGCTTTCGTTTTCGGGCAACATTTTGTCGTTGGTGTTTTTCCCTTGTATTATTTGGCCTTTGTAAACCTTGTGTACTTATCTCGGTTGTAGTAGAAGGTTGGGTCATATCATCTTCCATGGTGACCATTGTGTCCTCTCCCCTCCAAGGCCTCCCATGACCAAATCTTGTCCTAGTCACATGAGTTTGGATAGAAGAAATATTAGTTCCTGCACGAGGTAGACTAATTGCTTTGGGTGTAACCCTAGGATTAAATATTGATTTCGTAGTTCTCCCGAACACCTTAACTGCTTTATCCAAGGCATCAAGTTGTGGTTGAGTTAGTAAATCAATTTTATCTCGCATGAAAAAATCACGCATAGTGGCTTGAATCCTATCATTTATGGAATCAATAGTAATATTAGTCCCTTGACTAACTTGGGTGCCCAAATCTTCCATGGGTTCATCTTCCAAAGATAATGGAAGCATACTGACATTTGCATCATTACATATTATGTCCTCTTCACCTTCAGCCTCCGTAACTACCTCTGCAAAACAAATAATTTTACGACCAATAACTTAAATCATAAGGTAATTTAATAAATTATGCAATGTCTATATCTCGATATCAACCCATTCTATACTTATATATCAAAGTTTCCCACATATCTCATTAAACGGCCACAAAAACTCTACCACTCGTGTTAACTACGTTAACATTCTCATTATATGTAGCTAATCATTTTCCAATTCCAAATAATACCTAGTTTGTATATGAGTTGAGTTTCTGACATACCTATTGGATTTCTTTCTTCGTCGTCAAATAATGTGTTATTTTTTATTGACCTTCCTGCTTCAGTTGAAGCTTCAACCTCAAAATTTTCATGTACATCATGTAAAAATCCCTCTTCGTTCGATGATAGTAATATCTTCAAATGTTTTAACTCTCATATTTTAAATTAACATGAAGACTTGGAGGTGTCTTGGGACGGCCTTTACACACTCTCTTGTGGGCTCTCACAATTTCACGGTGATGGCTCTTGGCTCGTGTGTGAAATGGCCCTTAGCAAGTAAGGGTAACCAACTAGTTATTTAGTAAGTAGAGTAAGGGTAACCAACTAGTTATTTGGTAAGTAGAATAAGGGTTACCAACCAACTAGTTATTTAGTAAGTAGAGTAAGGGTAACCAACTAGTTATTTAGTAAGTAGAGTAAGGGTAACCAAATAGTTAGTTAGTAAGTAGGCCTACCTAGCCGCCTAGCCTACCTAGCTGCCTAGCCCACCGAGCCCGCCTAGCCACTAGGCCCGACACCACCCTAAAGCCGGCCTCCCCAAAAAAAGACATGAGGCCCACGGCCCCACCCCGCCTTGGTGGCAAGCACCACCCCCACCCCCTCGCCACCTAGGATCATTGAGGCCCTTGGATGGGCCTTGATGGATCAACGGTCCGGATGCACCATGCTCGCGAAATCAAGAGGCTCATTCACAACGCCTCAGTGACGGGGCCTGGCTTAGTACACATTTTCTATTATAAACATGAAGCGGGAAATTATGTCAAAGGGTTTGAACTAACGTCTAAATGGTAAACAAGCGAGAAAGGTATCCAAAGAGGTTGCAGAGGGAACGGAGGCAGACAATATAAAGGGCGAGAGCCCCCAAAAGTCGGTATTTTTTTCTCATCTCTCGCTCCTTAAATTGCAGCAAGTTCTCTCGCTTGGAGCTCTATTGCAAGGTTAGTCCACGCTAGCATTCATGAGCAAACAATCACAACATCCATCCACAAGTTTAATTTCCCCACCGAGCTTATATTTAAAATATTCCATATTCCTACCGTGTTAGATGGCGGATTTTACGGATAGTTTGGGTCGGTCGACCCAAACCCACGGGTAGATCACTTAGTGCATTCTAAAAATGACGTGCGGCATAATACAGAGAGGATTAAAATCATTTGAAATAAAAATTATAAAGGGATTCCAAATAATGAAGGGGCCATTAAATGTAGGCAATCCCATTATAAGTAAATTAGATGGACATAAAACGTGGGCCATTATTTTTTTGTAAAATTAATATAGGGGCTGAAGATAAGGATCCTAGAAGGTATGTTTAGTATGGTATGTATATTTGTGTTGGCATCTCTTATGTGTTTTCATCATAACAATGTTTGCAATGATATTACTTTGCTATGGTCTCCTATGTGTTTTCTTCATAACTTTGTTTGCAACGCTATTGTTGTTTGCACCCTTCTTTGTTTCCATGCTTTCCCTCAACACTCGTCAATTGCGTTAGGAAGTAGATTAGCTTTTATTACTTAAAAAGAATATAGAGTACAAAAAATCGCAGTGACTTGGACAATATAAGTAATGGAAGGGTGCAAACAAATGGGCCATTTTTGAAATTTAAGTAATTACATGGAGGCTTTAATTCAACCCTTGAAGGTAAATAGCCCCAAAACAAAAAAACCCCAACCGCACATGGTGCACAAAAATGCCTTAGAGTGATCTACCCGTGTCCAAACCCTTTCCCACAATGGGCATGTATTGAAGATGACTATGACCCCATTCTCACCCAACAAGGTTTGGGCTCGGGGAGTTCACTACGATAATATTAGAAAACAACGTGCGGGAAAATATAGGGTAATTTATATTCACAAAAGGAAAAACTTAGAATTTTCTTAGAAGTAATATAGGTGAGTATGTATGATAAATTTGTATTATAAATAATATAGGCTTGATACAAATAACGCATATTTTTAATTTTTTTGTAAAAATATACCGTAGGATTTAAGGATCCTAGGTTTTCTTTGAAATAGGGTGTCCTTTGTGTTCAGAGGCGGGAAGATTTTGGATGAAAAACTATGTCGATTCAGTTGAAAAAATGGAATGAAAGATTGATGAGGGCGGATGACGGATTAGGGTTTAGGAAAAATTGGGGGAGAACGTTGATGGAGGATTAGGTTTTGAGAGTTTTTTTTCACCGTTCTAAGAGGTGGGGTTTGCGGTTCAGTGTTGGCGAGAGTTTTTTCTTCGACTCTGTTGACAATTTGAGAGGTGGGGTTTGTAGGCGGCGTGTGCAGGTCATTCTCTCTCTCTACTTTGAGTGGAGGTCGAATCTTCATAACGACCACACAAGTCCAGCTTTGGAACTCGTGCTTGCATGTAAGTCCCATTTCACTCCCAAGTCCTGAGTCCAGACCGTCGGTTGCCATCCGTTTAGGGTTCCCAAAGTTTTCTTCACGGCTAATCAGCAGAGCTTTCTTCTCACGTTGTTTTTTTTAATGATTTTTTTGATTTTTTGAGAGGGATTTGGAGTTGATCTACACGGCAATATGATATTTTTGGAGAATTTTGTTAGAGTTATCTGTCAACTCAAAATGTCGTGGCTGCCATGGTGCATGATCGATCTCCGTGAACATCTGGTTGCATTAATGCCCTTACAGACGTAGGGAATAAACTTCTACATTATTGCATGGACCCTATTTTTGCTTGCTTTGTTGTTGGTGTTTTAATTGTTTTTTTACACTCAGTCCGTTGTGTTTAATTATGCATGTAATTTGATTGAGGAACATGGGCTGATTTTGTTGTTTGAAACTGTTTATGAACACTCTTAATGTAAAACCTTGCTGTGCCTTGGATTTTGGTGACTTAGTACTTTGAATGCTCTTAAACCCTTTGGAGCAAAATCAAATAATTATAATGAACATACCTAGCTTAAAATTAGAGCTTCATCAAATTTAAAAGTAATTATAGGGTCATTTAAAAAACAAGAAATTACCAAATTATATAATAATATGGTACAAAAAATTAAGGATGGATAATTAAATACCCCTTGAATAAATACCCTTGTCACGCACGTGTATACATATATACATGTCTAGTGAACTCCCCGAGGGTTTGGGTCAACCGACCCAAACCTTTTTTGCATAGTGGGCAGGTATTAGGGATGACTCTGACCCCATCTTGCCCAACAAGGTTTGAGTTGGTCAACCCAAACCCTTTCTTATAGTGGGCAGGTATTGAGGATGACTCTAACCTCATCCTTACCCAACAAGGTTTGGGTCGGTCGACCCAAACCCTTTCCCATAGTGGGCAGGTATTAGAGATGACTCTGACCCCATCCTGACCTAACAAGGTTTGGGTCGGTCGACCCAAACCCTTACCCACAATGGGCAGATGCTAGGGATGACTCTGACCCCATCTTGCTCAACAAGGTTTGGGTCAGTCGACCCAAACTTTTTCCCACAGTGGGCAGGTATTAGAGATGACTCTGACCCCATTATGACCCCAAAAAGTTTAGGTCGGTTGATCCAAACCCTTTCTCATAGTGGGCAAGTATTGAGGATGACTCTAACCCCATTATGACCTAACAAGGTTTAGGTCGGTTGACCCAAACCCTTTCCCACAGTGGGCACGTATTGAGGATGGCATTGACCCCATCCTACCCAACAAGGTTTGGGTCAGTCGACCCAAAGCCCTTCCCCCAATGATGATTATGTGTCAATCTGACGACACAATCATTACAATTGCAATGACATAATAGTTATACAAACATGTGTCAGGACTAAGTGTTCCCAAATTTCATGAAGTGACATATTTTGAATATTTTGCTTTTGGACCCTAAAACTTGTGTGCCTCTTTGACAAGGCTTTGATGTTCATGTGTGTAGGCATGATGGAGGGATTTAGTGGAAGAGAGGATTGGTCCTCTAAAGACATGATCATCTAGCTATTTGCATCTGAGGATGAGCTAGACATTGTCGGGGAGGCTACTATGGATGGCAGTGCAAAAGAAGATCATTTGGGGGGGGGGGGTCCTTCGGCTTCCGTTCCGTTATTCCCCATTGTTGAATGTGTAGGGCTTTCAAGAGCTTCATGGGTAAATTTGGAGGTGGTATTTGTTAATGACAGTGCGGTGGCTATGGCGGAGGGTATTTGTCGTAACACCCATCCACAAGATTGCATTGATAAAAACCCGCTTGGCACTGAGGATGTTGGGGTTGTCATATTGGAGTCACTCTTTCATTCCGAGGTGGATCCCACTCATAGGTTCTCCCTCCGCAGGTGGCCATTGAGGAATGTCACGATTGATGGAGTTAGCTTGCGTGATTATGAGCGACGACACATGCAAAATAAAAAAGAGCTCCAAACAAACATGCGGCCACGCAAAGGTCAACGGAAGTACGAGACATTGGCACGTCCTACTGCGTCTGCAAATGAGTGTAAACGTCAAAGGTTGCTCAATGAAGAGTCCATTAGAGAAGTTGCCCCAAAGGATTGTTGGATGCACCGTTGTTGCCAATTGTTCCCAAGGGATAAAATGAAGGCCATCCGCAAAGAAATGTGGCTTGGAGATTTCCGTTTAAGATCCACCAAAAAACTTGATGTGCATAGGGTGATACATGTGAACGGGACATGTCGCAATGTCATCACCTTTGAAAGCATAAATGTGTATTGTACGGCATGGTACATCATTCACGGTGTGTCCAAAGAGGAATTTTATAAACAAGCCGCATATGCCAAGGAAGGCCGTCGGTCCTGTCACCATGGGAACATGAGTTTGAAGAAACCTAAGGAAGCTACAAAGCAAGTAACTGTCACTTTGGCGACCATCATTGTCCCCCTTGCCGATGCAATGCCGCACAAAACACGTACACTTGCAACCAGTGAAAAGGTTGTGAAGAAGATTTTTCCCATAGGTACAAAATGGAAAGACATATTATTGGACGTAAATGTAGTTGGCGAGAAGGCCGATTTGGAGCCAATTTCGTTGTCAAAATTGAGTGCAATCAAGAAATCAAATTTCAGCGAATACATTACAAAAGGACGAGGCGACAAATTTGCCCAGTGTTCCAATTGCGAGAAATTGAAGCGCCTTCGGGATGCACACACGACGGGTACCGAGTCCTATGTAGCACATCAATTAAACTATTTCAAGCACGTGAACATGCAAAAGACGCACCGTAATAATTACTACACAAATAGAGCCTTGTCCATTTCCAGGCCCTTGGAGGTCCTTACAGTCATCCATGACAAAATAGATCATGCCAAAACAACCTCATCATGTTTTGCAAATCAAATAAGAACCACGGATGGATTTTTTAAGCTATATGTATCGATTACAGGTGAATTTGGAAACGACTGCATCACATACCCTAAACACAACTTTGTTTGTTTTCCGTGTTGTATATGGGGACATAGATGTATACAAATGGATTATTGAAATATGTATATTAATCCTATAGGTTGGCATTGCAAGAATGATTGCACATGGACACGGTGATGCCAAGTTTGCTCATTATGCTCTCGATTTGTATCCGGCAGACTTAAATCACACGATAGGGTCATTTGCAAGGTTTTTACGTGATTTGGAAAAACCACCGTCGTATTCTTCAAGATTGTTATTTGAAAACACGGGGTCAACACCTCTATATGAAGCGGTGTTGGATGGAAAAGATGTATGCCTACATTCGTTGCCAAAGCTACCTAGTGAACCCGTGCTCGCCATGAAATTGCCCCCCACTATGCATGTCCAATTGGATAATTGTGCCAAGGACAATAAAAGTAGATATGTTTTTGCATATTGGTCGTTGTTGGTTGTGAAAGGTATTTTCAAGGATGTTTTTGTGTCTTTTCTTTTAGTAGGCTATACGCACGATGATATTGATGCATCTTTTGGGCGGTGGAGCATGAAGTTGCGGGAGGAGGCTTTTCCTACAATCCCATTATTGATGAAGTCGTACATGAATTTGGAGAACATTCCCGTCATCCCCCATATGATCGAGGAGGTGCCAGACTTCAAGGCATTTATAGAACCTTATATTCGAAGTGGAGCTCACTTATTGATCGGACACACAAAGGCACAACAATTCCGGTTCTATATGCGGGGCGATGGTGTCCCCGCTATGCAATACAAGTTGTTGTGCATGACACAAGACTGGAGTCCACCGGAGGGTCTCCTTGTGTGGCGCGTTGATGCGGATGGAAAGACTATGTTATCGAATAGGGAGCCTAGGCCTTGCAAGCCAATACCCATGAAGAATTTGGAGGATATTGTAAAAGGCATATCAGGCTTCATACAATATTGGGAAAATTTGAAAATAGCGGATGTTGGTGGATCATGTTGGCATCGTTACGGGAGGTGGATACATTACTTGAGACGTGTTCGTGTCGCCTTCGCAAACCTTCACCAAGATACCTCCCTTATTTTAAAGCATGGATTTTGGCCACAAACACGTGTCGATGTACAAGCTTCAGAGGCTAGTCTTTTGGGAAATGGAGAGGTTCGTGAGGAGTTTGAAGTGGACAACCATTATGTCGGGCCTACTAGTAACCGTCCCCCACCATCTTTTCGCATTGCAGTAGATTTTCATGAAGGCTATATGCTCATTTTGCGTCCTAGAGATGAGACATATATGCAAAGCCAGTGTGGGTGGCAAAAGCTATGTCCAAACCAAATTTTGCAAATTCCAACCCTCATTTTCGACAAATTCAAGTGGAGTTCGACGGACCGATGGCACGGAATGAAGATGTGATTCGGCATTACACGGGCTGGGATACAAACCCTAACTTTCGGTGGAAGGTGGATTCTGAGCACAGTCCATCTTGGATAGAAACAAATTCCATATTCATAGCATGGAAACCACTGAAAAATCATAGTGGATCAATGTCCATCCCTCAAAAATACAGTGTTGAATGAGTATAATTGACAACCTTGCTCGGATCGAATAAAAAACATGTCATGTTGAATGAGAAGTTGGTAGAATTGTGTTATCATAATAATTATAGTTTCATATGTAACTATAGTAGACACATATTAATCATATGTGTGCTCCTCAAAATAGGGGTAGAGTGTGGGTTGAACTTAAGAACGCTCCAACTCCATTGGGGTTGGATGAATATCCATATATAATATTTCATAACAAATGTGAACTTTATTTTATTATTCTGTTTGGGACTAAATTGTTGGGTTGAATGAATATGCATTTTTTGCACGACACTTCTAAGGTCGTAGTATTAATATTTTACTTCACATGCTAATAATAGACAACATTCTATATGATTTCTTTCGTGAGGTTCGTTTCAAGTGCTCTACCCTTGTGGTTCTGTTGGTGAAGTTGGTTTCAAGTGCTCTACCCAATGTGCTTATATCGGCCAACCACTGATTTTGGGATATTAAATTGATGTCATATTTGAGATTGTTGATAATATAATTTCGGGCGAATTCATGTTGTTGTGGTCCATATATTAATTTGAAACAAGAGAAAATCTCAAATCAACAAATATAGTGTTAATTATGGTTATTTATACTTTATTACATGTAATCACGCTTAAACTGGTTTGAATGTGTATGAATTATACTTGTGAAAGTAGAAGACATTACCTAAACTATTACAAAATATACATACTAAAATCAACACATTTAAGTTTCATTTTAGAATGACAAAGACCCTTTCAAATGATAAGTCACAAAGATTATAACCTCAATGCTAATGAAGATTTTGTAATGTATTTGACTTCCAAGTTAATGACTTCCTTTATTGCCAATTCACTTCAGGAATGAAATCTTAATCAATTGCTTATTTACTAAGTGGAAAGTGCACATATATATTGGATTTAGGACCTTGAAAGCGAAGTGCACTCAATATGGGACTTGTGGACAAATGGCCTTCAAGAATGCAAGGGCGATGCCTTTTTCAAAGTCGGGCAGGGCAAGTAATAATTTTTAGTCGTGTTCTAAAAACCTTGGGTTTTTTTCCCAGGGTTTCCCCGGTCCCTATCCACCTCCCTCTAAAAGCTTGTAAGGGGAGGTTCAATGTCCCCCTTGCTTACCTCAATTGACACAGTTCAAGAGTTCTAATCATCCTTTCTAATGTTATCCCTACTTCAAACCTCCACATAACATTATTAAGCAATGTGTGTTCATTCATACGACATCCATGATTATTCTCGGGACCCGCATGAACGAACACACGCTGCTTATTAATGTTATGCAAGCATGACATGGAGAAGAAAAAGGCTAAAAGGGAAGCACAAGTTAATATTAAACATTCCCACCTACATCACAAAAGAGCATCTAATGTGAGACATAAGGTGAATAAGCCAAGGTGAATAAACCAAGATTGATGTGGCAACCCAAAACCATATACGTCATAGAGTCAACCTGAAATAATTGTGATCAATGTGTTAAGGGATTTATACCCAAAACCAAGACTGAACTTAAAACCAACACTATATATCATAGTGATACATTTAGGGACTTCAAATGTTTGACCGGGGTACATAGTGATGACTTTAGGTGTTGGTTTTGGGTATGGATGCAGGAAGTGAGCAGCAAGCAATTGCAGAGCTATGGCGGTGGGCTCAGTCTCAACTTTTGAAATTGGAGACATTTTCTATGAGCCAGACATGCCAGGAATTTGAAAGCATCGCAGTCTGCTGATTCCCACATATTTTGAGCAGCAATCATTGTTTTTTTGAATGTAACGAAGATAAGACTCACAGTATATTTTAGCAGCAGGTATGGGGGGTCAAAAGTATGTAGTTTATGTAACAACATCATGGCTATGTACGGAAGACGAACAGCTTCTTCCAATGTCTAGAGGAGTGAAAAGCATGAGCAAATCACATTGTTATGTCTCCATCTATGACATCAATCTAGTGATTCAAACTCTTTCAAATGCTCATGACAATCAGAATTTCTGTAAAAGTTGAGGTACAAAGATGTCAGCAAAATCTGAAATCTTGTTGAAATGGTCCTGGTACCATCAAAGGCCTAACCATGTACATCCCATATACACATATAGTGGTGCAAGTTGTCGGACTAATGAATGCAGATATTTTTTCCTAGATTCAAGGTGAGGGACGAATAAATACTCTGTGTGCGGTGTGACATTCTTGACAATGCCTGGAACATCTATGGTTGTGGTGTGGGCGTGTGATCCCCAACCTTCCTTGATGCATTTGCCTCATGACATGCGCGCATCTTCAATATGGGTTCAATGCAACTTGCCACCAATGAAAGTCAACAGATTGAAATTCCAGTACTACTCTACTTCATTTAAGCATACGAGAATTGTAGTGGAATTCTTAGAGCATGAAAGCCATAATTTCCTAAGGAAGTCAATACTTAATTGTAGTACATTCTACAGCATCTGTAGGAAAAAGCATGGATAGAACTGGTTTCATGAGTCAAAGAATGATAGTTAAGTAGTTGAGAAGCTGAATTGGATAAGTTTATTGACATAAACAATTTATGGCAAATCTAGAAATATAGAACCCCCATTAATTGGCTCCATAAGGTTCCTTGTAGTCTTTCTCTGCATTATGATATACCAAACATTGGTTGAAGGTTTGAATGAGTTCAGTTAATCATTGGAGGAATGAGCTTTCTCGATTTTACTCTGTTGGAGGAAATGAAGAGTCGACGTTGTAGCTTTTCTCGAGATATGTCAAACAAGGTAATGTCCATCAGATTCCACCAAGCAATGAGCCCCCAAAAGTTCTACAAATCATCATGGCTTTCACATAAGTATGGCAAGTCTAGAGACATTCTTTGACGAAGTAAGCTTTGAGGATTCAAGACTCCACCTACTAATTACTAGGGTTGTTATTTTGCCCTTAATTAATATGCATAACTTCGGTGTCCCTGACACCTCCTGCTGAGCTTAACCTCAAGGCCAATAGCCACTATGACTCAAGCCGTGTGAAACAAAAGTCCTCATTCATGGTGCTTTTTATCACTTTTCCATTATGCTCAATAAGGCCCTTTTGAGGTTGAAACAGAGATTCATAAGCCACGAGCAACATTTTTGGTAATTTTTATTGCACTGTGTTGAATTTATGCAAATTCGTCACATGTTTCTTATTTGAAAACTATGAAGCTCAGTATGAGGGAAAACAGCAGTAAACAATCCCAACTTCCAAGAGATCCATTAATTTCTACTAAATCTCTTGTGGAATATTCACTACTAGCATACAAGTCCTACACAATAGTCCATGTCTATGAAAGAACAAAGCGAAGATTTGCAAATTTGCCAGTTACATAGGACAAGTTTCTAGTGATTTAGGTCAATTGCCTAGGACTCATATGCTGCAACTGCACTGACAGTGGAGTAGGGTTTGTATTTTTCATGCTTTGGGATCTCAATTTACTCATTCCCAAATTCCAGCCCATGTGGCCATGCCTCTTTCTATGGACATCCAGCCTTTTGGAGCAAGTGCAAATTCTTGCCTATAAGCTAACTTGTGCAATTCTTAGGTTCGAGCTAACTCCACTTGCACTAAGTTAATTAACTTTAATTCATCAGAAGGCACATTGAATACACCGCCTTGGTACCCATTGGCATGTGCTGCTACTCCAAGTTGCATTCACAAAGTGACAGAGTCAACATATCCTAATTCATGTATGTTGATCTTATGAAGTAAACTTCGTTACACCTTCATTTGTAGAGAACACAAGCAATCAAGACGGTGTCTCATGGCCCAGTTTATGTTATCCAAGTTGTCTTTTAAAATAATCTTAACTTAGTGCAAGGTTTTCTCAGTTCGATAGTAAGCTACAGTGAAAGTACAGTGCTTAGTTGGCCAAGTGACTCAGTCAATATTGAAGAACAAATTATCTTCCAGGTAGTAGTAAGGTATGTGGGAGTTGATTCGTTCATTTTTAATGTTTTCCAACTTCCACCGATTAGATTCACACAAAGAAACTTGTGTTGCATTAGCAAATCTACGATGAAGCATGATCAACAATCGGATTGAAAATTAGACCTCCCTCGATTTAGTTATGGTTTTCGGAAGTGCATGTTTGTTGATTTCTTTACTATATACATAGGTTCTCCCGATTGTATTCACTATTGAGTGTGTAGTAGGTAAGAAACATTTAATGATGTAGTCCAATTTCTTTTCAACGTGTGTCTGTATGGTGTTTGTTCTTTGACCTCACAGAACCACAGACCAATCTATTATAGATGTTGGATTACGAAAAGTAACCGAATAACACCCACACACCTTACTACTTTCATGATTCATGTGGTGACTTATATATGTTAGAGATTATACTGTGATTACTTTTGATTATCAAATTCATCAGCTGCAATTCCCAGAGACACAATTGGGTCTTTAGCGATACTGACACGCCAGAATATTGTCAAAGATCATGAATTCGTTCTTGTGTATCAGTTGATGATTTTGAAATGCTGGAGACTCTTGGACCCAGGTGTTCCCACTTTGCAGGACCAATCCTGTCCTAGTGCCAGTTGCAGTGTAAGGAGGAATTGGTGGTTGATCTTGGCTGCCAATTCCAAAAAGCATTCAGTCCCTAGCCAAACCTGCACAGGTCCCAAGTGTAAATGCAAAACCCTCTCCTACTCCGGCTTCCGTAGTCTGATGTTGAGATTTGCAAACGGTGGGTTTATTAAGTTAGATTAGGGTCCAAGATCAAGAAATTGGAGAACCGAGTGATCATATTGGTCGAGGGTAAGCTTTTGGACCCAAGGAGTTACACTTGGTCCAAGTCCAAGGTATGAAAAAAATGAAGTGGCACTGATGTGTCACCACTTTCCTATCCAATGTCATTCATCCCAACTCAAGAAAATACTCCACCTAGGTTGAGAAACCAATTTTCAAGGTTGAGGCCAATCTTGAGTATGAAAGTAAGGTCCATTGAAAGCGTTTCCAAGTTTCTTGGAGCCGGACCCTAAACCAATAAACAAGAAATAATGGAGATTTTACACGGGTCCAATATCAAAGAAATTCCAAAATTGAGTAATCTTATTGGTCGATTCAAGTTTCATGACTCAAGGAGTTTATCCTAGGCTCTGGGTCCAAGGTATGAAAAAAAGAAGTGGCGCTAATGTGGCACCACTTTCTCACCCAATGTTGTTAATCCCAACTCCAAAAAAATGATACCAATCTTCAAGATTGGGTCCAATCTTAAGTCCAAAAGTAAGCATGGTCCATTGAAAGTGTTTTGGACTCCAAGTTTGTTGGAACCAAACCCTAATGTAAACAAAAAAAACAACAACAACAAATCATGTGCAATACTAGGGTCCAATTCCAAAGAAACTCCAAAATCGAGTAATGTTATTGGTCGAGAGAAGTTTCAAGATCCAAGAAGTTTACCCTAGGGCATGGGTGCATAGTCTACTGTTGTTAAATTATCCCAAATCAAGAAAATGCTCCACCTGATTTAAGAAATCAATCCTCAAGGTTGGGCCCAATCTTGAGTCTAAAAGTAAGGTCCATTGAAAGTGTTTTGAACCCCAATTCCTTGGAACCAAACTTTGTTGTGAACGAAACATAACATAATGCTTACACTAGGGTCCAATACCACAGAAACTTGAGTGATCTTTGGGAGCATAATTTTTTACTCAAAGACTTTACATTAGAGTCTAGGTCCAAGGTATGAGTAATGGAAATGGCACTAATGTGACCCCAATATGCCATCACTTTCCCTCCGAATCTTGGTGAACCCTAGCACTAAAAGAAATACCCATTCTAGTTTTGAGGAACCAATATTCAAGCTTGGGTACAATCTTGAATCCGAAGGCAAGGTCCATTAAGGGATGTTCTTGACCCTAAGTTTCTTGGACCCATACCTTAATGGAAACCATCCAAAGTTGGATGCTATTGGGCTAGCTCCGCATCACAAGCCATGCCTTAGCCATGAGAAACAAGTTTATAAATCACAAATGAGTTTGGCAAAGCTGCAATGATATATATATATATATATGCAAATGCAAACCCATTGTTAATTAATCGGTCACATTGGACCTGTGCATCTTGGGTACGTGATGGTTAGGAGCATTACTTGTATATCATATATTAGACAAGCAAAAATAAAGTAAGACTGACACTTGACCTAAATCCAACACATACAAATCATGAACAGTAGGAACTTAATGATATGAAAATGTACACCATTTCAACATCTGATGAAGGTGTTGGTTTTTGGTTGCCCACAAATGAAACCTCGAACCCTTTATGATTTTTGAATACAATGGTCAAACAATGTGCTCTTTGCTAATCTACTTGACCTTGCCAATAAGCGAATATGTAAGCTTGGTGATTCTAATAGTAGAAAATGTGCTCACTCCTTATTCAATTGGTTTTAGGTACACACGTTACATGCAAACAACAATATAAATATGAAGAAATTTTCACATAACATTATTCAGCCATGTCCATCGGTTCCATGACCCTGGAATATTTCAATTATGTTTGGTGGGCCCCATTAACAAAGTAAGAATATACATTTACTATTCATATATTCAGGTTAACACTTGGAAATTTGGTTGGAGTTATACTCCCGACACTATTCACATAATTCATTGTTCACCCTAGTACGATCATAGGAAACATTGTTCATCTCGATGTTATTTATTGAAAATATTATTCATAGTAGTACTATCACTGAAAATATTGACACTATTCACAATATGCTTAATATTCATATCGACTTTATTCATTATTCGTACTAACATCAATTTCTTCTTGTTTTCTAAGTTTCTTCCCATGAAGGTAAAGATAGAGGAGGCCCATGTTGCTAAATATAGAATGGAACGTGCCCATGCAACTGAATAATGTTATGCACCAACCTACATAGAAATGAGTGTGCATCAATTTGGTCCTCAATATGTCCTATTGGTCGGTGTCTAGGGAGATTTTTGGGCGTAACTAGTCAAAATCCTAGTGTTTCCAAGTCCAACTGGTTACATGTTGTGATCTTTTGGTTATTCTTGACTAATATGAGGAGATGTATTCCTTATACACTCTAAATTCTATAGTATTACGCTTGTGGCAACCAAAGTGCACGTGATATTAAGAAGTTCTACAATGATAACATTGAGTGTGATAGAAGAGAATAGTGTAGCATGTGACATTATGGATAAACACAAAGTTAACTTTGCATTAATGACAATATTTACATAGTTAACACCATGATGCATATGAGCGCGTGGTTTGAATTCCTTGGTGGTTTACTTTAATGTCAAAACCCATGTATACGGAGAGCAATGTGAGGATAGGAAGTGAGATTCAAACTAAGAGCATATGTTTGCTAGGGATTCAAGATATAAGAGAAGCTCAGGGGGGAGGGGGGTCACTCTTGTATTTAGAAAACTACGTGAGAACAAGTATAGGGTGCACTTTAAAGTTGCCACCTACAAATTATAAAACTACATTTTTAACAAAGACCAAGGTATCTATTGAACTCCATGGTATAAATAAATTAGGATGTTTACAAATTGATCATGTTCAAGAAATTTTAAAACTAACATACCATAGAGTTCAGTAGAGTGGAGTATTCAAATATTATATATTAAGGGCCCCACACCTTAGGGAGACCTAATGCTATTTGCCTAATGAGAATGATCTCTATCTTGTCATCCCAAATAGTGAGACTAGTTTCATTCATAATATTCAACATTTCATCCACAGATTGAAACCCTCAAGGAAGGAAGAATGACCTCCCCAAAACCCTAAATGGGGTTCATTTTCACCCCATCTCTCTCATGTGTTGTGTGGCAAAAAGGGTGTGTGAGCTCATAGGGTGGTGCAACTTTTGAGTGTGGCATGGTGGCGTGTTTAGGCTATGATCATGCAACTGGTGTGGTGGCATGGTTAGGCTATGAGTACCTCTATCTTTTTCCTTTGAATTGCTTTGAAGATTGCTTGTTGAGTGTATAAGCTTAGAGTTTAGGAACTTGTTGTGTGAAGAGGATGTGTAGCTCATGGATCTATACTCTTGGATGTGTAGCGCCAATTACAATTGTGGCTTCTGGATCTATACTCCATGATTTAGTACATGAGTAGCTTTGTGATCTATACTCATGCTTTCCCTGTGATTTAGACTGAGTGGTGTGTAGGAAGTTCCCACTCCATCTACTCTGGAAGGAAGGGAAAGAACTTCTTCACTACCAAAAAGTGAACAACTTGTACTCGATGAGCATCATGCTTTACCTTCTGTTGTGGTTTGCATTTGATAGCATTGATGTTTCGGAGTTTTTTTTGGTTTGGACTTGCTTTATGTTTTGGACCCATTTTGGAGCTTTTTTGTAGTATAGTTTTTCATTAAGTTTCCGTGAGAGCCAATCATTGTCCTGGGATATTTGGTCAAAATCCTAGTGTTTCCAAGTCCAACTAGTTATTTCTCAAACTCACCAACACTACCAAATGCAAAACACCAAATAGCATTCACATTATTTCACAAAATCGGTAATTCTCCTAAATTTTTGAACTTCAGCCAATTATTTCTCAAACTCAACCGGTTCATCTGTAACTAGCAATTGGTTCTCCCCTTTCATTGGAGCTAATCATGTGTGCAGTTCACTAAAGATCTTATATCTGTAAGTGTTGGATTTACATGACATCATCAAAAACCATAATCTATAACTACTACATGCCCATATAAAAGAAGAATAAATACCAAATTAGCCTACCCGTAGAATCCTCAAAAATAATAAATGTTAGAAAATTACATAATAGTAGGGTCCACACTATTTACCTTCTACAATATAATTACAACCCCCCCCCCCAAACACACACAAAAAAACCCTTGTATTTTCACATATTCCCACTAAATACAAGAGAGTGACCCCGTGGAGAAGAGGAGTAGAGTAGTGACATTAAGGAGATTGTTGTTACAAAGATTAAAGTGTACTCCTCTAAAGTAATGGGTAATTATCTCAAGGAAGAGGTTCACAGTTCGATTCTCGGCTGTGAAATCTCCTCTCTATGACGGAAAACTTGCCAAGTGGTCAACCGCCTCCTGTGCTTTGGCGCTGGCCTGTCGTCCTTTTGTCTCAAAAAAGATTTTTTTTTTAAAAATAAAGCGATGGGTAATTTGCTTGAAGTCTTGAACGTCAACCGGTTATTTCTCAAATTCAACTGGTTCCTTTGTAACTAGCGGCCGGCCGGCCGGCCAGCCAGCCTCCCTGTTCATCGCCGTCGGTGTGTTTGAAGTCATTTCCTGGCGACCATAACCAGAACGATCTATAGTCCAGGCTGGACTATGGTTATGCCAGTTGCTGGCTGGCAGAGGCAACCACCGCCCAAGAGCACCTGCAAGGCACTTTTGCATCGTGCAACATGTACCTTAACTTACGAAGCTCACGAAACCTAAGTTAATGAAACCCTTGTGCCTACTTAACCCTAAACTCACTTCTGAGGAGAAGGGAGAACAAGCACACAGCCCACGTGCGAGTGCCACATTCGGCGACCTGATGTATGTGTGTACTCACAGAATTGGGCGGGGAGGGGAGGGGAGGAGAAGGGGAGGGGATTAGTACATCTCCATGTATAAACCGGGTCTGTCGACACACACACGGAGGGAGGAATTAGCCAGCGAGAGACAGGACTCCGATTTTGATTGCTTCCACAGCCCACTAAAAGATATTAAGTGAAGCGTTGGGGCGATCGGGTGCTGGAATTCGTGCCCCCTTCAGCCTTGGCCCAGGAGCCGGAAGTTACGCAGATGCCCATACTGTACCATATGGACTGATGCATAGGCCCCGACTTTGCAGAGAAATACGGAACTTATTCAAGTGATGATCGATTGTCTCCTAGCTAGTCCTGGTAGGGCACACAGGCTCGGCTTCCACCCATGGCAGACGACTGGGAACAACTAAGTTAGATTCGTGCATACACTATAACAGCGAGGTTACTAGATTGGAACATGTAAATCACGAGCATTCGCCATTGCAGAAAAAGTTTGCAACGCAACCAGATCTGGCAGAAATATCAACTGAAAGAGCGAATAGCATTTGAACGTACCACTTCTCGTTCACCCAACGTAAAAAGCCGTGAAACAATATGGTGCCTGGAGGTTACTTTGATTTGGCACTGGACTTGTTTTCAAAGACATCGAACGAGTCTGGTCCACAATCATTTGGTATGAACCGGCCACAAATCTATGGAGGGCCATGGTTTACGCTCGTATGTGATTAAATCCTACTGTGTCAATGGAAAATTTGTCTTTAAAAACTGAGAATGCAAGGTGTCCTAAGGTTCTCACAAATATGTTGATTTGTAGTGCACCAAGTATTGCATTTAGTGTCGTATGGTATTTTATGTCACTGTGTTAACTTTTCTAATGATGCTTCTTTATGATTAAGTTTACAAGTAATGTCATCTCAACTTCCGTATCCAAATGCCAATCACTGAAGCAAAGTCAGGTATATTCTGCATCTCCTCATTTCTATGATGGAACATTGTTATGGACGATTGAAATTTAGATGAAATTTCAGTAAGTAAGTGAGAGTTGTTGCAAAATTGTAAGTATATAATGCCCAAAAACAATTTACAAGGAATGACAGATAATAATAGCTTTACATTTAGTGTTGGTGACACTACACCGGCAGTTTGCACTAGTTTACTATTGAGTAAGACAAATTGAACTAGTGACACTATATACTACTTTTAATGTAGTGATGTTCAAAATGAGCCATATATACGTTGGATAAAGAAAGAGTAAGTTATTTGCATGATGAATCACTTCAATGATCAGATTTTACCACATCTTATGCGATATGTTTTCATACAACTCGTAGGGCCATTTTATGCTGGGACCATGCAATTTTGAGGGTCCTTGGAACTCATCCAAAAGACGTACCACAAAGAACTGAGATTCAATTTTGTGTGATCACATGCTTTCATGTGTAGTGTAAAGACATACGCGACCAAGCTCTCAAACCAACACTATCTCATTCCCGTTCTTTTCATGTGGACCTTTCTCCACAATAAGTTATAATAAACCATGGGTTGTGATATTTTCAAGTGTCATAGTCTCCCAATTTTGTGTTAGGCCCACTTCTCTGAGGTGGGCATGACATAGACTCTAGTAGACCATGTCTACGGGTCCACTCAATGTAGATAGCCAACAACCCGTGAGTGTGAAATATTGGTTATATCCCTCTTTGCACATTTATCAATCCTCTTTTGGATATAATCTAATTACTTGAATTCTATCATTTGGAAAAATACAATCCAAATAGAATGAAAGTAGCCTTCAATCTTGGATGAAATTATAAATTGAAATGTCTCATTTCTCGCCTTGAATATTTACAAAATAAAAAAAGAACACATAATGGACACCTTTTTCTACCACATAGAATTTGCACAAGATTGAACAAGTGCATTATTTTATTCCTAATATTTTATCATATCAATCAATGTAAATATACATTGAGTGAGGTGTGTGGAGGATACCCCCTTACATGCCTCATATTTAATGGATCCCTAGGAGACCGTGAAACCTTACCCATTTTTTGACATTTTTATGTAGGACTCCATGTAAGTTTTCCATCCATTCAAATTTCCTTGGTTATGTAGAAGGGGGGGGGGGCTCAAGCTTATTTTGTGTACAATGAATTGGGTATCATGTCATTGTTTTTTTTCTACTAGTGAGAGAATTTTAACCTTTAAATGCTCATGCAACCCGAAATGGGTCGCCATCTAATGTTTTGATGGGTTTGCAACCCACTAGGTGTTAATCTGCGTGGATGGAATGTATCTCTTGGTGGAGGGTGGTGCCCACTAGCATGTGGGCCAAAATAACATATGAAACCCTCATGTTTCAAGCATGTAAATTTTTTTGTTAGGTTGGCATTGCTTGTTTTGGGAGGTGGTTCCATGTGTTGCCCAAATGTAGGAGCCAAATTTAGGAGCCAATATCTTCCACATATGATGCCCAATTTGGGTGGGGTTTTTTTTTCTCCTTCTTAGGACAAGGTGACGGTTGTGCTCAACTTGACCGTATGGAATTGGAAGGAAAAAAATGTCTGCACATGTTGCTTGCTCCATGAAAAAGGGGAAATCTCCGAAAATGACCTCATGTGGGCCCTCCAACTTTGAAGGTGATGGACTTCATCTAAATTTGCTCCAAAAACCCCAAATTTTTGGGAGTAGCTCATTTTTCATTCACATATTGTTACCCCCCCCCCCCCCTCCTTATCATGACATGTTTGGTTGTGCAATAAAGTGTTGTATTATCCAAATGTTGTACTATCGAGATTTTTCAAGAAAACTTGCTACTTCAATGTAAAATGTCTTTTCATATACACAATGAAGATACATAAGTATGAAAGAACATTTTTAGTTAAAAAAACTATAGTCCCATGATGATTCTTCATCATATATCACACGACAAAAGTAAGAATTTATTGTCTTTTGATGATGTTTGTTGATGTTGGAAATTGACATCTTGTTTAATTTATCCATAAAAGATTGCTTGTTTGCCACATCTACAACTGAAAGTTCTAAAGGATGCTCCACTGCAAAATTTGATAGTAATTGGGTATACTCACAGGCTTGAGGAAGTTTGCCTATTGGTGTTGGTTGATCATCCACATCATTCCCCTCCATTAGCTCTTCATTCAGATATGAACCTGAATGGATTTCTCTGGCCCATGCCAAATCCACCAACTCAACCATGTTGTACTCTGCATCAACATTTCTCTCGGGGGGGGGGGGGGGGGCACTCCCTTGTATATTTTGCATACACCTGCGATAATGACCTATTAAAATGGGGGCTATTTACCTATGAGAAAGGATTATAAGGGATGCTAATTTTTGAAATAATGGTAAATTGTTGTGATTATTTGCACCCTATTGGTAATTATAAATTATTGGATGGTTGATTTTATGGTACCCTATATTACTTATATGTAATTTTTGTCCCCTGATTGCCCCCATTCCTTAAAGTGTATGATACAGTAGAATTCTCGTTAGAAGCACGTGTACAGAGTAAGAGAAACAAACATTTACTAGGGTTTAGGGTTCAGGGTCATACTGAAGTCCGGGCAAAGCAAAACACTAAACAATAACAACAAAAGATTGTAATTACATGTCATTAAGCAACACGAGCCAACGAATAAAAGTTGTGTTGGATAACACAATTAGAAACCTTGAGGTCTTAGGGAACAGGCCAACCACATGTGTCTCAAAGTCACATTTACAAGGTTTGCAAAAGCCCTACAATTGATGCCTTGATCTTCCAATCCTACACATTGGAGGAAAATCCCACGCCATACAAGCAAAATCCACCTAAACTAGCTAGGCTACCATTTACACATGTGGGAGATATGAGGGTACTCGAACTGAAATGACTACTACATATTTCAAGGTATACTAATGATCATTCAGCCTTTTTTCCAAATTATATCTCCACATGTGTGAGATAGTACAAATTTAGTAGGTTTTTATTTTTTATTTGAAATGAACTCACTCAATGAGTTTGCATCTACCTCATCTAAGGTGTAGATTTTGCTAGTTGATTCATACACTAGAGACACAGTTGAGATAATAGCATCCACATCAACCCACACACAATCACTCTCAACATATTTATATTTGTTGAGACCCGGCTGTTTTTTGAACCAATGGAGGTAAGCCATAGCAGTTGGGAAGAGCGTTTCTCTATTTCCGTTATGGACTGCACGTTTCATCAAGTCAATGGGTTGCCAACAATTGCCCCACTTAGTACCAACCTTCACCCTTATCTTTTGAACCCTTCCTATATAGAACATGCCATATTTTGGTGGCAAAGTATTTAATTTTTGAAACTATCATTTTTTCTCCATGCTATTTTATATGTACCACTTAGGTAATTTAATCATGTTTTGTCAAATGCTATATTACATATAATCATGTTTCACAATCCCAGAGCACCCTATACTACATCTAATAATTTTACAAATTTTACGCCAAATTTTTATACAAGACCCTATATTTTATCGCACGTAGTTCCTACGTTTTTCGCCAGTGCCCCCCCCCCCCCGAGACATTTCTTCTCCTGCCAATTGCACATATTCTTTAATATGCATTTCTTCACTTCACATATTCAAAGAGGAAATGGGACTTGCCAATTCATTTGTTGCTTCTTTCATTCTCGATTACTCATGTTCTTCATAAGGACAAAATTGGCACTCCAGTCTGCAAGTAAAATCTTGGACATCCTCCACATATTTCGTATGGTTTGGGGATTCATCTCTCTCCACACTTTGAGAGCACCACATAATAGCTTGCCTTACATTAGGCACTATTTTTCTCGAGTCCTGGTGAGTAATAGAAAAATCAAACTAAGAAAAAACCCATTCCCAAAAGGTTTTTCTTACACTGAACTGAATGAAGCATTTATTCTTTGATCCAAGTGTTGTGCCACACTTGTAACATTAGGTGGTAGGCAAACAATAATAATATTGCTCCAATACAAGGTTGAAAAAATCAATTGTTTCACCCTACCAACATGCTTAAGAGAATTAGTAGCATACTTGTCTATAATTTAAAGTACCTTCTACTTTTAAGATTTGAAATGTACAATGAGGCTCATCATCCGACACTTAAATACATATGATGGCATCCATGTCATTTGGTTTGCAGACCACCACACATAATTTGTTGGCAACCACCTTCCAAAGCATCTTGGGCGTACAAATTTGTAACTAATCACAGGTATCAACTTGTTAGTGCTTGTCATGTTTACAATGAGATGGTCCTTCCAAATTTTGCACCCACAAACTTTTTTTTGCGATAAAGTCTTGTTTGGTTGGGCACAATAAAATAAAGCAATCTCATCCCTATTGTAAACATCTTCCAGTGCCATAACCAATGCGGAGGAGCTTATCAATTTTAGTTAGTCAGACCACATTGTCTAGGTCAAATGATATATGAACATGGCCTTCATCTGAGGGGCCACTAGAAAAAAAAATAAAAAATAAAAAATAGTTTCATGACCATTTCGGTCATGCCACAAATTTTATAAAGTTGGCAACTTTGTCATAATATGTTATAGTCTAACCCCAATAATACGACATCTCGATTATAAGACACGTTTCCCATCAATCAAACTTTCTATTGTCCGTGACCATTGATATCAACCCCAATGTGATAGTCCGACTTCCAACAAGAATATATGATAGTCTAGTTCACATCAGTACGGTTAAATTTAAAAACACAAAGTCTATTTTACTACATAATAGTAATTCTCAGCACTGGTGTTGTAAATGTCAAAAATGGAATGTGAAGGCTTGAGCATTTAGGAGTTAATATCACGGAAAGGCCCAGCTCAAGCTCCCTCAACTTGCTCTAGTCTAAATGCCCCTTATTAGGCTCCTGTTAGGCAATGAAAGTGGGGCTTCCTATAAGTAATAGCATGCTCATGCACTACCAAGGTTTCAAGTGTTTTGCTGCTTATGATATGGGTAAAGCCCAATCAGGTGTATGGTAAGCGGGCCTAATATGGTTACTTATCTTAATCAGACAACTATATTTGAAAGGTGGGTGGTTAGGTGTAGAGTTGAAACAGACACCTAAAAGAGTTGGCAAGACATGTGTTTTAAAGAAATCAATCTACACGTTCTAAATTTGTTAACTGTCCTAGGCTAAACAATCACATAATTTGGGGGAGGGTATTCCTATATGTGGTCTTCTAATGGTTCATTGTTAGTGGACTTTGATGATTCATTACAATTCAAAATTTTCCCCAAATTAGTTTGGGTAGGATTTTAACTTCATCAGACACATTTGCATATACACATAAATTTTCACCTCGCAAATTCAAGTAGTATAATGTAGCAAACAACAAAAATGTCCAAATAACTTATTTGTACTTAAGTTATGTAAACATTCATCTATCTTAAGTTGTGTAGTACATACATAAGAAGTTGTTGTGATGTTGTCACGAAAGTTGACGTCAATGTTGTCAAGATAAAGGAGAGAAATGAAAATTGCTTGGAAGCCCTTAATTACCATGGACATTGTAATATTTTGTACCACCTACATTGATTACTATTTAGAGCCCGTGATTATTATTTTAAGCCAATTTACCTATAATTTGATGTCCAAAAACTTGGTTCAATCTAGGAAAATTAATTTGGGATGAATAAGCAAAAAAAACCTATAGTGGGCACGTTTTTATCACCCCATATGGTAGGTGGTGAAAACCAAAGGGCCCCACACATAAGGTAAATCACTATGACATCTACCATGGGAGAAGGTGAAAATGCAGAGGAAGAATGTCTAGCTTGGGGGTTTTTATTTTATGCCAAAGTAATTCCTAGATTAGGGTCCTATTGTTCAGTCTACTAAGTCTAGTGAGTAGTAGTATTATACTGCACTCTTGGTAGGTGTCATGAAAGAGAGGGAATTATCGAATGCAAGCGTACCTCTTATGTGATGTACCCTTGTGCTACCTTGATTAAGAGATTTATTGATTGATTGATTGGAGAAGAATGATGACTAATCATATTTTGATGTATTTAGCATGTGAGCACAGGGTCATTGGAGTCAAACAACTCTAGAGGAAGAAATGGGCTAGACAACCTAAGAATGAATGGTGCACAAGGGCTAGACAACCCGTGAATGAATTGTGCACAAGGGCTAGACAACCCATGGAGAGATTATGCACAAGAGTTAGACAACTTCCAATGGATGATCTTTGTGGTGGAGTTAGACAACACCAACTAAAAGATATGAATCGGAGCTAGGCAACTCTTGGCAGATGGATGTTATTCAATTCTTCTAGTTCGAATTGTCTAATTCCATTGGAGCTATACAACTCTCAATGGATAGATGAATTGAGTTAGAATTAGACAGTTCCAACTAGAAGAATGAATGAATAAATTAAGTAGGAATTAGACAATTCCAACTTGAAGAATGTGATTGAGTCAGAAGATGAAAGAAGGTTCCATAGGAACCAAAGATAGAAGATTCATAGTAGAACTAAAGCTAGAGCTATGAATATATGATGTTTTCTATATTTAGAAATAGAAAGTAAAAGTAGCGCCTTTGGCATAACAAGAAGCTCATGGGAGGAGAGAGGATCTTTTTGTCTCTCTCCTACGGTCAGGTGGTTTGAGCTTATAGTCAATCACATCCTTCCAGTTGGAATTGTCTAGTTCCAACTTGATTTATTCATTCATTCTTCTAGTTGGAACTGTTTAATTCCAACTCGGTTCATCTATCCATTAAAAGTTGCCTAACTTCAATAAAAATAGACAATTCCAACAAGATGAATTGAATAACATCTATTCGCTAGGAGTTGTCTACCTTTGATTCATATCTTCTAGTTGGAGTTGTCTACCTCCAACACAAAGATCTTCCATCAGAAGTTGTCTAACTCCTAGTTGTAGTTGTCTAACTCCAATGCAAAGATCTTCCATCAGATATTGTCGAACTCCCGTGCACAATCTATCCATAGGTTGTCTAGCCCTTATGTATCATTCATTCTTGGGTTGTCTAGCCTTTGTACACAATTTATTCATGAGTTGTCTAGCCCAATTTTTCCTTTGGAGCTGGTTGACTCCAATAATCATCTATTCACATGCTAAATACATCAAAATATTATTAGTCATCATTCCTCCCCAATCAATCAATCTCTTAATCAAGATACCACCTGGGTACATGATTCACATCTCATCCATCCAATGTAAAACCTGACCCCTTAATAAGATTATGGCCTATTCATGTCAAATAACTTGGTCTAGAATAATTAAGGACCTTTAGAATTACTTTGGTGTCAAATCAACTGGAAAAATTAAAATTAAAATAATAAAATCCTCCGAGTTGCGTACTGAATTCCATAACTTTTATGTTGGATGAATGAGAGCTAAGCTCATATGCAGTAATTCCATCTCACCGGTCTCATGATACCCTAGTGTTTCCAAGTCCAACCGGTTTGTTGACATCTTTCAGTTTAGTTTTTTAGTTTTGTTTTGGTTTGAGGTATATTCTCTAAATTCTTTTTAAATGATCAGAAAATTCAACTAGTTGTTTCTTGAACTCAATTATTTCATTGGTAACTAAAATGTTTTGTCCAATTAGTGTGGGTTACCATTTGGAGTTACGTGTTGTTATAAATTGTTACTGACATTATCGTATTTTACCAACTAAGTTACATCAGATTATTCAGTGTGCATTATAACTACTTATGTTACTTGGGTGAAAACTATACTCTTAGTAAAATGTTATACCAATGCGTAACTGCAAATGGTAACCCACACTGCACTAAATATGATAGTTAGTATCATTATTATGGTATTTTGTGTCACTATGGTAATTGTTTAGATGACACTTCTTCTAAATAAGTGAACAAATAGTGTCATGGATGATGGATGAGTTCATCCATTGGCCAAAACCCTACCTTCTCTTGTCATGAACTTGTGATGAAATATTGTCATGGATGATTGAAATTTGGATGAAAAATTACTTGGTAAATGACAACATTTGCAACACTGTAAATCCAAAATCCCCAATTTTTTTTGAAAGGAATGACAAATGATGTTGGGTTCACATTTAGTGTTGGTGACACTATACTGCGGCTCACAATTAGTATTGAGCAAGACAATTAAAATTGGTGACATTGAATATCATATTTAGTGTAGTTAGACAAAGCAATGCGGCAGTCAGTTCTCCCGTTCATTGGTCATGAATCAAAACCCCTAAACATACAAGCTTTTAGTAAACAAGGTAAAAAGTTTCAGAAAAGTCTAGAGAGAGAGGGACCATAGCCTAAGAAGGGCCGGTCCACATAATGTAAACCAGTTTGTTAGTATGTGGGTGTTATTTGGTTCGTCTTTCATGTTCTCTACCTTCAAACAATAATACTTACACAATGAAACTTGTGTTGCATTAGCATACCTGCAGTGAATCATCAACACAAATTGGATCGAAAATAAAGTCTTCTTTGATATAGTTATGGTTATTGGATGTGCTTAACATTATTTAGTCATGTAGGTGAGTTCCATGACCTTAGAAATATGTCAACTATATTTGGTGCCCCCCCCCCTCGGGACAAAGTAACAATATTCGTTTATTATTCATACATTCATGCTAACACTTGAAAATTTGGGTGGATTTCAACTTCCAGCACTATTCATAGGAATCATTGTTCATCTTGGTATTATCCACTAAAAATGTTAGTCGTAGTAGCACTATCATTGAAAATACCGACACTATTCACAATATTATTATTGTTCATACCAGTAATATTCATTGTTCATACTAATGCCGGTTTCTTCTTATTTTCTAAGTTTCTTCTCATGAAGGTAAGATAGTGAAGGGTCATGTCATATGCTAAATATAGAATGGGACACAACCATGCAATTGAATAATGTTATGTGCATGTTTGTTGATTCCTTAACTTAATATATTAAGTCCTCCAATTGTGCTCACTGTTGGGGTGTGGAGTAGTTATAACATTTGAAGATGTAGTCCAATATCTTTTTGACGTGCGTTATTAAGATGTTTGTTGTTCGATCCACACCAAACTACACACCAATCAAATAAGGTGTGAACCCACCTATTTCCTACTATGCAACACAATTTATAGATTCTTCTTTAGTTTCACTTGGGCAGCCCCCACGGGGGTGGGGGGGGGGGCAGGGGAAAAGGTGTTGCTTTGGGCACATGATGGGCCGGTTTCTATGGGTGAACTATGTGAACCATGGATGAGAAATTAATGGCCTACTCCGAAATGCCTATAGTCATAATGTAGGTTTACATCTCTTATTGCATTAGAAATAGCCTAGTATAGGTACAAAAGGAACAAAATCAATAATCTAAAGCTATATGTATTTTATATCCTCTACCCTTAATTAATACCCCTTTCATGCACCCACAAAATGGGGATAGTGTTGAGCTCTTTGCAACCATCCCATATGTCAATAGATTATCTCAAACAAATAACTTGATCCATTTTGGCATTGAGACAGTAAATGTGGATAGATCCAATTATAATTCAATTTGACCTCAAAAAGTGAAAAATACTAATGCGAATTACATAAATCATTGGGTTTCCACGGCTTAATTATGACCAATGCGCTCTCGATCGTTATAAGAATAAATTAACAATGTCCTCAATACTATAATATTCAATCCATTAAGATGACTTGGGTAAAATCTTATACTAACAACCACTTTAATATCCCCAATTGGAAACGTGAAAAATTCTACTTCACTCTATATGTGATCCTCTAGGGGTTAACCGAGTGCCTCTTAAGGCCAAGTTTATTGGGATTTGTTACTATGTTGGTACTTTAGGTGCTATGCACTTGGACAAATTCCTCTCATGTCTAGTGGAATTTGATCCCCAATTTGCTCCCAACCATGATGACATCCGTCCCTAAGAGCCGGAGTGATTGATGGCCGCTCTTGCGGCTTGTTAGTTACATGAATTCACTTCAAGATTCTTTCCACAATACACCCACACAAAAAAAAGGTCCATGTACGGTAGAATTTGTGGAAGTACTTTGCATATGAATTGAACCTACGCACACAACCAAAATTCTCATGTAAATGCTTGTGAAATTTCAACGTGGTTAGTGATTTACATTTGTATCTAAGAGTCTAAGTTTGATGTTATTTTCGAGAATATTTAGCCCATGATGTTCTACTTAGAATGGCCTCTTATCAAAGATGTGGTATAAAGTATGATTTCAAGACTTAATTTAAAGTTATGGAGGATGAATTTAAGACCTTTTATGTATAGTTGGTACAAGTAATGATGTCATTGATCGTTATCAAAACATATTCAAATCATTTTCTTTTTGAAATTCACTATTATTCAATAAGGATGAAGTAATTTAAATGTTTGTTTTGTAAGCTTAAAATGTAAGCCACATAACCAAGTGGAAATTGAAAAGATTGTTAGATCTGAATCTCCAAAAGCTTATCAATTTTCTTGTATAAAGGATTTGGTAACACATAAAATTCTAAGAATCAAGGGTTGTTAAATGAGAAAGATAGCACTAATAAAATTGTTGAGTATTTACAAATATAATTTAAGTTCTACCTTATAGATATGTTTCTAATGGGTTTTGAAGACATGTTAGGAGAGGAAGAAATCAATATGTAGATAATGAATTATTTGTATCATCAAAAGTGAGAAATTATTATAGTTACTTAGTTTCCTAGTCTCTCATGAAGTAAACGAATATTCCCTCATACTAAAAGAACTTATTAGGATAGTTGACATTGGATTCACACTCAATCTACTTTATTAGTGTATGAGAGACTAGTACACATGGAATATGCTATGGGCAATAAATCGGACCTAGTCACAAAAACCAGGCAAGTGGATTTGGCTATTACTAGCTAACCTAAGCTATAATCATCATATTTTGTTACTCTTCATTTGTCAAGCAAATGATGTAGTTGTTATTGAAAAGTGATAAGAATATACCATCGTAAGTGTCCACTAGTAGTGAACTTGAGCAATATGATTAATTTCTAAAGTCAAGGTGTGAAGTAATCTATGTTATGGACATCAATGTGTTGACGGCATATTATAGAGCAAAGAACCCTATTCATGACTATTCTTAATGCTGCTTGGATTAAATTAATAAACAAACTATAAACCCAAGGGTTTGCTCTACATGTAGGGGTTCATCAACCATCTACATTCAGGGGGTATTTTATGAATCTTGGTCTTAATATATTGACATGTATTATGGGATTACTCTAATAATTTAAAGTATATCCTAAGAATACCATAAGATTTCAATTCTAGAGATTTTGTTTTGAGGGGTTTTGAGACCCCATGTCTTTCTTAAAACATTCTTTATCACATTGTTGATTGTTAATATCATTATAAACAATTATTTTATAAATTTTTATTTTCAATGATGAATTTTAGGGGCCCAATATTTGATTGCTGGTGGTCTCAAAATTTGCAATCACGGTGACGTCCCCTCTAGGGGGTTTTGAGGGGCACTCAAAATAGCCCCTCTGGTACCATGTGGGTGTACAAAATTTTGTCTAATGAGAGCTTGGCTTACATAATATACATATGGAAATTGTTCGACCTAATTTTGTAACAACAAATATGGTGGTATGTATTTTAGGGAAGAGGTAAGTGTATTGTAAGGCCCCATAAGATTTTTTTGATTGAAAAGCTTATTATATTGAAAATTACCCTATGCCCCCATGGTATCATTATCATCCTTCATCATTCAAATAAAATTATGAAGTTCAAATACATCATTGAGGCAATTTGGGGGCACTTTACTTTAAAAGTATAAAACTGTTGAATACGTACATGAGACTACTATTTAGTTCATGATTTATGTCTTAGAGACAACCCTATCTCTTTAGACCAAAAATGCCATATTGCAAAATCTAGGAATGGAATATTCCTTTGCATGGATAGTTAAATGGGTTGCAAAGAAATTCCCAAAAATTATATTTTTGGGATGATATTTCCAAACTTAGATGAATGTATCCAAAATTGGATGAAGATATATAATTTCATCAATGTGTAGCTTCATTCCTCCAATGATTGGCACCAGTTTGTTTTTCTTGAAAATTTGAAAAAAAGAGGTTGGTATTGACTTCTTTTTGGTCATGATAATTTTGTAGATTGGGGGTTTTTACTTTCAATAGAGGGTCCCGCACACATGGTTGGATTCTTCTCAAAGAAGAGTGTCTTCACCCATTGAACCTCCTAGGTCATATAGGTGCCAACACGGTAAGATGAATACCTCCTGATCCTTGCAAAAATCTAAGTGCAAGTGATTCAAAACTACATACTAACATGAAAATTTATGACAAATAGATGTTGATATACAAAGCCAAGCAATTTATGTTGACAAAGACAATTTTAGTATAACTATACATATTTCAGGAGATGGTGCAAGTGGTGTGAAAGTAGGTGATATTGAACAAGTAAATGTCTAAAACTTTCTTAAAATAAAAATTACATTAAATTGATGTTTTCCTACAAAAAAAAAGTGATGATGCCCTCATGTTTATAATGATTTCAAGGAATTTGGAAAAAATCCAACTTCAAAATATTTAAGGTCATGAAATTCATGTCGAAAACCAAATTCAATCATTTTCTTTTGAGAATTACTTTTAATTTTTTTTTGAAGATCTCATATCAATATTCTATATTAGATTATTCAACACAAAAATAGAGGGCACCATGAGAAAAAATCAATTTAAACAACATGTTGCTACTACTTTTAGGAGTTTGATCAAAACATTATATAATTTTTAGTATACTAGACCAATGTTTTGGTCCACTTTACCATCAAGTTGCACCCAAACAATAAGTTATGATTTGAAATCATGGCAAACTATAATATCTTAATTGAACACATAATTCACCTTTCAACTTGTAAAAAAGGTTCTACAATATAATCAAGAAAACTATCACATGCACACATAACATTATTCAGATTCATAACAACGTTATGTGGGACTAACAATATTCCACAAAATATTCTCCACATTCATACTGAATGTGGAGAATTTTCAAGCATATTGTCAGTCCCATTGTTATGGATCTGAATAATGTTATGCATCATGCCTTACACAAAGTACTGATATATGTTTCTTGTGTTTTTGTTAAACGTTAGCTGGTGCACCACACCCACATGTGGTGCACATCAAATTGTGCGAAGGGAAACAGTTGTTGAACTTACTATCTGTCCCACATCAAATTTATCGTTTTTTAATAGCATCTAAGCTTAGAATAAACAATGTAATCAGCTCTAGCCTCTACTGACTCCAACTTAATCAGCCAGTTGAAGAGATTCAGGACCTTTTGATCCCGAGGCTCATCAGATCGACATGCAAGTAACTTTACAACCTTCATCAATTGTTGTGCTTACCAATGTGTTAGGCTTAGCCCTAGAATTCTCCTGGCTAGAAATTCTCATGATTTGTCATATCAGTTTTTGATGCACTTCAAATATTTACTTATTGAGAGTTCATGAACATAACGGGAAGATTATCAACACTAGTTTCAGTCTCACTTTAAGGTTGGGAGTCCTTGAGCTCTTCAAAACATTGACATATTATGTTGGACATTCAGATTTCCATCAGTCACAGTTGTATAATTGTTATCGTCAATATATATATATATATTCATTCTAGTAAGAAATCCAATGTTTAGGATAAGGACATGTAACAGATATCAATGTAGTGAAGGACATCGCAACGGATATCAATGTGGACGAGCACTACCCATCACATGACATCTTGCCAACTATCGTTCACAATCGGCATCTGTGCATTACCCATCTGTCTGAATTAAATTGCTTGTAGACTACGCTTGGTATACCAATTTGCAACTTCGTCGAGAATCGACAATCGAAACAAATTATTTTGTAGAAATAATCTGAATCAGTTACCAGCTAATGCAACTACTAGCGTGGCAGCCACTTTACGCGGCGTTTTAGAGTCACAGTAATCAAAATTTGGCCACGATTATAACACCACAATTGATTATTTCAATCTTCGTCGCCCTACGGTGACGTTTCGTGGAGTGTACGTTAGCTGTTGACGAGTTACAGCCGCGTGGCAACCGAAACCTAACCTAGTCCATAGTCCCTCACACCTCCTTCAGGAACTTGGCCATTGTGCCACTCCCTTTTCCGTTTTTCATTTTTCGTTTGAAACATCATGAGTGGTGAAAGAATAAGTCGTACACTGATCCTGGGGAGAAGCTGCCGCCTAAGTTAGGTCCACAGGTCAGATTGACAGGAGCATTCTTCAGCAGGAACATTCATTCATTCATTAGTTCATCAGGACACAGAAATTCCTCGCCTTCTATCGGCCGGTTGCTGTATCGATCGATAGTAGCCAGCTATCTAGCTAGCTCTATAGCCAGCCGACCTAGCTAGGTGAGGTGGTGGGTCCCTGAGCACATCTGATCGTTAGTACCGACGATCGGTGATGCTTGAGCCAAACTCTTCCTATCCCTTACATATACAGTACTCCGCCCAGAACCTAGCCCATATTGATTTCATCAGCACATACCGGACATCACCTCTCTTGTTTTATTTTGTATAGCTTGTTGTCATTTCGCTGCAAGAGTTGTGGTTGTAACGGATTGTGCAGTTGTTGCGGCGATTTGACCTTGTTGATGTTTTTGTGTGTGTGAGATTTGAGTGTGTAAGTGATTGAAATCTAGAGTACAGTATAACTCTGTTTAGAGTTTAAAGTTGTGTGTGTGGAGTATTAATCTGTAGCTGCATGCGCCGGAGCTCAACCAGCCAGCAGCCATGAATTCGTTACTGAGCATGGAGGATGTAAGTGATCTCTAACCTTTGCCCTAATTTTGACTAGCAATTTGTCCTCAATAGTGCACTGTTTCTGTATGTTGTTTTGCACCTAGCTTGAATCAACGCCATAGTTAACTTAGGAGCATGAGTACTACTTCGACATACAGGCAAGCACATCGGTAAGATTAAGTGTGCATTAGAGCTGATGAAGAAGATCATCGCCATGGCCGTGCTCGACACAGACATGGCTTATTCTTTACGCAGCAATCGTTCACTGTAGCAGCTTCCTCACTAAACCATCCTGGTGCGATGATAAGTCAGGGTTCGAGCAGCTGCTGATTAGTTTGACTAATTCTTAGGTCTCGCCACGTAGTCTTTCTTCACTTAGTATTGCGCTTTTCCACAACTAGTTCTGTGTGTAGTTCTATGTTGTCTTGTGATGGTGTTCAAGCTGAATCGTCTTTAGTTCCCTGCATGAGTTGATCGGAGTGGCTTCTCATGTACCAAATTCCACAGAAAACCTAACCCAAGGCTTGACCCTCATCAGTTGATGTAGATGAAGCAATCGATCGAGGGAAGGAAACCAAATTGCAAATTTCTGACATCTGTGTGCATGTTGTTAATTTTGTTGAAACTCCTGCAGCTATTCTACGGTCCAATGGACCCGACATGGATCCTCCCGCCACCCAACGCCACTACCCCGGTGATCACTGCAGCTGACAAGCAGCGCGCCGAGCTTCAGAAGCAGATGGAAGCCGCCGAACAGGAGATGCTCCAGAAGATGGAGAAGGAGCGGGAGCTTATTCAGAAATTAGTGAAGGAGCGGGAGCTTCTTCAGAAAATGGAGGAGGAGCGCGAGCTCCTCCGTGAAAAAAAAGAACGACAAATGTTGGAAGCTGCCGCACTGAGGCAACGTAGCCCACCACGGGCACACAGTCGACGTCGCCGCAACTACGAGCGCGGCGGTCATCACTCGAGCCGAAGCTCGACCGGTGGTCGCAGACGAGGCCCACCGTTGCGAGAGAGCTACTACTATTACCCTGCAGTTCGCAGATACAGGGAAATGGAGGAGCCAATCCCCCAACCCGCTGAGCCACCACCAGGTGACGTCCAGCATCAAATTCACCAGGAGCGCGTCGAAGTTGCTGCGGAGCAAGCAATTGAGCCCGTTGTTGTCGCCGATGCGATCCCTGTCGTGGTTGCAGCTCCCCTTGAGGAGCAGCTGCCTAAGGTGTACACTCCCGCAGAGGCCGATGTGCACACGGTTGAGGAGGTCCGACATCTGGTCGAGGAGCCTGTCCCCGAAAAGGCTCCCGAGCAGGTCATTGAGGTGGTCGCGGAGGAGCCTGCGGCGCCCGTAGCAGATGTTGTGCATCCAGAACCGGAGCCGGAGCCAGTTGCTGCAACACCGGAGCCTGTTCCTGAAGTGGTCGTGCAGGCTCCGATTGAGGAGGAGGCTCCACCTCCTTTGGAGGAGATGCCACTCGATCCCGTCCCGGTGAACGTCGTCCCCCAGGAGGAGCCTCCCGCACCTATCGTCGAGACTTACATTCCTCCACCTGTGAGTTTATCCAATCTAATCGCATCCTTTGATGAGTCTGCAAGATATTATTGTAGGATGATGCAATGAGCTTTGATATTTTTTCTTGTGAATCTGTTTGAGAATTTTAAGCTTCTTGAGATTTCTGTCTGTTCTGTAACTTGTAAGATTTCTTGGTGGCGAAGGTTTTAATTAGGCTTTTTCGTCACCTGGTCATGGAAGAGTACTATTGGGCTTGACCCAGTTCTGAAGATGATGATGGAGGAAACATCATGATTTTTGGGGTAGTACATGAACGAGTTTTAGGTTATAATGTCAGAGGTTGTGCTTGTTTGTTGCTGTGTATATTGAGGTTACAGGAAGATGTTGATGACTGACATGAAGTGGATGTTTCTTGCATTTATTTGTGCAGCCAATGGAGTTGAGGGTGCCCATGTGCTGCGAAAAGTGCGTGAAGAAGGTGAAGGACAGGATATTGAGCATGGCAGGTACTAATTAAGCTCACTGATCACTAGATCACATGCCACTATGCAGATTAATGCTTTAACCAATTCGTCAAATTTTGGTGACAAATCAAAGTGTTCAGAAAAGTCGGATTATAATTAGTCAGCCTGATATTAGTGTTTAATATGTATATGTATTTGTAAATTGTGAAAGGATGTGTCCTCTGAGACTTGTATCTTGCAGGAAGGGTAAGCTGGCTTGAAAGTATGTATGTGATTAATATATATGTGTGGTGAAAATTCAGGTATAAGGTACTGACATTGGCTGTGCTGTGTGATTTGTGTGAATTAGGTGTGCAATCTGTGATCGCGGACCAGTACAACCAGAAGGTGATTGTCACTGGCAATGCAGACCCTGCCCTGGTACTCAGCTACGTCAAGAAGGCCAAGAAGAGGTCGCAGTTCTGGGACGAGAATGTTAACTATTCCCAGAACTACCAGAACTACATCGACAACCTGGATGAGGATAAAAAGCGGGCCGACATTGCTAGGGCGCAAGCTGTGGAGGCAGAAGAAGCTGCCATCGCGCTTGCGTACCTCCAAAGCCAAATGAACATTGGAGTACAAAATGTAATTGTACAGTTGCCGAAGGAGGAGAACGGCCCCAATGTCACCGTGATTTTGCCTCCACCGAATGAGGTGCAAGGTTAATTAAGTCTCTTGGATATGGAGACGATCCATGATATTATCAAATGATGACATCCCTTAAGCAAGTCCATGTGACTTGCTGGGAGGTGGAATCAATTAGTCAGAGCTTTTGCTGTGGTAGGTACATGTGGCAGGAGCATTACAGTATGTCGACCCATACTAGTACTCCACATATGCATTAGTTAATTTGTGCCCTGTAGTAGACAGGGATTGATTAGAGATGTAGCCAGGGAGACAGTGTGGTTTGGTCTGTCTCCCAATGCTACGGTAGATAGTGTTTTTATTTTTTGTTTCTGCCTGAGGGCCAAACACATTATTTATACTGAAAGGGTTGACAGTGTTTGTTAACCTTCAAAGGTTGGCCTATAAGGTTTATCTGTGTGATTTGATCTTCCTATATATATTATAAAATTATAGAGTATATTATAGTATATATACAATGCTAGTTGAATTGTGAGTCTACTTGGACCTGAAACTACCAGATTTTTTAGAATGTCAGTCTAATATTGAATTAATTTGGGACTAATTTAAGGTCTAGTGCTCATGCCAGCAGCTGATTCTGCGATAAATATATTTTAAAGTATACCCAGATAAGAGGAAGGATTTACATGTTTGCTAGTACCTAATCCTAAAACTCAACATCAAATCTGGGCATCAATGGGAATAAAGACACATAATCTGCTCTCTTACATTGAAGATTGCATTTGTGAACAAGTATGTCACTGCAGGTTGACATTGAGCAATACTAGCCTCCACATCCCACAAATTTCTTAACACCATGCATAATTTTGCGTTTGCAGTTCATATTAGTCTAGTCATTGTGCCAGCAGCAACCATAATTGTGCATAATCACCGTAATCATGAATTAGCTGCCTTTTCCACCAGTGATGTAATTAAAATGCAATATCATGTCCTTCGAATAGGTTAACGTAATCAATCATTATTCAGTTCGGGACTCTAGATTGTTCTCTATAAACCACACAGTTTTAATAAAATTTATAAATATTTTGTAAGGTGACACATCGTGGGAATAGTACTTGCAAACACTCACTTAAAAGTTGATGGGCCCATTATCATATGTGAATTGGTCTGCATGCATCAAAAGGTAAGGAGCTAGTCTGTGGTTCGAGTACAAGACATAGTCAATTGTTGGTAATTGTTGTCCCCAACAAACTGGAGTGTTTACTTTTTCAACAGGGGTGGAACCAGCAGCCTGGGAGAGAACGAACACTTGGATCCAGGAACGTTATGTAATTTAAAATATCTATGTCACAATTACTGTGGTCACTGAAGTGTGTTCAAAGGTTGTAGTTGTGGTGAAACATTTCTTAATCTTGTTCATTGAAAAAAAATTATATAGCGGATAAAAATTCCTTAGCAAGAGTCAGAAACATCATAGTAACTCCGGTGTCCTGTACAATATTTACTATTGCTTTTACTCGCAGAGATTTTCATTCTCACTAAGTTATTATTCATCTAGGAATGTCAAATTACAATGCTACGCATATGTACCTATTCATTGTCCCCTGTCCAAAACACATAGAACGTACACAAAGAAGAATTTACAAACAGCTTCACCTGATCTCCTTTGTTAACCAGAAGAACTAATTATGAAGAGCTTTAATGGGGGGCCAAATCCAGGACTTTTGTCACATGATGAACTAGGCTTGAAACAAATTGTCTTACAATTTTTCAAGTGATCCAAACCTACAGGATTAGGGGTCATTGGTGGGTAACCTTTGAATCTTCTGCAATTGGCTCAGTTGAATAGGAAATAAAGGTTTGACACGGGGCTCTTTAAGAGTAACTAGGTCAATGTCTGAGGTCACATGAAATAGTCTAAAGTCAATTAAGTATGCCATCTTTGTTTGAAGTTGCAAAGATCATATTTTCAGATGGAAATTTCACGGAAATTTCTCCTTCAAAACTTTATCAAGTATGATGAATGAACATTTCCATTTGCAGAGGACCTCAAGGCCGTTCCAATGAGCTGCTGTCCATCACCAAAATCCATTTCCAACAGAACACAATGTAGCATTTTGAAGCATGATTTTCTTCAAATTAATTTCTTACCTGCATTAAAGAGAACATTTTGCACTACAATTTTTGCATCAAATCTTACTGAAAATGTAGCAAGTTGTGTTGCCTAAATTAAGAGAATGTTATGATCTTTCAATGAGCCTAAAGTTGACACTGCAGTAGGACCTAGCCATGACAACAAGGCCTATTAGTAACCAAAGAGGCCTTGGAGACACCTTGACTAGCATCATGGCATCTTTGAGAAGAAAAATCCTTCCTTCCTCAACAAATACAATATTATTTCGCTCCTTAGAGGAATTATCCTCTAGATGATATGGGTTGAAAGAAGGACTTGACTTTCACCCACTCTTGATTGGATGAAAAGAAGGGTCAACATATCATTTGGCAAGGCTTCTTGACTAGTACGTTAGGATCGCGTAGGAAAAGGCAAATCTAAGGATAGTAATCTTGCTTATAGCTATGAGGAAGATCTTGACAATTTTGAGGCACTGTTGAGGTGTCAATAACCTTAGACTCAACTTGGTCCAACTCCAATATTGTATTTCTTGGAATGTCATGTTACGGTCGCCCTTTGTTGACTTCATTAACCATGCTTAATGAACCATCTCACCCTTCTTGAGGTTGTCAAGTTCCAACCGGTGCACCCTAGAGAGTTGCCCTTGTCTCTTTTTTACTGTTCTAGTCACCTTGTATGTTCTTGGCAGTGAAATAAATCAGTTTATTTATAATTTATAATTTTAAAGTAAGAAGGGAAAGGAAACAAAAATAAAATAGTTGACAATTACCTTGCTATCATCTCTTACAGTGGTGTCTCAAAGTTCTGCTTGAAATGCAGCAAACCAACATCATAAATGCATCTTCACCATTTCATGTGCACTTTGCAGGTTGTACTAAGCAAAGTATGACCTCTCACAGAGGTACTCCATCTTCACAATCCAACTTACTTTCCTTCGTACTCCAACTTCCAGGGCTTCCCCTTCCCTTTACCTTCACAACAATTGATATTGAAATCGACCTTATGGGCACTGTCTGGGGAGAACTGTCAGTTAGTTACAGATGAACCGGTTGAGTTTGAGAAATAACCGGTTGAAGTTCAAGACTTCAGGAGAATTACTGATCATTTTAGAGGAATCTATAGAACATACCTCAAATGAATAAAGCAAAACCGGAAGATGTCAACATGTAACTGGCTGGATTTAGAATCACTAGGATCTTGACCGACTCTGCATGCCCAAAAACTTCGTGGGCACTACTTATGGGTAGGGAGAATGGTGATATTAGCATTACTATAGTGGTAGTGCCAAGCCACTTAGTTAATCCGTACTCTTGTCGTCAAGAACAAGAAGGTACTCAGGCCATTTTTTTTATCGGAGGACATTAAATACCCCCCACGAACTAATAGGGATTCTCTCTGACAGTGACAGGGCTGCCCGCGAAGTGACGTCAGCAACGAAAACCTGTTCATCCACTCCACGTTATCGTCCATAGACGTCCGTCGTCCGTGTTGAAGGCGTCTTCCAAACCCACAGACTCGGGGGGTTCAATGGCGAAAATCGTAGAACCCCCACCGTGTGTCAGTCATAAACCCCCACCCCTATGTGTCGTAGTCCGGGTGAGGGCCTTTGGCTCACATATACCAACCAACCCCCTTGACCAGTGATTCAGATCCCAATACTCCAATAATGTGAAATTCAAACACACCAGTCTTATTCCAACACACAAGGCTTAGGGTATTTAAAATACTCCACCTCTCATTGTCCAGGTCACACCATCACACCCTCTAAATCAAGTGTCCACACTCTACACGTGGTCCTCCTAGCTCTCACACTTTGGCGGATGCGGCTAGAGAGATGGCTAGAGAGATGGCTAGAGAGCGGCTAGAGAGATGGAGAATTTGGATAGGGATCATGAGAGATTGTGGAGAAGGGAGGATGAAATAATCCCTCAATTTATTCCTATTCGGCCAAGAATGGTGGAGGAACAAAGTCAATGGCCTCCACACACCAAGGCCATCACCTATGAGTTAAGAAGTTTAGATAATGAGGTTACTCATGAGGCGCCGGCATTGGCGGTCACCACTAGAGCTATGAGAGGAAGCCTTCCACGAGAGGAGGACGTGGAACCACAAGAGAAGGATTCTTCGAGAGAGCCCCCCCGAGTTATTAGATTTAGAGAAAGCAGCTAGGACAGCTAGAAGAGCCACTGAGGCACTAGAGAGGGAGAATGTAATTCTCCAAGATAGGGAGAGGCCTAATGTCATTTATGATTTAGATGGTAGTAACATGAGAGAATGGGAAAGGACCGGGAATTCCCTTGGATAAATTTGATGGTGTTGGTAATGTGAAGGCAAAGAAACCTCATGGTTATGATTTATGGGCCGATCTTAGTTCACTAAAGGCCGATATTACCTTTGGACAATTGTTGGAGATATCACCTATGGCTCGTAAGACTCTCAAGGAATGAATGCCGGTGAATAGGAGAACTAGGAAGGTGAAGACTAAGGTGGCCGCTAGAGTTCAATTGCAAGGAGCAGGGCGTGATATCAAGGCAATTGAAATTGAGGTCATGATGGTGGACAAAGTGGTTTTGAATGTATTAGTGGATGGAGGTAGTGGTTTAAACATCTTACCGGAGCACACCATGAAGAGGTTGGGTCTTAATCTTACAGGTCCATCACCCTTCATCATCAACATGGCGAATCAAATTCCAGCCGTGCCCTTGGGAATGATTAAAGATTGTAGGATTAACACCGGAGGGGAAGAATATGTAGTCACTTTTCATGTCATCAAGATGCATTCCAACAAAGATACATTTCCTATTTTGTTAGGTAGACCGTGGTTGAGGATGTCAGAGGCTATCGTAGAATGGGGAGGAGCCAAGCCTTCCATTACTTATGGTCCTAAGGATAATAAGGTCAAGGTTTCCATCGGGTTATTAGGTGGTTGGGTGAGAAAAAAGATTTCTTCATCATCGGATGATGAAATTGATGATAAGGGAGACGACATGGATCTTGAGGCATTGGTAGGAGTGGTCCACCCGGGTGGTCATGGGAAGGTCATAGATTTAGGATCGGGTGGTTTAGGTCCTAGTTTCTATCATTATGGGGATGATGGGGAGTACGTACAGTGGTTGAGGGATTATGTGAGCCCAAATATGTGCCCACATTTCATGTTAACATTAGATAATGACTACAATATTATATTGGCCAGGGGGTTGAGTTAATATTGAGGTTAGAAGGTGTGATGAATTGCAAATCGAATTAGTGATTTAATTAGGTTTAGTATGTGTGGTTGTCGGAGTATGTTGGAAATAATGTGCCTTGTCCAATTTAGTTTTTTACTTCTGGCTTAAGGGTGCTAGACCCGTTAAAATGTTAGGTTTAGATGACCTTTGTATCTATTTAAGGGTCGGGGCCAATGGTTAAGCTGGCGAGTCCAATCCGAGAAGGCAGCCAGGGAAGGGACCTCAATCTGTTCGGGATTTCCGGCTGGGCAGCGAGGGGGGTCTCCGAAACTAGCAACCCCGGCAGAGAGAGAACACATCAGAAGACAGGAGGAGCTGGGGTCCAGGGAGCTTGAGAGGGGATGACCCAAAGGTGGCCGAATCCCAGGGTTGTGAGCAATGTGGCTGTAGAATCCTACTCGCCTCTACTGGTTTTAGCTGCAAACTGGGCGGCGGCCCTGAATTCACAAAGGTGGGCGAACATGGTGAAGGAAGGCGGGGACCAGGGACGTGAGAGAACTGGCTGCCTTGGAAGAGCAGCTGCCGTCAACGGCAGGAGTTTAGAATGGGTGCTGGCACTAATTCGGTAACATGGCCGTTGGTCTTGAAGGGAAACCGGTAACCGGCACTTCAGGTAGCCACATCAAATGGGAACCAACAACTAGTAAGCGTACGAGATAGGTTGGGGATTCTTAGGATAATGATTTAATTATTGGGTTGGTAGTTGAGTGGAGTGAATAGTTAGAGATTGATGTGTGCCCATAAAATGGGGTGTTGAATGTGAAGTTCATGGAAGAGGTTAAGCATTTCCACAAGGAACGGTGTTTCTAAACACCTAGGCTTGTACCAGTGGAATAAAGAATTCAGGATTCAATGCTACATTGGGTTGGGTGAATTGGTCGTCTTGAGGGCTAAGAGAAGGGAATAATGTACATGTTGGCCTTGGATCCCCATCCGGACTACGACGCATAAGGGTGGGGGTTTAGGGCTAACAAATTATCCGGAGTCGGAATTTGATGTGATGGTGACGACTCACCATGCATATTTGAACGATAAGATTATTAGTTCTAGAGGTGAGGAATATTCCTTGTTGGAGCCATGTGAGGTGCTCACCGAGGAGGAGTGGATTTTAGGGGGATTGACATCTTGGGTAGAGGGTATAGAAGAGAGTGACATTAGTTTAGTGCATGTGGATGGTACTCAGGATGAGGAAGATATTATGGAAGCTGAGAAGTTGGAGGAGCCACTGCACTTCAAGACTACATTGACAGGGATAATGGTTGGACATGATATCAAGGATTATCCTAAGGTTCCACCGGATTGGTATATGAACAAGGATGAACAAACTCATGTGTTGGAAGCGGATTGGAAATATGTGGATGTGACTACGAAAAATGGGAAGGTTAGACAAATAAAGATGGGGTCTAAGTTAGACGAGAAGGAGGTCAAGGGATATAGCGAGTTGGTGGATGAATTTAGTGACACCTTTGCTTGGTCGTATGATGAGCTTAAAGGGATTCCCAAAGAGATGGTGGAGCATCGCATTCCTTTGATTCTGGGTGCTAGGCCAATTAGGCAAAATGAGAGAAAAATGAACCCACAATTGCAATTGTTGGTTAAGGCGGAATTAGAGAGGTTGTTGAAGGCCGAGTTTATTAAGCCGGTGGAGATTACGGATTGGATCTCTCCGATGGTCTTGGTGAAGAAAAAACATGGGAAGTTGAGAGTGTGTGGATTATAGGAAACTAAATGCTTGCACACAAAATGATCATTTTCCTCTACCATTCATCATTCTCTTTTTAGTGGAGATAGGAGGGCATGCTCGCTATACATTCATGGATGGTTATGCGGGTTATTACTAAATCGCCATAGCATTGCAAGATGTTCACAAAACGACTTTTACGACGCCGTGGGCACGTTTATATGGCTAGTCATGCCATTTGGTTTGTATAACGCCCCGGTCACATTTCAAAGGTTCGTCATGTACATCTTCACCGACTTGTTATACAAATTCATGACAGTCTTCATCGACGATTTTAATACTCAGTCGAATTCTAGTCAACATATAGGATATGTGAGAGAGACTTTGGTGAGGTGTAGACAGATGAGGCTAGTTTTGAACCCGGATAAGATATTCTTGGGCATGCACAAGGGAGTTCTATTGGGTTACGTAGTGAGTGAAAATGGAAGAGAACCGGATTTCGACAAGATCACGGTGATTGATGAATTGCCTACTCCTACAAACGCGAAGGGCATAGCCAAGTTGTTGGGATACGTGGGGTGGTATAGAGAGTTGATTCCTAATTTTTCTAAGATAGCCGTTTCCATTACTCAGTTGCTTAAGAAGGATTGTAGGTTTGAGTGGACAGAGGCTTGCCAAAGGGCATTCGAGGAATTGAGGGATAAATTGAGCACCTATCCAGTGTTGGTGCCACCGGATTGAGGAAAACCTTTTCATGTGTTTTGTGATGCTAGCTCAGTAGCTGTAGGTAGTGCATTATATCAGGCGACGGGAGAAAAAGAGAAAAATCAACTTGTGGCTTATGCGAGTCGACAGTTGACATCGGCCGAGAGAAATTATTCCATCACGGAGAGGGAGTGCTTGGCCATGGTCTTCTCGGTCAAAAAAATTCGCCATTACCTTATGTGTAATCCAATAGTTTTCTTTATCGATCACATGACGATCAAGTTCTTGGTCAACAAGGCGAAGCTAAGTGGTAGGTTGGCTAGATGGGTCCTACTTTTGTAGGAGTTCGACTACACGGTTCCACGGGTAGATCACTCCATTGTCAAGTTGAACACCACGTGCAACCAAAAAAAATCTTCTTTTGGTAAGTTGCACCACCAAAATGGGTCAAAATTTTATCAATTGTTTTTCATGAATAGAAATACACAGTACCTATGACATAGTCAAAAGTGGTAACTAAATTTGATGATTTGTATTTTTTGTATAAAACATACTATTTCTAACTAGAATGACACAGAATTGAACTCAAACAATTACTAAAAAAAATAAAGATGACTAAAAATTTCAAAAAAACATACAAAAGATATTATCAATGGTTATGTATATGTAGAAAAATATCATAAATTTTAAAATTACATGTGGCATGTAATATAGGGGTAGCAAACTTTGTCCGCACGTGGTGTCAACTTGACAATGAAGTGACCTCCCCGTGCACGGTTCAATATAAACCTGGACGTATGCACATGCAAGCCGATCATTTGTCAAGGTTATCTGATGATGCGGGCGACAGTCCGGTGAACGACAGTTTGAGGGACGACAACCTTTTCTTAGTCACGGCTAGGGTTGATTGGTACTCGGGCATCGTGGAATTTCTCACGACTCAACAATTGACTGGGGATAGGACAAAGGAAGAGAGGAGAAAAGTTCACTACAAGAAAACCAGCCCAATGTGACCGGATGTGACTAAGGGCATATGACTATGTAGTCACCTCAGTCATTGGTTTAGTCTAAAATCAGTCCTAAGAGGGTCCAGTCATGGTCTAGTCATATACGTAGTCATATTTTTGAAGACCTGGGTGGGAACGTCTACGGGAACGGGACATATGTTCTCCTGCCCGGTTCCCAGAGTCATGCTATGAGTGCTCACTATGTGTAGTCATGCTAATGCTAATGCGTTATGTATGTCTTACTGCAGTAAGAGAGTTGGTTTGGGTGACTACATGACTTCCTGTAGTAAATGAACTGACTAATAGTTGTCATATATTTCAATCAGATGATTTTGAAGTCCTCTAGTCGTTGGCTCCATGGGTGAGTGTTGTGATATAGAAGTAGGTCTATAATCTTCACTTACATAATAGCTCGTCTATTCAACACTACCATGTCTGCGCGCAAACATGATCACGTGTCATTTTAGAGGCACCCCATCATAGAAACAGGAACTAAACACACCTTCAAAAATTAGTAAGTAATTGGCTTGGGCGTCCAGAAATCATGATTCCACTTGGAATATCTTCCCACTTTCTTTTCAGATGCACGACATTGCCGTGTATGCTTAACCAGGCTACAGAATTCCCATGCTCACAACAAAGCCGTTATTGATCACCTTCCCATACTTTTTTGAGATGCCAAAGTGTTGGCAAAATAACGTAGCCATGTGGACAGTTTTCTTTACTGGATTCAGTCATGACTGCGATATAACATAGTCACAGACACAATTTCCTTTACTTATATTGGTAATGAACCCCCTTTGTCCATACAACTTTAATTTGTTAAGTGTGCAATCTCTGTGACTACTCTTTTGCTGTACCAAAATTCTACAGATAGTAGTTGGGCTCCTACAGTCCTACTGTGGTGATTCATCATTGTAGTCTGCCTCTGTATCCTCCATTTGCATAGCAAGCTGCACCTCGTTGCTAGAAAGCTCCCTGGAACTTGATAAAACAGGTGGCATTGCTACGGTATCATCAGCGACATGATGTGCCATCAATCCCTGAGTTACAACATCGTCGCATAAGCTTAGGCAGTGTAGATCTGGTCTTCCTTCAGCCATGGAAATCACTCTCACACTTCGTGCCTCTTTGCGTAGAACTACCTTCCATCCAGGATGTGCCACATCGTCAACAAAGAAGACCTGTTGAGCATGAAGAGGAAACGCAAACGAATCTGATGAGTACGGAATGGTACGGTCAATGTTCACGAGAGTGAAACCGTACTCATCTCTTTTCATAGTTGCCCGTGGCCCAATCCACGTGGCGCGGACCCACTTGCAATACAGTAGGAGTATTTCGAACTTCCCATAGTCAGCCCCAATAATCTCTTCGACCCACCCCACGTACTCCACGTTCGCAAGCCTGTGATTCTTGTCCTTTCTGCTGGAACGGCAAGATTGTGAGAATGTTGCAGCTACTCCGCTGTCGCACGTTGACAAGTGGCCCTCTGCTCCTCGCACACGTATATGGTTCCCGTATGCATACATGCTGCGATACGATTTTGCCTCGCATGAAGGTGGTAGGACAAGGCCAAGAATATCTTCATGGACCTCTGTGCCTGCTGCCACATCCCGTTGCACCGCGATTGGAAGCCACTCAGTTGAGTCCCAACTGATGCATGTTTTGTGTTGTTATTATTATTATAGGTTGCACAAGAAGGTGAGGACCCGGAGTTCAAGAAGGGTGACCATGTGAGACTCAAGGGAATTCAAGAAGGGGAGGAGGATAAAGTTGTGGCACTCGGGAAAGTGCAGAATGTAGCTGGTGCTTCTCTACACGGGAGAACCATAATTGCAGGATGTGTGTCTGTAGAAGTGTTGAAAAGCCTAGATGACAACTACAGTTTGTTTGCACCCATAGATCTAGATGATCCACCCGTGACCTTGGTAGGACAAGCAGTAGGGCACTTTATAATGTGGCCCACAGAGTTCATGGACATTGATATGTCCTTCTCCCAAGCAGTTTAGAGTGATGGAGTTCCAGTTGCAGAGCATCATGTTTCAGCTATGAAATTTTCTCTTTCAATGAAATGTGTTCAAATCATTTGCATGACCTGACGCAGTGATCACAACCGCACGGTTGACTTGTAATAGTCTTGATGTCTCATTATCCCACTAATCTGAAACTAAAATCTATGACTATGCACCGTAAGAATGGCAGATTCGACTGCATGGCATACGTTTGCACTAAACTAAGGACAATCAAGTCCTAGACAGATGCTTCCGATTTAATATTGAACTTTGACTCCCAGTAGTGAAAGAAACGAGTATACAAGGACTCCATGCAGTCATCAGATGATATGGGTGACTATGTGTAGTGACGCACATTTGACTTTACAGTGTCGTATTCTCTCAGGTGTGTATGATGTAATACAGTCACAATCAAATCACTATGCATAGTGATCAAACCATTGCTATATTCTCTAAACCCTCACTATAATTAGTCATGCCCATCTCATGATTTCAGTACTGGAGACCAATATTTCACTACAATTAGTCATAGCATTCAGAAGTCATTTCAGTATTCGTGACTATGTGTAGTCCAATAGATGCGACTTCAAAGAGTCTTATTATCCCAACTCAATTTATGACGCATTTCAGTCATCATCTCACTACTGTTCGTAGTGATAAAACCAGTCATGTATTGACTGATACCTCACTACAATTTGTCATATCACCACGAAGCTATTTCAACATTTGTGACTATGGGGTGTCAAATAGATGTGACTTCAAAGAGTCGTATGCTCCCAACTCAATGTATGACTACAAACAGTCACCATTTTACTACTATGCGTAGTGATGGAACTAGTCATGTATTGACACATACCTCACTACACATAGTCATGCCAAACAGACCCTATTTGCATATAGATGACTACATATAGTCATAGAGGTATGACTATATAGAGTCATATGGTCCAAGTCTCATTGCAGGTCCCGTTTTGAGGTCCCAAAACATTGTGGGAACGCAACATTGGGAACAAGAAGTGTCCGATATGACCCCTAGTCAGATTGTCCGAAGCGACTAACTCAAAATGACTACAAACAGTGCTAGTCACATTTTGGTTTATGCTGTATTGTAGTCATAAAACCTAGTCACATTGGGCTGGTTTTCTTGTAGTGGTTAGAGTGAATAGTCGGCATTACACAGTCATAGGCCATAGACTATTTAGGAGGGGAATGGATGGGATCTTACGACGATGTGTGTCGGGAGTCGAGGCCTCCTCGATATTATCAGCTTGCCATGATAGTGCATGTGGTAGGCATTTCTCAGGATTGCTCACTAGACAGAAAGTACTTAGAGCATGTTATTTTAAGCCGGCCTTATTCAAAGATGCTAAGGAGTATGTTAGGAAATGTGATGCTTGTCAAAGGTATGCGAGGAATGACCTATGAAAATCAAGTCCTAATGTCCTATCCCCACACTATCACCTAAACTAGTCCACATATCATGAACCTATCTACACATACAACATTGACAACATTCAAGTCAAAATCTCGTCCTAATGTCCTACCCCAGGACTATCAACCAAACAAGTCAACACATCTTGAACCTATCTACACATACAAGCTTCTAACCTTTAAGTGACAATCTAATCCTAACATCCTCAACCAAGACCCTCTCGGATCCGAGAGGTCGAATTCTAGTCCATACCCAACTATGTGAACATATCAACCGAACTAGTCTACACATCTTGAACCAATCTACACATACAACATACACAACATTCAAGTCAAACTCTAGTCCTAACATCCTCAACCAAGACCCTCTCGGATCGGAGAGGGTCCAATTCTAGTCCATAGCCAACTATTTCAACATAACAACCGAACTAGTCTACACATCTTGAACCTATCTACTCATACAAAATACACAACCTTCAAGTGAAAATCAAGTGCTAATGTCCTATACTGACACTATCAACCGAACTAGTCCACATATCCTTAACCCATCTACACATACAATATTGACAAAATTGAAGTCAAAGTTTGGTCCTAATGTCCTACCTCGAGACTATCAACCAAACAAGTCCACACATCTTGAACCTATCTACACATACAACATACACAACATTCAAAACAAAATATGGTCCTAACATCCTCAACCAAGACCCTCTCGGATCGGAGAGGGTCCAATTCTAGTCCATAGCCAACTATTTGAACATAACAACCGAACTAGTCCACACATCTTGAACCTATCTACTCATACAAAATACACAACCTTCAAGTGAATACCAAATCCTTATGTCCTATCCCGACGCTATCAACCGAACTAGTCCAATTATCTTGAACCTATGTACATATGCAACATTGACAACAATCAAGTCAAAGTTTGGTCCTTATGTCCTACCTCGAGACTATCAACCAAACAAGTCCACACATCTTGACCCTATCTAGCAATACAAGCTTCTAACCTTTAAGTGAGAATCTAATCCTAACATCCTCAACCAAGACCCTCTCGGATCCGAGAGGGTGGAATTCTAGTCCATACCCAACTATGTGAACATATCAACCGAACTAGTCTACACATCTTGAACCTATCTACACATACAACATACACAACATTCAAGTCAAAATCGAGTCCTAACATCCTCAACCAAGACCCTCTCGGATCGGAGAGGGTCCAATTCTAGTCCATAGCCAACTATTTGAACATAACAACCGAACTAGTCCACACATCTTGAACCTATCTACTCATACAAAATACACAACATTCAAGTCAAAATCTAGTCCTAACATCCTCAACCAAGACCCTCTCGGATCGGAGAGGGTCCAATTCTAGTCCATACCCAACTATGTGAACATATCCACCGAACTAGTCTACACATCTTGAACCAATCTACACATACAACATACACAACATTCAAGTCAAAATCTAGTCCTAACATCCTCAACCAAGACCCTCTCGGATCGGAGAGGGTCCAATTCTAGTCCATAGCCAACTATTTGAACATAACAACCGAACTAGTCCACACATCTTGAACCTATCTACTCATACAACAAACACAATATTCAAGTCCAAATCTGGTCCTAATGTCCTATCCCAACACTATCAACCAAACTAGTCCACATATCTTGAACCTATCTACACATACAACATTGACAACATTCAAGTCAAAATCTGATCCTAATGTCCTACCCCGAGAGTATCAACCAAACAAGTCAACACATCTTGAACCTATCTACAAATACAACCTTCTAACCTTTAAGTGAAAATCTAATCCTAACATCCTCAACCAAGACCCTCTCGGATCCGACAGGGTCGAATTCTAGTCCACACCCAACTATGTGAACATATCAACCGAACTAGTCTACACATCTTGAACCAATCTACACATACAACATCCACAACATTCAAGTCAAAATCTAGTCCTAACATCCTCAATCAAGACCCTCTCGGATCGGAGAGGGTCCAATTCTAGTCCATAGCCAACTATTTGAACATAACAACCGAACTAGTCCACACATCTTGAACCCATCTACTCATACAAAATACACAACCTTCAAGTGAATACCAAATCCTTATGTCCTATCCCGACACTATCAACCGAACTAGTCCAATTATCTTGAACCTATGTACATATGCAACATTGACAACAATCAAGTCAAAGTTTGGTCCTTATGTCCTACCTCGAGACTATCAACCAAACAAGTCCACACATCTTGACCCTATCTAGCAATACAAGCTTCTAACCTTTAAGTGAGAATCTAATCCTAACATCCTCAACCAAGACCCTCTCGGATCCGAGAGGGTGGAATTCTAGTCCATACCCAACTATGTGAACATATCAACCGAACTAGTCTACACATCTTGAACCTATCTACACATACAACATACACAACATTCAAGTCAAAATCTAGTCCTAACATCCTCAACCAAGACCCTCTCGGATCGGAGAGGATCCAATTCTAGTCCATAGCCAACTATTTGAACATAACAACCGAACTAGTCCACACATCTTGAACCTATCTACTCATACAAAATACACAACCTTCAAGTGAACATCAAGTCCTAATGTCCTATCCCGACATTATCAACCGAACTAGTCCACATATCTTGAACCTATCTAAACATACAACATTGACAACATATAAGTCAAAGTTTGGTCTTAATGTCCTACCTCGAGACTATCAACCAAACAAGTCCACACATCTTGAACCTATCTACACATGCAACATACACAACATTCAAAACAAAATATGGTCTTAACATCCTCAACCAAGACCCTCTTGGATCGGAGAGGGTTCAATTCTAGTCCATAGCCAACTATTTGAACATAACAACCGAACTAGTCCACACATCTTGAACCTATCTACTCATACAACATACACAACATTCAAGTCAAAATCTAGTCCTAACATCCTCAACCAAGACCCTCTTGGATCGGAGAGGGTTCAATTCTAGTCCATAGCCAACTATTTGAACATAACAACCGAACTAGTCCACACATCTTGAACCTATCTACTCATACAAAATACACAACCTTCAAGTGAAAATCAAGTCCAAATGTCCTATCCCGACACTATCAACCGAACTAGTCCACATATCTTGAACCTATCTACACATACAACATTGACAACAATCAAGTCAAAAATTGGTCCTAATATCCTACCCCGAGACTATCAACCAAACAAGTCCACACATCTTGAACCTATCTAGCAATACAAGCTTCTATTCTTTAAGTGAGAATCTAATCCTAACATCCTCAACCAAGACCCTCTCGGATCCGAGAGGGTGGAATTCTAGTCCATACCCAACTATGTGAACATATCAACCGAACTAGTCTACACATCTTGAACCTATCTACTCATACAACATTCACAACATTCAAGTCAAAATCTAGTCCTAACATCCTCAACCAAGACCCTGTGGGATCGGAGACGGTCAAATTTTAGTCAATAGCCAAACTATGTCAACATATCAACCGAACTAGTCTACACATCTTGAACCTATCTACTCATACAAAATACACAACCTTCAAGTGAAAATCAAGTGCTAATGTCCTATACTGACACTATCAACCGAACTAGTCCACATATCTTTAACCTATCTACACATACAACATTGACAACATTGAAGTCAAAGTTTGGTCCTAATGTCCTACCTCGAGACTATCAACCGAACAAGTCCACACATCTTGAACCTATCTACACATACAACATACACAACATACAAAACAAAATATGGTCCTAACATCCTCAATCAAGACCCTCTTGGATCGGAGAGGGTTCAATTCTAGTCCATAGCTAATTATTTGAACATAACAACCGAAGTAGTCCACACATCTTGAACATATCTACTCATACAAAATATACAACCTTCAAGTGAAAACCAAATCCTTATGTCCTATCCCAACACTATTGTGGTACTTTTGGGCCACCCCCTTTCGAGGGAGCCTAAAAGTATCACACAAGCCCTTCGGTGAAGGTGGCCTGCATTTGCAGGCGCCCAAGCCGAACCCGGATGATAGGTGTATAACGTGAGTAGTTAGATTTTTAAGGGAGATTAAATATGCGTCGTAGTACCTCCGGAGGTTGGGCCTTAGTTTTTACTAGTGTGGCTTTAAACTCCACTAACCAATTTCATATCTAATTCTAACCTTAACCTACAATCTATTCTACGCGCAGACGTACCAGCCTTGAAACCAAGGCAATCCTAATTTGTGAATTGGGATGGTTATGATACACCCAACCGGGTGTGACTCATACCACCCTAACTCAACGAACGGAATAACGACAATTTGATGGACCATTCAATTCTTCCTATTTCTTTATTTAGTTCTATTTAGTTTTCTAAGCGGGGGAACTTGGCCTAAGTCCCACCCTTCACACAAATTCCTTCTTAATTACTTACTTTTGTTTGCACGTCCTAACTCACTACATTAATATATTAGGCATCACTCCTTACCTGGTTGGTGCACCCCTTACCTCGGAACCTTCTAAGGTCTCGTGCAGGTCCTTTGAAGGTCGAGTAACATCTCAAACCCTTCGGACATCAATGGTTCGAAGGGTGGTGTCACTCTACCGAGTTAAGTTTCCGATTCGGGTCTCTTGCCAACAAAGGTTTACGATTTATTTTGTATGTTTTGATTGTTAAATGTGTTTACACTGGATAGACCACGAAATGCAACTCAATGGGACCAGGGTGACGGACAACTTGTAGGTTCAACCTGTTGCGCAATCTTCATAAATTGGGGCCATTACTCCCAATCTATGGGGCCAACAACATAATAATGAATTCGCGGGTCATTAACCCCACCTTTCCACCAACAACATTCAGAGTGGTCGTGTCGGTGATTAATCCGACTTACCACACACGAAACTTGCTAATAAATGAAGCTACTACCACAAAACATACCAAGGGCCCCGAAAACAATGGAGTTGGGTATTCCCTTGGCGGTCAAGTGGTCAAGCCACTTGACCTTACGAGATATGTGAGTGGATTTATAGATGCGTACCTTAGTCGCGCTTCCTCCAACCCTAAATGGAAGGCTAGCGTTAGTAAATTTACCTCAATTCTCCTTGGTTGATTTGGGCTCGATGTAGGCCGAGCCGCTACCTCCTTCCTTGCTCCACTTCCCTAGCGTCGACCTTGCCTCCTTCTTTGTAACTAGTTTGGTAGTAAGCGTACCTTAGTTAACAATTAAAATATAAAGTATTTATTTTGCATTGTAATTTAATCCTAAGAATAATATTTATACTTAGTGCACCTAATTATCTTTCCAATGATCTAAAAATCACTTGAATCGGATAAGAAATGCAAAAGTTATGAGGGTTGGAAGTGTGAGGTCGATTCAACCGACCCTTCCAACCCACCTATCTAACTTCTAACTTCAAAAAGTCATAGCACATTCCTTACTACTTGGGTCTAGGCTTTCCTTATACCATTGGAAAGCTATGAATATGTTATAACTAGGAAAATTATGACATCAGCAGGTTAAGCTAATAGAAATTCAGCAGACTCCTTGTAACACAGCAGTCAATCAAGAAGACTTAAACTATGTATCTCACCTTCAACAATTCATATCTAATTCAAATCTTATTCAAATCAAACTTTCTATATGACCTTGGAGAGATATTAAAAATATGTATTTGATAAAAATATGTGATTAGAAAAGTAAGCCGAAGTGAACCCAGCGGATCCTCTGTAATGTAGCAGTCAACCAAAAGTTCTCAAACTATGTGTCCCATCTTCCACAATTTATATCTAATTGAAATCATGCTCAAATAAAATGTTCTAAGCCATTTTGGAAAGCTACACAAAAGTTTTATTTGGGAAAAATATAACTTCTTGGAATTAAAATTCCTATTGGGCTCGCAGGTCTGATCCAGCAGCCGCTACCCATAAGACCACCCAGTTTTTTCTACTCCATCTTTGAAAATCAATAACTAATTGTCATCTTAACCAAATCACAAATGGGAAACGGCTATGAATAGCTATAGGAAATCTCTCTCAAAGAAAAATGATAAGTATCTTGTTCTAGCTTCTGAACTAAGCCTTCAGGGCATTGGCAGATGAGGTCTACAATGCCTCCACTCAAAATTCTACCATCCAACCTACCTCTACAAAAGAAGGAATAATTTTGTTGGTGTGTTAATAAACATACATTCGAACTAGGAGAGAGAGTAGAGGAGGTTCTCAAGCCTTTCTTTTAGGCCATTGAGAATACATGCTAAAGGATTTTTTCCTAACTACATTGAAGTAGGGCTTCGCCCAAAAACTAGAGAAAGAGAGAGAGCTACAAGGTGGAAGGAGGGGTCTTTAAACCCTCTCACAAAAGGGTTGGACCCCTCCTCCACCGGATCCATTTTTCAAACCCTTTCCCGAAATTTTGGCTCGGGGGTTTTCCTGGTTGAGGTTGCCACCCTCTCGCCGAGGTGGCTCCGAGGGGGAACCTAGAAATCTTTCTAATTTTTCCGCCATCGAGTTGGCAAGGGGGCAAGTGGGCAAGTAGCCCCCTTGCTCTCTTTATAATTTTTTTCAAAAGTCTTCAAGCCGATTTTGTCTTCTTACGTAAAACACCTCCAATAGTCTTGTGTGCCTCACACTAACTAATAAACTAATACTTGCTTAGCTAGCATTTACTAACATTTGCTTAATAGCTAGCATCTACTAATATTTGCTTAGCTAGTTGCTTTTACTAGCTAGTTGTTTTTACTAGCTAGTATATTTTTTCTACTTTGCTATCTTCTAGCACTACTTAGTTTCATTTTGACCTTCCTTCTTCTAGGCTAAATGCTAAATGAACTATTTTTCCCTAAATTCCCTATCAATTCTAACTTTTAATGCTAACATTCTAACTAAAAGTGATCCCGCAGAGTGGTGGACCACTCAAAGGGTTCACAACTATCAACCGAACTAGTCCATATATCTTGAACCTATGGACATATACAACATTGACAACAATCAAGTCAAAGTTTGGTCCTTATGTCCTACCTCGAGACTATCAACCAAACAAGTCCACACATCTTGACCCTATCTAGCAATACAAGCTTCTAACCTTTAAGTGAAAATCTAATCCTAACATCCTCAACCAAGACCCTCTCGGATCCGAGAGGGTGGAATTCTAGTCCATACCCAACTATGTGAACATATCAACCGAACTAGTCTACACATCTTGAACCTATCTACACATACAACATACACAACATTCAAGTCAAAATCGAGTCCTAACATCCTCAACCAAGACCCTCTCTGATCGGAGAGGGTCCAATTCTAGTCCATAGCCAACTATTTGAACATAACAACCGAACTAGTCCACACATCTTGAACCTATCTACTCATACAAAATACACAACCTTCAAGTGAACATCAAGTCCTAATGTCCTATCCCGACACTATCAACCGAACTAGTCCACATATCTTGAACCTATCTACACATACAACATTGACAACATATAAGTCAAAGTTTGGTCCTAATGTCCTACCTCGAGACTATCAACCAAACAAGTCCACACATCTTGAACCTATCTACACATACAACATACACAACATTCAAAACAAAATATGGTGTTAACATCCTCAACCAAGACCCTCTCGGATCGGAGAGGGTCCAATTCAAGTCCATAGCCAACTATTTGAACATAACAACCGAACTAGTCCATATATCTTGAACCTATCTACAGATACAACATACACATTATTCAAGTCAAAATCTGGTCCTAATGTCCTACGTCAAGACTATCGACCAAACAAGTCAACATATCTTGAACCTGTCTAGGAATACAAGCTTCTAACCTTGAATGCAAAATCTGGTCCTAATGTCCTGAACCAAGACCCTCTCGGAACCAAGAGGGTCGAATTCTAGTCCATAGCCAAACTTTTTGAACATATTACCGAACTAGTCCACATATCTTGAACCTATCTACACATACAACATACATAACATTGAAGTCAAAATCTGGTCTTAATGTCCTACCTCGAGACTATATACCAAACAAGTCAACATATCTTGAACCTATCTAGAAATACAAGCTTCTTGCCTTGAAATCAAAATATGGTCCTAATGTCCTCAACTTAGACCCTCTCGGATTAGAGAGGGTCGAATTCTAGTCCATAGCCAGACTATTTGAGCATATTACGGAACTAGTCCGCATATCTTGAACTTATCTACACATACAACATACACAACATTCAAGTCAAAATCTGGTCCTAATGTCTTAGCCCGAGACTATCAACCAAACAACTCAACACATCTTGAACCTATCTAGAAATACAAGCTTCTAACCTTGAAGTGAAAATTTGGTCCTAACATCCTCAACCAAGACCCTCTTGGATCCGAGAGGGTCGAATTCTAGTCCATGTGAGCCCAATATTGTGCTCACATGTCAACCTAATCTTAAAAATTATTAAAATCTTAGAAGTGGTGTTGACTTGAGTTGAGGAAAGGATAAAAAGAGTGATGTGATTAAATGTTTAGATATAGTTTAGTTAGTCTAGTTTCGGGAAATGAAGTGTGAGGTTGAGTCATTAAATGTTAAAAACTAAAGATGAGTGAATCGGTTTAAGATTTGAGTGGAGGATATTAAACTCAAGTGGCTAATGCCAAGTGTAGTGCTGGTTTAGGCTTTAATTGTGTTCGTTTTGGGACGGAGGTATGAGGAAAAAGGGCTTCGGGGAAGGTCTAGCCACAGGAGGTTGTCAGCTAACATTTCGTTAGGTTTTAGGAAGGGGGCTCCCGGAAGGAGGAGGTCTCTTCTGTTTTCACAACGGCAGCCGCAACACCGTTAGGAGAGGGCAAGCTCTGCCGGATTCTAAAACGTTGGTCGAATGGGCATCAAGAGCAAAGGGAGGCACATTGGATGCGAGCGGCATTAAGCCTAGACGAGGGATGGCAGAATTTGGCTGGGTTTGTGTAGATATATAGGTGGAGGTTGCGAACCTGGTGGCAGTGAGTGTCGGAGCCACTGATACAGATGGAATTGCAGGGGAGGTCAAGCGAGGCAACACCGCTGTTGGGAGGAATGGAAATCACTCTTGGGAGGGGGAGAATGCACATTAGCTGAAGTACACACCGGCCGAGTAAGCAAAGCCGCTACAAGGGAGGAGGCTGCAGCCTCTGGGCTGCAGTTGAAGCACCTGAGATTGCTTCTACTTCGAAAATTTGAGGTTAGCCAAAGGGAGTCACTCTGGTTACAAACAGGGCATTCGTGTAGGGGAGGAGAGTGTTGGCTCAGGAGGTGAGTGCACATGAAGTGCTAGGATTGAAATTTGTCGCACTGACACTTAATTCACTAGGATGGCTCACCTTTGAACCACCTGAGTTCAAAGAGCCTGGATCCAACTCTGAGCTGGTTGTGAACGCTGAGAAGTGTGCAAGGTAGGAGGCTTCCTCAAAAATGCATGCGGTTGTGGTGAGGTCTGAGTTTCACCGAAGGGGGAAGCTACCGCGTCGCTGAAGAGGACCTCGGAGCAGAATCAGAAGGAAAGAGGTTGTGAGGTGACGGGGCTGTTGGACTCTGCAGCCGAGAAAAAGGAGGGAGCTGGTTGGATTCCAGGGGCTCGGCACTTTTCCCATGTGTGGAAACAAAGCATCAGTCAAGGCTCTGGGCTGGGTATTAAGTAGTTAGTGGAAGCTGAGTTTGGAAGGAAGAAACTCAATAGTGGATGGTGACTAAGTTAGTAATTTGAACATTAGGCTAGTTGAGGAGATTGAGCTGGGAGGACCACGTGTAGAGTGTGGACACTTGATTTAGAGGGTGTGATGGTGTGATCTGGACAATGAGAGGTGGAGTATTTTAAATACCCTAAGCCTTGTGTGTTGGAATAAGATTGGTGCGTTTGAATTTCACATTATTGGAGTATTGGGATCTGAATCACTGGTCAAGAGGATTGGCTGGTATATGCGAGCCAGAGGCCCTCACCCAGACTATGACGCATAGGGGTGGGGGTTTATGGCTGACACCTCTACGACAAACTTACTTTAATAATCGAATTCTCTCTTCTCTCCTCGCGAGACCCGCTCTGATTAGAACTGTTGCGATGTTTGCTCTCTGCCACAGATGGTGTTTGTGAACCGTTGTCCTCCCCTTCTTCGTCTATCGATTGCAAATTCAACCCTCCTTTGTCCATTGCACACGTACCCTGCCAGTTTGTAGGGGTACCTCTTCCTTCTATGCACGTTTCTTCCTTCTTCTTAAGTTCTCTCCGTCTCCTCTGGGTCGAATCGCTGAAACTCGTGCCTCCCTTTCTCTTCTTCCGTTTTTTTCCTGGATCGATTGTGGAGACTATATTTTGGTCTGGTTCCTTCATGTGTGCGTTCCAGTTCCCCTTTCTTACTCTCTTTCGTGCTCTCTACTCCCTAGGCATCCCTCTACTTCACTCACAAAATGACCCTTCACCAACCTTCTCTTACCTATATAGTACCACTGTTGAAAGTTTAGGGTTTACAATTGTCTGGTAGCCGTGCCTCGTTTTCCTTTTCCCGACACCATTGGCACGGAGCTCAACCATTTCTAATACACATGACATATGTGATACCCCATAGATGCGAACGGATTTGCATATGTCTCTTCCCTTCACCTTAGTATCAGGTTTTCGTTGCAAAATAGTACAATATGGGTTGAACACGAGATTAATGATAATGCTACTTCTCTGTTGTCATTGACCATGCGTGAGCATTCTAGGGTTGCCGACAACGGATCATCAGTGTGAGAACTTTGTGCTGGTAAATACAGAGTGTACGGACTCTCAGATTCTTGCTCAAATGTATCCACAGAAATCCGTACCCCTCCCCATTCCTCCTCTTCCACTTTAAACACTCCTCCCGTGGTCAAAGTTAAAATTGAACATGGTATACAAACTGTCATACATCTTTCAGATTCCTCCGATGGTGATGAGCCCCCTCTATCCACTCCCATTCTCAAGCCATCCCCTTCCTCCCTCAATTCCCCCTTTCTGACCCCCCCCCCCTTGTAGGCCTTGAACCTTTATGTCCTCTTCCTCCATCCCCTGCCAAACCATCCATTTCCATACTTCAATGTCTACGTACTCTTGCTTCCATGCCCGGTAGGAAAAACATCCTCAAGAAGCTAGATTATGACACCTTGCAAATTGAAGAGGTGAATTTCCTCCCGCCTCGCTTTGATGGGAATCGGATGTTTGTCCTCCCCCCCGTTGGTGTCTCACCCTCTCATACAAAGGCCAAATCCATGGACGGCATGGACAAACACTACGACGGCCATGTCTGGACCAAAACCCAAACCACCAACATTAACAATGACTTAGGCCTTGCTTTTCGCTCGTCCACCTGCGTTGGCCACCTCGAGTGCCACAATCCTCATTGCGACTACCTCCAACGTGTTCATCGTACCTCCTCAGTCAATGATACTGAATTTGATGGATTTACCAAGGACCCTTTTCCAGTTGGTGGTCCGGTGCCTACCTCCTCCACTCTAGTGTGCAAGATTTGCAAGGAGCCACCCAAATGCATTGCACCCTGCGTTGCCAAAATCTTCTACGTCCACGGCAACGATACCACTCAACGGGCTTGCATTCATCTTGGCAATCATCGTCACCCCGTCAAGGTCGGCAATTGCAGGGATAGCCGCCAGCGCACCAACGCCCTAATCGAGGAGCACGTAGAGCGAACGCCCCAAGCCACTCATAGCAAAATCGTTCTTGAGGCTAGCAAGGACCTTGTGGGTGAGTTCCTCCTCCGCAATGATAGTGATCCTCATGAACTTCTTTCCTTGGAAGAATTTGAGCCCGTTTTTTATCGTTGCAAGGAGTTGAATTCCCCCCACCTCCGAAACAAGGTTACTACCTTCAAATACTTGCGTAGGCTAGGAGTTATGGATGGCATCGCCAAGCTTAGAGATGTCAACACCTGGGCCTATGTCCAGCGGAATCAATTCCCAAGCCAGGGTGACGAGACGGACAAAGTTTTTGTCTTCAAGATGTCCAAGGTTGGCCCCGGTAGTGGGGTTGACTTGGTTAAGTGCATGCAACATGGTGGGGATCTCGAGCATGCTTGGATTATGTTTGACCATGTCAAATGCGTCACCAACTGGACCACCATGGCATGCCATGTATACGACGGAACCTACCAGCGCGTCATGACCATCGTTTGTTGCGACTTCCAATCCGAGGACAAGGATGCTCAAGTGTTTTTCTGGCATAACGTCAACCACGTCATGGCTCGCCATGGAATCCCCAAGCCTCACTTCAAAGGCTTCATCGCGGACAATGCGCAAACCAATTGGAATGCCCTCAGGATTGTCTACGGATCCAGAGATCCAAAGGTTCCCATTGATGGGCGTGAGAGAACCTGCTACTTCCATTGGACCCAGTCTTTGGAGAAACACACCAAACTCTATATCAAGCACGACTTGCAAGACCAACACAAGCATCTATGCCTCTAATATCGCGATGCATCCTCTATGCTGGAGGCTGAGACGAGGTACCTCATCATCAAAGCCTGGTGGGCTTCTTCTAACTGCACCTCTGAGGATGGACTCAAACACCTTCAACTTTGGCTTGCCTTCTGGCATTTCCGATATCGACAATGGAATGGCTTCATGGAATTGGTGCGTCTTTAGTGTTATTACTTTTTTTTTTTTTTTTTCCAAAGCTTTGCTTATTTCTTACACTGCCATTCCATTGTGCAGGAGAAAATCATGACCGCCGAGGAATTTGCACAAATGCCCAATTGCAACCTTACTGAATCCATTCACAACAAATGGCTTCAAGCGTCCAACAACAAAGGTGGCGATCTATACGTGGCCACTGTGGATGATTATATTCGAGCATTCCTCTAAGTTGTGGCGTTGGGGCGATGGCCCTAGCAAAGAAGAACTCAACGTCGTGCTCAATGTATGTGATGTGCTTCGATGTGTTCAACGTCGTACTCAACGTACCGGTGACCCCGCTGTTCTACAGAAGGTTCTCTTCGACATGCCTGGCGGGGACGAATTCTGCACCCGTAGTCCCCACCTCGAGGGTGCCGAGGTATTCGGCTCGCAAAAACGCAAGCCCAACACTCCCATTGGAGACGACGATGAAACCCACCGCCCCGACACCATCAACTTCTCTCACCCTCGTATCGCTCAGAGAACCACAAGATCTTATGCTTCACATTTGCCTATCATCGTCGAGGAGTCCTCTCTGTCAGTGCTAGATGTTCCACCACCCCTTCCTACTGGTCTTGATTTTCACCGTGTCACTGCCGTACAAGAATCCAAAGTGGACGAGAAGCTCTAGCATATTGCTCGCGTTCTTTACAATTCCTCCAAGGCATGTTGGGCCATGCATGCGGTCACCAAAAAGAAATGCACAGTAAAAATCGTCTCCAACTCCAAGAGCATCCCTGCCCCGGCATACCTTGGAGTTTGGAATTATTACAAATTCACAACAGCTAAAGTCGAGAAGTTTTCTTTTTGTCCAGACGACATTGAGCGTTGTGTCAAAGGTTCGCGTCGTAAGTGGGTCGACAAATTCTCTGCTGACCAAGAACGACCTCCAATGTCGCAACCCTTGCTAGTTTTCCTTCACCTAGCTTGACCGCCTTTCCAACCTAGCAAGTGCCACGAGCGCTAACCTGCACATCCCACGCACATGCATGGTTAGCTCCCAAAACCGCGGACCTTCAAGCTCATGGCTAGGTCACCAAACCCTCCTACACATGCATTCGGGACTCTCCCCTTCGTAGGTAGCCAATGGCTAAGGTGGACTTCCATCCATGGAAGTCCACTCTTAAGTTGATCATCGTGTTGCCAAAACAACACTACAACTACCCGGAGCACATTGCCAAGTATGCTCCGGGGGGGTTGGTCGGCTAAGCCGCCTCACCCATATAAGCCTCTAGGACTTTGGGCGGGGCCCCTACCCCACCATCAAGTATCCTTTTGTCTCTCTACAAGGGTTGGGGCCAAGTGGACATTTTCCCTTAGCCGCTGGGGCTAGAACCCCCCCAGCAGCTTCAGACCACAATAACTTCTACATATGATGTTTGATGCTCTCAAGCGACCATTCTATCGTCACCTACTCTTTCCGTAGATGCCAATGGACCCCTTGCTTGCCTCATTCGGGCAAGTATTGATGAAGTTATGGCTCTTCAAACCTTGGCAGTCCCGGGCACCACTCCCAGGTCACTGCTGTCCCAGGGTGCTGTCCCGGGACAGCGCCCCACTCAAATGGCCATATCTCCTAGCTAGCACCTCCAATTGAGGTGTTCCTTAGCATTCTGGAATTCCACCGCCATAAGCTCCTCAAAACTTATGGCCTTACCCTCATGACTCTTAGTCCCCATGGGTGAGAGGCGTTCTCAACGCCCGGGGCCCTCACCCACACCAAGAATACTTTGGGCCCTCTCACCAATGGCGCCACAAGTCCCGGGTGTCACTCCGGGGTCCCCCTTGTGCCCATGGTGTTGCGGGCACTCCTCATGAAGAGGTGCGCGACATCCAATCCCGCCCGTGTGGTATGTTAAGCTTGGTACCAACCTCACTCGTCCGGAGATCCTGAAGCTTGAAAATGCCGGCTTTTAGCTCCCGTAGAAAGAACGCATCACGCCCACTCGCCTCTTTAGCACATCCGCTCTTCCCCTTGACCTCCCTGGAGTGGACGTTCCAGTCAACTCAGATGTTTATCCTTCTTCCAGGCAGTCTAAGTCTACAAGACGGTATGCCACCGCACCATCAACAAAACAAATGCAGATGGTGGCATCTGCACGAGCTATAGACATGACCATCTTGAAGGTCACCATGTATCCACGCCTTGGATTTGGTTGTGTGATCATGTTGCAGTCCAAACCTGCACCTACACAATCAATTTACCAACTCACAATGAGTTCTCTGCCCGAATGTAATTGCCCGGCCTTCAAGGATATGATATCAAAGTTTGGCCGCAAACGAAATTCATTCTTGCATTGTAAGCACTTCTACTTTATCTTTGTCAAGGTCTCTAATGTAGATCCCAACATTGACTTGTTCATTCACACCCCAACATTTAGCTTCAATGAGGTTAAATTCATCCTCGAAGGGGGCTCTTGACACAATCTACTCCTTAGAATTCCTCTCAGCCTAGCACTACATTGTGCCCTAATAGATGTGGCCATTTTTGGACCTTATGTGAACTCATGATTATTTGCTATAATAAATATAATCTCATGAATTCTTTTTATTCCCTTCAAAATGTTGTATTACAATACTCAATTGTGTCATGTGTCACTCTCCCGGTTGAATACTATATATTCAATTTGGAGGTGTTTCCTATGTCTACCAACTCTACTTCCGTGTTGCCAATCTTCTAGATGATTCGGATTTCATTTCATTGTCCCTTCTTGATGGAGGTGGACCCAGTCGAAGCAAATCAACGTACGAAACCGTTTTATCCTTCATTCGATCCTTCAATGGACGACAATGCGGCGATAATCCTTTTATCCTCTCGCGAAACGACAAAGACCTCAAAGATTCGCCTACCACCTTGACCTTCTGCTCCGTGTCGATTGACTTGTCTTCATTCAAATCAGCCGCATCATTTGCCTCACTATTCATGCACCTTGTGGCGTCCTTCTCCTACATATCTGCTCGTCTTTTTATCATTTTTTGCATATCGTTTTTGTTCCTCCTGCATTCTCCACCTCCAAGCTTGTGTGCACTGCGAAAATGGAGTCAACTCGTAGTCATCACTATATTGATTTCCAACACCTATGTCATATTCCGGCGATGGATTAAAAAGAACATGCGGATCTTCTAGACTTCTAATCTCATTCTCCCATCCTAGGCCAGCAAGCATGTCTCTCTCTTCTCCCATTGTGTGCATGTGTATCTACATTCATATTGGATATGAGTCTAAATTATATCCTCATATACATTCAGCTGAAGATAATTTCTTCGACCACAAACAATAATTGTTGCAGTCCAAACTCTAGAGTTGACTCACCCATAGGATAAAAACAAAAGTGATGGAATAAAAACAAAGCAAGTTGGTCACCCTTTGTATTTTGATTGACTCATTCTTCAATTATACCAATCTCAAAAAAATCATTTTCATTTATTCTTTCTTGGAATCATCCTTGGTTTTAATCATATATTTATATATTATATCACAATTTTCCTATCATTTTAGCACTTCATGGTTTCCAAACTTAATGAGACCATTTCAAATTCATGGCATTTTAATTTAATTTAGGACCTATACATTCCACGGAAATATATCATAATTTTTACTATTTTTAAAAGAATCTAAAATATTATGAGTATATTCGAATCTTTTTAAAATATTTCTAAATTTGGTTTAAGAATTTTATTATTTTTACTTCCTCTCCGCTCACCGCTTACATAGGAGTGTCGTCCGATGATTCCACATAGTTGGAGGTATCCACATTAGCCTCATCTACCTTAATTCAAACAAAAAGCTTAACAAATCTCTTAATTTCTCCTCTATGCCTCCACAACAATCAAACTATGTGCTAGGAGGGCGGGAATAAAGTTTTAGATTCTGTAGAGCACCCCCTAGGAGAATGACAATGTGAATAGTTATCCTCCATCACTTGAACACATTTCGTGTAGTCATGGTTATCAGATTTTCTTTGGCCTCTTATTTTGGTCTCAAAGCTCCAATTACTGGAATTTGTTTCGACTTAAGGTAGACATGTCTTATCAAACAACAATCTTATTGAAACACCTACTTTTGGGTGTAAAATGGTTTGCTATTCTCCTAAACCGAAAACTTCTAAGGTAGACATGCCTATTTCTGACACTTTTCTCTTTGCACCCACTTCTAGGAAGATATGAAAACATGCAATTAATGACAGATGGTTAGTCTCGAGATTTTTGGAATTCATATGAATATCTTATTCATTATCGAAGTGAAGATTCTTGTGCTCATTAATTGGTCACATAGTTCCCTTTATTATATTGATTATTGAGCCTAAAATGGTTAGCATAGTCTAATCTTTTATAAGCACATGTCTTTTTGGTGTCCGCTCTTAGATCCACATACTTACTACTATGTTGGAATTAGACATGTCTATCTTAATATGATTCTAAGGATCAATGTGACGACTCATTGTTTGGAATAGTCGAAAGTCAATACTCAGCACTTGTTCAGCACTAACCACATTGCACACACCTATATAACCACTTAAGAACATCATATCTCTGCTCTTCAAAAACTTGTCACCAATTTATCACCTTCATCTCATTCTAATCATTCAATCTGTTCTATGAATTTGCTAGTTGACAAAAAAATTCCTAGAATTTAGTGCACATCAGAAGATGCCAAACCTCTCTGAAGCAAACCATAGCCTTACAAGTGCAATGGAGGAAGGTGCTCGGTGCAGTGAGCTTCGACATGATCATAACCAATTTAGAGCCTATGAGTCTCATTACGTCACTGAGTTAGTACCTATTTATGATCAAGTTGCTGTAAACCCAGTTGGTGGATAGAGAGTTGATTGTTGAGAAGGATTTGAGAATATTTCAAGGTACTCAACCCCCTAACTTGCCAGTGGCCATGGATCTTTCACTCTTTCCGTGTGACTGCATTCAGAGTCCCACCCTTTAAAGCTTCTTGATCGAGATGATAAGTTTGTGATGAAGGTGTAGAATTCGTGGGCTTGCAATCTTAGCTCTTTGTGTAAGTACTACTGCACTGCGTTTTGTGGACTCCTCTATTTCTAGAATCCAAACATTTGACGATTGCTTGAATACTGGGTCGGTACACATAGTGTCAACACCATCACCTGAAGTTGAGCAAACTGGAGCTTAATTTCACGGTTCCTAAGGAATGAAAGGATTTGGTCAGTACGGGGCTATCAATTCGTCATCGTGCAACGATTTAATGAATCTGGTTCTCGGAAATTTGTAGGTACAGGATATATCTGAAATCAGCTAGCGACCTTCAAGGAAGCGAAAACATTCATTGTATATTATCCATAGCCAAGTTATGTCGCAAGACCCCTAACCTTGTACCCTTTAAAGTCGTCCAGATGCTTCTTTAATGGCAGTGACATGCTTTTCTAAATCCTCAATTCTAATTTCGGTTGGTTCTCGCCCCAATTGCGAATACAATTTAAGTTACAGAACCCTATCCTGGCAGATCCAACAGGATGTAGCTACCCCTGAACCCAGTTTTATGAATTTCAAGCTTCAAATCATCAATAATCTATCCGCTCATTTCTCTCTAGTATATGTCACAGAATCCGTCTTCAATCTACAGTAGTATTACTGCGTATTGCAGAGTATCACTCTTTAGGAAAATGACCTAATCTTTTGTTCTACAACGGATAGATATCTCGACTCCCCACCTCCTGCGTGAGCTAAATTGATTTCGGAGATGGAAAAAGTTTCTGTGAAGCTGCAAGTAAGACCGCTGCAAGTTGTAGTGATTTCAACTTTGGTTGCACGGAATCTCAAGGTTACACAAATTCCACTCCACCATACTCCGTGCACACGGCGGTGGTTTCACGTAATGTCGTGATCAACAGCACAAGCCAAGCCTAATAAGTTGGTTAGAAGGCCGTGCAATGAGAAAAGCGGTTGCTGGATACTTGTTTTCCAGTTTACCCAATATAATATTACTTCAAGTCGGTGTAGATGAGAGCACCATATCTGAAGTCAGCGCAAAGTCAACTACGATTCACAACTGCTAATTATTTAAAATATAATACTTCGGTGCAAATTCAGTCACTTGCAGAATCTGAAACAGCGATTTGATAGGTGTAGACATCTTATCAGATGCTCTGAGTATGTTCCTTGTATACATCCTGATTCCTGTCAACTTTCTCCATTTATAGGGTAGATGGGTCTTGAATGGTTACTTTTTCTGACTAGTCCACTTTTCCTAGGATATGAGAATATGGATGCGACAAATTCGAGTTTCAAATGCCCAATCATCTGGATTAATGGAAACAATGCATTTCTCTCTAAGATTCATCGAGTAGTCCATGAAGTTTTCATCACACGCCTTAATTCTTTCGTGATCGTATCCTTAAGCAATGCAGTAGAATTTTTGGAGTGCCCATGAATATTTGGAGTGGCCATTAAATTTAAAGCCACTACAGGACCCACGGAGCCGACTGGAACCACTGCAGAAGGCTTAACCTTTACAACGTCGATACTTGAAGAGTAGGACTCATGGTGGATGTCTGTCTGCTGGTGGCAAAGAGTTGCTTGTGGTGACTGCAACAACGTAGACCCCGTGGTCATGATCGATTTTGGTATACCTAAAGCTTAATGAACGGGCCACTAAAAACTTGCTTGATCATGTATTGTAACACAAATTAGTACAACAGCTGCTAGCTGCTCATCAATAATTCTTGCAAGGATGCGGGGTCTATGTAATTCGGGGAAAGAAGGGTGCTTTACGGAAGTAGTAACGTGTAATTAATAAATCTGGCAGTTTCTCTTCCATATTTCTCTTGATGTCTATTTGGTGAATCTTTCAAGAAATCTTGACATATCTTCAACGTTGAGAGCACGTAAACTTGTGAGAAGATTGTAACGGACCTCACTACTGGTGGGGATGGGAGCTTCGAATGGAAGTTTGTTAACAAGTTCCATTATGAGTAGCCTTTCGAGCCCCTTTCGAGGATAGTAGGGTAATAGTGTGCCCAAGTGTGCAACATCGACAAGATTTGAGCTACTTGCTTGATCGCTGTCATGGCTTCTTGTACGATTTTTTTAAATTTTTAAATTTTTTTTTGTGTGTGTTCGTGCGTGTGAGTGTGTGTGTGTGTTACCAATTCTCTAACGCACCAACTGACATCTGACAACATGAATTCAGAAACAAATCATGCATGGACATCGATCGCTTTCGGAATAAATGGTTGCCCTTCAAGATCACTTCTTTGAACAGTTCAATATCAGTTCTGCCTCCGGTTGGAAATTTACAGTAGACAAGCTGCAAATTCTCTAAGTCATGAAGAGGTTTCCTCTGTCATTACTCCACTCTTTTTGTCCAAACAAGCAGTTGGATCTGAGGGAAACTTATCACAAAGCTAAGCACGCGCCCCGACCGGCCGCCCAGCTGCTAATCCCATGACTTATGGAACCAGGGATAGGGAATAATATCGAACAATTCGGGAACAATTCTCTTCCCTTGCACGCTTTCAAGTGATCTCTCACCGGACCAATGGTATATATTCGGGCTGCAAGTCAGGGAGAGATCAGATCAAAGCAAGTCTTGAGCTAGGTTGCCAAGAATAAATCGGCTCAGCCTGTCATCGATCATAGTATGAAGATGAAATCCACTGCAGGATCCAGGTGCCATTTGGGCAGACCACCTGCCATGAAGCTCTTAGTTCTGGTGGTCATGGCAAGTCTCCTAATACTATTACCGGCTGTCATTGACTCATTTGAGGTTGATCAGGTCCAGACTGATATTAAGTACTACAGCAGTTACAGTACTGATGAATTCGAAGCAGCAACTGATAGATCATCACTTGATGTTTCCAGAAAGAAGTTACTTAAACCCAAATCCCATTCCCCTCCAGAGTCTAAGTCCCACAAGTCCCACCCACCTCCCAAACCTCTTCCCACTCCACCCAAGGTCATCAGCACCCCACCTCCTCCTGCTCCTCAAGCACAACCACCACCACCTCCTCCTCCATCTCCATCTCCATCTCCATCTCCACCACCTCCTCAAGGACAACCTAACACTTCACCTCCTCAAACACAAACACCGCCACCACCATCTCCATCTCCACCACCACCTAACCCTCCTCCACCACCACCACCTCCACCATCCCCATCTCCACCACCACCTAACCCTCCTCCTTCACCACCACCTCCACCATCTCCATCTCCACCACCTCCATCTCAATATCCACCACCACCTAACCCTCCATCTCCACCACCTCCACCACCTCCATCTCAGTCTCCACCACCTCCACCTCCACCTCCCCCTGCTGCTCTAGCACCACCGCCACCTTCACCTGCACAGCCATGGTCCACAAACTACATCAACCTCTACACTCCTATGCCTAACGGTGGCTTGGTGATCAGTGCCGATGGAATGGAAGCCGATTTGAGGATCACATCAGTGAATCAATCATGTGAGTGGGGATGGAATACTTCAATATATGCGGTTTAACTAGGTAGGATTCGAAAAATTGGTGTGCTTCGATCTTTGGTGGGCTGATACTGTCTTGAGTATGGCTAACATGTTCTGGCATGGATAGTAGAATGCAATGGTATTGTTCTACAGTTCTGATTGTTGAGAATGTTGTCACTAACATTCGTTGGATTTCGATGGTCACATTTTGTGCATGCAGTCGGCCACTTTGAATCAAAGTACCGGTTTCTCTATGGGTACTTCAGCATGTATTTGAAGTTGGTGCCTGGGGAATCAGCCGGAGTGATTACAACCTATTACGTAAGTTTTCTTCCAATGCTCATGTATGTCTTTCTATCAGGTTGGTTTGGAGTATTGGATAGTTCCTCTGCACTGCAGGTGGATGCCGGATAGGCTTGTCATGAATCGATTTGATAAAATCATCTCTCAATTTGTAAGTTACTACTGCACTGCATAATTGAAATGGTTAACACATATATATAACCCAAATATCAGCAAGTGTAGGCGAGTATATTCTCTAAGCCCACACTGCAGTATAATGTTATGGGATATTCCATTCCGCATCAGAATGGAAATTAGTTGCTAAATAGTAGACAAGGTGAGAATGTTGGTGTTTCAAATCAAAATTGATCCCAATAAACAACTTTAAACTCAGTAGAGAGCACACCATCAGTCTAGCCTGTACAATGGGTGTAACATATGTGGATTTATACTCCTTGTCACTATTTTTGTCCTATTGAGCTTGATGCTGTATTGATGATGTGAAACCTAAAAAACATGACACTGGAGGTGATATTTCTGCAGTTTTCATCTCCAGCGGTTCAAGCCCCTTTAACAGATGTGCATGATGAGGTGGACTTCGAGTTCTTGGGGAATACAAGTGGGAATCCTATCACACTTCAGACAAATGTGTATGTCAATGGAACCGGAAACAGGGAGCAGCGTCACAACCTTCCTTTTGATCCAACTGCAGACTTCCACAAATATTCGCTTCTTTGGAATCCGAACCTTATCATGTACCTTCATCTGCCTTTCTCCATTTGCATCTCGAAGATACATGCACTTATACATACATGTTTAAATGACATAATTCATTGTCTCGCTAAAAATTGATTCATGTTAAACCTGACTCTTCAGGAGCTGGACGATCAGGCACCCTATATATAATATTATAAATTATAAATTGTACCAAACATCATAAAATGCTTATTGAACACAGATTCATTGATTAATTATTGTCAACCTTTGATCAATGTCAATACGACTTCTGGTCGTGAGTAATTTGGCTGTTTTGCATACAACACCTTCCATGTTCGATATTACGTTTTCGATGCATGCCCTGTGCATGCTTGGTCTAGTGTGGAGGTTTGGGCAAAGAACATTCTATATCGGTTCACTGAGGGTCAAACTCATTTTATTCTGCGAATATAGTTCTAAAATGAGTTTGGCCCTGAATTACTGAAAAAGGTTGCTCTTCATGATTCAATTCACACACTACCTCCGAGCATGCACCACATGTGGAAAGACATTGTTGAAAATGTGTGCAAAGCAACCAATGCCGGAAATTCATAAGGGACCATAGAGGATAATTCTACTGAAATTTTCGAGGTACCAGCTGCCGATTTAAATTTTGAGCATGTCGCATCATTAAACCGCTGGTTTAGGTTTAATGCAATTAACCCTCACTGACTTCGCACTATGTCCAGATGGTTTGTGGATGACTCGGTAATCCGTGTGTTTAACAACGAGAGTGCGGCTACAAACACATCGTATCCCACTACCAGGCCCATGGCAGTACAGTGCAGTATATGGGACGGCAGCGACTGGGCAACGCAAGGTGGCCTAGTGAAGCTCAATTTCTCCTATGCACCATTCGTGGCGAAGTACCAGGGTTTCAATGGCGTCGATGGCTGTCCAGTGTGTTCTGTACAGCCCACAACAGCATGTGACAACATTGTCGACTATTCCAACTGCACAAATCCCACTCTTTGGTACAATCAGCAGACGCAACTTACAGATGCCCAGATATTACAGTTGCAAACCCACAGGCAGACCAACTTGACCTATGACTACTGCAAGGACACCAACCGCTTCCCAGGTGGATTGCCTAAGGAATGCCCATACAACAGCTATGGCACTTAGGCTCATGCTCGAATCAATTTGTAGAGCTGGATCCGTTATGCTCACACTGTAGGATTAATAGTGGTAGTTTCGGTATGTGTTGCTGACACAGAGAATTGCAACGTGACATCCAGCAGCTATTGGTTGAGGTTGCAGATTACTGATGTTCTTGCTTTTTAATTCCAGAAATCAAAGTTTAGTTAGATTACTAAAGTGTAAGCGTTTAGAAGTTTATTCATAGCTGGTTTCAGCCAGATGGCTTTTGGCTAGAGGTTTACCAGGTAACAGGTGGATGTGGGCATGTGTTGGTATTGAACAGGTTGGTGTTAATTCATATGATTGTAGAACCAGTGACAAAAGTCTTACTTAATTACCTTCCAAGTGGAGATCTCAGGAGAGTGGCGTTGACTTCGAGGTCTTTGATGAATATGGGGGGTTATTGAGGAATTGATCAGGACAACATCATACATATTCAGCTGAAATCAAAGCTGAAATTTTTCATGAAGTGGCTTATCTGGAACATTCTTGCATTGTTTCCTCATCCAAGTAGTCTGGCTCGAAGAATTTCCATTGTCCAATGAATGTAGGAAACAGACTTGAAAGTGAAACTGCGAATTGCGTTTGTATCAATATTAGAAGTGTCAATTGTACTTGCACCACTTAAGATCGAATTGGGATCTCTCCAGGTTCAGCAACACTTCCAGCTTCCTATTGAACCAAATTAGTTTGCCTGGATTCAATTTGAAGACCAAATTCTCTGAGAAGTTCACCTGTTTGACATTGGCGTTGTCTTACAGCCTGCAAAACCCACAATTGTACATGTATAGCGCCCACTCATTGCATCTTAAAAGTTTAAAATTACAATACAGGGTTATTAGGTACCCAGTTCAATTCAAATTGGCTTGTCACTAATAACTCCAGAAATTATGGCGTGTATGCAGCCCTTCTAGGTGTGTCAATTCACATACTTCAAAATGTGAGTTGGCTGAAGTGTCCACACTACACTGATTACCCCAATTAGTGTGTGTTACGATTCGTACTTATGCAGTGCTATAACTATTTAATGGGAATGTAATATTTTACCAAGCAAAGCCTTTCCATTTATTTTCTATAATATCCCAACAACCTATTGAATTTTTGTTAGTAAAAATTAAACTCCTAAGTAAGACGTTATTACACTGTGTAACTCCAAATAATAACACGCATTAATTAGGATAATCAATGTAGGAAGTAATCATAAATTTCCTAATTCATTTATTTTAGTTTCCAACTCGAAGTATATGTACTTGCTTGATGATAGCTATGCACTTTTCTTGTCCGTGTCTACCCTGGTGGTCACAAATATTGATCATGTCAAACAACTTCGTTCAGGAAATCCTCTACCGAGATGGGTTCCAAGATTGATGTCATATTGGTCTTTGCTTGGTACAACAAAACCTCCTCAATTCACCAATTGCATAACCAACTTTTGGAAAACAACAAACATTAAGTGGCGCACATTCTTAGGTTATGTCACAAAGTAAGACCCACTAGAGTTATCCTTGCAATCTCTTAAAAACTCATGTGTTGATAGAAACTTTCGTTCCTCACTTGACATTTTTCAATGTTTAAGGAGTGTTCAAGTGGTGTCAAAACCCCCCAAACATGTTGAAATAAAGGGGAGGTATTTGACTTCAACCAAAAATAGTGGACTTATGGACAAGTTGTAGAAACAAATCTTTTACAAATGGTAGCTCATGGAGCTAGTGCCGTTTTTAAAAAGAGTACATCATTGAGGTATACATAAATTTTGAGTCTCACATAATAGCTTCTTCTATTGGAAGAGATCAACTTGTATAATAATAGGTGTGGAGTAATTCTAGCTAATTTGTGATGTGGCCTTCTACTTAATTACTAGCCTAAAGATAATGTGAGACCCCAAGTAGCCATGTGTAGAAACAAGATTCTCCAAGGGAAGTAGTTGTTTTTAATCAATTACATTACTTGGTAGTAAATATACCACTGTATAGATGTATCTATCATATGGGTATATTGGCTGGGAGTATTTTAGGCAATTCTATGATCTAAAGTAATTCTAGCTAAAGCTATGTGACTTCCTATTTTCTTGCCTATAACTGAATCCAATTGACTCTTCATTTAAGAGGGAGCAAAAAATCCTCTAATTTACCTTCCACCTTTCGTAAGTTACTAATGAGGTGTGCTTCTTTCCTTTACTATCTCAACAACATGAAGTGACTTAATTTTGCTGAATATTGAAAAGACCTGTTTTAGCTATGAGGCGTGTAAAATGAACTTGTACAATCACCCTCCCTCATGCCTTACGATGCCAGTGTCATTTCTAGAGATACCCATCAGGATGATGGCAGATTTGGCAAGGTCTGAGAACTACGGTGAGGAGGTGATGTTCTCCATCCTCCACTACTTTAGCCAGCTTCATTTGGTAAGCACTCAGTCTTTAAGTAGATGATGCTTATTGTAGAAACAAAGTCACATTTTGTGAAATGTAGTTAATTGTTCATTCAAGTGATATCTTCATGGAAAGAAGGACCATTTATAATATTAGTGATCCTTATCATCTATTGGTGAATACCGGTTAGATCTATCAATGACTAAGCGGAGTTTTAGCTAAAAGGTAACAACTACACAAAATATGATATTTAGTGTTTGATTATATTTAGTGTTGTTACCACCCTACCATTCTTAACACTAATTTTCAATTCTTTGACAATTAATGTCAGACATAAATGTGCCACTACCTTCCCTACTACCACCTCCCTTATTGAAATCCTTTTGTTTCATATCCTTACTAACACTAAATTCAAACATGTAACTTGCACTTATTACCATAGTTGACATTTAGTGTTTGAGTTTACATTTAATGTTACTTACTTTCATAGGGTTATTGATATTTAGTGTATGCGTTCATATTTAGTGTATCAAACACTAAATACCATATTTTGTGTAGCTTCCTATACTTTGTAGTGCAAGTTGCTTGTGAATGATAATTTGTCCATTCATCCATACAATGACGTGTCCATCTTCAGTTATCATGAAATGTGAATAGTATTTCCTAACAACACGTAGATCGTTGTTCTCAAGCGAACACTTGAGGTTCCATTGTGTGCCTAGCTTGTACAAACGAAGGCAGTTCTCTCATTGGTGTGGCTTGCTTGCAATTTCTTGAGGCGTTACTGTGATCTCGTTTGTCGATCGTTCGAGAAAGGTCTCGAGATGCACTAACAGTCTGCCCTGTAGTGGTTTTTCCTCCAGATGTTTCTTGGGCACCTTGATCCCTGCTCTCCCAGATGGCATTGTAATGTGGCACATATGGGCATGCCTGCTAGCTCTTGAGAGTCTTTTCATGTTGCAACTAGTTTCTAAAGCATGGCGCTCCATGGTCTAAAGATCTTCAGAGTGACAGGTCATAGCTTTTCTCAAAATCGAACATAAGGGTTACTTCCAAAGATGTGGGAGTTCTTTCAGGCGGCCTCTGCCATTAGTTCCTCGATTTAGATTGGAAATTGAGCGATTCAGTATCCCATTTGCAGGAAGATCCGAACCGAATTGTCAAATAACGTGAGTAGGAGGGTGAAAAATAGTAGGAAAAGGTTAGAAAAAAGGTGAAAAGGTACTCACTGGATACCAGTGAAGACTTCTCTGACGAGAGTTTTCACTGGTGGGATGTTCACCTAGAAAGTTCTTCGACATCGTGAATCCCTATCTTGTATTGCAGCTGCTGGAAAAGTACCCTACCGAGGGGTTTTGTAAAAATGTATGTATGTTGTCCATTTGTGTGAATGTATACGACTGTTATCTCCCCTTCGTCTACTCACTCACAAATATAGTGATGTTGCACTTCGATGTGCTTGGTTCTGGCATGTAGTACTCGATTCTTAACTAACTTGATGGAGCTTTAATTGTCTCTATAAATGGTTGTTGCATCCTTCATGTTTTGTCCCAATTCGTTCATCAATGTCCTAATCCACATTACTCCTTGGCTCCATCTGACAGTGTGCGGTATTCTGCTTCTACAGTAGAAAATGCTACCGTGGGTTGTAGTTCACTACTCCAATGTATCGGTGTTCTCCTGTCTTAAAGATCATCCTTGTTGTTGACTTCCTTTTGTCCAAGTCTCTACCCCAGTCTGAGTCTACATATGTTGTGCGTTCTGGTAGCAAACCTCCGTATTTATCTGTGCCTTCGATGTAGTGGAGGACCCTCTTTGCCACTTCAAGGTGTGCCGGTAGCTGTGGTGCAGACATGAATCTGCTCAGGCAGTTTACCGCATACGAAATGTTTGGTTTGGTGTTCGTGAGGTAAATGAGGCTACCTACAAAGCTTTGGAAAGTCGCGATATCGACATAGTTTGCATCCATGTTTGAGTGTAATTTTTCCCCTTCTTCCATTGGAGTTGTTATTACTGCGCAACTTAGCATGTTGCATCTTTCCAGGAGATTGTGTGAATAGCTTCTTTGAGTTAATTCATAGATTCATGTAGAATTCATAAATTCATGTAGATTCATGTGACGCTACATGTGTGGTTAATCTGATGAACTCAACTCCTATGTAGAATGCCAGTAAGCTAGCTTCGACATCTCGAACTCGCTTCCTATTCCCTCTGTAATGGTTAAATTGTAAGCATGCAGTTTCATGTGATCAGGAGAACATCCACGTATATCAAGACTATCAGGATTGGATCTCCTTCTTGATAGAAATAGAGGCTGTGGTCGGTATCACTTCCCATCATGCCAAAATCCGTTAAGAAATATGTATCTTGATGTACCATGCCTTACTTGCATGTTTTGAACATTAAATGGCCTTTTTTTAAGAGACATACCTTGTTGATGTCTCTTTCTGATGTGACTAGCGCATGAAGTATCTCCATGTGAACTATTTCTTCAAGGTCCCCATTCAAAAAAGCCGTTTTTACATTAATATGCTTGATATACTCATTGCAATCCATGACTATCATAGTCGGGGCAAAAGTGTCCTGGTTGTTGAGCCCCTCCTTCTGCTCGAATCCTCTCGCCACCAGCCTAGCCTTCAATTTCTTCATTTTGCCATCCAGTCATCTTTGTCTTTAATACCCATTTTGAAGCTATAGGGACGCTGCCCCTTGACAGATCCACTAATTCCCAAGTTCCATTTCTTTGAACTTCAAGCTCTTCATTCATTGCTTGAGTTTCAAACCCTGGGTGTCGCATAGTTTCTTCACCCATTTTGGGATCATTGAGATCGATCACGTAGAGGTAGTCTTCCGATCTTCGAATGCAATTTGAGCGCTTAAATCTTGACATTGAACCATGTCAATAACCATTGCACTATGCTTCGCTTCATGCCGGAATATATTTCCTCTGGTGTAGTTCCCTTATTCTTCTTAGCTGGACACCTATTCGTGACATAAGTGGCAGTGTTGATCACCTCACTCCATGGATATGTAGGGGCATTGCAAAAAAATGCCTGGGGAGATATTTGTGCATAATCGGTCGATATACTAGTGGTTCCAAGCCCAGTCGTTTACATGTTGACATATTTCGGTTTTTCTCTATTAAAATGAAGTATATTCTGTATATTCTTCCGAAATGATGGGTAATTTTCCTGAAGTCTTGAAATTCGACAACTTATTTCGCAAACGCAACCAGTGAATCCAATCTGTAGCTTGCAGCCAGTTCTCCCCGTTTATTGAACCAAATTTGGAGGGAATTCATCAAAAGATGGCTATGGTCCGCATTGAGTACATAATTTCCTCTTGGAAACACCACATTATCAATCATTTCTTGAGAATTAATTGTGATGAATTTTACAATATGAGTCTCATTAGACAACAGTAGACTCTTATGTTGGTTTCTAAGTGATCATATTTTGCACTATTACATGTCATATATGTTATTATTGACTCTATGTATACTATGTACCTGTTATGTCTATTGAATTGCTCACCACGGTCATTCCAAGTGTAATTAACTATGTCAGTATACCATAAGTGTTACAAATTGTATACTCCGAAGAGGTAACACTTGGAGGATATACCTCGTATATGAACTTGCATCGTAATCACTAAAGACTGCGAAGGAATATTATCTGGTTCTTAGCATCAGGGGTGACTTCTTACACATGGCACTTGCAGAGTGTTTCTTTCTGTGTTGTAGCAGTTTCAAGTTGCGATTAGCCTTTTGGCTTTCCCAACTTTTAAATCAATAATTTCTTTTTCAGTTCATTGCCAGCTCGTACATGACGGTTTCTCTTAACATGACAATCTCTTAACACACTTGATTCATCACCTGTAAATCTTTCAAAAGCTACTGTAGTGTGCTGGATATATGATATATGTGCTGGATCTTTCAAAAGCTACCTACACTTAACCCTGAAATATTAAGGCGATTATATGCCAGATATTTTCGAATAAATTCCATAAGGCTACTGTAGTATTGTAGATCTTTCACGCCACTCGTCAGTCCTATTTCGTCGCAATTCTATCTATAAACCATTTTTTAATGTAATATAACAACGCCTCTAAAAGTCATCACTGTGTATTTCATGTAAGTTAAAGGAGGTATATTGCTGTTCAACAGGAACATCTTGGCGCTGTTCAAACATGCTGACTTAGAAGTTAGGAACACTCAACCATAGAAAACTAAGGTAGTGCCAATTATTCTCATATAATTTCCAATGGACTAGGTCAAGTAACTAAAGTCAAGGGTGCAATCATGTAGAAATGGAATATATCATTTGACTGTAACAATTTTGCACTTTGTTTACAGTAAGATTCGCCTAGCATCGCACAATCCAAGGACTAATATCTCCGGTGAGTAATCCACACTGAGATTTACTATGCTCACACTACACCCTTACAAAGCACGTTCTTGAAACTTTAATGACCACGAAAAGTTATGCTCTGATGAAGTGCCTACAGCTAGTGCCTTCTCGAACAGATAAACTGTTCCTCGCGCTCAATTATCTCTGTATTTTAGTATAAATCTAAAAAACATCAATTGCAAGACATAACCGAAACAACACCACCGGCGGGACAACCCTGCTGGGACCCACGAGGCATTAAGCCTAGCGGTCAGTTTTCATGATCTCACTTTTGTATCAGTTGCATGAGCTAAAGTTTTCCCTCATGCTCTAAATGTTTCGCTCTTTTCTTTCTCCGGATAAAGGTGAGGAGGATTCTTACATCACTTAGCGCTGGTGCAGCTTTATAATATCTTTCAAAATGCTCCTGCGTCAACACAATGAAACCATCACTGGTTTTAATTTTCAATTCAGTCCAAGTGGAACAGAGGAAGAAGTAGTTTTGTTGCAAACGATATTTTCAGGATTAGGTCAAGTGTAGAAAGGTCACAAGCATACCTTTCATGCCCTTCAACAATTGAATCCTTGACAATGGAAGTAGTGGTCAATGAGTCTAGGAACAATGTCAGTAGCCAATAATAAGTGCACAACAAATGATTCAATTTGTACAATTGAGGTTCCATTGCTGACTGATCAGATTGGACAATAGGAAGCCTCAAAAATTTGTTTTCATCTACTCCTGCGAACTTCCAGATGCGCAGGAACACAATTCCTGACCTAACAAACACCAGATGCCTCCACTGTAGCTTGATTAGAATCTCTAGATACTTGGAGAGGGAAGTAAAATAACAACCAAAACATAACGAAAGAAGGATATAGCCATACAACGCGTGGAACCTGCAGCCAAGTTCATCACATATGCATCTGCCTCAACAAGACCCGAAGCCTGTTGATTATCAAAATAAGACTCTAGCTATCGCAGGCTATCACAGACTTCTCCACAAGCACCAGCTAACATTCTCTTCCTGAAGGCAAAAACTTAATCTGAAACCGAAATTCATTGCTAATCAGATGCATATCTGCAGACATGACCAACTAATCAACCTAGCAACTGATCAAGGATCGAAGTAAACCAAGTACATGTGATCAAGAATCTTTTATTGGAGCTTACAGGGCCCTCCTGACGCCCGATAGTTTTCGACACTGTCAAAACCTGCCATATCTGCCGACAAAGGCAGATTCACAACAAACCGCAACTGTAGATAGAACTACATGGCAATTACCAGATGGAAAGCCAGCACATTTTATGATAATTGACTTCCATGAATCGAACACAAAGCTCAATCCAAGAGTAACTGGCTTGAAGATCATGGTTCCTGGAATATCATCTTGCTTGGCAGCAGCAGCAGCCCTGAATGAGCCGACTTTTAATTGCAGCTCAAAACTGACCCACTCTTAGCCGAATGCATCAACACTACACGTTATAGAATCCTCCGCAAAATTTCTAGGCCTTGGAATGGAGATGTACATGTTTTCAAATCTGCTACTGTTCTGACACCCCACTTGGGGTAAGTCTAGACTCTGAGGAGGTCATCCAAAAGAAATTGGGGAAAATGATGCGGGTTGTCCGTCGATTGATGTCGATGATCATCTTCATGCTTCGAAGTTCCTTGTGATCCCGACGACATCAAACCACGCATGCAGGTGTGAAATTTGTCGACGAAGCTCTACCTATATGTACATTATCAAGAAGACGGATATTCGAGCTAATTCAAAATTTCTTGCCAGACTGCTGCCACAAGTCAGCATCCTTCTTGACTCGTCTGACTCGCTTCAGAACACTCTCAGGATTCACATTCCCCACCACTGTCACCTTCTTGCTCCATTGGTCGCACAGGATATCTTCCAAACCTTCACAAGACACCAAAACATATATACATATATTGAGCTCCCGGTACTAGCCCAATTCATAAACACCACCCGTAACAAGACTTTTTATACGTTGAATTTCAACATAGGTGGAGGAACTTTGACTCACCATTCATGTATGACAGAGACGCCCTAACTTTTCGCTCGCAGTTGTCGCAGCAAATGGGGACCTTCAACTCCAAGGACTGCGAGCGGCCCAACTGCCACATCAAAACGTCCCCATGTTAGCACCCAAAAAGAGAAATCCACAAAACATTATGCACAAGGTGCCGGAAAATAATAGTACCGAGTTATCGACATGCATGGAAGTTACTTCAACACATGATGATGGAAGGGGAGATACAAATTAGAGGTGATGCTTCGTGTTAGGATGATGCAAGGAGCTGGGCCACAAGTTGCCGTACCTTGTTCTGGGCCTTGCCGCTGGCTCCCTGGACCTGTTGTTGTTGGTTTCCACCTTTAGCAGAGCTAGATTGGTTGTACTGAGCACCTTTGGAAGAGACATTGAAGTTCCCCCAATTCTCCTCTGCCGAAGAGTACCCCATGTCATCAAAGTCGACGCTCTTGCTCTTCTTCAAGCCACTCTTCTTGGCTCCGCCCATGATCATGGGACTGAGGTCATCCATGTGGCCGTTGTAGTGCTGCCCTGACTTCCCTTGCGAGCTGCCACCTGACTTCTTGGACCCCGAGCGGGTCATGTCATCGTATCCCTGGTTGGCGTAGCCCTGGTTGTCAAATCTGTTGTTGCTGGAAACCTTGCTCCCCTTCTGGTTATATTGGTCATGTCCACCACCGTTGTGGCTGTGGCTGCGGCTGCTGTTGCTACTGAGGCCTAAGGCCCACTTGACACCCTTCTTAATTGGGCTGTCATTATCCTCCTCATCGTCAGAAGTGTCATACTTGGAGCTGGACCGCTGTTGCGCATTGCCTTGCTTCATGGCAGACTTCGGCTTCTGCATGTTGCCATTGTACCCTGGCCCTTGGGAATTTTGAGCATAAGCCCAAGCCTCATCACCCCTTCCGTTGCTTGCAGAAGTCACGTTGTGGCCATTCCCAGTACCCTTGCTGACCTTGTTTGCTGATACTCTGGAACCATTCATCCGGTTGTCGTCATCCTCATCGAAGCCACCGTTGCTTATCCACCCCCCATGGCCGTGTTGGCCATTGTAACCGTTCTGCTGCGATGATTTGTTGCCCTTGGCCCCAGATTTCTTGCCAGAGGAGTTCACACGGTTGTCGTCATCATCGAAGTCATTCTGCATCCACATCCCCTGACCACCCTGGCCGCCATTGTATAACTGGCCCTGCGACTTGTTGCTCGACTTACCCGTAGGAGGCATCTTTGGAACACTCATGCTCCTTCCATAACCCTCCGTGGACTCTCCACCACGCCACATCCCCTGTCCTCCGTTCATGCCATTGTATTGCATGTCTTGCAAGTTGCCATTACTCATGCTCTTGCCCAAAGATTTCTTGCTAGTGCCCTGCATATGACCTCGATCATCATCATACTCATTCTGCATCCACCCCCCTTGTCTAGCACCTCCACCACCCGTGGACTGATTCTGGCCTCCAGCCTTGCCGAAACCTGACTTCTTGGCACCGTTTGAGCCTCCACGGGAGTATTCATCATCGTCATCCTCGCTTACGTCGTTGTCTACGTACTTCGGCTGGCCACCCTTGCTCTGCGCTTTCGGGGGTCTGGAGCTCGCGGAGCTCGTATAATTGCCTCCAAAATTGTTGTGATCATCCCTGTACCCTCCGCCTCCTTGCTGCTGCTGGTACTTCACTTGGGAGGCATCATACTGACTGTAACTCGGATCCCTCCCATTCATCTGCCGCATCTCGGGATGCTGCAGGTACCTTGTAAAGGTGTCGTCTCGCATCTCCGGTCTCCTGTACTCCCTGAATGTGTCCTCCCTCTGAGGCATGTACTCCATCCCCGGCATGGACGCTCTCCGTGGCCCCATGGATGCTCTGTAGCCAGGATATTCATCGGAGGCAGCGTGCATGTGTTGTTGCTTCTGCAACATCCATGTTGTGGTTTCCTTCTGCCCATTGAAGAACTGCACTCACATGCGATGAACAACAAGTTAACCTCTACACTCACTGCACCAAGAAACACTCAGGTACGGACACCTGACCACTCCACCTTCCAGAAATCCATATACAATCAGTCAATCAATCAATCAACTGGTACCAACACACAACACTCCAAACCAACTACACACAGAACTGTCTAAGAAGATATTTCTTGAGATATTTCTGATGGGTCAATCCTCACTTAAATTTTGAAGTTACATTCTAAAATGTTTCTGCATGGCCAGTTAGTTGCACCTGCACACACCGAAATGCAGACTACCCACTGGTATGGAGCAACTAGACATTCCCCAACTTCTACAGCTAGTCACTCACTGCAGATATTTTGGCCAAACAGTAGCACAATGAACCATCAAAAAACAAAGCACTACATTCAAGCTGATCTGAGGCCTCTAAGCCTTAACCCACAACAACAAATTCAGATTAGAGGATTTGTATTTTCCAAAAATGACGTTTAGTAGTTCCAGTTGGAAATCCACCTCCCCACAGAAAGGCCAATGGTTGTGTGAGGCACTGTGACATTGTTCATTTTTTCAGTACAAATGTATTGGTTGATACATATTGCAATGAGCGCATGGAATTGGTTATTTCCCAAAGCTACTGGGAATTGCACCGTCATTTGAGTATACAAGCTTGTTGGGGAAGATAACATATGCTTCCGAAAAGCTCACTTTACATTTCTATCGTTGTTTGCAAAGCATGTTTTGGGTCCATAGCCAATGCAACACAACCTCCTTGTAGATGGGTTAAATTCCCGCCAAACAAGGCAACTTGTGATGCAGACGTCGAGCAAACACCACAAGCTGTTGCATTGATTATGCTCGACATCTGCCCTATTGGTTTCCGACAAAGATTAGGGACCGAACTAAACATTCCCCAACTGCTACAGCTGGTCGCTTACTGCAGAAATTTTTGCCAACAGTATCACAATGAATAGTCATACATCGGAAAACAAAGGGCACTAAAATTGAATCTGATCCGAGACTTCGGAGACTTGAGAATAGAGAGGTCGTATTTTGGATCTCGCACCTCATCCAAGGGAACCAAATTAGTGTGGCCGAGGCCGTAGAATGGCCGGGGGTCATGAAAATAGTTTCCTGCCATGATCAACTCCAACCGCACTCCGTTAATCAAACGATTGAGCCGGCCGCCCCAGATAACAGAAACCCCTCCTTGATCAGATTCAACTCTTGTCTGATACCCAACTCTCGATCATAAGCACTTGAACCGCCAAATATACTCTTCAATATGTTAGCTACTCCAAGCCAGCTTCTGGACCTGCTGCACCCACCAACCAACGCACGCCACGCTCCCGCCCACTAAAACTGCTCTAATCTGATCTGACCTGATCTACGCTGCTACAAAGAGAAGAAGATGCGAGACGATCGGCGAGAAATGGTAGTGACGATGATGCAGCAAGAGGCAGTGGGGGCCGCGGGTGGCGGGGGCTCCTCCAGGAAGGAGCAAAAGTTGACGGCGATGGTGCGGAGGAGGGGGGGAGTTCGGAGAGAAGGGGTGCAGGATTGCGAGTGCATCCCGCTTTGCGCTGCGACGGCGTGAGAGAGCGAGGGGGCGGAGGAGGCTGGGCGTTGCGCTTGTGGGAGTGAACCGGCGAGCGCGTGCAATATATGCAGCTGCCGGTGGGGCCCGTGCCTGCCGCAAGCTTGGTGGCCTCCCATGTTCGCTCCGAGACCCTCTCCCTCGCCCCAGCCCCCCCACTCTCCAGGACGGACGGACGGACGGAAGGAAGGAATCCCCTCGCCACCCTCGCAGGCGATGCAGTCGCCGTCGTCGTGCCTTCCAATCCACGCTGGGCGACAACCCGCTATGTCCTCACACTAAGATACATAGTTAGTCCCATTAGGGCGTCCCCAGCAGCCTCGCCATGGGGCATGCCAACGCCAAAATTGGGGCATCCCGGGTTCTTAGGTGGCGGTACCGGCATAAATTGAGCCCCACCAATGTCCAGTCCGGCATAATTTAGAACCGGCCCGGGTATAGTAAAGGCCTTCCAACGCCATAAATGATTCATATGGCGACCCTCCTCCGGCCCGCCAAGAGATTACTTTAATATCAAATACTCCGATATCCTACTTTATCCCATGTCAGATAATAGGTGTCGTTTTCTTATTGATTGCTTCCTAATTATACCGGGGGTATGCCTAGGCTTTGGTGGGCTCTGACTCAAGATGAGTTGCCCCGCCCAAGATGGAGGGCTCCCCAAACACCCTAAACACCATATAATACATTATTTTTGGCGGGTTGCTTACTATCTCTCCTGGGCATGCCCTTAGTGTTGGGTGGGAAGTTCATAACATCGTTCAGCCAAGCCGCTACTAGCCGTTCCACAATGTCGCACTAATAATGTTCAGGGAAAGTATCTCACCCGAGTTTTTCACCCTCAATATGCCAGCCATTTCATATTGTCGTAGTAATAATGTTCAGCGAAAGTGCCTCACCCGAGTTTTTCAGCCTAAATATGCCATCCGTTCCATAATGTCGCAGTAATAATGTTCAGCGAAAGTGTCTCACATGAATTTTCAATTTGAATATGCTAGTCGTTCCATAATGGTGCAGTAATGTTCAGGGAAAGTGTCTCACCCAATTTTTTCAGTCTGAATATGCCAACCATTCCATAATGGCGCAGTAATTCAGGGGAAGTGTCTCACCCAAGTTTTTCAGTCTGAATATGCCAGCCGTTCCATAATGGCGCAGTAATTCAGGGGAAGTGTCTCACCCAAGTTTTTCAGTCTGAATATGCCAACCGTTCCATAATGTCGCGGTAATAATGTTTAGGGAAAGTGTCTCACCCGAGTTTTTTCAGTCTGAATATGTCAGTGCAATGCTTTGTTTTGCTATGAGAATGAACATCGTATAATGTAGAATACAATATTATGACTTCTCCACCTGCCCTCCATGGTTACTTGGATAATATTATGGAACTTGGTGTGGTTGCACTAACTTTATAGTCAAGGTACAATTAATGTGGGGCCTAAACCATGGGTCTGCTCCTCGGTCTTCATGAAGATTTTGACTGACACACTGGATATTAGTTGTTATTTTGAAAATGTAGCCACCCACATTAATTTTCAAGGAAAACAATTATTGTGGTTTGTGTTGATGTTTTCTACTGAGAATTTAGAGTGGGTTGAAAGTTAGTGTGGACTCTGGATTATTGTTGTGGCCTGTTATTATAGGATTGTTTTGTGTAAATACATATGAACCGGTTTGTGCTCCTAAAGTATTGGTTGAAAATCAAAATTTTAGGAAATAAATTGAAGCATGTTTTATGGATTTTCCTATTTTGGGTAAAACTATAAGGAATAACCGAAGCATTTCAAATATTAATCGTTTGACTATAAAGAAGTGAGGATAGCGACCAAGTTGGCTCAAATTTCTCCCCATTCATTGCATCCAATCTACTTAATGGAATAAGCATGTACAATGTTGCCACGTTTGTGGTATTTAATGTCACTTGATATTTGGAATTACAAACTAGATAACCAACAATTGGATTGGCAAGTCATCCACCTACTCAAAGTTGGCTATCATGTATAAAGGATCAACTCATGAACAAAGTCCTTAAATGTATGGATGGTATTGTGTGTGCCATTAGATAAGATAAATCACAACAATATAAGATTATCCTTATGTAATTGGTTATGGACTATATCAAAACCAATGAAAATAATAGTTTAGGGTTTAGGGTCCCAACTTGGGTTGATTATAGTCATCACCACTCAAGAATTTTGGATGTTATTGTGTTTCCATGGTAGAAAAAAACCGACAAATTGTGACAAACCCTTAGACGAGCAAATGGGTGATGGACTAGATAACCAACAAGAGGAGTGACAAGCCATTTATCTACTCAAGTTGGCTATTGGTTATAACCGATTATCTCATGGACGAAATCTAATAATCGTGCATGACCTCATGTCTCCATGGAATAAATGTGACTAGTTATTATGATCATTAATGCTCTTGGATGAGCAATTGGTTATATGATGATACAACTATAGGTTTCATCTCTTGCAAGCAAAAGGGCAAGAGGGAATTGTTGCATGTGAATGTACCTCACATCCATTGAACACAAAAACTTGCTCTCATATTTATTGCTTGTTCATCTCAAATGATTTGGACTACACTAATTTGGGTCTTTGAAGCTAGTTCCAATGTCAAAACATCTTGAAATAATAACCTTATGCATACTACTTCAAGATTTGTAATGTTAGATGAATGAAAGGTATACTCATATGTGATAATTCCCTCTCGCCCAAACAAAGCATTACAACAATTTGATTAGTAAGTGACACTAAACACCATAAACAATGTAGTGGAATGCCGAGGTTTGCCCATCATGGTATAACTCTTTCAATGCGCTTTCAAATCTCTACACAAACTCGATCACGCTCACACTCTGCATCCGAGCCAATCTTCTCCACTTGAAATCATGCATACCAAATTATGTGGTGCCAATGAGTGCACTAAGTGTATGATTTAGTGTGGAATTTCAAAAATTGAGCATGCCACGTTGATTGGAGCAGTATTCCTGACTTGTCTTGTAAGCACCAACCCTCTCTAGTCGCCACCAAGGGATTGCCAGACAATTAGTGTGGATGGGTAACAAATAAAGCGGGTCACACTAATTTAGATAGTTAGTGTAGTGGAAATTGAGTTTTTGCTGTGGATTTCCGCCCACTGTATGGTTTAAAAATCTACAAATGTGGGACTTGGGATCAACTACTTTAGTTTGTGGACCATAATCTTGTCTATTGGGTGGTAGCCTGTGGTAAGAACACACAATTGATTGGAACGTGAAGTGCTATGCTTGAAATCATGTGGTATGATGGGTGGAAACCGTGGTAAGAATGTTCATGATCCAATTTTCTGGAGTAATCTTCAAGGAATACCCATACAAGAGTTTTTCATTCCAAATTTCCTACAATATTTATGGTAAATATTGTGGGTCATGCTAATAACAAGGAATCAATACTAAAAATATGGGGGAGGTGGACGTTATATTTCAACCCACATTATATAACTTTGGAGGTCCAAGAAAAAAATGATGACATCATTTTCAAATCTTGCTCATTTTTCAAAATAATAAAAATATATTTGTTTGTTTGTTTGTTTAGCTTCTTGTCCTCTTATTAAGGACACCAAGATTGTCTCTTAACAATTAGCCATTTGATTGCAATGACCATTCAAAGATGAACTACATATGCCTTCAAGAAACATCTTCATGAACTTGATTTTTGATCTTGGACTTGGAAGTGAGTTCATTGTCTTTGGATTCTCATTCTCGATTGCTTTCTAATTGGTACCTTACCCATAACTAGAACGAGAACATGGTCAGTGGTTGAAGATTCAAGTGTACCTAGTGTTGCACACTATTTTCATGCATGATGGTGTATAATAAGGGCCACACTATGGGGACACTAGTGTAGTGAAATACCAAGTGGAGTATTGTAGTTTTGCCATAGGTTCATGCCTATGCTATATGCTTCTAACTATGCAAATATGGGATTTGGATCTAGTATGTAACTTTGCTTATTTGGATACCAGAGGATGGGCGGAAACTTGCACTACCATGTCAAAATTGGCTAATTTTAAAACTACACTACGCAAGGCTATTTAAGGCTACAATTATGTCCAAATGTATCCAAAATTTGTGTGATGTTTTTGTTACATGTAATACATCTATTATTGGAAGCAACAAAATCTAGATGAATATTTGGATTTTGCCAAAAAGATGAAAGCAAACATCCACAACACCTTAGCGTTCCCAACCCACCCAAAAAATAAGTAGCAAGTGGAAATCATTGAAGTCAAAGTTTGGCAACCACGTAGGAAATATTTTCTAGAGCTCATGGCATGTTTGTACCAGTGACCATGACCACCACTTTCTAGATTCTATTATTGGTTGAGAAATGAGTGGTGGTCCCACTTTGTTTACACAAGGTTGCCAACAATAGAAGTGACCATGAATGAGTATGTTTGAAATAGATGAGAAAGAAACATGGAACTTTACATCTACATAAATGAATAATGTGTGGTGATAACCTGGATTATGCAGTGAGACAACCCTAATAAATTATATCCCGTGGGATTCTAAGGCAATTTAGCACTTAAAGATTGGAGGATGGAGATAATTCCTTCTAGAATACGAATATAAAAAGAAGACGCCGGCCATGGATAACATGAAGAAAGGGTGCTTCAACCTTGGGCATTATCTCTACTCACATGCGATCCTTGGGTGGATTCTCTGAGCTAGTTTATGGACCATAGTTTATTGCCCCTTTGTCAGTGTTGGTCTCTATGACTATGAAAAATTCATATGTAAGTCCTTACAATGTGTATAAAACCCATAGTATATGGTTAAATGTTATGTAAATGTATTCATATTTGCCGATACTCCTTTGAAAATGTCTAAAAGTATAAATTATTCAATTCGTAAATGTGGTTCACATCAAATCGAAACCACAGTTATAAATTGAAGGAACAACCTTGATAACCAGCGGGGATTTGGTGCCAATTTAATACCCACCCGACACACTAAATACCATGAACGGTGTAGTGAACTTAAATTGAGATGAAACAACCAACTTAAAGAGGTCATGTAGATTATTACTATCACCTCCTTGGTAGGTGTTAGGAAACCAAACCGCTTAAGTACAATGGCCTGCAACAATTACCTCACACCAAGTAATTAGGATTCGAATTGTCACAAGAGATAAGTTGTTGGGGGGGGGGGGGGGGGGATAAACTCTATGAAGAGTTTTGAGCATAACCGGTCAAGATCTTAGTGTTTTCACGTGCAACCCATTACATGTTATTCGGTAATTTTCAATTCTTTCCTGAAGTCTTGAACGTTCAACCAGTTAATTCTCAAACTCAATTGGTTCATGTGTAACTAGCAGCCGGTTCTCCCCAGTCATCGTGTCAAAGGAGATGAGCTGTTTTCGGAGGAGGGGAGATTGTCATTTCTTGCCTGCAAAGTCTCTTTCCGGGATGGGCTGTCATCCTTACCACCCCCCACTGATTGCAAGGCCCGGGGTCTTCAGCCAATGCAGGTAGGCCCCTATCACAATCATATTGTCATGTATTCCCATACAGTTCAACACGAATACAAGCAAATGAGAAGGCGCTGGTGTATATTTTGAACCGATTGCCAAAACACGGACTGATGATGTGGTTGGTGACATCTGGTGGTCACCTACCCCACCTAATCGTCAATTGGTGTTGGGGCCGGCACTGTGGTGGGTTGGGTTAGTAGCAGTCTTCATCGACATACAATATACACCGACGAGTCGACGACTGATCGTGGGTGGTGGTGGTGGTGGTGGTGGTGGTGGTGATGAGGAATTTGGAGATCCGGTGTTGGCTTCGATGCTCAGCAAGTGGCCCAATTTGAAAGCATGGCGCATCATGAAACGCATTCCCTCTTCAACGTATTCCTGTGTTCCTGCAAGGGCGGGCAGGCAGGCAGCTCCAACCTCAAAGGAAGGCCTTCAACTTCCTCGTCCCTTATCCAGAACCTCGACGTACTGTCCGGAATGGGATCAGTTTAATGTTCTCCCTCTAATCGTCTGACGAAACTTAACTCAGTCCACAGCAGCTGTTTCCCACTCACAGTGCGGCCCCACTGTGCATTTAGTATATTATTTGACACGGGAAACGACACCTGTTTAAACCTGGTTGAGGCTCGAGAGTCAAATCATGTGGTAGGGTTGGTTCTAACTTGGTGAGAGGTTCAATGGTGGAATTTTAAGATGTAACCGATGGTAAGAGCGCATCTTGACAGACTTGTTGGATATATAAATGGTATGTGATGTCTTGTTGTTCAAAACAGCAACAACTTGATAAACCCATCAGAAATTCACTTCTCGTGTCACGTATGTGTGACGTGATTGTCATGTGTTGTATTTCGTACGCTCGTCTCATTAATGTTGGGTCTTGTAGATTATTGGTTAATCTATGCTTAGTGTCATAAAGTAAGCTCCATGGCAATGGTACAAGGGAGATGGATCTTAAATGGCTACTTTTCATGATTAGCCCCACTTCTCCTAGGATATGAAATACATAATTAGTACATGATAGTTAGCAAATCCAAATCGAGGTTGTAACCACTTGCCTCTTAATTTTCAAAGCGCATATGAGTAACTTATTCATTATCAGAGTGAAGATTATTGTGCTCATTAAATGGCTATATAGATCCCCCCATTCATGTTGACTATTGACTCTATAATGGTTATTATATTTTGAGCACGTAGTCAAATCTTTCTTAAGCACGTGTTTTTATGACATCCGTTCTTGGAGCCACACCTAATCACATACCACTCAAATATAAGAAAAATGATTGAATTATGAACATCTACCTAATTGCCAATTAAAATTTGAGGTGTAATCTCTTCCAACTACCACAATCCGTATCTTAACATGGGGAATTGCAACCTTCTTTTTTTTTGTCAATAGGCGTAAGGCATGCGGGGCTTGTGTGGTTACTCTTCTCAATCATACACATGCAATTTCAATGGAATTTGGCAAGGCTTGAAATTAAATGTGCACACCAAAATAGACATGTCTTATGCTAATATTAACCTATGTGCTCAGAATATAGACTTCAATAGAGATTTGATACTAAACACAATTGGGAGGCTATGCTATCACTTAAAAAAAGTTATGAGTTTTCACTTTGACTTCTTATAAGCTATGTATCTCAAGTCCGATGTAAACTTTAGAGAATAATATTTGTTATTTGCAATTGTTGCCCAGATGAGTCAATTGTCACTCTGATCCAACAGTTGAAATTTTATGTGGACTTGAAAGTGTCCCCAATAGGATCACATACCTTATCCGACACAAAGGATGACGGTGTTAAAGCCTATGGATTCCTTCTCAATGTGAACTCCAAGCTCACTACAACTAGGACACTTAAGAGATCTAACCCATATGGGTCTTATTTATTTATTTATTTATTTTTGTAGCCCACTTCTCCTAGGATATGAAACAAGTGATTAGTACAAGATGGTTAGCAAATCCAAATCAAGGCCACAACCACTTTTGTCATAAAATTTTGGAGCTCATGTCAATATCTCATTCATTGTTATCATGTAGAATTTTGTGGTCATTTAATGGTTATACATATCCCCCCCCCCCCGCCCACGCTTCAATTATGTTGACTAATGAGCCTAGAATGGTATCGTAATTTAAGCGCATAATCCAATCTCTTTCAAACACATTTTTTGTTTGTATCCATTCTTGAAACCACACCTAACCACATACCACTCAATTCTAAGTCTTAGCAATGAAGTCGTAACCCTCTTGTGAACTCCTTGGAATGCCCCTAAACACCTCAACGTTTAAGTCTTAGGTGTTGTTTACACCATGGACCATGAAGTCATCCCAAGGCCATGTAAACTATGTGATTGGTTGTTAAACTCATCCCGAGACCACTTCAATTTACACCAAGGACAAAATATCAAAGTGACCATGGAGTATGAGGTCCCCAAAAGACATATTTTAACGCCTACATTAGCCATTGACACGGTCCAACAAGTTTCTTTGGGGGGGGGGAGACAAAAGAGGTGCTCTAATAGAAAAAGGCATGGGCCCATGATAGAGAAATGATGTTATTATAAATTTTGAATGAAATGTATTTTGAAGAAGAGAAGATGAAAAGAAGACAAGACAAGAGAGTTGTCAAACTTGATTTTTTTTTTCAACACTGTCCTTTTTGGACATATATTGAAAAAAATCAGCACATTCACTTTTGCTGCATGGTCATTTCTATTGATCCACATTCGATTTACACCTAGTGAAGGGCCCAAAGGCTTTGTAAACTGATTTTTTAAGAAATCGGACCATGGAAAAAGGCCATCTTCCATGATCCAATTTCATGGTCCATGGTGTAAACCGGCCCTTGTACTAAATTGAGTTCTGTGATATGCTTGTATTCCAGTTTGACATCATATGTACCTGATTTGAATTTAATTTCCTGAGCGTTTTCCAGACCCATATTTTGAAGGATATTGGCACTAGCTTTAGGTCCAACAACAACCAGCAGTGGTGGGGGAGGAAATAGGCAGGCGATGGCCTACTTCGATGCACCACCGTCAGTTTTCTATCATCATAGACTCTGGATTTTTGGGTTTCAGAAACTTGAGCAGGCTATGAAAATAGGATAGGGTTTTCAACAACACCGTGATTGCTGGACTGTCAATGAGCTTGCGCCTCAAAGCTCGTCTCGAGGACCCCAAAAAACCATTTTATTGGAGATATAAAGTGACTAAGACAATTATTTACCTCTTTGACTACCTATTGGCACGGACTTTGTGTCTTCTCTGTTTGCTTGTCCTTATAATTTGATTTCTACATCCTCAAGGAAGTTGTCAAGGCCATCAATCGGTCCATTCAATCTTTGAGACTACAGTAAGTAAGCTTTTTGCACAGTGGTGGTCTGGTCCTTTGGGCACCCACACCTGCTGTGCTCAGCTTCTTCCAGCGCTCCCACATGGACTATATATACAAAGAGTTACTGTAGTGGCATAAAATACCCATTGACACTAAATATCATATTTAGTGTTAGCCGACTCAAGATTACATTGGTAGATTTCATGTTAAACAATTTCACACATAGTTTACTATGCTTTGAGCTGTGGATAAGCCCGATGTGCTGAGATTACTAGATTGTTCCCTTGTCAACCTATACCTACACGACACACTACGAGGTTCACATATGATTATTGTTGTTTCTATTGTTGTTAGGAGGTAGATCCTAGGTGTCCAAATGTTTTGGTGTGATTGATTCTGATGTGTAGACTTATCTTTTAGTGGCAAAGGCCAATGTTGGACCAATGTATAGGTGAATGCATGGTATCAAAGAACCATCAAAGAACCTATGGGTATCAAATTTGTAATATCAATAAAGTATTGATATTTGGTAGGTATGTCAAGGTGAAAGAATCTCTTTATACCCATGTTATCATTTGTGTTAATACTAATCCAAATCATATACGACACCAAGGTGATTTTACCTAGGTATGAAAGTCCTTGCATGATATATAGAACCAAATGGTGTTAAAAACAAAAATACCGTCAAATATCCATACCCTACTAAGTATCAAAATAGTGCAAAATCCTCATTATAGTCGCCTAAATGATAGCAAAAAAAGACAATACCAATCCAACATTGGTAAAGACATACATGCAATGCTATGTGATTCTTGCATTAAAATGGCTAAGAGAGCATGGGATTTCTCCACTAGGATCATCAATAAAATGAAAGAATGCTCCAATCAAATGGGACCACGGAAAGTGCTTGATTGGTAACACGGAAATTTTGGGAAGAAATTTTCCTACTCCCTTAGCAAGGTTTGCAATATATGGTTGCTACTCAAAGGTATCACACTTTGGACTATCTGGATTGAAAACAAAGTGAAAGGTAACATTTGACAAAGTCTCCTAGACTAGGCGAGAATTGCATGGGATAAAGCACTTAAGTAGTCCAAGAAGGAAAGCACATGTAACGATGTTCTCGCCAAATTTGACATGGTGTTGGGAGGTAACTAGTTCATCTACCATAGACCAAATGGAAGAAAAAACATTTGGCATATTAGAACGCCTAAAGTTGGCTTAGTTACAAATGCTTAGCATTTTACTCATCTCAGGGATTTGTGGTTCTACTGTGTGGCCACCCAAGAGAGTTCCCTCCCTCTCTTTTTTTAGGTCCGGGTGTGGCCTTGTATGTTTTATTCTGGCAGTGGAATAAAGTGTTGTTTCACTTGTCTCAAAAAAAAGAAAAAAAGGAGGAGGAAATACTCTTGCCTGGTTGTTTATGTTTCAAACAAGCTTAAGATAGTGCAGTATGCTACATTGGAAACTAGAAATATCCTTCAAACATGTTGATCTGTCACAGCATGTGGACTTCAGCTTACCAAAAATAACACTCAGAAGTACCAATAAAATACTTCACAACCAAAATCATGGCAATTATCAGAGTATTTATATGTGTTTCATTCTTCATCAACACCGAGGGTTCTGACGAGAACCTCAATTTGCACACAGTGTGGTTGCGAAAAGGATCATGTCAGCAATGCTCACCTACAGTACCTCTTCCTTGAGTATTACACCAGTGTTCGGGGAAATTTTTGAGCATAATCGGTCAAAACCCTAGTGTTTCCAAGTCCAACTGGGTACATGTTGTGATCTTTCAGCCTTTCTTCATTAATTTGAGCATATTCTACAGATTCCTCTTAAATGATCGATACTTTTCCTAAAGTCTTGAACTTTAACCAGTTAGTTCTCAAACTTGGCGGCTTAGTTTTTAACTAAGGTAGGAGCACCCTAAACCGAAACAGCCCCTTAAAGCATGACCTAGAGTGCCCCAGTCGCAGTACAAAGCCTTAGGCCACTACACACACGAGACTGAGTGCCCGTGACCATTACACTTCAAGCACTCTCATTGGTGGAAAAGGCGGAGCTGGTGCAAGTTCGCTTCACACTACGCTTGAGGGACCAACGGAGCATGTGAATGCAAGATGGATGTAAAGTCTACATGAATTCCTACACAGTATCAAATGGATCGTGTTTCATGGTCACTTGGATTATTTTCAAAAACCATCTCTTGGAGGTAGGCTTAACACAAAACCGGGAGACCATGCATTCCGAACGCTCACCACCGTTGATTCATTCTATTTTATCATGTGTGAGGACCCGCATGAATAGAAATGCATTGAAATAGTATTTGGTTGAGGGCCCGGTCACATACGACTTCACACTACACTTGAAGGTCCGTGACCACACTACATGATTTTGGAGGTGTGTTGGGACTGCCTTTGAACACTTTCTTTTGGGCTCTCACAATTTCATGGTCACGGCTCTTGGCTCGTGTGTGAAGTGGCCCTAACCCATTGTCGCGAGTGTTTTTTTTAGTAACGAATCTCTTGTACATGGAGCAACTTCTGTATCTGAAGCAGTGGGACCTCGAGGAGGGCGGTGCACCAGCTCAACTTGACTGCCCCTGTATTCAAATCCTGCACAACCCTAAAACCTACACCATAACCAGACCAATATGTGATCCGAAACCCCAAATGTGGTCTCCAACTCTGCGAGCATGAATAGAGATCGGAGTTGGAAGGCTGACCAAGGTGTCCCCCAAGTGTAATTTGAAATTTCCTGGAATGAAGTTGCTGAGATCGCGATGTTCTTCGGGAAATCCGGAGAGAAGAGGAACTTGCCAGAACCCTAATCGATGACGGGGGGATCTTCATTATTCATGAACTTCCGAGGCCTTCCCGGTTAATGCTCGACCAGCAGTTCACATAGTTCAGACAAACATGTTACTACATCATAAAACAATACTACCAATCTAGTCCTTTGACAACAATTCTAGCAAATAAGGCATGAGGAATAGATATTGCGGAATCCCGCATCATCAACTAGGGTGAAATAAGGACGAAGACTACTACAATTCACCCCTGCGCCGAGTTTCTGAAGTGCAAGCTGGGATCATCCGGAACCTGCAAGAGATTCATGTCAAGCTGGTAACCCTGGATAGTATATACCAACCTTCTACAAATTGAGACAAGAGGCACCAAACTGAATGAGTGAAACTCCATACCCAGCCCACAATCAATTGAGAGCAATACGAAGTTCGCTGCAGGCAAAAAGCAAGCAAACGGTGATCCATCCATACCTCCGAGCAGACAAGTTCTTTGCTCTAGTGTATCTTCAAGATCTTGAGCAATTTTTTCAATGCTGCAACCAGCAGTTGCCTTATAATAATCTCAACCTCGTCAAGGCTTCTCCTTCAATTTTGCTGAGGCCTATTCTGTTCCACAGAGCAGGGAGAAGTCTCAGAGATGAGAAGGTAGCCATTGTTAGATCTCTGTGATGGGCACCTGTGATTTTTTAGTATCAGCTTTCCATGCGTTCAATGGAAAGACAGGAACCATTTCAAGTCCAAAATATCGTAGTTTTAGGTCCAGACCTGATTCACTGGAGCTCTGAAACTTTATTTTTTCAAGTTCACTTGTTCACAAAATTGGATACTTCGATGTTCTAGAAGCAATGTCTTGTTATTAGTTATAGGCTACTGTGTGCAACAAGTAGAGGTGCTAACAAACTTTTCCTTTTGTAAATTTGTAACTATATCATGATCACTTGTAAGAAATATACAAATAAATATGGATTCTTCATGCACTCTCTTTTTCTACAACGGAAAATTCTCACTTAACTTCCATGGCCACCATAAGTGTGCAAAATCCTTTAACTTCATGGTTTAGGGCGCTCCTACTTGAGCGGTTGGTTCTCCTTGTTCACTGAATTTCACCCACGTATTTCGCATCTAAACTCAAACCTTTTCTTAATATGTTGAAAGGAGTGAAGCATTTCTGCCCATGTGTTGAATCTTTGTATAGTAATCTTTTATTTTTACAACTGGTATTGAGCCTTGTGTAAACCTTTCTAAACACTCCCTCAACTTTGATCATCACCAAAAAGTCCCATGTATTTGGGGATCCAAAATACATGTCCACCGTTGGAACCAAATCTAAGAAACAAAGGGCAAACCTTAACCCTCTCCATATGAATTTCCAAGGGGAGGTGGACAGGGGTTGGGCCCCACGATCTGGCACCCTAAGTAAAGCCCACCCCCCCCCCCCCAAAAAATCCAAAATTTTCTAATCCCAAGCAAAAATTACATATTTGAAGGTCTCTTGTCCACATAACCCATATTTGAGTGCACTTCACCATCAAGGTCCAAAATCCAATATATATGTTGACTTTCACTTAGTAAATAAACAATTAATTGGGATTTCCTTTTCAAAGTGAAACCGTCAATAAAACATGTAATTAACTTGGAAGTCAAAAATATTACAAAATCCTCATTAGCATTGAGGTTGTCATTTTTGTGACTTATCATTTAAAAGGTTCGTTGTCATTCTAAAATGAAACTTAAATTAGACTTGTGCTATTTTGAGTATGTTTATTCTTTGATAGTTTAGCTAATGCCTTCTACTTTCATAAGTATTCATACATGTTCAAACTTATTAAGTGTCATGAAATGTAATTAAGCGTAAATAACTGTAATTGAAATTAATTGAGCACAAGGCATAAGTTTCATATAAATTTGAACTAATTAAACCCGATTAAGTGCAAGTAAGTGCATTAAACCTAATTAAGCATATTGAAGCCTAAAAGAGTGTAATTAAGCACAACAATTCTCATATCTAAGTTACATTATAATTAATACAAGTGACTACATTTTAGAATTAATTAGGTTTAATTAGATTTGTAAGCATTTTTAATTTAATCATGCTTAATTAGGTTCATTGTAACACATAGTACACAATGTTAGCACAAGATGTTGGATAACTCAAAGCCAATCCAACCTGCATGGGCTACTCTCACGCATAACACAAGGATCCTAGAGGCGCAACATAACCTAGGGAAAGGGGTGGGTGCTCACAACACTCCAAAGTTGGCCCCAATTGTAGCCTTATAAGGTCGAGAATCTAACACCAAATTCTCACTCCCCATACTAGCCACTTTAGGAAATGCAACAAAGCTAGGAATTGAGAATGGTAGTGAGGACACACATAAGGCTCAAGACGAGGAGATAACTCTACAAACTCCAATTGTTACAAACCAAGAACCCGGAGCACATGAGGGTGATATGGGTTGGTTGACACACAAAGTTGTCAGCCATAAATGATATTTTGAGGACCACCTTGCTAAGGAATCCTCCCCCGGACTTGTAGGATGATGGTAAGAAAATAAATAAATAAATAAATACAAGAAACAAGACAATGATAGCTAGTGTTAGAGGCAGCTGACTCGGGTGGTGCTTGCTAAGAATGTTGGCGACCGAGATGTGGAAGTGGTTGTAGGCCTCAACACCGAAGAGGATGCCACTAATCCCAAGCAAGGAGGTCATGTAGGGGGAGAGGACGTCTAGAGAGAGGAGGAAATGGGAAACCATCAAGGAGAAGAGAACATGGCAAGAAAAGAGGATAAAAAAGAGGTAAAAATGGCTTGAGCAGTGCATAGAAAAAGAAGGGGTCAACAATCGTGGTAGCGAGGTTGATGAAGGAGAAGAGCATAGTGAGGAAGAAGACCAATGAAGCTCCCATGTTAAACGCTAAAGGTCAAAATGTGGTACTAACAAGGCACCACACAACTCCGAAATCAATGGCCAACAAATGCTTGATAAGACCGTATCACCATGTGGTGCCATCAATGATATAATCAACAAAATAGGGTAAGGTTACCTACTCCACCCCAACCCCACATCTTGGATATCATCCTAGAGAGTCAACTCCGCATGACTGACAAAAAATAAAAGCAATGTCCATAATCAAACTTTGGCAAGCATTGGAGTGGAAAACCCTAGTTCGTCATTAAAATGATGGGATTGTCAAAGGAGTGTTAACACAAATAGAAAAATGGCATTACAAATTTTCAAAACCCCTATTTGCACTAGCGCGACCAATCTTATGGCCTTAGGTCAACATGGGGTGACTCCTAGACAAGGGCAACTTTGGCAACTCAAAGGATGGTCCCACCTTGGGAAGAATCCTTTTGCAATCAACCTTAGTATGAAGCTAAACATTGTAACATATAATATACATGGACTTAATGACTCCAAATGCATTATGTAATAAAGAAGGTGTATTAATTTTGTTGTACCAAGGGTGGACATTATTATGCTACAAAATCATAAATGTAGACGTCAAGACATGGAAAATCTAGGAAAGAGGCTCATGGCAAGGTGTGCTAGTTAGGTCCTTGAGATGGCCCCGGGGAAGAAAAGTTGGTTCAACCCTGATGCAACAAGAAAAGGGGGAGTTGACATCCATACTTCTAAGAAATATGCTAGGTTAGTTATGATACATGTGGCATAATATGCGGATGAGTAGTTTGAGTGAAATTTGAAGGCATTGAGGGGGGGGAACATTGGGATTGCATTCGTACATGCCCTGAATATTCCCAGGACTATATACACTTATGGTTACTCGTGGCTAGCTCCCTCCCAAAGGTGCAAATGGGTTATTAGGGGAGACTTCAACATGAAAGAAAAGCCATATTATAACTCTACCAATTGTGGAAGGGTAATAAGTGACCTAGAGCAATATAGTTGGAATGATATTCTTACCACACTTCAAGTCCAAAATACCTTTAGGCACTAGGGTGGGCCCTGATTCTCATGGAATAATGGGCAATTGGTTAGGCAAGGAGAATCGCTAGGTTGGACATATTATATATCCATGGATATAATAGTTGTAATATTTGTCTGTAGTTATACTTTATCCATGAGTATGCAATGGTTCAAACCATTTACTGGTCCAAATAGAGCTTAGGGCCACTTCACACACAAGGTTGAAGGCCCTTGACCATGGCAATGTAAGAGCTCTCATTGGTCGAAAAGGTGGAGACCATCCAAGTTCACTTCACACTAGGAGGTGAAGGCCTAAAGGCCCAAAGAAAAGTTCGTGGATGAAAAGTCTACATGGAGTCCTACGTGGATGGTTGTGGATAAGGGTGCATGATCTACCGGAATTTGCGTCAAACCCACCTCCAAGAGGTGGGCTTGACGCAAATTCCGGGAGACCATGATTTAATTATTTTTTTTAAAACTCCAACATAACATATTTTAGGACAGACTGTATGGCAGATTCCATAATAGATTCCAGGACATACAAACACCACCAAGTAATTATCTTAAATTGATAAACTTGGAGACGTATTATATTAAACCAAATCCTCCCCTCTTTTTCCGCCAACAAAATATGCAATGGTCTCGCAACATGGTTTATTCTCACTTCACACTAGGCTTGAGGGCCCAAGACTACATAAAATGTCTTTCCCAACATCCATGGTATGGCCTTTGGATGAGAGTCAAGGGTCCTCACCATTACAAGGTCACGACTCTTGACTCATGTGTGAAGTGGCCCTTAACATTGAAAGCAACGAGGCTAGATTGATCCACTTTTAAATCAAATATAGCCCACTTAACTAGAGAGGTTACCAACACACTAAGGGTAGTGTGGGACCGCCTCCTAGTCGATATGCTATAAACTCCAACATATTTCAAGGTTTTATAGGCAGTATTGTAACAAAGGACAATAGAACTTAAACATGAACTTGACACAAGAGCCATGTTAGAAGTGGAAAATGCAATCCTCCACGAAGATGTGTACGACCCTAATTAGCAAGGGGAAGTTAGTAAATTATCCAATGCCTTGGAAGAGATACAAACACAAAAAGCAAGGGGAGCAACCGTTAGGTATAGAGTTAAGTGAAAAAAGGTTGGAGATAAATGCTTAGCGGAATTATCTGCTATGTTAGACAAAAAAGAAATGTTATGGCAAACATCTCAAAACTTAAGGATAAGCATGGACAATGTTATATCAAACAAGAGGATGTAGACATAAGTTTGTCACAACTTTTGTCAAGGTCTCCATAAGCATCAAGACAATTTAGAGGATGCCATGCAAGTTTTTGAGGGTGTCCCTGTCACTTGCACTCGTGCTATCAATGAATCTTTATCCACAAAAACACATAAGGAATGTTTTACTACAATGGACTCAATGGCTAAAGGGAAGGCCCTTGGACGTGATGGGATCCCTATAGAGTTCTTTCAATAACTTTGGCCAACACTTGGTAATGATTTTTACTGCATAATCCACAATAGAATTGGACTAGGTGAGTTTTGCAAAAGAGTTACTAGAGGTCTCATTAGGTCTCATACCAAAGGAAGGAGACAACAAAGATCTCAATTGGTAGTGACCAATTGTTTTTCTTATTACAATTTACAAAATCTTTGCAAAAATGTTGTAGCTTAGGCTACAACCCATTTTGAGCAAGATCAATAGTCCCGAGTAAACCCCCTTCCTTCCCCATAGATAATTTTTATTTTGCTTAGTAAGCACTTCATTGGGCTAAAACTTCAGGGGCGGTTTACACTATGGACCAAGAGCCATGACCATGAAATTCTAAAATCTGTGATTGGAGAGTAAAGTGCTCTTGGTCGCATTTGGCTTTACACTACCTTGAAAAAAGGAGAATGACCACTAACTTTGAGGTCCCCAAAAACTACTAAAATCTGCCATTTGGATAATGTGCCATAGTCCAACGGGTTTTCCGTTGAGGCGAGGCAAAATGCTCGACTCAACGGAAATCAAGGGAGCCGTAAGGCTGAAAATCAACCATTGGCCGATTATTATTTTTTAATTATTATTTTTCCCAAATTTTTTTGGGCATGTATTAAAAAAATCAGCACCTTCACTTTTTGGTGTGTGGTCATTCCTCTTGGTCCACATTCGGTTTACACCTAGTGAAGGGCCCATGAACCATGAAAACTAATATTTTAGTAACTCGGACCATGGAAGTCGTCCCATGAAGTCGTCCCACGCAAAATAGGCCTCTTACGTGGGACGACTTCATGGTCCATAGTGTAAACCGCCCCTCAAGACACCAAACCTTTTTTTTTCTTTCTTAAAATTGGTTGTTCTAAAGCCTACAACATAGTGTTGTGGAGATTTTTTTTTAATGTGCAATGCATTGGATGGGTATTAGCAAGAAATACATAAGTTGAGTCAATATGCTTTTTGGAGATGGCTATGCTATGGTTAACTTGAATGGCAGTATCGAAAAAGAGTTTAGAATTGAAAGAGGGTCCAACATGAGTAGCCACTTGTGCCCTACCTCTTCCTGATCGTCACACATATCATTTAAATTTATTTAATTACAAAATAAAAATAAAAACTTTAAAAACAATGGCAAAGGGGAGGTTAAAAGGAATCATCCTTCCAGACATGAAGAAATAACAATGTGTCTCCCATTATGCAAAAAATATCTCCTTCATGGTTGGGGGGATAAGCAGTCGGTGGATGAGTTGATTAGGCTTCTTAAGGTTTTTAGCAAAACATCAAGAATAGAGATTAACTAGGATACGTGTGTGTATTGGTTTGATAAATACACAAATAAGTTGGAATGGCGTGGAGGGTATAGCTGGAAACGGGCCAAAGAGGGGGATCTTTCTAAGCTTTTAGGGACCCCGTTTGGCCTCAACCTCAACAACCCATATGTTGATCAATCCCTTTAAGCCGAAATCGCCAACAAGCTAGAGTATTTAAGTTTCATGAAACATTCATTTGCAGGCAGGGTAGTCATCGATAACCATGTCTTTCTTTCTACCCTTTGTTACTGTATAGGGAGGCTCCAACAATTTTATTAGGAATATTAAGGGGGGGGGGGGGTAATTCATAACTACCTATAGTCCGGTAAAGAGAAACTTATACATACTAGGGTTAGTTGAAGAGAATGCTCCATGCAAAAGAAATATGGGGACTAAGCTTGGTAGACCATGAGGCAACTAAAACTAGTCTCCTATGCAAATGGGTTGTCAAGGTGATGGAATTGGGTGAGTCCAACCTTCAATTTATGCTTAGGTACATGTTGGCACATTTCAACCCACAAAGAGGGAGAAGTTGGAGGTTTGGGCTAGATTGGTTTACCATCAAGCAACACGTTTGATTTATAATGTCCAAGATTGGGGGCATATTAACAAGGCATGTTCAAGGGTATCTACCAGCTCCCTCACTACACCCTCTTTGAATTGCTCCACTCCAACATTTGGTGGTTAGAGGGTCTTGAGCTCATTAATAACATGTTCACTTATATTAGGGCCCGAGAACTACACTGCAAGGGGATACAATATGTTATCAACATTTTGGGATAGTGAATACTACACATTCTTTTCATGGGATGAGGCCCAAGATAAATTCAATCTCACCTCAGTGGACTGCTACGATTGGATTCTTATGTCCTCTAAGATCATTGATTGGTGGCGACATCTTTTGGAGAATGACCCAAACATCACTCTTTTTGGGCAATGGGTTGGCTCTTACAGTGATGGAACCTAGATGGAGAAGTTGACCCAACTTTTGTTACTAGGTACTTAGCCAAATTTACTCCCTCTGCCATACATCAATGCCATCCCCCCTTGCCTATTCATGATAAATTCTATAAGGTTTGGCACATATTCAAGGTGCCTTAGTGAGTGGGAGAAACCAATGCAGGACGTACATAATCAAATTCTTTCACATGGTTGAGATCATCCACACTACTAGGGGTAAAGAGAGACAAGAAATGGTAAAATGGCCACCCTTAGTTGGGATGCATATTGATGGAAGTGGGTGGATGGCTACCAACTCCTCAACTACACCACTAGGTTTGGTTGGATGGAGGTTATTACTAGGAACTCTAGAAATAATAGGGCAATTGACAAGTGACAAAGCTATCTTCCCAAAAACTATTGGTTTTATTGGTTTTAGGTGTGGCTTTGGCAAAGCCACCTTCATGTGGTCCATTTGGCATAAGGCCATCACTATCAACGAACGGGGGGCCTCATCGCCCCGGTTTCTATTTTCAAGCAATATGACTTTTTTGGTCTTCCGGACACTAGCGAGTCAGTAAAACACAAGTTTAGGAGTTGCATCTAAGTGAGGCATGCTTGGCGGTGGGTCACCTTCATCATGTGTGAGCTTTGTGGGGTTAGGACAGACAACTATGATAAAACTTTAATTGGAAGTAAGCCCTTTTGGGGAAAATAATTCCTAAGAAGTTCACTAAGAAAATCAAGATACACCATCTCCGAGGCATTACCCTTTGGACGATTTGGATTGAATGGATGGGTAGGGTGTTCAATCATGAACAATGGCATGAGTCCAAAATGAAAGACCTTATTTGGGATGACCTCGCTATGTATGCCAAGGTGGCTTTGGAACAAGTGATTATTTTTTTAAAGATTACAACCTACTTGGTTGAAGCCCTTTTCAAGGGCTTTTCATGAAACCTAGGGTGCTAGAAACGTTCTTTGTAGACGGGATAGGATTTATTAAAAAAAAACATGTGGAATTGGAAAAGACAACGTACATAGGTAGACTATCACTTTGGTCACTTAGTGGGTTGGGGGTGCTCCTTGGATTGGGTGACTTGGTTGTCCTTGGGGTTCTTAATTTTTGATTCTTAGTCTTTTGTTACTTTTTATGTGACATTGTGGCATGTCTAAGCGGTTCTGTCTCCGCTCGAAATGGGCGTGCCTTTCTTGGCTCTTGATGCATTTGACATTAACTTTTTGGCATTATGTCCTAAAAAGCAATTTACTAAGAGAGAAAGGAAAAAGTTATAATGTGCATTGTGCAGTATTTAGTTCAATCTCAACCTACAACACTCAATACTTACGTGTGGTCAAGGCTGTGATCATTGATGAAAATTCAATTCCCAATCCCTCTTCTGGACGTAATTAACAAAGGCAACAAGGGTCCACGAAGTATTGAAACATTCATCACTCGGTGTATTGAAACTCCAAGTAGACTTTTGCTCAGAGAATCAATTAAAGATAATCATTTGGAAGCAGATTACGAGTCTACTAGTTAATTATGGAAACTGCCGTCAACAACTCGTCTGGTTGGTGTAGTTGGTTATCACGCTAGTCTCACACACTAGAGGTCCCCGGTTCGAACCCGGGATCAGACATATGGGGTTTCCGTACTTCTATATACATCAGTGAAAGTTCTTCCTGTTTTATTCTATTTTCTTAAAATTGGGAATAACGGAGTGGAGTTATGTCTAGTAATGGTGGAAATAGCGTGGGCCCAAGACCTAGGTGTTCCCCTAATATTTCAAGGAGATTTTCCATCATTTTCATCACTAAGGTAGATGAGGCTAATGTGGATCTCCAACTTTTTGGAATTACCAAGCCAATGCGGTTTGAGCATGTTAGCAATTATGAATAAGGATTTGAGTATTTGAAATCATTGAAATTGTGGGCCCAAGACCTAGGTGTTCCCCTAAGATTTCAAGGAGATTTTCCGTCATTTTCATCACTAAGGTAGATGAGGTTAATGTGGATCTCCAACTTTGTGGAATTATCAAGCCAATGCGGTTTGAGCAGTAGAAGTTTGAGCATTTTAGCAATTATGAATAAGGATTTGAGTACTTGAAATCATTGAAATTGGAGTTGAGGAAGGTGTAGGCTCTAGAATCAAAGAATATGTACTTCCCAATGAGGGTGATATAGGGTGCAATATTTTATTGTTTAACGTCGTGTAAGTGGTTGACATTGTTAGCAGATTCTACACGGGTCATTTGTCAGTGAAAACCACGTTTGGTGCCAACATTGGTGGCGTCAAGTCTCTAAAGTGATCACATGTAAGATAAAATGTTGCAGAAGTGGCTTTTAATCATAGAATACCCACTATACAAAGTTGGTTTGCACCTCAAACCCACATGCCACCTCCTAATTTTTCCAAGTTGTTGCTTGCTCGTATGCCCACCTCGGGCACAAAAATCAAGTGTGGATAACTCGGTGGATGGCACTCATTATGGAGGATGGTGTGTGTAATTTGACTTTTGTGAAGGTGACTAACCTAAATATCATCCACGCGGTGGCTAAATCATCATGTGTTATTTACTTGTTGAATTAAAGCGATCGCACCGTCAATTAGGAGCCAAAAAGAGGTGTCCAATTAAGGAAGCTAATTGTATTAGCCTCACCTACCTTATCTCGCAGAGGATATTGCACTCTGCCACTCTTAAATTTTTGTTGGTTTGAAATCATCTTGATGAACTTTCAATCCCATTAGCCTCTTCGACTTCCCGGGCTTTAAAATCAATTACATTTACTTTCAATTCATTGGTTTTAGTTTTTAGCCTCATGTCTCCCAAAAAAATAATTCTCCTCAAACAAAATATCATTGGGATCCACACTTGTTCATAACTAGAGATTTGATGTCGATTCAAAATTAATGTGAGTTCTAGAGAATTGTGTCATACAATTAGCAATTGCAAATGAAAAGTTAATGTTACTTTAAGTTTCACAAATACGGTTGAGAGGGCAAAGGTTTTTCCAAATAATAATTAAAAATAATTGAGTGACCACAAAGGCCCTTCTAATTTTGCTTACCTTTGAATATGAAACGATAGATTTTAACAAGTTTGGAAATTAGTCCATCTCATCATAGTTATGTCTTTTTGGTGATCATTTAGATTACACGCTCAAACCCACATCGACTTTATGTCAATGTAGGTTATTCTTTTTTCTTTACTATTAAGTTTAATTGTGCTTTAGGTGCCCAACTCAAAAGAGTGACCACATAAAGCTCAATTACCTTATTATCGAAGGAAACCTACATAGAAATATAGGAAACACATGGGAGTGTTTTGTAGGAGTTGCAATAAGGTGAGCATGTGTTACAACCCTTGTCAAAAGACAATTCAACACGCTTGAATTGCAATGGATGGTCAATATAATTTGTTTGTAGTTCACACTAGAAGGATTGGAATCAGTAGATCCTGAACCTCAACAATTTGAGAAGATGTTGGTGACTCTTGTTCTATCATCTTAAAGAGGGGCATCTAGAGTTGGTGATGGAACAAGCATGTTAGGCATCACCCTTAAAGTAGGAAGTGACATGGGCGATGCATGGACAAAAGGACTGGTGGTTGGAGATCCGTATGCAAATCTTTCTTGAATTTGGTAAGAAATACAACATACATTTAAGGAATAAAAGAAATGGGGATGAATATAAGTTAGTATGAAAAAAAAGAATAAAATTTATATGCCAATATAAACACACACACACGCAATTAAAATATGGGTCCAAAAATAGGAAAGTGGACAATTCTTGATCTTTGTAAAGTTTTAAGTGTTAGTGATTCAAAAAAATATACTAATTTTGAATTTTTGTAAAAAGATTCAAAAAATGTTCAAGAGGACATATTGATTTGCAAAGTCAAGAGATGTATGTTCAAATTTTAATCTCAAAAACATTGAATTTAAATGGTGCAAGTGGTGTGCAAGTAGGTGATACTAAACAAGTAATTTTTTGAAATTTGTTTGAACTACAAACAAATTGCATTAGAGCGACGATTTTACGAAATATTTTTTCATGGTGTACTTAAGTTTGTAATGAATTCAAGTAATTTAAAAAGAAATCCTAAGTTCAAAATATTTAGGTCATAAATCTTATTTAGCCATTATTTTTACATATATTACTATCCATGGTAAGATTTGAAGATATCATCTTGATATTCTATATATGAGTATTTAATTCATAAATGAAGGGCATCATGAAAACATCTATTGTATAGAACTATTGATATTAATATGGTTTGACAAAAATAATTTGGTTTTGACATACTAGAGCATTTTTTGGGGCCACTTTGGTCAGAGAGAGAGAGAGAGAGAGAGAGAGAGAGAGAACCATTCAAAGGCATCTAGGGTGTTTGAATTGGTTTGCCACTTTGTACCGTAGCACCATAGTTGGTTTGTGCACCTCGAAACGGATATTTATTTATTTTTTTGAAAAATAAGGTTCATCAACGAAAAATACAATTTATGAAATTTCATTAGTCCTATGATGTAAAAATATTTAATTCGTTTTTTGGTAAGATCCAGCAGTACCGAAAGTAGGTTGTTGTTTTTTTCATTCATTCATGGCGGCTTCTTGGCCTTAAACCTAAGTATCCACCTTAACCTTACTTAGTGTGGCTCGTGTATTTCTTCACGTAGTGTATGTGTTAGGTCTTTTGTATGTATTTGCACTTTGACATGTGTGAGAAGAGTGTTAGAAATGGCACCAAAACAACGACGGGTTGATTTTTCTTTTATCCCTATTAGCAAGGAGGAGAGGGAGATGGATATAGAAAAAGAGTTTGCCGCTGAGTGTGCAAGGCGCCAAACCATTAACGTGTTAGCATGCAACCTCTTATGGCGCATTGATGTGGTTGGAGCTTAGAAGAGTCCAAAATTCCCATTAATTAGGTTTTCTTCCTAAAGTGTTTGCAGGGATGTCGCCAACCTTGATCTCAGGATTAGGCCTGCTTGGAAAATTGGATTTTATCCAATACATATTAAGAATTTTATCCAGAAAAAAATGTCATTTTTTGTATATAACCTAGGCTTTCATGTGGGACCCATGGTAAGCCTAGCCTATCCCAGGCCTAGGTCTGGCAACGCCCTTGAGTGTTTAGGTTAGTTGTTCATAATTCCTCATCTATCTCTGATGAGTGATTCGCTTGGCATTAAATGATTTTAGTGCGAGTCGGGATCGTTATCCAATTATTACAAGGGAGGAGGTCTTGCATTGAGAGTTGGCCCAGGAAGAGTCATTCCAAACTATATATGGTCTCTGATGAGGTGAAGTGTCTTTGAGTTCAACCAAAATCAGCAAAGGGGTTGGACAAGAGCTAAGAGATCCATGTAAAAGAGTAAGTGACTGGATTTGCGGACTCGCATGAAGGAATGGGTGATTGAAGGTTTAAGAGGATGGAAGATTATAATTGATGGGTGATTGAGTTAAAGACCCTTCCTTTTCTATCAGCACAATTAAGGATACATTTGACTTGCTTCAGACCATCGTTTGCGATTATAGTCACAAAATCTAACTTAAATTGTCTACAACAAAACTTAGGAGGAACCATTCAAATGAGAGAAGGATTGATGACTACTAGGAAGTAGATGAACTTTTGAATTTATGAATTCAATAGCCATTCACTTGGTCTCCAATTGAGAAGCTAATACAAATGAAGGCTCACTTGAAAAGTTAATAGCTTGACCTTTGGTGTCTCAACAACAGACTGTATCTTTCAGTTGCCAACTGTTTGTATTTGTGAAATCCTGGAAGAGTAAATTCACAACTTGTTATACATAATTGTATTAAGTAGTTCGGGTTTAGTTTATCATGTGGCACAACAAGGACACAAGAGATTTAGGTAGTTGGCTTACATGTGTGGATTGAGTCATACCAATAATTCATTCCTAATTGCAATTATTTATAATAAGGTTGAATTAATGAATCAAGACCATGGACCCTTATATATGAACAACGGTTTGGCCTATTGTCCTATGTTGTGAAGATCTATCCCCATGGATCAAAGCAGAGGTAATAAAACCATTGTCCGAGAACCTAATTAAATTACAAATCATCTAAGGAATACTAAAAACCATGCAAGGGTGATAGCATTGCCAATTCATGTTACACTAGAAAGGTTGATTAACTTGAGACAATTGATTACACCAAAGTGCCTTTTGCTTTGGTAAAGAAACAAAAACGGGATGCTACATGCAAGACTATTACCAATGGTTGTGTTTATGCTTGTGATAGCACCAAATCCATATTTCAAACTACAAGGTCATATTTCAAACCAAAGGAAGGAAGAGAAGGGAAGACCAACAACCTTAATGAATACTCATCCTACAACCTTCAAGCAAACATGGAATCAACAAGTCGAAGAACCATCACCAATCAACAAGCAATCATAGCCAAAAGGAAGGGGAAGAAGTTCATGAAAGGAGTACCAGACCGGGAACATAAAGAACTAGGGAAACTCGAGAACTGGGGTGAATTTGGAAACAATAACCCATTGGGAACCCGGGGAACGCAAACGAACATTGGAAATGGGATGAAACCACCATGATCGGGACAGGGAAAGTCAGGGACATGGGTACAAGGAAAGGGAATGTGGGCCCATAGTGATGGAACACGATCATATCTATAGGGCAGGAAGACATGTAGCTTTAGGGTATACAAGCCAAGGTGACTGGGGTAGACATAACATATTAATAGGGAGATCTTAATACCATCATTTTGAGAACAATTATGAACAAATGAAGAGGATGAATTAGAATATAGCATGGGATACATCAAGAAGGACTTTCGCCAACTCAATCATTTCAAAACCACCTCATTTATACCTTCAGGTTTTGGAATTACCCATCATATTTAGTAAAAGAAAATTGGTAATTTCACACTCATGCAAAATTTAGAATATGTAACCATTATTTGGATGGCAGTAGAATCTTGGAGTTATGGACATCCAAGAGGCAAACGAATGTAATCATTTATGAGAAACTCTCATTTACAAGTGTGATAGATAGGTTGAGATCTAAACAAGAGAAGATAGTTATTATATAACGTGTATATTTTAGTTTAGAAGTATGCGACAATATGTAGGAAGATGTTTTTGAAAGATATACCTTTTTCACCAAAACAAAGTTATTTTGAGATTGAGTGTTAAATAACACTTGAGCTTATCTTGTATCACTTCACTTCAAGATACTTTTTTGAAATATACTTAGTAAAATTTCTTCTACCCAAGAGTGTGATCTCTCCTCTTTTCTCAAAATTTGTATGACTTGTTGGATGTTTGTGATACTTGAATGAATTATCAATTGAGAAGAGATTAGTTGCCTCTTTTGAGCAAACATTCAAGAGAGTAGTGTGAGGATGACATATAAGTACTTGAGGTTTTGGATAATGATTATGACTTTGAATCAATGTGATGATTGAGTTAACCTTGACAAATATTGAAGCTTGAGAGATTAAGTGATAAAGTTTATTCTTCGTGTCTTTTGTGTTGAAACTCCTCAAACATGAATATTAACAAATGAATATCTTAATTATGAGAACTTAATTACTCTAAGTTGGAGTTCTTTGCAGAACTAATCACTTAAGAGATTATAGATCATTGTTTTATCTTTGAGTCACATGTGAAATTCTTCTAGAGTTGTATGATTAAGTATGTGAATTATTATAACAATTATTATGTCAATGTAGTTAAACTTGTCATAAGCATTGTCACTACACAAACGCGCGCACACACACACGCACACACACACACACACACACACACACACAGTGGTAACATTTAAGTCAATAGAAGAAAGACACAAGAACATGCATCTTCTACCATCTAAGACATTAACGTTCAATTTCACTGCAGTACGTATCCCAATTAGTGAGGATGACACACACACTAAGTGGTAACATTTAAGTTAATAGAAGAAAGACACAAGAACATGCATCTTCGACCATCTAAGACATTAACATTCAATTTCACTACAATAAGTATCCCAATTAGTGAGGATGGGACTAATTCAAGTCACAAGCAAAAACTACAATATTTTTACCAATCAGTGTGAATTATTGTTGGGAATTACGTGTTACTATAATTTTTTACCTACATTATCGTTTCTCATTGAATTTTTATTTTTATTTTTATTTTGTCTTTGGTGGACAATTTAGGTGCACTATCTCATATTTCAGTCTAATCGATTCAACTTTTTTGGATCATATTGTAAGTGGGTTTTGACTTTTATTCATATATATAGATGTGATTTCTAGTTTAGAAAGAAGAAAAAAATTATAACCCGTAAGGAATCCTTTTCATTTTAACCCCACTAAAATTGTTACAATACTATGCCTACTCCAAAAATACTTGCACCCAAAACCATGCCAAAATCCAAAGCCTACCTACTGAAATGTTGAGATTGCTTCCTACATCAAAAAAGGGTCCCTCAACCTTAGATGGTGTAATCCGACACTTGACCGGTTGCATGAACATCACAACTTAGATTTAGGAAATGTAACCAAAATTGTCTCTAGATAATGACTTTGCCTTATGAAATGAGCTAGTGAAAATTGTAACCCAAAAGGGTAGGAGAGTTATTCTCTTCCATGTATACTTTGAACACCTTCACTTCCAAGCACTCTTTTATGTAATCACAGTGGGATTTTACTTCTAGAATTCTAGTATGTTGAATTTAAAGAATCCCTTTAGTCTTCTTAGAAATCCTCATGGATTAGCTGCTCAAGTATTTCAAGGTTATGTTCTCCTTAGACCCAAATGTTAAGGTAAAGTGTCTAAGAAGAAAATGAATATGTATTCCCAACATCCTCATCTACGCATAATGTTAGATGTATGACTATTTCACAACTTATGTGGTCCAAGTCAAAAATTCATCTTATCTCATTCTAATTCCAAATGCACTTGGACAAGTGTCCAAGATCGTTTCCATAAGCACTAAGTATGATTAGAAGTACAATCTCCTATTTATTCATATTACATTCCACTAGATTGGTATGATGTAGCATGATGATTTGAAATCCTAAATTAAATTAAAGTATGAAAAGACGGGTGAGTTGGCATACTTGACGGCTTCTCATGATTCTCTTTCGACCTTTGAGCCTCATCTCAAATGAGAGCTTTCACACATACCGATTATATGTAGCATACCATTCTTCAAGTACGCCTTGAATTGTCAAATCCAATATTAATTGAGAGGTAAATTTTGGTAAGAAAATCAAACATAGCTTACCAATTTTGAATCATTCAAGTGTTTGAATATTCTTGGCATTTAGCACAAATCTTGGAAAACATTCCATATGTCTCATAAATTCTCTCTCCATGTTTCTACTATGTCTAGTAAAATTTTGAGTCCTTGAGTTCAAGATGATTTTGGTTAGCCTTCTAATTCTTGAGGTCGTTTGTTTTGTGTTTGTTCCTAATTTTGTTTATGTCAAAATATGAGTAATTTGGTTGCTATCCTTAGAGTCCAAGTATCCTTTTGTGGCATTCCCTAGGTCTAGAGTTCAAGCTACATTTTTGAAATCAAGAAACTTTTTTGTTGTTTTCCTTGCCTTCTAATTTCAAGTATATTTTCAAGACTAACAATCCAAGTTTATGTAATTTCTCTAAGTCCTTTGGCCTCCAAAGGTTCCCGTAGATGGCATCCGAGTGGGGCCTTCAAAAGTGTCTTCAAAAGTGTCTACAAAGGAATTCAAAGGAATACACTCCCCATAAGTCTTGTGATGCTCATGTGAAATGATTATTGTAAAATGAGGTATTCTAAGTGCCCAATGTACCTGCTTTCTATATTGCATGTGATCTATGAATCATTTGATCAGATAGTGGCTCTTCCTTGCTATGTTTCTAAATATCTTAATTATCTAGTTCTAATACTATTTCATCTCATAAAATTTTACCCACTGTTTTCGTTCAAAATTGGTTGAGATGGTAATGTCCATCCAAATGAATATCATCTCTTTGGCATGTTTCTTCATCTACTCAACTTTCATCAAAAGATTGTTCTTACTTCACTTGGGGTCACCTACATGTTCCCAAGTTAATACCAAGTACTCTATGCCCATTAACGTTCACAAGTTTGATCCAACATTCCCAATGCTTGTCCCAATGTTTCCTAGGGCCGTTTATGTTTTTCAAGCAAGCACCAACGTTCCCCAATCTTTTATATATTTTTTGTATTTGTTCATAAACGTGGGGCTTTTGGTTGTGATGGTCTTGTAATCATAATGTGTTTAAGAAGCACAAGTTTATTACTAACAACTCAGTTTTTAATAAATAAAATGCAAAAACTCTAATATTCATCATTTTGTTGTTTGCAAAGTGGATACTAGTCCAATCATTCATGAATCATTTTTTAGTTCATGTTCAAGAACTAAAAGTCATATCTTCTTCTCAAGAACTACACTACCCACCTCACCTACAATCCAAATATTATTTGATCGTTCATTCATTCATTCATTCATTTATGTCATCATTTATGCTTTTTCTTACATCAACCATGTCTCCATCACTCATTTTCTTCACTTATGCAATATTCAAGATACCTCACCAATGGTTTTGGGTGGTCTTTAAAGCTTCGTCAAATGGTCTCTTTTCCATGCCCAAAAATGTTTACCTCCAAGCCTCCAAGTCTTCAAATCCTCCAAAACCTCCAAAGTTTTCAACACATCTCCAAGCTCCTTTAAGCCTTGAAGGTGTTCAAGACCTCCAAACTCCTCCAAGGCTCCAAGTCTTCAACACCTCCAAGTTCCTCCAAACTACAAGCCTATAAGCTTCTCCTAGCTTTTCCAAGCTCCAAGATCCAAATTCCAGATGTTTAAAAAATCAAAATAAGAAATCAAAACATTAGCCTCAAACTTCTTTTTTATATTGTATGGTGGTCATTGCTCTTCTATTGAAGAGTTAGTATTCAAAACCCTTAGCAACTAGGCTTTGCCCATCAAATAATATCTTAGCCTCTGTTTTATCTACTCACTATTTTTATTTTTTTAACAATTGGACTCCCCTTAACCTTCAACTATAAGATATTGTTATTTACTCTCAATTACTTTACTTAATCATAGTAAAACTTGAATCATCACAACTAATAACCAAGCCATCATAAAACACTATATTTGTTAATTGAAGACTTTGGGGAATTTAAACATATTTTTTTATATTCAAAGTTTGGGATGCCAATGTTGTGAGCACTGGGTACATTAGAAAGATTAGATCCATAACGTTATTCATGTTCTTACATGAAGAGTATGATTTTCTATAAACATAGCAAATTTTAGAATCATAGTCAAACATAAATTACACACAGTACTTCAATGACACAAAATCATCTTGTTGGAATTGTGACAAAAGTAAGCTTTGACTTTATATAATTATAGATTTTTGGATAATCATCTCAAACCTATATTTAACATTGACAACCCTAGAAATAACAATTTTATATTGTGTATCTATTTTTAACAATGCCCCTTACTACATTATTCATGCATGTCTCCGTCGTCGACTTCATTTCCAATCTCAACATCATTTTCTGCAATTATAATACGTGCCAAACTATCTTTGACAAATTCTATATTTTTGAGGGATAGTCTTTGACTTGGAGCCTTTGTGCAACTTCCAAACACAACTTATGGTGCATATATTATCCAAACCAACTTGTACGCTGAATGAATTGTCCATTTGAAACTATTTTTGGTGTCCCAACTTAAATAAGTGCAAAGCACATTCTAGTCATTGGTATCCTCTAGTCAATTTGACAAAAATTGGGCTAGTTAAAACAAAATTCACATACAAAAACACTTTCACTAGCCAAATTGATTTGGGGTGCTTGTCATCTGTTGTACATACAATACCATATAACCTTCATTGCAATCTATACCTATACGATTGCAAGCATGGCCAACTCAATGTTCATCCATTGTGAACTCTTCAAAAATGTCTCCATTGTTGAAAAACGTGGCGTGGGACTCCACAATTGTCACTGACTTTAAGTCCAAAATCCTTATGTCAAAGACAAACAAGTATGGACTACATGCGCCGACAAGGTTGAGCAAATGCAATCCAATACGTTGTCAATGGTTAATGGGTATTATGAACAAGTATGGTGATGTCCTCCTCGCATAACTATCTCCAATATTCCATAAATATGGATAAACCATTAAGATTTCCAGTCCATTCCTCATGGGGAACGATGTGCAAGGTTTGGGGTCCCCATCGGGCAACATACATTCTCCAATATTGTCTTGCCGCATGAGTATACCGTCCTCCGGGCCCGAACCGGGTGATATGTACAAAAGCTTGAATTGCATGGTATGGACATCATCATCCTGCACATAGAAGCAAGAGTGTTGAGCTTTGGTATGATCAATCATGTGGTCCACCCTTTACAACATGTATGGCTTGATGAAGGCCTTGAAATTTGACATTTCTTCAATCATGTGTGGAATTACCAACACATTGTCCAAATTTATGTATAATTTCATGAGAAGTGGAATGGTAAATAAATCCTCTTAATACAACTTTGTGCTCCAATGACCAAATGACACATCAATGTTGTTGTGCATGTGGCCCACCATTTTAAAATAATAATAATAATAACCTTTTGAGAAAATGTCTCTTGCTACAAGCAAAGACCGAAAACAAAACACGTAATGACATTTGTTGTCTTTAGCACAATTATCAAGTTGCACTTGAAGAATTGCAGGCAAGGTTCTTGCAAGGATGAGTTTAGTAGGGGGTTCCAGGAATGAAGACATGCAAACCTCCTTACCCTCAAGCACCACCTCATAGAGGGTTGCATTTCAAAACCTTCAAATATGGCACATGAAAAGTGCATTGGTGACTTCTCAAGATCATGAAGGAATTTAAAAGTAAACTGATAGTGTGGTTGGCATCACTAGGGTAAAAGCCCAAATCACAATGAGCAATTTCAATGTCCAAATGGCATGTACAATCATACTTGGAGTAACAATTTGTGCGTGAATAATACAAATTTGACATCAAAACAAGATGGATGAATAACGTTAGAAATTTGGCATACACACTCAATGTACATCTCATGTTCTGTAAACATCCATAAGGGATTTTTTTTGCGAATATGTGACAGCAATAGGTGGCTTCAATAGACTGTCCATGGCTTTTATTTTGCATGCATAACAATGACATGTAGTCTTGATATGGATGACTATGAGAACTTTCATGGGCCTCATTATGGATAGTGCACGATTCTTGTAGTAATATTGATAGTGCACCTCTTGATTATTTGCATGCTTGATGGGGGTTTCTTTTTTTTGTTTTGTTTCTTTCTTTATGGTATCGAGTATGGGACTCAATGCCTATAGGTTGTGCGTCTTGAATATTTTTATACTTCTCACAAGTTGTGCACCTAGAAAACTTGTCCATGGGTCTCTTCAAAATGTAATTTGCAAGTTGTTGATTTTTTAATCACACTCAACTTGGACAAAAAATTGGGGCCACATCTTGTTGTTTTGTCCACTTCATTGATGTTTGTCAATATTTTTTTTTCCATTTTGTGCATGTCGGCAACTTCATCTAAACAATTTTCTCCCTTAACATCAATGTTCTTGGTTTGTGGGGCTTCGCATTGGCCGAGGGCACTATGATGATAGAGAGAGTGGCTACGGCTTGTAGTGTAGCATCTCTAGGCTTATTAGTGCCACAACTACCATGGAATCATGAACGGCATCCCACGATGAATACTTCAAACACCATATTCGAAAATTTGGGAAAATTCCATGATTTTGGGAAAACACAATTTAGGTTGAGTCAACCTAAAATGTACCCACTGGGTACATTTTAGGTCGACTCCACCTAAACTGTCATCAAATTGGGAGACTGGAAATCTCCCAAAATTTCGAATATGGTGTTTTCTGGAACCAATAGAAGTAACTCTTTAAAACTATGTGAATGATGTACCATGCAATATAACATACTTCCACATTCTCAAGGGTCACCGCCTAATGTCTATAAGCATCAATGTGTATATTGCGGTGGATCTCAAGTTTCTTCGCCGACCTCATGTGGAAGTCTACAAGCCACATCTCCTGCCAAAGAGATTTAGTTTCTACCACACAGGAAAATTTGGCAACACTTTGTGGCATAAAAATCCTTTGTAGCCACAATCCCAATAAGTTCATCCCCCAATACATAATGACACCAATGATGCTTCTCTTCGTGAGGCACACGACTATAGTTATATTTTCACACTCCTTTCCGAGGTCGCATTGTGGCCAACAAGTTGCTTGAATTTTGTTACGCCGATGGCCATGATTTCCAAGGCCTACTTCATCGTGGAAAACTTGTTGATGAGGCCATCAACACAAGGAAAACCTCCATGTTAATGGAACTTCAAGTGGCAATTTTTTTTTCAAAATGCAGACGTCCACATCCTCCTCCTCAAGGGGTTTGGCATTAATATATTCATGCATCACATAGTTCATACAAATCCGATTTGCCACCAAAGCACCATTGTTGTTCAATAGAACAACATCAAGTGTAACCCATTGCTCTCGAGAGAAACCTTCATACAATGTGGTATCTACATCGCCATCCATAAAAAGATGTCATTGCTCATGTAATTGGAAGGTTCCATGAAGTCTTATATCCTCATATAGACTAGCGGAATCAATGTTGCCAAAAATGTCAAAAATCTCTAAGACAGTGCTAAGATTCACTATCTGAGGATGATGAACCCATGGAAATTTGAAAAGCACTATCTCTATCATTGTCAACCGACCCACCTAAAATCAATGGCAATGAAAATGTGAAAATCATATAATGCGACAAGTGCAAAGACAACTACCACATGGATCCAAGAAAGGAAGACAAACACACGTCCTTATAGTACAAAGCCAAACAATAAATGATTAAGATGCAAAGCTAAAATTTCACAAACGGGTGCGCATGAACATTACAAATATCATTATTTTTATGCGAGTGCAATATGATATCATCAGTTCATGAACTATCTTGGGGGCAAGCACATAAAAGTGGACAATTTTTTATCCTTGGACTCATTTGTCGTAAGTGAATTCACCACTTGTTGATATTATGGGAACATGAGGGAACAAGAAGGGAACCACATGGAACATGGACCTTTATTCCACTATGTCACATAAAGTACCCATAGGTTTATTATAAGCCTACTTGATATGCTTTCTAGACGCAATGGTTCCAATATTGAAAGGATACTAAGTTTATTAATGGCCGTGTGAAACTTTACAATCAATGATGATAAAAAGTTGGACGTTTTTCCACGATTCCCGCGTTAATCTCACTTGCATTCCTAATGCTCCTTGCATTCGAACTAGTGGATCAAGCATTTTGTCCTAGAAAGAAATCAAATTTTGACTCTGTAATGTGTTTTTTTTAAATGAAGTATATTATAAATTATTTTATCATGACCTCCGTGTATATGATACAATAACAATTCCAAGAAGAATGAACAAAAAAAAATACTTATTCACCCTTCAAATAATACCCATAAGTAAAGTTGCCATATTTGTAGCTCATGCGTGTGTTTCTTACACCAAAATGAATGGTTTTCTTGATTTTATTTTCAACAAATATGTGCATATAATTATGTTCTAGGTCATCATACCAAAATTATAATTTAATATGTTATTATGAGACTACTCATATGTCACTTTCAACCACTTGCAAATCATGACAAATTTGCGTAGGTGTTGAAAAATGGCATATAGATATTTTAAAACACATGTATTCTTCATTTATTTTTTATTCACTTGATTCCTACACTAGTGTACTATAAGCATATTATTTCTATATTCATAGAAGAATCACACTTATATTTAATAATGGTCACTTTCTAATGGCACCTCCATATTTACATTGACCGGAGCACTTTCTTGGTCCACTTTACCATGTTGGCCCCCTCTTATATATTACAAATATGTACTACCATAATTGTTAAGTAGGCATTCATGAAACAATCATCACACTCATCCCTCAATGGAAGAATCTCATTAACAACATGAAACTGGTTATTCACAAAGTAGCGTTCATCATATATATATATATATATGTTCGTGTATCTTCACGATTGATCATTCATGTAGAACAAACATTTTGGGAAGAAAAAAAACTCGGGGGACAGGGGGGGGGTAGGACAATTATTTTGGGATAGAGGGAGTAGTCTTTCATTTCTAGTAGTTTTATTGACCTGCACCATTGCCTTTCACGTCATGTTGCCAAATAATGAGCAATTTGATACCTTAAGCGATCGTCTTAATAAAAAAAACTCCTCAAAGTATTAGGTGTCAATGAAAGGGGTTTGGACCATGTTAGATTGGTATCATGCTTTAATTTATTTTGAAAGTTGGTTTGTTAATATCATTTGGGTATCTATAATGAGGATTTCATATTGTTTGACACCCGTAGGGCATGGGTATTTGACATTCTTTTTGTTTTCGATGCCATTTGGGTCCATATACTGTGTAAGAACTTTCATACCTAGGTAAAATCACCCTAGTATCAATATGGTGTAGATTGGGTATTGACTTAAATAATAACTTGGGTATACAAAGACCCTCTCACTTTGACATACCTACCATATATCAATATTTGACCAATGTTATAATTTTGATAACCACAAATACTATAGGTTCTTTGATATCATTATTGATGTTGATTATTGATACCATGCATGCGCCTTTACACCGGTCCAACATTGGTTTGGACACTTCAACCGCACCATCTACGGTTAATCGATCATTCACAAATAATACGGGAACAAGTCGCAACATTGATTGCATGTGGTTGTTGTCTCATGACAAGTGAATGTTGTTGGACCTACCTAGCACGGGCTTTAACCTATATCTTGTTCCATGGACCAATATGGTGTACAAACAAGAATAAGTGAACGAGCCCTTGCCCGGATTCAAAACTAAAGGTGGCATTTGGTTTTCCATTTCTTTAATTCTTTTGCATAGCATTATTTAGAATCATAACATTGTTCTCTAGGACTGACTATATTCAGACTGAATGTGGGAAATATTTGAAAACACTACGTGAAATATTGTCAGTCCCTCAAAACACTGGTATGCATTTGAATAATGTTATGTGTGTCATTTCCTTGTCGAGATTTGAACCCACTTCAACTCTACTACCTAGTTATGTATCACTCTATGGTCTTCTTGTCATCACTCCAGCCCTTAGCACGGGTTTGAGGTTTTATATAACCACATGTATTGGTAGTGGTCAAGATCAAACTCGTACCTGAAGGTTAAACCCAGAGTGCCAAAATTATACTCGAAGGTTAAACTTTGAATTCAACCTTGAAACAATTTTGAATAATTTATCATATGATCAGGTTTTATCCATTAAAACATGCATATGGTTCCATAGTTTTTTCAAGTATGATACTTGCAGCAATGTGAATTTGTATGTAATTGAAGGCCCAACCTCATACAATTGGCAGATTTCAGTTATGGTGGAGCTCATCACACATGGACGTGCACAATATTACTTATGAAACAAATACACCAAATTGCCATTAAATACCTCACATTCTTGATATTAAATAAAAGAAACTAGACAACAAACAACCCCCCGTTGACCCCCCCCTAGAGGCTAGGGATTGAACCACTGAGTAAACTAAAGGAGCCCACCTCCTGAGAGGAGGAAGTACCCCTTACAATGACACTTGGTCAAACATAATCACGGTAAAGGGGAACGGGCTCCCATTCACGTCAGGGTAAAAGAAACTCAGACGTTGCTTTTATTTTATTTTATTTTATGTCCCCTCCCCATATCATGTGACATCAAGTGTCCAATGCAACCTTCTCAATGGTTGCAAGATAACTAATGGGTCAATGATGATAAGTGTGCGCCACACCAAATTAGATGAACAATGTACTCAACTCTTGTACAAAAGAACGCATTTGAAAAATGCTTTTGTGGCACATACATTAAATGAAATGTCTAAAGGAGGTAAAAGACCTTATGATGCATCATGGAGTGCCGTGATCAGTACAAGGCCAACGGGCTCACATTCATGCCGATACTTTGATACATGCTTTTTTTAATTTTTTAATTTTTAATAATGAAATGTCCTACTTTACCCAATTGGAATCCACTATACTATTTTAAAACGATTGATTTTAAATCAACCATACAAAGTGCATATTTCTTCTCTTTAGTGTTGCTTTTATTATTTCAAACTTTTGTCACTAATTTGGTGAGCTTTATTGGATGTGATGCACATTCTAGTAGAACACCACAATAATTTACGAGAAGTTCATTTAGTTTGTTGCAAGACATTCCAGTTCACAATCCAACAAGGGCTTAAAACTTACATTGTATACCGTTTCATGTTCAATTCCAATATTGGCAACATGGAGCGGTGACTTACAAGCTCTAGTTTTTTAAAGATGTTGTTCGCATCAAGAGTGGTAGCAAAACGATGCACATGGAATGGTGACAATGTAGTGGTGGTGAGGGCGTGGCAAAAGTCCACTTAATGAAGCATGAATATGATAATTACACTAAATATTCCTATTAGTGTGGGTTATCATTTGAAGTTACACATTGCTATGAATTTGTACTGACATTATCATTCTTAACTTATATAAGACCGAAAAAACTACGCTAAATCTTGTATTTATTGTCACCAATTCTCTTTGTCTTGCTCAAAACTAATTGTGAACCACTCATGTAGTGTCACTGACACTAAATGTAAACCCTGACATTATTTATCATTCTTTGTAAATAAATAAATAAATAAATAATTGGGCACTATAGATTTACAATATTGCAACTAATTGCACTTACTAAGTGATTTCTTCATCTAAATTATGATCATCCATGACCATATTTCATTGCTAATATGATAGGATGCAAAATATACCAAACTTTGTAAGTATTTCATTATAAATATGTAAGTTCATAACATAACTCATATCTATAACAATGTTTTGTGGGACTAAGAGTATTCCACAAAATATTCCCCACATTGAGACTGAATGTGGGAATATCCATGATTATTCCTGAAACATTGTCGATCCCGCAAACATTGTTATGGATTTGAATAATGTTATGTTGGGACAACAACACTTGTAAACCTATTCATAAGAAGTGTCATCAAGAAAGTTGCCACAATGCCATAAAACACCATATTGGCAAGGAACAACCACGACAAGGAACATCAATTAACTCGGTAAATAGTGATATTCTTGATATAAACGTGGTACGATCTTGTAACTCCAAGTAGTCACCCCCACTAATAGGACTATTTGGTGTGTTTTAGGAAGATATTCCAATTCCCACCAAAAATCGTCAAATGAATTATAGTCTAAATTTCACCCTAATTTGTTGACACTTTGTTTATGTACCCACATCTAAGAGAAAGAGTGTAGCTTCCGGATGGCCCTCACATTTAGGACGGCAAGGAATCAACTCTAATTTGTCCACATTTGAGGGTGCACGGCCACCATGGTAGCATGAATGACCTCATGGTGACATGCATGCATGGAAGTAGAAGGCCCTTTCACTTTCGTGAAAGGGTAAGTTACGAGTCACATTATCTCCGCTTATTACGGTGGTAGCCCTCGTATTAGACTAAATGATATGATAATAATCTAGCTCATGTAGGATTGTGGTTGATTCATTCCAATTGAACCTTTAAAGAGACATTGGGTGGAGGTTCTTTTGAGTTCTAGACATTGGATTAAATTAGCTTGATAAAAATGTATAGGAATTGTTGAGGGGCTCCCAATGTTTCAACCTTCAAGGCATGTACTGTACATGGTTGCCACAAATCCCAAGTGGGTCATGATTGAGTTGTATTGAAATGTGGTGAGGATCATGGAAAAACACATGAAAACGAGACAATTTGTCACAACTTGAAGCCGATTAAGATGGCTCGAGGGTTACGAATACTCTTCCCAAAAGTGGGTTACCAATGCCTTACATTTGTAACCTAAAATGAAAAAAACATGCCACATTCCAGAAGATATGTACCATTTGTGGAAGGATGTTCATGATACTTAGATGCTTTTAAATCGTAAGCACTCTCAAAACAACAAACATAAAACCACATTGTTTAAGGAGAGGCATGTTATAAACAACATTCCCAACGAGTTTACCAATGTACAATTGTCCTTAACTTACAACATGAAAATGAAGAGACACGTTACAGTCTAGAAATTACTTACCGCTTGAGGAATGGTGTCCATGACACTTAAGGTGAGTGGGCCTTTTATGGTTAATTTCTACATTGGGAAAATAAAATAAAATTGAGTAGGTTGTGGTTAGGTATGGATCATGTTAGAACACACAACAACAAAAGACATATCTTTAGAAAAGATTCAATTGTGTGCTCAAACTATGATAACTATTCTACGTTCAATGGACAAGATAATTTCAAGGGGGGGGGGTGGTAAAGGGTAATGAATAAGAATTTCATACAAGCTCCAATAACTATGAGGCAAATGGCTATGGATATAATTTGGAATTGACAATCATCTCATGCCAATTGCATGTTTCTCAACCTATAATAAGTGGGTACAAATCTTAAATTGACCATATAATGCTCGCTTTAAGTGTTTCTACATTATACTCAAGTGCTCCCATAGCAACAAACAAAAACAAGTTGCATGACAAGGACAATAAGGTGTGTGTGTGTGTGTGCATGTGCATGCACACTTGCAAGTAACACCAAAATTTTATCCTTAAAACGTCAACAAGTGAGTGCATTGAGTAAGACAAAAATAAAAGCCACTAATCATGTCCGGCATCAAGTACAACTTACGCCTTTGATCATTTATAGTGGCAGTGTAAGAAGGATGTAAAAAAATGTTTAAGAGGAGCGCCAACTTTGGCCAATCATAATGGCTAATCTAGGATCTACTTGCTTAATGATGTTGTGTAAGAGGAGTTCCACTAATGGTGAACAATACCCTCAATTAATAAAGACCCTTACGCATTATAAAATTGGTTTTGAGGTGGACTTCACGGAACAATTCAACGTTAGTGGACCCCCCCCCCAATGTGAGACCCACAAGTCCCAATGTTGCAGTGCACTTTCAAAACTTATAGGAGCCACCAAAACCATATTTTCCACAAAATATTCCAGTGGACATTTTTCTCATCCATTTGCTAAATTAGGTTAATTCTCTTGAGATTTTCCAAAAACGATGAGAAACTCAAATTCCGCAAAAACCACAGGGGTGTCACTTTAAGAACCGCTTACCTTATGGTTGATATAAATGGGTGATCAGCTAAGCTCTGAATGAATTAAATGACATTCTACATGCATTTCAATAAGAAGCACTACTAGGATACAAGTTTTACGCAATTGTCCCACGTTGATGAAAGAACAATGTAAATCTACCATCATGAGAGATTTGCAAATTTTCCAGTCACATAAGACAAGTTTCTAGTGATGTAGGTCAAGTTTCCAGTAACGTGGGTCAATTGCGTAGGACTCGTATGCTTGTTGTGCCGAAACAAGCCAAGTACTTAGTACTGAATTTAGCATACCTCTATATTTGTGGGTGGGATAGCATATAATATACATACTTTGGAGATCAAGTAGCTAGGCAAGGGATCAGATACATTTCTCTTCTTCGTCTTTTTTGTCGCTTTTTCTCCACAGTTTGGCAAACGTTTCCGAGTTTATGTCCCATCACGATCGGCATGGTACAAGTGTACGGAATCTACGGCTCCCACTTTTACTCATTTGCAGGCTGCGGAATTTCATGCAGCTCAACGCTAGCTTAAAGTGCAGTCTAACTTATAGTTTTGCCACATCTTCGAATGATTAGGTAGTAGATGAGCCAACTTGGACGTGAGCTAACTTATATGGACTCCACGCGGACTTTATGTGTGTCCCTTTTCTTCCCTTCTCCGTGCGCCATGCAAGCAGGGTTTAAGCAGGGTTTAAGCTTCTTCACCACTAACTTAATAGAGCTTCATGCATGGTTAAAAACGCCGCAGCATCTGTTCTATATATATCGAAGTTTAGAATCCGATTGATTTGGAAATGGTGTGAACGACTTGGTTGATAAATTAGAGTTCTAGATATATGGAATGGAATTTGATCGTTAGGTTTCTGTGTTTCTTTTATGAGAGAGTCCTTTCATTGATGTTGAATGCAGCGGATGCCACTCCCACACAACAAACCCTTTGTCATTGTTATTTTGCGGATTTGCCACCCCTCCTCAACCAATCAGAAGGTTCCCAACCCAGGGAATCTAAATAAGTAAGCTAGTCGTGTTCTTTTCGGTTTTATGAATACAAGAACTCGACTTCAATGTGGTTTCAGAAGTCAAATGAGATGAGCATAATCGTTTACTTGTAAGTTTATAGTAGTAAGTCATAGGTTGGATGATGTCAAATCTTGGACTTTGGATGTTGATATTCGGAACTAATTAGCAGTCTTCTCTAGGGTGTTGTTGGTATAAAAGACATTGCTGTCATTAAAGCGATTGGACGATGGGTAAGAGGTTCACTAAAAAGACAAACAAGCAATCAAAATTGCTTGGATAGGTACTTGACTTCCCAATATTCTACAAATCTTCACAACATGTTATTCTTGTTTTCCAAGCAACGTTACGGACAACATGGATCGGTAGGGCTAACACCTAGTCCCTAAGACTCTCATATCCGTCAAGATACATCAACATAATTCTCTCATTCTTCTTCTCTGCTATTCTCCTCTTAAATGAGGGTAAATGGAGGGGTGTGTAGGGAGGGAGGACTTGTTGTGACTTGTTTTTACAAAGTTATAATTTTTAGGATATGGTCAATAGATTTGTGAACAAACAAGCTAAGTGAATGAATAAGAGATCAAGTTTGTTTTGTTTGGTGAAGTTTATTCCAACAACTTGGGTTAGTTTGTCGAACTGTCAAAACCTTGTTGCCTTGGATACCATGTGTCAAGGGCCAGTGAGCTCAAATTCACGTGTAGGTCAGAGCTCCTCATGAACGCCAGTCTATTCAAAAATTTCAACCTACAAGTTCTAGTGGAATACCTTACATACTTTGCAAAGCTTACTTACATACCTTACATACTTTTGTGCACATAGTTCATCAACCATTTAACGTTAGAAGGAGGAGAATATACCAAGCATGGAAAAACGCCTTAAAGAGAATCCAAAAACCAATGCGCTTGAGAATGGATTATGGGGAAACAACACTATGATGTGGGGAAATGGGGGGGGGGCATTGGGATGAGCGCTCGAAGAAATGCCAAAAGTTGTTGCCCCAATTTTGTGGAATGCACCCCTAAAAATATGTGAGTCCCCCCCCCCCCCCTTGCCCTCATAATACACCTTGTGGCTTTTGGTGAATGTTGAGAGGCAATCCAATCTGTAAAGAAGTTTGTACATGAGGAGGTAGCACGAAACCCAAGTGCCCATGCATTCGCTATATTGTCATCCACATTTCTAGTCAAGAAGGGATATTTTTTTTAATTTAGGTTATGTTGTAATGAAAAACTCCTCTTAAAACTATGGATTAGTGAGAAAAACTATAATTATTACTCATTCAGTGAAAAAAGGTTAGTAGTTGCAAAAGTAAATAATTATGGCTATTGTCAAGGGTTAGGAGGAATTTTAGTAAGGAGCAATTGACATGTGAAAAAGGTGAAGGAGGAGGATTAGAATTTGGCTATGGACAGATGCGCCCCTTGAGAGTCAAACTCCTTGCTCCTCTCCCATATATCCCAGTGTAGACCATAGTCAAAGTAGTCATAGAAGACTCAACAAGATTTTAGATTTTGAAAAAAATTCCTCTTGAGCATAATTTTTTTTTAATTGTAAAATTGTTCAAGTACCATACTATGATTGAATCCACAAGGTGTGAAACCCGTACTTTCAATAAAAGATTGTTGTCTCTGAATTTGTATGTGATTGTGACAAATTGTCCTATGTGAATGTACATTGAAACAAAATACAAAAGCGCTTTCATATCAAATGCCACAAACACAATACCAAACGTTAAATGATGGCTAACCAATGAAACTATTCACCCAAATAAAATTCCAGTATGGTAGATACCTCAAAAGCTATTGTAGGAAACACGCCCTCAAAGAAGATATATCGCCACCTCGTAGCATGTGTCCATTCAAACATAATGACAACTTCTTGCACCTCATGTCATGTTGCACAAATAAACACATAACAACATCCGCACTAGCCGACATAACAAACTGGTCCACGCAATAGCCAACACACTACTTGCAACCCTCCCCACAAGATGCTCCACACTCATAAATGCCGAAATACTCAACGAATGAACACCATAATACACCATACCATCACAGCTCCTCCCCTACTTTTGCTACCTCCCACTCTGCAAGTGCCCCACACGACCACACCCTAATATATTGTGCATCCTTGGAGCAACACCTACGGCCAAACCTCCATTCTCACCAAACCCCAACCTAAAAGTCCAACTCTTTGAATTCACATACTGCAACAATAGATTCCCCTTGGAAGCCACAACAAGGAAAAAAATTGACCAATAGGAGGTGCTCCTCCCGCTACTCACCCAACAAGGATGGCAAGTCCTCCCACCCACAAATCATAACAACGGAAATTCACTATGCCATTCGCACCCCAACCATCAAATGCCTCACATACCTTAAAACCTCTACCCAAAAAGTCCATAAACTCATGGACACCCTCTCACAAATCTTCGTCAAATACTTAACACACATTATCCTAAACAGAAGAAACGTTGCAAAATAAACAGTCCCCAATCCCACTCGACAAATCCCAAACCCCCCCCCCCCCCCCCAATGCACACCTACTTACATCGATTAGTAACCCCATATTTGCCTAACAACATTGATCATCCCACAGTCCACCTACCAAAAATAGGCTCTAAAACCCCGTCCCCCTATTCACAGGAAGATGACTAGGAGAGGGTGAACGGACGTGGCACGCCAGCGTAAAAAGCAATGGTTGTTCCTTGTTATTATTATGCGAGGGTCCCAATGTGGTCCGAGTCCTGGGCAGGGTGCAAAACTTGCTGAGATTTGGGTCCCGGAATATGTTACCCTGGCCCGCTTTCAACTTGGGGTGTCACTCAGTTGGCAGGTAGCCAAGTATAATAGTATTTGATGCACACTAATTTTATGTGTGGGGCAGTGGACCCCGGGCACACGGAAGATGGGGTGTCTGGGGAAGCGGCCGAAAACGGACGCGTGAAAGTTACCTCGCTTGCATTGCTGGGGTGCCCCTGACCCTGTCAAAAAAGGGGCTTTCCTCCCTCTTTCTGTGACGGACCTGAAAAGCCTCCGTATGGAAAAAGGCACACACAAAAAAAAAAAAGGGGAGGCAAGCGAGGGGAATAAATTGACCCGAGCTGCGAAAAGCGAGAGAGGCGGGCGAGCGGGCGGCATCGTGCCTATCATTGAAAGGACGGTGGCACTGCCCGAAGTTGGCGCCGCCCTCAACGCATGCATCCCGCATCACCAAAAATTCACATGCCCCCCCCCCCCCCCCCCCTTTCCCCTTCCCCTTCCCCCTTCCCCTTCCCCTCGGAGTCTCCCTTGCTTGTCACATCCCGGCCTCGAATGAAATCTTGTTCTTGTGGGAGTTGCCCGGGTCTTTGCGTCCTGCCCATTGCCCCAAAAAAAAGAACCAAAATGACATTGAAAATAACTATATATACACATGTGGCTTCTCCCATGCGTTTCCCTGTGCCTGCAGATCGGCTGGCACGCCACCGCACACAAAAACGAAAGGAACGGAACCTCGTTTCTCAGTCTGGAAAGCCAGAAAGGCTTGTGGGATTGAAAGTACGTCAGGATGGTGATAAGAATTAGAAGAAGAAGAAGACTGTTTTCCTAGAGTAATGGAGAGAGTGTAATGGTCTGTGTGAGATAAAGGCTAATATCAATTTAGCGGGCCGATAGAAAGGAAGATTTGAGATTGCCTTAGTACGACATTCTAAAGCAAGGAAGGAAACATAGAAGAAGAAGAGCTCCTCCGGTCGCCGGAGGGGGCCGGAGTGAGTAGAGTTTATGTTCGTAGAACATCCTAGGCCACGCCCTAGGGCAATGGCGTTAGATCAATGGAAGGAAACATATTTGTAATGGAGTTGTAAAGAGGACACTCCAACCCACTGTGACAATCCCAAATAAGACTCCTAAGAGAAATAATGTATTTATAATTTAGGGTGGGATTACAATAGGTTATGGGCTCAAAAACACTGGGGTCTAAAACATCTCTTAACCCCTTAATGGACATAACAAATTGGACTCAAGATTGGATCCCAAGCTTGAAAATGAGTTTCTCAAATGGGGAGGGGTGCTTCCTTGAGTTGGGACCAACAAGATTTGGCGGGAAAATGGTGGTGCCACATAAGTGCAACATAAGTGCCACTTCATGCTTTTGTACTTTGGACTCAGACCCTAGTGTAAATTCCTTGCGTCCAAAAAACTTCTCTTGACTAAGGAGGTCTTTGGTCTTGAACCGTAATGTAAATATATCTTAACTTGGTATGGTACAGGAGCCTATTGGGGGCACTTCAAGGGCCACAAACAATTTTGATCATTGAACTAGATCTTGAAACTCACATCCGACTAGCAGTTGCAAGTCACACATAATGTCAATATGAGATTCAAAATTGTGATTCAAGTGCCAAAATTACAAGAGATCAATATTAACTTATCTTGTTCTCTATGTGGTCAACATATGTCTTTCTACTTGCATTGATTATTGAACTTGGACTCGACATCTAAATTTTTGAGCACATGCTCCAATCTATTCATAACACATCTTCTTTTGGTGTAGCCTTGCCATTCTACTACCACATAACATTATTCAGAGTCCATAACAATGTTCTGTGGGACTAATAATATTTCACGTAGTATTCCTAGATATTCCCCACATTTAGTTTATGCACTCAAACATATATGTTAAATTCAAGAGAATGACCATACGAGGCGGCCCACACCATAATTAAACATCTCGCTTGCTGCAAATCAACACTGTGTTGAGGTAGTGACATGACATTTCGCAAATAGCCAGGTGCCCATGGCCTTGCATAGAAGAAGAGAAATGTTTGAATAACATGCAAGGACAAGTGTTTGAATAACATTTTGGTCACTAGGACAGCAAATGCCTTGAGTTCACAACCAAATTATTTGAATAACCTTGCCTTGTTGTTGACATAACATTATTCAGCTTCCTCAAGTGGTTTCATTCTGAACTTAAATGGCACTTTTTGTGTAAAAAATCCAAGGTGAAATTGGTGGGGTAAAGGGGTTTTATGGCAACTCGTCAGTCCAGGGGGTCAATCCCGTATTTTAGAAAACTATGTGAGAACAAATACGGGGGTCTTCTTTATAGTTGTGACTTATGAATTATAAAACTCATACTTGTGACAAAGTTCAAGTTATATATTGAACTCTATGGTTTAAATAAATTAGGGTGTTTACAAAGTGTTCACGTTAGAAAAGTTCTAAAAGTAACATACCACATGGTTCAATAGGGTGGGGACTTAAAATAATATATATTAGGGTCCCACACTATGAATGACTCCCATTGGATGATATCTCGTGGATGTCTCTTGGTAGTTGGATGTAATATGCTTGGTTAGATGCGGGACGGGCTCCCAACACGTATACGCATTATGTTTGGCGTTGTGAGTTCCCAAATAGGGTTTGTGGGAGTTCTTCAAAGGTTTCATGTTTGTGCAAACTCCCACCATCTTGCAAACTTGGCGAATGTTGATGGTTGATTGTTGAAGGTTGGAAATAGGCACACGCGCATAGTTGCGCTCTTCAGGTGCGCCCATTCAACCTTCAACTTTCCCACTCTCAGGTTTTTGCTCACTTGGTATATGGGTAGGGTTTAGGGTTTTCAATTCTTGTTGTGATTTCTCACATTTTTTGGGAGCATCGTCAACACAAAGGAAGGGGGCGACGTCAATAGAAGGTGTTCATATGAGCGATACTAATTGCAACTAAGATACTCGGTTCCTGTCAAGTTGTTGGTTACAAAATAAGTTTGCAATGTCTTTGAAGTTGAAATTGTTTTCACTTGTTGATTCCAATGCTAGTCCAACACTCAATGGATTTTGTGAGTGTGATGAGGGCGATACATTTGCCAAATTCATACCACTACTCAAAGGTATTCAACTTGTAGATTGGTCTTTCAATTCTTTGATATTGAGAGTAGATGCAAGATTAATTGCAATTTTGAGGGGCTCAATAAAGTTTCTTCATATGAATGTGTTATGCCCTAGTTTTTCCCAACCTTAAATCTAGAGAGCACATGCGCGTGGTTGACTTAGATTCTAAACACGACTCCCAACAAACTCTAAAGTGCATAGTAGAGTAGGCTAAAATCCAAAGATCTTATTTTGCTTGATGACTTTGACTACCCATTGCCTCCACTTGATGTTCTAGAGTTAGTGGTGAGAGCACGAACCATGTGGCACTTGACTTGCAATTCACATTGGTGAGTGTTGAGGTTATGGCTAGACACTTGCTAGCCAAAGAGAAACTTAGGAATATTTGAAACTAATAACCTTGGAAGATCACTAGTGGCACTTGAGGGTCTTTGGACTATAATTTTGTGGGCATATTAAAGGTGTATTGTGTGGAGTGTTGTAAAGAGTTTGGATTCACCACTAGAGATCATTGCAAAGAGCTTATGAGAGAAAAAACCATTTGCTTTAGTTGGGGATCCTGAATCGAAGGAAGTCGAGTCTTGTTGGGTCTCTAGCAGACAATTGAGGGGTAGCAGAGTGACAACAAGTGAGTACATGAGCAACTTGTATGTACAGAACGTGGGTTGGTTGATAAAACCACAACTTATAAAAGCGGCTCAAATTTGCAATTGTTGTCTGAGCCATTAACTCAATTAAGTGTCTTTGCATTAAAGGTTCTAAGGGATGCCCTATATGATTCTTACTATTATGTGAAGGTGAATTGCATAATTTTTTTTTTGTCAAAGGAAACACATGAGTATAAACCTCCAACTGCTTGTTGAATTGGTTTGGGTAGGATTTTAATCAGAGGTTGTGGCAATGCTTTTGGCATATTGTTAGTTTGTAGCAATGGGGTAAGAGTTAGGATTTGGACTTTACGTTTGAATACAAAAGGTTGGACGTTGTGTATCGAATAATTTCAACCACTTGAACTTGAACAATGACAAAAATTGCTCCATATCTAAATGTGTAAACCTTAAATAAATTTTGATTGGTGTTGGCTTATTGTTATTTTAATGTTACAAGTATGAATGCAATTGTGTTTTTAAAACTTTTGGAAGCATTTGCATGTGTATTTGAACACAAGCATTTTATCACCAATTCCATGTATGTACATTTTGAATAAATAGAGTGGATATTAGGAAGCTAAATTGTGTGCATGTTATGTTGATGTGTGAATTATGATTTTGTACATGTAAGTGTTAGATTTTACATGACATCAACATAAAATAAAATTTATAACTACTATATGCCCATGAAAAAGAAGAATGAATACTACCTAAGAAAACATTATGTTCTCACATGTTCCCACTAAATACAAGGTAGTGACCCCTTGAATATGTCAGAATAAGTCTTTTCTTTTCTTTTCAATCTAGTGATTGCACCTTGAAAAGGTAGACATTGTCGCCTGCCATGACAACCATCTAGTTTGCATTGGGGATTTCCAGCCAATTGCGTTATTGGTAGAGTGTTTATGGTTGAAATTTTGTGCAGTGGGTACCAAGGCGGTGGTGTAGGTAATAGATTCCCGACTTATATTAACTCCAACTTCAGTTGCTTCGAGTGGATTTTGTTGTTGGGTCTTCCCGTACCTCTTGTCTGTTACTTCTTCTTCTATGGTTATTATATGTGCTAGCAAGTCCAACTCCCAACCCTTGCCCAGAGATTTGTGACTAGCTAGGTGCCTACTGCTTCACCACCTGTATTAACTAGCGGATCCTAACCTTTTGTTGTGTGAACTTTCCTCATAGACCAAGGCGTAAACCTCCCATTTTGTAACCAAATTCCATATTGTGGTTCCGTACTTCTTGTTATGTGCCCTACTTTTGTGACCTAGTTCCATGACTTAGATATGGACCTAGATCTATGACCTAGTGCCATGATATCTTAAGTCCCTCTTGCTTCTCATAAGGCCCTTAAGCACAAGATTGATAACCCAGCCACACCGGTCGTGCCTGGTTCAGCCAGCTGGTGGCCCCGGCCAAGGAGGTAGCGGGTTGGCTTGGCTTGGTGTGGCCCCGCACTAGCCTACTCTCCAGTTGGTGTTGTGAAGGGATTGAGGGTCCCTACCCAAAACTTTAAAAAAAAAGTAAGTCGAGATGATAATACTTGCAAACTTATTCTTAACTTATGTTATAAATGGGCCGACCAACCAACCAACCCAACATGCTTGGCTTTGACGTACGCGCCTGCATTGGCCGTTCCTTGTTGCAAGGGACCTTGAACCAACCGGGTTGGCTGCGTGCCTGATTGGTCCCCCCGATGTGGCCGGGGTATGACTCCCTTTTCAGGGTTAGCATAGACCTAGGCTCCCTCAATTTACTAAATATTTCTCATGCTAGTGGTAGGGATAAGGAGCCTAATCCGTTGTGCTCCTCTCATACCTCAATGCTAATATTTCCTTAGTATCCCCTGCTCCATGGTGGAAATCCAATGGAGCTCAACCTTATATATAAAAATCCTAATCTACTTGGACCAAGATTTTCTAACCCTAACTCTACTGGAGTCTCTCCCTTCAAGAACTTCCCGCCCTACTAACCACAAAAAGACCCCAAAAGAGAAACAAAGTTTCTCCCTTACTTCTCCTCCCTATACCTTCTTGATTCTCAAAATTGCACCTACTTCTTCCTTACCCATTATCTAATGAAATCCCTAAAGTATGTGATGCAGTCCCCATGAACATTTGTCCTTGTCATGCATTTTTTTTTTGTCTACCAATCAACTGTCATTTTTACTAGTTGGATGACATGCTCGGCTATATGTTCATGGTCCACTGGCTAGTTACAAGTTGGTGTTCTAAAAACTTTAGTACAATTCCCCACCTGGGCCTAACAAATCTCCAATCTCATTGCATATTCTCACATCCCAAAACGAACATCATTGCATAAAAAGACCACGCGTATAATCACACATACAAGTACAAATAGGCAAGGAAAGAGGTTGGCGCCTCCAAGCACCACTAATGTGTTCCATTCTGAAACTTGAAATTTGGTACCTAAAATTCTTAACCTTCACTACAATCAAAAGGTGGTGCCACTAATTGCCACTACATGAATAAAGAGGCTACAAGATACAAGCTGAGAGAACAAGAGGGTGATGACCACAGGGTTGGAGAACGGAGAAAGTGGTGACACCACTCACACACCCAACTAAATTCTAGATGATGTGAGCTCTTGGATGGGAGGATGGTCTCCATTCATGGCTCGCATTGGAGCTCATTGGCTACTCTAAATTATGGAGCTTAGAAGGAGGGTCCCATTTTTTAGGTGACTCCACTCCACTCATGTGAAGCTAGTTGGTGCCACCTCTTACAAACAAAGAGTGGAGGTGACACTTTAGAAAGGAAAAAATCCAATGTTTTTAGCATATGCATGGAAATCAATTCACTTCACTGTAGAAAGTGGCTACTAGTAGCCAAATTATTATTAAAATTATTATAATGGTTCCAATCACTCTAAGGCACATCATATAGTTTATTGTCTACAAACGAGAGATTTCATTTCCCACACTCACCATTGGGGGGCGGGGAGGTTAGTAAATGTTTGCACCTATAGGTTTATTGTTTATTCACAATAAATTAAGCTCCATCTAATAATTTATCATGATGTAAGTGTTCTTTGGTTTATAATTAAAATACATGGGATCTACATAGGAATCAACATTTTTATACTCCCCAATGGTAAGTGTTGTGAAGAAGTACCCACAAACATGCAAGAAGAATTGATCTTCATGTGGCCCCATGTGTGGGGTTTTGCATGAGTGGTGAGTACCAATTTATGCAATTGATAATCTTCAATCTATCCCCCCCCCCCCCCAAAAAAAAGGATCATGGAAACAAGTTTGGTTTTGACAATCCTAATCACTTTGGTGAATGTGATGCAAAATCTTACCAATTCCAAGTTTAAGGATGTTATTTATTTGTTTTTAATTTTTAAAGAAAAGCGTAATTGAAAAACACTTGCAACCACTTTTTGGCTACTTAGATTTGAAACTTAAGTAAGATTGGACTAAGTCCAAGTCCATAATTATAACATGTTGAAATTTATCATAGGATCCTACAATAGTCTTGTATAATAAAGGACTCCGATAGAATGTGTAGAGTTGATCATGATATTATTATAAAAGTTTTTTTGTCTTCATTTCCAGTATTCGGCATTTATTTATATGAATTTAACACCAAAATAGATGTATGGAATTTTCCATCATATTTTAATAGCATGACATTTAAGAAGTTCAAAAGTATGTTGATGTATCCATTCATAGAATTGAAGCCACCAAGAAGTCCACATTTTGAAAATACATCCAACTTTACTTAAATGCATCTTTAGGCACTTTCAATCAATTGATTTGCACAATAATCTAACAAATAAGGCAGGATGAATCTTGAAAAACAATTAGTTATCAATATAGTGGGGGTGAAAGTTGACACATGCCAACATTACTTTGTGGCATTGTGCTACAACTTGGTAAAGTCGTAAAACATTGCACTAAACAATATATTTAGTGTCAATTACTATTTGGAATCATGTCTATCATCTTTTGACTATTGATGCAAATTTCTACCAAGTGAAGTATTTTAAGTTCTACAATGTCCAAACAACCAATTTGACTTATGTTTGTAAAATAGGATATACAACATTGCATAACTCCAAATAACAAGTGACACAAAATACAGTATTTAGTTTGTACTTATGGTTGGAAATCCGGCAAAGTCTATCGCGAACAAAGTGGTCGCTTCCTATCCCCTTTCCACCACTTACGTGATGTTCCCAAAGGGAATCTTCGCAACGACCGAGGTATCTTGTGCGGAGGGATATTTGTTAGGATACTTTTTTGTGAACATGTTTTTGGGAATCTAACTTAATGAGCGCTTTGAACAACTATTTGAGCATGACAAGTGATACATGATGTATCTAACTTTGTGGGATCTTCCTAAATAGAGTGTGCGTCCAAGACTAGCACACAACTCATTGGAACTAGATATCTTTGCTACTTAGCTTAATATCGTAAACCTACCCTATGCGGAGTCTCTCACCCGAGTTTGAACCAAGTTTGTGATATTTTGGTCTGTTTTGTAATACTTAGAGGCAGCCTCGGACATCCCGGTCACGATTAAGTAAGGTGCCGTGGTCTTAAAGTAACACCTTCGCTTTGGTGACACATGTTTTTAATCCTTAAGCCGTCAACAAGTGAGTGCAGCAATGGTGGATCAAGTGAGTCATTGTTGAAAGTGATTAATTATATGCGGCATTATGTATAAAATAGCACCACTTCATATGTTCATAATAGCGGTGCAAAAAGGATGCAAGAACGTCAACTTTGGTCAATTACAATGACTAAACATGGTTCTCTCCGCTCGACGAGGCAGTGTGAAAAGTGTTCCACAAAAAAAGAACAACACCTTCATTTAATAAAAGATCCTCACTTGCAGTCAGACTGATATTGTGATAATTCTTAATTAGCAATCCAACATCAATAAACCCGCCTAGTTGATAGTAAAAGGCCCTTTCCTTAAGATGGCTTGGAGAATTTAAGTAGGTTGCATATGAATTTATTAAATCATGTATTTTTTTGGTAGATTCTGCTAATCTATGGATTTAAAAATAATAAAATTCCAAACTACTTCGCCTTCCTAAAGTACCAAAAGTTCCTTAAAGTGTCACGTTAAGACCTCAGTAGCTTAAGGTGGATCCAAATCCACATTAGCTTTTCAATACAACACACCTACATATGATTTCCTCGAGTTCTTGTTGTTTTCCTCCTTGCGGCTCCACATGTTTTATTTGGGTGAGGCCCACTTTATACGTACTTGGGGCCGGGCTGGACTTTAGGAATTTCAACCATAGGATCACTTGGTTTCATCAAATTCAGTCAAAGGAGTTTTATCTGGGGGTGGTCTAGAACATTTACTCATCATGTATGGTGTCCTAGGTGGCAAAATTTTGGCACCAAATCTTCGGGTTGCTTTGAACAAATGGGGATGAGGTTTTCCTTGGCTTGAACTCTCAACATGGGCACGACTAGGCTCATTTGTTGGATAATGAACATCTCTATTGTCAACTCATACAAGATTAGTTCTCTTAAGTAATCATTCTCCTCAAGAACATCGATACCTAAAATTGGGCCCCATCACTTTACATGTGACAAGGTTGAACCCGAAAGAAATTGATAAAGTTGGACCAGATTGAGGGCTTAAATGCTTGACAATCAAGCCAATGCTCAATCCAACCCTAGATTTTCTTGTTTCCATCCACGTCATATGTGGACCAAGGGTTTAGGACATGCCAGGAAGAGAGCTCTTACTTTCCCCAAGCTCAATGTCAAGCAAAATGGATCAACCTAACCAAGTCCAAGGGGAGGTTGAGTGCTCAAAACACCTACCGAGCGGAAAGGAGGGGAGGGTGAAGACACCAATTATTATTGTAGAGGCTGGATGTTGTTGTTTTAGCCAAATTAACTCATTATTTGGTATTAGAGACCCCGAATTAGCCTCTAATGTTTAATGTCACACACACTATTTGCGAGGGGCCTAAACTAGATGCCTAAAGGTTTCAAAGTGGCACATCCATTGATTTCCAACACGATACTATTCATCAATGTGAGTAACTTATTAAAGGGAAAAAAACATTAGCAATGTGATTTTTACCATAGCACATAGCAAGACCTGAGATGATAGTTTTGCCTTTAAGTATGCAATGGGAATATATTATTGAGCATACTATGGCAAGTGTGATGTGTTTGCATTTTAGCAGGCAAGGGGAAGATATTCTTGAGCATACTCATACCAAGTGTCATTTGTGTACACTTTAATCAACTTGTAGACCATTGTGTAACATAGGCATACACCTAATAACATTGTTGAACATGTTCAAGCCAATATATTAGTAAGTGCATTTGAGCAACAAGTATCATGAGGTAACACCAATGGCGAGTTTGTTTATTATTATTGTAAGTTACCTAACATACGCCTCAAAATAGAGTAAACAACACTATTACGCATGTGACACTAAATACAATAAACAATGTAGTGAGCTTAACTTTGTAAGAATCAACAACCAATCTATAGGAGGGGGTCAATTTATACTATTACCACCTCATCATGTATTTGAAAGCCAACCTAGTCTAAAGGATTGACAGTGTTGATGAAGGATCTAAGGTAGATGAATATTAAATGGTTACTATCTATGATTAAACCACTTCTCCTAGGATATGAAGCACACTAATATAACTACAAGATGTTTAGCAAGACCAAAATAAGTATGCAACCACTTACCTCATATTTTTTGGGACTCATATGAATATCCTATTCATTATCAAAGAACAAGTCCTCTTACTCATGAAATGTTCATACATGTCTCCCTGATTACATTCATTATTGAGCATAGAATGGTTATCATATTTTGAGCATGTAGTCCAATTTCTTTTAAATGTCATATGTCTTGTTTTTGTTCTTAAAGCAACACCCAATCACATAGCACTCAAGTATACGTGTCTGAATACGATAAGTAACTAAATTAAGGACATCTACTTATGGAGTATCTCTAGACAAGGCACGATGTGTTTAGCATGTGACATGAATCCATGGTTGATTGTTGCATATGATATAAAGGTATATGGCCCTATTGTGTTACATATTCTCTTATTTGCAAGGTCAAGGTGGTTCAACGCTTCAAATAGCCCATTGTTTGGACATTGTGTGCAAAATTTATTTGGGTTCGAAGTTACACTTGTAGGTGACTTAGAACCAACACCAATATGAAATGTTCAAATGGTGTACGTGTTCCTAATCATTATATTCCTATTGTACAAGATTTCTAGGTGTTAGATTTGGGTTGTGTTGGTTTTGAGTATAATTACCTTAGAGATTGCAAATCATGGAGATTGTCAATTGTTGTTTGAGTAGAGATATAAACATGAGTCCAATATAAATGTCATGTGGCAGGCCTCCCAATTACTTTGTGATACATATTTGCATAACACAATTGTCCTTTAAATGTGATGTACATCTTCATTACCAATATGTAGTTATCCTGCAAGATTCCTTGTGCATAACATAATTGTCCAAAACATTTTGAGCTTATTGAGATTAAATAGCCTTAGATATGCGAACTAGAAATAAATGGAACAATTTAGCTCAAGATAATTGAAAACTAGCCAAGTCCCATGTACCACACTTTTCAATGTCAAGGCCATGGATTTGTGTTTATATTAAAAAAAATCACCTTCCACATACTTCCCATAACTGACATTTAAGTTTATTTGGACAAACTACTTGTTTAAATATAATAAGGGATGTGCACTTGTGGGGACAAAAACATGAAATAACAACAACAAAAGCAACACAACAATCACAACGTTGAATGTTTGTATTTCATGTTCGTCAACCATGATATTTGTATAGTTTTGTGATGTGATGTATGTCATATTGATGGTTGGAATTGTCCAAAATTCATGCATAAATCCAAATCTACTTCAATTTATCGTTTACATAGACTTCAATATCTATCGACTTGCATGTCATGCCCGAAAAGAATTTGTACTTCAAAAAGATTCCGGACAATGTTATTGAATTTTGAGAATGGTCATAGGGCACCCTATGCCCACTTACACGTGGCCCTTGTTTTATGAGCATGCTTACATGAGCTTGCTCATGAAATACTTTTTCTTATCAGCCTTGAGTTTGTTGGCCAAACATGTGTTGAGTTTGGAATAGAATCTAAGGTTTTCTTGCTGATGGTTGTTATGTGCATGTTTGTTGCACATGGATACACTTGGGTTGTAGAGTGATTCATCATGTGCATGACATTGTAGGGTGTTGCTTTAGAGGTGTAGAAAATATGTTGAGTTGTGTCATGGTTAGAAACACAACAACCCTAGATTAGAGAGCTCATGCGAGGGCCATACCACTCTTGGTACACAAGTATCTATCATGAGTGTACTAATCGAGATCAAGTTGCCTTCCATTTGGGATATCCAAGAAAGAAAAGTCTCACAGATGGAGTTCAACACATGCTTTGTTTTAGAGATGAGAGAATTCAACATAAGCAATTGCTCCCATTGACTACAATCTTAACTCATGAGCATGTAATTGTTACTAGAGAGCTTCTAACTTATAGAGATTTATTAATTACCTTGTTGTATCAGTTTAATGTTGGATCTGGCAGTGGCCTTGGGGACCAACCGCTCATTTATTCTATTGATTTCAAAGTGCCACAATTTCTACCATGTCAAGCCTAACTATCATGTTTTCATCCATGCATTTTTCTTAGGTTATCAACATACCACAATTATCATTAAGCCCATTCAAATTCATCAAAATCTATTATGAAGAAGCAAATCACAAATGCCCGCCGACATTGCAAAGGATTGTATTTCTCCATATTTATTCTAAACTCAAATGTCAATCATGCATAAAATGAAAAATGAAAAATAAAAGATTGGGCTTGTAGCATTGCAACAGATTCCATTCCAATAGATAATGATGATTGACTAGCACCTTGTAGCAACTTGATATATATGAGTTATAATGAATACTACACCAAAAAAGTGTACATGTTACGATAGATTGAACTATGTGCACTTGATGTATCAATCATTTTGAATTCAATACATGGTTCGATTGTAAAGAGAGTTGGGAGAGCCTATGTGATCATTTGTAGAGAAAGAGAACAACATATGCTTTGGAAGCTCTTGTACTCTTTGCATCTCTACTCCTAATTTGAAACTTGCTATGATAGTCTTTGTGATGCACGTTGTAAATGGATCATGCAATTTCTTAAGTTGTTGCAATGATGAAAAATGTATGTGGAGTTGGAAGTGTCCACAATAGGTCCATATATATACTTGAGTATGCAACTGAGGGCATGTTTACACCATGGATCATGAAGTTGGACCATGGAAGATGGTGTTTTTTCATAGTCCAACTTAATGGTCCAACTTCCATGGTCCGATTCCATAAAAAAAAAATGTACAAAGCTTTTTGGGCCGCTCACTAGGTGTAAACCGAATGTGGCCCAAGAGGAATGACCATGCACCAAAAAGTGAGAGTGCTCATGTTCTTTAATATATGTCCAAAAAGGGAAGTTTTTGAAAAATCAAATCAACTCAAGTTTGATCATTCTTTTGTCTTCACTTGTCTTCATCTTCTCTTCTCCCGAAAAAAATTCATTGACAAACTATTATAACAACATTTCTCTGTCATGGGCCCTTACCTTTTTCTACCCAAGCACCTCTTTTGCCCCTCCCATCACAAAACCGATTGGACCATGTCAGTGGATAATGTAAGCGTTAAAATATGTCTTTTGAAGACCTTGAACTCCATGACCACTTTGACATTTTTTTCCTTAGTGTAAACCGAAGTGACCCCAGGACGAGTTCAACAACCAATCACAAATTTTACAGGGCCTTGGGACGACTTCGTGGTCCATGGTGTAAACAGCCCCTGAGAAGATGAAGAATTTGTCAGAGCCATGTAAGAAATGAGGAATCTGGATGGATTAGTGACCAGCACGACCGTCATGGCTGCTTAGTTGCCAACGTAATCTTTACATCACTTTTCCGTTCCATTTAATGGAGGTTGGGAAGCTCAGATTCTGATATTCTAACTAGATTTCTAGGCAGGTTTAGTTGTTATGCAGTTATGAATCCCTTCCACTTCTTGGAATATTTGGTTCTCAAAAGCAATCACACTGTGCCGCTAGCTAGTGACTAAGCATACTTCAGTGAATATTAAACTAGAGGTTTCAATATCAAGAGAATGAGATCTTGATACATGGCTTATCAAGATAATGAAGGCCCTGGCCCTCAGAGCTTCCGCAACATACAAAACAAGTTCCATAATATAGTGGACTTATGATAGTTTGATACCAGTCAACAAGGAAAACTGTTACATCAGTTCTTCGTGTCATTTGGGGCCTCACCCAAGTCAGCAATCTTGCCACACTGTGCATGCAAATTTGACTTCATTGCTTCAGCAAGGCATGTTATATTGATCAAGAAATACAAACATTTATGTACCACAATTGTACATTTAAAGGTTTCAACTGCGCTCAAGGTTACTTGGTCAAATAAAATTCACATTAGTTATTATCTAATGAATAACTTAATCACAAACTATCCAATTTCTTCTAGAAATTGTCCGGCATATTTGATGCATTAATCATCCAAACATTTTAAATTTAGTTACGCATAACACGTGGGAATTCTTCTTAAAAAACATATTTCGACCACTCACCCACACAATCACAGTTGTACACTGTATCCAGGCAATGATAGACACATGACCACACCTCTTCTCCGTGTGTGCAAACCAACACATTAAAGGGCTACGTATAGCTAGACATAACAAAGCAATGCATCATATAGTTAAAGTACTACAAACCAACAAATCCAAAGATTATTCTCATTAGCAATTGCAGGAACCATCAACAACAACCCTCCTAACTCAACAACACTGGAATGGTTACTCTCTTGCACTTGCAACAATGCACCATGTCAACACACAATCCTTAAACAACTACCATTAATTCCTTCCCCCTCACTAAAAATACGGTTCATTGAATTTATATATTGTCATGACCATGACCATAAACAACTATAAAAAATAAATGTAACAAATACAACCCATGTTGGACACATCACAACAAAAAGGATGGATAGTAAACCCCCTCATAATGATCATGTGGGGAGTAAGATTCTACAAGGGCGTCATACACATGCGCTCAATGGCAAAGCTCAAAAACCTCACATCCCTAGAAACAACATTAAAAACCTATTAATAAAATCTAGACACTAAAATACTATCAAATACCTCACGTATCTAATCTTGCAGGCAAAAACTTAGCCCTTATTAGCCTAGAGGACGGTCCCAAGTGCTCATTAGAATAAGATTATAACAATGATCAAACCTCCCATGTTTAATGACCTCGAGGCCAAAGAATTGAGGCCGTTGCATAAAGCCTTGAAAGAGAAGAGAAGAAGAGAGGGAGCCATTTAGATTTCCAATCGATAATACGGCCTGAAATGCTTCAAACAAATTATATTGATTGATTATTTATTTTTTTGTTGAAATTGGTCTCAAGGCCAAGAATCTGCCTTCTAAGAATGGTGCACTCCTTTGCTTGAGCTCCAACCATGTTAGATAATGTCTTTTTTTGAATAAAATATTAATTTCAAAAAAACAACCTCATATGTGTGTAACATAGTTGGGGATAGTTTCAAAAATTGCACCCATGAGAAGCATAAATTCCAACCTTATGACACAAAAACTTGGTCTTGAACCTAGTGTTAACCGGCCTTTATATGTCCTAGCTTTCGCTCGTGCCGTTTTGGCCTAGTGCACATGTGCATATGACTTATGAATTAATGAGGTTTATAGAGTATTATGATGTGTAATTTGAATCATGGAAAATAATGTGGCTGATGTATAATGTGAAATACCATGGGCAACCTATTGTACGTGTCACATTATACACCGACTCGCATGAAAATGGGGTGCATCTCTATAAATACTAAACCATAAACATAACATGGAGGTCACAAAATAATTGAAGGTTAAATCCAATAAATATGGAAAGTTTGTGACCCTATTGTAGGTATTTTCAACAATGCAGACATTTGGGCCATTGGATGAACTTGAGAAATGTTTCATCCATCTAGTGGTTTTCGTTGCAAGTTTCACAATTGGAATAGAGATGTAGAAGTCATAAGAAGTTGGAGTGAAAATTCTTTAAGTCATTGAACGATTACATAAGTCCTCCCAATTGTATTCAATATGAACATAGAATGATGTTTTGAAAACATTATCCAATCTCATGATAACATGTATTTTATGATGTCCTCATATGAATTAAATGTAGACAACCACTTAGGAAGAGTGACCACATACATTAGCATAACAGCAAAAGGTAGACTTAATCATGAAATTATAAAATGTGTTAAATGATAATAGTAAATATAGATATTCTAGAATTAAAGTCAAATTTAAATGTAAAGCACCCCCCAAGAAAAAACCTCCATCCCTCCATCCCTCTATTCCCCTATCCCACTAACCCCAACATACCTAAAGGTCACATTGTCATGTGGCCCTCCCATCTTCCATCCCATTATCTAGCTCCTCCACCCTTGACCCGTACCTCCCCTAGCTCGCCCTTCCCTTCCCTTTCCTTTCCTTTCCTTCTCTTCCCTTTGATTTGGGCGAACCAACCCATACACTCGTTCCTTGTTGGATGCCTAAACCCTTGCCTCCAAGGAATCAATGTATGGGTTGGTTTGCCCCAGCCCTTCCCTTCCCCATTTCTCTCCCTCACCCATACCTTCCCCATTTCTCTCTTTCCTTTTCTTTTCCCTTCACCTCCCATTAGAGCCCGGACCATCCGGGTCCCACTAAGCCTCAACCCTTGACATGGCGACCTCACCATCAACACCACTACGAGCTCCATTGTATGTAGATAGGGTTTTAATTGAGAGTTTGTAACAATTAATTGAGAGTTTGTTGTAGTCATTCCACATGGGATCCATCAAGGTGCCATTTGAGCGTTGTATACCTAGTATAGAGTTCAAGCTCCCAAGTTGAATGCTCATGTGCATATTGACTTAGATTATGTGTAGGCATGCGTAAAAGGCTCTCCACCAACAAAAAGGCTTCATTCTTCTAGCCAATGAAAAGACTCATTCCTTCTCAACAATCTAATAATCCATCGCATGTAATTAGCACACATAAATAGCGTGGGGAGGTAACTCATATTAATAAAAGAACATAATGAGGTAAATGATAATTTAGAAGAGGAAGAACTACACAAGAAGACCCTGAATTATGTAATCAAAGATTAAACATTCACTAATTAACACTCAAAAATAAATATGAAATCTAATGAGTGTGCTCAAATGATTAACCCAAAGAATGACATGAGCTTTTGTATGACAAGAATGAGACACAATTTTTATAATTGCAAGGAAAATAACTAACAACAACTCACCAAGTAGCATGGCTCCAACCATGTTGAAAGGATTGTGACTCCTGGATATAGTGGCTAAATGTGTCAAAGCCAAGTGTTCAAAGAAGCACCTCACTACTAGGATTTTGGGTATGGGGCGACATTGTTCTTGAGTTGAATTTGACACGAGGTGTCCATGGTTGCCATTTGCCGGTCCCATGCCTTAATTTTTTTTGTAAACAGGGTCGTGTGTGAATGATTGTGGTCATTTCCATAATAAGTTTGCCAACCATGTTATGTCTATTACAAAAAGTGAAATTTTATAAAGTACCAAAGATTTCATGTAACTTTCCACTTTTCACGGGACCTTCCATATTTTAAAATCACCTACATAGTAGGTAGTCAAACTTACCCGTATGTAGGTCTCAACATGGATTTTGCAAATGCCTAGAGTGCTAGCATGGAAGAAACAAAAGCCAAGGGGATTTGAACCGAACACCTTATGGTTCACAAATTATGTCCCTAGCTATCAATTTTGCTCACATCACATATACACGTAAACAATCGGTAATAGGGTTATTGAGTAACAAGGTTATTGCATGGATTTACCCCCAAAATAAATGGACCTCGTGAAGTGGGCCATGGGTGCCGGTTTGACACATGTGTGAGGCCACAATGACTCAAACAACACCATAATAAAAGTGGTCGTCATTGTGTGATGCCTTTTGACACAATTGAGGTTTGTGTCATTTGGAAGTGTATGCGCAACACCACAATCCTAATAGTGCATGTTTCTACTAATGAGCACTCCCTTCACTTTCTTCTCATATATAAAATCAAAAGTCACTCCAAAAACTGTCTAAATACATCATCAAGGTATTTCCCAAACATTTAGTATCATTTTTGGATGCTCACCCCCATACATTTTCATCCAACACTACATGTCATCCACCTATATGCCCCATGTATGATGCCCTCCCACCCATGAGACACCCTTCTTATCTCAAACATTCTTCACACTAATCTCATACATGATCAAAACAATACAAAAGTAAGGGATAATAACAATGGCATGGGGTCTTCTCTTCATTGGAGCTCTAAATGATGTGCGTGGGTGATTATGAAATAGAACCCCCCGATACAAAAGAAAATAGAAAACAACAATATACGTACTAATGGTATGCTAGATCATACACTCATGTATGTATATTAAGATATTCAATTTAAATATGATATACACCTCCACTGCATACACAAAATAGAAATAATGGAACATATGTCTTTATTATTTAAACAAGTTCATTTTCATTGTCCACTCAGAAATTTATTGATGATTATATTATCCATGTGATGCACCTCACAATAATATGACCCTACAACATATGTTTGCCTGCTTCAAAAAAAATCGGGACCCCTGTGAGCCCAAAGTTGTGTGCCCACATATGTATTAACCTTAGAAATCATTAGAATTTAGATATGGAATTTGTTATTGTGAAAACAACATAAAAAGAGTGATGCTTTGGGCTTAAGTTAGGATTGGGTGTTAGACTAGAAGGGTTAGCTACATGCAATTTATTGGTGAAAGAATAGATTAATAGGAATTGTGAGTGTAGAGTATGGTAGGTAGATGGGTTGGGTTTTTATTAACTGAATTAGGCTTGTGTGGTCGCTACTTATCCGAGTAGTCACTGCCCGTTTAGGGGTGGGTACCGTTGAGTCAGGATAGCCTCTTAGCGGTGGAAGGGGATTAGGCAGCTGCGAGGAGAAGCAAAGGGGTTTTGGGTTTTGCAGCGCCGAAGGGAAGGTAGGCAGAGGGGATGGCATTCTGCCGCAAGGGGCAGGAAGCCGAGGCGAGGTGGCCAGATGTAGTTGCAATGAACGTCAGCTTGTGGGGGCGAGGCAGGGATAGAGACACATGAAGGCAGACAATGTTGGGAGGAGACGAGATTCACACCAGCCTCCGAGGAAGGCAGGTCGGGTAGATTGGAGGGCCGGGACTACACCAGCATCTCACTGTGCAAGTCGAAGGGGAGAAGGAGACATCGCGGTGCACTCCCACATTGTAGGAAACTCTCAAGGAGCACAGAGGCAAATAGAATTCACAACCAGAGAATGCAGTCTCATTTTTCGTATGTCAATTTCTTGTGTTGGATCTGGAAAGGACTGTGACTGAGAGATTCGGCAAGTGAATCAGTGGATGGCTGCAAGCGAAATGCAGCTGCTGGATTGGGTTTGTAATTGGGATTCAAGGCAGTACTTGGGTTGCATCTGACCCGGAATGCAACTTTGAGATTGAGCAAAGAGGGCAGCGGTCGAAGAGGGAGTGGAGTGGGCTGTGCCTTCTGCCGAACAAGTGACGGCCCATGTGAAGGGGGGTTGGGTAAGGCCAACGGCCTCGGTACAAATTGGTTACCGGAGGGAGTGCTGGGTGAGGCCAGCGGCCCTGGGACAAATTAGTAACCAAAGGGGGTGACACATCAGGGCCATCGGGACTGGGATTTCTGAGGGACGAGGTTGCTGCCAAGAAGGGAAGCACGGGGGAGGCCGCATGGGTGAACCATGATTTTGATTAGGGTGTGGATTGAGGAATTAGTGTGGGTGTTAGTGGATTGAAATGCCAAATGCACAAGTGGCATGGCTTCTAGGTTAGTAGGAATTAGTTAGTGAGTTAGTTACCTCATGATTAGGGATTAGAGTTTGGTGGTTAGGTGTTCATTAGACCATGAGAGTGGCAATGAAGTAAAGGAGAAAAGTATTTTTTAAATGCTCATCACCTTGTGACTCATGAATAAAGTTGTGTGTTTTATATCCCTAGTGTGGAGGTGTGGGAAGTTGGATCTCACGGCCGAGGTTGTTAAGTGAGTGCATGTGAGCCATGGGCTCTCACCCGGACTATGACGCTTAAAGGGTTGGGGTTTGTGGCTGACAACCCCTTTTGTAAATCTATTTGTACTTCAAATTCTTAGTAGTCTTTTTTTAGTTTCAACACCTTAGAGGAAATGAACACCTCCCCCTTAGGTATATTAAGTATACGAAAGCCTCAAATGAAACCCTTTTTGCACACTCACATTAGTTTGTGTGTGGTATGAAGAGTGGGCACCCTTGACACTGCCTTACATAATACCAATCGACTTGTCACTATGTCCGTATGGCTACCTATCAAACCAATTTTATTTTTTAGTTAGCCAGCCAAACTCTCTAGAGAAAATGGTTGGCAATGCTTATTAACAAGCCTAAAATATGGACCTTCAAGTGGTTGGAATCCTTAAATTTGAACAATTGCAATTTGAAGACAATAAGAAGATAAGTGACATAAACAATAGTGGCTCTTCCCATCATGCTTGGAAACTCATACTCTTAGTCAGTTTTCATAACATTACTCAATGTGCAACTCCCGTGACGTGGGTCCTCGTAATATAACAATGGGATACCTGAGAAGTTGTGCATGGAGACTCAAATTTTGATTGACCTCGAAGTATATGGCTATTATATTTGAAGGGCCCACATTGTTGAGTATTGTTATGTTATCAATGATTTTTAATACCACATGAGATTTTATTGAATTTTCTGCAAAAAATGCTTCTAAAATGATTTGGTGAAGATCAAGGATAATGATCCTTTATTCCAACCTTCTGGATATGGTCTACATCACATTCTCATACTCCAACTCCATTACATACTTTATAATACATCTTTGGTTCACACTGGAACCCCAAGATATTAAGGGTTAATGGGGGACTTGATGCTATTACAAATTTTGGTGACTCGGCCTTACAATATACATACGGTCCATGTTAAAATAAAGACACACTCATGTGTGACAATGCATAACATTATTAAGAAGTGTGCATTTGTTCATGTGGCCCCCGAGAATACAATCATGGGATGCTGCAACTAGTGCACATTCAGACTGAATTTGCACTAGGTGTGGGATCCATGGTTATATTCTTAGGGCCCACATGAACAAACGCACATTGCTTAATGATGTTATGTGATGATCAAATTATGAAAAACATATTTGTATCAAAAAATACTCATGGTATGTATTCAAACTTAAAATTTTGATAACATTAAGGCGTTCTACCAATTCAAAAATGCACTCAAAGATGAAGCCAAATTTTTAAAAGGTTAATTTTGACATAATTAGCTAACAATGAATGTATGTAACTGAAACACACATTTTTATGCATAGAGAAGCCTAGCTTGTACCTCTTGAACACTTAAGAGTTGACTTAAGTATTGCTTTCATCGTATCATGAAGTACATATTGTCTTTATTTTGAACTTGGGACTCCATTTATAGAACGATGTGTCCAATTATGAAGGTGAATAGAGCTCTTTTATTGTTCTTCAAGATTGGATAAGGGCCACATCTATCCATCTATCCATCTTTTTATATATGTATATAGAGAGAGCGCGCCGACAATTTGGTGGCATCCTATAATTCATCAAGATCATAGGCCACACACTTTGCAACAAAATTCTTCGTATTGAAGGCATAATCACCAAGATTGTGGGCCACAAGTTTTTGGTGCAATTTGTCTTGTATTTTGATGACATGTCACATAATTCTTCTAGCTCTAGTTATGGGCCACACATCCTCATGCACTTTGTTCTCGTTCTAGCAATACGTCCACCAAGTAAGACATGCAATGCCTTAATGCCAACACAGGTACTCCTTGCATATGTGTCAACTTATCCATTTATCCTCAAACTTCCACGCGAATTGTATCTTGAAATTCTTATGTGCTAATAATTGGATTTGAGAATCTATAGAGGGCTTCAGGTTTGCGAGAAAGTTATGACTATAATACAATTTCATGAGTACTATCACCGGGAAACCAATGCGCTCACTTCATGACCCTATCTTTAGATGTCAAATAACTCACAATTTTCGAGTCAAGAATACAAGAACCACAGTACGATTATATACGTGCATGTTTCTGGGAATTCCAGCCAGAAATTGGAGTTCTCCCAAGCATGTAACTATTACAATCAAAATTTGACTTAGCAGCAAACAGGTCACCAGGATGTATATTGTGGGCCTAGACTTGTAAGTAGTACTAAGTTAAAGTTTTATTGAGGGATTTCATTTGTCCTGAATGACCTTCATAACACTATTGTTGGAGGAGGTTTATTTTAGTGCCGGAATGTAGTTCTCATGTGGGATTCAAGTAGGTCAATGTCAATGTAAGAATGACACCTAGCCAAATTTGAGAGAAAAATAAATACACTTAGTTGGAGTAGAGAGAAATTTGAAGTAGTAGCAGATAATGGAGGAGTGTGTTTAGACATGACTTCAACGATTTGGGCGAATCAACCCATACTCTCATTCCTTGTCAGATGATTAATCCCTTGCCTCCAAGGAACCAATGTACAAGTTGGTTCTCCCCAGCATGACTTCAACCCTACTTACTTACTTTGTTTTATCATGCATCATGAGGATGAATAATTGGCACTTGCTCTAGGGGAGGGTGAATTTGTTGGCTCATTGGTGTAAAGCTTGGAGATTTTCATTCTAAGCAAAAGGAACTCCTAATGAGGATCAAGTACCGTGAATTATTTTAGTCGGGTCAAATTGAGATGAAACAACCACAAGCTTTTTTTTTTCTTTTTTTTGGGGGGGGGGGGGGGGGGGAGGAGGAGGAGGGGGTTTAGGGTTTATGATTGGAGACAAGTCCTTGGCTTCTACCAAAAGGAGGACCATGCAGGGACAATCATGGGATTCATGCTGTCAAATCTAGATGTAGGGTCAAGATTGATAGATTTTTTTTGAGTTTGGACAACATGTTGCATCCCAAAAATCACCCAATTTGTGGATTTCATCCATAAAAGGAATGTTGAAGTAGTCCCAACCCATGGATTTTCAAGCATTCCTGATCAACTTGGAACTAAGCTCTACTTGGGCTAAGTGTGAGAGCCACTCCTCACTTGAAGTGCAAACGCATCCACTTGAAGATCTCGGAGTGGGGAATCGAATCCACATCTTGTGCACCACAGTGAACTAGCACCCGCACCTAGTAACCATCAACACACTCCCAAATTGCACACACCCTTAAAAGTAATTTAAAGAGAGAGAGAGGGCTCCGGGGGCACTCAAGTGGGAACATAATTCCCAATGTAGTTCAATTTGGGAACTCCATTGGGAACTACGTTCCCGTGTGAACGCCCCAAGAGCCCACTCTCCGACCCACTATACTACCATCCACTGAAAAAGGTTGCCTACCCAAAAAAATTCATATTCCATCCCCACGCGGCTCCTTCAATAGGAGCCATCCCGAACTTGGATACGGTAATTGGAGTCACATGAATTGTAGATTTTAAAAAAATTGCTATTTGAAGATAGGGACTTTAATGATAAACACTCGGTTAAGGGTGAAGGCATTGTTTGTTTTTGGATGCACTTCTATACTGGGAGGATTACTCTTAAGAGCAAGCCCAGTCGTTCCTAGATGTGCATTTGCATCCGGGAATGAAAAGTGGTCTCCACCCAGAATGCAGATGCAAACCCAGGCAAAACTGCCACTCATTCTATCTTACTACCTCTGAATTTTCTCTAAAATGATTTTTAGTTTTCTACGGCTCTACCATATTGAGTTGTCTTTAGTTAAAAGCCGCCATGAAGTTGTTTGTCCTTAGCTGATAGCAGGCTCCTTGCATATCTCGTCGAAATGCAGGGAGTTTTGCACTTCATGTATTATTTTACATCCAATTTTAGGGTATAGCAGGGTGACTGGACCAATATTCTGCATCTGCATCCGCATCGCAGATGAGAAAGCGCAAATGCAGATGCAGGTGCAGGGTTACTGGGCTTGGCCTCAATCTACACACACTAGTATGAGATAAGGGCCACTCCACACACAAGATTGAGGGACTGTGACCAATGCACTTCAAGCACTTTCATTGGTGGAAAAGGCGGAGTTGGTCCAAGTTCAGTTCACAACATGCTTGAGGGACGAATGGAGTATGTGAATGCAAGATGGATGGTAAAGTCTACATGGATTCCTATATGGCATCAAATGGATCATGTTTCATGGTTACTTGGACTATGTTAAAAAACTACCTCTTGGAGGTAGGTCTAACACAATTCCAGGAGATCATGACACTCGGAATCCTCACAACTGTTGATTTATTATATGTGTAAGAACCCCACATGTATAGAAATTCATTGAAATAGCATTTGGTTAAGGGTCCAATCACGTATAACTTCACACTACACTTGAGGGCCCATGACCACGCCACATGATTTTGGAGATGTCTTGGGACAACCTTTGGACACTTTCTTTTGGGCTCTCACAATTACATGGTTATGGCTCTTGGCTCGTGTGTAGAGTGGTCCTAAGTAACAAGAAATCTTCTTGCATATATTTTATGTTTTTCTGGGTCTATTGCTAATCATATATTGTTGAGGAATTGAGAAATCGTGATAAGAAGAGGTCTGTAAAATCTCCAAATAATATTTAGTACTGGAAATGTGGAAGTCCAAATAACAAAGGTTAAACTCTTGAAGAAGGTTTCCAAAAACTTAGTGCTCATATCACAACTTCAAAGTATACACTCTAGTGTGTACAACTAGATATTGAGGATATCTGGACTTATGCATACGGGTAGATCACTCTAAGGCATTTTTGTGCACCACGTGCGGCTGGGGTTTTTTTTTGTTTTGGGGCTATTTGCCTTCAAGGGCTGAATTAAAGCCTCCCTATAATTACTTAAATTTCAAAAATGGCCCATTTGTTTGCACCCTTCCATTACTTACATTGTCCAAGTCACTACAATTTTTTGTACTCTATATTCCTTTTAAGTAATAAAAGCTAATCTACTTCCTAACGCAATTGACGAGTGTTGAGGGAAAGCATGAAAACAAATAAGGGTGCAAACAAAGTTATGTAGTACCATTGCAAACAAAGTTATGAAGAAAACACATAGGAGACCATAGCAAAGTAATACCATTGCAAACATTGTTATGATGAAAACACATAGGAGATGCCATCACAAATACCATAGCGGTCATTGCAATGCAAGTGACCAAAAACACAGAGCATAGTAAAGCGGGTTTAGAATTTACAATTTAGGGTGGAGTCCACAATGTTACAACACGTACAAAATAACCCCAAGTACACCACAAATAGGGTAAGGGTGGAAACAGAGGAAAAGTGTCCGTGTGTTCACAAACACAACATGCGGTTTATAAAATGTTGATCCATTTACATACCATACTAAACATACCTTCTAGGATCTTATCTTCAGCCCCTATATTAATTTTACAAAAAATAATGGCCCACGTTTTATGTTCATCTAACTTACTTATAATGTGATTGTCTACATTTAATGACCCCTTCATTATTTGGAATTCCTTTATAATTTTTATTTCAAATGATTTTAATCCTCTCTATATTATGCCGCACGTCGTTTTTTAAATGCACTAAGTGATCTACCCGTGCTTATGCATGAATAATGAACGTAATGTTTTCTTAAATGTGTTATTGACAAATCATCAGCAAGTTTTATGATAGAGTTGGCAAAAATTAGGTCCCATGCATGGGAGCAAGCATGGTCAAGTATACCGAAGAAGTGCTCTGGTGTACTAAAACCATGATTTTTTTGGTAAAACCTCTAAAAACAACAGCAAAATGTTGTATAAATTTCATTTTTTCATGATGCCCTTTATTGTTGTGTTCGGTACCCAAATATAAAATATCAAAATGAGAAAAAATATCAGTATACGTAATGCTCAAAAGGTAATGGCTGAATTTGGTTTTGGACGTAGATTTCATGACTTTGAATATTTTGACATTGGAATTTTATTTCATATTCCTCAAATTCACTGTAAACTTGAGGGCACCATTACAAAAATTTGTAGAAAAAAATAAATATAATGTAATTTCATCACGTTTTAAACCAATTTTAGAAAATTATGGGTTCATGATATTCACTTGCACAATGTGCCATCTTCTAAAATATGTAGACTTTTCTTGAAAAAAAATTTGTCAACAAAAACTTTCTTGGCTTTGTAGATCAATTTTTTTTTCAAATGTTTATGATTTTTTCCTTCACAAAATTCAAAGTTAGTATGTAATGTTGAATCACTTTCACCTTAACCTATGCATGCTAATGGTGTACTTAACCATGCTTGTGCCCGTGGGGATTGTAGTTCTTGTTTTGGACATGATTATTTTGTATGAATGTTATGCTTTTTGTGAAAAATGCACCTTTAGAGTGGTCTCTTGACTGCATTCTTGTTCAAAATTACTAATGTGAATAGGATTTTCATTGTCTTCTTCTAGTCCCCCCTCCCCCAAAAAAGACATGTTCAAATTTTGAGAAGAAGAAGAAGAAGAAGATTGCAATGCATGTGTATCAATGGCACAACATAATATCATATGCATCATTATCTTTTAGCATAAGCATTATTCATATTTAGTTGATTCCTAGTTTTACTTAGTGTGGATTACCATTTGGTATTACATGATTTTTATAATATTTAATATTCCATCTGATTGTTTAAAAAAAAAATGTGTAATACCTTACGGAGATACTAAACCTATTTTTGATGGTACACATGGTAAAAAATTTCACAAAACCAAACATTAATTTTCATGTGAAAATTGACAATATAGTTGATTGCAGTTATAAATTGGTGGAGACCCACCTCAAATACCAAGTCACCTAACCTTGGTCCAAGGCATGGAAGGTGTAAGGTAAAACATGTCAATTTGCGCAACTTTGTAGTTTAGTGTATTCTTCAAAGACCGATTAGCCCCAACTTACCTATTCTAGATATTTATGTTGAAAACGAAGCACGATTTGTGCTAAAATGCCCCTTTTACAACTCCATTAGAGAGAGGTTTGCTTTAGGATTCTAGAATATGGTGTTGAGACGCACTCGAGTCTAATTTCTACCAACTTCAACATCATATTAGAAGTTATTTCACAAAGGTCACTGCATTTTCTTAGCCATTTCACTCCACCTTGATGTGGTTCTAGTCCCGCGAGCATTTAGAAATCCCTTTAGAAAGAAATTTCCATTTTTTATAATACATTGGAAATTGAAGCTACAAATAGCCGCGAGTTGGGCTCAAGCCTTGATCATCATGTTGATATATCACAGAAGCCATTGAACTCCATTACTAGGAATGAAGAATTAACCAAGTTTTCGACATGGCCTTCATGTAGTTCAACACCATTTTGGTCATTTAGTGTCACTTTCTAGTTGAAATTTTGGGATGCTATTATAATTGCTTACTTAAGAATGAATGTGAAGTTCATCTTTTGCAAATAGAACACAGATGCAACCTTAGACACTGTTGAATATGAAAGACTTTTTCTGGGTTGTACTTGCATTCCAAGTAAGAAATTATAGCTTTCAATAATTCTAATTAGTAAGTGACAATTAATACCATAAACTAGGTACAGTCCACCCTCTATAAATGTTACACCTATAAGTGTTAACCCTCTCTAAATGTTAACTTTCTTCTACTCCCCACATATTGCACACTATAAATGTTAAACGTGTTCACTGTTAATAAAATGGTACTCCCTTCTTTGTAAATTTGACTCTATAAATGTTAACGAATGAAATACAACCATAATATGGATGATAAAAACTTGATATTTGTAAACTTGACATTGAATAAAGTTTTGATTGGGTTTGCAATTTTATGAATGGTATTCTCTCACAAGGACTCTTCACAATTGCTTATATTTATAAATGTTAAGATTTGTATATTGCTCAAAAAAGTAATTTTATAATTGTTAACTGTTAACACCTCTATAAATGTTAACTTTGATCCACTCCCAAGGGTTAACATTTATAGAGGATAGACTGTAGTTCCATATGAGGGGGTGAAAGCCTTCATTGCAAAAGAAACACTGCCTACGACCAAAATTTGAAACCCGAGTGTGGGTGGTTTTATTCATTTTGGCGTTGGCAGTTGGCCTTCTGTCTCAAAAAAAAGAAAAGAAAAAAGAAACCCGAGTGTGGGGATTGACCCCTAAAGGACCAGGAATAAAAGTGCGCGTTTTCATGATAAAAAAATTAACGGTTTTGTGTTTGGGACGGTGTGTGGGTTGAGGCAAACATTTAATGATTTTCAACCTTATGGATTGAATGTTACCTTCTTCAAGTATGTGGGTTTCAAAAATCAAGCCTTATGTGTGCAATTTCAGTGTTGAGATTGATGCCATTCTACATGAACTTCAGATCCTTATGCACACAAATAAGTTGCCTAGAATCTCATGGGTTGTCAACGTGGTTGGAAAACCTAGGCTGAGGAATTTTGTGCACCTTGTGATAGGCATGAAGAGTCTTATCCCATCACAACCTACCAAATTCAAGCAAGTGCACTAATCACTCCTATGAGGGTGGGCGGAAAATTAGCATGGTTACAATTAGTGTGGGTCACATTGATTCCTAGTCAAGGTGGATTTAACACGGGTCCAAGATTGCAGGTCTTCCCCCAAATCTTCATGAAGACTTCTGGACAACATGTTGAGGACAACATTTGTTATAGGACAAAAGCAACACAACAAAAAGAATCACCCACAATAATTTTTTAGAAAATATTTAGTGTGGGTTGAAAATTGTTGTGGCCCACGTTAGTTCTCATTATGAAAATTAGTATGGGCTCTAAAAAATGATTGTGGCCCATGGTAATAGGACTATTTAGTGTCATTCCGAAGAATTTGGTGGTCTTTCCCATCATATCAATTCTCTTTGCAAAAAAAATGCACCTATGGTAGACATATCTAATTTTGTTACTCATCTTAAGCGGACACCTACACTTGAGTGATATGTGGATATGTGAGGCTCCAAGAACGGATACCAAAAAATACGTGTTTAAAAGAGATTGGGTTGCGTGCTCAAATTATGATAATCATTGTAGACTCCATAGGCAACATAATTGCGGGGGGGGGGGGGAATGTATTACCATTTAATGAATACTAAATCTTCAATTAGATAATGAACGAAATATATTTATGAGCTTCAAATTTCTTGAGGAATGTGGCTAAGCCTTGCTTTGGATTTGCTAACCATCTCAAATGTATTCTGTGTAAGGTAGCATTGCCTCAAATTAACACCTTTCTTTGGCATAACCTATTTTTCATCCTTAAACTACCAACAACTGAGAGTGCAACGGTGCCATCGAGAAAGTTATTTTTAAGAACACTTAATCATATGCGGCATTGAGTACAAAATAACACCACTTTGGCCATTCATAGTAACGGTGTCAGAAGGGATGCAAGATCGTTGTAAAGAGAGCACCAACATTGGCCAATCATGATGGTTGATCAAGGATGTATATGCTCAACAAGGCAATGTACAGAACTGATCCACAAAAGGAGGTCAACACCTCCATTTCATAAAAGGCTTAAAGTTAATTATATGGTGATTGTTGCTTAGCAATCCAACATCAATCGACCCCCCCCCCCCGTCCCCCCTAGTGGATAGTAAAATGGTCATATCTTTAAATGACTTTGTGAATTTCTCTAGGATTAACATAGGAAATTTAATATTTTTTGAAAAAAATTCCCATAGACTCTTTATAGTTTTGTAGATCTTTAGAATTTTTTGAAAATTTCCCAATCTATTTAACTTGCCTGAAATAACAAAGTTAATGGAGGTCTCGCTTTGAAGCTCAACTACCTTAGCATTTTGAAGTTACCCAGAGCTATAACTATTTAATGAGAATGAAATATTTACCAAACAAAATCACTTTACGTTCTATAATGTCCGAACAACCTATTGAACTTTCGTTAGTGAAAATCGAACTCCCAAGTAAGATGTGATTGCACTGCGTAACTTCGAATAGTCACACGCACTAACTAATTGGGATAATCAGTGCAGTTGGAAGAAGTAACCATTGACGACCCATAAACAATATCACCACCTTTCCAAATAATCCAGGAAACAAAACGTCTAGGAAGGAGCCATAAGAGCTTCAAGAATGTGCTTGGCTTTCATGGAATCAGTTTCACTTCACTTCACTTCACTTCAAATCAACTCAAGAACCGCCACTTGCTGATGTCCTTTTGGAGCATGACACTTGGGCTACGACACACACCTACTCCGCCTGAATTACTCTCTGACAAGTTGCGATCGAAGCAGTTGGTACAGGGATCGCAGCAGCTGGTGATGGGCGTGGCTGCAGTGTGAGCGGCAAGGCCATTCATTTCAGTCCAAGTCCAGAGTGCAGGTTGCGTGGCTTCACAACACAAGGAAAGGAAAGGAAAGGAAAGGAGGGAGGCAAGGAAAGGAAAGGAAGGTGCAGGCATCGCTTTCCGTGGCCACTAAGCTTATTAACTTACAGGTCCACCTCCATTCTTGTCGACTCCCATGTCCTTTGTGAGGCTGCAAGTTGGAGTCCCAGAGCCGCGCAAGCTGCGATTCAGTATAATGTGCATGGTGCGCCTGTTGGTGGCCGGCTGGCTGGCTGGCTGGCCACCCCAATCAGTGGTGGCCAATGTGACTCCTCCCTACTTACCTAAGCCTGTCGTCTCGAACCCAGGTGGATAGCGAGTGAACACACGTGTTTGATCTGCTTCAATGAATCAGCAGCAGCAGGCATACATCGTCATAAGGCCTTATGGTTGGCGCTTCGTTGCGAAATGCACTCTAAACGTATTACACTTATCCTTTGCATCCTGTGTCTGACAGTCGAGGTTCTAGAGAACTATGATGATATGCAAGGGTTTAGAAAATGTAGGTAAAAGTTGCCTGTGAGACTGTTATGTGATAGTTAAGTGGATCCAGCCGTACACCCAGGAAAACCCAAAGATAAAAACAGTATCGACCCATCTGAAGCTGAACAAGCTGCACTAATCAATCAGCGGGCATATATACAATGCCATAAGGCCTTTCGGTTAATGGTTCATTGCTAAATGCACTCTTACTTGTTACACTTTTCCCTTGAACTGTGGCTGACAGTCAAATGCTGCACTCCAGATTGTAGAAAATGATAATCTGCAAGGGTTTAGAATATGGAGGTACACTCTAAACTCTGTAATGTCAACCTCGTTAATGTCACTCCTTCTCTTATATGTCAAAACCCTAGGACTCCTTTGTTGTCACGTTTCCCTCCCATATATCATAGATTTTGACATTAAAATAAACCACCAAAGAATTTAAACCAACACGCTCGCACGCATCTCGTTATCATCGTTGTCATTATTGGCATGTTGACTTTGTGTTATTCCATAATTTCACATGCTACACTAATTCTCTTTTGTCATGCATCCATGTTAACACTATATACTTTCTTAGTGTCATGTGCACCATGGTTGCCACAAGCATGATATTAAGGAGTTTAGAGTGTAATTGCCTGTGATACTGTTTTCTGATAATTAAGTGAATCCAGCTGTACGAAAAAAAAAAAAAAAAAAAACTTCTGTATGGAGTTATCTGAAGTTGAACAAGGTGCACTGCAGATTAATCAGCAGGCATATACAGTATACAATGTCATATTATGGGTGGCACATTTTCATTGCCCAACACACTCTAACTTATTACAATTGTCCCTTGAATCATGTGTCTGACAATGGAATGTGACACCAGTGAGAGCATCAGTGATGTAGAGATCATAGTGGAATTAATGATATGCAGACCCATTTAGAAATGTACTAGGTAAATGACTGTGAGAAGAATACCGCTTCCTTAATTATTCCACGAAATTTGGAAGAGATTCAGACGTGGTACTTCGTGAAAATGTCACACGGCAAGCAAAAATGTCATGAATGTCGTTTTCTCGAATACCAAGAAGGCGGGATTGAATTGGTCTTTGGAGGTAGCTCTTGCCAACTACATATGAATGTATTTACAGAATCCCAGTAACAAGTCCAAGTGATAATGAGGAAAACAATCTTTTTATATCATGAATGTTATGTTCTTTATTGATACTTTAAACACTCTTGATAGCAATCAAAAAATAACATTTATGATTAAAAAAAAAAATCTTTACTCTATGAACTTGTACCATAGGTGCCCATACAAATTAGTTTTTTAATGCAAGATTTCCCGAGTTGAAGTGCACTCCACAAGACTAGAAACTCACTCGGCCTTGGGGAAAAAATACATTTACATGTGAATGTGATATTTTCACAAATACTATGTTCGTGTGTGATTAATAAGATCCATGGCATGACTAGGGCAACAAACATATGGCAAGGGTACCTCCTAGGCAATTACATGTTCAATTGGTCTAAGGTGTGGGACCTAGCATGACCCTACAAAGAAGCTGCATTCATGTGGTTTATTTGGCACAAGGCGGTTGTTGTTAATGAATGGAGGGCACGTAATGTGACGGATTTATCTAAGAGGTTTACCAAGCAAATCAGAATTTGGCACCTCCTCCATGGCATCACTCTTTGGGCTTTTTGAATTGAATGTAATGACCGGGTGTTTAATCAAGAACAATGGCACAAATCTAAGGTCAAGCACCTGATTTGGAATGACCTCATTTTGTATGCCAAGGTTGCTTGGGATAGGGTGGTGAAGTTCGTTACAATCAATGTCTTCTCAGTTGAAGCTATTTTTAAAGGCTTCGATGACACCTGGGGGCGTTAGACATCTTCAATGTAGAAGCGACAATGAGAATCACTTGGAACTAGAAATGTCAACGACTTTGGGTAGTTTGGCACTTGGGTGGTTTCTGGATGGTTTGGGGGTTGTCTTTGGCTGGTGGGGAGGGGATGGTCCTTTGCTTGGTGGCTTGGTGGGTTGTCCTTGGTGGGGTTCTTGGGTCTTGGTTTGTTGTACTCTATATGTGGCGGTGTGGTGCGTCCAAGGGCCTCCGCCTCCCCTCAAAGTGGGTGCATCTTCCTTGGTTCCAGGGTGAGTTTCCATGTAGGCCGCTCGCCCATCATATTCTAGTGTGAATAAGGACAAACCCGCTCAAATGTAGAAGGAATATGATGAGGTAGGGTTCGTATGTGCCAACTACCTACTCCCATATTCTCAAATTTGGGCCCACCTACTAACTCCTCTTGGGTATCAAGAATGGAGTTCTAGACCAACATTGAACATTGGTTCTCTTGAGTTTGTAACCGGTCTTAATCCTTTGGTGACCGGCACTTGTAGGTTGAAGATTCTGTAATGAACGCATGAAAGTCTAGTGGCCCATATCTGCGGCCCTCCACATTTTAGTGGACCGCCAAAATGTGGTTGGATGATGGCTTGTGCTCAACTACATGCAAACACTTCCAATCTACTATTATCTAGAATCTAGTGGACGAGTGGCCTACATGAAAAATCACCCTAAGCACCATCTACCTGACCTATGAAACAAACAACTGGATTCATTCAACATTTTTTTAAAAGCCCATCTCAAAGGCAATTCTTTTTGTTGTTTTAAAACTTTTAGGCAAAAGGCCAAAAGAAGGCTAACGCTAAATGCATTAAGGGTGAGTTTCCGTGTAGGCCACTCGCCCACTGGATTCTAGATAATAATGGGTTGGAGGTTTTCGCATGTAGTTAGCACAAGCCACCATCTTACCACATTTTGGTGGTTCACTAGTGCTAGTCACCAAAGGTTTAAGACTTCTTACAAACTCAAGACAACCAATGTTGGTCTAGAACTCTATCCTTGATAACCGGGAGGAGGAGGTTAGTAGGTGGGCCCGGATTTGAGAAGATGAGAATAGGTAGTTGGCACATAGGAACCCTACCCCACCATATTCCCTCTACATTTGGGCACGTTTGTCCTTATTCACACTAGAATCCGATGGGCGAGTGGCCTACATGGAAACTCACCCTTAATGGTCGCTTTAAGCACTAAGCATCTATACTATTATTAGATATAACTTTTGACATGGATCCTAATGCGGCAAAGTATGGCTTATTGGGATTTTGAGTGCAAATTTAAGTTATAGGGGTTCATAATTTTATTGATAGATAACCCAAAACCAACATGGGAGCATGATGTCAAGGTAGTGGGCATTCTGTAGATCAACATGTATTTATTATGCAAGATTTTAGGTGTTGGTTTTAGCATCATCTACCTTAAGCCACTTTTGAGGAGGTAAAAGAAAGAGAGAGCACAATACTAAGTTTAGGGAAATTACCCCCCTAACAAGGGGCAATATTCCTTGGTGCATTGCTCATCCATTGGTTAAATTATTGAAACACCAAAAGGGAATTGTTGCATATAAGAATACCTCTCATCCTTCCAGCATAAAAACTTGACCCCTACAGGTGTGGGTCATTCACCTCAAATGACTTGGACTAGACCAATGCAAGGACTTTGTATTAATCCCAAAATCCAATCAATTGAAGAATAATAAATCAATAGAAAACCCTCTCGATTGCATACTATTTCACAACTTAAATGTTGGTCGTATGAGATTACGAAGTACGCTCATATAGGATAATTGTCTCTCGCCCATTGAACCCAACTAGGGATTCGTGGTGTCTACATAAACTCATCGATTGCATGAGTGAAAATATAGTGAATTACATGATAGGTTGTAAAATTGACTACTTAAAGGCATTTGACTCTTAAAATAGCATCCATGATCCCAAATTAGTGTAGCAAAGCTAGATGATTGAATCGACCCTCAACCTTATAGAGAACTTGGTTTTTTCTTGAGCCCCTTCATCCATGATGGACGAGTTTGCATAGACGCCACGAATCCCAACCAATGAAACACCTCAGGTCCGCATACGAGTAGAGAAAATGCTAAGGTCGGGAGAGTGTGTAGGCTCAAGTGCCTTGGGAAGGGAAGGCCTCAGGTATTCATTCAGGTTTGCTGACCCCGACATGAAACTCAGCTCTGTCTGGACAACATTGCCTCACCGGACTACTTGTTATTAAGTTTGAAGTTCCCGGTTTTGATGAATGTGCTATGAGTCTCTCTGTCTCGGAGGAGGCCTTTGGATGGGAGGTGTGCAATATTTGCAGGGAGGTGAGCTGACAAGAAGTTTCAAGGGGGTCACAATAATTTAGCCGTGTTTAATAAAACGTGCAACAGAAGTGGTGTTTTTTAAAGAATGTGCACCATGGACGGTGCCGTGCGCTATGGCAATATCCGTCCTCCAGCTCCCCAGCCATGGTGCTGGTACTGAATCACAACACACTCCAGCTTGACTGAGCTTATACTGTGACATACTTGCTGACAAGTTAACTCATGATGGGAGGAGCTCCAGGGCATTTCTCTGTGGTATCATATACAGGTTGCTGTTCAAGAGGATAGGGTGCGAGTATTTAAACTTTGCCTTGTCGGCATTTTGGCTTTTGCTATGGACTCCTTGACAATTCTTGCTGAGCACACTAATTGATGGAATCGATGCACCAGTCAAAATTCTCATGACCAGAACCAACATCACCACAAGCAAATCAACTAATTATTTACCAATGAGGCATCTACCTACCTGCGACAAAATATTGACGCAGTCTATGCATACATAACTTAACTCACACCTTCTGGGGCATGGCCTCGGCTCAAAAGATGAGGGAAAGGAAAGGACCGTCTCTGCTTTCTCTGCTGGTTCCCATGCAGCTCAAAATCTAATGCAACGTTGAACAAGTGGATTCCTTGCGTCTACGTTCATCGGGCTCGAACTTATATATCCACGCAAGTCCATCTCCTTGGAGCACCAAACCTGGTCCTAAGGCCTATGGAATCCACTTACCCAGTTACTGGATTTCATGAAGTTTTTAGGATTTCAAAGAGTCTTACCAAACGCTTCAATCATGAGCAACAAAACCACAGTGACGGGGCAGGTAAATGGACTATCTCCAGATGTTTGGGTGAAGGGTCAAATAGGGAACAATGTACTTCCACCACGAGGATGATTGGAATTTTGGCATGTCATCATCCCAAGTTGGCTTGGATGGACCCAAATTCCAACCTATATTTTCACGCCCAATTGATGGTGTTGGTGACTCTGTACCCATACCCAAACCATGTGCAGTTTCAAATCGTGCAGTTGTTTGGCATCCGTACTTATAATCCTCTCTTAGCAACCGACTCTGAATAAAAGCATTCAATACGATCGAGAAGATTTCTGGTGCCAACGGCTTTATGCATTAACTTTGCTTCAAATAGTGATAAGTTTGAAACTAATCTTAAGTTATATACTCGACTACCAGGAGAGAAAAAGTGCAGTCATAACAAATGCAGTGCTAATTGGGTGCAATGTCACAAGAAGGCTGGTAGCTCAGAAGGAAAGAATTGGACGAGAATCAAGAATGATGTGATTAAGACCAAGAAACATCTACTCTAAATGGAGATGCATAATGGGTCGCTCATCCAAGATTTGGAGGGCACTTCCACCCAGTTTGCTTGTGTTTTTTTCTATCCACCCAGAGAACATTTCATCCATAACCTCTAATTTGTATTCATGAGTAGACTGCTTCATTGAGAGGAGAGTGGATGATGGGCAGCGGGAGCGGCAAGTCATCCATGTACTACTCGAGCTGGTTATCAATCATCACCTATCAACTCATGGACAAATTTGTGAAATACGGATGATATCGTAGCTCCATGGATGACGGATGCAAAACGGGTGACGATTTTAGATAACCCTTCTTCCCATGGATGAGCATTCGGTTGTTGTCCCATAACAAGTCTAAGCAGATGGAGGAGCAGCTCATCATCCACTCTCCTCTTGCTGGTTACAAGTGGTCCAAAAGCACTCCATAGTTGGCATCGAGTTTCTCAGAGGATGAAGAGGATAAGAGGATGTTACGATATGCTGTGATGTATTGACTTAGTAACTTAACATCCGCACATAATCCAATGCACAGCACATGATTCTTCTCGTCTTCTACTTCATCTGCTCTCAGGCTACTATCACATCATTTGCTTCATTCTCCGAATGCTAGTAGGCATTGGAGTTCGCCAAGCAAATTTTGGCACATCCTACCACCATGGATTGAAGTCTTCTCCCTTTCTCGGATGCGGAGAAAGAGGTGCATGCAACCAATCGTGCACGCGGATATATGCATAGGTTGTTGGAAGCAATTTAGATACGAGTTCGATGATGATGATGATGCAGTGATGATATAAGCCTCGGACAACCTCGCCTTTGACTCCGTTTGAGGTCGGAAGTCCAGTGGATTTTCCAGCTCTCAAGATTGATAAGCGTGGTGTATTATAAGCACTGATGAGGCCAGGCCTAGCTAGTAGTTGTTGTAGTAGTATGAGGTGAAGTTGTAGGTTAGGTGAGTTATAATACGCCATCGTGCCTCGCACACTCTGATCATCATGATTTCGCAACCCTTTCAAGCGCTGGCTGGCTGAAAGCTTTTTTCGAAGTTGTCCCACATGGCAACTGGTCTTAACATGTACGACTGGCGCTCCTCAGGCCTATGATCTTGAGGACAGTATTTGCACCTGTCTTTTGGAGACCAAGAGAACAACCATAACACAGTGCCCAAGGCAAGGTAAATTACAGTGTACGACACTAAATATCATATTTCGTGTCACCAATTCTGATTGTCTTGCTCAAAACCAATTGTAAACCGCGGTGTAGTGTCACCAACACTAAATGCTAACCCAACATTGTTTGTCATTTTTCGTAATTTTTTGGGGGGGATTATTATCACTTAGCAAGTGATTTTTCATCCAATTTTCAATCATCCATGACAATATTTAATCACAAGTTGCTGATAAGAGAAGGTAGGGTTTTGGCTGATGGTTGAGCTCATTCATCATTCTTGACAATATTTGTTCACGTATTCACAAAAAGTATCATCCGAGAAATTACCATAGTTTTGGTATATCCGTTATAGGAGCCACACCTAACCACATACCACTCAAATATAAATGTCCGAATATAAGATAAGTAAGTGAATTAGGCGTGTCTACTGTAATTCACCCTCATTTCTAATTTGCATTTCTCTAATCTCGCAGCAAGGTTTCAAGGAAGGAATCCATTGGCCCTGACACAGCAGTCTTTAAAACGACAAGAGATGTGGCAATTTGAGAACTTACAAGGGTCGTTCGTGATGATGCTCAGAATTAATGAGATGTTTGCTTGAATGTTTCCAACGTTTTCCATGTGATCGAGCCCAACTGCTTTGGGACAAGTGCCCAACTTTGAATGCAGGTGGCAAGAGAAAGTGATGTACAAACTAGAGGTCTTGTTGTTTGAGATGGGTCCCCACTGATCTCACCGAGGTAAAGGGGTCCTGTAAAATTATGTCCCTCATATGTTTGTGGTTACTTTCAATGTAATTGAGTCTCACTACATCAATTTGGGGTTTTTGATGACAATTTTATAGGTGATTCAAAGTTCTTATATGATGTTTGTGTTTAATATTAGTTGGCGATTCTTACGTTTTAGGTCATATTGGTGGGGTTGATGGGGGATCAACTCAAAAAGGAAGATGTTTAGCCATGGCCGCATACGAGGTCAATTTTAAGCTCCAAGTTAGCAATGATCGGTTTTTTTTTGTTTATTAGATTACGTTTTTGCTCATCAAAGTAGTAATTGGAGGCATAGAAGCTTGCATAGGAAAAACAAAGGATTGATTGGTTGTCAGTTCAATTTAATCATGTGAACGACATGGAGGCCTAAACCTTAGTTCCAAAGTTAACTACATCTTGGTGCTATGTTACATTTGTCATCCGCATTTCATCCCACACTCTACACTTAAAATTGACATTTTTCATTCAAGGTCAAGTAGACTAGATAATTCTTTTAATCCAACATAAAAAAAAATTAAAATCCTTACCCCTTTCTTGGGATGCTATTTTATTATGATTTTCCACATAACAATAGGTGTTATGTACATACTTCTGCAACCTTCCTTCATTAGTAAGGCAAGCTATATTAACTTCATATGTTTTGTAAGAATTTTTTCATGAGAATTAATTGGACCCTATGTTTTAACTCACCTGACTTTCGTAAGTATCCGCCCCAAATTTTCACTTCATAAGTGTCCACATGCAATGTGGTCTTTTCACTTTATAAAACTTTATAGCCCAACGGTGAAAGGTGCCACATGGCTAGATCACTATGCATTGTTCATTTCTATTTGAGTGATGTAGAAGTTTAGTTTATGGTTTTTGATAGGCCGTTTCCATAAAATTTTGAAAAACACACATAAAGCGGAAAAAATTACACCCAAATTCACATAGAAATCATGAAAAGAATAAGGAGGAGTGATGTTGAAAAGTCCCCCAAAACATTGCATGTGGAAAAGGACATGTGAAAAGAGCCCAAAGGCCCATGAAATCACCCTCAGAAGTGGCCATTTTTTTATGGCCATTGCCACACAGACTTTACCACTTCAAATTCTACTTATGATGTGGAAAATCCCAATGGAAAAGACCAAGTGGAGGCCAAGTGGAGATTGACCTTTTCCTCTTAATCTACATTTTGAAGTGAAACAAATACAATATGTTGTTCTAGTAGTGAGGAAATGTCACTTGTAGATAACCTTGAACCGATATGTGGATCGTTGCATGGTGCGAATTGGAAAAACCAAACTTAGGTTAAACTAGTCATTGCAACACTTTGATCTTTTCATATGGAAGATGGACGCCAAGTAAGTTAGTCAACGCAACATGTACATGAGAGCAACCTTCTTCTTTACCCTTACAGGCCCACGCCGTTACAAAATGAGAAGCATATCATGCAAGCAAAATTGCATAATCCTTGAGAACTAGAGAGCAGTACTGAGAGTTCTATTATCTTCTCTCACAACCTCGGTGTACATTCAAGGTCTTTGATCATCTCCACCTACTAAGATGGTGAGGTGCCATGTAGATAATATCTTACACCTCTATGATGATGGGGCACCATACCGACATCTAGTTGCCATCCTACAATGACTAGGCGTCATTGACAACGTAATATCTTATGTATACCACGATGACCAGGTTGGATCTACAGACATCTAGTCATCGACGATAGTGTCACAATACTCCCCCTAGACACAACAAGTCTAGGGGGACATCATCACGTTGCCTTCCCTTGTTAAAAACCTTGTCGTGATAAAAATCCTCATCATTGAGGTAAAAATTCATGAGTGGAGGAAAAAAGAATGGAAGGGTCTAGACATGATTATTTACATGTGAGGTAGGGATGAAAACCTCCACATCCCTATTCCCTGAACAATTTGCCTATGCCTAGTTGTTGGTAATGACTTAGTGAATAAGTTTGTTAGGTTATCAGAAGACCTAAGTTGCATCACATCTATATTTGATCCCAATAATTCATGAGTGATTAAGAATTTTGGTAAGATGTGCTTGATACGGCCCCCTTTGATGTAGCCCGTCTTTATTTGAATAATGCATGTTGCATTATCTTTATAGATCATTGTTGGAGATTCTGGAACATTGGTAAAACCACAAGAACCTTTGATGAAGCTATCCACCAGTCTCAACCAAACGCATTCGCGGGAAGCCTCGTGCAAGGCTATGATTTCTAAATGTTTTGAGGGTGTTGCTGCAAGGCTTTACTTCGTTAATTTCGAAGATATTGTTGCTCCTTGTCTAAAGAAAACATAACGTGTTTGTGATTTCCCTTTATGTGAATTAGAGAGGTAACCTGCATTCACATACCCTTTGATGTTGCTATCCTCTCTAATTTCATGAAACAATCCTAGATCCTCAGTACCCTTGAGGTATCGTAGGATATGTTTGTCATCATTCCAATGCCGTTTTGTTGGCTTAGCACTAAATCTAGCCAAGAAATTAATGGCAAATGCAATGTCAGGTCTAGTACAATTTGCCAAATTCATTAATGCCTCGGGGGGGGGGGGAGACATTGGTTGGAGTAGCAATATGCGTGCGAACAAATGATAGGGTATTTTAAAAACATGGGGGCCAAAAATTATAAATGGACTTAAGAGTAATATAGGGTATCAAAAATGGCATTGGACATCTTTAAAGTACTATAGGGTATGGAATAATAGGTAATTTGGAATTATAAGTAATGCAAGCCATTTTTCTATTAACCCAAAGTAGAAAATTACATAATGATAGCATGTGAAAAAAAAAATTTATTGAAAGTAATCCCCCCCTATAAAACAGTGGTTGTTCGCACTTATATCCTTAACTTTTTAACACACTGCCACCCCACCCCCCCCCGAGATTAATGCACATATTGCTACCAAATATGGAGTCTCAAGTCCCAACCATTTCTCCTCCTCATCACATGGTCTAAACTCATCCTTTTTTAAATCCAATGACCATACCACCATCGGAGAACTTAGTGGGTGAACCACATCTATTGAGAAAAGTTTGAGTAGCTTTCGAGTATATACAAACTTTGATGTAGAAAAATATTTCCTGCAAGTTGCGCAACTTGCAGGCCAAGACAGAAGGTGAGTAAACTTAATGAATTTCTTGTGGACGTTGGTAAGTAAATAACTGTGGAGACACGTATGTGTGTACCTCCGGGCATAACAAGACATACTTTACCAGTTTGGTATGATATCAAATCATTACCAATGATGATGGTGATATGTTTTGTCATAATACCACCTAGTTACAAAAAAAATCTTGTCACAAAGAATAGTGTCCATGGTTGCACTATCTAATAACAAAAAGATATCTAAAGTATTAAGTTTGGTGTCAACAAAGGTGGTATGAGATTCTATATTTCCAAATAGATTTGTCATTGTTTTATCGTATGGTGTCTCCATGTACTTCACGTGTGTGGCGTGTGTATTACGTTGTTCGTTGTGCTCCTTGTAAAATTTTGCAAGATAAAAGATAGTCTTACAATTCTTAGCCATATGACCATTGACCCCACATTTAAAACATATAGGAGTTTCTCGAAAAAACGGTTGTATAAATGACAACTCCTAAAAATGACCATTTTATGAAGATTGTGGAGGGGGTCGCTTACATGTTCGTTGAGTTTCCCTTTACGTTGGTGTTCAACTCATTTTCTCTTATTGCGGTCTTCTCTTTGATCTTTGGGATATGAACTGTGTCATCGGCATGTGTATTGCATGACTTAACATGAGAAATGTTCTCCATGGTTCTTCAACAATAGCTCATTTTTTTTATAGCAAGTAATAATAATGACATGAAATCTGGATAACTAGTGTATTGTATGTTTCAATATTGTTGAGCCAATATAATATTGGCAGCATAAAACATGAATATAATGTTCTTTATTATATGTGTATCATCAATTGGTTCATCACACAAAAATAGTTGGAATGTCATTTTATACATTTCAATATTATACTCCGCTATGGTTGGATAATCTTTGACTCAAAGATGTATCCAATCGTAACGAGTATTTGACATGAATATTTGTTAGTGATTGAACCAATTTTGAACTCACACCCACAAAATATGAGTTGATATCACAATAAGATACTACAATTTCAATATTAGGTCGAAATAATTTTGCATGAAAACTAGTGGTTGAGCATCATAATGATCCATAGAAATTTTTGGAAATAATTTTTCTATTTTTTCATAAGGTTGCACGTCTATAGATAGTAGTTTGAAATCAAGGGCCCAAATTAAATAATTGCCTCCATCATGTGGAAAGGAAGAAAAACATAATTTTTCTAGGTGCATTATTTTGCCTTTAGAATCACGATTCTACATTATAGACTATCATCTTAAACAAATTTTCTTCTCCTTAAGACGTAAGTGGCTTTAGAGAGACAACAATTTCTAACCCCAAATTCCACTGTTACAAATCCTATACAGAAATATCATACACGCTCTATACTTGTACACTATATTTCATTACACTTTTCTCTCCTTCATATCATAACATCATATTTGGCTACACATTTTTTTCCTTCACCTCACAACATCCAACAAAAATATTATTCAACAAAAATCCACTTTAAAATCACAACTCCATTGTTTCAAGCTTTGTGTTGATAACGTGTTACAAAATGGGTACAAAATGAATACCAAATGAGGAGCATGTCATGCAAGTAAGAATGCATAATCCATGAGAACTAGAGAACAAGACCTAGAGTTTTATTATCTTCTCTCACAACCTTGGTGTACATTCAAGGTCTTTAATCATCTCCACCTCCTAAGATGGTGAGGTGTCATGTAGAAAATATCTTACACCTCTACAATGATGGGGCACCATACCAACACCTAGTTGCCATCCTACAATGACAAAGTGTCATCGATAACATAATATCTTATGTATACCACAATGACAAGGTTGGGTCTACGGACACCTAGTCATCAATAGTAGTGTCATAATACACACAACCCAATTGAGGTCTTCTTTACTAAAGAAATGTCACATCATGGACCTTTATGAGTTAATGAAGGCTTCTCCTTTGCACTAGTGCAATCACAAATTTGCACTTGACAAAGCCATGTGAGTGAGGAGTATTTTGTTTTTGTCAAGACGTGGATCCTTTACTATTATTTGTCATGCTATATATTTATGGCATTGCAAGGAGTATTACATTGTTTATGGTATCAAGTTTCACTTGCCCTATTATGCCTAGATTAAACAAATGATCAACAAATTGCCATGTAGTGTAAGGGCATGACACTTGGCATTAGTATGCCTAATGATATTATGAGGCCTATGCCAAGATTACATGTTGGTCAAAAAGTTGATTATTTTGTAAACATATGACACTCAATGTCCATATGATAAATAATATCTTTCTTTTGCATTATAAAACATAAACCTACCATCTCAAGTATCTAGTCCAATGTGCTATGCTACACTCCAATTGCTATGTGTTACCCTAATAAGTGTTAAAAGTTGCACATGTGTTAATGGAAAATTGCACTACCCAAAAATTGGCATTTATATATGCAAATAGTGAAACTTTGCCCACTATGAATGCACATGAATTCATTAATTTTGAAGTGGAATTTGATCTAAACAATCCCTACATACCTATTGAGGCGGAAATTATAGGTATGATTGATGAAAGAGATGATGCAGTTGACAATGAACCCATTGAAGAAATTGACAATGTGCAAATTGGTGATCTCATAGAGTAGGATTCAAGGATGTTGAAAGTGCATTAGTGACCTTGAAACAATTTTTGGATCGAAGACCTACTAATGTTACACATTTCGTCTAGAGCTTTCGAACATTTGAAAAGGAAGTAAGATCTTGGCATGCACAAGAATTTCATCAAACTACTTTTGATTCGATCTTCCATTACGCTTACATGTATTATGTATTTTTATTCTTTCTATATATAAATGTCACATAAGTGTTATTCATGTAAGTGTTACAAATTGTCTATGCTTTCCCCGATAAGTTTTAATAATGTCAAAATCACATATTTGTTACAAGTTTCCTTGCTCCAAAGTGCTAACAAATATCAAGGGTGGATTGTAATTTCATACTATAGTAAGTTATTCACATAATGACAAATAATATCATTTTGACGATTAATAGACGTGACATTTGTAGGCCTCTATGGAATTTATTGTTAGCCTTTGCAAATAGTGTATGTGACTTTAAATACCATAAGCAATCTAATATAAACATTGTCGATGGTATTTAGTGTCACGTAGACTAAAGGTAGGTCACAAGTAGCAATGACATAAGTAAGCTATGTCAAACTTTCACTTGCTTCTAGAACAAGGTTGGGGCTAGTGCAATTGATTACATCGTAGGTGAACCCAACTCCCTTCGCAATCATTTTATGATTTCTCCATAGGTGGTAAACAAGCCGATTCATGCCACTTTCCACTCTTCTTTAAAGTACGTCACAGTGCAGGATTGAGCCTTCTAGCCTCCTCTACTCAATGTGAAGTTTTCCGATTAAGGGAAGCTATCTTATGAGCGATGAGCAGTGTGCAGTGAGCGGTGAGTAGTGAGACATGTGCAGTGAGCGGTAACACATGAGTAATGAATCCAAAATTAATAAAGGTGCACGGGTTTAGGGTTCATAAACTAAATATAGTAATACATTAATTTTATATATTCAATTGTAAATTGGAAACACTTTAAATGAAGTAAGAATGAAGGAGGCGTATTATCATGGATCATTTGGAATACTTTCGGTCCATTGTTGATTTTTGTTATAACAATCCAAACCAATACATGTCATTTATTGACATTCTTATACATGCAACTTAGTGAAACACTTGCAATACTACTCACTCTCTACAATACCAACAATTTCAAGTAGACCCACGACCTCGTTGTAGGTATATATAGGTGCATTAATGAACTTGTCACTCTCGTAATCCACCTTGCACAAAAATCTAAACACATAATAAAAATGTTTGCAATACACTAATTTCCCTTTCTTTCCCAATGCATGAGAGGACATTTTCGTGAAATCTAGGCAATGGGGTATGTCACCAATTGTGACTCGGTATGAATTATCCTCCTTAGAAATAATATTGATTATCACTCCAAAGACTGGATATGGAATGGCAGTGACTCCAACCATATAATAACCATCTATAAGTCCGGTGTTCTCCCATTTGTTTTTGTGATCCGCCACCGGTGCTATTGAATTGTGAAGCATTCTCTTCCCAAACTTGAATGTAGGGTTGGCGTCCGAGTTCGGTGGCATACAAAAATATGAGCGAGGGATGAGAAAAGTTCCGATTAATGAAAGCCGAAATCTCTTCTTCCTTTCCTTGTTTCAACGATGCTAATGCCCTCAAAGTAGTGTTTTGACCAACCTCCGGCCTAAACTCATTCAAAAAATTCCTTTGCATATGCTCTCATCCTCTAAAGTGACCCTCTGCATGATCTCTATACCACTTATAGACTTCGCCCTCCAGAGTGGTAGGAATTCACACCAACCAATATCCCGGATTCGTGACAAGAGAACTAGCCAACCTCTCAATATATCTCTCCATGTGCCTAGAGGGATCCTCATCTTTGGTGCCATAAAACTTAGGGAGGTATGATGGCATATCTACCGCCGCTAAGTTTTGAGGGACCAAAATTGGTAGACCTCTCGGTCTAACCAATGGAACAATGGGTGGTATAAGTGGTGAATCTATTCCACCTCCCTCATGTGCCATGGTGACTGGTGCGTCCACTCCTACTTCCCTATCAACTTCTATTGGAATATTTTTCCTCATTGTGTCTGTCTCCAATGATGTCTCCCCACTCAACTCGGAGGGAGTTGCCTCCTTCCCAAACTGAGCATCCACCTCTAATGTTCCTAACAATGGACTAACAACAGGTTCCACATTCAAACAACTCTCTAATCTAATTTCCACATCTTCCACAACCTCACTAATCTTAACTAATTTCTTCTTACGTGTAACTGTATTTAATCCTAACTCCAATGTTGGTTTTTAAGCTCGAGTCTTACCTTGCATTCCCTGAAGAATCGATCAACCCTCACTTGACCAAGCAATAACCCTTGACGTTTTCACTGTTCAACATTTTTACTTATCTGGGTGTAGCTTAAAATTTAAGGAAGTGAAGAAAAAGAACATGCATGCTAATTTAAGTGAACAATCCCAAACAAGGAATGACATGCTCATGTCAATCTTCAGTTGGGTTATAACATCACCTCTAAAATCCTCCCTCCAATTGACATTCGCCACGATACCACATATGAGAGGCTGACCTTTGTTGTGCACTATGCCGAAGACTGAGGCTTCACCCTCTTGTTTTCTACACCATGCTCCAACTAGGGAATTACCCTCTCCACTGGATAACGACAAAAACAGTTACTAAAATTCCTCCTTAATTAATTAACAAATTCATTTTGAAGAATGTCATACCTTAAGCAATTCGTCCTTCCCCTGCAAGTAAGCACTCGCCCTCGAGTGTAATTCAAACTTAACTCAACAACCTAGCACTTGTCTAACCAAACAAATCCTAATTCTAAAAGCATTAACTTCCCAAGATCATGACTTGGAAACTCACCCCAAGGTGAGTGTCCAAGTTGACTCTTCCTAAAATTAATTATCCCTCTAAATATTAGTGAACTAATTATCGTCCTATTAATGTGATATCTTTATGCCATCCCAAGAAGGTTTAGGACATCACCTCAAACAACACTCCTTCCTCAAGAACAAAATGCCTAAATGAAATTATAATTCATTCCAAGGAAAAGAAGTGAAATCTAACTAACCTAGCCAATGACAAAAATCAAAATCCAAATGAGGTGCTTACCTCGCACCAAGTGCTCCTTCCTCACCCTCAAGTTTGTGCCTCCAAGCTTCGATCTCCTAATCCTGCTTCGCTCCTGGCGGACGCACCATTTATGTCAGCAATAAACCTCCACCCCTTAAGCGTCGTGGTCTGGGTGGGGGCATAAGGCCATATACACTTCAGTTGTTTAACAAAACCATGGGGTTGACAACCAATGCTCTTCTTTATTTATGCATTTTTATTTCTTCCTCTTAACCTTAAGCACTCACAAATGCTCAGGTTCCAAACAACACTAGATCACACTCCTAGCCAATCCTCTAAGGAAACCCAATCTAATTGCTAATCCCTAACTAAAACCTAAACCTATGTTTAACAGCTGACTTGTTCGACCCAACAATTCGGATTGTGCACTGTTTGCCTTTGAGCTGGGGATCAATCAACTCTGATGCACTCTGCCCAACCTCTTGTGACCGGTACACCCAACCTCTGTTGGCAGCCAATTGGATGTACCCTCTGGCCAGCTCACTTCCCTTCTCCCAGCTCTCTCTTGCGCGGCAGCCACCTCACCGAGGACGCCATCAGTATTGTGCCCCTTCTCAGCCTTCGCCGTGAACTTCCCAGGCTTCAGAGCAAAGCTCCTGAGGCCGCTAAGTTCGAGTTGCCCCGTACTGATTCTCGGTCTAGCAAGCTTTTGCTGGGTATTCTCCACCCTTAGGTCGGCATGTGATTATCATGCACCCTGGACACCCTCTCCTACTCCTACACCCAACATTCCTGCCACTGTTGGGCCTCTACATTCTTTTCCCCCCGAACAACAATTCGACATATTCACCCCAACATCTCACCACCCAAACCATATTTTAATCCAGAGAGTCTCTCAACACTGGCGGCCCAGCCGTCAAAATTGGAGCTTGGGGCCGCACCATTCCAGTTGATTCGAATCGCCCCTTCGGCATTCCACAACCAACCATTCGAAACATCTTGTGTCCATTCCACTAAGCATTCAGATCTATACCACTGGATTCACAACCAGTAATATGAAATGAACAGTGATGAATTTTTCTTTGATTGATTTGATTCCGCCCCCTTCAACCAACTGTAATGAACTTCTAGGATTTTTCTAGCACTCCAGCCTGCTTGTCTCAGCTACTCTCCGAATCCCCCTTCTTCCTGATCCTCCTTTCCCGGTACTCCAACCTTCACTCCCCATCAATCATTGAAGACCTCTCCTCTTGCCACTTTAGAGCCTTATAGTCTGCATTCACAGTGCATTCGCCTCAATGCCATCTTCCTTCCCCATTTTCCCATTCGGCCTCACCGAACCTCTTCCCGCGGCTGCCGCATTCCCAGTTTGTGTGTCTCAGAGAGCAAAGAGTTTTCGCCGCCGAGAGAGCGAAGCCCCCTGGACCGTACAGAGACCCTCCCTGGAATCAACCGGTTCCCTTATCCAAAGTCAACCCCCCCCCCCTCCCTAAACTAACTAGACTTGAGCTTTAATCAAGCAATAACCCCATCATGGGCCCTTACTTGCCAAGCATTAAGCCAGAATTTAAATCCCTTAACTCTAAGCCTCCTTTTCCCACTATTAAATCCTTAACATCACCCTTCGAACTTAATGCTCTAACATAATTCCTAATCTAATCTCTAACTTCAAATGCAAGTCCTAAACTATGTTTCACTCTTTTTATCCTTTTAAATATTTAAACAACCATCAAAGTCCGAGTTTTTGACAGCTTCCAAAGGGTAAGGAACACATGTGGGCACCAAATTGGACTCACAAGGGTCCTCGTGCAGGAGGCCACCAAACTTCGGGAAATAACTCGGCATTGCTCTTGGCGCTAATGCATGGGGCATCACAATGGGAGGTCCCCTCGGGGCCGTCATGGCATCTAGAGGGATCGCCATGGGTTTAAGGTGGACAACTCTAACTGGGCTTAGTGTGCGAGGGATTGCCTCCAAAACTTGTTCACACCCTAGATTTCTTCATTTTCCTTCGGTTACCTTAGTTTTCTCTGGTCGTGGCGGTTCATTCTTAGCCCCCTTACCTTGTGTGGCCTCTGATGTGGTCGCGGTGGTTGCGGTTGGCGTATCGTACGTTCCTCCCCTAGTATTAACCATAGCACACGTGGACCATGGCTAATTATGAGCCCAAAATGGTTGCTCATATTTGTTTTATGCTTAGGATTTACTCAAAGTTGCATTTGACATCGTTATTGAAACAACTCAAAGTTGCATTTGACATCGTTATTGAAACAACTAAAAGTATCAAAAAGAGTGAGGTTGGGTGTGGATTTATGTTTTAGGCCTTAGGCTTATTTAGTATGGTTAATTAAAGGATTAGTGGCATTAGTGGGTTGGTTGAATTAAGTTGAGAGTGTGTGTGTTAAGAAAGGGGAAGGGCCTTGGGGTTTAATTGTTTGAATTGAGGCCTTCCCGTGTTGCTTTAGGGGTTAAGGGTTAGTGGATAGGCTTGAGCTATTTTTAGTTGGAGAAGGTTAAGGGGTGTGTGGCTTTGGGTGTCTCTCACCCTCTCTCTCTCTCTCTCTCTCTTCTCTAAGAGGTTGAGCTCTTAGAGCTTGGGGAATGCTGGAATCCTAGTTCAGACTGCTAGAATTCAAGGTTAGGGAGTTGTTGGTCCTAGTTCGAGAATGCTGGAATCCTAGTTCGGACTGCTGGAATTCAAGGTTAGGGAGTTGTTGGTCCTAGTTTAGGAATGGTGGAATTCAAGATTAGGGAGTTGCTGGACCTAGTTTGGGAATGTTGGAATCCTACTTCGGGGTTGTTGCAATTCAAGATTAGGGAGCTGTTGGTTTTTAAGACCGGGTGGGAGACCAGGTATGGGACCGAATCTGGACCATTTATGGGACCGTTTGTGAGCCGGCCGGTTATGGGAAAAGGCCAAGGGCACTAAGGTCACTTTATATGGGGGCTAGCTAATTAGAAAAGGGGGGAAAGATTTAACTAGGAGTTCAACTCATTAGTGAATTAGGGGGGTTTGGCTTCACATAAATTAGAGGGTGGCATAAGGGAACAAGCTTTTAGTAGGGATTTAAGTGTGGGGTTGTGAATCAATGTAGGAGGAAGGGAATAAATAGAGAAGAGCATTTTTCAATGCTTGTACTCGTATTATGGAATAAATTGGTGTGCAAGAATTGATGGGAAATGCAATGGATTTTTACGAAGTTGGGAAGAGGGAGTTATGTGAACATGAATGTGATTCCCATGCCCTCACCCGGACTAGGACGCATAAGGGTGGGTGGTTTGGACTCACACTAATGACTGAATTCTACAAGACTAAACTCTTCCTCTCTAAACCTAAATGTGTAAGTACTTAAGAAAATGTCATCCGGGGTTGGTCGGAGCATCCACCCTCCCGGCAAACGCACCAATTATGTGGTGCTTTTGGGCACCCCCCTCCGAGGGAGCCTAAAAGTACCGCACAACCCCTTCAGTGAGGGTGGCATGCCTTAGCAGGTGCCCAAGCCAAACCCGGATGTTATGATATTTCATAACTGCTTCGGTTTGTGGAGGAAATTGGTAATCGCGTCCTATCATTTTGGTAGGTTGTACCTATATCTTAAGTACCTCGAGTGATTATCTACACTACGTCAATTTCCCTAATCTAATGCCTAATCTATCTGAGTCTATACGTAGACGCACCAATCCTAGGATCAAGGCAACCTAAACCTAATGATTGAAATAACCTAACCTACACCTTCTATGTGTGGCTTTTAGTTATTATTTACTCGAATTGACAAAATAACGAGTGAATATGCTTAATCAATTGGGCCACATCTAATTCTTTACCTCTTATGAATTAAATTTTCTACACATGGGGACTGTAATTAAGTCTCACCCTCTCAACCTTCTTTCTTAGTTTATGGTTGATTAAATAGACCTATATTATTAAGTTCATAAATTTTCACATCACCACCTACTTGTTGGTGCATACCTTAACCCAAACCCTTCGATGCCCTGTGCGGGTCTCTTGAAGGTTGATTAACAAGGACATACTCTGATCTTTGATGCTAGAGAAGGTAGTGTCAATCCTCTGAGTTAAGTTCCCCGTTTGTTTTTTGCCCATGGGGAGTATACAAATATTGTTGGTTGTTAATTAGTTTTATACGGTTTGACCACGAAATTTCAATTTAATGGGACCGGCGAATAAGACAACATGTGCGTTTAATATGTTGCACAAATTTCAAGGATTAGGGCTATCACCTCCAACCCTTCGGGCCAACAACATGATGGTGGTTTCGTGGGTCAATACTTTCATCTTATCACCTATAATATACAGAATGGTCATGCCAAAGATCAACCCAACTTCACCATACACAAACGACCTATAATCAGAAAAAACTACTACCATAACACTTAACCAAAAGGCTCCACACACATGGGAGTTGAAACCCCCCTCGGCAACTAGATGTAGCTAATCTCCTAGCCTTACATGGATAATTGGGTTGGGTTAAAATTGATCTTGGCCACGCTCCCTTCATTCCTAAATTGAATAATGTAGGGTTAAAGAGTTTACTGGTTGACTCTCATCTTAGCTTGGCGGTGGCGGTGCGAAACTCCTACTCCAAGTCACGAGCTTCAACCCCCTCTTCAACTCTCAACCATCCACGATACCTATTCGTCCCTTCCAACTTTGAATGGACAAACATTTTCTTGATTGGATGAATAGAGAGTGTGAGGCCAAACCACCCACCCTTATGCGTCCTAGTCCGGGTGAGGGCTTGGGGCTCACATTCATATTCGTCCTCATCACGTCACACGTCCATTTGGTCACACCAATTTATTCCACACCATGAGTATAAGCGTTGACAAACGCTTTTCTCTTTTATTGTTCTCTTAACACCCCCTATCAACACCCCACACAAGTGCACACCCAATTACACATATAACTAAGGATCTAAATTAATCCATCCTTCTAAGCTTAGGTAGCTAGCCATAATATAATGTAGTGGGAGCACTACTAAACCCCCTCCGCTTTATAACCCCAGTCCCCATTATTACTTGAAGGAACTACGATGTATGGGATTCGGGGTTACACCCGTCATCACCCGTCACTGGCCTCAACCTACTATCCTCAAAATCCCCGAACCAGCAGCTAATGCCGAAGCCTCTACCTCAGAATCCAGAACCAGCAGCTGATGCCGAAGCCTCTAGCTTGAATCCCCAAACCAGCAGCTAATGCCGAAGCCTCTACCTCAGAATCCCACAACCAGCAGTTGAATGCCGAAGCCTCTAGCTCGAATCCCCGAACCAACAGCTAATGCCGAAGCCTCTACCTCAGAATCCCACAACCAATAGTTGAATGCCGAAGCCTCTAGCTCGAATCCCCGAACCAACAACTAATGCCGAAGCCTCTACCTCAGAATCCAGAACCAGCAGCTGATGCCGAAGCCTCTAGCTCGAATCCCCAAACCAGCCGCTTGAGCTCATTGAGCTCCTCCCCGCTCAACTCAAGAGAGAGACTCAACAACAACACCACACCCCTTAAACCCCTTCCATCTAAAAATAAACCCAATCCTATCCTCTAAACCCTCAACCCCTAAACCAACACGGAAAGGTCTTAATTCAAATAATTAAACCCCAAGGCCCTTTCCCTTACTTAACACACACACTATCAATCTTAATTCAACCAACCCCCTAATGCCGCTAATCCTCTAATTAACCATCCCGCCTAAGCCTAAGGCCTAAAACATAATTCCACATCCAACCTCACTCTTTTTATACTTTTTGATGCTTCAATAATGACGTCAAATGCAACTTCAACTAAATTCTAAGCATAAAACAAATGTGAGCCCCCATTTTGGGCTCATAGAGAGTCTACACATCCTTAAATATTGAACATTAGATTAGTCACGATAACAATTTGGTGGATAAGTATCCGATTGGTAATAGGCTTTCTTTTGCCTAGATCTTGATTCATTCATTGATTATTTATTTACTTATTTACTTATTCATTTATTGGACAATAGAAAACTAATAAGAAAATATTAAAATAAATGCAACTTCAATATTCAATGGTTTGGAAAGCCAGCCTTGACGACTCTAAGACAGTTGACACACTTCCACCTAAATATCCACAATTTTGTTTACAAGCTTCAAATGAAATAATTTTTATTTTTTTGAAACTTTAAGAATAAAACCTATAATTCCTCAAAATATCAAAACAATTGCATATCTTATTTAAAAGATATGAGCTTATAAAGTCAGTGCTTACAAATTGGAAGGCAGCTCATATATCTTCACTAAATCACTTATAACTTCTACTCACAAACTTTGATATCAACCAGCTTATACTTTCTAGAAACCTTAGAACAAGATCTATGAATCTTGCAAAGATTAAAGCGACTGCATGATTTCTCTTAATGGTATGAGCTTACAAAGTCTGTGTTTACAAATTGAATAGGCAGCTGAATGACCTTCATTCAAACACTCATAACTTCTACTTACTAACTTTAATTTCAACAAGCTAAGGTTGGTTGGAAAGCTAACTTCAAGGGCAAGATTCATTCAAAATATGAGAACTTAATTGCAAGTTTTGTGTCCACTATACTTGAATGAAAATGGACAGTAACTTAGGAGTGTGTTTAGAACTTCACTACCTTACTCACAATAATTTTAACTATAAGATTATGACTTACACCTAAAATGAAAGATGAGAAGAAATGTGTTTTTTTTTAAAGGAAAAAATTTGTTCTTCCTAACTACACTAAATAGGTAGATTAGTGTTGGAAACACTAATAGTCGACGAAAACGCTAAATGTAAATTGTCTCTATAGTGTTAGAACACTAAATGCCAACTCTAGCACTATTTGTACCAAGTAGCAACTTTAAATATTTACATGAGCGCATTTAGTGTTAGATGATATTTTGTAAATCTTGGAATGAAGAATTGAAGGAAGAAGAATATGAGAACCTCGTAAAAGGTATAATTTGTTCAAACCCTATTCAAACACTAATTGTAATATCAGATGAAAATTAGTGTTTTAGGTAACTATTGCATCTAACACTAATCTTCATCTAACACTAATCTACCTATTTAGTGTAGATTTTTATAGGGCTTCATCATGCGAAGTGAAGAGAGAATTTTGAGGGAAGAAAGGAATTTTATTTGTCTTCAATAAAAGTTTGGACCCCCCTTCCTTCCATTTACCGAGGGTCTCTCCCTTTGAATGGTAGGAACCTACCCCTCGATAGTGAATGGGGGAGAATAACGCCACCTCGTAACGCACTTGCCCAAACCCTAATAAAGGCTTTGTCAATTTAGTTTAAGTTTGAATTTTGGTTGGCACTGGTAGGCACATAACCTCTTGTTCTAGTTGACAATTTTTTTACGCACGTAGTTGTCACCTTTGTTTTTTTCTTCCTTGGTCACTTCCAAAAATACTCCGTTTGGGCTGCTGCTTGATTTTTGTCAATGAAATGTTGCTTGAATTGGTCGCTTTCAATTTAACCTTCTCACTTACTATCTTATTCCTTAATATTTCCGATTTGATTGAATTGATCGATTTCATTTTAGGAATATGACCTGAAAGAGAAAATGTTTCCCATTTTGGGCACATAGACAATTTCTATGAAGTTGAAGTCGTAGCCCGCGTCTCCTATCATATGCTGATAATGTTGCAATTGCAATGCTAAATATTGAAGATTTGGATCCAAATGAAAAATCTTCCTATAGTTCCAAACTCAATTCGCAATGTATAGGTGTTATTTGGGGCGATTACACCCCCTTACGTTTCATAACCACGTGCGATAAAAATTTGCTATCTTATATCATACGCCATAGATATTTTTTAGAATTATGATAAATTTTTTACATATATATAACCATTGATAACATCTTTGTGTATTTAAAAAAAATTAGTCTATCTTTATTTTTGTAATAATTGTTTTAATTCAATTCCGCATCATTCTAGTTTTAAATTGTATGTTTTATAAAAAAAATTAAAAAATTAAAAATGATCAAATTCGGTTACCATTTTCACTATGTTATAGATACCGTATATATCTACTCATGTAAACATTTTGATAAAATTTTGACCCATTTTGGTGATGCTTTATGTAAAATGTAGATTTTTTTTATCGGACGTGGTGTTTAACTTGACAATGAAGTGCACCCCCCGGGAGGTGTTCAAATATATATAGATGACAAGGCAAAAGTTGGTAACATGTCCATTGCTACCAACAATGAATAAATATTTGGATTTTAAGTTGTTTATCCTCCCTACCACTCTTTTTACTAAACTCTAAAATCATAGTTCTTTAGGCCAAAATTCCACAGTTATAGGATACTAGTGGCCCTATTACCAAAAAAACTTCACCTTCCTCACCGCTCACAAGTTACCGCTCATCACTCGCCACTCATTGCTCACCGCTCATAAGGTAGCACTCCCCCTTAACCTAGCACTTGGTTTTTGGTGAACCCTATCACCTTTGATCCACCCAATCATAATGGGCATATATGGGTAAAGCGGATAAATTCAACCAATCATGTGGGAACCCAAGGGCTTACCCTTGGAGGAGATAGGTGGTGGTTGGCTTGTTTGCGCCCAATTCAAGGTGTTCACTTTCAAAAGGAGATAGTAGTCATTAGGGCCCCTCTAATTTTCGTAATGCTTGTTTCAATAATAAACTAAATTTAGACCACCTTGAAAATGAAGCAACACCAAAATTAACAATAGTGGCAACATCAAAGTCCTCTTTCTTTCTTTTCTTGAAAATATCACATCAAGAGCTCTGATTTTGTTGTGGAGAACAAGGCTCGCCTATTGATGGATTGGACAGTTGAAGCATATTGACAAATCCAAAACAATATTTTGTCTGCATGGATACGAGTAGGAGCAAACAACCCGTGTTCACCCCTAAAGGCCAAAACAAAATCGTTCCAAATATGAAATGGTATAGTCCAATTCATAAGCTCATTTAACGAAAATTGGTACTTCTATAGTAGATCCAACTGTAAGTATAGAAGATTTGTAGTTCACACAAATTTGTAGCCGTCCGCATGTCCAAAATCAAAAGAATATAACATAAATGTGTACAATGGTGTTGTCATGCAGTATTGATCAACCAAGCCAAACTGTCCCCCTCGACCTTTAGGGGAATAAGGAATTGAGTTCCCTTGGACATGTTCACACTTCAAATCTAGTTTAGGATGGACCAAAATTATACTCAAATGCATAGTTTTTGGAGCAAAGATGACGTTTCAATACGGGAATACCTTGTCCATCTATATGTCCCCCATTCGTTTGTTCAAAAAACAAAGATTGTCGGTGTTTCATAATTATACCTATCCAAAACAAATGAAGCTTCCACAAACCCCCTATGGGCTTCAAGTCAGTCGAAGTCAATACCCACATCTAGAAGTGGTAAACTTGGTGGATTTGGAATTGGAGGCGTGATCTCCAAGAGTGGCAATATAAACACGTGTCAAGTTGGTGCCGTGTGGCCAATGGTAAGAGGCTCATCTCATCCATTAAGTTAGGGCATCATGACAAGAGGCACCAATAAAGCCATTCAAAGCCATTCAAAGCCTAACACGTGTTGTATTGTCTTGTAATATATGTGCAAAGGTGTTCCCTATGTTGACCCGTTTCTTAGGAAGAACAATAAGGATTATGTTTTTATTCTTGTGCAACTTCCATGCCCACATCTTGACTTACTATTACAAGGATTGGTGTGTCCATAGCTCACTACTACCACCACTACCACCACCCCTAGCCATGTTGAATCTTGTGCACGCAAGTGTATTGGAAGTTCCAGTTCCAAAGGCAGTCATTATTAATAACCACGTGAAGTCTCTCGCAAACGATGCCCATGGATTGAGTAAAATAATGGGTTGAGTTAACCCCTAGATTCCACATGGGTTGGGTGTGGTGTGGAAAAATATGTCATTTTGAAGCCCTTTATCCGCGAAGTTTGTGGAGGAGATGTACAAAGCAAAAGTCTCAAGGTGACTCTACCATACAATAAGAAAGAGAAGCCTAGAGAATTTCCCACCATCCATGTGTCACCATTTGGAACACCAATATAACAATAATATAACCATTATGTTGACTAGCTTGCTTCAAGCAACATTGGGGGCTTTTTGTGGGGTAGATAAAAGTGGCGGCGTGCACATCATGTATATAAAATTGGGCTAACCCTATTAGGGCTGTCCTTTTGGAACACAATACCGATCGAATGAAAGTACTTTGTTTGATTTTCACGGGAAATAAGTTACGTTTGATGCTTGCGATGCCCAAACCCCACCATATTGGGGCCATAACGGAGCTTGGAACTTGCACAACATGGGTGAACGTTCTTGATTCTCAATCGATGATTGCAATGCCCAAACCCGATGTTGGGGCCATAAAGAGGCCTAGAACTCCATATATTTAGAATCCGATGGTGGTTGTTTTCGAACCAACAATTCAAAGGTCGGCTTTTTGAGAAAGCAAGTGTGATTGAAGAACTTCTTCATGTTCCAAATATAATGAATACCACTGCACATGAAGATTCCATGTCATTAAGATGCAAGCTACTACTTATGAATGTCCCCAACATAAACATGTTGATTTTAACGGTCATAGTCAACAAAGCATTTCATAGCTACAATAATCTCCCGCTTAAGTACACACTTTGAACCGGAGTTGTTGAAGCGCACTTAGTTGGTAGGTGCATACTTTACTCTTATCGCTTTCTAGACCCTCTAATTTGATGAATTGCAATGGGAATCCAGCTTATCGATTACAAAATCCAACCTATCGAGACATTTGCTGAATATGAAAATGCTACTTCAAAGACTTTACAGGTCTATACAACATTGTCCTCGACATTAACGACATTGACATCCCTTTGCTCCGATGTTCAAAGAGAAGCTAGACAAATGTATGATGAACTGTGACGATCGTTTGAGACGTTTCAGCGAACCGTTAACAAACTCACATTGAATGCCGAGCATAAAAAATAAATGCATTCATGGCAAATGACTCTGCATGACCTACTCAAACAACAAAGTATGAACCCTGATTTTTATCAAAGAAATTACGTACTTAAACGGGTGCGTACTTAAGTGGGAGATTACTGTACATAGAACGTCGTGAGTGAAAGGGGCATCCTTCTAAATGGTTTCGATGTTAATGTATGTTATTGTAGATGGCATTTCCGTTGAATTTGATGGCCAAAGTGTGATTTCCATGTGGAGATTTTGTAGCTTCTCAACCAATCAGCAAGAATAAATGAAAGCAAAATGCATTGCAAGAATACGGAGACTTTGCAGAGCACAATTAAGTCTGTGCGATGAGATTGGAAACACTAGTATTCTGACCAATTATGTTCAAAAATCTCCCCGGCCCGGACGCTGAGGCAGTGAATCGGAAGCACACATTTCGAGGCCCCAGTGATGTAAGCGTTTTGTGGGAAGATTTCAAGGTTTTGGAGTTGAGTTCAGTCCCAACTTTGTAGCTTAAACTAAGGTAATGCTTGTCTGGCTGGTGTGAGCGATTGCTGCATACGTCCTGGTATCCTGTTAAATTTGTCCCCTTCTAAATGGGGAAGAAGAATACCTCCATCTAAACAAAAGGTTGATTCCCATCCTCCTCTGCTTGCATTGGTGCAGAAGGCATATTACCTTTGTTTATCGGCGATGAATAGTAGTCGACAGGTTGACCGTAATATATGCATATAAATTGTATACTCACGCACAGTGCCCGGGGAGACTTTTGGGGCATAATCGGTCAGAATCCTAGTGTTTCCAAGTCCCACCGGTTAGAGGTTGTAATCGTCTTTCAGATTTTCTTTATTAATTTCGTCTTTCAGGGATTCATTCCATGTATAGGTTCCTCTTGAAGGACCGGTAGTTTCTTCTGAAGTCTTGAACATCAACTGGTTATTTCTAAAACTCCATTGGGTCATCTGTAACTAGCCATCGGTTCTCCTTGTTCACTGCTCGTTTAGGGCATCCCCACCAGTGTATATGTTTGACAAAGTTTTTGCAAGTTTTTCTCTTTTGACACGCAAAAACTTGCACAAAAAAAAAATGCACGTCGATTGACACGCACAATCTAGAAATTGACACGTACTATGACTTGTTAAGAAGAAAACCACATGTCAATTGACACACTAGAAATTGAAATGACACGTATTACTTGAGTACTATAAAGTGCAGCTAAAGTATCTGGAAAACATAACCCATAACAGTAGGAGAACTTCCTACACTCACTCACATACTTAAGTTCAACTTTGCTCTTGCAATTTCCTTTGTAACTGGGAGCTAAGATAGTGATTGGAGAGTGAGACTAACTAGGAACATGGCGAGGCAAATGTTTCAGTACATTGAAGAAGAGAGTGACATGTGTAAGGGAGAACTCTTGGAATTTACGGAAACACTTCGACATGAGTGTGAGAACAAAACGATATTTGAGGCTTGGCACATATGTGGTAGCAATTTTGGAATGACACACAAACTGGCCTAAACTTATGCAACTTTGGCAAAAAATTATACTCATTCCATCAAGTATAGCTATTTGTGAGAGAGGATTTTCCAAACAAAATGCAATCAAAAGCCACTTGCGCAATAGGTTGAACTTGAAGACCCTTGATGCTCTTATGCAGGTTTCTCTTTGTGGGCTTGAAGTGGATGCAATGGATTGGGCTACCATCATCAACATTCGGAGGAACATGCGAGACCGAAGGCTACTTACACTCGATTGATAGTTTTTTTTGTTACAAATCAAGTTTTTTTTAATTATTCAAAATATTAGTTTTCTAAAATATTGTGTAAGCCAAAAATTGAGGTGACATTTTGGAATAAAATGTAGATGTCAATTGACATTCATTTTTGTTTTTGAAAACGTCACGTGACACTTTGGATTTGAGGTTGAACGTCACATGAAATTTGTCAAACATACACACTAATCCCCACCAGATCGGGTATACGCCAAATAGAGTATATAATATTTTATACCTTTGGGGAGCCCTCCATCTTGGGCGGGGCAGCTCATCTTGAGTCAAAGGCCACCAAAGCCTAGGTATACCCCCGGTATAATTAGGAAGTAATCAATAAGACAATGACACCTATTATCTGACATGGGATAAAGTAGGATATTGGAGTATTTGATATTAAAGTAATCTCTTGGCGGGCCGGAGGAGTTCCGTTATATGAACCATTTATGGCGGGGCAAGGTCTTTACTAAACCCCGACCGGTTCTAAATTATGGGGGACCGGACATTGGTGGGGATCAATTTATGCCGGTACCGCCACCTAAGAACCCAGGATGCCCCATTTTTGGCGTTGCATGCCCATGCCCGGTCTGGTGGGGACGCTCTTAGGGAAGACGCACACATGACCAAACTGGATTTTCTTTATTACTTTGAGATATATTACATGAATTCATCTAGAACAATTGGTAGATTTTCTAGAGTTTTGAACTTCAACCGGTTATTTTTCAATCTCATGCCCCCATCACACCAAACTTTCCGTCCCGTGCCAGCCATGAAATTGCTAGGGAATATGTTCATAAACAGATGTTGGCCCACCACTTTTCACACTATTATGGTCAGAGATGGTGACGGATGGTGTCTGAACTAGCCGGTGTGATCAACTCTTCAACCGGGTCATTTGTAACTAGTGGTCGGTTCTTGCTCACATAGAGTATCCCCACCAAACTACACAACCGCCAACACACGGTTTATAATATAATATGTGTTTGGGGAGGCCACCAACTTGGGCATGATCGCTCATCATGAGTCAAAGTCCATCAATAGTTGTGCATGCCTTGACAAAAGGAGAGTCATAATGAGAGCTACACCAGTAATATGCAACAACCTAATTTCTAACATAGGATAAAGTAGTGCAAATTAGTATCTATTATTATATGAGTTCCTTGGAGGGTTGGGAGAGACACATCATATAGGTCATTTATAATGGGGGTTTGCTCCAATTGTACATGCAACAATACATATTTCGAGCGGGGGCAGCCATTGGTGGGTCTCAATTTTTGGCGGTACAAGTACCTAAATACCCGGGATACCATTCATTCTTCCCTTGCCGTCATTGGTGGGGTTGCTCTCATGAAGACGTACATATGACCGAACCATTTTTTTCAAATTGAAGTACACCAAGTACAGTAATCTTGTTAGTGTGGGTGGAAATTAGCGTAATGATGATTAGCATGGGCCGCATTAACTTTCTAGTCAGGGTGGAATTAACGTGGGTCCAAGACCCCATGTCTTCTCCAAGTCTTCATAAAAACTTCCAACCAACACATTGAATATTATTTGCAGTACAAAAGTAACACACGCAAAAAAAATTGGCCACATTAAATTTGTAAAAAAAAAAATCAATGTTGTCCACAATAATTGTCTACTATAAATTTAGCATGAATTGACATGTATTCTTGCAATGAATTTATCTCATTCGGAGAGTTGGTGTGGGCTCTAGAAATTCACTATGGCCCACAATGACATGACTATTGTGTGTATTGATAGAATGTGAATAGTTTTTCTTACGTGCCATGTGCATGTCATTCCCACATGTTTCATTTACGACATATGCAACCCTTGTTGCTTTGATCACCACAACTAAAAATAATACCTCAATAGTGAAAGGGTGCAAGTTTCCTCCCAAAGTCCTTCTAGTCTAAGTTATTGGCGAAAACATCTACCACAAGTCAAAAGCACAACAAACACTAGGATAAGAAACACGGGTGTTATTTTATTCATTTTATATGTTCTCCAACTAAATTAAGTATTCTCTAACCAAAGCACATGGCTTGACCCAAGATTGTTTTCATGAGACAACCTAGCTATTTGCGATGGCAAGCTAATTGCAGATATATGGTACGTAGTCAGTAAAGCCCCTTCATCCATGATGGTTGTTACAAAGACGGATGAGCAGTTCGGAAGACCCGCCTCCGTTGGCGGCCTTTCATTCATCCAGTTGGATGAAACACTATCTGTCTGAAATCGCTCCAATTTAATCAATAATCCAGTGTGGGTGGCTGCTTGACTTCCAGTGACTTGGAGGAGCCTACTGTTAGGTACTACTTATTATGTCCCCACGGTTTAACACCTTTGACCTCTAGGTACGTGTACTCTTTCAACTTTCGTAAATTTCATCCAAATAAATTTTAGTGTCTTTCGGTTTGGTCCAAATCATTTTTTTCTAATCTAACTAACATAAGTAGTTAGTATACACACCGAAGAACATGATAGAACCTACTTGATAAAAAACGATACTCTCGGTAGAATGTTATAGTAATGCATAACTTTAAATGGTAATCCACAGTAATTTGACAAAACATTGTACACTTGAAGCTATTCTTTCAAGATCGTATGGTTCACCTTCAGTTAACTGCACGTCCACCACACATTCTGAATTAATTTCATAGATCAAGCTAAATGATTGGGGACGAAAACAAAACAAAAGTATCCCTTCAAAAAATAAACACACGAGGAAGAATCAAAGAAACCAAGGCAGGACCAAGTCGACCCTGATCTTAGTGCTTACAAACCCCTCACATGTGAACACAATTAACATGAACATCATTTCAAAACAACTACAGTGATGATCCCAATTAGCGCGTGTTACTATTCCGAGTTACGTAATGCAGTAACATCTTCCTCAAGAATTTCATAGATACTAACAATAATTCAGTAGGGCCGGTGTTCGAACACTATAGAATGTAAACGGCATTGCTCGGTAAAGTATCACATTCTCATTAAATAGTCATCGCACCGCATGATTCCGAATAGTAACTCACACTAGCTAGTTGGGATAGCATAGGTATTATAAAGGTTTAGCGAACGCAAGTAGCGTTTTGGGGGTTTGGTAAGCCCCCATGTGCGCCGCATGGTGTCAACACACGAGACCCGAAGCCATGTGGACACACAGAGGAATGCCTTTTCAAAGTTCCCAAGATCACCAGGCGGGGGGGGGGGGGGGGCCTTGGAATTCGGTGGCAATTCATCATCAAGAGAGGAAGCATCCACACTAAGTTAAGGGCTATGCAAAACTCTTTTTTCCCGCTTACCAGTAGGCCATCATGGACCCGATATTCCGACCCGATCGCCGGCCCCCTTTCGCATGGGAATTGTCAAAGTGGGCCATCGGCCAAAGGAATACAAGGGAATTGTGGGAACCGGCTTTTATTTACAACGCATTAAAAGGCTCCCTAGCTAGGGTGCCACAAACAACGTGATAATTTTAGCCTCGCCCGGGCCCCAACTGCCTCTCGAGCACTCAATGCCACTAAGCACCATGATCACCGCCTCCCCGCCTTTAATTATAAAGGCATCCACACCTCACCTCTTTGCCACTACCTTCAGTTACAGCTAACAAGTGGTAACAGCAGAGTCGTTCTGGTCAGCGATGGGTGCCAAGTGGACGCTCCAGATTGGCTTACGGATTTTTCCTCTCAGTGCCATATGTACAAATTTCACGTTCAGTGCTCTGATGAGGTGTCGAAGGAGGAGGTACCACTAACTTATTACACACTGTACAACTCCACTCCCCTGGTCGTCGTAACATAACCATCTTTCATTATTATTAGGGCTCACAACATGCAAGGTTGAGGTCAGAACTCAGGAGTGGTGTTGCAGACCCTCAGCCCAGCCGCCATTTATCATGCACTTGCTGGTCACCTTCTCCTCATGCCCCGGTCTCACCAAACTTTCCGTCATTGTTCGGGGATTATGTCCATAAATGGATGTTGGCCCACCATTTTTCACACTATTATAGCCGGAGATGCCGACGGATGGTGTCGGGACTGGCCGGTGTGATCACCCAGCTTCTTGGGGATTTTTGCGCATAAGTAATCGGTCGAGATCCTAGTTGTTTCCAAGACCCACCGGTTACATGTTGACGTCGTTCAGGAGAAATTCACACACGAGACTGAGAGCCCCGTGACCATAAATGCATTTCATAGGTGGAAACGGCGGAGCCGGTCCGAGTTCGCTTCGAACGTACGTTTGAGAGACCAACGGAGTGAGTATGTGAATGCAAGATGGATGGTGAAGTGTACCTGGATTCCTACATGGCATCCAATGGATCATGTTTCATGGTCACTCGGATTATTCTCAAAAACCATCTCTTGGAGGTCGGCCTAACACAAAACTGAGAGACCATGGCACTCTGCATGCTCACAACTATTGGTTTACTTTATTTTATCATGTGTGACGATCCGCATGAATAGAAATATATTGAAATAGCATTTGGTTGAGGGCCCAATCACGAATGACTTCACACTACGCTTGAGAATCCATGACCACATGACATGAGTTTGGAGGTGTCTTGGGACGGCCTTTGGACACTGTCTTTGGGCTCTTACAGTTTCATGGTCACGGCTTTTGGCTCGTGTGTGAAGTGGCCTTGAGTTTTTCTTTATCGAATTGGTGAATAGTTTGTAAATCCTTCTATATGAAAAGGTGAATTCCTGAAGTCTTGAATTTGAACTAGTTATTTCTCAAAGTCAACCAAGCCATCTGTAACTGCACTATATATCCCAATTAGTGCATGTTACTATTCAGATTTACGCACTACTAAATTTTTTTAACGAGAATGTTATATTTCTACCAAGCAAAGTCATTTATGTTCTATAATGTCCGAACAACCTATTGAGCTTTTGTTAGTAAAATTGAGCTCTTGAGTAAGACGCTATTGCACTACATAACTCCGAATAATAATACTCACTTACAGGGGATAATCAACGTAGTTGTCAAATCTCCATGTTCGATGTTCTTACCATTTCCGGCAACTGACCGGAAGGTTGCCACCCACCGCATGTGGGGTGTTTGGAGAATTGTCACCCTCACTTGCGCATGTTTGGTTTCCTAATCCCTACCAAGGGGTAGAGCATGTGGGTGTTCATCGGTTTGTTTTTCATGTTCTCCAACTTTTATCGATTATATATGCATCAGCAAATCTATGATCAAGCATCAACAAATATTGATTGGAAATCGGATCTTCCCTTATTTAGTCATGGTTATTAGAAGTGCATGTTTGTTTGTTTCGAAATTGCATACGCATATCTTTTTGATTGTGTTGGCTTTTGAACGTGGAGAGATTGATCAGATTTGACGATGTAGTTCAATCTCTTCTAAAAATGTATGTGTTCATGGTGTTTGTTCTTTGATCCTCACTGGCCCACACATCAATCAAGTTTAGGTGTATGGTTGAGAAAAGTAATCGAATAACACATGAATACCTTACTAGCAAACACATGTCCTATGTAGGTTGGTCGGTGGTGTGTCTTTATTTAAGCTATCTATACTCCTTTGGAAATTTGATCCCGCTTTGACTTGGTTAATTTAGTTTAATGATCTAATATCGGAATCTATATTACTAATCAAATATTTCACCCTAATTTTCTCCTTTAGTTTGCCTTCCCCCTCATTAGGTGTTATGGACATTCACCCCATTCATGGCGGGGGAATCCATGGCTTATGGGCAGTGTCCGAAAAGTTTTAAAGTTATTGAGGTTAATTGCCTACCTCTTTAAAAGGGCATAGGTTATTTCCCTCATGGCATAGGTTGCATCCTACAATATCAAATTTTTGTAAGTTGAAAACCTTTTGAGTTTTTAAGTTACCCGCCAATTGCCTTCAAAACTAATTTTTAGTAGGTTAAAATCCTTCTTATCTTTTATTGTTGTAGGCTTTAAATTCAAAATTTGAGTACTGAGTGGTATCCTTGGCAGGAATTGAACCTGGCTAAGCCCTTCACCACGTTTGAAGGCCAAGGATTAACCAACTTTTTTTTAAAGAGTTGATTATAATGAAAGGTTGTTAAAATTCAAATGAGTTTAAGGGTGAAAGTCCTCACCATCTTCTAATTCAACCTCTACTCTTCCTGCAAGATATTTCTCAGGATTAGTAAACAAGAATCGAAACTTTCTTGAATCATTCCACAAAGATATAGCTTCCTCCAAAATAAACTCAAAATTTTTGGTTGGTCCTTCAATCGCCACCCGCATCACACTATCCAAGTGTGTTGTTGTCATTCGATTCCTTTTCTTCTGCTTGATGTTATTATGCACAAAGAAAGCTCTTCACAAGTAGCAGTACTAACACATTGGCATCTTGCAATGTCGGCAAGCGTTAGTAGGTTAGGAAATTTTAGTTTCAAAATTTGCTTGATCTGCGAGACTACGACATTTGAATTTCAACACAGCGAGCGAGAGAGAGAGAGAGAGGAGCTGATGAGAGAGGAGTTGTGATGAATGGTATTTGTAAAGATTGGCGGGAAGGGAGTTAGGGCTATTATTGATATCCGTTTATGTGCCACCCAAGAGCCCCGAGTATTAGCCTAAAGATATGTACTTAGGTCAAATAATTTCCCAATTTGAAGAAGGATGAATGGCTAAAATTCTCTCTTTTAAAAACTTTGTAGGCAAAATTTCCTAAATGTTTTTTATCACATAGGTTGATATCCTATGTTTTTAAATTGTCCATAGTCTCTTTGTCCTACACTTTCAAAATTTTATAGGCTAAGTCACAAATTTTGTAGGCTGCATTTACACTAGCCTTAGGCTCTTGGCGGACTATGCGTATGGGTGCCATGTTTTTGGGTGTAGAGTGGCCACGAAACATCTCTAAATAAGTAGCCTGACATCATATCAATTTCAACACATCTCCTACATAATGACTTCTTCTCAGTCTATATATAGAAACTTCCATACAATAAACACAATCTTGGTGGGCGAGGTGGCACCACAAAGGTGTCGGGATTTAGCACGATGGGGGAATAGATTGGCAACACAAGGTGGTGGTTTTCTTTGATTAAATAAAGCAATCACATGTGTCCCCCCTATTGCACTTATAATGGTTACAAACACCGTCACACATAGTCCAATCTTATCTATTTAACACATGTCTTTTTGGTGTTTGTTCTTAACTACAAGCCTTGTCACATGGCACTAAAAAATAAGAGTCCAATGAAGAAGATTGAACGCAAAAGGCACATGTAATTAAGAACAACAATCAATTGGTTTGACAATCATTCTTGAGCACACACATATTCAATACAAAATTGCTCATTGGCGAAAATTTGTTACATATGTTTACCACATGTGAGAGGGTTATGTGTTTTTTCAATGCAATTTGATGCCTAATGGTTATTGTTGAGTATCTTGATGAGTTAAAGTAGAAACCTATACAAGCTCTCCTTCCCTACAAAGCCATTTAATGATACAAGGAGTGTCAATTTTCTCTATTATAAACTATTGTTGGTAAAATACGATGAAATTGTTTACATGGCATACATTCGGATTGTAATTTGCTAACAAGTTGACACTATTTCACTTGAGAATCCAACATGCAATAGGGCTTGCATAGTTGGAAGTGCCCACACTAGGTGCACATACATTAACCCTTTATAGCCACCAAGAGCCAACTCTCTCAATAAGAGAAGCCACCATGGAGTCACACAATGTCTTCACCCAACACCCCCACTCAGCATGGAGACTCTTTGATATTTCAAGAATAGAGAGGTACAAGTCTCGTTCGATTTAGTTATAATTTGATGGATAATGATGCTCTAAAATATTTGTGTTGAAGCTCATAGAAAATTGCTGAGATGTGAAGGAAAGGAACCAAATTTTATGTTCATGCGTTGCCCATTGCAAGAATTAATCATCTTTAGTGGTGTGCAACACTACAAACCAAACATTTCTCAAAATTGCCTTTGAGCCCATCTTGAGAGACAAATATCATTGGTCGATGAACTTTCACCACCTCAAGAATAGGCACATGGACTCCAAAGTTGGAATTTTAAATTTCACATACATGTTTTTTTCAAGTAAATACAATTGATGTATTTTATTGAACTTCGTTGTCCATAATGACATCCAAATTTGGAAAGAATCAAGGATTCTCACAAGCTCATTCAATATCTAAAGTTCGACCTTCCAACGACTACATCTTCTCAAATATTTATGGAACAAGGAGATATTTGTTCTTTGATCTTCATAATGAAGATAGTATCCACATACAATTGGCTAACCCTAAAATTTGTTGGTGAAGGTGGATTAAATTGCCCTCAACATCTAGGGTGGTATGTGAGTTTCAAGTTCATTGGAATGCACCCAATGACAAGAAAGGGTTAAGATATGCATGTTTTATATCATTAGATCTCATTGTCCACAACCTTTTGTTGATCATGTGCATAAAATTAGGGTTGCATTTGCAAATGTAGGATGAACAAAAATTGGACCTTCCTTGATTTAGTTATGGTTTTTTTTTTGATAAAAAAGTGGGTATGTGTTTATTCTTTAAATGTATACATATCCATAGGGTCTTGTGGGAAGCCTAGGTTCTCTCAAGGATAGGAGCCTTGTTTCCCATAAAGCCTCATGACAAGGGCCTCAGTAAATAAAAAGACGCATGACCTCCCTAGGAAACATGGTAGGAGATACTTATTCTATAATGTCTTTCAAGGAAGCCATAAGGAGATTCTACATGGTAAGGTGCCCTATGTAAAGGTGCACAAAAATGCCCATGGTCTTTATGTTTCAAAATAACATGCATATAAGTTATGGCGGTCATGCTCTGTAAACCCATTTTGGGTTCACACATGAGCTTGCAGCTATAATCAAGGGTGAAGTGTCCCTCAATCGTGCCAACTATGGGTTGGTGTTGTCTTCCTCTCTAAGTTATGGTGGCCTCTAAGGGTCATTATGAACAGACACCAAGAGGACTCGTGTTTAAGAAAGAGTGGAGTGCACACTCAAAATTTATTTGACCATTCCAGGCTCAATCAATAACACAATTTGGGAGGGAGGGGGAGGGAAACATGTAAAACATACCAAACAACATGACAAATTTGTGAAACAAATTGAATAAATAAGATAGTTCGTTTAACCAAACACCTATCATTGAGTGGTATGTGGCTCCGAGAAAGGACACCAAGAAGACACGTGTTTAAAAAAAACAAAACTAGATTGCATGCTCAGAGTACAATACCTATTCTAGTCTCCATAGTCAACATAATTGGAGAAGCAAATTTGACCATTCAATGGACACAAAAATCTTCCATCTGATAATGATTTAAGATATTCATACGAGCTCCAAAAACCACGAGAGAGGCAGCTACGCCCTCGATTTGGATTCGCTAACCATTTTGCACTAAAAACGCGTGTTCCATATCCTAGTTGGAAGAAGTAACATCTCGAGACTCATCATCTACCTTAAGTTAGATACCTCGAATCCATATCCCTCCGGAATTGCTGTGTCTGGGTTGCAGTAAGGTATTCATTTCAGGGCAAGCGAGACACCCAGCTGCACCACACAATGATGGGTGGGAGGGGACGCCGTGTCTTGTGACTTGAGCTTGTCCATTTCCTCGAGCATGCCTGACTTAATCTGAACTTTTAAGTTATTAACCGGAAGAAGGCGTGTGCCAAAAACAGGAAAGATGAGCTCCGACCAGGGCATTCATGATCGTCAGACGAGATGATTTCTGAGATTGTGTTCCAGGATGATGAAATTTCATTGAAATTCCGTGCTCACGTCTTCAATCTTCTACTCACCCTGCACTGCCTGTCATGCAGCAGCATGGTATCTAACTTATTAATTCCCATATGTACAATCTCCGTCCACACACACACGTGTGATGAACGGGGAGAACCGGCTGCTAAGTTAGTTGCAGGTAAACCGGTTGAGTTTGAGAAATAACCGGTTGAAGTTCATCAAGACTGTTGGAAAATTACCCATAATTCTAGGGGATTATATACAGTAATCTTCCGCTTAAGTACACACTTTGAACCGGAGCCGTTGGTGCGCACTTTACTCATATCGTTTTCTAGATTTGATTCTTCTCTGATTTGATGGATTGCAACAGGAAACGAATGAAGCTTGAGGCAACCCGTTTGACTGAATGTGAAAGTGCTACTAACTTCAGAGGCTTTGAAGCTCTACACAACAATGTCCTCGACATCAACGACCAATGGCTTTGCTCCGATGTTCAAACGGAAGTTGAACAAATGTATGATGAATTGTGATGATCGTTTGAGATGTTTTAACAAAATGTTAACAAATTGACATTGAATGTCGAGTGTAAAATATTCATTCATTTGCGGCAAATGACACTGCATGACCTGTTCAAACAATAAAATATGAACCCTGATTTTTGTCAAAAAAAGTGCGCACTTAACCGGGATGCATACTTAAACGGGTGCGTACTTAAGTGGGATATTACTGTAGAATGTACACTATTTTAATAAAGAGAAACTGAAAGGTGTTGAAATGTAATCGGTTGGACTTGGAAGCACTAACTTAGGATATCGACCGATGATGCCCGAAAATCTCCCCAGGCACTGCACACGTTGGCAGTAGTACTGTCAATATTTGTAACTTTGAAGAGGATCTTTTTTGAAAGGAGCAAATGCAAGATAACTTAACTGAAACTTACTTTCAGAGGTTTGCAGATTGAGAAGGATGCAGGAGCAGCACTGAAGTCAGGCCTGTTGACCAATATGAATCTTCAGGGTATACTTCACACTCGCACTCACTGACTCTTTTCTTTCCTTCTCTTCTCTGTTTCTTTTGGGAGAATTGTAGTTCATTTATAGAATCAAAGAAAAGCCCACTTACTTAGTTGGGCTCCCTGGGATGGAGAGACAAAATTATCGCATTTATCGAACATCTCATTCGTTCGACATGAACACTTGACCTCTTATAGGTTGTTGGCCCATTCGTCTCAAATGATTATCCTAATATAGAGTATTAAAAGTTTACTTTGGCATGAAACGATCATAAATAATAAGCATTCATGTTGCATATTACTTCAAGATTCTTATGTTGGATGAATGAGAGGTACATGCAAATGTGACAATTATGTCTCTCACCTAGGGAGAAGAAACCTTCAAGGATGGAGGCAAAGGGTGAATGGGTGAGGTTGGTTAGAGACACACAATTTGGCTCATTGGTGGTGCCCACCATGCCATGAAACCTACCAACCGTTTGATTTGCCAAAGCCACATACTTCTTGGTAGAAAGCCCCTTGCAAAGGCTATTACGTGGGCACCAATAGGTAGGTCGCAACTTCCAAATAGAAGCCGCCTTGGCGAGGCTAGCAATTGCATCAAATGTGTAGCTCTACAAATTGGATACCTAAATGTTGCACTAAACCTTCATAAAACATGCGTTAATTTGCACCCAATCTCCCTTAATCTCTCACCATTATCAATTTCGCTTAAATCATGTTGTCACAATTGTGGGGAGGTCAGATCTCATTGAACGTGCTTCCGGGTGTGCAAGGCAATTGTTGTTCAATGAGGGAGCAATTCACATGTGAATTTTATCTTGCACTTTCTCCTCCACTTGACTTCATAGTTGTCTTGTTTTTTGGTTAGGCAAGTGCTTTGTTGGGCTGCAAATAAGAGGGTTTTATGTATTGTCCGTTGAAATTTTTGTTTTTTGTTGGCCAATTGATTGGGTATTGGTAGTTTTTGTTTGTTTACCCGAGTGTATTTAGGGTCTTTCTTTGACCAGTGTCACCGTATTCTTTTTGGTTTTGCCTCCTTGTAGCAATGTAATACCTAACATTTGTTGCAATGTCGGAGAAGTTCATGAGTTCATTTATTCTTGTTTTCTACTAGTTTGCCATAGTCACAAAAATGGGAAAATTTTCGGCTCCTAAGTGGATTCTAGTCAATAAAAACCATGTGTCTAACCTCCACTCTGCACATGTAGAATTGATTTCTTGCCCGCAGTTTCATTTGGATAGCAAGGTCCCATAATTGGGATAGCATTTGTACGGAGCTTGTTCTTCACAATGCATTGATTGGGCACGGTTGAACGCCTCCTACAACTACCCTCCATTAACCACATCAATTTAATATCCACTTTCTATTAAAGGAGTTATTTGAATTTTTTGCCTCTTTCTTGATTTGGATTGGTAGAAACAACATGTTGCTTTCAATTGGAATGGCATGCAAATGGTTCACAAAAGATGATTGGTTGAAAGTTTGTTCCCACTAGTTCTCCTTCTGCCAATCCAATTTCCGGTTTTGATGCTTGCAGAGGGGGGGGGGGGTTTCCCGTGGCAACACCAATATGACCCATAGTGTGACAATTTTGCTTGACCGTGCAAATCCCCATGTTTGCATGCCTCACCAATTTGTGGATTTGTCATCTTCAAAATCCGTCACAGAACATGCAACCCCGCTCCCCATTCCATCCCAATTCCATTGAAGAAATCACCCACTCCATGGCACAACATGTTTAGGGGTGGATGTTTGTTTCAAAAGCTTGCACGAACAAACTCCATCAAAGTTGACCATTGTGATCCCCCCACCTCCCCCGCCCCTAAGGTTGAGGCATCTATAACTGACAAAAAATTATAGAATTTGCATATGTTAAGGAGGATTAAAAAGCTAGATTGATTTTTCTTGCAAAGAGAAACATATTATAAGGATTTTTCCATGAATATGGGAATTGCTACAAATTTTGAAGCAATGAAGTTAGGGTTAAACATAGTCGATTTATAGGCTAACTCATAATTACTCATCAAAATGCTAATGTTTGGCTACAACAATTGTCAAAACTCTTACAAGGGCAATCAATCACAAGTTGCCACCACATTAACCTTAAATATGTTTGCCTAAAAAAGGAAGATCTCATGCATGTCGGCATTACATGACCCTAGTGAGCGGTTAAATGAACATGGTTGACCATGGATGTCTCAACCTTGGCCCTATGGCACATATGGCTAAGTGGGGATATCTACACCTACCTCATCCTACTAAAGTTTAGGAACACATGTTGTTAAATTTACAAATTTTCATCAGCAATAGGTCAACCTTGGCACACAATGTACAATATGCAAATTACCAATGATATCTCAAGCCAACCCCACCATATTGTCTGCAAGAATGCAATCCTTTGTCAACGTTCAACAAACACCCGAAATTTTGGGTAGTGGTTGTAGATTTTGACAAGCATAGAGTAGCAAACCGCACAAGCATATCGCAAACATGTTTATGCAAAAAGTTTATGGAAGGAAAATGGAGGGTGTGCAAACTTGAAAGCTTGATCCGTTTGTTGCGAGTAAGGTACGGGGTTGGGTTAAAGGGTAGGAATTCCCTAATGCAATGGGGTTTGGGTGGGGGGAGGAGATGGCCCGTGACGGGGGTTTTGGGATCTAGGCAGAATGCATTGCGCAAACCAAAAATGAAGGGAACATTGGGAAAATTTGGCATTATGTTTGCAATCAAAATATCGGCCGGCATAGATTGAAATTCTTTGTCACGGCATGTGGTCTTGTCATAGGGGACATTGAGCGATTGTGAGTGAATACATCACACACTTGAAAGTGTCATTTCGTTTCTTGTTTTTACAATGGCTAATTTGGCCTTCACAACGTCATGTCGCATGAGAGGGTGTTGACAAGTTTAACATGTAATAACCCCCTAACATTACCCAACCCAATACTCTTAACTCCGGCGCGGAGTTCGATGCGGCTCCGATGCGGCTCCGGGGAGGTTCGGATGCCAACTCCGGTGGGTCCATTTTTCTAGTCCTCCCCGTTTTGGCCCCTTGATGACTTTTTTTGGGTTTTTTTTGCTAAATTTGGGTTCTACGGCCCCAAATTACTCTAGGAGGCCCCTTATGAGATCAAGTAAGGCCCCACCCAATCAAAAAAATAGGGGGCAATTTTTGCCCCAACCCACCCGAACCCACTGGAGCTGGCATCCGAACCTCCCCGGAGCCACATCGGAGCCGCATCGAACTCCGCGCCGGAGTTAAGAGTATTGGGTTGGGTAATGTTATCCGTAATAACCTCTAGTAAAACGGTGTGTGGGCACTGATGATATTCGCATTTAATCATGGATAAGCATGCATTTGAAATGGAATTTAATTGTGTAGAGTTGTAATTATTGATCATGGAGATCGCTCACTTAAATCCCTAGTTTAGTGATTAACTACAATGATTAGAGAAAATGTAGTCCCTAAAGCAATTAACTAACTTCGAGGAACATGAAGGATTGGCACATGTCATATGCACATTTATAACTCAACGACCGGCATCATGTGATTTTAGTAAAATATGCATTAGTTATAAGTTATTCATTAATAGCCTTAAGTATTGAATGATTAGTCAGCAACGGCCTTACTAATGGGCCAATCACTAGGCATTTCAAGTAACTCACGTTAGTTGGGATCCATATATGCTAGCAAGTGAAGGCAAGTTGCCATGCCACATGCCACTTCGGAGTGGGCCCAGACAACTTTGACAGGCAAGCTGACAATAACACTTAAAAATATAGACCACCCCTGGCCATGAAAAGTGAGCCAATAAGATGGGCCACTTGCTAACATCCTACCATCAAGGAGGAGGCTGCAAACAATCTAGGGGCATTTCATATGGCGTTTAACACTATGTAAATTAATAGTTGCCGGTGGACTCACTCCCCATGCACAAAACAAGTTAGCTCAAAACCTCGAATGCAGGGGACCATAAGGGAATTGTCCAAGAATACTTCACACATATTCTCATGCCCATCAAGCCCTCTTGTGTATTTGAATAGTGTTATGCACGTATATGGGGACATTCCCAAATTTACAATTGATTTGCTTTGTAACCAAATCCTCGCGTGAGAGGGGGAGTGGAGGGGGAAGGGAATTACTTCTAGCACACCATACTTGTCAAAGAATAGCACCTCAAAACATACCCCGTGCAAACTTCCATAGGTATGTGGACAATAACACTTTCCACTAACGTCAATTTGTTCACTCACTCACTAATTATATCTTAACACCCTATTGTTTTCATATTCAATATGAAACAAGAAGAACCTACATGTCTCAGAGATTTGGTTCACGGATATGTCTATGTTATGTCCATTTTGAACTATAGAATGTTATGTCACCTTGCATTTGTGAAATTGAAAAAGTACTAAATTTTTAAAGCCGGTGTTTCAATTCCACATTGAAACATGACAAGCTCCACTTGATCCTTGTTGCTCACCTTGGCTTACCGACCTTGCAGTCTCTCTCACAAGTGGGCATAAGTATTAAGATTGAGACTAGGTGATGAAGTTGTCCACACCATCCCGAACGGTACCAAAGCCACATCCTCCTCCCCCTCTTCCTCTTGGATGACATCCAATAGTGTACAATAGAGTCACCGGCAACACGCATTCTTCTTGTGCACGAGACATCTCAAACAAGCCCACTTGTGAATTGACAGGTTTTGTAAGGTAGATGAGTCGTATATGGTTCCAACTAGCCCACTTCTCCAAGGATATGAAACACGCAATTAGTGCAAGATGATAAGCAAATCCAAGTCAAGGTTGCAACCACTTTCCTCATCATTTCTGAAGTTCGTGTGAATATTTGATGCATTGTCAAAGTGAAGATCCTTGTGTTGATCAAATAGTCATGCAACCCCCTCCTTCCAATTATGTTGAGTACATAACGTCCTTTTTCTTTTTTGGGGGAGGGGGGGGGGGTGCCTTTCTCCTACTAAACGAGGCAACCCTTTGGTCCACAACGGCGAAACCTTGCACAATGATTGGGGCCTATTGCTTGAGATTATGGGAGTCGGTGAAGGGGAGCTCTACTGCACACAAAAATTGTTCCAATTAGTATTTGTCGTTACTACTGGGCAACGGTCCTAATAAAATCATTACGATGTGCTATGGAGATTCACATACTTATGGTTGTGTGTGGGCAACTTTGCCCCAAGGTGTTGGCCCCACCTAGCAAGACGTAGGGATTAAAGAATGTTATGTATTGAACCTATAATGGTAAATCATAGTTTGAGCACGCACTTTATTATCTTCTAAGCACGTGTCGTCTTAGTAGGTGTTATTGGAGCCACATTAAACCACATGCCACTCAAATATAGATATCCTAATAAGAAGGGAAATTATCCTAATAAATGAGTAAGGGTTAAATGCCTCATGTACATATTTTTTCATGCAATCCAAATTGCCAAGGATTGCGGTACCCATGTACAACATAAGGTGAAAATGTTGGGAACCTCTTTACATTTCAAAAAATGTTAAATTTGGCTAACTTTAAGGATGTGAGATTCATATTAATCTAATGAATTTATATAATGATGAATCAACCACAGCCCTATAGAGTTAAGGAATCACATGTTCTTCCTGACATGGATGTCACTAATTCTAAGCATATTCAAGCCCTCGCATCACTTTGATTCTAGAATTAAAGTGCAAGATGCATAATCTCGATCAACTGCAACTTTAATATGAAAAAGTGGATGGAAGAGGGGGAACTTCACTAAGTTTAGAAAGAGAACGAACTTGTAAGGCTGAGTTATGAAGTCCACATGCATGACCGTATAATTGGAGCAGATTAGTCAAAGGCAAAATTCTAAAGCCATGAAATGGTAAGCTATGATGATCCTTGGTAAATGATGTACAATATTTCTAGTGGTTAAGGTTCATCAGAGAAAATAATCTACTATGAACTGTGTGGTTAGATCACGACCATTGGCTATGAGGCCCGCCACAAGCATTGTTTTTAAATGCTTCTTGTGTTTTAGTTATCATATCATTACTTAACTTTTAGTAATCGTTCAATGGGTCCTTGGAATATAATAGTTGGATGCTCGAAAAGTTGTACAAGGAGATTAAGATTTTAACTAAATTTTCAACATTTGAATATTATATGTAATTCAAGGGCCCACATCAATGAGTAATGTTGTGATTCTAGATTCACACATGACCCATGGATTCGGAGTAAAAGCAAATATGTCCCCTCCCCACTTGACTTTAGCTAAGCCTAAAAGTTGGTTCTAAAAACACAGCCTTCACACCATCGACATTATCTAGTGCTGAGCCTAGTTGACAAATGATTTGGCATGGCTTAAAAGTGGAGGTTTTTAAGCCTCAAGCACCAACCCTCCCATCAATACCTAGACATGAGGCAAGAATGTAGGACCTTTAAAAGTGTCGCCTCCCACCCTTGTGATTGGTTAGCTATGAGAGTACGAGGAGCTGCATTAACAAAAAATGATTGTAAGATAGATGATTAGTGAGGCATTTGGGGGTGGGTCAAAAACTATCCAACATTTCATTGCTTGGTAGATGAAACAATGAACATGTGTGAAAGCTACTTAACTGAAAGCTACTTGAAAATCTCCGGAGCAAGTTCTTGTAGGGTGCATTGGGATAGCCGGATGCCTCCGCTACAACCGAGGGAGCTTTACTTGGGTTTTAGGAAAAACTTTGGTTATTTGGTAAAGTCGGGTGGGGAGAGGGCATAAGTTAAGTAGAGGCAATGGAAGATATCACTCAAGGTGTTGAGAGGTTGGTACCAATATTGGATTGGGATGTAGGTGAACATAACATTACTCAACTGATGAGTTGTGTTTAGTTGCCCTAACTTCGTAATTCCGGCATCCGGAGTCTTTATTCTCAAATCTAATACTAGGCCCATGAACACAACACATCAGTTGAGTAATACTATTAATGAATGTTATGATTAATCAATATAAACAATGATATCAACAAAATTACACTTGGGTATCAAACTTGTGATACTACTCAAACATTGATATTTTGTGGATATCTCAACATGCACTATTCCATACCACGTTGTTACTAGGGCAATCTTTAGAACATGATATATAGACCCGAATGGTATTGAAATCACAACTATCCTCAAATACCCATATCCTAACACTATGAAAACCCAAATGATATATAACAAAAAGACAATCCCAATCCAACACTAGTCGATAGTACTGATTGTTACGTACCAACGTGCTTCTCATCCATCCAAATAAAGAATTCTTATGTACATGACATTACTCACTTCCTTGTTTGCGTTCCGTGCAACTTTGTAACATGCAAGCATAATTATCTTTTAATCCAAGGATTCCTTACTTATGGGGAACACTAAGATTGTACTTTGTATTGTTTTCAACAAGCAATTATTTATAAACTTATAACCTTTAAAGAAAAAGACCATCATCTTGTTGCTTAATAATTATCATTTATTTAGCTTTGCTCAACCATAGCATTGTGTTTTGTGGGTCCAACAAACAATTCAAGCATAAAGGGTTGGCTCAAGCTTCACTTATTCTTGTGGGATTTGTGAAGAGCTCTTCCTTTGTCAATCTCTTTGCTCCAAGGACCAAGATGAAAGCCTATTCCGATCATACCTAACAATATGGGTTGAAAATTAACATGGGTAAAAAATATCTTGGATCATAATGTATTATTTGTGGCCACATGGATTGAACAACAAGGTGGGTTAGAATTCACAAACTTGAAATACTCAAACATAAAATGATAAAATGTTAATAAGATCTCGAGATCTTGAGTATAATGTTTAATTTATATTTTCAACCAATTTTGTTTTTGTACAAAATTTCATTTCATATTCTTAGTTTTGAACATACAATATTGTGGGTATCGAACTGACGTGGGTAACAAACAATTAATTTGACCAAAATGAGTGTCCTATGTCAAGATTACAATGGGCCATAATAATATTCGATGTGAAAAATGTAGTCCAATGAAATTTTTGGAGTTTATTATGATGGTAAACTACACTAACTATGATATTTAGTGTGACTTACTATTTGAAATTATGCAATGCTATATCTAATTACTATACATCTCATATTTTACCAACAAATGTTAAATTGCTAGTTTGGAAATTAGAGGGCATTGACAACTTTGCTTGGTAGAAAACATTTTGATAGTAAAAAGATATAGCACCGTGTAAATTCAAATAGTAAGTCACACTAAATATCATATTTGGTGTAGCTCTTTGATCAAGGGTGAAGTGTATGCCATGTACACCGACCCATGGTTGGATTCGTCTCATCCTCTTTCTTGTCAAATAACTCACAAACATATCATTATGAGTTCTAACAATGGATAAACATGGGGAATAGACTCTTGAGTTTGCATTCACTCTGGGCAACCCTCCCTTGTGAAAATTGGTCAATATATTTCATTTCATAACACCCACTAAGGGGTAATGCACCCTACATGTTGGTTGACAATGGCTAGGACTATACACCCACCTCTTTCAGTTGGGCCCCAACCATTATTACCAAGGTAAAAGGAGTCTAGTAAAACTTTAACCCCCACATATTGGTAGTGCATTCATCTCAAGTGGATACGTCTAGTTCAATTCGGGGTTTATGATCTCAACTCCAAGGTCAACCAATGTTAGAATGGAAAATGGTCAAACAATAGTAAAATTGTACGCATTCTTACCTTGGGTAATGTTGGTGGGGGCCCAACTCAAATAGATGGGGTGTCTAAATTGTTCGTCTAATTAATGTGGGTTAATATTTGGAGTTATGCGTTGCTATAACACTTAATCGAGAGTATCATTTTTTTATCCAAATAACTTAAGATGCACAACAAAGGATTTGATATAACTTCATAAAATATGATACTTTATGTAGAATGTTATAGCAATGCTAACTCCATATGATAATCCACACTAATTAGACAAAACAATGTTAGTCCTCGCAGTTGTTTATTCATTCCAAATGAAGATCACCAAACTAGATCAAAGCTTCAATTTTGTAAATAATTACCAATCACTACGATCTACAATAACAATCAACATTGGCACGTTCCCTTTCCTCGGTTCACCCTCTCCCTTAGTACTATTGTAAACTACTTAGTAATATTTGGTTTCCTAACACATCCCGAGAAGATAATAACAAACATCAACACCTATAGATTGATTGTTCATGCATCCTAAGTTAAGCAACCCGCAAAACTAACCCGAGATCTTTGACCTCAAGTTAAGATTAAGTTAGCATAAAATAATAACCTCCGGGTTCTATAAAAGTAATCAACTTTTGTTACCCTCCCCACATTCGCCCTCCTCCTTGTGAACACTCACCCGGTGGTCAAACCCTAGCTTAATTTACAAGCTTTGGATGATGAGGAAACGAACTTTACCCACTAAGTACAAATGCCACCTTCCCGGAAGCTTCGTGGGGTACCTCCACACGGAGGTCGTCACGGGCTTGCAACACCGCACACAAAATAGAAGACCTAAAAGCATCCAAGTATTGAACATGGATTCTTTACCAAAATTAAAAAACCAACAACAAAAAAATCATTTGTTTCGACAGCTCGACCATCATGCATGGGTGGCGGACTTGTTCTCCAACCGCCAAATTCCTTGGCAAAGAATCAATTTGCTCGAGCGAAGAATTCCTCAATTTGCTTCTCCGCGTTCGGAAAATATCAAAACCTCGGCTTCCTCTATTCCCGAAAAGTCCTTGTTTTACGAATGAGGGCTTGCCGTAGGTTAGGTGGCCCTATTGTGGGCACTTCCAAGTCCACAAATAATTTGGTTGTCGGATCAAATCAAGAAACGTCATGGTCAAGCAATTCGCACAAATAATCTTCTCAAACTTCGAACTTCAAAATTGGAGTTCAGACGTAAAAGCCTCAGAAGGTCAAAGTGATGATGCGTTATCTCTTCAAGTGGTTGGTTGCAAAGGTCATCCTAGTCGTGTCCATCATTGAACTTGTAATGGTTAATGTAGTTTGAGCACATATTTTGTAATATGTGTGTACTTATGGTGATCATCTTAAACTACAACGCTTGCCATATGACTCCAAATGTCCAATAAAGATGAATGACCACATAAGACCCACATATGGTGAGTTTCATCCACAACTTGTCATCATTATCAAAACTTGCATGTGCCTAAGACTCTTTGTTTTTTTGCTTGTCAATTTTCAACAAGGTTCCGGATCTCAAACCTTGTTGTATTTTATCATGGAAGCTCAAAGGAATGTTTGTTTCAAGAGGGGCATCATATGGGCTTCATGACAAGGCCAATGAATTGGATTTTGTTGAAGGAAAAAGGCCCGGCATAACATTTCTAAGCATCTAGACAATGGTCTATCTCCAAAGGAAAACTATGCAATTAAGAAAAATATAATAAATTGTAGTTGTAAACGACATAGGTGTTCCCCATGGATGAGGAACCCAAATTTAAAGGAAAATTATGCTCACCCGATACATGGTCCCATGGAATGCAATCCAGGAGTTTAGCTATAGTACGTGGAGGCCTCCTCAGGAGAGAGAAAAAACCAACACAATTGCTATTATTATTATATTGTTTATCATCAATAAACACATCAGATTGAGCGATTGGAGCGCACAATGTGGAGAATACAAGGATATCCGCACTTTGATGTTTCAATAGTAATAAGAACAAAATTATGCAAAGTTGACTAGAACCTTGTATTTTTATTTATTTTTCCTCTGAGTCCAAATAACAAGAAAAATAAGAAGAGGTCGTGATATTTATATGGTTCTCAAATGTGATGCTGATATTTAATGACATGTCATCACATATTTGAAATAAGATTCTTTCGAGCGAAAGTGGAAAACCTTGTCATCATCTCAAACATATGACTCATAAGGTGTCACGAAATTCAAGATTGTTCTAAACTTGTTATCATACCTTTAAGTTAGTAGATCTTTACATTGCAACGCATACTGAAATACTCTATGTTACAATATCTCATATTGTTAGTTCTATTGCTCAAATGCAAGTTGATTGAACTGATATTTAAGTAAACATGGACCTAGTCTACGTTTCTATTACAACATGTTGAATTGTATGGTAATATCTTCCAAGAGAATATGCTAAGTTGCTTATGATAGTATTATAGCACTTGTCTTTATTATATTAACATCTCAAATTGTTCAATTATATACATTAACATCAAATTTTGTATTTTTTCTTAATTTAATGTGCTTTAATATCATAATCTTCAAGTTTTCAATGAGGATTCACACGTCTTCCATAAAAACATAGATATAGTGGAAGTGCATCAACAAATATGCCCATAAAATAAAGACAACCTAAAAGTCCATGTTTTGCGATATATTAATATCAACATAAATACGAGTAACCCTAATTTGCTTCAACACCTGATGGAAAAATATGTCTTGGGTTTGCATGTATTACTCAATTGGGAACATGACCGACATTAACACGTGTTGAGTGGCTCAATAGCAAAACAATGAACATGACACACACATTCCATAACATTACTCAACTCATGGTATATGTTCAGCAATGTTGCCTTCAAATTCAATTTAAAGCATTGGGATTCCGGCATCTAGAGCTTTTATTCTCGAATCTACTGTGGGACCCATGAACACAACTCACTAGTTGAGTAATGCTATGTCTTTAAAATGAAAAGGGCACCCAAGAAACCCAACAAATTGAAACTATGTTTTGAAGTTAAAATAAACTTATTGAACATGACTTTTGGATTGGAAGTATCTTTGTCATTCTGAAGATAAAAGAGTTTATTTCTTTGTTGGCACGATGACCAATAAATTGTATGTCCCTACTTGGTTGGTATATACACTACAGTAAGAGCTATCACTGGCAATCTTCACAAGCCACAAATCACTTCCTCGTATATGCGTGTACCTCTCATTCATCCAACATAAAAGTCCTAAATAGTATGCAATCCAAAGGTCATTCTCTTTTGGAACACAAGAGGTGTGTGCCCACGTGGCTAGTTTTTCTACCAAGCAAAGAGAAGATTTCACGGCCATGAATCGAATCGCCAACCATTTCTTTCAATTTTAGGTGCTTCTCCATGACCATCGGGTAGTTTAGGGTCGTCTCGAACCACTCCAAAGGTCACTTTCAAAAGTTGTTATGACATCACAATTAGCTTAAGATATTTCAATTTGGGGACAATTTAAACTAGAGGTCGATACTACTTTTGTGTCATGAGGCTGAATTTTGTGTTTCTCATCAGTGCACATTCTAAAATCGGTTCCAACCACATTACACCCAGGGTAAGGTTAAATATTCTCATAGGATTTTATTATTATTATAACTTTGACATAATCTGACATGGTCCAAGCTTGAGCAAAGGAGTACATCATTCTTAGAAGGTAGGTTCTTGGCTCAAAGACCAAAAGTGTTTTAGGCCGTTTGATTGATTGGAAATCTAAACGGCTCCCTCTTTCTTCTCTTCCCTTTAATGCTTTATGCAATGGCCTCCGTTCTTTGGCATTAAGGGATTTAGACATGAGAGAATTGGCCCATGTTGAAAATCTTATTATGATGAGTACTTTGGACCGACTTTGAGGTTATTAAGGGCATAAATCTCATTGAATTAGCTCCCAAGAGAAACCATTCTCAACCTCAAGTGTAAACCATCCCTTAGTTACTTAGTCCAACATGTGGTAATAATTAAATTTGTTTGTTTTCATGGGCATGTTCAACCAACCATGCTTATGTTGGCATACCTCACATCTACATATTATGCAATGGAGGTGTGGTTGCAAGAAATTTCATCTTACCAACAAAATTAGTTCATTTTCAGTTGGCACCCTAGTATAGAAGTTCATGTAGGTTCACATCCTTCAAGCCTCTATAAGACTCAACCAATGACAAACATTGGCCATACATTGAGGCTTTCGCACTCTGCTACTCTAGGGAGTTAATTGGTTTGAAACCATCTTGATGTACCTTAGTCACATCAGCCTTTTGGCTTCACGGACTTTAACATCGTTTTCATTTCATTTCATCTTGTTGAACATCATAAACACCTATAAGTTATGGCTTTCATTTGGGTTGTGACCCTAATATTTCCTCGTGTTGAGGGAAACGTCATGTTTATAACCAAACTTCAGACCCCGAATGAGTAAATAAATATACAAGTAATTAAATAAATCAAACAAATCAAATTAAATATCTTTCTGCATGCTAGGGGTCAACAGAAGACAAAATCACGGGTTTAGGTCAAGCCCTTCGAAACCCCAAGGGTTGCAACCCATGTTTGACATCAGATTATGGTTTCAACTAAAAGGTGGACTTAGATGGAGCACCCTTGAGACAGTTTCAAACCGGATTCCAAAATAATCCAATGTTTTTTGGGTACTAGACACATGGTGACAAAAGGGAGAAAACCCAAAAAACCGCTTTCAAGTATATGAGAAACAAGTTTAGAATGTCCCATTGTGTGGTTGTCCTTTTCTTAGCAATTGAACGCGTTTTTTCTTTCTTTTTCTTTTTCTTTTAAAAAGAACCATAGTAGAAGAATAGATTGGTTAAACCTTGAAAATATTGGCTTTCCAAATACTTTCTCTTCTCAATGTTTTGAGCACAAAATTAATTTTTTTATTCTTCACCTCACAACCTTGAAGATGCTCATGGTTTGTGTCGCGAGGGGCCTCAAACACACAAAGTTCAGACCAAACTTATGATTGGACATTGTTACTAAACCATGGAGAGATGATCAAGGCGGGTAACTCTTAATCAAACAATTTCCTTAATAAGTTTCTAAAATATAGTTACATAAATACTATTCTCCGAAATGTGTACACTCGGAAGAAATCCCGTTAGGGATTTTCTTGACCAATGTTTCATGGTTTGTGGTTAGGTGTGGATCAAAAATCCGCGTTGGGTGTGAATCTAAGTATAAACATTTAACCACACTTGACCATGTGGTGCATGGATCTAAAAACAAATACCCAAATTACATACATTTAGAAGATAGTATATTACATGTTCAAAATTTTGTCAATCATTCTTCCACATTTACTTGCAGGTGAACATAGCATCTCCATATACATTTGTAGATCAAAATTTACATGTCATGAATTGGAGTTGTTTGCTATGAGTTTTGAAATGATATTATCATTTCTCATAACAAGTATGTTAGCTCATACTCCTTAACATGCATACTATGTAGTTGTTTGTCTTATTTGAGACAAATATTATAACCACATGTACCTCCTCTTCATAAACCACATTAATAGGACCATTAAGTGTAGTTTATGTATTCGCAAGCATAGGGATGACGATGATCCAAGTTTGGTGGTGCCTTACTAAGGTTAATGTACCTAATTCAATTACTTATCTTAATCAAACACATATGTTTGAATGATACGTGGTTAGGTGGAGCTCCAAAAACACATACCAAAAAAACATGTGTTTGAAAGAGATTGGACTACGTGCTCAGATTATGATAGACCATTCTAAGCTCAAGACTCAAAAAGACGGGGGACGTATAATGACCGTCTAATGAGTACGAGAATCTTCACTCGATAATGAATAAAATATTCATATGAGCTTTGATAATTATGAGGAGAGTGGCCACTGCCTCAACTCATTTGGAGTTGCTAACAATCTCTTTCTACACGCATGTTACGTGTCCTAGGAGAAGTGACTATGGAGTGGGGAAGAAAGGTAACCATTTAACACCCATCTACCTTACCTCTCTAAGAAGCTTTTGGACTTAATGTCATCTTGCGAGACACATTAGAAAAATGCTATAAGTTCCGACCCCACATCCTACTACACCCATTACCCAATCAGTAGGTGTTACTGTTTGGAGTTATGCATAAGTATTTAACGAGGATGTAATATTCTACCAAGCAAGTCATTTATGTTCAACTATAACGTCCGAACAACCTATTGAACTCTTGTTAGTAAAATTTAAACTCATAGGTAAGACGTTACCGCACAATGTAACTATGAATAGTAGTAACACACGCTAATTGGGATAACTGACATAGTGTAGGGGTTTAAGTTAATAATAAGAGGGGGACTTGGCGGAATTGCACTAAATGTTGTATTAAGTGTCACTCAATATTTGGAGTTGTATACAATGCTATATCACTTTACTATTATTGTATTTTTAACCAAGTAAAGATGCTATTGTTCTATAACTTTCAAATAACCAATTTGACCCTTCTTGGCCAATCACGAGATATATAGTAGAGGTGCCTAATCCGATCAAGACGCCATGAGTAATCTATAGGGTAGTGGAATTTTGATCAGGCTGGGACTAAATTTTGATTTGGTTGAGATTGAATTTCGATCTAGCTGGAATCAATAGTGCCATGACACATATCATGGTTTTGAGTGTTAAAGGGAGGAGGAATGAACGGTTAAAATAAGCGGTTATGATATTTGACTTAAAAAATGCATAGTAATTTCAAATTAAGGAAGAAAAATTCTTAAAAAATTTGCAGTCCTCCTGATTTCTATGTTCCAACATGGGAAAAATTTGCACCGCCTTATACTTCTCTAGATCTGGCGTAGAATCTCTTAAGTGATCAGTCATATAGTAAGTGACACTGAATACATTGTTTAGTGTACATACAGACATAGGCGCCCTGCTACTTACTTACCCACTTGGCAGTGGCCTAGTAGACTGTGGACTCTTGGCTGTCAAGGTTGGTTTGAAGCCTCCTAGACTATAACTTTAGCATCCACCCCGCCATCGCCACTTCGGCCGCAAGGCACGCCCGCCCGCCACCACTCCGCCGTCTCGCCCGGATTCTGGGATTAACTTTCATACTTACAACACCTTCAACAATCCCTGCCTCCGAACCTGCCTGCCCCTGCCTTCCACTGCATCCTTAAGTAAGGCCAGGATTTTGGGTGCACTACTTACTTACTTACTTAGAAGATCACCCATCGCTTGGTTACTTGACCAAGTGGTTTCTGAGAGAGAGAGTGAGAGAGAGAGAGAGAGAGAGAGAGCCCAAGGGGACTGACCGACTCAATACTGCTGACAGACACTCTCACAGCTGACTTCGTTCAGAGATCTCTCTCTGTGTATCTCACCTTTCTGCTGTTGCGGATCAGGTTGGGTTTTGAGTTCTCCTGAAGCAAGGACCAAATTCTGGGGTGTCAACCCGGTGCTCGGCAGCAATGGCGAACATGAATGATGTGCGTGTCCGAACTCCTTGGTTGGTTGCTTGGGTTTTAGATTTGTTGTTGTGGCAGTGAATGGCTGGAGGTTTATGTTTTGTGTTTGGGCTGACAATGGGGGTTTGTTTGGGCAGGTTATGAACCCCAAGAACAAGGATCCAAAGTGGATGACGGAAAGTGAGGAGAAGCAAGGTGGTGGTGGTGGAGGAGGAGGAGGAGGAGGAGGCAAGGGTAAAGGTGGTGGTGGAGGTGGTGGTGGAGGTGGTGGTGGTAGTGGTGGCAATCAGAACAACGACAACAATAACAGCAAGCCGAAAGGACCTTCTGTGCCTGTAAGTTTCTCTCGACTATATCCATCTTGTATATGTAAATGTGTATGTGTAGATTCGAGCGTGCTTGTTCAAAGTTCAGATTTGGGTGAACTCCCTTGGAGATAGAGTTGATAAGATTGAGGTAGATCGCAGTCGATCAGGACCGCGGTTGTGGAACTCAGAGCGTTTGTATCTGATATGTCTTGGTGTTGGGTATATGCTCAGAAATATGACTACAAGGTGAAGATGTGCTGCCCAAAGTGTGAGGAGAAGGTGCGGGAGGAGGCCTATGAAGTTCCTGGTGAGATGCCTCGGATTTTTGGGCAAACTGACTTGCACATTTCATCGTATGTATGTACTTTCCGTCATGTTGGTGATGGATCCAAGGTCTGTCGCTTGGTCTCTCGGTCGTTCGCTCGGTGTGCTTACATTGAAGGATTATGGTGATGTTGTGATGCAGGCGTGCAGTCGGTGAACATTGACCGACAACATAACAAAGTTACCGTTACGGGGTTTGCTGATCCTCTCTCAATTTTGAAAAAGATCAAGCGGGAAGTGGACAAGAAGGCTACAATTTTGGAGTCGAAACCAGAGTCGGGCGGTAAAGGAGGAGGAGGAGGAGGAGGTGGAGGCAAGGGTGAGAAAGGTGACCACGGCGCTGAAAATGTCCCAAAGGCCAAAGGGGGAGGAGGAGGGGATAACAACAACAACAATGGCGGAGGCGGAGGTGGAGGAGGTGGTGAGAAGAAGAAGAAGGAAGGAGGGGGCGGCGGTGGCAACAACAACCAGGGTAATGGAAATGCCAACGCTAACCATGGTGGAGGTGGCGGCGGTGGAGGTGAAGGAGGACCAAAGAATAAAAACAACAACAACAACAACAACTACGACAATCAGAACTACAATGGTGATGGAGAACACGGTGGGCCGCCCAAGGAAGGCAAAGGCAAAGGTGGAAACAAAGGTGGAGGTGGTGGAGGTGGCGGTGGAGGAGGAGGAGGAGGAGGCCAGCAGCAGCAACAGCAAAATGGGCCCAGCAGGGAGATGGAGTACCCAATGGCTTTCAGAGAGCCAAGCTACGATTACCGAGGTTTTGCACCCATGGATGCGAGGACGATCGACCCACGAGCTGCTGCAGGGCATTACAGAGATCCATACTACTCTGATTACCGTGGACACGGTCACGAGGCCGATCTGCGTGAGTATCAGCCCAAGGAGTCGTACTTCAGCGACTACAGACCAAGCCAGTCTTACCCTGCCAACTTCCGCTCCCACGATTCCATGAACCAGCCCATCACCAACCCCAACTACATGAAGCATATCATTTATTAGAAGACAGGGGATGTGGTGGGTTAGGTGATCAATCCATCAACAAAACAGAACCTTGTTGGTATAGGAAGGTGCCACCCTCTCGTAAGCGATGTGGTAGGGCGGAATTGGTTGCAACGGTATCAGAGATCATAGTATCGCTGAAAGGAAGCATACGTAATCTTAAGACCAGTGTACATACTTTGAGTGGATTTTCAGTTGTGGCGGAGGTGAGGGTGGTGGAGTTTTGATCGTGTAATTTCTTTTTCTTTTCTCTTCTCTTATGATGTTGAAAGAGTTTCTTCTCATAGTAGAGGTTCGTGTTAAAGGTTAGTGAGTGGGGAGGGAGAAACAACTCTCCCATCCACGGATCGGTGCACAGGGTATCGTGCACAAGCTGTAGGGGTGCTGATGGTAGAGGAATGATGATGGATGATGTCCTCCCATTTTTTGAAGGGGGTGCGCGAGATCTTGTGATACTTGGGACTTTCTGGTTTATACAACAGGCTGTTAAAACATACGGCTGTCACTTAACACATGTAAGACGAGCTTCGTTGTCTTTCCCTGTTACCGTCGCAATAATACATGGAAGTAAAACGTGGCTAAATTGTGTCCACTGGCGTCCGTTGGCAGTTGCTAATTCTTCTCTGATGCACATTGTTTTTTAAAGTGATGGAAACTACTTCCCTGATGGTTACTTTGCGTGCTATCTGCTGTATCGTTTTGAAGAGTTGCCTGTTGGCATGGAGATCTGGAACTGTGAACATATGATCTTATCCTCGATATGGAAGGGGATATCTAATGGGAGTTCTGTGCAGATTGAACTAGCATGTTTACAATGCGCTGCATGTGTTTTCATCAGTCAGCTTTCAGTAGTTCACGTCTCTGAAGGTGTTGATGTGGACCATGCTTGAAAGAGGAGGAATCCAGTGAATCATGTAGATGCAGATGTGTTTGTATGACTGACCTCTTGAAAGGGAAGTGACTGGTTAGGTTCAGTTTGGTCACACCCAGGTGCACATTTTCTGTTCAAAGTAAGGGGGGTCTATTTTTTGTTGGGATACTTTGCATGGAATGTACTGGATACTGCTGTTATAAGTGTTGTCTGTTGGCATGTGATTCGGATATTGTATTTGTACCATGTTGCCCTCTGTATGGAAAAGGTTAATACTAGCATCCATTCAGTGATGAGAATGCTCTGTTTTACAATGGGGGTTACAGATGTTTTCATCAACCATTCTTCTACAATGATTTGTTCTTCTTGTCCTCCAGCTTCACAAGTTGTTTCTTGTGATAACGTTGTGGAATATGCTTGATTGGAATTGGATGCGAGTGGAATTGAGTGCATCATGCAGATGCAGAAGTGTTTGTAATGACAGATTTTTTGAGAGTGACCTGACTGGTTCAGGGATTTGGTGCACTGCCTAATTGTGTTGTGCTATTAATCTTTTAGTCTGCTTCAGTATGAACACATACGAATCACTTGTTCCGACACTCCTGTGAGACATTTTCAATACGAGTTTGCATTCATAATTCAGCGTTTCTAGTTTTATTTGCTGTTCCTTCAAAATGTGAACTAGAGGTGTAATTTATGCATACGGAAGGGGAGCAATCAGTCAACAAAGTGAACCTCGCTTTACGGAGTCTAGAATGAAAGGCGAATTATATATCAGTAAAGCTCTAAGAGATAAATTTAAAATCTAATAGTTGGAACAACTTGCTTTTGTATTTAGTTTGCATGAGCTACGTCGCTACACGGCACCTGTTCTTTCCCTTGCCATCTGCTTTTGTGCCTCAACAGATTCCCTGCTTTAATTCTTCGAGATGGACCTTCCTGACTCATCTTTTGGATTTTAAAAGAAACTGCAGCACTAAGCAATCCTGCACTGCTACATTGCAAAAGATATTTCCTGGCATAGGTCACAGTACAAGGAGGAAAGGGTTATACAATTAGTCCGAAACTGTCGGTCACTGGATGGCATGCCAAGAGTATTATTGCTTGCTACGTGTTTGCTCCCAGTAAATCTTGTCACTTGTTTGTATGTGGTTTTTTTTTGGGATTTACTGTGTTCATAGTCTTCAATTTGCTCACGTATTAAAGTGGTATGGGTTGTTACCACCATGAGTCCCACCATGGATAAAAAAGGGCCAATGCAATCTATGAGGACAAAAGCACACAGAGGGCTAGTCATTCTAGTGGCGGAACTTTTCACCCTGTGGAATGTTGCCTAATAAGCTTCCCAACAATATACTTAACTTACCCCACCAGTCGGTTTGCCGACAAACCGGAAGCCTTCACAAATACACCTGCTTGGCCCGACAAATACCACCAAAACCTATGTAGCTAGCCTGAAGGCATTGTGGTCTTTGTGTCCCCTGTGTTCTTGAAGATGGCAAAGTTTTAATTTTCCCAGATTTTGTGGACATAACAAATAAAAAAGCACCCTACTTTGGGTGTGATTCTCGAGTCTCAATGCTTGATTAATAAATCGAAACAAAGATATTTTGAATAGATTATGTCTCTTGTTATAATCAAGTCTAGCACCACTACGATTTTCTTGAATATTTTGTTTGAATGGTGACTACCTTTTAAGTAGAAAACCATGTTGCATATCCAACCCCAAGCAATGTAAGATATCGATGAGGTTTTCTTTTGCTGGCTAGTCTTTTGCTTGTTCCTTCTAATGGTTTTTGTGTGTGGGCAAAGTTAGTAGAAACCATGACATGACAAAAGAATTGACCCCCTTCCACTTGGAAGTTTGCTAATTATCCCTAGAAATCTAGAATTGGTGGCTGGCATATATATGAGGGGTTGTTGAAGTTTGAGGAAGGGGACTTGATTGCCTTTCTATTGTGGAACCAACAAAATAACTTTCACTTGAGTGGAAAAAGATTCATAAATTCATTGGTGTGGACACAAGATTGTCTTAAGTGTTTCATGGTGGCTCTTATTGTTTAAACCTTGCCCAAGATTTCCACATATTTTGGATTTACTTCAAATTGGGTAACTAGAAGAACAACAACATTTCAACTTTCATGTTAGACAATTACAAGGCGGATCTGCTCTCTCATATTTTGGCTCCCTTCCTTAGCATGAAATTGTTCAGCCAAAAATATGCTTAGAGGTACTAGTGCAAGCTTCATCGATGTTCGTGAATTTTATTTTGCTTTGCCAAAATGGTTGGCACATGAAAGGGTGCCTTAAGTCTAAACCTTGAAATGCAATAGTATCATCCATTATTGCTAATACTGACCTTCCTTATATGGATTGCATTAACCATATATAAGAATGATAGGGCTATTATGTCATTGTTTATTTCAAATTTTTTTGGGAGTATTGATAGTCTGGCATATGGATTTTAAAGACACATAAAAGGCATAAACTCAAAACAAAAAACTCTCTTTGGTTGAGCTTAACCCTAAAGGTTGAGAATTTTTTAAATAAATAAATAAATAAATTTTTTAAATAAAATAAAATAAACTTTTATTTAATATTTTTTGGGTCAAGGCAAGCACATTAGTGTACATGTTTACAATATAATCTTGTGAATTGGGACATTTTGACGACTGAAATTTTGTGTGAAAATCCTAACTTTACAAACATGCCATCCGTATGGCCAAATCCACCATTAAAAATACATTTTATATATTTTTATTGATGTGCAGAGTCAAGATGGCACTTTTAGACAATTTTGAGGAGATTTGGACTTGAACCTTTAGCCTCTCAAGATTGAGCAACTAGAATACGGTCTCTTTCTAGTATACTTGATAACATCTCATCATACTATGGACTTGAAGATGCCATACACATGTTTTTAAGATTACATATTGTAATGCTTAGCCTATGTTGTTGAAATTGGTCCTACCTAAAATTCAATTCACTTATCAATCAATCACATTCCTCCAACCAAAACATACACATATGTAAAGAAAAGAAAAACCGAAAAATCTCGACTTCTATAAATGACCTAAATTTAACATAACATCTAAATCCTATCACTGTTGCAACATATGACCCACTTCCTCTCTCTCTCTCTCTTAAAGAAGTGAACATAAAAATAACATTAGTTCGATTTTGCTTGCAAGTAAATTTTGATAACAAAGACTTGTTGGGGACTTGTAGAAACCATTGCGTAGGCCACTGAATGTAGTATGCCCAAGACTCTAAGGGCTATGGATTGTGCAGCTTGCATTGACGACAAAACTCATGGAACTAGCTAGGTCTACACGTCTACACCACTGAAGAAAGGTAGTCGAGTCTGCACTCAGCAGCCTGCCTACATCCACAATAAAGGAGCCTAACTCAAGCGAAAAGATGATCACCGATGCAAACCCTAACTCAACACTTTCAGTGGCGCAACGAGTTGCGATACAATTCGGTCAAAAAGTTCGGTTCATCGGAAGCAGCGTTGGCAGCAGATGATGACCCATCCGAGGTGCGTTTGAGTGCCTACATTCTAACGTACTCATAGTCCTCTGTCTCTCTGTCTCTCTGTCTGTCTCTCTCTCTATATATATACACATGTGTATGACCCAGTTTATGGGCTATTAAGTTTGTAGGAGGTTTTTGAGCTTTTGGAGTTGATGAGTGACGGCTGCGTTTGGTCCAAGATTGGCTGTGATCTTGGTCATCATTTAGCTAGCGTAGGATGAGAGATCATTGCAGATTCAAGCAGATGGTGCAGCCAAAAAAATAAAAAGGAAGAATGATGGGCGTGGCGTGGCAGGCACTAGCTATGTCGCTGAAGCTCGCACAAGGACAAGTCACATAAGTTGCATCCGTACATGTGAGCCGACAAAGAGGTCAATAGAGAGCGCCCGTGAGAGCAACCAGAATGTCCTGTTTCCGGTCTCTTTTTATCCTTCCAACAAGCTGTCTGGGAGGCGGCTTTGGTTTCCTAACACCGACCGAGGGGTAACAGTAAAAACCGACTCATTCATCTTAATTCAAGTTGATTTGACTAATCCAGTGTCTTTGGCATTTATTTAGGCATTAATATAGCTGAATATAGGAACTTATAGGGTTTACAATAGTAATCAATGTTTTTACTCTTCTTCTCCCTGTTTGTTTTCCCTCTTGGTATGTGTCGTGAACATTCATATGTTTGGGAGACACTCACAAGTGCACTTTCATTTTGTTTGGTGCTATCCAGATGAATTAGGTAGTGCATATTATTCTTACCTTGTGTGCATAGTAATGTAAGTAGGAATAGGTATAAGGTAGTTAGGTCTTAAGTGACTCAATTTCTTAGTCAAACCCCTACATTTGATTGGTATATGGTTTGGTGAGGATCAAAGAGCAAACATAATACATACGCATGTTTAAAAGAGATTAGACCACATCTTCAAATATTAATAACTGCTCTACACTCATTAGAGAACACAATGGAGAGGGCGTATGTATTCAGTTAAAGAAATCAACAAATTTATGCACTATACCTAAATCAGGGGAGGTTTGATTTTCAACCCGGTTTGTGGAGATGTTTCATCATCAAGAACATATATGGACAACATTGTTCACAAGTGCCCCTTCACTTCTCTGTGGATCCCTTCATAAGTTGTATGCTTTTTAGTTTGAATACATAATGAAATGTTTGTATGGAGTAGGATCTACAATTCACATCATGCACATATTGCAGTTATGGTAAGCTTTGAATCATAGTATATCTCTTTTGTTTTAAATTGTGATTCTGCATTGATTGTGATGCACTTTATTACAAAATTTGTGGCAAAGCAAACTTCATACGAAAGCAAAAATACATACTATAGAATGACATTTTATTGGTCAAGTGGCTTTGTCCATGCATTTTTCGTATCATAGTGAACTCTTACCACAACAACGACATTCCAAGATGAAGAAGTAAATTACCATTCACTTAAAGTTTGATACATGGACCACGACAAATGGGAATTTTGGATTCTAGGGTACCATAACTGCAGTTCAACTTTCGTCCATGCATAATGTTAATGCTCAAAGAAGCTTGGTGTAACTGTAAATTGATAGATCTCGTAATTTTTGTAAGGTGACAATATGACAATCACTTGAAATGAGGAGCCTACTTTGAAGATCTAGAATATCCTATCCATTTGGTTCAAGAAATCACTGCCAAAATTTTGCTACCCATAAAGGTTCTGAGTTTCATCATGGTGTAGGGAAAGCAAAGAGTGGGTACCAGTGAAAACATTTTTGACAAAATTTCGCAAAAAACTTACCTTGAAATTTGGGTTTAGACACCCCTCTGTGTTGAGGAGGGCCTTTTTAAGGCCCTATTTGCCAAAGTCTTACCTATAACCGTAGCATGTTTGTCCAAAATCTTACCTATACCTAGCAAGCGGCGCCAAAAAGTGTCAAGACGTTCAAACATCTTTTTGCCCCCTCCTTCCGTCCCACGAGTCCGAGGTCATCATCTTCCTCTCACACTTCACTTCTTTGTTTCATGTGAAATGATTTGCTTCATGTTGTTGAAGTTGTATGTTGTGTTTTTATGAAGTGTTGCACTTGTATGATTTTGCAATGGTATGTATGGATCATACCTTTTTGTTGCCAAGTTTCTTGTGCACAACTTTTCCAATGTGAATGCTTTTGATTTATTTATTTTAATTATAAGGAATATAGACTACCAAAAAATGCAATAACATTGGCAATATAAGTAATGGTAAGGTGGATGAAATAGGTCATTTTAGAAAATTAAATAATTGTAGGGAGCTTTTAAATCATGCCATGGAGGTAAATAACCCTCACACAAAGAGCCATAATCTGTATGTGGTGTACAAAACTCCTATAAAATGACCAACCCAAGGATAGGAGTTCATTGCATGAGCCACATGAGAAACTTGGTTGTGCAAACACTTAGCAAACTCTTGTTGGTTGCTAAGATTGAGGATATGTTGCAATCACTTTGCAAATACTTTAGCCATTCTAACAAGAAATTCCAAGAGCTTGCAGATGTGACCGATATCATGAAAACATGGGATAGTAGATTGCTCCACAACATCAAGACATGTTGGATATTGATGCCTACACCCGCAAAACGTGTATTTTTAGAGTATTGTGTATTAGTGCTCAAAATGCATCAAGACAAAAATTTGAGTGTGCAAGCAAAATACAACCTTGCATTGTTATGTGACCTTGAGTGTTTGCTTAGTTTGGCTTGCTTGACACCCATGATGCAAGCGCTGCATTACTCGATCAAGTTCCATCAAGAAAGGAATTGTTTTAATGGGGATATGGCGGTTGCTATGAAAATTAGCTAAGGGAATTTGTATAGCCAATATGTCGATCCCATGTGTGTTTTCACACAAGATTACATATTTAGAGGCATCAAGGACATTGTGCAAAACACATATGAGCATGTGGTTATCGAGTGGGTACCTAATGTGCATACAAATGATGACAATTTTTCCATTAGAGTGGCAAATCCTACAATCATGATGCATGTGAAGTTGAAGGCATTTGGTGACTACAAAATGATTACCGCAACGTTGCTCCAAGCCACCATGCCCTCGGTGCAATATTAATGCTCACAAGTTGGTGCAAAGATTGTGGAAGAGCTTGAGAAGTGTATCCTGGCATCTGAAGTTAAGGATGCACTTGAAATTTCAATCCCCAATACTAGGTTCTAGCCACAGTTGATGATACATTCCCACAACACATGGCAATCCTTTAAGCATTCTATGGGGTTGCCAAGAAGCTTGACTGTGGGAATATCGCACCTACATTCAATGATTCTAAGCTCATTGATACGCAATCCTCTTTTCTTCAAGATGAGGATGAAGTCCAATTGCATGTGGACAATGGAAAATTTTGGGGATCTTAAATCATGTGACCATGGTATGGCCAAAACTATCAATAAATGCATTGTTGGCTTTACAAGTGTCTGAATTTCACAAGTTGGCGGAAATGGTACTTGTGCAAATCATGGGGTCAGTTGAGGATGAACGAGTGTTCTCAACATTGAGTTTCATGAAGACAACATTGAGGAACAAGTTGACTAACCATTTAGATTTGATAGTGTGCATGTTTTGTCAAAACCATTGGCGGCTTGACAATTTCCCATTCGACAATGCCTTTGTTACATGGAAACAAGTGAAGGACATGTACGCTATGCTTGCATGAGGCAATTTTCATTGCCAACTTGTCATGATTGTGTAAGTCAATTTTAATTGCCTTGATTTTTGTGAGTTGACTTTTATTTGTCAGACTCTAACTAGTGTCCACGAGATAGGAGTGCAAGAACTTAGGCATCCTAGGGGCATTGACAATTTGATGTAAAAGGTGAATGTTAGTTTTGCCATTTGATTTCAATAAGTTGAGTACTTTTCTCCATCAATTTCACATGGCCACTGTTTGTTTCTCATATAGCATCTTTGAGTCTTGTTTCCACGATGCTAGCCATATGTCACAACTACTTGTGAAACGAGTGACAATTGCAATGATGCCAGCCACTTGTTTACAATTGTGTGTTTGTTTTATAGACATTACTAGCTTTTGAAATGCAGGTAGTATATTGTGTTGCAGCTACGCAAAATCTTTTTAAGACTGGGGTTCAGATCCCCAAGAATGCTTTTGTAATCAAACTTGTATTCTTATTGTATGGTGTAACATGTTTTCTACTTGTCAAAGGGAAAGTGAGAAGTTCTTGGTTCAAAGTTCAACACGTATACATTCATGTTTGCCAAATATGCATTCCCAATGGCTTCAAATAGCATACAGTTACATTTAGGTACATGGGCGTATTATTCCCCCGCCCTAGAAACTGTGTTGCCATATATATATACACTTTTCACCAAAGTTTCTTCAATGTGTTTTACCAATGTCGGTAAAAACTCCTCCAAGTTCGGAACCCTAGCTACCTTTAGTTTCGCAAAATGTTTACACTTGCGGGGACTGGGGGTGTCCAGAAAACTCTGCAAATCCAAGTTTGTCATATCATGTGGAAAATATGGGGGAAAATGAAAGGCGGGCATTGAAGACATTAACTTGGACTGCTTATTTGTAAAAGTTAATTAGCAGTAAGGGTGTAGATGAGTTAAAATTTCCTTCACAAAAGCAAGGTCCCAAAAGTTAGCTAACTTTTATTTTGATAACTTCTATTTTAACCTTAATAAATACTAGGTGGTGTAGCCGTGAGATATATTAGCTCTCACATTGGTTAGCTACTTCATATGTTAGCCAACTCTCTTAACTGGACAGTGAGGACATGATATAACTAATTTGAGTAATTACTTGCTCTAACCAGAGCCTTAACTTGGATGTGCGGTTGGACCCTTACTACACTAAATTTTTTATGTATGTCATTGTGGTAAATTTTCTTATAACACTCCTTGTAAACAATTGTCATCCCAACTTACTTTTGGTTCATCCATGCCTGGTATATTTTGCATCTTAACATTCTTGTAATGAAATATTGTCACGAATGATTAAAGTTTAAATAAAAAAAATCACTTAGTAAGTGATAGTAATTGCAACATTGTAAAACTACTAAATCCAAATTCTTCAACAAGGAATGACAAATAATGTTAGGTATACATTCAGTGCTAGTGACACTACGCACACAGTTTACTAATAGTCTTGAGCAAGACAAGTAGAATCGGTGACACTAACCACAATATCTAGTGTAGCAGGTGTTACCATTAAAAAGTGAGTTGAGCAACTAAACCTTTTTCATGTGGACAAAGGTATCTTGAACACACCAATTAAACTCACACCAATATACATGGACCGAGATTGGGATTCCTAGATTCGATTCCTATTTCCAACTATACGGGGCCACTAAGAACATGTGCACATTCCGTATGCAAGATTTGAAGGAGATATCTTTGTGAGATGCCTTGGTGTGTAGCCATTTGGATTATTGGAAGAACAATATTATAATATCTAGCACACTATTTCTCCTCCCAAACTAATCGATCTATCCAAATTAGAACACTGTTATGTAAGCCTTGGGGATATGAACATGCCACCAATGCCCTTCAAGGTGGGTACAGATGGTATTGTTCAACCTTGGTCGAAGTTGATAGCTAGTATTTTTCTTGGGGAAAGGCAAATGCGGTGGACCCTTATAGATTCCAAAGTCGTTTGGCATAAGGTAAATGAGCATATTATGGGTGATTCTAGATGTTTGGCTTCTTCCGATGTGCAATAAACCCATGATTACAACCCAATATATCAACAAATGTTGTATGAACCCAATGTCATCATATGAGATTAAAGTGACTAAACCTCAACTCCAGTTGGGATGAATTTTCAAAAGGCATATATCCAGTCTTCTTAAGTGGTTGTATAGGTTAGTGTTGAGCAAGTGTTGTGTCAGCCACAAACCCCCACCCTTATGCGTCGTAGTCCGGGTGAGAGCCTATGGCTCACATGTATTTGCTTGACTCCCTTAACCTTAGGATTCAACTCCCAACACTCAAACAATTTGAATATTCAACACACACTTTTTTATTCAAATGATACAAGGTCCAAGTATTGAGAAATACTCCATGCCCCTGTGGTCATTACCAAACACACACCAACTCCTTGAGTTCGCACTACCCACACTTAAACCCTCTACTCCACTATGCTAAAACTACCCCACACTTAGGTTAAGGCCAATGTCCGATCAAACACTTGAGCATTTGACCAACACACTCACTAATGTTCCACTAATAAATTCACTACCTATTAATCCCTACTTCCTAATTTCTCCAGTAGCCATCCCCACATTACAATTCAAATTCTTCCCAGTGCACCGAAGCCTAATTCTCCCCTGTTCCGGCTCAGTCTCCCTTCTGATCTCCAATTTGACAACAACTGCTCCTCCCCTTGACCGCAACTTCTTCCAAATCCAGTAGGTTAAGAACAGCTTTCACACTGCCATAGTAGCCAATCGAACTCTGTGCTCGTGCAACCTGATGACACATTCCCGCATTCTGTAGAGGCCCAACTCTCTGCTCCCTCCAGCCTGTTGCCAGAGCATTCTTCCAGCCATCGCTCAGACCCAACTCGCAAGCTCCTTCGCTGCTACCATTGAATCTCACCTGTTTTGGTTGTGTTAGTCCCTCGCTCCAGATAGCTCGTGAATTTCCCCTGTAATTCGAATTCCGCCTTGCAAACCCGCAGTTGACGCTCCTGCCCAGTAGACAGAGGGAGAATGAAGCTCCTCAATTCCCCGCTTCCTCGAGGCAGCCCTGCAGACAAAGTTCCTTCGTTGCCGCTACAGCAAGGTCGATCCGTTGCCTCACCTCCCAGATGCCTGTCTGATTGCGCCTTCGGCTGTCCAGTAGCTTGTAGCAATGTTGCCTCCAAGTAGGAGGTGATACAATGCTCTGTGACTCAACTGACGCAACCCCACCAATGCCTAAGCCAACCCAGTAGCTCAATTCTCAACCGTTGCCGCTACCTCTTGTTCAGCGCTACCACAAGCTCAAGCTCTCCAGCTGGGAGCAGCTACTAATATATCAAAAGTGAATCCGCAGCTCAGTCCATCAGAGAAAATGGAAGGTGAGAACCTGACATCAGCTGGTGAGTCGGAATCACAGCAGGGACCTTTCTGTTACTGGGTTTTTTATCAACCATTCGAGGATTCCGCAGGTAGCAAGAATGTGGAGCGATGCCGGGGAGCTATCTCACGGGCGATGCCGACTTCTTATCCTCCCTGGCCCCGAATCCTTGCTGTCGCAACTGCATTCTCTCACACACCTCCCTCTACGGTGAGGCTCCAGCCTCCGCCCTACTCCAGCTTCAGCAACCACGCTCCAATGCCATCTGTTTCCCTGTTAGACCGATTTTGGCCAGCGCTCTCGCATGGTTGCGTTTTTTTTTTTTTTTTTTTTTAATTTTAATTTTTCCCCACCCCTGAGAGAGAGAGAGTGAGAGCTTCCCCTGGCTCGACTCCACGACCCCTGCACTCCGAAGCCTCTACCTGGATCCGGAAATCAAGCCCTTGAAATATAATTTGGGAGCCCCCCCATCCTAAAACAAACAACAACCTAGTCTAAACAACCACTACGATTGCCTCACGAGGGCATAAGCAATTTGGCTGTTAAAATGAACTAACTACTTGTTTTTGGACTTTTCACTTTTACAACTCAACCTAACAATTGACCCAACTAAATTCAGACTAACTCAACATTGTTTTAAACTTAAACACGTCGCTTGTTTTTATCTTCTTGCAAGTCGATGAAGATACCAAGCCTAGAGTTTTAATGATCTTTTTAAGATTAAAGACACATGTGGGCACGAAATTGGGCTCACATGTTGAGCATTGACTTTTGTGACCATCTCAATAGAAAACCGAATGAGTTGTTGTATTTATTTTGAAAATAATACTTGAAGTGTTTGTTTTAGGGGAATGTTGAGTTACAATTTTGCGTCCAAAAGTAGGTGGCTGAATAAGGTTGGTGTTTGAATAAGACATGCCTACCTAAGGTTCATTCACTCATTCGTTATCCTCTTATAAATATATAGTCGTGATAGAGTCTTAAAGAATCACATTGATTAATTTATACAAAAGAAAAATCTTTGTCACAAATGTTTCATATGGTATCATAAACTAGTGTGGATATCATGTGATTCAAGGATGTATGAGGTGTGAAGGCTTGAACACTAGGTCATCTAATTAGTGCACATGGTGCTAAACTTCTTCAACTCACTTTACTTCTCTCAAAAACTATAACATGAGACACATTAATTTTAACACATTGATCCTTGCACTAAACATCTAATTTAGTATGACACAAACTTTTCATCATCAACCCAGATTAGTTGTCTTGCAATCATTGGGTAACAATTTGAGAAGTTATCATGTGACACATAGTGCTACATGACAAGTCATGTAGACCATTCTTATTAACATGGTCTACAACAATTTTAATGCCACACTAAATTAGATGTTTAGTGTACCTAGAAAACAATGTTTGGCTTGTGAGCCTAGGTTCGATGGTCACTTGCCATTGTCAACACTTTCTTAGAATGACTTGGTGGCTGCTTGTTATTGTCATCAGCTCGTCAAGCTTAAGATGAGAGGCAAAGGATGACTTAACAACCACTTGTTATTAATACGGAGAGTCAGTATTCACCTATCAAAATCCTGTGCCAATTGTCATGTTATGAAGACTTTCAAGAAGCCTATCCATCCCTCATCACAAATTTCTTGAACAAAAAATTGATAATGACACATTTGACCATAGATTGCAGGTTGTATTTTTTTTTTGGGTAGCATACATACTAATTTTTTGTGTAGTAGAGGGTGGCATTTCAAAGCTTCTGAGGGATTAATAGTCTTTAAGTGGTTATTTGTTTATGTGTTTGCCTTGAAATACAACTCTGATTTGCGAATTCTAAATTTTGGATGATCTGCAAATGTGGATGGAGAAGTCACACAAAATCAAGTTCAATCACATAGAGAATATGAAGTCTACCTTGAATTGACATGAAATTCCAAAGTTGATGACCAGGGAGCCAAGATTTGGTCACATAGACTCCCCCTCTCACCCTCCCCTACCCCAATTATGTTGACTATGAAATTTAAAAAGATTGACTAATTTGAACATGTAGTCCAATCTTTGTTAAAACATGTCTTTTTGATCTATGATCTTTGATCCACATCTAACCTTGCACCACTCAATTATAGATGTCCATTTAAAGAACTAACCAAATGAGGCCCGCTTAGCTTAGTGTCACTCTAGTTTGTTTGTGACTTTCATCTTTTTGTTACAACACTTTTAAACTCATATCCTTGACATCCAATTATGTACATTTCTTTTGGGACACTTCAATGGTCCAATTCTAAGTGCGGTTGCCTTCCATTTCCATCACACGCTATGTAACTCGTTACGTTTGCAATGCCTCAAGTGGTCTCAAGCAATGTTGATTTTTGGCAAAGGGTCCTGCCATTCATGTGATGGCCAATTTTTACCGGTTTTTGGACAGGTTGGTCTAATTTCAACACGTCTTTTGACATCTAGTTTTTCAAATTGATAGCTTTATAAACTCTTACTAGTTTTCAATTTTGTTTTCAACCAAAAAAATTGATAGATGTAATACAAATTGAAACAATATGCAATTAAATCACCTTCAATATATAGTTTTCATTGACCTCTATAACCATGACAACATGGAAATTGGAATAATGCACTTGTGAGCGTGTGCATTAAAAAACTCTTTCACCGTTGAGTGCTTCCTAAAAATTGACACTGAAATCTATCTATGCCTCAAATATAAAGTATTGTTGATAAATTAATGGTGATTGGAAAAGTTAATCCACTTGCAGCTGAATAGTAGGCAAAGACACGTGAAATGCAAGCTCTATAAGTTGTAACCTCCATAAACAACTACAAAGGTGGATGCACGGAGCTCCAAGCATACTGCACTTGCAATTCCCGATGATAAGATGTTGACATGTATTTTGAAATTTCATATGTCATGTGACGAACATTTTGGGAGTGATATGTTAAGTGTTTGGTTGAAGGCCTTTGGCCCATTGGCTCATGGAATGTCAAGTGGAACCAGTGATAGTGACCACTTGCTGCTAAATGACTTGTTTATTCTTTTATTTTTGATTTAAACACACCTAAATCAAAACCATACCATTGCACATACTCTCCAAAGCCGAGAATACTGACTAGGGATTCTTGGTGTCTACATAAACTCATTCATTGTGAAGGTGAATTGTACTATAGCTTGTAAATGAATATTTTTAATCGATTGAACTTTGAAAATAGCATCAGAGACTCCACATTGTTTTAGTGAAGGCATTGGCATTGAAATAAATCGGCCCCTCAGCCTTAGGGGACTTGTCTTTACTATATACCTTTATCCAAGATAAATAAATTCTCACAGACATGACAAATCCCAAGCCAAGTACCCTGCCATCTACATATGTAGCCCGAAAATAGGATACAAGTACTCTACTCATACCTTATCCATTGCGTACGGGGACATGACTCAACATGACTAAAGTATGCTGGTCATATTCCAACCTTTCATTACATTATTAAGCAAGGTGCGTTTGTTCATGTGGGCTTTGAGAATATAACCACGGGATGCTGCAACTAGTGCAGATGTAGACATATTTTGCACTACATGCGATATCCTATGTTATATTCTTGGGAGCCACGTGAACAAATGCAACTTGCTTAATAATGTTATGTTGGCAAGACCATGTTAATAGTTTTCACATTAATATCCATCCCTAGTATATTCCTTTCCCCCTGAATGAAATTCATTTTGAAGTCCATGAACATCCTTGAAATGCCTTCTAGATTCATTATGAAAGCACTTAGTACATGTTCATATTTCATGAATCTCAAGATTGTTGTGAATTTAGGTTGTTGATGAGAGAGAGAGAGAGAGAGAGAGAGAGAGAGAGTTGGGTTTATATGTGACATGGCACATAGTTACAAAGCCACACTATGGGCCAAGTACACTTGCCTCATGTTGGAGGTGGTCTGTTTTGATATAAAGTGATGACCTTGGAGACCCTATGATAGCATGCGTTTTCCCCTATTAATGTGTCTGATTATTGAGTATAAAGACAATGACACAACTCTTTGTATAAGCACAATTTATAATGAGTGTAATAGTTTAAGTGGACTCAAGTACGTAGCGAAAATGTTGTGTGTCACATGATTATTGATTGAAACCCATAATAAATATGATGTGGTGTATGTATAATTTAGGTATTTAAAATCACATATTAAATTAAGTTAATGTGCATATTCATGTGACATTCTATACACTTGATGAATATTCTTGGAATGTTCCTTGTAAACTATATATAAATATATAAATATATATGTTTGTGTGTGAGAGTGAGAGAGAGGAATTGTTTGTTTAAACTTACTCATTTGGGGGTTTTCCCCCACTCTATAATATCTTAACATCTTAATACAAAGAGTGACCTCCTGGGACGGTGCATTTGGTGGCAGCAGGTCGACACATCAGGCATTGCCGCTTTCCTTGTCATACAATCAATCATACACCATTTTATTTTCTCCCCTATTTTTTTTTTTTGGATTGAGTACTAGGCCATACCTATACTTTAGCTAGGTGTCGCTGTATTGCAAAATGCGAAGGACACACAGGGACCGAGACATGGCCCCAGATTCTCGAAGGTTTGCAAGGTCTGCAAACCGATGCAGCAATTAATTTTGTCAGGGGTGACTTGCCCAGCTAGCAAAATAATAGCAACCGCTGGCTCTTCCTTCCCAAGCTCTTTGGGATATAATTAACTTAAGCAGCTAGAGCCTCTAAATTGATGCCCTACACATCTCTCGTTTTAGCGAGACCCACAGACACGTGTTCCAGACGAGCACGGGATACCCCACAAACAAACTCATGGCACACATGCATGTAGCTTACGTATTTATTTTTCTGGGCTGCAACCAACTCGCACTGTAGCCTTGCTGGGCAGGACTGACTTGGACGGAATTTCATGACGTCAACATGGCAGAGAGAGAAGATTGCGAAGGTTATTAGTTTATCGAGGCGTGCTCAGAGAAAGTACTCCAGGTCATCCCTTTCTTGAGATAGGGTGGCCCCAAAATCTTAGAAAGGACCTGACGTTTACAAAGAACAGTCAGCTGGGTGGGGCAGAGGCTCTGGGCTCTGAGCTCGTATGGTCCAGAACTCCATCCATCACCCGCAACGTAGATTAGGACCCGAGCACATCAATAATGGTCTCAAACATTCGAGATATCCGAAACGACTCTAGATTCACTACAAGCATACGTGTCTTGGGCAATCGTCCTGCATCACTGGAACTTTGTCCTGTTTCAGTGGGAAAAAGTGGTAAATTTACCAGGAAAGTTTTGTTGATGCAGGAAGATTGACTAGGACTTATATGATGGTACTGATTTCCAAAAGAGGTTTTTATGTCTTGCATAACATTGTGGAGAGCTATGAATGCTAACTCTTTTGACCAAAGTGGACAGTCTAGGCAAAGCTAGCGTATTGATAGGAAGCAAACAGCATGATAAGTTAGATTCACGCTCAATTCGTTTTGAAGGGACCCAATCTTTTTGCTGCAGTGGCTTTTGATTCCTCGTCTAAGGGTGGCCCCATGAGGAGCTTAACAATGTATTGGGGTGATTGATGAGGTTACAATCTTTTCAAGATTGGAGAAACTGTTCTGGGGGTCCTGTTTTTCAAGGAGAGAAACTGTTGTGGGCAACCTAATCCATATATAATATTTCCTCATGTCCTTCGATCCAATGGCTAGTTTCCAAATGAGCTGTACATGTTAGGACATTGTTGGAATCAAATGTTTCCACAAGAGTGGACGAATCCCTGATGTTGTGCGTGCATAAAATATTAGTCTAAGCTATGCTAATATGATACATACACTATCATGCCAATGTATATCATCATGCTGCTAGCAACAGATATTTTGACCAAGTACTTTCGTAATTCAAAGGTGCTTCATGAGGTGCTCTCCTTCATTGGACCCTCCAATAATCGCGCTTACGTATGTATGCTTGGTCGCTTTGGCCCTTCTCTGTTGCTTTGGGCAGACTAAAGCTATTGTGCAAAGCTAGTTTAGTGTTGGCAGGTCTAAGTTACCTATAGGAATTTGTTGTGGAGGATGCATGTGAAACTGAGCCATTCCCATAGCTTAACTTCATAATTGCAGAAGAGTCAATTTATTCAGATCACATCTTGGAACTACTGTAGGGTGCCATCTGGTTCAACACTTTGAGAGCCGTAAGCTAATTTCCATGGTAGATTGGACACTGCCGTGACCAATGTGGATACAAGACGTGTCAATTTTCTTCCAAAAAATAATTATTTTATGTCAAACCAAACAACACCTTATGGTATTGTCAATTACATCTAAGGTATGTGGGTGTCATTTGGTTCGTTTTCATGTTTTACAACTTCTCCCGATTAGATCTACATCACAAAACTTTTTTTGTATTAGCAAATCTATGGTGAAGTATTAGCAAAAATCGAATTGAAAATTGGACCTTCCCTGATTTGGTTATGATTATTGAAAGTACAGGTACATGTTTGTTGATTTCTTCATTAACTACATAGGTCCTCCCCAATTGTGTTCACTATTGAGTGTAGAGTAGTTAATAATATTTGAAGACATAGTCCAGTCTCTTTTAAACATGTGTCCTCATGGTGTTTGCTCTTTGATCCTCATTGAACCACATTCAAATCAAATACAGGGGTCCGATCATGAAGAGGAACCAAATAACACCCACATTCCTTAGATAAACCGTACTACTTGTTAGATCACGAATATGCAAACATGCCTCTCTTTAAAAGCCTTGGACTGTTCTGAGGAATAATTGGTTTCCTTAACATAGCTTACTCTAAGAAACAACAAGGATGCAAGTTTTTGGCATCTTACTGCATGTGATTTGGTTTCTCACACCGAAGACATCAAATTACAATACATCAATTTTTATTATTATCAATTTATTGCAACCTATTACAACAAGAATGAATCCAAAATACAGAAAGGTTCTCAGGTCAGTCGAATCAAAATCGATACGCCCGAATGCATAGCTTTTGATCCAGGTTTGTATTTTTGGCCAGAGCAAGGAACATGCATAATTTGATAACACTTGAAGGGGTCAACAAGGGTGTCTGAGGCAAACTTCTACAAATGTTTAGGTTTCCTACAAAATGTTTAGCACTTGACATAATTCATATTGAGTTATATGAATTTCGAGATGATATTTCATTTGTACACACTATATTGGGCAGTTCAGAGCAGAGTTATTCTATGGTGTTACAAGAGGTTTTTGGACTAAAATTGTTCAATTGCTTAGATTGTATTCTAGAAGAGTGTCTCAACATAATAGAGTTATTCTGACATGATTTTGAGTTATACACAATTTGTTTTACACTTTTCCAAATTGTGAGTGGATAACTTGCAGCTCTAAATTATTTGCTGAAGAATTAAAGCCAAGTTACTGTACCTACAATGTGTATTTGATTCAAATCAAAGTCAAAAAGGATTGGATCTAGGTCACACGCAAGTCACACGGTCCTAATCTCCATCATCTCCATATTCACTTCAGAACTCTACATGAAATACACAACACCAAATTCATCTGAGAGTCTGGAAGTACTCTTGAATTTGTTTTTGCAACTGAGATATCCTTACAGAGCTCTCTGTGATTGCAAACTAAAAAGCTGATGGGGAGCTAGTGCTGCTGGACCAGGGCATTGAAACCATGTTGCATAAACCACTAACCCCTAGAGACATTAGACATTAAACTGTCTCTGATCGTTCGAATTTATTCATCAAATTGACTTAACTTTTTTAAAACAGTTTAAAGATATCACATGTTCAATGCAACTAATGTCAATAAACGTACTTCAACTTCTCAATCTTCTCAAATATCTCTTGGAGATGAGATTTGCATCTGATACACCACAATGGCTGCAAGGCAGCGTGCATTAACTTGAAATGACCCTTAAAACCTGCTTCAAACCCTAAACTCCAAACCTGTGACCGGTGCTTCAACATGTCTTTTACAAACTTTTAGGGTTTCTTCCTGAACCTCCCCTTTTGTTATTTCCTCTGTTCAAAATGTCCTTCCATACTTCACCTTTGATTGCTCCAAGGCCCAACAGTACCCCTGCTGAGCAAATCAATTCACTCTTCTTTCCTTGCATATCTTGATGTAGGCATTCCCCTCAAAGAAGAACCCTAACAAAATTTAGACATGACACTAACATCCACATACGTGTGGATGTTAGTGTCATGTCAGTAAAAATTTATGAATCGGATATGTTTTCTTCTTTGTCTTGACTGGTGGAGTCAGTGTCATAGAACTTGGTGTTGGGATGCATACATTTTCCCTCACAACTCCAGTGACGCTTTCGCTCATTGATGAACCAGTTATTGATCTGTTTCATATTCAAAGCACAGAGTTTCTGCAAGTTGGCCTTCTCGATTTCCTGCACATGATGCATTTTGCCACAAAGTCAAATATCTGCCTGATTTATTGTGCAATGACATAAAACAAAAGCAATGTGAACTTGGAATTAAAACCTCGAACTTAGTAAATGGAAGCCAGACCATGAGACCCCTTATAAGAGTCATAACAACTTTTCAGTACCAAGGTCTGTGACCCTATTGTGGGCACTTCCGACTCTACAGACATTTCCTGCCTGTTGGATTGGCTGGGAGATTATTTCATCCTGTTAGCAATTGCACATCACGAAGATTGTCATTTCAAGTTTCAAAATTGATGTTGAGATGCAAAAGTTATATGACTTTAAAACGAAGATGCTCTTACTCTTTACATGATCACATAGGCCCTCCCATTTGTGTTAATTATTGAACCTAGAGTGTATAGCATATTTTAAGTTCTACCTTAGTCCTCAATCCCATCGTAGCATGTGTCTTTTTTGATGTCCATTTTAAACCACAAGCCTTGTCATATACCTTTAAAATAGAGGTGTCCAAATAAGAGTGACATCATAAGACCCACACTCCTTAATGTGATAGTTAATTTATTTTGTGTCATCAATGGGTATCAAACATTGAGTAAATTAGAGTGTGGGTAAAGTAGACATGCCTAATTTGGTTACTTATCTTAATCATTAAGTGATGTGTGGTTTGGTATGGTTCCAAGAACCGGTACCATTAAAACACACGTTTAAAGGATTTTAAATTGCATGTTCAAAATATGATAAGTATTCTAGGCTCAACAATCAATATAATTGGGGGGAGGGGGGATATGTATGACCATTTAATGAGCGCATGAATCTACACTTTGAGAATGACTAAGATATTCATATGAGCTTTGAAAAACTATGAGGATAGTGACCACGACCTCGATTTGGGTTTTAAAATCAGTTTACACTAATTGCATGCTTCATGTCCTAGGAGAAGCCGGTTAGTTGGAAAAAGTAGCCATTCAAGACCCATCCACCTTATGGAATGCCATGGGGTGACTAACTGCTGTGTGTCGTGTATCATTGATTCAACTCATCTTATGTGAATTTTGACAACTGAAAATCATGACATGTCCACGTACAGGTGAGTGTTTTGTAAGCTTAAAATATTTAACAATGTTAAATGAAGTATGATGGAAGTTCTCACAGAAGGGTATGGCCAGAAGGAGTGGCTGTTAAACCAGTCTTTCAGGATGCGGCGTGCATTGCCAGGCAGCTTCCCCTTCTTGCGTACGCGATTAAACTCGGCTTTGAGACCCCCAATGTATCGGCCATACCTCTTCTGCAGCATTTTCTTGAGCTCTTCCTCCGGTGCATTGGGGTCGATCACAATGTTGTCATTGCCTCCGGCTGTTGCAAACAACATCTCGGGCTCAGGCATCTCCATATCCTCGGCCTCGTCCACGCCATCCAGGCCATCCAAGTGCTCAATCTCAAACCCGTAAGTTTCATTTTCATCTTCTCCAGCTGCATGTCCAGATCCACCAAGTAAGGATTTGAAGGTGGAAATCAGTGTTGGTCCGGTAGTACCTCAACTATGAACATCTTCATTGGTATGTAGGTGAACTCATGGTATCGGCTATCACCTTTAACAATGGTATCAAAGAACCTACGAAATTGTCATACCAGTCAAATATTGATATTTGGTGGGTATGTCAAGGTGAGAATCTTGTTCTATCCAAGTTGTTATTTGAGTCAATATCATTCTAAACCACATTGATACCAAGATTATTTTGTCTAGACATGAAGATTCTTGCATAATATATAGATCCTTATGGTATTGAAAATAAATCATACTCATACCCTGTTGGTATCAGAATAATGTGAAATCTAGATTATAGATATCAAAATGATTTCAAAAAATGACGACACCAAACCAACAATGGTTTAAACTATATCCACCATGGCCATGGCGGTATGTTCTCATCCACAACTCAAACCCACACATTAATCCTTGTCTCGAATTCCACTACTAGTGTGGGATATTGAATTAGTAAAGTGGGTTCAAAAAAACCAAATGAAATCATTTCTATGCTAGGCATTATAGTAAGTCACTGGATTCTAATCTTACAGAGCACTGATTGAGCATTGGATGTTATCACAGGGGAGGCTGTAGCAAATGATAGAGAACGGAAGCACTTGATGAACCTTTATTTAAATATGAGTATATGTGATTGAGGTAAGTGGATATTATGTGGTCACTTTTCTTAAACAAACGTTTAAATTGAAGTGGTATATGGCAAGGGTTGTGGTTAAGAACATACCAAATAAGCCGTGATGAGATTGGACTATGTGGTCAAAATACGATAAGCTCAATAGTTAGCACATTGGGAGGGTCGAATTGATCACTTAAAACAGAAAGAAAAATCTTCACTTTGACTTCCTTTTATTGTAAATATGAACTCCTATTAGGAAACTTGAAATGACAGATGCCATGATTCACAATGGCTAACTAGATGAGACAATCCCAAATATGATTCAACAACTAAATCAATTTTGGAGTTGAAATTTCCACAATAGGGCCACAGTAATGATTTTGAATTGACAGCATTCCTTAAAATATCTCCTGAGATGAGAGAAGTTACAAGGTATACCACTTTACAAGGTACATAGAATATTCATGCATGCAATTTCATGATCAAGCTTTTGGAGGTGTTAGACAAATTCAATTACAATGACTGGGGGGAGCTAAAAAGCAAGATCCATGGGATGTTGAAACTGTGGACAAAAACATTCTCATAGGCCTTAATGATGTTGTTCAGCTTCAGTATGAGGTCACTTGAGATGAGCAGAATTTGAATGATTACCAGAATAATTTTGCACATTTGACCAACCCTTGATAAGGTGATAAATGTACAGGCGCAGAAAATGTTGAAAATCAGGGCCCCTTGAGAAAAACTACTTCGATAGGACTATCTGTAAAGTCCCACAAAGAGGGACAAAACTGTGGGTTTGATCCTTCTTTGAGAAAACTTTCTATTAAGGTCTCGTTAGCTCGTCATATATTAAAAAGCTAATTTAAAATTTGGTTGGAATTTATGAAATCTCTTCTTTTCACTTTAATAATCGAGAGAATTTCGAGATCTAAAATAGGGTTTACACATGGGATTTGGTGTCCTAAATCCTGAATTGGACTATACAATGCTACTTGACCCACTCATCAAAGTAGGACAAGCTAGAAAATCATTTTTTAAATAACCCGACATCACTCTTTTTTATATTAAATATTAAGATAACTTAGGTGACCTTGTGTTAATTATCATAAACTCAAGGTTTGGGACTAAACCCATGGTTTCATCTGCTTTACTATATGGAAAACTCTAATATCACACTTAAAGAAAGTGAAACTTGATGTTGAATAAGTAATCCAAGATCTAGACTGGTGGGATGCAGAAAACATGAAACCTTAAAAGCTAAAAATCTTTCAGACATACAGGACCCTACAATATTTTCGCTCATATGATTCAATTGTTTCTCTAGGAACTAAATTGGAAACAGCTAACAAATATACTTACAACATCCTTACCACTCTGACCAAATTGATTAGCTCCAGTGATAAAGTGGCATACTTTTATTTCATGGCCAACTCCTTTCATCCTTCCAGTACTTCTTGGAGTCTAGGAGTCTACTAGGTAAAATTATACGTTGTGGATGAAGGGGCTCTCATAAACTAACCCCCCCATATATAGGTTGAGGACCTGTTTATATTCATTGACCTAATCCACTATATTTTGAGACCAATGAATCAATACACTAATTTTGGGTCTCTCATACATATCATTTTCAAATCAAAGTTACATTAAAAACAGACAAATTGCAGGCTATACAGTGTTCATTGCGTTGTCACCTTCACAATGCATGAATTCATGTAAAAACCACAAAGCTTTAGCCCTTGTTGGGCGGAGAGAAGTCTGTAAGAGTAATTGCACTTATATGTGAAATTAAGTTGTTTTACAATTAGGTTGCCTCTTCTTTCATGCAAATTTACCTTGGGTCAAAACCATATCACAATTTTTTATTTTTGTTAATTCACATGTATAGCAACGGCGGGTTTTTTTTTTCCCTTCAAATTCATATATTTTGGAAATGTGGTGATAAATTTTCAAAAATAGTGTGGAATGTCGATAAATTAACATGGGGCAAACTAGGTGCACATATCAGTGTAGAGTACATGAATGAATGCTGGGATAAGGATGCTAATAATGTATTCTATTTTCTCTTTTGCATCCAGTCTAATTTGGATATTTCTCCACATTCCGCTGGTTTTCACATGAACCGGTTAATAAAATATTGCTGATCAGCACCGTTACACTTGATTAATCAACACCTTGGAACATATCTGAGGTAGTGTTTCACAGCCATATGTATATAGTTTAAGGTTGAGGCATCTATAACTGATAAAATAAGAGAGTTTGCATCTGTTTAGGGAGGAGTAATAGTGGGGAATTATTTTTCTTACGAAGAGAAACAAAATCCAAGGAGAATGCAATTTTTTTCAAAAAATTTCATGAATATGGAAATTGCTACAAATTTCTAAGCGGTAAAGTTACAATAACACATGTTCGATCTATAGGTTGACCCATAACCACTCATCTAAATGTTAATGTTTGGCTATGACAATTGTCAAAACTCTTACGAGGGTAATCAATTACAAGCCACCACCACATAAATTTAAACTCTGTCAACCTAAAAATTATAGATCTCATCCATGTCAGCCTTACATGACCCTAGTGAGCAGTTAAATGGACCTGGTCGACTATGGATGCCTCGATCTTATTCATCACCATTTCAGTTCAGGTCAAGAGCAGTGCATGAGGACTTACTTTCAACGTAGTGGCCACAGACATCTTCCAGCTGCTTGGAAACATTGTCTTTGTAAGCCATGAATTTGTTGAAGGGGTCTGCCATCTCCTCCTGGAACGTCGTTAGCAAGCCCACGAACGATTTCTGTTTGTATCTCTGATCAGTACAGGGTCTATAAAGTTGATATTGAACACATCTAGATATTATTTACATATATATATTTATATATTTATATATATATTTACACACACACATACTCCACAATATTAGCATATGTCAGCAAAACTTCCCATGAAGTAACACCCCATATCATCTTTAGCTTACTGGTTGCACCTAGTCTGAGTATATATATATATGGCAGTCAGTATCAGTTTTGGGCATCGTGTTGGCTATATTCCAGGTGAGATTACTCATGTTGTGGGATTGAGGTCAGAGATGCATCCTGATCACAATTAACAAAAAGAACAATGATTTATACATGTGTATATGTATTGCATTCTGCTGGCTGGCTAGGTGCAGGTTTTGTACCATGAAGTAGTCCAGTTCAGGGTCGTTGCCTGCAGCAGGCTGGTCGGACGTCGAAAGTTCCTCATCCTGGAGCTTCTGATATTTCTTAGAGAGGTCCTCCACCTTGATCCGAAGGGATTTTGGAGCACCGATCTGTTCCCCCCACCTCAAGAAGTTTCGTCTATTCAACGTCAATATATATATATATATAGAAAGAGAGAGAGAGAGAGAGAGAGAGAGAGAGAGAGTCATTCCTCCAGACTAGTGGGTCCGGTCCGGACTCTAGTTGCAGGATGAGACCCATATTGATCCATGATGAATCAACACGTTATACCATACGGACGACCTCTTTATGGGAATAGATTCTGAAGTAGCTTACAATTGGACACAGTAACACACTCAAAGTTAGTCAGGAAGTTAAGAATGAATCACATCTCATGAGGTATTAAACATACACTAGCTGGTCATACTTGAGGTTTATGCGTTACACAAAATGGACATAGACTGAGATATCATATGTAAACAGTTCTCGCTATATGTTGTACAGTGGTAAAAGGTAGTGGTTGATTTAATTTTACAAGGAAAGAATGAATCACATCGCAGGTCTTACATATACACAAGCTGATCATACTCGAGGTTGGTACCTTCGACAAAAATGCGCTTGAATTAATGGATGGGACCGAGATCATATGTGAACAGTTTTGCAATTTGCTATCGTAGGATGGCAGAAGTAGTGATTGATTTACCTTGAGGATCTTCAAATGAGAGAGAACCATTTCGGTGTAAAATGGGTGATCCCTGATGGCAGCTCGCATCTCATCTTGGGCCCCAGCTTCGTGAGAAACCTGCTCCTGTTCCACAAACCACAAGAAAACAGCAGGTCAGCCATTCATATCCATACATGTAGCTCTTGGTCCTAATTCATCTGCATCTTCATGCTTTGGAGGTGCCAAATTGCTCCTGTACTAAATGAGTAGGAGAATGTCTCTCGAACACGGTCCGGCCCGGGTCATGGGCTCTTCTTTCTGTTGTAGTTTACTCTTGCAATGGAAAACATCCATTTCTTTTCATATACATTTAAAACCAAAAGAGAGTAGCATAATCAAGTCAAGACTCCAGCATCTACTGTGGCAATCGTAATTTAAGGTTGGGGTCGACAGTGTCACGATGATTTCCTGGGCCAGGGGAAATTTTGACTTCAAGGCCCAAAGAAATTTTCCACGTTATACTGCCAAAAAATTAATCATCGAATGAAATCTACTAATGTTTACAGTTTCATACTACAAAATTACTGCAAGGAATATGTATTTTTTTCAATTTTATGAGCTCCCTGCCAAATCTCCCAGTACTCCGCAGCAACAGGGTGGCAGTTACAGAAACATGGAGAATATTCTTCTGTTCATAGCCAGGACGGCAGGTAAAAATATTCGTTGACCATTCACTTAAGGACATCATCTTGCCATGCATAACCTGCCTGATCATGAGGAGGTTCCTCCAATTCGTCGCTTGACGACCCAGTTCCAGAGCCAGGCGATCCATTTCCGGGTACATTAAGGTCCTCCCCGGAATGAGCCGTTGTGTTCGACTGCAAGTCAGACGATCGGTCGGGACACTTGAACACAGAATTCCTCCGAAGGCTGTTCATGTCTCGATTCATGCCCTCGGTGATCTGCGTCAGCAAATGGCCTGCAACGTTCGGAAAGCTGGTAGTATTGTCGTTTGGCTCAGATGTCGAAGCGGAAGGAGAATAGAACCGCTGTTCATTCCCAACAATATAATTGTCTGTGTAAGCATTCGCAGAGTTTGGCTGCTGAGTTGTGGCCAGGCGAGAGTATGTCCCGTTGATAAAGTTTATGTAAGCGCTCGCTGGGAGGAGTGTCCCAAGCGGAGCAACAGCTTGCGAGCCAGATGACTCGATTGTGGTTTCAAGGTTATATGGTTGTTGGCAAATCTGGAAGAATTCATGTTGCGTGCCATTGATGTGGCTGGACTGAGCTTCTGCCTCCATGGTTGGCGGTGCTGATGATTCCTTCGCAAGCTGTTCCGCATAACTGTAACTAGGGCGGAGTGCTGCATTCTCCTGCTGGAGTTGCAGGTGTAGGTCGGTGATTGCTTCTTCTTCTTCTTGTCGGTCATGGTGGTCGGACTCTCTTTCCACTGTAACACACAACATCAAGTGCAGGGGAGACTCAGATCCTTGATTGCAACGATTCCTTCACTTTACCAAATGTTGCATTTTATAAAATATGTGTGACGTGTCTACCATGCGATGTTGCAAACCTATGTCTCCCCTATGTGAAGCTGCTAACTCCTTTGAGAAGTTTTTCTCTTACCTTCACGCAACATCAAGGGGAGGAGAGTCTATTCTCATTTACCTGACCTACCTCCAATGCTTCCTTCACGATACCAGGAGTTGCATTAAAAAATAAAATGGATGTGTGAATATGTGGCCTTGCGAATCTGGAAAGCTATGTCGACCTCCAGCTGAAGCTGCTACCTCCTTTGAGAAGTCGTTCTCTTACCTCACATGCACACAACATCAAGTGCAGGAGAGACACTTTTCATTTATGTGCAAACGATCCACTAATTTGTATCGATTCCTCAACGATAACACCAAAAGTTGCATTTTTCTGGAAAAGAATATATGGTTACGCGACCAATATTATGCGATGTTGCAAAGCTATGTCGGCCTCCAGCTGAAGCTGCTACCTCCTTTGAGAAGTTTCCTCTTACCTCAGATGCACATGACAACATCAAGTGCAGGAGGGACTCTTCTCATTTACCTGCATACGATCTACTAATTTGTACCGATTCCTCAACAACAGTACCAGAAGTTGCATTTTCTGAAAAAGAATGCGTAATTACGTGACCAATGTTATGCGTTGTTGCAGGGTAAGAGGCAATGTGGCATGGTCACATTGCCTACTCACTTCTTCTCTGTATTCTGCGTTAGGATGATTTTCGGTTGAATGCACCAGGCTAGCTTGAAAACCACCAGCAACATTCCGACTTAACAAATCATAATATCTCCTAAACCAAACCTGATTATATATTAGTTAGCTGTTGGAAACACTCGGCTGCCTGTATAAATGTAAACCTTCAGAGTATGCTGCTGTACCACCTTGACATATCTTATTCTAGCTAACCTAATTACCTTCTGCTTCTTCTTCGCCCATATCGGGATCTTTGTTGGCAGTAGTACTCCAAAAGTCTTTCATGGAATCAGCGTTGGGATATGTGCCACACCGCTGAGCTCTAGATCCAGGCGACATCACCTCTGTGGGCACGTCCAGGTTCAAGCCCACGTTGAACTCTCTCTCCTCCCCCGGCATGGTGATGACGTCGATCGGTCTCCAACACTATAACGAAGCAATGATTCGAATGCAATGGGAGTGGAATGAGCAAAAGTATGGCAGGCGCTACCTAACTTATAAGCAATTCTTCATCGAAGCTGATTCAACTGTGTGTGTTCCTGACGATTGATCTTTCTTACAAGGCCATGCTATCCTCTCTCAAGTAATCTCTTCACTTCCAACACAAATTGTAGCGTTCTGTGTGTGCTCCGAAGAAGTTGTTACGCTTAAATCCTGCATGGAGTCACCCTGTGCCTCGGGACGACAACCCCATCTGCTTTCGGTACTGAGATGTACTTCGAAATGACCGCAACAATTCACACTGCCAGCTCCATTAACATGTGAGTCCCTCCACCGCGCGCTCCTTCGCAACCTAGCTGGCGAATGGTGAATTCGAATTTCCAGAGAGAATGATTAACCCTTCTTAAATGCTAATGAACTAGCTTTTGCTCTTGCGCAAATGAGGGAACTTAGTAATTTGGGGCGTTTGGTGCTTTGTAGACCAGATGGAAACTTGGGCTTCCATTGTAAAAATGTAATACGCCCTCTCAAAGAAATGGGTCTTAATGGGTCTCAATGGGTCTTACTTACCACTTTACTTTATTCTTAATTTACAACGTAATTGTGAAGATTAAAGCAAGGATGTTCCAAAGAGAATCTCCCAAAGCTTTGATCTTTTTAATTGCCCGCCCTGCATAAATGTGATAGGTGGCAACACACCAATGACCAAGTTAGTGTCAAATCTGCTCAACCATTGTGAATAAGTTCCTCACTTCAAAAAAATCTTGATGCTTCAAATTTTGTTGAAATTGGGTGCATCATATGCAGTGTCAATGAATCACCCCATCAAATTCATTGCAAGTTTCAAAGGAATTGGCAATAGTCAACTAGCCACATTTTTCCGAAAATTGTCATTTTTGGTGGTGGATTTAGGCATGCTAAGCCATCACTAAGAAGCATGACTTGTACTAAATCCATCACCCAAAAGCTACAAAACAATTATAACTGAAAGTTAGTGACTTCATTCTCTGAAGTATCATAAAGTTACCTAGGCTCTAGGTGTATATATATCTCAATTGGTCTCAAAGGCTTAGGATTGCTTAAGTGGAAGTCATTATTGCACACATGTCTAGCAAAAGATGTGCCACATTTCACATAGGAGTCCAGGCAATTTACTTACGTCACTTGAAACTTGTCCTATGCAATTGGAAATTTTGCAAATGTAGCACAGTGGTAGATTTGCATTGTTTTTTCATCGACGTGGGACGATTGCGAAGGACTCGAGTATGCTAGTAGTGTATAGCCATAGCTAAATGATGATGGGTGCCTCAACATTAAATAGCAAATTGCAAGATATGTGATGCACAATATGAGCCATAATGAACTTAGGTAGGAGTATGTTTAAACTATTCTATCATGTAATTTAAAGAGCAAAGTGTAGAGCATGAAGTTGATTGCTTCTTTTTGCCTCCAATAGACTTATCTTGTGACAAACACCAATTCTTAGAATGGCCCTTTGGGGTGTGTGTGTGTGTGTGACTTAGTGTGACCAAATGTATGGTGTAGTTTATTATTTGTACCTAAAAATTTGAAATTTTCTAGAGGTAATATATGATGAATAGAATATGTCACATTGAACTATAACTAATACAAGGTCCAATATAGCATATCCAATTAAAGTGTTTAGATACAATATACCATGTGGGATAGATTATCTTCATGATGTTGATAACAAAGCATTTGTGTGTTGTTTGTGCCATTTAGTGTGTAATGGTTATTAAAGTTTAGAATTTATGATTGTCATTGCAAAAACACTGCCATTTGGAACTCAATGTTACATGGTGCCATTCCTTGATAACTTAGTCTGAATTTTGGCAGTCAAACTATTAGAAATATCTTTGTCTTTACTCTTTGGACTTCATTTTTCTAATTCACCTCATTTCATTAAATAAATAAATAAATACCCCCTTCACAATTTGTAAGTAATTATATGGACCCTTAAAACATCATCAATTAGATAATTAGGTCACTGAATGGTTCATTTAACTAGTCCATGCCATTAAAATACACCTCGGTTGCATGTGATATACAACTCTCCCTAAGGAGTCATCCCCCCCCCAATGGAATGGCCATGAAATTTTTGTAGAATATAAGGTAGAGGGCGCCTAACCAACCCTTTGGTTGACATATCCTATTATTGGAGTCCATTTAGATTAGTGGTGTGATTGGCATATCAAATTGGCTTTAACATGGTAGAAAAAATATTTTTTTTTGCACATCATATAAATATACTATGTAAAAATTTGAAGTTACATATCCTTGGCTATTTAAATCCCTCCCTAGACCGCACTTTCTTCATTGCAAACGGTTTCCAAAACTATCCTGACACTTGTTCAAAACCGTCCTTTGTTTTTGGCCCAAAATCAACCTCTTTCCTCCCAAAAGCACCCCCACCTTTTGTCCAAATTGCCTCTTCCCTAGAACCAATATTCCACACGGAAAAAAAACTTTGAGCCCTTAGAGCATGACTAACCGTTGGTCATCAAGCTAGCTACAATGGAATGGTTATGTTTTTGGCCATTCAACTGGTTGTAACTGCTATTGTAGTGTTGGCGGGCCTCAAAAAGCCCTTTGGTCTCAAAAAGTTTGGGTATATCACGGCCCAAGTTCAACCTCTCTATAATAGAATTAATTATCAATACCTCACAATCTTTGACCAAATAGAATCTTAGCTTCAACTAGTGATATGTAAAGCCTTGTGTATTGTAAGACATTAGTTTTCATCATATGACCCACATTGTATGGAGCTTGTATAGAGTGAGCAAGTGGGACATGGAACGATACAACTTCCCTCTAAAGTAATTTTACCCGATTTTGCACCCCTTTGTGTACAATATGTTTGGTGCACAATATGTGATCATGCTCTTATAAAGTTTGCCTATGGGATCTTAATAAAACATATAAGTAAGCCCACCCCAAGATGCGTCTAGATGCTTGTCCAAAATCAATCTGACTTTTATCCAAAGCAACCTTGCACTCCCCCCCCCCCCCCCACTTTGCGTTGGATACATTTAGATGGTCTAAGAGTGCTTTAGGTACATGATTAGATGGCATGCATATGGTGGCCTTGCTTTTTGGAGGAGGTTGCACTTCGCACCCTCTACCTTGTATGTTGACTAATAATGCAAGACCTTGATATGTGGAGTTCGTTGGCGAAACATACTTTGATCCCTCCACAATGTTTCCACCATAATTGACCTACAAATTTTTCCATCACAAGTGACCTACTTGAACACTATGGAATTGTGGGAAGGATTGGAAAACCACAAACTTCAAATCAACTTGTCAAATAACATGATCTTCAGTTGAGCCTTGTGTTGAAATTCAGTCAAATGTGACAATACTTTTGAATAACATAATTTTCCACGTTTGTGGTGTCTTCTCCCAAGTCCCACAAATAGAGATTGAAAATTGAGAATTCACATGAATGAGAGACGCTTTCTCCTTGAGCATAAACTTAGACTTACATGCAAACCCAAAGAAATTTTACAAAGTTAAGCATACGATACACCACCTTTTCATTCCCTTGACAAACTTTTCAGGTTCCAGCACAAAGACACGGATGTCCGCAGCTCACATAATAGCACCAACAAGCTTTCATGCATCGCGCCTCAAAGACAAGGCTAGTGCAACATGCATCAAAACCGAGCTAATCTCTATGTGATCGAATCATTATCCATTGGTAAAAGTTCTCCTGACAGTTTCGTTTCAAAAACTACAAGAAACTTAATAAAAACAGTTATTACGTGATCGCGGACTTACTTTCCTGTGCATAAGACGTCAAAGGCTCAAAAACTAAGGCAAGTTAAGAGAAGGTCCTGTGAGGGTAAGTTAGAGTAATTGAGAAGGGAAAGTTAGAGTCATTTATGTGAAGCGACCCTGTTAGACAGCTCGATTGAGGCGACACCAGCTGAGAGTACATGCAATTGTCACCCTAGACACATCACACTTCCCATCCATTCATTTCGGTCATAAGTTACTCCTCAAATCAGAGGAATGAGTGTCAGGCTTGCCTAGATTTTGTGTCCATCTATTGCACCTGCTCCACACACTGATTTTCAAGTGGAGAATGTACACCTCAAACCCTAAGCACTTGCCCAAGTTACTCTGAGACGAGACAAGGCCATTAGGGTTACGAGTTCTGTGAGTGCGGCTGCAATATGCATCCAGGACGCGTTGAAATTGAAGCAGGCAGAATTCAAATTTCAAACGGTGGAGATGGTAAGCGCCAAGTTCCAACAAAGTTTGAGATAATTCACGACATTCAAACTATACAAAGTGTGAAGGTCGACAGTCTATCGACCAAACTCGATCATGGAATTTGACTGAAACTTTTCTTTAGTGGTGGAAAATTGGAATTCGTGGAAATCGATGATAACAATCTTTGGTAGAATTTGAGCATTTCTTGGCTTGAAATCCATTATTCTTGTTGGCACTCAATCTTCTTGAATAATACTTGTCGAGCCTTATAGGCATCTCTAGATGCGAGAATTGGAAAGCTTGAGTGGTTTAAACCAGTGTTGGACTGTTATTGCGGGTTGACCCGGGTATCAGGAAGGATACGGGTAGGGTATGTGCCAAACCGAGTAGACTGGTATCGCAAGTTTCGAAACCCTAGGCTTACACATACTGTGTCTGGTATCTCCATTTCCGAAACTGCGCTTCCAAACAGTCTGTGCGGGTTTGTGATGCGGTGATACAATTATTGGAACCGGACTTGATGATTTTTTAGCAAGTACGGTAGGTTATGGGTGAAGGTGGGGACGTGATTAGCATTTGTTGCAGCTACTTGTGCAATTCAATGTGGAGAGGAGTGGCTCTAACTGCAGATTGGGGAGTGGCTGCGGGCTGTAATGCTTCCCAAGGGATCGGCAACAACACTCAAAGGGTAACCCAACTTCTCATTCTGAATTTGCTGCGTTTTTGTGTCTGAAACTGAACTGATCTCCACCTAGGGTTTGAAGACTTCGCTTAGGGTTTTGGGTGTGTGTTGAGCTCACAATGTCGTCTTTTGATCAACAAGAACTGTCTGAAACTGCAGATCCTAGTGATTCTGTTGACTTGGAGAGCGCCCAGCGGATCTGTGATGTATTGCCAAGTCCGGATTTGGAGGGTTTGGCAGCTGAGTCCGAAGCAGCTTGGAGGGTTTCGTATACGGCATTGAGGGCGAATGCTCTATTTTGGCGACCCTACCATCGCAGTAGTGCAGTGTGGGCATTCTACCGACTGAAGGGGGAGGACATGGTTGTCGATGTTAGTGTGGCACAGAAGTTGCGGTGTTGGGTTTGTCACCCAACTGAAGCTGAGTCAAGTAATTCAAGCCGGAGGGGCACAAGGGGGAGGAAGGGGATTCTGCAGTACAACCCAGCGCATGGGATCACCAGCATGAAGACACATGTGGAGAATGAGCATGGCCAGGAACTTGCGAGGTTTGTGTTCGACCCTGGTGTATTTATGTTATTTTTTAAAAAATTCAACAGTAGCAGGGTGATGAGGGGCTATGCGTATATCTTGATTGATCCTGGCCCTGTGAACAAAGCAATCGTGTTTGCTTTATCGAGTTCTTGAAATGAGTAAATCCTGCGAATTTTTGTCTGTACGAAACCAAGACTACATTCGCCAATGCACAGAAATTGTGATCCCTCAGAATTGTAAGATGTTGAATTTCGTAACTCTGATCAATGAACTTAGGCTGTGTGAGTGTCGAGCTCGGTTGTGGAGCCGTGATTATATTTACTGACTCATCAATTGGCACTTTCCGAAACTGATCCCTCAGAATTGTAACATTCTGAATTTCGTTACTCTTTTCTGTTTGCTCTGCAAACTGTAATCTTCTACGTCGACCACTTTTATGACTTCGGCCTAAATGATCAAGTAGCAGAGCTTGAGACTCTGAGCTAATTTGTGGTAGCAGATTTTACTCGATGTGCATGAGCTGTTACATGGTGGAATTTCGAGATGGCCTGATGTATGGTTCGCTACTATCAATACATGTTTGATTCAGGTCGATGCTACAGTCTTGTCTGATTCAACTTATTTCGATGTGATTTGTTTGTTACTTGGTCAGATTTCGAGTTAGTCTGGTGTATGGTTCTCTACGAGAGCTGTGTGGTTGCTGCGTTTTGATTATGTGAACCTGTATGTGTGCTGAGTAAATGATTGGAGGTGTATGATTTATGTCTCAATCTGTGTGCTGCATCAAGGTCTATGTGTCAATGTGTAATGTTGCTGAAAGATTCTGATATGATATGGTAAGGTTGCTCATGCTCTATGGTTGCAAATGATCAAATTCCTGAGCTGCTTTAATCGGTAGCTCATTGGAGCTGATTTGCGAATGCTGTCAATGTGTCATGTTGTTACGATGTCTATGGTTGCTGATTGACTATTTTCCAGCGGCTACTGGGACGTTCAGGTTTATGTGGGATATAAAGCGACTGATCATGTGTGAGTACGAGTTATTTTGCGCAGGTATGTGCGGGAGGCAGCAGCGGAAGAAGGAGACACGGGGAGGCAGAAGACCAAGAAGAGGAAGGGGGCACCGCCGTCTGAGATCACAGCGTACTTTGGTAATGCAAAGCCCTACGCAAAAAATGATGTGCAGCAGCAGCGATTTGTGGAGGATCTAGTTCTGTTCATCAGCAAGGGATACGAATCCCTCAGCATTGTAGAGTCTGCATGGCTGCGGAGGCTGATGCTGCGCAGGGATCCGAAGGTAGTTTGCCCGAGTCGGAAGCAGCTGGTGCGTGAGCATATTCCTGCAATGCTCACCAAGACAATGGACCGGTTTGTGATTCCGCTCATCAGCAGCTGTCAGACTGCTTCGATCACTTTCGACCTGTGGATGTCGCGAACCGGTTGGGATACTTTTGCATTGGTGGTGAATTTCATTGATGAGGGCTGGGTTCCAAGACATGTAACAGTTGGACTGTTCGAGGCACAAGACACATCAGGAGCAGCGTTGGCCGAGATTGTCAAGCCCTTGTTAGAGCAGTTCAAGCTCACTGACAAGATAGTGGCATGTGTGAAGGACGAGGGTGCGAATCTGGTGACGTTGGAGAAGGCTCTGCAGCTCACAGTGTCGTGTGATGTGCTGGGGTTACCGAAGCCCTTCTCATCTGCGTGTTTTGGTCATATCATGTCAAAGGTATGATAGTCCCTTATGGCCATGTCTTTTCTGTTACTGGTTTTGGCGAATTTCTCTTTATCTCAATCTGTGTGGGAGCTTGGCTATGGTATATGCTTGTGTCAATGTATGGGACTTCTCATTCAATTTTTTATTGTTTATTTTTTAATTTGTTGTTTCTGAATGAATGAACACCAGCAGCTTGAGTCAATGTCTGGCAATTGTTAAGTTCGTTTAACAGTTCAGTCATACCGTTAGTCAGTCATACTGCTCGTGTTGTTTTTTTTTAGGGAAACCAGTTAGTGATTGGTGCTTGTTTATGCAGACCCGTTTAGGTTAGTCAGATGCAGGTCGATTTGCTGTATTTGGCGTTGTTTGGTTTTTTTTTAAATAATCTGCGTCCTGAGTAGGAGTCGTCTCTTTCAAACTGCAAGCAATTTGAATCGACAGTTCGTTATCAGATTGCTAGGAATTTAATTCGAAATGAATGGTCTATTGCTGATCAAGCTTTACTGGTCCGAGAGAGTTTTTATGATTCGGTTGATTTTTACAGTAATCAATGTTTCCCTTTATACGTTTGTTGCAATGGTTACTTGAACGCAACAACAATTACTTGTTACTCAGATTGGATATCTACAGATAGCTTTAAAAAGTGATTGTGTTTGAGAGTACATTCATTTGAGATTCAAGACAGTGGGAACTGCTTTGTTGATTCGAGATTATTGTCGACTGTGTTTTCTCTTGTTAATCTGCTCTGAAGTTACAAGATTATGTTTGACGAATTGTACTGTTGTCATTATGCGTTCGATTAGTTCAGAGGGCTAATACTGTAATTCTTGTTAATCGTCTTAGCCATTCGCTGTTATCTTCGAAGAGTGGGTTCTGTTCTGCAACTATGGCACAAGTGGGTTTATGTGTCAATGTCTATGTTTGCTGCCAGATAGTTTATGCGGGAATTGGTTGCTAAGGATGCTTATGTGTCAATGTATGTGCCCATGGTGATTAATTCATTGTTACGTGAACCCTGTATGATCAGGTATGCCAATACGCCACCAACGATGAGCAGATGTGCAAAGGAATGAAGGAGGTTAGTTTGAAGGATGCTCAAAAGTCTCTGCAATCCTGCATCACTTGGACCAAGAAGTCAGGAAAGGGACGTCAAGAGTGGGACAGAGCCTGCATCGACGCGGGGCTACCGACAAGAAAATTGAAGACACCTGTGAAGACACGCTTTGCCTCTAAGGTGGTGCTGTTCCAGGAGACCCAGGAGTATGCTGATGCTATTAGCATTTGTTATAGAAGACAGTCCTTGAAGCTGCAAGCTCGCGTTCCAAGTGGAATGACATGGGCAACTGCGAGAACCGTAACTCAGACCCTAAACCCAGTTGTGCAACAATGCGTGCTAAATCAAACCCGCGGATACTGGTTGCTTTCAGATGCCCTGGTTGCTGCGTTCCGGATGTCCATTGAGTTACAGGGGGTGTATGATCAGAGTGCCAGTGTGTTTCCCCCTCTGCAGGTGGGAGATTTCGAGTCAGAAATTGAGATTCTGAAGGCAAGGATGGCGAAGACTGCTGTGGATGTTATGAAGCCGTTTCTGAGATTCTCAATTCATTTTGTAGCAGATCAAGCTCAAAACATGCTATCTTTGATGTTGGACCCTCGCTTCAAGGGGCTGGAGCTGGTGATTCAGTATGTGGGAGTAGCTGCTGCGAAACAAGTGGTGGAGGACTACGACAGAAAAATCCTCATCCCTTACCTCGTGAAGGTGCACAAGTATCTAAACCCTGGTGATTCCCCGGCCATGCAGTGTGACCCTGCTCCATCGTCAATTCTGTTTGGTGCTCCTGCGTCTGCTGAAGAAGCCTGTGAAGGTATCCTGACTGCAGAGCTTTCTTTGTTCCGTCGCCTGACTATTGTGCATCCTGAGGCAGAGGAGCCCCTAACTTGGTGGAAGCTGAATGCTTCCCGTTTCCCATCTGTAGCCTTTCTTGCACGTCAAATCTTGGCCATTCCAGGATCTCAGATTGAAACGGAGCGCATTTTCTCAATCGCTGGTGTGCTCACTAGTTTGCGTCGTTGTCGCCTTGGTCTGAATAACCTGGACAGTTTGATAATGATCAACAAGAATTGGCCTGAGGATTCTCGGCATGAATGTGAGATCACCTTGGTAGTCAAAGATGTGAAAGAATATTTTGCGAAGGAGATGGAACAGGTTGATGATTTTGAAGCTGAGATTGAGGAGGCTGGTTACTTCGAAGAGGAGCCTGAAGATGAGGAGTAGCATGTGCTGTATGACTGTTAGAGGTATGTGGGATTTCTTTGGTGATTTTTTTATTATTCCTTGCTGCTTCTGTTGGTTCGAGCTGCTTGCTGTCATGTAGTGGCAATGAAGATGTATGATGCTCTTGTTACCTGAAGGCAAGGATAGCATGTGACTCAATTTCTCACCATTGGGCTGCTGATTCAAAATAACAGGATCGTTTGAATTTGTGCCTGCAGTTCACGGTTTTGGAATGTCATAGCGGACCTTGGATATGCTGCGAGGAGTAACATCAACGCACATGAATTGCATGATTCCTGTGTTAGTCGTGTTACAGTAGCTGAAGATTGTCATTAATCAGTGTAATTGCAAGTCATTTGGTAATGTGCATCGCTGGTTTTTAGTGAATGTGCATAGCTGTTTCGAGTCTGTGTATAGTTTTGTGTCAATGTGCATAGCTGTTTCGAGTCTGATCATGGTTTCGAGTCACGATTCTGAATTCTTATTTAGCGCATGTTAGTGCTCACGATTCTGAATTCGTAAAGAGCAGATGTGTCATTTTCAAAACCCTGTTGCTTTGTTAGTTTCGTAAGATAAGCAGCATTGTAACTGACTTTAACCAGTGCCTGTGCACTTTGTGTCTGTGTTGCAAAAAAAAGAACCCTAGCATGTGTGAATGTGTTGCAAAAAAACCCCAGCACAGTGTGAATGTGTTTCAAAAAAAAAACCTACCCGAGTTGATAATGGACTGTTATCAAATGTGTTGATATTCATATTCATATACTGTTTGGAATTTGCAGCATTTGACGTTATTCATATCAGTACTATATTTGTGAAAGTTGGAAATCTACAATACCATGTACCCTACCCATCTATGTTTCTAGCGAATCTTCAATATCCTAAACCGGCTGGTATGACTAATTTTTTATAACAGTCCAACACTGGTTTAAACACGCTATCCCTGACATCCCGTGTGGATGTTTGTGTCCAAATGAGAAATTTTGGGAGGGTGGATGGGGATGCCAATGAATCATCTTTACTAACTTCTTTTTGTGGCATTAGATGGTATGTGTACTTGCTTGTAGCAAATAACGAATCAAGGATTTCAAAAGGAGTTATTCTTTTCGTTTTTTTCAAAAAAAAATCAATGTGCAACTCAACGCTGCTTGAATCAATCTAAAAGTTAGCAATATATAGGTAATTCACATCAAATTACAGTATGACATTTGACACATAAAAAATTATGTATACCATTAAAAAACTTCACACTAAAAGGCTTCAATTAGCATAATTTTCATTCAAGTTTGCAATTCTTTTCCAAAGGGCACACTCCCTGGGTACGCAACTCTTGTATTATACGGCCCTGATTATAATCACTTATAATGCATTTTAGTCCAATCTCGAGTGATTTCATTTGTTTTAATGTAGGAAACTCTTGTAGGCCTTTTAACAAGGAATCCAAAAATGTAATTATATATAGGAAATGAATATTCCTTGATGCATATAATTGCATTAAAAACCTAATTATATGAAAAATTAATACAAGCACCTTAGGCCAAAGTGCTCAATTTAAAAAAAAAAAATGATGTAAAGATTTTATATTATAAAAAAAAACATTGCCAATGACTTTTAATTGTAATTGGAGGCAACTACTCGTGTGGATTCTTTAAAATCATGCATAGGCATAGATTTAATAAAATAAAAATTTCAATTCTTTATACATTGTGGAATTTTTTTCAAAAAATAAATATGCAATCCAACTTTTTCTATATCTCAGTTTAACTTAATTTGGTCTTCACCCAACTTTTTGGTCCAATTATTTCTAAATAATTTGATAAAATCTTTACAAAAGCCGTCCTTTAAGCTGTTTTAAAGCCGATGCCCCTTGCGTATAATATGAGAGTTGTGTACGCAGGGTGGACTCTTCCTTGAAAACCTAAATGACGTACGTGGGTGACTATGACATAATACCCCCTATATACAAAACATTCATAAAGAAAAACAGTGGATATGTACTAACAGTAGGCTAGAAATTGGACTCGTGTATTTATACTAAGCTTGTCATTTCATTATGTGACAAATGCCTACACTACATACACAAAACATAAGTCCTGAAATAAATGGGCCTATACTACACATATAATCCACTTTCACTTTCCAACAAGAAATTCATTGAATTTTTTTCATCCATAAGATATAACTCATACTAATATGACCCTAAAACACACGTCATTTGGATGAACTATGGTAAATTGGATGAAACTAATTGGATGAAACTAGCACATCTATTGTCAAAACTTCTCTAAACCTTAGGGACCCCTTTTGAACATCTACCTTAGTTTGAAATTCTTAATAAACTTCTTAAATGTACACACTAAAGAAAAAATAATACGTCTTCCTTATATATATTATGTACGCTAATGCTTCAAACAATGCCTCACGTTCGTTTGTACATGGTATGAAGAGTCCACCTCCCGGGGATTTCTTCCCTTAACATCCATAAATTTTTTTTATCAAATCTCTTGTTTTGATGGACCATAAACCCACATGTGCTCATAACACCTACAGATTTCCAACCCAAATCCATGGAATCTTGATTTATGAGGTATTTATATGAATTGAAAATAGAAAATTGTTTACATGCATTTATTTTAGGACACCAAACTTATGGATGTGATCTTTGAATTGATATCAACAAATTTGCTTCACGAGGTTTTTTCTTTTTAGCTTTCCAACCCTTGTTCCACAACACAAGAACAATGTGTGTGACAATGTGAAATAAGGCTTGAGCATATAAAGGTTGAATTTCTCTATGTTGGTCACAATTTGGTACAAACATAATATCATTGTTAAAGACTCATCCACTCTAGGTTTTGGATAGGATCATCTAGTTTTTTTGTTTGTGTTTTGGCTTAGCTACAACAACAAAAGGTGTATATTGAAGATCCACAACAAAGACACCCATAACATTCTTCAGAATTATAACAATGTTATGTGGAAATGGCAGTATTCCACAAAATATTCCCCACATTCGAACTGAATGTGGAGAATATTATGTGGAATACTTCCATTTCCACATACCACTATTATGAATCCAAATAATGTTATGCCTAAGAACAATGCTATTTCTCTTTAACAAATCAATTCATGCACAAGCACATGCAACATTACAAGACTAGAAATGGCTTCCATACTTAGAAGGATCATATAATGACTGCGTTTACATTAAAGTAGATAAGTAGCCATAAATGTTGGCTCCAATGGAGCTTAAGCCCTGCTGCTTTAGCATGAATGAAGAGCCCCTTTGAACAAGAGTTATTGCCTTGTTTCAGGGGTGGCAAGAACATTGGAAACCCGTAAATAAAAAAATCAAGGTACAACCTCACGGAGCCGTTTAAACCTTCAATTTCTAGGTTATCAAAAGTAACCAGTTGAAAAAACAAGTGCACAAATGACAATGTTAATGAAAACCAAACAGGGGAAAGTCGAAGTGTCGATAAAAAAAAGGTCCACTCGAAACTTTCTGCAAACACAATTTGAAATAATATTTAAACATGTAATCTCTAGATTTTTGTTGAAGTGGCATATAAGTAGCCCAAAATATCCATATGGAAAGATTATGATGTAATGAGTTTGGTATCCTTTTTAAGTGACGTAATTTGAGCCTGGTAAGTATATTGGGTGGAAATTAGCAAACAAAATGATTCAAATCTAAGGTGCATTTATTCCTTTGGAATGATTATTATATGTGGAGTTGAAGTAGCATACTATTGATAAATGTCAAATCATAATCATATGTGATATAGCATTCAATAAAAACAAGGCACTAGATATGCATTTGCCTAATGTAGTTTGTGCATTAAACATTCTAATTTTTCTATAGAAGGTTTGGTGGGGATGAAAAATTGTCACAGTTGTGTTGAAATATGGATGTATCATCATGGACGAGGGGATGACAAATTTTTGGTGTTGCTTATACGAACAATATAAGGAGATTGTTTTTGGGTTTCTATAATTAATACATGTTATTGAAATAATATATGGCCACGTCATCTTAAGTGATAGTGGGATTTTAAGAATTAAATGATATTTAAGTAAAACTGGACTTTGTTCAAATCTAGAATTAGAACATGTTGAATTTTATTATAGGATCCTCCAGTAAAATTGTACAATAGGATCTCATGATAGAGTATGTAGAGATGATTATGATAATACTACAGCATTTTTAAAAAATCATTACTTATCATATATTTACATAGATTTTTCATCAAAAGTTAGATATTTAGTTTTTCCCATCATATTTTATCGTCATAGTATTCAAGTTCTCACTGTGGATTCACATATCTCTTATAACATCAAGGCACATTGGAAATGCATTGACGGATCCAGTGATAGAATCCAAGCAACCCAAAAGTCTTGATTTTGAGAGTATGTCCAAATTTACTTAAAGGCAAGTTACATGCTTAGAAAACCATGTCATTTTAAAATCAAGGTCACTAAGGTTTCTAAATATTCACGTTATAGCAAGTGGGTGCATCTTGGCATTGCTTTTGGCTAGTTAGTGAGGTTCAAAGAATTCTGTAATGTGAACATGATCATGGTGAATCAACACCGTAATTCATCCCGATTCATGTATCCTAAAAGGGGAGAGCCTGGGGTTGGACTCTTCGTTAGGAATCTAAATGTTGTGTGTGGGTCACTATGAAAGTACACCCCCCGTATACAATAAGTTTATATACTAAACAACATATGTATATGTACGAATGGTAGGCTAGAAAATGGACTCATGTATTTATACCAAGCTTTTCAATTTAATGTGATAAACGTCTCCACCAAATATATAAATTTAAAAATGATTTCAATAAGCCTTTATTGTTTATAAAATCCACTTCTTTTTCCAATGAGAAAGTTATTGAACATTTTTCTAACTCGTAGCATGCAACTCAACGATTACATCAAACAAAGAAAGGCAAAAGTACCATAACTTAGCCACAATCCAGAGAGGGAAAAAACTCAACAAAGCTCATGAGCGCTCCAAGAGCCTCCAATATATAAAACCTAAAACCCAAATGCAAACTCAACAAGAAAAAATGAACAAGGTGGTCATTGAGGACTATTACCATATGACAACAGTGGATGAAACTAACACATCTATTGTCAGAATATTTCTCCGAACCATAGGGTCCCCTTTTGAACATTTTACCTTTATTTAATAATTCTTAATAGAGTTTCTAAATATACACACTAGATAATACCTCTCCATTATGTGTACTATGTATGTTAATGTCTCAAATCATACCCCTTCTTACATTCTGTCGTGTAAATAGCGATCGTGTGTCACTGCAGCTCGAGTACCAACCACCACTAACAAACAACACTAAAACATAGCAAAGTCACACATAAACAACACACCTCGACATGCCCCCCCTCAGCTGACTATGGAATCCCGCCAAGCAGCTAGGACCAATGCCAATCTAAAGGGCATGGATCATGAAAGATTGCTCCGCAACTAACTAGTGTGGTAAACGTTATTCCAAGGAACTGTAGGCTGGGTGCAAGGTGAGCCCCATCCTTAATCGCCTCTGATGTTTGGCCATCAGATCCCAAAGAATTAAATCCACCGCCTCATGATAATTGCGTCTCTAAGCCATAACTCCTCATTTCCCATTTGGGCAGGCACAAGATGATGAAAATCACACAGGATCATTGAGTACGATTGGTGGAAGCACCAACTCCCGAAGATCCTCGACAGCGAGGACAACTCCACTGTCCAGATGGTAGAGAAGTCAAGGGTGGCCGCAAGCATGCCATGTGCCAACCGCGTTGACACTGATCACACAAGAGCATAGTAGCCGCTCCCTTCTTCTCTCCACACACAAAACATGGAAGACCCTCTGGTACGACGGCCAATTCAGGATGAACTGTACCCTCAATAGGTAGATGACATGGGGCACAATTTTTTGGAATGCTCGCGACATTCCCTGCCATCCTTGCCTTCCAACAACAACAAACCACTTGGCAACACCTCCTTCACCCGAAGGATAGTGCGCCCCGCCCTGACATCCAATGTCGTAGGCGCCTCACGTTGAAGATAAACATAATCCCCTTGCCGAAATCTCCGCAACTGAGGCCGGTAAGCACCACTACGAATGCGTGCATAACGCAATGTGTCACGGTGCTGAGCAATGGACAAATTCTCCATGGCCATAGGCATGGCCCTCTGGAAGAATTGAGCCCGCTCCTGCAAACACTCTGCCCAAAGGTCTGAGTCATCCAAGTTCACAACAGGAGCTAGTTTTTCCCGAATAGAACTCGGGAGTATAGGCTCACGTCCATACAATAATTGATACGGGCTGTAGGATGCCAAAGAGGCCTGCCTACTAAATCGATAGCCCATAGCAATCCATGGCAACATAAGGTCCCAATCCCGGTGGCTTCCCCGAAGTAATCCATACTTCCTCAAGCCACGCTTGGTTGTCTGAACAACCCGTTCAGCCAAGCCATCTGCCTCCGGATGATCCCGAGAGGTGGTGCGGTGATCTATGAGAGCTTTAGTGCACAACTCCTCAAAAGCACCAAGGAACTCCCTCCCTTGGTCCGTCAACACCTCAGCTGGTGCTCCAAAACGTGCTAACACACGATCCAAAAAGGCGGCCGCGGCCAACTCTGCAGAGTTCTGGGGTAGAGCAACAAGCTCAATCCACTTGCTAAAATGCTCCACCATCACCAAAACGTACTTTGCTCCACGTGGTGTAACCACCAACGGCCCTGCAAAGTCCAGCGACCAACGGTAGCCTAATCCCATGATAGGTAAGGGCTGTAACTGAGGTGATAAGGTGTTAAAGCTAGACCTGACCCGGTCACAAACTTCACACCTCCCGACATATGCAGCCACCTGCTGATACATGCCAGTCCACCAATATTGGCCACGCAACATCGAATGTGTCCTGCGTATGCCAAAATGGCCAAGTTCCTCGTGCACTTGTCGCACCAAGGAGGCCCTCTGATCCGGCCTAGGAACAATACGCCTTGTCCCATCCGGCCACAATCGAAATAACAAACCGTTCTCCCAACGGAACCTTGTTATTCGATGTCCAATCCTATATTTTTCCATTGCCGAAATAGACAAAGGAAAGGTACCATGTTGAAGCTTATGCAATACGGGAAGATCCTCCCATATATCCGCAATAGCTTGAGGCCGCTCAGTCTCATCATCCGAGCCCTGTATCGGAATCTCAACAGATGCACCAGAAAATAAAGTGAGGTAGGCAGCCGCGTGCCAACCTGGAACCGCCTCTCGATCACAATCTCCATGCCACCTGGCCCCGGTCAAGTCCTCATCCGAAGGACTTGGATTGCGTGAGAGTCCATCTGCATCCATGTTGGTAATCCCAACACGGTATACCACCTCAAAGTCATACTCCTGGAGCAACAAAGCCCACCTGGCAAGCTTGCCAGTAAGCTTATCCGACTCCATGAGCCACCGTAACGGCTGATGGTCAGTCACCAAAGTAAAGTTTTGACCATAAAGATATGGCCGGAAATGGGCAATAGCCCACACCGCCGCCAATGCTTCTCCCTCATAGGACGAATAATTGGCCTCCGCCGTGTTGTTGCTTCGCGACGCGTAAGCAACAACATACTCCCGGCCAACGTCATCTTTCTGAGTAAGAACTGCTCCCAAACCCAATGAACTCCAATCTGTATGCAACTGGAAAGATTTGGAGACATCTGGACGTCGAAGCACTGGAGCCGTACCTAGTTTCTGCTTCAATGTCTCAAACGCCTGTTGTTGCTCACGACCCCAAGTCCACGGTTGGTCCTTGCTCGTGAGAATGGTGAGAGGCTTGGCGATCAAGCTAAAGTTCTTGACGAATCGCCGATAGTAATTCGCCAAGCCCAAGAAAGCACGAAGTCTCGGCACATCAACCGGTGCCGGAATCTTCTGCAAGGCGTCCACCTTAGCTTGTTGTACCCCAAGACCTCCTGGAACAATCATATGCCCCAGATATGCCAACCGGTCATGGAAAAACTTGCACTTGCCGTGGTGCAAGCGCAGTCCCCACCGCTGCAACCGTTCAAAAACGGCTTGCAAATGCCTCACATGCTCCTGTGGTGTTGTGCTGAAGATGATCACATCGTCTATGTAACACCGAGCAAAGGGCAAGCCAGAGAGAACCTGATCCATCACCCGTTGAAACTCAGCTGGTGCATTCTTTAGGCCAAATGGAAGAAACTTCCAATGATAAAGTTGATCTTTCCCATCTTGATCAACTCCCCAAAATGCGGTTTTCACCCGATCTCCCGTAAGTAATGGAAGTTGGTGATATCCGGATCTCAAGTCCAATGTGCTAAAGACCCGAGAAAATCCGATGGCATCGAACAACTCCTCCGGGATCGGCATGGGATACCGATCCGACTTGGTCTTCCGATTAACTGGACGGTAATCCCCACACATCCGCTTCTCCGTCCAATTGCCAAAGATATCCTTCTTCGATGGCATAACCGTAGCACAAGCATACTCCCCGTTGGAAAGTTCGATTAGCCCTGCTGCCAAGAGCTCTCGGCAACGAGCCTGAACGCCAATCCGCTCGGAAACACTGAGCCTGTAAGGTCTCCGAAAAATGGGATGGTCGTCCTCCAACTGAATGTGGATGGGTTTTCCTTTATAACCTTCAAGATCTTGAAGGCTAAAAGCAAAACATCTACGGTACGAGCGAATAAATGCCCGTACCTTCCGTGCCTCAGCACCAGTGAGACGAGGGCCTAATTCAAGTGGCCAATCATCAAACTCTGTGGTCTCCCTTTCCACTAGAAGAGAGCCACCTGGTGCTGGCACGGACTCTAATTGCTAATGAGAGGAGGGGGCATTAACTATGCCCCCAGTATCGGTGCTAGCACTAGAGTCTGACAGTTCTTCATCACCACCAATATGTGATGATGAAGCCACCACCGGAGGCGAAGAAACCGAAGCGGTGTAAACATGTTGAGCTCGAAGCTCCTCCATCACATGCTGCTTGAATTGAAAAATTCGTTCGACTTCTCCAACCATGGCGTGAATTCCCTCCTCCATGGGTGTGGACCGCTGTGCCCCCTGACCAGAGTCCTCTGCCCCCAGAGACAACCACTGGTCACCACGATGCCTTTGCAATGAAAGGCATAAAGCAACAGTCCACACCATGGTATGAAGATCCATAGCTTGGCCCAACACGAAGCGTCGTTGGCCCTCAGAAAGGCCGGGAGCTGCGGTGGTGCCAGTGCGGAATCCCATGGCACGCTCCCGTTCATCAGCCAATGGTTCGGTGTGGGTTTTGGTGTGAACATCCCACACCATACCCGGCCCCCTATCGCGAAAAGCGAATGACTGTGGAAACGTCATAAATGTGGGAAATGCCCGCCGCGGTGCCCCGATTTTGTTGACCAATGCCAACGGGGGTAAATCATCTCGAACAACCGGCAAAGAAGTCCGGTTTGGCTCCAAGATGTCATCCACCTTTTGATCCAAAGGTGGAGACACTGCAGAAAATGCTGCAGCTAAAATAGATGACGGTGCGAGGTTGGTCCAAATCCACCGAGGCCGGTGGGCATAAGAACCAATGCTCGCGGCATCCACAAAAATGGGATCTCCAAGGTGTTGACGAACATAATAATCGCCTTTCAACACCTTGTCCCGAGAGTCTCCCAACAATGGTACATTCTCGAAGATATACCCTGGCAGGGTATGTTGGTGGGAAAACCACCACTGCATGAGGCGGATGAGGTCCCAAAATAAATTAGACCTGGGATCCTCTAGACCTCGGCCGGCTCCAGCACGTGAATGGCCCTGGCATGGCCATCCCGCAATCACCATATCCACCGGACCTAAGTGTCGTAAATCGGCCTCACTGATGAGTGTCACATCACGAGGGAGACGTGAAAAACACCCACGAATGGCAGTTGGAGATAACTGCTGGGGGTACAATACCATCAATTGGTGAAGATGGTGACGAGCCACACAGGTGGACACTTGAGAGTTGTCCACATAGACATACCGTCTAACCGTGAGGCCAGCCTCCAATACGGCCGTTAAGCCTGTGCCGATGCCCCCAAACAGTTCCACCAAAGTAATTCCCGCGTCTGGCGGCTGCCATAAAATGGGATGTGCCAATGCCGAGAGGACACCCGGCATAACCGGTGTTCTAGGAGTGAGAGAGTGAACAATATCCTCGCACCTCCGAAATAGCTCGGCGGAATCACGCCAAGGACGAAGGGAATCCTTGGGATGGCGCACAAATGCATTCTTAGGTGTTATATCCCGTTGATCGTCTGTACTCCCCATGAATGCCAATGACTCCTCCAACAATGCGGAACCATAAGGCAATGTGTCCACCATAGCACCACATCCAAAAACCATAGATAATGGTGCTATGGTCGCGGCCGCCGCGAAAGCAACGGGAATAAGTTCCCTGCGGCCATCCCCAGCCGACCAACCTGGTCGGATCCACGCCTCTTCAGTCCAGTTGTCCAAACCAAAACCAAGAGGGTAAAGTGCTTGCTGACCAACTAAAATGTCATAGTTGGTCGCATCCGTCACCGCACACCTAAGAAGAAGAGGTGCGGGTGAATCTCCAGGCTTCACTCGGAAGCTAAGCTGTAATGGCTCTCGAGTATAACCCATGGCTTGCTCCACGTGACCAATGGATGTGACAATGGTGAATGGACAGGGAGCCAAATCCTCGGCCGTCAACCTCAACTCTTGGGCAAGCCTCTTGCCGATCATAACTGGCTGTGCCCCTGAATCCATCATCACACAACGGGGAGCAACCCGAGTAGCGTTGCTCCCAGTACGACTGACCACCAAAATTCCGGTATCATTCACCATACGCACAACGCCGGGTCGAATGCCGCGGCGTTCGCAGACAGGTCTAGCAGCGACATCAGACAGATAGGCTGCACCCGCGGATACTGGGTAGTCATAAGACGTGGTCGGTGCCTTGTCATCTGAGGCGTGTGCGTCAAAAGACGCAATGGTCTCTGCCGCAAGTCTCGCTCGCCATTTGGCCACATCCTCAGGATCTTCGGAAGCAGGAATGTCCGTAGTGGCTTGAGCCACGGTCAGAGAAGGTAAGGATGCCTTCCCTTCCAAAATCCTACCTGCTAAGTGAAAAATCTTAGCAGATTGGAACTCTGGCGATGACCACTCCATGGCCGTGAACAAAGGTGTGTGCAACACCTTGGATGCCAACGTGTGCGCCACATTGGTCGTTGAATGTGAAACCTCATCGTTCGGATGACGACCACTGACAGATTGGATGGCATCGGCCAATCCAAAAGATAATGGTAGTCGTGCCTGACCAATTTGGTCCGCGGACGCATTGTCCCGAGCTCGCGAGCTTGCCACATATTCATTTGTGGTCGAAGGTATGGATTGTGACACGGCTTGAGCACGTGTCACGGCCGCGGAACTCACCACCTCGCCCGAGGCTCCAAACATATAGTAATCCGGAGTGGAAGAACTAGCCTGAGCTCCGGAGGAAGACGGTGAGGCCAAGATTTGGCCGGATGACGCCAAGCTTTTGAACCTCTCCTCCATGGCTCCAATCTTCGCCTCCAACGTCTTCTCCCGGTCGGAAGAAGGACGTTTCTCAGGATGGAGAACAAAGCAGTTCTCTACTGCGTGATTGTTCCGCCCGCAATGAGAACACTTCAACTGCTTGGGTAACTGATTACCTGTCGTCCCCTTCGCCGAGCCCTTAGCGGGAACAAATGGTTTCCGCTTCGGAGTAGTGACGGTCTGGGCTTGCCTTTGCTTCGAAGGGCAGTCCTTCTTAGCATGGCCGGCCTGCCCACAAGACCAACAATACATGGTCTTGTCTACCTCGGCCTCCGCCAATCCTGCAGCCGCAACCGGAACTCTTCGGGATTTGCTAGAATCTACTAGCAGAGACACCAAATCAGTGGCATCGTGTTGACACAACGCACGATCACACTGCTCCACAATGGCGAATGCCTCTGCGAGTGTCGCCCGACCACCATAATCCATGATGATCTTGGGCAGTGCCAAGTCAAGGAGGCGTTTGTCAATCTTGGACAAAAACACCTTTACCAACTGGCTTTCGGCGAAAACACCTCCAGATTCCCTCGCAAACCTCGCCAACCTCGTGTACATGGTACGAGGTGTGTCATCTTTCTCCCGTCGAAAGTCCTGTATACACTGCATTTGATCGCGGCGGAAGCCTCCATATTCCTTCTCCAAATGGAGTTGGAATTCATGTAGAGGATCAAAACCCGGCGGAGCTCCTAAAGAAGCTAATGCCGCCTGGGTAGCCTGGGCATAACGTGACAGTGGAAGAATGGGGCTCGAGGTACTCGCCGCTGCGGGAGCTTGGCCCTGAGCCGTGGGATTGATAGGAAAAGCTCCCTCCACATCCACCACAAATACTCCATCCAGCACCTCCGATTTAACCTCAGGGACGGCCATGAAACTGGAAGCTGCGCCTTCCTTCAATGCGGATACCAACTCAACCCGAGTCTCCCAGTACCGCTCCACCTGGCGTAGCTCCATCCAATGAGTGTCCGTCCACTGCTCATAAGTTTGGAGAGCTTCATGCTCCAAATGCTGAGGCAGAAGCTCGAACGCATACCAATCGTTAAAATTAGTATTGCGTTGGCGTTTCTCTCGCATCCACGTACGAAACCGGATTTTCCAGTCTTGCAGAGAAATGGTCCCTGCTCGACCGGAAAACCGGTCCCGTATCCCTCCCCTAGTCTCCTCCTCCATATCGTCAAAGGTTCCCACCCACAGGACGTGCGACCGAGTGATAGTCCCCCACGCCGAAGTAGGCTGAAAAGCCTCGTTGGGTGCTACCACTGGTTCAACGTCCGAGAGGTCCGAGGGATGACCTTCCGATGCTCCTGGGGACGGAGAACGATAATGTTGAGTACGAGTTGTAACCATAAACCCACAATGGGATGGTCACCGAATCAACAACCCAAATGAATTAGTATCCAGTTACAAAGAGAAAAATGGTCAAAGGCAACCTGCACCTGCAATCACCACCAAAACTTATGGTCTGCTGGTCATTAACCCAGCCTCACCACAAGTGAAAACAAGCACCGCCCACTTGGTGCACAAACAAAGGTCCCGTCGGTCATTAATCCGACCTCACCTCCACAGTACCCTATCACAATCTAGGACTACACAAAATGGGGCAGTGCTAGAACACTCCAGCACTACAGCCCGCCACAGGGGAAGGTACCAAAACAAAATACAAGAAACAATGCAAGTACAGCACTGGATCCTCTTCCCCAAAACAACATTCAAGCAAAAATTGAAAACGACCGCAACCAACTGGCACCCGCCTGCAGTTGGTGGTCAAAATGAAGAGCCCCTGTTGCTTAAGAAAAGAAATTGGCACCAATGCACATCTCTCATCTCCCCACTACTACCTAGAAATCCCTCTTCACAACAATGTCGGGAATATGTGTTGACAAACACAATTCGGCCCTAATAATAATTTATTCTAAGCCGAACGGAAATCCCATATGCCATCCAATCTCCAATGACATCCTCCTCAGAAATTTCGTGCAACACAACCCCCAAACGAAATCTCAAGTATATTTCTTAATCCCCTAGAAATTGACTTCTTAGAGAGAGAAGGAAAGATGAGAAGTTGAAAGGTAACATGAAATAAATAAATAAATAATAAAAAGTCCGGTTTTTAATTATTTAAATAAATAAATAAATAAAATCCGGTTTTAATTCATTAATGTATTAATTAATTAAAACAAAATAAAACAAAATAAAAATCTACCTCCGTTAGCAACGGAATCGGGTAATGTGTGCGCCTGCTACCTTCCTTGGATGTGGCAGCCGCTGAGGCTCTATCTCCGGAATCATTCCTCGGGCTCCCTCTTCTAGCCTGCAGCCTGGATGGTCTGGCTTGCTGTCTGCTTGCCCTGGCCTGCAGTCTGCCGCTCTGGCCTACTGCCGCCGCGAGCCGCAGGCAGCCGCTGGGCACGGCAGCAGGTTTGCCAGCAGCAACACAATTCACAATGATGTGTAAACTCCACAAGCACACATTTTTCTTCTTGTTGCTCCGCTAATCCGCGATGTTTGTCGTTCTCCACTCCACAATCCCGCCACCACTTGTCCTCACACTCTTGCTTGAATGTTGTAGCTCAAGATTTGAAGAAAAGAGAAGGACTCAAACATTCTTGCCAAGTGAGAAGGAAGAGAGTAGAACACTCACAATAGCTCTAAATCTCTTCAAATGTATACAAATTAATCAAGCTATCTCTCACTCCACCAAGGGAGAATCCAAGAGTGTAAGTAGGGGAAGAAGAACTCAAGATTTATTGCAAAATCATGCAATCTACACCTCACACAAGCTCTCTCCACACACTAACTCACAAGACTTGACTTGGCAAGAATGCCAAGCCAAGGAGGAGGCTCCTCACTTAGGAGCCTTCCTCTCCACATCTAGATTCATCCATCCAAATCTAGATGGATGAAACCCAACGGATAAGGTGCGGCCTTCGACGCCGTATACCGTGACAATTCACATGAGTTTGTATGTTATCCACCCCCTAGGGGAAAATCTCTATTTTCTCTTAAAGCCTCATTCAAGCTTGCAAGAAAAGAAATCTAGAATCATCCTTCGCATAGATGACATTGCTCGAGCTATATCTCTTGCATTCGAGAGCAATGATTATTTGTTGGAAATGTCCAATGATTGTGGGACCATGGCCTTTATTACTAGCTCATTAGATCGGCTTTCTTGTCATTACATAAGATTGAAACAAATGTTGACATATGTGAAAAATTAAAAGAGAGAGAGAGAGAGAATTAAAACATGAATTGTATGCCCAAAAATATATTGTGCCAAACCTTAAAACCTATCAAAATAATTCTCATTCTTATATGTGTGGTATATGTAATAGTTGGTCCTTATAATGTGGGTCAGTGGACATATTATTTTCATTTGATATATATGATCAATAATAATGAGACCACTAGATTCTATGTACATAAAAGTGGTGAATTTAAATTGTATATACATGTTGGAAATAATAGTAGAATATTTGAGGCGTGGAAACGGACCCACGATAGGATATCAATACTAACTAGTATTACATTAGGGTATCAACATTGCACCTCATACAAAATATAGAATATGCATGTTATGGATGTGAAATTCAGCATTGGGGTTACGGGTTACGGGATATGTTCTATCAAAGACATTTAATATTTTTTTAACAATATTAAATCAAGTTTTTAAAAAACCATGGTTGGTCTATATACCTTGGCCCAATACAGGGTATCTTGAGTCAACATAATATTATCTAGGATGAATCATAGTGATAAAAATATTATTTATTTTGGGCTTCTAGTTTTAGATAAAATACTATTTATTGTGGGCTTCAACTCCTTCTATTTTAATATATACCACTTTATTTTCATATAATATCCCATGTGTGGTAACTAACATGACATACTTATGAGCGAAAAAAGTTTGCTACCCCGTTACCAACCACATAAGGATTGAGCATTTTATTTACTTGGTGCAACTTCAAGTATCCAGCTAGTACATCATGTCATGAGTCTAGCAACCTAAGTTTTCTGATGTTTTGTTTTTGAGTTTGCATTTTTGTATTATCTCAATGTCTAAAAACGTGAAAAAATATTATTTTTCAATATGTTTTTCAAATAATTAAGCCCACGGTTGTTATGTGAAATGATATTTCACTTCATATATATTGTTTTCAAGGTAAATATCCACCAAATTGTTGTCTTTATTTCCTTAGAAGGAATTTGTCTCCGAATTTTCATGTATATTATTGTCTAAAAACTAACACATATTTTCAAAGGAAAACAAAATTAGTTGTATTATTACGGATAGAATTATTTACTAGTTGAGCTCATAAAACTTGATGAAAGTCTTTATTATCATTACATCCTTTAACTTCTTGAGATGGTATTGGATGGGGAGGGCGATCTATAAATTCATTCAGTTCTCTCCATTCTAGTAGAATTTTACATTTTAAAAATCTTTTTATGAAGATTTATGTAAGTAAAAATCCACTTCTTCTCCCCTAGTATGACCCTATTAAAAAGAAAACAATCATCTAAGAAGTAAATATTATAAATAAACAATATAATAATAAAATAGAAAATAAATTACTTAGATATTTTTAAGGAATTTGTACGACGCCATTCCAAAACTGGAGCCACCATTTGGTTTTTTGTATTTTCAAAATTTTCCAATTTTTAGATATAAAAATATTTATCATAATCTTAATAATTTTCTTGTTAGAATTGGATATTTAAGAACCAAAGTAGTCAAAACTTCATAACCATATAATTTCTAAATTGATCTATATCAATTAAATTTTTTCTCAAATAAAATATTCCCAAAAAACTCTTCACATTTTTTAGAATTTTTCATAAGATTTAGAAGTGTAGGACATGAGCCCACATGTTAATTTTCCTTACTTTTTGCCTTCAATTTTTCAATGCAACGCTTGTCTTTGCTTTCTATTGCTTTCTATTGCTTTGACTTCTTTGAAATTTTTTCTTTGCCCTCTTCAATGAATTTGTCATAATTTTCAAATTAATGGTTTTTAAATTCACCATCCTTATATTTTTTTTTCCATCATTCTTGATAGTATGTATTTTTTGTCATGTACTTCACTTTAAAAGTGAATATATGATTGGTTTTCCTCGTGTGATCATTCAAATGAAATCCATATTTGAATGACGCATATGGACATTTCTTTCCTCCTGCTTTCACAAGGCAATGAAAAGTCATTTGTTGATTAACAAGATGAATCTACTCTTGCCTCTCGATGGCATTTTCCAAGGAATCTTCTAGGAATTTCTTCGAGAAATTCAATGTGCATACAGATGCGAGTGGTTTCGCCATTAGAGGCGTCTTGATGCAAGATGACGACATGGTGAGGTATGAAAGTCTCACATTAACAAATAGTCAACTAAGGTGGCTAACCCACGAAAAAAATCATTACGCTATAGTTCATTGCCTTAAGGTTTAGATGTACTACGTAGGCGAGAAGAAAACATAAGTTTTTACGTACAATATTTCGTTTATGTATGTCGATACTATAGAATAAGGATCGCCAAAAGGGTTGCAGTGGTATGACAACATCATTTCGATAAATGTCGAATTGATCTAAAAGTCGGGACGAGATAACTTGGTGTTGGACGCACTAAGTCGACGAGAAAAATCGATCATTCCTCGTCTACTTATGCCAGCTAAGGAGGATCTCGACGAAGTAGAAAATGACTTTCGAGATGATGTGAGAGAAACGATGAAATAAGACGAATATATGATGACGAACAACCGATCATTTGATGACTGAGGCTCGAAGAAGATCCATTGGAAGACCGACATATGAAAAATTTAAGACAAAAATATGGGCTTCATTATTTCAAGCAAATGCGGTTGTACATTCTGATAATTAAGCTTTAAAACAATTGTTTCACGAGTTCATTGATACGTTGTTAGCGGAGCATAAGGGAGTTTGTATCACCATGGCCAAACTCCAAAAGAGATATTTTCGGCCTTGTATGAGCGCGGATGTCAAGGAGTACGTCAAAATATGCGTAAAATGCCAAATAACAAAATATAACATCTAATGTAAGACCTTTACCAATTCCGAAACACATTTTTTATTCGATTACAATGAATTTTATGATACGTATTTCTGAAATGAGAGGCTAAGATGCCCTACTGATCATAGTGTGCCGATTGACCAAGTGAATAACTTTAATACATTGTACGAAACAAGCTACGGCGGAAAAGGTGGCACAATTATTTTTTGACAATTAGGTGCGGTATAAGATATTCATGTGAAATGTAATTATCGATCGGGGGTTGTTGTTTCATACACAATTTTGAAAACACATGATGCGACAAACGGGGGTGAGTCTTTTAATGACGACGGTTCGGCATCTACAAGAAGATGGCGAAACCAAAATGATCAACTTTATTCTCAATATGTATATGAGAGCGTTTTGTGAAATATATCAATAAGAGTGGCCCACGTTGATACATTGTATTGAATTATGATATAACATGACGGCGTGAAGGACAACCGAATAAATGTCATTCTTTTTGTGTTATAAGCAAGAGGCCATGGTTGCTAACAACTTATCCGTTAGTCAAAACGAATTTACGCGTGATAAAAAAAGACTCTCGAGATTTTACTCGATAGATGCGGCATAATGGGTTGCATGGAGACAAACGATCTTCTGCAACGCTAAAGCGATGATAGTGAAGGCTCAAGATTGTTATGCCAATGCGGTTAATAAAAAACGGCGGGAATAAACATTCCAAGTGGAGGAGAATGTATGGTTGGACTCCAAAAACCTAGGGATACCAAAGGAGTTATCCATTAAATGGTTCACGAGGTGGTTCGAGCCCTTTCCGATGAAGATCCTTCATCCGGACATGTATGTACTTGACCTAGACAAGAAAGTTGATAAATGTTGGCATCCAATGTTCCATATTATCTCATTATTCAAAAAATATCTTCGTGATGAAAAAAAATTGCATTTGTGGCAAGAAGACTCAAGACCGCCACCCGAATACAAGTTGTGGGATGGTGCGGTGAGGAAGGTGACGGTGATCCTTTATTCTAGGCAAATACATGGATGTAGTAAACAATATAAATGCTTAATGTATGTGTATTGGCTGTACGAGTATGAATTGATTACTGGGGTAAACCTACCGCATGTCCAAACTGTTATCAAAGTCTTTGAAGCGAGAAAGCTAGCCGACGCATGAATCGCGGCCAATGCTAAGGCAAACAAGCCGGCACAGAGACGAACCACCTCTAGCAAGAAGTTGTCACCCATCATAGACGATAATGACATCAAGGTGGATGAGGAGCTAGTGACGCAAAGAAAAAAAGAACCAACCATCCCATTGAAAACGCCAAAGTATTCTAAACTGACAAAGAACAAACGTAGGATGACGAGATCCATTCAAGTGAGGTATTGAAATGTTGGTGAGGACACCAACGTCTTTAAGTGGGGAACGATGAGCATGTAATTAGTGAGACGAGTAATAGAGGAAGGTACAACCTAAACACAAATGAAAAATTTAAGGGTTAAGAGTATAAGTACATGAAAGAAAGACTAAGTCAAATTTGGAGGATGGGCACTGCCAAGGGGACCTATCAAAGTAAGGTAAGATAGGCTTGGTTATAGCGAGACCAAGGTGCAGGTATCAAGTGTGAGGAGAATCTTCCGCAAGCCACGCTTCGGAGCGAAAGCATACGAACGACCATTCATGTCCCAAAGGGTGAACGAGGGAGAGGCGTAGCTAGCCTTAAACGCATTCTATTATCACATGGTAAGAAATACCCACCATTTACTGCGGTCATGTGAGGTTTGAGAAAGGAGGTGACTTGATTGATTTCCATCAAAGAGGTGAATCCCAAAGTTGGGGTAGTTCACGCAAAGACCAGCGCAAGAGGCAAGTGAAGGTTGACAAAATTCGGAATTGGTCCACACCGAAGGCATCAAGACTTCACCTCATCTAGGATGGGAAAAACCGTGCTAAAGACTTTATGAGGACATGAAGAGTTTTAAGTGGGGGAGGTTGTAAGGCCTTTTAGAATGAGAGACTTAGACGGACGGACACCTAAGGGTTTGGGTGTACGGCTAGTTGCGCCCCTTAGAGTAAAATGGGTTGAATCCGGTTAGAAGTCACATTTAGGCAGGAGGTTTTGGTGTGAGGTACGGTGACCAGTGCCAAGATGATGCACAAAGAGCTTGAATTGAGAATTGAAAGGGTGAGGACTTAGAGACTTTGAGCACACGCGGGGCATGTGGAAAAGCCCAAGCCTAGGTGCTAGCAGGTAGCATTGAGGTGGCCTGTGGGCTGACTTGTGAGGCCCCCACGAGTGTTAGGATCAACGGGGTCCGCGGTATTAAGAAAATGGACTCACCTTAGCAAGTGGCTTGTGCTCGTGAATTGAGTACTTAGCTTCGCGCGGGGCACGAAGGACGTGGCGTTAGGTGCTATCTCTCTACTATCATATGGATCCCTCACCATGGCTAAACAACCTAAAACACCAATGAAAAAAATTGCTTATCCATGTTTGAATTTAAATTTGATATTTAAGTATTATAAACAAAAATAATCCACATACATGGCCTAAATTGCAAACACTCAATGATTACATGAAATACCCATTCTAAGTTGAATTTCAAATGGGTCTCTACACTATTAACACATAAGAAAGACATGCCTACTTCCAATACAACAATAATCTAAAGATCTAATATGAGTGACATGTGGTTGAAAATGGATCTAAAAATGGACATAAAAAAAACATGTGTTCTACAAATATTGAACTATATGCTCAAAATATACTCACCATTCTAGGCCTAGTAATCAATATGATTGGTCATTTAATAAACACACAATCTTCATTTTGATAATCAATAAGATGTTCATATGAACTTTGAAATTTAGGAAATAAATAGCTATAGGCATGTTATGACTTTGTTGATCATCTCGTACTAATTGCATATTATTTCTAGACAATAATCAACTATAAGGAAATGAAATGCAATGGGATGGTAGAACTGCTTTGTTTTTAAAACCTGACGAAGATGAGTCAAAAGATAAAAAATGTGGGCATAATTATTCACCAGAGTCTTAGTTATGACATATTTGTCAATTCAATACTTGTCAATGTAACTCATCCATACAAAATGCCAAAATAGACTATAGTTAGATGCTTACAATTCTACATGGATCAAAAGGGGTGATGAAGTGCAAAAAGACACTCTATAGCAGACATTGAGAGCCATACCGGACAATATCTAATTTTTATTCACTTGAATGAGGACTGCTTGCCCCTGGGTTTTTCATGTGCAATAAGTAGAGGTGACAAGGCATGCACAAAAACTTACTGCAAGATGCAAAGCGAAGTTGATAAACTAGTGATCACAAAAATTAACAGATAATACACTCATGTGTTGAATTGGGACTAACTTTGTGTATACAATGCTTGGTAAAAATCTTCTTCTCTTGCATCAAAAGCATCTCAATGTAGATAAGCTTGCATCACAGAGATAACGAATGCTTCAGTAAATCTTGGAGAATTTTAAGTACTCAAGGATGTAGGATAAAAGCAATACTATGATCACCAACAACAACAATTTTATAAAATCTCAAGTAGCCAGTGATAGCAATTTACAACTCAAAATTTTTAGAAACTTGGTTCGTAGATGCTTACAACTCTTGGGGGGTAGAGCTAAGTTTGCAACACGCTCAGTTTTTGTTCTTCAAAGAAGGGTGTTGTCTAAAACCTTGCACTTAAGAACCATCATGGCCTTTTGACCTTCATTTACATAACCCCACTTCTTGATTGGATTTGCTATAAACTACACCCAACCCAATATCCTACAAGCAACAAAAATCCAACATTCTTTTGCATGTATTGTTTGTCATACATTGCAGAACAAACTATCTATTTAATCAAGTTGTTCAATCACAAGTATGACTTGGGGGAGAAGAAAACAAAACCTCCTCAATGATCATCATTCTTGATTAATTAGCAGCACTATGTGAGCGGGAGTAGGAGGTGGTGTCATAGTGGGACCCCCCTAACTACGGTTAACCACTTCAAGTGGTTAACCTAATTTGGATGAGGGGAGCTTTGGATGACAAAGCATGGATGATAGTGTTTGGTACGAGTATACATGTTGGTTCGCCCCAAGCGTGTTGGACTATCTAGACCTATACTAGCCAAAATGTCGTTGTATACGCTCTCTTTATTCCTATTGCTTGGGTTAAATTGGGTTTTATAAATTACCTCCGATGGTAAACTATATGTTGAGTGGGATACTTCTGTTCTTGGGAGCATGTCCCCCATGCTCTTCATTTTGATGTCGGTTGAGAGGTCCCCTTTCTTATCCCCTCATTGGAAATTATTCTTGGCCCTAGGTTGACGGGGCTCGGCTGCCCCCTATTGCTTTTCCCTAGGCTACCTTTGCCGTGGAGGCTTGTATTACTTCCCCACCTCTTGGCCCTTTGCCCATCTCCCTTAATGTCTCTTTTATCTTCCTCGCTCGCGACCTCTTTTCCTCTTCCATCTTGTTTTGTGGCCTCTCGGCCGTTTGGGGAGGCTTCTCCTTGGTTTTCTCTTAGTGCCACCTCACAACCTTATAGCACTGTGGCCTCTTGGCCCACAGGTGCTGCAGTACACAATACTTTTTGTTTAATTAACACTCCCTGGCGTTGTGTGCTCTCGACTTGCTAATCGACCGACAACAACTCTTCCCATGTTGGTTGTTTGGTTGGTGTTCACCGACTCTCAATTGTCGTTGCTTGGGGCAACAACTACCTAGTTGGCGCTTGTAGCCCTGATCCATTTTTTTCAGCTTGTTGTTCCCCTCCGACCGTCCTCAACTGTTCGTTCATCTGATTCTTGTGAGGCGTCTCTCCGACCTGCAACTCCCCCCTTTCAAACCCCATGTCGCGGTTTTCTTTCTTTCTTAAATTAATTTTTTTTTCCTTTCCCTCCCTTAATCCCTCTGTTACCTCACTTTTGTTTTCAGGGCCATCCTCTATTTATGGTTTTTTTTCCAGCGCCTACTTCTGGTTTGTCCATTTAATGGTCCATGTTGGGTCACCTCGGCCCCTCTCACGCATGGTTTCAACCTCTCCAATTACTTGAATTTCCCCATTCTGTGAAATTGATGTAGCCTTCTGTGTCACTCTGGCAACTACCTCCGGTATTTCCGGTACCTTCGTTGTTGTTGGTTGGTTTGCTGGTCATCCACGGGGTAGGCTTGCTCACAGGTAGATCACTTAGTGCATTTTAATAACGTCGTGCGGCATAATATAGAGAGGATTAAAATCATTTGAAATAAAAATTATAAAGGAATTCCAAATAATGAAGGGGCCATTAAATGTAGACAATCTCATTATAAGTAAGTTAGATGGACATAAAATGTGGGCCATTATTTTTTTGTAAAATTAATATAGGGGCTGAAGATAAGGATCCTAGAAGGTATGTTTAGTATGGTATGTAAATGGGTTTAGAACTCACGGGGATGGATGATAATTGGGATTTCTGTCTGTCCAAAAATGGCTTAAAAGGAATATAGAGTACAAAAAATTGCAGTGACTTGGACAATATAAGTAATGGAAGGGTGCAAACAAATGGGCCATTTTTGAAATTTAAGTAATTATAGGGAGGCTTTAATTCAGCCCTTGAAGGTAAATAGCCTCAAAACCAAAAAGAAAACCCCTAGCTGCACGTGGTGCACAAAAATGCCTTAGAGTGATCTACCCGTGGGCTTGCTTCCTACTGCCAGAGTCTACATTGGTTTGCCCAATAGTCTTGGTATTTTGCAACTCAGTTATATCCACAACCTCGTCTGTTGTGTGTGAGGTTCTTATAGATATTCTCTGGGATAGTTCCATCTGCTCATACCCTTTTCCTTGCTCCGATGCGTTTTTCCGCAAGTCATTATCCATGATGACGAAAATATTTCTTCGTATGTTTTTCTTGCTTTTAACATGTTGGAAGCCATCACAATCTATAACTATAATTTTATTTATTTATATATTCTTGTTGATGTGATGGAATGCATGTGGCGGTCTTCTAACTCCTTTCACCAATCTTCTCTACATTTCTTTGCAATCCCTTACTTTATGTTTCCAACTTTGACATACTCTACATCGTATTAGTATTTTGTCATAATTTACCAACACTTTATGGGGTGGTAAGGTCTCCTCCTCAAATTCTAGATCAATTTTGATTACCCATCCCTTGATAACATTGAGGTATATGTAAAATTTTAAATCTTTAGCCGGTTTGTTTGACATGTCTAATCCGATCACTTCCCCTAGGGTTTCAGCAATGGCTATGGCCCGATTGTGGTGTTCGAAAAGCAACCTCCTCAACACTACCCAATGTGGGGAATGCTAGGTTGCTAGGGTTATCCAAGTTGACACTTGGAATCCAACTTTGAAGCATACATTTGCTACAAAGTAATTTGAACGGTCACAACATCAACACATTATGTAAGACATCTTTATCCTCACTTAAAAACAAAACAAAAAAACTTTACCTACACTCCTATAAAATGTCAAGGGCCTACCTCTCAATTCTTGGTGTAGGGTTTGGAGCCACATCATTGTTCATATGTTGGATCGGAGGCTTAGGCCCCACAAGCTTTGCAATCAAAAATTGATTTGTTAATAGAGTAATGCATGCAAACAACTTTTGTAAGTTGACTTTGAACGTAATTATAGAATCCTTCATCACTAAGAACCCACTAAAATGTCTTTCTAGATTTGATGGGAGAACCTGACCGACTTGTTCTTTGAAAATGTTGAGCTCATTTCTTGAGATCTACTTGCTAGCCTCAGCCATGACTTCTATCACAACATCTGACATTTCAACATCATGTCATTGTGCTCCGCCATATATCCAGCCTCCCCTGTCTTTCAACATTAGGTCAAATCTTGATCCGCTCCTACACCAAACATTTGCTGTAATTGTCTCCATATCAATTTCTAACTCCACTTCTTTGAGTATGCACGCTCTTCCCGCATGCCTTCATTGTTGAACTCGGATCTTAGTTCAATGTCTGAATGCAATCTCAACGATCAACGATCTAGTAGGGCGTACTCGTCTCCACTGAATTACCTTTGCCCTAATGATTCTACACCCACGCCATATTTGAATACAAATCTCTTACACTAATTTTGAAAGTAGCAATACTCACATCTTCTATGTCTCTGATCTATAATGTTAGTTTCACTACCCTTAAGGCACAAATCTCAATGAGCTCAAGCCTAGCAAAGACTCCGTGGAACTCCATTGGGAACTTAGGGAATCCTCTGGGAACCTTCAAAGTCCCACACAAATGCTCTCATACGATGGGATGAACAATCAACCCCTTCATCTTGCAAACATTGATTTTATCTGTCATAAGTTTTTTTGGGGTTGCCCGAGTAGTTTTGTAGAGTGTAGGATGAGGCTCTGTGAATGAGTGGCTTGGATGTAGTCTGCCCATGCCCACACACCCTTCATTCACAACACCTCAATAACATGGCTCCCACACACCTTAGAAGGGGGTGTTCTAATGTATATTTGTGGTACATCTTGATCCTAACCAATTATGGGCGTGAAGTACTTATTGGCAATTTAGCTACTCAACCTTGTGACATCGAGTATTTCATAGTACATCTTTCCATATGCTTCATCCAGAAGTCATCTGACAAATGAACTTATTTAGTCTTAAAAGTTTGTATGCTGGCAAGATCCAAAACTTGATAAGTTAATCGTCCTATGACTTCCATATAATTTTCTTTGCCAGTTTTGATATGCAAGAACTTCACAAAAAAAATGCACATCAATTGACACGTATGATTTAGTATTTTACATGTAGTGTGACTTGAGAAGAAAAATACCACACATCAATTGATATGTTAGAAATTGAAATGGCATGTATTACTATGCATGTGACATAGAGATGACATTTTAAAAGAAAATGTAGATGTCAATTGACATTCATTTTTGTTTTTGAAAATGCCACGTGACCCTTTGGATTTAAAGTTGAATGTCAAATGAAAATTTTCAAACATACACATTGCATATGACGTGTATGAAAGTTAAATGTAACTTACTTTTTCACATGATTTTTTGCAAAAGCTTTGGCATTTAGTAAGAGAAATCTTGTCCCTTGCAACCATGTCTTGCAAATGAGAAATTGTTATAACTTATGGAATGATATCAAAAATCACCCCTTCCTATAAACAACGCCTAGTTGTAGCAGACATGAAAACATTACATTATTCAAATGAGTGACCAAGTTGGGTGAGGCTAGAAATATGTCATGTAAGGTGCAATGTTTGTCAATAAGTAGATTCAACATGAAAAATGAGTGAGATTTGGGTGAAGCATTGTCAGTGATAATCATCAAAATGAAACGACTGATAACAGTTGAATAATGTTATGCTAACTAGTCATAATGAGTGGTTGCATTGCCATGCCATGCAAGACTGGGCAGAGGGGCAAAAAACCATTTCTCTGCTATTGCACGATGTGGCTTTCTCTTTAAATGTCTCCTATGTGTCCATTCCAGAGGGCAAATGATATCCAGGTTTCATTTTTTCAGGTTCCAAACTCTTAAGCTACCAGTGAAATGAGAAATGTCCAGAACCCATGATCAAAACTCAAACTGACAGGAATTACAGTTGAAGTCTAAGGATTGCTTGATAAGAGGCTATTTAAGCTGGCATGGATGTAAAAAGATATATTAGCATGCACAAATTTTGACTAAGACATGATGGTACAATAATGTTAGATGGACTGATCTATCGAAAAACTTGATTAATTTCAGCAGCATGTATGTGCTGAAGCTAATAACATCTTGAGCGATTCTGTGATCTAGTGACAAGGTACCGTCACATGCAATTGAGTTCTGCTGTCCTCAATCAGAAACTTATCTTGAAAGCCACTTTTCTATCAGAAGAATACTATACTTACGACCAATTCGCTATCAAAAGAATACCATACCATTCTGCAATTCTTCACCATGCATTGGAATGGTGCATGTCAGCACTGTGTATCAAAACTTTGTCACTGTTTATCTATATAGACTTCGAGGTAGGCTCACTCAGTGATCCACAATACTTTTCAGTGCAGTGAAAAACAATATTACATGTCATTTGTTGCATACATTCACTACCAACTTATGAGTCCCTGGCAATCATCCTGCATCACTAGAAGAAATATACAAATTCGTCATTGTGTACATTTGCAGATGTTTCAATGAAATAGGACATTTTTTTTAATGGTGCAAGTCAAGTATCGAGATTTCATATGTTTGAACTGGTTACATTTTTTGTTTCACATCTACGCATTTTTGGAGCTTGATTCAAGCCACTCATTATAATTAAAACCAATGCTTTCAAAATGTACAAGGCGAAGATAGATTGTGATGTGGCTTTATGGTAGAAAGTGAATGTATCTCATTGTCTTGCAAGGTCATTCTTCTTGACACGCACATAGTGTAACTTGGATAGAATTTTATGAATATCGTATAATATAAAGAGAGATTACAAAATTATGTTGACCAAGTGTTGACCATGCTAAAAGCATTTGGGGATCAAAAAAACCAAAAAAGAAAAGAAAAAGAAAAGTCAATGATTTTCTAGCAACATGCAATGTCCGTTCACCACTCCTCTCCCATGTCCGTGTGGACATGAGTGTGGGGACAACTTAATACCTTTTCTCATATAAGGTGGACCAGATTAAACAAACACATAATATGGTCAACCTAGAAATACTCATGACAATTGTAGTAGTTGAAAGTGATACTGGATTTGAACTAATGACCCAATGCATCGATGGAGTACCAATTCATCACCAAGTTCATTGATCTGAGCAAAGCAATACTGATCAAAGCCTTGCAAATTCAGAAGTTAGTTCATGCTCTCAAGCCCCTTTCAAGTTACAATTCCAGTGCTGTGTGGAATGGCATGAATTAGGGCATGTTAGACCCGTGAAATGCAATATTAAGTTAAGAGGAGATTGCTGTCATCTCGTTTGTTGACGGTGATGATGTTGAAGGCTCCTGCAATGTTGCCTTCAAATCCACCACAGATTCTCACCCTCCTCTGCCTCTGCCCTCATGCATGGCCAGCAGAATGGCAGTCGCAGCCCCGCCCCGTCCAGCTCTGCCTTTGAGAGGGAAAAAGGCCCTGAGTTGATGACAAGTTTCTTATGTTTTCTCCAGGCTCGATGGACCGAAACAGGCCATCTACATTGACCAACATATATGTCTAGTTAAATCACTTTGGCCGATTTTGATCTGTTAAATCCAGGGCCTTCAATAAGCATAATTTTGGTCTTGGGGGGAGGAGGGCATTATTACAAGTGAGGGAAGTGCATTTCCGAGCAGGTGGATTCCTCAGTTGCCACCTCTGCACCGCTGGAATAAAGAAAAGAAAGAAAAATAACGTCAATGCTTTTGCACACTGACATGAATAGGATCCTGTTCTTCCTTATCTTACCATGTTATTATCGAATTTCAAGGTACCGTCAGGAATGCAACACTCTATCAAAATATTCAATGTTGACGCATACTTATTAGATAATAGATTGCATAAAGGCTAACATGTAGACCTATATATGAATTTTGGACTAAATTTAAAAATGTATATGTGTAGTTTTATTGGTGGACCTTATGATGGAAATGATAGATCTTTCTAGGGTCAATAGTCTACATTAAATGGGAGACCTCTATAAACCATTTAAAGAGCATGAAAATCTTCACTTTGATAATGAAATAAGCTAGTCATATGAGCTCTCAAAATTACAACGAAAGTGGCTACAACCTCAATCTGGATTTGTTAACTACTTTGTCCAGTTGTTATTAATCGCATGTTTCATATTCTAGGATAAGTGGGCTAGTCAGGAAAAATAACCATTTAAGATCCATCTCCCTAAGTTGTCAGTACTACACCCTTGATCTATTCCCACAAAAATTGGTGCACTGAATGGCGAAGATCTACCGCGGGCTCTTTACATTGTTGGAGAGTTGCGCTGATTTTATAGAATATTTGGTAAAATTTTCATGCATAGATATTTTGGAATAATCCCTCTGGTGAGAGAACACATTATTCATGCTGAATGATGTTGAGTGACACGATGAGATTAAGATTAAAATTGAGCTTCCTAAATCTTTTTCACTCATATGTGCACTTAGGTTGCCTCTTGACCCATGCAAATTAGCTTGGGTCAAAATCAAATCACAAAAACTTTTAACTTTGTTTATACATCCATATAGCACCATTGTATAAAAAACAACTCTTGCATTTTGTTACCGTGGTATTAGATATTCAAAATAGTGTGGAATGCCAATAAATTAGCATGGAGCAACCTAATTGCACATATCAGTGTAGGAATTGAGCATGGAGTTTCAAGCAGGGCACTGTGGTCCATAAGGCCCTACAGGTCGGCTTACAAAATCTCAGGCCCTGCCTTGGGGACTTACCCAAGAATTTAATTGCATCAAAAGTTCAATTTTGGCAGAGTATGCACTCAAATTACGTTAATGAGTTTCACGAGCAAATGAGCCATCTCATCATCTTACATCCATTAACAAATTTTCTTCTTCAGGTCATTTGACTCTCTTTCTGAAATCGCAAACACCTGCAGGGGAATGCACGAGACCATGTCTGAAGTAGGATATGATGATATATGGTCTGTTTACATTGTTTTGCCAAATTCTCTCTGGAGAATCACTGGGAGCACGCCGCACAGCAAAAATGTGCAACCCTAAACCTCAACTCAGGTCTGGAATTAAACCAGATAGCTGAATTTAGGCATCATGTCGTAGAAACCTAGAGTAGTAACTTGGTCGCATTTCTTGAATTTGAGAAATATTTCAAATTTCAGGAAACTATACTATCTTTTCAGACTCATGAATTGACATATTCCAGACATCAAGACTGAAGTGAATCTAAATGCAGGGAGGGTGCAGAGAGCAAATCGGGAGATGGAAACAGGGCCTGGCTGTTGCTTGAAAATATCGTGGCCATGGACCCCGGGGTCCTTCTCTCCCTGCATGGCGTGCATTTGCAACAACATCAAGATGTGAAGACTCTTGCTGCACTCATGGTCACATCAACACAGCCCAATGGAGTCATTACTTACACTGCTGGACCAGGATAGCTTCACCTCGTCAATAGTGGCAGGCGGTGGTTTCAAGATTTGGCCAGGAAATTGTCTGCCACCATAACAGGATTAGACAGACGGCCACTTTATTCCCAAAATCTGATCATATTCTGGCGCTGTGGTCATCGGACGCTCAATGGCTTGTGGCGGTTTGTGAGTATTTGAGCGCAATTTTCTTGCTCACGTCTACCAATTGTCATTCAGAAAGTTGACAGTATTAATCAAACATATTCCATTGCATTGTGATTCATCAAAACCCAGACAAAGGTTTGCAACCATTGAATAACTTGAATGCGTATTAAACATGGTCACTTTCATCCCCACTTCTGGCATGCAGTATTAATCCCTTGGGAAACCGCGGTCCTAGCAGTCGCAGAAACCATACTCAGTTGCGTATTTTTATGAACTTGGTTTAGGGCACCCTTCATTATATTGTGATTGGAGATTGCTCAATTTCTCCTTAAATGTTTTTACCACAACATGTGTATATTCTCATCTTTCGTAATCTGTATTTTTTCAAATAATGAAGAAGTTTTCCTATTTTTGCCCCCTAAATAACACATGGCAATCTCACGATTCAACATGTGCGGAGCAAGCATGGCCAAGTATACGGAAAAAGTGTTCCGGTATACTAAAACTATAATGTTTTTGGTCAAACGCCTAAAAGTTGTAGCAAAGTGTTGTTTCAACTAGATTTTTTTTTCATGGTACCCTCTATTGTTGTATTAAGTACTCAAAAATAGAATATCAAGATGAGATTTTTAAAAATTATCATTAAAAGTACTGCCCAAAAGGTAATAACTAAATCTAGTTTTGGAAGTAGATTTCATGACCTTAAATATTTTGAGATTGAATTTTTGGTTTTCGTGTTCCTTGAATTCATTGTAAACTTGAGGGCAGCATTACAAAAATTTGTAGGAAAACGTTAATTAATGTAATTTTATCATGTTTTAAACAAATGTTAGATAATTACATGTTCAATATGTCTATTTTCCCACTACTTGCACCATCCTCTGAAATATGTACACTTTTCTTGGAAAACAATTTGGCAACATGAATTGCTTGGCTTTGTAGATCAATGTGTTTTTCAAATGTTTATGATTTTTTCCTTCACAAAATTCAAAGTTAGTATATAGTTTTGAATCACTTTCACTTAAATTTATGCAAGGTAATAGAGTTGTGTACTTGACTATGCTTGCGCCTTGTGGCACATGTATTTTGTGCATAATCGGAAAATATGAATTCAAATCTTCAGGCTATCTATGTGGTACCATACAAGCTATCTTGAGCTTCCCCCCCCCCCCCCCGACCCTGAGATGTTTGCTATTTGGATCACCATATCCTTTGTAAAAATGAAGTGTCTTTGAATATAGCTATTCTACTCATTGATGTATCTGTTGAATCTTGAAAGTGTGCTCTGGCATGTTTGGATCAATAATCAAATTCACGGCACAATGAACTAGTGGGAAATATTAAATCATTGTTGGTGGACTTATGATTCATTCTAAATATACAAAATCTTCATGACCAAAAAGTGGAGTACACATACAAATCAAAGAGTACATAATAATCTCATGAATGCATACGGCAATTTGAAATCATAATACGTTATTTATTTGTACAAAACTAAGTGAAACACCCTACCTCTCCCATGTGTAAACTTTGTAAGCCAACTCCTCATAAAGTACCCTTTTGTACACCCATGTGATACCATGTAGGATACATTGAGTGCCCCCCACCCACCCGAGGAGTGAAACTAAACCTCACCAATGATTTATTTAGTTCCTTGAAAATGACCTCGATATTTTGACGGTTTTATAGCTGACTCATATTGGGTTTTGATGTTCATATCCATTAATCTTCTACCTCATTAACTTTGGGAGCTTCACCTATCATTTTAGGTGCCTACCCTTATGCCAAACTATCACGTCTTGGGTTGGGACTAGTGCTGAACTTGGATCGGTACCATACATTATATTCTTGGAAACCGGTAGGATACATGAGTTTGAGGATGTTTTTGTTGTTCAATACTATTCATATCTATATGCCATGCAAGAACCTTCATACCTAAATAAAATCACCCTAATAACAATGTGATTTCAAATGATGTTGACCCAAACAATAACTCACGTATACAAAGATTTCCTCACCATGACATGCCCACCAAAAATCAAGACTTCACTATTACTCATGTTGATTATTGATACCATGCATTCACTACGCAGACGAGCATTGCCGCTGCCCTTCTCCAGACAACTGCCCCGTCTCTCAAGAATTGCGTCTCACATTTCGTGAGCATTGTCTTCACATTGTCTTCCTCAATGTGAGTGTGGGAATCAGATGCAAGGAATTCATGGTAGGCTAGCTCTACCAAGTAGCCATACTCGACAAGGGAATAAAATCGACTTTTCGTGGATTAGAATGTCCCAGAGGGGTCCTTCCACACGTTTGAGGAAGTGTTAATTTAAGGTGCAATGTTCAAGCCCTATTTCGTAGAGCCCACATATTACAGCTTAAGCAGGAGAGCTGAGCCAGGTTTTGCTTGATCCCTACTACTGAAAAGTAATTTCCCTGCAATTTAAGGAAAGGGATCAACTTTCTAGCAATGCATTAGGTCTCATGTACTAAAGAAAAGAAAGTGTACCCCTTTCCAGTCAAAGCTAGGAAGATGCAGTCAATTTTACCTGCAATGCGTGATATACATTGCATTTGATGCAACCCCGAAGTTCAATCCTGAAGTGTTCAAGAAAGACTACACTAATTATGCATACAACACTGGCGCAGCGTAGATTCACCAAGTGTTGGCTCATAGAAGTAGCTCGATAAATTATGCAATTTGTCTGAAGAGGTGGTGGTTGTTCTTCTTCTGTTAGACATCCTATGTTGTCTCTGCATCCGACATGTGAAAGAAACCCTTCATAGGCAATCCTAAGAGGATTATTAAAAAGAGCTCAACAGATCTGATATAGAAAGGTACCCGGATGCTAGGAAACCCTTTGGAAGAAGCCAGCCTTCTCGTAATAGCAAGAGCTGTTCATAGAGATTAAGAGAATTGTATGATATCTTTTTGGCGTAGATAATTACAGAGCCTCAATAGTCCCAAGATCTGAATTTTGAATACTGGCTTGTTGAGCTACTGCCAAGTCATACATGACTGACTCCACCTTGTAGTGGTTTGCAACAGGATCCCAGGAATATTGAAAGGCTGCGCCTTTCCATCCGTTTGACATTGTGCGAAGAATACAAGCCATCCTTAGAATCTTTCCTCCTCGCTGAGTTCCTAAAAAGCATTGAGCAAGGGGTTCCTCTTAATGCATAACTTTGCATGAAGGCACTATGTCTAAAATGCTCAACAACTCTCTTTCATGCCAGCTACTGTGCTTTATGATGTCTGTCCTTTGTAATGTCCTTGGGAGTGGCATGAGATTGGATAAATGTGGGGTCAGACTGAGCTTCAACACAAATTTTGAACTGTAGTGGTGAGGTCATGTGGGGGGTTGGCTGGAAGAGGGTCCGTGCAAGGGCTACACAGGATAATGGCCATTGTTGAACAAGCACGGCGGTCGAAACCTAAACAGCCCGCATTTGCAATTGTTCTCTTTGATCAGCACTTTCTTCATGGGGATTACAACTCAGCTCTTGCCACTTGCAGGGATGTGGAAAAAACCTTCAAGTTGCCTCCATTCCCATCAAATGCCTTCAAAATGCTTCATAGCCAGGATCTATTTGGGGAAACTGCACACTGAGGATTGTTTGTTTCCTTTAACTCGTAGGTTGACGTCTTTTATGGGTGAACTGAACATGGAACCCATGTATCCTTCAATTCAATGCTTCCTGGTAGGAAGGAGAAGGGCTTGCTTTCTCCCCTTTATGGCCTGGAGATATTGGCCACCTGCTCTCTTTTGCCAGATTATTGTGCATTTACAGGTCTTCCTCCCACAGACTTCACTAAATGTCCTTTATTCCTAGAATTCACAGTGCTACTGAAGGTCCGTTCCTCTTTAGATGGAATCACCTGTTAGTTTCCATACAGTCACCACGAATTCGTTTGAGGGGGTTGTGTTAATTTCCTACATCCTCGAATTTGGAGTCCATGTGCACAAGTTTGTAACAGGTATAAAGGAGGACAACTCAAAACAGTGTCTGCAAACATGGGATTTTCTTTTCAATGACTCTGGTCTTCGGACCTAGTCCCTTCTGATCTGGCATTGTGTTTATTGGCCTGTTCAAGGCTGCTAGGTGAAATACTTTGCAGATGATAGGGTCAAGTGGTTGATGGATGTGAGTGGAGAATGATGTTATCCATAAGGTGTCTGGGCTTTATGTGGTCACTCCTAAATCGAACACCTATATCAGCGTGGTACATGCATGGCAAGGTTTGTATTTAAAAATAGACACTACATAGATACTTCAAGGTACTAAGATGTGATTGCACTTTGAGCTCAAAAATAGACACCATTCTAAACTCAATAGATAGCACAATTGGAAGGGTTTTATATGATTGTTTGAAGAGAAAGAGAATCTTCACTTTGAACTCTTAAAACTCTTACTTCTGAACTCTGATTCTGAAACTTGAAATAATATTTTGCGTGATTCACAATTGCTGCCTGGTTGTGCCTGAGCTCATTTAACAGTCACAATTGCCCGTGGAATTGCAAATGCTTACAATAGGGCCACATACGTTACATGCTATTCCTCCTGAGCTTTGGTCAATAAAGGTGTTTGTTGTTCCAATCGAACTATCATAGTCTAATAGCCTGATGTCTTCTTTCCAGCACAGCATTGAACTTTGAACTTCCCATGACGGGCAGTGTCACTCGGCACAATCAAATGATCTGTGACAATCACCAGTCTTCTTGAAGAAAACATGTGTTCCCTCTGATTCGTCTCTGGCACTGTGGCAAGTTGTCTAAGTGACATTTATACAGCCAAGTGACTTGAAAGTGGTGCATTTGCAAGTGCTCGTCAAGCCTCCTGATTTTTGATAAGCTAGTAGTTCAAATTGTGTAGAGGTTATTGATCTAATAGTGTGATGGCTTTGTTTTTCATGTTCTCTGGAAGCAACATAAATTTAAATCGTTTTTGGTCTGAGCGTGTCCGCCATTTGCATTATCAAGTGTGGGTTTCCATTGAACTTGTGCGGTGTTATGATATCTCACAAATCTTGATGTTTGAACCCAATATAAGGTTCTTTTGTGATGTGCTTATTACTCTTGGATTTGTCTCATATTTGATGGGATTCATCGAGAAGGGTTATATAGTGGGGCACATATTGCAATGGAGCATGGGAATTCCGTTGCACCTACGTCTGCATAGAGCTCAGGCTGGGTGGTTACCCATTCCAGAAGTTCAGAGAGGTTGCTTCTTCACATTGTAATCCATTTCTAGATTCACCTAGATCAATTGGTGTTTACCTCCGCCCTTCCAAGCATGAAGCCGGGAAACCATATTGGGAGCCACGAGTCAACGTGAAATCACTGGGTCGGAAACATGCCAGGCTCCGTCTTTGTGGCTTGGGCACTCCAGTGGAGGCGGCTCTCTGTCGCGATGTTGCCGTGAAATGCCTTGGCATAAAGGCACGTGGATTGAATGCAGATGAAAGCGTTTACGCCTCCTTTAAACCAATTTCAGATGATCTGCCTCACGAGGAGATAGTTGATTTGGTTGCCAAACGCGCAGAAGATGTCGATTCGCAAGCCTTCAAGACCTCATTGACAGACAAGCACCCTTAGTTCAAGAGAAGCGACACCGATCGCAGGCTCTCAAAAGCGCTCTTGGTGCCACACAAACACTTGATGCACAGCTCCAGGAACCGAACGCGAATGACGGTGATCCACGACCAGAAGAACCTTCAAATGGTTGTTCTGGGCAGACAGAGCACCCTGAATTGGAGTCTCTCAGAAGGGCACATGGACTCCTTCAGGAACCAAGTGATGGTCCAGCACCAGAATTTGTAAATGGCAACCGTGAGGGATACCTACCAGGAACTACTGCTTTCAATGGAGAAATCTTTGACGACCTAGGTAACTTGCAAGCACTCCCAAATCTCAGCCCTGAGCAGATGGATGGACTTGAATTAAACATGTGCGTTCAAGGATCTATGGCCCAGCAGGATGGCACCAGTGCTGGACAATGTCAAGGTTCTTGGCAGCCAACCTGCGCTGGGAATGTAGGTTCCGACGAGCTGGTGGGTGAGGAGCCTGACGAATCAATGGTACAAGAAGGATGTCTTGGCTTTGGCAACGACGGCTTGATTCCAGAGATCCCTACGTCTACGAACTCACCTGCCATTCAACTGGAGAGCATGGGATTCTTGATCAAGGCACTTATCAACAATCAAGCGCACTCTCTGACAACCCCCGTCATCGATGCTATGGGGTCATTGCTAGCTTTTACTGAGTCCCAAAATTGGACTATACTGTAATAGATGTTAGGGCATCTGTAGTGGATCTAGGTAAAGCTCACTGCAAACCAAAACCTATCTTTTGACTGACCTAAAATTAGAAACTGAAATTACCATCATTAGAAGCACACCTAAATAAACGTGAGATATTTCTCAAGAAAAAAGAATTGTAAAAATTTGACGTAGGTGAAATCCCTCATTGAAAACACCACATTTTCAAAATTTAGAGGGAGTACACCAAATCTTGCTTTAAAATGGAAAGATCCTCCCACACTCCCTCCAAATTTTTGACATTTAGAGGGAGTGTGGGAGGATCTTTCCATTTTTAAGCAAGATTTGGTGCACTCCCTCTAAATTTTGAAAATGTGGTGTTTTCAATGAGGGATTTCACCTACGTCAAATTTTTACAATTCTTTTTTCTTGAGAAATATCTCACGTTTATTTAGGTGTGCTTCTAATGATGGTAATTTCAGTTTCTAATTTTAGGTCAGTCAAAAGATAGGTTTTGGTTTGCAGTGAGCTTTACCTAGATCCACTACAGATGCCCTTATGACCACAAGTGTGAAAGTGTCATCCGCATACAGATGTCCGGTTCTGTCGAAGATTTCAACTACTCATCGGCCATGGGAAGTACGACCACTCTAGGCTTCATGCATCAGCAACACTCAGACAATCAGATACATTTTGATCAGTTGGAGCCAGATTTATGACCGATACCGAGCAGGGTGTACCCAAGTTCTCACTAGGCAAGTGATGTGACTCAGGATTACAAATGTGTTTTGGTCAGATCTTGTTTGTGATAAATTTTGCAAAGTCAAATGTACATCTAGAGGTTCTGGGGACCATATAATCTATAGATTGCTTTGAAAGGAGCAGGAACGGCTTGATTTGTTAGAAAGCAGACTAAGGTATGTCGATTGCAGGCACTTCCAGCTCCACATACAATTTCGGTTGATGGATTGGAATTTGGAACAGGAGTTGTCTTGTACAGTCAACAATTGTGATCACAAAGGTTGTCATTTCAAGAATCAAGTTGAGATGCAGAAGTGCATATCAGTTCAATTACTAATCTCCTTCTTACTTATATAATCATGTGTTTCTAAATTGGTTTTGCACTCACAGCGACGCTGATGTGGAGTGGGTAAGTTAAGGGGTTCACCTTGTATTGAAACTTGGTGGTTTAGAAATTAATGCTAAGACTTTTTGCTTTGAAGTTCATATTTGTTGATTGCTATCTTGTCATATTTACAATTCTCTTGAGCTTTGTAATTGCACTGAGACAGTAAGGCGCATTTCATGTGCCAGCCAAGTCGGAAAAATTCACAAGATGTCAAAACTATTGACCCCCCTCCGGATGCAAATGTGCACTAAGTTTTTGGTCCAAAAAACGAGACTTGGTGGGTGGCACAATTGTTGGGGGGAGTTAGGAGGGGACTTTGATAGTTTCTCCAGTCCGAAACCAAAAATTGACTTTCATTTTAGCAGAATAAAATATTTGATTTACACAAACATGTTGTTGTGGATCTCAACATTGTCATATTTTACATTAAAAATATTCACAATGACATATTTGTATCATTCAAACATGGCCTAAAATTTTCATAGTTTTGGGAATTTGATTTTTTTTTTTTTTCCATTTCTCTAGAATCTCAAGGGATAACTTCCAATGAATCTAACCATGCAACATTCAAAATACGTAAATGCAACGTTTACCATGGATGTTGATTTTTCCATTATCCAAGTTAGTTGAGACTTAATATGTCAGTTAAGACACCCAAGTTTGTACCAAACGTTTGTATCTTTAGAGGTGTCACTTTTCTTTTCCTTTCAAATTGATTCCACATTTGGAATAGGTTCCAACAATACAAGTACAGATGACAGGGATGAGAAAGAAATTGAGAAATATTCAAGAGGAGTTGCTTCATAAGACATCTTTAGATTTTGTCACACCCAATCAAATGAAGGAAAGAAGCTCAACTATAAGTTTACACTTAAGCTTTTAAATGGAAAGAACATTTTCACAAATAGAGGAAAATGAGGGGGAACCATTGCTTCGCATCTTGGAAGAGAAATCCAAGTTGCACACTCATTACCCAACCTAGATGCCTAATTGAGAAAAATAAATAAATAAATAACACATGATACCACAACAAAAACAAAAACAAAAAAGGAGTTTGCTTTTCTAAAACCAACAAAATTCTTGATGAAAGTGGCACATACATCAACACTCAACCAAAACTCAAAGGGGCATGAACAACCTAAAAGGAAAAAGTTATAACAACCTGGTATTGCTCACTCGATACGTTGATCTTGTGCATGACACTGTGCAAGAATGCAACATCAAATGATGTGAATGAGAAAATCCATCAATTCCATGCCAAATTACATCGCCATGGCCATGCTCCTCTTAGATTAGATTCTTAACCGATATCAGTCCACCTATTAAGTATAAACATTAAGCCACCTCCGTGCCCCCCAACCTTGTGCAAGTATGGGTAGGAATTTGTGGATGAGCATTGCTTGTCAATGATCTCACACTGATTTTCCCTTTTCTTCTTTTTCTCTCTTTCGCCATGGCCAGGCTTAGGCATCACTATGCTTCAACCTTTTTAGGTTCCAATGCGCAACAACCATCAATAAACTACAAATATCCAAATAATTGAGTGTAGGACATGTCCACATGTATTACACAAGTCTCTAGTTTGAGACCCTTTGCCCAAGCCATGTTAATAGAGTAGATATATAAAGAATGATGTGTCACCTCACTATGCTCAATACGATATTTAGTGTCACTTACTATTTGAAAGTACATAGTGCTATATCTTTGCTACTATATCTTTTCACTATGAATATAGTTGTAAGACTCATTTTCTTACCAAATATAGATGTTATTGTTCTTATTATGATTCCAAACAACCAACTTGAATTTTTTTTTCAAAAAATGAGATATCCAATAAATAGTGCTAGCATTGCATAATTTCAAATAGTAAGTGACAGTAAATACTATATTTACTGAACTAAATCGAATTAATGTTTGGACGGGGGCAAACACATGAGCTATTCTCTTGCAAAAATTCTAAGCAACGCCAACTTAAGTAGAAATGCCTAAACTCCGACTTGACATCATGATCAACAATGTATTGTAAAAGTATGATTTGAAGACCTGGTTTGGAGAATACATGCTTTACACCTTCGGTGTACTTAGATAGTGCATAATTAGGTTACAATGACATACAACCTAAATCACGAAACATGTTCACGGGTGAGGTTCTGAGTGCATTTTATAAACGACATGCAGAATAATATAAAGCAGATTAAATTCATTTGAACTGTGAATCATAAAGGAATTTCAAATAACAAAGGGTATATTAGAAGTTAACAATACCATGACAAGTAAAGTAGGTAGGTATAAATGTGAGCCATTACATTTTAGTATGATTAATGCAAGGGTTGAATTTAGGAACTCAACATTTATGTTTAATATGATTTGTTTATAAGCATGTTGCATGTTGCGTTTGACGTACATGGAAAACATGTTGTTGTGTTCTGTAAAATGAGTCACCTTAAACACAAGTTTCTGGCAATGGCTTGTATGAAACCTTATATGTATGGACAAGGATTTATGTAGTAACATGGATTACTTTTTATTAAGTACTCCAAAGAAATTTAGACTACAATAAATTGCATGGGCATGGAAAATATAAGTAATAATAGAATGCTAACAAATAGATTGTTTTAGAGAATTAACTAAGTATAGGGAACCTTTAATTCATGCCTTGAAATAAATAGCCCCTAAACAAATACCCCTCCGTTGCATGTGATGCACAAATATCTTACAAAATACCCCAATTATGAACATGTTTGAACTAGCCTATTAGAACACCATAAGCAAGAAACTAAAACCATGTACAATTAATTTCAAGATTTACAATTCTTCTCAATAAGGTATGAACTTAACTTACTATTATAGTCGCATTCCCCAAATGATGTTATCATACCAATTGGACCTAACATTGTAAACCTCCGAGAATTTCCACAACCAATTATGCTTTTTAAAATACTTATTTTGTACAAATTCACAATGAATAATGGCATTCCAATTTGCATCTAATATTAGGTTCTTTTCAATTTGTGGTAGTTTGAGGGATTCAATGCTCATCCAGTGTCAAAGCTTCCACTAAACAATAGATGCAACTTTTAAAAGTGGCAAATACACTAGATTGAGGTATGTAGTACTCTCTAAATTGACGTCCTTTTTTTTTTATATAAAATGACTTTGAAATACATTAGTAAAGTGACAACAATAACTACACTAAATAGGATATTTAGGGTTTAATTATATTTAGTGTTGTTACCATCCTACCCTGCTCAAACACTAATTTTCAAATCTTTGACAATTAGTGTTAGACATAATTGTGCCACTACCTACCTTGTTGCCACCTCTCTTATTATATTTTTTTTTCATATCTTTACTAACACTAAATTCAACACATGTAACTTCCACATATTACCATAGTTGGTATTATAGTCGATATTTAGTATTTGAGTTTACATTTAATGTTACTTACTTTCATAGGGTTATTGATATTTAGTGTATGCGTTCGTATTTAGTGTATCAAACACTATATATCCTATTTAGTGTAGTTGCATTACATGACAACAAGACAAACTCAATATCTTGAACATTTTCCTCCTCCCTATGCGCACGTGTAGTCACTAATGAAGACGATGCTTGAGGATACGGGTAACATGAAAGTGTGCCTTAAGGACATACCTCCATGTGCCGCACATTCTCGTCATGCAAAGAAACTCAATTTTTGTTAATGGCAAACCTTTGGACATTATTTCATGATGTTTTGGATGAGCAATTCTATTTGGAGTTTGGGGGCCAACATATGAGTGAGATAAATTGTTTTTATGTAACAACATGTAAGTTGGAATGTGGTGGTCATCACATTCATCCATTTTGTATGTTGCATGAGTGGATTTGCTGAAGTTTTTTGGTTGATTTTATTTATTGTTTATTTTTAATGTACTAACCATGATCCTTGTTTTTTTTAAGGAAAAATTTATATGCATTTTCATGTGGGGGGGGGGGGTCAAAATTTTGTCAATTAGACCCATTTAGAGGGTTTGGGCCATCACCTAGAAGTTTCATAGGCACATTCAGGGGTTGCAAATTAAGGGGTTGTAAGGGTGCGTTTCCACGTAGGCCACTCGCCCACTAGGTTCTAGTGGGAATATGGAGAAACTCGTGCAAATGTAGATGAAATATGGTGGGACATGGTTTGTATATGCCAACTAGCTACTTTCATCTTCTCAAATCCGGGCTCACCAACTAGCCTCCTCCTCCAAGTTACCAAGGATGAAGTTCTAGACTACACTCCTTTAGGTACTTGTAGGTTCAAAAGTGCTTTAGTGGGTGCATAGAAGTCTAGCAGCCCATGTCCGCGGCCCTCCGCATTCTATGGTAGAGGGGCCTATTCCCGATTAGGACCCCATCAACAATCTATAGGGTACCGGAATTTCGATCAGGTTGGGATTAAATTTCAATTGGGCTAGGACTGGATTTTGATTAGGCTAGAGCGTATAGTGCCATGACACATGTCTTGGTTTTGAGTGCGAAAGTGAGGAGAAATGAGCAATCAAAATGAGTGATTTGATTATGGCATACTCTATAAATTGGAATATGTTCATGCCAACTTTTGACTTCAAAAATTCATAATAGTTTCAATTTAAGGAATAAAATTGTTGAAAATTTTGAATTCCTCCCGATTTCTATCTTCCTACTCGGGAAAAATCTACACCGCTAGGTTATACTTCTCCGAATTTTGTGTAGAATCTCTTAAGTGATCAACTATGGGTGCCTCTACTCTAATAGCCACCATAATGTGGTTGGTTGGTGGCTTGTGCTTATCTATAGTGAAGGTGCCTATACCCAATCAAAACCTCAATGGCAATCTATAGAGTATTGGAATTTTGATCGAGATAGGATTGAATTTTGAACAAATTGGGATTGAAAATTGATTAGGCTGGAACCAATAGTGCCACGACATATGTCATGATTTTGAGTGCTAAAGTGAGGAGGAACAAGTGGTTAAAATTAGCGATTATGGCAGACTCTAGACATTGGATTAAATATGCTCGGGCCAACTTTTGGCTTCAAAAATTCGCAGTGATTTCAATTTAAGAAATAAAATTACTAAAAATTTAGCAATCTTGTTGATTTCTATCTTCCTATACGGGAAAATACTGCACCGCCTTATACTTCTCCAGATTTGGCGCAAAATCTCTTAAGTGATAAGTTATGAGCACGTCTGCTCTACATGAGAAAACCTCCAACCCACTACGATCTAGAATCTAGTGGGTGAACGGCCTACATGAAAACTAACCCTAAGCTTTCCTCTTGGTTGTACTATAGTATAGTCTCACAATAATGCACAATTGTCTTTTTAAAAAGAAAATAATCTAAGAATCTCATTTAATAAGGAACTCAAGAATAACAACCTCTAACATTCTCATAATTGCTCCTCACTATTACGATGGGTGGAACCTTCCTAAATAATGGTACCTATGTCCCAAACCCTCCAATAATGCACTACCTCCTATTTTTCCTTAACGTGAAGGTGTGTACCAAGTGAGGGTGCATCACCAAGTATCCTCAACAAAACCACTCACATCATCAAGCAACTGTTTCTCCATTATTAGCACATCTGGATAGACTTTCCACCGCAGCGTCCACCTCATAATATTTGGGGTTTTACCTTACACAAAAGACACTTGATGGTTAAGCTTTACACCTCCTAAAATACATATGATATCTAGTGTCATATGGTATTTTATGTCACAATGGTGATGTTTCGGATGACACTTTTTATGAAGAAGTGAACAAATATTGTCTTGGATGATGAATGAGTTCATCTATTGGCCAAAACCCTACCTTCTCTTGTCAGCAACTTGTGATGAAGTATTGTCATGGATGATTGAATTTTGGGTGGAAAGTCACTTGGTAAGTGACAATACTTGCAACATTGTAAATCTATCATCCCAATTTTTTTACATGAATGACAAATTATTTTGGGTTAACATGTAGTGTTGGTAACACTACACCGCGGTTTACAATTAGTATTGAGCAAGACAGTTAGAATTGTTGACACTACACTACATAGCATGTTTAGTGTACCTATTCAGAGAAGGTGGTACACTAGCAAGGTGATATCGGCGTCCGGTTTCCACTTCCGAATGGATCAAGGATTCCACTCGGGGTTCTCGTCAACTTATGGCAGGGGCACCGGTAATTCACATGTAGATTTTGAGAGGTGGTGTCTCTGTGTCCTGTGGAGATGCCCGCATGTCCAGGTGACATCCTGGATATAGCAGGCCCTGCATCATCAGCACAAATCTGAAAGGATGAGAGAAAAAGAATCCCACAGACTGCTTGTGCAGTGCTGAGCAGCAACAGGAGTTGCACATGATTCTTGTCTGCTCTTCTCTTCCCTCCAACGCTAACTTAGGGTTGCAATCTTGTGATGGTGGGAGTCTGCTTTACTTCCTTACAGGGAGCTTCACTTAGGCACATCCCTTCCCGCCTCTCGTGCACAGCTGCTATGCATTTCTTTGATGGACCGGGATATGCATTGACAATGGCATCTTAAGGGCACGCCATCTTTGGCTCGCGTGGGGACAGAGTGCTTTCTAACAAGACTCCACAAGAGCTTTATTCAGCTCGATCTTTGTTGCATCCATTATTGTGAGGATATTGGTATAGAGAATGGGGTGCTTGTTGGACTCGTTTTTCGTAGATGAAGGGGAACATATGGTGGGAGGAGCTCTTTAATCACTCCAGTCACTTATGGGTGGTTCAACTTTGGGATCTGGCAGGTTCGTTCAATCAGCATCAAGTTCTTGCGTGCTTCTATTTGCGCCTAACCCACCTACAATATTTATCCTTGCTTGGTTTTTATTTTATTTATTTATTGTTAAATTCGTGGCCAGGGCCCTTTTGATGGGTTTCTTGGGGACTTCCATATTCTGCAATCCCCTTGCATTAAAGGTGACATGATTTTGATGGAATAAACAGTTGGGTATACAGAAGATTCCTATTATCCTGGGTTCAGAAGATTTTATGTCTGTATCAAGGGTAATTAAAATTAGACCAACTCACAAGAAATGCGATGTGCACGCTTAACCCTAATTTTAAGGTTGAAGAAAGGTATTACAGCAGACGGATGCTTGCCCAATGGCGCCAAGGTTTGGATTATTGATGTAGAGGTTGAATGTCATCTGAAGTCCACACGAGATGTGGGAGTGCCTTGGTTTTTACAACAATATACAACACTTTAAGCTACCGGTAAACTCTTTTGGAATCGACTTGGACATTTAACGCATTTTGGAGAACTATCTGATGTGTATTTGTGTATCATGTTCAACCAGCTCTGTGACGATGGAGACTCTAGAAGTACCTGCTGGACGATACATGATGAAAAGGATACAGATGGCAGGTGAAAATGTGCACATTGTTTTAAATACCATTGCTGATTTGACCCTTGGTATTTTGAACACGCATTTGATTAACTACCTCGTTCAGATGAATGTACGTAATGTGGACCTAATGTGATGACAGTATGACAGCTCTTAAACAAACACTCTTTGCGCTTCCTGTCCTTCTGAATTTTAATAGAATAAAAATTGAACTCTTCTCTAGGGAACCAAATGTGATTTATCAATAGCATCGGGATTTAAAGAACATTGACGTTCTCATTGTTTCAAGTGGCAGTCACTCACAAGTGGCCTAATGGTTTGATGCTAACTCTGGCTGTGCTGTAGGAAAAGCAACAAGCATTTAGCTGGAGTGTCTGAACGGTTTAAGTTCAGGTAAGGGTCTTTGCAACATTTCTCAGATACCTAAGTTTTAGTTGTTGTCCTGAGTTCGTAAAAACAATGCTCGTTTCACTCCAACAAATACAACACTATCAAGAATGTGGTCGGCAGGGAACTTGTATTAGCATGGTCAAGGTGTTGTTCATGTTAGCTGTTACAGGCTAAAGTAATGGAAGCTGTGTTCTAGGTTATTTGTTGCAGCAGATCAGTCTTAATTGAAGCATTCTGTCCTGAGCAGAGTTTTAAGAAAATCCGTATTTGTTTCAGCCTGGTCTGCTGGCCCCTGTGAGTTACCATTTGATTGTGTGCTAGTTGACCTAAAAGGGGAGTTCACAAAACTGGTCCATTCTGAACTTGTCTTCTGTGTAGATAACAAATTTCTGTTTCGGCATGGCAATGCAGAGAATACAGGATGCGAAAAGGTTTAGCTCAATTGCTGTATGAGAATAAATGTGGAGCTTAAGAATATGAGATTTAAGTCCATCCCAAGGTGAAAATTGAGTTGACTTTGAAGTACGATCGCACTGCATGTGAATGCTCTATTTACCGCTTTCTCCTAAAGCTTCTTTTCTCTGGGACCTGCTCAATTTCTCAAGATTAAGGTGTCCAATGGTACAGCATTGGATGGGAGTATATCTAAGTACAGCCATGGTGGTTCAGATTACCACCTAACTTAACAAGTATACCTGCGCAGTTTGCAAATTGGAATTCAGCAGCACAGATTTGCCAGCTTTCTGTTATCTTTGTTTCTCACTAGTACCTGCTCAATTGCTCAAAGTTAAGGTGCCCAATAAACAAGGGTTGTGGATATATCTGAAGTCGGCATTCCAATTGTAGTAGCTGTGAGAATTGATGATGGGATAAAATAGAAGGTCGTCCGGAGGTCTGTGCTCCTTTTGAGGATATTGTGTTTCTTTGGAATAAAAAGCAAGGTCAATGTTAAGGTACGTGGTCTGCAATCTGCATGGTGTTTGTTGACAGTAACATTCCAGAGCAGTGAAGCTAGACTACAAACATGAGCAATTGGATGACACATGTGTGGATGACACACGTGCGTCTCACTCATGCCTTGCCAAATGACATGAATTTATAAGTGACACTTAAAGGGCCTTCTCTCAGGGGAATTCATGTTGAATCGTGAATATTGGGACATGGGTCTTCTACACCAATCTTAATGGCATACTACATTAGTGTAGCTGAGAAGAATAGGAGCATAGCAACTTACATGGGAAATTCACAAGGGCTTATATAACGATGCCTGTAGCTTGATGCAGGGGGAACTTGGCTCCTGGTGCAACACGGAGATGGGAGTGGGTTGCTGCTGTGCAACCTGCAGTGCAACTATGGGGCGAGGCATATGTTGGTCTTGTTTACTGGACTGGTCTTGTCGAGTTTATGCGAAACATATATTGGTTTCAACTGGCAAAAGGTGGAATGTCTTTTGAAGTTGGATTTGTGGCCTACCTCTTCACCCCTGCACTAGTGATTGCCCATCCAATATTGAGAGCACGGTTGCAGGGGCACATATGGTCAAGACCACTATTGTTGCTCTGTGGATTGGTTGGTATTGGAGGTCAGTTCTTTTGGGGTCCTCTTATGCGGCTTGCATTTGCTGCGACATCTGTTGGGATACTTGGAATCTATGTGATTGATGGATTGTGGGCAGCTTCTCGAGCTCGTAGGCGGCAGGTTGCCTTTGGGATGGTTGGTGGCATCATTCTTTTGCAGGTGGAGTTTCTGATACCTGGCAGAGTTTTACTGTTAGTAGTTCAAAGTATGATGTTTCACATTCAACACCCAAATCTAGAATCAAATTGAAAATTCAGCTGGTTGCTAGTTTTGTTGGATTAGTGGAACTCATCTACCACACAGAGCTTAGTTGACAGGGAGTTGGACTTGTGCTATTTCTGCTTAATTTGAATGTATTTTGCCGAACTTATTTTTGTTTAGGGAAAGGGGATTGTTTTTTACTTGTGTTGAAGCATTTGTTCAGGTGCTGCGATGGGTGAATTTTGGGGTGAACCCTCTGGTGGGACGATGGTGGGGTTTCTTTCTATTGGGCGTAATTCCTGGCATTGGCACATCACTGCTACTTCTCACTACGGATGTTGCACAGTGGGAGGCTGAAGCATGGGATGACCAGCCTGCCGAAAGTCTTGAATCTGGTTCAGATGGTGACTTCACCGACGACTCCGAAGGTGTTTCTATGCTGTCTATGAACAGAGTACAAGAGGATAACCTGGAGAACTATGATATTGAAAGTAGTGAACAAGTTCTGAAAGAGATTCGAACTACTTGGATTCAAGACCATCAGCATGAAGCTCAAGAGACTCCAAGAGCTTCGCCAAGAGCTTCGCCAAGAATGCCAAGAACACAGAGAGGAGGGTTGCGGGATATGGTACAGGACCCTGCAAGGGTAATAGGGGTTCCCAACAACACTAGTCCCCTTCGGCATGAAACCCACCATGTGATAGATGACAGGGACGTGCGGCAGTGGCGAGAAGGGGAAGAAGTACCCTGGGCGAATGACGATGATGATACTGAGAGTGATCTAGAGAATGAGCACTTTGGACAGCCCAGGTGGAAATTTAGTGCAAGTGTTGCGCTGCGTACACTGCAGATGGGAGTGGGCTCTGGCTGCCTATGGTTCTTAACTCACTGGCTCTTCACCGCTCCCACAACAATGGCACGATGGTTGGGTACATCAGTGATTTGGGGAGGCCCACTGGCAATTTGTGTCTTAGGTTTAGGGATGATTATTGCTGCTGAGGCCTCGCGGTCCATGTGGCTGAAGAGGATCCATGGGCTGTTTGCGTGGTTCACTGCACTTGTCGGGGTTATGCTTATGATGTGGAGTACACCCTGGGCCGTCACGGGAGTGGTGTTGCTTGTGTTAATGTTGCCATCAATGTGGGTCATGATGGCCAGAAACATTGTTGGAGTGTACCCAGGAGTTGGGTTAGCCTTGAGTTCTGCAGTTTACTTGAGTTTAGTGTTGTGGAGCACTGCGCTTGTTGCATATCAGTTCATGCCGGGCTTTATGCCAGTGCGGGGAACAAGGGAACTTTTGCTTGGATGTGCTGTAGCTGGTATTGGACTTGGACTAGGTAGAGGTCCCGAGGTTACAAATTCAGAGCGTCGTGCTTGTGGGGCCAGGTTATGGATTGCTCGACTCACTTGGGGAAGTGGTGTACCAGGACGGCAGGTATTTAGCTACCATATCTTTTGTTGATATTGTTGATGGAGTTTTTCTTTCAATCCTTTCTCGCTTTTATTGGAGGAAAGTTGTACCCCTGATATCTTCGTACTACTTCATCATAGACACCCACAATATAATGTTCTTAGTTTTACCAAGGATCAAGCTATGATCATCTAAGTTCGTAGGGGTCGGTAATTTTACAGATTTGGCTGGACTTTTGCAGGCCCTAGGCTGCTTGATGTCTGTAGTTGGTATTCTTGTGGTGATTGGTGTAAGCATGCGCTCACACTCTGGACCATCATGGAGCAGTGTCAGTTCACAACTCCGATTGCTTAACTTCAATGTACAGCAAGGATTCAGCAGGACTGGCGTTGCCAATTTTGACTCAATATATGATATGCTTGATGCTGAGCGACCCCATGTTACCACGTTGGTTTCTTACTCCTTTTCTTCTCTTGTCTCATCAAAATCTAGCATTGAACCTTTCAGCAATTCCATTGTCTCAGTGACTAGCTTCAACTGTTGCTATTAGAGTTCACTTGTGTGCACTGACTTGAGGCTTTGGTGAAACATGTGGCAGGTTGCAAGAGACGGACACAATGCACATTGTCCATGGTAATCTAGACCTGGTAAATAGCTCTACTCTTTTCATTTTCAATTTTCTTATCTTAATCTACTTTTTAGGCAGTACCAACAGCTCTATCTTCCTCTCCTTGTGATGATTCTGAGTTGGACAAGAAAACCAACTACAGACATCAAGCAGCCTAGGGCCTAATGAACTACTTCAGCTGGCTAAAACTGGCGTAGCTCAAGATGAACTCCATCTGTGATTCAACCACCCTGTTGTTTTTAAATTTGGGGGCTATACTGAAAGCAGAGCATATCCATGTAAAGATTACTGAAATTCCTTTTGTGTATAAGTCTGAACCCAAAGGAGTCTCACCATAGTTTCACACTCTAGTGATAATAGACACTTACCAATTAGCGTAGTCTGGTTGCTTGGAATTTGTGCTTCACCACACATTGTGAACTTGATCTTGTCATAACTGACTCCTATTTGTTTGTTGTTTTCACTGATTGTTTGGAACCCTGCAAAAGTCTGTACTGTGGGGTAGTGCAATGCCGTACATTTTTTAATTGAATTCCTTTGTGGGGGTTGTCACAGATTGATTTCTGGGCAACAAAACTGAAGATGTACAGCTGGTATGCACCAGCTACTAAAGCTGATACATGGGGTTGTGCAATGTTGTCAACCCAGCGACTATCAAGTGGTGAGGCATGGGTTCTCCCATCTCCGCAGGGTGAGAATGCATGCTTCCAACAAGTTGACCTTGATTGGCGGGGGAAAACCGTGCGTGTCATGAACACCCATTTTGGAGTCCTTGAGTCAGACATCAAACTGCAAGCAGCTGCTTTAGCAGTTCTGGTAAATGTAACAAAGCCCCTGATCTTGGCGGGTGATTTTAACATGGCACCATTAACAGATGCGTATAACACCACAATGAGCTCTGGAGTTGTGGACAGTCATGTGAGACAACATGGACCTTGGAAGGGTCCCGGGGACAGAGACCCAGGTGCAGGTCTTGTATTTTCTTCACCCTCTGTGAACTGTACATCATGGAAGGAACCGCACTACGACCAGTCCCTGACATCAGATGGAGATCCTATTGTAGCCACTTTCGACTTAGTTTAAGCCTGTGCTAAACAATTGCTAGAACTTGGTTAGGTTGCTGTATCATAAACTGGGATCAGGTTGAGGGGCTCAAACCATTCAATGCTCAAATCACAGTTATTGGGGGCGATTGATTACAGCTGGTTGTGCTTCCTGGTACTCATGGGCAGGATCCCTTTCAATGGTAGTGGTGTACACAGTCAGGATGGATGAACTTTCAGTGGGTTTACATTTGTTGTTGGTTCCCTGTGGACCTACATTTGCATACACTCTAGTGTGCATGCCATCAACAGATGGCAGAATCATAAGGTAGATGACAGGTTTAAGGTATCTTGAGTATACCTGAGAGCGACATAAGTCAGATGCATCTCTTTCAAAGAACTCTTTCTGAACTTTGTCAAACACATTGGCAATCAGGTTCTTTTTTTTAGTGTATGCCATCAATAGAAGGCCGATTTATAAAGTTTTGGTATCTTCTCAAGAATGCATCTTCTCAAGAACTATTTCTGAGCTTTGTTGAACATTTTTGGTATCTTCGTATACCAAAGTGATATATGAAGATCACTGATGTTCTGCTGAGCTCAATCAATTGAATATCAACATCAAAGGAATGGAACCTTATCTAATCTTACTATACTCTAGTGGGTAGTATCTGAAGTCACTTGTGATCAACTTTATGTGTTGTATATATCGTTAGATTAGCCTTTTGAAGTGGATTCCAAAGTGGATCACATCTCAACTACTCACAAAATTTTAAAGTCATATGTGTTCAAAACTCATTGTGTTCAAATAAGGTCATCAGTTGGTGCTACCCTGGTCACCTTTTGAGCAAGGCTCTTCCTCAGTGTTCCAGTGTCGCGATTTGTCATTGTGTTTCTTAGTGCGTAAAAATTCATTTGGTTTTAAAATGACCAAACAAAAAAACTCCATGATTGTGAGGATATGGGACCATACATACATGCTGCATTTTAATATGATATATATTTCCTTAATGTGCAAAACTGACAAGTACTTGAGTCTACTTAAGGTAGACAATCCTTATTTGATTACTGTTCTTATTGTGACACCTATATTTGAATGGTATGTGGTTTGGTGTGTCTCCAAGGACAGAGACCACAAAGACATATAGACATATGTTCAAAAGAGATTGGATTACATGCCCAATTTACAATATCCATTCTAGACTTAACAATCAACATTATTGGTGGGGGGTGGGGGGGGGGGGGGGCTTATATGACCAATAATGAACACAATAATCTCTACTTTGATAAATGAATAAGATATTTACATGAGCTTCAAAAATTATGAGGAAAGTGGTTCAATTTGAATTTGACTAACCATCTTATACTACTCACATATTTCATTTCCAAGGAAAAGTAGGTTAGTAGGGAAAGTGTCCATTCAAAACCGATCTACCTCACATTGGAACCTCCACTCACTTGTCTCCAACATGGTGTGTAACATAATAGGTGTGCCGCATGTGCACATAGGTCATGGTATACCGTAGAGGATGCCCTATTTTATCTTTACTAGTGTTGGAGTGTAATTTCCATGACAAATTCAAGAGGTCTCAACCAATGTAGATTTGACACGTGCTAAAATTGAGGGGAAAATAATTTTTTTTTGTCGGAATAGAAAGGCCTCTACAATACCTCCACTTGGTTTGCACGTTCCTAAAAATAGTATGATTGATACCATACAATATCCACAATACCCCAAAAATAAAGATCTATAATAAATAACAAACCAAATTGGGTACACCTACCTCAAGTTATGCCATTGTGACATGTGCAATGTGTGCAATGTGCACAAAATCGTTGTCACCTACCGCACCTTGAACCATAGACTTGCCATTGAAATTGAACAATGGACGACTATCCTTTTCTCTAGAGAAACTAGACTATGCCACTTTTGCTCCTACAATGTAATTGAAAATGGGGCACATTTCATATTGGAATGTCCCCTATATAACCCCATTAGAGATAAGTTTCCATTACTATTTGAGAACGTAGTTCCAAGGAGCCTCAAGTCTTTCTTTCAATTAGACCAATAAGTTAACATTAGCCTCTATCTCACACATGCCACAACACTCTGCCACTCTCGAAAATTAATTGGTTTGAAACCATCCTTATGTACTTTCAATCCCATTAGCCTTTTCAGCTTCATTTCATTTCAATGGCAAAAGTGTACCAAACAGCAACCAAACAAGCCATGTCTTCTCCAGGTCATACACAAATGCAGAACATAGCAAATTCACAGTATTCACTGATGAAAGAGAATTTCAACAACAACAACAACAAGAACGTGACAATTCCTGAAACTGTCACGTCTTCGTCAGTCTACATACCAAACATTCGAACTTGCCCTGATGTCAGTACAAATTTAATAACTGGTTAATTCCAAGAAAGAACATTTCATATTGGCTAGTAATTAAAGTACCTCATATTCTGTTTCTTAGATGGACTAAGAAACTCTGACTGCAAACTTGTGTGATCATGAGCAGCCCACTGTTTCGAAACTTTCATGGACCGTTACAGTTAATTTTTTAGTCACTTTAATGAAATCTGGCAATCTCCATTTATCAGTGGGAGACCATTGCGGCAGATGGACAGCATCTAACTTAGAGTAGGTACTTACTTACATACTTGACTGCCAAGCCAGGCACTGACGCACACTTCAGAAACACGTTTTTGCTGAAGGCGTTCTTTGTCCGCCATTTCGTGGGCAGTGAATTTGGAGGTTCCAAAGCAAGAGGGTGTCAGGTCAAGTTAGTGAATCATGTGATTTAGCGTAACCGTGCGTTGCTTGGTTGCCGGTTGCTTCATTGTGTTTACAAGAGTGGGAGGTCTCAAGAAACGATCCCAGACTTGTGCCATGCACAATTTAGTAGACGATTCTAAATTCATAAACTCATAGGTTTTGTAACCATATCTACATATAGTGGTGAGAGTCAAGACCTTACAATCTCTGAAATGTTGGGTGACATGTGAAATATACAGGTTTTATTCGGTTACTTTTCATGACCGGACTCCTATATTTGATTAGTATGTGGTTAGGTGAGGATCCAAAAACAAACACCATAAAGACACATGTTTAAAACAGATTAGACTACATCTTCAAATTTGACTAACCACAGCACACTCAATCGTACACATAATCAGAAGGACCTGTGTTTTCGGTTTAAGGAATTGACAAACATGTACTTGTGATAATCAGAACTAAACCAGGAATCGGAGAATTCAAGTTAAGAGAACATGAACCGAATAACACCCACACACCTTATTGCAGCGTCTCACTCGTCATAATTGCAGGTCTACCAAGGGATGGGTGAATGTGTGCGATGGCTTCCTACATGAGAAATCTAAGTTTTTATCATGAGTTTAGACAACCTTTGTATGTTCAAGTGGAAAAGTATTTGGGTCGAAATATGTATAATTCTCCAGCGGAGCTAGTCTTTAACCCTCAGAAGTCCAGGTTGTCATACACCATGTCACTTCTCACATGGACACCCAACGACATTTTCAAGGCCTGAACTTGTTTTGTCGCACACGGATGTTGGGGCAAGTTTCGTGCTTGCAAACTTTGAAGATTTATTGTGTTCGATTGGGTAGGTGAATCTGATGACTGATGTTTCGTTGGAGAGACCTTAATTATATACAAATGCAACATTGTCTCTTCATTTATTTCATAGTTTGAGTTCGTAACAATGGAACAAGATTATCAACATGATTCACATGAAACTATAGAGCTCTGGAAACTCATTGTATCACTCCAACAATCGGACAACTTGAAAACATTACTCCATGGGCGAATTGAACTCACCAAATTCTATCCGTTCCTTAACATGCATGCAAGCTATATAGGGCCATCTTGTCAATAGCACTAAATCGGCAACAAACTTTGAGGGAGGGTTTTAGTCCAGTGGGACCAATAGTAGGCTTGCATACAGTGACAAAATGTCCAATGCTACTATTGATGATGAAGAGAAGAGGGGGAGTCTTTGATTCCTTGGTGTGCTTAGACGCCATACTAGTGCCTTTCTCTATAAGCTCGTGTTTGTTATTTGGACGGTGGTTTGTTATTGTGCCTACCTAAGTTTGGACTTTGTGTGATAGCTTTAATTGTCGTTGGGGGGTTGTTGCTTTCAAGGTCGTTTGTATTGGTGGCCAAAGTTAGGGTTGCTTGCACTAAGATGCACAATACTAGCCTTGAGCAACGGGAATTAGATTCCATCATAATATTTTGTGATAAGAACTTTTTTTCGGAGGTCATACTTTAAAACAAGGCTTTAGACAAGAGACTTGTTCAAAGGCGCTCAAAGTTGTGTTTTTTGTGACTAAGGGACATGACATTTTTGTCCAAGTGATGAATTTTGAAGAGGTGGGTGGGGATGCAAAAGAAATATTTTGTTGCTCAGTTGTTTTTGTGGCAATATATGGCATATGTACCTATTTGTGACAACAAATTTAAAATGAATCCAAATTTTCATAAGGGGATTCTTTTTCATTTTCTTTATCATCAAGAACTGGTGAATGCTTTTCACCGGTTTAATGCAACGGAATCACAAATTCCTTCATACAAAATTGTCCCGTTATCCAAATTTCACTACTCAAAAACTAGAAGCTATAAGCAAGCTTTTATGGTAGACAATCATGTAGTTTTTACAAGACTTGGACCTTATAATGTCCCACATTTGATATAAACTACTTTAAACATTCATATCTCATGAGAAATGCTCATCAATTACAGTTGCATTTTCAACTTGAAAATTTATAACTCATAAATAGTATTCTAAAATCCAAACTAACATATCTCCCTATATCATACATATATAGTCATTGTCAAATCTCAAAGTTTGATATATCATATAAGAGAGATGATGCCAACCTCATGGTTGTGCAAATGAGGAACATCTCACCTTGGTCATAGCCACAAACTCATACATGAACCCAAATGGGTTCATAGAGCATGGCTATGGGACATGTGTTTGGTACATCATAAACCTATATGTGCTCATTATAACACCTAGAGAGTTTCAACCCAATGTTATGTAATCTTGACTTACAGGATATTTATTCATTTTGAAACTGAAAATTTTGTACATGACATCCACCTAGTTAGTTCCTAACAAACTTTAGGGATTACATAATATTCTCAAGTATGTATATGTGACAATTTTGAGTTCCTAAATTAAATTGCCTCAATTATGTTTGGACTCCATTTTTTTTGAGTGACAAGGGATGACAATGACACTATTGGGGGGTTAAGTATATTTGTAGGAAATAAACTTCTCATGTGAGAAACCTTAGGGATCCTTGATGTATACTTATATCTCCCCAAAAGTTCATATTAGTACCCTACTAATTCTATATTTAACTAGGTGGACCTATATATATATCTATATATCTATATATATATGTTTGTAAGGCAAAGTCGAGCATTCAAAATATCCTTAAACTATATAGCCATGTAATACAACGTGGGCTATTTGGAGACTTGATCCCTTGGCCCAAAGGCTATTGAGGTGTCAAGGTTGGAGTGGGAATGTAACATTTCCCCAACCTATATTTGTCATCCAGTATTGAGGTTGGGGGTTAAATCCTTTGTAGGGGTACTATGAACCATGTGCACTGAAAGGATATTTAGAAGGGGGGAAGGGCTATGGAAGTAATGTGTAATTTCATGAAATATTCCACATGTTTGACAAATATACTTGAAAGACAACTAATGCATTCCTGGAGAGGAGTGTTGTATGAGTTCTTACAACCAAAATAATATGTATATGTGTTGGGTTTTGCATAACGTTATTAAGCAGTGTGTGTCGGTTCATTTGGGCTCCGAGAATATAACCATGAAATGCCATTGCTTAATAATATTATGTGAATAATATTGCAATTTGGAGCAGTAGTTTACCAGCTGAAAGCTCACTAATGATAATGATAGTATTGCAGCGAAAAGAAATGTGCAATCTTTTGTTTGTGCTTCATTAAAAAAAAGACGACAGAAGAGTGGTGGTGTGCTTTGTCCCAAATCCTCTCAAAGCTCACAAAACAAGTTTGTTTGGTCAACATACACTCGACCTAAGGGTCGATGATAATTCACTTGAACTGCTCAACCGAATTGTAAGTAAGGGACTTTCAAGCATTATTTGGCTTCATAATGATTGTCCTTTGTTGGCTCTATCCCATGTTGGCATTGTGGAGATTGTCTTTGAGTGGTACTAGGGCCTGGATAATGCATGTTAGAACTTAGTGAATAAAGTTTGATGAAGCTCAGTGGAAGCTCAGTGAAGTTTCCAATTCAATATGAAAAGAGCTAATAATTATAAATAAGTTCTACTAAATATCATTTAATGTCAGAGCCTCTCATGACAAAGCCACATTCCTTCTTTATTTGTCCAAGCCCCCTTAAATTCTCACTTTGAGTGCGGCCATTTTACACTTGTTCAAATCATTGATAGTTGGACGTTTGATCAAGCTCTCGATAATTTTCGTTGTGAATGAAAGCTTGTCAAATCTAAGCATCAATTCCTGGAAATTTTCAAAAATCGAATGCTTGACTCAAGCTCTAGGTAGGGGGGAAGCCTAATTGAAGGAAAGCACAAGGAACTTCCACCATATGATGAGAGCATCCTCCATCAACGACTTTCCACCCTCTCATTCAGCATATGATATTGTGCATGTGAGAGGACATTGTTGTATAGTATGAGCGTACCTCACATCCATCCTTGCAAGCCCTTAATGTCCCATGTGGACATTCTTTGTCCAAATGAATTTTTTTGGAATGGTGGATGGGGATGCAAATGAAGTTAATTTTAATCAACTTTTTCTTGAAAAATAGTTGGCATATACAACTTCACTAAACATCTTATTAAGTTGTGTACCATTAAAATTGGTATGCCATGTTAAATAGAGTGATCTATGGCTTGGCCCATGTAGCAGAATGTGTTATATGCATGTCGTATGACACCCTCTCCCCATCCTCTATACTTGCCACCAAGTGACTGCAAGACAATTGATTCGGGTCGACAATGAATAGTGTAGACCATATTGAATTATATGTTTAGTGCACTTATGAGATAACAATGGATTGATAATCTCATAAGAACCCATCGTCCCTTTATCACAAAATGTACTAATTATTTTTGTGTAACCAAGGGGCCAATCAATGAATACTTCTTCACTGGCTAAATGCAACAAGATTGTGAAATCCTTGGAGCAAAGAGGCTTTTATATTCAAATATCATCATCATGATGTATGCCTTGTGAAGTATTCTCTTACACATCTTCAAAGCAATACAAGTTTTAAATTAAATCCAACAATTCTTTCCATACCACCCCCAAATGATCATTTAAAACTCTCGTCTTTTGATACTTTCATACACCTACATGTCTTCAAAACACCCAAAAATTTCCACCCAATGATGGATGCATTCTAGATTTATGAGGAATCTAGCTACAAGTGAAACTTTTTAAAAAAGAAAATGCTTCCATAAACTTCCCCAAGTTATTTGAGGACACCAACTGTGTGGATGGGATATTTGAATCAATATCAACAAGTTTGTTTCACATATGTTTACATTTTAGTCTTGCAACTTTCAATTTATGCCAAATGAACAATGTGTGTTACTATGTAAACAGACTTGAGCCTTTGAGGTTTAAGAACGTTCCTTGTATTGGTCTCAAGGTGGGCATTTAGCTATTATGTGGTATACACATGCATTAAGAGGGGATTTGCTTGGGAGATATTTTGTATGGGACCCTAATTGAAATACCATTGTTGTTTATTACCTACAATTCTATCAAATTTAGTTGACCCTATTGTTACTTACAGAATGTAGGAGACATAAATTTGTAGCACATCATGTTTGTTAGAAAAGTTATTTTTGACCAAAAAATTTGGTTGTAGCAAAGCGTATGTGTCTAAATCCAACAAACCTACTCATAACATACATACCTCATCTATGAATGCAAACCCAAGCATTATGTCATTTGCATCTACCAACACACTATCGTCACTTGGATTTGGCACACAAAGTAACATTGCAGAGCCTAACCATCCACGACACGCAAGGGAGAGCCCTTCACCAAAACAATAGAGAGGATATGAGCACAAAGCTAGACCTTAAAACCCTAAATTGAACAAAAGTTGGGTTTTCATTTTTGGGGGGATGATGAGGGTTGATGGGACCCTATGTTAATCCTACATTTTATTTTGTTTTTACCAATTTCCTCCCATGAATCAATCAATCCCTATGTTTTAACCCACTTAATTACATAACTTTTCTAGGAGCTTACCTTGAGGTATTGGTTTCTAGTCGTTTCATATCAACTTTGTCCCATTACACTAATTTTGAGAACTTTGAAACCTCGGGGGGGGGTGACTTAGAAAATTTTAGAATGTAACGTGTGGCCAAAGATATGGTATTTTTTATTTAGTGTAGGTAAAATTTTGAAATTTATTTGAGGTAATGTACTGTTGTGAAAATAGGAGATTGAGGATTATAATAAATATATGGTCATAGATAAGATGGTAACTTTTTCTTTTTTAGATATAATGTACAGTCTGGTATAAGCACCCTAGGTTAAAGATAAGAGTACACTATGTACTCCCGCCTTTGGACGTAATTTGAAATTGGATGAGAACGTGTGGTTCATAGTCACGACGGATGAATTCCTTTCGGCCTTCTCTCCCGTCGGGAACGATGGGTTCAGTTGAGTTCCTGTACATTGTTGCTAGGGTTGTTTGCGTGGAAGGGTTTGTGCCGTTGTGGATTTCTTGGGAGTTCGAGCGCCAAAGTTTCTTCCACTTCAGTTTGCTGTGGTTTAGGGTTCTCAAGCGATTTATGGTGGTTTAGGTTGAGCTATGGCTGATCGGTTAAAAATTTGGACCTTAGAAGATGAATCTGCAGCGCCAGAAGTATTCGATAAGGTCAAGGCTTTGGGGGAGGAGACGCTTGCATCGTTGAGGGTTAGGCTTGAGTCAGAAGAGGTCCTCGACTGGCCCTTCGATTTTTGGGACGTTGAAGATGGGCGACGGATTCGGAGGAAGGTGGAGCGCCTAAATGAGGTTGCAGAAGATGTTTACGTGATTCCCACGGTGGAGCATGATTCGCGGTGAGGGAAGCGTCGTCGTGTGGAGGACGGATCCCACGTTGGTAGTGAGGAGGCTCCCAGTCCATCGCCAGGTTTAGGGTTTGTGGTTTTTTCAGAGAGTGTTGATCCTGAAAGTTGTGATCCCATAGGGTCCTCTAGGGTTAGTGGTGTTAGTGCGGATTGTGATGAAATTGAGGAGGGTGGAGACCCGCTGAAGTCCACATTGGTGCCAAAAGAGATTATGGATATGTATTTAGCCCAAGTCGATAAACTGAAACGAGATTTGAGAGATTCTGATCTCGATGATCACAAGTGGGAGCTCCGATCGTGGAACCAGGACGGTGTGGGAATCGTCAAGTTGTTCTGTAAGGAGTGCAGAAAAGAAATTGGAGGACAAAGCGGGAACCATAGTAAGACTACAATCCAAAATTTGTTCTCCAATTTCAAAAGCAGCCACCTGCAAAGCGCCCAACATGTGAAGAGTTGGTGCAGGAAGCATAACCTAAACTACCTCGACCACCCTCAATCTCAAGCGCCGAAGGGTAAAACTCTTGTGTTGACTGTGGACGACCACAGAAAGCTGACGAGGGAGGGAGTCGAGATTATGGAAGCCGTGAATGCGGATTTGGGAGAGGGCATCAAGCATTTCCATACTTTGGGTGATTTGGAGCAACCGAAACCCAAGAGTTTCTGGTTCAAGGTAAAGTGTCCTTACTGTCGGGATGGATTGATGCAACTTTGCCCACCAAAAAAGAATCTAGAGGCAACTTTGAGGAATCATATGGCGAGCACGAAGCACATGCAAGCCGTGGAGGAGTCCAAGAATGCCGACAGGAGTGGAAGTGCGCTACTCTCGGGAAGAAGGGGAAGGCCGCGGACAACATCCTCGATTAGTGTGCACTCAAATCAACCGGATCTTCATACGTTCTACAAAGGTGCAGCTCACGAGGGCCAAGAAGGTGATTCGTCAAGTTTTGATAGTCATGCATTGTTGTCTCGAATGTGTTGGGGTTTTCGGGGGCCGAAGGTTATGTATGGGGATGTGTCGTATGTTGTTCTTCCTTTGCTAGATGATCGTCATATAGGAGCACTTTGGTATCCAGAACCACATGCTACAGCGTCATTCTTTGTTGATAAGGTTGAGGTCTTAGTGAGAGGTACCTTTCGCCATAGGGACTGCCATAGACTATCCAGGTCTATTGGTGGGTTTCTAAATTATACATGTTCCATGTGTGAACAAATCCCTTGGCAAGATGACTTCAGAAAGAGAGTCGTTAGAGAGGCGATATGTGATCAATAAAGGGGGTTTAGGTCCACTGCCGGGGGTATGCGTGTAGGATACCTCTCCGTTAGTGAACTGGCTCGTCACAGCAGGGATGTGGCAAAGAAGTATAGATTGGAAAAACTCCAGCATTGCGCGGCTAGAGTGAGGATCACACAACTCAAAGTCAAACGGCCTACTCTCCGTGAGATGGCCAAGTCTGCCTCTGCTGATGGAAATGTGGTGAAGTTGTGCCAGAATATTGTGAATGCACATCGTACAGGGGCCTTTGGTGGTAAACCTGCTTTATGGGATTTCCTTCAAGATGTAGCCCATAATCTTAATCGAGATAGTCGAGGTAACCGTTACACTCTTAATACTAAGTGTTTTGCTCAGACTATGAAAGTCTATGGAGGCAGACGTATGTGTGACTTGTTGGTCCAAACTATAGTACCATCAAGAGGGATCTTAAAAAGGGAGTGCAATTCCTACCGGGTGAACACGCTGAGATTTTTGCTGCTGTAGCGAGCATTTACAGAGATGCTAAGATCGCGCACAATATTGTGGGTCCTGTGCCAGTCATTCTCGCAGAGGATGAGACCAAGGTTAAGGGTAGGATTTCGTGGGAGTCTAAGTGGGATACATTGGCAGGCTTTTGTGGGCATAAAACAGATCACGTCTGTATTACGACTTTCAAGCCCGAAGTCGGTTCAGGAGAAGACGGATACAACAATATTGTGGATTCCTTTCGGTCCAATCAGGTTGGTAGTTTCGCCAGAGTCATAGTCGTGAACCCACTTCACGAAAAATTGCCTCGCCTTACGTTGGTTGTTTCTTGCACATGCAATTGCTTCGACGCCTCATGGGTGAGGCGACAGTGGGAAGCAATAGATTCTTTGTGGTTCAAAGAATGTCACTCGTCTGTAGGGCCCATAGTTGGGTATGCCAGTGACGGTGACAGCCAAAGGAGGCAATTGATGCTCCATGACTATCGTACTAAAGAGGGGTCTCGTTTGGATGTGGGATGGGATGGATGGTTGTTGAGTGCTTCCATGAATAGCGAGGGAGATGCGTTTGGTCTACACGACCAAGATTATGTCCATAATGGGAAAAAATTGATTAATCCATTGTTGTCTTCGGTCCGTTGTCTGCAACTTGGTGGAGATGTGTGTTTGCTCCAACATGTTGGTCATGTATACAACCGCTTCACGGCTGATGAACATGGATTAAGACAAGAAGACATTGATCGAAGAGATAGGCAGAATTGGGCATCAGCACAAAGGTTGTGCTCGGAAAATGTTAGAGTATGTCTGAAACGTATCCGGGAAGGTGATGATGTACACAGAGAGCGGACGTTGGGTACTGAATATTATTTGCAAATTTGTGCAGATTATATTGATATATTTTGCTCCCCAAGGCATTCTTTGAGGTCTAGGATAGTTTTGGCCGCAAAGGTGTCTTTTTTTTTTCGCTTGTGGAGGTTGTGGTTGAAACATGGGTACCACGCCGTGCAGGGCAATTCAATGGAGATCGTTGAGGCCTGTCATTTTGTCAGTCAACAATGCTTCATTGACATTCAATTGTCTTGTCACTTTGTTGTGCTCCTTATATGCCACTTTTGCGATAGGTATGCCCATCTCCCAGTCCCCTTGCACCTCACTAGGTCAGACTCGTGTGAAGTTTTTTTTCCAAGATTGGGGGCATGAATGGGAATGAGAGAGCCTATGATTTTCATGAGTTGTTGAATACAGCAAACACCCTTAATCATGTGTCTGCTATAGAATATGCTGGTAATGGACTGAAGTTCAATAAACAACACAATAAGATGGAAAACATCTGGGCCAAACTACACCCACTTAAAGCTGACGAAACACCGTGTGACCTTGGTGACTACTTGGAGATTCCAACAAATGTTGAGGTGGTGTTGGCTCTAAAGGAGGGTCTGAAAGAGGCCCAACGACTTCTACGGCATTTGAACATGGCCCCTTCCGTACATGCTAGAGCAAACCTTAAAGTTTGGTTCAACAAGCTGTGGGAGCTAGAAAGAATAGATGAGAAATTCATGAAATTCAAATCCACCTCCAAACCTGTATTTGGAGAAGATGGTGATTCTGAGGTTATCAGGCATACGCTGCAACAAGCGACGTCTCTTGAGGAAGGAGATACGGTGGTTCTAAACCAGGTTCAGTTGGAGTCGGATTTGTTTGACGATGGACAAGATATCGGGATGGTCGCTGAGGGTGAGGTGCGAGATGCTATCGCAGATATGCTAAACACCCATGAGGAGCAAGTGACAGCCGTGGCAGTCCCCTCTATCATCAAACCAGTTGTAGAGTTTGGTGGCCACTTCATCTACAAGTCTACATTGGTATCCCAATTGAATGGAAACCCGTTTCTTTCGAAAGACAGAGTTACTAGGGTCAAGCATTCCATGTACTACAACAATCATGACGACTATCTTAGTGCTGCTGCATCTTCAAGTACTTGCCTTCTAGGTATTGGATCAGATTGCGGGGTCTACTTTGTCCAGCATAGTACAACTACAGTCTCGTCTATTGTGAAGGCAACATTGAAGAGGAAGAAGGGGCGCCAACCAAAATCTTCAAAGGCTGGGAGGCCTACTAACATCCTCCAAAGAGTTGAGGATGGATCTTGGTGGATAGGACGAGTTCAGTCTATGAGGAGAGTTCATGGGAAGCAGTGGGGCCTCCTTCGGCAGCCGGTGGACCTCATGAACCTCAAAGAAACATCAGGAAAGCAAAATTCTAACACATGCAACATTCAAGTTATGCTACAGTACTTTAGGAAATTCCCGGGTCATTTGAAATTCAAATATGATCATACGGACACGAGGTGGATTGATGTAGATACCATAATATCCACTGTCACTTTAGAGTATAACTCCACAACCGATGTATACACATTAGATTCTAATGACGCTGATGCACTCAATGAATTTGTGAGTTCAAAGAATTAATATATATAGGATTTAGGATTAAGAATTTATTTGATGGTGAAAGTGGGTTTCTTTTTAAATGCAGTGGGTAAAGGTTGAATTGTTGAATGATATAATCCTGTGGATTTCTCATATTTTAGTTTATTTTAGGGTTTATTAGTCACTGCCAGCAGTGAGCAGCAGATGTGTACTCAACCCAAGGGTTGCGTCTTCTGGCGAAATTGACGTTGGTGAATAAGGAGTGTCGTGACGTGGTTGCAGTGATGGTGGAGCACGCGGTGTTGCGGTTGGCGCAATTTGACTTGGTTTGGGAGTGGTTCATCATAGCTTGTTTTGTATAAACTGTGTTCTTTCTTAAACACATTTTTCTAATTTGAGGGGGTTGTTTTGAGAGAGGTATATTTTGAAGGGCCAAATCGTGTTTGAAGGGCATTGAAGACTTCAATCTTGAGCAGTGCGTTCTTCTGTTGTGAAGCTCTTGCCACGCTGAGACTTTCAGATTGTAGATGATGATGGTTTAAGATCGTTTTGTTGTTGTCATAAACATTTTGCCGCGTACTTTGCTATGTATGGTATACTAACTTCATGCTGCAGCCCTCTTTACATGTGTCCATGTAGTTCTGCATCCTCTAAACCAACTATGCCACAAATCCTTAGTACAAAGACCACGCTAATTTTCTAAAGTTGCTTTGTTATAATGAAGTTATGGTACTATAAAATGCAATCTTTCTGTAATTTGAACTAAATGTATGGTATAAAAAAATATAACAATTTAGAAAATTAGGTAATGAAATGGTCACTTTAATTAGGTCCAACCACCAAAATACCCCCTAGAAAAATACCTCTCGGTCACACGTGATATACAAACCCCCTATAGAGTCACCCCCCCGAGTTTGAAACTAATTTTGATGTCAAATCATCTTTAAAGAGTAGCCTCTACCTTACATATTACTTAAAAGGCATTTTTTTGTTGGATGAATGTGTGGTACGAACATTTACATGCAATAAATCACAGGCTCTCGAGTCTCATCCATTGTGCAATATTGTAGCTTACATTTAATTTTTTTCACAAATTCTCAAGAGAGCAACGTTGACTACAATCATTAAAGTGATGACGCCACATATGGATGAAAATGAAATTTTACATTTAAACTTCTACACATTCATCCCAAATCTGACAATTTCATCCAATTTTATGAATTTGGGGGGGTTTCAAGTGATTTTAGCATTCTCATCAACACCAATGTATTTTTTTTTTTGAGATAGTTGAAAATTTATTTCAATGCCAAAAACCAAAATATCAAGGCCAGTGGGGACCCGAGAAAGAGAATTTGGTGGGCTCTATTGGGTGCACCTGATGAAAACAATACAACCCAAGTTGGGTTAACAACCTAAACGTGTTTAATTAAGCATGCATTAAGCGCTCTCATGTTCCAATGCATGATTCTAGTGTTATCCTAATGATAGAGAACTTCATTTCTGCCCCAAATCTTGTCAAACTTCCCAAGTGTGTCCCATGCAATTCTAGCATAATCAAGGATACCTAGCCAAACCATTTGTTTTTTTTGCTTTTTTTTTGCTTTTTTTTGGGGGGGGGTTCATCCCACTTGGTGTTACTGAAGGTAAGGTCATTCCCTTCAACCCAAAGAGTCCACAATGTGACAACTCACAAGAGCAACCAAAACTCTAGAAAGCTTACAAAGTGTGGATGGGATTTCTTTACCGCAAATGACTTTGAAGGGGTCTTGAAAGGGGTCATCAACATCAGTGCAGCTTGCTTGTCATTGTGGTTGATACCTTTAAAAAAAGACTTTGAGGTAAAGAATAGAGCTTTACATGTACATCAACCTTTGCAAGGTTTGACCATTAGCATACATGGGCCTAATTGTGGGTTTATTTGTCAACGGAATTGGGGAAATCTATAGAATAATTTTAAAAGAAAGAGAATATTCACTTAAATAACAAATAAAAAATTCATCCAAGCTTTGAAAACTAAGAGGAAAATGGCTACGGCTTTATTTGGGTTTGAGAATTATCTTGTACCAATCACATCATATATGTTTAAACACAGTCCAACTTCCTGATTATATTAGACAAAACACATTGCCAAGAACCCTTACCCATGTTTAACCAACCACCGGTGCTAAAATGACATAATTGTAAACAATAATCAAGTTGAATGTTGTTCATATTGTGGGCAAAACTCATAATAAAAGGAACATAATACCTGACATAACACAGACACACAAACTGAGGGAAAATGGCACCCGTGTAAACCTTTTGGCAACGTTTGATGGCTCTTCGGCACATGGCAGCCTCTGAAAGAAAGCATGGCCATGGACGCTGCTTTCATGCTTCCATGTGCTGTTGACTGCTCCCGAAACTCCGGCGGGTTGATGAGTCTAGTTAGGGCCACTTCACACATGAGCCAAGGGCCGTGACCATGAAATTGTGAGAGCCCAAACGAAAGTGTCCCAAGGCCGTCCCAACACACCTTCATAATCACGTAGTGTGGTCATGGACCCTCAAGTGTAGTGTGAAGTCATGTGTGACCACACCCTCAACCAAATGCTATTTCAATGAATTTCTATTCATGCGGGTCCTCAAACATTATAAAGTAAAATAAACCAACGGTTGTGAGTGCATGGTCGGAGTGCCATGGTCTCCTAGTTTTGTGTTAGGCCTACCTCCAAGAGGTGATTTTGGAAAATAGTCCCAAGTGACCATGAAACATGATCCATTCGATGCCGTGTAAGAATCCATGTAGACTTTTCATCCATCTTGCATTCACATATATACTCCGTTGGTCCCTCAAGCGTAGTGTGAAGCAAACTTGGACGGGCTCTGCCTTTTCCACCGATGAGAGTGCTTGAAGTGTCTTGGTCACGGGCTCTCAGTCCCGTGTGTGAAGTGGCTCTTAGAAGCACCCGCACAGTCATATACAGTACAGGGCTTGTGGATAGCTTATAGACGAGGATCCATAGATTGCATAATGCGACTAGCTAGGCTCAAAGCACGGCCACATAGTAGCCTCGGCAACGGGAGTTTCACTAAATTTGGAGGGGCCGGGCCCCCCTGGGAATGGAAGAATAGTATGTTAAGGAGGATCTGGGAAAGAGGAAAGAGAATGCCACACTGGACAAAATTGGGAGGCCGGATTGGGGGGGGGATGCATTGACGTGTTCAAACAGCTGACAGGTGGAGCATCTGTGACTGCCTAGTCATCAGCATTATTTCGTTGGTAGGAGAGTCATCTCACAGTTTTTGGAAAGTCCACGTGTCACATGTCGATTGGACGTCCCAACTCCCACCCCGCGTGCAGTGTTACTTCACCTGTATTCACTCATGCCCCGATCACACCAACTTCCCTTCAACTTCCGGATGTGAAATAGTTGGGGATGTCATGACGGCCGGATGCCAAGTTGTTCACACCAACATCCCGGTTTGGTCAACGTTTTGGCATCTCAATGTGTAGCAACCGGAATAGAGTGACCGGCAGAGGCTAATATTGGAGAGGTTACCGTTTTGTGGTGGGACCCACATGTCCGAGTCATTTTGGTGATGGGGCCTACATGTCCGACGGACGTCCAAACGTGGATGTCAGATTATAGGTGGTGGCCATCTCCGGCGCCGTCATACATCATGGACGGTGATGGCCCACCATGAAAATCACTATTGGAGACTTATTCATCTACTGAAAATGAACTTATTGTTTGGTGTGATCAAGGCATCACTGCAGTTCGGGTAACTGACATGTTTTACAACACCTATTGGTCGGGGGAGGTTGACATGTGATTTAAGCAAACCAACCCATACATTCGTTCTTTGTTGGTTGCCTAAACCCTTGCCTCTAAGGAACTAGTGTACGAGTTGGTTTGCACCAGCTGTTGACATGTTCATTCCTTTCAATAGATTACTACACTAATTATCCCAATTAGTGAGGGAGGGCTAATAGTGTGTGTGGGAAATTAGTGAAGGTGATCCTAATTTTTTGGTTTTTTTTTATGCTATGAAATTAGTGCCACCCAAAAGATCTAGGATGCATTCTTCAACATGGTACTATTGGTTGGAAATACTATTCAAAGCAATGTTATTCATTGAAAGTACATTAATTATTCATCTTGACACTATTCATTGACAAGCATTGTGTTTGCATATAATCTCTTTTACCGCTCTATTAGCATCTTAGAGCGCACACTAATGTTCTTGAAATGTATGGTAAATGAGCATGTATACCTGAATTTAGTATCACTAAATAAAAATTTTAGCCCTCACTAATTTTGAGATTTGGAAAAATAGTGCATGTTTTGGGAATCGGTACCACACACACTAATTGGGATGATTAGTGCAGTTTACGTCAAATTGACACTTGGATCGAGGTCAGGGATTTCAAATTAGTTTCAAAAAATTGGACGAATCATTGATAGAAGTTAGTTAGCATTAGGGGTATTGATGACCAAAAAATTCTTCAAAAGCAAGGTCCAAAACGTTAGCTAACTTCTAGTTTCGTAGCTTTTATTTAAACATAAAGTCTAACTATAAATACACTTCTTATTGTATTTAGTATCACATACGTAATAGTGTCACTTACCCTATTTTGAGACGTAGCCACGTATGCAAGTTATGCTAATGTTCAACAACGTCATCATTGGCATCACTGATGATACACGGTGTTCAAGTGCACTTACTTATATCTTGGCATGGGTATGCTCAATAGTGTTATGAGGTGTGTATGCTTGTCTTACACAATGGTTTACAAGTTGACTAAAAATGTACACAAATGACACTTGCCATTAGTATGCTCAGAAATATCTTCCTCTTGCATACCAAAATACAAACACATGATACTTGCCATCAAGACGCTCAATTATACAATATCTTCCCCCTTGTATACACGCAAAACTAGCATCTCAAGCATCCCAATGTGCTACCCTAAATGTCATAATGTCTCACTTCCAAAAGTTATTTCTTTTGACAAAGAGTGTCATGTTGACAACCAACGGACGTGACACTTTGAGACCTCTAGACATCTAGTTCAGGTTGTTTGCCAATAGTGTGTGTGACACTAACTACCCTAAACAGTGTAACATAGTTTGAGCGATTACATTATAACATAGCCGAAGGAATGATCGGGGAGAACCGATAGTTAGTTACAATGAACCGGTTGAGTTTGAAAAATATGCGGTTGAATTTCAAGATTGCAGGAAAATTATTGATCATTTTAGAGGAATCTATGGAATACACCCCAATTTAATAAAGGAAAACCGGAGGATGTCATCAACATGTAACCGGTTGGACTTGCAAACACTAGGATCTCAACCGGTTATGCCCAAAAATCTGCCCGATCACTGAGCCGAAGCCGTAAGGGCGGGAAGTGCAGGTGGACCCTCACATAGCCTAGGCCACACTGCAGTGTCTGGCATCTCCAATGTGGCATTTGGGAGGTTTCCAGGTGACTGTCTATGATCAATCAATCATTCCACCAGAGCACCAGCACCAGCAACGCAGAATCACTCCCACAATTCACAGGTGCCAGCAGGAGGGGAGGGGGGGCCTGCCTGGGGGAGGACGAAGCATACAAAGCCTGCCAGCAGCCCAGCAGCAATGAACAGGGAGGACTGACGGGCCGCTAGAGTAGAGCAACCCGTAACCGATGACTTCTGAGATTTTTCCCGTGTAGGATGATAGAATGCAGGAGGTTTACAATTTTTTTCCGGTAATTTTGTTCTCTAAATTGAAGTTATTATGAATTTTTGAAGTCAAAAGATAGTCCGATCATATTATCAATGTCTAGAGTTTGTCATAACCGTTCATTTCTCTTCACTTTTATCACTCAAAACTAATACATGTGTGAGTCATGGCATTATTGGTTCCGGCTTGATTGAAATTCGATCCCGGCCTGATCAAAACTCTGATGAACTTCTATAGATGCCTCTGCTATAGAAACCTCTACTATAGTTACAGATGAACCGGTCGAGTGTGAGAAACAATTGGTTGAAGTTCATTGAGACTTCAGGAACACTTACCCATCATTTTAGAGGAATCTACAGAGTACACCTCAGATTAATAAGGAGAAACCGAAGGATGGCAACATGTAACCGGTTGGACGCGGAAACAGAAGGATCTCCACCGAATATGCCCAACAATCTCCCCGGACACTGCCCAGCAGCAGCAGATCACCACATCAAGCCCTGCTGCTGCTGCCGCTGCTGCTGACTGCTGGCTCCTCTTCCACGCCCTGTCTGCACAGTTGTTGCCGCCCACCCCCAGTGCACTCATTGACTTACTTAATCTGCTTACCCCTCTTCTTCAGCCCACTTAATTAACTTATCTTGCTGTAACTGTTACTTAGCTGCTCACTACAAACTGGACTAACTTAGCACACTCAAACTCAGCTCAATCATCACCAAATTCTACTTACGTACATACATCTGTACGCGCATTTCGAGTTCATGAATCCAGTCCACTGCCTGCACTGCAGCTGGTTGTTGGCTCGACTGCGTATGTAAGTATGCAACGGCCAGTGCTTTACACGCCAGTTGAAGCGTTGCCAACGAATCCGGGTTCATGGGGAGCTGTCCGCGTGGCACGTGAGAAAATTGGGATGGGTTTTGTCAAGTTAGGAGGCGCAGGCTCCGTGTTGTCTGCTTTGTTTTCAATCTGCTTCTTTCTTCTTATTATCGCAGTGGCAAGTGGGTTCGGAGGAGTTAAGTAAGTCCAGGTGTTGAGTATCTTTGTGTGTGGGAGTGGTAAAGGTGTGGGCTACGACAACCACCAGCTCCAGCTGATAGCATCAAGGTTTCGGAGACTTACACCAGATTGCATAATCCTTGAGGGCTCATGTGCAGCTTGAGAAGAATTAATTGTTGCAGCTGGTAGGAGACCCTCAAAAGTTGTCACAATTCTTCGCCTTCTCTCTCTCTCTCTCTCTCTCAAGTATCTATCTGAGTTGCCTCGGAGCCTTATTTGCGTTTCAGAGTCTTTTTGGGGACTTTTCCTATCGGCTTGCCTACTTTAGGAGCTCAAAAATCATATCTTGGTTTTAGAGGTTGACAAGCCTTACCGCAGAATTTCAGCTGTCTTATATCTTTCCATCTCAGTAGACGACGGAACTCAGCTTGTGGCTTCCTCGGACAAGCAATGACGGTTTACGTACAGGATGAAGTACGTAGGTAGCTGGGTTGCATCTTCGAAACTGTGAGATTAGGGAAGATTGTCGGAGACTTGTTCTTCAATCCGGGTTTCGATAGTAGCTGGGTTTCAGTGAGCAGCCGTGCTTAACTCTTTATACAATATTCCAGTGGAGACTACAGGTGGTCCGCATTGTTTGGGGATAGTTTGAGTGCCAACCACGTTGGCTCAGCTACCAAGGACAAAGCTATCGAGGGCATCAAGAGAAGAAGATAGCAGGGATCTCTCAAGCCGATTTTTTTTTAATGCATCACAATAGTTTCGCTTGGCAATCCGAACGACATAGAACTTCGTCGTGTTCCGGGTGCAGCCTAGGGTTATGTTGCTGGCAATAGCGAAGAAGACTCCTATGTGGAGGAAAGTGGACAGAGTTGCAGACTTGGTGGTAGTAATGTTGGAGGGCTTGCTAAACCACTGGTTTAGGGTACATCAGCCATTGGAATTGGACAGCAGGTTGCGACCCGTCCGGCGACATGGAGGGGAGAAGTTCCGACGCCGTCTCTGTTTCCGGAGAGTGTGCTACATATTGGTGCTCCTTGCTGTTACTGCAGTGGTGGCGCTTGTGGGTTCCCAGTCTGCTGAAGGTTAGCTTTCTTGCGCTTTCACATGACATCTGTCATTTTGCACCCTCCTCTTTATTTCAAAAGAACAAAGTCTCCCGTCATAGTAGCATCACATCTTATGTACCATCATTTAGTTATCTTTGGATTTGGCTTTGAGAGCATCAAGCATTGATCAAATGGTTAGCTATAACTTACCATCCAAGCGAGGAGTCTAGACATGCCATATTTTCCCAAATTTAGACACCTTTTCCAACCCGGAAGCTTGAGAGAGACGGTGTTGGGACTCAGTCACAAACAGAAGGTGCTTTGAAAACCTGTGTCTAATGTGGGCTGCCTCAATGTCTGGAGGTATTGAGGAGGCCGACAATGTTAGGGTAGACGTTTGAATATGCACAGTATGTGCATTAATTGTGCGACAACCGCTGAAACCTCTCTTTAGTTTTGTCGCCTTCCAAAATCTTGCACGAATCTTCCCTACCGGACACGATTGCACATTGCACAGTCTGCAAAGATCTACTCAGCGTGATTGCTTTTGGCACTTTCCAACATTGTTTGAGCGGAGGGGTAGCAGTCCAATCAATAAGGAATATGATATTCCTTATTGCGCGAGTGCGGGGAAGCAGAATCTTGGGCGAATAGTGGGAAGTTCAGAGACATTTGTGCCGCCATTGCTGAGGGCAGGCATCATATACACATACTCTTGAATGTGTTATTTCCAATGTGTTCTGTGTAAATTTCGGGTCTTTCGATTCAGGGTTCCCACCTCACACTTGTGCTACACATGCATCCTTACAATTACCTAGGTTAGCATGCTGCGCGACATCACAGGTTCAAGATGAAGAGAGAAATCCTCTTCCTTGCATATGCGCTCACAGCTTTGCATAACACATTCCCGAGATGTTTAGAATTGACGTTGCCTCAATGGTTTAGTTCGAGCTTTTTCCCCTTTTATTCATAACTTCTCTGCTTTAAGAAGCGTTTGCATCTGTGAGGGTGTGCATTTCCTTGCTGATGATGACTTTTGTTGATGCAGTTGGTCCAACGGCCAGTGCGATTCCCTTCTTCCAGCACTTGAACTTGGACAAGGAGGAAAATACCGCTGGCGGCTTGTACATCGAAGACGTTGTCGAGTTTGTCTCCGAGGTTATGTTTCTGGTTCGAGTGCCTTCAAGCTACCAGATTCCAAGCAAGGAGAATATTAAATGCCGGTATGGTGGTATGACCCACTTCGCCTATCGAAAGGCTTTGACAGTGCACTCTACTACCGATGGGCGAGCTGCAGTTGTGTGCGGTGCCCCTTCGAAGAATCTGACATGGGATGTAAACTCAGCCACTGTTGAAGTGGACAGTGATCGAGAGATTCGGAGAGGGAGGATTAACCCTACCTACTTAGAGCCCTTGCTCTGGAACTTCACGAAGGTGGTGTACGAGGTTATGCCAACCGAGACCGATGTGGTTGTGTTTGCACATGGAATCAACAATACAATCGGCATCGAGCTACCCGAATCGGAGAGGTTGAAACAGTTCCAATGTGTGTATGGCGGGTACTACGAGACTCCTGTAATTGCACAAGCACAAGAGGTTTTCAGGTGCCCCCACCCGCCCAGGTACATGATCCCTTTCCTGTCCGGGAGGAAGATGACGCTCAGGTTTGAAGGCAAGGCAATCTCAACCGTGGCGTACTACAATCCACCACTACCCATACAATTGCCTGCACACCAACCCTCCGATGCAACCGACAGGAAGCTCTTGTCCGGGAAATCCAAAGACTTGACTCTTCAGATGCACGAATTGTCCGGCCCGAATTCCCACAAGCCACATCACATATGCTCCTGTACCATGATTTACAACGGTGCGAAGTTTCTCAAGGAGTGGGTGTATTACCATAGCCATCTGGGTGTGGAGAAGTTTTACCTGTATGACAACAACAGTGAAGACAACCTCGATGAAGTCATCGATGGCTTGGCAGGGTTCAATGTGACGAAGACATCATGGCCATGGGTTAAGACCCAGGAGGCAGGATTCTCCCATTGCAGCCTGGTGGCTGAGCCTGAATGTACATGGATGCTCTTCACCGACATTGATGAGTACTTGTATCCCAACCAGGGCTTGCTGAATCCACAAAATGCACAAAATGCATCTGGTCCCGCTGTCAACGAAGCTGCTGCTGCACCGGGGATTGCAACCGAGGGCATCGACAAGACACAACCTGGTCACCTGCGGTCGGTGCCATCGATTCTGACCAAGCTGATTGAGGAGGCAATTGCATTGCCAGCGGAGAAGGGTGAACCCGAGGAGAATGGAAAAGTAGGACAGATTGGCATTTTCTGCCAAAATTATGGGCCTTCGGGGCTCAGTGTGTCACCCATACAAGGAGTCACTCAAGGGTACACATGTCGGGTGAAGAGAACCGAAAGGCACAAGGCCTTGGTTCTACTGGGCTCCGTTGTGGATACTTTGCAGAATGTGATCCACCATTTCACATTGAAGCCTGGCTACAGGACGAACAATGTGAAGCCATATATGGCCACTGTCAACCACTACAAGTTCCAAGTGTGGGATGAATTCAAGACCAAGTTTCAGCGACGAGCGGCCACATATGTTGCGGATTGGACCGAGGACCGGAACCATTCCTCAAAGGATCGAGTCCCGGATTTGGGTACGAAGGCGGTGAAGCCGGCGGATTGGGAGGTGCGGTATTGTGAATTGCAAGATTATGGGCTCCGGGATTATGTGAGGAAGGTTTTTGGGTCTTCACGAAATGGAACCTGGCATCTGCCTTGGGAGTAAGCATTTCAATTCCAAAAATACGAAGCATCCTTTCGACTAACAAGGTTTTATGAGGTACAAGCTTCCCTGTGAAGCTGACGAGTTGAAGGTAGATTGTGTATTGTAGATAAATTGGTTGTAAACGACCTTGCTCCTGTACACTATTTCAGATTTAGCTCAATCCGTGAGAAGTGGTTAGAAACAAAAAAGGCAGCTAGCGTACGAAGCTTGCTGACTTCATTTTTGTAGGCTTAGGTGATGATGCTTGTCCCACCATGCCTCCCACATTGGGAGTGAACAATCAATAACAGATTCGAAGAGATGTGACAACTCTGTCGTTGTAGTTAATCTGAGCTGGGAACATTTGTGCTTGTGTTGCTGGAGTTACTTGTGGGCATGGTTGCTGCAAACTACGTACACGAATATGTAGCGAAGCTAACTGCTTGTGCAGTGGAGATTTGTAGATGATCAAGCTGGCCACCAACTTAGATTGGATTTGGAGAGTCCTTACCTTTGGTCAGGTTATCTAGCTTTTGTTCCAACGATGTGGAGTAGATGCTCAAGAAACCACAATCAACAGTCCCTCAAGTTGCATTCCACACATTACAAGGAGATTCTTGTGTGGGATGATTAGAGCTTATTTGCACAATGAGTTGTTTGATGTCCTCCTTCGTAAGAGCTTGTGGGTAAAGCGACTCTTGCAGAAAAAAACTCTCGTGGTCAAAGGTGCATTAAAATAAGTTTTCAAGCGCAGTAAAACGATTTTTTTTTAATGCATGTATGCAAGGATCTTGCACGAATAAATCTAACCGCAGCAAGCCAAAGGGATATTGTGATTATAAGGTTTTTTTTGCCTGACAAGCAACACTCATAAAGAGGTTTCAACCAATGTGGGCATGAACATGTGGCACAATGTTTTATTTGGAAAATTATTTAATTTGTGCCTTGTGGGCAGATCGAGTATCTTTGGATCTCAACTCTTTTGGCATACAAGTACAGAAATTTTAGGTAGTAGGAGCTGGTTAGTTTGGGCCGGGGATTCGTGGCACTCATGTATTTTCATTAGTGAGAGTTCATTCATCTTTGCGGATGAGATGAACCACTTTAGACACTACCTCACATTGTTGGCTCCTTGTCTCAAGGGTTTCAAAAATATCAAGTTTTAGTAGTTCTAAATGATCCTAGTCTAATCTAATACTTAAGGCAATAATACAAAGGGGATTAGATAAAATAAAAATGCCTCATATAGAAACAAGTGGGTGCATCATGCATTGTCAACCTATGATTACTAGTCCGGTTATTTTTAAGAAATTAATATGGGCGGACATTAAATACTCCCTCACGAACTTTCGGGGGTGTCAAATCCGGGCTAGGGCAACCCTCTAAAGAAATTTCTAAACCTAATAAAAAATTGTTGCCCATCCCGCCCAACTTCGAAAAAAAACATTGCCCTTGCATTCTTGAAGGCCGCTTGACTACAAATCCCATATTGAGTGCACTTCACTTCAAGGTCTAAAATCCAGATAGATAGATAGATAGATAGATAGAAACTCCGGTCCTTTTTTAGCAAGGGGCCGGCGTGAATAAAGTGTCCGTTCGTAATGCCAATGACCCGATGCCCATGACGCATAAGTAAGACAGAGAGCTCACTAACCCTCGCGGGTCGGTCTAAAATCCAATATATATGTGCACTTCCAATTAGTAAATAAGCAATTGATTGGGATTTCATTCTGGAAGTGAAACCATCAATGAAGCAAGTAATTAACTTGGAGGTCAAGAACATTGCAAAATCCTCATTAACATTGAGGTTAATTATAATTTTGTGACTTAAAACTATCTTTGTCATCCTAATGATAGATTAGTGCAAGTGTTCCTAAAATGACCAAAATGAAACAATGAACGTAGAATATATAACATACAACAAAAATAATACATATATATAAATCAATCTTATTTTTTAGGTAATATAATATGAGCTATAAATAAATGGTATGTTATTTGGAATTAGACTTGTGGGACAACGTTATGGATGGGGTATACTCAGAAAATCATAAGTTTCTAACTATAGCCTATCTGAAATATTGTAAGATTTTATCCTCATCAAATATTGTATTATCTTTAAAATCACATGGTGTATATTAATTATTTTCAAATAAATGTTATATAATAATAATAATGAATTTATTTTTGAGTTCACCAATTTACCATAAGTTGATATATATTATAATGACATATTACAAATGTTTGAGCAATCACACCCGTGCAAAATAAATGAATTATGAAAAAAAAAAGTCTATGACAACACATCATAATTATATGTTGCACACGTTGATATCTTGCGATATTTATCAAATTAACCATGTGGAATTCAAAGCCACATCATGGCCTTGGAAACAACTTATGGGAGGTTAGAAAATAGGCTTAGAGCATCCAATGCCACATCGTTGCCTCTTGCCAACTAATTGATATTTACAAAATAGCTAGTAGTTCACAATAGCTATGAGGGAGAAAATAGGTCATACATGCCAACTCGGAGGCGTTTCAGTAAAGTAAGCTCCATCCGAGCTTCTTGATGGACTCATCCGATTTTTGTTACCGGATGGCTTTACTTGAGTGCCACGAATCCCCGGCCGTTAGTTTGGTCCTTGTCATCACTTATACAGGTTTGTTCGCCCTTGCGATGTGTATTTGATCAAATCTGTAGAAAAACCAGGCGTTAATTACAAGAGTGTACACTAAATCTCAACAATTGACTGGGCATGGGTGTAGAGTGATTTGATACACCGAGCAGGTACAGTGGCGGTATCTCTATGTACCTTAGGTCTCACACATACCTATCCTTCTGGAAACGATTCCTTTCTTGAATATTGCGATCTCCATCCTCAACCTTTGGAAGGTGATCCATCCTTGTCAATTATATTATAGACAATATCCCCTCTGCTTATCCATCATTGGAGTTGCGCTCAGACGTTGTGTTTTGCAATTTCTAGTGAGGTTAGACAGTGGTGAGCGATTGGAGTTCTGCACATATCCACCATCTAGGATTGTACTACACTTGAGGGAGGAAGTCAAATCACACAATAAGTTTATTAGTAAATTGTGCTTCAGGATTTGAGAGACAGGAATTTGCTGGACAAAAGTCGGTTCCTGCACCCTTTTTGTGACAAGAAATGGATGATAGTTTACCATCGCTCGGTTGGCTCTCATGATGCCTGTGGACAACCGCATTAGCCTGGGTAGAGACATGTGTCACCTGTCAAGTTTATTCAGTTGTACTCAATGTAGCTTGATGCCTGCCATAATAGGTCTCCAAGTTACATAAAGTCATCATTTTGGGTGGGTTGCAAGGTTTGTAATAGGAGAGAATTTAGAGATTGGACAAAGCAAAGCTTCAGACCTGCGGAGTGGGATGTTCTCAGGAAGCACAACAAGAATCAAAATCTAATAAATTACGTGGAAGCAATTGGCGACCCACCATGGCCCAATGATTTTGACCTTAGCATCCACTAACTCGGACGCTCAAAAGTACTTCAAGCCTTAGTACTTCAAGCCTTAGTTACTCAGAAAGAAACGCCAGACTCAATGGCCAATTTCGAGAAATATTTCACAAGGTGGACAAAAAATGATCTTAAAGTTCAATACATTTCATTTTAACTGGATTAATGTACTTTCAGAAAATTTCATAACAGATAGTGTAGGCAAGAACGATGCCAACTGGGAAGAAAATTCAATCAGTTCGATTTGTTTCAATCATCGGAAGGAGGCACATGTGTGTCCAGTTTTTCCTTGTACAGGATTTTTGGTGTGTTTCCAACAATCTACAGCCAGGAATATATATGAGAGTGGATATTGCAAGCATCAATCAAATTTAGTAGAAACGTCACTATAGCCAAGTTCTGACCTGTTTAAAGAAAAGATCCTCTTTGAATGTTACTTGAGAGGTATGAGTATGCAAGTTTTGATAGAAATTCGGAAAGATTCCTGATGAGGGAGAAGAGTAAATACTCACCGTCTCCTTCCTTATGTCGGTCACAAAGATTTTGCAATGAGCAAGCCCAACGCGTAATAATAATGCTGCAATGTCAATTTCACATACCTACTGCCAATCGCTCACATGAATATTTGTCATGAAGAAATAGGTGTGTGAAACTATTGGTTACAAACAATAGTGTGATTCCTGAGGGTATACAAGAGAACAGCAATACGCTACTTACTGATGTAGTCATAAATTTCAAATGAGAGAAACAAGAGACATACAGCTAAATGATACTTTACACAGGTCCAATTGTCTGCAACAGAGCACTACAGATGACTTCTGGATTTCAAACGACGATTGTCTGAAAAGAGCTTGTCTGAGCTCAAAGATGCAACATGACTGACATTACAATTGAGGTGAAAAGAAGCCTCTGAGGCACATAGTCCACGAGTACAGACAGCTCAAGACTCGGTACCAGATCAATCAAAACTCAGTAAAACCAGGATGTGGAGGCTAACAACGACAAGAACAGAGAGACAGATCATCGCAATGCAACCTGTGAAGAGACAAGCTGATGTATATTGTACAATCAAGGATGCCGAAGCCTCCTTAAGTGAAGCGAGCCTTGGCTTGCAACTTCAGGAATCTTGTGCCTGTACATTCATGTGCACATAACCTTGACATGTGTCGACAAACTTCTTCGCCTGGCGCTGATGCCTTCCCAATGTCTCTCAAGAGTCTAAAAACACTGGAAGACTAACTCTTTATCCCTATGAGAGACGCCGCAATTGAGGGCACCTCAGAACTATACCACAAGCTGGGATTACCTCTTCACTGTTAAACCAAAAACCTTGGAGAATGTGACACGATGAACTCGCATGCACAGGTAGGTACGCAATGCAGCTTCAAGTGATTTTCTGTACACGAGATTATGAGCTCAGTTCAAGCATTGAAGCAGCTTCTCTGCTAGTTTTGGGATGTTGGACTGGTCAGGAAATTGGAAGGACCCTGATGTAAGTTTAGACAGGGGTGTTAGCGCTCTGGAAATTACCGCCACTACCGTTCATCTCGTGGGGTCTCTTGAGGCCATTTATGGAGCTCAGGGTTGTGTCGTGGTCGGAGTTGTCATAATGAATGTAAGCAGTTCCACCGTGCCGGGTAATGTCCATGCCAGCGATCTCGTCTTCGGGGGAAATTCGGAGCAACCGGAGCTTGTGCAGGATCAAAAATAAAGGGCCCATGGTTGCAGACACCCAGCCTGTGATGACAAGAATCTCAATGATCTGGGCGGCCAGGAGCTTGCCTCCGCCACCCATGAAGAGGCCGTAGGGCCGATCGGAGAAATCATTGTACACTTGCTGCACATAGTGCTTCTCGGCGAAGAGGCCGACGAAAATGAGGCCCCAAGCCCCGCACCCACCGTGGAGCTGGGCTGCCTCCAGTGGGTCATCGTAATGCAAACGAGCTGCAAGGAAAATGTAAAAATATAAATTGGCGTTAGACCCTGACCCCACACATAACCCAAAATTATCACCAAGTGCAAACATCTTGCCCCGCCATGATTCTCTCATGTGTGTGTACATTGGGTTCCACACGATTCACAGGAGTAGGGCTTAGGGCTGGCTTTCATGTAAGCTGCTCGCCACCAGATCAGATTCTAGTGGAAATGTAGATGCCACCAGGTGGATCTACATTTCCACTAGAATCTGGTAGGCGATCGGCCTTCATGGAAATTAACCTTTAGTCTGCTCAGATAGTAGTTGAATAATGGTGAGGCCCAGTTTTACACATATTGCATGGCGATCCAAATTGGGACACAAAAGCCTCTCGTAGTGTTGACAGATACTAATGCTTCGCCTGAGAAGATGTTGATCGTCAGAGTCTTGGTTTGATGGACTGTAGAAAACCTTCCGCCTATTCCACAAATCACAACCTAGTGCTATGGACAGAGGAAAATCAACCAGGATGCTGTTCAAGGACAAGAACGCATACACTCGACGCCATGACTTGAAGAGCAGATTTAAGTAAAAGCAGCAACAATTATGGAAAACAAACTGGTGCTCCGTCCGGTTGAACTGGGAATTGGCCCAGAAATGGTATTCGTCCGCGGAAACGTCACATTAATCTTGTCACAGAAGTTCCTAAAGGATGATGATTCGTACAGGAGCAAAATTATGATCAACCTGAACTTTTGCTGAAGTCGAAGAGCTGAAGAAATATGTGAGCACGAAGTAAAGGATGTGAGGAAGAAGTGAAGGATGTGACCAAAGAGTTAAGGGGTGGCGCAGGAACTGTTGCTTCTGTACGAGATTCCTCAAGTTCTTTTGAGATTCAACAAAACTGTTCCTGCACAAGAAAAAGATTCAAGAAAGCTGACGAAAGAGAGTCGAATTGTTCACCTGCGAGCCTGTTGAGCAGGATGAGGGTCCAGGCAGACCCGAATCCACAAATAATGCTAGCCCATGGAGCAACGACAGAACAACCAGCCGTGATGGCAGCAAACCCACCCAACAAGCCGTTACACACATCCAGCACATTCCAGTGACCATCAAGGAGGCGTTTCGCAAACAAAGTGGTAATTGCCGCAGTACACCCCGACAGTGTGGTGGTCACCGCAGTCCTCCCCACACCAGTCCAGTTCCCTCGAAACCCTGAATATGGCACAAAAATCTTAACCCAACTACCGGGGTTAAATCCATACCATCCAAACCACAACAAGAACGTCCCAAGCACCACCAACGTCGCACTATGACCACGAAAGATCATAGGATTCCCAGTTTTGTCAAATCTTCCAATTCTAGGACCTTCAATATATGCGCCCCACAGTCCCGCAATTCCCCCCACCATGTGCACCACACCGCTCCCTGCAAAGTCTATGGCACCCGTACCGAAGAGTAAACCCCCCGGGCCAACGGATTTACTTGCTGACAGCCATCCATCTGTTGACCATACCCAGTGTGAGACAATTGGGTAAACAAACGCTGTCAGATATGATGAGTAGATGAGATAAGCTCCGAACTGTGTTCGCTCAGCGATGGATCCCGATGTGATGCCTGCAGCCGCGATAGCGAATGCCCACTGGAACAGGAAGAAGCTGTAGTCATAGCTCTCGCTGGGGATCCCAGCCAACCCCCAGTTGTAATGCCCAATGAACCCATTTGGATGGCCTGACTGGCCGAATGCGAATGCGAAACCGAAGACGTAGTATGAGATGCCCCCGCATGCTGCGTCCAGTACGTTGGTGAGCATGATGTTCATGGTGTTCTTGGCTCGCACTGAGCCTGCACATAGCATCGCGAACCCAAGTTGCATCGCGAACACCAGGTAGGCTGAGAACAGTAGGTATGTGTTGTCCACTGCCAGGTGGGTTGCGTCTAGTTGGGATGAGATCGTGTCTAGCTTCGTGCATAGAAACGTGCTCACTTGTGCTGCGTTCGCTGTGCCCCCTAGTAATCCTTGTAACTGGGTTAAATCCCCCGCTGCGCATCCGTAGTTCGTCATCACGCCAAAATCTCCAGCCTCGCAATCTCAGCAAAAATCCAACCTCACAACCTCACAATCCCAACCAAAATCTCCAACCTCGCAAGCTGACAACCTCAACCAAATTCGCCTCCGACTCTGCAACTCTGTCTCTCTTCTCCACACTAATTGATGAATTTTCTCCCTATCCCACCAAGTTTAAGAAATGCTGCTAATCTCGCCGTCCTCCGACTCTGTCTATCTCTCTCTCTCTTCGCGACTCTTCGACTTTCCTTCTTCTTCCAAGCTCAAGCTCTCCAACCTCACAAGCTGACAATCCCAACCAAAGTCTCCAATCTCGCAAGCTGAAAATCTCAACCAAATACTCCTCCGAGTCTGCAACTCTGTCTCTCTTCACCACACTATTTAATGAAATTCCTTCCTATCCCAAGTTCAAGAAATGCAGCTTAAGTCGGCTTCCTCCGACTCTGCGACTTTGTCTCTCTTCGCCACACTTCGAATTCTCTTGGTCTCCCAAGTTCACACTCTCCAACCTCACAAACTCAACCAAAATTCTCCTCCGACTCTATGACTCTGTCTCACTTCGCCACAATTCACAATCTCAACCAAAATCTCTGCGACTCTATCTCTCTCTCTCTTCGCCAAAGTTCGAAGCCCTTCCCTTCCCTCTCCTCTCCCAAGTTCAAGAAATGCTGCTTAGCTCGGCCTGTTCCAAAGTCTGCAACTCTGTCTCTCTTGGATTCTACACACTTGAATTCCCTTCGTCTCTCAAATTCAAGAAATGCTGCTAAAACTCACTCTCTTCCGAGTCTGCGACTCGGTGTCACGTCGCCATACACAATTGAATCTCCTGCCTCTCTCTCCCAAGTTCAGGAAATGCTACTCATCTGGCCCGGCTCATTGCTGACCGCAAACCTTCCAAATCCGTGGCCTCCAAACACACCCCACACACGCAGCAAGTTTCCAAACTCTCACAACACCCACCGCCCACACCGCACCACCATTCTCGTCACCTCACACAAGTCAGTCAGTCCAGCCACACAAAAAGTTCAGACTCTCTCGCCAGCCCACCCCAAAACTCTCGCTGCAAACTTAACTGGTCTTCAGAATTCAAAAACCCAGAACCCCAAAAGTCTGTGCGGGATCGAATTCCCCTGCCCCCGCTTTGCGACAGCTCCTGCTTCCGCGGACTGAGTTTTGTGGCGAGTGAGGAGAGGGTGGATCTTGTGGCTCATTCGACTGGCCATCAGTAGCCACACTTACTTATAAGTTAGTATGTGACATGCGTGTGCATGCAGATCAACAAGGGACAAGTAATAAGTTAGACCCGGTTTGTTTTGTTGGGGGGGGGGGGTGACAGCGTGGATTTACATTGAGGGCCAGCCTTCTGAATGGCCCTTCTGAAGGGATTGGCATTCATGGCGTTGCCAGGGTGGCATGGGGCTATGGGTCACCATTGAATGGTTTCTACCAGAAGGGGCCACTTTTAGAGGCGGTTTAGTCAGCGAGAGCCATTGGTGGCAACCAGTGTTGGTACTCACCGTTTCCTGATGGCCCGTATCCGTAAGTGTGGGTGGACTATGAGGGGACGAATTGTTCAACATAGGGCGATTAGGGGACTTGGTTTTTTATCCCGTGAACTGCACGAAGTGGGCAGTGGCACTGCCTTGACGTGCTTGTTGCCCATGTAGTTGTCATCCTGGGGTTGATGTTGCCATCTGGGCAACGGCTCTAGCTCGCGGTGTTGGAGTTTGCAATAGAGTTGCCATTTGCAACATTTACTTCTGAAACTCTTCATCCTCCACTGCATACATCATGCCTCCTTACATGCGTGCTCTTGCTCGCTCGTAGACTAAGGAGCGGACACTTGTATGTTTATAATGTATTGAAGCTCCTATCACAATTGCCGTGGAGGTTGTGGATATTAATGTTAGCCTTTTTGTGAATTTGGGGGGGTTTATTGAGGAGAATTGTATCGTGGGGTTGTGCTTAGTTGAGAGGGGCAGTGCATTGATGCACAAGCATTTTCAAATGGTTGTGAAGGGGAATTTTAGTTCTCTTCCGGTGTTGAACCAAAAAAATTAAGATATGTTTGGGTTGGGATTTGAGTCCTTCAACGAGTCGTGTTGTGTCATGCAGGAAGTTGAGAGATGAAGGTTTGCACACCTTCAAAGGGATGTGTCACGGTATGCGGCGTCGAAAGCCGCACCATATCCGTTGGGTTTCATCCATCTAGATTTGGATGGATGAATCTAGATGTGGAGAGGAAGGCTCCTAAGTGAGGAGCCTCCTCCTTGGCTTGGCATTCTTGCCAAGTCAAGTCTTGTGAGTTAGTGTGTGGAGAGAGCTTGTGTGAGGTGTAGATTGCATGATTTTGCAATAAATCTTGAGTTCTTCTTCCCCTACTTACACTCTTGGATTCTCCCTTGGTGGAGTGAGAGATAGCTTGACTAATTGTGTGCATTTGAAGAGAGATTTAGAGCTATTATGAGTGTTCTACTCTCTTCCTTCTCACTTGGCAAGAATGCTTCATCTTTGATGTTTTCTTCTTCATTCTTGAGATGTAACGCGGAAAGGAGGGCGTGAAGACAAGGAGTGACGAACAAGTTGTGAAGTTCTGGAGCGAGAACACGCGGATTTGCGAAGCAACATGAAGAATGCTTGCTTGTGAATGTCACTTCAAGGTGAATTGTGGTGAGAAAATCTCTAAATACTACACGGAATTCTTTGTTATGAGTTGCCCACAAGCGTGAATTTGTGAAGTGGAAGGTGTAGGAGCATTCTTCATCCTCCAAAGGGATCAAATTTTTAACAAAAACAAAAAAAAAAAAACAAAAATTTAAGAGAAGAAGAAGAGCGGCCAAGAGTTGGAGCTCCTGGAGCTGGAGCTCCTGGCTGCCCTTCTGCTCTGGTGCGGCGTCAATCGGCGTCCAACTAGCGGCTAGCGGCGGCCGCTACCCGTTCCGCTGACCGACCTGCTGCCCGGCCGTCCGGGTATCGGGGACACTGTTGGGGAGTCCGGGTATCGGGGAGTCTTTTTGGGCACAAGCGGTTGATGTCCTGGCTGCAAGGACGGCAGCCAGGAAAACGGGAGTATTTTTGGGCATAACTGGTTGAGAACCTGGTTGCAAGGGAGGCAGCCAGGAAGTCGGGACATTTTTGGGCATTAACCGATTGAGACCCTAATGTTTGTAAGTCCAACCGCTTACTTGTTGACATTCTCCGAGTTCCGGTTATTAAATTGAGATATATTATACAAATTCCGCTAAAAAGATATGTAGTTTTCTAGCAAACTTGAACTACAACCGGTTAATTGTAAAAGCCAACCGGTTCATTTTAAATTAGTTTTCGGTCCTTCCCAAGCATAGTTTAAATATGACATTGTGGCGAGCTTAGTTTAGTTTAATTTAATTTAGCTTAGCTTAGCTTTTCTTGTGTCATAGTGGATAGCAAGAGGGTTGTTCAAGCTTGTTTAGGGCTTTCCCACTATTATAATTTATTTAGGAATAGATTGTTGAGGGATTCTCGAGGGGTAGAGCATATTGTGTTAAGAAACACATATTCTAGGGACTTCAGGGAGGAGAGGATTTCATGTTGTAGTACTAAATGAGAGATGTGCTTGTGCAATTTCTTTTCTTAAGCAACAGGGGCTCCACATTTTGACCACCAACCGCAGGCGGGTGCCGGTTGGTCGCGGTCGCTTTCAATTTTTGTTTAAGTGTTGTTTTGGGGAAGAGGATCCAGTGATGTTTTTGCATTGTTCCTTGTATTTTGTTTTGGTACCTTCCCCTGTGGCGGGCTGTAGTGTTGGAGTGTTCTAGCACTGCCCCATTTTGTGTAGTCCTAGATTGTGATAGGGTACTGTGGAGGTGAGGTCGGATTAATGACCGACGGGACCTTTGTTTGTGCACCAAGTGGGCGGTGCTTGTTTTCACTTGTGGTGAGGCTGGGTTAATGACCAGCAGACCATAAGTTTTGGTGGTGGTTGCAGGTGCAGGTTGCCTTTGACCCTTTTTCTCTTTGTACTTGGATACTAATTCATTTGGGTTGTTGATTCGGTGACCATCCCATTGTGGGTTTATGGTTACAACTCGTACTCAACATTATCGTTCTCCGTCCCCAGGAGCATCGGAAGGTCATCCCTCGGACCTCTCGGACGTGGAACCAGTGGTAGCACCCAACGAGGCTTTTCAGCCTACTTCGGCGTGGGGGACTATCACTCGGTCTCACGTCCTGTGGGTGGGAACCTTTGACGATATGGAGGAGGAGACTAGGGGAGGGATACGGGACCGGTTTTCCGATCGAGCAGGGACCATTTCTCTGCAAGACTGGAAAATCCGGTTTCGTACGTGGATGCGAGAGAAACGCCAACGCAATACCAATTTTAACGATTGGTATGCGTTCGAGTTTTTGCCTCAACATTTGGAGCATGAAGCTCTCCAAACTTATGAGCAGTGGACGGACACTCATTGGATGGAACTGCGCCAGGTCGAGCGGTACTGGGAGACTCGGGTTGAGTTGGTATCTGCATTGAAGGAAGGCGCAGCTTCCAGTTTCATGGCCGTCCCTGAGGTTAAGACGGAGGTACAGGAGGGAGTATACGAAGTGGATGTGGAGGGAGCTTTTCCTATCAATCCCACGGCTCAGGGCCAAGCTCCCGCAACGGCGAGTACCTCGAGCCCCATTCTTCCACTGTCACGTTATGCCCAGGCTACCCAGGCGGCATTAGCTTCTTTAGGAGCTCCGCCGGGTTTTGATCCTCTACAAGAATTCCAACTCCATTTGGAGGCGGAATATGGAGGCTTCCGCCGCGATCAAATGCAGCATATCCAGGACTTTCGACGGGAGAAAGATGACACGCCTCGTACCATGTACACGAGGTTGGCGAGGTTTGCTAGGGAATCTGGAGGTGTTTTCGCCGAGAGCCAGTTGGTAAAGGTGTTTTTGTCAAAGCTTGACAAACGCCTCATTGACTTAGCTTTACCCAGGATCATCATGGATCATGGTGGCCGAGCGACACTTGCGGAAGCTTTCACCATTGTTGAGCAGTGTGATCGTGCCTTGTGTCAGCACGACGCCACTGACTTGGTGTCCATGCTAGTGGATTCTAGCAAATCCCGGAAGGTTCCAGTTGCGGCTGCGGGGTTGGCAGAGGCAGAGGTGGACAAGATCTTGCATTGTTGGTCTTGTGGACAGGCGGGCCATGCTAAGAAGGATTGTCCTTCGAAGCATAGGCAAGCCCAGAACGTCACTACTCCGAAGCGGAAACCATTTGTTCCCGCTAAGGGCTCGACGAAGGGGACGGGTAATCAGTTACCCAAACAGTTGAAGTGTTCTCATTGTGGGCGGAACAATCACGCGGTGGAGAACTGCTTCGCTCTCCATCCTGAGAAACGTCCTTCTTCCGACCGGGAGAAGACGTTGGAGGCGAAGATTGGAGCCATGGAGGAGAGGTTCAAAAGCTTGGCATCATCCGGCCAAATTTTGGCCTCACCGTCTTCTTCCGCAGCTCAGGCTAGTTCTTCCACTCCGGATTACTATATGTTCGGAGCCTCGGGCGAGGTGGTGAGTTCTGCCGCTATGACACGTGCTCAAACCGTGTCACGAGCCACGCCTTCGACCACAGGAGAGTCTGTGGACAGCTTACGAGCTCGGCACAATAGTCCCGCGGATCAGATTGGTCAGGCACGCCTTCCATTGTCTTTTGGATTGGCTGATGCTGCCCAATCTGTCAGTGGTCGCAATTCGAGCTTGGAGGCTTCGAGTCCGTCGACCGACGTGGTGCACACTTTGGCATCCAAAGTGTTGCACACGCCTTTGTTCACAGCAATGGATTGGTCGTCATCCGATATCCAACCAGCTAAGGTTTTTTACCTAGCAGGTAGGATATTGGAGGGGAAGGCAACCCCGTCTTCTCTTACTGTGGCTCAAGCAACCGCAGACCTTCCTACCACGGAGGATCCTGAGGAAGCCGCCAAACGGCAAGCGAGGCTTGCGAAGGAGGCCATTGCGTCTTTTGACGCACACACCTTGGATGGCCAGGAGCCAACCACATCTTATCATTCACCAGCCTCTGCAGGCGCAGCTTATCTATCCGATGTAGCTGCTCGACCTGCTCGCGAGCGTCAAGGCATTCGACCTGGCGTTGTACGGATGGTGAATGATACCGGCATTTTGGTGGTCAGTCGCACTGGGAGCAATGTTACTCAGGTTTCTCCCCGTTGTGTGATGATGGATTCAGGGGCACAGACAGTTATGATCGGCAAGAGGCTTGCCCAAGAGTTGGGGTTGACGGCCGAGGATTTGGCTCCCTGTCCATTCACCATTGTCACATCCATTGGTCACGTGGAGCGGGCCACGGGATATACTCGGGAGCCATTACAGCTTAGCTTCCGAGTGAAGCCTGGAGATTCACCCGCACCTCTTCTTCTTAGGTGTGCGGTGACGGATGCGACCAACTATGACATTTTAGTTGGTCAGCAAGCACTTTATCCTCTTGGTTTTGGTTTGGACAACTGGACTGAAGAGGCGTGGATCCGACCAGGTTGGTCGGTTGGGGATGGCCGCAGGGAACTTATTCCCGTGGCTTTCGCGGCAGCCGCGACCATAGCACCATTATCTATGGTTTTTGGATGTGGTGCTATGGTGGACACATTGCCTTATGGTTCCGCATTGTTGGATGAGTCATTGGCGTTCATGGGGAGTACAGACGATCCACGGGATATGGCACCTAAGGGTGCATTGGTGCGCCATCCCAAGGATCCCCTTCCTCCTTGGCGTGATTCCGCCGAGCTATTTCGGAGGTGCGAGAATATTGTTCACTCTCTCACTCCTAGGACACCGGTCATACCGGGTGTCCTCTCGGCATTGGCACATCCCATTTTATGGCAGCCGCCAGACGCGGGAATTACTTTGGTGGAACTGTTTGGGGGCATCGGCACAGGCTTAGCGGCCGTATTGGAGGCTGGCCTCACGGTTAGACGATATGTCTATGTGGACAACTCTCAAGTGTCCACCCGTGTGGCTCGTCATCATCTTCACCAATTGATGGTATTGTACCCCCAGCAGTTACCTCCAACTGCCATTCGTGGGTGTTTTTCACATCTCCCTCGTGATGTCACACTCATCAGTGAGGCCGATTTACGACACTTAGGTCCGGTGGATATGGTGATTGCGGGATGGCCATGCCAGGGCCATTCACGTGCTGGAGCAGGCGGAGGACTAGAGGATACCAGGTCTAGTCTATTTTGGGACCTCATTCGTCTCATGCAGTGGTGGTATTCCCACCAATTTTCCCCTCCAGCATATATTTTCGAGAATGTACCTATGTTCGGAGACTCCCGGGCCAAGGTGGTGGAAGGCGATCATTATGTTCGTCAACACCTTGGAGATCCAATTTTTGTAGATGCTGCGAGCATTGGTTCTTATGCCCACCGGCCTCGGTGGATTTGGACCAACCTCACACCATCATCTACATTAGCTGCAGCATTTTCTGCAGTGCCTCCACCTTTTGATCAAAAGGTGGACAACATCTTGGATCCAAACCGGACTTCTTTGCCGGTTGTCCGAGATGATTTACCCCCATTGGCATTGGTCAACAAAGTGGGGGCACCACGGCGGGCTTTTCCCACATTCATGACGTTTCCACAGTCATTTGCTTTCCGCGATCAGGGGCCAGGTATGGTGTGGGATGCTCACACCAAAACCCACACCGAACCATTGGCAGATGAACGGGAGCATGCAATGGGATTTCGCACTGGCACCACCGCAGCTCCTGGCCTTTCTGAAGGCCAACGACGCTTCGTATTGGGCCAAGCCATGGATCTTCATACTATGGTGTGGACTGTTGGTTTATGTCTTTCATGGCAAAGACATTGTGGTGACCAGTGGTTGCCTCTGGGGGCAGAGAACTCTGGTCAGGGGGCACAACGGTCCACATCCATTGAGGAGGGAATTCATGCCATGGTTGGAGAAGCCGAACAAACTTCTCAATTCGAGCAGCATGTAATGGAGGAGCTTCGAGCTCAACATTTTTACACTGCTTCGGCTTCTTCGCCTCTGGTGGTGGCTTCATCATCACATATTGGTGGTGATGAAGAAATGCCAGACTCTAGTGCTAGCACTGAGACTAGGGGCATGGTTAATGCTCCCTCCTCTCATTAGCAATTAGAATCTGTGCCAGCATCAGGTAGTTCTCCTTTGGTGGAGAGGGAGACTACAGAGTTTGATGATTGGCCACTTGAATTAGGCCCTCGTCTTACTGGTGCTGAGGCACGTAAGGTACGAGCATTTATTCGCTCGTACCGTAGATGTTTTGCTTTTAGCCTTCAGGATCTTGAAGGTTATAAAGGAAAACCCATCCACATTCAGTTGGAGGACGACCATCCCATTTTTCGGAGACCTTACAGGCTCAGTGTTTCCGAGCGGATTGGCGTTCAGGCTCGTTGCCGAGAGCTCTTGGCAGCAGGGCTAATCGAACTTTCCAACGGGGAGTATGCTTGTGCTACGGTTATGCCATCGAAGAAGGATATCTTTGGCAATTGGACGGAGAAGCGGATGTGTGGGGATTACCGTCCAGTTAATCGGAAGACCAAGTCGGATCGGTATCCCATGCCAATCCCGGAGGAGTTGTTCGATGCAATCGGATTTTCTCGGGTCTTCAGCACTTTGGACTTGAGATCCGGATATCACCAACTTCCATTACTTACGGGAGATCGGGTGAAGACCGCATTTTGGGGAGTTGATCAAGATGGGAAAGATCAATTTTATCATTGGAAGTTTCTTCCATTTGGCCTGAAGAATGCACCCGCTGAGTTTCAGCGGGTGATGGATCAGGTTCTCTCTGGCTTGCCCTTTGCTCGGTGTTACATAGACGATGTGATCATCTTCAGTACAACACCACAGGAGCATGTGAGGCATCTGCAAGCCGTTTTTGAACGGTTGCAGCGGTGGGGATTGCGCTTGCACCACGGCAAGTGCAAGTTTTTCCATGACCGGTTGGCATATTTGGGACATATGATTGTTCCAGGAGGTCTTGGGATACAACAAGCTAAGGTGGACGCATTGCAGAAGATTCCGGCACCGGTAGATGTGCCGAGACTTCGTGCTTTCTTGGGCTTGGCGAATTACTATCGGCGATTCGTCAAAAACTTTAGTTTGATTGCCAAGCCGCTCACCATTCTCACGAGCAAGGACCAACCTTGGTCTTGGGGTCGTGAGCAGCAACAGGCATTTGAGACATTGAAGCAGAAACTGGGTACGGCTCCAGTGCTTCGACGTCCAGATGTCTCCAAATCTTTCCAGTTGCATACAGATTGGAGTTCATTGGGTTTGGGAGCAGTTCTTACTCAGAAAGATGACGTTAGCCGGGAGTATGTTGTTGCTTACGCGTCGCGAAGCAACAACACGGCGGAGGCAAATTATTCGTCCTATGAGGGAGAAGCATTGGCGGCGGTTTGGGCTATTGCCCATTTCCGGCCATATCTTTATGGTCAACACTTTACTTTGGTGACTGACCATCAGCCGTTACGGTGGCTCATGGAGTCGGATAAGCTTACTGGCAAGCTTGCCAGGTGGGCTTTGTTGCTCCAGGAGTATGACTTTGAGGTGGTACACCGTGCTGGGATTACCAACATGGATGCAGATGGACTCTCACGCAATCCAAGTCCTTCGGATGAGGACTTGACCGGGGCCAGGTGGCATGGAGATTGTGATCGAGAGGCGGTTCCAGGTTGGCACGCGGCTGCCTACCTCACTTTATTTTCTGGTTCATCTGTTGAGATTCCGATACAGGGCTCGGATGATGAGACTGATCGGCCTCAAGCTATTGCGGATATATGGGAGGATCTTCCCGTATTGCATAAGCTTCAACATGGTACCTTTCCTTTGTCTATTTCGGCAATGGAAAAATATAGGATTGGACATCGAATAACAAGGTTCCGTTGGGAGAACGGTTTGTTATTTCGATTGTGGCCGGATGGGACAAGGCGTATTGTTCCTAGGCCGGATCAGAGGGCCTCCTTGGTGCGACAAGTGCACGAGGAACTTGGCCATTTTGGCATACGCAGGACACATTCGATGTTGCGTGGCCAATATTGGTGGACTGGCATGTATCAGCAGGTGGCTGCATATGTCGGGAGGTGTGAAGTTTGTGACCGGGTCAGGTCTAGCTTTAACACCTTATCACCTCAGTTACAGCCCTTACCTATCATGGGATTAGGCTACCGTTGGTCGCTGGACTTTGCAGGGCCGTTGGTGGTTACACCACGTGGAGCAAAGTACGTTTTGGTGATGGTGGAGCATTTTAGCAAGTGGATTGAGCTTGTTGCTCTACCCCAGAACTCTGCAGAGTTGGCCGCGGCCGCCTTTTTGGATCGTGTGTTAGCACGTTTTGGAGCACCAGCTGAGGTGTTGACGGACCAAGGGAGGGAGTTCCTTGGTGCTTTTGAGGAGTTGTGCACTAAAGCTCTCATAGATCACCGCACCACCTCTCGGGATCATCCGGAGGCAGATGGCTTGGCTGAACGGGTTGTTCAGACAACCAAGCGTGGCTTGAGGAAGTATGGATTACTTCGGGGAAGCCACCGGGATTGGGACCTTATGTTGCCATGGATTGCTATGGGCTATCGATTTAGTAGGCAGGCCTCTTTGGCATCCTACAGCCCGTATCAATTATTGTATGGACGTGAGCCTATACTCCCGAGTTCTATTCGGGAAAAACTAGCTCCTGTTGTGAACTTGGATGACCCAGACCTTTGGGCAGAGTGTTTGCAGGAGCGGGCTCAATTCTTCCAGAGGGCCATGCCTATGGCCATGGAGAATTTGTCCATTGCTCAGCACCGTGACACATTGCGTTATGCACGCATTCGTAGTGGTGCTTACCGGCCTCAGTTGCGGAGATTTCGGCAAGGGGATTATGTTTATCTTCAACGTGAGGCGCCTACGACATTGGATGTCAGGGCGGGGCGCACTATCCTTCGGGTGAAGGAGGTGTTGCCAAGTGGTTTGTTGTTGTTGGAAGGCAAGGATGGCAGGGAATGTCGCGAGCATTCCAAAAACTGTGCCCCATGTCATCTACCTATTGAGGGTACAGTTCATCCTGAACTGGCCGTCGTACCAGAGGGTCTTCCATGTTTTGTGTGTGGAGACAAGAAGGGAGCGGCTACTATGCTCTTGTGTGATCAGTGTCAACGCGGTTGGCACATGGCATGCTTGCGGCCACCCTTGACTTCTCTACCATCTGGACAGTGGAGTTGTCCTCGCTGTCGAGGATCTTCGGTACTTGGTGCTTCCACCAATCGTACTCAATGATCCTGTGTGGTTTTCATCATCTTGTGCTTGTCCAAATGGAAAATGAAGAGTTATGGCTTAGAGACGCAATCGACATGAGGCGGTGGATTTAATTCTTTGGGATCTGATGGCCAAACATCAGAGGCGATTAAGGATGGGGCTCACCTTGCACCCAGCCTACAGTTCCTTGGAATAACGTTTACCACACTAGTTAGTTGCGGAGCAATCTTTCATGATCCATGCCCTTTAGATTGGCATTGGTCCTAGCTGCTTGGCGGGACTCCATAGTCAGCTGAGGGGGGGCATGTCGAGGTGTGTTGTTTATGTGTGACTTTGCTATGTTTTAGTTTTGTTTGTTAGTGGTGGTTGGTACTCGAGCTGCAGTGACACACGATCGCTATTTACACGACAGCTGTCACGGTATGCGGCGTCGAAAGCCGCACCATATCCGTTGGGTTTCATCCATCTAGATTTGGATGGATGAATCTAGATGTGGAGAGGAAGGCTCCTAAGTGAGGAGCCTCCTCCTTGGCTTGGCATTCTTGCCAAGTCAAGTCTTGTGAGTTAGTGTGTGGAGAGAGCTTGTGTGAGGTGTAGATTGCATGATTTTGCAATAAATCTTGAGTTCTTCTTCCCCTACTTACACTCTTGGATTCTCCCTTGGTGGAGTGAGAGATAGCTTGACTAATTGTGTGCATTTGAAGAGAGATTTAGAGCTATTATGAGTGTTCTACTCTCTTCCTTCTCTGTCGAGGTGTGTTGTTTATGTGTGACTTTGCTATGTTTTAGTTTTGTTTGTTAGTGGTGGTTGGTACTCGAGCTGCAGTGACACACGATCGCTATTTACACGACAGATGGTTGGTTATTGCATGAACGAGAATAGGGAAGAGCATTTTGAGTTCGTTCATCATAACCTTACCGTGGAGGACATGAATGATGGGAAGTTGGAGTATGCTAAGTTTGGGAAGATTGGCTTGAACAATCGCGTGTGTCTATCACATAACAACATTTCGCAAAAGGCACATCAATGGGCTCGATTCCGTATGCAGAAGCACTTGGGTGCTACTCTTCCCATAACTTTGTATTAAATATATGCAAGAGTGATCAATTTCACTCGAATCTGACTTGGGTGATTCCATTGCAATCGGCAAGCACGGATGTGAAGCGTGTTGCTTCCATATGGAAACTCATGATGAATCCTACCAACATCGACATGGAAGACATATCCAATGTCTTCATCGATACCATCTCATGGTACTTCGATGCAAACATGAGGTTACTTCAATGCTCAACAACTCATGGTTTTTCATCGAGAAGAAGAGCAAGAGATTGATTGCGCACTATGTGATGACTGGAATCTCCACACAACAAATCCTACATTCACAGATTTGAGGCACTGGTGGATCAAAGAAGACTTGTTTGTTGGAGTGGCAGAGCGCACGTCGGAGAGCCTGCTGTTACTGCAGCTCCATTGATGTGGCCTTCCAACGGCACTTCCAAGCTGCACAGGTGTCCATGGACAAGGCCTTTTAGGCCACTTGTGTGTTTTTATATCAATAAAGTTTTACTTTGGCTGAATATGACTCCTGATGACGTGCTTTGTTTCTTTTTCTGGTCTTCGCTTTATGGGTGGCCCTGTGCGGCCTGCCAGGGGCTAATTAATCAATCTGAATATACGAATTAAGCACGATGACGGAGGATCATGGGATGAGGTGTGTGTTTTTATTCCCTTCACTCCGTCTATGGTTGAGGCATCTACTTTGTAACCGATAAAATAAGTGAGTTTGCATCTTTTTAGGAGGAGTAATAACGGGGAATTAGTTTTCTTGCGAGGAGAAACAAATTCTAAGAAGAATGCCAAAACAAGTTGAATAATTTAAAAAAAAATTCATGAATATGGAAATTGCAGTAAAGTTAGGGTAACACATAGTCGATTTATAGGTTAACCCATAACCGCTCATCTATATGCTTGGCTACAACAGTTGCCAAGATTCTTATGAGGGTAGTATGGTGGCACCTATAATGGCCAGGGATTCGTGGCACTCAAGTAAAATCATCTGTGCGGATGAAAAAAACACAGGAATCATCTAAATGGCTATTTTTGGGCAATTTTTTTTCCGGAAATAGAGTCAAAGGCCCCGAATTAGTCTAGTGACATCACATTCGAATGAATCGGCCCTCAACCCCATAGGGGGGCTTTTTTTATTGGAGCCACTTCATCCATGATATCTTGGATGGATGATTTTACTTGAGTGCCACGAATCCCCAGCTAGCCACCTATAACCGATCACTTAAGAGATTCTACGCCATATCTGAAGAAGTATAAGACGGTTCAAATTTATCCCATGTAGGAAGATAGAAATCGGGAGGACTGTAGTGTTTTCAATAAGTTTATTCTTTAAAACAAAATTACTGTGAATTATTTTTGCCAAACTTTGGCCCAAAACATATTACCAATGTCTAGAGTCTACCATAATCACTCATTCCTCCTCATCTTAGTACTCAAAACTAGGACATGTGTCATGGCACTATTGGATCTGGTGTAATCAGAATTCAAACCCAGCCTGATCGGAAGTCAATCCTTGCCTGGTCAAATTCTGACACCCTATAGATTGCTAATGGGGTCATGATCGGGAATAGGCGCCTCTACTATAATCAATCACAAGCCATCGTCACATAAACCTTAACTCCATTTGCTTAAAAAATATAGATCTCATCCATGTCGGGATCACATGACCCTAGTGAGCAGTTAATTGGACATGGTCGACTATGGATGCCTTGACCTGAAGTATATTTTACTCCCAATGTGGCAAGTGTGCCGCATTGTACATTGATGCTCAGCGCCCAGGGAGATTTTGAGGCATAACTTATCTAGTGCTTCCAAGTCCAACCGGTTAACGGTTGACATCTTTTAGGTCTTCTTTATTGAATTGGGGTATGTTCTATAAATTCCTCTAAAACAATCCGTAGTTCTCATGAAATCTTGAACTTCAACCAGTTATTTCTCAAACTCAACCAGTTCATCTGTAACTCAATAGCAGCCGGTTCTCCCTGTTTGTTGTTGATGCCCGCACTTTGAATTTCTCTTTCTCTCAAGGTATATATATATGGGTGTTATTTGGTTACTTTTCTTGATCGGACACATATATTTGACTGATGGTTAGGTGAGTATCAAAGAACAAACATCATAAATACACATGTTTGAAAAAAGATTGGATTGCGTCTTCAAATTGTTAACTAATGCCATGCCCACATTAGGGCCAGTCTCTATTCCTTTGGCAGCTTGAGCCGGAGTCCCTCTTGATATAGGGAAGTTCATCTCTTTCCATAATTTACTCCTATCAATGAGGATCTTTTGTCCGACTCACAATAATCTCACTAGACATAATGTACTACAATTTCACCCATTCACTTCTCTACATACAAGATAGAAACTCTCATCAAGATGGAAATTGTCCCATTAAGGGTTAATTGCAGGTCCTAGAGTGGGCATGCTACAAGATAGATGTGTGTAATTTAGATGTTTTCTCTCCGCACCCACTTCTTGTAGGATATGAAACAAGCAACCAATGTGAGATGATTAGATTTGTGTTTAATAACAAATCTAAATTGTGTTCGTAGCCATTTGCTTCATAATTTTTGAAGCTTGTATGAATATCTTATGCATTATCAAAGTGAGGATTCTCGTGCTCTGTAAGTGGTTTTATAGGTCCCTCCCTCCCCCAATCATGTTGATTACTAAGCCTAGAATGGTTAGAACATTTTGGGCATGTCATTCAATCTCTTTTAAACACATGTCTTTTTGGTGTTCTTTCTTAGATTCACACCTAATCATGTACAAAATTATAGGTGTCTAGATTGTTTTCATGTTGGAATTAGGCACATCTACATTACTCGGCACTCAATAGTGAACACAATTGGGAGGACCTATATATTCTCAATTAAGTAACCAACAAACATGCACTTTCGATTTCTTTAACTAAACTAGGGAAGGTCCAATTTTCAATCTCATATTTATTGATGTTCCATCATAGATTTGCTAATGTAACAAAAACCTCAATACATTAACATGATCAGTAGAAGATGGAGAACAAGAAGAACGAGCCACTTTACACATGCATACCTTAAGCGTAAGGTAGATGGGTCTTGAATAGTTAATTTTATGACTAGCCCACTTCTCCTGGGATATGAAACACATGGTTATGAGATGGCTAGAAATCCAATTTGAGAATTTACTAATTTTCTCATAATTTATGGAGCTTGACATAAGAATATATTATTCATTATCAAAGTGAAGGTTCACATACTCATTCAATGGTCATATATTAGGTCCTCCCTAATCATGTTGATTATTGAGTCTAGAAAGGTTCATATTTTGAGCATGCAATTCAATCTTTATTAATAAACACATGTCTTTTTGGAAATTTGTTCTTGGAGCCACACCAAACCACATACCACTCAAACACATTTGTATCGTTAAGACAAGTTACCAAATTAGGCACGTCTACCATAAGTGAATCACCCCACAAGATTTGAGTAAAGGTTCGTGACACCTACCATGAGGGAGGGTGGAAACACATAGAAACAATGCATAGCCCGGGGATTGTAAATGCTTGAGAATGAAAAAGCATCCACCATGTAAGTTAAGCCATGCCCACACTTACTAGTGGGCAGATTTGGGCGAACCAACCCATACACTCGTTTCTTGTTGGATGCCTAAACCCTTGCCTCCAAGAAACTAGTGTACGGCTTAATTCACCCCAGCCTAGTAGTAGTGCTAGTGATGAATGGAGTTCTCAAATTTTTTAAGAGAGAGGTGTTGACACTTCTAGAGAGAATCAATTGTCTACCTTACACTTGGCAATTAATCATTTGGTGCTTCTTTGTATGCTCTATTTTTTGGGGACAAACTGGTACATCCTGGGACGTGTGGGCATGATTGGTCTTTCACCACTCCAGTCCTTGGGCCACTTCACACACGAGCTAAGAGCCGTGACCATGAAATTTTTAGAGCCCAAAAGAAAGTGTCCAAAGGCCGTCCCAAGACACCTCCAAAATCATGTAGTGTGGTCCCAGACCCTCAAGTGCAGTGTGAAGCCGCAAGTAATCGGGCCCGCAACCAAATGCTATTTCAATGGATTTCTATCCATATCGGTTCTCACATATGATAAAATAGAATAGATCAACGATTGTGAGCGTTCAGAGTGCTATGGTCTCACAATTTTGTAATAGGCCTACCTCGAAGAAGTGGTTTTTGAAAATAATCCAAGTGACCATGAAACATGATTCATTTGATGCCATGTAGGAATCCATGTAGACTTTACATCCATCTTGCATTCACGTACTCCGTTGGTCCCTCGAGCGTAATGTGAAGCAAACTTGGACCGGCTCCACCTTTTCCACAAATGAGAGTACTTGATGTGTATCGGTCACGGGCTCTCAGTCTCGTGTGTGAAGTGGCCCTAACCTCCATGTTACAACACTTGATTAAGGCAAATGGCCCATTCTCGACCAACACCCCATTTTCGCAGCATAGGGTAGTCTATTCCCGTGCAACTTGACACAAAATAAAATAAAATTGTATGGTTAGAAATAGGGCAACCTCTTGATAAGTTGACGCCTCATCCTTGGGTAGCATGGTATGAGGTGTAGATTGACAATAGGTTTAGGTGCCACATTTATCAAGTACAGTCCTACCTCTTTATTATGACACATCTGGGAAATAAGAAAACCATCATATGATTGAGGTATCACGTATTCAATAATATGACAAATTGGACCTCTTTGTCACGATAACAAGGTACTTCATTAAACACACATTATATATTTTGTCTCACACACACACACACGCACATGTATATATATTTCAAATGTCTTTACAAATACACAAATCTCTCTTATGAAATCTATAGGACTTGAAGAAGGAAAAAATCATCCGTTGATGTTGTCACTTCTTTTTTCTTCTTTTTGGCACAAATTATAAATTTAATTGCAAGAGAGTAACTAAAAATACAACCAAACACGGGCGGACCAACACTACCCGAGCGGAGACACGGGTAGATCACTTTAAGGCATTTTTGTGCACCACGTGCGGCTGGAGGTTTTTTGTTTTGGGGCTATTTACCTTCAAGGGCTGAATTAAAGCCTCCCTATAATTACTTGAATTTAAAAAATGGCCCATTTGTTTGCACCCTTCCATTACTTATATTGTCCAAGTCACTGCAATTTTTTGTACTCTATATTCCTTTTAAGCCATTTTTGGACAGACGGAAATCCCAATTATCATCCATCCCCGTGAGTCCTAAACCCATTTACATAGCATACTAAACATACCTTCTAGGATCCTTATCTTCAGCCCTTATATTAAGTTTACAAAAAAATAATGGCCCACGTTTTATGTCCATCTAACTTACTTATAATGGGATTGTCTACATTTAATGGCCCCTTCATTATTTGGAATTCCTTTATAATTTTTATTTCAAATGATTTTAATCCTCTCTATATTATGCCGCACGTCGTTTTTAAAATGCACTAAGTGATCTACCCATGAGCGGAGATCAAGAAATAATGTCGTTGATGTTGCCACTTCAAATTAGCAACAATATCATATTGAGCTCGATATGGCCTACAATTTTTATTACACATGCATAAATAAACTCTCATAGGTTGTGCATAAAAAAATATAGCTAGTAAACGATAGTGATGTTAAGTGTTCTAGTTTCACAATAGGTGGAGGTCTCTCAACAACATCTATAGAGTCCAAGGACTTTGGTCAAAACTAGGTGGCTCTATTCTATGTCCCTAGACTTTTCACCAATATGTAGATTGAAGCAATCTAATCAATATTGAGTTTGAAATGCTTGAAATCATACTATGCACCTTGGTTTAGGATTTAGGTAAACAAAAATAGTGAAATTACTAGAAGTTAATGAGTATCTTGATTAGGTTTTGAGATAGTGAACCTAGTTCCCTTGGTTCCCATGTTTTAACATCATTTTACATTAAAATATATTCTATCCACATTTCATATGTGAAAGTTACATAAATTTAGGGAATCGTTATTTCAACCACATAGTATGCTAAAACGAACACAAAAGATGCGTTGCGCAATCACATGACTTGTCAAATTTTTATTTTTTAACACACACATGAAGAGGAACAAGATATTAGCTTTGTGATAGAGTTAATAAACTTGACCAACCCAGATGACAAGTCAAAGCCTAGTCAACACCTTACATATTGATTGTGGTTGTTGTAACCAATGTGTGGTCAATTTAACTATGTACTTATACCTTTGTGGGACCCGTCATGTATGCATTTATTACCTCTATAATGTGACATTGCGGGGTTCCATGAGTGTCATATTAACAATGTCATAGTTGTATTATAGAGGTATATATTTTAACTAGTAAGTTTGGTTTACAAAACTTGTCATTATATTTGAGGTTGGCTTATTATCAAGTGTCATTTTAAAGAGCTAGGATTGTACATGATTCATGCATTATTGATTTTGTAACCAACCGTTGGTTGAATATAGGGCAACCTATATGACGAGAATAGGAACAACAAAATCTTCACTTCATGTGTTCATGGTAATTTAGTTTTTGAAGAAAACAGTTTGCAAAAATATGAATCTCTTCTTAATTCTATTTCTCTACACAAGGGAATTTTTCTCATCATCATACCATACTGCAAATATGCTAAACTACTTAAATGGTAGGGAATGGGTCATTTACCTTATACAACACCTCGACTATACAACACATTTCCCATCAACCAAACTTTCTACATTGATTATCCTAATTAGTGTGTGTGGTACTAATTCCTAAAACATGCATTATTTTTCCAAGTCTCAAAATCAGTCGATTTGAAATCATTATTGAGTATTACTAGATTCATGAATACATGCTCAATTATCATACATCTCAAGAAAATAAATGCGTGCTCTAAGGTGCTTGTAGAGTGATAGAAAAAAAATTATATGCAAACACATGCTTGTCAATAAATTATGCCAAGATGTATACTTCCAGTACTTATAGAAAATAGTGTTGCCATGACCATTATTTTTAGTGAATAGTGTTGGGATGAACAATGCTTCCTAGACCTTTCTGGTGGCACTAATTTCATAGCATAAAAAAAATTTAGTGTCACCTTCTCTAATTTCCTACGCACACTATTAGCCCTCCCTCATTGATTGGGATAATCAACATAGTGTTAACTTACCTCCATACTATAACTACATTGTTCTTGATACGACAAATTTTAGGCCCTTTTCTCATAGAGGTAATTAATGTGCATTGGTGGTGGGATCCCACATGTATTTCAAGGCTCATATGTGATTAATACTTTGTAACATGCAAGGAACCCTTGGGGAACATTGAAAGTATCGAAGAACCTTGGGGAACAATGTTAGCATTTGGGGAACCTCAGGGAAGGTTATGAGCATATTTATTCAATACAAATGTTCTTTCATAATACGTATCTTCATTATGTACACAAGATTACATTCTAGATCGAAATAGGCCAAATTCTTGAGAATCTTAATAGTACGACATTTGAGGTCAAAAATGACATATGCCGAAAAGATGACATGCGGATGATACAATGCTTTCTTGTGCAACTATAAGAGCCTAAATAAAGATGGAGAACAATACTTACAATTATGGCAAGCTTGACCAAGTGAATGAAGGAAGCTGGAGGAAATTAATGGAAATTGATTAGACGTTCCTAATTTGATTACTTATCTTAATCTCTAAATGCTTAAATGGCCAAAAGTGGTTGCAAGTGTTTTTTTAATATATCTCTATCAAGGTTTTTTTTAATTCTTCTAATTTTCATAATTAATTTATTTTAACATAATTAATTCATAATTTAAATTTAATTCTTCCACTTTGAACAAATAAAGTTGTATACCATCTAAAGTAAACCAATTGTGATGATCTATCAACAACTCCAAGATATGAATCTAGAAACGGTTGGAATTCTTAACCCTTAACTTCCTAGAGCATATTATGGGTTTATTAGATCGTCTACTAAGTAAGTTTTCTAGAGCTCAAATTTTATTGTACCTAAAAGAAAAGTTATTGCTAATGATTTTAAGATCACATTGATATGGTAGTAATATTTAGAAATTTTCATGATTTGTTAATCGTGAATTTATAATTATTGAATTTCAAGAAATTATGAAAATTATAGTTCAAAATTTCAAGATTATATTTATACACTTTGAGGTATGAAACATAGTTCAAAGAAATTTGACACTTTTCAATCCTTATAATAGGAAAGTTTTTATATATAGTAAAATACTAGCAACGAAAAAAATTAGTTCATCCTTGACTTTGAGAATCTCCTATGAGCAAGCATCTTTTTATTATATTGGAATGAGATCATCATCATTGACAATAAAATTTCTTGAGGAACACAATGATACCTATTCTAACCTTCCTAGCACCTTCCATTTGGAGGAGTTTGTCTTCAAGATCATTCATAAGTCCAAAATGAGCCTCTCAAGAAGTTATAGGTTGCCAATGTTGCTATTTGAAGAAAGTAACAAGGTCAATGACATGAATAGTAGTGGATTTTCCACCAGTCTATGAAACTCGTAATTTTAGCTAATCATGCGAAGGATCAAGTGATTTTGTTTCATCCTGGAATTTTATAGTCTTTTATGAAGGAACATGCTTTTAAAATGATATAGTGGATATCAAGGCTAATGATCCTTAATCCAACCATATAACCCTCTCAAATTCTCTCTTCCATACCAACTCCAAATAAGGTCTCTAATTCATAATATATGATACATCTTTGACTCAAACTAAAACTCCCTGGCTTTTAGGGGTTAATCGGACACCTAAGTTTGAGAGATATATAGTTACATGTGCATCCAAGAACATACATCAAAAAGACATATGTTTAAAAGAGGTTGGACAAGGTGCTCTAAATACGTGAGCCATTCTAAGCTCAATAGTTGACATAATCTTTTCTTTTGGGTGGGGGGGGGGGGGGGAGGCTATATGACCATTTAACAAGCACACAAATCTTCACTTTAGTAATGAGTCGAATATTCGTTTTAACTCTGGAAGATATGAGGAAAATGGTTATGGTGAGGTTATGGCCTTGATCTATATTTGCTAACCATCTCGTGCTAGTATATGTTTTATATCCTAGGAGAAATGGGCTAGTCAGAAAAAGGAACCACTGAAGACCCATCTACCTCAAAGCAAGTGCGTAGAACACGACTTGTCTTTAAAACAACAACACCAAGCTAGGTAACTCACTTTACATTTAGAGATAAGTTGAAATCACTATTTGAGAAGGTAGTATTAGGGAGTCTCAAGTCCTTCTTTCAATCGGACCATCAAGTTTATATTTTGACCTTGCACATCAAGGCGTACGCCTTCACTTTTGCCTCTCACCGCAAAGCCCGAAACTACACAAAATATGATATTTAGTGTTTGATACACTAAATACGAACGCATACACTAGATATCAATAACCCTATGAAAGTAAGTAACATATAATGTAAACTCAAACACTAAATATCAACTATGGTAATATGTGGAAGTTACATGTTTGAATTTAGTGTTAGTAAGGATATGAAAAAAAGGATATAATAAGGGAGGTGGCAGTAGGGAAGTTAGCGGCACATTTATGTCTAACAATAATTGTCAAATAATTGAAAATCAATGTTGAGCATGATAGGGTGGTAACAACATGAAATATATATCAAACACTAAATCTCATATTTTGTGTAGTGAACTTGACGAAAGTGGCGAGGCGTAAAAACCAAAATTTGCTCTTCGCCACCACTAGCATACGTTCGCCTTCACTACACCGTCCAAGTGGCAAGAACTATAGTAGCGAACGCCTTAGCAAAGCATATCATGTGTGCAATGCTATTAACCTCTATCTCACGAAGGCTACCACACTCCACCACTCCAGAAAATCAGAGAAGTTTAAAACCCTCCTGATGTAATTTTAGTCTCATAAGCCTTTTGACTTCATGGACTCTAGATTCAACTTCGTTTCATTTGTAGTCTAACATATATATAAACTTTTACGAATCATCAAATTTTCTAGCCACATGGCACAATGCATCTAGTTTTAAATTGTGTCGTGTGGATTACAAGATGCACGCGGGTGTAGTGGACGGTGATAAAGGTCTCACCAAGCATTGTGTGGGCCCCTAGTTGTGAAGGCTAAAGGGCCCACTTTAAGTTAGAGGAGATGATGGGTCTTCCGCAAAGGGGAATTCCTTGTGCACGTTCGTACCACGGCTCGGACTACTTAATGTGCGTGGAAATGTGAGCCCAACGGATGGGGTTTGAGCTTCATGGCCTCTATGTAAACTTCATCCATTGGGAACGTGAAAATGAAATGACCGGGTCTGTAGTTCATGGCTTTGTGATTTTAGATTATTTGATTCCGGAAGTTGTAGTAGAGATCCCAAATTACACTAATTGGCGTGAATCAACCCTCAACTTATAGGTATCTTGTATTAGAGGCCCTTTACACCCCAACGTTTCAAATTTCATTGAATTTGGACTAAACCTCAGCCTTGTGGAATTTTTCGAAGTCATCCAGCGCCTCAAATTTTATTAGGATTTGAGCTAAACCTCATGATACACTAGGAGATGTGTCATATAGGAAAACAACACTCACATGTACTTAGAAAGCTATGAAAGTTTGCAAAGATTTATTTTATTTTATGTTTCATATATCTACTGTGGGGATTGGTAATTGGAGTTTTTGAAGTTACTTGAAAGATTTTATGTAAGATTGGATGTGAAATGGACTGCTGCACATTGCAAGGGCTCCTCAAACAGTCACATTGTGGTGAAAACATAAATATTTCAAGCCTCAAAGGTTCATAATTTAGTTGAGAATCTTATGCAAAAAGTTTCATCCCAACTTGCTTTCATATTGTCATCCATTTAATAATGTCAGTAGTGTTAAAGAGTGTTTTTAAATCATCTTTCCTGCCCATTAATACCTTCACATATGTACTAGTTTCTCATACACATTGCCACGTGGATGGTTGATATTTTTTGGATAGCTCATACAAAGGCCGATATCATATATGTATGGTTGGATGCTCAAAAACACCTACAGAATGAGTCCTAAATTATCTCCTTTAGAAACAATGATTTGAGACCAATTCTGAGTAAAATGATGCTCAGGGAGTTAGGGGTTAATCATATCAAGCCTATATTGAAATGACATGTAGTGTTGTTGTGGCTTCAAGCAAGTACACCATTAGTCATCGCTCCACCTTCAACTTGACTAGGCTTTAAAAGTTACTCATGACCAATCCATACAAACGACACAAACACACCATGACATTACTCAACACCTACTGTATGTTCAGTGGGCCCTTCAAATATAACAGTCAGATGCTCGAAAAGTTGAGTCTCCCGTTTAGTTTTTCGAGCACCCGATTGTTATATTTCAAGGACCCACTAAACAAAGAATGGGTGTTGAGTAATGTCATGAGATTGTGTGAAAGACAAGTGTGTTTTAGAACCCACAATCCTATAAGCAGTGTGTTCTCAAAACCCTGCAATCTTCCTAGTAATTGTGTTGCCACCAGTGACAATCTGCAGAGCAATGAACGAGGAGAACCAATCGCTAGTTACAGATGCACCGCTTGAGTTTGAGAAAGAACCAGTTGAAGTCCAAGACTTCAGGAAGAAAGAAAAAACGCCCATCATTTTAGAGGAATTTGTGGAATATACCTCAAATTAATAAAGAACTACCAAAAGGATCACAAGACGTAACCGATCACTAGGATCTTGACTGATTATGCCCAAAACTCTTCCCTGCCCAATCAGTATGTATGTTCATTTTCCCAGGTCACTGCAGATGCTCATTGTTGGCAATTGCGCTGTTGTCATGGGCCCATGGCCCATGACATTGGAGTGGACGAGATCAGTGCCCGGGAAGTGTTTGGGCATATACAGTCAGTCGGTCAAGATCCCAGACTCCCAGTGATTCTAAATCCAACCAGTTACATGTATGTTGACAACTTCCGGTTTCGCTTGATTCATTCATTTGAGGTATATTCTATACATTCCTCTAAAATGATCGGTAATCCTCCTTAAGTCTCCAACTTCGACCGGTTATTTCTCAAACTCAACCGGTTCATCTGTCACTAACCGCCAGTTCTTCCCGAACCCTGGAGTCGACTTTCTCTCCCAAGATTGTTGGAGCCCTCTATATCTATATACACATATATCTATATATATCTATATCTATATCTATATACACATATATCTATATCTATATACACATATATCTATATACACATATATCTATATCTATATATATATATATATATATATATATATATTCCTCTATAGTATTCAAATGTGCATAGGTGGACTTGAGTTAATTAGCTTACTGATGAGAGTTCGAACGCCCCCAATGACTGGGACTCTGTTGCCACATGGCTTGGACCGAGGGAGTACGAAGGCATTGTACGGTAACACAATGCGCACGCGGCCTAACTTAGCCCCATTCCCTATTGTAGGACTGCTCCTCCTTAGGGCCATTTCACACACAAGCCAAGAGCCGTGGCCATGAAATTGTGAGAGCCCAAAAGAAAGTGTCCAGAGGCCGTCCCAACACACCTCCAAAATCATGTAGTGTGGTCACGGATCCTCAAGTGTAGTGTGAAGTCATATGTGACCTGGCCCTCACCCAAATGCTATTTCAATGAATTTTTATTCATGCGAGGTCCTCACACATGGTAAAACATAATAAATCAACGGTTGTGAGCATTCGGAATGTCATGGTCTCTTGATTTTGTGTTAGGTTTATCTTCAAGAGGTGGTCTTTGAAAATAGTCCAAGTGACCATGAAACATGATCCATTTGATGCCGTGTAGGGAATCCGTGTGGACTTCACATCCATCTTGCATTCGCGTACTCCGTTGGTCCCTCAAGCAAAGTGTGAAGCGAACTTGGACCGGCTCCACCTTTTCCACCAATGAGAGTGCTTGAAGTGTAATGGTCACGGGCACTCAGTCTCGTGTGTGAAGTGGCCCTTAGTCTTTGAGGACGACGCAGAAAAGTGGGAAGGCCCTCTCCTTGGAACGCTTGCCACCTTGTAAGGTTGAGGCCATCATTAACCGATAAAATAAGAGACCTTGCATCTCTTAGTGAGGAGTACTAGTGGGGAATTATTTCCCTTGCGAAGAGAAACAAATTCTAAGGAGAATGCAATCATTTTGAGCAAAAAAATCATGAATATGAAAATTGTCAAAAATTTTGAAGCGTAAATTTTAGGGTTACACATAGTCAATTTATAGGTTAATCCAAAACTGTTCATCTCAATATTACTCCTTGGCTATGACAATCATCAAAACTCTTAGGAGGGCAACCAAACACAACCTGCAACCACATAAAATTCAACTTCATTTGGCTAAAAATCATATATCTCATTTATGTTGGCATTACATGACCCCGGTGAGCAGTTATTAAATGGACCTAGTCGACCTTGGATGCCTCGACCTTAAATTTGATACTCAAACCATTCACAGGGAGGGCCGATTCACATGGGGTCCCATGTCCCAAGTCCCAAGTCCAAAAATGGAGGCAAAGTCCCAACTTTTGAGCCTCGAGACGACATTAAAATATGATTTATATTCATTACAATCAGATCTTGATTATTTCATGCCAAAAAACCACGCGGGACTTGTGTTGAGAGTTGGATCCAACTTTTTGCTTAACCCAACTCTCAACACAAATCCCAAGACCCACCTCCAATAAGTGTTGCCATGGAGGCATCCATGTCATATTTGAAACTTGGGACTTGGGATCCCGTGTGAAGTGGTAAGTCCCAACTTCCATGCTCGCAACGGTTGAGATTGCATGGATTGACCTCAAGTGACTTGGGACCCCTTGTGAACCGGCCCTACAACATGCAGTTGTTTGCCTTCTCAATGAACGGGGAGAACTGACCACTAAGTTACATATGAACTAAGTTGAGTTTGAGAACTAACCAATTGAAGTTCAAGACTTCAGAAAAATTATTGAGCACTTTAGAGCTATCTATGGAATATACCTCAAATTAATAAAGAAAAATGGAAAGATGATAACATGTAACCAACAAAGCTCCCCAGACATTGTGTCATCCCAATCATATTTGTCTTTATATACTGTGCTGCTTAAACACCTTTGTTGTTCCCCATACTAATTTAGTTCTCTGTAAAGAACTCTGTCCCTTCAAAAAGAGTGCAACACACACAAATAAAACATTGGATATCCCAATGGCTGCTATTCCTGAACCAATTTGACTCCTAATTTGGGGTCAAAGATCCCGATTTGGTCTAGTGGTACTCAATTAGAATGTATTAAGAACAAATTTGGGAGGGTAGGTTTATCCCTTGCATCTAGTATGTGTTGTAAGTTGTGACTTGTAGTTGGTTTCTTGCGATCACTTAAATACTCAAACAAAAACAACCCAGGGGACTAGATCGCATGGAAGACTGCGCTAGTGTTTATAAGGGTTAATGTCACATTGGATTAAGGATTACAATAACAATCTAGGTTTCTTACTCCCTCATTCTTTCTTTATTAGGCTTAACTCACATTCTTATGGTTCATTGTATTTTTTCCGTTGTGTGTGAATTCCATCCTAGGTGCATGTGGACTTCTATCACTCTAATTTCATTCTGTAACTTAGTCGTGAAGCTCAAAAGCTTGGCAGATGGTCTTGTATCCTCCCTTTCGGGTGCAATTGTCTTGTAAATGTCCTTTCTCTAATGTAATTAACCTTTGTTATCTCATGTGTGTGTTGTTTGATTAAATATTTATTAAATGTGAATTGCCATCAAAGAATAATAGGCTATAGTTACTTTTACTCACAATTCAGCAAAACAAGCTCAAAAGACTATAGCCACCATTTTCATATGAAGGTAATGTCTCGTGTCTCAAGCCTGTAATCATCACTTTATGGTATATAGATTTGTATATGCGATCTTATGACCTCCTAAGATCAATCAGGCAATCAAGAATTTCATATAGCCAAACAACAAGGTTATGGTGCTTTTACCTTGCTCGGCAATTTATCTTACATCTTTCTCTTGTTCATTTATATTGTTCATTTATATTGTTCATTTATATTGCTCATTTATATTGCTCTTAGAGTAATTGTGATGTTGTACCTCTTATTTATGTTTTCTTATGGTTGATCTTACTTACTCACCTTATCATGTTGCGGTAATATTGCCTCTTTTACTTAGGTTTCCGCTACAATCTTCTCTGATCATTATCAACCTACATCTTGAATGATAATCTTACACGACTATATTTTGGCTCAATATGCTTGGGTTAATATCCAATTTATCATGATTGTTACTCCTATAGCATGTCGAAGTATCACCTGATTCTCGCTATAGCTACATAGCACAAAGTAATTAAATTCATGCTCTCTTTAAAGTTAGGTCATGTCCTAACATCTCAATCTCTCTTGATCATTCGGTTGCTTCATGCAACTAATTTTATCATGACCATAATCTCCATGAATTCCAGTGGTTATTGTCTGACTTATCACCACTCACCACAATTACTTCAATACAATCTCAATTTTATACATGCTTTATCACGTTGACCACACCCTCTACGTCCTTTCTTTCACTAAATATAATCACATTCCATTCACATTCCATTCACAGAAACTCACATTCCGATTTGGATTACAATTGATTAAGGTTTCAAACAATGCTAACAGGCTATATCCTGGTTAGCTAATGGTCTTTCCACATAAGACATTGTCTATAGCCTATGCTTCTATCGCAAGATTCTTAGCTACAATCCATCTTTGATTCTCGCGCCCAACATATAGCCTATGCTAACTCTCCCTAACTCTTACAACTATAATATGATCTTTCTAATCAAAATGATTTGTCTATCTCATCATAGCAACCCTCCTTATAGCTAGATTTTTTTGATAGCTACCCGCTTATAACCTCTGATTCACACTACATTTCGTTTAAAAATGTATTTTCGAATCAATTTTCTAGTAATTAGCTTCATGCTACTAGTAAAAACAAGCTATAGCCAAAAAAAATCATACTACATGAACCCATTTTGGTGATGTGATCAATTTACTTTTACAACATGACCTCAAAGTTTCAAACATGGTTACTTATCTGTCTAATATGTAGACAATCAATGTGACCAATTTATGTGGGATGTACTTTGACTAGGTTGGCCTATGTCGTACCTGCACATGGCACTTGTGGACTAGGACCAAGGCTGGAAGAGAAACTTTATCAAGAAGGTAGGAACAAGCCTTGCGTATTATAACCATCACTATGTACATGTCATTATCTCCATGTAAACTAATTACAAGTATTGAACATAATAGGTTGACCATATTCGTGCAAAGTTTATTCATCATTGTGCCATGCAAATTTTCATGATTTTATCACAACATTTAATGGGTCATGTCTCACGACAAGTCATGGCATCCGCTTTGGTGGTTGGCTGTTGGTCCTTAGCTTTTAGCCCATAACCTTAGTGACTTTCATTGCATAGTGAGTGTTTCCAATTATATTGATAGTCTAGTGTGGCATTAAAACTAATAAGACCTCCAGGACTACTTTTACAGTGGTCAATATCATGTGTCACTTTTTATGGTTGGCACCCAATGTTTGCAAGATCAATATCATGGTCAATGTCAATGATGAATAGTTCAGGCCACATTAAATCCGGTGTATATTGTAGTTGTCAATAGTAGTATAGACGATTCTTATTCGATTACTTTCCTTATTAGGACTCATGCATTTGATAGGTACGTGGTTAGGTGTGGCTCCAAGAATGAATTCCAAAAAGATTAAAAAGAAATTGGACTAGGAGTTCAAAATATGATAACCATTCTAGAATCAATAGTAAACTTAATTATGGGAACTTATATGACCATGTAATGAGCACAAGAACATTCACTTGGATACTGAATAAGACATTCACACGAGCTCTGAGTCTTATGAGGAAAATGGCTACGGCCTCTATTTGGAATCGCTAACCCATCTTGTACTAATCTCGTGTTTCATATCCTAGGAGAAGTTGTACTAGTTGTAAAAGTAACCATTTAAGACCCATCTATTGTTGGATGGGTTGGTGTGGGAAATTTTGCCAACAACATAAGGTCAAGGCATCCATAGTCAACCAAGTCCATTTTACCGCTCACTACGGTACATATAACACCGACATGGATGAGATATGTTGTTAATCTGTGTTTTTTAGATGAACATAGTTAAGGTTTATGTGGTGGCAAACTATGATTGAACACCCTCACAAGAGTTTTGACAACTATCGTAGCTTAGAATGAGCATTTAGATGAACGGTTATGGGTTAACCTATAGATTGATTGTATCATAACATTATTCATACCCATAATAATGTTATGTGGGACTAACAATAGTCCATGTAGTATTCCTGGATATTCCCCACATTCACACTGAATGTGAGAAATATCCGGGAATACTGTCAGTCCACAAAACGATGTTATGGATCTGAACAATGTTATGATCTGAACCAGTAAAATTTTACCACTTTTAAAATTTGTAGCAATTTCCATATTCATAATTTTTCTTCGAATTCTTTTCTCTCTGCTAAAAATACAACCCCCCGCTATATATTACTCCTCCTAAACAGACGCAAACCCTCTTATTTTTATCGGTTCTAGATGCCTCAACCTCACAGTGACCAATCACTCAAGCTCCGACAAAAAATGTTGCTCGTGTACGAGATGCTTAATTTGGCTGTGTGGCAGTGCCAATCCAAGCCGATCAGGAAGGAAATACAATAAACAACTCCTTTCCCTTTTACAAAATGCTTATTGTAACGCGTAGTTTGGGTGACGTTTTGGCATGATATAGGCATCACACATGTCATTCCCGGATGCTCCATCGTGCATTCTAGCTAGCACTCAATCACTACAGTAATATATAGTTCTTCCTAGTATACTAACTTTGAGCAACAACAATGATTATTATGAGTCAAACACCTGCATGAGCACCGATTTAAGTGTCGTTTAGCCTTCTTTTTTAATGAACTTACAGGAATCGGGCCGTTCCTGTGAATCTTTTCAAGGCTCATTTAACTTACTTTACATGGCGGCTTCATTTTGAGGCAGGAATTAGCCCATGCCGCTGTGGATGCTATAGAGAGGTGCCAAAAGCCAGCCTACTGGCTTTAAAAGGGTGCATGCTCGCATGTTTGTGGCAAACTGTAAGCCTGGCGACCAGCAAAACAATTAAAATACCCGACCTCCTCATCATTGTTATCAAATCAATGCCAACTGGGAGGCCTGAATGAATGAATGAACCCAAAGTGGGTGTGGCTTTAGTTTTCATAAGCGCAACAATTGCCGCTTCCCATTGCCTATGGCTCCCTTCCTTGGCCTCCAAAGGTCGGAGATTGCGGCCCCATTTTCTCCCTCAATGGGCCCACGAGATTCTCGAGTCTTTTGATGCAATGGGAGTGGGTACCGTATGTGTGTGAGCTTAACCCAACTCAGTGGGAGAGAAAGTGATGAGTCGCATTGGATTCCCTCGAGGAATTATAATCTACGAAGTATTATATGGATCGTAGTATTTGTGGTAGAGCAAATATATGGTAGAAATATCTATGGCTTTCTATATAGCACGTTTGGCACTTTGGTGACATAATGTTGTTTTTTGAGGTGATACATGGAATTTTGGAAAGGGACTCACTAGTAGGAGCGTGATGCGTGGCATGCTGTTTGAATTTGAATCAATTTGTGTCGAGATTGCTTATCACCTATGGTACAAATAAATTCTAAAAACCTTTGTGGAGTCTAAAAGCTTCCTTATTTTGTATTATTGTTTTGTTGTTTATTTGCATCATCAAGCTTGAAAATGTGTAGTAACTGTGATATGTGCGATTGGGTTGCCTTCATTGAACAAGTTGCTTCTTTACCCACGCAAATTACCTTGGGTCAAAATCATATTAAAGAAAACTAATGACCTTGTTCAATCATGTTGGCACTTGTATAATCCATCCTTGTATTTTATTACCATGACAGTTAAATATATGAAAAAAGAGTAAAAATATCAATAAATTAGCATGGGGCAACTTAATTGGGCATATATAACAGTGGTACAACTCAAATACACATTTTTGTGCACTAACAGACCCACATTGGGCCTTTCAAATGCACACTTAAGAATAGAGTGTTTCATGAATTAGCATCACAAAGAGCTTGCAATACACTAATGGGGTTGTTTTGAAGACCAGGAAAATCTGAATTGAGCCTGCGAGAAAACATTCTGTCCGTTGTCACACACCCTGGCCCTCAATTCAATCTCGGTCAACAAGGGCAATCAAGAAGGAGAAAGTTTGGGAAGAAAAGGAAAGTGTTCAGAGCCAAGAAAGCTCCTAATGGGGTCAGGAAGAGCAATTTTTGAGCAGCCAAAGAAAGGTCAGCCTCTTGATGAAGAAGTTTGGAGGAAGAGAGACATCTCACGGCGACGATGAAGATGATGAGAGTGTATGGGAGATTGGATACGAGGGCAGAATGCATGGACTAAAATAAAAAATAAAATTGGCGGAGGAGTGACACTGGAGCAGAGAGATGACATTATGATGTGGAAGTGACAGAGGTTCAAGAAAGTCGAGATGATTAGCAACACAACATTACTCAGCTCCTTGGATGCGTTTCATGGTATAGGGCGAGCATAGTTCTCCCTGAGTTCATGGATTCTTCATTTATGGGGAGCATTCAGGCTGTGTATTGAAGAGTGTAGAGTTTTCGACAAGCAACTATAATTTATCAAAGCTTTTAATCGTAATCTCTTTCTTTGGAAAGTGATCATTATCTAGCTGCTTAGTAATGCTATGAAATCCGAATATAAGTTGTAGCCATTTCCCTTATGATTTATGGAGCTCGTATGTATGTCTCATTCATAATCAACGTCAAGATTCTTTAGCTTTCTGAATGCTCATACAAGTCTACCCGGGCCCTGATTGTGTTGACTATTGAACCTAGGATCGTTAATAAAATTTGAGCATGTAGTCCAATCTCTTTTGAATCCATCTTGAAAGGGAGAGGGAAAAGTGCAACACACATGTTGATTTGAATGGGTTGTGTGCTAAAGTTAGGACCATAATAAAAATTTGGGGTAGAAAAGGTGGAAGTATCCTTATTCTTTGGCCCTTGGGGGGGGGGGTGGACTCTTCATTGAATACCTAAATGACATGCGTGGGTCACTATGAAATTAATTTCCCTATATATTAGAAGTTTGTGGAGAAAATAAAAATGTGTACGTGCTAATGGCATGCTAGAAAATGGACTCATGTATTTATACTAAGCTTTTTAATAACTGTGATAAATGCCTTCGCTACATATACAAATTATAAACCACAAGTTGAATATGCCTTTATAATATGTGAGATCCATGTTCACTTTATAATGAGAAAGTCATTGAACATTTTTTCATCCATAGCATGTAACTCAACGATTACATCAAACAAACAAAGACAAGAGCAAACCAACTTAACCACAATCTGGAGAGCATAACTCAAGGGAGCCCATGAACACTCCAAGAGCCTCTAGCTTGTCCTATAACCCACATGTTAATCCTAATAAGAATGAACAAGGGAGTAGTCATTGAGGACTATTATCATATAACAATAATGAATGAAAATGTGAATTAAATGAAACTAACACATTTATTGTCAAAAAATTCTCTTAAACCTTAGGACCCCCTTCTGTACATCTATCTTTGCTTCAAAGAAAATTAATAGCTTCATAAAATGTACACACTAGTGAAAAAATAATACCTCTCCTTATGTATAAAATGTATGCTAATGCCACAACAAATACCTCCTTCAATGTGGTATAAGGAGTTCACCCTCCGGGTCTTTGGCAAAGAATACAAACTCACCTTTGACCTTAGCTTGTGGCTTTCCAAGTATGATGATAAACTTCCCCTATAGGTATACATTAAGAAAAATATAGTTTTAACTTTCCTTTTTGATAAACTTTTCCTCTCGCAGCTGGCGTACTCTGATTGGCAACATCCAATTGAATTGAAAGAAATTTCGTCAAGGAGAAAGATCTAGTAATAGAAGCAAGTTTCATCTAGTTGTCGAGGCACCATGTTGGTGTAGTTAACTATGGGCTTGGTAATGTTAAGTCGAACATAGCTCTTGAGTGCACGTGTTGTGATCTCGGGCTTATTGACAATGAGTTACCTGGATTTTGGGGGTGCCCACAAGCACAAACTATGTGGAAATGGAGTGTTAGCATTTTATAAATGATGGCATGCAAATCCTCTTGGAAGGGTCATTGAAAACACCAACATGAATAGAACTTATGTGGCTTTGGAATTTGAAACAATAACACTTATTTAAATAAATATTGAAAATACATAATTTATGAATGCCATCATACATTGAAGCGTAATGGAAGAACAAATCTATAATAGTTTGATGAGATTCTTGTGCGCACCAAAATCCCATTTCCTTTTGAAGTGTTTGAATGCTATGTATGAGAGGTGTAACATCAGTAGGTCTTTGTTCCAAAAACTGTCATAAAGTCATTAATGCCCTTTTTGCATTCTTGAATCCTACTTTATTTACCACCACATCACCAATTTGCACATTGTTACCTTCTTCAATGGGTTCATTATCAGCTGCATCATGTCCTTCATCAAGCATACCTATTATTTCCTCCTCAATAGGTAAGTAGGGATTGTTTAGATCAATTCTGAGTTCATAAGTGATGAACTCATGTGCATTCATAGTGGGTCCAATTTCACTTTCTGCATAGACCAATGCCAATTGTTCCAATTAGGTTGTAAGATATAGGGTTTAGGGTTAGAGTTTGTGTCAATTTCATCCAAGTTATAAAACTTCATAGCTTCACTTTCATACAATTATCACTTGTCGAGGTGAATTCATTGAAGAGGGGAGCATAATTTTTATAAATTCTCCTAACATTTAACATTTACACGTGTATTTTTTGGAGATTTTTTTTGAAAGTGCAATTTTCCTTAACACATATGCAATTTTAACACTTATCAAGATAAAAATATATCAAGGGTGGACTATACCTCCAAGCATGCACTGCAAACTTACTGAACATGGGAATTGTTTCATTATAAAAAATAAAAATAAAACTCCTGACCAATCTTCATTTTCAAACATGATAAATCTATTGTACCCACTGTAATGTAACTTATTTAAGAAAAATTAGAGCATGCAAAGCAAGCCTAAGGCTTTGTTTCAGACTTGCCCACTTAAGATTGTTATGCAGCCTAATCAGAGCTTAGGCCCTGCTTTGAGTGCTCTTAGGCGCGCTTCACACTATGGCCGAAGGTCAAGAGGTTGTCAATTTCCACCAATCATATTGCAAGAAACCAAGAGTTCGGCCTCTCGACCCTTCACACTAAGGCCAAAGTCCAAAGGCCGTCGCAATTTAAAGTGATTGCTTTTTAAAGAAGATGACGGACTCTCACAAGAAGTTTGGGTTGGATAGGAATGGAAACCCAAACTATGGTCGAGAGGCCGTCGGTTTTTTTTCAAAAAAAAATCAATCATTAACAAGATCTTGGCCGTTAGATTGGAGGGGTTGTTTTGGGCAAGGAATAAAGTGGGATGCTCCTTTGGGTTTGGACTTTGGGCTTGGCCTTTGGAGGCTTCACACTATGGCCATCCAAGTTGAGAGGCTGTGGGAGTTCATGGCCAAAGGTTTGGACTTTGGGCTTGGCCTTTGGAGGCTTTACACTATGCCCAGGTGAAGACTCCAATTCCTATATTTTATTGGCTATTTTCAACCCATTTCTTTGGAGTCTCAACAAGGTTTGGCCACTCAATCCCACGGCCTCTTGACTTCGATGCCCATAGTGTAAAGTGGCCCTTATTGTTAATCAAGTAAGTTAACATGTTCAATTCCACATACCGGCTCATTCACACTGAGAATTTCAGGTTACTGGAAAAGGGGTTTTACAAGACTAAAGGGTGTTCACACTGCACATAAGAAGGAAGGAGCTTTGCCGTAAGTAATCATTCAAAAGCTAATTCAAAGACGAGCTCCAAGTCTCTTTGATCATTTTGCTCATACCTGCAACTCATGCATCCGTGCACCAAGCCCAGTATCACCCAGGTATGGCAAACCGGGTAACGACTTGTGCCCACATTTTGAGGATGCTGATCCACTCAAATTGATAAGGTGTGGATTGTTAGAGTCTCATCAGAGATTGTTCCAACTCCTCTTTGATGCTTGAGCACCATCAATAGGTCAAATTGTGGAAGATAATTGCGCTTGTTTCTGTGGGAGAGTGGGAATTATCGTATACGAGCATGCCTCTCATCCATCCAACATAAAAACTTGACCCCTTGTAGGTTTGTTGCCAATTCATCTCAGATGAATCAAACAAGGTTAGTCAGAGAAACATAAACCACATATTGATTACTCTCTACCAAATTCTTACAGCTGGTAAATCAATTTGCACCCAGCTGGAATTTGTCACCTGCATACTGCTAGATTACATCAACAGTCTGACTAAGTGCCTCATTTTGTGAGCCACACATTCTTGGGCTTCGGTACCTGACAAAGAGATCTACGAGTGAGCCTCCTGGGAGTCCAGGGTACATTTGTGGGGAAGAACACCCAAGTGACATCTAAGAATCGAGCGTACAAATCCTGATTAGGGTGACTTGGAAACAACTTGAATCAAAGTCAAATGGATTACTTGACTGGTTACTTGCATGTCTCAATTTTGTCACGTTCATCGTGTTCTTGTTATAAGGACACTTGTAAAAGTACAAATTAGGCATCAACCATTATAACATAAGCCCAAAGTTTGAACCTACGAGCTTTGGAGTCTGAGTTATCAGCTCATAACTGATGGCTAGACGGCATACTGCATACAGCTTTAACGCCCAAATGCGTCTTTCAGTTTGTCAAACAAGTACATTTCAAAGTAATTACCTTCAGATGTTTATAATAATCACAAGCATAAACAATAGCACTTAAGGTTTAACATGATTAGTAGATATATTTATACAACATAGAGTGATAGAAAGTTGCAAACAGGTCATATATGAGTAACATAAGACCAGCTGAAACCATCAAGTGGTCCCTCCCCAACCATATTTTCAAGCCTTACAATTACACTTGAAGAAAATGTTGGTGTGTCCAAAGTCTTTTAGTCCTTGCCAAGGTCTACAAGAGGCCGCTTTATGATCTTTGTGGACATTAGGGATTAATAACAGGGAAGTGACCCCATATCCACGATGAAGCTGATCATGATGAGGATGGCTTGGAATCAGCTATCACCTTAGAGCTTGTCGATTCAGGCAATGGGCTTTTGCTACAACCATTGCCACCTAATTTGTAAGTATACAAGTGTCCACAGAACAGGAACCCGATGAAATTGACAACAGTAAGATCTGCAAGGAGCCAGTAGAAATAATCTATGTGACTCCGATTCAAGTCATTTCCAAGCCACCCTCCGTTCGAGTTCCATGTGAGCTTCGTAACAACAGTGATCAAAACTCCGCTGATGGAATTGCCTAACCCCAGTGTACTAATATACAGCGCGTTGCCCAAGCTTCACATGGATTCCGGTGCCTGGTCGACAAAGAACTCCATCTGACCTGCCGAAAGAAACACCTCACTAGCACCCATCAACAAGTGCTGTGGCAGCAGCCAAAACACTGACATGGGCAAAGTAGAGGTACTCTCGTACTTACCAGTACCAACTTGTGAGTGTGCAATTTTAAGGCGCCACATTTCGACAAGTGCTGCAACGGTTATGGAGATAGTGCAAATCACTTGTCCAACTCCTATTCTCTGAAGGATAGTCAAGCCCCATGGGTTTCCGGGTTACCCAGCGGGCGACAGGTACAAAGAATTTGTCGTAAAAGGGTAAACAAATGATGATGGTGAGGTGCAGGAGAAACGACATAGAGGCCGCAGGTATTTGAAAGTGGGGGCCAACGTGTCTGTCAAGTGTTGTGGCCTGATCTACAAATAGGCTGGTCATTTGGGCATAAACCAAGGCATATGTCACCATGTTTGTAGCCCAGATGGGTAGCATTCGAACTAGCAGTTTCACCTCCTCTACTTGCGTCACGGTGCACAGCTCCCATGGATTGATGGGTTTCATCACTTCGTCGAAGAACCTTTCATGCATTTGTGCTGGTGTGGCTGCTTTATCAAGAAACCTGCCATTAATCAAAACTGTGATTATTAACCATTGTCAAGGACTCGGTTTGTGCTGTAACGAGACCTGCTACAGAGAGTTACTTTAGGTCGAACCGCAATATATAAGGCAGACGTTCCTAAATTGAACATAGCAACAATCTGGACACCTTTATTTGAGAGGTATGTGGTTAGGTGTCAATTTAAGAATGGACACCAAAAAGACACGTGTTTAAAAGAGATTGGACTACGTGCTCAATATATGTTAACCATTCAAGGTTCAATGGTCGACATGATTAGGGGGGCCTCTATGACCACTTGATGAGTATGAGAATCATCATTTTGATGATGAATAAGATATTCATATAAACTTGAGAAATTATGAGGACAATGGCTACCATTACAATTTGAATTTGCTAATTATCTTGCACTAATTATGTGTTTCATATCCTACGAGAAGTGGATGCAGAGAGAAAAGTATCCAAATAACACATGTCTACCTTACTGGACATAGTTGATGATTGAACCACTTCAGACATGAAATCATCTTAAGATTGATGAGGTCAAATTCAATTCGTAATATGCTTCCTTGCTAGGTACAAAAGGAAGGTATGAGATTGAGGGATAATGTTCAGGTGGATATTAGGACTGCTTCAAGCCATAAGCCTGCTAGGGCGGTGAGAGCAGTTCAAACGTCGCCTATGGTGTGCAAATTGATGAGGCCGATTACAATCCATTTATATTCCCTGCAAGGTACAAAAGGAATGTAGAAAAACAAAAGTAGGAAAACGAAGGTCGGTGGTTAAGGTATGCAGGTGTTATTGGGTTAGTTTTTCTTGTTCTCCATCTTCTATTGATTAGATTTTACATCTTCAAATTTTTGTTGCCTTAGCAAATCTATGAGGAAAAGTCAACAAAAACCAGCTTGATATCAAGCTATTCTAATTTAGTTATGGTTATAGGAGGTGCATGTGTGTTGATTTCTTATCTTGATACATACATCCTCCCAAACATGCTCACTACAGAATGTGGAGTAACTAATCAAATTTGAAGACGAAATCCAATCTCTTATGGTGTTTGTTCTTTGGTCCTCACGTATCCACACACCATTCAAATATAGGTCTCTGATTAAGGAAAGTAACTAAATAACACCCACATATCTTAGGCGGATATTAATTAGGCCTGATCAAAGCCAATGGGAGTCTGTTACCTCTGTGAGAGCAGTTCAAGAGTCAGCTATGGCATGATATAGGTGCTGGTTTTTTCGTTTTTCTTCCTCCTCAATAATGCTCATCAACATACAACAACTAGATAGCCAGTTTTGACTCGAGTAAAAAATTGATACTTACATGAGGCCTGGAGTATGTGGAATTAGTTTGCTGGAGCTGGGGTTAATGACCTCTCTATCATCGACCTCATGCAGGAGCTCTATGTTGGACGGCACAGCCATTCTCCAATTCCGAACAGCAACTACAATGACTTGCACAACGCGCACGAGGGCTCCCGGATAAAGGATGATTCCTATATAGGGGTGTACCAAGAAAAAATGCTATCCCAACGAAGCCCAAATACAGTTGGTACACCAAACCCCCAAACCCAACCTAGAGCATCTTGTATATACACGACGACACTTATGACTAGTGTGCTGCCAATGCCGATTCTCAAGAGCCACCAATTTGGATACAACAATTTCCGCATAGCCTCAACTGCATCAGTTTCACTGAACTGGTCACCTGCAAATGCACTCACACATGCCTTGATTCCACCTGCACCAAGTGCCATCATGTACAGTGCAAAGTAGAACCACTCATGAGTTAAATTGGTGGCTGATGGACATAATTTGGTGAGAGTATTTGATGCGTCCCTCTGACATGGCGGTGGCTTCAGTGATGGCACCATCATTGACATCAATACAAAGACCATCGCCTGCACAGAACAGTAGCCCGGTTAAGCTTACGTAATTGAAAACCTGCTCAACAGCCAGACCACGTGAGAGGATGTAAGTTATTCTGTAGGAACTCCGAAAAATGTTATAAAATCGCTGTCAGAATTATAAAAACATGGGCGCATGATTCTGATGATGTTGTCAATTATGTGCCTATTCTACATTGTTGCAGTGATTCTTACGAGGAAGAATTCGCATGAGAATGCGATGAGGGTTATAAAACGTCCCAGGTACGCATCTGCAATGAAGGCACCAATGAGAGGTGTCAAGTTCACTGTGCCAGACCAGTTGTTAACATTTGTTGCCGACACCACGACGTCCTCACCGAGCACCATGGTGAGGTAGATCCCCAAATTTGATGCTATTGAAAAGTAAGCAAACCTCTCACTCACTTCACATGCTGTATATGTGCAAATAGCAACCACAAAACAAAATAAATAAATTAGAATGTCAGACGGGCCATATGAAGTTGTCAATCATCAAGTTGACGAAGGTCATTAATTAGCAGTAGGAGCAACAGGCCAATTTCAAGGACCAAAAGCAGAACCTAAAACCTAAAAGGAGCGCAATATATCCTTTACTGTAAATTGTGACTTCTATCCATCAATGACTTTCAGGCATGCAGTACAACCCCGTAAATCTCTGTACTACTACACTCCCAAAAACAAACGCACAAAAAAAATCATGTAACCATCACAATAGTTATTGTTGATGATAGAGATAAGAAATACCACACATGTATTTGTATCTACTCTGAATCCTGAGGTTCGCAGCACACCAAATATCAGCACACACGCTTTCCAGTTTCCTGTCTTAGATTTGACAGAAGGATGTCCATGGAAATCCACAGCACCATCAGCTTCAAAATTATCGAGTTTCTTTACAGTATCGGATCTGGGCCGAATGGATGACACAAATACAATCTCCTTCCCTGGGATTCCTAGCTCTCGACTACTATTGCCATTGCTGCTGCGTTGCTCTGCCATAGCATTATTTCCCTGCAGTGTCATACCGCTGCATCTTCCAATCTCCCCATCAGTCACAGCAGTACCTAAATTAAAGTCAACTTCAATGCCCAACCAGTGCTCCATAAGTAATACCTGCAGTTTCATGGTGCTATATTGCTACCTACAGTTTGTCCCACGGTAATTGCAAATAGACACAAGTTTGCCTGACCGTCCATAACATTCTTCAACAGCATATACAGCCCTTGACCCTTTTCTATTTTCAGATAGAGTAAAAGCAAAGGCCAATGGTCCCTGGACCGTCATCTAGATTCATCAACAGGAAGCCAGTGCAGAATGGAAAAGCAGATGCAAGAAGATCAGAAGATGATGACAGATTTTTCTTAGTAGTGACTTCCAGGTGCCGCACTCAAAGAGCAAGTGTCTAGTGGTGGTTTGCAGGGGAATCTAAGAATTGGCCTGCATATCAATGAGATTTTCAGGGAAAAACATAAGACCCAAGGAGAGATCTGAATTAATACATTTCAGAAACAGTGCACACGATAACATAAGAAGTATCCAGACACAGGCCCAAGGTGACTGGCCTTGCTCTAAGTGAAGCTGATTGTCATTTTCCAAACTAGTTCCCTTCCCAATCCCTGATTTCTCCTCCAAATTTACGGAGATGGTCCCATTTGAATTGAAGCCGGAGCAGGAAGTGTCGTCTTCAGTCCGAAGGTCTACATCTACATAATGAAGACCTCTTTTCTCAGCTAAGACATCGAAGAATATTATCCCTATGACAGAGAGCGAGTTGTACAAGGGTTGAAAATGTTCTGCATGTCCTCGCAATTACAAAATAATGCACTGCAGCACATCAGTGATCGACAATTTTGACATAGATTAATTTCCAGCTGCGCAATGTGGGGACAATGTCACAAATTGGGGACAATTTCAACAAGTTGTGACCGAGCTGATGTTGAGAGTCAGTCGCCAGGCAACCCAAACCTTATAACACATCCACATACTTGCATATACAGTTTCCTACATTTCCTGACTCACAAGGGCGATATACAACATTCCCTGTTGGCACAATTCCCTCTTGTGTGTGGGAAAAATGTAAGAATTCTCTTCAAAAGGAGGGTATTGTGTCAAAGTGGGAATGTTCATAGTGGTCCCTTTTCCCATGCGGGAATTTTCCAAATGCTCCTTGTGACTCCAAATGAAAATCTACACGAAGTGTCAGTAGCCTTTGTAAGCGATTAGTTGGCACACAATCGTTGGTTGTCCCTCTTGACCAATCTTAGTAACATGGGTTGAATTCACAACCCTCTTGCCTAATGAAATTCTCCACCCAAGCCAAATTAGGAATGACAGAGAATCAAGACCTTCCTTTGACTTGCCTTTGAAATTGGACAGTGGTTGACTTTCCTTATCTCTAGACATAATAGACTATGTCATGTAGATTATGTCATGTAGATTATGACATAATAGATTATGTCATTTTTTAATTTATAATATAGTTGAAATTGAGGGACATTTCGTGTTGGAGTGTCCCCTATATGATTTCATGAGAAGTACGTTTCAAACATTATTTAAGAATGTAGTAATATTAGGGAGTTCAAGTCTTTCTTTTCATTAGATCATCAAGTCAATATTAGTCTCTATCTCACAGAAGCTACCACACTCAACCACTTTAGGGAATTAGCCAGTTTGACACCATCATGATGTACTTAAAGTCCCACAAGAGAATGTTTATTGTTTCTTCATACAATGCTCGCAACAGGACAATGCTGGGTTTAGCCCTTGAGCTAGACCCACTTGTCAAGCCTAACCATTATTGTCCATTGGTGGGGCCCAGTAAGCCCTCCTGGGCCGGAATAGCTTGGGTCTATTGCAACCTAGCTTTCAACTCCTTTATAAGAGAATCAACCATCAATACCTCACAATCTTCTCTCAAATAAAATCTTAGCTTCAATCGTTTCTTTGTAAAGTCCTATGTATGATAAGATATTAGTTTTGATCATGAGACGCACAATTTATGAAGCTCATATAGAATGAATGTATAAATGTATAATGAGACCACTCCCTTCTAAAACAGTGTTAGCATTTGATGTAAAACGTGTGATCGTGCTCTAAGCCTTTTGGCTTCCCGGACTTTAAAATCATTGCATTTCCTTGGTCTAAGAGAGGATTCAACAAGTCACCCACCAACCATTGACCGCCCTCCTTGATATTCTCTAGTCCCATGTCACGTGCCTTGTCAAGGTCCACCATGATTCAAATACTGTTCTAGTTTGGCAATGCCTACTTAAGTCATTCCTGGCTTTACTATGAGTGTAAAGTGTAAGCACAGTGCTCCCTGCAAGCGTTGGATGATCCCTGATTCTAGCAGATCTCTTGAAAGGAGCAATGAATTATGATAGTAGTGGAAGTTTGAAATATTTTATGATGGTACAATTTTAAACTTCCAAGTCGGTGCAGTTTCGATTCCTCAATGTTGAAGGTTCGGAGGAATATTGTTCTCCCATTGTCCTAACCTCTAGCTTCCCACGCCCAACTTCCCTCAAATCAACTCAGAAAATGTGACCTCAATTTCAATGATCGTAGTTGAAGGTCAAAAGTTTTTTTGACAAATCCAGCCATATAGATATGTGCAAGTTAGAAGTGACTACTCACAGTCCAAATTTTAAATATTGAAGTTTTGTTATGTAGGAGATAATAATAGGAATGTCTATAGTGCCCTTGAGGGGCAAGAGTTTAGAAATTAAATTGGGGTTGGTTTTTTTATCAAACCTTCACTCAAATCATCTCCAAATGACAAAATGTTACCCTCATTTAAAAGAGGGGCAATACTAAAGTTAGCTCACAGACATTGAAACCATTATTTTGTGACTTTTTGGGAAGCTTTGCAATTTGAGGCAGTGGTGCCACAACTCCACACCTTCCACATGGATTTACACCCACCAACACATGTCCAACTAAAAATTCCAATTATAAAATTTCAAGATATGCTATGTTTGAGTGTCATGCAAAGTTTCAAATCAATTGAGAATCATTCGCATATAGGGATCAACAAAGAAGAACATGTTTAGGATATGCTGCCCTAAACCGCAGAGGTGACAAATGTCAAGCATACAGTCATGGATTGGTTCCACTATAAACAAATTGAGAGCAGACTCCCGTTTTTGAATTAATCTAACAATTATTGACATTATTGAATCAAAATTATCCACGTGGCAGGACATAGCAAACTTGAACAAGAAATAGAGTAGTAGCCGAAACAATCTAGAAACCATCTAAAATGGTATCAAAGGGGTTAGAGCTAACTGTTCATAGGTTGCAGAGGACATTAGGGGTTAGGAATGTTATGTAAGAAGAAGAAGAAGAAGAAAGAAAAATAAAATAAAATAAATCCATATTCTCAACTGGTTATACTATGTTTTACCATGTCTTCATCAATCAGTTTCACTAATGTTGCTCATATTTCCCATGTCTTCAATATGTATTATCAAGGTAACGGAACAATGTCATTCATCGTTTGTCAGGAAGATGGCTACATTGTTCAGCTGGATATCATGACCAAATAGCAAGGTTCCAGCCTCAAAAAAAGACTTTGCAAGTCATTTTGCCATTCTGGGTTAAAATATAAATGCACAGAGGAACTCAACCCATCATAGATTTATTTTTAAAACATGTGCATGCCCTTTGTGGGTCAGGTAGGGACCCAAAGTAGAGCTTGGGTGACCATGATGGTGAAAAGTTATTGGAATACATTGGCAAGAGCCATGACAGGCTATAATAGTGGGACTCCTGGAACAAATGTTTCGCAATGTGCTGGCAAAGCATGGAAATTTTAAGGCCTTGTGCTTCTTGGCCAAATCTTGGAAATTTTGGTTGTCTGATAATATTTTTCTGAACAACCGATAAACTCACAAGGTCATGGGGACATCAGGCATTCTGTTGTACAATTCTACATTTCTCGAGGGGCCACGATGACAAGCTTACACAAGTTACTTCTTTCAGCAATTACACAAGTTCGACAATTCAATTACTCTGCTTGGTGCAGGCGTTTGATTATTAGGAGACTCCAGGACCACCAGGGTCTCATATACAACAAGGTTCATCCTTAGTGTTTGCATTAGAATCCCGTAACCATTAATGGGGTAAGAACTTTCCCGTGGCTACAATTAGAGCAGAAATGATCAGTGAATGGGTAGAAAACTAAGTCTTCTATATTCTGAGGAGCTCCCAATTGATTGCAATGCACTCCAGGATGTGCATGATCTTACTACTGGAAGAAGACGCTCAACAAATCATATCAATCTGCAGTCGCAGGAGCAGATTGAGTGACTTGATAAGAATGTGACCATGATTTTCTACATCACCGAAAAACTTTGCAGGAGGTCTGGATGAGGAACTTTGAGAAACTGGCAGGTATTGACATCTTCCAGATCCAGCTTTGCACCATCTGGCCATGTCACTTGGATCTTCACAGGTCCTCGTAGTTGACCAAGCCCAAAATGTGCCACCGGCTGTGCATAACATACAACAGTATGTCAAAATGGCTAAAAGAGAATTGATGAATCAGATTTCAGCTTCAAGACTGAAATTGTTTATCCAATCTTTCAGGAACCAGACAAGATGCACATGAACATGGCACACTGCAGGCAAACATTCAGTTAAGCTGTAAGAACAGGGAAGAGGAATCAAAAAACGACATTTACCTCCATGCAGCACAGGTAGCCGCTGTCCACATAACAGATTGTCCCATGGAAGCATAGACAACAAACCATTTCATCAGTTGAATGAGGTATACTTCCGAGTCAACAAAATTTTCTGTCCAAATTACAGTGTACTCAGGATAACAGTGCAATATAATAGGTCAACTCGCTTGCACCAATTTCGTTGCAAATGTTTTCTAGACATGACAGATCTGGAACGAACTTTTAAGCACTACAGATTTATCAAAATCTCCGGGGATAATTATACAATCAAGTCAAGCCAGTCTTTGTCATACTTGTAACATATGGATAGGTCTTCATGAGATTGAGACTTACTTAAAAGTAGCAGTGTGATTGAGCTCTTACCTTCCAGCATCAATAACACGCTTTTGAACACGATTACTTTCATCAGTAAGCTTAACAGATGCCCCTCTTGCAGGTGCGCCCTATTGCAAGCAATCAAAGATATTAGCTTCTTCTCCATAGCAAGATCAAGTGTAACTCGAATTTGTAGAGTTTTTGGGTAGATCTGAAGCTTGTATCTCCTTACAACCATTCTATACAATATTCTTTTGCACCACTAGCCTACTCACGAAAAACTTTGTTCTGATGATAGGCATTGCTTCGTAGGTAGATTCCACGTTAGATAAATCTTGTCTTACAATACAATAGGTCAAGAAGCCAATAAACAGCTCACCGCTACTGAACAATCTAAATTTGATACACGGTACGGGCCTTTTGATAGGAAGTGAACAAATGACTGGTTGTATTTCACTTTGCTGAAACACACCCACCATCGTTGCAAACATCAGGTTCAAAACTAGACATTGAGCTCCAATCATCAGACAAAATAACGTGAAGTTCAACATTCTTATTAATTAGAAGACCAGAACACCAGTACCTGCTTCGTGAGGGGTTTCACACGCATCCAAGCATTGTCATTCTCTGGGGACCGAAAGAATGAAAGAGGTTGAGCTCGAAGCTCTCCATGAGATCTGTATAGAGAGATCCACAAGGTTCAGTTTAAACAATGTTGTATACATTCAGCACTCATTCACCAGTGACACCTTTTCAGAAAATTTCAGATCGAGAACTGCAATAGTGGTGAACTTTAACAGGAAATGTTGAACCGCCTGGAAGAAACTCATATTTATTCTCATGTTCACCTATAGGCTATTATAATTAGAGAAAACATTTGAGGACACATGCCACTTACATAAGCAACTCCAGGCGACCGTCCCCATCAACATCAGCAACTGCAGCTCCTGTTCCTAAACCCTTGGGTTCTTTCGCATCACCAATGTCACACTCAACCCAGTTGCCTGCACCACTCTGCCATCAAATCATCCTATTCATTACCTCCGTCCCCAAGAATAGCACTTCAAATGTGTGACCCCACTGATCATGCCTTTTTTGATGCATGCTTATCTATATATAACACTACACTTAGAGATAACATAGGCTCCAGCTGAACATAGCTTCTGGGGTCTAATTTCACAGTGAGAGAAGTACATGCTCCTTAGCAGTCCAGAATGCCACATGCCAAATTTGCAGTGGATTCAAAACAAACCTGCCGGAACAAACGGTTGATGTCACCAATGTTGTTGAAGAAAAGCTCTTCATAGCCATCATTGTCAAAGTCTGCTGCGATGACAGTGCGTATGGCTGAGGGTTGGGCCATTTCGGGTGGCGCGACATCCGTGAAACCTCCTTCACCAACATCTTTGAATCCAAGAGCTTTTGCCCCTCCTATGGGTCCTGGTCCAGCAGGCGCAAATAGCCTGTGAGGTCCCTGACAGAAAACAAAATCTCAATAAATTCTGCAGGTCGTGCATGTGACAAGACTTATGTTTATAAATACCGTAGTTCCAATATAGCCGAAAATTCGTCATAAACCCCACAGTTGCATATGTAGAAGCAATCAACCTTACCTGCCAATTCCCACATGCCAGTCCTAATTCGCCATCACCCCTTACATCAACCACTGCGACACCTCGACAATTTTCAAGGGAATCCATCAACCTGCACTGAGGCACATTAGCACAGCTTTAGTGCGTCATAAGGATTGACATTTTCCCCCACCATTCTTATTCAATTGCTTGAAGACTTTGCATTTTTTTTCTAACCATTGCATAGTGGGTTGGCTCAACAAAAAAAAATTCTGGATCAAATTTTCACACTCAATTGCGGGGTAGTTAAATGGGATGCTTACCCATAAGCAGAAGCACTTTCAATGAACTTTCCACTCCCATCCGCATTGTTGATGAACATAAAGTTCGGACCTCCCTATAACATCACAATTGTCGATAGGAATAAACAAAAGTACGTTGCACACACAGTACAAAATTGATGCGCAATACTGAGGATTGAAACTTGGGACCATCTCCGATGAAGAGTTTCAAAACCAAAACTCAAGGATCGTGGTCACCTCATTGCCGACAAAAATGTCCATTGCAGAAGCTGAGATGAGAGGCAATGACACAAGAGCACGCCCACCAGTCGGGTATGTCACCAGCCCTACTTCTCGTGCTATGTCGGCCACAAAACCATCTTCAGTCATCTCAAACATCTGCCCTACATTCATGTGGTGTTCCCCCAAAGCCCCATGGAGACCAAATATGCAATGAGTATCAAAAACAAATCACATGATGTACAGGTCACAGCTCTATTCCCTTGCAAATCATGACTTGGAAATTATCACAACCTTCCAGTAAAGTTCCAAACATTAAGATGTGGAGTGAAAGTACCTTCATCATACCACCATAATTCGCGACAAAGAATGAGTACCTGCAAATTGTTGACAATTTCACATGAGTCCTCTGTCATACATCTATGCAGATGGACGTAGGAAAAGAAAAAAAGAGAGCTACATACACTTTCTTCTTTGAGAGATCCACCTCTCTTTGTAAATTCATCTTCCGGGTGTCCTTTCATTGGATAAGCTACTCCAAGCACCGATAAAGATGTTAAAAAAGAGGTGACAATAATGTGGTGCAAACTCACATTCCAGTGCCTTTTCGATCGACAGCACACACAGATCGTCCAGCACACATATTTGATTCATCCATGTTACGGGGTACAGAAAAGAGGTCCAACCACCTGTCAAAGATTCATTACATCATGATCTTTAATTCTCCTCAATCCTGCAGTCATCTGGTTTCAGGTTCTCCCCGAACCTGTCCAACTGTAAACTTGAGAGGTCAAACTTCAATTGCAACTTAAGCTTGGTTCAAAACTTACTTTCCATCCTGGAAAGTAAATAATCGATCTGTGACCTTCTTCCGTCCAAGAAAGGTGTCTGTGTTCAAGACATACAACTGCAACACAGATGAAGTCCACACCGTTAATGGGACATTTCTGCTTTTGACAGAACATAACGTCAACGATGTCATTTACATTTTAGAAATCTTGATTACATGTAAACAAGGATATAAATAGATAAAGGCCACACATGTATTGAGTGAAGTTTGGAGCTCGGGGGGGGCAGTGTGTTAAAAAGTTAAGGATATAGGTGAAAACAACCACTATTTTATAGGGGGGTATTACTTTCAATTCTCTTCTTTTTTTCACATGCTATCATTATGTAAATTTCTACTTTGGGTTAATAGAAAAATGGCTTGCATTACTTATAATTCCAAATTACCTATTATTCCATACCCTATAGTACTTTAAAGATGTCCAGTGCCATTTTTGATACCCTATATTATGCTTAAGCCCAATTATAATTTTTTGCTCCCATGTTTTTAAAATACCCTATCATTTGTTCGCACGTATATTGCTACTCTAACCAATGACTACCCCCCCCCCCAGGTTTAGAGTCCTTATAGAGAGAAAATGGTCTCCATTGGGACCGCCTAATGGATTTGAATGGAGGTGGTTTCACAGAATATACAACATGACCTTCAATTTGTGTAAAGTGAAGCCAATTATGGATTATTTTCAGAGGCTGCTACTCCACATACATGTTCTTGCTGTTAAAAGGTATACAAGTACACAAGTCTGATTTATTAGGTCATGAGAGGAAATGTAATTTACTTTCTATGTTAAGCAACAATAATGAAGAACTAGGCAGGTGATGCTTCACATCAAAGTAAGACACAGAATTCTCTTCTTACCTCTTCGCGGCCATCACCGTCAAAATCCCCAGCTGCAACACCAATGGACTTGGTCTCTGGATCTTGTAAGAGAGTTCCCTTGGCAATATCTACCAATTCATTGCCATTCCACTGCCAGTTTCATACAGAAATATGTAGTCAAGACAGCAAATGAAGGCTACTCATCACAAGTTGAGTTATCTTGCTAAACCCAAATCGTGGTCAATAGAATATATCCTTTGACAGGAATGCAAAATTTTCTCAGCGTGAGAAAAAATTAGCAAGTTCACCTTCAGAAGCTGATTCTGGAATCCAAAGCCACAGACGAAGAGCTCCAACTCGCCATCTCCATCCAAATCCGCCACACACACACCATAATTCAACTGCAGAGAGGATATCAAAATTTCAAAACTAAGCAATAATATGAATCATGTGAGTTCATACCCAACTTCCGCAAAAATAACATTCAATTTAGGGAATTGGGCTTGAGGGCCAGGAGACAGGACCAAATTGGCAAGTATGAACACAAACAACCCTTGAAAGTGTTTAGCTCATCAGGGAAATTGGCAGACGAAAGTCATTATTCAAATATATCTCCACAAGATACCCAAACCGACCTTTAAAAAAATTCCAATCAACGTATAGAGACTCCATTGCCCTAAATAACCTCCACCCAGAATAGTAGTCTGACTTCACTGATTCCAATTTCCAGAATACCTAGCTAAAATGCTTGAAAATCTCCTTGAGAACCTACATTCATGTTCGATTGGTCCTAGTAGATTCCGAGGGACAGACACTTCAATACCGATGATGCATTGGCGTACTCTAGAAGGTACTCTTGGTTTTCACTATGAAGTTTATCTAGAAATGTTTATCAAGCTCCCAACCCAAAATTTGGATGCCAATTCTAAAACCTCATAACTCGGTCATCTTATACTGGGATGACAATGTTATTAAAAGGATCCTGATGTTAAGAATGAAATGAGATGAGATGAGATAACATTACCCGTGGAGGATTGTCGGCCAGAACATGAGATGCGTCTGTAAACATGACTTGCTTCAACACCGGTACTTGTGGCCCACTTTTATTCTCCGTGCTCCCTGTGCTCACACTCTGGCCTGTTGTCTCATTCCGAATCACCCTGACTGCCGTCCAAGATGGCCTTACTTTCCTTGAAACTTCTGCATCCACAACACAACCTTAGATGCACAACAAACCAGAGAAATCCGTTGACAGCAAAACATATTGAAGGATAGAAATGCAAACTCCGTTCTGCTTGAATGTAGCTATTCTGTAAGAGAGGGAAGGATTCAAATGGAAACTCCACTGGCAAATTAAGCTTCTGCAGCTTAGAAATATTTTCCAAAGATGAAATTAGAGTGACGGAGACGATGGTTACCACCAAGTGCGGTGAAAGAGCGGGTTAGAATCCGGGGCAGATGCGTGGCTGCCATGGCCATATGTTACTTACAAAAGACTGATCATGAAGGGGAGAGCTGCCAAAAGCCCTTTCTATTTCCTTCCTCCCCCTTGAGGTCCCCAAGTGGAAGCCAAGTGTTGGGACCTCGCTTGGGATAGGCTTATCTGCATTACCTTTCAAGACCTCAAACACCTGAATAAATCCAGCATGCCAACATGTGTCATAAGGCCCTGGCACATGAAATGAAATTGATCTTGAAGTCCGGGAAGCCGAAAAGGTTAATGGGATTAAAAGTACATCAAGATGGTTTCAAACTACATCAAATATGATATTTAGTGTCATATGGTATTTAATGTCACTATGGTAACTTTTTGGATGACTCCTGTTATGAATAAGTGAACAAATATTGACATGAAGGATGGATGAGTTCATCCTTTGGCCAAAACCCTACCCTCTCTTGTCAGCAACTTGTGATGAAATATTGTCATGGATGATTGAAATCCGGATGAAAAATCACTTGGTAAGTGAGAGTAATTGCAACTGTAAATTTGGGAACCAAACACACTACCTAAGGATGTGGGTTTTATTCAATTTGTTTGTTTGTTATGTTTTATTCGATTTTCTTTTTTCTTTATGTCGTCATCAGGGACAACAAAATCATATGTCTATAATGGGTGAAAACATAAAAAATAAATGAAGCTAGCATGTTCATTGTCAATATTTTAGGGGACTTTTTGCACATCTATCTTTACTTCAAAATTTATTAGCCTTTTTGAATAAGCATACTAGAGAAAATGATACCTCTCCCTTGTGTGTATTATGTACTGCTAAAGATCATTGGTCACAAAAATAGTGTCAACCCCGTGCAAAGGGTGAAGTATATCACATATGACATTTAGTGTCACTTACTATTTGGAATTACGCAAGGCTATATATATACTGCATATCTCATATTTGACCAACAAATGTCGAATTGGTGTTTGGACATCGAAGAACATCAACAACTTTACTTGGTAAAAAAATTACATCAATAATAAAAATATATAACATTGTGTAAATCCAAATAATAAGTGACACCAAATACCATTTTTAGTATAGTTTTACATCCAATGCCATTGTCCTCTCAAAATGTGACCATGAAAGCTTCATAAACAAACATTCTATTCACTCTAGCTTCCTCAGAAGACCGAAGTTCTATATATATATAGATATAGATAGATATGAATGAAAGATGTCCAACGTAAGTCTCATAATCTTTAATGATTGTCGTGAAATGATTTTTGAGTCACTTAAAGTTGGTCTTGGGCAAAAGCTCATAAAAAGAGCATTTGAAAGCCTAGTGCCTCTGTTTTGGTAGGTGCACCTTGCAGTCTTTGGCACGAGGCCTAAAGAATCTAAAGGGGGGAATAGGATGAAGAAAGAAAGTGAGGCCAATTACTGCTTATCATCCAAGTACATCGTGTTCATCCAACATAAAAGCTTTGAAATAGCATGCACTCCCGAGGTTACTTTTGTTTTAGTTTATTTGATATTGAAATCAGTTTCAAATATTTTGGATCAATTATATAGTTGTGTATAATACAGTTGCCTTTGTGAATATGTTGCTTCTTTACCCATGCAAATCCCCTCGGGTCAAAGTCAAAATCAATTCAAAAAAATTATAACTTTGTTTGTTCAATTTGATAGCATCCACAGTAAATAAATAAATCTTGTATTTTTTATTTTGATAATAAATATTCTAAATAGTGTGGATTGTTGATAAATAAACATGGGACAATCTAGATGCACATATCGTTTGTCATGGAAGTCTCTTGAAACGAATTGACTACAAACATTTAAGAAGTCAAATATATATCTTGGATGGATGAGAAATACACTAAATTGTCTCAATGTTGTGGCATGGGGAGATCACTCCATTGTCAAGTTGAACACCACGTGCGAACAAAGTTTGCTACCCCTATATTACATGTCATACATAATTTTAAAATTGATGATATTTTTTCTACATATACATAAATATTGATAGTATATTTTTTTGAAATTATTAGTCAACTTCATTTTTGTAGTATATGTTTTAGTTCAATTCTACGTCATTCTAGTTAGAAACGGTATGTTTTATAAATAAATAAAATTCATAAATTTTGATTATAAATTTTTTTACTATGTAATAGGTACCGTATATATCTACTCATGAAAAAAATTGATACAATTTTGACCCATTTTGGTGATGCTTTATGTAAAAAGTAGGATTTTTTACATGTAAAGTGTTCGCACGTGGTTGTTCAACTTTACAATGGAGTGACCTCCCCATGTGTTGTGGGCCATAGTTTTTCTCTAAAGCCCGTGCTAATTCTCTTAATGAGAATTAATGTTACCACATTATTTTCCAGCCCATGCTAAATTACTAGTAACTAGTAGAAAATTAGCGCGGGTCACATTAATTGTTGTTAAAGAATTTAAAGCATGTGATTCTTTTTTGTGCTATTTTTTCCCTTTAACTAATTTAATGTGTTGGTGGTGAAGACTTAGGGGAAGACCTGGGGTCTTGGACCCATGTTAATTCCACCTTGACTAGAAAATTAATTTGGCCCATGCTAATTATTTTCACGCTAATTTTCCACCCACACTAATAGGACTATTTAGTGTACATTCGTATGCGACGGTTTCCTCTTTGCCAAGGGTATTAAGTGAGCTTTAATTACATGTCTAATCTATTATACATGAAGGGGTGGTGTTTTTTGTCTGCGACAGGGAAATGGTTCGAGCCATGAAAAAAGGCCCACCCCTCCCATACCTATAGGCAATGAACAGGAAGAACCAACATGTAGTTACAAATGAACTGGTTCAGTTGAAGAAATAACCTTTTGAAGTTCAAGACTTTTAGGAAAATTACCAATCCTTTTAAGAGGACTCTATGAAATATACCTCAATTCAATAAAGGAAAACAAGAAGATTACAACATGTGATTGGTTGGCCTTGGAAACACCACTAGGATATCGACCAATTATGCATGCCCAAAAATCTCCATGGACACTGGATATGGGACATGTGGATAACTTCAATGAAGGAGAGCTTCTATATTCATTAAGACTTAACTGGATAAACTAAGGCTTGATTGGAGTTATTGCCGGAAGATGGAGTGTTTGAAACTTTGTGTTGAGTTACACTCAAAACTTATGGCTCCGAAATTTATGGTATTTAGTGTCACTTTGTATCTGGGATTACACATTGTTATAAGTTCTTACGATAGGTTTCGTTGTGTATCTACAAAGATTATAGGTTGTATGGACATTATATAACATAAATGACTTTTACTTGGTAAGAACTGACCTTCTAAGTCAAAGGTTGTCGTATTGTGTAACTTCAAAGAGTAAGTGTCACTAAATACCATGAACAATGTAGCCTAATAGTATTCAACCGCATCACGTAGTTTTGGGGGTAAGGGTTCACAACACACAAGGTAGAAGCACCCAAATCCCAACACTAACTTCTTTTTTTCACGGTGGGCAACTACTTATTTCAACAAGAACATCAATTGCATTATTCTAAAGACTACAAAGGTAGCTGGGGTACTCAAGAAAAAATGTTGATGATCACTGTCCACTTTAAGGGGGCCTATGCCACTTGGAAAGGTTAAGTGAGGTTCGTGAGGTTCATGGACTAACCTAACATAATCAACATCAAGAACAACGAGATTGGCCCACTTTCATAATTGTCTTCACTGGAGCTTTATTCTCAAAAAAAGATTCAAAATATAATTGACAACGATTAATGTAAGACGAAAAATTCATTGTTTTTTTAGAATTTTGTTGTTGTTGAATGATATAGTCACCGAGTCGGTGTCCGGCACGGGTCATCACTAGTAGCTATATATGTGGGGGCAAGGCCAATGATGTCTTACGAACATACACTCTATTCACTCCAACCTCCTTACGGAGACCAGAGTTCTTCTTCTTCTATATATGTGGAGAGGATACATAGGTTTAGAGTCACATGCAAGTCACATTGATTGACTAAATCGGAGAGGTTCCAACAAAGATGTTATGTTCAAACATATTACTTTTCACAAAAGACCCAAAATATCGACAACATATTAGAGTTATCCTTTAACTCAACCGGAGTTTTAGTAGGGAGTTGGTTGTTTCGCATGCATAACTTTCCATGTTCGGTAAGTTGTGGGTGCATGCTTGGAGTCAATGTGGAGGTTTGAACGAAGGACATTCCATATTAGTTCATTGGGTACCAAACTCATTTTGGCGTCTCATTTTGGCGTCTCATTTTGGCCGCCAAAGAGGATACACAAACAAGCACAATCCTAATAATTAATCACCAAGACTGGACACCACAAAAACTAACCCTCACCAAAGGGGCCGATATCCACGTTATCTCCACTATACCACCCCACACCATACAATACAAACCCACACCTAAATGGCCGCAATATTACCAATATACGGAATCATCACTCACATCCATCATCTACATACACAACCAACTAACCCCAACAATGCACCAACAATTTCCAAACAACCTACATCAAATCCTAAAAAGAATAACCAACACCCACATAGATACCCACCCCCAACATGTACCACATTAAATTTTCCAAAGCATGGAAAACCGCCTCCAATGATAACACCCCCCCCCCCCCCAACAACAACAACTTAACACTACCCCTACCCCCCGCATACAACCACATACACCCCCTCAAATACCACCCACAACACTATATATACACAGATGGGTCCTTCATCCCACCTTCCAAAAACTCCGAAGGACAAATAGTCGGCAACATCGCCGGCTCTGGGGTATACAACCCCAACAACAACATCCAAATAGCCGAGAGACTACCGGGCTATCCAAACATCCTAAGAGCCGAGCTCAATGCCATACTGATAGCCATAAAACTATACAAACCACTCAAATAGACACACACATATTCACAAATAGCCTCAATAGCATCTACCTACTAAACAATCACATCCAACACCCCACATCCCAACATCACCACCCAGATAAATTACTCATAGCAGCCATCGTTCACCAAATATATTGGACCCCACACATGATACACATACACAAAGTACGCGCGCACACGGGAATTAGTGGTAATGAAAAGGCGGACACACTGGCCAATGAAGGTACACTCAAAGACAAACCGGAAATAACGCCACACATCCACATAGCGCACGCTACCCCCTATTGGCTAGCAACCTCCCCCACGGCTACACATGACGGAGCAATCTGCAACCTCCACACATTTATACTGAAAGACCACGAAATCCGGGAAACCGCAATAGCCAAACAAAAATTCCCATATGTAGCCAAGTGGCTCTCAAACGAAGAAATCAATCAAAAGCTCTCTAACCATTTTTGGAAAAATGACAAAATACCCGACACACAAATCACTCAAACTCTAAAATTTAGATATGTCCAATACATGGGCAACCATAGGAAAAATATATTTTGGCCCCTTATATACCAAAACCCCAACTGCACACTATGTCGTATCAATGACAGGGACACATTGCCACACCTATTATCCACATGCGAACACCCATACTTAAAAGGCCTACGCATCGCAAGACACAACAAAGCAACCCACCTCATTTCCCAAACCTTACAAGCCAATAAAAACACCCGGTTCTTCACCTTGACCAACGCGGGTAACCTACCCAACCAACCCCAAGACCAAACAATCCCCAACTGGCTCCTCCAATGTAGTTGTACACAAAGACCATGTCAATGTCAGGCCAAACTAAGACCAGACATAATGTGCATCCTCAGAGCTCCCAACCAAACACAACCCCCAATACTACCCTCCCCATGCTACACCGTGTAATTCATCGATTCACCTATTATCACGATAGATTCCCCGAACAAGCCCGCACACACAAACACACCAAATATGACCCACTAATCACCACACTTAGAGCCAACGGATGGAAAACCAACCCCCTCATTACCATCACCGCCGGAGTAAGAGGAGCTATACACGAACTCTCTATCGAACAATTAACCAACTTAAAAATCCCCAAAGCCCACATCAAAACCCTCATGAAAAACATACATCAAAATGCCATCAAATACCTTACTTACCTGGTCCTCAATAAAAGGAAACTTGACAACAAACAAACACCTATTCACCCATCATAAGGTGGTAAGAACCTTGCACAACGCCAGAGCCCACCTCCCATAGGAGGCATAACACCCCATATTGCATCTCAGATCCCGAGATCAATATAGGGTTAACGGGCTCACATTCACGCCGGTACAAATTGTACAGGCGTTATTTTTTTTTTTTTTTTTTTCTAGGGTACCTACTTATCCAGTTAAAAGCAAGTAAATCATGATCAAGTTGGACTGTAGAGAACACATGTAGAATTTGTATTGGAGACTTTTGCAAATGATATTTATATCACAAAAGATATTAACTGTGAAGACAGGGTCTAGACTAAAACAAACAAGTGTCCAAACAACTCTTTCCACTTCCTCCAAAATTAGAATAGGAGCTCAAGAGCAACGAATATCAGACATTTGAATTACTGCTTTCGAATGCAAAGCAAAACACTGCAAAGGTGTAATTTCATGTCTACAAAAAGTGAACAATATCATGTATCTTGGGCCCACTGATGAGTCCTATAGGGTTATTGGAGAGGCCATCTACCCAATATTCAACCTACATTAGCACGGGGAGGTCATTCCATTGTCAAGTTGAAAACCACGTGCGAACAAAGTTTGCTACCCCTATATTATATGCCATAGATAATTTTAAAACTATGATATTTTTTCTATATATACATATCCATTGATAATATATATTTTATGTATTTTTAGTCATCTCCCTTTTTTCTAGTAATTTTTTTAGTTTAATTCTGCATCATTCTAGTTAGAAACGGTATGTTTTCTAGAAAAAAACAAATTATCGAATTTGGTTATAAATTTTTACTATGTAATAGATACCATGTGTATGTACTCATAAATTTTTTTTGATAAAAGTTTGACCCATTTTGTTGATGCAACTTAGAAAAAGTAGATTTTTTTTGTTCGCACGTGGTTTTCAACTTGACAATGGAGTGACCTCCCCGTGTACATTACTCATGCCAAGCTTCTCCTATGATTTACATGACATGTGTCAAACAACTCCCCTAAACTTCCCACATGTTGGATTGCTAAGAAGCCCAAATTTAACAAAACGTGGAATATGACAAATAGCATGAGAGTTGAAGTTTTGAATGCAAAGCTGCAAGCTTTTAAGTAACAGGATTTCAGAAGTTAGGACTTTCAATTGAAGGAAAACATTTGGTGTAGATAATGTGTGGGAATCCTACATTCTTACATTTAGAGTGGCCAAACACACTTTGGGAAAACAACCAATACATGCGGTTTATGCCAATTATGTGTTTTCTCTTGTAGGTTGGTGACCAGTATCACCATGGCAACAAAAACACAATGAATTTCACAGGAGATTAACCTTGAAAATTAAGCATTGAAACAAGCAGTCCACAAAATACAAAACCTGCACACCAACAAGCTTGATGATTCTCATGAAAGGTCAAATACAACCTTATTCAAAGACAGTATGTTATTAATAAAGGTTGGTTCCTTGAATATTGAAACATCTTTGATGCGTACAGAGGATGATATCCTTGTCCAATATACAGTTCGATAGAGCACAATGCTAAATTTACTCTGGAGTTCAGAGGGTCATGTTGTCAAATTCCTGTTAACAACCATGCTACCATCCAATCTCTTCTGGTAGAAGGTGCAGTGCCTTCCCTCAACTATGTTTGTGGTTCTCTGCAACCCTCCCCTTACATTAGAGGGGCATTTCTCTCTACATCCAGGTCAATCTCATAACTAATTAAGTAAAATTTGAAACATGTCCAAATTTTGATAAATGTATAGTCCAGATTCCAAGAAAACAAAGATGTTTTGTTATTTACATGTTTTTAACTCTGTGTGAAACATGAACCTTCAAAATTAGTAAGTGTTTCCCCAGTTTTTCAAGAATTCAAAATGATGTTTCATCCAAAGTCCAAAATCGAACTATTTAGACACCCAAGTTTTGAAACTATGGGTACGGGATGGTTATGAGAGGATGAGCTTGGTGAGTGGAGTTCTTGATAAGTTTAATATGGCAACATTGGCAGGGGAAGTACTTGGTTTCCTTGTTGTACAATACTCCTAGTACATTTGCACTCACCTATATACCCATGATCTTGATCAAAACTATGGCACTCCAATATCTTTGGCTGCCTTGATAATAGGGTCAAATGAGTCTCACATTGTCGTGCATGTGATAATCATATTGCAACAACATGCAAATCCCTCCAGCATTTACAATGCTTTGTGATGACACCGTGCTGCAACATTCCTGTGCAAAAGAAACGATAGAAGTGAGGGTGTCAGACCATGACTGATGCAATGAATGCTCTATACCTCAAGAAGTGCTCACATCTCAATAGACATTTTTACATGATGATGCTAGCAACCTTCCACCAGCTTATAGTATCTGTAAATCCAGCCAATTATATAAAGTTTTGCATTAAAACAATGAGACTTATGATATGATGAATTTTCAAAGATTTGGCTTCTATATTCAATATGAGAGGACCGAAGGTAATTTTTGTATCCCTTAAGAGTATGAGTGGGATCATTAATGGAGCCTCGCAAGTTCTCTTTTGTGATAGATCCCAGGAAACCCTTGAAATGGCTTGCCAACTCGACATAGCGAGGAACACGTAGTTAATGTTTGTCTCTTCTTGTGTTTGGCCGATGGTGACCATTTCAAGTTGGTCACCATGAAATAAACTTCTTCGAATTTGAGGTGGTGTATAACTCCACAGACACTAAAGATGAGATAGTGATGCTCACCTTCCGTGTAGACAGAAACCTAGAATTCCAAGCCACAGTCTTCTTTAAGCACCAGCTTGTCCACTGGGTCAAAGACAACATCGCAAGAGAAAGTAACCTGCATTCAGAAATAACATCACCATTAGTCACAGTCTTGTTTAAGGACGTATGACATCCTTGAGAATCCTGAAAACAGGAAACAATACAGAGGTGTCATTTAGTGGAATTTTAATAGCAAGCAAAATTGTACACAGAGTGGTTTTCCAAACTGTGTACAGATACAGTCCAAGAACTGGAGGAATAATTTACATACATCAACGTGCGGCTGTAACGCCACAAAATCCACAGCTCCAATAAGCCGTGTGCGCATTGTCAACGGCACCTTCCGGTAAGCAACATCCACAATAAGCTCAGAGGCATTCTCCAGAATTTCCCTTGCCTCCAAATTCAAAACCGCAGGCACTTCCACTGTTCCACGTGCAACGATATGCCCCCCCTTCAATTTCGCATCGCCAAGTTCTGAATCTCGGTAAAGAATCTCGACGTTCAAGGAATCGTAAAAGACGCCCGCGAAGTTACGGTTTCGTATCTTCAAAATCACGTCCAAGCTTATGTTCAAGTGCACCACGGGGATGATGGATCTCCCTTCCTCCTTACTGTCAATATTGATGCCAATCAGCTTCCAATGCTTCAATTGCACATCGGGTGGAGTCGGCCACAGCACAAGCGCCGCCCAAATGAGACACGAAACCGCGACTAAGGCAAAACAAGCCTTACTTACTTCGTGTACCCACCGCCGCTGCCGCCTCGGGTATGGCGGTAGCTCGTAAACGGCGTCCGCCGGGAGTGCGTAGTACCTCACTTCTTGTACTATGATGTGCCTTCGATCCTCTTCTGGTGCGTACCCCATCGATGCAAATCTCTCTCTCTCTCTCTCTCTCTCTCTCTCTCTCTCTCTCTCTCAAACTGAGAATCTAAAAACCTAAAACGACCTCTGAAAACCCCTGCCACAAGGCGTAATCGTGGCTAAACCGAAGCTCGGGCCACACAGACACGACCGTAGGTAAATTTGGTATTTTTTCGACGTTTCTGCTGGCCAATGTGAGCTGCAATTGGATCTCCCATCCACCAATTGCAAAGCGACCGGAGAACTATAGCGACAATTTGCTGGAGAAGAGCTTCCCCTTTCTACTGGAAGTCGGTGGCGAAAGAAGACATCTCCAGCGTGCTCCTTGTGTTGTTTACCAGGTAATGATGAATTGTGCAGTGAAGTTCCTGATCAGTTTATTTACAAAAAAGGAGCAGGAAATCTGTGATACTCACAAAGACGAGGAAACAGCCCGGGATGTTTAGAAGTCTGGAAGAAGACGGCACATACCCGGAGATGACTAGGATTTAGTGACGTGGCGTGAAAGTGAGAGCACGGGAACTTCTTCCGGGTATTGTGAAACCTTACGACAGGGTATCATGTGGCCATTCGGCGGCTTGACCTTTGTGGCATCTATGTAAACTCATTCATCAGGGATGAGGGGTTATAATAAGAACCCTAAACCCTTAGAGCATTGCCACCAGTGAATGAACTGAACTGTAACATGGATGCAGACACGTTCGTTTCAGTTTGAAATTGTCCCAGCCGCCTGAAAATTGGATGAATTCAAAACTAAGGGAAGCTTCAGGGTAGTGATTGTCATGCAAAACAACCCATGTTTTCAGTGAAGAGAGATGCCCTGAACTCCAATGCACATTGAATAATATAAGGCCCATTCTACCGCTCCAATACTCTTGGACTTACTTTCTAGTAAAAACAATTACAACAACTCCACTGTGATATTGATTTTAACTTTGTAGCATTGGCTCTTGAAGTTGCCTTCTGTGACATTGCAATAGATAAGTGAGGATGTTGTAAAAGGAAGCTATATTCATCACATTCTAAATTCACCTTGAAGATGTTTATGGAGGGTCACACAATCTCTTGGGAGACAATTACACATTATTATATGGCAGCATTTACGTGTGTTATTTTTCACATGGTTTCAAGGGTGATCATTGAAGCTACCCTCAAAAACAAGTTTGTGGGTGGGGCATATGCCCTTAACCCAAACCGAACTTCAATGAATATCAATTTTGTGTTTAAGTTTTTCAGTTCAAGATGCTTGACAGGTGGTGATGCTCTTATAAGGTTGAGGGTTGATTCATTCAAACAATATCGCACTAAATTAATTGGGGATCTTTCATTTCCATTTTCATAGTTGAAAACATTTTAAAAAGTCATTTTCAAGCTATAGAACAGTTTTTAGCATTTTCGCCTTCCCGATGGATAAGTTTATTTAGATATCTCAAATCATATGCCACAAATGCCTAGGGCTTCATATGCCCATGCGTAGTCTGCCATGGGCAAGCCAATGAAGGGCATGCAAGTTATAATGTTAAGTCTAGGTGCCCATTATCGCACTTCAAAATTTTGGGGGTTGTGGGAATTGGGGGCTTATTACAACGTACATATAGTAGCATGTATACATGTGGAATCTGGCATGGCGACTTAATTTATCTCTTGAACCTCTAGTAGCAGCCAAGGTGGCAAGCTTGAGATTTTTTGTGGAGTTTAGGGTGGCTACATTTAGATGAATTAATTGGAGCATTTGACAAATGCACAAAACCTATGTGTCAATTTGGGTGACGACTTTTAATTATACATGGAAGAAATTCAAGGCTACATGTATGCTTGGACAAGGTGAACAATGGCCCCATATATAAAATAGTAAGTGAATAAGCGGCTTCACATTTATATTCAAACTAGCTCTACATGTGGCCACACACACCATAGGCTAAGGAGGAAGTTGGCTACGTATTGAAATTGAACAAGCCCATTGAAGTTGGCTACACAAAAAAGATTGCACCAGAGAGGCTTCCAAGTTCAACTAGTTTGCAAATGTATGAGAGGATCAACATGCATGTATCATACACTTCAAGCACTTACAACATCCTAGGCTGACAAACGTTGCACCAACCCGTTAAAACATCAATGTGCACCCAAATGGAATTGCTTGCACACATATAAGAGGGTCAACCTTGGTACACTTGAAGTACTTAATGCATTTTTACACCCAAAAAATTGGACCAATCTACTCAAACAAGAAAACACACCCAAAATGAACAACATGATTGCTTACATAAAAAGGCCACTCATACAATCACACATCCAAGAACAAATAGATAGGGACGGAGGTTGGCCCTTGCATAAATAAAACTACAGCAAAAGGTCCACTTGTGGTTACATAATGTGATGCTACTACTATATATAAAATCTCCTACTATTCAAGTTCATCTTTCAATTCCATATTGTTGGAATTCCACTTCTCTCATCCATACCTCATCATAAGGGAAATCAACAAGGTTGAATTGGCTTTGGGAATACATACACACTACAAGTCCCAAACGAGCATCTAATGTATTAATTTTCTCAATTTTGACTTCAAAAAACCTAAAAGACAAGAAGCATTGCTCATTGCCATTAATTACCACTACAATAGAAAGGAGGCGATAATGCACAAGCAAGGGTGACGACTAGAGGGGTGGAGAATGGAGGAGAAAGTGGCAACATCATTCACCCACCCAACTAAACCTTGGGCAACGTGAGCCCTTGGATGGGAGGATGGGCTCCATCCATGGCTCATAATGGAGCACATTTGCTACTCTCAATAATGGAGCTTAGCGATGGGTCCCAATTTTTAGATGATTTTACTCCACCCATGTGAAGCAAGTTGATGCCACCTCATACCCACAAAGAGTGCAAGTGTCACCTTACAAGGCAAACATCCAATTTTTTAAACATGTGTGGAAATCACTCCTCTTCTCCATAAGAAAGTGGCTACTAGTATGCAAAAGAGAAAAAAGGTGAAAAAGAGACATACCTTTACTTCTAAAATATCTTTAAGATCTCAATTTTGGATACTTGGAAAATGCTAGTGGGTGAAATAAATTGTCTTATTACATTACATGTGGGTTTGAAGGGGCAAAGAATCAAAGGTCACAATAATGTTCCAATTCCAAGGTCAAGTCCACTTACCATGCATCTACATTTGGACTTCATCATCCAAAACATACAACACCTTAACTAGCAAAAATCCACAACATACAACACCTACATGTCAACAAACTTGACGAGTCTCATGCAAGGTCAAATATAACCTTCTTCAAAAACATAATATGGTGATAAGAAAGATTGGTACATTGCATATTGATACTTGTGTGATGTGAATAGAAGATGATATCCTTCTCCAATGTACACTGCTGTAGAGCATGGTCCTATATTTAATTTGGAGTTCATAAGGTCATGTATCCAAATTCCATCTTCAACAATCATCATGCTATCAACAAATCGCTTATGATAGGAGGTGCAAGAAGTGACTTTCATCAATTATTGTGCTACCTAGGCGGTTTCAAATGTAGGAATCAATTCTTTGATTTATTTCTTATGTTTTTTTTTCAAAAGATAAACCCAATACTTTATTATATATTAGACATTGTGCGCGAGAAACCTTGGTACAACCCAAAGCATGACAACATGTGTATGATTTCAAATGTAATGCTCACATGTCGTGAGGACCGCTTGTTATTATCCATATTCATCATGCTCATGTCCAATGAAAACATGACACATCAATCAACAAGACGACAATACGACATTCTTTGACATAATTATTGGAAAGTAGTCAGTTGACTCTACTCTTCTCTATATGAATATAAGAATCTCAAAAAAAAAATTTAAAAAAAATGAAATGTTGATGCATTTATGCATTGACATGCGATGTCCGTTCACCATCTCATATTCTAGTCCGTCTAGACTTGGGCAGAGGAGGCATAATGCCTACAATTAGTAGGTGGACCAATATTTAGTTTCTTATCCTAGGAGAAGTGGGCTAGACAGGAAAAGCAACCATTTAAGACCCATCTACCTTACACCACTCACACACACAAGAAGGCTTGCCAACCGGAAATGGCGACCGACTCGTAACTAATGATTCTCTCCTGTTTTGGCTCACCATTCCGATGTTGTATCAGCTTCGTTGAATTTGAGGAGGTGACATTCTGATACTCATTCCCGTATAAGCATCAGCCTAAAAATCCAAGCCACAGTTTTCTTTCAGCACCAGCTCGTCCACTGGGTCAATGACAACATCGCACGAGAAAGTAACCTGCAACATTCGAAATGACATCGCCATTAGTTCTAGTCTGTATAAAAATGTCTCACATCCTTGAGAATCTTGCAAACAGAATATAAACAACACACAGGTGCCTATTCAGTGCAATCTGAATAGCAAGCAAAATTGTACACAGAGCTCATTTCAAACCGTGTGGATAGAGTCCAAGAACTGCAAGATTGATGTACATACATCTACGTGCGGCTGTAATGCTATAAGATCTACAGCTCCAATAAGCCGTGTGCGCATTGTCAAAGGAACCTTCCGCTCTGCAACATCCACGATAAGTTCACGGGCATTCTCGATAATTTCCCTCGCCTCCAAAATCAAAAGCGCAGGGACTTCTACTGTTCCTCGTGCTACGATGTGTCCCATGCTCAATGTCGCATCGCCAATTTCTGCATGGCGGTAGAGCATCTCGACGCTCAAGGAATCATAGAAGACACCCGCGAAGTTACGGTTTCGGATGTTCAACATCACGTCCAAGCTTATGTTCAGGTTCACCAGGGGGATGACGGATCTCCCTTCCTCCTTAATGTCAATACTGATGCCATTCAGCTTCCACTGCTTCAATTGCACATCTGGTGGAGTCGGCCACATTACAAAAGCCGCCACAAGCACCGTGCAAACAAGATACGGAACCGCGGCCAAGATAAAACAAGCCTTGCATACATCGCGTTCCCACCAGCGATGGCGCCGCGGGTACGGAGGTAGCTCGTCAACTGCGTCCTCTGGAAGTTCGTAGTACTTTCTTCCTTGCACTACGATGTACCTTCGATCCTCTTCTGGTGCGTACCCCATCGTTGGATCTCTCTCTCTCTCTCTCTCTCTCTCTCTCTCTCAGAAACTAGAAACCTAAGATTTGCAGCAAAACCGAAGTTCGGGCGACACAGACATGACCATAGCCAAATATGCTCTTCCTCGACGCTTCATCTGCCAATTGCAAAGGCGATCGGAGGACTATTGCGACAATCTGCTGAGAGAGAAGATCTTCCTCTTTGTCGGTGGAAGTCGAGGGGGGGGGAAACAAAAAACTTGCAGACTCCAGAGTGCTTCCGATCAGCCTTCCAACATTAAAGTATCCGATTCCCAAAACTGCGACGCCGGCGAATATGAGGAAAATAGGCCGGATGCTTTGAAGAGAATATGTACATCGCCTACACATACCCGGCGATGACTGGATCTGGGTGCGGTACCGTGAATTGCCAGCACGGAACATCTTCTGGATATTAGTCACATCATGGCAGGGTATCTTACAATAACCGGAGATAAATAAGATAGATGTGCCTGATTCAATTTCTGCTCTTTAATGGACACCTATATTTGAGTGGAATACGGTTAGGTGTAAATCTAAGAACGGACATCAAAATGACATGTCTTGAAAATCGATTGAACTAAATGTTGAAATTTTGAATAGTCAACATCATTGAGGGCATTGGGGGAGGCTATATGAACATTTAATAACTCAAATAATCTTCACTTTGACAGTGAATAGGATATTTGCATGAGCTCCATAAAATTATGAAGAAAGTGACTATGGGCTCAATTTGGATGTGCTAATCATCTCGCACTAGTTGCGTGATAGTTTCATATCTATGAGAAATGGGTGTAGACCGAAAAGTGTCCGTTTAAGACCCACTTACCTTATCAACCATGGCTCCGCTAGTGAAATGACATAACATTAACTGATCATGAATCAACATCCTCATTAATACTTCTCCCCTACTTCTTGAGTCTCTAGTCACTAAAGAAAGGTATCTTCATTTCTTCATAAATATTTTAGATATCAATTATGGAGAAATGTTGGATAAAGGGTGGAGGATTAAAGAGATAGAGGCATGAAGGTCATAATAATCAAACCATTCTAATATGTGTCTATAAATATACTTTGGGTATTAGAATGCAAAAAGTAGTTGCAGACGTTTGGGGGTCAAAGGTAAGTGGATCTTATACAATCATCTATAATTGTGTACCCACTTCTTGTAGGATACAATAACATGAAAATAGTACAAGGTGATTAGCAAATCAAAATTGTGATTGTAGCCTCTCTTTTTTCCTCAATTTATTTGGAACTCACATGATATCTTATGCATTATCATCCCATTATCATAGTATAGATTCTCTCCCTCATCAAATGATTAATATACATTTTCCAAATTGTGTTGATTATTGAACCTAGAATGTTTTACCAAATTATGTTCATGTAAGTCCAATTTCTTTCCAAAAACAGTTATTTTTGGTGTCCGTTCTTGAATCCACAATGCACACATAACCACACACCACTCGAATATACGTGTCCGTTTAAGATGTGTTTTCCAAATTAGGCTCACTTACCTTCGGTCAAATGATGAGACATGACTGTTTCTACTCATAGCCCATGGCCACTGCTGCACCCCATTTGCTTACTTTCCGTACACAAAACCCTTGTGGTAAAACCTACCAACGCATACCTAACAGGACCAAGAAGGTGCATAGATCTAAATTTCTGTCCTTTGTTTTTCAAGAGACTCAAAATTGTGGAATTCCAAGGTCAGATTCTATGCCTCTCTGATCAATAGGGCGAGTTCACAATTTAAAATTTGAACTATGCTGTGTCACCTTTCATACATTTGTAGTACATGCATTTAGGAAAACAAAGTTTTCAAGGTCTTCTCCAGCATGATAACTAAATGACTACAATTTATACACATTTGACACAGTTGTGAATATCTGCGCATCCAACAAAACAACTCCCAACAAGTCAACGTACATTCCATCTCTTCATCTCATAATCACAATGGAATGTGTGCTCGAGTTTCAACTATGTGAAGGAGGGCACAAATGTTGCACAATGATTTTGATTTGATTGAAGGATTTTTGCACAATCAAAATATGCCATGTACATATATTTTAGGGTTTACCAGTAAATGCAATTCATTGAGGATTTTGGCTTGAGGTGCTCCAAAACATGAAGATCCAGAGCTTTAAAAATGCTCGGAAAATGATATTCAAGTGAAGTTGAAATGGTTTGGAGAAATTGAGCAAGATGATATTGTGTGTTTCTGCATACATGCAATTTTCTTGTGTGCGTGTATTTGAAAATTAGGTGTAGAAACTTGCTACATATAGTTGTGGTCATTGATACAATCAATCGAATTGGTACTATGGTATAACAGATTTGTAGATACTAACCTAATTGCATGCCCTGGGCACATCTCTTGTCCACAAGAACAACGATGAGCATTGAAGTTTCATATGTTGATTGAATTGTCGCCATGGACAGTTGTGGACTTCCAATAAGTCTGACCATTTTGCTTGATAATTTGGTCTAATTTAACAGTTTGCAAACTTCTCCTCCTTGGCGTTTCACAAATAGGCGCAACAATTGAGCAACAGGATGACTAATGCCATCTACAAAATCTGGCAAGAACTTGAAGAGGTCTCAACATCTCTCTCGTCTGCGAAAGACAAGTTGACAGCAAAACTCGAAGAGGTGGCTGCAAAGATAGATGAAAATGAGAAGGATCCAAGAATATTCAAGGACCATATGTTCAACGCCCACAAAGAGGTCCAGAGGAGTAAGGAAAATATTGCTCAAGTTCAGCGGCTGGTCCAAGGTTTACAAATGAGGATTGTTGAAGTTCAAGACATAGCTGGTGCAAGCACTCAACACAAACCTCTCCAAAGGAACCAAACCCCATAGGGTATGTTGATGATGAACCCTAAATGTTCCAAATTGGGACTCACAACTTCACATGGATAAAGCTTGCTAAAAAAATTGGCAATTTTTTCTTATTGGCTCCATGTGCAAGTATTGAAATTGTCTATCACTTCCAAAACGTGAACACAAGAAACTATCAACGCTTATTCTCTATACCTCATGAAGTGTTCACATGTCGTAAGACATTTTGATGGTTACACCACTTTTAAAAACATATGATGTTTGCGACTTCTCATGGCTCTAACATTTATGATTTTTGCCAATCACATCTAGTTTCTCATCTAAACAATGAGATTCGTGTTTGTGATGAGTTTTTGTAGTTACTTTTGGATTCAATATGGATAGATCAAATGGTACCCCCTTGTCTTTTGAGGGTAAAAGCATGCAATCCATGCGTGGTAGAAGTTCATTTGGGTATTACACCTAAAAGTATTATATGGGTTACCCACAAACAACATTTGGCAAATGAACATTTAGCCACATTAGTGTTCTAAAACACAATGATGTTGATCTTTCTGTTTCTCTTGTGCAGTGACAAGTGTTGTAAATGAGATAGGCTTCATTTGTGTTTATTCATGTCACAATAGATTGTACGTCTAATCTATCCAAAAAATCAAGAAAAACATGTGGAAAACTCCAAGAATTGGAGGAAGATGAATTGAAGAACATAAATTCTTTGAATGGTTCATTACTTTCAAACGGTTGAGAGTTAGGAAGTGACCTTGTCATCAATGAGGATTTAGAGGGTTTTGGAGTTTAAAGCCGAGGTTAGAGAGGATTATTGTTTGTGATACGAAATCCCACCTTCATGACTATTGAGGCCTTTGAATTTTCCAACTTCTTGAAAGTGGATACTTCAAAATGAAAAATGGGAAATGTAATATCCAAACCCTTATGATGTAATAGGACTCTGGGAGTCTCTGTAGGGGTCTTCCAAATAGGAACCTTATCACACATCTTATACACACTTCGCACATGGCAAAGCATCAAACAGGAAATCACTTGCCTCTAGATTGGAATCGTTACAGGCCCCCCCTTGCAAACAAGAGATTTGGCCATCCATTTGCGAGAATTATCCTCCAGTTGCAAATATTGGATATAGACCACTCTTCCAATAAGGAGCTTTCAAATGCCAACACCCAAAATGAATTACTCAGAATGACAAGACACAGATCAACATAGTCCCAACCAGAGAGTCTCATGCAACTCCATGTGGGAATTCCAGAGCTATTAAACAATATTGAGATGACCATATTTCACATGAATAAATCGCTGTATTATGGTGGAGACAGCCAAATTCTGTCCTAAAAGTGCATTTGAAAATAATCTCTGCATGAGATAGCTATGGGTTCACCCCTACACTGGATAGCAATAACTCAAAAGTCGGCCTACCTATAATCATCTACTGCCACAGTCCTATCAAGCATTTTTGCAAGCTCTTTAAGACGGGCACACTGGTATCTTACATTTTCAACTATAATCTAAAGCTACAGTCGTACCACCCCAGGTGTAGGAATACAGCCAAACATGGCATATACTTATCTTTTTCGATATACGTATCCCTTGTATTAATGGGGACAACAGGAAATCTCTTCACCTGTTTTTAAGTCTAGTTGCATCATGAAGCTTAACAAATAAATAAATAAATTACGTGCCCTGCTGGTTTAATGATGCAGAGCTATCACAATGAATAAAGGGACAGATGGACCTCAGGCATTTTGTGGAAGTTTTGAAACCTGTTTTGTTCGGGGTGTCTGCTGCAAATATGCGCCCGATGGAAGCAATTATCAAGCACTAGCTCTTCGAAGTACTGGCATTCAGCTGCAAAACCCTTGTTGTAGGGTTTAGGGTTTAGCATGTTGTATGAGCTAAATATCAGCAACTTGTTGTAACCCATGCTTTCAAAAGAGCTCCAGTCCACGTTGCTCCATGACCAGCCTTTTTTAAACATCAGGTCGTGAACTGGAAGCTGCCATTTTCGAAGACGTGATGAAATTGATTGGAACTTGCACCATGCATTGTAATTCTTAGGACACAAACCTCTCTTAAGCTTCCTCTTCGGTAACTCGATTATACACATGCGCGTTCACCTTCTTGTACTTATATGGCAACGCGCACAAAAGGAATATCAAAAAGTTTCCAAAACTCAGTCCTGCAAGAACCACGTAGAAGTAATCCAGCCTACTTCGATTGAGATTATCTGTCAGCCAACCAGGACCGCCTCCTTGCTGCGTAACTTTATTTACAAGTGTGACGAGACCACTGCTAAGGAGGAAGCCGCAAGCAATAGTGCTCAAGTAAATTGCAGTCCCCAAGCTTCGCATTCGCTGGGGGGCTTCATTATAGAAAAACTCAAGCTGCCCAATTTGAGTGAAAATCTCCGTACTTCCACGAAGGAAGTATTGGGGGACTAACCAAAAAATACTCATGGGTATGGTCACGTCTGGTCGATCCAGAAGACCATTAGCACCTGCCACCTGGACCCTTTTCCTTTCCACAAGTGCAGCCACCACCATTGCTGAAGTGGAAAATAGCATCCCAACTCCAATTCTTTGTAACATGGTGATACCTTGTGGGTGACCCGAGAAGCGTCGCAAAAAAGGGACCAAAAACCGGTCGTACATGGGAAGGAGGATGAGAACGTTGACAAGTTCAAAGATCGATAAGGAGGCAGGTGGGAAGGAGAAGTTGGAGGTAATCTTGTGGTCCAATGTCGCGCCTTGCTCGACTGAAAATGTTTCCATTTGCGACAGGGCAGTCCAGACTAGGATTGTGCTGGCCCAAATCGGAACTACTTTCAGCATCATTTTCACTTCCTCAACTTGTGTTACGGTGCACAGATGCCAAGGGCTCACGAGGCTGAGGTTGTTGGAGTCTTTCAATCCCACCGGCATCGCGGCTCGATCAAGAAACCTGAAATTCAAACGTGACAAAATCAGTTCCCAAGATTTAATATTGAACTCTGAACGAAAAAAAAAAAAAATCACACTGCTGGCCAAGGTAAATGAATTTGGGCCTTCAAATGTGCCTCACTTGTGTTGGTTCATGTGCCTAACCAATAGATGATGAATTGGCACATGTCAAGGCCAATTTTCTTTTACAATGGCCCACCGAAATCATTTTGAATGTATGACTCCCACATAAGTGGGAAACGTTGTTGATCGTATCTCTTGAGTGAAAAGTCGTCAAACAAATCCGAAAAGAGTTCACAAAGGAAAAGGCAACTTACAAGAATTGATTAGTGTGGTACAGCTTCTCAGACACCCTACTGCTTTGAGTGGTACCTTCATAAAGAATCCTCTCATTCACTGTCGCCACCTTCTTCTTGCAAACTGCTGCAACAACTACTTGGGCTATGGTGGTAAGGGGACTGCCATGTGGGACTTTAAAACGATAAAGCCTGGAACCCGCAACAAAAACCAGGACTGCAACCATCATCACCGCAGCAGGGATTCCAAAGCCCCAACCAAAACCTACGTTGTCCTGAGATTACCAAACGGACAACTGAGAAATCACAGATACCAGGGTGCATAGAGACTCATAAATGCATAACGTTCATAATTGGTGACCCATCAGATTTGCTACCATTAGATGATGAGAATAAATGCAACCAAAATGAGGAGTGAAATTACTACTTGATAGAGTCATCCTTGAAGTCTCTCAGAAACTCATGTTTTGTTAGAGAGTTTTGCCCCACTTTGGACAATTTAGAATGTTTAAAGGAGCATTCAAGTGGTGTCGAAACCCTCAATTTCAGTGAATTAAAGCAGAGGTGTTTGACTTTGGCCAATAGACAATTATATATGAATAAACAATCATATAGCCTTCTTTTGGTCAAAATCGCAAACCTCCCCTTCATTTCAACAAAATTAGGGGTTCCAGCACCACTTGAACGCTCCTTAAAACATTATGATTTGTCAAAAGTGGAGCAGAACTCCCTACCAAGACATGACTTTTGAGAGACTTTAAGACTAACTCTAATATATTCAAGCCTTCAACTGCAGCTGTGATTCCAAGCCCCAATGAACATCTATGTTGTGCTCAGACTACCAAAGGGACAATTGATACTAGAGTGCATATAGATTCATAAACGCACAACAGTCATATTTGGTGCCTCATCGTGGCTACCCTTAGATAATGAGAAGAAATGCAACCAGAATGACACCAGGTGATATTGTTTTTAATATCTTCAAGACTAAAACACCTCACGTAGGTGAAGTCCACTTCTATGCAGCATCTAAAATTCTGCTATTGATGCAAGAGCAGCTAAGTACAACACCTAAATTAGCCCACTGGAGAATGAAAAGGACTAATAGTTGGCAGTTACCTGAATATACACAAACAGGGTGACTGAAAATAGTGATCCAATGGAGATGATGAAGTAGAACCAGTTGAAGAAATGGGACATGTGTTTCCGTTCATTTGGATCGCCCTCATCAAACTGGTCAGCCCCAAGAGTGGAAACGTTTGGTTTTATACCTCCATTCCCAATAGCAAAGAGATAGAGTCCCAAGTATAGCACCACAATTTGAATCCCATGTGGCGTAGGACAAGTTCTGCTGGTGTTCGCAGGACAAGGTGGTGGCCTAAGTGATGATATTGTTGCTGAGAGTGTCAAGAACACCATGCCCTGTACATATCAACTACATTAGGTTCCTTCTTTGAGTCATCTCATGGAAACTACTGTATGGCAAGAAAGGCGTTTTTGCATGGAGCAAAACCTTAGAGGCAATTTACACTAACGCTAGAGCTTGAGGCCTGTAACCATTGAAATCTAGAATCTTTGTAACCATTGGTGGAAAATGCCAAGAGTGTCCTTCACTTTACACTAGAACTTCAAGGCCTATACGACCAAGGAAGTTTGAATGGAAGAAAAACCTACATGGATTCCTACATGGCGTGAAATGGACAATGTTACATAATCTACTAGATTTTGCATCAAGCCCACCTCAAAGAGGTAGAACTAACACAAAATTGGGAGACGATGACACTTCAAAACCTCACAACCCTCAACGTATTATAGGTTGTTGTGTAGAATGAATAGGATGGTAATGAAATAGCATTCAGTTGAGAGCCCAATCGCATATATCTTTACACTATGCTTGAAAGCCTGCGACCACACAAAATTCAATTTCAATTATCCACAGTACAGCCTTTGGATGAGTTTCAAAGGGCCTCACAATTTTATGGTCACAGCCCCTGACCATAGTGTAAAGTGGCCTTTTGAATATATGAAAAAGCACCCTAATAGACCTAACGCTTGGAATACAAATCACATGATTTATCTACTTCTAAAACAAACATGAGAAGCACTTACGACAACTTGAATCGTTGCAAAGATGGTGATGGCCCAGAATCGGCCTAGGTATGCATCGGCAGCAAAGCCCCCAAGGAAAGGCGTGAGGTACAAAGCGCCCACAAAGTTTGACACCATCTTGGCTGACTCGGGGTTGCTGATGTGCATTTCTTTAGTGAAATATGTGACCAAGTTGCGCTGCAGTCCCAAGGTAGCCAGTCTTTCACATAGCTCTGTGCCTGTTATAACCCATGTTCATGAGGAGATAACACTCATGTTAAATTGTTGAGTAGAGGATGATGTGCAGAATAAAATATCAAACCAATGAAAGGGTTTAGCCCCAAGGCCTCAACATGGATCCCATGGGGACTCTGAGGTTAAACCTCCTAGGGCCAGAATAGTGCTTGGATGGATAACCCTGCTAGGACTTGATTTCTGGTGCACCCTACCACTGGAGTCCACCCAATCATAATGGGAGTATCCAAGTGAACCGTATACTTTCAACCTACAATTGGGAAACCTAGGGGCTTATTCTTGGGGAAGATTAGGTGCAGGCCGGCTTGTCTACGCCCATCTCAGGTGTTCACCCCTCAAAGGAGGCAATATTCTGCAAGGTCTGTCCTTTTCAAAACTACATATAGAATTAGACTAACTTGAAGACAAAGCAACACCATAATTCACACCGATGGCAACATCAGTGTCATCTCTTCCTCTCTATCAGACCATTAAAAGTGTAATATGTCATTAGGATGCTTCGCATCATTTCTGAAGTTTTGTTCTTTCTTTCTCATGTCTTCACATCTCTTCATGCTGGTTTCAAAGAGAGAACCTACCAAAAATAAGTGGGGCAGCTGCCCAGCCGCCTGTCTTTTGCTTGTCGGCAATTCGCCCATGTCTGTCAACTGATCCATCCCCTACCTCCTCCCTATTCTCTTCCTCAGGCGAGTCCTGACAAATCCAGATGTCACACAATTGTTCATTGAAACATGTTCAAAAGTTGATGTGGCATGAAAATAAATTCATTTAATAAGGTACTGCGGTAAGGTAAGCTTGAGCTCAAGCTTGCAAGTTTGGTGCACCAAGGTAAAAGAATTTGAGCCCTCTAACATGTGCCTAAGATGGCAGAGCTAAATTGTCTCAAGGTTGCTTCCCGCTTCTTTTCAATTTGTTTGCGAGAAACTCCCACTCTAGACCTTGTAAATTTTTCACGCCCCATACTACAAGTTCAAATACGGGAATGTTTCGCAGATCAATCCAAAAAAGGAGGTGCTAAATTGTTACAAGGCTGGCTCCTGCTTCTTTTTTATTGGTTTCCAAGACATTTGCATGCTAGAACTTGTAGAATTTTCATGTCCAGTGACTACAAGTTGAAGTAAGGAAATGTCTCCAAAATCAATCCAAAAAAAGGAGGAACCAACATTACACCACTTTAAGCACCAAATTCTTTTACCTTGGCCCACCAAACTTGCAAGCTTGAGCTTGAGTCACACAGAGAGCTGCCCAGTAAATTCCTTACAAATCATCACAAGTTTAGCACTTTGTGTCATAAGCCATACCTCCAAAGAGTCATCGCCTTGAAGGGCTTTGTAAACCATTCGTCTCTTTCCTCCTACAACTGCAAAATGCAGCCATTTTCCATTCATAGCCAGCACATCAACTTAAATCTCCTGTCTTGCCAAAGAAATTCAGGCTAAAGAAGCATAACACCAACCAGATGGCGTTTAGAGCTTTTGATAGCCCAGTCTATCAAGAATCCCAACATTGTGCAACTGCATAAACCCATTCCCAAAAAAATACTCAAAGTAACTGAATGCAATCGCATAGGTCCAGGATTATTTAACATTTAACCTCACGCTATCACATGGATGGCCAAGTACAACTTTAAACAATAAATGACTACCGTCAAAAACCGCATTTTTATTGAAAATCTCACCTACTGTATTTCCATCCACATCTGATCAACGCAAAGCAAAGCAAAAGTCAACAAATCTGTAGACTTGAAAGCAGGAAGAAAAGCCAGTCACAATTCAAGAATTATTTAATTTAAGCAGCAACTAGATTCTCGTCTGTGTAGTCAAAGTATTCCAGGCTAAAAACAAAAGACCAACCACATGACTTTTGGAGCTCATTGTAAGTATGTCAAGAACCCCAATATGGTGTAACTCATAGACAAATTTCTGACTGGATGCAATCACACAAATCCTGAAGTGGGGTTTACACACAACTACTCCAGTGGCCATGGTTGTGGTTAGGGCCCACTTTCCATCACCATTTCAACTCTTTTCATTTCAACAAAACTACTATTTGTAGTTGAAGAGTAGATTTGACCTCAATGATCATCCCTCCTATTGGTGCTATCCGTGGAATGGAGACAAACAATGTATGAATTCTAGTGAAAAGTTTGTGTACGAATAATTGCCTCCTACAAATCCTCTCCCATCCATGCTTTGGCCTCGAAGTTCTCTCCAGGTGCCACATATAGTAACAATAAACAAAATAGAATCAAAGAAAGTTGACTACAACCATCATCGCAACCCTTCCCAACTACACCTTGTCTCATTGTTGGAAAAATAAGAGTAGTTGTGGTTGTGGTTGTCCTCAATGCACCTTATTCCTCCTTATCCTTCACAAATAAATAGACCCAACGAAAGCAAACTACAACCATCACCCACCAGAACAATTTTTATCTGTAAATGCCCCCCCTTCTGGCTATATCACATGGACGATAAGCATAGTGGGTCACTATCCAAGAACTTTCTAATTCGACCATCAGCTTGCAACAAGACCAAACTTCCGAGACAGAGAGATGACGACAACCGTAGGTTGACCTGAATTTAAATGAGAGACTCTTTCAACCTTCATCCAATCAAAGCCGCAAACTCAAATGTAGGCCCGAGGCGGGGACCAAACTTCCATACTAAACAAGCGACAAAACCCGTAACCTACAAATAAATTTGCTTAAAATTAACTCCAACACAAGGCTTATGGTTCAAGATTATTAGGGCCGGTCATTACAAAGAGTTCAACACAGTGGCCGGCAAGATTCCTTCAAATTCCCTCACAAGAGCCTTTGCGGTGACAATTAGTACCTCACCAACATGAGGATGTTTTGTTGACATACTGAGAACCCTCCAAGCTGGATTCAATTCCCACGTTTCCTAACCAAACTTCAAACAAACTTGCCTGAATTAAAGTATGTCAATCCCTGTAACTTCGACCATCGCCTCGACTTGGTACAAGTAATTTCACAACCTGGCTACTAGAATCCGATTCAACCGCACTTACCGAGTTTTTGCACCATGCTCTGAAATTGGCTCCACGAGAAGGCTTGAATCCAAATCTCTGAGCCGAAACTAGGGTGCAGAAGAGCATGTAGAAAATATTGACGTGTTGCGGAGGCTGTGAAGAATATTTTGAAAAGTTCCTAACAACTTCTAAGTTAGGTACTGTAGGTTAGTGTGTGTGCAACTTCCGTTACCGAATTCCTACGCTCAAGTTATCTAGCAACTCAGTCCCGGGTGTTCAAGTGGCTTTAGTAACAAGATTTACTTCAGCTAGCCACTTTTAGGGTGGGTTTTCATGTTGGTCTGGCACATACGTAGGCGAATGAAAGGGTATCAACAATCAACATCAATGATGGTATGGAAGAACCTACCTACCCGTGGGTATCAAACTTGCACTACCAATCATCTATTTCATATTTGATGGGAATCTCAAGGTGAAAGAATCCTTGGATACTCGAGTTATTATTTGGGTCATCATTATTTTTAACCATATTGATACTGAGGTGATTTTGTCTAGGTATGAAGGTTCTTGCATGGTATATCTACCCAAATAGTATCGAAAATTACATATAGTTGAATACCCCGTACCCTACAGATGTCAAAAAATGTGAGTCCTCATTATACATGCTTGAAGTGCATCAAATATTGATAATATTATTATTATTATTATTATTACCAGTCCAACATTGGTTTATACTAAGGTCCAAGACCAAAGAACCTCCAAAATCAAGCAATTGTATTGGACAAGAGCAAAAAATTATAGCTGATGACTTTATCCTAGGTTCCAAATCCAAGGTGTGAACAAATGAAGTGGCGCTATGTAAGAGGCATCATTTTCTTGTTAAATCTCGACTGTCCCCACCCAAGAAAATATTCCTCCAAGTTTGAGAAACCAATCTTGATCTTGAAAATAACATTTATGAAGGGGTGTTTCAACCCCAAGTTTTTTGGACCCGATCCCTAATGTAAAGCCACCCTTGGTGCGGCAATTAACCCACACTAAGGTTGGTAAAGTAAATGGGCCTAATTACTTAGCTTAAAGATACACCTATATTTGAGTGGTGTGCTAGATCTAAGATAAGACACCAAAAAGAGATGTGTTTTGAAGAGATTTTGTTGTGCTCAAAAATTGTCAGCCGTTGTAGGTTCAACAAGCAACTTGATTGTGGGGACCTATATGTTCATTTAATAAGGTATAGTATCTTATTTGAGGTGTGTGGACCTTATGTGGTCACTTAGCTTGATTGGGCATGGCTTGTATTTGAGTATATGGCACAACTTGTAGTAAAGAAAATACATCAATAAGACACATGTTACATGAGATTGGACTATGTGCTTAGAGGCTACTTAGAATATAGACAACATTCTAGGTTCCATATAGTTGACACAACTAGGAGGACTTCAAGAGAAAGAGAAATCCTCACTTTGACCTCCTATATTTTATGCATTTAGTGAAACATTAATTTTGAACTTCCAATGAGAAACGTAATGACAAGTTTGCAATTGCTAACCAAATGAGATAGTTCCCAAGCCAATCCAACAACCAATATCCAAAAACATTCTAAATTTCAACACAAAGTGCACATGATTCCATTCTTATTTCCTTTTACTTTTTTGATGCATCCTAAGAGTTTTTGATTTCCCTAGAAATCCTAATGGATTGTGGGGAGTACAACACATTGGGTTCTCAATTTTTTTTAAAGGTTGTCCATAGTGTGAATCGTTTTGATACATATGGTAGCTTACTTGCTAATGTATCTTCAAATTTTAAAGATATAATAGACTCGAATATTAATAATGCAAACACATTTATTTTGGATGCTCTCATGATTTTAGATACTTAGGGTAATCCAATTTATATGCCAATTACAACTTTGAATTAGCCTTTCAAAGTGGAGCCGGAAGCCATGTACTCGAAACATGTGAATCATATTTCACTTCTTACGCAATTTAAAATTCAAAAGTTCTCATGATCCATTGTGATTACATAGGGGCATCCATCTGTTAGGGTTAGGTGAAATATATAAGCCTAATACACCTAAGTTATGAAGTTTGTATAAATCGGTTTGTAGTGGCTTAGCCTGTCTAAGGTTGGGCATTACCTAAGCACAAACCTTGGGTGGCGAACAACAAACCTCTCCGAGGTTTTTTTATAAATAAATAAATAAATAAATAAAAACTCCGGTCCCAACTAGGGTAGGTTTACAAACTTTTAAACTGCTCTTTAAGCATGTAGGTTGCCATTTTTGCTTGAAGACCCTCTCTCACAAATGTGGTTGCTAATTACACATGTAGACATATGTGTGACTTATAGAGAGCTTCACTTCTCAGTCTAATCCTTGATCTAACCATATGCATTTCACTACATTGTAAGGTAATTATACCCAAATCCAACACACGACCTAGAATCAACACGTAGAAGTCTTCAACAATAGGTACATGTCGATCACAAAGATGTACGTATTCACAAAAATTGATATAGGTGTTGGTTTAGGTTGCATACAAATAATTTATCAAGAATGAAATTTTTATGATCCACATAGGATATTGTATATGATATATCAATTGTTCCATTACGAGTGTACAAGATTGGATCAAAGACTCGCCATGTTATTAAAACCTCAGACATGATATTTATTTTGATGAAAATACCAAGTTCACCGTTTTCTTGGACTTTCAAGCAACACAACAAATGTGTTGTTGTTGTCTACATACATGATCAAGGTTAGGGGTGTGGTTTCCATGTTTGTTGTTTCCCCACTAGATTCCACATAATAGTGGGGTTGGATGTGTTCTCATGAAAATAACAAAAGTAACCAAATAACCACATTATGATTACCTTTAAAAATGAAGGTTATGAAACCACTTGAGATAAAAATAAATAAATAGTGTCAATTTAATTTGTTTAGGGTAAAATTTGTAAATTTCGTTAGATCTACCATAGCATTGGAAATATGTCCCCTACATGATTATATGTAAAATAAGATGGTGGATAATTCCTTCATTTTAGTAATCGATAGGAAAGAAAAGAAAAGAAAGGGTCATAGATATAGGATCTCCTTGAAAGTGTGTGGTAGGATTAGTAGAATAATCATGGGTTTGACTACTTGTATGAAGAAGTGTGTAGTTTTTGTCCAAATTCGAATTGAGTACATTAGCATGGAGGGAAATGTCGTGGGATTTTTTTGGGGGAAGGAATGTGTTGGCGATCCTCAACGGCCATTGGGTTTTGCAACGGCTAAAACATGTGGGACCTCGCTGGATGCTTGCCTGTGACCAAGGACACTTTTATTATGCCAGCTGATGTGTGCAACATAGCCAATAAGCTTGCCAAAGAGCTTTGGGAGAAGCATCCACCGGATGCCATGAGTGTAAGGATGTGGACAGACAAAAATCCAAAATGTTTCTATCATTACCAAGAATATGGTAATTTGGAGTTGAATGATCCACCCCTGCTTGAAGATGACCCCTTTTGCCTAGCCATTCAAACGGAGTGGCAACTTCAAATGATGGTGCAACATGGGCATAAGCGGGCATTATTTATGGATGCTACATTTTCAACAAATGAGCCCAAGGTAAGTATGTCACCTATATGAATCAATCAAACATTATAATATGAAGCATTATGCGTCCTATCTCGAATGTCTTGTCCTAACTAACATGTATGGTGTCTTATGTTGCAGTACCCTTTATACACTGTCATGGTTTTCAATGAATGGGAATAAGGTATTCCTGTGGCATTCACAATTCAAGGGAAGTCGCGTGGGGTGGATATCGTACCATGGTTGAGAAAACTCAATGCTAGATGTCAAGCTGTCATGCCGGATTGGAGACCTAATGCATTTGTTGTGGATAACGATCAGGCTGAATTGAACGCCATAAGGTGCGTGCATCCTGTCTAGACCTCTCTTGATATCACATGACATGTTTATGAACTTTGGTTGGACATGTTTATTTTTGCTATGCTAGGGAAGTTTGGCCATTATCGCCGCATGTTGAAGGACAAGACAACGACAATGTCAAAAAAATTCTTTGCTTATGGCATACCCGGAAAACGTGGCTTGAAAATGCTACCTAAAAAATAAAGGCAAATTATCTTAGGGCAGAGATACTTTCTGCGTGTGCAAATTTCATGCACGGGAATGGAGTTCTTCAAGGTGATGCCGCAGCAAGGGTTGCTAAGGACAAGTTCGAATACTTGAAGGCCATGTACCCCCAGGCTAAAAAAATTCTCAATTATTTCGAGAAAACATGGATGCACAAGATTGAGATGTGGGTGAGAGGTAATCGTAACATGCCTCATGCTAACCAGGACACCAATGGTGTTGTTGAGAGTTACCATACCAATTTGAAAGCCATTTTGAAGTCATCTTGGCAAAAGTTTGATGGACGGCGTGTTGATTGGTTGATTTATCACCTTCTGAAAGATGTCCTCATTCACTACTAGTATGCGGTACACTGTAAGTTATATGCGTTTATCAAGAATGGTAAGGGCGAGGGTATAGTGGCCAGTGCGGTCATAAGGGCATTATATATTCATGATGAACACGTTAGCATTTCGGAGGAGGCGAACGTGGCCTATGTTGCATTTCAAACAAAATTCCCGACAATTTGGGTTGTGACTAATCCAAATTCACATTGGACTCATTGCAATTGCCCACTAGGCATGCGAGGCAATATGTGTAAGCATGCCGTCAAGGCGTTCAGAATGATTAACAAGGATGTTTCAGGATCTGATATCATTAGGTATGCAGGCACATTGCGTGGCACTATTGCCGGGGGGTATGATATTGGAGGACTAGATGTGTTTAAGGAATCTCATACATTATAACCAGAAAGACCAAAAGAAAACATTAACCGTGCCACTAAGACAGATGACGCGGACACAACTCTAGCGAAGATTAAGTCTGTCCTGGACGAAATAAAAGACGTGGCAAAGATGAGCCAAGAGTTGAGGACTCACTTTCTTGCTAATTTACACGAAGCCTAAATAAAAGTATTTGCAGTACATGTTAAATCAAATTATGGTTTGATACATCCCCTATCTCAACCTTCATTCGAAATTGGTTCTGGTCCTAGAAATCTGCGGAGATTCAAAAGTTGTACAGAGACATGTTGGAAAAAGACTAATATCCGGACCAAGAAGCCAAGATCGTAGAAACATTGTATTCATTGTTGTTAGGCCGATGGATATAGAAAAAAAACAAGTTAAAATATGCCATGACATAATAGAACATAACATGACATGTTAAAGCAGGCTACGACAATATATGATAGAATAGGGCATGATATCACTGGATTCCAGAGCATGCCATGATAATACAAGATTTACTCCATATGATTGCACAAAACTATATGCATATTATTCTATGTCTTGTGCACAAAACCATATGCATGTCATAAACCTCATAATTTGTTATAAACGTAGTTCAAACATATGTAAAAACTATCATTAGCATGATGGAAATGCGTCCACCATTCTCACATCAAAATGATCCTCTTGTTCTAAATCCTCCTTGCAATGTGAATCGTCCTCCACGGCATATCCTGCACCGACTTGCACAACTTCACCAGCTGACCCTGCAAACTGAACATCTATGCACTTTATGCTTGGCGGATCAAACATGCATTGAACATGGGATGCCCTAAGGTTATCAAGGTCGTCAAAATCTCTGGCTTGTGTCCAAGACCTAAGCCTTCCCTAGCAAACACTCACACTCGCTGTATGCATTGTTAGGGTTGCTTCAAACATGCTCACACCTAATGCTGGCCATACCCCAATAGCCTCGATTGATTCAAAAGAATATTCAAGATAAATATTTTTCCTGAGAAACAAAACACAACGAAATGAAATGCAATTCTGGTCAATGTTCACTCTAGGTCTGGCCACCCACATGAGACGCAAGTCATCCATCTTTCTGATTACAATCATATCAAGACAACCTCGAACAATATTGTCCCTCCGCCATGCATTGAAGAAGTGTATCATAGTTACAATATCAACGTACTTAGCACCTGAGTCAACCACTTCTCTGAAGTTCTTAAACTCGTCATTTGATATATTCAAGGTGGGAAAGTAAATATTTACCACACGAATGAATTTTTCCATTACAAATGCTATTTTTTTGTCATGGCCAACAAAACATCCGAAGTAAACCCTTGCGCATGATATACCAGGTCATGCATCTACCATATTCACTTCTCATAAAGAACTTAAAAGCTCTGATAAGAACATGAGATTCAATACGGATTCTAATGTTTTTACCATTTTTTGCCATTCAGGCAAGTAGAACCTGAAACTCTCCTTTGTGTGTTGAAAATGTCGTGTCACACAATGAGGATCCGGACTTGTGTTGAAAGCTGAAAACAGAATAGACCACTTTCACTGATCATCCTCCGCCGTCATCCGTATTTCTTTGTCAAACCTCAGCATCTCTGCCTTCACATATTCATTTTTCTTCAGTTCTATGTCCTTCAATACATTTTTGTACTCTTCCATGCGTTTGGTATAAAACTAGAAATCGTCATGATATATCCAGAATGTCTCGATCTTCTTATCCATTAGCTCGCTCGATTTCTTCATGAAGATGTGTCTACACCTCTCCACGATGTCCATTACACATGCCCCCAGCTCCCTCTGTATGCAAAATAACATATAAGTCAGGCCAGTATAACAACAAGTGTATACAAATATAAATAATTAACCAAACAAACTCATCGTAAGCTCAGGCATATATTGGAGAGTACCCCATGCTCCAAAAACATTCATGGCCAGCTTCTCGGCCTCGTATAAGATCTTGATCTCCTTTACTGGAGCCAACAAATCTGTCATTAAATCCAGGGAGATTATATCCCCAGACTAAACAACTAATGTGTTGAGGCCAAGAGGTATGCTAAGTTTTACTGGCTCCAATAATATATCAACGTCTTGAAATCTTGCCACAAACCACTTCAAGGCCGTCTGTGGGGAAACTCACACATATGATTCTAAGGAGGGGAAAGCGTGAAAGCACCTACTCATCCCAACAAATACAACAATATTGTATCATGGGTTCAAATTCCATTTCTTTTGTAGGGGACGTAGTTCAATTGGTAGAGCGCATACTTTGCATACATTAAACTGTCGGTTCAAATCCGATCGTCTCCAAATAAACGAGTGATCTACTGTAAAAAAACATCATAAGTGTTTGGATAAATTATGCGGCTTTAGTTTGCATAATATATTACTTTCTAAATTGGCAAGTTATTGGGTTCTTCAAATAAGTGGTGTATTATGTACTTTTTCAGTGGTACAACTTCTATACCAATTTGGTCAACCCTAAAATGAGGTCCATAGAATTGATCAATGTCTTGCAAACAACAATGTTATTTCCTCTATATAATTCGGAACCCAAAGGCAATAATTGAATAAATTGTCTCATTTTTGTGAACATTATAGAACATGTGGTATTAGAAAATTTTAACATTTTGTGAGTTAAATACCTTTGAAATTTGGTTGTATACACATGTTCTCATTTTGTTTTTGTTCTACTATCTATTTTTTTCATTAAGTCTTGTTTTGGGATGTGAGAATTCGTATTGGGCCCAACAAAATCACATCCAAAAAAATCCAAAAATCTTTCAAGAAAAAAAATCATGGAATCCTGGAATAATTTTGAGAGATATAATAATGTATTAATATATAAGGTTAACCCTATACCACAAATGAACCTTGGATTAATATGAAAAAATTCTATTAATAAATGTGTTTATGTAGTTGTGCGTCTCCAAGTTGGAGAGGAGCCTTTAGATAATAAATTATCATTCTCTTGACATTTTTATAAGTATAATATCTTAACTTTGGTACTAGAGCATGTTGGTTTAGTTTTCTCATCTTTGGGTTAGTCATGTAGAAGTGATGGATAGGTTTTGATCAATTAACCCAATTATAAAAAGAAAAGTATAGAACCAATTAAAATTTCTAGAAGACCAAAGTGAATGCTCCAAGAGCTTTGTTGATTTAAGAACAAATAAAAATATCCACCGTTGAGGCAATTGCTGCCAAGGATGGAGCAATCAAGTATAAACCACTTGACCCGGAGTGATTATGTGAAATTGACTATAGGGTCTAAACCCGTTCAAACTTGTTCCATAGTTAATTTAGATAATCAAGTAAGTCCTTGGACTCTCACATTACATTAAAATTTTCTTCGTATACCTTATGATAGATTTTGGCAATTTTGTTCTACATGAAAATACTTAATGAAAAAGAGCCATCTCAACACAAAAGGAGCCATTTTGACTAGTGGTCAAAGCTTAGTCCATGGTTCCCAACTGGTTCAAAAAACGTTGTTCGGGTCGTGTGCTAAGGGTCATGCCCCTTTTGATACAAACATCCTCCTATTATTGGATTTGTCAGATTGCCCTTGTCCACCTGATTTTATGACAAATCTACTCTGATGGCTCCCGACATAGATATATTCTTATATGCAAATGTTGTATTGTTTTTAATACTTACCAAATGAATTTTGTGACATGATAATTTTTGTTCTACGATACTTTTCTGCTATACTTTGAAGCGGAAATTTTCAAAAATTGAATAATCATACACATTCAATTAAAACAAGGTCTAACACATAGGTCTTCCCACCTGCAAGATGAGGCCAAGGGGTGCCTGCCAAGAATTCAATCCTTGGACCTCATAGCCCCACTCTCACACCTTAGCCATCGACTCATTGCACATCACATGTGTAAATGGAGGGCTTTGAAGCACTCTATATATGAAGCTAGCTTTTACCTTGTAATGTAAAAATGTACAAAGTAAAATATCTCTCATCCATCCAACATAAAAACTTGTCCCTTATAGATTTTTGGCGGATTCATCTCAAATGACTTGAACTAGACTAATTTGGGGCCTTTGAACCTAAATCCAATGTTACCTTATCTATAAGTGATAAATTGCGGCTTGTTATTATTTAAGGGCTTCTTTGTTGGATGAATGAAAGACATTTGTATGCGGTAATTTCCTCTTTCTTTTACATTGGTAATACTTAGAAAAGTGGCTATACTAATCTGGGGTCTTTGAACCGAAATCCGTCACTTGTCTAGATGACTAAAACTAGTCAAATGCAAATTGTTTACTATTTCAAGGCTCTTTGTTGAATGAATAAAAGACACTTATAGGGGGTGATGTCCTCTCTCCCTCTCACATTGGTAGTTCCTTAGGAAGGTGGCTCACATCTAGTTCTAGACTAGATCTACAAGAACTCTTAAATGAAACAAAAACATAATATTTCTTCATGGACATCTAATAATAAACATACAATCTAATGTGTAAGCTTTAATGACTACCAAAAATATAACAATTTGGAGGAAGGGACATAGATAACTATAAGAAGATTTATAAATTAAACAAAATGAGAACATAAGTCCTTTTATATTGAACATTCAAAAATATACATTGACTCTAGATATTATGGATAAATTTGAATGGTATCTATGACTAATAAGTATCCAAAAATACAACAAAAACTTCACAGGCCTTATGCATGGCCAATAAAATAGCAAGACGGCACCATGGCCCACAAGAATGTGATTTTACTATACAAGATTAATAGTACAAATTTAATGGTGGCCCAAATCACAAAATTGCTCAGTGATGGTCCAGAATGAACGTGGTACATTGACACAAATGACCATTATGTTCATTGCAAATGTACAAAAGAACCATGATTTGTACTAGTGAAAGGACCTATGGTACAAGGATCCCTTCCGTAAAAGAATAAACAATGTTATGTAAGTGTAAAATATCTGAATCCATATTACTTAGTATTGATGAAGATGAAGATTTGTTGCATGTGAGTTAACATCTTCACCATGCCTACATCCATCAATAAAGGTGAATGGGAGGCCCTCACATAGACTTTGTTGTTATTGGAGCTATATTGATTATCCCATTTAATGAGGGTGGACTAATAGTGTGTGTGAGAAATTGGTGGAGGTGGTACTAAATTCCTTCTCATCATGAAATTATTGCCACCAGAACATCTAGGGTTTGGGGAGCCCAAAGTGTCAAAGTGCCAAAAATTCTCACTACAAGTCCTCTTTACATTCTTATTGTTAGGTGATGTTTTAGGAGTGAGTGGCATCGACTGTAAAGAAGAAGAAAAACCCTCTTCTACCTCATCAATATAAAATATGCACTCTACAAGCACCTTAAAACACACGTTAATTTCTTTGAAAGATATGGTAAATGAACACGTATTCGTGAATTTAGTATATCACTCAGTAACAATTTCAGCCCTCACTAATTTTGAGATTTGGCAAAATAGTGTGTGTTTCGGGAATTAGTACCACACACCGGTACTAAATGGAATAGTTAGGGGCGGTTTACACCATAGACCATGAACTCGTCCCACGGAAGATGCCTTATTCCGCGGTACGAGTTCATGGTCTACATTTCATGGTCCGAGTTCTTGAAAAATTGATTTACAAAGCCGTTGGGCCCCTCACTAGGTGTAAACTGAATGTGGACCAAGAGGAATGACCACACACCAAAAAGTGAAGGTGCTGATTTTTTTTAATACATGCCCAAAAAGGGCAATTTTGAAAAAAAATTAAGTTTGATCATTCATGGTCTTCTCTTGGGCTTCACTTGTCTTCACTTCTTGTTAAATGTGTCGAAGATGTGGCTTGCAAATCTTCTCACAACAATTTTTTTTAAATAAAATAAAATGAGCAATTTAATTTGTACATGCTCAATGTAATTTACATGTGACATGTACCTTGTGTTGTCACTACACTAAATAGGATATTTAGTGTTTGATTATATTTAATGTTGTTACCACCCTACCTTGCTCAACACTAATTTTCAATTCTTTGATAATTAATGTTAGAAGATTTCCCATTGCACTTCTTTTGACTACCCTGATCTACAGTCACTAAACCCCTACAGATTTGTCTTTTTTGTTTTGCAACTGTATTTTGTAAGCATATTGGGGTGTGTAATATACCGTTGGAAAGGTATTTTCAATACCTTTCCAAAGTTATATTACAAGCCCCAAAATTCCAAACATTACATTTGGTAGACCAAAAAAACAAATCTGCACTTGAACTCTTGAGTTCTAGATGTCCCGCGTTGTTTGGTGAAACATGTGTGAGCTGGTTTAAGGGGTAGGGCAAGGTAGTGCTGGTATGTCTCATGGGCTATGGTATAATTAAGGCGCTTAAAAGGTAGATTCATTAAAAAATTAGTGAAATGGTAATTCTCTGACATGGGCCCTTGCCTTTTCCTACCAGACCACCTCTCTTGCCTCTCTCACCGCAAAACCCGTTGGACCATGTCAGTGCATTTATTAGGCCTTAAAAATTATATTTTGGGGACCTCGACCTCCATGGTCCCTCTGCCATTTTTTCCTTAGTGTAAACCGAAGTTGTCCCGGGAGAACTTAAACAGCCAATCAGCTGCCTTGCAGAGCCCTAGTCCAACTTCATGGTCCATAGTGTAAACCGCCCCTTAGTGTAGTATATATGACCTTGCTCATTGAGCAGTTCTCCTAATTTGAATAGCAACAATCCCATGCAAAGCCAAACAACAATTCACGTACATCATGGGTATTGCTATTGAAGGATAGCTTTCTGACTTCACGTTTTTTTTTTTTAATGCTCCCATATAATCTTAGTGTTGTGTGATCCTTTCCATCAATCCCATGCTTTCTAATTATTGTAATGTCACATGACCAAAGAAGTGCACTCAAACTTTGGGGTCAATATTTGGATTGATAAAGTAGATTCCAGGGGATCAAGCTTTATATTTATATTTTTGTAACCCTTAGTAAGCTCTTAGAGCTATCAATTCTAGTTGTGGTATGACCTTGAAATTAAACATCCTCCACAAGCAACACTAAGCAAGTGTTAAGACACTTATTAAAATGATGTTTGCTTATGCGCTCTAAATGATGCTTGGAGCCCCTCTCAGGATTGAGGTGTTTCACCCTTGAATTTGTGTAACTACACCAATTAGTCTTATAAGTGTGGGTCATCATTTGAAGTTACACAAGTTTGTCGAGAAGGATGTTTGTTATCAAGTAAGTTATTTCATGTGCCTTGATGTGCATAAGAGTTGGTTGTCTTATTTAGTACATGATGATGGGATGATGGCAATCTCAGTGAGCAACACGTAATTCCAAACGGTAACCTACAATAAGAGGTTATTTCATGTACTTTATGAATAACTCAAATACGAAGACTCTTTTGAAGGTTTTACGGATAATCTACAAGTGTATAAGGAACGCGGGTACTATTTGGTTACTTTTCTTAATCGCACACCTATATTTTGATTGGTATGTGCACCCTAACCTCCCTAATAACATCATCCTTAATGTCACTCTTCTTTTATATCTTGAAACCCTAGAGAATGGGTTTCTTTGTTTAATCTCTTATTTCTTTGTTGTCTAATTTCTCTCTCATATATCACATGTTTGGCCTTGCTTGTTGTTGGATCTTCTTGGGGAGGTGATTATCAAAATTTTAGAAAATCACGTGAGATAAAAAATAGGGTCAATTTAATTCATTTAGGGTAAATTTTGTAATTTCATTAGATCTACCATAGCATTGAAAATATGTCCCCTACATGATTATATGAAAAATAAGGTGGTGGATAATTCCTTCATTTTAGCCATAAGTAGGGGGGGGGGGAAAGTTCATAAACATAGGATCCCCCTAAAAGTGTGTAGTAGGATCAGTTAAATAATTAAGGGGGTGACTACTTGGATGAAGAAGTGTGTAAATTTTGTTCAAATTTGAATCCAATGTGTTAGTATGGAGGGAAATGTCGTGTGATTATATTGGGGGAAGAAATGTATTGGCATTCCTCAATGGCGCTAAACATGCGGGACCTCACTGGATGCTTAGAACTTGACAGCTTTCACCGTCACTCTCAACTGCTTCATGCGATCGGTTTTGGTTTTCTCACAACCTCAATCCTCGATCGTCAAGCTCGTGTTTTTTTTAGCATTTTCTAGGGTTTTTTCATGCAAATTGATGGTGCAAAGTGGACACTTTCTTTACAATGTTTTCCGTGTGTATTTGGTTTAGGGGTTAGTTTTCATGGTTCATTTCTTCTTTGTTGGTTTTGTGATTGCGAATTAGTTTTAGGGTTTTGGGTCTAGTCTTGCTAGGTATAAATTTAGGGTTATAATTTGACATGAAAATGAAAAAGATTAAGGTGTATACACTCACTAATGAAAAACATCTCCAAAGTGCATTGGAACTATGAAAGGGGAGGATGGAGAATTCTTAGCTCACCTAAGAATGCGCCTAGAAGAAATGAAGGTTTAAAGTTTGAATTCCAATATTGGGATCCAAACGAGTGTTGTAGAAAGGCAACCAATCTTTAATCCCTTGATAACCTTGACGATAAGGTTTTCATGGTCTTTGTCCTCTATGAGGTAATACAAGGATCATGAAAAATATATTTGATTTGATATACAAACAACACTGCCTTAGAAACATTTGATTAATACAAGGATCAATTTGGCATGTACGACACTGCCTTGGAGGTGAGTACCACTTCATGGACACAATCCAGAGTAATAAAATTGGAAACATGGTGCCACAACCTCCTACTTGTCGAGACTGGTGGATACTTGGAAATCCTTGTAGATCCATCCTCTTATTCTAGGGTAAGTTGTTCAAGTGAAGAATGTATGCTACAGTCACAAATTGTATCAACTGAGGTCATGGCAATGTACATGAAGGGAGAGGTTGATTTTTGTATTTAGTTTTCTTGTATTTGAATGTAACTTATATATATATATATATATATATATATGGGTAGTTGTGCAAAAATTGATGTCTTGTCACAATTGATTGTATTTCTTGTTTTGTTCTATCCGTGTTTATAACTTGTTTATTTCATCTTATATATTTTGTTATCTCCATGTTTATTGGTAACCCTTTAACTAGTATCCAAGTGCTATTGGTTGTGTTTTGAATGGTACTTTGAATGGTTTAGGATTCGTATTACTAATTGAAATTAAATTAATGACAATTTGAATGTTATGGAATGTTTGTTGCTCACATAGTCGGTTTTCGCAATGCTATAGTATTTTGTCCACTATTTTATATTTGTACGATTTATAAAAAAATATTATGCCAAAAACTAGCCTCTCTAAACAATTACAAATAAATATAGGGTGCTAAATAATATGTCAAAGTAGTTTTTTAATCTATAAATAGGGAGGGAAAAATATTGAAAGGTGTATAAATATCCCCCCATTAAATACCCCATTATCGCACGTGATTACGAAACGTAAGGGGGTGTGATCGCCTTGAGCGGATCCTTCAGAGGAAGCATTAGTAGAATTTCCTTGGACCTATCACCTTTATTGTAGGTTACTCTCTTATGTCAACAATTTACCCTCATGATTGAGGCGTTGGGGGGGGGGGTAGGGCTTAGTGTTCAAGGTTTAGGGGGCAGTCGAGGGAGCAGAGACTTTGAGAAAACTTGAAGAACTTAGGAAAACAACTTGAGCTGAAATTCATAGAAGATCATTAAAGGTCACCGCACATTGTAAAAGAAAATCACCTTCGGAGATCAAACTGCATGTAAGTCGGGAACTTGGGCATGTTGGAGATGTAAGGTGTATTTCAAACTACATTTTGTGTTGTTTCTCCTCCTTACCTACATAATATTGGGCTTGATTTGTTTTAGCTTCGTGAACTTAGAGGTTGGGAATTCCATTGAGGTGGGTTGTTGAGAGTGGGCAAGCTTCATGTAAAAGAAGAAGTAGGGTGGTGGGCACCCAAATTTTGGTCTAGAAGCTACTAGTTGTCAAATATCTTTGAAAGTTGAGGTGGATGTCATTCTTTGTCTTTGTCTTCATGGTGCCATGGTCTATATTGCATTTCAAGGTTTGATTTTGTTTGGTATTTGGGTAAGGTGAGTGCACCTACTTTGGTGCAATTTGAAGTTGAGATGCCTCGAGTTGTGCACATAATGCCATGGAGTTTTTATGGCTTCCGTTTGATTTTTGGACAATCAAAGAGGTAGTGCCTTTGACTTGTAGTGATTGTAGTGATGCATTTTCATGCCCCCGTAGGGGTTTACATCCAGTTGTCATGTTTGTTATTAGTGTCGTATTTGCTAGTACTATGTTGCTGAAGTCATCCATGTTAGCATCCATGTTAACAATGCATAATTCCTTAATTGTGGGAACACGCGAACACCAGCATATCCGGATTGGCGGTTTTAAGTGCTTAATCCAGTCTGTCCAGATGACCCTAGTATCGTCCAGGGATTCTGTGAAGTGTAGGAGGTCTAGAACTTTCCGTACCTGCTTATTTCCTTTTCCTTAGCCAAATTTCCGGAAAACCTAGTTTCCGGACTTTTGGTTTCTTTTTTTTGGGGACACTCTTAACCTTCTTCCGGAGTGTGCCTTTCCGGATTGTACCTCTAGGTCCTAATTATAATGCTTACTCTCCCCTCTACGTCTACCCTCTAGAGTGGGTGGTTTCTTTCGCTGAAGATGTCCTCTATAAGATTGGAATCCGGCGCTCCCTCACAACTAATCCGGATTGATCAGATCCGGCTTGGCAGGTCACACAGAGAGATCTGGATTGTTTCTTGGGACCGTAGTGACCAGAGGAGTCCGGATTCCGATCGGAGATCTGACTCGATGGGATGAGTGGATGACCCGTACCATTCTCCGGATTGTCCCGTCCACCGGTGATGAGGCCTTCTAGGAAGATCGGATAAGTCCGGATCCCTTCCGAACCTTTGCCTAATCTTCCCCGCGGTTGTCTCACCGGGACGTTACCCTGACGTCCGGGATAATGAGGATCTCTTCCTACTACACTCCGGAGGCGGCCTCCAACCCGGAACCCGTACTGATCCGGTCCTTCCCTTCACCTCCCGACGGATCGGTCCGGCTACCTCTACCTTGGATTCTACTCAATCTGAGCTAACTGGGCGATCCGTACCACCATCCGGATGGGTCCGCCTAAGGGCGGTGGGAGCTCTTCAGAAGATCAGATTGGCGTAAGTCCGGATCCCTTCCGGATCTCACCCAATCTTCCCAGTGGCTATCCCACCTAGACGTTACTCAACCCACCGGATTAGTGAGGTTTCCCTCCCACTACACCCAGAGATGATCTACAAGGCGATAATCGGATCTAAACCGGGTCTCCTCTCTCGTGTCCTATCCGGAACTCCTACCCCTCATGCTCTCCCTCTTCCTCCACTAACGCCCTCCGGATCATTCACACACAAACAATAATCAAGGAAAGTCAAGGAGTGAGAAACCAAGGCATTTATTAGAGTAGGAGTAATCAGAATACAACAACGGAGAAGGAACCCTTCCCCAACTCCTTATTCAGCCTTAAGTAGAGGCCCTAAAATCCCTAAACTGAGGGCGGCGGCCCAAGCGGCCGCCGCTAAGGAAAACCCTAACTACACTCGGTCTCCCGGATTTCCCGGATCAAGATCTGGATTTTCCGCTGACACTCCCAAGGGAAAATTTTATTACTCATCTTCAAAAACTCCTAAGTCCTACCTGCCTACCTCTATTCTGTCTAACTAAACTAGCTATTCTCCTCAACTAGGAAGAGCGGTGCTTCTTCGGAGCCGATCCCTCCTTTGAATGACTACCTAATCCGCTGACGGCGGATGAGCCCCCTCCCGGCGATGCCTTCTGCAGCCGCGTGAGCATCCTCCTCATGTTTGGAGACGGGGCAACCTCGTCCTCCGAATCCGCTGCTCTCTCGGTCCGCGGTGTCCCGGTCCCTGGTGTTCCGGAGACTGTCCCTGGGGTTCCGGAAACTGTCCCCATCCGGAGGCTCCGGACCGGAGAAGGATCGCTTCCGGTGCCCTGCTCCGGATTCCGTCCGCCCGAGATCGAAGCCGTCCGCGGATCCCTGTTGGAGGCCGCTCTTGAGGGTGGCGGAGGAAAGGGACTGACCATTTGGCAATCTTGAGGAGACGATGGCGAGGCATGGGTCATAGGGGCTTTGCCCCTACTCGGAGTTGCCTCCCTATCAGAAGTCTGGTGCCGGATCGGCGTCCTAGCCCTATCCGGAGTCCAGGATCGATCCGAGTTTCGCGGAACCGGGGACTGGCCTCTCCCGGATCGGACCGACCCGGTACTCTTCCTCCTCACCTGGGGAGAACGGGCCTGTTCCGTAGCCCTCCCGGAACTAGCCGGCTGCGAGCCGCCTCCCTGCTGGCTGGGTCCTGCAGACGTCGGCGGATTCTGCACTAGGGCCACTTCACCAACTACCTCATAGAGGGTTCCGGTTGGTGACCCAGGCGAACCCGGATAGAGTACCCGCCGGGGTGTTCCGCTTGGCGGAACCACCCTCTGAATTTCCGCCAAGAGGTCCTTCATCGTCCGTGAGTACTTCACGAGGATGGGAAGGATCTGCCTGGCGGAAGCGGGCTCTCCGGACTCCATCATCCGGTCGTAGAGGTGCGCCTTGTTGACGATCTCTGCCGGATGCCCCACCAGCTCCCGGATCCGGCTGAAGAGCACTGCTTGCTCCGCGTGGTACTTCCGGATCTCTTCGTTCTTCTGACTCAGCTCTTGAGTCATGGCCGCTACTTGCGCGGTGAGATGGGCGTTCTCCGTCTTGGCCTGCTCCAGCTCCTTCATGTCCGCCCTCTTGGCCAACTCTTGAAGAATATTTCCGGGCCCACAGTCGTCTAGAGCCTGGTTCGCCCCTCGGACGATGTGTTCCATCCGGTAGTACTGGTTCTGCAGGTCCTCCATCCCTTCCTGGACCCGTTTGAAGGGATTCTCCAGAAAGTCCCAAGCGGATAGATTCCACATTCCGCCATGTGGTCTCCCGGCTGGGTCCTAGTTCCGGATGATGATGAGGAAGAGGGGGAGAGAGTGGCCTCGAGATGGTGGGCGGTGGGCTCCCGGGGGAGGAGGGAGGTGCTTCCGGGATGATTGGGTCGCTGGAAGTCTCTGTCTCGAGGTCCCCGGGTTCCGGGAGCAGCTTGTAGGTGACCTCGTCCGCCGCTATCGTTAGCAGGTCCTCCTCCTCCGCTAAGATGCAGTCGAAATGCTGGTAGAGGTGCAAAATGAAGGGGCAGAGAAAGGAGGGTTTCCGGCCGATGTGGGGGAGGGCCCGTCCGACTATCTCCTGGATGATCAGGCCCCAGTTCACCGGCCGGACTCCGGACATTGCTCCAAACAGTGTGTTAGCCATGGTGAGGCTAATCCGCTTCGGCTTGTCCGGATTGAGAATGGGCAGGAGAAACTCTAACACTCTCCGCTCCCTAAGATTCCGGCAGTTCCCAGGGTGGAATCCGTCCTTTGGATCTGCGTCCCCTCTGAACTTTCCGGCGAACAGGCCATCGCGGCGGCCGGCCCACCCTTCTGCAATCCCCCTGGGAAACCCGTAGACCCTGTTCCAGGTATCCGGAGTCCAATGTTCCGGATCCCTCCTCTTTGTGCCTAGCCACTCTCTCGAACTTAAACTCACGGAGGGTATCTTCCGCTCTGAGGTTCCAGGGTTTAGAGAGCAGCCCCGCGCAGCCCATGACCCGGAGATCTTCTGCGAGCTCCTGCAGCTCCCTATCATCCCTCGGGATTGCAGGGGTGAGGGCTTTGAGCGGAATCGGGATGGGGTCCCTCTGATCCTCTTCCCGCGCTTCCGGCATTTTCCCTCCCTTTCTAACTTTCCGGTTTGCACACTCCCTCTCTCTCTTCCGGGTTCCTTCTCTTCCGTCAGAGTCCCGGCAAGCCAACTGCCGGTGACTGAAAAATGTTGAGTCCCAACAATCCAACTGCTGGCGGCTCGAAATGACAACAACCTCACCACTCGTTCTCTCAGCAATTTTGTCTTTCGTGAATCAGGAAAAAGTGGGAAGGAGAAGGAAGGGACCCTTAAATATCCCTCCTCCCTGTTACCGTTTGGTTTAACGGAAAAACGGTTACAACCGTTTTCCGACGGTCTTCCCCCAACCGTCATAAACCCATTGTAACCGCCACTTCCGGTCCGTTGGGTAATCTTGGCGCGTCCGTTACTTGGTCCGGACCAATGGTTCGGATCATGATTACACGGTCCGTCCATCCAATTTGACGGACCGGTCATAGTACTTATTTTGGGTCGTTTTATCACACAAGGCGGAGTTAGAATACCCTATTTCCTAGTACAAGTAATTTTAACCTAAGAGACCCTATTATCTTCAGATAAGCAAGGAAAAATACGGAAATGGAATCCGTATTTCCGTATTTCCGTCTTTCCGTCGAATTTGGACTCCCACATTAATATCACATGCACTTTGAATGCCACATGCATGATATTACAGAGGTTAGAGTGAAGTTAGGTGAGGATCAAAGAACAAACACAATAAAAATACATGTGTCAAACAAGATTGGACTGCATTTTCAAATTTGATTAATTGCTCTACACTCAATAGTGAACACATTTGAGAAGATCTATGAGTTCAATTAAGGAATCAATACACATGCATTTTCAATATCCATTTCTAAATCATGGGACGTCCGAATTTAAATTTAATCTTGGCTTACTCTGTTCCATTGTTATATTGCTACATTATTCACATGGTGACTTTGAGCCATCGAGTAAATGATGAAGAAGTGCAAGTTTGCAAGCCTTGATGGACACTTTAAGGAAAGAAATAATAGTGGGAGTCATGTGTTGGGAACTCAAATCCCATCTATTGAAGGCTTTGGTGCTTCTAACTTGCACATATGGTACTAAAATTTGGGAAAACGACTTGAAAATCTCTCATTAGAAGGCTTTCAAGAAGGGCATGAAGATGCATGTGATGTCTCATGTCGAAGTACATTCTTCGACGACCTATCATAATTTGTTGGTTGAATTTGGAGAACTCCCCATAGAATTATACGTTGTGAAACTCACCATGGGTTTTCAACAACGGCTTGCCCACCTACTCTCCTCTTGGTTAGTCAATCAAGCAACCTCATTTTCCTAAGACCTAACTGTACAAGGATTTAACACATGGCACATATCGACAACTATGTGGAAGGCATCACGGGTTTATCTCATTGGGAAACCCATGATGACCCAACAACATCAAAAATCACATAAGATGACACCAAGAAACCTATTTTTGCTAAAAAGTATAATTCTTTCCATCTCTCAAGAAAGAATATAAATTACCTCCACCTCAAGGATTTTCTCAAATATGAATGTGAGTTGTACTTGAAGCAACCATTGACATCACCACTAGGCAAGATCATTGTTGCTTACCGCACCTCAAACTATAGACTCATAATTGAAATTGGACAATGGTTGACTATTCCTATCTCTAGAGATAATAAACCATGCAACTTTTGCTCTTATGATACATTTGAAAATGAGGCACACTTTGTGTTGGAGTGACCCCTATATAACCCCATTAGATATACATTTCCATCACTATTTGAGAATGTGGTATTAGGAAGCCTCAAGTCTTGCCTTCAATCATATCATAAAGTTGACATCAATCTCCATCTCATGGAGGCTACAACACTGCCACTCTAAGAAATTAGCCGGTTTGAATATCCTAACGTACTTTCAACCCCATTAGCATTTTGGTTTCCTCGACTCTAACATCAATTTCAATTCATTTCATTGTACACCACAAGCATACAAGTCCGAGGCAATTGACCTACGTACCTGGAAACTTGTCTTATGTAAATGGATTTTGTACAAATCTAGCACAATGATAGATTTGCATTGTTCTTTCATTGACATGGGATGATTGCGTAGGATTTGTATGCTAGTAGTGGTAGTTCTGGTAATGCGACACAAGTTTCTTCATGATTATGTGAATCTAATCGGTAGAAGTTGACCCAAGATCATGCAAAAAAACCTGAATAACACTGACATGTACATAGAATGGTTGAGGAGGCGGCTTGGTCAAGCCTTGTACCCGCCACCCAATATAAGTTGGTTACCAAGAATAGAACGTGTGAAAATACATAACATGAAAAGACGACCTTTCCAATTAAATTCGCCCCTAGACCATATTCTGGTGCCCGGTTTTAGGATGTTTCTCGCAAACAATCAAAAAACCAAAGAATATAAAAGTAAGGGCACGTCCACGTGGCAATCGATCTTGCTGCCAGCGTAGACCTCAGGACCTCGTGCCATGCAACACAAGGCCGCGACTGGGCTGGGCTGGTCTAACCCGTCCACCCCAGCCCGCCCGGCCCGTCCCATCATCTCCTGCATGCTTGCGACGATCCTCTGGTGCTCCGACGTTTCGGACACACGAATTGAGGGTGAAAAAAAGTAGCTTAACTCGATCACGTCGGCCCAATTCGCTTGAGTTTTCTGTACACATCAACCTCTTCGATTTCATCTTTTCAGGATGTTTTAAAGCATTTTTTTTAGTATTTTTGAAGATTTTCCCTGTATTTTCAGGGAATTTAGATCGGAGATGATCAGCTATGGTTCAAATTCCGATGGAGTGTGCAATTTGATATGTGAAAGCACCGAAGGAGCTCAATGGCGACCTAGGGGTAGAGAGTTTCCCACGGTTGTATAAAGATTGGCGCATTCTTTGATGGTTGCTCGATCGGATGCAGCTACTTTGCCAAAGAGTTCTGGAGATGCAGTGCAAGGCCATGTGAAATAAATCCAGCTAGATAGAAGTGTAGCAAAGTGCAAGAAGGAAGGAAATTGTCAATTGGGTGTTTTCCCTCTCTAAAAGTCTTAGTGTGGGGTCCGCGATCATGGCTTGTTTTTGCAAGCAGTCATGCATCGATGTGCATATGGTGCTGGTTTCGATCATATTCTCGGAGAATTTATCAGGAGTGATTTCCAGGGATAAGCCTCAATGTCATTGACGGGACCCTAGCTTTTTCACAACGATAACAACAAGAGCGCTAGGGCCAGAGCACGCACACGTTATTCGGTGGAAATGGGAGAAAGGAATTTACAAGTGCCTCTCCTCGATGGAAATGAGGCGCAAGAGGAAGGAGATGGACCAGAGATGGAAGGTGCTCTGATGAATCATCATCATGATCATCGCAACAATGGAGACACAGCGGCAGCAGCAGCAGCTCCGTTGTTGTTGAGTACCAGCTCAGACAGATGGAAATTTACGGACCATCGCGTCTTGGCCAGTAGAGTGTTTTGTGATGTGCAAGGCCATTCTGCAGGTACGAAACTCCTTTCTCACGCTGATGCACACAACAATTTCTTACTCGTAGCTTGAAATTCATGTTGGGAGAACTTCTGCAGTCATGATGTATGAATGACTCCAACATATGGTGAATTTTAAGTTTCAGGTTCTTCACTGGAGGCGAGCCCTACTGAGCTTAATTAGGTCAAAGTTCTTGGCCTGCTTATGGGGTATGATATTCTGAAGTCTAGAGGAGTATGTTATGCTGTGGCATGGTTATGTCGTTTGTGCCAGAATCTACTACTCTAGAGTCGAGAATAAGTTATAAAAGGTTGATGTCTTTTCGTAAAGACCTGACCTAATTTTCCCGTTGCATTTAGACGTCCATTCTCACAAAGAACTCTCCACATGCAATCCAATCATGGTTGGAAGGTTCATCCATTCTATCCAACAAGCCTTCTGGATCTGTTGATATTCGTCCATTAAAGATGGCACGATGACTTGCTCAAGAGGTGTAGCATTTTGAATTATAGAGGAGTATGTTGTGGCATGGTTGGGTGGGTCGTGCCACAACATACTCCTCTATACTTCAAAATTGTTATAAGAGGTTGATGATTTTTCGTAACGACCTGACCTAATTTTCCCTATGTATTAAGACGTCCATCTCCCAAAGACTCTCCAGATGCAATGCAAAATTTTGGTCCATCCATTCTATCCAACAAGCGTTCTGGATCTATTGATGTTTGTCCGTCAAGAAAAAGATGATGCCAAGAAATAGGTCTCTTTCTTTATGAAAGAGAATGACACCTCCTTTCAGCCCTTAATTTTCGGGCCAGACCACTCGGACCACCACCCTCATTCACCTGACCCTTAAATTCCAAATGCAACAGAAGGAGGTGGTATTCTCCCCTACTTAGTATTCAAGGAGAATTTTACCTTGAAATTTTGCGTCAAAGTGCAGCTTGATGGAGAAAGGGCACTTACTCAGTACCTCTGCTTGCGTTTTCTAGGTCAACGGGAGTACAACAGGAAACAGAGGGAGACGCTTGCCCGCTTTAATGAAGTCGACTCCATGACTAATCTGGGGCCCTCCAAAGGCACGACTGGTGCCGGTGATCAAGAAGAGCCACGTGAAAGCTTCGCAATTAACATCTCATACCTCACTAATCTGTTTCTCTTTATCATCAAGGTAAAAAAGCTTTGGTCACTGCTGAATTTATTATTTCTCAAGCCACCAACTTGAAATGTCACCCATTCCCATGATTGGTCACTCATTAAAGTGAAGAGCACTTCCAGCAGCCCGTTGTGCTTTTCTACCCACGTAGATAACATGTCATCCATAACTTCCAGTTTTCGTCCAGGATCAGACCCAGGATGCCCCGTAAACGCCTTGAGTAGGTGGATGATGAGCTGCGGCCATCCATTCTTCTCGCGCCTATTATGTAGTCCATGGATACTTACTATTTTCATTTCATCTAGATACACTGCTCATACAGTTGGGTACCACTTTCATTTCATCATTGTCATACATTTCATCTAAGTACACTGCTCTTTCTTTGTCACTAGCCTCATTGTCCACATCACCCATTTGTTGTATCTGCAACCTTCGCAGTTCACATTCTTTTGTTGCACCCTGTAGATGCTACATTTGCTCAATTTTGTAGTCAAGTGTGTCATGCCTTTAAGGGGGTACAAAATCATTTATGTGCATCTCCGCTATAGATACCTCTGGATGCACGTCTTTTTATTAAATTAGTCCCATTTGGGGATATGTAGGTCTTTCAAGCAGCTTCACATGTGAGCTTTGATCAACTGCTCAGAGAAGAACAGTCTTTGACTGCGATATATATATATATTTGAGTTCACAATCTCTAATTATTTCATGGACCTGAATATATATGGACTAGGTGATTACTGCCATCCGCAGTGGCTCATTGGCCATCGTCGCATCTGCTTTGGATTCACTCCTCGATCTCTTGGCAGGAGCCATTCTTTGGTTCACAAAGTGGTCAATGCAACACCATAATAAGTACAAGTATCCAATTGGCAAGTCTCGGGTGCAGCCAGTTGGAATTGTGGTGTTTGCTGCAGTAATGGCTACCCTAGGTACAAATCACGACCTCTCTAAGCTCCTAATTATGAAAGTTTTTACTCTTGGCCTGTGTGAGCCTTGTGGACACCTTCAATTTTATGTTCTAAATGTTCCTTTCCGGCCCACTGGTTTGTAATCGGAAGCACTGTATCTCATTGGGGATTTAAAGTAATGTTGACATGCCCTAAATCAATACACAACCTAAAACCAACATATGTACCATTGCCAGACGTTTGGAGCTCTGTGATGTATGACTGATACATACTGTTGGTTTAGAGTTATGTGTTGGTTCCGGGTATATGCACCTTATGATGACTCAGGTTCTCCCAGTGTTAAAATGTTGCTTTTACGTCACATTGTTTTCTAGACATATACTGCTACTAGAGGCCAGCAACCTTCTGCAAGTCATCAAATTACAGGATGATCTATCAGCCACCATCAGGATCAAAGTTTATCCTATGGAGTTGATATGTGGTGTGGCTAGAAGGTGAAGTTTCGTGACACCTGCGGAGGGAGAGGGTTAAAATGCTGATCACTATTGTTGAGCCCTGGGATTACTAGTTTAAGGAAAATTAACCTTTGAATCAGGGTCAGCAATCCCAAATTAGTCTGAGTTAATTGGGATGAATCAGCGGCAGGTTATTATTCTTTTGCATGACCAGATTACAAGTTATTCCTTTATATTCTTCATCACATCCTTTATTACTCATCCAGTCTATATTTCTTTCTGCTGCAGGGATGCAAGTTCTGCTTACAGCAATCCAACAGTTGATAGAAGGGGTCACAAATCATTCACTAGATGCTTGGGATCGAGGATGGCTTGTGGTCGTTATGGGAATTGTGATTTTCTCCAAACTGTGTCTGTATCTCTATTGTCGCACATTCAAAAGTGACATTGTCCAGGCCTATGCTACGGTAAATTTACTACTTCCCAAGAATACAATAGAGAGTTTGAGGATTATGAGAGTTCTTTATGACTACACCCATATACAAATCAAAGAACCAAAAGTTCTCTTCGATGCTCAAAACTCAAAGGGTAGAGTGTGGCAGAGGGAATCCCATCTCTCTCTGCTTAGTTGCTTGGTGTAGGTCGCTTGCAACCTACCATGCAGATTCTACAGAGCGATTAGGGTTTGCAAGGCCAAATGGCCGAGCATGTTGTCTTATTTTACAGTTCTTGCAAGGATTGACTCACCTTTTTGAGTGTTTGTAATAAAATATGAGCAGGTAGAAGGTAGGCAGTAGGGAGGTAGTAAGAATAGTTGAAGACATTTGTTCATGAGTGAAGGAAATAACTTGACACCAGAAATCCGTTCTTAAAGACATGTTTGAAGGACACTGCCTTGTTCTCCTTTACTTTTCCAACAGGACCACAAGCTTGATATTCTTACGAATTCAGTGGGGCTAGCAGCTGCCCTACTTGCTGATCGGTTTGTCTGGTGGATAGATCCAGTGGGTGCCATGTTGCTGGCCCTCTACACCATTTCAAACTGGGGTACAACAGTGATTGAAAATGCTGGTAAACCTTGTACATGCAGATAATGCAATGATTTTTGCGCTTTTGCCAGATAGTGAATGCCAGAGTTTCTTATCACGACTCCTGGCTCTGGTCCTAAATACTTAAACCTCAAAGGTCCAAGAGGCCCATACTGGGTCTCAGGTGTCATATGGAGGGGTTTAAGATTACTTCTTGATATTTTTAGCTAAGAGGGTCAAAATTGACATTGTTGAAACTTAGGCCATGCATCATGTTCATTTTTCCAATCAAAGCATACATATATGTTGAAATAAATATAAGAGGTATGAGCTTATATAACTAACCTAGACTCAAATACACACCATGTATATCCAACTACTGTTGATACATATGACTTTATTTCCATTTCCTCTTTTAATAGGCTGCAGTTAACATGGATAGGGTTGAAGCATTCAAGCTGACAGTTCCCACAAAATATAACTTCCTGTTTGAAAGACTCTTAGTGGAACATCTCAAGCGTTCTTTGCGTGCAGCATCATTGGTGGGACAATCAGCACCACCAGAATTTCTACAGCTTGTCACATACGTAGCGTTCAATCATCACCAAAAAATTCGCCGGTTGGATACAGTACGAGCTTACATGCTTGGCGGGCATTACTTTGTGGAGGTAAAATCACTGGAAACTTTGAGCAATTTACCACTTGTTCTTACATGCTTTAATGTGGACAAACCTAGGGCCCAAGATGAAATTACATATTTACATCCTCCAGCTTATAAGTTATGGGAGATTTAATAATACAGTGATTTTCTCTGCTGATAAAGTAGTAGTTGTTTTTATCCTGCTAAGAAATTTGATCAAGTCACTTGCCTGGCATTGCTATGATCATTCCAAGTTGTTCACTGATTAGGTTTTAAGTTGCTCTCTGCAGGTGGATATAGAACTACCAGAGGATATGCCATTGTGGGAAGCACATAATATTGGTGAGACATTACAAAATAAACTGGAAGCCCTACCAGAAGTAGAACGTGCTTACGTGCACCTTGATTTTGAGTGTGATCACAAACCTGAACATCATGGTGGAGATTATAATGTTTAGCAAACAGGTGATGCGCACGCACTAGGCCACCTCAAAGTTGCAATGGGGAACCTGATTGCTTTGAGCCAGAGCTTGCACACACGTCTCATCATCCAGTTTGAGTTGTTGCTCAGTCACAATACAATAGACTATGGACGGGTGGTGATGCAGTTGCCATTCCAAAGTTTCAGAAAGTCCAGCCATTGATGATGGCTTGTTGAGTAGAAGGTGCGGGGATGGTCCTTGACATTAAATCATATGTTCGGGTACAACATCACAAGCCCAAACCAGTTGTTATACAACTGGCGTTGTTGTGCGCCCTCTGGTGAGTGACACATGTTGTAACTACTGAGGTGTCAAACTTGCCTACCTGGCTATTGACCACATCTCACCCACCTACAACTTGCCTTCCACTAGTGCACGTGTGCCATGTACTCAAGCCAAGCTAAAAGATTAGTACGAGGTGTTGTGGAGGAAAGACGTGGGCCACACTATAAACTTGCTGGATTTGTCTACATATTAGTCTACAATTTTTACCAATTTATAAATCCTCTGCACCTGCCAACCTAGTTTTGTACATAGCATGTCCGTTTTCCTGTTTCCACTTGTAAACCAAGGTGAACCTTTCCAGCCTTCAACTTTGTTGATTGGTGTAGGATCTGATTTTATACATAACCTTGTATTCAAAAGATTCAAGTCATCAACAAAACAATGGATGACCTTGAATATATTGCCTCTATATATATTCCTGTCTGATCTCCTACAATTGAGTAGTTTGCCATTAAATGCCTTCACACTTCAGAATGTACTCCTAGGGAGCTTCAAGTCTCTTTCAATTGGACCACCAAGTTGACATTGGTCTAATGGAGGCTATCACACTTCGTCACTCTAAATAATAAGTTGGTTTGAAACCATCATGATGTACTTTCAGTCCCATTAGCCTTTTCAGCTTCTTGAAATTTAAAATCAATTTCATTTCATTGAGTATTTGTGAGGATCTTAAACTTAGTCATTCTATTTCAAGCAGCTTTTGGATAAGCTTATTCCATCTTTTGAACATGAAGGACAGTTTTCTACATCTCACCTTGATCTCAGAGGCTGTAAAAATCTGTCAGGATTTTTTACTCATCCTCTCTTCTATGTGGAGCACTGCATTCAAAAATTCCATTGCATTTGATATTAATATGCTATACTTACCATATTCCATGATTTTAAGACGATCTGGAGTAGGTCGAGCTAGTTGCTCTTTACAGATTTACATCATTGGATGACACAGCCTAAACCAAGTGCTCTGGAGAAAAAACATGATGCCATTTCAATTTACTATAATTCTTTTACCTCAAAATCAAAGCATGGGATTTTCTCCTCATCACAAGCAGGAATACAATCAAAAACCATATACATGTTATCTTTACATCATTTCCATGCAATTTCTTCATTTAGATGAATGGTGCCAGAGTTCATTGAGCTTTTCATCTTCAACCATCTCAATGTTTAAACTCTTATGGGTTAATGTCTTCTGACGTCAAGCACGTTGCATCACAACTTCAAGTGTCCCATGGCATGTAGTAATGGTGAATGACTGGTTGCTATTCATAATCATGATCATCAGTACAAGAGTAACAATATGGGCCCCAAAAAATTAGCACTAACTATCAGTCGACCCTTCCTAATAAGCATACAATTTACCTCACCCATTCTACCTCTTTGTATTTTCCTGCTTTCGGGCAAGGGCAGCAGCAGCTGCCAGCTTCTTCCCAGCTCTAGTAAATTTCAAGCTCTTGGCTGACTTTGACCTCATCCCTGATCCCTTCTTTGCAGGCTTTGGTGGAGGCTTTTTCCCCCACTTGAAAACCGCGAGAACCTCAATACTGTGATCCAAACAAATTGTGGTAAGAGCAATGAATACGCTTTCATATTAGTTTCCATGCCCAAGCTACTCTTAACCCTTAAAAGGCCCGAGGATGTCTTTATGTTGGATACATGATGATTTGTACAAACCCCCAAATATATTGAATCCAGATATGGCACAGCCTATTAAAAAGAGGAATTGAGAATAAAGTCATGTGTAGTGACAGTGATCAGAAAGACATGGTCTGTATTTGAGTCTAGATCATTCATAGAATCTCAAATCTTCCTACAAGTATTGAGGAAAAGTACTCAATACTTTAGCCAAAACTAATACAAGTATTTATATTTCTCAAATACAAAGTTGCATGAATATTTATGTAGGTGTCCATTGGAATAACCCATGTGATAAATGGGCTAATTTTAGATAGGGTCACTTTTGACGCTTTTAAGCTAAAAACCTTAAAGAATTTTTTTTAAACCCCTCCATGCGACACCTAGAGGCCAAGAATGGACCTCTCGAACCTTTATGGATTAACCCTTGAGCGGACAGTAATACAAAACTTTCATAATAACATGCTTTAGTGTGGCTAGTTGTTCAACGTAAGTAGAGTATATTTTTCTTCTTGCTTCCACATCTCTAATCCACTTTCAAAGTCCGAAGCATGGTTGGGTTGAATACTAATAGTTCTAATATTTTCTCGAGCTAAGTTCATGCCAAATGTAAAGATTGCATGTTTTTAGCAGTAGCTTTTCTCATGTTATAACTGTATCTCCAATTCTAGGTCCAGCATAACTAACCAATCTATAGACTGCCTACATTGTAAGAATTAGTTCCATGGGGTGAGTAATAAAACAAACTTATTGCATCAATGGAATAGACTTTAGGAGCACAAAATAAAGGTTCCAGAATTTGCACCTGTTTGTGCCCGGGAAAAAGTTGAATCCATGAGCAGAATCAAGGTGCCATGCATTTCCTTCAACTAGAGCAGCGTAATCCTGCAATTCATTTAGTGAACTAGGTAGCTTAGTGCTGTAAAGATCGAGAGTACCTAATTCTCAAGAGCCAATACATCAATATTTTTGGGGTGTCAAAGTAGATTTTAAATGTCATGCGGACAAGGTATAGATTTCATTACAAACTTCCAAAGGGTTATCTATAATGTGATTATTACACCTAGTGGTATATAATGTGATCATCCTATAATGTAGGTATTAATTCTAGGTTATGATTTGCTTCACAAAAGTATAATGTGTCACACCATGAAAGAGAACGACAAAGTAATGGAATAATCTCAACAAAGATTGAAATTTATAATGTTATTTGATCATTGTATTATTTACGAAACAATAATGCCTCCAGAAATTTGTGATGTTAATCTCAATCAGTTGACAAGATCATACCAACTTGAAGGCATGCCAGCCACAGCTGACGTAGATTAATGTTCTAGGAAATGTGGTTTGGTCTTCTTCCCAATTGGATGACCCTTCCTTGTGTACACCCCCTTGCTTTGCTCGTAATATCCATGGCCGCTTTTCAACCCTAAAATGGCAATACCAAACAAGGGAGTACATCTATTTTAGTGTTCTCCAATTTGACAGAAATGACACAATCTTCAGAGGACTAAACTGAAACTATTGGTTCACTTTGGCCAAAGTGATACAAGTTGGATTTTTCAATACTCGAGTTGCATGACCTGTTTCACGCTCTTGTGAAATTTGATTTCTGGAGTAACAGTGTGATGCTCCAGATTTTCAGACTCTTCAAACATTAGACTTTCACAAAGTCACTCAAAATGGGACCAAACTAGGAGGTCGGTGCCTCTTTGAGAAAATTTATTTCTAAGAGCTCATTAGAGCACCTTGTGTCGAAGCATAATTTTGTATCATGGGTGAAGCTCCTTGGACCTCCTCTTTTGATAAAAAAATTCGAGAAAAATTTAGGATAAAAAACAGGTCTGACACATGGGACCAACCACCCTGAATCCCGGCTTGGCCCAGTAATCCTAGTATGACAAGCTAGGAAGCTGACTTTTTATAACCCAACCGCATTCATTTAGCTTGTTTGTTTAAACCTCGAGAACTTGCCTCATGACTTTATGCATAAGCTCTGAAAGTGACCTTTTAGCCAATTCACCTGGAGTTCATCCCAGAGACTATACGGATAACTCTATCAGTTCTGAAACCTCCATAATTATCTCAATGTCCTTCTAGAAACTCCCAAAAACCTTTCCAAACTAGAAATCACCATAACTAAAAAGAAAAAAACTACAAAAATCAATGTTGGAAGTGATCCACACGGTAGAGAGAGAGATTCAAGGCTTACTTGTCGATCGTTTGTGATGAGGGGGACTTAATCTTGCCAAGACCTCTTAACGCGATAGTCCTCAACGACTCGAGAACCGGCTGGTCCAGGCCTTTCCGAGGTGGATCCACAATTACAACATCTGACCCCTCAAGCCAGTTTATGGGTGACTGCAGACAAAAAAACGTATGTTAATTTCAGAAATTTTCAGATATCAAAGAACTAACTCCCACTATTGACTATGGTATCTTGTGAAGACTATAACTCTGAAAAAGAAGGGATGACTCAGATGTGTGGCTTCATCTTTGAATCAATCTTAACCCTCTTGTAATCCCAATAATGGCATCACAAGAATTAGAGGACCTTCAAAGACTCAAAGGTGGATACTTGAATGGGCACGGACAAGCCACCCTGCACCCAATCTCCCCCAAGGGCAAGCCCTTAGGCTCCCACACGTTTGGTTGAAAATTTCTCGTTCACCAAGATACTCCCAAAATTATCAGGTAGACAATACTGGTAGGGTGCACTGGAAATCAAGTGATAGGAAGGTCACCTATCCAAGCGATATTCTCATCCAAGGTGGCTTAACCTCTGAATTCCCATAAAATCCGGTTTGGGACCTTGGTTTTAAGCCACCCATTATTATAGTCCAGCTCTAATTAATAGTCCAAGCTTCTTTCAGTATCCTAGAATTGCATTTGCAGCTGATGACGATTGAACTAACAGCTTGGATCCAGTTGAAATACTTACTATGATGATTGGAGATCAACTTTGATATTCCTACAAAAATGAGCCATAAGCCAGATAATATTTTTGCACAGTGGATGTAGCAATTACCAAAGAGTGACAGTTTTTTGTGAGGTTAGGTGCAACTCACTGTCGTAAGGTTTGACTTTTGAAGGATCAGATAAGTAATCAACCTATACAATTTTACATTTTATCAGGAAAATCCAAATGTGGTATATCACTTACCAGAGACACATCAGCACAATGCCAACTGATGTCAGAGTTGACTGATGGTGGTAGCCGTGTTAGGGTTCGTTCAAACACAGCTTTTCCTTCTTTGTTCACTTCCACACACTTCACAGCCCTGGGGATTGTGATATTTCATCCAAATAAGCTCAAAGAGAAACATGAATGCAAAACCATACAAAAACTCACCTTATAAATTATACACATCAAACTCAACTTATTTTGACAAAATGATAATAAATATTTTACCACAATGCAAAGTGGAACCTTTGAAAGGACAAATCATAACACAAGGTCTATAATGGCACACATAGGGAGAATATTGAATGAGGTGAGTAATTTAAGGTTTGTCCTTAGACGCAACTCAATTAAATATGATACTATGTGTGTTACAGAAACCCAAAATTTCCTAGTTTGTCTTTGAATCTTTTTGTAAAATAATACTTTGCACAAAACTAGAATAAGACAGGATTTTGCCTGCATTTGCGAACAGCTGCGAGGCTCAGTCCGATGGAGCCAACACCTGCATAGAGCTCCACAACTTTGCACCCGATCTTGACTGATTTTTGCAGTTTGCGCAATAATGCTTCAAATGCCTAGAAAATTGGAAAATCAATCACCATGAAGTTAGAATATTGAAACCTGCTAACGATATCAAAATTGTCATAACAGTCAAATACTGATGCCTGGTGGGTACCACAAGCTGAAAGAATCTATATATACCCAAGTTAGTAGTTGGGTAACTACCATCTTCATACCATATTGATGCAAGGATAATTTTACCTAGGTGTGAAGGTTCTTGCAAGGTATATAATTCCAAATGGCACAAAAGCTCTCAAATACTTGAACCCTTCTGATATTGTTTAAGTATGCAGGAACCTAATTATCTATGCCTTTTTCTTTACGATGAGGTGGACCAGAGAAGTATAGAGTACAACGAAGACCTGAGTATTGGCTTGTCCAAAGCTCGCTGGAGTAAATGCAATATCGACACCTCCCAAACGCTCCCAAAGTTCTGATTCTCCTATTAAATGCCTCCATCGTCCTCCAAAAATTACCTGCCAATATGGGAGACATGACGATTTGTAGAAACCCACAAGAATATTAAAATAACATTTAATTAGTGTATGATATTGAATCCATAATTGCACAACCTGTTAAAAAGAGGAAGTGTCAGAACAGGAATCCTTACATTTGTTCTCGAAGTCTGGAAGTTCGCCCACACCGAGTGCAGAATAGGAGTAACACTTTTTGGATTACCCCTCCTCCACAGCATCTGAAAAGGGGACAATGATGAGATAAACAACATTTCTGACTAGAAGTTGATACTTGCAAAACTGACAAGATACATAATAAGATAGGTAAAAGGATTGTAATATTATGAGACAGACACTATGAACCATGATTAGAGTGTTGGATCACCTCAGCCATCTTGTGAAGTTTCTCAGATTGAACGGAATCCTCGTCTCTCGCATTCCAGACTAATGAGATTTGCACTTTGCCTGTTTCCACACAATAAAAGTATGAGTTGTCTTCTTTTAAGATTTTGAATGCTCACTTGCTGCCACTCAGTAGTATGAAATTTCAAAAGCTCCTAAGCTTTCATGTGTTAGAAATCAAAGAAATGTAGTACATCATGCCGTTGCCACCAGTCACATTTAGACCTGTCACATAGGTCCACTTCCAAAATGTGACTACCGTTGCCAGAAGTCACGTTTCAGGAGACCTCTCACAGAACTCCACTGTCTAGTGAGACTGAAGAATTTATACAGAAACCATGAAACTGGAAGGACTTCGTACTACCAACTTGTGTTACAAATATAGTGATTGATATAATTAAAACTAAAGCTTGGATTTTTAACAGGAACGAAAACATCTGGGCTGCCAACTGACATAAGATCTGAATTCTCTAACTTGTGTGCCTTCTCTAATTCCAATAATAAAGCAACTACTATAGAAACATATTGAATAGAGTAGAGGAGACAACTACCATTTGCATATCGCTCTGCAGCTGGCAGAGAGGTGTTGAGGGTTGTTACTACCATCTGCACATTTAAAGGCTCAGCTCAACCACCCAAATTGTACTTGCAAGAAGAAATGCACCTGTAGCATTCTGCATCTGTGCATCAGAGACAAACTGGAAGACCAACAAGTTTATTTATGCATCTCTGGATATATATTATTTGGCTTACAGCACCAATATTTAATGGTTTCATTAGAGTTATACTCTAGCTTAACATGACTTTTGGTCAAGAGTTGGTCGATTTGCATACAACACTTTCCATGTTTGACAAGTTTTCAGTGCATACTTGGAGGTAGTGTGAAGGTATTGTGGAGGTTTAAACAAAAATATTCTATGTCATTTCAATGAGGGTCAAACTCGTTTTGACATGCCAAGAGGTGCTAAAATGAGATTGGCCCCCAATGAACCGAAGTCCTCTTCATTCATATTCAAACACTACCTCCAAGCGTGCACAAGCAGGAAGGAAATTTTGATTTTGTATGCAAAACAACCAATGGGAACTCATAGGGGACTAACTCCCTATGAAAAGTAACATAGGATAATAGCTCTACTATGCTTGAAGGAAGATTCGAAATTTAGAGATAACAATTTAAGGAGGAACTTTCTCCTATTAGACAAATAAATTGTTAGAGGCTTGCCTGGACATAGCGGAGCTCACCCATGTGGCTATCTTCGTTATATGGCTGGACTCCAAGCTCTCGGATAGCTGCAAATTTGCATTCAATTGCACAATCTTAAGACAACACATCTATTTAAAGAGTTTGAACATTTATGTGGCCCATGATAGTAATGTGGCACAATAATTCTAATGCCACATTAAATCAGCTATATAGTGTAGCACTATCCAAATAGAACCGTACCTTGTTTCACAAGCTTCACTGCATAATTTATGTTTGGATGATGAGCTGTAAAACCACACCCAAGAACAGATACATATGATTAAATACATAAGAGTGCGATTGGACAGAAGATACATGTGTATAATCAAACTCGCACAATGTAGAAGGTAAGGTAACTGGGCCTTCAATGGACACTTTGAGCTCTGACCTACTTCTGCCAGGATGCAAAAAACACAAGTAGTGTGAGATGATTGCCAATTCCAAGTTTGCCTCATAACTTTTGGAGCTCATACGAATATTTTATTCATTATTAAAGTGAAGATTCTCAAGCTCATTGAATGGTCACATAAATCCCCCCCAATTATGTTGACTATTGAGGCTGCAATGGTTAACAAATGTTGCGTGCCAATCTCTTTAAATGGATGTCTCTTTGGTGTCTATTCTTAGATCCACACTAACCACACACCACACACCACTCGAATATAGCTATCTAGTTTAGAAAACTGACCATGAAAGGCCTGCATTGCTAAACACTGCCGCCATTGTTTCCCTGTTGGAGAGATACCATATTTGAAAATAATATGATGTGACACTTGAACACAGACTGACTATACACTTACTACAAGCTGCCAGACAAGACCTTAAACCCTAAGCCCTAAATTAAGGGATACTCTGTAAGTGGGACGTACTTCGACAAAGAGGAATGTCCACTATTGAATGAGTGCCTTCTTCAAAGAGCCCTATTTGAGGATCCTCTGCTGTGCCACGAACTGCCAATTTGGCTCGGCACCTCCATTCCCACTGGAAGATCCCACTATCAAATTTACATCCTAGGCAAAACTAAATATGAATTCAAAATTTTCATAATTAAATTATCCTTTAATTCAACGGGACTTTTGGTCGGGAGTTGGGATAATTCTAAAATATGCACAACATATTGTACCAGCTTTACATTGGGATACAAATATCACTATCCAGATAAACGTGGTAGAATTTGTCAAGAGGAAATAAAATTTAGAACAAAAATGAGAGAAATAATAAGAAAGAGAACAAAATAATTGAGGTTGCAATACTCAGCTCCTAGAAATTGCACTAAAATACAACTACTTTTATCTGATAATCTGGGGATACTAAACTATAATATCAAATAAAATGGGCATCCCAATGTCAGATACTTTGGATACATTACGTTAGATACAGCAACTTGCACACCAAAGTTAGAAACATCCCCACAAATTTATGCAATATGAGATTGCAACTGTTGTTTGTCTCTTCTTAAATGTTGTTTTAATAAAGGAATGGATTGAAATATACCTGGCTACCAGACGAGAGCCAAAATCTTGGTATGCCACGCTTGGCAAAAAAATCTCTAGCATCATCCAATACAGGTGGGTGGTCCAAATTCTTCTCAATTACACATCCTGAGCACCTGAAATAGAAGAAACAACAATAATATATGAAATCTTGCAATCCTCACCTCCCATATCAAAGTGGACTGCTGGATGAAAGATATCATTCACGCCACTTTACCTTTCACTTCGACTAAGTTGAGGATCAAGGCTGATTATAAGCCCTTAGACTGAGTACTACTCACCTCTCTAATGTACTCAGCGAACCTACCTTTCTTAACATTCTTCTACATTGATTGCAAAAAAAGCTCTTCACAACTCCCCTCGACTTTGTTGAAAGATGAACCTGTATAAGGAGTGATAGATTTACTATAGGAAATCATTCCTTCTAAATTGTTAGTCCTATAACATAATGGTTTCATATAAAACAGGACTTTTGGTCAGGAGGTGGTTGTTTTGCATACAACACTTTCCATGTTCACTAACTGCTCACTGCATGCTCGGAGTTAGTACAGAGATTTAAACAAAGAACATCTTGTTTAGGTCCATAGAGGGTAAAATTCATTTTAGCATGCCAAGAGGTACTAAAATAAGCTTGGCCCTCAATAAATCAAAATAGGTTGCTCTAGGTTGCTCTGCTCTAGGTTGCTCTAGGTTGCTCTTCATTCGAATTCAAACACTACCTCCAAGCATGCCTCACTAGTGGAAAGAAATTATTGAATTTGTATGCACAACAACCTGTGGGAACTCGTAGAGGACCAACTGCCAACGAAATCCCCATCAGGTTAAAAGAAAACTCTACTGTACGTAGAGCAAATTAAAGTATGAACAAGAACTACATAGGTCCAGTGAGTGTATGGTGACAAGTACAATACACAGGATTGGCTGCAGACTTCCTGAACCCATGAGATAAGGTGTGCAGGCCTTTTGCAGTCACTGTTTTTATTAGGACACCTTTAGTTACGAGGTGTTGGGTTAGGTGTGCATCTAAGAACAGACACTAAAGACATTTTTGAAAGATATTGGGAAATGTGCTCAAGATTTGTTGACCATTCTAGGCTCAATAGTCAACATAATTTAGGGGCACCTATATATGAAAACTTACTAAGCTTGAAAATCGTCACTTTAATAATAAAAAGGATATTCATGAGCCCCAAAGATTATGAGATAAATGGCTACGGACACAATTAGATATTAGCAATCATCTCGCACTAATTGTGTGTTTTGCATCCTTGGAGAAGTGTCCATATAAGGCCTGCTTACCGTACAAAACACAACAAAATAAGTTGAGCGAAAATTGGAGTACCTGGAAAAGTGTTTACAATCTAAATCAGTTGCTGAACTATCTTCACTATCCTCCCTCTGTTCCATTTTTGCAGCAACAAAACGGTCATCCTCATTTTTCATGTCAAAATCATCCTCTTCACTTTGATCATCATCATCCTCATCATTCTCGTCATCATCACTCAAAAACTCTTCATCGTCTTCCACATCAAACAAGTACTCTCTTTGCTGACTTGGCATGCGACGATCGTCCACATAAACCTTGGTTTCACCTTGCTCTAAAATTGGTTCATCCAAGTGGAGGCTATTTCTGCCCTTCTGAACTTGTTCCCCTTCCTCTTCTGAAATTGTCACCCTCTTTGTAGGCGGTGCTTGTGTTCTCTGACCAGGATGCCACCCACGGTGCAGCTTAGACTTGATTTCTTTCCTTTGGAATTTTTCACTGGGGGCTTGTTTCTTTGGGTTTCTTGACACAGGAGGGCCATCTTGTTGCTGCACCCCTGTGCATCTCAAAGACACCTTCCCTGCAACCAAATTCAAAGAATGGTGACTCAGAGACAGAAAGAGATATGAATCCGATGTTGCCAAAGACATGAATTATAGTATTGGATTATCTTCAAGTGAGTCTAATTCTATACGTAGTTTCAAAATAGACGTCATGAGAATTAGAGGGACCTTGAAGAATATTGCATCTGTAAAAGGTGAACACCTGGAACAGGTGTGGACAAGCCAACCTGCACCTAGTGTCACCCAATGGCAAGCCCCTGGGTTCCCACATGGTTGGTTGAAAATACCCAATTCACCAGATACTCCCACTATGATTGAGTGGACCATAATGGTAGGGTGCATCAGTAATGCTAGGAAGGTCACCCGTCCAAGCACTATTCTGGTCTCATGTGGCTTAACCTTGGAGTTCCCATGAGATCCGGGTTAAGGCCTTAGGTTAAGCCACCCAAAATTACAGAGACCTTGATGACTATTGCCTACCTCCTGTCAAATGTGAACACGTGGAACAAGCATGGACAAGATGACCCACACATAATCTCCCCCAAAAGCAAGCCCCTAGGTTCCCACACTGTTGGTTGAAAATATTCAGTTCACCCAGACACCCGCACAATGGCAACCCTCCAAGTAACAGTATGTGCAGAGTCAATCGCCTCATGCTGCCCTGATTTGAACAAACTCTATCCAAATTCAACAAATCGGCTGAACAGCTTCGTAAGGGCAACTCCTATGGTCATTATAAAATGCATATCTCGATAATCATCTGCTTTCAAAGTTTTTAAGGCCAATCCCTCATGCTCATCCCACCCATAAAGTCCACATGTAAATCATAAGCCTTCATTGGCCAACGATTTCTGTTGGCAGAGAGAGAAAACCTTCTAAAGTCCTCGGTCACTTGACTTTCGAGGGTGCGTAGGGGTTTATTAACGGGTTCAAGCCTCTCTCCCAATTTTGTGGGCAATAAAGATTTGAATAGGTTCAATTCCATCATTTCCTATCAATTTACATATCAGGACACCTTGTCATGGAAATTGCAAAGAGGGCTAATGATGTGGAGAAAACTCCCAGTATCTTAAATTTCTGCTTCCAAATGCTTCCAATTCATCAAGATGCCCACAAGGGACTGTTAAGCAAGTCCAAACACAGCATTTGTACACATTCCAACAATGGATAGCGAAGATCAATCCAAACAGGAAGATCATAATAAATTCCTAATCAAATTACATATCAGGACACCTTATGATGGAAAATGCAAAGAGGGTTTAAAATATGGTGTGTGGAGGAAATTCACGGTATCTTTTTACATTCCAAACTTTCTACTTCAAAATTCTTCCAATTCATTAAGATGCCCATAAAGGGCTATTAAGCAAGTCCACGAAGAGAATTTGTACATATTTCACTAAGGAAGGATAGTGAAGGTCACATTGCAAATAGGGTTTTAATATGAGGAATGTGGAGGAAATTCACAGGATCTTCTTACATTTATAGCTCAAAGGTGCACCGACATTGTTGGTGGATGGAGGCAGCCATGAGAGTGATCGTAAAACCCATGACGAAGAGAGAATCCGAGTGGTCCCTGCCGCTGCAGTGTCCATTAAGCACTTAATTCCCTCTCGAATTACGCTCCGAATGAAATTCTTCTTTCACTCACTTCAAGACACTCATGGCACAATTCAGCAAAACCTTCTTCGACCTAATTCCTCCACTCGAGGACCAGAAAGTTCCCCCTGTTGCTGCTGCTGCTGTTGTTGACCCCAACTTACGTCGCTCCATGCGATGTACTCAGTTAGAAGATTCAATGTTTTGATGCTTCAGAGTGAAGCAATTCTTGAAACAACACAAGTCGAGAATTCACTGTAACTGAGGTAGTGAGAGTTCTCGTGCGTTCCTGGGTTTAGGGTTTAAGCTTATCCACAGGGAGGAGACGCGCGGCCGCGGCTTCTAGCGGCTGCGGTTGACTCGAAATAATAAAAAGTGTCAATACTTACATCACTTGATTTCGGTTGTAGCTGAGATTGTCATTCCCAGTGTTGGTCTGGTGTAGAGATGATGACATGGCATCCATAATCAACATGGGATGAGATGATGACATGGCATGGCATTCATAATCAACATGGCATGAGATGATGACATGGCATCCATAATCAACATCAACGATGGTGTAATTAACCTACCCGTGGCTAACAATATTGTAATACCAGTCAAGTGTTGATATTTGGTGGGTATATCAAGGTGAGAGAATCTTTGTCTGCCCAAGTTTATTATCGGGCATTGGGGTCAATATTATTTTAAACCATATTGATGCTAGAGTGATTTTGTCCCGGTGGGTGGACTCTTCACACCATATATAAACTAACATGAGTGTACGAAGGGGTATTATTTGAGGCATTAGTGTACATAGTATACATAAGTATTTTTCTCCAATGTGTACATTTAAAAGGCTATTAAGAAGTTTAAAGCAAAGATAGATGTACAATAGGGGGCTCTAAGGTTTAGAGAACAAATTAACAATAGATGTGTGAGGAGTTTCATCTAATTTGTTTTCATCCATTATTGTCATTATGGTAATTGCCCTCAATGACTACCATGTGCATTCTTGTTATGATCTGCATTTGGGTTCTAGGTTTTTATAAATTGGATGCACTTGGAGTGCTCACAGGCTCCCTTGAGTTTTTCTCTCCGGATTGTGGCTAAGTTATTACGCTCTTGTATTTGTTTCTTTATGCACCCATTGAGTTAGTTATAACTCTTTATGATTTTCAATGAGAGAATGTTCAACGATTTTCTAGTTGGAAAGTGAAAGTGGACTTCATATGTAATAAAGGCTTATTTAATTCATGGTGGTTTTTTTTGTATATGTAGTGAAGGCATTTATCACATTATATTTAAATTATTACTATAAATACATAAATCCATTTTCTAGCATGCCATTAGTATGTATACATTTGTTTTTCTCTGTAAATTTGTTGATCGTGTGTGTGTGTGTGTGTGTGTGTGTGTGTGTGTGTGAGAGAGAGAGAGAGAGAGAAATTTAATTTCATAGTGACCTATGCATGTTATTTAGGTTTTCAATGAAGAGTCCAACCCTTGGGATTTTGTCTAGGTATGAATATTCTTGCATGGTATATAGACCCAAATGATATCAAAAAAAGAATACACCACCGAATATCCATACCCTAATGGTGTCAAAAGAAAATGTGAAATCACTATTAAAGACATAGAGATGGTAACACAAAAAATACGATACAAGATCAACATTAAAACCCCAGTTGATAGCATCTATTGTAGGAAGCTATTATTCTAAATTTGACATCCTTCTACTCACACTTTAAAAGTGGGGAGAAAAAATCCATTTTTGAAGGAATCTCTTATATTTTGCCACTTCTAATATTTGTGTCAACGACCTAAGAAAATTGGAGGGAGAAACCTCCTTTTTATTTTGATCCCAAGACTAAAAAAAAAACCTTGAGAGGATTTTGATTTCTATCTTGACTTCGATCTCTATTTGGAAAGTGCACAAAAAGGGTGATTGGAACAAGAAAGCGATTATATTAACATTTTCATATTGGTTATAAAGACAAAGAAAATAAGAAGATCCTTTAGTTAGACAAAAATATTGACAGCTACAATATAAAGAATTTGTCCTCCAAGACGTTCCGGTGACACTCCTCGAACAAGGAAGCATTAGCGGAGTGGTTTGTAAGCCCAATTGATCCCCATACTTATTTACAGTTAGTCTAAAGTTATATAAAATTTTGTAGCCTCATGATAGATTTAGTAAATACAGTTTACTTCAAATAATCTTGATTCTTAATGCAACAACTTGAAAAGAAAAGAAAAACTTAAGTAAGCGTGCAACTTTTTTTTACTATATAACATTGCTCATCTTAGACGTGGTCCACAAAATGGCATGGCTAAACTGAGAATTTGTTATGTGGAATGGTTCAAATCAAGATTCACTATTTTAATGCGTTCAAAAGTTGGATCCAAAACAAATCTTCACTTGAAGTTTTGTGCTTCACTTGAAACAAATGACATGTTTTTTGAAGCACATCCATAACTTGACTCCAAAAAAAAACTCTTTCAAAACCTAGTACATAAGAGGCTTCCTTTGGATGGTTGCATTTTTGTCTTCCGGAACCCATGCATGGGATTTCCTTTAGGTAATCGCAATTTCTCCTTTAGAACTTGCACAAGAGGTTTCTTTCAGGTGGCCACATTAATTGTTCATGAATGACTTCCAACTTTCTATGTTAAGAGAGAAGAGAAGTGAAGAAACGTTGACCATGTGATCAGCGTGATTGGAATGCCCGTTCGACCCACCCTTGGCATTAAACCCTCAGGGCATAATACCAGTGGTGTAGGACTACTAACCCCTCTCGGGGTGGGCACTATAGTGACACACTATACTAGTTCCTAGCTAGCCACTAGTGCCTTGAGGATACCGGACATGGAATCCCCCCAAAGGGGTTTGAGGTACCCAGACAACAAGGTCCTTCTTTGTTAACACTTCTATATTAGTTTGACTATTTTTAGCTTAGACTTAATCGCCACCAAAGATTAATGCAAATCTTCTACCCATTTATTTTTATGTTTTACCTTATAGACTAAATCTTAAGGTTAATGGAAACTAAAATTTCAAAAGGAAGTAAAATCAAACCAAATCTAACAAAAATCTTTCAACCAATTGAGGAATAAATGTATTGACGGGTTTAAAAACATCATAAGTTTACCCTTGATCGCCAAATCACAGGAATAAGGTTGACTAAGTAATTTCACACAACATGATGCGGGTCTAGTTTTGAACCCTATTGGGCCTAATGGATGAATGTGATGCGCGTGATTTGGTACTGCTAGTGAGCAAGCAAGAATAATAAGCCAATCTCTCACCTACCCCTACCGTAACAAAGATAAAACCATAGTTTTCACCACAATCTTCCTATTTTTGTCTAGTTCCTTTATTTATCACACAATCCGTACTCTTAGCTTCTTAAATCTTAAACTAACATTCTAAATAACACTAATTATTATTTTTACATTGTGCATGTATGAACAATGCAATGACACCTTCAAATATTAATAACTACTCTACACTCAATAACGAACATAATTGGGAGGACCTATGTATCCAGTTAAGAAATCAACAAATATGCACTTCATATAACCATAATTGCATCAAGGGAGGTCCAATTGTCAATCCAATTTTTGCATACTTTTCATCGTAGATTTACTAATGCAACACAAGTTTTTGTGTAAATCTAAATGGTAGAAGTTGGTGAACATGAAAAACAAATCAAATAACACCCACATACCTTACACAAAAACCATCAGGCCATGGCTCTTGAGAATCCTTGAATTCTCATTGATTGAGAGTGTCAAAAACCCACTTCATGTTTAAATGAGGACAATATTAGACTCCAACCCATAACATTTTCACGGAATGAAAAAGCTACGTAGAATCTTACAAGACAAGTATCGATGATGTTTGTCGGGATTGTAGGGAAATTGTCTGGGACAATTCTTGAAGGCATGCAAGGCGAAAAATCAGGGCCACTTCACACACGAGCCAAGAGCCATGACCATGAAATTGTGAGAGCCCGAAAGAAAGTGTCCAAAGGCCGTCTTAAGACACCTCCAAAAAATCATGTAGTGTAATCACAAATCATCAAGTATAATGTGAAGTCATATGTGACGGGACCCTCAACCATAATATTATTTCAACGAATTTCTATTCATGCAGGGTCCTCACACATGATAATAAAAAAAAAGGATGAATCAACGGTTGTGAGTGTTCAGAGTGCCCTGGTCTCCCAATTTTATGTTAGACCTACCTCCAAGAGGTGATTTAAAAAAATAATCCAAGTGATCATGAAACATGATCCATTTGATGCCATGTAAAAATCCATGTAGTCTGTACATCCATCTTGCATTCACATACTCCGTTGGTCCCTCAAGGGTAGTGTGAAGTGAACTTGGACCGGCTCCGCCTTTTCCACCAATGAGAGTGCCTGACGTGTAATGGTCACGGGCTCTCAGTCTCATGTGTGAAGTGGCCCTCAGTAACTTGTATCAAAATCTACAGCCCGGTAGAAATCATGTGTATTTTGTTCAAAATAGATCCAAGTTTCAGTTGGAGATCCTCGCCTCCAATCCTGGGTTTCAGCAGACGAGTGATGGTTTTTGCAGGAATTAATTGCAGCTCACTAGAAATCGAGGGTGCACGTCGATCGGTTGCTTCAAAAGTTAGGCTTCAAGTTCATAAATTGGGGGGTCGCTGGCGGAAATCGAAGAGCCTGCCAGGGGGATGAAGCTGCCTTCCCAATGTCATTTCGTCTTGGTGCATGGAGCCCAGCACGGAGCCTGGTGCTGGTTCAAGACGCAGGAGCTTCTGGAGAAATCTGGGCAGCAAGTGTCGGCCATCGATTTGGTTAGTGCGGGTGCCAGCCCTGTGGATGCAGACGACGTGGAGTCGTTCGACCATTACAGCCAACCTTTGTACGACTTGATCGATTCTCTCCCCAACGAGAACAAGGTAATCAAATGAGCCTCTGCGTCATCATCGTTTAGGGTTGCAGAAGGAAGGAAGGAAGGAAGGAAGGAAGGAAGGAAGATCATTCGAGTCGATCTGGTAGCTCTAAGTTGCTTACTATATAATATCCAGCAATTAATATCAACCTTGCAGTGATCGACCGATCTTGCACGACCATAGATTAGCTCGATTTTGTTATAATACCTACCTAATTTGGTTTGAGATTCCTAATTACGTTTAATGCCAACGATGGGGAGTCGTTCGACCATTAAAGCCAACCTTTGTATTGATCGACTCTCCCCCCACCGAGAACAAGGTAGAATCATTGCTGTGTCAAATCTTACTTTAGGGCTCGAGAAGGAGGATCGACCGACCGATAAATCTCCTAGCACTAAGTTGCTTGTGTCCAGCAAGTAAGAGCAATCTTGCAGTGATCGATCTTGAACGACCATAGAGGTCAGTTTTACTAAAAGTCCTAAATTGGTTTGAGAATCGACTGAGCCAACCTTTGTAGGAGTTGATCGAATCTCCCCCCAACAAGAAAAAGGTAAATGAACCTCTGGATCTTCGTTTAAGATTGCAGAAGAAAGATCGATCGATCCGGTAGCACTAAGTTGCTTATGTCAACCTTGCAGTGATCGATCTTGCACGACCATAGATCAGCTCGATTTTGCTAACGTGCCTTGCGTTTGATGCCAACAATGGGAAGTCGTTCGACCATTCCAGCCAACCTTTGTACGGCAACTTGATTGATTCTCTCCCCAACTCTCACAAGGTAAATCATGGCTTTGTACGACCTTCGTTTAGGTTTCCAGAAGGAAGATCGACTGTTCTCTAGCAAATCATCTCAACCTTGCAGTGATGGATCTACCTTACTTGACCAACGATAGGAGCTCGGTTTTGCTTTGATGATTTAGAGTTGAGAGCCTAAGTTCACTTTTGTTCATCGCAGTATCCCAATGTGCGCCTGGGAATTTTGATGAATTTTTTTTGACAATTTATGAGTTAGCGCATTCTTGCGCCCGTAGTGATAAGACCAAGTGATTCTGCTGATGTGTCCTTTCCTGATTCTATACGAGGAGGCACATTTTCACCCGTAATTTCACATTGTGACCCTGCCTTGGCCTGACCACTACTGGTTCCAGCTGTCTTGCCATCAGCTTTAGTGCCTAACTCAACTGCGCCTCTGTAGGTTGGGTTGGGTGCTTTCTGTAGCCTGTGACAGAGCTCCTTGCATCTATTACCTAGTCCGTAATTTATTGGAACTCAGGTTGAACCTAGTAACATTAGTAAGCTTCATGCCATTGCTTAAGAAGGATGATCGATCAAACTCCTAATTGGCACTTGCTGGTATCCAGTGATTAATATCAACCTTAGAGTGATTGATCTTCCACAACCATCGAGATTGATGTTGCTAAGATGATTTGCATTGGTACGAGAGTCCTAAAATCACTTCTGTACAATTGAGGATCACAAAATGTGCCTGGGAATTTCGATACATATAATTGAAGAATTGGGGAGTGGTAAAGCAACCCATTCATGTATTGTTTGAAGATGCAGGAGGATTTGGGGTTGTTTCAAGGTTTTAAATCTAGTCTAATTCCATCAATTTTTTGCTCCTTGAGCAGATCATTCTTGTGGGCCATAGCATGGGAGGTACAACCATAGCACGGGCAACGGAACGATACCCACATAAAATACATGTTGCAGTGTATGTATCAGGGTCCATGTACACCAGTGGCATGTCTGGAACTGAGATAAATGATGAGGTATGCCATCTTGACTTTTTTTGGCATTATTGGTTCTTGAAGCCACGATTTGTGAAGTTTTATGGAATGACTTGATACCCATTATATGGTTATGTCAAAATTCACATCAATTTGAGGACATTATAGGTTCACACTGCAGGTGCTGGGTGAGTTTGCCACATCTGCACAATACAACGTTGCCAAGGGACCCGATCACCCTCCAACCTCGTGTTGGCCAGCAGTGGAAGTTGTGAAGAGTTTATACTACAGCAATTGCTCTCCCCAGGTAAGTGAACTGTCTCGTGCACTAATTTTCATGTCTGTTACTGTAAGTCAGTGTCATTTTGAGAGGCGATATGGACAATTAGGGGTGTTCAGTACTTTGCGTCATGGGCTCTTAATTTATTGCATATTGTATTGTTTACCTCCTTTGTTGACAGAAAATTGCCTTGAAACAAATGTAGCCCAGAGGTTACTTTATTTAGTTGATTTGACACTTAATTTTATGTCATAGACTCCAAATTCGTCTAATGAGGTGCACTTGAAATGAGAGGTATGCTTGTATGCAACAATTTCCTCACCCTCTTGAAATGCATAAGGTAGACAACCCTAATTTGGTTATTTTTCTTAAAATCAGGATACCTATATTTGAGTGGTATGTGATTTGATATGACTCCCAAATGTAATGGATACCAAAGAGCATGTGTTTAAAAAAGACTAGATTGTGTGCTCAAAATATGATAACCATTCTAGACCGAATAGGTAACATGATTTGGGGGCTATATGATCATTTAATAGAACAAGAAAACTTCATTTTGATTCTGACTTGGAAATTCAAATGAGCTAATTGGCTATAGCCTCAATTTGATTTGCTATCCATCTTGTACTAATCGCACGTTTCATAGCCTAGGAGAAGTGGGCTAGTCAGAAAAGTAACCTTTTTAGACCCATCTACCCATCTACCTCACCTAGCTTTAATTCCTGAGCAATGAATCCATAAGAGGGCGCAGATTTCCCCTGCAATATTTCACATTGTCCTAGAGTCCAGCATGGATAAATACTAGAGTCAGAGTTGACCTTGAGCAAACCGAGTCAGCATTGAAATTTACTACTCTGGTGAAAACTTTCTAGGACATTGAATTTGCAATGGTGCACTTGAGACGAGTGCCAATCATGGGCGATGATGCCACAACATTCACGGAGCAGGGATACTATAGTGTGCCACGTGTGTACATTCGGACTTCGCTTGACAATGCCATCAAGCCCCAATATCAGGACCTCTTCATCTCCAAGAACCCTCCCAATGAGGTGCTTCATATAGACTCAGATCACAGCCCCTTTCTCAGTGCAGAGAAGGAACTTCATAAACATCTGTTGCATGTTGGAGAAACATATTCCAAGTGAATCTTGCTGCCTAGCCTGCTCAGTTTGGACCAAACAAAGACTGATGGAAAATGTCCATTACATCATCAGCCTTCTTATTCAAGGTGCAGATGCTATAAGATGTGAGCATCAGCACCCATGGAAAAGTGCAGAGTTTGTTATAATCTACCACCGGCTTTTAAGTACAAGTCCATAAGACCAATGTTGGATCAGTATTTTATAGGTGAGTACATCGCATCAATATGCAATATGTCAGTATTGATATCAGAGAACCTACCCAACTGATTCCAAATTTGTCATGCAAGGCACATTGATACTTGGTGGATATCATAGAGATGTAGACCTACCAAAGTCATTATTTGATGGTACTCGTGTATTATTTGGATACTTTTCTCATGCATCCACTTCTCCTAGGATATGAAACATGCTAGTGAGATGATTAGCATAGCCAATGATGCCCGTAGCCATTTGCCTCAAAGTTTTCAAGCCCAAATGAATCTTTCATACATTATGGAAGTGAAGATGCCTATGTTCATTAAGTCATTCTATAGATACCCAAATCATGTTGATTATTGAGCCTAAGACGGTTATCATATTTGGAGCACGTTGTCTATTCCTTTTAAACACATCTCTTAGTGTCCGTCCTCAGATCCACACCAAGCACTCGCACTCAAATATGGTTGTCCAGATTATTGCTATTTCGACTTAGACATAAATGATATCGAAAACAGAAATATGATCAATACCCTCACTATAAATACAATGGATATGTAAGCGGTATCAAGAAAGCTGAACATTTCCAAATCGTAGAAACCTCTAGAAGAGATAAATACTCTCAGGACTAGGGATGCTTGAAATGTGCAAAGACAGGTGTCAAACTTTGGACAAATGATCGGACGCCTTTATGCCATCTCAAATAAGGAGCCCAATGCGGCGTCCAAGTTCCAAAGAATCAACAACAGTATGGGTGAAAAATAAATACTGCTCATCACTACTCTTCTATTTCTGAACTAATAAGTTCGCATGCACTGCGCAACCTCATCGTTTGAGTTGATGAAGGTTTTTCATATCCACTCATCCAAGCCAGAGTTATAACCATCTCCTAGCCTGAAACCACTACATTTCAGTACCATGTGAATTGATTATCTATCAAGCGGAAGAAGCAGCAGAGAAGACCATCTGTAGCAACCAAGAGCTTGTCACCAGCTTCTCAACCAAGGGGCACACCTGAATTGTAGTTTGTTTCGAGAATGCCAGTTGAAAAGCACTAGTCGAGTAATCGCCTGCCAAAATGCATGGAACATTTATGTCGGCACAATATATAAGCCTACAATGTCAAGCATAAAGACAATTCGTTTTTGAGCATGTCAATACGTTCCTCAAAACTACCACAGGAGACACACAAATTATGTTTGTCTGCCTTGTGCAGTACTGCCGCCTGCACTGCAACAACATCAAGCTGTGCAGGTCCAACCCAGGGGCAACAAATCAGATAAATCACTATTTTAGCCCCATTTTCACAAGCTCCTCAAAAGCTGTGCAGATCCAAGCGCAGGATTACCAAATAAACAAAAATCGCCATTTTAACCCATCTTCACAAGCACCCCAATAATCAAGCACCGCAAGCAAGCAGACATGAAAAATGCTTGGTATAACTGGCGCTCACATCAAACTGTGCAGATCAGCCCAAGCGCAGGATAAACAAATAAACTCCGGATTTATATGTTGAGCATTTCAATAGCTTCCTAAACCATCAGGTACCCGAATATTTGTCTACTACCAAGTTGTGTACTGCCGCTTGCACTGCTGTGAAGGTCCAAGCGCAGGGAGAACTACTACATTAACATAATTTAACCCGCTGTTTGACAAGTTCCCTTCGAAAATCATGATGCATTTCAAGTAACCAGCACACATGTGATATGTCATGGTCCATGTAGAATACACATATAAATACCTTGTGTACTGCCGCCCAGCCTGCACTGCAAGCAGCTCCTCTTCATCAGTAGCCACCGGCAGGAGGGGATGGAGATGGAGACTGGTAGACTGGAGAAGGGGACTGGTAGACAGGTGAAGGAGACTGGTACACTGGAGATGGGGAAGCATATGGTGGCGACTGGTACACAGGGGAAGGAGAAGAGTAGACAGGTGATGGGGAGCTGTAAGGGTCAGCGGGAGGGGTGCTGTCTGAGGGAGGGGGAGGGCACCCAATCCCTCCCAACAGAGGAGCTAGGCTGCTCAAGTCCTTCAGCCCTCTCCCTGCAGCCTCAGCAGGCTGCACAAAGACTGATGAGGCAGCCATCACCACCAACACCACCATAGCCATAGCCATAGCCATTGCCTGCTTCATCTTGCTAGCTAGCTAGTAGTCCTGTACTGTGAGTAACTTAGATCCTGAGAAGCAAGGTTGCAACACAAACTGCGGTGAGGAAGCTGGCTAGCAGACTTCAAAGGGAGATGAGATGATGCACTGGTCTGCAGCTTGAGTCCATGTGATGTTATATACCTTGACAGGAGAGGGAGGGAAGGAAGGGAATGACCCACCATATAGAGTTAATTGAAGGACTCTGCATAAGTTGGGACTGCGGTCGTCATAAAGCAGAATCCAGGGGGGTGTAAGAGCTGGTCAGTGAACCAAGTGAGGCAACTTAAAACCGTTTTCATTATTTTACTCTCTATGCCAATGGATTATAAGCTATGGGTTGAATGACCGAGTTCCTCGTTGTCTCCGTCATCGTAATTCGTTACTTACATCATGTGTGCGGGCTGACAGCGTTGCTAGCTAGCTGCAGTTCTTCTTCCAATGGAAGGGAGGGATGGAGCCTGTTAGCTGATCTTACACAGCCAGCATCAGAACATCAAGGGATATTATGTGGGCACTTGATCCACCTTCACTGACATTCCTAACTGTTGGATCATTGGGTTGGGATTAATTTTTCTCATGTGCTTAGCGATTCTGAGTCACGCAGATTCTCATTTCAAGTCTGTTAGAAATCAGAGTAGAGATTAAAGATAATATATATATATTTTAAAAGGTATGAGAGTTCGAAGTCATCGTGAAGATTCTCTTTCAGGATAAAAAAACAAAATTAGGCCTTTCTAGTTGTGTTCATTATTGAACATAATCCAATATCATTGTGACACGTGTCTTTTGAAAATAATCATATAGTTCCTCCAAATTGAGTTCCGTGTTGAGCCTAGAATGGTGTCTATACTGATTTGAGCACGGAGTCCAATCTTGGCGTGACACGTGTCTTTCAGGTGTCGGTTCATAATTACAAGCCTTGCCATACTTAACTTACATGATCACACAACTATAGGTGTCCAATCAGCAACAGTGGCCACATAAGGCCCACATACCTTATTTCAACTACTCTGCCAAACACCCTAGTCCGCAAGACTTCACTATTGTGCCACCACAATGAAGCTATTAGTTACAGCCGAGCTGCTGTTCATTAAATATGACATGTCAGTACTGTAAAACAGCCCAGCCTTGATGCAGGTTAACAACTCCATGGTTTAATGCCCCTGCACGGCAATTCAAGGGCACTAATACCTTTGGGATTGACTCTGGAACCCTAAGACCTTATGAGGATTCAGGCCACATTCAAACTGCCTGCACAGATTGGGCGCTGGATTATAACTATGGTACTTCATATCAGCTGAACAACAACTATGGTGTACAGCAATAAGTTATGTAATCAGTGTTTACAGTGGATCCATATTTCCAAAATTCTCTTACTGAAAGTGAGCCAAAACACTTACGTGACGGAGGTCCTGCCATATGACATAAACTGACAGGGATCATTTGACGAGGACAGGGATGAGAGTGAGACAACTGATTTAGATCAGGACCTGCAGATTGCTCATGCTCGATGTTCTCCAGAAGACTCGAGCACAAGTAACTGGGAGATCAAACGAGTCCTGCCTCATGAGGGATTGGTAATCAAGATGCATTCATTAGCCTTTGGTGTTTCACAGTAACTAGATGCACTCTGAAAATCGCTTGAAATTTGACATGATTAGTTGACTACTCTACTCTCCACCAGCAAAAACCTGGCACAATTTCACAACTGGAGACCCATCTTCACAGATGACACTAAATTATCCTGATCAAGCTGAATATATGGTTAAGTTAGTTAGAAAGCTTCAATGAGCCTTTTTCTTTTTTTTCCCTTTCTCTTTTCTTTTTTGGGAACAAAAAACAAGACTTTATTTCATTGTGAAAACATATACCAGGCTATTAGGACCTGAATAGAGAGCGAGGGGACTTTTTAGGATGCATCGAGTGTAAACACACAACCCCAAGAAATGTACTAAGTAAAAGATATTTGCTGACAAGTGATTCTAAGTATGGTCAACTAAGTCCACATTAGGTCCCCTAGTATTCCAACACAATTTCTTAGTATTTGTCATGTGGTAGAGAAGCTTGTGCGCCCCCCCCCCCCAAAAAAGAAGCACATCAAACTTATAGACTAGGTCTTTATCTTAGATGTAGGCATTCTTCAGATTCAAGGTATTGTCGCAACACGATCCGAGCATAGTTAAGAAGTCCTTACCAAATGGTTTGATGAACTTTCTTCACATCTCATCTAGAGTTGTTAAAGGTAAGATCTCTTTGCTCGATCCCAATGATCCTTAACCCTTAACTTTATGAGAGGTCACTTTTTGACTTATGAATAACTCTTGAAGGCAAAACCATCCAAAAGGAAGGTGCTAGGAAGGTCACAATAGGTATCATTGTGTTCCTCTTCAATCTTCTTGGCAATGGCATTAATCCATTCCTATATTATAAAGATGGTTGTTCATAAGAAAATTTTAAAGTCAAGAATGAACTAAGCTTTCCCTTTTTTACACGTTACTATATATAGTAAATTCATATTAGTTTATTTAATATTTGTCAAATTTCTACGAACTCTTTTTCTTACTTCAAAGTGTATATCCATTCTTGATAATATCTTGAAAGTTTGAATTATAATTCTATAATGTCTCATGTCAAAGTGTGTTTTTCAACAACCTATCATATTTTGTTGGCTAAATTTGGAAAACTTCCCATCGAATTACACGCTCTCAAGTTCTTTGTAGGCTTTCAACGACGGCTCACCCACCTATCCCCCTATTGGTTAGTCAGTAAAGCAACCTCACTTTTCAAATACTTGGTTGAACATGGATTTAACACCTAGCACAAATCAATAATCATGTGGAAGTCATCATGGGGTCTATCTCACTCGGACACCCATGACAACCCAAGCACATCTGAAATAATATACGATGATATCAAGGAGGTCTTTCTTGCCATAGAGTGGAACTCTTTCCATCTCTTAGGGAAGAAACTAGATTACCTCCACCTCAAGGATTTTCTCAAATACAAATGTGAACTATACTTGACGCAACTATTGACACCACCACAACGCAAGATCATCGCCACTTACTGCACCTCGAATCATAGATTAGCCATTGAAATTTGACAATGGACACTATCCCTATCTCTAGAGATACTAGACTATAACGTAATTGAAAATGAGGCACATTACATGTTGGAATGTCCCCTATATAAGCCCATTAAAGATAAGTTTCCATCACTACTTGAGAATTTGGTCTTAGGGAGCCTCAAGTCTTTCTTTCAATTGGAGGACCAAGTTGACATTAGCCTCTATCTCACGAAGGCTACTGCACTCCGCCACTCTACATATTTAGTTGGTCTGAAACCATCATGATGTACTTTCAATCCCATTAGCCTATTCACCATCATGGACTTTAAAATCAATTTCATTTCTTTACATATATTTATCACAAATTCTCAAAGTTTAATGTCAATTGATTCTAACTTGATTATAAACAATTTATGATATTTACTATATATTGTTACTGTATCAATGATGATGATGCTTAAAATCATTAGCAACAACTTGTTTTTTAGGTACAATAAAAGTTGAGCTCTAGAAAGCTTATTTTTTAAATGAACTAATGAAACCATGATATGCTCCAGGAACTAAGGGCCGGTTCACACTATGCCCAAGTCGAGAGGAGAAGCGTCACTTTTCTGGACCAAACTATGTCGAGAGGAGAAGCCTTTGGGCTGAAAAAGTATATTAAAATAATCCAATGTCAGATTTTGAATATTTTAATGAAAAAAAAGTTCATCCTCTCGACGGAAGTTTGGGTCGAGCATTTTGCTCGACCCAAACTTTGCTCGAGAGGCCGAACTCTTGGCGTCATAACTTTCTAAAAGTGCTGCCACCTAGGCTCTTTTGGAGGCGACGTCCTTTGGACTTCGGCCTCTAGTGTGAAGGCCGAGAGGACGGACTTTGGACATTTCTACATTTTCATTGGTCCAAACGCTTCTTCTCTCGAAGTTTGGCCATAGTGTGAACTGGCCCTAAGGGTGAAAGAAATGCTTCTTCAACAAAGCTAGATTCTAGCAAGTCTGTAAGGGAAGGCAGAGTTTTCTTTCCAAAGATATTGTGATGTCAATCAAGAGGTCGCCAAGGGCCTTTCTGGTTGGCTCTGGCCTTCGTATAGTTCACAATGCCAATAGAAAAGTCTCGTGCTCTTCTAACCACCCAACGATTCCAGAAGCTATGTGCAATGGTCTCTAAAATGTTTAGAACACACATGGGCATTTATTCAATGTATGGGCCTTATGTGATGACTCTTCTTGATTGGACACATAAATTTGAATGGTATGTGGGGTTATATAGCAAAGCTTGTAGTTAAGAAAACACATGAAAAAGACATGTGTTGTGATGGGATTGGATTGGATTATGTGTTCAAGATGTAGACATAATTATAGGCTTAATACTCTTAGGAATAAAAACATAATTTCCTTCATTTCAAAGTTCTTTAATTCTGTAGTTTGACATGTTACAAAGCCCTCGATAAAAAATCAAAAAATCAAAAAATTGCATAAGATTAAATGCCTTCACAATGGTATGCTTGCATTTCTCCACGTTAATTCCCAGACCCGTAAAACACTCAGTGACTATCAAGTCCATGTTGGAGAATGGGATTTATTGTAGATTTATCACATATAAGTGTACCCCTCATTCATCGAACATAAAAGCTTTAAAGTAGTATGTGGCCCGAATTTTACTAATTTTTGGTTATTTGACATCGACATTAGGGCCTTTTTATACGCATGACCAAGTGCCGTCAAAAAAAAATGATGTAGGATTTCTCTTGGTCATGGTCACAAGTCTAAAGACCATGACCAAAGAGAAATCCACATCATTTTTGAAGAGCCTTGGTCTTAGGAGAGAGTGTAAAGTGGACTTGGACCAGGACATGGTGGTTTCAATGAAATAAATTTCACTCATATAATATTTTCTTGAATTGGATTATCTTTTGACCTAGTCACCTTATTTCGTTGAGACAATCTAATTGTGTTCTCTTGTCGCAAAATTTGGGTGATCACCAAACAATATCCATTTCAAGACATGTAAGATGAATCTATGTCACAAGATTCTCATCCAAAATCTGATATGTTCATGGTGCAAGCACAAGAAAGTGGATAGCTCTTGATCCCTACATAGGTTTAAGTGAAAGTGACTTAAAGCTAAACTATCAACTTAAAATAATTGAGATAAAATATCATAAACACATTGGTTTACAAGGTCAAGCAATTTATGATGACAAAAATAAATTCAAAAAAACTATACATATTTTAGGAGACATGCGAGTGTTGTGGAAGTAGACAATATGGAACAAGTAATTGTCTAAAATGATTATAATAATGTTACAATTACGTGACATTGATTATTTCTTGCCAAAAAAAATAAAAAACTTTTTTGAAGCACGACCTCAAGTTAATAATGAATTCAAGGAATATGCAAAGAAATCTAAGTTCAAAATATTTGAGGTCATAAAATTTATGTGCAAAACCAGATTTAGCCATTTTCCCTTAATTTTTTACTCTCAATGATAGATTTTGAAGACCTCATATTATTCTATATTTGATTACGTTACACAACAATAGAGGGGAACGTGTAGAAACATCCAATTTAAACAACATCTTGCTCAAATATACCGGAGCACTTCTGTGGTCCACTTTACCATTCTTGCACCCACCCATGGTTGCTCTTATTTTTGGTGACCTGTATAAAATGAATTGGAACCGCCACATATTTATGAGTTGATGAGAGATTTTTGAAGACAATGGTCATGGTCATTAATCATTATTGTAAGCATGCCTTTAGTTTAGACCAAGTCGTTTGAGATGAAGTCACCACAAACCTACATGCACTAAATTTTTTATGTTAGATGGATAAGAGGTACACTTGCATGCAACAATTCCTTCTCTCCCTGAATGTTCTTGTGATAAGTTAATTGTTGTAGGCTCTCATTGCTAAGTGTGTGGACATGTCGAAGATTTGGAGGGGAAATAACTTGTAAGCTCAGCGTGTTGATCTAGTCACCTGTGAGAAAGTTTGTGAGTTATGTAAGTTGAGTTCGAGACGCACTTACTGACTACTTAGGGCCGGTTCACACTATGCCCAAGTCGAGAGGAGAAGCTTCACTTTTCTGGACCAAACTATGTCGAGAGGAGAAGCCTTTGGGCTGAAAAAGTATATTAAAATAATCCACTGTCAGATTTTGAATATTTTAATGAAAAAAAAGTTCGGCCTCTCGACGGAAGTTTGGGTCAAGAATTTTGCTCGACCCAAACTTTGCTCGAGAGGCCGAACTCTTGGCGCCATAACTTCTTAAAAGTGCTGCCACCTAGGCTCTTTTGGAGGCGACGTCCTTTGAACTTCGGCCTCTAGTGTGAAGGCTGAGAGGACGGACTCTGGACATTTATGCATTTTCATTGGTCCAAAGGCTTCTCCTCTTGAAGTTTGGCCATAGTGTGAACCGGCCCTTATATAAGCGCCACTTCACACATCAGCCAAGAGCCGAGACCATGAAATTGTGAGAGCCCAAAAGAAAGTGTCCAAAGGCCGTCCCAACACATCTCCAAAATCATGTAGTGTGGTCACGGACCCTCAAGTGTAGTGTGAAGTCATATGTGACCGGGCCCTCAACCAAATGCTATTTCAATGAATGTCTATTCATGCGGGTCCTCACACATGATAAAATAGAATAAATCAACGGTTATGAGCGTTCGGAGTGCCATGGTCTCCCGGTTTTATGGCAAACCTACCTCCAAGAGGTGATTTTTGAAACTAGTCCAAGTGACCATGAAACCTGATCCATTCGATGCCATGTAGGAATCCATGTAGACTTTACATCCATCTTGCACTCACATATTCCGTTGGTCCCTCCCTCAAGTGTAGTGTGAAGCAAACTTGGACCGGCTCCCCCTTTTCCACCACTGAGTGTGCTTGAAGTGCACCGGTCCCGGGCCTCAGTCTCGTGTGTGAAGTGGCCCTAAGTAGAGGAAGTGAAAGGAAGTTATTAGGGCAGCCGAGGTTAGGCCACCAAAACCAGAAACCAGGAGGGGCTCATTGATCAGGTAGTAAAGGTATGATGTGCCATGTGTCGAATCTGACATTGCCAACTGGGTTGCAGCCACTACAAATAAGTTAAGACTCGGACGGTCACCACTTTCTTCTTTCTTAATGACCTGCTCCTTCACATACATTGATCTCCACTGTAAGCTGCATGGTTGGCATCTGCAGAAGTGGGGACTTAAATTGAGCATTTGTGGGGGTCAGAAAGCGGGCTTGGGTTAGTCGAACTGGAGATGTCAGCCGTTTTGAAACAATGAAGACTCCTCCCACGCCGTCCATGTTCTGCCTGCTTCCTCATCAGTGTCACCGTTCACTTCTACTTGGCCACTGTGGGTGAGTTCCCAGCAGTGTTGCTCGGGTATATATCATCGCCTTCTTTTTACACCGTTCGCGTGTATCTACACTGAGTATTTCACATTTTTTCCCGGATACCAGTAGGGTATGGGTATTTGACAGTGTTTACTGGCCGGGGATTCGTGGCACTCACTAAAAATCATCCGTGCGGATGAAAAAAACACATGAATAATCTAAATGGCTATTTTTGGGCAATTTGATTCCGGAAATAGAGTCAAAGGCCCCGAATTAGTCTAGTGACGTCACATGCTAATGAATCGGCCCTCAACCCCATAGGGGGGCTTTTTTTTATTGGAGCCATTTCATCCACGATATCTTGGATGGATGATTTTTAGTGAGTGCCACGAATCCCCAACCGTGTTTACTGTATGTTTCCGATGCCATTCGGGTCAATATACCATGCAAGATCTTTTATACCTAGGCAAAATCGTCTTAGTATCGATGTGGTTTAGAGTGGTTTTGACCCAAATAATCGTTTTCGGTGGTACAGAAAGATTCTTTCATCTACATACCCACCAAATATCAGCATGTGATTGGGATTGACCCCCGGGGTACGTCCTCTGATACTATGCATTCACCTGTACACTAGACCAACGCCCGTTTACATCACTAGGGTCCAAGGACCAACACTAAAGAAACTCCAACCTCGAGCAATCCTATGGATCAAGAGCAAAACTTTGAACCCAAGGAGTTTACACCAAGGTCCATGTCCAAGTCTAAGGTATCAAGAATAAAGTCCCGACGGTAATGTTGCAACCCTTTCCCATCAAGTCTTGGAGGTCCCAAGAAATAATCTTCCTAGTTTGAAGAACTGGTATTCAAGGTTGGGTCTAGTGCTCTTGAATCATGAGTTCACTAGGCGGAAATTATTAAATGATGTGAGTCAAAATATGGGGTGCATTTCAATTTCTTTGAGGTAATCGTTGTACTTGAATTTTGAGTAACAAAGCAAAAAGAAAAATTCTTGACAACAATTATATGCAATATAGCATTCTACAAGTTCCATCGTGGCATTAGATTCTTTCTTAATGTATAGTGTGTGCTTTAAGAACATTTTTGTTTTCTTATAGCATGTTCAATGGGAATGGGTAAAACAAATGCTACATTTATGTGGAAGTATGGATGTATACCATGGATGATCGAGGTTTAGAATTCTCAATTTGGGTCTACCTTGTGGTTGTGTGCACTATGGTCTCCTTTTTAGTGAAGATGTTCTCTTCTTGTGTCACTTCAATAATGAGATGAGTTTCAAGTACGAGTTTGAGTCCATAACCATAGGGCAAGGTGACAACGGCCTTCTTTTATATTCCTAGTTATGGTTTCAATGTGCACAATTTGAAGCTCTAAAAATGTATGCGATTGGAAAGGATACGAGTTTGTAAAAGTGACCTTCATTCCAAGTGTGAGTCTTTAGGATCAATTTGTCATTTCAAAAGTTGTAAGAAGTCGAAGTGAAGATCCTTTGTTTGTAAGCAATCACAATGGCATGTCAAGGATGAGGTCAAGCATCTCACATTTGTATTGATCCTTTCTACATTTTATTTCATGCTATATTCCTACTAAAAATCGTTTTGCTTGTAGTTTATGTGAACATAGGCACCCACTATTCTAGAGGCACACAATCAATTTGTTTTCCAATTGTGCAAAAAGAAATTTGTTGATGATGGAGGTTGCAAGAGTCAAATGCAATATGGCTTAACATGCCTTGAGAAATCATTGCTATGATCCAAAGTCATTGCATTGTGTGGATGCACAATTGCAAGTGGAGAGGGGGATGCACAATTGTTAGTTTCAACTGCTATGAGATGGCACATTCAACTCAATGGACATCGTAATTTCTACATATTGAACACAATAATTATGATTATTTCAAATGTTCTAGTAGATATGTTGTGTGATGTTCTCCTTTGTGTTTTAAACATGCTAGAAATGCAAAGCTACATCATGCATGTTTTGACATTTGATTAAACGTGTGAAGTATTACAATGTCATAGTTGTATTAGCAAACGGTATTACAATTCAATACCTTACTTTATCTTCTTTGTTTTATGTCATATGTTATTGTTGAACAATGAAAGGGTAAAATTTTGTTTTATGATACCCATATTAATCATGTTATGATTAATACAGAGTCCTTTAAAGATATATAGCTAAAACTTTAAGACCTACTAGTAGGGTTCAAATTACTGCTTGAAAGATTATTCATTTATGCATTTAGGGTCACTTTAGTTCTTAAAATTTTACATGATAATACCCTGTAACATATCCAATTAACAAATGTGTATATACCAAAGATTAGGCTAAGTAAACTCCCCGGGTCTTATGTCTTAAAAGTCCATTTCAAGGGATGTTTTCAACCAACACTGTGAGCCCAAAATGGTGCCCACATGTGGTGATTAAGTCTTCGAAACCAATTTTAGTGTGACTTTGATGTGCTATGATTATTCACAAAACATAAAAAGAGTGAAGTGTGGTATGGATTTAAGTTTAGGCATTAGAATGTGTTGTGTAGTAATTTCAAGGTTTAACTTCAATAAGAGGATGCCTTGATTAGGTGAGTGGGGGGTAAGGTGAAGCAAGGTGAGCTCCGCGAGTTAAATGCCCACTTTTGGATCCACCTTGGTAGTTTGGGAAGAAGGAAGCTTGGTGGATGGGGATTAGTCCCTACTTTGGAGGAGAGGGTTAAAGGATTGTGATTGGAGGTGCCAATCCTCTCACCCTATCCTCACCTCTTTCCCCCTCTCTCCCTCTCTCCCTCTTTGCTACTTAAGGTGTTTTTTCTCTCATTTCTCTCTCTCTTCATCAAGCGCTCTCAAGGGAGCAAGCTCTTAAAAGCTTGAGCTACGCGTGTAGGACATTAGTTTTTAGTGAATTTAATTAGTTAAGTTCTCTCTCTCAATTCCTCTCAAGTGGAGTGAGCTCTTAGAGCTTGAGACAACATGTGGGGATTAGGTAGTTATTTAGTGGAATTAGTGGGTTAGATTAATTCATTAGTAAAGGATCGAAAACAAAGACTTAGGGAAATGCTCGATTAGCGGCTAGGGGAGACTGTATCAAGAGGCAACTGGTTAACTGTGGCTGCGACTGCATCGGAGGCAGCTGGTTAGCTGTGGTTGCGACTGCATTGGAGGCAGCTGGTTAGCTGTGGTTGTGATTGCATTGGAGGCAGCTGGTTAGTTGTGGTTGCGACTGCATTGGAGGCAGCTGGTTAGCTGTGGTTGTGATTGCATTGGAGGCAGTTGGTTAGCTGTGGCCGGGACTGTATCAAGAGGCAACTGGTTAACTGCGGCTGCGACTGCATCGGAGGCAGCTGGTTAGCTGTGGTTGCGACTGCATTGGAGGCAGCTGGTTAGCTGTGGTTGTGACTGATTAGTTTATATTATTACATTAGTTTATAGACTATATTAGACTATATTAGTTTATAGATAAGTAGTTGGCCACATTAGGTTAGGTGGAGGCACGTGTGGGTTTCATAAGTAATTGCACTTAGGATTGATTATGGGAAATAGCGTTTTTTAACGCTTGTATCCTCTCTATTAAATAAATCAAGTGCACAAGTAATGGAGAAGGTGGAGGACTTCCGCGAGGGGAAGACAAAGGAGGTTGGGTCAAAGTATGCAAGGGGAAAATCATTGAGGGCATGTGCGGCTAAAGCCGCGGGTTGGACTCTTGAGAAAGCCAACTCTAGCACAAGCCAAGAGGCCAACATTAATAAAGTACAATGAGTGAGACAATGCATGTTCATTTAAACATGAAAATCACCTTGCATATGGTTCCATGTTGTGATAGATAAATGTGATTCTCAAAGTCATCACCCGGACTAGGACGCTTAAGGGTGGTGGATTTGGTCTCACAAACACCCCAATGTAAACCCACCTTAACTTATTGGGGGGCGAGTATATAAGTTAGGGAAGGCCCTAGTTTATATTTTCCCCAATAATTGCCTCACAATTTCTTTGAGGTAAACAATTTTAGGATGATCAGAGGATGTTTACATCATGGACCAAGAAGTTGTCCCATGTTAGATGGCCTTTTCCCATGGTCACACTTTCATGGTCATATTTATAAGAAATATGGTTTGTAAAGCCTTTGGGCCCCTCACTAGGTTTACACTGAATGCAAATCAAGAGGAGTGACCATGCCCAAAAAGTGGATTTGTTCATTTTTTTTTATAATTATGCCCAACAAGGGTAATTTTTGAATTTTTTTTATCCTTCATATTTTACTCCCTTCTCTCCTCTTCACTATGATAACATGTGGCGGCCATATTATAAAATAATTACAATGGCATTTCTCTCCCACAGTCTCCTAACTTTTGTAGTGAGAGAAACTCTTTTGCCTCTCCCACTGCAAAAAAACCATCGGACTATGCCAATGTATAATGTAGCTTGAAACTAAGCCTTTTGGGGGACGCCAAACTCCATGGTCACTTTGGCATTTTTTTTCCTTTATATAAACCAAAGTGGTCCCGGGACAAGTTCAATGACCAATCACATAACATAACATTATTCAATCATGTGGGTTAGTTCCATTAGTCCTAGAATATGTCAATTATATTATGTGGGGCCCCCGAACAAAGCAGCAATTTTTTTTTTATTAATCATACATTCATGGTATTACTTGGAGATTTGGGTGGAACTACATTCCCAGCCTACTCACAAGAATCACTATTCCACATGGCATGTTTCACATGAAACATTATTCATCCATGGATTATTCACTTAAAATACTATACATATCAACATTATTTGTTGATAATATTGGCACTATTCAGAACATTCATACTATTAATATTGGCATCATTTTCTTCCTATTATCTAAGTTTTGCCATGTAGATAAGATAGTGGAGGGCCATGTCAATTCTAAATATAGAGTTGAACACAACCATACAACTGAATAATGTTATGAACTTACTTTAGGGGAGCAAGGATGCTTTTGTGGTCCATGATGTAAACAAACCCTGAGTAAATCTACATTTGGGGGAGTGTGTTCCATCTTTTCCTATTAAAATCAACTCTAGGTCCCCACATGTGTGCATACTATAGGAATATGGTAGCTATAGCATGGCATAGAGAATCAATCTTGGTTCACTTTGGTGACAACCACAATTGTCGCAACCATTGCTAGCTCCCTTAACAATCTTTCCAATTTTCCTTTCTAGCAAAGGTTACGAGCGCTAACCCTTTGCATTCCGCCATGCTAATGGTTAGCTCCTCCTACCCTGGACCATGTAGTTCATAGGAGGGGAACCAACCCTCCTACTTTGCTTTCGGGACTCACCCCTTAATCGGTAACCCATTTCTTCGATGCGGACTTCCATCCATGGAAGTCCAATCCTATGTTGATCATCGCGTTGCCGGAGCAACACTACAACAACCCGAACCATACTAGGCAACTATGGCCTCACAATGGGCCAAAGCCCATGTAGGCCGTGCTGTTCGGCCTCGGGTGGGTGAGGCCACACCACCTCACCCATATAAGCCTCTAGGACTTTACATGGGGCCCCTACCCCACCGTCAACCAACCTCTTGTCTCTCCACCAAGAGTTGGGGCCAAGTGGACATTCTCCCTTAGCCGCTGGGCTAAGAAGCCTCTAGCAGCTTCAGACCATCATAAATTCCTTGTATGATGTCCGATGCTAGCAACCAACCACTCCATCTTCATCTACGTTTCACGCAGATGCCGATGGACTCCTCACTTGCCCCATTTGGGCAAGTTTTGAGGAAGTTATGCATCTTTGAACCTTGGCAGTCCCGGGAGTCACTCCCAGGGCACTGCTGTACCAGGACGCTGTCCCGGGACAGCACCCCACTCAAATGGCCATAACTCCTAGCTCACACCTCTGATTGAGGTGTTCTTGAGCATTCTAGAATCACCACGCCATGAGCTACGCATAGCTTATGGCCTTACCCTCATGCCTCCTAGTCTCCGTGGGTGGGAGGCGTTCCCAACGCCCGGGGCCCTCACCCACACTAGGATCACTTGGGCCCTCTCACCAACGGCGCCACAAGTCCCGGGTGTCACTCCGGGGTCCCCCTTGTGCCCATGGTGTTTCGGGCATTCCTCATGGAGAGGTGCGCGACAACAATCCTCCATCTCTTTACTATGCACGAGGAAATTTATTCTTAAGCATACTAATGCCAGTGTCATTGGTTTGCACTTTAGTCAACTTGGAGACCAGTGTGTAAAATAGGCATACACTTCATAACACTATTATACATACTTGTGTCAAGATAAGCACACTTGAATGCCAAGTCCCATGAGGTGACACTAAAGGTGAAGTTGTTGATTATTAGTGTAACTTAGCTTATGCCTCAAAATAGGGCGAGTGACATTATTACACATGTGACACTAAATACCATAAATGGTGTATCATTCGATGCTTGTTCTATTGTGCAATAGACAAAGATATTTTTCTAATTTATAATAAATAAAATAAATAAATAAAAGTAACGTCGGGGTTTCTTTTACCCTGACGTGAATGGGAGCCCGTTCCTCTTTACCGTGATCATGTTTGACCAAGCGTCACCGTAAGAGTACTTCCTTCCTCTCGGGAGGTGGGCTCCTTTAGTTTACTCAACGGTTCAATCCCTAGCCTCTAGGGGGGGATCAACGGGGGGTTGTTTGTTGTCTAGTTTTCTTTTGTTTAATATCAAGTATGTGAGGTATTTAATGGCAATTTGGTGTAATTGTTTCATAAGTGTTTTGATTTCTCTTTTAGGTATTTTAAGATTTCCCAGTTCTTTAATTGGTTGTTCATGGATAGCCCCTCTAACTCCGGCTGTGATAGTGATGAGAGGGTTGACTTGCCACCCAGCCGTTCTGAGTGTTTGGATGAGTGGGTTGTATTTCTCGGTTTTTTCCTTGTGTGCGGTATTTGTGGAATCTGTCATGACAACATGTGAATTGTATGACGTTTGGTGGGGTTGGCGTTAGGGGAGGTTGGCTTTCGGAGGGGGCACCTAGTACGCATAGTATGTTTGGCCTAAGCCTAGCTAGACATGTGCATGGTGTGGTATGGCATGAACATTGGAGTAGCCATGTTGGGACTGTGTTGTCTTGTGGTATGAGATTTTGGTTACCTGCAATTATAAGGGTATAATGTCTTGTGTGCCTGCTTGGTTGTAATGTATGTGCGATTTGGTGTACTGCCTTATTGTGTCGTGCTATACGCAATCCCTTTAAGTGTTGGTTTGAGCATGTAGAGAGTAGGTGTGGCCATGTATCTAAGGCATTATTAGGGCATAGTGTATAGTTTGGGTTTGGGTATATATTGGGCCAAAATATATGTTTACGGTGGTTACCCATGTATTGGGCGTATCGGAATTTTAGGGTTTGTGTAATTTGGGCGTCTATTATCCCGGGGTTTTTCCATAATTGGTTGGAGAGTTTAGGGTTGATTTGGTCGTTGGATGTCCATTTATCTATGTATGTGAATTTGGATTGGGCCCACTTTAATTCTAGGTTTTTGTGTTCTTTGTTAACGTATGTTTGTAGGTTCCATATGGCACCCGTGTGTGTACCTATTGGGACCCCGGTGAGCCAATATGGCGTTGTATGGGCCGTAGTATCCTAGGGGTGTTGGTGGGTTTGTCTAGGAAGGCTCCATTGTTCGCTAGTTGGTCCACAATTTCATTGCCTATTATTCCTATATGTGCCCTGATTTTTTAAATAGTGATTTTGTGTGTGGACCATGTTATGTGGTTGACTATGGCGGAGATGAGTAGTTTATCTGGGTGGTTATGCTGGGATGATGGATGTCGTATATGGTTATGTATTAGATGTATATTATTAAGGTTGTCTGTAAAGATGTGTATATCTTGTGTGTGTTGTTGTGTTTCTTGAACTGCTATGAGGAGGGCGTTTAGTTCAGCTTTGAGGATATTTTGTAGGTATGGGAGTCTTTGTGCAATTTGAAGGTTGTTGGCGGGGCAATATACACTTGAGCCAGTTGTGTTCCCGTCGCCTTTTTCATCTGGGGGGATAAATGATTCGTCGGTGTATATGCATTGTTAGGGTTTGAATTTAAGGGGATGGGTGTAGTATACTTTTATTGGTAGTTGTTGTGTTGAGTGGGTGCTTTCATGGTGGTCATATATCGGGGCTTTATGCCATGTGTGAGCCCAATATTGTACCGTGTAAGTTAATTGTGGATCAAGTTAGTTAGGTGTAAGCCTAGGGATGGTCGCACATGGGTTTAACTGTAAAATAAATAGGGAAGGGCGAAGAAGATAGAGTGATAAATTCAACCTCCACCTTAAGAGGTGAAAAACTAAAAGTCAAAAGGTAGGAGCAACTAAGAAAATGGGGAAGTGAAGTTTGAAAGGGGAAAGGCCAAGGGAAAAGGCCTAAACCCATTTTTCTTTCCGGGTGGCCCGAAAGATGCCGGGCAACGCGAGAAAAAAAAAAGAAGCTTGGAGGGGTCTCGGGAGGCAAGGAGGAGAGGTCTCATTATGCATGCGGAAAGGAAGGAAGGGAAGACTCTCAAGAGGAGGCGGAAGCCTTGCCCACGGGTAGATCACTTAGTGCATTTTAAAAACGACATGCGGCATAATATAGAGAGGATTAAAATCATTTGAAATAAATATTATAAAGGAATCCCAAATAATGAAGGGGCCATTAAATGTAGACAATCCCATTATAAGTAAGTTAGATGAACATAAAACATGGGCCATTATTTTTTTGTAAAATTAATATAGGGGTTGAAGATAAGGATCCTAGAAGGTATGTTTAGTATGGTATGTAAATGGGTTTAGGACTCACGGGGATGGATGATAATTGGGATTTCTGTCTGTCCAAAATTACTTAAAAGGAATATAGAGTACAAAAAATTGCAGTGACTTGGACAATATAAGTAATGGAAGGGTGCAAACAAATGAGTCATTTTTGAAATTTAAGTAATTATAGGGAGGCTTCAATTCAGCCCTTGAAGGTAAATAGCCCCAAAACAAAAAAAAACCCCAGCCGCACGTGGTGCACAAAAATGCCTTAGAGTGATCTACCCGTGGCCTTGCCTCAATGAGCATCAGGGAGGGGAACCGGGAGCGAAGATGGTGGTTGTGTTGCTTTAGTGAAGGATGGAAGACCTCTCAAGATCAGTCTAGAGTGGGATCGAAAGGGGGCAAAAAAATGGAGAAGGATGGGACAACATACACTTCATTATGGGAAAATATCACACACTCTAGGGAAGGCGATAGCACTGGAAGTCGGGAGAATGCAAGCGATATGGAGAAGTGAGGCGATCCAGGATTAGGACTTGGAGGTCATGTCATCGAGTTAACTATGGGTTTCGTTCTGCTGGAAGGTATGCATTGAGAATGTGTCACGGGGTTGTGAGGACGGAGATCCAGAAGGGAGAGCGAGCTCCGAAGGATTTGGTTGCGGAGGGGGCCGTTGCTAATTGACCGAACGGGATCGGAGAAGCACAAGGAAGGTTTCGGTGGTTACCATGTACAAAGGGATGCTTCCGCATGCAATGTTGTGAGTTGGTAGAGAAGAAGACACAAGGGAGCATGTCAAGAGGGCATATTTGGAAAGGATCTAAGGAGACTTGCAAGAAAAAGAAAAAACAAATGAAAATGAAAGAGTTGACAAGGCGCCACCCCATGGGAATGCTGGACACAAAGAATCATGGTGGAAAGGGAGCAGGGAAATTGCAACCGGCAGCGGATGGGGGTGCACGATGCGGTTAACAACTAGGGCATCAACATTGGCTCAACGTGAAGTTACCGCTCCTCTCAGGGAAGTTGATCTAACCCTCTCTTTGTCCCTACTGCAGATAGAGCCCATAAAGATTTTTTGGTAGTAGAATCGGGTGAGGTCCCCTACCTCCCCTTAACCGGCGACTGAGGGGCAAGCACGGTTCGTGTAGAAAGTATGGCGTCGTGGGTAAGGTGGGGACAGGTAGATTGTGAGCACGTAAGGGTGGGGGTCGAGCCGTCCAAGGAGGAGTCGTGTTGGGTGCTGTTGCAAGAAACGTAGTAGGGGTCCCCGGTGCCGTCGGAGGGGAGATGAGGCCTTCCAGTCAGCACTGGTCTTTGAGGTAGTGGTGCATCATATGGTTTTCTAGTGTTCGGGAAGTCTCCACGGTTGAGGGTTGACCTCCATTCTAAGCCTTAATTCCTAAGGGAGGGGAAGCAAGGAATTCGTTCACGCAACTCCTGGTAATTCTCATCAGGCTCATCAGACCGTGAGGAATCCTTGCTAGCTATGTTCACAACGAGATCAGAACTGCACTACAACTCGGTGCTCACCCTTGGATGCGGGGAGACTGACGAGTGAGAGAGTTGATTGAGAGGAAGGCTCCGGTGCTCGGGTTGCGGGCGAAGGAGGGGTTGAATAATGATTTGTTTTGAAGTTGAGCGATCGATACTGCGAAGTCGGGTTGCAGCTAGATAGTGATAACATGGAGGGGTAGGGGAAGATTCCTTAGAGCAAATGCAACCCATATGTATGAGATTGCCTCAATTGTATCGTTGTTGGTGAGTAGGAAATGTGGGCAGGGTTGGTTGCACTGGGAGTGGAAGTCGCCATCGGGCACTCGGGCGGTTGCAAAGTGATGCTGAGGGAGTGGCGCATGAATTAAATAACGGAAACAATGGCAGGATCATGAGCTTCCGGGTGCAGACCGGAGCTAGTTCTCGATGTGGGGGCAAAGCCAGGGGAGTTCAATTGGCGTTGAGGTTAGAGCCACCAGGGAAGGACTGCAGAGCACCGGTGCCGCAAGAGGGGAGGAGTGCTCGAGGGGTGCACTGGGGTTGAGCTCCCGCAAGTGAAGGAGGAACCATGCCTCAACCGGTCACCATAAGTAGTGTAGGAGGAGAATTGAGGTTATCATAGTTGGTCCAGTGTGCAGGGAGAGGACGATTTGCTTGAGCTACAACCAAGGGGGAAAAATAGGATATGCAAGGAGGGCCCCGAACTTTGTTCTGGAGGCAATGGTGGGTTCTGGTTGCCGGTAACGATGTAGGGTGGTAGAAGTGTAGCAAGTTAGGAGAGATGGGAAGTGAGGTAACAGAGAGATCGTGGTCTTAAGGACATCACGAGCCCCCACGTACCTTGTAAGGAACTCAAGTGTTTATAAATGTTGGGTTGTTTTGTAATCCTTTAAATAAAACAAGGGTGAAATATACACCACTTCTTCCACTTCCCTTGATCGTGCTTGCACATATGAATGGTAGTTTGGAATGTGGCAATTGATCTTCCACCCAGACTAGGACGCAATTGAATGGTGGGGGTGATTGTTGCTCACATCATGCACTTCTTTTCGTTTCTCCAAAACGATTGATGGATGAGGAATCGCCACTTCTAGAAGACCGACATCTTGAATTGACATGTCATTGTTAACAACAGAAGGTACAATCAATACCTCTATACTAGTGGATGGTGGTGCAAGAAGAATTTTGGGAGTTGGTGAAGGGGAAGATGAACTAGGATCATTCAAGTCATTGATTAGGCCTGCAAATTTTAAAAATTCAAGAAAACATTTGTAAAAACTTCCTACATTTGGTCATCAAGTATTGAATTTAAGAGACAAAATTTATTTTGAAAATTGAAAACTCCATGGTTTGATCCACTTGAGGTTCCGTTTCATCAAAAAATGTATCTTGCCTACTAGAATCTACAACTATGTATAATCTATGATACAAATCAAGTTGAGTTGGCCTAAAATTCTATGCAATGAGATTGAGATATCAAATATAACAACCTGTAGTGGTGTTTCCGCCAGGTGAATGAGCATTGTGTGTGACTAACTTAGCAAGCTCTACATTTATCATATCGATGTCCACGTAGGTCGGAGTTGTTGTCGTTGCCGGCTGAGCACCGAGTATCGTTTCATCAGTTGCTTGGACTTCAACAATAGCTGGTGAAGCATGATTCTTGGAGAATCTCTCCAACGAAAGAAAAGGAGGAGGCATTAGAATTGTATCCACGAGTGATCCCCACTATGCATAGATTTTGAAGTCCGACCTTGGATTGTTGCATCATGAATTGTTGTAATTCATCCATCGGCTTGTTGGTTTGGGCATACATTGCAAGACTTTGAGCACGGTCGTGCAGTGTCTCCTCTTTGAACATCTCAATTTGAGCCTGCATGTTGTCCCGATCATCTATGACCCTCTTCCACTCTTTTTTTGTCGTAGGGGACGGTGGCGTATTCAACAACTACATTTCCATGGGCTGAAACAACAACGTGGACGACCCACATACACTTTGGGAGAGATTTACAAGTAACTTGGATTTCCTTCTTGACGATAAGGATGTAGATGATACAACTGGCTTCCTACTATATTTCTTCTCGTCCACAAAATATCCTTTGGGCAAGAAATTATTATTGTCCAAGAAATTGGCCAGTTGCACGATATCAACCCACTACTTAGACTTGTCCGAGGTCCCCACAACGAAGACGTTAAGACCCAACATATGAAGATCAATTATGACAACAACTTACTGAAAGCTCAATTTTTTTGAAGCGAATGAGGACAAAGAATCAAATCAAGTCACTAAAGAAATGACAAATGCAGCATAAGGTTGAATCAACCTAAACAAATCGTACCATTGCGGTGCATGTGAATTTTGCTCCTACAAACAATGACGTAACACTCATCCCGCGAACACAAAATCTTCTTAGTTTATTCAAGTCGAACTTCATTCTAAGTTATGTATTGTGTATCATCTACTTCAACTCATTGTATGATTTAGACTTATTAAAAACGTCCGAATCTAGAACACAATATGTTGGCCTTGGAATATAAATTGAATAGCTAATATTATTATTTATACATATAAAATATTTGTTTTCTATTACTAGTTTTGCTCATACTGGCAGAGTAATCCTCTATGTAATCATGTTTTACGGGCCAATAGTCCATGTATTCAATTTGATATTTCTTTAAGATCTCTTGGCTTTGTACAAAATTTTGAACCTGAACGTTGTCATCATGTGGGCCGGCTACTAGTTAAACATAAGCATTTATATATGTTACTATTATTTTCAAAATAGAAATTAATATGATGTTCTAGTTAATTGTTTAAATTGGGAACCGGTCTTGAGTTCAAGACCGGGAGACCTTGGTAGGTAGGACTTAGTAAATAGGACTTGGTAGGTAGGACTTGAGAAATATAAGGTTTACCGATGGTGATCATTACCTTGCCGCTAAGGGATTCTAAAAGCCTTATCATGAAGGTTTCATATTGGCTAGCCGCTTAGGGATTCTAGAGGTCTTAAATCCCAATGGTTTTTTATTAGCTATCCGCTTAGAGGTTCTACAAGCCTTATCCTAATTGTTTCTTATCCGCTTAGAGGTTCTATAAGCCTTATCCTAATTGTTATTATCCACTTAGAGGTTCTAGAAGCCTTATCCTAATTGTTTCTTGTCTGTTTAGAGGTTCTAGAAGCCCTTACCCTATTTGTTTTTTACTGGCCGAAGGAGCAAGGAAAAAGATCATTTCAGGGGTGGAGAAAAGTTGTAGAAGGGGAGAGAGAGTTGACAATTTGGAATTGGTACTTGTATGGAATTTGAGGATGATTGTACATTTGAGAGAGAGAGAAGTGTTTAGGAAATTGTACTATACTTGAAGGTGTGGGAGTGAGAGTTTTAGAGAGAATAGGTTGCACTAAAAATACTATTTGTATAATTTCGTTGGTTATTAAACGAGCAGAACTTTGAAGTGAAGAAATTTGTGAATTGTGGATGATGGGAGTGCTCAATTGATATGAAATTTTGAAATAATGTTTCTTATAAGATATGAGACTTATGCATATAACTTGAAGGATTTTTGTCTTTATTTAGAAAAAAATATAAATAGTTGAAATGAATGATGTTTAGAAATACAAGCAACTAGGAGAGCGAAGTTAAAAAACATGGATCTTATAGAATATTATGGTTATGGCTATAAAAATTTGTGAACACTTTTGGAAATTAGTTATCTATTATACGTTAAAATTTAAAGTTCATAGGACTTAAATGTTAGAAATGATAAGCATTTTAGTAACCAGATGTTATAAGACAATATTCATGCTAAAAAATAAGAGTTAGTAAATCATGCATAACATCTTAGTTAAAGCTCTATTAGTGCTAATTTTTTGTGGGAATTATTAAAACCACCACGTCTTTTGTTAATGTCACCACGCTCGTGATTTGCAGTCACGTCATTTGGGATTTTACGCGATGTCGAAGTATCTTAAATGAAACTAATCTTTTGGCGGGCCGGACGATGGCCGCTATATGAACCATTTATGGCGGGGGAAGATCTTTACTATACGCGGGCCGGTTCTAGGGGGGCGGACATTGGTGGGGCTTACTTATGCCGTCGGCCTCATGTCTTATTTCGGAGAGCCCACGTTTAGGCTCTTGTTGGGCTAGGCGGGTTCGGTGGTTCGGTGGCTAGGCGGATTAGGCAACTAAGTATAATTCCTTTCTAGGCCTACTTACTACTAAATAACTAGTTGCTTAGGCCTACTTACTAGACAAGCACAAATTGGATTTGCTAATCATCTCGCACTAATTGCATGTTCGGTATCCTAATATCCTATTACAAGAAGTGGGTGCAGAAAGAAAATGTCCGTTTAAGACCCGGTTACCTTACAATGTTGGACGAAGTTGGAAGTGCCCACATTGCTTTCAAGTTGTAAACCATGTATGAGTACATAATAGAATTGACTCAACCTTAGTCACCCTTTGCCACTAAGCAAGTAAGACTAACGAACTATTTATTAGTAGTAAGTAGGCCTAACCAACTAGTTATTAAGTAGTAAGTAGGCCTAAGCAACTAGTTATTTAGTAATAAGTAGGCCTAGAAAAGAATTATAGTTAGTTGCCTAATCCGCCTAGTAACGTAGCCACCGAGCCCGCCTAGTAACGTAGCCACGCAGCCACCGAGCCCGCCTAGCCCAACAAGAGCCTAAAGGTGGGCTCCCCAAAATAAGACATGAGGCCGACGGCATAAGTGAGCCCCACTAATGTCCGCCCCCTAGAACCGGCCCGCGTATAGTGAAGATCTTCCCCCGCCATAAATGGTTCATATAGCGGCCCTCGTCCGGCCCGCCAAGAGATTAGTTTAATTTAAGATACTCCGACATCGCGCTTAAAATCCCAAATGACGTGACTGCAAATCACGAGCGTGGTGGCATTAACAAAAGACGTGGTGGTTTTTACAATTCCTTTTTTATATGTAAACTCTTAGTAATATATTCTATAAGTGTAGTTAGTTTTATATGGAGGGAATGAGCTATTGGAGAGTTTCTGTATCTAAAGTCTAGTAAATTAGCATTGAGAAAAATCTAGAGCTAGGGAGTAAGAAAATAAAAAATATTAGGGAGAAAACTTAAATATTATCATTAAAAAAAACCCCAGTGCTTAGTAGATTGTCCACAATCTTTTTGACAATGTGCTCCATCATATCCGAGCATATAAACATGCACGCCATAATATCTTTAAGCATTGGCAATATTTTTTGCCTAGAAGTATGATATTATAGGCATAAAATTCCCTTGATGTGAACCGGCTATACTAAATAGCCAAGGTTTAGGGTTAATATTAACATTAATACACCAAGACCACTGATGTGAATTGGAAATCAATGATTCTAAATTTTGTTTCACCCACAGTGCTATCTTTCCATATTTCCCTCGATTAGTCTGTATGCTTGTTGGTTGTATTATCTCTGTTGTGGTGCGCTATCAACTGTAGCTTCACAAAATTGGTCATTCGCTCCACAAAGGCTTTAAAAAAATGAGCCTCATACGATAAAATCTACAGTTTTCTTGTTGTTAGATTTGGTTTGCTCAGCGTTCTTCCAATAGTGGTCGCTAGATTGTTCAAGCAATACAATCATTGATGCACTCGTAATGGAGCGCATCCTCTTAAATTCTCTCCACTTCTCATCATTAATATCATTAAATACATTCAACAAACCCAATGTCGGATCCACGATGTGGAGCTCTCTCTTTACCAAATATTTTGTTTATGTTGCTTAACCCACTCTTTCGTAGTGTAGTAGCTCTCAAGTATATACGAAATCATTTTTATTGTCAATTTTGGGTATTTTAAAATTTTCTTTTATGTGTCATGGTTTAAAATGTGTTTGGTAAGCTTGGCGAGGTCCTTGTAGGACATGTTTTCCAACCACCCAAAGAATTTGTGTAACAAGTTTCCAATCTCCGGTTCCAATCAGCCTTCTAATTGAATTTCAATAGCATGTCCGGGTTGATAAGCTCTCCGTAGGCGGCACTAGAATTGAACTTACTCCATATGTTGAAGACATCATCCGGAGTTGTTATAATCTTCAATTTATCTGTAAGTTTGAACTTTTCTTCAACATTTTTTTCTCCTTTGATACCTTTTGCAATTTTACTACGTCTAACAATGCAAAACAACCATTCATTGCTTTCGTGAATTCCTATGGACAACAAAATTAGACTATAAGTGTTCATTTATACTGCAATGATTTACAAAGTTGCACCCTTTAGCATTGGCTACACTGCATAACTAAGGTGAATTGAAAAGTTTCAACAGAAACTGACCAAATGTGCTTACCTTAAATTTAGTTGCACTTCTCTTTAGTTCTGCATTGCGCCTAGCATTTGAAAGCGTTCCAACTAACGTAGTCACTTTTGAATTTTATGGTCTTTCCATCTTCTCCCATACGGTTCTTGCGTAAAGAATATTTGTTGACCATAGTTTCATGGCTACAAAATGGTTGACCATGTTATAGTAAGCCAATATTGTCCTTAGTATTTTGTTGTTGCCAGACCAAAAAAATGTAGGAGTCCCATTCAAGGAATTGCTTTAGAATGGTTTCGTATGGATCCATTTCTATCATCATCTTACTAGCGTTCACGTTATGCTGCCCGTTCACTATATGGAACTCGCCATTTTTTATTTTTGCCCAATCAGTTCTCTTCAGGTTTCGTGTTTGATTCTCTGGCATCACACACAGCGATTGTTTTGTAGTCTTGTCAAGCATGTGTACAAGATAATGAGCATGTCAATTGCCAACCACTACTCAAAACTTTGAATGAAAACATATGTTAGAGCTAGAGTGAGTTGATGTACAATTTTTTTTTCCTTCAATATCAAAGACGTATGCATCAGTACAAGCCGCCCAATAGTTATTGTAGACTTTTGTGGATGCCTTGTAATCCATTATCCTCCTTGGATCGTGTGTTTGCAAGACTTGAATTACTACAAATGCACATCACATCTCATTGGTCCCTAATACAATCCGATCATTATCGGGTACATTTTTTTGTGAAGGATGATGCAAGACTACTCCTCTTTGCAGCAACCAGGGGTGTTGTTGTATGTTTTTGTTTTTTCAAGTTCTTCGACTTTGTTGAGTCCCAAGTGAGCTTAAAGAACCCTGGCCTTCTCATAGTGCCTGCAGTATTATGCATCATCTTAAGGTCCAGTTTTTTTTTTAGAACAATAAAGCCCACAAATAATTGTCATACTCAGTTGCACGAGTTTTTGCTATTTATTGGGGCATCATTCTTCGTTTTGAATAATTAATTGTCTATTTTCTTCTCAAATTTTTGAATTTTTGAATTGTAATTTATCAGTTCCAAACTTCCTATGAAATTGCTTAAATAATTTTGTGCACCTCTTCATGAAGAGTGCTCGAAACACCATGGGCACAAGGGGGAACCCGGAGTGACACCCGGGACTTGTGACGCCGTTGGTGAGAAGGCCCAAGTGATCCTAGTGTGGGTGAGGAGCCTGGGAATTGGGAACGCCTCCCACCCACGGAGACTAGGAGGCACGAGGGTAAGGCCATGAGATATGCGTAGCATATGGCGTGTTGATTCTACAATGCTCAAGAACATCTCAATCAGAGGTGTGAGCTAGGAGATATGACAATTTCAGTGGGACAACGTCATGGTACAGCAGTGGCCTAGGAGTGGCTCCCGGGACTGCCAAGGTTTGAACAGGCATAACTTCCTCAATACTTGCCCGAATGAGGGCAAATGAGGGGTCCATTGGCATCTACGCGAAGTGTAGATGATGGAGTGGTCGTTTGTTAGCATCCAACATCATACGAGGAAGTTATGATGTTCCGAAGTTGCTGGGGGTTTCTAGCCCCAATGCCTAAGGGGAAATGTTTACTTGGCCCCAACTCTTGGTAGAGAGACAAAAGGTTTCTTGACGGTGGGATAGGGGCCCAATCAGAAGTCCTAGAGGCTTATATGGGTGAGGTGGTGTGGCCAAACCCATGTGAGGCCGAAAGGTACGGCCTCCATGGGCATTGGCCCAGTGTGAGGGCATAGTTGCCTAATATGGTTCGGGTTGTTATAGTGTTACTCCGGCAATGCAATGATCAACATAAGATTGGACTTCTATGAAAGGAAGTCCACATCTAAGAATTATTTATCGATTAAGGGGTGTGTCCTAAAAGCAAAGTAGGAGGGTTGGTTCCCCTCCTATTAACTATAAGGTCCGCAATATGGGAAGCGAACCATTTGCATGGTGGAATGCGAAGGGTGAGCGCTCGTGACCCTTTGCTAGAAATGAAAATGGGTAAGATTGTTAAAGGGGCTAGCAAAGGTTGCGACATATAGAATGAGACTTGTGTTGAGTTTAGAATGATTTTGAGGTGATACTACTTAGCCTTAATTAATTATGTTTGAGCAGTGATGCAATGGGTTTTTGTAATAGACCTGACGTTGGGAGGGATTTGCTTGATTTTCTCTTCATACGAGATTGGATAGAACAATTCATTGTTCTTGTATTTTATAGTGAAATAGATGTTGTGTATGAATGGAAACATGTGAAGACTCCAACATTCACAATATTATGGGTTTTTCATTTCCCAATACTCTCTTTCATTGTTGAAGTTGTCTACATCTTTTTGCGTTTTGTGTGATATTCAATTTATTGAAGAATGGTTCCGGTTTGGGAACTTGTTCGTCCATTTTGTAAGAATACATTGAATGTGAGGCAATTTACATGTTTAGGTTGATTCAACCTAGAATACTTCGTCTTTTGAGCATGGTATGAATTGTTATTTAAAATTATTATTTTTTCGTTTGGATAGAACTTCACAAGCGATTATGCTTGTAATTGTGTAGTTGTTTGATTCAATTTAAAGCTTGGTTATTAATTAAATGATTAGGTCAAGTTGATCTAATTTGTCATTTTCATTTTAAGAGTTTTGTATTGCTAAGGATGTTTAGTATCATTCTAAACAATATGTTTGAATATCTCTCTTAAGCATCGGTATGTTTTAGAAAATTGCGGTCTAGAAACCTGTATCCAAACACAAAGTCTCAAAAATTTGAAATCATATCAAAGCAAAAAACAAACTTGCATGTTCAAGTGTAAAAACGTAGAAGGTATGTTAACGAAAGGTAGAGCAACACATAAACCAATACACAAGGTAAGTGGCAAAGAGACATAAATTTTTTTAAATAAATTTGACACCCCTATGAGACATTAAACATTAGTCCTACCTCATGACTAATCCCAATATGTGTTAGAAAATCTATATTGATGCAACATATTCGGACATTCGAGTATCACATCAATGTTGTTGAATTTATGAGGATTCATGCACAAGGAAATGGTAATTTGGATAGAACACCATGACACAAACAAATGACTCATCCATAAGATATCCCCAAATTTTGTTATTACCATCTGAGGGTGGGAAGAAATCAATAATTTTTTTGTTGATTCTCTAATGTTAGGTCCGGTGTCAACACTATATTATCTTTATTACAAATTTCCTATATGTCACCTTATCAACAACAACACATTATTGAAATTGTTCCTATAATGAATGTAGTTGAGCTTTAGGAAAGGACAACCAACTCACAAATATGGGACAAACTCACCCCTAAAAGACATTGCGGTCGATTTGTAGTCGATGAATGCCTTTGAGACAATTTAGTGAACGGAGAAAATCCGCTTTTCATCCATTTTTTTTAGTTCAACACCTAAAATATTGCACATCCTGCAAGGCCTGATTTAACCTTGTTCAATGAACTGATAATTATAGGGTTTCCCGAATTCTTACAAGAGCATGCAAGGCCTACGTTGCGCACCAAATAAATTTTACGACCAAGTTATTTTGTCCACTTACTTGCTCTTATTTGACCTGCATTATTTATTTTGAGGCATAATTCCACTGCACTTTGACTAGCCTACACTCCCCCACGGTCGCCAACCCGTTGTTAAAGGGTTATGGAGTATTTTAAATTTCACTTATTCAATTTCCAATGCCACTTTCATATTGTTAATGTCTTGAATTTTCTATTATTTTTAAGTCGAATCGACCTAAATTCAAATTCCAATTCATGAAGGATAAATTCGTTTGCAGTATTGTTCCTAATTCCATATTGAAATGTTTAGTGTCTAGATAACATGAGTTCATCACATAACCTAATGGACATGATGGGTTTTTTTGATGATGATTACCAGGATCTTGAAGGAATGAATGTCGACATTCTAAAATGCGAAGGGCTTCCACGTCAGCTGTGGAACATGATGTGTGTCACTCTATAAAACATTGAGGGAGTATTTGTTGGAGAAGGAACTTGTCACAGTGTGAACTCTGATCTTGTTCTAGGTGCAAACGGTCCTCTCAAGGACACCCATGTTGCAGTCCACATTTCAAAGACATATTCTAAGGAGGACATTCCCCAAGAGACAATATACTATTTGCTAGCTTGGAATTCATTTGCTGAGGGGCTAGTCTGCGTGATCATGAGGCCAGGGACAATTCCAACAAATATTGAGCAAGTCTTTTGAACCCACCTTCATCAACATCTGCTTGACCATAGTTGAGTACCATCCGAAATGCTCCTCAAATAGAGTGGTCCCAAGTCCAAAGAATTACTCACCCAAGAGTCCATCAACATTTTGTCGAGTAAAATTTGTTGCAATGAGAATTGCGTCTAATTGTATATGCGAGAGAAGAATAAAGCCTTTCGAGAACGCATGTGCCAATGATCTATATTCAACTTTAGAGCCCACTTGAAGACAGATGTGCACAAATATGTTCATTATGACTGACATGGGAGAAGATGGTGACAGTTGAAGAAATCAATGTTTGTATGCGAGCACGGATGCTTATTGTCGGTGTCTTGGAGGCAACATTCTACCACTACCAAAGATATGCAAAGGATAAGTGCAAAGCAAGGAACCATGAAAATATGGGATTGCTTGAGTCGAGGCAACACACGAAACAAGCGATTGCTACTCTTATATGCATTTTTCACAAGGAAGTGGATCGTATGCCAACCAAGACTACGACTCTGAAGTCAGGAGAGAAGGTTGTGTCCATGATTCTCCCAACCACCTTTCAATAGAAATATTAGATGAATAAAATCAATGAAACCAATGCCGTTTTTGGGTTGAAAGAGGTCTCAATGCCAAACCTTGAGTAAGATTAGATATTTTATGTTTCTAAATTTCTTGTGATAAGCTACAATAACTCAGGAAGGGTGCTCTGGTTGGGTCTCTAAGTGCTCTGAAATGGTCTAGGGAGTTGAACAAGCATCTTGTCATTGCCCGTGTTCATAGGGAGTTGTACTATGCAAACCATTACATGTCACATACTTGTCCACACAAGTGCCTTACAATCATGCACGACAAGATGGATCATACAAAGACTGCCTCTCCTGTCTTCTCACACTTCTCCTCGGTAGTTGTTTGTACGATTAGTGTCAACAACTTTGTTTCATAATATTAAAAGGGTGCAAAGATGTGTGTAGCGTCGCTACCCCCACCACCAAAATCTTCAGTTTCAGCGAAACTGCTACCACCTATTCTTAATGTGCAGATGGACAATGCTACCAGGGACAACAAGATTATATATGTTTTTTTTGTTTTTAGTCTATACTTGTGGCAAATAAGAGATTTCGTGAAGTGTACGTGAACTTCATGATTGTGGGACACACGCATGACAACATTGATGCATTGTTTGGAAGGTGGAGCATGCTATTGAGGAAGGAGAATTTCCCAACAATCCATGCACTCATGAAGTCCTTCATGGATGTGGAATTCATTCCCACTATTCCTCACTTGATCGAAGAGGTGCATGATTTCAAAGGATTCATAGCAAGGTCACTTGTGGATGGCGATGAAATTTTGGTAGGGCACATGAAACCACAATAAGTAAAATTTTACCTAGATTTAAATGGAATTCCAATCATGAAATAAAAACTATTGTGCACTGATGTGGAATGGTTAGGAGAAGATGGTAGAGGCATCAGGCTTTGGAAGAAAAACTCCGAGGGACATAGTATGAGGCTCCGTGGAGTACCATTGACAATTGCACCTAAAGCAATGAGGTAAAGAAGACATTGAGAAAAACATATATGGGTTTGTGAGATATTGGGATAACTTGTGCAATGCTGACGTTACTAGAGAATATCGGAGGTGCTACAAGCATTTGGTGTTGTACTGGCATGACGTGAAGTTAGCGCTAGAAGAACAACTCACTGCCTCGTTTGTTTTAAAGGACGGGTTCACGGGTAGGTCACTCTAAGGCATTTTTGTGCACCACGTGCGGCTGGGGGTTTTTTGTTTTGGGGCTATTTACCTTCAAGGGCTAAATTAAAGCCTCCCTATAATTACTTAAATTTCAAAAATGGCCCATTTGTTTGCACCCTTCCATTATTTATATTGTCCAAGTCACTGCAATTTTTTGTACTCTATATTCCTTTTAAGTAATAAAAGCTAATTTACTTCCTAACGCATTGACGAGTGTTAAGGGAAACCATGGAAACAAAGAAGGGTGCAAACAATAATATCATTGCAAACAAAGTTATGAAGAAAACACATAGGAGACCATAGCAAACATAGCAAACATACCTTCTAGGATCCTTATCTTCAGTCCCTATATTAATTTTACAAAAAAATAATGGCCCATATTTTATGTCCATCTAACTTACTTATAATGGGATTGTCTACATTTAATGGCCCCTTCATTATTTGGAATTCCTTTATAATTTTTATTTCAAATGATTTTAATCCTCTCTATATTATGCCGCACGTCGTTTTTAAAATGCACTAAGTGACCTACCCGTGGACGGGTTTTGGCCAAAATCTAGTGTTTGAATGACTCGGGCAAATGAGTTAACAAAAGATGGCGAAGATCGTGAAGAGTTGGAGAGGATGATGCATACGTTGGGCCTTTGAGGGGTCGCCCACAACCATTCTTTAGGGTGGGCCGTGATCTCTTTGAAGGCTACTTTGTTGTTGTACGTATGGTAGATGGTGACCTTCGGCCAGTGTGGATTGCTTGGGCATTGTTTGATCCGAACTGTAACCATGAGAAACCAAATTGCGTTCTCATTCAATACTTCCGTCCTACATCAAGGAACCATTATGTGCAAGACTTCTACATTGGATGGGATAGTGAAAGAGGTTTACGCTAGCATGTTGATATAGTTCATTTGCCTATTTGGGAAGAAACAAATGCTCTCATGACAACGTGGAAGTCTCAAATTCGAAAGGATACTTGCCAATGCTTCATCAAGATGCCGGCTGCTCAAATTGAAGTCATCAACCTCATCCTTGCTTCATATGCTTGATATGTTGGATATATCCACACATATATTTATTATAGTACTTTGCCTTTGTATACTGATTATTTAATTTTATAGATTTTTTTATTAAGTAGAATTGAACAATTTTGAATTTTGTTGTAGATTGTGTTACTCTAATTTAAATGCACATATTTGTATTGGGTAAAGGTATTTGGAGTGTAGTTATGTTTGTTTAGAATAAGTGCTTTACGCAAAGGATATGTTCCATTCATTAAGAAGCAACGTATTGCTTATATTTTATTAAAGTGTTACTATGGCATTTGTGTGTTTGTTTTCTTTAATTTTCACATTCTTTATTTTCCTTAACGTTTTCAAAATCAAAATGTGATTACTCAAAAATGAGTAGTGGAAATATCCACATTTTATTTTGCTAACATGTTAGGCATTTGTCACATGTTTGGATAGAGGGCTTGTTGATCACAACATCTTTCATGCTAGCATAGCTCAGTTAGCAGCACCAAGTCATATTTTTCTCTCAAACGCTCAAACAAATTCAACTGGAACTGAACCTAGACCGCCTAGATGAGATGTATCTTACCCATACAACCAACCACGGTGTTCAAGACTCGATCTTTAATGGATGACATGACTATCACTTTATATGTATCATAGTACTATTGTTGCAGCAGACTTCATGCAATCGTAGATTCCCAAGCTCAACATACTCTCATTTTAATGGCATCTACATGTCTAAAGTATAATCTAGTATTTATCAACCTAAATTGGCTACAAATATAACATGATTTTTAGGTGTCCAAATGGACAATATTATTTTGAGAGGGTCCCACTCTCTCAAAATATTGAATATAAGGTTTTTATTAGAGTGTAGCACTTGCAGTTGTGAGCATACTATTGTAACAAGCAAACTCATTGGTTACCTTACTGCATGCATGGGGATTGACCATCGTACCCGCAACGATTCGTCAATCAAGAAGGCAACAACCAACGCCATCTAGGTTGCGGTGAAAGGCGATGGTGGGTCCAAGCATAGGGTTGATGGCAAGGCGGTTAAGCCATAGGCAAATGGCAAAGGTATGTGTTAATTGTAGGTGGCAATAAGATAGTTAATAAAGATTACCAAGCCCACACATGTGTATTGTTCATGCCTACCATACACATATATTTATATTGGAGGTTAGTGGCTTTACCAACTTGCATGTTGAAAAATGAATTTCAATTTTTGAGTATTTAACCCTCCTCCCTACAAGTTACAGTAAGGATCAATGTTGGTCTAAACTTTGAGAATTTATAGAGGCTACATATGATTCTTTTTTTTTAGTATATCATAGGTAGATTTGCTAACCCCATGATTGGTTTAAAAATTTCTTACTCATTATGTGTCGCAACCCTTGCTAGGTCCCTTAACAATCTTGCCAATTTTTGTTTCTAGCAAAGGTTACGAGCGCTAACCCTTCGCATTCCGCCATGCTAATGGATAGCTCCTCTTACCCCGGACCAATAGTTCATAGGAGGGAACCAACCCTCCTACTTTGCTTTCGGGACTCACCCCTTAATCGGTAACCCATTTCTTCGATGTGGACTTCCATCCATGGAAGTCCAATCCTATGTTGATCATCGCGTTGCCGGAGCAACACTACAACAACCCGAACCATACTAGGCAACTATGGCCTCACAATGGGCCAATGCCCATGGAGGCCGTGCCGTTTGGCCTCGGGTGGGTGAGGCCACACCACCTCACCCATATAAGCCTCTAGGACTCTACACGGGGCCCCTACCCCACCGTCAACCAACCTCTTGTCTCTCCACCAAGAGTTGGGGCCAAGTAGACATTTTCCCTTAGCTGCTGGGCCTAGAAGCCCCCAGCAGCTTCAGACCATCATAACTTCCTTGTATGATGTCTGATCATAAAAAACCAACCACTCCATCTTCATCTACGCTTCACGTAGATGCCGATGGACTCCTCACTTGCCCCAATTGGGCAAGTCTTGGGGAAGTTATGCCTGTTTGAACCTTGGCAGTCCCGGGAATCACTCCCAGGCACTGCTGTACCAGGGCGCTGTCCCGGGACAGCGCCCCACTCAAATGGCCATAACTCCTAGCTCACACCTCCGATTGAGGTGTTCTTGAGCATTCTAGAATCATCACGCCATGAGCTACGCATAGCTCATGGCCTTACCCTTGTGCCTCGTAGTCTCTGTGGGTGGGAGGCGTTCCCAACGCCCGGGGCCCTCACCCACACTAGGATCACTTGGGCCCTCTCACCAATGGCGCCACAAGTCCCGGGTGTCACTCCGGGGTCCCCCTTGTGCCCATGGTGTTTCGGGCACTCCTCATGGAGAGGTGCGCGACATTATGTCACCCTAAACGTGGAAAATGTCTTGGGGGTGTTGCTCTAAGGACCTTCTACCTAATAGCCAACCAAAGTTCAATAGTATTGACTCACTAAACTATGGATTCAAAGCAAGTAGTTTTAGCTCAATAGATGTCGTAATTTGAGTGCCAATAACATCATAAAGTTGGGGGCGAGAATGCCCAACTATACAGTGGTATAAGCCTTCTATATTTATATGATATTTATTGGATCATAAAATACTATAGGCAAAACTCTATGGGTTGATGGGTTATTTAATTTAAACATTTGAATAAGTCCGTCCGATCATCATCCTTACTTGGACCAATTGAAGAATGAGACTTTGTAAGTGTCGCACACCTCTCCATGAGGAGTGCCCAAACAACATGGGCACAAGGAGGACCCTGGAGTGACACCCGGGACTTGTGGCGCCGTTGGTGAAAGGGCCCAAGTGATTCTAGTGTGGGTGAGGCTCCCGAGCGTTGGGAATGCCTCCCACCCACAAAGACTAGGAGTCACGAGGGTAAGGCCATAAGCTATGCATAGCTAATGGATTCTAGAATGCTTAAGAACACCTCAATCGGAGGTGTGAGCTAAGAGATATGGTAATTTGAGTGGAGCGTTGTCTTGGGATAGCGCCGTGGTACAACAGTGACCTAGGAGTGGCTCCCGAGACTGCCAAGGTTTGAACAGGCATAACATCCTCAATACTTGCCCAAATGTGGCAAGTGAGGAGTCCATTGGCATCTACGTAAAGCGTAGATGATGATGGAATGGTTGCTTGTTAGCATCAAACATCATACAAAGAGGACATCTTCATAACAACATAACTTTTGATGCATTTTGATGTTTATTTGGCCTCAACTCTTGGTAGAGAGTGTCAGCCATAAACCCCCACCCTTATGCGTCGTAGTCCAGGTGAGAGCCTATGGCTTATATGCACTTGTTTGACCCCCTTAGCCTTGTGATCCAACTCCCAGTACTTCAGTAATGCAAATATTAAACACACAACTCTTTATTCAAAGATTAAGAGGTAACAAGTATTTAGAAATACTTTACTCCCTTGTGATTATTGTCACACCCAACCACTCAAAACATCATCCAACCCTAATGTGAAGTCCCACCTCACAATAGTGAACCATTGAATTAACCTAGGCAATGCCTACTGGCATTAAGGCCACTCCAATGGCACATTTGGGTTACACATGCCCTTACTCACTCACAACATTTAGTCTCTCCCTACACCCTAACATTCTACTTAATAAATTGAGAGGCTTGATCCCGCATTCACGGCCTCGCCTCGAGCTGCATTCAAGCTGCTCACTGGGACTAACCCATTTCCAAGTTTCAGCGGTTGCTGCCTTAAGATTTTGAGCTCCAGAGAGATTTTTGGCATGCTCGGGAGGTTGAATGACCTCAGGTGCCTCGCCCCACTGATGTAGCCTCCCCGTTGAATTCGCTCTTGAATTCGGTGATTCCGTATGGTATGCTTTAGCCACAATAGTTTGTCTCCGCACTCAGAATTCTAACAACTAAGCATTGGCCGCATCTTCCTAGCCTCACTGAATGAATGTTTTCTCAACATCCCTTCACCGAATGGATTCGAATCCACTGGAGTGGCCTATCCCCTCCTTAAACCCTTCAGCAGATTCGGCTGTCACTCGCCTTGCTCCCTTGACTTCTGCTCCAAGGCCGCAGCTATCTCAGTGTATGTTCTTTTCCTCCAAGCCGCCTCCTCCTCCTGAATCTAGCCTCGCCCCTATTACCTTACCCGAATTCACATCTGAATGTCCAAACCGCCAGCCGCTCCCTCAGCCGCAACTCTTCCCCTGCTTCTAGACCAAAAAAAAAAAGTGTTTTCATCCAGTCTCTGCCCTGTTCACCCGAGCCATTCCAGGGGCCTCCCTGGCTTTCCCAGCCTCTGCCCTGTGGGAAAATCAACCACCTGCCTCTAACCCCTCCCCTAAAATGGACAGTAAGGAGCCTAATTCCGACGCTAAAACCATGACTTGAAATAGTTTGCCCTAAGTACTAGCTAATTCTCAAACTAATTCCTAAATCAATTTTGCAAAGATCCTAACTTCTAAATGACTCATAACATAGGCTTTTACTTAATTCAAATCTAAGCTAAGGATATAACTGTTTTTATCTTTTTGAATATTCAATGCAATCACAAATTCTACGTTTTAATGAACTTTAAGATTAAGAACACATGTGGGCACCATATTGGGCTCACAGATTGACAAAAGGTTTCTTGATGGAGGGGTAGGGACCCTGTCAAAAGTCCTAGAGGCTTATATGGATGAGACGGCGTGGCCGGCCAAACCCACCCGAGGCCGAACATCACAGCCTCCACATGCATTGGCCCAACATGGGGGCATAGTTGCCAAGTATGGTTCGGGTTGTTATAGTGTTCTCCGGCAATGCGATGATCAATTAATGTCGCACACCTCTCCATGAGGAGTGCCCAAAACACCATGGGCACAAAGGGGACCCGGAGTGACACCCGAGACTTGTGGCACCATTGGTGAGAGGGCCCAAGTGATCCTAGTGTGGACGAGGGCCCCGGGCGTTGGGAACGCCTCCCACCCACGGAGACTAGGAGGCATGAGGGTAAGGCCATAAGCTATGCGTAGCTCATGGCGTGGTGATTCTAGAATGCTCAAGAACACCTCAATCGGAGGTGTGAGCTAGGAGATATGGCAATTTGAGTGCCCTGGTACAGCAGTGCCTGGGAGTGATTCCCAGGACTGCCAAGGTTCAAACAGGCATAACTTCCTCAATACTTGTCTGAATGGGGCAAATGAGGAGTCCATCGGCATCTGCGTGAAGCGTAGATGAAGATGAAGTGGTTTCTTGTTAGCATCAGACATCATACAAGGAAGTTATGATGGTCTGAAGCTGTTGGGGGCTTCTAGGCCCTACGGCTAAGGGAAAATGTCTACTTGGCCCCAACTCTTGGTAGAGAGACAAGAGGTTTCTTGACGGTGGGATGGGGCCCCGCGTAGAGTCCTAGAGGCTTATATGGGTGAGGTGGTGTGGCCTCACCCACCCGAGGCCGAATGACACGGCCTTCATGGGCTTTGGCCCATTGTAAGGCCATAGTTGCCTAGTATGCTTTGGGTTGTTGTAGTGTTGCTCCGGCAATGCGACGATCAACATAAGATTGGACTTCTATGGATGGAAGTCTACATCTAAGAATTGATTACCGATTAAGGGGTGAGTCCCGAAAGCAAAGTTAGAGGGTTGATTCCCTCTTATGAACTATAAGGTCCGGGGTAAGAGGAGCTAACAATTAGCATGGCGGAATGCGAAGGGTTAGCGCTCGTAACCTTTGCTACAAATGAAAATTGGCAATATTGTTAATAGGGCTAGCAAGGGTTGCGACAATTAAAGATTGGATTTCCATGAATGGAAGTTCACATGCAAGCATTGGTTACCGATTAAGGGAAGAGTCCCAAATGCAAGTGTAGGAGGGTTGGTCCTCTTCCTATAGGCTAAGAGGTCTGCGGTATGGGGAGCTAACCATTTTCATGGCGGAACGCAAAGGGTTAGGGCTCGTGACCCTTGCTGGAAATGAAAATGGTTAAGATTGTTAAAGGGCGCTAGCAATGGTTGGGGCAGTAAGTTTGCAGATTGGATAAGTATCAATGTCATTTTTTATTCCTTGATACTTTAGATGATTGATACTCCCAAAAGATAGTTGGTTTGTTGGAGACAATGGTTTTTGCCCAACAACCAAAGTCTAGTCTATGGTCTCTTGCAAACACATAGTTGATTGTAAATAAGTATTAATGAACTATTTGACCATGGTTCCATTCAATGATCAAACTGAATCTCTACAATCGATTGAACTATTTAACTTTGATGGCAATTGCCCACAAAATTGGAATACTTGAGTTTGAGTATAAAATTCATATGGTAATCCGGTCGATGGATTTCAGTAAGACCATATATCTCTTTGATTGCCACTAGGTAATATATTTCAATACATAAGAGGATTAGTTTCTACTTTCTCTTTATGTGCATGAATTGTCTTGTCCTGGATTGTCAATTTGGGCATAAATTGAATTATTCTTGCTCACTTGATGCAAGGATTTTCATTTGTAGATCAACCAACTTACCACTTTTTTTTATTACAATTGTGGCGCAGAGCTTCACACTCCAACCTATGGACTTAACAGCTTTTGGATGAGCATCTACACTCCAAACAATGATTTCTCACCCAAGCGTTAGCAATCAATGGGCAATCAATACATGATCTTACAACCTTTCTCCTCACCACTTAGACTATTGCTATAATAATGAAAATATGTACTAAATCTGCTACTCTCCTCTTGAGAAACAAACAAATGGTCAATCATCATACAAGACAATTTGCCATAAACAATCCACAATTCTTGAACTATTATTGCTCAAACAAAAGCTTCACACCCTACAAATTCTCTTTGAACTATGGCCCTTGGCCATACTTATAATTAAAAAAATTCACTCTCTTCTCAAGAGGGATTTCAAGTTTAAACAATCTTGAGTCCTCTTTGATTTTTCCATCTAATTATGGCAAGGAGCTTGGCCTTCAAGATGTACATTTGTCCATAGCCAACTCTCGCACCTTATTTTCTATTAATCATTTGCTTATTGCCCCTTCAACAAAACTCCTTCTAATCTTTGCCAATAGTTAGAGCTATCACTTTCATAGTTAATTGTCTCCTTTATAGTAACGATTACTAAGTTTTGCACTCTTCACTATTTCATGGATTTGGAAGAAGTCTTTAACTAACAAATTAATTATATTTAAAATATCAATTATTGCCAAACATGAATAAATAAGGATGACGCTAGCAAACTTGGATCATGGTCCACACATATAGAGTGCGAGGGAGTTAAATGTCCTGTGAGTCAAGCCTTAGAATTTCTTTTGTCTTTCTATTTATGAGTTTTGTATTTTCTAGCATGATTATTTTGTGAATTCTTTGCATATTTATGATGTAATGTCTTTTGGTTCAAAGCCGTGATGATAGTTTATTTGTTGATTTGTTATGTTGAATTGATTAAGATCTATACAAAAAAAGGGAAAAACATTTTATATTGCACACACACACACACACACACACACACATATTTATATTATGTTGACATCACATTCCGTCACTCCTGAACTTCTCATTTTTTCCCTCATCCAACACGTGCACGTGCCCCCTCCCCCCTCCCTACAATCCTCAACAAATCAAACGTATCAAGAATCTAGACAAAAACAAATTCCCCAACAACCTCCAACACAAAATTGAAAATTCACTATCTTATAGTTTCTATATAAATGTGCGTTGAAGTTTTGTTTTTTGTTTTTTGTTTTTGTTGGGGGGGGGGGGATACTTATCCATTACCTTTTTTCTACCTCTACTTTGTGCCATTTTTATGCACCCTTTGGTAGTTTGAACTTAATATTTCCATTTAAACTTAACCCTATGTTAATTCAAAAAATGTCTCTTTTGTGATGCTTAAAATCACTAAATGTGTGGTGTTTTAAGGCATCCATTATCAACATCCTTAGTAGCATAAGGCAACCTATTATCATAAAACGTGGGTTGTCTTATGTTACTTAGATTGTCGATAAAGGATGAAATACAATGTTGACAAGGGACTAAGACACCAAACAATGACAAGGATACAACATGATAAACATGATAAACCCTAAACCCATAAACAATACAAAATGCTCAAGAGTTGAAGTTGTGAGTGGAAAAACCTTGTGACCCTCCACAAAGTTTGTACCATCCTAAACATTGTTCCTTATATGTAGTTCTACAAAAAAGAAATGCCATTATAGGGTATTGTATTATAATGCAGTACATGAATAGGAATGATGCTTTGTTACACTAAATACTTTAAAAAAAATTGCTTGCACAAATAAAGAATACCTTATATTAGGTTTCATCCTATTTATAATATTTCGCACGTGAAGTACCCGGGGCATGAACAAACCCCCACCACTAAAATTCCCACCCTTCCAAAGCATATATACAAATAATTCAATACATGAGTTAAAATGATCCACCATGGCCAAATATGGTATCTTCTCCATCCACATGGAGACTGGAACTAATGCCCGCTTGCTTGGCCAACAAAACATCCTACTCGCCAAGCTCATGGCCATACACCGCACCACATCCCTCCTCCACCCAACCTTCCCAACCTTCCCTACCTACATATTCACTGACAACCTTGTCTCCATTTACATACTTCACGACCTTAAAAACTCACCCTCAACCCACTACACTCAAGACTCTATAAGTGTTACCCCTATAAGCGTTATAATTTCAAATATGTTAAGAAAATTTTACTGCCCTACAAAAACACAATTGGTAAGACTAGTGAGTGTTATGTGTTAAGTGTTAAGTGTTATAACATGCTCTACTTCCTTCTTTGTTAATTGCACTTCTATAGGTGTTAATTTTGAGAAAATCAAGGTAATAATACATGAGAGCATACATTTTAAACATGTAATCACATTTATCCCATATTCTTTGCAAACAAGTCGAATATTCTCTCTTATTTAGAGATATGAGATAGATTGTTTTAGTGCAAACAATGTGTTTGCAATTGATATATATATATATATAGAGAGAGAGAGAGAGAGAGAGAGAGAGAGAGAGAGAGAGAGAGAGAGAGAGAGAGAGAGAGAGAGAGAGAGAGAGAGAGAGAGAGAGTTGTTGTTATGGTTGAGTGGGCATGGCATGCGGGAGTTACCACATCGCCAATTCAAAATTGCTGGAGTCACACATGTGTTATTTCGATCTCTATTGAGAGGGAGATAGAGGAAGCTAGGTGCTTGGTAAAGGTTGATGAAGTTGCTACTCTACTTCATCAACTGACGTTGTTGTCATCTGATAGTGAGGTGGGTGACGTGATGAATGCTCATGAATATCTCAATTATGAGATGGAGTTTGATTTAAACAACCCCTATGAACCTACCGATGAGGAGTTTTTGGATATGTATTCCTCACAACATCAAGAAATTGATGTTGATGAGGTTATGGTTGATGTGGTAAAAGAAGTTGTAGGATTGAGTGTTGGTGAGTGTTCTCTAGAGACTTTGAAGAAATATTTTGAACAAAGACCAAATGATGCCCTATTACACATCGTGAGCATTCAAGGACTCCAAAAGGAAGTTTCATCTCATCATTTGGAAGCTTCTCGTCAGACTACTATGAACTATTTCTTTTGGTTAGTTTAGTTGAATTATGTATTATGATTTGTATTTGTATTTTTTATTTGTATAAAGCGTTATGTTCTTCATTTTTGGAAATTTTAAGTGTTACTTGTATAAATGTTATTAATCATCAGTATGAATTCCATAAGTGTTATTTGTTATATTTCTCTATATGTTAATTTTTTGTTACTCCCGACCTGTAACATTTATAGAGTCTTGATTGTACCTAGATTGTCATCTATTTATGACAATCCTCATCAATATTGCTAAACATTATCACTTGGTCCACATACATAATAGCCCTATCCCACATAGAAATTAAAGGCAAAAATGAAAGCCAACATATTAGCAAAAATAAGGTTGGTCAACCTGACGCCACCTCAACCCTAAACCCATCCATATATTCCACCCCTCCCCCCACTACCTATACAATAATATTTGTCGACCCAATCCCATTTGCAACCTCAATGACACTCACCTCCCCCCTTCATACTACCAAAACACCCTTCCATCCAAATATGGTTGGAAACTGACCACTCAATCCAATGCTCTATGGAACACTCCATCCATCACCCTGCCCATATTTCCCAAACCATGAACTTCAACAACAACCAATTGCTGAAAACACTTGTTCTGGCCAAACAAAATTTCCCTCCATCTAATGTCCACTATGTGGCAAAGGCACATCCCGCAACCCATACACATGACCTCACTTATTGGCCACATGCCACCACCAAGTCATTAAAGGAGTCCCATTAGATAAACACAACAAACCATTCTTCCACACTTAAAAATGCTCTTCACACATCATCTTACAATATGAAAATGCCTCATGAATAGCAACTCTACCCTCAACTCCTCGTTCAAACACACAATGCCCAAGTGGGTCTTCCCCCGCCAATGCACTTGATCCCCTCACACAATACCAATTCCTACATAAATTATGCCCAAACATACTTTAAGTTAATGGCCTCCCCACCCATGCCTCCCCCCCCCCTCACGCCCTTTTGACACGTTCTCCTTATTGCCACGATAAATTTTCATAGATAGCCATCCGACGCAAATGGGACAAATCTACTCCCCTGTTACTGTCATCGCCGCACACGGGTGGACAATTCAACCACTCATCATCATCTCCATAGGGCAAAAGAGGTGGAATCCATACAAATAGTTCCAACATTATCTATGCTCGACTCCAACTCCCCACCCGCCATAATCAATACCCTCCAAAAATGCCTACACACAACTGCCATTAGATCATTATTTGCAATGATCCTCCAAAAATTATAATTTACAACAAAAACTCACCCCTCACACTTGCCCCCATAACCCCTAATAAAACTTGTAAATTGTAGATACCGACATTTGGACTCTCAGTTAAGGGATAGCACTTTCATGTGACATTAGCTTCTTAAGAGATCTCTCGGGTTTTTGAACCCAGATCTTCACAAACATTACACCACAACACCCACTAACCAACTTACTCAACCCCGAGGTGACCATGATCATGATCCACATGATTGTGGCCTTTAAAAGACGTTCCTTGAAACTCCCACCTCCCCCCCCCCCCCCCGCCCAGGCCACCCTTTGGCACTACCCTAGTAGTAGTCACTACTTGGATATCACTCATGGAACCCATTCCCGGAATGGGGAATTAACCCATTATGTTTGCAAAGAGGTTCTTCAGTTATGTTTGCTCTACCCTAGAGTTGTTGTTTATATTTATCCATCTATCCATGTATGTTGTTATCAATACAAAAAACACATCAAGGATTACTTGGGGTAATTCAAAAACCCTCCCTTTCAAAGGGAACAACAAATCATCTCTCAAGGAAACCCCAAACCATGTTGCTCATGGCGGTTGCACTGTTTTACAAGCCCAAACCTCCCTGGAACCTAAAAAAAACCTCGACATAACAATGCGAATGCTATTTGTGAGGATGTTGTACATGGTGCAAACATGATCGTGGGCAAATGTGGGCCCTCCATAGAGTGACCACTCTTGTACTCCATTTCCTCTTTGCATTGTGAATTTGCTATGTACCAACACTGGCAAACCTAGGCCAGTAAACCAAAAAAATGGCCACGGTTAAACATACCACATTCATTTATCATTTTAAAAAAACCCTAAAATGGTGAACAAGGCCGTGGACAACCTTGTGGCGCTTGACACTATTCTATTGTTCCATTGGTGCTCTTGAGACATACATCTCTACCTTTGGTGATCTATCCTCTACCTTGACACGGAAGGAGAGAGAGTGTGAGAATCTAGCAATGTGAAAACTAAAATTCACATTCTCACATTCTCACAACCAATTTGCTCACAAGTGCCACTTTTAAATTTCAAGGCCGAAGATGGCAATAAAAAAGAAATGACTATCCAATTATGTGATCAAGAACCTAAAATTCCCAAAACTTACAAAGAAACATAAATGACATAAAAATCCATATGTACGTACAATGGGCATATTCTATTGTGGCCACACTAATTTTAATTGACACATCTACATAATTGAGGTCCTATATAAACAAGTGAAAGTGCATGCTTTTGATTGAAGTTGCAGAATGCAAAAGAGTTCAAGAGTGATGCATGTTCTAAAAAATGAGGCGGAATAAGTGCAAATGCCAATAAGCAATAGAAAAAACGACCACCTACAAATTACCCTTCTTGAGATTGATGTGGACCCTTCCGATTTTGATGTTTACTCAACTTAGATTTTAATAATAATAATAATAATAATAATAATTTGGTGAAGATAGGGGTTGACCTTTTGGTCTTGTGACTTGCCCGTGAACCATATACTGACCTTTCTAGTATCATTACCAATCTCCTAACAAGGGTGGCTGTGAATTCTTACTGCAACCTACCATTTTCATTTCTCATATTTTTGGTCCACGTGCTCAACTGATGGCGACCCTCTTGCCAACCAAACCTTCTGACATGACTATCGGAGTTACTAATTCCTGCTCGAGGCACTAACTACCCTTAACTCTACTCAACTATCTTTCACCAAAACCCCTCACTTGGAAAATTAAGTTACTTGTTATAATTTTGTGAAATAAGAATAGATTAGATATTATTTCTTAAGTAATGTTATTAACCCCGTAGGCCCATTAAATGCCCATATCAAATTCTTCTCTCATTTAAGAAACCTCATAAAAGTCACATACTGTACACCCAAACTCCCATTGGAATCCCATCTGAACCCATATGTCCCATGCCACATTGAAAACAATTCATCAAAATTTTCTTCAATTATTTACATCCATCCACCACCAAGTTGGTATTGATTAATGTGTTCATCCATTCATACTCCGCCGTCACGAATGTTGGGGATTGCCAAACAATGTCGCCTTCTTGCAACTTCCGCTACACTTTGCTAAAAAAAGTCTTTCAAAGACACGCATACAGTAAGTTGTCCAGTGAATATTGTTTGTCCATTCTTCTGCGATTGACACGTCACGTTGCGATCGCCAAAATTGTCGCGCAACATCATTGTAACATCTCAAAAACAGACAAGGGACGGGCTTGAGATTGCTCAAGCGAGAGACTTCGGCAATAGGGTTTTGGCCGATTCTTTTGCGTTCAAGGATGGGATTGGCACTCGGAAGCTTTGAATTTGGCAAATAGGGTTTGAATCAGATTTGTAGCTTTCCATTTCGCGATCGAAGGTGTGATCGCTTCAAATTCGTGGCGTGGAGCAGGCCGCAGGGTTGATACGCCATAGCATAATTTTAATTTGAAGGGAGAGATTTGACACAAAGTTTGGAATTACCGAACTAGGGTTTTGGCAGAGTCGGAGGTTTGCATTTGAACTGCGACTGGCCTTGATGCTGAGAAAGCTGTGTCTGGAGCAGGCCTCATGGTGACATTATAACAATATCTTCAACTGAAGGATGGATTGATGTATATATATTTTGGAATTACGGAATCTAGATTTTCGGCAGAGTCGGAGCTTTGAATTTGAACTGTGACTGGCCTTGATGCTGGAACATCGGTGTCTGGAGCCAGGCCTCAAGGTGACATCATAGCAATATCTCATTCTGAAGGATAAAGTTTGACATAAGGATTGACATACGTAAGTATTGACATAAATTTTGGAATTACTGAACCTAGGGTTTTTGGCAGAGCCGGGGCTTTGAATTTGAGCTTTGACTAGCCTCGATACTGGAACATCGGTGTCTGGAGCCAGGCCTCGTGGCGACATCATAGCAAAATCTCAAACTGCAGGATGAGATAAAGAGTGACATAAGGATCGACCTAAAGTGTTAACATTACGGAACTAGGGTTTTTGGCAGAGTCGGAGCTGTGCATTCTGTGATGCAGCTGTGATTGGCCCTGATGCTGAAAGGTGGCCAGCCACCATGAATTTGCCTCGGCAGGAAGCTCCATACGAGCTCTCCGTTCAGCAGGACCTTCCCCCTGGACCAAATGGCGGTTCCCAAGGTGCAGATTGGTTGCCCCGGTTCGCAGGCTCGAGCTGGCTGGCGTATGCTGCCAGTAGCACAATTGTCATCGCCACGGCACCCTCACCTTTGAATCCCGAAGAATCTGCCGGTGGACGTTTTTTCCAGCAGGTCAGTTAATTGCAAATTGTGCATCTAAACCCTGATGCTAACATAGGGTGTTTCAAATTGGTGGATTTTGGCGCGTTTGTGTTCCGTAGTGAGAAAGAACCAAAGAATTGTGTTATTTTGATCTATTTCTTTGTCTCTGGATGACCTCTAGAAGATGGGACCTTTTTGTTTGCACATTGTTGTGATAGTTTCTGGTGCATTATACATGGTCAACAGGAGAAATGGAGTGTTGTTTATGTTTGATGGACCTGAGGAGATACCATCACTTAACAAGAATACCGATTTGCAGGTCCTTGAAACCGATGCAGGTATTAAAGAAGGTTGTCGTGAGGAGGACAAAAATCCAGTGACCAGTGTAGGATGGGCGCCTATGATGGGTCTCTCTGTGGGTCACCTTGCAGCTGTAATTGGCAATTCTATTCACATTTTCTCTCCAAGAAGTCCTGGAAGGGCTTCGATAGAGGTTTCCCAGTCGCCAGGTGCTCGCCATCGCATATTCTGGCTTGATCTTATGAGTGCAGTTGCCAGTAGGAAATATTATGTGCTTTCTTTCCTCTTGTGTACTGTTCAGTTGTGCATGTTGAATTCAGTGGTTGCTGTTTTCTCTTTTCTATTGGTCTCTGCAATTTTTGAATCCCCAGAATTATTGCACTCATCTTTGTACCTGTGGAGTGTTTATTATGGTTCGTTACAAATTGAATCCAGGTCTGAGTGTGGTTCTGATTCTTAATCTTCCTACTTTTGTGTGGCCTTGTTGTTGCTGATGGGGGTTTGCAGAGATCCCTTTGGAGTGGACAACGACACAGATCTTGGAGCATACCTACCAGGTTCTCACTTTTGCATGGACAGACTCAGGAAATGGGTTGCTCTCTGCTGGCTCCCATATCACAATGTGGGACATGGATGGAGAAGGCTTCTTAGTGCTCTGGCAGGTTCAGTGCATGGTGCCACAAGCACTTGCAGCTTCATCTTGGTCTTCTCGTGGTGTAGTGGCTACAGCTAATAATGTCTTAGGATCAGGAGTGAATTCTGTTTCCAATGGAGATTCAATTGGCAGCAAAAGTGTAGAACCAATGAAAGGGGCAGCAACTGTGTGGTGGTGGGAAGAGGGCCATGAAATTCAAGGGATTGAGCTATCGCACCCATCTGATGTCTCAATGATTCAGTGGCGGCCATCGTATGGTTCACGTGAGGATACATACACTTTTCGCCCTGTGCTTCTTACTTCTTCAAATGATGGTATGGTGCGCCTGTGGCTGGACATGGAGGGCCCAAGCTACTCAAGTTTCTGTTTTGGAGAAGGCCAAGAACGGAAGAAAAAGCCTATATTCTCAATTGGTGCTGTAATAGAAGTCAACAAGTGCTTGTCTGGAGTTCTTGGACAAAATATCTTTGTCAGCTGGGCTTCTGAAACCAGAACTGGGGGAGGTGATTCTGATGCCCATAGACACAATTCACGAACTAAAGGTGCAAAGAGGGGTGCATCTGCTCCTTGTGAGTGGTTGGTGGGTGTGGGACCACATGGTGAAGTTGTTTTATGGTGTATTCATAGTTTGGATGACATTTTACCAACACATTCTCCACAAGTAACTCTCTGGCAAAAAGGAGACGGTCTTCTGGCGTTCCCATCAACAACTATGCAAAGTGATATTCACAATGCCAGAGGGCGACTGATGATAAAGGCTGTTGTTCAGCGGCCAGAGGGCACATTGGCTGTACCTCCCTCTTCTTTAGATGTTTTTGAGGCATTGTCTGGTGGGCTTTTTCGGTGGTCCCGCCTTTGGCCACCTGTTTCTGCCATAGGGACTGGAGGAGGTCATGTGGGCTCAGGAAAACAACCAACTGGGAACAAGAGTCCATGGGGGGTATCGTCACAAGTACTCAGTCTAGATGGCCATCATGGTGTTATTCTTCAGGTTGCAATGCATCCCAGCACCACTGTAGGGCTTGCAGCTTCTGTTGATGATCAAGGGGTGGTCCTCTTGTGGGATTTACGCGGATGGTCAAGTCCTCAGATCAGAGCTATGAGTTCACAGACTCTGGGCTGGAAACTTGCTGGTAGAATATCATGTTCTTCAGGATTGTCAGTTTCATCTGGTAATCTAATGTCGTGGGCACCCATATCATTATCAGAAAGCAGAGCCATCTTGATTGTTGTTGACAATTCTAATATTCACTGCTTTCTAGTTAGTAGAAGTTATTTCCCAGGAAAGGTAGAGCCTTTGGTTCTTTCTGATCTTCTATACTCCCTTGAATGTCCTGTGTTGCATGCCGGGCAGTATCTCGAAGGTATTGGTGCACTTTCCCTGTCAGTGAATATTTCTCAGGACGAAACCAAAGATAGGAGATTCATTGTCATAGGAGCAGGTGGAGGGGGCACAATTCTGGCCACATGGGCTGTTGAGTTAAAATTGATCTTGACGACAACCAGCACAATCAAGGCATCTGAAGCTAAAAAGGGAAAGGGAGTTGAGATGGAAAGTATTCAGCCTCTTCAAGAATTAGGATACTCGTGTTATGAAGGTTCTCTTGCCTCTCAGCAGGAATGTATTTATATCAGAGATTCCCTGATTGGGTCTGTCGAATTGGGCCATCAAGAGCATGTGCTGAGTATGGCAGTGGTCCCAGGAGTAACAAAAGGGTTTATATCATCTCAACAAGAGGTCTATGGAAAAGCTCGGGCTTACGATTTTCTGACTGGCTGTTCAGATGGTAGTGTCAAGCTTTATCGAGCTTTTCATTCAGAATCATGTTCACCCCAGTCAGTTGTGGCCAGAAGTGGGTCTTTCATCTGGCAGTGTGTTGGAGTTGTCTGGGCTGACACTGGGCCGGTAACTAAAATTGCTTCAAGTGCTGGTGGTGAAAAAATTGCTTCTGTGGGGGATGGTGGAAATAACAAACTGGTCAAGACCTGGGAATGTGACAGCTACAATGAGAGTGGTGGATTTGAACTTGCAGGTCAAATTATGCTGCCACAACCCATAGTTTCTTTAAGCTGGTTGGATACAGGCATGGGAGGCGTTCTCTTGGGTGTTGCGACTAAAACTGATGTCAACATATATATCCAGCACAGAATATGCCCTGAGAAGAGAGTACCACGATCTACAACCTGGGACTGCCTCGCATCATTTTCAACAAATGCTGACATAAGTAGTTTTTTATGGGGCTTCCAGAGTTCTCCTATTGTGACATCAAATGGGCACATTCGGGTATGCAGTCGCTGGGTGTCCTCTGCTTTGAGGACAAATTTTATTAGGGATGTTGGCAGGTCAATGTTTGATGCAAGCAATGGCAATGACCACAATGCAGCACAAGTTTATCCAACAATTGGACAGGAGTCATGTACTCTTCTACAAGCTGCGGAGGCATTTGTTTATCCTCTAGCAGATTATCATCCTACAGCTCTTCTCTGGACCTTGTATAAAGGTAAGGATCCAAATTTTCTTCATACCATAAGAGCTTATTTTGTTGTTTATTGCTTTTTGCGATCCATACACATTTTCATGAATTTGTAACAGGTATGGAAGGAGCTTAGTAGAGAAAGTGTTTGGTATGTGGGATTTATTTCTGTAGCATTTGTAAAGGTAGAGTACTAAGAATATTAGACAGTGTTGTGTTGTTTTAATAGAAGTACTTGAGACTCTTGCACCTTATACCTGTCAAAGTTAATGTAGAAGTTGAGCTAAAGAACTTACTCTCTATTTTCACCAGGAGATAAACCACGAGCACGAGCATGTATTCGCCATCTTGCTCGGCACTTGGCAGCCAAGTCATTGACCTCAACAACACAGCACAGTGCGACAGGCATTATAAACACAACTGCTCAAACCCAGCTTTATATCCCTCGGATGGGCCTCTCGGATCTGCTGCAAAAGGAAGTACCTCAGTCAACACAATCATCAACAAGCACTGATTCTGGCTATAACACTAGCTTCAACTTCAGAGAGAGTGGAGTGACTGAACCAAATTTGCCAATCCTGAATGACAAGTATTCGTTCTTGAACAACACATCATGGCTGGATGACTTTACAACAGATCTCAGTGACCCTAAACCAATAAGGGGTTCTCAATCGCAAATAACCCTGAAGACAGGGGGTATGGAACCTTTAACAAAACCTGAGGTGGAGGCTATTGTAGAGTTCATAGAAGATTGTTCCAGTGTTCCATGGCTTACAAAGGATGAAGAGAAGCAGCTGCTTGCAGTAGTGGAACTTGTTGGAGAGATGGATGGTGTTGGGCAGGTTGCGCCGTGTACAGGCCTTGATCAATCTGGATTGAGGTGAGATTTGGCTCAAAATTTATGGATCTTGTACACATCAAATATTGGGTGACATAAAACGGCTACAAGCCTTGAATGATTAATAGGTTCAAGTGATTATCGGTTATGCTTTATTCTTTCATTTGCCTTGGAATGATGAATTTGATACTTATCTTGCTGATCTTATGTTCTTTTTGGATTTAGGTATTGGCTAGCCTATCGAAATGCAAAATTGATTGCCTCCCGATCAGGGGGAAAGAATGCGGCTTCACCAAATATCAAAATGGAGTCAAAAGCAATGGCATGGGCTTTGCAGTCAGATGCTAAAGAGACGCTGTTGGATGTATGTGCCTCTCAGCAATCCATGTGGCCAGAAATACGAGCTTTGGGTGTGGGTTTCTGGTTTACAGATGCTGTCCCCCTTAGGAAAAAGGTAAGAGTTTCTCCCATTCTCATTTTAAAACTCCTGATTGCCACCTTTCACCTTCCTTCTCCTGGTTCATTTGTGGATATCTTTAAATGTAAGTCGTGTGGCTAGTTGGCATTACAAATGGGTCACAATGCCTTTGTTTTCCTGTTCATTTCAGTCTTAAGTTTTGAAGTTAATGCTGTGGCTTATATCTGGCTAATATAGTCACTTCTCTCAAGTTTGATCATTTCTGTTTGTTATTATGTACTTCTGTCAGAAAAATTGTCGTAAGGGCTGTTTGAGATGCTGTGAAGTTTTAAGCACTTTCCCTCACAGTAGTTTTTGCTACATTCAAGGTTATTCTATAGTGACAAACCTGTGGATCTTCCTTGTCAATGGTCACTTGAGGGTAGTTATCTATTCTGTGAACTTTCAGGCTGCAGTTAAGTGTCTCAATCGGAAGGGATTATGATGGGAGGAAGGCTAAAGCATTCTTCTTTGCAATGGTCATTAATTTTAGGAGTAAATTCTGCATCAGAAACACCATGATATTTTATAGCTGGTTATGGAGCCCACTTGTCGTGCTCTCCGCAATCAGTACTTGAAGTCTCTTTGGTCGTTATCTGTCACAGCTTCATTCTTCTTCTACAAATTCGTCTGTACTGTATCTGAACAATCAAGTCCTGTTCCATAGAAAATTGCAAATATAATCAACAAGATTAGCAAATTCGTGGAATATGGCTTTATCTGAATTATAAAAATTTAGAAGATTTGATCTACTGTGTTGGACTCGCAAAGTGTTGATTGATCTGGATTGTGTTTTCTTGGTTGTCTGTGCTGTGTCAGTTTTTAGAGTATCTCCATTGTCTGTCAAAATATATCACCTTGTTGAATAGATCTGTGCAATCACCTGGAATGTTGGATACTTAGTGTTGGAGGGGTGGACTATGTAGATGGAGAAAGTGGCACGCACACAATATATGGCAACCAAGGATGCAAAAGAAAGTGCATTATTGTACATAGCTCTGGAGCGGCGGACTGTATTGGCAGGTCTTCTAAAAATGAGCAAAGATGAACGTGATAGGCCCCTCGTTGACTTCCTGGCCCGAGATTTTCGGGTGAGGTAACCTGCTTGTTGGGTCTCTTCAAAATGGCATCCATGCGTATTTTTGTTTCATATGTGGAAGACTCGTGTTCTCTCTATTTGCATTTTTAATCCTACCTCATTGAACACTATCAGCTTCTGGTCCAGATTGACACACTATCTGTTTAAATGTACATTGTCATCTTCTCAGCAGCTCTTTGGATTAAAGCAATAGAATAATTTGAGCTTCTTGAAATGATTCAATTTTGAGTTTTGGCTACTAAGTTGTAGCAAGGTTGGTTATGAATAACAGGAGGACAAACACCAAGCAGCTGCTCTTAAGAATGCGTATGTATTAATGGGAAAGCACAGACATGAACTAGCAGCTGCCTTTTTTCTTCTAGGCGGAGACGTCAGCTCTGCAGCATCAGTTTGTGCAAAGAACTTGGGGGATCCACAGTTAGGGCTTGTAGTGTGTCGGCTTGTTGAAGGCTCTGATGGGCCTATTGGACGCAACCTTATCAGCAAACATGTTTACCCTGTGGCGGTGAAGGATGGAGATTACTGGCTTGCAAGTCTTTGCCAGGTATTTTCCTTGTTCTTGAAGTTTGCTGCTGTTGTCATGTTATGGTAAATGAAGGAAAATTCTATGTTGTTCTTCCAACTGCGCATGTATGAGGTTGTAAACTTCTAATTTGTTCCAAATCAATTTCCACTATCTCTCGACTGTTGTCCTATTCGTGTGGTTCAATGTTGACAACTAGGAATATCTCTTCACAAGAAGTTGTCATCTGCATGGGCTTTCACATCATACTCAATATGTAGACTTCTGATGTAAAGTCTTGGTCTACATAGGTTGTTTGCATAGGCATGTCTGGTGTTACACATTATTTGTGCTGAAAGGTAGTCGTGATGTGCTGTTGGTTTTCTGGCAGTGGCTATTGGGCCATGGAGTGGAGGCTATGCATGAAGTTATCTCTGGTGGCCAGCCTGCTGCAATGACCCAAGATGGTGAAGCAAAAGCATCAAGAAAAACTGGTGGGGATGGTTCTATCCCTTTGGATCCTGATGTAGGAGACTACTGTGGAATGCTGGCTCTGAAGCCTCGTCTGCGGGGTGACTTTCAAAGGGCAGAGGTTACGGGCATTCTAAGGCAGACTGCCATGCGAGCTTACCTAGCCCTAAAAGGAGTTGGTCTTCCTGTGAGTTTGTCTCACTTGTTTGCAGTATTCATACCCTATCTAAGCTAGACCATTTGGATATTTGCAAAATGAACCAGTTTTCTGTTGTCAAGTAGTATTGTAAGCAGTTTCTCTCGAGGGGAGGTCATTGTTGTTTGCCAGTATTCACTTAACACAAACTTCATGAAATAATTTGTCTCTTTAGGAGCTGTAGTTCAGATTAAGCTCTTTATACTTGCATGCTGAATATTTGGAATGCCAATCTGCCTGCATCTGCTTAAGTTTTCGCCATTGAAGTTCACGATTACAATAGTCATTCCCCATTTTTAACTGATGTTCATTGCAGAGTCTGTGCTCTATACTGATGCATCTACATGTTTTTATTGTTGGGCCTAGCTGCAAGCATTGGAGCATATGGCAGCCAGTTCTGGGGTACTTCCTTCATTGCTTAGAAATAAAATTAACAATGCAGCAGAGGAAACCACCACCTTTGTCTCAAGTTTCCAGCTTGGTGCATTCAATATTTCTCAAGATGAACACTCACCAGCTGGTTGGATTGCTCCCGAAGTTATAACAGAGGTTGGAGAGATCGCAAAATGTAATGTTGCTCTTCAGTGGATGTCACAAATCCTGCAGGAACATCCAGAATGGACCAGTGGAAAAAGCTGGTCTTTCCACAAACTGCCGGATGTGCCTGGAAAGTTTCATAATTTTGAAGGACAGGACAACGATCACACTATCGCTTGTGAACAAGCAGATGGATTGGATGTTGGCTCCACCAATATAGAAGAAGCTGAGAAAAAGATTGAGGAAGGGTTGGAGGTGCTGAGAAATGTGTATTCTCTGGATATTAGTGCCATTGTAGCTGGGGTAGGCTTTTGAACCTTCTAAAACCCAGTTTCTCAGTATATATGTGTATACTCTAGGGAGTTCAGTAATGTTCTGTAGGAGCAAGTCCTACTGAGGTAAATTCTTTAGCATTATGGAACTTCCTGATAATTGTTCTACTGATTGAAGGGGTGTTTTGCTGATGTTTGTGAACAGCTTGTGAATTGGGCCCAGAATCGTCATCGCTTGTACATATATACACGTCTGCTTTATGCACAACATGCATATCTGCAGTCACCAGAAGAGGCCTTCAGTCTAAGCTCTATGACAGGTGCATCCTTCAAAGCAGATGTAATGGGTGCAGTGTGGAGAGAGGCCCCCTGGGTTCTTGCACGCATCATTCTAGCAACTGGCAGCTCGTTTAAATCAGGGACAAATACCACTCAACCATACATCGCAAACCCTGTCATTCCATGGGAACAAATTCAGGAACTTGTGCGCTACGGAGGAGACCTGCAAAAACTTGCAAGTTTATTGAATGAGAGGGGTGAACGTAGGTCAAGTGGAATCTCATCACATTCAGGACCTGAGGACCTGAAGGGCAAGAGTGAGAAGGCAATGATCCTGCTTGCATTTGTTTACTATGTGGGTGCTGCATGGCTAGCAAGGAATGGAAAAGCTCTTGTTGCTTTAGTTTGGCCAACAATCCGTGACTCTACAAAGGCCCCAGAGGTGCCCGCAACAAACACTAGCAGTGTGAAGTGGTTTCAAGCTCTCTGCAGTCAAAATGATGAAAGAAAGAGGATTTCAACAACTCTATCAACTCCTGGGGATACAGATGTTGTAACTATACCTGAAGAGGAAAGTTGGCGTGTCATAGGCCTTGCTCTCTGGGCTCACATTGTGTCTTACATCAAAAAGCAATTGGCAGGAACAGGGAAAGAAACTGGGTACAGTGGGTTTGGTCGTGTTTCAGTACCTCAGGCCACATCGAAAGCCACTACACATCCGTCAACAGGAGCTTCACAGGTTCTCCCTGCCTCGTCATCAAATCGCCTCATAGCTACATTCATGGGTCTTGGTATACAGTCCCTTTCTACTGTTTCATCTACTGCATGGTCTGAAATCAAGAGCAAGATGAGGGATGACACACCACAAACATCCAAATCTATCTCTAGTAAACCCAGTGAACCTGGCCTTATCCCAGTACCGGAAACCCCAAGGTCGAACCGTAACTATGAGGATCTCTATGTGTCTCTACTTAGCTCAATAGCCTGCATTTCTTCAGGTCTGCAACAACAAGTTGCTGCACATGTGCAAGCAATATTTGAGTCTGAAGGAAATCAAAATCCCTTGATTCTATGGCTTTGGGGCACACCGCCAGAATCCACGACGAATGGATCTGGACCAAATATTCCAACAGGTGGCACACCTTTGGTCCACCTGACCAATACTGATGGTGGTAGACAGCACCACCCAGTGGTATACCCACATACAGTGTTGGGGGGAGAGGATGAAGCTTGCAAGGAGCTCTGGAGGGTTTTAGTCGTGAGAGATACTATCCGGTCTGCTCTGGCGATAGAAGGTGTGAACCGACCTTCTTCATGTAAAGTAGTGAAACAGAAAGAGGGTGGATGGAGCGGTGTGCAGAAGAGGTATAATTTGACTGTTGAAAAAGCTTCTTCTAGCAGGACTGCTAAACCTTTGGATCAGTCTACTTCAAGTAGAGACACTTTGCGCACTGGCTTTGAAGGCTCTCAGGGAGCCCTTGTTGAGGAGCAGTACGCACCTGAGTTCCAGAAACCGGAAGCTGTTTTCTCTCTGAGCGGGGAGCTGATTGAGGTACTAAAAGTCCTCGTGATACTTGCAGTGGTAGAAACTGAATGTTACGGAGTTGGATGAATGTGAAATAGGACAGACACAATATTAACGAGTTATCCTTTAATTCAGTGGGACATTTATTCGGGAATTGATCCCCTATGATTTTCCATTGGTTGGGTTGCATACAAAATCAACAATTTCTGTCCACTTGTGGTGCATGCTCGGAAGTAGTGTTTGAATTTGAATGAAGAGCAACCTATTTCAGTTCATTGAGCGGCAAAATTGTTTTAGCGCCTCTTGGCATGCCAAGATGAGTTTGACCTTCAATGAATTGATATAGAGTAGACATGTTCAAACCTCACATTACCTCCAAGCATGCACGAAAAACAACTTGCTGAACATGGAAGGTGTTCTATGCAAAACAACCAACTCCCAATCAAATCTCATGTTGAGTTAGAGGATAACTCTGATGGGGTGCAAGCACAGTAAAGGGCAAAGGTTTAAGCGAAAGTCATTCAAAACTATATACTAACTTTTAACTTTGAATTTTGTGTGAAAAATAGAATTAGTAACATTTAAAAAATATTGATTTACTAAGGGAATGAATTAATATTCACAAATTTAAAAAAGAAAAGTATACACATTATAGAAGACGGTGCAAGTGGTGTGCAAGTAGGTGATATTTACCAAGTGATTGTCTAAACTTTGTTTAGGATATGAAAAAATTGCATAAACGTGATGATTTTCTATCATTTTTTTTAAGATGCTCTCAAGTTAATATTGAATTAAAGGAACCTGCGAAAAATTCCAAGTTCAAATATTTAAGGTCATGTTATTTATGTTTAAAACTAGAACCAACCATTTGCTTTTGAGCATTATTTTCAATGATAAGTTTTGATAATTTCATCTTGATATTTGAGTGCTTAACACAACACTAGAGGTCACCATGAAATAAATTCCAATTTAAACAACATTTTGCTACTACTTTTAGGTGTTTGACCAAAAACAATTTAGTATATCGGAGCACTTTTTTGGTCCACTTTATCATGCATGCACCTGATGAAACCATTAAATATTGGTGTTATAAGCCAATTAATATATAAGCATAGATTCATATATACTTTTGTTTGGTGTAACAGTCTGTAAAGGCTTGGCACTTCAAAGTTGCTGTGCCAAAACAGGTGGTAGTGATCTGGCTTGTAAAAAATGAAGGTTATTGTGGTGGTCTTTTATGACATTCTTGTGGGTTGTGCCAGACATTTTGTATCAATTCTTGTGATCCTGATCAGGTTGTGCTTGCCAGCAACCGCAAGGTATTTTCTCTCTATGTACATTTAAAAAATTATTTTTGGGCAGTTACATGCCAACTAGACCAATTTTTTTTAATTGTTTGAATTCAACCAACATCAAGAATGTGGTTGTATTTACTTGTTGCGAGGGTCCTAATTTAATCATCATGTGCTGGTTTCGCTTGTCACATACAATCTGTCTTCAAAAGGTTATGCTGTTTATTTTGAGAAAGGAAGAACCAGAGGACTGAGAATCATAACAGGAAAATCTAAACCATCACAATGATTGTTACCATCATTAGCTTAGGGTTAGCGTTATTGGTGTTAAGGTTTTGAGGGCATGCTAGTTACAGGTTACCTGTACCAAGGAAGTTTTCTCAACTCTTGAAAGACGAGATCCAGATGAATATTCTCCATTCAGATCCATGGGATCCACAAATGGCTGATGGACACAATAAGGGCTTATTGAAGGAAAATGAACTTTGTACATGCAACAAAAGCTCAGGAACAACATTACTAATGTTTGTTGAAGCAGCAGGCAAATTGCCTTGTCAAGGTTAGTTGTCAGAGCCTTGTCAAGTCATTATAAGCAGTCACACAGAAGATGTCAATTGAATATTGGTTGCTTCTGTGACTGTAACAAGAATCTAACATTGTAAATCTTGAGATTGTGGCACATCTACGTGGAACATTTAACAAAGTTGTTTCTTCACCAAGACGAATTATCACTTATTTCAAATGTTGACACCTTGATGCTACTTTAATCCTCAAATTTCAGGGTTTGCTGTATCTGGATTTGTTCACACATGGAACATTCACAGAAACCTCTGAAAACATGTTAGAACAAGCTGAATGGCCCAGGAATAGTTGGGCAGGACCTGTAGCAACCCCTGGCTCTGGTTTAAGAAGCTTTGGACCATCAGCTGTTGCACCTCCAAAAGCAGGAAAGGAAGCCTCAAAAAGTGGAGGAGTGCCCTTTGGGATGCCTGGTTATGGAGGAATGGGTGCGTGGGGGGGTTGGGAAGATTGGGAAGATGTTGATAGTTTTGTGGACCCAATTGCAACTGTTGACAATGTGAGCACCAAGGCACTGGCAGCTCACCCGTCTCAGCCTCTCTTCTTGGTCGGTTCAAATAACACTCATGTGTACTTGTGGGAGGTAAGATCACTTCCCTCCAGTCATAGTTGCTAGATGTTTGTGCTACTTGGGTCAAATGCCTACCTGCTTTGTTTTTTATTTGGTCCGTCAGTCCATCAAGTCTGAACTCTAGCATTATGTGCATTTCATTTCACCAATTAAGCAATGAGCTGCATCTGAAACTACTATTATGTAACAAGCTACTAGACTGGTGTATCTTTTATCAGTAACCTGGTTCTTTTATTATGCTTTTGAGACTGGAACTTATTTCTTACTTGTGGTTGGCAATTCAATGATACTATGTTAACAGTACGGGAAGCCAAGTGCAACAGCAACCTATGGAGTGTTGCCAGCAGCAAATATGCCACCACCTTTTGTGATTGCCTCAGTTGCCTCAGTACGATTTGATGCGGGTGGGCATCGCTTTGTAACGGCAGCCATGGACGGGACTGTCTCTACATGGCAGCTTGAAGTTGGAGGGCGCAGCAATGTGCGTCCGACAGAGTCTTGTCTCTTTTTTGGCACTCATGCCTCGTAAGTGACTCCCCGTGACTGTCCAATGCCTACTTGATTCGTTCACTGTTATAAATTCTAGCAGCTAGTTTCTAATGTGATTTGGGGTCAAGTATTATTTCTTTGACATTTAAGTTATCCTCTAACTCAAGGGGACTTTCTGTTGTGAGTTGGTCCTCTGTGATTTCCCATTGGGTTTTTTTACATACAATATCAATAATTTCTTTTCACTTGGGGTGCATCCTCGGATCTAGTGATTGAATTTGAATGAAATGCGGCCTATTTCGGTTCACTAAGGGTTAAACTCTCGGCCTCTTGGCATGCCAAAATGAGTTTGAGCCTCACTGAACTGAAATAGAACGTTCTTTGTTCAAACCTCCACACTAAGCTCTGAGCACACACTGAAAACTCACCGAACATGGAAGGTGTTGTATGCACAAAAACTATTGCCTGACATTAAGTACCATTGAGTTAAAGACAACTCTAATATGAGGAGCACTTGGGATAAGCTTGGGTATTGAACGTAGACTGCATTGTTTGATGGTAGTATTGTCTATTTATGTCCACTTCAGTTCACAGTATTTTGTGGACCTCCCCTTGCCTTGTGGTAGGGATGCAACATTTGTTGCAGGCAGCAGTTCTCTTGTGGCAGCCACAGGGATGACTAGCACTGGGAACAACTTAATCGTATGGGACACTTCAGCACCTCCAAGCTCATCACGGCAAAGTGTTCCCTGTCATGAAGGTAAAACCAGCAGACACATATTCTGCACTTCGCGAAAACTCCCTTGAAGTTGTTTTGAAGCAATGGTGGCTTTCCAACTTTCTTAGTATTCTAATGAACTAACACAATAGGAGCGTGTGCGTTTTTATTTTATTTTTACTTTTATTTTTAATCAAATCAGTGTGGTGTTCACCGTTATTGACATTATTGTCCCCTTCCATGTTTCAGTTCTTGTCTTACTAGTGCCAGTTTCTTAGTCAGATTTGCCTTTCTTGTCCTCTCATTGCCTGACTTGGAGGTCACCTTGCAAACACCAAAGTTCTGTCGGGTCAAAGTGTTGTGTGCTGATTTTTAGTTTTTTCTCTTTATAATTCCCTTCTTTTACCTCAACGGTATCAAATCTTCACTCCATATTTGTCATTTAGTGTGGTAAGTATCCACTTGGACGTATATTTTTCTAGTTGTTATACTCATTTGAGTTTTATGATAAACCTGTAACTTTTGCACTCGATTCCAATTATAACAGTTTCAAAAAGTCTGAAATGTTGTGGCACAAATAGTAGTTGGTGTTCAACATCTGGTACATTTTTTTGGTATATTGGCTATTGGGTATGTTGTGTCGTTTCAAATCATAGTGACCTTCACAGTAGATATTCACCTCATTGGACATTGCCTTGATTGCAGGGGGTGGCCGATGTATTACATCCTTAGATGTTGCAGTTGGAGGGGGCTCCACTTCACCTTTTATAATAAGTGGCGGGAAGGGAGGAGAGCTGGCTGTGCATGACTTTCGCTTTATCTTGTCAAAGAGAGGAAAACGTTTGCAGAGTCCAGAATCCAGGCAGCGCAGTCCACTTTCTAGCCCCCTTAGTGGAATAGGGGATGTGGGAAAGAATGGAATGCTTTGGTCTCTTCCCAAAGCTCACTCAGGTGAGTTTTTTACAGTGTTACATCACTATTGGGATTTAGTCCGAAAGTGTCCTCAATATCATTTTTGGAAAGAGGGCCTAATATGGTACTCATCTTAATTGGAAACTATATTTGAGTGGTGTGTGTTTAGGGGTGGATCTAAAAACAGATACCAAAACGACATGTGTTTCAAAGACATTGGACTACGGGCTCAAATCTGTGAATTATCCTAGGTTTAGTATTTAACATGAAGGGGGGGGGGGGTAATGTGATCATTTAAGAAGAAAGAGAATCTTCACTTTGATAATCAATTTAGTTATTCATATGATCTCCATAAATTATGAGGAAACTAGCTATGGCCTTGATTTGGATTTGCTAGTCATCTTCTACTAGTTAGATATTTAGTATGGTAGGGGAATTGGGTGCAGAGCTAATAGTGTCCATTTTGGCCCATTTACAAGTAGGTCCAACTCAATTACAAGTTTGCATGATACAGGGAGCATTACAAAAGCAACGGCAGTACCAGGGACGTCACTGTTTTTCACAGGAAGTAAAGATGGGGATGTTAAGCTCTGGGATGTTACTACAAGGTCAATGGTGGGTCATTGGCCTAAGGTCCATGAGCGGCACACTTTTCTCCAAGTGAATTCTCGAAGCTTGGGCTCCATCATTCAGGCACACTTACTACACTTCCCTTCTGACCTTCTGGAATTCCTTTCTGCATGCACCTTTCAATCCCTTTATACTTGTAGATGTGCTGGGAGGATCTATATATGTGCTCTGCATGCATTGTTCATTTACTCTTAAGGTGAAGTCACATGGACCCTTCAAACCCATCCACCCATGAAGTGATGTTACCAAAAAGAATGGGTGACATTACCCATTTCTACACAATGCGCCTCCATGTAGAGCAACCCATTTTACCCATTCTTCATGCCTTTATGTCTCCCATGTAGTCGAGGCAAGTCCATAGGCTAGGGAAGTATTTATAAGTGCCATGTGAAAGGAGGCTATTCTTCCCAAGGGACCATAAGGTAGATATTTACCATTGGGGGCACCCATCCAAGCTCACCCATTCTTAAGTCCCTACAACCGTGGGATGAGTACCAAGGGGGTCAACCCATCCATGTTTTGGATGGGTTCATGCGATTGTCCCATCCATAGACGGGTACCCTTCTTTTTTTGAAAAAGAATGTTTGGAAAGGTCCATGCGACTTGACCTGAAGTGTATGTACGGTAAGAGGGCCTACTTCATTTACTTATATTAATGAAACATCTATATTTGAGTGCTGGTGTGGTGAGGGGTGCATCTACGATCAGACACCATAAAGACATGTGCTCAAAAGAGACTGGACTACATGCTCAAAATTCTCTTTCAAAATTCTCAAAATGTTCAATTTGATAATGAATAAGATAATCATATGAGCTCCAATTATCATGCGAAAAATGACCTCTTCCTCAGTTAAATTTCCAAATCATCTTGTATTTACTGTGTATTCAATATCATAGGAGAACTGGGTGCACAGCTAAGAGTGTTTCTTACAGGCGCACTTATCTTAGAAGTGGCTTGATCATTAACTGAATGGTTAACTCTGATGGTTGCAGCAAGTGGCAGTAACAGATGTTCAACCAACTGTAGATGGGTTTCTGACGTGTGGTGGAGACGGCACAGTCAAGCTGTTTAGACACCAATACTAGGATGGCTTCACTCCATAGGTGGAGTTTATCTTACAACTCTTCACCTTGAAATTTCCATCTTAGTCTCACTGGGTACCAATTACATGCCAATGATACGGCATGGCGCCATTTTTTGTAGGTAGATTCTTTTAAAGCCACCTCCTGACAGTTGTGGAGTGGTTGATCACACTGTAGGTTACTACTTGTACCATTCATGTAGACCTTGTAATCATGTGCATTGCTTTAGGACCCTATTTCAGGTTATATTGCTAGGAAGTAGGAGATTATTCTGTCAGCAGCTGACAACCAAGTGTAATAATTACAGAAGCAATGTTTCTGGGTGATGGCCACCTGCTGGTGGTGGATTAGTCATCAGTTAGTGAAGCGGGCCATATGGTCTCTAAATGATCAGATATCTTTTAAATCCTTTCAAGTTACGCTTTTGCATTGTTATTAAGATGTATGGGCCTTATGATATTACTTTTCGTATTTGATGTACTACAGTAATATTCGTGGCTTGTACTACAGGTTTTCCTTAACTTGGCTTCAGTGCCTTGAGTACAAACATGGCCCTGGGCGGCACCATAGTAATTCCAATTGCATAGCTGGTTAATACTAAGTTTAAAGTCTGAAAGCAACTGTGTTTAGATGCAACCATTCTAAAATTGGCCGGATACCGACTCTCTCAACTTACCTCAGTGCATTGTTGTGCCCTTTCGGCATGCCATGCAGTATATGTTAATTTGGAAAATTCTAACAAGTGGCAACCTCAAATCTCAAAAATATAGTTCATTGTTGACTTTTTGATTCTCTGCACTAAGTTTCTCCACGATTTTTTATTTATTTTATTTTATTTTATTTTCTTTCCAGAAATGGATGAAAATATCAAAGATACATTATTATTAACAAAGGTATAGATGAATGTCCAAGTAAAGCTGTGGTTTAGGAATCTTATCATATCGGTGAGCACCACTTTGGCTACTATTACAAAATGATAAACATATAATGATGAAATGTTCATAATCCAATGATATTAGCCTCTATCTCATGGAGGCTACCGCACTTCGCCACTCTATGAGATAAGGCAATCTACATGGATGGAAGGTATCTAGTAGTGTGGGGTAGTGCCCACTACCATGTGGGTCAAAATAACATTTAAAAACCTCATGCTCTAAACATATAGGAATTTTTGTTAGATTGGCATTGCTTGTTTTCGGAGGCGATTCCATGTGTTGCTCACATGCAGGAGCCAAATTAAGGAGCAAATATCCTTTGCATATGATGCCCAATTTGGGTGGGTTTTTTTTTTCTCCTCTTGGGATAAAGTGACGGTTTTGCACAACTTGATTGGATGGTGTTGGAAAGAAATGAGTGCACATTTTGCTTGCTCCATGAAAATGAGGTAATCTCCCAAAATGACCTCATGCGGCCCTTCCAACTTTGAGGGTGACGGACTTCATCTAAATTTGCTAAAAAAATCCCAAATTTGTGGAAGTAGCTCATTTTTCATGCACATAACATATTATGGCAAAGTTGCCAACTTCCTAAAATTTGTGGCATGACCAAAACGGTCATGTAATGAAAAATTCCAGAATTTTCTCTAGTTACCCCCTTGGATGAAGGCCTTGTTCATATGTCAATATGAGCTAGGAAATGTGGTCCGATTGACTTCAAATTTTCTTAGCAAGAATACATGGTAGTCTAGTTCATATCTGTATGGTTGAATGTCAAGAAAAAAAAAGTTGAGTTTACTACATGATAAAATTTTTCAGCACCGGTGTTGGAAATGCCCGAAAATGGAATGTGAAGGCTTGAGCGTGTAGGGGTTAACATCACATGATCACATATTATACCATGCAAAAATGTAAATATCCTATAATTGTTGACTGCTCCTTGATAAAGCCCACCTCAGTGAACAATGAACAATAAATGTCCAACATGCGCTCATTCACATACAATATACTAATGTCAATATTTGGACTTCATTTTCAGTAATTGCATAAAAGATGTCTCTTTTCACTTTGCTTTTCCCTAAGTAAAACATTTAGTGTCATGGACTGTGGTGGCAACTTTCCATTCGATGTATTCACGTATGAAAGGGTTTGGAGTTGCAGTTTAAAGTGGTTCCAATGACAAGAGGATAAACATACGACTACAAAACATCCTCGACCCAAAGCCTTGCTCAAGACGTAATGCTCGGGATAAAAAAGGAAATTCAAACCTTTGGCTTCAAGAGCAAAGTTAGTGCGAGGATCATTTGGTTTTGTCCTTTCTTTCTTAAGGGCCATTATAGCAATGTGCAATGGCAGAAATCTATGGATGAGAGTGTCAAATTTGGTAACAAAGATTTGTAATATACCCCAAAATGTTTATCAGAAGCAAATAATGTAATCGTTTGTGTTGTGCAAACAATGTATTTGTGTTTGAAATTTTTTATTCTAGTGTGTTGTTGGGATTGATCAAACAACGTCGTAACAAGCAAAATGGGTGCATCACCTTGGGGGGTGGACTCTTCATTGGAAACCTAAATGATGTGTGTGGGTTACTACGAATATTTAATCCCCTATATACAAATTTTTTATAGAGGAAAGATATGTATATGTACTAACATCATGCTAAAAAATGGATTATGTATTTAAATTAAGCTTTCCAACTTAATGTGACAAATGCCTCCACTACATATACAAACTATACATCCTGAATTATATAAGCCTTTATTATGTATAAGATACACGTTCATACTCCGATGAGAAAAACATTAAATGTTTTTTTTATCCATAGCATGTAACTCAACACTTGTATCAAATAAACAAAATAATGAGCATAATAACTCAGCCACAATCTAGAAAGCAAAACTATAAGAAGTCCATGAGAGCTCCAAGAGCCTCTAGTTTGTAAAAACCTAGAACCCAAATGCACCCTAACAAGAAAACACATGGTAGTCATTGAAGACTATGACCGTATGAATATAATGGATGAAAACGTGAAGTGGATGAAACTAACATATCTATTGTCAACCTTTTCCCTAAACCTTAGGGCTCTCTTTTGTACAGCTACATTTACTTTATAAAATCTAATAGCCTTTTTAGTTGTACACACTAGAGACAAACAATACCTCTACCTTATGTATACTATGTACACTAATGCCTCAAATAATACCCCTTCTCACACTTATGTTAGTTCGTACGTGGTATGAAGAGTCCACCCCCTAGATTCTACTACACATGTTATGGGAGATTTTGTATACTTTGTGATAATAGTCACATATATACACCAAATGATACCAAGTGTACATGCTAAACTCTCCTCAATATGTATTTAAGACACTTAGGGATATATAAATGCCCTTAATGTTATTTAGGTCCATAACAATGTTTTGTGGGATTGACAATATTCCACAAAATATTCTCAAATATTCCCACATTCAATATGAATGTGGAAATTATCCAAGAATATTCTATGAAATACTATTAGTCTCATAGAACACTAATATGAATTTGAATAATATTATGCCATATATATATATATATAGACTTTAAACATGGACTTTTGGCAAATACAATAGCTACACTAAAATCTTGAGCCTTTATACAACAAAATGTAGACTACTTTTGGGTCTCTTGATCCTTAAGAGGATAAGCTTTCCTTGAAGAATATACAGATTAAGGTAGTCTCTTTCACAAGGCCACCGACAAGTGAAATAATAAGGACAGCCTTCATAACAAAAGCGTTAATGTAAATGAAGATTACCATAACCATGGAATTTTCTTGGCGATGATTAAGGTTGATGTTATTATTCAATGATGCGGCACTTAGGTTAGGTTAGATTAATCAAATTAATCTTTAAATAGCTTGAGGATATCGAAAGGGTAAGCATAGATACCTAAGAATAACATGATTCAAAAATTGTATTGCATAGTCATTACAATTGAAACACTCAAGGTGACACTCATTGAATCAGTTTTATTATACATGAAGTTCCAAATCATTTTGTTAATTTTCTTAAATGTAAGTGCAAAATCAACACATAACATTCCTCCAACAACCTTCACATATACATATGATTTTACAAGTTCATACATATGCAAGATTGAAATTTTCATAACTTTCAAAACAACCAAAGTACAAGGTAAAAAATGACCTTAGTTTGATGGAAAATGACTTTATGATATCATGTCTACATACATAAATTTAATTCAAAATGTAGGTAAACTAATAATGTCAAAATGGCTTCGACAAAATCAATGTTGAAGAACACAAATGCAACCTCGTCAGGATAGTTCTTCCAATAATCTACCCATTAGAAATGAAGCTTATCCTGATCAAATACAATCAAGGTGATTTGAAACTTACCATTGATCATTCTAGATTCAATAGGAAAATAAAATAAAAATCCAAAAGCACCTTTGTAATCGCTTAAAGAGAAAGATAATCTTCATGTAGAGTTGAAATTGTCCATGTTAACATGCTCTTAATTGCACGTGAATGCTATACATAGTTAATTTTCAAAAATGAAATGGCACAGCCACTTAAGTCTTTACTCATGACCATTAATAGCAAGTTCCATAACATTATTGAGTAATGTGCGTTTGTTCATGTGTGCCCTGAGAATATAATCATGGGATGCTCCAACCTGATGCAAATTTAGACTTAATTTGAGTCTCCTTGAGTTTGAGAAGTAACCAATTGAAGTTTAAGATTTCAAGAAGATTATCCATCATTTTAGAAGAATTTAGAAGAATGTAGAGAATATACCTCAAATTAATGAAGAAATTTGAAAGATGTCAACCTGTAACCGGTCAGTCTTGGAAACACTAGGATCTCGACCGGTGATGCCCAAAAATCTCCCCAGACACTGATTCTCAGCTCACAATAGGGCCACAGCCCACATAATATCTTCCATCCAAGAAAATGTGATCGAAGGTATGTGAGCCTAGTGCGACAAACACTTCCCTCAATATTTATTGATGTTCAATGCTCGTGTACCTGCATTTAAAAAAGGAAGAGATGCGCTAGTATCTACTTTCAGAAGATCCTGACCACTTCACAATAGAAAGTGCTGTTTGAGGGTCACATACCGTATCAAGTTGATGTTGGTGTTGGATTTTGAAAGCACCCCACATGTTGCTAGTCCATATCTAGAGGAAATTGGACATTTTTCAATGCTCTTCTTCGTCATTTCAACACGTGCAGTAATGTGCATGCCAAGTGAATTACTGTGACACAGATGAGACTCGACAGTTGATTCTCATGACTGTTGGTCCCTCACATGATCTGGCTAACTAAAATTAAGAGCAACCTGGAACCCAGTGCCTTATAAGGCTTGAGGGGACTCCCAACAAATGCAGAATAGTAGCCCTACTACAGTGGCTGCACGTACACTTCACTGAATCCGAGGGGAGGGGAAGTTACACACGTTAAAAAATGCTAGTTTCGGAATAGAGTTTGGTGGGTCAGGGTAATAGAATGTTGGCCTTAACATGTGCCTTTTATCTTTGAGGAGTTTGGTTTCAAGATTGGTCTTTGTTTTTATTGGGTTAAAACCATCCGTCTTCAACTCCAGTTTCCGATTGGATATGGAGGTTTTAAGCCTTGCAAAAACGCCGCCTTGGATTAGAGTTGAAAACAAACGATTCTCCTTATTAAAAAAATGGACCAACCTTGAAACCAACTTGCTCCTCAAGGTTAGGCACGTGTTAAAGCCGAAATTCTTTGTAACTTGGTCCATTGAACTCTGTTTTGGAACCAATGTTTTCAAACATGTGTGGGCCTCCACATGAAATGATGCAGGACTGCAAGCTACTTTGTGGCTTGAGTGAGATGGTGCTAATTCCAACCCCCTCGCAAGAGCGCACCCTATGCACGTCTCCTAATAATGTAATTGGAGCACACCTTAAACCATCCGAATGTCTCTAGTGCAAAGTGGGAACGGATTTGGGTGAAGAATGTGGCTTGATTTTGGGCAAAAATGGCACAAGTTTGGGGTGTCAGGGCGTAGCTAGCCTGGGTAAGTTACTTACATGTTTTTTACAAGACTCTGTATGCAAAGGTTATGGTGGTTCATTTATTTATTTTTGTTGATTTGGTGGAGTGATGAATGACATACTTGAAGGACGAATGTCAAGAATTTGTTGTTTTACTTTGAGTTCTCGAAGAATTATGCTTTGAGCTTTGTAATGTGAACTTGCCCAAAATTGAGACCGAGTTTGCCTCCAAGCTGAGACTTCGTGATGGAGAAGGGACTTGCAATGGGTCGAATTGTGAAGCAACCCCTAGTGAGAAACATGAACTTGAATTCCAGATTTGCACGTGAAGACCTTTCCCCTTAGGACCAGAATCAGAGACTGTGTGATGTAGTGCTTGTGAATTCATGTGCCAAACAAAATAATCTAAATTCTGAGGCAAGCGGCTGGTTGAGTTGTTTACGTGGTGTTAGTACCACACTGTTTCTTTACCAAGCTCTGAACCGGGTGCATCCAGCTCTACATAGATTGAACAGGTGGAGTGGATCAGCAAGACCCCAAAAATTTCCTCTGCAGGTAACAGAAATGAATGCTTTCCCATAACCTTGTCCGGTATGGGGTGGAATTGATCATCAGAATCCACGACTTCACACGAATCATTCAAATTTTTCTCATTGTGAGGGAGAGGGATCCAATGTGTAGCGGCAATAATCGTTGCATACATGATGAGATTCACGGTGTAAGAGGCAGTCGAACATACATTATAAATTATACACCCACATTGCGAAATCAACAGTATGTACCATGGGTACCGATTACGCTTATTTACGTACAAGAGCAGCACGTTGTATATCTACTAGTTGATATACTGTTGATATCTACTAGCTAACTGAGCTCCCGCTTGGAACGATCTAGTTGACCGCATGATGCTGAGTTTCAGCATTGCCCGACGGGGACTCGAAGGTCAGCACGTTGTCGTTCTTGATTCTGATGGTAACCCAAGCACCCTCGTCCTCGGACTCTAACATGAACATTTTGAAATTACTGACCTTTTCAGTGTTCATCAATTTCTTCATGAAGAAGCCTACAGAGGCCGCAGCAACAATAGCCCCCGGTGGGCCAAGGATTCCAACCCCGATGGTTGTAGCTGCAGCTTCAGCAATTGCACCTGTAAGATTTTCTTGAATCGAGTTGAGAAGCTCCGTCAAATTGTGAGGGGTGGTCATGTGAATCTTAGCGTCGTCAGCAGTCACCCATGACACCAGCCACCAATCCACGGCGGTTGTTAAGAAGCCTGTATGGTAGTCAACAATCATGCTGCCACCAGCATCGTCAGTCGACCCGACGTCTAAGCCATTGGGGAATTTGAGCTCGTTCGTGTAAACGTCACTGTACTTGTGTGCGATGACGATGCTGTTGGGTTCAATGCGTTGCCCACTCTCATTGACAACGCGCACTTTGGCCTGACGGTGTGTAATTAACCATTTTGAATGAGATTCCGGATGCTGGATGCGTCAAAGACAGCAGGGCACACCACCCGAAACGAAAGGTTCTCACTATCTGACTTAACAAATGGGTCTCTCCTGAAAACGAAATCGATGATGCACCGAAGAGGCGATCGAAGAACCCACAACTATATCGAGTGAGAAGTGGTCTGACTCAAGTTCCCTGTGAAAAACGTCACTGTATCCCTATAGCAGGAGCGGAGTAGAGAAACAGCTCGTGCTCAATACAAGGGAAGGGAAGTGAGGAGATAAGTCCAGGCGCTCTACATCCCGATTATATACCTTTGTGGTTACAACATGAGCGGCCACGAGAACGACGACGAGTGGTGCAGAAGAGTACTCCGGTAGAGATCCTCTGTCTGTATTCCCGACTCCTTAGGAGGCATGACGCCCATGCACACTACAAGTAAACATGGGTCTAAATGGCCCGGTTTCAAAATTAGGCATTTCAAGTAGTCAAGACTCTATAAATGTTACAGGTTGGGAGTAGCAAAACAATAGCATACACAGAATTATAACAAGTAACACTCATACAATTCATACCGATGATTAATTTTATATGAATAACACTTCAAATTTTCAAAAATGAAGAACATCATGTTTTATAAAAATAAAAATAAAAATACCAATGGTAATACATAATTCAATGAAACTAATTGAAAGAAATAATCTATATATTAGTAACTTGACGAGATTCTTCCAACTAAACTACTGAAAGACATAGTCTATAGTAGTCTGACGAGAAGCTTTCAAATGATGAGATGAAACTTCCTTTTGGAGTCCATGAATGCTCATGATGTGTGATAGGGCATCACTTGGCCTTTGTTTAAAGTATTTCTTCAAAGTCTCTAGAGAACACTTAGCAACACTCAATCTTATAACTTCTTCTACCATATCAACCATAACCTCATCAACATCAATTTCTTGATGTTGTGAGGAATACATATCCAGAAACTCCTCATCGGTAGGTTCATAAGGGTTGTTTAAATCAAACTGCATCTCATAATTGAGGTATTCATGAGCATTCATCACGTCACCAACCTCACTATCAGATGACAATAACGTCAGTTAATGAAGTAGAGTAGCAACTTCATCAACCTCTACCAAACGCCTAGCTTCCTCTATCTCCCTCTCAATAGACATCGAAAGAACATCTGTGTGGCTCCAAAAATTTGGAATCATTGGTGTGGTAACTCCCACATGCCATGCCCACCCAACCATAACAACAATTTGATATATTATATATCAATTGCAAACACCTTGTTTGCACCAAAACAATCTATCTGATATTGAATCACCAACTTTCGGTATTGTGCCTTGAAAGATGCAATAATGCGTGCATCCATGGGTTAAAAGCGACTTGTGGTGTTTGGAGGTAGATATTCTAATCGTGACCCTCAAACGTGAACCTACATTTGGCACTTGATGACCCGAGAAATTACCTAGGAGCAAAATCACCTTCTCTTCTTGTGCCAACACCATCCTCCTCTCAAAATCTAGTATAAACTGCTAAAAAATGACCGTAGTCATCCACGCCTTCTTGTTAGCAGCCCACTTAATACCCAAATTCTCCGGATAGAGAATGTTCCCAGACGTAAAGGCCACTTACAAATACAAAAATTACAAATTTTGGGGAAAAAAGGAGGATAAATCAAATAAAATTCAGGCTCCATACCCTTGATTGATCCGTAAACATGTTGACTAAAGATATGCTTGTAATTTTTTGAAAAGAAAAAAGAAAAAGAAAAAAGAAACAAAAGAAACAAAAAAAGAAGGTCTATACAATACCTACGCATGCCTGATTGTTGACCCTAACTGCTTGCTTGACCCTGATTGTTGACCCTGATTGTTGCGCCTAAAAGATGCTATATCAAGATTGTAAGCCCCAACTAGCAAACTAGCACCCAACAAGCATCCCAACTCCCAAACCTTCTATGTCTGCCATCTCCTCACCCAAATTGCTTGAAAGTGCACAAGGAGGAAGGATCTCTAAATAAGAGAGAATATTTGACTTGTTCACAAAGAATATGGGATATTAAATGTGATTACATGTTTAAAATGTATGCTCCCATATATTATTACCTTGATTTTCTCAAAATTAACACATATAGAGGTGTAATTAACAAAGAAGGGAATAGAGCGTGTTATAACACTTAACACATAACACTCACTAGTCTTACCAATTGTGTTTTTGTAGGGAGGAAAATTTTCTTAACATATATGAAATTATAACGCTTAATATAAGGGTAACACTTATAGAGTCTTGACTATACATGAATTGATAAGAGCATCTCCACTACAGGATGTGCACGTCAAATAAAGTATATAATATTGTATACCTATGGGGAGCCCTTCATCTTGGGCGGGGCAGCTCATCATAAGTCAAAGTCCACCAAAGCCTAGGCATGCCCCCGTCATACTTAGGAAGCAATCAGTATGATGCCCTGGGCTAGATCACATCTTCATTCTGTTTGGCCCCGCTCCTCCCATGCTTCTTTCACTGCCTGGTCTTCCTATGCGCACTTGCATGGGAACTCTTCCTTGTTGGGAACCAATGTGACAATACCCGGTCACCTAAGCCATTAAGCCCCTTTGACATGTGAAGGAACTCCATCACTTAACTTGGGAATCGTCACATTGGTTCTCAACAAGGAAAAGTGGTTGGACAAAAGGTGGGAGCGATTTTGGGAGAAAGTCAGGTGATTTTGGATAAAAAGGCTGGAGCGGTTTCAATGGACAAGGGTTGGACCCGTTTTGGAAGTCATTTGTAGTGATAAAAGTGTGGGTCTAGGAGGGATTTAAATCACTAAGGGGGTAAGTAACTTCAAAACTTTGTAGTATATTATACATACGATGTGCAATTTATTTCAGTTTCCACCATATCTGAGCCGGCTTAGCATGATACCACTAATTCACATGGGCTTAATTAGCCAAAACCAGCTAAATAAGCCAAAGAGTTGGTTTAAGCACTGTCCACCTTAAGTCACTACACTATGTGGATAGGCCAATTAGTGTGACCTTTTGAATATTGGTGCAATATACTACATTGACGTGGAGGTCCAAGTTGCAACTGAGATAAAGTCCATTCCCACTAACTGACTTGTCACACTTGTGGAGCTACATGGAGCTGGGGTGTGAGGGCATGTTTACAGTAAAGGAATTAGGCAATAGCTCTTAAATGATCAGGGTACCCTACTTTTTGGATGAGATCATGGAGAAAACCTTGGACTTTAGCCTGAGCTTGTCTTTTGGATTTCATAAGCTAGGCTTAGTGTAAACTCAAATGTGATCATGAAAAAACCTCACAATTATATTAATTAGAGTTTAGATATAAGAATGCATCATGGAGGAGAGAAGAAAGGAAGTGTTGGTAGCTTTGTTTGTGTATTGGTGTCTGTATATGTTAATTCAACAAAATTCTGAGTATTCTAACCCTACTTATAAAGTAGGATTTAAATATATAAGATTTGTTGATTCTTAGTAGAAAATTATAGCATAGTTACAATTATTGCACAATAAAAAATATTGAGCAATAGTTACATAGAAAGAAACTTTCTACAGTGGCTCCAACCCATCACATTCTAAATCATTATGAATTCATATATGAATAGTATTAGAATATGTATTTCTAATAAGTTGTTATTATGGGTTGTCTCTTGAGACCCATTGCACATTCCGCCCGGTCTACCTTCATGAGCCGTCCCAAAAAGTCCCTACAATCCCGGCCAACATTATCCATACTTGCCATGTGGGATTCCATGTAGAATTTTCATCCACAAAAATTTTATGGACAATAGTTCAAGAATTGCCAACCTCAAGAGGGAATTTGTGACACTCTCAACAAATAAGAATTCAAGGACTCTCAAGAGTCAAGGCCTAATGATTTTCATGTAAACAAGCCTTGTGTATGACTCCTTACTTATTTTATTGCAGTAATTCATCCCTCACAATGATATTTAAATTTTGTAATATTAAATGCAAAAGGTCGTGAAACTAGTCATGGTAGACTACATTGATGATTCCAATTAGTGAGGGAGGGTTAATAGTTAGGGGGGTTGCTATTTTATGAGTACCATGACATAGGTTTCATAGCTATATGACACATGGATATAAGCAGTGCAAGTGTATTGAGCAGGGTTGCTTTGACAAAAAAATGTGCCAAGATGGCCAACTGGAGCATTGTGCAAATATGATAAATTAAAACAATTCCTTCGGTTTTTTAAGAAAAGAAAATTTCTAAATTTAAAAGGAAATCCTTTACTAAAGTATTCAAATAGCCAAGTGACCAATTTTTCTTTTAGTGTTGGCTACTAGTTACCATTTTTAACTAGTTGCATGCAAAGTTCATACTCTTGGGAATTTTCTTCCTCGTGATACCAAACTATGCACTTATGATGATTGGGTGAAATCTGTTCATTGAGCAACATATTATGAGGTGATCTAGTGAAGTCATGTCCAACAACAAGCTTACTATTAACCAGTAACAATGCCATAGTTCAACCTTCCAAGTTTCACAAAAGGTCCAAACAAATTCCAATTTTAATTTGATTTTTTTCAATATTCATGAAATTCCCTCATCTACATGTACATGAGGTTTGCCATTCAAGACTAGTAATGTGCAGTATTAGGGCCAAGAACAAGCCCTCAAACTTCCATTGTTTCACAGAAGGCCCAAACACACTCCAATTTCATTTTTATTTTTATTTTTCAATATTCATGAAAATATCTCATCTATATTCTTTGTGAGCCCCTTGAAAGCAATCCAACCCCGTTTGTCACACCCTACTGCTACCATGTTGTGTAACCAACAACATAAAAATTACAAAGGGAAACATAAATATTAGAACGGGCAGCCCCGATGAAAACTTGGTTACATGGGTCTAAGGATCACTTTAAATAATTCCCATAAGTTATGGGCATGTCCCAAACAATTCGTAATAGGGGCCCACTCATGCTCATGCTCATGCTCTAGCTTCTCTCTAATAATGAGCGTGGGCAATTACTGAAGGTGATACTAAATTTCTTTACGCCATGGAATTAGTGCCACCAAAAGATCTTAGAAAATATTGGACATCCCAACACCATCCACTAAAAATATTATTCATAGGAGCTTTATTCACTGAAAATACCGGCACTTGACACTATTCATTGAAAAAATTGGCACGTGGCACTATCCACTATCCACTAACAAGCATGTGTTTCCATATCATTTAACACTCTACGGACACCTAGTACCTTAGAACATGCATTTATTTTCTTGAACCCTATGGTAAAAATAGCATGTATTCACGAATTTAGTGTGGCTCGGCAAAGTTCTCAGCCATCGGTAACTTGGAGATTCGGCTAAATAGTGTGTGCTTCGGGATAATGAGTGTAGCGACATTCATGGGCCTGTTTGAGAGTTTAGTGTAGGTGGTGAACGACAGTGTTCACTGTTTGCATGCTTGAGAATAGGTCACGTGGGGGCATCGGAAGTGGGTTGCAAGCGGGGCTCCCGACAAGTAGGAGATATATGTGGGCTCATTCGAATCTTCCTTGCGTGTGTTCATGCCGCTCATGCCTCTTGCTGCTCCCCGCGACCTCAGTTGCTCATGACAAGACTCTCCATAGTGATAGGCTGACATGATCTGCTGGATCAGGCAAGTCTAGATAGTTCGACATATAAGAACCCTCACCAGCTTAGATTCAGAGGTACTCCATCATACATATATTCCCCACTTGGAGGAGGAGAAAGAAGCTGAGTAGCATATCTGATCTGCTCTTGAAGTGTAGATTTCCAGTTTTGACCAGTGCCTGCAGTGCATCAACATTAGTCAGCTTGTAACGCTAGCAAGCTAGCTAGCTGCAGAGATGGATGCCCTGTTCGCCAGTGTGGATCATAAGCACTCCGAAGCAGTGGCCAAAGCCGGTGGTCAGCACCGCAAGCTGGGCCATCCCAAGATTATTGTGCACCTAGGAAACACGAATTCGGGCAAGTCTGGTAGCTATGGATCAACCGGAGGAGGTCCGAAGTTCGACGAAGGCAGTACTCATGGCCCAGGAGGAGCAGGTCCGAAGAATCCCATTCATGAGCCTGGCCATCCTGTGATAGGCACCCCACCCGGCCATGGAGGTCCCAGGCCTGCTGTGAAGCCTACCCGTGGTCATGGGCTACCTGTAATTGGCGGCTTTCATCACGAGGGCAACAACAACGCTGCGGGCCATTTTGTAGCAGGACACCATCCCGAAGGAATGATGAGGTGCGCCAGGTGCAGTTGCATTTACACCGAGTGCCAGTGCGGCAAGAGCCGTCAGGTGGGCATGCCGTACTGCCCCAATCCCAACACTGCGGATGTGGTAAGCGCATACATCGCAGATCCAGCAAAAATTTGACATTTTTTAGTTTTGGAAATGTAATAATTTGCCTTGGAGCGAGGACTGGAAACTTCATCTTAGGCTGCTAACATGGTGGAGTTTTTGCTCTCGTTATGTAATATATATTGCAGCCGAAGGAATTCAAGACCATTGTCCAGATCTATAGGAAGGGTCCTGAGATGAAAACAGTTGAGAAAATAACACAGAAGAAGAAGGTCAGCAAGGAGGAGCGCAAATTCTACTTCGAGCGGGAAGTGATCTGTTACGAAGATGTGGAGCGCATAGAACTCATCCCTGTCATCAAGGAGGTGCCCAGAACGATAAAGGAGTTTGTTTACGAGTAATTTACTCCACAAGATGACTGCAATATTCTAATAGCATGTGTTTAAACCTGTAAAACATTTCAATTCAGTAGTGCTAGCTAGCTGTGCATGCTGAATGGTGTTCAAACCTGGTTGGTGGCGGTAAACGGTTTACAGATGATTGATTCATCATGCAATGGCGGTTGCTGAATCATTTTGTTCTAGTAAAGGGTCATGCATGCGTGGCGTATATTGGTCTATTTATATCTGTGCTTTGAATATGCAGGGTCATTACTACAGAAGTCGAGGTTCCGTACACGGAGCTTGAGGTGGATTACAGAGAAGACATTATAAATGACGAAATACCTATATTTAAAACAAAAGAAGTCCCTGAAACCATCTCAGTTCCGGTTGTGGTAGACAAGGAGGTGACTCGCATGTGCGAAGAGCCCACTGGACAGTAAGTAACGTTGCCAGAGTCTGGCTATGGCCACCTTTGAATTAATCATCTCAGAATGCACCATCTCTGCATGATATCGATCTACAGTTGGGGTTACCATTCTTTCATTATTTTCTGGAAGATCACATGACAAACAGATCCTGAATTCTGATAAGATAACATTCCAAAAAACTGACATCATTGAATGTCCATATGGCTCCGAGAGGTCTGTGATTAGATTGGGGATCGATCTTGTGCGCTAATTTGCTGATTTGCAGATGGTGCGAGGTGCCTGTTGAAGACTTTTGCACCCGCGGTGACTTCAACCTCATCTGCGATGACGAAGCCCACGATCACTGGTCTTCATCCGATTCATCCGATTCTGATTCATCTCATGCTCATCGACATCGCCATCACACCCACCCTAATGGAGGTCGGTATAATGATAGTCCTAAGAGCGCTACCAAATCGAAGAACTTGAAGAACACGTCTGAGAAAGAGAAAACCTCGGGTGTAAAACCCGCCCTCTAGTAGCCGTAGTCGATGTCACTGTTGATCAGTTAGTACAGGATGCAGGCGGAGTTAGAGATATACAGTGGCTGGTAGAGATAGAGATTTGCAGTAACTCCATCACAATATATGCATTTGGAGATGATGCACTAAACTATCACTGCATATGTGATTGTGTATCTGGAGATTGGTATTCAGACTTGTAGTAACTATAGATTGTGATTTACAGATATTATTATCGCCAAAAGCCTGAAACTGCATCCATGTGTTTATCCAGTGGTCATATAACAATAAACTGAGTTTTTCTTGATCACTACACTCGGCCTTGATTGTGTGCTTACTTCTGGCAAATAATTCCTTCAAGTTGGATCATCGACATGCATGTCGATCTCTTAATTCAATTGCTTGTGTGTGTCACTGGAAGCACTAGAACCATCTTACACCACAAAAGACAGTTAATTGCAAATTTGTTTGTTTGAATCTTTCCTTTGAGACACTGAAATACTTATTTCATTGCCAAAAAACACAGAAGGCCATAGGGACCCGAAGCAGAAAGAGGGCAGTTGCTTTTCATCACGAACTCATGGCCTTCTGCACTAATTCATAAAATTACGATTAATTGGTCGATGCAGACTCTCCCTAACTTCCTATGCCTGTTGACTCTGATAAATAGGAGTTATACATCAACGTGTAATAATGAACCGATAGCTCAGAAGGAATTGACAGGATTTAGCTGAATAAAGTATGAGTCACTTGATTTTCTAAGATGTATAACAAGTATAGCTTCTGAAGAAGGTCGATTAAATCCAACGATGAGGACATCGATGCTTCACATGAATGTTCATCATACCTGAAGGTTCGGTAGAATCATCTACATTTCGTAGAGCACGTTGTGAAGTCCTTTTGCGAAGCATAATCTGGAGGAGGTGTCTTTACTTCCGGTGCACGTGCATTTCTACTGTATACCACATGGACATGTGGGGTACCGAAAACATTGGCCGATCCACTGCAACTCCGATAAGAAATGTTCGTGATAATCATGAGAGGAAGCTATTCGGGGAATATTGCACACTTTGGCCCGTTGGAGGTGAAAAATTGTTCTTAGGACAGAACAATGATACGGAATCTGCTTGGCGTGCTCGGAAAATAGGAGCACAAGTGACTTGTTGTGTGCAAGTTGAGCAGGCCAGAGAAAATGGTTGACTTTGGTACTGTGGTGATCAAGATCCCTGGCACAAACCTCTCTTGCTGTTATACTCGTGTTCAATTTGCACATGTCTATCAATCGTCTCTACCTTTGATGTTGTAGCATTTATAAGAGTGTCTAATTCCTAGATGGTGATCAGAACTGAATTATCTGCCGCGGCTCATAGAGGAAGAGGACGTAGTTCTAACATCAGCGGTATAATCACATTCTTCTGCTTTTTGGAAATCTCACCAGTCGGATCTAGAATCTGTTGTGTAGAGCCACTTTGTAGTTTCCTCCATGGATGTTTTCAGGAATATTTGGTATGTACTCGTTTTCACGAGAATTTAGGAAGACTCATCAGTATTGCAGTGCTACGAATTCTTGTATGCCTGTATGCATCTATGAGAACAAAGCCTCTAATGAATCTACGCTGCTTTAATGTCACTAGAACTTGTTTTCACTTGCACAGAAAGCATCAACATGATTCTGGAGGCCGCCTGACAGTTTGCATCACACGAGGATAGGATCGGATTTGATATATCCTAGGCCGCATCGTTGATCTCAAAGTTGAGGTATGTTGTCTGCTTTTCTGAACACAATGTTAGAGTACAAAACATAAAGATTCGAATGGAACTTCTCAGCTTCACCTTATTCTCCATTTCAAGGAATACTCAATACTCGGCACTCAGTGCATAATGCGATCATAGTCATGTTTCCCCGATTCTAGGAGCTCAAAAATCTATTGTATGGCCTTTAATTTTCATCAATCTATGGAATAGCCTTGATGATATCTTGTCGGTGACATCAAGCTAAGCGATGTACCCAGCACTCATGTCTAACGTAGTGAGGTAGTTTAACTCTAGTACATACAAGCTTGTTGAATGGTGATCATATTACAGATACTCCAGGGACATCACCGTCGTTGTTCATACCAGGTTGTCGTAGCGAACCAACTTTGATCGGGGGCATTTAGTGCTACTACGCAACGAAGGAGACAGCAGGCATGGCAGGACGAGTTGATGCCCATGTGGGCAAAGCTCCTCATGGGACTGAAGAAGCCGGCCGGTTGGGAGGTAAAGTCTACAGTCAATTTCACAGTGACCACGAGAAAGATACAACTGTTCCGAACGGCAACACACACCAGTACAGCGGAGAAATATTGTATCCTCGCCATTCCCACCAACATGGTTACCAACATGGTCACCATTCCGACGAAGAGCTCCACCCTCACGGCTGCTTGTGCACTAGCTGCACGTACACTTCAGAGGCGTATTGCCCCCCCATCATAGATCTTGTAAGTGCCAGGAAGAGGAAAATAAGCTTATATTTTACGAATGTCGCCAGTTACTACTTTATTCTAGATCTAGTTGTAGTTGCAAATGAGCTTGGTATTTATGTTAGATGCTTTTATTCCTCTGTGCAGCCTAAGGAATATGAGACCAAAGTCAAAATCGTCCAGCGTTACCCTGAGATGAGAACAGTTGAGAAAACTTTTTGGGTAAAGGAGGTTCAGCGCGAGGACCGTGTCATTATGGTGCCCAAGACCGAAATCGTCGGTTACGAGACGATCCCGCGTTCTGAAATTGTACCCTACCTGAAGGAGGTTACCAAGATGAGGATAGAAATTCGTTACGAGTAAGAAAATTCTGACATCATAATGACGCAAATCATGTCCTTGCACTAGATTATGTGGCATCAGGCTTGTCTAGGCTGAGAATTACTACTACAAATCAATGTATATAGTAGATAGAGTCTTGTGATTGTTAGCAAATCGATGTTAATTGGAAGACATTTTCATGTACTTCTGTAAATGCCATTTAAAACTTTCTGGATGCTTGGATACTCAAAGTCTTTATTTCTCTTGACCCTCTTGGTTTGTGTACTGCACTGATTTCTGCAGAGTGGTCAAGAAAGAAATTGAGTACACCGTGATGGTGCCCTGCATCGAGTATGAAAAGAAGGTCATAGTAGACAAGATTCCACGAGTTCACAAGGAAATATACGAGGAAATTCGAGATGTGCCCGTTCTGGACACCGAGCAAGTCACCAAGTGCTCCGTAGAGTGGACTGGAAAGTAAGACAAAACTCCGGTCGTGTTTGCAGATATCTTTCTAAGATGTGATGGTTCAACCTCCTTCTAGTGCTGCAAGTGATATTAGTATCTTGACAAATACCAAGGTGAAATAAGTTATTTACAATGCTGTGCAGGTACATCGAGGAGCCGATACCTGTTGAAGAGTATTGTACTCCTGGTGAGTTCAACATCCTCTGCAAGGATGGGCGCCACCATGGAGACCACCACCAATCCAAGCGAAGGAGCTCCAGGACCTCTTCAGTTGCCTCTGTTGACGAGGATCACCATCATCACCATCGTGTTGTCGAAACTGTAGCTCCTAACGGTCCCCCCAATGTAGATTCAACTCCGAAGGAGCCTCACACCCCCACCAAGCATAAGACGGCGAAACCAGAAGAGCCCGCCGGCCCGGTTCCATATCCTCCCACCAAGGTTCGTGAGGAAGTCAAGGAACTTCCCAAGCATCCTGCAACAGTACTGATCAGCAATCCTACGACGACGACGAAGCGTGGTCATCTTCAGATTCCGAACAACCCTATCCCTGCCCCCAGCATGCCTATCAAGGAGCACGAGGGCCCCAGAAACCGGAGAGGCGGCATGAGGCATGACATTGAGGATGAATTACCTGCGATCAATGACCCCTTCAGCCTTGTGCATGATGGACTATCTCCCCCGGATGCCAAAGTGACCGTCATCAAGACTAAACTCGACCACGAGGCTGGAGAACATGCAAAGCCGGTGGTCCCAATTCCCGCAACCACCAAAACGAAGGATCAGCAACCCACCAAGATCGCCGGGACCCCGGCCATCAGCAAGCCTAAGGATCAACATCATGAGGATCACCAACATGTGAAACTCGCAACGGCAGGCGCCATCAAGCCTACAGATCATCAGCACGAGGATCACCAACATGTGAAACTCGCAACCGCGGGCGCCATCAAGCCTACAGATCAACAGCATGAGGATCACCAAATTGCGATGAAGACCCCAACCCAGGCCGGCAAGCCTAAGGAGAAGGTGGCATCCCCCCCGGCAATTACAACCCCGGCCAGCTCAAATAATACTAAGGATCAGCATGTGGAATTAAAACAACATCAACAGCGTGCAAAGGGTCATCACGGGACCACCCCGGTGGCGGCGGCGGCCACCAAGAGTATTTTAGAGCATGGAGATCGTCATGAGGAGCCTCTCAAGAATGTTCAAGCCCCGATGAAGACCAAGGTGCATGAAGATTCCTAGCGGAGTCTGAGGAAGGTGCAAACCTCGTCGACGACGGTGCATCGTGAAGCAGGAGCTGCAGCTTCGGATCTTTGAAGCCCCACCCAAGCAGGCAAAAAGAAGCCTGGCTTGTTGTCTAGGTTTATCAAAAATTAATTACGCAGTTACATAGTACAACATTTCGGATTATTAAAATATATTATCTTGACATGCGCGCATGGATACAAGTATGTTGATAGTGTAGGGAATTCATGAAGAATCCTGTGCTCCATTTTCTGGCGGCCATAATTTCTTGGACTTCGATTGTGGCCACTTTGTTAAGTAAGGCCAGAGAGTCGATGCCACTTTAGAATTTCAGATTCTGGAGTTGATGCATGTGTTATAATGGAACCTCGTCCAGATTCTTGTACAGTATTCGATGCGTATGCATCTGAACAATGCATCATGTGATCAAAGTGTATAAATTATACCCAAGTTATATCTCAGCTATGTTCAGTCCAATATTTTGCAGCGGGTTGTGCGAGGTAGTGCTGTCGTTCTTCCTGAATTTGGCAGCTCAACTTCTGGAGCGATTTCTCTGTGTTTCGATAGGAACTGAATCTTAAAAAATCGAGATGGAGAGAATTGTGAGAAAGGCTCTCCACCCAACCTTAGAAATGGAAGACTTCACATGAGCTGATGACCTTCCTCTCATCCCCAAGCCCATTTTTATTCATATGTAGATTTCCCCTGTAGTCTAGAATACCAAGTGAACACCAATCACTTGGTAGTTGTTCATCTACTCATCTAGAATGCTCGAGGTCACTTAAAACATTTTGGTTTAAGATACCCTGGAAATGTTTAAAATTCCAACATTAAATTGATGATTTACAATTCTATTCAGGGATATTGGATGCACAATTGATCTCATCCCACCTGTGGTTGTTGAAGAAATCGACATCATTTCCTTCCAGCCAAATACAGGTAATATGTGGCCCTATTGTGGCAATGCACTTCCAAACAATTTTGAATGTAGGATTAAATAAGGGATTGTCTCATCTGATTAGCACTTGCCAATCAAAGAGATTTTCATTTTAAGATTCAAAATGAGTATTTAGAGGTCAAACTGAACATTCTCTTAATATGTAAGTGATTGGCATATGACCCCTCCCAAGTGTGTAAATTGTTAACCCTTGCCTTGGGGTTCGTTATATGGGGATCCTTAAATTTCAAACCACCTCCATTGTTATACAAAGTTCAAGCCTTTTAAATCAACAATTTTTTCGATCTGCTTTTCCTTGTGTTACATAAGGTCAGCACACATTTTATGGTCCAAGAAATAATAAAATCCATGGAAATCTCACAAAACCCAATGGTGTCAAAGTTCAATAACCCATGTAGGGGCAACTTTGAAAATATAAATAAATGACAAGCTGACTATGGACCCTCAAAAAAAAGTCTATATGCATACTCCCTATCCAAAATAGAGTACTCTCCCATTTTTAAAATATTTGTTTGGACTCTTTATGATGAAGTTATGGTTGGTCAAAGTCCGTTGACCATTTCCTAGTCTTCTTCATAATATTATGAAAGGTGACTAGTTACCTAATAGTTGAATTAGTTGGTGAGTTATCCAAGGTTTGCATTAGTGCGACTACTCTATGGAAGCCGGTCCATGCCTCTGTGGCTACCCCGCTCAGGCCACTGTGGCCGGCCCGCAATGCCACCATGGCCATGGGAATGGGTACTAGGACTGCATGGTGGGTGCCGCATTGAGGCTATTGCCCAGCACCTCCCCACGCCACTCGCTCGCAATGCCCCGGGGGCCCTTCAAATGGCCTTTGATGGGCGCATTTGACAGGCGCCCATTGGCGATGCTCTTATGTCTTGAATTCTTTGTGCATCGGGCACCTCAAATTTTCTTGATTTGTCTTTATGTTTTGATAGGAAATACAATGGTCATTTAGATTATGCAATGGGATGGAAATATGGTAAAGTGGACCAAAAAAATGCTCCAGATGCTCATAACCACAGTTTTTTGGGTCAAACGCCTAAAAATAATAGAAATTTTTTGTTTAAAATTTAATTATTCTTCATGGTGACCTCTATTGTTGTGTTCAATAATAAAATTTAGAATACCAACATGAGATCTTCAAACTTGTGATTTAAATTACTTCTCAAAAGCAAATGGCTAGATTTGTTTTTGGACATAAATTTCATGACCTTAACTAATTTGAACTTGAGTTTCTTTTAATGTTCCTTGAATTCATTATACACTTGAGGATATCATCAAATATTTTTGTAGCAAAACATCAACTCAATGATATTTTATTATTACAAAATATAATTTCAACAATTACTTGATTAATATCACCACTTGCACACCCACTTGTAGCTTCTTCCAGAATATGAGATTTTATTTTATTTTTGTCGACACAAATTTTTTGGCTTCATAAAATACTATATTTATATAATATTATGATCATTTTCTTCACAATATTCAAGGTTACTATATTGTTTTGAATCACTTTCACTTAAACATATCCAAGTATCAAAAATTGTCCATTTTATCATGCTTGGAGCTAGTGTGATATAATGTTACGGTCATCCAAATTCTTCTACAGTTTCTTGTTGTTTGTGTTTCTCCGGAAGTATGGGGCTTTCGGTAGTGTAAGTTTTGTAAATTAAATGGATTTAGGAAATGTAAGTTAGTTTCTAACAATTCATTTTTCACTAAAAGTATCTTGATTCCATTATATAATTTTTTTTCCTTACAACTTGGATATTAATTTAATGGATTGTAATATCCACTTAATCTAACATTTAATCTAAAACCTCACTTCTTCACTTAAACTAAAATCTCAATCTTGCACTCAAACTAAACTCTTTACTCTTCATTCAAACTAAATTTTTAATCCATCACTCAAACTAAATTCTCAATCCATCACTCATGCATCACTTATGGGTCACTTCATTCATGTAATATTCTTAGGTTGTCACCAATGGTCTTCGGTAGTCTGCAAAGCTTTGTCAATGGTCTCCACTGCTTGTTCAAAATCTTTAAAGTCTTCAAATTCTTTCAAGGTCTCCAATGCCTCTAAATGCCTCCAAACTCCGAATGTCAAACTCATTATGACCCACCATCCTTCTTTCATTCTTTTTATTGCCCCCTTCAGCCAATAAAAAAACCATTGGGATTAGGGCATCAAAGACCCCTAAGTGGCTAGGTAACGGTTGCCGCTGGTACATCCTTCCCTAACCCTAACTACAAGTCCTACCTACCACGCCTTACTTACCACATCCTATCTACTAAGTTCCCACCAAGCCCTCCCGGTCTTGAACTCATGATTGTTTCTTAACTAATTGATTATCTAGAACATGATAAATGTAACATCATATTAATCTCCATCTACGTACATACTTGGAATAAAAATTATAATGTAAATGTTTCTATTTCAACTAATTACCGGCTCACATCACGACAACGGTACTAATTGATGGCTATGCATCAATGATGCATAATCTAAATATAACTATATCTCTATCATGTTAATCAAATCCAACATTTTCTAGTGGCTTATGTGGCTGGAGCGGCAACATGCATTTATACTAAGCATTTTTTTAATTATGTTTATTTTCCTTTCACAAATCTTGTTCTTTCATGGGCTTTGGTCTTGTTACAAAGAACTCAGATAGATGAATACAATGATATGATTTTGTTTGACATTGTTGATCTATGTATTTCCCATGAGAAATTGGTTTAAAAAAAATATTAAGGAAATTCAATTCTTTGGATATAATAAGAGTTTTCAATAACCTTATTAAATAGGAATATCTCTAATTAAAAGTTATCATATTTTGGTGTTATTTTATTTTATTTTATTTTATACAATTGATACTCTTATTATAGCACTTTCATGTTTTAACATGAACTTAAATTATAAATTGTCAAAACCTTATTTTGCCGATGATTTGTGTTTCTCATACAAGTGTTGTCGGTCTGGGACTGTGCAAGGTAGTGCTATCCTTCTTCCTGCATTTCTTTGATGTCTCTTGATCTTTCTCAATGTTTTGATAGGAATGAAATTCGAGTCTTCCACAATTCTCACAATGGTACAATGTGTTTTGTAACTTTAGGATAGAATGATTGTTTTCCCAAAAACAATCAAGGATTCCTAGGCTCAGATGGTATTTGAGGTCTTCGAGATAAATTTTGCAACCATAATTTGATCCAAGGATTTTGAGAGGCACAATAGATCTTGCCATCCCACCTATGGTTGTTAAAAGTATGGTTACTTCTTTTGAGCCCAATAAGACATGTGGGCCTTAATATATGGTCATTCATATTTGAGTTGTATATTAAGGTTTATGAGTGGATCTTAATTGGACACTTTTAGCTCTACACCCACTTCTTGTAGGATATGAAAAACCAACTTTGTGCAAGGTAATTAATAAATCCAAATCAAGTCTATAAGGTGTCCTCTTATACTTTTCATAGCTCTTATGAATATCTTAAAGAGGGAAGCTAGCATGTGAGCGTTGAACGGTGAGCGGTGAGCGGTGAGCAGTGAGCGGTAAGATGTGAGCAATGAGCAACAAAATGACCAATAATAGGATTTCAAAAGAAGACATTCCAATATAGTTGGATTATATATTATGAAAATAACATTGTGGGCAAACAAAATATTGAACTCGGCCCTTTATTATGGATTTTAGGAAGTTTGCCGATCCACGGTGATAGGCGTTTTATTGAAATGTCAAGTATGCCATTGAAATGTCAAGCACTTTATTGTGACAAACAACTATTTAGTTGCACCATCAATTTGCACTATGTACATTCCATATGGACATACACATATATTTCTATATATATAAAAATGTGGAATAATTGCGTCCATACCCTTCACCCCTATGCCACTAAGCCTATTTTTCAACACCCAGGAGCTCAAGAAGACACCTCACCTCATTGTAGATAAATGTCAACGTCCCAACCAACCTTGGAACCATGACTTGGCATCCTCAATACAAAAACCAACACCTATATACACCCAATACGAATAATCAACACCACTAAGGTCACTGATACCTATCCTTAGTTACTATAGTGTCTATTCCCGAAAGGGGTGAGTAGTCTCGATACAATGGCCCTTTGCCCTGTGGGCTCTGGCTCATTGTCGAGACGAACAGACACTTTATTCACGCCGGCCCTTTGTAAAAAGGGCAGGTGTTCATATCTATCTAGATAAATGTCGGTGCATGAATGAATTTGTCAGTGGCGTAGTCAACCTTGCATAAATACATGAACATGTAATATAAGTGCTTGCATGAAACCCTCTGACCTCTCTTTCCCATTGCCAAAGACATTATTTTGCAAAGTTTGGGCAAATGCATTGCGGAACATCTGCAATGGAGACAAGGTATGTCTTCTCCTCTTTGGAAACTATGGTTATGATGCATCCGTATCAAGGGTATGGAATGGGAGTCACACCCACCACATAATACCCATCCATGTGTATGTGCTCTTCCAATTTTTTGTGCTCTGATAATGGCACTGCCATGTTTTGTCGAACTGCCTTGGAAAACCGTGTGTTTGGGTGCGCATCTGGGTTTGGAGGAACATGGAAATGTGAGCGAGGGATGGGGAGGTTGGTTATTGTTCTCAATCAACAATGTGATGACAATGCCTCTTTCTATTGCAATTGAAATCCAACATCTTCTAATGCAAATACCTCCTCATGTGTAAGGTTTGTACCAACTTTCACCACCCCCACCTTAGGGAGATTTGGCCAATCAAACACCCATTTTTTCTTGCTCCCATTCACGCATCGATTAATGTCATTTACACAAAACCAAAAATTTGGAAAAACGTGATTGTTGGAACGGTATATGTTCTTCATGCATGTGTAAGTTGGCACAAGTGTGCCATGTGTAATCTTCCCAAATTTAGCCCTAAATGGATGTCCAATGTTTGCTTACAATGCCTGATACTCTTTCTTGGACATATAAGGCAATCGTGAAATATACCATTGGGATTCATGACACTCTAACTCCAACACAATAGTGGTGTGAGATACCACCTTCTCATCATGCTTGAAAGATTCATCTATGTATGCCCTCGTTGACCTTGTATTAGGGTGAGAGATGGAGTAATCCATTTTTTTGGGACAATGAGAATCATACTCAGATCCATGAGGTAAGTCTAGTTTCCTCTTGGTTGATCCAAACAACTTAGAGCCCTCCAATGCACAATTCCTTGTATTAAGATCCTCTACCCCTGGGTATGACCTCATTGCCTTTGCAAGGAGCTTGGCATTGCTGGTGTACACTACAACTTTAAGCTTCAATGATGCTTGATCTTGCCATTTTCTTGAAGAGCCCCTTTTAAACCAAGAACGGCAATTTGCGATCTACATGAATGTGCAGATCATGTCATCCACGGTTGCTTCGTATAAGCATGTCATTTTTTTCCCAACTTATTGCAGCCACTTGTTATGTATTGTGTCTGCTAGGTTGCAAGTTGGCATCTCAACAAGCTAATCCAAAGTCAAATCTTGCAATACATGTTGGAGATATTTTTTAGTTTAATGAAATGACACAACAATTTCATCAATAGTAGAGGAAGGGCACTTGTGTACAAGAAAAAACTTACAACGAGCATGTGGCCTCCCCATTGTATGTATCAATAATGCCAAAACCCCAACTATTCCGACAAGTTATACATGCCCTCCTCAGTGATTGCCCCTAATGATAACCACTATGCCCGTATTACATGGATTTGATGTTGGCGTCCTCTAAACTCTTGGCATCCTTGTAGTCTTCACAAAGTTGTTTGTGTGCATGTTGCAATGAAGGTCATATGTGTTTTTGTGTCATTTTATCCAAATTGGCAAACCAATGGAAAATACATATATACTTGCAACCCTCTAGAAAAATGGATGGATCACCATCACCATAAATCTTCCTCATGACAATGCAATTTGCTTGGGCATTGTCCGCCATGAATCCTTTGAAGTTAACATTAGGAACACATGTGGTGCTTTTAGGCATCCCCCTCCGAGGGAGCCTAAAAGTACCGCACAAGCCCTTCGGTGAGGGTGGCCTGCCTTGGCAGGTGCCTAAGCCGAACCCGGATGTTATGATATTTAATGAGTGTTTTGGATTTGTGGAGGGATTTGAAAATCGCATCGTATCTTTCCGATAGGTTGTGCCTAGATTTTAAATGCCTAAGGTAATTATCAATTTTCCTAACCTAATGCCTAATCTATCCTAGTCTATGCGCAGACGCACCAACCTTGGGATCAACGCAACCTAACCCTAATAAATGAAATAACCTTACATTTTACCTTGGATCACATCTAATTCCTTACTTCTAATATATTAAATTCTCTAAACGGGGGATCTTAATTAAGTCCCACCCTCTCAACCTTCATTCTTAGTTTATGGTTGATTGAACAAAACATATATTACTAAATTCATAATTTATGGCATCACCACCTCCATGTTTGGTGTACGCCTTAACCCGACCCCTTCAAGGCCCTGTGCGAGTCTCTTAAAGATTGATTGATACTTACACCCTTTGATTTTTGTTGCTGGAGCACTAGTCTCAATACTCCGAGTTAAGTTTCCGGTTGGTTTTTGCCCATGAAGGTGTACAAATTTTATTGGTTATTAATTAGTTTAACACGGATTGATCACGAAAATTCAACTTGATAGGACCAGGGAATAATGCAACCTGTGTGTTCAACGTGTTGTACAATCTTTAAGGGTTGGGGCCATCATCTCCAACCCTTGGGCCAATAACATGATGGTGGTTTCGTGAGTCATTACTCCCATCTTACACCTATAAACATGCAGAGTGATCATACCGGTAATTAACCCGGCTTCACCACACACGAACAAGCTATGAATGGAAAGTTACTACCACAACACTTAACCGAGAGGCTCCGCACACATGAGAGTTGGAATTTCCCTCGGCGAGTAGATGGGTGATGCCCCCTAGCCTTACATGGTTGAAGTAGGGATGAAGTAAGAATTTACCTTTGCCGCGCTCTTTCCATTTCTGAATTGAAAAGTGTAGGGTTTAAAAACTTACCAATTAACTCTTATTTTGGCTTGGCAATGGTTGGTGCGGAACCCCTAATCCAACGCTCGGCCGCCCACAAGACCAATTCGTATCCGCCAACCTTGGATGGACGAACCTCTTCTCGTAAGGCAGCAAACACCCCTTCGCTTAAACGGCCACAATTTTTCTTACAAGCTTCAATTGGAACAATTGCTAGTAATTTAAAAAGCTAACAACAAGAACTATAACTCATCTAATTATCAAAGCAACTGCATATATTCCCTTAAATATATGAGCTTACAAATTCAGCTCTTATATTTTAAGAGGTAGATTAGACACCTTTATTAAAAGACTTATAACTTTTATGCATCAAATTAGATTCCAGCAAACTTACACATTCTAGAAAGCTAACAACAATACCTATAACATGCTTAAATATCAAAGCAATTTAATAATTTGTCATTTAATTATGCGCTTGCAAAATCAGCACTTATAAATTGAGTGGCAGTTGAGATACCTTTGCTCAAATACTTATAATTTTTGCTTCCTAGCTTTGATTCTAACAAACTTAGATCTTTTGAAAAGCTAACATAAAGGGCTAAATTCACTTGAAATGTGAAGGCTAAATTATAATTTTTGTATCTACTACACTCGATTGAAAGTGACATAGCTACTTAGGGGTGTGTTCAAAAACACACTACTTCTTCTCAAGAGTTCTAACTATAAGAATTCTAACTTATGTCTATATTGAATGAATAAGAATGTTTTCTCATTCTAACTAAAATTCTAGAAGGTTTTGCCGTATTAAAACAAAAAATTCGGAGAGAGGATTCAAAATAAAAGAGGGGGTTTTAATCACCTTTCAAATGAAAAGTTAGACCCTTCTCCCTTCCGTTCATCGAGGGGTGTCGTTCCTTGAATGGTAGCAACCAAGCCCTTGGTGGTGAATGGAGGGGAGGGATGTCACCTCACACCCCACTTGCTTAAGCCCTCAGAAAGGTTTCTCCATTTCCTTTTCAACTTCATTTTTTGTTGGCAAGGGTGGCAACCTGGCCTCCTTGCCCTAGTTGACAAGATTCCTTACACTCGTAGTTGTCACTTCTTTTTATTTCTTGGCCGCTTCCAAAATTTATTTAATTTTTGCCGCCGCTTGACTTTTGTTTGCTTCAATTGGTTGTTCCTAACTTAACCTACCTACTTACTAGCCCACTACTTTCACACTTTCGATTCAGGTAAAGGGCATTTCTCTTTAACCTTTCAGTTTATAATTTCTACTTGCCCAAGAGTTTTACCCCAATGGTGAAACACCCCTAGGCAACCTACCTTACTCTAAATGGTTTTTCGCTCAATTTCTCTATTACTAATCTAATGATTTTGCTAAAACACCTCAATTGTGAGTCAAATTGTCATTCGGGGCAATTTTAATGCTCACAACACCATTCTCCAGTATGGCAACATTTAAATTTCATTTCAAAACGGTATGAGCTTAGGCATCCTCCGATTGGATATCACAACATACTATTGTGAGAACCTTACAATGTTTGTTGTTATAGACGTGACACACCATTATAGTCCAGTCTTGCAAACGCTTCACATGATGAAACATGATCCACAAATTTTCCATATCTCCTCCACACTGCATGTCCTTCACCAAATCGACTCCGATTCCACCAAGATTTAACACAAAGACTTTATCTTTTTATTGTCATGAAAACCGACTATCATGCACATATTTGAACCTAGAGGGGTTTTTGAGCGTCATGATGCTATCCACAAAACCCATCCCTCTACGAATGAAATACTTCAAACCCGCCACAAAGTTCCTACAATTAGGGGATACCAAAATAGAGAATTTATCCATTACCATCTCTAATGATGCTCCATGAAGATGGTTATTTTCTCCTAGGAGAGGAAATTTAAGGATGTAATATGCTAAAAGTTATTTACTAGAAGACTTCTTAATAATTGAAATCTTTGCAGTTGGGATTTTAGACACATCATTTGTCATGTCTAGTGACTCATGACACACTCCAATAGATACAGGGTGTTTGTGAACACCCAAGTAGATACAAACATGGGACATGTCTGACAATTGTAAATGGCGTATATAATTTTTGCATAGCAAACGTCAATATATATATATATATATATATGAGCATGGCAAACCTTGCATTCAACCTTAGATTTCTCTGGTGGATTTATACCAACCATGAAAGGAGTGGGTGTAATATCAATCCATTCAGTAATCACTATATTCGTTAATTGGAAACTTTGGAAAGTCTCAAAATAAACTTTATTCATAGTTTGGGATGCAATATTATGAACGTGAGAAACATTGGTAATGAATTTTCTACATATTCATGCATGAAAAATACATATATTTCTAAATATAATAATTAACTATATCATAATCAAAACCTACACTAAAGACGATATCAGACTTAAAGTCCTTGATTGGTCTCCAAATCGAAAAAAATCTCCAATTAACGAATATAGTCACATAGTAGAGTTGCAAAGTCCACCATTTCATGAAAGATATTCATACGAGTCGTTGGGACATTGAAGATGACCAACGCATTAAGACCTCCGAAAAGTCAAACCAAATTCATTGTAAATGTTTGTTGTTTTGGTCTAGCACCAGACATGTTTGTCGTAAATTTTGTCCATGTCATCCATCGCCTTGCCATAAGCATTTGGAATTCAAGTCTTGATCAGTGGAAAAATGAAAAAGACATCCTCTATAACAACCTCTTCACATCTTGTATAACAATGTTATCAAAGTCAATATTTGTGAGATCATATTTGGATCTTCTACGACACTTGGTGATTTTGAGGGTTTTTAAATATATGGATATTAGATATCATGGATGAAGTATAATGAACATGAGGTTTTTTGAAGCGTATATGATTTTTGGAGCGTATAAGCTTGTAAAGGGAGGGGTCATTGCCAAGCGGAGCTTGTATAGAATATGTAGATTGAAATGGATAAGATGAAGTCCGTGCAATGTCCACCACTTGGATGCTATCTTCATTTGAATAACTAAAGGACCATCACATCATCTACCTCCAAATTATCCTTGCGAAGAGAATGGCTTTGCGGTGCGGTTGTGATGAACTCATTTGTCAACAACATTGTGGATGCATCCATCTCCAGTTCAGACAATCCTATCACTTTGTACGAGCCATGTGCCCATCAACAAAAAGAGTCACTGTCCACTCTTGATTTTTAAATCAAAATTATCTCGCACAACTGACTAATTTCTTGGAATAAATTTTATTCCACATACATGGTACCAAGGCAAAATTAAACTTTAGACTAAGCAAACTCTCGTGGACCACTACAAAACCATCTACACCCAAGGGAAGAGTGAAAAAAATAGAGCAATCTCCCGCGCAAAGAGATGCCATTGGAAGATAAACAAATTCAACGTAGACTCACAAAAATGAGGAAAGGAATTCAAGGACAAATAATTCATCCTTGAAGCAAAACAACAATCAGACATGAGATGTTAATTTCTATTTTCTTTTCTAATTAATCATCAATTTAATTTGTGCAAATGCTCAACAAAGATGTGTCCGCATATTCACAATTTTCAACTCTCTTGAAGAAACGTAGACAGAGGGATCCCATAAGTATTCGATACAAAAAGCAGTAGATCAATCAAGGTGATTGTCCTCATAACCTTTTGAAACATTGTCAAAAAGAGCAGATGGGGAAGAATTTGACTAGAATTTACAATGTGTCGCATAATTGTAATCAACCTATATTATTTATAAGTAGAATTTTGTGTGAACAATTTGCACATACATTAATATTACACATACAATACACTTTGCATACATTACACTGCACAGATAGTACTCTACACATTACACACATACTATTATCATACCATAAACTTTAGCATATTGCATATGGTTCTTGAACCCCTTGGGAGTCCCTAAATAAGCTAGCCAACCCTTTCATCGCTAGATTACAGTACTTTTCATCCAAAGGTGAACATTTTAACAAATCTATCCACATGGTCATATACATTTTGCTTATCTCTCATTGAATGCCACTAATGGCAAATGATTTATGTTGAACCTATAAATAAATAAAATCTAAACTTAATTTTATTTATGATACTTTACATTCAAATAAATAAAAATACCACAACTTAAGCCACACCATACATCATATATTATTCCCAAATTCACAGTTAAAGGATGCTATTGTATATCTTTAAAAAAATGTAAAATCTATGTATCTTGAATAACATCCACCCTACATTTTATCGCACGTGGTTTTCTACATTTTTGCTAATGTTTGCCCCTAATTGTAGTCCCACCCTAAGTACATTGTGCGCAGTGTCCATTGTATGATTCGGAGGTGTTGAGATGATGTCATTAGTGTCCCGGGAAATTTTTGGGCATAATGGATCAAGATTCTAGTGTTTCGAAGTCCTGGTTACATGTTAACATTTTTTGGTTTTTCTTTCTTAAATTGAAATATATTCTTTAGATTCCTCTAAACTGCTTAGTAATTTTCCTAAAGTCTTGAACTTCAACCGGTTGTTTCTCGGACTCATCTAGTTTGTCTATAAATAGCAAACGGTTATCCTCGGTCATTGCACCTAGCACCTAGATTTGACATTTGGCACAAATTGACAACCATGTGGAAGCCATCGTGAGGTGTACCTCATTTGAAAACCCAATGCAACCCAACACCATCAAAATCTACATTTGATGATCTCAAGGTTATTCTTGCTAAAGAATGGAACTCTTTTCATCTCTCAGGGTAGAAAGGTGATTACCTCCATCTCAAGGAAGTTCTCAAATACAAATATGAATAATACTTCGAAGCAACCATTGGCACCACCACAACGCAAGATCATTGTTGCTTACCACATCAGGAATCATAGAGTTGCCATTGAAATTAAATAGTGCTCAATTATTCCTATCTCTAGAGATTATAGATTATGCCACTTTTGCTCTCATAACGTAGTTGATCGGTGGCACACTTTGCATTAGAGTGTCCCCCTATGTAACTGCATTAGGGATAATATTCAATCACTATATGAGAATGTAGTATTAGGAACTCTGAAGTCTTTATGTCACTTGGATTATCAAATGGATGTTATCCCCTATTTCATGAAGGCTACTGCAATCTGCCACTCCAAAAAATTAACCGGTTTGATATCATCCTAATGTACTTTTAGTCCCATAAGCATTTTGGCTTCAAGGACTTTAAAATCAATGTCATTTCATGATTTCATCGGATGTCATTATCAAATGGAGCTCCCACCTTATGGCCTTCACTCAGTACATGTGCCCAGGTCATTGTAATAGTAATGCTGAAACTAAAAGGTTTTTCTCTCTTTATGATTGTGGCAACATAAGAGACTCGAGTTGGTCACAAAGTCTTAGAAATTCAAGACCATGTGCATTTAAAACTTTGGGTGCATTTAATGCACCTAATTACGCTTGTCAATTTTAAATGAGCCACTCCATGGAGCAGATAGCAAGCCTTTATTATTAAAGATATCACTTTGTTATGAAGGCTCGGATTCTCTGGCAAAAATCGTTCTAAAAGATCCTAGACATTCATGGTGATAAATTAATTTCTACTTTATTGATACAAACAAATTAAGATTTTCATTCCATCACCAAAAACTAGGACCCGTGTTTACCACGCTTTGTTCCGGACTTGTAGAAAATCCTAAGTTAGTAAGTGATCTTATAGCACTACATCAAGTTTCAAAAAGCCAATTTAGTATGACTAAAATGTACTAATTGGTGTACATTTTTACTCTTCCTTTCCTCAATGTGGAGGTCAAAATCAAGATTGTTGGATGAAATAATGTATGTGGTCTCATTTTGGACAATCATAACATTAATATTCAGATTCACAACAATATTTTGTGGGATTGACAATATTCCACATAATATCCATGAATAATTTCCGCATTTAAATTGTTATGGATCAGCACATTATTTTAGATTTGAATAATGTTATGATTCCAACTTGATATACAACTTGAGGTGTTGGATTCATTTGAAAATTGTCTAAGTGACCAAAATTTGTGTACAACTAGTGAACATTTTGCATGGTTGAATGCATTGGGATCACAAATCCATCTATATATATATATATATATATATATATATATAATAAAAGAAAAAAGTTGTGGGTAATACTTGAAAGAAATCATTCATTTGCAATTTACGTATGACATATCCAATCATATAATGTCCCAAGGATTTGAGTGTTCATGGTTTATAAGAAAGTGCACATCAAGTTACAATTACATGGGATTTATTACATACTAGACATTTATCATTAGTATGCATACTATAAGAATATTCATTGGAAAATGTCTTGATTTAGCATCATTTTTCATTTGAACTAAATTTTCTTTTCACCTCGGGGCAAGCACTTTAAAGAAAAGTTAGGAAATTGGGCAGGCTAGAACATAGGGTCCACTAAATTCTTAGGCATAAAAAGTTAGAACATGTAGGATCAACATAGCATCCCTCAAATTTTTTTAAGAGTTGTATAAATAACATAGACATGTATGTAATACCTATTTATTATGTGGGATCTACAAAAAAAAACAATTTTAATAATAATAATAATAATATACGTAAAGAGAGGCATGCACCTTGTGAAAATTGATAGCATTTGTTTTGGTGGCACCATAAAGTAGACAAACCTTAAACCTTAATTCATTACAAGAATTGCATGACATGGATTAGTGATGTAAGACTTATTGTTCTTCATGTGGTCTTGTTTAACTTTATCAAATGTCAAGTTTTTGTGTTCATAAATACTAGGCAAGTGTTGGCAACATTTTGAATCGTCTTGTCAAGTTTTAAAACCACCTACTATTTGTAATGCATCATAATATGAAATCACAAATGTATAAAATTGTTATAGTGGGATAGCTTCAAGAATGTTTGAGTTAGGTAGTTCCTTAGGGTGGTGTAGGGGGGTTATGATTCTAACTTGCTTGTGGTGTGCATGGGAGTTTGGGTGGCCTTGATTGTATTGAAGTGTAAGTTCTTTATATGTGTTATATGTATGGTTGTTGGGTTCAAACACATGTGTTTTGAAACAACCCAAATATTTTGTCAAAAATTAACTTTTACAAACATAGTATGCTATAAATCCATGTCACCTACATTAACTAAGTATCGATCTCGGGGGGTGGACTCTTCATTGGAAACCTACTAAATGACATGCATAAGTCACTATGAAATTAAACCTCTATATAAGGGTATATTATAAAGCAAATACATAGCATATGTGCTAATGACAAGTTACAAAATGTACTTATGTATTTATACTAAGCTTTTCAATTTGACGTGGTAAACGCCTTGACTACATATAAAAAATAAAATCATGAATTAAATAGGACTTTTATTACTTATGAAATTCGGTTTTACTTTCCGATGAGAAAGTCATTGAACATTTTTTTCATTCATAGCATGTAATCCAACAATTACATCAAACAAACAAAGACAAAAACACAATAAGCCACAATCCAAAGAGAAAAACTCGAGGAAGCCCATGTGCGCTCCAAGAGCCTCCAACTTGTAAAACCTAAAATCCAAATGCAAACTCTAACAAGAATGGACATGGTAGTCATTGAGGACTAGTACCATACTATGACAACAATGGATGGAAACGCAAATCGGATGAAGCTAACACATGTATTGCTAAATTTTTCTCTAAACCTTGGGCCCCCCTTTTGTAAAATTACCTTTACTTCAAAATTCTTAACATACTTTCTAAATGTACACATTGGAGAAAAACAATGTCTCCCTTATGTATACTATGTATGCTAATGGCTCCATTAATACCCCTTCTTATACTCATGCCCCGGGGGGGGGGGGGGGGGTGGAATCTATATGCCATATACGAACTAGCGTGAGTTTAAGAGGGGGTTTATTTGAGGCATTAGTGTACATAGCATACATAAGGGAAAGGTATTATTTTCTCTAGTTTGTACACTTAGAATCTTGAAGTAAAGGTAGATATACAAAAAGGATCCTTAAGGTTTGGAGGAAAAATCAACAATATCAGTTGTGTTAGTTTCATCCAACATGTTTTCATCCATAGTTCATACAGTAATAATGACTACCATGTCCATTCTTGTTAGGGTTTGCATTTGGGTTCTAGATTTTAACACTAGAGGCTCTTGGAGCACTCATGGGCTCCCTTGAGTTTTGCTCTCTACATGGTGGCTAAATATTATGCCCTTGTCTTTGTTTGTGTGATGCAATTGTTGAGTTACATGCTATGGATGAAAAAAAATTTAGTGATTGGCACCCTTGGACCAACTTTTCAACGTATTAAAGTGTGTTTTCCTTATATTATGTATTTGGATGCCATCAATATATGTAATTTCTAATCATTGTGCACAATTTGCCTTCGATGTGTTATGACTTATTACATTTTATGCAAATGGTATAATATTTGGTTCAATTTTCTATTGTGATGACATGTATTTGTGCCAAATTTGTTATTGTCGCCCATGCAAGTGGCTTTATTTCATCTAAATTTAGTCACATTGAATATATTCTATGTTTTCCTTGTTCTTATTTGAAAGCAATGTCCTTAAATAATTTTAAAATCATGAAAAAAATCTATGATTACCGAATATAGAGTTTCAAATTATTTGTGAAAGTAAGTACTCACAAATCCCAATTATAGTTTACATTTTGTCTAATAGTTATATTACCTTTGCTAGAAAATAATATCAAATGTTGATGCCAAAATTTGATTTTTTTTGTGTGAAGGTAGTTTAAACGCTGTTACTTAATGTTATGAAGCAAGTTCAACAAAAATTGATCAAATTCTAAGCAAAGTGTCACATGTCATTTTATTGTTCATCAAAACCCTACAAAATCCCATGTGTCAACTCAAAAAATTATCATTTTGACATCAAAGTACCAAACTTGCTTATCACCTACATTATTAGTTCAAAGAAATTGATTTCTAAGGGCCAAGGCAAATGTTTTTGTCTAGGCAATCACTGTTGCCCAACAATACCAACATCCACATTAATGTTACAATCTTTTTTAATTTTGGAAACGTGGCCGACTAAATTTTTTGTAAACAATCTTAGCTAGACAAATATGTTATATGTATGGTAACTTTTACTTTGACCCCTAGGGGTTTTAGGGCCGCTTTACACTATGATGGAGAAGTCCTCTGGTCAAGAATTCTAGGGGAATTCTGAAATTTGATTGGCCGAGAGTGACACTCTTGTCCGGTGGTGGTTTACACTACGGCCAAGAGTCCTTTGGTGGAGAACTTTGTACATGGATGAAATAATGACATGGTTGGCAATGTGGCCACATTTTTTCCAAGGGGAGTTCTCTGGAGGTCAAGTTCCTTGGGCAACCTCAAAGCCTCGGACAACAAACTTGGCCTCCGGAGAACTCCAACTTCAATGAAATATTTCTTCCTTAGAGAAATCTCTTGGGGGGTGCACTCCATTGTCAAGTTGAACACCACATGCGATAAATAAAATCTACTTTTTACATAAAGCATCACCAAAATGGGTCAAAATTTTATCAATTTTTTTTCATGAGTAGATATACACGGTATCAATTACATAGTAAAAAATAGTAACCAAATTTGATGATTATTTTTTGATAAATTTTATAAAACATACCGTTTCTAACTAGAATGATGCAAAATTGAACTAAAAAACTTACTACAAAAATTAAGATGCTCACAAATTTCAAAAAAGTATACAAAAGATACTATCAATGGTTATGCATATGTAGAAAACATATCATATTTTTAAAAATTATATATGGCATATAATATAGGGTAGCTAAATTTTATCATACGTGGTTATGAAACGTAAGGGGGTGTGATTGCCCCGAGAGAAATCTTTGCATTATTGTTCTCCCTCTTTAGTATGACATTTTTGGGAAATACAAAAAAATCGTATTATCGAGGTGTCGTTTTCTCATTAATATGACAAATGACGTAAACTTGTCATATTGTTGAGGGAATACGAAAACATATGTAATGTGAGCTTAAAAATATATACAATAAGTTCAAGCAATATAGATGGTATGAAATAATAACTTATAACTCCAAAAAATTATAAATATTCTCATGAACACTTAAAATAAGAGTCCAAAGATCTTTGGTGTTGCCTACCCAAGTTAGCAATTGTCATCTTATCTAAATTCATATCTAACTTTTGAAAACTAATAATTTGATTAACACCAAAATATAAAGAGTTCTCTAATAAGAAACTAGACAACAATGATGCATGATGTTTAACATCAAGATATTGGTGATACTATATCACCTGTGTACAAGGCAATAGACTAGGCAAGAGGCCACTTTCACCCTAACCATGTCCATTCTACACTAGTAACCCTAATTACCATTAAGTTCCCAACAATAAGTGAAGTTCCCGAGTAGTTCCCAAGTGAAAATGGATGTATTTTAGATGTACTTTATATAGATGAAAGGAATTCTAGCATTAACTACCTCTTTAATATGACAAAAACGGACATTTTGTATGTTGCATTATCAAGTGTTGAAGTCGTCTAAAAGAGGGAGTTTTGAACTGAAAAGTTTGGTCTCGTAAAAATGTGTCGTAATATTGAGGGTGCCGTATAAACGAGTGTTGTATTAACGAGGTTGGACTATACCGACATGTAATTTCTTTAAAAATCAATAAGAAGATAATGTTACCTACTTATTTACCTTAATTTGGATGTATTATAGAGGTGGAACATTTTCAAATAAATTATTATCATGAAAGAAGTTCTAAAACATTGCCATATACATTTTATTTTTTTGTCAATATAATTATTTTAAATATCAATACAATGGTCATTTAGGGGGTAAGGTTTCTACTATGGCCGGCTTTGACCGTTTTGTGAAGTAGTCCGGTGGACTTCTCCTCTTGGTGAAGTTGTCCAATACACTTCTCCTCTAGGTGGTTACACTACGGCTGGTCAAGACTTCTTAAGGCATTATTTTATTGTCTTTTCATCTTCTCCGGCATACCATCCCTCACCTCAAACAACCATGTCTTGGGCGAAAATTCTTGACTGACCGGTGCACTTCTCCACCGTAGTGTAAAGCGGCCCTGAGTGGGTCTCCTTCAAACTCGCCAAAGAAAGTGACAACTGGCTAGCTACCATTGGTTTGTTGGAGGCCTCATTAACAAGGGGCGGGTGGGCCACCTATAACTTAACTTACTTAAAGCTCCTCTAGAGAGGAAGGGAGGGGGGAAGGGAGGGAGCCATGAGTGGGAGTGAGGGGAAGTAGGGTATTAGTATCGCAAATGACAACTTTGGAGATTGGCAATCATGTTCATGTTTCACTCCCCACCAACCCCACGGGACTTCAAAGATAAATGCTTGTGTGTGCACACGATTTTACAGTAGATTGAATCAATAAAGGAAAGCCCATGGTCAAGCACACTCAACTACGACACTCAAGTTTCTTGGATTGTCATCATTGTTGATTGTTGTTAAGGTAGAATTTAGCATTGTGTTTTAAGCTGTCAAAAACTGACTAGTTGGTCACAAATTGTCAAAAGGGCAAAAAATGCTAGTTTACTAGTTGACGTCAAATTTGCCCTTGATGCAATAAATTGTTAGAACGTCCACTAGTTGGTTTTTAGTGTTTTACTACTGAATTGTCTATTCAGTAGTAGTAAGTATTTGGTGTTAGTAACTTAGGTGATCAGAAAATGACCTGTAGGTCCAAAGTTATTAAAATGGCATTGGAAGTCTTTTACTAGTTGATTGTTTTTTATGACCTCACTGTGCCAGCTAGTCGTGAATTGGACAGAGGGCAAGAATGCGTCAGGACAGCTAGTTGCAATGTTTTGATAGGGTGGCAACCTACCAAGTTGATCCACCTAGTGGTAGTTGTTTTGAAGTACATAAGGATTGTCCTAGAGCCTTTTGGCTCTCTTAGTACACATATGCGGAGATGGCTTAGACTCTTAGAGAAGATATGTATGCTTGTGAGTTTTTAAATCTGGACGGGTGACCATCTGGAAGTGTATTGCAGTCCGAACAAAACCACAATCCTGGAAAAACAAGCAGTTAAGTGTTGAAAGAGGAATTTAAAGTGTTGGCGTTCTCCTACCACTAATCTTCTTGGAAGCTAACATAGTCCTAGTGTTGACAAGACGAAGGAGTTGAATGTGCTATTGAAAATGTGCATTAGACAACTTGTGATGTAGTACCAAGGAATGCATTCGAAAGTAGACAGGGTGGGTATGCGCGGACGTGACGCTTATGAGAGGACTTCCAAAGCAAGTAGTTAGAATGACCTAAAAAATGTACCATAGGTTGGTAGAAGGTTAGAGAGGTCAGATCTGGACTCGGTTTGCAAAAACCACCTCCAGAAGTTGGCGGATCTAACAAAAAACGTGAGCTGGTCGGAAATATGAAAGTGGTCAAAATGGCCCGAAAACTATAGTCTAGGTTGGTAGGAGGTTAGAGATGGCAAATCCAAGCTTATATTGTGGAAACAACCTTTGTAAGTTGGCCGATTGGGCCAAAAACATGAGCTGGTAGGTAGTGTCCAGGGCATGTTTTCAAACATTAACCGGAAGTTTTAGGGGATTGTACATCAAAGGAGATGTCTAGGGATGAGGAACTAGCTTGGGAGGTGTTTATGCAAGGCTTGGACGTGACTAGCGGCGAACTAGTTAATGGAGCAAGGAAGGAGTGCAAAAACCCATTAACAATTGTTTGTGGATGCAATTAGGAGAGTTATTATGTGTTACCATTTTACCTTAGAGGATCTCTATTTCATCTTTATTAAGTGGCTCAATTTCCATGTGGGATTCACATTGTTCTCAATTGATATAAAAGTGACACATGACAAAGTACGGGCAGTTTGAAGGGGGGAGGTCTTTGGATAGATTACATGAATAGGAAGTGGATGGTCAAGCAGACTCAAGAAAGGTAAGTGGATCTTTACTTGACACTTAATCTAGCAAATCAAACAAGTTTATTCCATAAATGACAAGTGGCATTGTGACATAACGTAAGTGGGTTGAGAAGATTTAGTTCCCACAATGCCACAAATTTGCCGCATGTCATTCCTAAATCGATTGTGACCAGCTTGAATCCCAAGTGGAAATTCTAATTTGGATACCCTAAATTCTACCTCAAGTGGCTGAAAACCAACACTAACGATCCATGATCCTTGTAGTGCCAATTGTTTTAGTGTTGGAATGCAGGTTCCACGGGACATTCACACAAGTTTCAATTAGTGGAGGAATGGCAAGTGGCAAAACTTGGGAGTAGGTAAATTATGGTTCTTTTTCTTGGTGCCAGCGACTGTTTATACACTTGGAATAAAAACTAATTACATCTTTGCTCAAATGATAAGGACTTAAACTGTGAATCTATTCAGTGTAAATCATAAACCTGGTGATGATAAAGTGTTGATTGACCCTCATACTTGGTTTGATGGTTAAATCTAATTGCTCAAAGCTTCTCTGAAAAAAATTAAAAAATGCAAATGTGATTTGTGATTGCAAATGCAAGAAAGGTTTGTTTAGACATTCCAGTTAGTCATCATTCCAGTTAGTCTTAGGCTAGAATTAATGATGACCTACTGGAATGATGAATTTTGACAATACCCAATAGTTTTGTGGCAGTGATCTGGTCGCCTTGCCCTTAAGAATGAGTGAGCTTTCTTACATCATCATGGCAAAAGAGGATGTGGCCATGGCTATGTAGAGTGTCGCAATGTCTATGAAGGATGTCGCCATGGGTGTGTTGGATGTGGCTATGAACATCTGTGCTGTGTGACCTTGATCATGTGAAATTGCTTCCCACATGCACCTCCAGGTAAGTATTCTAGGAGGCATCCAGCTTCCAATGTGGATGGATTAATAAATACTTAGTAGTAAAAGGATACCTCATATATGTGGGAGTTCTCCTCATTCATACACGTGACATCTGACTTCCTCGAATGAAAGTAAGAATCGTATCTGCTTCAAGTGAGAATCAGTTAATTATCAGATATAAACTCTTAGGTCCCTACAACCATTGAAGATTTCTAGCAAATCTTGATCTGAACCTGGTTTATTACCTAATCTGGCACTGAGTTATTGTGAGCAACTTATGAATTGAATGTGTGTGAGCAGCCTTTCCTCATCCCACTACCTTTTCACAATTGCAAAGATCTTAATGATGCCTTGCGTACTTTCATATTTATAAACCTATGAGTTCTGTCACTTTTGTACTTGGAACATGGGCAAACCATCAGAGTAGAATTTGAACAGGCAACCTTTTCATCACACAGTCCAGTCAGGACTTCTGCAATTTCCCACCACCAACTCTTATTGCATTAGCACCTTTGATGGCCAGAGGATTCAGCCTTCCAATCTCCTCCATATATACACACCCACACACAGATATGTATAAATATATATATTTGTGGGCTGGTCCATCAGTAAGTTCCAACCCCCTTTCGACCAGGTATTTATTATGTACATATGGCAATGAATTGAATGCTTCGTTTGTATCATTAAAACAAAAATAAAATAAAGGTTAAAAATCGAAGTACATGGTACATATATACAAGCATAAATTCAGCTATGGGTATGTGACAAACAAGAGCAAGGTGGTCACTCAAAATCAAATTGTGTACCCACCATATGTTGTTAAAGTGAAGTGTAGGTAAAACAAAAGCTGGTGAGTTGCCATGACCCAATACCCATTTTTGTGCGTTTCAAGGACTCGCATGTATTTGGAAATTATGTCGTCATGCAAACGTAGATATAAGGTATGTGGACATTATATGTGGTCATTCTTCTTGACCAGACACTTATATGTGAGTGGTACATGACAAAGATAAACACCAAATAGACATGTGTTGTGATGAGATTCAATTTTGCTCATCAAATATTTGAGAGCATTTTAGGCTCAAATTAGGTAACACAATTGGGGTCTATTCACTAATTGAAGAGAAAGAGATTCTTCACTTGGTTTATTTTCCTCAACCCTTTTATGTTTAGTTTTTTCCATCAACGTTGCTAGGCTTCTCAAATGTTCTAAGATACATATACCCAAAACCACCACCAAACCTAAAACCACCACTGCGTACCATGTGCATAAATTTGGAAACAAGAAATGCATGCATGTGATACATAATGCTGGTGGTTATACTGAAAACCATCACCGATCTTAAACCTACCACCACTATGTATCACATGCTTACATTTGTTGCTTCCACATGTATGCATGTGGTACATTGTGGTGGTTTTAGGTTCGGTGATGGTTTTGAGTATACATACCTTACATGTATGTGGCAATGCACACTAAGTTATGAATTACAAGTTGTGCAGAAACCATGATCACATTTTTACAGTAGAGTTCAAAACTGTGGCTAATTTGTGAAATCTTACTGTGTGAACCTTGAGTTTCCTAAAGTCTGAAATTTCTCTGAAACCAAGAAACAAATCTTCAATTGACAATTTTGGAGGCCCTCATTCCCTCCTAAATACACTCTAGCCTGTTGGAGGATTGCAAGTAGCTAATATTGACACAAGATAGATTTTCTCTCTTTTGTTGTTTATTTGCAAGCTTAGGGCTTTGAGCTTTCTGCCCAATTTTTTATCCGTCAACTATAGATGCAACACCAGGGAGCTTATTGTCTAAGGAGGAACTTCTATGAAATTTGCATTGGTGGATGAGGATGGGCATACAAGGTGACTGGAGAAGACAAATGTGTAGACTGCATATGTATATGCATTGCAGAGGGCTTGAGAAACTAACCAAAACAACTTCTTATTTTCTATTGAATGAACATTTCACCATCGTCCAGAAGATGGTTACCATACTTAAAACCCTTGACTTCCCAGGCCTAAGAGGATTTTTACGAGTGCATGTTAATCGGTGTTGGTTTGTGGAATTTTCATGAAAAACATTAGGTGTTAAAGTGTTGTACATCCGTAGCCCAGGGTGGCATCATGCATTTTATGATAAACAATTTTGTTTTGTTTTGTTTATTATGCTCTCTTTTTCCACGAACATTATTTCCTTAACGAACATGGTCTTTGTTGCAAAGAACTCAAAACAATGATTTTAAAATAGTATATTGTTTGGTTTCATCGGTGCACCCAATAGCGTCCACCAATCTCTCTATTGGGTCTTTGGTGACCTTTTTTTTTGGCATTGGAACACACTTGTGTCAATTGTCTCAACAAGAAAATAAATCTAATGGTATCTTAATTGACATACTAGTTTGTCATACTATATCCATATTTCTTGTGGACAACGAATAATTAGAGAATACTTAGGGCTGGTTCACACTATGCCTAAGTCGAGAGGAGAAGCGTCACTTTTCTGGACCAAACTATGTCGAGAGGAGAAGCCTTTGGGTTGAAAAAGTATATTAAAATAATCCACTTGTCAGATTTTGAATATTTTAATGAAAAAAAAGTTCGGCCTCTCGACGGAAGTTTGGGTCGAGCATTTTGCTTGACCCAAACTTTGCTAGAGAGGCCGAACTCTTGGCGCCATAACTTCCTAAAAGTGCTGCCACCTAGGCTCTTTTGGAGGCGACGTCCTTTGGACTTCGGCCTCTAGTGTGAAGGCCGAGAGGACGGACTTTGGACATTTCTGCATTTTTATTGGTCCAAATGCTTTTCCTCTCGAAGTTTGGCCATAGTGTGAGCCGGCCCTAAGAGCATTCATTATGGATGGGTCTTAGGATATAAGAAGGGCTTATTGAATAAGAATATGATTTATGTTTGTGCTAGTATTATGTCTAAATATGTATTCTTATGCATTAATAATATACTTTATTTCTACAATTGATATTAAACTTATAAATACACTTCCATTATTTATGAACTTAATATAAGTTGTCGAAGCCTTATGTTAAGCCTTAATGATCCATGCTTATTAATATATAGGTGTTTCCACCTTGAGATTTGTAGGATCTTGAAACATGGGAGATGAGTTGTAACTTATGTTCAAGAAAGAAAAAGGCTTGAAAATATCCTTTGGAGTCTTAGATTGTAAATTTTGAAAGAAGGGGTGCGCATGAAGATGGCATGTCCTACCCTAATAAACAATACCTTGGATCAATTAAGTTAACTTGAAAAATGAGTGGAATGCTTGCGTGATCTAACAATTTAAAAGAACTGAAATTTCAATAGTTGAATACCCCCACAAATTCTCATGCCAAAATGTCCAAACCATAATGGGCTAGCCACCTTGCAATTGGAGTTTGTTAATCATCCCATAGTTTTAACTAGTACATATATTTAAGGAATTCCTTGAAAACTAGAAGGTTAGTAAAATTTAAATTGAACAATAGATATGAGCATGAAGCATGACACTTTGACTAAAATTTTCATCATTGATGTTCATGCAAAGTTTGCATGGGGAGTGACAACCATTGATTGGAGTCAACGCCCACACATGATGACTTTTCATAAAAACAAAAAGATGACCACATCCACAGGGGACACACACAATGTAAAATGTTGTATATACGTGCAATATTTGACATATTTTGGGGGAGGTATTGATTTCTTTGGCCTACACTTTGAGGACCCTTCAATTTTGTAATATTGGAATTCAAGTCTTTAGATGGGATGGTATCTTAATTGTGATATTTTGGAGCATTCATATCCATAATTGTATATTTATCTCAAGAAATTAAAAAATTGAAAGCAGGACTACAAATAATAAAGATATTTTTCAAGATAAATTCACTCTCATAAATTCACCCAACCCCTCCCCCCTCCCCGTTATCTTGTGACCGCTACAACACCTATTTGGGACTTATTGAAATATGTTTTTAGGGTTGTTGCCTCAAAGACTACCACCCATAACTTGCATTGTGTGACTTTGAGTTCTCTGATGCCTCTCTTGCTTCCAATACCCACCATATATAACTTTGCGTTGTGTGACCTTTGAGTTCTTTGACTTCTCTTTTGTGTCCAACACCCATCACTTAGAACTTGCGTTGTACAACACTTGAGTTCTTCAATACCTCTCTTGCATGTCTTTTTGCTACAAAGTTTCAAAAAAAAGGACAAACCATATTATACTTGCTTGTTGTGGGGTTCATACAACCCTTGCCCCCACATGCCTTTGTTTGCCACACTCCACAAGAGAGAGAGGAGATCAAAATGAGTCCCCCATCGAGGTTTAGGAAGTGTCTTTCGTACTTCCCTAAGTGTTGCCTTGAAAGGGTGAAATATGGGTTGTCATGGAATGAAATCTACCTCACTTGATGGAATGACAGAATAGATATCATTCTCATAAGGTAAAGATCATAAGGTCTCCCTATAGTCTAGACAACAATTTGGCCTTTATTGGTAATCTTGAAAATATCATCTTAACCAACATTTGATTTTTCTCTTGGGATATCTATACACGTGTGCGTTACTTATAACATTTTCTTAAAAAATCTTAATAACTAGTGGGAGCAAGCACAATCAAGTATTTGGAAAAAGGCTCCGATATACTAAAACCATATTTATTTTGGTCAATTGCCTAAAAGCAATATCGAAGTTCCTTTTTTTTCCTTTTTTTCTTTTTCTTTTTTCATGGCACCCTTAATTGTCATGTTAGATACTCAAATATATAATATCAAGATGAGATCATCATAAATTATCAATAAAAATATTGCTCAGAAGGTATTGGCTAAATATGGTTTTGGAAGTAGATTTCATGACCTTAAATATTTTGAAAGTGGATTTTCTTTTCATATTCCTTGAATTTATTATAAACTTAAAGGCACCTTTATTTTTTTTATAGACAAACATCAACTTAATGTCATTCTATCATGTTTTAAACAAATTCTAGATAATCATGTATTCAATATACCTACTTGCACACTACTTGCATCATCTTCTAAAATATGTAGATTTTTTGGATTTGTTTTTTGTCAACAAAAATATGCTTGGTTTTTTGGATCAATGTTCTCTTGAAAATTTTATGATTTTCTCCTTCACAAAATTTACCTATGCATGGTAATGGAGTTGTGTACTTGACTGCGCTTGCACCCTAGTAGGCTAAGTTTTTTCAATATGAGTATTAGGTATAGATGCCATTCTTTGTTATAATATTTACTTGTGAAAAATAAATGCCACCCTATGTTATATTCCACCCCCTTTTGGAAGATATTGGAAGTTTAGCCCCCATAACCGCATCTCATTTCAACATTTGTTTAATCTTTATACTGTAGCAAACAATAAACACTGTAAATGTACATTGATAAACATGCAATTAGCTTACCTTTGTGAATAGGTTGCCTCTTTAACGGCATGCAAACTAGTTAAATTACCTTGTGTGAAAATCATATTACAAAACTTTTAAGTTTGTTAATTCATCATGTGTATAGGAACCATGGTATGATACTAATTATTGTAGTTTGTTACCATGGTGGTAAATATTCATATTAGTGACAATGGAACGTTGAAATATTAGTCTGGGGGAAACTTGATTGAAAATATCACTAAACCGTTTGGTGTCTAATATGGTATTTAGTATCATTCATTGTTTGGAGTTACACCGGGCTATTACATTTTACTTACAATGTAATTTTTACCAAGTAGAGTCGTTTAATATGTCCTATAGTGGCCTAACATCCTATTTGACATTTGTTTGTAGAGATTGAAATCCGCAACAATAACTTATAGTTATTAACATTGTGTAATTCCAAACTATAGTGCTTACTAGTGACAGTAAACATCTCAACCCCTAAGTGTCCAAGACGTCAAAGTAGGCCTCTCCAAGCACAAAAGAACATGTACTATTTGAATTGCATACATCCATCTTTAGCTCATTATGTCAAGAGTGACCCTCCCTAGATTCTAAAATCAATTACTTTTCCAACTTCAAGTTGTGAATCGGTCGAACACCTTCAAAACTTCATTGACGATTTACATTCAAATACACAACCTTGATGCCCTAAGATGCAAATACATACACTGTTGTATTTTTTTCATCATCGTCAAGTATGGGTATACTTTTTTCTTTTTTTTCCCTCCTCCTTGACATAAGACAATGTACACAATTCATCAGGATCCATACCCATAAGCATATGAAGTATGATATCTAAACCTGGTGAGGCTCGTAGAAATTGTGTATATGGCTGTATCTTGAGACCCTCGAAGAGTTAACTGGTGTAGTTACCGTGTGGTTGTTGAGAACTTATGCCAAAGGAAACCGGGAGGCAAATCCTGAGTGAGGTGAGCTTGGTGCCAGTACTGAGCCTCCGCCTCCTGGACTGGCCCAGCCATGTAGTTATTGACCCACCGTTCATCCCTGACATGGGAACTAAATACAGGTGAGGAGGCATTCCCAGACCTTATTAATGGTCTCCCATGAAGATGAAAGGGAAGGACTATATCAACCCCACCCTGGTGACTACTGCTGCACTCATCACTCTCCAGCCCCGCAGTCCACAGCGTCCCTGAGTCTTAAGCTTGCTCAACTCCCCTGGAGCTTCTCACTCACTCACTCACTCCCTCTCTGCTCTCTCCAAGCTCATCCACTGGTTGCTGCACCGGAGTCTATTAACTTGAGCTAGAGCAAAGGATCGGCAGCCAGCTTTCAAGATGAGGTCTTGTCATGAGTCGGCTATGGTGGCTGTGTTGGTGGCTGCAGCATTGGTGATGAGCTGCATGGTGTTGCCTTCTTCGGTGGAGGCAGCAAGAGCGGGGCCCAGCTTTGGGTCACAGAAGGACTTGTCAAGCTTGCTCCCCAGCTTGCCTGGCTGCCCTCCTCCTCCTTCCCCTACAGACCCTTCCAGTAGTACTCCCGCCTACTCTCCCCCAGATTACTCTAGCCCTGCTCCTGCTTACTCCAGCCCTGCCCCCGCTTACTCTAGCCCATCTCCTGCGTACTCTAGCCCTGCTCCAGTTTACCAGTCTCCCACATACTCTCCTTCCCCTGTCTACTCTCCATCTCCAGTTTACTCCCCATCTCCTGTCTACTCTCCTTCCCCAGTCTACACCTCTCCCTCTCCTGTCTACAGCTCTCCTTCTCCAGTTTCCCAGACTCCCTCACCTGTCTACTCTCCCTCACCTGTCTACTCCCCCTCCCCTGTCTACTCTTCCCCTTCCCCTGTCTCCACCAGCCCTTCACCTCCTGCCGGTGGCTACTAGACTTTTGCATGTCAGTATCTTTTGACAGGTATACTATTCTTCTCAACTTTGATCGATTTTGTAACCTTTTATCAATGCAATGTGCCTAGTTATAATGGCTTAGGTTGTGCTTGAGTATGAACATTGCCTTAGAAGTAAGGCTTATGATGCTTGAATGGCAGGATTGGGTTATACTATTGTCGCATGCCTTCCAACACGATTCAAGGATAACCCAAGGGTAACCTAAGAAATCAATGAAATGCTTGGGTACTTATGCCTGAAGGCCTGGGTTTTGCTTGGGTTGTAGGCTTCTTCAAGGTGTAGGAGTTCATTGTGACTAAGTTTGCCCACCTTTGGATCCGTACTGTAGTGTCTCACGGACCATGCAATACGTTTCAGGATTTGGGGGGGTTTTTGGCAGCCTGGATGCTGAGGTGGATTTTCATTTTGTGGTTTTCAGGACGTTTGTCATGAGCGCAATGTGCATGTCGAGATTTGCTTTGGCGGCAACAGTTTTAACTTGGGCTGAGGAGCGTCCCAAAAGGGGGGGAACGGATCGGCTTGTAACAACTTCTTCGTGTAGGAGACTACATTACAGTAGTCAGATTCTTGAGTTGTGAGTGAGAAAAAAAAGGTTCCAGCCAATCATGACCTGCACAATGCCGCTTGTTCTTACAGTTATAGCGATGGCGGGTGCATTATTTCAAGCTGCCACTGATTTGATTTGCTTAGTTGGCCTAAATTAGGAATGGGTAGCACAAAGTACTCTAGTTGCAATGGCCTTCTCATTTATTTAATCGTCGAAGACAATATTTCTGTCCACATCTATTCACTGTCACTGATTTCAAAATGTGCACTGTCACTCCATATTTTTCGTGGATAGTTTGTTCAGTACTGGGTAACTCGCACTCACAAGCTTTTTATATAGTTCTTGTGAAAGTAATATTGACCTCAAATTGGTTATTTTCCTGCGAAGACCCACCAGGCTTACTTTTGATTAACTTGAAGAAATTTTGACTCTCCTTATATGTAACTCATTTGGGAAGTTGGAAGTGGTCACCATTGGCCCCACATGCCTTATCTTCAACATCCCTTTCTCAACCCTGATTGATTAAATACGTAATAGCTAATGCAATGTAACTGATTAAAGTTAATCCCGAATAAGCTGTATCAGAACATATTCTGAGCTGCTTTGAAGAAATGTTCTGAGAATTTTCACCAAGGAAATGCAAAGCAGAGAACAATGGCTCTGGAACATAATGTCTAAACTACATTGTAATGCCATTTCTCCCCTGCAGTACAATCATGAGAATTCCAGACATTAACCGGCGAGGGTGCCTGGGAGGGAACTTCTCCCTAGCCCGACTACATTAGATGAAACTGCACCTGATGTTTTGTTCATCTCCTAAGTGACCAAATAGCAGAGGATAAGTTACTGAGACAGTTCAATGTGGTAGTAATGTGGGTGTAAGTACTTTCTACACATTGTAAAACTCTTAGTAAAACATATTGGAAATTTCTCCCTGTGATTTCTTTGTGTTCAATTTAATGAAACAAGTGATAAGTAGCGGATTCAGTCCATGATGAAGGTTTGTGGGCCATGACTCAATTGGCCACCTTCATTGGCGTGGATATAGCAATATTTGATGTACTAAGCACGGTGACCAAAAATACGTCTACTGATGAGACTGGACTGCGTTCATTCTACATTAACCATTGTAGAATACGCAATTGTCGCCACAATTGGGAGAGAGCTCACTCTTCACTATGACCTCCGAAAGCTTTTGCATCTCAAATCTGATTTTGAAACTTGAAGGCCATTCTGTTTCACTCAGAATTGCTAATTGGATGAGCTTATGACTTCTCATTTTGTGAGGTTGGAAGTGCTCACAATTAGGCCACTCACGTTCTCTGCAACAGATTCCCCTCATCCCTGCTTGAGGACTAATTTGGATAGCTCATGCAATGCATAGATTTACCTGATTATTGATTTCTCCAGATTCTGGTTACGGCGATTAGGTCTCAATCATCAGAACCTTCAGACTCACTGCTTAAGAAGGCTCATGTACTGTTTCCAGTCATCCAGCTGTAACAAACAGCAAGAAAAATGTTAGTCTTCATCCTTGGAGGAGCGGATTCTGCAAGAAGCTGCATTTGCTCATCATGATGTCTCCCATGACCGTCCTGCTGCCGGTCACCGAAGCGATGTGTAAGTACTACTGAGTGAGCCTTTTAAGAGGTTGGTGGAGAAGCATGTGCTGGACGTTGGTTAGTTATCACAAGGTAACTGTTGCCAGCCTGCCGTAGCTGGGAAGACACCTCATTTAATCAGCTTGGAATTAAGTGCTTGGCGTGTTCATCAGCATCCCACTATTACATTTATATTCACCATAAAAATATATCATGGGCCCTGATCTCTGCCATAGGACACATGCTAGCTAGCTGGGAGGTTATAAGCAAGGGATCATAATATTGCAGTACTCTTATTGACCCTGAAGCAGATATTTCTACAGAATAATCCAGTACACTGCACTTTGGCTCCGTGTTGGCAACTCTCCCTTTTAGAACATTGGTTTCTAAGCAACGTCTAGTAAATTGGTAAATTTTTGTTTCACAAAGAGGAGAAACATCCTTGGAAAGAGGAATCATTGATACAAATTGTGTTTGAGTTAGAAAAGGTTTGCACTTTCAAAAGTCATTTGAAGAACTAATTAGAAGTAATTTTTCTAAAACATGGGTCACCATCCAGACCATTTAGGTGTATAGTTTCATTTTAAAGAAAATTTGTAAAATTCCTTGAAACTTATACCCTCAAAAATATTTAGAATTCGAAAGTAGCTCCCAAACAGTGCTTCATAGAAATGGTTTACCAGCTCCAAACGAAGTTCTATAGACGGTGAGACCCCTGCCAGTGCTACAGATAGTTGCCACCCGGGACTTTGGCATGGTAGTAGACTTTCTTCAGTTGGAACAAAGGATTCACTTTGCCAACCAGAATATATGATCCAAAGTGCATGGCAATGGGCCACTTTCTTCATAATTTGGGAGAAAAGAAGACTCACTTTGCCAGCCAGAACATATGATCCTACAATCATCTCTGCCATGCAGTCATGCTCCTCCCACCATGAGTTCCAGTGAATCCTTGCACCCATTGAGCTGCCTGACAGAAAATTATTGACCCACTAGACGAAACCTTCCTCACTGACAGGGTAGCTCAGCTCTTGAATCTCTCCGGTTGCTACTCTATATATCAGCTGCCTGTTGCCCATATCCTCACTCACCCACCAGCTAAGATCTTCTGCAGCCTATCCTCCTTCGACAGTAACTTGTCTTGTTAGCTGCTAGCTTTGTGGCTGCAAGATGGCGAGTTCTCAAAGGATGGCCATGGTGTTCATGGTGGCAGTATTGTTGGGCTCCCTGTTGATGCCCTCAGTTTCCGAGGCCAGAGATGTGCCCAGTGCCAATTTGGGGTCGGAGAAGATCGACTTGTCCAGCTTGCTGCCCAGCTGCCCACCTCCTCCCAGTCCTCCCAGCTGCCCTCCTCCCCCTGCCCCTACTGACACTCCCACTTACACTTCCCCTGCCTACACCTCTCCCTCTCCTCCTGCTGGCGGCTACTAGTCTATCATCTCCTCTACACTCGGAGCTGTCCTGCCGAGGTAAACTAGTAAACTTTCTCAACCTCACACACCCATGGGATTATTAGTTTTCAATGCTGTGGGATACTGCTCTGTTTGATCAACTCATTGGAGTGGGAAGTACTTGTAAGTCTAGATTCTTCAATGTTGCTCGACAGCATCAAGGTAAGTACGTACCGGTCATTCTAAAAATCAGTCTGGTAGCTGCAATTGGTTTAGTATGTTGCACACATTTGAATCTGAATAGTCTTCCAAGATGCTAACCTCAGGTCCAGATTTTTGTGAATTCGATGTGGAATACTAATAAGTTCTAGATAGTTCAATGCCAAGGCAAACTAGTACTCAAACTCGCACTTCCTTAAGATTATTAGCTGTCAACGGTGTGGGATACTGTTCTGTTTTATCAATTCATTGGAGTGGGAATCACTTTAAGTCTAGATACTCGAATGTAGCTTGACACACTAGAAGAAGCTTTGTTTGCCGGTGACATGAAACTTTGTACAGCATTAAGGTAAGTACGTTTTGATCATTATAAAAGTCATCTGCAGTCTGGTAGCTGCAAATGTTTTATTTTAGCGAGTTGCAGCACATTTGGATCTGAATACTCTTTCAAGATGCTAACCTCAGGTTCAGATTTTTCTGGATTCAATGTGGAATAGTGTTAAGTCTAGATGGTTCAATGCCAAGGTAAACTAGTTACTGTACTTAAACTCACAAATCTATGGGATTTGTAGTCAGTGCCAAATGGTGTGGGACACTGTTCTGTTTGATCGATTCATTGGAGTGGGAATTACTTGTGAGTCTAGATACTTTAATGTGGCTCACCAGCATTCAAAGGTAGGTACAGGTCATAAATAACATCTGTAGCCTGGTAGCTGCATATGTTTCAGTGGCAGCACATTCAGATCTGAATGGTCTTTGAAGCTGCTAACCTCAGGGTCAATTGTTTGTGGGTTCGATGTGGAATACTTCTAAGTCTGGATATTAATTCAATGTAGATCGACAGGAGTAATTGGTACTGGTCATAAAACAACATCTGCATATATTAGATGCAAAAGTTTAAGTGGGTTGCAGGACATTCTAATCTGAACAGACTTCCGTACCAATTTTTTTTAGATTGAAGTTGGTGGGATACTTGTAAGCGTAAATAGTCAAACTGAGACTCATACTCTGAGTACTCAAGCTCACACTCTCGAGGGATTAGTTATCACTGGCGTATGATACTATTCTACATGATCAATAATGCCGTCTTTAAATGGAGTCCGTGATTTATAACAGTAGAAATACCTGTTGGTAGACTAACAAGTTCAATGTAGCTCGACAGGATTGGTACTGGTCATAAAAATCATAAATGTTGTAGTATATTTCAACATATTTAACTCTGAATAGTCTTTCAAGATGTTTTAGTTTCCAGCACATAGTTCAGATCTGAATCATTCTTTCAAAATTCTAATTAGCCGTACAGTTTGTGTGTGGGGTTTCAGATGGAATTTGCACCAGCAAGTAGGCGATGACGGTATTATTGTCAATCAACTATCACCATTCAATGTTGCTTGATATCACTCAGATGGAGAGAGCTTTGCAACTCTTATTTATCACATGAAAAGTATTCATGATTTCTTTAAGCTGCCGCTTCTTAGTGGTGAAGTTGGCGATTGCTTAGTGTTTCATAGCCCAGAGTGTAATTTAGGCCAACCCTCTGGACAATAAGAAAGGGTCACTCCCTTTTATTTTCATGATTTTGTGCATATCTTTGTTTTCAGAGGATTGTGGCCATGAAACTCATGCATGACATGATTGAGTACTGCATCTGAAATTAGTTGGTGCTCAGTAACCACTTTAGTTTTTGTTCTCAAGTTCTTTCCGGATCCCATTGCTGGTTAGGAATAATACCAGGGACCTTCATGCGAAGTGAATCATGCATTCCACACTCATTCCACATGGACACTTCAATTTGTATGCTCATTGCTAACAAACTCGATTGCAAAAGAGGTTGATTTCTCATCCACAGGATGAGCTGGGATTTGAGCATTCATTCTAATCACACCCGTCTGCTTGATGGAAAAAATGTGAAACAAATGTCAGGAGAAAATCTACTGTGAACTAGATCTGATCACTTTCACTGACAGAAAATTCATTCCATTCTCCACTGAGCAGGGGAGTGAGCCAAACATTTGCAAACTCAAAATTGGCATACAATTCAACTAAGTCTAATTTTGTCTGAACACTTTTATCGTCCCCACCACTGCAACAAAATGTACCAACCACACTAAATATGATATTTAGTGTCACCAATTCTAATTGTCTTGCTCAATACTAATTGTAAACCGCAGTGTAGTGTCACCAACACTAAATGACAACCCAACAGTATTTGTCATTCCTTGTAATTATTTTGGGGGATTACAAATTTACAATGTTGCAATTAGTGTCACTTACCAAGTGATATTCCATCCAAATTTCAATCATCCATGACAATATTTCATCACATGTTGCTGACAAGAGAGATAGGGTTTTGGCCAATGAGAACTCATCCATCATCCATCAAAATATTTGTTCACTTATTCATAAGAAGTGCCATATGAAAAGTTACAATAGTGACATAAAATACCATATGACACTAAATATCATAATTAGTGTAGTTTGTTTTTTAATGTACTCATACAACGATTTCTCTTAAGTAGTGTCACGTCCATTAATTGTCATCATGACACTAGAAGTGCAAAATTATTGTTATGACATTTAGTATAGCACATTGGCCTAGTGCTTGAGATGCTAGGATTTTTTGTGTTAGATAAAGATATTTTTGAGCATGCAAATGACAAGTGTCATGTGGGTACACTAATGATCAACCTTGGGTGGAGCTCTCTTTTAGTAGTTGGCCCGGGTATGCAACTCCCGTATTATATGGTCCTGATTATAATCACTTATAATGCGTTTTAGTCCAATATTGAGTGATACAATTTGTTTTCATGTAGGAAACCCTTGTAGCCCTTCTAACAAGGAATCCAAAAATGTAATTATATATAGGAAATGAATATATTTTGAAGCATATAATTGCACTAAAAACCTAATTATATGATTTTCTTAATACATGTACCATAGGTCAAACTACCAAACTTTTTGGATTTTTTAATAAAATTTTAACATTGTGAATGAATTATAATTTTAATGGGAGGCACCTATTCGTGGCTTATAATTTTAATGGGAGGCTTAATAAATATGCAACCCAACTTTTTTTTCATCTCATTTATTTAATTTGGTGTTCACCTAACTTTTTTTTCATCTCATTTTATTTAATTTGGTCTTCACCCAACTTTTTTTTCATCTCATTTTATTTAATTTGGTCTTCACCCAAATTTTTGATCATTTTAATTTGATATAATTTTTACAAAAGCCGTCCTCTAAGCCGTTTTAAGTACGATGCCCCCTGCGTATAATATGGGAGTTGCGTACCCGGGGTAGTTGGTATGTCTATTTTGATCCCATGGACTATGGTTTGCACCATGGAAGAAAATAATATTCTAAATAGTCTTGTTAAAGGTGATGCAACCAAATTGTGCATCTTACTATGTATAATATGCAAGAATTTGGAACAAACATGTTAATGGAAAATTTTGGCAAGTACCATTCAAAATACAACCAATAACACTTGGATACTAGTTAAAGGGTTACCTTGCAAGACCATACCCAAAACCCAAAAAGTAATTTGTAATCACAAAACCAACAAAGAAGACATGAATAATGAAAGCTAAACCCTCAACCAAATACACATGGAAAACATTGCAAAGGAAGTGGCCATTCTGCATCATTAATCTGCATGAAAAAAAACTCAAAAATGCTCAGAAAAAATGTGAGCTTGAGGATCGAGGACTGAGGTTGCGACAAAATCAAAACCAATTGTAAAAAGCAGTTGAGAGTGACGGTGGAGGCTGTCAGATTCTAAGCATCCAACGAGGTCCCACATGTCCAACGCCGTTGCAAAATCCAACGGCCGTTGAGGAGTGCTAGCACATTCCTTCCCCCCAAAACATTCCACAACATTTCCCTCCATACTTATGCATTTGATTCAAATTTGGATAGAAACTACACACTTCTTCATCTAAGTAGTCAAACTCATAATCATATTATCGATCCTACTACACACTTTAAGAGGGATCCTATGTCTATGACCCTATTTGTTTTATATTGATTACTAAAATGAAGGACTTATCCACCACCTTATTTTACATATAATCATGTAGGGGACATGTTTCCAATCATGTAGTTTATCTAACAAAAATATAAATTTTACAGTAAACAAATTAAATTGACCATGTTTTTTTAATCTCACGTGGTTTTCTAAAATTCCAATAATCACCTCCCTAAGGCAAATTGGTCACTAACCACACTATGGACGACGCCAAGGACATGTTTTTCAAGGATGCCATGGCTATATTTAGAGGGAAAAAGGAAGGTGAAAGGAAAGAAGTTGTATTGTGAGTGTGTTACACAAACCATCGCAAATTCTAGCGAGAATGTGGATGACATGGAGCTTGCAAAGAGACCAAGGGTCTTACCCCCCCCCCCCCCCCGCCCTTATCCTACAACATTTCTTAGGATGGTGAAGGTGAAGCCTAAGATTTTGTATATGGAGAAGACCAATGAACAGAGGCTCAAGGAGGAGGACCAAAACATTTGTCTTTAGAAAGCAGCAAGTGAAGAACCTTTGGTGCAAAATGAAGTCATAAAGCTGATTGCTCCACTCCTTAACCAAGATCAAGAACAAGCTATGGCCCAACACCATCAATTGCAAATTGGGTCACGCAAGTCATACATGTATGTGGGTGCAAGGCTTGGTGATGGCTCCTCGAGCACGTTCCCTCACTTGCCCCCCGGGTTCCCAACACAACAAATTCGCAACAACATTTTCCACAACAATCATTCATATTCCCAAAGCGAGTGTAGCCCTTGGGTACGCAACTCTCGTATTTTATGGCCTTAATTATAATCACTTGTAATGCATTGTTGTCCAATCTCGAGTGATATAATTTGTTTTAATATAGGAAAGTCTTGTAGCCCTTCTTACAAGGAATCCAAAAATATAATCACATATAGACAATGAATATTCCTTAAAGTATATAATTATATGAAAAAACCTAATTATATGAGTTTAATTATATAAGTTTTTAATACATGTAGCATAGGCCAAACTACCCAACTTTTTGGATTTTAAATATTTTTAAAATAATAAATAAGACTTTCCCAATTTTATTTATTTTACTTGTGTGGATCTTTTAAAATTAGACATTCTACAAGGTTTTAAAAACATAGGTGTTTCAATTATTTCTATACGTTGTAGATTTTTTGTAATAATATTTATATTTTAAATATATAATTATTATTTTAATAAATAATAAATATGCAACCCAACTTTTTCTATGTCTCATTTTATTTAATTTGGTTTTCACCCAAATTTTTGGTCCTTTTATTTCTGTATAATTTGATTGTTTTATATTTACAAAAGTCGTCCTCTAAGCCGTTTTCATGTTGATAACCCATGCATATAATATAGGAGTGGCGTACCCGAGGTGTAGCCCCATCATTTTGCATACGCCCCCATCTAGATAATGGATGACTCCAACTTTTGTGGAGCACCCAGGGGGCCAACACTCTTGCCCCCCTTGCCCTACGGGATGCCTACCACATTAACCCCTTTTACCAGTAGGATGACCCCACCATGTTTGGGTTGGGCAGCCCAATCTCCCCCATTCCCGATGTCCCTCTTGGTGTTGTCGACACCCATCCTGTTGCCCAGCAGATGGGGTCGCTTGACCCAAACCCACCACCACCTTTGGGTGGCCAAGAGCAACATCAAGATGCCCGCGAAGCCCAAATGTTAGATGTTGAGGCCCGCAAGTTCTTCGTGATATTTTTACCCCCAACCTAGTAGATCTATCAATGCATGATGAGCATGTGGAGACTAGCTTGGAACAAGGGCATGATATTCAACCTGTGTAGTAGTAGGTTGCTGAGTGCATTGGCAAAGGCGGTGGCCTAACATACTAGGTGGAGGCTTTTGCAATTGCCGGGCGTGACTAGGACGATGTAATTCAGTGAGGCCTCCTAGTTTGGGTTCATTGACCCAAAATTCTTGGGTCATGTCTATTCAATGTGTGGTTGTTCCCTAACTCCGCTCGCCCCCGCCCTTGCCCCCTCACGCCCACCCAATCTCCTCCCTGGGGCTAGGCTGCTCAACCTTTGTGGCGCAATATCGATTTTGTAGACAATCATTATGACTTAGGAAATTTTGAACTACTCGTTCAAACTGAATTGTAGACAAATTTTGAATTAAGTTTTGAAATATAAATCATTTATTTTAGCCTCCGTATATATTGTCATGTTTGAGTATATGTATTGAGTTGTTTGCCCTCTTGAATGGTTTGTGGCACGCCTTTTGATTGCTCTTCATCAACAATATTTCACATCCTCATGTCTTGCCTAAATAGTTTTTGAATTGGACTTAGAATAACGTAGTTGCCCACTCACTCATCTGTACATGGCATGGAGCATAGCATTGTTGCTCACCCTTCCTCAACTCCCCAACGCATGGAGCACACTTTGGTTGTTCCCCCAATTTTGCCCACTCTCATACAACGGTCAAGCAACGGTTCATGATTACAAATTTGAAAGCCATGTCTCTGAATAGTCTCAAAATCATCAAAAAGTCTCCAATTATGGAATAGAGTGTTAAGAGCTATTGGACACCGGTAGTGTGGACAATCCATGCCCCAACAAATATTCCATCCCTCACCATCCTTGTCACCACTCAAGGGGCATTACTATGCACTCGATTGTGACCGAGACTTTCCCTCTTGGTCTGGAAGCTACATGGCGGCTCCATATGAACATTTGACCAACATTGGATGTGCCTGTTTTTCCGCATGACGTGTTGCCCAACCATGCCGACTCTGCCCTGACCGTCCCATGTCCCAAGGTACGCTATAGCCTCCGCCAAGTTGCATTACCTTCCCACCTTCCTTTCGTTCATCATAGGTTTCGGTCTTCCTCCTCAAACTAACCCTCCTTTGTTCCGTTGGTTTATAAGTTGCGTCTAATTCTAAACCAACCCATTCCAAAGGTGCCTTATCCATCGAATTAGAGCGTTTCTACATCATGCGTAGAAGTGTGAGGCAAGCTTCTTCCCACATGACATCCATTTGATTCACCCAATTGGGTTCTCGTTGGCCTCCTAAATGTATCATATTGGGCCCCGCAACCCGACCTTGGCTACAACAATGAAGCAAAGATTTTCCGGAATGTGGAGGCAAAGCAAACATAAAAGGTAGCAACGATAGTATGAATATCTCTTTTCTCTTATGATATTGTCTCATGTTTGGGTTGTCCTACCGGAACCATCTTAATTTGAATTCTTATTTGAGTTGTGCCATTCATTTGTGCATGTATTTATGTAGATCACCACTCTTAAATGTTCGCACCATTCCCTAATATTTATGTGATTTCTTCTATGTTCTTGTGTGTGTGTGTGTGTGTGTGTCTCCCCCAAAATGCCAAGAAAGTCTCAAATGACCTAATATTGTGTTCTAAGTGTTTTGGGTTAGTGTTAGGGTGGAGTTTGTGTAGGTAGTTGAGATAGTGGAGGTAACAACGGAGATCTCAAATTTGAGCTAGAGGAGAGAGGTCTGAGAGTGGCACATGGTGAGAGACAGTGAGCATGAAGTATCCCCAAAAACACAAGACCACTGGGGCAACCGGAACAAAGAGGGAGTTCTCTCCTTGGGGTGCCAACTAGTGCAAATTATTTGTTATATATAATCCATCCATATTATCCTTGTACATTCATACCAAAGAATTTTTTACAGAACCTAGAATGGAGTGATGTAGTGCACATTGAGACCGTCCATAATATGTGATAATTTTTTTATTTGAGCATGTCTATGTATTATAATACTTGAATACTTTGAAATAATGTGGATTTTCTCTTGGACAGGGGGGCTAGTCCACAATATGGTTTCCATCATAGTACCTAATTATAATTTATATAATCTACAAAAAATTGAAGATAATATAGATTATTTTGGCTTGTAAGCCCTAACCCTATGTCTCTTTCCGACTTCTCTTGGTGGCTTCTCTCCCACTTCTCTTCTAAAACCCTTCAACCCCTCTTCACTAGTTGAAAGTTGTAGATTGTTTGAAACATAATCCAATTTTTTTGAAACATAATCTAGATTATATGTACGATTATGTGTACATAATCTACGCCTTTATGAAAATTTTGGACGAGCCCCTTGTAATTATTTGTTTGAGTTGCCACCCCGGGGTTCTCTCCACTAATAGGTTCTTCATTGTCTAATCATGTCTCAAATTCAGACACAGGGGCATTCCGGCTTGCTAGTCTATCAACTTTTCATTCAAGTCATATATCCATACTTTTAATCTGGAATTATTTCAAGTATGATGATCTAATTCTTGTTGTTTATAAATGTTTTTTGACTACCACAATGCAAACACAGTGCCTGACTAAGGTAGAAATACCATAACCCATTAATCACCCTCTAGCTGTGCACTAGACCGGCACATAGAAACCGATCATGGCTTGGCGGCAACTTCAATGCGTGTACACTTAGTGTAGCCAATGGGAGTCAAGTGTTAATGTACTTATGAGGTAACCAATTTAGGTGATGTTTTGTATAGAAATGTGGATTACCATGTTCGGTGTAGGGAGAATCAAGTGAATGAGTAGGGGTTTGAACAACTTTCCACTTTGAAATATTGTAAGATTTTTTGTATAGGGCCAAAAAATATGAAACAACTTGCATTCTTCATGAATTCTTCTCATCTATCTTAGAAAATTATCTCATGATTGTCAGACCAGATCTTCAATGGGAATCACCTTATTTTCACTGGTTATGGTATTTCTACCTTAAGTATTCTCAAATCCATTGAACTCGTTAATTAGTCCATGAGTTATGTACAACACCTAATATATACAAAGATATATATGCTTAACCTACCTATATTAGGAGCCGATCCATGCAACCACTTTCTCATTTGGTTCAAGTTGATTCCTACCAGGTTCCTAGGGCGGACATTAAGTTCCCCATACGAACTATGGGGGTGTCAAATCCGGACGAGGGCAGCCTTCATGGAAATTTCAGAACCCGACCGAAAATTGTTGTCCACCCCGCCCAACTTCGAAGAATTATTGCCCTTACATTCTTGAAGGCCGCTTGACTAGAAATCCCATATTGAGTGCACTTCACCTTGAAGGTCTAAAATCCAATATATATGTGCACTTTCAATTAGTAAATAAACAATTCATTGGGATTTCATTCCGGAAGTGAAACCATCAATGAAGCATGTAATTAACTTGGAGGTCAAATAAAATTATAAAATCCTCATTAACATTGAGGTTATAATTTTTATGACTTACCAATTGATATTGTCTTTGCCATTCTAAAATGACACTTAAATTTAGTGTGCTGATTTAGTATGTATATTTTATAATATTTTAGTAATTCTGTCTACTTTCACAAGTATTCATATATAATTTATTCATTTATTAATATAATTACTTGAATTTATTCATTTACTTACTGGAATTAATTCATTAATTCATTTAATTACTGAAAATGATTAGATTTAATTCCAGTAATTAAAATGTATAATTAAATAGTCTTACTTAATTTGGTAAGCATACTTTTCTGATTTATTTGGGCTTAATTAGGATTAATCAGAATTAATTAGACTTAATGACATTAATTCACACTCAATTGGTTTGAATGTGTATGAATACTTGTGAAAGTAGGCGGCATTACTAAAAATTTATAAAATATACATACTAAATCAGCACACTAAATTTAAGTGTCATTTTAGAATGACAAAGACAATTTCAAATGGTAAGTCATAAAAATTACAACCTCAATGTTAATGCGGATTTTGTAATTTTATTTGACCTCCAAGTTAATTACGTGCTTCATTGATGGTTTCATATCCAAAAATAAAATCCCAATGAATTCCTTATTTACTAATTGGAAGTGCATATATATATTGGATTTTAGACCTTGAAGGCGAAGTGCACTCAATATGGGATTTGTAGTCAAGCCGCATTCAAAAATGCAAGAGCAATATTTTTTTTTGAAGTTGGGCCGGGCGGGCAACAATTTTCGGTCGGGTTTAGAAATTTCCCTGGAGGCTGCCCCCGCCCGGATCTGACACCCCCCAAAGTTCGTATGGGGGAACTTAATGTCCGCCAGTTCCTAGTAGCACCTTGACCCTCTCCATGTAAACCTCTTCAATACTTATACAAGCTGAATCATTCTCGAATCATGCTTCCAGTTCTTGAAAAAATTCAATCTACTTTTGGTTACATACTAGAATGGGTTTTTGGATGCCTTGTTTTGAATATTAAAGAACACCCTCTGAAGGCCAGCTTCAATGATGGGATTAATCCCCGATCAAGTGTATGTGGACCAGATCAATATCATTAGAAACCTATGTGCCATGTAACTCACATTCGTATGATTTGTATTGAAAAAAATCTGTAAGAAATTTCTCTGGCTAGTTTTTCAGATGAACATATAGCAAGATATCAAAACACAGATATCATATAGAAGTCTCTTGGCCAAGAAAATGAAGAAGTATAATATTTTTATTATATATGAGATCCAAACACAGAAACTTGGAAATCTGACCTGGCTAATATATATAGGTAGAATGCTACAGCAACACTAAGGGAACTTATTCACTCCAGATGATAGTATCTGAAGCTGCAAACTACCACCATGAAATCTACCTGCCTCCTATTATCACTAGACTGTGAGACTTAGACAAGGTAAGAGCTTCCAAATGAGACTGATACAAGTTTCACGTACACACTGTATACAAACTATCTCAGAACTGGAGGAAGGAAAAAAAAAACAAGGCTAATACTTCAGAACTATAAATTAATGCATCAACAAGTCTCCAAAGAGTCTTCAAAGACATCATCATAGTACACACCGCCTGTCAAGTCCTGCTTGTGTCATCATCCATGAGTACATTGCAATAATATTTTTCCAACGTCCCAAGATCCAATAACCACTCCTTTTTTTCCATTAATTTTCCTTTTTGGTCACTAGTACTCCCAAGGCGCCAGCATGTCACAACTTCCTGAATTGTTGTTTGTAAACCATCACCAAGTCCTGTGGAAATGCATGTAGCCTTGACAATTAGAGCAAGAACTCAGCCCAGCACATCTAACTTGCCAATATTGACCATGAACCCATGCATACAGTTTGCAATTGTGCGACCCAATTGTTAAAAAGTGATCATTTGGCTTTGAGGATGTCATGAGCAAAACCTTGACGACTCGACGCACTTTGGGGAGCAGCTAACCCCAAGATTTCTTGGAACATCAAGTCATGGATTTCTAGTTTGTATTGAGACCAAGTTGTTAGAGTCTACTTAATTCAGCTACAAGAACATGAGGAAAACCTTGACAACAATGACACGTGCTTTGAGAAGAAGCACACCCAAAGATTTTAGAACATCAATCCACCTAATCTAATAAATGCTAGCTTATTAATTGAATCATGTGTAAGAGTCTTATGAACTAAAGTGGATGACAAGCAGCAAGTCATCCACCTACTCGGGTAAGTTATCCGTCATAACCAATCAATGCATGGACTAAAGACGGAAATTGTGGATGATATGATGCCTTCATGGATGAGAAATGTGACAGAATCTGATAATGCAGGTCCTGCTCTTGGATGAGCGCACGGTCAAGTCATAGGCCTATGGCGTTAGCCTACTTGGGGTTGTCAGGCTCCAACAATTTCTTTATGATGGGTCCGGCAAACATAAAAGTTGTGTCAGCTTGTAGACTCCGTGAAATCAACAAAGTTACCAAACAAAACAAAAAACGTGATCAACAAGGTTGGCAGAGGTGATGAGCACCTGCAGGAGGTGATGAAGTCCTGAGGGAGGTGATGATGAGGCGTCCTCAGTAGGGCGGGGGAGAGCCCTTGTGGCCGGGGTAAGGTGGCTTCTGGCCATCATGGTGAGGTGGCTTCTCCCCATCATGGTGAGGTGGCTTCTCTCCTCCGTGGTAGGGTGCCTTGGGCGGGCAAGGGGGCTTCTTCTCTCCTCCATGGTGAGGTGGCTTCTCCCCATCGTGGTGAGGTGGCTTCTCTCCACCATGGTAAGGTGGCTTCTCTCCTCCCTCGTGGTGAGGTGGCTTCTCTCCCTCGTGGTGAGGTGGCTTCTCTCCGTCATGGCCGGGGGGCTTGCCTCCTCCGCCATGGTAAGGTTTAGGAGGGCATGGGGGTGGAGATTTCGCCCACTTCTGCCCGCCAGATTGCTGCTCCGTGAGCTCACGAGCTTCGATCAACGCAAGACTGCTCAGGATCATCATGGTGGCACACAAGGCCATCACGAGATACAGACTGCTCCTGCAGCGGCCCATGGTGACTCAATGCAATCGATCGATAAATCTGATCCTGCAATTCGGAATTGATGAACTTGAATTCTGTTGTGTGTACTTGACCTCCACTAATCCTGCGTCATGACAAATGCATGTGTCGACCATTGTCAGTACCAAGCATGCCATCGACAGGTTCCATAGCTTGTTTAAAATGCTAAACTACAGTGTTTACCAATCTGGAATCGTGCAATTCTAGCAATATATGTAAACACGTACTCTGCAATGCTTCAACTATACCAAGTTCCGTGTGGTGCAATCATTTCTCAGAATCACTTGTTAGTGCTCAGCAATGGAAATGTGTGATGTGATGAAGTACTCGAGGAATATTTAGAATACTAGTTCCTATTATATAGTACTAGTATGCTTAGCTCAGTACTCTGTATATACTCGCCGTCATGTAAGAGGAGTGGACGACATATTCAAAAGTGAGAAGTACAACATTGAGTGTACAGTGATCGACTGACAGAGCTGGACATTCCGGATTCATGACGTTGAGGTGTCCAGAGGAAGAACCTTCTTCCAACTTGATCTCTGAAATGGGTAATAAATTGTAACTTGTGGAATGGAAATGGCAATCCTGACTGGAAGTGGAGCAGTAATACTACCCAGCATAAACCAAGAGGCGATGTACATCAGCAGAATATGTAGCTACCCAACCTTACAAGCTACAAGAACACAGTGATTATGGTTTTCAATTTTTAAATTTTTTTACAGAGCTACATCTTCATACTTATAAAAGTCCTTTGGCAAAATGTCCCTCTGAAGTAATCATTTGGCATGCATGAAGCAAGGTACAAAATTTCAATGGCAAGACAAAATGAAGACATCCAAAGATGCTCACAAGCAGCCCTATCAGTTCCAGGATCGATTAACTTCTGCTCCATTCACACTTACATGGCCCTACAGCAGTTCACATCCTATACTCGATAGCTGCCTAAGTTTCAATAGCGTAATCCCAATTAGGATACTATGGATTGAGAAGGCTAGAGGATTAAGTATTCGAGCTGGATGACTGAACAAAACAAAGTTCAGACTTAATGCATTCAGCAGGTAGACTTCTGAATAACAAGTACTCTACAAGCTGTCATTGCAATTGCTTGCAAGGGAGCTGAGCCAGCTGAGCTCTGGATCACACATGATCACTTGAGCTGAGCCAATGCTGCAAACTATGGAATTAGAAGACCGATGACATCGCTGCTACTGGATCGACAGAATTCTGCTACATTTACACTTAGACATGAGCCCTACTGCAGTTCGAATGCTGGACTCCATAGCTGCTAATGTAGGTGCAACTCACATGCAAGCTCACATATATGCATTCCAATTAGTATATGACCATGGACTGAGAAGGCTAGCGAGCTGGTGAAGTTTTCGTGGATGACTGAACAATCCAAACTTAGATTCATGCAAACCTCAATGCAAGTGGTGGCTACGCTTCCCAGTTAATTATAAGAACTCTGCCAGCTGACATTGCAATTGCTTGCCAGGGAGCTAGCTGAGCTCTGGACACATCATGACTTAAGGTGGTCCAATGCAGAAACTATGAGTGCTCCTACTGCAACAATTCGACCAATTTCTGCTACCTTTGTACTTTGGCAGACCGGCTACTGCAGTTCCAAAGCTAAACTCCGTAGCTACTATTGTGGCTGCTACTCGCTCGCAGCTTACATGCACGCCAGTGAGAACACCATGGACTGAGAAGGCTAGCTACTAGATGGTTTGGTTCTTGTGGCTGACTCTTCAGGCTCAAATAAACTCAATGCTTTGATCACCACCTACAACTCTTGTAAACTGACATTGCACTTGCTTGCAAGGGAGATGAGCTAGATGAGCTCTATATCACACATGACCATGACCTGAGCTGCCAAAGGTGCAACCATGCCTGCATGTAGAAGAAGACGACCCTGAAGTACCCACCTCTGAGCTGCTACTGCAATCCGGTGAAGCTGATAGCAGTGATGAAAAATGATGGGAGGAAGGAGCGTTTTAAAGGAATTCAAGAGGGAGGGAGGGAGGGGGTTACGATCATCATGCAGCGCCGGTGACAGAGGAGGATCAGCCGCCTCTGTATGTCTGTGTGGGAGATTTAATTGATTAATTAAGTAAATGCCACCACTTCGTCAAAGCATTGTTCAGAGTGAGTCCAGACCCGCCAACTCTGTACGTACAAAGTTGCTGCTGCTGCTTCGGACAAGTGTTACGAACCTTCTCTACATGCTTGAGGACTGTCTTGAATGTGATGATATCTGCTTTTCTTTTTTTCTTTTTTTCTTTTTGTGGGTGGGTTTCTTATAATTTCATGACCGAGCTGCAGATCGATCAACTTGAAGCTGCTGGAAATACTGTCAATTGTGGTCCACTTAGATCACCCACACGTGTTGAGAGCTCTTGGTGCATATTACTGTCAAACAGTTCTTAGAAAGTGTTTTTTTATTATTGAATGCCTAACCTTTCACGTCACTGAATATCAAGCAGTCAATTCTCTACAGTATTTTAGTTTCTGGCATCCTGATTTATGGGATGCCAAAACTTGCATGAATCCCAAGCAATGTTATATTAAGCTACATTGTGAATTCTATACACTAATTATTTTCTTTCCTAGTTTATAGAATGCCAAATCTTGCAGGAACCTCTGAAAGCAGCTGTGTTATAAGCTAAAGTGCAAATTCTCTACACTAATTTGGTTCCTAAATTCCTAATTTCTAAATGCCCAAACTTGCATTCTCAAGCAATGTTATAAGGATCCATAATGTGAATTCTATACACTAGTTTAGTTTCTAGAATTGCGAACATAGTTGTGGTAGACATTGTCCTCTTGACATGTATGCATCTCAGTAAGCTAAATTATTCCACTAAACCATTTATGGTATTTAGCATCACATACATTATTTGCGAAGGGCCTAAACTAGATGCCTAGAGGTTTCAAAGTATCATGCCCACTGATTACCAATATGATTCCAGTTGTCAACATAACTTCTTTAAGTGAAAAAATATCCACACTATGACATTTAGAGTAACACATTGGGGAAGATATTGTTTAGTGTACTAATGGCAAGTGTCATGTGTTTACATTTTAGTATGGAAGAGGAAGATATTTTTGAGCATACTAATGGCAAGTGTCATTTGTGTACACTTTAGTCAAATTATAGACCATTATGTAACATAGGCATGCGCCTCATAACATTATTGAACATGCTCATGCCAAGATATTAGTAAGCACACTTGAATGCCAAGTGTCATGAGGTGAAAACTACAATGAAGTTGTTAATTATTAGTGTAACCTAGTGTATGCCTCAAAATAGGGTAAGTGACACTAGTATGCATATGACACTAAATAATGTAAACAGTGTAGATGAGAATTTATGTTCTAGAGAATGAGATCTTGATGTAAAGGCCGCATATATATATAAGTTAATCCAACCAGTCAAGCACTCAAGAAATGGCTTCCCCTTGTAATTTTACGGTATCTAGTAACTACACTAAATATGTTGTTTAGTGTTCTATGGTATTTAACTTCACTATGGTAACTTTTTGGATGACACTTCTTATGACTAAGTTTACAAATATTGTCATGGATGATGGATGAGTTCATCCATTGGCCAAAACCCTACCTTCTCTTGTCAACAACTTGTGATGAAAAATTGTCATCAATAATTGAATTTGGATGAAAAATCACTTTGTAAGTGATAGTAATTGCAACACTATAAATCTATATATCCCCCAGATATTTTACAAGGAATGACAAATAATGTTGGGTTGACAATTACTGTTGATGGCACTATATCGTGGTTTACAATCAGTATTTAGCAAGATGATTAGAATTGGTGACACTAAATATCGTATTTAGTGTATTTCTCTTCAAAAGAAGCTAACCGGTTGACAGGTTGTCAATGGAGATAAGTCTATAATTATGTATACTGGCATTGGGTCCAAGGTAACCATTGTTCAAGGGATTCCTACTTACTGACAATGAGCGTGAGTTGGGGTTGCTTACAAATTGAGAGCTCTTGCTTATAGCTTACCACCCCAAGAAAATAAATTACATGTGTCCTCTCACATGAAGTTTGCATGCAAGAGTACAAGCAGTGGTCTCATGCTGTGGTGAGCATGCTCAAGCATACCTAGTCTGAACCAGACAGGATAATACTTTCCAGTACAGCCCATGAGGGAATGTGTCAACAAGTCCTCTATGTAGCTGTCCTGGTTGCTTTACCCGATTAACCCCTTATGTCCTATGTGACCATAATATGGTTGTGAACATCTCACTCTGACCCATTTGACACCAGTTCAGTTGGTTTCTAGATTGTTTAAATGAGGGGCGCTTCACACTATGGTCGAAGGTCAAGAGGCCATGAATTTTCACCAATCATATTAGAAGAAACCAAGAGTTCGGCATCTCAACCCTTCACACTAAGGCCAAAGTCCAAAGGCCGTCGCAATTTAAAATGATTACTTTTTGAAGAAGGCGACGGTCTCTCGAAGGAAGTTTGGGTCGGACGGGAATGGAAACCCAAACTATGGTCGAGAGGCCATCAATTTTTTTTCTTTAAAAAACCAATCGCTGACAAGATCTTGGCGGTTAGATTTTAGGGGTTGTTTTGGGCAAGGATTAAAGTGGGATGCTCCTTTGGGTTTGGACGTTTGGACTTTGGGCTTGGCCTTTGGAGGCTTCACACTATGGTTGTCCAAATTGAGAGGCCGTGGGAGTTCATGGCCAAAGGTTTGGACTTTGGGCTTGGCCTTTGGAGGCTTCACACTATGGTTGTCCAAGTTGAGAGGCCGTAAGAGTTCATGGCCAAAGGTTTGAACTTCGGGCTTGGCCTTTGGAGGCTTCACACTATGCCTGGCCGAAGGCTCCAATTACAATATTTGATTGGCTATTATCAGCCCATTTCTTTGGACTCTCAACAAGTTTGGCCACTCAATCCCACAGCCTCTCGACTTCGACGGCCATAGTGTGAAGCGGCCCTTACTCCTCTTGTTCATGTTCAAATATGTTGTTTCCTACCACATGGATAATTTTGATCAAGCAGAGTTAGTTGTTCAACATAATAAGTTTATTATGGAACCAGTTCACGAATGTTTTCTTGACATTTGTTGCCTTTGCGGTTTAGGTGCAAGCAATTGTTCAAGAGAGAAACTTATCTTAAAGATGTTATTTTTGTTGAATTCTATGTGTAAAAGATTCCCAATTGATCTAAAAAATTACATGACACTCATACACAACATATCCTAAACATCTATAATTGGATTTTTTAGTTGGACATGCGTTGGTGGGTGTAAATCCCCATTGCAATATCCCTGTACCTCCAGACTCTACTAATCTTCAACAAGCCCCTAGACCCCATTACTCTAATAAACCTAAACATGGCCTCCCATGCAGACAACCTTCATTAAATCCCCACCATATAGATACATATTACCTCAATTGTTAACTCCTCCCTAAACCAATCAACCATCTTAACAAGCGACTTCAACATAGGTGTCTTCCTTCAAGGACGTTCCAGCACTAGTGGAGCCAACCCCCCAATCCATGAGGATCAAACATGGGCATACTTCACAACAATCCTAAACTTACAGCCTAAACCGACCAACACCTTTTCCCAAGACAAGGAGGGGATAATTACACATACACACTTCACATGCACCACTGCACCTCTTTTGCACAAAACTCTAACCACCTCCCCATCGTACTACACACACTAATAAATCTTATCATTTATAAAGCCCTGTAGCAGTTCCCCACAAATCACACACCCCGGATATTTAACCCAATCCCATAAATCACACTCCAAACCCTAAATGCCAGGTTCCATGAAATAACCCGTAATGACACCTTAGTTTTCACCAACATACTTACATCCACATAAGGTAGAGGGGCCCTTTCCCGCTCGGGTCCTTAAACCGCTCACTAGACCTATCCAAACAAGAGGTACATTAAAGCTTCCAACCTCAAATTTCTATGTAATCATGGTGTACATTTTTGGGGTGAGTGGTTTTGGGTACCCCTATGAGTTCTCCTTCCAAAATTCATAACTAATTCAATATTAATCCAAAATTAATTATTCCAATTGGTCCAATTTCCAATGTACTTTGCACATCTTCCTAGATTGATTCCCCCTTAATAACTCCCCAATGAACATGCCAATCTGAAATTCGAGCGGGAAAGGGCCCCTCTACCTTAAACCCTACCCCAAGAATTGTGGAAACATCCCAAATTAGAGCTACACAAACTCATTACCACCTTCAACGTTGGCATTGAAACCATTGCTCTGCATAACCACCATAATTCCTCATTTCACGCACCAAACTCTAAGGCAGTTTCCTACCTAGCTTACAACAAAAACAATGGAAATATCACCTCCACACATACCATACCCTAAAGAAAAACATATGCACAATCAAACTAACACTCCTAGCAAACTGGTAGCAATATCCAATTATTCTACAATGCCCCCCCCCCTTCTGCCCTCCCATGACCACCACACACATCACTTACCAATGTTTGGTTAAGAATCATGGCTAGTATCGCAAAACAAACTAGCCACCATAATTGCAACCAAACAAACTCATATCAACTGCAAACAAGCCGTCATAAAATGCCATTCCACACTCAACCCTACACCCAAGCATACACATAAACAAATCTTCTCCAACTCATCGCATTCCACCATGGAATGTCTTAAACCAACCAATGCATCAATAATATCCAACCCACGAGAAATAGCCGAAGAATCTTCTCCACCTAGCATAATAATTTCAACAAACAAAGCCCCTTGTGTTTGGACCCCTCAAATCACCTGGCTCTATGTGCATGTGCGGTATGACAATACCCACGGTAGGGCCCTTGCAATTTCACTCTCCACAAAAGAGGCCCACCCATTGTAATCATATGGGACCACATCACCCAAGACATATACATCATATGTCTTAAACATCTATCCCCATGATAGGCCCTAGGCCCAAATAACATCCCCAATGAAATTATGAAATCACTACCTCAAATAATCCACTACCAAAAATTGGTTAAATACATAACCGCAATAAATGGCACTTCGTTAACCTTACATGGTCTTGAATAGCAAACTTGCACCCAATCCCCAATTGCCAAATCCGTGTTCCTCCCCACCTAAATTCCAAAGTTTATTCCTCCCCAATTCACTAATCCCCCCACATTACAAACATGGTTGTCACACCCCATGCACATACCACTCCCGCCAAATCAAAAGAAAAATACCACAAAAGACCTCCATAAATTATACACATTCCACATCTTAACCATAACCCAACTCAAGAGCACAAAGCAAACACATATTTTCTCCCCACAAAGAATTCAAAACTATATACAAGTCAACCCCTCAACTAATTGAAGTTGCATTATTCCAAGCGAAAGCCATATGCCAACCCCCATCATCCACACCCCCCCCCCCTCAATATGGCCCCCTCCGCCCACCCACTCAAATCATCACTCACTGCCATTTGGCACACATATACATAAAATAACCAACTCACGCATGATCTCTAGAAAAGATCAATAGGGGGCATGTGCACTAACCCAACAAAGGATGTGCCAATGGCCTTCCTCCTAGTGGTACCTCATGGATCCTAACCACCACATTACTCCACCCCAATAACATCACTCTGGAATACAACTTACTACTCCTCACACAAGACTTCAACCACCGCAACACTACACACTAGAAATCCATGTACTACATTCACCACCAACAACAACAATCCCTAGACAATAGATACGTAGACCCCCCTCCCTTTGTTGCACCCCACGTTACCTTAAAACCCCAACAATGTAACCTAGATATAATTACCTCCACCCCCACTATACAACTCATCCCACCATACGCATACATATATAACCACACTAGTAAATACATCACCATCACATCCAGCAACCGCCTTCAATGGTTTTGGATTCACCCATTCTGCACCAACACAAACACAAACACAACTCCAATCATCACCCCAAGATTTTGAAATATAGCTCCTATGGTTAATAGAATGATACATCTCCCCACTCCCAAGGAACAAACCAAAAACTATCCCAAACAACAGCCACCACAACCTGCATACAAGCATCATGAAAATTCTTATAAAAGCCTTAACATCACCCACTCATACTATTCAATGGCCCCCACATGCTCAATGGAACTCACATAATATCACTCACCACACCCAAGAGACATCCTATTCGGATTAATAGGCCTTACACTCTCCCACGAATGGGAAGGCTCAGGGTACGATCACCCTTAGATTACCAATCCATAGTAGGAGCCATACTTTGGGCACGTATGGCCGCACAAGAAAACCACTCTAACCTCTCCATAATCATGACACAACATATAGATTGGGAGAACCACCACACAAAGTTCAACATCTTCCTAGAGACACATACCATCTTAACCCTCCCTCCACTCATTAGGATTATAGATTAGATGTGGGCACAATATGACAAATATGATGAACTTGCTTTAATATCCTTCATGATGTGCATCCACCACAAACATAGCACCCCCATCCCCCAACGTTCCTTCTTACATTACAACTAGCAATTGATATCCTATATTCACTGTACACTAACCTTGAAACCTCTCAAATAACCCCATTAACCTCGAGGTCAATATAAACACCAAATAGTCCCACAACCCAACCAGACCCACTACTACACTACCCCCCTACCCCCCAACTTTCTTGTAATATGAATTATAAGTGTTTTATGCAAACTACAACCTATTTCTAGCCATGTCTTGATTAACTGTGTTGGAACAACACTACTCAGCAAATCAATATGTTATGTGCATGTGGATGTATGCTATTAAGCCAAAAAATACATCTTCTTAAACCAATTGGATTAACTAACCACTTAGAGACTTACAAAACTCATAAATGATGATCTAGTCGAACGGGTACAAAACAATCATGGGTCTACATTGACATGAACAGTAGATTATAATGAATCAACATCATCATCAGATGTAGCAAAATTTCATAACACCACATCAACTACTAGTACATAATTGCATTAAGTGCGATCATAAATACTCATGCACAACCTACAAATCATGTGAGTGTAGGCACAAAACAAGAGGGTGTTTGCACTGAGCTATAGAATTTTGGCATCACAAGCTTAGAGAGGAAGACCACTTGATTACATGGATTATTTGTATGAAATAGTTGTGCATACTAACAAGTTGGGATCCGTAAATTTTGTTGTATAACACATTTCTAGATCTGGTACATAACACATTCCACATATTTCGGTGCATAACAACAGACCTCATTTGCATAATACATTAGTAGATCACGTTTGCATAACACATTAATAGATCTCATTTGCATAACGCAATAATAGATCTCGTTTGCATAACACATTGATAAATGTGATGTGAAACCGAGGAAATGGGAGCAAGGAATGTTCCCAATGTCCAATGGAGATCCGTGGCTTGAAGGATGATTAACGTCGTTGGAGCTAACCCTGTTCATGGTTCCGTCTGATCAAACAAGTTACGGACAACAACGTGGACAGGACCAGTAAATTCTAGTTTGGACACCGATGCATGGGACATGGACGATGGATTCTTAGACGAACATAACTCGATAGGGATGCTTTAGCGTCCGGCTCGAGTTATGGTTTTCTAACTGTCACATGGTTTGAACAATGCCTTCTTTATCCACATTCATGGATTAGTAAAAAATCTAGAGTTCGCAAACTGAAGTTGAATTTTATAACAATTAATGTGAACCAGCAAGTAGCAACTGTTTAAGATTCACCTACCCAAAGACATATTCCCGTTCTCCAGGGTGTTGCACTTGACATGTGGCCTTGGGTTGTACAATATTATTATAATTCGTGTGTACCACAGAGGATCTGTTATCCAAAAGAAATCGGGTTCCAACTTCGGGGACTGGAAGGTCCAATGATTTATTTATTTTTCAAATCTCCAAGATAACCACACTGGCAAAATTTACTCGATGATAATAAAATCTCAACCAAATGTGAGCTTATTCATCCCAGATATGACAATTCCATAAAAACTTCATGATTTTTGTTTCTTCTAACGACAACATGGATGGAGAAACAATAGAATGTTTCGCTTTCTCTTTCTATCATTGAATCTGGCGACAAATTGCCCCAAACGAAAATAAAAGGCTCATTTGAAACAACATCAGCTTGTGCGCGAAAGATTTCAAGTGGATAATATTGTGCCAAAAGTAGACGTAAAGTACTCCACATTTTTGTATAGTACCTCCATTCATTCAATCTGCATAGCAGTGGTTAAGGTATGCGAGCGTTATTCGGTTAGTCTTTCTTGTTCTCCATCTTCTATTGATGATATTTACTTCTTCAACTTTATTCAGCACTGGCAAACCTACCAATGATTTAAACACCAACCAAAAGTTGCGGGTGCACAACATCATTCAGATCCATAACAATGTTATGTGGGACTCACAGTATTCCACGTTATGTGATTGAGAATATATTCTCTGCATACATGTACTTGCAATATGCATAGTTGCCTACAGAGCACTCATCATGATTCATGTGACCTGAACGAGATTATTTGGATGTTTGACTTGGCCAAAAGACTCCTCTTGATCAAAGTTATCCAAGTAATCAAGTATTTTATGTATAGCAGGGTTGTTATACGGATCGTAAGTGGTGAGGAGGAGCCATGTTGCTGCAGCAGGAGGAGGCAGCTCCACACCTGGTGCTTAGAACTGACACCGCAAACACAAGCCATCTCTGCAGATGCATGCAATTATGATCACTACACCAACTCCCGATTCATCTGACAACAAAAACTTTCAAGTAGTTTCTTGAGGTCTTTCCTCCTTGTTGACAGGAGCGAGCATATGTACTCATGCACAAAGTGATAATCCTCCTGATCTCATGTACCTAAGGTAGATGTGCCTAATCCAGTTTTTGATCTTAAACGGACACGACATCACTCTTTGAGTGGTGTGTGATTGACTAGGTATATAAGAACAAACACCCAAAAGGCATGTGTTGAGAATAGATTGGATTGTGGGTTCAAAATTTGTTATTCATTCTAGATGCAATAGTCAACATAATTGGGGGCTATGAGGGAAAAGGGTGGTGATTTTGTTGGGAGGGGGGGGGGGGGGGTAATGATCATTAGAGAATGTTCATTTTGACGATTACTACGGTATTCATATGAGCTCCAACCTCCGCAAGTTACTCACACTGATTATGCGTTTCACGTCCTACAAGAAATGGGTGCAAAGAGATAAGTGTCTTCTGAAGACATGCTTACCTTAATTATTATGTAAAATTCAAGTACAATGGGTGTGATGTTCGAGCTTCATGCCTAACGTTTTCAAGTGCTCCCATATTGGAAGGAAGTAGAAGGAGCACAAAATAATCCTTGCGGTTCGAACCACCCCATGTTATTTTTATATTTCTTAAAGTAGTAGATATGGTTACAATGCCAAGAGCAAGCGTAGTCATTGGTTTTCGTGGCTCCATCTTGAGAATGCAAAGGACTACGTGGCAAGCCACAAGCGGGCAAAGCCAGTGTGTCACCTTGAGGTATTGACTTCAAATTAAAAATGAAAGGGGATGAAAGCTACACGCTTTACTGTAAAGATGAAGAGTGGTTCCATGCATAGAATAATAAGTGGCCCCAATTAGAGAATGCAATGTGAATAAGTGGCACGCGCTAGTACTGTAGTTAAGCAAAGTCAATAAGTGGCCACGCAAATCATAAAACATGAAACAAAGACTGGCTATTTAATGTAAACACACGGAGAAAAAAAAGAAAAAAAAGGGTGGCCTTCCTTAAAAGTTGTTAAGGGGCAAGGACTAACATTTAGGCGCTTACCTCCCTCCTAGGTCCAAACAGATTGCACCAACCTTATAACCCAATATAGCACTTAAATAAAAGGGCCACCATGTAACTTTCATACATTTGAGGTATTGGTTGAATTGGCAAAAAATCATAATTCAATTTTGAGGCCTTAGTGGGGGGAAACGGTCAGTTTAGAATCTAGAGGAATATTATAGAATAATTTCTTCTTTCCCAAGCATGCGTAATCAATAGTACTTTTTAAAACAACAATCAAGGTATGTGTGCCATATGTGGTCACATGTCTTATGTAGCTAGCTACACTAAACAATCTTATGATTGCGGGTGAAACATTACCGTCAAAATAATTAAGGTGGACCACTTAAGTGTCTAATCAAGGTGGAAATCATGTGGATCCAAGACCCAGGGTCTTCCCATCAATATTCCTTTGGACAACACCTTACATGAAGTAAAATAGTCACCTTACATCAAAAGCAGCATGATGATCGAACGGAGTATTGGTATGTAGAGTTCACTTGAAGATGCCCACAATAGGCACATAATGGACACATAGGGTAGATGGTGCTAAAACCAACACCCCACCAAAAATACAGACCCTAAAATGATGCACAATAAGTAAATATTGATGTTAAGAATGTTCAACTGGTACACCTTAGCATCAAGTTCATGTGTTGGTTTTGGACCATTTACCAGTAAATATTTTAGCCCTTATAACTTTTGCATACGGAACTGAACTAAGACGTACTTTGGTGGGTTGGAATCCCCTGTCAATCAATAACAAGAATCACACAAACCTTTTGCAATGTAGTAATTGTATATTAAATTCTCAGTGCTTAAAGTCATGGTTTTAACATCATCCACCTCACCTTAACTTTGAAAAACTTAAGACCTTGACCAGCTGATTACAAATTCTCCCAGTCAGTTGATCCATACCATGTGAAAGAAAGTTTTCATATCCTTGCTTCTGACATGTGAATCTGAGCCAAAACGCGCACGAACTCTAACTTATTAGAGCAGAGCAGTCCTTAAGCTCACAGTTAGACAAGGTTGAAAAAGCCTTTCAGCCTCCCCTTTTCTTTCTCTCATGAGCCAGCCATTCATCCTGAAGCTGCATCCTAGCTTCAATAAGTGTTCCAATGTTGTCAACACTGCAGGAAATGCGTCAGTGATTTTATTTGTCTCAAAAGAAAAGGAGATGCGTCAGTAACTGTAAACCCTTACCAAGACACCGTCAAGCTCAGAAAGTGTGACAATACTATGGCCTCCATCCAGGAAATTTCTGAGTTACTTTAAACAGTCAGGAAGTTAGTCTTGGCCAGGTCAAAAGATTGAACGGAAGGAGGAATAATAATAACAATAAACACCAAGCACTTCATTAAGGTATATAGGCACATACGTTACTCAACACTAGGGTGTTGCACCCCTAATGTCAAGATTGTTATATGGACAATTCCCCCCTTTTATTGGGCCATCCTTGCAGAATGAACAACACTTAGGTTGAGTATTGTTCACTTTGGAAGGGAGAAGGGGTTTGGTTATCGGAGGAGTGTTCTTTTTCATTGATGAGAAATTAACGATAGCCAACCATTATTGGCCACCCTGCCCCCACAATCCATTGTCAGCTAAACCAAACTCACTTTTGTCGTTCTCTGCAATCAAGTGGGACAACTCCACAAGAAATCTCTAGTGTTGGATATGTGGGATCCTAATAGCTTCCTCCATAGAGTAATGAGACCCACTCATGCTTGCATAAGTAATGTTATGCAGGCTAATGTGGTCATATGTTATGTACGTTAATCATGGACACTTATATTTTAAGTAGTGTATGGCATGGCTTGTAGTTAAGGAAGGACACTAAAAGGGGACTAAAAGCTACATGTTAAGGATAAAAATTGGACTATGAGCTCGAAATATAGACACCATTGAAGGTACATTAATTATGAACACAATTGAAAATTCTCTATGTGGCCATTTAACCCTCTTTTGAGCATATTTCATATGGTCAACCATGTTTTGCACCCTCCATCTCAATACCCAATTATGTTGTGAAATAATCATAATTATCAAATAAACCCAAAAATCATAAATCTCACAAATTATGTGACATATGTACAAGAATGCTATGGTGAGGTGAAATTTAGCTAAAGTCTTCGAATGCGAAAGCTAGAAAGAAAAGCATGTCATGTAGTGTAGTTGGAATCCTAGACTTACAGAGCTTGCAAATGAATAAGAAAATTTACTTTGCTCATGAAATTTTCATAGAAAGTAGACTCCAAGCAGTTCATGTCATTAGTTGAGCCAAAATAAATTTGAGATCAACTAGGTAATCATCTTCAAGTCTTATCTAAATTTTGACCAACGAAAAAACCCCATAAGCCTCCTCAGGTTATTAAGAATTGAAGAGAAAGAAGACCATCACTTTGACCTCTTGCACCTTTTGCATTTCTAAGTTCAACTATGATACTTGACATGACAATTTATGTGATTCTCCATTGCTAAGTGGATGAGCCACCCAAACACTTTGGCACTTGTGAATAGAAATTTGTAAAACTCTCGAAATATAGCATTAGGTAGTGTAGTGTAGGAGTTCATAATACTGAGTTATACTAGGCATGGTCTTTCGTCTAAGTATATAACTTGAGGCTTCAGAGGGTGGGAAATTTCCGCACTTAACTTAAGGACTGTACTGTACAAGGGCATTTGGCAAAATCTTCATGACACTTCAATTTGACATCATTCTCATCACAATGTCAGAAGAGCAACTTCCGTACTCACTTACACTCATGAAGGAAGTTGTTTGACGATTCAGCTCCCACCCTTTTGCAACTCGGCACAGACAGATAACATATGTGGCTGAAGGTGGATCATCAGATTGGATTGGAAATTTTCTTATCTGATCAGCAACTGCAAAGGCCCACACCATTCTTCAGTCAACTATTACATGCCCAATGGTGCAGTAATACCACGAGTCTTTTCCGGAGAACCATCAAGTTGTTCACCCTTGGCCTTCGTATGATTCCAAATTCACGTTGAGATTTCGAGTAGCACAAATTATAATGAGGATTCTATTCCTCAAGAGCTTTCATTTGATATTTTACCCAGTACTAGGAGCTAATGAATGAGTGCATAGTGAGGGGTCAAGAAGGTTCACGTGTGATTAAGGTTGCACACTTTTCTTGCGTGATGGCGCACATTGTGGATCATTATAAGGTTGAGGCATTTATAACTAGTACAGTTTGCATATGTTGAGGAGGAGTAATTGCGAAGAAATTTGAGGTTGAGGAGTAATTTGTTTCTCTTGTGAAGAGAAACGAATTGTGAAGAGAATGCAAAAAATGAATTAAATTCACGAATATGGAAATTGTTACAATTTTTGAAGCGGTAAAGTCAAGGTAACACATAGTCGATCTATAGGTTAACCCATAAGGCCTCATCTAAATTCTAATGCTTGGCTACGATAGTTGTCAAAATTCTTATGAGGGTAATCAATCACAAGCCGCCACCACATAAACCTTATCTCCATTCACCTAAAATAATATAAATTTCATTCATGTTGGCATTACCTCGGGGGGTGCACATTTCATTAAAACCTAGAATCACGTGCGTTCACTGCATCCTCTAAAAAACCCCTATATACAAGTTATTTTTTGTGAAATGAAGTAATACACATACAATTGCAACAATAAATATACAAGTGATAATATGTATACACAAAAAAACATCCATTCATATATAGTCATTAACATAAGTATACAAATATACTTTTGAACAATAATCAACCCCTATAATATGTATAACAAAATATCCTAGCTTTCATCAGCAAAGTCGTTGAAAACTTTTTCATCTCCCGGATGTAACTCATAAACATTTGATTCACCAATATGTGTCATTGTAGCCAATGCAATTAATTATTGTCTCTAAGTCTACCATCAAATGATCAGTAAGATCATATGTCCACTTGTTGTTAGCCCCTTTTTGATACCAACATAAACCAATCTCCACGTTTGATGGACGGTCCATCAAGTCAATTGGATCCCTATACTGCACCCAACGATTACAAAACTTCCTCCGCATCCAATATGAAAACTTATGATATGTAGTATAGTAACAATACCATACAAGTACAATTATTGTATACTTTTTAAAGGCCTTCCATATATGTACGTAATTATAAATTATAACACGTATACCATATGTATACGTAATATGGCAAGGTCCAAATCAATACCCCTTCTGTGCACTCACGTATACTCGTACATGTTTAGTACAGTGCACCCCCCGAGGGCATTACATGACCCTAATGAGCGGTTAAGTGGACTTGGTTGACTATGGATGCCTCGACCTTATATGAATGCTTCAGGTAAGTCATCAAACAACAATAGCAAAAACAAGAACACAACAAACATAACTTCAAATGTTTGTATTCCATGTTCACCAACCACCATATTTATGTAGTTATGCTATCTAGCATGTGTCATCACAATTGGAATTGTCCAAAATTCATGCATAAAGCCAAATATACTTATATCCTAGCTAGTTACTTAAATATCAATGTATGACACTTGGTACTACATTACGAATCACAAAAACCACTACAATCAACATCGCACACCAATTTTAATGCCACATTATAACATATTTTTATAGTTACATTGAGGGACACTTACTATTCAAGGTTACACAATACTATAATTATGTGCTAAGAATGTGAATTTTTACCAAGTATTCACATATATATTGCATTATCATGTACAAATAACCTATTTAATATTTGTTGATCAAAAAATAAAATCTATAGTAGAAAATATTATACATAACATTACTCATGGTCCACTCATGGTAGGGTATAGGCTCCCTTTTCTATATGGGCCTACGCATGCTCCAATTTGATACATCTATAGTATCATGCCCAATAGGTTTTGCCCTATTCACATCGCAACATTCCTCACTTGCATAATGTGTACGCACTAGCCCCACGCGATAGGTCGGGAGACAAGCCAACTAGCAAACTGAGTGCATATGCTCTAATACTATTCCAGACCTGAATTTGGGACAACATTGCCGGGGTAGGCCCAACCTAGCATAGGAGGGTTATTATCCTCTTAAAATGCCCAAAATTTCTAGCACTAAGGGTGCAACACCCTAGTGCTAAGCAATGTTATGTAGCATTAGAGCTAAGCATATAGTCGCCAAAAGTGGGGTCCAACTCAAGTTTTTGGAAAGCATCTCCCATGTTTTCCACTTCCAACAATTGTGTGAGTGACCTAAAAAAGAACTAGAGAGGCAAGTCGTTTGCTCTCTTTCGGGGCAACAAAAAATAGAATTAAAAAATTGGGTTCTTTTCTTGAGTTTGATTCTATTTGGAAATCACACAAATGATGAGAGGAAGAAGAAAAAAAATGCAACATGTGCACATAGATAGCAAAGAATACAAGAAGATTCTTGAATCTATGAAAGATAAAGCATGTCGGTGCTTAAAACTCAAAGAAAGCCCTCCAAAAGACTTTTTGGTGACACTCAAACAAGGAACCATTAATTTATTGATCCCCATACTTTACGATTAACTCTATCGCACAATTCCAAACCGCAAGCGACACTAAATACCATGAACGGACTGAAGAACACCAGAAAATTGGGGAAATTGGGTTCGGGATTTTTGGGATTCGTGCAGTTATATAGCTGGTGGAGTGCATGTGCCGCCATCATCCCCCACGAGGACAAACGCGCTCACTTCGTAAGCTATGGGTGCTCCAAATGGGCTCCAAGTTCCTTCTTCCCTTCTTTCCTTTGTAAGGATGGTTGTACATGAAAATCCTGAACGATTGAGCCACAACCACCCCAAAGGACCAGAGATCAGATTGAGTTCCATTCTAACTTCTCCCTAAGCTGATAACGTCAAGTCTATTTGGTAGTAGGTCTACAATACAACAGGAAAAGGATATACTCTCGTAATGTTCTATGGATTCGAGGTATGTGCTCAGTCTGTGGCCCTAACTTACTGCAGGCACTTCCGACCCCGCAAACAATCTCGGCTGTGAATCAGGAATTGTCTCATCCGATCGATTAAGGTAGATGGGTCTGAGGTCGTTACTTTTCTTCATCAGACCCCTGTGTTTGATTGGTATGTGGTCCCAAGTATGAATAGGTAGTTAGTACTAAGTGCCTTGACCCAGTCAATTTGCCTCCACTAACATAAGAAAAGTCTTCAATGAAAAAGGGATTAAAGCATTCACGCTTATGAGGGCCTAATGTCATTGCTCTTCTTAATTGGGTGCCCAAATTTGAGTGGTCCATGGCAAGGCTCGTATATCAGATTGACTGCTACGAAGACATTTGTTATATGAGATTGGAGTGTGTGGTTAAGATATAAATATAACTCAAGGTTTAGGTGCTAACATAATCGGGACTCAATGATTCTATGTGACCATGTAAAGATTCAAAGAAAATCTTCACTTTGACCTCTCAATTTTTTTAGATCTCTACCTGCACCGATTCAGAAATTTGAAACGACAACCTGCACAATTTGCAATTTTTAACCGACTAACACAATCCCAAAGATATCCAATGGTTAGAATTGTTAGGGGAGTTGGAAATGCCCACAACAGAGCCACAACCATCTGGACCAGTGGCCGGGAAGTGTTAGGGCATAGTCGGGCAAGATCCTTAGTGATTCTAAATCCAATTGATTACATGTGGACATCTTCCAGTTTTGGTTTCATTCATTCGAGGTATACACTACAGATTCCTCTAAAATGATCAGTAATTCTCCTGTAGTTTTGAACTTTAACAGGGTATTTCTCAAACTGAACCGGTTCATCTGTAACAAACCGCCGGTTCTCCCTGAGCAGTGATCAGGACCCTTCAATACTTTAAATCAAAGCTAGCTTTTTACATTGAATGCTCAGATAACCAAGCAGCATCTATTCAATACGAGGATTGACTCTTTTCTTGTCAACCAGCTCTACAAAGCCGTTACTTAAAGAGGAATATTTTGGTGAGCAATGACTACTCGAAGGAATTTTCTTGTTGGAGACTCCATGACTCAGCACGACACATTATATTAAATTGATCAACGGTTTGTATACAATATACTATATGGCCTAATATTTCTTACATTATTACTCGAGGTCTGTGGACCTGCTCGACACCTAGGAATGAGCGTTGAACATACGGTAATTACTGCCACTTGAAAACTCCGATCCTTACACAACCTACTGTATATCAGTATCAATATCTTATTGGCCTTCATCGTACATCCTAGGTAATTTATGTGGGCCTTCACTATAAGGGAGAGCGGGAATTATCACACACGAGCGTACCTCTCGTTCATTCAACATTAAAAACCTTGAAATGATATGCATTCCTGAGGTTACTATTATGATTTGTTTGACATTGGAATTAGCTTCAAAGACTCTAAATTAGTTGAGTCCAAATGTATGAGATACGTCGGCCACAAACTTAATAGGGAGTCATGTTTCTATATTGGATGGATAAGAGGTATGCTTGGATGTGATAATTCCCTCTCTCCCATTGTAAGCACATCAATCATGGGCAATTACCTTGCATCATTGTAGTGTTAAGTTTGTGTTCTCACTAACTTTTAGCGACAATCAATCGTGCATGGCGATGTGTTTATGAGGCTCACGCCTATGGCATCTTCATGAACCACTTGATCTAGCATTGATCCAAAGGCTAGCGATGCTAGTTGTGCCATGAGATGACATAACACATGTCATGGAGTGGACGAGTGCTCACAAACTTGGGCAAAAGCGAAGAACTTGATGAAGGACATAACATTATTCAACGGAGTTTGTACATTGGATGGGGATAAGCCAAATTCTAGTTAGAACTATACTTTGTTTTTTCTCATAACAAAGCATTGTACTAGCAAATTTAAGCTGAAAAACTCAAGTGAAGTAATGTATTGATATTATTAAAATGGAATAGTTCATAACAATTGAATAATATCATGAAGGACAAAAGTTTGTATGATAAGGCAAGTCTCCCAACCGCCTAAAGAGTAAGATGGTCTGAGGTTGTTTTTATATACACAACAAAGGGTCGTTAAGTTGCCTTAGTACATTTGTCTCGAGCTCTCTCATTGGTGGAGGCCAATAATCAACGTTCTACAAAGGTTACTGCTACAGTCACTGGAAAAATTGCCTTGCATTTTCAAACAATTTGCAAATCTACCCTTTGGTAGAAATCCATATTTCCTTCACCAAAGCGTGATGATTGCTTAGATTCATGTTTGTTTGTAATGCTAATGTGGTCACTTTTCTTAATTGGACACCTAAATTTCAGTGATATATGGCAAGGCTCTTATTTACCTATGTGCACATTCATGACCAATTGTTGATCCAAGAGCATAAGGGGTATCAAAACTTGTCATAGGTTTTCATCCATGAAAACAAAATATCATCCATATTTTACAAATTAAATTCACGAGCTGATCAATTATGACTAATAACCAGCTCAAGTAGGTGGATAACTCACCACTCATGTGGTTTGCCAACCACTCTTTGCTTGTTGGATATCTAGTCCATCGCTTATAATAAGTCTGGACTATTCACCTAAACAGTAGATACCATTCTAGGTTTAGTTGTGAAAATCAATGTTGTTTTTTTGGCTTCATGATGCCAAATTGCACCTGAAACATTATAATGATATTGTCCCTTTCAAACAAAAATATGAAAGAAAGAGAAAGGAGAAAAACCAAACAAAACAATGTAGTTTGGCAGGTCCATGCCAACTTTGCATCACATGTAGCCTATGCCCGGGGGGGGGGGGGGGGACTCTTCATACCACGTACAACTAATGTAAGTGTAAGAAGAGGTATTATTTGAGGTAATAGTGTTCATAGTATACATAAGGGAGAAGTATTATTTTACTCCAATGTGTACATTTATAAAGGTTAATAAGAATTATGAAGTAAAAGTAGATGTAGAAAAGGGGGGCCTAAGGTTTAGAGAAAAATTGACAATAGATGTGTTAGTTTTATCTAATTCATCTCTAACCAAGTCACTCCCTTTAGTTAGCAGGAGGGTAGACAAATTTGTGAAAGCATACAAGATCGTACACTCCATGGGACAAAGTTTGTCACAACATTTCTTTTGGTTTGATTCCAAGTTTCAAGTTGTTTCCTACATATATGATAGACATACTTATTTCCAATCCCCCCCCCCCCTCCAATCTATTATACATGGAGGAGCAATGTTTTTTGTCTGTGACTAAGAGATGATTCTGGCCACAGAAAAGAACCCCACCACTCCCATGACATGCAAGTGGATTTTACCATAATGGGAGGGGGTGCTTATCTACACAATTTGTAGATTTGTTCAAGTGGGATCTAGGAAATTTAGGAGCCTGGATGTTGTTGTCGGGTTGGTGAGATCTAGGAACCTGGGAGATTGCAAGGACACCATTACAATACAGGTAAGGGGGGTTCACCAAGGATAAATGTAGTTTTACTCCTACTACATGAGTAGATTTGTGGTTGCATCCAATTAGTTGAGGGTCCATACCTCTCATCATGGGGTCCGCCACATCCCATTTTGGGCAAAGCAAGTTGAGGTGGCATGTTTCCATAAGTATAATTCTAGTGACCTGGCAAGCCTTCATTGCCTATCATATGATGGACTATTTATTTGGTGAGCTTGACCTTTCAACTTATTATGTGTAGGTTAGATGTTGTACCTGTCATAAGTCTCTTAGTTACCCAATATATGTTAGTAAGTTTAAACCAATAGTCTATTTTTTTCAATTTCAATATTATTTTGCTGAATGATATAATCATTGAGTTAGTGTCCGATGGGCTATCACTAGTCTTAATACATATCCACGTCCATTTACACACCCTGGCTACATATGTGGAACTAAACATTTCAAAGAATATTTGGACCAGTAGATCTTATTGTACATGCAAGATCTAATGATCCAAAAAAAATTAGAGTTTTTTTCTTGTTTTCCTAGAAGTTGATAGCAAACAACTAGGAAGTCGATTGCTCTTGGTCAACTGCAATAGTCAAAAGTAGCAAAACTAAGCTGATTGCAAAATAATAGTTGACTAAGCATATCAATTGCAAAGTAATATTCAACTAAGTTGGTCGATTTACAAAGTAATAGTCGACTAAGTTGGTCAATTGCAAAGTAATAATCGACCAAACCATTAACCAAGGGGGTTGACTGCGCCAAATTACCCTAGGTAAATTATCAAACTTACCCCCTCCTCATCAATGTGACGTTTTTGGATTTGGCGTCATGTTGCCAACACATGTTGTGATGCAACATAACAGACATCAATGTGAATCCCTACATGTAGCTATCATTTTCTAATGTGAAATCCCAACATGGGGCTGTCATTTTCTAGTGTGAAATCCCTGCATGTAGCTGTCATTTCTAATGTGATGAAAAAACCATGAAGTTACACACATGTCGCCATCACATTCAATGTAATGAGAAAAGTAAGTTTAAAGGGCGTGGATTTGGGTACCTTGGAAAGGCCACTGATTGTACTCAAGTTTTCATCTCCTAGTTATTGGAAATAGGTCACTCTATACTATGAATATTGGGTTGGGAGAGAATCTTGCCTTTGAATATTTATGGTAATTTTAAAACTTGAAAATAAATGATGATTCTTTTGTTGAACAATATCAATTTCCGGACTTATGAAAAATCACTTTAGTATCACACTTGTGCCACACTTATACGCGATTGCTTACATGTAACGGAAATGGGTTTGTCTACCTTAACCCCTAGCTTCCCCACCAACCCATCCCGGGTTGATGGATGATTTCTTCCCAACATTAAGCCCACCTAACTCATTCATCCACAATCAAAGTAACTATAACCATCAAGTCAACATGGATATTTACCCATAGACAGATGAGCCGTGCAGTTTGGAGATGATTAGAACATGGAATTTTTTTTGTCAAAGTGGGAAGTGGTCATATTTTTGTTGCATTGGATGGTTATGTGAGGATATTGACTCCAATCAATGGTTGCCACTTCAATGCAAACTTTGCATGAAAGTCAAAGATGTTTAGTTTGGTAAAAGTGAAAAAATTTAAGCTCATATTAAAACAATCATTGTGCTCACATTGATAGCTTAATTATTATTTAACCACTCTCTAACTCTTAGGGAATTCTTTGCATAAATGTAATTAGAAATTTATGACAATGTACATGCTCCAAATGCAAGGTGGCTAGCCTATTGTAGTTGCACAATTTGACATGAGAATTTGTGGAGGTGCTCATTTAATAAATTGTTCCCATCCCATTGGATCACACATGCAGTCCACTCATTTCAAGGTGAATTTGATTGGTCAAGCTTATTTTTGGTGGGATAAAACATGTCATTTTTTTGTGTATCACTTCCTTCAATTTTTATAATCTAAAAATCCCAAGAGTTCTTCATGCTCATTTTTTCCCTCGGAATCGCCCATCTCCCATACTTCAAAATCCCACGGATGAATCCCGTTTTGACCTCAAAACTTGTCCATGACAAATTTAATAACTAACATAGAGTGAAATGCACTCAAAACAACCCTTTCATAGGCTTGGAACGTTAAGGGTTAACTTATGTACATATAATAAATTTTGATATGATGGTCCTTCAGCTCATTAATGTAATTGGGCATGTAATTAAAAGGCTCTCAATAGAACCACGATGTTATGACACCATTACAATACATTAACAGTTTAACCTCACAGCTCGTGTAAAGCATGTCCTTCACATTTGTAATGAATGGGTTGACACCGTACATAATAAAGGCTGCCTCTCTTATCGTACATAATCATTAAGCTTCATCAAAGATGAAACTATTGAATCTGCTATGTCTACTCAAGGTTGTGATTCAGGAATATTGTGCCACGTGTTCAACGTCCATTGGGTCATTGATTTTTTAATTTTTTGCATGGGGGTGGTGGGGGAAGGGTGCCATAAATATTTACAATTCAAAACGTGGTTGCCAACCAGGAGAGGACTAAGAGGAATTACATAGTTGTCTTTCATGTACCACATCTTTGATCATAAAGTGGAAGTGAGCTCTTAGTAGAGGCCCAGGAAGTGCTTTCAGACATGAAAATGATGATGTGGAGGTTGAAAGGGAGTTGAAAATACACTATCCCCAAGAGTGGAGGTGAAGTATTCCACCCTAAACTCCGTAATATCAACCCCCATAATGTCACTCACTCTCTAATATCCCGAAACCCAAGGGAACGGATGTTCATAGTTCAAATCTCACTCCTTATTGTCACATTTCTCTCCCTTATATCACAAATTTTGTCATTAATGCAAACCGTCAAAGAAATCAACCTATATCCTCGCATTGCGCCATGTGTCAATGTGTGGAGTGTCACCTTCTTATTCTTATTCTTCTTCTTATGCCACTTGTTGAATGTTGGTGCATGCATATGCCACATCGCCTAGGGTGGCCAAGTGGAGTGGACCACACCAAACCATTCAAATGTTGCACTTTGTGTTATTCCATAGTGTCACATGCTACACTAATTCTATAGTATCATGCATCCAGGTCAACACTACAAAACTCTGTAAAATCACGTGCACTTTGGTTGCCACAAGTGTGATACTACAGAGTTTAGAGTGTAGTTGATGTCTTTGATAATAACAAGAGTACTACTTTTGATACCTAAAATTAGTGACTTGAGTTTAGTATTCCTTGGTTATTATATCGCTTCTTGCATATCTTCTAGTTCTTCCTTAACATATAGTCATAATCTTGGAACTTACTAGAGCTTCGATGAACACTATGTATATGCAAGCAAGGAACACCCAATGAAGGCATAAGGTAGGAAGGAAGGAGGAGAGAGGAGAGAGTTGGGAGGGGAGAGAAGAAAAGAAGACTAGGAGATGAGGGAGGTTGAAAAGGGAGGAGTTGAGTTGCTCTAGTTTTGTTATATTTAGTTGGGATGCACTTGGGTTGTCAACTTTGCGCAAGCTTGCACTCAATTAGAGAAGGAATCAGCAATTTCCAGAGGTGAGAGATGGGGAAAGTCCTCTTGCCTTCCTCTAGGTTTTTCTCATAATATAGAATTTTTTTTCCTCCATGTGGCACATTCCAACTTTTTATTATTATTATGGATATATTTTGGCACCCCCATTACTAATACAACAATGACGAATAAAGTAGACACTGGAAAGAAGTTAAGTAGCAACCTATCATTGTGTGATGTCTAACCCATCTAGTTAGACATTGAAAAAGCAGTTCAATTTCCAGGCCTGTACAAAATCACTTCATTATCACACCTGTACCGGACGTATGCAAAATAGCTTAAGTTCTTGGAAATGGGTCTGTCTACCTTAATCCTCACTGCAAATGAACATATACATGAATATGATATAATAAATCTCTATATCTTCTAGGTCATCTTATGGGTATCTTACAGGTCAACTGCTCCGTTGAGTCTCATGGGCTTTGTGGTCCTTGAAAACAATTATATATAAATGCCATGAAACCACAAACTTTTTTCCATCCAATATATACCTCAAACTTTACACCTGGTTGTGAACAGAGTACTGTAGTTGGTCATGTAGAGTATTCTTGACCTAAATTGGATGTGCAGGATTTTTGGAACATGGGACGTGAGGTTGCCTGCGAATAATTTTGACAATTGCTGGTATGTAGCACATCATCTGTTACACAAGAATTATCACATTGCAGAACTATCATTTTCTATTACGAACTTGGATGCCTAAGATTATTCTCTCATTATTTTTGCTTCGGAGGTGCTCCAAGAGTCGTGGCCATCATAGACTCTCAATCAACTTAGGATGGTTTCTTCGTAGAACTCTCTCAAGGAATATGAGACCGAATGTGAACAGATTAATGGCAATCAATTAGCTCTAATTGAGAACATGAATTCGGGAAACTCTCCATTTGATAAATTTCATTCAATGCACAATCATCTCACTCGACAAAGTTGTGATCACTTCAGATAAATTATTTCACTTTCAAATTATATCATAACACATGTATGATCACTCACAAGGTGATCACAAATTCACTCACACTGAAGAAAATCTCTTCCATAAATCACCTTGGTACTCCAGCTACAAGCACGCACCTGTGACAACTAGGTGTGCGTTTTACTCAAATGACCTTTACTTGACACATGCAAAAATTGAAGACCCCACAACGAGCAATAACTCATTGTATCCATACTACATGCAGTAGGAATTATTAAAACTTCCACATCAGACAGCATTGAACAGCCATGGCACGAAAAGCTAATACCGGAGAATCTTTTAAGACAGTATTAATTTTCAGAACATATAATGAGGTGTTGTAATTTAGAAACCTCCAAATTCTTTTAGATGAATACATCCTCAGTTCCAAACTGATCAATTGGTGAAGGCATTTAAATGTTAGTGGAGACCAATGATTGGGGAGAACTGGCACTTAGTTACAAATGAACCGTTTGAAGTTCAAGACTGCAGGAAAATTACCGATCATTTTAGAGGAATTTATAGAATATTCCCCAATTCAATAAAGGAAACCCAAAGGATGTCAACATGTAACCGGTTGGACTTGCAAACACTAGGATTTCAACCGATTATGCCCAAAAATCTCCCCGATCACTGGTGGAGACTGATCAACAGCTTACATGATCCCAGGTCCCTTTATAAGCACTCCAATGAGTTTCCAGGCAGATGATTGTGACTTCAAGGAGCCAGGTAAGCTTCTTTCTGTATAAGCTTGATCTGCAAAACAAATTGCAAAAAGTTTAATTTTTTTTCCTCACACCGGTATCTTGTATTTGTGTCAGTACATATATAGACTATCCCTTTAGACCTGTAAGGACTCTGTTAATTAGTAATTGGCACCTGATGCAATTAAAATTGTTGAATTGGTGTCTACTGATGTAGAGTCCACTGTGTGGACACTGGTTTTAGATAATACTTCATTGATTACAATTTCCCCACATCTTTCACTTAACTGATTTTTGGGATGTTCAACATGTCTAGACCAATGTTTGATACCAATGGTCAGAGGGATTGTACAAATACAAGTTGTATGTAGCACAATGCTGTTTTCTGGGAATCTCTAATGTTCTCCTTTCGTGCAAGCTTGCATCCGTTAATTAAAGAATTTCTGCAGCCCAATATTTCAAAGTTCTGAAAATGTGCATAGATTTATTCTATGTGGTCAACATGTTTTAATGCCCGGGTATATTTTTTCCTTCATGTTTGCAGTTTGTTGTGAAGCATCAATCGATTGAGGTACTGCAGCACCTTACATGTTCATATCTCTTTTGAAACCAAATCAAACATGTACAATGTCAATATTGGTCGATTTCTCTCTCCAGCACTGCACGGAATCATACAAATACAAGCTACACTCATACATAGCACAACGTTGTACTCTGGACTTTCCGCAACTCAATATTACAAAAGTTTTGAGAATGTGTGCAGAGATCATTCCATATGTGACATATCTTCTTAAACACCAGGGTATACTTATCGAGTGTCCTTGATGTTTGCAGGTTTGTTTGTGAACGTCAACTATTGACAAGTAATTGAATCGGGTGCAGCAGATAGAGGCAGCCTGGGAAGTAGGGCACGCTAGTTTGAAGGTGCATGTCAACAATGGCCAGCATGGCTTGCATATTTATACTCAATTATATCTTGGTAATGTGTGTCACTCTGATCCTGGCCGAAGGCAGGGATCTCCCAGAACAGGCGTCACAGGCACTCCCATTTCTCCACCTCGATAAATCTGCCCCTGAGGGTCACTCATTTGCGTCCTTTCCAGTGTATCCTCCATCGCCACCAAGTCAGCACAGCAGGAAGCCACGTCATCATAGTGAAGCGGAGCCTACCCATCAAGGGTACATGAAACTTTCTCATCACGATGAAGCAAAGCCTCCCCATGAAGCAGCAGAGTCACCCCATCAAGGGTGCATGAAGCCCCTGCATCACAACGAAGCAAAGCCTCCCCATCAAGGGTACATGAAGCCTTCTCATGACAATGAAGCGGAGCCTCCCCATGATGGGTACATGAAGCCTTCTCATGACGATGAAGCAGAGCCTCCCCATCAGTGGTGTTTTTTCACAAGGTCCCTAACATGTCTAGGGACATGTTCATACAAAAAAAACATTTCCAATGGACGGGTTCTTAGAAAATGAACCGGTTTTGGGACGTGTCAAATTCACTTTGGATGGGTTCTAAAAATAACAATTTTTTAATTTTAAAAATTCCAAAAAAATGAATGGTACAAATATCAATTACATTTTTTCATATAAAACATGTGAATATAAGCATAATGCAATCAAAGCACTAATACCCAATGTTTAGTAGTTAAGTGCGGTGCAAGTCCTCTGACAAACATCCAATCTAAGGTATATGGGTGTTATTCAGTTCAATTTTCATATCCTTCAACTTCTACCAATTAGATTGAGTTTGAGTTTGAGTTAATTACAAATGAACCGATTGAGTTTGAGAAAAAACTTGTTGAAGTTCAAGATTGCAGGAAATGTACAAATGGCTCCGGTTACCTTGAATGTGTTACTGATTTAACCATGTCGCACTGCAATACTCCAGTCATATCGTTAACTCAAATGCAATGGGACTGCTCAATAGGACTTCACAGTAAGAGAAAAGTTGGAGGGAGAAATCGATGCACAAAAGCCATGAGTTCATCATATGGCAGTAAGCATTTGATCACGTGCAGGAAGTGGCAACCAAAGAATCCAGTGAAGATGTAAACCTAAAGGGGAGAAATTAAAGTAAGACTCTTTCCTATGAGAGAAGTATGAGGCTGGCAGCGTCAACAACATTGGCTGCAAATTCTACCACCTTGCCATGACTGTTTCGACTCTTCCCAAAGCTGCACACACTCAAACAATTTTGTCAAATGTCACATAATTCAATTTCTGATAACGCCTTCTGTTAGACCTAAGTTGACAAAATGATTCTCATAGCAAGCTTATTGATGTTCCAAGTCTGCTGTCAATTTCCCCACCACATTCGCAACTTCGCGGAGTGGGTACTTGATTTCATCCAGAAAACACTATGTTGTATTCGACAGACATAGCAGTACCGTGAGCTACAACTTTAGTCTAATAATTTTGCCAATGAGCAGCTACAAACCCTCCCACATCCACATCACAGGATTGGACTCTTCTGAGGACACCCCACCAAGGGCGAATGCATTCACTTGAATTTTTGAATTGCAAACACTAGGATCTCAACTCACTTAACTTAGCTGGCATGGTTGATGAGTCCTATTGGAGCTGCTTCAAGTTCATGAATCCTCATCATTGATCAGTGTGCTGCTTGAGTCACCGGAGTGCCCTTTGTTTATTGAAGGTGAAACAACCACGGGAAAGGATGAACTTAAAGACCAGGTCAGAAAGTGCAACTTAGGGGACAAAAAGGAAAGGAAACGGCACTCATCACCACAGTCGGTTCAAACTGCGACATGGAAAGAAGAATGGAAGATCTATATAATTGGTATCTTGGGAAGCAGATACAATCCCGAGAGAAAAGGATGAAGGAGACAACAAGCTGCTGTGAAGGATCCGAGTCTGTTTATCTGAACTAGCCTATGTGGACAAAATGGGGCAGGTGGCAGCTAAAATAGATAAAGCAGAATTGAAGGAAGATACTATTGTTTCCAAGTGCAACCAATCACATGCCGACATCTTTCGGGTTATCTTTATCAATTTGTTTTTTTTCTTTAACCTTTTCATGGACGGGTTGGTTTAAAAATTACCGGTTTTGGGACGGGTTGTTTTTTCTTTAACCTTTCCATGGACGGGTTGGTTTTGAAATTACCGGTTTTGGGAGGGGTTGCAATTTTTTTTGCCTTTCAATTCAAGGTTTTTGGACGTGGACGGGTAAAAACTTTGTGAAAAAACACCCTTGCTCCCCATCAAGGGTACATGAAGCCTTCTCATGACAATGAAGCAGAGCCTCCCCATGATGGCTACATGAAGCCTTCTCATGACGATGAAGCAGAGCCTGGCCATCATGGATACATGAAGCCTCCCCATGAAGCAGAGCCTCCCCATCATGGGCACATGAAGCCACCTCATAACGATGGAGCAGAGTCACCCCATGACGGATACATGGAACCCCATGACCATCATCACGATGGTGCGGAGTCTCCCCATAATGGATACATGGATCCCCATCATCATCATCATGGTGCGGAGTCTCCGCATAATGGGTACATGAGGCCTCATCACCATCACAGGGGAAACCGACCGGACCATGGAGGCTTCAAGTCGCCAATGCATCCGGCTCCTGCCCCAGGGTACATGAAGCGTCCTCTGCCTCCTCCTCCATTGTAGGGGACCGTGCCAACTAACCAATTATTTAAGGTAAGTGGCCCTAAACAGACAGTTTTTATCTTCCGATTAGCCCACTTCTTCTAGGATATTTTAACATGTGATTAGGACAAGATGATTAGCATGTTACTGAGTCGAGGAAGTTTTCATTTTCTTCAAATTTTATGAAGCTCGTGTGACTTTCTTATGCATTATCAGCGTGAAGATGCAAGTTCTTAAAAGATCACATAGGTGCCTCAAATTGTGTTGACTATTGGTCGAAGAATAGTTACTCTCTTAAACACATGTCCTTTTAGTGATTGTTATCGGATCCAAACATAACCATGGACCACTCATATATGCACGTCTAATTAACTTAAGTGCCCGAATTGTGGACACCTACCTTCATGGCCACAAGCTTATTTTCTTTCAAGATGCACAACCATTATTCCGGTCCTCATTTCTCTTCTTTTTCAAAGATTTCTCCTTATGAGGAAAATGAAATAATTTTACTTCATTGCCAAAAGACATACAATGGCCACCATGAGCCAAAGAAGAGAGAAGGGATTTCTTGTGCGTTTTCTTCCCTACAAACAATCAAGTATATTACATATTCTAAGTTGAGATAGTATTGAGCAAATGTTAATAATAAGTGTTTGTATGATAATATAAAAACTTGTTGTGATGGTCACAATTGGTAGGTTGATTGATAAGTGATGTCATATCCATGGATTGCAGCAGACTAGAGCCCTTTCAGATATACTCTACTCTGATATTCATTCTTATAAACATTTGAGCATAATTGTTTTCTTATATTATCTTGTTTTATGTTAGACCTTGTTTTTTGTTAAAAGAGGAATTCAACACATCTAAGCATGAATTTTTTTTACCACCATATGAGTAAAACATGGAAATTTCAAGGTGTTGAGGCAAGAATCTATAAGGGTTTGTAAGGATTGGTAAGAGTCACATTGAGATGTAGTTAAATTATTCAAAATCAACATAGACTACTACAACTTGTGTGTGTGTGTGTACACAAATATTTAGCTTATATTCACCCCCCCCCCCCCCAAAAAAAAAACAAAAAACAAAAAAAACAAAAAAACAAATACAGATAGGTAGTCCGTACTTTGTGTTCCGGAGCAAAGCCATAAAAAGTTTTGTTTGTTCTTATATACAGCTTCTCAATGCTGAGGAAGGACAGGACTCGAGAGAGACTCACTGGAGTCCTCTGTGTAACATCACATTTTGTGAATAAAAATGTTTGCATAACTCTCACATTTATTGGCTGGTGGTGTCGATTCCGGGCTATCATGATGACCATGTGAGTTAAGTACTACAATAAAATGCTAGTGTATCTGATAAAGAATCCCAATGATGTGAGGTGGGGTTTTTTTAAATAAGGGCACTAAAACAGAGAAAGTAAATTTCCTACTGGTCATCAGTTCAATTATCCATGTGAACTACAGGGAGCAAGCATCTTGCGGATGAAATTGAAGGAATATATGTAAAACTGCCTGTATTGAGTAAGGAAAATCAATCACCGAAACTAATTTGATTCAAGAGGACAGTCTAAACTCCTTTGCACTAGAGACCTTGTGCATTCCCAAGTTTAATTTGAGCGATATGGCCAGGGACTTCTCCACTTTTGGCATAATTGATGTGGATCCCTTTTTATTCCTTCTTTTGCTAAAACTTCTTGGCATGGTTGGAGAGCAGTATTGAGTGATATTGAATCAAGTTCTGATAGGGAATCCAACAAAAGAAGCTGCGAATATTAGCGTGATGTTCCATGTATTTCAGTGACAGAACAATGTGACAAGGAAAAAAACCTTGCAAAACAAGCTGTTGGGGATGCATAGCTATGAGCAATGAAGCTTCTAAGCTGTGTAACAATTAGTGCTGAATATGCATTGGAGGTCTTTATTTGACTTGTCAATTCCTTTGGCTTCACTAATTTGTTGCAAAATGGTAATACAGCAAGTGCCTGTTCCCAACAGTAATTAACTGTCATTTCAGGTGCTCCTCATTTCATGGACACGCTTCTCAGAACATTTAGAGACTCACATGGCAAACAAAAAGAAAAGCTTCCAGCAAGAGGCTTTGGACCTCTAAGTAACCTCAACTTCATGTCCAACTTGTCACTCATCTAACTGTAGATGCAGATCAGGCTATAAGGCAGCATACAGGCCTGTTTGGCAGATTCCAAGCCAAATTCGCCACTGTAACCATCACAAAGAAAACTCAGTAAGGTAGACAGGTCTTAAGAGGTTACATTTTTTATGTTCGCTGTGTAATACAACTCCAATTCACGAACTCTGAATGTTGGTTGATCTGCGGATGTGAATGGAGATGTAAGGTTCAATCACACAGAATTTTTTGGAACCTGCCTTAAGTCGATATGAATTTTCAAAGCTGATAGCCAGGGAGCCACAGCTTAGTCACAATAGGGCCCCAATTATGCTGAAAATTAAGTCTAGAATGTTCAACGAACCTTGAACACGTGATCCAATCTCTTTTAAGCACAAGTCTTTGTGGTGTCCATTCTTAGATCCACACCTAACCATGCACCACTCAAATATAGGTGTAAATTAAAGAGGAAAGACCAAATTAGGCTTGCTTACCTTAGGTACTGCACAACAGCAAATTTGTTGTTGACAAAAAAAAATAATCTGCTTGTCCATTTCGCCCCCTTGACTCACATGTGCAATCTGACAATAGAGGTATGTGTACAGAACTCCACATTCCAAGGACCAAACAATGGTATCTATTTTACAGGTAGAGATCTCTATAGATTACAATGGTCCCGCAACACTTGGCGTGCGAGATCAAGAGATCCGCTCTTCTTATAAATGAGGTGTAAATTATGGGCTGCCTCCCTTCGCAAGTCACAGTGACCCAATCTTTGTTTTCCCACAACTGGGTCTGTATCTTCAACAGGCCGGAAACCTGAGCCCTCATGTGGCAGTGACACAAGGGGTCGGTCCTCTTCCACCGCCACAAAAACTTTCTCATAGTATTGAACAGCTAATTGCACAAGGCCCACATGGTGAAAGGCACGGGCCATATTGTAGTTTGACTCCTGTTACAAACAACTCTCCAAACATCAGCTCCAGAGAGAGGATGAGATATGACATTGACATTGCCACCGGTGTGATTTATGGTGTTGCATCATCTTCAAGTCAATCTAATCCTATATGTGATCCTAATTCCGAAACAGACACCACAAGAATCAGAGGGACTTCGAAGACTACTGCCTCCTTTCAAAGGTGAACACCAGGAACAAGTGCGGACAAGTGGACCTGCACCTGACCTTCACCAAGAGCAAGCCCCCTAGTTGGTCGAGAATGTCCAGTTCTCCTAGATACTTCCCCAATGATTGGGTGGACCATAGTGGTAGGGTGCACCAGAAATCAAGTGCTAGGAAGGTCAACAATCCAAGCACCATTCGGTCAACTAAAGAAAAAAAAAGGAATTCAATGTTGCCATCAGCTTGGGTTATGGTGTTGCTTCGTTATTTGAGTTAGTCCAATCCTATATGTAATTCCGAAACGGACATCACAAGAATTAGAGGACCTTGAAGACTACTGCCTCGTGTCAAAGATGAACACCTTGAATAAGATGAACACCTTGAATAGGCACGGACAAACTAGCCCGCACCTGCCTGCAACTGATCTCCTCCAAGGACATGACCCTAGGTTCCCACATGGTAGGCTCTGGCGGTTGGTTGGCGATATCCGGTTCACCCTGGGTGGACCATAGTGGTAGGGTGCACCGGGTATCAAGTGCTAGGAAGGTCACTCCATCTGAGCACTATTCCAGCCTTAGGCGACTTAAGTTCAAAAGTTCCCATTGGATCCAGGTTAAGGCCTTGGGTTTAAGCCACCAAATCAGCTCCAATTCTAAGAGTGCATACCCTTCAACAGCTGCACATGGTTTCTTTTTCTGCATCATCATTTCTAACAAGTAGCTGAGTGCACACACAAAAAGACTGCATTTCTAATAAGTACCTGAGTGCAATGCAAAAACAGAAGAGCACCTGATTGAACTTGCAGAGGCGCTGGTAGTTGTATAAGAAGGCAAAACCTTGCATAATTGTTTGGTTCCGGTTGCTTAAACGAAAGCCAAGAGAGAGGTTAATAAATGCAACACCTGTCAATTGAAACATTAAGCACGGAATATCAAGTTACAGAGAAATGAATCCTCACACCTTATCTGTAAACGTAGATAGCTGACAGCTTTTAAGTGCAGCCAAAGCATACAACCTTGTTAACTGAAATGTTTGTGAGTCATTTGAGAAAATGGAAGCAATCCATTCCAGACAATAAATTGATCTGTTCAAGGGTAAAGGTTCTATAAAGTACCAATGCATAGACTTATAAAAGGATCATCTGGCTGAACTTGAAAGGCTTGTAGATACTCTCGCAAAGCACCTTGGGGCTGGCTTATCATTGCATATTGATGGCCACATATGACCATTGCGGGAACGCAATCTGGATATTTGCCACGCACTTGTAGCATGAATTTGTTGTGCTTGGGTAGCTTTGTCTCAGCCCTACAAAACTCAAACCACTTGTTCAATTAAGATGTTAACGATATTAGTAGGTACTCCTACACAAGATGGTGTTTGTATCTGTGTTCCCCCTCTGCCAAACTCAAAACAGCAGGTTTTTCCGGCCCAATTAAAGCAAGCACAAGAATCTCTTGATTTGACAATTCCACTTAGAAACTTGAACAAAAGATTTAATAAGATCCAGATATTTTGAGCTCACCGAGAGACCACTTGATAATAGCAATTCCACATGCTAAAGCTGTAAGGCTGTTGTTGTACCATATATCTCACACAATCATACCCATACTTGGCATCTTTTGTCTTGTAAGCAATCTCTGGTATAATCAAACAACAGAAGGATGAACCCTCAAAAAAAGTTGTGACATCCCACACTATATTGTGCAAGCCTCTAAAATATACATGACAGCAAAGAAACAGTGAAGGCCGAGTCAGATGTGCAAATTGAATTCCGATATAGATGAAAAAATGATTATTATGGTACAGCATAATATGAGCAAAACGAAAATGTTCCACATATGGCAATTCCTAAGTAGAAGTACATACGTGCTCCAAGGGCTCGAAGCTCATCACATTTTGCTTTTCCAAGATGGTGGCCAACCCGCAATACATGGTTCACAATCTCCAGTGCTTCCCAGTATCTCTTCAGGGCAAGCGATGCTTTACAGATCTTGACAAACAGGATAAAAAACACAAAAAAAAATTTGCTGTTAGTATGCACCTCTAGCAGATTTCAATCCAGTGAAGCAATCCAGGTTTGGCTAGGCAGACTTTCAAGCATTGTGCCAAGTGTTTTATCACAAATCTGTATTGTGGAAGGAAAGCTGGCTGTACCTGGGGTACAGAAAAGAAATAATACATCAATCTTAACAATACTCACAAAGTAAGAATATTAAGATACAACCTCCTACTTGTACAAGAGAGCTAACAAAAATAAGATTCTAACCAGTAACAACTCGGATCTTCTTATCAGAAAGAGACTGGTACAGATTTACAGGGAAATAAAAATAAAATAAAAATAAATAAAATAACCCACATTCAGTAGAATGATAAATATATGTCACAGTAAAACAAGATTCATAAAGACAACTGGTCTTAAACCATGTGTTCATAGACTACCTGTAGTATAAGCTGGTAATGTTCATCATCCTTCAGCAAATTTGGTAAAGGCGCCACCTTCACTTCCACTTCCTAGAAGCCACAAATGTTTTTAGAAAATTTGATGAACTACGATTAAAATGCACGTCCCTCCTCAACATGCACTTTGTGTATAAGCACTTAAGTTTGAATCTCTAGTAACCATACAAAAAGAAACAACTACAGAGTGATTTTGGTAAGAGAAATATTGTACACACGAAAACAAATAAGGTGAAATCAAAAGGGAAAGGTACCAAGGTCTCTATATAGTCATTGTCAGAGAACATCATAAATGTGCACTCATTGAATTCTCCACCAAACTAGAATGTTCAGATCACAATCCTAGATTACATATGAGGTTTAATTTACCTCTCGTGTCTCTTCCTCCACTTCTTCATCACTAGCCCATTCTAAACCAGCAGCCAGAGCAGCAGCTTTCATTTCCTCCTTCTCAGCAGCCATTTTTGCCAGCATTCTCCTTGCTCTTGATGCTTTTACCCTTCATATTAACAACATCATTACTAAGATTAATTAGCTTTGTTTCAGGATAATTAGAACTTTTCCGAAATAAATTAGCCCTGCATCCAAAAGAATAGACTGCCCCTTTTACACTTACATATCATTACGGGATAGCATAGGCTTGAATCCATGAAATACTTGGTCTGGCCGGTTTTGTTCCAGCCATTGCACTCTTGCAGACAGTACGCTTTTGTTCAGCCTCTTCTTAGTCTTCCCCTGCATTTTTTGTTCAAGTCAGGTCCTATTTTATGAGGCATGAAATTGAAACTCCCACAAGAAGACATTTCTAACATAATCCATCAAAACTGCAAAAGCAATATCACACAAGCTCTGACAAAGCTACACAACCACCTCCAAGAAGCTTGCAATAATTGAAGAACTCTTTGTTGAATAATTCCAGAAAATATGTAATCAGTTGCAGAATGATGAAACACCTTTTGGTTAACAGACTCCACATGCAAAGACTCTTGCACAGCAGGTAGAACAGTGTCGATAAAATCATTGAGGTGATTCCGAGACAAATGTATATTGGCTACTTTCAAAATAACTCTCCCATCTTTCCACCATGGCATCTCCTTGTGTTGCGCATCAGAGCTACTTATGGCAATATCTGACTCATTCACAAAAGCCAAATTTGTCAACTCAAATGCGTACATGGACAGATATAGAATCCCATCCCAAACTTTCAAAGGGGTGGTGTATAATGTAATTATCATGCAATTTACATATATATCTTATGTAACACTGTTCTTTGTAATTGTATAATGTGGCACACATAAAGGAGAACAACATAGTAGTATTTATCATGACATGAAATTTCCAATGTTATTTCAACATATTATCAAGTTCCGTAATAATCGCCAGTAGTCTCCTAGGAAGTAATTTGTACACTCCTGGGAAGCAAGTAGTCGTGTTAGGCTATAAACTTTTCACAAACCTGAATCTGGAGGGGTAAGTAGAGTTAATGCCTCCTCATGTTGACCATAGTCACAAAGTAGCGTCGCAAGAGTGAGTCGTGTATCCACATCTTGTGGCAACTCCTTCAATACTTTGGTCCATCATCCCCGCACCACACAAGGAGCAGATAAACAGAAGCTTGAGTAAAACAGAACATAATTTGTTCCCACAAAAGCCACCAGAACTTTACAGAGAATGCAGGCCATAATGTGGCACACATAAAAATAAAATATTAGCACACATGATATGATTCCTTAGTCTCTTCACTCATTAGGTCTACTGTGCCTCCCCTCTGAGTTTCTATTGGCTGTAAACCCTTTGAAAACTTTGGAGCTCCTAAATTCCAACAACATTTGAGTAACTTACCTTGATAGTAAACATGAATTGCATCTGCGTATGACTTGATTGCTCCATGACATTGAGCCACCTTTAGCCATAAAAATACCTGTTTCAAAATACAACAAACAACCATGAGAGCTACTACTGGAGCTTCAGTGACATAACCTTATCAGAGAAAACTGATGAGACAAAGGTATATAATGTAATTTGAAATAATGCAAAGGTATATAATGTCCAAGTCGTTTCATTCTAAATTACATTCGAGCTACCAAAAGAAGGATCATAGAACTGCAAAGGCTTTGAATTCTCTGAAGCAACTCAATAAGGAAAGAAGAACGTAGCAGATCTGACACTTCAAGGGACCTAATCACTGAGATACCAAGTTCCAGCTGTCCACTGGAGCAATTACAAATTTCAAATATCAGATCATATTGACATTCTGTTCCAAAACTAGAACCACCAGTTGCATCAAAAATGGTAACAGTACTAAAATAACCTGGGTAGATGGAGCCACAGATGCAAATGGAATGACAAATTGCAGAGAGCACAGGAAAAGGAAGTTTACATCATCAAATGCAATATTGCCTTCCAGCAACTTATAGAATCGGAGAGCATTTCTGTGCTCCCCAAGTGCTAGATATGCATCACCTACTTCAAGGACCAGGTCCGCAAACTCGTCCACACGCTCTTTCCTCAAAACCTCAAAATTTCTCTGTCAAAGAAATTAACCCATAAATTGATATCAGGTCAATACTACAAGGATGTATTGCAGAACTCAAATGAGTAAGTTCCTCAACCCCCATGTGAAACACAGCTAAGTATTCTCACTCAAAGAGTATTCATTAGGTTATAACTGTATTAACCCTTAAAGGTCCGAGAGGCCCCTTCTGGGCCTCAAAATGTGATCCGAGGGTTTGGGATTCCTTCTTCATTTTTAAACTAATAGTGAACGTGACCAAATCTTAAGTATCCCATTTATTATATGCATTATACCCATTGGAGCATACATATATGTAGAATGATTTAAAGAGACATTTAGTAATTCATATAAATGACTTTGTCTCTTATACATACGACGTAAATCTAATCACCAATGTCACATATGACTTATTTTCAATTCCTCTTTTGGCCATGTTCTTTCAACTTACTGGACATACAGAGGTCATACATTGTATGAACAAAGAAAGAATTGTGTATAGTCACAAAAATAAATCACAATGAGATGATGTACCTCTGCAACCACCAAGTTCCCCATGTAGGCATGGCAAATTCCAGCCTTAACAGAAAGGTCTAACGGGAGACCTTGGTCAGCACAGTATAGAGTGCGAGCTCGATCTATCCAACTTATGGTTGTCGCAAAAGCACCATTTGCCATGTGTAATTCAGCTAACAAATTCACAGCCGTCAGATCTGCCTCTCCTGGATACTCCTCGATCAACTTCTCCAGCACTTGTGTGGCTTGCTCACTCTGTCCATTCTTCTGCCGCATCTGTCATAAATTACCATGTTTGGGCTTGTAAGTGCCTGAATTCCAACAAGGATTAAGATGACAGTCTTGTTTGCACCAGTGCCTCACTTTCTTTATACCTCTGATAACGGTTATAACAACAGGTATGTGACAGTATAGCAACTGGTGGGAGGAGGTTCTTAGGTCTACTACTGCCTAGACTGCACCTGACAGCAAGAAATCGATTATCCTCTTGCAATTCCTGCCTTTATTTCACATTGAAGTTTGCAAAAGATTCTTATATACAAAAGTAGAAAAACGAGATCATATTACAGGACATATTAGAACTCCAAGGGACCTGTAAAAATTAGTAACCACCAAGAAATTATATACCTTTGCAACCATCTTGCAAACTTCCACATCGCTAGGGCGAACAGTGAGAAGTTGCTCCAAACATTCTATAGCCTTCTGGATGTCATTCAGCTCTGCATAAAGAGAGGCACAGTCCCACTTGGCATCCACATCCAATGGATCTGCTTTCATTGCTTTAGTCAAGCAGTAAATTACTTGTCCAGTATTCCCCAGCTCCCTGAAAAGATAGATAAGAGAAACCCAAGTTGATGATGAGCACAAAATTTAGAGCTATCCTTCTCTAATGTCCATTTTCTTCACCACAAAATTTTACTCCCAAATTTATGATTCTAACCTCTCCAATATTTATACTTGTTTGGTGAGGTTGTAAAAGGGCGTCCAGCACCACCTTTGCAGATCCAGAAGAAGTCCAAAGGATTCTCAATATTTGTTGTAAGCATATTGAACCCCGCAATAAACTCACCCATCAGTACAGCATGTGTACCTTGCATTTAATAATATTCCAACCCAGTAAAGTAATTTATTACGGAAGTGGCTCAAATCATCTTTATTTGAAGTGCAAAACATGTTATGAGAGAAGATAGTTTACATTGACCAGGATGCCAAGCGCTTCCACAGCACAATGTCTTTTGGGGTCAGGTGAGCGGCAATCATGTAGAAGTTGAGAGCCTTTTTCCGATCTCCTTTAGCATCGTAAAGAAGGCCCAAAGTATGATATGAGTCTGCCACATTGGGTGCAATTCGTACAACCTCCTTAAGGATGTCAACTGCCTGTGAACAGCAGCCAAACATAAGTTCCATATGTGGCAAAAAGCCAACAGGTCAAAAATACACGGGGCGACCATAATCCAAGTCACAAGGGAAAAAAAAATGCACCTATCCATACCTCATCAAAGTGACCAGTGGCATAAAGAAGATTGGCTTCTCCAAGTTTCTTTGTAACCTCAGGTGTCAGTCTAGATGCTCCTGGTGGAAGTTTCTTTCTTCCTCGTTTCTTGGGCTGCCGCCACCAAACACAGTGACATCCTCTGAACTCAATAATTCATCAACAAATGCTACACTCAATAACTAACTAACTGTGGAAGAGTTGTCCCAAAGTAGAGGGAGCGGCATAGATCAGTGTGGTCACTTTTGACAACCTAAGACAGCAAGAGCTGGTCTATTGCTCACCTCTGAAAAGCAGAGGCATGGTGCTATACCCCATCCTAGAAAATGCCTTTGTGAGGCAATAAAATACCCACAGCAAATCCACCAATTTCAACTTGAAAGCCAATACAGCCAATACAGCCAATACACCAGTGTTGTGCAGGTAGAGTTGTTTTCATTTATCAGTGGGTAAGGGAATTGACAGAAAGCTTAGAATTTGATACCCGACAGATAAAAATGTCCAAGGGTATAGAGGTGATACCATGGAATTTTACAATACTATATGTGCAACTATCAAGTGAGAATCAATATTGGTGTTGAAAAATACACAAAACATTGCTTTAAACAAGATCTGGGACAATGAAGACCCTAGAATTAATAAACCTATTTGATAATAGAAAAGACCCCTTTGCATGTATCTTCCCCTTTCTTCACTGCCATTACATACCTCTCTACGTCGGCGACGACCATTTCCCCCAAAACCTGCAGCATTCCAGATATCATCCATACTTGCACCAAAAATATCTTGTTGCTTTGCTTTCTTCGCCTGTGCATTCTGTGTCCTATTACATGCAACAGTCTCCACAATGAATACAACAACAACTACAGCAAAATATAGACCAGAAACTAAAGCACACACAAGTAGCAAACAATCCCGTAATGTTGTTATAAGGAAACTTACGATCTCGTAGCGAGATGTTTCCGCTTGCGTGCAGCAAGTGTCTCGTACTCCAGCCGCTGGAACTGCTCGTATGGCAGCTGCCCATTTTCATCCTCTTCTGCAAACCTCAAAGGATCCATTTCACCCTGGAACAAAAGAGTATCCTCATCATCATCTTCTACCTCCACTTCACCTTCTTGATGCACTTGTTCTTCCTCTTCCTCCTCATCCCTCTCACTCGCTCCTAAACCCGAGTCTCTCCCAATATCTTCTACCTCATGCAATCCTAAGTAACCATAATCTCCATCCTCATGTCCATGCTCAATGATGGCACCACTCATATCAACTCTGCAGCCGAAAAGAATGCCAGTAAGTTGTGAAGGGGTTGACACCATGAAAATTCATTGCAATTTTCAGAACACCCAGGAACAAAAGCAAGAGGGGGGCGGGGGGAAGGGGAGGGGGGGAGAGAGGAATATGAACGCCAGTAAGTTGTGGAAGGTGTTGACACCATATTATTTAATGCAAAATTCAAATACCCAGGAACATAAGCAAGAGGGGGGAATACAAAGAAAACACAGAAGCAGCAGCAGCATGCTCATGATAAGATTGCTTAAATACAGCATTCAGAAAGTTGTGGAAGATGTTGACACTATGAAAAGTCATTGCAATTTACAAACCACCTAGGAACTAAAGCAAGAGGGGAAAAAAGAGAAAACAGAGCAGCAGCAGCAAGCGCACAATAGGGGTTGCTGAAACATGAATGTAAGTAAGTTGTGCAAGTGTTGACAGCGTGAAGTTTCATTGCAATTTTTAAAACACCCGGGAACAAAAGCAAGGGGGGGGGGGAGAAAACGAGGCAGCAGCACACGCATGAAAGGAGTTGCTTCTATACGAATGTCAATAAGATGAGGCATGAAGATTCATAGCAAAATTCAAACACCCGGGAGCAAAATAAAAGGAGAAAACAAAGTAGCAACAGCATGTTAAAATAAGAGTTCTTAAATACGGTGCAATGAGATGAGATGGGAAGAAAGGAACATACCCTTCACCCATTTCATCAAGCCTGGCATGGTCCAAGGTATCCTTAGGGTTGTCCATGAGCATCTGTATGAAGCTGCGCTTTCGGTGTGGCAAATTCCTCTCATCCTGACTGCCTTCCAGGGGCTCCTGGGACGAGCCCGCTTCATCAGGGAACATGCCCACATGATCCTCTTCGTCACCTTCCATATTCCACCAACGTTTAAAATCGAGCACAATGTCTCAAGTACACTTTACTGCCGCAGGTACATCTTTGACATCTGTATCAACTGCAGTACATACATGACTCCTTTTTGGTAAGTGCTTCACCTTTCATTCAAACATCTCTATTCATTATAAACAGGCTTTGTTGCGAATTCTGAATGCAGGGCACCCAAACCAGCTCATCAACAACCCCTCGAGTAACACCATTCCCCTCATGTTAATTATTTCTTCTGCATTGGAGATATAAAAGAATTCAAAGTAAAAGAAATAGAAAACAAAGAGATGTGAGACGTTCTCTAAAGTGACAAGAATAATAATTGGCCACGAAACCGTAAATTTTGCCCTTGCACTAAACCCCGTGAATCTAACAGTGAACGAGTGGCAATCCCGCAATCGCAACAGATTATAAAAATTGGTTCAAAATCCATCCGCAATTCAACCACAATTTACAGGTTTTTTGATTGAGTGTCTTACTGCGCGTGCCAAGTTGTTCCGAACTCATCCAAAATTGTTTCATAATAATTAACCACGAAACCCTAAATTTTGCCCTTGCATTAAACCCTGTGAATCAAACATTGCACGAGTGGCAATCCCGCAATCGCAACAGAGTATAAAAATTGGTCCAAAATTCGTCCGCAATTCAACCACAATTTGCAGGTTTTTGATTGAGTGTCTTACTGCGCGTGCCAAGTTGTTCCGAACTCATCCGAAATTGTTTCATAATAATTAGCCACGAAACCCTAAATTGTGCCCTTGCATTAAACCCCGTGAATCAAACATTGCACGAGTGGCAATCCCGCAATCGCAACAGAGTATAAAAATTGGTCCAAAATTCATCCGCAATTCAACCACAATTTACAGGTTTTTGATTGAGTGTCTTACTGCGCGTGCCAAGTTGTTCCGAAATTGTTTCACTTTGACATAGAGACCGATTCGCACCGAATTGCACTTTATTTTAGCCAGAAGTCCGCAATTTTTTAATGATAGTCGCGACGAGATGCAGCGGAACACCAATGCGACCGAGGAGATTCAAGGATCTTTGATTGCAATTCAAACTTTGATAGGCAAGGAGCTTAAGAGGCGGACACCGGGATTTCGTCCATGAACGAACGCCTTCGTCCGTCCGTCTATTGTTCGTTGACAAGGACCAAGCCCTATTTTCCTCAGTGTTGAGATACACAAAAGGTGAGAAGACCTAAACCCTTTCACATAACTAATTGTTCGCTTGCTATAAAATAAAGGTTCCAAATCTTAAATAATAATTTAAGTAAAATTGTTGACATTAATTTGAAGATCACATCCACATGGTTGGTGTCATTATGTTTAAATTAATGAACTCCATGTACTTTTTTTGGTTACAACTCATCAATGTAGATTACATAGGTTTGGATTCAAAATGCTTATAGGTGATGACATGTGAATATATGATGACCCAAGAGATAAGAGCACGTAACATTGTTTTTAACACATAGACAAAAAATATTGGTTGGAATAAATAATGACATCAACTTTAAAACATTTGCAAGAGAATTTCTTTTGAATGGTATGCACTTCATGATGGTAGGATTTGTGTGTCAAATTTCATACAAATGTCATATAATGAATACTTTGTATGAACAAGGTGGTAGTAAACTAGCATCTAGTTGAGACCTCATCATGTGTATCCTTACATGACTACACTTGAAGGTGTATGACCACACAAAATTCAGTTTCAGTTGAAGGGTCCATCAAAAAACATTGATATTGTGGTTGCCTGCCAATATAGGGTCGGAAAAAATGTCCTTGCCCATGCGGTGGTGCCCTAAAACCATGTATGTGTGGGCCACCCCCCAGATCAACTCTATGCTTAGAGCATAACAAAGATGTTGAGGGAGACAACATGTTCGCTCACGACACATGTAAACCTATGTGGGGCTACAAATGAGGTCCTTGTTACTGGATCTGTATTTTTTGTGCAAGGTGCCCATTGTAAAAATGTCATCAAGGAAAGATGTGTTAGACCAACAAAACCCCTCTGTCACGTGAGGTGACATCGGGGGCTAAGTTACGTCAATTTAGGAGTAAATGGACTCCATTAGGAGTCCATGTGTGTTGGGATGAGTAACGGACTTCATTGGGAGTCCTAGTTAGTTGTTCATCCACTCCATGGATGAACTCCCCATAGGATTGGGGTTATATGGAGAGGAAGGCCTCTTGACTTGCCATTGTTGTCAAGTCAAGTCTTGTGAGTAGATTTTGAGAGAGAGAGAGCTTGTTGTTGCTTTCTCATGGCTATGGTGTAGTAGATTATGAGTAAAGCCTTTGCATTTTTTCTCCACCACTTGCACTCTTGGATTCTCCCTTCGTGGAGTGAGAGATAGCTTGACTCTTGTGTGTGAATTTTAGAGTTTCTTAAGCTTTGTAAGGAGACATTTTAGTTTCTTAAGCTTGGAGAGAGAAACCCTCATACTTGACAACAATTCTTCAAATTTTTCATTTTTGGTTGTATTTCTGAGCTAGAATGGCCCAGTAATGAGAGCAAATGAGTGATACAAGTGTTTGAAAGCTTAGTTCGTCATTTCTTGCAATCCTCAAGAAGATTTTGAGAGAAATCTTCCCATTTTTCTTTTGTTGTCTCTTGTATTTTCTTCAATTGTTGATGTTTGAATCTTGAGATTCCATTTAGTTTCGAAATTCTCAAGTCACATTTTCTTGCTTGCACATTGTGAAGCAAGTTTAATTTAAATACAAACATAAACCACAATCAAAATCCGATTTAGTTTTAATTTTGGTTGAGCTCCGGACGGATCCGGAGCTCACCGGACCCTCTTGGAGCTCTTGGAGCTCCTAGAGCTCCAATTCTGAACCCCGAACGGCGGCAGATCCCGGGCCGGGGGCGGGCGGGCGCCAGCCGGGCCCCGCGGCGAGGTGGCAGCGGGCCGGGCCGGGGGCGGGCGGGCGGCGCCAGCCTGGCCCCCCTTTTTCAAGGTAAGCCTTGATGAGATTAAGTTAGTTAATTAATTAATTAATTAGGTTAGTTAATTAGGTTAATTAGGTTAATTAAGTTAGTTAATTAGGTTGGTTAATTAAGTTAGTTAATTAAATTAGGTTAGCTTAATTAGGTTATGTTCATTAGTTTAAGTTAATTAAGTTAGGTTGAGTTAAATTAAATTAATTAAGTTAATTCATTTAAGTTAATTAAGTTAATTTTTTATTTGTTTTTGTTTTTGTTTTTGTTTTTGTTTTTGTTTTTGTTTAATTAAAACAATTATTTTATTTTATTTTATTTTTCACATTTTTACTTTCACCTTTCAAACTTGGCATCCAATTCTCACAAACTTTGAGGTTCAAATTTGGGGGCATACTAGCTCCGATTGGAGTGAAATTTGAGCCTATCTTGTGTGAAATTTGCCAAGGAATCCAATGATGTAATTGGATTGTTGATTGGAATTCAAAATCATTGCTGAAATTATTAATTTCAACGCTGATTTTTGTTTTTGGGAGCAAATTAACTCCGATTGGAGTGAAATTTGAGCCTAATTTGTGTGAAATCTTCCTAGGAGTCCATTGGTGCACTTAGTTTGATGATTGGAGTCCATAATCACCTTGGAAATGAGCATTTTCAACGCTGATTTTTAATTTTAATTACCAATCTCAAACCTTTGCACAATTTTGGAATTCTGGAGGCATATACATTTGGCATTTGGCAAGGGATTGCCATTTAGATAGCCCGCAACAGGTGCAGGTTGCCATTACCTTGTAGATAGTTGCAGGTACTCAAGTGATTATTTTATGGTGCAAACTAGGAGCCGATATTATCGATCTCCATCACCAGATTACTTGGAGGACGTGCATACCACAAATCTTGAGGCAGAGGTAGATACCAATGAGGCTTTTGAGCCTATTTCGGCGTTGGACACTACTAGTAGGCTTCGGATTTGGAGTGTCGGCACGTTCGACGAAATGGAGGACGATCGCCACAATTCAGTGCGTGATCGGTTTTCAGGTCGAGCTGGGGGCATTTCCTTGCCCGATTGGAAACTCCGGTTTCGTACCTGGATTAAGGAGAAACGCCAAAGGTCTTCCAATTTCAATGATTGGTATGCCTTTGAACTTCTGCCTCAACATTTGGAGTATGAGGCACTCCAAACTTATGAACGTTGGACAGAGGGTCATCAGCGACAACTTCGGGAGGTGGAGCAGTATTGGGAGGCTCGGGTTGAGCTTGTTTCAGCCCTTAAGGATGGGGCGGTTGCTACCTTAGCTCCACCCACCTTAAAGGAGGAGGAATCGCCGGCGGAGTCTAAGGACACGGAACTGGCACTTGGGCCAATGGTGGCTAGCAGTAGCACGGCAACCCTTTCACGGGTGGCACGTGCTACACAGGCAGCATTGACAGCTGTTGGTCCACCACCTCCGTTTAATCCCCTTACTGAATTTGTCGCACATTTGGAAGTGGAGTATGGTGGGTTTCGGCGAGACCAGATGCGGCGCATCCAGGATTTCCGCCGAGAGAAGGATGATACTCCACACGGACCATGTATACGCGACTCGCGCGATTTGCTGTGGAGTCGGGAGGTGTTTTTGCTGAGAGTTAGCTTGTTAAAATCTTTTTGTCTAAGATTGACAAGCGGCTACTTGAGTTGGCATCACCTCGGATTATCCTCGACTACGAGGGCCAAGCTACGCTTGCACAAGCGTTTGCCGTGGTTGAGAGATGTGATCGGGCTCTTTGCCAACATGATGCCACGGATATGGTATCTTGGATGACAGAGAGTCCGAAACCAAGAAGAATTGTCACAGCTACTAGTAGTTTAGCTGAGACTCAACCCGTCAAGGAGCAAAAGATTTTGCATTGTTGGGGTTGTGGAGAAGCTGGTCATTCGAAGAATGATCCCAATTGTCCTAAGAAGAAGAAAACTCAGCCTTTGGGAAAATTAAAACAAAAGATGGAACCAGTAAAAGCAGTGGACAATTCTAAGAAGAGACAATTGAAATGTAACCATTGTGGTGGCACTAATCACGATGTGGATCATTGTTTCCAACTTCATCCTGAGATGCGGCCTGCTAGTTATGTCACTGGAAAGTCTCCAAGGGAGCAGAGTCTTGAGGCTAAGGTGGCAGAGCTTGAGCAAAAGCTTAAATCTTCTACATCTTTTGCTCAAATTTTTGAGCTGCATGTGGGTGGTGGCACCTCGGGTTCGGACATGTATATGTTTGAAGCAGCTGGAGAGGTGGTGGCGGCGGCTTCTACTCGCTCACAAACATTGGCAGATGCAGTGGCTTCCACGAGTGGTGGTAGCAACGAGGTGCTACATCCTCGCCATGCCGGACCAGCTGATCAAATTGGTCAAGCACGTTTACCTCTTTCATTTGGATTGGTAGACACCACTGTTGTTGGGGTTAAAAACCCTGTACCTTTGAGAGATGGGGATTCCATCTCGAAGGATGTTACGCAGGCATTGGCATATAAAATCCTCCATATGCCAATTTTCTCGGGTTCGGAATTTATGGCTTTGGATTTCAAGCCTGCTGCAGTTTTTCATTTAGCTGGGAGAATGTTAGAAGGTAAGGCGGATTTGCCATCCCTTCAAGTATCCCAAGTTGTGGTTGACATACCTGTGGCTGAGGAGGTGGAGGACTTAGCCAATTTGCGAGTGAGTCTTGCGGATGCGGCGATCATTGCTTTTGGTAAGCAAATTGATATTCCTCCAGCATCAATTTCAGCAGTGGATACGTCATTTTTGAATTATGCGTCGGGAGCGGCATATCTTGCAGACATTTCTGCAAGGCCTGCTCGCGAACGGCATAATTTGCAACCTGGAGTTGTACGGCTGATGAACGACAAATCTTTGTTTGTCGTTTCACGCACGGATATGCCCACTATCCGTGCTACACCACTGAGAGTTATGATGGATTCCGGTGCTCAACCAGTTATGATTGGCAAAGGACTTGCTGACAGTCTTGGATTGACGCCAGCAAGCTTGGATCCTTGTCCATTCACTATTGTGACTTCAGTAGGGGGCACTGAACGTGCAACAGGTTACACCAAGGCACCTCTACGTTTGATTTTTCATATGGGGGCAGGGCCTACTTACACTCATTTGTCAATGAAGTGTGTTGTTACTAATGCTACCAACTATGATATACTTGTTGGTCAGCAAGCTCTTTACCCACTTGGCTTTGGTTTGGATAATTGGACGGAAGAGGCATGGATTAGACCGGGATGGTCCACTGGAGATGGCAGGAAGGTATTTATTCCCGTCACACTTGCAGCCACTGCTATGACTATGGTTGCGGAGGCAATGTTTGGTTGCAGCGGTTCAGTTGCAGATTTGCCTTGTGCTCCAGTTTTATTGGAGGAAACAATGGACTACACTTGTAATGCGGCAGAACAACAATTTTTACCATCTTTTCAAATTCCTGCTCGACATTTCAAGGATCCACCTCCACCATGGCGAACTCCTAATGAGTTATCCGACCATTGTCAACACATTGTAGCGGATTTGGAGTTTGGAGAGGCACCCCCAACTTCATCCTCATTTTCTTTTGCTCAACCCATTCGTTGGCAACCATCACCTGAAGGTATTGTCCTTGTGGAGATCTTTGGAGGCATTAGCACAGGTTTGGCGGCAGTGTTGGGAGCTGGAATTACAGTTTGGCGATATATTCATGTGGACAATGGGTATGCAGCCAACAGAGCCGTCCAACACCACATCCAACAATTGTTGTTGAGATACCCCGCACAATTGTCAGCCTCTGCCATTCATGGATGTTGTGGTCAACTTCCTCAAGATGTCACTATGATTAGTGATGAGGATTTGAAAAGGTTGGGCCACGTGGATTTGATTCTTGCAGGATGGCCTTGTCAAGGCCATTCGCGGGTAGGAACTGGCCAGGGATTGGATGATCCTAGGTCTAGTTTGTTTGCGGATTTGATGCGATTGACGCAATGGTGGTTTACCCACCAATCAACTCCGCTAGGGTACATTTTCGAAAATGTACCATCATTGGGTGATATCCGGCACAAAGTGGTGAAGGATGGTGAGTACATTAACCAAATTCTGGGTACTCCAACATTTCTGGATGCTGCATCTTTGGGATCCTTTGCTCATCGGCCTCGTTGGTTTTGGACCAACTTAGTATCATCTTGGGTGCTTTCAGCGGCGATTGTCCGCATTCCCCGCCTTATGGATCGCAAGGTGGATGATATTTTAGATGATCATCGTGTTTCCTTGGCAGTTACCAAGCATGACACCTTGCTATTTGCATTAATTAACAAGGTGGGCATTCCGAGAGGTGCACTACCTACTTTAGTGACATATTTACAGTCTTTTGCATTTCGATCTCGTGGACCTAACATGGTTTGGGATTCAAAATCCCAAACTTATGAAGAGCCTACGGCAGATGAGCGGGAACGCGCCATGGGTTTTCTTACAGGTACCACGGCTGCTCACGGGCTTCAGGAAGGTCAGAGACGTTTCCTATTAGGGCAAGCTATGGATCTTAATAGCATTGTGTGGATAATTGGAATTTGTCTTGCTGCTCAACAACGTATGGATGACCAATTACTTACTCTGAGGGCAGAGAACAATGGTCAGGGGGCAATGGAGCCGCAATCCAAGGATCACATTGAGGTCAATGACACCGAGGGATTATTTCCTTTGAAACTTCATGTTGCGGAAGAGCTTCGAGCCCAACGTGTTTTTTCGGCTTTGGCCCAAGAGTTTGGGAAGTTGGAGGCCCATAAAATGTTTCCACTTCTATTTCTTGGTGATACTTCATATGTGGGTAGTTATTTAGCTACACAAACTGATTGTAGTGGAGAGGATATGCATTTGGATTCAAGTGCAGATGATGGGGGCAAAGGTGTTGCCCTCTCCACGGACTAGCAATCACAGGCTGTGCTGGCACCAAGTGGCAATCCTTCTATGAAGAAGGAAACCACGGAGTTTGACGATTGGCCAATTGAAGTGGGGCCAAAGCTTACTGGTGCCGAAGCACGAAAGGTACGGGCATTTATTCGCTCTTACCGTAATTGTTTTGCCTTTAGTCTTCATGATCTTGAAGGATATAAAGGTAAACTTGTTCGTATTCAACTCGAGGACAACCATCCTATTTTCAGACGGCCATACAGACTTAGTACCTCTGAAAGGTTGGGTGTTCAAACTCGATGTCAAGAGTTATTGGCAGCGGAATTGATTGAACTCTCCAATGGAGAGTATGCTTGTGCCACGGTTATGCCGTCAAAGAAAGATATCTTTGGCAACTGGACGGAAAAACGGATGTGTGGTGATTATCGTCCAGTCAACCGCAAGACCAAGTCGGATCGATATCCAATGCCGATGCCGGAGGAGTTGTTTGATGCACTGGGATTTTCTAGAATCTTCAGCACTCTGGATTTGAGGTCTGGTTATCACCAATTACCTTTGTTGTTGGGTGATCGGCTGAAGACCGCATTTTGGAGAATTGATAAAGATGGCAATGATCAACTTTATCATTGGAAATTTCTGCCATTTGGTCTCAAAAATGCACCAGCTGAATTTCAGCGGGTGATGGACCAATTATTGGCTGGTTTGCCGTTTGCTAGATGTTACATTGATGATGTTATCATTTTAATAATAGTCCACAGGATCACGTGAGACATTTGCAAGCGGTATTTGAACGACTTCAACGGTGGGGACTCCGTTTACATCATAGAAAATGTAAGTTTTTCCATGATCAATTGCCCTATTTAGGCCACATGATTGTTCCTGGCGGTCTTGGTGTGCAACAGGCGAAGGTGGATGCTTTGCACAAAATTCCCGCACCTAGTGATGTACCACGGCTTCGTGCATTTCTAGGATTGGCAAATTATTATAGGAGGTTTGTCAAAAACTTTAGTTTGATTGCCAAACCTCTTACCATTCTCACGGGGAAAGACCAACCATGGATTTGGAGTCGGGAACAACAACAGGCATTTGATACATTGAAGCAGAGGCTCGGTTCAGCGCCAGTGCTTCGATGCCCGGATGTGGCTAGAGCTTTTCAATTGCACACGGATTGGAGTGCAGTGGGATTGGGAGCGGTATTAACACAGAAAGATGAAGAGGGAAAGGAATATGTGGTGGCTTATGCATCTAGAAGCAATAATAGTGTTGAATCTAATTATTCTTCTTATGAAGGCGAGGCCTTGGCGGCCGTTTGGGCCATTGCACATTTTCGACCTTATTTGTATGGGCAAAATTTTACTTTGGTGACTGATCATCAGCCTTTAAAATGGCTTATGGAATCAGATAAGCTCACCGGGAAACTTGCTAGGTGGGCATTATTACTTCAAGAATATGATTTTGAAGTTGTTCACCGAGCAAGAATTGCCAACTTGGATGCAGACGAATTGTCTTGCAATCCAAGTCCTTCAGATGAGGATTTAACTGGAGCCAGGTGGCATGGAGATTGTGATCGTGAGGCAGTGCTGGGTTGGCATGCTGCCACATATCTCACAACGATGTCGGGATTGGCTACTGAGATCCTTGTAGAAGAACAAGATGAGGAGGTTGATAAATCTCTCGTTGTTAGTGATGTGTGGGAAGACCAGGCGGTCTTGCACAAACTTCAACAAGGGATATTTCCTCTTGGACTATCTGCTATGGAGCGAGATAGAGTTAGTCACCGGATAACAAGGTTTCGTTGGGCAAATAGCTTGTTATTTTGTGTGTGGCCGAACGGAACGAGACGCATCGTTCCAAGGCCAGATCAAAGAGCTTCTTTGGTGCGGCAAGTGCACGAGGAGCTTGGACATTTTGGAGTGCGAAGGACGCACTCTATGTTGCGCAACCAATATTGGTGGACTGGTATGTATCAACAGGTTGTCACTTATGTTTCTCGGTGTGAAGTATGTGACCGGGTCAGGTCAAGTTTTAATATTTTGTCACCTCAACTTCAGCCTTTACCTATTATGGGCTTGGGATATCGTTGGTCTTTGGATTTTGCCGGACCGCTTACTATCACTCCACGTGGTTCCAAGTATATGCTTGTGATGGTGGAGCATTTTAGTAAGTGGATTGAACTCGTGGCTCTTCCCCAAAATTCCTCAGAATTGGCGGCTATGGCGTTTCTTGATCGAGTTTTGGCACGGTTTGGAGCACCTGTAGAGGTGTTGACGGATCAAGGGAGAGAATTCCTTGGATCTTTCGAGGCTTTGTGTACCAAGGCTTTGATTGGTCATCGGACAACTTCCAGAGATCACCCTAAGGCAGATGGCTTAGCTGAACGAGTTGTTCAGACGGTTAAGCGCGGTTTGCGGAAGTATGGATTGCTTCATGGCAACCATCGCGATTGGGACTTGATGTTACCATGGATAGCAATGGGTTATCGTTTCAGCAGGCAAGCATCTTTGGCATCCTATAGTCCTTACCAACTCTTGTATGGACGGGAACCAATTTTACCTAGCTCGGTGCGAGAGAAATTGGCTCCCGTGATAAACTTGGATGATCCAGATGTTTGGGCTCAATGTCTTCATGACCGAGCAACGTTCTTCCAAAAGGCCATGCCTATAGCTATGGAAAACTTAAATATTGCTCAACATCGTGATACATTACGGTATGCCCGGATCCGCAGTGGAGCTTATCGACCTCAGGTTCGTAGATTTTCCAAGGGGGATTATGTTTATTTGCAACGGGAGGCGCCTACGACATTGGATGTCAAGGTTGGGCGCACGATTTTGCGGGTAAAAGATGTCTTGCCAAGTGGTATATTATTGCTTGAAGGCAAGGATGGACGGGAATGTCGTGAGCATTCAAAGAATTGCGCTCCATGTCACCTTCTCATCAACGGCTCTGTGCATCCCGAGTTGGCGGTTGTACCATAGGGTCTGCCTTGTTATGTTTGTGGAGAGAAGAAAGGAGCTGCAACAATATTATTGTGCGACCAATGTCAACGTGGATGGCACATGGCATGTTTGACACCTCCCATTTTTACTCTTCCTTCTGGCAATTGGGTTTGTCCTCGTTGTCGGAAAGCCTCTCATTCCATGGCCGTTAATGGTCATGATTGAGAATTTTGTGGATGTTTACCACATGTTTTAGTGGTGAAGTTGTTATTTAGTTGGTTGGAAATTTTATGGAATTAAGACCACATTGAAAGAGTTATCCAAGAATTCAACATTAATTGTTGAAGGCGATTAAGGATGGGGCTCACATTGCACCCAGCCTACAGTTCTTGGATTACTTTGTCAATCACGAGTTTCATTCCTTCGATTACTACTACCCAATTAAGTATGTATAGATGTAGCAACAACTTCATCATGTTCAACAACTCTACCGATGAGTGTGTTTGTTCCTAGCCGATTGAAGGGGCTCCTTATCTGCTAATGGGGGCACTTGAAGAGGTGGTTGTTTAACATTTTAGTTTGCTATTTTATTTTGTTAATTGATGTTGACAACGACACTCGATCTGTTGTGTTTAACGATCTTAGTTTACACGACAGCTGTCACGTGAGGTGACATCGGGGGCTAAGTTACGTTAATTTAGGAGTAAATGGACTCCATTAGGAGTCCATGTGTGTTGGGATGAGTAACGGACTCCATTGGGAGTCCTAGTTAGTTGTTCATCCACTCCATGGATGAACTCCACATAGGATTGGGGTTGTATGGAGAGGAAGGCCTCTTAACTTGCCATTGTTGTCAAGTCAAGTCTTGTGAGTAAATTTTGAGAAAGAGAGAGCTTGTTGTTGCTTTTTCATGGCTATGGTGTAGTAGATTATGAGTAAAGCCTTTGCATTCTTTCTCCACCACTTGCACTCTTGGATTCTCCCTTCGTGGAGTGAGAGATAGCTTGGCTCTTGTGTGTGAATTTTAGAGTTTCTTAAGCTTTGTAAGGAGACATTTTAGTTTCTTAAGCTTGGAGAGAGAAACCCTCATCTTGAAGAGGTGGTTGTTTAACATTTTAGTTTGCTATTTTATTTTGTTAATTGATGTTGACAACGACACTCGATCTGTTGTGTTTAACGATCTTAGTTTACACGACACCTCTTTTCAACATGTTTTTCCCAATTTATTGTTGTAGTAGCCATTGGCGCATATGTGTGGAGGTGCCCTAAGATAGATGTGTTTAATTTGGTAATGATATGAATATAGCACCTATATTTGAGTGATATGTGGTTAGGTGTGGCTTGAGAACGGAACCCTGGAAAGGCATGTGTTTCAAAGAGATTGGACTACATGCTCAAAATATAATAACCATTCTAGACTTGGCAATCAACGTAAATGAGGGGTCCTATATGACCAATTAATGAGCATGAAATCTTACTTTGATATTTAATAAGATATGCATATGAGCTCCAAAATTATGAGGAAAGCAAGCTTAGCTACAGGCTCAATTTGGATTTGCTAGCTTATCACATACTAATCACATGTTTTATATCCTAGTAGAAGTGGGCTAAGGTAGAGCGTGCTATATCCAACACCTATGCTTGCCTCTTATACTTAGAATAAACCTTAAACCATCCAAATGTCTCATGTGCAAAGTGAGGGTAGATTTGGGTGAAAAGCAAGATGGTTGTGGGGGAATGCAGGGTTGGTTTTGGGCGAAGCTGGGATTGGATTTAGGCAAGCATTGGAATGTAGCCAAGGATTGGTCACTTGTATGTATTTATTAACATCCCACACACAAAGTTATAAGGGCTCGCTTCATTATTGGGTGGAAAGTTGGTTTTAGTGTGGTAAGAATTTGGGCAAAAGGTGGGGACGATTTTGGGAGAAAGCAGGGTTGGTGTTGGACGGAAAATGGGAGTGGTTTTGGGCGAGTGTCAAGATGTTGTTGGGAGTTGTTTGGAGTGGGAAAAGTGTGGGTCTAGGGAGGGATTTAGCAAGCTAGGGATAAGTGACTTCAAAAACATGTATCATGCTCATATGATGTGCAATTTACTTTATTCTTGTTTCAACTATGTTTATACCAATCATGCATGCCACTAATCCAAATGGGATCCAAAAATAGGTAAAGTTGCTCAAAGTTTTGGTTTAAGCACCTTCTAAGGTAGCCACCCATTCCCTACCAGTTAAGAAAATTTAGCATGTTGAAGGTTTAGATAAGATCAGAAAAAAAATTCCTCGTGTAGAGAAATAGAAATAAGTAGCAATTCTTTGTTTTAGATTTTTTTGCGACAACCAAATTAGTATGAATTTTCTAAGTGGATATTCTCTTTGACTTATAATCATGATATAGGCTACCCTCTTTCCGATCACCAATTGATTACAACACCGAGAACGCCCCAAGAACATTTGATTCCTGTAACTGAAAATTATGCTACCTAAATATGCTTGCATTCTAAAACCTAGCTATCAACTTAGCCACTAACATTTGGAGAAATTGGATTTTAACCATGATGTGTCAACACTTGATAGAGATTAATAATGCATTGCTCAGAAATAGGTTGGCCTAAGCTGCGAAAATGGGTGGTGGTTGGGAATGGGTCAGCTACCTCACCTCAATTACGAAAAGTAACCATTTAAGATCCATCTACATTAATTGGAGAGTTCATTTTCTTCACAAGAACATGAGGAACATCTAACAACAACAAAAACAATTAGGGTAGCAACACCTTAAACCAAGAAATCAAAATGTTGGGCAAACATGTGATAGCCATATGAATTGAAAAGAAAAAATAAAGAAAACAAAAACAAAAACAAAAAAAAATATTCATAAGTGGGAAAAAAATACCATGTGTGTTGCAAGCCTCCCCCCCCCCCCCCCCCCCAATTGTGAAACAAATACAAAAAAAAAAATTGAAGTGCAAGTATATTGTCATCCAAAACCATTGGGGAGGGGGGTTGATGTTCACATGGTGAACATTCTCATAACCAATATGTACTTATGCACCAATATGGTGAGAGTTCAAGGTGTTGGTTTTTGTGGGGTATTGGTTTTAGCACCCTCTACCTCATGGCCACTTCACACACGAGCCAAGGGCCGTTGTGATGATGTAATATGTGAGGGCCCTCGACTCTCATCCCAAAACCGTACGAGCTATCTAAGGCCCTCGACTCTAACACGGTCTACCCAAAAACGCATCATGTTTACCTCTTACAAGTGGGCCTAACGCAAATTCCAGGAGACCATGAAACATCACCCATAATTTACCATGTAGGATCCACACAAACACTTTTCATCCACGACAGTGTCTTTGGACCCGTAGACCTTGACCTTGTAAAGTGAAGTGAACTTAGACGGTCTCGGCCGTTTCGACCAATGAGAGATCTTAGAATGCAACGGTGGTGGTCACGGGCCTTTGGTCTCGTGTCAAATGGCTCCGTGTGGGTGGAAACTTGAAAGGGAAGGACAGAAGACATTCCAAAGCCAGTTGGAGCCTGCCTGGAGCCTGCAATGATGTTTCATGGCTAATGTTGCCTGCCTGGAGCCTTGCTCCCCATCATTCATGAAAGCCTGCAATGATGGAGCACGACCTCCCTCAATGAATGGGGATACGTTAGAGAGAGAGAGAGAGAGAGAGAGAGAGAATTATCATTTATATCACACACGAGCGTACCCCGGGGGACGTTAAAGTTCCCCCCCTCCCCGCGAACTTAGGGCCGCTTTACACCTAGAGGCCGGGCCAATTTCCCTTGAGGCCGATTGCACAAAATTTCAGCCTTTTTTGGGTTGGAGGCCGGCCTCTACTACACATTATAATAAGATTATACCGGGGGCCAATTTTCCCATATGTAAAGGCCCTCGGGCCAAGAAGCCAAGCTGATTCAAAAAAATTAGCCTAATCCAACGGATGTAGCATAATCTAAGATAGAGCCTTTAGATTCCACATAATCCAATGGATCTAGTTCACTTTTAAAAATTATACTTTATTTAAGAAGATTTTTTTAGTGGAATATGACATTGGCCTTCCATTTTGGGTGCACCCAATTCAACGAGCTCGGGCCGTGTCATAACATACATTTTTTAATTTAAAAAATCATCCCACCAAATCGGCCCGGCCTCTAGATGTAAAGGGGTTGGGGCCGATTTGAGCCTTTTGACCAATCACAAATGAGGATTTCAAGCCTCTTACACAACGAATTGGCCCGGCCTCTAAGTGTAAAGCGGCCCTTATAGGGGAGGTAGATTCGGGCAGGGGCAGCCGCCCGCCCAGAAATTTTAGATTTTTTGGACCCGACCGAAAATTGTTGTCCGTCCGTCCGACTTCGAGAAAACCATTTGCCCTTGTATTCTTGAAGGTCACTTATCCACAAATCCCATATTGAGTGCACTTCACCTTCATGGTCTGAAAACCACTATATATGTTCACTTCCATTGAGTAAATAAGTAATTGACTAGGATTTCATTTTCAAAGTGAAACCGCCAATAAAGCATGTAAATAACTAGGAAGTGGAAAAATATTATAAAACCCTCATTAGCACGGAGGTTATGATTTTTGTGACTTGCCATTGCAAGGGTCTGTGTCATTCTAAAATGGAACCAAAATTATTGGTTTGAATTTAGTATGTTGAATATTATAATCTTTTAGTTAATACCTTCTACTTTCACAAAGTTTTCATATGCACTTAAACTAATTAAGTGTGATTGAATGTAATTAAGTCCAGTTAATTCTGATTAATCCTAATCAAGACCAATTAAATCAGAAAGTCAATGAAATTAATCATGATTAATTCCAGTAAGTCTATTTTATCATTAATAAGGCTTAATGAATTTGGCAAGCGTACTTTCTGATTTAATTGGGCTTGATTAGACTTAATCAGGTTTAATTAGACTTAAATACATTCAATCACACTTAATTAGTTCAAATGCATATGAAAACTTTGTAACAGTAGAAGGTATTAACTAAAAGATTATAATATTCAACATATGAAATTTAAACCAGTAATTTTAGTTTCATTTTAGAATGACAAAGACCCTTGCAATGGCAAGTCACAAAAATCATAACCTCCGTGCTAATGAGGGTTTTATAATATTTTTGACTTCCTAGTTATTTACATGCTTTATTGGCGGTTTCACTTTGAAAATGAAATCCCAATCAATTACTTATTTACTCAATGGAAGTGAACATATATATATATATTGGATTTTGGACCTTGAAGGTGAAGTGCACTCAATATGGGATTTGTGGATAAGTGGTCTTCAAGAATGCAAGGGCAATGGTTTTTTCGAAGTCGGGCGGACAGGCGACAATGTTCAGTTGGGTCCGGAAAAATTGGAATTTCTGGACGGGCGGCTGCCCCTGTAAGTTCGTGGGGGGGACTTTAACGTCCCTTACATACACCTCACCTGGCCAACATTCAAAGCTCGACCGGGGATATTTTATTTTTGGGCATTATCATTCGAGATCGTAGTGTCTCCAAGTCCAACCACTTACTTGTTAGCATCTATCACATTTTCTTCATTGATTCAACGTATATTCCTTAAATGCCTCTAGAATGATCTACACAATTTCTTGAAGTTTTGGACTTCAACCAGTGTTGTTTCTCAAACTCAACCGGTCCATTTGTGACTAGCGGTTGGTTCTCCCCGTTCATTGCATGTAGGTTTGTGGCCGATTCATCTCAAGTGACATGTGCTACTAGACTAATGTGAGGTTTTTCACTTAGAAATACATGAGGTTTTTTAGCTGTTTCAAATATATACTATAAAAAAGTTTTTATGAATGAAAAGAAACTACTTAAAGACAAAGTTGTTTACAACGGATTGGTGCATAAGTTTATACAGTTGGTGCTTAGAGTGAAGCTTACAATAGTTTTTTGGGCATTTAAAAAGCTATTATTTTATAATATTTTGTGTTACATATAATTTGAACAATTCCTAGTATAATTGTTCTCATGGTGTTGGTATGTACAAGAATAGCGTGTTGTGAAAAGTTAGGAGGGAAAAACACTACCATTTGTGTCAAAAACCATCATTTGTGTAAATATCTTGTGTTATTGGATACACTCCCAATACACTACCAAAATCCAGTATCCCTAACTTTGAAAAACCACTCATATAAGATAATTGGTCTTGTTATGGTGAGGGTGGGCTCAACTAAGCCTTGACCTTCAACCTACCCTACAAAAAAATGAAATGAAATGAAATATCAACCACATGGGAGGCATTCCTTGAACCGTCAATTGGCTTGTGAAGGTGAAGGAGAGGCCAACAATGGTCTCTTAGGTTCTTTGAAGGGTTGAACCTAGTTTCTATGTCAAATCAACTAGAAATATTAACATATGGCTTGCATGTGATTTTAGGATTTTGTGTTGAATGAATAAGAGGTATGTTTGTATGCGATGATTCCATTTCTCTAGATATGGTTTATAAACTCTCACTATCATGAGAACAATTATATAATGCAATATGGTGGCATTACAATAGGGTCCAAGACTACAGGACACCCAAAATCAAGCAATCTTATTGGTCGGGAGCAAAGTTTTGGACCCAAGGAATTTACATTAGGGTCCGGGTTCAAGTAAGATAAAACGAAGTGACACTGATGTGGCATCACTTTCTTGCCATATCTCAGTTGTCCACACTCAAGAAATTACTCCTCCTAGTTTGAGAAATCAATCTTCAAGCTTGAGTCCAAAAGCAAGGTCCGTCAAGGGGTGGTTTAGAGCATGTTTAAAAAGCTATCATAACATTATTCATATGCATGGTTGTGTTACGGTCTATATTTAGCATATGACATGGACCTCGATTATCTTACCTTCATGGGAAGAAACTTAGAAAAATAAGAAGAACCGATGTTGGTATGACTAATGAATAGTGGCAATATGAATAAAAATGATATTGTGAACAATATTGATATTTTCAATGATAGTGTTGCTATTCTTAGGGATTCATTTTGGGATGAACAATGTTTCGTGTGAATATTTTTGGGATGGACAACGATTCATGTGCATAGTGTCGGGAGTATAACTCCACTCAAATTTCCAAGTTCAGCCTGAATGTATGAATAATAAACAAATAGTCTTACTTTGTTCAGAGTGACCGTGGAATATAATTGACATATTCCAAGGTCAAGGAACTAACCCATGTGGTTGAACAATGTTGTGATCGTATCGAATTATTTCTAACATGAATAAGGCATAGATGACATATGTAACATTCAACTGAAAAGACATAATATTACTACATTTGAGAGTATGATTAATGAAAATTGTTTTACATCACTAGGAAGTGATGCTACAATGGTTGGAGCTGTAAAGTGATGCTACTTTAGGAGAAAAGGATTTGTAATAGCTTTGAGAGTGGAGTGCAAGAGATGTTTTCAACCAATGAGTAGCAATGTTTGAAGAGATGTGAGTTGCAAAGCCCTACTTAAAGTGAAAGTAACTGGACCTTCAAAGTGAGTCTTCCCATGCACTCGATGTCACATGCACCTTCAACAAACACTAGCATTACAACTTTGCCCTTTTTTCTGTATACCTATCCTTGAACCTAGGCACAATTGGTGTTCATCTTTGCTTCTCTTCCAATACTTATCACAAACCCATCTTTTTGTACAACATTTGTAAGCATTCGTAAGATTAATCCCAATCATTATTGATCCATTGCATGGAAGAAGTAAAAATTCTATCCAAATCCCTTCATACTACATCATCTATGGTGATTTCACATAAGTTGCCTAGTCACAAAATTACAACGAGACTCACAAATTTTTTAAAATTGGAGACTCCAAAAATCTACATCATCCTCAAATTTAAACATTGCTTATTATCCTTTCTCTCCTTAATGATAAGTAAAATTGTTCCATATGGACGTGTCTTTGGGCCATCCATGTTAGAAACCTACTTCTTATATATTTATGGCCGGTTCATTTCATTTATATCATGTTTGACTATAATAAAATATTTTGAAGCTAATTTCGGTGTCAAATAATCTACATTTTTTAACATCCGGTGGCTCTTTTATTGGATGAATGTAAGATATGTTTGCATGCAACAATTCCACTTGCCCTCACCTTTGGCTTTTTGTCTCCCACAATACAAGGGAATTTAGCGAATGAGGTAGTCGGTAATTTGATCCATGCAAGCCGGTATAAGTTTGAAAGCCAAGTTCAAATCTCTTGAGTCTATTTGGCTACAGGCTCCCATGTCACACAATTATTTGGTGGGTCAGGGATTAACATAGCATTACTAAGCAACTACATGATAGTCTGTTCCCAAAGAAAGATGTTGTGACTACAAAACTTTCATAATTTACAAATGCATGTCAAAAAGTACACAATACAAAGCTCGAGTGCTCTCTGTAAACATGGAATCCCGGAATTAAAAGGTAATTATGTTCATGTGAAATTTGGCCCCATGAAACACATCCAAGGAGTTGTGCATGAGTTATCAATGGCAAAATTGTTTATGAATGTGCAACGTCACCAATTCTTGCACTTTCTTATTACCCCTTGGAATAAACTGGTGCAAGGCTCCATGTGCATTGAACATGGAGAACCTGACTGCTAGTTGCAAATGAACCGGTTGAGTTTGAGAAATAACCGATTGAAGTTGAAGACTTCAAGAAAATTAACAATCATTTTAAGAGGAATTTATAGACTATTCCCCAATTCAATAAAGATTTTTTTTTTGAAAGATGTTAACATGTGACTGGTTGGACTTGAGAATACTAAGGTAGATGGGTCTTAAGCGGCTTGTTTTCTCCAACTGATCCCTCAATTTGATTGGTATGTGGTTTGGTGAGGATCAAAGAGCAAATCAAATAAAAACAACTTTGGGGTTTAGATCATACACCGTCGCGAATGGGAGCCCGTTCTTGTGTGTTGTGTGATCAAAGAGCAAACATCATAAAGACAATTGTTTAAGAGAGATCGAACTACGTCTTCAAATACTAACAACTACTCTACATTTAATAGTGAACACAACTAGGAGGACCCATGTATCCAATTCATAAATAAATAAACATGTGAATATGATAATCATAACTAAATTAGGGGAAGTCTGATTTCTAGCTCGGTTTTGGCATAACTTTTATTGTAGATTTGCTAATGCAACACAAGTTTTGTTGTGTAAATATAATTGGTAGAAGCTGGAGAACATTAAAAAAACAATCCAAATAAAATCATTAAGTTGCCAACTGCAAGTCAAAGGTGCAGGTTATAACTTCAATAGTTCATCTCAAGCTAATGACAATTGTTGGATACTTCAGAGGGATATTCTCGCATTCTCACATTGACAAACCATAAGGCTATACCCATCCTTATATATACCATACATATCATATGTAACCCCAAAATCTGGCACTTTGATTGTATAATACTCCGTTTATGGTATTTAGTGCCATGTACACTATTTGCCAATGACCTAAACTAAGCTTAGAAATGTCACATCTGCTATTTGTCAATATATGTAATTTTTTGGAGTGAATGATTCTTCAAAGTATGATATTTGGCATTGCACATTGGGAATATTTGAGACGAGGATATGCAAAAGGAAGATAAGATTAAGCATATTGATGGCATGTATCATGTGTTTACACTTATAGTCAGCTAGTTGAGATTTGTGTAACCTAGGGTTAGACCTCATTATATCATATAATAAACTAATATGAATAGATTAGTAAGCACACTAATGCCAAGCGTCATGAGGTTACACTAATGGTAAAATTGTTGATCATTGGGGCCGGTTTACACTACGGTGGAGAAGGCCTCCGGTCGGTCAAGAATGCTTGGCCAAGACATGGTTATATGAGGCAAATGGTGGATGTGCCGGAGAAGAATTAAAGGCAAAAATATTTTTATTGAGTTGGGCTTCTCCGGAGGAGGAGTTTCTTGTCCGGCCTCAAGAGGCCGGAGAAGCCCAACTCCAAAAAGTGCGGCCATGTCATTTTATCATCCATGAGAAAAGTTCACCACCATTGTTTTCTTCACCTAAGTGTAAACACCCACCGGTCAAGAGTTGCATTTTCGACCAATCACAATGGAGAAACGCCCTTTTTTTCATGACCGGTGGACTTCTCCACCGTAGTGTAAACCGGCCCTTAGTGTAACCTACACATAATCTCATACCTAATAGGATAAGTGACGCTATTAGGCCAGTGAAACTAAATACCATATATGGTGGTGTATTGGTATTTGTCGTTGGTTTTAGGATAGGCCCATAAACTGGCAAACCAAAAGAGTGCATAGAATGCCATTAGGCTTTGGTTTAGTGGTGAAACTTGAGACTTGTGGTGGCCATCAAAATGTCCTAAGTTTGTTTCCTTCATTGGTTTATTTTAGAACAAACACATCCCCCAAAATGCGGTCAGAGACCCAAAGTTATTTCGTGACACCCAATTGAAAGGAGTCAACAACAAACTTCAGGGGCCATATTTTTACCACACCCCTCGTGGTAGGTGTTGTGCACTAAACTCCCTTGATATATGAGATACACCTAAGCTTAAGTGCGAAAGCTTTAGAGAGCACATGTAAACACAATTGTGTTGTGATTGGATTGGAAAATGTGCCAAGTGCCACCAAATCATTTTTCATACTAGTTAACAAGCATTTTGCCATTGGGTTGATTCACACTAGTTGCAATGATTAGGTACTAGGTATTGAAATCAAATGTTATGAATATTCACTTTCAATACATTCTTCCAAATATAGTAACTATTAACGCATGATCCAAACATATGGAATCAACCATGCTACACGTGACAAGTATTGTTGCACCAATCACTTTCACTTCTCAAGTACGAAGGTGAATTTGATCATCCAATTAAGACATGCCTTTGATTGACATCACACTAATTATTTTGATTTAGTGTGGCATTGTAATTGGTGTGCTTCTATGTCAGTCCAAGTGATCTTCATGATTTGTCATGTGACACCCTCTTCAATTGTCACCCAATAATTGCAAGGCAACTAATGTGGGTCAATGATGAATAGTGCATGCCATATGCACTAAATCAAACATTGAGTGTATGTCATTTATGGTGTTTTTTTGTCACATGCTTAGTATTGTCACTTACCTTGTTATGAGGCCTATGCGAGGTTACACTAATGGCCAACAACTTGATCATTAATGTAACCTCATGACATTTGGCATTTACGTGCTTATTAAATATCATAGCATAAATAGTTTTCACTTTAAAAAATGACTTATGTTGAAAATTAGCATATGTCACACTATTAGACCTCTAGGCAACTCGTTCAAACCGTTCACCAATAGTATACGTGACATTAAATACCATACATGGTGTAGTGGTTACGGTTTACATCTCGTGTGAAAGCTATATATGGAGAGCATGTGCGACATTATTGGTTCTAATGATATATGCAATATAGTACTAAATTCATGTTTACAATCCAAACATGGGTGAAGGCTAGACACCCACCTTTTTGAGCAAGGTCCCATCGCTACTACCAAGGTAAAGGGAGTATATGGTTGATTCATCTTGAGTGGATCTCTCTAGACTGAATCATAGTCTCTGAAGGTAATTTCAAATTCTTAGTCCAAAAAAAAAATTGAGTTTCAATATAAACTACTGCATTTTCACCTTGGACAATAGTGGTGAGGGCCCAACTCAAAGAGGTAGGTGTCTAGCCACGACTAAAAAACATGGTCCTAGAAGAGAACACACTTTCCATTTGACACATGCAATCACTGTGACACGACCCCATGTACATGTGTCGAGTCCAATCTTTGATATTTGTAGATTGGACTCGACACATGTACATGGAATCGTGTCCTTATAGTGCCCGTGTCAAATAGGAAGTGAGTTCTAGGCCCAACAATCTTAGCCCTGCATGCCCTAAACGTATGAAAAGAGCAAAGTGGGAACAAGTCCTGCGCCCGACACTTGTTTACAAAAGCTTTAAGTATTTGAAACCCAATGATTAAGTCTAAAATAGAAGCAAGAACGTCAGTGCTTTCATCGATGGAGTCCAGGGCTTGGTCCAGCTGTGGAGTATTCAAAGTAAGAAACGGGGAGTTCCGGTGAAGGTGTGACTTGGATTTGGGCGAACCATCCTAAACCCTTGCCTCCAAGGAACCAGTGTACGGGTTGGTTCGCCCCAGCTGTGCAACTTGGATGCCGCAGGTGAAACTAGCACATATAAGCCTATAAGCTACACTTCAACCTCCCTAATATCACGCCTGTGTCAACCAAAGTGCACGTGAACATGGTTACATGATAATGGGGATTTAGGGTAGTATGTGGCATTAAGGGAATCACACAAAGTCAACATTGCTATAATGACGATAACGACGATGATGACAATGTGATGTGTGCGAGCATGTGGTTTGAATCCTTCGGGGGATTATGTTGATGTCGAAACCCATGATATATGAGAGGGAAATGTGACAAAAAAAGGGAGATCTGAATTGAGCACATCCGTTCCGTAGAGTTTAGGGATATAAGAGAGGGAGTGACATTACGGAGGTTGGGGTGTAGATGGGTCTTAAATGGTAACTCCTTATTCTTACTAGCATAGTTCTCATACGAAAGGAAACATGCAATTCATATGAGATAGTTGAGGTAGAAAAATGGAAAATGGTGAAAATAATCTAATTCGGCCAGAGAAAGAGTGGCTTGAAAGATGTGCAATATTTTAAAGATGTGGAGTAGAGGAAACGACGACGAATGCAAGTTGTTTCGTAATTCTATTCCATGTTATCAATTAGTCACATTTTCCACCCAAAAAAGGTAAGTAAGTCAAATCCATGATACATAGTAGAGTCTCCTAATTTGAGCATCAAAATATCGTGCTTTGCATACAAATGCACACAAAATGTATAACTCAATGACATCCAAAAGTGATCCCAAACGATGTGAGATGTGACCTATCCGGCCAATCACTGCATCATTTTTGGGTCATCATTCCTAAAATTAGCCAGTTGGGGTCCACACAATAATCATTTTACCCTTAGTCTCCAATGTTTTGTCTAATTAGCATGGGTGGGAAATTGGAATGTAGTGTGACCACGGGGAGGTCACTTCATTGTCAAGTTGACACCATGTGCGGACAAAGTTTGCTACCCCTATATTACATGCCATATATAATTTTAAAATTTATGATATTTTTTACATATACATAACCATTGATAGTATCTTTTGTATATTTTTTTGAAATTTTTAGTCTTCTTTATTTTTTTAGTAATTGTTTTAGTTCAAATTTGTGTCATTCTAGTTAGAAATGGTATGTTTTATGAAAAAAAAATCATCAAGTTTAGTTACCACTTTTGACTATGTCATAGGTACTGTGTATATCTACTCATGAAAAAAAATTGATAAAATTTTGACCCATTTTGGTGGTGCAACTTACCAAAAGAAGATTTTTTTTGGTCGCACGTGGTGTTCAACTTGACAATGGAGTGATCTACCCGTGAGTGTGACCCACATTGATTTGATAGTACTTGCATTGGTTAGCATTAGCAATTTTACAATACTTGCCTTGCCTTGAATTTGGATCCACATATGCAACTGAGAAAACCCACACTAAATTTTCACACATGAAATTACAGTGGGCCGCACTAGTTAGACAAAACAATGTAGTGCACCAATAGTGGTCATAACGGACATTTAAGTATGTTTGGACAAACCACTTGTCCAAAAATAATAAAGGATGTGCAGTTAGATGTTTGTATTCCACGTTTGGCAACCACCATTTATATGTAGTTTTGCGATTTTGTGTACGTCATATTGGCGGTTGGAATTATCCAAATTAACAAATAAATCCAAATATACTTAAATCTTAGTTTCATTCACCATTTTCTGTTGTTCTACCTTACCAAATCCAAATTGAGGTCATAGCCAACTTTCCTCATACTTTTTTGGATGCTAAATGAATATCTTATATCTTATTCATTTATCTAATTGAAGATTCTTGTGCTCGTGAAATGGTCATGTAGGTCTCCCCAATTATGTCAACTATTGATCTAGAATGTTTATCGTATTTGAGCATGCATTTTGGTCGTTTTCTAACACATAACATCTCCTTGATATCAATTCTTGGAGCCACACCATATAAATGCCACTCAAATGCAAGTGTCTTATCAAGAAAACTGATTGATTAATGGTTCTATGTGTTATGTTATGATCAGCTTACAAAACAAGTCCTCCGAGCTAACAACATGTTTGTATCTATGCGAGATCTATATTGAACATATTGATTCAACAAAGCATGTTAGTCAGAACCATGTTTGTTTGAGATCATGTGTAAAGGATGCACAACACCTCAGGTTGCATCACGGACAACCGTCCGTGGTCAACATAAGGCTAACGGGCTCACATTTATGATGGTACCTGGGTACATGAGTTACTTTTTCTTTTCTTTATGAAACCATGTGATCCATTCTTTTAGTATAGGATTCATGGCCAACGGGAAGCTATGTCCTATAACCAAGGTATGTTTTTCTTCGCCGTACATCGATTACAATGACCGTTTTTTGAATATTGAGAAAAATACACACACAATGAAGGTGAGTTGATGGGCCTACTGCACGCACTTCCAATACCACATACATTTTATGGTCCCTAAATTGGCTCGGGAGTCTTCTCATCCATAGCCCAGTTGCTAATCACAAAGATTTGTAATATGAAGTTTCAACTTATGGAGTTGAGATGCAAAAAATAGAACAAAATGAAAGAGCAATGAAGATCCCTCATTCTCTTTGAAATGGTCACATAAGTAAGGCTTCCGAATTGTGGTGCCAATTGAGCTTGGAACGGTTCGCACCGAATTGAGTGTACCGATTCCAACCTCATCGTAACATGTGTCATTTGGGTAGTTGTTCTTAACTATGGCCCTCGTCACATACCATACAAATATAGGTGCACAACTAAGAGGGATAAAACAACAATTGCATATTCTCAAATTTTGGTAAATTTTGCATGTGGATATTTAGAACTTATATGAGTCCAAAATATAGGATTGTAAAAGACCTCGACAAGTTTTGAAACCAATTTTCACTCGGTCTAAGAGATTGAAACTACACTTAACACAACCTACAATGAAGAACAAATTGAGGTAGCAAATATGATCATTGATTCCATGGTACCATTCTACGTGGCCTAAGTTTGACACCAATCTCCACTTGGTCTCGTTGTGAATAGAAACTATATACATCCCGACCGCTTACAAAAGGAAAAAGTACAAAAAATAAAGCCAAGACGGACTTTGCCCAAATGGACATCATTGACTCCATGGTGCCAGTCTCTACATGGCCCAAGTTCGTACAAGCCCCAAGCATATATTGAACACCAATCTTCACTTGGTCTACGAGAGGCTCATAGAAACCATATCCAACACAACTTTTTACAAAAAGGGACCCGAGATAGACTTTGCCCAAACGGACATCATTCAATTGTGTGGCGCCATTTGGTATAAGTAGGTACATTAAAAAAGCATGCAATAGTAGCCATATGCCCGTCACATAAGCTTCGGAGAAGGCATCCATATTGCCGGACAATGATGATGGGTGGCAATGAGCGTTTGATAAAGAAAGCTAAAGCAACCTCACAACCTTCTTCAAGCACTTAAAGCAAATGGAGACCACCTACAACAATAATTTGGACGCCCAATAAGTGGTGTGTGGTTAGACATCGTGGATTTAAGGATGGACACCACAAATAAACGTGCTCAAAAGAGATTGAACTATGTATTCATAATGTGGTGATCATTTTGATCTCAATAATCAACATGATGGGGTGAGGGGCATCTACACGACCATTTATTGAGCACGAGAATCTTCACTTCAATAACGAATAAGATATTATTCATACGAGCTCCGAAAATCATGAGGCCAAATGGCTACAGACACGATTTTGGATTCGCTAACCATCTCATGCTAATCGCGTGTTTCATATCCTAGGAGCGGTGGGTTAGCCGGGGGAAAAAGTAACCATTTAAAGACCCATCTAGCTTGCTAACTAACTTAGCCCAAACACACAAACACACAAAACCTTGTACAATGTAGATTGTACCCCCGGAACATCCCGAGCAACCGCATCCCAGGTGCATCTGAATGAAGAAGCACGGGCGCTATATAAAGCGAGGGGGAAGTTGGGACTGTGATATCAGCCACTATATAGACAATAGAGCCTGAGTTGATACAGAATTGATTATTAGAACCAGGAACTCATGTGACATGCACGGGTCTATTATGTACGCCCTCAGAACATTCCCGAGCATCATCTCAGGTGCATCTGAAATAGTACCAGCCTGGTCTACATAAAATGAGGGGAACTAATATAGCGCTGAGTCCCCTGGCGAAGGGAGTGGCGCCTCTAATTATAATTAACATGTGGCCCCCATGGCACAGTGTTTTCAGTGCCAGTCTTCAACGCACTATACCGTAGATCTAGGGGCGCTGTGGAGCAATATCTTCTGGATGTGTACATTCCGTTTCCTGATTCTGTAGATCTGTCCTCCGAGCTGTTCAGCGCCACCTGGCGTAGCAGGTCGAGCGCGAAAGGAAACCGGGTAATCACGAAAGGAGGCCGAGCGGTGCACCGTCACAGCCGGTCAACCTCATGTCTCCCCCACCACTTTGTCCGGGCTGTGCACATTGATCGCCAGCCAGCTGCGCGATGCGAAGTTGTGGGCGAGGGGGACCTGGTGAAGCTCCCACTCGAGGATTGCAAGGGTGTCAGCAAAATCGGAGCTTGTTGTGCCAAATACAACGAAGGGCACGCGAAAGTATGTTCTTCGTTGGTGGAGCAGGACACAGGAAGCAGGAAGCAGGAGTCCGCAAAGGCGGTTCGGTAACACCTTTCGAGAGTCGATTTCAGAGGAAGATCGAGTTTTGAATTTGTATAAGTTAGTGGTTGGCAAGGTGTTGTAAGTTCCGAGTTTGCAGTCACATCTTTTTCCAAGAATTTTTGTGGAATCGACGGTGGTCTTGCAAGAAGTTGTTACCTCTGCATGTGGCCGGAGGCCGGTTGCTCGCCCTCGCAGATTTTTGTAGAGTTTTCATCACAAGCATTTTTTGGTGCTAAGTAACTTAGTATTACTGGTTGGACTTCTCCCTTTTCGAGTTGATGATTGTTTGGACACCGGAGCAACCTCCCCCCCTTTTTGTTCAAACTCTAGAGCAATGGTACAGTTTCAGACAAGTGTATAAGAATTAAGGCTGCTGCTGCTAACTTGTTGTTAGGAAGTTTTAGGGCACTAAACTCTTCATGTGAGCTGTTAGCCCATCATTTATCCATTTATTCATTCATGCTTATACTTCGATATCGAAGCTTATAAGATCGAGGGAGAGTACTACCATTGAGCTAGTAGCCTGTGCTTTTCCTTTTTGGAATAAGAAAGAAAGAGACATATGCTTCATTGAGAAGCTCGCATGTGGCAACAATCCGTGTTTATTAAATAAGTTTATTCAATCAAACCCCCTAATTAATATTGCCGTCTTCCATGGAACTCCGATTGAGCGACTGTAGCTCTTCTTCAGTACTGGCCCGAGTTGGATGTTTTTCTTCGCCTACTGCAGCAGCCTCGGCTTCATCGAAGGAAAGAGTGGGTGGTGGTGGTAGATTTTGGTGCAGGATCGCCAAGGTTGAATGCCGGCCTTAAGGAAGAGGATAGGAAGGAGGGAAGGGATATCATCTCATAGCATCAACCAACCATCATTAAAGGGTGGACGTCGACTATACAACCATTAATTGATTCATCAGTTCAGTAGTTTGTTTGATCACCATGGGTAGCATGATGATGAATGGCGGCAGGGAGAGCGGGCTCGCAGACTTGCGGAGCGCATTCAAGGCCAAAGTACAGTGCTGGGCATCGTTTCTTCTGTGCACCGGCCTCGTCGTCGTCTCGTTGTTGGTGTTCACGTTCGCAATCGACACTGTGGAGGTCGCGTCCATGCGCCAGCCGTGGCTTTCGTTGGACGGTCCCCGCCTTGAATTCATAAGGTAAACAGACCTACACATACACATGCACATATTGACTCTGTTTTGGATTACGGGGAGGGGTGAGGGGGGGAGACGATGTGTAATAAGATTTAATCTGGTGAGGGAAGGAACTCCTTAAGGAACCGGACATCAAACTTGACAAAGTGATGATCCCAGCTGTGAGCTGGGGGTGATGTCCTTACGACTTTTGTTGGACTGTCCCAGTTTCGAATTTATAAGGTCATATACATATACATATTCTTCGCTTTGTTGTGGCTTGCGGAGAGGGCAAGAGGGAGCCAATTTAAAGACTTTACCACACCAACACTGGTGTGCACCACAGAACAGGCCTTCCGTTTCTCAAGCATCTAAGTGTTGCGGCGACTAACCTTAACCTACATGGGAGTCATTTTCCTCACTCTTTACAAACAACTATCCACATGTTGGTCTGCAAGTGGTGCTTCCTCGCCATTGTTGAACCATGTATACTTATTAGATAAGTCAACAGCCAATACTGGAAATTAATCTTTTTTTTAAACTTTTAATAACATTGGGGTATCTATAATGAAGATTTCATTATTTTCGATTACAGTAGGGTATGGCTAATTGGTGATTTTTCTGTTTTCAATACAGTTGGGTCTGTATACCACTTTCGTATCAATATGTTTTAGAATGGTATTGACCCAAATAATAACTCGGGTGTACAAAGATTCTCTCACCTTGACATACACACCCAATATCAATATTTGATTGGCGCTACAATTTTGATACCCACAGGTAGGTATCTATGATACCTACCATTACTGATGCTGATTATTGATACCGTTCATTCAACTATATAACGGACCAACACTGGTGCACACATATAAGAGAGAGAGCGAGCGAGCAACCTTCTTTAGAGCATTGACACTTGTGCAATCATCATCACAAATTTGCACTTAAGCCATGTTGCTGAGGCATGCTTCAATCTTGGCATGATGTGGATGGACCTTGTTTTCTTTCCTTCTGTTAGATCTTTTTGGCATGGAAGAGGGTTACTACTGCTAATGAATAACAAATTGGGGATTTATAAATATAGAGATCCAAAGCATGTTTATGAAATTTAAGAACAGGTTTGCTTGCAAGGATAACAAATTGTAAGTGGCACTCTAATGTGGTGAGAAGCTTGAAATTTTCCATGATCCATGCCTGAAGTATGTGAGAAAATTTGAAAAACAAGTTTGCTTCCAGGAATTTCTTTGTGAGTGGCACCTCTAATGTGTTGAATCTGCTTGTGATGCAGTATCCAATCAAGATGGAATTGGTTCCGAAGCGGCAACATTGACCAGGAGCACAGGAGAGGCGACCAATTCAGTGACAAATCGGCTCTGCAAGGGATGGGCACTCTGCTTCGGGTGGGGACACGATCCATGCAAGAAATCATTGTTGCACATCTGACTGACGACACCAGTAGTGAGGAGCTGCGCCTTTTTTTGAGAACGTTGCATCGAAGTGGGTCGACTGCGAGAGCCGACGTGGTGCTCTTGTTCCCTTCCAGTCCTATCCCAGTTGCCATGTCCACTGTCATCCAGGAAGAGGAGGAAAGCTTCCAGAAGCTCATTGCAGCTGTGAAGCCCGAGGATCTCATTGACCCAGAAGCACAAACTTCCGCTGCAACTGATGCAGGTGAGAATTACAAATGAAATGAGAGATTCTTCTCCTTTGCATTTGCACCTGGATTAGAAACAAGTGGAGTTTCTTGCACAGGAAATAAATAAGGGTCATAGAAGTGGGGGGCTTTACGGTAACTTGTACCACAATATTGACATTCTTCACATGCCTAACATAGCACTCTTTAGTGGTGTGAGGAGTGTCTCCCTGGATAAGCATCTTGGAGAGATTCTTTCTAGCAAGGTTTTAGGTTCAATATTGGTAGATGGGAGAAGGCTTGGTCTGAGGATAGGTAACAATGATATGTCGACTAATGTGAGTTCAATGCCACTTGACTACGCTTTTGCATTCATGCATGTTATGAAGGACCTTGATTCTTGAATTTATTCTTTTTGAAGCTAAGAAGAGACAGAACGTTCTTACACACGTTCAAGAATGTCATAAACACATCGGATACAATGAAATATGGAGTTAGTACTTCATAGTGTCGATAGGCCCCCAAAATGCTTATGAATCCCTTGACAACATTGTAGGTTAGTCACGACAACACTTAGATGATTGAGAAAATGGAAGATGGTCATGTGCTACACACATGAAAAGAGAGCAACCTTCTTGGAGCGGACTTCTTCTTTGCAGTAGTGCAATCACAAGTTTGCACTGACTTCATTCTATTCCCCACTTTTGTCATGACGTGGATCCATTTGGTTCTTTTCATTTGTGCTGAATGTCTTTGGCATGATAGAGGGGCACTAGTGCTGATAATGAATCAAGGTTTGATAGGGGACCCAAAACTGCTGTGCCGATGATCAATCAAGGTTCAATAGGGACCCAACAATGCTGTTGAACTCCACAGCATTGTAGGTTGGTTGCTGCAACTACTAGAGTGCAATCTATTGAAAATTATTCACTGTTGTCATGACTTGGTATGTTCCTTTCTTTTGCTCAATCTTGCATGCATGGGAGATGGGTTGTTGTGCTCCTGATGAGTCCAGTTTCAATCTGGGACCCAACAATGTGATGGTCTGACTTGAGGTGATGAAATGCTTCTCCTCCGCAGCTGCTGCGAACCCTGCCACAGTACTTGGACAACCACTCTCACCATTCAACGCAGCCGCATTCAAAAGAGCAACCCCGGTGGAGCCTGAATCGACGACAGGAGACATCATCTGGGAGAAGCAACGACAATTTGGTGGGCAAGACTCGTCCTCAGAAGACATAAGCAACACAGGCAGCATGAGCTCCAATTGGGCAGCATGGGGCAGCATGGTGGCATTTGACATGCAGGAGCTCGATCCTCAAAACGCATTGCAAGGATTCTTTGACACACCTCCAGTGCAACTGCGTAGATGGGTGTGCTACGACATGTTACTGGGAATGGTGAAGTCAAGATACAAAAATGCACTCATGGTGCAAGTTCGGGGGGTGTTCATCCTTGGGGATGCTCTTTCAGGTGTTCGGAAGAAGCAATCTCTCCATGTCACAGTTGAAGATGTAATGTGGAAGGATGCGGAGAGGCAGCCTGTCTTGGATCGGCTTGTGAAAGATCTTGGCGCTGCACCTAGTTCCATCACACAGAAGATATCCGTAGGTATGCAGGAATCCAACCAAAGGGTTTTGCGGGAGAATCAAGGAATTGTGGAAGCAACCAGGGAATTAGGTGAAGAGGAAATTGCGGATTCTGTATCCTCGGAACAGGATGGTGTGAATAATGTTGCGGTGAAGGTGGTGAAATCTGCAGGTGGTGGTGCCATCATCAACAAGGTAGCCAGGAATTGGCGACAAGCGAATGGTTTGATTCAAAGTGTGTATGGACCCCAAGTTTGGAACAATTTGGAGTTGTCAGACAAGCAGCAACAGGTGGTGAGTTCGGGGGTAGTGATGGGGGGATTGCAATTTGTTCGAGGCCTTGCCATCAAAATGACATCCGAAACCGTGAGGGTGGCCATCGAACGCAAGAGCCGGCGGACATTCCACGATAAAGCCATCTTGAACATGCTGGTGCACAAGAAATCGGTGCTTGGGAAGCGAATCTCTGATCACTTGAAGGTGGTTCGAAGCCATGACTCGCGTGTACACAATCTACAAAGCTCGCAGCAACCGTATGTGTTTTGGAGGAAATCACCACATTCATCAGGAGTTGTCAAGTACGATATCATTCATCAGGGGAGTGGTCCACGAGGTGCCAATGTTGCATATGATCTGCAAAACGAAATCTGCAGACTGGATAGAAGCCTGTACCATGGATGCGGCAAGTAACACAAGACAACAACAACAGCAGTCTATAACATGTACTTTTATATGCAGTTTTGGTGAGATTGCACCACTCAAAGTGAGCAGATTCTTGCATTATTGGTCTGCAAAATGATGATGGCATGCATACAAGCTGACTGGGATTCAGCGACGAGCAGTGGCGCATGCCCCTTGGCATACTTGGTCACTCTCGTCAATGGTGTGATTCCCAGAAACTAATCGAACTAATCAAAGTAGTTGATCTCTTGCTTTAGGCAAAGAGTTCCTGTACCAATAGTTGTAGGATTTTAAGAGGTAGGTGCTGTAGCTCTCAAGCTAGAAATGCCCATCTGGCTCTGCTTCTCTTTGTTCAGGAGGAACATCAAACAATCATTCTTTACACTCACATCCAACATTCAATAACCATTCTTGACACTCATATTGAATAAAGATAAGTAGCAGTGCATGAGTCCCCCAAATGCGGGGTGACCGGAGTTGACTCATGTTTCATGTTTCATTTTCATGTCAATCGATTACTTGCTTGGTTCAAACTAAGTTTTGAAATTGTTAATGAGTGCCTCTGTGGTTTAATCCGTAAGCAATATCCTATTTTAGGCCTCCCTCTTATTCGGTCAATAACCATTCTTTATACTCATATTGAATCAAATCAGAAGCAGTTCATGAGTCTCCCATCTGAGAAGTGCCCAGGATTGACTTGTGTTCTATGTTCATTTGCTTTCCATGGATTATTTCCTTGGACTCTCGTAACTTGTAAATGTTGACATTGTTATAATATGAACAAAATCCAGTATCATAACCACAGCTGTCAAGGGCAAAGCTTCTTGGATTGTAGAACATGCTCCTATGATTGTAGAGCTTCTGTTTAGCTTTCCTTGCACCAGCCAATTGCTAATCGACGAAGAGGAATTCCCTATTAGATTTTCTTATCTTCCCTTAATGCTACTTCCGTCACTGCTAATACTGAAATAAGCAAACTCAAATAAGCTGATGATGCCATTGCCGGATCTTTTCAAACCAAAATTCAATACACTAAATATGATATTTAGTGCCACTTACTATTCGGAGTTGCACATTCCTATATCATTTTACTATTGATGTGATTTTTTATTAAGTAAAGATGTTACTGTTCTATGATGTCCAATTCGATCTTTGTTGGTAAAAAAAAAAGATGTACAGTAAACAGTTTTGGTGTTGTATGATTCCAAACTAGTAAGTGAGACTAAATGTCATATTTGGTGTGGTTCATGAAACAAGACCTGAAAGTGAAAATGAGTACAAGTTGCATAACTGTTCAATAAATACTAAGTCACATTGAACACTTCACCCACTTACTGGAACTTCTGGAAAATTCTGGAATCTTCTGGAAAGTTTTGAGAGTAGGCAGTGACAAATAAGATTTTCAACTGGTGCTCTGTGTTGCAAATAAGTAGATTCCACCACATTAACTTTATAATCTATATGTACGAGGTTGAGAACTACAACTACAATAATGCAGACTACTCTGATTGCCCTGAGACCAGCCTCTAGTAACATTCACAGTTCTCCTAAAATAGCACTCCTCACCACTGTTTTAATAACCTGCCCCACTGGTTAAAGAAGATACTCTAATAGCATTTCCATATTCAATGGAGATCAAAGAACTTATTAATTTACCAGTTGTCACAATTCCTGCTCATCCTTCAAATCAGCAAGCAAAGTAACTCATTCTTGAAGCTTGTACTAAGTTTGGTCCTTGATTGTGCTTGCTAGTAATTTGACCATCAGCAATTGTCTTGTCTGCACTCGCCAGCCTGAATCCAGTATTAAGGTTCAACAACTTCCTACCGCAGAGACTTGATTTATAGAATATACTTTCAAATGTCTAAACCCTCAGGGGTACATGGGACACACTTCTTTTGTAAAGAGTACAAATCACCACACAAGCCAAGCAGAAATAATTATCCTCATCCAATTTGACACATGAAAGAAAATCCAGACATATGTGCTAGGCAGTACATGTAACTGATTTAGCTCATCCAGAAGACGAGTACACCATGGTGGTGGTGCCTCCAAGTACTTCCTGATGTGCCTAAATAATTCTCTGCTTCGGCAGACTAATAACAATCATCTTCCTAGGTTTCCTTTTAAGACAGTGCAAACTAAAACATCTCAGCTTTGTAACAGGAGATATCCTCTCACCATCAGTAACCAGGATGAATAAGAACACCAATACGATAAGTAGCTTGAACCCAACGCTGCCTAAGGACAGAATAGCGCTCAGATGAGTGACCTTCCTGGCACTTGATTTCCGATGCACCCTACCACTATGGTCTACCCAATAAAGTAAGTATCTAGATGAACCGGATATTACCAATGAACCGTGTGGGAAACCTAGGGCCATGGCCTTCGGGGAGATTAGGTGCTGCCAGCTTCTTTGCACCCATTGAAGGCGTTCACCTTTACAAAGAGGCAATAGTCTTCAAGGTCCCTCTAATTCTCGTGATGTCCATTTCGGAAAAACATATAAAATTTGACTAACTTGAAGAGGAAGCAACATCACAATTCACGTCAGTGGCAACATCAAAGTCCTCTCACCATTAAAATAATTTTGCTACTAGCAATAGGAAACTCCACTTGACTAGGCAGTAGCCTTCTTGGATTCTGAGGAAGACAGGTCATGTTTGCGTCTCTTCTTGCTGAACACACCCATCACCCCTTTGTGCGTGTCCACCACAGTTCCCAAATTCTTCCCAGTCATATCTTGAAATAATCTACATGCCTCCTCGACACGACCCTCCATGTCAAGACCCTTGATCAAGGCTGCATGGGCTATTGCATCAGGCGTCATACCCCTGTCTTCCATTTCCTGAAATATCAATTGCGCCTCATTCACATTCCCAGCCTTGGAAAGTCCTTCAATTAGACCGTTGTATGTAAAATTATCGGCTACATATCCAAAATCCACCATTGCCTTGTACATAGACAGAGCCTCCGCAACTCGTCCACTCCAAACAAGGGACCGTACTGCGCATTTGAAACTAAACGCATTGGGATTGCATCCATAAATCTTCATTTGGTTGAATATATTCACAACTCCTTCAGTATACCTTGCTCGAGTATAAGCAAGCATAATAATGTTGAATGTAGATGCATTTAACTGAATTCCTCCATGATGCATTTCCTGCAAACATATTGCAGACAAGCAGTCCATGGGTGATAAGGAAGACGGCATAGTATGATGAAGGTAACAAGACATCCAAACAGTACAAGTTACTTCAGAAGATTGATATTTTGTCTCAGTTTCTCATATTCATAAAAAATTAATCATCCTTCTAAGCATCACTTTTCAAACATCGACACTTACAGATAAAGGTCGCCAGTAAACACTAAAATGACAATAAAGGGAGATAGTTAATGCAAAGCTTTTAGGGTTACATACTCAATACAAGGCAAATCAAAAGGAAGCAATCAAAAACTGCAATGATTAAAAAATAAACAAATCACACGTACAGTAATAGCCATATGACCAGGGGCCATCCACAAAAAAGAAAAATTGCTTTATAACATGTGTACTAAGCCTTAATTTTCCAACACAAGGAAACCAGAAGAGATAAGACAAAACCCTGCAGTAGGAAAAATCAAATGCCAAAAGTTCAGGTAAATTGAAAAAACACTCTATTTTTCAGAGAAAAAGAAAGTGTAATTGGCAATGACAAGATTTATAAAAAATAAGAGCCAAATACCTGGAGCAGCTGCAACTGTACGTCAAACTTTTGGGCAGCTCCCATTACTTCAATAATAGCATGGTAGGTGTAAGTATTGTGGTTATACGAGGGTCGGCGTCCAGCCCAGTGAAAGAAATCATAAGCGAGGTCCGCATCGTTCACTTGTCGAATCACTTTGTTCACCAATTTGGGGCTCACACGAATCTTTAGCTTCTCTAGTTCATTTATGGTGTCAACACTCCAATTGTTTCGAATCAAAAGATTGCAGATTTTCTCTACAAGTTGGACCTGCCCCTCACGCCAAGCTTTCTGTCTCGCTTTCCCATCTTCGGTCGGAGAATTTTCTACGGATATAACAGGATCTGTACAAAGTGGAGCAATTCTGGACATGAAACGGCCACCAGGTTGCGTACACATTTTTGAGAATGCACTATCGCAATTTGGTGCCCAAAATGACCCCCCTAACCAATTGAAGCCATTATGCGTGTTACAAGGGTTTAGGCCAGGATTCGAAGTCAAAGAATTGAGAATGAGCTTCATCACAACGGAGGGGTTTCTACTCGGTGACATATTTATTGCGCAGAGATGGCGCAATGACCTCTTCAACAAAATCATCTTCTGCAAGTAACCATCCTCACATGGAGACAGAGGTTTTTCGAAATGCCCTCGAATACATGGAAGAGATAAGTAGTTCGAGGAAGCCAGCTGCCCAACGCGACGAAGGGCAGCAGCAGATCGTGCCATTCTCACAGAGGTATCATCATACGCCGGAGGGCTTAAACCTTAAACCCTAAACCCTAAATCCTTTCATTTCAAACATTTTACGATGTCAAACAGCATGTTCGATTAGAAAGAAATTTGCGACGAATTAACCCTCTGCTACAGCATCGTCTACAACAAGTTTAAGTAGTGACACATTAAACTTCGAGATTGCTTTCATGAGAGAGCAGGCTTCTTCAATCCTAAAACCCTGGACCTCCGAATGTGCCAAGACAATGAAGCAAGCAGGAAGCCAGAGTTACCATGAACTCATCGATCACTCCTACATAACATCACATGACAAATTAATCTCAAGTTTCAACATCGGCAGCCTGCCATCCCTGGTACAGAGAGAGCGTGTGATCTCTCTAAACCCTGATCCCTGTGTAACCGGGAGAAGGCTAAATCCCTGTAGTAATGCACAGCTGGCTCGCGCGTGGCCACCGTGGCACGTGGGGCCCCCGCGGCGGTGGCAACGCCCAGGACACTGCAGTGCAGGGGTGCTTTTTCACAAAGTTTTTACCCGTCCACGTCCAAAAACCTCGAATTGAAAGGCAAAAAAAATTGCAACCCCTCCCAAAACCGGTAATTTCAAAACCAACCCATCCATGGAAAGGTTAAAGAAAAAATAACCCGTCCCAAAATCGGTAATTTCTAAACCAACCCGTCCATGAAAAGGTTAAAGAAAAAAACAAATTGATAAAGACAACCCGAAAGATGTCGGCATGTGATTGGTTGCACTTGAAAACAATAGTATCTTCCTTCAATTATGCTTTATCTATTTTAGCTGTCACCTGCCCCATTTCGTCCACATAGACTAGTTCAGAGAAACAGACTCAGATCCTTCACAACAGTTTGTTGTCTCCTTCATCCTTTTCTCTCGGGACTGTATCTGCTTCCGAAGATACCGATCATATCTTCCAATTCTTCTTTCCCTGTCGCGGTTTGAACCGACTGCGGCGATGAGTGCCGTTTCCTTTCCTCTTTTTTTTTTTCCTAAGTTGCACTTTCTGACATGGTCTTTAAGTTCATCCTTTCCCCTGGTTGTTTCACCTTCAATAAACAAATGGCACTCCGGTGACTCAAGCGTCACACTAATCAACGATGAGGATTCATGAACTTGAAGCAGCTCCAATAGGACTCATCAACCATGCCAGCTAAGTAAGTTAAGTGAGTTGAGATCCTAGTGTTTACAATTTAAAAATTCAAGTGAATGCATTCACCCTTGGTGGGGTGTCCTCTGAAGAGTCCAATCTTGTGATGTGGATGTGGGAGAGTTTGTAGCTGCTCATTGGCAAAATTATTAGATTAAAGTTGTGGCTCGAGGTACTGCTAGGTCTGTCGAATACAACATAGTGTTTTCTGGACGAAATCAAGTACCCACTCCGCGAAGTTGCGAATGTGGTAGGGAAATTGACAGCAGACTTGGAACATCAATAAGTTTGCTATCAGAATCGTTTTGTCAACTTAGGTCTGACAGAAGGCGTTGTCAGAAATTGAATTATTTGACATTTGACAAAATTGTTTGAGTGTGTGCAGCTTTGGGAAGAGTCGAAACAGTCATGGCAAGGTGGTAGAATCTGCAGCCAATGTTGTTGACGCTGCCAGCCTCATACTTCTCTCACAGGTAAGAGTCTTACTCTGATTTCTCCCCTTTAGGTTTACAACTTCACTGGATTCTTTGGTTGCCACTTCCTGCACGTGATCAAGTGCTTACTGCCATATAATGAACTCATGGCTTTTGTGCATCGATTTCTCCCTCCAACTTTTCTCTTACTGTGAAATCCTATTGAGCAGTCCCATTGCATTTGAGTTAACGATATGACTGGAGTATTGCAGTGCGACATGGTTAAATCAGTTACACATTCAAGGTAACCAGAGTCATTTGTACATTTCCTGCAATCTTGAACTTCAACAGGTTTTTTCTCAAACTCAACCAGTTCATTTGTAACTAACTCAAACTCAATCTAATTGGTAGAAGTTGAAGGATATGAAAAAATGTTCTAAATTTTGTGGTTGATGAATTAATGTATGCAGGTGAATCAAGCACTTCAAGATTGATATTTTGATTGGGTATTAGTGGTTTGATTGCATTATGCTTATATTCACATGTCATGTATGACATAATGTAATTGATATTTGTACCATTTATTTTTTAAATTAAAAAATGTTATTTTTAGAATCCATCCAAAGTGAATTTGACACATCCCAAAACCGGTTCATTTTCTAAGAACCCGTCCACTGGAAAAAAAAATTTATGAACATGTCCCTAGACATGTTAGGGACCTTGTGAAAAATCACCACTGTTGCAGTGTCCCGAAGCCAAGTCGTCGGAACATTATCCCCCATGTATTGCCATGCCCACATCATGAGTGTGGGGCCCACCAATACGTCATCTCTGTGACACAACTCTCTTGGAAAGCGCACTAGGGTTTCGTCGCCCATAGTGTCCTATAGCTCACCATTGTATGCAGATCGTTTTGAGCTTCTTGTTGATGCCTTCCCTTCGCGCTTCTTGGTATGTGTCAATATCTTGTCGAGCATCATGTGGGAATCGCGTTGTTTTCACAATGTGATTAATTTGGGATTAACACTACCTTATTGTTCAATGAATGGGTAGTGCCGGCAGTTAGTTACAAGCTAGCTTGTTGATTTTGAGAATTTCCGAATGAATTTGGAAAGTTTAGGAAGGGGTTCCGGAAGAAAATGAAGGTTTCCGGAAATGGGCCGATTAGGAAAAAAAATGCCGGCATTTCGGCAAGCTGCCCTAGAGTATCCACGGCAAATTGCCGATTGAAATTTTTTTTTCACGGCGGGCAGCCGACCAAATATATAATTTTTAGGTAAGGTTTTCAATACTATGCATAGTTGGAGTCTTGGAGACTATGCCTTGTTGGCTTGTGGTTTAGGGTTAGAGGGGCTTGTGGTTTAGGGCTCCCATTGCTTCCCGCCACAACTTTGACTCCGTAGTAGTGAAGGTTTTGTTGTTGGTTTCACAAACAAGCACTTTGGAGGCTTGGACCCTAATTGTGTGAGAGAGTTGTTGTGTGGTCGTAAGCATTGTGAGTTGTTGAAACATTTGTGAGTTGTGAAATTCTTGAGTTGTGAAACCTGTGAGAACTCTTAGAAAGCTTAGATGAGAAATCTGTGAGAACATGTGCAAACTCTTAGGAGGAGAAATCTATGAGAACTCTTAGAAACTTGTGAGAACCTAGGAGAAATCATACACTCGAGGCAAAAAGCTTCAGAAAGCTCATAACATGTGCGAACTCTTAGCTCAGAAAGCTTGAAAGTTGAGGCAGAAAGCTTGGATTCTGTTAGCCGAGGAGAAAGCTTGGATTATGCTTGGATTCTGTTAGATTGGGAAAACTTAGATTGGGAGAGCCGAGAAAGCTCTGTGCTGCGAAGTTTGTGAGCGAACTGTATGTTGCGTAGTCTGTGAGCGAACTCTGTGTTGCGAAGTCCCATAACCCTTGGCTTAAACTGAGGAGGCATCCTTAAAGGGAAAAAATTACGGAGAAGGAGAAGGAGAAGGAGCGGGAGCGGCGCGGCGGGGCGACAAGTGGGTTTCGCTTGTTTTTGTTTCTTTTTTTCTTTTTCTTTTTCATTTCGTTTCTGAAGCAAAATTGTTTCTGTTTGATTTCAGGTTCTATTATGGCTAAGCGGCAGAAGTCGATCAGGGACGCCTACTTTGCTAAGAGCCGCGACACTGATTCTTCCACAAGTGAGAACAACATCTCTGTTCAAAGTCCCACTACAAATCGGGCTATATGAAAGGAGCAATGGGCGACTCGATTCAAGTGGATAGACTACTATGCTTTGGAGGGAAAAATCTTTTGTAAGATTTGTAGAGAGAAAGGTGGCCGCTCTATCTATGCCAAAGACGGATCAGAATTTTTTAAAGTCAACGCCTTTACAGACCATTCCCGTTCGAACGAACATCAAAGGCTTGCTTGGGCATCCACAAGCGGAGAGAAAACCATGGAAAAAGCAATTTTTGTTGGTCAGCGTGCTTGTGATGAAACTCTACAAACCCTCTTCAAAGCCGCCTACTTCACAGGGAAGCAGTCTCTTCCGTATTCCAAATTTCCTGCTCTCTGTAAATTGCTCATGTCTGTTAATGCTCCTATTACAGCTAGTATATATCAGGATGAAAAAGCTTGCAGTGATTTGATATTTTGCATATCCACAATAATCTAGCAGAAAATAGTTTGTAGGATTCGTAATTCTTCATTTTTTGGCATTATGGTTGATGAATCTACAGACATCAGTGCCACTGGACATCTTGTTATGTTTGCAACCATTATAGAGGAGGGTCTGCCCATAATTGTTTTCTTGGGGCTGTTGCAGTTGGATGGTGGTAAAAAAGATACAGCTTCAATTTTTTATTGTGTCATCTCTCAGTTAAAGTTGTGGGATTTGGATTTATGCAAGTTAGTGGCCTTTGGTAGTGATGGAGCTAGTAGCATGGTGGGTTCTCAAACCGGCGTTTCAACACGACTCAAAGAGGTTAATCCATTCCTTTTAGCCTGTCATTGTGTCACTCATCGCACAAATCTTGCTACTTTGGATGCTGCCAAAATACCGGATTGTAAGGTTATATCCACTGAAATAGATATTTTGATAAATTCTATTTCCAGTTTTTTTCATAAATCCAGTAAGCGCAAACATGCATTAATAACCTTGCAGGAACAATTGTTTGATTCCAAAAAAACAATGAAGCGTTATCACAAAATTCGTTGGTTAAGTAGGTGGCAGGCAATCAGTTCCCTTTGTGATTCACTTGAATCTGTCCTCATTTTTTTCCAAGATGTTGATGAAAGTGAAGCTGTTGCAAAGTCTGTTTTGGAAAAATTGGGTCAGTTTAAATATTTTATATTTTATATTTTTTGGCTGATATTCTTCACTCGTTGGCTATGTTGTCAAAGGTATTTCAGCTGAAGTTCGTGGATGTTACCACTGTGGGTAATATTGTGCGTACTGAAGTGGCTCAAATTTGTATGATGTTTATTGTCGATTCTTGTGATTTGAATGTTGATGTCTTTAACGAGTCCACTGGTTTTCATGTTTTGCCTGATTACGGTCCTCACAGTGGATACTTGAAAATACTGTAATCTGAGGTAAGAGGTTCCATGTTTCACAGTTTCCATATGACACGTTCTAGGCTTGGTACTGACTTGGAAGAGGCATTGATGTTCTAGAAAATTTTTGCACAATCTGTTTGTTCTGCCCTTGATGCACGTTTTTGTGACAATGATTTGATTTCTTGTTTTAAGATTTTGAATCCGACTAATATGCCTTCAGGGCAAATGGGCTTGCAAAATTGGTGTGTTTCAGAATTAGATACTTTGTTGTGCCATTATGGAGTAGACCGCTCACATGGAAGCTTCAAGCTTCCTCCTCTTGTCGACGAAACCGCATGTAAGCGTGAATTCTTGGCCTTCAAGCTTCAATGCACTACGGAATGGGGGGATAAGAATTTCAGGGATTTGTGGGGCATGATAACTTGGAATCATGCTTTGCAAGTACGGTACCCCAACCTCCTTATTCTTGCAACGTTAGCTCATATGCAATGTGTTTCTACTGCGACATGTGAGCATGCTTTCAGTGTGCAAAATTTGATCAAAACCAAAGTTAAAAATAGGTTAGGTAGTAGGAATCTCGATACAATGCTGCAAATTGCCTTGGAAGGGCCAAATGAGGGGGTGGATGACATAATTTGTGACGCTATCCCACTTTGGAAGAAAGACACAAAGTACCGTTTTTTGTATGCTAATCCTTCTTCTTATTTGAATTCTCCTAATACAGTGAGTGTGAGTGATGTGTTTTGTTCGTTTGGTGCAATTGATACTAACGGCAATGGTACGGAAATCTTGTAACTTTTCAATACTAACTAGCCTCCGGATAATACTTGGACCCTTTTGTGGTGCTTGTATTTTCCGAAGGCTAAATCCTTAGCCCTAAACGGTAGGGGCTTTGCCAGGTTCAAATCCTGCTAAGGATACTATTTAGATGACAATAAATGGAGAGTGAATGTCCAAAGTAATAAATCCTAAACACTTCAAGAAAAATTGAATTAATGATAATGACACATCCACCACCAAAATTTAAAACTGGCCACACTTTAGACCTTCCGGAAATTGCCTAAACAAAAAAAAAAAATGCCGGCTAATTGCCTAAACACATTACGAAATGGGGGCTATCAACCGATAAATTTTGCACTATTTAGGCCACTTCCGGGAGACATTTCAAAAATCCGAGCCACCTCAAGAAACCTCGGCAATTAGCCGGTTTCTCTACAGAACTCCCCGGACTGTGTTATTGTTATGTGCATTTGTGGTTGGGTTTAGTATTTAAGGTTGAGGGTTAGGTTTTGGGCACTGTGGAACTTGTGTATGATCTTCCATGTTGCTTTAGAGGTTTTGGGTCTTTCATTCATTCACCTCCATGGCGCGTGGATATAACATGTACCCCATATGATGGACAGAGGGCTGCTGGGGGGATCACTAGAGTCAATGTTGATGTGGATTGTGACTTTGGAATAATTCTTGAGAACTAGGATAAGCCCAAACTCGATGAATTCGGTCTTCATATCCTTGCCAACATTGAACATTCCGTTCAACATCCTCCAACAGTCGCGTTTGGGTGGAGAGACCTCATTTGGGCGCTGGTATTTAAGGTTTGTCATGGAAAATATGGGCACAATTCCGTTGTACAATAATATTATATCCCCACGAGTTGTGTACTAGATTTCAATGCGGGAAAGAATGAACACAATGTTTGTATCAAGAAACAAAAGAGAACCATAAACGACCCTATCACACCAAAGAAGGTCCACGGACTATTATGGATTTTACACGGTAAGTTCTCCATCTTTATTTCAAGCAATCAACGTTAGTTTCTGCACTCTTGTCTCACTCTCATAGATGTTATGTTTGTATGCAGGTGACATTGTGAGTATGGTTCTGAGAATCATTCTCACATAATCAAAGACATTATTTTTTATCTCCTGCCCAGAGCTCGGAATTTTTTTTACCATTGCAAAAATCACTACAACGATCAATAATGTCTCTCTAGGGAATTTCCCGGCAAAAAAATGTACGCTTCAGGAAAGAGGAAACCTCCTAGGGAATTCAAAACTAAGGCCATTGCAAAGTTTCCCATGACACTTAATCTCAATGCAAAACCTTATATTGAAGAAGAATTGCCAATTAGACCAGGACAAAGAAAGACCGGACCTTGTAAGAAACATGCCGTGGTTGTTGACGAAGGTTATTGTACATGAGCTTCATGTTCTACTACAGGAGCTCCTCATCCTCCCATTGAAGCCCATTCCAAACCAATTAAAAAAAATCCTCGCAAGACAAAGGACGTGGTTGTACTTGACAAGCAATGTTCCGAAGTCGATCATGGTGACATTGGTTATCTTCCTCCAATACCGAATAGTGGTGGTCACGAAGTTTCTACGAAACCTATCCGAAAAATGATCCCAAGGAAAAAGAAATTGGAAATTCGACATGACACCTAATGTCATGAGACCCCGCTTTGTCAAAGTATTTCTTCTCTTCCACAAAATAACGAGGATGGTTACGAGGTGCATGTGAAGCCCATATGCAAGAGAGCGCCAAAGAACAAGAACGTTGGAGTTACATTTGATAGCTAGTATCACGAGACCACACATTATAGCTCTGCCTTTTATGATAGAGTTATTGACGTCCCCGGGAGGCCCCTGCTACTCAAACTTCTTCCCAAAGTAATCCGCCAAAAAACCCCTTGGAAAAATATAGGAAAATGCATGTCTCTTAAGTGTGACAGATGCATAGTCAACCCTCAGTGACAATACTACAAATTCGTGTAGGTTTACTTACGTCCCGAAGAAGAAGAAACTTCAAGATCTCAACAAACTTGCAACCGCTCTAAAATCCCCCCAAAAGGCTTCAATTTAGTGAAAGACATTTGTGGCAAAAGTTATTCATAAAGCCAATGTCAGCAAAGAGAGGGATTCCATATTCCAAGGTTTAGGATCCATTCTCAATGTGTTCAGCAACTCTGCACAAGGTGACGTTGTTTTTATTGGCGTGGACCATATTACATTAGATGTAGTTAGTAATGCGTTACGAAATAGGGCCAATGGTAGCATTGTTTTGGCAATCAAGTCAGACGACCCCAATATTTCAACATTTCATGCTTGCTACCCTAGTGTTTTGGAGACCGTGAACAAACATGCATTCTTCATAGCTGAGTTGGACTACATTCGCCGCAATGACCCTAATAACTCTAGTAGTGTTGCTTCAGATTGTTGTGTGCTCGATTGTGTCAACTCCACAATCTGAGCGGAGTCCTCTACAGTGGGCAACAAAAATGCTATACAACATGACACTGCAACGGAGGTCACATTAATTATGCAATCGTGCATTTTGTGTGATAGTCGAGTATGACATTTTCGTATCAAAAAATGTCACTCCAAATTTCAGGGCTAATTTGAAAAGACTCGTTGTGGAAGTCTGCATGTTGTGTGGACTCCAAACCTCGTCTTTGGAATCAGGGGAGAGGGGTTTTGGGCTCAAATGATGTCAATCGTAATCATCATAGACATCTTAAAGGGGAGTTGTTGGAGGTAAATACTTGAGAATGAGTAGGTCTTCCTAAGTTTAAGTTTTTCTCTAAACCTTAGGGCCTCCTTTTGTACATCTACCTTTATTTTATAAAAGTTGATTGCATTTTTAGATGTACTCGTTAGAAAAGAAATTATACCTCTTCTTTATGTATACAATTTATGCAAATGCCTCAAAAAAATGAAAAAAAAATGAAAAAAAAATCAATTTGGAGTCTGGATCCAATTTTCAAACCAAAAGTAAGGTCCATTTTAGGGACCTTTTGGACCCCAAGTTTGCTGGACTCAGACCCTAACATGGGATTGCCATCAATTAGACTGTACCATTAGGGTTTGGGTCTAACAAATATGGGATCTAAAATACCTCTTTATGGACCTTACCTTGGGATTTAAGATTGCATCCAAGCTTGAAGAGTGGTTTCTCACACTAAAATAAGTATTTCCTTGAGTTGGGACCACTGAGATGTGGGCACGATAGTAATGCCACATCAATACCATATCATTCTTACACCTTGGACCCATACCCTAGTGTAAACTCCTTGCATCCAAAAAATTCTCTCAACCAATAAGATCACTTGATTTTGGAGTTTCTTTGGTCTTGGACCCTAGTGAAAATCCACCCTAAGTTTTCCAACACATGTGGCATGTGAGGGTGGGGTTTGGGTCAAGATACTTTAGGGTTCATGATAAGAAAGTCCAAAATTTGAGAAATCATATTGATCGAGGGTAAAAAAATTTGGACCCAAGGAATTTACACTAAACTTTGGTTCACAAGTGTAAAGTATGAGAAAATGAAGTGGTGGTAATATAGCAACACTACCCTGCCAAATCTTGGTGATCTCAACTCAAGAAAATAGGTACTCCACCTAACTTTCCGAAATTGAATTTCAAGCTTGGGTGGGCCAATCTTAAATTTAAAAGCAAGGTTTGTTTTTGGACCCTTGGCAAGTTTATTGGACCCAAACCCTAATATAATCCCACCCTAACTTCAACTCTAAATGACGACCTAATATTGTTTTTAACCCCTAATACCTTATGTTGTAGGGTAAGGTGACGAAGGACCTTTAGTTAGGTTCACACTTGAGCCAAAACTAAGTCATATTCAAGGTAACTTGGCTCACAACATGTAACTTAACTACAAATATGTCTATAATATGTTCACTATGTAGCTGAAGAAACGTGTGGGTTAGATAACCAGTAAGTGGAGAGTGGAAGACTCACCACTCCCATGGCTCGTCATCCACGTACTTGAACAGGTAATCGGACATAACCAATCAACTCATGGACATAATATGAGGAATATGGATGATATCACACCAACATGTGACAAGTTCTCACGACTCTTCTGCTCTTGGACGAGTGAACGATTAATCAGTTATGACCCATTTAATCTATTTCCTTGCATTGAATCATTAGGGGTGGTTATTAGGTTTCAAAGTGTTAAAACCTGGGTTTTTGCTTAACTCTAAGTTACACTCCGAAAGTTCTGGGCACCGGTAGTTTCAGCTCTTTTTTCTTGCTGCCTTCAGTCACGGTTGCACAGGGATTAGGGTTTAGGGAGATCACACGCTCTCTCTGTACCAGGGATGGCAGGCTGCCGATGTTGAAAGTTGAGATTAATTTGTCATGTGATGTTATGGAGGAGTGATCGATGAGTTCATGGTAACTCTGGCTTCCTGCTTGCTTCATTGTCTTGGCACATTCGGAGGTCCAGGGTTTTAGGATTGAAGAAGCCTGCTCTCTCATGAAAGCAATCTCGAAGTTTAATGTGTCACTACTTAAACTTGTTGTAGACGATGCTGTAGCAGAGGGTTAATTCGTCGCAAACTTCTTTGTAATCGAACATGTTGTTTGACATCGTAAAATGTCTGAAATCTTTAGGGTTTAGGGTTTAAGGTTTAAGCCCCCCGGCGTATGATGATACCTCTGTGAGAATGGCACGATCTGCTGCTGCCCTTCGTCGCGTTGGGCAGCTGGCTTCCTCGAACTACTTATCTCTTCCATATATACGAGGGCATTTCGAAAAACCTCTGTCTCCATGTGAGGATGGTTACTTGCAGAAGATAATTTTGTTGAAGAGGTCATTGCGCCATCTCTGCGCAATAAATGTGTCACCGAGTAGAAACCCCTCCGTTGTGATGAAGCTCATGCTCAATTCCAATACTTCCCAATGTAACATTCTGATGCCATGTTACATCCATCCTAGCTGCAATGGTAGTCGGTCCGGCGGATCGCCGAAGCAGCACACCCTAAGTGGCTATGGCGCACTTCCAAGAATGTTAAGAATGCCAATCACAGAAAATCCTCATGCTCATCAAACTCAAGCCACAAGTCTTGACACCATAAATGAATTAGAGAGATTGAATGACTGTTTAAGAGCCAGATTTGTGAATAAAGTTGCACAACAAGTGGACGGTCCGGACCTTGCTTATTATTTTTTTCGGTGGGCTGGACGGCAACCCTTGTTCCACAAAAACATCAACACTCACGATGCTATCAACGAAATGTTGGGAGCTCCTGGAAAATTGGACATGCAGGTGCAGCAGCAGCTGCTCCAGGTATTGAAGATTGAACATGACTCAATTGTTCTGATGTCTTTAATGTTCTTCGTAATATCTGTTACCAAACCATTCTGTCTTTTCACCTATATTAGAGTTATCCTACAACTTAATGGGACTTTTCGTTGTGATTTGGCCCCCTATGATTTTATGTTGGTTGTTTTGCATATAATATCAATAATATCTTTTCCACTTGTGATGGTGCATGCTCGGAGGTAGGGTTTGAATTCGAATGAAGAGCAACCTATTTCGGGAGGTGCACTGAGGACCAAACTCATTCTAGCACCTCTTTGCATGCTAAAACGAGTTTGACCCTTAATGAACCGACATAGAATGCTCTTTGTTCAAACCTCCACACTGCCTCCAATCATGCACCAAAAACTTACCAAATGTGAAAGGTGTTGTATGCATTACAATCAACTCCCGTTGGAAAAGACATATTGAGTTCGAGGATAGCTCTATTATGTCGACTGTTCCTGAGTGCGTCTTCAGACTCAAGGAACTGTTGGTTGTGATTTGAAGTAATTTGCGTGTGTGTGTTTGTGTGTTTTTGTAATAGAATCTCAAATGCATTGCCTAGGTAATGTATCTACATTCTATAGTATCATGCTAGTTTTCAGTGAACATATTCGACTGAATGAAAGGTTATAGTTGCAATCAATTTGTTTTAGTCTCATGAAAAACATAATGTAAATTGGTTACCATGTCCAATGCAAGAACAACACTATCAACATGACCAATATAAGAACAACATAAGATAGTGCACGGCTCGTGTCACATCAATCACCCTGTTTGTCCGCTCACGTTATTGTGTTAATTGTTGCTGTGGAGGTCATGTGTTCCAGAAATCGGTCGCTTTGCACATCAGCTTTTCAAGCTGAGAATATCCTCCAAAGGGGTTATTATGATTGTTATGGGTATGCCAGGCGTTTAACTTCAAAATTAGTGACTGGATTAGGAATGCCAAGAAGATTATTAGCTGGAGAAAGCTGCAGAGCTCTGCATGTTGGGGCAGGATCTTCTATACGAGCATCGCAGGGTAATTTAATTGTCACCAAAGAGCTGGGGAAGCTAGGCAGCCAAGAACATAGAACAACAGGAAAGGGAAAAGTGCGAATTCGCGGAAAAGAGAGGCTGAGACGAGAAGTGGGCATCCTTGCAAAAATCCTGAGAAGCAAAAAAATTTGGGGAGCAAAGACAGCCAAGCTCCTCAAAGACTCGAACGTAGAGGTCCTACCATACCACGTCTGTGAGGTTCTAAGGGTCCATCATAACCCAATCGACAAAGCACTCAAGTTTTTCAAATGGGCGAAGCAGCAGAAACGATGCAAGCGTGGGAACTTCATGTTTACCAAAATGATAAAGCTCTTGCGAGACGCGGGGAAGTTCGACGAGATATGGCCCTTACTAGATGACATGAAGAAGGAGGGGCGACTGATTCATCCATCCCTGTTTTTGGGAGTGATCCGAAGCTATGTTCAAGTTAAAAAGCTAGATGAAGCGATGGCAACGTTTCATGCGATGGAAAAATACGGGTGTCAGCCAAACACCCTAATATTCAATTGCATGATTGACATATTTAGGAAGGCTGGGGACATTGCACAGGTTGAAGTGCTGTTCAAAAACATGGACCGGGTATCATGCGCTCCTGATATTTATACATACAGTATGTTGATAGATTGCAAGGGAAAAAGTGGGGAGGTAGACGCCGCATTTGATTTGTTTCAGGAGATGCACAAAAAGGGTTACAAAGCGAATGTCTTCACATATTCGAGCCTGATCGATTCATTAGGCAAGGCAGGCCGCTTCACCGAAGCTTGCAATCTTTTGCGGGGAATGAAAATCAATGGATGTGATCCAAATGACATTACCTACACAACGCTCATCAGCAGTCTTGGTCAGGGTGGCCAGGCTAGCCTTGCGTATTTTTACTATAAAGAGATGTTGTCTCTTGGTTTTGCACCAACTCCGATTACCTATGCAGTTGTAATTGCTTGCACCATACAATTAGACAATGAAGCTGAAGCACATTCCTTGTTCCACATCGCCACATTGAAAAATAGATTTTCCGAGTTTGATGTGTTGAAGTCGGTGTTAGGAAGGCTTTGCAAATCTGGTCACTGGGAGGCGGCATTGAAGTTCTTTGAAGACGTGAAAAAGAATGGGGTTGAGCCTTCGATTGGGGCGTATGATGTGCTGGTACATCATCTACCAAAGACAGGGAATGTCAATAAGGCATTTGACATCTTTCGGGAAATTTCAGGCAAAGGTGCTTGCCCTGATCTAGTTGCCCTCACTTCCCTCACCCGTGGTCTTGTAAAGGAGCGAAAATTAAGTGCGGCAATGGATGTTGTTCAGTATATGACCAAACAAGGTCTCACTGCTGACATCTACATGTATGGCAACCTTGTGAACTTTCTGTGCCAGTCTGGTCGGTTTGACGACGCCCTCCAGGTAAGGATGGCAATTCTTACGTTTTGTTTGGGTTGTACTGCAAAAGATAGTATTTCAAGAACGATCTTTCAGGTGTGAATAGGTTGTGAAATGTTTATATATTGTCTCTAATATTGAAGGGGTTGATCTGAGATATAGGTGTATGTGTGTGTGTGTTTGCAGTGTTTCATGTTTTAGTTATATTCAAGAGACCCTAGTTTCTGGTTACACGTCACGCTCACAAAGTGTAACATGGACTTTGATGGATTTTAAGAACTTGTTATCTCTAGCGTCAATTGGAGTTATCCTTTTACTCAATGGGACTTCTGGTTGGGAGTTGGTTGTATTGCATACAACACCTTCCATGTTTGGTAAGTTTTTGGAGAATGCTCGGAGGTAGTGTGGAGGTTTGAACAAAGAACATTCCACATTGGTTTATTGAGGGTCAAACTCATTTTGGCATGCCAAGAGGTGCCAAATTGTGTTTGGCCCTCAGTAAACCGGAATAGGTTGCTCTTCACTCAAATTCAACCACTTACCTCCAAGCGTGCACCACATGTGGAAAGAATCATTGATCCTCTATGCAAAGCAACCAATGGAAAACCTTAGGGGACAAACTCTATACAAAATTTCCCATTGAGCAAAAGGATAACTCAACTACCAAGTTAGTTTTGAAGTGTCGATCCTATGGGTCAATTAAACTCATGCCAAACAAGTGTGCCTGTCATTCTTACTGTTAGAACTCTTTTGATTACCTGTCCACAGGTTGTTACAGAAGAGATGCAGGAAAGGGGCTGTCCACCTAATGTACACACCTACAACAAGCTTATTGACAACTTGGGTAAAGCCGGACGAGTTCATGAGGCGTGCGAAGCATTTGAAAGAATGAGCCAACAGGGTTGTGCTCCTGATGTGGTGACTTACAATACAGTCATCGGTATTCTTGGAAATGTAGGGAAAGTAGACACCGCTCATCACCTGTTCAAGCAAATGAAAGAAAAGGGTCTTGAACCTACTAAGTATACGTACAATATCATGATAGGAATTTTGGTGAAGGCTGGGCAAGCGGAACTTGGAGCAGAGCTTTTCAAAGAAATGGTAGAAAATCATATTGCACCCAGTGAAGTCACACACAAAGTTCTACTTCAAGCGCACGATGAGACGTTTGGAGGTTACAATGATCTTTTAAACGAGTGCAAGAAGGGCATGCTAAATCTGCATGGTTCAGCTTCAACAGATGCTGGTGGCTCCCAAGATATAGAAATTGAACCTTCCACCTCCAGATAATTAATTTGGTTAGAGTTACTTGTACATCTACTACTCTCTGTTCATACCTTCCTGTTCATCTACCTTTTCTCAATTCGAATCAACTGCACCTGTGTGTAAAGGGGGGGATTACAGAGCAAGTTAGGTGCTTGTATGAAATCAGTGTACAGCAAGGATTATATCTGATAAGGTCTTTGGGCACTACCAACTCCACAGTTGATTGGATGGGGAATCGTCTTGAATTGTCCCATCTGGTTAGCAATTGTGAATTATGAAGATTGCCATTTCAAATTTTGGAATCAGTTTGAACCACAAGCATCTTCCTAAACGACTGTTTTTTCTATGTTTCAGAGTATGTTATACAGAGAAATTAACTAAATAAGACGTAATTTGCATCCCCTACCATCAAATTTACTTAAATGTGATCAAATCACTGCAAGCATCTTATTGGAGCAACTCTACATCAATGAATCCAATGAGCACCACAATTTAGACAAGCACCAAAACCGTCATTTTAATTTTGTTTTTAAAATTTTGGGACAGCACCTGGGTGTAAAAGAGTTATCTGTAAAATCTTGGAATCAAACTCCCAGTGAGTTGGCCTTGCATGAATTTGAGAGCTCATGCATAAAATCGTCCAAATTTCCTTAAGGCTTAAATTACCATACTCAAGGAATAGTGTTGGGATATTAAAAATTGGTATTCTAGCTAATCATGCTAGGGTGGGCCAAGCTAGCCTCGCAAAGGCCAATCCAAGATTTAAGTTGGTGGGTCCCATGGAAAAAACCACCCCTATTTTAAGATCTTAAAGTTCTCTAAAAACATTTGGGATGCCAAGAGGCCCATATCCAAGGAGTTTCACCAAACTTCCCAAAATAGGTTTTGACACACAACGTGCTAACAAGTTTTCAATAGAAATTTCTTTCAAGGATGGATCAAACCCACAATTTCATTCCTCTTTGAGGTAGTACCTTGCGCATAAGGTAGATGGGCCTTAAATGGTTATTTTTCCCACTAGCCCACTGCTCCTAGGATATGAAACACTCATTTAATACAAGAAGGTTAGCAAATCTAGGTTGTAGTAAATCTCCTCATAACTTTTGAAGCTCATATGATTACCTTATTCATTATCAAAGTGAAAAATCATGTGCTCGTTAAATGCTCATATAAGTCTTTCCAATTAGGTTGATTATTGAACTTAGAACAATTATCATAATTTGAACATGTAGTCCAATTTCTTTTATACATACATGTATGTCTTTTTTATATCTGTTTTGGGAGCCACACCAAATTACATATTACTCAAACATAGGTGTCCTAATAAGGAAAGTAGCCGAGTTTGAAGGGTTCTAACTTCATGTGAACAATTTAGCGATATGAAAATAAATCAGAAGAAACCTGGCTTGATACAAGTGCAGAGTATACATTTATCCAGATAGATGAGAAACGCCAGAAAGAAATCCATCTACCCAAACCCCAACTTCCCAGTATCCATCTTGCAGGCTATGCCGGAATTCGGATTGCAGGCAGCCGGAAGCTCAGATTCATCAATGTACAACAAGTTAGGTCATAGTTCCTTACATTGTCTGGCGTCATGGATCATACGAAGCGAAATGGTTAGCATTCGGAAAGAAAAGCTCAGGTGTCCATCCAGGTGCCCTTGGAGGCGGTGAATGACATCTTAAAAGCATTTTGACATGCTGGTGTGGAGGATTTTACATTGTATGTGTGGAAGGTGGCAAGCATAAGTTCGGAAGGGGCAATATAAGTAGGTTCTCATAATTTCAGGACATTTGAAAGTTTTTAGACAATGCTAGTGTTTAGAGTTCCGGTTAGGGTTCCAAATGCAGGTTCAGCTTGTACAGTGAGGGAGCATTCCTGCGGGAGCATTCAGGAAGCGGAGAGATGTGAGAATTTTGGAGCTGCTGCTTTTGCGCAGCTCAATTTACGAATGGGAGCCACGAGCAGGGACGTAGAAGCATCAACATCAAATTCATCAAGAAATTGGCAAGGTTTAGGGTTTCCAGGAGCTGTGAAGGTGAAGTGGAGGGGTGCAGGAGGTTCGGCTTGTAGAGTGAGGAAGTATTCCTGCGGATCCTTTGTGGGACCAGAGAGATGCGACTATTCTGGAGCTGCTTCGCTAATCAATTTGCAAGTGGGAGCTGTGAGGCGGGATGTAGAAGCATCAACATCATCAACTTCTTCAAGGGATTGGCAAGGGTTAGGGTCTTCAGGAGCTGTGAAGGTGAAGCGATGTGGTGCTACCGGAGGTAATCCTGCTGGAGAGCCAGAGCATGACATCCCTTTTGAATTAGACGGTGTGAGCTTGATTGAATTGTTGCAGCGAGTAGGAGCTGGTGATCCTCGGAATGCACAGGGACGTGTGCAGATTGAGGCTAATCCACATTCTTCGGTGCTCAATAGGTTCACAGAATTGAGGAAGTCTCATGCACGTGGCCGAACTCTGCCTATCCCTATGCCACACAAAATGAAAGGACCTGTTCCACTCCCTCGATCTCGTCGACAACAATCGCCAAACATGTCCTCACCTCCTAAGAACGGTGCTGCTGCCACCACCAAAAGCAGCAACATCATCACCTCATCACCATCCAAGCAGCCTGAGCAGCCATATCCAAAATTGCTAGCCAAGCTTCTTGTCACGTCGTATGATGCCGTGTGGACTGTTTTGGATGCATGGAAAGGGAAGTCGAAATGCAGGAGTGACTCCGTCGCATCTCTCATTCTCAGGGTTGGTCGGATGGATTCTTTAGACAAAGCTCTGCACATTTTTGCATGGGTGTGCAAACAGCCTCATCTTTGGCCGGACGACAGTATCCTCTTGGCTGTCTTGCAGATTGCTTTGGAATCACGCGAGGGGACGCTTGCAAACAATCTGTTAGCTGTGTATGGGCCGTTGTCGCCGCAGTCTTCGTACATTCTTGCAAACGTGTATGCGGAACACGGATTTGTCCGAGACGCGTTGCAGGTGTTGCAATCCTTGGAAACACATGGCATATCTGGTGGTGAAGCTTTGTATGTGAAGATGGTTGTCAGAGCTGGGGAAGCAGGTGCCAAGAGTTTCGTCGCGGCGATGCTACGAGGTGGAAACCCTTGTTTCCATTTTGCAGGGAATTGCACCACAGTGATGGCCACTTGCAGTAAATTAGGTCTGTTTGAGGAGGTGGAATCCCTCTTTCAGCAGCACAAAGAGCAGGGATATGCACCAAACATTGTGATGTTCACCATACTCATGCAATCACGGTCGAGGGCGGGAAGAGAGCGCGAGGCGATAAGCGTGTTCTGGGAGATGGAAGAGGCAGGGGTAGAGCCGGATCTGATTGCATATCGAGTGATGATCCAGTTGTGTGATAAGCTCGGTGAATTGGGGAGAGCTGTGAAGGTGTATAACAAAATGAAAGCGCAAGGATTTGTGCCCACCTTTGACGTGTACAATGTGCTCATCAAGCTGTATTGTAAAGAGGGGCGGACTGCAAAAGCTCGAGAAATTCTACGGGAGATGAAAATGTGGGGGTTCGCCCCGTCCCAAGATATCCATCAGTACTTAACTGTAGAGCTGCAAAGGTAAGTGGTCCTAAAAGGGACACATTTCCATTAGCCCACTTCCTTCTAGGAGATCAAACACGTGATTAGGGTGAGAGATGATCAGGTAACAAATCCAAATTGAGGCCGAGCAATTTTCCTCATAATTCATATTTTTCGGAGCTTGTATGAAAATCAAACTCATTATTAAAAGAGAATATTCTCATAGGTACCCGTCTGCCTCATAGTAATCAAAGTGCTTACTATTATGCCTCCTTACTTTAATGCGACTCTTCTCAATTGGGGAGAGTGATCATTCCAGCAACAACTTTGAGTTTGTGATTAAATCTCATATTCCTCAGTTTCATATTCCTACCACTCTTGGCACGAGCCATTGTTTGGTGACATTTGATTTTCTGGAACAAGTGGCAATTTGATTGATGAAAGGAAAATATGCAAATCCAAAACTCTTGCCCCCCAAGGCTGTGCCCAACGAGGTTTCTGTGTTACATATATCCATAATGAGGCTCAACATGGACTGGCACTTGTTCTCTTCCCAGTTGCAATACACTTGCTAGTCAAAACTAACTACCAAGAGCCTCCTATTCAGTGCCCACAAATACTTGTGTGTGTTCAGTTCGCATTTTTGTGCATGTTGTATTGCTGTGAAAAGTATGCCAAGTCATGTTCCAAATTCCTGTTATATTCACAAAATCCAACCAACCAGGTGACCCTCTAGTTTTGATGCTCTAGTTTTACAAGATTGTGACTTACAGACACAATGCCCTGTTTCTCTTGGACAATTGTTATTTTATAATGGCCAGCCAAACTTCCCATACAATTAGAAAAGTGAGCTCTTGAGATTCATGGTTTCTACATCCTTGGCAACAGGGGTTCTATGAATAAAATGGAAGACTCCTCCATTAGTGCAACTATGCATAGAATGACATGATCAAAATCTGCCCAATTTCTGTTTGCTTTCAGTCCGAACTAGGTAAGCACATTGGCCAATGACCACGTAATCTATACAAGCCTTACATAATTAGCAAGCCTTCAAATAATCACCCCATCAACTGAAATAATGCAATATGTGATGCATTATGCTAGGACAGTGAGTTTGCTGGACCAACAATTATGTTGAGGGGTTCATGTCAGCAGTCTACACAGTTAAGTGAAGCGTCTCCCAAGACTTCTCTTTTCTGAACCTAGTCAACCCATCATCATGAAAAGAGACATAAATTGAGTATTCAGTAGCGGCAAAATCTGTAAATACAGTTCTCAGGGCCATAGTTCTGTACCTGGAACTACCCATTTCACTATCAAGCAAATCTGGCACTATCCACACAAGAGTTTGCTTGGTGATTTACAGAAACTGTAAATTTCATGTTATAGATCCTTTGGTGGAAATGGAGAATCTTTCCTTTTGGTAGTGGCTTTGGCACAGTTATCAAGCATTATTGCAACCAAGGTACATGTACAACAAGGTATGGCTTGATGCTGTAAACTAGGCTCTGCTTCATCTTAAATAATGAGGTCGCCCCAACTGCTCCATAGTAAAAAAAAAAAGTCACCCTCGATGCGTGACTTGGAATTATCTCTTGGATTTCTTGGTCTTTTGAAAGAAATAATTGTGGAGGGATGGTCGCCCTATCAATGCTGGTATTGCAGTGAGCTCCACTGCACTCTTGTGGAATCTTTGTGGACACATTCTTCACCAGGCACGCTGACATCCCAAATGTCCAAAGGTTCTTATAAAAACATCTCTCTGCAGGATCTCTCCAAATGAGCACATAGGCGTGCACTTTCAAAGAGTTCACTTTTATGATGCAAAGATGCTGTTCGAACTTTAAGGGGCGGTAGCATAAGCCTTTGGCTTAGGTTTCACTTCAGCTTCATTTACACTACGCACAAAAATAGCATCCGGTTCATGCCTGCACAGACAAGATAATTCAACCACATTGGCATCATTTCATTCTTCAAACAGCCAAAACTCAGGTTGCAACATCCAAGACAAATACCTGATACATTGAATGCTTTTCAGTCAAAACAAACTTCAGAGGTTCTCAACATACAATCTTTCAGGTGCTTCCATTCAAATTTTCAGCCAGCAATGAAAGTTGCTCAAGGAAAGGCTTCAAAAGAATGAAAAGTTTTAAGAGGACTTCCATTCATTGTACAAGAATCATAATAAAAAGAACCAGAAGTAGTGATATCTTACGGTTTGTCACCCTCTTCAAAAGTGTAGCTGGATGCAACAGCTAGAAGACGTCCATCTCTGCTGAAAGAGAGTGCAGCAACACTAGTTGGATACCTTGAGTACTGTTGTCAATTAACAAGAGAATTCGTCAGCAAGCTCTACAATAAGTCTTAGCACCCATAACAGATCTTTAGCTTTGGTATACACTTCCAAAGTTTCAATACCACCAATGTGAAAGACCAATTTATAGTTGAGGCTTGAACTGTTCCTTCTTAAAAGTGCATATGTATTTGAACGGCTTAATCAAGTCTTATGGTGAATGACAACAATCTGCAGGAAGAAATTACCTGGTAGAGTCGCTTCTTGTTATTACCATCCCATACATTGACGTAACCATCACAACCACCTGTTGCAAATGTGCCATAGCTGCATACAATACCAAGAACGCACCTCAAATTACCAAGAGAGCAAAATCTCAGCATCAACCTTGCAGGAAACAAATCAAGTATGACAGCATCCAGAATGCATATGTTAGCCCTGTAAACATCGGAAACTCACATTGGATGAAAAGCAATAGCATTGACAGGATAAACTGTATCTCGCCCAGCTTCAGATTTCCGATGACACTTGAAAGCATACCTGCAAAAGAGGCAATCCTAATATTTCAGATTTGACAATGGAAGCTAACTACAAAAAATAACCATGGACAATCAATTGCTCACACCTTGGAAAAAGAAATCAAGGATAAAAGACTAAGCAGATAACCAGCACCAGGTGGAGAGGCAAAGGCTCACTTCTTCGCTTGTCCTGCTTCTGACATATCAAAAAACTCCATAGCAACACGACCTTCTACAGAACTGAGGGCATAACCTGCAATAGGTAACATAACACATTAGTTATCATTCAATTAACGTTCATGCTTTGACTACCTTGAATGCACAAGATTAACACTGTCAATCTACAAGCTCAGAGCACTACAAGAACCATGTATGTTGTTCACCAATTTGGTGCAATCAAATCCACAATTTATGAACCTCCGAACCAATGATGAGAGCTAATCTAGTGCAGATTGGACTATACCAGAACTCAAAGACCTAGCTAGAATTCCTGCTGTGCAGATCTGGCTGCAGAAAATAAGTTACAAAAAATATGATGGAAATGCCGCAAACAGGCAGACACTTGCCTGTGCCATTTGGGTAGCAGCGAACACAACGAGTTTGATACTTTAAAGATGACTCCCGCACTTGCTCAGGGTGCGGCATATGTCGTAGATCATAGACTGTGATATGTCTGCCTGCTGTTGCCACAACAAGCCGGTGCCCAACTAGCGACATGCTGTAAACACGTTCTGGCTGTGGATAGGTGCCCACCCGTGTGCCTCCCCTAGCATCCCAGCAGCGAACTGTCTTGTCCCAGCTCCCAGTCACCACTTGTCCTACACATCCAGCACCCACGAAATACTCATTCATTGAAGCCATACCTTTAAAAGTAGGTTAAAACCCAAAATGTACAACAAGAATTTGCAAACACAGGAATCTCTGTTCTGCACTTGCCCTGGGTAACCAATAAAGAGACACGAAACCTAGTACATGAACTTGCCTCATCAACTTCTCAAGCAATAATCCATTGTTTCTGATAAAATCCAGAGCACAAAGTTCAAGTGGGAGACCAAGCACTGTTGGAAAGCCTGGTACAAAATAAAATATTAAGTCAACTAGAAACTCTGCTTTCAATTGCCACATCCCAGATCAGCAAGGGAAAGGTATTTTTTGCTCACCCGTTGCATGTGAATACTCCACACACCGCACAGGCGCCTCATGTGTTCCCAAAAGATCCTCCCTACCTGTGTTGAAATCATACCTGACACCCACTTCTATATGTGAGAGCTACTTGATTAGCAACAAACATCAATAAGACCAGAAACCTGTCCACTCTCCCCAGAAATCCAGAACCCAAATTCACTGACTGTAATGGCCGATAAAAGTCCAAAGAACAATCCACAAATAGCCACCAGTTACTTCCAACACTTGCATCTATTGTAATGCAACACCATTGAGTTCAGGTTTGCTGATTGGTAAGGGGGAATGACACGAAGTTATTGATAGATATGTCAGCCATCCTGGTAGAACAAACTTTCATCCACCTTGATTTTGGCTATTGGCCTCCTCAATAATCATCCAAGACATTTCCTCATCTTCACACTTCCTACCCATGGCCAAAAAGTACATTGCTGGAGATAAATGGCAATGTACACTGCACTGACATGAATGACTACGTTGAGGGTTTAGCACTTCGATTATATCGTGAGAGCAAGCATCTCCATAACATCAAAACCACAGGATCCAAACTTTGATTTCAACATCCCCAGTTTCTTCCAGGAATCTAAAGAATAAAGAATGCCTTATAGGAAACGGAATCTGGCGAAGCACATGCAGACTCTGTGGTCTGCACTAACATTGAGACCCAAGCTAAGGGTTTAGCACTTCAAAATTTTCCAGAACTTCGAGTATCACAATTCAGGGCCTGGGGTAATGTCGCATATGAGGGAATGCAATCACACCATTGCACATGTAACTCCATAGGTGACATTCATGTGGCGCCAATTAAGAATGCCTTACAGGTGGAGGAGTAAGGTAAAGGGTCTGCACTGACATTGCACTATTATTGAGACTTCGGTTAAGGATTTAACACTTCAAGTATCACAATTCAGGCCCTAGGGTAATGTCGAAAATGAGGGAATGCAATCATCAACGAAATCATTGCACACATACCTCCATACATGTGAAATTCATGTAGCGCAAATAAAGAATGCCGTCTTATAGGAGGAGGAGAAGGAAGGCAAAGTACCTGCAGACTGTGTGGTCTGCGCTGGCGCTGAACCCTGACGAGTCATCGTGAAAGCAGCAATCCAAAACAGGTGCCCGGTGCGAGAATTGGCCCTTGAGCACATTGGCGCTGGCATCATATAACCTCACCTTCTGCACACTCAATCAAGAATATGCAAATCCACCTCTGAGAGCCCTCTCAAACAACAACCCAGAAACCACAACAAGCTCCACCTCAATGAACGCAACATCAAATAAAAACTGAATTAAAACTGGAAAAACCCTGGGAGCAAGAAGGAAAAAAAAAAGTGTGACTGACAGCGTCCCAGGATGAAACGAGGAGGTGGTCGCTGTGGTTGCTGAACCGCAGATTGGAGATGCCGTCGGTGGGCGGCGACGACAGCTCCCGCCCTGAGCTTGCGGCTGCGGCGGCTGCGGCATCCCCTCCTCCTCCTATCATGCTAAGTTGCAACACTCCTACTCCTTTCTGTCTTTCCGAATGCGATTGCGTAACATCCACCTGTGATCGGGAGGAGGGAAGGCAGAAGGTAACGATCAATGCGAGGTTATGAGGAAAATCGAAGGACACAACTACGAAGAAGAAAGCAGACGAAAGCAGAAGAGCGCGAAGGCGGGTGGGGGAGGCCAAGTATTGCAAGATTCAAGAACCAGGGCCCGGCTTACCGTTCGTTTCTCGGGCGGGTATTGAGACCGGGTACTGCCACGTCATGGTCACCTGTTTCAAGAAAGGAGTATATTTGAAATCAGCGAGGGTCTTATTAAATGGTTAATGTTTCCGACTAGCCCACTTCACGGATGATGTGAACCTAGATGGAACCTTACATGGTACGCAATGGATAATGCCTCATGATGTACCCATATTTTGCACTATGGCCAAGGGATGTGGCCATGCAACTATGGGGGGCCATGAAACTCATATGAGGCCATAGCATGGAAAATTGGAATTGAAATTTTTGTGGTCACGTGCCTTCAAGTGCAGTGTAAAGAAAATGCACAAATGAACTTTCAATCAAACGTTATGTCATTCCCATGCTAGTTATGAAGGCCCTTCTACACAATAGGTTATAATAATTCAAGGGTCGTGTTATTTCAAAAAGTCATCATCTCCATGTTTAGTGTTAGACCCGCCTCTTTGAGGTGGACTTGACACAAATATATGGTAGAGCATGAACCATTGTCAATTTCTTTGTCATGCAGGAATCGTGTAGATTCTTCATCCATTTAAAGTCTCTTGGTCCCTTAAGCCCTCAAGCTCTAGTGCAATGTGAAGTAAGAAGGTCTTAATATTTTCCACCAATGAGATCCCGTAGCTTGATAGCCGGTATGGCACAAAATATTTCTAAAAAGAAATGTTGTATAATTTTGAAAACGATAGACACAATTTGACAGAAGAACTTAATTTACCTCGCATTTTTGCTATAATATGGTAAATTTCTCACTCTACACGAGTTTATTGTCAACATAAATAACTTATGTAAATAATACAAATAACTTAAATAAATAGCGTTATTGTATGTATAACATATAATGTAAATATAACTTTATATATAATATATAATGTTATAACATATAACATATAATATGTATATGTATAACATAATATATGATATATACCATATGTATAACATATATAACATAAAAAAAATATTAAAGCATAACCACACATAATGATTTAGTTATTTTATTTGAGCACTTAGACCTATTTTATGTAAACACTTTTTTTCCAATTTAGGTTCTTAAAGGCACATCTAACCACAAACCACTCAAGAATAAGCATTAGATTAAAATAAGGTACCAAATTAGGTACATCTACCTTATAGTTGAATCTTGTCTCACCAATGAGTCACGTAAATTAAATTATGCAAGATACTCATCGAGCATACACTAGTTAATATGAAACATGTGTGTTAGGTCTCACATGATATTACTCAATGCATTGGGATAGGCGAGAGCATCCGACCTAATTGAGAGACCGTCGCCCAATTTTTAGAGAAGACTTTAGTTATTAAGTAAAGTTAGGAAGGAGGGAGACACATGTTACGTAAACATCAACAAAATATTTGGACTTTAATTTCAAGACCTATCGCAAATATTTGTAGTCGTTTGGATTTATAAGTTATTAATTTATACCATATACATTGCTTAAACTCATTGTATATATGTGTAATTTCATATTAGTCATGTCCTCGTATTCCGTTAATAATACGACAACCTTACAAGATTTGTTATGTAAATGAGAGGACGGCACGATGAGCATACAATTGTATTTGTGTTTTCAAAACTTGTTAGAATAAAAAGGGACAACATTATTGTTATATTGCACAATAAAGAAAAACAATATACAATTGGAAACATCCAATTGATACATTGCTAGAACTACTTCTTTAAGTCTTGAAGAACGTTGGCAAAAATATTTGCCATCCTCTCTTATGATGCCTGTGTCAAATTGAACATCTCTAACTCTAACTTCCTATTGTCCTCATATGAGCCCAAAATGAGTGCTCATATTTGTTTTATGGTTAGAATTTATTTAGCATTGCATTTGGAGTGTTATTAAAACAATCAAAAGTATAAAAAGAGTGAGGCTTGGTGTGGATTTATGTTTAGGCCTTGAGCCATTTTGTGTGGCTAATTAAATGATTAGTGGCATTAGGGAGTGTTTTGATTAGAGGAGTAGTGTTTGATGAAGCAAGGGGAAGTACCTTTGATTTAAATGTTTGAATTAGAACATGTTCTTGTTGGTTTAGGGGGGTAAGGAGTTAGTGGATAGGATAAGGTCCTACTAAGTAGGAGAAGGTTGAAGGGTTTGTGGTCTTGGGTGCCCTCCCGTCCTCCTCCTCTCCTCTCTCTCATTCTCTCTCTCTCGTGTGTGTGTGGGGTGTGTGTGTGGGGTGTGTGTGTGTGTGTGCCTGTTATGTAGGGTGGTAGAATATAATTGATTAGAGGTAATTTAGAGAATATAGTGATTAGAGGGGACTTAGGGAATAGAATTGATTAGAAGGGGCTTATAGGGTATAGTGATTAAGTTGGAGTTGAGGCTAAGGCTTGACCAGCCGGACTGTGGCAACTGCGACTACAGCTGATGAAAGGGTTTGATTAAACTGGATTAAGGCTAAAGCTTGACCAACCGGACTGTGGCAGCTGCGACTGCAGCTTAGGCAAGGGGTGATTAAGCTGGAATTGAGGCAAGGGTTGATTAAGCTGGGACTGAGGCTAAGGGAGATTGGGTGATGGGTTAGCTATATCTATTTACCCAAGTTGAGAGGGATAGTTTGGTTATGTAAGTAGATAGTCGTATAAGCCGGTGTGCATTTGTGTGGAGAGTGATAAGTGTGGTCAAGAGAGCACTAATAGAAGAGTGTTTTTAAACACTTGTAATCCTGTTATGGAATAAATTGGGTACTCGAATTGATGAGAAATGTATTGGATTCTCACACATTTGATAAGATGGAGTTACGCGAACACGGATGTGATATCCATTCCCTCACCCGGACTGGGTTGCTTAAGGGTGGGTGGTTTGGCCTCACACCTCATGTAGTTTGATAGCGGCGTCCAACTTGAATTCCTTGATTCTACGAGTGGACTTGCCAAAACAATCCAAGGAGGCTGCCATGTCAGTAGCCAACTTCCTTCTCTTCACGGGTTGCCCTCTAACTCCAGGTAAATTGGAGGCTTTGGTTCTAGGGGACTATGGTTCCTCCTCTAGAACCTCTTGTGTTACTTCTTCCCGTTGACTTGGAGGTTGGTCCTTCACGCCCACATTATGACCATTGTCCATACCACAAGGCACTCCGTTAGCCTTAGCTGTGCCTGAAAGAACCTCGTCAATCATATTGAACCAAATCCACTGTAAACCCAAATTGTCACCCGTGACATTATGCAATTTCTTCTCCTTGTGGTAATGCCGCTTGAGCTTGTTCCATTTGTCCCGAACTTTAGTCCAAGTTCGTCGTACCTCGCTTGGATGATCTTTGACAACCTACTCCCTAATCCTCTCCCAATGTTGTTGCTTGAAGATTGTTGTGTCATAACTCTCAATGCGCTCTTTTACCAACTCTACTAAGTATTTGGTAGCAACATGGGTCTACTCCCTTGCTAGAAGAGGTGGTGACCCTAAATCCACAATGTGACCATCACTTGAAGGTCTTGGAGTGCCCAAAACTGGAGGTGATGCAAGCACATGGTCCCCAAAAATCCTAATCTTCCTCCATGGTACAATTAGAGAGCCCTAACTTGTAAATGAAGTGCCTCACTAAACACTCAATATGCGTTTGTCAATGGAAGAGCAAAAAATGAGAAGTGAGAGTTTAAGGGTGAGCAAACTCTTCCTAAACTTCAAAGCAAAAGAGTTGGTCCACTTTAAGTAGAAGACGGTTAAAAGAATTCCCGAGGAAATTTTCCCCTAATAAATGACTTAATTTAGTGAGGCTGATAGAGGCGGATCCGTCCTTTCCGGACTAGGGCGGATGGTTCGCTCCGCCTCCCATAGCCGGCGGAGGGAGGGCCGCCATCCGGAGCCGGATGAAAAACGTCACCCACCGCCTAGCTAACTGGCCGGTGGACACTCATGTGCGCGGTGCTAATGAATTTTTAAGCAATTTTTGGCTTATCATAGATATTCCATTATTTTATTATGAATTATATATTTTTTTCCTCGTTTGATTTCTCACATTGAACACGGCTTAAATGGTCGGAGGGAAGGAATTTAGTTGCCCCATGTATTCTATTTGTTCTAAATGAAATTGATTATCCTGACCATGGTTATGGCCTAGTCCTTTAACAACCTAGCCTTCCCCTTGATGATCTTATGTGGAAATCCTTTTATGTAGAAATCCTCTCATTTCTCTGTTAAAGGTGAATTTTTTTTACCGAAGACAGATATATATGTTTTTCAACCCGAGGTATACATTTGTCTTAATATTTGTAACGACCTTGAGTGCGTAATAAGAGCCGTCTTACCTAAGCCACTAAACAAGGTTACACATTCATCCAAAAACTTTAAGGTTGAAACAAAAGTGTTCAATGTCCAAAGTTAAAGGTATTTTCTTTTAATTGGCAGAAGTGCATTTGTTCAGGATGTAAAATATCTTGTAATATCATTTTTACAATGTTAAAATTATATTTTTACCATAATAAATTTCTTAATGTTGTAAAAATTAACGCATTAATTTTTTACAATAATTTTTTATTATAATTTTTTTACTACAATAAATTTTTACCGTAAGACCTATAATCACGTTAACGCCTCTTACTTAAGTAGAAAAAATTGTTCTTATTATTATCTTGTTATTTTGTTATAGCAAGTTTTTTTTATCATCTTTAAATTCCAAACTTGTTAATATGACACAACATGCTAGGAATATAGCAACACCTCCGCCCATTTGAAACCGTTGCCTACGTTTTCTCGGAGGCCTATAAATCGGAACCCACGAACCAAATCTAGTTCGGGTTCATGAAAACCATTGTCTATAACGAAGGTAGGCGCCTCCAAAGTATACAAATAAAAACCAAAGAGAACTTTGTTAACTACAAAGAAAAACGGTCGCGGAGGTATGTGCTAGTTGATCCCTCAAGCTACGCGCTCCACTTTTTGTCAAGGAAAACGCCATCTCAAGTTAAAACTCGGATTACCAATACGGTCATTGTTAACTTTAGCTCGCAAATTCTGACTTTTACGGAGCATTGGTTACTAGGCCTGGGGTTTAAATACATTCATCAACCTGTCTCCTATCCCATTCCTATTCTATACCTCAAATACTCTAACTTCGCAAAATGGCTACGGTTTTGACATCATTTTGTTGACAACACATTTTTACTTTTGTTCATGACGAATTTAGTATAGTCATAAAACTGTCCGATTAAAATTTAGGTCTAATAATTATGGACAAAACTTGGTATTTACAAGAAGGATAACGTCAACTTTTGAAAAAAAATTCTATGAATCCGTAGAATTTATTTCTTGGGATAAACTCATATTTAGGCTAAAACATATGTAGTATAAGTACAAAACGCTCATTTCACCTCATGATTGAAAATACATTAGACAACTTAAAGAATTTCGAGTATGTATACTGTATTTTCTCTGTAAGCAACATAAACCCATCATTGTAGGTAAGCCTATTTTTTCTTATAATGATTGCGTCTTCAAACATACATTTATACGATTGCATCATAAACTCCATCATATTCTTCTTAAACAAATAAATCACCTCGTAAATTTTTTTAACGATTTTACTAGAAATTTATGAGTTTGAGGTTCTTACCTAATCAATTTTGTACTATGAACTGAAGACAAAGGGTTGAAGTTGGCCTCGATAAATTCTCTCAAATTCTGCCCATTCCTTCCAAAAAGGTCTGGCTGCAACTTCAAATTTTCTCCTTACATCTGCTAATGTGCACATAGATAGAGTTGGATGGCTAGTCAACTTGATCAAAACACTCTTCTTGCATGATAGGGTACTTCTCGTTTCTCTGCATTTGATCAAGGTCTTTGTAATGGACTGAAATTCTGATGGCTAATGTGCATGAACATAAATGATTGTGTTTTCCAACTCTTTTACTGCCATCCAAAAGGAGGTGTTGTGTTTAGCCTCTACAGCAGATAGGTGATGAAAACTTTTGGTGTGAGATTCTCTCCTTCCCAATGTTGTGTAGTAACCCTCTTTTGCTTTCAACCATGTTTCTGCGAGTTGGTCGAAGATGTCTTCATGGTAGACTATATTGTCATTAATTGGGCTTGTCAAATCAATGGGTTGTGTAGATGAGTTTGGTACATATGATATGCTGGATGAGGAGTTAATGAGGAGTTGGAGCTGGACTCCAACTGAGTTGCAGCTGTGGAACAAGAGGTGGAGTGTGTTGAGCTGCAGTAAGGGTTGGAGCATCAATGGATAGATTCAATGACATACTCCTGATGGTGCTACTTTGTCCAACCTATAACCTCCGCATGTAAGTGTCTACTGTCCCTTGTGGAAGTACAGTAGAGTCAGGGCAATAAACTAAATTTGTATTTGCTGGGAGTTTCCAAACCAAACCCCTTTCACCCTAAAATAGGGCTCGAGGTAGTATCATCTCTCACTTTTCATTCCCTTTCTTTTCTTGGTCCTCTTATGGAATAGACCTACATATAAATTTGTTGTAGATTGTGCGAAGGCCTTTGCAAATGCCATTGCAATTCCATGCTCTACTGAATATGTGGGGAAGGGATGTACTAATCATTCCCACTTTGTTGTATCTGGCAACGAAACAAACACACTAGAAGAATCCACTGGCCAAGACTCTACAAAAGGAAGTGTATCTCCTCCTTTGTCAATTCATATTGTATCATGTGGTAGTTTGTAGATTGACCTTGTGATACTAGGTCGTGAACTTGATGTTGATGGAGGTTGAACACTTATGCTAGATGAATTTCTCCCATGCTTTGGTGTTCCACGACCTAGTGCTCAAAATCTGTGATTGTATGTAAAATCTTGGGCATTGCTTACAATGGGCATGGGAGAGACTGTCGTGCGGATCCTTGTAGTTGGCTCTTCATGAGGTTCCATTGGTGTGAAATTTTGTATATATCTAATTTGAGTACCAACAAACTCATTATATTATATACGAAATTGTTTAAAGTTGTTGAAGTTTCTTTGATCTTTGTTTGCTTGTGTTGAAATACATGATCATATTCGATTACTACACAACGGAAGCAGCAACATTACATCGGAACAACTCAACCATGGATATGAGAATTGTCTTGCAGGTGAGGGTTGTCCATGTTTTGAAATGCTTTCTTATTATTATGTGTTTTGTTTAGACACGTGCAAGATTAAAATGTCATGCGGTGGCTAAAATCCTGATATGCTAACCTCTTGAGGTTTACACTGTTCATGTGACTCGTGGAATACACAATGGTACTCCTAGTTCATAGGTTCAATTTTTAGTATGCACTGAACTCCTGCGTAATTACCGGGACAAGACTCATTCAAGTTTTTGGCACCTGACCAAATAGCTCTTAGGGTTAATGCTGATATTGTAGGACAATTGTCCAAGGAGGTTCATCAAGACTACTTGATGGTTTCGAATTCAAGACTCTAACACTGGTATCATGACAATACCATCATAAATTTTTGGAGGTAAACTATCATGCTATATTATTCAAGTATTGAAATAACATCACAAACTATGAATCCATGTCATGTTAATTGTCTTTTTATTCCATTTTCGTATGTATATGTCACATTATGCTTTAGATAGATACTAAATAGATATATTGGAAACGTACTTGCCAACTCCAAATAACTTCAACGTGCACAGACTCGTGTTTTTCATATATTTCATGTAATGAATATCAACCTAGATGGATGTAAGCACAACTTTGGACTCTCAACCAAAATCTTGTCAAAAATTTCAGAATGGAGACTTACCACCAATAGATGGTAGGAAATCATGTGATTAACGGTTCTTCATGACATGGATATATCCAGTAGACACTTTCGGCCCCCGGGAGCTGCTTGCATTAGAAAGCGTGTTCAAATGGTACCCGTCTGCATTGTTGTACCTACAAGAATATAAAATGTGTGGTGGTGAATGTGTGCAAGAATACTTGTGACAGAGTCAGCCTTTCATCATTGCATTTGTTTCCGGAGCAGTTTCATCTCTTTGACTCTATGTTCACAATATTAGTTAACATTATAATTACATTATATTGGGGTTCCATCACTTCGAAACTCTCCAACTCACCCCCATCTCTCTATCATTTTTTCACACCTCCTATGACACAAGCCATCGCAAACGTCACAACTGAAATGCAACCTTTTAATCAAGGACTTGTCTTCTTTCAGATATTTCGTTGCCCCAGATCTGGACCCACAACTTTGTGAGCCCAAAATTGATGCCCACATTGGTTGTTAATACTTGTAAAACATTACAAGTGGTGTTTTGGTAATTTATGATTATTCACAAAAATATAAAAAGAGTGAAGCTTGAAGAAAGCTTAGTTTGAATCATTAGGCTTTTGTGGAGTGGATTTAAGTAGGAGAAGGACAAACCTTGGTAAAGTGTGGTAGGTAGAAAGCCAAGGTTAGTTAAATGTTTGAATTAGGATCCTTGTTGATCATTTGAGGGAGGAAGGCTTAGGAGATAGGATAAGAGCCTACAAAGTAGGAGGAAATCTTGAGGGCTTATCGTGAGCCTTGAGGGTGCTCACCCCCTCAAACTCACTATATAATCCCTCATTCTTCCCTTATTCATCATCTCTTTCCTTCGTGCTCCTTGGCACTCAACGTGTTATAAGTGTGGGTGCGTGGGAAGCAAGATAGGAGCACGTGTGTGTGCATGGATGTAAGGTTAGGAGCCAAGGCTAGTTGGCCTTGAAGAGGGTTTGACCTCTTGTTAGTAATAGTTGGGCATGAATGATTTAAAGTTCAATTTATGGCTTTGTTTGAATACTTGGATTTACATTGATTAGCCTTATACTTATGCGGATGTGCAAAGTCTCTTATTCGAGCATTTAGTTTTGTTGGACTTTATATGAATTTTTTAGAACCAAAAAAACCGAGACTATGTCCAAACTTCCAAAAACTAGTGAAAAAATATAGATTCAAAGGGAACAGCGTAGAATTGCGACCATATACTTTGTGGCAGTAGAAATATTATTGCATATTCATGTAGAGGACTTCATTACCTATCCATGGATACCAAGAACTCATTTTTTGGACTTCATATGAATTTTTGAGAGCCAAAAAACCGAGACTATGTCCAAACTTCCAAAAACTAATGAAAAAATGTAGGTTCAAAGGGAACAGCGTAGAATTGCGACCATATACTTTGTGGCAGTAGAAATATTATTGCATATTCATGTAGAGGATTTCATTACCTATCCATGGATACCAAGAACTCATTTTTTGGACTTCATATGAATTTTTGAGAGCCAAAAAACCGAGACTATGTCCAAACTTTCAAACTTCGAGATTAAGGAGTGTAAGAAGACATAGTATAGACTTGGCTAAGTTGCGTATATTCCAACGATAGATTGGAATCATACATTGTGTTACAAAGAGAGAAATCTCTACATGTCATTATAAACTTCTCCATTCGGGCTAGGACGAAATTGAAGGGTGGAGGTTTTTTGGTGACAAACTTCCATGACGATTCCCTAGACACTGAAAAGACTTACTCCCGCTCACAGATCATAATAATGCCCATCAAGGTTCAGGTGAACGATGTATATATATTCGATCTTGTGTCTTATGATCAGGAAGAACTCACTAGGTGCACTTTAGGCCCAGCTCAGCTGTTCAATTCTTGTTGGGGTTTGGTGGATTTTGAGTTCACAGTATTTTACAGAAATCTTTTCGCTCATGAATTCATTTTTGGATTCGGTGGTTGGCTTGAGAATGCAGACGAAGGAGGAGTTGGGAATCGGGGATTTGGTAATTTGAGCAGACGGGCATACAAAAAAAAATGGTATAAAAATACCCGTATATGTATTCAATCCTGATACGCTTTAATATCCGCCAAGTGTACCGGGTCGAGCTCGGGGTATAGGGAATCTTCCTCGGGGTACCATGTTCTACAGAACATGGCCTTTTTGGTACACCCTACCTTCCTCCCCCCTTCCCCCTACCCCTAGCCTAGGTACTACCTATCCCCCCTAGCCTAGGTTAGTACCCCTAACCCCCTAGCCTAGGTTAGCCTAGGTTAGACCCCTAGGTACCCCTACCCCTAGCCTAGGTTAGCCCCTACCCCTAGGTTTATGATCCCCCCAGTTGACTTTTCCCCACTTTCTCGTGGTCCCCCCCCCACACACTGCGGTAGCAATTGCAGAGGGGGTGATATATATATATATATATAATTGTTTTTGTTTTTTTTTCTTAACCCCGTACTTAAAAAGGTTAATTAAGAAGAAAAACAAAAACAAAAACAAAACAAATGCAAATCAAAGGTGTTCATTGGAGAGGCATCCAATACAAATTTGGCAAAAATTTTGCCAAGAATATTTTCATTGATCAAGAATGAAAATACGGAGAATTGGGACAATCCGATGCCACCATTCATAAGTGCCTTATGAGAAATTAAGGTATTTGAGTACCAATTCAAAAATTGGCAAATATCGTGGGAGGAGTTCGTGGGGGCATCTAGGAACACGCGGAAGGCGTGGGATTGCGGTGCACGTGCAAGTGGCTTATTTATCCTCCGCATCAATTTAGACGAGGTACTTAGCATCGAAGGGTGTTTTTTTTTTTTTTTGGGGGGGGTTCAAAGAAACATAGGAGTATTTTTAAATTCTTTGGGGGGCAAGTTTTAGGCGTTGGAATTTATTTGGGAGTTGTTTAGGGATTTCCGAAAGGTTCAAAAAATTGGCATATAGAATCACATTCGACTTAACAAGATAATTGTTAAGGACGAATTGTATTTAACAACACATATTTCATGGATTTTGGGGAGGAGAGGATTATTATGTTGTAGCGGGAGATGAGAGATGTGCATAGGTGCCATTTTCTTTTCATGGCAACAAAAAACCCTCATTTTGTACTATCAATCACAGGCGGGTGCCGGTTGGATGCGGTCAATTTCAATTTCTACTTAAGTATTGTTTAGAGAAGATGATATGGTTATGAAAATTGCATTGTTTTCTATCTTTTGTTTTAGTATCTTCCTCCGTGGCGGGCTGTATTGCTGGTAGTTGTCAGCATTGCTCATTTCATGTTGTATTAGTTTGTGATAGGGTTTTGTGGGGGTGAGGTCGGAGTAATGACCGACGGGACCCTTGTGTGTGCACCAAGTGAGTGGTGTTTGTATTCCCTTATGGTGAGGCTGGATTGATGACCAGTAGACCATAAGTTTGGTGGTGTTTGCAGGTGCATGTTGTGTTTCACCTTTTGACCATTTACCTTGACACTACATTAATTTAGGTTGTTGGCTCCAGTGACCGAATTCATTGCGGGTTCATGGTTACAACTCGGAGCCAACATTATCGTTCTCCGTCTCCGGCATCATCGGAAGGTCAATCCTCAGACCTCTTGGATGTTAAACTAGTGGTAGCACCCAACGAGGCTTTTCAGCCTACTTCGGCGTTGTCGCAACCCTTGCTAGCCCCCTTGACCATCTTGCCAATTTTCATTCCTAGCAAAGGTTACGAGTGCTAACCCTTCGCATTCCGCCATGCTAATGGTTAGCTCTTCCTACCCCGGACCTATAGTTCATAGGAGGGAACCATCCCTCCTACTTTGCTTTCGAAACTCACCCCTTAATCGGTAACCCATTTCCCCAATGTGGACTTCCATCCATGGAAGTCCAATCCTATGTTGATCATCGCATTGCCGGAGCAACACTACAACAACCCGAAGCGTACTAGGCAATTATGGCCTCACAATGGCCCAAAGCCCATGGAGGCCTTGCTGTTCGGCCTCGGGTGGGTGAGGCCACACCACCTCACCCATATAAGCCTCTAGGACTCTACGCGGGGCCCCTTCCCCACCGTCAAGAGACCTCTTGTCTCTCCACCAAGAATTGGGGCCAAGTAGACATTTTCCCTTAGCTGCTGGGCCTAGAAGCCCCCAGCAAGTTCAGACCATCATAACTTCCTTGTATGATGTTTGATTCCAACAACCAACCACTCCATCTCCATCTACGCAACACGTAGATGCCGATGGACTCCTCTTTTGCCCCATTCAGGCAAGTATTGAGGAAGTTAGGCCTGTTAGAACCTTGGCAATCCCGGGAATCACTCCCAGACACTGCTGCACCAGGGCGCTGTCCCGGAACAATGCCCCACTCAAATTGCCATAACTCCTAGCTCACACCTCCGATTGAGGTGTTCTTGAGCAATCTAGAATCACCACACCATGAGCTACGCATAGCTTATGGCCTTACCCTTGTGACTCCTAGTCTTCGTGGGTGGGAGACGTTCCCAACGCTCGGGGCCCTCACCCACACTAGGATCACTTGGACCCTCTCACCAACGGCGCCACAAGTCCCGGGTGTCACTCCGGGGTCCCCCTTGTGCCCATGGTGTTTTGGGCATTGTCATGCATGAAAATTTAATAGGTAATAGGTTACTAGTAGATCGTTTAAGCCTCAAGAAGCCATGGCGAAATGCCCATACTATAGGCATGATCAAGCAACGGTTCATTGGTGGTTAGGTGAGTGAGTAGTCTTCTTGGAAACACTTCTTGTTCTTGGACCTCATGCACATGGGCCGGTTCTTGGAGGCGAGATGAATAAAGGGGGAGATAGCGAGTTCATTTGGGGGTGAGAGTTGAATGAGAGACGCAAACATGTTGGAGTGGGGACTTTGTTTGGCGTAATAAAGTTAGTGAAGAAATTATGAGAATCGTATTTTGTTCAATGTTGGCCCGAGTATGTAAGTGATTTTTATGGAAAGGTCAAGAGTTGAGAATGATAATGAATGGTGTTTGAATTTCTATGAAGTCCTTAGTGTTATGGCGCTTAGTGCATAAGTAATCCCGGCGAAATCTTCCGGTATTTCATCACTCCTCATGGAGAGGTGCGCGACAGGCGTGGAGGACTGTCACTCAGTCTCACGTCCTTTGACGAGATGGAGAAGGAGACGCAAGGCGGCATCCGGGACTGATTTTCCGGTCGAGCGGGGACCAATTCCCTACAAGATTTGAAAATTCGGTTCAGGACATGGATGAGGAAGAAACGTCAACACAGTCGCAGTTTCAATAACTGATATGCATTCGAGTTATTACCCCAACATTTGGAGTACAAGGCGCTCCAGATTTATGAGCAATGGAGGGATGCTCATTGGATGGAGCTACGCCAGGTGGAGCAGTATTGGGAAACTCCGGTGGAGTTGGTTTCCGCATTAAATGAAGGCGCAACTTCCAGTTTATTTGCCGCTCCTGTAGTGAAGCCGGAGTAAGCCGAGGGCATCGTTGTGGTCGATGTGGAGGGAAGTTTTCCCAGTGGGCTTAAAGATTAGGCTTCCGCGTCTACGAGTACGTCGAGTCCGAGTCTTCTACTCTCTCGGTATGCCCAGGCTACCCATACGGCATTAGCCTCTTTAGGGGCTCCGCGTGATTTTGATCCTATGCAGGAATTCTAATTCCATTTGGAGGAGGAATATGGAGGTTTCCACCGATATCAAATGCAACGGATCCAAGGTTTATGACGGGAGAAAGATGATACACCTCGTACCATGTACACGAGGTTGGCGAGGTTTTCCAGGGAATATGGAGATGTTTTCGTAGGTAGTCAGTTGGTGAAGGTCTTTTTGTCAAAGATTGACAAACGCCTCATTGACTTAAGGCTGCCCATGATCATCATGGATTATAGTGGCCGGACGACACTTGCAGAGGCTTTTGCCATTGTTGAGCAGTCTGATCGTGTCTTCTGTCAGCACGATGCCACTAACTTGGTGTCTATGTTAGTGGATTCTAGCAAATCCCGGAAGGTTTCGGTTGCGGCTGCGGGTTTTGCGGAGGCAGAGGTGGACAAGACCTTGTATTGTTGGTCTTGTGGGAGGCGGGCGACGCTAAGAAGGATTGTCCTTCGAAGCAAAGATAAGCCCAAACCATTGGTAATCCAAAGCGAAAACCATTTGTTCCCGCTAAGGATTCGACAAAGGGGCGGGTAAACAATTACCCAAGCAATTGAAGTGTTCTCATTGTGGGCGGAACAATCATGCGGTGGAGAACTGCTCCGCTCTCCATCCAGAGAAACGTCATTCTTCCGATCGGAAAAAGGCGTTGGAGGCGAAGATTGGAGCATTGGAGAAAATGTTCAAAATTTTGGCGTCATCCGGCCAAATCTTAGACTCGCCGTCCTCATCTAGTGCTAAGGCTAGTTCTTCCACTCCAGATTATTATATGTTCGGAGCCTCGGGGGAGGTGGTGAGTTCCGCAGTCATGACAAGTGCTCAATCTGTGTCATGAGCCATGCCCTCTACTACAGGGAGTTTGTGGATAGCTTACGAGCTTGAGAAAATGGTCCTGCAGATCATATTGGTCAGGCATGTATGCCATTGTCTTTTGGATTGGCGGATGCGGTCCAATCTGTCAGTAGTCGTCATTCGAACTTGGAGGCTTCGAATCCGGCAACTGATGTGGTACACATTTCGGGATCCAAAGTGTTGCACACCCCTTTGTTCACAGTGATGGAGTGGTTGTCGCCAGAGTTCCAACCTGCTAAGGTTTTCCACTTAGCGGGTAGGATTTTTAGAAGGGAAGATATCCTCATCTTTTCTGACCATGACTTAAACCACCACGGACTTCATTGCTTCTGAAGATCCCGAGGAAGTGGCCAAACGGTGAGCGAGACTTGCCGCAGAGACCATTGCGTCTTTTGACGCACACACCTCATATGATAAGGGGCCGACGAGGTCTTATGACTCACGAGAATCCGCGGGAAAAGCTTATCTATCTGATTTAGTTGCTAGACCTGCTTGCGAACGCCGCGGCATTCAACCCGGCTTCGTGCGTATGGTGAATGATACCAAAATTTTGGTGGTCAGTTGGATTGGGGGCAATGCCACTCGGGTTGTCCCCTGTTGTGTGATGATGGATTCAGGGGCACAACCGGTTATGATCGGCAAGAGGTTTGCCCAGGAGTTGGAGTTGGCGGCCGAAGATTTGGCTCCATGTCTATTCATCATTGTCACATCCATTGGTCACGTGGAGCGGGCCACAAGTTATACGCGGGAGCCATTACAGCTTAGCTTCCGCGTGAAGCCCGGAGATCCACCCGTACCTTTTTTTCTTAGGTGTGCGGTGACGGATACAACCAACTATGACATTTTAGTTGGTCAGCAAGCACTTTTATTCCCTTGGTTTTGGTTTGGACAACTGGATTGAGGAGGCTTGGATCTGACTGGGTTGGTCGGCTGAAGACGGTAGCATGGAATTTATTCTTGTGGCATTCGCGGCGGCCACGACCATAGCACCATTATCCATGGGTTTTGGATGTGCTGCTATTGTGGACACATTGCCTTATGGTTCCGCATTGTTGAAGGAATCATTAGCATTCATGGGAAGTATAGACGATCAGCGGGATATAGCACCTAAGGGTACATTGGTGCGTCATCCCAAGAATTCCCTTCTTCCCTAGCACGATTTCGCCGAACTATTCCGGAGGTGTGAAGACATTGTCCTCTCTCACACTCCTAGTCATACGGGATGCCCCATCGGCATTGGCACATCCCATTTTGTGGCGGCCGCCAAACGCGGGGATTACTTTGGTGGAATTGTTTGGGGGCATCGGGATGGAATTGGCGGCCGTGTTGAAAGTTGGATTCACCGTTCGATAGTACATCTATGTCAACAACAGTCCTATCTCCACCCGTGTGGCGTGTCACCATTTACACCAGTTGATGGTATTGTACCCAGAGCAGCTTCATCCGATTGCCATCCGTGGGTGCTTTGGACGTCTTCCTTGTGATGTTACACTTATCAGCGAGAAGGACTTGCGAAGGTTGGGCCTCGTTGATCTGGTGATTGCGGGATGGCCATGCCAGGGCCATTCACGTGCTGGAGCAGGCCGAGGTCTAGAGGATCCCAAGTCTAGTCTATTTTGGGACCTCATCCGCCTCATGCAGTGGTGGTTTTCCCACCAACCTTTCCCTCTAGGGTATATCTTCGAGAATGTACCTTTGTTGGGAGACTCTCGGGACAAGGTGTTGGAAGGCGGTTATTATATTCGTCAACACCTTGGACATTTCATTTTTATGTATGCCGCGACCATTGGTTCTTATGCCTACTGACCTTGGTAGATTTGGACCAATCTTGCACGGTCATCTTCTTTAGCTGCAACATTTTCTGCAGTGCCTCTACCTTTTGATCAGAAGGTGGATGACATCTTGGATCCAAACCGGACCTCTTTACCGGTTGTTCGAGATGATTTACCCCTGTTGGCATTGGTCAACAAAGTGGAGGCACCACGGAGGGCCTTTCCCACCTTTATGACGTTTCCACAGTCATTCGCATTCCGCGATCGGGGGCCGGGTATGGTGTGGGATGCTCATACCAAAACCCACACCGAACCATTGGCTGACGAACGGGAACGTGCCATGGGATTCCGCACTGGCACCACCGCAACTCCTAGCCTTACTGAGGGGCAACGATGCTTCGTGTTGGGCCAAACCATAGATCTTCATACCATGGTGTGGACTGTTGGTTTATGCCTTGCATTGTAACGACATCATGGTGACCAGTTGTTGTCTCTGGAGGCAGAGGATTTGGTCAGGGGGCACATCGTTCCACATCCATGGAGGAAGGAATTGAGGTCACGGTTGGAGAAGCCGAACGAATCTTTTGATTCGAGCAGCAGGTCATGGAGGAGCTTTTATACTGCTTTGGCTTCTTCACCTCCGGTGGTGGCTTCATCATCACATATTGGTAGTGATGAAAAAATGATGAACTCTATTGCTAGCACGGAGGTTGGGGGCATGGTTAATGCCCCTTCCTCTCAGTAGTAGTTAGAGTCCATGCCAGCACTAGGTGGCTCCCCTTTGGTGGAGAGGGAGACCACAACGTTTGATGATTGGCCATTGGAATTGGGCCCTCATCTCACTGGTGCTGAGGCACGGAAACTAAGAGCATTTATTCGCTCATACCATAGGTGTTTTGCTTTTAGCCTCCAAGATCTTGAAGGTTATAAAGAAAAATCCATCCACATTGATAACGTGATCATTTTCAGCAAGACATTACAGGAGCATGTAAGACATTTTCAAGCCGTTTTTGAGCGGTTACGGCAGTGGAGATTGCATTTGCATCATGGCAAGTGTAAGTTTTTCCATGACCGACTAGCATATCTAGGCCATATAATTATTCTAGGAGGTCTTGGAGTGCAGCAAGCTAAGGTGGACGCCTTGCAAAAGATTCCGGCACCGGTCGATGTGCCGAGACTTCGTGCTTTATTGGGCTTGGCGAATTACTATCGTTGATTCGTTAAAAACTTTAGCTTGATTGCCAAGCCTCTCACCATTCTCACGAGCAAGGACCAACCTTGGATTTGGGGTCGTGAGCAACAATATGCATTTGAGACATTGAAGCAGAAACTGGGTACGGCTCTAGTGCTTCGACGTCCAGATGTCTCCAAATCTTTCCAGTTGCATATGGGCTGGAGCTCATTGGGTTTGGAAGCAGTTGTCACTCAGAATGATGACTTTGGTCGGGAGCATGTTGTTGCTTATGCGTCGCAAAGCAACAACACGGCGGAGGCCAATTATTCGTCTTATGAGAAAGAAACATTGGCGCGGTGTGGACTATTGCCCATTTCCGGCCAAATATTTATGATCAGCGTTTTACTTTGGTGACTGACCATCAACCGTTACGGTGGCTCATGGAGTCGGATAAGCTTACTGGCAAGCTCGTCAGATGGGCTTTGTTGCTCCAGGAGTATGACTTTGAGGTGGTGCACCGTGTTGGAATTACCAACCTGAATGCAGATGGACTTTCACGCAATCCAAGTCCTTCGGATGAGGACTTTACCCGGGCCAGGTGGCCTGGAGATTGTGATCGAGAGGCGGTTCCAGGTTGACACGCGACTAGTTACCTCACCTTATTTTCTGGTGCGGTTGTTGAGGTTCCGATACAGAGCTCGGATGATGAGACTGATCGACCTCAAAGTATTGCGGATATATGGGAAGATCTTCCCGTACTGTATAAGCTTCATCAGGGGACCTTTCTTTCGTCTACATCGACAATGGAAAGGGACAAAATTAGACATCAAATAACAAAGTTCCGTTGGGAGAACAGTTTTTTATTTCGATTATGGTCGGATGGGACAAGGCATATTGTCCCTAGACCGGATCAAAGGGCCTCCTTGGTGCGACAAGTGCACGAGGAACTTGGCCATTTTGGCATACGCAAGACACATTCAATGTTGCATGGCCAATATTCGTGGATTGGCATGTATCAACAGGTAGTTGCTTATGTCGGGAGGTGTGAAGTTTGTGACCTAGTCATGTCTAGCTTTAACACCTTGTCACCTCAGTTACAGTCCTTACCTATCATGGAATTGGGCTACTGTTGGTCGTTGGACTTTGCGGGACCGTTGGTTGTTACGTCACGTGGAGCAAAGTATGTGTTGGTGATGGTGGAGCATTTTAGCAAGTGGATTAAGCTTGTTGTTTTACCCCAAAACTCTACAGAGTTGGCCGCGGCCGCCTTTCTGGATCGTGTGTTGGCATGTTTTGGAGCATTGGCTAAGGTATTGACGGACCAAGGGAGGGAGTTCCTCGGTGCTTTTGAGGAGTTGTGGAGTAAGGCGCTCATAGATCACCGCACCACCTCTCGGGATCATCCGGAGGCGGATGGCTTGGCTGAACGGGTTGTTCAGACAACCAAACGTGGCTTGAGGAAATATGAATTACTTCGGGGGAGCCATCGGGATTAGGACCTTATGTTGCCTTGGATTGCTATGGACTATCGATTTAGTAGGCAAGCCTCTTTGACGTCCTACAGCCCGTATCAATTGTTGTATGGACGTGAGCCTATACTCCCGAGTTCTATTCGGGAAAAGCTAGCTCATGTTGTGAACTTGGATGATCCAAACATTTGGACAGAGTGTTTGCAAGATTGGGCTCAATTCTTCCAGAGGGCCATACCTATGGCCATGGAGAATCTGTCCATTGCTCAGCACCGTGACACATTGCGTTATGCACGCATTCGTAGTTGTGCGCACCTCTCCATGAGGAGTGCCCGAAACACCATGGGCACAAGGGGGACCCCGGAGTGACACCCGGGACTTGTGGCGCCGTTGGTGAGAGGGCCCAAGTGATCCTAGTGTGGGTGAGGGCCCCGGACGTTGGGAATGCCTCCCACCCACGGAGACTAGGAGGCACAAGGGTAAGGCCATGAGCTATGCGTAGCTCATGGCGTGGTGATTCTAGAATGCTCAAGAACACCTCAATCGGAGGTGTGAGCTAGGAGTTATGGCCATTTGAGTGGGGCGCTGTCCCGGGACAGCGCCCTGGTGCAGCAGTGCCTGGGAGTGACTCCCGGGACTGCCAAGGTTCAAAGAGGCATAACGTCCTCATAAATTGCCCAAATGGGGCAAGTGAGGAGTCCATTGGCATCTACGTGAAACGTAGATGAAGATGGAGTGGTTGGTTGCTAGCCTCGGACATCATACAAGGAAGTTATGATGCTCTGAAGGTGCTAGAGGCTTCTTAGCCCAGCGGCTAAGGGAGAATGTCCACTTGGCCCCAACTCTTGGTGGAGAGACAAGAGGTTGGTTGACGGTGGGGTAGGGGCCCCGTATAGAGTCCTAGAGGCTTATATGGGTGAGGTGGTGTGGCCTCACCCACCCGAGGCCGAACGGCACGGCCTCCATGGGCATTGGCCCAATGTGAGGCCATAGTTGCCTAGTATGGTTCAGGTTGTTGTAGTGTTGCTCCGGCAATGCGATGATCAACATAGGATTGGACTTCCATGGATGGAAGTCCACATTTGGGAATTGGTTACCGATTAAGGGGTGAGTCCCGAAAGTAAAGTAGGAGGGTTGGTTCCCCTCCTATGAACTATATGGTCCGGGGTAGGAGGAGCTAACCATTAGCATGGCGGAATGCGAATGGTTAGCGCTCGTAACCTTTGCTAGAATTGAAAATTGGCAAGATTGTCAAAGGGGACTAGCAAGGGTTGCGACAGTAGTGGTACTTACCAACCTCAATTGCGGAGATTTCGGCAGGGGAATTATGTTTATCTCCAACGTGAGGCGCCTACGACATTGGATGTTAGGGCGGGACGCATTATCCTTCGGATGAAGGGGGTGTTGTTGAGTGATTTGTTGTTGTTGGAAGGCAAAGATGGCAGGGAATGTCGCGAGCATTCCAAAAACTGTGCCCCATGTGATCTACCCATTGAGGGTACAGTTCATTCTGAACTGGTTGTCGTGCCAGAGGGTCTTCCATGTTTTGTGTATGGAGAGAAGAAAGGAGCGGCCACTATGCTCTTGTGTAATCAGTGTCAATATGGTTGGCACATGACATGCTTGAGGCCACCCTTAACTTCTCTATCATCTGGACAGTGGAGTTGTCCTCGTTGTCGAGGATCTTCGGTACTTGGTATTTCCACCAATCGTACTTGATGATCATGTGTGGTTTTCATCATCTTGTGCTTGTCCAAGTAGAAAATGAGGAGTTATGGCTTAGAGACGCAATCAACATAAGGCGGTGGAATTAATTCTTTGGAATCTGATGGCCAAACATCAGAGGCGATTAACCCCTAAAGGACCGGGGGTGTTTTAGCTTAGGTCATGTTTTCTTTATTAGCTCTTGTAGCAAGCTCAATTTCTTATTAATGTGGGGTGATTTTCACAATCGGCACCGTTGAAACTAAAGAAAACTTACATAGCTTATTTATGAAAAACAAGATCAACAAGATCGCACAATTTCTGAGAAATTGCCACCGTTGAGAAGATTGATGGAAATTGTTCGGGCAGGGGGTACTTCGTACTTATGCTAGAATTAGATTGCTTAGAAGTGCTCCAAAACATTTGAAATTTTTACAACATGTAAAAAACATTATGACCCTCATGTGGAATTTTTTTCGTCAAATTTTGAGGTGTGGAAAAAAAGATATGGAACTCTGAAGTCTCCAAGCAATGACATTGGGCCCAAAAACTGAGAACTCAGAATTCGCCAAAAATCCAATCCTTCATCATTTTCTGATCGGAAAAGACCATTGGATCCATCTCGCAAAAACAGCCAGGGTCCTCTCCCCGCAAATTTGGGCTTCTTTGGAACAATCTCATCCAATTTGCACTTTTCTACAATCAAAAGCCCCTTGGGGGCCTTACGGTCCTTTAGGGGTTAAGGATGGGGCTCACATTGCACCCAACCTACATTTCCTTCGAATGACATTTACCACACTAGTTAGTTACGGAGCAATCTTTCATTATCCATGCCCTTTGGATTGGCATTGGTCCTAGCTGCTTGGCATGACTCCATAGTCAGTTGAGGGGGGGGGGGCATGTCGAGGTGTGTTGTTTATGTCTAACTTTGTGTATGTTAGTGGTGGTTGGTATTCGAGCTGCAGTGACATACGATCGCTATTTACACGACAAAATGTTACATTGACGATGCTTTTGAAATATGAAGCGGTCCAAAATCATTATTACGAGAATTCTAGGATTTATCTATATCATAAGTCATATAACTGCGGATATTTTAGGTATTATCAAAGGTGATGACTTTGACCACACATAGAGGTTTTCTACTAGAGACCACCAAAAAAACCATAATAAATATCTATATTTACGTTGGTCTTCATGATATCCATATCACTAGAAGAAAATCTTTCTCGTCGGCGAGTTACAAAGATACGCACTACACGATAACACTAACTAATATTTTAATCAAATACGCCTTTTATTCTATAATAAACTAAGAGCCCGAGGTAACCTGACAACATTTATACGACAATGCTTTAAATAAATCATTTATGGTTTGAAATCAACTATATTTCAATAATAAAACAAACGCATCGTGAGGAATATACGGACCCTTCTCGTCCTTAAGCTCGACTACTCATCGTACACCCGAGCCTTAGACCCGGGGGCTCTCCTAAATTCTAAATTTAGCATGTTTTTACAACAAGTTCATGAATTAAGGTTTCTACCCCGCCCAATAATATATTGACGGAACTCTAGAAACCTCTAAAGCTTAAATTTAGTTAAAACTCTCAATAGTTTGAGCTTTGGATAAAAGTTTATCAACTCCAAGTATCGAACTTTTCAAAATTGCAAGTTTGAGCTCTCAACTCAAGCACTAAGGTAGATGAAGCTAATGGAGACACTCCAACTTTGTGAAATCATCCAGCCGATGGATTCAAGCATTAAAAGCTTAAGCATATTCGCAATTATGAATTATGACCAAAGAATTTTAAATTGTTGAAATCAGAGTTCAGGAAGGTGTTGATTTAGGCTTTGGAATCAAAGATCTGTACTTCCCAGTGTCGTGTCATAGAGGGGAACTCTTTTATCATTCAATATGGTGTAAGTGGACAACATCATCGGCAATGAAAACCAAGTTTAATGCCAATATTAGATGAATCATGTTTTCTAAAGTGGTCACATGTAAAATAATATGTTCTCAAATTGTTTTTTCAATATCAAATACTTACAATACAAGTTGGTTTGCACCTCACAACCACATACCGCCTCCAAATTTGCTCACCTCACGTACAAAAATCAAGCGTGTTATAGCGAGACGGATAACACTCCTCATTATGGAGGATGATGGGTGTAGTTTGACTTTTGTGAGGGCACCTAACTCGAATATCATCAAGGCGGGGGCTAAATTGCCATGTATTACACACCTATAATATTAAATCAACTGTACCGCTAATTAGAACCCTAAATTAGAGGTCCAATTAAGGAAGGTCTCCTAATTAGCATGATCTCCTTTAGTATTAAGGGAGCCTAAGATTCAGCTTAATCAATTTTTTGCCAAAAAGAGTCTCACCTAAGAATGTTGTGAAGGTAGTGGGCATGATCAGGTTGCCAACCACAACAAGCATTGTAGTGAAAAGATCAGAGTGCACAACCAGGTGCATGCATATAGAATACAAATTCATTGTGGTCTCATCCGTAATTTGTTTGATCACTCGAATGACCATCATTTTGGCTACCTCCAAAGTTTAAACTATGCTTATTTCATCTATCAATACAGCTTATAACTGTAATTTAATTTGTAGTTTCATTCATTGAAAATGTGGAATTTCAGATAGAATATTTCATCACAAAAACAGACAATTTGGTGATTATTTTAAACAAAAAATGCTGTCTACGAATAATTATCATATTCTGAGCACAATCTCTCTTCGACTATTATATATATTGTGTTCTTTCTTAAATCCCATGTTACCTGAGGTGAAATGTAACACATAAATTACTTGCAGTAGCTGATTGAACTCTAGATTAGCATTAGAGACCCTTGAATAAGTCCGGAGGGTTGCTATTAGGATGACCACATGCCACAAATCTGTTGTTTGAAACTTGTGAGACGTTAATGTGGCACAAAAATAATTTACTACTTGACATACAAAGGTCTTGAAACAGCCTGGCGTGGTACAACGGTACTTTAGTAGTCCATATCAAAAATAGAGGTAAGTGTCCAGGGTTCGGACGGGGGTCACCAAAACCCAACTGATCAGCAACTCCGTAAACTAATCTTAGATTTTGGAACATACAAAACCTCAAGAACAAGATTGTTTGATACTGTTCTTTGAGTCAAGAGCAGACACAATCAGCATCTCCCCTAAACATATCACACCAAGAGCTTGGGAAGAAAATGTTGAGAACTGATTCATGCAAAACTGGTGACAATAACTATACAAGTTGGACAAAATGATACTAAATCCTAATCTTGCTGCACGAGCACAGGTGGGTGTCTCAATCCAGTGAGAAATGTGGGCGTCTATGTTACGGGGTGGATAAGGAGTCTGCAAAAGAGAGCAACTAAAGCAAATGATATAGCTTCAGAATGTCACACTTGTTGTGATTTGCACTTGCTCACCGGCCAGCTAGCTATTCGAGAGGGCTGTATACCTCAATAGAAAAATGTTCACCTCCACCACATTATGCCTCCACAAAAAGCGTGCAGGGGAGTAGATTAATCCATGTATAGCAGATGCTATAATGGCCAATGTATATCCATTCTCCCTGACTCTCATTTGGTGTGTACAAGACTAGGGTCATGTTATTCCATGTCATACTGGCAACAGCTCAAGCAACTATGGCATTGGAAGCAGGCTGCAATGGTGATCCTTCCTCTTGTACTTCTTCACTTGTATCAGTGTCTTCATAAATTCGGTATTGATCCTGGGAACAGTTCAAGCAACTATGGCAATGGAAGCAGCCTGCAATGGTGCCTCCTTTCTCTTGTACTTCTTCACTTGTTTTGGTGTCTTCTTCATTTCGGTATTGATCGTCACTGCTTCAGGCAGGTCAATAACAAGATCTGGAGCTACAGCCCGCATGCTCAGGGCTTGCAGACATAGCCGCTCAGTGCGGTTCACAGGGAGTCCACCCTTAGCGTCCTTGCTCTTATGGAGATAAGCAGTTACAAGAAGAGGCCTATTCCGTTGCAAAGCGTGGGTAGTAGCATCATCAAGAAGTTTCACCAAGCGTTGGAATGTCTGATTCTCATTCTCTTTCCCAACGATCAGAGGTTCAGAAGGACTTCTTGATATCAGTTGGGTGTTGCATAAGCTTTCAAGTGCTTCTGCATCCTCGCATCCAGGGTCTTCCAAGTGTACACCCTACAATGATTTTTTTTTTAAAAAAAATTGTGAGAAGGGGATAAGACGAAATTAACATTTATTATTAGACTACACATGCACATAAAATCCTGCAAACCTAGGGTTCAACCTTCCAAAACAACTACATATCACCTTCTCATGTCCTTCTATTGTCCAGAAATAAATCTAGGCTCCTCGCTGATGAATACGCAACCCATTAGAACTGGGTAAAAGTACACTAGTGAGTGCTTTAGAACTGGATCCATACCTCAGAGTCAGAAAGATATCCATCAGGGACAACAAAGCCATCAGCACTGTCCTCATCACCTTCATTGTCAATTTTGTCCAGATCATCCTCCTTGTCTTCACAATCTGACAGACTTTCCCCAGGATCCTCCTGCAATTGCAATTACCTTAGCATGAATATTCAAGTAGGCATTAGCATTACTCACAAACATATGGGATTCCATGTTTTAAATCACTCAGCTTCTAATGTCATAATGAGAACACAAAACCTTGGTGAAAAAAAGGTACCTCTTCCCACTCTTCATCACTGTCCACCTCGTAATCCAGTGAAGGATCTTTCTTTAGTGGGCACCGTGGTCCAATAGTTGCACTGCATTCACACCACACTTGATAAAGTCAGTAAGTTGCAATTGAAAATTATTTACACTTTCTGAAACTCACTGAATCTTTTCAATGAGTCGACTATTAATTGGCATAAACTAGAAAACCATGATACAGGAGCACACCCTTCACCTGACACACAACTGTGCATATTCAGAGAATCAATGTAGCAGTGTCAAACCTCTGTTTTGAAAAAGTCCCATAATATGCTGGTCTGTGGCTTTTGTCGAATTGCAGGAGTTTCCATGGTCTGTTACAGAGCTTCTTTCTTGGGGGAGCCATAAGGTCTTCATCGTTTGCGATACCAATCTCTTCCCTGTCCAAGTCTTCCTCAAACTCAAGCCGCATTCTCTTGAGCGAAGGTGTCCCACATGAGGTAATACTTTTTGTTACTGAAGACTTTTGTACAGACTCCGGGCCTGCACCTTGCAGCCGGAGCTCTGTGTACAAGGCAGTTTTAGGCTTCCTGCGGAGACCCCACCTGAGAAAGTTCTCAGAAGCCCTTGCCTTCCGTTGCTCCCTCCATGATGCAGTGTGCGACCTATCGCCAACAGTATGGCCCCAAAGTCAGAAAATCATCCTATGAAATCCACTGCCACCACACAGTACTCCACGAAGGATACCAAAAATTAACTACGCCTGCTTAGTAATCATCCTGTGAGCGCATGAGCAGTAATTCAAGATCATGATAGAACTCAATGCAGGATGTACACAATACCTGAATATCATATCCGCATTCAAGTCCGTGGTATCAGTAAGTTCTACATCCATTCGAGCTATGATTTCCTCATACACAGGATTGGCACAGCCCGCCAGACTGCTTTGATCTGACACGTTCTGGGGCAATTCTGACCTTTGCTCCTCCGGTGGAGTCTCTGGCTCCTTAGGCCGAAGGAACCTGTTGATATTGGAAAAATGTATCATGAGCAAGTGAACTTGGTAACGAGTAGGTCTACATAGTGATCTGACTTCATGCCACAAGGCAAGTCTTGGAATTCTGTACTTGGACGACCAGAGCCCAAACAGAACCAAAGAATAGTAATGACTCAGTCTAACCTTTTCATCATAGACGCCTGTTTTAGGAGGACGAGCTGCTGTTTCTTCTCAGCAGCCTCTCTAGCCTGTCTCCTCTGTTCTTTCTCGGCATCAACTTGTTGCCTCTTCATCTCCCTCTCTTTCCTCTTCTCTTCCTTCTGTGCCTCCTCCTGTTGCTTCTTCTCCTCCTTTTCCTTTTTCTTCATCTCTTCCTGCACCCGCTTAATATCTCTCTCCTGCAAAAACTCAAAATGCTAAGTGTCTGGATACGACAGAGCGATGCAAATATGATCCGCATCCTAAATTACTTACAGAAATCTCCAGCATACGATACAATTGCCACCTATAATGTCACAAATGCATAAGTACTATGTGAGACGCACTTGTCGTGTTGCCTCCTTCAGCGCGCGAGCTTGCTCTTTCAAGGCATTTTTCTTTGTCTTCCACTCCTCTTTATCAGGGGTTGCAATTTGTGCCCCCTGCATCCCAGACACATTGTCTATCAATACCTCCGGAAAACAGTCAACGTTCTATACAACATCAGAGTCACCGCTTGATCCGAAAGAGAAGATTAGCGTCTCACCTTGTGGATGTTTTCTTTGTTCGGTGCGTGCGAATTGCTCTCCTTCGTAATCGGTGTGATCTTCATCTTTGCCATCTCTTCACCTTGTCTCCAATAGTCGTCTAATCGAGTGCACCCTAGGTTTCCTCTCCAAAATCACTGATAGAATAACAAGATTTTCCTCCCGGATGCTCTGCACCTCTGTTCACAGATCACAGTATCAGCTATGCAAGGTATCGTATGCAGCAAATTCAATACAGAAATCCTCCACAAGAATCAATGAGCGAAACCTACAGCAAAAACCTCGCAATCCAGAAGCCCGAGCTATACTATCTATGCAAACCAAAAGGAGAGCCGTTGAAGAAACTCTGGCTTCTTCAGATTGCAAAGCTATTAAAGCGTGTACAAGCTTCCAGCAAAATTTAAAGCTCTCGGTTCAAAGACCATTGGAATCGAATCCTGGGTTGTGCTACATATCAACAATGGAGAGACGTTGAAGAAACTCTGGCTTCAGATTGTAAACCTAGGGCGCCCAAGCTTCCAACAATTCGAAGCTCTCTAATCACAAGAGCCTTCGATGAAGGTGAATCCCGGGCTGTGCAGACTATCGAAAACAGAGAGCCGTGCAAGAACTCTACCTTCTCCAGATTACAAAGCTAGGTGGACAAGTTCGAAGCAAATTGGAGTGGTTTGTGCAGAGAAGCTTACAGTGGAGAGCCTGCTGTGGAGCTCAGAAGGGACGCGAGCCAAGAACTTCGGAATCCGAGGAATGAGCGGTGGAATTGCAGAGCTAGGGCAGATTGCACAAGCAGAGCAGCGGGCTGGCTATTGCGGCGCATTGAAACGCTCTGTGGAGAATTGGGCCCGGTGAGTTGGCGGGGGCTGGCGGGAGGGGGAAGGGCAGCAATTCCTTCCCGCTCTAGTTCAATTGAAATAGCCTTAACTGGTAGATATGAGCCCTGAAATCTACATGTCGCGAAGAGTGCGAAACGCGAGTAGCCACTCCCGCCAGTTTACAAACGACGGGGGCAAAGGGTGGCCTATCATCTCCTCCCTCCACTTGATTCAAACCCTCAGATTAGGTGGATGAAACAGATTTCATCCTCCTTCATCCAACGCCTTTGTAGAGATTGGAGCCTGTTCAAGGGTTTGGGTTCGAAGCCAGGCTAGCCCTGGTTTGGCAACCACCTGGTTAAACTGGGCCCTATTTAATACATAAAGACCTGGCCGTAATTTATGTTTGTTATTACAGTGCACTTAACATTGCATAATCTCGTTTTCTCATAGGGCACTCAGATTTCCAATATGGTTTTTATGATTTTCTATCATGTGTGGAAGCATCTAGAAATTATGGCTAGGTCTTTACGTGTAGTGAGGCCCTTGAGATAGGACATCATCATAAATTAGTCCCCCTGTTCACGCTCCTGTCCTTAGGGGGCCCTTAATTCCAATAATGCCTTGTTTCTCACGCCCCACTTATTAGATAATGCATTCGGGGGAGTGCCTTATGTAAAAAAAAGGACATTGTGCGAGGTAGTAGCCGAGCATAGGTATTTGTGTTCCCCGAATTGATAGATAAATAGAAACACCGGCCTTGATTGAGGGCAAGCGTGAATGGAGAGTTATTTCGCTCACGGGCTTATTGCCACCCTTCAATGGTGGACTCTATCTAACGAACCAGGTCAAACATTGCTAGTAACTTTCCCATTTGGGGATCGAGTTCCTCGTAATGCACTCCCCTGAATGCATTACCAAATGTCAAGATCCAAGGATGGATTTCAACAACTATGATTAGTTGGAGAAACATAATACCTTGCCTAGAAACGTGATACACTCCGAAATATGTCCTAGGGTACCACATAATGCAAAGGGAAATTTGACTTGGATCTTCACTTAATTGATAAGACCCCAACCCAAGGGCCTTCTTGAGCGTAAAGCTTTCCAACAAAATTTGAATTGCATGATTGAGGATCTAATCAATGACTCAACATTGGTTATATAAGATGTCCATCATGTTTTGACTTTGGGCCCTTACATGGTGTATAACACCATTTACACTTATAGTTTTGTTGGAGGCTTATGTACATTGAAAGGTAGAGCTTTGCTAAGAATTTTGTTGTGTATTTGGCAAGCGCCTTATATTGGACTTCATGTGTAATCTTCATGGGAGCCATTGATTATGTTATAGACCTAATATTTTGAAATTTTTAGAAAGACTTTACAATCGATAAGGTCCTTGGGCCACGGCCTTATGTGAATACATGTCAACCCTCAGGTTGGGCCCTTAATCATGTTATCGATTACTTAAGGGCCATTTTACATTATAGGCAAAGGACCTTGGTATTTGAGTAATATGTGGTTAGGTGTGGATCTACGAACAAACATCAAAAAGACATGTGGTTAAAATAAATTTGACATTAGGTGTTCAAAATATGTTAACCTTTATAGGCTTCATAGTTGACACATAAGTGGAGGAACCTATAGGACCATTTAACGACCATGAGAGTATTCACTTTGATAATCATGAATAAGGTAGTCATTTGAACTCCACATTTTACGAGGTAAATGGTTACAACTGTGATACCTCAATTTGGATGTTATTTGGATACATTTCTCTTTGCACCCACTTCTCTTAGGATAAGAAACACACAACTTATTGCGAGATAATTAGCAACATGGGCCTACCTTAGATCACTCTCAAAATATTGATGTAGTAGAAACACAACATTCATTAAAATGAGAGTTTTCCAGTGAATTGAGAGTACATAAAGAAAACTATTAATCCAAGAATGAAATGAAAACCACTGGAAAGTTGTAGAGTACAAGTAAAAAAATAACAGTTGATTTTCCGCCGTAAATTCCGCCGTAGTTTCCATTAAAATGAGAGTATGTTAAGCTGGGAAATCGACTCATTTAGGTCAACTCATCCTAAATTGACAACATATTGTCCTCATTTAGGTCGACTCAACCTAAATTGACTAACATATTGTCCTCATTTAGGTCGACTCGACCTAAATTGACTAACATAATTGTCCTCATTTAGGTTGACTCAACCTAAATGAGTCAATTTCCGAGCTTAACGTACTCTCATTTTAATGGAAACTACACGTCTGAAGTATAATCTAGTATATATCAACCTAACATGACTTTTAGGTGTCCAAATGGCCAATATTATTTTGAGAGGATCCCACTCTCTCAAAATATTGAATATCGTGTTTAGAGAGCATTCAGTGTGCTAGTCAAAGATTCGGAAGCAGATCATCGTTTTCACAGACGATTCTATATCGAGATTGACACATATTCCGCAGATTAAAAATAAAAATAAAAAACGTAAATTTCCATATCAAGATCGACCATCTGCTCTGTAAACACCTACTTACGTACTGCTTCGATCATACACTTGTAGTTTGCACCTCATTTTGTTTAGGCTTGCCTTTGATTTGATAATCTTGGAGAATGCACAGGTTGCATGACAGATAGATAAATTAGCCCGAGGTCTTCCATCGAAGTTGACAAACTGTTTCCCGTGTGCTTCATGCATCCGCAGTCATTGAACAGAGTCTACGTCCTTGAAGTTGTGATTCATGTCTGGAGATTTCTTTAGAAGACTGCAAATCGGAAATCTTGGTGACATTTTGACTCATCTCATCAACACACAGTGACTGACTGTGTGCGAAGGCCATTTCTGTGTTACTTTCTTTTGGTGAGTGTACCAATGAACAGATCGATCGAGTGTCATTACAGATCGAATGTCATTACAGATCGATCGAGTGTAAGAAACAACCGGTTCAAATTCAAGACTTCAGAAAGAACTCCAATCCGATTAGAGAGAGAGATTTACAGAGAATTCCTTGATTAAATCAAGAAAAACCGAAAGATGTCAACATGTGATCGGTTGATCTTGGAAACACTGGGATCTCGACGGATTATGTCCAAAAATCTTCCTGGACACTAGAGCGTACTGATCAGTATGCTCACCAAAATGAGCCTTATATACCAGTGTTGGTGTGGTGGATCATCCTTTCCTTCTTCTGCCACTCGGGTACCTATGATGAGGATTACCATTTTTTTGATACCACAACGTGTTGGTAATTGACAGTAGCTTTGTTTTCAATACCATTCAAGTCTGTATGCCATGCAAGATGCTTCATGTCCTATGTAAAATTGTCCTTGTATCTATATGGATTAGAATGGTATTGACCCAAATAATAACTCGTATATACAACGAGTCTCTCACTTTGACATATCCACCAAAATATCAATAGGTGACTGGTTTTATAATTTCGATACCCACGGGTAAGTTCTCTAATCTAATCTACCATCATTGATGTTGAATATTGATGCCATGCATTCACCTATACACCAGACCAACATTTGTCTATGCCATGTCCCTCGTCTATATGCCTTATTTGGCAATGCCGGGCTTCCTTTCCAATCAATTGTTTCTAGATCACTTCTAAAACCTCTAACAAACCGATTATTTCTTATAGATAAAAGAGGAGCAACATGGTTGGAAAGAGGGGATAGAGAGGAATCCATTGATGCCATCCGTTTTCTTTTTAATAAAAGAGGTTTAAGAGATTTTCATGGTTTGTTTGTAGAATTAATTAGAAGCAGTTTTTTCAGAGCAGGTGTCATCGAGCTTCCAGACACTCTAGGTATTTACTTTCACTTAAGTTTTCTTAGAACGAGTTGTTACAGTGTCAAACACAATGCTTATAATGCGAGAGCAGCTCTACAAATGTCTTAGCATCTGCAAACAAGTTCTAAAGATGCCACCCATGTGGGTGCTATGTACATAGTGTTGCCACCTCCAACTCTACGATCAAGGATTCTCTATGTTTCATATTGTGGTCCATAGTAAGGTAAGACGCTCAAAAACAAACACTTTTTCTCTTTGCACCCACTTCTCATGAGATGCGAAACACGCAGTTAGTGTGAGATGATTAGCAAATTCAAATTGTATCCATAGCCACTTTTCTCATAATTTTTGGAGCTCGTACAAATATCCTAGCCATTGTCAAAGTGAAGATTATCATAATTGTTAAATGATCGTAGAGGTCCCCCCCCTCCAATTATATAGGTTTATTATTGCGTCTATAATGGCTAACAAATTTTTAACATGTCATCCCAATCTCTTTTCATCACATGTCTTCTTGGTGTCCGTTCTCAAATTCATACTCAACCATACACCATGTAAATAGAGGTGTATGTTTAAGATCAAATATTGGATTACACACATCTACCTTAACCCTTAAAGGGCCAAGCATAAAATTGCACAATTTCAAGGAAAAATTAAACACTTTCGTGTATGAGATGGTGTGTTGCATATGGCAAACATTAATTGGTGTTCAACTTTATGGGTTGGATGTTACCTTCCATAGGTGCCCTAGTTTTAGATAACCCATACCCTATGTCTACATTTAGTCTATTGAGATTGATGTGCATCTCTGTAATCTGTTAAGATTGGACAGTTGCCTGTACTTCAAGATACTGTTTCAATGAGGCCGTGGTTTACTGTGATGTTTTTTGGGTGTCATATCCATTATTGTGGAGTTCATGACACGTCACTAGTGAAAAAGCTTTATTTGGTTTTATTTTATGTGGTCCAGGGGCCTTGTTCTATGCGTGACTACAAAGGACTCCAACTTATAGCGTTTGCATACACATAGCAAATGCTTGTGAAAATTTAGGAATCCAAATGGTAAATCTTTGCCTAATATATATATATAGAGAAATCTAGTATTGTGATACATTTGTGGAATTTTTATATCTTATAAAATGGTGTATGGGTCAGTAGGTGTTGTCCCTATCCCTACCTAGACGCCCTACTATGTGCTTTGGTATGGCTAGCCAAACCCATCCCATCCTCGTTGCCCACCCTTTATCATGGTCACTTTCCTATTAGCCCATGAGAAGCCTTCTAGGCATGGATGAAGCCAAATTAAAAAGATGTCACCATATTTTTGTCCCTTAAAAAAAGCCGGATTAAATTCTAAAACTACCCATTTTGGGACAACATAAACAATTGCAGCACAAACCTCGCGCACTTTACCTTGTCCAATTTGACAATGATCTCAACTTTGTGGCCCTCTTCAAATTCTTGAAAAGGCCAAATATGGCCTCCTGGTCCTTTAGGGGTTAATAACAATTCATTTCATGGTTTTCTTGGCTCTTCCTACACAAAAATACATGAGAGATTTCGCCAACCCATGGTTGGCATGAATGATGAGAGACACTTCACACTCATCAAAGTCACAAACTCAAATGTAAGCTCGGGGTTTGGTGGACCTTTTATTCTTTGGATATCTAGGATCGTTAATTTTGCGAGCCTCCATATTCATCCATGGATCATTTTCATTTTGGACCTTGAAGAAACTTGACATATACCCTAGAGGGTGAATGAATTAAAGGTTGCTACCTATTTAGGCCAACCTCAATCTTTAGCATGTCAAATCTACCACAATTGTTCTTTCATTGACGCATGTTGATTGTCTAGAACTCATATGTTGGTAGTGTAAACATACTTAAATATGGTGGAGAATTTATGTTTTCAATTGACATGCAAACATAATAACCGCTTTGTGCTTGAAGTATGCAATTCTTATGAAATACTATTCCCCCCCCCCCCCCAAACAAATGATGGAACAACTTGCTTGAGTCAGTGGACAGACAACAAGGTCAAGTGTAGCATGTTGGACTAATGGTTAGGGGATGGCTAGACACATCAATTCATATGCATAGGTGCAGGATTATGCAACAAGGTAGCCATACCCTCCCGGGTACGCAACTCCCATATTGCATGCAAGGGGCATTGGATCATGAACTACTTAGAAGACGGCTTTTGTAAAAATTATATCAAATTATATAAAAACAAAAGGACCAAAAAGTTGGATGAAGACCAAATTAAATTAAATAAGATATAGAAAAAGTTGGGTTGCATATTTATCTATTTTTTGTAAATTCCACAACATATATAAAAAATATAATACCTATTTTGTTCTAACCTATGCCTATGCTTAATTTTAAAAGATCCACATGAGTAGTTGCCTCCAATTAAAATTAAAGGTCATTGGCAATGTTTTCTTTATTTTAAAAAAATATTAAAAATTTATCAAAAAGCCCAAAAAGTTGGGTAGCTTGGCCTATGGTACCTATATTTAAAAACATATAAATAGATTTTTAATGCAATTATATGCTTCAAGGAATATTCATTCCCTATATATAGTTATATATTTTGGGTTCCTTGTTAGAAAGGCTACAAGAGTTTCCTACATTAAAACGAATTATATCACTCGAGATTGAACTAAAATGCATTGTGAGTGATTATAATCAAGGCCATATAATACGGGAGTTGTGTACCCGGGCATACCCTAAACCAATACGTAGCCTAAAACCAACAATACAAGATATGACATATGATCGCTAGACATTCGATCGTTTGGACTTGTGCCGTCCCGACCTGCTGTACCCATGCATGTGAATTAATGTCCCAGTCCGTCCCTGCACCATCTGCTCAACATGTTGTTGTTGATAGCTGACAATATTAAAACTTTGGAACAACAATTGCGTCACCACTTATTTGTAGTCTATTGTATAATAGGTGGATGGTACATAATGTGCTACATACCTAGTGTTGGTTTTTTGGGGCATGTGTAGATTATCAACATTGACCATGGAGAGCAAAATGTTGTATTGATTAGTAATTCAATCTCCCATGAAATGAACCGGAGAGAGAGTCTCTGAGCCTCCTATTCAACACGAGAGGTCAAGAATTTGATATGGATGGTTTTCAATTGCCTCTCTATTGTAAGTAGACCGGCTGTGCACACATGAACATTTGAGGTCAGCTTCCCTTATGGAAAATGTGACTCGGAAAACCTGAACCTTCTCTCATAATTTGAAGACACTGATCACATGATGAAAGTTACGATGCTATAATTCCTTCGTATCTTCATAATTTTGTTCTTGCAGAGACTCTTTTGTGTTCACTTCATAACGGAAATCCCTCTATAGAATGACGTATTTAAGACTTTTGTGCTCACTCTTCTTGATTAAACGTCTCTATATGAGTGGGACTTGACAAGGTCTGTAGTCAAGAATGGACACCAAAGACAAGTGTTACGTTTTGATAATTGACACATTCAGGAGGGTCTATGTGATCGTTTCAAGAGAAAGATCGCTTCACCTTGACCTCTTATAACTCTTTTTGTAATCTCGACTCTGATTCTGCAACTTGAAATGACTATTTTTGTAATTTGCAACTCCTATATATCTGGATGAGACAAATTCATGATCCGATCTGATAACTTACATCCTAATTAGCCACAATTCTTTTGACGAAATCTTTTGATCACAATTTCCATTGTTTGCAGATGAGTTGACTGGAACCGTGCTCCATTTGGAAGCTTGAAGCAAATTGTTTCATGATCATCAGCCATGGCACCCAAAAAGCCGAGTGTTAGAGGAACAGACAAGCCTCCAGAACTAGGTTACCCATTTGATTCTCATTTGAATTGAATTTTCTCACATTTCCAACTCTTGATGTTGTCAGTATCATTAACTTTCCCACAAACCTTTAAGTTTATCGATCTAAACAGACGGCATTGATTTCTCATTGATTCAATCAAATCTAATGACAACATTGATGAATCAATGTCTACCAAATATAGCTGTTGCCATTTTAACCTAATTTTGTTCCCATGGTTTAGAGTTGCAAGACCTAAAAGGTTGGACTTTGAGTTGCATGAATGATGTATGAATCAAATTTTATTAATTGTGAGTTAGCATTGAGAAGGTAATAAAACCTAAGGGCATGTGCCAACACTAACTCAACGTTGAATGGTGTCCACATGTATTTTGAGGTGTAAAAAATTGAATGCAAAATAATCATACCCTAATATATACTACCCACCATTTCCAGCATGCACATATAGGTCCGTTGACTCAATTTATTGATTGCTTTTGAAAATGTTGCTTCCACAACACATCAGTGCAAAGCTCCAAAATTGAACTCGGACAATGGATGTAGTTGCCATGATAATGTCACCAACCTCTAAATTCATATGATATCAACATCGATTTCACATCGATCATGACATCCCCTACATTGTTGAATCAATGCCTATGAGATTTACAAGAGTTGCAAGACTTAAAAGGTTGAATTATGAATTGAATCAATTTTGAGCAAGTCATTAGCTTAAATGCCAATTTAGCACTGAAAAGATAAAAAGGAAGTGTAAATCTTGGAGGAATACATGTATCAACACAAACTAAAATTAAATTGTTGGTCACTTGCATTTTGAGATGAATGTATTAGAATGTCTTGATGAATTTTGCACATTTGTCTTCCCATATTCTTTAAGTTGTAGAGGAATTATGATTTCAATCTCTATTTCTTAAACAAAATGATGGCGTGCCGGCCAATATGTTAATTTAACAATGTGTACTTTTCATGTTGCAGTGGTGGAACCTCCACTACCAGATCCATTTTATCATAAGCACCCGGACGCGAAGCCCACATTTGATGAGCAATGGTTTGATGATCCAGTCGATGTATGCCTAAGTTGAAATTTTGCACTCAAATAAAGGTGTCCATATTATTGTTGTGTTTGATTTTGGCACATCTACCTTCGTTTGGAATTTGTTCTCTCTTTTACAAAGAGAACAAAAGTGTAGGCATTGACTAATGTTATGATGTAGGAAGTAGAGGTTATAAGTCTTATCCAAGGTGTGGGTGTGTTTATTTGCCATCAATATATAATCATCCTGTTGATATGTGTTTTCATTTTATTCCAAGCCTCAAGTTTCTTGAAATCTCTAAGTTTGTTGTTGTTGTTGTTGGAATCCATGATCCAATTTGCCCCCAACTTGTGACCATCACTAGAAAATTCTCCATGTACATCGTGATGAAGACTCCGATGTTGCCACTTGCATGAATTAGGGTGTTACTTCATCTTCGAGTTGGTCTAATTCTTTATAAAATCCCGAACCGAACATCACAAAAACTAGAGGGACTTTGAAGAGTATTGTTGTCTATCATAACATGTATATACGATTGTTGGCAATGGACTTCTCAGGGAGAGGAAGCAATAAGGTTGGCCGTGGCTTTGCATAAGAAAATCGAAGAGAAAGCAGTGCCAATCAGGACATGGTTGGTATGTCACTCATGACAACAAGCTAGTCTTAACTACATTGATTATCCCAATTAGTGTGTTTTACCATTCGGAGTTACGCAATGCAATAGCATCTCACTCAGGCGTTCAATTTTTACTAACGAAAGTTTAATAGGTTCCTCGGACATTATAACATTAATATACTCGTTGCTTGGTATAATATTGCATTCTCATTAAATAATCATAGCAGTGTGTAACCAAGAATAGTAACACACACTAATGGGGATAATCAGTGTAGACAATAGCTTGCCTTCATTTTCAACAAAAATACTTTTTCATATTCATATATATTGTCATGTATTCTTTCCCCCCAACACATTGTTTGTGACATGGCTCTTAGATGCAAAAGAGGATTCTAGTCCATTTTTTCCAATTCGTTGATCAAATGATGACATGCTCTAACTCTTATGTTTGCATTTTTGTCTCCAATTATGCAATATGAGAACCCAAATTTTGCTATGACACCCTATTCACAATGGTTTGCAAGCAACTCTAGAGGGGTGTGGTTTCACTATGGGAATTGCGGTTCCTTTCCACTGGATGGTTTCATGATCTAATACCATAGTAGATTTCCAGTCCTCGTTTATGGATTGCAAACCATTTAGTGGACGAGAACTAAGGGCAAGGAACAACAAGTCCAGTAGTGTTTGAGGATGGCTAGCTCCCCACTGACCCTTTTGGATCTAAGACTCCTACCACAAATTATGTTGGTTGTTTTCCCATGGGTTGAGATGTTGGGATGTTGGGATGGAGAGGAGGATTTGCTGAGTATTGTGAACCTACCTCTTATTCATCTAGGTTTAGAAATATAACCCTTATATGCTATGGTGATTAATTGTAGATATGTCTTACTAGACTAATTTTGAGACTTTGAAGCTAATTTCAATGTCATCCTATCCTTGAAAACAAATCTCAAAACCACATACTATTCATAGTGTTTTTTTTTTTTTGTTCTAGTCAATGTATGATAGTCTCCTAGTTCTTGGAACCTATGAACCACAACAATTTTAGCATTTTCAAGTGAAGTTCCAACAATTCAATTAACATCTGATGTAGAATGTCAACCACTTCATAGTTGACAAAAAACCAAAAACATGTTGTTCACGCTACTCCATTGTGAAAATATGTTGTCTCATTGTTCCTTTATTGAAAGAACAACACATGTTGATGCAATTATTCTGAGAAAGTATTGTTTTGATTTGTGCATATTGTAGGAGAGAAATATAGTGCCACTTTTGTTGCAAGCATTGACAGCACTTGTGGCTAAAAGGTTGGTGTTGTGGGCTTTACGTCTCAGCCTTGTGTCATGTACTTATTGGCGCCAAACCATGCCTTCTTCCAATTCCGTATGCAAAAAAAAATTCAAAAATTCAAAGTTTTATTGGTTATAGGTGGCTGTAAACCAACACATCAAACTTGACATATAGAAATGATGGACAGTTTCAAAATCTATAAGTACTTGTTGCGCTCGATTTCTGAGTGTTAAGATCGGATCTAACGCCCTCTAACTTTGAATCATGAAGTTTTGAAAATGAGAATGCAGATCTCACATTTTACCTCTATGCTAGTATATAAATCTATGAAAAAGTTATATTTAGTGTGATTGCAAAGATCTGAAAGGATGCAATCTTAGATGAGCTTATGTTTCATAATCGTCAACTACATGTTGAGTTAGCACTAGAAAACGCATCGAATCATGAATGTATATACAACGACACTGATCAACATTAAATGTTGGGCGTTGTGGACGTAGACCAAGCAATCCTTGTGAGTTTATGGCTGCACATCTCCTGAAATACAATCCACTGAAGGACAAGTATCCCGAAGATGAACCCAAACCACCAAAAGTTATTGAAGAAGTATGTGAAGAATCTGAGGATGACGATGATCCATGTGGATGCAAGCAATTCTTGGAGAAGGAATGTGCTGATGAGAAAGCGGCTACAGCGGCTGCTGCCACCGCTGCCGCTGAGCAGAAGGCAAAAGAAACAGCCGACCGGGATCTCAAGCAACTTGCGAAGAAATCTACTATTGCAGCAGATGCGAGAAAGAGCGTAACAGTTCCAGATGCAGCGAGGGAGTCTATGGTGAAAGCACTCTCGAAAAAGAAATCGATCAAGTGAACCCTAGTTTGTGTTACGATGCGTTTTGCGAATCTGGAGGAGTTTATGTGGCATGACGAACCACCCCACCATGAGCTATGGAGAGGAGTCGGCTTGAGAGCAACGTTTTATGAATGGATAACCTCTCGCTCCACTCCTCTCCTCTCCGATTTCAATACCTTCTTCACCTCAAGGACTTTCTCAACTATGAATGTGAATCGTACTTGAAGTAATCGTTGACACCACCCCAACACAAAAGAATTGTGGTTTTCCGCATCTCGAGTCATACTGGACTCACCATTGATTTTGGCCAGCGGTTGACTATCCCAATCTCTGGAGATAATGAATTATGTCACTTTTGCTCTTACAACATGGTTGAAATCGAGGCACACTTTGTGTTGCAATGGACTCTCCTCTACGCCCCCATTGGAGATAGGTTCCCTTCCCTGTTTCAAAGTTTAGTACTAGGCAAACTCGAATTAGTCTTTCCAATTGGAACATCAAGTTGATATCAACCTTTGTCCCACAAACGCCATTGCACTCTGTTACTACAGGGAATTAGCCTTTGACACCATTTTGATGTACTTTTAGTCTCATAAGTCTATTGACTTTTCCTAGACGTTATGATCAACTTTCATTCTTTTCTATACCTCCTCCCGTGCCTCAGAATACTATGGTTCCATGTATACAACTTTCCTCCATCATACAAAATGCGCACAGAACCTTGCATATTACGTGTGTTTTTATGGGCTTTACCCTAAGGGAAAAGATCTATCATGGTAGTCTCTAAAATGGGCCAAAGTTTGGCAACCAACCAGAACCGGCCACATATTGTGTTGTGATTCTATGTGTTACGATTCAAATGAAGTCCAATTGTCCATAAGTGAGTGTTAATTGTCCATAAAGTGGCCTCTCTACAATGAGCCAAGGTTTGGCCTTTGTCAAACAACCGACTGAAATTAGCCACGTGTGTAAGATAATAATAGGGCAGAGCACTCTTGCAACTAGTTGCTTGTTTTGAAGAGTAGAGTTCTAGTATAGTTGATTAGAGTTGTTAAGCATGTGGTCCCTTCCACGGAACTTACACGATACACATGAGTAGGTGCAATGTTGTGAAGGAGGGTCATTCCGCACCCACATTTCATTTCTCACATAGAGCCTCTCACAAATATTGTAGCTCTAACGGTGCGCCACGAAGATCAACTTTCCACTCAACTTGTTCCTCATTGAAGCAGATCTAGAGTCCACACCTCCCAAAGCTCCGATCAAGATGGCTTCAGGATTTTGTTGTGTCCCAAATAGGTGTAGCTTGATACTGGCACAAATTGTAGTTGTTCTCTGGGCCAAGGGAGTTGGTAATATTACTTCCTAAACAGTTTTTATTTTTTATTTTTTATTTTTTTATGAATAAGACAGTCCTGTGTCACTATGGGAGTTGGTAATATTAAGGTAGAGGGTGCATAAACCAACACTTTAAGTGATTTAGCCTATTTTTTGGAGTCAGTTTTGATTAGTGGTTTGCATGATTTGGCTCAGCAAATTGGCTTAGACATGGTAGAAACAAAAATAAATAAATTACATGTCATTTGAATGTACTACAAATTTTTGTAGTCACTTACCCCTAGCTTCCTAAATCCATCCCTAGGTTTTCATTTTTTCCACTGCAAATGGCGCCCAAAACTGTCCCAGCACTTGTCCAAAATGCTCTTATTTTTCACCCAAAAACTAAGTACCTTGTTCTCTTTTCAAACTGCCCCTGCACTAAAACCAACTTTCCACCCAATAAGGAAAGTAAGGTCGTATAACTTTTGCATGTGGGATCTTGATAAATATATATAAGTGAGCCACCCCTAGATATGTTCCGATTTTTGCTCCACTCCAATCCCACTTTTGCCCAGAACCAACCCCACATTTTTCACAAACACCCCGCTTTTCACCCAAATCTGCCTCCACTTTGTGTCAGAGACATTCATGTGGATTTGGAGACATTTATAGGTGTTTCTTTTGGGTGGGTCGCTGGACATAGCACCCTCTGCCTTACTTCCTAAACAAGTTTATGAATATGACAATTTTGTGTTTCTATGGGTGTTGGTAATATTACCTCCTAACCAATTCTATAGATAAGACAATTTTGTGTCTCCAGGGCTATTGTGAGCATGTCCAACTATACAAACTAGTGCGACCAATTAGATCTCACTTGGTTAGCAATTGCGAACCACACAAGAGCGCACATAATATACACAAACTATCATCTCGGGATCATAATCATAATTGGGATACTAAAATTATAAGAAGTCAAAGTGGAGATTCTCGTTCTTTTCAATTTATCACATGGGTCCTCTCAACTATGTTTGATATTGAACGTGTAATGGTTAGTATATTATGAGCACATAGTCCAATCTTATAGTGACACATGTCGCTTGGTGTATGTTTTTAACTTCCAAGTCTTGCCATATAGGTGCACTCAAATATTGGTGTCCACTTTAAAAAAAGTGACCATATAAGGCCCACACACCATAGGGCCACTTTACACAACACTAAATATTGTATGTAGTGTCATAACATGGTATGTTATGTCATTGCGGTAACTTTTTTTTTTAATGACACTTCTTATGATTGTTTGCAAATGTTGTCATCCCAACTTACTTATTGTTCATCCATTTTTGGTATATTTTGCATCCTAGTATTTCTGTGATGAAATATTGTCATAGCCTTGGTTGATATTTGGATGAAAAATTACTTAGTAAATGATAGTTATTGCAACATTGAAATCTATAATGCCAATTTTTTAATTAAGGAATGACACATGATGTTAGGTGTACATTTAGTGCCGGTGACACTACACATGCAAATTCTAACCAATTCTATTTGTCTTTCATGTGTAGTGTCTTTTTGGTGGTCCTAATGCAATAGTTGGCAGACCATGAAACGTTACCCTCGTTGTTGTCATGTAGGATGTCATCTAGAATTTCGTTTCTCTGGAGTTTTTATGGTCCCTTTGGCCTTCAAAGTCTAATGTGAAGTGGACTTAGACCCATCACGTGAGCTTCTTGAGTCTCGACCCATCACATAGTTTGTATCTCACATGATATGGGCCCTCAAGCTCTACACTAAATATTGTATCTAGGGTCACGGTCCCCCAACATGGGTCAGCTTCACTTTACACAAAGCTTGAGAACCCGTTGATTACAAAATTGGATTTCTATTTCCCACGGTACGGCCGTTGCATGATTTTCAAGGGCCCATAGATGAGTTTGGTCACGGTTCTTGGTCCATGTATAAAGCGGCCCTTAGTCCCACTTGTGACGTATCAGGCAATCTCTGTCACTAGGACTGTGGCATGGTCGGTTGTTGAGAGGGATGGTTGACCTATAATATAAGGTCATATATGTTATAGCACGATTTTAATGGTTTTATTGCACCGGCAACAACAGACGATTTACTCTTTATCAAATAAGTGGTTGTGACTACACTCTCACGTACGTGATAACTATCCAACTTGGCCTTCCATGTCAATAGGCCCAAAATTATTAAAAATAGACCCAACATATATATATATATATATATATATATATATACACACACACACACTTTTGCGACATAAAAAGTGCTTTATCTCAATGTTAAGGAAAATCATACAAGGCGACATGGATGTGAAACAAAGAGAGGGGCAACTCTCTAGGGTGCACATGTTGGAAGCACATAATAATCCTAAGAAGAGTCTACTGTCATTGGCTTGCATTTAAGAACAAACACCAAATACACATGTGTCACGATCCGCGCGGGGAGGGGGTCACCATTCCTACCACATACAAAACTAAGTTTGTGAGTGTAAAAAGGGGCATATTCGAGGCTTTAGGATGCATAGTATACATAAGGGAAGGAGGTGGTATTGTTTTTCTCTAGTGCGTACAAATGGGGATCCTAAAGTTATGGATGAAAAGTTCCTTAAAAACTTATAGAAACTGCTAGTGAAAGTGGATTATATGCATAACAACATTTTATCATTATTTATATGTTGTGTGTAGTGGAGGCATCTATCACGTTAGATTGAAAACCTTAGAATAAATACATGAGTCCATTTTCTAGTGGACCATTTAGTATGTATACCTTTGTTTACCTCTTGAAATTTCTAATATAAAGGGGGGGGGTGATTTCATACTCACCCATGCACGTCATTTAAAGTTCCAATGAAGAATGGTGTTCCCCCGGGTGTTATGATGAGACTGGATTATGTGCTCAAATTCTAGACAATAATTATAATTTTCTGTCTTCAACATTATTGGAAGTCAATAGGACTAGAAATGAGATTGCACAAGCATATATACATACACAAAGGCATATGAACAATGTTTGGAGTGAGATGATCTCATGCTCTTCTTGCTTTGCTTTTCATTGCTTTTCTTCTTTTCATTGGTTCATACAAATAATATGGGATAATTGTTATCCCTCTTCGGACTAGCGTTGTGGCCTTATTCTAACCTTGTGGTTTCTCATGCCTCTTTCATCACATTTCTATGATGCCTATCCTTTGCAAGTTGCCTAAGCCAAACTGCTTCCTTCGTGCAATGGCTAGCGGCCATGTTCTCCGCCTATCATAGACAATGCAAATTGATTGTTTCTTGCATTTCCACAAAATGACTCCAAAGCCAACAAAAAACACGTACCCCGCAGTGGATCGCCAGTCATTTGCATCTCCCACCCAATTCACATCGCAAAATCCTCTCAAGGCAATATCCTTGCTTCCGAGGCATAATTTGAAGTCCAAAGTGCCCTTCAAATATCTCATGATGCATTTCACAGCCATCCAATGTGATGGACCGGCCTTTGACATGAATTGGCTCTTATGTTATTTTCCACTAATAACATAATGTGCATGCAACTAAAAAATGCTACAACAAAAAGATGCAATCTACACCTAAATTAATGCGTAAGTATAAATTCAGTTAAACCCTAGTTCGGGCCTAGTTCGTACCCAAATAAGTAGAGTTTTGGTTTTTCAATCCGATTTTCGTCGATGCTTTATCTTGAGATTCCTAATGCAATACAAGTTTCAAGATAGACAAATAGAAAGCTGGAGAGCCCCGGGGTGGCAACTAGTGCAAAAAAATTTGTAACAAATAATCCATCCACATTATCCTTGTACATTTATACCAAAGACCAATTTTACGAAACTTAAAATGGAGTGATGTAGTGCCAGGGTTGTCTATTGTGTCGTGACGGAGGGTAATCCCGGCATAATGTCGTGCCATCACGACACGTATCCGTCACGACATTATGCCGGATGCTGTCTTTATCCTGACGGACTTGAATTTTACCGATTTTTTTGTGTAATTACATTAACCCAATTCGGACACGTAGGATTTACAATGTCCACGTGTGATGACATGTCAACAAAGTAAAGGTAAAGTGGGGAAAAAATTACTAGAGCCCGTCCGCCCCTATTCCCGACCCCGTCCGCTCCGTTCCCAACCCCGTACGCCCCGTTCCCCCCCGTCCGCGCCCCATTCCCCCCCCCCCCCCCCGTCCGCCCCTCCGTCCGCTCCCCCGTCCGCCCCAGTTTTTTGTTTTTTGTTTTTTTTTTGTTTTTTTTTTCCTTCCCCGTCTGCCCCATTTTTTTTTTTTTTTAAATTCCCCCCCCCTCCGTCCGCCCCCGTTCCCGACCCCGTCCGCTCCGTTCCCAACCCCGTACGCCCCCCCCCGTTCCCGACCCCGTCCGCTCCGTTCCCAACCCCGTACGCCCCCCCCCCCCCCCCGTCCGCCCCTCCGTCCGCTCCCCCGTCCGCCCTAGTTTTCCCCCCCCCCCTTCCTTCCCCGTCCGCTCCGTTCCCAACCCCGTACGCCCCGTTCCCCCCCGTCCGCTCCCCCGTCCGCCCCAGGTTCCCCCCCCCCTTCCCCGTCCGCCCCCGTTCCCAACCCCGTCCGCTCCGTTCCCCCCCTGTTCCCGCCCCCGTTCCCGACCCCGTCCGCTCCGTTCCACCCCCACCCCCGTCCGCCCCACCCTCGTCCCCCGTCCGCCCCACACCCTCCTTAGTCGTTTTTTACTACTTTGATTTTAACAAAATGGTAAACAAAATGGCAAAATGATTTACCTGGCGCTAGGCATATCCACGACCACGTCGGCGTTTTCTGCCACATAGGACGCCACCTTGGCAAGAAGGTAAGTATTTTACCCACCCTAGTCCGTTCCCCCTATGTTGACCCTACGTGGACCCTATTGTGTCGTGACGGAGGGGTCCGTCACGACATGACGGCACGACACCGTCATGACGTCGCGATAGACAACCCTGTGTAGTGCACATTGAGACCATCATTAATACGTAGTATTTTTTCTTTATTTGAACATGTCTATGTATTATAACACATGAATGATTTGAGAATCATATGGACTTTCTCTTGGACAGACAAGGGGGCTCGTCCATAATTTGGTCTCCATTATACCTAATTAGAGTTTACATAATCTACAAAAATTTGAAGATAGTCTAGATTCTTTTGGCTTGTGAGCCCTAACTCTCTTTCCGACTTCTCTTGGTGGCCTCTCTCCCACTTCTCTTTTGAAACTCTTGATACCAAATAATTTGAAACATGATCTAGATTATATGTACGATTATGTGTACATAATCTATGCCTTTGTGAAATTTTTGGATGAGCCCCCCTGTAATTATTTGTTTGAGTTGCCACCCCGGGTGGAGAAGAAGAACAACAAATTGGGAAAACACCCATATATCATATCTAGATACACCACACTACGTTGAGTGCACGAAGGAGGGTCCCAGGGTGACCACCCAAACAAACAAATACAAAGGGCTCGTCCAAAAATTTCACAAAGGCATAGATTATGTACACATAATCGTACATATAATCTAGATTAGGTTTAAAAATATCTGGATTCAAGAGTTTCAAAAGAGAAGGGGGAGAGAAGCCACCGAGAGAAGTCGGGAAGAGAGCTAGGGTTAGGACTTACAAGCCAAAACAACCTAGATTATCTTCAAAATATTGTAGATCATCTAAATCATAATTAGGTGTGATGGAGACCAAATTACGGACGAACCCCCCTATATCTCCAAGAGAAAGTCCACATTACTTTCAAATCATTCATGTATTATAATACATAGACACATATTATGGACGGTCTCAATGTGCACTACATCACTCCATTCTGAGTTTTGTAAGATTGTTCTTTGGTATGAATGTACAAGGATAATATGAATGATTTATCTGTTGCAAATTATTTTGCACTAGTTGCCACCCCGGGAGGAGGGTATGGCCGTCGCATGTGTCAACCAACCTGCTCATCTGCTGGCAGCTTCACAAAACGGATGCTCCCCAGCCAACTGACCTTCACCAACTTTCCATGGCACCTTTGTGAACTGGTTGGGGAACACCGTCCCTTTTCCCCTCCAACGCAGAAAGCAATGAACGGTGAGAAGCCCAACTGCTGGTTACGATACGAACCTGTTGAGATTGCGAAACGACTGGCTGAAGTTCGAGAACTCACCCATCATTTTAGAGGAATCCACTGAGTCTACTTCAAATAATTAAAGAAAGAAAGAAAGGAAAAAAAAAAACACCGAAAGCTCACAACATGCAACTCGATCGACTTGGAAGCATCAGGTTAATTTTTGACCGATCGATCGTTCACGCCCGCCCCAGAAATCTCTGCAGAGAGACACGGGTAGGAAAGAGAAGCTGATGGGAATCATTATGCTTCATTAAAAGATGATTCCAGTTATCAAATAATTAAAGAAAGAAAGAAAGAAAGAAAGAAAAACACCGAAAGATCACAACATGCAACCAGATCGACTTGGAATCATCAGGTAAATTTTTGACCGATCGATCGTTCATGCCCGCCCCATAAATCTCCGCGGAGAGACACGGGTAGGAAAGAGATGCTGATGGGAATCATTATGCTTCATAAAAGATGATTCCAGTTATCAAATAATTAAAGAAAGAAAGACACCGAAAGATCACAACATGCAACCAGATCGATTTGGAAGCATCAGGTTAATTTTTGACCAATCGATTGATCGATCGATCATGCCCGCCCCATAAATCTCCGCGGAGAGACACGGGTAGGAAAGAGAGGCTGATGGGAATCATTATGCTTCATTAAAAGATGATTCCAGTTATCTTCTCCAGCTTTTCGCGATTCCCTTCCTGCAGTGGTGATCGACTGTGACTAGATAAACTCTGCAGCTTGTCCCCCCTTTTGGACCCAAATTGCAGGCTGAGGTGTCAGGAGGCCACATGACTGCTCGAATGCACCTCATCAGTGGTCAGAGCAGCAGACCAATTATTAGGGAAAGAATCCCTACAATTTTACAAGCCAACGGCGTAGGTAGTAATCACGGAAGGAGGATTAATAATTATTTGGCTCCTCTGCTGAAAAGTGGTGACGAATACGGCGGTTTGTGAAGAAAGTGTAAGTTAGGAATAATGCAGCACGTGCATGACGTGACTGAAGAATGTGATTGTCGACCTGTGTCTTCATGTGGAAGGAGGCTAGTACAGCGTCCGGGGAGATTTTTGCTGCTCATCGGCGGTCAAAATCCAATCCCAGTGTTTCCAATGGCAACCGGGTTACATGCATATTTATGATCTTCGGTTTTTCTTTCATTATTTTAAGGTATATATTCCATGAATTCTTCTAAAACGATCGGTAAGTTTCCTGAAGACTTCAACTGCAACCGGTTATTTCTCAAACTCAACCGGTTCGTCTGTAACACAGCGGTCGATTCTCCCTGTTCATTGAACTAGTAGTGTAGCTGTTTTTTGAAGAACTCAGCTGTTACAATAGAATCATGTGACATGACCGTGCATTTTGGTACACAGATGCATCAAGGTTTGGGGTAAAGTTTCAATCGAGAGGGAATTATTGCATGCGAGTGTACCGACCTCTCATTCATCCAATATAAAAGTTTCCGAAATAGCATGCAACGTTTAACCCGGAGTTTGTGTTTTTGTTTTTGTTTTTTTTTTAAAAAATTAATTAGTTAATTTGACATCAAAATTGGTTTAATATTTGAGATGAATTGGCAACAAACCTGCAGGGGGTTAGGTTTTTACATTGGATGGACGAGAGGTATGATTGTGTATGTACGATAATTCTCTCTTGTCAAAGTTTTAGTGCAACTACCATGGGAGAGGGGGAAACTCCTAGAAACACAGGATAAAGATTGGACATCACAGTCTTAGGAGACAACTTGTTCACCACAACTACCAATGCAACCATGCATTGTGATTGAATTGTACATTTTGTGGCAGATTCGACTATGGGTGTTTGGAGATGTGCTGATATCCTTTGCTTGCAAGGGTAGGCAATGCTCAACCACATTGGTGGCATCCATACATGATGATAGCCTAACAAGCAAACTCAATTACATCTCAATGCGGTTTGGGAGCAACTTGCATGTAGATCTTTATTTTAGTTGAATTTAGATTTAGATTTAAATTGATTTTCGAACTTGGGATTTGATTGAGTGTGTCCCGTTTGGAATGAATTAACAACTAACATGGGAGGGGTAGGTTTTTATGGCGCCCCACCATGGTAGCCACCATGACTTGGCTATTTTGGATTGCATGCAATTAAGTAATTGTTAGTAAGAATGGACATATCCTTTGCAACATGGGGATTATATAGGATCAAACGCTCTAACTCCTTCGTGCTGACAAGGACATTTCAATCCACAATCCATCAACCGTCCCATAGATCTTGCTAAAAGAAATACTTGATCCTATGGAAATCGTCTATGTTGAAGATCTTAATCATGAGGTTTCATTCACGGTTATCATCTATACATCATAAAGCACTCAATTCTCAAGAGACAATATGAAAGCTCGATCACTCTAAGATCATATTATAATTCGAGCTTGCAACTTTTTGACACAAATCATGTAGAATTTGTGATGTCAAACAATTAAATTAAGCTTCTCAACAAAAATAGAAGGATTTGTGATTTTTCTTTAGTCTTTACCAATTTGGTTTTAAAAACCACTCTAAGAGATTTAAAAGTATATTATGTGTTTTTAACTAGTATAGTTTCGGTCCTTTTAGTACTAGTAAGGGGGGGGGTATTAACGTTGACGGCGTTAAAAAATACACCATAAGACATTTGATCCAATGCTTCACAAATTCTCTTGTTAAATAGTTCTAGAGAAACAATTGAAATGGCTATTTTACAACACATGCTCATAAAATATTTACCCCTCAAATGCATTTTGAGCCCCATGTAGGGGTTAACGTTCCTTTAACTGCATGCTTCGGGCCCTAGCCTCATGTATTTCCACTGTCTACAAATAACGTCATGTTTTAGAGTACATCCATTTTGATATGCATTGTTGGACCTTGGTTGCATCTAAGTATAGTTGTCATCACTTCAAGCTAAAGCTACACTAGACTCTAATTTCTACTACTATATAAAATTCAGTTTTCTACCACTTCAAGAATTAGTTGGCACCCGCTTGGCACTTTGACCCTTCTAATTAACTTGTATCCAACCAATAACTCCACATATAAACTCGAAGGTTAAAGGTTGGGACAATTATGATCCTCTACACAACCCCTACTTGCATGCTTTCTTTGGGAATGTTCGTAAAGATGTTTTTTTCTTCCTTTCTTGAGCGCGTTGTTTCACTATTTGTTGTGATTGGGCAAAGTGTGTTAATAGGCAATTGCAATATGTACCCTAGGGGGGAAAGAAAGATGATTCAACAATTGGACTAGTTTTGAAATTTTTGAACCGTTGTAAAGTTAGTACTAATGCCATATAGGTTGTAACCCTTGCAAATTTCACAACTGTATGCAAGGTTTATCGAAGTGGGATGTGCACATCATGTGATCACAAGGCCTAAAAGTCCCTCAAGGGTGAACCCTTACTCCTTATCATCCCCAAAGTTTTGTATGTTTTCGAGATCAATTGTAAAGTGAGTTTTGCAAGCTTGCTTCATGAAAGCAAAATTGTTGATACAAAATATAAGAACATATATGTACAATTCAACCTTCTATATAAGGTCGTGAGCTCATATATGCATTTTCAAAGCTAAAACCGTTCAGTAGTTGGGTGCGTGGCCATGAGCTCAATGAAACACCATAAATACTACGATGAATCCAAATCCATTTGTGATTCCATCCCCCCCCCCCCCTCCCTCCTTAAGGCATTAGATAGGGCGTATAATGGCTCTTAGACCTTCAAAAGTTAAGCTATTCTAGGGAAAATATTTGTATTTCGGTTAAGATGGCATGGCCATAAGTAGCTCACCTAGGTTAAAATTTTGGCTTCAATGAAAAGTTGAGTAAAGGCCCGGTGGAAAAGTATGCATGTAAGTTTGACATTTAGCAATGTTGTCATACATCATTTCAAGCTTGGCAAGCTCCATGTGCAACCCCACCAACCTTGGACAAGGTCTAAGGGTTTAATGAAACTTATATGGTTGGGTGTTTCGTTGTTGCCGATTGCCATTTGAAAGTGTTGGAGGAAAGAGATGTCAAGTGAAAGTGGCAAAAAAAACCCTTGGTAGGTGGGTGTTAACTCTGGTGATGATGTGGGTTAGTTGTCTTTAGTTGGTTGGTTTGTTTTCTCGATCTGTAGATTCTTTGTAAGCAACGGTGTGACAACTTTAGGGGGCCATGTCTCCCTTCAACCTTCCAAGTGGGTGTGACTTCATTTGGCATTGGCTTTGTAATTTTTCTCTCAAAAGGGAGGCCAATGAAAGGAAAGAATAAGACAATTGAGTGCAAATGAGTGCAAATGAATGCAAAATACAACATTGGCAAAGTTATCAATTTTTGTTGTTTGACCAACTAGCAAGATTGAGGACAAAGATAAATTTGACTAATTTTTGTTGTCATGGACTATATAGGATACTTAGCTATTTAGAATTTAACACAAAACTATTTGGAAATTCCTTCAAGGTTTGCTTAATTTGGATTTGAACACTAACTTCTTAAATTGTATACCATAGACCTGGAAGGTTCACTCTTTACTAAAATCATACATCACATGCATGCATCATTTTCATTTCAATCCCCCCATTCCATCCCTATGTAAAAAAACATTGGTAGACAAAAAGGGGGATGCTTATAAAGTGATAGATGAGAAATAGCTAATTGTCATTATATGATACAAATGTCCTATGCATATAATCAAGAAAAACTTGCAATAAATAGGCCTTCAATATTTGTGTGGAGAAATACTTAATTAGTGCTTAGTGAAGTCATGGAAGACTCTTTCATTTTATGTTAAATGTAATTCTTAGAAATTGGATCCTACCATGAATGACATTATAGCCAGTGCCGTTACCGTTTAAAGTCTATGATGTGGTCGGTCAAATCATAAGTCCACATTAAGCCACTTGAGTCTTTATTATTGATATATGTATAACCCTATGTCCATATTGGAAGGTCGGTTTCATGAGGTCTACTGGATCTTTATATTGTACTACCCTATTTGCTATCTGTTGGTGAATCCTCTATGCCCTCCCAAGACACCAACTCTTGGTGACTAATGGCTTTGGTGATTTGTGATGATGATGGATGATCCATCTGTAGATTGGATGAAATATGGAGATCTTATCCACGATTATCTCTAGCTTAAGGCCTAATTTTCTACAATCTCCTATATAATGTATGTCATTGTTGTACACTTACGTACAAATTTAATATTCCATAAAGCATAATATACCCATAACATATCTACATTTATGTGGAAAAAACCCCTAGCCCTATGCATATTTCGTGAACTTTGTTAAGGTTAATACCCTTTTGTGCATCCACATGCTACATATGAATAATTGCAGTGTGTAACCCCCTAGGACCATATACAAATATTCAAAGTCTAGCACATATGTTTCCTTAAGCCATGAGAAATTGCATTTTTATTTTTTATTTTTTTCCATTTTATTAAAGAAAGTATATTCTCGCATGGAGTTTTAAATTTGTTCACATTTAGGACACCAAAACCTTTGAAGGACATGTGTGCAAAGAGGACCATGCTAGAGAATTCCAAATTTTATTATGGTCTTCATATGTCAAACTAGCAGTTCTCGTAAACATAGTTAAGTAGGATTAGGTCTACATCTACGAAAACCTTTGGTATGAATAATTACCATGAAGGGCTATCTATGTCATTTGTGTTGGAATGTAGTTTCCACGTGGGATACAAGTGGGTCTAGCAATTGTGAGCATGACACGTGGCAACATTTGAGGGGGGGATAATTATTTTATGTTGGAGTAGAGAGCTCTCTATGGACAATGGTAGTCAAACATGCTTTATTTATTTTTGGAAGTAGCCATTTATTATATAGCCATATGCCACATGTGGTTTCTTTTGTAAATTGATGTGATTTCCACAAAATAGTGTGAAAAAATGGATATATGATTCAAATGATCATGGTTTACATTCAAATCAAGCCTTCAATGTAGAGATTATTGTTGGTTTGGTGTCATCGTTTTTTTTATACCCCTATAACAAAGTCCATCCCTAGACTTGCACTGTTTCCACTGCAAACGGCTTCCCAACCTGTCATGACCTTGCCAAAATCATCCTCATTTTTAAGCCAAAATCAACTATGCTTTCTTCCAAAACCGCCCCGCCTTTTGCCCGAGTGGCTCCACACAAATTAAGGATTTTGAGTTCTTATAAGTAATCAAGAAGAATGCAAGGTCTTAATAAAAACATATGTGTAACCCACCTCTAGCTATGTTCTGGCACTTGCCCCCAAACCAATCCCACTTTTCTCTGAAACCAACCTTGCATTCTCTTGAAATATTCTCACCTTTCACCCAAACCGATCCATGCTTTGAGCCGAAGACATTCAGATGAGTTATGGTTATGGGATTAGGACGCAATTAGGAAGGAATTGGAATTAGCACCCTCTGCTTTAGACGTGTTACAATCATATTTGGTCTCGGGGGGTTCACTCCCTCTTATATTTTGCATACACATGCGTTCGGGACCTATTTGTTGGGGGGGTTATTTACCTTGCAGAAAAGATTATAAGGTGATGGTATTTTACATGTAAAAAGCCTGAAAATATTATATGTGATGGTATTTTACATGTAAACATGTTTCACTGTTTTAAAACCCCCTATTTTACATGTACACTTTTTACAAAATTTATCTACAATGAATACATTGGACCCTATTTTTTATCGCACGTTGTTCTACGATTTTCGCCAGTGAACCCCCCGAGTATTTGTTATGTTGACCGTTGTACAAAGGAAGTCCATAATGGACCTCTCTACCAATATTGGTTACATATATAAGTGAATGCAATGTATTAAAGGACCTACCCATAGACATCATAATCGTTATACCAATAAAATATTGATATAACTAACATTTAAGTATATTTGGACAAACCACATGTCCAAAAATAATAACGGATGTGCATTTGTGGGGACAAAAACATCAAACGACAACATCAAAAGCAACAACACAACAACCGGAACTTGGGGGTGGTCTCTGCATACCATATACGAACTAACTTGAGTGTAAGAAGGGGTATTGTTTGAGGCTTTCGTGTACTTAATACACATAAGAGAGAGGTATAATTTTTCTCTAGTATGTACTTTGAAAAAGGGCATTAAGAATTTTGAAGTTCACGTGGATGTACAAAATGGGCCCCTAAGGTTTAGAGGAACAATTGACAATGAATGTATTAGTTTCATCCAACTCATGTTTTCGTCCATTATTGTCACTTGGTAATAGTCCACAATAACTACCATGTCCATTCTTGTTAGGGTTTGCTTTTGGGTTCTAAGTTACAAATTGGAGACTTTTGGACAATTCATAGGCTCCCTTGAGTATTGCACTTTAAAATATGCCTAAGTTATTATGCTCTAGTCTTTGTTTGCTTGATGCAATTGTTAAGTTACATGCTATGGATGAAAAAATGATCAATGTGGTATTCATATGTAATAAGGGCCTAATTAAATCCATGTTTATATTTTTTACAGGTAGTGGAGGCATTTATCACATCCAAATGAAAAGCTAAGTATATATACATGAATCCGATTTCTAGCCAACTATTAGTACGTATACATTTTTTTCTCAATAAAGTTCCCATATATAGGGGGTTTAATTTCATAGTGACCCATGCACGTCATATCTTCCTGGCCGAATTCAGAGAACTTCCCATATAATTATATGCTCTCAAGCTTACTACGGGCTTACAACAATGGCTTGCCCACCTATCCCCCTCTTGGCTAGTCAATAAAACAACCTCACTATCCCAACACATGCTTATACAAGGATTTAACACTTGGTACAAATTGACAACCCATTGGACGACATCATGGGGTTCATCACTATTTGAAAACGTAGTCCCAGAGAGCCTCAAGTCTTTCTTTCAATTAGACCAACAAGTTCACGTTAGCCTCTATCTCACAGAGGCTACCGCACTCCACCACTCTAGAGAATTAACTATTTTGAAACCATCCTAATGCACTGTCAGTCACATTAGCCTTTTTGGCTTCCCGGGCTTTTAAAATCAATTTTATTTCATATCTTTGGGCCGAAATAGTAATGGGATGGGTGACCTCCCGGGAAGTCGCGGTGCTGCATCCATTTCGTTTAACTCCTTCATCCATCCATCCCCCTTTCAAAGTCCACCCCCGGGGAACCACAATTTTGAACGTTTGTATACCTTATTTGCCAACCACCATATAATTTTGTGTAGTAATGCGATCTAGTACATCACATTGGTAGTTGGAATTGTCCAAAATTCATGCATAAATCCAAATCACACTTAAATCTTAACTACATTTGGTGGGTATGTCAAGGGGAAAAAACATATGTTATACCCAAGTTATTATTCAGATCAATACCATTTCAATAGCACTCGACGAATTCGCCTAGGTATGAAGATTCTCGCATGGTCTATAGATTCAAATGGCATTGAAAAAGAAACACTATCAAGTTCTCATACCCTATTATTAAATATCCATATTTGTGTAATCCTCGTTATAGGGGCAAATCAAGTGAATTTTTTTCTACCACGACTAAATCCAACTTGCTAAGCCAACCATACATACCACTCATGTAAATGGGCTCCCAAATTAGGTTAATGTAGCCAAAGGGTTGGTTAAAGCACCCTCTATCTTAATCATTTTAGGATGCAAATAACGTGGGTCAACAATTGTACATTGGTAACTGCTTTAGAAAGGGTGTCCGTACTCAGCCTCTACATACACTACACTACGTTAACAGACATGGAGCCTTGGCGACGCAAATTAAGAGAAGAATTCAAGGCAATCATGAGAGTATTGAAACAGATTGGGTGTCAGTGCAATGTAAGGAAATCTGCTTATATTCTATAAGCAACCAGTCAGTGAGCATGCATTCGGAATAATGAAGGAATGACGTTGTATTGTATTGTATTCGCTTATTTGTTCCGGAGTTGGATTTTGATTCTCGGAGACTTACAAGTTACAAACCAGTGACCAGGGAGATTTTTGGGCATAATTGGTCAAGATTCTAGCTAGTGTTTGCAAGTCCCAACCGGTTAAGTTACATGTTGATGACACCCTTCGGTTTTCCTTTATTAAATCGGGGTATATTCTTCAAATTCCTCTAAAATGATCGGTACTTTTCCTGCAGTCTTGATGAACTTCAACCGGTTATTTCTCAAACTCAACCGGTTTATCTGTAACTAACCGCCGGTTCTCCCCCATCATGGTTACAAACCAGTGCCCGGGAAGTGTTTGGGCATGTAGAGTTGGTCGAGATCCGAGTGATTCTAAATCCTACCAGTTAGGTCCGAGATGACCTTAAACTACCGGATGATGGTGGCGAGATACCCAAATCTCAAGGAAGAGGTTGGCGGTTCGAATCCCGGCTGTGAAATCTCCTCTCTACTTGACGGAAAACTTGCCAGGTGGTCAACTGCCTCCTGTGCTTTGGCGTTAGCCTGTCGGCCTTCTGTCTCAAAAAAAAGAAGAGAATCCAGCCAGTTACATGTTGACATCTTCCGGTTTTGCTTTCATTTCATTTGAGATATATTCTTCTATAGATTCCTCTAAAACAATCAGTAATTCTTCTGAAGTCTTCAACTTCAACCGGTTATTTCTCAAACTAAACCGGTTCATCCGTAACTAACTGCCGGTTCTTCCCGGACATAGGTACAAACTGCAGCTAACTTTAATAAGTAAGGTAAGTGGGTTATGTGGTCACTCATTTTGGTGGTATATCGCATGGCTTGCAGTTAACAACAGACTCGAAAAAGTGGTGTGTCACAGTAAAATTGTACTATGGATTCAGAATAAGTGGGACCTGTTCAAGGGGGGGGGGAAGAGGAAGGCTAGACATATTTAGGGGGTAAAAAATTGGGGCTAAGTTTCATTCATTCACCAATTTAAGCTAGGGTGGCCACCTCCAGTATGTGGCAGGGGACGTGGATGTTGGGTGGGATGTGGGTCCATGTAGCTCTGGGACTAGTAGTGTCGTAGGCAAGGCTGGCACCACACGGTTTTTACAGTTGGATTCTGCATACATTAGTTTAAAAATAATAATATAAAAACTCAATCATTTGAGATCTAGCAAAATCTGGGTTTACGTGGTTCTATTGCAGATGAGTTGAGATTATAGGATAGAGGACCCAATGTCCGCCAATGGTGGTGTTGATTGCCAAATGCTGAGTGCTCGAATAAAACCATGATTTAATTCGCAGAGATCGGATTTTTTTGCATCAAAACCCAAAACCCAATACATCGACCGAAAAAAGTTGGGTTTTTCCCACCCTTGGTCGTAGGAAAGTGACGGGTCAGAGATCCATTTGGCTTAGGTTTTAGACGCTCGCAGATACGCAAGACAGGAATTGCATGTAGCCTTGCTTCGGAGACTGGCAAATTGTGCCGGTGTTAAAAAAAAATTAATTTTTTGCATAGTCAGGGAGGTTGTGAGCCTTGTTGTGGTGCCATGCTGGTGTGTAATGTTTTTTTAAACAATCTGTGTGATTGCTAGTGTTTGTTAGGACACCTTCGAGAGTTGAAGTTGTATCGTAGTCAACCCTAACGGTTTTATAAGTTGCCAAAGCTCTCATGCAGGTTCTATCTATTTCACCCACCAAATCTCTGGAGCAACATGAGTCCTCGTAACAAATCATGAACTCCCTTTGTAAATGTGCTGGAAGAAATGTGATGGATGAGAACAAATTGCTTTATGTTCGAATAAAACTCTAGTCAATTGCCTATCTAAAATCTATTGTATCCTAATTGTCAAGCTTGTTACAAATGCTATAATACATGATTGGTACATTACTTGATGGTTGTGGTATGTGCTTTTGCTTGGGTTTCTTAGATGGGAGCTACAATATGCATAAATGGGGTAAAATGAGATGAGTTTCACTTGGTTGTCTGAGGCGGAGGTTTGCGCGCTTTGTGTCTATGAGAACATGCTTATTGCAACGGTATTGCGGAGTGAGAGCACGGGTGTCTAAGCCTCAACTCTTTTTTTTTGAAAAACTAAATTATGTACATTTGTACAAGATGATATGTCTTTTTTTGGTGCTGTCTTCTACAAATGTGTTTTGGGTGGTGCATACTTATTAATAGAAATGCCTTCAAGATATATATATATATATATATATATATATAAAATTCTAAGTTCAATCATCAACACACTTTGAAGGGCCTATGTGGTTGTTTAAATAAAAAAAGAATCTTCACTTCTATTTTGGTTGGAATTAAATGGCATTTTCTATAAAAGTATTACAACTACATTGCACAAGACAATTCATGAACCTCGAGCATGGCCCAAGAGAGCAGCAAGGAGAAGACCCACAACACGATCAAACCTAAGATTGTACAAATTGACATACAAACAACACATTATCAAAGTCCCATCGATCCAAGCAACACAAATCTTGAAAGGTCACATGTCGCAATGGCTAGAGCCACCGGCTCGAGTCCCTCTCAACGCGATTGGAGGCACCAATTGTAAAGGCAATTTGTTCAATCATGTCACTCCACACCATAACTAGTCAATTGTACCTTCATGAAGGATCTTCACTTTAGAGTCTCATGTATCTTTACTCCGATTCTAGAACTTAAAATAACAATGTTCGTGAATTTGCAATTACAAACCGGAGTAGACAATGCCCCAATGAGATCCAACCAAATCAAAGGAAAAAATTATCACTTAAGGCATCCTCTTTGATGATAGAGTTGTGCTAATAGAGTGTGTTGAGTGATAGATTTCAATGAGAGTTGTTACTTGTTTTGGTTTGCAATTTGTATTCTATTTTAAAATACCTACATTTTATTAGTATACTAACGTTGTGATTGTGACGGTCAACGATCATGGCATTAGGGTTCCTCCCCCTAGGAATGTAGCTCACAATCCAATTAGTATGGAACATGATTAGTCTAATTATATTACTATGACCAATGTTAGTGTGTTGGGTGATCGTATGTGACTCGATAATATCGACCCTAAGGACATGTCGGTTAATAGCCCTTCAGAGGATCATGATGTGTAAGGTGTTAGTAGCTCCCCTTTAGATTCAATTACAATGTTTCTGAAATACTCTAATATCCTTGTCTTCCTCACTGGCATACACTTTGACGAGGAGAGGATATGACATAATTATGTTGAAACTCCTCATTATCCCTAACCCTAATACCTATTGGCTAGACCAATAATTGGTCATGTTGGTTGTCTAGCTATGGAGGAGGTAAGAGTCAAGGATCACAAGCACGTTGATAATAATTTGGCTTCACATTATCTTAAATCTTATAGTTGTGAAAGTCTACACAGGTGAGGAAGATGAGGATAGAGAGTAGAAACATTGAAAATCAAATCATAAGGCGTTCTGTAAGCCAATTGCAACTCCATGCTCCCCAAATCTGTGATTTAGTTCACAATCAGTTATAGGTATTGTATGGCATGAGCACTTACAACTACTTCAGGGCACGGGAGCTCGCTCCAGGATGCACGTGCAAATCTCGTATCAATACCGGACGTAGCCAGAAGATTCATGGGACATGTCGGACTGGTTAATGACCTAGCTAGTGTGGTAGCTGGTGCTACTTGATCATACCTTCTTGGTACAGAGGGGGGTGGGCTAGCTAGGGGGGTGTGTATGAGGCTTGCTGTGACCAGTCGAGATTGACACGTCAGTGAGACCTATCCCAAAATTGGCTATTGGGATCCCACAATCTGAAGCAGTGTCCGGGGAGAGTTTGGGTGAAATTGGTCGAGATCCAAGTGTTTCCAAGTCCAACCGGTTACAGGTTGATAATTTTCAGGTTTACTTTAACGATTTAAAAGTTTATTGTAGACATTCCTCTAAAACGAACATTGATTTGACTTAAGCCTTGAACTTGAACCGGTTATTTCTCAAACCCAACCTGCTCATCTGTGACGAGCAGTTGGATCTCCCTGTTCGTAATTCTGAAGGACTAGAAAAGTTAAAGTTGCATGGGATGATCACAACTAAGGGCACGGAAGTGCCAGGATGGGTGCAAATCCCCTAGGATGTGTTGAGCTGGTTAATGACCCGCAATACCAGGTAGTCATGGATTTCTACCCGATACGTACCTTCCTGGGTCGAGGGCGTTGGTTAGGGGACAATTAACTTAGGCGTCTGTCCTCTGAGAAAATCGTTACTCATGGACGATATGTCCCAAAATTGGCCACGTAGTAGGTACGAATTGGATTTGACATTGAAGTCAAAGTCGCGGTGAGATCAAAACTCACTCAATGATGACATTATTATTGTTTGTTACCACTTGAGGACCTTGGAAACACCCTCAAAAATGCTTTTTGGGCGATGGAGTGATCATCATGGGCTGCTCATTTGTTCTTATAAGTTAAAAGGGGCAGGCCTCCGCACCCTCCTGCCACACCAGTACTGTGACGCCGTCACCACTTTCTTACACTGATTGCGCCGCAAGTCACGCTCATTCGGTGCCGCCCCTCCTCCTCCTTCTTCAGTTGCTCAGAAATCTAAATTCCACATCTTCATCTTGTTGCAGATCATCATCTTCTCTTTAATTCATTCCTTGCACCAGCCTCATAAGGCATTCTGACTTCAAGTCTAGTAGAACCGGCAAGTGGGGTTATGCCTAGCTATTGTGGTGCTCTGCATTTCGGTGGGGTTTTGGGCCGTCTGGCTAGATCATGAAGTAGTACTCTAGCCGCTAATTAAGTTATTTACCATCGTTGACATAAGCTGCAGATGAACCATCAGAGTATAAACTGACTTGATCGACAGACCCCATGTCCAGATTAAGTAGTCGTGCATCAATCCAGAATGATATATAGTGTTCATCTCTTCTACATTCCAACATTTCCAAACACCAGGTTCATAAATCGTTAATCTTCAAGTCTGGCCAAGAGGAGTATGCCTGTTGTGGTGCGTTGCATTTCGGTGGAGTTTGGGCCGTCTGCCGAAATCATGAAGTAGTACTCTAGCCGCTAATTAAGTTAGGCCACAGTCGATCGACATGAGCTCCAAATCAACCATCACTATAAATTGACTTCATCGACCTGAGACCCCATCTGAAGATTAAGTAGTAGTGCATCGATCGAGAGTGTACTTGTTGTGATCATCCCAGCTTCTACATTCCAGCATTTCCTTTCTGCAGATCTTTTCTTAATTCCTTGCTGCTGCACTTTCATAAATCAGTATTCAAGGCTGCAGGCCAAGTGGGCGTAGCCTGGAATGCCTACTGTGATGCTTTGCATTTCGGTGGGGTTTGGGTCGTCTGGCTAGATCATGAAGTAGTACTCTAGCAGCTAGCCATCTCGATACCATCTGAGCTTTAGAATCATCAGTATAAATTGACTTGATCGACAGACCCATCTGCAGATCATTAGTATAATCCTAGTGCATCATCCCTATTGCATCAAGAGTACTGTGGTAGCGATCATCTCTACATTCCAGCAATTCCTTGCTGCAGGTGGTTTCTGACTGAGATCCTTGCAGCAGGTTCACAAATCATTCTTCAGGTGTGGCCAAGTGGGAACCACTTTGCATTCGGGTGGGGTTTGGGTCTGGCTTATAGAAGTCTATATAGTGGGTAAGTCATACAGTTCACGTGAGCTCCGGAATCATCAGAATAAAGTTGACTTGATCGACACACCCAGCTGCAGATTATTAGTAGTGCATCAAGAGTGTTGAAGTGGTCATCTCTACATTCCAGCATTTCGTTGGAGCTGCTGCAGCTATAATTAGTCGATGGGAAAGTATACAAGCATGTCTACTGCGCCAGGACTTGATGCTGATGATGCTTATGTTGCAGCACCAGCTCAGCTAGTGCCGTCCAGGTGATTTTAGAAATCTCCAGCTCAATTTCTCCTAAGACTTTGATTTTTTCCATTTAATATGATGCTGGTCGATCAATGTCTCATCACAAGAATAAAATCTTAGTTTGGGTAGTTTCCTTGATCAAGTTAGATGAGGGAGTGATTGTTTTTGACAGCTATATATATACGATTGCGTTGGTGGTGATCTGTGTAGAATGAGGAAGTTGTCAGGCACATGGATTCTCCTTCTAGTTCTCACCGTCCAACTTCTTGGTCAAGTGTCGGCACAATCAGGCATTGCCCATGCCACCTTCTATGGCGGTGCGGACGCAACAGGCACAAATGGTATTGTGCTTCTTCACAACTTACATCTGTATTGCAGAGTTTATGTCATGACGTTCGAAGGAAATTATAGCTTTGTTCCTTTGATGCTCTCAATTGGGAAATCAAAAACTGATCACAAACTAGGTAGGCTTCAACTGACTGGCAACACCAATGTGGGCTGATGCCAACATAAAGTATTAAGACATTAAGAAATACCTCCCAGCCAAGGGCAAGGTTACGCTCTAGGAGCTTCTCACATTGTGTGTTCGGAGAGAGGTACATCATGCCTTAAATTTAGCATTGTGGTAGACTTGCATATTTTTTAGTGACGTAGACCAAGTTTCTAGTGATACAAGTTATTGTTTAGGACTCATATGCTTGTACTGTTTAGAACCGTCCCTTGCTTACTTATGCCATTTCTTATGCTCTTTTGAAGTGTTGTTCCAAGTTTCCTAGGCTTCTTTGATGGCAGTAGCATGTAGGCCTAAATTTGTCAAGTGGTCCCCATTCAACCTCCTTTGGTCTTTATGTAACTTCCCTAGTACTTTTCACGAGCTCTACATTATTACTCACCTATTCAGAGAATTTTTATTTGTATTGTTATTGTAACTGATTCAAAGTAGGTGAAAATCCTGAACAATAATATTTTTATTTTGATAAAAAAAACATTAACGAATTGAGTCCTTGAATCTTTGCAGATGGAGCTTGTGGCTATGCAAATGTTTTCAGCCTGGGTTATGGAACCATGACGGCTGCCTTGAGCGCCCCCCTCTTCAATGCTGGCATGACTTGCGGTGCATGCTTTGAGTTGCAGTGTGTGAATTCCGAAGCCTGCTATCCTGGGAACCCCAAGCTCATTGTCACAGCTACCAACCTCTGCCCACAAGGGAGCAATGGTGGATGGTGTGATGCGCCTAAATACCACTTTGACTTAGCTCAACCTGCATTTGCAACAATTGCCCAGACCAAAAATGGGTGGTTCCCAGTCCAATTTCAGAGGTGAGCATCACTTTCAACATCTCTCTTGTGCTTTGCAAAGATCATTTCATCTATAACCATTTCGCGCATGAGGTGGCATATTGGGATCGGGGAAGAGGGTACCTTGCATAGAGCATATCCCTCTCTTCCCCATGCCCTCAACCTAGCTAGGCTGCCGATCCCCATGATGGGAGAGTCCAGAGTAGAGGGCACCAAAATGATTATGTCTAGTAATCCCTCTTGGCCAAGGTTTACCAAGGTTGTTTCATAACCTTGGGCTTTTATACATGGCGGACCAATTATGTCCCATAACCAATGTTAGTAGGTGGATGGTTCACTTCTACCGCGAGTCATCATCCACTCCCGGGTACGCAACTCCCATATTATATGGTCCTGATTATAATCACTTATAATGCGTTTTAGTCCAATATTGAGTGATACAATTTGTTTTAATGTAGGAAACCCTTGTAGCCCTTCTAACAAGGAATCCAAAAATGTAATTATATATAGGAAATGAATATATTTTGAAGCATATAATTGCAATAAAAACCTAATTATATGATTTTTTTTAATACAAGTACCATAGGTCAAACTACCCAACTTTTTGGACTTTTTAATAAAATTTTAACATTGTGAATGAATTATAATTTTAATGGGAGGCTTAATAAATATGCAACCTAACTTTTTTTTCATCTCATTTTGATATAATTTGATATTATTTTTACAAAAGCCGTCCTCTAAGCTGTTTTAAGTACGATGCCCCCTGCATATAATATGGGAGTTGCGTACCCGGGCATCCACTCTCCTCTCCGTGGACATGTAGTTCATAAACCCTTGCTCACTCAATGAAGTTGAGTGCAAACCTCTCATTTCAAATCCAGTCATGTACTTACATCATAGAGAGTGTCCGGTGAGGTGAATGTATAACACTCAAGCTAGTATTGTACCCAAGTAAGTTAGGTAGGTATGTGGGCCTTATGTGGTCACTCTTCGTAATTGGGACACCCCATTTTCAAGTGGTACGTGACAACGCTTGTACGTAATTAAGAACAAACACTAAAACAATGAGACATATACAATGTTTTTAACGTGATTAAGAACTAACACTAAAACTTCAAGATGATGACATGAAACAATGAGACATGTATGTATGCATAAAGTGTAGACACCATTTCAAGTTCAGGAGTGAGAGGGTCCATGTAGTAATAAGAGAGCCTTTTCACATTCACCTCTTATGAAATATTGCATCCGAACTCCAATTTTGAAACTTGAAATGATTTGCAATTGCTAACCGGACGAGGCGATACTTGATGAGTCGATCCAGCGGCCAGAACTGTGTGAGAAGTTGGAAGTGCTCACAAGAGGGTCAAGACATAGCGTGGTCACAATCTCCTCTTTCAAAAATGGAGAGGAATCGTGGCAGGAAAACAGGCTTAGATAGGATTGGAAAACCAAGTTTAGCTTGATTGAAGGAACTTACAATTCTGATGATTAAACTTTGCGTGTGACAGGGTGAAGTGTATGAAGACAGGAGGCATCAAATTCAACATCAATGGTCACCAGTTCTTCAACTTGGTGCTCATTTACAACGTGGGTGGAGCTGGAGATGTGATGGGCGTCAAAATCAAGGGTTCCAATGGAGGGTGGCGTGCGATGAATCGAAACTGGGGCCAGAATTGGGCCGATATGTCTGACTTGAATGGCCAAGCCCTTTCATTCATGGTCACCGCCTCCGATGGCACCACTCTTGTTGCCAACAATGTTGCCCCAGCTGACTGGAGGTTTGGCCAAACATTTGAGGGTCCCAACTTCTAGTTTAGTGATTCTAATTTCAAGTTGAGTCGAATCATACTTACAAGGGCGCAGTATTTTATCTTCACTAGTGCCGGATTGTAGATTCCACGTCCGTTTCAAGATGGTCTCAGCCAACGTAGGAACGACACCTGGCAGGCTTTGAAGAGAAAATAATGAGTTTTTGCAATCCGAATAGGATAAGGAGCCCTTACGGATGCATGCAGCTTTACTTACTATGTATATGCTGACTCTCAAGAGAGTACTACACCTTCAATTTTGCTGAATGCAATCATGTGTGTGAGCGAGGTGTCGAACTTTAAGCCGCCCGCAAGCAGATTACAGTTTTTAAGATTAAATGTAGGCAGTGGATTTGTATCATATACAGAGACATCAAAGTACTAATTTCCCTTTTCTACCTTCCTTCAAGCACATAGTCCTCCGTGGCAATAACTGTATGGAACAAATCAAAGTTTTTCTGTTATTAAGAGGATATTATGATGAAAAAGACACAGGAGGAAAATTTGCATGATATTTATGAGTGATAATCCAATAAGAAAAGGTTTGCTAATTTGTGGGTTCAGGAGTTGTGGCGGACCTTCACCAGATTTGTTCATGACACATTGCCATTCAAGGATTCACATCATAGGATCATTAATGAGGCATTCCACTATAAGTGCATATATGTATAGGCTAATGCCAAAACGCATCGAGACTCCATGGCGACCTTGTTGATCCTTTTCTTTCTAAGGTACATGTGCCTGATTCGGAGTCTGATCTTAAACCGAGACCCGTATTTGAGTGGTATGATTCGGTTTGAATCTTAAGGATGGACACCAAAACCAGATGTGTTGAAAAGAGATAGGACTACATGCTCAAAATTTGTTAAGCATTCTAGAAGCAACATAATGAAGGGGACCTATATAATTTTTACAGAACTCAGAGAATTCTCACTTTGACAATGAATAGGATATTCATTCGAGCTTATTATGAGGAAAATTTATGAAGAAAGTGAACTCGGCCACAGTTTGGATTTGCTAATCATCTCGCACCAATTGAGTGTTTTATATCCTACGAGAAGTGGGTGCAGAGAGTAGAGTGTCTGTTTAAGACCCTCTTGCCTTAATTCCTTCAACAGAAATGAGCAAAACTGGAAATGTACACAGAAAAAGCTCCAGATTAGTTGAAAGTTCCTGCCCCACTTACCTTAATTGGTCACTTTGCTGGTAGCCCAATAACCTGCCGGATGTAATTGTGCCTCAACAATTTCTCACGCACTTGCTCATGCAGACCACAACTTCTGATTGAGTTACCTCTGAGGGTGCAGACAGTGAAAATCTCAAATCGAAGAAGTTTTTAAATTTAAGTTAGCCCTGCAGGAATCGGGGAAAGGAAAATGATACCATAGGTTTCTCGACGAACATCATTACAAGGTGGCCATTCCTCAACCTGTAATTCTAGAATTGGCAAATCATGTCATTTAGTTTGAGTTTGGTTTTGTTCATAGCAAAGGTTTATGGACAGCTAAAATAGGCACATAATCGAATCTCAAAGTCTCGTCTGTCATCAACTGAGTTACTCCTTTGCGACCACACTGATTATAAGTTAGTTGGCATGATAGCTCGTTTAGCTTACAGGGCCCAACGACGTCAGTGCGAATCTCCATAAATTGTAGAATCATGGATGCTCATTGCTAATTTCTGTCTACTTTTGTGATGTCGTTGTACTTAAGGAAATTTTAGGCTATTTGCTTGCTGTTTTAGAATGTGTTGATCATCAGAGGGTTAGCAATCTTTGAAAGTTCTACTTACTTACCGTAGAGTATCCCGGACAGTGATTGCTCCAGTATTGGGCAGATGGCTCCTCATGCATTGGAAAAGCAACGGTCGGGGACTCTGCAAGTTTCCATTTCAGTTTAAGGTCACACAAGTGGCAACAACTGCTTATGCTTGACATCCTTTCTGTGGGAAGCAGATTCACTCCACGCGCGGTACCGAAGGCAAGCAGCTGCCTGCCGGCAGATTAATGAGCACCACCACTTTGGGAAAGTGGAATTCAAAGAAGTAGAAACAACTCCTACATTGCAGCCTCCTGTGGTTGCCAGAACTCACGCAGCTCAAAATGCACACCATCCAACACGTCCCGGATGCAGTTTTCCTGACCGATGTCGTAGTGCCAATTCAGTGCACACATGGCCAGGCAATGCATCCACCGCGTTCAGAAATTTCCTCCAACAACCAAATTCCCTTAGATCACAAACCCCTACATAATCCCAATCAAAATTCTTACATTCCAAATATCATCACTGACTGCCAGTACAAATCCCTACTCTCACCAAGGAGATACAGAATCACATACTACTTACCCAAGAACACAGAATTGATTCAAACATAAGCTACTGGACATTCCTTGACAGTTGAGCACATCCACTGCAGCTATAACTAGTTTTGCAGTTTTCCCCTTGCAAAGATCGACAACTACAACATGGCAGCTTCTTCCACACTCATACCGCAGATGGCAAGCAGTATAAGGGGGCTAAGCTGGGAGGACTTAGGCTTCAAGAAAAGCCAAATTGAAGCAGTCAATCTCCAATTCCAAGGTGCGTTGCGATGGTGGAGTGAGCAGATTGAAGAAAGCCATCGACAATGCCACCAAGAAGACCATCACCAAAGACCAGGAACACAACGAATCTTAGAAGAGATCCCTGGAGCATTGTACCCTCGCCCGGAGGTCGAAAGGAGGCCTTAGACGGGAAACAGGGGTTTCGTGAGTGTGTTCTCCTTTGATGGAGCGGCTCCGGAGACTAACAATGGTCGCTTGGCTATGTTAGGGATGGTGTGGGCCTTTGTTGTGGAGAAGGTCATGGGCTTAACTGTGTTCGAGCAACTGTACATGCCTGGCGTGATAGAGTTGGTGAACTTCGTTGGTGCGGTGCAGTTGTTCACGTATGCGTCCTTGGTGCCAATTGCGAATGGCAAGTCTACCGATGCCCGGAGCTTCGGTCCCTTCACAGTGCAGTCGGAGAGGTGGAATGGACTTTTAGCCATGATCGGCTTCTTCTCTCTCGTTGTTACGGAATCGTTCCGCCATGCTCCAGTCTTCCACTAAGTGATCATTCAAAGAGCCGGCAGAGTTACTTTTCACAAACCTGCACATGCTTCACATGATTAGTCCAAGACTTGTGCAGAGTGGTTCTTAACATATATATTCAGGCCTCTCAAGAATTCATGCTCAGGCCGCTGGATCGAGCTAGCTGCACCTGTGTACATAGATACATATGTGGGTACTACAAAGAAGTTAGAATTTGTGTTTCCAAGATTGATGAGGTTAAGGTTAGTTATCTTATGATTTGACAGTAAAGAACTAGCAGAGATTCACAGAAATTTTCACTTTATTGATGATTGTGATCATGTTGAAAATTTTGAACGTTTTTGAGGATGTTGCAACAAGTTACCGGCATTTCTCATGCGAGTACGTGTGATGTCAGCTGCAGTTGGTGAACAGAATACATGTCTCTGAGTCAAACATTGAGAGAAATGATTTATAGTCCGGTTAATTCCTATGCTTTGTCCTGTGTGGCACGGTGGTTTTGAAGCTAGCTCATGTTGCAAGATGTGTGTCGTGTACAGTGTGTGTCAGAACTTTTGCGAACATAGTGAATGTAAATGGTGGCATCTGGGTACAGCGGATGCAGTCAGAGTGAAGGATTGACGAAGGCTTTTGTAGAGATATATGTTTCGATTTGAGACCATAAAATCAATGTGCATTTTCTTTTGTGCAACCACCACCTTCTGCACTGATACCATGCAATGCAAAGAGCAAGCACCGATTAACCCGAGCACCTTCAAACAGGACTGCTCACATCCCTATTACTTTTCCAAGCAATTTGCCTCAGCCTCGCCCAAAGAATGATGATCCATCTTTTCCTCTGGGTAAGTCATGCCAACTTATCTTGACCTGCAGAATTCCATCGCTTCAGACAAATTTTCAGCGTCCTTTCTTTGGAACAATTGACACTAGTTTCTGAAACACCGCAAATCTCTCTTTGTGGCAGAGGGAACTCTTGGGGTACTCTGGGAACACCTTGGGTACTTTGCGTCTCCTGGGAAGAAGTGTCTCTCCTCTTCCTCTCTTCAATTCCTTTCGCCAAGGGTAATGCCCTTTCCACCGTTATCGACTCCCATGGCTTCTAATTTGGGCGCCACTTCTAACTTTCTGACTCGCCATTCTACAATTTCTCTTTTTACCACCGACGAACCAAGAGTGCCATCATTTGGCTCACTTTCGAACCAGAAAGAACGACGGTCCTAAAGACATCGTGTCATCATCATCATTTGCCTATTTTTGAACCAACGTGCAATAGGCAGGTTCAAGTCGTAATTGGTAAGTGGGAGGGTTTTGAAAATTAGCAGATGATTTGGAATTTTGAGTGTATGTCAGTGTATGTCGGTTGAATTTCAGAAGAGTTGAAGATCCTCATCCTCTGCAGGTAATCCTGTGCCCTGTTGCTCAAGAGAGATTTTTACAAAGTTGTGCCGTTTAATTAATGCAGGAAAGGGTGCATTTCAAGATTCATTTCATGCAATTGTCATCACAGCTAAGTTGATGTACATGATGGAGCATCATTGGCAACGCTGTTGTCTCGGTGGAGACTCTCCTTTACATGCTCTTGGTGGTCGCTTGGAGCTTTTGTTTGCATTCTCAAAGCAGGACATCAAGAAGCGTGGAAAATGACATCCAGAGCAATGCCTCCTCGGTTCCCTCACTGGAAAATTGGAGCATAATTGATGGAGACAAGTAATCTGCGAGGCAGCTTTAAATGTGAATAGATGTGAAGAAGACACTGTAGTTGTTTCTTTTTTGTTTGATATCCCTTGACCTACATCTCTTCCGTGTTCTGCTCCAGTTGAAGCTGGTTGTTGCTTCTTAAGCATCTCTATCCGATGGCTATGCAGTCAGAAATTAGAGATTGCTACTTAGGACCTTCTCAAGCAACCTACAGAAGTGTTTCGTAGAATTCAAACTGCGAAGTGGAGGATTTCATGAGCAGTGAGTGCATTAGGGTTACGGATTCGGCCATAGCCACTGCAGTATTTTAATTAATCATGGGGTTTTTCCCTCTCAATTTACACACATTGAACTACATCCAAGAACACCGCTCAGAGTACCTATTTCATATCCTCGAAACAAGTCTCCAGGAGGATCTGTTTCAGATTTGGGGGACTTTTGCCCATGTATCTGGAAATTCAAGGGAATGAGGCGTCAAGAACTTCAAGCTTCAAAGTTCAGATAAAGAGTCAGAGGTGCAAGACGTTGGACTCGAATAAATCTTTCCAATAGGTATGTTTTGTCATCTGGTAAGGGAACTTAAAGATCAGGGTTTACAAAAAAATACTGACTCTTTTAGCATGTTGAAACCTTATGTTTATGCAGTGAGGAACACAAATTGATTATGCAACTGCTCTTGGAGACCAATGCAATCTACTGCACTCAGCTATCAAGAAATTAATTTGTGGACTACGAAATGACTTTGCAGAAACGTTGCTGAAAATTGTGCTACCCAATACCAACCAGGAATTTACAGCTGGAAAGCCAAGTGAATCAATCACCTGAGGTTCGTGCAAGTGAATTTGTCATGAAGTTTATATGAACGCAGAGACCCTCAACAGGTTCCTCGAATCGCAAGGTGTGTGGATTGTGTTCCTGATAATATTATTCTTCACCGTTTGCTTGCTCGAAGAACTCTTCTACCAACACAACCATCCCCTGTGCCTTGTCTGCATCGTGGATGGCCTGCTTTACCAAAAGCTATATGACCCTCTCTTTTTCGTCATCGAGGAGTACATTTACATACCCATGTGTTTGATTGCGGAGGATCTGTATGTCTGTCTCCGTGATTGTCTGGCGTACATTCTTCCCGTGGTGAGGATCAATGAACGATGGCTACATTGCTATCTTGTGCAATGTAAATCCCCATCTCCTCCCCGCTTAATACTCTTTTAGAGCTATAAAGCGTAAGCAGTTGTCGTATAAAAACTCTCATTTATTAGGAGTTCACAAAGTTCATTTCAGATATTTCTACTGTTTCTGTTGGCTGAGTTCATTTCTGGTTTCCTGGGTTTTTGCAACAGGAACAAATTTGGCTTCCCCGGGCTCTGCTGGAAATAAATTTGTATCCCTCACAAATTGTGGGACAGTGCACAGATTGGACAACCGGTCACAGGGTGGACTCAGTAAATTTTATCCCCACCTGAGTGGATGCTAATTATCCCCTCAACGTAGTCGTACTACTTTGCGGAACTGCATAGGATAGCTTGATTGTGGAGTATTACCCAAATACTTAAATTAGTGTACATAGTTATAAATTCCTTGAAGATAGCTCAATTGTTAAGGACTTGAGAGCTATGTGATACTTGAGACCATGATCTAATGTACATTAGAGCTATGTTTTAAAGAGTCAAAGACCTGGTCGGAACCAAAGCAACTGAATCCAATTTGGTATGTGTTCAGGTGTTGGCTTTGACCTAAAGACATTCCTTGACGTCAATTTTTTCTTTCACAAATCTGAAGATCTGTGTTGAAAATACAAGATGAATCTGTTTGAAAGTGGAAAGAGTGCTTTCAGTCAAGTGAGCTTCAACAGTCGGGTAAACACGCCATGGCCATCCACTATGAGCTTCTATACGGTGCCATTATGGAACCTTTTCCGATTCGCGCTTGTCTGTGCGTGTATCCTATTTGCAGTGCTCATGTCAATGGTGTATAGCCTCAACCAAGCTGGGACAACACTCACAAAGAGTGGACTAATTTTGAGAGACTCACCACTTCGACTCCTCCTGATTAAGGACCAGAACATGGCAGAGGACTTGCAGTATTGACACTGAACCTTTGCCCTTGATTTCTACATTGAGTTTATGGGATCTTTTGCAATTTGCACCCTTAACATTCTTAAGTAGCTTATTTAGGTTCCAATGCAAATAGAATGATTCTTAGGTAATCCAGATAACCTAGAATGATTCCATTTGGGAGGCACCTCTTCAATTGAATCTTGGTAGATGGAAGAAGGCTTTGTCTTCAAAGATAAGCTACAATGAGCTGTCAACTAATGAGAGCTTGCTACTCATCCATGCTCAAGGACCTTGATTCTTGAAGAAATTTGAAGCTAGACTAGAAAGCAAACGTCCTTACACATGCTTAAATTATGCTATGTACATTGATATGAGCATGGAATGGTTAATTATTTTAGAGTAGTTAGTAAATGAAGGGATGTAGAAGAAGAGTTCCACGACCTTGGAACACACAGGCTATTGTTGTCACAGTGCTCGGTGATTTTATATGTTGTGCAATAATCAGATTGTGAAAGTAAGTATATCATTGCAGGGGAACAGATTGTGGGATGCTTCGGAAAATAAATGAGCAAGCCACATTGGAGCTGAAATCCCTGGTAATTGCAGAGACAGTGGTACCTTATCAGGATTTGGAAAAGCTCGCCACATATGTGAAGCAGGTATTGGAATCCACCGATGTTATCACAGAGCCACAGAAACAAGCCATTATGGTGATGGTTCATCTGGCACCTATGGAGGCCAGCATCAATAAAGAAGAGACTGGAGATGGTGGAACTCTTCGGAACTCGGCTGTGATTGCCTTATTCAAAAGGCATCTCAACAACGTCCACTTTATGTTGATTGGGTATACTCATCAAGAACTCCCTTCCTCTCAATATTCAACTCGTAATGTTTGTGGCCCTAGTGTGGGCACTCCAACTCCACGGACAACTTGCCAAAGGACCGGATTGGGAATCATTCTCTGACCCAACCACTTATTGCAAATTAACCACGCAGATTGTCATTTCAAGTTTCAGATTGGAGTTGCGATGCAAAATCTATAGGAGGTCATAGAGAAAAAGTGTTCCTTTTTCTTTCAGTGATCACAGAAGGCCTCCCAAATTGACTTAGCTGTTGAACATAGAATGGTGTCCATATTACAAACATATACTCCAATCTCATCATAGCACATGTCTATTGTGTGCCCATTCATAACTACAGCCTTGCCATACACCACTCAAATATAGGCGTCCACTTAAGAATGGTAACCACAGAAAGCCCACATACCTTAGAGGGTGTTGAATCTGTGAGTGCTGCGCCTTCTGAAATCCTGGGTTGATTGCAGAATTCGTGCAGAGCCAAGATTGGGTTGGAGATGGATTTCGTCAACGGAGCGCAATGCTTGGAATGATGTGTTGTCAAGGGTGATCTATAACAAGGTTGTTTTTCTGCCTACTTACGTATCCCATTCTTCTACTCATTGTCCAAAGCAATGCAGTTTGATGTTTCCTGTCAAAGTTATAAGGAGCTGTCAAGCAGCACTTTAGGTGCATTTGTGACAAGAGGGATCCCTTTCTGAAAGCACACATAAACTCTCATTCAGATGTGACCAGTATATCAGCACTCAAATTGAGGAACTTGGATCCACCAAATATCCCCCTAAAACTTGTCTACGCAATATCCCATATCATGTCATCAGACACTATTCATTCCATATGTTTCCATACTGGATGCCAATTAGGTCACAACTTTGAACCTAAGCAAACAAAAGAAACTGGAAGAATATGGTACTTTCTTGACATGGAAACACCCCCTGTAGTAGGGTCTTAGTGTTAAATAATTAAGCAACTCCTACTGAAGAGTATCGAAATCATGGAGTAAGGTAGAGCATTCTAAATCTATTATACTGCCCAAAATCAACACCCCTGAAATCCTGCACAATGAGTACCTTTTGGTTGTAAGGATGTCCACCACCTTAACATCATGCTTCCATGATGGTTTTAGGTCATCTACCAACAAGATTTTGAATTTTTGTAACTTTTGTATGTGGTATACAATGGTGCGTTGGAATTCCCTTTTGATTGCCAACAAGAATCATCACATGTGTGTCAAATTAATACTAAGTCAATATGCTCAGCGCTTGAAGTAGTGACAGTTTAAGCACCGTCTTCCTCACTATATATGCTTGTTATGTGACCATGTAGGTTCGTATTGAGGCTAAGAACTACCTCTGGCATGGGGTTCCAATTGAACTTGGCGGTGACGGCCCAAAGCCTAGAACGATAACATTTCCAAAGGACCTGCTCAGTGAAGTTTCAAAGGCTGACTAGTGCAAGCCACAAGGGACTTAACCTTAGCACCAGAGGGAGATTCTATGTTATAAATTTATTTGTAGGAAGTAATTCCAATTCAGAGATGGAAATTTTTGGTGCCGCACAAAGATGCAGGATACATAAAATTTCCTGACCATTGTGCAATTGAGATGTCCCATACGATTTTAGTAGTGGTCGCTACATGAGTTTACAGTATGTGACACCACCTCAGAAGGAGTTATGCAATTTCACCAGTTATTGGATAAGGAGTAAGGTACATCATAGAGAGAAACATGTCATGAGCTGAGACCAGTTTGGCCTCAGCGCACACACAGAATGAGGCACTGGGTCAGGAAAGCTAGGTTTAACCTGATTCTCATAACTTGGTAGAAAGCTATGTTCAGATTGTTCATCCTTTAAGGTATACAAGTCAAAGTACTTTGCCAAATTCCCATAGTGGGTATAATGACATCGAATGCTGCTCTACTTGAGCATGTCATGACAACAACACCTGTATTGAAAGCATGAGATGCAGCAATTAGTAGCTAGAAACTCATCAAATGTACAAACGGTTGAATTACACACGAGATCTTACCATTATTGAGACCGGACTCCTTTTCCATTCCTTTGGAAGCCTACATCTCAGGAATTTGACCCAAGTGCACTTTTGAAATGGATCTTTGAAGTCACTATTGGTGGCTCCTTGGATACAGAACAACCACTTAGTAGGTATGTCACAGGAACAAACATATAGGTGAATGTAGAAACAAAGTCTACACGTAGCCAGAATTTGACTATTGCATGTGCTTCTCACTCTAATGGCTTTCTCAATGCTAAACCTTGCATTTATGGCCCTACAGATACATGGACGTAATTTTGACAGTGCAAATGGACATCCAAACAACTGTAATTTTGAGAATGATACATACTTGATGTTGACAAACACTCATGGACTGCATCATCAAAGTGCAGTGCTTATCTTGAGTGGATGGTCCAAATCGCCTACTTCTCTGCACAATATTTTCATCCAGGAGAATTCAAATGTCTCCAAGTCTAGTCGAGCCGCCAATCACATTTTGGAGTGTACCAAGTCAAGATTGTTTTTGAATCACAAAGATTCTTCCAGCATCTCCCGTCTCCTCATCCTTGTCTGCACTTTTCCCATCTAATGCATCACGAAATGATCTGAATTCTTCCTTGACAACCAAGCCCACTTCCTCGCAGAGCTCTCTGATGTCATGCCACCATACTGCTCGCAATGTCCAGGAGCAAACCAGATCTGCCTCCCATCTCTCACATCCCACCTTGAAGGTTTCTGTTCCTGTATACCCTCCATCCTCCATGGTCTCCAACTTCTTTTCCAACGTCTGTCACCCCAAAATCATAGTGCACTTTTAGAAAACTAAACTAAACCGTGAAATTTGAATTTGGATGCAAGCTATCAATTCTGAAGAATTGGAAACAGCAGAGCAGAGCAGAGCAGGCTAGCTTGCAACAGCCAATCAGATCATCATCACTGAAGAATTTCACACTTAATTGAACCACATGGTGATTGTGTGTTGAGAATCTTATCCTATTGTGAGGACACCATCATCATGAGTCTTAAGTGAAGTTTGCAATTAAGTAGCTGAGGCATTAAACCAGGGTAAAACAACCACTCTGGCAATTGCATTCCACCAAACAACGATACTACTGCAACATGATGCAAGTTCATTGGTAAACCTGCAACCTCAGTTTCGAGGTGAAAAAGCGCTGCCGCTTTCTGCACTACCTACCCTTTAACCAAAATTGGGCGCCAAAAAGACCTACTCTACTGAACATTAATCCGTCCTCGTAGCAGAGATGACCCCTCATACTTAAGCATGCTGTTGGCAACTACACCACTCAAATGATCATCAAGTGTGGCTTAAGACGTTTTGCTTCATGTTTCGGATATGTATGTCATCCAGAAATGCTCACCTGTTTCCAAAACCTATCCTTCAAGTGCCACACATCTGGCCCCCCATGAGAAAGCTCTGCCCCTTCTGCACTACCAATCCTTTACCTAAAAGTGGGCGCCAAAAAGACCTACTTCTACTCTATTGACCATGAACCCTCCTCGTACCTATCAGAAACTACCCCTCATACTTTGTTGGCAATTACGCCACTCAAATGATCCTTATGTGTAGGTTATGTCATTTTGCTTCATGTCATGTTTCAGATATGTATGTCATCCAGAAATGTCACCTGTTTCCAGAACCCATCTTTCAAGTGCCACACATCTGGCCCTCCACCGCCAACATTCTCGTCCAAAATCTCTTCGAGAGAGAAGATGTTCATGACCAGAAAGCCACCCACTCGCAAAGCCTTCTTGACCTCCGCCATCGCCACGACCTGCTCTTCGCGAGTCTCAAGATGGTGCCAAGATCCTGCAGAGATGATCGCCATATCCAATTGCTCCAAGCCATCCAACTCCCCTCGCCTCCCCAGGGTCCCAAATTTCCATTCCACATCCACGCCAGGAACAGCAACCCATGCCTCAGATGCAGCCTTCAACATTTCCTTGCTATTGTCCACACCGATGATCCGCAGAGCCTTGGAATTTTGACCCCTCCCTGCTGCTGCCCAGGCCATGGCAATGGATCGAGGTATGCTGCCGGTGCCTGTGCAGAGGTCCAGAATCTTGACCGTGGGAGTTGATGCATTATGTGGCCCTGTGAGTGCCAAATGGTTGTAGAAGTTGAGGGACTCTGCAACTTCGAATTCTGGGGGTAGGGAGGCCACCATGGCATCATAAAAGGATGGAAAAAGCATGGTGGAGTATGCAGGAGACGCCATTGGGGGCAGGGTTTAGACAGTACACGATGTGTATAGACGATGTGAAGATGTGAAGATGTGAAGATGTGATGATGGGAAGGGAGGAACAGCAAGGAATTCAATGACACAGGCTCTTCAATTGATATTGCGGACATTCACACACAAACCTGCCACAATTATCCTCCGATTAGTGTATGACGGAGTCAACTCTGAGTAAGGTGATTTGAGGACACCTCGAGTGATCTTCTCCTCTTACATAAGCCCATTAGAGTTCCAGAAGGAGACCATGACCGACATTGGCTGCTCAAGCTTCACCATCATCATCACCATGATTGCCACTGCGTATTGCACGTGGGGAGGTTTGTCTGGGATATTTTCAAGAACTTGTGTTTTACACCAAGATGCGGGCTACGCAAACCCGAAGGGATATGTACCCTGGGAATCTGAATTCCATTAAGGGTAACTTACCTACTAACCCTGCGTTGAAGCTTAGCTTATCTTCTCTTTCCTTTTTCCTGCCTTGTAACAGATAGCTTGAGATACAGTAAGTTAGAAATATTGTTTTGCAAGCGTGGGCTCCAGCTCCTTAAGATTCATCCGAGGTGCACCGCATAAGCCAGCTACGACAGGTTGAAAGAGTCATTCAACTTTGTGAAGGAATTGGTCACAGTCGTCTGCTGTTATCCGCCTGTGAATGAGACAACGCTCATCACGCATCTAAATTGATAAACAACTGCATCTATTGAATGCATACTTGCTGATCTCCCCGAGGAATTCACTACGTAAATCGTCATCAACTCGAGAGAACTATGTGAGAGGGTTATGTTAATGTGAATCGCCACACCATGATGAGCCCTAGCCATCCAGTCGATGCCATGTTCATGTTGTAGAGTGAAAAACCATTCTGGTCATGGTGCCTCTGGCCCCTCAATACCTACAGAATCATGCACAAATTTCAAAGTCATGCAAACTTTCACATGGATTGAATGCAAACTTGTTGAACTCTCCGAGGAATTCACTCCGTAAATCATCATCGACCTGAGAGAACCATGTGAAAGGTTTATGTCAATGTGAGTTGCCACAATATGATGAGCCCTAGCCATCCAGTCCATGCCATGTTCATGTTGTAGAGTGAACAACCACCCTCGTCATGGTGCCTCTGGCCCTCAATACCTACAGAATCCTGCACAGATTTCAAAGTCAAGCTCTGTATTCCAAGGACCCATGCCACACAATTTGGAGGGCAAGTCGGTGTGCCAGTCTTATTATGTGCCAAAATTTGAAACCCAACAAGTCCCGTTTCTCTCACGCTTCCTGTTCAACTGTGGGTCAGGTGCCTCCATTGCTTTTCACCAGCTGGGCCGGTAGCTATGGCTGTTTGGTAAACGAACCATGTCTAGAGGTTGAACTTCTTCTCCTCAGCTGCTAATCAGTGATTTGTTATGTGATTTGGTGATTTGAGAGGTTGTGGAGTCAAGTTGAAGTGGAAAAAATCAGTTGCTGTTGACATGAATGCCTCAATGTGTGCTGGATGTAGGCATAACCTTAATGTTGCGGATGCAAACTTGGAATGGCATGTGTGGTGACTCATGTGCGCTTTAGGCACAGCGTTTAGGAGTTGAGCATTGGTGTAGGTCGAGTGGAGGATTTATAGTGGAGTATTATGTGCATTTCCTCATCATCCTACCCTTGCTCCTGAGATACCATTCTCCTGAATGGTAACGGTCTCAGCTGCCGAGAATTTCCGAATTGCCCAATCTCTTGGAAAGTTTCTTGTCACAGGTTTATGTGGACATCGAAAGAGGAGTGTCTGCGAGCATTTTTAACGAAATTTTGGGTCGATTGTGTGGATTCAAGGATTCGAAGGAGATAATCTTCGTGTGGTTAAGGGATCAACACCTTCTGGAAACCTGCACATGGATACCTAGGAAGAATATTAAATATCGAAGGTCTCACAGGAGCGAATCCTAATTTGTCTTCATTTATTAAGTAATGGATGTCCTATCGGAAGAGCTACGGAGGTATTTAAACCCTAGAGATGTGAGGCCCTGTTCTTGCACAAAATTTCCATTATAATCGCATGATTGAGTTGTTTGGTGACATCGTTTGTGTCATCCATCTAAGTTGCAGAAGCTCGCAATGCTGAATAGGTAAAAGGAGCACAGATACCTGCAGTAGGTATCTCACCTTGGGACTAACTACTCTGAAACTAGTACAGGAAGCAAGGAACAGGAAGCAAGGAATTTTCGGTGCAATTCTCCGTCTGGGATAATTTCCGTTTTCACTATTATTGTATCCGTTTTGGTATTATTTTTTCACAAATAAATGCTGTGATGACTGCAAAAAGTACATGCAAGGACTGATTCACAATAATACCCAAGGATGTTCAAGAGGCTGAGGAGTTTGGGAGCACCAGAATTTCAGAGGCACAAAGTGCAGTTGCTGTGCAAGACAAACTAAAAGATCAAGTGAAACTGTGAAGCACAAAGTGGTGGATGTTTGCTCTCCAAGTCAGTACAAATAACTTTACAGTCAATTTTCCTCACGATTCAGGTACAGAGCACTGAGATTTCCTTGCCATTTATTCCCAAGCTGTCAAGTGCCACTATATTTCATATCAATTGAAATGTCATTGGCTTTTAGACTCTGGAGTAGGTATGCTTATTCCTGAGGTCTTTTATCAATCCAAAAAGGACAGTATTTATTCCTAAGTCCACTCTATCAGTTCCCTGTGTCCGTGTTGTTGCAATGATGCATCACTACTATACTCTTACCATTAAAGAAGTTTCATTGCATTGTCTGGTTTTTGGTAGCACTAAGAAAACCAGCTCAAAGAGAGTTGGTTTTGAATCACAGAAAATCTCACAGGTGCAACTAGATGATTGTGTGTTGTATGACCAATTATTTCCTCCATCCCTAACTACATAACCCACTATTGTAACACCATTTTTTCTATTCATTGTCCTCATACCGCTGGACATGAAGAGATTGTGCGGGAGAGAGAGTATGGGGGTTCAGTTTTGGATAACCACTCAAACACATTGAACACTTGGCTTTGGTACATCAGTGACACGGTCACGGTGTTGACGAACCAGCTGGGATCAGGGCCAGCATCGTCATGTGACAGATGCATACCGCATATTTCCCACACACAGGCACCCACAACAGTAAATGTGTTTGTGGCACCTTGATCAATATTTCGGTTTTGGCTGTTGAGGTTCACAAAGAGGACGGAATTGCCATTCTCATCAAAGAACTCCATGTTCACATCTGCGGTCGTGCCTGCTCCTTCAATGTTGCCAGTGCTCGTAACGATTGTATACGTGCACTGGTTGTGCTGAACTTGCACAGCAACACATATGTTATGGTTATCACCAGATAAATCCAGCCATATTTCAAAAGTGATAACTCAATAATAAACATCAGTCTCAAACTTCCAAATGCAAGACATGCTTCCCTTTGTTCTAAGATAAAGTAGTTTGATATGTTCTGGACTGCTTAACATCTGAAGCATCAGGAAAAGTATTCAATCCGCATTGGGCATTCTGATCGGACAATGGAATCCAATCATCCCAGGCAAAAAAGGAGCCACTGATAAGGAGAATCAGGATAGAAGAAAACACCTGGTGATCCATTTTACCTAGAATAGCAAGACATTTGATAACCTTGATTCCAAAAGTTAACTTTCTAGTCTACAAGACATACCTTCATGGCACTGCCCACAAAGTGCTTTGAATTGCTCTTAACTGCTCAACATCTAAAGCAAGTAGGAAATGTGTTCAAAAGGCATCAAGCATTCTGATCTCACAATGAAAACCAATCGTGCCAGGCCAAACACGAAGGCACTGATAAGGAGATGTGAGACAGAAGAAAGCACCTTGATCCATTTTACCTCCAAAAGCAAGACGAGTGATGATCTGACTTCCAAAAGCTACCTATCTAGTTTACAAGACCTACCTTCATGGCACTCGCCACAGTGGTATGAGCTTGAGTGTTGTTGTTGCTGTTGGCTGGTGGTGATAGTGATGACAGAGGTAGCAACAGCAATGCCGGCAATGTAGAATGGTCATCACTTCCAGAAGTTGGTGGAGGTGCAGGCGACCCAACAGGTGGATGCCCAGCATGACCTGCTTGAGGTGCACATGAAATCTGTAATGAACCACTGCCCAGTGAAAAATGCTCTATTCCAGAATGCTCCTTTCCCAAACACTCCTCACTGAAGAGTCTGCGACCAGGTAAAGTCAGTGGCCGCATGTTATGGGTGTCAATTTCCTTCTGGTAAATATCTTTTCTAAGTAATGGCAACTGTGACCTCCCATGATGTAGGGCGGGATCATGAACTCCCTCCAGATGCTCCTCACTATGGTAGTTAGCATGGCCTTGTAATTGAGAGGAAAGGGGTGGCCGGAGGAAATTCTGTGGTGGTGGTGGAGGAGGCCGACTATGATGCGAACGGTGTGGAGGATATAACCTGGAAGCTCCTGCCTGATTGCAGCCAACCGCCATCACAGCCAAAACCAAAGCTCCGACCACCCATCTCCTCCCTCTGCTCTCATGGAACTGAACAGTAAGAGTGCTCATCTCTGCAGAAAAAGACGAGTATGCAAGAAACTTAGCTTTGAGGCTCAAACACATCACCTCTGACAGAGCTCCTTCCTGATGATGACTAAACTGGTGATGGAACAAGGCACCAGATGATGAAGATGAAGATGAAGATAAAATGATAAACAAGGCATTTTAGGTGGTTCTATAAGGGAAGCCTATCTTCCTGTGAATTTGGAGGATGCATGGGCAATGAAGTACATACACAAATATGATGGTCACTGGTACTGCCATCTTGGTACTGCCCCCAGAGCCTCGAGTTCCACCAAGCTCTGTACATCATCCCAATAGTCCCACAAGAGACACATTTGAAAAGAGGAAAGAAACTCCCAGGCAGGGAGAGAGGACAGAAACTGAGTTAGCAGCCAACCTATTGTGTTTGCTGGTTGGCGATCAAACTCCATCAGTGGCTCGGAAGACAACATATACCGCATTTTGAGAGCCTTCTGTGCAGATTTCATCGAAAGAACAAAGGTGCACGCTGGCAAATGTGAGCTGAAACTATTACGGAGAGGCGATTTCTTTTAAGCCTTCGAGTGCCTTGTGTCCCATTTGCCTCACACTGTCCAAGATCCCTAACAAATTCTTCTTGCCTGCATATAGAGCGACACTCAAACCATACCAAGATTTAGCAACTGTTGGAGAATAGGAAGAGAGAAGGGCAACCCATGGTAGTGTGCAGGTGCAGATTTGGGCAGCAAAAATACACCTTATTGAGTCTTACTACATGCTCCCATTCTGCAAAGATACCACACCCTTGAGTTCAGGGATTTCAAAGTGTTATGGAGAGTAAAAGGACTGTATGTTGATATACTGAGAGGGCAGTTATTGATATTCAAATGATGAATCCAAGGCAATGGCAATGCAAATGTTTACACACACGCACACAGTGTGTGGAAGAACATGATCTGAACATGAGAGTAAAGCAACCGAAATGGAAAATCAACATGAGTGACACAGTAAAAAAATGTCTCTTCTTCTCTGGGTTACCATCATGAAAGATTACCATCATGAAAGATCGATCAAACAAGTTGTACGCTCCACTGACAATGAAGAGGGAGGTGGTTGGGATTCAGTGATGATTAAGGTCCGGGCCCTCTTTGCACTTGGAAGTGTTAGTACTAATCGTGGCATGCTCGAAAGATTTTCGTCGAGTCTCCAACTGACGCAGATCCTCTGGTAAACAATCATGTATATGAAGTGGAAGCACTTGCAGGAAGGCGGTCAACAGGATGCAGACTTTAGTAAGGTATGTGGGTGTTACTCGGTTTTTTTTTCATGGTCTTCAACTTCTACCAATTAGATTTACACAACGAAACGAAACTTGTGCTATAATACTAAATCTATGATGAAGCATCAGCCGAAATCGGATTGAAAATCGGACCTCCTCTAATTTAGTTATGGTTATGATCGGAAGTGCATGTTTGTTGCTAATCCCTAAACTTACATACATGGGTCCTCCAAATTGTGACGTTCACTATTGAGTATGCAGTAGCTAATGAAAATTGAAGAAGTTTTCCAATCTCTTCTAAACATCATGTGTCTTTACGGTGTTTATTGTCTGATCCTCACCAATCCACACACGAATCAAATATAGGTGTCCAATTGAGAAAAGTAACCCAATAACACTTGAATACCTTAGGTATACTGCTTCTAAAATGAGGACCCGTAAGAATTAGGGTTAAAATTCTCGAGAGCATCATTGTCCTACCTTCCTAGCATGATGAGGATATGATGCTCCCACACTGCATGAGGAAGGTTGGATCCCTTGGTTCCTTGTAACGTGCAGATTCCATCGTCCACCGCAAGAATCACCCCACCGATACGATAAATACCAATTTACACGACCTCTAAAACTTTTAAAAAAATTGGTAAGTTATTAAAATGCACAAGCAGGAATTAGAAACTTACACACATTGATACCGAGGCACAACCTCCAATGTTGAACATATACACACCTGATGAAAGCCTCCAGGGAGCACAAAATCATGCAGAAAAACCTAGAAACTGAATTTGAAGCTTGTAAGCTCGCAATGCAAATTGAATGATGCAATGCTGGTGCACTCAAAAGCACGGTTGGGGGAATCTTTCTTCAATGTGAATTATGTTCACCGATGCTTCTTCTTCTCCTTCTTCATCTTCTTTTTCTTCTTCTTCTCCTTCACTCCAAATCAGCGAACACTTGGATATGCCATTGAAGTCTTCCTTCAACCATGCCTTCGAGTTCATCAACATTCGGCATCCAAAATTCCTTCGTTCTGGACTGGGAAAAGCACGCCATGTTCGTGACTCAAAGCAGCAACCTCAGTGATGAAATTCTCTCCAAACTCGATCGATTTCGAACAAGCCTATCCATAAGTTACACACGCAATGTGTGAAAATGCTCTTCCATGAAACATTTGGAGGGACTCAATCGCATCGTAGCTTAATTAAGTTCTTCCACGCACCAGGTTACAAAACAATCCAATGTGTTTTGACATAACATATCACAAATGCGTTACAGACGTGGACACCTGTATTATTATTAACAATAGATGCATGGTATCGAATGCCACATCATGGTCGCCCCTTGTTGCCCATTTGTTATTTAAAAAGTATTAAATGTTTCATAATAACTAGGAGGGACAAGGGTAATTACGCACCAACTCAAAGATACACTCTAAACTCCGTAGTATCACACCTGTGGCAACCAAAGTGCACGTGATATTATGGAGTTTTGTAGTGTTAACATGGATGCGTGATAGTACTGAATTAGTGTAGCATGTGACACTATGGAATAACACAAAGTGCAATATATTAAATGATATGGTGTGGTCCACTCCACTTGGCCTTCCCGGGTGATGTGGCATAGGCATGCACCAACATTCAACAAGTGGCATAAGAAGAAGAAGGAGAAGAAGGTGACATTCCACATATTGACACATGGCGCAATGCAAGGGTGCGGGTTGACTTCTTTGATGGTTTGCATTAATGACAAAATTCATGATATAAGGGAGAGAAAGGTGACAATAAGGAGTGAGATTTGAACTATGAACATCCGGTTCCTAAGGTTTTGGGATATTAGAGAGTGAGTGACATTATGGAGGTTGGTATTACGGAGTTTAGGGTGTACATAGAGCAAACATACCCATTTCTAATACCACCCTATTGTACATTATAGAGTCCCCTAAAGTCATGCAGTTCCCCACATGTAGCAGTCATTTTCTAATGTGATGAAAAAAGTCATGAAGAATCACCCTTGTAGCCTTCACATTCAGCATGATGGGAAAAGTAAGTTAAAAGGACATGGATTTGAGTTCCTTGAAAAGGGCACTAATTATACTCAAGTTTATTGTTTCCTAGTTACCGGAAATAGGTCAACCTATGTTGTGAATATGGGATGGTAGAGAATCTTGCCTTTGAGAATTTACAATAATCTCAAAACTTGGAAATAAGTTGTGATTTGTTTGGTTAAACGTTGTGACATCAATTTCCAGACTTGTGAAAAATCACCCCTATATCACACATGCACTACACTTATGCAAAATTGCTTAAGTTATCAGAAATAGGTTTGTCTACTCTACTTAAACTAACCTCCATGCTACTCTCTTGATGAACTCATTCATATAAAATGGACGGTGGTCAATTATCCCTATCTCTAGAGATATTAATAAATTATGCCATTTTTGCTCTTATGATGTAGTTGAGAATGAGACACACTTTGTGTTGGAGTATCCATTATAGAACCCCATCAAAGACAAGTTTCAATCATAATTTGAGAAGGTAGTAGGAAGTCTCAAGTCTTTCTTTCAATTAGACCATCCAATTGATACTAGCCTCTACCTCACGGAGGCCATCACACTCTACCACTCTACAAAATTAGCTGATTTCACACCACCCTGATGTATCTTTAGTCCCATAAACCTTTGAGCTTCCCGGACTCTCCAACCAATTCCATTTCATTTCGTTCAGGTTTTCTTACCGGAGGACTTTACTTAAGTGCCAAGAATTCCGGTCCTGCCCAGGCCAATATATGTAAAAAAATATGACTCGTTATTTTTATTACGAACATGACATATTGCCCGGTGTTGCCCTGCCCGCAAGGAAAGTTTGAGGGCAGGCCCTGCCCGGCCCCGGCCCCGGCCCAAGCCAAGCCCCTCAATCAGACAGTTTTGTGGATGAATGATGCATGTAACTGACGAATATCGTCAATGTAAACTCATCCAACTCAGCTGCTTCCCTGTCCTCCTCCTTTGCGGTATTTCCGAAAGTAAACAAGTAGCTAACATCGGTGCCTCCATGCGGCTCCAAAATTGCTGCAAAATCCATCTTCTTTCCTCACGCGACGTCCACAAGAGTGCCGCAGAATCACAAACACACATGTTGAATTAACGCAGACTTAAGGAGGGAGAGAGAGAGAGAGACACAGAAGGAGAGAGAGATAGAAGGATGGAGGAGGAGGAAGGTGCCCTGGAGGCAGAGCTCGAGGAGCACTTGACAGAGAATCGGGAATCATTGCAGGCCGTCGAAGATGCTCTGGCTTCCGATGCCTCCAACACTGAGCTTCTGCTGGTATTTTCTACAATCGCCCATCTCTTGAATGCCGAGCGATTGAGGCTAAATTTGAGAAATCTTTGTCAAACCCCATCCTGTCTGCGCTTTGGATCTGTTTTTATTATTTTAAATAAATTTCTCGTCAGATAGGCTTAAATTTATGTGAATTTGGCGGATTTTATTTTAATTATATTTTCATATTAGAGGAATACGTGTGGCATGGCGCTTAATTGGATGTTCAAAAGTCATCTGACACATGCAACAAGGATTAATTATAGAGGTTTTTGAAGTCTCTTGTATCCGATTGGAAATTCTGTAGTGGTAATTTGAGTTTTCATAGAACCCCAATTTAAGAGGAAGTCAATGTTTAACTTACGAATGAAGGCGACAAATGTGAAGAACAGAGGTTTCAGTAGTGGAATTTTACAAGTTAGTATTTGGTGATTGACAGTGTTGATGATACTTATCAGCTCAATTTATGTGACTATTAGCTGACTTGATTGTTTCTGTTTAAGGCGTCATGTTCCTTCAACCCCCTGGAGTTCAGGTGTGCAAACGTTGCGATAAACGTTGCAATTTTGTAGATAGCATCGCACAGAGATGACAAGAGCTCAAGTGTGCGTAGTTGATGCTGATTGCTCTGGCATCAAAGAGGGAGGGTCTTTGGCTATTGTAAATTGTAGTCCTAAGTGAATGAACGGATACTGGAATTCAATGATGAGGTCATTGACTTTATTTAGGGTTTTATGTTTTGTTTGACCGAAAAGAAAACATTTCTGAAACTTCAAGCTCCAAGGGACCATGTTTGGATTGTCTTTCTCATTCAGAAGCACTTAGTCTAGACCCATTCTCAGTCCTGAGTCCCGAGTTAAATTTCAGAATCAAAATCAAATTTGGATGCCATCAGTTGGCAATATTCTTTCCAGTGTCAAAAACATTGAACTCTTGAAGAAGCTGGGTGCATGTTGAGTCCTTAGTGACAATGTAATCTGCATTCTCGTGGGTTGGAGCATTCTCACCACCAGGTGATAGTTTTGTTGGAAAACGGATGAAGAGGAATATTTAACCCTCTCTTTCATTGTACTGAATATTTTTTGAGAGAGATCCGTCCATGACAGATAGATACTCGCAGATTGTTAAAGCAATTTGGAAATGAGGTATTTGCATCTGGCTAATTTAAATGCTCTCCTGAAAACACTCACTACGGTTTCAGTTTTGAAGTTCCTAAAATCTTCTTTGCAGTAGAAAAAGTTTTTGAAGCTGGACCTATGGAACACAACTTGAAATGCCAATCATTTTCAGGAATGTTTACGAGAAACCTTGGATTGTATTCATTTGTGATGTGAAGGTACATGGAGAATTACTCCAAGCTGTAAAAGGGTTAGAGGAAAGCCTCCTACACCTTAAGCGAGCCCGCTTATTTCGAGAGGTAGATGCCATGGCACAGCAAGAAGTAGCAGCTCCTGTAATCCTTAGTAATGAGATCACTGATAATTCAATCCCTTCGGTTCCAAACTCAGATCCTGTAGACCTAAATTTGCCAGAAAGTTTTTCAGTGGGTTCAAAATGCCGTTTTCGGCATACTGATGGAAGGTGGTACAATGGCTCCATTGTCAACATGGAGTCCGATTACGTTGCTCGTGTTTCCTTTCTACATCCCACATCGGACAAAATGAAGGTAGGCTTCTCAACTTATCTCTTATTTCGATTCTGCTACAAAACTGGATATAGATTTCTTTATCTTCTCAGAGGACATTGAGAAATGCACACTGAAGTCAGTATTTAACATACTGCACACCTTGGATTATTGAATATGTAGGGATTTCTGACATATTGCAATGTAATGTAGATGTGCAGATTTTTTCTGCAGCAACAATGTCGATTTGGTAGTAGTTGTCGATCTTCTCATGGTAATAATATACCCTCCTATCCAGAAGCACTGCATGTTAGGATTCTTGGTTGATTGCATGCAAAAGCTTTTTCAATCGCAGAATGCAGTTCTTTGATTGACAGTTCTGTATCCTTCCAATTCTGAATTTGTAGGTCAAATTATTTCTGGATGAATAGTATAATCTATTTTACTTGCAACTTGCATTGACTTGAACTGGCTAGCTTCTTTGGAGTGTGGGTGGACCACATTCAAGAAAATAAAGCACCCTGGCAGGCAGCAAGACTATGCCAATAAAAAAATTAAATAAAAAATTAAATAAATTAAATATATATATATATATAGAGAGAGAGAGAGAGAGATGACTCTGACGTCACCAGCAGCGTGAATTATGGTGTTGCCTCATCTTCAAGTTAGTCTAATTCTATATGTAATTCTGAAACGGACACCTCGAGAATTAGTGGGACTTTGAAGAATATTTCCTCTATTCAATGGTGAACACCTTGAACAGCTATGGAGAATCCAGCCCACAGCTAATCTCCTCCGAGGGCAAACCCTACAGTGGGCATGACTAGGGTTTGTAAATATTTAATTTCCACATTGTTGGTTGAAAATATTTGTTTTACCTAGATACCACCATTATGATTGGGTGGATCATAGTGGTAGGTTGCACCAGATATCAAAGGATGGGAAGGTCACCCATCCGAGCTATATTCCAGCCTGAAGGCGGCTTAACCTCACGGTTTGCTCGGGGTCCTGGTTAAAGCCACCCTAATGGGAAGGGACGACTCTTTATGCTAAACACTTTGTGCATGACCAAGGTCACTAAATTTGATCTAACAATGGCATATGTTTGCAGGGCTAGAAATCCAGTTAAACGCTCTACGCAATTTCAAATTGACAAACTGGAAGGATGTGCCGCTAGGGTCGCATGTGCTAGCCGAATCTGGAAATGGGCTATGGAGAGGGGCAGAGTTAGAAACATGGGACGCAACACAACAATGTGCCTCCATCGTGTTCTCTGCAGATGGAAGAAGGCGAGTGGACGTCACAACAGACAACCTTGCGGTTGCCGAACATGCATCCGCAAGCGATGAATCTACGGACAACAACAGCTCAGATGACGATGATGTCTATGAGGATATAAGTGACACTGAATTCGACGATAGGCCACCCACCTTGGGATTATTTATGGGGAGTGTTGCCCCCTCAGGGATTCAAACAGAGACTGTCACGTTTGCGGAGTGGGAAACACACACGCGTGGAGTTGCATCCAAAATGATGGCGAGCATGGGATTCCGTGAAGGAATGGGTTTAGGCAAAATGGGTCAAGGGATAACCCAACCGGTGAAAGTGCAAATGCTACCGTCAAGGCAGTCCCTTGAGTTTGCCAATGAGAGGCAACAGGCGAAGAAATCTGGCAGCACAGAAAACAAGTCTGGGAACAACAGCAGGAAGAAGACAAGGGGCGGGAGAAGGAAGCGGGAGAAGAAATGGGCCGCCGTGCAACGCATCGCAAAGTCCAAAACCCAAGAATTTGAGGATTCCCAGAATGTTTTTAGCTTCATCAACCAGCAACTTGCGGCACAGAAGGGCAACAATGAATTGAATGTGAGGAGCAATGGGTCTGACTTCATGCCATCAGTTGGTATGACCGTGGAGTCGGAGAAGGCAAATCGACGCACGATTGTCGCGCACGAAGATGAGATTAAGGATCTGCGGAACAAAGTGAACAAATTACAACAGATGGCAGCAAGAAATCGGAAGGAGAAAGTTGTATATGAAGCTGTGGGCCGCAAGTTGGTTGAAGCACAGAAGACGCTTGCGAATGCCGAGGCCGTGCATGCCACGACGACAAATGCCGTGCAAAGCAAGGAGAGGGAGCGGAAATGGTTGAGGTTTTGAGACGGTCTCGATCTAGTTCAGAGGTACAAGTGAGTGTAAATTCTTCCTCTCTTTCTCTAAGTCCTGATTCTTTCATGTGTCTTTGTACATGGAATCTGAATTTTTTGAGGACATTCGGTAGGATGATATTCAACATGACACTGTAGACAAGGTTGGTTGTAAAAACATATTCATTTTCAGAGACCTAATTGGACTCAAAGAGGACACCTCCTTCAGAGGGCATCATTGTTCCTGATTAATTGCAAGACTCTACAATTTTTACTACTGCATTTTCACATGTAATCTTGGCCAAGCTAGAGTTGATCACTTGAACTTGGAGTTTGATACTTGGATTTGATAAGCTTTCATCCAATGCTCGAACTATTGAGAGTTTGGCCATATCCTCAAGCCCCCTAATAGTTTGAGCAAGTGTTATAACATGGCCATGCTCAAAGTGACATAACAAGGAGGGAAACGGCATCAAACAAAATAGAATTCATGACAAGCCCTTTGGCTTGGGGTCCACGAAATGAGAGCTTGAACTCTCAATATTTCTAAGTAAGTTCCAGGGGGTAGCTCCAGATTTTAACTGAGAGCTTGTCAACATTGATCAAGAGCTTGTCATAGTCATTCCACATGGGATCCACCAAGACACCATCAAAGTGATGTAAGCCTGGTAAAAGTTGAAGCTCCCAAATTGAAACCCCAGTTTAAAGTGGACGTGAGTGAACAAGCACAAGGTAGAGGCTCCTTTCTGCCAACGAGAAGGCTCGTTTCTCCAAGCTTTTAATCTTCGAGCTCCAACCTCTCTGGTGTAAGGGGCCCGTAGGTCCTCTTACCCCAATGTCTGCTAGGATTTTTGCGTTTTTAACATGAATTATGAAGTGAAGCTTGCCAAGCTCTAACATGCAATTTATTTAAAGCAAGCTTATTGGCATTGATTCAGGGATGACATCTATGTAATTGATTTCTCATTCAATCCTTTACTATCACAAGCCTGCGATCAGTGATTGCATCAACCATTATTATTATTTTCTTGCTTTCTGAGGCGGCAAGTTGAGGAATACTTGGACAAGTGAACTGGCAATAGCAACCATCTAATGACCAATCTTCTACTTATAAAATACCCATGGTGATCATAATTGTCATTATTGTCCAACATCAACACTAAACCTAACAACATTTTTTTGTTCACTTCAACCTTAACTCACAGTGTCGGTTTTAAGATTGATTATTGGATTTGGGTATACACACTTTAACACATCTATCTCCTTGGAGCACAATGTATTTCGCTCCATCAATGAATAAGGTATGTGGGTGTTTTTCATGTCAAGCTTGACATGATCATAATGGAACACATATAAGTAAATTTGTCAAGGAGATTTTACTTCCTCATTAAACTGTCACTTTATATACAACAATCAAAATCAAGTTTGAATCAAGCATAGACGAGGACAGGATTGGATGACAGGATTAGTCTTAGCATCATTTTTCATTTACTAACATATTGGATTTTTTCAATATTTTAGATTTCTTTACTTTGGGTAATTAGTAATGAATGGCATCATAAGCTAGGGTTATTGAAACCTCTTTTTTACATCGACACGTGAAAACATAAAGCTCATCAATGCATGTAAACGGTACACAAGTGTCATCTTACTTCCACCTCCAGGTAAGGCTGAGGCATCTATATCCGATAAAATAAGTGAGTTTGCATCTATTTAGGAGTAATAGTGGGGAATGATTTTTCTTGCAATGAGAAACACATTCCGAGCATAATGCAAAAATAATAATAATAATTTTTTTTTAATGAAAATGGAAACTGCCACAATTTTGAAGCCCTAAAGTTAGGGTAACAAATAGTCAATCAATAGGTTAACCCATTACTGGTCATTTAAATGCTAATGTTGGACTATGACAATTATCAAAACTCTTATGAGGGTAATCAATCACAAGCCATCACCACATAAACCTTAACTTTGTTCACCTAAAAAATATAGATCTCATTCATGTTGGCATTACATGAATCTAGTGGGCGGTAAATGAACTTGATCAACTATGGATATCTCAACATAAGGTGGTGCTTAAGATGGCACTCATTACCGGTTGTAATAGTATGACACCACAAAATTCCAATTTTGATATTCCATACTAAACTTTTGGATGAGTTTCAGGGACCTTGCAATTCCATGCTCATGAACCTTCAATTCTTCATGTTTTGTAAATGGAGTGAGCGGAGCTACAAAGGTTATGAGAGTCGAGCTAGAGATTCACATTCTTTGTGATAATCACAAAGGCCCTCCCAGTTGTGTCGACTATTGAACCTAGAATAATATATAATTTGAGCATATAATCCAATGTCATTGTAAGTGACACATCTTTTAGGTTTTTGTTCTTAATAACGAGCCTTGGCATACATCAAACATATATAGGCAAGTGGGCCTTATTCAATTGCTCATCTTAAATGGACATTGGATATATTTGAGTAGTGTGTGAATCTAAGAACGGACACCATAAAGACATGTGTTTAAGAGAGATTGGATTGCATGCTCAAACTTTGTTGACTTATGTTGAATAGTCACCATAATTGATCAGACCTATATGATCATTTAGTAAGATGAAGAATCTTTATTTTGACAAAGATTATGGCCCAAGGGCAAGGGACTTGTTCCTGAGACATCCAAAGGTCAAGAATGAATGGGTCGTAAGAAAGTTCACGCCATGCCTCTTCATACTGAATCCCATACATTCCGTCAACTCCAAATGCCCAAATATACGACCAAACCATTGGCAATCAACTTAGTGAACCATGAAATAGTATGCAACCTAGACGTACCTTTTTGTTTAGCTCACTTGAAACCGCCTTTAGCTTTCAAGACTTTGAATTAAGCTAATCCAAGTTCAATTTAAGACGAATTGACAACAAATCTACAGGGGATCAAGTTTATTGTTGGGTGGATGCCATTGAGAGGTGCTTTCATACGTAGTAATTCATTATTTCTATTTTATTTGTCCCAACAATCATTACATATTAGGGAACGAACTATGATGTAGGGTCCATTCATTGCCGAGTGGCATAGCAACAAGGCGGAAACCGATCCCTCGTTTGAGCTGGTAATTGGTTCCGAAACACCTAGTTTTTGGAGCCTTGATGCTCTCACAACGACCGGTTCGGCAAACTAGAAAGGAGATTGAATAAGCAGATAATCGCAAGAGTGCTTTGCCCTATTATTATCCTACACACATGACTATTTTTGATTGACGGTCCAACCAAGCCCAAACTTTGGCTCACTTTAGACATCACTTGAAATTAACAGCCATTTGCAATTGGGCCTCACTTGAAAAACGAGTTGTTACCACTAACAATTCCGAATCGCATTGCATACGTGGTTGGTTATGATTCACTACCAAACTCTGGACCCGTTTCGGAGACCACCACTAGATCACTTCCCACAAGGCATGACCAACAAATATGAGCTAGAATCTACGTCGAGATGGACCGCCAAAAATGTGACACGTCACCAACACGGCTCCAGTAACCAACTACGTTGGTCAAAAGGGTGAACCTCCAAAATGTGGATCCCAAAGCTTGTGCTCGTGCTCCGGTGATACCCGGATGCGACGCCTCATACCCGGGTCGCGGCACGCGGTACCCGGAGCCCGTCAGATGCTACCCCTCCCTCCCGTCATTTGAACCCTACGAGAGGGGCCCTGCCCAGCGCACCACCTTCGCTTACATTCTACGTGCCTCCCATTCCTCCATCGTCCTTCCTTCCTTCCGCTCCGTGCTCCTCAATCCCCCGCTGTACGCATCCGCCCATCCTTTTTTTCGCTCCATTTGTGTGCTGTGTGCTCAATCTGGCAATTAGCTGCCTGTCTCCGCCCTCACTGTCCTGGAATTTGGAAGTTTCTTCCGTCCTTTGTAGCGTTGGAGGTGATCGGGATATTGCGTGCTCAGCTTGTGGTTTGTCGGTTATTGCATTCGTTTTCACATCAACCGTTGCATCGAAGCTTTTGTACTTGTTTCGCGACTTGATACTGTTCGCTGTCCTGTTTGTAGTTTTTTGTGATCAGATTTAGGTTTCTGTTGTGCATTAGGAACGGCTGGGGAAGCACGTGTCTCCTGTAGCGTCGGATGAGGTTTTGGTGTATTGGAGTTTTGTTTTTTCTGGTGTCTAGGCTTGATGACATCCGCGAATCGCCTCATTCAGTTGCGACTGTGGCGGTGGAATACGTTACATTGTACTGTAGCAGGATCTGGGGCTATGTGCCTTCAGGCGTGCGACGAGTAGGCGGTCTTCTGTGTGCGAATATTTTTTGTGGATTTGGAGATCCGTAAAGCTTGAGTAAAAAAACTGGCAGTGTGAGTTTTGGTCTAGGTTTTTGGTGAGTGGTTTTGATGTGGTTGAATGTGAGATGGTGTTGATGTTTTGATTTTTGTGCAGATTGTTTTGTGCCTTCCAATCGAAGAGTAATTCAGTCGTAGCTCAAATCGGCAGCTATGTCGTGGCAAGCGTACATCGATGACCACTTGATGTACGAGATCTCCCCAGGCCACCATCTGACTTCGGCCGCCATCATCGGGACTGATGGCAACGTGTGGGCTCAGAGCCCTCAATTTCCACAGGTTTAAATTCCTATCCCGAACCCTAATGGTGAGATATCAATCATCGAAAGAAGAATACGTCGTGCATTGTGAAACTTGCCAGCATGTTCCCCGCACCCGAGTTTACAGCTTGTTAGATGGTGTTGTGGATAAGTTCTGGTGGACACGTGGTCATGCATTGATTAGTTCGATATGTTCCGCGCAAGGGCTGATGTAATGTCTACATGCACGTTGTCTCCATCACACCTTGGTGGTTTGTCGTTGGGTTCCTGTCCTGCTATGAGGAATTCTTGTTTTAGCTGTTTATATGGATGATCTGATTGTGTCCTACTGTTTACACTTGTAGTCGAATTTTTCTGTAAAAGAATCTCAAGCATATCTCGAATCCGCTTTCTGCACCTTTCTGGTAAGTAGGTGATGTATGGCAATGATTTGGTTTGAATGTACTGAACGATGATCAAAACTGTGCAGCTGAGCGCAACAGAAGTTGCCAATATTGTAAATGGATTTGAAGAAAACAGCATGCTTCCACAAAACGGTCTGTTTATCGGGGGAGCAAAATATATGGTTCTCCAGGGAGATCAAGGCATTGTGATCCGCGGAAAGAAGGTGACAATAACTTCCATTTTTTTTAACAATATTTTGAAGCGATTTGAAATAAGCCGATATATTCTGAATCTCTCGTATTTTGTGTATGCTTATCTAGCTGAAGTTTAACCCCAATTCATGGACGTAACAGGGTCAAGGGGGTACGACTATCAGGAAGACAGTGAGCGCTCTTGTTATTGGAATTTATGACGATCCATGCACTCCCGGAGAATGCAACATTGCAGTTGAGAAGCTTGGCGAGTACCTACATGAAAATGGTTACTAATTGTAGTTCTTTATTGTTTTTTCTCTATACTTGTGCCTCATGTCGGCCGAGGGGGTTTCAGCTGTTTTGTGATTGGACTAGGATCGTCATCTCCGAATTACTTTTTGATTTGGAAGGAAGAGGTCGCCACCATCAGTACCTATTTGCAAGACAAGGAAATAGGGGAATACTGTGAATGTGGGGGTCTTGCTCATATCACTTATGACATTTCCTAAGCTGAGGCCCATGTTCCCGTACTGGTGAAACAATTAATTTGTTCTTCTTGTATCATCGGAGCAGAAGAGAATATATTCTTCGAAGGGGTTTCTCAGTTACGAAACTACTTAGGTGGGGATGGCAGAAGTCAGCGGCTGTTAGACATATTTTACATGTTTTGTGCTGTTGGGTATCAGGAAATTATTGTGACGGAGTTGAAAGTGCGACTTCATTGGTGTGAAAGGTTTCTTGACGGAGCAGTAAATATGTGACGAAGTGAAATAGTTATTCTAAAGTGCTTTGCAACCTTCAGTGGGTTTTGAATGCGTTGGCTTATGCTACTATATGAGTGGATTGCTGGAATAAATTTCTAGGTCTTCAGTCCACTTGCGAATATTCGGTCTTCCTTCCATGTTGAATTGTCAGGTAGATCTGCAGATGTTGTTTTACTGGATTTTGTGATATATGCGGTGAATATCGTTGTGCACAAGTGAGACGACTTGGAGTAAATTGTTGTGTTTGTTGTGGATGGTGATGATTGTATTATGTGAGCGAACCGGTTTTTCTTGACATGTTGTCTATGGCTCTTTATTTCTTTACAATCTGCATCCAACCTGGCTCCACGTATCCTTAGCCTTGTATTGATCCCATGTGAAATGGCTTTATTTTTGGTCAGATGAATTCAAAAATTTAGTCAGGCTCTATTTCATCAATGCGTAAAGTGCAATATGGATTGATTTGGTTTGTGCATTTTGAACAAGACAACAAGACAGTTGTTGGTTTGACCTATTTTCTTTGAAACATGTGAACATGATTTTCAGAATCAATATGTGAATCCAGGTTTGTGACTACCAAAAAGATGAGGTGGATAGCTTCTGTGTCCTGACCAGCCACCGAACTTGGAGAGTGCTGGAAAGAATGCGATTGTTATAGGAGGTTGTTCAATTGGACTTTCAATTCAATTGAGTTACGGATATGCTGTTCCTTGTTGCGTCGTCGCTAATCTGATTGCGGCACCTAAATTTTATCCCAAGTGTCAACGAGTGAGTGCAATGGTGCATGACTTTTTTACATATGTATAAATATATATGTTTTTAAAATCTCTTTTCAAAGGCATTCTTCCCAACCCGCTTTTACATACTTCTAGCATGCTTTCACTTCAGGGTCAACCACTCTTAAAGAGAGTTGGGTTGAAGGTCTTTGACAAGCCCGAGGTTGAGTGAGGGAGCCCGGCCGACCTTGTTTTATTATCTTGCTCCTCTTTTACTACACATTACTTACACATATATGGTTAATTTATGTGTTGAACTTCAATTAGTGCAGGTGCTTTCTAATCAATAGTTTACACGTGATTAGAGTAGATTGAGCCATTTTGGTGGAAGGGTGTCATCATTGCAAGTCCTTCAGGACATTGACTTGTGATGCTCGTTGTTTTTTCAATGCCATGTTCCCATTGAGATTACATGAGTGTACAAGATTGAAGTCCTCACATGCATTTCAAATTGAATGTCACCAAGACAAACATTAAGTTTTGGTAGAGCCCTAATTACAATTCACCACTAACCATTTAAGGTGCAGGATTTGGGAGATTTTTGAGCTCAACCAGCTAAAATCCGCCCCTTCACAACTTCTACCGGTTTTTTCAGGATTTGACCGGTTGCAAACTTGTTGCCATTAATTTGGACTGGCCAATATCCCATGGTCTTTTTCAAGTGTTGGCTAATTTCCTCTTCATTGTAATGATAACCGGCCAAAAACTTGGGCATTGATAAGTAAGTTGGTTTTCCAATGTAGCAAAATCATATTTACAAACAACATACACCATTCAACAACGTCCAAAGAACACATCAACATACAACAATAATATGTAATGATATCAACATCCAACAACAATGATATTCAATTCATTACATACAAGAAACAACAACAATGATCAACAATTTATCCATAGCAGGATTTGAACCTAAAATAACCCATCAATTGGTTGATGGCCGTGGATTTTCTCTTCTATCATACCTAGGTCTTAAAACCTCATATTAGATTTGAGACCACAACATGATAAAAGAGTAACCTAACATACCATACTATATACAAAAATGAAATTCATCAACTATTATAGTCAAAATCAACAATATCATCTTCACCTTCAAGAGGAAAACGCCCTAAAAGGTATCTCTATGGATGTGAAAACAACCATCTGAACTTTGTAGAGTTCCTCCATAAAGCTATGGCTTTCATTAGTATGTTATCAAGATCACCACGAAGATCTTCCATAAACACACTCATAATACATTCTAAACGCTAGCTATCAACAATGAAATGCAATAACGAAGCAAAAGCTTCGCATGTCCGCCATTTACCAAATTGCTACAAGCCTACAACGAACACATAACCTACACCCTTGAACCAAATGATATCTGGCCCTAGATGAATCAAACCGGATGAAATCTGCTTATTTTATAATTCATCCGGGTAAAAATCCTCCTCCTCAAAATGGTTGCCGGTTGAAATCCGGTTTTTTTTAAAATTAATTAATTTTAATTTTAATTTTTAAAGCATTGGTTTCACATCCTCCACTTTCTCAATTCAACCGGACTTTTCACAAAAACAACTGGCCGCCATTACACTAAATACCGGTTCTTTCCGAACATTGCTTATTAAGGTGTTACTTTTAAAGTTTTGGTAGCATGTTGAAAAATTAATGTCAAATGCTACGAGTGTATAGTCATCTACACACATTGACTATTACACTTGCTCAGAGTAATGTCCAAAGTGTGTGAGTAGACTAAAGTGTGGAAAGACCCAATGGAGTGTCGGTTGCACACCTCGAGAAGTGTTTCCAATTCCACATTGTAGACATGCTTAACCCTTGATTGCCCCGGGGTCCGTCCCATATACAGTCTAACCTTGATAATATCACACCATCCGTTTCACCATAAAGTGTGATATAAACAAGGTGTGACATATTTGATAATGTCACATTTTGAAGATTTGTGCATAATGTGATATTATCAAAAAAAAAAAGGTAGAAAATCAAAATGAAATTACAATGTAAAAAAAAAAAAAAAACAAACACAAGACTTCAATGTTTTTGAATGTAAAATATAATTCAAAATTGTGAATAACAACATGAGCACATCACAATGTGTCATTGAGATCAGCCAATCACTAGCTTCCAATGTAGCAACAACAACAAAAACAACAACACAACGAAGAACACTTGCACTGCATGAAGAAACACAAGCCTATGATAGAAAGTGTGCATTTAAATTCCAAATGAACAATGGTTCATTATATACAAGTGAGCTCGACCATGAGCTTGACTAACCTACCTAGGAGATTGTTTCTACTTATGAGCTTGACTAACCTACCTAGAAGACTGTTTCTACTTATGAGCTTGACTAACCTACCTAGAAGATTGTTTCTACTTATGAGCTTGACTAACTAATCTAGAAGATTGTTCCTAATTGAATGCCCACTTAGGATGAGCGGCTAACACTTATGATCTTACTAGATTCTCCTATGCGACTATTGACTATAGAAACAGTGAAGACCGTGCCACATATCTTGAGATTTCTACATTGCAAACCAATTGAACTAATTTAGCTTAAGTCGACACTACTCTGTACCAGCTCAGCTAAACCGTAGAACTTAACATCCTAAATTACTTCACACAAGCTGAAACCCTCAAAGACACATAGGTGAACACATGTGACGGAAGGTGGGGTGCATAGAGGCCAAGAAGTCTTGGCAGCGCCGTCAAAGACAACACCTTTGAGTGCCGTGTATAGACAACACCGTTCAGGGTTGGTGCACAGAGGCGGCTCATGACCCTTTGAATAACATTGCATTTATCACAGGGGTGGCTCATGACCCTTTTGGCTACTACAATATGTCCATCCAACCATCACATACAATCCATCCATATTTGATATTATCACATTTACACTACGGATTTTGGAAAAAAATAGTGACATTAACAAGGGTGATAGGGATAATAACGAGGGAGTTTTACACTAAGAAAATCGGTTTCAAACTTTTAGGTGACAGTATCAAGGTGTCCCATTAACAAGGGTGACATTATCAAGGTTAGACTGTATGTCTACAATGTGGAATTGGAAACACTTCTCGAGGCGTGCAGCCGACACTCCATTGGGTCTTTCCACACTTTAGTCTACTCACACGCTTTGAACATTACTCTGAGCAAGTGTAATAGTCAATGTGTGTAGAAGACTATACACTCGTAGCATTTGACATCAATTTTTGAACATGCTACCAAAACTTTAAAAGCAACACCTTAAATGGTTATTAGAGCATCGCCAATAGGCACCCATCGAATGCACCCGTCAAAGGCCATTTGAAGGGCCCCTAGGGCACTGTGGGCGAGTGGCGTGGGGAGGTGCCGGGCAATAGCTTCAATGCAACACCCGTCATGCAGTCCCGGTACCCATTCTCGCGGCCATGGTGGCGTCGCATGCCGGACACGGTGGGGTAGCCACAGAGGCATGGGCGAGCTCCCATAGAGTAGTCACACTAATGCAGACCTTGGAAAACTCACCAATTAATTAAACTATTAGTTAACTAGTCGACTTTCATAACTATGGTTGTTCATAATTTGACATGCCAACAAATGTAGTTAACTATAGTTGTTTTAAATTCAGTTTGCCAAAAACTCTAGTTAAGCCTAGTTATATTTAGTTAGCTAAAGTTGAGCACGACATGTTCACGGAATTCTATTGTAATGTTGTAGTGTCACTAGTGTGTTATTTGTGTTGGTGGTGTACATGGAGATTGTTCCAGAGCCCAACACTATGACGTATAACATTGAGCCCAATTTATTGTAATGGTCGTATAAAGGCGTTTCTTGATGATCCTTAGTGGCCTGAGCATCTTAAAGACCCTCAATTGAAGCAAATCAAGAGGCAAAGTGCTTCGAATATATAATAATACTTGGAATTTTTCTAGTTAACTATAGTTGTTCGTCAAATCGGCTTGAATTTTTTCTAGTTAACTATAGTTGTTCCCTAAAATGTATTGAAAAAAAATCTAGTTAACTATAGTTATTTTGGCAATTCTCCAAGGTCTACACTAATGTGACTAATGCCTTGTGAGGGCGTTAGTCACATTAGTCATCGGGCACTAATGTGACTAATGTGACTAATGTGATTGTGATTAAGAGCGAAGATGGGAAAAAAAAAACCAACATAAAGATACGAAACGAAAAGAAAAAAATCACGCCAACATGAAGACACGAAACGGAGACCAAACAATCAAGCCATCATCCAAACACAAAACAAAGACCAAAAAATGAAGCCCAACATCAAGACACAAAACAAACACCAAAAAGAATCCTTGCCCTTCCCGCCTCTACAATTGCCATCCTGGGCGTTGACTGCGTCTAGCGGGAGGAACAAAGCTCACGGCAAAGGGACAAAACTTGCCGAGACCGGGAGGTATTTGGCAAGACGCGGGAGACTAACAAGAGTCTTCCCGAGCCCGTTGAGGAACACCAAAATTGCCACGCCCGCCAAGCGCCATTTGGCGGGCACGTTGCGGATGCTCTTAGTGGTGAATTGTAATCAGGACTCTGCCGAAAATAAATGTTGCTTTTGGTGACATGTATTCAATTTGAAATGCATGTGAGGACTTCAATCTTGTACACTCACGCGATCTCAATGGGAACATGTTGTAGGTTCATTCGGTTGTGCTCTTGACTGTGAGAATCATCTAATTTTTTTAGTTTTTAAAGGTAATCACACCAAATTGCAACACTTTAGGCATGCAACACAATGTTTATCATTTGAAAGTTCTATTTATGTGTTGTTGTTGTTTTGTTATAGATCAACGTTAATTTATGTCAATGTTCCAATATTACGATTAATGATATAATTTACAAATAAAATAGAGTTTATAAGATAAGTTCATGATGTATATTTTATTTACCTACAAGGTCTTGAAAAATACCTGTCATTTTTATCTACTAATAGGGTGCCAATTAATCAAGAAATTTAAAGGAATTATCCATCTTTCAATGACCCTTGACCGCACGTGGTTTATAAAAGTATGTAGCCAATGACCTCCCTGTGAAATACACCAACATACTTAGTTATTTAATTATTTATTTATTAGAAGTATAACAAGTCATTTGTAATCGAAGTATTCATTCATTTGTAAAATGAATGGAGAACCAAATTTTAAACCAGATTTGATTGATTCTTTGACCACTACATTGTCATCCACAAATCCCTAAATTCACATCCACAGATAACAAGGGAGATAAGCAACATCATACTAGAAAATGCGGCGCAACAAGAAAAAAGGGATCCTATTTAGATTTTCTAAGAAAACACTCTAACTCTATTTGAAAAATTAGAGGTATTGGAAATTTGATTGGAGAATATGAAAGAAATAGACTCCATGGATATCCATCAAATATGTGATTACCCATGAAACATCCCATGAATATGTGCATTGTATAACACGCCCTTTGAAAACACCACTTTATTGCAGGTGGTTCATATCTTGAAAAGGAAAAACCCCCCTATGACCGATAGTTTGTTATTGATTCAACCAATGACAAAATGTTGACGATGGCCATGTTATGATGGTAATCACAAGAAAACATGTGGCTATCTACATGTCCATCATCATGTTCATTTCCACACTCCATGAATACTAATGAATCCCTATAGTCTAGTGCCTATGCTAAGTTAAGGCAATCACACAAGCACCTTACATTCTACCATAGCCCTCTTCCAGCTCTGGGATACTTGGGGATGGAGAGAGGGGATTATCGTATACGAGTGTACCTCTCATTCATCCAACATTTGACAACCCTAAAATAGTAGGCATCCCGGAGGTTACTTTTTAAAGTCGATTTGACACTAGAACTAGCTTTAAAGACCCCAAATGCGACTACTCAATATCGTTTGAGAAAGAATCAACCATACTTTCCTCCCCGAATGAGCACTTCATTTTGATCATCAAACTCCTCTCAAGAATTCAACAGGAAAATTTTGTAGTACCTACAACTAAAGGTCGTGTTTAGTGTCACCAACTCTATTTGTCTTGCTCAATACTAATTGTAAACCGCCCGTGTAGTGTCACCCACACTAAATGTAGACCTAACATTATTTGTCATTCCTTGTGAAAAAAGTTGAGCATTATAGATTCACGGTGGTGCAATGAATGTCACTTACTAAGTGAAATTTTCATCCAGATTTCCATTCTCCATGACAATATATCATTATAGAAGTGTTAGGATGCAGAATATTACAACACTGAAATTGGATGAACTAGACGTAAGTTGGGGATGCCAATACAGTAATCTCTCGCATAAGTACGCACCCGTTTAAATATGCATCCCAGTTGAGTGTGCAAATTTTTTGACAAAAATTGGGGTTCATGTTATTGTTTGAACATGTCATGTAGAGTCATTTGCCGTGAATGCATGAATTTTTTATGTTTGACAGTCATTGTTAGTTTGTTAGTGTTTCGTTGAAACGTCTCAAATGATCGTCACAGTGCATCATACATTTGTTCAGCTTCCGTTTGAACATTGGAGCAAAGCAATTGGTCGTCGACATCAAGGACAGTAGAGCTTCAAAGCCTTTGAAGTTGGTAGCACTTTCAAAATCAGCAAATGTCTAGATAGGTTGGATTTCGTCATCTGTAGGTGGTTCTTCTTCAATTCGCATCATTCCCATAACTTTCCAGATCGCGCCTTCACTGACTTCATAGTCTCGCCCCGGCACCCGTTTGCTCGGCGCATTTGGCTTGCTCAACTTTGCAATGATTTCACATCGTTGGGCTTCGGTCAAGTAGGATGTCTCAAGTTTCATCCGTTCCCCTTTGCAATTCATCGAATCAAAGGGTGTAGAAAGCGATATAACTAAAGTACGCACTTACCAATTAAGTGGGCACCAACGGCTCCAGTTCAAAGTACATACTTAAGCGGGAATACTGTACTTGTAAACTCATTCATAAGAAGTGTCATCAAGACAGTTACCACAATGGCATGAAATACCATACGACACTAACTACACTAAATTTAGTGTAGTAAGATTAGGGTGGCCATCTAAATGAACCACATGATCTCACATTGGGATGTCCCCTTTTATCTTTTGGATGTTCAACATTACCTACTCAAGTCTGCATTCTGTGTTCCGTTGTGATTGGTGGTCGTGCACCGTTTACGGTGTTTAGTGTAACGTACGCTATTTGCAAAGGGCCTAAACTAGATGCCCAAATTTCTCAAAGTGTCACATCTGTTAATTGTCAATATGGCTCTAATTGTCAACATACACTAAGTAGGTTTTTAATTTGAAAAAGTATATACATTATGACATTTCGCGTAGTAGCACATTGAGATATTTGAGAAGATAGTTTTGTGTGTTAATATGCAAGGGGAAAATGTTCTTGAGCATACTACTGTCAAGTGTCATTTGTGTACACTAAGGTCACTTTGTAGGCCATTGTGTAACATAAGCATATAACCTCATAACATTGTTGAGCATACATACTCATGCCAAGATATTAGTAAGTGCACTTGACTGCCAAGTGTCATGAGGTGACACTAATGATGAAGTTGTTGATCATCAGTGTAACCTGGCATGCGCCTAGAAATAAATAGGGTAAGTGACACACTATTACACATGTGACACTAAACACCCTAAAAATTGTAGTTTCGTTTCCTTTGCAAACCCGTCACGAGCATATAACATGGTCGTGTTTGTTTTCATTGACAAGAGTTGAAGAAGCGATCAAGCGAAGAAATTCACATGGCTTTGGAAATGGATCCGAACCTTTCAAGAGATTTGAATTAAGCCTCCACAAAGTAGACATCCTTGATCCTAGCTCAGTGGACATGTTGCACTACCGGAAACAAAGAGTCCATGTTGTACTACATCATTCATTTTTGGTGTTTATTGTCGCATGCATAATAGTACCCATTGCGTAATAGTGACACATGCATAATAGCATCCATTGTGTAATAGTGACATGCATAATATCATTCAGTGCGTAATAGTGACACATGCATAATAGTGCCATCCTTACATTAGCCAAGACCACTTATATTTTGGCAAGAAAAGAGAGGAAAAGTCAACGTCAGGCAATCCGACAAGAATTTGAGCCCGGTGGCCCTACCCTGCTCAAGAATTCCCTTGGTGCAAGGTGGGGTTTATTGCCGTGGATGGGCTCTTGTTTGTAGAAATATATAAAATTCTAAATAATACATTATTTTGATATTCATTTACTATGTGGGGGGGAGGGGGTGGGGGAGTACTGGTTCTTGTATATTGTCAAGTTTTCTCTTATTAAGTACTAGGTGTGTGAGATATTTGATAGCTACTTGGTGGATGGTTTTCATTGTTTTTTTTATTAGTGATGTGGGGATATGTAGGTTCTCAAGAAGTTCTATGCTTCTTGTGCGAATGGCTCCCCGAACTCCTGCGGTGATAACTATGAGGGGTCTAACATTCCAACCTTGTGCTCTTATAATCTTGTACTCCTTGCGTTTACAAACGGATTGTATTTGTCTACTTTTGTTTGTATGGCTTGGTCAAGGAATCTATCATGCGTAAAGGTGATTTGGATGGTTAGGTCCAGTGTAGGTATTAGTGGACCATTTTGTTTAAATGCAATGCCTTGTATGTAAGTGATATCCGATCTTAGTTTTGCAAGGCATTCACATCATGTAGTGTTGCATGTGCAGATTAGTATCCATGGCAAGATGGTGTTGTCTTGGTGGTTGCCATGTTGGTTACCGGCATTAATGGGTGTGAGGTGTCTAGTGTGTACATTCGATTTTAGTAAGTTGGTGAGTTGGTGGGCAGTGGCATTGTGTCTTGTGTATCTTAGGCCTTTAAGAAATTTATTGTTGCATAGAGAGAGTAAGTGTGCCCAAGTATCTCTGTTGTTAATTTAGCATAATGTGCAGTTGGGGTTGGTGTGTGTGTGTGGCCAAAAGAGATTTTTTCTATGATTGCCCATGTATTGGGCGACTCGGAACTTGAGAGTTGTGTGATTATATTTTGGCACTAGTGAAGATGAAATAGCCTGCCCTCTACATGACTCTCCCTGATTCTTCACCCTCCGTTCTTCAAGAACATTTTCTTAAAGATGAAGTCCGCAACATTAGGAAGATGACCATCACATATAAATGGTCTCTAAAAATCTAAGTAGGCGTTCTTCAATAGTGGTCCTACTGCAACTTGATTCATTACTAGCACTAGTACCCCTCTCCCATCCATATAAAAAAAAATAGCAAATAAGAAAGAACAAAAAGAATGGATCCATGTCATGACAAAAGTGAAATTATTCCAACCACATGGCTCAAGGGTAAACTTCTTATTTGCATTCATTCAAAGAAGAAGTCTTCAAGTCAAAGAAGGTTGCTCCGTTACATTCAAGTGCAAATCATTATCTTTCATTATTCAAGCATCCAAGTGACACAATGACCTACCCACTTTTCGATTTTTTTCAAACATGTATAGTGTTGCGATGACTAACCTACTTAAGCATCATTTGTCCCTACTTGACCATTACATTCACCTATTCTCATGACAATTGAAGTCCATCTCACGGTCCCCCCCCCCCCCCCAAGGTCAATCACACCATCAAACACACTAATGAATTAATTAACATGAGAATTTTCATTGATGGTATGAGATGACCCTAAACTACTGAAGGATAGTGGAGAGATATCCAAAACCAAATGTTACGTCGGCGGTTCGAGTCCTGGCCATGAAATCTTCTCTCTACTTGGCGAAAAAACAAATAGTTGATCATACACCTCCTATGTTCCAATATATATATATATATATATATATAATCGTTGTTCAATTTTTTTTCCTCTCTGCTTTTAGTATTGCCATTTAGAAAGAAAGAAATGGAAGAAATGAAAAAGAACTATGGGGCCTCCTGTCTTTTAACTGACCAACATCATGACTCTTTGCATCTGCGTGTGGCCATGATTTGATATTGACAAACTGTGTACTAACTGTATGGGGACCGTCATGAACAATGAACAAGGAGAACTGACTGCTAGTTACAGATAATCCGGTTGAGTTTGAGAAGTAACCGGTTGAAGTTCAAATTACCCATCATTTTAGAGGAATCCATGAAATATGTCCCAAAGAATATATAAAAAAATCGAAAGATCACAACATGTAACCAGTGTGACTGGAAACAATAGGATTCTGACCGATTATGCCCCAAAAATCTCCCCAGGCACTGGTTACAAATTTACAAGTGATGGTATTTTACTTCCTGTGCAGACCCATTGATGCAGCGCGTGTTTAACGATGACGGTGAAAATTGATTCACGGCATGTTGCTTCGAATTGTCGAGGACACCTTGCAGTCGGAGTTGGGCCAACTGACTCCACTCCATGGCCATTTCGAGCTTCGTTTTCATTGCGATCAGGAATTTGGGAGAAACCTCCACCGTGGCCGTTGGGGGCACAGTTCCGCAATCCTTGAAGAAGGATTCCCTGGCCTGGCAACTATCTGTAGTACCTGCAAGTGTCAATAACATCTTCAGAACATGGTTTGGGAGCTTCTAAATCCATCATCGATTTTAAGCATAAGGAAGTATCATGTTGGATTTGAGTTTCTGGTATAATTATTGTTAAGACTCTATCATAACATTCTTCAGTGGCTTACATTGTGCCGTTCAGTGGGGCCAGTTCACTACTAACTATTTCATTTCTTGTGCAGACCCATCGTCTAGAATCTATCATTGATATTTTTGAATTTCCATGGTGTTTGGTTTAATTCCAAACACATGATGGAGAGAATGACCGAGTTCAAATCAGCAAGGTGACCGGACATACAGATTTATGCACTACTGGAATCCAGTGGATTTAATGTCATATCCGTTTGTCAACTTTGTGACATTCTTAGTTTCTACTGAGAAAATGTCATATTTGTGACATTATTGTGCTCAATAAGTTGACATTAACGCAATCAAAACGCATTAATGATGTGAGTTGATAGAGGTAATGGGCCCTAGCTAAATTTTCACTAACCCCACTGCCTCCCCACTTTTGCCGGCCACTACCTTATCTGTAATGGCAAGTGAACATGGAGAGCACACTGAAGAATGTTATGATGTTCTAAGAGTTTTTTCTCTTTTAATTTTTCTCAAAGTATTATGCCACTATGGGGTCTGGACAACGAGTCATGACATTATGGGGACATTTTATCATGTGGGGAGAGCCTATTCTCTTTCTTTGGGAGTAATCAGGTGGCTGTACTTGATTTCTGCAATAAAATTGCAAGATCCATAACCTTGATTCAATTTGAGCTCGCACAGGATGGAAGACATGGAGTCGGGCTCTGCTAGATTTAGAAAGAAAATAAGCTTCATAGAGCGAGAATTTAGTGTTGGGGCGATGCTTGCTATCAGAGATATGTTGCTCCTAAGTAGTTTCAGAAATGATATTGGACGTGTTTCTTCTTTAGACACAAGTTATACTAATTTAGACACAAACTAGGGTGTTAATGGATCCTGCTCGATGCCCATTTCAAGAATACTCCCCTTTTTGTGAATTAATAAATCATCAACTCATGAAAAGAGGCATTAGAAGCGTTTTAGAAACAGATGTTTCTTGATGGCCCCTTAATGTTGTGGGGGAATTGCCATTGCACATTAACATTCTTCAACAACACAGCCCCTCCACACTGTTCCGTTTCCTCATACAAGAGTCGAGTTGCCACTTAACTTCTCTCCCAAGTATTCAATATCCCTTCCAAATTTGGACACGGTCACACTTGAATTGAAGTCGCAACAAGAGGAATGCCATCTACAATATGAAAAATTGGATCTACAAAATCAACACATGTTTAAGAATATTATTCCCCTACAACGAGTGAGTTGTAGAATGGCTGAAGAGTACACATATCCTTGAACCCAATGGATCTTTTTGTCGGGGGTCGATCCCCTATGTTGTTTTGCATGCAATATCGATAATTTCTCTCACTTGTGGTGAATGCTTGAAGACAATGTTTGAATTTGAATGAAGAGCAACCTATTTCGGTTCATTATGGAGGGCCACACCCATTTTAACTCCTCTGGGCATTCCAAACGAGTTTGGCCCTAAATGAACCTATGGAGAATGTTTTTTTTTTCATTCAAACCTCCACACCACCTCCAAGCATGCACCCGAAACTTACCGAACATGAAAGATGTACATGTTGCATGCACAACAACCAACTCCCTACCAAAAGGCATGTAACTGTGTTGGACAATAACTCCATGACTTTTCTAATCGGGAGTTGGTTGTCTTGCATACAAAACCTTCCATGTCTGATAAGAATCTTGGGCGCATGCTTGAACATAATGTGAAGGTTTGAACGAAAAACCATTTTATATCGGTTTATCAAGGGTGAACTTATTTTGAAATGCCAAGAGGTGTTAAAATGGGTTTGACCCTCAAAAAACCGAAATAAGTTGCACTTCATTCAAGCTCAAAACACTACCTCTGAGCGTGCATTACAAGTAGAAAACAATCGTTGCTCCTGTTTTCAAAAGAACCAATGAGTAACCATAAGGGACGAGCTGCCGACCCAAAATTCTCGTTGAATTAGATGATCAGTCTGATACTAGGGAAGGTTTTGATCAGTACCCAATTCAGGAGAAATCAGCAACAGCAAGTTGCAAATTATGTCTTCCTGATGAAGGATCGCAGTGCTCAGCATGGCCTCCACCCTCAGAGCACAATCGGCCGTGCAAGTACTCCTAAATATGCCTCCTCTCACGTTATCACTCCTGTCTTTGGGATCCAAATACTGCAAACCCATGTTGGAACACGTCCCTGCGGCCATCTCGATCGCCAGAAAGAAAGAAGGAAAAAAAGGAGTCCGAAAACCAAAAGGACGGCAACGAGCTACGAGGATGATCGCAAGAGAACACGTATAGATGGACAAACTACACATGAAATACGTATATATATATATATTTATTTATATATGTGTACTGCTAAGGAAATAAATAAATCACACACAATCATGGGACTCCGAGAGCTTCTGAGGACTCAAATTGCATACGAAAACGCTGGCTTCGGTTATCAATGTTTGACAAGCCGTGGCCGCCGGCAACCGTACATAATGCACAGTCTAGATTCTTGAGGTGCTGTACTTTCAGTCTCAAAATAGGGTCGGTAGACTTATTTTAGTTCGGGACCTATTCCGGAGACCTAAAATTATGGGTACAATGGGCAGAGAGGATATGCTTTGCATTTTTGGGGAAAAAATAAAACCAATGAAAGGCATAGCGTGATCTATGTGCACACCGGTAAAGTCGCCGCGTAGAGTACTGGTACATGGAGACAAGTGAATAGAGGGTCCAACATAGGGAGGGTGATGGATTTGCTGATTTTATACATGGTGGTTGTCGCGAAAGTCCGCAGACTCGCAATCACGAGGTTCCAGGCGATGCCTTTTTTGATGGGTGATTCAGGAACTTGCACATTGTATCATGCAAAAAAGTGGGACATGCATGACCTGTATGAATATCTAGGGCAAATGGAATCTGGATGCTCCGATATGACCACGACAGAGTATAAACGATTTAAAACTTCAACATTTCAGCAAGACTTTGAGATACGATGCAAATGTTTTGAGTTGCACAGATTCTAGGGTTCCACTTTGAGAGGCGAATCCAACGAGATAATCAGCTCACAAAAGTGGATCACTCCATGTATCCCGACTTGCTAACTTGTATGAAACAAATGTGATTGCCTTCCTACAACACAACTTTCAAAAATATTTTAGACTCGCCTACATGGCTCACCGCATCATTGAAAGTACTGATCTCTTGATAATGCGTGTGGCCCTATTGTGGGCACTTCCAACTCCACAGACTCACCATTGGATCCAATTGGAAATTGTCTCATGCGATTAGAGATTGTGAAAGTGCATAGATTGGCATTTCAAGTTTCAAGTCTAGTTTTGAAGTAGAACCACCTGTTCCCGATCAGCACCCCCATCGAGAATCTATAGGGTGGCATAATTTCGATCAGGTTGGGATTGATTTCGGTAATTTTTTTCCATGGGTGGTTAAAACAAGGTTCTCCATTTCACGATTTCTAAGGGTTAGCTCCCATGCAGGCCGCTCGCCCACCAAGTTAGTGGAAATGTAGATTCCACCTACATTTCCACTAGAATTTGGTGGGCAAGCAGCCTACATGAAAACTAGTCCTAAGTCTCCAACTTTGGTTATGATATCACCAGGGACTCGATAGAGCCATGACACATGGCCCCAGTTTTAAGTGCTAGAGTGAGGAAGAATTCGGCTCCAAATGAGCGGTTATGGCAGACTCTCAACATTGGTAGTGTGTTCAAACCAACTTTTTGACTTCAGAAAATTCATAGTTTTTCAAATGTAAGAATAAAAAAAACCGAAAATTTTGCATTCCTCCCTATTTCTATCTTCCCACACAAATATACTTTGCACCACCTAATACTTCTCCATATTTGGCACAAAATCTCTTAAGTGATTGGTTATGGGTACCTCTACTCTAGAGGCCCTTTAAACACACAAAATGGTAACCCACACTAATGCAACTCATATGATCTTGAGTAAACAATTTCGGTAAGTACACTAAGTATGATATGTAGTGTCATATGGTATTCAGATGAAACTTCTTATGAATAAGTGAACAAACACTGTCATGGTTGATGAATGAGTTCATCCAATAGCCCAAAACCCTACCTTCTCTTGTCAGCAACTTGTGATGAAATGTTGTCATGGATGATTGAAATGATAGTAAGTGACAATAATTGTAACACTTTAAATCTATAATCCCCCGAAAAGAATTACAAGGAATGAGAACTAATGTGGGATTAACATCTAGTGTTGGTGACACTATACCACGGTTTACAATTAGTGTTGAGCAAGACAATTAGAATTGGTCACACTAAACATCATATTTAGTGTAGTCAGTCTGCACAGTGAAGAACAAAAAAATGATACTCAGTAAAGTGTCATAGCAATGCATCTCCAAATGGTAACCCACACTAATTAAGTCAAAATAGTGTAGCTTCCGAGAGTATAGACAATAGGGTCTCTGGGTATTTAAGTCACGGTAAGTTAATATATGTTGCAAGAAGTGGTCGTAAATTTAGTATTCTGCTACATATATCCTATGAAGCAATAGTAGAACACTGCCCCCTCTACATGGCCGTTAATTTTGAAACGAGGAATTTGTGTGGTTTAAAAGTGCAGTAAATTACTCTAGGTTCAATAGTTAACGTGGTCGGGAGAATCTATGTCATATGTTTTTCTTGTCTTTTCTTAAGAAGAATCTTGAGTTTGACCTCGTGAAGCTTCCAAATATGATTGTGGTATATAAGGTAGATGAGGCTAATGTGGACACCTCCGACTCTGTGGAATTACCTAGCCCATGGATTCCAACATTAGAAGCTTGAGCAGGTTAGCAATTGAAAATTAGGACTAAAGAATTTGAAATTGATGGGATCGGAGTTAAGGAAGGTGTTGACCTAGGCTCGGGAATCAAAGATTCTTTATTTCCCAATCTAGTGTTATAAGGGGAAACTCTTTTATAGTTCAATGTTGTGTAAGTAGATGACATCATTAACAAATTTGACATGGGTCATTTGCCAATGGAAACCTAGTTTAATGCCAATATTGAGTGTCATGTCTCTAAAACGGTCATGGGTGAAGATAAAATGTTGTTGGATTGGGTTTCATTATAGAGTACCCACAATACAAGTTGGTTAGCACCTCACAGCCACATGCAGCCTCTTAATTTGCCCACCTTGCCCACAAACATCAAACGTGTCATAATTTGGTGGATACCACTCATAATTAGGAAGGATGGTGGGTGTAGTTTGGTTTTTGTGAAGGTGACTAACCCAAATATCATCAAGGTGGCAGCTAAATCACCATGTATTACTCACCCACCAAATCAAAGCAATTACACTGTCAATTAGGAGCCAAAAATAGGGGCCCAATTAAAGTAGTTGACCAAATTATCCTCACCTACCTTAGTGTGGATTGATTTTTAGGTTATGTGTTGAGTTTGGGTGTAGTCTACATATCTTATAGCTATTGCATCAAAGTCCGCTTCTAAAACTAAATATGAGAATCTGTGTGTGATTCATGATTATTGAGCAAAATAGACAATCCAATAGTCAAAATTGGAAGTGGAGCACGTCCCCATTTTCAATTGTGGGTGATGAGTTTAAGGCTTGACTCGTTTTATACCTAGAACTGAATGAAGAGCTTAGCAATGTGTATTTTTGACGAAGATTTTGCAAGTTCTTGACATTTGACATGCAAAAAAAATATGCACGTTCTTGACATATGACACATACAATTTAGAATTTGACATGTAGTGTGATTTGTGAAGAAAAATACCACACATCAATTGACATGTTAGACATTGAAATGACACATACTTCTAGACATGTGACATTGAGGTGATATTTAAGAAGAAAATGTAGATGTCAATTGACATTCATGTTTTTTTTTCTTTTTTGAAAACATCACATGACACTTTGGATTTGAATTTGAGCGTCACATGAAATTTGTCAAACCTACACACTAGAGCTTAGGTTGCTTGCAAGACCTTGCTTGTTCCTGTTGACCATGAGTCTTGTTCCTGGCCACTTTCCAGAAGTTGAGAATGGAATTCTTGCAATAGCCACACTTACAAGTGATATATCTTGAAACAAAAATCACATTTGGCTTTGGACTCGGATTTGTGGCAGCAATATTAAGGGTCTGGTAAAAACCTTATAGGTTCATGGCTTACTTTATCTCACTTCACTAATTCGGGGTCTATGATGCAAACTCCTGGTCAAATCTACTCAAATGAAGAAATGCTATACACAAGATGTTCTCATCGTTTACACCTTCAACTCACATGGCTGCCACAAATCCTTCATCCAAACATATATTTTGCACCTGATTTCAAGCTTTCATGTATATTGCACAATTTTTTAATGTAGCCCTACATACTAATACATCTTAGAAGCTCAAATTGCACGTGAGAGTAACACAAGGGTACAAAGTGCGCATAATAGTGATGTTTGGTTTCTGTATCACACATGCAATTTCAGGTTTAAATCATACAGGGGTTGGAACACTTCTGTACAACGTCTTGAAGACCTTTCGTCCAATGTCCTTCAGGGTTAAATGCGTTAAACAAAACTTGCATTGGTTTAGAGTTCCAAGGACTTTGACAAGCATACTTGGAAGTTTGCTGGCCTCAACTTCCACACATATTCGACTCCACTTCCATCATTCAACACTAAAAAATGTGCTGTTAAAGTCCAACTAAACAGAAACACTATGAGAAGGAAAAGTAGAACATAAATCCAATTCTTGTAATTTATTTCTTACTCAATGTCTATATAAGCCATCTGACTCTCTGTCAAGGCTCTACGTGGTAATCTGAAAGCACAGGTGGCTCAACACTAGAGGGCTCCCTTAAAGAATGGTCATTAATTCTACTCTAATGGAAGAATATGGAAGAAACCTGTCTTTACTATACCCATATGTTGAAGGAACCATAAACCCCTAAACCCTAAAATCCTAAAACCTACTGTTTCTATTGCAGTCTTACTATACCCATATGTGCATCTCAAATAATCAAGTGGTATATGCAATTAAAATTTATTACATCGCTTCCAACTCCTGCTTTGGATTACCAGCACTGAATTGCTTACGATGTTCAGCTAAAACAGCCCTTGCCAAGTTGTTGAGCATCCGGAGCTCGGATGTCCCTTCCGTGTAAGAATGAGCTGGACCTGCATGCATGGCTTTAAGCTTCAGATTGGAAGTGCCCTTTTTTCTCACACCAAGCAGCGCCTGCTCCATAGTAGGCTGTCCGCGTACACCCAACCCAGCAATTTGAACCTCATAGTGATATTTCACCGCCGCAATGTTGACCTGCATTTTACAAAGACGAAAAGTGGAGTTGATAAGACAGAACACACATACTGTAGGTGATAAGCAGGTTCAGCATGATTTAATTTGTATTTTGAGCAAAGTGCCATAATGGTTCTTGAAATAGATTGCCCTTCACTCCGACACTACCTCCAAGATTGCACCACAAGTGGAAAGGAACTATTGATTTTGTATGGAAAACAACTAATAGAAAATCATATAGTACCCAACTCCCAACAAAAACTCCAATAAAGTTGGAAGGATGCCTCTAGTACTCAGACCTAGAATAGAGAGCTCACCAGTTGAATCCGGCCCCTCACTGGACTTTTCGCCATGTCACCAAATGGAGAGGCTGCCGCAATTTGGACCAGCTGCTCAAGTGACAAAATATGAGCCATAACAATAGCATGTATCCTCTCAGTTTCATCTGGCCCTGCCCATAATTCAGGGTTGCTCCCCAGGCACAACTCAATTATTCCAAGAGCCAAGCTAGCCAATTCAGGAACTCCAGGTCTTTGAAAAGCTTTCTCCTCCGCACACCAATCACACGTCTTCAGTAACGCGTCCCAGAGTGCAAACCAGTTCAGGCTCGTGGAAGAAAGTTGTAGCGCCTTCGTTTTCAAGCTGTTCAGAATGATGGACACCAAGACCGCCGCACGATAAAATAGGTCAGGGTCTAAGTGAGAAGTCCCCACAGGCTTCAAGACCAGTACATTGGTCGCAAGTTCAAGCATGAGGCAAGAAATGCTCTTGAATTGGATGATAAAAGGTATGCCTATCAAGCCATTTGTCGGCACCTGCTGATAGCAATTGGTTAAATTAGTACTGCAATAAACTCTATTCCTGATGTCAGTTCGCTTGAGTAGCTCGATTATAATTTATCCCACCTCATCTACACTGAAGTGTTCCTTTAGTGTGACCCACAGTGAATCTCTAGAACCCACGTTATTTTTCAACCCATGCCAAATCTCTACATTAAAATCAACGTGGGCCAGGTTAATTGCTTTTTCCACGAGATTGATGTGGGGGACTATTGTATTTTGAGCTAAAACTCAAAACTCCAGTAAAACTGTCTTCGAACTAAAACTCAGGGTGTTGGTCGGAAGTCTCTTATAAGACTTGGCGGAAGACCCAGGGTCTACAATCCACAATATTTCCACCTTGCCCAGACAATTAGTGCGGCCCACATTTATTTCCACCAATAATAGTTTCCAATTTCACTTTACAGGGAATGTTGACAACCCCTTGGCACCTATCATATGAAGAATAGACATGGTTTAAGACTGATCTGACAAGAGCCAGACAAGGGTGTTGAAGCATTGCTTTGGTCTGCCTAAACAACAATAAGAAATCTTGAGAATCTAGAATAAGAAGGATCTATTCAATAAAACAAGAAGTTCTCTTGTGAAATGAAAGTAGCAGATTGGGATGTTGAAACCCTGTCAGCACCTTTATTATAAAGAATAGAGATTGTCTGGCTCTTGCCAGATCAGTCTAAACTAAGTTGTAAAAGCCTTGCTTTGGTTTACCTGAATCAACAATAAGAAACTTGGAGAATCCAGAATAAGATGGAGCTATTTTCCAAAAATAAAAAATAAAAATCTGAAGGAATGAGAAAAAAACAAAAATAAGAAGAATACATGGCTCGGTTGTCAGAGTATGTACCTGGCCTGCTGTGAACGACTGGGAATCACATTGCAAGAGGAAGTCTGAAGCCACACGATCCTCCACCATGCACCGGAATATGGTAAAGCACAACTTTGCCCGCAACACTCCTGAAACACCTGTTGTTGCTAATTGCGAGACAACATCCTTCGAGATATTGAGAAAGGACCTGATCCAGAGAACAAAAGTTGTAAACATTTGCATCCTAATGTTCAATGGTCAAATGAAACTTTAACATCATAAACAAGAGTCAAAGAATATGTATTGAGACTCTTATGTCAGCCATCAATAAACTCAAAAAAACTTGAAACGCACTTGTAAAGTTCAGAGCTTAGCCTCAAGATTTTTCACAAGAATCATGGGGACCACAAAATTTTGCAAACATGACGAACAGTGTGATCAAAAAGCAGAAAGAATCTTACTTCAAAATGTCACCCCACAGGAGGGAGGCAGACTGCCCAACAGTTGCTGCACTGCTGGGTGCTTGCAAAGAATTTAAGTTGGATGAAGGCCAGACCTATACAAGACAAGCAGGAACCAATTTACAGATTACAAAACTAATGTAACACCTCTTCAAACTACATTGGATATATACACTTACGCACATAAAGAGGTCCACATGTGTCTTTACTCCTACCAGATTGGACATGAAATGCATGTAGGCAAGAAAACTGGTTCCATCTTAATAAGATTAAGTGCTGTAAATGGAGAGGAAAGTCCTACCTGAGCTGACTTCACAACTGGATTAAGATAGAAGAGAAAGTAGAGGAGCAAGAGACCAGCAGATGAACTGCACCACCAGACATCCAAAGTTTCATTTCTCAGGAGACCTAAATTTCCATTGCTGTTAGGATCCCCAAAATAGGAGCCAATGCCAAAAAAGCTACTAATATAGCCAAGAACTCCTCCAGCATCATTTGGGCTGGGCAGCGAAGCATTGATATCTGTAGGAGATGATTCATTTGAGGGCGAAAGTAGGGAGGCTACTGTATGGAGGAGAGGTAAAGTTGGAGCTGCGGGGGACACAAGCCGTTCAGCATAAGGATTTGAAGATTCTCTCCATAGGAGCAGGAGAATGAGAACAAGAGAGGCATCCAACTCCAGTTTTTTTCGGTCTGTGGACAGCTTCACATTGAAGACAGCAAGGATTGCATCAAACACGTTATAGATGAAGAGGTAACTTGCTATGGTGTTAGTGTTCACATTTGGTGTGGCTGTTAGGATTGTCAGATACACCCTGCATCAACATAAGCAAGGAAAAAAACGATTGTAAGCAACAACCTCACTGAATTTGTCACTTTCCAATGATGGCCACTTTGTTCTGGATTCAACGCAAAAAACCATTCAGCAAATAACAGTCACCTTCAATAGGTACCAAGACATAAGAATCTGCCAATGCTGTCCATAAGGTAAGCAGGCCTAATTTGAGACATTTGGTTGCTCATTGTAAATGGACACCTATTTGAGTGGTGTGTGGCTAGTATGTGTCTAAGAACAGACCCCAAAGTGGCAAGTGTTTAAAAGATATTGGACAAGTGTTTAAAAATTTGTTAACCATTCTAGACTCAATACTCAACATAATTTGGGGAATGTACATGATCATTTAATGAGAAAGAGAATCCCACTTAATAAGGAATAAGATATCCATATGAGCTCTGAAAAACAAGAGGAAGATGGCAACCGGCACAATTTGGATTTGCTAATCATAGAACACTATATTCATGTTCTATATACTGCAAGAAGTGGGTGCAGAGCTAAAAATTGTCCATTTAAGACCCGCGTACATTAATATCAGTTCCCTGCAGCTTGAGAGCAATAAAGTCTACAAATCAAACCCAGTATATAATTAACAGGTTAACAGGATGACCAATCTCAATAGACATAAAAGTTGGAAAGAGAAATTACTTTATTCCCAAGGACTTCACAAGCACTGGTACGTCATCCCTGGTAAGCAGATTTGCAATTCCTGTGATCAAACGCCGAAAAAAACTGTCTGCGTTGTCAACAGCACCTGCCACTAGTGTAAGGATAGTGGAGCCCTGGAAAGCGCAATACATCACCCTTTAGATTCCAAGGTAGACTCAAAAAATGAGGATTAAATTGACCAAAAAGTTCAACCATACTCCAAAAATCATCAAAACAAACTTAGCCATATGTACTGTGCAAAAGATTTGTGAGCTCACTTAAATTTCTCTAAACAACATACACTATTGAGCACAGGGGACCCCCATTACCTGTTCATTAAACCGCTTCTTGAAAATTTCCCGAAGCAACACTGCCAGAGTTTCAAGAGCATGTGCCACTCTGATGAAATTGTCATCATTTAAATACCTGGACCAAAACATAGATATGACGAGCTCTTCAAGATAAGGCCCAAATAGGAGAGACAAGATGGAGAGAATTGTCATCCGAGAATACAAACCACGCTCCATAAATGCAACACATTCAAGAAAACTATTGTTCAATATTCCAGCACTGTGCTTGAAATCAGAAATAAAATGGAAAAATGGAAAAATGAAGGTGTTATGCAGACTCACCTTATGCAGGTTGCAAAGAGTTCAGTAATGACCGGGCGCAGGTCTCCCTGAAGTTGCTCCTCTGATGCTTTTGAGATGCATTGTGCCAGGAATCCCTCATTAAGCTACACATCTCCAAAAGCATTCCATGATGATTATCAGTGCCAAATTTTCATAGGCAACAATGCAGGCTAATGAGGAAAGAGATGTTATTGTAGAACCAAATTCTCAGCTGTCACGTGACTCGATCTTAACAAGTCTGACACCCCATTTGCATCTGTCAAGTTCCTAATAACCTTAAAGAGATGATAAGATCACTGCACCTTCAGCAATAGTAACTCATCCCAAAACCTTCCGATGGCAACACGACCTTGAATCCCCTGATCTTTGGCACTTTGAAGCGGGCTCCGAAGTGCGAAGATATCCTCATAAAGTGACACAAATTTCTCCTTGAAAACTGGCTTGAAATTCTCAGATCCAGCAGCAGTTACAAGCATCTGCCTGCTTGCAAGCCCACCTTGGTTCTGCATGCCTTGCCCAACCAAAAAGGATATTCATAAATAATTTCTCTACCTCCAAGAAGGAAAGCTTGCTTTTAATCACAAAATCACCCGTAACCATCCTCCAGACCATGAAGATTACCAAATTCCTACGCTACGGATGATGATCCAAAAAACCACACTAAATAATTGACAAGCATGTCAAACAAAATATCTGGTGACTCTGTAAGAATCTCCTCTTAAGTAAAACCAAGTGAAGTAGGCTCAGAAAACATACTGGCTGAGATGCTAGCATCATCCTCGGGGCATCCTCAAGAATTAAGTCTTCTGCACCCCTGATCGCTCTGTATAAAATGAATGAGCAAACAAATTTCCAGGTTAACTACCGACAAATCACATTCTTAGATCGATCTGCACCAATCTGTAAGGCTTTACACATTCTACTTACATTTTCGTACAAAAGATTTGCTCTGTATACATCCTCCCCTGTCATCCCCTGTTTTTGAGTCAACAAAAACTTACAAACCCAGCGTATGTCATCGTGATGGGTCATATACCTTTGCTGTTGGAGCACTCAAATTGCCAAGAAAAACTCAGAGATTAACAGGTGTCGGAAAGAAAACAACGAGAGTGGAATATTAAAGTTTGCATCTGACGCACAGGATCGAAACAGAAAATGGTAAAACCCCAAATGGAGCAGGACAGCAAGGGTTTTGTCCCAGCCTGGTGGGCATGGAGGGAGAAATTGGATGTCGAGTAGCTCACCTTGGATTTGTGATGAGAGAGACACATCGAGAGAGAGAGAGAGAGAGAGAGAGAGAGAGAGAGAGAGATTGATTGGGAAGAAATTTGGAGGAAGGAGTTTGTTTGGATCGGTTTGGAAGGAGTTTCGATGGGAAGCGAGCGAGCGAGGGTCACGTCGTCACGTCCACCACGTCACCTAACTTAAAGTTAACTACACTAACTATTGTAGTTAGTGGACCACCAATTCTACTTGTCTTGCTCAACACTAATTGTAAACCAACGCTAAATGTACACCTAACCTTATTTCTCATTCCTTGTAAAAAGGTTTGGGCATCATAGACACTTAGTAAGTGATTTTTCATCCAAATTTCAACCATCCATGACAAAATTTCATTACATACATGTTAGGATGAAGAATATACCAAATTTTGATTCAACAATTGGTCAGTGGATGAACTATAAGTAAGTTGGGATTATGGTATTTGTAAAACTATTCGTAATAAGTGTCATTAGCAAAGTTACCACAGTCACATAAAATACCATATGACATTAAATACAATGTTTAGTGCGCTTAACAGTTCTTGGAGAAATTTGGTGATGGTTTTCATCCATGAGAAACAAAAACAATTTATTTGATTTGAAGCCGGATGGCTTAAATGGAGGTAGTTGTAGAGCTTCTTCTTTTTTCCAAACATATATCTTTCCACCAATTTAATAGTTGATGTACATGTTACCAAAGATGTTTATAGCCCTCATGTTTTCTATTAGCAAATAAATAAACATTTATTAATATGTGCTATGAAACCATTGCCCCATGCTTTGATTCACTACAATGTGGGTAAAATTTTGAAGTAATGTGGGTTATAGTTTGGAGTTATGAGGTTAAGAAAACGTAACAAATAACAACACTCCAAGCACAAGTGTTCACATTTCCAAACATTGCTTGCTTGCTTTCAAGTTCTTTGAAATTTTGGAATTACATACATACCAGTTAGTAGGATATGAAGCCCACAATCATCAATATCATAGTGTTATCCAAATGCAATTCAAACACACTCCTCGATCTTCACACACCACTTCTTGTATGATATGAGACCCGCAATTAGTGTGAGATAATTAGCAAATCCAACCCCATAGCCCTTCTGTTTCATAATTTTTAAAAGATTAAAACAAATTATGTTGTTGATATTATTTCGGAGCTCACATAAAATATCTCATTCGTTGTCAAAGTGAAGATTATTTTTGCTTGTTAAATGGTCATACAAGTCCCCCCAAACCATGTTGTCTATAATCAAATCTATTTTTAAAACATGTAATTTTGGTGTCCGTACTTAGATCCACACCTAACCATATACCAAATAGGGCCCAACATAATGGTTTTTTTTGTTGGTTTGTTTATGGGTTTGTCGTTGAAGGATAGAATAGGCTGCAAAAATGAATGCATGATAGGTGTTGACCCATGTAAGGCCTTCTCTTTGGGGCATGTGAACTTGCATCATATGCAATGCACATGGGAAGAGGGTGCATTTCGCATACCGTAGAGGGCGCTTTATTTCATCTTTACTAGTGTTGGAATATAGTTTCCACATGGGATCCAAGAGTGCCTCCACCAATGTAGGATTGACATGTGGCAAACTTGAGGAGAAATAATTAATTAATGTTGAAACAGAGAGCCCTCTATGGCAATTTGGTCAACAATACTGGTGAACATACTTTGAGTTTCCGGAACAAAGTGAGGGTTTGATATTATAAACTTGCTATTTCATGTATGTGAGCTCCTTCCACCAACAACTAGAACCATATATACCTAAGAATATACCCGAGTAATGTTCCAATGTTCTCGATTGAGGGAACGCATGGGACGTTGTTGTTAAAAAATACACACATACGCACTTTGTGTCATGTTGGAACTAATTTTTGGAATCTATGATGTTGATTTTGAAGTTGAATATGCTAAAGAAATGGATTTCCATGCTATAATATAGTTGACTCATTTTCACCTTTGGTAAGATTGGTTGGGACCAACCCAAGGAACAATACATCCACCATGTTGATTTGCCATGTTCACCAAACCCAAAGCACCCGTGCATTTAAAGACAATCATGGCACGACACTCTTGTTTGTACCATGGACATCTCCGTTCACATACCCGATAATAAAGAGACACTTCAAGCATTTACAATTTTTATCCACCCCTTCAATTGAAAGGAAATGCTATGCCTTGTAGACACATTGAGAGCTCAAGTAGCGGAAACACAACTACATAACAATACCAAAGATTGCAATTTAATGTCATAGCCGCCCCAATTACAAAATGTTGGCTATTGAGCTTGGAATGGTTAGCATGTTTTGAGCACATAGTCTGGTCTTTCTCTTTCCAAAATGTCTTTTAGTTTCCTTTCTTAGACCCACACCTAACTACATACCACTCAAATATAGTGTGTCCAGATTACCTTATGTTTTGTGACCTCGACTGCATATTGCAAAATCTCGAGGGTGATGGATTCAAAGGACAACATGGGACTATCCTCCATGACTTAAAAAGCTCATGACGTAGTATTCAGTGCAGACCAAAAGTTGTGCTAAATTGTGGATTTCGACTCCTCATGTCTTTTCTCTTTCACATAAATATGATTCCTTGTCAATTTCAATATCTACATACATGCTCTACTGCATATGACATGTTTAGTGTCACCAATTCCAATTGTCTTGCTCAATACTAATTGTAAACCACGGTATAGTGTCACCAACACTAAATGTTAACCCAACAATATTTGTCATTCCTTGTAAAAATTTTGGGGGATTATAGATTTCCAGTACTGCAATTACTGTCACTTACCAAGTGATTTTTTTATCCAGATTTCAATCATCCATGACAATAGTTCATCACAAGTTGCTGACAAGAGAAGGTAGGGTTCTGGCCGATGGACGAACTCATCCATCATCCATGACATTATTTGTTCACTTATTCTTAAGAAGTGTCATCCGAAAAGTTACCATAGTGACATTAAATACCATGTGACACTAAATATCACATTTTAGTGTAGTAGACAGCAAAAGAAGCATTCGTGTACTGAAGTAATTTGCATCAGGGAAGCACTAAGTTAAGTGCCTTCTGTTAGTCCACTACCTATAGCAAAACGTAAAAACTGTAAAGAATATTGGGTTCTGGAAAACTGCCATGTACCTCTGAAGCAGGTGATCCATCTGCTCGTGCCAATAATATTTTCACAGATAGACGTATGCTCCCAAGCATGGCAACCTTAAATCCATTGAAGGAGCTGCATGCTTGATCGAATTGTTCTGTAACTGATAGATACCAGAAGATGAAGTCAACAAATAAGAGATAATTAGGGAGAGCCTCAGGGAACTTATTTACGGCCTCATTTAGTTCGGTAGATTCCATAACCTGTCCAAAGATGATGAAAGTAGAGATCAATATTCTCACGTGCAGCTTTGCCGAAACTGCTTGCAATAGTTTACCACTCTTGTCCTATTTCACTACCTGATTCTAGTACACAATTGTGTTGTCATCTACCTTTGCCCCCTCATCAGAGCAAATAGCAAGGATTTTATTTTATTTTATCAATAACTGTCTTCCTCAGTGTCGGGTCTTCGCAAGTAATAGCGGAGAGAGTTTGTGAGCACCTGCCACACGGCAAACAGTAAACTGATCAGATTCTTTAAGAATAAACTTTTAACATGTTAATTAACCCTAGTTTTGTGAAATCGATTACTCCTTTTCTTGGACATTGAACTATAGAATCTTCAACTTAGGGTCAAGTTTCAAACAGTAAGCAAGCCCAAATGCAACCAGTACCTCCTCCATAGATGGGCTTAATACTTCTCCATGGTATGTGACATAGAATTTATCTTTTGCAACCAACCCCTGTCATCCAATCCCACAACCAATCAGTCAACCTACTTTCCCCAAAGTACGTGTACAACTCATGAAAAGCCGATAATTAGAAACAACATAAAGAGGTGTCAAAACTTTAATGAGGTATGATTCATTACCTCAGTGTCTATTTCTGCCGACTCCACATAAATGCTGATATCCCGCACAACCTTAAGTATCTCTAACAGCAAACCTGGTCTGTCTGCTGTCTCAACCTCCAACAAACTGCAGCGCCATGAACAAGGATGAGGACGGATTACTCAACAACAGGATTCAATTGAGGTCAAAAGTTAACTTTACAAATTCCAATGTTGCAGCTCACACTAATAAAAGAAATGACTGGTAATGTGGAGTGAACTACAAAGAGACCCTGTTTATACCTTCGACGACCATCTCTCTTGACAGAGATGTGAGTGGCCACATCCACATCAAGCTGCAGAATAGCATGCAACATTTTGCATTAGTATTACACTGCGGCCAAAAATGCAATAAATGGAGTGTACCCTAATGTTTCATATTCCTATTCTCGACATGAAATGTTGCACCTGGGATCGCAACACCATTGTTCACCAAGACCTATTCAAAATTCTACATTCAGCTAACGATTTCTGTCAGTGTCAATTAATAAAGTTCTACATCAACTGCCACTAAGAAGTACGGCTTCAAGGTTGCTGTGAGGAGCAGCTGTAGTTGTAACGTGTGCCTGTTGCTTCCTGCGGTTAGTGCAAATCCTGCTGTGGTGAGAAAGTGCAGTATATAGCTGTTCACAAGTGCAGGATTGCTCATATAGCAAGTACAGTACAAAGCAACAGATGATGGTGGATAGACTGACTACCTTCGTTTTTGGTGGTTGGCCAAATGCCTCTCCCATGGCCAATTGCTCACTAGATTCCTGAATTCAGATCGAGGCAAAATTAGAAATGATCCTGAATCTTCAACTGTAAACTCCTGCCGACTGTCTATTAAACTTCTGTCAGTTGTGTTGTTTCTCAACAATCCAAATGTAAGAGTTCACTTGCTACATTCCATTATTCCTGCACATTCAACGTTGAATCACCCTCCCCTAAAGTCTTCCTCCCCAAACAAGAATCAAAAAGGCACTTCATATGAATGTGACAAGTAAGCTGATGTGGATCATACAGGATGGTACTGGAGCAGGTTGTTGATGATTGTAAGACGAATAGCTTCCAGCATCTCTGGATTCTCGACTTTTTCATTGTTATCCCTGTTAACAACAATTCAGATAGCAGGGAGCCGATTAGTAAAATTACACTAAGAATTACACTAAGTAACATTTGAAATAAAAATCCAAATTGTCCAATGGTTGTGATGGGACGTGTTGGACATTTGCAAGCTTTCTGGCGTAAAGTAAGCACAAGTAGAAATATGGCTTCTGATGACCAGCTTTCCATGATGGAGTGTCCCGCTCCTGATTCCTGAAGGATGTTGGGTTTCTGTCGGCCCAGAATATTCTATTGCTTTAGGCACAAACTCAACCAGCAAGGATAAACCAGAGGTTTCCAGCAAGCAGCCCAAAATCTTCCCACAGCACGTTGAAACTTAGATGCACATATGTAACCTGAAGAACTGGAATAGAAGACCAAAAATGCATTCATTAAGTACAACTCGTTTACTGGAAAAGGAAAGTGGCCAGATCACATACCCTCGAGTGACCAAAAACTTCTTGCGCCGCATCTTTGAGCCCTCCTCAGAAGTGACGACTCCCTTGACAACATTGAGTCCAAGGTCCTTGATTGCCTTGATCTGCAGAAAGCAGATCGTACAGGATAATAATGTCATTTGACTTGCACAACATAGACACTCAAAAAGATCCTCACACTCAGGAATATCATCCTCAGAAATATCATCCAATTGATAGCAGTCACCACCTTGAGTAGTGCCAATGGCGCAATACTACCTGGGGATAAGATATTCTTCAAGAGCCCTTGTATTTTAGAATGTGTGAGAGTAACCACAGTGGTGAGGATTGACGTTATCTACTCATGGATGAACTAAAACCTAACTACACTTCTAGTAGTGGTTTTTATTCCAGAACAAAACGCCAACAAATGCATCACGCAGATTCTGAGACAAATTCTTATAATAACCAAAAAGAAAAGAAGTCAGTGACTGAACCGTGTCAAGGAGGGCACCAAGCCTGTCTCCAAAGCTGATTTCCACAGTTGTGGCATGTGGATTGGAGTCCTGATCGATCAGCACAATGGGCTTTGGATCACCGTCTACTTGAGTCTCCTGCCAGGACAAGACAATGTTTCTTACAGAACGATCCTGACAGAGGAGAAAGGTAGCAAGAATGAGACCCACCACGTAATCACTGACAAGACTCATCACTGTTGCCTCCACTAAGATCTGACCAAGAAATAAGCCTTCAATTCTCGTGTGCAAACAATAAACAAATCAAATTTGATACAATTTCAATGCGTGGGGCGCTCTCCTCAAGTAAGGTCCAAATACATCATTTACAACAAGACAGACAAGCAGTCCGTAGCAGAATCTCTCAGGAAAATAACAACTATCTTTGAAGTTACTTACGGGCACGCTATCTGAAGTGACAACGCCTGCAGAATCGCCACTCGCAAGGCACACCATCCTGCATTACACCAATTACCAGCAAGGGCCAATTCAGTCAGGTTTCGAAGCAATTCAATTCAAGTCTATTGTACATCACAAACCTTGTCGCTCTCTCTGACTTCCATTACCAGCTGAACAATCAACAGACACACTAAGAGAAGTACTATGTCTTTTCACCCTCCTGGACCACCTCCTTAAGCTAAAATCCGTGTTCACCATTTTCAGGCTTCCTGAAATACTGCCCGATGAATAAATCACATACATTGTAGCAGTCACATCCGGGGTATACTAAAGGACAAGGTGCTACGTAACGCCACTCAATCCAACGTAAGCACTAGGGAATTCCGCTGTGGAAGTGAGGGCACGACGAAATAAATCAGACGACAACCTCGGAAAGAACTGAGGCACTTTATTCTCTCTCTTTCAATACAGAAATACTGAGGGATCTGCTACAGCTCAGTGAAATATGCCTAAATTTCAAGATACTCCAAAACTTGATTGTCAAAAATTTCATACATTGTCCGCTCCACGTCAGTCAGTCCTGAGGTGAAGACAGTACGTAGGCAGACATGAGTGGCTTTAGACCATCGCAAGATCGTCTCGCGTCATCTGATGACGGCTCCAAGGAGTCAAAATCAAAGATGTACACACAAGTCAAGTTACAGGCGCATCAGATTCGCGGGTGAGCTTGGCCGCTATCATGAGGCGTGGTGGATGAAGCCATCTTCCTCGATACGAAATTCGCGGACTTAAAGACGTGACCAAACGAGTTCGGAAGCCCCGGACGGTAGGTATCCAAATTTAGCGAAGCCAAATTTATCCGATGTATCAAGACTGGACCACAAAACGATAGACGCTGATTGTCACCTAACTTACTACTCTAAGCACAACCACGGCCGACAGCAGTTGATGAGGTGCACAGCCAAATTGTTGCTGGAAGATGCACTGATCTCGTAACCAGAGTACAAACAATGAACGAGCGACCGACGGGGGCATCAACACTTGAGACCTCCCGTACTATGCTCACGGGTTCTTATTTGACCTGCGAGGAGGGGACCGGCAAGAACGAGAGCAGGCAATCGCTGTCTTAGCATCTCCTCCTGGCTCTGAGCCCCGGCGGCCTCAAACACAATGCGAGCCAAATTTAGCGAAGACAAATTTCTTCAATCTATGAAGACTGGACCACAAACAAGGGGACGCCGATTCTCGCCTAATGCACTACTTACTCCAAGCAAGACCACGGCGCACAGGCAATTTGTTGCCAACTGTAAGATTTCGTACCAATTTCGTAAATAACGTACAAACAATAAACGTACGAGTGACGGACGGAGGCATCAACACTTAAGGCTTCCCGGACTATGTACACAAAATCTTGATAAGTCGACTTGCGAGGAGGGGACCGGCAAAAACGCGCAAGCAATCGCTGGCTTAGCAGCTCCTCTTGGCTTTGCACGTTCAAACACAATGCGAGCCTCCTTGTCACCTAACTTACTACTCCAAGCATAACCACGGTCCGGGAGAGGCGACAGAAACTGATAAGGTGCTCAGGCGATTTCTTGCTGTGAGATGCACCAATTTCGTAAGCAACGTACGGAAAATAAAGGAGCGACCGACGGAGGCAACAAACACTTCGTAAGGCCTCCCGGACTGTGGGTAAGACAAAAAGTTCTTAATTGACCTGCGAGGATGAGACCGGCAAGAACGGATAGCCAATCTCTGGCTTAGAAGCTCCTCCTTCTCCTGGCTGTTGTGCACCCCGAGGGCGGCCATTCTTCCCCCGGTAGCCTCCACACACAATGCGAGCCTCGTTGTCGCCGATGCAGCAGCAGACAACCTCGGTGCACCCCGGCTCAGCGGGGTCGTACACCTCGGGTTGGCTGACAACAGAGCTCCAGTCCCGGCGCCACTGCACACGACCGCCATCGATGCGTGTTGCAACACCAGGCGCCTTTCCTATCCCGCACACCCGCAACGAGAGAGGAAACTACTATTCCCGCTCTTCAATTGCGATGCTCCTGCTGCTTTCCTCAATCTTTCTCCCTGTGCCGCTGCTTGTGGCTCCCTTTGGTTTCGGGTCCCGAGGCTGGAGCAGCTCAAGCTACGTCAGCACGGTTGCTTGTGGGAGCGATGGGAGCGAGGAGGATGATGAGCATCGGAGAAGGCGCCAAAAGCAAGCAAGTAACTAGGGAACGTATAAGCTTAGGTTAGCCAGCGGCCTATTATGGCGACGACGAAACCCCAATCACTGTATCCACATGCATTCATGCATCCCACTGCATCAATCAATCCATTCATCCCACATACATACATGTAGCGCTCACCATCTCACATCTCTTGATGACGTGTCATGTCGTCATTGGACACGAGCACGACCAATATAGATAGTAGCAAGCAATCTTCATGTGACATGGTGAGCGCTAGGTTACATTATCGTACACGTGTCATCATGCTACGGGTTGGAGCAAGGCTCTTTGTGTACAATATCTTAATACATAGTCTACAACATAAAGGTAAGTGAGCCTTATGTGGTCACGCTCCTTCATTGAATACCTAAGGTAGATGTGCCTAATTCGGTATCTAATCATGAACAACCACCTATATTTCAATGAGTGGTGTATGGTTGGGTATGGTCTTTAGGAAGGGACACCAAAAGTGCATGCGTTGAAAAGAGATTAAACTGCATCCTTAAATTTTGTTAATTCTTTTATGTTGAATCCCCTTTTATATGTTGAATGTTTTTAGCCAAAAAAACAAGGAAACCAAGGAATCCACATCATGGAGAAAGTTAGAGCAGTCCTTGGTCACATGGTCCAAATGTAAACTCGTGAATGCACAATGCAAAGTAGACATCCTCTTAGGAAGGGTGATGCTCTCTTTCTACGTGTGCACACAACTAAGATAGATAGATAGAAACTCCGGTCCCTTTTTAGCAAGGGGCCGGCGTGAATAAAGTGTCCGTTCGTAATGTCAATGACCCGATGCCCACTGGACAAGGGGACCACACAACCAACCTTTCCATCTCTTGGGCATCTGAATGCATAACCTAAAATTTGAGAGTCAAAATTTCTTTCTCGCTCCAAACCCACAATCTCGTTTCAAGTTCACATGCAAGTGATGCTTCCTCCCCATGGTCCACATGGTTAAACGTACTAACAACCAATAGGATATTCTAGGATTTATCTAGTATTTGCTTCTAGTGCCCTCATCAAATATTTTAAATTAAAAAATCTAAAAAACAAAATATCCCACATAGGGATCTACTTGTATCATAAGTTTACAGTACTCAAGAAACATGGGTAAAAGACTTTAGCCCCTAATCGTTTGAGTTCGTGTTTGGACCTTGACATACATAAAACCATGTACTTATATTGCATGTCTCCATTTCAAGTTACTTATGTCATAACTTACCCTATCTAAAATCAAAATATTCACCATGTGCCCTATTTTCATTGGTTGAATTCCTTAATGTAAATGAAGATTCAAGTTCAACTCACATGGCAAGGGTGCCCTTGGATACAATATATACTTATTTTATCAATCATTAATGTCACTTATGGTAACTACATTTACGTTTTCTTCAAGTTGAAATAACACGATGTGCTAAGTAAAGTTTGAAACCCCTAAATATTGAAGTTGTTTTGTAAGACTTGGTGAAGACTCATTGACTTGATGTATATAAGTCATACAAATGGGAGTTCCCTAAAATGTTCAATACAAAATATGGGAGGAAGAAAGTAAATAAAATTTGGATTTAGTGACACAAAACACATTTCCCAAAAAGAACATAAAGGTACATTTTGACCTTCACATGGCATTGTAGAGCCACATCATGTCTTTTACCCCCCCCCCCCCCCCAGGTCTCCAAACCCACATGGCATGGAGACTCCTTTAAAGTTTCAAAAGTAGGCATGTACAAGTCTCTTTTGATTCCTTTTTTTAAATTCTAAGAATAAAGATGATGCTTTGAATTGCTTTTGAAGCTCGTAGAAGGTTGTGACAAAAACTTGAAGATTGTTTATTTAGGATAAGTGGGAAGCATGAGACTTAGGGCCACTTCACACACAAGGCCAAAGGCCCATGACCATGGCAATGTAAGAGCTCTCATTGGTCAAAAAGGCGGAGACCGTCCAAGTTCACTTCACACTAGGAGGTGAAGGCCTAAAGGTCCAAAGACAATGTCCTGAAAAGTCTACAAGAGGTGGGCCTGACACAATTTGCGGGAGACCGTGATTTTTTTTAATTTTTTCCAACATGACATATTTCAAGACAAATTGCATGACAATTTCCATATAAGATTCCAAGACATACAAACAACACCAAGTAATTATCTTAAATTGATAAAGTTTGAGACATATTATATTAAACCAAATCCTCCCCAACAAAATATGCAATAGTCCCAAACATGGTTCATTCTCACTTCACACTATGCTTGAAGGCCCAAGACTACATAAAATGGCTTTCCCAACACCCATGGTACGGCCTTTGGATGAGAGTCAAGGGTCCTCACCATTACAAGGTCATGGCTCTTGGCTCATGTATTTGCAAGGCCCTTTGACTCTCGTCCAATAAGTTGTATCATGGGAATAGGAAAGCCATTTTGTGTACTCATAAGCCCTCAGACATAGTTTGAAGTGAGATTGGACCTTGTTGAGGGACCATTGCACATTTTATTGGTGGGAAAAGGAGGGGCAACCCTACTTCACTTGTTACAAATTGTCATCCTCTTTCTTTACCACTTGCAGTGTTTTACAATTGGCGAGGAAAGGGAAGAAGGGCATGATGATGGATCATCTTGAGAGACGTGGGAGGATTATGGTTGCATTGGCTTCGTATTGGTGTCTGCATGTGATTGTGCCACATGTACTTGACATTGGCACTTAATGGAGAATTAGATAATGCCATGATCATGAGCATTTGCTTTCATAGTATGAAATTGGAAGATCATAAGTTTGTGGGCATTTGAGAGAAATGCGTGGTTCACCAATAAATTACTATTGGGCTCACTCACACATTTTTTTGTTGGCAAAGAACTCGTGTATCTCATAATACATTCAAGTTCCTTTGTGGGAGGTTAGGTCCATATTTGCTTAGGAAGAATATGAGAGGGATGGTTTTAATTGAGAATAGAGCCACAATAACATTGCAAAGGTTTGAGACTGAAAATATTTTGTGTACTATAGGAGAAGTATATGGGATGACAAAGAGTACGATTCAAAGAAAAATTGTGAGAGAAATTTGTCGATTGGATAAGAGTTCATTTGCAATGCACATTTGTCAAATTTCCAAGGCCAACTCGGTTTAGGATTTTTTAAGACATGAATTTGAGGCGCTATATGAAATTCTTCATATTATCATACTAATTGATGGATCTCACATTTCCGTTACTGCACCCGTAATTGAAAGAAGAAGTATTGATTATAGTAGATAATCATATAATTCAATTTTACTACAAGGTATTGTTAACAAAAAAAAAAGTATTTTGGATCTACAAATACGGATGGTATGTTGCATGCACAGCTGGACATTATTTTGATTGACAAAAGATTGAAAGAAATTGCACAAAATGTCAGGTTTTATCTTATAAGTTGATCGGTGGTTGTGCATATCTAGTGCACCTATTAATTTATAGTTTAATAAAAGTTTCTTCAAGGGTTTAAAATGATTTGGAATTTAAGGGGAAGATGAAATATTATTATAAGAAGGGGCGATGTACCTTTGCAAAATATGAATGCTATTTATGACTTATGACTTGTATGCTACTTATTTCATATATCCATCCACTTATAATATTTATATTCACATCTATCACAAACTTAAACTTTGTTTGAATGCTTGTCATTTTTGTATTCACTCAAAAGTTCTTTGTATTCTTACAAGCTAGCAACAACCTTTTGAAACTACACAAACTTGAAACCATATAAACATGAAGTTTAATCCAAACTTTCATTCTTGCCCACATATACAACCATTCAGAATTATAATTATATAATGTAAGCACTAGCATTGTATGCAAAACATTTGTAGATAATGAGGAGTGTGCTAGCATTGGGTCAAATACAATATGTCTCAAACTCTATCAATTTGAGACAATGGTGTAGTGGTTTAAGCCCTCCACCTTTCCCATGGAGACGGTGGGTATGATTCTCGAGGTCAGAAGTTCGATCCCTCATTCATACATGTTTCAAATGCTAAAATATACAATGGGGGCTCGTGCAAACACGAAACCTTTGGAAATGTCCAATCTAAATTCAAAATTTTGTATATTTTTTCTACATTCTCATTTGAAACAAAATATTGCATATCTTCTTTTCTTGCTAATTTTGCAAATTCTTCTTTCATCTTGCCAAGGATTGCAACGAGGGCTTCAATCTCATACTCTTGCTATTTATGGGACCTTCTCTCCATCTTTCAAATCTTTGTATTCAATCACATCGTTCTTCGCCTTCTCCTTTAGCGTTGCCTTTGATTTTGAATTTGCTATCCTATGTCTCTTCTTTTTGACAAGATCTACTTTTGCTTTCTTTGTGACAATTTCTTCCATTGTCGATTCCATTATCACATCTTCACTCACTTCACTATTTGGTGACATTTGTGATCCAATCACTTATAATTAATCACCATGAAAAAATTGTAAATTTCTACCCGTGTGTTGAAAATTGCTCAAACTCCAATGAAAGTCTCCATTGTTGTGTTTCGGAGCAACTGCCAGCTTGTAAGAAATCTACCATTGGAGGAAAAAACTATTCAAACAAATTTCAATAGCAATTTATTTATTTATTAGTTCTACTGCAACACACACATACAAGCAAACGCCAACTAGATGGGAGAGATGACTATCTTTAACTGACACGTACTGGAAAAATTAATGTGGGAAAAGTAATTAGAATAACCATGGAAACCAATGATAATTGTTTAATTGCCGTGGTTTACTGGGATTTGCATCAAACCTACCTCTTGGAGGTGGGTTTGTTGCAAATACTAGCAGACCATGTAACATTATTCATAGCTTGCCATGTAGAAATCCATGTAGACTCTTTTTTATCCATAATAATCTTCTTTTGACCTTAAGGCCTTCATATTCTAGTGTGAAGTGAACTTGGATGGTCTCGGCCTTTTCGACCAATGAGAGTTCTTAGAATGCGATGGTCATGGGCCTTAGAGTTCATGAGTGAAGGGTCATAAGGGACCTAGTAATGTTATGTTGGCCGGAGAAACCTTGGAAGCCACTTTTATTGAGAGAATCAATTTTGGAGTGACCATAGGAGTTGGTCGTCAATGGGAGAGCGGAGGGGTTTAGGGTTTAGGGTTTAGCGACCGAGTGAGGAAGGGAGAGGAGAGGAGGGCAACAATCTGATCTGGTTTGGTTTGGTTTGCAATCCGAGGAGGGAGCCTTGACGATGGCGAGCACGGCAGCCATGCTGCTGCTGCGACGGGCGATGGCCACGGCCGCAGAAGCCACAGTGGAGGTCGTCAAGAAAAAGCCAATGACGGGGAGTCCCAAGAAGAAGAACCTCTTCGACGTCGCCCGCCTTCTTCCCGGCTGGGGCGTCGGCCACAAAGTCGCCAAGTCGCATTGGAAACCGGAAACCTACTACAAGCTCTGCGACATTAAATTGCGCAAGGTGAGAGAAAGACCCTGTGTATTTGTTTATTTGTTTGTTTGGTTATTCTTTCCTTTTGGCTGTTGCATTTGCGCGATTCTTCTGATGGTGAGTTGGTGGAACCTTAATCCGGGCTGGCACGCCACAAATATTTGAGGTAATTGAATTTGAGCGTCTGCTAGATTCCTTTTTTTGTGCTGTTAATGCAAATTTATTGTGGGCTTTGTGGATCTGTATTCCCTGTATGGCTCTTGCTCGGGGAGAGGACTCGGTTCATCACCCCAGGACAGAATGTGAATGTTTTAGGGTTAACCTCGACGAATTTGGTAATGGGCTGCATTCATTTTGGTGTAGTTTTTTTTCATTGTAGTTTCAACGTTTCGCATATCATGAGCTCATCTCTTGTTCCGCATTTGGTCCAATGTCAAGAGAACAAAACTTGACCTGTGTGTAGTGCATTGGCGAATTTGGCGTCTTGCTTTAGGCCGGTATCAACTTCCAAATGGTTAATTGGCGTAGCTTACAAGGTGCATTTGACTTGGATGTATGTTTGTCAGGAATTTATTAGGGCTTGCACATAAATTATAAGAATTACGGCTGGGGCAACCAGTGATACTCAGATAGGGCAAACGATATGAACGAGGAGTTGCATTGGCAGTGATAATAGAAAATCACGCCAACTGAGAGTAGGAACATGGGGAATCCATTTTGAAACAGTGAAGAGTGCATTGCAACTCGTACAAAGCGGGGGATGATTGCCCAAGAGAACCTGCCAAATTCAAGCTTGCCTTGCCTCAGATACTTGCAGACCCTAAGTTAATGGTGGCAATATTCATGTGAGAAGATTCTGGTTGAATGTCATAAACACGCTCAGTGTGATTTTCAGGCATGCACACAATCACGTGCCTGCAAGGTACACCAGAAATGAAGATCTCTTTCAGTAGAGAAAGAGTATCGTTCTAGACGGGTGCGCATCACAGTGCTGACTACACTGTTTATGGAATTTAGTGTCACGCACACTTATTGGTGAACAGTTTAAACTAGATGCCTATAGGTTTCAAAGTGTCATGTCCCCAAATTGTCAAAATGATCCTATATGTCAACATAATTAAATTTTTAAAGTGAAAAAGTATATGTAATATGATATTTGGCGTAGCACATTGGGATAGTTGAGATGATAGATTTGCATACTAGTATGCAAGGGGAAGATATTATTGAGCTTATTAATGGCAAGTGTCATGTGTTTATATTTTAGTTCCCATGAGGAAGCTATTCTTGAGCATGCCAATGCCAAGTGTCATTTGTGTACACTTCTTGTCAACTTGTAGACCAATGTGTAACATAGGCATACACCTCATAACACTATTTAACATACTCATGCCAAGATATTAGTAAGCCCCCTTTGATCCAAGTGGTGACACTAATGGTGAAGTTGTTGATCATCAATGTAACCTAGCATATGCCTCAAAATAGGGTAAATGACACTATTATGCATGTGACTTTAAATACCATAAATGGTATAGTGCTTTTAGATTTTGCATGTCAAATCAGGTTTCACTTCACTGAATTGGACTGTTTGCAATGTAGGTTGTTCAAAATTTGTCTGTTTTTCTTAGACTGAAATAGTATTCGAAGGCTGGCAACAAGAAAGTTGGAAGACATTGTTATGAGCAGTGCCATGGTGTATCTGTATCTTGACTTTTATTTCTGGGTTTGTTTGCTTGAAGGATGCTGGGCATGGAGCAGCATGGGGAATCTATCATGAGCAAGGTAAATTTCAGCCCTGTGGACCCAGTGTCCATTACCTAAATTTTGGTGGCATTAAGTGGCATTCTTTGAAGCCAAAGTCGTGTGCCCATTTGCAGAGTCTTGTATGTTGAGTTTCAAGATTGCAGCACCCTATTATAATTCTTGGCATCTCTTGCTCTATGCTCCCATTGCATTATATCCTCCTTCGACATTATTGTGCAATTAATGCATTAGGAACGATTCAATGAGTTGCAATTAGGAGTAATTAGCAATTAATGCAATTAGTGCAATTAGTGAGTATGTATTGGTGTCTCTTGAATATGGAGAATGGCCTCATTTGATTGAATGTTCTCCCTAGTGTTAATATCTAACTCTCATCAATTGGAACTACATATCTAACTAGCCAATGTTGCAGGTGTTGAAGCAGGGAGACTACAGAAGATTAGCGGTGCCAACAAGAGGTGTTGGAAGCACATAGAAGATGAGCCTGTGCGATTGTGGGAAAGTTTAACTCCACCAAAGGCATCTGTAGAGAAAGCTACAGATGTATTGACCTAGACTGACTGATTTCCTTTTCCTTTATACTGAACTCGATTGGGGACCAGTTCTCCAACTGCATTTGAGGTCGTTGAATTCTTGTTTGATTAACCTAGGAGAAGAGTTTCTAAAAAGAAACTTCCACTAATTGTACTTGGAAGACAATTGGGAAGAGTAGAGGATTTATGCTCTCATCATGTTAGGTCAGTTGTCCACCATTGAAAGATACCATTAAATGCATAGCCACAGGGAAATTGGTGGACTTGATGAAATGTGGTGACGAGGGCAGGCCTTTAAGTAGGTTCAGAAGACAGTTTTTACATGTAAGATAATTGTGTGCAGGCAAGCAGATGTTTGCAGCTCAGGCTGTTTGAATTGAAAACATGAACATGAGAATTGGGAGAAAGGCCCGGCATGTGCTTTTTAATCCTATTCATTCGTTCCTTTGGAGATCTTTTCCTCTCTGAATGTCTGTTGCTTTCTATGAGTTGGTTCTATCTTTTTGAGCGTTGACGATAAGGATGCCCAGGAAGATTCTATTCTTCCCATCCGTATGGATGTGTGTGATGGATGTACCTTTACTTCGTTGTAGCTATATGTTTAACATTTAGGCTGTGTGTTTTCCCACTTTGCAACCATGTGTGGACGTTTTTTCAATTATGAGGCATGTGCTCCATAAAGGAGTCTACTCTTTTGCAGGCCTTCACGACGAAATAGATCTAGAGTTAATTAGCTGACATATTGAAGATTGCTTTAGAATGGCCACTGCACTCTGCATCTCTCCATGAATATCTCTGCAGTAGCTTTCGCTGAAGATCACAATACCATCTTTATCTCCTATTTTTCACGAATAAGTTCAATACAGTAGCATGATCTGCTGAGTGTCAAATTCTATTTTTTTGGTCACTACTCTTTCCACTGGTCTATGGAAAAAACGAAACCCATACCACAATCCTTTATTCACATCAATAGCCTGCATTGGTCGAATCTATTTTCTTGCATGTATTGAATCAGGGTTGTGGTCTCTATCCAACTGTTTTGAAGTTCTAGGTACTAGGTAAGCGGGCCTAACTTGGTTACTTATCTTGATTGGACACCTATCATATGTGAGTGGTGTGTGGTTAAATCTAAGGATGGACACCAAAAAAAGCATGTTACTACAAAAGATTGGATTATATGCTCACACTTTGCTAAATATTCAAAGATTATTGGCGATATAATCAAGATAACATGATCGTCTGATAAGAAAAGAAAAAGAAAAAATCACTTCAATAATGAATAAGATATTCATATGTGCTCCAAAAACTATGAGGTAAATGGTTATGGGCACGATTTCGATTTGCTCATCATCTCGTGCTAATTCTGTGCTTCGTATCCTACAAGAAGTGGTGGGTGCAGAGCTAAAAGTGTCCATTTTAAGGCCTACTTTACTGCATTTGATCACAATCGCGGTATTTATTTGTTAATTATCAAGGGCTGCAAAGTAGGTCCATAGAAAGTCATCAGTACACGGGTGTATCTACAATCTGTGTTCATTGTTAGTGGTCTTGAGATAAAGTTATTAGAGGTGCTCGAGTGAAAATAGAGCTTGAGCGAAGGTCAAGCGATCTTTGGGCCTCGGGCTCTTGATATTTTTCAAACCATTTGGGTGAGAGTCTTCACAGGTAAAGGGTAAGGATAAGGCTTTCCGAAAGGTGGTGATAGGGAGTAAGCTCAGAGTCAGAAGAGGTGGACGGTAGCCTTATAAGTCATACCCGAAAATTGCCTTGAGGCCTACAACTTACACACTTTATGCACCTATATCTAAGGTATACGACTTATGATTGTGGGCACTTTTACCTCCATGTTTCTTTGTGGCCGTTGGAGTTGGATTGGGAATCGTCTATTCGGTTAGCAATTGTGAACCACAAAGATTGACATTTCAAGTTTTCAAAATTGGGACATAGATGCAAAAGTTGTTATAAGAGGTCAAACTCAAGACTCTAATTTTTTCTTCTTCTTCTTTTGATCACTTACAGTAGGTTCTTCTCTTCTCATGGTGACTTTTGTTAAGTATATTATGGTGTTTATATTATGAGCATATAGTCCAATCTCGTTGTAACATGCGTAACATGTGTCCTTTTTTTTCTTTTTTTTGTGTGTGTGTGAAGTTATCATCAATGACTACAAGCCTTGCCATATAGCACTCAAGTATAGGTGTTTAATTAAGAAGTGTGATAGCACAAAATCTTAAAATTATATATATATATATTTCTAAGGTATGTGACCTTCATGACATTATTCAATCATGTGGGTCAGTTCCATGACCTTGGAACATGTCAATTATATTATGTGGGCGCCTTGAACAAAAGTAAGAATATTTGTTTACTATTCATACGTTTGGGTGGAGTTATACTCCCAGCACTATGTGCAAGAATTATTGTCCACCCCAAGAATGTTCTCAGGAAAAATTGCTTAACCTAGTATTATTCCCTATAAATATTATTCATAGCAACACTATCATTGAAAATACTGACATTATTCATGATATTCTTACTATTCATACTGGCACTATTCATTATTTGTACCGGAATCAATTTCTTCTTATTTTCTAAGTTTCTTTTCATGAAGGTAACTTAGTGGAGGCCCATGTTGGATGCTAAATATAGAATGGAACACAACCATGCAACTGTATTAATGTTATGTTAATGTGGACAATTTTGGTTGTTGTATTACAACCTTGAGAAATTGGAGCGTGGGCATAAAACATGTAGAAATCTTCTTATAGTTGGTTCGGTTGCCACTGGTAATGGATGAACAAATGTGACATTTGTGTCAAAATGTGGATGTGCCATGGATGACATGGATGACATGGATGACAAATTTTTTTTGGGTGAGGTGGGAAATTGGTTTGGAGATTTTGAAGATAAGACTCTTAATTTGAACACAACTTTGAGATTGGGAATTTACTTTGAATTGGGTTGCAAAGGCACATGACAAATGTGTTGGCATTTGATGAAGAAGTAATTAGGGGGTTAGCTTGTGGTTGTAAATATGCTCTTCTTCTTTCCAACAAAGATAGCAAGTCTTGTGTCTCATGACTGAACTATTCGAGTTGTGGTTTGATCAAAATATTTTTCTTAGTCATAGCTTGAAAGGACGAATGGAGGTGCACAATGTTGAAGAGCGTTGAGACTCTTAAAAAATTCCACGTACATGCTTAGTATTTGGTTGTATCAATATTGGACAATGTAAGGAATTTCATTGCTTTGAGATTTACATATTCAATATAGGGTACTATAAAACACATGACTAGAATCTTATTGTTACAAAAATGATGAGACAATGATGGAGAGGAATGATGGGTACAACTTTAAGAGTGAGAGGTTACTTCTTCTTTATCAACATACTACTTGGGTATGTATATAGAAGGTTTGATATTTTCGAGGTACCATGCCTCATCGGTAACGATGACCATAGTTCCAGGACAACATCCTAGGATGACAAAGTTGGGTCTACTGACACCTAGTCCCTCCAGTTGCCATTGACAGTGGTGTCTTAACATGTCCCTAGACACAAGGAGTATAGTTTTAGACACTGCATTATTATTCCTCGTTAAAGAACCTTAATGTGATAACAAATCCTCATATTTGAGGTAAAAAATCACGAGGAAGGAAAACATAGTGAAAGGGTCTAGACATGATTGTTCACACGTTAGATAGGAATGAAAACCTCTACACCCCTATTCCCTTAACAATCTGTCTATGCCTAGCAGTTGGTAGTGACTTGGTAAATAAATTTACTAGGTTATCGGAAGACTTAATCTGCTTCACTAGAAATATCTGATTCTAATAGTTCATGAGTGGAAAAGAACTTTGGTAAGATGTGCTTGATTCAGTCTCCTTTGATGTAGTCCACCTTTATCTGAGCAATGCGAGTTGCATTGTCTTCGTAAATCACCATTGGAGATGTCGTAACATCTGCAAATCCACAAGAATTTTTGATGAGGTTATCAACCAATCGTAGTCAAACACATTCACATGAAGCCTCATGTAGGGCATTTATTTTGGAACAGTTAGAAGATATGGCTACAAGACTATGCTTTGTTGACTTCCAAGATATCGTTGCTCCTTGTCTATTGCGGCCAAAAATGGAGCCTTGGTCCCAAATTCTCCCCCTCGTTGCATGGTCTAAACTCATCATTCTTTAGGTCCAATGACCATACTACCATTAGGGAATTTGTAGGTGAGCCGCATCCATGGAGGAACACCTGAGTATTTTTTGAATGTACAAATATGATGTAAAAAATGCCTCTTGAACATATTTGAGCCCATCACATGGAATTATGTCTTACATGGACATTGGGTAAAGCCTTGGAAAACTAGTCGTATTTTTCATTGGTTTATGTTTCCAAACTTGTCTTGTTTCCTCACAAACACCCAATAACACCCACTAGGTTAACCTTTTCTGGTGTAGTCTCAATTGGACTAAACACCCTTCGTGATCTCAAAGGATTCTAGTTCAAATTTCCTGGTCTCTTCTCACATGGGCCAATCACTTTGACTGTGAGCCTTGACTACAATAGTTAGATCACAATCATTGTCCAAATGTTGTGATGCATGGAAACAAAAGGTATCATCTAGGTTTACCTGCATATGATACCATACTTTTCTTCTCTTCACAAAGTTCATTGCAATCTTTGTTGAATCAACCAATACTTCTCTTTCAAATCATCATGCTCAATGTTTGGAAGCACACCCTTGTATGCTACATGTACCTTTGCCTAGGTACGTTGTTTGCAAGGATAAAGATCTTCACCACAACCTCTTTTATGGGTGTGGTTAAAACCAACAAGTCTCTATAGACGAGAATTAGTAGCAAGATCGTGTGGTTGTGTCATGTTAGGTGCTTGAACATATACTATTTCTGAAGGTGTAATGGATTCTAGCGCGGAGGGTCTTAAACAAACCAATGATCATGTATGAAGGATATTGTAGCCCCTTGCCGAAGTAAGAGAATTGGATCTCATGAATAATGGTCAGATGATCAACTGCAATCTTCTAATAAAAGATTGTGACAAATTGTTGGATTCATAAACATATTTTATCATTTTAATCGAGAGAAATTTTAGGGTTGGGAAAATGATATTTCCTACATTTACACGTATAACCAAGGAATAACCACATGACAAGTCTGAGTGTTTTTGCAACCACCACACCATCACTTCACTCTAAGACGTACAAACTTTGGGTGCAACATGGTAAAGTAGACCCAAAAAGTGCTTTGGTATCTTAAAATCATAGGTTTTTTGGTCAAACGCCTAAAAGTATTGGCAAAATGTTGTTTAAATTGAACGTTTTTTCATGGTGACCTCTATTGTTGTGTTAAGTACTCAAATGTAAAATTACCAAGTTGAGATCTTCAAAACTTATCATAAAAGTAATGCTCCAAAGCAAAAGGCTAGATTTGGTTTTGGATGTGAATATCATGACCTTAACTAATTAGAACTTGATTTCTTTTTCAAACTCCTTGAATTTTATTATACACTTGAGATCATTATTAAATAAATTTATAGACAATCATCAGTTCAAAGTATTTTTCTCATATTTTAAACAATTTTTTAACAATTACTTGTTTAATATCACCACTTGCACAAACGCTTGCCCCATCTTCTAAAATATATAGACTTTTTTTTGAGATTTTTTTTGTCAACATAATTTTTTGGGCTTTGTAGATCAAGGAGCAAGCATGGTCAAGGATATGGAAAAAGTGCTCCGGTATAGAAAAGCCGTAAATTTTTGGTCAAACGCCTAAAAGTAGTAGCAAAGTGTTGTTTAAATTGGATTTTTTTTCATGGTGCCCTCTGTTGTTGTGTTAGGTACTCAAATATAGAATATGAAGATGATATCTTCAAAACTTATCACTAAAAGTATTGATCAAAAGGTAATGGCTAGATTAGATTTTGGATGTAGATTTCATGACCTTAAATATTTTGTAGTTGGATTTTTTTCTCCCATATTCCTTGAATTCATTGTAAACTTGAGGGCATCATTACAAAAATTTGTAGAAAAACATCAATTTAATGTAATTTTATCATGTTTTAAATAATTACGTGTTCAATATAATTTACTTGCACATTGCTTGCATCGGCTTCTAAAATATGTAGATTTTTCTTGAAACGCTTTTTGTCAATATAAATTGCTTGGCTTTGTATATCAACGTAGTTTATGATATATATATATATATATATAATTTTTTTTTATGATTTGTTCCTTCACAAAATTCAAAGTTAGTATATAATTTTGAATCACTTTCACTTAAACCTATGCAGGGTAGTGGAGTTGTGTACTTGACTATGCTTGCACCCCTCTATTGAATACAAATGCAACTACAAACATCATCAAAGCGCGTGTTATGAAAACTTAGCTTTGTGAGTCACATAATAGGTTGATGCAACCTAGCGAACCCTTCATATATTGTTGCTTTCTAGAGCGTGATATACTCAGTCACAACACTTAGTTAAAGCTTTGTGTTGGTAAGCTGTTACAAAAAAATGATGAGAAGATGATAGAGGGTAACAATGAGTAAAACTCTATACATTGATTCAAAGACCTATTCATTGAATCATTATTATGAACATTCAGAATTCGTTGACACACATGAGCTGATCCAATTCGTCTTCAAAATGCATAACATAATTCAAATCCATAACAATGTTTTGTGGGATTGACATTATTCCACACAATATTCCTGAATATATCCCACATTCAGACAATATGTGGGAATATTTGAGAATAATATGTGGAATCTTGTCAGTCCCACAAAACATTGTTATGGATTTGAATTATGTTATGTGTAGAATATTGAAATAATTATCTTATGTGAAACACTTGAAATGAAGCTCAGAATATTTCCAAATATTCCCACATTCAAATGGAATATGAGAATATTTGAGAATATTCCATGGAATAATGTCAGTCCCACAACATTGTTATGGATCTAAATAATGTTATGTGTAGAATATTAAAATAATTATAGTATGTGAAACATGTGGGAAAATGCTATAACAACACACTGGATGTGCAAATTAAGTATTGAACTCAACTGAGATACATTGCAACTAAACTATAGTATTCACCATACATTTGATGACATCACATACACAGTTATATGATAAACTACTCTGAAAACCTGGCAAACACTGTGTAAAAATGAGAAGTGCTTGAACTAAAAGCTACCTTCCTCCGAGAAAAGCAAACTTGAATCTCGCAATGTATCATTACAGGTTCCTCGCATAAATGAAATGGAATTGATTTTGAAGTCCAGGAAACCAAAAAGCTTGATGACACTGAAAGTGTACCATGATGGTTTCAAACCAACTAATTCTCTAGAGTGGTAGAGTGCAATAGCCTCCATGAGATGGAGGCTAATATGGTTTCTATGATTCTCCTCTACATAGCGTGGACTTGGAGCCAGAGCCTATAGAGGAAGATGCCCTTGGTGTGGACTCATATATCCCTCTCCTATGTTGTGACATCCAATACCCCATTTCCATTGGCTCTCAAGGGCGTTCCAGATCATCTTGTGTGAGCGTGCCTAGTGCATCCTCTCCTCTTACATTTCCTCATGTTGGGTGTACTAAATCTAATACATCTTGATGCCGAGTAGGCCGTTCTTGATGGTGTTAGAGATGATTGCAGGTTATATACGTCAAATCATAGGGTCGATGACAACCCTCTGGTTGGGTCTATTCACAAGAGAGCGCACATCAAGAACCTCAATCGTGAACGTGCGTCTCAGATTCGCCATTGGCAACGGTGGGAATGCATATTCTTGGCAACAAATGTTGTTACTGGTACTCCTTTCTGATGGATTGTAGAGAATGATGTGTTGGAGACCATGCGTTTCACAGGATCCTCACAAAGTAGGAGCATTTTCTTGGCAACAAATGTTGTTATTGGTACTCCATTCTAACGGACGTCGAGGCAGAACTAAATATGGTACAAGAGAGAATGATGTGTTTGGAGTCCATATGCTTCATGGGATCTACATAAAGTAGGAGCATATACTTGGGCCTCAACCATGCCATTCATAGCTGGACAATATGGGATAAAATTGAGAATGAGATTAAGGAGGCTTTGTTGGGTCGTTTCCAGGCATATTTCATGTTGGAGGCTTTTCCCTTCTTCTGTTGGACAGTGGCATCAAGCATAAGGCTTTGCAGGCGTTGAAGTTCATCGATGCTTTTGGTATTTTTGATGGCGCTACAAGTGCAAATATGTGTGCAAATACATGAAGGTTTGTGTTTTATTTGCACTTTTCCAGCTTCCCAATTTCAACTGCTTCATGGCCGAACTTGAGTAGTTTTGTGCCAAGCCTACTGAGCCCCGCTTACAAAGTTCAACATTGCATGTGTATACCAAACACAACTAAGGGAAATCCCTGGGGGGTGCCACTTACTTCTACTTTGAAAGACAGTTTCTATTGCTGGACAAGTACTTTGATCTAGTGTCCACATACATTTAACGTCCAAAGCACATGAGCATGCCCCAGTTGAAGTGTGATACTTTAAATTTGCAAAAACTGGAAACGAGCAATGCCACTGGCCTCTCTTATTGTGGTTGTCATCAATGCAACTTATCCCTCCTCATCCCTCAAAAATAGAACCAAAGAAAGTAGAGTACAACCATCAACCACCAGTATGGTGGTTGTATGAAGCGCCCCTTCAGCAAGTTACAAGATGCAGGGCGCAGCAAAAGGTGGTGCTTTTCAGGCACATTTGTGATTTGGGTCATCCTCAATTTGGGAGGTTATGAATCCACTAGTTGCAAACTAGTGCCAACACAATGTCCTAGCTGATAATGAACAATTTAATGATTGAAAAACATGCACCCTGCTCAATGTGCAAAGCCAGGAAGAGAATCAGGGCAAACATCATTATTTGCAGCAAAAATCACGAGTCTTCACTTCCTGGGTCCTGAGGAGCACTAATTGAAGCAATGGTGCTTTGATTCTGCACTTTGCCTATATATGCCATGAGATGATACTTCCTGTCTGACCTGTATCACCACAAACCCATTGGCAACACCTAGAGTCAAGACTTAGATGGCCTTTGACATCACATCAAGTCATCGATCTCAGTGTTTGCAATACTTTGCATTTTTACAAATATAATTTCCTTGCAATCTGACATCCATCACAAACTTCCCAAGGCAAAATTATCATGCATAAACAGTAGAATGTTCAATTGATATCATAGTTTTTTATTGATGCCGAGATAATTGTATACTTATCTTATCTCCCTCTATTATGTGCCGCATTGTACTAATGCAAAAAATTGTTACATATGATTAATACAATGAATTACATTATTCACCACCCTTTGGAAACTAGTGATGTACTAAAGCTTCAAACGGGGAGAAAGGATTTTAGGGGAAAATTATGCAACCTGAAACCAATAAGCCAAAAGAAACGTCTTGCAAGTGGTGGTGGGAAGACAGCAAACCCTGTTGGACCTCCTTTCCTCTTCATTTCCTGCACTTCGCGCATACATCATGCATCAGAAATGATGGTAATTTTTTTTAATCAGTTGTTGATGTGGGAGGTCAATTTGATTCCATGTGGAACTACATAGCATTTTGGCAGCACCAATGAGCACATGGTATATGTGTGTGTGTGTGTGTGTGTGTGTGTTACATCTTTTATGACCTAGAACTGGCAAACATTGGTATGAGAATTGACAATAGCGAGTCTTTGGATACTAACGATGCAAGGTTGTGTGATGTTTCGTTAAATGCTGCAAATAAAAAGAGCTTTGAGCTCCATAATAACTGGTACCGATTCAATGAGATCTATCTCAGGAGGAGAACCTGAACAAGGCGCTTGACAATACGTCGACCAATCCCTCGATTTTGATATTCAGGGTCAACTGCAACATCGCAAATTGTGGCCTGGAACAAGGGCATACACACATCATCAGCTCGTGAAATAATTATGTAAAAAAACCAGTTATTCGTCTCACATTTTCAAGGTAGCATCAGTGTGTACTTATTTCAAGCTCGTGCCAATCTGGCTATGTCCTGTGAGACAACAGGACATCTATGAGAGGGAGGGTGAAGAGGTGAAAACACGTATCCTGCATTTTTTGATGACTGTAAGATTGTTCTGTTACGCAATTGCTAAACATTCCGATAACATGAGACATTAATTGTTTTCAAATAGCCAACTCAAAATTGATTATCATGAGATTGGTCACTTCAGAAAACAGCAACAGGTAGGTATTCAGATAAAGGATACTCATCCATAACTGATATCACTTTTGGTCGGAGATAAAACATCACATTTGAAATGGTTAAAGGTTTTCTACATATTTCATAACAGGCTTTGCTTCGAACCACCTCTGAATCCTAGAAACTTTCAAAGTGTTTCAGTGGCAACAATTTACATACAATAAATGCACCATCCGATACTGCACGCCCAATGCCTGAAACAAGTTTCAACATGCCCACATAGTTAACATTCAAGAAATAGCATCTCACTTGCAGAACATCCTAGTACCACAAAAAACAATCAGAAAATTAATAGATGGTTTTAAGCTAATGGCAAATATGAATTCTTCTGAGTTGTCATGACCATGGTAAATTCTAATCAAGAAAACAAGAGTGTGTTAAAAGTGCGTACCGACAACTTTTGAAGAAGTCATCGTTCCAAGGTCCGCATTCTCTTGTTCTGCCAGTACTACCACAAACTGCAGCATTCCCGCTGCAGCCCAAAATTATCAAACGCCCCCAACTACCAAGATTTACATTGTATTCCTCTCCCTTCAGATGTAAACCTTTGCATAGTATAAACTGGCCTCAACTGATATTTTAATTGCTTAAGATGACCAAAAGCAACAACACACTGGGCCTTACCATGAAACTATGATGAAGAGCTTTCATGATCTTCCTGGGGTCTCTTGACACCTGAAGTGTTTTTGCCCACAATTCGCTTAGCTGTTCACCAAGACCAAACATTAACGAATTAGAAGACTCCTCTATTGGCTCACTTCTATACTATCAGACATTGTCAGGAACTCCAGACAAGTCATGTTTGAACTTTTTACATCTTGGGTTCTTCCTTTATAGAGATTATTGTCAGAAACAAAAGATAAAGCATTCCAAGTAGAGACACATTGTTACCCTCTCTATACGTTTTGTGATGAGATTCATGCAGTTTGAAACAACAGAGGAAATTTCGATTTTGAGTTTGTAAATACGATTTCTAAGATAATTCTTTCATGAGGTGGTTGAGACAAACGGTATTAATTTACCCAGATCATGAGACTATGAGGGCATCTTTGTAGGGTACATGGGCTACAGCTCATTTTTCCTGTTGAAGAGATAAGTTCTAAACAGTAGTGATACATACACCAAGTTTTGACATTCTCCAAGGTCCTTTCTTCTTTCTCAGTTTCAACGCCTAACAACTATGCTTCTATAATTTTCTTTTTCAAGTACAGTTAAAAGTTCTCTTCTACTTCAGAACTCATGGGAAAACCAAGTCGTATTGCTCAAGTGCCTTCTATTGTGAAACATACTCTTTTCCCACATTTGATTTTATGACTACAACTTTAAAATTGTACTACTTGAGTAAAATAAACCCAGATTGTAAGCACTAAACGCAAGAGACAACAACAAGAAGCCAAAGTTGAGCGTGTGAATTCAGGTATTTGTGAATGAACCTGGACAGGGTCAACATCAGCAAGGTTTGTGCTGTACACAAGAGGGCGTGGTATCTTGATCGGCCATAGGGGCCGTGGTGACTGAGGCAAGGAAGTGGAGGCCGAAATCGTTCCCCCCCCTTGCTTACTTGAAATAGAAAAACCCTGCAGGATCACAATGTGCACAATGGGGTATTGTAGAAAAATCAAAACCCTAACATAGAGAGGTTAGAGGACTTCGACAGTCAAAGATGATACCTGTATTGTCGTGCCAACTCTCAGAATCTATCCTCTTGCTATTCAAGACTCGGTTCCTGGTAACAACTCATAACCTCATTGATAGCGTCGTCTATGATGATCAAAGATGATATTAATAATGATCAGAATCGAGTGGGAAGGATCCATATCTATGCTCTTGTTATTGAAGACTTGGTTCCTGGTAACAACCCATAGCCTAATCGATGGCGTAATAATTATGATGACTAAACATGCTGTTGAACTATATTTAGATTCGAGTGAGAAAAATCAAACCATGCTCAAAGAAGGAGAAGGGAATGTGAAACGGACGGGAGATAAAGCGTTTCTTGAGAGTTGCAGAGTCATAGGTGGGCTTTGGCGGCACTGAAAAGAAGGTGATGGTGCTTGAGAAGAGCATCGACATGAAAACCCTATTTGGGAGGATGCAGAGGAGCAGCTAGACACCTTGAGAGGCGATACCAAATTGAGTGCCACCATTTTAGATATTGTCTGCAGTCCATAGGCATTCCAAATCTTAGTGAAGAAATTTAGACATAACATGCATGGAGAGAGGTTCAATCGCAGATGGAGGATCGCAGATAGGATCCAATTGCAAACCCTAGCAATGTTGCATCATAACTCCAACACATATGCCAACTGCTGCCAGTTGACGCAATCGACACTTTTTCTTGATTATAGCAGTCCTAACCAGATGTCTCAACTGTGCTCTTGGAAAATTGGAAACAAATGATGCACTTTCTACACTCGCAGAAAACCACACGCTATGCACTTTGCACACTCGCCGAAAACCACACGCTCTGCACTTTATTGAGAATTTCTCAGAATGTGAATCAAGAATTTGTAGGCAATAGATGCCTGTGAAGAAATCGACTCGCAATGTCAGTTGACTATGGACTCAAATTGCAGTAGATCCGTCCAAGAATATATCAAATTTATGATACCGCACCTACTCTCTCCAATAAATCGAATCAAACTATGCCATGTAACCTAAAGAACCAGATTGGACCCACTGTTGGGTAATCTCATAGGTGTTCGGGCAAGATGGTATGTCTGCAATAAAGCTCGATGGCAGTAGATGATTCTGCTGTAACATAACTCATAAATTTCAAGAAGCGAGGATTCCATGGGGAGAAAGTTGAAACTTAGAAAGTGGAGTTGCGGTTCGAGAGTTATATGTACCTGCCTGTGAGAAGCGGCGGTAGAAAATCGAGAGTTGCAATTGATCAATTGCGGGTTTTTGGGTGTGTGGTCGATGAGATGCGCAAAGGAAATTAGACACCAATCTTATCGATTGCTGTTAATCTGGTCGGCTCCAATTCTTGTTCCATCTCTCCAACCTCAGTTCCAGTTAGTTAGCCAACTACTACTTTCCACATGAGAAAGCCAAAGGCAAGCATTCATGATGGATTGATCGGTGAAAATGCGCGAGAGAAAGAGAGATAGAGACAGAGATTCTTGTATGCAAACCACACTGGCTTGGTGGCTTTGGATGGTATCCACAGAACGCACCAATTGCCCGGGCTGCCGCAGCGTCGCTCGCAATTCGATAAGGTAGCTCAGAAACTCGAGGGCCAGAATCCAGGTGGCCGAGTAAGCTGACCTGGCAACCAATTTTGATGATCTGGCACCTCAACTGGTGTCCACTGAAGAAACAAATATCCTCTTTTAACCCCTAACTTCCCATGTCCAATTTCCTTCAAATATGCCCAGACAATGTGACCTCAATTTCAGCGACCATAGCTAAAGATCTAAAGTTTCTTTTGACAAATCCAACTATATAGATGTTTGCAGGTCAGAGGTGACTACTCATAATCCAAATTTTAAACATTGGAGTTTTGTTATGTAGGAGATTATAATAGGAATGTCAATAGTGATCTTGAGGGGCAACAATTTAGACATGAAATTGGTGTTTTTTTTTCTATCAAACCTCCACTTAAATTAACTCCAAATGACAAATGTTACTCTCATTCAAATGAGGGTCAATATACCCATTCAAATCAACTTACAAATTATGAAACCAATAATTTATGACTTTTGGGAAGCTTTGCAATTTGAGGCAACAGTGCCACAAGTGTGCACCATTCAAATGGATTTGCACCCACTAACACATGTCCAACTAAACATTCCAATGGTAGATGTTTAGGATTTGTTGTACTTGGGTGTCATACAAATTTTCAAATCAATTGGGAATTATTTGCACATAGGGATCACCCAAAAAAAACATGTTTAGATATGATGCCCCTAAACCTCAGAGGTGACAAATGTCACTTTTTGGTTTGTGGACCGGTTCCACCATAAATCAGTTAAGAGCACATTCCCATATTTGAAGTAATCCAAAAATAACTAACTCTCTTGAATCAAAAACTTTCCACATGTTAGAACATAGTAGACTAAACATGAACAAGAGGAGTAGTTGAAACAATAATTAATTAACTTAAAAAAACCCATCCAAACTAGTGTCAAAGGGGTTAGTGCAAACTGCTCACAGCTTGATTATGGTCACATAGGACATTAGGGCTTAAAGAACACTAATGAACCAATGAACTAAATTTGATTTTAGAGTCCATGAAGTTAAAAGGCTAGTGGACTAAAAAGCCAATGGTGCTGGACACGCCACAAACTTTGAAGATTTTGACTACATTGTTTATTCAAATTAGTGCATGTCACAATTCATAAATACCTAGTGCTATAACTGTTTAAGGAGAATGCAATATTTTACCATGCAAAGTCATCTATGTTCTATAATGCCCGAACAACCTATTGAACTTTCATTAGGAAAATTTGAACTCATCAATAAGACGTTATAGCATTACGTAACTCCATATAGTAATACACACTAATTGGGATAATCAAAGGACTTTGTGATTACGTAGTTGCTACATTTGATTATCCCAATTAGTGAGGGAAGGCTAATAGTATGTATGGGAAATTAATGAAGGTGATACTAAATTTCTTTATGCTAAGAAATTAGTGCCATCAAAAGATCTAGGAAGCATTACACTATTCATTGAAAATAGTATTCATCACTAAAACTACCCACAACATTCATCCTGGCATTATTCATCGACAACCATGTGTTTGCGTATAATTTTTTTTCAATCACTCTACAAGCACTTTAGAACACGCATTAATTTTCTTGAATTATATGATAAATGAGCATGTATTCGTTGATTTAGTATTAGACGATTCAAATTTTAGCCCTCACTAATTTTGAGACTTGGCAAGATAAGCACATGTTTGGGGAATTAGTACCACATGCACTAATTGGGAAAATCATTGTACTATATTGTGCACTTGTAATTTTCTACTTTGTTACAAGATCCCACATATGCTAAAATGTGGGAAGTGACCATTACTTATACCTTATAAGCATCCCATCATTTCCTATCCAATGAATTGGAGTGCAATGCCCTCTAAGGTAGGTATAGCCAAAACCACCACCACTATGTATGGCATGCATACATTTTTTGCTATTAAATGCATGTGGTACATAGTGGTGGTTTTAGGTTTGGTGATGGTTTTGGATATACCTACCTTAATTATGATTGGCTGACACTTTGTTTCGCAACATGCATCCAAGGTTTGACTAAGTTACAAGCAACTAAATTAGTCACCACTTATTTCAAGTGTTGACAACACTTTCTAAGCATCCACATTTTAAGAGACATGCCAAATTTGGATTCATCTGTACCAAAATCATAAAATTAACATAACATTATTCAAATGTTATCAACCATTCCATTATAATAAAATCAGTCTATTGCTTCACTTGAGTTTTCCACCATGAATTTGCAATGGTGAGGATAAACAAACTATAATTCCAAATAGAATTTGGCCTATTCTCGACCCCACCCAATGTACAAACTCAATCGAATAATGTTATGAACATTATTGATGCGTACTATAATACAAACACTCTCATGTGTCAATGAAAAAGTAGAGGTGTAGTTGTGGTTGATTGCAGTGCTAACCACAACCACCTTCATAGTGTAGACAAACCTTTGTTGAACTTCAAGATGAGAAACAACTCCTCAGGGCTGGTCTAGATTGCAGTGACGAAGTGCACTGGTCGGCCATGAATTTTAGCCCAAGACAAGGTTATTTGAGGTGACAATTGGTATGGCATACAAGATGGAAACACAATAAATAAAAAGATGCCTCGAGTTGGAGTTCTCCAGAGGACAAGTTTCTTGCTAGAGGGTTCGAGGTTGCCCAAGGAACTTGACCTCTGGAAAACTCACCTAACAAAATTTGTTGCCATGTTGGTGGTCATGTCATTTTTTCATCCATGCTTGACATTTTGCACTACAAAAGACTTGGCCATAGTGTAGACCCCGGCCGAGTGAAGAACTTGTTTTGTAGGCAATCACATTGCTCCATTTCAGCCCTTGATATAAAATGATGTATCAACATAAAGACAGTGTAAAACTCCATGATGTTTTCAAGATCTAATTTGAAGACTTGTTGACGACTTCAAACATATTTAAGTAAAATTGGACTAAGTCCAAGTCCATAATTGTAACATGTTAAAATCTATCATAGAATCCTATGATAGGATTGTACGGTACTATCCTTCAATACAATATGCAAAGTTGATTATGATAATATCATAGTAGTTTTTAACTTTATTTTCACTATTCAACATTCATTTATTTATATTTGGCATCATTACATATAGATATCTACCTCTAATTCATATGTTATGAACAAAATATTCAAGTGATCACTAAGGATTTGCACATCTCCCATGAAAAGTGTACCATAGGATCTTGTGATAGAATCGAAGCAACCAAAAAGTCCAGATTTTGAAAATCTGTCGAGTTGTACTAAAATACAACACAATTTGAGTATATTGAGTGCTTTATGAGACCTTTGAGCGTTAAAAAATTTGAAGCATGAAGCACTCTACATTAGTGTGCCCCATGAATGGGGCACAATGCACATGTGCATGGCGGGCAACTACATTATTTATGGAAATTTAGGTGGTGAAACTATCATTGGAACCCTAGTGGATGATATTACAATGGATGCACACTATGTTCCAACCCACAACATATAACATTGGAGGTAAATGTTGTAAGTTACAATATATTCATTGGATGGAGAATGGTGTGGACTTGAGTTCTCCGACAAAGTGAGATCCAATTTATATTGTCCTTCCTAGGTGGTTTCAAATCCAAATAAGACCAACAAAAGCTCGATTGGGGTGAGTGGGGTGGTGGGGTGGTGGGCCCATGGTGGGTTGGTGATTTGCCATATGTCACTTGCTCATACATGCCACATCATCATCTAAAATTCACATGTTGTATAATACATTAATTTGGCATGTACATATTAACATGTGACACCCATACATATGAATTATGACTTGCTAAGATGTAAAGACTAATGATGTACATTGATGTGTACAATTAGGTTGCCACATAGTACTATATAGACATTTTATACTACCTGAACATTGTTCAATACAATAACAAAATACACGAGTTTGTATTATTTCGTTATTGTGGTTGCTATATGGATGAATAAATAAAGTTATAAGTTTTTTGTGATCTGAAATTGATCCAAGGTGATTTGCATGGGTAAATAGGCAACCTATTTGCAAGCAACCTCATTGCACATGTCAGTGTGGACAATTAATTCAAAGCCAAGTCTTAATGGTTGGTAGGCCACACCTCTTATTAATCTTTCAGCTTGGCTCGAGCATGTGACCATGTGCACCTTTGGAAGGTGCTTCACAAACTTCCAAAGAGTGATGTATAATGTGATTACCTTATGACAATGACGAGAAATGGAAGCTTCATAACACTGTTCAAATCCATAACCATGTTCTGTGGGATTGATAGTATTACACGTAGTATTTCCAGATATTCCCCACATTCAGACCGAACAGGGGGAATATCCGGGAACACTACATATAATATTGTCAGTCCCACAGACCATTGTTATGGATCTGAGTAATGTTATCCTTAAAACATATTTCGTTCTAGTAGTATAATTTGGCACATGTAAATGAGAACGTAAAAACAATGTAATCCTTATGACATTAAATAAAAGCTTGGGTACCATCTCAACAATTTATCTCTCTACCTTTCCATCATAAATTTGCCTCCGGAAGTTTCCATCACAAATTGTAGGTGGGTGGGATGTGGTAGGCCTACAAGTAGGCAGCCAAGTAAGTTAATACCTTAATATGTAGGTAGCACATGTGTCACTCCTCATTAAGAGGGTGCATGGTTGGCCATTGCATAATGAATGGTTAATCTCGCCACTTTTTGATGTAAGCCAATTTGTCACATACACTTATTGAAGTAAAATTGGACTAAGTCCAAGTTCGTAACTGTAACATGTTAAATTCTATCATAGGATCCTACGATAGGACTGAATGGTAATATCCTTCAATAGAATATGCAGTGTTGATCATGTCAATATTATAATAGTTATAATTTTTATTCTCACTATTCAACATTTTTTATTTATATTTAGTATCATTACATATAGATATTTGATTGTTCATTTGATTTAATCGCATAAAATTCAAGTAATTACTAAGGATTTACACATCTCCCATAAAAATTGGGTCTATCAAAAGTGTATTGTAGGATCTTGTGATAGAATTGAAGCAACGACAAAGCATAGGTTTTGAAAATATGGTTGGTTTAATTTAAATACAACATATGGATATGTGCAATTAGGTTGATTTCATTACCCCATGCAAATCACCTTGGGTCAAAATCATATTACAATTTTTTCTTTACTTTGTTCTACTATCCGTGTATCCCTCCCCCCTCCCACAACATAATTATATATATATACACGTGGTTATTATGGTTATAAGTATTCCAAGCAATGTGGAATGTCGGTAAATTAACATGGGGCGACCTAATTTCACATATCCAATCCAACAGGGTGATGTGTAGTGTGATTACCTTAGAGGGCACTCTACGTCAACTAGAAATCATCATCATTTCTCCCTCTAATTTTGCCAAATGTCAATTTGGCATTGGTGTAGACCCTCGTGACTCATTCCGTAGACATGTGGGAACTACACTCCGCGACTAGTAGAGATGAAAATAGAGCGCCCCTCTACAATGCCCTCTAATAAATGTAACGATCTTACGAAACGACTCCACTTCCTAGTAGCACTACAATAAACATGTAATAAGCGAGAATGAAAACAACATCCAATTCTTTACTACAACTCCCTCTTTAAAATGTAAGATATTATTATTTCACCAACTTATCATAAAATTCATGACATCACGAGCGGTCGGCCTCCGGAAGGGTGTGATGCAAAGCCATTATTATAGGCGGGCGATGATGAGATGTGGTAGACTAGGCAAACAAAAGAACTAATTAAGGACGGGACAAGCAAGTCCTCACACCAACTTAACTTCTAGTTAACTAAAGCTAAGTGCACACGTGTCGCTTGTTTAGAGGGCGGACCCCGGTTGCCCATTGCACAATAGGATGGTGAACCTCGCCACTTGTAACGTAAGCCAAACATTTAGCTCCCGTTTCCATACAAATAGCTTCAACATTGTGGGTGTGGGCCCCACACCTCCCCCCCCCCCTCTTTCCTTTCTCCTACAATTACGATGTAAAGCTCTCCCGGCCCTCAACACGTACTAGGCTTAGGGCCACTTCACACATGAGACTGAAAGCCCGTGACCATTGCACTTCAAGCACTCTCATTGGTGGAAAAGGCGGAGCCGGTCCAAGTTCGCTTCACACTACGCTTGAGGGACCAACGGAGTATGTGAATGCAAGATGGATGTAAAGTCTACATGGACTCCTACATGGCATCAATTGATCATGTTTCATGGTCACTTGGATTATTCTCAAAAACCACCTCTTGAAGGTAGGCATAACACAAAACGGGAGACCATGGCATTCCGAACGCTCACAACCCTTGATTTATTCCACTTTTATCATGCGTGAGGACCCGCATGAATAAAATTTCATTGAAATAACATTGGTTGAGGGCCCGGTCACATATGACTTCACACTACACTTGAGGATCCATGACCACAATACATGATTTTGGAGGTGTGTTGGGACAGCCTTTGGACACTTTCTTTTGGGCTTTCACAATTTCATGGTCACGGCTCTTGGCTCGTGTGTGAAGTGGCCCTTATAAGTCAAGCTACAAATTTCACAATTCTCCAGGCCGTGGGCCCGACTTAATTAACCCTAAAATTTCTGCATTGACGGAGTGCTGGACCCGAAACCGAGCCTTGATTTTAGGTCCTTGCAGTTGTGACGGGGCCCACCACGTGGGACCCGCAATAAGGTGGGGTTGTAATTGGCTAGTTAATTTACTGCCGTTATGTGTGGTGATCATCTTCCGGTTTTTCTTTATGAGTTTGTGGTATATTCTACATATTCCTCTTTAAGTGATGCTCATTTTTTGCCCGAACTCTTGAACTTCAACCGGTTCTAAAGGGGGAGAACAACCGACCGGTAGTTGTAGATGAACCGGTTGGGTTTGAGAAATAACCGGTTGGAGTTCAAGACTTTGAGGAGATTCACCGGTCCATTTGGAGGAATATGGAGAATATTCGCTTGGTTTAATGGAGGAAAACATGGAAGACGTCAACATGTGTAACCGGTTGGTCTTGGAAACACAACTAGGATCTCGACCAATTATGTTGCCCCGAAAATCTCCCCAAACACTACATGGGGGACATTTGGATAACTTAAATAAAGAAAGCCTCTATAGTCAAGACTCTATATGTGTTACCCTTGTAAGGGTTATAATTTCATATATGTTGAGAAAATTTTACTCCCCTGCAAAAGCACAATTGGTAAGACTAGTGAGTGTTATGTGTTAAGTGTTATAACATGCTCTACTCTCTTCTTTGTCGATTGCACCTCTATAAGTGTTAATTTTGAGAAAATAAAGGTAATAATATATGAGAGTATATATTTTAAACATGTAATCATATTTGTCCCATATTCTTTGTGAACAATTCAAAATTGTTGGAGGCACATGGGTGTTCTTTCGGTCTCTATTGAGAGGGAGGTAGAGGACGCTAGGTGCTTGGTAGAGGTTGATGAAGTTGCTATTCTACTTCATCAACTGACGTTGTTGTCATCTGATAGTGAGGTGGGTGACATGATGAATGCTAATGAATACTTCAATTATGAGATGGAGTTTGATTTAAACAACCCCTATGAACCTACCGGTGAGGAGTTTTTGAATATGTATTTCTCATAACATCAAGAAATTGATGTTGATGAGGTTATGGTTGATGTGATAGAAGAAGTTGTAGGATTTAGTGTTGTTGAGCGTTCTCTAGAGACTTTGAAGAAATACTTTGGACAAAGACCAAATGATGCCCTATCACACATCAAGAGCATTCAAGGACTCCAGAAGGAAGTTTCATCTCATCATTTGGAAGCTTCTCGTCAAACTACTATAGACTCTTTCTTTCAGTTCATTTAGTTGGAAGAATCACATCAAGTTACTACTAGATACAAAATATCTATTACAATTAGTTTAGTTGAATTATGTATTATCATTTGTACTTTCATTTTTTATTTTTATAAAACATTATGTTCTTCATTTTCGGAAATTTAAAGTGTTATTTCTATAAATGTTATTAACCATCGGTATGAATTCTATAAGTGTTACTTGTTATAATTCTATATATGTTATTTTTTTGCTACTCCCGACTTGTAACATTTATAGAGTCCTGACTGTAATACTCATAAATTGGGACTTGATTGGAAGTACTACCGGAAGTTGTAGTGTTTTGAAAATTCATTGTTGAGTCACACTCCAAACTTACCGCTACATCGTTATGGTATGCAAGTGTTACTTCGTATGTGGGATTATGCAACATTAAAACTGTGTACGACAATTTTGTTGTGTATCAACAAAGATTGAACAGGTTGTATGGACATTCTATAACATAATTGATTTTACTTGGTAAAAACTTACATCCTCAGTATCATGTTGTAGTGTTGTGTAACTTTGAATACCATGCTTGGTGTAGCCTAATAGTATTCAACTGCATCACAAAGTTTTAGAGGTAAGGGAGCCACAACACATAAGGTAGAAGCACCCAATTTCATCAGTGACCCCAATTCAATATCAACATTTTTCTTAAGTGGGCAACTTTGCACTTCAACACAAACACTAATTGTATTACAGTAAGGACTACAAACATAGCTCATTGGTTGATGAATGCAAAATGTCAACGATCAGCACCCGCACACTCACTAGATTTTGTGTATTATTGAATGTGTGTTAAGGTATGTTGTTGTCATTTTTTTATTTTTTTTATTTTTTGTGATAGCAATCACTCAAGAATGCACATAAAACATTGGATTGTGAACTTCCAACATTACAAAAGCTTTACAATTTAGCCACAAGCTTGTGATTGCCTATAAGCTCGAACCACCCAACTATAGGACAAAGACCATAGATCCTCTCTCTCCTCCCCCAAACTCCCTTTTATGCCAAAAGCATTATTTTTACTTATTTTCTCTCATGTAGTAAAAGTCTTCTATTCATAGTTCTATATTTGCTTCTAATATGAATCTTCTATCTTTGAGTTCAATGACAATCCATTAGTTGGAACTGTCTAATTCCAATTGGATTCATTCATCCATTCTACTAGTTGGGACTATATGATTCCAGCTAGATCCAATTATTCATAGAGAGTTGGCTAGCTCCAATGAATAACATCCATCCATTGGGAGTTGTCTAAGTCTGATCCATATCTTCTACTTGGAGCCATTTGACTCCAACACAAAGAACTCCTAGAGGGAGGTGTCTAACTCCCGGTTGGAGTTGTCTAACTCTAACACAAAGATCTTTGGTCGGGAGCTATCTAACTCCCGATGCACAATTCCTTCATGAGTGGTCTAGCCCTCGTGCACCATTCTTTCTTGGGTTGTTTGACGCAATTATTTCTTTGGAGTTGTTTGACACCAAACATCATATGCTCACATGCTAAGTACATCAAAGGATGGTTACTCTTGGATAATCAAACCTTAGATATTTCATCCAAGTATATCACAATTGTTATGTTTTTGTTAGTTTGGAGATCTCATTGTCTAGTTCACCCCATGCTTATATTTGTGCATGTTTTAGCCCATCACATGTCAACTTGCCATCAAAATACTCGTGAACCTTTCATGCAAAAGGCAAGAACAATCTAAAACTTCTCAAAAGACGCGTGTAGTTTTTACGTTTCTAGTTTAGAGTGTTGAAATATGTTCCAAATTTTGGTGGACAAAGTGAGTATGTTCTTTTCATTGGGGTTGTATCGCACCACAATCATTACAACCTAAAAGTGTAAAGTGAAAGATTTCACTAACCTTGAGAGCCCATCATTTGCAAAATTTGGTTTCTATTTCCCACGACACAACCTTTGGATGATTTCAAGGGCCATTAGATTTTCATGAACATGGCTCTTGGTCCATGTGAAAAGTGACCCTGACTTGTAATGCAAGGGCCATTAGACTACGTTGCCATTAAAGAAGTGCACCAATCAAGAATTTTAAAGTAATGGGGCGATATGATTGGCTACGAACTAGGTTCTTCACCGGCTGGGGTTTACACTACAGCCAAGGCTTCTCCGGTGGAGAACTTCGAGCATGGATGAAGGAAATGACATGGCTACCAACATGGCAACATTTTTTTTTTGGGCTGCTCGGGGAGTTTGTTTTGTGGAGGATAAGTTTCTTGAGCAACGTCAAACCCTCGAATAAAAAACTTGGCATCTAGAGAACTCGAAGTTGAGGTTATTTATTTATTTACTAACTTTCTATCTTGTTTGTCATACCAACCGTCGCCTTAAATAACCTTGTCTTGGGCTGAAATCCTTGAATGACCAGTGCACTTCGTCACTGTTGTCTAAACATGCCCTACGAGGAAACCGATATCAAACGGATTAGGACCAAATGGGACTTGTGATTAACCAGTCGATGACAACCAATGTTCAAGATTGAAGTCTTCAATGCCCTTCAAACGCGATTTGGCCATTCAAAATATACCTCTCTCATAACAACCCTTCAAAATGCAACCCCCAAATTAAAAATGAAGACGTCACTTGAAGTCCTCAATATAATTTGCCCGCCACAAGAACCAACAAGCGTAGGGCATTGTCACTACAAAAAGAACCGTTAAATGCTTGATTCTTAATTCTTCACGTTGTACAAGACACATATAATTCATGCACAAGTTTAATATGAGTTTTGTATTTCATTTCTACATTCTTGGATTGACTCCTTCAATTTGAACCAACCCTTCACCCGAAGCATTGAAATTTGAGAGCCCTTCAAAATGAAACTCATATGAGGGCTTCGATCTCGAGCGTTGATGACAACATCAAAGCCCGTTTTTCCTTATCGTCGAGAAGAAGTCTATGGGCGATGAAAGCAACTTCTGGCTTCTGGTGAGGCCACGTTGCCTGTGTTTTCTTTTACGCATCCAAAACCCAACAATGTGGACCCCTTTCTCCTCCCATAGTTGCATGGGGAATTCATAACTCCCAAAACCTTGGAGGAGGTCAACGGCTTGCACCAATCCACATCTCAAGAAAGGAAATAGAGGAGCTGGGTTTTTTGCATTCGGGACCCGAGGGTGGATATAATAAGCGTAGATATTTAAAGCCTAAAATTCAACCAATGAAATTGCACCAAGGCTCAAACCACGAAGTTGCTTGGAGAGGGAATTGGGCCCTTGAAGATTCGACAGTTTATACAGTTTTGAAGGAACGGAGGTTCACATTTGAGCCTCATGTTTTTTTTATCTAGGTTTTAAAAAACTCGATAATATGTTATCACAAACTCAATGCTAGCGAGCCTGAGAACCTCGTTCCATTCCAACTACGTAGGAGGTGGATATATAGAGAGTATTAGAGGTGTCCATGACCAATCAATTTAAGAGATTCGGTTTCAAGTATAAGGTGGTGTGCAAAATCTTCGTGTGTAGGAAGACGATAGAAATCAAGAGGATTGCGAAATTTTGGTAGAATTGTTCTTTAAATTGAGATTACTGTGGATTTTTGAAGCCAAAAGTTGGCCCCAACATATTACCAGTGTCTAGAGTCTACCGCAACCGCTCATTCCTCCTCACTTTAGCACTCAAAACCGGGACATGTGTCATGACATTATTAACCCGCCTTGATTGAAATTATGACACCTTGTAGATTCTCGATGGGGTCCTTATCAGGAATAGGTGGGTGGTTAAACTATATTTGAGCATTTGAACAAAACTTTCCCTTGTGTAGGAATAACAAACTAGTTAGCTGTAAAGTGTGGGGATGAATTGGGGTCAAAGTCCTCTAACGGTTCCTGGTTTGAGTGTGATTGAAATTTGTTTTTGGAGCGTCTTTTGTGTTTTAGGCGTCAACGTGTTCTAGTTCCATAGAAGAAACTTTTCATTTTCTTTGTCACCTACGAATCTGCACATGGCAACAACTCTCTGGTACTCTCACCGCTTGTGCAATTCCCATATAGAATGAAACTCAAAAGTTTCTCAATGTGTTGTTGCCCTAGAGCAGAGCGAATCGGCTTCCTCCTCGAGGTTTTAATAGGACATTGACACAAGTGTTGAAAGTGGAAAATATGGAAGACTCCTTTCAAGAACTTGCTTTAGTTCCCATTTCTGGTGACTTTATAGTTAATTCTAATGTCCTACCATATGAAAAATTTCAGGGAGTCATGTTCCATAACCTGTGACACCCTATAGTCGAGGGTCGAATTCCTACTAGAAATATAGTTCAGTGGTTTGGCATGCGAGTCTACTTTTGACGTAACAACTTCCCTCATTCTACTTGAGACAAATGTTTTTCAAAATGGATTACTCAACCCTTAAAAGCTCACAAGGATATTTTGTCCAAGTAAGGAATTTCGGGAGCATGGATGCAAATAGTGTAATTTTTGTTGATTTGGTTCCTTGGTTTGTTTTGTTCATTTCTAAGTATTTGAGAACAAATTTGGATATTTTTCTATAGGTTCTTTTTCATTTCAAAAAATCACAAATGTGTATGAAACTCCATGTGTAATTTCATCACTTGGATACATTGAAATTACAAAAGTATGTGATGCCCTCCTACACTATGGAAGGATTGAATGGCAAAAGACTATCAAGGCACTTGAGATGCTCCTCGCATTGAGTACAATGTTCCGAAGGGGTTTGGTAAGATTTGGTGTGCTAAAGGTCTTATCGCCACTAGAAGTAATTCAGCGAGAACTTTGGAAAGTCGGACCCATAATGGGATTCAATGCTTGCCCCATAATGTCCCTAAATGCAACCAAAGTTGTTAGATTTTTATAACTCGTAACAAGTGTATATAGTGCATCACATCATCATGATTGTATGAAATGTGATGCGTAGCTTTGATCAACATTTATACAATTCACACTAAAAGAAGCACCCCGTCTCGTAAGCAATTTGAATAACTTCATTTTCTACTAAACCCTAATCTACTTTATGTATCATCCATAAATAGTCATTTTAAAATTGACATGTGATCAAATCTTTTGCTCAAAAACTTTGCCTTGAGTTCATCAAGTTATTTGAAGATGACGCGTGCATGGACATGAAAATTTTGATCAATGTCAAAAACTTTGCTTCCAAAAAGGATTCGACTTGGTTATTGGACAACCTTCCTTTTGTACCATGTCATCAAATGGGATAGAGGGAATTATCATACACTAGCGCACCTCTCATCCCTCCAACATGACTCCTAATTGATTTGTGGTTGATTCATCTCAAATGTCTCAGACTAGACTAATTAAGAGTCCCTTAAAACTGACCTCAATGTCAAAATCAATTGAAAAAATAAACATATGGGTTATATATTATTTTCATGGCTTTTGTGTTGGATGAATGAGAGGTACATGGGGGATGCTCGTATGGCATAATTTCCTCTCTCTCTCCCATCACTTGTGTGTTGTGATCATTGTGAGAAAGGGTTGAAGCTTATGAGATGATGAATAAGTATTTATTGGCTCTGTCTGTAGGACATAGACTATGCATCAACTTCTATGTTTCAAGAGCAAGTTTCCTAACCACTTTGCGTTCACACTTGGACGTTACTTGTTCCTGCTATTTTTGGTCCAGTTCATTTAACATGGATGGTGAAAGCTTGCAGACCTTGAACAACTATCCAACTAATTCAATTATTAGTTATTTAGTTGCCTTTCGTACCTATAGTTGTTCGCGATTCGACCTACCAAAAAATGTAGTTAACTATAGTTGTTCCTAACATGTATTGAAAAAAAATCTAATTGATTATAATTGGTTATAGGTATAGTAAATAGCCATGGACTGGCATGAGCAAAGTGTACAACTACAATTATAGTCTTTCATAAGACAGGACAGAGCCTCATGGTTCTACCATTTTCTTGTTCTTAAAAGAGCTTGGCGTACATTAATATGTGCAATTAGGTTGCCACACACCAACTTATCAACATTCCACAATATTTGGAATATTTATGACCATAGTAACAAAATGCAAAGGTTATTTTTTAATTTTTTTTAATTTGTGGTTGTTATACGGATGATTAAATGAAGATATAAGTTTGTGTAATTTTCTTTTGACCCAAGATAATTTACATGGGTGAAGAAGGGCAACCTAATTGCACATATCGGTGTAGATGATTTTGATGGAACAATGTGGCTTTTTAAGTTACACTTGTCTCGGCTAAACCATGCACCGAATGTTGTATGTAGTGTCACATGGCATTTTATGTCATAGTGGTGACACTCCTTATGATTAAGGTTTACAATTTCCTCTCGTCCCAACTCACTTTTATTTCATCCACTTTTAGTATACTCTACATCCTAACAACCTTACAATGAAACGTTGTCATGGACGAATGGAATTTGGATGACAAATCATGTAGTAAATGATACTGATTGCAACGTTGTACAACTCTGATGCCCAAATGTCCTTACAAGGAATGCAGACCTTGGACAACTAACTAGCTAATTCAACTATTAGTTAACGAGTTGCCTTTTGTAACTATAGTTGTTTGTGATTTGACCTACCAAAAAATGCAGTTAACTATAGTTGTTCTAAATTCGATCTGCCAAAGAATCTAGTTAACCATAGTTATATCCAATTAACTAAAGTTGTGCACAACATGTTTATGGAATTATGTTGTAGTGTTATAGTGTCCCTAGTGTGTTATTTGTGTTGGTGGTGTACATGAAGGTTGTTCCGGAACCCAACACTGTGAGTGATCACATAAAGGTGTTTCTTGACGATGCTCAGTGGCCCGAGCAAATTAAAGACCCTCAACTAAAAAAAAAATCAATAGGCGGACTTCTTTGAATTCATAATAATACTCAGAATCTTTCTAGTTAACTATAGTCGTTCTTGAATCTGGTCTTAAATTTTTCTAGTTAACTACAACTGTTCCCTAAAATGTGTTGAAAGAAACCTAGTTGACTATAGTTATTTTTGTAGTTGTCCAAGGTTTGACGGAATGACAACACAAATGTTAGGTTTGCATATTAGTGTTAGGTTTACAATTAGTATATATATTGAGCGAACCAAAATAGAGTGGGTGACACTAAATACCAATATTTAGTGTAGTGTAGTGATAAGCATTGGCAGGAAACCCTAGAAAACTGACAGCATATTTGGGCTAAACAGTCAAGCACAAACAATTCTCTTCCTTTTGATGCCCCCTCCATTATTTTATCATGTGGCTGGCATCCAATGAGAGGAGGACAAGGCATGGAGATCTTTAATAACCACCATGATCAAAACCTCGAGGCTATTAGTGCCACTTGCATCTCCATACTTTTATTAATCCGTCGAAACTTTATCCTCAAGGCTGTGAAGTTGAATCATTCTTTGTTTATGCGACATTATTTCACAACATTCCTTGGTAAAAAACAACACCACAAAACGGGGCATTGTTGTAGAGTTTGGATGTCGCAATGCTCGTCACGTACTAAGTGACTTTTCATCCAACTTTCGATCATCCATGAAACCCTTTCAATCGCGGAAACGTTACAATGTCAAACCCTACCAAAATTCGTTCCGATAATCGGCATTTGGATGGACTAAAAGAAAAGGAAGTTGGGATGGATGACAACATTCGTACAATTATCCATAAGAAGTGTGCAAATTTTTTATCCACGGCGACTTGAAGTACCATTTGACACGAAATGCACTATTTAGTGTGTACTACTACTCTAATGATACCCAAAGTGCAATTAGGGCGCCAATTTTACCCACTTTTTGGGTCAAAATCAAAGTACAAAAACTCGTCACCTTTTTTCATTCATCCGTGTAGATACCATTGTAGGGAACATCGTTTTCTTTTTTTTATCAATTTTGTTACCGCAATAATAAGTGCTCAAAATAGTGTGGAGTGTTGATATACTAGTGTGGGGCAACATGATTGGCGGGGAGTAGCTAGACGGGGTCTTGAATAACTTTAAAGTTGGGAAGATGAATTCCACGCCCTAAAGTGCGTGGGAAAATTTAGGGTTAGATTGAACTTCAATATAATGCATAATATATATATGCTTGTAGAATATACTCCAAAAAGGGCTCCCGAGACCCAACCAAGCTTGGCCAGCTGTGTTAAATTCTCTCCTATCCAATACACCTCAATGGCCGGCCTCGTCCCGAGAAACATTCTTCCTTCCTTTCTTTCTTTTCGGACGGTTGGATCACTACGACCGGCCGTTTGCGTATGAGCATGACCTAATAACACTTGTTTTCTAGTAAAGAGAATATACATTTCGTTCAAAGAAACGTTGAAGACAAACAAGACATGAATGAGTTTATTTTTACGCTTCCTAGGTCTCGACTCAAGTTACACAAAATAGGTAGGTTTATGGCCCATCTACACTTACTAGTTCAGGCCACCAGTGAATGGTGAGTACCAACACTAGTTGCATCTAGTGGCTCTTACTAGCTAACCGGCAAACTTTAGAAGTGGCCCATGCTGGTAGGAACCATTCATTGGTGGCCCGCACCCGTAAGTGTGGGTGGGGGGCTATGACCAACATATGTAGGTATCGGAGTCACGAGCATGACGACGCCTCCTAAGAATCATTCAGTTCAGTTGTGTCCGATTTGCGAATCAATGTCGTAAGATCTAGAATGTAGTGTTGACGATCCGAGCTGATGAATGATTAACCATGGCTATGTTCTCTAGAAAACATTTCTTTCCCCCACTCTACCCCTTCCGTCCCCAACTAGGGAACTTATTGGTGGCATTTTTTTTTAATTATTATTATTATTATTCTTATTTTCAGTTACGTGGTTTGTTACATAGAGTCCACCACCGAAAGGTGACAGTAGCCTGCATGCGAAATGACTTCCCATTCATGCTTGCCCTTAATTAAGGTTGGCGTTTCTATCGATCGATCTATCCAGAACACATTCATCCCCCTTTCATCCACATATTTATTTAGGAACAACGTTTTATGGGTGAGGGTTGTCAATGAAACCAAGAGCTTTGCTCCATGAGAGCATGAGCCAATGAATATATTTCCTTTTCTGAGCTCACATAATGACCTAGTTGATCAACATATGCATTGAACTGGCAAACATTGATATGGATTTAAAGGGCATGTTTAAACTAGGTAGTGACCAAGGGCTATAAGGAACATAATGACTTAGGGTTTCTCACGGTGATGGTCCTTGGTCCGGAGTCATGACGAAGAGAGATCCACGTCACACTATAAAGCCTCAATCACAATACATAGTGCAAAACATATGGTCATCCTCAAAATTTTCTATAAGATACAACCTATTTGGTTGGTTCACCAATCTTTTTCCTCCATATATTATCCATTTTAGAACACATAAGATTCTATGTCACTTTCTCATATGTTCCTTAACATAGTCAATGTTACTATCTGGTGAAAATGAAGTGGTAGCAGTGATCACAACCCTTGGTCACTAGTGTAAACAAGCCCCAAGTATCACTCATGTTTGAAAATACAAATTTTTTGCCGCAATAAAAAATGCATAGTCGGATGCCTCAAGTGAAGGGTTATCATGTGTGTAAGGGCATTGAGGTTGAGGGCGGGAGTTCGAGACTTGGGGCCACTTCACACACGAGCCAAGAGCCATGACCATGAAATTGTGAAGAGAAAGCGTCCAAAGGCCGTCCCAAGACACCTCCAAAATCATGTAGTATGGTCATGGATCCTCAAGTGTAGTGTGAAGCCAAATGTGAGCAGGCCCTCAACCAAATGCTAATTCGATGGAATTTCCATTCATGCGGTTCCTGACACGTGATAAAATAGTATAAATCAACAATTATGAGCATTCAGAGTGCCATGGTCTCCCGGTGGTTTTTGAAAACAATCCAAGTGACCATGAAAACATGATCCATTCGATGCCATGTAGGAATCCATGTAGACGTTACATCCATCTCACATTCACATACTCACTCCGTCGGTCCCTCAAGTGTAGTGTGAAGTGAACTTGGACCGGCTCCACCGTTTCCACCAATGAGAGTGCTTGGAGTGTAATGGTCACGGGCTCTCAGTCTTGTGTGTGAAGTGGCCCTTAGCAACATTACACATCAACAAGTCCGACACAAGAGGAGTTCTACTGCATGAAACCCTGTTGATTCCAATTTTGATTTTTAAACTCTGCATAAGTACAGTCTAACCTCATTAATATGACACTCATTTATACGACACCCTTGATATTACGACACATTTTTGCACGACAAAGCTTTTTATTTCAAAACTTCCTCTTTTATACGACTAAGACACTCGACAATGCGACATTTAGAATCTTTTGTTTTGTCATATCAAAGAGGTAGTTAATGCTAAAATTCCTTTCGTCTATGTTATGTACATCTAAAATACATCCATTCTCACTTGGGAACTACTTGGGAACTTCACTTATCATTGGGAACTTGATGATAATTAGGGTTACTAGTGTAGAATGGATGATAATTAGGCTCAGAGTGACGTCATGCCTAGTATGTTGCCTTGTACACAGGTGATATAGTATCAACAATATCTTGATGCTACACGTCATGCATCATTGTCGTTTAGTTTCTTATTAGAGAACTCTTTATATATTGGTGTTAATAAATTTATTAGTTTTCAAAAGTTAATATGCGATTAAGATAAGATGACAGTTGCTAACTAGGGTAGGCAACACCAAAAATCCTTGGACTCCTATTTCAAGAGTTCTTGAGAATATTTGTGTTTGTTTGGAGTTATGAGTTATTGTTTCACACCATCGATATCGCTTAGACTCGTTATATATTTGGTTTTAAGCTCGTATTAATTATGTTTTCGTATTCCCTCGATAGTACAACATCTTTACACCATTTGTCATATTAATGAGAAGACGACACCTCAATAATACGACTTTTTTGTGTTTCCCAAACGTGTCATACTAAAGAGGGAGAACAATACTATAAATTGTTGCTGCCCGGGACATTCCACATGTGTCTTTCCCCGACACCATAGAGTGACAAGCGGAGGTATAATATTGTCGAGGGAGAGAATGGGGCCCCAAATTGCTTGGAAATCGCGACCTTATTGGAGTCGTAACTGACAAACCGAAATGCTAAATTTGCATGCTGTATGTGTCGCATAACCACCTACATATAGAGTCTCAAATCACCTATTCCCGATCAAGACCCCATCGGGAATATGTAGGGTGCCATAATTTTGATCAGGGCTGGGACCCATAGTGCCATGACACGTGTCATTGTTTTGAGTGCTGAAGTGAGGAGGAATGAGTGGTTAAAATGAGCGGTTACGGCAGGCTCTAGACATTGGTAATATGTTTAGGTCAACTTTAGGTTTCAAAAATTCATAATGATTTTAGTTGAAGGAATCAAATTAACCGACAAAATCCGCAATCCTTCTGATTTCTATCTTCCTACGCGGGGGGGGGGGGGGGGGGGGGATGGCACCTCCTTATAGAGTAGGGACACCCGTAACCGAACACTTAAGAGATATGTGCCAAATTTGAAGAAGTCTTACAGAGTAGAGACGCCCCTAACCGCTCACTTTGTGTGTCATATTTGAAGAAGCGTAAAGGCGGTGCCATTTTTACTTGTGTAGGAAGATACGAATAAGGAATATCGCAAAACAATTGGTCATTTTATTCCTTAAACTAAATTACTGTGAGTTTTCGAAGCCAAAAGTTGGCATGAACATATTGCCAAATGTCTAGAGTCTGCCATAACCACTCATTTTAACCACTCATTCCACCTCACTTCAGCACTCAAAACCAAGATATGTGTCATGGCACTATTGGTTCCGGCTTGATCCAAATTGAGCCCTAGCCTGATTGAAATTGAATCCTCGCACGATCTAAATTCCAGTACCGTATAGATTACCTCTGGAGACCTTGAATGGGGAATAGGCACCTCTACTATACTTCTTCTAATTTGGCGCAAAATCTCTTGAGTGATTGGTTATGGGCACCTCTACTGTAGTTGTTGATTGAACTTTGGACAATGAGATGTGAATTTGGTATGAATTTGAGCCTCCCAGCGCAGATTTTCGAGCATCTCACTTGTTATATTATGAGAGCCCATGGAACGAGAGCTGTACGTTGAGCAATATTATGGAACTTTGGGAACTTTGTTATTTCTAAAAATATGCGGGGCACGTGGAATTGGTACTCTGATAGCATGATCAAAACAAGTGCACCTGATGCCAAGTGGCTCATGTCCAAGTGACAAGTAACCCGTGTTTTGCTTTCCTATTGAATTGCCAATTCCATGGAATCATGGTGCCAATTGTTGTTCTATGGGAGGATGATGATCTTCTACACTAATATATACGTGCAATTAGGTCGCCTCGCCCTAATTTATCGACATTTCACACTTTTTTGAATATTTTTTGTCACATTTTTAAAAATAATACAATAATTATATTTCCACATAACAACACTGAGCACGTACCTAGTGGACTCTTTCCAAAGAAAGAGGTTGCACTTGGAAATCTCTGAGAGTTTATAGTTGCTTGTCAAAAAGTTCACATTACCCAACTTGAGTGCTCCCATATATAGCAGGTCTCAAAATTAAAGTAGAATTATGCTTATGTGACACTTGGTCCCATGGAACGCAACCAAGGAGGTGTATAAGGTTGAGGCATCCATAGTCGACCATGTCAATTTAACTACTCGCTAGGGATGTAAGGCTAATATAGATGAGATCTACATTTTTCAGGCCAACAAAGTTAAAGTTAATGCGGTGGTGGCTTGTGATTGATTACCCTCATAAGTGTTTTGACAATTGTCATAGCCAAGGAGTAGCATTGAGATGAGTAGTTATGGGTTAACCTATAGATCGACTATGTGAAACCCTAAAGTTTATCCTTGGAAATTTGTAGCAATTTCCGTATTCATGAAATTTTGTTTAAAATAATTGCATTCTCCTTAGAATTTTTTTCTCATCGCAAGAAAAAGAATTTTCCGCTATTACTCCTCCTAAACATATGCAAAGTCTCTTATTTTATCAATTACAAATGCCTCAACCTTATGCATTATGGTTGCTATAAGGATGAATGAAAAATGATATAAGTTTTTGTGATCTAATTTTGACCCAAGGTAATTTGTATAGGTAAAGCTTGAGCAACCTATTCGCAAAAGCAACATGATTGCACATAATAGTGTAGTTCATTGTAGCTCACTACTCTGGCTTTTTTTTTGGGGGGGAGACTTAAAGTTGATATTGTCTATTTAATGCACAATTCATGCCTACATTTACATCTAGTAGTACTACATCACTTCACACCCATCTCCACTCAAACGAGCTCCCTAGAATCGAACCCAAACTATAGATAGGGCACAAATACTCACTCCTGACCAATATGAAGCCAATGACTTGGTGTCCATCCTGCTCTCCCAAAATACACTTTTATATCTTACTCCCCAACGTCAATACGTGCTTGAACAAATATTCACTCACAAAGATTACAATCTAATAATAATTATTAATGATCATTTTTTACTGATATAGTGTGTACTCCTTGCAAAGGGTGAATTTATTCTACACCCAAAATCATTATCCTTTAAGGTATAGCCACAAATGGTTTTACGAGCATACATTTTATTCACTCTGACCCCCATAAAGGAATTTGAAGTTCTTATTATTTATGTGTGTCTAATATTCTCAATTAATTACAATTGATCTTCTAGATCTTCAAGAACAAATGTGTGTGTGTGTGTGTTTTCTGATTAAAATTGATTTTATGTCTCCTTAAGATCATTTTTGTTGGTGCCCAAGTTAACTACCGTGTGTTCTTGGCATTAAAATGGCATTTTAACCAGTACTATGTGCTTGAAACTAGTGCATCCATGATGAAGAGGTACTTCAATTCCGAACTTAAACTTAAACCTACACGTCAAATCCACCATATCTCATCATGCTTGCCAATTCATGGATTCTCATTTGGCTTCCTATTTGTTGTAGGGAGAGAGGGACTTATAATATACGAGCGTAGTACCTCTCATCCATTCTCATCCATCCAATATAACAAAACTTGATCTCCTACGAGTTGGTTCCCCATTCATCTCAAATAATCTCGAGTAGACCAATTCGAGTTTTTAAAACTAATTCCAGTGTCAAAGCCACTAAAAAAGGTAACATCTAGGTTGCATACTAATTTCAAGGCTTTTATGTTGAATGGATGAGAGGTACAACTCCTATATGACAATTCCCTCTCCCCTTGTTATAGCCATATTAGGGTGGTACTGGTTATGCCTAAACAATCCTATGTGTTTATGGATGAATACTTATCCCAATCTAACCTCACTAGTTTATTATATACATTCATCTCATATAAATATTATATTCTAGTTATATAATAATCATGACATTAATGGAGAATTATTTGATATTACTGCAGCATTCTATTTTACTTTATATATTAATATAGATGGTGTTCTATATCATTTGAAGTAGTTTGGAATGTAGTTTTTTTTTATAAAAAACTCAAGTGGGTTCCAACCAATGTAGAAATTACACATGACATGTAATGAGGAAAATAACATTTTCAAATGGAAAACGTCCATACCTCTTGACAATAGCTTTGCTTCACACAATTTGTGATGCAAGCTTTTAGGGATTTCAATTCATAACACCTACCATGGAGTGTGTTGGAAAAACATGTGCCTCCTAAGTTTGATGTTAGTACACTTTAGTTGGGTTGATCTACTAGACTATAATAGGGTCTCAACCCCAATTTAGGAATAGATTTCTGATTGAAAATATACATCCTTGGCCAGTATGATGTTCAGGGGGTGGATGTTCATAGCACCTAAAGTGGATGTGCCTAATTTGGTAACTTATCTTAATCGGACACCTAATTTAGAGTTGTATATGGCATAGTGTGGCTCTAATGACGGTTACGGAAAGGACACTTGTTTAAAAGAGATTGTTGCATGTTCTAAATATGAGAGCCGTGGTCAACATAATTGGGGGTGAGAGGGGACTTGTATGACCATATAATGAGCACAAGAACCTTCACTTAGATGATGAATAAGATATTCATATGAATTCCAAAACTTATGAGGAAAGTGGCCGTGGCCTCACTTTGGATTCGTGAACCATCTTGTACTAACTAATTGTATCCTAATTTGGATTCATGTCCTAGGAGAGCCACTGGGCTCCTTGGAATAAGCACTCATTTAAGACCCATCTACCTTACTGAAGGAGAGAACATCATATTAAACATTATGGGACTTTTGGGAGTCCCAAAATTGCAAAACATGTACATGTTGACCAAAATTCTACGTGGGAACGTGAATGGGAACGTGCATGGGAACTTGCCAAAGATTATGTGCGTGTGTATGGGAACGGAGGAACACAGGGGGGGGGGGGAGGCACTCAATTGGGAACGTCAATACGAGGAGTATGGACGAGATTGGGGAACTTCTATGGGAACCATGGCACATGGCTGGGCCATAACGTTCGCCAATGTACACCACTTACACACGATATTCGTGATATTCATAAATAGTTGCCTGCGAACAAATTTTCATAGCACATACGTACAGTGTCCCACCGCACATGTTTGAAATTGCGGGGAAGTTAGGGTTAGGGTCCCTACATTGAGGTCTGAAAATCCATACATTAATGGGACCACACCATGCATGATGATATGACATTGGTTGAAATTTGCACATATAGCAATTAAGGCCGTATCGACAAAAAAATGAGATGTTTGGTTCCAAACGTACTGCCCTATCACCTACCGTAGATCACTAGGGTCTTGACACTGGCTCATCTAATCCCGTATCACCTTCAATTCCAGTGTCTCTGATCACCGGGATGCGCGTCCCCCAGATTTACGTCTACCACCTCCATGTCCACGGCCCCCTCGATGCCCACTAGACTCCCCGTCGTCCCACCCACCCTCCCTGTTCCCACGCTCGGCTGTTGAACACCGTCGAAGATTATCTTTGGCAAAACCAATTTGCTCTGCTGGGATAGTAACCTTTAATGGCTCCACATCTTCCTGTGCTGGCAGAGGCCAGGCTGCCAAAATGCAATCGATCGGCTGCCAGTCGGAAACGGAGTATTTCAAATCTCGTTTCCACTTGAAATTTGGGTTTGAGTCCCAACCATTCCATTTCTTTGAAAGGTCCCTCGCGGTTGAAGTGGGAGTGAACCACTGTACAAGTATTTGACGTGGATGATCTCCCGTGACCGCCAAGTTCGGTACAGACACAGCCCGGCATACCCAAATGGGTCTACCTATATCTTGTTCTTGGGGACGCAATATTAGCATATGCCCCTCGTGCACATTCTCTGCGATGCGGAAAGCTGCTGCAGGACGAAGGTTTGCTGGACCAACATAATGGTCGTCCGGTTGGTGCTCTTCCCGAAGCTCTCCGTTCTGCAAGAAGGGATGTGCATCTGCTTCGACTCTACTTCGTGGCCAGAATCCCTCGCATAATGGCAGCCCAACAGTGTATACGTTTTTGAGGGGTGCATCTAATGCCTCCTTCACCCCTATCCAATATTGCAAAATATGCATGTGTGAACCCATATATGCTCCTGTCGTGTCATGGTCACATATTGATTGCCAATAGTCAATGAACCCTTGCAATCCCACAAGAACCTCCTCCAGCTTGGCCATACCTCGCGGTGGTGCAGGAAAGGGGTCCCCGGATGGAATACATGGCTCCCCTTTTATATTTGATTTCCACATCTTCACACCGTCTTTGGGCAACCACTCCCCATGCGTGCTTAGCACTTTGTATTGCATAACTGGGCAACCATCATCTCGGACATAGAATTTGAACTGTTGAGCCTTGGTGTGCCCAATGAGTTTCTCCTTACCACTTGGGATATGCTCACTAACGAATGTTCTCCAATCTGGAAGTTCCTCTATCATGTGTGGAATGACAGGAACCTTTTCCATGTCCATGTATGATTTCATAAGAAGGGGTATAGTGGGATAGTCGTGTTCACGCAGGTCCATACTCCACCTTCCAAATGATGCATCGATGTCATCATGGGTGTGGCCAACCAATAGATAAGATACATGTACCTCCGTGAATATTGCTTTCGCCGTGAGCATAGACCAAAATGCCTTTACAAACCTACACTTGTTGTCCTTCCAACAATTATCAAGCTGAACATGCAGAATGGGTGGAAGAGGAAGTGCAGGTGTGGGCTCCGTGGGTGGGGGTTGTAATCCTCCCAAACATACATCGCTCCCATTGAGAACAGCACAATACAGAGGTGCACGCCCAGAACCATGAAAAAGACGCTGGGATGATGATATGGGAGGTTCCTCCAAATCGCGTAAAAGTCTCGCGAATGAGCCCACAATATGGTTGCAATCTCCAGGGTACATGTCCAGTGCATAGTGGGCATATCTCTCATCTCCATGTCCATGGGCCATCATGCCTGTTACAGAAAGTGGTAGCTTTGTAAACATATCGGTGTCTTTGTTCTTGGAAGCAAAGCAAGGCGATGTGGTTTTGCCATGGTCCATTTTGTCGTGGATAATCGTCAACACCTTTTGGAGATGCTCAATTGAAAGAGCCCTCATGCATCGGTAAGCGTTGCGAGCCGATTCTTGTTGTGCTAGGTGTTTTTCCAATTGTTTCGAAAACCCTGTGTGTGCGGCTGAACCTTTCAAATGTTGAAGTATAATTGCGGACAACGAATCACACTTCCCACAACGCGCAAAATTATCACCAATCCTCTTCTTTATGTAGTGCTTAAAGTAGGTATTTCGAATTTTGCTCAGAGTTGAAATAGATATTGGGAGCACTCCGCATTTGTCATTCACCTGCCCATATAGTATTAGTATAACATTAATAATACTTCACATGAACCATGAACCAAAGTGTATGAAATACGTTCATAATTGCCCCCTCGTGTCTATTCATTATACACAAACCCAACTCGATTGAATGTTTGATCTCCACTGTCAATGCGGGTAATTGGACTATACCAATTGCGTACCTCATTGATTGTAACCAAGAACTTCTTCCATTTGGTTCCGCGAGGCAAGACCATTTCTACAACTCGTGTACCATTTGGCAATGTGCGAGCCTTGTGAGGCATCATATCTGCTTTGTCTTCCAGTAGTGTCGAAAGTGTGGCTGTAGCTTGCTGGGTGGATGTTCGATTCCTTTTCTTATTTAGGTTCCCATGATCGCGTGGACGCATACCATTCTTGAATTCCGACCGGTTTCTGTAGAACGTCGTTTTTGAGACGGCAAATATGTGTCTCCATGCCTTTTCGCAGACATTGCGCCCACTCAAGGTGACGACCTTCGTTGAACTTACAGGTAGTACATGTAATTGGCCATGGACTTCGAGTTGCTTAGCATGTCTCATCCGTGGCGAACAAGTGTAGAACTCCGTTCGTAGCGCAAGTGCCTCTTCCCTGGGAAAATATCTAGTGCACTCGCTATCACAACACACGCTAGCAGATAGTTGGTGGATGCTATTATTATTGAGAATCTGTGATTTCTTTGTCGATCTGTTCTGCGGCGTCGTGCGTGATGTTACATATGCCCTCTTCCCCTCTTTCTTCCGTCTTTCTAGCAACGTGTTTTGCACACGCAACCTGCGTGTGCTCACTAGGAGGTGGTGTGCAAGTGTATACCTCTGTTGGAAAACCCAATCAAGAGGCCATATTCGCAAGGAGAACATTCATCCCATGTCCATCATTCCCTCTAATGGCTCCATAATAAGCACACCAACATTGTCTATTCCTAGACATTTGTCTTTCACACAATCCATCGGATTGACGTTGCAGCAGATTCCTTTTGCCACATTTTGTCCACTCACATTTACAAGCATCACAGGACTATGCAGCCATTCCTCCCTTCTCAGCCCGCTGCAGTCTACATCAATATCCTCTATGCCACCATCAGTGTCGTCTTCCGTGAACACCGCTTCAGATAGTGAAGATCCCTGCATCATATTATCAGGTAAGTATGTTTGCCCGTACTCATGTCATATACCACAATATGAAGTTACATCACATTGCAAAGTGGGGCAGTAACTGACCTCCTCGGAGCTCAAATGCTCTACTTCAGGTTGCTCCATTGCCATGATAACAACACATAACTTCATTAACCATATTATTGTGCCGCCCACATAAAGCTCTATTACATGAGAAGTATACACGAATATGGAAATCCATACCCAAATATTAAAGCACAACACTGGGCGTGGACATTCAGTAGTTTAGGCGAACATTGATCAACAATAACAAATACACATCATATTTTATTGACCATGATCAAACAAATACACATCATATTTCAGTATGCCTTCATCATGGACCAAAGATATTGATGACACTTTCGTTGTTCAAGTGGGTGACATTTATAGAGGGGTCCCCACGAAATTATGTCCCTGTTTTCGGAATTCAATGGGGCTTTATCAATACTGATTACACTGCGACCTTGACAGTAGCAATTAAAGGAGCCCAATTGAATACAAGGATATTAGACACTATGCTATACGCGGAGGTTAGTATCATTGGAACCTATTCAGAGCACCGATTATAGGTTTATGACAATTATGCGTTTATCCGTCTTGTAGATTGAAGATGTGTTCGAGGATGTAAATACCGGTGGCCGCCCTTCACAACACTTCATTATGTTAAAGGATGAGCTACACCTACACCTACACCTACACTTACACCTACACCTACACCTATTAATGGATTAAATGATTTCCTCTCGGCGGAGAGGAACTTGGCGTGGAGATTCCTCTCGGCCGAGAGGAAACTTCTCTCCATGGTCTTTACACCCCGCGGGCGCGTGACTAGGACTAGCGGACCATGTCCACTTGCTGATCACATGGAACCATTCTCCACTTCAGTCTTCAAAGTTCTCATTTGGATTTAGGTTGGAGCGCAGTTTGGCGCCGTAACTCGGATATCGGTTCATCCCGCGTTGCCAGTTCTAATAACAAAAAATGGCCCAATTGGAGCTCTCATTCGGTCCCAGGGTACAGGGTGTCGGGTTTCCTCTCGGCCGAGAGGAAACTTGGTGGCAGTGTTCATGAGGAAAACATGGCTATGTCAGCTGGGCCGTACAACTGTACGGCTGCCACGTGGATGAAGTTGTACGGACAACTGATCGTAGGATCAACGGCAAAAGAAAACATACACTACTTGGACCGGCACCTGTAAAAGAGAGCATGTGTTGGGTTCTGAATGCGTGTAGTGTCGACAATGAGAGGTATGGAAATGCCTCAAGAGTGAGAGTCGGAGACGGTTGTGGGTATGGGCCTTATATAGTAGATGGGAGATTGGTGGTTTTGAAATAGACGGGATCCTCTCTTGTACGGAGAATCAGCAGTTGAGGAGGTGTAGAGAGAATGATTGTTTGGCGAGTAGATGTGCTTTCTAGTTGATAGTACATATAATGTACATTCTACACTACCTTCCATTGAATGCCACTGATCTCAAAATTTCGAATTTAGTGTACATATATCCTCTCCAATGTGTTCATTGATTGTTGATCGTGGTCTAGTGTGATGAACTCTCAATCCCACTGTAGTCCAATCTCCTATAAACATGTGTCATTATGGTATTTGTTCTTTCACAATCACCGAACCACGCACCGACCAGTGGGCCATGGTGGCAGCATGCAATATTTAGTAAATGTCAAAAAATTTACCCTAAACCCTTAACCAAAAAAACGGCAAGATGAACCATCATTAATATCCATGGGCCCACTATATAATTGCACTCAAAACAATGTGCCATTGATATATGAATTTAAGACATTAAAAGGTAGAGTGGAAAAAAAGGCTAACCCCAAACCCCAAACCGTCTTGGAGTGTGAAACTAAACATTGTTGTAACTTAATATCATGTCACACTTGTCTGTAGCAAATATGATCTAGTGGGTGACTTGTGGCGAATTCCAAAAATGTGGGGTCAATTGCCATTTCGTAGATGCTTCCATGTTAAGTTCTTTGTTTGTTAAAATTATGAAAACAATCACTACTCTGATTACCCAAATTGGTGAGGGATGGCTAATAGTGTTGTTGGGAAAGTACACTAAATAGGATGTTGAGTGTTTAATACACTAAATGAGAACAAATACACTCAATATCAATAACCATTAGTGTTAGTAAAGATATGGGAAAAATTGGGATATAATAAGGGATGTGGTAGTCGGGAAGAAAGCGGTACATTTATGTCCAGCACTAATGGTTAAAGAATTGAAAATTAGTTTTGAGCAAGGTAGGGTGGTGGTAGCAAACCCCAAATATAATCAAACACTAAATATCTTATTTAGTGTAGTGAAGGTGATACTAAAGTTCTTTATGCTAGGGATTTAGTGGCAGCAAAAGACCTAGGAAGCATTGGTCATCGTGAGTAATATTTATAACATCATTATTCATTTAAAGTATTGGCACTATTCGTTGACAAGCAATGTGTTTGCATACGAAATGTTTAATCACACTACTAGCACCTTAGAGCACGCACTAATTTTCTCAAAATGAGCATGTATTTGTGAATTCAAAGATGTATGTGGAGTTTTAGAATGAGTCTTCGTATTATTATAAGATAGCTATGTCCAATTTTGGTTTCTTATCTTAATCAAACACCTAGTATATGTCAGTGATATGTGGTTTGATGTGGCTCCAAGAATGGATAATAAAAAGGAGCTTTATTTTAAGGTATGAGGAGCCAAAAAGCTCGCGATGGGACTAGAGGTACATGTTGTCAAAAAGGCTAATTGTGTGGAGTACTAAAGCACAAGGGCGTCTACGAGATAGCGGCTGATATCAACTTTATGATCCACTCGGAAAAAGACTTGAGAGTACTATGATCTAAAATAGGGACAACGGTCAAGATCATCATATGGTCTCCAAAAATGATTAAGAAATGGCTATATCATGACTTGGATAAGGTAACCACTTGTTTCATATCCAACGATAAGTGGGTGCAGAGGTAAAAAATGTCCATATAAGAAATGCTTAACTTAGCTCACTTACTTATTGACTTTATTAGTTTTTTCGGTAGCTATGATCTCATAATTGACATGATTAAGTATGCCTCCTTGATGCCTTTGACCTTGAAATGTGAGTGTATCTAATCCAGTATAACACCACAATGGGCCCACAATATATGTGTGAAATAGTGGAAGGGCAAGATTTAAATGAGATGCATGAAAATGGGAAAATGTTTAATGCACAGCCACATTTTAAGAACTAAAAAGAAAAGAGGATGTGGACCCAAGCAATGGGAATCATTACTAACCAACTAGATGATGGTCTCCATAACATTATTTAGTTGTTATTGAGTGTTCCGTTATAATAATAGTAGGGCTCGGGGCAATCACACCCCCCTTCCATTTCGTTATCGCGTGCGTTTACCGGGTATGCAACTCCCGTATTATGTGGCCCTGATTATAATCACTTACAATGCGTTTTATTCCAATATTGAGTGATGCAATTTGTTTTAATGTAGGAACCCCTTGTGGCCCTTCTAACAGAGGATCCAAAAATGTAATTATATGTATGAAACAAATATGTTTTGAAGCATATGATTGCATTGAAAACCTGATTATTTGGTTTTTTTGATACATGTACCATAGGTCAAACTACCCAATTTTTTGGAATTTTTGATAAAATTTCAACATTGTGAACGACTTATAATTTTCATGGCAGGCAACTAGTCGTGGTTTATAATTCTAATTGGAGGCAACTATTCGGGTGGATTTTTAGAATTATGTGTAGGCAGCTTTTTTCTCATCTCATTTTATTTAATTTGGTCTTCAAAAAAATGAGGGGTTGATATAAAACTATTCCCAGTAGGCAATGTTGAGAAGGCATAATTTCAAGCATCACATCCGATTTAATGAATTCTTCAAAACCAAGTGCAGTCTCCATGTAACAGGTGAGGCTATATTTACAACGTTACAACATTACACCATGATTATAGAGACATGGATGCATTAATGATCAAAGTCGGTTCAACATTTTCCCACTCACAACGTGAACTTTGGCCCAAATATTATGAGTTGCATGGCATGGATTTTAAAAGAGACATGTGCCCAACTTGGAGGTCATGTCATCATAATCAAAGTGTTGTAAGGTCAAGGTTTTGTGTGCCAAAAAAAACCATGTGTTACAACTTAATGTATTTCAAGTACCTTCTCTTGCATATTTATCATATGTTCTTAAAGAAAATATGTTTTGTGTGTTTATTATAGTCAAATTTCATGAAACAATTTGGCACGCATATGGAAGATTTACTCATTACTAGTAATGCTTCTTATTTGAATGAAATACTCATGTTTTATAAAGATAGGTTGAGATAATTTGAATGAATTGCTCATGTTTTATAAAGGCAATAATTTGAAGGGTTGCTTGTATTTCATAGGGAAGGGTAACTCTAAATTTTCCCTTTCAAAATGAAGGGTTACCTCAAAAACTGCCTTTCATGTATATATTGAAGTTTTTGTTGAAAGTGCACATTACCATGTTTATCATTTAAGCGACGTTGAAAACTATAAAACAAGTAAGACCAAAGAACACACATGGTTAAAAGATAGAACTATTTCATTAATGAAACATGGATGTTTGAGTACAATAAAACGGTAATGACATCTCAACATATTGATATCAATGATAATCTCGAGGACAACAAGAAAGCAGTAGTATAAAGATGTAAGAAACTCACAATATAAATCACGTTTGAAATCTTTTATGAATCATTCATGCACCTCTCCCAAATATCTTTAAAATCAAGAGACTCCATAGGAATCTTCGTCATACTCCATTTTGAAGGGTTTAATAAAAATCACCCCTTCTTTTTTGAAGGGTTGCAAATTTTTTTTGAAGGGACTGTGAAGTTCTGGACCCCAAGAAAAGGGTAATAGCCATTCAATTTTTGTCCCTGCTTTATATCATGGTGCTTGCATAATAATTTATCTATCACTTAACAGACGAGGAATTGCCAAAGCGCAAGAAAATAAAATTGTAAGACAAGATCCATGTTCAGGGGTCTCTTTTGAGGTATGAAGCCCGCCTTTACATAAATATATATAGGTTTGCCTATGTGCCCCCCCCCCGGTCCAAACGTACTCTATCGACACATGTCGATTGGAGCTCCCCTACAAGGGCTATTAGTCGGTATAGAGGGTCATCATGGGTAGGTGAGATGATCTTGGCCGTTTATAATGACGGCTCAATGTAGACCGTCGATGCGGGCCACTATCCGAGGCCCCCGGGTGGAGTCCCTTCGGAATCATTGCGCCTTTTCATTTGTGGCCGCACCTCCTCCCTCCCCTCCTCCCTCCCTCCCTCACTCCAACTCTCTCCCTCTCTTTTCCTCGCATTTCCTCACATTTCCTCGCATTGCCTCACATTTCCTCGCCTCATTGCATTTCCACGCAATCTCCCACTACTCCAGGTTTGGGCGCGGAGGTGCATATCCAGCGGCTTTGGAAATCTTCGGCGCGCCTCACAACTTCTGGTGAGTATTCCACCACTACACCAGATTTTGCTTAAAACTTCATGTTTGAATGTTGGTATGGAGCGATTTGATGCACATTCTTTGAGTCATTATCAGTATGTTTGTATGTGCTTTCAATCTGTTGGTCTTGTGCGATTTCTATGAACATATGAAAATAACTGGTGCATCTCTCAAGTTAGATTTGTGCTCTCTCCACTTAGAGTATGTGTTTGAGTTATCTATCAGGTTTGAATGTGTTGAGTTGTTGAGTTGTTGGGTTGAATGTGTTGAGTTATCTATCAGGGTTGAATGTGTTGAGTTGTGTTGAGTTGTTGAATGTGTTGAGTTATCTATCAGGTTTGAATGTGTTGAGTTGTTGAAAGTGTTGAGTTGTTGAGTTGTTGGGTTGAATGTGTTGAGTTATCTATCAGGGTTGAATGTGTTGAGTTGTCGAATGTGTTGAGTTATCTATCAGGTTTGAATGTGTTGAGTTGTTGAAAGTGTTGAGTTGTTGAGTTGTTGGGTTGAATGTGTTGAGTTATCTATCAGGGTTGAATGTGTTGAGTTGTGTTGAGTTGTTGAATGTGTTGAGTTATCTATCAGGGTTGAATGTGTTGAGTTGTGTTGAGTTGTTGAATGTGTTGAGTTATCTATCAAGGTTGAATGTGTTGAGTTGTGTTGAGTTGTTGAATGTGTTGAGTTGTTAGTTGGGGTGAAGAAATTTCAGGGTTGAATGTGTTGGGTTGAATGCTTTAGGTTGCTGAAATATCTTGCTTGAATGTGTTGGGTTGAATGTTCTGGGTTGAATGTGCTTGGTTGCTGAAATGTCAGGGTTGAATGTCTAGGATTGAAAGATGTGTGATTGCTAATTTGATCTTTTGAATCAGCTGAACTCAAGTAAGCTGCAATGAGATGTGTTGACCACAACTGTTCTTTTGTGCCAAAGACTATTTTCACACTAACCCTCTGTCCTTAGTAAAAGATTTTCTTGGGTGGTAGGTGGTTTCTCTAAACTTTGGGAGGCGATGCTGATTGCATAGTCTGCTTGCAATAGTGAGAGTGCACTTTCTGCAAATACAGTGAGAACTCGGATATAAGGTGGTTATTTAGTTACGTTTGAATGCATCTTACTCCCTCATCGGAATAAGTAAACATAGTATCTTCAATGTTCTGTTTCTCAACTTCCTCAAATAATGGTGGATCTAGCTGAATATCAATGTAGCAATTGTAGCTGTAGTGGCATTCATCAATGTAAACACTAAACCCTAGAAAATAAACTAAGCAAATGTTCTTCTTTTCAATCTCCAGTGACTATATTGTATTTGCTGTTGCCGAACTAGTTTGTGTGATAATCATGCAGTCTCATTGAAAAATCACATCTTATTGCAAGAAATTGAGCCATTGCAGTCTGATAGAGCCATTGACACAATAGTTATGTTTTGGCATGTGCATTGATATGAATTGCATGATTTCAAAGTCGGTCTTTAATGCTTGATTCAACTCTATGTTACAAAACTCAAAATAGTGTCACAAAATAGTGTGAATAACTTATCCCTCACACAAACCCTCCCTCAAGCACCAGGATGGGAGGGAAAACTTCCTCTCGGGCGAGAGGAAGATTTCCTTGGGGGTTCGCGTTTTCAGAGCCCCCCACCCTCACACTCACACTTGAGGAGGGGGAAAACTTCCTCTCGCTCGAGAGGAAGTTCTCCCCTGGGCTCTCATTTTAGGAGCCCTCCACACCCTCACACTCACACTTGAGAGTGAGAACTTCCTCTCGCTCGAGAGGAAGTTCTCCCCTGGGCTCTCATTTTCAAGAGGCCCCCACACCCTCACACTCACACTTGAGAGTGAAAACTTCCTCTCGCTCGAGAGGAAGTTCTCCCCTGGGCTCTCATTTTAGGAGCCCTCCACACCCTCACACACCCTCACACACTGACGTCTTCCCTGCGCTCTCATTTTAAGAGCCCTCCCCACCCTCACACACACTGACGTCTCCCTAGCCTACAATCCTTTTTCAAATATTCAAACATGTCAATTCTTCGAGTCATTTCTTTGTCAATATCGTCATCCTTGCACCAGGCAGAAGCACGTTTCAAATCAAGCTCATTGATGATCACATTACAAAGAACTGGATACTTGGAACCAAGATGTGTAATTACCGACAATCTTGAGTATGTGCTATGATGAATGCTTAATAGAGAAGTTTTTGATGGTGTTTGCGACTAAAATTACTTTGGTATGCAAACGTCTTCATACATTATTAATCGATTTTGGTGATTTGTGGTTGGAAAATGGTAGGTTCGTTATCTCAGACAGTTTCGCGAGTTGCGACTCCCTTGCCTTGAATTCAACCCTCTTTGCAAGGTACAAGTTCGACTTCAAGAAAATGATAAAGAAAAAGAGTGTCATTGTTATGTGATGTTTGTTCATCAATCCCTACTCATGGGGAGCGTGGGGACTGGTTAATGTTTAATTAGTCTATATTATGTTAGTAAATCAAATATGGATGAATGGATGCATGTCTTTTATTTTGTTTTTGGTTTCCATCAATTTAGAATGATGTGGGTTAGGTATTCGATGACAAACCCCTATCAACATGACAGGAGGAAAGGGAAAACTTCCTCTCGAGCGAGAGGAAGTATTCCCCTGCGCTCTCATTTTAAGAGCCCCTCCCAACCCTCACACGCAGACTTGAGGAGAGGGAAAACTTCCTCTTGACCGAGAGGAAGTTTTCCCTTGCACACTCATCTTATTAGCCCTCTCCTAGCCCTCACTCCCTAGATTTCAATCCACCCCTATCAACATACAGCATAAAAGGGAAAACTTCCTCTCGACCGAGAGGAAGTTTTCCCTTGCACACTCATCCGTCACATTATGTAAACCCTATTTATCAACGTACGCGATAGCCTCAAGGTGCAAGCTCTCTCAAGCTTGCTTTATTCCACAAATACTAACCATTTCAATTTGTCTTGCAGGTGACATGGACAAGGAAGTGCTATGGACAGACCTTGTTGGGACAATGGAAATAGGGCAGAAGGGTGTCTATTGGGAATTAAAAGACACTCACTTGAGACACTGGTCAATTCAGGTACACAGGAGGAATAAGGAATCTCCGTTAAAACTAACCCTCGCATACAGGGTAGGAAAAAATTGGATTTCAAACCCAGAAAACGCAATAATCCTGGCATCGGTCGGCGATCGCGACCAGCTTAATGTAACGGTGCTCGAAGGACTCGAAGAACGCACTTTGTCCATCGACTGTAAAAGGCATAGATTTCACCTGGAGCCATTCACCCAATCAATCGAAATGCTTCCTCCTGCGGATAAAGAAGACATGGAGAGAGTGATGGTCTCCGGTGTATCGAAGAAGGCAATTAACTTCCTTCTTGAAGCAATAGGTGATATCAATTCGAGAGAGGCGAACGAAATGGAGGCTCTGAGGACGCAAAAGAAGAAACAAGCGGAGACACTTCTGAAATCTAGGACTGATGATGAGGGGAGTAAGAAGAAGAAACAAAAGAAGCAGAAACCCGGCGATCAAGATGTTGAAGGAACAAGAGAGGTGGCAAAGAAACCCAAGAAGGCTTCTGGTGAACTCGTTCCCTTGGCGACGCCTACAAACGCGACGCCAATTATGCAGAGCCATCCCCAAGAGACATCAAGTGCAAGGAAACCTCCGGCCTCAAAGAAGACTACTGATGAGGAGCGGAAGACAAAACCTAAGAAGGCGAAGGCTGCGGATGCATCGGAAGAAACTCCACTAGTGCTCACCGCAACAGAGAGGGGCAGAGTCATCGCACATGGCGAGGAACCAAGTCTGGAAGAAGCTGCAGCGGACCGCAAGAAATTCGTCAAATTATTTGGACACTTATATCCTTTCGGTATCGATAAAGTTTTTCATGTCCACATAAAGAAGATGTTGAGCGCAAAGTCGTATCATATTACTCGCCCATTGGATGATGTCGGAGTAGCTCTCATGAAGAAATACCTTATACAGACCCCACCAGCGTGGTCCCATCACAATCTATGTCTCATGCCGAAACTCAATAAGGGTGAGACATAGAGAGAAGGAATGACCTGGGACGATATCAAGGACGGCAATTTTGTGATCATCAACGGTCAACACAGCGTGGCTGCTTCGAGGCAGATTATAGGGCACAAGGATACAGATCAAGTACTCAAGGATAAATTGAAGATTTGGCCTTGTACGATTGTTTGGACCAATGATCCAAGCATGACAGTTCGTCTCTCCTATACTCTAAACAACTCTAATTCTTTCAACAAGTTCACTCCTACTTGGACAACACAAATTATGTACTGTCGTAGGGTGTGGGTGAAACTAGGGAGGCCCTTAAAACAACGGATCAACGCTGTGGGAACAACTATAGACCCCAAAATAAAGGAGGCATGGAGAGTAAGTTTTCATACACCCACTCCCATTCCAACTTTTATTTTTGCACTCCCACATGCAGACTCCTCTCCCATCCCTCAATCAGGGATCAAGGGCTTGAGGGAGGTGAGGGAACTTCCTCTCGGCCGAGAGGAAGTTCTCTCACCTCCCTCAAGCCCTTGATCCCTGATTGAGGGATGGGAGGATTCATGGAACTTCCTCTCGGCCGAGAGGAAGTTCCCTCGCCTCCCTCAATCCCTTGATCCCTGATTGAGGGATGAGAGGATTCATGGAACTTCCTCTCGGCCGAGAGGAAGTTCCCTCGCCTCCTTCAATCCCTTGATCCCTGATTGAGGGATGGGAGGATTCATGGAACTTCCTCTCGGCCGAGAGGAAGTTCCCTCGCCTCTACCCTCCATCCATAGTTACTTCAACTTGTGTTCTAACACTTCTCCATTGCAGAATTTCACGACAAGCATGGAGGCTTCATTGACCGTCATTGCTAAAGGGATCACCCACAATGACCTTAATGCCGAGCTGGCACTCATCATGGTAGATGATGAGACCTCGAGGATGTGGAAGAAGGTATTTCAAGGACACGAAAAAGAGACCCTTATTAACCCGGACAAACCAGGCTCCACCTATTTAGAAGAATACCTAGACACGCAACAGAAACAACGAGCCCGCCACGACAAGAAAAAATCGGCAACACCATTCGAGGAGAAGCCGTATGTTTGTAAGCCATTGACCAGGGAAACTTTCAGGGTGATGGCAGGCCTAACACGGCCTGACTATCTTCTGTGTGCGAGACGTATCCTCGAGGTGAGGTCTGGCGAAGAGGTTCCTAGAGTCTCTCTCCGTGCCACGAAGAACCACGATGTCACGACCTTGAGGTCGTGGTGTAATTTTAGGAAGTGGAAGAATATTCTTCTGCAAGAATTGTCAGCACACGACCCAAACAATCTTGGCATGTGGGGAAATGACTCGGAGAACAATGAATGCCTTAATAGATCTGTTTGGGACAAATTCAAGAGGGACCATGGCATCACGAAGGCCAAATGGGTGAAGCTTTATTAGGTTGCAGATGATGGTTGGCTAAATAAGAAGCGGTTGCCGAACTACAAGAAACTGGACCCTACCCCGGCATGCTTGCGTTTGTTGCAAGAGTGGCTGCAAACACCGGTAGAAGAGAGTCAAGGACAAGTGATCACTCGATATGTAGATTATAATCCTCTGAAGCGGAAGTTGGTGATCCCTAATCAGGACAAGGTCGACACTGATTGGCTCTTGAAGTTCACCATTACAGGGGGCTTCATCGACTTTAGATTCATCCCGGGGTGTGTTGATCAGCCAGTATCATCGTCGGTAGTGGAGTCCTTGGTGAAGTATGTTGCGGACCCGGTCTTTTGTCTATTCAAACGTCACTTACCCCAATCGACGACGAGCACATCAACCCCTTGCCTATTGTGGTTCCCATACACACTTTGGATGCAGCGGTGGTCACCCGCACTCCACCCACGGCCCCTTCACCGCCAGAACATGTGCAAGCTCAGGTTCCATCGCCGCGTATGGCACTCTCGCCGACTGGCATCAAACAAGTGGCAAATTCTACAATTAGTGACATCATTCAAGAAGTTATCCAAGTGCCACATTCTGCGCAGCCTCCACTTGAGCCCTCACCTTTGGAGATTGTCGAGCTATCGCCGCAAGGTGTGGATGATGATGTTGCCAACGAAGAGGCTTCAACTCGAGCCGTGGAGTGCCCTCAAACAAAGCCACAGTCGCATGCGACGGCATCCACGAGTGCTGTCAATGTTATCCCATTGGACTCGTCGAATCCAGAAGCCACCATAAATGCTCCACAAGCTGTTAGGAGGTATTTGACACGTTGGCCACAAGGCGAGAAGGCTCCCCATCCAGTATTCAACAACGTTAGTTCCCAAGATTTCCGGACGACGCACAACAACCAAGACGATCAGAGACGGCGTGCCGAGCTTCTAAAAGTGGTGCCTTCACATGTCAAAGTAAGTTTATTCCATCCAATGCATTCGTTAAATGGCACGTTAGTTTCGATTGACATATGTCTATTTCGACCTTTTCACCTCCTCATTTATTTAAATTCGCGTAGTTTTGGGTTCAGGCTCCACAACATTCGATAGCGCCTTTGGATGCGCCTCTACCAAAAGACGTCGTCTATGATAAGCTATTTGTTTACGATGACACATACCCAAAGATCAATAGACCTTGCCAAGTTTTCACAAGGGAGATGGGAATCGCGTGTGCTAAAAGACTAATGTATAAGTATCCCGAAGATCCTTCCCTAGGGTACTCTGAGCGATGGGAATTCAATCCAATACAGTACGAGGTATTGATCGTGGCCCATTTCTCCCTGTCGTTCGAGTTCGCCCATACCATACGTGGTTTGGAGGACTACACAATGAACTACTTAATGGTATAGTCCATCATGCCTAGGTTTGCGAGGTCATTCTATGTTTAATTTATATGTAGCACATGTCAGAAGCTCACAGTGGGTTCATGTCGGCAGGCGCCTGCTGCTACACCCAGTCGAAGGTTCATTGTGGTGTTCGATTTAAACGGCATATTTTGCCATTGTTCCCGACGTAACCCGGGTATGGTGACTGTGCCCACTTGGATAACTTACGATAAAGCACCGGACAAACCTCCGGCCTTGGTAGGGCCCAAGGTTGTCCTACCTAGACTGGGATACAAGGTGTTTTGGTTGTGGATGTCCTCCATGTTCCATGTTTGCATATGGTCATCCATGAAAAAATCCACTGTAGACCTTGTGGTGGAGTATCTATTTGCCGGGGGCCCAAAACCTGCATTAGTACTTGGCCAAGAGGATTGCACCTTGTTCAAGGACATGTGGAACAATGTCGTCATGAACCCTTTGAAGCCAGAAGCTCCTTTGTTTTTGAAAAGTTTACTCAACAAGTTTTGGTGGCCGCCTATATCCTTCGATTCTGGAAGGATCACAGCTGCACCCTCCAACACCATTCTAGTAGACGATTGCCCTTACAAATCTGTTTGCAATCCGGACGAGTGGTATCTTTCCCAACCCATTCACATCCAATCGGGTGCAAGACGCAGACATGACAAAGGTCCTCCTTCCTTACTTTCAATCATTGTTCTACTCACCAATGTCCGACGCACGCGAATTTGTGGTCAGCCGTAGGTTTGGGCAACAACCTGTACGGCATAACGATGCAGTCAAGGTGGCAGTTTTGAAATCCAACGGGCTTGAAGAAACCGACTCGGAAATTGTAGAAAAGTTGCAAATCGATCGAATAGAAGTAGCAAAGAAATCAGTAGGATTGTATGTCTAGTAACATTGTATTTTATGGTATCTTCAGCTTCCTCCTGCTGGGTACACACCATCCAGTTCCACGCCATCAACTTTTGCGTGCCCCACTTCGGGGCTCTCATGCGGTCCAATAGAGGCAAAACAAGTTTCAGAGTCGCACAACCCAATGGAGGTTTCACCAGTGAAGAACAACTTGCACCATGTGCAATGGACTGATGGATCAACTCTGGTAATTTATTATTGTGTCATTTATTATTATAGTGTCATTTATTGTTTCGACAACGTTATTGTGTAAAGGTTATTGTAATATCAAACACACATTTCATTACCAATTCAGGGTCATTAGCATAAGTATACTTGAATCTGTATAAATCCAGACTCGCTTGAACGTGCATGTGTACGCAATTTTGGTTCAGTTGCTACCGCATATGCGAGTTATGAAATCATGATAAGTTGCAAACATATATATGTATGGGTGTATATGTGTATATGTGTATGGGTGTATATCTGTATATGTGTGTGTATATGTGTATGGGTGTATATGTGTATATGTGTATATGTGTATGGGTGTATATGTATGCACGAGTGTATGTAAATTAGTAAGCCAAATAAATGCATGTCACTTTGTCACCGTGCAGGGTGTTGATCTCAATATGGAACCCGCAGTGGAAGATTGTGCATCCCCTTGTGAAACATTGCCCGTCCTGCGCTCTATCTCTACACGCGACCACCAAATCTCCCTCATTGAATCAAGAGGCCTTAATTCAAGGGGTGTTCACATGTTACGTGCGGGATTGGCGAGCATTGGCAAAACTTATGACCCACAACCTATCACGACCACAGTGCCAACGATTCTTTTGAACGCGCAAGGTGCTGACTTCAATATGAAACCATTGGGACCGCCTTCCACCCGCGAGCATCAAATAGAGCTTATTGAGTCAAGAGGCCCTAATTCAAGAGGCGTCAATCTATTGCATGCGGGGTTGGCTGACCTCGCGACACACACAGAGCACGGTCCGGAAACGGTTAGCCTCCCCTTGGAAGGCCCAAAACACCACAATCAATGTGATGGACAGATGATTTGTCTGTACCCTAAATATGCTAGAAGTTAAACAATCCCGTGACCAATTGTGCGAGCATTCATATGTGTACACAATATTTTGTGCAACACTCAATATATAAAAGTGGCCAGACACTCCCAATACCCAACGCATTGTCTTATATCAAGTCGGTTCACATGTCAACCATGCTCTCATTTTGCTTACCATATCCACATGCTTGTTTGCACCCAATGTATGGTTCTTGCTTGTCCTTCGTAAATCCATCATCGAGCACTCCCCCATGTATGGGTGGAACATGTAGTGCATAAACGATACGGCGGAAGCTCCATGTGAATGTTTTCGTTCTGTCTTGCATAACTGCTTCATGGGAAGCTGCCCCTTCATGTAACCTATTTGTCCTGCCCAAACTCTTCTGTGATTGGACACAACGCGTAGGGCGCCTTTGTCTTGAATGCACACTCCCAGAGGAACAACCCATGTGTGCACCATGTAAATCCGCCCTTAAGGTATAGACACCCTATAACCGATAACGATCCCATCACCGACAAGTAGAGTAGCTCATAAACGCGCATGGCTTTACTAGAAGTCGATATGAATATATATAAAACGCGAGGACAATATGACTGTGGAGGGGAAGTTGTTTCCGATAACGATATAACCGATAACGATCCCATCACCGACAAGTAGAGTAGCTCATAAACGCGCATGGCTTTACTAGAAGTCGATATGAATATATATAAAACGCGAGGACAATATGACTGTGGAGGGGAAGTTGTTTCCCATAGATATTGTCGGTCGTGTGTGAAGCTATGTGTTGGTTATGGGCTTTGACCGACTTTCGCACAAAGAAATTTTACACAATCAATTTTGAAAAAAGGGTCATTATTCATGAACCTTATTTTCCTACGCACAAAAAATAACTCCTCCTTGATATTCCAAGATATGCTATGCTGAAATGCTTAAGTTTTCAGTTATAGGTATTTGTACCTCACATGTTGAAGCGTTATTCACACTTGTTCGTACTATTCAATGCCGTGTCAGGATGCCCCTCCCAACCCGGCCAGCTCCCCCCCCAGCTCCCCAGCCAACTGGGTTCGGGGAGGTCATTGCGAGAATGCAAACAGCTGAACTGGAACGCCCGTTAGGCCTCCCAATGGAAAGGAGGAGTATGGACGACGAGTTTAACAACTTAGCTTCAGATATTGATGTGTGCATGGAACGGTTCATGCAACTACAATCATTTATGACCACTGCTTTAGATAGATATAAAGGATGCCGCTTGGTTGGAATGGATGCACACATGCTTGGGAGATTGGTGGTATACAGTGCCGATATAGGGCTCACCATCCCACAAGTGGAGGCACTCCAACAACGTCTCCCAGAGTTGCACTTAATAGAGAACGATATGTGGGAAGCTACTCAAGCAATCGAGCCCCATTTAGATGACTTACTCCGCCGTGATTCAGAAGACATGTTGAACCATGTCTATGACATCACGGATGAGAACCTCCCAATCACACCATTGTTGGAAGCCTGTCATATTGCCGATCCACAGAATGATGAAGGAGACCCAGTGGAACCCACAATGGGGGAGCGTAACATTGATTACGAGTTTTACTACTTAGCATCGCAGATCCATGACGTAACGCGCGAGTTTATGGGACTACAGAGGACCATGACAACTGCTCTACAGAGATATACGGGCACTCTTTTGCTCGGCGATCGCATACACCGCCTTTGTATGTTGGTGTTAGCGACAGAACACATTGGCTTTGACTCTCAGCAAAAAGCCTATCTTGGGAGCAAAATACCGGACTTGGCTTACATGGAGAAAGTTACATGGGAGCAATCTCGGGAAATCAAACCTCACTTGCCAAACATCTTTGAGTCCATGGCCAAACATGACTCCACAATTTGCGAAAGCCAAGGCACAAATGTAGAGTAATTTAAGTTATGGCATGTTACAGGCATTTATAGACAATATTCAATCGAGTGGACGCCTCCTAGCATAGAATTGGTGTTTCAATGAAGAGGATTGTGGGTGCAAACCTCCTGTTGTGTGACAGTCTATGCAAAAGCCCATTGGAAGCAAAGAGTATTTGTCTCGCATGGGCAGGTCCATCCAAAGTGTCCACGAGTTCCCAATGAGTTCCCAATGAGTTCCCAATGAGTTCCCCATGAGTTCCCCATGAGTTCCCCACATACATCCCAGAAGTCCCAAAATCATCCTAAAGTCCCATAATGTTTAATATCGCGTTAGAGGACGAACTAGAGGAAAGGAGGATGAAAGTGCATATTATTCTTTTATAGAGCATGGAGACTATTGTCTTACGTAGGTGGCTTCGATGGAAATTATACTAGTCCATAAAACACCGAGATTTACAAACAATCTATTTAAAGAAAATAGTTTTAAAATAAGGAAAATCTCTAGAAAACACCCATTGTCACTTTTGTCAAAATCTATTTCCGAAAATAGATCAAATGCTCGTGTCTCAAATTCAATTACTCTACGAGCTCGAGAAAGCTTAGAAATTTATTGTCAGTTTGTCTCAATCCCGTGTCAAATCAATCAACGGAAATTTTAACCTCCGGGATGCATACGATTTCAGGGCTTGTATGTTGGATGGATCGAGAGGTTCATCACTCGGATGCGACAGTTCCTCTCTCTTGGACTCAAATCTCAAGTTACATCTAAAAATGACACTGGATGATGTGGGGCCGGTTTTATTTACCCACCCAAGAATCAGAGAGGGGAAAACAAACACAGGAAAATCCGAAAAAGGAAGGAAAAAGGGGGAAAAAACATTCTAAATTCATCCAAAAGTCCAGCCGCAGTGAGCCGGAGGGGAATTCGGAGGAACTGGTCTTGAGTGGGGATGATGAGGGCCATCGAAGAGGTGCCTGAAAGGGCATGAAGCTAGATCTCTTCTCCAACTTCTTTCTTCAAAATAAATTCCCATCTTCTCCTGCTTTCCATCTTCTTCCTCTTTCCATCTTCTTCAACCTCAGGCTCAACAAACACACCGAAATTTCTATAAGAGGCACCCACGGCCTACCTACCCTTCTCTTCAGTTCTCTTCTCCTTCCTGCAATCCTTCAATCTCTCCTTCTGCAGACAGACAGACAGACAGACAGACAGACAGACAGACAGACAGACAGTTAACCGTCCCAACTTTATAAGTTTCCTTGATGTGTGTGTGAATCTGTCGCCTTATGCAGATGGTGAGAAGTTAGAGACCCACATGCTGTTGCTGCTGCACAGAACATGCATGGGGTAAGTTATGTCGCTCCCGCATGCAAACTTACCCCATGTTGCCTATAATTCTATTCTATGAGACTTCTTGGGATAATGATGATGACGATGTTGTCTGGGTTATGGTGTCTCATGTGTGCCTTGTGGGCCACATTTCCTTTTTGCAATGCGGTTGACCGTGGTAAGTTAAAGTGCATCATGAGTTTCATCACGGTTGAGTTTGTTGTAATCGGGTGGTTAATCTGAGTCGGTGGCACGACACGGTTCTTTTTGGGGGGTTTTGGTTTCTGGATTTTGGGTTGGCGCCATCTTTTGGATAGAGGAATTTTTGGTTTTATGTTCAACCTTTTCTGCAGGCGCTCGGAATCGGAGAACCAGAATGAGAGATAAGCAATGTGGGTGAAGTTGGCTGCACATGGAAGTTCACATGTCTCTTTATGAGATTTTTTTCTCACTGATTTTTGTGTTTAAGGAGGGTTTTGTATGCCTGCCTCTTGGAGCACCGTTGTTGTTGTTGTTGTTGTTGTTGTTGTTGTTGTTGCAGGATGACATGAATGGTGAAGGAAGAACAGTTTAGTCGTTTGTTGTGTGTGGGGATTTCATCGTGTGGGGGAGGTATCATTCATGGAGTTGCTTTCTCTGTAACCGTGGACACATGCATGTGACATCAATTGTGAGGAAGGTTAACTCGGGGTTGGTCATTTCTTGGTTGGTTGGTTGTGTCAGATGTCCTGAATGACTTAGGAAGGTTGTCATCTGCATTATAACCTGCCTGCCTGCCTGCATCCCCGGGTCCACTGCCGAGAGCTTTTGGTTTTTCCTCGCAAACAAATCCATCACAATGCATCGGTTCCATCAGGTCCAGGGCCCTTAACTTACACCCCTGTCCAAGTCACTTTGCCGTGAGTACTTCGTGGAACTTAAAGAACTTAAAGTGAGGGCGCCGTTTCAGCTTCCTTAATTTCTGGTTTTCTGATTTCCTGATTTTCTGATGCCTCGGAGGAACCTACACATCATCATGGTTCTTCCTCTCTTGTCTTTCTTGGCAACATGAGCGGTTGTATGAAGATGATATATGTTTTTTTCCCCATCTTTTGTTGGAGTCGCAAGATTCGGCAACGGAGTCTCCCAGGAAATCCAGAGACTCATCAATGAGTCTTCTTTTTCTTTTTCTTTTTCTTTTCTGCCATAACATTCTTAAGCCTTGTGAGAAGAATCCTCTCCCTCTCTCTCTTTCTCTCTGTTAGACCCAAGGAACAATATCCAAGAGTGGGGGACGTCCTCATTTCGAGCTATGAATGCTCAGCAACCTCCTGTCCAACCTTCTCACATTCTAAGGTTGAGGGTTAAAATTGCAGAACATCATTCTCTTGGCCTAACTTAAATCGTGCCTTCGATTCACTAAGACCCTTTATAAAACTTAAGAAGGTTATGCTACCTATGATGATCGTCATGATGTGCAGGTAATGAAGGTATTACATTCTTAACCCTTGTGTGAGGAGCTTTTTCTCTTCCTCTTTAGACCAAGAACCAAATCTCCAGGAGTCGGAGTCCTCATTTCTAGGAATGAATGCTGAGCAATCTCCTGTCTTCCACCCTTCTAACATTCTTAGGCTACAGAGTCTTAAAACTGCAGAACATTATCTTCTGTTACATCACTAAGATAAATCGTGCTTTCTATCCACGGAAGACTCTTTATGAAGCACTCTTAAGAAGGTTATAGGAGCGGTGATGATGATGATGATGAGGATGAGGATGATGAGGAATCTCCTGTCCAGCCTTCTCACATTCTTAGGTTGAAGTTAAAAATGCACAACATTATTCTGTCTTTTGGCTTAACTTCAATTTACCCTTCGATTCACGGAACACTCTTTTTCTTGAAACTCAAGAACAAGGTCTTGGTATCGATGATGCTGCCGATGATGATGTGCAGGTATCGAAGCGGAGCTCAAGCATGCACACAACATCGAACTCGTCGAAGGGAGTGCTCAAGCCCCGGATGCTCAACTCCTCCACCTCCTCAACCACATCAATGTATCCGGCCATCGGCTCGACCTCCGCCAATTTGGTCGACACCAACACCACCAACAACATCAACAACGCAGTAGCCGCGAGAGGGAAGCGCACATTCAACTCTTCTGACAGCGTATCCCAGCACCACTCGCCCAGCCTAAACCTCAAGAAATCATCGTCCCTCCCGGCCAAGTTCGCCTGCCTGTGCGCGCCCACGAAGCACGTCGGCTCGTTCCGGTGTCGTCTGCACCGGGCTACCCCGCACCACCACCATCATCATTCCTCGACTTCTTCCACCGCCTCGAGCTCCTCAGCCCTGCCTTCAAGTGAAAACTCCTTGGTAATCTCACGGCCCAAACTTGGCCACCATCACCCTGTTGCAACTAACAATGGAGCTATGATGGTGAGGTCGGCAGGATCTGCGAGGCAGAGCAGGTTAAGGATGGTGGTTCTCGCGGCTCCAAATGATGACGTGATGGTCACCACATGTGATGATTCTGCTTCTTCTCCAGCTCTCAGCGAGTGAGTACTCCATCTTTTTTGTCCTTGAATCCTCGATTTTGTTAGTCTTTGGCATGTATATAAGTGCTCATACCTGCCTTCCTCAGCCGAGGCGTTGGCAGTTGAACCGTGTACTTCTTGCCTGCATTACCAGATCTGAGGCATGTTGCATTGCAATTTTTTTGGTCAGTGAAGAAAAATTCAATGATTGAGTCGATCCTTTCTCCTTCACATGCCCTTCTTCCCCGATTTCTCAGTCTTCGGCATTGGTCGGGGTTGTACTGCTGCGGTTGATCCATGATGTTCTTCTTGCCTTACCAGATGTGAGGCATGTTGCGTCATATTTTTTTGGTCAGTTAATTTCGTTCTTCCGTCCAAGGAAAAGCAGAAATCAATGGCTGAGTCGACTTCTTTTGCCCTTGACATATCCTTCCTCCTCAATTTCTCAGTTTTCTGCAGTTTTGCTGCTGCAGTTGAACCATGATGCTCTTGATGCCTTACCAGATGTGAGGCATGTTGCGTCACATTCTTTTGGTCAGTTGATTTTGTTCTTCCCTCCAAGGAAAAGCAGAAATCAATGGCCGAGTCTACTCCTTACCTTCTGCAAATCTGAGGCATGTTGCGTCACATGCTATTGGTCAGTTGATTTTTTCCTTCCGGCTAAGAAAAGCTTAATTCAATGGCTGAGTTGATCTTTGCCACATGACATGTCCTTCCTCGATTTCTCAGTCTTGTGCATCTTCTAGTCTTCCTGCCGTCCTCCGAGGCATTGGACGGGGTTTTGCTGGACAGTTGAACCATGTTCTTGTTGCCATACCAGATCTGATGCATTTTGCATCACATTCTTCTGGTCAGTGGGTTTTCTCCGTCCAAAAAGAGCAGAATACCATGGCTGGAAGCAGCTCATTCAAGCCTAAAACTCTACATAACATAATTCTAGGATTGTAATCCCAGGTTTATGTAATTCCGAATTTGTGATCCCAGCAAGTGCACTGTTGGAGTTCATGCTGCAGTTGATGTCCTGCCCCACTCGGATCTGGGAATTGAGCATCATATTCTTTGGTCATTTGGTCTTCTTCATTTTATAAAAACAACAGGATTTTAGGTGCAACCAGTTCATTCAAGCTTAAACTCTGCATTTCATAATCCTGGGTTTCCAGAATAGCTCATTAATGGGGGTGGTCTTGCCCTTTATGTCACGCAGATACATTCTTGTCAGAGTCGTGAGTTTGATTCATTTAAGCATGATTCTTTGAGAAAGTTTTACGAATTTCATTGTTTTATAATCAGAAATTACCCATGGGGGCTGATGTTGTGAAATTGTTTCTCTTTTGCAGTGGAAGTGTAAAATACATAAAAGTTGCGTCATCAGGGGCCGCGACATCAAATATTGCTGCCCTGGAAGCAGGAGCATTGGCACTGAGGATCATGAAGAACAGTTCATGACTTTTCGTGTTGTAAAGTTTGTCCGTCCCATCAACCAGAGAGCGAGCATTTTTTTTTCAACCTCATGGATCGTATGGCGGTGTTCGACATTGTCCACCCTTGCATCATGTGGGGACTATCTTTATTTTCGCATGACTACGACCGCCGGGCTGGCGTCGAGATTTGTGAATACAACACCTTAAGCATAAAAAAACCATAGTATAGTAAACCACGGAGTAGAAACTTAGCAACTACTGAAGTTTTTCTCATACCTTTGTTGTTTCCCCTTCTTGTCACTAAACCTCTGGACGAGTGGCACATGGTGCTCGACATGTGCAAGTCGTTCAAATAGTTGGACTTCAGGGTCAGGCAGATATACATACAGATATATATAATTAGTTTTGATTCTTGTCCTGGCTGTGGGCAGCAATACGAAGTTGTAATTCCTTTTTGGCTCCATCCGCTTTTGTAAATATTGTAGAGGGGCATGTTTTGTATTACCTGCTTTGTTTTAGTTTAAATTTCTCATGCTACTCAATCCCTCAATCTTTTAGGAATTTTCAAACAGAATTTTGTGGTGCCTGATTGATTTTTGACTGCACATGAATGATGACATAAATATCGTGGTGGATTGCTGAAGCCTCAGAATGAATCTCAACATCAGTTTAGTTATGTGACAATGGAGAGATCTCGTTGTTATTCACACTTTAGTTGTGGGTTTTAAGCTTGAATGCAAATACGTTATTCCTTATAAACGAAGTCGCCAAATAGTCTTGGAAATCGACATGATATAGAGTGTGAGAAAATTTCCCCTTTCTGTGGTGGTGGTTGTTGTAGCTAAAAATCATGCAAATTGACATTCAAGCAATGCCATTGATTATGATGATACCTTGGTCCACACTCTTGAGCTTCAACACTAAATATTGTGGGTGCATAACTTCTTCAAAACCTCATCCACATTATAGGCTTCTATATTTTTGCTGGTTTGGCAGTTTGGTGCCAGAATCTAATTTTGATGGTACACATGGGATTTTGTACAGGAACCAATCAATAGGAAAGTGACATGTGGCACTTTATATAAATTTTGAATTGATTTGTATTGAAATCGATTACTACCTATGATATTGTGCATTTGAAAGATTAATAACCTAGGGAAAGAAGGTGGATACATCATGGGGGCATGACATAGTGTAACTAGAGTTGTACACTATTTTTGCATGATGTTGTATAATGTGAACCACAAAATATAGGGCTGCCTAGGGGTAAGCCACACTCTAGATCTGCTCACACTATTTATCATAATCAGTGTAGTTGAGTAGTTGAGTCATCATGTAAGGGAAGGAACCAGAGTGAAGTCAGAATTAAACAGCTTTTTCAAAGAGACATAAGATGATTAGAGCAAGTTCCAAAGAGAGATAAGTTGAAAATGGATAAGGACAATGAAACAGGAAACTGTGCACAAGTCACCTTCTGGCAACAAAACAAAAACAGTCGTTTATGTAGGCACTTTGATTTATTGGTATTTCATAATTTCATTAAAATGACCTTACTTCCTTGATTGTGATTCTCATTACACTTATTTTCTTGGGGTTTCAGAGATAGGATCTCCCAAGCTACTGATATTGGAATCCCAACAGTTTGAAAACAGTAGCAATTAATGTGCTACTGACTTGGGGTGCACAACTTGACCAAGACTGGGCTTTGCCAATCGGAATTTCAAAATATCATGGACCATTGAGGGTAAACTCTCAAGCCTAGGGCCAAGAGGTCAAACCTCTTCCACTTTGGACTTTGAGAACTCATGGAAACAAACGGCTCTGGTAAAGTATGATGTTACATATCCAAATTGGCAATGGATATCATGGTTGGAAAAATGGCATGTTTGAGATAGATATGTAAGATGGCACTAGGGCTCAAGTAAAACCACACCTTTGCCTCCTAAATCTCAAAACAAGACCAAAATAATAATATACGAGGTGTAGCTGATACATTCAGCCCAAAAACAGAGAGTAGCTTTCAACATCTGTAAGTTACAGCAATGAGTTAAGAAATGTTGTCCCCTCTGGAGATCAATCCCACTGGTTTCCCACAGATATAGAAATTGAGTTTCTTCTGGCCATAGACATTGGTGTTTCTTCTATAAAAAAAGAGGTTTAACTATTGGAAATGCAAAAGAGCTTTATCCATGCCACTCACGACTTAGAACAAGCACGTGTATTAGCATATACCGAGCACATGAAAACACCTTGGGTCAACTTGATTGCACTAACAGTCAAATAGACAGGACCTACAGGTTCTCAACAAAATACATCTCAAAAGAAGGCAGAGAGCATCACAAATGTGATATCCAGCTTGCACAGGGTGGTCAAACAATCGAAAATAGAATAGTTTGCCTTTCATTGCAACAGTAAAAATTTCTGTGCAACAACTAGCTGTACTCTAAAACAACTCAGTAGCACCTTCCACCAAGTCATTAATCAGGAGTGTGTTGTCTGCATTTATTTGCACCATAGTGCTCCGCACTCCTGCGTACCATCTTGAAGCAAAGAGCACAATAATGATTCTGACAAGCCCAGCAAAAGAGGTGGTTGTTGTTTCCTTCCTGCAAATCACACAAAAAAGGAGTTCCATTGTTGCGATGAGTATCGCCCCTCAAGTTGCTTGCAAAGAGATAAACCTAAGGATAGCACGCAGAAGTCCAGCCAGTTGGTACAAATGCCTACAGTTTCAGTCCATTTACCACTAAAAGAGGGCATATTTAACACATTATGCTGCACCACCAAGTGGTAAATCAAAACATGTGAAGAGAGGCAAAGTCTAGATGGTCGTGTTCTATGCTTGAAATGAAACATGTCATTCAGCTTCAGAAGATTGAGATCTACCTTGAAATTGGGTTGTCGACAATTTGGACAAGGCCTTATCCTAAGGGCTCCCAGACCAGCCATAGCATTAGGAGCCCGCTCCATCGGATTTTGGTGTTGTAATTGTTGCACATTAAATTGTTGTTCCCAGCGGTCAATTTCTTCTTGGTCAAAAAGGACACATGATGTCGAATCCCTGGATGCACAACAATTCAACTCAGGACATACATTACTCTATCGTAAAGTTGAGCTTGAGGGAAAAAACAAATAATCCTCATACTCCACTGTCTCCTATTCATATTTCCAGAACAAACCCAACTTCTCTCCAGGTAAAACTTCCCAGAAACATCACTGTACAATTGGCTCAAGAGTATTGTCTAATCAAATTCATGACATACAAGATGTAAATATTATCTACCTGAAATGCTCATAGCCAGTAATGGAACGGCCACATTTGAAACAAAAGAAATTCCCGCAGTTGGTGCAAGTCATCTTATTGCAACCCTCAGATTTTTCAACAGCAATTCTGCAGCTAGGACACTGCTTTGCTTCTTTGTTGATATACTCCATGCTCCGCACTTCATTAATCAACTCCTTTTCCTTTCTCAAGGCCTCTTCTCCCATAAGTCTTCCTTTTTGCCGACCCTGCAATTTGTCCACAACAACTGAAGGTCAAGAAACAGAGACGCACTTAAGAAATAAAATTGCCGTATCTAAGAAAGAGCACAGAAACAATAGAAAGAGACAAGAGACCCTCTCTGTAAAGAAAAGCCAAAGGTATACCCTTACACAGGCTAAAGTGCACCAAAGTCAAGATGTATACTCGGACCAACTTATTCCAATTTTGCATCTGTTCTATCTTAGAAGCACCAACTCCAAGAGAAAAGAGAGCTCATACAAATCAATAGTGAAGAGATTATACAGAATATCAAACATGAAGACACAAACCTGAAGTATGCGCAGTTTTGCCTCAGCAGTCATACACTCTTGACCAACATGCCACGTAGACATGCATAAACTACAAAAGCTGAAATAACAACTACTGCACTGCACAAGATGGTCTGCATCTTCAATGCCAGGGTTTTCACAGCGAGGACAGTACACCACATCTATCATTGAATCCAATGTCTTCTGTAGCACAAGATCTTCCCATCTCTTGAAAGAATCGTTATCAAGGAGGTCCTTCAAGACTCCAGGGGGAACTGACTCCCTGCAAACACAATAAATATGCTGGTAAAGCATTTATCTAGCATGAACTTACTGTAATTCCAAGAAACTGAAAGCATGCCAACAAGTTTTCAGTTTATAACTATCTCCTGCTCCAGAGCGAAACCAAAATTGCTCTAGAAGATTCAACGCCACCATGTGCACACAAATGGTTCACTCATTGTGCCTAAATTGCAGTGCAAATCTACAAGTATAGAATATTTATGCTCTAAATAAGAAGTTGCAGTCCTCATGGTATGCCATGCCGTTGCAAGGTCAAGCAGGCGTCACTCTGCTGTCAGATAACTCATACCAAAATCTGCAATTCACTCATTCTATCTTTACTAAGTGGATTCTCAAGCTTCAATGCATCCATAGGCAATAGACCTTAGAAAACAACTTACTTGCAGGTTGGATCTGGACAATTGAGGTTGAAAACGCTGCCTTCTTTCACATGCATATTGCAGAAGTCGCTCATGCAGGTTTTGCAGAATTTGTGCAGACATGGAAGCCTTACAAAATTCTTTCCTGACAAGCACACAACCAATATATGAGAATATTAATACACCAACTCTCTGCTGAATGTTAGGACATACAAGTCTCCAGAAACAAAGATATCCCATCCCGACTTCAAAGCTCTTGCTTACATCCCACCTTCTATCTTCCTTTCTCTACTATATTCTTTCTTGAGGATTTGTGCAGGTTGACTGAGTGGAAGTCACCATATGAATACCACAAAAGCAGAGATCTTTAAGAGTTGCTTGCAACCCCTAACCTTTTTTCAACACCCATGACAAAGTCATTTGTATGTCACATATATTCTCAAGAAATAATAACATAAGTCATAGATGACTTTGTAGTCTCACTTGTATGCCACTGAGAATTTGAGCATAAGTGACAATAAGTGAGAAATAATATTTGAGTCATATAAGACAAAGTAACTTATATGTCACTTACAAAAGTCACTTACACTCTAAACAAAATGATGATGGAAAAAATTTAACCAATGTTACCAGGTTGATCATTGGTGAGGCAGATAGAGCACTCCTGCATAGATTCCAGAAACTCCTTGTTGCGAGTTTCCTCGTTGAAACGTAACAATCGAGGAATATCCACATCAAAGGACTCTGAAGCTGATACAGCTCGCTCATCGTACTCCTTTTGGGTTTCATATCCTCCTCTCATCTCATTGTATGGCCCCAACTCTAGCTCTTCACTCACACCCAAATAGGAAAGTGATTGGGACCGAAGCCATTCTGCCCATCTCCAAACCACTACCTCGGGAGATGTGTCCTCCCACTCCTTGTCAAGACAGGAGCACAAGCTTGACAGGTTTTTTGAGTTCAACCATATGCATGTAAGTGTAAACAAAGGGGGAGAATGGGAGGGGTATGAGCAAGGTAGAACACAAAGCAAAGAAATTGGGGGGAGCGTTTGGACAGTAAATATGTGCTTGTTTTCATGAGATGATGAACTCCTGCTTGTCGAAGCCACATTGCCATCATCTTTAATTTCAGAAGACCAAGGTACCTCAGCCACAATTTTCAAGCTCTCAGGGATTTCCACGTGAACTTTAATCTGCAGCACAGGCAGCAACCTATAAGAGATGGTGTAGGAAGAGTTAATGTACATCATATTGAAGGTGGTAAGAGTACAGTTCCTCAAAGATTATGCACCGCTTAAGAGCACATCAAGGAAGTGCCTCCAAAATACTGACAAACAGCCTATGCCACTTACCATGAAAGCAGTTGGTCCACACTCAACTTCGTCAATAAGGACATAATCGGATCCAAAAATTGCCTCCAAAGCTGTTACCTGCAATCATCGAGTCACAATCACGCATATAATCAAGTTAGCATCATATGAAACGACTCATATGTCATGTGTATCAGCATAGATGTACCTCACAGCTACAAAGGGTAACATCCTCTGTAGTCTACTCAAGCACATCTCAGAATTTCAAGGAGATGGTGAAGTGAATTCTACAGGCACAGGTAAAATTGAATCCTTGTATTTGTGATGCCAGGGTACATGGGCAGCAATTGAGCCATTTCAGTATCCAGAATCACAAATAAATTCTCACCTCATCCTCTTGTTGTTGCTTATTAAGATCCACCTCTAATTCAGTCAATTGTGCACGCCCACTGGCAGACGCTTTCCTTACAAGCCACTTTACTTCAGATTCCTCCTCATATACGTCTGTGCTACATTCAGCAACATCATCAGCATCCAGCTGCCCATCTGTAGTTCCAAGACTGGCTGATGCTGCTGCTTCTTTGTATGGAGTCTCAATAGCCCCACTGTCCCTAACCGATTCACTTGGTATGTTATCCAAGGGCTCCACAGCTTGATTCCTCACTTCTTTTCCTCGCACTGCAGTCTTCTCACCTACACAAAACGTACATCTTAGATATTTCAATGAACCAAAAAGACACGTAAACCATTTGGACCAGTGTAGACTTTATTGGTTAAAGTGTCTGGATTTTGCATGAACAGTGTATTCCCAAAACCTGCAGAGCAGAAATGTTCAGGAAACCAATGGCTGTGTTCACTGTACTCAGAAGCCTCGCATACTGTGAAAATATTTCCAGGCAATCCTTAGCCAGTCTTACAGGAACATAATTCCTGCAAAGGGGCTTGGCTTCATTGGTTCAGCTTAGCTCAAACAATGATATGTTCAGAAGATTATTAAATAGCAAGCCAGAAAAGGCAGCTGACAACTACACATGTGGCCCTGAAGTTATTAACTCATGCAGGTTTTGGATGCACCTCTCAACTGCACGTCAAAACCACTCCATTTGCTCAAGCCATTTGCTCAATCATGATACTATCCTATCACAGGCTCTCAATAGAATACAAGAAAGAAGAGATGACACCGATGTTCCCACCAGCGTGAATAATGGTGTTGCTTCATCTTCAAGTTGGTCTAACTCTATATGTAATCTGAACAGGCATCACGTGAATTACAGGCCCTTGAAGACTGCTGCATACTTTGGTTTCATAGCTGAACACCTTGAACAGGGCGGACAAGCCTGCCTGCACCTAACTATCTCCCCCAAGGGCAAGCCCCTAGGTTCCCACATCCCTAAGTCAAAACAATATAAGGTTCGCCCACATATCCCATTATCATTGGGTGGGCCATAGTGGTAGGGTGCACCAGAAAATCAAGTGTTTAGAAAAGTCACCCATCCTAGTACTATTCCAGCCCTAAGCGGCTTAAACCTCCGGTTCGAGGTTAAGGCCTTGAGGGGTTTAAGCCACCCAATAATTTCCAGGTTATTCAAATCCAACCAATTAGTGCTTTCACATCCATAGTGGACTACATAACCGGCCAAGAGATGAGTGGATGACAAGCTGCGAAAGAGACATCCATCTACTCATGCTGTTTATAGAACAGCACCTGTCTGCTCATGCAGATCGAGTGAAGGTTATGAATGAAATGATCTCTGCGTGGATAGCAAAGCATAATAGAATTGTTGGAAGGGCTCTCCAATTGGATGAGCGACCGATTATGTTTTTGTTAATATGGATTCACCTTTCATGTTCACTCTTATCATCATCACTCTCATCATGTAATCAGACTAAAAACACTTCTTTCACATCTGCACCATTGAAAACGTGAATTGGCTCACATACACCACTACAATGCAGCATTTTCAAGAACACAACAGAACCTCAAGGTTTCTGTACAAGTAAGTTGAGTAAGTTTACCTCCTGCTGATGATGATGCTTTGTGATTTACAGCACCACGGCCTCCTCCTCCATCTTTACCGACTCTACCATCCCCACGCGAGACAACGTGATGTTTCTTGCTCTCCTTCTTCCTCACCATTATCAATCGATCAATCCCAAACACAAAAACCCTAATCAGCACAGCAACACACACGCTCTGGACCAATTCACCTCCTCCCGCCAATTCACCGCAACTCCGATCCAACCTCCGAGCTCCACAAAAAAATTCCACGCACCAAATTTGAAAACCCTAGCCAATCAGCCACACGCAATACCGCCACTCCCAATGCGCAAACAAACAGGGGGAAGCTCCCCTCGAATTGGAACTCCAATTCACGTCCTCTCCATTCCACCGCATAAATATACTCAATCTGTTCTCGAGAACAATAGAGACTTGAGATATCCTGGGAAATGGACGTTAAAGCTCCATAGCTTTGGGATGGTGATCCACCGCCCTTTCGAACTGCTCCAGACTTCTCAATTCGGGGGGCCTGTGTCGGGTCTCCCTGTGGTGAGATCTGTGCAATGAATGGAGAAATGATTTTGAATTCGCCCTGGTTTTTTTTGTCTGTGGTGATCAAGGTGAGGGTGAGCGAAAGAAACAAAATCTCGTTGAGCGAGTCCACTGTGAGGGATTTGGGCACGAGAGGAGCGAAGATAGTGGTCGAAATGACGAGAAAAAGCAGAGAAGGAAGAAGACGAGGAAGAAGGATGGCTGGATGGATGATATATGCATGATATAATATCATCATCCGGTATATTTAGCATCCCCAGTCCGCCCATTCGGTGCGAGAGAAGCATAGAGAAGGCGGCCATTAAGCCCCCCTACGAACTATGGGGAGTGTCGGATCCGGGCTGGGGCAGCCCTCCAGGAAAATTTCTGAATCCGACCGAAAACTGCTGCCCGCCCCGCCCAACTTCGAAAAGAACATTGCCCTTGCATTCTTGAAGGTCGCTTAACTATAATTCCCATATTGAGTGCATTTCACCTTCAAGGTCTAAAATCCAATATATATGTGAATTTCCAATTAGTGAAATTAGCAATTGATTGGGATTTCATTCCGGAAGTGAAACCATCAATGAAACACGCAATTAACTTGGAGGTCAATAACATTACAAAATTTGTATTAACATTGAGGTTATAATTTTCCTGACTTACCATTTGAAATTGTCTTTGTCATTCTAAAATGACACTTAAATGTAGTGTGTTGATTTAGTATGTATATTTTATAATACTTTAGGTAATGCCGTCTACTTTCACAAGTATTCATACACATTCAAACCAATTAAGTGTGATTTAATGTAATTAAGTATGATTAATTATGATTAATCCTAATTAAGCCCAAATAAATCAGAAAGTATGATTAATATAGATGATTATTTACATAACTTTATTATTTAGTTTTCATGCCTCCCATCCAAAAACCAGGTTTGTAATACGATATTCTAATCTAGAATCGTGGGTAAATAGTTACTGGTGAGCATCATCATCATCACTAGGGAGTGATCGTTCAATCTATCACTCACCAGTAAGGGGAGGTTGGGCCAAGGGAAGCAGGTTTTCTTGGGCAGTGTGTAGGGTTGACTCTAGGTCTTCACCCAGCATGACAACAACAACCGTGCCTTCATTTGATTAAGAATAGAGGTTGACACCGACCTTCTTAAACTGCGAAACATGGCTCAGGAAGGTGTTTCAAAACCAGAAACCTTAAAAATGGTGCATTTTGAAAGCGGGCTACATGAGGTGGATAAAGGCGGGGCACGTGTTTAGAACCCAGAATAGACAATCATCACCCCCAACAAGAGACTAATAAATTCAGCCCGAAATTGTGCCAAATTAAGGACCACACTTGGTTGATTCCCCCATAAGAACTTGTGCCCACCCAATTCAACTAGACTATTGAATAATGTTATGTTCATCCAATTGGAGTGAGGGAAGGGAAGAGAGTGTGGGCAACAAAGGAGAAGACGAAGAAGGAAGTATGGGTAGACGGACGGATGGATAGATATGTGGATGGATTAGTGCACGGTTATCACCCATTCATCCACGACTTTGGGGAACTGCACCAAATCTAGGGTCACTATTGGACCTTTTGTAAGGAGTTTCTTGGACAGCAAGGTGAGCGATGACCTCACAGGGCGTCCTAGTGTTTGAGACGGGTTTTTGGATAACAAGGGAACTACACTAGGTGCCTACATTCTTTCTTCCAATCTTTAGTGTGGGTTTTATTATTTCGAACTTTTGTCACTAGTCCACACTAAATATTATGTTTATTGTCACCAGTTCTTTTTGTCTTGCTTAATACTGAGTGTAAACCGCCCGTCTAGTGTCACCAACAGTAAATGTAAACCTAACAGTATTTGCCATTCCTTGTAAACAACATCTATGGGCGTTGTAAGTTTACAATGTTGGCAATTACTATCACTTACTAAGTGATTATTTCATTCAAATGTCAATCATTCATGACAATATTTCTTTACAAACATGTTCAGATGCATGATATACCAAACTTTGTTTTAATAATTGCCTTTTGGATGATCTAAAAGTAAGTTGGGATGATGGTACTCCTAAAGTTATTCAAGAAAATAAAATATGACGCCCATACCAATGTACCGGCATGAATACGAACTCGTTGGCCCTGTGTCAATCACGGTATCCCGTGATGCAGTATAGGGTGTTGTGCCTCCTTTGGGAGGTGGGCTCTGCTCTTGTATTAGTTAATCCCTTTCATCATGGTGGAGGGACAGGGGTTTGCTTATTATTTATTTTTCTTTTGTTTAAGACACATTTGATGGCGTTTTGGTGTATATTTTTCATGAAGGTTTTAATACGGGTTTTCGGGATTTCTAGTTTGATTAGTTGGTCTATGGAGTGTTCATGTATGGCTCCTCTTACTCCGGCGGTGATGGTAATGAGGGGGTTGGTATGCCAACCATTGTTTTGTATGATATTGATTAGTGGGTCGTATTTGGTGTGTTTGTGCATGAGGTTTTGTTTAGGGAATATGTCGTGGCAGTATGTGAATTCGATGAATTGAATTGTGTGCTTGGGGGAAGGTGATATAGGTGTTTGTGTTTGGTTTGGGGCTCCAATGATGCACAATATGTTTGGTCTTAGTTTGGCATGGCATTGACATGTTCTTTGTGGGCATGTGCATTTAGGGAGCCATTCTGGGACTGTTTGGTCTGGGGGTTGGTTGATTAGGTTGCCTCCGTTGGTCAAAGTGAAGAACCGGGTGTTTTTATTGGCTTGTAGTGTCTGAGTGATGAGGTGGATTGCTTTGTTGTGCCTTGCAATTTGTAGTCCCTTTAAGTATGGATGTTTGCATGTTGATATTAAGTGGGGCCACATGTCTATGTCGTTGTTATGACATAGTGCACAGTTGGGGTTTTGGTACTTAAGGGGCCAGAAGATATTTTTCCTATGGGTTACCCATGTATTGGGCATATCCAAATTTTAGAGTTTGGGTAACTTGCATATCCAGCACTTTGTCGTCTTTCCATAAGTGGTTAGAGAGATTCTGCTTGATTTGTTTGTTTGATAGCCATTTGTCTACATATGGGAATTTTCTTTTGGTGGATTCCGTTTCACGGTTTCATGTTCTTTTGTTATGAATGTGTGGAGGTTGCGGATGGCTCCATCATGTGTGGATGTTGGGCAGTTTGCTAGCCAATAGGGGGCAGGGTGGGCTATGTGTATATGCGGCATATTGTTTGGTTTTTCTTTTAGTGTCCCTTCATTGGCTAGTGTGTTCGCTATTTCATTTCCACTAATGCCCGTGTGTGCTCGCACTTTGTGTATGTGGATCATATGTGGGGTCCAGTGTATTTGATGTACGATGGCTGCGATGAATAATTTATCTGGGTGATGGTGTTGGGATGTTGGGTGTTGTATGTTTTTGTTGATTAAGTATATGTTGTTAAGGTTGTTTGTAAATATGTGTGTATCTCATTGGGTGGTTTGTATGGTTTAGATAGCAATGAGTATTGCATTGAGCTCTGCTCTTAGGATATTTTAGTATCCATGTAATCTTTATGATATTTGGGTGTTGTTGTTGGGGTTGTATACCCCGGAGCCTGCAGTATTGTCCTCTATTAGTCCTTTGGGTTTTTGGAGGGTGGGATAAACGACCCATCCGTGTATATGCACTGTTGTGGATGGTATTTAAGGGGGTGGGTATGGTTGTATGTGGTGGGTAGAGGTCTTCTAATAATGTTGTTGGGAGGGGGATGTTTCTTTTGGGGGAGTTTTCCCATGCCTTGGGGAATTTAATGTTGTAGTGTGTAGGGGGTGGGGTGGGTTTGATGGGATAGGTGTCTATATGTGTGTTCGTTACTCTTTTTAGGACTCTTTGTAATTCGTGTGGGGTTTGTAAGTTCGTTGTTGGGTTTATTTGGTTGTGTATGTATATGATGAATGTGAGTGATGATTTTGTGTATTGGTAGTATTTTGGCCACTTCGGCGTGGGGTTGTAATGTATAATATGTGGTAGGATGGTTGCTATTTTGTGTATGTCTACATTTGTGGTGAGTGAAAGTTTTTGTGGTGTCCAGTCGGTGTGATTGATTACTAGTATGGTGTTTGTTTGTGCATCTTCTTTGGCGCCCATTCTAGCCCAATGGATGGCTTCTAGGGTCATATTGTGGTCCGTGGGGAATGCTAGGCCTATTCCATTCCATCTGGAGGATTGTACGTGTCCTAGAGATCCAAATAGTGTGTCTCGGGTATGTGGCAAGTTATATTGTGTAAGTTGGATGGGGCATGTAAAGGGGGGGGGGATGAATAGTACGAGTGTATAATTTAAAGGAATTTATTAATATTTTGATAATTTCCGGGTGTAGTGTGTGGCGTTGGTTGTTTGGTTGTATGTATTTTGGTTTTTTCTTGGGGAGTATGGTTATGTATCTTTGTATGAGCCATAATATTTCGGTCTCAAGACTTGTGGGGGTGGTTATAGGAAGTTGTTGAGGTGCAGGGGGTTGTTGTGGGAGAAACGTTTCCATAACCATTGTAATCTTTCCGTAGTGATGGTGGTTATGTACTTTCCGTTTTGATCATATATGTTGGATTCTGAGGCTTGTATTTGTATGGTTGGTTTGTTGGTAAGAATGTCTTTGTCCGGGTTTGCATTCTTGCGTGTAGGTCTTGAGATTGGTAATGTTGAGAGGGGGGTGTATGTATTTATTGTCTTTTGTTTGGGTGTAGTTGAGGTAGTTGGCATATGCTTGAGTGGCTTTTTGTTTCCTTGTTACGTTTTGGTATTGTGTTATGAGTAGTAGGTCGTGGTCTAGTAGGTAGTTGTCCGGGTGTAGGAGGTCTTCTTATGTGCACCATTGGTGTGTGTTCCTTTGTGTGGTTTGCCATTGGCATAGGTATATTGTTTTGATGGCTTGTGCACCCCATTTGTCTTTTCTAGTAGTGGATTTTTCATTGATTATTGTGTGGATTGCTCGCCCTAGGGTGGGTTGTGGGTCAACGACGCTATCTTGTGAGCGGTGAGCAGTGAGCGGCGAGCGGTGAGCAGAAAATTTGAAAATTAAAAAAAAAATTGATTTAAAAAAAAAATCAGAATATTTGACTTAATTCTTACACCGAGTAGGACTCTTCATATAGTTTCTTTACAAATATGACTAAAAGTAGATGGTACGTTTAACTGTGGATGGTGCCTATAACCGTGGAGTGGAAGAAATTATAAACTTTTGAAAAAACCATCCATAAAAAGAAACGGAAGAAAACGAAAAAACAATTTAGAAAAAAAAACTTCCAAAATAATAGGGAACATAAAATAAGGGATAAGAATGTAAATTAAAAATTTAAGTATTTATCCACGAAAACTCAAAAAAAAGAAATAGGACCTTGATTAATTTTTGTTAAATAATATGCAGATTTTATAGAATGAAACCATAAATTCTCCATGGTCATAGGGTCTATATCATACATTTCATTGAAAAATTTGAAGAATAAAAATTCAAATTTTCTGCTCACGGCTCATTGCTCACCGCTCACCGCTCACAAGATAGCATTCCTGAGTATGGCCGTAGTGTCTTTATTTTGAATTTGCGTTAGTGTTATGATCCCGTGTGTGTATAGTTTGTCTAGGTATTTTTGGGATTTTGTTTTGGAATTGTCGGTGAGGGTGGTGTATGTTGGGTTGGATTTCCACGCTTGTTCTATTGGGGAATTTTTGAGGGGGAATGCGTGGTTTGCAGTGGTGACGTGGATCTCATATTCTTTTTCTAGTAGGAAGAGAGTTTTGGCTATGGGTGACCTTGCGCATGTGTGAGTCCTAAGGATGGTCTCACATGGTAATTAACCATAAAATAAGTAGTGGAAGGTGGGAAAAAATGAGCAATAAGGCTAACCTCCATCTTAAAAGGAGATAACCTAAAATCAAAAGAGGTAAGAGCAATTAATGTGAGTGGGGAAGCGGAGTTTTAGAGGGAGAGATCAAGGAAGGAGGCCAAACTCGTTTTTTCTTCGGGCGGCCCGGAAGATGCCGGGCAACGCGAGAAAAAAGGAGAATGTTGGAGGGGTCTCGGGAGGTAGGGTGAGGAACCTTAGGGCCGGTTCACACTATGCCCAAGTCGAGAGGAGAAGTGTCACTTTTCTAGACCAAACTATGTCGAGAGGAGAAGCCTTTGGGTTGAAAAAATATATTAAAATAATCCACGGCTAAAAATGTTCGGCCTCTCGACGGAAGTTTGGGTCGAGCATTTTGCTCGACCCAAACTTGGCTCGAGAGGCCGAACTCTTGGCGCCATAACTTCCTAAAAGTGTTGCCACCTAGGCTCTTTTGGAGGGACGTCCTTTGGACTTCGGCCTCTAGTGTGAAGGCCGAGAGGACGGACTTTGGACATTTATGCATTTTCATTGGTCGAAACGCTTCTCCTCTCGAAGTTTGGCCATAGTGTGAACCAACCCTCATTATGCACATGAGAGAGGAGAGGTAGGAGGCTGGAGTTGGAGGCGGAAGCGCTGCCTCATTCCGAATGAAAGGGCACGCGCATCGAATGATGATCGGGTGAATTTCAAGCGAGCGGAGGCTCAAGCAATGCGGGTTAGTGACATTGAGGGAGATGGAGGAACTACTCGCAAGATCAGAAGCGAAAGAAAAGGGAAAAAAATTAGACAAAGGGGTCGAGAGCAGCCTCGAGATCGCATTCAATTAACGATTGATTGGAAAGCGCTCTTGTATTTGCGACTACGGGAGAGTGGCGAGATTCTTCGAAGCATCCCACTGGTACGAGATGTTCGCCTCCGACAACGCTACCAAGCTCACTTGCCGAACCAACCAGCGGGCATCAGCAAATGCAACATTCGCGGCGAAGCTGCCCGTGGTCTTCCTCACCACTGCAAGGGCTGCGGGGGAGCGCAAAGTTCAGGTGCATCGAAGCGTATCGTTTGACGAGAGTAAGTTGGTAGTAGGGATCGTAGTCTAATATAGATTCTAGGTCTGAAGGTTTTTTGGGTGAGTTTCTATCAAGGCTGTGAGAGGTCTGGCAGTTTGATTTGGGTTGTTTCAGACATGCTGGTGCCATTTTCAATGTGAGGGACAAGAAGGAGAGTATGGTGGTCGAGTGTGTTCTGGGCAAGGCAGAGAGTTGGGTGCATTTTTACGGACGTAAGTAAGGGGAACTATTAGTGAGATAAGAGCACGACCTCGTGGCGCTGGAACGAGGATTGCTAGGTGCACGTGAACCTGGAGGAGACGAGGCTTACGGGGTGGGAAGAGGAGTCGAAAAGGGGTGTTGAGATTGCGGCTCCTGTGCACGAGATTGGGTGTTAGCGGAGTGATCCGCGGAGGCTAGCGTTGGCTGATGGGTTAATCAGAGAAGATTATGGGCTTGGTTGTGGGTGCGCTTGCGGCGGGCTGCACGGGGCTAGTGGGCGCGATGGCGGTGATTGGAGGATGAATACCGAGAGCAGTCGGAGCGCTCCATTCTGGCTGAGTCGGAAGGACCAGCTCTTGGGTGTGGCGCTCACACTAGGGGCACTGAGCCGGCATTGAAAACCTGACAGATTCCGCAAGTTGGGTCGAGTGAACTCGAAGGTGTTGTGTAGTGGAGCATTGGGCATAACCGGTCCCAATTGTTAATTCATTACTTCCTCATCTCTCTCTACCGGTGTGGGGGACTTCGGCTTCAGGGCAATTGATTATTGTTGCCGAGGGAGTAGGGGGTGTGATTCAGGACACTAGACGGCAAACCCAAGCTGCCCTTCACCTTGCTGTTGCTCTCGCCACCAAACACAAGGGGTTGACGCGACTGATACCACAGGTGAAAGGAAGCAGAGTGGCACACCGAGATTTCATCCACTACCTGGCTCTGTAGCGGAGACCGGGAAGGGGTTAAGGCTAAGTCAAGGCAGTGCCTCGGTTAACGTAGGGGAGTGGGATAGTTAAACTTAGGAGAAGGATACTAGGGCTAGATGGGGTGCCTTGTGATATTGTAAGTGACTCGAGTGTTTGTGAATACTCGTGTGGTTTAATAAAAACATAAAGGTGTCATATACACCACTTCTCACACATTGATGGGATTGAAGTGCACATGTGAATGTTGAGTTTGGGATGTGACAAGGGACCCTCCACCCGGACTAGGACGCAATGAAGGGTGGTAGGTGATTCTTGCTCACATAAATGGTGCATCCGCTGGGAGTTGAAGGGTGTACAATTGTTGGAGGTTGGTGTGGTGAGAGGTCACGCGAGTGGAGGAAAATGTCTTTGCTTGAGGTAAGCAACTGCAACTTTGAGCTCCCACCTTGCTGATTAATTCGTGGTCAATTCGAAATTAATTTTCTTAATTTATTTAATTTAAATAATAAATAAAATTGATTTGCAGTCAATTAAGTTTACCACATTGTTTTACTATTTGTTTTTTACCTCAGTTGCCAGAAGTCACCATGTAAGTTATTTCACTGTGGTAATTTTCTTTTACTATGGTAAAATTATTTTTACTAGATAACTTTTCATTTTTTACTATTATAAGTTAATGTTATTTTTTACTAGCCGCAAGTAGGTGGGGAGTTAGAGGGGAGTGTGGGTTCGCCCCAACCTTCCAACACTAGCACAAAGTGTTGGAAAGACCTCCCTCTAGCTCTTGTGCTAGGCTCAAGTGAGGGGGCCTAGGGGTAAAAAGTAGAGGCCTTTATATGAACAACCAGTGAGCCTCTAGGCCGAAGGGGAGAAAACATATGCCCGAGTATGGGACAAGGGCGTTTTCTCCTTCACCCCCGAACTTGACTTACCACCAAGGTAAGAGTGGTTAGTTCCTTTATAATTACTTTTAAATTCCATTGTAGAAGCTTGATGGGGAATTCTTATAGTGGACACTAGTGAATCCCGGTGGTGCTAGTTGTAGCATATTGTTATCACCCGCATGTGTATTGGCCATAAAGGTGCGTGGTGTGTGTGGAAGTCTCACGGTGTTGGCATGAGGGGGGTCCGGTGAAGTGGCGGCTAGAGTTTGCATTATGTTGTAGATGCAATGGTTTGATTGTTGGAACTCCATAGCCATAGCGCTTATGATATTGTGGATATTGGTTGCATGTGTCATGAGTGTGTCCATGAAGGCCTCGATTCGCATGTTCATGTTGAGGTTGATGTTGTTGGTGAGTGTGTTGAGTTTGTCATCCATTGTCTCGGCGAGTTCTTTCATGGCCTTGATGAAAAACTTCTCTGATACAAGTGGGGAGGAGACAACGGTCATGACTTTGGTTTTTTAAGTGATAACATCTCTCACGGGTGCATGTGCTAGCTGGATGGCGGTTGGATTTGGCTCGGTACCGTCAATACTTCCTTTGTGCGGGACGAAAATCACCCATCTCCTGAGGATGTACGTGGATTTGTGTAGTCATTTCGTATAGATCACTACGTTAAGACATTGGATGTGACGCCATCTGGTTTGTCTATTGTTCTCTTGCTTGGTTTTATATCCAAAGGTGACCCCGGAGATGTTCTCCTACCCAATTAGCCTTTTGAAATATTTGGTAATTCCTTATTGGGATTCTCGTTGTGGAAGGTTGTTCGCGACAAGGGTAGTGCTAATTTTAGCTCCGATGGGTTGCCCAACTTTTTGTCTTTGGTGATGCTCACATTAAAGCATTTGAAATGATAGGTGAGGCCATTATTGAAGAGGCTATCTCTAGATTCTTCGGTGGTGAGGGTGATGCAGGCAAAGTCTTTTTCGATGTCCAATTTGATAAGGGATAGGATCTCGATTTTTCATCCGTCGTAGTAAGAATTCCTCATGAGGTTTTTTAAAGTATGTCTATGGCCGTGTTGTTGCGGAGGTCTTCCCCTTTAAGGTATAGTCTCATGTTCCGAGCTTTGATGATGAGTTCGAAGCCTTTCTCCACCTTGCCAATGATTCTTTCTCCGTCCCCCATAGTCATGAAAAATGCGCGTTCACCCTAAAGTAGCGCCAATCCGTCTCGTTTCGGGTGTAGGAGGTGGATTTTGATGAACCCAACCCAATTTTGTGTGACCGTGTTGATTTTGATGTCAATTGGGTTGGAGTATGTAGTGCCAAGAGGTATGTTTATGAGGCGGAACCTCTCCAAACATGCAATTTTGACCTCCCTCTGATTGAGCTTCTTGTACTCTCCGTCGAATTGGATGGTCACGTGGAAACCTTTGGTAAGGCCCGTTTCTTGGGAAATCTTCTCATACATGGGAATTTGTGTGAAGTGTAGATGTTGGCCGGGTACCGCATCTGGATGTTCGTTGGGGAAGACAATTTGTTTGGTTCTTGGGAATGCTCTATGAAGTGAGTAAAATTCTTGAATTTCATTTGCGGGATGTGCCAATGGTGATGAATTCCTCGTCGGTGCAATACTCCTTCAAGTTTTTTTTGCCTCTTTGGGTGGCAAAGGCTTCTTGCATTTGGAATCCTAGCCACATTTGCCCTAGCATGTCAATGCTTAAAGTGGATGTCCGTTTTGCTTGTGTGTATGGAGGTGTTGATGTGTGCTTGCTTGGTGCCTCGGATGTGGACGTTGCAGTGTAGTCTTCGGCCTTGCGTCATTTGGTAGTTTGGCTCTCCGATGGGTCTGCAATCCTTGGGTTTCGGTATTCTAGCGTTTGCGGTATGCTCTCAGTAGTGTGTATGGGTTTGGAGAATGTTATGGTTGCTTGCTTCGAGTTGCGTTTGTACGACAGTTATATGGAGTTGTTCCCTCGTTCCAGGGAGACAATCTCTATCTGGGCATCCATTTCTAAGTCCTCTTCGGCTTCGAGGTCATTGAAGTGGGGGGGGGGGTCTAATGGGATGGTTGTGAGTTGAGGGCAACCGGGGGCTACGCTAGCACTTGCTATTTGAATTCATGGTACTGGAAATCTAGTGATGTCGGCTGTGAACTGCCTACAGGTGAGTTGATGTGATCCATGGAAATAAGGGGATTGCGTGAGAGGTTACTTGAGGTCGTATATAGTCCTTGGTGGTTGGCCGATGGTGGCCTAGGCAGCTCCGTTTGTTCTGGTTTTCTTGGGGTCGGGTCGTGGTGTGGAGTGATGGTGTCAGGGCGTCATTGTTTTGAATTGTAGTCTACTTTATTGTGTGATCGTGTGTGTGTGTCCTGGTGTTGAGAGGGAGTTGGGTTGGATGTGGGCTTTGGTGGTAAAGGTATGTTGTGTGACCGGGGCTCGGGTATGGCTATGTGTGTATGTCTATGTTGTCTTCGACAGTCTGTGTGGTGTCGTTGTGGTGATGGAGTGTCTAAGTGGGTGTGAGAATGCCTTCCCATCGTCATTTTGGGGCTGACTGGTGCGGTTGTGTGTGTAGGTGGCTAGTTGTGGGAAGGTTGTTGCGGCGCTGCGAAGTGGGTCGATTCTTTAGGGTGGTGTGTTTCAAGGCGCGTGTTGGGATGGTGTTTGGCTTTAGCTAGGAATTTGGGGGAGAGTTGGTGTTTGGTGGCCGTTGTGTTGAATCTTGGGGTTGGTGCAGGAGGTTGGCAAGTGATGAGGTGTTTGTGTGGGAACTTGGAGTTAGGCGTGCATGCACTCTGTCTTGGCCGAGGTCTTGTGTTGGGGTGGTGTTTGCTGTAGTGTTGGTTCCTGTTGTTGTAGCATTTGGGGGGTTGTTGTCGAGTTCGGTTGTGTGAGTGTGTCATGTGGTGTGCTCTCTAAGGTATGGTGTGGGCGTTGAGAGGGGGTGGTGAAGAGGGGGTGTTCACTACAACAAAACACGTCTTTTACAAATGGGTTTTTCAACTTCTACAAGTGAAAAAACCTAGACTTTACTGACGTGGAAAACGACCAGTCGCTTCAGACAAGAAGTAAAGTGTGGTCATAGTCATGTCGGACAGGACGTTCCCAATGGACACGTTCCCAATGGCAGTGAAGTTTGGGGTGCTCCAGTGCTTTACTTCTTAAAGTTGTGTCCTACTTCACTACACCTCGTCAATATAAGTAAGATAAGACACACGTTCATATAACTAGGCCTAGTGGACTCATGGCACTGACACCAGTTATGTATGGTGTTTGCAGTAGGGAGGAGTATGTGGGTTTTCTGTAGAGTGGTGAGGAAGTGGTGGGGAGCAGTAAGAGTGGGAGGGGTGAGTATGTGAGGTGAGCGGGTTTTTGAAGCTATGGCTATGATGTTGTGAGACATATAGCGAGAGGGGAGAATTGAGAGGGGAACTAGGAGGTTTCTCTGTGTTGTGAGAGTGAGATTGAGAGGATAATAGGGGGCGGAGGACTCTAGGAGTGGTAGTATAAGAGATGTGGGGGAGCTGGTAGATAGATTGTTGAGGTGGGATAGATGGATGTTGTGTAGATTGGAGTTGGGTGTGTTAAGAAGTGGGTTGTGTGTGATGGTTTTGGCGGGTAGTGGTGGAGTCTTCTTGGTGGATGCTAGTGTTAATGGGTGTGGCAAGGTGGGTTGTATTATTTTCTTGGGGAATTTTGGTTGGGGTGTGTGTTTGGCGGAGTATCTGATTTGGGTGGTTGTGAGCTAAGGGACTTGTGTGTGAGTTGGCAAGTCAATTTTGTTGGAGTTAGAGTTTCTAGAAGTGTTTTTTGGGGGATGTTCTTGTTGGCTTTGGTGTTTGTTGTGTTGGACTTGACATGTTTGCCATAGTTGCAATTAAGTGGATGTGTGTTTTGTTGATCTGGCATGTTTTTGCTTGTGAGGGGCTTGTTCTTACAGCATGGTACCTTCTGGTTGGGGATTGAATTCGGTTGTGTAGGGATGGATACTTTCCCAGCAAAGTTGAGTGTGTGTGTGAGCTCACAAATAATGACATTTTCCTTACATACATTGACTTTAGAAACACTTTTGGCTCCATTGACCATGTGAGATTGCTTGCTCATTAACAATATGTAAACCTAACATTATTTATCATCCCTTGTAAAAACATTTGGGAATAAAGAATTTGCAATTTGCAATTATGGTCATTTACTAAATGAATTTTCATCCAAATATCAATCATCCATGACAATATATCATTACAGACTTTCCAAATGCATGATATACCGAAAGTTAATGAACTACAAGAAGAAAGTTGGGATGACAAGACTTGTAAACTTATCCCCAAGAAGTGTCATCAGCAAAGTTACCACAGTACCATTTGACAATAGATTATTGAGATTCAAAGAACGATGAACAACATTCATCACACAAACTCTCATCCGTTTCTTCTCGTCGTCTGCCGAGTCTCTCTGTGTTCTAAGGTGGATGATGCACATTCATCCGTCTCTGTTAGTTATCATTGGATGATATGCATTCATCTAGTAGACCATCTTTGTTTTATCTGGCTGTAGTGCTCTATGCAATCATCCCCAAGACTTAACTAAAATCCTTTTCAGCTTTTTTACTCTTGCCTTGTGACTCACATAACATGCACAAATCTCGCAAGATACCAAGAATATAAGCTAAATTTACAATTATTTAGCTTCAACAATGAATAATGTTAGTTGATTTTAATGCAATCCATTGTAACTTATACCCCCAACGATGCAACACTGAGGTAAGAAGATTGAGGTTTAATTTAGGCATGGAAGTGAATGCTTTTGTTTACTAATGTTATGTCATTTCATTTTCGGAAAATCTCTATTTGAAATTCAAAATGGATTATTCATAGAGTGAGATCCTACTATATCCTTCTCACAACTCCTTTTCAAATTGTAAACCAACCCATGTAGTATCAACAACACTATATGCAAACTTTTTTTCTTTTTTTTGGTCAACTTTTTAAATAAAATTAAAATTTGGGCATTACAAATTTACAATGTTGCAACTACTGTCACTTAATAAGTGATTTTTCATCCAAGTTTCAATCATCCATGGCAATGTTTCATTGCATAATTGTTAGATGCATAGTATACCAAACCACGTTTCAATAATTGGCATGGATTTCATCCAAATTTCAATCATCCATGATAGTACTTGTAAACTTATTGATAGGAAGGGTCTTTCAAAAACTTACTGTAATGACATGAAATACCATATGACACTAAATACAATATTTAGTGCATGGGAGGGGTGAGGGTTTTCTTCTGCAGCTAGAACCATTACTTATTTGTAGACAAAGAACATTGCTCCTCCATAAATAGTAGATTTCTTTTTTGGGCCACTCTTAACTACAAGGCTTATCATATATCACTCACATATATGATGTGGGTTGCATACCACTCTATACTGATATGATACATTATCATGTGTTCACTTTTCCATGGTCAACCTCATATGTGACCCAAAATTTATGAGAAAAATGGCCATGGGCATAATTTGGATTTGCTAATCATCTAGCATTAAATGTATGCTTTGTACCCTACATGAACCAGGTGCGTAGAGAGAATTGTATGTTGACAATCCACTACCCCCTCAAGGTACTTGTGTGTTAATCCAACGAAGAACGACTAAGATTTGTGTTAAAAAAAGATTAGTCTACGTGCTCAAAACATGCTAACCACTCTAATGCCCCCTTCCCACCTGACTTTAGCTAAGACTAAAAGTTGGTTCTAACAACCTGGCCTTCACACCATCGACATTGTCTAGTGCCGAGCCTAGTTGGCGAATGATGTGGCATGGCTTACAAGTGGAGGTTTTAAGCCTCAAGGACCGACTCTCCCATTGGTACCTAACACATGAGGCAAGAATATAGGACCTTTAAAAGTGTTGCCTCCCGCCCTTGTGATTGGTTGCTTTTTAGTCTTAGGGTTGCTTGACACTACGGTGGAGAAGTCCTCTGGTCAAGAATTCTAGGGGAATTCTAAAATTTGATTGGCCGAGAGTGACACTCTTGTCCGGTGGTGGTTTACACTATGGCCAAGAGTCCTTTGGTGGAGAACTTAGCACATGGATGAAATAATGACATGGTTGGCAACATGGTCACACTTTTTCCAAGGGGAGTTCTCCGGAGGTCAAGTTCCTTGGGCAATCTCAAAGCCTCAGACAACGAACTTGGCCTCTGGAGAACTCCAACTTCAATCAAATATTTCTTCCTTAGAGAAATCTCTCGGGGGGTGCACTCCATTGTCAAGTTGAACACCACGTGCGATAAATAAAATCTACTTTCTACATAAAGCATCACCAAAATGGGTCAAAATTTTATCAATTGTTTTTCATGAGTAGATATACACGGTATCTATTACATAGTTAGAAATAATAACCAAATTTGATGATTCTTTTAAATAAAATTGATAAAACATACCGTTTCTAACTAGAATGACGCAAAATTGAACTAAAACAATTACTACAAAATGAAGATGCTCACAAATTTCAAAAAAGATATAAAAAAGATATTATCAATGGTTATGCATATGTAGAAAAAATATCATAATTTTCAAAATTATATATGGCTTATAATATAGGGTAGCCAACTTTTATCGCACATGGTTATGAAACGTAAGGGGGTGTGATCGCCCCGAGTGAAATCTTTGCACTATTGTTCTCCCTCTTTAATATGACATTTTTGGGAAATACAAAAAAATTGTATTATCGAGGTGTCGTCTTCTCATTACTATGACAAATGACATCAAGGTGTCATACTATTGAGGGAATACGAAAACATAAGTAATATGAGCTTAAAAATATATACAACAAGTTTAAGCAATGTAGATGGTATGAAATAATAACTTATAACTCCAAATAATTACAAATATTCTCATGAACTCTTAATTAAAAATAAGAGTCCAAAGATCTTTGGTGTTGCCTACCCAAAGTTAGCAATTGTCATCTTATCTAAATTCCCATTTAACTTTTGGAAACTAATAATTTCATGAACACCAAAATATAAAGAGTTCTCTAAAAATGTGTCGTAATATTGAGGGTGTCGTATAAACGAGTGTTGTATTAACAAGGTTGGACTATACCAACATGTTATTTCTTTAAAAATCAATAAGAAGATAATGTTGCATACTTATTTACCTTAATTTGGATGTATTATAAAGGTGGAACATTTTCAAATAAATTATTGTCATGAAAGAAGTTCTAAAACATTGCCATATACATCTTTTTTATCAATATAATTTTTTTAAATATCAATACAATGGTCATTTAGGGGGTAAGGTTTCTATTATGGCCGGCTTTGACCGTTTTGTGAAGTAGTCCGGTGGACTTCTCCTCTTGGTGAAGTTGTCCAATACACTTCTTCTCTAGGTGGTTACACTACAGCCGGTCAAGACTTCTTAAGGCAGTATTTTATTGTCTTTTCATCTTCTCTGGCATACCATCCCTCGCCTCAAATAACCATGTCTTGGGGGGAAAGTTCTTGACCAACTGGTGCACTTCTCCACCGTAGTGTAAAGCGGCCCTTAGTTATGAGGGCACGAGGAGCTTCATTAACAAAAACCGATGGTAAGATAGGTGAATAGTAAGGCATTTGGGGATGGGACAAAAACTACCCAACATTCATTGCTTGGTAGATGAAACAATGAACATGTGTGAAAGCTACTTAACTAAAACCTACTTGAAAATATTTGGAGCAAGTTCTTGTAGGTGCATTGGGATAGCCGGATGCCTCCACTATAACCGAGGGAGTTTTACCCACTGTTTTTAGGAAAGACTTTTAGTCTTAGCTAAAGTCATGTGGGAAGGGGGCATAAGCTCAATAGTCAACATAACTGGAGAGGACCCATATGACGAGTTTATGAGAATGGAGATCTTCACTTTGATAAAGAGTACACACTTAAACCCGTAATATCACGCTTGTGGCAACCAAAGTGCATGTGATATTTAGGAGTTCCATAGTGTCAACATGGATGCATGATAAAAGAGGATCAGTGTAGCATGTGACATTGTGGAATAACGCCAAATCAACATTGTGATAATGACAATAAATTACAATGATGACAACACGACGGGAAAAAGTGGGTGCAGATAGAAAAGCAATCCTAATAACCACATCTACCTCAGAGTTTATCACAGGCAGACTGGCAATAATGTTGCAAATCTGAACCTTGAATCCCCTCAACTCAAACCTGTAGGTCAAGTTAAGCAGAAAGGCAAGAATATTGGCCACAAGATTTACAAGATTTCCCACTCTTTCTCTCTAGAATTTGAAGTCTGGCCCCTCAAGGATTTGTTCAACTTAAAGTATTGCAATCATTGCTCCATCAAAGAATTGCATCATTGAATCAGTGCTCGTCAACTTGAACCATTGCATCGTTGCAATTAAGGTTCAAGTCAGCGTCCAGGGAGGTTTTGGGAACAATCAGTTGAGATTCAAGTATTTTCAAGTCCAACCAGTCACACATGATACAACCTCGGTGTATATGTATATATATATATATAGATCCTCTATCGAAAACAGTCGGCGATTTGCTCTCTAGTAAAAGTCTTGAACTTGAACCGGACATCATTTCTCAAACTCAACTGCTCCATCTGACATAACTGACTGGCCGGATCTCCCCACTTGAACTTTCAATTTGAATGATTTTATGAGCAGGTGATGTATATAAACTCTCAAAAAGTGTGATGATCAAGAACCCACAATTGTGTACTGTGTTATGTACCTATAGCTATCATTTTTCTGCTGGGAATTGTTGTACTGTGGACTGAGAGGTTAGGGTTAGGGTCGGAAACAGTCAGACATACAGACAGTTAAAAAGGTGACATAAGAATCTATCTAGCTACTAACCTGGAATTTGTGAATCCATGCATATTTGTTCTGCAGCATTTTTCGGCAGGAGACAGTGATGATGCTGCCCCACGGCCACTGCTAATAACTGGGTTTGTTACTTCAACCTCCGTATCTATCTTCTGACTATGAATAGTAGTACTGTTTCTTCGCTGACTACTCATTCATCTTCAAAACTAGATCTAAGTTAACTGGTGCAAGTCGTTCAAAACTAGAGAGATTCGATGTTTAGTAGTTACAAGTATGGATAAGGTTTAATCCTAACAGTATGTGTAGTAATCTGTAGCTCTAAGTGTTAATACTTGTTTGAGAAGTATATACCGAGAGAATGACATGAAAGATTGAGAAGTTCCTAATTGCGTCATTGTGATGCCAATTTTTTTTTCTCTTAAAGCTTAGATCTTAATCTTTCAGCTTCCTAAGCCTCTTCCCTGCAGTCGATGATGACCCACAATTCCTATACTGGAATCGAGGGTTGCAAACTGAGTGCATTTCTTTTTGGTGGATTGATTTTTTGATTCAGGGTTCGGATCGTCATTTATTGCTCATGTGAGTGTCATGTAAGATAATCTGAGTGTAAGTTGTACTTGGTCAATCCATCTCCATCTTCTTGATGTGTATCAAGTACTAACCTCCGAGGGCTTGCTTACACCGACACAATTATGTAGCTATAATTGTGTTGGTGTAAAACTAATCTGTTTTCTCAATCTTCAATATGCAGAAAGTTTCGAATCCCATCATTCATGTTGATGCAAATTTGACACCAACTCCATCATCACGAGTCTGTCTGCACATGATTATCAGCCGGTCGATCAAAGAGCCTTTTTTTGGGTCAATCAATCGGTTCGTGATGAAATTCAATGCGATTCGCCTTGTTCTAATGCGCTTCCTGTATTGGGTCAACGTTGATTCCCTCTAGCTAGCAGATGATAAATTTTGACCGTTGGATAGGAAATTGACTCGGGAAATCACCTAATACTGTTAGCAATTGTAAATCACACAAATTATCGTTCTTCAAGTTTGCATAATGAGATTTGAGACGCAAAAGTTACAGAAGGTCAAAGTGAAGATTGTTTTATGTAAATTCTTTTTAAACAGTCACATAGGCCCTCTCATAATGTGTTAACAGTTAAACCAAGAACAACTGGTGTATGTTGAGCACATAGTCCAATCTCATCATACCACATGTCATTTCTGATGTTTAAAAAAGAAAATCTACAAACCTTGCCATATAAGTACCACTCATAGTCTCAATCATAGGCGAGCTTCTAGACTTGTCTACTCAGCTAGAGGAGCTAATTTCAGTACCTACAGTAAGCACTTGAACCGAACTCAGAGTTAGATAAGTAGATTATCTGGATTCCATAAATAGAATCTGAATTAGGTAATCAATCAATTGTGTCAAACCTAAATCTGATTTAATTTTTTTCCTAATTGAAGACTATGGAGGTCCGAAGGAGGCCACATGCGGTTTTGCTTCCGTTCCCAGCACAGGGCCATGTGCGACCATTCATGCAGTTGGCGCACCAGCTTTGCCATGTCCACGGCTTCCACGCCACCTTCATCACCACCTCCTACATCCACAAGCGATTGGGGCACCATGAGAAAATGTGAGTGCTACTTAAAGTGAATGTCAACCTAGTACATTACAAAGTGTATGTGTCTCTTTCTAATGTTTAATGTAGCTCAACCTAAGGTAGACGTGCCTTACATGGATACTTTCTCTCTGCACCCACTTCTCGTAGGATAGAAAACACGCAATCAGTGCAACAGGATTAACAAATCGAAAGCGTGGATGTAGTCATGTACCTCGTGCTTTTCGGAGCCCATGTGAACATTTTATTCATTATCATAGTGAAGATGTTCACTAAGTGGTTATATAGGTCCTTCCCATCACATTCATACTATTGAGCCGAGTCTAATGGTTAGCATGATTTGAGCACGTTGTCCAACGTCTTTTGAACACATGTCTTTTTGGTGTCAATCCCTACATTCATTTCTAACCACATACCACTCAAACGTAGGTGTCTAGATTATTGTTGTGTTCGAGACTTTATGCACGTGTACCTTAACACTAACACCAAATGACCTTTTCTTTGAAAACAAAAAGAACTTATTGCTAGATCTTTTTGGCACGTAGGAGGGGTACTAGTGCTATTGAATCAAGTTTTGGCAAGGAACCCACAAACTTAGATGCTTAAGCAATGGAAGTCAAAATATGGTTGGGGATACTTTTTTACTTTGGTCATCAATAAGGGCCTCTTCACCTTTGCTAAATTTCCTTGGTATGGGAGAGGGGCAAGTGCTAGTTCTAATTAACAAAGTTTCGATAGGGATCAAGGGGCCCAACAACTACACATACCAATGTTTAGATTGGTATCACATTTTTTTTGTACATTGAAGATTGTACATCTTTTTGAAATGTGTACCTAGATACATATGTTTGAGGTTTCATTCCTTTTTATATCATTCAGATCTATGTACCAATTAAGAACCACCTTGTACCCATGTACAATTATCCTAGTATCAATGGTATTGACCCAAATAATGATTCGACCGTACAAAGATTCTCTCATTAATATGTGTTACCCGCCAAGGTATCAATCTCTAACTAGGTACTCCTACAATTATGATATCGGGTAGGTTGACACCATCATTGTTATTGTGTATTGATAGCATACATGCACCTATATACCGGTCCAACATTGGTATATAAGGTATGTATACTCAAAAGCAATATCAACCTATAATGAATACCTAAACATCTTCTACAATAGGTAACCAATGATTATGAGCCTCATACATTACATGAACATTTAATGAAGGTGTCGGCTTTAGATCAACTACAAATTATACTTCAAACCCCTCATAACTTTTGCCTACAAAATCGAAACAATGTGCTCATTTATCCTCTTCGACTTGCGGATACAAAAATATAAAAATGTGACACTCTTAATTTCAGTAACCGTTGCTCAAACGCTTCATCTGACTTCATCTAATGTGTGGTCTCTGGTAAACTGGTGATAATTGCAGGGCCAGAACCGACGATGGCCTCCACTTTCTGGACATGCAAGACGGGTTCCCCGACGACTACTACACTCTACAAAAACTTAACGTCCTCTACCACGCATGCACAACAATACGACCCAGATTGGAAACCCTAATTGGAGGGCTCACGATCGCGCCCACGTGCATCATCTCCGACCTTGGCATCCTCGAAGAAGCGCACAAAGTAGCGCTCAAATTCGGTGCCTCGAGCGCCGCGCTCTCCACCCAAAACGCGCTCACATTGAGTGCAAAATACTATTGCCCCCGCCTGATCGGCGAAGGGCTTTTGCCCCTTCCAAAGATCGACGACAACCCCACCTCGTCGACAAAGTACGTCGCCTCAAAAGACACGGACGTGCGAACGTTGCACACGCTTCGCGTCGGCGAGGAAGTCGCAATGCTCGCGCGAGAGGTGACGTGTGTGCCCGGGATGTACCCGATACGCCTTCGGGAGTATTACACTCCACTCTTGGTGCGGGATCTCTCGGATCCCACATTTCAATCACTCTCGGATACACAAATCAAGAATTTACGCAAGTGTGATTGGATCCTCATGAACACATTCTACGAGCTCGAGGCACCGATTATCGAGGCGTTCCAAAGAGACTCGGGCATCAAGTTGACCAACATCGGCCCCCTCATTGCCACCACGGTTCCTGAAGGAGGAAGAATTAGTACTCCTCACGAGGATGATGTCAAGACAGTCAACAACACCGACGTCCCTTCAGGTCAGTTCCAACACATGTGAAATGCAAAGGTCCCATGTGAATGGGGTTAAGCCACAGTACCTAGAAGTGGTCCAATGTGAATGGGCGTAAGAAACTCTTTAATGTGAATTAGAGACTTGGTTCGTTCTTGTATATGCCTTTCACGACGAGGATTGCGTAGACAAAACATTGGTCCGCAGTCAGAATAAGCCTTTATCTACCCCTCTAGTAGATTTGGATACCATGTAGACTAGTGCTTTTTTTGCCCACGTAATCCTTGCTCACCTTCATGTCGTTGCTCTCAATCCTCAAAGGTTACGGGTGGGTGCTCCGTGCCACACAAACTCTTCTAGACTTGCAGAATGTTACATTATCAAAATGAAGAATGTTTAACGCCATTTTAACGTGCATACATCTTCATATTAAGCTCCTCTCGAAAGAAGGTAAGGCGGAGGCATATATAACATTCTAGCAAATGAACCCTACATTCATGCATCTTCTCAACAAAAATTATGCTAAGCTCTTTTTATGGGTATGAAGTTTACTCTATGATCTCTTGTCCTCAAAGCTTTTGTATGTGACTTTGAGATTCCCAATTCTATTTGAGTACTTCTCGTGGGGAAAGTCCTAGTGTTGCTGAACAGCAAGGCGGTAATATCGTAACAATTGTTGAACTATGGGGTCTATTATCAATCAGTCGTACATTTGATGGAAGAATGTGAAGTTTACAACAACAAAGATTATGCGATGACGATATTTTCTAGAACTGATATTCAAAATACATGAGCATTTCAAGCTGTAGTACTTCATTACATCAAACATCAGCCCAATGGCATATGACAGAAATAAGCTCCTCTCTATCTAAGGTGCCATTCTTGTCTGGAAACTATATTATTTCATTTCAGTAAGATTGCATAGATGCAAGATTTCCTTGTACTTTTATTGAGTCATCCTGAAATTTTAGGAATCTGGACAGTGTACGGGCAATTTAGTGTAGAACATGTCACACTACTTCCCTTCATGTCTGAAATTTCAATGAAATCATGGTGTTCGATCGATCGAAACTAACCCGACTGAACGTTGTTTTGATCCCAACAGAGCAAAGTAGCATGTGGCCAGAGGAGACCACGAAGTGCATCGAATGGTTGGACAACCAAAGCCCATCATCGGTCATCTACGTGTCGTTCGGGAGCTTGATGAACATCACCACCGACAAACTTCATGAATTCATGCTTGGCCTCGAGGACTCGGGAGTGTCCTTCTTGCTTGTGCTCCGCCCTAATGTGGTCGATGGCGGCCATGATCAGACCGGTAAATATACTTACTTGCAGAATAGAAGCAGTCTGACTAATTTTCCTGACATTTATATTTTGTTCATCGCAACTTTTGTATGAATGAGTATACTATACACTTTCTAAGAAATGTTGGAATCAGAAGAAGAGGAAAATTTATATTTGAAGTTGATTTCTTAGCATGTTTTTCAAGGATCATCCTAAAACAAGGGTCTATATACAGATATTCTAGGTCTGTGAAACTCTTATTGTGAGGGAATGTGTTATGATATCTTACAATGAGAGCATATTCTTTCACGAGAAATACGAACATTTTGAATCACGGTTCTTAATTGCATTTTGATGTCACTGGCCCTTCACGACTATTATACAGGAGCCTCCGCCCCCGAAACTGGATCTGGAGGCCAACTTCTTCACGAAATCGTTCTACCTCTAGGATTTGAAGAGCGCACAAAAGCACGGAGCCTAATTGTCTCATGGGCTCCGCAACTCCGTGTGTTGGGCCACCCCGCCACTGCAGGTTTTGTGTCACATTGTGGATGGAACTCAGTTTTGGAGAGCATCTGCATGGGTATGCCGATGTTGGCCTACCCGTTTTTCGCGGACCAGCCCATCAATAGCCGGTATTGTGTGAGTGTTTGGAGAATGGCGTTAGAGTTTGAGACTACCGCGTCCGATGAGGAGGGTAGGCATCACTTGGAGCGGCACGAAATTGCGGCGAAGGTGAAGGCATTGGTGACCGAAGGCAAAGGTGTTCGAGGTGGAGCAATTGCATGGGGAGAGGCCGCTCACAAGGCGGTTGCAGTAGGAGGCTCCTCGTATCTTGACATGGCCGCCTTTGTTACGGATATGTGTAGAAGAGCTCATGAAGCAAAACCATCAATTTCCGAATCAAATTGAGGGTGAAATCTTTAGGTACTTGACAAAAAAAAATCATTTGAGACATTCTTAAAAGATCAGGATAGAGAGTGCAACGATTTTTAATAAATTAGAAAATTTATTTGTTTTCTAAAAATATTCCCAGTGTTCATAATATTTGAATATTCTTGTAAACCTTGTCTCATTCGTGTTTGGAGCTATAAATAAACATATGTTCAACAATATTTTTCTCCCATTCTTGGTCTCATTGAAGTTTAGTGACAGAAACCACTAGATGATGGTAATTGGCACACTTCCCATGAGAACCAAAATCAACAGCCAATCTGATTTTAAGGAAAGGTTGAAGTTTGAGGAGGAGGACTTCACCACATATCCTCAAACTCAAAGACTGACTTTCATTTGAACAAAATAAACTTCATTTCCATAAAACATGTTGGTGTGAACCGAGATTGTCGTATTTCGCACTCATGTCTTTCTTGGTGGCATGAATTATACTTGCCCAGATTTTCCTTTTTTTTTTCCTCTTTTCTTTCCAGATTTTCATTAATTTTACTCGTGCAACATTCCAAATGGGTACGTGTGAGCATGTTGGGCAACAAGACAAATCTAAGTTACTCTCACATGTTGGCCACCTCCCCCCCCCCCACTCAACATGGAAGTGCTCAGCCAACAATATTCTTGCAACTTCACCAATGTCAGCAAACTTCATTTAACTTCGTTAGAACGTCCAGCAAAAGGGAAGTGCGCCCTTTGTCGAAATTGTAAATGTTTTTTGGGGAACATGTAAATTGAGCTTGGAATCTTCTTGGGAACCACGAGGTTGATGAGTTAGGATATCTACATCTGGAAGATTGTTGAAACCAGAGAAATTCAAGATAACACACCCAAAACAAGATGCACCTCCAAACACAATATGATTGCTCCCAACCTTTTTAAGGATAACTTTTGACACACACTTAATCCAATTTGATACACTTCCATAGATTTGTTACAGGAAGCTTTCTCACTTACAAACAAAACACATACACAACAGGATCGCCCACATTATGCACACGAATTTGTACCTCATTGATTTACTGAAAAGCCACAGACAACTAGGAACAACGATCACCTGCTTTTGCCATCACCACAACTATGTGAAGATTAAGTCAACAATACACAGCTAGGTTCCTAAACTTCATTTTAGATTTAGTCATGTTAGCACTAATTGGATCATTAGTTTTCGCTTTTAGTGGCACATATTAATTCATATTTTGAGCAAACCGCAACATGTCACTTTTCTATGAGAGAATCTTCACGAAATTAGCATTTCAGCGCTGAAGTGTCAATCCTGTTTATCATCTACAGTACTTGCTCACACTTAAGAAAGTACAAAATATATAAGATTGCTGCACATAAATAAGGTGCTAGGTAGGTTTTCCAAGAATACAAGAGATTATCACCATGACAAATTATACACCATAAAGCACAGGGCTGCACCATTATGCAGTACTGTGTGAGAAATGTATTGAAAATATATGCTACATGTATCTTGATTACAGAACAGTCCGAAACAAGACATGTAAAAGAAACCAGCTTGACCCAAAATCCCACTGATTAGTTGCCAGGTAAGCAGGAGGTATCAGTCACCCTCTATATATTGCAGGTACGTATCTTCTATGAACTAAATAATAATTCAGGAATTCAGCAAGATTCAGGAATTCTTGCTGTAGAAAACTCATAGACCATTCAAAGATCACATCTTTTAGCTTATAGATTTATTGAGGTGACTACTTTGTTGTAGTTAAACAGGTAGAGCTCTTGCTCTCTACAATGCAACAAGATAATCATTGTGAACAATGTCCTCCCAAATTGTCAGCGACAATTGTTATGGACATGTGACACTGTCACACTGTGACCCTAACCTCAAACCTTATATCTAAACCGTAAACCCTAATGCTTCTCAGATTGAAACGAATTTGGCAGAGGTTCACACTGCACATATAGTGTTCCATACAACAGATGTTCCTACCAGTTGCAGATTTATCATATTCACAGATTGGAAGACTTTTTCAATGTGGTCTGAAATGAGGCGATGGTAACAATTCTTACATAAAAAACCCCTCCTTCAATGACTCCACTTCATACCATTGGAAGTGGGAAGTTTTCTGCAGTTGAACTTGGGTAGGGATCAACCCAAGAAGAATCGCTCTTGACTGCTTCCTTCCAACGTTGAGCAAAAACCAATATCTCTTCGTGAGATTGTTTTCGAACCTGTTGCACTTGAAAAAGGATTATGAGTGACCAGCAACAAGAACTGAATCTTATCAACTTCAGGATTTCAGAAATATGCTCTGGAGTTATAGCCACTCGTGTATCAATTCTCTGCTAGGCATGCAATTCCAACCATAATGAATATATTTATTCTGAATTGGACCATCACCTTTATCATGCGTGGCAGGTCTACATCTTATCATTACCAAGTTTCTAGAATTTCATTGCTTAAAAGGCTGTTCGCCAGAAATGCACCTTGCAAGAACTAAATTCATAAGGCATTATGACCAATCATGCCAAGTAATTTACTAGAACCTAGGGGCCACATAGACTAATGTGTGACCTGTATTCTGATATCAGAAAAAATGCAGACTGATATGCAGACTTGGGAAGTGGGAAAATTGTGATCTTACTTCTCCTCTTGAACCAGAAGCAGCCTGCCAAAAGAAAAATTAAAAAACATGTCAATAATATGACAAGTATAAATTGAAACATGAAGGCATTGTTGGACACTTTGACCACAAGATCTGGTGGAAGTTGGTTCTCTGCAGAGTGTGTACACTAATTAAAATATTATGGATTCAAATTTTAAGATCCAGTTTCGAAATCAGCACACACATGGGTGGCATTTGTTTATGCCTTTCTTGCAACTTTGTTGAGCAAGAGAACCCATATTTCTGCATAGTGCAGTTCAGTAGCTTACTCTGCTCGTGGGGATTCCTAAATGCACAACATACTCATCATCAATTACTCCAACTTTTTCGCTACGGATTCCCTGATTACAAACAACAGTACCCATTAGTACTTGATCGAACTTCAATTTGACACAAATCAAGGATACATAAAATGCTTATGCATAAAGATTCAGACTTCAGAGATGATATTGACAGTAATTAAGTGGAGAGTAAATTGGCATGCAGAATTTATGTACAAAAGCAAAAGATATGTCTGGTAAAATAAAAGGCAAACAGGAACAAAGTATTGCTTGACATTGGACAATTTAAGTAACCCAATGAGCACAGATTTTAGAGAAACTTGACTCGGAAGAACTGAGAATCTCACCTGGGCGCAGTAGCCGAGCTTCAAATCTAAACCCCAACCATGAACAAGATCATTCTAGACCACAACAGTCACAAGACAACCCACAGCAAGTTATAGGATAGATTATATTGTGAAGTTGATTTTGCTTTGCATGTGCAGAGTTAACCCTTGTAATCAAGATGCCCATTCTGGACATAAAGGTGACATTTGGAGGGGCTTAAGATTACCTCTTGATACTTTTAGCTAAAAGTGTCAGAAGTGACCCTTTCCTAAAATTAGCCCATTTGTCACAGGCATTATTCCGATCAGACCTTGTACAAGCTCAGATTTGAGCTCATACAAGTGACCTTGACTCAAATGCATACCATGTGTGTCTAATCGCCATTGTCACATATAAATTTTACTTCCTCTTTTCAATAGGTTGTGCTAGATTGGGATTCATTACCATAGACCAACATTTGGTGATAATCTCAGTACTTCTTGAGGGTTCATACAAAATGTCACGTATCCTGTATAAATACACCCCCCATCCTCTAAGAATAAAACCATATGAAGAAAGCAATGAGAATGCCAATATATCCTTCCAACTGTTTAAGCTATTTAATTCTATGATCTCAACATCAAACCCAAGCAAATACCTGTATCATGTGCCAAGTGCATCTCCAAGCAGCTTTAGAGAAAACTGGTGCCATGACCTCCACCCACCTGCATCAATGCAAATTCCATGAAGGACATTCATTTAAAGTCTTTGTACATTACCATACTTTACAGAGCCCTTTGGGCTTAAAACTTGCATGAAACAAATGTCTTTGCTAATATCTACCTGCCCTGAATAGATACAGCAAGAATGCAAGGAAATTCTCACCCGGTACAAGGGGGATCAGTGCTGCTCTCTGTGCACATGAAAGACCCTTTTTTCTTGATAAACCGTCTGTTCAACCAAACAGAAGATTTCAGATTTATGTAAACAAAAACATATTTTGGGCGCCAGCTTCTGCTAATACATTCTTGCTGTTGAGTAGCATAGTGATGCTTTTGAATTGAAGATTGCAAAGAGCAAGAACCTTTTTTTTGTAAAGTCTTGAAAAACTGGGATAAAATAATGACAACAATGAAAATTACCTGTGCACTCTTTGATCTGGATGTCTCCGAGTAAATTTGTGGTGAATCTCAGGAGACAGCGGATCAAGAGCTGGTTGTGTAATCTCAAGACCTTCTTCTTTCATAATCTTTAGATACCTGAGAAGAAAATGTGGCAATATCTGAGCTCAATGTGCTAAGCCTGTACAACTTTGGCAAAACCACACTTCAATGTAAAGACAAGCACTGAGATCCATAAGATTCATTTAATGAGATTTATGAGTCAACCACAATGATGTGCACATGTCTGTGTCTGTGTATATAAAAGCCACACAACATGCAGGGGTCAAAAAAAGAACATTCAAGAAAAAGTTAGGTCTAGGCAATAAAACCTCACTGGATCAAAGTGTTCGACTCCAAGGTCCTCATCCCATAAAAATATATAGTTGTACTCTTCTACAATATCTGGGTGCAGGAATCGCTTGGCAAACCACCTGTCTTCCCATGTCACATATATTTACCTTGTTAGACTATCAACATCCAAACATATATACCAGAGGTAAAGAATTTCAAGATAGCAAGAAATGATGATCACGAAGTGACCAAGTTGAATATGGTATGAGGATCAACGTTCAACCATATAGAGAGATAGCAACAACAAAAGAATTGCAGATAAAGGACAGTAGAGAAGTATACCATTTTGTTTGGTGGCTGGCAACAATATGGATTGATCGATTACTCCAAGGGAGGTCGTTCCATTCTTCCACGACTCCATCATAATGAAATAACATGATTGTAAAATTCCTAAGAGGAAACTGGAGGTGAACAAACTAAGTATCAGATGTCAATTGCACAATACTTCTGTAAAGCACATTGTATTAAGATCATTGAGAGATATTGGACGGGTTCCTGTAGCTCCTTTGATGACATATATATTTAGATATCCAGCGTTTGCAAGATCAATAAACCATATGCAGAATAGAAACTTAGACATTTGTTGGAGATGTCCAAATGCCACTAAGTTACTCACCTTTTGTATAATCCGATTGACAATGGTCTTTTGCTCTATTCCCACTGCCATTGCCAGCAAATTCCTTGGCATTTCTGCTTGAATCTTTTTCAAGGAACACATGGAACAAGGTTAGTGAGTTGACCTGGAAAACATCCTCAAAGCCAAAACATTTACCAAATTACCTAATGCAATATACTCCAACATTATCTGTGGAGAATCTCTGGCCTGATGGAGCAGTAGTCCTTTCTGTTTGTATGGCAATTACTTCTTAAATCTTGATGATAGATTGGACCACATAGAACATTCATAGTGGACATAAGGAAGGAGAAGTGCACTAAGTAGGATAATTTATCACAACAATTAGATTAAGGTAGAGTGCTTCCTGCTTTGGCTCTTAATGAATGATTTTTCTCAATATATTGGCACATGGCAGTCGTACATTGTTTGAGCCCCACTCAAATCCCACATGGAAGTTATAGTTCCACATCAATAAAGATGAATTAGAAAGCACCTTAAAGTATCAAGTAACAGGCTTCGTGGACTCAGTATATTCACATTCTTGGTTATGTGCTGACACGTATATCTTGACTGATTAGTCATAATCATTATATTGCTCATAAGTACAATCTCTGAAACAGCTGATTGTAGAGCACAAAATGACAGCCTTACCTTAGTCTCAATCTTGTTATCAAGAGGACGGAGTGCCAAATCGGAAGTGATCTCCATGAACCCTCGGGGAAGTGCCTCACCACCCTTTTCCCACAAAGACCACACATGCCAAAACAATGACACTTAGGTAGGGCAAGTAAATCTACTCAGATACATTCATACATCACACTCCAAGAAATGCAAGCAATTCAAGCAATGTTTTGATAAATATGATGCAGATAATGGAAGAAATAGATATTATACACCAATACATGATCAGCCAATCTCTTGAAGAAGTTCTGAAAACTCAATGTACAGGTTTTATTGGGTCACTGGCTCTTCCAATGCATTCATAATTAACCCTGATTTGCAACCTACTCACAAATAAAAAAGAATTCTGCAAGATAACAACATTATCATGTAGGTAATGATAGGCTTATATAAACTACAACCAACTGTACAACAAAGAGAGAATTCATAGTGAAGAAGGTACCACATCAGAAATCAATGATGCCACAGGCGTCATAACTCCTTGAACCTAAATGGTCAATGTAGACACACACATGACAAGTGTCACAAGATATCACTCATGCACCCACAGTATGAGCTTGTTCTTCAAAAGCAAGGACCTCATTTTCGAATTCAATTAACAGAAAAGTACTCAAATGAGGACACCTCACAACCAAAACAAACAAACAGAAAAACTCGATGTGGTGCAAAAATAACACTCAAAAATTACACAATCACGACGAACGACTGCATTGAGGGTCACTACAAAAGAGGAGGAGCTAATGAATGTGATGAAGGTCAGTAACCTACAGTATCATTGACGGTGAAACTAAGCATGAAGAATGAAAACATGATGATCAGGATTCCACTGGACATGTATTTCAACTTCAGCCATCGTGTAGTCCCCATTTGCAGTAGTCTGCTTGGCTGTACCAACACACAGCAATCACAAGGACACATTAGATGGTAGAGCTGTTATTTTAAGTGAGACTTGGTCAGAGCAAAGTCCAAAACCAATGGTCACATATGATAGGGTAAGTTATGTTTCAGACATATTGCACCACAAGGGAAGAGGTGTTTCCACAGAACTACTTGAGTGGTTGTGGTTGTCGTTCCAGCCCACTTTCAACCACAACTACAATTACATTCATTTACACACAACTACCATTTGTAGTTGAGGCTTAATTTGACATCAACAATCGCCCCTCCTCCTCCTACTGGTGCAATGTTTGGAGTGGAAATAAACAATTTATGGATTCTAGTGGAAAGTTTGTTTTAAGAGTAATTGCCTCCTACAAAACCTCTCCCATGCTTGGCCTTGAGGTTCTCTCCCAATGCCACATAGCAACTACAAACAAAATGAAACCAAAGAAATAACCTACAACCATCACAACTACTCCCAACTATACCTCACAATATCATGATTGGACAAGGTAGAGTAGTTGTGGTTATGGTTGTTATCAATGCAACTTGTCCCTCAGAATTAGAGCCAAAGTAAAGTACAACCACCAACCACCAAAGTGAGACACACAAGTAAGAACAACAAAGATGTATGTGACCACTACCATACTACACGAATGGCTCCCCACCAGCTAAATGCAAAAGATTGTACAGGTTCACGTTCGCAAAGGCACATGCACACAGATGAAGATTAAAGCTGAAACGAAAACATTTTTTTTAAATAAATTCTAAAAATATTTTAAAAACCACAGCAACTTACGTGAGAAAAGTAGGTTATCAGGGATGGAAGACGCATCAGCATCTTTCTAGGACTTGGAGGGATAGCAACATTTCTCAGCTTCCTCTCTTCCCTTAACTGTGGCTGCAGACACGTGGGTAGATAGGCATCAAACTTTGCAAAAACAAATTTGAAGAATGTAATTACATGATCGCCATTAGTGTTATCCTCTTACTTAACATGAATATTGATCAGGAGTTGGTTGTTTTGCATACACCACCTTCCATGTCTTGTAAGGCTTTGGTGCATGCTTGACGGTAGTCTGAGGTTCTAGAATATTCTATGTCAGTCTTTTGAGGGTCAACCCTCATTTTGGCATGCCAGGAGGTGGTAAAATGAGTTTGACCTCAATGCACCGGAACAGGTTGCTCTTAATTCAATTTCAAACACTACCTCTGAGCATGCACCACAAATTGAAAGAAATTGCTGATGTTATATGTAAAACAACCAATGGAAAATCATAGGGGACCAACTCCCAATGAACAGTCCCATTTAGTTAAAGGATAAATCTATTGCATGCAGATTATTGGTGATGCAAAGCAGTACACGTCTTTATTTCACACCAACAGAAAAATGGGCCATGCCACTCCCTGTTGGTAGAGATGATTCTACAATTCTGGGCAACCAATTTGAATTGGTAGAATTGCCAACTAATATTTTTGATAGGGTTCTGGGCTGCAATCCTTCACGCCAAAAGACTATCATAAAAGACCAAATGTAGTCAGTCTTCCACAACCATATCCTCTAGTTGCAAAAATACCTCTGAACTCACTTAAGAACCTCTCTGTGAATGAAAAAATTAAATTTTCTCACCTGCGTGGCCGACATGGTAATGCCAAAAATGCTCTCAACCTCCAAATGTTTGACCCTCACATCAACATTGATAATGAAGCTTGTCCTTCAAGGACTTCAGATAGCTGCAACCGCGTAAAATCTGACACTCAATGCCATAAAAACCTTCACAAGTGTACATAACATCAGTAAACATAACCCAGCTCCTTAAAATTGCTAAAAATTGACAACAACAACATTTCTTATCTACTCCCAACTGTAAGCTATGTAATAATCCACCCAAAATGCCAGCCCCAATAACATATCTTTACCAATAAATGCATTGAACATCCAACACACATTCCTGCACCATGCTCTGACAACAAATAGCATCAACAAACATGCATTCCAAATGTGTCCTAGGTTTTGCACTTAACCCCCAATGTCCGGGTTTAAGCTAAATCGCACGAAGTCAGAGGATGGAGATCATGGTGCCTGATCATCATCATCGCAGTTAGATCACATCACTAAAAATTGTACAAACCACAACATCAATCCAGATCACAGCGATCCTTCGGCTAACCCACGTTTTGAAAAAAAATTGGGAGCAAACCTCCTAAAGTGTCACTGCTCCTTAAGGGCGCCAAAACTGACCATTTCCAGCCTAACCCACTACAACACTAACTAAATGGGGTTTCTTCTCAGTCAGTCAGAAAAATTGCAACCATCGCATCTGCACACAACGAACTCTGAACCAAGGGTTTAACAACCCATATTTCACAGGTTCCGCCCATCTCCTGAATTTTTTCAAAAACTGAACTCTCATCATCCTCCCTTGAATACTCCATAGCCAACATCTAATGCACGAGAGCGAAAGGAAACTTGATGGACTTCAAACTTGGCAACCAAGGAATGGAATCAACCAAGAGAGTGAATCCATCCAGATTCCGGAGGTTGAGGTCAGTTACCTTAGATCGTGAGAAGGGAAAAGTGTTGTTGCAACGGAGATGGCAAGATCCATTCACGATCGAAAGATGATTTTTAAATTGGAGCAACTTACAGGGAATGATGCGATAAATGCTCCGGTGTAAGTAATAAAAATATGTTTGAATGATTGGAATGTGCGCATTAACCTGGCCTCGCCATCGTCATGATGAGTGACCGCCGAACCTGGGGACTGTGGACTGGACTCTGGACTCTGGACTCTGAAGAAGAACTTTTCTCACCTGCCCCCGGCTCCGGCTGCCCGGTCTGCCCGTGTTCCCTATGCGTTCCCATGCCACGTTCCCTTTAATGAAATGAAATTAATTTTAGAGTCCGGGATGCCGAAAGGTTTATTGGACTAAGGCCACATCAGGGTGATGTTAAAACCGGTTAATTCTCAATAGTGGTGGAGTGTGGTGGCCTCCGTGACGTAAAGGTTAATATTAACTTATGGTCTAATTGACAATATTATTTGAGATTTTCTTCTCAGATAATGTAGTGATTAAAACTTATCTCTAATGAAGTTGTATAGGGGACACTCCAGCATAAAGCATGCTTCAATTTCAACTACACTGTAAAAGAAAAAGTGGCATAATCTATTATCTCTAGAGATAGGGATGGTTGACCATTGTCCAGTTTCCGCAACAAGTCCACGATTCAAGGTGCGGTAAGCAGCCATGATTTTGTGTGTGTGGGTGTGTCAATAGTTGCTTCAAGTATAATACACATTCGTATTTGAGAAATCCTTCATATGTAGGTAATCTAGTTCCTTCCCCGCAAGATGGAAAGAGTTCCACTCTTTAGCAAGAAAAGCCTCGTTGATATTATCAAATATGATTTTTTATATTGTTGGGTTGCCCCCACGATGAGATAGAGCCCATGATGCTTTTCACATGGTTGTAGATTTATGCCATGTGTTAGCCCCTTGTCCACCAAGGTGACGAGGAAGTGAGACTGCTTAAATGATTAACGAAGAGGATGGTAGGTCAGCTACTCGTTGTTGAGAACTCAAAGATAGTTTGAGAGCATATAAGTCCATGGGAAGTTCTCCAAATTCATCCACACAAAATGTGAGAAGTTGTCAAAGAACGCACTTTGACGTGAGACGCCCATATGTATCTTCACGCCCTTCTCAAAAACCTTCCATTGAGAGTTTTTCAAAGTCAACTCCCCAAATTTCAATGAACGGGAGAACCAACCACTACACTAAATATTGTATTTAGTGACACTTACTATTTTGGAATCACGTGATGCTATAACTATTTAGTACTATATATCTCGTTTTTCTTAACAACAAATGTCAAATTGGTTGGTTGAACATTATAAAACATTAACATCTTTACTTGGTAAGAGATTACATTAACAATAGAAAGATGTAGCAATGTTTAAAACTCCAAATAGTAAGTGACACAAAACATCATGTTTAGTGTAGTTACGGAGAGAGGGAATTTATTGTATACAAGCCTTCCTCTCGTTCATCCAACGTAAAAGCCCTTAACTAATATGAATCTCGGATTAAAGAAGAATCTGTGGAATATATCTCAAATTCATAAAGAAAACATGGACGATCACAACATGTAATCAGTTGCACTTGGAACCACTACAGAGAGAGAGAAGAGAAGAAACGTTGACCTTTCGATCAGCGTGATTGGAATGCCCGTTCGACCCACCCTTGATATTATACCCTCAGGGCATAATACCAATGGTGTAGGACTACTAACCCCTCTCGGGGTGGGCACTATAGTAACCGGATTGGCTAGGTGCCTATGGGCACTTAGCGGTTGGCTATATGGGAGTCTAATAGTGGTTATGCGTCTGTTGGTAGTGGCTGGAACCACTACACTACTTATCCCAATTACAATTACTTGGGATAAGTAGTGTGTGTTGCAATTCGGAGTGCAATACCATATTACTCAGGAGTTCAATATTGACTAACGAAAGTTCAATAGGTCGTTCGGACATTATAGAACATAAATTACTCTACTTCGTAAAAACACATTACATTCTCATCAAATAGCTATAGCATTGTGTACCTCCGAACATTGACACACACTAATTGGGATAATCAAAGTAGTCGATTTATGCCCAACAATCTCCTTGGACACTTCTAGCTTGAATCTAGAACCTCCAAACCTATGTCCGGAAAGAACCGGTGGTTAGTTACATATGCACCGGTTGAGTTTGAGAAATAACCGGTTGAAGTTGGAGACTTGAGGAGAATTACCGATTATTTTAGAGGAAGAATATACCCCAAATGAATGAAAGCAAAACCGGAAGATGATGTCAACATGTAACCGGTTGGATTTAGAATCACTAGGATCTTGACCGACTAAGTTATATATGCCCAAACACTTCCCGGGCACTGCCTCCAAGCCTTTGTAAATTGTGTTTGTGTCGGAGTTGGTTTCTTGGAGCTCGTGCATGGTTGGTAAGGTAAGTACTAGCTACTTCCCTAGAGAGAGTGTGCCATTGGACCTCGGGCCAAACCATCCGGCTTCGATTCCAATGAATGGGGAAGTCAATGAATGGAGATTAGGATCAACCACTAAAGTTTATAACCCATCCACACTTGTTGGTGTGGGCCACCAGTGATCGATTCCTACCAGCAGGGGCCACTTTCAGAGTTGGTTTAGTCAGTGAGAGCCACTGGTTGCAACCAGTGTTGGTACTCATTGTTCACTGGTGGCCCACGCCAGTAAGTGTGGGTGGACTATTAGTTGTGGGATGAACCGGTTGAGTTTGAGAAACAATTGGTTGAAGTTCAAGGCTTCGGGAGACCTACCAATCATTTGAGATGGATCTAGAGATTACACCTCAAATTAGTAAAAGAGAAACCGAAAGATGTCAACATGTAACCGGTTGGACTTGGATACACTAGGATCTCAACCGATTAAGGTATGTAGTTTTAAAGTGGCATGTGATTTTTAAATGGTTTTTTTAACATGTAAGTATGTATTCAATCCTGAAAATGTACATAGATGAAAGACAATCATTTAAGAAAATCTATGAGCACCACTTCAAGAATTCATAAAATATTTATTTTTCATTTCAAATATATAGCAAGACCAACTTTCATGTTCCTCGTTTGGATTTGCAAATGTGTGCATGTAGGTTTTCTTGAACCATCAAACTCCTACATTTGTTAGAATGTTGGAAGTGTCCACTTTAGGCCCACTTACCTTATGCCAAACATCCTTCCCGGACACAAGGCAAAATACACCGTTTATCCTATTTTTTGGTTTTCTTACAATTTAAGGTAGATGGTCTTAAATACTTACATAAAGTCATGGCTCAAATTTTCCTTTGGTAAAAGCATGCATCTTATACAACATAAGAGGTGGAACACAATGGGACCTCAAACATAATGGCAAATAAACCTAGATCATGGCACACACTTGATGGTTGAAATTTGATCTAGGACTTTACATTCAATAATGCCCTTGGAACATGGTAGTCCGCAGAGCCCAACATTTTCCTTTCTAATTGCACCCATACCCAGACCATGCCCATCAGCAACGACCTATGCCCACCCATGCCCACCCATAGCATGACATGTGCGCACCCATGCCCACCCATGCCCACACATAGCATGACATGTGCCCACCCATGCCCACCCATGCTATTCAAATTGTGCCCATGTATTCAAAAATTATGTAATGTGTATTGTGTAATTGTGTAATTGTGTAATTATGCCCCACCCATGCCCGCCCATGCCCGCCCATGAACAATAATAGCGCAGCCATGCCCACCCATGCCCGCCCATGAACAATAATATTGCACCCATGCCCACCCAAAACCCATGGGCATGGGTGGGTATGGGCATGGGCATGGGTATGGGCGCCCGATGTAGGGCTCTGGTAGTCCGTGAATAATGCCCACATCCTCATGCGGGCGTTTATTCATGAAACGCTATGGTCCTTGGGCATTGTTTATCACTTCTTTGACTAGCTCACTTCTCATAGGATATAAAACATGTGATTGGTATGAGATTGTTAACTTAGCAAGTCCAAATCGAGGTTGCAACCACGTTACTTGTAACTTTTGGAGCTTGTACAAATATCTTATTCATTACCGTAGGTTCATAGCTGGTTCGACACATGTTAGCCGAATAATTAATTAAAGTTCAAAAAGTAGATTCAGCACCTAAAAATAGTATATTCATATTTCCGGGAATTTTCTCTTTTAATTTTTAAAATTCAGCTTAAATTCATTTTTAATTTAAGCTTACATCTTGTACATCTCTTTTGCATTGAATGACAAGTAAGATGTGGGTGAACAGTTGAGAATGCTTTGTGCTTTATGCAAGTAGAGTGGAGTCGTGTTCAACAATGCATATGGGATATGTAAACTTTGAGGTGAAGCACCGAGTTAGACTTCATTTTAATAACACACATAACTTTTGCATAGAGTCTTCAAATGACATAAAATTTGTTGGAGGTGAAAGATTACTTGATTTCTAAACTTTTCTTAGACCACATAAATTCCAAAAAAGTTGATCTTCTATGCACAAATGAGCTCCGAAAAACTGTTATGAACACATTTTAATTTTTTGATCTTCACACGGCTGCAATGTTTTGTCCATATCTTTTGCATTAAGACTTATTTTGAGACAAAACTTGTTGGAGGTGGAAGAATGATTGATTTCTCAACTTTTGTTAGTTGGACAAAATTCTATAAAACTTCATCTTCTATGCTCAATTGGACTCCAAAAATTTGTGTACAACACATTTGAAAAGCCTCACCTAGAGTCTTGCTACTTCTTAACCCATATTCTTTGTGGACTAATGTAAGTGAGCTTGATTACAAAAGGAACACCTTCTCTCTTTCAAAATTTACATATGCTTCCACTGTAAGAGAAACTCTAGTGAGAAGTAAAGATTTCTTACTTTTTGGCAATTTTGAAAAATAATGAATTTTATATTCGGCAAAAAATGCCAATAATATTCCAAAATTTTCGGCATCTATTTTTGGAATTATTTTTTGTTGAACCTGCTATTAAACTAAGGTATCAAAGAGACGATTCTTGTGCACATTGGATGGGTCACATAGCCTCCCCCCCCCCCCCCTCCTAATTATGCTGATTATTGAGCTTTAGAATGTTTGCATGTTGTGAGCATGTAGTTCAAAAATATTTTAAACACATGTCCCATTGGTGTTTGTTCGTTCTTGGATATACACTTATTACATATCATTCCAATATAAGTCTCCAATTAGTTGAGAAGCTGAATTGGGGACGTCTGCCTTAAGGCACGTGGGTGTTATTCGGTTTATTTTTGATGTTTTCCAACTTCTACAAATGCAAGTTATGTACAACCAAAACTTGTATTGCATTAGCAATCAACGATAGAGCATCGACAAAAATCAAATCTCCCTTTATTTAGTTATGGTTAGCAAAAGTGTATACATGTGGATTCTTTAAACAAATACTTAGGTCCCCTAACTATGTTGACTGTATGAGTCTAGAATGGGTAATAAAATTTGAGCATATACTCCAATCTCTTTGGACACATGTGTTGTTGGGTTCCATTCAAAAAAAAGGATGGAGGACTGAAGCGCTCTGCAGTGTGGCAAGAGGCAGGAAGATGGATCTGAGGAGCTAGCCGCAGAGAGTTGCACACGAACTCTCTACCACATGAGGGAAGATCTTTGCTACTGATATGAAGCATGGGGGACTAAGTAGGTGCGCTGGGGCACCATGCAAGCAAACAATGGGAAGGTAAGCATGCTGGGATGCTCTTCCAAGTGAAACATTTTGCAGATCTTGATCTAACTTGTTGGGTTTTCCTTCCCACTTTGCATTTATGGAGTAGTTGTGCCAAAGTGCTAGAAGAGTGGTGGCATAAGAGAAGTGTTGGCATAAGATGTAGTGTTGCATCAAAAAGGAAAATAGAGAACAGGCTGGGCTGTCATCTCCCCCACCATTGACTGCTTGCAACTAGGACACCATGCTCATCATTCAACACAAAGATCTGATCTCCTAGGCTACCCCTCCTCAGCTAGATCTGACTCGCCTCAAGCCATTCAAACAAGGCACAACAAATGGCACATTCATCGAACAGGCTTGCACATTCTCACATTACTCTTGCAACTCATTTTACTCATCAAGTTGATACATATCACCCTTTTACATATGTATGCCATAACACTACCTTTAGCATCAAATCTCCTACACTAACCATTTTTTACAGAGATCTGATCCCCTGTGCAAAAGAAATGCTAACACTAGGTACGAAAGACCCAAAAGCGAAGACTGAGCTGCACCGGAGATCGCAAACCAACCTGCACCAACCACCAAACAAAACAGGGGATCAACATCAAAGAACCTCCGCACATCAACGAATCCGGCAAGATCAGGTAAGCTTCTCTAAAACCCTCCTAACCCACAAAGCCCAGAACCCAACACAGGAAGAGGAAACCAAGATCAGCGGCGAGCTGGACACCCGCAACACCAACCCAGCCCTGACGAATGACGGAGAGAAGAAGAACCAGAAAAGCAAGAATGCAACAGGAAAAACGGCGACCCACAACACCGGCCCCCGCCAAAAGATGATTGCGATAACAACCCCGACACCTGCAGGAACCCCGACCCTCAAACAACAGGTACACACCAGCAAAGTGCCGCCAACCTACCAAACCACAAGCCCGGAAAGCAGCGCCGAAGGGAATCTACACTCCGAAGGCCGAAGCACTCACAGAACCACCTGCAACCAACAAAAGTCCACCACCCCGTTGCCCCCAGAAGAAGAGATACACCAGGAGCAACATACACCGAGGATGCGGCCAAAACGATGTCAACACCACAAAGCAAGACGGATCCAGACAACCGAAGTGCAGACTGCCCCAACGAACCCATCACCAAACCAAGAACGACCAGCAAAGAAAACGAAAGCCAAGCCAACAGAAAGAAGGCCGAATGTGCACACTCAAGGAGTAGGAAGAAATAACAAAAAATTAATAGAAAAACCACTGTCACCCACCAAAACAAGAAACCCTAACAGAGATTGCAATAGCAGTACTGAGACAAGGATGTTTAAAAGCCTTAGCAACAGAAAACATCGACCAAAAAATGCACCAACCTGCCAATATAAAGAGAAAGAGAAACTGTCATCTCTCAATCATACCTACTTACCAACATGTACTCACTCTCTCCCTCTGATTAGAGCAAATCTCCCTCCCCCTCTAGCCATTAGCATACCTCTCCACCCCCTATACACACAAGTAGAAGCAGCCTACATCACCTGTAGAAGTAGTGCAGCAGCACCCCGGGATCAGCACCAACAAGCCCGGCGAACAAACCCAGAGCCGAAGACCGAAACGCACTGGAACAGCAAGGAGCGGAGGAGTAGACTCAAGCAGACAGAGGGAATCGGCAGCCGAGAGCAGACCTCGCGGAGGAGCAGACTCAAGCAGACAAAGGGAATCGACAGCCAAGAGCAGACCTCGCGGAGGAACAGACTCAAGCAGACAAAGGAAATCGGCAGCCAAGAGCAGACCTAGCGGAGGAGCAGACTCAAGCAGACAGAGGGAATCGGCAGCCGAGAGCAGACCTCGCGGAGGAGCAGACTCAAGCAGACAGAGGGAATCGGCAGCCGAGAGCAGACCTCGCGGAGGAGCAGACCCAAGCAGACAGAGAGAATCGGCAGCCGAGAGCAGACCTAGCGGAGGAGCAGACTCAAGCAGACAGAGAGAACCGGCAGCCGAGAGCAGAACTCGCGGAGGAGCAGACTCAAGCAGACAGAGGAAATCGGCAGCCGAGAGTAGACCTCGCGGAGGAGCAAACTCAAGCAGACAAAGGGAAACGACAGCCGATAGCAGACCTCGTGGAGGAGCATACTCAAGCAGACAGAGGGAAACGGCAGCCGAGAGCAGACCTCGCGGAGGAGCAGACTCAAGCAGACAGAGGGCAACGGCAGCCGAGAGCAGCCGACAGCAGAGGAGACTGCCGCAAAGCAACATCAAAGGACAGCAACGGCAGCCGAGAGCAGCCGACAGCAGAGGAGACTGCCGCAAAGCAACATCAAAGGACAGCAACGGCAGCCGAGAGCAGCCGACAGCAGAGGAGACTGCCGCAAAGCAACATCAAAGGACAGCAACGCCGAGGGGAGCCCGGCAAGCTACTACCCGAGGCGCACACGTGGAGCTCCACCAAACGGAACTGCCCCCGTAAATCATCTCAACGGCCTGCACCAAAAATACCAGGGAACTGGTCCGCCACGTTCAACCAATTCGAAACCCAGCAGACCATACCAGGTTCACCACAAAAAACTCTTGGATCAATATGTACTTAGCAAAATGGTGTAAACTACATAGAAATCCTAGTATCTGCCGTAAAACTCTCTCTAGCACAAATATGCAACACATATGGGTGCTTATTCTGCAAGCATGCATCCATGTCCCCCTAAACAAATTGAATAGGGGGTATGCCCAAAATCTCTCACACTCTATTAGGAATAATAGAGTCAAAACGAATGAGTTGTGTGTATGTACCATGCATAAAAACGCTTGCTACTATAGTGTCAAAAAAATGAAGAGCTAGGCAACTACTTAGCATACATGTCCATGATACCTCTCCTAAAAAAATGCTAGGATATTCACCACATGCATCTATTATGTTCTCTCACAAAACAAATGTCACAAACAATGCTCCTATGAACATAAAAATTGGCATAAAAATCACTACATCACTAGGAACATCTCCTTCTCAATGGTCATGCTTCACTCGGCCCCACAAATTAAGTTGTGGGGAGAAGAAGACCATGAGATTACTAGGAGAAACTCTATACCACAAAAAACCAATAGAAACTTAACACAAAGTTGTTTTTTCAGAATGTCTCAACGGACCACAAACTCAAGCTCTTCCCAAAGATACAAAGAGAAACTCCTAGCCCTAGAAAATAACCCCGATGTAGAAATGTTTGTAACTCAAAAACGCTCCTCTTCCTCTCAAATCACTGCAAATCAAAAGAAGGCTAAGGGCAAACCAAACTCCGGTTTGAAACGCCCTCCCTTTTGGCTTGGGTTCCAAGCAATGAATTGGACAAATAGAGGAAAAGGACTCCCCATGGATAGCCATGCCCTGGTAGCCACTCTAGTGAAAAATGGAATGAGAGAAAAAGAAGCTAGAGAATGTCAATCCGTTGTTTCTTCCTTCCCCTTTGTCATCCAAGAGGAATGGCCAAACTCTAGAGAGGACGGTAAGGAGGGCCAACATTTTAACCTCACACAAATCCCATCGGATGTGGAGGTCGACAAGTTTGGCTTTTCATTTGACTACCAAATTGCAATTTTCTTTGAAATGGGAGAAAACGATTGGGAAAAAGATACGGTCATGACATTAGTAGAGTCAAGGCTCAAAGAGATGAACATTGAGCTTGGGGATACAATAGGGGAACCCATTGCACTAATGTGTTACCACAAATCCACAAAGTGGAGTGGGGTAATCAAACTACACTTGAAAACCCCCGAGATTGATGGGGTGGAGCTCCTGCAAGGAATCCGCCCATTTATTCTCAAACTAGATGATGAGAAACTCAAGAGAGGGAAAATATGCAAAACATATGAATCCCTAGCCTTGAATAACCTCTTGTCGGTCAAAATTACAAGTGAAGGGCTAGAATCAAAGGAATGGTATGAAATGTTTGTAAAAATTGTAGAAGAGAGCTTCCAAAGGGGTACGGAATACGAAATAACAAACATTCAAAAGAAAAAAGAAAACCTCTTTGCATGGGTAGTAGCCTCTTCACCGGAACAAGCCCAACGGATGAAGGACCATCAAATCACCTACAACAACGAAATATTGGACGGGAAACTAGCCGACCAATCACTCGCATCCAAGGATGACATCGCAAGGAAGAACGCCCTCATCCTCATCGCCAAAAATCTCAACAAAGCAAAAAGCGTGGAGGAAATCGAGAAGAGTATCGAAGCATACATGGGACCTAAGAACGCGGTCAACTTCTTCTTCAAACGCGATGACAAAAATGGTAAACATCTAGGATCATGCAACATCCAATGCCTAAATGCAATGGTATACAAGAAATTTGGCAAGAAAACCGCAAAACTACTTGGCAAGCATGTAGAGTTTACCCCCCACCCTAGGAGCCTTGATGGAGCCAATGCACCAAGTGCAATGGAACTCACTAGACTAGGGTTTAGTGATGTGAACACTGCCCTTGCAAATACCATTGAAACACTTGAAAACATTCCCGCAAAAGAAAACCTACACAAAGATCTCATGAAAGAAATAACCGGAATAAGAGAGGAAATTACCACCATGAAGGATGAGCTACGAAGTGAGCAACAACAAATTGCGGAAAAAGTCGTGGAAAAATCAACATCAACCCTCCATACACAAATGACACTCCTAAAAAGACAACTTGCCACAACCATGCAAGCACTAGAAATGGCTAGTTCCTCGGCCATTGAAGGCAACACGGATACGACAAACTAGCTTGGTCAAACAACGCTACGGTAATCAATAAATCATACCTACTAGTATCTATAGATACCTTAATACACACTAAAAACTATAAAAGAAAAACAAATCCTCAAACTTCAATAAAAAGTGTCAAACAACACTATAAAACAAAATCCCAAATACTAAACAAAAACAAAACTCAACTAAAACGGGCTCGGCCTACCGGCCTCGCCACAAAAAAGAAAGAAGAAGAACAACAAAATAAACCACCCACCCAAACTACTAAAACCCAACAAAAACAAAATAATAATAATAAAAACACACCAACACAAAAAACATACAAAGTAACCAAACAACCTAAAAACATAACAAACATCAAAACCAATGTAACCCCCACTCCAAGTACCTCTCATAACAACAACAACATCAAAATCACCAATAAACCAATACGATTACAAACTAAATACAAACTCATCCACTCACACAAAGATGAGATACTAACCCATCTACATACCAAACCAATTTGGCCACATAACATAATGGCAATAGAAAACACACATCTACTAATAGCCACATACAATATAATACGCTCCAAATCCAAAATAGCAATAAAACCACTTACCACTAAGAAGGATGTAAAAATGAACTACAAAACTAATATCCAAAAACTAAAAAAGGACACTCCCCTATCAAAACAAAATCAACCTACCAACCTTGCCAAAAAAATAATAATAAGAAGAGAAAATAGAACAAAAAAGAAGAATAAAACAAAAACTCACAAACCCAACGACATTCTAAAAAGTCATAAAAGAAACAACACAAAAGAAACACAACAAACACACAAAATAAATAAACAACCCAAACACACAACCAAAACAAATGAAACCCCCACTATGGGCATCCCTCATAACAACAAAAATATCAAAACTAACAAAACAAACAAAAACAACACTACAAAAAATTACCAACATCAAATAGATATCACCAAAACTAAAACTAAAATACCTCGGCATACCAACCTCGACCAAAAAGTATACGCAACCACACCACACTACAAAGATAATAAAAACAAAATAATATACACACCATCTAAAACCCATACAAAAAATACCCGAAAACACAATAACCCTCAACACCAAAGACACACTACTCACAAATCCCCCAAATCACACAAAATAACCAACAAACCCAAACACCTTACTAACAAAGACAACATCACCAACACATCAAACTACTTAAATAACCACACCTCGAAACACCTGCTACTCCTCTGTGGAGACATCGAAACTAATCCAGGACCAATGCCAAACATACTTAAAATGCACCCACCATCACACAAAAATAGGAATAAAATGTATTTTATACCTTGCACAATAAAACTGCACCCAGAGTACCAACACTTAGCAAAACAATTTGCTGCATGTCTAAAAACAACACACCCAAACCACACTGCCACATCTATAGAACACCCACACCTCTCAAGATACATACAAGAAAACCAACATCACCCACCCCAACGCATACTATATGCACTCATTACTACAATAAGCCCATTACTAGAAACATGTGACCATCAACTAATGCACATACCCAACCCAGACTGGACAACAACACTCCTTGATAAAATAGCACATCTCCAAAATCCCCCAGAAAGACACATCCTAAAACCACACCCATACACAGAATTTATAAACAACAACCCAAACCTAATCAACCCCCCCAATACCATTCACAAACAACTATATGATTTTATAAAACAAAACAATAATTCCCCAAACCTTCAACTACTAACAAACAAATTCCCATTCCTACCTGAAAATTTACTAATAGAATCTCTCAAATGCAACGAACTCATAATAGAATATTCACATCCACCCCCACTACCCAACATAACATTACCACAAAGCCAAGATACACAAACAACTAATCACGACACACACATCATCACATGGAACGCCTCATCTCTAAACACAGTCCTACCAAACATATACAACTTAATCACAAACACCACAACAAGCCCAACAATCATCACAATACAAGAAACCAAACTAACCGCAACAAAATCAACAAAATATATACAAAACCTATTCCCAAAATACAAACTAATTTTTAATAACACACATGCGCTAACACGTTGCATACAACAAAGAATGCCGTATACCCCGGCAAGAGGAGGACTCCTCACTCTAATAAATAACAAATATGCATATCCAGGAAATATCACCAAAATACCTACCCCAGCTGTAATTTCACCATACCTACAAATCATACAAATACAAAATGCACCACTACAACCATGGCTAATCCTACACATGTATATGCCTTCCCACTTAGAAGACATCTAACACATTACAACAATTCAACAACAAATAACACAACAAATCATGGCACACCCAAACCACTCTTACATATTATGTGGTGACTTCAACAGAGACATAGCCCTTATAGGAAGACAAAACGAATCCAACGTAACACCCCCACAAATGGAAGACATAGAATGGCGTACATTCACAAACACTCTGAATTTAACTTACATCCCAACAAATAGCACATTTACCAGACAAGGTGGACAAAACTATACTCAAACAAGTTTAATTGACGGGTATTATATCCAAACGCCTAATAACACACTATATACTTCAACCACAAACCACGACTACAACCTAAATTCAGATCACTCACCAGTCACACTACAAATACCACCCAACACACTCCTAGCCCGCCCCACACAACCAAAAATAAACAAACCACCAAGGATTCTAAACCCCATCCCACAAGACAACATTGAAAAACTCAAAATAATATTCTTTGAAGAAAACTCCCTCCAAATAAACGAACTCGCCTCAATATTAATTAATGATCACTTAACAGACACCCAATGGCAAACATCTTGCACCAAATTAGACTACTTAATACAACAAATATCAGAAAAAACCCAAGAAACTTGTAGCGCCCCCCCTCTACCAGCACTAACACACCGCACAGCTCAACAAGGAGGATTCTTGCCAAAAAAACTACAAAAACAATGGAAAAAACACTTATCAACATACCACCTAATAAGAAAAGCAATTCACATTATAAAAACCATACCACTATGGCAAAACCACCCAGTAATAGAAGAACTAAAAAACCACAAACACACTACCATCCCCCCACCACCTCACCCAGATACAAACCCACAAGAATGGATTAAAACAGTAGCAGAACTAGCCAAAACTGCAAACAAACAAGCACGTAAAATTACAACTAAATACACCCAAGAATGTATAAAAAAAGCCATCGCGAAATACAAACAACTATATGAAAAAAACCCTAAAAAAATAAATAACAAAGTTTTCAAGAACCAAGACACACCGCCGTTAGACTGCATTAGAGATAGAAACAACAACATATTAACCAGCCCAGAAGACATAGCAAACGAAATCCATATTCAACAATCAATTAGTAATAAACCTATAGTCCCAACATGCTATTACCAGCCAGAACACACAAATAATTGCACGTGTGGAGTTAAACAATACCCATGGCATGACCTTGATGGATTCATAATAGATAAAAGAGGAGATCCACAAATACCACTACATAAATACTTTGACCAAGAAACATACGACCTATGCTTAAAACACCTATTCAATAATAAAACACCAGGCCCAGACAAAATCCCAAACTCAATACTAAAGAACATGCCTGATAGCTTCCATAAAATGCTACTCATTTTTTTCACACAGTGTTATAAGCAAAAAAAAATTCCAGCATCATGGAAAACAAGTTTAACCATACTTTTACACAAAAAAGGGGACCCATCATTATTAACAAACCACAAGCCCATAGCACTGGCAAACATAATCTACAAATTATTCACTAGCACACTAACATTAATACTATCAGCATATGGTGAAAAACACCAAATACTACACGACAGCCAAGAAGGATTCAGAGCAGAAAGAAACACATCTAGACAATTACAACTACTTATAGCAGCATTCGAAGATGCTAGATTTACAAACCAAAATATATACCTCTTATACATAGATTTTAAAAATGCATTCGGCTCCCTAGACCACGCTAGACTGTTAGCTGTAATGAAAGACCTTGGATATCCACTAGATGTAGTAACACTAATTGGTAATATCTACGCACACTCTACCACCATATTCACCAGCGAACACTTCGGCAAAACAAAACCAATACCCATCCAAAGAGGCATCATCCAAGGTGACACTCTAAGCCCATACTTATTTCTAATATTTCTTGAACCACCACTCAGATGGTTACAAAGGGGTAAAAACGGATATACATTTGGCACTTCGAAATTAACCATTAACTCTGCAGCCTACGCAGACGACCTTGCAGCTATAACAAACAACCCCCAATCACTGCAAATACAATTAAACAAACTAGACAAATTTTGCGAATAGGCTGGAATGGATTTAGGTGTACAAAAATGTGCCGTCACGGGTTGCCCCAACAAATCCAAACTTAACCCTGAAAAATTCAAAACCCTAATACAAAACCACAACATATCTTACAGAAACCAACTTATTCCCGTTCTACACCAAAACGAACCATATGTATACCTAGGAATCCAACTCGTACCCTCACTAAAATGGAAACTCCAAACACACATCACCACAAACAAAATAAACCATCAATGCAAGCAGCTAGCCAAATGCCCTGCTACAATTAAACAAAAAATCAATATGGTCGACACCGTCATCAGAGCAGGCATAGCATACAGTTTCTACGCAGTCCCATACTCACTTCCGACCATCAAAAAACTAGATAAAAAAATTATAGGAATCCAAAAAACAATATGCGGACTACCAAAATGCACAGCAAACGTAATAACCCAACTACCCCAAGAACTCTTTGGCCTTGAAGCCTTTTCATTAAAAAATGCATACTTACGATGCATTGGTGAACAACTAAGAAATGCTCTCAATGACCAAGGAAGACTAGGTATAATATACAAAGGACTTATACAACATATATTAGCTAAATATGGCGGCACAGAAGAAATCCCAAGAATAACACAACTCAATTGCATTAGATCACCGACCATACGTACACTATTTCTCTTAAAAACCGCCGGAGGAATTCACCTTAAAAGCACGAATGAAAATTTCCAACTACATATGACAGAATTGGAACAAGAATGGCGTACACAAGCCACAAACAAACTCCCACACCTCAACCCCGATCTATCACTCAAACTTCTACATAAATTACTAATCCATAACATCTACAAAATACAACACATCACCCTACCGAACGGTACAACCCTTATGACGCCAGACGACTTCAAAACGTATCACAAAACACCAACCAAACTAGAAAAAAACGCACTCCAAATAGCCGAACAACTATTCTGCTACCCAAATTGCACACCAAACTGCCCAAATCCATGTACAAGACACCCACCCGCCCGTACGCTTAAACCAAGATACATCTCAAACAATCAAAACCTAGTTCCAAGAGCACCAGATAACCCTCCCCAACCACCAATTCCACAACAACAGCTTCACCCGAACCCACCCCCAACGTCTTAAACAACCCCATAAGATTCGCCATCGACGTAATATTAGAACATAAAACAAAAACCATAAAAGACAAATATAAAATAATAAAGAAATTCAACACATACTTATGTCAATGGACACTCTAAAACAATATTACATACAACAAATGGATGCCACAAAGAGAACTCTTCCCCCTCAACCATCCAACAGTCATCGCGCACAACATTTCACTACTAACAAAATATTATATAATACTACAACATAAGCAGTATAAAAAAATTCTTAACACACACTTTACCTCTGAACAAAACAGAGATACAAGGTTCATCCCCCCATCTACAAATCTCCCACTCACACAAATATTCATAACCGAATGTAATCCAGAAAAAGATATTCTTACCAATAAAGATACCATACTAATTCACAATGAGCAAACCCACATATATGAAGATACTGGGAAATACCTTATCACCATACCAACAACAAGACTAAAATGGCTATGGCAACAATACAATAAAGCAAGATAGAACTCACAGGGACTAGTACCTCAAACACAAACATTTGAAAAGGAGATAGTATGGCTCTACCAGAGATACAAAAGTAGAATTCCCAAGAAAACCTCAACAAAAACAACACTACATACCCTACCCACAAACATAATAGACTCTCTCATTACCACCTTCAATATCTCACACTCCTACTTTTCCTCTCCAGTAACATGCTCAACAAAAATTTCAAAATTCTACTCCCCTTTCGTAAGAGACAAAGTCTTTGGAGCACTAGGAACCGCCTTCCAATATAAATGGGAAGGCATAGGTTACGCCCACCCACACAACGAAGAAACAGCCCAACAAGCAATCCATTGGGCGAGATTAGCAGCCAAAAACGATCCAAAGACCATCACTATAGTAGTAATACCAAATACAAACTGGTACCACGACCCCTCTCCCTATATCGGACCATTTCCAGACACACACATCATCACCTACTTCGCTGCAGACACAATTACATACGAAGAACCAACAATCCCCCAAGAAAGACAAATAACTAAAACAAAGCCACTTGCAATACAAATTCTATGTATACACCATCGAAATCACAATATTGGCACATCCCATCAAATTAATACATTCAAAATAATACTTGACAACCTACAAATCCCACAATACTACCTCCATAGCGCTCCACCAACTCCGCACAACACACCAGTCAATAAAAATAAAAAATGGAATAAACTCATATACCCGCCTGTAACCCACCATACCACACTTAACACACCACCACTCCCAAACTTTGTAACAAACACCACACTCAAATTTTAACCACAACATAGCTACTATACCGATGGATCCTTCATACCTCCCACAAAAAAGCCAATGGACACTGGAAAAAAGAAAAAGCTGGATACGGAATATACAACTCAACCAAGTTAGACATGCAAATCTCAAAAAGACTACCAGGGCTACAAACATGCTTTCGAGCAGAACTTATGGCCATCCATAAAACACTCAAACTAATATCTACTAAATACCCAAATGAACCTGCACATATATTTACAGATTGTCTCAATTGCCTATACAATTTGAACACACACATTAAACACCCCACCACACATAACAACCATGCAGATAAAACAATATTAACAAACATGGTAGAAATATTAAAAACGCGTACCCAACCCACCACATTTTACAAAGTCAAAGCACACATCAACATTGAAGGAAACGAACAAGCAGATAACCTTGCAAAAATAGGAGCCAGAAAAATATACGAGCATGCACATACCACACCATTCTATTTTCAAAAAGACATATGGCCAGGTCCTATGAAAAGACCAGATAAAGGTCCTGTGAGATGCCTACAAACATATCTAACCAAACATGACCTAAAAAATAACATTGAAATCATGACAAACCAATTCCCTAACATTAGCAAATGGACCACGAACCCAAACATTGATAATGAACTATCCAATGTTTTTTGGCACAACCCTAAGATTACAAATGCACAAAAAACTAATATATTAAAATTTCGCACCGGCCAGTATATGGGTAATGCAAGAAAACAACTATTTTTTGGAAGAGAAAGATTTCCCTCAATAACATGCTCTATATGTAATTCCGAAGATGCAGACACTTGGCTACACGTATTACTGAAATGCAACCACCAACATATCCATGCCATAAGAGTTAAAAGACATAACAAAGCAGTATGGGAATTGAGAAAACTAATCCTATCATCACAAAAAGCAAGATGTTATATCCTTATGAACGCAGGAACATTTAATAATAATCCCCAAGAAAACACAGTACCCACATGGCTATTAGCATGCTCATGTGAACAACAAAGATGTCACTGTAATGCCAGATTTAAACCAGACATTCTATGTGTAAAAGGTCACCAGTACAATAATAACCCACCATCCAACCCATCAGACAACCTCACAATACAATTCATTGAATTCACCTATTGCAACGATAGATTCCCACAAGAAACAATTACAAATAAAATCCATAAATACCAACCTCTAATAAACGATATTACAGAACTAGGATGGAAGGTCGACCCACTCATAGTCATAACAGCAGGAGCTAGAGGCACAACCCACACCCCCTCCATTAAACTCCTTGAAACAAACTTCAAAATACCAGAAACCACCATTAAACACACATTCAAGGAAATCAACACCATTGCCATACAACATGCCGGATCAATTATCCTACATAAAAGAAAAATAGAAAACAACCAACCCCTGCCCCTTGACTAATAAATAACACAAAACTAACAAATCAAGAAGAAAAATAACTTTATTTATAATACATGTCTAGCTCAAGGTAAACACTTGTCTCAGGAAGTAGGGATAGGGCTGGTTGGTTCTCAACAAACTTTCCTGCCTATGATAAGAATCACTAGCAGCACCAAGTCATTATACCATTACAACGCTCAAACGGACACAAAGGGAATCGAACCCGGACCGTTTAAATGGCAGCACAAACGTTCCAACCAACCTTGGAACCATGACTTGGCTTCCTCAATACAAAAACCAATACCTATATACACCCATACGAATAATCAACATCACTAAGGTCATTAATACCTATTCTTAGTTACTATAGTGTCTATTCCCGAAAGGGGTGAGTAGTCTTGATACAATGGCCCTCTGCCCTGTGGGCTTTGGCTCATTGTCGAGACGAACAAACACTTTATTCACGCCGGCCCTTTAAAAAAGGGCAGGTGTTCATATCTATCTTGGGTTCCATTCTTAGATCTAACCTAACCACACACTACTCAAATGTAGTTGTTCATTAAGATGAATAACCGAATAAGGGCCACACACCTTAACCTATGAGAGATGAATAAAGATGACGCCAAGTGTAGGTTGGTGTGAACAAGGGACACTTCACCCTTGATCAAAGTTGCAATCTCAAATGTAAATCCAACGCGAGTTTATAGAACATGGCTGAGATGTACGTGCGATATGGGGTCATTTGTCTTGTGTACCTAGGTAGTTTTCAATATTGATTATAGTATAGTTGGCCATGTTCTGATTATGTGCATAAAGTCATGTCAAACATGCACATGTCATTCAAGAATACAATTTAGATCCTCTCCACCCCCTCTCCCCAAACAATTAATATGGCTCATGAAGCTTGAACAAGGCAATCGAAGATGCAGGAGCCATGTATTTGCAAACATGTGTGAAGGCATATTGTGTGTTGTTTGTATATTGGAACTCGTTTAAGACCACTTCTATGCATATTACAAGGGCTTCATAGGAAAAATTCAAACACCACACTTGAATGTTTGAATGTGATAGCTCTTTTTTTGACACCATGTGACACTTAAGATGGCTCACTTATATGCCATTTTGAGCACTTTTGAACCCCAACTTGAGGTCCCCTACAAGACCACTTTATGAACCACAAATTTGAACGTTGACTAAAATTCAATAAGAATACAATCTCCAAGCACAAACTTGCCTCGATTCATAAATATTGAACTAGTTCTTCAACTCGTTCATTTAGTGGCTAGATAGGTTTGTGGTACCCACAATAGGCACACAATTCCCAATCAAGCCTTTGGAATTTTGCATGTCACAACAACCGATACGGTTATTCGAGCCTTGAGTTGAAGTATTCAAATTATTTTTCTAGTATATCTTGAATGTGGATAATTGATGATGATCAATTTGTGATTGGAGTTTGTATGCTTTAGGGATGCCAAATGCATATTCCATTTCGCATATAGGGAGTTAATTTCCAAGGATCACATGTGGTTAGTATGACACATGTGCATGTTGACTTACTTGGGTGTCATGAGGTGCGTAAAGCATACCCACCCACATTCAAGCAAGCATGTCTTGTGCTTGAAACTTGAAGTATGATTCATCCATGTTGGATATATGGAAGTAGTCCAATGGTGCTTGCAAAATGAGACTCATTTCTTTTTAAAATGGAAATAGTGCTAATGTGCTTATGCTCCTTCTTTGAATATTGAAATCGAGTTTCATGAATGAAAGTGATTGTTCTTTAAGGTTGTGCACCTAAATTATACGCGTAATGACTTTTATACTTTTGATATACCCATGATTCAAATATGAGTACTCTATGTGTGCCTAATGTCCAATTACAACCCGAAGTTCCTAGTTACATAGGACCCATGACTGCCATATAAGACACGTACATACTTTAATTTATGACTTAATGTCTAAAATATTGTCATGCATGGGTTGATATTTGGATGGAAAATCAACGAGTAAGTGATAATAAATATGCAACATTGTAAATCTATAATGCCCATATTCTTCCTATAGGGAATGACAAATATTTGTAGGTTTACATTTAGTGTTAGCGACACCACATCCATGGTGGTTTATGATTAGTGTTGGTGGCACTAAATACAACATTTAGTGTAGTTTGTGCAGTTGGGTGGTGGCTATTGTATTTTGTATGCATTTTTTATATGATAACTTAATTGGTGGAGGGAGTAAGTTAGGTGATTGGGTGAAGTCGGTGATCTAACTGGCCCAGAGTAATAAGGGTGAGTTTTCATGTAGCATGCGTGTCTACTAGATTCTAGATAATAGTTGGTCAGGGGCGTTCACATGGCGTTAAGCACAAGCCACCATCTAAGCACATTATGGTGGTTTGCTAGAATGTGGAGGACCGTGGACATGGGCCGCTAGACTGCCATGCACTCACTAAAGAATCTTAACTATACTAGTGTCGGTCACTAAAGGATTAGAAGACCGTTTTTAGAAGGAGAAGGAGGTTTTAACTTGGAGGAGGTGGTTAGTAGGTGGGCCTGGATTTGAGAAGATGGGAGTAGCTAGTTGGCACATACGCACTCTACCCCATCAAATTCCCTCTACATTTGGGCAAATTTCTCCTTATTCACACTAGAATTTGGTGGGTAACCCTTAGGGTGAGTTTCCATGTAGGCCGCTCACCCACTAGATTCTTCATAATAATGGGGTTGGAGGTGTTTGTATGTAGATAAGCACAAACGGCCAACCAACCACATGTTGGGGGACTACTAGAATGTGGGGGGTTGTGGACACAAGACGCTAGACTTCCATGTGCCCACTAAAGCACTTTTGAACTTACAAGTGCCGGTCACTGAAGGATTGAAGACCGGTTTGAGGAGGAGGAGGAGGAAGAGGAGATTAGTAGATGGGCGCAAATTTGAGAAGATGAGAGTAGCTAGTTGGCACACATCCTACCAAATTCCATCTACATTTGGACAAGTTTGTCATTGTTTCCGCTAGAATCTAGTGGATGAGCAACCTACATGAAATTTGCTCGCCCACTAGATTTTGAATAATAGTGGGTTAGAGGTGTTCACATGTAAACAAGCACAAGCTGCCAACCAAGCACGTTTTGGTGGCCTACTAGAGTAGGGAGGGCCATGAACACAAGTTGTTAGACTTTTGTGTGCCCACTAAAGCACTTTTTAACCCACAAGTGTAGATCACTAAAGGGATGAAGACCGGTTTAGGACGAGGTGGAGGTTCTAACACGGAAGAGGATATTACTAGGTGGGTCCAGATTTGAGAAGATGAGAGTAGCTACACTAAATATGATATTTAGTATCACTTACTATTCCGGGTTACATATTCCAATATCATTTTACTACTAACGTAAAATTCTACCAAGTAAAGATGTTAATGTTCTATAATATCTAAACGACCAATCCGACCTTTGTTGGTAAAAATATAAGATGTACAATAAAAAAAACTACAATATAGCGTTGTGTAATTCACATATAATAGTAGTTGGCACATACGAACCCTACCCCACCATATTCCATCTATAATTGGGCAGGTGTGTCCTTGAGGTTAATTTTCATGTAGGCCGCTTGCCCACTAGATTCTACTAGAAATATAGATTCTACCAAGTAGAATATACGTTTCCACTAAAATTTGGTGGGCGAAATGGAAACTAGCCCTTCTTCCCACTAGAATCTGGTGGGCGAGCGGCCTACATTAAGTCATCTGATTGGGTGAAGTGAAGATTGGAATGCATGGACTCAATGTAACTTGCTTTGTAACTTGCTGGGAGCGTCTGGGGAACTCGGGGAACTCGGGAACGTAACTCGATTCAACAGGTGGCCATTGGTTCCTGCTCCCCAGGCCGGCTGACGAGTGTTAGTTTTTGACCCTGGTTAAGTTAAGGTAAGCCACCACCTATCGTCTCTTCGCTCTGTCTCTCCCCCAACTCCAGCCTGCCTGCCTGACCTCAAGAAATCCTCCCCGCCTGCCGCGCATCACATCACAGACACAGACACCTTGCATCTCATCCCTCTTCCCAAATCTCGCATTCCTTTCTTCTCTCTCCTAATCTGCATCACAACGACAACAATAGCAATCTGGAGCTCCCACGGTGTTGGGTTCCGTGGATCTGAAGAGCTTGGGTGTGGAGTTGTGGCTCTGGAGGTTTTTTATTTGTGTGTTGGGTTTGGCGGCATTGGAGATTTTTCTGCAATCTGGGAATTGGGTTGCAATTGGTTGTCCCGCCCAGTGGATCAATTTTTGGGTTTTGTGATTGTTAAAAACAAAAAGAAGACACTCTCTGGATTTGGAGAGACCGTGTATGCCTTAACCCTTGCGGGCTTTGGAACGTGGACACTTTTTTTGTATTGGGGACAAAGCGAGCAAAGCAGCCATAACTAAATGTGGTGGAATCGGCCCCAAAGAGAGAGTGAGACAGAGAGAGTTCCTCTTTGTTGATGTGGTGGCTTAACTTGAGGTGGTTTCGCATTACCATTTCCAAGTTGAGGAGGGCGATGATGATGATGAGGGGAATGTGGTGAGATATAATAGAATGGTGAAGCAGGACAGGGGAAGCTCCCACGATTCATGTGAAGCTCTGGATTGCGGATGTGAAGAAGAAGAAGCTCTGTTGGTGCAAGAGCTCCTCATGTGTGGTGGAAAGGCATAGGAGGCTAGGTGAAGGAGGCTAGGGACGGAAACCTGGCCAAAGTGAATAAATCCACTGGCTGAACATGCCTGGAAGTATACGAGTCTCAGGTATTTCACTTGCCCTCGCCCTTCGCCCAGTTTGTTGATCATTTGGATGTTTTTTTGGAAGTGTGTGAGCAAGTTCTGGATGGTTGGAGTGGCGTGGAGTGAAATGTCTTTGGGAAGTGAGGCAGGGATGGGTGTGAGCTAGGGCAGGTAATGTGTGAAGGTTTTATGCCATTTGAAGTGGAGCATTTCATTTTGAGCAGAAGCTATCACATCTGCACAATTTTTGCATTGAAGTTTGCTGATGATTTTGATTTATTTTTTGAGGGGAGGCGTGTAAGCAAGTTTTGGACGGGTAGAGTGGCGAGGAGTCAATGTCTCTGAGACATTTGACTCCTGGGAAGTGGGTGAGGCAGGGATGGGTGTGAGCTAGGGCAGGTAATGTGTGAAGGTTTTATGCATTTTGAAGTGGAGCATTCGCATTTGAGCATCTGGTTTCAAGTTACCAATACTGGGTTATCATGGCTGCACATTTTTTGTATTGCAGTTTGTTGACAGTTTCATGCTTTTTTGAATGGGTGGAGTGCTGAGGAGTGAAGTGTTCTTTGAGATCAAAAGAACGGAAGTGGGTGAGGCAGGAATGTTTGAGCTAGGGCAGGATACGTTTGAAGATTTTGTGCATTTTGGGGTTCAGCATTTCGAGTTGCCAATACTGGGTTATCATGGCTGCACAATTTCTGCATTGCAGTTTGTTGACGATTTCATGTTTTTTTGGAGGTGTGAGAGCATGGGTGGAGTGTCAAGGAGTAAAATGTCTTTGTGATCAAAAGTTGGGAAGTAGGTGATGGATTTGTGCATTTTGAACTCAAGCATTTGCATTCGATATCCTAGTTTCAAGCCTTTGCTAATACTGGGTTATTGCAACTGTGTAAAATTTTAAGGCTACTCGGAGTTATGGCTTGGAATTCAGTGTTGTGGTATTAGATCAGTTCAAGAGGAGGCAAAAGCAGTAGATATCCCCTTGTGTATAATTTTGGACTCACACTTGGGGTTAATTTGATTCCTCACATGGAGGTTGAAATAATAACATCTGATTATTCACTGGAACTAATGTTGGTTTTTGTTTCAGTTCTGGAGGCTGTGGACCTGCCTGAAGCACTCAAAGGTGAGACAAAATTCAACTTTCCAAATGGCGATAGATTCTGAGTACAATGCTTCCTGTAGCTGTAGTGGCACCTTTGTATATTGGTGAATTTTGATTTATTGTAGACAACCTTTGGAAAACGTCAACCTGAGAGCCTCATTTTTATGCAGATGGGACAGCTGAGAAAGATGTGACTGTTAAAGGTACATCTAATCCCTAATACTCTGGCTAAATTCTTTGCAGTATTGGCATTTGAGAGCTGTTTAATGTATTTGACCTAGCATGGTCTAAATCTCAATGCTTGTGTTATGCCAACCATTTATTACCCAAGTAACTAGAATTGAGGTGAATGGCAAGCTCAGTTATGTTTAAGCTGTCAAATAATGTTGATTTCTTTCCTCGGATAGTGGTAGTCTTTTTTTCACATGTTCTCTATTTTGTAATATCAAAGCAGAAGTTTAGAACTTGAACTTGCTCCCTATGCAGTGGTGCTTGGGCAGAGGGAGTACAAGACAGAGCCAGCAATTGTAGATGGAGGAAAGACAGCACCATGGAACTCTGATTTTGCCTTGTATGGTCCCCCCTGCAACTATGAATTGAATTCTGGATTTTGGTTTTGTGTAGGTTTGCTTTTTGACATTGTTTAACTGTTGCCATGTCATGGGTTGAATTTAGCAGTCCCTTCATTTTTTATGATTGTTCTGAGTTTTTTCCAAGTTTCTGGCAGCCCTGTGACGAACTTGCGAGACAAGCTGATTGTTGCTGTTTGCAACAATGAGGATCAGAATGTGACCCAAACCAGTAAGTTCAATCATTCTTTCTCCCTCTTTATCAGTATCTTATGCTACCAAATTGGGTTGCTGATGAGCATTGGGCAAATGCAAAGAGAATGTCAGGTTTTGTCCTGGCATTTTACAGTGAGATTTCGTCCATCTTCTGCTGACTGAAAAACTGTGGTAACTGCATTGTGCATGGTTATTTTGTGCAGCTATTGAAATCCCTTCTATTATTGAGAAAGGCTTTCGAGATGAGTTTGTCTTGCTTAAAGGGGGTGGACAGATCCACTTGAAATTGAGCTTTGTGCTCACTGATGAAGAGCGGAAGAAAATTGAAATGATGGTAAGAGTCTCAGAGTTTTGGCCTAGATATATATGTTGTCCTGAGTACTGAAACTTGTTAAAGAATGCCCTGTAGGATAGCCATGGAAAGTATTTGTGAATGTTGTTGCACTTGGTAGGTTACTTTCAAGTCCCTTTTCTGAAAATCTTCCTTTTTTTTATATTTCAGAGAGTTGCTGCACTGAAAAGGCGTGAGGAAGCACTGAAAAAAAAGCGGGAGGAAGAGCGACTTAAGAAAACAGTTGTCTTCCAAACTTTGCAACCAACTTCTATAGAGAACAATCCTAAACCTCCCTCACATGTGACCATTACTGAGATTGATGACACAACTACCGAGGGAAAGGAGCAAGCAAGCAAAGAAAATGCAAGTGTTGCGCCATTAGGTTTTGGGCCGACTGCAAAACCTTTGAAGCCTAAACCATTGTTTGATTATGCAAAAGCTGTGGGGGTGAAACCTGGCCGAAACACGAAAAGGAAGACTGAACGGCCAATCACCACCAGGGCGTCAACACCTTCAACTAAGATAGTGAAGACAGATAATGTTAAAACTCACACAATGAAACAAGCAAATGGGCAAAACTCTACCAGTACCTTAGGGACAGAACGCCAACCTGAAAGCAGAGCAGGCCAATCTCCTCCTGCCATGTCATCACATGAAAATGTTTCAACAAGAAGTGTATTTCCATCTCTGCAAGGCCCTTATGTTGGAAGAGTGCCACCTGGTATTGTCAAATCCCGCGTTACGGCCCTTGAGGGCACTTCGCCACAGGTAGTTTTTCATACTAACTGAAACTGAAGGTAGAACATGGTTTGCTTTATTTTTAATGATATCCATGTACAGAAGACCCTGAATATTTAGCGTAAGGTAAGCTGGCCTAATTCGGTCACTTTTCTCAAATGGACACCTATATGAGTGGTGTATGGTTAGGTGTGCATCTAAGAGTGGATGCCAAAAGGGTATCATGTGTTTGAAAGAGACTGGATTACGTTCTTAAAATGTGTTCACTATTCTAGGTTCAATAGTCAGCTGAAACTGGGAAACGTACATGATTATTCAAGAAGTAAGAGAATCTTCGCTTGAATGATATATAAGATATTCATATGAGCTCCAAAAAATATGAGGGAAAGGGCTATGGCTTTGTTTTGGAATTGCTGTACATTTTGTACTAATTGTATGTCTAATATTATACAGGAGGTTGATGAGAACACATTGCCTGCCACCGAACTTCAGGAAGAAAAGTGGCAGGTTGAGGGTCAGAGAGCACGAGACATGTTGGAGGCGGAGGCGACTGCAATGGCGGACTCACTGAGAGAGAGAGAAGATGAGCCAAGGGGGAAGAGAAGAGTTAACCTGAACAATGTTAATTTGAAGCAGCACTTACAGAGATTGGAAGGGCAAGTTAGATCTCGCAGTAAGGCAGGAAATGGGCAACAAGAACTGGGAACCCCAGAGACTAGTAATAAAACATGTAACCCCCAGAAGTCATACAAGAGAAGTCCGGGGCAGCCAATATCTGTGTCAGAGCTTCATCAGTTGGCGACTTCTGAGATTCAGGAAGAAGCCATGAAGCAGATGGAATCCCATAAAGATTTCCCAAGTAAAGTATGGCAAGCTCTCTCTGCAGTTGCAGATGAACAAAATTGCAGACCTGGCCAGATGTATAGGTTGGAAAGTCGCTCGGTTGGCCCTGAGGCTAGGTGGGCCCATAAGACCAACCTTGAATCTAGATGGGCATCTCCTGAGAAGGTACAGAGTCGTTTTTTCCTTTTTTCTAAATTTATGTATTTGTTTTTCATTTTAACAGAGTTATCCATGAAGTCTCTTAAACTCCCTACCCAAAATGAGCGTCTGAGAGACTTTGAGGATAGCTATAATATAATGTTATACATACCACTTCTCAATTGAAAGACTGAAGAAGATCGTCAAAGCCAGCACAGGGTATTGCAATTTTTGATGTTTCTACCTTGGAAAGAAAGCTGGGCACATAATTCTCCTAGATCCATGGAAGGTGCCTTAACAGTGTTTTGAGATTTTCAAGTTGATACTTCTAATCCTTGCCACTAATTTTTTGACTGATCAAGGCTTTATTATATCTCCTCTATCATCCTGGATTTCTAGTGCCTGGATTTTACAATATTACAAGCAACATATATTTGTGGTACTGTGGAACTCTCCAGTTGAGTGATGATGTGGTTTGTGTTAAATAATGTGATCTTCCTTTCAGGCGAGGCGAATGGTCAGAGATGAGTGGAGTGGTCAAGTTGCGGATCCTTTCAAAGCTCGAGCGAAGATTCTGGAGTTGTTCAAAGCTGCAGCAGGCTCAAATGAATCATTTGGCGATGATCAGAGTTTCCAACACCACAGTTTGGCGGGCAGCATTGGGGTTGTAGTGAACAAGGTGCTGCGCCTACTCAGTAAGACATATAGAAATTGTGCACCTTTTTTAAAAGTATTAATGCAATAAATGTATCAAATGTATCAAATGCCACCGTGCACCATTTGCAAACCTTGCACATGCAGAAAATTATTGAAGAAGTTATGCCGAGACAAAGGTGCTCATCATTCATTTGCCATCAGGACTAAGTTGGAGCAGACGGTTTTGCACACATTTTCAATACATTGATCACTGACATCTCATTTTTGTCTTGGATGAAGGTTGTAGGGGGCGCTGCCATGCTGCTTGCAGCTCTGTTCATGTTGTGGCCCCTTGGAGAAGGTTCACCAGACAGGTATGCAACATGACATCTTCTGATTATATGACTGATTAGGTACACATTTGTATGACATGGACTAACTCTTAAGAATTAAGTCTTACAGTTGAGTTATCCTTTGATCAAACCAACATTTTGTCTGGAGTTGGTTGTTTTGCACACAATACCTTCCAAGTTTGGTAAGTTTTTGGTGCATGCTTGGAGGCAGTGTAGATCTGAAAGAAGAATATTCTATATTGGTTCATTGGGGGTCAAACACATTTTGGCATGCCAAGAGGTCCTCAATGAATTGAATTAGGTTTCTCTTCATTTGAGTTCAAATGCTACCTCTGAGCATGCACGACAACTGGAAGATATCAATGATGTTCTATGCAGAACAAGTAGTAGAGTTTCGTAGGGGACCAACTCCTCATGAAAAGTGCTTCAAATGAAAGGATAATTCTAGTATTTTAACAAATATTGTATGGATTATTAGCTCAAATATAGAATCCAAGGCCTGAATATATGAAGATTTTGACACGTGTGCTGGGGTTTTGACAATGCTTCAAGGGGAGACGCACCATTCGGAGATGACAGGTGAAATGCCTAGGGCATTATGTACGTCCCTGTATCTATTCCTTTGGAAATATCAAGCGGTTTGCCAAATGTGGTGGTTCCTGGTTTGGAGGACGTGTAGAAACCAGCAGTATTTCCATACTTAGTTGGTGTGTCTGGCAGGCTTTTCCCAGCAAAGTTTGAAGAAATCGGGAGCAGAAGTGAACTGCATCAATCTCTTGACCACAACTTCATGACACTGAAGGGTGGCATACAAGTAAATGTTCTTATACAAGTGTCAAACTCAAAGAAATAATATACAAATTACAGGCACAAATGCTTGCATGTTACAAACACTTAGTCCTGCTTGAAGAGCGTGCCAAGTCTATTCATCTCAACATGTCACCCAGGATGGCATAGTTATAATCTTGTGGGAACTCTTACCATCACTGCTTTTCTGCATCGTTGGACTATTTTGATAATCCAAAACCATGTAACAGGAGTCTTTATTAGACCAAGTTTGTGTTAGTGTAAATTGTAGCTTTGTGCAAGCATACATCTTCAGAACATATTAGTCATATTCTTGACATTTAGTATTGTATCCCAGATTTCACTCTCATATTTTCTTCCTGTATGAAAGATAGCATAAACTGATGTTGTGTATTCTTGCAGGGCAATGATCCGAAACAGATTTATAATGGCCAGCGAATCAGCCTCTTCTAGGACAAAGCCAAGGTTATATAGAAGCCTCAAATCTCAAAGTGCCCTGACTTCTAACATTATCTTGCTACTGGAGGAGGCCACAATGCACAGGGATTTGAGGCAGGCTCAATCCAGTCTAAAATGCTTGTGAAATCTCTTAGAAATAGGAAAATTAAAATATCTGTACAGCTGGTGCATAAGTTGTGCTTCCACGCAACATTTGTTGGATTTTTTGGATTTGAAACACTCTTGGACTATTTAAGCGGAGGGTTTTATGCCACTTCGAACATCTTGGAGCAGAAATACACCTCTCTACCTTGTCTCTTTTAAAAAGAACAAATCTTTAATTGGAGCCTAGTGGTTATTAAGTGAAACTGTGGCTCCTCATTGCATATATGAAAACCTGAAATTGGAGATTGGTTATCCTAATCCCTGTATAGAAATGTCAAATTTATGTGGATTAGTATGATTTCTGGTCAAATGCAGGGCTTATTATGAATTCTTGTACAATTGACTTAAAATAGGGGCGTTCTGCATATGGTCTTGCACTATTAGGGGTGAATATCATTAGGTCTGTACAATAAGGTCGTTGTAATTTGTGTTTGATTTGAGGGACAGAGTATGTAATTTAATATTGTTCCTCATGAGAGGGCATGAAACTGCAATTTTTGTTGCAGTGCATTTCAGCTCTGATTGTATTTGTCCCATTTAGTAGCTCTTGGAATAGAATCCATATTTTCTTTACGTTTTATGTAAGTGTCCTACATTGGTGTTTTGGAAATCAGCATTAAGTACTTAATTCTCACAAAGGTCAAAAGTCCAATTTGACTCACCTCTAACCAAGCAGACCACATTGTCCATTCACATTTGAAACCTCCAATCAAACAAGCGATGTATCAAATATCACTTGACTGTGCATACCGTCTTTGAAGATTCTTGCTTCAACAACAATCTCAATCTCATGTCATGGCAACTTGCTCAAATCTTGCACACTTTCTTCTATGGAGGATACCTTTAAGTAGAATTTCTCAATCTTCATCGTACATGAGCGAAGCAAACCCCAATTTCAGAGCTCATCCCAAAAGCTGCACTCAAAGTTTTCTGGAAAGACAGGAATTAGAGGTGCTAGTGCAAGGCCCACCAGATTACCATGAATCGGGGTGCCAACATTTGAGCTTCCAGTTGTTGGACACCTCAAAAGCACCCCCAATTCTCGGCACATTCTACAAAAATTCCTGAGCTCAAAAATTTGGGAATGTGGAGTTTTGCCTAACCTTCACAATTACTCTCTGACACACAAGCCAATAGCTCTTCTATGTCATCAACCTTGAGAGAAAGCCTTTGTTTCCATAATCTACCGTTGGATATGTCTAGGATTCGACCATTGAAGGAACCAACCCATAGAGGTTTTAAGAGGGCAAGTGGAACTTGATAATAGCATTGCATGTTGGGATTCGGAAATCCTTGCGTTGTGTGTGATACAATTTGCTTTTTTGCTATGGAATGTGAAGTAGCAACAACAACTTAATTGATAGTGGGCAATGAAGGGGCAATGCCCATGTTATGATACGCCGCTTAGTCAATGGATTGAGGAAGGTCTTAAGGAATCACCCACATCCTAAACTCAATTGATGAACTAAGAAACAGTAGATGGTTTTAATCTACCATGCATATCATGTTGAGGATTGAGCCCCTGCATATTGATGAAAACATGTATGTCCACGTAGTAATTAAATGTTGTATGTAGAGATCCAAGGTGGTAGTACATTGTGGGAGGGAGCATGTGTTGATGTGAGGAAAATATGTGCTCACTCCATCTCGCACTTATGTTTGCTTGAGCCATGAGTTCACAATAACATGTCCCACTGATTAGAGGATTTGCATATGCTAGAATCAAGGCCTGAGTGGAGTGGCTTTCAAATGTAAACCTTGGTAACATTTATTGATTCCATTTTAGGTTGTGACGTGTGGATCTTGTGGAGATGATAATGAAAATTTTCTTGGTGGCGTTGCAGCAAGTAAGTGATGTGGTGCTACAAAATTTGTTGCATGGTTTGGAACATGCAATAAGAGACTTAGAGCTAAGCTTACATGCTAAAGAGGATTTTGAACGTGCCTCAACAATGCTCAAAGTTGAAGAACATGGATCCATTTGGACACCTACCTTGGCCCCAACATAGTAACTCTAAAGGTTGAAGAGGAGAAGGTAGGAAGAGTAACTTTCAAGAGGTAGAGAAGTGACTCGGGGAATTGAGTGTCGTATGAAATTCTTTATTGATCCCCACGAATTGTGGGACAATAGATTTGACAAGCACAATATACATCAAACTAATATATACTAATATAATTTCAATGCTTTCATCCGTGCATGTAGGATAGGGTTATGTACGAGATTGATACAACTTTGATTGTTATGAAGGATATTTTGTTCCCCCCATATTGCAACTCTTGCAACAATCTTACCTTGAATCTTGAGTAATTTCTAGCAAAAGTTTTCTTTGGAGAGAGGAGATTATCATATATGAGCACACCTCTCATCCATCCAACATAAAACTTAGTCCCTTATAGGTTTGTTTTTTATTCATCTCAAGTAAGTTCGTCTAGAGTAATTTAGGGTCTTTAAAGCTAATTATGGTGTCAAAAAAAAACTAACCTCTAGGATGCAAAATATTTTAAAATTTTATTTTGGATGAATGAAAGGTACTCACTTAAGTGATAATTTCCTATCTCCAATTTACTCTCTAAGTTACTCCTATGCTTTGGTTGTGGGGAATGATATTGTAAGTGGTCGTTTGTTGCTTCATTGACCGGGAACTTCACCACATTTATATAGGATGTTGAATATTGGTCTTCAAGTATCTATTATACCGTAGGTGAAGGGCAAATTCAGAGGCGTTTTTTCAAATAAATTTTGAAGTTGAAAATAAAGCTTCAATACCTAGGATTGATTTTTCTAAAAGAATGGCAAAATCATTTTAAAAATTAATGTAATTCGGCATATTTTCTACTACCCGTTATGAAGAAGATAATTCATTGAAATTTTCATCATTCATGCATAGGTGCTAATACACCCTGAAACTGGAAGGTTAATCTTTCTTAGTTTGTTTATTTTGTTGCACTTTGTGTTGGGGTTTAGGATTTTGCAACAAACAAGATGGGATGAGACACGAAGATTAATTGATAATATGTTTTTTTTTTATTAACAAAGAGGAGATGAACATTATTTTGGAGCATGATTTTGTCATGTTAAGGACAAGGATGGAGGGGGAGCCGATTTTGCTTCCACAAAAAAGAAGAAGAAGAAGAACCAAGCAATAAATTAAAGGTTAGATGCTCTTACACAAGTTGGATAATTCCATCTTTTTGGGATCCAATTTTTGGTGGAGTTAAGTGACATAGAAATCTCACTGGTGCTCTTCATTATTTACAAGCATCACACAAGAAGTTAGGAGAAAACAAAATTATTTAAGATAAGTTTTCACAAGGTTCCTTATGTATATGGTTTGCAATGACATGTTGCTTGAAGTTAACTACAAAAATTGTGTAAGTTTTGGCTTGTGTTTTACTCGAACTGCACAATATTGTACTATCATCTCCAACTACCCAACCCCAAGGAAGGTAATTATTTCCATTTAGAGGAAACAACAGGTGGTAGGGTAGCCTTTGTATGCTAATTGCACACAATCTTTGATTAAGGCATTCATTCAAAAGTGAGTCCCAATATTGTTACAAAATTCCCACCCTATTGCATTCAAGGTATCAATAAGGTGGACAAGATAATTTATCAAAAGAAAACTCAAGTGGAGTTACCAAGCTTCAAAACATCGACAAGAAAATTACCTACCTACTAGGAATTATAATGCAAGTAAAAGGCCCATTGAGTAGTGTACATAATCAAATTGTACAATGTTCTTGATGCCTTGGTCATTAATACATATCAGGACGGCATGCACCTAGTGCCAAAGGGAGGTGCAAGAACATGGGAGACGAGAGGTTCCAAGCCTGTGGCAATATTTGGAACCAAAAATAAGTGACAAATCATTGTGACAATATTTTCAAATGCTACAAGTGGAGTTTTGGCCTCGGTGGGGGGGGGGGGGTAGTCATTGGTTGGAGTAGCAATATACGTGCGAACAAATGATAGGGTATTTTAAAAACATGGGGGCTAAAAATTATAAATAGACTTAAGAGTAATATAGGGTATCAAAAATGGCACTGGACATCTTTAAAGTACTATAGGGTATGGAATTAATAGGTAATTTGGAATTATAAGTAATGCAAGCCATTTTTCCTCGGGGGGGGGGGGGGCAGTGTGTTAAAAAGTTAAGGATATAGGTGCGAACAACCACTATTTTATAGGGGGGTATTACTTTCAATTCTCTTATTTTTTTCACATGCTATCATTATGTAAATTTCTACTTTGGGTTAATAGAAAAATGGCTTGCATTACTTATAATTTCAAATTACCTATTATTCCATACCTTATAGTATTTTAAAGATGTCCAGTGCCATTTTTGATACCCTATATTACTCTTAAGCCCAATTATAAATTTTTGCTCCCATGTTTTTAAAATACCCTATCATTTGTTCGCACGTATATTGCTACTCCAACCAATGACTACCCCCCCCCCCGAGCATTTTTCTATTAACCCAAAGTAGAAAATCACATAATGATAGCATGTGAAAAAAAAAAAAAAAATTCAAGTAATACCCCCCTATAAAATAGTGGTCGTTCGCACCTATATCCTTAACTTTTTAACACACTGCCCCCCCCCCCCCCCCCCCGAGGTTTTGGCTTTCCAAGTCATTTTTACCGGATTGACCACAAGAAGTCTATCTCCATTGAACGACGGTCAAAGACAATGCATAAACTTTGGGTGGCATATCACTCACTCTTCCAACCATTGGTCTACATTTACCACTTGCAAGGAGTTTGTTCAAGAAGTCTTGGAGCCTTATTGACACGGTCAAATAGAGAAATTACACTTCCTCACAAGATAAATTCCTCAAGTGAAGAATTTACATGTAGCTATATGATCTTAAATTTCCATGTATTAGTACACAAAGGCAAATGCATCAACATGATTGAGGTAGCCAACTCCATCTTGAGGGGCAATATCAAGTTTTCATGTATCTTGATACCAATTCTTCACCCATTTCTCAAGTAAGGAATTCATGTAACTCTCTCTCAAGTTGCACGTAGTACACAAGGCTAAGTACTCCAACAAACACGAGGCTAGGTGCATCAACCGAAGAAGACCAAGGGAGTCGCAATATTTGGGGGCCAAGCATTTTGTTGTAGCTTAAGACCAATAGCACAAGGCTTGAGGCTAGTCAAAGCCAAGTTTCATGGTATGTGTACTTTGCTATAGGATTTCTTGATATGGAGCCTACAACTACCTTGCGGTGAACGCTTAATTACCATAGCATATCTCTCACTACACTAAATATGATATTTAGTGTTTGATTATATTTAGTGTTGTTACCATCTTATCCTACTCAACACTAATTGTTAATTCTTTGATAATTAGTGTTAGACATAAATGCGCCGCCACCTTCCCTACTGCCACCTCCTTTCTCCTTTTATCATTGTCAAATTTTTTTGATATCCTTACTAACACTAAATTTGTGCACATAACTTCCACATATTATCATAGTTGATCTTTAGTGTTTGAGTTTACATTTAATGTTACTTACTCTCATAGGGTTAGTGATATTTAGTGTATGTGTTCGTATTAAGTGTATCAAACACTAAATATCCTATTTAGTATAGTGTATATCAAGTTGCAAATATATATCCTCAGGACATTAACCTCGAGTCTTTCATTCTTGGATGCCATGAGGTCAGCCATGAACATTTAGAACCAACAACAACTACAATTAACTTCAAAATCCCACAACCTTCAGCACTAACGTCAAAGTCCCACAACCTTCAAAACTAACTCCAAAGTTCCACAACTCTCAAAACTTACAAAAATCTTCAAAGTCTCAATCAAGTATTCCTTATAACAACAAATGCATGTAAACGTTACATGTGCAGATAAGGCGATGATGAGATTCATAGGAAAACTTGCAGTTTGCACTAGAGGGATGGATCATGCAATTGCCTTAAGTAGAACAAGTGTATGGAATACTATATGCACGACAACCTGGCTATGGAGGCACACACCCCATTAGCGTCCTGGCTCGGTCGCAGTCGTTGCCGCACCGTCGCGCTCGCTGTTGCACCCTGGCGCTCACTGCTGCAGCCTGGCGCCCGCGGTTGGTGAGTAGGCCCGTCCTCGTTGACAGGTGGCTACTGGAGCAATCGGTTGTATTTGGGCGTCATTGACATCACTCGGGTAGCCAAGCCTGCTTGAGGAAAATATAGCAGGAGGTCCCTTAGCTGCGCCATAGACACAAGTTACACAACCACCATAACCCGTCCCCTCCCCAAAGAGACGGGGAGGAACTCATGATGTGAGTGCCATTGTACATCACATCACACATACAAACTCATTGAGCTAATCAACCTCAAGGGCCCAAAACGTTTTAAACTTAGTAGTTGTACTGAAATGTGAAAACTCATACACCAAATATGAGCTAACTCATGATGTGAGTGCCATTTTACATCGCATCACACACACACAACACATCATTGCAGAATGAAAGTGGCGATTGGCCCAAAGCTTAATCATGGTGGTCCGCTCCCCCATTTTTTCAGCGGGTAGGCCCCCCAAGCCTGTCTGGCACGATGTCCCAGGTTCACCTGCAGTGACCGGTCTTGCCGATGCACTTCACCTGCAATGGCCGGTTACCGTCCGTCAAACCGTACCTGGTCCTTTCTGGACGTTGCAGCAACGAACGTTAGGGTGCAACATCAAGAGCACCAAACTACGGCAACGACTGCAACCGAGCCAGGGCGCTAATGGTGTGTGTGCGGCCCTAACATTACCCAACCCAATACTCTTAACTCCGGCACGGAGTTCGATGCGGCTCCGGGGAGGTTCGGATGCCAGCTCCAGTGGGTCCATTTTTCTGGCCCCTCCCCGTTTTGGCCCCTTGATGATTTTTTTTTGTTTTTTTTTCTGCTAAATTTGGGTTCTACGGCCCCAAATTACCCAAGGAGGCCCCTTATGAGATCAAGTAAGGCCCCACCCAATCAAAAAAATAGGGGGCAATTTTTGCCCCAACCCACCCGAACCCACCGGAGCTGGCATCCGAACCTCCCCGGAGCCGCATCGGAGCCGCATCGAACTCCGCGCCGGAGTTAAGAGTATTGGGTTGGGTAATGTTATCCTGTGTGCGGGGCCTCCATAGCCAGGCTGCCGTGCATATAGTATTCCATACAAGTGATATATACTATTGATAATTCCCTCAAGCTAAAACCAAGAGTTAATCTACAAACCCTACCTAGCCCTGGCCCACATTCATTGTCATTTTCCAACTAGGTACAAATGGATGAAGCCGATAAGATGAATGAACAAGAGGATGTATGGATGAAAGCCAAACCCCTGCGGATAGGGTTTGGAGCTCCCTCTCCTAGGGTTTTGGTGCTTCCGCTCGCTCATTCTTTTCCTCCGCTTCGATTCTCTCTCTCTCTCTCTCTCTCTCTCTCGCTGCGTCACCGCATTCCGCAGGAGAAGGAATCGAAAGGGGAAGGACCTGAATCACAAGCCTCGCATCAGCAGCAAGATGGCTACCAACGCCATGCTTGCACACGGAGCGCTCACCGCTTCTCCTGCCTCTGTAAGTCTCACCTTATCCTTAAAACCAAAAATTCGCCACAATGTCGCTCTACTCGCCATTCACAACCTCACCATCCACACATTCTGGTCCCATTTGCAAATTCATGGTTCGCATTTCGATTCTGCGGGAATTGGAGGAGCTCGTATGCTTTTGCATGAAGAATGTGTCTCTTATCCACATTGATGTCTCGCACCATCTGGGTTGCAAGTGTGTACCATCGGTTGTATTGTCTTCACCTCGGTTTCAGAGTTCTCTCGTGCTTAATTGTTACTATAATGTTCTGGTATGATGTCACAATATTTGGCGCTTGGTCAGGCTTAATTGTTGAGCCGAAGGGCTGTTTGGATGAGGTTATTGTGTGTGTGGTTATGTTTGTCATTTTGCGATGATGATGTTTACCTGATGTTTTCTGAACACGTCCTTGAATTGGAATTGCAGTTGAAAAGTAGCACCAGAGTGTCTGGATCCTTGAAGGGATGCAACAACCTCCTTGCGAGCCGAGTGCATACTCAGGGTGCAGGGCAAAGGAGGAGAAATGGAAGACTAGTTGTGAAAGCTGCCTCAAAGGAAATTTTCTTTGATCAGAAGTCACGATCAGCCCTTCAAGCTGGAATTGACAAGTTAGCTGATGTTGTAGGCGTGACATTGGGTCCTCGAGGTAGAATATTCAGGACGCCAGCTCAATGTCCTTATGGTGTTGCATACATGTGGCTGATGTTACTGTATTCTTCCTTCCATTTCTCTTGTATTTGTCTTCAAGTTGGAGTGTGAACAGAATTATGGTTCACCCTAGTTGCTTGTTTAGTCTTACTTTACTCTTGCAAACCTTTTCAGGTATCAACTATTTGTAAGCTCCGTTCCCTCGTAGAAATCTACTGCAGTCTTTGTAATATAAACCTAGAATCTACATGGAACCGTTATGTCTGTATGACAAGGTGCTGAAGTGGCAACGATTGTAGGGTTTTCACCACATGATTGTGGGTGCAGGCAGGAATGTGGTGCTTGATGAGTTTGGTGCTCCCAAGGTGATCAATGATGGTGTCACCATTGCCCGAGCTATTGAGCTCCCAGACGCAATGGAGAACGCAGGAGCAGCACTTATCAGAGAGGTGCAATTGTTATCTGAATTCCTGTATTTGAGTCTTGTTTGAAGAAGTGTTTAGGGGTATTTGATCAATCTTTCTACTGTTGCGGGGGGGGGAGGGGGGGGGGGGGGTTGTATTTTTGGAAATCAGGAAAGTTAATAATCTTAATGATTCAGTAGCTCCAATAGAAACTCGTCGTCAAATACTTCTCAGTAAGTACAGATTTTGAAGCTACTTCTGTAGTTTGATTAGTTATATTCAGCCTTCTTACTGAACACCATGAGTCGATAATCCATCCTTCCTTGGAGTTTGTGACTTGGATATCTACGTACGAGGTCAGGAATGATGGTGTGCAGCAACAAAATGTATTCACTAAGGATTTTGATAAAATAAGAAGTTCACTGTCAAATTTATATTTGTCATTGTAGATGTATTGTGTCTTTTGTTATCTGGTGTTAACTGGTTCCATTCTCACATCCAGGTGGCGAGCAAAACCAATGACTCTGCCGGTGATGGTACCACCACTGCCTGTGTACTAGCCAGAGAGTTCATCAAGCTTGGGCTTTTGAATGTCACTTCAGGTGCCAATCCTATCAACATCAAAAAGGGGATTGACAAGACAGTCACTGCCCTTATTGAAGAGCTGAAGAACCAAGCTCGTGCAGTGAAAGGTCGTGAGGACATTAAAGGTACAGTGCTGACTTCCATTTCAGTTGTTACTTTGGCAACATATGTTTATCTTTGCAATGTTTTATGTAGAGGAGGTTGAGTTGAAGCAAAAAAGTTCTAGTGGCTTTATAACTTGTAACATGATTCCGGGACCAAATGTTGTATATTCTGCTGTATATTCTTGCAGTGTGCAATTTTTTAATGTGAGTCATTAAAGCATGTATAAGAAATAAGAGGGTGTAACAATCCTTCAGTGGGTGGTGTTGACACTATGTTAATGGAACTCTGGATTCTGCAGCTGTGGCCTCGATTTCGGCTGGAAATGATGAGTTTGTGGGAACCATGATTGCTGATGCCATTGACAAGGTCGGGCCTGATGGTGTATTGTCTATTGAATCGTCCTCTTCATTTGAGACAACGGTGGAAGTTGAGGAGGGTATGGAGGTAAGTAGTTGTTATTGCCATTTTGAAAGTCTGCTTGTGGTCGAGTGGCCAGATGATGCTGTACTAGGTAGATTAAGTAGCAACTGTGGGTTTTATTATGCTTTCACATCCTGAGCGGGAATTATGTGCTAATAAACTGTTTATGAGCTTCATTCTATCTAAAATTCACGTCTGCATGTGATCTGTGTGACGCAGGTTGACAGGGGTTACATCTCTCCCCAGTTTGTTACAAACCAAGAGAAACTCCTTGTGGAATTTGAAAATTGCAGGGTATTGGTTACTGATGCCAAGATTACAGGCATTAAAGAAATCATCCCAGTTTTGGAGAAAACTACTCAGTTGAGTGTGCCCCTTCTTGTTATTGCTGAGGATATTACTGGTGAAGCACTAGCAACTCTAGTGGTCAACAAGTTGCGAGGAGTAGTGCAGGTGGCTGCCATCAAAGCCCCTGGATTTGGAGAACGCCGGAAAGCTCTCCTTCAGGATATTGCCATCCTTACAGGTCCTCAAGTTGCTCTATCTCTTTATTCTTTCATGATGGTCTTAGTTCTCCTTTCCATGGTTATTCATATTTTAATAGCCCGTCCAATGCTTGATCATAGATGCTTATTTTGAATCACAATTGATTTACAGGCTCTGAGTTCTTGGCCAGTGACTTGGGCTTGAAAGTTGAGAATGCCACCATCGACCAGCTAGGAATGGCAAGAAAGGTCACCATTACCAACAACTCCACCACCATCATTGCTGACTATGCTTCAAAGGATGAGATTCAAGCGCGTATTGCCCAGATCAAGAAGGAATTGGCTGAAACCGATTCTGTTTATGATACTGAAAAGCTCTCTGAGCGTATTGCAAAACTCTCTGGGGGTGTTGCTGTTATCAAGGTATCATACATTACAGAGTGGGGTGTTTTTGGTGCTGCTCCCCTTGATGTCATGTTTTGAGTTCTCTTTCCTTGTTGGAACTGTAAACCAAGATTCTTTGATCCTATCTCCTGCTGTCTTTATGAAGCTGGACAATTGGATTTACCTCTTCTTTTTAATGTTCAGGTTGGAGCTGCAACAGAGACAGAACTGGAGGACCGGAAGTTGAGAATAGAGGATGCTAAGAATGCAACGTTTGCTGCCATTGAAGAAGGAATTGTTCCCGGTGGTGGTGCTGCATTAGTTCACTTGTCAGCTTTTGTGCCAGCGATCAAGGAAACATTGACAGACCCAGAAGAGAGGCTTGGAGCCGACATTGTGCAGAAGGTTAGTCATAATTTTGGGCCTTGTTGTCTACTGGGTTTTAATGTCTGGTCTCCCAAAACTTGATCGGGGTCATTTGCAGAATTGTGTTATTGAGCATGGAAGTGTTATTGAGCATGTAATGTGTATGTTGCTGGGTATCAGAGCCCTGTGGTGATGCATAATGTGTAGCTGTGTTCCATCCTGAAATCTTCGCATATATCTCATCCAATTGTTTTGGATGCAGGCTTTGCTGGCACCAGCTGCTTTGATTGCAAACAATGCTGGAGTGGAAGGTGAGGTGGTGGTTGAGAAAATTTTGGAAAGAGAGTGGGCGATTGGATACAATGCAATGACAGACAAATATGAGAATCTTCTAGAGTCGGGTGTGATTGACCCTGCAAAGGTGACGAGATGTGCACTTCAAAATGCATCTTCTGTAGCTGGTATGGTGCTTAGCACCCAGGCTATTGTAGTGGAGAAAGTTCAGAAGAAAGCCCCAAGAGTTCCTCAAGTGCCAGGCATGACCATGTGAGTTTAGATATTATAGCTGAAGATTAGGATGATTCTTGGAGTAGCTATAGAGCATCTAGGACTTTTCAAAACAACAATGAAAAAAAAGACAGACAACTAAAAGTGGCGCATGTGCCTGGTGATCTGAAATAACATGTGCGGCGGGCTGCTCAGGGTTCACCTACATATTGTTATAGGTGGCGAGGATGTAGGTTGGACTAGCAATTTTGATGTACTAACATTTTCTCATCAGACTACAAGAAGAGGTGGAAACACAGTTACTGGGATATTGCAAGGTTCTCTTTCTCTGATGTCATTTGTGCATATTTGTTTTGTCTGTCCTCATTTTGATTAGCATTGAGTAAGTTAATCTGGGGCTTATAGTTCAATACCAGGCATGAGTGGTTTGGTTGCACTTTTCTCATCTGCTGTACACATCAACAGGAACTCCTTAATCCAGTTGCATTTCCAGGCTACCAGGAATGGCTTTGTAATAATAATCTCAGAATTGCTAGAGGATTTTTACCTAAGAAGCATAGAATTTCAGTGATGATGAACGGCGAATTTCCAAGAGAAATTCACCAACAAAACATGATATTTGAAAGAACTAGATGTCAAATTACAAATTTCAATCCATCATAGTGCTACATCCAGCTTGTATAAATGAATCCCTGTGTAGGCAACACACAAAATTGTTTCTTAATTGCGCAGTGTGATAATTGCTCTGAATTTGTAGCAAGCCCATGAGGCTTGAGAATGACACAGGTATCCTAAACCGACAGTCAATGTATAACATTGTTAACTGCTGAGCGCCTAAGAGACCATTTTTGGTCTCTCCATCACCTTCGCAAACTGATTGGGGGTTCAAGGGTAGCTCCAATGTGGTTGACTCTTTTTTGTAGAGTGGGGTGAAGGCTTGAGGCTTAGTTAACCCTAACTTCCCAAGTCTATGAAAGGGTTGTTTTGAGTGCATTTCACTCAATGTTGGTTGTGAAAATTTCATGAATAAATGTTGAGGTCAAAATGTGATTTATCTAGAGGATGTTTAAACACTGTTTTGAGGGAAAAGAATGGGCATGAATATTCCTTTGCATTTCTAGATTATAACAATTGAAGGAAGTGGTGCAGAAGAAAATGCCATGTTTTATCCCCCCCGTAAAAAAAGACCTTTGACCAATCAAACTCACGTGGAAAACGATTGTAATTATTATGTGATCCATTAGATGGGAAAAACTCAAGTAGTTGAGCACCTCCACGAATTCTCAAGCCAAAATGTGCAAACTATAATAGGCTAGCCACCTTGCATTTGGTGTGTGTAAATTGTCCCATATTTCTAACCACATACATGTGAAGAATTCCCAAAAAATAAGAGTGCCAAATGTTCAACTGAACGGTCGATGGAAGCGCAAAGGCTATTTTTGCATGAGCATTGAAAAAAAATCACCTTTAACAAAATAAACATCTATTGATGTTCATGCAAAGTTGGCATTGAAGTGGCAATTATTCATTGGAGTCAACGCCCTCACATGAGCTCCCAACACAAGAAAAGCATGACTACTTCCCACTTGGACATTTTTTCCCACATTCTAATCATCTCCAAATTGCACAGCTCATATGTGTCTGGGTAGATATCTATGTTGGCTTGATGTAATATGTTTTTTGATTGCGAATGAATGAGTGAGGTGGGGATAATGTAGGGAACATATCATTCATCAATCCAAAATTGGTTGCTTGGGAAGTTAGGGGTTAAGCCCACCCCCACCACAATGAGGCCAATTGTTTATTTCCAATGCCTTGTCAAAGTTAGGTACACCATTTTTTCTGTAGTGTAGTGGGAATGTGGCCAACAACAAAGGATTTTGACACAAATGACAGTTTGATGCATGTGATAATATATTTCCTTAACAACTTCTCATGACGTGTTATTCTTATGTATAAGGAAAATGACATATATATTTACTAAAAACATCCAGATTATGTTCATGTGATATTTTCAAATAATAAGCCTTTTATGATGCCCATTTAAATATTGTAAGTTTCATTCTAAACACCATTTGTATAGATTTGTGTACCAATCTTTTATGAACAACTTTGTCTTAAGAAGTTCTCTTACATAGTGAGGAACACACTTTTTATGATAGATTTTGAAATTGCTTAAAACCCTCAGGCATTGAGGGGTTAAGCTCCTTATGGGGCCATCCCTTGGATGAGGAGTCAAAAGCCATTTCACAAAAAAAAATGGCATAATGTCAAATATCTTGATGTTGAATTTACCTTGCTCTAGTTTTTGCCTATCTTAACTACACTGAATATTTAGTGTCACCAATTCTAATTGTCTTGCTCAATACTAATCGTAAACCGCAGTGTAGTGTCACCGACACTAAATATTAACCAACAATATTTGTCATTCCTTGTAAATTTTTTTGGGCATTACATATTTAGAGTGTTGCAAGTGTTGTCACTTACTAAGTAAATTTTCATCCAAATTTCAGTCATCCATGACAATATTTCATCACAAATTTGTTAGGATGAAAATTATACCAAACTTTGTTCCATAATTGGCATTTGGATGAATTGAAAGTAAGTCGGGATGACAATATTTGTAAACTTATTCATAGAAAGTGTTACTAAAAAAGTTACTGCAGTGACATTAAATGCCATATACGACACTAAATTTCATATGTCATGTAGCTATCTTGCCTAGCAAGTTCATTTGGACAAAAAGGTTAGAATACCCAAGTCTTATTAATGTTAGTATGTGTGATTAGAAGCCCACAAAAAGAGCTTAAACCTTTCAAGCCCCACTCAGATTGAAAAGTCAAACAATATTTTAATAGTGCGGGACTTGCTTATAGATTCAAAACCCAAAATCATGAAATTGGTGTCCTTCACATCATAAGAGTGAATACATCTTGTAATCCTATGGATGTAATCTTTCCGTCATTTCCAATGGGATTCTAATGTTGAAGTCGTATCTTTGACAATAATTTATTCTTTCAATGTAGAACATTTTACTTTAAAGAAAAGGCGGTGAAAACTCAAGGGTTAAGTTAAGAGTTGAGTTAACTATTATTAGGGACGGTTCACATGGGTCCCAAGTCACATGAGGTCAATATATGCAATCTCAACTGTTGAGAGCATGGAAGTTGAGACTTACCACTTCACACAGGGTCCAAAGTCTTAAGTCCCAACTATGACATGGATGCTTACATGGCAATGCTTTTTGAAGGTGAGGCTTGGGACTTGTGTTGTGAGTTGAGTCGAGCAAAAGGCTAGAACCCAACTCTCAAACCCAAGTCCCGTGAACATTCATTCATAAAATAATCAACCTCCGTCTTTGAATGATATTTAACCATATTTTAGTGATTACTTGAGGCCCAGATGTTGGGACTTTGCCTCCATGTTGGGACTTGCTAACCTGTGTGGTACTTGGGACCCTGTGTGAACCGGCCCTAGTGCAGTCATGAAAGTGCTCCACTGGGTATTATTTGATGTGGAGTCGTAATTGATATGTGATGATAGCTAGAGTGGCTTCCATGATTTGTCCTATAGTAGCAAATGTCCATGCCACCTTCTATAGTTGCGGCATGATGATTGCAAGATCGTTTACGAGGGTTGTGATGAACACCTAGTGTGGGCCACATCAAATCAAATGTATGGTGTAGTTGAACATAGTTAAGGCAACATATCTCCCCAATACTTTTGCAGCAACAAGTGCCTCTACCACCTTCTTTGGTAACCACCTAGATTGCAATATCATTTATGTGTGTCAATGATAGTGTGGTCTTGTAACATCAAGTGTCCCTACTATGTACCCCTTTGGTGACTACCTTTCCCCAACCTAGTGAAAGGAAGATCATTGGCGTGGGTCAATGAAGTGTGGGTCACACAAAATCCGAGATATATTGCAAGTGACTTTTGCTAACCCAACATACTACCTCCCTAGCTCTCTTTAATGTTATCTTATGGCCTCCATCACTTGTCATGAAGCAACATGTGTCCTTGCCACCTTTCTTGGGAACCACCCAATGATTGCAAGATTATTTGCATGGGTAGATGACGACTAGTGTAGACCACACCAAAACCAGGCGTACACCATAGTCAAGATAACACATCTCCCTATCCCTCCTTTCAGGTTACCTTAGGATGAATAAATAAAAACAACATTGGTGCTTTTTATTTGCACTCACGTGAATGGGAGCATGTTCTTTCTTTCCCTAATCCCGTTTTACCAGCTGATAGGGTAGGCGTACTTCCTACCTTCCGGGAGGTGGGCTCCTTTAAATAATAGTTGCAGGGGTGTGTGGGGGGGGGGGGGGGCGTTTGTGAGTTTGGGTTCATGGGGGTAGGTTAGTTGGGGCTTGGTTGTTGTCAAACTTTCTTTTATTTAGGACAAGGTATGTGAGGTGTTTAATGGCTATTTGATGTATGTGTGTCATGAGTCTTTTGACTTCTTGGCGCGGGGGGGGGGGGGGGGGTATTTTGAGTTTCTCTAGAGCTTCCAATGATTGTTTGTGTATGGCTCCTTGTACCCTTGCTATGACTGTAATAAGGGGGTTAACATTCCATCCCGTACTTTTTAACGTTTGAATGAGGGGGTCGAATTTGTTTTTTTTGTTTCCTATGGCAATATTTGAGGATGTATCATGGTAGTAGGTGAATTCTATGAAATGTATGGTATTTGATGGGTTTGGGGGATGGATGTATGGCTATCTATGGGGGGCCCTAGTATACATAATATGTCGGATCTTAGCCAGGCCATGCATGTGCATGTGTTGGGGAGGCATGTGCATTGTATTAACCATTATGGGATTGTGATGTCTTGGGGTCGGTTGTGTTAGTTGCTGTCATTTACTAGGGTATAGCACCTTGTGTGTTTGTCGGATTGGAGTGTGAGGGCCATTTGGGTACTACTTTGTTGTGTCGGGCTATGCGAAGGCCTTTTTATGTGTGGGTGGGTGCAAGTGGAGAGTAGGTGTGGCCATGTTTCAATAGTTTGGGCAAAGTGTACAATTGGGGTTGGGATATGTTAGTGGCCAGGAAGATGCTCTTTCGGTGGCTTCCCATGTATTGGGCATATCGGAATTTGAAGGTTTGTGTAATTTGTGCATCAGGTTTGCTTGAGTTCTTCCAGAAGTGGTTTGAGAGTTTGTGATTGATTTGCTCGTTAGACACCCATTTGTTTGATGAGTGTGAATTTGGATTTTGTAATTCATAGCTCTTGTTCACGGTGGTATTTATTTATATATGTTTGGAGGTTGTGGATCTCTCTATGATGTACGCTTGTTAGGAGTCCGTTGAGCCATTAAGGTTTGGTGTGTGCGATGTGTATGTGGGGTGTGGGGGTTGGTTTGTTGCGGGTGGTTCCTTCGCTTGCTAGTTGGTTTGCAATTTTGTTGCCCAAGATTCCAATGTGTGCACTAAATTTTCGTATTGTTATGTTGTGTTTGGTCCATAGAATTTGGTGGCCTATGGCTGAGATAAGTAGTTTGTCGAGGTGGTTGTGTTGGGACGAGGGGTGGTGGTTGTGATTGTTAACGAGATATATTTTGTTAAGGTTGTCAGTACATATGTAAGTGTTTTGCGATTAATCTTTTGTGGCGGTGAGGGCAATGAGTAGAGCGTAGAGTTCCACATAGTATGTTTGGAAGTTCAAGGAGTCATTTTGCAATACAGAGGTCATTATTTGGACCATATATTCTTGAGCCAACAATGTTTCCTATGCCATGTTCGTCTGGTGGTTTGAAGGAACCATATGTGTATATGCATTGTTGTGGGTTGTATTTGGGGGGGGGGGGGGAGAGGATGTTGTATTGTTATGTAAGGTTTTGTGGATTTGACTATGTAATCTATGGGTGTGGATTGTGTGGGGTTGGTTTTCACATGGGTGTTGTGAAGTTCCAAGATGTTAGCTGAAGGTTTCGAATTAGTTGTTGGTTTCCAAGAGGGGTTTTTGGGTTGTGGATGCATATTATTGAAGTGTATTGATTTTTGTGTTGGTGTAGGCATTGGGGCCATTCGGGTGTGGGGTTGTCATTCAAGGTGTTTGGGGGGATGGCGAGGATTGGGTGCATGGTGGTTGCATATGATTATGCTTGTGGTGGAAGGGTTTTTTTTTTGGTGGCCATTTTTACCCAGTGGATAGCTTCCATGGTGGATTTATGGTCTTGTGGGTGCGTTATTCCAGTACATATCCATTTCAAGGATTTGGTTAGTCTGGATAAGCCAAAGATTATGCCGCAATTGTGTGACAAGTTGTATTATGTGAGTTGTGTTGGGCATGTGAGTGGTGAGGAGTAGTACGATTGTGTGATTTGGTAGGCATGTATTAGTATGTTTAATGTAGATGGGTGGAGTATTTGGTGGTTGTTGTTGGGGTTGCGTTTTTTTAGTTTCTTCTTTGGTAAGACTTTGACGTATCTCTGAGTCAGCCAAAGTATTTTGGTCGCAAAGCCTTGTAGGGGTGGTTGAGGAAGCTATCCATATGATGTTTATTTTTTATTTTTTTGTATGAATCTCTCCCACAACCATGGGAGTCTTTTGAGTGGGATGAAGATGATGTGTGCTCATGTGTGGTCAAACATATGTGCGTCGATCTTTGGATTTGGATAGTGAGGTTGAGATACATGGATGTCTTTATTTGGGTTGCATTCTTCGATGTTCAAGGATAAGTGTTGGGGAATTTTATAGGAGGTATGAAGAATCTCTGAACTTTGGATTGGGAGAAATTGATACATGAGTCATAGGTAGTGCGTGTGTTTCTTATTGTATGTGCCTTGTGTAAATTTATGAAGTAGGAATAGTTTGTGGTCTAATAAGGTGATGTTGTCCGCGTGGAAAAGTTGGGATTTTCCTAGCCATTTGGTGGTGATTGGGGTTGTGTTCCATTGGCAAATGTAGGGTTTCTTGATGGCTTGGACCATGCACATGGGGTCGATCTCAATTAGTGTGGGCCACACTAAACTAATTACATTAGGTAGTCTAATCAAACACAATTAAGTTGTTTCCCTAGCACTTCTTCAAGGTTACCTTGGGGATCTGGCTACATGCACATACAAAGTTCAGACACCAATTAGTTTGAGCCAACTATCAATGCAATCATGAAACTATAACACTAGAATGTGTATATATACAATTTATTATGACATTGAAGTTGAAGTGCCATGTTAAGTAGAGGGTCCTTCATAATTTATCATGTATTCACAAGTGTCTCATGTTACCTTCTATAGTAACCACCCAATGGTTGCAAGTTTATTACTTGGGTCGGTCTCAAATAATGTGGCCAACACCAAAACAAATGTATAGCTAAGCTAACATCCTCCTAGCACTCCTTTAAGATTACCTTGGGGATTTGGTTACACACACATACAAACTTTAGACACCAATTATGTGGAGCCAATTGTCAATTCAACCATAGACCACTACATTAGAATGTATATATGATTTAGTGCGCCATGTTAATTAGAGTGGCCTTCACAACTTATCATGTAGCAACAAATGTCCCATGTCACCTTCTATGAATTGCCATGCAACAATTGCATAATCATTTACTTGGGTCGATCTCAAATTAATGTGGGCGACACTAGAACCGATGTATAGGTGCAGTTAGCTATAATTAAGCTAACATATAATAATAGCAAGGAACATCAATACTTCTTACACCGGCGTGCTATGTCCATTCACCCTCTCTTAGTCATGTTCTCATGAACATGGTAGGTGGACTAAGGGTTAATTAATGTTAGTAGGTATATATAGGGTGTGCATGTTGTGTGGGGGATTTGGGATTAGTCTAGTGAGATTTGGGGTTGTTTCTTTTTTAGTTTTCTTTTGTTGAGGACAATGTGTGTTAAGTATATGGTGGAGGTTTGTGAGAGGGCATCCATGAGGTTGTGAGTTTTTTGGGTAGGGATTTTGAGGTCTGTGAGGCTTTTGGTGGTTGGGGTGTGAAATGATGTCATAAATTCCAACTATTATGATTATGGGTGGGAGGACTTGTCATCCTTGTTGGGTGGGTAGTGGGAGGAGTACAATGTATTTGTTAAGTTTCCATGTTGTGGCTTCCAAGGCGGATTTATCGGTGTAGTATGTGATTTCCAAGAGTCGGACTTTTAGGTTGGGGTTCGGTGAGAATGAGGTGTTAAGCTAGCATACCTCCCTACCACTCCTTTAAGGTTACCTTGGGATTTGGCTACACATGCATACAAACTTTAGACACCAACTATGTTGAGCCAACTATCAATGTTGCCATGAAACTACTAGATTAGAATGTACAGTATACCTATATGATTTAGTGTGCGATGCTAATCAAAGTGGCCTCTACGACTTATCATGTAGCAACAAATGTCCCATCTCAACTTCTATGATTGCCACCCAACAATTGCAATATCATTTACGTGAGTGGATGTGGAATACTTAGTGTGGCCACACTAAATTAGAGGTATACATAGTGTACATACTTAGCCAGAGTTAACCATAGTTAGGCTCCCTAGGGCTCTGGCTGTGCGCACAGACAAACTTGGGACGCCAATTCTGTAGGAGCGGAAGAAAACGAGGCAGGGACGAAAGAAGATTGAGGATAGGAGGAAGAGTGTTGCATTCACTTAAGCATCCGTTGAAACATTTCCGGAATTGAATTGAAGAGAGTGTTAGGCAGGATTGAAGAATTTGTTGTTTGTTTGTGTGTGTGTGTGTGTTGAAGCTCGAGGAGCAGAGGATCAGCAAGAGCTTGAGCCGGAGATGGCGTACAGAGTGTTAGTCACATTTGACGTAGATGGAACCTTAATGCAAAGCACAGGGCCGCAGGCCAACCTCCTGCACAAGAAAGCCTTCTCCCATGCATTTCTTCAAGTTTTTGGCGTCGAAGGCACCATTGATGCTATTAAGGTATGTTAGTTGATTCCATTTACAATTTGGATTGCAGACCTGCGGATGATGATGCATAATAAACATCCAGCCGTTGTAGACCGAATCCTCGTAGTGGTTCTCTCTTGTGCCTCTGGTGTGTTGGGAGTGCATTGGAGAGAGTGTTTGTGCATTTTGGATTATTTGGATGCAAGAAGGTTCTGGAATGGGTGCTCGTAAGATTACCTACAAAATGCTTTGCCACCTGCTTGCTTCACTTGACAGATTTTCAGGATCTAAGGTAGTCCAGGGCTGTCTCTATGACTTGAAAGTGTTCATTGGAGTGTAATTAGAGTTAATTAGGGTTAATTAGGGCTAATTAGTGAGTTTATTGAACGAGCATCATGATGCATTTTGGATTTTTCTCGATGACAGAAGATTTCGACACTTGTGCTCTCAACATGTCCTACTAATGCATTGCCACCTGCTGGCTACAATCAACCAAAATTCTGGATCTAAGGTAGTCCAGGGCTTTGTCTGTGACTTGAAGATGTTCATTGGACTTTAATTAGAGTTAGTTACGGTTTATTAGGGAGTTCATTGAAGGAGCATTATGATGTATTTTGGAGTTTTTGGATCTGAGAGGGAGATTCTGGCATTTGTGCTCCTTAAGATTCCTACAAATTCATCGCCACCTGCTGGCTAGACTCAAACAAAAGTTTGCGGATCTAAGGTAGCCCGGGGCTTTCTCTGTGACCTGGAAGTGTTAACTGGAGGAAAATTAGAGTTAATTAGGTTAATCAGGGAGTTTATTGAAAGAACATGATGCATTGTGGATTTTCTGGATTTGTAAATTCTGGCATGTGTGCTCTTAACATATCCTACAAATGCATCGCCACCTGCTGGCTACACTCAACCGAAATTCTGGATCCAAGGTATTCCAGGGACTTGAAAGTGTTCACCAGAGGAAAATTAGGGTTAATAAGGATTTTCACGTTATGCAGCACCATGGGAGCACGGATCCGATGGTTATACTCAACACCTTGGAGTACTATGGGATCCCGCAAGAGGTAACCTCTTTCCCTCTACTCAGTGAACAGTATGTGCTGCTACAAGTTTATATGTGTGAAGTGAAGATTTGTTCTGCATGGATGTCTTTCGTCATCATTTGTGCAACAGTGATTGCCACCTTCTTGACTGGTGGTGATGTTTGTTGCGTTTTATGGTAAGGTAAATGGGCCTAAGACGGACATTTTCAGCTCTGCACATACTTCTCCTAGGATATTAAATGCGCAGTTAAGACGAGATAGTTAGCAAATCCAAATGAGGCCGTAGCCATTCTCCTCATAATTTTCACAGCTCATATGAAGGTCTCATTCATTATCTAAGTGAAGAATCTCTTTCTTAACAAAGGATCACAGAAGTCCTCCCAAATATGTTGACTATTGAGCTTAAACACAATATGAGCATGTATTCCAATCCCCCTTCACACATGTCTCTTTGGTGGCTGTTCCGAGCTCCACACCTAAGCACACAACACTCAAAGCTAATAAGTAACCAAATTAGGTAGCCCCGCATACCTTAGAGGCATTTATGTTGGAAATATATGTATGTGGTCTGACTAGTCTTAGTGTTGTGATTGATCTCAGTGCTTTTTTGACCACGGCAGACAGCGGCTCCCAAGCTGCCAGAGCTGAAGGCCAAGATGGTAGAGTATGCAATGCAGCATGCGAGTGAGGTCGGTGAGGGTCTGGAGGTTTTGGCAGGTGTTCGAGAGCTTCTGGAAGCGCTTGCTCGGCGAGACGAGGTTGTGGTTGGATTGGTATGCCTTGCCCTTCAATTCATGCCCCTTTGTGAGGCCCCAATAATATTTGCTCAATAACTCTTGAAAACAATGAAGAAGAGATGACTCTGATGTTGCCACTGGCATGAATTCTGGTGTTGCTTCAACTTCGAGTTGGTCTAATTCTATATGTAATTGTGAAATGGGCATCACAAGAGTTAGAGGGCCCTCCAAGTCTACAACCTCCTTTCAAAAGTGAACACCTTGAACAGGCATGGAAAGCCAGCCTGCACCTATTTCGTAAAGGGCAAGCTGCTGGGTTCCCACATGGTTGGTTGAAAATATCGAGTTCACCTGGAGGGTACACCTGAAAATCAAATGTTGGGAAGGTTACTCATCCGAGCACTATTCTGGCCTAAAACCTCGGTGTTCCCATGGGATCTGGGTTAAGGGCTTGGGTTTAAGCCACCCATAACTCTTGACATCCTTGAATGATCTGTGTTTTGGCTTAAAGTTTTAGGTGGGAAGTGTCTATTCTAATTATAGTGATTTAACAGAAGGAATGGCTCACCCTCGCTTCAAAGGATGCCGGACTTGCTCTCACTGTCTTAAGAGTAATGTAAAGGCAAGCATCAGTTTTTAAGCAATTTGTATGTCATTTGATCATGGGAGGAATATGTCGTTTTGTTTTGTTGAGACATTTTGGCTTTCTCAATTCATCATTAGGTCATGGTGGTTTGCAGGTCACTGGGAACTTGGAGGACATTGCCTGGCTTAAAATGGAAGGACTCGGTATTCGCCAGTACTTTTCAGTTCCTAATTTTGGAGGGTACTGCTCTTGATACCCTGTTCATTTTACTGTGCTGGAGCGTGTTGCAGTGATTTGCTGACTTATCTTTGGCTTTTAATTGCAACAATTTTGGGACTCTTATTTTGTTGGACTCCTCCAGCTTTGGAAGTGACCACAGCGAGAGAGGAGAGTTGGTGAGAATCGCTGCAAATCGTGCTGAACAGCTATTTCCTGGAGGCTTTCGTCTGCGTGCCCATGTTGGAGATACAGTGCGTCCATTTCTCATATTTGAAATTTTATCTCTCTGTTGTTACCATTTTATGATTCAACAAGAAGTTCACGTGTGCTTAACATGCCACTAAGTAACCTCCCACTATTTTTATTTTTATTTTTGACTTGCCTCTTAAAAACATATTTTTGAATTTGTACACTGCAGTGAAATTACATTGTGATAGTTAAGTTGTGATTGACTGGAATGTCAATAACTTGGCATTATTCAGCTGTATGGTAGTGTTCCATTCTATATTTTTGTATCCGACATGGGCCTCTACTGTCTTACCTTCAGGGGGAAAACCTTAGATAACAGGAAGAAATTGACGCCTGTATGAATAGTGAATAGTGCCGTTATGAATAGTATGAGTATTGTGAATAGTGCTACAGTGAATAGTATTTTCAATAAACAATGGCCGGATGAGAGTGCTTCATGTGAATAGTGCTGGGAGTAAAACTCCACCCAAATTCCCAAGTGTATGAATAGTAGAAGAAAATTACTATGTGGTTTGGGGGGCCTACAAAATATTGTTGACATATTCCAGGGTCAGTGGAACTGACCTACATGGCTGTATAATGTTATGATCAAGAAGTAACAAAAGTTGGGTTTTTTATTGCAATATGCCATGACTAACTTATAGCAGAAGTTGGGATTTGACCCCAATATACCATGACTATCTGCTCTCATTTTCTGTATCCTTTTCGTTGTAACACATTTCTGTTGGTTTTTGTGCAGCCAAATGACATTCGGGCTGCAGAGTATGGGGGGGCGCTGGCTATTGGAGTGTGCACTGGAATCTTTTCACAAAAGGAGTTGCGCGATGTCAGTCAAAGTGAGACACCTGCCATCATCCTTGACAATCTTCTCAACACCAATAGTTTTCTCAGCATCCTTGGTCTGCCCGCAAGGGACTTCTAGTGTATTTGTGTGTCACGCCTATTGCACTACTTTGCGCAGTTTTTTGTCTCCACCACACCCAACGCACCCCACCTTGGAAACGTGTCGATCAATTTGTCAATTTCACGACTTCCTGAAACAATTGCAGCTCCAAATGTAGCAATCAAGCAGGTTCTATGGGCTAGGATAGGTCTGACGAATTACAACTCAAGTTTCCACAGCTTACTTAAGAGGCGGATCACCTGCGTCCAGGCTATATACCACATTAATTTCTTCTCTGAATCAATGAATGACAATGAGAGCCCGAAGGTAAGTCTTTCTAAATAATGAACTTTCACCAAGGCTTTTTACAAGTATTGTGACTTCAAGGCTGTTGGTTGTATGGTAGTTCGAAATGAAAAATGAGCCCCAAATGCTTTTGACACTAGGAACAACGATGCATTTGTGTGCTTTGTAACCACTATCAAACGTGGGAAAAAAACTTGACTTCCACCCTTCATGTCTGACTCGCATGATATTGAATATCCATGAACTCAACTGCATTAACGCCCTTATGGGGTTGCTGGTGAAATTCTCTAAATTTTTTTTCTGCTAGTGAATGATTAATAGTGTGCCCTTTTCTACCTTGGGATCCAATCAAGGTGCATGCAACAGTATACAAGGCATCTGTAGTGTGATTGTTCTTAGAGTTCCCTAGATAACATTGACTACACTGTTATGGTAAATACTGTGTGCTCACTTATAGTGTGGCTCACAGAATACACTTGTACTTGAGGGACTTGTCTCTGCATCAACCTCTCTACAAGGAGAAATGAAGGGAAACACTATTTGTAATTTGGTTCACATCCACTTTTGAAAATAAGTTAGGTATTCTTTTTTTGGATTCAAAACCGTCTAGGTAACATAGGGTGAATTGGATCTTGCTTTGTTGGAAGTCTCTCAAATGCACACTATTTTCCATCCAATTGAAAGATGGCTACGTTCAACAGTGGCCTCCGATGTTATCTATGATGAGTTGGAATATAGTGGTGCACCCACAATATCATCCATGGGTTTTTGAAGTGTTTGTTTCCTCATGTAGAGTGTAGCCCACAATATTTATCATAAACAATGTACTCATATTATTGAAGGTAGAAAATGTGGGCCCATGCCGCGGGTGTTTCCCAAAGACTTTAGGGAGAATTCGGAATCACATTGCATATAACATAAAAGAGTCAACTCACTTACATGAAAACTAGCATTAAATAAAATAGTCATCCACATCAATTTCCTAGAAATATAAGTAGGTTTGCCAACAATAATTTAAAACTAGAGATGGATGTGGGTTGGAAATTGACATGGTGTTTGGAACCTAAAGAATTATTGTAGCCCACATTAATAGGACTATTTAGTGTAGTGATATTGGATTGTCATAAGGTGCAAGGTGGAAATTTATGTCACCCTTACAAAAATGCTGCAATTTACCACGTTGGATCCAATTTCGATACCATGTGGATATATATTCAATGAGGATTTTTTTTAAAAATATCAAATTTGGGGACATTTTTTGTCATTGATATTAGTGAGGTCTATATATCATACCACAACCTTGTTAGCTGGGTAAAATTAGGTCAGTATCAATATGATATTGATTTGGTATTGACCCAAATAATGGCTTGGGTACACAAACTTGCCCAGTATCACAAAATTTGATACATGTCGGGTAGATTTTATTATACCAGTATTGATATTGAATATAGATACCATGCATTCACCTATGTACCGGTCCGACATTTGTTTGTGACCGGACTCCAAGATACAAGTGGGAAATAGAGTGCCGTTCATGATTTTTCAAGTGAATTGATTTTTAATCCTCACGGTTTCCATAAATTATTGACGAATTTTGTCTATGTCACAATCATCACGCATTGACCATCCAATTCGTCGCTTCTCAATGTCAAAGATGACCAAGTGACCTTGAAATGCCAAGCCTGCGACATGCAATGGGGGTACGAGTTCATCATGCATATTTCGGTCACCATTGCTTGCTCTATGACGCAAATGTTTTGGGTGAGTCTTGTCTTTAAATTTCCTTACAAACGTCAAGGCTCGTTTCTTGAAGATGGAGATGACTCATTAAAATGAAAGACTGTCAATGTTCAAGTGTTGTTTACAGTATCATAAATTTCTCTTACAAATCGCAAAAGGATTACATCCACGCAGTTGAGAGTTGGAGTTCAAATCTTGATATGCCAAAATTCATGTTATGCAAATTTCATTTTGAAATTTCATAACGAATTCACAACAAAGCAAGGTAATGTTATGTGAAATTATGTCCCGAGGTTCAAAAACTAACTCATTTTGCAACATGGTTTGAATCATAGAGAACATGGAATCTCATGTAAGAATAATGGCTTGAACACTAAATATTGGATGTCGAACTCCTTCACATAACTGTGTTTGCATCCTACCTTCAACTTGATTTCTTCAATTGGAGAACATCATTATTTCAAAAGATGACTAATGATGAAGTTTTCCGCACAAACGTGGTGGACGTTTAAGGGTCAAATTGACAGTAGTACCTCCAAGAATGTTAAACGGTTGTGTATCTTGCAAGTCGAATTCCAACAAGAGCGAGCATACGACGGCAACATCCGGGCTTGGCTGAAGAAACATGACTCTTAAGTGTGACTCAAACTACACTTGATCATGGGAATAACGAATTTTACTTTATCCATATATATATATAAAATCTAATTCATTAAGGTGATTTTGTGTTTCTCATTGTATACCATTATTCAGATTTATAACAATGTTCTATGGGACTGATAGTATTCCACATAATATTTTCCACATTCGGATTGAATGTGGAGAATATTCTATGGAATACTATCAATCCCATAGAACATTGTTATGAGTTTGATTTGTTTGTTTTGTTTTGTTTTGTTTTTGTTTTTGTTTTGAAAACCTCACTTTGTACATAGTAAACAAAAATCAAGCTTGAATCAAACATAATATTTCAACATTATTGGAGAACATAAGATCTTGGTATTGATTTTGAAAGGAATGACTTGTTGATTTTTTTGACCATTTTTGGATTGATTAGCAACGGATAGCGTAGTAAACAAGAAGATTGTGCAACAATTGTCATGTATTGGCTTCCCGGACTCTAAACCCGATTTCAGTTCATTGTAATTTGCAAAAACATGAAGTTTTGGAAATGTGTGATGATTCTATGAAGTAGAGTATGCTACAACCAACACCCCACTGAAAGCTAACAACTGGGAACCTTGTATTATGAGTACATATTGGTTTTGAGGATGTCCCATGTGAACACAAGCTCATGTGTTTATTTTTGGGTCATGCACCTAGAATCATTTGAATACATGACTCAAATAACACATGCTTTGGGTGCTAGAATCCCCTTTCAAACGCTAACAAAGATATTTGAGATATTTGTTGAATCTATTAATAAGTGATACACTCAATCCTTAAAGTGCAAGTTCTAGCACCATCTACTTAGGGCACACTTTCCCCCATACAGCTTGAATCAACAACCTAGCCAGTTTTAGGAGAAATTTGAAGTTTGAGGAAGGGGACTAAGGTTGCCTCTCTATTTCAGAACTTGCAAATTAGCTTTCATTTGAGCAAGAAAAACTTAATCTTCATAAAATTTTTGTTGTGCACCCCATACTGTCAGATTTTATTCAAACCTTGCCCAAACTTTCTTATGACGTTTTTGAATTTTCTAAAATCACAAGGTACATAATTTACAAAATTTCATCATGAAATTTCCAAAAAAAAAAAATGCAAAGACAACCACATTCCAGCTTGCATGCTACATAACAAAGCAAATTTTTCTCTCTCATAGGTTGCCCCCCCCCCCCCTCTTCCCCCTCCCCTTAACTCCACATGTAAACACCAAGGAACAAGATCCTTGAAGATACTTGCAAAAGCATCGCCAATGTCAACGGAAAACTCTATTTTGCTTCGCATATCATGGAAGTACACCTTGAAACTCAAGGCAAGGTGATGTATTTAATAGCCTTATTTAGTTCTAAACTAAATAATTTCATGAGTGGAGTGCAATTGGGTAATAGGTAGTACTTTCAAAATCAATGAAATTAGCAAGTGTTTTGGCTTGCCTTATAAATGTTGAGGTATTGGATAGGCAATATCATGTAGTCGGCACTTCCCCCAATTTTATCTTGGAAAGTCAACGTGATGGTTTCAAAGTCATTATACCACAACACCTTCACCTCGCTGAGAGGTCTGTCAATGTATCAAACGTATTCATATGCATTAGGTAGTTCCTTAAGGCTAGGGTTTTTGGATCTACGTATAAATAGTTATTTTGAGATGATTTGACTTCAAAAATTGCAATGGACATTCTAAAGTAGTCTGCTGAAGTCTAGTTGGAATGAATCGGTCCTCAATTTTATTGGTTACTAGTTTCCACAAACGTCACAAATCCCAAGTCACTCTTTAATGGCATCATCTATCCTAATAATAATACTAAGTGGAAGGAAGTACAATCAAATTTTAAATGGTAAAGTAACATCAACGAAGGAAATTGGAGGGCAACTTACTGGATTAATATTTTTGCAAATTTGCACAACGGAATATGACTTCTCAAATATTTAGCCATAAACTGTACAATGAAAAAACTAATTGAACTCTTTGCTAGACAATTATCAAATTTGGTAGCATGTGTTGGTTGGTTACAATGCATAACTTTGATAGAAAGAACAAACCTATACCAACACATTTTATAATTGTCCATCAATTGTTTCATAGATGGACCGCCTTTTTGCGCAACAAACTCGCCCGTTACTTCCTTATAACCAAGAAGTTTAGCAATCATTTGAATCTGAAACCATAATAAAAAGTTATGCTTAGGGTCCGGCTGCATCAAGTGGTAAGTTAATGACAACACGATGTTCAAAAAATAACAACCATCCAACATTTCATTAGTCTTGGACTTACCATTCATTCGTTGCCACATATGATGTGTCACTTTGCGTTAAACAAAGTGGTAAGATATCACTTAATAGGGCTAACTTATCACCAACTCATATTGTTATGTCTCAATTTTAGCTCAACATGAGGTGGTATTCTACATGTTCAACTGGGTGTTACATACTCAACATTATGGTCAATTAACGCTTGGTGTGGCTAGACCTTTAGATTGATAGGAAATCCAAGTAAATCAAATATACAAAACACACAATCATTTGATACTAATGCTATTTGCACATGTGACCAACATGAGCGCCAAAAATGTCATATTGGTGGTGTCATAAGTTGACACATAGTGTGTTACAGAACAAGGTATTATCTCCATATAATTCTTTAGCAAAATTCTCATCAAAATAATTATAATAATAACAACAAGTTACGAACTTTCTACCAACTTTAACAACTAAAATTTGGTGTCTTTGCGCTTACATGTTTCTTGATTGGCTTGTACACTTCGGATACCAAGTAGTTCACGGTTGTTCCGGTATCAAAAATGATCCTTGCATCGGTGCACTTTTGTTGATGTGTAAATTGATGCTTGAATGTACAACCCATTCGAATTTCACTCAAACATCCACCTGCAAACCTGAAATAGCCAACACGTTTTTGATAGTTTTAAGATACCATTTTGGAACAAGTGGATTTTCCATTGCCAAAGGGTGATTCCTAACACCTACCGAGGGGGTAATAGTACAAACCCGCCCCTATAGGTTTGTTGCTTATTCATAATTATTGAAGTTCACTTGAAAAATTTAGGGGGTCTATGATCTTGATATAGAGGTTAAGCCTCTGAAAATAGCAGCATCCGGGGTTCTATACTAATAATCAATGTTGTCACCTTCCCCTTCCCCTTCCCCAATTCAACCTCCCCCTCGGTAGGTGCTATGAACATCCACCCCCATTAGATGAAAAACTTGTCCGGTCCAACCATCTGCTGCAACTTGTCCGTTGCAATTCATGGAGAAGAAAAAAATGTTACAAGTAAATGTGGTTGCCAATTGGAGATTTCTATTTTCTATTTTTAGACAATGGGCAACCAAATACCTATAGTTGACAACCGAAGTGTTTTAGGTGTGCATTTTCTCACCATGAGGTGCGATGGACAAGTTCTAATTGATGGTTAAATTGGACTAGTTTTTTTCGAGTTGTTCATAACAATGGAAAAGAGACATGCTCAGAGGGACCCAAGCTGGTGACCACACCAAGACACTAAAAAGGAAACACAGACAAGTAACCAAGTAACCAAGTAACCGAGAACACACACAAGGCTATATCTTGACATCAACTCAACATGAAACATTGGCATTTGCATTTCACAATGTCAAAAAAGAACATGAAATTCTTGCATCAAAGAACAAAGGCGAGTCGAGTATTGACACCTATCAAAGGAGATGGACTAAAGCTTCGTGACATCTATCAAAAAAGAATGGAAACCACAAATAAACATTACATGACCCACATGTTTCTTTCAAATCCGGTTAAACCCTAGATAAAGGTCATAATCCCCGTTATAGTATAGTGAAACCCAATTGAAATGCACCAACAATAATCTTGAGAGGGGCATGTCTTTACCACATCCCAATGGGAGTTTGTCATGAACCGAAACCCGTGAAGATGATGAAACAAACATATTGTATTGGGGTACAAAACGACTTCTTACCCGGTGGCCATGTCGTCTTTAAGCATGTGTATCCACGTCCATTTGTGGTGAGCTTGAATCACATCGTCTCCAAAGGATAGGAACCCAATCTCTTTTGGGTCTTTGGGTTCATGCGAATATCTTGTAAGACAAAGCCCAATCACTTGGTGGATCAAACCTTTGATTGAAAGTTGGGAGGGCAAGGATACAAGAGTCGGCATCAACCCTAAAATCCCGTCGACTCCGTAACGTATGTTGTCAATGGGTCCATCGAATATATGTGCACACCTGGACCATGATATATACAACTAGACTGTAATCTGGAACATTCCAAAAAAAATTGAGTTGTTTTATTATCTGTATTTAAAGCCTCACAAAGTTGGTAATCATAATATTATAGATTTTCTTATAAGGTAAGTATACCTAAAACCGACAAAGTACACCGTTGCAATAATTTTATTATTAGGTTTATCAAATTTATAATTTTCTATTTTCACAATATCAAGAGGATTCCAATGCACTAAAGAATGCATTGTTAGAACACATGGGCAAAAAATACAAGGGTTTGAAATTTCAAGCGACTTGAAGCCAACACCTATGTCAGATATACAAAATATGTAAATTCTCATAATCTATTTGTGGGTACTTATTGTACAAGATTTTAAGGTATTAACGTTAGGTTAGGTGTTGGATTTGGGTGTACTTATCTTACATGGCATACAAAGCATGTGAAGATATATTGAAATTGCAACCACATTAAAATTGGGAATCATATTGAATCATCAACAATTTTATTGTTGTTGGAAGATGAGTCACGACAAGAATCATGGATCGTTGCCACTCATTGTATGCCACTATGATGAATAACAAAATCTATTAGAATAACAAAATTGAATATCTAAAATCTACCTTGTAATGACACAAGACTCATGGCAATGACCTGCGTTCTTTGTTGTGAACACTTGTTGGGTACATTTTAAACATTTCATGATATGGAGGGGTTTGATAGTAAAATAAATATTACATGAGCACATTGAAAATTCTAAATAAAGAACATGATATTTTATTTTATTTTATTTAGAATCCATATTGATCCATGAATTCTTGAAGTGAAACTCATCAATAGCTTACAATGGTCATCTCCTAAAACATGTACACTTACTACTTGAATATACATCTACACATTAGATCCCATTATAGGTCCTTGTCCATATTAGGTGTACCCATCTTACACATGAAATCTTCGCTACCAAAGCACTTGAAGGAATATCCGACTACAATATAGCATTTTTTCGATTTTGATGATGTTCCAAACTTTCAACATCCTTGAAACACATGTACTAGTTGTCTTGATTGTATTTTTCTTTTAGTAGTTGATTTTAAGCATTGCTCAAGACGTCCATTATTGATTGTAGAGAATTGCAAACAATGCATATGTGCAGTTTACAATTGGGTGAGCATGGGGATCACTTACCCAAATACGAGTGTAGTTGGTGAGGACAACATCATGTTATGTTCTCTCATCGTAATTTGATCCACCACAAGTGTTACTTTGACTTTCAATCCCCCAAAGTATGTAATATTTTTACAAAGGAACTCATTCTTTGCGTAACAAGGCTCAAAACCCGTCAAACTCAGTTGTTTGGTCAAAATCATTGCCTCGGTTTTAGGTAGATAGAGTCCATGTGGACCCTGGCACACATAGTCTGTAAGACGGAGTTAGCAAATAAGAGTAAAATTTCTAGACATTAGAAATTTGATTAGGAATACTTATTATTGCTAGTTCTAAATCTCTTACACATTCTGCCATCATCAAGCAATAAACCCTCATGGAATCTCTTCAAAATACTGCTATGAAAACATCTTGTTTTACTTACTTTTGACAACATATTCTTTTGTCTCTCTGAACTGTTAAGTGGACCCTAATTTGGTGGAAATGTTCTCAAACATTGAACTTGGGGTGCAAATTTTGTTTTCTTAAATCTAAATTTGAACGTGTTTGAGTATGTTAGCCGCTTGTATATTTATGATTGAGCCTAACATCCCACCATTTGTCTATCCGTACGTCTAACACAACTGCAACTTATAGAGTTCCCAATGTGTGTTCACAACCTAGGCTAGACAACAATAGAAATATATTGCAAACTTGACATGGGCAATGCAATATGTTATGAAACTAGTGTAAACTGAAGAGGAACACAATCAAGTTCACTCAATTGGTTCCTCTCCCCCCCCCCCCCTTCTTTTGGGCTTAGTAAAACTCCTTGGCAAAAGGGTTTTAGACACATGCCCTAACCGAGTTGTTGGCGAATGGGCTAATGAATAGAGACATTTATTAGTGGCCTTTTTGCTCTCTTAAAATATTAGGAAAACCTACTATCAACATTATTTTGTTTCAAAAGAAAAATTATTTGAAGTAAGGAAAAATATAGATTATGACATAAATGTTACAAAGAGGCTTACAGCCAAGTCCGATGCACCGGAGGGGAATGGAGGATTACAAAAAATCCATGTGACTTCGCTACCCGTGTCTATCAATAAGTTATATGATAAATCATGAATTTTCATCTCTGCAAAAAATGCACTATTCACAACATACTTGGTAAGGGTAATATATATAATTATAAATATATTGTGGCTCCACTTTGTAAACAAAACGCAAACAAGAACTAAACTTTATAGTTTTGGACTTCAAACTACGTAATATATTTTGCTACATACACTTATGATAGGGGCTCACTCCCTTGTAGAGAAATAAACCACCTGAGAAAAAGGATATTTTCAAGAGGGAAGCTATTAGATAATATGTGAATTCATTGAATATTCCACATACATCTATAATATACTCAAAAAATCCAATTCCCAATTTTTGTAAGATAATACAGTTATTGCTTTTATTTATTTATAGAGGGTTCCTATCTTCAATTGCACTGCATTTTTTAGAAAACACCGTAACACTTCCCCCCTCCCCTTCCCCCCAAATGCCCAATACATAACCTTTCTAGCTTACACTAGGTAACTTATCCAAAGACATTGAAGTAAATACATGTTTGCGAGTGGTCCAACGCTTCCGTAATAAGTTGTTTTGACTTTCTCTTGTTGCAAATTCCTCAAACCACGATGACCAAGATTCGTTTCGAATGTGCTCCATGAACCGTTTTCCAATATCCTCAATTCGTGTACCGGAAAATAAAATGTGTTGACTAGTTGCGGTTTTGTAACATAGTATGGCCGCAACATCTCAATCCACAAAAACGCAAGTGATATCATTAAAAACAACAAGATACACCTATATACAAACTTCTTGATTGTGTTCACGTGCCGTTGTCTTTGTTGAGCAATGAAGTTTGTGTTCTCTTGCATGGATTGTAAAGAAACCTATTTGAATGTAAACATTGTTGTCAACTTTTGGGAGGAACATCATGTCGAATCATGACCAAAGTAACTTATACTTTATTCACATGCATTGTGCGCCACAAAGCCTAAGCAAGTGACGTAGCTTGTAGACCGAGTCCCACAACAAACCTTTATGTTTTTTTTTGGTTCAACCACTTGGAATATTGTTCAAGTTTATAATATCACAAAACATGTATAGATGTCATTGAAATATGATAATCGATGTTTCTCACCAAAAATAGACACATTTTGCAATTTGCTTTCTTTGCATTTTGATTGTGCTCGAAAAAAATATGTGTTTCCAAGAAAATATTCTCACCTGTTCAACATTTGGACCTTCATTTAGGTGATGTGATTCATTTGTTGATCTCCTAAATAAGCGCCTCATCCTATAAGTATGTTCTTACTCAACTCGATGGCAATGCATTGATAATCTCGTCTCCGCATTAGATATATATATGTATGATTCCAACTCACATTTGGAAACCCTCGTGCTCTTCCCACGCTCTTCTCTTACTTAGCATTTTGGGACCTTCATAAGGCATAGTCTTTCCATTTGTTTCGCAGGAATCCACTCTTCATCAATGTTGCGCACCATTTGCGACTACTTGGTTGCTGAAAATCCTAGTTATATAGTTTGGGCCAGTTGCATCCAACACATGAAGTAATGTCCAAGCCATCCCTCATCATCCGCTGAACATGACATCATTGATGACTAGTCGATTTTGGAACATCAATTGTTTGATTACCTTGGTCATCACCGTTACACATTGTATGTTAGATATGAAAACTTATTTTGCTTAAATATTTACTCCTTATGAATGTAAAATTTGTTCCTTATAATTTATATTTAGAAGCTTGTAGTAAAACCGTTTATGTTTGTTTGTATGAATGGATGAATATTCGCAATTAAACCCTAGGTTTTTGAAATCTCAATGTGAACGCATGTAATAGGTGCTCCTTCAATTGGGAATGGTTACAATGGATGTGAAAGGATATGGCGTTTCCACCCATATAGTGTATGCTTTTGAACATTTGATATCTTTGATTTACGAATAGTTACAATGGATGTGAGAGGGTTGTCAAAGTTAAACGGTTGCATTTGGATGGGAACCGTCTTACTTGTTCATATTTGGATTAGGGTTTTAGAACTAGTATAGAGACTCAAGAGTCTCTTTTTAGTTGAAATTTTGCAACTAGGGTCATTTGAATCATATATAAATAAAATATAAATCCAGATCTACTGACCAAAACAATGATCTATTTTACTACAAGAGATAGTTGGAATACAATGAGAATCTTAGAGAAAGATTCTCCTCCCAACTATAGAAGCACATCAATCTTCAAGAACCAAATGAATGTCTTCACCCTCCGAGGGAAAATTCATCCTTAGGAGTCCACTCACTTCTTCACCCTTCGGTGAAAACACTAATTTTGAGAGATAAAATGGATACTTGTTGAGTATGGTATTATCACATTAATTAAGGTTTGTGTTTGTTCATGTGCCTCACATACGAGACTCATGTATACATTCATGTATTGAGGTTTGTGTTTGTTCATGGGTCTTGTATGTTAGGTTGATTAATGAGGACCTCAAGGAATGTAGGCTTAAATGAGACTTTAATCATTCACATAGGGAGAGGTAGCTTACCCCTTTAAAGTATGTGGGTGTTTTAAATGTTTACCAACTTCTACCAATTAGATTCACATAACAAAATTCATTTTGCATTAGTAAAATCCACGATGAAACACCTACAAAAATAAGATTGAGAGTCGGACCTAGCATGACTTAGTCAAGGAGAAGGAAAAGGAACGTCAATGTTTGTTGGCATTGACATGCGATGTCCGTTGACCACCTCTTTCCCCAAGTCGTATGGTCTTGAAAACATAAAGGTGGCTTAATGCCTGTGTAATACATGGACTTATGAGGCTTGGTTTAGTTATGGTTATTTTGGAAGTGCATGTTTGTTGATTTTTTGATTGTATACATAGATCCTCCCAATTGTGTTCATTATTGAGTGTAAAGTAGTTATTGATACTTGAAGACGTAGTCCAATCTCTTTTAGAAATGTGTCTTTATGATGTTTGCTCTTTGATCCTCATCGAACCACATACCAATCAAACATAAGGGTCCAATTGAGAAAACGAGCCACTGAAGTCCCATCTACCTAATTGCCACCTAAGGACCAAAGGGCTCTTTCCCAAAAAGAAATGTCACCATGGAACTTTAGGGCAACAATCAATCGTTCCTCATTTTTTGTAGTTCTAATTGTTGCTATTGTCCATTGACTAGTGGGAAACAAGAGGAGTCCCTCTTGATAGGGAAAGTTCATCTCTTTCCGAAATTTACTCCTGTGAGTAAGGATTTTTCACCCTACTTAGAATATCCTTAGTGGAGTAATCTACTGCAACTCCATCCGTTCACTTCACTACATACAAGACATAAACTCTTATCAAGATGGGAACCCTCCTGCTTTTGTGAGTTGGTCGTTGGTCCTAATGTGGCCATGCTATGCATTGTCGCCCACTATGAAGCTCTCCCACAATCTGATCAAAGATCAACCTTCGACAATACGTATCATGATATTTTGATGCATTTTGAGCATAAGTTTACGAGCTCCCAAAGCTCTTTTGCATCTTCCTACCTAGAGCACTACAGTGTATGTGCCCGTTGGCAACCTCTATCATATATAATCTATTCATTCATAATTCCATGAGTGGGCACTTAGTGGGGCGACCCCAAATGTGTTGACATGAAATGTCCTTGTGAAGAAGTTCCCAACATAGGATGGAGCCACAACTGGTCAATGGACTTTGACCATGGTTGTGAAGTCCAAATTCAAAATCTCAAGATATTGAGTTTTTGAGGGAGAACATTAGTCTACAAAACTTAAAGGGTCCAAACCCAACATGTTCAGAACTAGAGAAATATCAAGTTGTGAGGACTGGCCCTACTTGGGAATTTGATATTTGGCACCATTGGATCTTCTCATATTCTAATGGAATGTAGATATGGTTTTATTAATATTAACTACATCTTGAAGTTAATCAGAACATGTAATTGGTGGATCATCAAAAACATTTTGTAGAAAACTTATCAATAGATAAACATTGAGAGTGGTATGAAATTCTAAGTTAGGATGGACCTTGAGAAAACACAATGGTTAACTTCAAGCTTCGATGTTCAGACCACCAAAAAAAGAATGAGGTTAATTTAGCTCCAAAATGTTTCCTTGAAGATTAATAATTTTATTGCCTAGGGGGTGTTGATGAGACCAGATTACTATATGTATGAAAAAACAAAGAGCATTTTACTATATACCTGTAACTTGACATTCTTGACATTCATTTACTAATTCACTTCCAATAAATTAAACTTTCCACATTGCCTTCCAAAAAGAAGTGCCTTCCACATTACTTCCCACCTTATATGATATGGTCAATAGATGGACCTCGATGTCATTAGCTATTTAGGTGTCTTTACATCTCATCCAATTGGAATTCATTGGTTATGTCGAGGGAGAGAGGGACATTGACAAATATTCTCGAATGCTACACATTCACTTACAATTTTGAAATGCACAACAATGACCAATATGTACGGTGGAAGAATCTTATAGTGTAAGGTAACCTTTTGTGAAGGTTGAAGCACAATGGTGGATATCTCTTTGGTTGTGTTCCCATGATGTTCTTTTTTAGGGCTTTAATAGAGGTTGCAAACTTGTGTGTAAAAGTAGCACTTGTTGACAAATAATACACTATGGACATTGGATAACTTTCGTGAGTTATAGCTTGTGTAATAAATATAGCTTGTACGAATATGTTTGGAGACCGAAGAGTGTCCTTAAAAGTCTTGGATAGATTCATGATAGATAGGTAATGAGATCGATCATCATCTCCATCATAATTAACCCATATCATTTCTTTGGAGTGAAAAAAGTGTTCAATTATGTTTGTGTATTTATCTTTTCGTGGCTTTATCATCTCTTGCATTAATTATGTTGGAAGGACTCATCCCAACGTGTCTTTGGTTGGGATTGATATTCATTCTACATTGATTATCCCAATTAGTGTGTGCTAATTCCCAAAAACACATACTATTTTGCCAAATCTCAAAATTAGTGAGGGTTGAAATGTTCACTGATTGATACTAAATGCATGACTACATGCTCATTTATCATACATTTCAAGAAAATTAGAATGTGCTCCAAGGTGCTCGTAGAGTGATTGAACAAATTATATGCAAACACATGCTTGTCAGTGAATAGTGCGAGGATGAATAATGTTGGTACTTTCAATGAATAATGCTGACATGAATAGTATTTTCAGTTAATAATATTGGTACGAACAATGCTTTCTAGATCTTTTCCTAGCACTAATTTCATAACGTAAAGAAATTCAGTATCACCTTCATTAATTTCCCACACGCACTATTAGCCCTCCCTCACTAATTGGGATAATCAATGTAGTTTCAAGAAGTGGATTATCTTCTATCTTGTAGCAATATTGTGAGTGACAATATTATTGAGGTTAGTGGAGAAGTACATTGATTATGGTATTGTGTGTCAATCACTATTTGAAGTTATACAATTTACTCATTACATGGAAAGTAGAATTTATCCAGGTTGAGTCTTTTGTGTTCTACAATGTCAACTTTGTAAGGGACTTGTTTTTATTACAAACCCTTCATCTATGATAGATGAGTTTACATAGATGCCACAAATCCCCCCAGGTGGACTCTTTATACCACATACGAACTAACGTGAGTGCAAAAAGGGGTATTATTTAAGGCATTAACATACATATCTATTATACATAGAGGGGTGGTGCTTTCCATCTGCGACTAGAAAATAGTTATAGCCGAGGAAAAACATCCACCCTTCCCATGCATGTGGGCAATGAACGGGAAGAATCAACCTGTAGTTGACGATGAAGCGGTTGAATTTGAGAAATAACTTTTTGAAGTTCAAGACTTTCACGGAAATTACCGATCCTTTCAGAGGACTCTATGGAATATATCTCAAATTAATGAATGAGAATTGGAAGATCACAACATGTAACTGGTTGGCCTTGGAAACACCACTAGGATCTCAACCGATTATGCATGCCCAAAAATTTCCTTGGACACTAGATGCGGATCATGCAGATAGCTTATAGGCATGAAAGCTTCTACATTGATTGACACTTAACTAGATAAATTGAAATTAAACTGGATAAACTAAGACATGCCTGGAATTACTACCGAAAGCTACAATGTTTTGAAACTTAGTGTTGAGTTACACTCAAAATCTTACCCCTACACCAGGTTTGGTATTTAGTGTCACTTTGTATTTGGAATTACGTAATGTTACTATTTCTTATGAAAGATTTCATAGTGTATCTGCAAAGATTAAAAAGGTCGTATGGACATTATATGACAAAAATGACTTCTACTTGGTAAAACTACCTTCTTAGTAGAAAATTGTAGTGTTGTGTAACTTGAATAGTAAGTGACACTCAATACCATGATCGGTGTAGTCTAATAGCATTCAGCCACATTAGAAATTTTTAGGGGGTAAGGGTTCACAACACATAAGGTAGAAGCATCTACTTCCAACACCAACTTTTCTCCAATGTGGGAAACTATGTACTTCAACAAGAACACTATTGTATTATTCTAAGGACTGCAAATGCATCTCATAGGTTACTGAAGTCAAAATGTCAATGATCACCACTGTCAATTTTGAGGGGCCCTACATCACTTGGAAGGGTCCACGGGTAGATCACTCCATTGTCAAGTTGAACACCACGTGCGACTAAAAAAAATCTTCTTTTGGTAAGTTGCACCACCAAAATGGGTCAAAATTTTATCAATTTTTTTTCATGAGTAGATATACACAGTACCTATGACATAGTCAAAAGTGGTAACTAAATTTGATGATTTGTTTTTTTCATAAAACATATTGTTTCTAACTAGAATGACACAGAATTGAACTAAAAAATTTACTAAAAAAAATAAAGATGACAAAAAATTTCAAAAAAGTATAAAAAAGATACTATCAATGGTTATGTATATGTAGAAAAAATATCATAAATTTTAAAATTATATATGGCATGGAATATAGGGGTAGCAAACTTTGTCCGCACGTGGTGTCAACTTGACAATGAAGTGACCTCCCCGTGGAAGGGTCAAGTGAGGTTCATAAGGTTCGTGGATTAACCTAACAAAGTCAATACCGAGAATAGCAAGATTGGAGTGCTTTTAGAATTGTCTTCACAAGAGCTTTATTCTCAAGAAGAGATACAAAACATAGGATTCGTGAAAATGTTACATTCACATATCACGTTTTTTCTTTTCTTTTCAATACCAACTTTAGTTTCTAGTATTGTCGAGTGCACTACAACTATGGAACAATTTGCATTTTGAAACTAATTTTGTATGGGCACCTAATATAGTACACGTTCATAGAATAAAGAAGAAGTATTTTTATATCATGAATATTATGTTTTAATTGTTATCAAGATTCAAGAGTGTTTGAAGTAGCAATGAAGAACATAACATTCATGATTATTAAAAAATACATCATCCCTCCTTATCACTTGCACATGCTACTAGCATTTTGTAAATACACCCAAATTTAGTCAGCAAAGGTTGCTTCCAAAGACCATTCAAACCGGCCTTTTTTGTATTCGAGAAAATAACATTTGTGACATTTTTGCGTGCCATGTGATGTTTTTACAAATACCATGTTTTAAGAGTATCATTGACCAACATTGATGGAAAATGGAAAATCCATTGTTTTCTTTTAATAGTTTTTTGATATATGATATAGTCACCAAGCCAGTGTCTGGCACGGGTCATCACTAGTAATACACATGAGGAGGAGGTATTACTTTTCTCTAATCCATACACTTAGAAAGACACTAAGAAGATTGAAGTAAAGGTATGTGTACAAAAAGGGGACCTTGAGCTTTAGAGAAAATTTTGATAAATAAATGTGTTAGTTTCAATCAATACACATGTTCATCGATTGTTATCATATGTTTGTAGTCCTCAATGACTGCCCTACTCACTCTTCTTAGGGTTTGCATTTGGGTTCTAGGTTGATACTAAGAGGCTTTTGATGTGTTCTCTTGAGATTTCCACTACATATTAAGACCAAGTTATTGGGTCTCTTGTCTTTGTTTGCTTCATGCGATCTTGGAGTACATGTATGGATGAAAAGAATGCTCAGTGACTTTCTCATTGCAAAGTGGAGAGTAGATTTTAAATATAATAAATGCCTACTTAAGTCATGATTCATATTTTGAAAACTCAGTGGATTCATTTATCATAGTAACTTAAATAACTTAGCATAAATACATGTGTCCATTTTCAAGCATGTTGTTAGTATGTATAGATTTTCTTTTCTATACAAACCTCTCATATATAGGGAACTGAATTTCATAGTAGACAATGCACGTGATTCACGCCTCCAATGAAGAGTCCACCCCCGAGGACAAATCCCAAGCCACAATGGACATAAGAGTACATTCATAGAATTTTAGCATCAATGGATGAATCTATGACGTACATTATGTGGTGAAATTTGAGTTGATCTAAACATACATTTCATTTAAGACTATTAGGATAACATATTGGATCAACCAAAGAACAATCTTCTCTAAAGTACTCTTGAATATGTTCTTGATATTTTTGTAAAGGTCACCTATTCTTGGCTTGAAAACCAACGAGATGTCAATGTGGACTCACAAAGTGTTGTAATTCTTTAATTGGATGTCCTCTAGTTTACTAAATTTCTAGACTCTAGTTAGAATTCTAGATATATATATATATATATATATATATGGATTGTGGTACCCAAATGAACCAATATGAAATGTCCTTCATTCAAATCTTCACATTGACTCCAAGCATGCACCCAAAACTTACCGAACATGGAAAGTTATGCATGCAAAACAACCAACTCCTTACTAAAACTCCGGTTGAATTAATGGATAACTCTATTATTCCTCAAAAGTTGTATTCTTGAGTCCTCCTAACTTCTATTACATGGTCTCATGTGCCATCATAGAGTCTGAATATTTATTTTGTACTAAAGCATCATATCATTATCTTCACTCAGACTCATAACATTATTAAGCAATGTGTGTTCATTCATGTGGGCCCTGAGAATATAACCATGGGATGTTGCAGCTAGTGTAGATTCAATTTGAATGTGCACTAGCCTAATGAAGGCTATGCTCCTCTCCTTACTTCAAAAAAGTTTAATAACAAAAGAAAGCACCTACCATGCTACAAGCTTGCTAATAGCAACCTATCTTCTCAAACAATGTCCTTAAATCGAATGAGGTATAAATGATTTGGGTTTTTTTTAGTAGGGTGTTGTGGTAGAATCTTTGGAAGTGATATTTCAAGTTTTAAGGAGATCATAACATTATTCATATCCATAGCAATGTTATGTGGGACTAATAGTATTCCAAGAATATTCCCATATATTTCCCACATTCAGTCTCCTATTCCGGTGCCATTGAAGAGTTCTCCTGCTCTCTTTAAGACCTTGCTCTCCTCCTTGTCCGATTTTGAAATTATTTGTATGTAAACAAGTTAGGGTTTCATTTCAATGTCTGCCAATCTTGTGATTGATTGGGAATTTGAGAATGATTTTGATGCTAAAGGATGGATGAGTTTGAAATGACTTTTTCTTCAATTTGATTTGACTATGATTTGACAGGTTGTTTGTTGATTCATAACATCACTCGGCATGCAACTCTTGTTTTGTGGACCCTCAAAATATAATAGTGAGATGCTCGAAAAGCCGCGTTGGGAGACTCAGATGCAGATTGAACTCCCAACATCTTACTATTATAATTTGAGGGCCCACGTTGCTAAGTGATGTTATGTTGTGGCTGACATTTGTAACATGTATAAGTTGATATATACTAAAAGGTGGTTTCAAGCTCCCATTTCATAGCTAAGCTTCGTATTATTTTTCTCTCTAATTTGCAGAACACAACACATGAAAATACTTCAAATTCATCTTAGATATCTCTTGACATATGGAAACGCTAGGCGTTGGGTAATACCAGTCATGACACATTTTGAGATGCAAAATGTAACCAAGGCATATACGGCCTAAATTTTGAGACCCAAAAAACAGCCTTTGAATTCCAACAACAGGTTCACAACAACATCATCAAGACATTCAATAGTGTAATACATGCAATAATTGAACTTAACCACGAGCACGAGAATTTGCATTCATTTTTTGTCGAATGTTTGAGTCGTAATGAAGGACTCGTGCTCGATCATTTCTTCGTCTGCCAAACAACATTCATACACTATTGAACTCAACTTTCGCTGGATGTGGCTCGCATCCCCAACTTCTCAATTGCTGATCTTGCGCATGCAAATCTTTGAATTTTTTCTTTCTTTCTTTTTAACCTGCGTCCTCTTAGTGCCTCTCGCATGGATGCTTGCCTGTCGAACTTCAACCTCAACCACCACCACCACGAGCATGGGAGTTTCGCAGTTTCCTATGTTTGAGCAGCACGGAGTGCCTGATCATCTCTTTGTCGGCTAAGTAATATTCATACAGTATTCTACTCAACGTGCTCGACGTCGCCTGCATCCCCAGCTTCTCGATCGTCGACTGTGCGTGCAAATGCTTCACCTTCGCTCGCAACTTCTTCATGTCTTGGATGCACGCTTCGCGCATCCCGTCTCCTCGTGCGTTGAGCATCTCCGCACGGACCTCGTCGAGGCGCTCCTTCAAGCACATGATCTGGTCGCGGATGCGTTCGATGCAACCCTCCTTCTCGAGCATCGAAGCGCTGCAATTCTTGATGCGAGCCGAAAACGTGAGTTTCTCCTCCTTGCATCGTTGCATGTTCTTTCGAGCATTCGTCATGGATGCTCTCCTACAGGGCATTGTAAGGTGAAGTTAGTGTATACCTAAAACAGACAGAGAAAGCTCTGAGCGCAGTTTCTCTTTATTACGATTTCCAAGTTCACGATTACCAAGTCTTCATATGCGACGTCAAAAGGAGACCAACGCCTCAAAGAGCGCATCGTTTGGACACTGTACACAAAAGTTATGAGAGTTTGAAGTTTCATTTGTTGGCAACCTAAAACCAACACGAATACTAGATGTTCACGTGGTGTACATCTTTGATAGTCACTATGTCCCTACCGTGCAAGATTTTCTAGGTGAGCTTGGATTTGGGTCAAGGGATGGTTTTGGGTATACTTACCTTCCAAAATAGAGTTGTTTGTAACGTAAAGCAGATGACACCATGGGTTTGGTCCCAAACCTTGAGTTTATGACAAAGCCACCCAAGTTTTCTAAATGCTTAAACTACCATACATCAAGAGCGGTGTCTGACTATTAGAATTAGTTTTCTAGCTTGTCCAACGAGGATGGGGAGGGCCGAGCTACCCTTCCATAGGATGATATGGGATTCATGACAACCACGTGCATGCCCTATTTTAGATCCTACACTTCTCTTAAAGTTTGAGAAGTACATGAGACCTCTTGTTCAAAATGGAATTTGTCCTTGGAAAGATAAGCCGGCCAGATTTACCTAAGGTGAGGCGAGTAGGTCCCAAGTGTTTCACCCAAGTTTCAAAATAAGCTTTGAAACACAACGAGCTAACGAGCTCTTAATAGAAAGTTTTCATTAAGGAGGATCAAACCCAAAGCTCCTTTTTGCACTTGTCACAAGCAAAAGAAAGGCATATAAAGTTTGAAAATAATCTTGCCCGTTGAAAGAAAAGCAAAAATGAAAGATGCTTGTCACATGGATAAGCCAAAAAAATAATGAATAAATAAATAAAACAATCCATCAAAAGAAAGAATCCAAAATGTCCAACTTGAAGGAAGCTCGCAAGTGGCTCTTGATAGCATTTAGTTTTGAAAATCCCCTTTAGCAATTTCCAATGCTCGAGGGAATGACAAGTACTTTTTTGCCAAAGTTTCATGAGATGTAGTCAATTGGTATATGACTTGTTAATGCCCCCACAAAATTGCCATGCCTCATACAATGATTTGCTTTCACATTCATGTCTCAAAGTTTCTAGAAACTCAAGCAACTTGTGATGAAAAACTCTCTATGTTGTTTCATTAAGGGCCAAATTCATTTTGTCAAGTTAAGAAGTGCTAAATTGAGTTTGACCCCCAATGAAATAATACAAAATGTTATTTTGTTCAAACCTCTCTGCACGGACTCCAAGCATGCACCCAAATTTGGTACGCAAATCAACCAATTGCTAACCCAAACTCCAGTTGACTTTAAGGACAATTCTAATGCCTAGGAATTGTGGCACTCTATCATCATCAATGCCTTAAAAAATGTGGCAAGCCATTGCTATTGCAACTACAAAACTTGGTTCATATGACCCCAACAAAAATGAATTATAAGGTTGATCGGGTGCCAAAATTGCAGAGAGATAGCTTAGATTTCAAAACTAGAGAGTTTCATTGAGCTTGTAGTAACATTATGATACTCCAATGACCTCTCTTAGGGTTGGGGTTCATGGCATCTACATAAACTCATTCATCGTGAATGAAGGGCTTCTAGTAAAACAAAACCCCTACAAGGTTGAGGGCCGATTCATTTCAATTGAAGTTCGCTAGATTAATTCGGGGTCTCAAATGCCATTTCCAAAGTCAAATTATCTTAAACTAGTTATTTTTGGACTATAAAATAGTTTGTTGCATTTTCACCTTGCTAATGGATGAGTTTATGTAGACACCATGAATCCCTAGCCCCTATCTTAGGACATATACTACATATATTGTATCCGTAGCTCATTCCATTTGTTTTGGTGCAAACATATCATACTTTAGAACTAGGCACTACATTAAGTACTCATGTTAGTGTGGGTGGAAAAAAATTAACATAGGCCACATGAGTTGTCTAGTCGGAGTGGAAATAACAAGGGTCCAAGGCCCTAGGTAGCATAAACTTAGAAAAAATATTTAACATGGTCCACACTAATTTTAAACTTGGCATGGATGGAAATGAATGTGACATTAGAGAATCATTGTGGCCCACACTAAGAGGACTACTTCATGTAGCACCCAAAAGCACAACAACAATTCGAATCATGTTGCAGTAGCTTAACTACTTCAATCAATAGGTAAGAGTGATAATCTCCCACAACCAAATCCTATGCCAAACAACTTAACAAAAGAAAACAAGATGACAACTTTCAGTTACATTCATGTCGCGGATGTCGTGCACTAAACCTCTGATTTAGTGTGGTGTTAGAATTGATGTACCAAGTTACAAATTAAAGTGGTTTTCGTGATTTGTCATGTAGCATCCAGTGACATGCGACTCCCTCTCTAGTTGCAGCCCAATGATTGCAAGACAGTCAATGTGGTCGATGATGATGAACAACATAGGTCACAACGAATCAAAAATTTAGTCTAGTTCACGCACCTACTATGCATTTTGGGAGGGGCGATCGACAAGGGAACATAAGCATTGACGCAATTCACTTGCAACCACATGAGCTCAATAACAACATGTTCAACATACAATTCACAGACTATTTCATGTGTATGGGTACAACGGGTCAAAATACGACATACTCAAACTATTAAAAAGCAACAAAAAAATATTTACTTAGTAGAATGAAATCGCTAAGTTATAACATCCCATAAACATTAAACTGCTAACCTACATTAATTATCATATTCATTGTAGTTCTACTCAACTTATATGGTTACATGAATTAAGTAGATTCTATATTCACGCCCATAGATTTGAATACCATCGAATCAAAGAGAATGCAACTCTTGGTATGATGCTTGGATATTACTAAAACCCTTTTTTCTTCCTTTCGCTTCCTCATTGGCATGTCGACTAAGTCAAGCATGGACCCATCTCACACAAATGAATTTGCTTGACTTTGCGGTTTTGGGGCTCACCCTTTTCCGCCTCCGTATTCTTTAGTCTCTCTCTCCACCTACTTTATTTTCTTCCTCATGTTTTTGAGGGTTTCACACACACCCTTTCTTCCTTTCGTTTCCCCAATTCCGGGGGGGGGGGGGTCCACTCCTCAATGTACAAATTCAGAAGCCATGTGAGTGTGTAATTTGTGCCCCCAAAATGTACATTTACAATTGACGTTCTTAACAAGTAAAAGTAAAAGTAAAAGTAAAGTTATATACATGGTAACTTTGTGCAAAATTGCAAATTCTATGTAGTAGAAGATGTATCCGTGATGCATAATAAACAATTAGTAAATAAATAAATAATCCATGATATCTCAAAGTGAAAAAACAAGGTATTTCAACTCAAACTTTCATCCAAGCTTTGAGGGCCACTATCATTTTATTTGGTTGACTTTTTTGGTCAAAGGGATTGCAATCATAAAATAAATATCTAGAATAATGGACCCCAAAAATTGAGATGTACCAAACATACATTAAGAGATATAATTATCATTAGTATATATGCACTCACGCGGCTCCAACCCTTTGTATACGTACATTGAGTGCACGCCTTGTGCCCAAACACAATTTCGAGCAATTCGCCATGTACAATATTATAGGTTGATAGCATGTTGGGCAAAAATAATTAAAAAAAAAATCAAGCCGAATTCTTTGGGAAATTAATGGGTCATATGGCCTAAATAGAAGGAGAATAATCTTCAAAATGTCTAAATCTTAAGAAATTCGGTGTCATCTAAAATGAGGCCAAAGTCAACAACTCAAATGCACTGACAACACTACCTATCACGCACACTCACTCTAACATTCACACGGAATGAATTGAAATTGGCATTCATGCATTACAAACTGAACATCTCAAAACTAAAAGAGCCCTAAAAGCTTGAGAGAAACGAAACCCACTAATAAAAGTCTAAAGAAAACCTAGGTAAGATATGCCATGTGCCTAAACATATGTATGTATGTATGTATGTATGTATTTCCCCGTGTTTTCAAAACTGTTATTACAGACAGCCAAAACCCTTCAACTATTGGACAACTTTTGCTCAACCGGCTACCAACATATGGTAAACACACGCGACAACATGAACAACAAAAACCTAGGAAACGGAAGCCGACCCGGTCCCAAATGCCTTCCAACTTGGTCTTGATGGAGAGAGAGATAGATTGTCGACCCATCGTCATATTGCTTAACTTACTCCGCAAGCTTCGAAACATGCCACAATTAATATGCCCTCCCCTCACCTCCTTCACACTTTGGGCGGGGTGCATGCGGTGTCGAGGGCAAGGAGCCTAAGCTAGCTAGCTAGTGGTCCCTATGATTGGAAACCTTGGGCCCGGAAAGGCAATCGATCGAGTTGTTGATAATGTGGGGCGACTTGTCAAAGTCGGGTGCATGCAACTTATTATGATGCCCCCCGAGGTACAAGCTCTCGGGCTCCGTGAGCGAATTCACATCCTTTGGGGGTATACGAATATTGTGTGTGTGTTTGTGTTTGTGTGCATATCACTACATTGAACATGATATTTAGTGTGTTGATTATATCTAGTGTTGTTGTTACTACCCTACCCTGCTCAACATCAATTTTCAATTCCTTGATATTTAGTGTTAGAAGATATGTTAAAAGATATGCCAGAATTCTTCTTTTATCATCGTTCATTTTTTTTTCATATCTTTAGTAACACTAAATTCAAACATGTAACTTCCAGATACTACCATAGTTGATATTTAGTGTTTGAGTTTACATTTAATGTTACTTACTTTCACAGGGTTATTTGACATTTAGTGTATGCATTCGTATATAGTGTATCAAACACTAAATATCATATGTAGTGTAAGGTAGATTGTGGGTGGGTGTGGAGCTTGTGTTGCATTGAGGTTGCATTAGCAAATGTCTACATTGAAGCATCAACAAAACCCCATATCGAATGAAAGTCGGGATTCTCCCCGATTTAATTATGGTTCTTGAAAATGCGTGTTTGTTGAGGTTTCATCTAAATACAATGATCATGTTGTTGAGTTATTGGCAAATCAACCCGTTTTTAAAAGTCGAAATGATGATAGTATGCAATTGTCGATAGTATTATGTGGCATACTGCAGTGAGATGGATGGACATGGTGGTGGCACCCCACCCACAATATAAAAATAACAAGGATGAGTCTACTGCAGACAATCAAAATATATAGTTGTGTGCGTTAATCATACATCTAAGGCATTAGCCATGCTTAAATTAAGATATCAAGGGGGCCACAAAAACAAAAGACGGCCTCAATAAGGGGTATTAATTAAGTCCTCCATTTAGAGTCAACCACAATAATGATCCCGCGATAAATAACCCATCTTTGAGGTCACTTTGAGCTCCTCAAGTGAGCTCAAAAGTGGTTCCCTAGTTAATAAGACTCGTCCAGGATGACATCAGTTCGACAATACTTGCGACATGCTCGCTAGCCTACGACACATGTGCTCGACACTGTGCACTATCAGTACATTGTGCGTTTGGTATCAGAAAAGACATGTTTTCCTACTAGTGTAGTGCGAGAACCTTCTCCGAGGTTCCTCGAGCTCCTAAAATGAGTTCAAAAGTGATTCATCACCGCAGGAATTCAAGTTCAATCCATCTTCAAAAAATCGTGTGCATTCGTAACATTTTTGACATTCTTATTATGTTATGTAAGTAATAGTGTAAATCTTCCTTCATCATTACCTCTCTATATATATAATTTGTGTGTGTGTGTGTGTGAAAATGTGAAAATGTGTTATATCTTTTTACTATTGAAAACACTTTTACCAAGTAAAGTTGTCAATGTTTTATAATCTCCAAACTATCAATTTGACATTTGTTGATGAAGTATGAGATGTACAGTAAAGAGAAATAGCATTGTGTGATTCCAAATAGTAAGTCACACTAAATATCATATTTAGTGTAGTGTGGTGCAAACTCAAGGATGGATCAAGCGCTCAATAGTTTGAGCTTTGGATTATAGCTTGTCGACTCCAACGCAAAGATTCATGGAGGTGTTTATTGTGGAAATAGCATGCCATGCGACTTACACTTGAATCTATAACAATAAAGACAAGTCCTATTGTGTGGAAAGAGAGAAGATGTTGCAACAACGGGAAATTTTGACCTCCCATCCTTTTGTGCGACCACTCATGGTAGGAGGTTGAAACTTTTTCTTTCTTTTTTTTGCAGCAAGTGCACATCACTCATATATGTGACATTTGTTGTCGTCCTTTGGACAAGATGCCTATTAACCCTTAACTTCCTAAGAGGCCATGTTTGGGCTTATGAATGACTCTTGAAGGCGAATTCATCCAAAAGGAATGTGCTAGGAAGGTCACAATAAGTATTATCTTGTTCCCCATGAGATTTTCTTCTCAATGGCGATGACCCCATTTTAGTATGAAAAGGTGGTTGTTTATAAGAATTGTTTCAAGTCGAGAATGAACTAACTTCTACCCCTTGTTAATACATCGCTACATATATTAGTAACTTTTAATTATTTTCAGTAACAATTTTCTATGGATTATTTTTCTTATCTTAAATTTTATATCTATTATTAATATAATCTCCAAAGTTTGGACTATAATTTTATTGCACATATCTATCATATTTATTCAATTTTAATTATTCTAAATCAATCTTCAAAAATCATGAATATTACTAAAAATTGTTACCGTATTGATATGGTTTTTAAAACATTTCTTTTAGGTACAATAATGATTGAGGTCCAAAAAGCCATCATATGCTCTAGGAAGTTAAGGGTTAAGTAACCCATTCCTAGAGGTGCACCTAATACAATAATCTCATCAATTGATTTTTCGAGAGAGATTTGTACGACAAAAGATTGCAAACCTTGGACAACTACCAAAATAACTAGAGTTACCTAGAGTTTTTTTCAATACATTTTAGGGAACAACTATAGTTAACTAGAGTTAATTAAGACCAACTTCAAGAACAAATACAGTTAACTAGAAAAATTCCAAGTATTGTTATATATTGGAAGAAGTTCACCTCTTGATTTGCTTCAGTTGAGGGTCTTTAATGTGCTCGGGCCACTTAGGATCGTCAAGAAATGCCTTTATATGATCACTCACAATGTTGGGCTCCAGAATAACCTCCATGTACAACACCAACACAAATAACACACTAGTGACACTACAACACTACAACATAATTCCGTGAACAAGTTGCGCTCAACTTTAGTTAATTACATATTTAATTAACTAGATATAACTATAATCAACTAGATTTTTTAGCAGGTAAAATTGCGAACAACTATAGTTACGAAAAGCAACGAGTTAACTAATAGTTGAATTAGTTGGTTAGTTGTCCAAGGTCTAAAAGATTGTCATGTATGGTTCTCCAAAACATCACTCACGACTCAAAGTAGGGCCACATGTGATAATACACACTCATGCTTCTAAATTATAGTAATACTCATTAATTACACATCCAAATGCTCCGACAATTACATGGAGAAATATGGACATACATTACAACTTCCTTGAAGTCTCTAGAAACAACCTTCATAAATTGGTTGGGAGTTTTGGCCCACTGTTGACATTTTATAATGTTAGGAATGTTCAAGGGGTGTTGGAAATTAAACCCCAAACATGGTGAAATGAAGAGGGGGTGGTTCACTTTGGGTTGAAGACAACTATAAGAAAATGAATTTCATGGCACACTATTGAAGGCCCATCTAAAATTATGTTCATAGTTAGATAAGGAGTTCATTTTTATATAGCCATCTTATGAAGCACCATGGTGCACACTCAAAGATCAACTCTTAACCAACATGCATTCGTCAAGTCGAGTCGGGAGCTTTCTTCACCATCCTTAAATGGATAGGAACTTGTATGTTTTAGCTTCAAGACCCAACAACATGATGTTCCTTAAGTTTTGAATTGTGCATAGATATATAGATATATATAATGTTAAAATGGTCTTGGAGTACTTTAGAAGTGAATGTTCACAACACCTATTGAGGGGGGGGGGGAGGAGGGTGAAATTATTGATCAATATTGTGGAGCCTGGAGATTGTTATTTTTCATATAATATTAATCTCTCAATTGGGATCAAAGACCATGATTTAGTATAATAAGATGAATCAAGAAATCGACTAGGGAGTAGTTATTTAACTATAACTACTTGGTAGGTATTTGGAAACCAAACCACTATGACATTTATGGTATTTAGTATCACTTTCTATTTGGAGTTATGCAATGGTATAACTATTTATTGTGAATGTAATACTTTACCAAGCAAAGTCATTTATGTTCTCTAGTGTCTAAACAACCTATTCAACTTTCGCTAGAAAACATTGAACTCTTGAATAAGAAGTTATTGCATCGCATGATTCCAATTAGTAAGTGATAGTATTGCCATAAATGGTGTACTTTAGGGGTTGCTTACATCATGGACCATGAACTTGTCCCATGTCTGATGACCCTTTTCCATGGTCACACTTCATGGTCATATTTATGTAAAATACAAATTCTAAAACCTTTGGGCTCCTTACTAGATGTAAACGGAACATGGACCAAAAGGAGTAAGGATGCACCAAATAATGGACGTGTTGGGTTTTTTTTTTAATGTATGCCCAAAAAGGGTACTTAGGGGAAGGAAAAAAGAGTAATAATTATGTTTCATCTTCTACTTCTTCTTCTTCTTCTTCTTCCCCCCTTCCCTTCCTTTCCTTTCCTCTTAACTACAATAATGTTTGGCTTGAAAAAATTAAATGACAAAAAAATATTAAATTGGCATTTCTCTATCATGGTCCTTAACCTTCACTATAAAATGAGAAAACCTCTTTTGCCTCTCTCTCTCTCACCACAAAAACCATTGGACCGTGACAATGGATACTGTAAGTTCCAAAATAGGCTTTTGGAGGACCCCAAGCTCCATGGTCACTCTGACATTTTTTTTCCTTCATGTAAATCAAAGTGGTCCCATGACGAGTTTTGTAATGTACCTCGTTAAACTGTTCATAAACAATAAACAAACATTTATTGACAAGAGGCTTACTTCTCAACCTGGAGACACACCCAAAAAAAAAAAAAAAAAAAAAAAAAGCCTTCCCCCAAGCCCAATCTATACATAATATCCATAAGATACTTGTAGAAGTCTCAAGCCTTTCCATACATAGACTGAAGTCTCCTTATCTATATGTGTATATCACTTTCACTTTGCTTTACATAGATAAAAGTCATCCAACTGCTCGTCCCTCGACTTTCCATCCATCCACGCTTCTTAGTCTTGAACATTCAAACCTGCAATTTATTTCCATCCTCAACAACAACACATTTCCAAATTAGTCCATTACAAGTTCAAAGACCAATCACATCTTTCAAGTGAGCAAGGGACAACCTTATGGTCCATGATGTACACTAAACAACGCCTCAATTTCTAAGTCCAACTTATCAACTTATGAGCTCCTTCTTCGAACATTCGCTAAGTTAATCAACCTCCCCATGTGTCTTCGAGTGCTTGAACAACATCCACATGTCGCATTTTGAACATGAGCCGGCCATGATAGTAACGACGTATAGTATAGGGCATCATCGCAATTTCCTCGTCTCCTATTTTAATGAACAAACTCTTGCCGAGTCATTACTGACTAATTCTTCGTTCGGAGTCAAAGCAGCTTTGGGAGTAATAATAATAATAAAACAATTATAGAACGCATGTATATATATAACTGTCAATAAGAAGTTGAGTTGCGATCATCCATCCATTCTGGTGGCTCTAAACTATTCCACGTGGCATGTTCTCTTGAGTTAAGTGGGGATCCATGCTTTCTTTCTTTCTTTCTTTCTTTCTTCGTCTCTTTCTTTTTTGTGTGTGAAGCAGGCAGGAAAGTGAAAGTGGGTTTGTAGTGTAGCTATGGCTGTGACATCTGGTGGAGGTGGAGCTGACCCCAGCAATCGTAGGAGAAACTTAAGGGAGGTGCACATTTACCAAATTTGGATGCTCAAATTTGGATGCTCAAATTTGCATCCGGCTCGAGGGTGAGTTTCCATGTAGGCCACTCGCCCACTAGATTCTAGATGGTAGTGGGTTGGAGGTGCTCGCATCTATGTATGGGAAGAACCGGCAGCAGTTAGTAGTTGTAGATGAACCGGTTGAGTTCGAGAAATAAGCGGTTGAAGTTGGAGGTTTCAGGATATTTACCGATCGTTTTAGAGGAATTTATAGAATGTATTTGAGACGAAGAAAGCGAAACCGGGTGATGCCAACATGTGACTAGTTGGATTTAGAATCACTAGGATCTTGACCGACTATGGATGTCCAAAAACCGCCCAGGCACTGGCTCGCATGTAGATAAGCATAGGTTGTCAACCGATCTCATTCTCGTGGCCTATTAGAATGTGGAGGATCGTGGACATGGGCCGCTAGATTCCCATGCGTCCACTGTAACACTTTTTAGGGTTTAGGTGACAATCATTGAAGGATTGGAAACCGGTTTGAGGAGGGGAGGAGGTAGTAGGTGGGCCTGGATTTGAGAAGATGGAAATAGTAGCTAGTTGGCACATAGCGGAGCAGATTGAAGTGCTTGAGATGATAGTTCTACATTTTAGTATGCAAAGAGAATACTAAGGTCAAGTGCCCTATGTTAAGACTTGTGATGAACTTGTTGACCATTGGGTGCAAGCATGATAGCGTGGACCAAAAAAGTGCTCCGGTATACTAAAACCATGTTTTTTTGGGGTCAAAGGTCTAAAAGTAGTAGCAAAGCATTGTTTAAGCACACAAACACCAAGTATCTTGAGGTTAGACTATTGATCAAGTTGTTGGTCATTAATGTAACCAGGCACACGCCTCATAACATGGCAAGTGCCATTATTACGCATGTGGCAATAAATTTCACTGAGTATCATACACAATGTACACCATTCACACATGTAATATCGTGAGCTCAAGGTTAACATAAGTAAGGAAATACCATGGCCCACTGTATTCTACGTGCGGGTTGAAAATTAAAATGGCGTTTGAATCATCAAATCGCTTAAGTTCAAATACAAAATGATAAAATGTTTCAACTGTGTTAAAAATTTTGATCTCCTATAAAACATTATACTAAAAATGCTCAATACATTTCTCACACCAGAGTGACTTGGTGGTGGTGTCCAAAACATGGATCCCGTATTTGTTGTTGTGAACAAATGATGTTGTAAACTAGTCCAATCTCTCTTCAATCACATGCCTATTTGCTTGTGTATTCTTAGATCCACACCACTCGAATGTAGTGTCCAAATTGTTGGGCGCATCCACCTTGCTAGGTGTAGTAAAATAAGTAGGTGTATGATACTTGCCTCTCAACGTATTTTTGAATGGCCGTGTCTTCACTGTCCACAAATGATGATGACGACGACGATGATGATGCACTTGCAAGTACTTTGTGATCCTTTGAACTTTCCCTCCCTCTCGCCACTTTCTGTGTGGCTTCAAAATCTTCGACCACCGCCTAATGAACTTAACCTGCCATGTCTTTCTTCCATTTGACTCAAATAAAATAAACCATCGTGTGAGAGAGAGAGAGAGAGAGAGAGAGAGAGAGAGAGAGAGAGAGATGAATCAATCAATCAATGAACGAACAGACGCACAGACCCGGCTGCTAAGTTAGTTGCTACAGATGAAGCGTTTGGAGTTGTTCATCAAGACGTCAAGGACAAATTACCCCTCATTTTGGAGGAATCTGTGGAATATACCGTAAATTACTGAAGGAACCCCCAAAAGATCACAACATGTAAACACGTGTTGGACTTGGAACCTTTGATCGGGGAGAACCGGCAGTTAGTTACAGATGAACCGGGTGAGTTTGAGAAATAACCGGCTGAAGTTCAAGACTGCAGGGAAATGACCAGTCATTTTAGAGGAATTTGTAGAAGAAGATACCCCAATTTAATAAAGAAAACCCATAGGATGTCACATGTAAGCGGTTGGACTTGCAAAAACTAGGATCTTAACCGATTATGAATGCCCGACAATCTCCCCGATCACTGCTTGGAAACACGACGAGGATCTTGAAGAATGAAACCCAGAATTCTCCTCCCAGGACGTTGAGATGAATACCATTTGCGAATGCGAAACGAAACAGAGACAGGTGTCCCATCAATTGAAGAAATGAGCCTGCCGTAAGCGCTACCTGTGTTTGTGGTGCGGCAGGAAACAACTCACGTTTTGTGTGTGGTCAGGCGCCATCGCTTCCACACGATTGTGTCTAAAAGGTCTGTGGGTGTTAGTCGGGTTCCCTTTTCATGTTCTTGAACTTCCATGGATTAGGTTCACGCGGATTGAGTGTGTTGCATTAAGCACCTCCACGAAGAAGCATGAGCAAAAATCAGATCGAAAATCCGACTTTTACTCTATCTGATTCAGGTATGGTTTTCGGATCGGAGGTGCGTGTTGGTGGATTCCTTAACTAGTAATAAAATGGATACGTTCTAAACTCCATCGTATCAACCTCCTTAATGTTACTCCTGCTCTCATATCTCGAAACCCTAGGGGACGGATGTTCTCGGTTTAGATCCCACTCTTTATTGTCACGTTTTCCTCCCATATCTCTCGGGTTCTAACATTAAACTAAACCACCAAAGACTCCAAACCATACACTCGCGTGCATCCCATCGTCATCATGGTGATTATCGTCATTATTGCAAAGTTGGCTTCTGTGTTATTCCATAATGTCACATGCTACACTAACCCTCTTTTATCATCACCCATTTATGTTAGCACTACCGAACTCCTTAATATCACGTGCACTTTGGTCGCCCCAAGCGTGATATTCTAGAGTTTAGAGTGTAGGTCCCTTTAATCGTGTTCACCATTGAGTGTGGAGTGGTTTATTAATATCTTGAGACGTAGTCCAATCTTATTTAAACATGTGTCTTTTATGGTGTTGGTTCTTTGATCCTCTCACCTAACCACACACCAATCAAATGCAGGTGGTCGATTAGGAAAAGTAACCACATAACACCCGCATTCCTTTTGTGCCAAGTTCCAACCACTTGAAGCACCCGAATGTGCGAAACACATGAACTTGAAAGCTCCCGTTTAACTTAATCAGCCTTATTCCAAGACGATTTGCATGGGCCGTTTAATTTCTACCTTCCACTCAAATGAGACCTAAGGTACATGGGCCTTTCAGGGTCACTTTTTTAGAATTGTTTATCGGACACCTATGATTGATGGGTGTGTGGTTAAGTGTGGGAATAAGAGCGGACATCGAAAAGATATATATATGTGCTTCGAGAAGATTCGATTTGGGATAGACCTATATGACCATTTGATGTCTATGAGAATTTGAGCCACCTTAACAATGAACTAGATGTTCATATGGGCTCAAATCATTATGAGAAAAACGGCCCACGAACACGATTGATTCACGGCAAGCACCTCACATGAATCGAATCACGTGTTTCAAAATCTACAACAAGAAGCGGGCGTGAAGCTTAAAGTGACCATTTGACACCCGCTTACCGGAACGATTCCCACGCCAAGTGAGAGCGGGCGAAAATCAATCAACGATGACCATCACGTGCCTACAAGAATCGTCACTTTCAACAATGACGAAGATACGCAAACGAAGCTCCCAATACTACGATGACCCAAAAACACGATTTGGACTCGGCCACCATGCATCTCCTCACACAAAATGCACATTCTCCAAACCCGTGCCATGGTGGAAGGCGGGTGCCGAGCGTTGAGGAAGTGTCCATTTAAGACCCACATATATACCTACCTTCAAGAGGAATCAAGCATGCAACGTGAGGGAGGACAACAAGACAAAACGAAGCATGCGGCCGAAGCCCTCCCAAACAAAAGTGAAATATATCTTCTCTTTGCTCGCTTGCACTTTCCCTTCAAAGTCGGTCATGTTAAGACATCTCTTAAGTTTATCACACTTTTGCATCGGCAAGGGAAGAATTGAATGTGTGGGCGCAAGTGCACTTGCCGTCTCCTTCCTCACGAGTTCCGGGAACATCACACTTTGTGGCCACTTGGACGAGCGAGCGTGAGCATGATGTGTTCAATAAGTTAGTTGTGCAATGTGGTGTAATAGTAATAACAATAAGTACACTAAATAGGATATGTAGTGTTTGATTATATTTAGTGTTGTTACCACCCTATCATATTTAACACTAATTTTTAAATTTTTGACAATTAGTGTTAGAAGATATGCTAGAAGATACGTTGGAATCCTCCTTTTATCATTGTTTTTTTTTTGGGTCATATCCTTACTAACACTAAATACAAACATGTAACTTCCACATATTATCATAGTTGATATCTAGTGTTTGAGTTTATGTTTAATGTTACTTACTTACATAGGATTATTGATATTTAGTGTATCAAACACTAAATATTCTATATAGTGTAGTCTTCTCCTTAAGGACCTAAGGTAGAAATATCTAACGCAATGCATGATCACCGGTGGTGCACTAGACTAGGGGTATAACAATTCTCATGCGGACCCAAAATGGCTACTTGGAAAAGCGGTGGTCCCGCAAAGGATACACCGCTAGATGGGATGCAATGATTGACAGGGTAGGTGTTGTTTCACACCACTTGCTATCACTTTTGCGCGCCACTAATATAAGTTGGCCGTTTTACGTGTCTTTCTTTGCATGTAGACGGAGTAGAATATTTCGATGTTTAGATCAGGGAGACTCTACTGTACAAGTAGAGGGGGTTTGACTTACTTGCCTCTTTGGAAAAAGAAAAAGAAAACGTAACTAATTATTCACAAAGAACAAAATTACGAAACAACTTGCATTCCTCATCAATTCCTCTTCTCCATCTCTGGGAAAACATGGCACCCAAATCGCGAGCCACTTGTTCTACCCGAATCGGCCTATTTTCACCGCTTTAGGTGGTCATGATGTGGCAAAACCACGGCGTCAGAGCGTCGAATATAGTGAGGGAAAAAAAGAGTAAAGAGTGTCTCGTGCATCATTGTTATTAACACCTGGTCATCCATGGCAGACGATATGCTACCCCCTACGAGCTTTTCGGGGGGGGAATATTCTGTCAGGGGGCAGCCCCCGACATTTTTCCTGCACCCGCCCGAAAACTGCTGCCCGCCCGCCCGATTTCGAAAAAACTAGTGTACTTGCATTTTTGAAGGCTACTTGTTCACAAATCCCATATTGAGTGCACTTCATTTTCAAGGTCTCAAATCCAATATATATGTTCACTTCCATTGAGTAAATAAGCAATTGACTAGATTTCATTTTCAAAGTGAAACCGTCAATAAAGCATGTAATTAACTTGGAAGTCAAAAATATTACAAAATCCTCATTACCGCTGAGGTTATAATTTTTGTCGCTTACAATTGAAGGGGACTTTGTCATTCTAAAATGAAACTAAATTTTATTTTTTTATTTTTTTATAATTAATAATATATTTAATACCTTCTACTATCACAAAGTTTTCATATGCATTTAAACTAGTTAAGTAAGATTGAATGCAACTAAGTCTAATAATTTTTTATTAATCCTAATTATAGAAACACAAAAGGACACTGTATAGGGTGTAGTACACGGCTTTGGACATCGAGGAACACATAAGCACTGTGAAGAACATGGATGTCATTCATCGTCCTTCATCGTTTTTCATGTGTCCTTCATCGTCGCGAATATGTTAGACTTAGTTGCATTCAATCTTACTTAACTAGTTTAAATGCATATGAAAACTTTGTGATAGTAGAAGGTATTAAATATATTATTAATTATAAAAAAATAAAAAAATAAATCATAAATTTTAGTTTCATTTTAGAATGACAAAGTCCCTTCAATTGTAAGTGACAAAAATTATAACCTCAGCGGTAATGAGGATTTTGTAATATTTTTGACTTCCAAGTTAATTACATGCTTTATTGACGGTTTCACTTTGAAAATGAAATCTAGTCAATTGCTTATTTACTCAATGGAAGTGAACATATATATTGGATTTGAGACCTTGAAAATGAAGTGCACTCAATATGGGATTTGTGGACAAGTAGCCTTCAAAAATGCAAGTACACTAGTTTTTTCGAAATCGGGCGGGCGGGCAGCAGTTTTCGGGCGGGTGCAGGAAAAATGTCGGGGGCTGCCCCCTGACAGAATATTCCCCCCCCGAAAAGCTCGTAGGGGGTAGCATATCGTCTGCCGTCATCCATAGAGGGATTCTCGCACTGGTGACGGTGTTGTAGTGGGACCCCTTCTCGAGCTGCTATAAGTATGTTAATAACCACCCAATTTTATGCATTGATTCATGGGCGTGTGGGAGTGGAACAAGTGTCGGGGGAGGAGGAGGACGTGGCCGAATTTAACTTACCCGTCCACGTGCTTTGGTGGGCGTGTGCCAAGTGGACTTGACTCGGGGGTCAATGAATGATGGCTTCGTGGACTTATTAATGTCTCGCTCACGATTGCCTTTGAAGCCGCTTACGGGAGGGGAGGAGGAGTGAGTGATCGGGGAGGTTTCGGAGCATAATGATCGGTTGAGATCCTTCCTAGTGTTTGCAACTCCAACCGGTTGCATGTTGATGACATCCTTCGGTTTTGGGGTATATTAATTTGGGGCATATTCTTCTATAGATTCCTCTAAAGTAATTGGTGATTTTCCTGCAGTCTTGAATTTCAACCGGTTGTTTCTCAAATATAACCGGTTCGTTTGTAACTAATTGTTGGTTTTCTCCGATCATAGGAGGGGGGAGGAGGACCTCCTTCTTCAGTTGCGGCAGTAGGTTTGATCCGCCCGCAAGGGAGGAGCAGTACAACACCCTAAACTCCGTAATATCAATCCCTGCAATGTCACACACTCTCTAGTATCCCGAAACCCTAGGGAACGGGTGTTCGTAGTTCAAATCTCGCTCCTTGTTGTCGTCACATTTCTCTCCCTTATATCACGGCATTTGTCATTAATGCAAACCACCCGAGAAGTCAACCCACACCCTCGCATTGCGCCGTGGAGTGTCACCGTTTTCTTCTTCTGTTGTTGATGCCACTTGTTAAATGTTGGTGCATGCGTCTGCCACATCGCCCGGGAAAGCCAAGTGGAGTGGACCACACTAGCGTAGGTGATGGGATAACAAATTCAAATTGTCCTCACATCTCCTTTGTGTTATTCCATAATGTCACATGCTACACTAATTCTATAGTGTCACGCATGCTTGTTAACACTACATAACTCCGTAATATCACGTGCACTTTGGTTGCCACGGGTGTGATACTACAGAGTTTAGAGTGTACTACAATACAAAACAAACAAACCCACCGCTGCTTATTTACAGAGCAACCGACCTCTTGAGTTCCAGGAATAACCTAGTTGAGGTTCGAGGCTTCAGGAAAGGTACCGATCGATTCAGAGGAATTTACAGATTATTCCTCGGATTAATACAAGAAAGATCGGAAAACGTTACTCAAGTGATAAGTTGTGTTCACGGGTTCAATTGTGAGAATCGAGAATGAAGACTCCGAATTCCCGGAATCCCATTGCTTCATGTTGCATCTAAAGGTAGGGTAGTTGAACACAACTTATTAGTTGAGCAATCTGTTGGATATGTAATTGGTTGGTCTTGGAAATACTAGGATCTCAACCAATTATGCCAAAAATAAAACAACACCAAAAACAAAAACAAAAACAAAACAAAACTCCTTGGACACTGAAATCCCCCCTTATCGAGTCTCGGCTCTCATGGGGGTAGCTATGTTCAGGGAAAACCGACGGCTAGTTCATTATCAGCCGATGGATTTCCCCTCATGGCCGGTCCAAATTTCCAACCATCGGATGGCAATCCAACTGTAATTTCAATCCTCCGGCAATTAGCCGATGGACCAGAAAACGTCCCGGAAATGTAGCCGATTCTTCTTGTGAGTTACTAGATTTCAGCCGGAAGCATCCAGAGCGCTATTTGTCTGGGGCATCTGATGATGCACTTGAGGAAGTACCCTAAACCTTGAACTTTTTGAATTATGCAACCTTTCCATGACCAAAACCAATTGCTTCTATGAAGAATTGGGGGACCCTTGGCTTTCAAGCGGTGAAGGCATTGCTAGGTTCAATTCCTGCCAAGGATATTAACTCTTCAAATTTAAAGTTTTGAACATACCTTTCTTTTCACTTATTCAAGATTTTGTACTAAGAAATGATTTCTAATAACTTTTCATACATTTAAAAAAAAATTAGTGCCGATATGAATTCCATTTAATCGGATATTGGCCGATGAAAATATGAAAATATAGGCAATTGGCCAATTGATTTTGTAAAAGACCGGCTGTTGCCGATGTAAATTGGAAAAAATCCGACCCTTCGTAGCAACTACCGGCAATTAGCCACTAGGGCTTCAAAAACTTCCCGAACTCTGGGGGGTAGTGTCTAGGTGGATTTGGGAGTATAATTGGTCAATGACATAGTGTTCCCAAGTCCAACCGGTTACATGTTGTGATCTTTTGGTTTTTCTTTTACTAATTTGAGGTACACTTCATAGATTCCTCTAAAACGATCGTTGTTTTTCTTGAAGCCTTGAAACTCAAACACTCGGTTCGTCTTGTTCATTGTTGGAAAGAGGGAATTATCATATGCAATTGCACCTCTCATGCATCCAACATAAAAACTTGACCCCCTATAAGTTTGTTGCTAATTCATCTCAAATGACCTCAAGTACACGAAGTGGGGCCTTCAAAACTACCTCCGATGTCCAATCAACTTCAAAAAGTAACATTCGGGTTGCATACTATTGAAAGGCTTTAATGTCGGAGGAATGAGAGGCACACTCATATGCAATTATTCCCTCTCTCCCTCTCTTGGACTCAACATCTCATCCGTATAGGGAAATGGTTTATCGCAACTACCATGGGGGTTAAACTATCAGGAAAGAGTGAATTTACCATATAGGAGCATACCTCTCAATCACTCAACATAAAAAGACATGAAATAGTATGCAACCCAAAAATTACTTTTTAAGGTTGATTTGACACCATAATTAGCTCAAAAAACCCCGAATTAGTCCACTTGAAGTTTTTTTGAGGTGACCAAACCTATAACATGACAAGTTCTTATGTTGGATGGATGAGAGGCATACCCGTATATGATTGTTCCATCTCTCCAAACTTTTGTGACACCTACTTACCAAAGGGAGGGTGAAAACATAGAGAAGACAACGTATAGCTAAGGGATTTCAACAATTTTCAAGCAATTCTTAAATCACGGTCAAAAGCGGTGAGTCGACTATCAAGAGGCTACATTGTGAGTGCCTATATAGAGGTGCCATGAATGATTGGCTGGAAAAATGCATCAAATGCAAACATGGCCCGAGTATCAAAGGAGTAATATACTCCTTTGCAATACCTCGGATTGACATCAAATCTCATGATATGTTACAACCAAAATCCAATACCTAAATGCTCATAAAATTACATAGAAGTTTTTTGGTTTGTCAAAGTTGCAAGGGTGCATAACATTTGATAAAGCATTAATGGCTTAACATGAACACGGCATAGAGTAACGGGCTCTCACTCATGTCGGTGTACATATCAAACCCCAACGTTTATTTTGTTTTATTTTATTTGATAAAGCATTAGACATGCCACATGAGTTGAGTGGGACTGAGTAGGATACTCATCTCATAAACTTGTTTCAAGTTCACACATGAGCTCATGGCTACGATCAAGTGTCCTACATTCACACCAATCTCAAGATTGACATCGGTCCTCATCCTCTAAGACCGAGCAAGACTAACTTAGGTAGCGAACTCAACATTCTGAAGCAATTCAAAGTATCCGATTTTTTCCAAGTTTTATTTGTGTGTGTGACAAGAAGTGTGATCTTGTAGGGCATCCAATACGGTGTGGTGTTCGTGGTGTCTATGCAAACCCATCCATCATGGATGAAGGGGTTCTAAGAAATCGATTCTCCTACAAGGATGAGAGCCATTTCATTATGACTAGACCCCACTAAGTTAACTTAAAATCTGCAATGTTAATTTCAGAGTCAAATGAATTGAAAATCATCGATGACAAGTTTAAATAACTTTAGTTACGTTTTCAACCTTTGCAATGGATGAGCTTACGTGGACACCACAAACCCATAGCCACAAAGTTTTACTATATACCACAAAGTCACATTGCACTATATATTCACGTTGTAGAAGCACCAAAGCACCCTCATGTACGAGAGGTCTGTTAAGAGGGTAACATACTCAAGCGGTTCAAAGTGAGGTCCCTTTCGAATTCGTGAGAGCATCATTTCAAGACACCTTCAAAAGTTTGTCATGAACTTCATATTTATAAGAGTCTATTGGCCTAAACCAAACGCCTACTCTTAATTCACCAAACTCAAGAACTTTGACACTACTTGAACACTCTTGTACCATCATAAATTGTGCACAATGAGACAAAACTTGAAAAGGTTGTAAAAGTTTGAAAGATTTTGAAAAGTATTTTTATTGTGGCTCTATATGTGATATCGGATGATAGAAATGTGAACGTATACTTTTATTACATGGAGAAACAATATGTGCTTGAATGAATTGCATCATGCTCTCTAGGCAAGTTGGAGAGAGAAAGGCTAGCCATACTGGAGGGTCTAGCCGAGGCCCAGCCAACCCAGTCGGTGTAGCCCCCCCTAGACTATAGCCCGGCCATCCAGGCGGAAAGCCGGAGGCCTTTGGGACCAGGTTGGCTAGGCCTCGGCTGGGCCCCCCGGTGTGGCAGGTCTAAGAGAGAGAACACTTATGATCTCACCTATGACAACCTTGTGACAGTGTCCCGGGAGGATTTTTGGGCATAATCGGTCAGAATCCTAGTGAGCGTTTCCAAGTCCAACCGGTCACATGTTGTGATCTATTGGCTTTTCTTCATGAAATTGAGGTATATTCCTCTATAGATTCCTCTAAAATGCTGGGTAATTAAAATTTTCCTGAAGTCTTTAACCTCAAATAGTTAGGATATTTCTCAAACTCAACCACTTCTTCATCTATATAAAGTGGTTGGCTCTATCTCCCTGCTCATTGCTTCGTGACAGCTGGTAATTAGTGCTTGTCGAGTTGCCACAATTGAAGGACACAGCACTTTTGTCCTAGCCCACAACTCTGGGCCTTGAAATTATTTATGGCGAAGTAGTACTTGTGTTCAGCTTGCACTAAGGCTTCCAAATGAAGGAATCTGAAGTACACCGAAAGAGAGAGAGAGGAGCTAGGGAGATTGAAATTATCGTATGTGAGCGAGCATACCTCTCATCCATCCAACATGTAGTAAAAACTCCAAATACTTCAAGGTTTTCGGTCAATTCATCTCAAAGGGGCTTGGACCTATGTTCGGGGAAAAATGACGGCTAGTTCATTATCAGCCGATGGATTTCCCCTCATGGCCGGTCCAAATTTCCAACCATCGGATGGCAATCCGACTGTAATTTCAATCCTCCGGCAATTAGCCGATGGACCAGAAAACGTCCCGGAAATGTAGCCGATTCTTCTTGTGAGTTACTGGATTTCAGCCGGAAGCATCCAGAGCGCTATTTGTCTGGGGCATCTGATGATGCACTTGAGGAAGTACCCTAAACCTTAAACTTTTTGAATTATGCAACCTTTCCATGACCAAAACCAATTGCTTCTATGAAGAATTGGGGGACCCTTGGCCTTCAAGCGGTGAAGGCATTGCTAGGTTCAATTCCTGCCAAGGATATTAACTCTTCAAATTAAAAATTTTGAACATGCCTTTCTTTTCACTTATTCAAGATTTTGTACTAAGAAATGATTTCTAATAACTTTTCATACATTTTTTAAACAATTAGTGCCGATATGAATTCCATTTAATCGGATATTGGCCAATGAAAATATGAAAATATAGGCAATTGGCTGATTGATTTTACAAAAGACCGGCTCTTGCCGATGTAAATTGGAAAAAATCCGACCCTTCGTACAACTACCGGCAATTAGCCACTAAGGCTTCAAAAACTTCCCAAACTCTGGCTTGGACGACTGCACGAATTTGGGTGTTTGAAAGCTACTTACGGTTTCACATGCCTTCAAGTAGTGGCGTGTGAGCCCAAAATGGTGCCCACATGTGGTGATTAACTCTTCGAAACCAATTTTAGTTTGACTTTGATGTGTTATGATTATTCACAAAACATAAAAAGAGTGAAGTGTGGTTTGGATTTAAGTTTAGGCTTTAGAATGTGTTGTGTGATTATTTCAAGGTTGAATTCAATAAGAGTATGCCTTGATAATGTGAGTAGGGGGTAAGGTGAAGCAAGGTGAGCTCCACGGGTTAAATGCCCACTTTTGGATCCACCTTGGCAGTTTAGGAAGAAGGAAGCTTGGTGGATGGGGATTAGTCCCTACTTTAGAGGTGAAGGTTAAAGGATTGTGATTGGAGGTGCTAATCCTCTCACCCTATCCTCACCTCTCTCTCCCTCTCTCCCTCTCTCCCTCTTTGCTACTTAAGGTGTTTTCTCTCTCATTTTCCTCTCTCTCCATCAAGCGCTCTCAAGGGAGCAAGCTCTTAAGAGCTTGAGCCACGTGTGTGGGTTACTAGTCTTAGTGAAGCTAAGTAGTTAAGATCCCTCTCTTATACCTCCCAAGCGGGGGAAACTCTTAGAGTTTAATGCCATATGTGGAATTAGGTAGAAGTTAGTGGAGTTAGAATGTTAGGACTAGCTTGGACCATTAGGGAATTGAGGTGATTAATGTGTGTAGATAGTTGCTTAGAGGGTTAGCTTAGGGTGGCCAAGGCTGGTTTGAACTGGTAGCGTTGGGCTAACTCTGGACTGTGGCCGAAGCTGGTCCTAACTTGGTAGAACTGGAGCTAACTCTGGACTGTGGCCGAAGCTGGTCCTAATTTGGTAGAACTGGACCTAACTCTGGACTGTGGCCAAGGCTGGTTTGAACTTGGTAGCGCTAGGCTAACTCTGGACTGTGACGAAGGCCGGTTTGAACTGGTAGCGTTGGGCTAACTCTGGACTGTGGCCGAAGCTGGTCCTAACTTGGTAGAACTGGGCTAACTCTGGACTGTGGCCAAGGCTGGTTGAACTGGTAGCGCTGGAGCTAACTCTGGACTGTGGCCGAAGCTGGTCCTAACTTGATAGAACTAGAGCTAACTCTGGACTGTGGCCAAAGGTTGGTTTGAACTGGTAGCGTTGGGCTAACTCTGGACTGTGGCCGAAGCTGGTTGAACTGGTAGCGCTGGAGCTAACTCTGGACTGTGGCCGATAGCTACTACTAGCTGGGATTGGTTAGTGGATACTAGTTAGTGGCCTAAAGCTTGGCTTAATTTTGGGTGGCATCACCAAGATTAAATGACGGCCACGTCACACTACCTTTTGATGACGTGGTACATGTGTGGATGTTGGATTTATTAGACTAGATAGTTTTAGGTGTTGCTCCACAAGTAAGTGTAATTGAGATTGATTATTGAGAACAGTGTTTTTAAACACTTGCATCCTCTTGATCAAAATAACTTACATTTACAAGAATGGAGAAGATGAATGATCCTAACAAGGGGAAGGCAAGGGAAGTGAAGATTAAGGGTGCTAGAGGCATATCTTTAATGGCATGTGTGGCCAAGGGTGCAGGGTGGACCCTAGAGAAGGCTAATGCCCCACTTGTTCAAGAAACAAGCAATAATAAAGTATCACAATCTTGAGCCATGGGATATTCATTAACATGGAGGGTACCTACCATGATATTGTGAATTTGGTGCTACACATGTGACTCACAAAACCATCACCCGGACTAGGACGCTTAAGGGTGGTGGGTTTGGCCTCACATGGCGTCCGGGATATCGTCCTATTCCATGGCGTTTATGTTAAATGAATGAGAGATACGGTTGTATACAATAATTCCCGGGAACCTACAAAAAATTAACTTCATCTTGAGCAAGGAATCTTATACATTTATAGTTATTAGGTGAAAACCGTGTTTCTAAGATGAATTTTTTTGAAGCATTGGAATAACAACTTTGGAATTCAATGACTTAAGTTGTTGGGTCCCCTATTGAATCTTGATTCTTTTCATTGGTAATACCAGTTTTTATTCTTTCTCATGAAGATGTAGCGTAACAAAGGGAAAACAACAACAACAACAAGGGATCCACTCATGATGACAATAACCTATACCCGCGTCACATGTCTTAAGTGCGAACTAGCCATTGCACGAGTGTAAAGGAGAAGGAGTCTTCTTGAAGAAGGTTGTTTTCTTATATAATTGTGCACACAACCGCCTTTAAGTTCGAAAGCATCTAATAAGTAACGAGGCGACTAACTTACTTGGGTGTCATTTTTCCTACTTGGTATGGGAAATTATCCGCATGGTGGTTCAAGTTGAATTGCTACACTCATTCTCCCAACTGCACCGTTTATGGTATTTAGTGTCACATACATTATTTGCAAAAGGCTGGAACTAAACGCCTAGAGGTCTCAAAGTGTCACGGCCGTTGATTGTCAATATGGTACTATTCATCAACAAAAGTAAGTTTTTCAAGTGGAGGATTATTTACATTATGACATTTCGCGTAGCACATTGAGATACTCGAGATGATAGTTTTGTGTTTTAGTATGCAAGGGGAAGTTATTATCGAGCATACTGATGGCAAGTGTCATGTGTTTACATTTCAATATGCAAGAGGAAGATATTCTTGAGCATGCCAATGCCAAGTGTCATTTGTGTACACTTTAGTCAACTTGTAGGCCGTTGTGTAACATAGGCATACATCCCATAGCACTATTGAACATACTCATTCCAAGATATTAGTAAGCGCAATTGAACGCCAAGTGTTATGAGGTGACACTAATGATGAAGTCATTGACTATTAGTGTCACCTAGCATACGCCTCAAAATAGAGTAAGTGACACTATTACGCATGTGACACTAAATACCATAAACAGTGTAGTGAGGGAGGGCTAATATTGCATGTGGCAAATTAGTGAAGGTGATACTAAACTTCTTTATGCTATGAAATTAGTGCCACTAAATGATCTAGGAAGCATTATTCATCTCAACAATATCCACTGAAAATATTGTTCATAGCATCACTATTCACTGACAAGCATGTGTTTGCATGTGATTTGTTTTATCACTCTACAAGCACTCAAGGCAAGCACCAAATTTCTTGAAGTGTATGGTAAGTGAGCATGTATTCATGAATGTAGTATCACTCGGTAAAATTTCAGCCCTCGCTAATTTTGAGACTTGGCAAAATAGTGTGTGTTTCAGGAATTAGTACCACACACTAATTGGAAGAAAAAAAATCAATGTGGTGCATTTACACACTTAGGACCACTTCACACATGAGACTGAGACATGCATTCTAAAATTCCTCATTGGTCAAAAAGGCCGAAACAATCCCAGCTAACTTGGGTTTAGAAGCGTTCCTCCCCATGGTTCACATAATTGAAGAAACCAACAACCAATCAAGATTTTGTTTTTATGTTTGCTTGGCTACATAATAACTCTTCCAAAATTGTGAAGTTATATCCCATGTCACACGAGTTCATAACATTATTCAGATTCATAACAATGTTTTGTGGGACTGACAAGATTCCGTAGAATATTCTCCGCATTCAGTCTGAATGTGGAGTATATCCATCAATATTTCGTGGAATGTTGTCAGTCCCAGAGAACATTGGTATAGATTTGAATAACGTTATGTTGGATGGCCCCGTTTCCAAGATATAAGTCGAGTTAGAGAAGTTTAAGTTCCTTGAGAGGGGGCGGAGTGTTGGGTATGGATGGATGAATTGGGTGTGTTCACTTTCATCCCTCATGTACGCAAATGGATAGATATGCACAAATAGAGGGTCGTGTTGGACCTTATAATGAGTATGTCGAGTATACATAGGTAGATAGAGTATACACATGCCAACCTATCATAGAGTTGAGGCCAAAATTAGAACATACCCATACTTCCACATCAAGTTGGTTGCATACCACTTCTGTAGCACTAGATAACGTAAGTCACGGGGTCGGGATTCCTGGCATGTAGATAAACTCATCCGTCTTGGATGAAGGGGCTCTAGTTAAAAACAAGCCCCTACGTGTGGAGGGATACTTCTCATTCATCCAACATAAAAACTCTTGAATTAATATGTGGTTCAAAGGTTCTTGTGTTTAGTTGGTTTGACGTTGGAACTCGCTTTACAAAAGCATGAATTGATCTGGTCTAAGTCATTTGAGATGCATTGGCCACAAACTGAAAGGAATCAAGTTTTCATTTTGGATGGATGAGATGTACACTCATATGCAATAATTTCCTCTCTACTAAGATGAGATGCATTTCATTCTAGCGGCACTATCAATGTGGTTTAATATGGCTTTAAAATTGGTGCGTCTTGCTAGATAGAGTGGCTTCCATGCTAACTATCAAGTGTTCCATGCCATCATTTCTTGTTGCAACCTAGTGACTACAAGATCGTTTACATGAATTGATGATGAATAGTATAAAATCACAAATAATGTAGATGTGTAGTGTGGAACCCACTAGAGTAATTCAAAGCTTTGTATTCGACTCTTAAAGACACGTAATCTGAGAATAGGAATGCTCAAGCTATAGAATAGCTCACTCCATTTTCACCTTTAGATAACATTATGTGAGCACTCTTTCTAATTGGACACCCAAATATAACACATGTTTCGCTGAAATTGGAACATGTGCACAAAATATGGACAACTATTCTAAGCTCAATCATGAACGCAAATGCATCCAAAACTATGTGGTCGTCTAAAGCAATAAATGAATCTCCATTTTGAACTCTTACAAGTTCTACATCTCTACTTTCATCCTAAAACTTGAAATGATTGGACAATATTATTATTCCCAAACCAATCCCACTGTCAAAAATGTCCGTGGAGTTAGAAGTCTTCACAATAGACACTACACAACTCTACTTCAAAGGCAGAGGATCCTAAAACCAACAACTCATCCGAAACCAACACCCCTAGATCTTACAAAAAGGCACACATGGATTAGAAGAATGTTCACCACTTTTGCATTACGCTCCCCTAACATTTTCGAGTAAGCCACCAATAATACTTCGAACCATAATAACTTTTGTGTATAGTATTGGAATCCCATTTCATATGCTCAAGAGGAAACTCTATTTTCTTTGTGAACATAAGTACAGTAGCTATATTTGCCTCGATCATGTTGTGTTGCATTTTAGAACACTATAGACTTCTCACTATTTTGACATAGAACAACTCCTCTTGCCTCACATTTTGCCACATGTCATGCTCACATTCGCGAACACCCACTTGTATCCCACATGGAAACTTAACATTTCAGCACTCCACTATTTATCTCATTTAGTGCATATGGTATCGATTCCCAAAACACACACTATTTTGCCAATTCTCAAAATTAGTGAGGGCTAAAAAGAAGTTAATGAGTGATACTAATTTCATGAATTCATGCTTATTTACCATATACATATTTCAAGAAAATGATACGATACCATTCCACTCACCAGAACTTGGCAAAAACAATGGCGAAAACACTTTGAACATGATTTTCTGACCTAAAACCCTGGATCTTCTAGTGGCACTAATTTCACGACGGAAAGAAATTTGAATATCACCTCGACTAATTCCCCCCACACACTATTAGCCAACCCTCCCTAAAATGGGATAATCAACATAGGAAAGCGCCCTACATCATAATAACCAACGAACGAACGGGGAGAACCAACAACCGCTAGTTCCATGTGAACCCGGTTGAAATTGAGGAGGAATAACCCGTTGAAGCTCAAAACCTGAGGAAAAGAGCCAATCATTTTAGACGAACGTATAGATAGAATACTCCTCGAATTGATAGGAAAAAAAAAGGAAAAAAAAAAGGGCTGCCCGCGAGCAGCGGTTGGGCTTGGGAAGCAGAAGGATTTCGAGAATCTCCGGGACGGTGGGTAATAAATTTCCTCGGGCAGCGGGCGGGGAATATTAATACGGCGTGGGCCCACACAGGGTACCTTTAGGTTGGGAATGGAAGCTTTAGTGAGGGGAAAAGTGCAGGTGAGGGGGCGAAAGGGCGACATATATAATGGGCCCATATAACGCAAAGGAAAGGCCGTCCGTATATAGGCAGCGATGATCCAGTCAACTGGGCATTAGTGCGGACGCCGCCCATGAATGACACCCCCAAAGTACGGGGCCTCCAACACCTGGGGTTTCCGTGCTGACTCAGCCCAACCCCCCCCCCCCCCTTCCCTTTCCCCCCTCTTCTTCTCTTCTCTTCTCTTCCGTATTTCGGGACAAAGGGAATCGAATAAGCCCTCGAGGAGTTCAACGAACTTCTTATAATACACACACGACACAACGGTACCGGTGTTCGAGATTGAAGCCCTCGTATGAGTTTCATTTTGACGGGTTCTCAAATTCCAGCCCTTCAGTTGAAGAGTTGGTTCAAATATGATATAAGACGTCAATCCAAGAATATAGAAATGAAATACAAAACTCGTGTTGAACTTGTGCGTGAAGTATTGTAGACATGCTACTAACCGTGCAGCACCACTTACCGTGCATGTCACGATACTCCACCATGCCACTTACCGTGCACTTATAATCTTGGCCGTCAAATTATATCACATGCAATCTCAACCGTCCGATGTCTCTCAAACTCAATCATGACCGCGCCAATGACCTAAAACATCACTGTCAACTCACACTCATCATGGAGTTTCCTTCAGTCGAATCACATAGCAAGGTGTAGATGTAGCAATTTGATGAAGATGAAAAGAGCAGACCTTGCCAGGGCCAAAAAAGAAGCAAAAATTTCAACAACAACTTGAGAAGAAAATGGCTACACAAGTCAAAAGGACAATATCAAAACCTCATCAATTTCCTATGCCTACAAAGAAGAGGGCAACATTTGTAGCTCCTTTAGTGAAACCTAACATGCACGGTTAGTGAATGGCACATTGATCACACATTGATGCATATAGTTGTGAACTTGATTGTAGAAAGGTTACAACTTTTCAAATACAATTGTCATTTCATTTTACCACAATACTCTCATCTCATTTAGTAATTACAAATTTTAAAAAAAATTCAAAAAAGGTTTAACCCACCTTGTGGAAAACCATTTGAAACCCAAATATGCACGGTTAGTAGCATGTCTACGATATATGGTACGTGTTTCCAGTACAGTGTGAGGAATCAAGAATCGACCATCAAACTCCACTTCTTGTAGTGACGATGCCCTACGCTTGTTGGTTCTTGTGGGTGGCATGTGGATTGTATTGAGGACTTCAAGTGACATCTTCATTTTCAATTTGGGGTTGTGTTTTGAAGGGTTGTTTTGAGAGAGGGGTATATTTATACATATTTTGAAGGGCCAAATCACGTTTGAAGGGCATCGAAGACTTCAATCTTGAACATTGGACGGTACACCCTAAACTCCACAATATCATAATGTCACACAATCTCTAATATCCCAAAACCCTAGGGAATAGATGTTCGTGGTTCAAATCTCACTCCTTGTTGTCACATTTCCTCTCCTTTATATCACAAAATTTGTGATTAATGCAAACCCACACCCTCGCATTGCGGCGGCATGTGTCAACATGTGGAGTATCACCTTCTTATTCCTCTTGATCTAATGCCACTTGTTGAATGTTGGTGCATGCGTCCGCCACGTCGCCCAGGAAGACCAAGTGGAGTGGACCATACTAACGTAAGTGACAGGACAACGAATTCGAATCCTCCTCACATCTCCCTTGTGTCATTCCATAATGCCACACACTACACTAATTCTACAACATCACGCATCCATGGTACGACAACAAAACTCCGTAATATCACGTGCACTTTGGTTGCCACGGGTGTGATACTGCGGAGTTTCGAGCATACTCATCCAAAACGACATCATAGGCAATTGGTTAGTTAGTTGGCTAGCTAGGTAGGCCCTTGGGTTTGCATAGACCCTTTTTCGGAACTCGGGTGGCCAGGCTTGGCCAGGTGGGCTCCTGCATGTTCGTACTCTCTATTGTATAATCTCGATAATATAATATGATTAATAATGCAATGTGGTGTTAGTAGGCAGCATGGGCAAGCTGCTGGATAGCTTGGAGACGTGACACAACGTTATTGTTATTATCGACTGTAGCAAGTGCCGGCAAGAGGCACCTCGTGCGCTTTATTATATATCTATCTATCTATCTATATTTCTATCTTGGTATTCTTCATCTTCCGTGCTAAAAATGGGGACCCGCATAGTGTAGACTGTTCACTTCGCATACTTCACTTTTTTATGTGTGTGTACGTTAATGCCGAAAGGCGGAAGCAAATCCGCCTCAAAGGTGCCTAAAACGATTCAACCTTGGAAGCTTGCTCGCGCGAGAAAATCGGCACCTTTTATGGTAGATCTTGACCGTAGGTGTGAGAAGGTCTGGGATCGTTCAACACAAAACTTTAATAATCCCATGTGTACAAGATCGGGATACTTATAACATAAAATGTGCATGATGTTGGTATTGCCAGGCAACAACATGTGCCCGGACAGAATACCCACATCCGCCTCAGCTTTGAGGGCCGACATCTAAAGGTCTAGAAGGACAACCGCCTCTACCCAACCACACCAATGTATTGTACATGTTTAGATGGTGGTCTTGTGATTTAAGATGTGTGGGCAAAATTAAAGTTTTGTGTGAACAATTTTTAATTGTACGAATATTTCGTCTGTACAGTCGAAGTTATCATTGAAGGTGCGTATTTTCCTTGTACGATTACTGCATTGGAATTAACTTTTTGGACGAATTTGGGGAGGATCTTGCTTTGGACTTTTAGGGGTCAACCTCTAACTTAGCTTAAACATAACATTGTTAATATGAAGCCTTTTCTTTTTTTCAACCCTTGTCAAGAAGTTTCACCTTGCGAGACAACAAACTATCAATATCTACCAAAAAGTCACATCACTATGCGTATCGACAACGTGCAATTTATGAGAGGTCCATATATGATTCTAGAAAATCGTTGAGGGGTGGGCTTTTTTTTTATTGGGCCACCTTAGATGAGGAATCAAAAGCCTTTGCAACAACAATAATGGTCTGATTTTGTACTCATCAATGTGGACTTCAATTGATTCATGTTAGGAAACTTGGGTTATTTAACCATTGAAAGTCATGTGGGCTCTCTCTGGGAAAGAGAAGCCACCCATGAAACCACTTCACAACTCCAACCGGGACCCGCACTCGGCACAAAGATTCTTTAAAGTTTCAAGAACAGATAGGTGCAAGTCTTGTTTGGTTTCATTTTAATTTAAAGAAGAACGATGCTCCAAAGTTTTTGTTGCAACTTGAAGTTGATATACTTAAACTTGGAGGATGGAAGCTTCCATGCCCATGGATACACTGCCTTTTGAAAAATCAACCAATTTTTATTTTAAATTTTAAATTATTTTTTACAAAAAATATTGTAGTGTCCGCGACACCCAAATAACATATTTCAAAATTGGCATTCAAGCTCATTATGAGAGACACTCATCAAAATGTCAATGAACCCGATATGTTGGCTATATTTTGAGCACATTCTCCAAACTCATTGTAACTTGGGGTGAATTTGGGTAACTTTTCAATATATGTTTGACAACAAACCTTGCCATATACCACTCAAATGTAGGCGTCTGACCACATAAGGCCCACATAGGCTCTTCTTCTAAGGAAGAGGGGGGGGGGGTGATATCAATGTAAATTGTATGTAGATAGATAGATAGAACAAGAGCACTAGATAGCCGAGGAACATGATTTGGGAGGCCTTGTGCTACCCCTTGGTGTTGCCATAGTTTAACCTTGGCATTCACCACTCAAATCTAGGTGTCCGATTAACCCCTCAAGAACGAGCCCCCCTAATGTTATTGTTTTTTGAAACAATTGTCTTGGCTCCAACTTGGACAATCACAGTTGAACAATCAACTTTCCTATCTCCCACAAAATTCGTGGACGCCATGTAGCGCTAACTACACTAAACATGATATTTAGCATCACTTACTATTTAGAATTACGCAATGCCACATCTATTTATTGTACATCTCATAGCTTATGAATGAATGTGAAATCGGTAGTTTGGACATCATAGAACTTAACAACTTTACTTGGGTAAAAAAATTCATCCATCTGCGTAAACATATGCAGTGTTGTGTAAACCCAAATAGCAAGTGACACTAATAGTATTGTATGTAGCAACACCATATTCGAAATTTTGGGAAAATTCCATGATTTTGGGAAAATACAGTTTAGGTTGAGTTGACCTAAAATGTACCCACTGGGTACATTTTAGGTCGACTCCACCTAAACTGTCATAAAATTGGGAGACTGGAAATCTCCCAAAATTTCGAATATGGTGTTTAGCGTATTTATTGTAGTTAGAGCATCCTCAGTCGATCTAGGTAAAGCTCACTGCAAACCAAAACCTATCTTTTGACTGACCTAAAATTAGAAACTGAAATTACCATCATTAGAAGCACACCTAAATAAACGTGAGATATTTCTCAAGAAAAAAGAATTGTAAAAATTTGACGTAGGTGAAATCCCTCATAGAAAACACCACATTTTCAAAATTTAGAGGAAGTGCACCAAATCTTGCTTTAAAATGGAAAGATCCTCCCACACTCCCCCCACATTTTTGACATTTAGAGGGAGTGTGGGAGGATCTGTCCATTTTTAAGCAAGATTTGGTGCACTCCCTCTAAATTTTGAGCAATTTTAAGCAAGATAGGTTTTGGTTTGCAGTGAGCTTTACCTAGATCGACTGAGGATGCTCTTAGTGACCTCGGGCAAGTGGCCGCCTGAACCCAAAAATAAAATAAAATAAATCTCGACTTTTAGGGCTTAAGAAGAGTGACCACATTATAATGCCTATGTGCTTTCGTGGGTATCACTATGTTATTATTTTTTTGATAAATCATTGGGGTACTAGAAAGTGGAGGTATAATATTTGAGGAGCCTAATTGTGCCATCCCTTTGGGGTTTGAAGCTCAACCCACAATGATTGTCCCTCCGAATTCGCCTACTTTTTTTCGGTTTCCGTGCTCATGTGCAAGCTTTGAATTGATAATATAGCAATTCTGCCCAACACAACACCGAAGGCAAGTAACCGGCGTGGAAAGCGGATTACAATATGTGGGTGTTATTTGGTTCTTTCTTCATGTTCCCCAACTTCTACCCATAAGATTCACACAAGAAAACTCATGTTGTAGTAGCAAATCTATGATGAAATGTATGCAAAAACAGGATTGAAAATCGGACTTCTCATGTTTTAGTTATGGTTATCAAAAGCGTGTGCTTGTTAATTTCTTAATTGGATGCATAGGGACTCCCAAATCGTGTTCGCTATTGAGTGTGGAGTAGTTGTTAATAATTGAAGACGTAGTCTGGTCTCTTCTACACATGTGTCTTTATGAAGTTCCCTCTTTGATCCTCAGCGAACCACATACCAATCAAATATAGAGGTCCGATTAAGAAAAATAACTGCATAACACTCGTATACCTTACTTCCTATCAACAGTTTCTTGCATTTTAAAATGTTTTCCTTTTAAGAAAGGAAAATAATCTTGTATCATTGCTTAAGGGGTGGTTTACACTATGGACCAAGAGCCATGACCAAGAAAATTAAATCATTTTCATGGTCACAGCTCTTGGCCAAGAGCCGTGACCATGAAAAATAAAAAATGGATTTTTGAGTGGCTTGGTCACTCTTGTAGTGTAAAGTGGTTTTGGACCGGGACAACTTTGGGCTGATTTTTTTAATTTCTATCCCAACGATCTACAGCAACGTCAAAAAAATTCGGGAAAATTAAATATTAAAAGATAAATTCGGCCAATGGCTGATTTTCAGCCTTACGGCTCCCTTGATTTCCGTTGAGTCGAGCATTTTGCCTCGCCTCAACGGAAAACCCGTTGGACCATGGCACATTATCCAAATGGCAGATTTTAGTAGTTTTTGGGGACCTCAAAGTTAGTGGTCATTCTCCTTTTTTCAAGGTAGTGTAAAGCCAAATGGGACCAAGAGCACTTTACTCTCCAATCACAAATTTTAGAATTTCATGGTCATGGCTCTTGGTCCATAGTGTAAACCGCCCCTAATATTGGTGATAGATAATGTCCATTTACAAGCAAATCTAGAGAGCGTATTATTGTTGTCACAGACGACCCATTACATGTATGTATGTATATATGTATAAAATATGACTTTTGTAAGGTTACTACACCCTAACCTCCTTGATGCTACTCCCTCTCTTATATCCCGAAACCCTAGGGAATGGATGTGCTCAATTTAACATATTTGTTGTCACAGTTCCCTCCCGCGTATCATTGGTTTTGAAATTAAAATAATCCAACAAAGAATATAAACCACACACTTGCACACATCATGTTGTCATCATTGTCATTGTCGTCATTATTGCCATGTTCACTTTGTCTTATTCCAAAATGTCACATGCTACACTACTTCTTTATTACCATGAATCTATATTAGCACTACATACCTCCTTAATATCACATGAACTTTGGTTGCCAAATGCATGATATTAGGGAGGTTAGAGTGTACTTGCATATTACTCAAACCAAGTTTGTTGCATTGCGGCACTCGTGAGTGGCAATGGGATCATGCCCCAATCGTCATGGGGGTTCCCCATATTCAACATGAGCATTATAGCTTGAGGTTTAAGAATCACTAGTATATGCCAATGAATAGAGTTTTTTTTGTAGAGTGAAGCAGATAAAACCATGGGTATAGTCCCAAACCTTGAGTTTGTGAATATTAACACAAATTCACCCAAATGTTCTTAATGATTCTTACATTATCATACACAAAAGGGTGTTAAGCCATTCAAATTGGTTTTCTAGCTTGTTGTACTAGGATAAGTGGGCCAAGCTAGGCTGATCCAGGATCCATGACATTATATCCCATGCGCATACCCTATTTTGGATCATAAAAATTCTTCCAAAATTTGAGAGATGACAAGAGAAGAACCCAAATTTTCACCTAACTTTCAAAATAGACTCCGATACATGATGAGCTCTTGAGCTCTTAATGAAAAAAATCTCAAAGAAGGATCAAACCCACAGTCTTATCCCTCTATGAAGGACTTTACAAATACCACTAACGTGGGCAATAAATTTGTTGCAAAAGGTCATCATCCTTCTCGGTGTGTATGTTTGACAAATTTCATTCGATGTTCAACTTCAAATATAAAGTGTCACGTGATGTTTTCAAAAACAAAAATGCATCTCAATCGACATCTACATTTTCTTCCAAATTGTCACCTCAATGTCACATGCCTAGTAGTACATGTCATTTCAATTTCTAAAGTGTCAATTGACGTGTGGGTTTTTTCTTCACAAGTCACACTACATATCAAATTCTAAATCGTGTGTGTCAATTGACGTGCATTTGATTTTTGTGCAAGTTTTTGCGTGTCAAATGTCAAAAACTTGCAAAAACTTTGTCAAAATGACACACTGATCCTTTTAGCAATTTTCCATCTACAATAATAACGACATCGGTGACTTCCATCCAACAATGTTTTACAATCCAGATGATACTATTTATAATTAAATTGATACCAGATTTGGTATTAAATCCCCCAAATTGATATAGTCCAATTCATTTGAGATGAATTGGCCATAAGTTTACAGGGGGTGAAGTTTTTACGTTGGATGGATTCTCCCTCACCACAGTCTTAGGTAGTTTCATTTGCTTTAAATGACGGTCTTATTTAAGCAAGCGTGCAACCTTAAGAGGTTGACTATATGCGCAATGCTAAAGAAATTGCTTCTAGCTTTATTTGAAGGAGGTCAATGACAACGTTGTTTCTACCGACTTTAAGGTTGTTGTTCAAAACTCATCCTATCCTTTATCAAAATCGTGTCATAAAATCTAACTTCATTTGAAGTGCTCGTAACATTTTAAACCCATTATCGATTGAACATGAAATTTTGTGACCACCTTTGATGTCGAGGGCAATCGAGCCCATTTTCACCAACCATTTTTAAGATTGACCACTTGTGTGTGAAAACCAACTCATAGAATATGAAACACTCATTCAATGTGAAGGTGTTGACAATGAGATCGAATAATCGCATTGTTGAGAGGATATCTAGATCTAGATCCGAGACAAAAGGAGCAAGCGATCCGTGCCCTAGAAGGTAGTAGAGCATGACTTAGGGCAAATGTATGTTGGGTAGATTTTGCCATGGAATTGAAAACATTTGGAGCCAAAGTCCGCCATGGAAATGGGATTAGGTTCAGTGTTCAAGAATGAAACCCTCGTATGAGTTTCATTTTGAAGGGCTTTCAAATTTCAGCTTTTCAGTTGAAGGGTTGGTTCATATCCAAGACGTCAATCTAAGAATATATACAAATGAAATAAAAATTTCATATTAAACTTGTGCATAAATTATATGGTACATGTTTTTAGTACAATATGAGAATTTAAAAATCTCTACTTCTTAAAAGCTATCCATGCTTTCAAAAAAGCTATCCATGCCAATGACTTTTGGGAGTTAACTTTAAAAGGAATTGCATCTTTCCTAACCAAGAATCCACTAAAGTTCCTCTCTACGTTTGCTCGAAGGATCTCACCAAAATGTACATAGAAGGAATTTAGGGCATCCTCTAAGGTGTATTCGCTTGCCTCCGCCATCACCTCGATTGTTGCATCCACCATTTCAAGATCAACCCTCGAGCCTCTCCTGAAATCTAGTCCCCCACATTCTTCCAACATCAGACCAACCTAATCAATGTTCAAGATCGAAAGTCTTCAATGCCCTTCAAACGCAATTTGGCCCTTCAAAATATACCTCTCTCAAAACAACCCTTCAAAACTCAACCCCAAATTGAAAACGACGACGTCACTTGAAGTCCTCAATGCAATCCGCATGCCACAAGAACCAACAAGAAGTAGAGAAGGGTTGAGCTACATGCATTACCATAAACTCTAAAGAGGGATTCTACCTAACCATAATGTGATGGCCGAATATGAAAACCCTACCATTCAAATGTAAGGTTTCTTTCGCCTTGAAACATTGGGTGAAAAATTGTAGTGAAAACTATAGACCAATGCCAAACAATTCAACAACTTCAAAAGACCAATCTACACACAACATGCACTACAACCAAAACAAAGGAAAGCATATATATTGCAATAGATTCATAAGATTTTCAAAAAGTCAAAATTTGAAAAAACACTTGGGAATGATTTTGTAATATTGATGATGATCTTAGGATATTAGCCTTTAAGCAACACATGCATGTGAGATATGCAATCCTTAGAGAGATGATAGCAGGCATGACAAGGATAGACATGGTTGTGGCTCCTGCCACAACCCACACAAAACAAGAGGCAAAGTCTAACAAATCCAGCCAGGAGGGTGGTGATAGGCTAAGGACACATGACAAACTTGGGTCCTGTCAAGTTGCAGAGGCGATTACATGAGACCCAAAAGAAATATAAGTGGTTGGGTTTGGTGGACCCTGAGGCTGCCAAAACCAACCTTTTGTGCAACATGTCATCAAGCTACGAAGCCTAGCAAGTCCAACTTGCAACTTATGCCTAGGTATAGGCTCGCAAGATTTAACTTGCAAAGAGGGAGAATATGGGGGGTTGGTCTTGGATGGTTTACGAGCAAGTAGGCTTGTAAACTCATGGTCATAGGCATTTACCAACTCTCCCCATGTATCCTCCTTGAACTTTTACACTCTAACATTTGATAGTCAGAGGGCTTGGAACTCATTGACAAGGGTTTCACCCTTTTGAAGGCCCATGAATGGCATTGTCAAGGGATTTAGTGAGTGGATGATATTTGGGATAGCGAGAACTGCACCTTCCTCTCGTGGGACAAGGCTCAAGATACATTCAACCTCACTCCGGTGAACTATGACGACTGGAACCTTCTTACCATTAAGATCATTTACCAATGGCAACACTTGTTGGATATTGATTCGGAACTACTCTTCCCGGGCAATGGGTTGGTTTTTACATCGGTGGAGAAGTTGACCCAAGATTTGTTACTATTTGCTTGGCTGAATTTACCCCCTCATGCATGCATCAACACCTTCTCACCCTATCCCTTACGGAAAAATGTTTTAGGGTTGGCACCAACTCTAGATGCCTTAGTGAGTGGGAGAAACATGGAATATGAATAGTTTTTTTCACATCTGCACAACTAGGGGCAAAGAGAACAAAGAAATCATTTTCTTCTATTGTACAATGGCCACTCTAGGATGGGACCTAGATTGGTGGCAGTGGATGGAAGGCTACTGGTTCCTCAACCACACCACCAAGTTTGGTAGGGTGTTAGTTATTTACGAGGACCACACGAACTACTAGGGTAGCCAATAAGTGGCAAGGCTACCTTTCAAGGAATTACAAATATTAATGATCTCAGGTTTGGGATGCAACTCGTTCTAGTAAAGAGGTCGCCGTTGTGTGTGGTCTATTTGGCATAACACTATCGGGCTCAATGAATGGAGGGCATGTATTGCTATGGCCTCTCTCTCCAAGCAGCGTGTGTTATGCCTTCCCAACACTAGCGAGTCACTTAAACACAAGTTTTGGGGTTGCATTCAAGTTAAGCGTTCTTGGCGTTGGGCCACTTTCATCATGCATGAATTATGTAGGGTTACGACTGGCAATTGTGAGATTGGAAACAAACCCTCCTTTGGGGAAAAGATCCCTAAGAAGATTGTTACAAAAATCAAGGCTTGGCACCTTCTCCGTGACATCGCCCTTTGGATTGAGCACAACGACAAGGTGTTCAACCACAGACAATGGGCATGAGTCCAAGGTTGAACACCTCATTTGGGATGATCTCACTATGTGTTCCCAAGGTGTCTTGGGAAAGGGTGATTAAATTTGTTAAGATTAACGCCTACCCAGCCGAATCCCTCCTCAAAGGCTTTGCTCAAACATGGGGGGCTAGGAACGTCCTTCATTGGAGAAACAATCTTTAGATCTTTTGGAACTTGGAGAGGCAATGTAGCTAGGGTGCTCGTTTTCTATAGGTCACTTGGTGGTCTTGGGGTTGTCCTTGGTTTCGGAGTCTTGGTGGGTTGCCTTTGTTGGGATTCCTATTTCTTGCCCTTGTTACTTTTGACATGACGGTGTGGCGCGTCTGAAGGTGTGCTCCTCTCAAAGTGGGTGTGTCTTCCTTTGGTTCCTTATGCAATCTGACGTTGGTTTTTGGCCTTTTGTCTCCAAAAAAATTTAAGATATTCAAAATATAAAATAGCCCAATCTATTTGAAACACACACATATATATATATTTTTGGGTGGCAACTCTAGCATCCAAACCTAACTACACACCACTCAATCAAATAGAAGTGTCCAAATTATTGTTGTAATCGATTTAGGCACGTTTCGGGTTCTCTCTTGCTACTTTGATCCAACCAAATGCTACACACATAGTACTCGTATACGACAAGATGAAATTGGGAAGTGTGGCTTTCTCTCCAATGACGAAGCGATCGCTTCAAGCTCTGAATCCAACACACAAATATCAATCTGGATTCGGGTTTGAAGATTGGGAATCAAGCCTTCTCAAAGTGAAGCAGGAATCGAGAGTTGCACTCCTACTCGTGCTCAAGGATTGGAGATTTTTTTTGTTGGCTATGCATCAACTTCTTCGTTTCAAGAGCAAATTTCCTAACCACTTTGTGTTCACACTTGGATGTTTCTTGTTCTTGTTATTTTTGGTCCACTGTATTTAATGTGGATGTTATCTATAGTTTATATATATATATATATGTAAGTGCTCCCTAAAATGCATTGAAAGAAATCTAGTTAACTATAGTTATTTTGGTAATTCTTGATTATTTATTTTAAAATTTTCAGGTGATAAATGAGTAGCTTCAATCCTTGACCTTTATTTGAGAAGAAGGTGCACAAAATCCAAGCAAGGTTTGGTATAGTGAATAGCCATGAATTGGCATGAGCAAAGTGGACAACTACGATTGTAGTCTTTCATAATAAAGAACAGAGCCTCACGGTTCTACCGTTTTCTTGTTTCTATCTCAATCAAATAATATATATATTTTTAAAAACAACGCACCAAGAGTCAATGAAGCGCTAGTTATAGATGAAACGGTTGGATGGATGTGGAGAAATAAGCGGTCGAAGTTCAAGACTTCCGCAAAAGTAGTGGATCGTTCAAATGAGTCTATGGAGTATAGCTCGAACGTCTAGCGAAGCAAAAACCAAAGTATCATCACAACATGGGACCCATCGTTGGACTCGGGAACCACTAGGATTCGGATTTGGTAAAAAAAATCTCCATGGACACTGTCATCAAAGAGTGGAGGCTAGGGATGGCCCTTGCTTGCTTTTCCCAACACTCTACCTATCTAACCTCGCCTAAAGAAGCCTGGGCCACTATTGAGCATCTTGAATCCAAAGAGCCCAAGTGGAGCCCTAAATTTAACGCACAAATATCCTCCTCCGCTCTTGTGGTGGAAGATGGGCGATTCTCGTGGAGGGAGCCCTAGATGTGGTGTAGATCGGATAAGTGTAGGCCACCCTACTAATTCTCAACCCACTTTAATGACCACGTGTATCAATTAGTGTGGGTCACATAGTTTTCCTTGTCCCGTTTCCCTCTCATGAGTTTGTATTTTGCGTGAGTTCCATCGAATCGTGATAACCGGCATAGACAATTTGATATGTGTAACACAAGAGAAGAGGCTAGGATTTGATGCATCAAATCCTAAACTTTTCACATGACACTCCTTATGAAGAAGTGGACGAAGACTTGCCATGGATGATGGATGAGTTCATCCGTCGGCCGGAACCCCTCCCTCCTCTTGTTAACAACTTGTGATGAAATCTTGTCATGGATGATTGAAATTTGGATGAAAAATCACTTGGTAAGTGACAAGTTGCTGTAACATTGTAAGTCTATAATCTCCCCCAAAACATTTACAAGGAATGACAAATAGTGTTGGGTTCACATTTAGTGTCGGTGATGACACTATACCACGGTTTACGATTCGTATCCAACAATGAGAATTGGTGACACTAAGTATCATATTAGGACTAGTGCACCCTCCACTACATGTGCACATTGAAGACGGGCGCCCCCACCTCCCCCATTTCTTTTTCTTCAACACCAAATATGGGGAGAAGGAACACCTTGCGAACTTGGTGGCGGACCTCTTTCCAAATGTTCCCAACCCACATTCATGTTTGGCACAAGGCTAGGGTAATGTTATAACACGAACAAAGTGACACACTTATATGTGCAATTAGGTTACCTCCATGCAAATGACTTTGGATCAAACCCATATCAATAGAAATGTATAACTTTGATGAGTCATCCATACATCAACTACATAACATTATTCAGATCCACAACATCGTTCCGTGGGACTGATAGTATCCCACAGAATATTCTCGGATCTCTCGCACACTCAATCTACCGTATAGAAAACCGTACTATAATTTTCTTACCAAAATAGCGTGGAACGTTGATATAGTGGGGGAAGGAGGGGGAACACATAATCGCACATATCAATGTCGACCGATTTGCTCTCCCTTCTCTCTCTCTAATAATCGGACAATGATGATTCCGGTTTCGTGAAGCATGCATGACCCGAACACATAAGGTACGATATTTACACAACCACACACCGCTTCTTCAAAGTATTGTTATTTTTACCCGTTGTATATCTAGCACTCCAAAAACACACCTCACTAATATAGGCATGGACTTTAGTGTTCGAGAATGGGTGGGCTCCCCCATACATGCTACATATCCCCACATTTGGGGACATATCTCATCATTTAGAAATACGTACGGGAGCCCGAGTATGTTCAAGTCATGGTACTTGCTTGGCACTTACTACTACTACTACCCTAGGAGAAGTTTAGGGTCCCGGAGATCGAAAAGGTTGGGTAACTATATACGAATAACTTCCTTAGCAAGCGATCTTGAATGGACGGACTCGGATTCAAGATGAGAATAATAATTGGGTTTGCATTCCCAAATTGGAGGGTGTTAAATCTCGAGGCCACTCTATCTCTTGCTTTCCCTCTCCTTGGAGTTTGTGGCAAAAGCCTTGATCTTAGACGCACCCATAATAGGTGCCCGCTTGGAGCAAAAGATCTTGACGCTTTCAAAACATTATGAGGAGGAGTGCGTCCAATAAGTTAGTACTAAGAGCGAACCACACCATGTCATATGGTATTTTATGTCACAATGGTAACTTCTCGGATGACGCTTCTTGTGAATAAGTGAACAAAAATGTTTGTCGTGGATGATGGATGAGCTCATCCATCGGCTGAAACCCTACCTTCCCTTGTCAGCCACTTGTGATGGAATATTGTCGTGGATGATTACGAGTTGGATGAAGAATCCCTTGGCGAGTGAGAGTAATCGCAACACTGTAAATCTATAATCCCCCCAAAAAATTACAAGGAATGACAAATCATGTTGGGTTCACATTTAGTGTTGGTGACACTATACCCGCGGTTTATAATTAGTATTGAGCAAGACAATTAGAATTGGTGTTACTAAACATCATATTTAGTGTAGTCGTCTTGTTTGCTTCGAATGTCATCCTCCACATGCAAAGAAGCTAGACAAGGTTTTATAATCGATTGTTATTATTATTATCGTAGACCCAACTTCTATCAAATATGATGATACTTACACAACATGGGTTTGCGCCCTTTGGCTCTCATTCTATGAATTCCAAAGTTGTTATGGTTTAACGTTGGTGAATAAGATTGCTAAACTCTATCCCAACGAGTGAGGACTAGCACTATGTGGTGTCTAAGTAAACCATAGACATATATATAGAGTGTAACATCCCAAATTAATATTGTGGGGATGAATCAACCCTCGACCACTATTGGACATTTGAAAGCATGTTTTGATTAGAGCCCCTTCATCCAAAACGGATGAGCTTTACATAGATGCCATGAGCATGAATCACTCACAACAATGATAATGTCATTTGCATATAGAATAGCATCTAGTAAACGTCGTTGTGGCATCCACTATTCACACCCAACAAATGTTAGGATACCTATGAATGTCACCCACCACTTTGATAAACATCATACACCTAGCGGCCACCTAGCATAGTATCTAGGTGTCCAACCATTGAGAATTAAAAACTAGTCCAAAGTCATATTTGGCCATGATAAAGCTCGTCATGCTCTCTAAACAATGAATGTTTGAAGATTGCAAGGTAGGCATAAGGGAGACATTCCTTAGATGGACACTTTTCTCTCTACACCCACTTTCTCGTAGGTTATGAAACACACAATCAATGCAAGATGGTTAGCAAATTCAAATCATGCCCATAGCCAATTTGCCTCTTACTTCTTGGAGCTCACGTGATTATCTTGTTCACTATCAATGTGAGGATTCTTGAGGTCATTACGTGGTCATATAGGCCCCTTGAAGCATGTTGAAATTTGAGTCCTTGATTGGTCAACATGTTTTGAGCACTCAATCCAATCTCTAATCACATGCCTTTTTTGTGTGCCGGTTCATGGATCCACACCCAACCACGTACCACTCAAAGTCGGTACTCAAATAATAATTTAGCTATACAAATATTTAGGTACGTAATGCACAATATAACAAAAATGATATTGATACAAATGGTAATTTAGGTTTACATAGATTCTCTCGTCTTGACATACCCACCAAATATCAATATTTGACTTGTATTACAATTTTGATACCCATAGGTAGGTTCTTTGATATCATTATTGATGTTGATTGATGTTACCATGCATTCACCTATGTACTGGTCCAACATTGGAGTTTACGAACTCAAGCATACCTCTCATTCATGCAAGATACATGCCCTGAAATAGCATGCAATTTGGATATACTTGTCCAAGGTTGATTTGACACCTACATTAGTTTCAAAAGACCTCCAAACTAATCTAGTATATATGATTTGAGATGAACTAACCACAAACATATAAGGGACCATGGTTTTACAATGAATGCATGAGAGGCAAGCTCATATGTAGTGTCCAGAAGATAATTTTACATAATTGGTCAAAACCCTAGTGTTCCCAAGTCCAACCGGATATATGTTGCGACCTTTCAGTTTTTGCTTTATTGATTCAAGGCATGTTTCTTAGATTCCCTCAAAATGATCGGTAGTTTTTTCTAAAGTCTTGAACTTAAATTGGCGATTTCTCAAACTCAACCGATTCATCTATACAAAGCATTTAGTTCGTTGTTTGTATGCAGCAATTTCCTCTTTCATTTAGACAGATTTTCATAGGTGAATGCTCACAACACCTATTGAGGGAGAGGGCAAACTAGAAAATAGGAAAGATGGAAACGATGATAGAATCTATGAAACCTAGCTAGGAATTAAGATTTGTAGTCAAACTATTCCTATAGTGGAGTCAAAGATCCCAACTTAGTCTAGCACAACTAAATGAGGATGGATCATCCACCAACTCATAAGGAACGCGTTTTTTAAACTATCAACTCGGTAAGTGTTGTGAACCAAGATTTGGTGATCGCGGTCATTGTATTGTAAATTCCTATTGGCAACTCATAGAGTGCTACTATCGAAAAGTAAAAGGAAGGTGTGCCGTGAAAAGGTCGAGCATAGTTTCATTAGCTTGGTTGAATGCCAAATTTAGCATCAACTATCAAGTGACTCTAATGGGCCCCCCGTAGAATGGATTTAGGGTTCATCCATGATTCCAAGCATGCCATTTGTAAAAGCCGCCATGGAATTAGGTCTTACTACTCGGCAAGCCACGTTGTATTGTAAACCTTATAAGCAACACATGCCCTCTTTCCGGGGCCGACTTAATAACCTAACTTATCCCTTATGACTTCAAGCTACCTATATCGCGTGGTGTAATGCGTCAACTTGGTCAAGCCGCTCACAAGTATCTAAGTCGGTTTCCACCTTGTCTATAATTAATAATACAACTTCAAACAACAAAGAGGAAGTGAGAATATGATTACGTAACCGGTTGGCCGCTTTGTTTCGCCGAGGTGGCACTACACGATTGGCTTTGAGCACACAGGTTTGCAGACGATAGCCTCGACATCCTAGCCGGTTATGATCATCTAAATCGGATATAAAACAGATTGTACCTAAATCTCCAGCGGCGCCCAAATCTCAAATGCTGGAGGAAGACGACACGTGACCCACTGTTTAGGTCACCTGCGCGGCTCAACAAAGCGGCCAACCGGTTACGTCCGGTAATCGTTTTATTGGAACCGGTCATCAGTGCAGAACGGTTCTGCACCGATAACCTTTCCAATAAAACGATTACCTAATACATACGACTCAGGGTGAGAGTCATGGGTATAATTAAAGCACACGACTGTGTTCAAACCTAGGTCATCGAACGAGTCCTGATTTATTTGTGTATGATCCGACTAAAAAAGAATGCATTCGATGAATGGTTGAATCCCGGATGGGATGGGGTCCATTTTTTACATCACACATTAGAGTTATCCGTAAAGTGAGCTGAAGAGAGGGTTTTGGGCCTAGATTTGAGAAAATTGTGTGACAGGCCCTAAAAGTGGAGCAGGTGTCTGTAGCTATAAAAAAACACAGGCACAAATCTTTTGAGGGACCGGAAATGGTGAAAAAAAAATTTGCTCCTGTGTTGCGAGCGCGCCCCGGGAATTTAGCGTCGCTTTGTCAGAGGGTGCTAATTCTGTTAGGGGTGCAGACAAGACTAAGTAAGTAGTGAAGCACGCCCAAAATCAGCAAGCACGCATGACGGCCTCAACCACGAATAGGCGGATTCTCTCATCCAAAAACAAGCAGACCAACTCTGACCCTAAACCCTGGCCTTGTGTATTATGCCCCGGAATTCAAGAGCCTTACTTTGCGTTTCCATGGGTTTGTGTGAATAGTGCACTCAAAATCTGTCAAAACACCAGCTCACTTTACGGATAACTCTATTAGAAGAACATTAAAGTGGACAAGTACCCCTTTGCTTGAGTCCGCCTTAATTAGCATTCTTCATTAACGCTTTATAATAATCACCATAGGAGCTCCTCTTCTTACATGTCATAGTCTCCTAATTTCCCAACCTCCAACGAGGAACTGACACCTACTCGTACCGGCTTGTGTAATGTCGATCACATAAGTGATCATTCAGTCAATGGATTTGCTAGGACTTCGTTTTGTGTAGCTTGGTTAGTTTTTCAACTACGGAGAGAGAGAGAGAGGGAAGTATCGTATACGGATGTACTTCTCATTCATCCAACATATAATCTTTACTGTCTTATAGGTTTGTTGTTGATTCATCTCAAATGACCTTGACTGAAATTATGTGGGGTCTTTTAAGTTGATTCCAGTGTCAAATCAATTGAGAATATATATCTTCTAGACTGCATGCACTAGTAGAAACCTAGTAGACAAAAAGACTTGCCACTAGTGCAGGATCCAACTTGAAAGATAAGGCTATGAAGTTTTTGACATGGAAAAGTTGGAGATCACCTCACCCAACAACAATAAATGATACGAAAACAAAGGTGAGAAAGAAGTTCATAAGTAATTTATCATCCATATATTTCATCAATGTGAAGAAGGTTATAAACTTACATTGGTCATAACCAAGGGATGAGTGTGCACATAGTAAATACAAGTGTACTCGTGCTTTAAAATTTTAAGCATCCCTCTCATGATTAAATTCAACACCTACAATACAAAAATTCCGAACATGAGTTTAGACATAAAAGATGCCACTAGTGCAAGATGCAATTCACATTTAGACTCTAGAGATAAATAAACGAAAAGTGTGACAAACTACAACTATGGTGGTCAGAAGATGTACAGTCATTTGCAATGTTGCTCACAGTACTGCACCGACAGACTTTGTACTAGAATTTCAAGCCACAAAAATCAAATTGTATGTCCAAATTTGGGGTTTGTAGTAAGTCAAGATCCCAATCCTAACCCTACTCCCCATCTTTGCAACTACCAAATCACGGAGTACATACCTTGAAGCTAGTCTCACCATCACCAACAACCACATTGCGAGCTCACACTCAACACACATACAAGATCGATTTCTATGGTCCATCGAATCGTTGTGTTTGAGCAGACCATAACTTCAAGTAATAACAAGAAGAATGGGGAGCATGAACAATGGAGAACGTGGAAGAGGATTTCCTTGACACATGGTGCAATGCGAGGGTGTGGGGGATGGACTTCTTTAGTGGTGTGCATTAATGTCAAAGCCCATGATGCAAGGGAGGGAAATGTGACAATAAGGAGTGAGATTTGAACTAAGAGCGTCCCCAGCAGCCTCGCCATGGGGCATGCCAACGTCAAAAATGGGGCATCCCGGGTTCTTAGGTGGCGGTACCGGCATAAACTGAGCCCCACCAATGTCCGGTCCGGCATAATTTAGAACCGGCCCGGGTATAGTAAAGGCCTTCCAACGCCATAAATGGTTCATATGGCGACCCTCCTCCGGCCCGCCAAGAGATTACTTTAATATCAGATACTCCGATATCCTACTTTATCCCATGTCATATAATAGGTGTCGTTGTCTTATTGATTGCTTCCTAATTATACCGGGGGTATGCCTAGGCTTTGGTGGGCTCTGACTCAAGATGAGCTGCCCCGCCCAAGATGGAGGGCTCCCCAAACACCCTAAACACCATATAATATATTATTTTTGGCGGGTTGCTTTCTATCTCTCCTGGGGATGCCCTAAGAACGTATGTTCCCTAGGGTTTCAGAATATTGGGAGAAGGAGTGACATTACGGAGGCCGATGCTCTGGAGTTTAGGGTGTACCGATCATTTTGAAAGAATCTATAGAATTTACTTTATTTCAATTAAAAAAAAAACCAGAAGATTACAACATGGAACTGGTTGGACTTGGAAACACTAGGGCTTTGACCGATCATGCCCAAAAATCTCCTTGGACACTACCTCCGTGAGATAGAGGCTAAAATCGGCTTGATGGTCCAGTTGAAAGAATGATATAAGAATCGTATCATTAACGACACAAACATGTGTTAAGACACGACACGAAGATTAGGGTGCCTATTTTGGACGCTTGGAAAAAGGGTCTCGCTTCCCCCTCCCTACCCTACCCTACCCTACCCTACGAATGATAAATTAACTTACAAATGATACCCCCCAGTGGCCAGGATAGAAAACATTCGTTCCTGGTGGCCCCACCTTTGGCGTTTACGGAGGGAGGTGGTTTCCTTTCTATCCACTAACCCACCCACATCGACGACTGTCCACAGTCATCCACATTCATCCACACGTGCGTCGATGAGAGTCGCGCCTTGCCTGCTGGCCGTGCTTTCTCCGCTAGAATGGCTCTTGGGGGTGGGGCGCGACGTGGGATGGATGAGAGGGGGACGTTCATCGACAGTTGGCGTTGGGAACGGTGGATGATTCATCCACCCTTGCCCTGCTGGCAGTGCTTTCTTCTCTATAATGGCCGCCCTCTCTTGTCTCGCAAGGAAGAAGGACAAAAACATCGGGAGAGAAGAAGGAAGAGAATTTGCTTCAGCTGCAGTTGATTAGCATAGCGTGCATCTGCTTGGCAGAGCGAGCCAGTCAGGAAGTAGGAGTCACTGGAAACCACAGGCGGAGTGAATTTTGGGGGAGAATAATCTGTCGCTTCTTCTCAAAATTAGCGCTGCAGTTGTAGGAAGAAATCGCTCATAAATTGCTCCAACGGTGGGCTGCCTATGAATTCTGAGCAAGAGGTCTCAGGTCTCAGGGTGAGCGAGGTGCGCTGTTTTCTTCTCGTTGAGTGACGGTGTAGGAGAGAAGAGGAGAAAGGCATTCTGGAGTTGGTTGAGGTTTGGAGAGGTTCCTTCTGTTTTGAGAAAACAAATTTTTGGTAGAGGCGAGGATCATTCTTGGCAATCGTGTGTGAGAGAGAGAGAGAGAGAGCTCGGAGGAAGAAGGAAGGGAGGGAGGGAGGAAGGAGGTGATTGGCTTTTGGTTTTCGGTTGTAGGTGGGTGGCAGCAGCATCCAAATAGTTGTGTAAAAATTCCTGTCTCTAAGAATAGAGCGGCCTGTCGGTCGGTCAGAAGGAAAATCTGTGTACATGTGTGTTTGGTTGTGTTTGAAAATTGAGGTTGATAGGAGGAGGTGAGTGTGAGTTGTGATACAGTTAGTTGCATTGCCATCTTGTAGTTGCTTCTCAGATCTCCGAGTCAGGTTCCAGTTCACAATCTCGTTTGTTGCAAAAACACCTCCCACAATTTTGGTAGCCACCGACATCTGTTTGAATTTGGGAACTGTATGTTTCTGGTGAGGAGGAGAGGATCTGAGTTAGAGAGACACACCGCGAGTTGCTCGTCAGACAATCAAATATTTTGAAGTTTTAGTTCCTTCATCGCGTCGGAACCTACCTACTCATCAAGTCGGTGACTACGACTATTCTTGCAATTCCTCGGTAGCAAGTCCACACAACACATAACCATTTTACGAAAAGTTCCCTGAAGAATTTTGGATGTCTGTCTGTGTGTGTGTATCTCGAGTGTTTCTTGTATGACAAGAGTGCCAAAGGCAGTTTGCTTGGTTTAAGTAGACCCTCGGTCGCAGTTGTGCCAAACAATTTGCAACTCTTTCACCACCTTGTCCTACCCCCCGCAAGAACTTCAGTGTCAGCATTCGATCGCACCGGTGCAACATTTGGTAGCTCAAACTTTTCCAAACTGCAATTTCTCATACACACGCACGCACGCACTTTTATTTAACCCCCTCCCAAGGTGGTATCGCTTAGAGAGAAAGAGAGAGAGAAAAGTAGTATAAGGTAGAGTAATTTTTGTAGGAGGAGAGTGGAGTATTGCAAACAAGCGATGGAGGCAACGTTGTGGGAGAATCTGCCAGCCGATTTGCTACTCAACATCCTTGCAAAGCTACCACTCCGATCACTGATGCGTCTCCGATGTGTGAGCAAGCATTGGCAAAGTCTGATTTCCCAGAGGGAGATTTTGGCCCTGTCCCGAACTTCCAAGTGTCCTCTACTCGCGGAGCCCATGCTCGGGGTAAGCTACGAAGGCAAGCAGCAATCACTGGAATGGGCAACACTCAACCTCCAGTCCAAAAAGTGGACCAGCATGCCACCCTACCCCGAAGTTGTGCAGAAATCCTCCGGAGAGTCTAAGATGGAGTTTCACTCGGCAGGAGGTTTACTCTTCTCCCTAACCTCAAGCTTTGTCCACTACACTTCCACAAAGTGCCTTGTCTTCAACCCCTTGACAGGAGACACAAGGGAGCTTCCGGAGTTTACCCGGGACTGGATGTGTGGAGCTTTCGCACACCCTGTTGTGGACACCGAAATGGACACCTACAAGCTTGTGATGGGAGACCATGAGCACTGGGCTAAGTTTGATGGCAATGGCACAAATTGCTGGGAGGAAGGTGGGATTCAAGCTGTGGGCTGTTTGTCAAGTGGAACTAAAGGTGTTCGGTGCAAGGAGCTCCTGTTCTTCGTGGTTCCAACGATGCGTGGGAAGAGTGATCTTGCCACTTTTGACACAAAAAGGAATGTGTGGCTGGATACTTTTGATTATGAGCAGATGGCTGAGGTTGGGTACCATCTCAACAACCGAGGCCACTCCGAACACAACAGCATCTTCGAGTGGGATGGCTCCCTGTTTTTGATGACCAAGATGGATGGGAGAGTTTGGGAGCTTGATTTGGTGAGCAAGAGCTGGAATCTGAGGTTCGAGATGCCACAACAACTGTTGGGAGAGTTCGAGAAGATTCAGGATTGCATTGCAACCGGTAACAGTTTGTGTGTGATTGGTACTGCTAAAGTGCCAAGATACTCTTCCCTGTATGCGATGCTGGAGAAACAGCAAGGAGTTTGGGAGAAGCTGCCGCCATGTCCATATGAGAAGGCTGACAGGCATAGCACTTTCCTCTTCCAGCCGAGTCTGCTGTCAGTGTGATTTGGAGGGATAGATGGTTGAATCCTTCTGTCCCTCTGTCTGTGTGTACATCTCCCCACCCCCTCTTTGTCATATTATTAGATGAGGATCAAGAATCTGTATATTGAAACCGGGAAAGAAAGAAAGAATACCAATTTCTCCTTAATCATAGAAATTAGTGATGATGTTGTTGGGAAGTAGAAAGAAATGAGTGAGTGCTGCATCATCATCTCCCTGTTTTTTTGCACGACCAAGATGGAGGACGGCAACAACAGCTTTTGGGATCTGGATCTGGATCCGGTCAGCAAGGACTGGAATCTGAGGTTCCAAATGTTGCAAGATCAACTTTTCGGAGGGTTTGGAGTTTGAGAAGAGTGAGGATTGCATTGCTAGCGGTGACAGTTTGTCCATATGAGAAGGCAAACAAACAGACAAGACAGACAGACAGGCAGGCAGAGCACTTTGCTCTTTCAGCCGAGTGATCTGGTGTCTGTCTGTGTCTGTGTGAAGAATCTGAGTGTACATTTCCCCTTTTGTCATGTTAATAGATGAAATCATCAAATTATTGGAAACCGTGTGCGTCTACAAATTGCAAAAACTGACGAAATAGGAATAGCTTAGCACTTATGATGCTTCACTTGGTATGTGGATACAGTGGCATATATATTGATTGCATCAACTTTCCAGCTTGCAAATTACACCCCAAGTTCAGTCCAACACTGCACAGGTGCATTCATTCTGATCCCCTTGGGATCACCACCTTCTCTCAAGTTTTGCATCTCCCTTTCTCTCTCTCTCGCTCTCTCTCCCCCTTAAATGTTTTTGTTTTAATGCATGCGAAGTCTCTGGGCATGTTTGTCTGCATTTGATGGTGTGCCCATAACTAACAAGCTTTCTAATCCTCTTCCGTTAACATGTTTCAGCTTGTCTGTTACAAAGAGGGGTACACAGCAGGTGTGCAAAGGGTATGTGTTCTTACATAACCATGTTGAGTTAGAGACGTTAGAGGTGTGTCAAAATCTGCAAAACCACAAAATATTTTCATATGGAACCTGTTGTTCGTTTGGGTCAACGCCTAAGGAATTCCACCCAAGTCTCAAGTAGGTGGTTGGTATTGAAAGATCAAATATCAAGGCTCCATGGGATTAACTTGATTTTTCAAATCTTTCCACTGTCTAACACTACCCACATGATCAAGAACAAGCACATAAGTCTATGGTGTCAAGATTGTATAGCAGTTACATGAAGGGTGCACAAAAAGTATGTCAAAGTGTGTCCAAAGTCGCAAACCAATGAATTGTTTTTGTGCGGAACATGTTGTTAAATGCTGAAGTAATTCCATCCAATTCTCAGTCATTTATCAGAAGATCAAATATCAAGCTCCATGGACAGGTCAATACATCAATTTTTCCACCAGAGAACTTCAGGCCATTTGTCAGGTTCAAGAAGGAAAAATAGAAAATCGACACATTCAATTACATGTGGTAAGTTACATGTGAAAATCGACACATTTAACTTTCTGTGAATAGATGTGATTAGTGTCACTGGCATCATCTATGTAGGATAAGGAGTTTTGATTATATACTTTGCCTTAATTTAAGTCCTTTTATACAATTAACACATCTCAAACAATCAAGAACAAGCACATCTGATTCTAATGTTTCCATAAGTGGTAGACAAACAATTAAGGATAGAGTCTAGTTTTTTTTATCTAACTCTCACAGATGATCACAACAAACTACACGGCAGCAAGGAGTTGACATCATTTTCACCTTCCAAAGTACACCTTGCTCTATTCTGGATGAAGAAAAACCTACCACGTGTAGCCAAAAAGAAATTCTTACCTCTAATCCAGCTCAGGCATTTATTTCCTGTCACCATGAATGTAGATAGGATTAGATATAGAACAATCTAACTGTCGTCTGTGATGGCATTTTTCTGATATTTTTTTAGAGATACAGGATTACAGGAGAGAAGTGATGGTAAGTAGGGGAGTTAGTTGGTATATTTATTAGCTAGTGGAAGGTAGTTTGTTTCTAATTTTCATTTCTTTGTTTGAATGTGTTTACCAGTATAAACTACAAGTGTCAGATTCCTGTAAAAGAAGTCATAAGACAAGCTAAAATTTGATGTAATCTAATCCATTGTTGCTGAGTACTATGAATGCCCATGTCTGCAATTCCAGTTGCTCTTGTCAAGAAGTTGTAGTATACATCTAAGGAGGTCATTCTTGATATCTCCATCTTTGTCTTCGATTGTTTTCATTCATACAGAGTGTTTTGGTATGCATAATCACTTACTACCAGCATATGATTTTATCTAACCCCTAAATGCTTCTAGCAACTTTATACTTATTAGAGTCTACCGTAAAATATGTGGATGTACTGGGGTCGATGTACACCCTATTGGTCTCTTAATTTGAGTGTAACTGGAAAGTCTTTGAATTTAAGTGTTGGCATGTTTTATTTGTTATATCACTAAGAATCTTGTCATTTCCTTTGTTACCTATGTTTGTATATGCATCTCTTTGCTTCTCTCTCCACTTTTGTACTCCCCGAACATATCAAACTCAAGAAAATAACACAATCTTTTTTATGGAAGTTTTGTTGCCCCATTAATAGAGCAAAATGACTTACATCCGTAGTTTTTTTTTTTTTAAATTATAATTTTTTTATTGAACTCATTGACATGAGTCTTGGAAGTGGCAAACGTGGGATACTCCTTTAAAAAACTTGAATTTGTTGCCACAACTTCACTGTTAACTCTATCCCACCTTCATTAAACTCTTTCCCAAGTTATTTTGCATCATCGTCAAGAAATGTAACCTTGGCCGTTCTTTAACACATAGCTGTTCACCCTTTTCTATTTCAACACAGAAATATCCTACCACTTTACTAACTTCCTTCTCGATTGATGTCTCCTCCAAATGAGGAGATTATTCACTTTGCATTGGAGTCGGTGCAAAAGGTGCATCTTCAGCCTGAAGATCTAAATTCTCAAAATCAGGACATGTTTATTCCAAGATATCGAACAATAGTATTTCCTATAAAGAGTGAGATGTGCAATGGCCGAAGAATGTATGTGAGAAAGGTGGGCAAGAGTAACATAGACTGAATGTTCATTCCTGAAAGAGTTGGATAGAAACACCTCGTTTCATGATGAACTGACTTTTACTTTGTGGCCTTCATGAGATGCATAGACACATTCACAATACTAAGTGTATTTTGCAAAGGCCATGAAGAACAGATCGAGAAGTTCATGGAGCATCCTCGCACTAAGGCTTTTTGAATCACAATCACATGCCCATAAACTTTGTACATTCTTGTGAAAATCACCATTGTAGTTAGATCATATCATTCTAGGTAAATTCTGCATCTGCACTCTCCATCTTCAACTAATCCCAAACACATTGTTGACAACAACTCACTGAGAATGTGCACAGACCGTCACCGCTGCCATTGATTTTCCAGGGCAACTCTTTCTTTTTCTCCAAGCCTCAGACCTCACACATTCTTCACCATGTTTCACCCTTCTTCACACGCAAACATATGATACATCACTATACAGTGCACACCTGAACTTTTCATTACCATTGTTCTTGCCACACCACGATGTTTCAAGGACACAGTGTCATTGTTTCCTACTTCACGAAGAGAATGTGAGGATGTGGTGATCTATTTCAGAATTTACTGAATAACTCACAACTCAAACGTTCTGGATACATTGTTCTTCCATGATTTACAGACATTGATATACGTATGCTAAGTAGATGTCGAAGATGTGAAAGCTCAATATTTGTTATCGTGGTTAATAATACATGTGAACAAGTTGCAATGGATGTGAAAGGATAGGTAAATAAGCTCAGTAACTTTGGAAGGTGTGAATGGTAATAATATGAACTAGTTGGAGGATGGATTTCAAAGGTAAATGAGAAGAATAATAGTTCACAATCAAAGTACCCCTTCATGAAACATGACTCAATTCTTGCCTTGAATATAAGGATTTAATAGTAGTATTTATTTTTATAAATCAGATCTCTAGCAACATTACATCGGAACTTGGTAGACCTATGAGAAAACTATTAGACTTTACGTCTTTATTAATGTTGGATAAGCATATGCCAAATGGGACATAGCCAATCAACCCATAATAAGGTTGAGTATGAGTGGCAAGGGTGTTTTTGAGTGCATCATACCCCATGGTACCTGGCCTACGGAGCATGCTTGCACTGTCGCATGAGAGAACATTCTTTCGAGATGCTACATAGTTCAACCAATCTATAAACATCAACTTGGATCTCATAAATATGTGAAGATGATTGAGCACATGCAAGAGATATCTTCAAAACATATAACCCAAAAAAACAAAGGAATAATCAAGAATATGAAGTAATGGTCAAACACATGCATGCACAAATGACTTACTTAAAGCACCAAGTGCCTCAAATTTACAATGAAAGAACAAACATTACAAATGTGGTTATTAAAGAAATCATGAGAACTATTGCAGTGTGGCAAAACAACAGCTTGGAACATTGTTATAACATTGGTTCGTTCATAAATGACATTTAGTGTGATATGATGCCTAAATATATTCTATTCAGTTTATCATTAATAAAAACCAAACTAATATTAAATTCTAATCTACAATGCACATTATATACATAGAACCGATGTACTTGTGCTCACAAGTGGAACTGTTTGTGAAGCTTTTGCCAACCTCCCCCCCAAAATTAAAAAAATAAAATAAAATGTTGAGCTATAGAGGAAAGATGGGAGTATGATTGTGGTCAAGGGATGCAATCACGTGACCAAGCAACGATAAGGGGTAATTTCCAACTCGAGTAGGTTGGCTAGAATGTATAATTGGTTTGGATCACCATTTGGCCTCAACAATGATACAACATTTTATTAAGAATGCATGTTAATTTTTACTAACAATACAACTAACTGTCTATATGTTTCAGTCATTCAAAAACCAAATCATCAAAAGATTGTTATCTTTACATAATAGCACAATGTATCTGAAAATGGTAATCTTCACTAAGTACATTGTCTAGTGTACATCCAAAGCGAATCCATTTCATACTACTATGATACATGTGTTCATTGACGCCAAAGACAACAACAATTTGCAGGGACATTAAGGTGTGGAGGGCACATGACTCAAGGGCCCCATGGTGCCCCACATGGATTGTTAATTCTTTTCCCTATGTGTTTTTTGAAATTCTTTCTTCTACCAATCTTGCCAATTATGATACTAACATGATTTAGGCATATTATGCATGCACTCTCCCGAGTATACCATTTATGGTATTGAGTGTTACTTGCAAATTGTATCACTTGACTTATTCGAAGACTTGTTCTTAGGTTACACCAATGGACAACAACAAACAAACACATTAAAGTGGGCAGATTTTGATCCCTACAAAGATTTAAATGAAAGTGATTCAAATCTATATAGTGGCTTTGAAATTTGTGAAGATAAAGAAATCCATAAACATTTTTAAAACATATAGATTTACAAAGCCAAGAAATTGACTAAAAAAATCAAAAAACATATACACGTTTTAGAAGGCAATGCAAGTGGTGTGCAAGTAGATGATATTGAACAAGTAATTGTCTAAATTTTGTTTCAAATACGATAAGATCACATTAAAATCAACGATTTCTACATTATTTGGTGTTGCCCTCAAGTGTATAATGAATTCAAGGAGTATGAAAAAATTTCCAAGTTCAAAATATTTGAGGTCAGGAAATTTACATCCGAAACCAAATTTGGTCATATGCTATTGAGCATCACTTTCCATGTTGATTTTTGAAGATCTCCTGTTGATACTCTATGTTTGAGTACTTAACACAACAATAGAGGACGTCATGAAAAAAAATTCTTGTTAATACATTATGTTTCTACTACTTTTAGATGTTTGACCAAAAGAAAAGGTTTTAGTACTTTGGCACTTTGGCAGTCCACATTACCATGCTTGCACCCTTGCCTATCATTGTAACCTCATGACACTTGGCATTAGTGAGCTAACTAATACCTCAACATCAACAAGTTGAATAACATTACGAGGTCCACACACATGACACGGGACATTAATATGTTCAATTATTTTAGTCCCCCCCCCCCACCCCCAAGGTAATAGTAACATTCACATTTCAGCACCATCTACCTTTGTTAAAACAAACAACTTCAGGCATATAGTCCTAAAGTGGTATGTGATCTCAGACGGTTTCTAGCATATAAGTACATATTCAAGTCCGAAATGTACATCTATGAAAGAAAACCATTTTAAAATAAAATAAAAAAATCCACAAACACCACTTCAAGAATTCACAAGATATTCACTTTCATTTTAGAAATAGCGAGACCCGAGTCCGTCTCATGTTCCTCAGTTGGATTCGATGATGTGTTCATGTACGTTTCCTTAGATCATCAAACCCCCTACATATGCTGGAACCCTGGAAGTGTCCACTTACTTACATTTGAGGTCCAAATGTGTAGATTTTCGCTCATGGTCTCCGAAATATATGTGCATGACATATATAACTCTTCCATTCTACAAATTAAAGTTGGTCGAGGACCTTAAGAAAATTGGTGGGGTTTGACTTGTACATTGTGGTTTTGTAATGTACAAGCGGAGAGTGCATTTAAGACATTGAAGAGGTATGAGTAAAGTCCGGTGTCGAGCATTAATTTTTTCCCTTGGTGGGAACTTTGAATCACATGCACAGTCTGCGGCCTCAGAATGCTTTCACAGTCACACAATCATCTCCTCACCCCCTTTGCTTTGCTTTGCTTGGCTTGGCTTGGCTTCCCTTTGCTTTCCTTCCCTTCCCTTCACTAACTTACAAAGGATCGATGTATGGCACCGGTTTTCACCCACTCAAGCTTGGGTTTCGGTATCCAAATCTACTTCCGTCAATAGATTTGGACACCTAAAATCTACCTTGAGTGGTTGGAAACCGGTGCTAATGGCTTGTGATTCTTGTACTGCTCCTTGTAGTTCAACATTGAGTAGATGTAGATTGAACCCTAATACCACCCAAATTTCGATGTGGAGACAACACAACCACTACCACATCCCACCACATTTCCCTCCACATTGGTCAACATGAATTGGGAAAGACCTTAACATAGAGGCGAGAGGTAACATTTTGCATATGTAACCTCTCATTGTTCTAAAAGAAGGTCCTTAAATGGTTTGCAGTCATGAGGTGATTTGTTTTTTTAGAAAACAATTAACAGAATTGACATGAGTATCGAGTCTATTGATGCGAATTCGGCTACAAACCTGCAAGGCTCGAGTTTTTGATGTTGGGTGGGTGAGAGGTATACTCGTATGCGATATTTCCTCTCAAGGCTCCATTTTGGCACCCCGTCGCAAGCAAAAAAGAAAGGCACATAAAGTTTGAAATTAATCTTGCATGTTAAAAAATAATGGAAATGGAAAAATGCTCGTCACGTGGAAAGGTGAATAGATTTCTTTTAAATCAAAATTTTGAAATTTTGAAAATGGGCTTGCCAAGAGAAAAGGTCCCCTCAACCATTGCCATCAACCATATCCTATACTATTGGCAAACAATATTGTATCCTGTAGAACATAATCCATGCTTTGATTTCATGATGATTTAGGAGATACGAGTCAATTTTTGCACTTGTAAGTGACACCTAAGTAAATCCAGTCTGAGTTTGTGTTGAGTTTTTGATGTACATGATCTCCTACTAGATCAAATTACGTCTACAATGACAAATTCCAATTTCCAATCTCAAACTATTCTAGGAGATCGCTAGTGAAAGTGATCACAACATGAGTTGAACATAAACATTGGTTCATATAGAACTATGACTTGGTTGATATTTTAGCAATTGGATCCACTTTGGATTCATTGATTTCTATTTTGAAGATGAATTGTTTATGTGGTCATGGACCCAAGTTTGGACGTGACCAAGAACTTGGGTCCATTTTTGTCTCAAGCTTGATTGGACGGTGTGTTAAGATGGAGGGTAAATGTTGATGTTGAAGGCACATATCATCTTATGCATCACAAACTAAATTTTGATCGGGAGGACACACTAGAAGAATGCAAGACAATGGGAGCTATGTATGTGTTATAATTTGTGGATAGCTCGAAGGAAAAGTTTCTTGATTTACCTATTTTCAACGCATCAAAACTTTTCAATCCAAAACATTTATTCAAGTGATGAAGAAGTTCGTATAACTATGTCAAAGCAATGGTTGGAGAGATTCATCATAAAATTTGGATTGATGGCGGTTGAAAGCAATGCAAGTAGCGCTGAAATGCTTGAGTTTGAAGAAATTATGAGGCATAAATTTGAAAACAAATCATAGTAAGAGGCATGGCAATTTTGTGGGGGCATCAACGAGTGGTATACCAACTGGCCACAATCTCATGAAACTTTGTTTTTTGTTTTTTTTTTCTTGGGCACAAATTGAAAATTCAACTACAAGAAAGGATCCAATCTCATGAAAGTTTGGCAACATCAACAACAACCAAAACAAACAAACAAACAAACAAAAACAAAAACTTCTTATCCCCTCAAGTATTGGAAATTGTGCAAGGGGATTTTGAAAACAAATTGCTACCAAGAGCCACTTGTGAGCTTCATTGAAGTAGGACACTTTGGATGCTTTGATGCGAGTATTATTATGTGGGATAGAGTTGGAAAATATGGATTGGAGGGCAATATATGGGTGATGGCACAAGACGAAGCATCGGAGAGTTCTTAGATTGCACTAAATATTCGAAGAAGCTCAAAATTCTCTACATTTATTTTTGAAAGAGTATGATTTGGTCTTCAATTTTGTGTAAAAGATTAAGATTCTCAACCCATCGTTTGAAAACCTTTTTGATGTTGTCCGTGACATTGAAAGACGAAAAAAGGTGACCCGTTACATGAAATGAAGGTGAGCCCCCCAAGAAGGAGAATTGCTTCCTCTCACTTAACATAGATGAGCGCCCTATGAGGATTCATGAGGGCAACTCCACCGCTGTCATGCACATTTTCCCTCCAAATCCTAGTCCAAAGTGACGGCAGAGGAGCTTGTGGACTATTACATGGATGGGCCTTGGAACTATAAGGGCAAATGCATCAGCATTACTACAACTCCAATTGGAATTCTATATTTAAAAGTTATAATCCCAAAATGCGTAAAATTATAATGTTTGTGTGTGTTTTTTTTTACCAATAACGTAACCTTTAAAGTTTAATAGAAGCATGAAGTGTTATGAAGACAATATTCTCTAGCATTGAAAGAGGTTTTATAGGGATAGAGGATCCACTATACTATTATACTATTATAATAAAATCCTCTTCATTTGGGTGCCTTCAAATTTACGTGATCAACGTAGAGGAGGTGCAATGGGATGCAATGATGATCATTATGCCTCCACCCCATCTAAAGTAGAGGAAGACATGTTGGAGTTGCTTTGACAACTACCATTGTTGGGGGGGGGGGGGGGAGGTACAACCTTGCCAAGTTTGTTGTTACTTCATTCCTACTGGATCCTATTAGACTAATTTGTGATTTGAAGACCAATAGGTTTTTGAAAGGAAAAACATCCTAATTAAAGTTGTGAAATAAAATTTTGATAAGTTTAACTATTGTTCCATATGATTGATTCATTGATATCAACACACACCCAATACTTTGAGATCGTAATATCACATGTAAAGTAGAAATTGGTAGTGCCTCCGACTTGAAGTTAAAAATCAAGAACACATGTGGTGATGGCCACAAAGATGCCCCCAAAAATAGCATGAACTTGGATTGAGGTGTTAACATGACCGCACTAAACACCATAAGAAGCAAAGTAGTTAGCATTGCCGCACTAAACACCATAATCATCGGGCTAATTGCGCAATTAGCCCTTCTTCTCGGGTAAGTAAGTGTCTCAAATCATGGGTAGATGGGTCCAAACACTCGAGACGAGCCCGAATTCAATCCGTTTTGAGCTTCTAAACCCCCAAGTCGAGTATTTGTAGGGGTAATATGAGTGGATTTGAAAGAGATGCCGAAACGACCTTTCCAATCAGTGTTTGGTTTCTTTTTCGCTCTTGGCCTCACAAAAATCCCATGGACTTTTAGGATTAGGTCACCTTTAAAGCTCCACACCCATCCAAGCACAAAATTCACCACCTTTGGAACGTATGTGGTGAACCTCCATGCGCGTGAGCTATGGAGACGGGTGTGAGTTTGAGGTGCCATGATTGAATGGGAAAAGTGCGTGAACAAGAAGGAATACCAATGGTCCCAATATACATATCATAACAATATAAGAAGGTATAATATATATATATGTATGTGCCTACTTGGTATCACGCACCTAGATGTTTGTAAACCACCCATTCTTAACTACCTAGCTACGTAGTTTTACAATCACCTTCTAGGTAGGCGACTCATAGACACATACCTTACATCCTTCAACCTCCCATGTCTAGGCAAGGTGGTGATATGGTTCATGTTTCGCGTGTGGTCACAACATAATTTCATTGATCCTTTGCGGTTTCCCTTACGAGGTGGGGTGACGTAGAGAAGAGACGGCTTCCCTAACGAATGCTATGTGGGCCATTTGTGGTCGCTCTTCTTAATGGGACAATTATATTTGAGTGGTACACTCTAAACTCCGTAGTATCACACATGTGGCAACCAAAGTGCACGTGATATTACGGATTGTTGTAGTGGTAACATGGATGTGTGATACTATGCAATTAGTGTAGCATGTGACATTATGGAATAACACTAAGGAGATGTGAGGACAATTTGAATTCGTTCTCCCGTCACCTACGCTAATGTCGTCCACTCCACTTGGCCTTCCCGAGCGATGTGGCAGACGCATGCACCAACATTCAACAAGTGGCATAAGAAGAAGAAGAAGAAGAAGAAGACACTCCAAATGGTGCAATGCGAGGGAGTGGGTTGACTTCTTTGATATTTTGCATTAATGACAAATTTTGTGATATAAAGGAGAGAAATGTGACAATAAGGAGTGAGATTTGAACTACGAACATCCGTTCCCTAGAGTTTCAGGATATTAAAGAGTGTGTGACATTATGGAGGTTGATATTACGGAGTTTAGGGTGTAACTTAGATGGCCGGGTTTGCACGTAAGAATGGATGTCACAAAGACACGTGTTACAATGAGATTGGATTGTGTGCAGAAAATGTTGTTTTCAACTATGAACACAACTTGAGGACTTATTTGATATATGTGTGTGTGTAGTAGGTGGGACACACCCTTAATATGGCAACTCTTTACCAAATCATATTCTTCTTGCAACTGAACATCACCACAAGAACAAGGTAGCAAATCCACCTACAAATCCAAAATCGTGCATTTTGATCTAATTTACCAAGAGATCATTAAAAACTTAAGGTCACAACTTGGTAGAATCCAAAACCTCTCAACAATACAAGCAATGAGCCTTTTAGAGGTTACAGCCCTCACTTGCGCCCATGTAAAAGAACAATCACACGAAGAATGATGAATAACATACGCAAGGTGTCTACATGTTGCAATTGCTTGTAGTTGTCACCACAAATCAAATACACAAAGCCCAAAGATGGTTGAAAAAAACATCACCAATTTGCATAAAGTATAGTGACCTTCCCCAAGCTCTAAAAATCAAATGCAACCTTCTCGTGTTGCAAGCACAGGTGGTAGCACTAAAGCAAAGTCTTTGTTTATACAATTGTACTATTATTGGGGTGGGTTAAGGCGAGGCTAAGGCAAGTTGATGGGGTCGGGTTTACTGTCGGTGTTGATGTTGAGGTCATATGGGAAAGTTGTTCAACGGTCATTTTGGGTAACTTAATTTGATAAAAAAAAACAGCCATGAACCATCTCAAACTATCGGTGTTGAGGTTGAAGTTGTTTGGAAAGGTCATCTTGCATAACATTACTTGGTTGATTAGCTATGTTCAATTATCATGAATTCAAATTCATTATGAAGCAGTGGGATTCTAGCATCCAGAGTCTTCATTCTCAAATCTATTGTCGGGCCCATGAACACAACGCATTAGCTTAGTAATGTTATCTAGATAACTTAACTTGTTGATTATGAATTTAGGGTTTTGATATTTTGTTGTGTGTTCAACGGTCATCTTGGACAACCTACTTTGATATTTATGACATTTAGGGTTTTGATGTCTTAATGTTTCAAAGTCAACAACAAAACCAAGAGATTTATAAAGGAAAGTGACACATGAGATTTCGACAAGCGATCAATGTGTTAATATGTGCTCAATGGTCATCTTGGATAACCTAACTTGATGGTTATGACACTAAGAATTTCAATGTTTTAATATCTCAAAGTCAAGAAAACAAAACCAACACGTTCATAAAGGAAAGTGACACAAAAGATTTCAATAAGTGAGATGGCCATGGCCAAAATATGGCAACAACGTGTGAAAAGAGGCCTCCATCATCGAACTATGCTACCATCCCACCATGTTGAGAACTTGACGGCATGTGTGGTGCCACATATTCGATTAACATAGGCCAAGATTTGTGTAGAATTACATGTTATAAAGTCTCAATAGGGATACAACAAACCCTAACACTTGCTCAAGATATGCAACATTGAATAAAGGGGGGTGAGCGAGGCAAGTTGATGAGGTTGGGAAAGTGAAAGTGTGTAAACGTTTCCAAGTTGCAATTTAACGGGCCACAATGCTAGTAGAAAAGATTGGAGGATGCATGAGGCACTAATTAACCAAACTCGGCAATGAAGGTAATATTTTTTCCTAGGAACAAGTGTTTGAAACACCAAAGATATACATATTGTTTGCTAATAATTGGTTAGTCGAAATACCAAAAGACATACCTAATTTTGACTCTTTACTCTTGGGTAGCCCTTCTATCAAAGGGTAAGGGATCAATACCATGTGAAAATCTAAAATAATTGAATTTTTTTACAAAACTCTAAGCAAAATTGGCGCAAAGAGAGTTGACCATCTCTTGAGTGATTCTATCCTTACTTTCAAGTTTAGTCACTTCTTAGCACATCCTCTTGTTCAAAGGCACACAATCCATATTCCAAAACAAATAACAAATTTTGGTGTATATTCTTACATCTACACCTAACCACACACCACGCAAATATAGATGTTAGATTACAAAATTTGACCATGAAAGGCTTGCTTAGCCTTTAATTTCAAGCAATCGGTCGTTCTACTTAAACAACAAACAATCCTTCTTATTTTATAGGTTTTGAAATGTTACGCACGAAGTAGGTACCGTGTACTTCAAATCCGTCTTAAAATCTTAATTTCAAATTTTGGGTTTTAATCATGAACAATTGGGTTCATGCTTACTATTTCAAGTGCAAATTGTTTGTCGAGAACGGAGGTTCACATTGATGTGACTATGTGACCTGTATTGCTGCCAAAGTACTAAAGAAAACATTGCTGTAACTTCTATTGTTGTCTTCCTCTGGGGCAACAAAGGCTCAAATATGTGAAACTTTCACCCTTGTTTAACCCTAGTAGTCATAGACACTAAATGTAAAAACCTAACAATGTCTGTCATTCCATGTAAAACAAAAAATAATCGGGCATTATAGATGTACAATGTTGCAACTACTCTCACTTACTACGTGGAATTTTCATCCAAATTTCAATCATCCATGACATTATTTCCTTACACAAATGGTAAGATGCAGAAAGTACCAAAGTTTGTTTCAGTAGTTGGCATTTGGATGAACTAAAAGTAAGTTGAGATGTAAGTTTTTTTTTTCTTATAAACTTTTGATGTAAAACTTGTAAACTTTTTTCGTAAAGAAGTGTCATCAGAGAAATTACCAAAGTGACATAAAATGAAATATGATTCTAATTACAATATTTAGTGTAGTACTAAGTAAAGATGGGGAAAAAGACTTGTCGAAACGTACTTACATATTTTTTGCAATGTGTTGTGTTCACAAATAACATGTATGCAATACTTATTTATTGGTGATTTCTATTAATATATCATACCATGTGGTGGTACATATTTCAAGAAAGAAAAACCCACATACATACAATGTCACCAACACTGAGTACTTTGTCACAAAAGCTTTGAGTAAGAAATGAGGCAAAGTCATCGTCACCAACAACAAGCCTCAACACCCTACTTGTTTGTTGCTCGCAATTTAATTTTCCTTAGAATGGATTAGCTACAAAATAAATAGATGAATCAATAAATAAATAAATGCAACTACTGCATCATAAATAATGCATGATGGCATTAGAGCACATTAAGAATAGTATTCAAACAATTTTCATGATACAAATAAGCAATCACGTAACATTCATTTGATACTAAAACCCCTAATATAATGTCTCAATTATTACAAACTTTATGAACCTATATGAAACTTTATGAAACTCTCACAATGTAATTAATCTCTTTAAACTTGTGGCTTAATTCAACAAATTGCAATGTGTTGAATTAGGGTTAAGATTTTTTAGCCATGACTCCTTAGTAAGTAGCCTTACATTTCTCAAAGGTGGGAGTCGCTTCTACTTCCACTACCACAATTTATAGACACTATAATCAACAAGCGCATGGCATTTGAAGTTAGCTTAGGACTTGAAGAAATAGTTTCCAAACAAATCATGAAGCAATGGTGATTAAGCATCCTTCAATTGACATCAATAAATTTTCTCATTCCTTTGCCTCGATAAATATAGACTTTATGAAATATTGCCTTAATTTGACCTATGAGCAACTTCTTGAATTTAGGATTCAAGGGATACAAGTAAGGAGTGAAAACAATCCAAGTGAACGTGCAACATTCAATTTCACAAAAATCATGTGTGCTTCCACATTCTCAACACACACAAACACAATCACACACATAAATAAATAAAAATAACATCGGTGCTTATTATTGCATTGACATGAATGGAATCTTGTTCTTCCTTACCTTGATCCCATTTTACCAGACTACACGCGCGCACACACACACATGCACTTTAAAGATCGTACCACAATTCAACAAGAATTTTGACAATAGGATTAAAAATATGTGAAGATTGTAGCAATTAGAATCAACAGAGAGATTTTAGGAGCAAGAGGCAACAAACTCAATAATCAATTGGGTCTCTCTCTCTCTCTCTCTCTCTCTCTCTCTCTCTCTCTCTCTCTCTCTCTCTCTCCACTGTGCCTAGAACAATCTCAATAAACTATTGTGGTGAGACGAGCATTGGCATCTCAACAATCATCCTTTCTTACTTCTAATTCTTTGATTTTGATGCCTCAATATATTTCAATTTTCTTTGAGGCAATGGTAGGTGAAGAGGTAATCAATCCCCTATTAAAAGTAATCCTTAGACTGGCACTTACCCTCACCGCCTTCTGAATATGGGAATCGCAAGCCGTTGTCACTTGGCAACACCTAAAATAACAATGTAGGTAAAGTCCCCCACCCCGACCAATCCTAGCATTGCTTCATTAACAACATCCATGATGGCATTTTCAACCAAAGCTCGCCTCAACACACTACTCATTGTGCATGCATCTAAACGTTTCTATAACAAGAGACGCAATACACATCTAAGATTTTTTATTTTATTTTTTTTATCATAAGATACCCCAAATGGAAGTACGCGTAGACAAATTCATCATGTCCAAGATTTCATGCCTTTTTATTTTTTTATTTTTTTGGAACCTAGTTAGCCGTAAGCTTACAATGTAGAGGGCTCTTTCTTCCAGCAAAAAATCATTAATCATAGCTCCTTTGTACATTGGTTGAGACCATCCTTTGTGTAAATTACATCATGGCACTAGTAAAGATGACATAAAGTGTTCTTTACAGTTAGTAAACCTTAAAGGTCTATATGTCCATTGTCCGACCTATCTACAACATTTAAACAAGTCCTCGCCATGCCTTAAGAATGTATTTAATGACATACAACTTTGAGATTAGAATTACTACATAAAGATTACAAGGATAACATAAAAATATAATGATATGCAACAATGTGGAGTTACTTTGTGCTATGATTTTTTGTAAGGATATCAAATTCTACTAACATCACATTAAAAGACAAAATACTACTCACCTAGAAAACAAAATAGTGTTATGAGTGATAAAATTGTGACACCTTGTAAGTCCAAATAGTAACCCACAATATCCAACATGAGGTACCCGTGCCTTAAAGTTACACCTTTCTTTGGAGATATATTTTTCATTCTTAAATCGTCAACAAGTGAGTGCAACGGCACCATCGAATAATACCCCAGCCACACTGAGGGACTAGCTAGGCAGCCCAGTTGGTTCGGGGGGTGGCAGTGAGTGTGGGCATATATGCCAAAGCCAGGTTGGTTGAGCAGGTTGGACTTCATCACAACAGGTGGGCACTTGCACTTTTGATGAAGAAGTTTGCAAGTATTGTCATCTCAACTTACTTTAATAGCCAAGCTAGGACCCTAAACCCCATCCAGGCTACAAATAGAGGGTTGGCTGGTGTGGGGCCACACTGAGTCGGCCCAACCCGCTGCCTCCGTGGCCAGGGTCACCGGTTGGTCGGCCCAGGCACGGGCGGTGTGGCTTGGGTATAAGTCATTGGTAACCCTTAAACTTCTTGAGAGGCATGTTTTGGGCTTGTGAATGATTCTTCAAGGCAAAATCATCCAAAAGAAAGGTGTTGGGAAGGTCAATGGTGATGATCCCATTCCAATATGAAAAGATTGTTGTTCACAAGACATTCTTAACGTAAAAAAAAATGAACTAATTGATTTCCTTTGTTGATACACTTCTATATATAGTAAATACATACTATTTTGATTATAAAATTGTTTTTTTCTATGGACTCTATTTCTTACATCAAAATGTATAACTATTCTTAATGTAATCTTGAGAGCTTAGACTTTACTTTTATTGCAAATATATTTATCACAAGGTCTTGAAGTTTGTTGATTCTAAATTGATCACAAACAAATCATGAAAAATACTAAATATTGCTAACATGAAAAATACCAACATCTTTTCTTTTAGGTACAATACAAATTGAGCTCTAGAAAGCTTACTTTTTAGATCATCTAATGAAATCACAATACAATCCAGAGTGTTAAGGGTCAAAAACATTAATCATATGTGGCAATACTAAGCACAAAATAACACCACTTTGACCATTCACAGTAGTAGTGTAAGAAAAATGTAAGAACGTTTTGAGAAGAGCACCAACTTTGCTCATCAAGGATCTATCCGATTAACGAGGCCGTGGAAGAAGTAATCCACAAAAGGGGGGGAGGGGGCTTCATTTGTAGAAAGACTCTCTAAAGCAATAAGGATAATTTTGTGATGTTTCTCACCTAGCAATCCAACATCAATGTCCCCCTCAGTGGACATCAAAAGGCTCAATTCCAATAACAACTTTGAAAATTTTATGTAGGTTGTATATAAAATTTATCAATTTTTGCAAAACATTTTGTAGAATTTTTATAGTTTTGCAGATCTATAGAATCTTTTTGAGAAATGTCCAAGATAATGTGTTCAACCTGCATGAAATAGTAAAATATTCTAAAAGTGTCACTTTTAGGCTCAACCACCTCAATCGATGTAGAGAAAACATCAAATGTGTAGCTCAAACATACAATTTTTTGGCACGTGAGATGCTCAAATTATGTGGGCCTCTTCGATAATGCAAAAATTGAATGGTGTTGTAATACTACAATTCACATTATTTTCAACTTTGGAGATGGATGAATTGACATCCATGCCATGAAGCTATGGCCATGTTTCCAATCCTATGCAGAGAGTTAATCATGTAAAGAAACTTCAACCATGCGATGATGTATTTGATATCTAGCTTGAGACGGACGATCTAATCATACAATAAAACACAATTTCCTTAACTTCACTTTGACTTCAAAATTACTTTGGTCTTTGTGGTTGTACTGCTCCCGAAAAGGGGAAGTAGGCCCCGACTCATATTTTAGTACATTTGGACGGACATAGTTTCATAATACGAACCTTTTTCGGTTGTTTCAATCCTAGGGCGGATCCGTCGATACCATTTCTAATATACCTAAATTTCATGGGAGATATGTGAGTCTTTAGTGATCATTTGAATGTTCGACTATTATGATGTGATAAAAATACAAATTTTTGATCTTAAGTGCATATAACTAAATGTTGAACAATGACAATATAATCAAAACAATTGATGTAAGACCATCCTAATCAACTATGCATATTCTATCAAACGATCTTATTATATAATCCTATTGTAAGATCTTAAGATAAAAATTCAACATGTTATAATTATGGACTTGGACTTAGTCCTGTTTTTTTTTCTCAAGGAGTTGGCATTTCTATACATCTATGTGTAATTCTTGTTATGACACTAACTGAACACATATTGACAACCAGTTTAACCAATGCATAGGTTTCAATATAGGGTAACTGACAATATTTGGGTGGTGACATTAAATACCATAACCGATGTGGCAGGAAAAACGGTGAGGCGGGGGGTGGGGGTGGGGGATGCCCAAAGAATACACCCAATTTTTTCTAATTAAATAGATTACACATGTGTTAAATTAAATTTGTGGTAGCATGTGGTGTTTATGTCAAAATACAATCATTCTTGGATGGAGCGAAGGAATTATCACATAAATGCCTTGACATAGTATGCAACCTGGATGTAATTCTTTCTCATTTGATTTTCCCCTCGAATTAAATTCAAAGATCCTGAATCAGTCTACTGCAGTTCAAGCCATTGAGCCATCTGAGACGAATCAACCACAAACCTACAGGGGGTCAAGTTTTTATGCTGGATAAATGATTGAAGGTGCAATTGTATGTGATAATTAATTCCCTCTTTTCTTGGGGAACTTCGTAAACGACTCCGACTTGTCTTCAATTTTGGTGTTGTAATATGAGTGGGGATGATGTAGTTGTGTGTGTATTTAGTAGGGTCCAATTTTATAAACACCAAGGTAGGTGTGGGGGATTGATCCCTTACACCCAACCACCAATCACCACACACACATGAACTCCTCCATTCACTTGTCCCAAATTAGCTCACAATCAAAGTGTCCACCGAGAACAAAATTTGGATCCCCATGGTCAAGTGACAAGGCTTCAAGTGTTAACCAACTTCAAACACGGTTGTGACTTACTTACTTGCTTGATTAAAGTTACTTTGAGAGAACATGATGTTGGTTGACTTGATAAATAAGATATTTTGAGCCCCTTTGAGCAACTCTCTCCATGCTAACTCCTAAAACCACCGGGTTGGGTTCCAACTTGTGTCAAAGATGTATTACAACATATGAATTAGAAACCTATTATGGGAATTGCATATGATTTTTATTTATGAAGGGTTGATTTTAGAGCTCGTCAAATTATTCAAAATGAGAATAAATTTAACACCCTTGACCTCCACCAATTCATTCATAACCATTTTTCTTCATAAAATAATGAATATATATATACACACACACACACACACACACGTGTGTGTGTGTGTGTGTGTGTGTGTGTGTATCACTTGATTTTTGATGTGAAAAGGTTGAATTTTGTATCTTTGTGGAAATACCTCAAGAAAAGTCATAAACCTTATTGCTTTTCTCACATAACACATTATGTAACAAAGAAAATTCCAGGGGTTCAACCACTTTCAAGGTTTAAAACTTAGAGGTTTTTTTAATAGACTAATTTGTACAATTTGCTCCAAGGTAGACCAACACCATTAAAACGTGGTAATTCATATTTGAGTGTAGAGAGAAAAGTGTCCGTTTAAGGGCCACTTGTTTTAGATAGCGTAGAATTTCATCAATTTAAAATGCAAAAAAACCAACTAAAAATAAGAATAAATTGTCTTGAGAAAGATATATTTCAAATTGCGTGCAACCATGTTTTGGGGATTCTTGGGCATTTAAGGGTTATAATATAAGAATCATTAAATCAACCATGTAGTTTGTTAGAACGACTACACATACACATCACGCGATCACCTGACTTGTCCAAAGTTGATTTTTCATGCCACACATGAAGAGGAGCAAGGTATAAGCTTTGTTTTTAAAAGTAATAAACTCAACCAATTTGGATGACAAGTCATAGCCTAGTTGGCATCTTACATATCGATTATGGCCATTTACACTAGGGTGTGGTCAATTTAACAATCCATATGGCAAATGTTTCAACCGTTTTGTAATAGTTCAAGAAACAAAAATCCTTGAAGTTCAACTCCCTTTGTGATGTGTCTTTCCTCAAAACTTCTGGTGGATTCTTTTGGTAACATTAATGAACTTACCAACATAATATCTTGGATACTACACCAAAAATGATGTTTAATGTCACTTACTATTTGGAGTTTCATAGTGCTACAATTTAATATTATGAATGTAGTTATTTTATTGAGTCAAGTGGTTAATGCCCTATAATGACCAAACAACCAATTTGACATTTGTTAGCAAAATATTAAATACACAATAAAACAAATACAACATTGTGTAATCCCAAATAGGAAGTGACACTAAATACAATGTTTATTAGGGTTTGTCGATCGCATGGGCTTTGGCTAGTTGTACAAAGAAATTATTACATACAAAATTGCCATCCATTCATGCAATGACAACATGAAATTCAGTTTTAATTATAAGTCATTCATATAGCTGATGTGAAAATAAAAACACCTAGGTAGCCTCAAAAGACCCAAATTAGAATAGCGGGATCATCCCAATTAGTGTATGTTAATCTTTGGAGTTACGCGGTGATATAACTACTTATTGAGAATGTGATAGTTGACCAAGCAAAGCCATTTATGTTCTATAATGTTCAAACAACCTATGGGGACTTTTGCTAGTATAAATTGGAGTGCTAAGTAAGATGTTATTGCGTTGCATAACTCCATATAGTAATACACATAATTGGGATAATTAATGTAGTGAACCATAAGTCGTTAGGGGGAATAGAACTCTCCCGACCCTCTAGCTAGATGTGCAGTCAAATTTTTTGTTTTTTTGCTCCAATGAGAAAACAATGTGAAATTAGGTTCAAAGAAACTCAACAACAATTGACATGTGCCAGCTTGGGACCATAGCCTAGGAGATAGAGAAAGAGAGATCTCATGAGACTATGGTCTAATAGGAGGGGTTATAACCCTAAAAATAAATGTACACAACTGAATTGAGTAACGTTGAGTACGCATGACTATTTTGGAGACCATCTCGGACCATTTTTCTCCCTAGAGAAAATGTTATGTTTTTTTGGTTGAGAGGGTTGTTGTCTTGTAAAATATCAAGGACCATGGATAGATATTTGTTTAATTTACTTGAGAGAGCTAATGCCTATATGTCTAAAGTGAGAAGGACCGATTCCTTGATCCATCTTACGCACATACTAACTTTGCATTGTTCAATGAAGTTAATTTGAAACATACCGTTGTTAATAAAATTACATGATTAAAGTTGTAGTATGAGTAGTAGCCCATGAAAAATGTGTGTACGATTATGAGAGAGAGATCTCATGATGTTTATGTCTATTTGCTGATGAATTTGCCTATGTACAATCGGAGTCACACAATCAATGGTCTATGAGTGGCTGCACCTTGATAGGTTCAAGGGGTGTAAGGGTAAGGCTATTGTTGTAATGGAAGTGAGTGATTCACATAAGGAAATGATAGTTTGTCAATTTTGAAATTTATATTATTAAATTGCCCAACTAGAAGAGAGCTAATATGTATCATCAATGTTGCAACCCAACTCTTATGTTAAATAAATATAGCACAAATTTGATTGTTGCAATAAATATCGGGATACAAAATACCAAAAAATATATGGTGAAGGCCATGGCTCATGAGGCAAAGGTATGAAAATTTCTACATCAAGGCTATTTACTAGAAGAGAATTATTGTGTTGGAACAAATAGAATATGTAATGACTGTGATAAATTAGGAAGAATTAATTGAGACCAAGTGTCTAATAACTTTATAAGAAATCACTCATGAAGGTACGATTGTCTTGAGTATCCAATTATGAATGATCTTGTAGGAATGATTGATTAAAGAAATAAACTTGGATCCTTCATCAATATTTGGAAGGACAATATTAAATATGAAATAGTCCTAAGAAAGACTATTGTCTTCCAATAATTCTATATCGGATTGGATTTAGATGACTCATTTTTAAATAATAGTGAGCGTCATTGTAATATATGATATATTCTATCTTGATTACTACCGTGATATTGTTTGGAGAAGAATAAAGCTGGAAAGTCAGTAGTCTACGACATCAAAAAGGTTATCATGTGAAGGCCATGGACTACGAAAGGTCACTAAAGAACTTCAGGGACGGATAAAGACTGTATTGAAGAGAAATTAAATGACCAAGACTTGGTAGAGACCATTGCATGTCTGTGTAATTCAAATAAAAAGTAACAAAAGAAAACAGAGAATCTTGGGAGAATGATTGCATTGCCTTTTCAAGTTACATTATAAAGGTTTAATAAACAAGATAATTGACTACACCAAAGTGCCTTTGGCTTTGGTAACGAGACTCGGATAGGATATTGATGCAAGAATATTGGCGATGGTTGCACCTATGCTTGTGCACCGCACTTTATCCATTTAAATTGAACTCATTGCCAGACTATTGCCCGGGGAAATAATGAGGTTGAGTGTTTGTCACAAATTGCATGTATTGTGATTGAATAATTTTGAATTTTTGATGCTAAAAGGAACAACTTGTATATTCAAATCCTAAATTGCCCTCAAATGATCATGTGATTGTCATAATAAAACTTATTTGAGACACTTAGATGATGTATGAATCACCTTTTAAGTCTTCCTTGATTGTTTCCCTAGTTTTTTGCCATGTCCAAAATCCCAACCGCACTAGGTAAATTCACCCACCAGAAGGTAAAAATGTAGCGCATTATTTTATGACCTATATTGTCTACGTGATGTGACTCATAAAATGGCATTAGAGACCCCCAAACTAGTTTAGTTGGACCATGTTGAGATTAATCGGCCATAGTTTTATGATGGGTTTGTTTTTTGCCTAACCCTTAAACGTCTAAGAGGCCCATACTAGACCTCTCCAGGCCAAAATAACATATTTGAGTTACATACTTTCATTCTTAGCTAAACTTGTCAAACATACTTTATCTAAAGTGAACCTATTCTTGAAGTGAACTATCTGAATAAGTTAAAAGAACTTTAATGTCATTGAAGAATTAAGTTCATATACGTAGCTTGGATGCAAAAACATACTTTGTATGTCGATCATATGCATTGTTAGTTTCTCCTTGACATAATACAGATAACATATTTAAAATGGTTGCAAAAAAATAAATACAAAATTTATGATTAATAAAGTTGGTGAAGCCCATATAATTTGTGTATATGACCATATACTAAGACCCCGTATCCTTTAGTGATCACTAGCCTTGTTGCAAAATGAAGGAGTTTACCTAGTTTCAAGAAGCTTAAGCCACATGAGCTACATATTGAAAAAAAAAAATTGTTTCCCACACCCTTGAGACATACCACAAAGAGCTCTTTGTTTCATCTTACTTGTACTAGAATGTAGTTATCTATGTGGGGTACAAATAAGTCTTAGCGAATGTGAGCATGACACATGACCAATACCCATGAGGGGATCATTTTAAGTTGGAATAGAGAACCCGCTATGGTATATTGAAGATGACATGCACTCATTGAACCACACACGCAACCACTCAAAACTAACATATTGTGCCTACAATGCCACAAGGCCTATTAATTTAGCAAAGGACGACTAAGGGAGGCTTGGAGACATCAATTCTAGTAGAAGGATACTTGGTTGGAAGGCAACCAAAGGATGGTAGTGGCAATTTTGTTTGTCTTGATTTCATGTTGAAGATGATAACTATTTAGCATGTAAACACTCACAAGTTCTCTCCTAAAATGCACATATTGCATCGTGAACAAAATCCCTCAAATGGGCCTCCACTAGCACACAAGTTGCATGAACGGCAAGTTCACAATTTGAAATGATATTTAAAGTGAATGGTACAAATAAGTAGGTGCAATGAATATATAAACATTCATAACAAAACTCTCAAAGTTTGGAATGCCATCATGGGTAGACATTTCACGTGTGAACATGGCTACAAACAAATCAACTTATATTGGACTCGTAGTGGACATGATATGATGGCATGCAAGGAGAAGAGTTGCAACGAAAAACTCATTGAGTTATCCATAGCCGCATATCGTGTTGAGAAATCATCATATTTGTTTTCAAGAGGTGTTGAAACAAGCACATTCTTTAGTAGTATTAATAACATTATCATGATTAGTACATTAAAAATATTTATTAAAAAAGAAGAAAAAAGTTCACATTCACACTGGTGCAAGAACATCGGAGTTCTATTTTATTTTATTCTATTCTATTCTAACCCTACATAATAATGAATATGACATCTAGAGGTGTTGTAAAATGGCTCCTTGTAATTTTAATTTATCATGTGGACGTATGTTGAAGGTTTGCAAAATGGAGGGTCATATCACTATATGCGTTAATCAGAGACTTTGGAAAGTCTCAAAATAAATGCAAATGGTTTAATATCTAGTTCAGTTTCTTATTGTGATGACATGTATTTGTGCCAAATTGGTTTGATGAATAAGACGCTTTACTAAAAGTTAGTGCCACTCATGCAAATTGCTTTATTAAATCACATTGAATATATTTTTGTGTCTTTCTTGTTCTTTATTTGAAAACCACCTCATTAAATAGTCTCCAAATCATGAAAGAGTCTCCAATTACCGAATGTAGTGATTCATGTCCAAAAGGAGTAAGAGTTGTTATGACCCTCGGAGTTGATTAAAGACCATCTTTCCTTAATATGATTTTATGGATGACCGTTATTTTGTTCTCTACAATGCGTGATGCCTATGGATAAGGGAGGCCCGGAGAAGCGTGGTTTTTTGCGAGCATGTCTTTAAGAAGGTTTTGATTGGTTAGGGTAGTGTCGATGGTCTAAGGCCTAATGAGAATTTTCGGAAGTTCCAAAGACACGAAAGGGTTAGTATGCAATAAGTGAAATTGATAGGCGGTTTTAATGTCATTAATAAACATTGAGGGTGTTTGAATCGTAAGTTTTGGCGAGTCATCGAGCAGGGGTGCAATTTACTTCTAGGCTTCTTGTTATGGTAATGGAAGTTGGTTTTCAACTACGAGATGATGGGTCTTTTTTGAGATTCAAGTTCAAATTCATCAAAAATAGTATTTCTTATGATACATGTCTTTCATCGTACCATAGAAGGGGTGTGGGATCCTCGAAGGTGTGAAAATAAGTGATCCACATGTGCACATTAAAATGTTTAAACTCATTCTTTATGTGTTTATGAATAGGGCTACAAATGTGCTCCGTAACACCCATTGATAAGTCAATCCTACGAATGGGGCGAGGTACACCCAACCATCATTTTTCCCCACCATCCAAAACCTCTCTACGGATATATTTTTTGACTTTCTCATCCCAAATGTCTCGCGCTCTATTGAACTTCCAAGTCCCAATACTAGCTCATCAACTTATTGGAGGACGGCAATAAGCGATTTCCAACATACTCTCACCTTCATAGTTGAACGATTCTTGTGGGTGTTGCAAAATGTCGCCCTTGATTGGCACCTCGTTCATTCATATCTCGTAGTTTCTCATGAAAATGAAAGAATATACACTCTACCATAAATATATATACCAGTAATCTCCCGCTTAAGTACGCACTTTGAACAGGAGCCGTTGGTGTGCACTTAGTTGGGAGGTGCGTACTTTACTCATATCGTTTTCTAGACCCTCTGATTCGATGAATCGCAACGGAAAACGGATGAAACCTGAGACAACCCGCTTGACTAAAACCCAACGATGTGAAATCATTGCAAAGTTGAGCAAGCCGAACGCGCCAAGCAAGCGGGCGTTGGGGCAGGAGTATGAAGTCACTGAAGGTGCCATCCGGAAAGTCTGGGACAATCGAGAGAACATACTGCAACGAAATCTTGCCTACCAAGACATTTGTCGAATTTGAAAGTGCTACCGACTTCAAAGGCTTTGAAGCTCTACACAACACTGTCCTTGACATCGACGACCAATTGCTTTGCTCCGATGTTCAAACGGAAGCTGAACAACTGTATGATGAACCGCGACGATCATTTGCAACGTTTCAGCGAAACATTAACAAACTGGCATTGAATGTCAAGGGTAACAAATTCATGCATTCGCGACAAACGACTATGCATGACATGTTTAGACGATAAAATATGAACCCTGATTTTTGCCCAAAAATTTGCGCACTTAACCGGGATGCGTACTTAAACGGGTGCGTACTTAAGCGGGATGTTACCGTACCTATGAATGTTGTTGCCGACTTTGCATCATCAACACTCTAGGGCTTGGACTTGGACACACAACACACTTTGTCTTCCAAACCCAAATAACAAACGAACGGTTGAGATTACCCTCGTGTGTGATTTTAAGATACCCGTTTTCCACATTCGCCATAGTTGAAGGTACTCGCTCCCGTATTATAATGGTGAACAAAGTAGGATACGATGGGCATGGCTCGGATGTGACCGGGATGTTGATGGCAACGATATTTCCAAGTACTTGAATATTGCGTAACGATGACCATTAAGGTCACAAATTCTAGAGGACGGCGTATGATGATAAATTCACATGAATTCGGCAATGACGAGAGATGGAATGACTTGTAAACCCATGCTACTAAACCCATAAACTCACCCCGCCGCCTAAAATTAACGACCCTAAAATGTTGCACAATATACATACATGTGTATTGATTTTGGGGGTCGTCCATCACATCGACATCATGCTCCCATTACGATTTTGCATCATTGTTGATGAATAAAAACTTTGGACTCTTATAAGTTGTGCTATTGATTTCAAATAGAATACACTTTGGTACTATGGAATCAACTTTCAATTGCTAATGAGTTTCTATGTAGAAATAACGAGGTTTAATAATGATAAGTGCATTCAATGCTCAAAGTGATGGTTTTAGGACACGATATTTATATATGGTCATGGAATAGAAAACCCCCCAAAAAAAAAAAATTGTTTGGAAGAGAATCGGAATGTGTTTGGATTCCTAGTACTTTCGCACTAGGTACACTAAATAGGTAGATTAGTGTTGGAAACACTAATAGTCGACGAAAACACTAAATGTAAATTGTCTCTATAGTAACACTAAATGTCAACTTTAACACTATTTGTACGAAGTAGTAACTTTAAATATTTACATGAGCACATTTAGTGTGAGATGATATTTTGTAAATCTTGGAATGAAGAATTGAAGGAAGAAGAATATGAGAACCTCGTAAAAGGTATAATTTGTTCAAACCCTATTCAAACACTAATTGTAATATCAGTTGGAAATGAGTGTTTTAGGTAACTATTGCATCTAACACTAATCTTCATCTAACACTAATATACCTATTTAGTGTAGTCGCGTGGTTCATATGCTAGGAGAAGTGGTTGCAAAGTTCCAAAATGTCCACTTACCGCTCTCTCCTCTTACCGTGTGAGACTTGTTAGAATAAAACCAAAAAAATTGTACTTGAAATGTATTGTTTGTGGTTGAAATGTTGACATGGCGGGTGGTATGTATGTGGTATTTATGGATCCATCACTCCATTTAGGTTCCTCCAATCATGATAAAGCTCAAAAAGTCATATCAATAAGTTAGTGCACGCCCTTTAATTTTTTTTCTTTGTGTATGATGGGGTCCGCTAGTGTTGATTCTTGTGTCACTCACATGTTATGAAGTCCCATCAATTTACATTCAATTCATGCACTTAATTTATGCACAAAAACTATACTTCATAAGGATTATTACTGCAACTTAATGAAATGGACATGAAGCTCCTTCATTAGTACCGTGCACACTATTTTGTGAGCTTGTCGTAAAACACATGTGGCTTAAAATCATCTCAAACCTTGATTCTCCTTGTGTTTGTGAATATGATCTTTCACAACATCGAGGAGGTAAAAACCAAAATATACTGAAGAAGAAGAAGAAGAAGAAGATATACTAAATGTTTTGGAGTAGTTACTACACTTTACGTTCAGAGTGTGGGTTGCAAAATGGAGAGCTACCAAAGGCTAGAACTATCTTAATATAAAAAAAGGTGATAATTTATAGTGCCAACATTCACGGGTTTAAGTTACTTGTATTAAATGGCAGATAGTCAAGTTTATATTAATAAACAAAAGGGTAAATAATAACAATAATAATGGAATTACAATGTCACATAACTTGAGTATCAACAAACCACACTAACTCATATCTAGAATGGATGGAATTCTTGGAATTAGCATCCACGGTAACTTGGGCGATAAAAAGCCCCAAATTCTTACACGCCAAGTCACTCCATCACTTGTTGATAGTGTATATATATGGGTGGATTTTTGGTAGTCCAAAACAAAGGACATCCGAAAACACTTCAATGCTCTATATGTTTGCATAACATTATTGAGGCAAGTTGACATGATTCCCTCTTTCTAACCAAACTAAGGCATGGGTGGCCACCTCAACTTCAACATCATAACATGTTATAACCGGTCCCAAAGAACAACAAGAATACTCTACTTCTCATGATATGTAGTCCTGGCATGTCTTAACCACTTAGAAATCATCAAATCACATGGGCACATATCCACCTAATGTTGGTGGTAATAACCATTGTGACATAACATTATTTAATTAATGAGTCATGTATATTAAGTCTCGTTGTGACCACTATAACAAGGGGACTCTTGAACAAAGGAGAGCCAACGGGCTCAAGTCAACGTTGGTGGAAACACAAATGTTAATTTTTGTTCTTCTTTTCTTTTATTTAAATTTCTTAATTTATTTTTCAATATTTCATTGTGACACATGCGATATTGAAACGTATTTTATTTCAATATTCTAAAATAATATAAGAAAAACCACCCCCTTCCCTCCTTTCATACAAAATCCATTGTAGCATCCTCATAAATGATTAAATTTCCACCACACATGCCAAGGAAGGACGTTATTTTGGTTTATCTTGGATAAAAGGCAGACAATTTGCAACGCTAGGTAATAAAAATAATGATTGATGCACATTTTCTATTTTTAGACAATCAATCGACAACTATATCTTATACACTAAATAATATGGGTTGAACAACAATGTGGCTCACAATATGCATCATTTTTAGTGAGAGATGATGCCAATGATGCTTCATCTTGATCATCGTAGCTTGGAGTTCATATGTCAACCTGGAACAAGGTTTACATAGTGGGGTTGTGGGGTTGTGGGGCAAATGTTGCACCTTTTCTATGTATATTGTATCCTCGTTAAATAGATGGGGGGGGGGGGGGGGGTTGAATGCCATGGGATCGACTCTTTTGAACTTGTGAAAGGAATGAGGACTTGCCATGTGTTTTGTAAAGCAAAGTGTGTGATGTTGGCAGAAACACTCCTCTGAGGTAGCCGACCCATTCCCAACCAGTTCAACAATTTAGAGTATATGTGGTTTAAGTATGACCAAAGAAGAGATTCTTTATGTACAAAATAATGAATAACGAAGCATTTCATATTTTTATTTTTATTTCTCACAAGAGTCAAATTACAATGAAATTTATAAGTGGATGTTTTGTTGACCTATACTCATGATATAGGCTACCTAATTCTCATCACCGATAGGTTACAAAACTAATCATGCTTGATTCCCGTGATCTATAATTGTGATATTTATGTGAATGTCACTGTCAAATTTTTAATGAACCATACAAGAAAAAAACACATGGTACTTTTGATTCAATAGAGAACAAAATTGTACAAATTTTGCAATTACCATAGCTTGGATGAAATGATGCACACAATATCATATCTAAAATAGGGTGGGTAATATTTAATTTCTTATGGGCAAGTAAGGTTTGTAATATTTGGAAGAATTAAGAACTTATGTGTGGTTCAAGAATGTTTTTGGATTGGATGAGAAGTTAACTCAATTGACTAAAGGGAGTGGACTCTTCATTGGGAACCTGAATGATGTACGTGGGTTATTATAAGCCCCTTATATACAATAAGTTAATAAAGAATAATAGATGTATGCATACAAACGGCATGCTAAAAAATGGACTCGTGTATTTATACCAAGCTTTTCAATTTAATGTGATAAATGCCTCCATTGTACATACAAACTACATATCATGAATTAAATAAGCCTTTATCACATATAAAGTCCTCTCTCATCTTCCAATGAGAAAGTCATGACATGATCCATAGCAATGTAACTCAACAATTATATCCACGCACAAAACAAAGCACAAAAACTTAGCCACGGTCTAGAGAGCAAAACTAAAGAGCCTCTAGTTTGTACGAACCTAGAACCCGAATGCAAACCCTAACAAGAAAACACATGGTAGTCATCAAGGATTATGAACATATGAAAACAATGGATGAAACTTACACATCTATTGTCGATTTTTTGGGTAAACCTGTGGGCCCCTTTTGTACATCCACCTTCACTTCATGAAATTTAGTAGCCTTGTTAGATGTACACGCTAGAGAAAAACGATACCTCTCCCTTATGTATATTATGTATGTTAGTGCCTCAAATAGTATCCCTTCGTACACTCACGTTAGTTCATACGTGGTATGAAGAGTCCACACCCTGGGCTAAAAGTCATTGAACTTTAGATATTGGCAAGCTCAAGGTAGTCACTGAGAGTGTCAAGATAGCGTTGCAACCAGTTACCATGCGATTGTATTTGCATGTACCGTTAACGTATTGTTGTCGTTGTGTTGTGAATTAATGTCAATTTGTGTCAAAATTCCAACATTTTAAAATTTTGTACGATTTACAAACAAAATAAAGTCTATAAAATAAGTTTGTGGTGTAAATTATATTTATCTATAGGGTTTTAGAAAACACTCTAAAGTATTGCCTTATCTACTAACATGGTGCCAATTATTCAACAAAATTCAGATTAATAGCCCATCTTTAGTCAACCCCCACCCGCACATGGTTTACAAAAGCATGTAGCGTGTGATCTCCCCAGGCTAAATATGCTTGTAACCTAAACCTAGTCATCAACTTAGCGACTGACATTTGGCAAGTTAAATTTCAACCATGACATATCACCGATCATCAAAGATCGGTTTTGTGTTCCACAGAAACAAATCATCCTAAGCTACAACAATGGGGTGGTGATCAAGAATGGGTCAGCTAACTTAACTCCTCTCATTGAGAATATTCATGAAAGAATTATTTTTTGAGAGGTATTTAATTTTTTTTAAATTAAGGGGGTCTTTTTTGTTGGTTTGATATGTTTAAAAATTTGCCTCAACGCTTATGGACGCAATGAAGGTGGAGCCTCGGTCGGGCAGCGAGAGAAAGAAACCAACATTCTATAGCACTGCACCAATTATAACTATTTAGTGTGGCCCACAATAACCCAAAAAAGGGGGAAAGTACATTTTGCAATACACTTTAAGTCGGAGGCCGAGTTGATGGACAAAAATATCCCAAATCACCCACCGAGCTTGCAATGATGCATGGAACGAGTACGACATTTCTTCATATCCCACATAAACTTATACACCATTTCATATAGTTTATACGTATATGGATATTAACTTATCCCGCATGATCCGGTGTTTGTGTGGCCACTCTATCCATGATGACCACCTATAAAGTAAGTGACTCAAGTTCATGGGGGATATGGTCCTCTCAAAGGTGTACAATTCTATTTCTCCCTCAAACAATAAGCTTATCCTTAAGAAAGGATGTAGGAGCTCAATGTATGACATATACACACACTTGTCTTACTAGCCTCACCAAGTTTGGGAATCACGTTTCGTAAAATTTGGTTGCCAAGGATAAATTACAAACACACTCTTATGTGATGTTGGTGGAAGAGGGGAAAAAAAATCAATCTAATAGCACTAAGGACGTGTATTTGAACCTAAATCTTTGATAGCGTTAAGATATTCAACCAATCTGAAAACTACACTTGCTTAATAAGTGATCTTTTTACACAGGGTCACGTTTGAGATAACCGACTTAAAATGAAAGCATGTAGCTCAAACGCATGACTGACACTTGTCCAAAAATAATCAAAGATGTGGACTTGCGGGGACAAAAACATCAAACGATAACAACAAAAGTAACAACACAACAAACACAACTTCGAATGTGTTGTATGTCATGTTTGTCAACCACCGTATTTGTGTAGTTTTTTGCGATCTAGCAGATGTCATGTTGGCGGTTGGGACTATTAAAAACTCATGTATGAATCCAGATATACTTAGATCCTAGTTACATGTTTTTGTGCATGGAGAGGCCTAGCATTGGTCTCTTGGATGCTTAATGATAAAGGTAAGCATGCCTTTCATGGTTGTTTTTTTAAGTAAATTGGACAACAAATACATTGAGTGGTTTGTGGTTACGGTAATCGTCCCAAGCTCAATAGTCAACATAGTTGGGGGGGGGGGGGACTCTTCATATTAAGTACAAACTAACATGAGTGTGGAAAGGGGTATTATTTGAGGTTGTTGCGTACATAATATCCTATGGGAGAGGTATTGGTTTTTTTTAGTGAGTATATTGAAAAAAGGCTATCAATAATTTTGAAGTAAAGGAAGATGTACAAAAGAGGGCCTTAAGGTTTAGAGGAGAAAATTGACAATAGATGTGCTAATTTCATTTGAATGACACGTGTTTTAGGGTCATATTAGTATGAGTTATATCCTATGGATGAGAAAAGGTTCAATGACTTTCTCGTTGGAAAGTGAAAATAGATTATATCTATAGTAAAGGCCTATTTATTTCATGATTTATATTTTATGTATGTGTGGAGACATTTATTACATTAACTTGAAAAGATTTGGAATTAGAGACACTTACCTCAAACACCTAGAATTGTACGATTCACATTAGTAATACCAATTCCGACAACGTGACTAACTACCATAGTTATACTTTGACAATTCAACTTTCAAAGTGCCAATGGAGCTCTAGTTAAGAGGATGTGTCCAAACCCCTAAACTTTTAAATCCTATTTAATATCGGCTAATCAACAAAAAGGTCTGCCGTAGTAAAGAAGCAGGTGTCTTTTTGGTGATTGGGAAAGACGAGACACTTAAGTCAAACACATGGAAGCAGTGTTCACGATTGAAGTCTTCAATGCCCTTCAAATGCGATTTCGCCTTTCAAAATATACCTCTCTCAAAACAACCCTTCAAAACGCAACCCCAAATTGAAAATGAAGACATCACTTGAAGTCCTCAATCTAATCTGCCCGTCACAAGAACCAACAAGCGTAGGGCATCGTCACTACAAGAAATGGAGATAGATGGTTGATTCTTAATTCTTCACGTTGTACTAGAAACATGTACCATATAATTCATACACAAGTTTAGTACGAGTTTTGTATTTCATTTCTATATTCTTGGATTGACATCTTGGATTTGAACCAGCTCTTCGACTGAAGGGCTGAGACTCATTTTGAGAGCCCTTCAAAATGAAACTCAAACGAGGGCTTTAATCTTGAACACTGCATGGAATCGTGTGATTAACATACGTACGCAACCGAAATTAGGTCCGGCGATTGGTGACCATAAGATATACGATTTGATCCTTCTTTCTTTTTCTTCTTTTTATCAAATCTGACAACATCATACTAGCTCACGTAGGCATATTTTGACAATTCAACACTGAAAGTGCACAAAGGAGCTTTATTAGGTCATAGCTAGGGAGGGGTGTGGTACCACGTAAGCATTTTCCAGTGGCAGAAAGATAACATAGTCTCAGCAGCAGTAGCAGCAAGTGGTTAAGGGCCACGAGACTGAGAGCCCGTGACCACTGCACTCCAAGCACTCTCATCGGTGGAAACGGCGGAGCCGGTCCAAGTTCGCCGCTTCACATGGACACGCTTGAGGGACCAACGGAGTGAGTATGTGAATAATGCAAGATGTGTGTAAAAAGTCCACATGGATTCATTCCTACATGGCATTGAATGGATCATGTTTCATGGTCACTTGGATTGTTTTCGAACACCATCTCTTGGAGGTAGACCTAACGCAAAACCACCAAGAGACGAAACCATGGCACTCCAAACGTTCACGACCGTTGGTTGATTTTGTTTTATCATGTGTGAGGAGACATGCATGAATAGAAAGTCATTGAAAATGGCATTTGGTTGAGGGCCCAGTCGCATATGACTTCACACTACACTTGAAGATCGGTGACCACACTTCATGACTTTGGAGGTGTGTTGGGACGGCCTTTGGACACTCTCTTTCGGGCTCTCACACCTTCATGGTCACAACCATTGTGTCTCGTGTGTGAAGTGGCCCTAAGAAAGTTAAGGGCCAATGAGAGCACGCCACCGGGGAGGGGGGGGAGCGGTGTCACCGTACTCTCTAAGAGCAAGCCCAGTCGTTCCCGGATCTGCATCTGCATCCGGGAATGAGAAGTGGCCTCCACCCAGAATGCAGATGCAGATCCAGGCAAAATTGCCACTCATTCTACCTTACTACCTCAAAATTTCCTCTAAAATGATTTGTAGTTTTTTGCGACCCTACCATGTTGAGTTGTCCTTAGTTAAAAGCCGCCATGGAGTTGTTTGTCCTTAGCTGATAGCAGGCTCCTTGCATATCTCGCCGAAATGCAGGGAGTTATGCACTTCCTGTATTACTTTACATCCAATTTTAGGGTATAGCAGGGTGACTGGGCCAGTATCCCGCATCTGCATCCACATTGCAGATGAGAAAGCGCAAATGCAGATGCAGGTGCAGGGTCACTGGGCTTGCCCTAAGTGACTACCGTAGAGGGCTCTCCTCTCCACAATTCCAACACAAAGTAACCCGTTTTTTCCTCCTCGACAAATCCTGCCACGTGTCCTGCTCGCATTCGCTGAGACGCGCTCATATCCCGTGTGGCAACTACGTTCCAGGCAACACATAAAGATGGAATAGAGAGCCCCTCTACGGTACACTGTAAAACTGGCAAGTATTTATGGTGGTGTTATAAGGGCTGGTGACTCAACAAGTACCAACTTGAAAGAGAAGACAGTATTCCTCGTTACTTTACAGGCCTCTGCAATTGGGGGAGTAGTAGGATGGCATGATGGACCCGTTCTTCTTATTAAGTGCCGCCAAGGTGGGAGTCGGGTCCTTGGTTTTTTACTAACGGTATTAGAGCATGCCTAATTCGCTTACTTTTCTTAACCCTCAAAGGGGCGTGGGGTCTCTCAATTGTATGGGCATATACACACTCTATATGGGCGTGACCAAGTTTAGGAACCATGTTTTTATATGTTCACGTGTTTGGAAGCTTACTATGTACATTGTCTTATGTCAAGGAGAGAAATGAAAAAATGTACTCGTACTAGACATCGATGACTGAAGTATAATGTGCGTGTTTGCGTGCAAGGTTGTGTGTTTGAATTTAATCTTCAATAACATCAAGATATTCAACCGGTTTGAAAAGTGCACTTGAAGAACAAGTTGATTTTAGATAGGGTTAGTTTTGACACACTTGAAGAGAATTGAAAGTAGGTAGCTCAAGTATGCTATTTTATGTATGGAGAGGGCCAGATCGGGCCTCTTGGACGTTCAAAGATTAAGCATACGCTTGTTTTTGTAGTGGCTCCAAGAACAAATACGGAAAAAGATGTGTGTTAGAGATTGGACTATATGCTCAAATTATGATAATTGTTCTAGTCTTAATAATCAACATAATCTTCCTCCTTTTTTTGCCCCGGGGGGGGGGGGGAACGGACTATGTGACCATTGAACGAGCACATGACTCTTTGCTTTGGTAATGAAATATGGTCTCCAAATATTAAGAGGAAAGCAACTACAACCTCAATTTGGATTTGCTAATCATCTCGTGTTGATCGCGTGTTTTTCATGATACATTTCCAACTTAGGGTGGGTTTACATTAAGGTTTGATGTTCACAATACCTATTAAGGGGAGGGTGAAATGTTGATCATTAGTATAGAGCCTAAGTATTACTACTTACAGCTATGTACATCTCAAGTTGGGATCGGTCACTGAAATTTAGTCAAGTGAACATAAATCATTACAAATTAGCAACATGCATACATGGAGGAATGTCTTTACTTACACCCCCCAGTAGGTGTGAGGAACCCATATCACTACATTAAGGTCCAAGTCCAAGAAATATGAGGAGGTATTTCCTAAGTGCATTCTGACAAAATATGGCAAGATAGTGATGCCACACTAGTGTTGCTTCATGTATCCATACCTTGGAACTGGATTGTAGTTGTAAACTCCTTGGGTCCCAAATTATGCTCTTGACCAATATGAATGCTCAATTTGAAATGTCTTTGGTCTTGGAGCCTATTGTTAATGCACCGTAAAATGCATATTAACACAACTTAGGACGTAACGCACATGCTTTAAGGAGTTGGATAAATCTCTCTACCCCCCCCCCCCTTAAGGTTTGTGATTGTTTATCGGCACCTTGCTTCACTAGATGGCTATAAGGTGATTGATGTTGATTTTAAAGTCAAATCGCCTAGAAAATAAATTCCTCGCCTACAAGAAGTTCCTAACATTTTCATGTTTAACTTAGATGGGTGAATTGAATTCTTGGAATTTGTAACACAATGAAGAGATTTGCTACCTATACGTGATTCCAAATGTCAAGTTTAGTTCATTCTTGAAATCGGAAAAAAATATAACTTGAAAGTGTGCTCCTTAGATACGCATTACGTATGTGGTTTTGTTCTTCAAATAAAGCGAGATAAGCAAACATGCAAACGAAAAGTAAGCACAAAACCTCTAAAACGTTTATGTCGTTTATGGTATTTAAACTGAACTAGATGCCCAAAGGTTTCAAAGTGTCACATCTGCTAATTGTCAATATGATATTATTCGCCAACTCAAGTGAGAAGTTATCTACATAATGACATCTAGCATAGCACATTGGGATACTTGACATGACATGTTTGTGTTTTAGTATGCAAGGGGACGACATTATTGAGCATACTAATGGCAAGTGTCATGTCTTTACATTTTAATATGCAAGAGGGAGATATTCTTAAGCATACTAATGGCAAGAAGTGTCATTTATGTAACACTTTAGTCAACTTGTAGATCATTGTGTAACCTTGGCATACACCTCATATCACCATTAAACGTACTCATGCCAAGATATTAGTAAGTGCATGCGAATGTCAAGTGTCATGTGGTGATATTAATGGTGAAGTTGTTGATCATTAGTGTAACCTAGCATACGCGTCAACTAGGGTCAACGACACTATTTCACACGTGACACGAAATACCATAGATGGTGTAGTATAATACCTTATGGCTATTTCAGTCCAACTATATTTCACTAGACTAATTTAAGATCTTTGATGGTTCATTCAAGATCGCACTTAGTCTTTGCACCTAAATTTGAAGTGCAAGGATTTTTACTTTATTTTGATTCCATTTCATTGGTCCCATCTTTCTAGCATAAAGTAGGCTCAAACCCCAACACTTGATTACACTAAATATTGTATTTGGTGTCACCAATTCTACTTGTCTTGCTCAACACTAATTGTGAACCGTCTGTGTAGTGTCACCCACACCAAATGCAAACCTAACGTTCTTTATCATTCTTAGTTTAAAAAAATTAGATTGGGCAGTATAGATTCTCAATGGTGCAATTGTCATCACTTACTAAGTGATTTTTCATCCAAATTTCATCATCCATGACACTATTTCACTACATATATGCATAGTATAGTAAGAGCGTCTTTAAGAAAAAGTTACGACGGTGACGTAAAATGCCCTTTGAATTTAAATACAACATTTAGTGTCATAGTGGATGAATACAATAATATCATAGATACTTTGAAGGTACTTGACCATTTACATGTTAAGTTGGAGTTTGATGAGTGAATTTAGTGAGCCTGTTGGGTGGCAGGGAAAAGGAGTCAAAGGGACGTTCCCAAGTATAGGGAACATGGGAACGTTGTGGAAAGAGTTACGGAACTCTCCAACGTAAGATTGTGGCCCTTGACAGCGTAAAAAAAAATTTTACGGACCAAAGTTTTGTGACACCTAAGGTAAACTTAAGCCGGCCTTAAATGGGCACTTCAATACTTCTTGTGGGATACGAAACACGCAATTAGTGCAAGACAATTGCCGATTTCAAAACATGGCTGTCTATAAAGCTTCTCGTAATTTTATGAGTATCTTACTCATAGTCAAAGTGACAACCCTCGTGAATATTCAATGGTTGCATAGGTCACCTCCAATCATGTTACTATCGAGCCTCGAATGGTTAACGTATTTTGCAGACATTGTCCAATATTTTTGAAACACATGCATTTTCAGTGTTTGTTCTTAAATCCGTACTTAACCACGTACCACTCAAATATAGTTATTTGATTCAAGAAACCGGCCTTGGGAAACATGCGTACCTTGTCGCAGTGCAAGAGGGAAGGGGGGTGAAAACTCATAGAAACCTTGTATACACACGTTCATTTGTGGACCAAAATCCCCATTTCGTCCAGTCAGACCCAACTCAAATGAATCAACAACTAACATGGGAAGCAAGACAACTGTTGCATACAAGCATACCTCTCATCATTCATCCAACATAAAACACATGCCCCCCCCCCCACCCATAAATTTGTTACCGTCTCATTTCAAATGATGTCACCAGGACTGAGTCAGAGTCTTTGAAGCTAATTCTAGTGTCAAATCAACTACCAAAACAACATATGGACTATAGGAGTGTTTCAAACAACCTCGTGTTGGATGAATGAGAGGCACGAGGTAATTCCCTCTTGCGCGGGTGTGGTGAACTGAAACCCAAGTTTTACATACGCAAATTTTGAGATCAAAGTTGTTACTTATTTCCTCACATTTTGAAATTTATTCTAAATTTATTTTTAAGAAGAAATAATTTTTGTGTTTCTCTTTTCTTCACTTGATGTGGTACGTGCCCGGGCACTTACTTACATAACTTGCATGCAGGTAAAGGTTGTTGAGCCAAACTGAACCTGCGAGGGTGGCAGGGGTTGAAGGAAGGCCGGGGTCCCAAACGAGGGCCCTAGTTTGCCAGACTTAGTTAAAATCCTAAGTCGGCTGATATAACTCGTAATTAATGTCTCCACAACTACTATTTTTCCCACGTAGTTCAACACCCCCGCTTGCTTACATAAAGAAGTTACATGAAGTGAGGGGTGTGTGGCCTTATTGTGGGCACTTCCAAAACCACATACATTTATGCATCACAAAACTTCCAAACCACATAACCTTATTTCAATCTATAACAATGTTCCAAGGGACTGACGATATTCCACGTAGTATTCCCGGTTGGCAGACTTACTTAAAATTCTAAGTCGGCTGATATAACTCGTAATTAATGTCTCCACAACTACTGTTTTTCCCACGTAGTTCAACACCCCCGCTTGCTTACATAAAGAAGTTACATGAAGTGAGGGGTGTGTGGCCTTATTGTGGGCACTTCCAAAACCACATACATTTATGCATCACAAAACTTCCAAACCACATAACCTTATTTCAATCTATAACAATGTTCCAAGGGACTGACGATATTCCACGTAGTATTCCCGGTTGGCAGACTTACTTAAAATTCTAAGTCGGCTGATATAACTCGTAATTAATGTCTCCACAACTACTATTTTTCCCACGTAGTTCAACACCCCCGCTTGCTTACATAAAGAAGTTACATGAAGTGAGGGGTGTGTGGCCTTATTGTGGGCACTTCCAAAACCACATACATTTATGCATCACAAAACTTCCGGACCACAAAACTTTCATCACGTGGATTCGATACAATGCTGAAATAGCATCGTACATGAACATGACCTTATTTCAATCCATAACAGTGTTATGAGGGACTGACGATATTCCACGTAGTATTCCCGGTTGGCAGACTTACTTAAAATCCTAAGTCGACTGAAATAACTCGTAATTAATGTCTCCACAACTACGATTTTTCCCACGTAGTTCAACACCCATGTTTGCTTGCATAAAGTTACATGAAGTGAGGGGTGTGTGGCCTTATTGTGGGCACTTCCAAAACCACATACATTTACGCATCACAAAACTTCCGGACCACAAAACTATCATCACGTGGATTCCATAAAATGTTGAAATAGCATGAACATAACCTTATTTCAATCCATAACAGTGTTCCGAGGGACTGACAATATTCCACGTAGTATTCCCAGTTGGCAGACTTACTTAAAATTCTAAGTTGGTTGAAATAACTCATAATTAATGTCTCCACGACTACAATTTCTCCCACGTAGTTCAACACCCCTGCTTGCTTGCATAAAGTTACATGAAGTGAGGGGTGTGTGGCCTTATTGTGGACACTTCCAAAACCACATACATTTATGCATCACAAAACTATCATCATGTGAATTCGACACAATGTTGAAATAGCATCGTGCATGAACATACCATTATTCATATCCATAACAATGTTCTGTGGGACTGACAATACTCCACGCAATATTCCCGGATGTTCCCCACGTTCAGTATCCGAGAATACTACTGGAATATTGTCAGTCCCACATGATATTGTTATGGATTTGAATGATGTTATGAATGAAATTTGTTGTGATAATAATTTGAAGCTTTTCTAACGTGTGACACATTATGCTACTACCAAGTGAGCACGTAGTCACATGAATAGATTGCATATATCATGAACCAATTTGTAGTATGTGTACATGATTTGGTGATAGTTGTTGTATAATACACCGCCGCCCTTTGGAGGTTTATGATGATCGGGTTTGTTGGATAAGCGTAGTAACAGTATCATCCCATTAAGAAATAATCACAAACAATAAAGAATGTGTCCCTTCAAGTGCCATGATTGGAGTGGAAGATGTAGAAGTAGAAAGAGTTTCAAGTGAAAAAATCTTCTTCGTCTTCCAATGATCACATACGTCCTCCAATTGTGTTCACTATTGAACCTAAGATGGGGTCTACCTATGATATGATTGCATGGTCCAATCTCATCGTAGTACATGTCGTTTGTTTGGGTGCTTGTTCTTAACCCCTAAAAGCCGAATCAATATCGTTTCAAAATCGCTTAATACATTTGAGTCCAATTCAACACTTTATGAGAGGAAACCAACACCACTTATGATACATTCAATCGTACGAAGGACATCTTCTGTACAGTAAGGATTGTTCACACAAGTTATTGGTCGTCCATGTGTCCAAATTAAAAGATTACCATGTAAACATGTATGCTAGAATTGTTGGGCAACGGTGATTGGCCAAACAAAAATGATCACCTTGGCCTTTAGGGTGTACCCACAAGCCTTGCCATTAGAGTGAACGTTTTTGGTGAAAATTTGCAAAAAGTCTGCTGCAAACCTCTAAAAAAGAATAGTTTGTCGAAAAAACAAGATTTTTTTTGCAAACTGAAATTAAACATGGTTGGAATCAGCAAACATAATAGTATTAGTACATTTCAAGATGAAAGTCACACTACAACCAATTATGTTCATATATTAAGTATAGTTCTATGACCGTAATCACCACTCCGGCTCCTACAACAATATGAATAAACATACATTGCTTGCCACATACCATTTAGAAGACATCCAAATAAGAAAAGCGACCATGTAGTAAGGCCTAGAAACCTTGGTCTTTGCCCAAATACTCATCAAAATGGTAGGAATATCATGGTATCGACTTGTCCTTATAATGTCAAGTGGTGAGTCGTGGAAGGCATGTTTGAGTTAAGGTAGCTGACTCGTTCCCGGCCACCACCCCATTTTTGAAACTTGGGCCAACTTATTTCCGTGCAACACAATATCAATCTATGATCAATGTTGACCTGTCTTGGTTGAAATCCAACTTAGCCAAAAGTTAGTGGCTAAGTTGACATCTAGGTTTAAATTTGAAGCATATTTAGGAGCCACAATTATTGAATATGGGAATCAAGCATTCTCAATTTGGTAACCAATTGGTGATCGGAAAGAGGGTAGTTTATATCACAACTATAGGTCAAAGAGAATCTCCACCTAGAAAACGTGAAAATACTTGAAAAATATAAAATATTCCTTGTTTATATTCTCTACAAGGGAATTTTTTTTCTATGTTCATATAGATGCTAAATTGCTTAACTAGTTAGGAATGGGCCGGCTACTTATATTTGTGCTATTGCTTTTGGGCAATATATCAATATGTGATGAGCTTATTTGGTGCAAATATTTTATATGCACACGATGATGGTGCTTTGCACGGTATTAGGTTTTAATACTCCCTTACAAATCATTCATATATATATATATATATATATATAATGACAACATGTGACAAGGGCAAGTATGCACCGATGTAGTCACAATTCCAAATTTCCAAAATGGTCGGGCGTCAACATCAACATGTAGAACATAGGGTTTGGGGATGGCATGTGACATTGAATCATTTGCATGGGTGCAATGGGGCAAGACAATGTGGATCCAAATTAATATCATACAATGCATTATTTGTTGGCTTTAAATAAAAAAAGGTTATCGCCAGATGTTGTGCTTACATTGGTTCATAAACCACTCGCAACTCGTGTTCAAATCCAATATATCATGGACAAGTGGTGGTGGTGGTGACGGTGGTAAAACAACCTGTTGTTTCCCACCATTCTAGAAAGGTGGGTTACCATGGGTGCAGTGGGTTGGGATGGCACAAGCTCAAACTACTTATATATAATACGTCTTGGCATAAGAAACAAGAAAAAAATATTCATTGTACAAAACTAGACGTACTCCATGATGGCCATGAATTTGTAGAAACCCTTGAAGACGAAGGTGAAAATGTTGGGAACCACTTATATTATTTTTATTTCTCGAGATGAATGACCCTTGAATCAACATCAACGACTCCAAATCAATATGATGAGATAAGTTGGGGGAACATCTTTAAATCTACATGTACCATAAAATCTCTTTGATGATACTTACCTATCATTGAACGAATTGTCATCGTCGATATGAAGAAACTATGAGGATTGTAATAAAAACCAACACGGAGATTGAAGCAGTGAAAGGAACATGGAACACAAGCTTGTCGGGGAAGAGCATTACCAAAATGGATTGGCACTACAAACCCCAAATTATCAGAGAGGGCTCTTTATTTCATCTTTACACATGCCGGAATGTAGTTTCGACATGAAATACAAGTAGTTTTTAGCAACAAATGTGAACACAACATGTGGCAAAACTTAATGATCTTGTGTTGGAATAGAGAGGCCGGCCTCTATGATAGTCCAAAGAAAGTAAGGCCATAAACCTACACCAAGAGGTTTGTTTTTTTACTAGACCTCGTAACATGCTCGCCACAAATCGATTAAACCCTCTCCCATACAACTTTGCTACTACCCAACAAATCATTAGTTACGTGTAGGGCAAAGGTTTGAAAAGTGTAGCAAAGCCAAGAGGGGGGTTGAAGTGGTGAAGGGTACATGGACGGGAACATGGGGAACCCCAAATCAATCTAATGAGTGATATGGTTGGTGCAAATCTTAACAAAACCCTCTTTGGTATTGACATTTTACCTAACAAAGTATCATTCACATACAAGAAGAGTCTTGAGGAGTGACACAAAACCGACAAGTGGGTCGAAGCGAAGAAGGGAACATGGACATGAATGTGAGAACCCCACATAACATTATTCAGATCCATAACAATGTTCTGTATGTGTATCAAATCTGAACGTGAAGAATATTTGATAATACTACATAGAATATTATCAGTCTCACATAACATTGGTATGGATCTGAATAATGTTATGCACATCAATCTAACGAGATATAATCGGGATGAATCGGCCATAAACCTATACAAAGAGTTGTGTGTTTTTATCAGTCCTTGCGCCATGGATGCATGAAACGTCTATAAACCCTCTCAATTACTTACCTATTGCCCAACAAAGTATTATTTGCCTACATGGAGGAGGAGGCTTCGAGGAGTGTAACAATACCAACTGGGATACTGAAGTGATGAAATGTATGAATGTGGGCAAATGTTTAATAAGCTTTCGCTAATAACTTAGTACTTACTTATTTAGCCAACAAACTATCATTTAGGTAGACTTGTGTTATTTGGATTTTTTCCCCCTCTTTGCATCCACTCCTCATACGATATGAAACACACAATTAGTGCGAGATGATGAGGAGTCTAAATCATGCCCGCGGCCAATTGCGTCGTAAATTTCAGAGCTCATACAAATATCCTATCCATAATCAAAGTGAAGTTTCTCTTGCTCATTTAGTGGTCCTAACCCCCCCCCCCCTCCCTCCCAATCACCTTGACTATTGACCCTAGGATGATTAGCATATTTTGAGCTTCTCATCCAATCTCTTTTAAACACATGTCTTTTTTTTATGTTCATTTTTAGATTCACACCTAACCACATATTACTGAATCATAGGTGTCCAATTTATTGTTGTATTGGACTTTGGCACACCTACCTTGCCTACAAAAAGAAGCTTTGAGGAATGCTGCAACAAAATCAACAACATGGGGATTGAAGTCGTGAAGGATACACATATGGGAACTCAAGAACCCCAAATGATTTTAGAGCTAACAATATAGTATGGGGGATGAATTGGGGTCGAATTGCCCTCTTGGTCCCTTGTTTGAGTGTAATTGGAAAGTCTTGGAGGGCTTCTTAGAGTTTTTAGCGTTGACATGTTGTATCTTTACAAAGTAGAGAATCTTCTCATTTGCTTTTGCCACCTATGTGCACAAACATGTATCTCTATGCTCCTCTCACCACTTGTGTACTCCCCAAACAAAAGCAAAGAGCTCAAAAACTTTCTCAAGTTTTGGTTGCCCTGAAATAGAGGAAAACGACTTTCCTTTTTCTTGTTCTTTCTCTTCTTCTTAAATTTTACTAGTTCATTGACAATTTAAAAAAAAAGTGACACATGTGGGAGATTCCTTCAAGAAACTTGAGAGTTGGTGCTCACTTTTGGAGACTTTATGGTTAACTCTATTAGAGTGGGATAAAGTGACCATAAACCTATCCTAGAAGGTATATGTTTCAATCATGCCTTTGTACCACTATTGTTTAATACTCATAATAATAAACCCTCTCCTCATAGTGCGTACCTATAGTATACTATAGTATACTATTTTACCCAACAAAATGATCATTTACCCAGGTTACAGGAAGAAGCTTTTGGGGAGCCTTGCAACAGAACCAACAGGGAGGGGGGACTGAAGCGGTGTAGGGAGCGAACACGGGGAACGTGACCGGGAACGCGGGAACGGGGCTGTCGGGACAGAGCGTTACAGGGGAGGCAGGGGTCGCAGTCCGTCGTCGCCAGGACGTGTCACTGGGGCTAGCTTAAGCTAATTACTTATGGTACGAGGTTAAGCAAGCCAAATAAGCATGATTAAGGCCGCTAATACGATTAGCGCCCCGCAAGGTAAAGGCGCAGGCAGGAGAGAGGGAAGGAAGGATTAGGGGAGAGATGGGTGATGGGCGCGGATTAAGGCTTAATTGGAGCCTGATTTGCGAGTGCAGTTTTGCCATGAAGGGCTCCTCCTCTTCCTCCTCCTCAGGTCAGAAAAAAAACAACTGCAAAAGGGGGGACTCAGGCAAAAATAATAATTGAGGACTCCTCCTCGCTCAACTTCCATCATCACCACCGAGTTTTGGGAAGAAAATGTGAGGTTTTTTTATTGCCTTAGTATTCCTTTCTCGCACACATACACACACACACACTTCAACTTCAACTTCAACAAGTGCTTCCTTCGTCTTCTCGTCTTCTTTACTCTTCCTCTTTACTCTTTCTCCACTTTGCCTCAAACCCCCTTTTCCTTCTTCCTCTTCCTCTTTGGTCTTCACTTCTTCATCTTCTTCTTCTTCCTTTCCTGTAAGTTAAGGTAGGGTTTTACATCGGCAGCAAGCTTTGTCAACATCCGGGAGTTGCATCAATGCTGATGGGTATGCTGCCACTTTTGTTTGCGGCTTTCAAGTTTTAGGCGCCTTAGGGAGTTTAAGCGCCTTAAGTCGTCGAGTTTGATGGCAATGCGACATGTGCGATTGATTGCTTGCTTGCATGCTATATGGGGTTACGTACGTATGTATGTGCGCATCGGCTGTGGTTTGCAGAGTGTTTGGGTTTCGTTGTATAGGCTCTTAGGTCTCCGGACTGGGGAGTCTGTGTATATTGTGTGGAATTTTATTTGGGTGGATTTCTGTGGTGGCTTAAGTAAGTCTCGGTTGTGGGACTCTGGCATGGAGTTTCGAAGCTGTCCACATTTTGAAAGTTTTGTGAAGTTTTAAGAGTAGTTTTAAGAGTTTTTAGCACATGGAGTGTAGCCTCCTCTTCACATATGATGAGCCTTCTCAGGTCTTGGGTGTTTGTGATGTTCTTTTGGTGGTGGTAGAATGTGTGTATTTTGTGAAGAGCGCATTTTTCATGATTTCTGCTCAGGTGGCGATGATTGAATGCATTGTGCTTTTCATGTGAAATTTAGTTGAAAAATTATCGTGGGGCATCATCTACCTTGCCAATGCAGCAACCCCTTTCAAATTGTTCGGAGCATGCAAGCCGTACTGTTTATTGCCCCCCAGCCTGACACAGTAATGCATTGGCTTGCAGGGGGGTACAGTGTCTAATTGGCTTCATCCAATCACTCAAACCTGTAAGTGGCAGAGCATGTGAGAATTTCATTCGTGGTTTTAAAAAGGGGTGGAATTTGACTTCATTTTGGGGGTGCTTGCTTGCTTGGCCTCCACATATGACTCTACTCCATGGTGTAGTTATGTGTACTTGTTTAGCATTCGTTCAGCCGACTTGTGTGTGTCTCCTCTTTTAGGTTTCAAATAACCTTTTTTGTTTGAAAATATTTCCTAGGGCTTTCCGAACAGTCAGAGGGTTAGCTCAACCCCACGGACCTGCAATCTAGGGCGGGGAAAAATGTAGCCACGTTGGTAAAAAACACTCGGTAGAATTAAGGGGCGGGGCGAGGCGGAGAAGGCTGGTTGTTGGAGAACCACAAACATTTTTCCAGGGTTACTACTCTGTGAGTACTGGAAAGCCAAAATAGCCTTCAAAACTCAAGCGGGGTTGTGTTCCATCTTTTTCTTGTATTATATGTTAGATTGGTTCTAGTAACAAGTTGAAAACTTATGTTAGCTGCTTGAGCTCACATGGACTTTCATTTGATAATACTCATATGCACTTTAGATACCTTAACTTGCTCCTTAAGTCGTTTATTGCCTTCTTAAAAATAAGGAGACTTGCTCTGGATCTTCATGACAATTAATCGGTCTCAAGATAATGCCATAAGAGCATGATATTGAGTGTGCTTTACAAGGGAGGTTTGGTTTCAGCTAAATGTTTAATGGGAAGCATTAATTGTATGGAGCGTCACTATCAAAATATTTGATGATCTTTCTGGTCAAATTAGTAGCTTCAGTTGATTGCGCTTCTCTCTCGATATTGGTCTGTGCTTCAAAATTCTGGTATTATGGTTTCCATCATGTCTTCCAAGACCTGACACATTGTTATTAGTAGTGGCTACTTAACTTGGTACTATCCTGAAGTGATGGTATTTTGGCTGTTGCTCGGTCAGTGTTCTGATTACTTCTGTATATTTAGCTCCTCGCCCAGCCTAGCCCATTTGGATAGCCTTCAGTTCCACAAAGCCATTTGAGGTTCTCGTCAACAAAAGTTGATGTCTAAATATTTTAGGGGGCGTCTGTGACTGTCACACTATATAATCTTTGAGACACTGGACAGTGTGATGTATTTATGTGTTGATAATTTCTGCTTTTTCTTATATGTCTAGTTCTTCTATGAAAGTCCAGTCATTGGTTTTGGCCATCTCTGACTAGCCTTTGCACTTTCCAATTCTCTTTTGTGAACCTCATATCCTCATTGATCATGCAGAGACCATCTAACTGAGCATATTATGCAACTATTACCTTAATTTCTCTGCTCCGAAAGTGTTCACTTAAGTCTAACTGACAAAAATTAGTAACAGAGAGGCTTCTTTTGCTTTTAGAATGTTGTTATAGGTACTAATCTTGTAATAACTGTGAACGAAATAGGTACAGTGACGGAATGAAACCTGCAGTTGTGGGGAGAAATTGCAGCCTCCTCGGGGCTGCTGCCCAGGTTGGAGCATCATCACTCTGCATCAAAACAATGATGTTTTGTTGACAGTTCCTCTATTTTCTTTGTGCGAGCCTTGAGGCTCAAATTATTATTGCATCCATGCAAGGGGAACTCTCTGGATGTGAGGTTCTGTGCTGATCTGGGGCTTTGCCCCTTACCCCCAGGTTTGCTCCAACCCTGAAAGAAAGGGAGCTCATCATGGGCAAGGACGAGTTTGCGGATGAGCCTATCATGGAGGGTGGTGATGGAGACGAGGTATAGTTGAGCTTCTGTACTTTTTGACTTAGGAAGTCCCACTTTATTGTTTCCTTAGAGTTATCCTTACTGGGAGTTTTGTAGTTAGTTGGTCCATTGTGATTTTCCATCGGTTGTTGTGCATATAATATTAATAATTTCTTTCCACTTGTGGCAGTGTTTGGATTTGAATGAAGAACAACCTATTTCACTTCATTGAGGGCAAAACTCATTGTAGCACCTCTTGACACGCCAAATTGAGTTTGACCCTCTATGAACGGATATAGAATGTTCTTTGTTCAAATGTCCACACTACCTCCAAGCATGCACCGAAAATTTATCAAACATGGAGGTGTCGTATGCTATTCAACCAACTTTGGACCAATAGTCATTTTGAGTTAGAGCATAACTTTCTTGTTTTATTTAATTTCTTATTTTTTTTCCAGGAAGTCCAAATGATGTCATAAGGTGTTCTATGTCTTACAGTTAGCCTTGGACTTAATTCTATCTAGACATGAAAGTCATAATAAATTCACAATAAATGTTTTTCCCAGTCAGTCTACCAGAGCACTGGAATAAATGAATTTTTTCTTCCGATATGGCAACATACTGGTTTTAATGTTGGGAGTTTGAAATGTGCAGGAATTTAACAGTTTAGCTGAAAGACTCAGAGTGCGAACGAAGCGGAAACCGTCTTATGCAGAAGAGGAGGAGGCCATGGAAGAGGAAGAATGGGAGGAGGAGCTGGATGTTGGAGGAGATGAGGATGACGAATCCTTAGAAGTTCTTAAAATGGAACAGGTATGCTGCAAGAACCATACACTCTGCAGTTGAAATCATTTATACGATATTGATTTTAAAGTCCAGGAAGCCAAAAGACTTATGGGTCTAGAAGTACATCAAGGTGGGGTCAAAAAGTTAATTTCCTAGAGTAATGGAGCGCAGTGGTCATTGTGAGAAAATGGTTAATTTTGACCTGATGATCCAGAAGACATAAGGCCAGTAGACATAAGATTGAAATGCAGGCATAAGTTCCTGTTGGAGTGTCTTTTTTGTGGTCATGATCCATTTGGGTCATTCTGGATGTAGCAAGGCGGAGGCTGGCAAAAAGCAGACAGGTAGATATAATGAAGACCCTAAAAAACTCTTTATGTGGATGTTTGGATACAATTAACTTTAGCAATAATTGTATGGCACGTGGCCTGCTGAAAACCTCTGAAAGTCACTCAGAGAAGTGATATCCTTTCTTTGTGTCTAGGTTCTTCACTATAACCCTTCATATATTGGGGTTTCACCAAGAATATCTGAAGCACCTTATGAATTTGGGGTACAAGGATGAAAGTTATTTTGACCACCAATAACTACTGTTATTATTGGGTTCTGGGCTTTGCCTTAAATTCAGCAATTAGAATGTCATCTTTCGTTTGTAAGTGCTGTGCTTGAACTCAAATTAGCTTTAGGAGGGGAGATGTTGTGATCAGCTGGTTACCATCTCTTGGAGGACAAGATAATGCCATACACTGGTGTTATAAAGAAAAAGAAAAAGAAAACTTTTACTTGAGATTTGCGCATTGAATATATTATATTTTGGCTTTGAAGGTGATGATCTTACTAGATCAGTGCTAAGTTCCAATACATGCTCCTCACATTCAGTGTTTATCTGAAGAATTATAATAGGTTATGGGTTGGTGAAGACTTACAAAACCTGTCGTGTACTTCATCTTAACAGGGGTCTTGATGCGTGGGTATTCACATAATTATATATCAATAGTTGAAGGATATGCTTAAGAGACTTCTTCTTGGTCTACGTAACTTCTTCATTCTGTTCACTATCTTTTTACTACGACCAGGGGTTGCAAATTCTAGCTTTTTATGTGTTAAGCAGAAAAGAAAATACAGGAAAAGTCTTGATATGAAGAATGTTTAAGGTTGCAGTGAAGATGGTCTTGCAAAGACTGATTTCATTCTGTTGTTTTTGTGTGTAGAGTGAAGATTTTTGCAGTATATGCCACTTGGGAGGAGACCTACTATGCTGCGATACCTGTACAGCAGTATTTCATCTTGGTTGTTTGGATCCACCTATGAAGGTTGTTCCAAGAGGGAAATGGAGTTGCCCGAAATGTGTAAGTCTCAAATGACTTCTTTGAAGAGTTTCAGTAACCTGTTCTGCTGAGCTTGCTGTGGAATATTTACCACTCGTCAAGGGATGTATCAAAATAGAGCTCATTGGATTGTGGAATCATCCTACATTTTCATATCATTTAATCCCTCGGCCTCAATTTATGGTTTTGAAATGCCACAAACTCTCAAAAATCTGCCAAGTGAGGGGTCTTCTAATTATCTTAATGTTATCTCCACTTTTAAGGTCTTATTCATGGGAAATTATTACTACTAAGACAAGCATGCCTTTCTGTGATGAGTACAGGCAGATCCACTTGGTGATGTGGAGAAGTTTATTGATACCCAGATGAAGCCCATCAAAGTTCCTGGCAATGTTGCTGCAGATAAGGCTCCAGATAGTCAGCCGGCTAAACTAGTGAAACAATATTTAGTGAAGTGGAAATCAAGATCATATCTGCACTGCTCATGGTGTGTGACTTTGATTATGCATATTGTAAAAGTTGTCTTGACATTGAGAATTGAGTACGAAAATTAATCTTGTTTAGGGTCACTAGGGTATGGATTTTTTACACTGATGGGCAATGTTGGCATGCAATTAACCAAGTGTTCGTTTGTAAGAACTATAGTAATTACTGAATTCTAATTATTAAGTAATTACTGCTAGTTATCTAGTAATTAATCCATTCATTAAAATGTACTGTGGATGGGGGAATTTTAATGAATGGATGTTCTGCATATAGACTAAGCTCTTCTGAACCATTAGAGAGGCATGTATGAAAAGTTTGGTAACATTGCTTAAACCAAAATTGATGCAACTTGCATCTGGTTACTTCGATGTTTGGTGTGACCTTAGCGAATACATTCTACCCACTCATTACTATTTCTGGATTATGCCTGAGTGTGTTTGTGACACAGTTTCAAGGCAGTTTTGTGATGATTGAGGTGTTTGATGTTTGCTGAGTGTGGCAGGATTACAGCGGATGATTTAGAGAGAGGTATGAAGACGTTCGCAGGCCTGCGAATGAAGCTTAACAACTTCCGCAAGCAGCTTGATGGTTCTCAAAAGTGGAACACCACGGATGAGGATCGTGTGCCAATTAGACCAGAGTGGACAACTGTTGACCGGATCCTTGACATGAGGTTGTTATTTCACTCTAGCCTCGAAGTTCTTGTGTGCCTTCAGGTTTTGTATAATACTTTCTGGAAGTGACAGAAATTACTCTTGTCTCTTGAGACTTGTCAAACATAATTCAAACTCTTGTCTGGTTTAATAGAGTTATACTCTAATTCAACATGACTTTTGGTGGGGAGTTTGTTGTTTTGCATGCAACACCTTCCATGTTCAGTAAGTTCTTGTTGCATGCTTAGAGGCGGTGTGGAGGTTTGAATGAAGAACAATCTATATCGATTCATGGAGGTTTAAAATAATTTTGGCATGTCAAGAGGTGCTACAATGAGTTTGATCCTCATTAAACCGAAATAGGTTCCTCTTTGTTCAAAGTCAAACACTACCATCCAAGCATGCACAAGTGGAAAGAAATTATTGATGTTTTATGCAAAATAACCAATGGAAAATCATAGGGGACCTATTCCCAACAGAAAGTTGCATTGAGTTAAAGGATAACTCTAATATCATCATTATAATGTGTCTACCTATGAATGCATTCCACATTGTAGCTCACTGTGTTGGTTGATTATAGCGGTTAATGAAATGTTGGAATGAAAATAGTGTCAATGGAATGATGATCTTGATTGCATTTGTATGGAGCTCCGGTGCAGACTCAATGGTGATATTACAGAGTACTTAGTGAAGTGGAAAGAACTCGGCTATGACGAGACAACCTGGGAAGTCGAGGATGATGTAGCGGCCTTTCAAGCAGAGATAGAGAAATTCAAGGAGATCATGGATCGGCAGGCACTGAAGAAGCGGAAAGGCCCAGTACTGGACAATAAGGATTCAAAACGACGTCGAAAGGACTTCAAACCTTTCAAGAAGACACCCAAGTTCTTGGTTGGAGGTATTTGTAGTGTATTTTGGTCTTATTGATTGTCCTATAGTTCATGGGTATTCCTACCTTTCTGAGTTTGTGTCATATTGCACATGTCCAAGGTTATGGATGGGTTTAGTTACCTACTGTCCCTATGTTGGTATTGGAACTTGTTTAATCAGCAGGAGTGAGAAGAGTTGAGGCCTAATTTCCTAGGGACTTAGACGCATAAGAACCAACATCAGATTCTGACCCAGATATCTGCAAGTAAAACTGTGTACATCAATTGTTGTCCTAAAGTGGTGATCTGAAAGATCGTTGTGGCTGAAATTTTGCAAGGTGCTGAATGTCAGCATTTGTAACACCTTTGATGACTTAACCCTTAAGCGTCCAAGAGGCCCAGACCCGTCCATGCACAAAAAAGTGTATTCAAGTTACATACTTCCATACTTCGCTACTTGTGCCAAAAGTTACCCTATTTAGAATTATCTTATTCTTCAAGTGCACTTTTCAGATTGGTTGAATCCCTTAAAGCTTGTGAAGATTTAAGCTCAATACACAGCCTGAGTGCCCTTGGATACAATTACATATTTTGTATTTTGATTTATCAATGTCACATTTGAGTATTTTTCTATATTAAACTGGACATAAGAAAGAATGTACTACATAAGGTTTCAAACTCCCTAATCTAAGAAAAAACGATTTTAAGACTTTGTATGTGAATGAAATTGTATATGAGGTATGGTGAGGCTCGTAGTAATCGTGTATATACATTGTACATGGAGCCCCTAGGTCCTCAAGTGTTTACGAAGTTGCCTTAATGAGTTCCTGTTGGTGCATTGTATGGGTACAGGTTCGCTGCATCCTTATCAGCTGGAGGGCCTAAACTTTCTTCGTTTTGCCTGGGAGCAAAATAAGCATGTCATACTAGCTGATGAAATGGGCCTTGGTATGCTTTCCTTTCACTTTCGTTGAGAATGAGCTGTAATTTTTGCCCTGCATGAGGTTGTCAGTTTGTAAGAGAATTAATCTTCATCACGCAATCTGTGTCTGTCAGGTTGCTTTATGCCCACCATTGTGCTTGTACTTTTGTGCAATTGAGGTTCACTTTCTTAAGGTTTAGGGGTGGGGACTGAATGCTGATTTTGGTTTGAAATGATAAATCTGTTTCAAGAAAATGAGTTACTTCACATTTGCTGATCCTTAAATGGTTAGAGAAGTGCTGAACTATGCCCACGTCATCGCAGGAAAAACAATACAAAGCATCTCACTATTAGCCTCTCTGATAGAAGAAAATGTGAGTTTGCCACATTTAGTCGTGGCTCCACTCTCAACATTGCGTAATTGGGAGCGAGAGTTTGCAACCTGGGCTCCGCAAATGAATGTGGTATGTTTATTGTTCTTTAGCCTTACTTCTGCTGCTTTCTAAAAATTATGAAATGTAGATTACTTTGGAGATTGTGAGAAAGTTGCATTGTGTATATCTGCTCATTGATCACATTCTTCATTGGTTTCACGTTTAAATTTCATAACAAATTTATGATGGATAGTCTGGACGATATCAGTGTGACTAATCTATTCTGTGACTCCAGGTTATGTATGTTGGGTCATCCCAGGCACGGGCCATTCTCCGCCAATATGAGTTTTTTTATCCAAAGCAAGCGAAGGTGAAAAAAGTGAAGGATAAAGGGAAGAAGAAGGTGCCTGGGGAGAGCAAGCAAGACCTTGTGAAGTTTGATGTGTTGCTTACATCATATGAGATGATCAATCTGGACACTGCCATCCTTAGAGCTCTCAAATGGGAATGTTTGGTAAATTTTCTCCTCAGGTTGCTGTATGATGTCTAAATTTCTGACATCTTCCCTGTACAGGACGAAGGGGCTCAATGCACGATATGTACACACAATTTCTATGAGCCTCACCAAGTCATAATTTATATGTATAAATTTGGGGGTTTGAATCTCTATTAGTACATAATCTTATGTCAACGATAAAAAATGAAAAATACTCATATATTGATGATCATACATTGTGACATTGATGATTAAAGTACAAAGTACATATTCATATTTAAGGGCACTTGGTGTGTATTTGAACCTAAATCTTGATTAACATATTCAGTTGATTTGAAAAGTGCACTTGAAGAATAAGTTAACTTAGATAAGGCAACTTTTGACACCATTAGCCAAGAATGGAAGTATGTTGCTCAAATACATGTTTTTGTGCATGGAGGGCCTCCTGTACAATTGTTTAATTTTTTTCAAAGTTATTTTGTCAGTTCTGCTCTCTGCACATTTACAACAACATTTCTATGTTTGTACTTCCCTGACAATACTCTCTAGCTTGTGGTGATGAAATTTTATAAAAAATAAATAAATCCTGTAGTGCTCTAATCTGGAGCCTTTTGCAACAATTATTGTTTCAGATTGTGGATGAGGGGCATCGGTTGAAAAATAAGGACTCCAAACTTTTTCAGACTCTACAGACTTTCTTCACTCAGCACCGCGTCCTTCTCACAGGAACGCCACTGCAGGTTTCTCATCAAATTTGTGCAACCTTTCCTTCACAAGATGTCAGTGTTGTGTAGTTGTGGACTACTACTAAGGTAGACGAGCTCATTACGGTTCTTTACAGGAGGTTGGTCTCTTATGTGAAATATTTTCTGGAAAAATATACAGTGGATTGGCAACTCTTGTATGGATCCAATGCCATAAGAATGAGATCAAGGTGACAAAATGTCAATTTATGATGAATTTTTCCAAAGAGCAAATATGCCATCTTCTTAAGTGGTTCATAACATTATTAAGCAGTGTGTGTTTGTTCATGTGGGCCGTGAGAATATAACCATGGGATGCCCTAACCTAGTGCACTGTAAGACTTAATCTGAGTCTCCTTGCACTAGGTTGGGCATCCCATGGTTATATTCTTAGGGCCCACATATAACATATGTTATGTTATATAGGCGTGCACAAAGCAGTCAGTGTTGAGCTGGTGTCGAGCATTAGCTTTTTGGCTATCCCAATCAATGAGTCATTGTATTGATTATTAGAATAATGTTATCAGTGTTTGTTATGGGAGAATATCAAACCATTTTACACCCAGAAGTAGGTGTTTGAATAAGACATGTCTACCTTACTACACTTCCAAGTCTTTGACATACCTACTCTGTGGTCTGCAGAATAACTTGGATGAGCTCTTCATGTTGATGCATTTCCTTGATGCAGGCAAGGTGAGAACTGAATGGCAGTGCTCACTAAATTTAAACTTAAACTTCTTCTGTCCCTTGCCTGCAAAAGGTGTAGTTGATTCGTTTGTGCGAAAGATATGAAGTGTCTGCAGACAGGCTACTGAATTCTTTCGTGTCTGATCTTCTAGTTTGCAAGCTTAGACGAGTTCCAGCAGGAGTTTCAAGATATCAATCAGGAGGAGCAAGTTGGGCGTCTCCACAAAATGCTGGCACCTCACTTACTGCGCAGTAAGTGAAATGCTGAAGTCAGTATATTGTTGCTGTTCACCTGGTGTTAGATTCTTCATTGAATCAATGCACGTAATTGTTATTTCTGTTATGAGGAATAGAATTTGGTCTGGACTCTGGAGTAAAAAGATTCTTATAGTTGGATGTTTAAGGTGAATGTGCCTAATTTAGTTCCTAATCTTGATTGGACACCTATTTTTGAGTGGTGTTAGGTTAGGTGTGGACCTAAGAACAGACACTGAAAGACATGTTCACGAGATTGGACTTCTTGCTCAAAATTTGTTAACCATTCTAGGCTCAATATGCAACATAATTGGGGGGACCTATCTGATCATTCAATGAGAAAGAGAATCTTCACTTTGATAATGATTAGGATATTCATTTGAGCTCTGAAATGTATGAAGAAATGTCTTCAGGCATGATTTGGATTTGCTAATCATCTTGCACTAATTTTGTGATTCAATCCTACAAGAAGTAGGTGCAGAAGTAAAATTGTCTGTTGGTAACCTGCTTACATTTCATTGGAGGACACTGATACAGACGCCGAACTCTCTTTCTTGTTTACAGGGGTGAAGAAAGATGTGATGAAGGAGATGCCACCCAAGAAGGAACTGATATTGCGAGTAGAGCTAAGCACCCTTCAGAAGGAGTTCTATAAGGCTATTTTGACACGCAACTATCAAATACTGTCACGTTCTGGTGGCCCTCAGGTATGGAACCTCAAGTACTGCATTTATTTGTGAATTGGTGGTAGGAGTACATACAAAATTGAAATGCATGCATTGTTCTGGGGACACTGATGGATTTGGGACCTATTACTTAAGATGCTGCTTTTGTCCATGTCTCCACATGACTGGGATGTTGCAGGTTTGATGTTTTATGTTTTGGGCGATAGAGTTATCTGTAAAGAAACCATGTGTTTTAAGAAAATTTGGACCCTCCGAGTGGATTGTAGGGGTGAGAATGACTCCATCTGGAAAGTAAAGTCACTTTAGGGATTTCCACATGTAACTTGGAATCATAAGAGGGTGACATCAATTTGGTCTAATGAAGGACGGTGATGTCACCTCGGTCCACATCAAGGAGGTTGATGCTATTTTGGGGACTCAAACTCAAGATTGGGCCCAAACTCATGAATCCCCTCTTGACCCAAAACTCCATCTTTCTTGAGTTTTTTTAGGACATAATAGAGGATACAAAAAAGGGATTTTGAGAAGATTCCTCTAATACTCATGGTTTCAACCCTACCTTTTGCCATTATCAGATTACATTATTGTATCGACCGAGAACCAAAGTGGTGGATGGGAAGTTTTAAACACAAGCCATTGAGCAGCCATAGTATGGTTTCAGTTGTTTGCCTTTGAAAGTACAGGGAAGGAGAAGGGGAATCAGGTTAGAGAGAGTAACACCAATTTTTTTCTTTTTACCAGGTTTCTCTAAGCAATGTGGTGATGGAGCTGCGAAAGTTGTGTGGGCACCCCTATCTACTGGATGGAGTGGAGCCTAATGTGAGGAATCAAAATGAAGCAAACAGGTGGGTCTTGGATTCTTTGGCGAGGTTCGCTTCCTTGAAGTGCTAAGATTGTAAGATAAACCCAGAGAATTGTAGTCCCATCTCTTCAATCATATTACCTTGTGTCATCATAGCTTGATAGAAAATACCAGAGCAGGTAGTTGACTGTCAGATGCAGCTAAATGAATATAAATTAACTCAAATGAGGCAATGTTGATAAATAACCAGCAGTGAGAAGCTGTGATCAATATTGGACGTTCTTAATGAAAGCTTTAAAGTCTTGGAAATGAAGTGGATAGTGAGGTCAAAAGGTTGTGGATGAAGCCTTGTGGCTGGAATCTGTCTGTTAAATTGAAGGGTTGGAGATAGTTGTCTTGTCTGAGAAAAGTACACCACACTTGATGAGTTGTTTTACATTGCATGTTAAACACAAGCCACCCTTCAGAGCGAAATATTTGATATAGAACTTCTTTTGGATGGCATGAAATGCTGTGTGAGATTGGTCAAGTTGTAAAGAACTGCCACCACCAAGAAGATTAGCTAATTGATTTGGGCTCATCAATATGAGCTTAGATTAATTTCTTTCCGATTTCTGAGTTTCATTTCATCCGAGAACTAGAGTTCTAACAGAGGATGGGACCCTGGTGGTAGGCAGGCAGTTGTTAGAGAATTCTGGGAAGCTGTTGCTACTGGATAAGATGATGACAAAGCTGAAGGCACAAGGGCACCGAGTCCTCATTTATTCTCAGTTCACTCGCATGCTTGACATTTTGGAGGATTGGCTCCATGTAAAGGTGCAATAAAACTGCCTTCCATCTTGTTTTGGTTCACATCTGATGTGATATCCCTTACCCTTAGAAGCATAGTTTAGGCTAAAGTATGAACTATGTGATGAAATCATGTGCTAGAGCTGAACCCTTAAAGGACCATGGTTGTTTTGCACTACTAAAACGCGAGTTTCAGTTTGTTCCTTAACTATTTCTGAGAAAACATCTTTTGCATATCATATTGAACACTTCAATGAAGTTACCTCCCTTTTAAAGTGGTCATCAAAAGGTGCTTATCTAAATTGTTATTTAATTTTAGTTTTAATTTATTTCTTTCAATTTTGGATTAACTGGATGGTTTTTGTTGAGTTTATAATACGTGAATCTACACATGAGATTGATCATTTTGATGATTTGGATAATTTTAGCAAATGAATTGAAGATTTGAATAGGGGTCGCAGTTCATGGGATTGGCTAAAAATATGATTATGTAGGTGAACCATATTAAAGATGTGCCATAAAAGCGTAGAATGGGCCTCCTGGGCGTTTAAGGGTTAGAACTGCATCTTTTGTAAGCTTAATCTTCAGTGCAATGTGTGGAACGTAAAGCTTGCCAACTAGAAATAATGTGGTGAGCTTTGGTATACGAATTGGCAGGGCAGTTTGTGCTTAGTGATGAATTTCAGATGCGTTTGTTGCTAATGAGCATCCAGTGACATGTGCTTGAATGTTTGTTTTGGGAATGTGGGGGCAGAAATGGGGTTATGAGCGCATTGATGGGAAGATCAATGGGGCAGAGCGGCAGATCCGGATTGATCGTTACAATGCACCCAATTCCACAAAGTTCTGTTTTTTGCTTTCAACCCGAGCTGGAGGCTTGGGTATCAACTTGGCTACAGCCGATACTGTTGTAATTTATGACAGGTAGACCTTGGTAGTTGATGCAAGTTTAGAGACTTTGATGAGTAGCTTTGCAGTATTTAATGTCTGAACCTAAGGCTATATCGGAGTTCTGTAAAGCCTCTAGTTCAAACTCTGGGTGAGTCAGCTACAAGGTGAGTTCAAAGCTTATGCATAAAGTGACCCCAAGTTTTATTAAGGGTTACTCTAACAGGCTAAAAGAGTGGGGCTGGGTTATAAAAACTGGCTTTCTAGCTGGTCATACTAGGATCGGTGGGCTAAGCTAGTCTTGCATAGGCCGAGCCAGGATCCAAGGTGACATGACCCATGGGCCATACTCTATTTTAAGTCCTGAAGTTCTCAAAGTTTTCTGGATTGAAAGAGGCGGTTCAAGGTAGTTTCACCCATGTTTTAAAATTAGGCTCCGACATGAGATGTCCTAATGAGCTCTTAGTAGAAAAGTCCTTGAAAGTGGCACCAAACTCCTTGTCTGGTCCCTCTTTGAGAGACTTCGTGGATAACTGTAATGGTGAAACCTAAGTGAAAGTGTGTAGTGGAGATTTTGAACACCCAATAGAGTTATGCGAAAAGTCTCGGGATCAAACTCCTGGTTGTTGGCTAAAAGTTGAGTTTGAGAGCTAATCTGTAAAGATACCCAAGTTTTTCTAAGCAGGAAATCTTACATGCTCAAAGAGTGGTGTTGGGCTATTAAAAAACAGCTTTCTAGCTTGTCATACTAGGATGGGTGGGCCAAGCTACTGTTGCATAGACCAAGCTAGGATTCAAGGTGGCAGGTACGATGGGTTAGATTCTAAAGTTTCCTCAAAGTTTTTGGGATGGCAAGAGGGGATCCAAGGAGTTTCATCCAACTTTCCAAATTGGGCTCCGACACACAACGAGCTAATGTGCTCTTAATAGAAATTCTTCTCAAAGATGGATCAAACCCACAGTTTCATCACTCTGTGAAGGACTTCACACACAACTCTAGTGAAGTTGGTGTAATATTGGTGTTTAGGGAGGAATTGTGACGGAGATGTGAATATTTCTTCTTACCCCTACGCGTCTTTATTGCAAAGGATATGGTGGTATAGAAGTGTATTGAGATCTTGAATGCTCCGAATATTGCTTCTGAGACCTGTGATTTGTTGTTACAGTGACTGGAATCCACATGCAGATCTGCAAGCTATGGCTCGTGCTCATCGTCTTGGTCAACAAAATAAGGTGACGCAAATCTAGTCTTCAGTATCATGGCTATACATTGTTCCGTCTGTTAGATGTCATGGAATAGGCAAAGGTGGAAACGGAAATGTGCAATCTGCTCATTTGCAATTCAGAGATCCCCTGGACTCACTTCTGTTCTATTCCTGGCAGGTGATGATTTTCCGGCTTGTGACACGTGGAACTATTGAGGAAAGAATGATGCAAATGACAAAAAAGAAAATGGTTCTGGAGCACTTGGTGGTGGGCCGCATGAAGAAAGAAGTTATAAATCAGGTGCATGGCTATAGGTTTTGTGTTGAGCTTGCAATTGTTATGTGACCATATTAGACAAGTTGATGACCACTTTGTTGTCTAAAATTTATGTGGTCTGACTCATTGATGTTGACTCCTATTGTGAGCATATGGATTCTCTTCTTTGAGTTCAAAATAAAGTCACTAGGGGCTTATTCTACCTATCATACTAAAGTCAAAATGAATAAAGCAACATCTCACTATATAAATAAAATTGAATTGATTATTTACCTAAAAAGAAATAAACTCCTACAGATCTATTATGGTTAAAAACATGGGAGATTATATAGCACTCTCTTCCGTGTTGAAATTGGTTGCTGTGGAATTTAGAATGCCTCTGCTGCCAATATATGGTGGGTTTAGCGCAGGTTACAAGGACTACTTGTAGTTTAAATGCCAGAAATTCCACCTTGGTTGTGCTTGGTAATCTTGGTTTAACCAGTTAAACAAAGGGCCATAAATAGGACATTCCGAATAAAATGAAGGATATGTAAAATTGTCCGGGCTATTAATCTCCTGTTCACTAACTTGTTTCTGGAACTGAATTTGTTGAGAGTGACAGGAAGAACTAGATGATATTTTGCGATATGGTGCAAAGGAGCTCTTTACAGAGGAAGATGAAGAGGGAAAGGCTCGTCAGATACATTACGATGATGTTGCTATTGACAGGTTAGTATATTTATTGGTGTATGTTTGCAACTGACCACCATATTCCGGTACCAACAATAGGTTGTATGTCATTGCTGGATAGTACTTTTATTTTCTGCAATGGTAATTATCAAATTCACTTCATTAAACCAATATGAATGTCTGGTCATGGTGGATTTGGGCAACAACTGGGCAACCTTTGTTTCTAGAATTTCTTCATCAGCTTATGTTTTGGAATCTATGGATGGGTAATGGCACCATTGTGTGAATGCATCACAATAAACTTATGATTTTCTTATTGCAGACTTCTTGATAGAGACCAAGTTACAGGGGAAGAAGACAGAACTGAAGATGAAGAAGACAATGACTTGTTGAAAGCTTTTAAGGTACTTAGCTGTAGCTATTTACTGCTGCTTGCCTTTTCTCAAAAATATCTCTAGTGAATCAACTCCATATATTATGAGAAGGTACAAAACATCTATGGGCTAGATGATGAGCCTGGAAGACCCTAAGTTTGTTGATGTTCAGTCAGAGCTCGAATTCTGGTGTCATCATTGCATTATTTAATCCTTGTGAGCATTTTGAAATCAGGCAATTTTATACCATGTTTGAAAATTATTCCATGCAAAGAACAATTTTGAGAGGGGACTTCTGCATCACTTGTGTTGCAGGTTGCAAATTTCGATTATATAAACGAGGAGGATGCATTAGCAGCCGCAGCCGCAGCTGAGGAGGCTGAGAGAGAGGAACGAGCAAAACTGGAGGCAGAAATGAATGGACAAGGAAAGGTGCAGTTCTGGGAGAATTTGTTGAAGGATAGAGTTGTTGAGCAGCAGTTGGAGGAGCTTGAGGAGCTTGGAAAAGGCAAACGTAGTCGTAAGCAGGTGCAAAAAATTCTGTCAACTGATTTCAACCCACAGGGGCAGTCTGTCATATTGGTAATTATCACAGAACCTCCAAAACTGGTTAATTGTAAACTCTGAGGATCAACTGGGGTCAAAATCCCCCAATGGTCCCTTGTTCAAGTGCATACGGTCTTCTTGGAGGGCTTTGAATTTTGGCGCCAACATGTTTCATCTATATATAACTAAAGAATCTTCTCATTATCTTTGTCACCTGTATGCACATGTCTTATGTAGGCATTCTTTGCTCCTCTCACCATTTGTGTACTCCCCAAATAGAATTGAACTCAAGAAAAAGTATTCAGAAGTTTCTCAAAGTTTTGTGGCCTTGGAAAAGAAGCAAAAGGAGTTTGCTGCGTTGTTTTTTTGGGTCATTGACACAAGTATTGGAAGTGGCAAGTATGTATTTTTTTTGAAAAGAAGGGGTTTGGTCCCCACTTTTGATGACTTTTATGGTTAACTTCGTTGTTCCTACTAAATAAATCCAGAATTCTTGCATGTGACATGAGATTGAATTGAAGTCACATATTCTACTTTATTGCATGGATCATTGCAGGTTCTGCGTACTGGACTTTATCAACAAGATGATGATTTAGCAGGCATGCCAGAAGTCAGTTCCGATGATGGACAGGAACCTGATTGGGCCCCTGTTGCAGATCCAGACTCACCAGGCTCTCACAGAGAATTGGGGGAAGTTTCTGGTGGGCGTAAATTGCAAACTGTGAAGAAGAGGGCTAGAGGTAAAAGATTCTACAGCTGGAAATTGATAATAATGCCGATGTGGCTGATGGATAAAAGCTAGGGTTCTTTGCTGGCATGCGACTTGATCAAAAGTATGTGAATGTTTGAAATGGTACAGGATGATTATGTATCGATCCTCTGAAACTGTGTGAGTTTGCAGTCTTTAGAGAGGATGCCATGATCATTATGGCCATTGATCATGTTGTTGTATGTTGAGGGTGAATTAGTTATGATCGATAGCTATTCATTTAGATAAAAGCTCTACTTTTAAGGTTTACTTTTCTTTTGTCCTCCTGAAAGATATGATTATTTTTAATGATCTCTTGCCTGTAACAGTAGTAACAGAGGAGCGAATGACAGGTGAACCACCTCCACTTATGGAAGGTGAAGGAAGAGACCTTAGGGTGTTGGGTTTTAACCACAAGCAGAGATCCGTGTTTGTCCATGTTTTGATGAGGTATATTTCTAAGTGGACTTCCGTTTGTGTAGTGGGTAGACTTGGATATTTCTGCTGTACGAGAACCATTGTTTAACTTTTAATTTGTTTATTTTATTTTATTTATTTTTTCCGTTTAAGAGCCCTTATGTAAATGCCACAATCTATTTCTGTAAGAGAATCTTTTGGCTTAGGAGGCCCTTGTGTGATCATCAAGGATTTTCCTTTTTAAGTAATCTCATATTTGAATAAACTAGCTGAGGCCAAATGAACTTCTCATGGTAATGTATACTAAGAGCCACCTGGTATGACAGGTTTGGATTAGGTGATTTCAGCTGGTCGGCATTCATTCCTCGGCTGAAGCCAAAGTCTCCAGGGGAGATAAAAGAGTACTGAACCTTTCTCACTTAAACTTGAACTGATTTTTTTCCCCTTTCCTCTGGCTTCTGATTTCTTTGGTTTGAAGTATCCAAGTATGTTGATATGGGGTGCTTTATTGATTTGACAATAATTTGGAATTTTCAACGAATATCATGTATCTGATCAATCCTTGTCTGGGTGATAGTTATGGAACTCTCTTCTTGAGCCATATCGCTGAGGATATTAACGACTCACCGTATTTTTCTGGTAATGTATTAACTCTCCCAAAAGTAATTTTTGTTCAAGGTATCCATATCTCTAGAGCAACTGTCTTCCAGCATGTTTGTTTAGTAATGAGGGTGTGAGCTGTGATCAATAAATAAGTACTTATCTGAGTTATCAACAGATGGTGTCCCCAAGGAAGGCCTGCGCATCCAAGATGTTTTGGTACGGCTGGCGATCCTCCATCTCATCCGGGACAAGGTTAGACCCATATCTCTCCAATTCTCTCTAGAAGGGAAGTGAGGAAACTACTCAGTTTTGTATGATTATCTGTAATATATGCATTATGAATATATGCAAGGTACATGGTCTTAAATGGTTACTTTTTCCTAGGATATGAAATGCTCAATTAGTATGCAATGGTTAGCAAATCCAAATCAAGGCAGTAGCTGCTTTCCTCTTTGTTTTTGGAGCATATTAGAGTATCTTGTTCAATATCAAAGTGAAGATTCTCATGCTCATTAAATGGTTATATAGGTTCCCATTAGTGTTGATTATTGTTAACATATTTTGAGCATTGGTTGGTTAACACATTTTGAGCATGTAGTCCAATATCTTTGCAACACGTGTCTTTTGGTCTCTGTTCTTCAATCCACACCTAATTACACACCACTCAAATATAGGTGCCCAATCAAATTAAGTAACGAAATTAGGAACATCCATCTTATTCATATATATACAAAAACTTCATCAAGTCCTCGCGGTTGAGGATGCTCTTAGCAATTGTACAGATGAATGGTGCATCAATGCTCTTTCATTTTATTAGGTAACTATGGTATCCTCCTCAGTAAAACCAGAGGAAGGCTTGGGGCCTTGGTTTGTTCTGGTTGTTTGATTTCTCAACCCTTTGTGTTCAGGTGAAGGTTTTGACAGAAGATCCAGCAATGCCACTATTTTCTCAAGGAGCCCACATGTATCGATATTATTCGCTGCGGAACACAAAGGTCTGGAAGGAGGAGCACGACCGGAAACTTCTGTATGCAATCTGCACGTAAGGCTCTCAACCAGTGGCATCTCAACCATTAGACCTTTTTGCATCACTATGTTGGAGAGTGTTTAACCAACACACACATATATATTGGCAACATTAGTGTAAGCATCATAAGTAGCTAAAATGTTTACAACTTGAAGAATCAGTGTGTTATAGTATGGCAGTTCCGTAGGTCTTGTGTACAGAGATAGTGACTTATACAGTCTGCATGTAAAGCTCTTCTTATTTAGTGGCATTTCAACCACAGGACCTTTTTTACATCACTCATATTGGATGTTGTTTTACCAACCTAATTATTAGCATCCTAGGAGCCCAAATGAATCTATTGTGAAAAATCAATGTGTTATTACATTATGGCAGTTCCCCAGGTCTTTTGTACAGTGATGGTGAATGACACAATCCACACATAAGGCTCGAACCAGTGCCATTTCAACCATTGGACCTTTTACATCACTTATATTGGACTGTGTCTGACCAACATAAATACTAGCATCCTAAGTACCCAAATGCATCTATTTTGAATAATCTATATGTTTATTATAGAAAGATAGTTCCCTAGGTCTTCTGTACAGAGATGGTGAATGATAGCTGGGGATTGGCTATGGGTCAACAGTAGGCATGGCTATGGGCGCTGGCTTGCCATTGTGGAAGATCCGCAGTTGGGACTGGGTCCTGTAATTCGTGGTGAGCTACTTCTGCGAGGAGTGAATGATGCTGCTGGTCCTTCTCGGAATGGAGATGTGCAAACAGATGACCCTCTAGGAAGAGGTTAGCACTGCTCAACTTTGGTGTTTTTGTAACTAATGTAACCATTCTTGTTTCATATCTATGTTGCGGTATGAAGAAATAGCTAGATCAAGTTGTTTCCTTATCAACATTAGAGTTATCAATCCACTCAAGGGGGTTTTTGACTGGAGTTGGTCCACTATTATTTCCCATTTGTTGTTTTGCATACAATTTCAATCTCAATAATTTATTTGTGGTGCATGCTTGGAGGTAGTGTCTGAATTTGAGTGAAGAGCAACCTATTTTGGTTCATTGAGGGCCAAACTCATTTTAGCTCCTTTTGGCATCCCCAAATAAACTTGATCCTTAAGAACCAAAATAGAATGTTCTTCGTTCAAACCTCCACAATACTACTAAGCATGCACCGAAAACTTACTGAACCTGGAAGGTGTTGTATGCAAAACAACCAACTCCCAACCAAAATTTCTTATTGAGTTAGATGTCCTTATTGTATCAAGGAGTTAATAGAGATATCCTCTGTCCTCTGGACAATGCTACACTGGTGGAGCATAGTGTAAAAGAAACGCGCTGTGTCTATTTATTTTGTGTGCACATAGGTCACGCATGAGGTACTGAAGCTTAAATTGGATATAAAAAATATTTAGACAACAAATATAGACCGTCACAAATGTTCTTGCAATGATCCCAACTGCTGAAAGTAGATCTACCAAATACTTGCATTTACAATGTTTTTACTAAGAGAACTTTCTTCACATTGTCCACATGGCAGCTTGGAACACATGTACTTCTACTCATGTAGTATGGAACTTAATTGATGCACTACAAAATTATGAAAGACTTCTGAAATGCTGACATAGAGGATATGTTCTTAATTTCATACCAACTGTATGATGTGGTGTATGGATGACCCATTGTGACTTTATTTGATGTATATTATATTTTCCAGCATTGCAACCTTCATTCTAGCCAGTCATAAGACTGTTGAAAATGCCCAGGCATGCAAAGTGAGTATATATTTGTGGGGCTAAGTTGTGCATGTGTCTCCTGATGTAGGTACGGAGGATGCACCTTTACCTCCAGAGGAAGATGGCCAATTAGGATTACCAGTTGGGGCTGACAAGGAAGAAAAAGAGGCATATTTGCAAAAGCGAATGGTGGACTTCCTGAAAAGGAGGGTGTTAGTCCTAGAAAAAGTTCTCAATGCAGAGTATCATTGCGCGGTATGTGACAGTGCTTCATTATTGGACGGACTTCTATTTAATTTTGTAGATGTCTTGTGGCCTGTTCTTGGTGTTTTCTAGGTCAAATTGGGTTTTTTTTGAGTTATCCTTTAACTCAAAGGAACCTTTGGTTGGGAGTTGGTTGTTCTGCATAGAACACCTGCCATGTTCAGTAGTTTTTTGGTGAATTGCTTAGAGGTGGTGTGGAGGTTTGAGCGCAGAACATTCTATATCGGTTTATGAGGGTCAAACTTATCTTAGCATGCCAAGAGGTGCTAAAGTGTATTTGGCCCTCAATGAACCAAAATAGGGTTATTCTTCATTCAATTTCAAGCACTACATCCAATCATACACCAGAAGTGGAAAGAAATGATTGATTTTTGCATGCAAAACAACCAATAGGAAATCAAAGGGGACCAACTCCCAACGAAAGTCTCATTGAGGTAAAGGATAGCTCTAATATCAGGGTGATTTGTGGGTATAAACTTCTATCTAGAAGTAAACTTTCAGTCCAACTCATGCATGTACCTTCATCATGGAAGATGCGTGTTGTATCCTTGGTGAGTATAATGGTTACTGTATAGTCTTAATAACTGTTTTGTTTTTGTAGGGTGGAGAGCAAGTTCAAGTTGAAGAAACTGCACCACCATTGATGATGCATGAGCCAGTCATGAGAGTCCATCAAACGCCACATATGCAGGCACCCCATATGCAGGCACAACACATGCAAGCGCCACATATTCAAGCGCCACATATTCAAGCACAACACATGCAAGCACAACACATGCAAGCATCCCATATGCAAGCATCACACATGCAAGTACCGCATATTCAAGTTCCACACATGCAAGCACCACAATTACAAGCTTCCTACCAGCGACGCCTTGTAGTGCAGGAGCGGCCACCTCCTCCTCGTAAACCAGTCCCGATATGTGAGTCCTGGTGCCACATTTGTTGGCATACTTACATATCCCTTTCTTGAGGGTTAACTGTGACCTCAGTATCATGATTTCTGGGGCCCTATTTGGCTTCATATTGGTCACTTGCACTTGAAAGAAATGGAGCTGATAGATTAATGCTCTTCTCTTCCCTTCTCTTCCCTTCTCTTGCATTCTTTCAGCTTGAAGATGGTATCTGATGTAGGGTTTTGTACATTTTGGGCATGTATATTTCACTTCTGGAGTCTAAATTGTGTGAGTAGGCAGTAATGCTCTTTGTATAAAGATCTTAAGTTATTTCAACTTCTCATGATGTTTTTTTCTCTTCACAGCTGTTGAAGAAATTGCAGCAAATGCTTATGATGATGATGTGAGCCGTCTCAAGGTTGCTCAAATTTACAATCAGGTCTGAAATCTAACTTCACATCCTCCAGAATTCTGTCCAGCTAGGACTTTTCTAATACCTGTTTATCTGAAAACTTGGTATGTCCTTTCATGAGTTTTTCAACAGATGTATTATGAACTTGAACTTCACTGATAGCTATGCACAGTCTAACCATTTACCAGTATATTTGTTCAGAAGTGATAATGAATGTGGGGTCACAAGTTTTTCACCCGTCACATCATTTGGTACCCCACTTAAAATCTTGACCTCAACGTGATCGGTATCATGAATGTCTAGCAGCAGTCATGATATAATGCCATATTACAAACTTTGTCCAACCTTGTTCTGATAGAGGAGGCTATGTAAGAGTGGTAATATTCTGTCGAGCAAAGGTACTTAATATACATGAGAAAGATAACCTCAAATGTAGGCCAAGACTACATAGCGATGTTCCTAATCTTATGTAAATACAGGTTCTATAGACCAATCCAATATAATTCACTAACTATTTTGTTTTCAAACCCAATCAACCATCCATTAACTGTATTGTAGGAGCACCTTGAAGGACTTGCTGGGAATGGTTTGGAGTGAGAAAGTTAACGATTCAAGAGGAGGTTCTGGGAGCGGATTTAAATACTAGAGATCACATTGTGATCACCACCTCCAAGACCACAAGTATATTACATGATATGATGCATTATATAATCTTGTAGTCAGGACGTTTTTCTGTGTATGCCCTGGTTCTGAGTTTATATAATCATCATCACTTATATTAACCTTTAGGAAGAAGCCATGGCTTGTCATTAATCTACACGTCAGGCAAACTTCACCTAATTACTCATCATTTGATTGGTGCATGCATGACAGATGTGCGCAACAATGAACGAAAATGAAGGGGATGCGATACAGGCATATGCAGGAAACAAGTCGGCAGGGCTCAGATTCCGGAAGGCGTTACGGGAAATTGAAATTCTATGTTTAGAGATGCGCAATGCTCTTTTTGAACAACCACTTCGTAAATCGGCGGTTCGCCGAAGAAAACATGGTGAGGTTGTTGAGGGTGCTGAAAACACTCTGGAAGACGGCAAAGAGGATGGGGTGGATGGCCAGTCAGATGAGGGTGGGGATGACTTCAACGACGATGACTTGGACCGAGATGTGGATTCGGACCTTGAAGGTAATAATGGAGAGAATTTGAGACGTTCGCCTATTATGCCCATGCGTGATGTGGGCGGTGAGGTTCATGAGTACCAATTTCTTAAAAAAGATGCGGAGGTTGGGGATCGCACATGGCTGCAAAGAGGGCAGGTGGAAGGGTTGCAAAATTTGATATCTGGGGTTAGGGTTGATTTAGATGGACAAAGACCCAACTTGACTCAGACAATTTCACCTGTTGGAGTAACCGCAACTATTTCACCCCAGTTAGCACCACACTATGAAGGCAGCAAATGGCCACCGGCAGTCTCATACTTGGATGGCCAATGAGTTGGTAGCTTCGACCTCTAGTAAGTAGGTAGATATCCATTTATATTAAAAGCTTTAGGAGCGGGTGGGGCAAATAATGGATTGGGTAGGGTAGACTAGATGCTTCTTGAATGTGCTCCAAGTAGTTCAGGCTTTGCAGATTGGAGAAACACTTCTCCTGACTTGCATGACTGTGCAGTACTCTGGACTTCGTATTTTTGAGCACCGATCAGAAGGTAGATGATGGCAATGGACCTATTCTTTTGTAAGTACTTCCACTTCACTGTAACACCATTTTCTTGACTTCTGATGATGAAGCATACAAGGTCAAAAGGGTCCTTTGTTATATTTTGTAACCAATTTCACTAAATACTGATTCTAAGCATCATAGTTTCCGAGGTAACTTGCCTATCAGCTACAAATGAAGGTGGTTTTGGGTTACAATGCCAATGAAGTAGCTAACTGGAAGCTTTTGTGAATCGAGCGAGTGAGTTGAAGGAAATGTGGGGCCAAATTATCATGTTTCTCTGTTGTACCACTTCTGAGTTCTTAGTAACAGGATCTCTTACCAAACTGATTTTAATAATTGAATCATGTGAGAAAAATCACATTGCAGACCACTACGATTTTGCAAACATGTCTTATCTCTCATTCAATGGAAGGGGCCACATTATCACCCATAATGAATGAATGACTCTCATGGCCAGACTACTACATCCTGTTATGGACACATGTCACTTCACCACCTAAAAACACCTTGTTCAAAAATGCTCAAGTAGCTTGGGCATTTGGAAATTGGCACAGTTTGTGGCAGGGCTCTTAGCATCCACTACCTTGATATTTTTATGTTCTATGTATGCTAGTCATATAATAAAGTGGATATGAGCACTATTGGATTTTTCAAGGTGTTTAGTTGGAAAAACTCATGTTGAAGAGTGGACAGTACTGAGTACACTGATGAAGTTTGAGTACAATTCAAGAATCTCAATTGTTTTTTGAAGAACATTGATTTCCAATCCTCAACTGATTCATTGAGGCTGACACCTACAAAGGATAAAAAGTGTTATAGTTAATATCTGAATTATTCTCAAAGACTGCTTTGACTATATGCAACTTTTATTTTCATTTAGGGAGCGGGGTGCCACAAAAACCTTTGTTGGTGGGCCAAAATGAAGATATTGGGAAGTACTGAGAACCAAGGGTATTGGGCCATTCAGATCATTGGAACTGTAGTTTAGAAAATGCTGCAGGAATCTCTTGTGAGAGCAAGTTGTAGGACAGATTGAGCAAGTCTGACCAAGTGACACTTGAGTGGCTCGTAGAGATTGATCCTGAAAAGTTGTTGTGCAAGATGTCCTGGTCATAAAAGCTTGTTGCGTTTCCCAACCCAGAGGGAATTCCCGTCAGACTGTTGTAGCTTTAATGGAGAATTATGAGGTTGCAATATTCTGCTATCTTTTCACTGAGAGGACCCAAGAGCTTATTGTGAAAGAGATTGATCTCTATAATCCCTTTGGGGTTGATGCCCAATGGGAAAGACCCAGGTATTTGATTGTATCTCACTTCAAAGAACACCAATGATGGGTTGTCGAAGCTCAACAGGAAGGTTGGCGGAATTGTGAGAAAGATGAAGGGTGGGGATAGGGAGCTTCCCAAGGAATGTGGAAATTTTACCTATCAAGAACAAACAAAGTGTGTTAATGTGACACAAGTGCCATGTCACAAAATGAGGCCCAACAAATAGATTATTTTCCTTATTTATATTTGTTAGAGATAACCTTAAGCTCGACATCTAGGTTCAAGAGAATGACTAGCCTATGAATCAAGAAAAGAGCATCTACTAAATTCATTCTGTAACAAAACAAATCATGTGATGACTATTGTACCTTATTCAAGGTACAAACAAACAGCAATTTCACTCTCTATCAAGGCTGATGGATAAGGCTAAAGTGGATGCAATATCTCAACAAGTGAGATTTTTGGAACACAGTGATCACAATGGTTATCTGAAAAGTAATTTGCAACACAACATGAGTTCTTCCAGCCAAATTACAACTTACCTGTAAACTGATTTGGTGAAAGACCAAGTTGGTTAAGGCTGTCGAAGGAAGAGAGCCACGTCAGCAACAACCTCGCAGACTTATTTTCAACTGCACTGAGGGAGAAAATCTGTATGGTGTTTTTTTTTCACAACAAGCCCAGTATGGTGTACATCGGACAACTGGTTGAAGTCCACTACGAGCGAATTATACAAAGGGATTCCGCCCATCAGCTTTCATGTCCTTAAACTCAGAGCAGAAGGCTCCTATCCAGATCATCAAACTTGCAGATGTTACCGACTGCAATATGCACTATTTTTAATAATGGTTTCTTCAATAGCGCAACTAGCCTATCATCTCTTATATCAAGTCCCATATCAAAACTTCATTCCTTCAAAATAGTAACCCTGTCCCATGCCAAAAAATTTAGCAGAAGGATGCAGATAATGACAACAGTAAAATATTGCAAGCATCTAAGTGTTGTAGTGATTAACCAACTTGAAAAATTGCCTTCCATTCTATAACATTCGTAAAGTTGTGGAGATAGACCTACTTGAAAACTATTGTCCCTATTCGCTATAAACAATTATCCACATGTCGGATCGTTCAAGTTCATCCTAAAGTGGCGCTTCCTCTCTGTGCAGGTATACATTGTTAAATGAATAGACAACCAATTAGAAGAGATTATAATTTTCTCTACTTCAAGTGCCCCCATTTAATTTGGTGACAGACCTTTCTCGGACACCTATATTTTCTTAACTAGTCTAGGTTCAAGAATCAACGTTTATTGAGATGATCTATGTGATCGTTTAAGGAGAAAGAGAAAGTTCACTTTGATAATGAATAACATATTCATGAGCTCTGAAACTCTTCAAGAACTCGGTTGGGTTCTCAAAGAAACCCTTGGAAACGTTGGTTCACTACACATCTTAGAGGATTCTATACCCATGTAGACATCTAGTTTAGGCCCTTTGCAAATAGTGTACGTGACACTAAATACCATAAATGTAGTTCATGTCCTTATAAAGAAGTGAATAAAAACATAAATACCTGTCAAGTCGTTGTAACCAAGAATGATGTAGATATTGAAGAGTCCCCCAATGTTCCCATGATTCAAATCCTGCAATGCACTTTACTCAGGAGGCAACGTCCCAGTGATGAAAATCTGCTGGGCCGTGATGTATGCAACATTCTTGAGCTGACTAAACTCTTTCGGGATGGGTGCACTCAACATATTCTGGGTCAAATCCAAGCTGACCAGGCTGATCATCTTCCTGAGTTCTAGAATGTGGCCATGCAACCGATTCGCAGACAGATCCAACGCCTGGAGATATTTCATGTTGCCAAAAACTCCGGAGGAATGGTCCCTGTGATCGAATTGCCATGCAAATCGAGGTAAAGCAATGCAGGGAAGTAAGTCACCCATACAGGAAGCGGCCCAGTGAGGAGATTGTTGCCCACGGCTAATTGTTGCAAATTCTTTTGCGATTTGGACAAGCATGAGGGGTCCGCCGATCCGTTTAGAGTGACGAGCTCCACCATGTTGCAGGAGGAGGCTGGCATTTCGTTTGTGGAGCTGCCCCCTCTGATGTCGAAATGTTGGAGTTTTGTGAGCTTGCCAAGTGTGCTTGGAAGCTCCTCTGTGAATGAATCACCGAAGACCTGAGTGATGAGGTTGTGCAAGTGGCGGAGATCAGGAGGGATCGGTACACTAAAGTTGACGTTGGCTAAGAAGAGGTTTTGGAGTGAGGTTAAATTGCATTGGGATGCACCTGGATGTTTGATCTTGGGATCTATGGTTAGGTTTCCGCCTCGTTGAGGTACGTTCACTGCTACCGTTACGTTTACCACTCGCCCGGCGCCACTGCAATCCACCCCCCGCAGTAATTTGAGAACAAATCCCATCAGTTGTGGTTGGATCAATTGCTGCCTATATAATCCCACTCCAATGGCTCTTGAGTTCTACCAGATGATTTGGGAAGGAGAAAGTAGTCTCAATTTTATGCAGGTAAGATAAATTGCTAATTGCGTTCTTGTGATGCATTGCAATATTTTCTTGACGATGGTTACATTCCAATGGCAGCAATCGGGTGCATGCTAACGCAACTCACATGGCTCACAGTAAGCGGTATCAATATTCTTGAGTTCTACCGGATAATTTGGGAAGGGAATGCAGTCTCTAATCTATGCAGGTTCAGCAAGTTGCTGATTGCTCTCTTGTGATTAGTTGCTCGCATTCCAATGACAGCGATTGGTGCATGGTAATGCCATTCAAATAGCTCACAATAAGTGGTATCAATGTTCTTAAGTTCTACCGATTGATTTGGGAAGGAGAATGCAGTCTCAAATTTATGCAGGTTCAACAAATTACTAATGACGTTCTTATCATGCACTGCAACAATTGCTTGACAATGTAGGCTGGCTTGCATTACAATGGCAGCAATCGGTGTTGGCGTTTGGCACATGCTAATTCCACTCAAGTGGCTCACAATGAGTAGTATCATTATTCTTTAGTTCCACCGGATGATTTGGGAAAGCGGATTCCAGCATTGGTGCATGCTAATGCCACTCAATGACTCGCAGGAAGTGGTATCAATTTTCTGAGTTCTACCGGATAGTTTGGGAGGGAGCATCCAGTCTCCAATCTGTGCAGGCTTAACAAATTGCTAATGACGTTCTTGTGATGCATTGCAACAATTGCTTGACGACGGAGGCTGGATTGCATTGCAATGGCAACAATCGGCGTCAAATGGCTGACAGTAAGTGCTAACAAAATTGATTTGGCAAGAAGAGTCCAATCTCAATTTTATGGAGGTATAACAAATTGTTAAATGCGCTCTGGTGATGCATCCTACAACAATGGAGGAGACTTACAGTCCAATGGCAGCAATCAGTATTTGCCTTCCATGTGGCAAGTGCTTCGTTGGGTCCAGCGAAGCCTTCTTGAATGTTAAGAGCGTCGTTGCATCCTTTGCATAGGATGATGCTGCCTGACTGCCACCCACAGCCCGCAGAGCATTACCAGCAGTAGCAGTGCCCAGCACCCTGGCTGGGCCACTCTTGATGATCTCATGCTGCGGGCCCTCGCTGTGATGGTCTTGCCGAAACCCAATGTGGTATCAACTTGCACTGCCCAGTCGTGACATGCGTATTTTGGTTAGTACACGCAAATGTAAGTGAATTCAACAACACACGACCTAGGATGAAGCCACAAAATTAGAATCAATGGCAATGCACACAAACTTCAAGTCCTCCGCATCCGGTGTCCGAAAGTGAACTAGAATCAGAGACGCTCGCTTTTTTGAGTAACTTTATGAAAGAAGAGATGGGCAGCTTGAAGTAAAGTAACGTATGTACAAGATTTGCAGTAGTAAAGATCGATAGGAGATGGCCAGCTGATGAGTCCGCTTGCATCCAAGGATTCTTGAGAGTCTCAATCTCACCTGTCAGCGCAGATCATGCGCATTCGTTTTGTAAAAGTGCCGTGCCCACAATGCACCATATTATGAAGATTCTTATCGTGACGAAAGGTTTCAGTAGTGCGGGAATGAGGGCCGGAGGGCCGGATTACAGCATGGACTGAATAATATGTATTCCATAGAATACTGGGATCCCTTAGAACATTGTTATGGATCTGAATAATATTATGCATTTCGTTTCAGGTTTTCATATTTTATTTCTCATTGCTATTGGAATTGGATGCTCAGGCACTTACCAGAGTTTTGAAAATGACCCACATGATAAATAAAAGACAAAACATGGAAACTCTTAGGGAATGTGGCTTGCATTGCAAGAAGCTCTGTCCTAAAACAACATTTTTAAAAGTGATTATTTTTATTATTAAATTTTTTATATTAAATTGAAATTTTCATTAAGCTTCCATTGAGCTATCATTGAACTTTACGAAACCTTTCCATTGAGTTTTGACATGCATTACCCAAGCCCTGATACCATTCAAAGGTAGTCTCCACAATGCCTTTATCCCATGATATGGGACAAAGTCCACAAAAGCACCTATTATCTAGGAAATTGTAGTCTCGACACCGAGATTTCAATTTCCAAAATTTTGGATGTTTATCTTTTCAATTTTTTCATAATGTGTTGAATCCACCGACCCAAAAAATTGGGAAAAAAATGGTATCCAAAGTATTAGAAACTATAATCCTGGCATCGAGACTACATTTCCCAGAGTTTTGGATATTTGGTTTCCAACTTCCTCGTATTGTATGGAACCCATTGACAAAGAAATATGAAAACCTAAAATTCTTGAAATTGTACTCTTGACACTGAGATTGCATTAATTTTGGGTTTTTTACTATTAATATTTAATATATGTATATAATTTAATTTAATATAATTATCATGTTGTGTTATGTGTTGAATCCATAGACGAAGAAATTTTAAGAAAAACGTGCTCAAAAGTGTAGAAAAGTAGTCTTGGCACCAAGACTCCAATACCCATAACTTGAGGGTTTATTTATTTATTTATTATATATATAAAATTTTAAAAATATTTTTACAAAGTTTATTAAACCCATAGATGAGAACTAAAAAAAAATAGTATCCAAAACTCTTGAAATTGTAGTCTTAGCATTGAGACTATAATTTCAAGAATTTTGGTCCATGGTTCCCCCTACATTGTTGTCTATGTGTGACATGACGTAGCAATGCTAACAGGAAGGGAACACCTTGGGTGAAATGCATGGGGAATCAATAAAAATTGGAACTTCAAAAAGGTGTCGACAAGGTTTTTAATGCAGATTTCGGAAGACTTAAAAACAAAAATACAACTACCTTTTTGATCCCACCAACTTTTCATGTTGCTTTATTAGCTAGTTAGATTAGGGGTTTAGATCTTAATTTAGCTTAGATTATAACCTTTATCACCTCTTGGCATTCGTTTTTTCTTAGCAACCGACAAAATGGTTTCTTACTAGTGAAAGTAACTACCCAAATATATTGAAAATAATTGAAGGAAAACTCAAGGTAGCACCACCTTTGACCCTCCATATGGACAAGACCCTCTAGTTTGTAAAAACCTAGATACCAAATGCAATCCTTAACAAGAAAGAATAGGGTTGTCATTGAGGACTATTACCATATGACACAAAATTGACAGTAGATGTATTGGTTTCATCCAATTCATGTTTTCATCCATTGTCTCCAAACCTTTAGGGCCCCCTTTTGTATTACAGTCACCCACCTTACTTCAAATGCTTAATATCTTTTTTTTAAATGCAGACACTAGAGAAAAATAATATTGTCGGGGTATGAGCATGGGCATATGCTTGCAATGGTGTATGGGATTTGGATTGACTCAAGATTCTAATTCGTATGCACAGGTGTGATGGGGCGGGACCAAGATAGGGTTGCTGGCTTGGATACCAATTTAAGTCTATGAGTGAAACATGCTAGGACAACATGAGTCCAAGCTAGTCGACTACATTAAATGTGCTTGTTATTTAAATGTGTGTATGGGTGCCATAATTTGTATTTTTTGTTTAGGATTTAGGGTTTACTGATCATGTTTTTGTTGAACCCTAAATAATCATGATCACTAGACAATTTTTGTGTGTGTTCTATAGTTGCATCCAATACTTCAATTCATGTCATTTGTTCATGTATCTTCCTTGCACAATGAGTCTCCTCAAATCGTTTGTCCAACTCCCATGAGTATTAGAAGGAAATATTAGAACATGTTTGATAATTGGAATGTGTTGGCGTTTATTTTGAAATTGTGCATCTACCTACCATATTTTAATCTCAACCCTAAACCTTCATTCCATGTTTGCGGTGGTTGATCTCCAAAGTAGATCCCTAGGATTTTTGTATTAATTAATTAATTGATTGATTAAATCATTTCTCTCCTTGGACATGGAATTAAGTTCATGTTAGTTTTGTTTCTTACACTTGAAATTTGTAAATGTTTTAGAATTTATGAGAAAATTTATTATAGTTATCATTCAATGATTTTTTTAAAAAGAAAAATTCCCGTTAATGGTATTTTGGAAATTTGGAAATTTTGGTAAGTTCATAAATAAGCAAGCGGTATTTGCCACTGTGGACGTTTGTGCTTCAAGTGTTGTTCTTTTGTGTTCACCATGTAGCCATTACGTAGGTGATTGTACATCAAAAGACCATGGACATGGTGCATGCATACATTTGCAATCATAATGAAGATATTAAAGTGGGCATGTGGCAACAATTTAGTCTAGAATTGGCCAAAAAATCTAGTCTTATCTAAATACTAGTCCACTTTTGCTCTTATTTATTTATTTTGGCTCCATTTCAAGAAGACATCATTTAAAGAAGAACAAGGTTACTTAATGTGACTGACTTTCCCACTAAATTATGGAAGTCAATATTTTTGGCCAATCACATCAACTACCATGTTTTGTGGGGGTTAACCCTTGGCTATAGGGCTTATGGGGTTGGGACAAGGTTGCTCATAGAGACGTTTAAAAGGACACTTGAGATTTGGAGGCCATTTCAATCCTACAGAATCCAAATCCATATAATTTTTTATATTTATTTTTACAATAATTTCTTCTCTACAAGCCATTCAAATCAAATCTTTTTAGGGGATAGAATATCCACCTTCACTAGGTCCCACTGTGTAAATTTTATAACAAATCACCTTGGCAACCCAGTTTTCAAAACATTTCTTTTCTTTTCAATATTGATGAAACTATATCCTCTCCAAGCCTTTGAAATGAAACCCTCTAGGGGGATACTGTGCACCTTCACCTAGGTCACACTACGTCAATTTTGAATCAAACATATATTGAACAATTTTCAAAATTTTCTTTCAATATTGGAAAATTGTTCCTCTATATTTCTAGGAAGGTGTTCCCCCAAGGGGAATAAACTGAGTTTTATGTGTATTTGGACAGATTACTTGTCCAAAAATGATACGGGATGTACAATTGTGCAGATAAAAACATCGAACAATAAAATCAAAAGCAATACCACAACAACCATGACTATGAATGTTTGTATTCCATGTTCACCAACCACCATAATTGTGTAGTTTTGCGATTTGGTGTACGTCATATGGGTGGTTTGAATTGTCCAAAATTCATGCATAAAATCCAAATATACTTATATCCTAGTTAACTCAGACGCATGCTACTTGAGAAAATAGTCGCTTAGTAGTAAGCCTTGGTGTATCTTTAAAACTCTATACTAAATTGGCACTCCCAAAATAGTTTTGAACATCAATATAGTTAGAATATGGGAAATCCAAATTTTTTAGTGAATCCTTATAAAAACTTGGTTATACAGGTCTAGAAATCCTTTAAGATATTCCCCTACCTTTGTGGGTAGGTCCCAAAAACTTGATGAAAGGAGTGTGCTCATGCTTGTGTTCATACTCATGTTCCCACCCATGTCCTAGTTTCTCTCGTTTAAGTTCAAGACATCCATAGTCAACTAGGTCCATGTATTAACTCACTAGGGTCGTGTAATGCCGACATGGATGAGATCTAAGTTTATTAGGCGAATGGAGTTAAGGTTTATGTGATGGCTTGTGATTGATTACCCTCATTAGAGTTTTGACAACATTTGTAGCCAAGCATTTGCATTCAGATGAGTCAACTTATGGGTCAACCTATAGATCAACTATGTATTACCCTAACTTTACTGCTTTGAAATTTGTAGCAATTTCCATATTCATGAAATAATTAATTAATTTTTCGCATTCATCTTAGAATATAGTTCTCTTTGCAAGAAAATAAAGACGTTGCTATTCCTCCTCCTAAACAGATGCAAACTCTCTTATTTTATCGGTTACAGATGCCTCAACATAAGATCCCTCAGCACCACCTGTTACAACTCCAGGAATATGTATGTACTTGAACATAGTATGTAATAGACTGCTGAATTTCTACTGTTATGGGGACACCAAGGATGCACATTCACTGTTTTCCAAGGCTTTCCAGACAAATTATTCAAAATAGAAGTACATGAAAGGGGTATGAAAGGCACTGAAATGCTTTTGAGAGGGGGACTTGTGCTTCACAGTAGGTCAATGGACGAGGAGAACCGACTGCTAGTTACAGATGAACCGGTTGAATCTAAGAAGTAACTGGTTCGAATTGAAGACTTCAGGAAAGTTACCCATCCATCTAGAAGAATTTACAAAACAATCCTGAGTTTATGAAGGGAAATTGAAAGATGTGAACATGTTGAGCTTGGAAACACTAGGTTAGATGGCCGACTGTGCTCAAAGATCTCCCCAGACATTGCTGCAGGCCAACTGTTTTACCAAGGGATTACAGACAGAGTGTTCCAATAAGGATGTATGTAAAGCACTGCTTTTATTTTGAGATGGGGACTTCAGTCTGCATCCATTTATGACCACAGTTTTGCCACAGTAATCCAGAAAGAGAGCTGAGATATTTAATATCTGAAAGGAACTGACAGTTTCCAATGGTTTTCGTGGCATACTGTATTCAGTGAACAAGGGTGCTTAACCAAGTGTTCAATATACATATGAAGCACCTTTGTTCTCATGATATGATCTAGTTTTAAATCAAGACGGATTTGTGGCATGCCTGTTGGGAGGTCCGGAGAAGAATCTGCCATCTCGGAGGCTCGTGGAGGATCCGCTTAGAATTGTAAGATTGAGCATGACCCTCTGTTGAGCATGGAAGATATGGGCTCCGAATATGTCTGGACCAGAAATCATGCCGCTCTGATTCATGTCCAACGTGCAGTTCTCTTCTTGTACTTGACCTAGGTCAACTTCATGATAATGATACTGTAATGATCGATCATAACTCATCTGTCTGATTCTGTACAATCAAAGTTCATCGCGTTACATATCTGGGTACAGCTCTCAAACATCGCTTCGGAGTATTGTTTACGTTTGATCTACCGCTGCTACTACACAAGCTGATAAGCTTAGGTTTGAGCTATGCTGGGCACCAGATTTTTGTGAATGGGTAACAGTGCTCGAGACTTTATGGGCCTTCATGTGGTCAGTCTTCTTAATTGGAATACTATTATTGGAGTGGTATATGCCAGTCTGTAGTAAAGAACATATACTTAAAAAGAAAGAAAGACACATGTTATAGTGAGACAGGACAGCATGCGCAAGGTATATTAACCATCCTAGGTTGAATGGTCAACACGCAATCGGGAGGGCCTTTTGTGATTACTTAAAAGTAAAAAATGAATCTTCACTATGACTTATAAATTTGGCGTCTCAACTCTAATTCTGGAACTTATGCTGATATTCTTCCTCATCTGCGATTGCTAACTGAGTGAGACAATTCTCAAGCTGATCCAATGATCAGATGTGTCTCTAAAGTTGACAGTGCCCACAGTAGGGCCACATACCTTACATGCTTCAGGGAGAATGTTCGTAGAGCTTTTTATCACAATGGCTGATGGACCTGTGCATCATTGAATAGATTCCAAGGACTCGCTGGAGCATTGGCTAAAGCAGGATCGCTGTAGATGATATCTTCGTAGCTTAGAAAAATTTGCATTGTTCGATATTCAACGTGTGCAAGCACATTGTGTGCTCTCAGGGTGTGTGCTGCTCTGCAGCTGCAAGCGCAGATTGGAAACAATCCATGTCAGCTACCAACTCTGGCCATAGATATCTACATGGCCTCTGAAAACGCTGGTTCATCAGTATGCAAGGCCAGGGACTGTATGTCATGGACTCGTCAGTGGACTCCGACACTAGAAAATGCTAAGAATGACCTCCAAATGTAACTGAGTGGAACTAGCCTATTTTCATGTTCATGGAAGAAAATTAACACATAGTTTTACTATCTTCAACTGCAGCATGGGTTGGCTCTTCTGGAATGCGACACACACGAAGCCATCGGTCACCAGGCACATACTTCTATGTATTTCTTAAAAACCATAGAACTATGACTCTTCTGTGACCATTCTCAGACAGATCTCTGTGGACATTATAGGCTTCCAGGCATATGAATCTCCTAACTTTCTCCTGGTAATTTAAAACCTAAGAACCACTCAACATAGAGTTGAATCACGAACCGATATTGTTGCAGAGACTATTGTTGACGCTCAAAGTAAACGCAATTTTCCCCTGTTCTGTTGCCAAAGCAAGCTTGATACGTAAGCTTGATAGAGTCGAATCCACACTGGTCTTGTGGTGGGCTACACACTCCAGTTTGTGTATGTAAGGTGCCATCTAATGTAGCGATGCTTTATATCAAATTCACCGCCTGTGTTTCCTGTGAAATACAAACAATATTTGCTTGCAATGCAGGTAAGAAGTGCAGAGAAGCTTTGATAACTGCAGAGAACCCAATCATCCACTTTCTACAATGTTTCCAGGCCTGAGGGACAAAATGCCATCATCAAGAAGGTACAATAAGATATTCCAACCTATCCGGCACATGTGAAATATACTATAAATACAACCTGTCCCGAGGATTCTCATATAAACCTGATTTGTCCAAATGTCCAAGTTCAACTCTTGATTATATTCATTATAAGGATAGACTAAAATCCTACAGCTTCCATAACTACTAATGCCCCCTCCCCACTTGACATTAGCTAAGCTTAAAAGTGGGTTCTTAAAAATGAGCGTTCACACCATTGACATTATCTAGTGCCGAGCCTAGTTGACAAATGATGTGGCATGGCTTAAAAGTGGAGGTTTTAAGCTAAAACTACCGACCCTCCCATCGGTACCTAGACATGAGGCAAGAATGTAGGACCTCTAAAAGTGTTGCCTCCCGCTCTTGTGATTGGTTGCTTTTAGTCTTAGCTATGAGGGCACAAGGAGCTCCATTAACAAAAACCGATGGTAAGTATTAAGGCATTTGGGGATGGGACAAAAACTATCCAACATTCATTGGTTGGTAGATAAAACAATGAACATGTGTGAAAGCTACTTAACTAACACTACTTGGAAATCTCCGGAGCAAGTTCTTGTAGGTGCATTGGGATAGCCGGACGAGTCCGCTATAACCGAGGGAACTTTAACCGGGTTTTAGGGAAGTCTTTGGTCATTTGCTAATGTCAAGTGGGGAGGGGGCATAAGTTAATTAAAGCCAAAGAAGGAATCTAAAGTTCATGCACAGTTACCTGCTAACAATTCCTTCATAATTAGAATGTGTGTATGCTATGTTAATTCTCCTTGCAAGGAAAAAGCAGTTTCTATTGTTGAGGTAGCATTGCGTGTAGTTAGACTTGCAAACTAGAAATATCCAACATAAACATCGATTTTCCACTGTAGGTCATTTCCTTGCAAAGTACAAATAAGCATGAAACTTTAACTACCCACTCAACCTTGGTAATTGAACCACAATGTGTGAAATTATTGACTAAGAAGCCATAATCTGCACAATCTCAGTAAACCTTCCTCCTTAAAGACTTCAAAAATATATAGGGAGACGCATTAAAGATGAATAAATTTATGTTCGATAGCATTGCCTCAGAGTTTCAGTCCATGAGAGTTAGTATTTTATTGGAAACCTATTGTGACTTGAAACTACTAAGAGATGTAGAGAAAAAGAGTTGTTTGGTATTATTTTACATTTATAATTTATAAATTATAATTGCGGGGATCAAGTCTTTACTAGCATGAGGGCACCACTCCCAAAGTGACGCAAGTGCCATAAGATTTTAATCTATAAGCCACCTTATCTAGGTTTTTGCTTAGTGTACGACCAGCAAGGTTCTACCTATTTTTTTGTGATACGTTTTTCACTGTAAGATTAGTAACATGTGATCCCTTTCACCAGGAAATCTAAGGTTATATGGCAATTACCATGAGGAGGTCAAACCATATCACTAAACTGTACATAAGCCCATGCAAATAAGTCCCATCAGGAAAAATTGACTTCTGACACTAAAAGTTGGGATCGGAAGAGCTCACAGTTGCAAGCGCATGGTTGTAGAAGGTTTAGTTTGTTCTCGCCTCCTTCAAATGTAATTGCCACACAAATGGATCACGGCTTCATGATAACCACCAAGGCAATTCAAGGTGGAATGATACCCATGCAAGGATAAAATGCAAAGACATTTTCAACATTGATTATACTTCTGCTCATATGGTCAATCCGTTTCTTATGTTGGTTAGATACTTAAGTTTTTTTGGAAGTTGGTCCCCTATGGTTTCCCATCGGTTGTTTTGCATACAATATCAATAATTTGTTTCCACTTATGGTGCATGCTTGAGGTAGTGCTTAAATTTGGTTAAAGAGCAACCTATTCCCGTTCATTGAGGACCAAACTCATTTTAGCACCTTTTGGCATGCCAAATTGTGTTTGACCCCACACTATCTCTGACCATGCCTCGAAAACTTACCAAACATGGAAGGTATTGTATGCAAAACAACCAGCTCCCGACCAAAGTTCATGCTGAGATAGAGGATAATTAAAGTCAAGGCATAATAAGCAAACTGGATATCATCCTGCCGTGAATTTGCCTTGGCGGTATCACGAAGCCATGACCCTGAGTTAATGCAAACCCGAGGTTGTTAACCACAGTCCTGACTCCAATGCATACAACGTGATTCCTGCACAGAATGCCGACAGGAACCTCGATCTGGGGGTCAGGCCGGAGCCCACTTCGAAGTTTGACCGACAGTCGAAATTCAGGGTGGAGGTGGGCTCAACTGGAAAGTGCTCTTCCCAGGATTCGTGCTCTAGTCCGGGCAGCCCTGCATGCATACCTGAATAGCAGTTCATGCCATGCTCATCAGTTTCTAGTACTGCACAGGCTTCTTAGTAAACATAATTTAAGCGTAGAATGAATGATTTGAATCGTAGAGTCTATGACCAATAAGTGTACAATAAGTGAACTGTAAGTCCTAAAAATCTGAAGATGGTGGTAGGAAAAGTGCACCCAGCTTCTGGTCATACATAAACTTAAAATACTTGCAACAATAGAAGGGGGAGGGACAGAGTTCATTCTATCGAGATGTTTTCTTTGTTCCATTGCGTACACGAAATTTCTAATATATGTTCCTCTTATGATACACTGCAACTGGTCAGATTGACCCTGCAGTTAAATTATCGTCCAAGCACAGATCCCTAATTCTGTTTCATAACAAGTGTTACTTTACCCTCAAACCCAAAGTAATATACGACCTGCAAAGCTTGCGGAGTACTAGAAGAATAACATGGATGCATTGAAGTTAATTGCAGCAGTACAGGATTTGGAAAGCAACAACCGGAGGCATGGAGTAAGCTTGTACAGCTCCCTCAATACCTCTACAGCGATTGGTGCGGAGACTTTTTGAACTCCTTCCTCGATCAGTTATCTGCAGCATGTAGAGATAAATGGGACTCTCTAAGATGGATAACAAAATCAACTTAATCTTTTCCAAATTTCCTGGACTCAAACTACGTCAATATATATATATATATATATATATATGGCTATCAACTTCTCATTGGATAGGGCAATGTACACTGGTTGGTATCCTTAAGATGTGGATACTGTTTCGAACCACTGTAATCCATTCCCAGTAACTTTTGGTTGAGTAACCATATCTAACGCAAAATAACTACACTAAACATCTGATTTAGTGTGGCCCACACTATTTGTCATCAACCCACATCGACCCACAGTTACTGTCTTGCAATCACTGGGTGGCAACTAGAGACGATGTCATGTCACACTTGGTGCTACATGACAAGTCACGAAGACCACTCTAATGAGCATGGCACACCAATTTTAATTTGATGCCACACTGAATCAGTGTGGCAGCATTGGCAGTTCTTAACTGATAACAGATTATTATCGTATACTGGAAACAACTTGAATTCTAGGATACTTTGAGAGGATGAATTAAAGCGGCAGAGACATTTCTACGAGAGTGAGAAATTAATTTGTCTCCTACTGCCGGCTCAATTCCCTATAATTTTGTATTTAGGACATGAGTATCACCTTGATTAGCAGTAACGGCCTGAGGGTACGTTTATTGTCATGTTTCATCAAAAGTTCTCTACTGAAAGAAGTCAGGATAGAGAGATGCCCAAAAATGGGGAAAAAGTTAGTTGTTATACAGCAATGAGCAACTATGATACTAACGCTCTCTGATAATTTCCACCAAATGTGAAGCAGCTCAGTTATTTAGATTACATCTGTTTTGGGCTTGCATCTAGAGTACAACTCCGCGAGATGCATGATCATTCTGACTGTATTCGTAAAGAGAGCACTCCGAGTGCATTCGTCAATAAACTATGGTGCCGAGCCTTCTTTTGTTAAGACGGTAAACAGACGTCAAGGTACAGTGAATTTACATACATATAGAGTAAAATTATGGTTTATAGAAGGCATGCACGAAAGGAACATAAAAAGAGAAGAAAAGATTTACATAAACATAAAGATAGGACCAAAGAAGAATGTATAAAACGTCCTAGTATCGGTGATAAGGTTACCCGCTAACGTTGAATGGTCATCTGAAGAAATTGAGACTGTAGACATCTATCAAGCTCTTGCTCAATATTCATCATTGAAGTAGTACCGTATCGCAACATCTTTAGCTGACGTGGTTCTATCAGCTCATAGAAACAGAACAGAAGGTAATTTCTATCTTGACGAGAGATAGAAAGAAAAGAAACGCCGGCTGCCGTAGGTAGCAAGCATAAATGAAGAGTCTCCTCTGACGGGAGATCATTTAGAGATGCTACATAATAATCATGTACACAACTCTTTTCACAAGCCGACATCATAGAATCCATTCCTCTCTTTCTTCGAGAAATAAGCAGAGAGGTTATATTGATACTGCGCACACCAGTAACCTCAATAGCGTTCACAGTAATTCTCTGCCCGGAACCAAGGCAGAGATTAATACATGTCCCATAGTTACTGAAGAGATGATGTTTACACATGAGGGCGAATGATAGAATGGACGTCCTATACGTTCTCAACATCAGTACATCTGATTTACTCCAATACAGTCACATTCAGAATCAGACACGCGCCTATATCCAAAGTGAAAGGTAAAACTGGTTGCACGAAGCCCCTATGAAGACATGTAATTACTGGAGAAATGGCTGGGCATCCGAGGCAGGTGCCTATCCTAGCCTAGTAAAGAAACCAGCGGCCTTGTTATTCCTCGTTCTGGGGGGTGTAAAACAGGCTTCCAATCATGTTTCGATCCTATAACCGCATGCCAATGATTCATTCCAGGATACTCACTGCAAGAAGATAACCCGAGAGCACCCTTCTAAACGGGAAAACAACATTACACAATTGACTTCAAACTATCCATAAGCTGTATGTGCATCAAGATAACAATGTGAAAGTCTACATTTAAACAAGACTAGAAGAAAGTCGTGCTTTACAGAAGTATCGCAGGACATACTTCTAATTCAGTTCATGGAGAACAACTGTGAGCCATGACGCCCAAAAGCCATATTTTCTATTCAATCGATAGACTAAGTGCACATTATATTATTCAGTGCTTATCTCATGAAGGTCCCCATCTAACTTTTCTTTTAGTCTCCAAACAAGTGAATGAAAGTCTAATTGCGATGATGAACTATTAAAAGGAGAAGGAATGCTGACAGACATTACTAATTAAGCATGGCCCCCTAGAATTACAAACTGAAGCAAAGTCTGCTCTCACCTTCATGTCTCTCTGAGACTTGTAAGGGTCCAAACTGCTGGCATCCTTCACCCGTACCTGAAGGAAGCTCCCAGGTATAGGACGAGCCGTAACCCATGAATCTTGAGATGGTATAAATTCCTGAAAGGGTCCCTATGTCGTAGTACTGGTCTCTGCATAAAAACCCATGTCAGCAGAGTCAACAAGTTTCATCAACCCTCATCTCAAATTATCTTCAACTGAGTGTTCAGCTCTCTGAAACTTCGTGGATAAAGCAACCGAGGTCAAAACGAGGTCAAAACCTGTGCGCCCAAACGGGCATATTAAGACATGCATTCATATTCTTTGACAGTAATCTTCAGTTATTTACGCAACAACAAATTGTTATTGTCGTCCTAGGATCCAGCTGATTAGGATCACTACAGGTAAAGTATGCATTTGGTTTCGACGGGTTCTACTGAATAAAGCACACATATCTACTTGTCCAAAGTCTTGGGTCTCCTTGCTGGAACTGAACCTAAAGACTCTCCAAAAGGCCTTTGACGATGTGGATTTTCTTCGACAAGATCTGTTCGATTTTTTAGTATATATCGATACAGGGGGCCTAATTAAACTTACATTTCGATATATTGATCATCATTAAATACATTTCCAAACATAGCTCAAATGATATCAGTGAGATGGATTAGTGTGTCAGTTCAGCAACCGCAATAGATGCAGATGAACACTGAAAGATCGTCTTTTTTGATCATCTCCTAAAATGTTGTGGCCATTAGCCGCATCATATGTACATTGACCAAAGCTTGAGTAATACTGACCTAGACATTGACAGTCCATTTAGAAGGTTCACTTTTGTGCAGATTAGTTGACATAACCGCCTGTTGGTACTGTTCCACCTTCGAGAGTTACCTCTCTACTTACGCTATCAAAAGTGAAGCAACCTTCAAGTGAAATTATTGAAAGATTTGTTAACCTGAAACAAAAGTTTCAAAGAGATACTGTATAGAGGAGACAATGGATCGCTTGATTTCTTCACATTTAGGTTGGACCGCAAACCAGTTTACGTGCCCAGACGAACACCAATCGTTAAGACTCTTCCATTGAACAACAGGAATTGGTTCCCGTCACAGGTTTGCAACATCGAAAAACTTGAGGCAATATATTGCTTTCTTTGCTCCTTACCTAATGTGCTCGTCCCTCGCTGGTAAGGGTTTCTTTGCAGATTTGAGACGCGAAGACATCTATCGGGTTTACAGTCTCTCCACAGCTATACTTGCTCATCTTTCTCATGCAGTCCTCCAGATCGAAACTTACTTTGCTTCCGCTCCGACAGCTTCTTTAGAAGCTATTAGCAAAGAGAGGTCCAGCAGACATGCTGCTGACACATACGGCTCAAGTGCTATGCCTGGATGTCGTGGTCTTGGCGGGATCTGTTATGGACCACCGCAACGCAAATTTCATCCACATACTACTGCGCGCAGCCAACATGGAAGCTGCAGAGCGCGCCAAAAGGTGAAAACTGTAGGAAAGTCGCCGTGGACACCCCTCCAGCACACCTTTATTGATGGACATGCTGAGGGGGCTGGACGAGAACTTCGAGATGCACTACCGGCCACAGAAGAACCTCGAGACTCTCATCCACAACCTTCTCCCTTGATTTCATGGTGGTGAAGCCAGTTTCGTTGACATTTCCTGCGCAGTTTGAACGCGCTCGGACATTTCCTCCCAGCTCCTGCGACTGTGGGCATTATGAGAGCATGTTACCGTAGCGCGATGGCATCAAGGCTGAAAAGAGAGAGAGAGAGAGAGAGAGAGAGAGAGAGAGAGAGAGAGAGCGCATTTGTGCAAAAAGTTAAGGTACTGGAGAATTTCGAAAATGTAGAAATTTCAGGCCTTAAATAAGCAGTTAAATAGTACGCCCTCCGAGACTGCCGCAGTATTTATGTTATAAATGCTAGGTGGCAGGGAATGGCCAGAGAATGTTGCCCGCAGATCCCTGTGGCTCCCATTTATTCAAAATTGAAAAAGGATGTAAGTACGGCAGACGATATGCTACCCCCTACGAGCTTTTCGGGGGGGGAATATTCTGTCAGGGGGCAGCCCCCGACATTTTTCCTGCACCCGCCCGAAAACTGCTGCCCGCCCGCCCGATTTCGAAAAAACTAGTGTACTTGCATTTTTGAAGGCTACTTGTTCACAAATCCCATATTGAGTGCACTTCATTTTCAAGGTCTCAAATCCAATATATATGTTCACTTCCATTGAGTAAATAAGCAATTGACTAGATTTCATTTTCAAAGTGAAACCGTCAATAAAGCATGTAATTAACTTGGAAGTCAAAAATATTACAAAATCCTCATTACCGCTGAGGTTATAATTTTTGTCGCTTACAATTGAAGGGGACTTTGTCATTCTAAAATGAAACTAAATTTTATTTTTTTATTTTTTAATAATTTATAATATATTTAATACCTTCTACTATCACAAAGTTTTCATATGCATTTAAACTAGTTAAGTAAGATTGAATGCAACTAAGTCTAATAATTTTTTATTAATCCTAATTATAGAAACACAAAAGGACACTATAGGGTGTAGTACACGGCTTTGGACATCGAGGAACACATAAGCACTGTGAAGAACATGGATGTTATTCATCGTCCTTCATCGTTTTTCATGTGTCCTTCATCGTCGCGAATATGTTAGACTTAGTTGCATTCAATCTTACTTAACTAGTTTAAATGCATATGAAAACTTTGTGATAGTAGAAGGTATTAACTATATTATAAATTATAAAAAAATAAAAAAATAAATCATAAATTTTAGTTTCATTTTAGAATGACAAAGTCCCTTCAATTGTAAGTGACAAAAATTATAACCTCAGCGGTAATGAGGATTTTGTAATATTTTTGACTTCCAAGTTAATTACATGCTTTATTGACGGTTTCACTTTGAAAATGAAATCTAGTCAATTGCTTATTTACTCAATGGAAGTGAACATATATATTGAATTTGAGACCTTGAAAATGAAGTGCACTCAATATGGGATTTGTGGACAAGTAGCCTTCAAAAATGCAAGTACACTAGTTTTTTCGAAATCGGGCGGGCGGGCAGCAGTTTTCGGGCGGGTGCAAGAAAAATGTCGGGGGCTGCCCCCTGACAGAATATTCCCCCCCCGAAAAGCTCGTAGGGGGTAGCATATCGTCTGCCTGTAAGTACTACTTACATGCTTTTCCTGGATATGCATGGTTCTGCAGCAACTCAGATAAGTTCTGAGAACTTAAATTCATTGTCACGTCACTTTTTTGAGACATTGAAAGAGGGAGGTTTCTAAATATCGCTTATATATTAATGTACATATAGAAGGTTGTAATAAGGGTTTTAAGGAATATGCCGAGTGCACCCACAGGAATGTTTATTTTTTGCGTAGGGTATTTTCCTAGGTCGGGAGTTGCTTATATGCAAAGGGAGGAGCATTACGCCCCATTATGTAATGATACCAGTGCATTCTGCGGTATGCACAATGCAATGTCTCAGTCCATCTTTTTGAAATATCCTATTGGACGCATTGCAAATTCCTTCCAAATTTTTTTTAAAATAAAAATATTACACCCCTCAGAGGCTTTGTGGAAAGTTGTAGACTAGGTGTATATCTGGAATAAGATGGAAGAGAATGTGCTGAAGTGACCATGAAAAGAATTTGCAAGGTATTGAGAACGATTTGAATAGGCCATTGAGGTTGATTCATTTTCTAGTTGCTTTTCTTTCAAAAAAAGAGGACATTTAATTAGGCTTGATGCACAAACTCTACCCAATGACTAAAATGACAAACTCAAGTTGCATTTACACATGACCACAGTTTCTTTGGTATTTTATATTTGAGACAAATAGAACTCTTTTATTCATTGCCAAAAAAAATACAAGGCCACCAAGTCCCAATAAAGAGTCTGAGACTGCACAACCCCAAGAAGGGGGAAACAGTACCTAAGCATGCCTAATTAAGCCAACATTAGTTGCAACTACTGTTCTAAGGGAATTTGAATTTGGAACAATGTCATGACACTTAGATATGGCCTTTGGAACTTTAAAGTTGATGGTAGGTTCCGATAAAGTGCATGCCTCTCTTGATTACTTATCTTATCGGACACTTATATTTGAGTGATATGTAACATCTGAGCATGGATACCAAAAAGACACATGTTAAAAAAAATTGGACTATATACTTAAATTTTGCTAGCCACTCTAGGCTTAATAGTCAACATAATTGGGAGTGCTACATGAAAGCATTTATTTATGGCTCCCACACATTTGACTTTCAAGTCCATAGCAGACACATGGGTGCTCAAAAAGATTCTTTTTATTTATAATTTTTTTACCGAATTCATAGATCGCTGAAGGAATTCTAACTCTAAAATTCAAATTGATATTTATGCCACACAACAAAAACTAACCATTTAAGACACGTCAGCCTTATCTGCAACAATTGATCAATACTCAACAACATCAACGACACCTTGTAATGCCCTCTAAATGCACTGGTGTTTCAGTAGCTTTGACTATTCAAACATGTCAGAATTGAGTGAGCTCACCTCAAGCTACATATGTCCTTGTGAGTCCTTGTGATTTCCCCTTGTGATTTCCCCTTAGTGTTGGTGTCTTGTTAAGACCTGCACAAATGATACGTTTATCAATACTAATATGTGTAACATAAGGATCATACGGTAATTCGGAAGCGTTCAGGTATGATACGTCCTTCTCCATCTTCAACCTATCTCAGACTAATGTTTGTGCTCAAACAATAGAATATCGGTTTCGACAACTTTCAAACCTCGCAGGGGCTGCTACTGAACTGATAGTACGCTTCAAGATTTGCTAACTCAACCCTCAAAGGCCATGCGATTGAATACCTTCGTCAACTGGCTCACAACACCGGAAATTCACCGAGTTAACAACTAGTCTGCAGAATACACCTAAGCAACCTGCAGAATACTGCTCCACAGCTGTTCTCAAGCCCTTCTACGATAGAGTGGATAATAAAGCAGATAAAATTAAAATTCACATCTCACCCTTTTTTGAGGAAATGGCTTCGGGTTAGCCCGTTGGAAGACCACATGCTCAAGTCAATGTTTCAAGTGGCTCAAACTAAAAGCAGAAAAATTTGTTGGTTTCTCAGGGCCGCCAAGTCAGTGAATGAAGATGGATATACTAGAGCTGGAAAATGATTTAGATTTGAGCACCATCTGGTGGACAAGTATGAGTGGCTGGAAATGATAAGAGCTGGAATTCATTATCAAACTCAGACCTGACTTTTTGACCAACCAATTCGTTTCCTTGCTGGCCTCCAATTTGAACCCAAGCAAGGAAGTAAAGACGGTTGCGGATCAAAGACGGTTGCAAAAGACATATATGATGTAGTCTTGTCAAGACAATTACGAAAATTCAACACAAGTCTCTACCCTTAATGATACAGAAAACTCGGAAACAGACTAAAAACATGACGTAAGCTTCCCTACCTGCATCGACATCAAGAAGCAGATTTAGAACTAGCAGGCCATTTCGTGTTGATGGTCCCAACAAACAAGCAACCCACCTTCCTTATTTGTCAGCCGGGCAAACAACCAGAAACTCGAAAAATGCATTCTGTACATTGATTGCATCATGATTTTCAACTCATAATTACCTCAATGACTTGCACAGTAATTCTCTGCCCGGAACCAAGACAGATGTTATTATATATTCGATAGATATGGAAGAGGTGATGGTGATCGTGAGCACGGTGCGAATGATGGGATGTACCTCCTATACGTTCTCAACAACAATACATCTTAATTACTTCAAAAAAGTCACATTCAGAACCAGGCAGCAGTCTACCTTTCCAAGGTGAAATGTTATACTGATTTTACAAAACCAGGGGTAGTTATTGGAGAAAATGGCTGGGCATCCGAGGCAGGTATCTATCCCAGACTCGGAAAGAAACCAGCGGCGGGGCTAAATAGACTAGTTATCTCCCATCTTATAACCGCATGCCAGGGTGTCATTCCAGGATACACACTCCGAGAAGATCGCCCGAAAGCACCCTTCTAAATGAGAAACCAACAGGATATAATTGAATATAATAGTGTAAAAGTCTAGCCTCAACAACACTAGAAGAAAGTCGTACTCTAAAGAAGTGTCGCAGTAGACAAATCAAATTCGGTTCATGCAGAACAACTGCGACCAATGCAGCCAAAAAACTATATTTTCTATCCATTCGATAGACTAAGTGTGCATTAATACGAGGGTCCTGTGCGCTATTAGTGCTGAGTTTCGTAGTTTCTTCGGCTGTGATTAGACTTTGAACGCTTATCTATTATCCAGTGCTTATGTCATGAAGGTCCCACTTGAAGGATTTAAAGGCTCACCTTCATCAATGAAGTCGGATGATTGTAAACTATGAAGCCCCAAACTCTACTTTTAGTGTTCAAAGAAGTACATGGAAGTCTAATCTGCGATGATAAGCTGTTAAAAGGAGAAGTAATGCTGACAGACACTAGTAATTAAGCATGGCCCCTTAAAATTACAAACTGAAGCAAAGTTTGGTCTCACCTTCATGTGTTTCTGAGACTTGTAAGGATACAAATTGCTGGCATCCTGCACCGGTACCTGAAGGAAGCTCCCAGTTATAGAACAAGAGCCGTAAACTATGAATCTTGAGATGGCTCAAATTCCTGAAAGGGTCCCTATGTCAACAGGGTGTAGACTTTGTCAACAATGAATACAGTAAGTTCCAGCATCTCTCAATACATTTCATCATTAACATCCACTGTGCATCAACCTCTGTGGATAAAGCAAGAAGGTCAATACCTGTGCGTCGAGACGAGCACAGTAAGACATGCATCCATATTCTTTGACAGCCAGCTTCAGTTATTTATGAAACTAAGAATTGTTATTGTCGATCTAGGATCCAGCTGATTACGATCACCAAGGGTGAACTGATGCATTTGATTTCGGCGGATTCTAGTGAAAGAAGCAGACATATCAACCTCTGTCCAAAGTCTTTGGGAGAGCTACTGTGACTGGATCTGGAGGCTTTCCGAGAGACCTTTGACGATGTGGTTGGTCTTCGTCTAATTTTGTTGCAATTTTCAATATGTAGCGATACACGGACCTAACTGGTTAAGCATTAAGATATAGTAATATTTGCAACGATGTATCAAGTATAAAGCTTATGTATGTTGACAATGTTTCACCTATTTTGAATCCTGAGGCCTCCGACAGGAGCAACCTAGAGCACTGCAGGGCTCTTCGGAATTACAGAAAGCGGGGAACAAAAGCCAGGTTGCTATGTTTTAAAAATTGGGATAATTAGGAATTGCGAGACGTACTGAAAATTTGATAAATATATATATATATAACATCTGGATGTATTGATCATATCAGAGGTTAGCCCTCCTTAGAAGTTCTACACAGTTCGTCATTAAATACATGTCAAAACATAGCTCAAATGACATCACTGACATGGATTTGTGTGTCACTTCACTGTTGTACGAATGAAGACTAGAAATTATCGAAAAATACTTCAGAGGGCAATGATCTACACAAACTTGTGAATACATCACCCGCACACTGTCGCTCGTATAAACATATGCGAATCCAGAAGCTTCAGTTGGCCACATTTGACACTATTCATCCCTTGACCCTTAGACGACCGACATATCTCAAATGAAACCCTGAGATGGATGTCTGTGTCATGTCGGCAACCGACAACTTATAACATCTCCTGAAATCCCTCGCTCTCTGCAACACTCTAAGGTCCTCCACTGAGAAGATACACATAAACAGTGCTTGACCATCTTTCTTGATCATCTCCTGGAATGTTGTGGCTATTAGCCGCAACATAGGTACATTGACCTAAGCTTGAGAGGTACTGACTCATGCGTTCCATTGCGTGGATGATGTGACAGTCCACTTCGAAGGTGCATTTTTAGGCACATTAGTTGACATAACCGCCTATCGGTACTGTTCTACTATTGGTAGTACTTACACTATCGAAAGGGAAACGACTTTCAATTAAAATTAATGACCGATTTATTAAACTGAACAAAGTGGTTTATAGATATGTATAGGGGAGACAATGGACCATTTGCGTTAGACCGTGAACCAGCTTTGGTGGCCGGGACGAACATCGATCAATGAGCTGTTCCTCGCAACTCAGGAATTGGTTCCTGTCACAAGTTTACCACACTGGAAAAATCGAGGCAAAGTGTTGTTTGCTTCAATCCTTACCTAATATACTCTCGACCCTCGTTGGTAAGGGTTTCTTTGCAGATTTGAGACGCGAAGACAGCTATCAGGTCTGTAGTATTCTCCATAGCTATACTTGCTCGCCTTTCTCATGCAGACCTCCAGATCGAGCATTACTTTGTTTCAGCCCCGACAGCTTCTTTGTTGCTTGTTAGCAGAAAGGTCAAGCAGGCAGGCATGCTGCTGGAGTAGGTGGCTCCAGTGCAATGCCTGGATGTCGTGCCATCTGCGAGATTGGCTTTGGACCACCACAACGCAAATTTCATCCATACACTACTCTGCACGGCCACAACGAATGATCGCCGTACAGCGCGCCAAGAGGTGAGAGCTGTAAGCAAGTGCCCATGGGAACTCCTCCCTCACACCATTACTGACAAAGAACTACCATGCTTCAAGGGGGCCGGCCGGGGGTTCAACGGGAACTTCGAGATGCACTTCCAGCCACAGAAGAGTCCCTCATCCGTCGTTCCACGACCTTCTCCCTTGACTGGTGTGTGAGGCCAGCTTCGGAGGCATCTCGATTCTCCTCCGAAGCGAGCCCGCTGCTGCGGCGCCACTGTGGGGGCATTACAAAAGCATGTTACCGAAGCGTGGTGACATCAAGGGCTGACAAGAGCGAGAGAAAAAGAGAGAGAGAGAGAGAGAGAGAGAGAGAGAGAGAGAGAGAGAGAGAGATGGATGGGGCATTGGTGAAACACTGAAGTTAGGTGGTGGAGGAGTTTCTCTATTATTGTAGGGATTTCAGCCTTCAATAAGTGCTTAATTAGTACGCCCTCCGAGACCGCAGTTGTATAAGATACATGGCAGAGAATGGGCAGAGAATGGGCAGAGAATGTTGCTGGATATTCCCTGCACAGTGATAGGCTCCCCGTCTCCCATTCCCTCAAAATTGAAAAGGATGTGCATATCATGTACACTCTAAACTCCGTAGTATCACACCTGTGGTAATCAAAGTGCATGTGATATTACGGAGTTTTGTAGTGTTAACATGGATGCATGATAGTATGGAATTAGTGTAGTATGTGACATTATGGATGGAATCACACAAAGGAGATGTGAGGATAATTTGAAATCATTCTCCTGTCAGTCACCTACGCTAGTGTGGTCTACTTCCACTTGGCCTTCCCGGGCAATGTGGCGGACGCATGCACCAACATTTCAACAAGTGGCTTAAGAAGAAGAAGAAGAAGAAGAAGGTGACACTCCACATGTTGACACATGGCGCAATGCGAGGGTGTGGGTTGACTTCTTGGGTGGTTCGCATTAATGACAGATTTCGTGATATAAGGGAGAGAAATGTGGCAATAAGGAGATAGATTTGAACTACAAACATTGTTCCCTCGGATTTCGGGATAGTAGAGAGTGTGTGGCACTATGAGGGTTGATATTACGGAGTTTAGGGTGAACTGACCATCATTATATTGGATGTGAGATGAAATTGATTTTAAAGTCCGGAAAGCCAAAAGTCTGTGGGTCTACAAGTACATCAAGGTGGTGGCAACCCAGCTAAGCATGGTACTAAGAGCATGGGAGAGTGCAGTAGCCTATGTGAGATAAAGGGTATACTAAAGGTGTCTATTCTCGATCAAGACCCCATCGGCAATCTATAGGATACTGAAATTTCAATCAGGCGGGGACTAAATTTCAAGAAGGTTGGGATTCGATTTCAATCATGCCAAAACCAATAGTGCCATGATACATGTCCTAGTTTTGAGTGAGGAGGAATGAGTGGTAATTATAGCAAACTCAAGACATTGGTAATATGTTCGGGCCAACTTTTGGCTTCAAAAATTCACAATAGTTTCAATTCAAGAAATAAAGTTATTGAAAATTTAGCAATCCTCTTGATTTTCATCTTCCTACATGGGAAAAATTTGCACTACTTTGTATTTCTCCAAATTTAGCAAAGAATCTCTTAATGTGATTGGTTATGGGTGCCTCTACTCTTATTTCAACTTCATGGTCTAGTAATTGATAGAAAGACTTGAGACTCCCTAATACTACGTTTTCAAATGGTTCTTGAAACTTATTTCCAATGGAGGTATATAGGGGGCATTCCAGCACATAATGTGCCTCAAACCAATCCACATGGTTTTGTGTTCACTCAAACAACTTTTGAGAGCATTTTTCATATCAAGTTTCAGAAGAAAAAGAGGGAAGTTTCTAGGCGTTGTTTCCTATATTTACAAATAATATATGGAAGGTAGTTGTAACATTGAGCATAATTTAAATCTTTGATGAGGTTAGAAGGCAAAATGTTCATGCTCTAATAGAAATGTTTAAGTTTTGCATATAGTAATGTACTAGCTAGAGTGCCCTTTCACATATTAAGGTATGTGGGTATTATTTAATTTGTTTTTTTATGTTCTCCAAGTTTTATTGGTAAGATTTACCCAACAACACTTGTGTTGCATTAGCAAAATCTACAAAAGGCTTAAGCAAAACTTATGTTGAAATTCAAACTTCCCCTACTTTAGTTATGGTTAGAGCATGTTTATTGATTTCTTAGCTAAATACATATATACCCTATTGGTCAATTGTGTTAAAACATGAGTGTGGACTACTAAATAAAATTCAAAGACATAGTGCAATCTTCTACTTTTTCCATGTGTTATGATGTGTGCTCTTTGATCCCCCACCTAACCACACACAGTCCAATCACAAATACTAGGGGTTTGATTGAGATCATAAGTAGCCAAATAACATCTCCATACCTTAAGTTATAATTCCCGGGGGTGGGCGTTATTGATACTTCCATCCTTACAAGGCAAATGCATTACACAAAATGATGTGCTTATCCCAAAGCATGATGATCTAGAGTGCACAATAGGACATCATTTTGAAACCCCATAACTCATGCAATGCAAATTCATTTGTTTTTATATAAAGATAGACTCCATAGTCATGATGGGTTTGAAATAAGTAGGTGTTCAAAATAGATGACGGAAGAGAATGTTTGAAACTGATCTTGAAAAGAATTTTCCAAGTTTTGAGGACAATTTGGATAAGCCTTTGAAGGGATTCATAATTCAATGCCATTTTTTCAAGAGAAAGACAATATTGATTAAGTTTGACACTCACAACTCTACCAAAATGACTTAAATGAACTCAAGGTGCATGTCATGTCAATGGTTTGGTGGTTGAGGTGTACGTTCTTTGGCTCTACTTTTGAGGGATAAGGAGGAATAAGGTTGAGTCATTGATGACTCGCCTTGTCAACTATTTGGATCGAGAGGAACAACCTTACATTTAACAACACCAAGTGGGAATGATGTACTTTAACCTCATATTTGGCAAGGTCTCCTTAACTACACCCACATTGCTTGGGATAGGGCTTAAAAAAGAGCAGAGAAAGTCGTCATCTTGAGCAACTTTGACATGACATGATGGGCCAACAAACTCCTCTACTATAGGTCAAATAGTAGAAATATGATTTGGAATACTAGGGGTTTACTTGTTGGCTTACTATAGTTGACCACAATGATACTTATCTCTCTTGGGATGGTGGGCCTGTTCCACTCAATGCACCCAAGAGGGTTCACATACTCTTTCTTTTTGAGTCCCAATGGCCTTGTATGTTTGAATTATTTGGAATGGATCATTGTTTCATTCATCTCAAGGAAAAGTATATTTAAAAATGCATTGTTGACAACTATGAGCCACAAGTACTTTACCTTGGTCAACTATGACACATGATGTACTATGTACTTGGGAGCAGTTGCAATGCTTGCAATTTACTTTCTTTGGTTCTATTTTGATTGAACCAAGATAAAGCCTCAAGACCAAAGCATGGGAGAGGATTTATAGGAGACCATTATTCCTTGACAAACTTTTCACTAAAATCCATGGATTGTTTCTCTCCACTCCAGAGATTGCACCAATAGGAGGGACAATCATTAAGGTCATACTAACTCTTCTACTACAAGAGTACTTGTGTTTAACCAAAAAAATCTTAGTTGGGGCTGGTAAGCCCAAACGCACCTTCAAAAGATCATGTCTGAGGAAGCCAATTGCTATACACTTGACTAGTTGCTACACAAAATCATTAGTCCACAAGTTGAACCAAGAAGGCATCACCTAGTTTAGATGTTTATACAATTTCATTACAACGATTTGTTATACAATTTTATTGTAAATTTTTTGAATAATTGCGTACATTAATCGTGTACAATCGTGTATATTGAATTACCTTTATCCAACAAGAATTCATGGTTGCAGTATCCATTGAAACGGATTTAGCGCTAACAACTGGACATGTCTCAGTATAAGATAAATATTCATTTGGAATATCACAATCAAAATTTCAAGTTTTCACGTTTGGCTGAAGGATTTACATTGATGTCACAATGACTTGTAGATTGTGACTTGGATCAATTGATTTTCTTTTTCATTGCTCATCATTGTTGGAATTAAAACAAACAAGCTGGAAGAGTTCAACTGTCACAAGAGATTAGAATTGCCATGGAACAGAATTGGAAAGTCCATTTTATAACCTTCTCCAGCAACAATTCTTGGTAAACAGTGACAAAATTCCATGGGACTGGGTGGGAATGGACTCGTGATGTGGGTGCAAGTGAATTAATTAGGGATTCACAGTTCACTGATCGTTGGTTTAGGTCAAAATATGCGCATAAGCTTCGTGGTTGTGTAAAACAATCTGACATTCAAGTATTTGACAAGTATATATTAGTATTGATGAGATTTCAGAATATATCGATTTGAATTGCATAAAGTATGGTTTAGGTTTTGCTTCTGATGAGTTTCACAATTAGGCTTGTAGCTATTGAAGTACTATTCATAGCTACACTGATTATCCAAATTAATGTGTGTGGTACTAATTCTTGAGACAAGTACTATTTTGCCAAGTCTCAAAATTAGCAAGGGCTTAACTTTTTACAAAGTGATACTAAATCTAGGAATACAAGCTCATTTATCATATATTTCAAGAAAATTAGTGTGTGTTCCAAAATGTTTGTAGAGTGATATATATATTTAGAAAAAAAAAGCAAAAATGAATAGTGCCAAGGTGAATAGTGTCAGTACTTTCACTAAATAATTTTGCTATGAATAGTATTTTAATGAATGATGTTGGGATTAACGATGCTTCCTAGATTTTTTGGTGGCACTAATTTCATAACATAAGAGAATTATTTAGTATCACCTTCACTAATTTCCCACACTCACTATTAACCCTCCCTCGCTAATTGGGATAATCAGTGCAGTGACAATTGTCGATAGCCCAGTATAGTGCATGACAGTGCAATTTGTACTGGTCGACAATTGATGGGTTGAGCCAAAAGAATTGGTAGCTCTAAAATAGAAAAATGAAAGGCACTGGAAAAATGAACACTATCTATATCACTGCAACAAACTTGTGTTTGCATGAGTGAACAATTTTATTTGGTTAATAGAGGGACTGCTGATTACGCTTCAATTGTGCTTGGGATCTTGCAAGCACACTTGGGCGAGAACTCCAAAGGATTATACCACTGCTGGCTTTTCTCACTCAGAAATAACTCCTATGTCAATCAAGAAGATGATGTGAATTAAACCTACATAACAACAACGTGTCCCTACTTGGGGTTTCTCAATCTCAGAGAAGTCACAAGGAGCATGTCACCATTAATCACACCTAGCAGAATGTATATTACGCGCTGGCTGTTCTTTGAAGCTTGTCTGCAATCACCCTTACTGGTCGATATATAGCGACAAGTAAAGGATGGGTGCATGGGCTAAACAAGTTAATCAGTAGCTTGACTAGAAATTCTATTGAGTTATATTGAGCTTGAGAGAACGGAAAGAGAGCCCACCTTACTTATATATTTTTCGTAACTGGACTCTGACTTCCTCGTGGCCTCCATTACTATTAGACCTGCAAAAAAAGCAGAAGGACGTCAATGGAGGATCCGTCTTGAAATACTTTCACATGACGAGCGAGGCAAGAGTAGAAGACAATCCAGAAAATAATGAGTTTCTCAAGCCTGCTAAGAGGATTTAAGGCTTCAAGTTGTCTGCCCCGTTGTATAACCACATGCTACATTCGAAGCTTCAACTGACTCAGACTAAAAGTAGATCAATATCATTTCCTCACAAGTCACTTAAATTAAGGTCGTTATACTGCATTTGAGCAAGGAAAGTCAAAGGAAACTTTAACAAGGAAGTGAAGGCAGTGAACGACGAGGAGTGCACTATGCAGCTTTTGAACGTCAATTGTATCTTCCGACCTGCAGAATGTGCACTGACCCGAATAACTCTGAAGAATCATACCCTTTCCGCACGGCCAATCATCCACAGCAGCAGCACTACGAGGATCATCTATCGAGATGTTCCAGGTTGCACTCCTGCAGTGTTGAAGATATTCACACGCTGTGCAACTGCGATTGCATACGTTTCAGAACTTGTTTACTGTTAGCCAGACGTTCTACTCCAACGTGGAGCAGAGACCAGAGTGACTCTTAATTCAGTTTCTACCACGATCTGTGCCGGACTGTTTAGCGAGTAGACATAGAGCCAATTGTTGCACTTCAATTCACCCATAGCTTGTGTGAGTCTTCAATGATACATGCAAAATAGATTAAAAATGGGGAACAGCTGGTTCAACCCTCTGTCCTGCGTCAAGCTAGCGAATTCAGAATTAGCTAGCCATTCATGATTTGAACTACTTCATAAACCACTCAAATCCAGTCTCCTTCCATGACACCATGTCAGTCGGGCTGAGAAAGGGCATATTATTAACAGTGGATAACAAGCAACAAATCCAGAAAGACGAAAGTACTACATACACTGTTATCCACTGTTAATGATAGACAAACTAAAATTACCTCATTGTTTTATATGAGATTTTATTCTTGGTATATGAATTGCTGAATGCGACATTTGAGTAAACCAGCGGCTCTAAAGGACTGCTAGAGTTTTCTTGAAAGTTTTTGCGAGACGACCAACTTTTGCAATCACGAAATAAGCATACCTTGATTACAACTGCCACGATTTCCTTCAGAAACTAAGAAGCAGATGTTCTCCGTGCATTTGTTTCCTGATGAAATTTCAGACAAGCAACACAAGGACCATTTTGTTAATTAAGATTGTAAATCTTCATGTAAGCTCCAGAAATGAAAATAATAGCAGATTCTACATCAACTTCTCAAAACAAGAACTTCACCAACCCCACCATAGTGCAGGGTGACGAACCATGTGGTAAGTGATGCGACCATGTGTCAGTCCTGTCCAGACTCACGGAAGAAAAATTCGAGCTCTCAAAAAACCTTCTCCAGATGCCTGAGACCGTGAATTTGAAACTTATGTGACAACTTCTTCCCCAGATCCGCTCTCATTTTCCTCTCGTTAGCAGACTGTAAATTTCTATCCTTTCGTGAAGAGTTCAGGATTTAACATGCTTAGAGTCACATGAAACATAAACCCATTACATGCTCTTCCTATAACACATCTCGACTGACCTACAATCCCCTACAATATAATGTAAGCTTACTTTCTGTTGAAATTCTTGCAATGATTATCGGGTAGTGTGACTGGTAAAAGTATGACATTGACCTTGCAACTGCACCAGATTTACTGACCTGCTCAACTAGTTTTATACCCTTGATTGCACTCCCAAACTATGGGTGTTCAACCACGTACCTTCACAGGTTATAACTTATTATTCAACACCTCAAGATGTATCTTACATGGAGGGAGGAATGGTAGTTAATTTCCACGAGTAAGAGTTAGAATTAGAAAATAATGATCCATGTAAAAGTAAGAATTGAGGTGTTCAATGATGTAGTTGATAAGAATGACATGAATGATGCAATTCAGCTTTCTGAACCACTGAAATAATATTTATTCTGGACAAGAATTTGCAACCACATACACGTTGGGTTGAACTTGGATAGTTGGTCTCTCTGTTCCTCTGGACCTTGCAACTATAAATTGAAAATTATCTCAAATAACAGAACTGTAGCTAGCCTTCTGTAAGAGCTACCGACACCTGTCCGAGATAAAACAGCAATAAGTCCACGACGCTTGTGAATGAGTGGAACTTTCGATGTTGAATTGTTCTGACATACATCAAGTTTTAGTCATCCTCCCTTGAGATGATCGGGGTGCAGACCAGCTAATAAGTTCTAATTCCGTCTGCACACAGATAGCATGAATTCACGAATGCAAGACCGACAGAGGAAAGGGACACAAAAGTTCTGTATCCAGATAGTAAATCTCTAAAGAGAAGACAAACACCTCAGTGACCTCACTAACACAAATTCATTAACGAAAGCTTGCAGGCGCATGCTGACATACATTATCTGAAGCTCGTCAATACAACTTGAGTTCGTGCACAGTTGCTAGCCAGGATATCATAACCAATGTCTCAACACTCAAGGGACATGTGATTTTCAAATATCCAACATGTGATAGCTTTGTTAACAAAGGGACATTCTAACGCAGTCTGCTCGGAAGCAACACCTCATCACCGATCCACAAGGCCATCACCTGCATGTGTAATGTAAAAATTGCAGAAACCAACTACTGACTTTAAATGGTGCTGCTTACCTTGTGACAATCTAAGAATATGTTTTTCACATCATTACACCACCGACAAGTTCATAGTTTGCAACCCAAGCTTCAAAAGGTTCCCGCTACAAATATCATCTACATGGCATCAGAACAGGTCAACAAGAGTATAATTGCTCACGAAAACGACGAGAATTGAACATGTGATCGCACAACAACTTCTGGCGATGTAAACCACTGGCAAGTTGCCAACATAATACAGTTTTGGTGTTATCAGATCCGTACAGGTCTTAGGATTTACTTACAAGAGCACGTTGATGATACTGCCTTCCCGACGTCCACACGTTATCCCGGTGATTTCGGAGATCTGCAACATGGCACAGGGGGGCTGAAATGCATGCATACCTATTGATCACTTCTCTAGAAAGTACAGAGGATATGTACTTCAGGTCCCCCTCTACAGACGGAAAAAGAAGAAGCCTAGGAATTGCACGAATTTGTTCGAGTACCAAGTTCAGACTGCATCAACTCCTCTGCAAAATATTAGAAGCTTCGGTCAATCTAATCCATTGAATGCTAAGAAACAATAGCAGTTATTTTCTCTTTCGTAACTCCATCCTTACTACTGACTGTGAGTGTCTGCAATGGGTTTATTTGGAGCAAAATCACATCTGTTTGATGTCTTCAAATGATGGACACCTTTATCATGCGTTCCTGAGCTTTCAGTGTACTTCTTTAGTTCCAGCAACCACTTTAAATTGTAGATCACACTTGTCTTCAAAATTTCAGAAATATCAGTACAGAGAAGACAACAGCCAATAGTGCTCTATGAAAACATCAACGCGCCTGGCTGGACAGAATTGGATGACCTTGCAACATCAAAGACATCATTGTCACTTCAGCATCCAATTTTTTTGAATGGTCACAGGTTAGGATACTCTTTCTTTACTCTGTGAATGCTTCCGATCCCCCAAAAAAGAATATCACTGAGATATTATTCCGTCCTTTCAGCGGCCGATAAATTACCAGTTCACCTTGTAGGAGACCTCAGCTCTCCACCGCATTCCAGCTACTCTAGAAAGGAGACGAACATGGCCAGAAACTATCATTCTATGTTGTATGATTTTTGAAATTGTTCACTTCGTGTTTACCTAAACCTAACCTTCAAAGAAGTTGACCTACACGCTGCATCTTCTCTCAAGTTGTATCATATGTGCAGATTACTGAAATGTGAAATATCAGAACAAAGGAAGTTGACATAACCTCTTGCCGGAGTTTCTTAAACAAATTTTTTTTTACACATGATCCAAGATCACGGAACAAGCACTTCTGGATTGACAACTTTTGACAAAACTTCAACACGAAGTTGGAAACGAAACCACATAAAGGAGAGAGTGGACTGCTTAAATTCGTCAATTTTACTTTGCAATGGTTAGGGTCAGTTTTGGCGCCACGACAAGCACTACACGTTCTCTTCCTTCAAACAACAATATTTGGTTCTCCTTAAAAAATTGCAACACTGAGAACATGAGGCAAGGTACGTTGATTCCTCCTTACCTAATATAGTTGCCCTCGCCGGTAAGAGTATCTTTGCGGATGTGAGGGACGCGAAGACAGGTATTCCTGTTTCTAGTCTCAACAGGCAATTTATCTTTCTCATGCAGTCCTCCAGATCAAGTCTTACTACCCTCAGCTCCGAAAGGTCCTTTGTTGCTGCTAAGAGACAGGTCGAGTATGTTGCTGGATGCGACTTTCAAGATCTAAGCCTGTACAGTACATTGTCACATAGGTGCTGTATCGTTGGTCCTTGCGAGATGACTTTCGGACCACCGTCAATGCCGCCGTGATACTGGAGACTGCGCGTAAACGTATCCCAAGTTGAAGCACGCATCCAAGAAAAAACAGTGGCGGGAAGTTCTTTGAAAGTGACTGATCCTCCGGCCCCTTCCAAATCTGTTTCCACGGACAGTTCATTTCTGTAACACGCAGTGCGATCCCGCCCTTGTCTGTTCTCGAGCTTCACTCTTCACATAACATATTTAACACCAACCCTGCATACAGCTCCGATCCTTTATCGAATTTCGAAGGTGTTGGCTGGGGTTTGGACGGGAGATCTGAGATCCATTGCTCGCCAGAAATTGTCCTTGTCCGGCATACTGGAGTAGTGACAACTGAAAACCTACTTCCTCAACTGTGAGTGATATAGTTTCATTCGCCACTGTGGGAGACATTTCCTTTCTGTGCTCCAATCTCACCAGAGGCAGAGCAACGGCGTTCAAGAGCATGAGCCAAGGAAAGCTGCTGACATCATGCTGACAAATGATGCTCAGGTTGAACACTAGGCATGGCTGAAATAGGAGAGTTCGAGATTGAGGGGGTTCCAGACATTCTAGGCCCGATAATTAATCTGCTCTCCAAGACTCCATGAATGTCCGACATGCCAAGGAATAAGAATTTGGCTCATTCTTCCATGCTCTACTTGGGCCCAGGAGTGAGTCCTCTCGTGCCTTCATATTCATTGGAGCTTGAAAAGTCCAGTAGTAGGGCCCAGATGCATGCATTATGAGGCTCTTTTTTCCCCTTGTTTCCTCAGTCCACTAAGTCCTTTTAATCGCGCCTCGGCAGGAACTCTGCAATCATTTCAATATATTAGTCTGGACCCACTAACCCATCAACAACTTCAAACATTCAGAGAAGAATGTCATTTATATCAATAGAAACAGCCCTTTCAGTGTACTGAGAGGACGTTAAACATGAGGTAAATTATTCATCAGTTCATGTATGCCACTAAGTTTTAAATTTCCCAAAATGGTGGCAAGCCATTTGACTAGGGACCATCCACAACAATTCACTTCCAATGAACCACCTTCCACGACATACCTAGGCACCCAACAACAAACTCTTATCTTGAGTTTTTTGCAACACCTCCATTAAAAGGTATTGTGAGGATCATGAAAAAGTATGGAGATTTAAATGGTGAGCTTTTGTTATCCATAAAAATAGTTCTTATCTAGTGCATGTGCATTTTACTTTAAGCTTTTCACTACTTCAAAGGAGAAAGTTTACACCTACTAAGCAAGTCAAGCTTGAAGTTTTCATTGATTTTCTAGTAATACGGACCAATGCTATTGAAGTCTTTTGGGTCAACACTCAGGTTGCTCCTTTGTTAAGATATTGGGGTCACTTACACTATAACCAAGGGCCATGAAATTTTGAGGGTCCTTGAAACTCATTAGAAGGCCATATCATAGGAAATTGATATTGAATCTTGTGCATGGTGGACCTTCAAGTATAACGTAGAGACATTTCACGATTGGGCTTTCAAACAAATTCTATTTCGTTAGTATCTTCTATTTATATGGACCCTTTTACAAAGTAAGTTAAGATAATGAAAGATTGTGATTTTTCTAGTGTCGTCATGATTTCCCGGTTTTGTATTGAACCCACCTCTTTCACTGATGTTGACACGAAATCTAGTAAACCATGTAACATCATCCATTACGTGCCATTTAAGACTCCATGTGGGTTTTCATCCACTCAAACTTCCTTGGTTCCCTAAGCCCTCTAAAAAGACTAGTGTAAAGTGAAGCAGGATGGTCAGCGCATTTTCCACCAATGAGAGATTTTGTATATATCAGAGGCCCTCAACCTCTGGTGTAAAGTGCCCCTTAGTTCAAACACTAAGACGACCACCTGGACCATGTTTTTTGTAACGCGGTCTTCATTGGAAGCAACATGATTGATCCAAAAGAACCCAGGAGGTTTTCCTACCAGCGCGTAACCGTGAAACCATGAACTCATTCACAAATATTGCAATTGCTTAATTTTCCAAACCAAGACTAGTACAGGAATACATGAGAATCTAAGAGTTCCTTTTATCCTTTTCAGAAACTAAAAAATGAGAAATGTTCCTTATGAATCTACTCCTTTCTAAATTATGGCCGTGTACATACGTCGACACTAGTGATTATGGTACTTCCAATCATTAAACATTGCCCCAATGATGGATGTAACACATTGGTCAAATTGATTAGCTTGTACAGTTCTAGTACAATTTACCTATTTAGGTACAGGCTTCGTGTCAAACGCTTAGAGTGTAATATGTAATATACTACAGATAAACTGCAAGCAAAATATTTTTTGCAAAAAGTAATACTTGGTTCTTACATTGTACCTCATCGCATTTGGCAAACCATGAACATGAACTCTTTCAGTGCTTGAGCTGTCAAAGGATTATTAAGGAGAAAAAGGGGAGGGTTGGGGGGGGAAGAGAAAGAAAATGCCGCCGGAATCTAGCACTACAGCAACCCCTTAGAACCACAAACTACAGGAATTTCAGCTCTTACCTTCATGTCTTCTGAGAATTGCAAGGGTTCACATTGCTGGAAGTATTCATCGGTGATGAAAGCTCCAATTTGTAATACAAGAGAGTTGAACTAAGAATTCTTGGCAAACGCTTCTGGAAGGGTCCCGTTGTCGTTATAGTAGGGGACTGTTTGCATCTACTGCCTGCAAGAACCCCCGTGTCAGCAATGTGTAGACATCATCAACAATAAACTTCAGTAAGTTTTATTCATTCCCAGAAATTTATATCGGTAACATCAACTGTGCCTTAAGTTTAGAGTTCAAGGGAACAAACCAACTAGGTCAATCAATAACAATGTGTAACTTAGAAGAGGAGACATTCATCCACACCCTTTGATATTTGGCAAAAAACTTCAGAACCTGGCACGCCTTCAACAACTCATTCTTGTAAAATTGGCAGGAGAAGTTCTATATTACAGTCAGGTTTCGGAGGAGCATGGGGGAGCATGGGGGAACATGCTGAAAGCAGTTGTCCACGGATTGCTATTCATCGTTCACCGCCATATCTGCCAATCCTTCAATCTCCCAACCACCATTTAGTGTTACTATAGAGAGTTGGTAGCGATCTAATATGCAGAGTCGAATTCACATGAGGATCATAGAGTCGGAGACCCGGAACGTAAACCACTCATCTATAAGAATTTTGAGCGTGGAAATTTTCCAAACACATGCCTAAGCGTTTAAGAACAACGAATTCAGTCATATATTTTTGCTAAGTCCTTCAAATTATCTTCCAAAGCACGACTAGTACTAACAATGATAGATCAAACTCTTGTTCTCTCCCACAGCATTGCCCATGCACAACTATGACAAGGTCGATAACGTGAATGCACATATTAAATCTGCCACCGTTCCGGGTCAATTTACGTTTTTAATGCTACCGTAGCATTCAGTCATTAGATTGAGTTCCGGTGAACTTACTGTGATTGACCTGGTGTTTTCGAAACAGGTTTTGATGATGCAGTCTCGTCTTACAGAATACTAACAGTTTCGAGTATGCACTGATGCAAAAGAACTTCGTCAAAAGAGATCCTTGTCACAGGTTTCGACCACATTCTTGTCACATTGGCAACAGAGCCCTAGTATAATGGGAATGATGTGAAGCTTCCTAGTTGAACCACTGCATAGGCTGCAGTAAACAACTATTGACCATGCAATACACCTAGATTGAATCAACCTTCACATATCCAGAGTCCTCAGAAAGTGGTAACCGAGAAAACTGTGAAACTCTTTGACCCGCAGAGAGCGCGATGTGCATGCCAGGCTTCTTATTATTGACAAGGATCTATAACTGGTACCTAAACGTGCGATGTGTGATAAGATTTAAGTAAAGGAGATGCAGAAGTTCGTGCATTGTAAGTGTATCCAATTGGAGCGACGTATGATGCAGAGCGTTGAACGTCAAGGGAATCATGTTCCCCATATTGAAACTACTCAGACGTCAGCCCTCCTTCGTGTCTCTCATGATTTTCACATCGCCCATCATCGAGCAAGTCAGTTCTTATTCAAGCTTGCAGCAGCACTGAAATCTAACATAATTAAGGATCAGTCGACTCTGCAGCTGATAACAAGCACAGGGACATGCAGAAATGTCGACAGTTTTCCTTACTCTAACATACTCCTCCACAGTGATGTGAATTATTCAAATGGCACAGGGTTGACTCTACGCTGAAGTCACATGCTTCATGTGGTGTCCATATTTCCATACAGGTAGTAGTCACTATCTCGCCAATTCTAGGTGGTGAAATAGTGGTAAAGTATAAAAATTCCAATTCTACACCAGAAATCAACCCTCCTACAAAGGGTCACTCGAAGTTCATCGTTGTAATTCTATGATGGGATAACAATAAAACCCAGAAGGAATACCTGCAGTATTAGTGATCTCAACCCCACGACATTACTTTCAGGCTATGTGCAGATGCCAACCAAGAAAGACATCTATAACGATTGTCACACTCTTCGCAATGAGGAAGCATGAATAACGTTGTACAACAAGTGTGCATGTATAGTGTTCAACAAGTTTGAGAACACTATACATGCACACTGTTGCTAGTACAAACATAAATTAATCCATAAACTTCGGCTGGCGACATTTGATACTATCCATCCTTTACACCTTTAGGCGACCCACAAATCCCAAAAGAGATCCTGTACCTGAGATGAATTTCTTTGTCATTTCAGCGACTGAGAACTGACAAAATCACCTGGAAGTAGACCCGAACTCCCTCGGCCTTTACTTCGTCTACACACAGAGATGCGCATGGAAAGAGATTACCCCTGTTCCTTGAACATGTTTTAAATTGTTGTGACCATCGGTGGCATCATACTAACCTTGACCTAAGCTTGAAAAGAATTGACCTAGATGTTGCATCTTGTCGAAGGTCCAGTAAAAGGAGTAATTCCAGGACAAACTAATTCACATGACCTCTTCATAAACTACTGCTTACTCGATCAAAGCTGAACGAATTGACAGATTCCTTCAACTGAAACAAGAATTTCCAAGTATATATTGCGTGGATTGCTTAATTTCTTCAAATTTTCCGTTGCCTGGTGATGACGGTTAGAACCATTTCGGCGCCTGGACAAGTGCCAACTGCTTTCTTCCTTCAATAACATATATTCGTTCTCAATATGAAGTTTGCAGAGACTGAGAGGTTGAGGCAAGATGCCTTCACTTCTACTTACCTAATATATACTCGACCTCGCTGGTAAGGGTTCCTTTGCAGATTTGCGACGCGAAGACAGCCTTCATGTTGAATCTGGTCTCTCCAGAGCATAAGCATCTTATTCATACACTTCTCTGGGTCGAGCCTTGGTATGTTTCAGATCCGACAGCTTCTTTGTTGCTGGTAGCAGACAGGTCAAGTACCCTGCAAGATGCGGCTACATTGCTTATGCCTGGATATCATCACAAAGATGCTTTGTCACGCTCTTTTCGAGTTCGCTATCCCACCACTGTCAAATGTTACCAGCAACGGCGCGCAGACCTGTTCCAAGTTGAACAACAACCATGTCAACAGTTGCAATCTTTACATGTTTGGAGGGTGCTTGGCACTTGCAGAGGGCTGGACGGGAGATCCCAAGTTCATTGCCCGCTAGAAATTGCCCCTTGTGCGATATTCTGGAGTAGTAACATCCGAAAACCTACTCCCACAACTGCGAGTGACACAGTATCATCGGCCGCTTCCGGAATCATTGCCTTTCTGTGCTCCGATCTGGCTAAGTTAGCTTAGCTTCGTCCTAAGGGCTGAGGGCACGAAAGTATGCTGATATCAGGCTGACAAATGAGAGAGGTCGTGATGGAGACTAGCTAGGGATGGCTGAAATAGGAGGAGCTCGAAATTGAGGGGATTTGGGACATTTTGGTGAATGTTGATTTTGGCAGGGAATGAGAATGTGGCTCAATCTCCCATGCTCATGTGCCAGCTTAGGCCCAGGCGCCTCGCATACCATTGTGTTCATAGGTACATAACTTAAGTGGAGGCAGAGCCCATTTTGCCTGAGTGGTTCATATAATAAACTTCACCAGGTTTCTTTATTGAGTCCCTTGGTTCCTCATTCCACCTATAATATAAGTTGGCAGCGCGCAGCTGATCTGCAATTCAATTTATTAGTCTTGACTCGCTGACCCATAAAACGACAGGAGAGGAATGTCATTTGACCAATAGAGCTCATCCTTTCATTGGGATTTCATTTCGTAACACCTACCGAGGAAGAATAGTAAAGACCTCCCGCTTTAGGTTTGTTGCTTATTCATCATAAATTATGTTCACTCCACTAATTTGGGGCTTCTTACCTCGATCTATGGGTTAAAGTGGTTGAATATAGAAATCCATGGGTTCTACAATGGTACTAATTTGCATATTTCATCCATTCTTCCATAGGTGTTCACCATTTTCATACTAATTGTATCAAGATCTTAATTGACTCAAAGATGAATAGCTTATCACTATTGAGGATGGTTTACACTAGGGCCCAAGACCAAAGAAACTTCAAAATCAAACAATCTTATTGGTTGAGAGCAAAAATTTGGAGCCAAGGAGTTTCCATCATGGTCTCAATCTAAGGTATGCGAAAATGAAGTTGCGCTAATGTGGCATCACTTTGTCTGCCAAATCTCAATGTTGGAACTTGGTCCCAACTCAAGAAATTGCTCCTCCCGATTTGAGAAACCAATTCTCAAGTGTGGGTCCAATCTTGAATCTAAGAGGAAGGTCCATTGAGAGTTGATTTGATCCCCAAGGTTCTTGACCTTCACCCTAACGTAAACCCACCCAAAGATGCATGCACTCGGACCTTAGTTTTGAAAACTAAAATTGAAATCATGGGGAAGGAGCTATAGGTTGCAACTTGCAAGAGGTATACTAGGGATGTACTAGGATATGGAGTCTCACATGCATAAAATTTCAATTGTGAACAATTTGTAGTACCTTAGGTATTTGAACATTTTGTATGATGAGCTAATTGTAGATTTTCATTGTACTGGGTGGATAATGTCATTCTTGACTTTCCACTTATTCAAAAGACAAGGTTGATAACTGCACACGAGCTCAACAATCTTGGCCATTTCAACGGTTTTGGAACTTTAATGCTACAATAGCTAATTCAAGGCTTCTCTCGACCCATGTTATTTCTTTTGTCTAGATATATTTAGATAGTGCAAACACTAACTTGGTGTATGGTTATCAATTGACCATCTAGATCAAGTCTAGTATATATATTAAATGCTTTTTAAACTACATGGTCATCTTTTAATGAGGTCCCCTACTTCAAGCCTTACACTTGACAAGATGAACTTGCGCTGAACTGTTAATATGATGTTATTATAAAGATGGAAGGAGCAGTCAAACACTTAACATCCTTTTGATACTATCCATATTAGGGACCCCTTGTATAACAAGTATAAGTCATCTACATTTTGAACTTTAAAGATTCATTAGAATATATATATATGTATGTCCCTCAAATTGATCTATTCAATGACATTGGATTTCTAATGCAATTATTGCTACTCCTGAAAAAATAACTTGATGATCTACATTAGTGTGTAGGTAGGATAAAAGCCCTAGGTGCCTGTTTAAGGTCACTTGCCGTAACTTGACCATCTAACTCTACAGGTTTGGTCTTCAATTCAACTATCATCTCAAACTATCATTGAAATGGATGATATCCTCACATCATTTAACGGAAACCAACAACAGGAAGCAAGCAAGTGCTTGTCACAGTGCCCAAGCGTCACAGAAACCAACAAGTAATGAAGTTACAAAGGGCTTACAAGACAATGAAATATACTTGATTCCAGACTATCACATTTCATGATTACTCTTCCATTTTAAAAACTACTAAATATTGGAACAAATACTGGAACACCCGGAATAAATAACTTACAGTTTGTGAAGACATCCTTGGCTGGCCAGGTGCCGCATAGTGGTACTTCCCATCTGCACACATTGCCCTAATGATGAAATCAATGTAATATACTATGTAGTAGAAATGATTAGCTTGTATAGTCCCAGTCCCGTCCAGTATAATTCACCTATGCAGGTACAGACTTCAAGCTTTCAGTCAAAAGAAGTCATTATATTACCCAATGAAAATCAATGATACCTTGGTGGGACCTTGGTACATTGTACTTTGTCAAACATGATGAAGTTCAGTTTTGCTTCTTCTCTTAAGATTAGCCAAATGTCTTCTATAGTAAGATCAAGCCCTTCATTACTGATAGTTAAAATTTTAAAATCAAATTCCTCACTTTGCAAAAAGTATAAACCACAAAATTAGTGCAAGGAGGTCTGTCGATGCATGGTAAAATTGGTTGGAACCTGGACTTCATCCCCAACTCATCACTTTGATAACTTATTGAAGATTAAATCAAGTCTCACTCAAGGAGTCAAGAGATATGACTTATTATTTATGGTTTAGATCATGTCTGCATTTCACAAAGAAATGTAAAAACTCATTGTATTATATTAATTGCACATTGAGATGTAACATTTCATGATAATTGCAATTTCAATACCTGGACACAAATTATCATGGGACAAATCTTGTTACTCTAGTATATATGTAGGAAAAAAAGGTTGTTGATTAAGGAGAACCCTTTCCGGGGGTGTGGGGACGTGTTACTATGCACCCAGGGTTTAGGGGCAAGTAAGAATGCTTGCATGGGCTCTAGCCTCTGAATGGAAAGGACTGTTGGTGTCTCAGTAGTTTGACTAATTCGATACTTTGGAGTTGAGAGAACTACCGCAGATACATGTGTCGATAACGGATTGTCATTTGCCCTGGTTTCCATTGCTGTTACAAAAATGATGTCAATGGAGATTAGGTCTTACAAATAAAAACATTTGTAGATGATAAAAGCAAATGACAGACCATATAAAATTGATTACTCGAACCCTGCTTTGAGAAAATGGCATCTAAATTCCAGTTGCGTACTCCTGTTGGAAAACCCCATGCTGATTTCGAAGCTTAACAATCATATGATTTAAAGCAGATCAGTGTTATGTTGTTTCTTCAGTCCTAACAACATGAAGGTCATAGTATGGAGTTATGACTATTTTGTAGACATCACACCCGGTGGGTACCCGGCAGTCCTGTATGAATCGGACGAACCGGACCAACCAACGATGCTCTTGTGATATGAAGTTCTGAGAAGTCAATTGTATCTCCCGACCTACAATTTGCGCATTGACCCTGCTCAAATGACTAGGACAAGTTAAAGACGTATAGATATCAAAGTTAACTCTTCACTTGATACAAAACATATGTGAATGATTCAATCAAAAGGCTTAATAGAGAAAAAATTCCTTTTCCATAACAATAGTCTTTCAAAAGCAGCAGCAGGACAACGTGCATTATTGGGGTAAGCTATCGAGATGTTCCAGGTTCAACTCGTTCGGTGTTTGAAGCTCTTGACATGCTATGCAACTGCAATTGGACATGACTCGGGAATTGGTCAATGTTCACCAGACTGCTATTCCAACGTGGAGCAAGAACCAGAATGAACCTTAACTCAGTTTCTATCACCATCCGTGCAGAGCTTTTAGGAAGTCGAGATACACATAGAATTTTTACACCTTTACATGCATAGCTGATCTGAGCCCTAAGTATTAGATATAAAATAGAGATTGAATTTAAGGAACACATACCTAGTTCGACCTCTCATCCTGTGTCGTAGCTCTGAGCAAATCCAGAACTAGCTGGCCATTGATAAATTCTGTGTTGAGCAACCTCACAATGCACTGAACTCCAGCCTCCTTACATGTCCAGCGGGCTGAGCGTGGGCATATCTTCTGAGTAGTGGACCACAACCAACAAAATCCACAAAGAGGAAGATGTTATGTTGTGTACGTATAGTCTAATATAAGCAAATTTGAGGAATAGCAGCTTAAATTGCCACCTTGTCTGAAGTGGGATTGTGTTCTTGATAACTCATTACTAATGTGAAATTTGAGTGAAATGGCAGCTGCCACAAACTGTTCTCCAAGCACTTCACATGCGTGTGCGTAGAGTACCGAAGTCTGCAAGCACGAATTAAGCGTACCTTGATTCAAGCTGCCATGATCTCCTTCAAAGGTTAAAATGCTTAAGTTCTCTGTACATTGGTTCGCTTGGAGACCTCGATAACACACAAATGTCACGAATCAATCACTTAACAGAGTACTCATACGCATTCAAGATTGCATCAGAAGATGTTACATACACTCCTTCTTCACAAGCACCAAGGAACGGTATGGAAGGACAACATTCACACATGCTTTACGTGAGAATTGGCACTTCAATATGTCCAAATAACAGATATGATATCCCCATGGTATCATCCCTTATAAGTTCCTATATGTTATGAAACGCCGAGTTATACTCTGGTAGAGGTCCTGTCGATACACTCTACAATTGCCTGCATATGCAACGTCAGGTAACCTACAAACGACTTCCACAAACAAGGTTTCTTGCAAGAAATGATTTGATCTGTTCTGACTGTGAAGCTCACCTCCTAATCTCCTTGTTCGATAAGGAAAAGCAGAGCGAAGCTTCTTGTGTGTTGGCAACGAGCCAAGTACGAAGATAAGATTCTTCCATGACTGACAGAATGACTGCAGATGACAACTCCCATGGTGGCATCGTTAAGAGTCCAAGGATAAGAGCCATCTCATGAATAGCATGACACTTTCATCAGATGAACTGATATGATCGATCTACAGTCTACATGATACGTACAGGTGGGCAAAGGACAGGGACACATAACCTCTTAAACACGTACATCCCTGCACCAACGATTTGGTAACATGTGTCATGCAGGACGTGATTGTACGAGCAATAGTTTGTAATATAGAATCCATTATTGTATGTAGGCCGCCTCCCATGAACCTAGACAACTCAATCAGCAACACTGTAGTAACCATGACAACTTGCCTAGGTGTAATGCAGAGATCAAGGTTTGAGTCAGCCATCGCCACAATAACTTGCGTATAAATGACGATACAAACCGGTGAGCCAGACAGAGAGTGACATGTCTGGAGTACGAATAGATTGAAACAATAGTTTACTCGTTAAAAATCATCTGAGTGCCAATTACTTTCTGGCAGTGGTGCTAATTCTACAGGAAGTCGTGGAAGATAGATCCAACAAATGCTAGTTGGTTCCCACCGACCACCGCAATCCATGCCGACAGTCTCGAGGCAAGAACTATTTGGTGTGAAATTCAGCAACTGAGGATACTCACTCAAGTATAGGAGGTTTTCAGAGTGCTCTTTTCACCCCAAGCGACTGCGTTGATAATGAGGCATAGATTGAATACCCTTTGAAATCTTGGGAGACAAATTTGGCGGCAACGTTTCTCCACTTTCGAGCTCACCTCTTTTTCTGCATAAAAGTAGACGGAATCGGTTAATTGAATAGTGAAACATTCACACCTCGTTTCGTTCCTTTCTTTAAAAAACCAGAAATAAAAGGAAAAAACCCGAAAACCATTACCACTTCATCTGTCATTCCTACTGAGTGACAGACTAAGATTAGCTTGCAGTATCTTCTTTAAGGTATCATACGACCTTTTCGGTTCCGACAACTGCCTAACTACTGTAGGTCGCAGATACTGCCCAACGAAGATTCAGGTGCTTCTTCTTACTTCGTTAATCGTTCCCACGACGTGAACGAGTCCGTAAATCAGTTATTCCTCAGTTTGATACATTGCAGATCTCACACATATCAGTGTATGGAGACAACAGTGTAGCCAATCATCTATAGTGCTCTATGGAAGTATCAGCAACCGCGCCTGGCTGACTGGACAAAATTTGGTGACCTTAAAACATTGAGAGACATCATATCTTTTGGAAAACTACAATTTCGAGTAGCCACAAGTATCGCTCATCATCTTCAGCCCTTAAACAGACATACGAATTACCAAAGAAGAGACAGAACTCAAAATGAGTTTAAGTGGCGGAGAACTTAGAAGTTCGGCTTGTAGGAGACCTGAGCTCCCTCGCTCTCCGCCATTTATGGCTTCTCCACACAGGAGACGCATGTGGCGAGAGATAACAAACGAATCTATAGAATATGATGACTGATGGTTCCATCAAATTTATCTTGACCTAAGCTTGAAAAAATGAATGACCAAGAGGTTGCATCTTCTCGAAGTCGTATCATATTTACGGTCCTCTACTATGTGCACTACAAGGCAATGTGGTTGACGTTGCAAGATTTCTCACAAAATCAACCCTACACGATCGAACGCATAATCCAGGCGACGCATAGTCCACTTCTGGTTGAGAGCTTTTTCACAAACCGAACAAGAAAATGTATGCATTACTTGACGTAATGGAGAGAGTGAGTCGTTAAATATCTTTAACTTCGCCGTATATCCGATGACATTGGTCAGGGCCATTTTGGCGCTCTGTGAAGCTCCACTTGCTCTCGTCTTTTAGACAGCCTTATGACAAGTTTGAAAGACTGAAAACTGGAGGCCAAATGCCTTGGTTATTACTATACCTAATATTCTCAACCTCCTGTAAGGGTTTCTTTGTAGATTTGAATCTCTAAGATAGCTTTTGGATCTGGTCTCTCCATGCGATATTCATCATTCTTATTCAGTTCCTCCAGATCAAGCCTTACTATGTTTCAGCTCCGACAACTTCTTTGTCGCTGTTTGTCGCTGCTAGAAGACAGGTGGAGTATCCTGATGGTGCGGCTTTCAATTCTGTACCTGGATAGTTTGATATAGGTGCTTTGTCGTGGTCTTCGCAAGATCGCTTTCGGACCACCGTGAATTCCACTGTGTTGCTGGAAACTGCGCACAGACATGTTCCAAGTTGACGCGCGTACTTAAAAAATGACAGGATGGAGAGCAACATGAAAGTGACCATTCCTCTGAACTTACAGACAAACCGATTGTCCACACCATCTGTTTCTCCTGCATTTCAATATATCGGTGGCACTCAGTCCGATACTGCCTCCTGCCTGTGATTCGGGGTGCAGTCCCCACAGATAGATCCACACAAAAACCCTGGAGACAACTCCACTCTTTGATATGTATCACAGGTGCGGGGCCTGAACGGAAGATCCGAGATCCATTGTCCGCCCAAAACGCCTTCGTCCCCTCCACTGACAAAGTCACCTATCGAATCTACCCCCTAAACTGCAAGTAACACATCATCAGGCTTACCACTTTCGGAGACATTCCCCTTTGTTGCTCCGAAGGCCAGCTCCAGCCTGCAACAGGGACTAACCAGCTATTAGGTGTGGAGTAGATCTCATTAGAGCATATTATTCACCACGGCGAAGGTGACATCAGGCTGACACAGATAAGAGTCGGGATGGAGACTTAGGTATGGCTGAAATAGAGAGGATCGAGATTGTGGGGATTTTGTCTATTTTTGGCAGGATAATCTGCAGTCTACTCTCCAAGTACCCCCATGATTCATGAATGCTCGATAGTATGCCAGGGAATGAGAATGTGGCCCACCTTTCCATGCTCTGGTTGGGCCCAGGCTCCTCTTATGCGTTGCATTTATTCAAGGTTGAAAAGTAGTTGGGCCCATGCTTCCGTTTTGCTGGCATTGATGAGGGCGTTTATTCTCTTGGGTCCACATTCCACTGGAGTTGCATGGCCTACCTATCATGGCAGCAACTGTGATCTATGATCTGTTGATTCATTGTATTTAACTTCACCTATCAACAACACCATCACTCCAAATTGTGAGAATGTGCATAGGTACTAGGAAGGGATGGGATTACGACACTTGCTACATGACCTTATTCAGTCAATATTTCCCAAGTTCTTATGTAGGATAAGTATGGGAGAGGACTGTGAAAGCCTAATATGGCAAACCTTTGCTATTGATGTTTGCTTTCACACTCCACATATCTTTCCTAATGTATGTGCCTTGGTCCCCTTCTGAAATGTTACAAGATTTCTACTTCGTCAAAACGATTATGAATGGTTGACAGTTACTCACGATTTTAACCTTTATAAAAACTTCATTCAATGTCCGGTACATTTACTTTTGTATAAGACTCACATAAGTACTAAAATGTAGTTGTCTACCCAGAGGCTTTCGGGCACTCTATTTGTTGTTTTGTCCAAGTTCAACATAAAAGTTTAGTACTATGGCTATAAAATGCTTTCCCTCTTCACTTCCAAATTTCATGAAGACTGGAACACATATTAGTACAGCATTTAGCATTATTTGCTGCCATTCTTGATGGATGAGCTGCAGATGTCACTCTTTGCCGGAGATGTTTCCGTGCCTCGCTAAGCCTTGAAATATGTTCCTACTGAATGTTTGCAATCATTTGCTCTTCGACAGAGCGTAAGGACAACTATGAACTGCCCCGCATCAACTATTGGTTGAAATGGGGTTGAAATTGTCTCTTGTACTCTCACCTCCTTCAAATAGAAACACCTAGCTACAGGTTCCATGTTTGAAGACTTGAATTGCAATCACTATCAACCGCAGTCTGCAATCTGGACAATGTTACCAACTTCTTATTGTTATTTCATAGCATTTCTTTAAATCATGAAGTTTGTGTCATGCGGACTCTGCCCTCTGGAACCTTAAAATCTCCTCATCTGCAATGATTGATCAATACTGAACAACATCAACGACACCGTGCAATGCCCTCTAAATTGGACTGGTGTTTCAGTAGGTCTGACTATTCAAACATGTCAGGATTGAGTGAGCTCGCCTCACGCTCACCTCAAGCTACAAATGTCCCCTCAGTGTTGGTCACTTGTTAAGACCTGCAGAAATGATACGTGTGTCAATGCTGATATCTGTAACATGAGGATCACTCAGTGATTCGGAAGATTTAAGGTGCGATCGATCCTTGTCCATCTTCAACCTATTCCGGCTAATCTTATTCTGTACACAAGCAACAAAATATCAGTATCGACAACTTTCAAACCTCGCAGGGGGCTGCCATTGATCTGCTTGTACACTCTGGGATTTGCTAACTCGGTCCTCCAAGGCCTTGCGGTTGAGTAGCTTCTTCAACTGGCTCACAACACCGAAGGTCCACCGAGTTAACAAATAGTCCACACTTATATACACCTAAGCAGCCTGACAGTACTCCAAAGGTTTTCTCGAGCACATCTATAATGAAAGTAGATAACAAACCACATAAAATCTGATATCACATCTCACATTTATTTGAGAAAAAATCTTCGAGTTAGCATTTTGGAAGATCACATGCTCATGTCAATGTCTCTCAAGTGGCTCAAACTGAGAGCAGATCAAATTGTTGGTATATCAGGGCTGGCAAGTTACTGAATGAAGCTCCATGCACTAGAGCTGGGGAATGATTCGGGTTTGAACACCATCCGGTAGACATGTATGTGTGGATGGAAGTAGAGCTGGATATAATTATCAAAGTTAGGTCTGACTGTTTGACCAACCAATTCATTTCTTTGCCGGCTTCCCATTTGAACCCAAGCAAGGAATTAAAGACGGTTGCAAAAGACATATATGATGTCGCATTGTGGAGATAATTACAAACATTTTACACAACCCTCAACCCTTAATGACACAGATAACTCAAAGATTGAAAACATGACGCAAAATTTTCCACCTGTATCAACATCGAGAAGCAAAGTCAGAACTAGCAGTCCAGTTAGAGAATTTCGTGTTGATAGTCCCAAACAAACAAGTAATCCATGTTCCTTGTTCGTCAGCCGGGCAAACAACCAGCAAACGCAAAAAGAGAGCACATTGTGTACATGAATTGCTTCGTAATTTTCTTGATATTCTATTCTTGATGTATCCATGGCCTAATGCAAAACGTTCAGTGAACTTATATCTACGCACAAACTGTTATAATACCATTCCAAACATATTCGAGGACCAAAAATTGCAAGGACGAAATTAGAGTACTTTAATAAAAGTAGCCACGCGCGATCTGTTTCACCGGTTAAGATGGACAATCCGTAATCCATTCCGTAGGGACCCCCTCACAAACAACACAAAAAAGTCATATCTGTTGTGTTCGAATTCACATTTGTTGCTACTGAGACGAAAAGAAGGAAAACTAAATAACGGTCATAATTCCAACTCAAAAGGAAGGCAAGGACCAGTCACAAGTACTTCACCAATGCTCCATTTCACATTGACTTTTGACACTCCGAAAATTATCTTCCCGCTTTCAATCTTGACATACTTTTCCAAGATGCCTGTGACCGCAGATCTGTGACTTCAGTGACAAACTGTCCGGCAAAGCTTTCTCACAACTTTATCCAGTTGCTATGACTGCAACTCTCAACTGTTTCGTAACGTTTACCATACTTGAAGCACATGGGATATCAGTGAACTAAATGCGCTTCCATTCAGAACATCTCGTCTTCTAACGGATATCGCATTGACAATAGAATTCAAGCTTCATGCACATTACACTGTGTACACTCCCAACAGTTCACTTCTCATGAGAAGATAGGATCAAAATTGACTAAAAGTTGTCTGATAAAAGCGCACTTTCAAGCACAGATGAACGGGTTTTGTCAATCCCTTTCGAACGTTTCTCTGTGCTTAAATGTGCGCAATTTTCAGATAACATTTGGTCAAGAAAGCTCTATCGGACGGAGATTGCCAAATACGTACCAACGCGAATGAAAACCATGAAGTTTCTTCTACTTGGAAAAATGTCTTAAGCGTACCTCAAAGGGTCGCAGTACATTCCTCTCAAGTTGAATCGCATCCGCAGCTGTGGTCACATTTCTCAGCTTGTAGTAGGCCAGTTCGAAGCTTATGATGTAAAGAACCAGACATGATTATCATCGTTGATACCGATACAACACCAGAATCAAGAGCGTGTCGGTACCAGCAGATACCAAAGAATCGTCCCTAAATCGTCGACTATATTTCAGATTACATCAGAGAATGTCTTACTCAACCTGATTCTCAATGCACAAATCGCCTACAAACGTTAAGAACAATAACTGGACTTTCAGCTTTTGTATAGTCTCACATCTGACCTTTTGAGGTCATACCTGGTATGAATCCATGACAATTACAGTAATAGAACTCCTTGCCGAGAACTGTGTGTACGCACCTGCAATATGTTACCATATCCAGCATAGGCATAGTTAGGTGAAAACAACGTTCATCAACAAGGTATGTTGATAGAGTAAACTCAATTGCCGCTGTGTATGCAAATTTCATTAAACAATCAGCCAAAACATCCTCTCGAAGGACGTAAGATTCTTCTACCAATGCCACCGCGACTGCACCGTGTAAATTTAGATACTGACATCATGATGAATATCAGATTGAGAGACTTCTTGACGAACAATATAACATTATGAAGAGAAACACATATCATTTTGGTAGCAATTCGGGTTGGCAATTCTCATGAATGTAATGGTATGGTCAATAATCTGCTTGATGCACTTCCCTGCTAAATAACCTTACCTTATGAGTCCTTGCAAGTTTCACCACCACCATCGAGTTATCGCCTCGAACATGCTGGAAACAACGCCATTATTTCCCACCACCAACCAGATCTGGGAAAAAAAATAAGTTGCTCAATGGCCGAGCCAATAGGAAAATATTCGATGAACAAGGGCATTCGAAATTGGACGTGGAGATGACATAACAACACAAACAGAAATTCCTACTCAACAGAGACAGAAAAACCTCGCGACGTCGAACTATACACTGGCAAGGCAGTTACTCGCCACGTTTAACTGCACCCTTTTATTTCACAACTGCAAGTGACTCGTCTGTTCAACTAGCTGCATGTGCTGCATTTGGTACTGTCTCGAAACCATACTCCCAAGCTCATACAACAAATTTTGCACCTACCAGTGTCAGTGCTCTCCACGAAGACAACATACAGCATTCTGAACAAACTCCACTCTACAGTGCACATATGGCCAGCAGAGGAGAACCTCATCGACGACTTATATACAAACAATCTTACGATACATGGAGAAAGTAAATTCACAGACAACACAGTTGTGCGCAACTTCAATATTCTGTGTATGAAGCTACCACAGGCCTGCATTGAAACCTCGATCAGCCCTATTGACATACATTGGAGGTCCATCTCCCATTGGAAATTTTACACCTCTATATCTGTTTAGCAAATGCCGTACAAGAACTTAGCAGGATTGGAAAGGAAATATATAGAGAGACGATTAATACATAAAATTTTAATCATCCTATCATATAATTCTCAAATTTTAGACCATGTCACCAAGTCTGGTTGTGTGAGCGTCCACGTCCACGATACAAGACCAGCCAAAGAACTTATAAACAAGATCTAAAGAGGAAACTTCTAATAGATGAGACAACAACACTTCGGTAACTAAGGGACGCAGCTGAATGTCAGCTTACACTAGCTGAAGTTCGTCAGTACAACTTAAATTCGTGCTACATTATTAGTCAGCGATGATAGCTTCACGCTTCAACACACCAATCGCTATGCAAATGTGAGCAGCTATTATCAAATACCTAACAACATATGATAAACTTTAATATTGCGAAGGATTGTTAGTGATATATGACATACTCAAAACCAATAACTCCTCACCGATCGACATGACCGCCACATGCATGTGTGACGTGAGAGAGTCGACAACTACTTTCTAAACGACCACTGTGGTCCATAAACCCTGTAGACATAATTCTTTACATCATTATACCACCCTTAACAGATTCTGTTTGAAATTGCAAACCAAGCTACCATGAGCATCTATGAAGCATCCAATCGTGTGAAACAAGTGTGGGATGCTTCACAGGCAAAACAACAGTGAGAACTGAAGACGAGGGATAAATTCTGGAAATTGCCAATATCCATTTGCACTAAGCTGTCGGAAGGGGGCTTGCAAAGCAGGTTTGAGTAATGCCCTCAGATTTGGGTACCGGCAACATAGACGGAACGAGAAGATATCTGCGGATTACACAAACTTGTTGGAGTACCAAATCACCTCCAACACTCGAATAACCAATAGTCATCAATCACAACGCACTCCTGTCATAAAACATCTTGGTTGATTTAGTCAGCACAACAACTCGTGGATACATCACAAAGCAAATCAGCCAGCGACATTGACACCCGACATAAGTCATGTCTGAATGACATCTTACTTTCAAAATTGCCTCGAATTACAAACAGATTAGCAAGGATGATAGATCCGGCAACAGATGTTTGAACAAGTTGATGTCAATCAACGCCGTGTGGATTGTTGTAGTCACAACCCCAGACTAGCCTCAGTACTGCAGAGAAGACCTCCTGTCTTCGCATTCAAGAAATATTTTGGCCTTGTAGTAATTTGTCAACAAAACTACAATAGACGGGGAAATTCATCTTGAAGTTGTTGCATCTTTTTGTCAGCAACACTACAAAGACAACGAAATTATCTTACAGTTGCTGCTTCTTGAAAGTAAGGCACGTTTTGTCTTCCTAATCCATACCCTTAGGATCTTCAACGGATCGGCAATACTTGGATAACGTTTTTGCAGAATAAATATTCCCCCTTTCGAATTATATCTTCATCTGCACAACATCACACTGTGTCAGATCATTTACTGCATCGAAAACTGAGGAACGTGAACTCTTCATCTTCTATTTCTTACCGACTGACTAATAATCGTAGATTGGGTTGCAAGGATCCTTCGCGATATGTTCATGTCTATTTGGCGTCCTCATATGGTGAACACCTTTCTCATGCATTTCTGCATTTTGGATCTGAATTTCCTTCAGTTCCGTGCACCACTGTACTGCTGTAGGTCGCAGGAACCGCCAAGCGTCAATTCAAGTAATTTGAATAGAGTTATTTACATAGCACGAAGTTTGTCGATCAGGACGAAGAGTCTCTGAAATACTAAAGATCTCAATTGTCTTCAAGACGTTAGCGCAAACACCTTAACACAGAATGGACGACAGGACATCTACAAGTGCTCTACGGAAAGCTCAGCGTGCCTCACTAAATGACAAAATTCGATTACCTTGTCATATTGATACACATCACTTCTCTAGAAGCTATTTCAAGAGAAATTTGCGATGGAACTGACTGCGATTTTGTTGTGGAGTGTATTTATCATCGTGATTGTGTTAGCAGAACACTCAGGGAACACTTCGAACCCGACTTCCACTCCACATATTGATTGCGATGCATAATTACCCAGTAGTACCGACCTTGAGTGTACATATATCAAGCTGCTCAAATTGTTGCGCGTCAAAGAGATTTTGTGGCGGTGCGCAGGCGTGGAGCTCGAAAGTGAGGTATTCTGTCAACCTTGTATAAAAATCGAACTTTCATGGAACAACCTGCAATCATCAAACAACTTCTATTGACCAAGTCAGGAAGGAGAGTGTTAACCGGGGTCGCTCCAAACGCATGTGAGTATGTAAACTGCATGACACAAAGAGGATTGTGCTGACATCAACCACACATCGACACCTCATCAATACAGTCATCAACAGGAAATTCTTGCAACCCTTGGCATGACTTCTTTGCACTTACGAATTGGTTAGAATAGAAATAACTTGGATAAGCATGAGTTTTCAGGATGTGCAGGTCTAGGAGAAGCATGAGCATGCATAAAACACTCTATGAGAATGCCTCAAAGCACCTCGAGGAGAAATGGCGCACTTAGCTTTGGTTGTCGGAGTCGCTTGTGCCGCTTTGTGCTGACACAGATTATCGACATATTTTTTCGGCAACGTCGGTGTCCACTTTCTGATGAAGCTAAGAACCTCATGAATGCCTAGAGGCAGACAAGAGTGTCACACCAAGTCTCGTCGCTCCTCGGTCATTCAAGCTCGTTCCAAGAAACCCCAGCCGTCTCAAGAGATAGATGTGATATTTTAACATTCGGTCGACGCACTTGTCTGCCTCCTGATACCTTGGAGAACTTCGCTTGTGATACATGGTTGAAGTGGATGCGGGCCGTGTGACGTCAGCACCAGAAAGAAGAAGGCGAAATCATCAAACGTAGCCATGTTTGTACCAGCCGGAGCTTGTAGGTGTTCACAGAATCCCCATACATCGTTGGTGTCCGCTCAAGTTCTTTCCTCAGCCAGTGGTTTCTGGAGTACCTGCAGTTTCCAACCCAAACTGTTACAAATTATATGTGTGTGAAGACTTACCAGGCCCGGGAGCAACAAGGAATGAGAAGTATGACAGCAAGAGAGTGAGCACGCATCCGCATGTACATATTGTGTAAGTGCGCAACTGTGCTCACTCTCTTCTGTCATTCCACTCCCCCTCACACCCCCCAGTTCACACGACGACCCCATGAGGCCCACAAGTCAACCTCCGATCTTGTTTTGGTTCTTTCCACCAGCACTTTCAAGCCTGCCGTCTCTTAACCGATGCCATTTCTCCAGCTGATCGTACAACCGGAACATACAGCAAATGATGACTCCTGCCAAGATCCCAGTGGCGGAGGAGCCGACTTCTCTCCAGAAGGTTTGATACCAAAGGAGCCCGGAGTGGCCTGAAAATAGTAGCAAAACATAGACAGTCTACGAGCGTGCTGTAAGCCACTGCCTCCCATCCCTCAATCCCCATCCTCCAGGGTTTCACCGCGGATTAGATTAGAAATTTCTAAATCTTACCTTCTCAACAGATTGGAGATTGCCGACGATAGGAGATATGAGATCCCCCCGAAAGCGTTGCTGCCAAGATCAGGTCTGGCTTAATTCTCTTCAACCCGATTCCTTCGTTTGCCTACCTGTTGTGCATTACGGATACCACAGCTACGAAGTTGGGCCTCAGCTCCTTTTGAGTGCTTGCAGCCTAACCAACCGGTCCCTCCCTTCACCCTATGACGGGAAAGCTACAGCCGCTACGCGGCCCATGCATCAGCGCTAGACTTGGATGAACGTCATTTCCACTCACTGAACTATTGGAAGCGCGCCGTCCGGGAGTAGGCGCCCTATTTTCAACCGCTCTTACATTCCCCAGTGCCCACGTTCCTCCTTTCCTGCCCTGTTCCTCTCCTGGCATCTTGTTCTTGAATGCCTGTCTACCAGCTACTGCTTCAATGCGATTATATGCGAGCACAGACGTCTGACACGTCCTACAGCTAATTAGCTAACAACTTCCTCTCGACTCTCTACAAACAATAACTTAAGTAAAGCACATCTGCTCGCTCTCCTCTCCGCCTGATGACTTCCTCTCCTCTCCTCTCCTCTCCTCTCCTCTCTTGTGCAATCGTATGTATATATGTACTGCCTACTCCAGCTTCTGCATTTCATGGCCAGCAATGGCTTTATAGGCGATGAGGGAGGGGGTGAGTCCAATATGACATCATGGGGTGTTTAAGCCAATATGACATCACGCGGTGTTTTAAATGGGTGCACTAGAAGCTAGCGGAGGAAAACAAAACAATTTTATCATTTAATTTGGTTGTCGATACGGGTAGGAATTGGTGGTCGATACCGGGGAGGAATCGGTCGTCAATACCGGGGAGGAAGCACCACTTGCAAGTAAACTTGAATTGACATGTGGATAGTTGTTTGTAGCAAGGAGTCACCCTTTGTGTAGTGTCCACTCCAACTTGTGCACCTGAATCATAGTCAGCAATGAATCATAGTTCCCAATGTGAGATGTTGTGTTTTGAACGAGGACACTAGACATGGAAAGAACAAATAATAAATCAAGCTTTTTGATCATCGATACATTTCAACATATGAACCACGGGGAGAAGATGCCAACTTTTTGCAAGTGAACCTTGAACCAGTATCTAGACAAGTGTCCATGGGGAGGCTTATAAAAAAAATTGACTCCCATATAGGTTAATCACTGCAACACTTAGATGCTTGAAAAATGAAAGACCAGGATGTTGTGTGAGCAACCTAGAATCTACAAGAGGGCTGCTCCATTGCACTACATAGCGCAATCTCGAGTTTGCACTTGAACCATGTGGTCAGGCATGCATACCTCACCCTTGTCATAAAGTGGACCCCGTCATTTTTTTGGCTTGCTAAAGCTTTTGGGCATGGCAAAGGGGTACTACACCGCTTATGATATTTTGTCATACACCAAACTAGATGCCTAGAAGTCTCAAAGTGTCATGTCCAATAATTTCCAATATGATATTATTTGACAACATAAACAACTTTGAGAAGGGATCCCACCTTCCAATTCTAGGAAATCAACGTCAGTGGGTGATTATTTTATTTTGTGCTACTTTTGTTTTATAACTAATATTCAAAAATCTTCATGAAAACCTAGGGCAAGACCCGGAAATCTTGGACCCACGTTAATTCCACCTAAACTAGAAAACTAGTGTGGCACATGGAGATCATTGTCATGCTAATTTTCCACCCACACTAATTAGTGCACTATGGGTTCTATGCCTGTTCTATGCGTTCTGAGAGTGTGTTGACTTCATCCATAGAGATAGGCCTGCTCATAGCACATTTAGCATTGATGATAATTGTGAGAAAGAATATGACTGTGGGGCATGTCGTGACTGAAAGCCTCCTCATCGTTATAACTAGAGATGTAATTCTTAGGAACAAAATTATGCGACAAGTAAGAAGGGGGTGAGTAGGTATTTAGTAGAGTCCGATTTATGGATGAATTTCCAGTCATAGTAGAATTGCTTCATATGTACATAAATCAGTGGTGTCTATGGTAAACAAAATGGCATAAAGAGTTCCAGAAGTGAATTACTACATAGTACAAGTCTAGGCTATAAGTGAACATCACGTCTCTAGAGCATTAGTTGGACCACATTCGTTCTCAAAGCATGTTTAATCAAGGATCCCATCACATATTCTTGATTTTTGTTTTCTCCCCGACATTATGTTGCAATGTGCGATGTGTATTGGCGGCAGGTGCCACATAACCCTAATAGGTTTTGCAAGCTACACAACACTATGATAGGTTTACAACTAGAAACGATGGTGAGGCAACAATGCCTCGGTCATGTTTATGTGTTGAATAAGCAAGCGCATGGAATATCCGGGGTGATTGGATAGCAATACACCTTGTAATGTCAACCCTCTTCATCCATTGCAAAATGTCTCAAAGCCACATAACATTACTCAACGATGTGGGCCCTCGGAATATAACGGTCGGATGGTTGGGAGTTCAGTTCAAATACGAATCGTCCTACACAACTTTTCGAGCATCCAACTGTTTTATTCTGAGGGCCCATTGAACGAGCACCAACTATGGAGTAATGTTATGTGAGGCATTCCACATGGCCCATAGAACATTGCCGTAGAGGGCTCCCGGTTTCATCTTCCACATGGAGGTCAAGTGGGTCTTAGCAAATGTGAGCATGACGTGGGGCAAATATTGAGGGGAATAACTATTTTGTGTCGGAATAGAGAGCCCTCTACAGTAGAAGACAACTTTTCCATTACAACCATCTGTTGTGACTTGGCCAACGCAACTCATGGTGAGAATGCATAAATGAAGTTATTTTGATTGTCAACCAAAAGTTTTTTTGGTTGCGGTTTTTAGGCAATGGGTAACCAAAACCCTCAAGTTGACAACTAAAACGATTTATATATGTATTTTCTTGCCATGAGTCGAAGTGGCTAAGTCGCGACAGATGGTCGCAATGGACAAGTTTGCTTCTAGTGGAAGTAGAGGTCCTCATGCCATAATACATTGTTGGCTTTTGTTTTCTTCGTCTCATATTTGGTGTGCAGGCATTTTTTACTCCACAGGGATGTACTTCTAGTCCAGTGAACCTTTTGACTTCTTGGACTTCAAAATCAATCTCATTTCATTTCAATAGGGGTTTCAAAGAAAAATTGAACAAAGGAAAACTCCATATCTCATGGAATGTAGACGTTCGCTCTAGAAAATCATGCTCATTCTCCACTTTAGAGAAGGGATCCCACCCTTCCTATAGAACCCGATTTAGAACCACATGGGGACCTCATAAACATGATTGACTTTATTCTTGGATCTCCATAATTGATACATAGAGAGCATTCTCAAATATGGAGAAATGTGTAGCATTTTACACCCCAACTGTATGCATATACATGAACCGAAGTCTCTACCAAGGGTGAAATGCCCAGGGAGTGCACTATTCATTAAAACCAAGCATCACGTGCGTGCATGCCCCTTATTAAAATACCCTTGTATACATTTTATTTTTGCTAAAATCAAGCAATATACTTACAAATCTCATTGCTTCAAAATACATTTCCATACGTACACAAGGGTCCAAAAACAAATACAGAAATTGTATATAACATGTGTACAAATGTTTGGAAATGCAAAAATATGGCCCTATTATATGTATAATATCAAATCATGGATTTTTAGTTGTAAAGTCGTTACTTAGTGGATGAAAAAACACATGATTCTTGGTCCAGGTCTGACTTGAACGCGTAAACGCGTAAATGCGTACTTTACATATATTTTTCTATAGCCTCATGTATATCTACTTCTTGCTTAATAGCAATATGTCTCTTGTACGTACATTTTGTACATGCTTGTTTTAAATAATACCCCTTTTGTTCACCCACGTGTATAAATACAATACTTGAACAGTGCACTCCCTGGGGTGAAATGTCTCTATGCATGCCAATTTTCAGTTGACACTATAGATCTTCAAGAATTTCCATAGGATGATGTCCACGTGGCTACAAAAATACTCAACCTTGACTAGAAATCCATCGATTAACATTATAGATAGATAGATACGGTCCTGCCTCTTAAATATGACACGTATGGGAAACGAGAAACTCATCATGTTATTGAGGTGGCACATATTCAATAATATGACAACTTGGACCTCTTTGTCATAATAACGAGATACTTCATGAAAACACACATTAGATGTTATGTCACATATACAAAATACATATCCTTCTCAAACGTCTTCACAAATATGCACATTTCTCTCATGAATCTATGTCGACTTGAAGAAGGAATCAATGGTCTACTGATGTTGTCACTTCAAATTAGCAACATCTATCTTATTGGGGCCAAAGCATGGTAAAGTGAATAAGGGTTATGTCTTGTCATACAAGTAGCCACATTTCCTAGTTATATAACTCAAAACAATAACAATGATTTATGTTAGAGTTACTAAAAAGGTGTGTCATGATGTTTTCATAAATGTATTTGCAAACTACACGATTTACATTTATGGAAGTAGATTCTAGAGTTTGCAGAATCTACTTCCATAGTTGACGGGTTTCGGAAAGCGAGGGTGAAGTAGACCTTAAGAAATGTATTTTGCTACAAAAATTTGTGGTGCACTAACATACAATATGATCTTGCCAAATACTTAAACTATACACTTAAATCATAACAAGTTTCAAAATGAAGTAGGTTTTTGCTCAAATCCACCACCCCATTTAGGATCTACTTCATACGTATCTCCATAATACTAATGAGGCACAAATTTGTACTATGTTTGGTTCAAACCCATTTGAGGGTTCCATGGTCTCGAAATGACATTTTGAATGGAATTGAGCCTATTTGCCTTATTATATATGGAAATTGTATCACAATGGAAGGGCAAACCGATTTTCTTGTTCACTTTACCCTGCTTTGGCTCATTGAGCTTCTTTAATATGGTGTGCAATTTCAAGACGTATGTAGGACTAACCTCTAATGGGTTGTCCATAATAAATGAAGCTAACATTTGTGCATGATGTTGCAAGTTTCACAAATAGGTGGCGGTCTCTCATCAACATGTGAAGAGTCCAAGGGCTTTGCATTAAGGTCATAACTAGGTGGCTCTATTATCTTTTCCAATGCCATTTCAACCATCTCTTACATGCAATATTCAAGTGCAATGATGTCTTCACCTTCCATTATCTAGTAATAATCTTCGAATGTGGAAAAGTAGATCGATGTCTTGAATTAGCTGTAAAACTCAACTAACTTTCAAACGGTCATACCTCTCCCAATACAACTCAATATTGAGCAAAACGACCACCAAAAGGAGCGCAATTTCAATAGCTCTTCAACAATGTATAGATGGGGAAGATCGGATCCAAACTGGCCTCAAAATCTACAAAAGAAGATTGATGTGGATTGATGTCTAGAAATCAATTGCAAAAACTTAACATGCCTTCAAATACTTATAACTTTGCCAATACAACTCAGAATCAAACAAAATCACAACCAAAAGAGGTGAAATTTCAAGAGCTTTTCAAAAATATGCAAATAAAAGCAATATAATGTGCATTGAGTTCAAAATGCTCAAAAACATACTATGCACCTTGGTTTAAGGTTCAAATGAAAAATTTGTTGCGAAAGAGGCAAAGCTAAAGAGTTCCTTTACAAGGTTTTGAGATAGAGAACCTAGTTCCCTTAGTTCCCATTTTCTAACATCACTAGACATTGAAATTCCTTTTATCCACATTTCATATGTGAAAGTTACACAAATTTAATATTAACTATGTACTTATGCATGTGTGGGACCCTCCATACATACGTTTATTACCTCTATAATATGGCATTTTGGGGTTCGTGAGACCATTAAAATGTCAAACTCGTATTATAGAGGGTAGACTCTAAATAGAAAGTTTGGTTTATAATACTTGTGTCATTATATCAAGGTTGTCGTATTATCAAGTGTTGTTTTAAAGAGGTAGGACTGTACGATCTTGTAGCCAAGTGGTTTGAAAACTCTATGAAACCCTTTGATGCAATGTTCTATAGATATTTAGAAATGGATAAGTCTCCATAGTCAATGTCCACCATGATAGGTGTTTTAGGTTCAATGTTGGTTTTGAGTCAAATACCTCTAAGGGGGTAGACTCTTTGTTGGGATCCTAGTGAATGACATGCATGAGTCACTATGAAATTAAGATCCCCTACTACCCTGGAAAACAAATTTATATACTAATAGTATGCTAGAAGATAGACTCATGTATTTATACTTAGGTGCTCAATATAGTGTGATAAATGTGTCCACTACATACATAAAATATAAATTATGAAACATATAGGTCTTTACTACATACACAATCCACTTTCACTATCAAATGTCAATATTATAGAATATTTTGTCCTCCACAGGATATAACTCATAAAAATGTGACCCTACAACATATGTCATTAAAGCTAGAGCAGGTATTAACATCTAGATTTATCATTATACAATTAGTTGAGGCATAAATCTACTTTGACCCATTCTATTCATAAAATGAGTCCATAACCTATCTCCATTTGCAAAGGGCGGACCATGAGGTCAATTGGTTCTCTATATTCTACCCACGGTTGGTGGACTCTTCATACCACGTACAAACTAACATGTGTGCAAGAAGGGGTATTATTTGAGGTAATAGCATACATAATATACATAAGAGAGAGGTATTGTTTTTCTCTTGTGTGTACATCTAAAAAGGTTGTTACATTTTTAGAAGTATGGGTAGATGTACAAAAGGGGCCCTAAGGTGTAGAGAAATGTGTTAGTTTCATCCACTTCACATTGTCATTCTTTGTTTTCATATGGTCACAGTCCTTAATGACTAAATGTGTCTTCTTATTAGGGTTTGCATTTGAGTTCTAGGTTTTAACAAACTAGAGGCTTTTGGAGCTCTCATGGGCATCCTTTAATTTTGCTCCCTAGATTGTGGCCAAGTTATTGTGCTCTCATCATTATTTGTTTGATACAATGCTATGGATGAAAAACTTCAATGACTTTAACTTTGGAAAGTGAAACTTGATTTTATATGTGATAAATGATCATTTAATTCTAGATGTGTAGTTTGTATATGTAGTGGAGGCATTTATCACATTAAATTGAAAAGCTGAGTGTTGATACATGAGTCCATTTTTTGGCATGTTGTTAGTATATATATACATATGTTTCCTCTATAAACTTCTCGTATATAGGGGTTTAATTTCATAGTGACCCACGCACATCATTTAGGTTCCAATGAAGAGTCCAACCCTGGGGATTCTACCCATCTATTACCAAAGTTTTAGCACATTCTACAAAACCTTGGCATTATACCAAATCTCATTATTCAAAGGCTTTGTAAATTTTAACATCTTCCAAAACCACTGTGCATTCTGAAAAGTTGAATTGAGGGGACTTGAATAATCCAAGAGCCTCCACTTTGGGAAACCCCATAACACAGAAGAAAAGCCTAACAAGAATGGAGTGGGTAGTTATTATGGACAACAACCAAATGACAATAATGGATCAAACATGATTTGGATGAAACTAGCACATCTATTAAATTTACTTTGTGCTCCAATCCTTAGGATACCCTCTGGTACATCTACTCTACTTCAAAAATACTTATTGACCTTTACATTTGCATGCACTAGAAAAAAAAAGTTGCCTCCCCCTTATGTCTACTATGTACAGCAGTGTCTCAAATAATATCTATTCTTACACTCATGTTAGTCGTACATAATATAAAGACTCCACCCCCCGGGGTATGTCTACCTTAGGTACCCCAAGGACACAAAGCATTATTTACCATGACATAGAACTAGTATTATTTCATGCAAAGCTTTCCAACCATTCTCAAACAAGTTTTACTTTATGAAATTGTTCCTATTTTTTCCCAGGTGAGATAAATAAATTGTTTTGTATCGTAGCCAAGAAAATAACAAGGTTGCCAGGAACCAAAACGAAGAGTATGTTAACTCTTTGGGGTGCATGTGGTGGAACCAAACAACCTAAAGAAGGGTACGACATCTAAGCATAGTAAACAAAGGCAACAAAAAGTGAGTTGACATTCCAAGAAATTTTGGAGTTGGACCTAGAGAATCTAGAGAAGATTGTTGCCTCCCCACAAGGTGTCAAAGCTCTCGTTCTCGTGGCTACTAGGCACCTCATGTGCAATCTTGAAGGCTTTTGTGCAAACAATCTTGGCGTATTCAAGGGTACGTTGCTCCACAATTTGGTGTACATTCATAATATATACTACCTATTGATGATGAAGGTCAAGTCAATATTTGAATCCAAATTGTGCACGAAGTTGAACTCTTGAAACTTTTGCACAATGAGGCATAAGATTTCTTACCGAAATCCCATTGTGCCAATCCAAGGCCCTCGTGGCTTGGGTCTCGGCTACATCTCGCTTATGATCCCTCGGTGTTCCCTACCAAGTAATTCCTAACTAGTTGACAATGGTTGCAAGGATACAACAAATGCACATTAGGGACTTGTCATGGAACTTAACAATGATCATGGCCATAACATTGTTATTCAACAATGTGCATTCATTATGTGGCATCTCATGGTTATATTCTTAGGGCCCACAAAACGAACAAACGCATGCACACTGCTTGATAATATTATGGCTCTCCATGAATTTGGTGTCACCCCTCTATACCACATGGATTTGATGAAGGCTCCTTTCCTTCCCCTTCACAGACTTCTTACTCCTACCCCAACACCCGCTTGATCAGCGTGTTCGGCTTGCTCAACTTTGCAATGATTTCACATCGTTGGACTTCAGTCAAGTGGGTTGTCTCATGTTTCATCCATTTCATGTTGCGATTCATTGAATCAAAAGGTCTAGAAAGTGATACGAGTAAAGTATACACCTATTAACTAAGTGTGCACCAACGACTCCGGTTCAAAGTGCGTACAGGAGATTACTGTAGAAGATTAAGTCTACATTATTTGGACCGAAGCAGGCCTAGGAGAAATAAGAAGAAGAAGAAGAAGAAGAAGAAGAAGAAGAAGAAGAAGTATGTAAGTTTAAGGCCTAGGAGAAATACTATGTAAGTTTAAGGTACTTTCTATGTACTCCAGTCACGGTTCTAGGAGACATTTTAGACATGGAGCGTTGTTGTAGTTCAAGGGGAGGGGCAAGTTGCAGAACCAAATCTCTTGATCTTCACATTGTTGAAGGTGTTCAATCTCGTGTCGATATGCTTACAATGAGGTGTATGTTGAAAGCTATATCAAAAGGTTTATAAATCGCTTTTTTGGATGTGTGAGATCCGCTTCATGTGAGGGACATCAATTCTAAAGAGATTGATTTCTTACTAGCATTGTTTCATGGTTAGAAATGATATCCAATATTCAAAAAACAAAACTAGTTTGCTAAAATATTTCAATCAACAGGTGGTTTGGAGACCGTTAACAACACTCCCTTCAAGTTGCTATTCCCTTCATATCTAGTAGACATCTCTCCTCATGTCCACACGACATGATACCAACATAATAAATCAATGCGTGATGATTTGTATTCATACAATAAAACTGGTCATATAGTCATGAAAACCAATCTCGTAAACATGGCACCTAGTGTTTTTCCACCGTATAAAGCGAGAGAAGGGAAATGTCGTTTTGGGATCATGAATGTGTTGAGACATTGGTGCTCTGGACATTATTATGCACATGATCTCCCCTTTGGCCTATGTTGCAACTAAACAACACTAATTAAGCATCTCAAAACCCTAAATGTTGAGTTCATTCAGCAACTGAAGATGTATAAAAAAGTATGAGTTCAAAAGCTTTTTGGAGTTCACATTCGAGAGAAAATTGTAAAACTTGATGGCGTTTTGACTACATCTATATGGTCGGAATGAGGATAATCATAAACCCTCACCACCAGAAAAATCATAAATTGATGTCTTTTATAGACTACAAATCAAAAGACAAGATAAATCAACATCACTCAAGCTTCGATTGAATGGTTAAATATTTTTCTTAAGTAAAAATGTCTTGCAACAAACCATGTCGTCACAATCCTTTGCACCCATGCATATGACACGTCATTTTAACATGACCCCCCCACCTTTCGGGAACAGTGGGGCATGGCAAGACAATTGCCACCACCACCACCACGTCTTCCATTGCAAAGTAGATAAGAAACAATACTAAGTTCCAACCACATGAAGGTGCACCCATTTTTTCTTTTTTTGAGATATAGTTTCAATTGAATTGTCCGAGTTGTTGTAGATGTTTACTAGTTCCCGTGACAAGTGCAAGAAATTGGAATCCTAAGAAGAAATGGTTTTTTTTGGCCTTGAGAAAGTTGTATTTTGAAGAATACTCACAACCACTTTTGGGCATCCGAGGGTTAAAGAAAGAAAGGAAGGCTTGTGCTCATTCTCATGACCACCCAAGAGCAAGTCAAATTTGTGGGGCGATATTTCCACGTATGAGTGACGAGATATGAGTGAGATACAAGGCTGGCTGACACCAAATCAATCTCCCAAATCCCACCCGTATATATATTCATGATGTTGAAGAGTCTCCATCAAATTAGGTACTACCATGGATATGTATATATATAAAAATAAATAACTTATTTGTGGTTATGCTAAATATCTAGTGCCTATCGGACACCCGACATATCAAACCAATCCATTCTTTAAGTGCCTCTAATTGGCTTTCTTTTCTTCACCTCTTTAATATACGCAATAATCCCCGGTCGTCAATAACTATCTCAAGGTTCAAAAACCGTGAAGTCATGACATTGGATTTCTAGAAAATCATACCTTGACCCAAAAGCAAACTAAATGCAAATTCATGCTTTCTTCTTTAGTTTAACGTGACATGTTCATATTCATAGCACTTCTTTCTTACATCGATGATGAAGTCTGTTAATAATTTTTTCTAAATAAGTCCGGCTATGAAGTCTTTTCATCCAACTTAATTGTTATTTTATTGCACCAGTCATGGACTAGCTAGCCTCCCTCATGTGGTATTTGCTCCCTCTGGAGAATATTGTGTAGGGGACGGTGTATTACGTGACGCACACCAAGGCTTACTAGTGAGGTGGGAAACAACATGTTTGATATTTGGCTAATCGTTGCACGAATGGAGGTGCTCATTGGAGTAAAATTTTGTGACACCTATCATGGGGAGGGTGAAGACGTATTAAAAACATTACATAGCATGAGGTTTCTATCTATAATCAAATGAACTCCAGATTGGAATTATAAACCCTTCATTTAGTCCAGTGGGGCCCAATTGTAATGATTTCACAACAAGCTTAGGAGAGGCGTATCCGCACCTCCCATGCTGGGTGTTATGAATCAAAATCCCATTCATCATCCAAGTTATCAATATGACATTTTTCTCATCACATAAGGAAGGTGAGAATTAACTCAACCTCATCAAGGCAACTCTCACACCTCATTATCATTAAGAAAAGGTCTTCTCAACACAACCCATACGGCATGTGTCATTTAGCCATCATAAACGAAATCATATTTTGTGTCACACATGTGTCAAATAGACCCATATTGACACAAAATGTGATGTTTTGAACATGCATTAGATTACAATGTGTCAATTGAATTGACAAAACATGTGTCAATTCAATTTCATTTCTCAATATTTCTTATAAATAATTTCCAGTCTCTCTCATGTTATAATGGACACTTAAGATAATAACAAAATTGAGTTAGCGTAGACATTGGCATGCTACCTTCACAAGGTGCCCAAGAATGGACATCAAAATGCATGTTTATTCATTAGGTGCATGTAAATGGATATGTGAGGAAGCCAATGGAAGCACAAGGAACTCAATGTTGAAGATCTCACACCACAAAAATCACGGCTCCCAACCATTGATTCTCTTCCACTACACGATTTGATGATCTACTACAATAGTTGAAAATCTATCTGCATTCATGTATTTGAAACCTTCCTAGTGGAAGAGAAGGTCCAATGCTAAGGAGCCACAATATTCGGAATTTTTGTTGAAGGCCCCCAAACACATTGAAGACAATCGAGAATTCAACTCAACACCGGCGCTGATCATCTTTTCCTTTAAAGGGTTTAAAAGAGGTGATATTAGGGCCCATATTTCACGGTTTAAGGTGCCAATGGGTATGTGAGTATTCCGGTCCATATATCTAGTCTATTCAAGTTTCTTTGAGCTTCTAGATTAGATAGATGTGTGCAATCGATTTCGTATTTTCTTTTACTCGATTTCCTCTTCACATGCTGTGTGTGTGTGTTTTTGAAGAAAAAAATTATTTTGATTTTGATTTTTATAATGGTAGAGGTCGAATTCACCTTGATGTACCATTTATTCTAGTTCACTTGGCCATGTGACTCCTTAGACTTGCGCAACAACCTTTCTATGACAAAAGTAAGATTATGATGGTGTTTCTCACATGAAAGAACTCAGTCAAAGCTAATTCCTAAACCCTAATTCGATTTTCATATTTGATTGATTGTTGATATTCGTGGCTCCGGAAAGTGGAGTAGAGTCATAATGAAGGAATTCCACAAGCTTAAACCACAGGTTTGGAGAGGTGGTTAGAGACACCATGAAGGCGTGTGAATTAGTTAGTTTGGAAGATTTGGTCTAGCCGCCTCTCCACAAGGAGTTTACAAGTATGGGAAGAACCGTGAAGGGTGTGTCAAACCATTGTTTTGACAATAGCTCTATCCATCCATTAATTACGGGGTTAACATGGCGTTTGTGTATGGGCTTACATCCCCGACTCGACCCCATGTTTATATGGGTAGCCGCTAATTTTTATTTTTATTTTTTTGGTAGGTAGCATGCCACCTATAACTAGGCGCTAACCCTCAAAAGAGGGGGTTTGAACAATGAAAACGGGGGAGGGTCAACATGGGTAGTTGTAGAGCAGAGGCGCCCATTCCTTATTAGGACCCTATCGACAATGTATAGGGTGTCATGATTTTGACGAGGTCGAGACTAATTTCGGTAAAGAGAAGAAAAATCATGGGTGGTCAAAATAATGTTCTATGTCTCATAGCTTTTAAGGGTTAGTTTTCTTGTAGATGCGACCAGGTGAAATCTACACTTCCATTAGATTAAGTGATAGCAATAACCGGGTGGGCGGAGCGGCTCACATTGAAACTAACCTTGAGTCTCTGACTTATGATCTCACTAGGGAATCGGTTTTGTTATGACGCACGTCCCCGGTTTTGAGTGCTAACATGAGAAGGAATTCATCTCAAAAGCAGTGGTTATGATAGACTCTAGACATGGGTACACTGTGCTCGGACGAACGTTCGACTTCAAGAATTCGAAACAATTTCAATTTGAGGAATAAAATTATCGAAAAAATTGCAATCCTCCTGGTACCTATCTTCCTACACATGAATGTGTTTTGCACCGCCTTGTACTACTTCTCCCCAATTTGGCACAAAATCTCTTAAGCGATAGGTTATGGGCGCCTCTACCCTAAGTAGCACCCGGTCGTTAACTACTCCTCCTCATCCCGCTCCCCCGCATATCTTGCACATGTGGTCGCCCCGACAACACTCCCAAATGTCGAGCCCACGTGTTGGCAACATGGGCCACGTTATTTGGGGACTTTATGGACCATGTCATTTTGTCAACGTGGTGTTTGCCAGTGTGACCTTGTCGTTTCCCATTCCCCAAGCTCAGTTCGTTCCTGATGTCCCCATAGTACGCCATTCCCTCCAAACCCGGGAACACGCTATTAAAAAACTAGCTAGAATGTGCCACCAAAGATATGGTATACTCTTTTTTATAGGTAATTATGTATCTTTGATGAAATATGTCACATTGGATTAACACTATTATAAGGTTTTGTATAACATATCGACTTCTTTTTTTCCCTTTTAGGATTGATATACCGTGTGGGATGAATTATCTTTGTGTTGATAATGAAGCGTTTTGTGTCACCGAGTGTGTACTTCCAGTGATTTGAAACCTAAGTTATTGAAGCTTAGAATGTATTATGGCCGCCGATACAAAAACCAACCGCCATTTGGAACTCAATTGTTCCTAGTGACATTCCTTCGTATCGTAGTCTTGGTTTTGGCACTGCAACTGTTGGAAACATCTCTACCTTTGATCTCTACATTTCACTTTTGTAATTTACTTCAATTCATCATAATTAATTAAGGGGATGCCAAAAAAAAACGCCAGAAGGTGGACTCTTCATTGGAAACCCAAATGACATTTGTGACCGGTGGATATGCTTGTACTTCATCTCATGCGAAAATGATCCTGTCAATTAAAATACTAAGCCTTTAATGAAATCATAATTTTCATCTTCATTTATTATGAGATCACTCATTTCACATTACTAGCTCAACCATTTGGGAATTTCCCTGCAAAGATGGTGGCGACTAGGTCACCATCGATCTTGCCATCATGCTAATCGCCAACTATTCAACGTCTCAAGTAGTCCACTAATATAGGTCATCTCCACACATAGTAGATTGGTGCCATTTCCATTTAAAACCCTAGAATACGCCATCCATTGCTTACAATGCTTGTTGTCTCGAAGTGCCATTCTATTCTTAGGGCCACTTCACACACGAGACTGAGAGCCCGTGACCATTACACTTCAAGCACTCTCATTGCTGGAAAACGACGGTCCAAGTTTGCTTCACATTATACTTGAGGGACCAACGGAGTATGTGAATGCAAGATGGATGTAAAGTCTACATGGATTTCTCCATGGCATCAAATGAATCATGTTTCATAGTCGCTTGGACTATTTTCAAAAACCACCTCTTGGAGGTAGACCTAATACAAAACCACGAGGCCATGGCACTCTGAACACTCACAACCGTTGATTAATTCTACTTTATCATGCGTGAGGACCCGCATGAACAGAAATTCATTGAATAGCATTTGGTTGAGGACCCGGTCACATGTGACTTCACACTACACTTGAGGGTCCATGACCACACGACAAGATGTTGGAGGTTTGTTGGGACGGCCTTTGGACACTTTCTTTTGGGCTACCATAATTTCATGGTCAAGAACCTCACAAACTTCTCTCGTTAGATGAAATTCATGACTTATGTTTAGATATTTGTCTCACAATCACATCCCATGGTAGGACTGATGGTGAGGAGAGTGCACCTACGGATCCCCCTTATAAGTTTAATCCTAGACAAAGATTGTTGGCATTTCTTTGCACTTTATGAACACACAACAACGCATCAACTCTTGAAGCGATTGGGGTGGGATTGGTCGAATAGTGAAATAAATGATGATGCAATGTTTATTCATGCCTTGTATAAGTTTTGCCTTGTCCGATGACATAGAGTGGCTCGATTCTTATGAAAGGGAGGTGTTGGGTCAAATTCTACCAGGTCTTAAGGGTGTCACAGGTGACATAGACAACATCCTCATCAAGATAATACATCATTTTATAACAATCCTAACCACTCTAGAGGGTTCAATGGGCGAAAGAAGATGTACAACTATCAACATCATCGTCATCGTGGACAACAACGGGCTATTCATATATGCGGATCTCAAGTACCTTGGAACCTTTCAGGATATTACTTGCCTAAGAGACTACGAACTTGACATAAATTGCCAAAAACAAATTTACCCACACTGATGGGCACTTCGAGATGGTCCTAGGTGATGTTGGATATGTAGATGCCGATAGGTACATACTTCGTCACATGGGCAGAGAAGAATCCCTCCCATGTTGGATGTCTTTGCTATTAATGCTTTCAACAAAAGTCATGCAAGATATTGAGTGAAGGTTGAGTGGGGCATAGGTGGGTTAAAGCAAAATTTCAAGCAGTTGATGAAGCGCTTTCACTCCTCTTGCCCTAACTATTGTCATTTTTTTGCATTGGTTGTTTGTTGACTATTTTTTTTTACATAGGTGTAGATTGGATTTCACAACGCAACTTTATGGTGAGGAGAATGGTGATGGTGTGCGTGGTTGGGTCAGAGACTTCTAATGGGTAATGAGTTGACTTGTCTATATGTACTTGATAGTTTCACCAATTATAAAGTTGGCCCTTTTGTACTTGCTTATCTTTTAGAGGCTTCTTCTAGTCTCTCACGTGCATGTATTGGCTCCTCATGACTACTAACTCAAAAGCAATGCTTAGCTTAATGGAATAGCACCATTAAAATAAACCCTCAACCTCTTCATAGTAGTACAAGAGTCCATCATAAATTCAATATATCCATGCACTTAACCTTGAAAGCATGGTCACTTATTATCCCTAACTCCTTTGCTTTCTCTAGATTCCTCAAACTTTGGGCCACGTGCTTCTTGACTATGAATGTAGACTTGGCCTATGAATGTACGGTGCCTCTCTAGGTTGAAATGCCCTAGTAGCCTTTGAATGTAACTCCATTTCCTTTGCCTCGACCAACTCTGGTCTACCATCATCATTACCTTACACATGCTCAGTCAGTTACTAAGCCAACCGTAGAGAGTGGAATGTTGAGCAACATGGCAACAAGCTACTACAACCACTTTGCCACCTACAACAAGGGGAGGAAACAAATCACTCAACTTGTTCCAAACATGGTGTGGAAGCTTGTGTATGCCGATTTCGAGGCATGCAAATCCTAGCACCACCTTGCAAGAGGATATGCTTAAAGGATAGATTGAAGAAGGCCCTCAAGGAGGTGAAGACCAACACTAATAATGTATTTCTCAAGGATGGGGTACGTTATGGTAGAAAATATTAACATTATACATTCATAACCTCTCGCCGACCAAGAAAGTGCCTAGCATTTACAAAATGTATCTAAACCAAGGTTCTTAATCATTGTAACCTTCCTCACAACCTTTAGCTACTAGAATTGCCACCCTAAGTTTCTCCAAGTGAATAGTCCTCACCAACGGAAATGACATTAGCACCGCTTCAATGTGGATGCGCTTCCACAATGACCATTGTTTTAAAAACAATCTTAGTGTGCTAGCAAATTGACCACATCCTATGGGTTTTTTTGTGCATAGTGATCCAATTCCTTTTCATGTGCATGATAAGCAACATTATTAGCAATACAAAAGGAAGCATGGCGGACTGAGATGTCAACATGCCACCTCCATGGCTTGTCAATGGAGGGTAGAGAAAGATCCTCCATATGGTGATGCTATCCCTTGGCAATGCAACGCAAACCCCCAACAAGCTTAGGCCAAATATAAGTGACCTATAGTTCATTTGGCAAACCATATATGTATCAAACATCCAAGGCGTCAAGGCAAAGAGGATTTGTGGTATGGATTGGTAAGGAAGGTAGACGCATGATCACATTGATGCTATCTAATGCATCCCACCCACAACATGTGCCTCCCAAAGAGATGACCTAGGAATTGCACCCTGGTCGCACCTGATAATAAACTTGCAATTGCCCACAAAATAGCATGAGAAACGTATCCTTAGCATATGAATGGACTTGCAATCCAAATTAAAACTTCAAAATTCTTTAATATCACATGCATTTGGTTGCCACAAGCATGGTATTACGAAGGTTAGAGCATCTCTCTCTCTATAAATATATATAACTTCAACAATTTAGTATGGGTTCAATATATAGAACTAAAGAAAAATTGAGTTCTAATACACCACAAAGGGTGCACTCGTCTTCAAGAGTTGGAGCCATGTGTGTGTGAGACCTTTTTTGAGTCCCCATGTAGTACAAAAAATTATCACTCTTATTCAGACTGTAATAGACATGTGAGACCCTTATTTGAATCCTGGCACTCATACTTCAGTAGACATGCAAATCATCGACTACATACTATTTTAGGGGAGTTGATTCCCAAAGTGTAGTAATCTCCTGCTTAAATATGCACCCGTTTAAATACACATCCCGGTTAAGTGCGCAATTTTTTTGACAAAAGTTAGGGTTCATACTTTATTGTCTAAACATGTCATGCATAGTCATTTGTTGCGAATGCATGAATTGTTTACCCTTGGCATTCAATGTCATTTTGTTAACGTTTCGCTAAAATGTCGGAAACAATTGTCGCAATTCATCATACATTTGGCCAACATCCGTTGAACATTGGAGCAAAGCAATTGGTCGTTGATGTCTAGGACAATGTTGTGTACAACTTCAAAGCCTTTGAAGTCGGTAGCACTTTTAGATTCAACAAATGTCTTGATAGGCATGATTTCGTTGCAGTACATTCTCCCGATTGTCCTAGACCTTCCAGATCGCGCCTTCACTGACTTCGTACTCCCGCCCCAACACCCACTTGCTCAACTTTGCCATGATTTCACATTGTTGGGCTTCGGTCAGGCGGGTTGCCTTGGGTTCCATCCGTTTCCCGTTGCGATTCACCGAATCAGAGGGTCTACAAAGAAGTATGAGTAAAGTACGCACCTACCAACTAAGTGCGCACCAACGGCTCAGGTTCAAAGTGCTTACTTAAGTGGGAGATTATTGTAATGAACACTAAATTGGAATTTTTTATTTTTAGTTTTAGTTTTTTTTTGCATCACTCAAGTGAACAAAAATCCACCTGCATGTTCACCCTTGTAGAATGAACACTGCAAACCCATGTTGAGCTTTAGTTGTTTTGCAATGATGACCCAACATAAATGGAGAATCATGCTTACAAAGTCCATGGCACAAGAAGGGGTGCTGCACCCCCGTAACGTAGTGCAGAGTAATGTTATATATATATATATACATGCTATCGCACTTCCACTGGCAGCTTGCTTAATTAGACTTTACACGTGGAAACCGTAGTAATTATGTGCAGCCTCCAGTGTGGCTTTGTGTGCACAAACCCCTAAAGAGAATAACTTACAGTGTTCACTTTAGTGTAAGCATAGTCAAGCTGTTTGTTGATTCCAATGCCATGTGCTTCATGTTCATATCCACTGTGGGTGAGTCAGAGCAACAAAACAAAGCATAATTTATGCAATGGGTAATTATGATGATGGTATATATATATATATATATATATGACTTCAATTCTTTCATAGCATTTCAATGGTAAGAAGAGTACATTACACAGAAACAGTTCTTCATTCCAATGGCATTTGAAAATACTGTTTCTCTGGACACCCCATTCCTTCCTCACACTCAAGTGGCCACAGTGTCTATCATGGCTAACTTATGTCTGGTAAGCACCGGCGGTTAATTAGGGGCGGTTTACACTATGGACCATGAAGTCGTCCCACGGCCGTCTAAGCGATGTGATTGGACGTTGAAGTCGTCCCGGGACGACTTGGGTTTACACCAAGGAAAAAATGGCAGAGTGACCACGGAGGTTGAGGTCCACAAAATATTATTTTTTAAGCCTACTCTATCCACTGCCATGGTCCAACGGGTTTTCCGTTGGGACAAGCAAAAGAGGTGGTCCGGGAAAAAGAGCAAGGGCCCATGTCAGAAAAATGCCGTTTTAAGCCTTTTTGGTGCATGGTCATTCTTCATGGTCCACATTCGGTTTACACCTAGTGAAGGGCCCATGAACCATGAAAACTAATATTTTAGTAACTCGGACCATGGAAGTCGTCCCATGAAGTCGTCCCACGCAAAATAGGCCTCTTACGTGGGACGACTTCATGGTCCATAGTGTAAACCGCCCCTTAGTTGCAGATGAAATAACTGGTTGAGTTTGAGAAATAACCGGTCGAAGTTGAAGACTTCAGGAGAATTACCCATCATGTTAAAGGAATCTATGGAAGAATATACCCACTCAAATGAATGAAAGCAAAACCAGAAGATGTTAACATGTAACCGGCTATATTTAGAATCACTAGGATCTTGGCCGACTATATATGCCCAAACACTAAAGGCCAACTTCACACACAAGGCTGAAGGCTCTTGAGCATGGCACTGTAAGAAAGAGCTCTCATTGGTCGAAAAGGCGGAGACCGTCCAAGTTCACTTCACACTAGGAGGTGAAGACCTAAAGGCCCAAAGAAAAGTTCGTGGATGAAAAGTCTACATGCAATCGTACATGGTAGGTTGTGGATTAGGGTGCATGGTCTACTGGAATTTGCGTTAGACCTACCTCCAAGAGGTGGGCCTGACGCAAATTCCGAGAGACCATGACTTTTTTAATATATATATTTTTCCAACAAGACATATTTCAGGACAGGTTGCAAGGAAGATTCCAAAACAGATTCCAGGACAAACAAACACCACCAAGTGATTATCTTAAATTGATAAAGTTTGAGACATATTATATTAAACCAAATCCTCCCCTCTTTTTTCCGCCAACAAAATATGCTATGATCCCGCAACAGGGTTCATTCTCACTTCACAGTATGCTTGAGGGCCCAAGACTACATAAAATGGCTTTCCCAACACCCATGGTACGGCCTTTGGATGAGAGTCAAGGGTCCTCACCATTACAAGGTCACGGCTCTTGGCTCATGTGTGAAGTGGCCCTAACTTCCCGGGCACTATCTACCCTAGAACTCACCTCAACTAGGCAAGCGTGATTCAAGGATTCGGCACCTTCCATGCACAAGGAGTGCTGCTTGCCACTAAATCTACACCCGGGACATATGTACATGTGAAGATTATTAGCAACTTTGTTCCTCAAGGAATTTTGGATATGAAATAGGCTAGGCCACCTTGAATGCTTGTTTGGAGGTGATGACCCTCTAGCAACATTTGTGTTTATTTACTCATGCTTAGAGTATAATATATCCTCTCGAACGTGACGAAATGGCCCTTTGTATCACCTTCAACACTCGTGTAAGTTACTCATGCATGAATTTACGATTTGCTCCATAACTTCGTAGAATAAAATCTTCTTGAATGTGATACAATAGCCTTGAAGGTTACCTCCAACATTTGTGAAAGTTACTCATGTAGGGATCCGACAATTGTGAAATCTTAGTGGTGAGAATTCATCATGGTAAACATGCCTACAAAACATGTTAGGGTAATTGCCAAAAACATTATTTCATCAAGATAGAGTTGAAATGACGCAACTTTGGCGCCTTCCATTATAATGAAATTATGATAAAGTAGGTATGAAAATAAAGAAATAAAGAAATAAAATGACATCATTTTTGACAGCCAACCAAAACTCATGATATATGTTTTTTTCCTCTATTATGTTCAAGTGTGTCAAAAGGATCCACTCCTCCTTCTAGTGATTGAGGATATGAACAATATATTAGATTTACGAATGGCTTCACATGTTTAGAGTTTTTTTTTTTTTTGTGTTCCCTAAATCCATAACATTTTACTGGAGAATGGAGAAATATTTCACTGTTGATCAACGTCCTAGTCATTGTGCATGTGAACAATACCTTAAAAATCCTTGCGCATTATTGGTTGGATACAAGGTGTTGATAAGTTTGGTCTCATTTGGACTCCTTCATAACTTCTTCAAGATTAACAAACTTTTTGAAAATTTAGTCAAAAACCCATTAACATACCATAGGCTACTAGTTGGTCTGGCACACTTGTGCCAAACAACCGACTAATTTGCCAAGAGTCGGTCCAAAACTTTGACATACTAATTTTAAAACTCCCTACACAATTTTTAATTTTGTTATAAAATTCAGCTTGTTCACCAATTCTCAATGAGATGAAATTGATTCGAAAGTCCGGGAAGCCAAAATGCTAATGGGATTGAAAATGCATCAAGATTCCTACAAGTCGACCAATTCCCTAGAGTGGCAAAGTGTACTGAGTGATTACAATGCACAATAGTTCTTGTATAAGATTTAGTATATTACCCCTCCCCATCGGGTGTCCACAATCCATGTGGGATATGTGAACTTGAGAGATGAACTCCCGGTAATCTACTTCTTTGTGTTTTTTGGAAGTTGTGTATAACAACTCCAAATCATAACATTCTAGACTTGTTGGAGGTGGTGCTAAGTTTGATTGTCTAAGTTTTCCTACTTAAACAAAACTCCGAAATAAAATGTGTTCTTTGCACAATCAAGTTCCAAAAATTTGTATATGACACATTTTCTCTTACAACCTTTTACACGTCTTGAAAATGCTTGTTGAATCTCGTTCATATCTTTTGCACAAAGTATTAGAATCACAAAATTCCTTTTGAAGCTGATACTTTGTTCAATATCCCAACTTTTCCTAGTTGGACACAATTCTAAATTAGTGCATGTTCTATACGTCATTGAGGTTTGAAAAATTATGAGGGCAAAGATCAAGTTCTTAGCACATAGTCTTGTAATTTCATGTTAACCCATATTCTTTGCGATGACTTAGAATGACCTTGATGATAGTATGAACCACTTCTCCGCCTAATATCTAATAATCATCTACCAACACTATGTAGCCTTGTGTTGTTTTACCAAACTCTAGCAAGTAGGTAAGGCATTCAAGAAGACAAGAGATTGCAAAAATATGTTTTTATTTTCTAAATTAATCTTGTGTGTGGTCTTAGAATCATTTTGTGCCAGACGGTAACCCATGGTAATTTTCAAAGAATGAATTCAAAAAGGTGAAAGAGATACTTTTTCACTTGAATAATGTTGTAGAGTTAGATGTGGATGTTAGTACACTAAATATGATATTTAGTGTTTGATACACTAAATACAAACGCATACACTAAATATCAATAACCCTATGAAAGTAAGTAACGTTAAATGCAAACTCCAACACTAAATATCAACTATGGTAATATGTGAAAGTTACATGCACAAATTTAGTGTTAATAAAGATATGAGAAAAAATTAACAATGATAAAAGGAGAAGGGAAGTGGCGGTAGGGAAGGTGGTGGCGCATTTATGTCTAACACTAATTATCAAAGAATTGAAAATTAGTGTTGAGCAGGATAGGGTGGTAACAACACTAAATATAATCAAACACTAAATATCATATTTAGTGTAGTGGACATGAAGTGTCCTCAATTTTAAATGAACTCTTATAGAGTTGGATGTGGAGGCTATTCTCGATGACGACTAGACTAAACAAGTATCATGTTCATTGCTCCGAGATTAAGTTAATATGATTGAGTCCAAGCAAGGGTCTCAAGCAGTGGCATAGAGCTCTTGACAAATAAGGCGAAAGTTGTGTCAATATTTCACATCCATACTTTGTTGTATTTGCAGTTAATCAGGATTACACAGCTAGTATTTATGTAAATTTAACATATTCTATAATTGTGAAATTTTGGGTTTTTTTAAGCTTTCATGGGTTAAGTTTAAATTTCAATACGTTTCAATTTGTCTAAGTTTCATGGGAGATTTGTGAAACCTCAATGGTTGTTCAGATGTTACGACATTGATAAAAAAAAAATTCCACATCTTGAATGAGAACACAATAATTTTTTTTAAAAATCAAATCAGAATCGACTCTTGCACATTCTATCGGAAGATCCTCCGTACAATCCATCATGTTGTGGGGTTGGACCTTGGTCCAGTTTTATGTAAATACCACTTACATGGTTTTGTGTTACACAACACCGTACATGTAAAATGCATTCCATTTTCTTTCTATTCTCTTTCCTCTAGATAATGTGAAGAACACTCAAACTTTGCTTGACACATTTTCATGCCCCGTTAGACACTTTTGTCCACCATTTTGGAAACAAACATGGAATTTTTGTAAGAGCTTCTAATTCAATTCAATTCAATTGGGCAATACATGTCCACAATATGTGTGTGCTCATTTGCTTCATTTTAGTGAGATATGAGCATTTCGAAATCCGGACTTTGTTCTTGGTCAATTCATTGATCGGCATGCCATGGTCGAAACACAAAAGTGGTTGAAAGTGAACACAACTAGACCTAGTGAACTTTCAAGAAGTAGAGACCGCCCTTTGCTAGGCTTCGCATAAAGATGTGAGGATCCATAGTGATCAAAAGGATACTATTCCGATTGGCAGCTTATAGTGACAATTATTAGAAATATGTTTGGAACCACAGAGTGACCTTTAAGGGCGAGGCATCCATAGTTGACCAGGTCCATTTAAACCGCTCATTAAGGTCATGTAATGACGATATGGATGAGATCTATATTTTCTAGGCGAACGCAGTTAAGGTATATGTGGTGGTGGATTGTAATTGGTTACTTCCATAAGAGTTTTGACAATTGTCATAGCCAAGCATTAGCATTTTAGATGAGTGGTTATGGGTGCAATGTGAAACCCTTCTAACCCCATTAGAGATAAGTTTCCATCATTATTTGAGAACATAGTTCCAGGGAGTCTCAAGTCATTCTTTCAAGTAGGCCATCAAGTTGACATTAGCCTTTATCTCACGGAGGCTACCTCACTCCATCATTCTGGAGAATTAGTTGGTTCTGAAACCATTTTTAAGAATTTTTGTTCAGACGTTAAATTTGCGGGATGGAATGTTAACCCCCATGGTACCGTCACAACAAGGGTACAAGGAGCCGTGCATAAACAATCACTCGAAGCCCTAGAAGACTCAAAATGGTCCCTCAAAAAGTCAAAAAGCTCATGAAACACATACATCAAATAGCCATACAATACCTTAGATACCTTGTCCTATACAAAAGAATGTTCGACAACAACCAAGCCCCAATCGACCTACCCCCCATGAACCCAAATACCCATACCTAATTCACCAACAACTTATAAACGATACTCCCCCTGAAATTATTGTTTAAAGGAGTTCACCTCCCGGAAGGTGGGAAGTACGCCTACCATGTCACCTCGTAAAACGTGATATTATATTCAATAATTTGGGACCTTTTCAGGATCTAGAGACTAATAAAGGACTTGAAGTTTAAGTTACATGATACAAAATACAAGAAAGACAAGCTGATTACATGAAAATCAATCATATGCAACCATAAAACCAAAATAAAAAACATCAAATGTTCAAGATTACACCTGTAGCATTGCATCCGAATCCAATTTCCAAACACTGAAGACAATAAGGATGCATCCAAATGTGTACAATACAAAACAAACAACATAATGTGAAGAGCCAAAATGGAAAATAGATGTATTATATACTCAACATAGAACATGAGGGGCAACCTTTATTCATTTATTTATTTTGCATTCTCCTTAGAATGTGTTTCTCTTTGTAATAAAAACAAGTCCTCACTATAACTCCTCCCAAATAGATGCAAACTTGCTTATTTTAACGGTTATAGGTGCCTCAACCTTAAAAGCCTGGTATGATACAAACACCTAACAAGTGGGAATAGAACCCAGTTCTTTTACATCTATGATTTGCACTATCATGCACTCCATGGATCCATGGTTTGGGCACCCCTTGATGTAACATGCCTTCCAAGTTCCAAAATCATGCATCTAGGATTGTTAGGTGTATGACATAATTGTCATAGATATCTAGTTCTAGATCTAGACCTAGGGAACTTGCAACCCACCACAAAAGTTAGGGCCACTTTACGTTACTGTGGAGAAGTGCACCAGTCGGTCAAGAATTTTAGCCCAAGACATGGTTGTTTGAGGCGAGGGATGGTATGCTGGAGAAGATGAAAAGAAGTCTTGACCGGCTGTAGTGTAACCACCTAGAGGAGAAGTGTATTGGACAACTTCACCAAGAGGAGAAGCCCACTGAACTACTTCACAAAATGGTCATAGCTGGCCATAGTAGAAACCTTACCCCCTAAATAACCATTGTATTGATATTTAAAAAAATTGTGTTGATCAAGAAATTAAATGTATATGGCAACGTTTTAAAACTTCTTTCATGACAAGAATTTATTTGAAAATATTCCACCTCTATAATACATCCAGATTGAGGTAAAGAAGTAGGTAACATTATCTTTTTTTTTTTTTTTTAAAGAAATTACATGTTGGTACAATCCAACCTCGTTAATACGACACTCGATATAATGACACATTTTTGCGAGACCAAACTTTTTAGTTCAAAACTCCCTCTTTTATACGACTACAACACTTGATAATGCGACATTTGAAATCTCCGTTTTGTCATATTAAAGAGGTAGTTAATGCTACAATTTCTTTCATCTATATTATGTACATCTAAAATACATCCATTTTCACTTGGGAACTACTTGGGAACTTCACTTATTGTTGGGAACTTAATGGTAATTAGGGTTACTAGTGTAGAATGGACATGGTTAAAGTGAGAGTGGCCTCCTGCTTAGTATGTTGCCTTGTACACATGTGATATAGTATCACCAATATCTTGATGCCAAACCTCATGCATCATTGTTGTCTAGTTTCATATTAGAGAACTCTCTATATTTTGGTGTTAATGAAACTATTAGTTTCCAAAAGTTAGATGGGAATTTAGATAAGATGGCAGTTGCTAACTTGGGTAGGCAACACCAAAGATCTTTGGACTCTTATTTTAAGATTTCTTGAGAATATTTTTATTTGTTTGGAGTTATAAGTTATTATTTCATACCGTCTATATTGCTTAAACTCATTGTATATATTTTAAAGCACATATTACTTATGTTTTCGTATTCCCTCAATAACATGACAACTTTACGGCATTTGTCATATCAATGAGAAGACGACACCTCAATAATACGACTTTTTTTGTGTTTCCCAAAACTGTCATGCTAAAGAGGGAGAACAATAGTGCAAAGATTTCTCCACCGAAGAAGTATTTTATTCAAGTTGGAGTTCTCCGGAGGCCAAGTTTGTTGTCTGAGGCTTTGAGGTTGTCCAAGAAACTTGTTCTCTGGAGAACTCCCCTTCAAAAAAGTGTCACCACGTTGGCAACCGTGTCATTTCTTCATCCATGTACTAAGTTCTCCACCAAAGGACTCTTGGCCTTAGTGTAAATCACCACCGGACAAGAGTGTCACTCTCGGCCAATCAAATTTCAAAATCCCCCTAGAATTCATGACTAGTGAACTTCTCCATCATAGTGTAAAGCAACCCTTAGTCTCATACACAAGTGCAACATACACAATCTTTGTAGGGTATATAGGTCCACATTGAGATACACAGTTACTCTAACAACTACACATGTGATTGTGTTTAGGCTTTTAGTTCACTAAAATAGATTTGTAGGGTTTGGGTTCATTAAAAGTGGTGTTTTCTTAGCATGTTGAAACATGCCCTTGGGGAGAGCACACCCCCTTACATTTCGTAACCACATGCGATAATACGGTATTTAATGGGGGGATATTTATGCACCTCTCAATAAATTTTCCCTCCCTACTTGTAGATGAAAAACTACTTTTAACGTATTTTTTAACACCCTATATATATTTGTAATTCTTTGAAGATTCTAATTTCTGGCACAATATTTTCTGTATAAATTGTATAAGTACCAAATAGTGGACGGAATACTATAGCATTGTAAAACTGACTATGTGAGCAACAAACATTCCATACCGTTCAAATTATCATTCATTTGGGTTCAATTGGTAACACCAATCCTAAATCATTCAAAATATCATCCAAAACTAGTTAAAGTGTTATCAATAAACATGAGATAACAAAATATACAAGCTGAAATAAACAACATGTAAACACAGATAGAACAAAACAAGAATATAATTGGTTGTGACATGAAATTTTGCACAACTACCTACTTCAAAAAATAACATTGCATTCAAATAAAAGAAAGATAAATACAAAGAATTTAAAAGAATTACTTTAATTGTGTTTATAAATGCAATCAACTATAGTCCCATTTAAACCTTGTAACAAATAGTTACAATGTGAAGGGTTAGGAGAAAACTATGCACCTTCCAATATTATCAAGATACTAGAATTCAAAATTTAAAACCTTTTTTTTTTTCCTAGGTGCACTCTTATGTCAGCTAAGGATCCTCCATCCTCCCTTTTTATAGTTCCAATGCTCTTTGGAGATGCTCGTTCATTAGTAAGTGTATACACTTTGATCTTCTTCATTCCATGCCAAACTACAACCCTAAACTCAAACCTTGCAAGACCATACCCAAAATCCCAAAATTAACTCACAATTTCAAAACCAACAAATAAGAAACGAACCATGAAAGCTAAACCCTAAACCAAATACACGTAGGAAACATTGCAAAGGAAGTGGCCACTCTACATCATGCTCAAAAAATGCGTGAGCTTGACGATCGAGGATTGAGGTTGTGACAGAACCAAAACCGATTGCAGGAACCGGTTTGAGGGTGACGGTGGAGGCTGTTAGGTTCTAAGCATCCAACGAGGTCCCACATGTTTTGTGCCGTTATAAAACCCAACGGTCAATGAGGAGCACCATCGCATTCCTACCCCCAAAACAAATTCATGACATTTCCCTCCATACTCATGTGTTTGATTCAAATTTGGGCAAAAACTACACACTTCTTCATCCAAGTAGTCAAACCCATAATTATTCTATTGATTCAACTACACACTTTTAAGGGGATCCTATGTTATGACCCTATTTTTTTTTTACTAATTACCAAAATGGATCACTTATCCATCACCCTATTTTACATATAATCATGTAGGGGACATATTTCCTATGCTATGTTAGATCTAACAAAATTATAAATTTTACCCTAGACGAATTAAATTGAGTCAGACCCTACTTTCTTATCTCACGTGGTATTCTAAAATTACAATAGTCACCTCCCCGAGAACGTGCCAAGGGTTGTTGTAGCAACTATTCTTCTATTGGTTGGTGTTTTTCTAGACTGAGTGCAATTCAAGGTTTTTTCTCTTCTCTTCTCTCCAACTTCCTCTCATTATAACTAGGGTTTCTCACTTCAAAATACCGTAGGTTGATAGTTGGTCCACCATAGCTATGCCAGACAATTGATTAAAGTGCCAAAAGGCGGTTTGATACTTCAAAATAAAATTTCAAATTTTCAATATTTGTTCTCTCATTTCTTTGAGGTTCAATCTCAGCCTATTTACACATAACAAATGAAATGAAATTAATTTTAAAAATAGGGAAGCCAAAAAGGCTACAGGGACTGAAAGTTCATCAAGATGGTTTCAAACTGGCTAAATCTCTAGATTGGTGATCAAACACTGCTTGGATGGCTCAAATACAAGTGCCACAAAACTAGTCTAATATGCCTACTAGATGATGATGAACCTCCCCCCTTTCCCAAACCCACAGCATGTAAGTCAAAGTACTTCATTCATCACAATTGTTGTCGAAGCCAATCGAGTTGCAACTAAGGTAAGCATCCCTTAAATGGAAGCTTTTAGATCCGCAAGAAAAGAAAAGAAAAGAATAACGCCCATATCTAGGTACTAGCATGAATGTGAGCCTGTTGGCCTAATGCTAATCACGGTTGTCCGTAATGCAACTTAAGGTGTTATGCCTCCTTTCACTTCTAGATCCGCACCTTCTTTCTATAGGATATGAAACACACAATGGTGCGAGATGATTGTCACACATTGAATCCTTCTAGAAAATGTGTGAGGGCAATTTTCATTGATGATCTTCATGTCGTTTTCCTTCAATTTCTTCATGCATCTACATTTATAATATTCATTGTATGCATTGTGGCGGTGAATTTGTTTGAGGCATATCTGTTACATGATTTCACTAGCTACAGTTTGCCACCTTGGGTGAAGATATTGCTTGGCAATGTGTGGAGTTTGGATGCCCTCCCCATAAACTCAGGCAATGTGAATTCCAATGGGAAGTTGAAGATTACATGATATGTTGAGGCATGTTGCAAATCTCCTTAGGAATCATGGTTTTGGTTACTAGTGATTTTGTCTTGGATGCATTCGTTCGCGGGCATTTACTTTTTAGCAATTCACATGTGTCCCCATATGTTTAAGTAGAAAGACATAGTGACCGCCCTCAATAAATATCTATATCAAACATGTGTTTTGATTGCATGTTGGTCATGTATTACTACATATGTAACATAAATTGATGGAGTATATTCTTTGACAAATACAAAATTTCAAAGTCATTCTGTGAATTAAAATATTTGGGTTCATTCATTAACATATCATTTGTTATATGACCTCTGAAATTTTTTTGGCCTTATATGTTTTGGTAGAGTGTGTAGTTTGTTGAGCATCCTTCAAATTTTGTTTAAACATCCTTGTTTGAAGCTATATATATATATATGAGGACCCTACTCCTATAAGATCTACAATTAAGGAGTCTAATATGAGCATCATCATGTTAGTCTGCTCATGAAATAGCAACTCGAGCTACTACTTATACTTTGTTGTTTCAATATTTTTGAGGGTTGGAACTTGGGATATATCATGGCTTGACCTTGTATTGTCCCTAGTGACCTAAGGGGTCATCTCTTGTGGGGAGATTGTTCTAGGTCGCCACCTCACATCCTCCCCCCCCCCCCCCCCCCCCCCGCACACACACACTTGGCATGGTGGTTCTTGTGTCCTTCAAGAAGAGATAGGCGCAAGTCCTATTAGACTTTGATTTGATATGAAGGAGAACAAGGTGAATGTGATCCTTGGAGAAGCTCCCTAAGAATTGATCGAGGAGGCAAGTTTTCTTGCCTATGGATGTTGCCCATTATAAGAATCAACTATCTTTAGTAGTTTGGACAACATCCTAAAGGAAAAATGCTCCAAAGATGACATTCAAGTTCAATATGAGAGACACTCATCATTCGCTCAATGAACTTTGACCACCTCTAGAAGGGACATATGAACTCCAATTTTGGAAATTCAATTTCTCCCATGTATGTATTTTGATTTTATACATCTGTGTATATTTCAATCAAGGGCCAACATCCATTCCGTCAACCCAATTTAGAAGGAAAAAGACATTATTTTTATTAGCTACCTCAACTTGACATTTTCAACTTTGTGACCGTTGAATCTTCTTAAACTTCGTTGAATGATGATTATTTTGTTCCCATGCCTTCTTTATGAAGTTGGTTTCCGCATGCAAGTGGCTGATCAACACAAATGTTGATGATAGTGGATTCAAATGACCTCAACATCAAGATGGTATGAAAATTCCAAGTTCATTGGAAGACACCCTGAGGCAATAAAGAGTTGAGAGTTGGCCCTAAACTCTAAGATAGATGAGACTCATTCGATTAGATTCAAAATTCAGACACTTACTTATGGCTCCTAATTGGCAGTACAGTCGCTTTAATTTGAATAATGACGGTGATTTAGCTGCCGACTTGATGGTATTTGGGTTAGTCACCTTCGTAAAAGTCAGACTACACCAACCATCCTCCATAATGAGGAGTGCTATCCACAAGCTATGACACACTTGATTTTTGTGTCCAAGGTGGGCAAATTAGGAGGTGGCATGTGGTTTGAGGTGCGGACCAACTTGTGTTGTGGGTATCCGACAATGAAAAAACAATTCGGCCATGTTTTACCTTACATATGTCCACTATAGAGACATGACACAACCAATATTGACATTGAGCTTGGTTTTCATTGGCAAATGACCCATGTAGAATCTGTTAATGTTGTTGTGCACTTACACAACATTGAACAATAAAAGAGTCCCCCCCTAATAACACCACATTGGAAAGTAGGATTTCGGAACCTATATCAAAAACTTTCTCAACTCAAATTTCAACAATTTCAAATTCTTTGGTGTTGATTCGAACTCGCTAACATGCTCAAGCATCTAATGCTCGAACCCACCAGCTAGATGATTCCACAGAGTTGGAGGTGTCCACATTAACTTCATCAACCTTAATGTATGTTATGTCCAAAGGGTAGGGTTCCATGGGGTATGGGCCATCTGTTCTGGCAAAGAATAAGATCTTGCCTACATTACCAGAGCTCTTGCCGCCATCACCAAACCCTTGACCACATGCTTAATTGAAGGGGCAACATGTGGGCAAAATTAGGGGTTTTTCTAGTTCCAATGTAGTTCAAGTGGCATACTTCATTAATGAGGTGAATATTCATAGAATCGATGTTTAGATTGTGTGCACAAACATTTTTGTCATATGAGGTCACATTGTATAATTTGTTCAGATTGCTTTTATTCTTTGGGATATGGGACCTTCACATCTATGTGCATTCACAAGGAAGGGGGAAGGCGGTGTGCGATCAATTATGGTCAATAGTGTGACTTTATAAAAATAAGAAGTACAAATGTGCTTGTCATCCTAATGTCCATGGTTGGTCAACTTTCCCAAGTTTACAAAGTGCCAGTGTGACATCTATGGTCAGTCAACTGGGCTTCAAATTTTGTGTAACCCCTAGGAAAATTTCAGCAAGGAAAAATGAACATAGTGCCACACACAACTTGCTACAGACGAAGCAATTTGGCAAACAACACAACTTAGCCTTCACCCTCCAATTGTCAAGACTTTTGGAGACATTTCGTCAGGTCCCCCTACCTATCAAATCCTAATTTGTTAGCAATTGGTATGGTGGTACCCCTCATCCATGCCAATAAAGTGTAGCAGAAGGAACATAAAACTAGGAATCTATGTGATGCCAAAAGTGAAGTATTCCCAGGTCACATGGTTCAAGTGCAAAGGAGTCCTTTTGAAGAAGGTTTCTCTATTGTATTTGTGGACACAACCTCTCTATTAACTAAGTAATATGAATTAGTTCACTTTCTTGTATAATTAAGGTATAACTTCATTGTCTACTGTACAACTATAATGTTGTTGGGGCCAATCTATTGGTTGTTCTCTCATTTAATTTGATCTTACACACATGTACATGCAATAAAGTCATTCTTAACAAGGTTGGGAGAAGCCATCTGGTATTTGGAGATGCATCTTGTCTTTGGTGTATTTAATTGAAAACTCTCCAGCTCCAAAAATCACTCAAGATATAGATATGCTAGACCCACCAACCTCACATCTTCCACAAAGTTCCTAAGCTTGATTTACATGTCCTCAAGTGAAATGATTAAACTTAGGCCTAATCTCCAGAGATGCCAAGAAGCAGGCATTTCCTCTAGGCGCCCATATCAACCCTAGGGTTCCCGCTCCTTGACTCAGACTCCATCTTGTGAAAACAGTTCACGGGGACCCAATGATTCTTCTTAGCCCAACACATTGTCAGCTTCATTTGTGAATATTTGTTTTCCTCTTGCCTTCAACAACCTGGCACCCCAATCTGGCCTTGTCCTCCACACGAATAAGGTAGAGGGGGTGCTTAAACCAAACGTTTGCTTGATTTACCCTATAAATATGATCCTAATTGTACAAGTGAGGGTAATGATCACTTAGCAAATGGAAGCGCATTGCCATTACAATTTTAACAAAATCTACACCACAACCAACATGTACAAGCTTTGAATTCCATCCTTTGGAGGATACTTGACTAGGCTTGTCGCAACTTTTTACTATCTTGACCATTTTTTAATTCTAGCAAGGGTCACGAGCGCTAACCCTTCACATTCCACCCATGTGAATGGTTAGCTCCCAATACCTTGAACCCCCAAGCTCATAGGTGGATGACCAATCCTCCTACACTTGCATTCGGGACTCTCCCTTTAGTCGGTAGCCAATGATTGGATGTGGACTTTCATTCATGGAAGTTTAATCTCTAGTTGATCATCACGTTGCTGGAGCAACACTACAACAACCTTAATAATATTAGGCAACTATGCCTCCACATTGGGCCAACGCCCACGGAGGCCATGCTATTCGGCCTCTGATGGATTCGGTCGGCCACGCCACTTCACCCATATAAGCCTCTAGGACTTTGGGCAGGAGGGTCCCTACCCCACTGTTAAGAAACCTTTTGTTTCTTTCTCAAGAGTTGGGACCAAGTAGACATTTTCCCTCAGCCGCTGGGGTTGGAAGCCCCGAGCAGCTTCAGACCTTCATAACTTTGTTGTGTGCTCTCTGTTTCTATCAATCGACCACTCCATCAACATCTACTCTTTGTGTAGATTCCGATAGACTCCTCACTTGCCCCATTTGGGCAAGTATTGAGGAAGTTATGGCTGTTCTAACCTAGGCAGACCCGGGCGCCACTCCCTGGTCACTGCTGTCCCAGGGCGCTGTCCTTAGGCAGCGCCCCACTCAAATTGGCATATCTCCTAGCTCACACCTCCGATTGAGGTGTTCTTGAGCATTCTAGAATCCGGATGCCATAAGTTACTCATAGCTCATGGCCTTACCCTCATGACTCCTAGTCTCCGTGGGTGGGAAGCGTTCTCAACGCCCAGGGCCCTCACCCACACTAGGATCACTTGGACCCTCTCACCAACTCTTTCTAGGGTGCGACACGCTCATTGTGAGCGATCCCTCAACACTCACCAAATTCGATGCTTATCCTTGATCCAGGTCATTCGCATTGGATGGCATTAGGCTAAACAAGGGTATACTAACGGGAAGTGGGTATAGGGGGCCTGGGCAAAATTAGTATTGCCTACCTTAGTTGGATTCACATCAATGAACGACCAAACTAGTTAGTTTGCGGTAGATTCATATTCTTCAGCAAAACCTCCATAAACAAGCACATAGACAAGGGCTAGAGCTCAGGGTACATGAGCCAAGTCCACAGGGATCACATACCTTACAACTGACTCATGCGGCAGATCTCAAGCTATAAACAAACATGAACACGAGCTTGTGAACCGAGTTTCCTACCACAAAATAACTTAGTCCTTCAATGTAATATTGTTTGTATTCGAGGTCATAACGCTCTGGGAGTATATATGCCTCCTCTCTCTCACCAATACACCTGAACCCCATGATCATCTGCTGCATGCATGCTCCTCCCTCGACATACATCGATCTACCTTGGAATGTGGTCCAAAAGCAAGCATGCATAGACTCACTCGAATGCATGCTGCAGCATTTGTAGATGCTTTCCATGACAACGCGTTTGCGAGTGGACGTGTTTTGTGTCGGTCACCCTCGGCCATGGTGGTCTTCTGCCACACCCAATTAATCTGCAAAAGGAGTGGACTCACTCAGGGTTTCCACAACCATGACGAAAACTAGACCTGTGAAACTGCCACTTGCTGGCCTCAAGGAACCCACAATCGAACGGTGCATGGTTTTGTATTACATGCTCATGCATGCGATTCGCGTCTTTGTCAGGAGGAGGTGGTGCTCACTACAGTGGGTGGTGCTCATGCATGGATTGACTCATGGATTCCAAACATATTCATCAAGCCGATGATCATCAGGAACATGAAACGTCACACCATGTCAAGTTGGGAATGAATCTTGATGTAGAAGTCTCACATACAACATCAAGAATCGTTCAAATCTGCAACAACTACAACGCAATGAAACATTTGGCAGAAAATGAATGAAGGGCGTGGATACACTACAAGCATATTATACGAGTCCTACGCAATCGACCTTTGCCACGGGGAACTTGTCCGATGTAATTAACTAGGAAATTTGCAAAATCTAGCAAGGTGGTAGATTTGCATTGCTCTTTCATCGATGTGGGACGAGTGCATAGGACTGGTGTGCTAGTAGTAATGGGAGATGCGTGACACTAGACAATTTTAGGGAGGTCCTAGACTGATTTCTTCTGGTCAGATTGGATTGTGAGCATTTTTATTTAATTTTTTGGCAAATTTGCTTAAAGCAACACCGGACGAGGGAGTAATGAAGAAGTTGAACCTTAATTTTTCCAATCTTTGATATATTTTTCTCTATGAATTGAGAAATTAAATTTTGAGTTTTACATAGATAGGTGGGTCCATTCACTTGCAAGCCTTCTTCTCCCTCAAAAAGTGAAATGTATTTCTCGTGCCTAAACTTGTCATAGAACACGGCACATACTGAGTGCTTTTCATATTTTCCTTACACTTGGAAATGATAAAATTCTACATATATAGAGCTTCAAACAAGCCAACCTTGAATTAGTTGGAACCCATCAATTAATAGTTTTTTTACACATTTTACTAGTGGAGGAAGGTAACAGGCTTTTTGACATGATGATGTTTCCCATTTTCACCAAGCCATGAAAGTCATATGAAATATGTCTTGGAATTTCAGTTATTTTCTTGAGGAAATGTTTCTCAATTGATTTGGTGGGAATCAATGGTCCTTGTTCCACTGTATAGATGTAGTCTAAAGTGCACCCTTTACAACCTTCTCTTATGGGTAAACTCAAGTAAGGTCTGCACACTATAATATACACATCATATTCCATGTAGTATAGTTGAAATCTCCGACATGTAGAGCTAGCAAATGGAATAACATGTTCAAATCTTTTACATGGAATAGAAACTAGTTTTTACTAAGAGGTTCACTTCATTGGGATAGCTCAAATTCAATCGACATCAATCATCTTCATGGTGCAGATCAAATTTGACCAACACAAAGCCCATAAGAAACCGGGCCTATGCAACTAAGGGTTAGCAAAAACTAAACGTATTATGGTAAATGTTGTGGACCACATTATTGAACTTTTTTTTACATTTATAACATTTTTTTAGGGAGGATACCGTGGGTCACACTATCCACCAACCTATGCATTATTTAACGACAAAGGTCCTTGTTGTAGGTTACAGTGTTTTCAATATATATTAGGTTAAAAATTAGTATGCATTTGAAGACTTCAAATCTAGGGAAGGAGGTGGGTATATCACATGGGCATGAAGGGTGTACACTAGAGGTGTACACCAATGTTGGACGGGTAATACTATATAGGTGAATGCAAGTACCAACAGCTATTTGTCTACAGAAAACTATAGTCAACGGCTAGCATGATTGTAGGGAATAGTTGTAGTTTGAGGAGACGGTCTTGACTGCCTCTCTTTTTTGGAATCTGGAGACTCACTTTCATTTGACCGGAAACTTGATTTTCATGAACTTGTTTGTGTGGACCCAAGATTGTTGTATTTTACACGAGTGTTCTTCATGCGGCCATCCTCTTATTATTCAAACCTTGCCCCAACTTTTTATATTCTTAAGGATTCATTTTCCTCGTTCTAGCATCTCAAGCAATCAATCTAGTCATGCAACATTCAAAACAGATAAATGTGGGGATGGTCACATTCCAACTTGCATGTTAGATATCAAGGAGAAGCTCCTACCCGATGTGTTCAAGACCCCCCTACTCCTCCACATGGAAGTGCTTGGCCAACAAGATGCTTGAAGATATTGACAAAAACTTCACTGTTGTCAACGAACTCTATTGTGCTTTTTACGCTGAAAACGGCCGGCACATGGAAGTGTGCCCTAATTAATTCATACCGTACATTTGCCCACACTATTTACCATGATAATCATTGTAGCTCCCGTTTGCTTGCTGAGGTGTAAAGTGCAAACGATCATCCTAATCTCATCTGAAACATTGAGATAATCTAATCCCAAACCATCATCTTCAATTCATTCAGCGAGCAGACGCAGATGGTTGTTAAAATCTTGCTAACTTCGCCTTGTCATTATGTATGCGTTTCGAAGTGTTTTGCATGCAGATATCATTCATTTATTCATTTATGTATTTATTGATTTATTTTCGTTAGTTACTTCCCACTTTACACGCCGCACTGCATATGTGGCAGATCGACGATTGACATGGCGGCTGACACAGTCAGCTCCATCCGCCGCTGCTCAACAGTACACACGCCCTTTTAGGTGGCCAAAAGCTTCATTGTCCGCCACATAAGTCCCTTCCCCCCCCCCCCTTGTGTCAAATGATTGTCGGCCTACAGTCAAGATTTCGGCAATTATAGGCTTATCGAATGCTCTTGAGTCTTGGGCTAGGGCTGATTGAGCATTTGCAAAAGCCCTAATTGGGCGGGCATAGCCACTGGATGGCTCCCACAAGTATGGGACACTTTTTATGTTCATTTTCACGCAAGCATGACAGCTGTCAAAATTCGTATGAGGGTAATCGATCAAAAGCTGCCACCACGTAAACCTTAACTTCATTTGCCTAAAAAATATACATCTCATCCATGTCGGCATTACATGAGTCACCCTAGTGAGCAGTTGAATGGACTTGGTCGGTTACGGATGCCTCGGCCTTGAATTGGGGAAGGGGAGTTATTGTATATGAAATGTGTGAGTGACGGGTAGAAGTCTATAGAAGGTAAAATGACACAAGCATGAAAGATTAGCACACCTAAAACCAATAGAATAAGCGTTGAGCATAATTTCTGTTATTAGAAAATGATGGAATTGTATGTAACACACTGGAAAACACATCGTCTCACTACTGTATATATAAGTTAAAGGGTTTGAAGTTGTGTTTGTAAGGGATCAAAAACCGACATATGTATGAAATGTTTAGATGGAGTACATCCTTGTAACCAATATGTACTTGTTTTGCAAGATTTCTAGGTGTTGGTTTAGGTATACATATCTTACATACGGTTGGGGGTGAAAAGCATATGTTGTTTTAAGTTGAAGTTGTGGTTCCAATAGCCACTGCCATGGCACCCAACCGTACACCCAACATGCCTTCCATGTAACAACTCACAACCCAAGCACCTTATTTCTAGGCTACCGGGTGGTCCAAGCAGTTTCTATGGTCCGGACAATCGACTCCTTGTACACGTTTCTGTCACACTTTGTGTAGTTTGTGTTTTAATTTGTGTGAACTTTCTTAACTTCACAAAGATGCCATGCGGACTCCGTACACTCTTAGTTGCATGCAACGCTAGAGGAGTTCATCTCTTTTGAACTTCCTAGTACAACTCTTAGAAAACTTGTTGAAACCAACTCATATCTTGTGCATATAAAAAAAATGTAGATATCATAATTCTTTCCAGAGATAGTACGGTGTCTAATTTCATACCTTCTCTTTGTTGAACAAAATTCACACAAGTTCGTCTTCCATGTAGAATTGCTATCCCAAAAAATTGTTGAGGACATATTAGACCAAGTTCCGCATAGTCTTGCGATCATTCAATTATGTGAGACTCGTTTGGATGATTATGTGTCGTTGGATACGTCCTCCTTAATGCAACAAAGACTATCTTGTGGTAGAGCGGATGTGCAAGTTGTCGAAAGTGGCTTGAGGCAACGTTTAAACTAAGGTTTATGAGGCAAGAGTCTCATAGTGTAACGTAAGTATGCACCTAGTATTTGGATGAGGATGGAATCAGAATATCTGAGGGCGGCTCCCCTACGAGTTATTATACTAGGGATTGCTAACCATGAAGGTGTAGGTTGAGCCTACGATTTGCCGACATAATTTGGACGCATGAAAGTTATCCGCAAAGGGACTCGGTCTCTCCCCGGATCCCAACTAGCTTGGACTCGTGTCGTCTCAACATGTTGCACCCATGCATACGGATTGATATTCTGGGGCCACCTCAATTTTCTTAGCTGATGTAATCATATGTTCCCATGTCCAGGCGTACATGCCACACGCATGTATGTCCATATCCATAAGGTCATATGATATGTCTGTCATCATGTCCCTTATGTCATGGTTGTCATCTTCCGGGCATTTCTCCTAGGTTTCTCCCCACCATATCCACGTGTTGCACATGTGATCCTTTCATTTTTGTTTTTTTGGTTACATGTTGTTTTGAGAGGTGGGAGAATAGTCGACACGTGACCCTTTTCTTTGAAAATTCTCTTATTTGTTTAGGCAAGATTGATGGGGAACGGTGGGGCGACAACTACTACCATCACCTTTCACGTTTGCCATTGTAATAGATGTTGTATCCATTAAATATCTCGAGTTCAGCTTCTATCAAAAGGATGCCACCTCAGGTGATGCATGTTTGTAGCTATTCATACATGCTGGCAGTTGTCATGATCTATGACTTTCTATTTCGTTTTTACTAGAGCTAGAATGTAGTTTCTGCATATGATATTGATGGCCTCAATTAATGTATGGTTGATACATGACAAAATTTGCAAAGATCTTTTTTTTCTTCTTCAGAATAGAGAGCCTTCTATACTAGTGCCGAAGGCAATAAGATTTTGGAACGATTGGATGAAGAGCTCATGCCTATCTATACCACAATGATGGTTTGTATAAACATGTTGGATTTATTTGATCTCAATGAGCTTAAGGATGGTAGACAATGCGTGGTAAATCACAACCAAGATGTACTTGCTATAATTGCTCATATGCAAGTTATCCCTCAACTTTATAAGATACTCATTATCTTCATGATTCTTGAGTTTGATGAGTTGTATGCATTAATTTTGTTGTATTGATCATCAATTTCATGGTATTGTTCACAATCTTTCAAGGTACCTAATCAAGTTGTTTTCACAAAAACGTCCTTTGAATTTCAATGTTGCAAATTGCACAAAAATTGAATAATCCACTTTGAGCATGGTGATGACAACTTCCAATACTTTTAGAGAAAAATTTCTTACATGAATATCAAAATATTTGATGAGTACCATTTTGGCGTACACAAACATCCTCTCAAATGTCCATAATAATACAATCATTGTATTCAACAAGCTTTATTAATTAGAAACTTTGAGCAAAGAAATTCAAGATTGATATAGAGGTTCAATGCTACCAAATCCAAATATACTTATAAGTTTTAAACATGTATTTTCTTGACTAATTTCTTTCATGGGAGGCAGGTATATTTAATAGCCATGAATGTAAATGCTCATATTGCGAAATCTAAAATTCATACACAGAACAAGCATTTGTAATTTATATTAGACATTCATGACATTATATGCATCCATATTTTTTTCTTGGTCATGATCTTTTGAATTTTTTTATACATACAATATATTTTTTCTACCTTGAAAATATATTGGATCCTGAAATCAACACTTTTTGTACAACTGAATATTAGGTTTCTTTTTAAAAATAATCTCTACATATTATTATTTGTTTTTTCTTACACCTTATACAATCGGACTATAGCTCGTACTATCCCCAACTATATGAAAATAATTTTGGTGTATGAATAAAAATGAATTTAACCAAATGAAATTTATAATTTAGCCAATCGTCTTCATTTGTGCAGCCAACTGCATATTCTATTGTGAATTATGAATTTGTCTAATCGTTCATCTTTAATGTGGAAAAGACAAATTCTCTAATAATCATTTTTACCAATTGACAATTACAACTTCATGGTGGACTTATCAAATCCACTATAATATTCTACAGTCTAATCAAATCATTCCATACCAGCTCAACTTATTCATCAGCATCCCTAGATGAACAAATAGAAAACGGTTATGCTAGTCAATATGATGTCTTTAGGTCAATTAATGATATTCCATTAACAACATTTTTTAATATTCAAATTAATTGGTTACCGTTCCATCATGTTACATGTGACAACCATCATATATACATGCAGCTCACTAAAGTTTTCAAATCTTATGAATCTCTAGAAGGAAGAGCTCATCTATGTGACGATGTCATTATTCTTATTCCATTATTTGACTAATGCATAAACAGATCTATGATTTTATTCTTGGTTTGATTTTTTCAATTTTATTATAGTAGCTTAACACCATCAATAATACAATCGTATTCATTTGCAATTTGATGTCTAGTTTAATTTTATTAATTATTTCAACAAAATACATCGGTATCAACTTCTTAACGAAGTAAGGACTAGTTAAGAGTTTTTTAACCTACATGATACCTTCACCTTTTAATGGAGGGTCTTATAGTAATAATTATTCAAGCTATCAATCGAAACGATGATTATATAAAAAATATTTATTGTTTTAAAAATTGGATCTTTATATATTGTTTGTTGGATATGGTCTTAATCTTGAAAGCTTTCGAGCAATTGCGTACATATTCTAAACTCTTTATTATTACATTGGAAGATACAAATTGACAAAGTTGAATACAAATAAATATATTGGGCAAGTCACTTAGTGTGGAACTTGGTATTACATGGCCATTTTTAAAGGTATGCAATTTCATTAGCATATGTCGTTATAAATGCATCCAACTACAAAATCATATGCCAACATCCACATCATTTGACTACTAAAAGTTATATGAGTTTGTCAATTTGAACGTGTTTAAATATATTGAATGTATTCCAATAAATTCAGTTTCAATGTATTTATACTTCCAACAAATTTTTCATTACAGATTATGATTTCTAGAAAAAATTTCTAGTTGAAATTAGAAACTATAGTTATAAACATTAAAAAAATTAAAGTTTAAAATCGTTTTTTATGAAGTTATGGACAAATACATCCAAAAAAATTACTAAGGCTTCATATCAAGTGTACACATAAATTGTGGACACCTCTCTACACTATCCCATATTGTTTGTATAGTGGAGAAGATTTTTCCTCTCAAATCTTATTGTTCACTTAACAAGCATCACTAAACACATATTATTTATGAACTAAACATCAATGAACACACTCTCAACAACAAAAATAGATTATATTACAAGAAAATATAAAAAAAACCAAAATAATTTTAGTAAGTATCAAATCAACTTTCAATAAAGTAAGTAATTTACTTAGCACAAATATACCGTATGGGCTATCAATGTTGCTCTCAACACAAGCTATTTACAAGCTATTTTATGGTGTAAATGATTATGTAAAAGCGGCGGGTACGTATTCCGTAGTTTTACGTCATCAAATCATTGCAAAATCCAAACTTAGGGCTAGGTCCGTGTAGGTCGCCTACTATAATTTTGAAATTTTGAAATTTGTGCAAATTTGATGATGATGCTCCACAATCATGGATCCAATGGTGCACGTAATAAGAGTGTTGGTGCACGTTCTCTACAATGGGACGGGATGAGTTCGGACCAACTCATGGTGAAACCAAGAGTTGTACTTATGTGGCATCCTTAATAAGAATGGTTTATTTATTTGTTTGTTTTGGTCCAATGTCTTGTGACCCAACAAGATGTTGAGGTTGACAAGATGACTCTTATTCACCCGTGTACGTTAAGGTAGGCCTTGTAGATGTAAAAAATTTTGCTATTGAAGAAAAATGGGTGTGGTGCAAGTTTTGAATTACACTGTAAATGATGTGGGTCATGTTGTATGTCATTTTGTGATTAAGAGCAATTTATTGAAACACACCTTGTTATTGAAATTCCAAGTACAAATCTAAGTTATCTTTTAATTGTAGTATGAGTCTTGGTTAAGAGTTGGTTGTTTTGCATGCAATATTTTTCATATGTGGTAAGTTTGTGTTGCATGCTTGGAGTTGGTGTGGAAGTTTGGACAAAGTAATTTTTTATGTCAGTTCATTGGGGATCGAATCCGTTTTCAATCAGCATGTCAAAGGTTTGCTCTGTATAAACTGATATAAAAAGTTTTTTATTCAAACCTCCAAACCGACTCCAAGGTCCCCATTAAAAACTTACCAAATGTGAAAAAAATTGTAATATGCAAAACAACCAACTCTTGACCAAATCTCCAATTATATTAAATTTAACCCTAGTATGTATTCAATTCCTAGTGGTGATTTTAATTGCCCACCTTTTGGAGATATGTTTGACAACGAAGATTTATATAAAGCCAAATTTTTTGGAAGCCCACATTTTGTCCACCATTCTCAATTGAATGATGTGCATGATTGTACATATTGGAACAAGATATATGCTAAGAAAGAACTTTTCTAATAGAACTATAAACCAAAGTGTCTTGGTGTTGATCCAGTAATTGTAATGGTGGCCCCAACCATAAGATAACAATTTCCTATTCCTAGTCTACAACTACATATGCTATTTGATGTGGTTTCAATTCAAAGACATACAAGGCATTTTTATTATCTGTTGGTTGTCATTATAGAAAAATCAAGTATTTTCTCTCATATCGGAAATTATACAAAAGTGAACATAGTTTCCTCCATGAAGTGCATGTAATATTAGACTATTAGCAAATACAAATGTTGGGAGTTGCACTTGTTAGGCACTTGTCAATCGCATGCATCTAAACAGATATTTGTTAGGTGAGACACTTATGTGTGGGAACACTAGTATAAAACAAAAGTCCAAATAACGCACGTTTCAAACAACATGGTTCTAATATCGACACAACCATAGTCCAAAATAACATGATGTTCAGTTGGTTCAGACCATGGTCGTGTTGATTTTCGAATTGTGTTCTTAAGAAGGGTGTTGCTAGGAACCCCCCCCCCCCTCCACTAGTGGAATGTGTCGTACATGCACAAAGTATCAACCACGGGTAGGTGGGTGGGTGGGTCCAAGAATTGCTCATTGTTTGAGAGTTTCCTAAGGTTCAAGAACTAGCTTGGACTATGGATATGAGTATACAAAGACACATTCACCATCCTAGGACCGTGCCAACTTAGCAGACAAGAAAAGACATAAGTTGCGTGAAACAAAAGAGGGCCGGTGAATAAAAGTGATGGAGTGAGTGAGGGCATCGTGGCAAGTTCCTTAAGTTGGGTGCTCTCATCATTCGATAATGTAAAACTCCATATTGGCAATTGTTGCGTCTAGACATGCATATGGATGGGAGACCTTTTCCGTACCTCATGAAGACCTTAGTCAATGTGGGCAACGGATGTTGCTTACCACTAGATATTGTTGTAGGATCGGTTTTGTTTTGTGTTGCTTTGTTTTGGTATGAGTATTCAATGCTCAAAGAATAAAAACACAACCTAGACACCTCACAAACGTCAAGGTGTGGTCAAGGAGTGAGGAACCAAAGATCCAAGACCGAGACATCTAGAGCTACCACCTAAGCAAACATACTAAAGCAACCACCACAAACAAGCGCAAGCCATGAGCAGAATCACGAGTTTTTTATTTCTAATTTTATTTCAAAGTGAGGAACGTGAATTTTTTTGGTTATGTAGTTTGGTTTTATCATAACAACATTTGTGTTTGATCATGAAATATTGGTCACAACATACTACTTACGTGAAGTATATAAGTAAGTATTTTTAATTTTATTATTATTATAGTAGTACTTGATTGATAATTTTACCACTTTATATAATACTTTATAAAACTTTACATTTTAATTACAAATACAATGTACATTCACCTTTGATGCACCTAGCCACACGTTCCTTTCTTCACTAGACGGCTTTTAAAAGGTGAACACAAGTAGTTCATTTTGAAACCTTGTTAAAGGCATTTATACATTGTAAGTCGTTATCAGAGTGAAGAATATTGGAGATCCAACAAAATCAGAACCCATAAGCAATGCCTGTAATTAACCATTGCTTATGGTCAAGGCAAATAAAAGTCCCACGTTCGGTTTGTGCAACAAAGCATTTCACAAATTCCAAAAAGTGTGAAGTAGATTGATTTTTTGTCCTTAGTTTGATCAATTCCGGTGAATTCCACTCTAGAATGTCTTCTTTTGATGTGCTCTATGACATGTGCACATGAACACAAATCAATGGTTGCAATGGTGGAAGCTTACATACCTCATATGGTGACAAATTTTACAACTATGTTACTAAGGGAGGTCCTCCGAATTCCTTCATAAGATAGTTTGAGGGACAACCTTAGTGTCCCCAACTTGGATGACATCATGCTAGGTTAAGGTGTAGATTCTACTACAAGTAGGTTTAGTACATGGGTGGTTGAATATATAGGCAAGGTAGCTCCATTGAAAGCATGAGTATTGGGTTGGCTTAGAAAGGCATATGACCCTACCCCCATGGCAGAAGCGATACAAAAATAATGTGCTACAAAGGTGTCCATATTGTGGAGGCCACTGATTTCATAGTACAACTCTAGGTTGTACCTAGTTGGAAGGCACATCCCTTTGGCGATCTTCCATGTTGAGTATTTGACCATGTACCTCAAGTGGTACTTCTCATGCCAAGGTCACGCCTAGGCATAAAGTCCCAAAACTTGACTAAGTTGTGCTTCAAGCCGAAATAAAATACCTTCAAAATCATATGATCATCAAGAGCTTTGTTGGCGTTAAAATTGGACTTGGGTTGCATGTGCCAAGAGCTTGAGGGGGGTGGGGGTACTTGAAGACAAGCTAATTGGATATTACCAAGCATTTGTTAATTCGAACTCCATTTTGGATTGCAAAAGGCACACAAATCTTCTAGCCATGGAGACTAGCCTTAACCATGTGGGGATGACCCTCTTGACACAAAATTCTACCCTCTAACTTCCGTTGGAATACTTTCACTTGGCACACCTAATTGTGCAACAAGTAACAGGCAATGCGATCCCACCAACTGGGTTGCTAGGACTCTCTACAATTGTTGTAGTGGCAATGAGCCAAGGATGGACACCATTGTTTGACCTTGCCATATTAGAGGGGAGTGCTAACATGTGAGTTGTGAGTGATGAGCGGTAACTTGTGAGCGGTGAAGTTGGTAAAATATTCAGAGATACACCCACTAATCCTGTAACTATGGTATTTTGGCATAAATGGTAACATCTTTATTTATAATAATAAGAGTGGGAAGTTCACACAAAATGCAATCAACCTAATGAATGCATTACTTTATTTTTTAAATTAGCCACCGCAAGCTTGGCATGAGAGTTTGGAGAAGATTTTTAACATTGTCATTATATCCAACATTCACTTTAAAAAAATGAAAGCACATTCTAAGTATTGAGTATGCTATAGGGTATATTTCTAGAATTCATGTAGGTTTGAGAAATGAATTGATGGAGGCATTGCAATTTTTTGTGACATAGATGGAAGTAAAATAGGAAATTACTTGCCCATATCAATGTCCACAAAGGAATGAGCACATTTAGTGTAGTCAATGCAGAACCATGCAAAGAAGCTCTGTAACTACCCGTGCCTCCTCCTCATTGTCGTTAACATATGCAATACCCTCCTTTACCTCGACATTTATGAATGGCGATGATTATAACCCGACGACCTACTATAATGTGATGGCGTTGAGGTTGGATTCACAACCTTTGTGCCTGCCTTTGCATGTAATGGGATATATATAAAAATGGGAGGGGACATCACATTTTTCATCTAAAAAAACAAAAAAACAAATGGTCAACATTCATTATTGAAGAATAACATGTTGAATGACTCCAAAATAGACAAACATGAAGCAAATGGCGAACTTACGTACTCTATTGGAATTGTGAAAACTTTTCAAATAGGTTCCTCATCATCATTAAGGGAGATCGCCTTCACCATTGAGCCACCACTGGGAGGTGAGGATAAAGTATTATATGATGGTGCCAAGATGACATCAAATATGATGGAACCTCTCTTTAACGCGATGAAGTATTGCTACTACACCAACAAGCATGAATAAATGCAAGCAATCCACATAGATATAGAGAGATTATATTCAATGTTTGAAATCCACAGTTACATTCTTAAAAATTCACATGTAGATGCATAAATATCAGTTATCATGTTTTAGTCAACACCTCTATTAAAAATTGCAAAGGCTTTGCTTTTTTTTCTTCTTTGTCCACCTCTCCATGACACATTTACTTTCATAATATGCGATTATGCAATAGTGCGATTAAAAAGGGTTGGTAGATTTATTGGAATTCTCTCTACTACCCATGTTAGCTACCCCTTTTAGTCTACATTACCATAATACCTAGACTTTATTACTAACATGATACCAGTGATATTATTCTTGAAGGTTGCATAGGTACTGCCCACCCTTTGATATTGGTTGAGAATCATAGAGGTACAACCTTAAGATTTGACCTACTTACAATCATATCTTTGTACTAGTTATATAATGATATATCTTTTGATTTACTCCCTCTAATACCAGCAACATTACAACCCTCCAAAGATGTTGTGACGCAACTATGATTTGGATAACTCCTTATGATCAACATCACCCAACAACACATCTAATTGTGGCCACAATTTCAACACAAAAACCTTGCAAGAATTAGATGTACACAATACAATGGAGGTGTTGAAATACAATACCATGTCACTCTATGTTGGTGGTTGCATTCTAGTGTGGGCACAAATGAAGGCTTCCACAATCTTTCAAAACATTTGAGATTGTGGCATTTCTATTACAAACAATGAAGTGGTTACATGCTCTTGGTAGGTTCTTAGGAAGGACAACTAATATGTGTTGTGGTATACATATGTGTTAAGAGGGTAATTATTTGGGGGGTATAAAGTGCATAATCTTGATTTGATTACACCCAAATTGTTATACATAACCCCGTTTTTTTTTTTTGTCAACTTCATTGATCCTATCATTACTTAGACGTTGTAGGAGACGTAAATATTTAGCACATTCTAGTTGTTGCAAACTTTTGTTTATGACTAACAACTTTTGTTGTTCCGGAATACATGTGCTTGCATCCAACAATCCAACATAACATAAAGATAGTACATATATTACAAGTCTTCAATCTAATAGCTAAGGTTCTTATTGAAAATTTGGCTAACCAAGTACACATTTGGGAGGGGTATTGCTCCACTTAGTTATGTGCAAATCAATAAGGTGCTATGATTTTTTTTGGAGAGATAAGTATGGTCTTCATACACCACAAATTAAAGAACATGAGCATATAAAGAGGGATTTTAAAGGCATTCATGTTTATATTAAATATGTAATAGGAGTTCTTGTTTCTTATAATTTGCTTTTGTCTACAAATAAAATGGCTATTGAGAATTTTAAAGTAGAGGTAGATGTACAAATCACAATCCTAAAGTTTTGCTAAAATTAATAGTATTTGTGTTTACCTTATGCTTTAAACGATTATTTGTTGGTAATCTAGATTCTATCATTTCCCTAGCTTCAATGACACATGGTGCATGGTCCAATTCTCATGAGCTACATCATATGGATGAAAACATCTTTATAGCCTTTCCTAAATTTGAAAGTAAAAGCGAATTGCGGATGAGGTATTTAATTTGTAAGTGAACCTTAAGATGAGATATTTCATCTAGAAGATGATGGTTTCCAACTCCAAAAACGTGGCACAATCCAAATGCACAGACCGCAAATAACAAATGGAAGTGTAGAATACCACGGGGAGGTCACTCCATTGTCAAGTTGAACACCATGTGCGAACAAAGTTTGCTATCCCTATATTACATGCCATAGATAATTTAAATTTTTATGATATATTTTTTACATATACATAATTATTAATAGTATCTTTCGTTAAAAAAATGAGATTTTTTGTCATCTTCATTTTCTTAGTAATTTTTTTAGTTCAATTCTGCATCATTCTAGTTAGACACGGTATTTTTTATTAAAAAGAAAAAAAATAATCAAATTTAGTTATCATTTTTTACTATGTAATAGGTACTATGTATATCTACTCATGAAATTTTTTGATAAAAGTTTGACCCATTTTGGTGATGCTTTATGTAAAAAGTAGGATTTTTTACATGTAAAGTGTTTGCACGTGGTTGTTCAACTTTACAATGGAGTGACCTCCCCGTGTAGAATACTTATAATGTATGCCATGGTGGGGAAGAAATGCCAATGGGTTATATCACACACAAACACATATGCATCATGTATTCATGTATCGATATGCAAGGTTGAGTACATGATGGCGAACACCTTCATATGTGCAGCTATAACTTTGAAGTACAACAAGATCATGCACATCCGAATGATATAGGGTTGTAATTATTGTCAAGCACTAATAGTCAATAATATAGAATCATAATGTGATGTTAGTACATTGTTGATATATAAATTTTTATGAGCTTTCAATACATATAGGTAATTATAGCTATTTTTAAGTTCCATTTACTAACATTCAAGCTACAATAATATATTGAGGCTTATTTCTATATGTACTGAAAGCATGCTACTTACATGGTAATAGACCATTTGACAAAATGTAGAGCATGAATTTCACGGTAATAGGGTTTATTTTTCAATGTCAAATATCCCCTTACGTTTCATTTCTAGCCAAACTATTAAGATTGTATGGTATGTAATCTAAGAATAGAAACATAGGTCTCATGCTATTGCTCACTGCTCACATGCTAGCTTCCCTCCTAGATCAAACCAAAAGCTCAAAGCAAGCTTAAAACATGAGTGATGATCCATTTTTGATAGTATGGCCAAGTTGTCGGGATTCTTTGTCTACTAAGCATTGAAAGAATGCTTTAATTTCAATCTAAGAGGGAGTTGGTAACCCAATGGTGTTCATGAAGAGCGACCGACATCTACTTCAAACTTCCTTATGACAAATCCAAATAGGCAATTTGGCCCCTCTGAAGCAATACACTTGCAACTAATCAATTGTTCAATCTGCCTAGGAATATAACCCTTGCATAGTGATGAAATATATGAGGTGGATCCTCTTGAGCAATTCCGACTATCCTTCTCTATGCTGCAAGCTTGTGGAATCCCCCCCCCCACCTAATATTGATGCCGAAAGACTTACCCTTGTCAAGAAGAACTCAAAATGCAACAAAGTTAGCCCTGTATTTTTTAGAAGCCAACCAAATTAGCTCACAACATAGAATGCCAAGTTACATGCAACCAACATTATAAGAATTGGTTCCATTTAATGTGGGTACAAGTTTCATTTTCTTTATCCAAAATCTTAGCTTTGGATTTGCCCCAACTAGATTGCAAAATCTACCCCAAGGAATTCTCCAGCCGAAGAAATCTTGGAAAATACACCCCTTTAACAATGCCATTAGTGTTATGGATTCCTCATAAAAAGAATGGTAAGGTCTCCACAACCCCTTACAGATGAATTTATACTAGTGATTTCCACATGGTAGAGAGTAGCCCATATCATGTAGCATACAAATCTCTAAGAGACATCTGGGTGATCTAGAATGACACCAACTTTGGGTTAGATTCAATTGCTTCGCCAAGGAAGGTCATTTGATTCATTCTTGGGACGAAAGTGTTAAGATGCTTGTTGGGTTTAATAAATCTTTTGATTTGCAAATTTTGTTCAATTGTCATAAACATGTATTGATTATCACAGAGTAATGAGCGACACAATTTTCTTGGGCCACCACCCAATGTCTTGATCTCATAAACTAAGCATTGTAAAAGGAAGAGCAAACTTTTGTGATGGCAATCTATTGGTCACCAACTCGCCAGTTTCATCTGCAAGCTCACTTGTAATCAATCCAAGCTTGAGTCGGCTTCTCTTTTGGTGTAACAAATAAGATATCGGTCATCGTCTCACCAAACTTCACTCAATGAGCATGAAACTCAATTAGGGGTTGTTTGCCTCCATCTTCCTTTCAAACCTCCAAATCCTTGAGTTATTTCCTATGGTAGCTTTTGAAGTCCTTGAAGTGGTTGTTGGTGCCAAAACACCAAGTCTTAAAAAGTTGCTCAAATAGTTTTGGAAGCTCTCATTATATAGGTTGATATTTCATTAATTATATCACGAGTCATATCATGATTGAAGGTAAAAGTTTTAGTCTTTCTGGTCTTGTAATTCTAATTTTTGAGATTCTTGGAGTGCATTATTGGTCATGATTTAATCCATGTGGTCAAGGAATCTTTGAGGATGACAAAGTTCCCATTGGCTTGGAGATCAACTGGACTCATAGGGCATAGCACTCCTCCAACCATTAGCTTGTTGGTTTATAATAAACATACGGTACATGAAGACGACTAACCCCAACCCTTCAAAGTAATTGAAAGGTACTACAAAACATGCACAATCAGAAACCTACCTACCTACTTGAATGGATCACTTAATTACTTATGAGCAAGATAATAACCCCCAAACGATTCTACCCTCGGCGCACGTGGTTCCCATAAGTCACACCAAGTGTCAGCCCAGTGTGTAGCAATGCGTAACTCCAAATGATAACCCACACTAATTAGACAACAAGTGTTGTGAGAGGGAGGGGGGGGGTGTTGCTTTCGACTGCGTCTCATGGATGAGTTCACATTTAAAGTGGCGGATGCAAATCCCCAACCGGGGATACAGGTGCTGTATGTTTTGGAAGGAAACTAGGCCGATTATACTGTTGTCTTTTCCTCATGAATGACAGAATTGCAGAATCTTACATTAGAATCTTGTGCGTGAAAGAAGGCGAGAAGCTTCCAAAGAGATGCCTTAGCTGACCTGCATTTGATGCCAATCCAAAAGAGTGGCATTCCCATGGTTTGGGATGATTGCTGGAACCACGATGATCATTAAAGAGCTCTGATCGGGGAGAACCGGCAGCTAGTTACAGATGAACCGGTTGAGTTTGACGAAGAACCAGTTGAAGTTGAAGACTTCACGAGAATTACCCATCACTTTAGAGGAATTTATGCAAGAATATACCTCAAATTAGTATAGGAAAACCGAAGGATGTCGTCCACATGTAACCGGTTGGACTTGCAAACACTAGGAAGGATCTCAACCGATTAGTATGCCCCAAAATCTCCCCGATCACTGATTAAAGAGCATTCTTGGGGCTGACCTTCAAGAGGTTGTTAGGGTTTCATGTGAACACTCTACCGCTTGGGAGCAATATGCTGGAATAAAGGTCACTTTGCCAACCAACGTGATGTAAGGTCGATGAGGCTATAATGGACATCTCTAGCTTTGTGGAATCATCCAGCCGATGGGTTTGAGCATTACAAGGTTGAGCATGTTAGTAATTGCGAATCGGGATCAAAGAAGCTGAAATTGTTGAAATCGGAGTTGAGGAAGTTGTTGATCTAGGTTCCATAATCAAAGATTCTCTACTTTCCAATGTGGTGTTATAGGGGGGGGGGGGACTCTTTTATCTTTCAATGTTGTGAAAGTGGACAACATCATTAGTGGATTCTACATGGGTCATTTGCCAATGAAAACTAAGTTTAATGCCAATATTGGGTGTGTCATGTATCTAAAGTGGTCGTATGTTTTCTCACTATAGAATACCCACAATACAAGTTGGTTGACACCTCATAGTAACATGCCGCCTCCGAATTTGCCCACCTCGGGCACAAAAACTAAGCATGTCATAGCTCAGTGGATAACACTCCTCATTCTGGAGGATGGTGGGTGTAGTTTGACTTTTGTGGGGTGACAAACCCAAATATCATCAAGGCAATGGCTAAATCACCATGTATTACTCGCCTGTCAAATTAAAGCGATTATACCGCCGATTAGGAGCCAAAAATAGGTGTCCGATTAAGGAAACTAACCGCATTAGCCTCATCTACCTTTGGTATGTATGTAGTCAACCTCTTTGTTGAGTTATTAATTTAAAGTACTTGGCAAATACTCGACACGTGATCAATATCAGATGGTTAGTGGATCCAAATCGCGGTTACAGCCATTCTTCTCATAAATTTTGGAGTTTATGCGAGTTTCTCATTCATTCTTAAAGCGACAACATAAGAAATTTGTTTGTTGCAACCACCACTTCCAACATGTTTGTCCAATTTGGCCAAAAGATGCTTAAACTCAGCAGGATGTCGATCAAAGGCTTGCCTTCAATAAGTTACAACAAAGTTAAGGCTAGAGTTACATTGAATGTGCTCATTTACTAGAGGGGTCCCAGGCAACTCACTTGCAGATGTTTACGCACAACCAGCTAACCTACGTGATTGCCACCGCACATTAAACCCCACTTTCCCTTCTTTTGTCTCCATTGTCTATGAGAATGCTGTAAATTGATGAAATGACTTTATTACAAAAGTCAATCGCCTCCACTTCCATAACACCATAATTGGACAGTTTTGGGTGCACCTTGAAGAGAACCTGGACGTTGTATAAATGACAAAAGCAGGGTGAAACTCACCCCCAACCCTTCATAGTTCAGAGAGACTTTAGGGATTGCTCTAAACCCTACTGAATTCGACATCATTTGTCATATTCTCTCTCTCTCTCTCGCTCTCTCTCTCTCTCCAAGCAGTGCACATTCATGGATACGCATCAACAGTTCTCTCCAGAGCACCACAGAAAGAAAGGCATCACGGCTCTTTCGAAGATGCCTCTCTATTCTGCCAAATAAGTTGCACTTCTGTTGTTTTCTGTCTTCCACCCAATGGCACTGATACAAGAATACGGTGCTACTAATGGCTCGACATAAGATAAGGGAGGTCATTGGACAGATGTTGATGATAGTTCTACGCAAACCAAGCTTTTAGCCGACCACCTCATAAGGCAGTCTCCCTATTGGTCTCCAACATTCGTCCTTTTGTCAATACATATGTGTGTGTGTGTGTGTGTGTGTGTATATATATATATTCAGGAGTTAGACACGACCTATGATTGTAGAATCAGTGACAAAACAATAATACCTGGGCTGCATGCTGGCTGCTACAAATAAAATTCTGTCTTGAAAGCTGGAAAGTGTGGATGTGCCAATAATTCTAACAGGAACGTTTACATAAGTTACATAGTCATCAACTCAACTTGTTTCGTTTCCAAAGGCATCGGAGGAAGGAAAACAAAATGATAGCATGGGTTCCGTGTACGCTTATTGGAACACCTGCAAATGAGTTGCATGGGACTGTGTGGTAGTTTAACTTAGTTTTGGGCACATTCACTACACTACCCTTGGAATATACCAATTGTGCCATCACTACATAGTAGGAGGGGTACTTTTGACAAGGCCCCTTGACATCAATAATAATGATGGTGATGATGATGATGATGGATTTTTTTAAAGCAAATTGTGTCATGGCCACGGCCAAGTAAACATGCTTGAATAGTGTTTACTTATCTTTTTTTCATATAATATGGGTGTTGTGTCATGCCCTGGTCATGCGAAAGGTTCGTGGAGATCTTGTTGTATTTTTGCCTATGATACGTATATCCAAAACCATCACTGAACTTAAAATCACCTCTATGTACCACAAGCACACATTTGTTGCTTCCAAATGTATGATGTGGTACACAGTGGTGGTTTTAGGTGCATGTATTTACTCATTCAAGCTTACTCACTAGATTTCATGTTAATTACTAAATGTTCATGAAGGAATGTTCTATCTTTTTTTGTTCTAAAGAGATCTTCTTGTGTATTTCCCCTCCTCCAAATTGTTATTTACCCATCTACTGATATGAAACACCTTCCCAAGCTACTAATGTGGGGGAAAGAGAATTACCACATACAAGCGTATCTCTCATTAATCCAACATTGAAGCACTAAAACAATCTATGGTCTAGAGGTTGTTGTTTTTAGCTTTTTAGACAACCGATTTAGTTTGAAGACCCCAAATTAGTCTAATTGAAGTAATCTAAGATGAACCGGCCCCAAATCTATAGAGAGCAAGTTATTATGTTGGATAGATGAGAGGTATACTCATATGTGATATTTTCCTCTCTCAATGTGCACTCATTTAAATCAACCTCATGAATAGTATTTACATGTGATATATCACTACACCATCTAAGGTCTTTAGTGTCAAGTTTGCCATTTTAAATAAAAGAATGCTTTCAAATTATTTCATTCTTCACCAACATATATCAAATATAGATTGTTGAATTATACAGACCATGATAGACTTTGCTTGGTAAAATCTTACATTTTGAAGTAAATTTTATAGCTCATAAAAACTCCAACCAGTAAATTATAATAATTACCATAAATGGTGTTAAAATTTTGATCATCCTTACAAACTCTTAATCAAATTCTAACATGGACCAATTTAACTTTCATTTGAGGGTGATTGTGAGATCAATATGTTAATATTGAAAATGTTCACTAATATGAGGATTCTGTGTAGTGTACAGGAGTGTACCCATAGTATTTACCTAGAGTACTATTTACTTATTAAAGAAATAGGGGCCTTGAAGTTGTCAATATCGGTCCCAAATTGGCCTTGCCCTATATAGTGGTTCAAAATACACTTTTGTAAATGTGTGGTGCGAGTTGGTGGCTAGGACATCCAAGTGGGGGGCATGAGGTTTGAGGTTTGAATTGCTTGGCCATCACCTTTTCCCTAGCATGCATCTAACCTTCCCTAAGTAGGAAGCCTGCCAACATGTTTAGGCAGGTTTATTTAACAAGATAATGAAATTCATGAATTTCAAAGAATTATCCCTAGAAATTATCAACAAAAGTTGCGGCCTAAAATTATCATGAGTCAAAAAATTATCTTGTTGAAACAAAGTATGTGTCAATATTTAAAATCTAAGGAAGATTGACAATAGCCAAACCAAAAAGAAAGTTAGGTCCAAGATGACATAGGGTGGCCTCAACGAACCACACATGTCATGCTTGGCCATTTATGTCCTTCCAATGTCAACATTGTCCTAACACTACTAGGATTGTGGGTACTACCACACGCTTCTCATTTGGAACAGGCAGTCATTGCTACATGACCCCAATTAATTTGTGTCAAGTCCAATCTATGACGATGGGACTCAACACATGTAAATGGGGTCAATGTCGCAATGACCACATGTGTCAAATGGGTTGTGTATTCTAAGACCATATTTTCTAGAAGTGTGAAGACCCATGCTACATATGATATTTAATGTCACATACTATTTGAAGTTACACGATGCTATATCTGGAAACGTATCAGGGACTAATAGACCAAAAAAAATAAGAGTATTGCCATACAATTACCATGCACAAACATAACAATATTGAAAGCACTTAGACCCGCAAATCAGTTTTTAGGCAATCGGTATTAAAAATCCACCATAGCGGTAGATTTGTAGACTTTCTAGTTCAATGCATGACAATTTCTCGATGATGCAGGACAATTGCACAAGACTCATATGCTTGTTGTACTTAAAGCACAATGTCTTGAAGAAATGACGACTACATAGTCTATGGTATTTAGTATCACATGCATTATTTGCAAAGGGCCTAAACAAGATGCCTAGAGGTCTAACACTGCCATGTCTGCTAATTATCAACATCACTCTATTTGTCAAGATACATATTTTTTGAGGTGCAAAATTATTTACATTCTGATATTTGGCATAGCAAATTGAGATGCTTATAGTGATAGTTTTGTATTTTGATATGCAAGAAGGTGATGTGAGTACATCAATGACATCTTCCGCAAAACAATGAAACAAATAGGAGGTAGACATGAAGAAATTATTAAGCATGCAAAAGACAAGTGTCATGTGGTTACACTTATAGCAAATCTTGTTGGCCATTATCGTAACCTAGTAGGATAGACCCCATAATAGGGTAAGTGATATTGTTAGTCAGGTGACACTAATTAAATACCATAAATGGTGTACATATCTAATGACATAAGCCAAAAAGTGATATACAACGTTCTACGTTACAATCCTACCTCTTTAATATGACATGTTCAGAAAATGAGAAAACCATCGTATTATCAAGGTGTCACATATTCAATAATATGACAAATTGGACCTCTTTGTCATAATAATGAGGTATTTCATGAAAACACACATTAGATATTTTTCCACATATTTAAAAAAAAATCAAATGTCTTTACAAACCTGCAAATTTCTCTCATGAAATCTATGTGGAATTGAAGGAGGTTTCAATAGTTTGTTGATGCTCCCACCTCGAGAGCCAAATTTGTCCTCTTTCTCTTGCCATCTAGTTCCATCTTGATATTTGCAACCCCCAACCACAAATAAAATCACCAAAAGTATAGTTTGTACATCACCAGTTATTGTCATACCTCTACCAAAACAGCTCAAAATTGAGCAAAAGTACCCACCAAAAGCTACATAATCTCAATAGTTTTTAACAATATGCAAATTAGAAAGATCGCATCATAATTGACCTCATAATGTGCAAAAGTAGATCTTTGACTTGAAATCAACTTCTAGAAAACTCAACCAACCTTCAAACGGTTATAACTTTGCCAATACAACTCAGAACTAAGCAAAAGTACCACCAAATGTTGCGTAGTTTCAATAGCATTCCAACAATATGCAGATCAGAAAGATTGGATCAAAATTGACCTCAAAATGTGCAAAAGTAGATCATCGTCTTCAAATCAACTTCTCAAAACTCAACCATCCTCCAAACGGTCATAACTCTCCCAATACAACTCAAAAATCAGCAAAACTACCACCAAAAGAAGAGAAATTTCAATTTCTTTTCAACAATATGTAGATGAGGAAGATCGGATCGGAGTTGACCTCGAAATTTGCAAAAGCAGATTGTTGTCTAGAAATCAATTGCAGAAACTTAGCATGCCTTCAAATGCTCATAACTTTGTCAATACAACTCGGAATCGGACAAAACTGCCACCAAAAGAAGTGAAATTTCAAGAGCTTTCCAGCAACATGCTGATCAAAGAAAAATTAGCAAATAACGAGTTCAAAATGCTCAAAAACAGACTATGCACCGTGGTATAGGGTGTAGGTGAAAAATTGTTGCGAAAGGGATAGAAACTAATGAGTTTCTTGGTTAGGTTTCAAGAAAAATAAAATAAAAAACCTAGTCCCTTAGTTTTCATGTTTTAACATCATTTCAAATGAATATATATATAGTCCACCCTTCACATGTGAAAATTATATAAACTTAATTTCAACTATGTACATACACATGTGTGGGACCCATCATACATGCATTTATTACCTCTATGATATGACATTGTGGGGGTCTAGAAGGGTTGTATTAACAATGTCACAATCGTATTATAGAAGCAGATTCTGACTAAAACGTTTGATATACAAAATTTTATGTCATTACATGGAGGTTGTCATGTTATGGAGTGTCATGTTAAAGAGGCAGCACTGTACTTTGCTTCCTAAACCGACTTCAATGGATTACTTACCATCAGGCAAAATGTTTGTCTCACATCCCTAAGTTACTGGCCCCTCGCCTCCCGATCCAGCCACACCCGAGTAACTTAAGAAAGCCACTGCAGTTTGACTTGTTTCCATATGAAACAAAAGAGTGAAGATCTGGTCCCACAAACACAAGCAACTTAGGGAAGTGTGCACAAGATATGGACGCAGCTCCAGACTTCAATGATGTGCGTTATTTTACATCCCGAACCCTCCTCGGTCTTCTACAGCAGTTCACTAGCTTATACCTAATAAGATAGGCAGAGAGCTCGGGGAGGATATGCACAAGAGTTGTGAATGACCTCACCACCTGTACTTGAGGGATGGAGAACTAACTAACTAACTGCTGGCGATCGACCATGGATTCTATGATTGGGGAGAACCGGCAGTTAGTTACAGATGAACCGGTTGAGTTTGAGAAATAAACAACCGGTTGAAGTTCAAGACTGCAGGAGAATGACCGATCATTTTAGAGGAATTTGTAGAAGAATATACCCCATTTTAATAAAGAAAAACCGAAGGCTGTCAACATGTAACCGGTTGGACTTGCAGACACTCTCAACCAATTATGCCCTAAAATCTCCCCGATCAGTGCATGGATTTGCGAAGTAAGCTTAACGATGACTGCCTGTGGAAAATTCCCATCTAGCTCGCTCATAATCGAAGGGTAGTCCAGCGACACCTTCACCGATCATGGTATGGGGGTCTTATGCAGTTACTTTTCCTTACTCGGACCTCTATATGTGATTGGTATGTGGTTCGGTGAGGATCGCAGAGCAAACATCATAGAAGACACATGTTTGAAAGAGATTGAGCACAATTGGGAGGACCAACGTATTTGGTTACGAAATCAACAAACATTGAGTTCCGATAACCATAACTAAAGCGAAGGAGGTTCGATTTTCTGTCTAGTTTTTGCATATGTTTCATCTTAGATTGGTTAACGCAACGCAAGTTTTGTTGTGTGAATCTAATCGGTAGAAGCTCGGGGGGGGTAGTCATTGGTTGGAGTAGCAATATACGTGCGAACAAATGATAGGGTATTTAAAAAACATGGGGGCAAAAAATTATAATTGGACTTAAGAGTAATATAGGGTATCAAAAATGGCACTGGACATCTTTAAAGTACTATAGGGTATGGAATAATAGGTAATTTGGAATTATAAGTAATGCAAGCCATTTTTATATTAACCCAAAGTAGAAATTTACATAATGATAGCATGTGAAAAAAAGAAGAGAATTGAAAGTAATACCCCCCTATAAAATAGTGGTTGTTCGCACCTATATCCTTAACTTTTTAACACACTGCCCCCCCCCCCCCCCCCCCGAGGGTAGAAGTTGAAGAACATGAAAAAGTAACCAAATAACACCCACATATCTTGTTGGTGGACACCTTAATCTAGATGCCTCGTGGTCTCAAGTTGCCACGTCCGCTAATTGTCGGCATGACATCATTTGTCAAAATAAGTAACTATATGAAGTGAAAAAATATGTACATCATGGCATTCAGGTTAGCACATTGGGATATGTATGTGAGATGATACTTTTTCATTTTAGTATGCCAAGGGAGGATATTATTGAACATACAAATGTCAAGTGTCGTGTGTATACATTTTAGTAATCAAGACAAAGATATTCATGAGCATACTAATGCCAAGTACCACTTGTGTACACTTTGAGTCAACTTGTAAGCCATTATGTAAGAGAGGCATACACCTCATAACACTATTGAGCATACCCATACCCAGATATTAGTAAGCACACTCGAACACCAAGTGTCATGAGATGACACTAATCGTGATTTTGTTGGTCATTAGTGTAACCTAATGTACGCCTCAAAATAGAGTAAGCAACAGTATTCTGCATGTGACACTAGATGCCATAAAACGGTGTAGTGATCATTGTAGGTAAAGTGGACTGCACAAATTTTGATCTGCACCAGGTACTTCTCCAGAATCTGCATGAAGCCCAATGCAATTGTAAGCAATATGCAATTATGCGCCATCCCTGTAGTCAGAATCGAATTACCATGACTGTGAGACTAAGTTGATTAATTTTGTGGACTGCTTGCTTGACAGTTTTTAAAGAATGGAGATAATTAAGTTATGCTCACTCCACAAAATGCATGCATTGTCACTAGATTGTGGCTGGCCTAGACCAAAACCTAGGACATTGGAAGTTTTATGGAGTGACTCACTGAAGAGATGAGATCGAACGTGCTAGAAAATCACATGCAAATCAGGGTTGGGTACCAAGTCACTGCAACATTTGACAGTCATACGTTTATACACTGACACTCCCTTATCACATCTGCATATATACTTGTGTATTCAGAGTTCACATGGTGGTTTCTTTTCGGCATAATTCCGCACACTTTGTATTCAGATAATGCTTTCTGTAAGATTTTTCATTCACTGGATTCTATCAAATTCCACTTGAAGATGTAAGATGAGGAAGTACTAGGCCTTCAAAACTTGAGGGTGTTCACTGGCATGAGGGTGGGAAGTATTATGAATAGGCAGTCTCATGGCTCATACCTAGCTAGTAGCTTTAGTACCTCAACTGTGCTTGTACCAGTGCCCAGGAAGATTTTTGGGCTTAAATCAGTTGAGATCCTAGTGTTTCCAAGACTGGTTACATGTTGACATCTTTGGGTTTTACTTTGCTAAATTGGAGAATATTCTCTAGATTCCTCTAAATAGATTGGCTATTTTCTTGATGTCTTGAATTTGAATCGGTTATATCTGAAACTCAACCGGTTCGTCTTTAATTAGCAGTCGGTTCTCCCTGTTCATTGGTTTGTACTAAAGGACCATGCATATGTGGGTGCCATGTAAGTTGAAGGCGAAAACATTGGGATCCCTTCGACTCAAAAATTTCTTTCCTCTTATCAATTTGAACTCATAATTAGCTTTCGAGACCATGTGTTACTTTTGTGAGATTAAGGTGGGGTGAACTACACTACATATTCTTTTTGAATGTCATTTATTAGTTGACATTATGTTATGCTATAAATGTTTATTTGTATATCTCATTTTTTGCCAACATGGATCAAAATGGTTGGTTGGAGACTATAGAACATTAAACACAATATTCAATATTTTGAGAGAGTGGGATCCTCTCAAAATAATATTGGCCATTTGGACACCTAAAAGTCATGTTAGGTTGATAAATACTAGATTATACTTCAGACGTGTAGTTTCCATTAAAATGAGAGTATGTTAAGTTGGGAAATCGACTCATTTAGGTTGAGTCGACCTAAATGAGGACAATTATGTTAGTCAATTTAGGTTGAGTCGACCTAAATGAGGACAATATGTTAGTCAATTTAGGTTGAGTTGACCTAAATGAGGACAACATGTTAGTCAATTTAGGTTGAGTCGACCTAAATGAGGACAATATGTTGTCAATTTAGGTTGAGTTGACCTAAATGAGTCGACTTCCCAGCTTAACATACTCTCATTTTCATGGAAACTATGGCGGAATTTATGGCGGAAAATCAAATGTTATTTTTTTACTTGTACTCTACAACTTTCCAATGGTTTTCATTTCATTCTTGGATTAATAGTTTTCTTTATGTACTCTCAATTCAATGGAAAACTCTCATTTTAATGAATATTGTGTTATTAACATCTTTACTTGATAAAATGGTACATTAATTGCAAAAAGATATGGCATTGTAAAAATCCAAATAGCAAGTGACACTAAACACAATGTTTAGTGTAGTGATAACCTTACAAGGGATAGGTTGTTCTCAAGTTGTTATGGGACCCCTTCACATGGTTGTTTGGAATCCAAGCAACTTAGGTCAAGGATTTGTGGCGACCACGTAAGTTGAAGGTTGAAATTCTGAAAACCCCGTCCACCTTTGATATCCCCTTTTAAAGCATGTTTGACACCATTATTAGCATTAAAGACCCAAAATTACTCTAGTGAGATGTAAGTGACATTAAGTTTCGATGAATTAGCCATAAACCTATGGAGGGGAACAAGCATGGTCAAGTATGCGGAAAAAATGCTTTAGTATACTAAAACCATAATTGTTTTGTTCAAACTCCTAAAAGTAGTAGCAAAATGTTGTTCAAATCTAAAAAATTCATAGTGTCCTCTATTGTTGTGTTAGGTACTCAAATATACAATATGAAGATGGTATTTTTCAAAAACTTATCATTAAAAGTATTGCTCAAAAGGTAATGGCTAATTTTGGTTTTGGAAGTAAATTTCAGGACCTTAAATATTTGAAGTTGAATTTTTTCCATATTCCTTGAGTTCATTATAAACTTGAGGGCACCATTACGAAAAATTCTAGAAAAAACAAATAATCATAATAATCATGTTTTAAACAATGTTAGAGAATTACATGTTCAATATATCTACTTGCACACTACTTGCACCAACGTCTAAAATATGTGGACTTTTCTTGAAAAAACATTAGTCAACATAATTGCTTGGCTTTGTACATCAATGTGTTTCTCAAATATTTATAATATTTTCCTTCACAAAATTCAAAGTTAGTATATAGTTTTGAATCACTTTCACTTAAAACTTATGCAGGATAATGGAATTGCGTACTTGACCGTGCTTGCACCCATAGGTAGGTTCAAATCTACCTTAATCACTAACATGGCTTTCACAAACCTTAAGCCGCAAGCTTATGAGAAGAAATCGCATCAATGTAAGTTGACCTAATTTGATCATTTATCTTAATCGGACACATGTGGAGTGGTGCGAGGTTAGATGTGGATCTAAGAATGGACATTGAAAAGACATGTATTTGGATGAGATTGGGCTACATGCTCTAAATTTGTTAACTTTTTTTAGTTCAATAATCAACGTAGTTGTGGGGGGGCTATGTTATGATGATATAAGAAGAAATATTTCCTTTTACTTCTTTTCTCCTCACCCTCCCTTCATGTCGGGTCTCTTATCAAAACTTGATTCATTACTACTATACCCTTCTCCGATGGCAAAAGATTTAGTAGAAGGGGGAAGACCACCAAGGGATTCACGGAAGGATAGAAGTAAAGACTTACCTCTTGGCCACATGGCTAAAGAGCAAACTTGTGATCTAACAAATACAAAAGAAGAACTCGTTTTGAAGAAAGTTGCTCTCATATATTCGTGCACACCACCAACCACCTCACTTTTCTTACGCATCTAAATTGTGTTGTGTTGACTAACCTATTCGGCCACCCCCTTCAATTTTCAAGCATATGTTGTGATGACTAACCTACTTTGGGAGTTATTTCATTACTCGTTACAGGCACCTATACACACTTCAATTCGAGTTCACTTGCGGGTAACGGTTCCTCATTTTGGTTCACATGGTTAACCAATGAGCGAGCAATCAATTGGAATTTATATATTTTTAATGAGTCGCGACCTCCTAATGACTATGCGTTCCTTGGATCTTCCCTTTCCCTCATATGCATTGTGGTCATTAAAGCTCTAGAAATACCATGATTATGAATATGTGTTCCAACGAAAATGCATAGCAAGCAATGAATTAACCAAAGAAAACAAAAGACATATAAATATGAGTTAGCACAAGTTATGGTAGATTGATAGTCTGGATTGTTCCAATGCATTATTTTCAGTGGTGGTGAATACCCAATGAACCAATAATGACCTAATAAACCCCTACCCCAATTCTTCTAGCCTTATCCCTAGCTTCCATACCCATCATTGCCCCTAAGTGCTCTCATTGGTTGTTGCTAGTTAACTCCTATATATTTATGGGACTCCCCATGTACTAATGACCCCAAACGGATTGAAGCCCACATATTTGGTGACTTTTAACCAACATTGCAAGACTTGGGTCAGCAATCTTACAACAAGAGCATGTCTAGGTGAAATGCATTTTGTTTGAGTAATTCAACATGTTCAATCCTCGAATACTTTAATGGAATGTTGAAAGTTTACAAAATTTACTGTGGCCAACTTAGCTTATCATGGTTTTCATCGCAATTTATTTGAGGCAGTTGTTTGAGGGACTTCATTCAAATGACGGACCTTTAGCAGCCTCGATCAAGATACAGATTCTCATGTTTTCTTCACCAAAATGAAGTCTTTTAACCAATAATCATTTTCAAAAACGTCAACAAATCCTAAATTACATAATATACACGGAAACCGCCATGGTACTGTGGTACTAACTTAATGGTGAAGTTTACACGCATTCACCGATTCATAGTCAACTGTTTAAACCACGACAAAAGGCTGCTGTCATGCCCTTCAATGTTGTTGTGAGACCCATCATTGCAGAGTTCAATACTGTATCTCTAGAATCCAACATTTATTCCGATGCCTCTGATGAGACCCACAAAAATTGATACCCTAAAGAACTTTTGACACATATACATGGATGTAGAATTGCAGATGCTTTTAAAGTGGAATAATCATGCACAAGTCCATCAAAATGTTCAACAATAGTTGCAGCACGGAAGCTTGAACATGAACTTAAAAGATCCCTGTAGGCAACTACATTTTGAATGTGTACAGTTCTTGGACAAACAACGTACTAGTGCCAAATTCGACGCTTTTCATACACCGATGATGTCCCAAGATAAGGAAATGTTTTACAAGGATTATACACAACTTGTACAAAGATGACTGGTTCGAAACGCATAGGGATTTTGGTCTCATTTGGCAGTTGCATTTCCCCTCGATTTCGTGTCCATAAAACTGAAGTCTTCTAAGCAAGCAGCAACAAATTTGACAGAACCAAATTGATAAAGACTCGTATCCCTCTTTAGTGGTACATCATTCTTTCATTTACCTATATTTATTGTCATAAATTGCCAATGTCAGAAACTTTGGAATCCCTGGGCTGACATAAGCAAGTGACTGATCTGTTCTCTCATCACTATATGCTCTTGCAGCACTTTGGATGTGTCATTCATTGCTCAAATGTCTTTAGACAACAATTGACGATTCTTGCCATAGGAATGTCTCATATACATAACAATCTTATCATCGAAATTTACATGTAAGATCTAGAAATGTAGCAAATTTTGCATCTTCTCTGCTGACTAGGAGTGGATGCACTAGCAATTCCTTTTTTTAAACATAGCGTGGCCTGGTTTGCAATCGTACAGAATGTTTGGTTGTATAAACAAACAAGGCTTCTAACAAGGTACTGTGCACGTGACACTCTACCAGATTGAGGATTGGTTGGAAAGTTGGTTGGTGTAGATAAGAGTAATGGGTATGAGTGACATAATCTAGTAAATAGTAAGCAAATAAATGATGGTTTCTAATAGCTTCAATAAATCTATATCAAGTCTGATTGCTATAATTTATTTCAAAAATTGAACAAGAATATGTATCCACAACACACACACACACACACACAGATATATATATATATATATATATATATATATATATATACATGTTTATGTTTTATGGACACATGACACGTGAAAAAGAACAAGAAAAACTAAAACTTTGCATTTTCTACAATTGTGATTGAGGGTCCCTTTTTCCTATTATTTATCAAGCTGATCAACCCCACACTCAAGTTCAATGTATGCATGGGTATTGTTGGCATGTCAATAAGGAGGCTTTATTACCAAGCAAGCAAGCCTGTCCTTGGGTTAACAAAACACACATCCTTGCCATTCATGTTGTGGCCACATACCCGAGACACCTATTAGTCTATGTAGGGTCCTTGCTTCGTTCATGGCTTTAGCAATTGATGAGAGAGAGAGAGTTTTTGTTTGAGTCATTATCGAACGTGTTGAGATGGCACTGGCTGTGATTTCAAGCTGGACCGAGAAGGGAAGTGGGGTTAGGGTTTTAGGGTTTAAACAGTCATCACCGATGGTTGCAACCACCCTTGTTCTGTGATAAGCAAGCCGACATTCTTGTAGTGATGTTGACTAAGCATGCCTATATGGGGATGATTGAATTTGGTAGGCCTAGTGAAGTATAGTATTGTGAGTGAAGTTTTGGAGGACCATGCACATAACATTACCAGTTGAGTATGAAGGGTGGGTGGGGCCAGGAATAAGCCAGATTTTATGCAAGAACTATACCATAGATATTCTCTTTCAAGCCGTACTATCTCATGTTCAACCTAATAAACTCAGGTGAAGCACTATCACTCAATATTATTAAAATGAAACAGTTGTTAACATTTGAATAATGTTATGCAATGTTCTCTACCCATCTACACTAATATATAGTATGAATATTTGGAGAAACAAAATCTACACTAAATATGATATTTAGTGTCATATGGTATTCCATATCACTATGGTAACTTTTTGGATAACATATATTATGAATAAATGCACAAATATTTTCATGGATGATGGATGAGTCACCCATTGGCCAAAACCCTACCTTCTGTTGTCAACAACTTGTGATGAAATATTGTCATGGATGATTGAAATTTGGTAAGTGATCATAATTGCAACAGTGTAAATCTAGAATCCCCCAAAAACTTACAACGAATGACAAATAATGTTGGGTTAACATTTAATGTTGGTGACACCACACCGCGGTTTACAATGAGTATTGAGCAAGACAGTTAGAATTAGCAACACTAAATATCATATTTACTATAGTTTAGTGCACATGAGAGAGAAAGAGAGAGAGTTCTGAGTGGGTTGTGTCCCACAAAGGGTCTTATGACATACTATCACTTGGTAACCTTCTTTGTGGGAGGACTAATGATAGCCCCTGCTAGACACCAACTCAATGACTATATCATTCAAAAATCAAATATTGATTTTAAAAAACAATGGATATTCATTTTACATTAATCATAATTCTTGAATTTTTTTTAAGAAACCAAAGCAATTTTGCCTTTTTAAAGAGCATCTTGATGTACTAGTCCCAAAAGAGTTTTGATTTCCTAAACTATAATATCAATTTCATTTCATTTTATTGAGAGGGCCTACGTATTTAATTAAATAATCTACAAAGATGCACTTCTAACAACCATTACTAAATTAGGGGAGGGTTGATTTTCCATCAAATTTTTGCAGATCCTTCATCATAGATTGGTTGATGCAACACGTCCTTTTGTGTAAATCCAATCGGTAGAAGTTGGAGAACATGAAAATCAAACCGAATAACACCCACTTACCTTATGTAAAGACTCCAAATGTGAGAAACGCATTGTCTAATCCTTGAAACATTGCATGTTCGAATCATTGAAATCCTCTTGAAGCGATGAGGTCATGAGTGACCGAGAAACTACTAATTAAGTCCAAACATATTGAAAATATATGATATATTGGGAGAAAAAGGTGAATGAATTACAAAATTACATCACATATTTCCAATAGTAAATGCATGAGCTACTACACCCGGAAGCCTGGTTTCGGCCATGGGAAAAAGCACCGCCCCTTTGTCCACTCCCAGTAAACTCAAGTAATGAGAGCTAAAGATGGCCATGATGTGCACACTAGGTATATATTGGCATCACCAAATATCTATCTAACTAATTAACTACTTAAAAGTGATGGGATCTTGAATGCTTGAAGGCTCTACCTGCGGCGTGTGTGACGCATGAAGAATGCATGAATGTCGGGCTAGGGTTCCAAATTATTATGTGGCTTAGCAAGTTGGGCGTTGATGGATGCATGGAATGGTATAGTAATGCAGTTGTGAAGTCATACGTGAATTGGAAATCTAATATGGTGTTGGCAGCATTGTTAGTGAGTCAACTCCAAGGCAAAAATCACTATTGTAGTTTGACCAAAGAAACGTTTCTTTGAACGTGTAGTAAGCAAAATTAGAAGTAGCCTCAAGGGGAGGCTATACACATTTGAAAATGCCGGTTTCGAAATGGAGTTTATTAAGCAAAGGTAAAAGAATTTCGACCTTGGAACATGCCTAACTTTGAGGAGCTTGGTTTCAAGGTTGTTTGAAGGTTGGTCCCTCTTTTTTTGGGTATATAAACATCCATTCCACCCCCGATCAGTAAGCCTTTCAAAACCCCCATCTTGGATCGGAGTTGCAAATGGCCATCTATATATACCCATTAAAAGAGGGACCGAACTTGAAACCACCTCCTGGAATTAGGCACATGTTCTTTTTGCATTTGGCTTACCAAACTCTACTTTGAAACCGGCAACCGGCGTTTCCAAACGTGTGTGGCCTACACATCAGTTATATCAGTTAACTGGGCGGTGCTTTTGTTTCGCCCTTCCATGCATAATAGATTGCCGTATGTATATTTGATAATCAAATTGGGCGATGATACTTTAACCAGCTGTTTAGCTGAAGGGCTAATCACACCGGCCACTTCTGACACCATGTGTCCGCATCTCTGGTTGTAATAGGGTGAAGAGTGATGGGCAACATAATACTCAACATAATACACAGGAGTTTTACGGCTAGAACCGGACGGAAAGTTTAGTGTGATCAGCGCCTTCCTAATCTCAAAGATACTAATAGCCAACATTATGTGTAGAAAGTGCAAGCTGAAGTACATAGTAGTGTAGTGGGTTTGAACTTTATGTGTCACTCTGATACGGATCATAATAACACAAGAGAAAAGCGACAAGCGTTGGATTCAAACACAAGCTGCTCTTCGGCATAAGTAGAAGAAAACATGGAACTTGGAAATCACAACAAAGGCTGATCGACAATTTCGTTCAAGGTCAACGGTATGGGTCGATCGAAATATAGAGCAGATTAAGTAAACTAAATGAGAGATTCGTACAGAAAGGCGAAACAAGCGAGAAATATACAGTACACATCAGTCATACCTAGCCAAACATGTAATATGTAGCCAACCAGTAATGTGATTTTTGTCACACCCTGTGCATTCACAATAAATATGATCCTAAATCATGGAGATAACCTACCAAAGGCTTCAATCCACTTCCTTGAAATGAAAATCCCCAAATGTCCAGCTATTCCTCAGTGGGGTCGGACAACCATTGAACAGACCATAACTTCCTCCACATTGCAAACACTATTTATGATGAACATGGACTTTACAATAGGGCTCGATGGTTACAGAAAAATTGGCTAATGGACTCCAATACCCTAAACCCAATACTGGACCTGGGTAGCAAACCATGGGCTTCCAATCCGCACCCACTGGCCAATCCGCAGGCCAAGCAAGGAATGCCCAGTATTTGGGCGATATTGTCAACCAACTTGTTGGGAACACCTAGCATCATTCATAACGATGGCCCGGATTGCCAATTACAAGCTAGTGGAAACAGATAAATGCCCAACCCTGCTTCAAATCCACCTAGGCCGAGGGTTAAGTCTCCATCAAGAGAAAAGCTCAGCTCACTGTTGCTTCAATTACTAAATTCCTCTTTATTTATTAAACATCTTGACGTAAACATGACACCGTTTTGAGAGATCACATGAGACAATTAGAGAGAAGGACCGACCAATAATGCTGCAGGTTTCAACTCTGTAGGCCCTCACTACATCCTTACCTAGTCCTCTCTTCAATCCCCTAACACCTGCAAGTTAGGTCTGACATTGGTAACCTGGACTAAAAACCGGCAGACCTCGGCAACACGAAACTCTTTTGAAGATGATGAAGAAGCAGAAGCAGTGGTAGAAAGAGTACTGATGTGTGTTCTACATCAATCGGAGTCACTGCAATTTTGCAATTTCCTGTTTCAGATTGAACTGAGGTGACCTGGTACAACATTTCCTTGTGTTTGGAGAGTCGTGGCACAGCATGGTAACAACAATCATCATATTCCTCCACACTGCCTTTGTATATCTTAAACTTTTGGTCACCGGCGTGGGTTATAAAAATAAATCCACCGACAAAAATTGTACTCCCTCCCTCGTCGAATCACCCTCCTCCCTCCCTCCCTCTCTCCTCTCCCTCCGTTGGTTGAAAATCCCAGTATCAAAATTGATGTTCGGTGCTTATGATGGTTCTCCGAGTGAACACCTGCTGGGGGGGCCAAGGAGGTAGATCCCTTTGAAATCTGCGGTTGTTTAGATTAGTGGTTAAGTTTAGAATGCTTGGCCTGTCAGAAGGTAGGTCACCAGGGCGACTACAGTGGACATCTGGAACAGGGGCATCGCATCATACAGACTTGATGTACCACTGAATGTCCCATTTCCAGCAACAACTGTCCCATTGGTCCCATTCACAACACTGCACAAGCCACCCGACATTCATCCATCAGCCATGTAGTTCTAGGTACATTATGCACTATCCTGATCAGGAGCTACACAGTAATTTGATTTGGCTTAAGACCAACAGAATATATGTGAAGGAAGTAGGTGTCTCCGGATCATGATCATGCTTCTCCCTATGCAATTGCTGAGGACAAGCTAGATAGTCCAGAGATACCAAGGAAAAAGAAAAGAGGATTTCGAAATCATCATGTTGATTTCTAGATGTAGCTTTACAAGTTTTCATAGAACAAAAACCTGCACTCAAAACAGAATTTTTCAGAACAGAAGAGGCTTACCCACTGTAACCTTGAAACGTGCAAGTTGATGTACCTACATACACAGAGCGATAAACCATCAGAAAAAAGCCACAACCCGTTTGTCTCCTCCAAAGCACCTATTTTCTATTGTCAGTTCTAATCATGAACATGCGACATTACAAGAAATTAGGTTATGAAAACCTATGATCTTCGGTTCAAAAGATCACCCACTACACATTCTTCTGCGGGGATACAGAGAGGCTCTTAAGGTTTTGGGTCGATCCCCAGTACAACCAAGTAACGCTTCCTGTGAGTTCAAAACCGGTTCAAGTATCACGGAAGAGGAGAACCAAACCCTAAAAAGCGACTCATGTTACCAGGCAGGTCAAAATACAAAAACGAGAAACCAGCTCAACTTATGTCCAAGTCCTGCGAATCGTTGCAGAATGAATTTCAGCATGTTTCATGTATGCTACATGCAACACTGTAAAGGGTGGATCAAAAAAACATTCCAGGGGTAAATCGTCTCACTTGGGTCAGAGCTGGTGAGTGTAGCACATCCCTGGAAATCGCATGAAGCACTGGTCTGGTTGTGGGACTGGAAGTAGGTATTGAAGGCCCAGTTACAGTGAGCTTGCAAGGTGTTGGGCAAGTAGCAACTCTGGCCAGACTGGATTGGCCCACAATTCACATTTCCTTGTCCACTGTTGGGTCCGCAGGCCCAGTCCAGTGCGCCTTGTAAAGCAGAGTCACTTATATTGCTCTTGGCAATACACCACACTTGGGAGGCAAGCAAGCGAGCATGTGGCCTTCCTCCTTCCAAGGTGAGGCGATGCATTGGCACTCCATCAAAAAAGTCCGTGACATAGATCCCAACCTCAGCTGTGGGTCTCATGGGAGTGCCAGAATTGGCACGAGCATGCGCAAGTAAATTCTCATTGTATGTCTGAGACAAGTGATCTCGTGATGGCCAGCTGGTTTCGGTGACAGTAATGGGAATGTCACTGAAATTGAGAGCCGCCATAGCCGACACCAGAGAGTCCAGAATTGCATCAAGGTAGTTCCCGTAGTGGAGACCTGTCTTTAGGTCATCTGTTCCCCGATTCTCCTTGAAGAGGTAGTAATCCAAAGAGACCACTTGGGTCATGGTCTGGTGCAGGAAGAATGGATACACATTCACCATAAATGAAGAGTTGGACTCTGAAAGGAACCCCAAAATGGGCTTCAACCACGAAGAATGTGAATGGTGGAATGACCCGGAGGAGGGAGGGGCGGATGTCCCCAGTACCAAAACAGAGCATGGAGTGGACACTTTGATGCTGTTTTGGAGCTTAACCGAAACCAGAGCAGCTTGGATGTTGCGCATGGCTGCAAGGAGAGCTTCGGGAGAAGCCTCGTCTCTTGTTACAGCTTCGTTACCCACGGCTATGGCAGTAATTTTGGTCGCTGCCACAAAAGGCAAAACGTTCTGCGCCAGCCAAAGATCTGCATTCTGCTGGGACTCTCCAATCTCCAGAATCTCGTGGTGGTTCACCCCAACTATCACCTCGATGTTGGTGTGCGCCAGTGACCTCAATACTGAGGCATCTGTGTTGTAGATCCGCACCTTGCCAATGCCATGGGACTGCAGTTGCATCACATCTACGTCGCTGCTGTCTGTGTCTTGTGGGTAATTGACCCCCAAGTGATTTGCTCCTGTCACTCCTGTCAGTCACATTTGAGTACTGAATCAGATTGGAATGTTGAATAAAGCCGTAAACAATCTGAAATTTCAAGGATGGATACTATAGGAAGCTCTATTGACCTGTGATGAAGAAAACAGTAGGTCCATCAACTTTACCACTGCATCACAAATCTGAACCCAACGCTTATGCAACAGTGGAAACAACAGAACCAAGTGATGCAACCAGATAGTCTCTCAAGTTAACCTAGTTTGAACTCCAATCGACACAGTCGCAGATCACATACACTTCTGACCTGCTTAATACTATTGCTAGGAGTAACTTACCTAGACCTATGTAGTTAGCACAACGCGGGGACTCCTGACAGATGTCAGAAACCAAAACAGCAACTCGGAAATCTATTATGCAATACACAGAAGGCATACTCAATCGAGGTATAACTGTTGGGAACCAAGAGGCAATAGACTGTTGGGAAACGGCATCCGGTTCGCTGTCGGCCAGAGACCACAAGGATCCCTCAATAGCAGCAACTTTCGAAGACAATGAACGAATGTGTCATGGAATCGCTGGTTTACCACACCAGAGTGGACAACAATTTAAACACCGTGCATCAAAAATTGCTTCTGAGATTCATTCAATCTTCCTTTCGTGCTGGCTCAGGGACTAACCCGAGACACGATTCAAAATGAGCCCCACTGTCCCTCTTATCGCATTCCTTGCACACAATCAATCGCTCAATTTCCGTCGGCTATGGCCATAACCAAAATACACGGCAGCGTAAGACGAAGTCAGAATACCTAAAACTCGATCGAAAGTCTAACCAAAGAGGCAGCACACTGATTCGAAATGAAATCCGGTCCGCTACCGCTCACAAGCAGCAACGTTGCCTCAAAAGGCTGTGGAGTAATGTTTGATATGGTCACATGGTTCACCACAGCAAGCTCTCACCAAATGGATAACAAGTCAACTACTTGGAAACCAACATCAAGCATTGCTCTCGAGATTCATTCCATATTCCCTTGAAGCTGGGCACACGATTCTCAACGAACCCAACCAACTGTCCCCCTATCCCACTTACCACACACAAGCAGCACGCCAGTTGCTCAATTTATGTAGGCTATGGCCACAACTAAGACACGACATGTCGACAACATAGTCGATCAAAAGTCTAACCCAAGAGGCAGCAGACTGATACGAAACGACATCCGGTCCGCCATCGGCCATGCACTGCAATCATGTCTCAAAAGCGCCATCTTTCGAAGGTTGTGAAGAAATGTTTGATATGATCAAGTGGTTCACCACACCAACTCACGCCAGAGTTGATAACCAATCAACCGCTCCAGAGTAACAACATCGAGCATTACTTTCGAGATTCGTTCAAAATAATCCCTTGGAACTGGACCAAAACACGATTTACAATAAGCCTAACCAGCTATCCCTCTATCCCACTTGTAGCACACAACCACTATACCAGTTTCCCAAATCCTGGTGGACTATGGCCACAACCAAGACATGACTAAGACAGGTTACTGTTTCTAGACCAAAGGAAAGAGGTGAGCGCAAACCTAGAAGGAGTGACGCTTGCAAGAGGAGGGCCAACAGAAGACAGCACTGCACCATCATCCTGGGCGTCGTCATCTCTGATAGCCTCAACTGCCCGATGATTGCCCTCCTCCTTACTTCGATCTCCCAGTCTCTCAGCAGGTCGGAATCCAGAAGAATCCACAAAATCCCTCAGACCCCTTGCTCCTCCATCTTCAATTTCTCCCTCCCACCTTTGCAATGCAGTTAGACCGACGTCGGCCAACTCCAAACCAAAACCTACAGAGAGCAGTAGCAGCAGCGTACACGAAAGCCACTTCCTCGATCCCCCGACTCGCTCCCCCTCTCTAGTTCTCTCCTGCAAGACAAAGCTCACGCATGTGCGACAACACCCACCACACTCCCCAATGTGATCACAATTCGCATAGCGAGCTGGAGATGTAATAAAGCACTTGGGAGGACACCGGTCACCTTGGCAACTCAAGCTCGCCCGAATGATTCCGTGAAGCGTTGAGCTGGGCGAGCGATTGATCTAGCGCCGGCCCTTGGAAACCGACACGACAGTGGAATTACCGGATCGGCGAGCTGGATGAGAGTAGTCTAATACTTATTAATAATAAGTTGCAGGGGTGGGTAGTAGTAGATTGAAGTCGCAAGTAATTATGAGGCCTTCCCAACGGCACTCGTGATCCAGACCTTAACCGAGGAGGACGAAGAAATAGGTTAGCTCCCAGACATTGTAGGGTAACTTAAGTTAGTCGATGCGAACGGGAGGCTACAGAGCTACTCCACAAGCTTAGTGGGCTACGACCAGAACCTGCAACGAAGCCAATGGTGGGGCTAGCAGGCACACACCAGAAGTGGCTGCCTAGCTTCATGAGGCTCCCTCCACCCGCCCCACCTAGCTAGTTAACCCAACCAACCCTGCCTATACACATGATACGCTAAGCAAAGCAAAGCAAAGCAAAGGCATGGCATTCCCCGCACCACCGTTGTGGTTCCCACCACCTGTACGGCGAGGCAAAGCGAAGGCGAGGCGAAGGCGAGCATTCGGTGGTGGTGGCCACATAACATTATCAAGCAGTGTGTATTCGTTTGTTCGTTCATCTTGAGAATATAACCATGGGGTGTCCCGATCTGTATGCAAGGAGACTCAAATTAAGTCTGAATATGCCTAGTTAACAGAAGCCCCACCTAGTTAACCCAAACATGCATGCCTGCCTACCTACCTGCACACATGATACGTTTCGCAAAGGCATGGCATTCACCGCACCACCATTGTGGTTCCCACCACCCGTACAGCGAGGCGAAGCGAAGGCAAGGCAAGGCAAGGCAAAGGCAAAGGCGAGCATTCAGCGGTGGTGGCCACATAACATTATTAAGCATTGTGTATTCGTTCATTCGTTCATTCGTTCATGTACATCTTGAGAATATAACCATGGGGTGTCCCGATTTGTGTGCAAAGAGACTCAAATTAAGTCTGAATTTGCCTAGTTAACAGAAGCCCCACCTAGTTAGCCCAAGCTTGCCTACCTACCTGCACACATGATACGTTTCGCGAAGGCATGGCATTCACCACACCACAATTGTGGTTCCCACCACCCGTACGGCGAGGCGAAGCGAAGGCAAGGCAAGGCAAAGGCGAGCATTCGGCGGTGGTGGCCACATAACATTATTAGGCAGTGTGTATTCGTTCATTTGTCCATGTACATCTTGAGAATATAACCATGGGGTGTCCCAACATAATGCAGGAGACCCAAATTAAGTATGAATCATGTGGACCACATCAACAAATGCACACTGTTTAATAATGTTATGGGAGAGCAAATTTTGGTTTTTACGCCTCACCTGGTTCACCAATTCCGGACTCCGCGGTGAGAGGCAAAAATGAAGGCATACACCTTCATGTGCGAGGCCTACAAATTAGCTAATGTATGAGTTATGTTTGTTGATTATCCCATTTTAGTGTGCGTGGTACTAATTCCCAAAACATGCACTATTTTCCCAAAATTCAAATTTAGTGAGGGCTTAATTTTTTACAAATTGATACTAAATTTGTGAATACAAGCTCATTTACCATGCATTCCACGAAAATTAATGTGTGCTCTGCAGTGTTTGTAGAGTGCATAATTTGTTTTGGTGAGCTCAAAGAGGTTTCTTCTTTTTATTTTTTAGCCAGCGCCACTCAAACCCGAGGCATCTCCTAACACTATGAAACCAAAGAGGGCTTGCATAGAAAGTTTCCAACCCTTTGACACTTTGGGCTCCCATCAAATTGCATGCACCACTTAGTTAGAAGAATTAGCTAACAATGTGATTTAGTGAGAATCAACTAACTCATCTACTACATTGAATACGATAATTAATGTCACTTACTACTTGAATTTACACATTTCTATTATTTTTTTACTTTTAATGTAAATTTTCCCAAGTAAGTTGTTGATGTTCTATAATGTCTAAACAACCAATTTAACATTTGTTGGTAAAATATGAAATATACAATAAATAGATACATCATTGCGCAATTCCAAATAATAAGTGACATTGGATATCATATTTAGTGTAGTCATTCGATCTCACACGCGCACCCCCGAGTTATAACTAACCAAAGGTTGACCAAATTCAATAGAGGAGTCAAGGCTAACCAACCAAAGTTTTTCTCAACTCGCCCAAGTTTTGAGCATGTCAATAATTATGAACATTCTAATTTTGTGGCCCACACCACTTGTATTTCATAATAATGAATATGATGTCATATATTTAAAATATTGCAAAATATTATTATTTTCCTAAACATGAACATTGAAATGGAATTATAATATCATATTTATACTAATTAATATTTATTAATTGTATGCTAATTCAAGATTATGTAAGAACTACACCATTTATGGTATTTAGTGTCACATACACTATTTGCAAAGGGTCAAGTGAAAAAATATCTACATCATGGCATTTAGCATAGGACATTGGGATACTTGAGATAATAAAATGTATTTTAGTATGCAAGGGGAAGATATTGTTGAGCATACTAATGACAAGTGTCGTGTGTTTACATTTTAGTGTGCAAGAGGAAGATATTCTTGAGCGTATTAATGTCAAGTGTTTTTTTGTGTACACTTTACTCAACTAGGTATACACCTCATATCATTATTGAACATACTCATGCCAAGGTATTAGTAAACTTAGATGAACACCATAGTCATGAGGTGACACCAGTGGTGAAGTTGTTGATCATTACACTAAATACACCAATTAGTGAGGATAGTATTAATTTAGGTGACACTCACAATCTAGCCAAATGTCAAATTTATTGAGTGCTAAAGTTGCTATTGAGTGACACTATATTCATGGCTATGGTAAATTCTATGCTCGCTTACCATAAAATTAATGTGTGTGTTGTGATTAGTGCATGCCACATGTTTGTCAGTGAATAGTGCCAAGTGCCAATACATTTAGTGATTAGTGCCAAGTGCCGGTACTTTAGTGAATAGTGCCAATTGATGGTACTTTCATACAAAGTGCCAATACTTTAAGTGAATAAGGCCAATTGCCGAGATTAACAATGCTTCATGGTCTAAGACCTAAGATCTAATTCATAGCTTAAAGGAACTTAGTATCATCTTCACTAATTTTCCACGCTCACTTTTTGGTATGTTTAGCATAGCGTAACCTAGCATACGCCTCAAAATATGGTAAGTGGCACTGTTACAAATGTGACACTAAATATCATAAATGTTGTAGTGTGGTCCACCTTGTTGTGAAACAAAGAAGGTATGGGGGAAATGAGAGGCATGCATTCAAGGAAGAGAGATTGGGCTATTCATTGGTAAAGTAAAAAGTTAGTTAGCATTAGGGGTATGGATGAGTTAAGGTTTCTTCACAAATGCAAGGTCCATAAAGCTAGCTAGCTTCTCTTTTGATGGCTTTTATTTCAACCTAGAATTTAACTAGGTGATGCACATGTGGGACTAATTAGCTCTCATATAGGTTAGCTAACTCAGATGTTAGCTAATTCTCTTCACCATGCAATGCATACACTATTCAACTACAATATCAGTGGTTACTTACTCTAATAGAAGCCTTAACCGGGAAGTGCATGTGGACCCTAAGAGTCGCTAGTACCTGACTTAAAATAGCTTGGATTGGGTTAGATTGGCTAGTAAAGGGTGGTTTTACATTAGGGCCCATGTTCAAGAAACGGGGGGGGGGGTCCAAAACAACCCATTGAAGCTTCACTTGCAATAGCAAATCTATGATGATGCATCAACAAATTGTCATATTGAAAATAAGACCATCCTTGATTTAGTTATGGTTATCATAAGTGCATGCTTGTTGATTCCTTAATTAAATCCATAAGTCCTCCCAATTATGTTCACTATTGAGTGTGCAGTAGTTATTAACATGTGAAGACATAGTCCAATCTCTTATTAAACATGTATATTCATGGTGTTTGTTATACTATCCTCATTGAACCACACACCAATCAAATACAAGTGTCCGATTAGAAAATCAACCAAATAACACCTACATACCTTAATGGATTTTACTTTTAGACTCAACATTGGACCCAACCTTGAAAATTGGTTTCTCAAACTACGAGGAATGTTCTCGAGTGAGGGTTGACAAGATTTGATAGGAAAATGATGCCACATTAATGTCATTTCGATTTTCATATCTTGGACCAGACCCTAAGGAATGCAATTGTTATTCGGTTTCTTTTTGTAATCAAGCAACTACATTGATCGGTGTGTGGTTAGGTGAAGATTAAAGAACAAACACTATAAATACACACATTTAAAAGAGATTGGACCACATCTTCATATTTCATTAACTATTCCACACTCAATCATGAACACAATTGGGAGGACCTATGAATTAGCAAACGCACACATCCAATCACCATCCCTAAATAAGGGGAGGCCCATTTTTCCATTTAATTTTGGATGATATTCCATCATAAGTTTTCCAATGCAACACGGATCTGAAAATATAATTATGATCAATAGAAGACAAAGAACAAAAAAATCTAACCAAATAACATCCTCATTCTTTTAACTTTTAACTCTTTGGGTCCAAGTTTTGCTCTGGATTGATAGAAGGAGTTTCTTTGATCTTGGACCTTGGGTAGTGTAAAGTAGACATCCCTAATTTGGTTACTCCTCTTAATTGTACACCAACATTTGAATGCTATATGGCAAGGTGTGGTTATAAGAACGGATACCCAAAATACACGTGTTCAAAGGAGATTGGATTACATGCTCCAAAATATGACAACTATTCTAGGCTCAATAATCAACACGATTGGGAAGGGAGGAGGCTATGCAACCATTTAACAAGCACATGAATAATTTTAATAAAATATGCATGTGAGCTCAAAAATTATGAGGAAAGTGGCTACAACCTCAATTTGGATGTGATAACTAACTCATGATAATCGTGTGTTTCATATCCTAGGAGAAGTGGGCCAATCATAAAAAGAAAACCATTGAAGACGCATCTACCTTAGGGTTAGTTTCCATGTAGGCCGCTCGCCCACTACATTCTAGATACTAGTGGGTCGGAGGTGTCCGCATGTAGTTAAGCACAACCCGCCATCCAACCACATTGTGGCGGTCCTCTAAAATGTGAAGGGTTGTGCACACAAGCCGCTAAACTTCTATGCGCCCACTAAAGAATCTCTAGCCTACAAGTGTTGGTCACTAAAGAATTAATACCCGGTTGAAGGCTTTAAGAAAACCAATATTGGTCTAGAACTCCATCCTTGGTGACTGGGAGGAGGAGATTAATAAGTGGACATGGATTTAAGAAGACACGAGTAACTTAATGGGCACATACAAACCATTGCCCCACCATATTTCATCTACATTGGGCCACTTCACACACGAGATTGAGCGCCCGTGACCATTACACTTCAAGCACTCTCATTGGTGGAAAAGGTAGAGCCAATCCAAGTTCGCTTCCACAATACAATTGAGGGACCAACATAGTACGTGAAAGCAATATGGATGTGAAGTCTACAAGGGTTCCTACATGGCATCGAATGGATCGTGTTTCATGGTCACTTAGATTATCTTCAAAAACCACCTCTTGGAGGTAGGCCTAACAAAAACCCGGGCGACCACGACACTCCGAACGCTCACAACTGTTGGTTTATTCTAATTCATCATGGGTGAGGACTTGCGTGTATAGAAATTCATTGAAATGGCATTTGGTTGTGGGCCCGGTCACATGCGGCCTTTCACACTAAGCTCAATTGCCCGTGACCACACTACATGATGTTGGAGGTGTGTTGGGACGGCCTTTGGACTCTTTCATTTGGATTGTCCCATATTTCATGGTCACGGCTCTCTTGACTCGTCTCGTGTGTGAAGTGGCCCTCCTCAGCGCCACTTCACACTCAAGGTTGAAGGCCCCTAACCATGGCAATGCAAGAGCTCTCTTTGGTCGAAAAGGCGGAGGCCGTCCAAGTTCATTTCACTCTAGGAGGTGAAGGCCTAAAGGCCCAAAGAAAATTTTGTGGATGAAAAGTCTACATGGGGTCCTACATGGCATGTCGTGGATAAGGGTGCACGGTCTACTGGAATTTGCGTCAAACCCACCTCTAAGAGGTGGGCCTGACGCAAATTCCGGGAGACCATGAATTATTTTAATATTTTTTTCCAACATGACAGATTTCAAGACACACAGCAAGGCATATTCTAGGACAAATTCTGGGACAAACAAACACCACCAAATAACTCTCTTAAATTAACAAAGTTTGAAACATATTATATTAAACCAAATCCTCCCCTTTTTTTTCCGCCAACAAAATATGCAATGGTCCCGCAACATGGTCCATTCTCACTTCACACTATGCTTGAGGGCCCAAGACTACATAAAATGGCTTTCCCAACACCTATGGTATGGCCTTTGGATGAGAGTCAAGGGTCCTCACCATTACAAGGTCATGGTTGTTGGCTCATGTGTGGAGTGGCCCTCCTCAGTCGTCACACCCACTAGAATCTGGTGGGCGAGCGGCCTACATGGGAACTCCCCCACCCCCACCGATCACCAGCATCGATCGACGGCAGTAGATTGGTGGGCTGGGAGAATGGGTCCACAGGAGGCGCCTAGGATTCCGCCGTGGTCGCCCGCAGAACGCCTTAGGATTCTGTCCCGACGCCTACAGGCGGCAGACTGCGGCCGTCCGGTACGCCACGTGTCGCGCATCGGAAGCACCCCAGGTCCCCAGGCTGCCCTTGTGCGGCGATCTACACCCGCATTGGCTGCAAGTCGCGCTCCTCGCTGCCCGCCCTGCCCTGCCCTGCCCTGCCAGGAAGCATGTAAGTTAGTGGCTGGGCTTTAGGTAGCTAGCTAGCTGTGGTGGGCTGGGCAGGGCATTGGTAAACTACACTAGACGTGGTATTTAGTGTCACTTACGGCCGCTTTAATTTACACCTAGAGGCCGGGCCGATTCCCCTCGAGGATGATTGCATGAAATTTCAGCTTCTTTTGGGTTGGAGGCCAGCCTCAACTACACATTATGATAAGATTATCATGGGGGGTTAATTTTTCCATATGTAAAGGTCTTAGGGTCAAGAAGTTATGCCGATTCAATATATCTAGTATAATCCAATGGATCTAGTATAATATAGTATAGAGTTGTTCATATTTTCACATAATTCAATGGATATAGCTCGCTTTAAAATCATATTTTATTAAAAGTAGTTTTCTTTTATTGAAATTTGACATTGGCCTTCCATTTTGGGTGCACCCAATTCAATGAGCTCGGGCCATGTCATACCATGCATTTTTTGACTAAAAAAATTCATACCACCAAATCGGCCCAGCCTCTAGGCGTAAAGGGGTTGGAGTCGATTTCAGCCTTTTGGCCAATCACAAGTGAGGATTTCAAGCCTCTTACACAACAAATTGGCCCGGCTTCTACGTGTAAAGCAACCCTTACTAGTTTACTGTTTACCGAACATCTAATCTTCTTAACAACCAAGGTGGAATTGGTTGTGTTGTTTGGACATCATAGAACGGTAACATCTTAACGTTATGTGGTGAAAATTTTACATTAGTCGTAACAAGGTATAGGAACGTGTAACTTCGAAGAGTGAGTGACATTGAATATCGCATTTAGTGTACTACGTACATAACTCTAGGCGCCACCCATTTTCGTGTGTCCTTCTCCCCCTACCTAAGCTTACTTACAACATTGTGTTATCTACATGCGTTGCCTACTAGTTGTGGGTTGCTCACAAGCTTCTTACTCAGGGCCACGAGTTTGAAGGCACGTGGCCATTGCATTCTAAGAGCTCGCTCATTGGCCAAAAAGGCCGAGACCGTTCAAGCTCACTTCACCTTAGAAGGTGAGGGCCTAAGGGTCTAAAGAAATTATTGTGGATGAAAAAATTTGTAGGGATTCCTACATGGAATACTATGACTAATTTGTGTCAAGTCGACCTCCGAGAGGCAGGCCTGATGGAAATTCCAAATATCATGTCAATGATACGGCCTTTGGATGAGGATCAAAGGCCCTCCCAAGTACATGGTCACGGAACTTGGCTCATGTGTGAAGTGGCCCTTACTTACATGATAAAGTTTCCAGGGTTTATTATTTTATTTATTATTTTTGGGGGTTTAGGGGGTTTAGGGGGGGAGGGGAGGTTCCCATTATCTAAAGATTTATAACATCTTAGGTAGATGGGTCTTAAACGGTTACTTTTCATTATCCGACTGGCCCTCTACTATTAGGATGTGAGGCACGTGTTTAGTATGACAAGATAGCGCAAATCAAGACCATAGTCACTTTCCTTGTCATTTTTTAAACTAAATTATATGAATATAATTGATGACCAAAGTGGAGATTCTCGTGCTCATTAAATGGTTAGATCTCCTCAATCACATTGACTATAAAACTTAGAATGGTTATCATATTTTGAACACGTAGTCCAATATTTTTCAAACATGTTTCTTTTTCTATATCCATTCTTGGAGCCACAATCAACCACATACCACTCAAATATAGGTGACTGATTAAGGTAAGTAAACAAACAAGAAGCGTATGCATTACCGATGTAGACCAAGGATTGATATTTTAAGCCAAATCAGGGTAAGAGACTTGGTGTTAGTGTACCAAGGTTAAATTAGGATGACTTGTCAACACACCTATAGGAGGGCATGCTTTTACCACACCCAGCCCCATGATAGTTGTTGGGGATACGAAGTCCAAGAGGGTGAAAATGTTGGAACTCGCGATCTCATATGACTAGATATTGGCTAGAATAGATAAAGTTTTTTTAAATAATAAAAAAAAGCCCGAAACATAGTTGTTAGAATTGTCTACCACTTCCAAGAACTTGATCACAAACGTTTGTTTGACGGTTAACCTCCTTACTTCATAATAGTTCTCACATCTCAAGTGACATTTTGACAATTCGACCACTTCGAGCTCGTATTATGCTTGCAACATTTCCAAAATCAAGTTGATACTATAAACCAAAACAATTAGATTTGAAATGATGAATGTTTACATTGGAGGATCCCAAATCATTCATTTATTATAGGAAGACCCAAACCATTGTTAGTATTGCATTGCAAGCCATGTATGGAGGCAATCCTTTGGAGATGCCCCATGACTTATATTTGTTAAGAATTTTCAAGAAACCCTTGGAAAGTGTCAGTTCATAGCCTACCTCAGGAAAACCTTTAACCCTTAATTTCGCGAGAGGCCCATTTTGGGCTTATGAATGATTCTTGACGGCAAATTCACACAAAAGGAAGGTGCTAGGAAGGTGACAATAGTTATAGTTGTGTTCCTCGTGAAAATTCATTGTCAATGGTGAGGATGCCATTCCAGTACGAAAAGATGGTTCTTCACAAATAAAAATTTCAAGTCAAGAGCGTACTAACTTTTTCCCCTTTGTTGTTACATCACTAAATCTTGTAACTTCATATAATCATGATTGAAAATTCTCAATTTCCTATGGACTCTTTCTCTTTCCTCAAAGTGTATGTCTATTCTTGATGTAATCTTGAAAGTTTGGATTACAATTTTATTGCATGTATATATCACAATCTCTCGAATCTTAATGATTCTAAGTTAATCATAAAAACAATCATGATAGTCGTGGATCATTGCCACCGTATCGATGGGATCTTAAAATCATTGGCAACAAGCTTCCTTTTAGGTACAATAAAACTGGAGCTTTAAAAAGCTCACTACTTTTTAGATGGTCTAATGAAAGCACAACACGCTTCCGGAAGATAAGGGTTAAGTTACCCCCGAGGGCTACGTAGTAATGAATGGTGAATGGTGTTGGAAGGTGCACGAGCTCACCCAGGTCCGCATTTGTGCCTGCAAAGCAGGGATTTAGCACGAATGCGGCAGCTAACCCAACGGAAAGGCACCGTGTTTTTGACCAAGAAGAAGGGGGGGGGGGGAGTAGATAAATTTAGTTGAATGGGTCACAAGGTGTGCATATAATAATACCGCGTGGAATAGTGAAAAGTTTAAAGTGAAATCCAGTGGGTGTTTTGGAAGTTGTCGATGCACTCCGTAACTCGACTACCTAACTTACTCGAGCTTGAGATTCAACCAACTTTTACATAGCCCCGGGCAAGATGACATCTTCATTTGGTTGGGATCCATCCCGTCCCTCCCACGCCTCCTTCATTGTTCAGTCTTTTTGCTCGCATCTGTGGATTTGGGCAAACCAACCCATACACTCAATCTTTGTTGAATGCCTGACCCATTGCCTCCAAGGAACCAATGTACGGGTTGGTTCGCCCCAACCCGCACCTGCGTGGGAACTCTTCCATGTTGGGAACCAATGTGACAATACCCTGTCACTTAAGCCATTAAGTTCCTTTGGCTTGTGAAGGGACTCCCGTCAATCAACTTGGGAATAACGAAAGTGATGTCAACTTGAATATCTGTAAATTTTGACCGGGTATCGTCACATTAGTTTTCAACGGGGAAGAGTTTCCACACAGGTGCGGGCAGGAAGACCATACAGTGAAGGAGGCATGGGCCCGGCAAGGCCCAACCCAATGAAGATGTGATCTAGCCCAAGGTTTCTTTACTTTAGTTACTTTACTTACTGTATTGGAGTCCGACCCCGGGGCGAGGAGTATTGTGATGCAACATGTTACTTAAGCCATTAAGCTCCCTTGGCTTGTGAAGGGACTCTCATCAATCAACCTGGGAATAATGAAAGTGATGTCAACTTGAATATGTGTAAATTTTGACCGGGTATCGTCACATTAGTTTTCAACGGGGAAGAGTTTCCACACAGGTGCGGGCAGGAAGACCAGACAGTGAAAGAGGCATGGGCCCGGCAGGGCCCAACCCAATGAAGATGTGATCTAGCCCAAGGTTTCTTTACTTTAGTTACTTTACTTACTGTATTGGAGTCCGACCCCGGGGCGAGGAGTATTGTGATGCAACATGTTACTTAGACCATTAAGCTCCCTTGGCTTGTGAAGGGACTCTCATCAATCAACCTGGGAATAATGAAAGTGATGTCAACTTGAATATGTGTAAATTTGACTGGGTATCGTCACATTGGTTCCCAATGGAGAAGAGTTCCCATGCAGGTGCGAGCAGGAAGACCAGACAATGGAGGCGTGGACCCGATGGGACCTGGCCCAATGAAGATGTGATCTAGGCCGGGGCTTTATTACATAAGTTACTTAAGTTACTTACTGTACTGGGGTCCAACCCCGGGCCGAGGAGTACTACTGTGGGGCAACATGTTTTATATGGAAGGATATGTTATGAGTTTTGTTCGTACATATCATTTTGATTATAAGTGCTGTGGCAAGGAGGACTACGGTGACAGGGGCCGGTAAGTTGTGATACTAGGCCTGAGGGCCACAGCCTGAACATGTGGATTTCATGTGATAAGTGTTCTCACAGGGGTTGCACCAATCGGATGCATGCAGGGTACGTTTCATACCATACCTACTCTGCAAAGGCTCTGGTGATAAGGTAAGGTAAGGTAGAGACGGGAGCCTATTACATACGGAGATAAATAATAAGATAAAAGTAACATCGGAGTTTTACTTGTACTCTGATGTGAATGGGAGCATGTTCCTCTCTACCGTGTTCATTACATACGGAGATGCATATGATGTTTAACGATGAAGTGCGCTCTTCGACAACCCGATCGTATTTTGTTGCCTGAATTTGGAGAACTTTCCATGGACTTATACTCTTTGAAGTTAATTATGGATTTTCAACAACGGTGGTTTGTCCACCTACCTTCCTCTTGGTTAGTAGTCAAGCAGTCTCCCTTTTTCGTCACCTCGCTGAACAAGGGGCAAACACCTGGCATGAATCTACAACCATGTGGATCTCGTCATGGGGGCAACCCAACAACATCCAAAATCACATTTGATCATATCAAAGAGGATTTTCTTGCTAAAGAGTGGAAACTCTTTCCATATGCAAGGAAGAAACTAGATTACCTACATCTCAAGGATTTTCTCAAATATGAATGTGAATTATACTTGAAGCAACTATTGACAACATCACAATGTGAGATTCATTGCCGCTTACCACACCTCAAATCATAGACTTGGGCGATGGTCACCTATCCCTATTTGTAGAGATGATAGATTATGCCACTTTTGCTCTTATAATGTATTTGAAAAACGAGGCACACTTTGTGTTGGAGTGTCCCCTATATAACTCCATTGGAGATAAGTTTCAATTAGTACTTAAGAAGGTAGTATTAAGGAGTCTCAAGTATTTCTTTCCACTAGACCAACAAGTTGGTATTGGTGCCGCGCACATGAGCAACCATTAGCCGCTCCGCCTAGCGGAGGCGATGATTCTCATCCAGCTCCGCCGGCAAGGGTGGCGAAGCAGCCCCTCCGTCCTAACCCGGAACCCTCGGATTCGCCGTCCTCCACCAGGTAATTCTTTGCAAGTTTCTTACTGCGGCACTCAAATTTCCTCTCTCTCCTTTCTCTTTCACGACACCGAAATAGGGTAAATGGAAGACAGGGAAGGTGGAGGCGGGTGCAGCAAGGTGCTTTGTGCCTGCCTGGCATATCGGCCTCCCCTACCGGCCAACCACGGGGCGCTCAGGTCTATTAACCTCTATCTCACAGAAGCCACCTGTGAGCCCAAAAGGGTGCCCACATTTAGTCTTAGACCCTTGAAACGTTAGTTGATGCACTTTGAAGTAGCATGTTACTTCACAAAAATATAAAAAGAGTGAAATGTTAGTCTTAGAAGTACCATGTTGTAAGAGGCTAGGATGTGAGTTGTTATTGTGTTTTTACCTTCGGAAGGATTTGAGTGAATGAGGATAGGTAAGGAGAACTTGGATTGAGTAGTTAGTGAGTAGGCTAGTACAAATGGATGGAGACAACCAAAGTGACTCAAGAGGCAAGTGCATTCGAATTGGGATGAATGGAGGATCACATGAAGCGCACAAGTGGACCACCTCATCATGGCCACTTAATGGGGAAGGCCCAAGGAAGAATGCAAGGTGGAGGATAAGCAAATTCTCAAAGCACCAATCAAATCACATCGTGGTTTGAATTAAGTGGTGAGCGACGATTTGGGAAAGTAAGGGGAGAAAGTTATGGCGGCGGAAAGCGAAGGAGGCTAAGTTTGGGTTGAAGCATCCCAAGTTTGGTAAAGTGTGGTAGGTAGAAAGCCAAGGCTAGTTAAATGTTCGAATTAGGATCTTTGTTGATCATTTGAGGGAGGAAGGCTTAGAAGATAGGATTGGCGCCTACTAAGTAGGAGGAAATCTCAAGGGCTTATCGTGAGCCTTGAGGGTGCTCACCCCCTCAAGCTTACTATATAATCCCTCATTCTTCCCTCACTCATCCTCTCTTTCCTTTGTGCTCCAAGGCACCCCACGAGTTATAAGTGTGGGTGTGGGAAGCCATATTGGAGCACATGTGTGTGCTTAGTTTTTAGTTTGAGAGCCAAGGCTTGTTAGCCTTGAAGAGGGCTTGACCTCTTGGTAGAATTAGTGTTGACGTGAAGGATTTTAAAGTTAATTCATGATTCCAATTTGTGGTACTTAAAGTTCATGTTTTGAATACACGTGGTTGCAAGTTCCATGTTTAAGAGTTGAGCACTTGATGTTGTGATGAGTGCAAAAATATACTTGTGTGGATTAGTTAGTCTTAGTGAAGTTAGGAAATTCTCTCTCCCCCTCTCCTCTCTAGGATTTTAGGATTTTAGGATTAGAGAAGAATTGTGTGATTAGAAAGGGGTTGTTAGTAGAATTAGGGAAATTAGGTAGGAAGATTAGTTAAGGGCTTGAATAATTAGTGAGGTAGTTGGGGATTACAACTACAAAGTTGTGGGTTCATGAAGGAGCTGGGTTTATGAAGGAGCTGGGTTTGTTTAGTTAGAAAGTAAAGAGCTGGGTTTATGAAGGACCTGAGTTTGTTTAGTTAGAAGCTAAGGAGCTGGGTTCATGAAGGAGCTGGGTTTGTTTAGTTAGAAAGTAAAGAGCTGGGTTTATGAAGGAGCTGGGTTTGTTTAGTTAGAAAGTAAAGAGCTGGGTTTATGAAGGACCTGAGTTTGTTTAGTTAGAAGCTAAGGAGCTGGGTTCATGAAGGAGCTGGGTTTATGAAGGAGCTGGGTTTGTTTAGTTAGAAAGTAAAGAGCTGGGTTTATGAAGGAGCTGGGTTTGTTTAGTTAGAAAGTAAAGAGCTGGGTTTATGAAGGACCTGAGTTTGTTTAGTTAGAAGCTAAGGAGCTGGGTTTATGAAGGAGCTAGTTAAATCCAGGACCACTTGAAGGGTGAACCTTGCACTATGGACTCATCCAAGTCCAAATCCAATACCGCGGAGGAATGTGAGCCCAAACCCACTACTCGGACTACGGACGCTTAAGGGTGGGGGGTTTGGCCTCACATAATTGGTGCGTCCGCCGGGAGCGAAGCGGAAGGTAGTTACAAGACTTGGAGGCGACTAGGAGACTTGGAGGCAACTAGGAAAAATTGGAGACACAAACTTGAGAGAAGGGAAGGAGCACCCGAAACTCGGTAAGTATTCTCTCTTTGGGTTACATTTGAATTCATTGTATTTCAACTATTCCTTGGAATGAATTGCATTGTCAATTACGCAAATTCATTTTTGAGGAAGGAGCGCGGCGAAGGTACGTCCTCAACCTTTTTGGGGATTTGCTAAGAACTTAAAAGGAACCTATAACCGAGTAGCTCATTAAAACATTAGAGGGTAAATTCACCTTAGGACATTGAACTTTGACACTCACCTCGGGGTGAGTCTCAAAGTTTTGGGAGTTGTCATTTCATGCTCTAGATTAAATTAATATTTCACAAAGTTTATGGTGTTGTTACATTGAGTCACGATTGAGGGGAGTGCTAACTCACAGGGGGATGCGATTGCTCAAGGTATGTTTATTTCTTCAAAGTGAACTCATTAACTAATTAAGGAATGCCTTTTGTACTCGTGATTGTTGTTATCCGTTGTAGAGGGTAATTCCCGAATTGTGGATGGTGTGAGAAGTTGAAGGGTGAAGCCTCGACTTTTAACATAATCTACTCGGAAGGTCACCCCCTCACAATCGGTATTGTGGTGAGTGTTAATTTGCGGGAAGGTGCGGAGGTGATGCTCCGACTTAACCAAAAAATTAACATGAACATGCCTATCCCCTATTGGGATTCTTTCACCTAAGTGGGCTTGCAGGTTCTTTTCCTCACCTCCTAAAAAAATTATAACCACACCAAGACAAGTGAAAATATTAAGAGGGGAATTGCTAGGATTATGTGTGGTCAAGTGAGGGTCGATCGATTCTTATGGAATGCAAGGTAGGACTCGCTCACAAAAACCAAGTTTGATAGTAGGACTAGAGAAATCTACTCGAAAGAGGCGGTCCTCTAAAATCAGTGATAGATTAGAACAAGATAATGTTAGAATAGAGAGTTGTTTGAACGTCGAACCTAGGACTAGGTCAATTCTAGACACCTTAGAACTTGGAGCTCAACTTGAAGAGGAGATCACTCCCTCCAAATTGAGTGGTGAAACTTCTTCGGAAAATTACACACTTAGAGAAGAATTCCCGGTAGAAGTTGATAGGGGATTGTTGAATAGTTCACCGGTCACCATGGCCGAGGAACGGGGGATGGATCCACCACCCATACCCCCAATTCCGCCCATACCTCCTATACCTCCAATAGACCCATTGGTTAGGCCAAGAGGCCTACCAATTGTGGTTCCACAAAATTTAGCGGCGATGGATATGCCATCTCATCTCCCTAAATTTTATGGGACCAAGGATGAGGACCCCTCTCGGCACATGGAACGGTATATCGAACGGTTGGCTAGCTTCCTCATAACCGACCCGGGTTATTGGTTAGTGTGGTTTCCTACCACTCTAGAGGGGGAAGCCTATGAATGGTATCGGGATCATGCCGAGGGACATTTTAGGGGATGGGAACAATTACAAAGGGAGTTTCTTAACGAATTTAGGCCGGAAGTGGGTCAAAGTACCGCATTAAGGGCATTGTCGTCATTGAAGCAAGGAAGGGAGGAAGAAATTTCGGCTTACATTAGGAGGTTTGATTTAGTGTGCACTAGATTTGTGGGTACCATGCTCAACGACGACACGCTAAAGCAATTTTTCATTCAAGGGTTTTTTAAGTCCGGAACTATTAGGGGTGTTCTAGAAAGGAATCCCTTGACCTTGGCGGATGCCAAGCGTGCGGCTAGAGATATTGAAAACTTGGATAAAGATCACGAAAAGCTATGGAGAAGGGAGGATGAATTGATCCCACAATTCATCCCCATACGCCCTAGGGTGGTAGCGGTAGAACCCGCTAAGTATGAGAACCAAATTCCATATGCCATTGTGGACACCGGTCCCCGACCTTTAGCGGTTAGGGAACCGGCACCTCTTTTGGCACTACCGGCCCCTAGAACGGATCCACACTTGGAGGAGGTTGAGAGAAGACTAGGTGCTAGCCAACTAGGATTCCAAGAGGCTATGATAAAACAAATGCAAAGCCTCACGGATCAAATGTCATTAATGATCCGGAGTCAACAACCGGGGCCTCCACCCCCGGTTGAGTCGGGTAGGCATTCTTCCGGATTATGGTGTGTCCAATGTGGCCAACCGGGCCACACGCGTCAATTTTGTAGAAGTGGACAAAACCGTGACCAAAGAGGAAACGGTAACCCACCTCAACAAAATCAACGAGGTCAAGCGCCACCTCACTATGGAAATGGAAGCAATAGAGGACCACAACCTAGAGGGCAAGGTGGCCAAAATTTAGAGAAGAAGGAATTTCATCCCTTTTGTGGAAGGTGGCACGCTCAAGGACAATGTTGGTCCGAAGGTCAAGAGTTTAATTGTAGCAATTGTGGAGGAAGTCATCCCTCGGATACGTGTCGCCAACCGGACAAAATAATTAATGTCCCTTACCCGGTGGCTAATCCACAACAACAAGCAAGGGATAATATGCGAGGTGCTAGGCCACAAGGAGTACCGGCCAATGAACTTAGGCCACCTAACTTATACTATGACCATAGTAATGCTAGGCAAACTTTTCATCCACCGGCGGGCTTGCAAACTACAACCGGTTACATTCCAATACAAAATAGACAAGGAGTTCCACCTAATGGTAGTAACGGGAGACAAGCGCCTCCAACGGATCCGGGACCATCTAACTCCCAAGATGTTAGGTTCATGGATGGAGTGTTGGAGGCCACATGTGATGACATGCTTCCTCTCCCAACGAGAATTGGAGAGGAGCAAAGTCAATGGCCTCCTCACACCAATGCTATTACATATGAGTTAGTGAAGGGTAAGGGTGTGGTTGAAGAAGCACCTGCACTAGCGGTAACTACTAGGGCTAGGAGAGGGGATGCCCCGTTGGAGGTAGGAATAGGAGAGCAAGGAAATTACTCTTCGGATGAAGAGATTAATCTCTCCGAGTTGGATAGGGTAGCTAGAAGAGCTACTAAGGATGTGGAGAGGGAAAATATAATTTTACAAGATAGGGAGAGGACTAATGCGGTACATGACTTGGATAATAGCGATGTGGGTGAATGGGAAGGACCGGGGGTTCCCGTAGACGAATTCGACGTAGTGGGTAATTCTAAGGTGGAAAGATCTACCGGGTACGACTTGTGGGCGGACCTTAGTACACTCAAGGCGGATATTACTTTCGGCCAACTATTGGAAATTTCACCCACGGCAAGGAAAACATTAAAGGAGGGAATGCCGGTACACAAGAGGATGAGGAAGGTGAAAGCTAAAATAGCCGCTAGGATCCAATCACAAGGTGGAAGAGACGTGAAAGCTATAGAAATAGAAGTTGTTATAGTAGATAAGGTGGTTCCTAATGTGCTAGTCGACGGAGGGAGTAGTCTAAATATACTACCGGAGGATACTATGAAAAAATTGGGACTTGGACTCACGGGGCCTTCACCTTTGGTCATAAATATGGCAAATCAAAGTTCGACTACGCCTTTGGGGATGATCAAGGATTGTAGAATGACTACGGGAGGTGAGGAGTACTTGGTCACCTTCCATGTCATTAAAATGCACTCCAACAAGGACACCTTCCCCATTTTGCTAGGTAGGCCTTGGTTGCGGATGGCGAATGCTATGGTCAATTGGGGTGGACCTAAACCATCCATCACTTATGGTCCGGAGGGTAATAGGGTCATAGTGTCCATTGGTTCATTAGAAGGATGGATGAAGAAGGAGATGTATTTGCCATTGGAGAAGGAAATTGATGACTTAAACGAGAATGAGATTGGCAAGGCATTGGTGGGAGTCGTCCATCCCGAAGGTCAAAGGGTTGTTATAGATTCGGGCTCGGGAAGTCTAGGTCCTAATTTTTACAATTATGGGGATAATGGGGATTATGCCCAATGGCTAAGGGAGTACCCCGAGTCCGAGGTTGATGTAATGGTTACATTTCACCAAGTAGGCTTAGGGAGTGAATTTCCTAGTGTTAGTTTAGGAGAGGGCTCATTGTTGGAGCCATGTGAGGTGCTCACCGAGGAAGAGTGGGTTAGCGGTGGGTTAACACCTTGGGTAGATGACGTGGAAGAGGGTGAGGTTAGTTTAATTCATGTAGATGGGACTCAAGAGGAGGATGTGATTATTGAGTCATCGAAATTGGAGGAGCCTTTACATTTCAAGACCACGTCTACGGGGATAGTTGTAGGTCAAGATGTGAAAGATTACCCCAATGTGCCTTCCGATTGGTATCGGAACAAAGAGGAACAAGCACATGTGTCGGAAGCGGATTGGCGGTACGTGGATGTGAAATTAAAGAATGGAAAAACCCGACAAATGAAGATGGGCTCCAAATTGGGGGAGAAAGAGGTTAGGGAGTATAGCAATTTGGTGGATGAGTTTAGTGATACTTTTGCATGGTCCTACGATGAGCTTAAGGGAATTCCTAGGGAAATGGTAGAGCACCGGATTCCTTTAATTCCGGGGGCAAGGCCAATTAGACAAAAGGAGAGGAGGATGCATTTACAAGCGGACCACTTGTCTAGGTTGTCGGAGGAGATAGGAAAAAATCCGGTAAATGATATGTTAGTAGATGATAGCCTCTTTGTGGTCACTTCTACACCGGAGTGGTATGCGGGCATAGTGGAATTTCTAACAACCCACAAGTTGCCCAAAGAGTGGACAAAAGAAGAGAGAAGGAAGGTGAGGGTAAATAGTAGGCAATTTGTTGTAGTGGGCCATAGGTTGTTTAGAAGGGGGTCCGATGGTATTTTACGACGATGCGTGTCAAAAACGGAGGTTGAAGCGATTTTAATCGCTTACCACGATAGCGCTTGCGGCGGTCACTTCTCGGGTCAACTCACCGGGCAAAAAATACTTAGAGCGGGCTACTTTTGGCCTACACTATTTAAGGACGCCCATGACTATGTAAGGAAATGCGACGCTTGCCAACGGTATGCCCGAAACGACCTTAGAATGGAGATGCCTTTACATGTATCATTACCCTTAATTCCTTTCGAAAAATGGGGCATCGACTATGTGGGTGAGGTCCATCCCCAATCTTCAAAAGGAATGAAATATATTGTGGTGGCAACCGAGTACCTCACCAAGTGGGCGGAAGCCAAAGCGGTGAAGACCGACACGGCGGAACACGCGGCAACATTTATGTACGAAAACATAATTTCGCGGTTCGGGGTGCCGAAGATCCTAGTAAGCGATAGGGGTACTCACTTTTTGAATGACTTGATTCGAGAGATGACAGAGAAATTTAAAATTGATCACCGGAAGACTACTCCCTACCACCCACAAACCAATGGACAAACGGAAAGGGTTAACGGAATTTTGGTGAGTATACTACGCAAGACGGTTATAGACTCGAAGCGGGATTGGGATACGAAACTAACGGCGGCACTTTGGGCATACCGTACAACCTATAAGGTAACTACGCGTGCTACACCATTTTCCTTAGTCTATGGTCTTGAAGCGACACTACCAATCGAATATGAAGTCGAGTCACTTAGGGTGGCCGTGAGTACGAGACTTACCGAAAGTCAATCCTTACGAAATCGACTCACCGATTTGGAAGCACTTGACGAAGGGAGGAGAATGGCGGCTCAACATATTGAGGCAATCCAAAGAAGGAGAAAGATTACTTTCGACAAACGACATAAGAGAAGGGCCCTAACACCGGGAATGATGGTCATGATTCAAGACGCACGAAAGCTTGAATTTCCGGCGAAATTCGATGCGGTATGGTTAGGACCTTACCTTGTCTATGAGGTCTTTCCTAATAATTCAATTCAATTGGAAACGTTGAATGGTGAGCTCTTTCCTACCCGTACATCGGGAAGTAGATGTAAGGAGTACCGAGCTTGACTAGGCAACTTACCCTTGGAGCAAGAGATGTTTGGATTCATCTCCCGATGGTCGCCAATTATGTGAGCCCAAAAGGGTGCCCACATTTAGTCTTAGACCCTTGAAACGTTAGTTGATGCACTTTGAAGTAGCATGTTACTTCACAAAAATATAAAAAGAGTGAAATGTTAGTCTTAGAAGTACCATGTTGTAAGAGGCTAGGATGTGAGTTGTTATTGTGTTTTTACCTTCGGAAGGATTTGAGTGAATGAGGATAGGTAAGGAGAACTTGGATTGAGTAGTTAGTGAGTAGGCTAGTACAAATGGATGGAGACAACCAAAGTGACTCAAGAGGCAAGTGCATTCGAATTGGGATGAATGGAGGATCACATGAAGCGCACAAGTGGACCACCTCATCATGGCCACTTAATGGGGAAGGCCCAAGGAAGAATGCAAGGTGGAGGATAAGCAAATTCTCAAAGCACCAATCAAATCACATCGTGGTTTGAATTAAGTGGTGAGCGACGATTTGGGAAAGTAAGGGGAGAAAGTTATGGCGGCGGAAAGCGAAGGAGGCTAAGTTTGGGTTGAAGCATCCCAAGTTTGGTAAAGTGTGGTAGGTAGAAAGCCAAGGCTAGTTAAATGTTCGAATTAGGATCTTTGTTGATCATTTGAGGGAGGAAGGCTTAGAAGATAGGATTGGCGCCTACTAAGTAGGAGGAAATCTCAAGGGCTTATCGTGAGCCTTGAGGGTGCTCACCCCCTCAAGCTTACTATATAATCCCTCATTCTTCCCTCACTCATCCTCTCTTTCCTTTGTGCTCCAAGGCACCCCACGAGTTATAAGTGTGGGTGTGGGAAGCCATATTGGAGCACATGTGTGTGCTTAGTTTTTAGTTTGAGAGCCAAGGCTTGTTAGCCTTGAAGAGGGCTTGACCTCTTGGTAGAATTAGTGTTGACGTGAAGGATTTTAAAGTTAATTCATGATTCCAATTTGTGGTACTTAAAGTTCATGTTTTGAATACACGTGGTTGCAAGTTCCATGTTTAAGAGTTGAGCACTTGATGTTGTGATGAGTGCAAAAATATACTTGTGTGGATTAGTTAGTCTTAGTGAAGTTAGGAAATTCTCTCTCCCCCTCTCCTCTCTAGGATTTTAGGATTTTAGGATTAGAGAAGAATTGTGTGATTAGAAAGGGGTTGTTAGTAGAATTAGGGAAATTAGGTAGGAAGATTAGTTAAGGGCTTGAATAATTAGTGAGGTAGTTGGGGATTACAACTACAAAGTTGTGGGTTCATGAAGGAGCTGGGTTTATGAAGGAGCTGGGTTTGTTTAGTTAGAAAGTAAAGAGCTGGGTTTATGAAGGACCTGAGTTTGTTTAGTTAGAAGCTAAGGAGCTGGGTTCATGAAGGAGCTGGGTTTGTTTAGTTAGAAAGTAAAGAGCTGGGTTTATGAAGGAGCTGGGTTTGTTTAGTTAGAAAGTAAAGAGCTGGGTTTATGAAGGACCTGAGTTTGTTTAGTTAGAAGCTAAGGAGCTGGGTTCATGAAGGAGCTGGGTTTATGAAGGAGCTGGGTTTGTTTAGTTAGAAAGTAAAGAGCTGGGTTTATGAAGGAGCTGGGTTTGTTTAGTTAGAAAGTAAAGAACTGGGTTTATGAAGGACCTGAGTTTGTTTAGTTAGAAGCTAAGGAGCTGGGTTTATGAAGGAGCTAGTTAAATCCAGGACCACTTGAAGGGTGAACCTTGCACTATGGACTCATCCAAGTCCAAATCCAATACCGCGGAGGAATGTGAGCCCAAACCCACTACTCGGACTACGGACGCTTAAGGGTGGGGGGTTTGGCCTCACACCACCACACTATGCCACCCTAGGGAATTAGCTAGATTGACATTGCCATGATGTATCTCTAGTCCCATAAGCCTTTCCGCTTCCTAGACTCTGAAATCAAATTTATTTAATTACAATACTTCGAGGAGGTTTGAAGGCCTCTTGTGATGGAAAAGAACATATTCATCTAAGCAAATCACGTGCAAATCCGATGCTCGTGACATCATTAAGCAAGTACATGATTGTATGTTTCCAAAGAAAGATGTTGCAATTTGAAATCTATGATATTATAGCTGCTTGTCAAAAACTTCACAATACACAACATGAGTACTCCCCATAAATGAGAATCCCGGAATTAAAGGATAATTATGTTCATGTGATTCATGGTCTCTCAAAATGCAACCAAGAAGTTTTGTAATGTTATTCCATGAGATTGAGGTTAAGATGACTAAACCTCAAGTTGTGAGGAAATCCTAAAACGTTTAGGTGTGTTTAAAGTGGTCAATATTGATAGGGTTGAGCATTGACTCTTTGGTTGTCTCAACCAACGAGCCATCGTATTAATCTTTAGATAATAACACAAGTGTTAGTTCTCAAAGGATATTGAACTTTTTTGCACCCAAATGTAGGTGTTTGATTGAGGTTCATCTACTCTATGTATTGTTATTTTTTGAATTGTTCACTAGGACTCAAAATGTCATCCCCAAATCTAAATGGTTTTGTTATTACATCATTACACCGTTTATGGTACTTAGTGCTACATGCAAAATAGTGTCACTTACCCTATTTTGAAGCATGTGCTAGGTTACATTGGTGATTAAATATTTCACCACAAGTGTCTAAAGTGTACACAAATGACACTTGCCATTAGTGAGCTCAAATATCTTCCCCTTGCATACTACAATGTAAAATGCATGACACTTACCATTCGTAAGCTAAACAATATCTTCCTTTGCATACTAAAACACAAGACTATCATCTAACGTGACACTAAGCACCATAAACAGTGTATTAGTGTGCCAGTGTTAGAGCACATATATATCATGTGAAACTAAAGAAAGTGAGAAATCTATCAATTCCACCGTAGTCATAGATTTACACAAAAGAAACAGTTGCTCCTTGACATGTGCCTATGAGCCTCGTAGGTTGGTCGTGTACTCTTTGCGGACAATGCCATTGTACGAACGACACTTGTAAATCTGGTATCCGATCGATAAACAAATAAATAAACCGACATGCTATATTATAGAACACTCTAACCACTTCACAATCAATGCCCATTTTAACGTCATATACTGTACCTCACATATTATATACAAAATACATCGCAAAATGGCAAGTAGTAGAGCGGAAGTCGGCTTCCGAAACGTAGGCCTTTCATTTTGAGACGAACAACATGAGAAACATGCAAAAGAAATAGAAGCACGTCCCAAATAAATATGATTGTTTGAACTCTGTAGTAGCAGACGCAGAGGGCTACATATATATATATAAGTTGCTAACTATACCACTATTGTCAGTTGGGTGTCTCCGAGTCCTACCTTGAAGATGAAGCGATGGTAACTTCAGATTGGAGCCTGAGGGCCGCTTTACACCTAACTTAGAGGCCGAGCCAATTCGTTGTGTAAGAGGCTTGAAATCCTCCTCACTTGTGATTGGTCAACAGGCTAAAATTGGTCCCAACTCCTTTACACTTAGAGGCCAGGTCGATTTGGTGGTCTGATTTTTTCAAATAAAAAAAATGCATGGTCTGACATGGCCCAAGCTCGTTAAATTGGGTGCACCCAAAATGGAGGACTAATTCTTGGCATCGGGGCCAAAGTCGTATTCCAAGTTTTTTTTAAAATTACAGTAAGATATTATTATTATTTTCAGCGAACTAGATCCGTTGGATGATGTGGAAATTTGAACGGCTCTATGCTAAACTATGCTAGATCCGTTTGATTATGCTAGATTTATTGAATGGGCCTTATTTCTTGGTCCTAAGACCTTTACATACGGAAAAATTGGCCTCCCTTATAATCTTATCGTAATGTGTAGTTGAGACCGACCTCCAACCCAAAAGGGGCTGAAATTTCATGCAATCGACCTCAAGGGGAATTGGCCCGGCTTCTAGCTAGGTGCAAAGCAAAGCGGCCCTAAGTTATGTTATGTTTATTTCGATATGGCCCTCGATCCTCATCAAGTCAGGCAGCCCTGGCTCTCAAACTCGGAGTCCGAACAGTAGGGACTGTTTATATATAACCTTTAAGAGGAGGCTGCCGTGCCAGCTTAGTTAGCAGCAAGTATATAAGTTCCAGTGCTAGTACTCTTCCTATTATATATGTGTAACTTAGTAGGGTATTCATTCTTATTATATTAAGCGAAGCCCTAGTGGGACAAGTAGAGTAGTAGCTCGAGCTGGCTTGTGCATGGCCTTGAGGTGTTCCGAAGAATCTTTCACTGGAACCGCCGCAATTTCACAATACCTGTCACTAAATTAGGTTGTGAATGACCTCCCTTATTTTGGGCCGTTGCTTGCATTGCTGTGTCTGGAATGTTTCCGTTTTCAGGTAAGGTAGTCTAGTGTTGAGACTACGTTACCATCCTCCACTTTCCCATGTAGTAGTGTTCCGGTACTTGTGTTCACAAGTGACTTTCGTGAGCTTGGGCTCAAAGGGTTGACGGCTTAATACACGGCCTGAGCACGGGACCGATTCTCAAGCGTTAAGCCCTCGATCCGGTCCAATCTTGTTTTTAAATGATTTGTTTGTTTGTGGCAAGGCTTCTTTTTGCACCCGTCACAAGAAAAAAGAAAGACATATAAAGTCTGAAATCAATTTTGTCCGTTGAAAGACAAAACATGCATGTCATTTGGAAAGGTAAAATAGAAACCAATCCATCGAAAGAAAGGTCCCCTCGACGGTTATGTGTCAAGCATTTCTTATAACTATGGGCAAACAATGTTGTATCCCATGTATAGAAACTATGCTTCGATTTCATAGTGACTTAGGAGATATGAACTAGCTTCTGCACTTGTTAGTGACACCTTACTACACCCAATGTGAGTTTGTGTTGAGTATTTGACATGCATGCTCTCGTACTAGATTGAACTATACCAATTCTCAAGCATTAAGCCCTCGATCCGGTCCAATCTAAGCTTTTAATTTTTTGGGGTGGCAAGGCTCCTTTTTGCACCCGTCACAAGCAAAAAGAAAAAACATGTAAAGTCTAGAATCAATCTTGTCTGTCGAAAGACAAAACATGCATCTCATATGGAAAGGCAATATAAAAACCAACTTGTGGAAAGAAAGGTCCCCTCAACGTTACATGTCGAGCATTTCTTATAACTATGGGCGAACAATGTTGTATCCCATGTATAGAAGCCATGCTTCGAATTCACGGTGATTTAGGAGATACGAATCAACTTTTGCACTTGTAAGTGACACCTAACTACACCCAATGTGAGTTTGTGTTGAGATTTTGACATGCATGCTCTCATATTGGATTGAACTATATCTACGATGGCAATTTCCAATTTCCAATCTCAAACTATTCCATGAGAATCTTGCCAATGAATGTGATCACAAACAAGAGTTGAACATAAGTTTTGGTTTAGACAAAAAGTGTTTTTGTTGGAGATTCTTGATTGTAAGTAAGTTGATTTTCTCAACATGTCATTTGAAAGGTAGTTTTTGAGGTTGTCCGTCACATTGAAAAAAAGAAAAGAAAAGAAAAAAGCTTACCACATGAAATGAAGGTGGGCCCCTTCAAAGGAGCATTGGCCCCAACCTTGTCACTTGGAAAGTGGCGAGGTCCAATTTTGAGTAGAGATCTTTATTATCCAATGGGATGAGCTCAATCCGGCTCATATTGAGAGTTCAAGCCAAGGAAAATCTCATCCCCATTTTTCAAGTTGGTCCAAAGATTTGACGCCAATATTTTGTCACCTAGATGCTACATAGGATGACTTCAATTGTGGTATAAAGTCCTTAGGCCATATTTGATGGAACCAAATGTCCCTATAAGTTGGAATTCCTAGAGTTTGGGCCAACCCTAAATCCGGCCTTGAGTATAAGTTGGGCCTAAGTACTACGAAAACTTTGTTTCCCAACACCTACCATTGGGGGTGTGGTAAAAATATGCCTTCTCTAGGTTTGTTGCTGATTCATCCTTATTTCATCAAGAGGGACTAAACATAGTTTTTGAGGCCTAATTTAGGTGCTAATTTCTCTTAAGGCATTAATCCCCGACTCCTACATAGCGATTGGTGTTTTCACCTCCCCTTTGGATAGGTGCTACAAATGATTATCCATCCTTGGTCAAGAATACTAAATAATCAATGAGGAAATGTTCTACTTTTGTATCAAACTCATTCCCTTGCAATAGGTGATTAACTTTGGATGTTGTGTGGTTTGACACGCAACAAAAGAAAAATAGTCACTTGTCATAGGTATTCACATTGGTCAAGACCACGTTGAATCCCACATAGAAGTTTCCCTTCGGCACAACTTTTGTGAAGTTTAAGGAAGCCATGATCAAGCCTTAAATACTGGTTCAATTTTAGTTAGAGGTGGTCCACACAAGCCAAGTCGTGACAATGTCTCCAATGTACATCAATAGAGATAGATCCCAAGTTTCCAAACTGACATCAAATGACACATATGTCTACATGGCATTAGTTTTGGTGCCAAGCTCTTTGAAGCCTCACCAAGTTGTTAGGTAAACTCAAAATGGATGATCCAAATGCAAGCGTAGGTCCCAAGAGTTATACTCATTTTTGTCAAAAGAATTTGACATCTTTATCATGAACATTGGATAAAACCATTATTAAAATTATTGGTAATGGATCAAAATTTTGTACTTAAAAGTTAACTCTCGTTGGCATAGTTGTACTTTCCATGTTCTACTTGATAGTTTGTACAAGCCCTATATAAGTTTTAAAGCTAACTTTTACTTGGACTATGAGATCGGACCATGTTTGAATACAACCAATGAAACAATGGTGGTATAAATTAAAATTATACATTGTGGTACGAATACAATTTATTTGCACGAGCTTCAATTTAGAGAATAAAAACTCGACAAACACAAGTTAATTTTAAATGGAATTTATTCTACTTGGATTCAATAAAACTTCACAACACGTCACCTTCAACACCTTTGTACAATGTCTTAAGGCCTCTTGGCCTTTAAGAGCTAAGTACATGAGACCTCACCTCTCACATGCAACAAGTTTCTCAAGGCTCATTGTGGGACTTTGCATTTGGATGTGGACATGGGACTTTGCCATCCATACACAACATCCTCACAAATGTCAATAAAGAAACCGTTGCTAGTGAATGTGTTTTCCTTGATCTTGTTTTATTAGTATTTTGTCATCTTTCTTGGATGTATGGTTCTTGGGCTTGGGTTTCCATGGGAACTAGACTCCTAAAGTTATATCTCATGTCCGAGTCAAGCACACAACCCACTCATCTTGGAATAAGCAAGAGAAAGAAACCAAACCAACGACGGCTCTATGAAGAGGTCTCCGATGAGGTGTCACAACTCATAACTCAAACGTGGCACTAAGTTTCATATTTTGGTGGGTGTCGACGGACATGCTCACACACTTTCTGTCGTTTGTAGGGTCCACAATATGCATATGCAAAAAGGGTTCTACTTGTACACTCTAGCCTCCCTAATATCACGCATGTAGCAACCAAAGTGCATGTGATATTAAGGAGGTATGTTGTGTTAACGTGCATGCATGATAACAGAGAACTAGGGTAGCATGTGATGTTATGGAATAATACAAAGTCAACAATGCAATGCACTGCAATAATGAAATTGATGCCAATGTGATGCATGTGAGCGTGTGGTTTGAACACTTTGGTGCATTGTTTTAGTGTCAAAATCCATGATATATGAGAGGGAAACATGTGACAACAAGGAGAGAGATTAACATTGAGTATGTTTGTTCCCCGAGGTTTCAAGATATAAGAGAAAGAGTAAATTATAGAGGTTAGGGTATACCATAGAGGCGAGTTTACGGCGAGAGGGATCAACTACCCTTACAAATCACCTTGGTCAAAACTATATCAATAAAATATATCTCTTCAAGTAAATTTGTATAAGAAGATTTAAAGATTAAATGCTCCATCTGGGCTAACCCTTTTCATTTGGGATGTGTCATTTCTTTAGTAGCCATGTTTTCCAAAACAAAGTCTAAATCCAATGATGTAGAACCGGAACAACAAATTAAATCAAAACTAAGAATTTTGGATTCCAATGGGATTCCAATTGTTCCAATAGGTTAATATCGACAAGAATACTTACACCCTTTGAAGTTGTTTTGCCAAAATTTAGATATGGTGAATGTATCATAGTAATTATGCAAAGTGTGGTTTTTAGCAACACAAATTTGCAATTGCAAATTGCACTTTACTTGTCCAATCAATTCCATTCTGATTGATATCTTCTTTTTCTAGATTTCTATTCAGTTTGTGAGTATGAACCTTATGGTAGGACACCGGTGTAGCAAATAAATCAGAGCCTCCTTAATGATTGGTTTGTGGTTGTAAGTGATTGAAAATAAAAACCAACTTCGAACATTAGAGCGTGTGTAGGACGTCGAGATAATCTCAACGCCGCTTTGATCGCCTTCAACTAACCATTTTTACCTCAAAACATGCTTGGAGTTTAATTGGTGTATTATAGGACATTGGTGTCCCACCATAAGGTTCATATGTACAATGTTTCATTAATTTCTCTCATATTGACACTCAACCACTTGCAGTTGCTTGGAAGTAGATAATATTGTAACAATTTCTCCTCTCAAATGTTTGTACATGATGTAACATGCATACAAGTATGAAAACATGTATGATATGAGATCGTGAATATTGAAGAAAAATAATTGTTTGAAGGGTGGTTAATTAAGGCGCTTATGTTGAAGAAGATATTCAAAATTTCAAAAACTATGATATGTTATTGAGCATAATGGCAACATAGGCATAGTCCAAAATTTTGAAGAATGTGAATTTTAAAAGGCCATAGGGTTGCTAGATAGTATGTAACAGCAAGGATGAGGTTTAGGAAGAATTCAAAACGGTTGGCCACCTCAACCAAATGTTGTTGGCCCTCCTCTCAAATCAGACCTCAACCCTTGAAAGCAATCTTCCACAACATGCCGTGGCCTTAATTGGCCCCATGGCCTTGCTATCGTTCTTTGACAATTCTAAACAAGCGGTGAAACCTAGATGGTGGAAAGAAATCCTTGTCTATAAACCAAGGTGTATGCTTGAATTACGGAGGCATGAATTTAGTGAGGTCAAATGAATTTTGAGAGGGTTTGTAGACTCATTTTATAGAAGGTCATGGGTAATTACGCGTGGCCTTAGAGGGACGAACAAATGATTGGCCATCACATTCCAAACTATCGTCACCTTTCATCCAAGTCATATTACAACCCCACCACTAATTCAAATGGGTCCTTGGAGGTCCCAAATCTTTATTGACATTATTTTGGAAATAGTTGCTTCCAAATATGCAAAATTCACATGCTGAGTCAGTGGTCAACAAACACATATGCATGCCCCAAAAAGTTTACAAAAATAAGGGGGAGGGGGGGGGGGGTAGATACGTAGATACCTCATTGGAAACCTAAATGATGTGAGTGTGCTACTAAGAAAATTACCCCCTATATACGAGAAGTTTGTAAAGAAAAACAAATGTATACATACTAACAGAATGCTAGAAAATGGACTCATGTATTTATACTATATTTTCAATTTAATGTGATAATGCTTACGCTACGCATTACAAATATAAATATGACTTCAATAGACCTTTACTACACATAAAACCACTTTCACTTTCCAATGAGAAAGTCATTGAGCATTTTTTCATCCACAACATGTAACTCAACAATTGCTTTAAACAAACAAAGAGAATATCACAATAATTTAGCCATAATTCGCAGAGAAAAACTCAAGGGAGTCCAAGAGCCTCCACTCCTCCTAGAAGCCAAATGCAAACCCTATCAATAATGGAGAGGGTAGTCATTGAGGACTATTTCATATGATAACAATGGATGAAAATGTGAATAAGATGAAACTAACATATATGTTCTCAATTATTTCTTTGAAACTTAGGGCCCCCTTTTGTACATCTACTGTGAGCCCAAAAGGGTGCCCACATTTAGTCTTAGACCCTTGAAACGTTAGTTGATGCACTTTGAAGTAGCATGTTACTTCACAAAAATATAAAAAGAGTGAAATGTTAGTCTTAGAAGTACCATGTTGTAAGAGGCTAGGATGTGAGTTGTTATTGTGTTTTTACCTTCGGAAGGATTTGAGTGAATGAGGATAGGTAAGGAGAACTTGGATTGAGTAGTTAGTGAGTAGGCTAGTACAAATGGATGGAGACAACCAAAGTGACTCAAGAGGCAAGTGCATTCGAATTGGGATGAATGGAGGATCACATGAAGCGCACAAGTGGACCACCTCATCATGGCCACTTAATGGGGAAGGCCCAAGGAAGAATGCAAGGTGGAGGATAAGCAAATTCTCAAAGCACCAATCAAATCACATCGTGGTTTGAATTAAGTGGTGAGCGACGATTTGGGAAAGTAAGGGGAGAAAGTTATGGCGGCGGAAAGCGAAGGAGGCTAAGTTTGGGTTGAAGCATCCCAAGTTTGGTAAAGTGTGGTAGGTAGAAAGCCAAGGCTAGTTAAATGTTCGAATTAGGATCTTTGTTGATCATTTGAGGGAGGAAGGCTTAGAAGATAGGATTGGCGCCTACTAAGTAGGAGGAAATCTCAAGGGCTTATCGTGAGCCTTGAGGGTGCTCACCCCCTCAAGCTTACTATATAATCCCTCATTCTTCCCTCACTCATCCTCTCTTTCCTTTGTGCTCCAAGGCACCCCACGAGTTATAAGTGTGGGTGTGGGAAGCCATATTGGAGCACATGTGTGTGCTTAGTTTTTAGTTTGAGAGCCAAGGCTTGTTAGCCTTGAAGAGGGCTTGACCTCTTGGTAGAATTAGTGTTGACGTGAAGGATTTTAAAGTTAATTCATGATTCCAATTTGTGGTACTTAAAGTTCATGTTTTGAATACACGTGGTTGCAAGTTCCATGTTTAAGAGTTGAGCACTTGATGTTGTGATGAGTGCAAAAATATACTTGTGTGGATTAGTTAGTCTTAGTGAAGTTAGGAAATTCTCTCTCCCCCTCTCCTCTCTAGGATTTTAGGATTTTAGGATTAGAGAAGAATTGTGTGATTAGAAAGGGGTTGTTAGTAGAATTAGGGAAATTAGGTAGGAAGATTAGTTAAGGGCTTGAATAATTAGTGAGGTAGTTGGGGATTACAACTACAAAGTTGTGGGTTCATGAAGGAGCTGGGTTTATGAAGGAGCTGGGTTTGTTTAGTTAGAAAGTAAAGAGCTGGGTTTATGAAGGAGCTGGGTTTGTTTAGTTAGAAGCTAAGGAGCTGGGTTCATGAAGGAGCTGGGTTTATGAAGGAGCTGGGTTTATGAAGGAGCTAGGTTTATGTAATTAGAAAGTAAAGAGATGGGTTCATGAAGGAGCTTAGTAGATAGCCTACCTAATTAGCTCATAGACAAGTAGTTAGTTACATTATGCTAGTTAGTGTTATGGTGGCTTTCACAAGTAAATGTATTTGAGATTGACTATAGAGAATAGTGTTTTTTTTAACACTTGCATCATCTCTTTAAAAATAAACCACGTGCACAAATTAATGGAGAATGTGGAGCACTCTCGCGATGGCAAGACAAAGGAAGCAAAGACCAAAGTTAAATCCAGGACCACTTGAAGGGTGAACCTTGCACTATGGACTCATCCAAGTCCAAATCCAATACCGCGGAGGAATGTGAGCCCAAACCCACTACTCGGACTACGGACGCTTAAGGGTGGGGGGTTTGGCCTCACATCTACCTATTTAAATGTACAAACTAGAGAAAAATGATACCTCTATTCTATGTATATTATGTATGCTAATGCCTCAAAGAATACCCCTTGCGTTAAATTCGCTATTAAGTATATTCTGACAAATCACTTGTCCATAATTGATAAGGGATGTGCACTTGTGGGGACAAAAACTTCAAATGACAACATCAAATGCAACATCACAACAACCACAACTTTGAATGTTTGTATTCCATGTTTGCCAACCACCAGATTTGTGTAGTTTTGCGATCTAGTGTACGCCATAGCAGCGGTTGGAATTGTCCAAAATTCACACATAAATCCAAATATACTTAAATCAATTTTTAGTTCATATTCTCATGTGGTATGAAGACGCCAATCAATGCTAGGAAGGGGGTGGGGCCATTCGCAAGTAATTAGGAAAAAAACAAAGTGAGTTAGTGTGAAAGGTCATTTAACAATATACTTCAACTTAATCATTAAAATATTGTCAAGTGATTGCATCCCAATTGCACAAATTCTAAACACATATAACACAATGTTTTTTGAAATACATAGAATTTTATTTTATTTTTCTATGTTAGTATAGGATTGCATCCCCAAACATCGCATGTAATGTTCCCTTAAATGTTTTCACTTGTGGCTTTGTAGTACGAGTTTAAAACATTATTAGGGAAGCACTTTAAAATTCTAAATGAATGTGGTACGTTGTATATGTGATATGGCTTGATCATACTTTCTCAAAGTGGAGCCCAAGGTTTCTCAAAACATGTAGGTGAACAAAGTTATGTGTTACATCCTTGAATCTACTCACATTTGATTATCATGTTAATGTATACATGTTTTCCTTTTGCTCAAGTAAATACTCATGTTTGCTACCTTGCCATTGATGTGTGATCAAACTTTTCTCAACTTTGGAGTAAATTTGTATGATAGAAAAAAAAAGGCCCATGATTTATGAATAATTTATGGTACTCATTGACCACCAACATTACCAAAGTTGGTCTATGATGTTTATGTCCAAAAACTTTTATGGGGGATCAAGGTGGATTAAGTGTGAGGCTAAGAGAGCCCCAAAAAAAAGCCATCACCGCCACGAGCCATACAATTTTCGCGTTCCCTCCCAACATTAAAACCAACATTCAACATTGCCAACATTGCTTACAATGTTGTGGTCAAAACTCGTTTGGGGTCTTGGTGAATTATTAGGTTGAAAATGAGGTTGGAAGGCGACCCAAAAAGCCATGGCCGGTGGCGGCCATACATTTTGGCCTTCCTTTCCAACATTGGACGCAACTCTTAGCATTGTTAGCAATGGTTTATGGCATTTTGGTCCAAGTGTTTTTGGGGTCTTGGTGGATTGTTGAGTTCCATACAAGGTTGGGAGGGGACCTAGAAAGCCATAGCTACGGTGGCCATACGTTTTGGCCTTCCATCATGGTGTTAGAAATGGCCCTCAACATTGCCAACAATAGTTTATGGCATTTTGGTCCAAACTTTTTTTTCTTCTTCTAAGATTATGGTGGAGTTAGATATTGAGTGTGGGTCTAGGAAGAAAACCAAAGAACATGGCCGCCAACGGCCATGAATGTTGGCCTTCCTTTCCAACATTGGAAACGGCCCTCAACACCGCCAACGTCGGTTTATGGCATTTTGGTCCAATCTATTTGGGGGTCTTTGTGGCTTTAGACATTGAATATGATTCTAGAAGGGAACCCCCCCATAAAATATGGCCGCCAATAGCCATACAATTTTTCCTTCCCTTACAATGTTGGACCAACCTCAACACTAAGCAATGTTGGTTTATGGGGTTCTTGGTGTCATGTACCTCAATCGCTCATAAATAATACAATAAACATCTACACTCAATAAAATAATTATGAACTTTCAATGGACTTTAATATAAAACTTCACCAAAAATCTTTATAATTATCTATTTTGTAGATTTTGTGTATCCACTTGTAAGATAGTTTCAAGTTCCCCTAACAACTCTCCCTCTGGAGCTACCTTAGGAAGCTCATGCAATACATTATCTAGCCCTTGTATAAAATTCATTCATGAGTTGTCTAGCTCATTTCTACCTTTGCAGTTGTATGACTCCAATTACCATCTACTCATATACTAAATACATTAATACATCAAAGTATGGTTAGTCATCATACTTCCTAAGTCAATAAATCATTCAATAAATATCTCAATCAAGGTACCACTAGGGTACATCACATTTGGTCCAAATGATTTTGGGTGAAAGTATTTAATATTTAATATGAGGATTCTTTTCCAAAATTTTAGTTATTTGCAGTGATATATATAAATGACTTTCCACCTTCAGTATGTTGGAAAGGTTTATTTAAATTTTCTTTTATATATGTTTCATGAATATATGTCTTAGATGCTTATTAACTTGGGCTAGAGGTAGGGCCATGCATTGGGAGGTAAGGGAAATTGTCACAATTCTTGGTAGCTATACAAAAATCCCCCCCCCCCCATTTTCATATGACATGGGAGAAGGGGGCAAGAGAATGAGGACTGGCATGTAAAGTACACTAAATATAATATGTGGTGTCACCAATTGTAATTGTCTTTCTCAATACTAATTGTAACCACGGTGTAGTGTCACCAACACTAAATGTTAACCCAACATTATTTGTCATTCCTTGTAATTGTAATCATCCATGACAATATTTCATCATAAGTTGATGACAAGAGAAGTTATGGTTTTAGGAAACTAAGTGAAAGAAATATGAGTGCAACTGCACCTATCTAATATAATATAATTCATTGATTTCATTATTCTTGACAACTTGAAACCAAATTAATGAACTTTATTTCCAACTCTCTAAAATACCTTAAATATCTAGGGGGGGGGGGTTGTGGACTTTGCGTACTGCATACAAACTATCATGAGTGTAAAAAAGGGTATTATTTGAGACATTAGCATAATAGTATACATTTAAAAAGGCTATTACTAATTTTGAATATAAAGGTAGATGTATGAAAGGGGACCCTAAGGTCTTGAGAAAAACTTAACAATAGATGTGCTAGTTTTCATCCAATACACATTTTCATTCATTATTTTCATATCGTAGTTGTCCTCGATGACTACCTTGTTCATTCTTGTTAGGGTTTGCAACTAGGTTTTTTTTTTTTTTTTTTTACACATGAGGCTCTTGAAGTGTCCGTGGGTTCCCTAGAGTTTGGCTCCACATGTTAAGGCTAAAATATTGTGCACTTCTCTTCGTTTGTTTGATGCAATTGTTGAGTTACATGCTTATTGGAAAGTGAAAATGGGTTCTACATGTAATAAAGGGCCTATGTAATTCGTGATGGATAATTTGTATACTTAGTGGAGGCATCTATCATATTATATGAAAAAGTTCAATATAAATACATGTGTCTATTTTCTAGCATGTTGTTAATACATATATATTTGTAGTTCAATACAGGGAGTTTAATTTCATAATGGCCCACATGTCACTTAGGTTTCCAACGAAGAATCCATCCCCCAATTAAGCATAGTTTACCAAAGAAAAATAAAATCAATATGTGATTTCGTCTTCAAAGTGACCTACACCAAATACCACATTAGTGTCATCAATTCTAATTGTAAACCACGGTATAGTATCACCAACACTGAATGTTAACCCAACATTATTTGTCTCCTTGTAACTTTTGAGAGGATTATAGATTTTATTGTTTTGCAATTTATGTCACTTACCAAGTGATTTTTCATCCAAATTTCAATCATCCCTCGGGGGGGGGGCAGTGTGTTAAAATGTTAAGGATATAGGTGCAAACAACCACTATTTTATAGGGGGGTATTACTTTCAACTTTTTTTTTTCACATGCTATCATTATGTAAATTTGTACTTTGGGTTAATAGAAAAATGGCTTGCATTACTTATAATTCCAAATTACTTATTATTCCATACCCTATAGTACTTTAAAGATGTCCAATGCCATTTTTGATACCCTATATTACTCTTAAGTCCATTTATAAATTTTTGCCCCCGTGTTTTAAAAATACCCTATCATTTGTTCGCACGTATATTGCTACTCCAACCAATGACTACCCCCCCCCCCCCCCCCCGAGAATCATCCAAGACCATGTATTATCACAAGTTGATCACAAGAGAATGTATGGTTTTGACCAATGGATGAACTCATCCATCATCCATGACAGTGTTTGTAAACTTATTCATAAGAAGTGTCATCCGAAAAGATACCATAGTGACATTAAATACTGCATGAAAGTAAACATCATATTTACTGTACTTCGTAAGCAAAGTTTCCCTTGCAGAGTTCGTGAGAGGTATTAATAATCACATATTGAACATTTTAAGACAAAAAAACCTCAAATAGGTAGCTCATGTTTGATCCTTTTTTTTTTTTTTTTCATCATCTTGATATTCTATCCAGACTATGCATTACATTGCATGACATTATCATTACATTGTTCACTACTCATTGTTCGTGGTTTGAGAAGTTTCTTCGTAGGATCATGCTTTGTGGCAATATATGTCACGTTAGATTATTTCTCATTTGCCTGTGATTGTTTATAACCGCGACACTTACACATGCATGTGTTCATGTGTGAAGCCAGCTAGCTAAGGCTCCAATAGTTGCCACGTGGTAGGGTAGGCCTATGATGTACTAATGTATTGATAATTAGACTATTGATAATGAATTGAAGCCACGTAATCTATGGCAAGGTTCCCATCCACTTCCCCAAGTACATCATATCGGTGGTAGAGTGAAAAAATTTACTTCTTAACCAATAGGCTTTTGAAAATGCAGGAGTAAGCCCATTGCTTTGGAATATTATTATTATTATTTATGAATATTGAATTTATAGATTTATGACATAATTTAGGCTAATTTATCTTAAGATAATTAAGAATATATGCATAGAACTTAAGGCCTTAGAATAGAAATGCCCACATCATCCAAAAAATGAAGTGTATTGTTGAAACATGTGACACGGTGAAATGAGAAGGTGACCAAACATTTGTTTTGTTGGGGTTCACAATATTCTATCTTGTTTGGCAACAAGTATGTAACAATCAAATTGTGGCAACTGTAGACAAAGCATATTCCTAGCACATAACACTTGTGGATACATGATATGTGAATATTGCCTCTATAATAACCAAGATGCCATATTTTACTAAAAATAAATTGAATGTTTAATATAACAAGAAAACGGTGTATACAACTTTGATATACATTTCATATCTATTTTATTAGCATCTCCAACCGTGCAAAAAAATCAATTGTACCTTGATTTACTTAAATATGCCATTCCATAACAACGTTTGGTTTGGATATTGGGTAGCATGTTCCAAAACTTTTTCTTTTTTGCGGGAACCCCCAAAAAACACAATTTTTTTGGGGCAACCCATAAAAAAATGAAATCCTTGGGGCAACCTTCAAACAAAATTTGAAGGTCTAAATATAATCATTTAAGTCCATGGATTTAGGTCACTACTAATGCTCATATCCTAGCTTTGCTCGTAAGGTAGTCACTCCTATTTTTAACATTTTGATTAGTTTGGGCACTTAGCGTGATTCAATTTAGGTGTCAATTATCTCATTGGATTGACCTTTTGAATTGGCTTTGCAAGCCATGTGACTCGAAATATTAGGATAACATCTCAATGTCTTATGGGATTTTCAAGTCAAAATTTTGTAAAACTTGTTAGGGCCCACTTATGGTCATACACAACTATACATCTGTGCTACTCATTTAGGCAATATGCAACCTTTTTGTGTTGGATAAGGTGCTTCGCCGCGAGTAAGTTGTTATGTTCTTTACCCGAACCACACAATTGGCATGCCACACTTGCTTCCCATGCCTTACACATAGTTCATTAAAGTGTGAAAGTGGCAAATCCTGGGCCCTACCTATGTCGGAGCCCCCAATCACTTGTCTCCATCTCGTGCTCCATCTTAGTGTGATCTGCATTGGAGTTGTCGTGTGTGCACATAGGTCATGCTATGCCTCCACTTCATTTAACCATTTTTTTGGAAAGTGTGAAATGCATGTCATGTGTCAGTACTACCCATAATTTAGGTGTCTATAATAGGTCACAACTTGAAGTAGAATTACTTCTTTTTTTTCTTCCCAATATTGTATCTTAAAACTAGTGGAATTTATAGACTTTTGTAGGTCTCACAAAAACACATAATTGTAATTCGGATCCTTAGTTCACCTATTCCTAACATTTGGTTTAATTGGGGTATAGTAGATAGGATTTCGTTAATGTGTTCATTCCTTGCATTAGTCTTATAAAATCAATTTGAAAGTCATGCAACTCAAAATATCTTGACCACATCTCAATTACCATAGGTTGATAGCATGATGTGTGGAAAATAATGCAAAATAATTAAGCCTAATTTTTTGGGAGTACATTGGGCTAGATGCCCTAATTGAAAGAAGAAATCACCATCAAAATGCCTAAATTTAGGATATCCTCCATTCTTCCCAAGGTGATCTCTCTCAACTTGGGCATTGAAAACTTCAATATTACTTGCAACGCTCAATTAATTTTTATAGTTGTCATTGTCATGGCTCTTAGCCATGCTTGCAAATTCTCAAACAATCTCTACCTAACATGAGCAAAAAATGACATAAAGCATTGTTCACAACCCTAATTAGTACACTAAGATAGATTAACCTAATCCCTCAAGGCTAACATTGCATACTTAGCTACAATGAATGAATGAAATATAATACACGAATTGATATGTAGGATATCCTACATGCCTAAATGAATAAATATACACTTAAATATTTGTCTAATTGGTCATAATTGTATTTGTGGACCACCTAAGCCATTTTTTGTAAGGGCAAAATCTACCCAACCTACTATCAATCTATGGTAGTCTCTAGTCACTCGATGCACTCCTCTCCAATTAACACGGCTAAGTTACACTCTTTGAGGCTTGCACGGAGGCATGTCACCAAGTTGACGTTATTTGGCCAAAGTATTTAATTATTACAACAATAAGACAACCAATATTGTAACTTGGATCTTTGAACCTTTGGAGCAAATGATCAGTGTTCATTCATTGGATAGTATAGTTTCCCCTCTATTAGTGTTACCCCCACAAGTGTCAACATTTCTATCACAAGGTAAATTTTTAGAATGTAATAGGAAAAATTACCTTGTAATAGAAATGTTAACATTTATGGAGGTAACATTTATAGAAGGTGAACTATATTACCAATCAAACCCTAATTAAGTATTGCATCATATTAGAGAGGCAAAACCCATGTTTCTAAATATATATTAGAGTTATCCATAAAGTCCCTCAAAGAGGGATGAACCCATGGGTTTGATGCTTCTTTGCAAAAACTATTTATTGAAATCTCCTTAGCGCATCATGTATTGAAGCTTATTTTAAAAGTTGGATGCAAATTTTGGGATCTCCTTTTTGCATCTCTCAAACTTTGAGAGAATTTTAGAATCTAAAATAGGGTATGCACATGGGACCCGCTAACCTAAATCTTGGATCGGTCTAAACAAGGCTAGTTTGGCCCACCCATCCTAATAGGACAAGCTAAGAAGTTGGGTTTTTAACTTGACACCACTCTTTGTGTATGATCTTTAAGCATTAAGAAAACTTAGGGTGACTTTGTGTTAATTCTCACAAACTTAAAAGTTTAGGACTAAACCCATGATTTCATTTGCTTTACGTTCTGAACAACTCTATTGTGTGCTTGCTTGCCCTCCAAAACAAGGCCCTAGGGCTTGGTATGTACTTTATGAAACAAAGCCTCATAACCAAATGCATATATAAACGGGATACAAACAACAACAAACAAGCTCCTTTAAAGTTACCTTATGCATCATCTTGTCACTTGACAAACCCCTAAGTTCATAAGAAGCCAAAAATTGGTAACATGAGAGTTATCTATTAATTCAACTGTAGTTTTGATTGGGAGTTGGTTTTGTTGCATACGATACTTTCCATGTTTGGTACTTTTTTAGTACATGCTTGAAGTTGGTGTGGAGGTTTGAATGAATAACTTTCTATATTGGTTCGTCGAGGGCCAAACTCAATTTAGCATGTCAAGAGGTGCCAAAATGAGTTTGGCTCCCAATGAACCGACATAGAATGTTATGCGTTCAAACCTCCATATTCGTCTCCGAGCACACACCCAAAACTCACCAAACATGGAAGTTTTGTATGCAAAGCAACAAACTCTTGATCAAAAAACCTTTGTTCGAATTAACAAATAACTCTATTGTTAGTGTTGGAAAAGTATATGATTTTGCAACAATTCTCAAAGCAATTATTATTATTATTATTATTATTATTAGTAGTAGTAGTAGTAGTAGTAGTTTTGTTTTTGGTTTGTTTGTTTTGCTTCCCTTGCACTTGGTGTTTCAGACCAAGAGTGGCTTAAAACCATGGCCTTAATATGAGAACTCTAAGCTAGACCCTCAAAGGCCAAGAGATCCATTATGGGCTTCAAGATGTTGTAGATAGTAATGTAAGGTTAGTTATTTTTATATTACAAAATCCATGAAAATGACCTACATTTAAATACATAGGATGTGTATTTTATTGTGATTGTTACATGTACATGTATTGTTAGTTTCTCTTTGTGTGAGGTTGTGTTAATATATTTCAATCGTGTAGACCAAGCAGCATGTGACCATGATAGGTGTTGGGGGGCTTTGAATATTTATTGTGTAAGCCATAGAATGTATTAGATCACCAATCTTGAAATGGGCACTTTTAGTTCTACACGTACTCCATTAGGACATGAAACAAGCGATAAGTACAAGAAGATTAACAAATCCAAATCAAGGCCATAACCATTTTTCTCACGATTAACGAAGCTCATAATCAAGAGGATGGTTTTATTTCTTACCAAATGATCACATAGGTCCCCAAATTATGTTGCATATCAAACTTCAAATGCTAGTAAATTATGAACACCTGGTCCAATCTTTTTTAAAAACATTTTTTTTTGGATACATGTTCTTAGATATATACCCAAATACGCAATACTATTATATATATATATCGTAAGCAAGCTACTAACCGTGCACATTTGACTTTGATGTTTTATTTTTTGAGGTGGGTAGCAAAATTTTCCAAATTTGGTATTTGAATTAAATTAATGGATCACCTAATATTAGTGTTGAAAAGTAAAATGGAATTTTTTATTGAAAAATCATGGCCTTTTCATAGTTCTTCATACAACTGTATTGGGCATTGGAAATTAACTACCTTAACCACTAACCGTGCACTATCAATGTTCATTCAACTTTTGTTACATCGTTACAAAAGAAGCTCTCTTTCTGGCAAACACGACTGTTGGACGTTGTTGGCTTTTAAGCCTCATTTCTTGTTTTTTCTCAACCTTATTATCTGTTGGGCATTCTTGTTTTTCTTTCTTCTTCAGTTCTGCTACCTTCTCCTTTTCTAGCTGCTTCCGGATTTTTTCATCATTCTTCGCTCCACCTGCATGAGTGATTTTGAGCTTCGTCACGCTTACATAGATTCACTCTAGTGTGCTACTCCATTGACCAATTTTATGCAGTAAGATATCGTTGTAAACCATCTACCTCTGTATGTTTCCACTGGCATTTTAACTTCCTTCAAACAAGCAGATTATCCCGATGATATATTCAAAGCAAAGCTCATACACATGCAGTATCACAAGATACATTGTCAAAGAACAAAACAACAATAGAGGAGACGAACGGTGAACAATAGAGTAGTGAACGGTGAAGTGCACGGTAAAGTGCACGGTTAGTGGCTGTGAGCGGTAAGTGGCATATGTACGATATATATATGCCTAATCAACCATAAACATTTGATGCATGAGGTGATGATTTATGTTTGGAGAAGAAAATGACATCCCTCAAGCACAACTTGTTCACACCCCACCCACCTCCAATCTAAGCCTTGGATCTCCACGATCGGAGGGCTTAGAGGAGATGCTCTTCAAATGGTTAGTATGTATAATAAACTCCCTTAGGCCTCCGACCTTTGGGGTTACCTAGTCTATACAAGACTAGTATGGGTGACCCTCCTAATGGTTTCTTAGTGTGGGCGGCCCTCCAAACTTGATTTCCGGTACTCTTTATTTTGCTATGATGAAAAAGTTGTCAACCATCATTACGTGCCCTTTGGACCAAAACATTGAGACACCTGATCATATGTGTGCATGTTTATTGCGGCATGTGGGTGTTAATAAGTTTGGTTACGTTTCACTTTTCTCCGTCCTCTCGTGAGCATATATATCACGTAACAAAGCGTGTGTTGCATGACATGGCAAATCCACAATGAAGCTTCGTTAATGATCATATTGAATGTTGGACTTTCCTTGACTTAGGTATGATGATCAAAAGTGCATGCGCCGTGCTTCTTTAAATGAATAAATTAGTCCTTGCTCAACTGTGTTGACTATTGAAAGTAATTACTAGATTACAATTAAGTATGTAATCCAATATCTTTTGTGCACATGGGTTTCTTGTGTTTGTAGTACTTAGATAGATACACCTAACTACAAAATCACTCATAGATAGGTGTCCAATCGAGCAAAAAATATCAAATATGACTTGCACATCTTACATCTAAAGGTTTGTTTACACTAGGGGTGGTTGTAGTTTTTTGATTCTATTTCTTCTATGAAAAAGGCATAGTATATTGTATTGCCACCCCATCCCTTGCCCCATCAACCCCCTTGACTCACTCTGTGTGGTTGTTCATGCTCAAATGACATCACTTGAGAGCTCGAAGGCCAAGGTCGGAAGAGAAAGTTCAGGAGGCAACCACTTCAACACTATAACCCAAAACCAATAAGGATAATAATAATAATAATAATCACTTTGATCTCCTCTCGAGCCCAAGACCTGAACCAAATGATAGGTTACAATTTAGAAGATTGACCCCACCATCAACCACATCACAAGGACTTGCAGAAGACTAATGTGAATGGAAAAAAGGTGCAATTTTGGTTGATTGTGGTGGTTAACCACAACCACTTCTTACTACAATCACTTTTTGTAGTGTAGACGTTGCAAAGCACTTGTGCATGCAAGGCCGAGCTCTCAATCTGCAAGCCGGAACCAATGAGCAAAGATGTTGAATTCCTCCGAATCTAGAGAAACTTTAGGAAAAAGAAGATGTTGGCATCCACAACCCCAACCACCTTTTGAAGTGTAAACGCTGCAAAGCACCTCGTGCATGCAAGGCCAAGCTCTCAATTCGTAGACCGGAACCAATGAGCAAAGATGTCGAATCCATCCGAATCCACAGAAACTTTGCAAAAAGAAAACGTTGGCATCTAATGAGCACCAGCACCAGCACCAGCACCAGCACCAGCACCAGCAGCACTGCCTTTTGTAACGGATGTGTTGCAAAGCACTTTGTGCAAGGTAAGGCTGAGCTCTCGATTCCCAGCGCAGAACCAATGAGCAGAGAGGCCGAATTCCTTCCTTTGTTTGGAGCCAGGCAGGGAGGGAAGGGAAGGGAAGGGAAGGGAACAGAACTCACTGTGGGGAAAAAGGGTGTGGGCATCTACGGTAGACCGGGTCCACCCTGCTGCTGCTGAAAAAACCTTTTGTGAGCTGGTTCTGGCATGGCAGTGGGTAAGCCAGTAAAGTACTTAAGCTTACAGTCAGCAGGAAGAAGCGAAGTTACTGTACGAACGAGTCGCGTGACCCCTCCCTGCCTGCCTGCCTGCATGCCACCATTCAACTGCCCCGCCAGACCCCACCCCCATCCGCCTCCCTACTTACCGAGCTTTGGATGTGAAGTACACCCTAATACCAACCTCCATAATGTCACACACTCTCTACTATCCCGAAACCCTAGGGAACGCATGCATGTGCGTAGTTCACGTCTCACTCCTTATTGTTGTCACCTTTCACTCCCTTTTATTACGAAATTTGTCATTCATGCAAACCACACAAGAAGTCAACCCACACCTTCGCATTGCGCCGTGTGTGAACATGTGGAGTGTCTTCTTCTTCTTCTTCTTCTTCTTTTTATGCTACTTGCTGAATGTTGGTGCATGCGTCTGCCTCATCGCCCGGGAAGGCCAACTAGAGTGGACCACACTAACGTAAGTGATAGAAGAGCGAATTCAAATCGTCTTCACATCTCCTTTGTGTGATTCCGTAGTGTCACATGCTATATTAATTATATCGTATCACGCATCCATGTTACCACTACAAAACTCCATAATATCAAGTGCACTTTGGTTGCCACAGGTGTGATACTACGGAGTATAGAGTGTCGTAACTTGGCAGCAGCCCCTGGTAACCAACAATAAGGTAACTCTGAAGCCCCCAATTACGACAACAAACACCCTGTGGTAAGAACGTAAGTAAGCAATCTTGTGCATCCACAAGCAAGCAAGAGCGACGAAGGTGTGCCACAATCTATTGTTATGCTATGCTATTATTATTATTATTATTATTATTATTATTATTATCAGGAGGTAAGTTGGGCACCAGCAGACACCACCCTCTCTCCAACCAGTGATCAGGGAGATTGTTGGGCATGCATAATCATCGGTTGAGATCCTAGCTAGTGTTTGCAACTCCAACCGGTTACATGGTGATGACATCCTTTGGTTTTCCTTTATTGGCTCTGTCTGTAGGACAGAGACTATGCATCAACTTCTTCGTTTCAAGAGCAAATTTCCTAACCACTTTGTGTTCACACATGGACGTTACTTATTCTTGTTATTTTCGGTCCACTGTATTTAATGTGGATGTTATCTATAGTTTATATATAAGTGCTCTCTAAAATGCATTGAAATAAATCTAGTTCACTATAGTTATTTCGGCAATTCTTGATTATTTATTTAAAAAATTTCGGGTTATAAATGAGTAGCTTCAATCCTTGACCCGTATTTGAGAAGAAGGTGCACGAAATCGAAGAAAGCTTTGGTATAGTGAATAGTCATGAATTGGCATGAGCAAAGTGGACAACTACAATTGTAGTCTTTCATAATAAAGGACAGAGCCTCACGGTTCTACCGTTTTCTTGTTAATTTGGGGTATATTCTTCTATAAATTCCTCTACAATGATCGGTAAGTTTCCTGCAGTCTTGAACTTCAACTGCATCATCGGTTTTTTTTTTTTTTCTCAAACTCAACTGGTTCATCGGTAACTAATTAACTGCCGGTTCTCCCCGATCATAGTCTCCAACTCCGTGACTCCTGTGGGGTCTGTACTGTACTGGGTCAGTTGATCTCCTCCCTGATACATAAAGGGCTTGGGCCAAGGATTTGAGCCAGGGATTCATGATGTGTCTATGTAGATTCATCCATGGAGATGAAGATGCGTTGCGTTATTTTGCTTTTACAGATTGCAAACGACCTACTTTTAGATGGTATATACTTCTGAGAATAGCATGTGAATCTGATGCGATCAAGTTGTTTCAGTTATAGTTATGGAACAGTGGAGGAACATATATCCACTTTCATTCGTGATAGTTGATGCATGGTAGTTGGAGAAGTGGGGGAACCACTTCGAAACGAACACCCATTAGAGTAGGAGTATTAGTTTGCAACCACTTTATGATCACTTCCACATTGTGTAAGGTACAATGGCGGTGTTCATTTGGTTTGCTTTTCTTGTTCCCTATTTTTAATTGATCAAATTCTACATCTTCAAACTTGTGTTGCATTAACAAGTGCATGTTGAAACATCAACAAAATCGTATTGAGGATCAAAATTTGTCTTGTTTAGTTATGGTGTTAAGAAATGCGTGATTGTTGTTTCCTTATCTGAATACACATGTCTTCCCAATTGTGTTCACTATTGAGCATGAAGTAGATAATACACTCTGGATACACGATCCAATAACTTCTACAAAGGTGTTTTTATGGTGTTTGTTCTCATCAAACCACAAACCGATCAAATGTAGGGGTCCAACTAAGAAAAGTAGCAGAATAACACCCACATACCTTAGGTGCATTATAGGTTCTGAGAGTTTCAAACACAAGACTGGCAAGTTAGACAAAGTGCTTGGACAACCCTTTCAACTATGCATCGAGAAACTCTAGTGCATCCAGCATGACATTCTTAACGAATTCGATTCGACTTGGGGGGTTGAAGGCCTTATTGTGACCCGGAGCAACTTAGTTGTCACTTGGAAGGTTAGACCGCGGATGGGCATTATTTCTTGATTTCCACTTGGGTCGCGATGGTTTGCCCGTGTTGGTTGTATTTTGGTTCCATTCTTGCAATTGAATTTTTCAGTTTGTGGCAAAAAGAAACGGGGAAGAAACTATAGTGCATCAAGAAAGGAAGACAAGAACAAATAGAGAAGAATGTTCCCAAATGCACTTGCAGTAATTCAAGTTTAAAGCTTGCTTCTCATCAAGTCCTCGTGGAAGTAGCTAGCCCTTTGATTTATGGAGATGGCCTACTAAGTTACTTAGGGCCGGATTTCACCATAAACCATGAAGTCGGACCATGGGAGATGGCCTTCCTCCATGATCCGACTTCATGGTCCAACTTCTATGATCCAATTTCTTGAAAAACCAATTCACAAAGCCTTTAGGCCCCGCACTAGGTGTAAACCAAACGTGGACAAAGAGGAACGACCATGCACTAAAAAATGACCGTGCTCACATTTTTTTTAATATATATGCCCAAAAAGAGCAGTTTTGAAGAAGAAAAAAAAAAAAACTCAAGTTTGACCACTTCTCTTGTCTTCGCTTGTCTTCATCTTCTAGGCCTCAACACATATCTTTTGGGGACCCCGAACTCTTTGGTCATCCCCCCCCCCCCTCCCTTGGTGTAAACTGAAGTGGTCCTGGGACGAGCTCAACATCCAATCAACAAACAAGATTTTTACATGACTCCAGACGGGTGCGAACCATCTCGCACACTGGTTCCTTGGAGGCCAGGGTTTAGGCATCTAGCAAGGAACGAGTGTATGGGTTGGCTCGCCCAAATCGACGACTTCATGGTCCATGGTGGAAACAGCGCCTTCCTTCCTTCCTTCCTTCCTTCCTTTCCGGGGCTTTAACTGAATTCCTGGTGATCGGGATTCAGGCCGTTTGGGCAGTGCCACACCACTCTGACCTAGTCAGCCGAAGAAGGCTGCTGATGACTAGGTCAGCTGCTTGCTTGGCTTAAAGACAGGACAAGAGCCGACGACGAACGTCAACAACACATTGATTTGAAACAGGCCCGATCAAATTCCCCATTGATGCAGATGCTGCAGCAGCAGCAGCAGCCAAGCAAGCACACAATGCAATTGTAAGGCAAGGACCCCCTCCTATCCCCTCCTCTCCTCTCCTCTCCTCCGCCAGATGCAGAAATCATCCCAAATAATTTGGCCGTTTGAAGGCGTGGCTTGAATGCATGTGGCAGGCAGGCAGGCAGGCAGGCAGGCAGGCTGGCTCCACAGCCAGCAAGCGTCTCTCAAGTGTCGCCAACATTCATGACCAACATTTATGCCGTGGCCCAGGTAAAAAGCAAGAGAGCATCTGGATAGGAGTAGGCTAGGCTTCCCAAGCTATGATCGTGCACAACCGGCAGTTAGTTACAAATGCACCGGTTGAGTTTGAGAAATAACCGGCCGCTTGAAGTTGGTCAAGACTGCAGGAAAATTACTGATCGCTTTAGAGGAACCTATAGAAGAATATACCCCTATTTAATAAAGGAAAACCGGAGGCTGCCAACATGTAACCGGCTGGACTTGCAAACATTAGGATCTCAACCGGTTGTGCCCCAAAATCTCCCCGATCACTGTTCCCAAGGCCTGTTTGCATTGGCAGCAGGCAGATTCAGGTCTCTATTGCTTGCTTGCTACAGGGGGGAAAAAGGGGGCGCTGCTGTGCTGGATGACGCCCCGGCCTCCACAGGACACGTGACATAAGTGATCATGTTTTGGGTGTTGTCTATGTCAAAGCCGTCCTTATATTAACTTAACGGCACAAAAATATACACTGCGACACGTTTCCTAAGACACGTTGTCATACGGGAGGTGTCTAACTAATTAACCCCTGATTTTTCGGTTCATCATAATGACACTTTCATTTCGACGGTCATGAGCAGTACCTGTTCAAGATTGAAGCCCCCGTATGAGTTTCGTTTTGAAGGGTTCTCAAATTTTAGTTGTTCAGTTGAAGGGCTGATTCAAATCCGAGACGTCGATCTAAGAATGTAGAAATGAAATACAAAACTCATACTAAACTTGTGCATGAATTCTATGGTAAATGGTTCTAGTACAATGTGGAAAAATTAAGAATCAACCATCTAACTCCACTTCTTATAGTGACAATGCCCTATGTTTGTTGGTTCTTGTGGTGGGCGGATTATATTGACAACTTCAAGTGATGTCTTCATTTTCAATTTGGGGTTGTGTTTGGAAGGGTTGTTTTGAGAGAGGTGTATTTTGAAAGGATGGATCGCGTTTGAAGGGCATTGGAGATCTCAATCTTGAACGTTGGTCACAAGCCTTCTTACATTGGCAATTTGACATATGTTAACGTGGGCATTTTCTTGTCATGTAGCAGTCAATTTGTTGTCAAGGATCTCCCCCCGCCCCCGTGGGTCTCAGTTAGTCATAGGACAAAGTAGGACAATTTATTTACTTATTAAAAAAAAAGGGAATTCGTCCCCCCCCCCCCAAATGCGGCCTGGCAATCATAATGCATAAGGATGATAAAGTGCTCCATGGATGGGGAGGGGTTGCAAAGAGAAATCACTTCTGAGGTTCACATTAGGTCGATGATCAAATGAAAGTTGGTTTCTCTCATTTAGGTTTTGTAACTCTACTAATAGCTCTCCCACACTTATTGATGCGGGCCACCAATGAACGATTCCTACCAGCAGGGGCCACTTTTAGAGTTGGTTTAGCCAGTGAGAGCCACTAGTTATAACCGGTGCTGGTATTCACTGTTCATAGGTGGGTGGACTATAACATAGCATAGTATTAATTTGGACACACATAGTCTAGCGAGACCTTGCCTTGCTCCTGACAACAATCCGACTGTACATAGTGGCTTTGATTTTCTGCAAGAAAGTAAAATGGTTTTGTGACAATCATTAGTCTATGTGATTCAGTGTCCGGGGAGATTTGGGGCATAATTGGGCAAAATCCTATGCCTTCCAAGTTCAACTGGTTACATGTTGTGATCTTTCAGGGTTGATTTTATTTTGAAAATGAAGTATATGGCATATACTCTAAACTACTCACTAGTTTCCCTGAAGTCTTGAACTCTAACTGGTTATTTGTCAAACTCAACCGGCTCATCTGTAACCGGTCTCCCCATTCATTGACGTGATTTTTGAATGTCTCTCTATATATGTAGTCCCCAAAACCATTATAATCCGGAAACAATATCCAGACATAACTTTTATTGTCAAAAAAATTCCTTCAAAATAGAAATATTGTAAGGTTATGAATTGATTCCAACTTGACTTTTAACATACCAACATACCACTGAATCCATTACTATGTTGAAGGTCAAGTTGGATTTGCTATTCATATTTACTAGTCAAGTGTTTCATATGATCAAGCAAGTGTATGTCTTAGGCCCACTCTTCTTACAAGCAAGGGTCAAGGTTGAATGCCCACCTCTTTGAGTTAGGTCCCTACGATTATTACCCGAGGTGAAAAATGCATGCAATTATATTATAGTAATGTCCATTGTTCTCTCTTTTTGAACAATTTCACTTCTAGTTCCACATCAAAGGCCTTAAAGTAGTCTAAAGGGATTTGGTTGAGATCAACAAACCCTATGGGGAACATGTTTTTACTAGACCCCCTTTACCTTGATAGTAGAGGCAAGGGTCCAACTCAAAAGTGTTGGCATCTAGCCCTGGCAACAAGCAAGCCATTCGGGTTCTTCCGATACTCATTCACAACAAACATGGATGTGTATTCTTGGTTGGAAGCAATATCCCGATATAGGCCATATAATCCAAGTGTCATAAGTATAATTTCAAAATAATATATTAATAACAATAAGAACAATAAATGCTTGTGAAAATTATCAATGCAATATCTAAGTCTATGAATAAAATTGTGTAGTTGGCTTCTTCTAATCTTTACAATAAACTATAGGTCTTAAATCACATGCTATGGCTAAGTTTTGTTTTCACAAAGATTTTCTTCTAAATATCAACATTATAGCATACCTTTATTTCATACATCATAATACATGGGATTTCACCAATTTTGGCTAGACTCTTTGCATCCTAAAGAGCAAAACAAAACCTTATTGTACTGCCAAAGATTCTAAATTCAACATTTGCTACCCAAGTTGCATATCTTTCTCCACTAGATGGCCCCATGACATAAATGTGTGACTCATGTGATAAAGCGTCTAGCACGATCAATGGCATACAAGCTCAATGAGTCAATTTACTTATTGAGTTCCATTAAAAAAGATGACAATAAAGAAACCTCCATTTGTGCGCATCCACCAAGGTCTCAATGAAACTCAAAGCCTACCTTGAACTCATATTTGCTGAAGCCTTTAGGAATGTGGGATCCAAAATGTCAATATGGAATCCATATCTCAAAATGGCAAGGTCCACATTGCCAAATAAATAGGATTCTTACAGTTCAACAAATTCATTTCACCTAACATGTGCATGGGTTACAGTGGGATTGCTATTTCACATATCCACTACAAATTTGTAGCAAGTTAGGTTGTAAGAAGACCTTCATGGTTATGGACAAGGGTTTGGAGAATAACCTCATACTCTATGAGGTTGCATTACAATTTCTAGTTCAAACTTTTTTCAAAAAAAGGCATGGATAACATCACTTGCTCAATTATGCTTCGATGAGGTAACAAGCCGTACCAATGTTAATGATTTTATCTCCACCGTCTGTAAAGCTTTTTGACCACATCACTTGCTTGGCGGGGCCACGTAGATTATTACAATAGTGTTGTTAAATGACATGAATTTGTCAAAAACAAAGAGGTATTTCCACATTATCCTGATTTTTTTCAATATTGCAATGGTACATTGGGCCCTTCACAACAACGAACTATGATCATTTTTGAGACGATTGTAGACCAACATTTTTTTAATTTTTTTATTTAAAAAAAAAAAATTTCCCCCAAAGATATGGAGGTGGTTTAGTGCATAGACATTTGGTAGTAGATCATCATCATAACGTGCCAACAAGGCTTTAGATTGATGATGATTCCACTAGACCAAAATATAACCCTGTAAATGAAATATTCGTGGTGATGAACGAGCAACATGAAGTAATTGCCCTTTGGTGGACCTACTCAACCAACAACTAAGAACGAGGACCATTGGCACAAAAGTTACATGAAAGATATGTAGACCGGTTTCAATTCGATGATACAGTAACTTACTTGGACAAGTGTTGTGAAGATGCGGTTTGGTTCTAAACAAAAATTCCAAAAGCTCGTGTTGTACTTGACAATCACCATCAGATAATGAAATACAGAGACAACTCAAATGGAATAGATTAATCAAGACATGCTTTGTTTATGAAAGAGATATCTAAAATTATTATCACTGAGTATGGAACTTCAATGCGGAGCACGTGAAGCAATTTATGAAGACTTATCAACATTTATCACAAATTTTGGTGTAATGGAATCTCAATCTTTTGTGTCCATAAAAGTTATTCATGCTTCCGCACGATGATGTCATGAAATTCAAGAGAAACATTTCATCAATTGCTTAAATCCTCCTCCAAAACATCCGCATTTAATTTTGGACCAGTTTGGTCGAAATCTATTGTGGCATGGTTCGTTACGTTTGTACTTTTTTTGCAACATTTTTGAGCCTCGTTTTTTGAAGTTTTAAGCTTGTCATTTGGTGGCTTTCTTGCTAATATGCTTGTTTGTTGGTGGAATTTTAATTGCGAACTTCAATTCCATGCACAATGGAGTTGATTATGATTTCAAACAATCATATTATTCTTACTCAAGATTTAGCTTTGTGATTAAAAAATAAATTGTTTCATGATTTTGGAGTATCATCGATGTTTTTGGCACTGCCTTTGTCTACACATGATTGCAACTTGGAATTTGAAATGACGTGATCCTTTAAAAATGCTATTCTTGGGTTGCCTTCCATTTCACCTAAGTCCAAGGCGATTTGAATAATGTTATAAGAGTGATTACCGATTATGCTATTTGGGATTCATATATATATGATCCAATAGTGGAGGACCTTATAATTATTATTTTTGGATATAGTGGTGTTAATGATGATGTTGGTGTGGCTATTACCTCGATACTAGTTAATGCTCACATTTCAAATCCACGTATTGAAGGAGTGCATGCTCAACTTCCTCTGGATACTCGTATCAAATTACGCAAAAATATCGCTTTGCTAATATCTCGTATGGTACAAACATGTCAACTAGTTATAAAAGACGGACATGTTTAATTAACACACTTGACAATTATAAATTTAGCACATATGAAAGTTTGGCACTATGATATTCTATGATGGATTTATCACCAAGTATAATCTGCTTGATAGATGTCTTTTGCGGTTCATTATCATGCATTGTTTTTCTACAAAGCAATTCAAAAAATTAGAACACTTTAAATTTAGAGGAGTTCAATTTCAAAGCAATACATCGGTTGTGGAGGTTTGTATAGTTGCACTTTGAGGAAGTACCTTGCCATTCAAAGCTTACACAAGACCTAAGAATTGGAGAATTTGAAGATACAATTGACAGACATGGTGACAATGACACGATTTCAAAATTAATTTCAATCAAAATCAAGGACACAAAGCATGATTTGCTGAATTACAAACAACAATAACATCTCTTTGCAATACAACGGAGACTATCATAACCAATGAGATTGTAGAGATTAGAGAAACTACATTGCCTACACTTGAAAAAAACCTACCAATGTCAACAAGAAGTGTAGTTTCGCCATATGCAAGTTTATCACCGGATGATGCTTTGTTGCAAATGGTAGCTGTAGAGTTGTTTGGGCGCAAATCAACAAGATGAAACCTTGTTATAACACCAAAGTGGAATAAACTTGTAAAAAAATCTCTTGCGGGATTTATATATAGCAGCAATGAACAACTTCGAAGGATATATAAATATCTACAAATAAAAAAAATCTAAAACATTCTCTATAATCGATATTAAAACTCTTATAGCTAGATTGCCAAGAATAGATCATGTTGAAGTGCAAGTTTCCAATCCTATTATTGTAGGCTTTCAACCTAACGTAAATGTGGACCCTATGATATCACATTATGCTACAAAGGAGGTTCCATCTACAAATCTTCTTATATTTATGAGAATGTTGAAGGTGAGGTCTAACTTGAAGACTCCTATATGTATCAACCTCCACCTTCTTCTCAAATGCCTTCAATTTCATATTTTTAAGCAGCTAATGTTCCCAATGTCACATTTGGTCAAGCATTCAGTAGTATTGTTTTATGTTTGTTTCATTACTTTGATGGAGAATTGAAACGAACAACGTTGCATTAGGCCCGACATACGCTCTACTATTGATTAAAATCGCTTTCATGAATGATGAAGGTATTATTGTCAAATTGAAAGATGCCATAGAAACACAACTTAGTTCATTTGCACACAACTCAAGCAGAAAAAATAAGTAGTTAAAAAAGTATATGTAGTCTATGAAGAAACTCTCATGATTATGCTACACATTAGTTGACAATGGGAAGTAATTTATAAACGTGTAGACAAGCCAAGTGTACTATATATAGATGGGAAGAAGACCCACTCAAACCCTTACAATGGCACACCATGGTGAAGTTTATAAATTGAAGTTTGAATGGAAGATTTGTTTAGTTGGAGACAATTTACCAAAATTAGATTAAATTTCATATATTTTTTGTGAAAAAATTTATCTTAAAATTTATGAAATCTTGTGGAGCATGGGGATGAATAAAAAATGCATTAATTTTTTTTGCAATAAACATTTATTCAAGGTGATGTTAGTGTGCAACCATGTGTGTAATGCACTTAGTAATAAACATACTATGTTAATATATAACAAACCTTGTCACATTTAATCATCAACAAATATAATTACATACAAAGATAACGGAATATATCATTAATTCACTTAGATTCATATATATATATATATATATATGTTGTAACTTGTGACATGACACTATATCTCCCAAGGTGTGTACACAGTATTGGTTGCGTATACAAGAGGGTCTTATTTTAAGGGTATATAATATGCACAATACACATAGCTAAAGAGTATTGATTCCTTGATATGTAGATATATTAGGCCAATTCTAAAGTAATAAGAGATTAAGCTTACATCAAGGGCTATAAGCATTTAAGATTATGCCATCTCTTACCTATATTAAGTTTGTATGTATATATGTTTTGGTGACCTAGAACTTTGTTTATAGGAGTATTAATTCAAGAGCGACGTATGCATGCCATTTAACTATGTGTGCACCCTCTGAGCTATATCTCTATTAAAACTTGAAGGACTAGATGGTGTATATATATGTTATATGACAATTTCTACAAACCTCCTAGCAATTATTGAAATAATAGTTTATTTGGTCTATGGTATTCAAGCCATATACCAAAACATGCTAAAGTGATTAAATATATGAGCTACATATTTGATACTAGGCCGTTTAAATAAGCTCAAACCTCCCCAAGATTCAATTCACACATATGCATGCTCTAATTGATATATTTCATAGGATAAGTAATCCAATTATAGACCATAAATATTCTAATATTTTGGCTAAAAATTTCAAGAGCGCATTTTATACCCCTTTATACCATAATGGGCATGTCAATCTTTAAAGGGTTAACAACTAATTTTTCTTTACTTGTTCTCTATCTTCTAATATGTTGTCATTCACAAATTTTCCTCATCCATTCCTTTACAATTTTCCCTTATTTTTTTCCCCTCCCCATCTCCCCCCCCTTTTCCCAACCAATTACAATATAAGACATGGCGGTCCTTCCCCCCTTTATACTACGTTCTACATTCTAGTGTCACATGGATGTTACTATCACTTCCCCTATTATGAGACCTATGTGTACGTCATAGACGATCAATTACTTGAAATAAATAAAAAGATAGAAAGAAAGATGACTATGATGTTGCCACCAGCTTGAATTATGGTTTTGCTTCATTTTTGAGTTGGCCTAAGTCTATATGTAATCCCGAAACATGCCTGATGAGCATAAGAGAGCTCCTAAAGACTAATATTGAAGGTGAACACCTCGAACATGCACAAGCAAGATGGTTGGCACCTATCTACATCAAAGACAAACCCCTAGATTCCCACATGGTTAGTTGAAAATTCATGTTCACCTGGACACTACAATTGGGTGGACCATAGGCAGTGAGGTGCAGGAGGAATCAAGTGCTAGGAAGGTCCCCCATCAAGGTACTATTCCAGCCTTAGGTTGCTAAACTTTGGAGTTTCCGAGAAATTCGGGTTAAGGCCTTTGGGTGCAAGCACGATGAAGTGTACCCAAAAAGTGCTCCAGTATATTAAAACCATAATTTTCTTTTAGTCAAACGCCTAAAAGTAGTAGCAAGGTGTTGTTTCTATTGGGTAATTTTTCATGACAACCTCTATTGTTGTGTTAAATGCTTAAATATAGAATATTAGAATGAGAGCTTCAAAACTTATCATTAAAAGTGATGCTCAAAAGAAAATGGCTAAATTTGGTTTTGGAAGTAAATTCATGATCTTAAGTATTTTGAAGTTGATTTTGTAAAAATATTTTTTCATATTCCTTGAATTCATTATAAACTTGAGGGCATCATTATAATAATTTATAAGAAAACATCAATTTAATGTAATTTTATCATACCTTAGACAAATTTTAAACAATTACTTGTTCAATATCACCTACTTGCACACCACTTCCATGTTCTTCATTTAGATATGTTAGCATGTTCATGTAGATTGCTTGGGTTCTTAAAACCCCACATCTTGCACTGGGGAGGAGGCACTCTTCTTACAACTTGCCACTATGTTGGATTTACAATTCTTTTGGTTGCACAAGGCGTTCGTTCATACGAATCCTCATGACGATAGTGAAATTTGATAGACTCCAATTTGTCATGCAATTGTTTGGTTGGCTTGGATGAGACTTGATTTTGTGCTTTAGAAATAGTTGCAACAAGGAAAAGTGTCTATGGATGTGAGCACATAAGACATGTGGCAAGTTGTGGCCACTTCCAACTCCACATTCTACTTTGCTTGCTAGACCGGGTTAGCTATTGAACCATTAGAATTGAATTTGAGATGCTTGAAAATTGATAGGTCGTCAAAGTGAAGATTCATTTTTTTCGTCAAGTGAGCGCATGCCCTCCCAATCTATACACAACGGAGTTTGTGGTGGTGGTGGCGGTGAGAGTCTATGAGCGATAACACATGTCCAACTACAATAAATTGACTTATTAGTGTGGGATACTGTTCACAGTTATGTGTTGCTATAAAATTTTACCGACATTAATGATTTCTTACCAACTAAGTTATATCATATTCTTCGGTGTGCATATTAACTACTCATGTTATTTGGGTAAAATATGATACTCTCAATAAAATGTTATAGCAATGCATAACTCCAAATGGAACCCACACTAGTAGGGCAAAAAGGTGTAACTTTTCAAAGAAAAAGGTCCATATGCCAGAAATTCCTCCCCAAAACAAACATGTGACAAAAGAAAGAGGAAATAAATGTGGAAAGGTGGGCACTCCAAGCGCAAAAGGTGGTGGGGGAAACTAGGGGGAGGTGGCAGGCATGGAGCTAAGGTGGCGACATGGCATGGGCAATAGGACAAAGTAGGATAATTTAATCATGGGGAGGCCACTCCATTGTAAAGTTGAACAACCATGTGCGAACACTTTACATGTAAAAAATCCAACTTTTTACATAAAGCATCACCAAAATGGGTCAAACTTTTATCAATTTTTTTTCATGAGTAGATATATACGGTACCTATTACATAGTAGTAAATGATAACTAAATTTGATGGTTTATTTTTTTATTTTTTTATTTTAATAAAACATACAGTTGGTAACTAGAATGACGCAGAATTGAGCTAATACAATTACTACAAAAATGAGGATGACTAATTTTTTTTAAATAGGCAAAAGATACTATGAATGGTTATGTATACGTAGAAAAATATCATAAAATTTAAAATTATCTATGGCATGCAATATAGGGGTAGCAAACTTTGTTCGCACGTGGTGTTCAACCTGACAATGAAGTGACCTCCCCGTGAATTCAATACAAAAGAACACAAAATTCATTTTTCTTTTCTTAAAGTGGGGGTGTGGCAGTGAGGGGCTTATGAGCATGAGGATGGGCATACATGCATGTGATGGATACGCATGGGCATGGGCTCATGGCTACATGAGTCTGTGGGGTTGGGTTCGTCCAGAATATTTATTCATATCCACGGGTGCAACAAGCTGGGACGACATGAGTCCAAGCTAGTTGTATTGACAATTGAACATCAATGATGTCTACATTTTAAGCACAAAATCCAACCTATTGCAACACATATCTTTTATGGGGTCCATTCCTAAGTCCTCTCCCTGCTTTTATACCCCTCCAATATCTAGGTGTTTGATGAAGAATTGGAGGGAGCACATAAGGCTTACATGCCTTAGTGGCTATTGTTATTGTTGTTGTTGGGAGACAAATGAAACAAGGAGGCTTTATTTCATTGCCAAAAAACACATACAAGGTCATCGGGGACCTGGTCAAGAGAGCTTGGCACCTCTCTAAGATGCACCCAATGGAACCAAACAACGCCATGAGTGTGAATAACCTAAACATGACTAACTAAGCAAACATTAGGTGCTTTAATATTCCAATGCAAGCCTTACTATACCGTTTAAGGTATTTAGTGTCATGTACGCTATTCGCGAAAGGCCTAAACTAGATGCCTAGAGGTCTCAAAGTGTCATGTTTGCTAATTGTGAATATGATATCATTCATCAACATAAATAAAATTTTAAGTGAAGTTTTATTTATATTATGATAGATAGCATAGTATATTGGGATACTTGAGATGTTGGTTTTGTGTTTTACTGTGCAAGGGAAAGATATTATTGAGCATATTGATAACAAGTGTCATGTGGTTACGTATTTGATATGCAAGAGGAAGATGTTCTTGAGCATATTCATGCTATGTGTCATTTGTGTACACTTAAGTCAACTTGTAGACCATTGTGTAACATAGGCATACACCTCATTACAATATTAAACATAAGTAGTCATGCCAAGATATTAGTAAGCGCACTTGAATGTCAATTGTCATGAGGTGACGCTAATGGTGAACGTGTTGATTGTTACTGTAACCTAGCATATGCCTCAAAATAGGGTAAGTGACACTATTTCACATGTGACACTAAATACTTGAAATGGTGTAGTCTTATGCAAACATCTATTTGAATGGATATGACAAGCTTGTACTCAAGAATGGAGACCAAGAAGACATGTACCAATACGATGAGATTGGATTATGTGCTCAATATCAAGAGACCATTCTAGTTTCAACAAACAACACAATTGGGAGAGCCTTTGTGATCCGTTAGATGCTAAAGACAAATCTTTACTTTGACCCCTTATAAATTTTACATCTCATCTCTGATTTTGACATTGAAAAGATATTCTTGATGATTTACAATTGCTAACCGGATGAGATAATTTGCGATCTCATATGATGACCAAAAAGTGTATGTGGAGTTGGAAGTGTCCGTTACAGGCCCTCACACTTAACTGTCATTCTCAGAAAATAATCCCTTGTACATGAATATGCAACTCATTTCAAGGAATGGCAAGCTTGTGTGTTGGCAGACCTGAGTCCTGACTCACTTCATCTCACAAGATCCGGAGATCAGGCTTTGGGATGTTACCTTGCATGTCTGCATCTCATGGACGTGATGGAAAAGAAGAAGAAGAAGAAGAAGAAGAAGAAGAATAAAACACTTGATCTAACAGACAGTAAGTGTATGGAGAATAACAGGTGTGACGTGTAACAGCCCATCACACATCATTTCATGAGATCTTCAAAAACTTCGTCCGAGGAAACATCTGCAACTTGGAAGGATAACTTTCAAGTTAAATTCTCCATGCTTCACTTCCTAGCTACAGATATTCTTGTCAGACATCCATCCCTTTCGAACAGCGACGTGCTTTCAAGTCAAGTAAAATCACTCCTTGCACTCAGAGAGTGGCGTTTCATGAGATTTCCAAGAACTTTAATTTGCCTGAGGAAAGATCTGCAGCCTGGAAGGATAACTTTCTACGTTGAAGATTCCGTGCTTCACTTCCTACAGATGTTAGTGTCAGAAATCCATCCCTTTCTAACAGTGACGTGCTTTCAAGTCAAGTAAAATCACTCCTTGCACGCAGGGAGTGGCATTTCCTGAGGATTCCAAGAACTTCGTCCGAGGAAACATCTGCAGCTTGGAAGGATAACTTTCTAAGTTAAAGATTCCGTGCTTCACTTCCTTCAGATATTATTGTCAGAGATCTATCCCTTTGCAACAACAACGTGTTTTCAAGTCAAGTAAAATCACTCCTTACGCTCAGAGTGGGCATTTCACGAGATCTTCAAGAACTTCGTCCAAGGAAACATCTGCAACTTGGAAGGATAACATTTTAAAGTTACATGCTTCCATGCTTCACTTCCTACAGATATTATTGTCAGAAAAAACATCCCTTTCCAACAGCGACGTGTTTTCAAGACACGTAAAATCACTCTGTACGCTTAGAGTTGGGAGAATCATTCAACTTACACATCATACATAATTTCATGAGATCTTCAAGAAACTCTATCCACGGAAACATCTGCAACTTGAAAGGATGATTCTTGAGCTATATTCTTCATGCTTTCACTTCCTTGAGATAATATTGTTGGACATCCATCCCTTTCTAACAGTGACATGTTTTCAAGTTCATTAAAACCATTCCTTCCGTTCAGAGTTGGCAGAAATGTCCGACTGACTCAGATATATTAGAATTATGATGGCCTCTTGCAGAAGTGATTTATCTCATTGCAGAGTTGCTTGCTACTTGTGAGGTGATTATAAGTGAGAGTGATTGAGAATTGACCTTTTTTTCTTTTTTTTAATAACCTGCATTATCCACATGCCAATGTGAACATAACTCGTTTATAATATGTACGCGATGTCTTTATTTTATAATGACAATCCTACATAATGTAAACGAGTTTTGTTCACATTTGCATGTAGATAATGTAGGTTATTATACAAAACATGTAACCCAATAGACCAAATAATGTTATTTTCTTCCAAACATTGTTTGAATTTTTGAGGTACTAAAGTGGCATAGTTGTATCAACCGTTTACCTTATATCAAAAAAATATTGTATCATCAACTATGATAACAAGAGTGTCTCTTTGGGTGCTTGAATCGTACAAATATGAGAACACTAACCAATCAAGCCTGTTGTAATAGGGTCAAACCATGATAAGATGTATCACCAAGGACTAAATAGAAAGGAGTCTTTACATTTCATAAGGATTCATGTCTGAGGCAATAAAACTGATTAAAATTACAAAGTATAATTCAAATGTGTTGACAAATCTGTAATTGTGCTAGGTCTTGAATACACACATTAAAAAGTCAAAAATTAAAGTATGCCAAACTATTCAAAGGAGTGTCAAAGGATTGTGAAAATATGGTGACGTGTGACACAATTTTGGTATACCTTATCTTGATTGGACCCAACACAATAGGAAGATTGTTGTTCTTGTTCTTGTAAAAAATGAACAAACAAGCATGCTGTCACAATTTACATGTATGTAGTCTTAAAACCTTATGGTAGCAAAACAAACAAATGGAGGTACTAGTGAACATGTTCTAAGAGTAATATATCATTGTTTATAGATATGCTCTTGTAATTCTAGAATATAATTTTTGTATTAGATTCTACAAGTGCCCATTTGTGACAATAAAAGGCACAATGTCATGGAATTTTACTATTATTTTACAAACCTAAAAAATGATAAGGTGTGCTCCAATTGTGTGAAGCACCTTGTATGCAGTGATGTGCATATGATCTCTTTTTTCTATACCTATAACATATTCAACCTAAAATGATAACATCACATAATTCCGAATATTAAATTATACTACTTGCACACCAAAGTGTAGACCACGTTGAAATACTCCCTACTTTGTAGTCCATAATATTTCCAAAAAATAAAACCAACATTATTTCCCTAGTGAATGAGCATGGGTACAATATGGAGTACATGTCTCCAACTTTACTAGGAGATATGAATCCCAATGCAAGTTCTGAACAACACTTATACCTCCTCAATGCGATTCCATAGAAGTTGTGGTTGACAAAAATGACCTTTCACATCTCCCACACCTAATTAATCCCCAAATCCATGGCACCAACTACCCTCATGTAATAACTATATATGTATGACTTAATTATGTATACAACAATTGATGTCCCAACAAGTCAAGATTTGAAAGTAATATGACCTACACATCATACCATATTCAATGTGATTACATCTTGTAAATTAGAGTGTGTGGACCATGGCTAATCCAAACAATCCAAGTTTTTAAATTAATTTGGATCACTATGCCTTTTGAATTAAGAAATGCATTAAAATTTGCCTACAAAGAAAATGGCATGTGTAGGTGGGTTCCACACAATACATTTGATGTTTATTATGAGATGTAAATATTGTAAATTCCTTCATTTCTTGTGTATTTGTGACAATGTGCCATTATTGTCATTGGTGTGCGTATCAGATAAAACCAATTTAAATGAAATGTCTTGTGCTCAAAGTAAGATCTATTATGGATCATGAATCAATGAATATGCTATGTCGCATCACCATTGTCAAGGGTGTGAAATCATCCATCTCACTTGTCATGATCATACATTCTTGAAGCCCTAAATGTTGACATGGTTAGCACGGGGTAGCCACAATATAATCCATCAACTTTCGCATGTTTTAGTCCAAGTTGCTTAGGCAAGCCTAAAAGGATGAGAAACTTTGATTTGACCATACAGTATGGTCATTATACATATACGATATATCTAACCCCACAAAGTTGCATCCCCTAATTTTGCAACCTTGTTGCTCATATTAGGTTTTCAATCATGGGGTTAGGACTTCCTTTACAGTTCCTTTTGCCAATGATGCATTGTTTACAAACCCAATTTTTTTTATTAGATATTGTTGAATATTTTTAGCCACTTGCACATTGTAGACATGTTAAAGGTACACTTACCACTGCACAATTCAATGTAGAATAACTTCATCCCATTGCTTAAAAGTGTCAAGCATTCAATGGAAGTTACACAATAAAATAAAATGCAAAGGCCATATTTGATAGGGATTTGTGCCATGATCCAACATTCTATTCATGATCGCTAACGTACACACTATAGCTAAGATAAGTCTAATTTGTTGTTCTTCCGTTCTTCTAGGTGAACCTTCTCCTAGAACTAACATACATCCTTAAGTGTAATTCATACTAAGCATATGCCATCCTTCCTCCCCAACAGGCCCATTCCTCAATGACTTAATAACTAGGTTGCTCCCATCTTGTGCACATATATGCCAAATCTTGTACATGCTCCCCCAACCCAAAGTCAATAGCTTCTACCAAAATGGGCCATGCAAGGACATCCCGACATGCATGTGATCTTCACAGTCAATGATGAAGGGTGGACATTTAGCGGCGCTCTTTAGCATATATATGTGGGCATATGTGGGCTATGGGGTTGGGGCACGAGGCAAGAGGTGGATGGGCACTGGGGGAGCACTTAGTGGAAAATAGCAATACCACATGCATTCAACATGTATTTCAATGGGAAGTAAGTGATACGATATATATTCTTTTATTATTATCTATAATAATAATAATAATCTACATTTTATGGAATATTCTTGGAATATTCTTGGAATGTTTCATAAATGACTTGTTTGGGGCCTATCTTTGAACTTCAATATTTCAAAGTCTTTCAAATCTCACATGAATTACAACGGACATATTTTTAAAGATTTTGAGCACACCCCCTCCCCCCACTTACCTTGAAGGATGGGGCGTGGAGCATGAATTTTACCCAGCTCCCACTCTTTACTCATTTTCATACATTCTATCATTCGATATCATCATCTTCACTCTAGTATGGATACCGTGCTCCAATACATTAAATATTAAAACATATAAATTTGTGATCATGTTGTGAACCACTTCATTTCTTTTAAACATTTATTGCTTAAGAAAGATGGAAGCTCTTCTCGTGAACCAATTTTTTTTTTGGTTCATGGTTTCTACTAAAAGCATCCTAGTGGTATTTTAATGATATTTGTAGCTAGTAGGATGTAGTGAACTATGTACAACTTCTTACAATAAAAACTATAATTATGGCGTTAGGAGCCTTGAGTTGGTTAGAACTATTATCTTCCTCACCCTGCCATAAGAAGGCAAGATGAGCCATAAAACGCAAACATCTCTTTTGACAATTTGAGCACATTGTTGAACTTAGTAGCCTTGTCTCCCTCAGCAGTGATTATTTTAAATAAATAATCAAAGTTCGTATTTTGAAACAGATAACAATTGCCATAGTGATTATGGATTATAAATGAATACAACTTCTTGATACAGTTGGTTGTTTATATTTGAATATGAGTTACATATAACTACCAAAGTCCGGTAGAACCATTATCATATTGTGTGAAATTGTGAACTACATTACTTTTCTTGTGAGTGTAGTTGCTCAACTTTTGAAAATGCTTGTCTAAGAGATGAGCAAGGGCAAATTGAGATGACAAAAATTAATGGTTGTGTCAGAAAGGAAGTGAAGTAAAAGCAAAAATGAAAAGTGTTCTCTGTGGAGGAGGATAAGTGTAAGACATAATCATTATGAGAGTAATTGAATGAGGTAATTGGTTAAGTGTCAAATGAACACTTGAATGATAAAACTGAATTTTGTAATTAAATATATGATTATAGTTGAGGTAGAATTATGACCTCATTGGTGTGTGTTTGTTGAACATTGAATGAAGTAGACCACTTTTACCAACTGAAGATGGTGAGATATATATTTTTTTCAATTAGTTAAGTAATTTTGGTTGTCAAACTATGTGAGAGGAATTAGTCCCGACAATAGAGCTATGGTCAGCTGCAGCGAGAGGATGAACTCTAAATATCACTATTAACTAGGCATGAGTCATCCTAAAAATTAAGTAAGTATGAAATTGACACATGGATGTGAACCATGATATGTGAGAATGAAATTAGAGTGAACCAAATTATCTATAGTCTTGTGTGTTACGTTGCATATGGTTGATGATGTAGGTTGTTCCAAGGCAGTCAAAACTATAGCTTGACCTTAACATTAACATTTTATTACATGGTTGTAAGCCATGATTAAATCTTGGAATTACTAATTTTTTTTTTTGTCTTGTACTAGAATTAACATTGACCTATTATAGAAAGATCTTGATGTGATTTGAAGATGCATTGGTTACAAAGACAGTTGTTACCAAAGACTATATTTATACTTGGGCATTAGGAAGAAGAAGATAATATAACTTAGAGATGTTCAAGTTACTCTTATTGCTTTTGTTTCATCAAAATGTTATTAACTTTAAGAAGAAGCAGATTTTTCATATGCTTATATAATTTCATCAAAGGCATCATTGACATGAATGTAGACATGATTCTAGATAGAGTCGAGGCTTATGAACTTTGAAGATTTCACACAAATTTCACGTGGAGGGACTTGAAAAAAGTGATAAAATCTTCAAATCAACCTCCAAAAAATCAAACAACTAACAATTGTGAGCAACTTATGAATGTTTAATCTCATGAGTTGTAGGGGAGTTTTGCACAAATGTCAACACCTAGAGGGCAACCATCTCAAAGATTCAAAAATATGGGAAGTTACTTCTCTCATGTGTGTGATTAGTGTCATGTTTGATGTTATAATTAGATATCTTATCTTCAGTGTGTGTATATTTTTGCAAATAACAAGTCTTCAATATGTTATTCCTACTTAAAGAGTGGGAGGATATTGTGCATGTAAGTCATGAAATAAACAATCATCAAGGTATCAACACAACAATGACCATATTTATGAGATTGATACCTATAAAAACATATACTTGACATTAGCTTTTTATTTCATGATTGTAAGCTTTTTATTGCATGTATTTTGAGGATAAGTTATTCCATTTATGAAATGAATTTGAATACATGAAAAATGAGGGAAAACAATTAATATTGAATTTGTTAAAACTTTACAATAAAAAGTGTCTATTACATAACTTATGGCCTAAATTTTTTTTTTTGTTAAGTTAGAAGGCTCTTTGTTCATCATCGTGTTTGATTTCATCTATTGTTGGTGCATGCCTTAGTAATTTGATGTCCAGCAATAATTGAAAGAGCATCCCATGGCTTATGCTTCCACCTCCTGTGTTTTGTTAATATCTCAAGTTGTCTCACACTATTACTAAATCTCCCATTGTCAATATTTTTTTCCACTTTCATTCACCATTTTAATTTTATTATGAGGTGTAGTTGGCTTCAATCTTCTTGTTGTAGGAGTTGGCAGTGACGACAATGAAATGGCTGGATTTGGAGTATTTTGTCGGGTAAATTTTTTAGAGCACAAAATAGGAGCTTCTAAATTGTGGCTTCCACTCCATGTTGAGTCCCTTTCATGCATAAAGTTCTCATAATGCTTGTGTTTATGTCATGTGGTAATGTTCAAGATAGTTGCTATCTTCTAATGTAATTTGTAAATTTTGCGGATGCTTCATTTGGGGAACAACTTATGCAAGGTTACCCTTTTCTCCCAAATACACAAAGTTTGCGACATGTATTACAGAGAATAGGAGTTCCTTGCTCTTCTCCTCATCCCACAAAGTTGAATGAAAGCCACACCCTCTTGGCATGCATTTCAACTTAAAATATTTTATTTCTAGAAAATGGTCCATATTTTTCACCAAATTTATCATAAACATCTTGAAAACCCTCATGATTTCCTGAACTTGCTTCTTTCGATCTGTGTAATTGTAACCAAGACCCAATTTAAAATAATCACATGACAGTTTCCATAGTCGCAATCTCCATACAAACAGTAGTTGTTATTTCAAGAGCAAGAAAACAAACTAAAACTAAAATCAAAGGCTTCGTGATCGATTCCAACAATGCCATTGCAATGGAATGCTTCTACGAATTCCAACCATGCCAGACTTTCTTGATTATATCAGCATTTGGAAAATAATCTCAAACAGAAAGATGGGTTTGAACTTTGATGCTCATGAACGAACATGGTGCATTTCTATGCGATTCGACCATTCAGAATATCCTCCTGAACGTAACTTGTAGGTGGATTTGTATGCCTTCTGACAGATTTGGTATTGCATGTTGTATCATCCTGATTGTCCCTTGCAAGTCAATGCTTATTGATGGCCGTGATGGTGCTGCAAGAGACACACATCCTTGTTCGTCTTCTGCAGGTTACAGATCCTTATTCACTTGACAGCAAGCAAGGGAACGTACTCACTCATAAGTCATTAATTGTAGAAACCCATGCAAGAAAAATTGCAGCGCAGCGGCAGTCCTTGCACCCACTCCTGTGCCGAAACGGAATGTCACTACTCTCACTGTGATGATATATGTTTCTTGCTTTGCAATTGCCGGTATCAGATCAGTCCGGATATAGCTAGACAACGACCCACACAACGACATCACAACCTAAATCCCTATTTGGACTCTCATAGCAGCAACAGCTTGAAGAATGAATGAGCAGTGATGAGAATACACTTGAAGAATGAGAGGAATCTTGGTTTCAGCAACTCCTCGACAAACTGCGTGACTTGACAGAACAAGAAACTGCATTGGTACTCTACAAAAACATGCATGCAGAGACGGACTCGTGGTAGTCCTTGCATTCATTCCTCATTGAAACTTGCTGTCATTACTAGCAGCGTGATGATCCTCCTTGCTCTGCAGATGATAGTGTTGTAAGAATCTGGAGTCCGAATCGTGCTAAACCCTAACACGTGATCTCACAACCTAAATCCTTATTTGCACTCCCGAAACAACATTCTTCCCGCGATGAACTTTCTTCTGGTCGTGAGGGCGAGGGGTTTAACTTGGAAAATTTCAGCTGGAATGGTGCGACCAAAGATATGGTGTACTTTATTACTTGTACCTAGATTGTTAATTTTTTCTAAAGGTGATATATGATGGATAATTTTTATATATATTGGATTATAACTGATATAAGGTTCTTTGTGAATATCCAACTTAGGTTTTTTGGATATAATATATACCGTTCGAGGTAAAGCGTCCGATTGAAGATTCAAAAAGAGTATGTACAATGACAATAGAGGCATGGATGAAAGTTGGCCATTTACGTGGGTGGATTATGTTGGTGGATAGATGAAATGTTACCCCATGAAATCGTCATGCTCAGCTATGAGTCCTATGCGCATGTGTTATGCTAGAGTTTTTTTTTTTGGTTGCAAGTAAACATTGCAACTATGCCTGCCACCGAAGTTGTTTAATATTTGGATTTCATTTTTATAATTTATTATAATTTATTTTTTTAAATAATAAATCAAAGGGCTGGAAAAAAAACCCCTTTCATGATTTGTGAGTAATTATATGGACCCTTTAAACACCACAAATTAGAGAATTACATAACTTACATAATCGAAATAGATTCAAATTATGGTAAACTAGTGAAAAAGGCTCCTGGAGTGGAACCATTCCCCGGGAGTACCATGACATGACAAGGATGGAGTTGGCTATAACCTCTTAGCTCAAAGCAGTGTATGAATATCCATAGTGAAGTTTGATCAAATCCGTTTGCTTTGTTCCCACAATTGTGCATTTGCTGCAACACATGCTCCCTAGTGGCCATCATTCTAGTCAGCTTCACCACTTTGCATTCATTCAAGGTCTCAATTGTTGGATCTTTGACCTCATTTCAGTATATTTCAAATGCACAAGGATATGCAATCCACACGCCTATGATCATTAGGTATGTGGGTATGGGGTTGAAGTATTGTTCCCACCCCTTCCATGAATACTTTGTAGGTATAATTCTATTGTTATAGTCGACGTTATGAACATTATATGGTAGCTTATGCATTACATATGTACTCACATATATATAATATAAGGGATTTTACAAAAAAAATCATCATATTGAGCTTGTATATTCACTTGTCTTGCTCATATATATGGCAATATGAAATAATTCAGATTGAATATATAAATAAGTACATAGATAGATAGATAATGTGAAACTCGCGTGAAGGAGCCACCGTAAAATTGTTATAAAGTTGTTATAGATGATTATGATTATGATGAATAAGACATGTTAGATGTTTCCAAGATATGATGAAAAGTTGAGATTCATGATGATATTTGGTTGGCAAATGGTTTAATCAGTAAAGAACATTCCTTGACATGATTACGAACTTAATTTTATGATATTATGTATTGGACTTAAATCTTGATGACCGTTTCCTTCTTATTAAATGGCTATAGCCTATTTAAATGTTTGTTTTGGAGATATTGCAAAGATTGAGTAAGCCATTGTGTGTTGTGTGGCAATTTAGGACAAGAGATAAGTGAATTTCCAATTGGAATTAGTTGAAGATAAGGGAAAGGAAGAGGCAAGTTGATTTATATTTGGATTTGATGAAATATTTTTTAAAATAAATAAATAAATTGGGGAAAGGTTATTAACCCCAAACAAAGGAAAATCCTTTGGAAGACTTTGGCCAACACAAACAATATTGTCGATACAAAGACTACTGCCAAAGTTAAAAGGGCTTCACGATTGACGTGGAAGCATGTCATTAACATTTTAGGAGTCATTAGATAGGACAAAACCGCACACAACTGAAAAATTCACTAATGAGGGAAAGTCATGAGTAATGAATCTTATAAAATGGAAAGTTGGAGGAGAGCACCTTATAATGTTATAGAATTCGTTAAACGAGTGTGTCATTGATCCTTGTAGACACTAAACCAACCTTTCTTGAGATTTAATACCCTAGGTGGTGGTTGTTGTTGTTGTTGTTTTGTTTTAACCCATAGCAAAAACCCAAGTACACAAGGGCAACTTCTCTCACCTTCAATTGTAAGTTATCCCCTCATTTTTCTCCCAACCATGAGGTTTTCCCCAAGATTTGGATTGATTGGGCGCCCCCCTTTTATTAGTTTTATAAGTTTACTTCATTGTTTCATATACTTCATTGTTACTCCTATGATGGAGACAACCATATTATGTGTTCTTGACGTTACAAGTCTATAAAATAATACTATGCTAATCAAATAATGTGTTTCTTTTTAAGCAAAGAATAATTCATATCAAGCATAACACATCACAAGTAAGAACATGATCATACATGATAGTGCCATGATGAGCAAACATAAGGTAGAAGGTGCTAAAACCAACACCCCACCCAAAACCAACACCTAAAAACGCCTCCCAATCACCAACACTCTGCTACTTTGAAGCGTTCCCCATGGTATAGGAGTTGTTTGGGCCCATGGAGTGATGCTTTGAGGTGTCATTAGTGGTGCCACCTTATAGCGACCTCCACACCTTCATGTAGGGTATGTAACGGGCTCCACTCTATCTCGGGTTAGTTCAAGGTGGCTTTAGGGTGGCTTGTCAATGCCTATTCTAGCCATTCTATACATTGCAGGGGGGGAGAGAGGGGGAGTATAGCCATTCTATTCACAAAGTCACGGAGGTAGGCCACAAAGCACAAAGGGGGTTGGTACCCAAGATGCAAGGTGATGGTTTTCCAAGTGAACTAGGTGAGATCATGGAGGTGGCCAGGTGACTTACGCACTGTTATTAGTTGGTCTTTGATCTAGTTTGGGTCTAGTACCCAATTATGTTGTGTTGGTTCTAGGCAATGAAGGTGGGGTCCTCATCATATCCAAGATCGTCATACACAGGACCTATATATTGGTTTAAGGAAGCTAGTGGTTTTGATTATGAATAAATTCATTAAATATCTAATTGAGGCTAAAAATATTTTCTTTCTTTCTTTTTACCTATGTTTAGAGCAAAGGCTAATATGAATATATATTCTTTATATCAACCATGTAGCCATATGTATGTGCAATAGCTTAAAGTGTTGGTTTAAGCACCCTTTACCTTACTGCACGTAGAAAGAAAACTAATGGCTAGTATATTCACCTATTATTATTCTTATTGTTGTTGTTGTAGTAACTCAAACATACTGTACTCCGCATGAGACCGATCAACTAACAGAAAAATCCTATAAATCAATTATTTTTACCAGTCCAACATTAGTAGTACTGATGAGTGCACAATTTTTATGTGTAGAACAACTACTTCTACTATCCATATAAACAGTGCAGTGCCGCCCCCATTGATGAGCCCTTTTGTTGTTGTTTAAGCTACCTAATCAGTATACTACTCCGGAGGCGGCTGCTGGCTGCTGGATTACATATAATGGGCTAAATCTGAGTTAAGCTTAAGTTTAGACACAAACACACTTGGTGGCCACTGCTTAACTATATACTGCACACTGTGGCCTGGCTTTATATAGGCAGAGGTATGTACTGTATTTGCTGCTGAGATTTCAAAATGCGGCGATGGTTTTTTTTTTTTTTTTTTCTAAGTTTGAAACATACAGCAACGGCTCAATTCCCAAGACAATAGCCACGCCACATGCCCTCCGGGACAGGAAAAGAAATAAAATTTTGGGGGCTGCCCGTGACAGAGTGGGATGAGGGTGAGGAGCAGCATCAGTGGCCCTTCTTTCTAGGGCTCCTCATCCTCTCATTCTGGTGCGCCAGCTGCCACTATTCCCAACGGTATTCTTCAAACCCCCCCCCCCAGGTTTGGCTTCTTACCCCTACTACGGTCAGGCTCAAAATTTACATTTGCGGCTCTATATACTAATAAGTTAAGGACCACTTCCCAACAAGACTGAAGGCCCATGTCCATTGCAATCTAAGAGCTCTCATTGGTCGAAAGGGCAGAGACCGTCCAAGTTCACTTCACACACGAAGGTGAAGGCCTAAAGGCGCAAAGAAGACTTCATGGATGAAAAGTCTACATGGAGTCCTACATGGCGGACTTTGGATAAGGTTTCATGGTCTCCCGGAATTTTCGTCACGCCCACCTCCAAGAGGTGGGCCTAACGCAAATTCCGGGAGACCAAGACTTTTTTAAGTATTTTTTTTCCAACAAGAGAGATTGCATGGCAGATTGCAGGACAAACAAACACCGCCAAGTGATTCTCTTAAATTGATAGAGTTTGAGACATATTATATCAAACCAAATCCTCCCCTCTATTTCCGCCAACAAAATATGCAATGGTCTTGCAACATGGTCCATTCTCACTTTCACACTATGCTTGAGGGGCCGTGACTACATAAAATGGCTTTCCCAACACCCATGGTATGGCCTTTGGATGAGAGTCAAGGGTCCTCACCATTACAAGGTCACGGCTCTTGGCTCATGTGTGAAGCAGTCCTACATGACAATCAGGTTTCCATGCCAAAAATAAAAATTGCCTTGAAAGTTGCAAGGAAAATTGAGTCATTGACTCACTATCTCAATTTCCACACACAATGCCAGGCAAATAAAAAAAGTAAGAACATATAAATTGTCATTCAAGTAAGTTCAATAGTCATAGTATGATACATCGTTTCCAAAGTTTTGTGTCTATTGCAAAACTACACATGGAGAAATGATGATTTGAAAAGAACTATATACGTTGAATCATTTTTGTAACCCACATCTACCTATAGATCATTAATTTGTCCACCCTCTTGTGGAAGTTAAAACAACTTGAATGTGATTGAGAATGCTATGATAGAACTTTTTGACATTACTAAGGAGTGAGGGAATGGGAAGAAGCTTGCACACGCTCCCACATGCTCCCACAATTGAAGGATTCCTTCGGTTGGTGGTGGATACTCAGTAGTTTCCGTATCACAAATAGCCACATATGCTCAATTAGATTTAGGTCAAGTGAACAAAGGGGCCAAGTAAGTACATCAAAATTTATTTTGCATGACAATCATTGCTTCACTAATTTTGTAGTATGTCTAGGATATTGAAATATTGAAATATGAGGGTTGAAAGGGTTCCACTCAATTTTCTTCATGACCCCATCTTGAAGATTACTAAGATCAGAGCTTGTGTTATCTTCCCCTCTATCTTGCACATGTAACCCAATAACGTTAGAAGTCATACAACCGCCCATAAAAGTTGTACCACCTCCATGTTTAACTGTCTGACTCATATGATAAGCTTGTGATTAAGATTTTTCATCCCTCACCTAACACTAAGCGTAACCATTAGACTGAAATTAATTAATCCTAATCTCATCAGTGAAAATCACCCTATACAAATTATTGGAATCAATAGGAGATAAGATTGCAACAACATAGACACCTATACAAAGGCATATAAACAATGCTTGGAGTGAGATGGTCTCATGCTCTCCTTGCTTTGCCTTTTATTACTTTTCTTCTCTTCATTGGTTCACACAAACAATATGGGATAACTCGTATCCCTCTTCAGACTAGCATGGTAGCCTTATTCTAACCTTATTCTTTCTCATGCTTCTTCCTTTATATTTCTATTCACTACGAGCAATCTAATGCTCTACCTTCTACACAAATCATGAATAGTCCAATCTTCTTGACGTTGAGCAAATTCTAACATGCAATGCACATTCTTGGCCGTGAGCAACGGTTTATTTTGCTTTTCTAATGACCCAAGACATGTTTCATGAAGTGCACGCCTCACTATGTTGGTGCTCATACACATATTCAAGTGCTCACTCAAGTCATTCCTTGTCTACAACATTATCCAGTCCACCAACTATGATGGCTCTTCCATACACTTGTTGTTGAGCAAGGGTGATGCTTCTTGGGGGCCTCCTCTTGAAGGCAAGAAGTGAGCCTTCACCAGGAGTGAGAGGAGAACCCTAGGCGGCATTGTGAACGTATTCATGCAATTGAGGTGAGTGTTGAAAGTAGTTCCAAAACTGAGTCAATAAACATAAGTTCATTCAAAATGCAATTCATCTCTCATTGCTACAGTACTCAAGCTGAAATTTGGAAGGATGATAGCCAGCTTGGTTGCACATGTGACCCAATTTATGGTTTTGTAAAAGATCAATACTCTTCCAGATAAGGCTTCATGAAATATATTGTTTTGTTGATTGACTTAGTTTTGAGAGTCAATGTAAGTCTATTAATTGGATACCACATCTTCATTTTTTGATGCACCTTTAAGATCATGATGTCTAAAATCATTTGTGACAAGGTAATCAACATGGGATGGTTTGGAACACGTGCGATACTCAACGAGGGAATCAACACTGCACGGTTTAGAGCACCAACCTCCACTTTATCTCTTCATAGTCTTGTAAGTCTCACACACTAATCTTTTTGTTGTTGTCATTATTTCATTGGTTGTCACGTCTTTGTTCAATTTTTTAGGGTTTGTGCTCATGCATTGCCATTTTCTCTAGGATACTAAACTGGGCATTTCTTTTACTTTCTCTTACAACTTGGAGCCAAGTTCCAAGATCTAATATTGTACATCTTTATCATTCAAGGCAAAGTTTCTTACAGTTGAACCATATCCATGAATTTAGTTGTCCTACTCCTAGTTTTGGCCTTTCAATGCTCAATATGCCCTACTCAATGTTCAATTCTAGACGAATGAGTTATGAGCCTATGGCAATTTGAGCATAACCTTTCCTTTCCTTCATTTCAATTTTCTTTTTCTTTTTCTTAGGTGACCTTGTTTTTGATTGCTCGGTGCGGAAGAGAGTACCCAAGAAAGAGGGAGAGGTTGCAAGCAAAGAAAGAAACCTGGTTGGGTTTGGAACATTCTATATTGCCAAACAAGGAATGCAACCGTGAAACAAATGTCTTCAAATAGATGCCCCATTATTTGGAAATGAAATTGTTGAATAACTGCCTCTGCCCTGTGAAATTTTCCCATTCCTATGCGGGAATTTATGAGGAATCTCATGTTTTCAGTAAGTTCGCTCCTTTTTCTTTAGTGGTTTGCCACTCACTAGTAGAAACGTAGGGGTCTTTTGAGCCACCATAAATGGACCATTTGAGCTGTTGTCATCCCGTTGGACATCAGTGGTTTTAGGGTCTCTAACTTGTGTATTGGCTCAAATGGGATGACTCGCAAGGGACATCCATTGTTGTATGTGGAATGGGACTGCATAAATTTACAGGGGCAGATGTCAGAATGGGCAATGTTTATGGCATATGTCAGAGCCTATTATGTTCGAGTTTCATTGTATATGGATATTCCAGGTGTCATTTTGGGTCCTTCTTGAGTTTGGTCATGGGTTTAGGCAGGTGGATGGTTATAATTATGGACCCGCGATTATGGGAGGGGTTGGCTATCAGTCAACCCATTTGTGGATTCAGTTCCATATATAGTTAGCACTCAGGATACTTACTCTCATTAGTTACCATAATATATAGTAAACCATTCCTCGGTACTCTGCTGGCGTGTATTTTATTGGGGGTCAAATTATTCACCGCTAGCCTCCACCCTTCATTGTTTTTTACATGTGGAAATTATATCCTCCATTGCTTTTTACATTGGATATTATATCCAGCCTTCATAGCTTTTTACATGTGGATATTGAACGGATTCAGTATAGTTACTATCCCACTTGCACATGCAATAATGACAGCAATCCGCCCATTCACATGAATATCCATCGCAGTTGACCCAATTGTTTGGCCATTCGTTATTGCAGTTGAGAAAAAAATAGTTTTATTCACAAATAGTGTAGACCTTTCTCATGTCCATCACGGCACTCTTGCATTCCCTTAGTAGCAACAATAACTTCTACCATTTGCAAATATTATCCCAGCTATGACACACAATATGTCATGGAATTTTCAAAGTCTTCCATTGGCACTAAATATCGGGTTGACCACTTTATGTAAGTACCGGTAGGAGCTGGTGGTGACAAAACATCCTCTATATTGTATATTCCGGCTACCTTGCACTATGTGCAACAGTGGAGTCCCTTTCTTGTGCACATACGTTATTTGGACATATTTTGTGCTCTCGCTTTCCAATTGCAACAACAAATTGTTGGATTCACGTCCGTTCGCAAGAATGGACTCGGGGTGGTGCAAGGCCACGCCCTCTGCAATTGCTTTGAAGCCAGTATTTGGGTGCAATACCCAACACGGAGTCCCATATGGCAACCGGTCTTGTATCCACTTCATTAGAATAATGCATTCATGCCAATGCTAATGCAACATAGGAATTAGTGCAAATGGACTAATGGTCATAGGGTTTAGGTGAATGCTTACCCATCCAGGCACTCTCGGTTTGATGTCCGGCATCCTTGTTGTTGTGCGTTTTCCAACTTTGCCACCATTGTATCCAACCATATTGGGAGTGGCACCTGGCATTTGGATTTTCCCATACCCATATTGTGTGTCGTGCTGTGTACCAATTTCAACTTCCATCCTCATTTCGCCCGCTAGTGGTGGGCAATTAAGATTGGGCATACCGCTAAATGTTCCAGGGTTTGGTGTTGCAAATGCCCTGTTTGAGCCACGATTGTTTGCACACGGAGCATCCATTTGTTGGCCATAAACTTGACTAGGTGTGGGTTGTGACCATCCAGGTGTCAATACTGTAGCGAGGCCACTGCCACTAATTGGACTCTCTGCCACTAACTGTTTGTACACTGGCCACATCGTAGACTTCCCCTTTTTCATCTGTGAGGGAGCTACAAGGTACTCTACATCTTCTGCCCTGTTGGGAGCCTCTACTGCTTGGTTCTCATCTGTCCGTTGCATCCATGTGCCACGTACTTGCCGAGCGTTCACACCAACTAATTGCCCACCTTTTGCTATCATGCCTCCACCCTGAGTACCCCCGTATATAGAAAGCAGGTGGTCCCGTAGTTCCGGTGGAGTCGCTGGTAATTATGTTTCATCAGTGTCATCCGTTTCGTTTTGCAAAAGTCATGAATCTAAACAAACTGTTGTGTTGTTGGCCAATCTCTCATGTGATGCATGGATGTTCCCAATGGCCACGGTGTTATCCATATGCATCGCCACCCGTCCAACAGGTGGGGTATTGTGCCTATCTCCCCCACCATCCCCCACTACATTGTGTGCCTCCCCATACATTCTCCTTTGACTACTTCTAACCGAGTTATGGCATCCATTCCCTATAACCTCATACACTCCTTCCTCTCCCAGTCCTACCTCAACCCCATCGCCTTTGCTTACGTCACCATCCCCCTCTCCAACCTTCTTCCCCACCTCACGGTTTTTGTCCTCATGTGCATTTTCCTTGTGGCCACATGCATGCCAAGGCCCCTTACCTATTTTGCTTTGCTCCAATTCTTTTATTATTTGCTCCATCTTTGACTCCATTCCCTCCACCTTGCCCACTAAATGGGCCAATAGGTCGAATATTTTCATACATGTTCTAGACCCATTCCTCCCTTGCAAGTCTACCTGCCACTCCACGTAAAAAATTTTAGAGCCCAGTACCATGTTCATGGGAAAGATATATTGAAATGTGGCCTCTAAATATCTAAAGTCCACAATAACAAAAGTTTAGGGACTTCCACACCTCCATGTCATCGTCATCGCGTGTCAAGCTATCATTGTCAGATTTTGCCTTTGATTCGTATGAAGAGTAGTCCTCCCCATTCTCATCGGTGCATGTTGTCTTCCCTTTACCACCTTGCATCAACATGTATGATCAACCAATATCCAACATGTAACAAGCCATATAATAACTCGTGCATATATAACATTTTAGAACTTTCACATTAAGGCATGCTATAACAAACAAGGGCATAGACCCCGCCCATTATTGAAAGTAATGGTTGTTTGTATCAACAAGTCTAATATATATCTTAGAGCTTGTAATGGTCTATATTTCATGCACTGTTTAGGGTATAATTGCTAGTTTATTGCAGATGGACTGGTGGAGTCAGTCCACTAACTGGTTGTAGTTCACAACTTCAGGGGAGTGTGCATCATGAGCCTATGCCAAAACAGATAGATATTAACATGGTTTAGGTTTGAGTTAGATTTATTACTATCGGTACACCCTATGCCCACAAACTTCCATTGCACTGACTCCATATCCCGCAGTTCCACTCACCTCCTCCAGTGCGATGACTTCAGACAAATTCTTCCGTCCAAGGCGATGTGGATTTTTTACCTTCGTTCTCATATCTTTCATGTTGGTAGTTGTTGCCTTCGCAGCTGTGGTTGGCCACCATTTGATCAACACTTCCCATACTTCAATTGGGCAATTGTGAGGCTTCACTAACTCCCTTGTGTCATCCCACACCTATTTCCAACTTGCCATGGAAAATCGCAAGTGCCCTTTCAAGTATTTTTCCACACAGTGTTGCCCCAATTCTGGCACAAAACTATATTCCTTTTGTAGGTCTTCGTGGAACCTTTTGACATCCCTTTTGGACTGTTGTGCCCAATTCATGATTGTGAGGTCAAGCACCCTATATGCCACAGCTTTGACGGCCTGATGCCACCTGAATTTTCCACTTGTTATTATCCCCGCTTCATTTGAGGGAAGTTTGATGACGGGGGTTCCACCGGATGCTAGGGATCGCCTTAATTCATCTGTGAACACATTGTTGGTTCTCCTTAGCTCTCTTTTCCTCGCATTCTTCCTTTGCTTCGTCAACATGCACAAACTGCCATGTGATGTAGCACTTTGGGGGATCCCAGCTATGGATTTTGAATTGGACGGCGTCACGACACGAGCCTTCTCCCTTGATTCTGGTGGAATGGGAATCCAAGCTGCCTTGTAACCCGGTGGAACTTCTTCGCCAGGTGATCGGAATAGAACCGACCCTGATGGTCCGCTACGCTCACGCACAAAGGTGGGAGTTCCGGTGGTTGGGGTGCCACTCGACTCCATGTAGTCACCTTCTTGCATCTTCAATGTAAACCCAAAATTTTGTTAAAGTATGAATGATGAACATGTGTAACAATCGATAAGCCCCGAAATAAAAAGTTTCCTCACCTCAGCATAATATGCCAGACTCCCTGTCGGTGCAGCATCTGCCATCAACACCGAGTTGCTACTACATGGCCGTTTTCCTTGTCACATTGTTACCACCATTTCAGTGAGCACTAAACACAAATCCCAAACCATATGACTCAAAAAACGAGTTGTGTGGACTCACTTTTGACCTGCCTTGTGTTGCAGGAGATGGGTCCTTGCAATATACAACATTTCTCCTTGCCGCATCTGGAGTTCGCTGCATGACAGCGTCCTCAACATGCACAAATGTGAAAGGTAAATCTGGAACCCACGACGCCGAGATCTCCAACTCCGAACACGTTGTTGACCCACAGGAGGATGGCATTCTCGGCAACCTGGCTGGTAAGGTCGCATGTGTGTATGCAGATCTACATCCCCCGGTTATGGATTGAGCTCGTTCAATGCCGGATGTGGAATGCATGACATTGGTGGTGGATGGTATATGCCACCTCCTGTCTATACATCCATTTCCATACACAACTTCTGCAACGGGGTTATATCTGTGGATGAGATTAGTGTCAACTAGGATAGTTCTGTCCGCTTTAAGATCTCACCGCTCTTGCCCCTACATCCAAATTAGTGGATAGAGACATCCTCAATTGCATGGATGTGCGCTCCAATTTGTCCTCTCTCCCATCGAGCGCATCAATGCTGTGGATCCAGATTACTCTCGCCGCTACCTCCTCCGAAGAAACGCACAGACAGGCAAGAATCCGATGGATACTATCATTCTCTTCTTGTCCCATTTATGGGAAACCATCATCCTTGTCGGATATATGTTGCGAGGTATCGCATCACATTGCAGGCGCGGTAAGTGGACCAAGCCAGTTGGAGAGGAGAACTGCTTGATACCAGGTTTGACCAATTTGCTGGTGATGCGTAGCATAATCCCCAAGGTCGTTGACGAGGATTGCTCCGATGCAATATACGAGGTCATGAACGACCTCAGGTCTGTGAACAAGGATTGGAGGCACGTCATGGACAATGACGAGGGCTGGATAAGTTGGAGATGTGCACGAGCCGATGAGGTCGCAAGTCGTCGCGAAATAGAGCAATGGTGTCGGCAGATGAAGTGGATGAGAGCTGCGGAAGAAGATAGTGATTGTCCTTATTGGGATTCATCATATCTGGATTAATTTTGAAGTTTGTTGTTTGTGTGTATGCCACATTGCTGTTTGGTTATCGCAAGTATGTCAAGTGGTTGTCGGATTTTTCCTAACATTAATAAACGAACATTTATGTATGTGGGTGCATTGTTGATCTCCTGTATATGAAGCTTTCACGACAGACATATTGAAAGAAGGCCGTCAGGCTCTTCAAATTTGTGGGTGTTGTGAAGAAATGGAGTCGCAAACACTGCCACTGAACCACCCAGATAGGATGAAGTCGCGTGACCGCAAGCTTTTCTGCAGGGACAAAATTCGAGCCCACAAGAATGGCTGGAAACGCTACAATTGCCCTTGCCGCTTGTGCATATACACCAGGCCCCTCATGCGCTCTGTTATAGCTTCACATCTACAGTATGGAAGGCGACCAGAGCTCTGGGGCAGTGCCCAGGTTTGTACCTGCGTGTAATACATCACCATGTAGCTACTGCCACCTACATCCATTTGTAGCTATTGCAACCTACTGTTGGGAAGACATTATCGGCCCTAATTTGTTATTTGCCGCTTCACCAATGTTCAGGATGACATTTTGGATGAGTCAGATGTGGAATGTTTCAACGACATTGAGTTGCGGTTTGGGAGAAGGGCCTTACATGCTTTACAACAACCCCCACCACCAATGGATGTTGACTTCAGACCTGCAACAATTGTGGAGGATATAATGACTGTTGCTGAGGCATTGCACGAAGAGGCTATGGTTAATCTAGAGGTTGATGGAGAAGGCGGGGATAATCTTAATGAAGAAGCGAGCGGCTTGTACCGTTCTGCCAATTCAAATGTGGGTGGGCCCGCCAATACCGCTGTCGAGGACCCCTTCGATAGTGGAGAAGAAGATGACAACTACATGACAGGTGAAGAGGAAGATGATGGGGAGGATTGCGGTGATAGTGAGGGGGGCAACAATGATGAGTGCACTGACCCACTATTGTCACCAGTGTACGAGGCTTCAAAGGTTCCTCTATTTGTTGGCTCACTAGTGTCGATGCTATCGGCCACTATTATTATTATGAATTGTAGCAGAGTACACGGAGTCCCTAGTGCATATATAAACGAGCTTTTGCATGTATTGTCACATGTCATACTGCCCCAGCCGAATTCACTGCCCAACTCAGAGGCAGCAGCTTCGAGTATGTTGAAAAAACTAGGCCTAGGGTATGAAATTATTCATTGTTGTGCAAATGGTTGTGTATTGTTTAGAGGCCTAAACAGAGAAGCCAGCGAGTGTCCGAGCTGCCATAAACCCAGGTACCGCCTACATGGGAAATCCAAGGTACCTTGTAAAGTGCTTCGCCATTTTCCCTTAATTCCCCGCCTAAAGCGAATGTTTGCAACACCTGTCTTGTCATCATTGATGACCTGGCACGAGTCCAACAAGTCACAGGATGGTAAAATGAGAGGCCCCATTGACAGTCCCCAGTGGGAACATGTAACAAACAATTTAAGTGATTTTGCAACAGAAGCCAGGAGCTTAAGATTAGGTCTATGCGCGGACGGAGTAAATCCTTTTGCCCAGAGGAGGTCAACCTATAGCGTGTGGCCAATTTGTGTTTTCAATTACAACATACCTCCGTGGCTAACGACCAAAAAATTCTTTGTAATGATGACATTGTTAATTCCTGGTCCGGAGTCAGTCACGTCCGATAACATCGATGTGTTTTTAGCACCTATGGTAGAGGAGCTCCAAACTCTATGGACGGTTGGGGTGAGATGTTGGGATGCGTTTAGAGAGGTAGTATTTACATTGAGGGCAATGATATTGTGGTGTATTGGTGACTTTCCTGCCTACGCAATGATGGTGGGGGTCACTAACAAGGGTTATGCGGCATGCCCTATATGTGGACCGAGCACCCTGGCGCGATACTCTAGTTCTCTAAGGAAACTAGTGTATGGGGGAGACCATAGGAGGTGGCTCCCTATGGGCCATGCATGGCGATCCGACATTGCATCATTTCCAAAAGGAGTGGAGGTTAGAGGGCCTCCAGAGAATATGACGGGCATGAAGCACTTAAGGTGGGCATCAATGAGGGACGAGTTTTCAAGGAATGGAGGGACCGCTTCAAGCAAAGGGGATCCATCAGTGGCTTCAGGGGTGAAGCGTGTGCCGTCACTATTCCTCTTACCATATTGGAAGGTCAATATTCCCACTTTCATTTATATATGTTCATTGAAATAAGGGTGAGAACTTTGAAAGGGATGTGCACTAAAGGATGTGGTATGGATGTGGGACATGTGTAGGACCTACCTGTGCGACATGTAATTAATGTGATGCATGTCGAGAAAAATGTGGCGGAGACTATTTTGAAGTTTTTGTTTGGGGAGAAAGATGATTTGCCATGTAGAAGGGACATGGAGGAAGCAAATTGCATGCCCGACTTGTGGTTGTGACAAAAAGGGGCTGAAGGGAATTATTTCAAACCATCATCGCCATATGCCTTCACCCCTATGGAGAAGGACCAGTTCATGACAAAGGTAGCTACCATTAAGACACCAACCGGATATGGGGCCAGCTTTGGTAAGCACAAAGAGAAAGACACTTTGATGGGATTAAAATCCCATGACTACCACTGCATGATACAACAAATAATTCCTGTATGTGTAAGGGGAAATATCCCACCTGCCCAACAACTGCTCTTATCAGACTAGGGAAGGTATTCACCCGTATTTGTGCAAAAATACAGGTGAAAGGAGATTTAAAGGACCTGCAACAGTATGTCGTGGAAACCTTGTGCATCCTAGAAGTTTGCTTCCCACCCGCACTGTTTGACATAATGGCACACTTGGTAGTGCACTTAGTGCCCGAGATAGCAGTCTGTGGACCCGTGACTGGGCGATGGAGCTATCCTTTAGAACGATACCTTGCAGTTTTAAAAGGATTTGTTAGGAATAAAGCGAGGCCTGAAGCCTCCATGGCTAATGGTTACATGTGGATGGAAGCTCTTGGGTTTTGTACATAATATTTGGGGACCCACACACATATGAACAAGAGGGTGTGGGAAAGTGAGGAGGACCTGAAAGTGAGCGGGGAGGTGGTGGAAGGGGCAGCTAGGCACAAAATATTATCAGCAACCGACGTGTCAAAAATCCACGAGTACGTGTTGGGACACTCTAGCGCAACGCTCACTTTACGAAGGTAGGAAACAACAACTAACACTTTCAATGTATTTGGATGCCTTTAATCACTCCTATGTTAACTATAACATGGCCTAGTGTGCAATGTATGACAGGCAACATGCCGACGAGTTGAAGATACTAGTGGAACTGTACGGCGAGGAGGAAGCAGAACGGGCGTACCCTCCATTCCCTGAATGGTTAAGGAGAACAATCAAAATGAAGATAAGCATGGGCGAGGAGGTGGATGGGGAGTTGATGGCTTTGAGCCAAGAGCCTTCCAGAAGGGCAAGGACCTTTACTGCGATGTGGGCTTACGGCAACCACTATAGGGCAATTCCACAGGGGGGTATGGCCACACACGTAACCAACGACATGGGTATTGCTTGCATAGGAGGTGTGGACCGCAACATGGCAGTGGCGGAGCGAAGTATATTAATGGCCAATCTAGAAAGGGTTGGGACTTTGAGGGAAATAATAGTTGTTAATTATTCATCTAAACCAAAGGCCATCATGATCGGGAACTGTATCAAGGAGTCGAACGTGATTTGGGATGCACATGGGTTATGGATGGCCCAGATGGACTCAGTAGAAGAACATGACATATCACCATATGTATTGCCTGCGCATGTGTCACAGGTGTGTGGACTATCTCCTGGAATATCCGTTTCCGTGCAAGCCTGGGAAATTTAAGTTGCAACAGTAACATGGTGTTGTTAGGCTAAAGGATTGTGGTTGTTGCAGGTATTTTTTGTGGAGGAATTTGGCGATTCGTTATGGAGTGTTGTGTTGCAGAAGGATGCACGCGGGCGACGGATAATAGCTGAGACTTCAGACCCACTGATAGGCCTGGAGGAGTCTGAAATTGAACGAAGTGTATTGAATAGCCACGATTGCGCCCGTTGTCGTGTGAATGACATGGGCAATGAGGATGGGGAGGAGGTTGAGAAAGCGTTGGTGGATGCTTTGCCACATATACCAAGAACAATTCATTAAAGAGTAGGAGTTTATCGATTCAATAAATAGGTTTACGGATAGAGAAGCATACTACTATTGGGTGCACCATTTATTACATTATGTATCACTCAAAATTCAATGTACCCCAAATGTTTATATGAATACATAGTCCAAAGCAAACTATATACCTACCACAATGTTACAGGATGGAAGCATGATATCTTCATATGCAAATGTATTTTTCATGGAAGAAACTAGTAGGGTTTTTATGGCCCAATAAATCTTGAATTCCAATAATCTTATTTGTTTTGTTATGTCCTTGTTTATGAGGCAAGGTTGATAATTATGCCCAAAAAGACTCATTTAATTCCATTTAGGGTTCCTTATATGACTAAATATGTTTGTATTATTTGTATTATTTGTGCTCATAATACAGGGCCGTCAATGCGGGAAAAAAACGATGTCACTTTAACGACGGCTCTATAAGTTGACTATGTTATGTTTAATGAAGTAAGGTTGATAACATTTCCAAGTCCACCCTTTCACCAGGAGTTACACAAGGTGGAGGCGAATTACCATGTGGCTGGATATATATATATATAGCAAGCTCCAGAGCAAACCTGTCAATGATTATAAAATAAGGGCAGAAACCCCAAAGTGCGGGGCCTCTGCAGACACTTATTATACATATATATATGGTCCCTAAGGAAAACATATACATATATATATATATATATATAGAAGGGCCTGATAAATGGGTAAATGGTCTAAAATGGTAAATACCTAGGTACGGGAGTGTCAGAATACATTATTCATAGGTGACCTAGTTGACATGAGTGAAATGAGGCCTTGCAATGACCCAATCTACAAGGAGACACCCAAATGACACATCTAGTTTGAGCCACCCCACATTCGTGTCAGTTGGCCCAAATTGAAAGTGTGAAAACAACCCCTCATCTGTACTAGTGACTCTTTGGTTTTAGCTCTCGTGTTTTCGTTCATTTTAAAAATGCAATCCTCTTTCTATATTTAGGGTTATTCTCTTCTTTCAAACACCTCCTGGCCACTCTGACCGCTTCGTCACTATATGATCCTCGACTTCAAAGTTTTCATACTTCCATGTGATGCTCCATTGAATCTCTTGGACACCATTCCTACCTTCCTCATTATGGCCATCCCCCCATGCTATGTTCATTTCCACCCTTTATTATTACAACAATGTTGAGCATTGTGTGTTATATTGGATGTGATAAGTATTCCATGTTGCTATCCAATTTTCAATGTGTCAAAGAGGTCTTCATTTTTTTGGGAAGAAGCCTTTGGATGAACATGCCACCATTGGTCGCAGGTGGTGGACGATGATGATAACACCAATTGTGGGCCAAAACGTCATGAAGATGATCAATGGGTTCACCTATACCATGGGATTTAAGCATCATTTGCATGTATTGTATTCATTGTTGGGCATTTGCATATCTTTCTTGAAGTTGGGGGTTTATTTCTTGGTTCACCCAACTGCCGAAGCACCCTGCACTCAACTGCAAGAGAACCTTGGCTCGTATAATGTGAGGGGGGGGGGGGGGTTATTGGGAGCCCCCAAATGATAGCAATGCTAGAATTCCAAAGTTACTCACAAAAGATGGGTCAAGTGTCACGGCAACCCTCATCTAGGTCCAAATATACACTTGGTGCTCTAGCATCATAGCGTATAAATAATTGTCACTATAACATATTGGTTGTTGTTGAGGAAACCTATTTGGTATGAACCTATAGGGGTGTGGATTTCTACTACACCCCAATGATAGGTTTTGGGAAATGAAATCTCAATACTCACTCTTAAACTCAACAAGAGTGTCCCAATTGATATTTAGGTAATTATGGACATTCGGAAAGTCTATAATAATGCACGTATTGTTTGATAACAAACAAAAACATAGTGCAATCACACAACTATATGGTCATAAATGCATAACCAAAAAACCCCACATATGATGCTCAACAACAAAGTTGTAGGAAGAGTCTCGATATCAAGAGGATTTGGAGGATGATGTCAACCACTAGTTTTGTCTAGAATTGGCCAAAATGTCTAGATTGACCCAAATACTTCACTAAATATGATAGTCAATGTCACTTACTATTCAGAGTTACACATTCCTATATCTTTTTATTATTAGTGTAATTTTTTACCAAGTAAATTTGGACATTATTTAGATCTTTGATCCCAAATCAAGTGTTGTTTTGGCCCAAGATTGTCATCTTTGGGCTTTGTATAGGAATCAACATTATCACTTTCTAGATGGTAGGCGTTGTGAACATACAACTTTATTTTGGTAACCGATTTTTTTTTTTTTTTTTAATTTTTTTGTACTTTGGAGTCAAATGGTGATTCCATTGATAGGATAGACATAAATCTCCCAAGACAAATAATTGAACCCAAGCCAAACTTGGTTGGTAATTGATCTCCATATTGGTTTCCATTGCATAGAAGAGAATCATGTGTGAATCACGGAGCATTTTGATCAAAGACGCCTATCATGGTGGTGCAATAAATGCATGTCCCTCCCAAGTTTGTGTTGATTCATTCCTATTTGGTTTTGGAAGAGGACATTGAGTGACTGGGAACATGATGTAAAAAACTTGTGACAAGGGAACCTGTTTTTCTTAGGGACCCAATGTCTCATAGGTTGTAAATTAGGCCTTGTCTTTCTCACCCCTACTTCTGGTATCTCTCACTACACTAAATAATTCTATTGCTATGGGCCACAACAATTTTCTAAAGCCCACACTACTTCTCATAATGATTAATGTGGGTCATCAATATTCAACCCACACTATCTTTATAGTAGAAAATTAGTGTGGGCCATAATAAAAAAAAATCTAGAAAATTAATGTGGGCGATTATTTGTTTTGGTGCTACTTTTGATGTAAGGTAATTGTTTTATTGTATGCAAGGTGTTGGTTGGAAGTCTTCATGGGGAAGACCCGGCATCTTGGACCCACATTCATTCCACCTTGACTACATATTTATTGTGGCCAACACTAATTTGCCACCCATACTAATAGGACTATTTAGTGTACCAATGTTGTGCAAATATCAAAGTTTAAAACTATGCATACATGTGCAAATTGCCCAACTTGATTGGATAACTCAAGTTCCAAATCAAAGTAAGTAGATTAGAAGAAAAAAAACTATACATGCAGAACACTAATAACGATTGTTGAACCTCACCTAGGTGAACCACATGGAGTCTATTCCTAACACCAACCATCAGGGGTGCAGTAAAAGCTTGCCCTTATAACTTTATTGCCAATTCATACATAAGAACCTCAATTGATTAAATTTGGGGTCTTTGGTCCCAAGTTAGGTTTTTTACTGTCTAGATGAATTATTTATGGGTTGTAAAAAGGGTTCAACGTTTTTACCCATCCCAACGGCAGGTGTTGTGAACATACACCCAAACCATGTGAGAATCAATTTACTCCAAAATTCACTTGAAACAATCTCCACTCATGCGTGCTAGAGCTGACCACCCAACCTTTTGCAACCCAAATCTAGGGTATTGTAGAGGCTCCCTATTTTATCTTTCCATGTGCCGGAATGTAGTTTCCATGTGGGATACAAGTGGGTCATGACGAATGTGAGCATGACACGATACAATTTTTGAGAAGGGAAATAATTATTTTGTGTTGGAATAGGGAGCTCTCTATGGTATGTGTACACTTTCACCTTCAAAAACCTATATGATAGTTGGATCATTGAGTTGATCATTATACTAGCAATTTGGATTGAAAGAACGATGAAAAATTTGTGAACAGAGAGTGCATGTTAGTGGGATCTCATGATTCATATGATGGTCATGGTAGGGGGGGTTAATCCAAGCTTCACTTGTGCTTGCAATGACAATTATGTGTGCTTACTAATTAAGTATCTCATAGTGTTAAAAATAAAGCTCCGGAGCATTCAAACTAGCCAATGTTGTGTTGGACACTAGTACGCATTTGAGACACTTTTAAGGGCCACTTCACATACGAGCCAAGGGCCGTGACCATGAATTTGTGAGAGCCCAAAAGAAAGTGTCGAAAGGCCGTCCCAATACACCTCCAAAATAATGTAGTGTGGTCATGGACCCTCAAGTGTAGTGTGAAGTCATATGTGACCGGGCCCTTAACCAAATGCTATTTCAATGAATTTTTATTCATGCGGGTGTTCACACATGATAAAACATAATAAATCAACGGTTGTGAGCGTTCGGAGTGCCATGGTCTCCCGGTTTTGTGTTAGGCCTACCTCCAAAAGGTGGTTTTGAAAAATAGTCCAAGTGACCATGAAACATGATGCATTCGATGCCATGTAGGAATCCATGTAGACTTTACATCCATCTTGCATTCACATACTCCGTTGGTCCCTCAAGCGTAGTGTGAAGCGAACTTGGACCGGCTCCACCCTTTCCACCAATGAGAGTGCTTGAAGTGCAATGGTCACGGGCTCTCAGTCTCATGTGTGAAGTGGCCCTGAGAGTCACAAAAGTGGTCTTAACCTAGTTAGATGTATGTGTTTGTGTGTGTATTTCTTGCTACAATGGCATACTTGCATACATGATGAGTCGTTCCCAACAATGGTGAGGAAGCTAACAAAGTGTGACACAAGCACTTTGGTTCATACCTAGGACCCCACTAGAGTTTTCTTCTCCCAAATTAGAATCAGGAGCAATCACATGTTGTTGAATAGTCACTATTTGACCAGGTTAATTGTGCTTAAAATTCAGTTAATCCCCAAAATACATAACATTATTCATATCCATAACAAGTTTTTGTGGGACTGACAATATTTCACAGAATAAGCCTATGTATTCTTACATTCGGATCGAACGTGGGAATATTCGGGAATATTGTGTGGAATATTGTCAGTCCTGCAAAACATTGTTATGGATCTGAATAATGTTATGTAAGTATGCATGAGTCATTGGGATTAGAGTAGCCAATGGATGAACCAACTAGCAAGATTACACAATTGACCACATAAGAGGCACATAGGGTACATGTTCCACATGTTCACAACACCTATCATCATGGGCTAAAAACGTGGATTCCTATGTAGAACATGGGATTGTAGTTTTTGTCCGACTTAACATCTAGATCATGTCAAAGCTTCAAATGATTGTACCGAGGTTAGTTATAATACAAAACAAGCAATAAACAAGAGAAAGGGAATTATCACATACGAGTATACCTCTCATCCATCCAACTTAGAAACTTGACCCCCAATAAGGTTTGTTGCCAATTCAGCTCAAATGATCTCAAGTAGACTAATTAAAGGTCTTTAAAGGTCATCTAAATGTCAAATCGGCTAAAAGAAGTAATTCCATGCTACATACTATTTATGGATCATATGTTGGATGAATGAGAGCGACTGACTGATGTTGGATTGGTATCAACTTTTTTTGATACCATTTGGGTATCTTTAATGAGGATTACATACTTTTTGATGGGTATGGGTATGGGTATGGGTATTTGACAAAATATTTGTTTTCGATACCATTTGGGTCTATATACCATGCAAGAACTTTCATACCTAGGTAAAATCACACTAATATCAATACGGTTTAGAATGGTGTTGACCCAAATAGCACCTCGGGTATACAAAGATTCTCTCACCTTGACATACCCACCATATATCAATATTTGACTGGTATTACAATTTAGATACCCACGGACATGTTCTTTGATACCATCATTAATTTTGATCATTGATATCATGCATTCACCTATATACCGGTCCAACATTGACATTGACGCTTGTATACAATAGATCCCTCTCTCCCAATAAACCTGTTAGGGGGCAAGTCCCCCCCATGGTAGTAGTTTCAGGGGAGATTTTAGGGCACAATCGATCAAAATCATAGTGTTTCCAAGTCCAACCAATTACATGTTGTGATCTTTCAGTTTTTTTCTTTATTGATTTGAAATATGTTCTATAAATTCCTCCAAATTGATGGGTAATTTTCCTGAAGTCTTGAAGTTTAATTAGTTATTTCTCAAACTCAACCAATTCTATTTGTAACTAGTGGTCGGTTCTCCCTGTTCATTGCATGGTAGGTCTTGCGAAACAAAATCCATGCACATACGTTAAATTAGATTTGGGCTAACCAACCCATACACTTGTTCCTTGTTGGATCCCTAAACCCTTGCCTCCAAGGAACCAATGTACGTGTTGGTTTGCCCCAGCTTGTTAAATCACACCTTGCTCTCTATCACAGAACAAGCTTTTACTTGCAAGGTAATAAGTAGACATGACATCACCAACCATGTACAATTTGGACTGCAACCTTTATCTAAATGAACAGGGAGAACTGACCACTACACCAAACACGAACACATACACTAAATATTAATAAGCCTATGAAAATAAGTAACATTAAATGTAAACTCAAACACTAAATATCAACTATGGTAATATGTGGAAGTGACATGTTTGAATTTAATGTTAGTAAGGATATGACAACAAGGATATAATAAGGGAGGTGGCAGTAGGGAAGGTAGCGGAACATTTATGTCTAACACTAATTATCAAGGAATTGAAAATTAATGTTGAGCAGGGTAGCGTGGTAACATTACTAAATATAATCAAACACTAAATATCTTATTTAGTGTAGTTACAAATGAATTGGTTGGGTTTGAGAAATAACCAGTTAACGTTCAAGACTTCAAGAAAATTACCAATCATTTTAGAGGAATTTAGAGAATACACCTCGAATCAATGAAAGAAAAACCGAAAGATGTCAAACATATAACTGCTTGGACTTGGATGCACTAGGATCTCGACCAACTATGCCCAAAAATGTTCCGGGACACTTATTTAAGTCTATAAAAGTTAGTAAAACTTTATACCTGTGGAAGCTGATGTGCCTGGAGCCCAGAGGACAAGAAAGTTGCTTTTCAGGCGACAAAGTCTACTGTCCTGGCTGTCGCAGAGTTTGTAAATAAATAATAATTATCATTCTACGTTACCATGGTTGCTGGAATAGCTCAGTTGGTTAGAGCGTGTGGCTGTTAACCACAAGGTCGGAGGTTCGACCCCTCCTTCTAGCGATTTTTGAAATAATTTTTTAAACAACATACTTTTCAAGTTCAATAGTAATAGGATACGTGTAATATTTGCAAGTAATAATATATAAAATGAACTCCTTATCAAACTTTTCAGAGCACCATTTTAGGGTCCCTTCAAAAGTTTGCCATGAAATTCGTTTTTCGATAGTTGTCTTTTGGCCAAACATTGACACTATTTGAACTTGTATTTCTAACAAACACACTTTTGAAAGCTCTAAGTAGGATTCATGACTATTTACAAATATCATGTTATATGGATATGAAACATTACCAAATTTAAACTTACGGTGGATGAACCTAAAAAGTACAGAACATTGGTGCTTAAGTATTAACCCTAATGAGGACTTGTTCAACTTACTTTGATCATGAGTTACTAAACGGTGATGGTTTCCTTCAAGTAGGTGGGCAAATGTGCTTGAGTGCTTGGAAATTTCCTTGAGGATACATGCCCACCTTGGCTCTGAGGAAGGATATGAAACATGCAACTGGTGTGATACGACTCCCAAATTCAAGTCATGTCCGAAGTCAACTTCCTCATAAATTTTTGGAAGCTCGTATGGATGTCTTATTCATTATCAAAAGAACATTCCTTCTCATCAAATGATCATAAAGGGGTCTCTCTTATTATGTTCATTATGGAGTCTAGAATGATTACAAATTTCGGGGCATGTAGTCCAATTTTTTTTAAGACACATGTTATTTAGGCATCCATTCTCATATTTACAAATAACCACACATCACCCAAATACAGGTGCCCATTCAAGAGGACAATTTGAATAGACCCATCTACCTAGTTGTGGTGAGGTGTGTAGGTTTGTGAAGGGGGGGGGGGGGGGTTAACCTTGTAGGAACTCTCTTTCAAACTACGTCTTCGTTCCCAAGAGTTGTGACCCACATGTTGAATGTGGAGCCAAAGGTTTACTATACCAAATAAATGGATAAGAACATTGGCTTCATGAGATGCAAACGTACATGAAAAGTCTCTTCACCCAAGGGCTTATACCACATGATGGTGTTGGTTTACGAAACTACATAGATTTTGATGAATAGTGTGGACATATATGTGTAGTGTATCCTATTATGGGTAGCCCTATTGTGTGTCCCATAGTACACACCACCACGTACTAAAATAGTGTGTGACCTTGGTTACACTTGAATCTTCAAACACTCATCATTCTTTCACTCCTAGATGTACGTAGGGTACGAAATGAAAGCTATTAAGAAAAATTGGATATATAGGGTTCATTCTCAAGGCTTCCTTAGGTCCAAGAATCAAGGGGAAAACAAAAATCAAGTATGTATTTGAATGGCCAATGTGCCTAAATAACCAAATGCCAAGAGGTGATCCTGGTGTCTATGAAAAGAGCACGAAGAGCTCTACAAGATGGGTTATTCGTCTGTTAATAACAAGCCAGATTTGAAAGTCAAGTCATCATTTGAGACAAGTGAAGGTGTTTCTCAAAGGTAGGGTTTGGTGGTGAACACCACTTTCACTGGGCATGTATTCATTTCAAGGCGGGATAAATACCACATTGCTTATGGTATTTAGTGTCACGTACATTGTTTGCAAAGGGAATAAACTAGATGCCTAGAGGTCTCAAAGTGTCAAGCCCGCTAATTGTCAATATGTTTCCATTCATCAACATAAGTAACTCATTAAATATGTACATTATGACAATTGGAGTAGCACATTGGGATACGCTAAATGATAGTCTTGCATTTTAGTATGCAAGGGGTAGATTTTTTTGAGCATACTAATGGCAAGAATTAGTCAACATGTAGACCATTATGTAACATAGGCATGCACCTCATAACACTACTAAACATGATTGGGCCTAGATGTTTGTAAGTGCACTTGAACGCCAAGTGTCATGAGTTGACACTTATGGTGGAGCTTTTAATCTTCAATGTAACCTAGCATACACCTCAAAATAGGGTAAGTGATACTATTACGCATGTGACACTAAATACCTTAAATGGTGTAGTACATTGCACACTATTTTTAATCTAGTAAAAATAGTGTAACCCACAATGTGAGCCTTTGATGTTATGTATTGCAGGTTGGTAAATAATGGGCACCCACATTATCATCTCTATTGTGATTAGTGTGGAAATGAGCTCTATAGTGTGGCCCATAATACTAACCATGATTGACGTAGTTCATGTGGCTTTTGTCTTATTACATTTTCAAGTATGTGAGGGGATTTGTTGGAGTTGTTGATTGAATCAGTAGCACTGTTTATTTTAGGACAAACTAGAGATTTTCTTAGGCAAACCAATAGTTGCTTGCTATCAATGTTATCCACTTAAGATTTTTTCACTTAAGAGCATCCCCACTCATGGAGCCACAAACGGGCTTTGCAACATATTACCAGACATCTTAAGGCAAGATCCCATGCTCCATCCTCCCCCAAAGCTCACATATATCCTATATTCTTACCGCCCACTCATTATGTCGTAGCGGGCCCTACCTCCACAGCCCTTCAGCTCTCCAAATGCATAAAGCCAAATTATTTTTGAGAGAGGACCCTTTGTAACATAATCAATGAGCAATAAGAATTCAAAATATACGTGGGATTTTGGAAAATAAGGAATGTGTGACCTTGCCTTCTCTAAAAAGTTGGTGGTAGAAGCCCGTTTGTGGCTCCATGGGTGGGATGCTTTAACAAGCCTAACATGAGGACACTTGCCTCGATTGGGGAACAATTTGGGTTTTCAAAACCAACATTTGCTCTTTATTGTTTAGCATTGGGCATCGTATCATAATCAATGAGCTCAACTACTAAACACTCATGGTTATTGAAAACATTCAAGTTCTAGTTGGACATATAGTATTTGTGCAAGCAACCTTCGCTCTAAAAACTTGCAACATTTCATGAGGGAGAGAGAGAGAGAGCAAGCTTCTTATAGGTTTGGGACTAAAATTCAATACAACTGAGTATAGGTATAGGAAGTTATTGCGGTCAACGTGTTGGAATGAGAAATACTTGAATCTTACATTAGAGGCGGCAATTACAATAATGTGAGTTCATGAGCACATAACATTATTCATATCCATAACAATGTTTTGTGGGACTGACAATATTCCACATAATATTCAGTACTATTCGGTGGAATATTGTCGTTCCCACATAACACTGTTGCAGATCTGAATAATGTTATGAAGCAAGAAAGTCATCTTCCAAAATAAATAAATAAATAAAACCCGTCAACTTAAAACCATGTTGGCAGTGACAAATTGTAACAGGCGAGTCGTCAATCAGTATTTTAATTCACAGTAAAGTTCAAAATTTCTGGCCAATACTGAGTACCATAATCTGAGCGTCGGCTAATCGCATTGGTGCAATGCAATCGCAAGTTGGAAGAAGGCGGTTAGAATCTCTCCTCTAAGCTTAATCCCGAATATCCTATGTGACCATAATATGATGATGAGTAGTTCGCTCTGACCCCTTTGACATTAGTTTGGATGTTTTCTTGATTGTTTCAACTATTTCTCTTGTTCATGTTCAAGTCTGCTATGTTCTGTCACGTGGTTTGGGCATCGGGTCATTGGCATTACGAACGGACACTTTATTCACGCCGGCCCCTTCAAAGGGACCGGAGTTTCTATCTATCTTCTGTCACGTGGATAATTTTGATTCAACAAAAGTTGCTTATTTTTGGATCAATTCAAATATGGGAGTGTGCTCTCAAATGGTTTATAGTGGAACTAGTCCATGAACCAAAACTTGACATTTGTCACCTCCGCAATTTAGGGGCAAGATATCCTAAACATGTTTTTTTGTTGATCCCTATGTACAAACGATTCCCGGTTGATTTAAGATTTTGCATGACACTCAAATGCAACATATATAGAACATCTACGATTGGAATTTTTGGTTGGGCATGTGTTGCTGGGTGTATATCCATATGGAAGGTGCGCAATTGTGGCGATGCTGCCTCAAATTGCAAAGCTTCCCCAAAAAAATCACAAAATAATGGATTCAAGATTTGTGAGTTGATTTGAGTAGGTGTACTACCCCCTCTTTTGAACGAGGGTAACATTTTGTCATTTGGAGATCATTCGAGTGGAGGTTCGATCCAAAAAACCAACCCTAATATAATTTCTGAATCGTTGCCCCTCAAGACCACTGTTGGACATTCCTATTACAATCTACATAACATAACTTCACACACTTAAAATTTGGATTGTGAGTAGTCACCCTTAACCTACAAACACCTATACAATTCGACTTGTCATAAAAAGCTTCAGATCTTCAGCTACGATCGCTGAAATTGAGGTCACATTTTTCTGGGCAGATTTGAGGGAAATTGGGCGTGGGAAGTTAGGGGTTAAGCATAATCTCATGGGTGACAAAACCCCCCAAAATTCTTTCTGACAGAAGAGCAGTGCTTTCCGGTAACAAATCATGTGATTGCAGTTCATGTAAGGGCTTGTATCACTTTTGCAGATGCAATTCAAAATTTCACAACAGGCACATGGTTAGAGAGCAGGAACCAGGGCAGGGAAGCCTGGCCATTGTTCCCATGCAAGTGGCCCCTCCAGTCCTCTCTGGCCTCCAATGTTTTTGGATTTCCCAAAATGGCATCAAGGACCACAGGATACTACACCGATTATCCCAATTAGTGTGTGTTATGCTATTCGGGGTTACGCAGTGCAATAACGTCTTACTCAGGAGTTCAATTTGTACGCATAAAAGTTTAATGGGTTGTTCAGACATTATAAAACATAAATGACCATACTTCGTAAATAATACATAGTTCTTATTATATAATTATAGCACTCTGTGGCTTTGAATAGTAACATGCACCAATTGGGATGGTTAGCGTATTGCCTACCTTACTAAAGTATGTGAGTCTTATGTGGTCAGTCTTGTTAATTGGGCACCTATACGTTACTTGAGTTGTATGTGGGAAGGCTTGTGATCAAGAATGAACATTTGAAGTGACATGTGATATAATGAGATTGGATTATGTGGCCAACATATAGGCATCATTACAGGTTTGATGGTTAAGATTGTAAAAGGGTCTCATTGATAATTTTTGAGAATATATCAACTAGGAGGGTCCATGTGGGTTTTCTTAAGAGAAAGATAACTCTTTGCTTTTCACTCTAAAGATTGAGTTATGTAAAGTAACTTAGATATATGATGTAGCTGCCATGATACTTTACCCCCATTCTGATTACCGAAATCCACTTCAACTATTTCTTTTATAGAAGAAGAAGAACAACAAAAAGAACAAAAAATACTACACTTAACATATCATTTAGTGTGCCAAGTTAATTAGAGTGGTCTTTGTGATTTGTCATGTAGCAACAAATGTCATATGACACCCACCAAATGATTACAAGACAATTAGTGTGGGTTGATGATGAATTGTGTGCACTGCACTAAATCAGATGTTTAGGACCACTTCACACACAAGACTGAGAGCCCGTGACCGGTCCACTTCAAGCACTCTCATCGGTGGAAAAAGCAGAGCCGGTCCAAGTTCACTTCACACTACGGTTGAGGGACCGACGGAGTAGTTGAATGCAAGATGGATGGTAGCGTCTACATGGATTCCTACATGGCATCGAATGGATCATGTTTCATGGTCACTTGGATTATTTTCAAAAACCACCTCTTGGACGTAGTAGGCCTAACACAAAACCCATTGGGAGACCATGGCACTCCGAACGCTCACAATCCTTGCTTTATTCTATGTCATCACGTGTGAGGGCCCGCATGAATACAAATTCATTGAAATAGCATTTGGGTGAGGGCCCGGTCACACATGACTTCACCCTACACTTGAGGATCCGTGACCACACTACTACATGAGTTTGGAGGTGTGGTTGGGACGGCCTTTGGACACTTTCTTTTGGGCTCTCACAACTCCTTCATGGTCACGGCTCTTGGCTTGTGTGTGAAGTGGCCCTTCGTGTCGTCAGAAAAAAGAAAAGAAAAAGAGAAACAGTCGTCCTGTGCACCTGCGGGTTCTGGAACAGATGGCCACTCAAAGGGGACGTGGCGTTCGTACATTGGCCAAGACCCTTTTCGATCTCGCCTGGAAAAACATCATGTGGGCTCTCTGACCAGCTTCTCAGGGCACGAGGCAAGGGGTTCCGAAACTGAAAAGTAACTTTGGGAACAGTGGCAGGCCCTGTGGATATATGGCATCCCATGGGACTCTGACATGTAACTTATATGGGTGGTAAATGGAATTTGCAACTAATACAGTAGCTCCCCTAATAGCTCAGCTCAACCCCACTCCACTCAACAAGAACGGGATTCCAAATTTGGAGGCTGGCTGCGCATGCACTTATAAGTTATTCTGTAAATAAAACCTGTTGACATTAAATTTATAGTGAACAATGAGAAACCGTCACAAATTGCCATCCACTTTGACTCATAAACTACGTTTTCCTGCAGCCTTTCTAGCTAGCTTCCAAGCAGCTTGCTTATATATATATATATATATATACTCTACTGTATGTATGTATGTATATATATATGAATCCCCGGCCCTCAAGTCTGCACATTCTTCAACACATTCTCCTTTCCTGCGAGGCGCTGTATGTGCAATGAATGGGACAAAGTATGCGGCTGCTTTGACCTGTGCTTTTGAGAGCCAGAATCGATCACCACATGCACCAGCCTTGTGTTAAGTTTAAGTTAATGAATGAGTATAATAGCGCGGTCGGCGGCATAACTTACTCCATCAATGCAGTACTACTGCAGGCACTTGAAAAAGTCCACGCGAGAGGAGAGGGGCCGGGCTTGCCTGCCATTGATTTTCACACATTCGCAGATAGAAAATCAAATCCTGGGTTTGCACGCTTTGACAGTTAATCATCTTGGTAGCTGGCACTATATAGAACACCGTTTGCAGTATGTAACTCAGTGCCACTTACTACTTGGGATCGATCAGGCAATGGTATCAATTCTTGCTGTAGATTTGGTATTCTACCAACAAAAGGTCATATAGGTTGCTTGAACATTTATAAAACATGAACGATTTCACTTGGTAAAAAAGTTGTCTTCCACATAAAAAAAATTTATAGCATACCGCAACTTCGAATCGTAAGTGACACTACATACCATAAAGAGTGCGGTAGAAAACAATGAACGAGGAGAAACTACTGTGGCCCACAGTACTAGGACTATGTATAGTCGAAGCACAAGTTTCTGGTGAGGACCCATTGGGAACTTTATAGAGTGCCATAATTTTGGTCGAGCTTTGGACTAAATTTCCATAAGGTCGAAATCAATAATGTCATGACACATGTCTTTGTTTCTTTTATACTAAACTAAGGAGGAATGAGTGGTTATGACAGAATCTAGACATTGGTGTTATGCTCGGGCCAACTTTTGGCTTCAAAAATTCACAATATTTTTGAATTAAGGAATAAAATTACCGGAAAAATTTACAGTCCTCCTTAATTATTTCTATCTTCGTACACAGGATAAATTTGCACCGCCTTGTACTTCTCCAGATCTGGCGCAGAATCGGTTATGGGTGCCTCTACTCTAGTGTAGTTTGCCATACCTATTCTCTCACCTGTGTGATTTGAATTATGTCATGGTTTGTTGCCATTGACACCGACTATTGGGTCACGAGTTGTATGCCCATCGCACTATGGCCAAAGTGACATGTCCCATTAGAAAAACCAAAAAAAACACACTGATTGGAGGGACGTCACACAACAGGTCGATTTCAAGCTTTGCATTATGAGATCAAGAATCCGAGATGCCAAGTGAAGCGCATTAGAAAATGACATGCCTTAAGGAAGGTAACGTAAGAATTGCAAGAGGTGTGAAAACCAATCCAGTACACTATTTCGTCTAGTTAGTGCAGGTTAGCATATGGAGTTTACGTATTGCTGTAACATTTTACTGAGAGTACCATTTTTTATCCAAATAACATAAGCACACTAAATATGATATTTAGTGCCATATGGTATTTAATGCCACTATAGTAACTTCTTGTGAACAAATATTGTCATGGATGTTGGATGTGTTCATCCATTGACCAAAATCCTACCTTCTCTTGTCAACAACTTGTGATGAAATGTTGTCATGGATGACTAAAATTTGGATGAAAAATCACTTGGTAAGTGACAGTAATTGCCACACTGTTAAACCTTTAATCTCCTACAAGGCATGACAAATCGTGTAGGATTAATACTTAGTGTTGGTGACACCATACTGCCGTTTACAATTAGTATTGAGCAAGACAATTAGAATTGGTGACACTAAATATCATATTTAGTGTAGTAGGTATGCACACCGAAGAATATGATGTAAGTTAGTTGGTGAAAAATGATGATGTCGGTACAAAATTATAACAACACGTAACTCCAAATGGTAGCCCACACTAATTAAACAAAATAGTGTAGACGTTAACTCATTAATCTCAACAGGTTTCCACTCGTTGTCAATTGTTTGGTGTCAACTACAGCAGGTGTTTCATGGACAAGTGGAAATGCGCCATGCAATTGTAATAGTCACACCACATCATAGTTTTTAAAGTTTGCAAAGGTGCTCCAATTCACTCTAAACTTTTCCTCACTTGTGTAATAACTCTGAAGCAACCCGTAGGCCGAAAGGCTGCCAAATAATGCAAACAAGCTATTCTCAAATTCCTAACATGGGCATCTTGCTTATTATAGAAGGACCAGCAATACAATGTGATTGAAAACACAACAACAGCCATAGGGTGCACAAAAATGATCAAGTATTGAAGGTTTTTGGGAAAACTCCAATCATTTGCAAAAGAAACTGTACATATGATGCTTTAGGAAATTGACAACAAACAAAGTTTGCCTCATTTCCACTACAATACTAGCCAAAAATTGATGCCATGCTGTCACATCAGCTGTTGAACTGATGAAACGGTTTCCACATCAGACCAAACACTCTGCACCAGTTGTTCCAAAAATCATGCCCTTCTTCAGCCTGCAAACAAAGCAACAATTTGCAATCAACGACAAGTTTACCTGGGACAGTATAATTAAAGGTCCTCGTTAATCAAACGACTGACTGCAAGGTGAAGCAATCCAAAGCGTTCGCAACGTAATGAATGCATACACATCAGCACCACCGATTCATCTCAACACCAGTAAATGCACAAACCATGAAACCAATTACGAGCACTGCATGCACCAAGGCTCACAATTCATCAAAAAGCAATCAAGCAAGAAAAACTCAAAGCAGACGAGTGATCCACTTCGACGTACGTGTGCAATCTCCTTGTTATACGGAGAAGTACGTTAACTTATGTGTGGCCCGTCAGTTTTGCCTTGGCTTTCGAAATCAATCCTCCTCCAGTCCCGGTCGTTCCCGTGTTCACTCCCCCCATCCCATATTCATTGTCTACAACCCCATACCGAGCGCCCTGGCCAGTGGCTCCCAAACCAGCATCACCACCATACCCAGTCTCAGTACCATACGAATTGACCCCATCACCGGTTCCGGTTCCGGTTCCCAGCGTGGTTCCATATCCGGTTCCGGTTCCATACCCAGTCCGGTGCCCAGGGACGCCAGTAACATCGTCCTCCACTCGTCCCACTACTCCTTGATTGCCAGTTCCATACCCAGTGCCGGTGGTGTTGTACCCAGTGCCGGTGCCATGGCCAGGAACACCAGTCACCGCATCCTCAACTTTACCGATGACACCTTGATGGCCAGTGCCATAGCCGGTGCCTCCCGTAGATGTCAAGCCATCTCCAGTGCCATAGCCAGTTCCGCTCGTATTGTTGTAGGGCGGATTCATGCCAGTTGTGGCAGAGCCCGAATGAATGCCAGTGCCTGCACCAACTCCGTACAAATCATATGCATCTGCGCCACACCAGAACTCAAAATTTAACAACAGGATGGTTGCATTCTCATAACATCATCAGCAGTTGAAAAATGGTGATGATTCCTCTTCCACCTAATTCAATACGTGTATGTTCATCATCAGCACGCAACCTACGTATTCTCCACATAAGAATTGTTGGCAAAGCATTTCTCAGTGGGTCAAGTCCTTAATTGTGACTACAAAAAATTCAATCCAGTTGCAAGTTCTTTTGGTACTAATGGCAAAATTAATTTATTACCTGTTCCATAACCATTTCCTGCTGTGTGACGGTGACCTCCAACGCCAAGAGCTCCCTTCACCTTGTCACCAAGGGACCTCTTCTCAACATAGCCTGTCCCGTCCATACTGGAGACTCTTGAAACCTGCTTGATTTTGAGAGTGTGTGAAAATAAGAATGGAAGGGCAATGTATGGTGTTATGGCAGTGACGAGGGTACGCTGAAGAAACTGTTGCTGCAAGAGATTGCGATTCTGCAATGTATGAAGGTGGTGATCAGTGTCTGTGATTTTAGTCGATGAGGTTTGAACGTGAGAAGTTATATACTAGATCTTGATCGCTAGGTGTCCAGGAGTTCCTGAAGTTGTGGGAACTTCACAGCCATGTGTCTGTATCCCCAAAACAGAGGAAGTGATCAACGGGCTGGAGATCAAATGAGGAGCTGCCACTGGGAGATCTTGTGGGCGCTGACACGCACACATGAAGGATCTAGCAAGTGATGCGCAAAGATCATTTATCAAGTGACACTATACTATCTTGAACTGGGTGTGTTCTGTGTGTTGGAGTCCTGTGTTTCTGCCGTCTGTAATTTCTCTCAAGCTTACTGTTCTTGACTCATACTTTTAAGGACTTATTTAGGAGAAGAAAGGGTACTTTTACTGTATAGTATTCAGGCAATTTAACATGTTTGCTGAGAGGAGGATGATGGTGTTGCACTTGTAAGAGAGTTTTTGTTGCATTTTCATCCTACATCTTAGACTTGTTGCATACCCGGTGTACACACAAAGGAGCAGTCTCCTTGTCTAGTGGATGAATCGTGCCTCTTGGGTTTAGTTGGATTTGATGTAATGATACTACCAGAACATATTATTCAGCCACGTGGATCGCTTCCATGACCCTAGAATATGTCAATTTTATTTTGTGGACCTTGAACAAAGTAAGAATACCTACTTATTATTCAGGTTGACATTTGGAAATTTGGGTAGAGTTATACTTGTGGCACTATTCACAGGAAACATTGTTCATCCCAATATTATTCATCAAACATACTATTCATAACAACACTATCATTGAAAACATTATTCACAATATTTCATATTATTCAAAACGGGATCATTTTCTTCCTATTTTTTAAGTTTCTTTCCGTGAAAGTAAGATAGTGGAAGCCCATGTTAAATGATAAATGTAGAATGAAACATAACCATGCATCTGAATAATGTTATGACAGTTGTGGCAGTAATGAAATCTGGATAATGAAGAGCCTTACTTCTTGTGCCTGAAGATTGTAGATAGTTGTGGAAAATGGCGCTTGAAATCTTTTCTTGCAGTCCTTTCCGAGTTTGTGTTTTCAGGCCCAGCCACTGGCTACAGAAGTGTTTTGGGAGTTGACTCCTGGGTCAAAAAAGTTGCGTATGTCTGGGTGGGGGAGAATTCTTTGGGCTCGAAGTAAAGAAGGGACCAAAGATACGCTTTTCGACAGGACCAAGTGTCAGTTCTGCCATGTGTTGCATGCACAAGCCGCTCCAATGTGGCCACATGGCCATGGCTGAGTTGGAAGCTTAGTAGGACTGGATAAAACATTGCAGAAGAGAATTGTTATCTGAACGATTCAAGTATTGCTAAGTTCCTAGATTAACAGGAGACAACCCGTAGTCGGTCCCTTTCCTTAATCGGACACCTAATTTGAGTGGCATGTGATTAGGTGTGGCTTCAAGAACGGATACCAAAGAGATACATTTTCGAAAGAGATCACACTATGTGCTCAACATGATGAAAGCTATTCTAGGTTAAATAGTTCATGATAATTGGGCGGGATCTATATGACAATTCAATGAGCATGAGAATCTTCACTTTGATATTCAATTAGATATTCATGTGAGCTCCAAAAATTATGAAGAAAGTGGCTACGAACTAAATTTTGGATATGGTAACATCATCAAACATGCAAGATTTGATACTCCCAACATCATACTATGAGGTGCTATGCATCACATGCCACTCAACCACAATTATTGAGATCATTGTAGATGGGTTGATAGGACAGGTGACACTCAGTGCAACACAAATTTCACTCATTAAAATGGCACAACAAATCAGATGTTTGGCATAGTGAACTAAATAGCTAATGAACTCAAATAGGTAATAGCACTCAGCTGGAACAAGAGTATCTCTCAGAACTGACATCAAGCAAATCTGTAAAAAGGCCCCACTGACATTCTGCACATATCACGTCACCACTTCAAATGCCATAACATAATTTCCGTGTGGAAATATGTGCGGTACCAATAATACAAAAACATCAAAAAAATTACTTAAAATATGTCACCTAGATACTAAGAAACTAGGGTAAAAGGTAGGGATAGAAAAGACACATGTTAAGTTTTCAGGGAGAGCTGTTACCTACACTGGCAAGAGTACGATTGCAAAATGACTGTCATACACATGTATAGAAAAAGTAGCATCTTCTTAAAAACACCATATGATAGTTTCAAGGATATTTATGTTCAATCTCTGTGTGGTAACAGGTTCACCGGAATTCAACCAAACATATGCAAATAACAGAAGAAACTAGAGTTACTTTTCCCAGGAACATATGCCAAGTTAAGGACAAGTTGCACACACTAAGAAAGGAGCACACGGATGTGCCTAGAGCAAGACTCACGAGTATTATGAGAGTACACTTAGACCACAACATGTTAAAATTGAGAAACGAAGAGACATGCCTTCAATTTACAACACTAAAATTCATGAATAATTCTAGTAGAATAGAAGAAGAGGCACCTGAATTGCACGGTGGCCTTTGCACACTCATGCCTCAAAACTACTTTGTAATAAATTGCAATGGTTGTAGCAAGTGAAGAACACATTGTTTCCACTGCCACTATGGCTTAAACATATGTGCACGTCAAGGAAGAGAAAGATTACATTTATTCTTCGCAAAATATACATCACATGTGCTACACAAAATGGGGTGATTACAGAAAGCAGATCTGGTATGGAACTTGCAAGGGTTGAGGAGTAGATGCTCAAGCCTTTTTCCCTATGAGGACTCACTGGCACAAACCTGTAACTGCATGTACAATTTCAAACTGAAGCCTCTCAAGATGACATGATGGCTATGAGACCTGATTAGAGACAGACCCAAAAATTAACAGGGTTCGTAACTTGCAATCTCTCAGAATTAAAACCACACCTAGTAATTTTTTTTCTTATTTCAGAGAAAACAAAAGACTGTCAAACCCCCCAATCACATCTGACCTGTCTGATAGTAGAAACAGTAAGCCAATCCAACAAAATAAATACCAATCTCCTGCAACAGTGAAGTTGTTGCCTTTCAGGGCCTTTGTATCGGCCTCACCAGTTCACAGAACCCCATCAATTATGCACATAAGACACCTCACCCTCTTCTTAGGGGAAACTAATTTTCATTGTGGTCAAAACAGGTGAGCAAGGCGGGTAAAAGGGTTAGAAGGAAAAAGAAAAGGAGGGAAGCAACCATGATGGCCTGAACTAGCTATTCCATGTGCTCTGTTTTTTCATGTCCAATGCGGAGCCCTCCTTCAACATGTCTTTTGCATCTGTGTCCATCCCCAGCTTTGCCAGTGCAGCTGCTTGCATGTAAAACGCAGTGGGCCACTCTGGGTGGACATATTGAGCTTGCATTGCGTCACGCAGAGCTGCCTCTGCCTGCTCACTCAGCAAATAGGCTAGACTTCGTCTTGCAAATACAGTAGGTGACACCATTGTTCCTACATCCACAAACTGAAACAAAGACAATGTCAGAAAGTCACAAACCCAAAACCCATTGCCATTTAAGGGTGGCTTTACACTAGGATCCAAGACCAAAGAAACCCCAAAATCGAGCAATCCAATTGTTCGAGATCAAAGGTTCGAAAAAATGAATTGGTCCTAGTGTGGCATCACTTTCCCACCAAATCTCAGCAGTTCCTACTCCAGAAAATACTCCTAGTTTGAGAAACCAATCTCCAAGTTTGTTGAGTTCTCAAGTGAAAGTACATTAAGGGGTGTTTTGGACCCGAAGTTTCTTGGGCCCAGACCCTAATGTAATAATACCTAACATTATTGCAACACCATCCAGTTCCTTTCCAACAAGGGATTGCACTACACTAGACACCTGATTTAGTGTGGCTCGCACCATTCATCAACCCACACTAACTGTCTTGCAATCACTGGGTGGCAAATAGAGAGGGTGTCATATGACAATTGGTGCTACATGACAAGTCATGAAGAGCACTCCAATCAACATGGCACACCAATTTTAATGCTACACCAAATGATGTGTTTAGAGTACCTATTTTGGCAACTCAACCTGCCTCCATGGCATAGAACATAGGAAGAAGACCCTGCTCTGGCATTTTCTGACAGGCAACCACCTCTACCCTAAAGGCCCAAAGGTTTCTGACAGGTACCACCCATACCCTACAGACCCAAAACTTTCTGCAGTTGATCTGCATTAAGGTAGAGGGATTCCAAATGGGTACTTTTTACTCCGCACCTAGTTCTCCTTCAATATTAAACGTGCGATTAGTAATAGATGATTAGTAAATCTAAGCTGAGGTTGTAGCCATTTTCCACAAACCTAATATTTGGAACTCATCCACATACCTTCTTCATCATGAAAGTGAAGATTTTCCTTCTTAAAGGATCATATACGTCCCCTAATTACATTGACTCTAGAACCAAGAATACTTAGCAATTTTGAGCATTGTAGTCCAATCTCTATTAAACACATGTTTTTTTACTGTCCATTCTTATATCCATGCCTAACCACACACCACTCAATCATCAGTGTCCAACGACGACAAGTAACCAATTAGACTCACTTACCTTAGAAGCCTAACCAACTACACATACTGATAGACCTGGAATTGACCACTACACAGGCCCCAAGATGGGAAACCGCTAAACACATCAACCAATGTGGCTTTTTGGTACAGCAACATCAAGTGCATCAAAATGCAAAAACTTCATAGAGCTACAGGACTGGGTGAGGAAAAGAGGATGAGTACCTGAGTGTAACACTCAATGGCTGTCTTGAAGTCCTTCTCTCGAAAAGCAACATCACCACGCTTTCTTGAATTCAGCATGTCTTGCATTTGTTTAGTCCACACTTGGAAAGATAACTGCATTGGCAACCGTCTCTGTTAGTGTGACAGACCAAAAAGTGCACTGCTTGAAAAGAAGCTTCAAGACAGCAAATTGCATCAACATAAGTTTCCAGCTCATATGAATGAGCACTGTATTTGACGAGAAATGAATTCAAACATCTGTCTCAATGCCCTTGGATTGATCAAGGGCGCCCATTAAAGACTTATTAAATTTTGAGATTTCAACAGATTTTTCAAAAGGTCAAAATTTAACCTCAAGAACAAATATTGAAAGTCAGGTTCTAGTATGACTTTTGATATATGGATAAACTGTTGCACACCTGTACATGTTTTAGCATATGTATTCATTATAAAGTAGAACCAAGCATCTTATGACATGTTTAATCAATGGCCTGGATAGGATAACAAACCCAGAACAATACAAAATGAGCATCAACACAGCGAACACTATCTAAATCTCTATTGTGCCATCTTAAAGCCAAGTCTGCAGCCTACCTCATTTTCAGTTCCTTCATCGCCTTTGTAACCAGTTTTTTTAAGAATTTCATGCACTGCTGTCAGATCATTGCGAGAGCAGGCTTCTCCCAAAGGTGACAATTGAAGTGGCTGAGTAGAGTCCCCACGAGAAATACCCATCATTGTGTATGAAGGAATTTGCTGCAATGACAATAAACAAAACAAATTTTGGCTCAGAAACCCAACACTCTTTAAATCTTTAGGAACAACAATATCCCTGTCACAACCAGATCTCAGTATAAGTGATTGTAATGGGACTTGGGCCAAGTTACATTGCACACAAATATACTACAATCGTAGGAAACCAATAGAACATAATTTCTTAATTAATGAAGGAGATGCCTCAACACAAAACACCTTACAGGCATTGTCAACAACCTGAGAACAGACTAACAACATCATTCAGAAAGTGCCAATGTCTCAACAATGTGAGGTCAAAATTAAATCAATCTTTGATGGGTGCCTCAGTTAATATAGGCTAAGTACCTCAGTTCTTCGCTGAAGAGGAGTAAGTGCAGTTACAAGCATCTTTGCATTAGGTCGTTCACGTGGCTCAAATTGCAGACATCGTGACGCTAACCGAACCAGTTCAGTACCATCATCATTGGAAAATTGGCCTTCCAAGTATGAGTCCATAAGCAAAAGCATATTCTTACCACGTATCAAATCCAAAGCCTGCATATTCTCAAATTTGTCAGAAACAGCCTCCAAAAGTCTCATAAAACTTACTTAGGCTTTCTTAAAGGCAAATCAGTACTTCTCGTCCTCAGCAATTCATATTAGGCACTAATACAATTGGCCAAATTAGTCTACACTTGATGAGAAGGTATTTATTAAGGACATTTCTCAGGATATAACTAAGGTAACATTAAAATGAAAAAGAAACTCAAGAAAGAATGACATGGAGTACAGTTCAACTCACATGGCTGGGAGGGATGTGCTTCCCACTAAGAAGATCAAGTAACACAGTTCCATAGCTATAAATCACACTTTCAGGTGTGACTCTACCTGCATTCACAACGCATGACATTCAAAAAGTCAAATTTTTTATTTTGTGTGAAGCATTTCAAATAAAGCTCCCTACCTGCATCAACCCATAATCAATAAAATATCAAGTGAATCTCTACTTCATTGAAAATAAGAACTTGATCACTCTTACATTAACCAGGATAACTGCCTAAATGATACTTGACCTGACACAAAATTACGTATAAGAACTAGAAGTCACCTGTACGCAAATACTCAGGGGGAGTGTATGCAAGATTTGTGCTGTAGCTTTTGCCATCTCTGCTGTTCTTCATCAAACCAAAGCATGATAATCGAGGATCACCATCCTGTGAAACATCCTCCACATATATTAATATTTCTTCATAGCGTCTGGGCTGATAGAAGAATACATAGTGACTGACGTAGAGACAAAAGATAAGAGAAACGTCAAAAGACATCCTGAGAAATTCATCATCAAATTCTCCCTGAGAATTATCAAGCAACAGCCTTGGAGGATTTCAAACACTTTCTGAATTAATCAGAGTAGTGTTAGCCTCCGTTAAACACATGGCAGAACAGGTCTGCATAGTAAGATTATGCAATTAGGGATGACCTCATGAATGGTTACAATGGTTCTAGAAGAGCTGATTATACTTGAAACTGGTACACAGTGTGGAGGCATTACCTGGTCAAACAAGACGCGATAAGCATTCAGGTCATGATAAAGGCGAATCCCATTGTTGGCGCAGTTATCAAGAGCCTGTGCAATGTAGAGGGCGACACGTAACCGCATGGCCCACTGCATTGGCTGTTTTTCCCCTGTAGTGCATGCCAAGCTCACCATTCAAATCACATGACAGAAATATACAGAGGATCCAAAAGTTTCATCAAGAAATGTCAATGTTTGAATTTAGAGTGTTTAGATGTTAGCGGTGTTCACACATGGCATTCCTTCTGCCTTCACATTTTTTGCTGTAGTATTTGCATCATACTACAGGCTTGTATACTTCATTTTAAGCTAAAACCTCTAGTTGTAAAAACATCAAGGAATGGCACTGATGGAATAGATAGAACCTCACACAACACAAGGTAGAGCCTGCAATTCTAAAAATGGTACCATACTAGAAGAAAATTTGATCTTCAGGAACCAACAAACACCAGCACCAGGAACACAGAACTTACAAAAAAAAAAAGTCAAGATATTGAACAGCTTGCTATTATGCTTTCCATAGAAAAGACTTCTTACAATGAAAAAGATGTTTGGCAAGAGTGTCATGAGGCATGTACTCAGCAACCAAGAGGCGCTCATCGCCCTCAGCACAGTAACCAATCAGATTCACTAGCCTCTCATGTCTTACTTGGCCCACCTTCCATGCCTCATCCTGTAATGCAAGTTCCAGAACAGATTTGGAAAAACTTAGAATACCAAACCATATTGTTCATATGTCATCCTTCTTTCAGTAAACCACATAAAACTATGATGTACTAAACAAAAAGTAATAACCTAAAATAATAACAGACACAGATAACTTTGTCCTGCCCAACTACAACACAAAACTAGCTCCAAATGAAATTACAAGGATAGGATTAAAGATACCAGAGTGTCGACTAATTATGTGAAATAGCAGTCCTGGACCAACATCACTTCTGACGGCAGATGATCGCCCTTTGCAAGTGAAAGGTATAGAGTTGGGATATTAAATGCAGAAAGAAAGAGAAAGTTTTCAGTACCGTAAATCCTTTAGCATCAGGCCATGCAGCTTTAGGAAAACGCTTAACAGCAATCATGCGGCTCTGGTCAAGCCTGCCTTTGTACACAAAGTTGGGTGCTTTCTCTCCACTCTCCGACACTATGTAATCTGCGCTAAACCCATTCGTAGCTGCCTTCAATGATTCCAATGGATACTCTTTGAAAGCTGGCACTGCTTCTGGTTCAGCTCGTCTTCCATTTTCTGCATGTAGACAGAAATCAGTATACCCATGCAACGCTTTTCTCTGCCCAAACTAAAGCAATTTTAATTTTGTGTATATACTGAATAATATGATGTAGTACTTCTCCACTGTCCCAACTATTGAATATGATATTGTATCTCCTTCATGTATATTTTTCTGAGATGGTCAACCCAGTTGTGTGAATAAAAAGAAGGCATATCAGGTAGCCTGCTTACATATTAGTTTCTGGTGAATGTCACCCAAAATTTAATTCTAGATGGAAATCAAATTGAAAATACTATGCTTCACTCTTGAGCTTTAACTTAGTCATATTTGATCTCACGAAGACTATATCAAAGGCTCCACCCCGATAGTTGACAAACCATGCCATTCATACCATGGTCAGCAAGTTTTGTGGAATAATAACTGATATGTAGATAAATCTAGAAAATATTAATAAACTAGATTTGATATGAGCACCGACCTCCGCACTTGTAACTCCCTACCACTATTGTCATAACATATTCAGAGCAGTCCATGAGAGAGGCTATCTTATCAACAGAAACATTTATCTCCTGCCTCCAGGATTCTACAACATTGGCTCTCTAGGTTCTATACAGAACAAAAGTTCCAAGTTGTGCTCCTACTGTATGAAAAGCCCTTTCAGGGTGGAGGTTTCTAGTTCACCAAAAGGATTCCAAAGGAAAGTCTGACAGTGACAAGAGCACCAAACAACACTGTGCACCAGTGGTGCAACTCGGACCGATGTGCATGCATTCTTCTTTAGGAACTCATTGGAGGGGGAAGGGGGGTGCAATGGCCCAACAAACACCAGTATATTAGAAATGGCACTGAGAAAATCTGACAATTTTAATTAGTGCAGCCCCTAATTGGTGCAAGAGCATGTCACAAGCAAGAAGAAACATCAACAGAGCATGTGCCACAGATGGAGAAAGGGTTGTATCAGAAAACAAAACCCAACCTTATTCAGGATCTTAAATTTCCAGCACCTCTACTCAAAGAGAAAGCTGTGTATTGATGGCATCAGCGGGAGATAGGAAAACAGATCAAAATGCTCCCAAGAAGCTGAATTTGATAATTCCAATTTCAACAACTGTGCCCCTTGAAGGGAGTTCAAAATCCTATATGCAGACAAATACAACTGTACTAGAAGAGTTATTACTGCATGAGGGCATATCCAACCAACAACCCCGACCGTGCCACTCTGCTGCACAAATTGTTGATTAACATCTCCATAACTTGATGGATAATTTGACGACCAATGTAGGATAGTAGCGATAAGATGTCAAATGAGACTAGCGGCTCAATAGTGGCAGCGCATATAAAAACTGCAATAAATGCCAAGCGTAACAGACTGCACAAGTACAGCCTCCTTGAGGTTTTACAACAACCATCTAGTTTCAACCCGGACACAACGTTCACCAAACGCTGCAAGTACCTGTTAATGTTAGGAATTGCCAAGCAGCTCATAAAGCAACCGGATGCAAGATTCATGCCTAAATGATGGAATCACAGTCCTATGTAGCATGTGTGAACAGACAATAAGCTTGATAGGAAGAACCAGTAGAAGTTACCTATCGAGAGGTCCGAAGCAAAGTACAATCTTGGACTTCATGGATACAACTTTTTGTGCACTTTCAAACCTAAGCCAAATTTCCAAACTGAGACACACGTCCAGATCCATTCTTTGCTATCATATTAGCATTTGACATGGCAATGCCATGCTACAGAAAGGTGAAAATAAACACTCAAGCCGTTGTCAGTGAGAAACTAAGTACACCTGGAGGCATAGTACTTTTGCAGACTACATAAAGGTTTGAGTGTTTTGAGTACAGTGGGCCATCCTACTGTCACAAGATGGGAAAATGTGAAAGGAAACATTGACCTTTACACTTTGCAGTAGCACATCTGTCATTGAACTCGAATAACGGTTGACTTTGTAGAGAGGAGGAAAACAATGACAGGAACAAAGTCGTCTACAAAGAGCAGCAGCAACATGTGCACTTGAGGTGCAAGGGAAGGGAAAACAAATACAAATCTCTAAGTGGCCACGGCAGCTGACAAGGAAGAAAAGAGATACCCTGGCTTCTGCAGGAGCTTCAAACCAATTCATCGAGGCGACAAACAGACTCAAAACAATTTAAGCAAAAAGTTGGATTGTTTTCATGTTAGGCAGTGAACTCTTGACAGAGTCCAATGCTTTCTCTTCTAACACAAACCAAACAACTCTTTCCAAATTTAGGAACTGACGCCCAGCGGAACCTCAACTAGCCTGCCTTCACCTCCTTCAAACAGAAAGCTTATTCCATGAAGAAGTGCAACCCAACCCACGCAGCCAGCAGCCATGGAAGTGTTCGACACACTTAAAACCAACACAACACAACTTTTCTCAATCACTGAGTATTCCAATATTACGTCTCACTTCAAAGAGGCATACTCTGCTGCTTGCACATTTATCCTCGACCACAAGAAACAAGTGCATTGCGAGGAGAAGAACAGCGGAGCTAGGTCAGAAGGCAACCATGAAAACCACAGAGGGCTTTGAAGAGAAAGAAAGTAGCCACAAATGCAGGGAGAGGATAAGCAGCAAGATTTCCCAAAATGGCGACATGAGACGGGCATTAGACCCATAAACCCCCATGATGATGATAATAAAGATGACGACGACGACGACGATGATGATGGGATGTCACAAGCAATCCAAGGAAGTGAGGTGTAGGGACGAACTAACCCTCAGGTTTCTCGGGTTCAATGACAACATGGTTAGGCAAGTGCGCGTCCTTGGGCCTCGACCAGAAGCAGCCCATCCCTCTGCCCCTCTAAGGCGCAGCCCGCGCCAGCTCGGCCTTCTGTTTCTCCCTCCCTCTTCCTACCCTTGCCTCTCTCCAGCTCTGCTAACTGCCCCCCCACGCGCTCAATCTGCCATGCTCGCCACCAATCCAGCTTCCTCACAATTTCTCCGTTTGTCTCCGTTGCCAAACGGTTCCTCCCCGTCAAACTCCAATGGCAAATGAGAGCTCACTTCTAACCCTCCACAACCTCACTTCCGCGCCTCACAAGATCAATGTGAGGGTGACCTCGATCGAGCTCTTCCCCTCAATAGCTTACTTCCCTTCCACCATGGATCCCTCCCTCCACCTACCTGTCTCTCTCTCTCTCTCCCTCTCTCTCTCTCTCTCTCTCTCTCTCTCTCTCTCTATTTCTCTCTATCTCCCTATCCACCTGCACTTGCTCCAGTCTTCAGCTCCAACACTGTCGCACTTCTCCCGCAACGCGATCGCAAAAAAACAAAAAAAAAACAAAATCAGAGTCCCTTAAAGGCACCGGCCACCCGTCCCACCCCCGACCTCGCAATAGAAACGCTCAATCTGCGCACACCCCACATGAGCTGATCGCGCAAAAACGCTTCCCGGTTCGGGCCAGCCGCACCAAAAACCCAACCCCCAAAACCACCAACCAAACAAACAAACTGATCCCCCTAACACCCCCCTCCCCCTCCCCCTTCTGTTTCTGTTGCTTCCTGCGTCTGTGTCTCTGTGCGTCTCTGTGAGTCTCTGTGCGCCCTGTCACGCTTACTGCTGTTGGCGTAAGTCACCTGCACACAGAGCCAGACAGAGTGGCAGGTGCGAGGCTCCGAGGTGCGATGGAAATCAATCTGGCGAGAACAACGTCTCCGACACAACCTGGCTTCCGACTCCACGCCCAGCAGTAGCAGTAGCAGCAGCAACAGCAGCAGCTGCGATTGCGCTGTTGTGTTCGACCTCGGCCGACGAGGCATCTGGATTGCCAAGCCTGGCGCAGCGTGGGCCGGGCCGGGCCGGGCCGGAATGGGCTCCCCAGCCCGGCCTGGCCTGGGCAGGGGTGCGGAAATGGATGGATGAATAGATAAATGGATGAATGGGTGGACGGGCCCGGGCTGACCCCACACGTGCTGGGCCCTGCCCGTCTGGGTCAAAAACCCGCGGTCGGTATGTAGTTCCAGGGCTAGCAGGTGGGAAGGCTCAGACTAGACCAGAGTAAAGCCCCTCTCCATATTTCCTCTTCGCCTTTGTTAATCAACGCGCCTCTATTCTCCTGCATCATAATAATAATAAGCATAGTACCCCCCATTATGAGATTATGATCAGGCAATCGGAGCCGTTCAAATATGGTCTAAGGCCTTTTCCTTATGCCACTGCATGCTTCTCCCCCATAATGCCACCCCCCCCCTCCCTCATGCATTACTTAGTACATTAGTAACCAGTGCCTAAGGTAGATTAGTGGGTCCTAAATGGTCACTTTTTGTACCCCCCCTCCTCCCTCATGCATTACTTAGTGTACATTAGTAACCAGTGCCTAAGGTAGATTAGCGGGTCTTAAATGGTCACTTTTTGGTCCCGACTACACATGTTATCCCAATTAGTGCATGTTGCTCTTCGGAGTTACGTGGTACTATAAGTATTCATTGAGAATGTAATATGTTACCAACCAAAGTCATTTGTGTTGTTTAATGTCCAAACAACGTATTGAACTTTCGTTAGTAACAGTTGAATTTGTGAGAGAGACATCATTGCACTGTGTAACTTCGAATAGTAGTAACACACACTAGTTGGGATAATTATTGTAGCCCGTTTCTCCTGGGTGATGTGATTTGTTGTTAGGACCGTTTGACACATGTGACAAGTGACAACTAGGGGAAAAAAAAATTTGATTCATGATTTATCATGGTCCACGGTCCATAAACCATGACCAAGAAAAATCCACATCTTGTTTTTAAAAGTTTCGATCAGACGTCATAGTGTGCAGCGGACTTTTACTTCGATGTGATATTTTTAGAATTAATATCACGATTGAAAATCATGTGATTGGTAGTAAACTTGACTAAAATTGCATATGTTTTTTCTCTTCTCTTTGACACGATCTCGCTTGTTTTCTATTGAGACAACCTATTTGGGGTTCTCTTGCCACAACATCCGAGTGACCACCAAACATTATCCACTTTTGGACATGTAGGACTCCATGTCACTTTCTCATCCATTTTCGAACATGCTCACCCATGGTCAGTTTTATTTTAGGTGGCCATGTGTAAAACGTAGTGGAAACTGCCACTCATCTCTCAACCAATGAGAGATTTTTAAATGTGGTGGTCATGGTCACTAGTCACTAGTGTAAACCAGTTGGATCTTGCATGAGATGGTTAGCAAATACAATATGAGGTCCTAGCCACTTCCTCGTAAAGTTGAGAGCATGTATGAGTATCTTATTCATTATCAAGGTGAAGATTATTGTGCTCGTTAAATGGTCATATAGGTCTCCCTGATTATACTGAAAATTGAGCCCACAATGGTTGCATGTTTACATTCTAATGTTTAAAATGGTAAACATGTGGACGACCAATTTGTTTGTCAATGACCCTAACTTCATAAACATGTCATCCATACATCCATATCCACAACATAGGTGCATGTTTTGTTTACTAAACCCTTGAATTGGGACGACATATTTAGGACAATTTGGAGAGATTCATGCTTGGAGCTTTAAGGCCGTCTTACCTTGGTGTGAAATATTGCCAATACTAGGCTCAATATGGACAAACAAAGGTGTTTGCCCATACAAAAAGTCCTTCTCAATATATGTGGATACGATATCCTTTACCATATTTCAACTACGATGGATCGATGTAGAGAGCATGAACCATGAAATGTGTATGTGCACAGAGTGATAGATGTTTATGAATGAAAGCAATAACCAAGCATTGAAAGAAAATGAATGAAATGACCATAGCAAAAGATCATAGACATTGAGAGAGTGCATATTTGATAAGGTGATATGGAGAGAGTAAATCTAAAGCAATGTAAAGACAATAGTGCAATGGTCATATTAAAACTCCACCTAGAGCATGCGAAGGGTGAGGATGAGAGAAGGCAAGTAGCCAAAGTTAGAATCGAAGATCATCGAGGTTGTGATGGAGAGTGGAGTCGAACTCATGATGAGTGACCCAGCTTGTTGAGGGGGACATGTGTGCAAGAGAAGTTTATGGAGGCCATAGTTATTGGTAAATTTGATTAAATAGCCTATAGCCCTAGAGTTGATTTAGTGAATTATAGATATTTTCAATGTTGTATTTATTTTCAATGATGTGATAAATATATTAGGCTAATTGAGCTTTATGCTAACAAAGACTATAACCTAACTATAATGTTTTTTATTTCAGTGACAATAAAAAGGGGAAAAACCAATAAAAAAACACAAAAAACTTAGATTGTTATAGAGTTTCTTAAACCATTGTGACATTAATCCTTATAGACACTAGACCAATCTTTCTTGAGACTTAGTCATGACTATACACACCTAACTACACATCATTCAAAATTAAGTGCCATTTTAAGATAAGTAGCCATATTAGGCCCGGTTGCCTTAACTATACTTAAGACCCTCAAGACGACCACGGCTAGACGCCCACCTCTTTCACTTGGGTCACTATCACTATTACCAAGGTAAAAGACGTTTAACAAACACATGATTTGATTATATTTGTGGTTACCGTAATTCATCTCAAGTGGGTCCATCCAGATTAATCATGTGATTTTCACCCTAATTTGGGGGTCAAATCAACTTTTAAAAACAACTCACATGCTATAATATAATGGACAACATTATTACATATTAGTAATATTGGTGGGCCCCTCGAAGAGGTGAGTGCCTGGCCCTAGCTTCTTTAGGCTACACTATGTAGGCGTGAGGGGGAATCATTGTATGTGAGTGTATCTCTCATTCATTCAAAATCAAAGCCCCGTAATATTACGGAGTCTGGTTGTTTCTTGTGTTGAGTTGATTTGACATTGAATTTAGCTTGAAGTACCCCGAATTAGTCTAATCAAAGTAATTTGAGATGCTCAATCACAAACCTATAGGTTGATTTGTTATGTGAAATGGATGAGAGATACACCTACATGCAACAATTTCCTCTTGGCTTACGAGAGTGATTTAACATTAGGGTCCAAGATGAAATAAACTTTGGAAACCCAACAATCTTATTGGTCAAGAGAAAAATTTTGGACCCATAAGAGTTAACATTAGAGTTTGAGTACAAAGTATGGGAAAATGAAGTGGTCCTAAGGTGGCACCACTTTTCTGCCAAACCATGTTGGTCTCAACTTAGGAAATTACTCTTCCTAGTTTGATGAACCAACCTTGAGTCTCCCTTGAGTCCAAAAGTAAGGTCATTTACGAGTGCCATGGACCATGAGTTTCTAGAGCTATACCTTAAAATCTTATATAACGTTGGCTTTCATGACTTGCCATGTAAGTTAACCACGAGTGTCTCATGCCATCTCCTCTGGTTGTCACCCGTTGATTGCAAAATTATTTACAAAGACAGAGGATGGATAATGGGACCACATTAAATCATATTTGTAGTAGCATAGAGATCAAATTAAAATGTTTGGGACATCGATACTTGGATTCGATAAGCTCTCATCCAACTAAACTAAAACCGTTAAAATACTAACCATTCCTTGAGCTCAAAATTAGCTTGAGAAAATGCCATTTAAATCGTTGTGCTCAAAGTAGTGATATAGGGGGGGATCTAAACAAATGAGAATGCTTGACAAACCAAAGCTTGCTTGAAAGCCGATTAAATTGGGGCCCACAAACAAGAGCTCAAACTCGTGACATTCCAAAGCCTTACAAAGTCATCTCCACGTGGTAGCTCCCCATATTGACAAAAACTTATTGTAGTTATTTTTCCACCAAGGCACCATACGAGCGGTGTAAGGTCGGTAAAAAAGTGAAGGCTCTCAAGTTGAGAGATGTAGTGGAAAGTGGACTTGAGTGAACAAGCATGAGTAAAAGGTTTGATATGATACCAATGAGAAGGTTCTTATCTTTCAAGTCATCACCCTATCTAGTGTAATTGGACCCTTTACGGGTCCTTCGCACTTCAACACAACTTTGACATGGCCCTTAAGATACGTAGCCCTATTGCGAGCACCTCCAAGGCTACAAACCTCTATGACGTACTAGATCACCTCAAAAGTTAAGTTAAGTTAAGTTAAGTTATGTTATTGAGTTAGCAATTGCTATTATGAAAAGGTCATGAAAGTCTAAAGTGATAAGTATTTCAAATGTCAAACAATCTCATACAACTTTCCAATTTTGATTCCCTATCGAATCTACATGAATAATTAAGTTCTAAACACATAGTCCAATCCCATCTTAGCAAGTGTCTTTGTAGTGTCCATTCTTGACTACAATTCTTGCCGAATACCACTAAAATATAGGTCGCAATTGAGAAGAGTGACCACATTAGAGCACATACCTTAGTGCCAATTACTTACAATAATTTAATCAAAGTTGAACCTAATTTGAGTGTTTTTATGCATGTAGTAAGTGGCCTTTCACATGTCTAATACATAAAGAAGAACAATAGTAAGCCCACCAAGTAAGACCGGCATGTTGGGAGTAGGTCCATACTAACTATGGCCCTCTTCACACTGCGGCCATGTTGTTTCCATGTGCGGGACGGCAGTCCTTGTTGGTTACCAAAAGCTTATTAAAAAAACGCATGACTAATTTGAGACGGGGGATAATACCGCCCTCTTTGCACCTTTCACATGAACGTAGGGCCAGTTTAGACCAATGTTGGACCAGTCTATAAGGTAGAGGGTGCTTAAACCAACACTTTAAGCGATTGCACATACATATGGCTACATGGTTGATATAAAAGTATATATTAAAAAATAGCCTTTGTTCTAAAACATGTATAAAGAAAGAATTTTTTTCCTTAATTAGATATTTTATGAATATTCAAAGTCAAAACCACTAGCTTCCTTAAACCAGTATATAGGCGCCGTGTATGACGACCTTGGATATGATGAGGACCCCCACCTTCATTGCCTAGAACCAACACAACATAGTTGGGTACTAGACCCAGGCTAGATCAAAGACCAACTAGTAACGGTGCGCAAAGTCACATGGCCACCTCCATGCATGATCCCACCTAGTTCACTTGCAAAACCATCGTCTTGCATCTTGGGTACCAACCTCCTTTGTGCTTTGTGGGCCTACCTCCATGACTTTATGAATAGAATGGCTATACTCCCCCTCTCTCCCCCCCCTGCAATGTATAGAATGGCTAGAATAGGCATTGACAAGCCACCCTAAAGCCATCTTGAAACCAACCCGAGATAGAGTGAAGCCCGCTGCATACCCTACATGGAGGTAGTGGAGGTCGCTATGAGGTGATGCCACTAATGCAACCTAAAAGCATCACTATGTGGGCCCATACATGGGGAATGCTTCAAGGTAGCAGAGTGTTGGTCATTGGGAGGCGTTTATAGGTGTTGGTTTGGGTGGGGTATTGGTTTCAACACCCTCTGCCTTAGGTGAATGCATGGTATGAATAACCAATGTTCAAAATGGTATCAAAGAACCTATTGTATCCATGGGTATCAAAATTGTAATTCCAGTCAAATATTGATATTTGACTGGTGAGAGAATCTTTGTATACCCAAGTTATTCTTCGGGTCAACACCATTGTAAACCATGTTGATACTAGAGTGATTTCACCTAGGCATGAAAGTTCTTGCATAGCATATAGATCTGAATGGTATTGAGAACAAAAATACCATCAAATATCAATATCCTAATTGTATTAAAATTTGTGAAATCCTCGTTATAGATACCCAAACGGTATTGAAACTTAATTTTTTTTTTAAATACCGGTTTAACATTGGTTTAAACTACAGTGAAGAAGTGCACCGGTCGGTCAATAATTTATGCTCAAGACAAAGCTATTTGAGGAAATGGTTGGCACAATGGACAAGATGGTAAAAGAACAAGAAAAAAGAAAAAAGAAAAAACTCAAGTTGGAGTTCTCCAGCGGTCAAGTTTCTTGTCTGAGGGTTTGAGGTTGCCCATGAAAATTGACCTCTGGAGAACTTCACTGACAAAAAGTGTTGCCATGTTGACAACCATGTCAAAAAAATTCCCTCCATTCTTGAAGTTCTCCACTAGAGAAAGCTTTGCCATAGTGTAAACCATGAGTGATGCACTTCTTCACCATAATCTAAACTAACCCTCGGGTGAAATCAAGTACACCAAGGAAAACGGGCATCTTAGGAGTAAGAGACGTCACACTAAGTACGGCCTAATTCATACTACTATCTTATGGCCCCGTTAACTCCCTTGTGACGGTTGACGGTCCTTGTTGATAACATGGAGTAATTGCTTTCAGAACTAGATTGAGTTGTTTTTTAACAAGGGAATGCATTGGTAATTGTGCCAATTCAAGTTAGTATGGAGAAAAAGTAGGAAGCACAAATCAAAACTAACTTGGCATGTCGTCAGTTACAACTCCTGGTAATTAACTGCATCCCAACTTTTGCTTCGCATAGGTGTGGAGCGGTGTGAAAACAGAGCAATTAATTTCAATAAGGGCCACTTCACACACGAGACTGAGAGCCCGTGACCAGTACACTTCAAACACTCTCATTGGTGGAAAAGGCGGAGCCCGTCCAAGTTCACTTCACACTTACACTTGAGGGACCAATGGAGTATATAAGCGAATGCAAGATGGATGGTAAAGTCTACATGGATTCCTACATTGCATCGAATGGATCGTGTTTCATTATCATTTGGACTATTTAAAAAAACCCACTTCGTGGAGGTAGGTCTAACACAAAATCAGGAGACCATGGCACTCCAAATGATCACAACCATTGAATTATTTCATTTTATCATGTGTGAGGACCTGCATGAATAGAAACTCATTAAAATAGCATTTGGTTGAGGGACCGGTCACATATGCAAGCATGGTAAAGTGGACCAAAAAAATGCTATGGTATACTAAAACCATCATTTTTTTGGTCAAAGGCCTAAAAGTAGTAGCAAGGAGTTATTTAAATTGGATTTTTTTTTATGATGACCTCTATTGTTGTGTTAAATACTCAAATGTAGAATATCAAGTTGAGATCTTCAATACTTAGCATCAAAAGTGATGCTCAAAAACAAATGGTTGAGTCTGGTTTTGGATGTAGATTTCATGACCTTAACTATTTTGAAGTTAGAATGTTTTTATATATTCCTTGAATTCATTATCTACTTGAGGGCATCACCACAAAACTTTGTAAAAAACCATCAATTTAATGTAATTTTATCATATTTTAAACAAATTTTAGACAGTCACTTATTCAATATCACCTACTTGCACGCCACTTGCACCGTCTTCTAAAATAGGTAGACTTTTATTGGAATTCTTTTTGTCATCATAAATTGCTTGGTTTTGTAGATCAAGATGTTTTTAAAATGTCTATGGTTTATTTCTTCACAAAATTCAAAGTTAGTACATAAAATTGAATCACTTTCACTTAACACTGGGCAAGGATCAGGAGTTGTCCACTTTATCGTGCTTGCACCTACACTTGAGGATCCATGACCACATTACATGATTTTGGAGGTATATTGGGACGGCCTTCATAAATTTTCTTTTGGGCTCTCACAATTTCATGGTCACGGCTCTTGGCCCTAAGTTCTTCAAGGTTAGAGTAATATGTTATCTATAATTAGATTTTTATGCCTCCAATGTGTGATAGGTCTTGTTCATAATCACACATTATTCTTCAACACATCGAGCATCTACGTGAACTTGTGAAGTTGGTTGGTGAGTAGAGAATACCGATTTGTTTGTTGTGGAATCATGAGGAAAATTTGCATGAGATAGTGGTGAATTGTTGTGAAAATGGGTGCCGATGAATGGGGTATATAACTTAAAGCACGAGGTTGAAGCACATAGATATTTGCACCATATTAAATATATAATCAAACTAAAAAAGGGCTCATGCTCGAGGTGCGACCCGGAAGGACATTGGATGATTTGTGTTGTATTTCATATGTTGATCTTAATGTTATTTCGTGCAATCAACTCGCTATCTTATTCATTAGTGAGTGCCTCACTTGATATTGGCTAACAATTTATGCACATGTCTTGATATTTATATGTTTGGTGATACATATCAGGTGGCATACTCACAAACTTCATCGATGTCCTATACAACCAACATAACATCCTCTCGGTGTCATACACTCGTGTTTGAAACAAATTCACCCTATTGTACTTAAATACTTTAGCATTCTCGTGCTAAACATACTACACCTAAAAAACAACCAAGTTCGTATCATTTCTCTAAACATAAGAACACAATTCAAACAAACACAAACCCATGCCCCACCAAAAATCTCAAAGATATACAACTCATATAAGTGAACCACTACCAACACCACTTAGCTTAGCTTGAAAGATAATATTTTCCGCCACACTGGACCACATGATTGGTCAAATCACCTACAATTTTCCAACCAGTGGCCCATAGACAAACAACTTCACGTTTTGAAATCTACAACATTCAAATAATATGGATCATATTATTTTGAGAACTCTATATTAATTCCTATAAACATGTATATAGCCATTCACTTCAAATTTTCACTCACCTTTATTTTTTGTTTTGAAAAAATATGTGTGTTGTCTAATTCTTTGGTACTTAAACAACATGGATACGAAGTCTCTACCTGAATGTAATGTCTAATTTGGATCTATAAATTCCATGTAACCACATATAAGTTTATTGACACCAAATTTGCAACCTAATTAGTTGGCCTTGATCATCGTATACATGAAGTTGCAACTCTATAATTTAGTTCCACCTAGAGAAATTATGGATCAATATACATATTCAAGACTTGGCTTGACTAAAATCAAGCACAAAACTGCAAACCCCATGATTTGTGTTCCACATGAAGGATAATGAATCAATGCACAGTTGCCTATGATTGCTCCTGACCTTTGTTTAGCATAATCACACACACAATGTCACAAACTTCAAAAATTACATGTGAAGATACGTACACAAAATACATTAAAAATGATGTTGAAGCATGATAAAAATGATGATTTAAAGCACCATGTTGAAGATACGTACACAAAAAGTAAAATCCATAACTCCTTTCAAATATCCTTATTTTCACACAAAGTTGTTTGCAAATACATGAATAATCACAATTTTACTTCCAAAATACCAATGTGTTATTGATCTACAATGAGATCCTCGTGATAATTCTTATGATTGGACTTATACTTCAGGCTACAATAACAAAGATCGTAACTTGATAGAACTTTTGAACAAATGTCAAATGAATTTTTATTTTTATTTTTTAAAAAGAACCTACCATCATTTATACAAAAACAAGGCTATGTATTACAAAGGGAGCTGAGTTTTCAAATCCTTGGACGTTTGTAACAAAACAACATTCTAAAGTTTCCTTTCAAATTGCACTTATTTTATGTGAAATTAACAAGTGAAGTAATTACCTTCAAAAGTTGTTAAATGCTCATTCACCTTTGTTTAAAGTGTCCAAGAAGCGGTTCCCATCAAATTGCACCTTATGTATCTAATGATTTCTTGTAAATTGGGAAACAATTGAGATTCGCCTTTGGCCATCTAGGTCATTTGAACACCCACACCTAACCATAGCCTTAGGAGCATATGAAAGACATTGATGGTGACATCGTGAATTAAATGTCCAAAATGCTCTCAACCGCTAATTCAAAGTATATATATAGGGTTTTGTAACTTGCCATATCATCCTCCTCCAAATCTCACATCATTTTGTCATTCACCGTCTTCCATCTATTCCATCTTATTTTTGTTTACATCACAGTCCAACCATCTTTAATCTTTGAGATTATGAATGCATCTTTGGCCTAGAGGGTGAACCTTTCATAGCATGTGTGAGTATACTTGAATGCACAAACGGGGTATTAATTTGAACTTATATTTTTTTACGTATACACATGTTACACAAATTATAACTCGTAGTTATGTACATGTATGGAGGACCTTTAGAAAACATGTAACATATGTACTTATATGATAGGGTCAGTAGACTTTATCGGATACATAATTAATATTGGATAAAACTATGATGAATGATATTTTGATTACCTAATTTATCTCTCTCTCTCTATATATATGTGTGTATATGTATATGTATATGTATATATAGAGATAGATAGATATGGAAGAGGCAGTATTAGGGTTTTGGAAGGGGTGGTTGAGTTGAAGAACGAGGCCACTTCTTGCTTAGGTTGCAAGAGGGACAATTGGCACTACTTTGTGGTTGATGCCTTTGTTAGATCATGGCCGACATTGAAGTTGCAACGGCGTTGATTCCCAAGTGGATTTTCTCTCAATTGTTTTCATATCATTAGTAAATCTATGTCATGTGCACAATTTGGATCAAGCATCCAGGGATTGCAATTGTTGCAAGTTATAAGGGATGCAAGTACTAGAATCAAGCATGGGATTGGTTTATGTTGGTATAAAAAATGAACCAACAATAAGTAGACTTGTGATCTTACTGATCATTTGATGGCATATTTGAAAACAATAATTGCATTAGCTTTTATGACATATATTGTAGACTTAGGTGCTTATGAGTTACCTCCGGGGGATTAAACAATCAATGACATTATTAATGAATGCTAGGAATTTACATAATAATATAGCAAGGTTCATTATTACTCAAAATTATATATGTATACTTGTATTAATGACCATTATGAATTGAATTTTTTTATGTATACATATTGTCACTTGTATTTTTATGATTGATATTGTATATGTATTGCTTGATTTTACACAAAAAGAAACTTATATGTAGGGAGTTTTTGGAGTATGTTGCGAACATACATGGTTTTTGATTTTTAATGAAAGGTGCACCCTCTTGGATCTTCGGTTGAACCAAGTGAAATGTTTTAGGAGACAAATATGAAAGCTTTTTCCACAACATGCCAAGAACCCTTAATAATCGAGGAATTGGATTATGGGTTGAGCAATTGTCCATCTATACATGCTTCATTCTCCCATGTACATTGGGTGGTATGCTCTTGGCTCAAAAACCAATTTGGCAACAACTTCAAATCAATGCATCATCTTGGTCATGTACGGTAGCAAACTTCATGAGCATTATCTTCTACACCTCAAAATCATAATAGACAAGATTAGCTCTCGCATGTAAAGATCATCATCAAAGTTGTTATCCTTGCTTGATGACCACATGTAATCCTCAATATATGGTATTTATTTCTCCTCTTGACACCACATCGACATACCTAACCTCAAAATTGTAATGTCTTTCCATTATCACAATCAATGACGAAATGGGTCTCATTGACATTCTCCATATACTACTTGAAAAAAATCCATGTGCCAAACCCTATGCTCAAGGATCCCAAGTGAAAGGCAACAATCTTCTCTACGTGCAACTCGTGCTACATTGTAATCGACCAATTTGTTGTTGTAAAATATTATCATATCCATGAACTATTGAATCCATCAAGAATCAACCTTGTCTATTATAAAATTACTAATTGCTATTGTACTTGTTTTGCAAATTGAACAATCAAAAGTTGGGTGATTTTTGTAAATTCGACGATAATAAATTCACACCCACTGCTCTCAATTTCTCAAACTCATGTGCATACAACCATCAAGTTGAAGTGGAGCACTTTCATTCCCTCCCTCTCTTAGCTTTTGTGAGATGTTGAACCGCAACAACAATATGTGATCTAGACAAATGCTTATGTGACAAATCAAGTGCAACACCTGGATGTGAAATCTCATCTTGAGTTATCCATCACTTGCATATTTACTTGAATGTTTGCATTGTCATTCCTTCTAAAATGTTGTAAAAATTACTTCACAACCCTTGATGATAACAAGTGCTCATCATTAACCTCCAAATTAATGATCATCCAATTCACAACATGTTGGTGTATGCTCAAGGTGCTCACTCCATGTGAACTCCTCCCTCCAACTCTAGGTGCCTCCATTGTAAGAACGTGATTGATTCAAAACACGACATCAACAAGCTTGTGCGTGTGATTGCAAAAAACTCTAATGTTCGAGTGAGAGAGGGGTCTAAGAGTTGTCAAGGGTTGACGTAGAAGCAAGGAAGCTCAAAAGGAGACGAGAACAAATGCGACGACGTAGTTGGGTTAAACCCTAAACCCTAAACTTGGGTCAACTTTAATCTCATTCCAAAAGCCTAGTTGATGTGGTCCACTCATTTCAAACCAACATTACTATTGCACCCTCACTATATGAAGTGAATGGTGTAGTACTTTACCTCTAGCTACTACAAGACTACATGTTCTTACTGTAGGAATTATTCTGTATGAAGATGAAAGTGGTTACATGCCTATAGGCAATTCTAGACGAACCATGGCAAGATATTGCACTCGTATACTTACTCAATTTGGTATTACTCTCTCTTTCAGTGAACATTGAACTTTAACTTAATATGCACTTGCATACATGTTTTAACCCCAATCACTCAAGCCTTCACATTCCATTTTCAGGCATTTCCAACTCTTGCAACTCACAAATCAAGGACATTTATACTGATAGGTTCCAAGATATGACAACACTAGGTTGAAATGAGAATGACTAGATGGATGAACTCACTTGATAAGCTAGGAAAACATGCCCTCAATTACGTTAACAATAAACTTGTTGAAGTTACTTTGTTTTAGTTTATTTATGTAACAACACTACCAAATGCAATTTTGCAAAATAATAATTGTTTCGAAGTTCGTGTATATTTGTGGTGAAGGAAGTCTATGGTACATTATTAGTCTACAACATATTATTGTGAGAGGGATGACATGTGATGCTGAAAAACATAAGTATATTTTGACAAGCAATGAGGTGCCATGGGAACTCTCTCTCTCTCAGAAAAAACCCGAATGTGTGGAGAGAGTGAGGATCAATGGTAATTGGCATTGATAGAGGTGGATGATGTTTCATAGCATCTATGAAGGGGGAGAATGAGAACATTGATTGTTGTGTACAACTTGAAAATTTATACCTTGACTAATTAACACCTAAATTGGGGTCAGAGACCTTGAATAAGTTTATCGAGGTTAAAAGTAGGATGAATCATTAACAACCCTCGTAAGGGCAAGTTTTTATTGCACCCCTAGCGGAATAATAATAATAACATTAATAATCTTGTAGTTTGGTTACAACTAAAACTTCGTCCTTGTTGTATTTACCAAAGGTTGATTCGTGCTTCAATTTCTAATAGCACATTGGTGTTATGTCATTTCTTTCCATATTGTATATAACCTACCTTGGACATGTGCCATCCTGGCCCATTGCACCCGCCCATATGATTTAATACCCCAAACGGGCTCAAACTCAATACACCCATGCAACCTTGCAACCATATGCCCATGACATGCTACCATGTCCCATGAAGCGCTTTAAGGGTGAGTTTCCAAGTAGACTACTCGCCCACTATATTCTAAATATAGAGGGAATCTAGTGGGGTAAGGTTTGTTTGTGCCAACTAGCTACTCCCATCTTCTCAAATCCCAGCCCACCTACTAACCTCCTCCTTCCGGTTACCAAGGATGGAGTTTTAGACCGACATTGGTTCTTTTGAGTCTTCAACCATTCTTAATCCTTCAGTGACCGGCACTTGTAGGTTAAAGGTTCTTTAGTGGGCACACGGAAGTCTTGCGGCATGTGTTTACAACCCTCCACATTCTAGCGGACTGCCAACATGTGGTTGGATGGGAGCTTGTGGTTAATTACGTGCAAACACCTCCGACCCACTCTTATCTAGAATATAGTGGATGAAAATCCTACATGGAAACTCACCCTAAGACAGATAAAACAAATGTTGTTTGATTTTTGAATTAAATTGTCATACTCTGTCTTATTGTCCATGCCATGTCGCCACCTTAGCTCCATGCCCACGACCTCCCCCCTAGTTTCCTCCCACCTTTTGCGTTTGTAGCCCCCCACCTTTCCACATTTATTTCCTTTTTATTTTGTCACATGTTTGTTTCGGGAGAAGAATTTTTAACATGTGATCCTTTTTCTTTGGAAAGCTAGTTGTACATGTGTCTCGTAGACTACCATCACCACCACCGTGAGCTATATCATATATAGATGAAAAGTGCTTGATAGTTGATGATGACTCCCTACTTTCCAATGTATTGGGGTATTGATTGTATTGCTTCCTACTTTCCACGGACAAGAGAAAACAATAGTTTGTAGAGTATTTTATTCACCGTACATGGGCTCAAGCGTCTAGAGTAACCTTCACAAGGTCTCCTAATCTTAGCTTGGTGTTGGTAGCTATTTGTTGACCAATCTAATATCTTACTAAGAACTAAGTATTATGGTGGTTTCTTCAAATGTCAAAGTGGTTGAGGATGTCGTCAATGGGCGAGGTGGGTATCATTCTTGTGGTGTTTTCAAGCTCTTGTACCAACTTACATTGATGTCAAGGTGGAGTGGAAACATATTCAATTTTGGATAACTCTACCACATGTCTACCATGGAACTTAAATTTGATGTCATGGATTAAAGAACAACAATAGCATAGAAGTAGTCCAAGGAGAATGTGTCGTCAAATGCATAGATTTTATACCTATTGAATTCTATTTTTATAAACTCTATTGTAACTCACTCCCCTCAATCATAGAACTCCATCAATGTATCCATTTACATGCATTTGGACGTCAAAGACTAACTCTCTCATGAGATCACCACCATTGAGTTCTATGCCTCCAATGGAGTTGATTTACCTTGAATAGTTGGTGTTGGTGCCATGTGTATACAATAAACAACTATCATGGGTTGATTTGCCACGTGGGATTTGGATCCATTGCATGAGCCATGTAGTGCAATTTGTTCTCCATTTGTGCAACTAATATGTACCATATTAGCATTGTGTACCAACTTAGGTCATCTTCGTAGTATTGTCCAATCTTTTGGCGGCACATGGTAGCCCTTTTTCTTAGAATAAGAAATTGTTTACAATAATTTGATTTGTAATACTAGTATTTTGAGGTTTTTTATTTGGAAAATGCAATGCACCATATTCCCTTTGACTTTTAAATAATTTTTAATTAAATAGACCCAACACACCTCTTACATGTGAAATGCACTGCACCGTTTATGGTGTGTAGTATCACTTCCAATTTGAAATCATGCTATCGTCGACTTTTTTTATTGTAGATGTTTTTAGAGAACATTAATACCAGCAAAGGTTGAATATGTTTGTTTGGACATCCTAGAACATAAATGACTTAACTTTATATAACCTTTACACTTTAAGTAAAAAGTTATAGCATTACATGACTCTGAGTAGTAATGACATTAATACCAATAGATGATATAGCGTTGGTGCATTCCACAACTTGATGCATTAAAATATTATTTAATTAAAAAAATAATGCATTGTATGGAGAAATGGCATGTAACCTCTTGAAAGCAACAATCACACGGAGAAGATTTGAATGTCAAGATAAATACAAATTGTAGTAAAGCCTATTTGGACCTTTGTAGTAGCAAAGGGAGTGACAAAGAGGATCCAAACAATAGAACCTATCTCATGTCAACGCAATAATATAGTTATCTATAAAGTCTCTCAAAGAGGGACGAAATCATGGGTTTGATCATCATTTGAGAAAACTTTCTAATTAGAACTCATTAGCTTGTTGTGCACCAAATCATGTTTTAAAAGTTGGGCTAAACTAAAAACACATCGCCTTGGAGGTTGGCAATGGAGAGTCTTGCAATGTGCCTCGGTGAGCCAACAACCCACCCGAGTGCAAACATTGCTTTAAGAATCTTGACTACCCAATTCCGCTTGCACAACTACTGCTCGAGTGTGGATTGAATGTTTCTTCCTATGTGGAAAAGCTTGAGCGTGTAGGAGTGGAGAGAGGATTGGTCTGATTAGTTGGTAGGGTGAACACTTGATCTATATGTAGATTTAGCTTAGCAATGCTAGTATTTGTAAACCCCAAGTATGTTGATTGGGTCCATAGTGGTAATGGTGAAGGACCAAGCATGGGATTGCACATACAACAAAGGACTAGCAATGCAGTGATAGGTTATCTAAGAGTAACGCATGTGACATATAGAGAGGTGTTTGAGCCGATGCGCATTAGGGAAACATCAACGAGCAATGCAATTAATATTTTCAAAGCGCTTGAGGGCAAGAATCTACCGGAGGGATGTGTCAACCTTGGTGAAAGAACGACCTGCCTACCTCAAGAGGTTGTATATCCAAGTGGACTATCTACACGAACACACCTTAATAGCCAAATTTGTTGCCAGACAATTGGATTTGAATCAACTACATAAATGAATGCACCACGTTAATTCCCACAAAAGAATGTGTTAGAGATTCTACTTGTAGAGAGATAATACTTTTATCTTAGATATGGGAACAAAGTTGTTGTGAGAAATTTGTTGATGCCAACTTAGGACACATTGTTGGAGTGAACACCAAGAATGCAAAAATGGGAACATGAGCTTCTGCATTGCATGAGATCCGAGTACATGTTAATAGACGCAAGACCTTGATAGTATTAGAATTGGAAAATGATGGCTCCGCCATTAATACCACGATTGACTACAACACATGACCGATTTGTTGCAGGTTATGCTTGTCCCTTTCACATCAAGTTACAAATTCTCTAGATTGCTAAGGGCAAGGGAGAGTTAAGGCACAACCAGAGGATGGTAGAAGAATGCTAACAAGATAAATAAAAATGGCATGAGGGGGATGAAAATGGATTCGTTAGAGTAGTAACCCAACAACAAATGAGGAGGGAATTGTTTAGCCAATCACACGGGGGGTGCACTTCATTGTCAAGTTGAACACCACGTGCGATAAAACAAAATCTACTTTTTACATAAGCATCACCAAAATGATTCAAAATTTTATGATTTTTTTCTCATGAGTAGATATACATAGTATCTATTACATAGTAAAAATTGGTAACCAAATTTGATGATTTGTTTTTTTATAAAACATACCGTTTCTAACTAGAATGACGCAACATTGAACTAAACAAATTACTACAAAAAATGAAGATGACTAAAAATTTCAAAAAAATATACAAAAGATATTATCAATGGTTATGTGTATGTAGAAAAAATATCATAATTTTAAAAATTATCTATGGCATGTAATATAGGGTAGCAAACTTTTATCACACGTGGTTATGAAATGTAAGGGGGTGTGACCCCCCCGTGGCCAATCAACATGATGAGTGGCGAAGGTCATCCCTAGCCAACCTTTGGCATCACCTATCCCCGAGTTTATATCATTGAGAAATGTGGGGAAAGCCATAGGAGATTGGTCTACATAACCATTGACATTTCAAGCATTGGTCATGCCAGAGAAATGGCGAGAAGTCTAGCACCTAAGCCACAAAATGGGTAGACCCAATGTCATAGCTCCAACCACGAACCACACTTAAAATGTCATAAAAAAATATAGGCAAGTAATGAGATTCAACCAAACGAGCAACCAAGGCTAGAACAAGCAACAACATTGGCTTGGAGAATGGGCATCTATCACTCACATGTAGAAAGCTAATCTTAACCATGTGTAGGCCTCGGCGTTATGGTTCTTTGTGTCAGTTTGGGCGGGTTCTTGGAAAACCATGAGATGCATTAAGGACATGTGAAGGGATTACTTATGAAGAGGTCAAGTCACACGTGTAAGGGCCAGAGTGCATGGTTAGATTGTTGTGCAAAACTCAAGCATGGTGGTATAAGCCTCACATAGCCAAAGGTAGCAACGCGGAGCTTATTTGTCAAGTAGGTGACAAAAACCTTTGATGGAGGGTTAACCGATCTTCACACAATCCTTACATTCAAAGGGCCTGGCCACACCCAGGGGTGCCAGCCCGGAACCGGTGAGGTAACCGGATTTGGGGCAGATCCGGAACCCGCATCCGGTGGGTCCATACCGGACAACCTGTAGGTGTGTCAGAACCTGCCGGGGGCATGTTCCTCCCCGATAACGGAGCCAAGCACAAAGAAATGAGGGTTTTGAACTGCTGCTCCCAAGCAACGTTAGGGGTGAGGTTGGATGAGAATGCGTTTCGGTGGACAGAATATGTTAATCAGTCCTGCCTTGAAGTTGAGAGGGTCCTGCTCAAAAGTTCGAAAGGTTGTGAAGGTCTAGCACATTGAGAATTGACCAATCTGAGTGAATATTAGTTCTTCGCTGCGTCCGTGAGTTTTGGAAGTTTATGAAGAAGAGCCTAACTTCCTGGCTTCCTCATAGCCAGAACACAAAATATACAAAATCAGTGCCTGAACAAAATGGTATTCATACAGTTCTTGGAAAAAAACTTTGCAATATGCAACTTCCTCAACATTAGCGGCAGCAACACAATCTCAAGAACCACCTCGAAAAGCCCTTCGAATTTACAAAAGAGATCTACCTTTCCTGAATTTTCTGGGAGAGCAAGATTTATAGAACTTCATAGTTGCCGGCATTACTCTCCGAGATGAGATCCGCGACGGGTTGGTTGTTCCTCACACCCATCCGATACAGGAAAGGGATACAGATAAAGACTCCGCAATCCAAAAGGAAGCCTCAGGAAAGCTGAGATAGCATATGCATTACTTATTCAATTCATCCTCATCAAACGGATTACTATCATATCGTCCCACCATCTTTCCACCGCGCAGATTAGTTGCGCACTCCACCCAGAATTCAATCAAGCCCTCTCTACCAGATCAAACCCTCACAATTCCAATGCCCTGCCAACCCTATCCTACGGTCCATGGCGATGACCAAAATGCCCCCCACTCCTGCAATTTCGAACTCTCCCTCCGATCCAATCCACAGCTAGGGCACTGACCAAGAAAATAGCAAGCAAAGGATGGATTCCGAGAAAGAACGGGAGTTGTATGGATCCAAAAAGCCACAGGAGGTCTCTAATTACATAGAGAAGAAAGAGGTGAAGATTATTGATGAAAGGGAGATACGGAGGGGAGAAAGTGATACTGATCCATAGAGTGCCACCAAAACAAGAGAGTAAGTAACTTGGCAAGAAGAAGATGGATTCTGAGCAAAAACGGGAGTCGTAGGGCTCTAAAAAAAATGCAAAGTGTCTCTGATTGAAGGTGGAGAGCAGGAGATGATGCACGGAGTGCTGAAGGGAGGGATGGAGGAGAGAAAGAGGAAATGGAGCTCCTAAGTTAGCCACGGCACACGGTCGGAGAGCCATTGGAGAGCCAACAATAGAAAAAATTGGATGAACATTGGGGGTCACCGGCACAGACCTAGCCGGTGCGGCCTCCGTCATGGCCCCGGCATAAAGGACTGGCTAACCCCCCTACCCGGTTGGGAGCTTCCGGGTAGGCCTTGGTCGTATCCGGTCCCATGCCAACACCCCCTGGTGCGGTCATGCCCAAAGTTTGGTGCTCGAGACCCGATTGCATAAACAAATGGAGTAAAAGTACCTTGTGGATGTTGCTAAGGAAACATCTCCTATCATAGGGCTCTCACATTTGGAAACATGTCGGGGAAGCATGGAAATATATTAATGAGTTTATCCTTGTCCTCCCACCTATTGGTTGCTATCAAGTCCTCCAAACTAACCTTTGGTGGAACAATGAAATCCAAGGTATTGGGTATAGGTTTTCTAAATCCAGGGTTGCTCAACTTAATAAGAATGGGTTGTGTACCATTAAGGATCTATGGGATGATGACACACACCAACCTCTACCGTGGCCTACCCTTGATCTTAGGTGCAAACTAGATGAAAGAGAGAGGAATCATACTAACAACTTCATTCAAGCCATTTAGGCACAATGGCAACAACTTATCCATCACATTCCTAAACAAACACTAAGAGGTAATTGCATTTGATGCTATGACACATTATACCAAGATGCCATATTGGATGTGTTCTTTCATAGTTGCAAACCTTTTTCCTCATTCTAAATGAACTCTCAATGGTCGCATTCCCTCTTCCAACTCTCATTGCTTTAGAGTTCCAAATCAATTTAGGATTATTGTTAGAAAAAAACCTACTAACATTGAGATTAGTATGAAGATGAGATGGTTCCGACTTGTCGTGATCATGGAAAGTAACCGAGGCCTTAAGAAACCAGCCTTGGACCTCTATGTTGGGCGACGTTATTTTGTTGACATTGACCCATAAAGACCTAAATGGCAAACTGGGAAAACTTTACGAGCTACACCACAATCATTCGGAGAAACCTTCTTCAAACCAAAAACCATTTTCCCATAAACATACATGAAAATTAGCACGAGGCTCTCATTCCCAACCTTAAGGTCAAATGGGAAAACATGGGGACAAAATGAGAAGTAAAAGGGAAGGGGAATTCACTGAGGTTGATGACAAATGCCTCATGTGTACCCACCACATTCTAGAGAGCATCACACACGTATTTTGGGACTATAGAGTGGCTAGGAGGGCATGGGACTTTTCAATTGGCATAATTAGCATGATGAAAGCATGCACCAATCGTATGGTTCCGTGGAAAGAACTTGATTGGCATCATGGGATATTTGGGAAGAAGATCCCCTCTTCTCTCATCAAAGTTTTTAGGATTTGGCCTCTTTTGAGGGGCATCACGTTGTGGACCATGTGGATTGAAAGGAATGACCTCACTGTCAACAATAATAGGTGGGATGAACAAAAAGTACATGGGACAATTCGGCAAGACCTCTTTGACTATGCTAGAATTCTATGGGGAAAATCATTGAAATAGTCTAAGAAAAACACACACTATAATGATAGTCTCGCAAAGTTTAATATGGTGTGGGGGAGGAATGATAAGATCGTGTGCCACATTATGATGCCTAATGTGGGCTTAGTTAGACATGTTTGGATGCTATACCTTTCACGGGGTCTTGTAGTTTCATCATATGCCCCCAAGAGAGTCCCCAACTCTCTTTGTCGGGTCTTGGTGGCCTTGTATGTTTATTTGGTAGTGATATAAATATTTGTTTCATTTGTGTCAAAAAAGAAAAGAAAAAGAAAGTAAAAAAGTCGGGTGAAATTTTTGGGACCTTCTCTTTTCACCTTTCAAACTTTGAAAGAATCTAAAATAAGGTATGCGCATGGGACCTTTTTCTTAAATCTGAAATCATCTTATGTAAGGTCAGTTTGGCCCACCCATCCTAGTAGGACAAACTAGAAAGCCGGTTTTCATTAGCCCGACACCACTCTTGTATATGGTAATTAAAGCATCATGAACTCAAGGTTTTGGACTAAACCCATGGCTTCATGGGCTTTACTTTACAAATAACTCTAAACTTGTTATGGCCTTTTCAAGAACCTTTCAAGGTTTTGAACCAAATTTGGAACCATGTTTATAAGACTTGGAAACATATTGAGCTTGGACAACTTCCTAAGGAGACCATGTTTGGACTTATGATTTGCATCCTTCCGTTTCCAACCCAAAGGTGATGCTAAGTTCGGAAAGTCAACTGATATAAATGCTTTTAAATTGTAACTTTAAAAAAATAATTAAATGGCGGTGGTGTAAGAAGGCACTTGTTTAGAGTGTTCCCGTAGGGAATTTACAGTCATTTTAAACATGTGAGCAAGGGTTGTGAGGATAAAATGATTTAGAAATTCTCATGGTCATGGTGAATGGTTTGAAGATCATGATCAAGATAAATCCACGTGTTGTGTATAAGCTTTGGTCATGGGACACAATGTAAAGTGGACACAACGTTTTTAACGAATTATTAAAATACATAAAATACTTAGAATGTACAACTAAAACCAGGTGTTTAAAGTAGATGCATGTTTTTAACATATTTTCATGTGACTAGGTCGTTTCATTCTCCGCTAAGAAAACCTATTCAAATTTTGTGGCCGCAAAACATGGGAAACCACCAAACATTCTTCGTTTTTGGAAATGTAATATTCCATGTCACTTTCTCATTCATCGATTGACATGCTCATCCATGGTTACTTTTATTTCTCGTGACCTCATGTCAAACAAAGTGGGTCCGCCATTTATTTCTCAAATCAATGAGGAATTTTAGAATGCGATGGTCATGAATGTAAATTATGCCCTTAGTGCAATGTTGAGTGGTTAGCCGCATATTAAAATATACAATGGAAGGTTAATGGAGGATTAGGATAACTTAACTCCCATTAATCTCCAAGGCTACATATATGTTGATGTTGCACTTAGTTTGACAATGTTTCTCAAACGGTTGTAGTATCTCACATGTAGTGTATGTGATGCAATGAATACCACCTCAAGTATTTCATGTGAAATTGCATTGTAATTTTTTTTAAATGAAATCCTCTATTTTTATTTACCCTTTGGATATCATGAAGGTATCAATAGGTACTAATCAGCCCATTCTAGAAGAACCACCACATTTTCAAAAATATTACCTCAACCTTCACATTAATTGCCATGAGAATCCTTAGCAACATTACTAGCCTTCACTTGTGTGTGGCCTTATCTCATTGAGGTTATCTCTATCTCATTGATCTCATTCAATCTCATTGATCACCTAACATTGGTTTGTAGTGTCCATATTAAGGCCATCCTAGCCATAGATTTTTTTTGCCAATTGGGTGCCGTCAATCGCAACCACGAAAGTGATGATTTACGAAAGCCAATTGGTCACCAACACATGGTTGTGAGTGTCATCGTGGATGTCTTTGTTGGCCAAGAGAAGAATGTTACATAAATTGAACAAAAATGTGAAACCCCCTTACATGGAAGTGTATGTTAATTTTCCATGAAGAACAAGAGTTAGTGGCTGACACAATTGTTAGAGGAAGTTGAAGTTCAAGGAGGAGGGTTAACAATATCATTGTTCATAAACTTGACATTGGCTTTTGTTTGGGTTTGGGAATTTGGATTTGCATAGACTTGGCGTGGACTCGATATTGTCATATTCTACACTATAGTAAACCATGATGGCATGTTCTAATAATTCAAATTGTGCATGCACATTTTGAATTTATTATTCTATTTATAGAAAATATATAAAGTTCATACAACATTCAAACTCAGTAAGTATGGTGACCACCACAATCTAACTTGCATGTCTGACAACATGACAATCTCACATCTCGTATGTTGTCCCTTGAACTCCACATGGATGTGCTTGACTATCACATGGTTGGCAATCATGTCAAAAGCTTCATTAACGTCGGCAAAGTCTAATTCATTTTACCATAATGACCAACACACAAACAAACAAAACCACAAGAGTACATTCACCATGTTTTGATAATGTTTCCCTAATTTGTTTGAGTTGTGAAATGACATCCATGTGGTTTCACCCATTCTTGGGTCCATGTTTATGTGGGACCCTAAAGAAGGCCATCCAACTTCTCCATTTGTTGACATTATCGCGTACATGGGAATTCACCTTAAAACAAAATCAGAAGAGCATATTTCACCATGTTTTGATATCAATTTACCATATGACACGTGTTTATTAACATGTTTCATGTTTTTTTATTCATAAAAAGACCCATGCGTGGTGTTTGACTAAGATACATGAGGATATGTGAAACACCAATGGTTTCCATGTATCACCAATTGATAGAAAAATTACTTTATGGTTCTCATGTCGATCCACTCCCACATTAGTGTGCTCAATGCTCAATCACTAAGTCAAATGACCTTGCATTATCATTTCATATATGACTAGGATCCACATAAGGCACTTACGACATAGGGTAGTTCATATTTGGATGGATCACATCAATTCAAGAGTTGTTTGGAATTGAGGGGCACCAAATAATATGGCCACTTGTTGTTATACATGATTAGCATTCAATGACTCACCACCCTCAAGTCACTTGTTTATGAGGTCTATGCTCTTCTTTTGTCACCAATGCTTGTCTATGATTAGAACAATATCATTATCAAACAAGTATTCAAAATTCAATGATATTAAATTATTAACCTTCTTCAAAACATGCAAGCGTTTTTTGACAAGAGCCAACCATATGTTGCCAATGCTTATGATTTAATGAGATCAAAACATGCAAAATGTGATTTCTCAAGCAATTCCACGATACACAATAATGTAGATAACATGTCCTAACATTATTCAAATCCATAACAATGTTATGTGGGACTGACAATATTCCACGCAATATTTCCGGATATTCCCCACGTTCAATTTGAAGGTGGGGAATATCCTAGAATATTACGTGGAATAATGTTAGTCCCACATAACATTGTTATGGATCTGAATAATGTTATGGTCATTGTAGTGGTGCACTTAACATTATTTAGCAACACCTCATTTCATGTAAGAAATGCATAAGATATTCCCAATAAGCCAAGGTGTTGGGTTGAACACTGCTCATGAAGTGCACAAGTAGAGAATCTACATGGTTCAAGGGAGGATGCAACGATGACTATTGGTCAAAGTTAAACGAACTCTATAATGCTAAGGTAGACGTGCCCATATTGGGTACTTATTTCAATTGGACACCTAGTTTGAGGGGCAAATGTTTAGGTGTGCCTCCAAGGAAGGATGCCAAAAAGATATTAGATTGAGATGCTCAATACATGCTAACCATTCTATGTTCAATGGTTAACATAATTGGGGGGGGGGGGACCTTATGATCATTTAAAGAGCACAAGAATATGCACCTCATAATGAATAAGATGTTCACATGAGCTCCAAGATTTATGAGAGAAATGGCTATATGACCTTGATTTAAATTTGCTAATCATTTCATACTAATTGCATGTTTCATATCCTAGGTAAAGTGTACTAGTCAGAATAGTAACCATTTTCGACCCATCTTGATAGAGGTTCTACTAGGATTACATAAGAGAAAAAAACAAAATAAAAATAGTGGTCACTTAGTAATGTTATGAATATTCATCCAAGTTAATTATGATGTCATCGCATTCAATGTCGACCTCATACTATGGGGTTGGGGCGAACCAACCCGTACACTGGTGCCTTGGAGGCAAGGGTTTAGGCATCCAAGAAGGAACGAGCGTATGGGTTGGTTCACCCAAATCATACTATTGTGGACCACACCAATTTCGAAAATGTGGATGCTCCAAAGTCAATGTAGTCCACACAAATGAGCCAAACGTCCTATCCATCAATGATAGTTGCAGGCTTTGACTTTTAGAAATAAAATGGAGTTTGTGTTTTTCGCAAAATTCCATGCTCTTCTAATGGATTTGAATTGACCTATAAAACTCTTCATAAATCATGAATGCATTGAGTATGGGTGGAAAATGGTGTTCCTATCACATTGACATGTAAGTAAAGGAAGATTTGGATAAGATATGAACAAAATATTGGTACAAAGTGTGGCATGACTAAGATGATGGTGGAATTGTAGATGTAAGTTGCCAATCTTATGTTAGAATTCACAATGTGAATTACTCCTTTGGTAAGACGACTTCACAAAAGTACAAACTCAACTTCACAAAGGTTCATTCATGAACCTTCCAACCAATGTTTCTAGAGTGTTCTACCAATTCTACAAATCTTTTAAATGAGTTCATGATTTTTCTAAATCAACTTGACATGTGGCCACCTCGATTTCATGATAGTGGACCTTTGCCTCTAGCAGCTTCATGTATCTTATGAACCAATTCCATGAAATACAACATGCTATTGAAGATGTTGGACACATGTACTTTCATTTGTCATCATGTAGTCTATTTCTCAATGTTGCAAATGGGTATTTAGACACATCAAAAGCCATGTCCAACATAATGATTCCCAATATTATCAAACATTATCAAGCCAATTTGATGATGATGATGTGCATGCAAACACTACATACATGGTCTGAAGAGAGGTCAATGGAAATTTTGGTAGAGCTAAGGTTGAGGCATCCATAGTTGACCATGTCCATTTAAGTGCCCACTAAGGTACATGTAATGGTGACATGGATGCGATCTACATTTTATAGGCGAGTGGAGTTAAGGTTTTTGTGGTGGTAGCTTGTAATTGATTACCCTTGTAGGAGTTTTGACAATTGTCATAGCCAAGAATTAGCATTTAGATGAGTGGTTGTGGGTTAACCTATAAATCGATTGTGCATTCCAATAAACTTTACCGCTTCAAAATTTGGAGCAAATTCCATATTCGTGACTTTCTATTTCTTTTTTCATTCTCCTTAAAATTTATTTCTCTTTGCAAGAAAACTAATCCTTGGCTATTACTCCTCCTAAATAGATGCAAAGTCTCTTATTTTAACGGTTATAGATGCCTCAACCTTAGTTGTGGGGAGTGATTAGAAAATTCTTGTAGAAGAAGTATTTTTTCTTTGTGAAACAAAATTATATAATTCATAAAATTGATTATGTGAAGTTGTGAACATGGATACCAAATCATGAAATTTTCACAACATGTAGTGAAATTGATAAAAAAATCCAAGCTAAATTGGTTGTCTTTATATATAGTGAACTTGGTTTATGGTTCCAATGAGATTGGTATAGCTTATTACTAAATCGGTTTAATAAGAATATGGATGTGATATTATGCTTCTTTGAATTCATCTTACCAAAAGAACATATAAAATTTCAATTTACATAAGAGCTCATGACTACAATAAAGGTGAAATGTCCTCATTCACGCCAACCCTAGAGGCTACCGTTGTCTCTCTCTCTATTGATCTTATTCAAGAGATTTAATGCAATTATCACATATTTCAAAGAAAATCATCACGATCACTGCATCTAGTCATACCGAATGGAAAAGAATCTATGGTATGCATAGTTTAAGTCAACGGCAAAAAAACAAGGGGTGTAATGGAGGTCCACTCATGGGTACTAGCTTTGTCGTTGTTGCTTGGTCCAACCAAAACCATCAAATATCTTGGTGTGTTGCTTTTGAGCAAGGCCTTCATGAAGGAATCATGAGGACTCCTCGAGGACATTCAAGACGGAACGCATGTACCAACTAGGCTTTATGATGGACATGTGGGTATTCTTGGCTACTTAAAACTTTCCACCGCATTTTGTGTTGTTAATTGGTAGCCCTTCTTTACTTGCCCGGGGGGGGGGGGGCTTGGAATATATATCATGTTGCAATTTCTAAAAGTTTTGGACCAAGTGTTTTGGACCCCACTCTTAGAGCTTGGTCCCTTCTTTCCCCAAAAGAAAAACATCCTTGAAGTATGGATAATGTTTTTTGGGATTTCTCAAGGCAATCGAATAACTATTTCATTGGCAACGTTTTACAAAGGTCCTAGAGCATTCCACACATAAGAACGTTTATCATGTTCTTTAAGTTGCTTATAAGTGGAAGGACACTTGGTCCAATTATTGCCACTCATGTCACGCACGAATTTCATTATTTTCAATCATATGTATATTTCAAGGGAATGTAAATTATACACCTTTTAGAAAATGCAACAACCTGATTGTGATCTCAAATTTGTGGGTTGCATATGAATTCCAACAATATATACTAATGCACACATCAACACACTACTCGTTGGGCTCCTAGTTGATTTGTTAGGTATTCAATAAAGGGTCAACTATTTGAATTTTGTATGTTTGGACCGAAGTCTACCTTTTTCAGTAAATTCTCTTTGCAACTTAGGGTTTTTAAAACGATAATCATGTAGATTGCAATGAGTGTACATGATATGCATCCTCCACAAGCTTTAGGTCAAAATGGGTGAACCTTATTGTCAAGTTTACCATGTGATGGTGGGAAAGTGCCATGGTCAACACCAATTTAGTTTTCTAAAATGCCAATAAGGGTACTTTGAAAGGGTGAAAATTGATTCCTTGCTTCAACAACTACACTAAATAATCCTATTATTGTGTGTGAGATTTAGATTGCAAGTTATTAATGTGGGTCATTATAAGATGTGGGGACAAAGGGCTCATAATATCCGCCTACTCAAAAGGGTGCAACTTTATATATATATATATATTTATTTATTTATTTGGTTTGGTTTGGTTGTAGGGTGAAAACAATGTGGGTCCAATGGCAAATGTCCACAAAATAAATAAATTCATGCACCACATCCAAAACTTTAAAAGAATTTCTAATGCATTATACAAATTATGTCTTGCACATATAATGTCCCACCTGACAAATTTGGACCTCAAATCTCGAATTGTAGTGTAGATGCATTCCCTTGGCAATGCACATGCTTTGTCCATGAACACATACATTCAAGGTTAGAAAAACATGTCGAGGACATTGTCTTGCAAGTTCCAAATGGACTTAACCCATATTCTTCAGAGATAATCAAGTTGAACTTTATTACAAGATCAATTATTTTTCATCATTCCTCATAATGGAATACTTGAATCCCTTTACCAACAAAATCTACATGATGTGTGGAAGCGATAATACTCGCACATTTTGGATAAATAAAACAGATTTGGGCAAACCATTGAAAAAATTCCCCAAGTTGCCCTTATTTCCCAAATTCATACCTTCATGAATTGCTAAGTTATCACTACAAAGTTGTACTATGTAAGAATACATTTCATAATTTGAAGGTTCATATAAATCATCGTGTGTCCCATACAAACACACCGTTGATCTCATACGAGGATTTTAAAATAAATAAAATGATGAGTGACCACTACTGGTAAACTAGACTAGGAGTAGGATGATTATTGTGTGGGCCCAAAACTGCACGAAAAAAGGATACAATGATTGACCAGATAGATCTTGTTTCACAACACTTAAAGTCACTTTTGGGTGCTAGTGAGTTAACCGTTTTGTGTACATTCATATGCAAAGTAGGGTACTTTGATGCCCAGCTTAGGGAGACAAGTTGACTACTTGCCTCTTTGAAAAAAGGTAACTAAGTATACGCATGGAATAAAATCACGAAACAACTCCGTGTCTCAAAAATACTGCACAAGTTTCAAGTCACTCTTTCTAATCGGCCGAATCAATTAATTTTCACCATTGTCCGTTTTTCCCTACCTTATATATACACGCCCGTGAATGCCCTGTAGTACGTAGCTGCTCTACCAAACCTTCGGTTGCCTACTCGTTACATAAATACTGGCTTCTATTAATCACTTTCATAATCACAAGCATATCGACCAAAGTGTGTGATGAAAGTCATTGAGTTGTGAATCCTTCATGACGGATTGTTAATTATACACTAGTGAGCTTTAGGCGTCACCTCGCTTATTAAGCACAATTTGGAGAGCCCATTAGTTTTATAAATACAGTACGGAATATTTTCATCCGTTTTGTGGCTAAAGGTCCCACGGATATAGAGGAAATCCTGGACGCATTATACCACTTGATGTTAGTATTAATTTTAGAATACTTGCTCATTCAAATAAATCATTCTCCTCAGGTTGCGCTAGTTTGCCCGAGTTGATTGTATTTTGGGTTCTTTCTTGCAAAATTGAATTCTCAAATTGTGTCCCAGAAAACAAACAAATAAATCATTCTCTTATAGGAAAAGAGCTCACCGCCAAAACCTAATTCAAGAGACACCTCCAAGATTTCCAAACAACGGTATCTCCTCTCAATCTGGTTCATTTCCAACTTGTAGAGCTTCTCAAGATGTTCTCATGACTCCCAAAGCTCTCCCCTTAACCTTCAATTTTTTGGGCAAGATGACTTTTACGATTTAATGTGTTTTTTCTTCTCATTAAGGAGGGGGATGGTTTCCCCCTCGTGTATTGTGATTAGAATGTGATATTAGACATTGCACACTTGCAAGAGGGCCATTGTCAGCACATCGCCCCCTTGTCCAACAATGACTTAACTTTTGCTGAAGCAAATCCACCGCCACGGTCTTCATATAACTTATAACTCACCCACACTTACTGGTGCGGGCCACCAATGAACGATTCCTACCAGGAGGGGCCACTTTTAAAGCGAGTTTAGCTAATGAGAGCCATTGGTTGCAACTAGTGTTGGTACTTGCCGTTCACTGATGGCCCGCACCAGTAAAGTGTGGGGTGGGTTATTAATTAACACCCAAATATTGCCTTGTTTATCCATAATTATATTATGGAGTTGTTTTTGCACCTCACCTAGACACCAAATCTTCCTCGTCCTTGCGTGACAAAACACCATTTCCCCTCTCTTTCATGATCAAATGGTGCTATCGAAATGGCACCAAAGGGTGCTCACATGGATGTTGATTGTTTCTTTACATGCAACCTAAAAACAAGTTATACCCATTGATGAGTGTGAGAGTTGGCATTGAACGATGGTATGAATTTCATAACCTATGTTCACATGTGAATAAAGAGTCTATAACTATGGTATGCAATGTAGGAAACCCATTCTAATAGGTCCAATGCTTTCTTGTCATACCAACAAAGTTTCTTTTTAATATTCATTTTTCTAAAAAGTACATGAAGCTAAAGTTGAAATCATGCCGAGACTTACTAAAAACGTTGGATTCGCTTATATAATATTGCTCACATGTTAGCTTCCCTTTGGGTGACCATGATTGATTATGCTCCATTCACACAAAGTACTTGCATGTTTTTGGAACTAGAATTAAGTGTTGGCATTCATCTACTAACAATTTAACCCCTAAATGCTTTTAGCATGTTCATACCAATTGTGTATTTTCTAAGTACACTTAACAATATGAAGTCTTTGTCAAAAAAAAATCTTTTAAAATCACATTATGTGGATGTCAAAGAAAGTATCCTTTCCAAGACAACAAGCTATTCATATCCACTAAAAAGGTCACGTCATGACGTGTTATCCCATTTTGAAAGAATGGTTGTATGAGAGGCCCAAATGAACAACCACAACCTTGTGATTGTTAACCCCTTAGCGTCTAAGAGGCCCTATCCAAGCCTCTCCATGCATTATAAATGAACTATAATGCTAAACATGAATTATAATGCTAAACCGGTCGCCTTCCCAACTTTTTCCCCTGTACCTTGGCCTTGAGACTCTTTGATAATATCACATGAACATGAACAACGATCCCAAGAATGCTTAACCACATGGAATAGGGAGGTTGATGGGTAAAACACGGTGATGGGGGTGGTTAGCATTCATTATTCCTTTCCCATGGAAACAAAACCAAATAAAGCACACAACTACTACTACCATTACCCTTATTACCCCCCCCTCCCCCCCGCCGCCAATGCGGCCGTAGTCTAAGTGATCCTTGCAATGAACGAGGAGAACCGGCTGCTAGTTACAGATGAACCGGTTGAGATTGAGAAATAACTCGTTGAAGTTCAAGACTTTGAGAAAATTACTGATCACTCTACCAAATAACATACCCATATGATTCAGCGAAGGAAAACTGAGGTGTGTCAACATGTAACTGGGTGACAAGGGTCACGCACCCTCGAAATGGCGGTGAGTGGGGACTCAATGTTCAAGATTGAAGCCCTCGTATGAGTTTCATTCTGAGGGGCTCTTAAATTTTAGCCCTTCACTTGAAGGGTTGGTTCAAATCCAAGATGTCAATCTAAAGAATATAGAAATGAAATACAAAACTCACATTAAACTCGTGCATGAATTATACGGTACATGTTTCCGGTGCAATGCGGAGACTCAAGAATCAACCATCTAACTCCACTTCTTGTAGTGACAAAGCCCTACGCTTGTTGGTTCTTGTGGTGGGCATATTATATCAAGGACTTCAAGTGACGCCTTCATTTTCAATTTGGAGTTGCGTTTTGAAAGGTTGTTTTGAGAGAGGTATACATTTGGAAGGCCAAATCGCGTTTGAAGGGCATTGAGAATTTCAAACCTGAACACCTATGGGAAACTATGATCGGGGAGAACCGACAATTGGTTACAAATGAAACAACCGGTTGAAATCGGAAACTTCAAAAGATTTACCGATCACTTTAAAAAAATCTATAGAATATACCCCAAATTAATAACGAAAAAACCAAAGGATGTCATCAACATGTAACCGGTTGGAGTTGCAAACACTAGGCCCCGATCACTTGGGGAGGGGGGGGGGGGGGGGGGTTCTCCTCGCAAGTTGGGGGGTTGGGGGCGGTGGTGGTTCAGACAGCATCTCCGGCCTCACATGCTCTTTGTCGCACGCGTCCTTTTGACAATAACTATGCCTCGGGTGCCTTTGCCCCCCTTGTCAGATGGCAATGCCCCCCAGAGTTAAAACATACTCCAACTGCCCCAGCCCGCCCAGCTTGCAAAAAAGGAACCCCTCGCCCCGGGCGTCCTCGCTCGTCCTCTGCGGGGCCGTACCCTCGGCAGTGTCCTTTCTGACACTCCTCCACTATTTTATGTCACATTGCAACCCTGTCACAAGACACCCAATTACGGAGCCCGACCCCCTGCCCTCCCCTGCCCTGCCCTGCCCTAGCCTGCCAGGCCACTGCAGGCCCACCCACAACACACACACACATCACAAACATATTTCTAAGCTCACGTCAAGTCCCCTACGTGGCCCAACCTCCAACTCCACATACACATTTTGGCCGTTGGAGTGGCCGGGACCGGACCGGACCGGACCCGACACGGGATCTTCTCATGCGGGGTAACTTAGCAATTGTGCACCATGGAGATTGGGGTTTTAGGGCCACTTCACACATGAGGCTGAGAGCCCGTGACCGTCGTTTCACTTCAAGCACTCTCATTGGTGGGAAAAGGCGGAGCCGGTCCGAGTTCAAGCGTCCCACTTCGCTTGAGGGGCCGACGGAGTATGTGAATGCAAGATGGATGGTAAAGTGTACGTGGATTCCTGCATGGCATCCAATGGATTCATGTTTCATGGTCACTTGGATTGTTTTCAAACACCACTTCTTGGAGGTAGGCCTCACGCAAAAATCACCGGGAGACAATGGCACTCCGAACGCTCGCGATTGTTGGTTTATTATTATGATTTATCATGCGTGAGGACCCGCGTTGATGGAGATTCATTGCAATAGCATTTGGTTGAGGGCCCGGTCACATGTGACTTCACACTACACTTGAGGGTTCGTGACCGCACTACATGAGTTTGGAGGTGCGCTGGGACGGCCTTTGGACACTTTCTTTTGGGCTCTCACAATTTTGTGGTCACGGCTCTTGGCGCGTGTGTGAAGTGGCCCTTAGGTTTCGTAATTAGACGTGAGACGCGTAAGTTATAAGAGGTTGAAGTAATTTGATTATTGTTTATTTTTTTGTTTTTGAGTGATCACATAAGCCTTCTCAATTGTGATAGGCGTTGAAGCTACGCATACACTAAGTGACAATGTACATTCCATTGATAATACGTTTTTTTTGTTTTTTTTTTTGATGGAATACATGTTCAAACATGACATTACCAAGCCCATTCTCCCTCTGCACCCTTTCTAAAGGGGAAGGGTTGCATTATTCATGAAGTGAATGGTGGGCATGTAGTCCTTGTGTCGGTTAGGAGGTGCAACCCATACTAGCAACGTGGACCATGATAAGATGGATGGTTGAGTTTGTTTTATTTTTATTTTCAAGTGAGCATTCGCTCCTATGAACATCGAACCCCAAGTCCAACCCAAATGCCGGTGTGCCCATGTGAAGTGAAAAACACTAAGGCCAAGGATTGGTCATTTTGCAAGGGTGGACCAACATAAGGGGGGCATGATTCTCCCATAATTCTTGCCACTGGGGGTGCAACACCCTAGTGTTGAGTAAAGTTAGGTAATCATGTGTTGTTTCTTTGTTGGCATTCAGAACATCACATGATCCAAACATTTATCTTTTAAGTTCTTGATGTCTTTGTGAAGTACTCGTATATGTTTTTGGACCACTCGTGGTGCATAGTGAAAATATAGTGTAAGTAAAAGCTAATTGAACCATAGAATTCTATTTTTATGTTTAAATGGATGACTATGGCGTAGAGATTAAGAAAGAAAGTAATTGAAAGAGACTATGGTATGATAGGAAAGACCGAAACTCTCTTGGCCGAGCACATGTCCAATTACTAAGTATAAGTAGGGCAAAAAAATTCCATGAGCGCGCGGGAGGGGGGGCTACAATCGCCTTGGGTATAGTACCAAACCTCCGTTGTTTTTGCAAAGCTTATAAAACTCCTTTTGAGTTTAAGTGGAAATGTTGTGTGGTGTGAGTATATGGAATGCAAATTTGCAATCTCATAGTGTGTTAGCACCATGGTGTTGGAATTCGTTACGAGGTAACTGAGAGTTAGCTAAGATAACATTCCTCCAGTTCTATTTGTTTGCGCGTATTCAAACTTGTGTGAGATTGTGTTGTTTGTTCTTGAATTTGTGGTCCAAAACTTAACTAGGAATTAGACCGATGGACCTCTCCTTCCAAAGTTACATTTTCGCGAGAAACATAAATACACTCTCAAAGAGCCCGCACCTCAATGTTTGTTGCTAACAATATTGTCATGTAAACAATACGATAGCATGATATTCAAGTGAATGATGAACTATATATGGATGGCTTGAGAGGCTTTGAACGAGCAGTTGTCGAGTGATAAATTAATCTTGTGAGGAGTTCTTGTGTGTATGCAACCTTGCCAGGAGAAGAGTGAGTGGTGGGAAATGAGTCTACAAATAGAAGTGAGAGATTCTATTTGCAGTATAAACTTATGTCCTTTATGTTGCCTGGAGTGAAGGTTGAAGGCAGGTACATTACCCAAAGTAAGTATATATATGTCAATGACACCAGCATAGAATGTGTAGAACCACATATTAATCATTACATTATTCAGATCTATAACAATGTTATGTGGGGCTGACAATATTTTACAAAATATTTTTCACATATACTGTGACTGTGGGGAATATTTGGTGGAATGTTGTCAGTCTCACAGAACATTGTTATGGATATGAATAATGTCATGATAGAGGTGTGGAATGATTTTTGATAAAATTTGATCCGGTCTTATTAGGGCCACTTCACATATGAGACTAAGAGCTTGTGACCATTACACTTCAAGCACTCTCAATGGTGGAAAAGGCGGAGCCAGTCCAAGTTCGCTTCACACTATGTTTGAGGGACTGACGGAGTATGTGAATGCACGATGGATGTCAAGTCTACATGGATTCCTACATGACATTGAATGGATCACGTTTCATGGTCACTTGGACTATTTTCAAAAACCACCTCTTGGAGGTAGGCCTAACACAAAACCGGGAGACCTTGGTACTCCGAACGCTCACAAGCGTTGAGTTATTCTATTTCATAAGCATGAATAGACATACGATTCAAATAGCATTTCGTTTAGGGTATGGTCACATTTGAAGGTTTGTGACCACACTACATGATTTTGGAGGTGTGTTGACACAACCTTTGGACGCTTTCTTTTGGGCTCTCACAATTTCATGGTCACGGCTCTTGGCTTGTGTGTGAAGTGACCGTCAAGGAAAAATACGTTAGATAATAGTCTGGTATGCTATAGTGTCATAACACCTTGAGTCTTAAGAAGCCATGCTGGGAAGGAGAACAATCAATGGTAATGAATGCAACATATGAGCCTTAAATTTTTAAGTGAATAAAAACTCAAAGTTATTTGAAGAACGTTATTGACTGTTACATGCAAGTGGTGATTATTGTTGTTGTTGTAGTAACTGGGAGTATTTTTACATTGTTCCACTTGAACTAGACAATAGGATTGGCTAGCTGAATCAAACATAATTTACCCTCAACCAACTAACCAATTTACGAAATTTTGAAGTACAAACAAGTAAGTATATGGTTAGTAAGGAAAGGACAGACGACTGTGAGACCGGATACAAACAGGAAGGACGAGTACATGCATGTATTTTAATTGTGTTTTTGGATGATACTCTTGCTTCACTTTCGGATGTAACTTGTTTACTATGAGTCATACAATCAAAGATGTAAAGGCTAAACCAAACAACCAAACTATGGACTTCAACATGTATATGTTTGTGGACACTTGGTTACTTTGGATGAAGCCATGTGAAAGACGATAGTCTAACAGTACAACCAAAATGAGAATTAATCAAAGAAGATCAGTCGTATAAAAGAGGGAGTTGGGGACTAAAAAGTTGGGTCTCGCAAAAATGTGTCGTAGTATCGAGGGTGTTGTATAAACGGGTGTTGTATTAACGACGAGGTTAGGCTGTATAGGGAAGTGAAGTTTTTGGTGAGGGATAATACGTGAGTGATACATTCTCCTCTCATGGTTCATCACCCACACCCAACATTTGAGGGGTTGATCACACCGGCCGCTTCTGGCACCATCTGTCAGCATCTCCGACTATGATAGTGTGAAAAGTGGTGAGCTGACATCTATTTCTCAACATAATCCCCAACAACTTCACGGCTAGAACCGGATGGAAAGTTTGGTGTGATCGGGGCCTGATTGAGGAGCTGATCACACCGGCCGCTTCTGGCACCATCCGTCAGCATTTCCGGTTGTAGTAGTGTGAAAAGTGATGGTCCAAGATCTATTTCTCAACATAATCCCCAGCAATTTCATGGTTAGAATTGGACAAAAAGTTTGGTGTGATCGGAGCATGAATTGAAGTTGGGGAAGCAAAGGAATCGTGTGATGTTCCAGTCTCTTAAGCTACATGGGAAGTTTCTGCACCCTTTCTTTCTTGGCTGTCCACACAATTTTTGTGCAGGCTCGGTGGATTAGTCAACACCAGCTCCACATGGATCAGTGTCCTCTGGGAATATTCTTGGACATAATTGGGCCTAATTCCTAGTGTTGTCAAGTCCCACTAACCGGTTACATGTTGTGATCTTCCGGTTTTTCTTTATTGTATTGAGGTGTATTATTCCATAGATTCCTCCAAACTTATGGGTAGTTTTCCTAAAGTCTTGAACCTCAACCGGTTATATTTCAAACTCAACCGATGCATCTGTAACTAGCGGTTGGTTCTCCCTGTTCATTGACATGAACCATATTTGCACTTATGAAATCATCCCAGGACTCTTCGTTGACATGCACAACTTAGAGTTGTTGGGAAATTGTGAGTCATTGGAACATTAGACGCATCTGCAATGTATGGGGATATTTTTTGGGCATAAATCGATCGAGGTCCCAGTGTTTCCAAGACCGGTTACATGTTGACATCTTTTGGGTTTTATTTATTGGTTTGAAGTATAGTTCATAATTTCCTTTACAACGAATCGATAATTTTCATGAAGTCTTGAGCTTTAACCAGTTAATCTATAACTAAGCGATCATTGCTTGTGTGGAGGCCACACATGCTCAATAATGTGAATTCCAAAACAAAGACCGGTGGGCCAAGGTAAAAAATGAAATTCGGCCTTCACATGTATCTAACCTTCAGGAGCTTGGTTTCCATATTGGTCCCTCTTTTATTGGGTATAAATGTCCATTTTCAACTCAAATTCAAGACGGTAGTTTTGTAAAGCTTAAAACCCATGTTTTTTTTTGTTTTTTTTTTCAACGATGTTGAAAATGGACGATTTCAATGAAAAATAGAAAGAGAACGAGGGATCAACTTGGAAACCAACTCCTGCAAGGTTAGGCACATGCAAAGGCCCAAACCTCTTCTTACCTTGGCCCGCCCGTCTCTGTTCTGATAGGGAGGCCAACACAAATTCAAAAATACCGGTTTCAAAACGGAGTTGGTAAGCCAAGGCAAACAAACTTTGGCCTTCAAACCTGCTTAACCTTGAAGGAGTTTGGTTTTCGAAGTCGTTCCTCTTTCTCTTCACAAAATTGTCGTCTTACATCGGAAGTGAGAGTGGACATTCATACCTAGTAAAAGAGGGCCCAACATGAAAACCAAACTCTTGAAAATTAGACACATATCAAGGCCAACCTTCGTTGTACCTTGGCCCACCGGTCGCCGTTTTGAGGCCGGTGTTTTTGAGAACGTGTGGCCTCCACATGACTAGGTGGCCGGCTCAAGGGGCCCGCAACAAGCGACTTATTCAACGCCAAATATAAGACACTTACAAATATGTATATGTACATAAATAATAAATATAGTGGGGCTTTCGATTTCAGCAGTGCAGGTTTGTTGGCAAGTGAGATCGGATCCATATGATCATTAGGAGGAGTCTCCCAGGTGGATATCATCGACCTTTTTACTTGAGAAAGATTCCCATAGGGTTGCCACGGCATCGTCGCGTGTTGTGTGTAGAAGTACTTATAACCCTGCAATCGTGCCACCTTTGGCAACACATAATAACATATCCTTCCAAAACTTTCATTCCCCATCATTCCGAGTCTACTACAGTAGTTGGAGCCTCCTCAAACTCCACGTGACCCGATCCTCACGCCATCGGAGGAAGGGTTGAAAAAGCATGAAATCAACATGCAGGCCGAGAGGCGAGGCGAGGCGAGGCGAGGAGAGGAGAGGAGAGGAGAGGAGGCATGCAAGCACTCATCCACTTTCCACACGAGGCTGAAGGCCCCGTGACCATTGCATTTCTACAATCCTCTCTTTGGTTGAAAAGGCAGAGACCGCTCAAGCACTCATCCACTTTCCACACGAGGCTGAAGGCCCCGTGACCATTGCATTTCTACAATCCTCTCTTTGGTCGAAAAGGCAGAGACCGCTCAAGCACTCATCCACTTTCCACACGAGGCTGAAGGCCCCGTGACCATTGCATTTCTACAATCCTCTCTTTGGTCGAAAAGGCAGAGACCGCTCAAGCACTCATCCACTTTCCACATGAGGCTGAAGGCCCCGTGATCATGGGTCGAAAAGGCAGAGACCATTCAAGCATTCATCCGCTTTACACACGAGGTTGAAGGCCCCGTGACCATTGCATTTCTACAATCCTCTCTTTGGTAGAAAAAGCACAGAGCGTCCAAGCATTCATCCACTTTAAACACGAGGCTGAAGGCCCCGTGACAATTGCGTTTCTACAAGCTCTCTTTGGTTGAAAACGCGCAGAGCGTCCAAGCATTCATCCACTTTACACACGAGGTTGAAGGCCTCGTGACTATTGCATTTCTACAATCTCTCATGGGTCAAAAAGGCAGAGACCGTTCAAGCATTCATCCACTTTACACATGAGGTTGAAGGCCCCGTGACCATTGCATTTCTAGAATCTCTTATTGGTCGAAAAGGCGGAGACCGTCCAAGCATTCATCCACTTTACACATGAGGTTGAAGGCCCCGTGACCATTGCATTTGTACACTCTCCCATTGGTTGAAAAGGCGGAGACCGTCCAATCATTCATCCACTTTACACATGAGGCTGAAGGCCCCGTGACCATTGCATTTTTACAATCTCTCTTTGGTCAAAAAGGCAGAGACCGTCCAAGTTCACTTCACATTTGAAGGTGAAGCGCCTAAGGGCCTCAAGAAGTTATCATGGATGAAAAGTGTACATGGATTCCTACATGGCAAATTTTAAATAAAGTTTCATGTTTCGTGGATCTTCCAGGGTTTGCATTAGGTTCACTTCTAAGAGGTACGTATGAGGCAAATTCCGGGAGACCATGCCAATGATATAGCCTTTGGATGAGAATCAAGGGCCCTCACAATTACATGGTCACATCCCTTGGCTCTTGTGTGAAGTGAGCCACTTGACAATAGAGCTTGAGGGCCCTTAACCTGTGATATACAAGTTATGTGCTTGGTCGAGAACTCGAAGAGGGTCCAAATTTGAACTATATTTTGAGGGCTTGATAGACTACACAAATTTGAATGGATGAAAGTATATAAATGGCATCCTACATGGCACCAATTGGATGATTTTTTATGGTCTTATGGGTGTTGTGCTAGGTCCAATAGAAAGAGGTGGGCCTAACACAAAACTAAGAACCGTGGCAAATATTTAGATTGCCATTGGCTCCTAGAAATACTATAATGTCATGATGGGGTCCCGGACTAACTACTATCTTAGAATATTCATAAAATATGTCCCTTAAAATGGTCCACTTTCACTTTACATGAAACTTGAGGGCTCGTCGATTGCATAATTAGTTTTCTATATGGCCTTTGGATGATTTTCAAGTGTCACGGCTCTTGGTCTCTGTGTAAAACGACCTTTATTTACCTTTTGGTTAAAGGTGACCACAAATATCCCCTAAGTGGAGCCCACAAACCATATAATTATACCAATAAGTTAGCTGATTCTTGTGGAATTGTTTACAAAAATTAATTTGCCATAGGATGTCATGCATGTGGAGGCCCACACATGTTCAAAAATGCCGGTTTCGAAATGGAGTTTGGATATCCAAGGTAGAATAATTTTGGCCATGACATGTGCCTAACTTTGAGGAGATTGATTTCAATGTTGGCCCCTTTTGTTACTAGGTGTAAGCGTCCGTTGTCAACTCCAATCCAAGACAGTGGTTTTGCAAGGCTTAAAACTTTTTTTTTAATTAGAGTTTGAAAGGGATGGTTTAAACCAAAAAAAAAAACAGAGGGATCAACCTTGAAACCAAGCTCCTCGAAGTTAGGCACATGTCAAGGCCAAACTTCTTTTACCTTGGCTTACCAACCTCTGTTGTGAAACCAACATTTTTGAACGTGTGTGGCCTCCTCTTTATGCAAATGTGGCTACAATATGCTCAACATGCAACATTCCCCGCTCCACTCACGACTTTTCTCAATTTCTCTATTGTAGGCACTTGTATTGCATTTTGGTTTGTGGAACAGATTGGAGATTGCCCCATTCGGTGAGCATTTACAAATTGTGAAGATTTTCATTTCAAGTTCTAGAATCCCATTTGAAACGTAGAACTTACAAGATTTCAAAGGGAAGTTATTTTTTTCTCTTTAAATGGTCACATGGTCCTTCCCAATTATGTCAGAATGGTCTTCGTGTTTTGAGCTTTTTTAATCTAATCTCATCATGACACATGTCTTTTTTGGTGCATGATCATCATAACTACAAGCCATGACATATATCACTAGGATATAGGTGTCCAATTAAGAAGAGCAACCACATAAAATTGTGTGCCTTAACCCATAAAGGCCCATAAGTGTAGACCTCACATGAAAGATGTTGCTAGAATATGATCTGTATGTCTAACTTGAAGTTTACCTAAACCGGAAAGTTGTGAAGAATGGTTTTTTACACTAATATTCATACGGCTAGAAATAGTGTTGTACTTATATCACCATGTTTGATAACGACCGGGTTTATGTATCAAGCAATGACTTTAACATTCTAGTCCAATGACTTACATATCAATATCATATTGACCAATGTATTTTGAAATTTGGATAAGGAAATTCATCTGCCTCATGATATAGTGTGGTATAGATTTGTGCATGGTATTCTTGGACTGAGTCAAGCATGTTCTCACATACGATTGTACCATACATAGGCGAGACCCTTTATACTCGCATAACACTAGTTAGAACACGCAACATTAACAATGATTCCCACAAAATGAATCTAAAATCCTTCACCTTAAAACACAATAATAAATTCATAACCAATACATATCTCTTGGGGCATGTTTGGGGTGATGTTGAAACAAATGTCCCATAAGATGGTGGAGATTGAGAAAATTATCATATCAATACTTTGTTATCCTCCTTGTATATGAAAGTCTTATAACAAAGAAAGTATTTAGACCTTTGAACCAAGAACAATACACTAAATATGATATTTAGTATCGCCAATTCTAATCGTCTTGCTCAATACTAGTTGTAAACTGCGGTATAGTGTCACCAACACTAAATGTGAACCCAACATTATTTGTCATTCCTTGTAAATTTTTATTTGGGGATAATAGATTTACAGTGTTGCAATAATTGTCATTTACCAAGTGATTTGTCATCCAAATTCCAATCATCCATGACAATACTTCATCACAAGTTGTTGACAAGAGAAGGTTGGGTTTTGGCCAATGGATGAGCTCATCCATCATCCATGACAATATTTATAGACTTATTCATAAGAGGTGTGATCCGAGAAGTTTATCATAGTGACATTAAATACCTTATGCCACTAAATATCATATTTAATGTAGTTATGAAATATTAGGTCACACGTTTAGGTACAAATTTCACATTCTAAATATAAGAGAATGAAACTTGAATGAGAACCTCTCATAGCAATATTGAGCTTGTACCTTGTGCGCACTTTCTAAAAGAGGGGGGGGGGGACGGGGACGGGGTAGGCCTAGCATTGATTCATGGGCCATCAATTCTCGCACATGCAGTTTACCTAGCCTTGAATCCCAAATGTAACGATTGTTAGTGACTACTAACAAAGTGGACCTTAACAAGTTTAGATTCCAACAAACTATCAATTGGCTCAATATAAATAAACACGAAATTTCTTTACACTTCGGTAACTGAACCCAGGTCTCACCCCACCTGTTGGGTCATCCTTGTGAAACGAACAATATTTAGAGATGCAATCAATGCTAGGCTAAAATTTTAAATTTAATTTTTTTTTTAAAAGTCTAAAGAAAAAGAATCCACAAGATGACCCACAAGTGAGAAATTTTGAAAGTAAATATAAAGACAAAAACAAAACGCTTTTTGATCACTCAAATGTCAAGGGGGTAAAACTCTAAATGTGGATATCTCTATTGTGCACAAAATATGGTCGCAAAGTTTGGCCATACCCATCGTTTCCTATGTGTATGTGTGTTTGTGATAGTGTGTTTCTTAATGTATTTTTGGGTTGATATTTGGTACCTTGATGAGGGTGTTGGCCATTAAAATCCGAGCCAAGTCGAGTGGAGTGGCCATCATTCTCCATGCAACGGAGACATCATAAATTTGTGAGCAAGGGTACACTCTAGGGTCACTCGAGTCCATCTCCGCAAATGGCTTCCACAAAAATGGCCCAATCAACACAGGGAATGAGTGGCCACAGTAGGTTTAGCCTAGTGATGTCACAAGTACGTTACCACCCTAGTAAGCCAAATGAAACGACGCCCACAAATCTAGTACATATAAGTTTTTCCATAACACACATAAAAAACAACGACACAGAATATATGCTCACGTAGAATGTGTAGACTCGGTTGTTTTTCTTGCCCAAAATAAACCACGCATGCTTCTCTTCTCTACGCTCTCGTTCGTGCGTTCCCACCGGTGCCGGTCATTTTAGCACAAATATGGGGACATGGAAATCCATTCAGGGCCGGTCCGAGACGATCCTAAACTACCGGATGATGGTGGAGAGATATCCAAATCTCAAGGATGAGGTTGGCGGTTCGAATCCCGGTTGTGAAATCTCTTCTCTACTTGACGGAAAACTTGTCAAGTGGTCAACCGCCTCCTGTGTTTTGACGTTGGCATGTCGGCCTTCTGTCTCAAAAATAAAAATAAAAATCCATTCAGGGTCACTCCACACACAAGATTGAGAGCCCGTGATCATTACACTTCAAGCACTCTCGTTGGTGGAAACGGCGGAGCCGGTCCAAGTTCGCTTCACACTAACCCTTGAGGGACCAACGGAGTATATAAGTGAATGCAAGATGGATGGTGAAGTCTACATGGACTTCTACATGGCATCGAATGGATCATGTTTCATGGTCTCACTTGGATTTGTTTCAAATACCATCTCTTGGATGTAGGCCTCACATGAAACCACCAAGAGACCCTGTCACTCCGAAAGTTCACGACCGTTGATTTACTCTATTTTAATCATGTGTCATGACCCCGCGTGAATAGACATTCATTGAAATAGCATTTGGTTGAGGACCCGGTAACACACGACTTCACATGACTTCACACTCCACTTGAGGGTCCATGACCCACAACACTACATGAGTTCGGAGGTGTGTTGGGACGACCTTTGGGCACTTTCTTTTGGGCTCTCACAACTTCGTTGTGGTCACAGCTCTTGGCTCGTGCATGAAGTGGAGCCTCTCTAGACTCCCGTGCGTGTTTCCACCGGTGCCGCCGATGATTTTAGCATTGTCATGGGGACGTGGAAATCCATTGAGCCCCATCATGGCTTCCTCCTCCCCCGAGGCTTTCCTCATCCGGCTCTTGTTGTTGGAAGTACACATTTTGCATCATCGAGTGACGAGGCATAGAACCAACCGACTTCCAAACAGCCCGCCCGGGCAGCCCACGTATTCTATGCCGCCTCGGGCAGCGGCTGTGAAAGGACTAAATAATAATAATAATAATAATAATGTATGTGGCTGTTACTTGGTTCGCTTCTCATGCTCTCCAACTTCTACCGATTAGGGTTACACAATAAGGCCCATATGGCACTAGCAAATCTACGATGAAACATTTGCAACAGCACCCGGATTGAGAATTGCCCCTCCTCATGATGTAGTTATGGTTATTGGAAGTGCATGTTTGTTGATTTCTTAGATGGGTGCATGTAAGACCTCCCAATTGTGGTCACTATGGAGTACAAAGTAGTTATTAGTATTCGAGGACACAGTCCAATCTCTTTTGAACATGTGTCTTCATGGATACGCTCTCGAACTCATGTTTAAGCCAACTCGACGGGATCCAAGACTTTACGCATAACTCTGTTAGCACCAATTCCTTTGTTTGTACCTTGGACTTTAACACAATTTCTAGTGTAAACTCGTTGGGTTCAAAGAAAATGTCTTGACCAATGTTGGGTTGCTCAATGTTTTTTTTGTAGTTTCTTCGGTGTTGGACCCTTGTGTAACCCACCCTTAGCTGTAGCAATCTATGCCAATTGTGTTGGGGCACGTCCACACAAAAAGTAAGAGGAAAATTAATATTTAATGGGGGTGATCCTCGTCCACTGGTCGGGGTTAGACACCCACACCATTGAGTTGGCCCCCGACCAACATTACCCAAGATGAAAACATAGTCAATTATCTTACAACTTGTATTTTTTGTTTCTTTCTCAAGAAAAATACGACCGTAAAATTTGCAATGAGATATAGAATAAGTGTAGAGGGACCCACTTAACCCTTAACTTCCCAAGAAACCATTATCAGGTTGATGGACGATTTCCTCCATGCATTGACTCCACCTAACTTACTAAGCATAGATTTCTACCCATAGACACGTGACTCGTGCAATTTGGAGATGATACATAATGGGTAAAAGTATGCCAAAGTGAGAGATGGTCATGTTTTTGTTGAGTTGAGAGCTCATGTGAGGGTGTTGGCTCCAACCAATGGTCGCCATTCCAATGCATGCTTTGCATGAGTATCAATGATACTTATTTTCATAAGAGCGAAATGTTTGTTGGTGTTAGTGTAAATACAGCCTTGTGCTCACATTGACATTCGAATCTAACATTTGGACACTCTCTAGTTTTTAGGGAATTCTTTGCATATAACATGTGGTTAGAAATATGGACAATTTACATACTCCAAATGCAAGGTGGCTAGCCCTATTATGGTTTGCACATTTTGGCATGAGAATTGATGGAAGTGCCTAACTATTGAGTTGTTCCCACCAATTGAGTCACATAAGCATTACGTTCATGTTCTAGGTGAATTTGATTGATCAAAGGCCTCGTTCTAGGGACAACACATGGCATTTTCTCGTGCATTCCTTCCTTTAAGTGGTATAATCTAAACATCCAAAGGGTTATTCATACCACCACCCCCCGCGCGCGCGCACAACAGAGCTCATCTCCCATATTTCAAGATCCTCCTACGGATAAATCCCATATTAACCTCAAAACTTGTTCATGAAAATTCCAGAACCAACATTGAGTGAAATCCACCCAAAACAACCCCTTCATGAAGGGCTGAGGTGAAACAACCCGCATACTAGTTCCTTGTAGACCTTGTAGACAAGAGTTTAGGCATCCAACAAGGAACCAGTGTATGGGTTGGTTTGCCCAAATCTTCATAAAGCTTGGGAAGCTAAGGGATAATAAGGGCCGCTTTACACTTAGAGGCCGGGCCAATTCGTTGTGTAAGAGGCTTGAAATCCTCATTTGTGATTGGTCAAAAGGCTCAAATCGGCCCCAACCCCTTTACATCTAGAGGCCGGGCCGATTTGGTGGTATGATTTTTTAAATTAAAAAATGTATGTTATGACACGGCCCGAGCTCGTTGAATTGGGTGCACCCAAAATGGAAGGCCAATTCTTGGCCTAGAGGCCAATGTCATATTCCACTAAAAAAATCTTCTTAAATAAAGTATAATTTTTTAAAGTGAACTAGATCCATTGGATTATGTGGAATCTAAAGGCTCTATCTTAGATTATGCTACATCCGTTGGATTAGGCTAATTTTTTTGAATCAGCTTGGCTTCTTGGCCCGAGGGCCTTTACATATGGGAAAATTGGCCCCCGGTATAATCTTATTATAATGTGTAGTAGAGGCCGGCCTCCAACCCAAAAAAGGCTGAAATTTTATGCAATCGGCCTCAAGGGAAATTGGCCCGGCCTCTAGGTGTAAAGCGGCCCTAAGATGATACAAATGAATGCGAGTTATGGAGCCTCCTTTACGTAGCTCGGTAATGCTGGTGGGGGGGGGTCCAGCCCAAGGAGGTGGGTATCTAAACCCTGACCCTATTCTAACGCCCACCTACTAGTAGACTATAACAAGAGACCTATGAACAGGCCCACCTGTCACAATTGTGCAATGCCAGGTCCTGCGACTGCTGGTCGGAGGAACCTACCGCCCTACCAAACTACCAGGGCCTTCTCTTCTGCCAGGGTAGACTCTAATGCTTATTTTTTGGATCTGGCAAAATAATAATAAGTACGTACTTAGGGCCACTTTACACATGAGCCACGAGCCACGAGCCGTGACCATGAGATTGTGAGAGCCCAAAAGAAAGTGTCCAAAGGCCGTCCCAACACACCTCCAAACTCATGTAGTGTGGTCACGGACCCTCACGTGTAGTGTGAAAGGCCGTATGTGACCGGGCCCTCAACCAAATGCTATTTCAACAAACTTCTAATCACGCGGGCCCCGCACACATGATAAAATCAGAATAAACCAACGGTTGTGAGCGTTCGGAGTGCCATGGTCTCCCAACGGTTTTGTATTAGGCCTATCTCCAAGAAGTGGTTTTGGAAAACTGTCTGAACAAGTGACCATGAAACGTGATCCATTCGATGCCATGTAAGAATCCATGTAGACTTTACCATCCATCTTGCATTCACATGCTCACTCCGCCGGTCCCTCAAGCGTAAGTGAGTGTGAAGCGAACATGGACCAGCTCCGCCCTTCTCCACCAACGAGAGTGCTTGAAGTGTAACGATGGTCACGGGCCCTCAGTCTCGTGTGTGAAGTGGGCCCTTAGAGTAGAGTAAAACGTCGAGGCAATGTTTAATATAATTTTGTTGGGGTGATGTGGTGTCACTGCGGTTTTATTGGATTCGCTCGCTCATGGTCCCTTTGCCGAATTTGGACAATGGGGAGGGGGAGTGAAAGGAGCTCATGTGTTGGCAGCCTTTTGTATAAGCCTACGACATGGGCACCACGCCCAATATCCGAGTCTCAATCATATCGGGTGAGGCCGCCTCGGGAGCGGTGCCGGAAGGAAGGATGCTTGCTTGCCGTGGCTATATACTACAAGTGCGGAATTACGTTGAGGTATGTGGGTGTTATTTGGTTTGATTCTCATGTTCTCCGATCTCTACCGATTATATATACGACAACAAAGCGTGTGTTGCATTAGCAAATCTATGATGAAACTTCTGCAAAAATTGGACTGTGAATCGAACCCATCCTGATTCAGGTATGGTCGTCGAAAGTGCATGTTTGTTGGTTTCTGAATTAAATATATGGGGCCCTCCCAAGTGTGTTTGTTGTTGAGTGTAGAGTAGTTGTTAATACTTGAAGACATAGTCCAATCTATGTTAAACATGTGTTATTATGATATCCGTTGACCTTAGGGTGTATCTGGGTGTTCTTCGATTCATTGTCCTTGTTCTCTACCTTCAACTTTGTGTTGCACTAGCAAATCTACAATGAAACATCAACAAAAACCATATTGAATATTGGACTTCCCCTTATTAAGTTATAGTTATCACAAGTGGCATGATTGTTGATTCTTGTGTTGAATTCATAGGTCCTCCCCCCATTGTGTTCATTGTTGAGTGTGGAATAGCTAGCTGATAAAAATCCGAAGAGGTGGGATGATCTCTCTCAAGCATGCGTCTTCATTGTGTTTGTTCTTGAAACCTCACCTAACCACACATCATCAAGAAAAGTAACCGAAGCTCACTCACATACCTTAACTTGAGGTGTGTGGCCCTATTGTGGGCACTTCCAACTCCACGTGCATTTCCGACCATTGGATCGGCATGTGGATTGTCTCATCCAATCAACAATTGCGAATTGCAAAGATTTTCAACACAAGTTTCGTAATTAAAGTAGAGATGCAAAAGTTGTGAGCATCAAGTGAACAATTTTTACTCTATCAGTACTCACATAGGTCATCTCGATGATGACCTAGTGTATTATTGAACTTAGAATGGTATCTATATTTGAACATGCAGTCCAATTGGTGTAACACTAGCCTTTTTGGTGTCCATTCTTGCCATATATTGCTCAAATGAAGGCGTGCAATTAAGTAGGGTGACCTCATAACTCGTGCATGTCTTGTGGGATGTCGTGGATGCAATGTGAAGAAGACATAGCTTAGTTGCCAACCCCATTTTCCACAAGGTTATGTATGACCTAATCAACAACTATTCTTGGTTGGAAGGTTTAGGCATTTTCCACATGTTTACGAGTGTTCACCTTAACAAACATTCTCACTCATGTCGTTTTGAAATTGGTCCTCTACAATGCTCACCGGGGGATGTGTTGTTACATCCTTTTGTCTGATATCATAGAGCCTTTTATCACGTGTTTGCCACGTGTCATATCCACATTGGTTGGGACACTATTGAATTGAACGTGAAAATTGTCTTTTGGCACCCAAAGGGTAGTCATATGACAACCCTCTACGTTATTCTTTTGTTGAAGTGGACTAGATATATGGAAATGAAATAGGAGGGATGCATTGGCCATAACGTTACTTAACCCCTACATCCGTAAGCACCATTCTCCTCAAAATTGGCCTCAAATCATTGTTTCTAAGATAGATAATTTAGGACTCAGATTGTAGGTGATTATGAACATCCAACTGTACAAATATGATATCAACCTTTGTATGAGCTATTCAAACCAACAGCAATGTCCACTTGGCAATGTGAATGAGAAATTGGTACGTGTGTGAAGGTATAAGGTGCGGGGTAGATGTTTGAGAACAAACTTTTACCCTATTGACATCAACAAATGGATGACGGGATGAGAGCCAATTGGGATGAAACTTTTTGCATAAGATTTTCAACTAAATTGTGAACCTTTGAGGCTTGAAATTTATATGTTTGCACCAAATGTGATTTTTTGAGAGCCCTTGCAATGTGTAGCACTCCGCTCTATATCCAATCTTACATAATATTCTTAAAGTAACTTTTAAAACTCCAATTACCAATCCCAATAGTAGATATCTAAAACATAAAATAAACAAAATCCTTGCAAATTTTCATAGCTTTCCCATTACATATGAGTGTCGTTTTCCTACTTGACACATTTCCTAGTGTATCGTGAGGCTTAGTCCAAATCCAATGGAATTTGGGGTGTTAGACGACTTTGAAAAATTCCACGAGGTTGAGGTTTAGTCTAAATCCAATGAAAACTAGGACGTTGGATGTAAAGTGAAATCTGTTAATTTTGACAAAAATTTCACCTCCATCTAAATATTATTCAAAGGTCTCATTCAAACCCAAAAACCATTAAAAAAAGAAATTGGTCATTTTGGGTCTCTCAAAGATTTTAGGGTTAATTGGTCATCTACGTCCTATGAGGTTGGACGTTAATCATGAGATATTATCATTTATGTCATATTCAGGCTACAAAAACATGTGGATGACATAATTGTTTTTTTTTTTTGGAAATGGAACTTGATCATAAAGGCTAAGTAATGTTATGGTTGACAAGCTAAGGCCTATGGGTCAATACATTGGGTAATAAGGAAGACTAAGATCATGCACAAATCTACAACACTACAAAGGTTACTCTATTTCATCTAAACAAGTGTTGAAGTGTTCTATATATACCAGATTCAAATGAACACATGATAAAATTTGAAAGAAGGTTTAATATGAGAGACCGCACTTTTTTTTCTTTTTTCTTTTTTTCAATTTTAAGTGGAAGTTCTTGCACTAAGGATAAGGAAGGACGTCTGCAGGGTTTTGAAAACTCCATCCACATTATATCTCATCCTACTTCATCGACTAAGGCCTTCCTCATGTACACTACAACATGGCCCAATCCTCTCCATGTGAAAGTGCACCACCCCACTCGCCATTAATAGTGATGGATAACAACCCGTCACTTTACTTGAAATTCGTTTGGGGGCGAACGAAGAAGAAAAAAAGACACGTACATTTCAACTCCAAGTATGTGGGCGTTATTTCGGTTCGTTTTCATGTTCCCCAACATCCACCAATTAGATTCACACAACGAGACTTGTGTGTTGCATTCGCAACCTCCAATGAAGCATCAATAAAATTGGATCAGTTTCGATTTAGTTGTGGTTATTGGAAGTGCGTGTTTATTGATTTTCTTAATTGAATACACATGTCCTCCCAATTATGTTCATAATTAAGTGTGGAGTAGTTGATACAATTTGAAAACACAATACAATCTCTTTTTAAACATGTGTTATCATGGTGTTTGTTCTCGAATCCTCGATCGACCACATACCAATTAGATATATGGGTTCAGGAAAAATGAAAAAAGAAAGAAAAAAATCCGAAAAAATCCCGCATGCCTCAATGTGTTCCCAATATGATATGTGACCACTACGTGCATAATCCTTTAGGCAAAAAATTTGAAAGTCGGTAGTTGTTTGACTTGCTTATTATCAGGTGGGCGTGTTAAGCTCCTTTGATGCCATAGTTCTTGATTACTAACAAGCATGTCATTTGGTTAGCCATTGTGCAACTTTATAGAGGATAATGCTCTTTAATAGTTGTGTATAAACATGACTTGATTCTATAGGTCTAGATTCTAGGTCTTCAAACTGAGATCGTTCTAGAGAAATTTATGAAATGCTATTTATGACTTTCACTTCATGAATTTGACGATATTCATCTTGGCTCCATAAACAACAAGTCCAACTCTCGTGTCTCACATTTGGAACTCTTATTGTACTAATAATGCAAAGTTTATTATCTTATCAAACCTTTGAAATATATGTGACCATATAGGTGCAATCATTCTACTTCAATATTGAAAGAAAAAGAGTGAATGGCTATGTTGCTGAGAAATATTATGGTTTGATCCCCTCCATAATGATTACATAGAACATAGAAGGAATCACTAACAACTACGTCGGATGGAGAATGCATATCATGGCACTTGTTGCCTAAAGTGAGTTCCAACCACTCAAGCTATTAGGGCGGTGCTTTCTTATATTTGCATAGCATTGTGAGAAGTGCCCAAAAAAAAAGTTAGATGCAAAATTTAAGAACTTATTGAGCCATAACTTGAATATGTGGAGGATATCCTTGAATTTTGTAGCATGAATTATTTTGGTATATTCATTAAACACTTGAGCCTCATATTCTACTATATGCATAATTATGTTTTAATATCAAATGTTAAGAATATTTTATGTGTAATGATGTCAAAAAAGAACACAATATTTGTGAAAATGTTATATTCACATGTGACATTCTTTTTTCAAGGCCAACTCGGTTTCTAGTCTTGTGTAGTACACTTCAACTTTGGAAAAAAATTGCATTTTGAAATTAATTTTTGTATGGGCACACAATATGGTACAAGTTCATCTAGTGAAGAAGATGTCTTCTTTAATCATGAATGTTATGTTTTGATTGCTATCAAGAGTGTTTGAAAGTAACAATGAAGAATATAGCATTCATGATTAAAAAAAAAAAGGTTCTTCCCTTGTTACCACTTGTACATGCTACTAGCACTTTTGTAAATACATCCATACGTCCACCCTCTATAAATGTTACACCTATAAGTGTTAACCCTCTCTAAATGTTAACTTTCTTCTACTCCCCACATATTGCACACTATAAATGTTAAACGTGTTAACTATTAACAAAATGGTACTCCCTTCTTTGTAAATTTGACTCTATAAATGTTAACGAGTTAACACAATTTGCAAGTTGTGCATGCAGATGAATCTCACCAAAGAACCATTGATTTATACTTCACCCGTGATTGTAAACTTGATATTGAATAAAGTTTTGATTGGGTTTGCAATTTTATGAATGGTATTCTCTCACAAGGACTCTTCACAATTGCTTATATTTATAAATGCTAAGATTTGTATATTGCTCAAAAAAGTAATTTTATAATTGTTAACTGTTAACACCTCTATAGATGTTAACTTTGATCCACTCCCAAGGGTTAACATTTATAGAGGGTAGATTGTATGTAGTTGGCAAAAGTTGCTTCCAAAGACCAATTCAAGCCGGCCTTCCTTGTATTCAAGAAAACAACATTTGTGACATTTTTGCATGTCATTTGACATTTTCACGAATACCATTTTAGAGTAATTATGTCAACAAAGCGATTATGTAAAAAAATAGTTATTTTCAATCATGAAATGTAATAGGAAAAACACTTTCTAGCATTGAAAGATGTTTGATTGGGATGGACGACACTTTATATTCATGCATCAAAACATATTGCCCTCTACGTTTTGGTCTCTCTAAATCTACATTGACCAATGTGGAGGGAAATATATTGGGAAATATACTGGTCATTGTTGTGCCTACTCTCATTCCAAAGTAGCATTGGAAGGAGATGTGGCGGCAATGGTGGAGATGCTCTAAGAGCCTAAGGACAAATGGTCCTCCTTCACTTCGGTTGTGTACGTGGAATGGATCACAAAACACTTGAACTTGCTTTCACATTCACAACAAAACATTAATTACTTGGGGACAATGACTAGGTGAATCAATAATATCACTTCCTAAGCACTTCAAAGATTTCCTTTGTACTATAGGGTTGTGGTTTGGCATGTGTGGTTGAGTCTTGGGACGGGTAGACTATAATTTAGAGTAAGCTTGAAAACACCACAAGATTAAGACTCACAATCAATGCAATTCAAGCCTCTAAATCCCTAAATGTAGCCTTTTATATTGTCGACATGAAACATGGACCATGTTAGTGCAAAAGTTTCATGGGCTCCTCTTAGGGTGGGTTTGCTGCAGGGTCAAGGTCCACAATATTTGGGGTTCAAATCCATCCTTGATGGATCTTCCTTCCATACTCAAGATCATATTCGAGCTTAAAGATTGGTCACTTAAACTACGAGGAGTAATGTTTGGAGTTGGTTAGCAATATTTGGAAAGAAAGTAGTGGCATTTCAAAATCTCAAACTTTAAGCCCATTACCTATGTGAACTCCTTGGATCTGATTTTTTTGCTATTGACCAATAAGATCACTTGATTTTGGAGGCTCGTTGATCATACAAATCCTAATGTAAATCCATCTTTCATTTCAACACTCGTGTGTTGGTACATACAATGTTGTTCGGTATCTTCACAATTTTGGCACACATAACAATTACCATGCAACCTTTTTCTCATGTGTTGGTGTTCTATATGATCGACATAAGACTCGGCTTGCTAAATATTATGGAGTTAAAAAACATGACTTGTAAGATGTTTGACGTGTACATGTTGGGAGAGCGACTTGCTCCATATATGAATCCGGATGTCCTACAATTCTCCATGTTACTCTCCAAGTGAGAGTAACATGGATCTTACTACCCATAACTCCCGAATTCCATGGAGATTAATGTTGATGGTACAAGGTACCACCCCGTCCGTTCTTGAGCACATGCGCCATCCTCCACTATCAATAACTATTTGGTAGTAGATTAAAAAGTTCTGAGCAGCTAGTGACACTTGAAATTTACAACCCTATATTTCCACATAGAATATTTAACATAAACTTTTAGTGTTTCCCATGCTATACTACCATACATGCTTGCCCGAGAGGGATAAAACGTGTTTGAATTCTGCATTTACTTGACGTTAAGTCATATGGAGTCGACAATTGATAGGCAATGCATTATGGCGATCAATTGGGAAGACCCTAAGTTCTAATAATTGCCAACAGACAATGATTGATTCATTTCAATAAGATGTCATCTTATTTAACTCGTGTGTGTCCTTTTTTGTTCATTGAATTGACTTTGCTGTAAAATTCTATGCTGTTATTTTTTTTTGAACATGAAAGTATAGCTAACTTCGCTGCACTTGTTCTCAGTGAAAAGAAACAAAAATGAAAATATGAGATTCCTCCACAGTAGATATTGATCTAGAATTATTGTGACTGTGAAAACTTGCAGTCGACATACTTATACTTTGGAGAGAATCTCATGTGATTCATGGAGAGGATGATATTTGCCTGAAACGGGATGCAGTATTTCTCACCTGAATTGCGATAAAGTTTCTATGCACAAATAAGGAGACTATGAGAGGATCTCAGTTCTAGAAATCAACATGCTAAAATTCTCATTATGTATCATGAAATCTGAGTTGTATAACTTTGAAATGCCTTCTGGGGCATCGAGGTTCAAGTCTTACTTGATGAGGTCTTAGGCTTGCATAAATTAAATATATTAGCTTAATTTATGCCCCTGGGGGTGCCTAAAATAGGCATTTCCAAGAAATGATTGGAAAGTGCTTGGAATTGGACAACTAGAGTGTGTTTCATATGACGTTGTGTGTGGCATGTTTTATTGTGTTAATAATGAGAATGCTCTCATCAACGAAGACGATTGTCAGGAGCGTGAATTATGCGTTGAACTGTGCAAACTCGTCGTTGAGACACATCCTGGACGTTTTTGAAAAAAAAATCTTAATTTATGCACACCACTCTAATTATTTTATGCATTTTATGTGTCTATTTATAGAACGACTACTTTAATGAGGCATGGCCTACGGTAATAGATGATTGTTCTCGACCAAATTACTGTTGAGTTTCCAGGGCTTGCTCCAATTGGGTGGTGGATGGAGGCCAAGTCGCATAGTATTGACATCGGATTTCAAGTACCTTACCTTATTTATTGATAGGAATCAGACCTTGACAAGTAAAATGCGCAACATACATACCAAGCTTGCCTTGTTCGCCGGGTGTCAGTTAAGTAGAATATGACATAATTTGCTGCTGCACTACTAATTAACCACAACAATGTAGCCTATCGAGGCAGGTAATGGAATCATAATCATCCGTGATTAAGTTAAGTATTTAAACGGAATCAATGATGGCTAACACTATTAAACTTACATTATCAATGATTGAGAATAATAAGAGAAGCGGTTTCTTGCATCCATACTTAAGTTACTTGGAGTTGGGCTACCTGACAAATTTCGATGATCATTGAGCGCCTGCCCGACCGACCCACAAGCCGCCACATCCCGCAACTAGGAATTTGTTTTGTTTCGAGATCATCCGAAGCTAATTTTCTGACGATTTGAACGACTTTGACTCCACATAAGCGATGTCGTAATATATACCAACTTGAAAATGGATGCAAGCTTCACACGGATGCATTAGAATAACATCAGAGCCACTACAAATCTGTGGCCTTCATCGTTGACTGAAACTAATATTAGGTTATTTGGAATTCTTCAACTCAACACTTTGGTTTTTTGTTGTCACGCTTTCCTTGAACCTCGTTTCTTTGAAACCTTCTCCTTACCTACTCCTCCTTGGTGGGCCATGTCCTCCCTCACCTCAAACGCGTGCAACTCCACACCTCAAAGGGCACAAGAGCCACTCCAAATTCCTTAGGAAGTCATTGGTGATGAGAGACGTCCAAATTGAATTTGTAGCCGTTATGGGTTGACTGAAGTGAGAAGAGAATTCGACTTTGGTATTCACCCAACATTTATTATTATTATTATTATGTTTTTTTTGGGGGGGGGGGGATTTTGCAACATAATATTACTAAGCAACTAGATGATGGTTTCTTTCTTAAGAGACAAGTTGCAATTGGAAAATCCTAATAAATTACAGATGCTTGTCGAAAACTCTCCAATACAGAGCTTAAGTTTTCCCTATGAATGAGGGATCTGGAATTAAAGGAGTGTTATGCTTTCCCGAAACCTGGTCCCACGGAACGCGACCAAGGAGCCGAGAAATGTTATGAATTGTTGTTCCAATCTCCACGAGGTTCATTACTTGAAGCCTTCTAGACTACAACAACAAAGTAGATGAGCTTATGATGGTTGCTCCAACATTTCAACATATATGGGGATCTTAGAGCAAAGTCAAAGTTACATGGGATCTTGTTAAACTCGAATGCGGAATGTAGGTAAGTGTCGAGGGTACACCTTTTGACCCCAAGATAAATATCTTTTGAATTCTTAAAGACTCACTTGTACATATCATTGAATCTCCCTTTTTAGTCAAAGAGAATGAAAATGCACATATGCATTAGAAAACTCTTAAGATTGATGTTTGAATAAGGCATGTCCACCTTACTAAGTCCATTGAGCTATATGCAGATCTCAAACTCGTGAAGCTAACCAACACTATAAGGAAAAGGAAGGGGGGGATGACATTGTCATCTAACCTCCCTTTTCATCACCTTTCAGTGCAAAAGCTTGCTTGCAACAAGTTGTGGGCTACAAGCATATCACATCTTATTATTGCTAGTAAGGATACTTGTCACAACGTACGTGGACACAACCATCTCCTAATTTAGCATTGACCTGACAACTTCTGGAACCAAGATGAATATCTTTTGAATTCTTGAAATGTTACTTGTAGAATTCCTCAAACTATTTTCATCGAAAAAATTACATGTCACAGTTGAATATATACAGTGATACGTACAATTAAGTTGCCTTTGCAAATAGATTTCCTCTTTACCCATGCACATGAACTTGGGTCAAAACCACATTATTATAATAAGTTCTTTTAAACATGTGTTTTTTTATGGTACCCGTTCTTGAAACCACACCTAACCACATCTCTCTCTCTCTATAAGTCTCCGATTAATCAAATTAGACACATATCAATCTACACATAATTGGATTGAGATGCTAATGTTTCCAAGCCCAGTAGGTTACACATGTTGACGTCTTTCAGTTTTTCTGTATTAATTTGAGGAATATTTTATAAATTCCTCCAAGATGATCAGTTATTTTCCTGAAGTCTTCAACTTGATCCGGTTATTTCTCAAACTCAACTGGTTCATCTGTAATTAGCAGTCACTTCTCCTCGATTATTGATCAACTTGCAGCAAGTTGTGGGTTACAAGAAGTTGTTGTTGTTGAGGAGGATGCTTGTCATGGCCGTACGTTTCTAGTATGTAGAAACTCCCTCACCGCCCATAGCCGCCTCTCAAAGTGGGACCACAAATAAGTTAGTCAAGTCTTGCTCATTGCTTGCACATGATGTTGCCACACACAACTTGAGCTAAACCTCAAGCTTGTAAGTTTGGTGGGCCAAGCTCAAAGAATTCGAGCGTTTACGTGTGCGGAAAAGACGGTGGAGCTTTCTCTCAAGGTGGGTTCTTGTTTTTTTTTACTATATTGATTTGAGAGTTCAAGCCCAATCTGGGTGCATATTTTATTTTATTTGAGTTTTAGAAAAAGTTCAAGCTCAAACTAGAACTAGTCGATTTTTTTTATTATGAAAATGACAAGTCCCACTTTTTTGGCTTAATCTTGAAAATCAATCTCTAAAAGGAAACCCCATAGTTCCACAATTTTGGGCACATGTAAGGGAGGGTTCTAATTCTTTGACCTTGTGGCCTACCAAACTTGCAACCTTGGGCTTTAGCTCATGAGGTTGTTGAGCTGGAGCTCAAGCTTTCAAGTATGGTGGGCCAAGGTCAAAGGCTTCGAGCACCTACATATGCTTAAAAGATGGGGGATCTTTGTGTCAAAGGTCGGTCCTTGCTTTTTCCTAGATCGATATGCAACTATAGATCTCACGCTTGAATTTGTGAACACATTCCAATTTGACAACGGAATTGTCACGTTTAATTTATTTTATTGGGGCTTGAGCTTGAAAATAAACTAAACGAAGCATGACCCTATGGACACTAATCTACGGGCATGATTCTTTTACCTTGGCCCACCAGACTCACAAGCTTGAGCTTGAGCTTGAGCTCATGAGACTATCACAGACAACTTACTTGAATGTGATAACCTCATGCTGTGTGTGATAGACAAGGGCAAAGAAGTCGAGCACTTACATACGCATCAAACGATGGAGCTTTATCTCAAGGTTGCTGCACACTTTCCAGCTTGAAATTCTAATATGATGTCATACCACTACAAGCTCAAGTTCGACTTTTTCTAGGCTTCAACCTTGAGAATAAAACCCACAAAAAGAAGCACCATAGCTCCACCATTTTAGGCACTTGTAAGGAAGTGCCCGAATACTTTCCACCTTGGCCCCACCCACAAACTTTCCAAGCTCGAGCAGCAGCTGAAGCTACGTCCGTGTCATGAGCCTCCTAAGTTCCTGGTTCGACTCCTGGTCGAGCTGGAGGATGAAATCGGAACCGTTTTCAAGCTGGCCTACGTCACGGTCAACGGCGAGTCTTCTCCTTCGTCACGAGTCATCAGCTCAAAGTGAAGTGAACATGTGAAACAAGAATCACTTCTTCTTCTTCTTCTTCTTCTTCTTCTTCTTCTTCTTCTGTGATGCAAAACATGCATCACAACTCCCACCAGTCACATGTGCTTGTGATTTCCTACTACTACACGCCCCCCCTGCACCAAATTAAGCCGCATTCCCACATCCATGCAAGTGAATATGATTTGTCACAGGTGCAACAGGAACCCATCTTGATGCATGCTCACGCTAACTGCCACTTGTGGGAATTGTGGGCACGTGTACCATTACTAGCGAGAAGAAAACATGGCTTGGTTCCAGACAACATGCTTATGAAATCTGTGGGGTCTGGATTGAGTCATCGATTTAACAAAGCACGATGTCTTCTACGAATACGTCTATTTAACAAGTGGGGGTGGCTGTGCGTGAATTGAGTTCCCGTCCGAAGAAACGTAGGGTTCACAACATTTCTTGATGGACTTCACTTCTGGACTCGAGATTGGATCTAAGATCGAACGTTGGTTTTTCTCGTATGAGGGGAAGATGATGCTTTCTTGAGTTGGGACCAACGAGATTCGACAAGAAAATAGCATCATGTTTTGGTACTTTGGACTCGGACGTTGGTGTGAGAACTCCTTGGGTCCAAACTTTTGTTTACTGGGCGATAATAAGATCGCCTGATTTTTGGAGTTTATTTGGATGGGATGGGATGCTAATGTAGACCCACCATGTATGGAATTGTGCAACTGGAGGGAGCGAAATGTAATGACAGTGTGAAACCACCACGTAGTTGCAACTTCCAATCGACGCCTAACTAGGGTGCAGAGTGGGAAGTATGACTTTGAATCAATGAAGAATAAAAGGAAGCCGCCATGCGCAATGTGTGCTTGGGTCCCACATTTGTCTACAATCGTATGACCGGTAGGGACAAAGGTGCATAAAAAAGCATGGAATCGCACAACCCTCATAACGTGGCACAACTAAAGAAACAACGGGATATAACCACCCAACAAGCTGTTTTTTGGTCTCCCATCCATTCCACACCTACTCAACAACAACAATCGCATCTCACAAACTAGGCGTGGCGTCCCAGTCCTGAAGGTTGTGGACAACATACCAAGCCTTCAAGTATGCTATTAGGGTATGTGGTCAGGGCTAGACACCACCTCTTTGAGTTTCGCCTCCACCAACACTACTGAAGGTGAAAACACAATCAATTATATTATGGTGTGTAGTCTGTTTTGTTTTATTTTTCTAGATGATTTGACCCCGGAATTCATATGAGAGACCCAAAATTAGTTCAAAGGGACCCACTTGAGATGAATACCCACAAATCTATAGGGGTCACATTTTTAATTGGACTTCTTTTACCTTTGGTTTGTAGTGGTGGGGGCCAACTCAAAGAGGTGGGTGCCTAGCCTTGGCCTAGGGTTTGTGGCTCTACTGTGCCCTACGAACCCTAATCCAACCCCACATACACTTCTAATTGTTGGACCGAATTAGGGATTGTCTCATCATGTTAGTAGATATGAGTTGCACAAATCATCATTTCAAAAACATTCCAAAGTTATAGGAGGTCAAAAATTTTCTTTTTCTTTTTCTAAAATGATTGTATAATTCCTCCCAATCTCTTCAATAATGAATTTAGCATACATATTCTGAGCACATAGTCCAATCTCATCACAACATGTGCATCTTTATTGTCCTTTTGTAAATATAAGACTTGCCACAAACCACTCAAATATAGGAATATGATTAAAAAGAATAACCTCATAAGTTCACAAACCTTAAAAGCAATGAAATAAATGTGTCACAAAAACTCTTGCAACATTTCCAAAAAAAGAAAAGTGATTCACAACATAACAATACAAAAAATAGGTCACAATATACTTCTTTTTTAAAATTTTCAACCCCATTAATGGATGCAAGATGGCCTGACCTAGCATGCTCTGTGTTTTTTATCACTAGTAGGGACATGAAAAAGTTGTATGCACCGTTGGGCCAACTAGGCCAATTTTCAAGGATTGATCTCGTTTGGCCATTGAAGCTTTTACACTGCCAATCACAAAATATTACAAGAGAATTATGTACTTCCAAATACTTACATGCAAGCTCTTGTATCGACTAGGATATGAAGAAGAACACTACTTCAAGTTTCAGTTTCTCTTCACGTTTTCTGGCCATAGAATCTGCAATACAACATTTTTTGTGATTAGTTTAGCCATATCTTCACGACAGGTGATCTAAATATATACTGAATGAGATGATGATGATGATGATGATATTGGGAAGGAATTAAACAATACAGTTTTGAATGGTATTTATAACCTGTCTCAAGCATACATCGTATATAAGTATGATACATTTGAATTAGGGTTTGGGCTTGTAAGTTAGGGTTTGTTTCACAAACCAATAATCATTATTTCCATGATGATTTGTAGATCGTCAAATTGGGGGTCTTGATTAATGAGGGCTGTACAAATGACCAGAATTGGGTACGTGACATGAAGTTGATGAGCTTGTGAAGGACTTCAATCATGGAAGTGGTCGGATGTGGCTTCCTGAGAGATCTTTGTGTTTATGGCTAGTGCAACTACATATGAATGTCCTCTTAGTGTGAGAGTGCTAGAAGATGATTGTGATCTTCAAATTACTAAAACGAGTCGCATCATCCAATGTCATTTTAACCAAGTGGAACATGGACCATTCGTCCTAATATATGGCTAATGTACCAACCACATCTTGGTTAGGATGTCCTTTGGCACACACCAATTTCTCATAAGCAAAGTGCATGTTGTTTTGAAATCAATCACATATTTCAAAATGTGGAGCACTCTTAGATTTAGTGTGTGGGGCCCACCTCAATGGAAATAAAGGGTGTAGGTAATTAGTGTTTACAACATGGTATTTACCTCTCTAATATGACCCAACCAAAAGGTATGTAAATCCCAAAGCATTACGGTGCAGCACAATCATACGTATGTAGATTCAAAATTTGTGACCATGGTACATGGTGTTGGTTTTGATTATGCCAATTGTAATGGTGTCTATCCAATGGACAAAGATCGTTGATTACTACCGATCCTTGAAGAGTGTGGTTACTCTACTTCAAGTGCATGCTCGTGTCTTTATGTATGCAACCTTTGCACTAGAGCTCGAGTTTAGAGCTCAACACTAGAAGAAAACCTGTCCATTACAACTATCCTTTGCAATTGATGGCAAAAAACTGAATAAGGAAATCATTTTGGTTGTCAACCGGAGGATTTTTGGGCCTTTCCATTGTCCAAAATCCGCAAGCAAAACCTCTGGTTGACAACCAAAATGATTTATTTGTGCAGTTTTTTGCCATCATTTACAATGGACAAGTCACAGAGCACGGTTGAAATTGGCAAGCTTTCTTTCAGTGCAAGTGTGTGTTTTTGGGACTTTAATGATTGATTTTTGACAAGTTTTCATCCGAACCTCAAATCTTTGAGAGCTTGAGCATTAAGTAGTTTGGAGAAGTAGATCAAAATGGCCATGCTTCAAAACAAGCATTCAAACTCTTAGCATTCCTAAGTGCCCTTCATGAGGTAGCTTCGGATTTTGACTAGGAGTTTGCCAACATTTTACTTAGAACTTGTTATGGTCATCCCACATGGGGATCCGTTAGGACATCATCTAAACATCAGAAGCCCGACAAAATAAGTCAAAGGTCTAAAATTGAAATGTCCAATGTAAAGTGGACTTCAATGAAGAAGCGTGAGTAAGAGGCTCCATAGTCTCCTTGTTTCAAGCTCTTGGTATAAGAGCTCTTGACTGGAGAGCGAACTATCACATACGAATGTACCTCTCATTCATCCAACATAAAAGCCCTGAATTAGTATGTTGTTCAATAGTATTAGCTAATCGACACCAGAACAAGCTTCGAAGGACCCAAATCAGTCTAGTCCAAGTCACTTGAGCTGAATCAACCACAAACCTACAGGAGTTTGAGCTTATCTGTTGGATAGATGAGAGGTTGTATGTGATAATTCGCTTTCTCCCTCCTCCTGACCTGCCTAAAGGAAAGAGATTCTATAGTAACCATACACCAGCATTTGTAAAGCAAGTTATGCCCCCAGTATCAAACATTGACAAGTGTAAAATGTAAAATAAAAGTTGGGTTATGTAGTGCACACTCCTATAGCCAAATCATGCATAATAAATGTTCGAACATGTTCCCCCAATCCCAGGTTGACTTCCTCAATGAGATTTCGTGGGATTTGAAGGTCACCTGCATATGTGATTGGATTTAATCTGCAGGCTGTATTATGAATATATGATCGGATGAGGTTGGAAAGCCACCAAGCGAATTGACTGAGTGAGTGTAGTAATCTCTTCAAATTATCCAGTACGATCGACTTAAGATTCCAGTCTGGTGTATATGTGGGTGCAGGGTCTAGACTTCATTCATGAGCTTAATTCAAACCTCATGAGCATTTCATTTCGGATTGCAGAATGAGAACAAGGAAATTTGATACAACTCGAACAACTGCACACATGGCATGTGAACTGTGAGAGTCAATACTTCGTTGGTAAGATGCGTTTTCCACATCACAATTCAAGAGGTTACAATCAATCACATGACATTTTGCTTTTTGACGAAATGGAAGAGCAAATTGTTGACTCGGACGCAAGGTATTCTGCCTCCCTTCTAGGAAAAAGAAACTGGACAATATCGCTGGATTACTCACCACATCCTGTTGAAAGTGTCCACACCTAAACTAAAACAAAATTGGGACTTCGATCCTGTTTGTGATTTGAGCATCAAGATTTCTCCAAAAGGGTGAATACTTGCCAGTCTTATGAAGTTACAAAACTTGGAGGCGCAATCAAGTCTGTTTGGGTCTACACAAAAGACCACAGCAAAATCCGAAGTGTTTCACTAAGTGAGATGCTCTCAATATCCAATATTAGAAAGAGCAAGCACTGTGTGCATCTCTCGTGACTACACGTGCAAGCACAACACCACAATCCACACACTGAGATTTCTTGAGATTTACAAATCTCTCGGACATTTGTTGGACGAGTCAAATAGTAAAGATACGCCAATTCAGCGTAGGAATGTCAAAGATTTCCTGAAAAAATGAGTACAAATGACTGTATTAAGGGATGAGATCGTCTAAGATAATATGCCTGGTTGACCAGGTCTTGTATTGAAATCTAACCAGAGCTAGATCTCAGGTGTCAAGCACTGTACTGTAACATGCCCCAACTCACTTCCATGAAGGGATTGTAGAGTTTCAACCCACGACGTATAATCTTTCTGCTGGGGCATTTTCAACTGAACTGAACGAATATGATCTAATCGTTCAAAATGGGTGAGAGCAGGAAGTCCGGATCTCGTGATTGAAATCATAACTACAATTTCAAAAAGTGTGTATAGAGGAGGATACTGATGATATAGCTGATTATAGCTGATATCAAAACTCAAGGTAACAGAAATGAAGCTGATACCCTTTGTATCCTTAGTATCAGGATAGTTGGGGGTGGAGATTGATTGAACAGGCTCTTCCTGACCCCTTGCCTCCTCAAATCATTTAGAATCACGGGACTAGACTACAGTAGGAAAGAAACTGGAGGGTTGGATTAACATGGCTACTTGACGGGGGAGCAAATGAGCCCAACCTTAGGCATCAAGTAAACCTGGCTTTTGATGACTCGATCCTGGACAAGAAATCCGGGTGTCACCATGAAGCCAACTTTAGAAGAGAAAAGAGATGAGTCGAACTGAGAGACTGTCAACACATCCAACGACTCCATAAACTTGGGATCAAAAGTGGTCGAGGTCTTCACACAGAAGATAGCAGCTGGAGGTTCAAAGGAGAAAGCCAGTTTGTGTGCACGCCACACATGCTTCATTGCCTCCAGGAAATCCTCAACCAGACTTTGAGGCCATTCGTCCCACCACTGTAATTCATCATGAATTGCTTGGAACTTCCTGTTGCAAAACATATGAAAATTCCTGTGATATACCTTGCCATCCGGATCGATTGCATCTGTTGGGCTAAGCAGCGCCAGCTTCTGGTACTCATCCCATGCTGACATCCTGATTGACAAGGATGCATTGGACTTCTCAAGGAGACCATAACTTTCACTTCCAAATTCACCAAGAACAATTCTGTTCACCCAAGCTTCTACCCCATATTTCAAGTGCCACGGTTTAGCGAAGGACGTATGAGGCATCAATCGGGCAATCAAAGCACCCACCACGTCTTTTGATTTGCCGTCAAAATCATCCATGGAGACTCTCGCCTCTCCATGTTTCACCAGTGATGCACAGAAGCTGCGTAAGAACGCTTTTTGGACTTGAACTATTTCTTCAAATAGGGAAGTTGTGGAGTCATTCCAGGCAGTCTTATTGAAGGCCAAGGAGACTGGATTACTCAAGTCCCTTGGGGGACCCATGCACCCCAGCGTCCTTGATTTAGGGGCAGATTTCGCCCTCCTAGGTGTATTGTCCTTTTCACGAGGACCTTTTTTCTCACTCGTGAACTCTGGCACTTTAGAAGGCGCTTTGCGAGGTGTTTGGGCAAAGTCGTCACCACCTTCACACGGTACTGATGGCAAAGCCAGCTGAGACGGTTGCAGGGTTATTGTCTTGATTTCTTGACACATGGATTGTAGAGCACTGTACATCTGCTTCATCTCTTTCATTTCTTGCTGGTGTTGTTCACGAAAACTCGACCACTCCTCTTCGAACTTGGGAGAGGGTGATGGTTGTGCAGGCTTGGACCGTCTGCGAATACCGCAAGTGAGCACAGAGAAAAATAGACAAAAATGGCATACACCTCGATTCGTGCTCAGTAACACAACAATCATCACGACCTGATAACATTCTGTGCTACTTTCAAAATGACTAGGAAAGATATCCTCAGCGCGCCCAATGCTCAACATGGAGCACAGCAACTGGCGTTCCATTACTCGGGCTTGTTCACTTTAGAAACAACATCTCCTCGATTCGTAATTCGTACCTGAAGAAAATACCGGTCACAGATTTCGACAGCTTGCGATTGAGGGCTCCGGGAGCAGAGGAAGGCGTCTTGCTGCCAGACGGTTTGCAAGCGTCTGGAGTGGAGGATGGGGACAAATCAATTCCCAACCCAATCCCATTCCACGATTTACATCCGCAGCCAACCTCAGATACTTGGGGCACATGTTGGCCTCTACCTGCAAGAAAATGGGCAAAATAATGAGTTGTGGCAATGTGCTCGAACGCAACAAAATTTCTGTTGAAATTCCCTTGGTGGACAATGACTAAACAGATGATATTGGCAACAAGATTGAATTTCTTCAAGAATGATATGTTCACGGACAATAAACTTACCTCCAAGAATTGAAGGGTCCAGAGTATTTCTTCTTGCTCTGTTCGTGGACTTGGACCGTCCTGTAGGAGGGACCCTGTGACGGTCTCCATTGGGGGTCCCCAACCTCTTTGTGAAAGGATCCTCAAACTTATCTACAGAAATCCGCCCTCCATTGCGACCCTGCTCCTCCGGGGTCTTCGACTTTTTCACCGCCGCACTTTTGCTCCCTCCCTGCTGACTCTCCCGCATGGCTGTAAAACCGGAGATACAGCCGGGATTGATAAATCTGCTCAAGGACGACATTGCAGCGATAAGTTAGACAGAACTCCAAAGCGATAAAAGCCCCAGATAAGAAAACATCACAATGATTCTCATTCCCTTCACCTACAACAATGTGCGAATTTCACAAGGCATTGTGCAGTGTATGGTCTGGAAGAGCAAGAATCTCTTTCCTGCCTAGGAAGGATTGAACCGTGGTAATATGGCCAGTGAGACTGTGAGATTCAATGTAAGAATAAATTCAGGATTACGTAATGGCAGCTTCACTGCAACCATCCAACACTGCTTCGCTGGTCCACTCGATTAGCTATAATCCTTAACCGGTGCTTTTACTATGTCATATGTGAGTGAGCTATACTCTTTAATCGGTGCTGTTACAATGTTATATGTGAGTGAGCTATACTGCACTGGACTCTGTTACAATTTTACCTTTCCATATCGTTGCAACAGTAGAGAAGACAAGCAACGGAGTTGCAGAGAGCCAAACCGCATGTAAAGCGAAATTGGATCGAGGAAAGAGACGGAACGAGCAGACGCGGTTAAAGCGACACATATTCTGGAACCATAATGGACGAACCTACTTACAGATTACAGTATTAATCCTTTTCCCGCGCTTCCCGATCCCTTCTTCAGGCTAGATCCACGGCTCGCGCAAAGAATGCAGCCTTCTATCTGAACCTCTCATTGCATTGTTTGATCTGGTGACCATTTCCAAGGGCATCTTTCCAGTATGAGCTATGAAAATCTTGAACTCGGGAACTAAAACGTTCACAAAACCTCATCCCTCGGCATCGCATTCTTCGTCCTGCCTTCCTCAGGTGTCGCAGTTACACGAATTCAAGTATCAGAACCACAGCAGCAAGTCTGCAAGCAAAAACAGAAGAACAAGCTTAGAGATGAAAACAAAGCGAACGGATCTCACATGAAAATCCTGACAACACTCACTTTGATTGTTCCTAAACATCATTTTCCTTCGCAGGTTACTTCTGCACTCTTAACAGCAACTTGATTGGAAATCACCATCTCTCCTCGATCGAGATCACAAGAAAATAGAAGCTACACGATTCAAAACAACACAATGATTCCGAGCTCCGGATCCAACGCAACTCCAAACAAACAATGCAGACACCTCAAACGCGACAACGAACAACACACTATTACAGTAGGTGAGGCGTCACCCACACCTCGGAGTAGTACAAATGCCAGCATACGGATCATCATCATCATCTCTCAGTAACAAACGTCCTCCTCCTCAAGCAATCGAGTGCTTCAACGCAATCCAGCGGCATCATACTTTCTTCTTACAGTACACAAGCGGTGACAAACCTACACGATTCAAGACAAGGCAATGCTTCTGAGCTCCAGATCCAACGCTACTCCAGAGACACCTCAAGTGCTGTAACGAACAACACGCTAAGTAAGCGTCATCCACACCTCCTCCTCGCACAAAAATTATCTCTAGAGAGGGTTGGTCCTCCTCATCCTCACTCTCGCAATCGAGTTATCCAGCATTATCGGACATGTTTACAGCACACACGTGGTGACAAACCTACATGATTCGAGACAAGACAATGCTTCTGAGCTCGGGATCCAACGCCACCCCAAACAATGTAGAGACGCCTCAAACGAGGCAACGAAACAACACGCTACGTAGGCGTCATCCAAACCTCGGAGTAGTCCAAAATGTCAACCTCCTCACACAAGAATTATATCTTTGGAGCAAACGTCGTCCTCATCCTCCTCTCGCAATCGAGTGCCTCAACGCAATCCAGCGGCTTCGGACATTCTCACAGAACACAAGAGGCGACAATCCCGCCAATCTCAACCTCCACGGGAAATTCAAATGCTTAAGAAAATAAGCAGAGCCGTGAGCGTTGGCCAGAAAGCGCTTTGGATCCAACGATACATCCAACCAATGCAGAGACACCTCGGACTAGGCAACGAACAACACGCTAGGTAGGCGGTATCCACACCTCGGAGTCGTACAAATGACAGGGCTCCTCACATAAGAATTATCTGTTCGGCGCAAACTTCCTCCTAATCCTCTCCTCGCGATCGAGTGCCTCAACGCAATCCGATGGGCATCGCACATTACTCTCACAGAGCACACAACAGGTGAGAAGCCCGCCAATCTTAAACTCCAGGGTAAAATCAAATGCGTAAGAAAATAAGGAGGCCAATGAGGGAGGCAGGGCGGGCGGGCCGGAAAGCGCTCTCACGGATCGAAGTCGTGCGCGGGTGTCCAGGAGCTCCGTCACCAGGAGCGGAGTGCGATGATCGCAGGGAGAGGGCGGGAGCTTCGGCTGCCTTGGGGAGCGAGCGCGAGCCCCGAGACGCACGCGCATACGAGCCGCAGGAAACACTGGGGATGGATGGATGGGTGGATGGAAGGAAGGATGAAACACAGATGATGTATGGATGAATGAAAACGAGAGACATTGTCCGGGCACACCAAGTGGTCAGTCTCCAAGTATGATGATGCATGCACATGATAACCGATACGAGGGCCTCAACTATGGGTTATATGCAGTCACATTCAAGAGCTAGATGAATGTGTGGTTTGCAAGGTGGATGGATGACAAAAGGATAAGTAACATTTCCGGTTTAAGCAAAATAGATATGGATGGATGGATGGATGGATGAATTAACACATGTGACATTGTTGGTCGAAGTGTATCAAAGTTGTCTACGATGAGTATGATAGTGTTTACAATAACCGACAAGAGGACCTCAATTGGGGGTAATAGACAATTGTCTTCACGAGCCAAGTGAATGCATGGTTTTGCATTCGTGGGTGAATGGCATAAGGATAACATTGTGTCCATTGTGGACAAAAATAAAACGGTATGAATGAAAATCTTGTGGCATTGTATGGTCATGGTGTACCAACTGGTCATTTCATTTCATAGTTTTAAATACCAATACGAGGAGCCTATATCTAGTTGTCTTCGCGAATTGCGAGAGGGGTTAGTGCATACGGTCCCAATCCGTGATTGAGCAACATGTGTCAAATATCATACACATTCAATGTGAAGAGGTAACCATATCCCGTCACATTTGGTGAACTATTGTCCAAAAGAACGGTTCCAAGTTTTGAATCGTTGCTTAGCTATGTTGATTATGGCTATAACCATACCTTTCATAGCCACTAGAAAGATATATTACATCATGCGCAAGGTGCATCTGCATACAAGCCACATGAACATTGGGATGCTTGAAAATGTTTGTGCTTTGGATGAGTGTATGTTTGCAAAGGTGGCATAATGACATTACCATTAACAATGTCTCTAAGTCAGTCCATGCACAAATAATGACATATTAATGAAAACACGTGACATTGTTCAACCATGCCTAGTGGTCAATTTACAATTCTATTAACTAACATGAGACCAACTATAGTCATTTGTTGCCTTTAGCGAGATGCAAGAGCAACGAGGGGGCTTGGATATAACTCGTAGTTGGGCCACACGTGTTGGTTATTATGCCTAGTTGGTATGTGCAAGACTAGACTTAAGCCAAAAATTATCTTTCTCGTATAATTTTGGGAAATTTTGGTTCCAATCCGCAATCGGATATTTCACAAACTCCATGAGACAAAGTTATTGTATAGAAGCAATAAAAGGTTGAACTAACATGATAAATTCCTCGTTGATATGTTACAATTGCATTGTTTTTATTTTATTTTATGTTTTCTTCTTCTAATGAGCCGCATTTTGCTACTACGAGGCACTTTGTTACATGAAACTAAACCACATAGCATAATACAACTTACGCCACTGCATATAATTTTTTTCTTCATAATCATATAGTATACCACCCTTTTGTGTAATGTAGCCATCAAGGGTTAAGGTAGGAGCATGTGTGAATGACACTTTGAGCACTACGATTCCTTACCAAACTTGACAACCATATCCATTCTTTTTACTTTAGATAAGCATTTACATGATAAGCACAACTACATTATGGTACCATGAATAAGAGCAATTATGAGTTATATAGCAAATGCTCATAGCCATAGACCTCATTTGACCATTCTTAGTCGCATAAGGGGTGCGAGGTGTAATGTGGTTTCATAATTCGGGAGCACGTGTAGTCAGGTGGGATGAAGTAAATGCATGCCCTTCATGAAATAATCACTTGGACCCAAGTCAAGCACAAAGAGATACCCCTCACCACACTCATTTGTACCTAGTGTCATTACAGGGTTTGTATCTTCCAATATTGTAGTGGTGAGTTGCATGTGCATGCAATTGCTTGAGATCCACGATGTTGTATGAGATGTAAATATGATATGATATGATATGATATGATCTATATATATATATATAGCTAACGTTCATTATGCAATTCAACTAATATATTAGATGAGCATGGATGGGTGGGTGGTTGAGTGGAAAATGGTTTAGGTCAAATTTATTAATCTAACCACCTACTTTGCACTGGACCACATGACATAATATATTTTATGCCCATCATACACCATGGACTTGTAGTATGAGAATAATTGGACTCCATACCAAATAGCATATATTCAGACTGCATAAAGCACATTATAGCAATGAAGTACGTTAGCTTTCCACTACCATGAATCCTAAAAATTAAAAAAAAAAACTCACATTTAAGTAAATATTGACATAAACCTCAAAATATATGTTTGTTGGTTTCTTTAATTTTGTGGGTGGATTTGTCAACACAATTGTAATAAGCTCGGGGGGGGGGGGGTAGTCATTGGTTGGAGTAGCAATATACGTGCGAACAAATGATAGGGTATTTTTAAAAACATGGGGGCTAAAAATTATAAATGAACTTAAGAGTAATATAGGGTATCAAAAATGGCACTGGACATCTTTAAAGTACTATAGGGTATGGAATAATAGGTAATTTGGAATTATAAGTAATGCAAGCCATTTTTCTATTAACCCAAAGTAGAAATTTACATAATGATAGCATGTGAAAAAAAAAAAAAATTGAAAGTAATAACCCCCTATAAAATAGTGGTTGTTTAACACACTGCACCCCCCCCCCCCCCCCGAGGTAATAAGTCATATGAATCCTCATCCAATAACTTCAATGTTAAGTTTTCAAAATATGATGAGGAAAAATATGTCTTTAATGTTAAATCCATACAATGAAATGGTAATATAATAAAAATATAACTAAAATATCATCAAAATGAACTTTACATATTCTACGGGAGGATCGTGCTGATCAAATTTCATCCACAATACCCTCTTCTCATCCACCTTGTTAGTTCCTCCACCTCCGTGTTCACATATTCATTAGGTGTGGATACTTTTCTTAATATTGTTGATTTATATTATGGTGTTAAATTAATCCGTGTGAAGAGGAGTTTTGATGATGTGGCCATTTCCTAGTGGCATTGAAGAGGATGGTCTAAACATACATACCTATGTCCTCTCGTGATTGGTGTACCCAAAACTCATCAAATGGGATGAAATCTTGATGTATTGGTGAAGTCGATTTCTCCTTGTGTCAATTATAACGACAATTGACATGAGCCACCCAACTATGGGTTGTAGCCATGTCCACTCACCTCTGTTGCAAGTCACGTAGACAACTACACCAAATTGTCTAATTAGTGTGGGTTACCATTTGGAGTTACGTGTTGCTATAACTTTTTTTATTGACACTATCTTATTTACCAAGTAAGTTACATCATGCTCTTTGATGTGCGTACTAATTATGTATGTAGTTTGAGCAAAATAAAACTCATCCATGATGAATGACGTAGGGATGAAGAACCCCAACTGACCCCAACAAGAAATGGATGGATAAGAAGTGCACTAAACATTGTGCATAGTGTCACCGATCATACCCATAACATTACTTAGCACATATTGTTTGTTAAGTGGGGGGGGGGGGGCTCATAATACATAACAATCAAATGTTCAAAAAGTTGAGCAAAATACTCAGTTGTATAAGCATCTAAATTCTAATATCCCACGGAGGGTGCAATGAACAAACAGTGAGTGTTGAGTGATGTTATGGTTCGCCTTGCTCAATGTTAATTGTAAACTGCTCGTGTAGTGTCACCAACACTAAATGTCAACCTACCATTATTTGTCCTCCCTTGTTAACAAATTTGGACATCAGTGAATCGTAGACAATTGTCACGACAAATGTCGCTCACGAAGTGGGAATTCATCCAATTTTTTGCATGACAAAAATATTAGAATATTAGAGATGTTAGGATGATGAACTAAAGTAAGTCGAGATGACGATATTTGTAATTCGTAAGAAGTGTCGTTGGAAAAGTTACCACAGTGGCATCAAATACCACACGACACTAATTACAACATTTGGTGTACTTACTAAGTACACAATAATTTGCTTACATATGTGAGTACAGCAGCGAGAAGAACCCCGGATGGATGAAAGTTGGTGAGCTTGTGGAAAGGGCTGGATGAACAACAATGCGGACTGTCAGACAACAGGGGTTAGGATGGATGGATGGATGGATGTGCCACATGGATGACCCCTCCCCCCCAGGAGTGGATGAACATATGGGTTGGACTCTTGGAGGAGGGATCCATTGGAATGGGGAAATCTATCGAGAATAATTAATGTTCAGTTGACTTTATGGGTCGGCGATGATTTTGCAATTGTCAACCAAACGTTTGATATTATAGAATAAATATATGAGGCACACAGCCATACTGTATTGTGGAGAAGACTTCTTCTACACTTATATGTGCAATTAGGATGGGTACGTGTTCATATTACCACCATTGACAACATCTTGGATGGGATGTACACTCTAAACTCCGTAGTATCACACATGTGGCAACCAAAGCGCACGTGATATTACGGAGTTTTGTAGTGTTAACATGGATGCGTGATACTATAGAAATAGTGTAGCATGTGACATTATGGAATCACACAAAGGAGATGTGAGGACAATTTGAATTCGTCTTCATGTCACCTACGCTACTGTGGTCCACTCCACTTGGCCTTCGTGGGCGATGTGGCGGATGAATGCATCAACATTCAACAAGTGGCATCAGAAGAAGAAGGTGACACTCCATATGTTGACACGTGGCGCATGCGAGGGTGTGGGTTGACTTATTGGTTGATATTACGGAGTTTAAGGTGTACTACTTTTAATTCCATAAGTCTTTCGGCTTTCCATACTCTAAAATCAATTTCATTTCATCGGGGAGGGTGGGTGGGTGGGTGGGTGGGTGGGAGTGTTGAGTCCCATGTAGAGTACAATGGTTATGATTCTTAGTCAGCTGGCCGACCGTCTAAATCAAGATCACAGACCGTGAAATAGTTCTTTGAGTTTAAACTACAATGATTATGCCAAGTAGTGCATGTGGTGCTAATTTTGAAACATGTACTATTTGTAAAGTCTCAAAATTAGTGAGGGCCGCGAGAATGTTATTGAGAGATATTGAATTCGTGATCATTTACCATATTTTTTTCAAAAGAAAATTAGTGTGTGCTCTAAGGTGCTTGTAGAGCAATAATAACTCATATGCAAACATGTTTGTCAATCAACAGTGGTAGGATGAAATAGAGTTGGTATTCTCAATGAGCAGTGCTTCCTAGATCTTTTGGTGGCATTAATTTCCTAGCGTAAAGAACTCAATATCACCTTGACTAAGTTTCCACACTTGCTTTTAGCCCTTCCTCACTAATTGGGATGCTCAATGTAGTACGAATCAACAATAACTTATAATGGCATCCGTTCTTAGATCCGCACCTAACCACAAACCACTCACATAGTAGGTGTGCTCGTTCATGAAAGCAACATGACTAGGCCCTCCTACTTTTGTAGTTTGGACAATCCATCTTCCACTGCATACACAGATCATCAGTTCTTGGAACTGTGGTAATTGCACATGGTACAAACTGTTGAATCAAAAATCATAACCAACTGATCATCTAAAAGTAGACAATTTATCATACATGTCATATTATATCATCCATGGATGCACGATATCATCCATAAATTCTCATATTTTTGTCCACGAGAGTCGATTGGTCACGTATATCATCACTCCCGTGACTCGTCATCCACTCCAACCCCCGTACCACAATCACCACCGACCGACATCTCCCGGACTTGCCCAACATCCTTGTGTTGAACGTTTCTAGTGCAATATATGAATGAGGTGTGAAATCGTTTTCTATCACTTTCAATTCTCCTCCCCGGTAGGTATGATAAGTTACTCCACATAACTTTGGTCCCTTTCTAACAAGGCTCCTCCTCATATATATAGACCGACCCACCTAAACCCCTCCATTATTGGGCCCATTAGTTATTACCATAACGCCGTATGCTCCTTCACCCGCCCTTCTTCCCCAATAACTTCAAGGTCCGTGACGGCTTAAGTAGTTCATGTGGCCCATTAGTCGTAGAATATTCTCCATCGAGGCACCCGTTTATTTGTCAACCCAAAATGAATGTCACCTTCTAGACCCAAGCTTTTATACTGCGGCTGTGTTGGATATGAATTCCGTACTGACCTCCATTATTAAGGATGTTATTAGCTAGGTGGTCACTTGCTCTTGTCTATAGCCTCCGAACTCGATCACCAACATAAAAGAGCCATTGAAGAAACCAAAGACTACCTTATGATAAATCGTTCGGATACATGAAGACTTCACAAAGACTATCTAGTGTCTATTTTATATACTTGTATACAGTCAATCTTGTATCTCTAGGTTAGGGAGCACCTTAGGGCCGCTTCACACTATGGCCGTCCAAGTCGAGAGGCTGTGGGATTGAATGGCCAAACTTTGTCGAGAGTCCAAAGAAATGGGCTGAAAAAAGCTAGCCAAAAAATAATAGGAATTGGAGCTGTCAGCCAAGCATAGTGTGAAGCTTTCAAAAGGCGAAGCCCAAAGTCCAAACCTTTGGTCATGAACTTCCACGGCCTCTCAACTTGGACAACCATAGTGTGAAGCCTGCAAAGGCCAAGCGCAAAGTTCAAACCCAAGAAGGAGCATCCCACTTTATTCCTTGCCCAAAACAACCCCTCCAACCTAACGGCCAAGTTCTTGTAATTTTTTAAAATTTGTTTTATATAAGAAATCGACATCCTCACAACCATAGTTTCGGTTTTCATTCTTGTTTGACCCAAACTTCCTTCGAGAGTCCGTCGCCTTGGTCAAAAAGTGTTGCCATGTAGGCATTATGGAGAGCAACATCCTTTGGACTTTGGTCTCTAGTGTGAAGGGTCGAGAGGCCGGATTCTTGGTTTCTTGCAATTTGATTGGTGGAAATCGATGGCCTCTCAACCTTTGGTCATAGTGTGAAGCGGCCATATGAACATATTTTCTTAATTCCCGTGTAGAGAAAAAGACCATGTGTACTGCAAGTTTTTTTCCCCCTAATATTGAAATAAGTACATATTCTAAAGTGAAAATTGTGTTGGCACCCAAAACCATTAGAGGGGGGGGGGACACAATGTTCACATGGTGAACCTTCTCAAAATGAACATACATATATTATGCAAGATTACAAGGGTGTTGGTTTTGGGTGTTGTCTTGGTTTAAGTTGCCCCTGCCTTATTTAGTTGTGCTTGCAGTATATTTGTGCATTGGAATGTTTTCCCCGTCTCAACATTTCACATCCATGGCAATTGTTTCACACGGTCAACATGCTTTACCATGTGTTTTTGCTTATTCACTCACATATTATTTGATAATGAAACACACTATTAATGTGAGATGATAAGCAAATCAAAAATTTGCATGTAGCAATATGTCTCACAATCTTTGGAGCTCATATGAATATCTTGTTTCATCGTTGTATCTATAATCTTTTATAGGCTCGTACTTGAAGAATTTTGTATATCTATACTTTTGCGTTTGCATGACATTCCCAAATCATATTGTCTTCTCCCTCTAAACATTTCACATTCATGGCAATTGTTTCACATGGTAACATGTTTGGATGTAGCATTACTTTTGAAATTCTACGAATTTGTTGAATTACGGGAGGAATCCACCTATTAGCACAAAATTATCCATTGGTTAACACTTTTGCTCTATATTCGCGAGGTCCTTGGTTCGATTCCCCCTTCCTTCATGCCCAAAATTTCCTTCATAATTCATGCACATATTATTGCCCTCCGTATTAAACAACAAAGATGCCGTACAATAGCTAGAAAACTAGGAACAACACTATCAACAAATAGTCACATCATTCAAGGTTACGGAGCAATGTGGAAGTTGGATAAAGTAATGTCAAGTTGTCCACACATTCTTAGTGAGAGAGACAATCGTTACTTGACACGATTGGTGCAAACAAAATAAGAGAGTACTACAATAAAATGACATCAAATACCATGTGACATTAAATTCCATATTTAGCATAGTTGGCACATACAAACCCTACCCACCATTCAATATTCCCCTCTACATTTGGGTGGGTTTATCCTTATTCACACTAGAATCTAGCGGGCAACCGGCCTACATGGGAACTCAACTCTAATTCCCCCACTCTCTCTCTCTCCCCCAAGCCCGACATGTCCATCTATCAATGAATCTAGAGTATAGTCTAACCTCGTTTATACGTCACCCTCGATATTACGACACATTTTTGCGCGACCAAACTTTTTAGTTCAAAACTCTTTCTTTAATATGACTACAACACTTGATAATGCGACATTTAGAATCTCCATTTTGTCATATTAAAGAGGTAATTAATGCTATAATTCTTTTCATCTATGCTATGTACATTTAAAATATATTCATTTTCACTTAGGAGCTACTTGGGAGCTTCACTTATCATTGAGAACTTAATGATAATTAGGGTTACTAGTCTAAAATGGACATGATTAGGGTTAGAGTGGCATGCAACACCAGAGATCTTTGAACTCCTATTTCAAGAGTTGTTGAAAACATTTGTATTTATTTGAAATTATATGTTATTATGTCATACCATCCATATTACTTAAACTTGTTGTATGTATATTTTAAGCTCACATTACTTTATGTTTTTCATATTCCCTCAATAATACGACAACTTTACACCATTTGTGATATTAATGAGAAGACGACACCTTGATAATACAACTTTTTTTGTGTTTCCCAAACGTGCCATGTTAAAGAGGGAGAACAGTAGTAAAATTGTGATCCTTCTTACTTTACGCTTTGCCACCGTCAGCTTTCCCAGAGGATTAGAAAGGTCGGTACCTGGAGACCACGTTCCCAATCATCCCTCTGACTACACCTTCTCGTGACCTAACCCGAGTGAGTATAAAGAAAACCTTTCTAGGAAACTTTCTCATACTAAACTTGGCCCCGTGTTTTAGAAGAATTAACATTAACCTTTCAGTGACCGTACGTAACCGGTTGGCCGCTTTGTTTCGCCGAGGTGGCACTACACGATTGGCTCTGAGCACACAGGTTTTGCAGACGATAACCTCGACATCCCAGCCGGTTATGATCATCTAAATCGGTTATGGTGACAGGTGACCCGCTGTTTAGGTCACCTGCACGGCTCAACAAAGCGGCCTACCGGTTACGTCCGGTAATCGTTTTATTGGAACCGGTTATCGGTGCAGAACCGGTTCTATCAAGTTGGCTCGCCCGCAGGCTCGCCACCTTGACAGAACCGGTTCCAATAAAACGATTACCTAATACGTAGTTGAAGTTCTTTCTGACAAATCCAACTATATAGATGTTTGTAGGTTAAAGGTGACTACTCAGGGCCACTTCACACACGAGCCAAGAGCCATGACCATGAAATTGTGAGAGCCTAAAAGAAAGTGGCCAAAGACCGTCCTAACACACCTCCAAAATCATGTGGTGTAGTCACGGATTCTCAAGTGTAGTGTGAAGTTATGTGTGATCAGGCCCTCAACCAAATGCTCATACATGGTAAAACTGAATAAATCAATGGTTGTGAGAGTTTGGAGTGTCATGGTCTCCTGGTTTTGTGTTAGGCCTACCTCCTAGAGGTGGTTTTTTTTTTTAAATAATCCAAGTGACCATGAACATGATCCATTCGATGCCATGTGGATTTTACATCCATCTTGCATTCACATACTTTGTTGGTCCCTTGAGTGTAGTGTGAAGCGAACTTGGACCGGCTCCGCCTTTTCCAACAATGAGAGTGCTTGAAGTGTAATGGTCACGGGCTCTCAGTCTCATGTGTGAAGTGACCCTCATAACCCAATTTTTAAACGTTGAAGTTATGTTATGTATGATATTATAATAGGCATGTTAACAATGATCTTGAACATAGCATTATTCATATCCATAACAATGTTATGTGGGACTCATAGTATTCCATAAGATATTCTCATGCTTGGATTGCATAGGGGGATATTTTGTGGAATATTTTCAGTCCCACAAAACAACGTTATGGATATGAATAATGTTATGAAAGGCACCAGTTTAAAATTAAATTGGGGTTTTTTTTTTTTTTTTTTTTTTTTATTGAACCTCCCACTTGTGTCATCGCCAAATGACAAAATGTTACCCTCGTTCAAAAGAGGGGTAATGTACCTACTCAACAACTCACAAATCTTGAAACCATTATTTTGTGAGTTTTTATGAAGCTTTGCAATTTGAGGCAGCGGTGCCACAACTATGCACCTTCCATGTGGATTTACACCCATCAACACATGTACAACTAATTTTTTGACAACAGATGTTTGGGATATGTTGCGTTTGAGTGTCATGCAAATTTCCATATCGAGTAGGAATTAGTTGTAGGTACGGATAAAAAATAAAAAATAAAAATAAAAATATAGTAAAATAAATTTTAGGATATGTTGCCCCTAATCCGCAAAGGTGATGAATGTCAAATTTCAGTTCGTGGACGGGTTCCAGTGTAAACCAATTGAGAGTACACTCCCATATTTGAATTAATCAAAAAATAACTAACTCTATTGAATCATAATTATCCATGTGGCATAGCATAGCATACTTGAGTATGAACAAGAGGAGTAGTTGAAACAATCAAGAAACCATCCAAACTAGTGTGAAAGGGGTTTGTGCGAATTGCTCACAAAACATATTGTGGCCACATATGCATCATAGCTATGTGATGCTCCACCTAACCATTGACAATAATTGGTATAATTATTTAGAATCCATGCTTTGTATTTTTAGATATGCATTATTTCAAAATTGGATATTGAGACCGCTTATAAGTTGTTTATTTACATATTGACATACACCTTGCGAGGGTGGGGTGGAGCAGTGATATGTTCATTTTGAGGAATCATGAACATAACAATAATAAAATATCACGTTTCATGATATTACTCTATATGAACTCAAATGAAATATTTTAGGGGTAAATCGACCATTTAAAAGTGTTGGGGTTTCAAGTCGAATCAAAGATACGATATAAAATGTAAGATCTAGGGCCTCCTCCTTTAGCCCAAGAAAATGAATGTCTTTAATTGTGTCCGTTAACAAATCATCAAAGCATCCAACCACTACCTTTCTTGTGGTCGCAAAAATCCAAACATACAAATTCACAAACAAATAATACAAAGAGAGAGATTTGAAAATTATAACTCAAATTGTGAAGGAAATCAAACTTTCCCGGACACAAGAACACATGGCTAGTTATCACATGAAATTTGAGATTGCACATTATTTTCAATTTCATAACTTGATGTTGAAACTAATGCTTAACCCTCACTTGAGGACACCGTACTCTAATTTTATCAACGCATTCGGCTCCATAGTTGAGAGGAGATACAAACGTGGTCATAGTTTCTTGACTCATTGATGCTTGTTGCCCAAGACTTGGCAAATCTAATGAAGGCAATGCATGCAACTGAGAAGGGGTTGGAATCACATGGAAGTCTTGTATCAAGATATACAATGGTTTATGTCTTCTTCTATGGTTGTTGCCAATATGTCAAGGTTCTAGTTTATTGGGTCCCCTAATCGTTAGCACGAGTACCACTCTCCCATGACAAAGATATTCAACATGACAAACTAAAAACAAAGGGATCTATGTCATGACAAAAGTGAAGCATTATCCAGCCACGTGGCTCAAGTGCAAATTTGATTGCACTTGTACAAAGGAGAAGTCCTCTTGAAGAAGATCGCTCTTTTATATGTGTGCACACAACCACCTTCCATTCTCCAACATCCAAGTGTTGCAGTGACTAAATACATGGGAGTCGTTATGGGCAACTAATCACAAGGGGCATTATTAACATTCTTTCTTGCATGCACACCAAATTTGAAGCCAACCCATCCTCCTCTTCAATTCAACTATAGTGCATAGAAAAATGTGTGTGCACAAAACATGTAATTTTGAAATGTGTGTGTATAGAACATGCCTAGAAATGATGGTTGAGCACTTCGGAGTTCATCACAAAGGCCGTAAAACATCTCCAAGTTGAGGTCCATGAAAAGTTGGGGGGTCTAAATCACCCCCCTTGAATGGACCTTGGTTTCAAGTTTGAAGATTGGGTTTTTAAACTAGGAGGAGTGTTTTCTTAAGTTGTGATTTAGCATGATGGTGATGATGCCTCACCGCCACTTCACTTTTCCTTACCAAATTGGTGTTCACATAATTGAAGACTTTGGACGAGTTCGAAAAAAGCAAGCAATTTCTAAAAGATTCACCATTTGTGCTTCAAATCTTGTTGTTTGTACTTGCCATGTTGCCATTGTGTAGGTGATTGTATACTAAAAGACCATGACCAAAGTATGCAAATTCTTGCATGGTATATGGACTCGTATGGTACCAAAAACAAAATCTGTAGTCAAATGTCCATACCCTACTAGTATAAAAAATGGTGAATTCCTCATTATAGAAATGTGAATGATAAAAATAAATAAATTAACAAAAAAATCAATACCATACCAACACTCATAATATTAGACAACCATTGTGATTGGGTCCCTTTCTAGAGGGGAAGCTTTGCTCATAGGCTAAATAGTTGGCCTAGTATTTTCTCAGCAAAATCTTGCAAATATTAGCCCCACTTACATGGCACATGTGCCCCCTCCCCCCCCCCCCCTTTCAACACGCGCGCCCCGGAAATCACCACATGTCACCAGATTATTTGACGAGCATAGGTTAAACCCGCAAATCCAAGCATGACTAAGCTTTAGAATTCCCACATGTCGGTTCAAGTTGGCAGAGTGAACTATATTTGTGCTAAGTATTGTTCATTTATGAGGAAGCCCTAACATAAAAAGGGACATTGTGCCTGCAAAAATATTTGTTCCCGTGGTGCAAGAATTTCATGCTATGTAATGTTATGTTGGGGTCAACCCACCCTTAACCACAACAAATAGTAGTTTGTTTAGAGAACCAACACATTCAGCTTTCAAAAAGATTAAGAGCAGGAGTCGTTTAGAAATGTATTCAAGTTGAGCACCTTAAGGCCAATCCACACACTAGCCAAGGATTGTGCCCATGTAATTGTGAGAGCCCTTGACTCTTATCTAAAGGCCGTTCCAATTATGTAACTAACATGGTTTGGCGGAGTTTATGTCATGCCTACCTCTTGGAGGTAGGCCTAATGAAGATTTTGCCAAGCATATGAAACATTATTTATAGGTTTCCATATAGGAATCCAAGTCGAATTTTCAGCCATGATAATTTCTTTGGGCCCTCGAGCCTACAACCTCTAGTGGTGAAGTGAACTTGGACATCTCGGTCGTTTCAACCAATCAAGAGATCTTAGAATGCATTCAGTCTCTTGGGTGAAGTGGACCTAAGGGCCAGGAGCCGTGTCCACAAAGTTGTGAGAGCCCAAAAGAAAGTGTCTAGAGGTTGTTCCAAGACACCTCCAAAATCATTTAGCGTGGGTCATGGATCCTCGAGTGTAGTGTGATGTCATGAGTGACCAGGCCCTCAACCAAATGCTATTTCAATGAATTTCTATTCACGCAGGTCCTCACACATGACAAAATAGAATAAACCAACGGTTGTGAGCGTTCAGAGTGCCATGGTCCCCCGGTTTGGTGTTAGGCCCACCTCCAAGAGTTGGTTTTTGAAAACAACCCAAGTGACCATGAAACATGATCCATTGGATGCGATGTAGGAATCCATCTAGACGCTACCATCTAGAATGCATCCATCTTGCATTCACATACTCCCTCCGTCGGTGCCTCAAGCGTCGTAGTGTGTAGCGAACTTGGACCGGCTCCGCCTTTGCCACTGATGCGAGTGGTTGAAGTGTAATGGTCATGGGCTCTCAACAACCTTGTGTGTGAAGTGGCCCTAAGGGCCATTTCAGACATGAGCCAAGAGCCGTGACCTTGTCATGATGAGGACCCTTAACTCTCATCCAAAGGCCGTACCATGGGTGTTGGGAAAACCGTTTTATGTGGTCACAAGCCCTCAAGCATAGTGTGAAGTGAGAATGGACCATGTTGTTTTGGTGACCATTGCATATTGTTTTGGCGGGAAAAGAGAAGAGAATTTGGTTTAATATAATATGGCTCGAACCCTATCAATTTAAGAGAATTACTTAGTGGTGTTTGTCTGTCTTGGAATTTGTTTTGGAATTCGGTATGGATTCCGCCTTGCTGGGGAAAAAAACATAAAAAAGGTCATGGTTTGCCGGAATTTGTGTGAAGCCCACCTCTTGGAGGTGGGCTTGACAAAAATTCCGGGAGACCACGAAACCTTTTCCATAGTCCGTCATGTAGGACTCCATGTAGACTTTTCATTCATGAATCCTTCTTTGGGCTTTTAGGCCTTCACGTTCGTGTGTGAAGTGAACTTGGACGGTCTCCGGCCTTTCGACCAATGAGAGCTCTTAGATTGCGACGGTCACGGGCCTTCAGCCTTGTGTGTGAAGTGACCCTAACTCCTTCACGAGTCCTTTAGGGCCCTGCATACATGTTGTCAGAGAATGAAAATCATATCACACTGCACTCCACTCCACTCCACTCCACTCCACCTACTAAACTGGGATTTTTGAAACCCATCTCCAGTGCCACACAACTTGTTAGTATATATATTCATCCCACTTTGCCCAATATACATTCACTCATTGAAACACACCGCTTAATTCCATCACTGCCGTCCATGTTAGTTCCAAAAATGGTTAACACAAATTAAGCATCCATCCATCCATCCATCCATGTAGCTTAATCAGATGATGGAGGAGGCTAGGAGGAGGATCATGATGGAGCCCATTTGAATACTGCTACTTTGTGAGTGGCTATGGCAAGGCTAGAGCGGCGTTTGCTGGGCTTGGCGACCAAGCCCAAATTTGGGCCTGCCCTATAATGTAGTCCAATGGGGTAGCCAGTTAGGGCCAATTTGAAAGGGGAATCCAAGGAGGCCTGGAATTAGTGCCCCAACATCATAGCAAGCATTAAGATATAAAGCTGTTGCCGCCCCTACGCCCAACTAACTCATTATTTCCGGCCCCTCCCATTTCATTTCATGTGGTGGGCCCCATGCATATTTGGCCCATGCAGTGTTCAAGATTGAAGTCTTCAATGCCCTTCAAACGCGATTTGGCCCTTCAAAATATACCTCTCTCAAAACAGCCCTTCAAAATGCAACCCCAAACTCAAAATGAAAACTTCACTTGACGTCTTCAAATTTTTTACACCCGTCAACACTGTAGCGCTACAGTGACGAGGAGGTCGTTACAGCAACGAGGAGGTCGCTACAGTGACAACCTCAACACCTAGCAAATGATTCATTCAACATCGATCTGACTTGGAATTCAACTTTTTAGGTCTTGCAAAAGATTGGAATCCAACCCTTTCTTTGGTAAGCATTGAGTCAGTGTTGTAGTGTGATGTGATTCAATCAATGTGAAATCAGTGCTGATTTGAAATCCCGTGCAACTTTACAGATCCATTCGGTGAGATGGTTATCCTGTGGCTTGGTCATGGAGAGATTGGTATTTTGTATGCCTGTAATTTTAGAAATTTGGGAGGTTGAAGAACCCACATGGTACAAGGATCTAACTTCTCTTCAGTTCCAATTTTTCATTCACATGCTAGCTGATATATTATCAGAGTTGAATAAGGTCAATCGCAAGTTTCAGTTTGATCTTGTAGATATCACTAGCATAGCTTCTACGATTGATGTAACAATAAGCTTGTTTCGTAGACACTATCTGGGTGTAAGTTTTGGCCTGACAACCAAACACCTAGGAAAGTTTCTCCGCGAGGTGGTACCCAATGGGCAAATATTGTATGTTGATAGTTTTGGGTGTGAAAAAATGCATATCTTGCATTATGATTCCATGCCCGAGTGTGACGTAGGAGGCTCATTGGAGGCATGCATCATGTTGGGGAGGCAGTATGTGCAGAAAATCATCGATTCACTCAATGATCGATTTCCTGACTTGTCCATTTTCAATGCGGCCCGGCTTTTTAGCCCGAAGCACTATCCCGTAGATGAATTGGACAGAGGGACATTAACGGAACAATGGTTGAACCGGTTGGTGACACATTTCCGTTGGAGCGATGACCTTGTTAATCAATGCAATGCGGAATTGCTAGAATTCGTGGAGATGTTATGTTCCGTTTGTGAACGCCGAAGTATGCAAGAAGCTTGGGTTTTTTGTGGCAATGACCGGGAGTTCATGATTAATTGGCCAACTATGATGTCGCTATGGCAAGCCATACTTGTGATCCCAACTAGCACTGTTGTTTGTGAGCGTGGTTTTTCAAAGCAAAATTGGGTTAAGAGTGAAAGGAGAACTAGACTCAACCTTGACACACTAGATGCTTTAATGAGGGTTAGTCTAAATGGGTTAGGAGTTGAATTCATGGATTGGGATAGTATTTTTGAATCTTGGAAAATTGGCACAAGAACCAACAAGCGTAGGGCATTATCACTAGAAGAGGTGGAGTTAGATGGTTGATTCTTAATTCTTCACATTGTATTGGAAGCATGCACCATATAAATCATGCATAAGTTTAATATGAGCTTTTTATATTTTATTTCTATATTACTGAATTGACGTCTTGAATTTGAACTAGCCCTTCAACCGAAGGGCTCAAATTTTAGAGCCCTTCAAAATGAAACTCATATGAGGGCTTCAATCTTGAACACTGGGCCCATGGGTTTGGAGGATATTAAAAAACACTGCCCGGTGGGGCCCACTCTGATATTAGGGCCCCATGTATATATATATATATACAAACATGAGCCTTCCTCAAACTCAGCTGCCCTACGTGAGGAAGGGGAGCGCCTCCATGTGAGCTCTGACTCAAAATCCACGGCAATGATTCATGGATACTGTGTTTTTGAAACAATGGCGTGGCAGAGGAATTATATCGGGAAAGTGCGGAAGCATGTAATAAGGTATGTGGGCCTTATGTAGTCACTCATCTTGTTTGGGGACACTATATTTGAGTGGTATATGGCAAGCCTTCGTGGTTAGGAACGGACACCGAAAACCGACACGTGTTACGATGGATTTGGACTATATGCCCAACATGTAGATACCATTCTACGCTCAATAGTTATTTCAAACCATAACATTATTCAAATCCACAACAGTGTTATGTGGGACCGACAATATTCTGTGGAATATTCTCTGCATTCGAACTGAATGTGTTGACAGTTGAGTGTAATGTGTGTTTTTGACAACGACCTTGCAAGTTTTTGACATTTGACACACACACACGATTTGGAATTTGACATGTAGTGTGATTTGTGAAGAAGGAAAAACCATACGTCGATTGGCATGCTAGAAATTGGAATGACACATACTACCTGGCATGTGACAATGAGGTGGCATTTTAGAAGAAATGCAGATGTTGGTCGATTGATTTTATTTATTTTTTTGGAAAATATCACATGACACTTTGGATATGAGGTTGGATGTCAAATGAAATTTGGCAAACATACGCATTGGTTGAGAGGACCTTAAATGGTTATGTTAACAAGCCTAGGTCAAAGTTGTAGCAACTTTCCTCATAATTTTTAGAGCTCATATAATTATCTTGAGGTAGAATACGGAAATAGTGAAAATAAGTTGATTCGGCAAGAAAGAACGGTTTGTAATTTTTGCTATGTTTTTCTTAGAGATGGAGCAGAGGAAATGATGATGAATACAAGGTGTTTCATATTTTTATTCCATGTAAATAATTAGTCACATTTTCCCAAAGAGCCAAGTGAGTAAACCCCCTACTTGTACAATAGAGTTACCCTTATCGGAGCATCAAAATGTCCCCCTTTGCACACAAATGTACACAAAATGGTTAACTCAATGCTGTCCAAAAATTGATCCCAAGTGGTGTGAAACATGACCCATATGGTCAATCACTTCATCCTTTTCGGGCCATCATTTTTATAATTAGCCATCTTGGGTCCACACAAGAAATGTCATACTCGTAGTCCAGTGCACCAATAGTGGTCATTCAATGTTTTCCATTTTTCTACCTTATTCAATCCCACCAAATATTATACACTCATAGGATCTACCTAATGTCATAACAAATTCCCCACCATTGCCATTAGAGAAAAGATGACAAACACTTACATTTGTAGGTTGGAAAATAACCCTCTTAAAGCCATCGCCGCCGGCGTAAGAGGAGCCATACACAAACAATCCATACGAGCACTAGAACACCTTGGAATGCCACCATCCAAAATATATAAATAAAATTCACGAAACAAATACATCAAATCTCCATTTAAAAAAGAACCCCACATACTTGAATTCTAAACAAAAGAAACCAGATAACAAACAAGCCCATGTGGACATGCCATAGTAGGAACCCACTCCTACTTCTAACTATGTATACTAAAAAGAGCCCACCCCATGATGGAAGTAGCCATGCCTTGAAGCTTCGTAAATGTAACCAAGGAAAGGAAGGACAAACTCCCATTTACGTTGGTGTTCAAAAACTCCAATCTAATTATATCCTTATTGTTTGTCAAAGTGAAAATTCTCGTGCTCAATGAATGGTAATGTAGGTCCCCCGTCCCCCAAATAAGTACATTGACTATTGAGCCTAATTTTTTTTGTATTTTTTAGCATGTAGTCCAATCTCTTTTAAGCATGTGTATTTTGGGTATTCAATGTTGGAGTCACACCCAACCATATACCACTCACATATGGATGTCCAATTAAGACAAATAATCGAATAAGGTATGTCTACCTCACTAATAAATTTTTGCTTGGGGAAAAAGAAAAGGATTTTTTTTCACTTTCACCTCCTACCACTTTTGCATCTCCATTTCATTCATGAAACTTGGGAAATGACAATCCCATGAGCCATAATGGATAACTAGAAGAGGCAACTCTAGAATTGACAAAATTGTATGTGGAGTTGGAAACATTCATGATGAAAACGAGGATTTGCAACCTTCCTCAATTGTAACTTATAACAAAATGGGGATGAATTCATTGGTAAGGTGGGTGACTATTGTCACATAACAATACACATAGTAATGCACAACGACATGGCTTTCAACATGAAGGTGGAACTATATGAAGGGTCCACCAAGTTATTTGGGATGTTCTTCTAGACGATGGTCATATCATGTCCCTAATTGGAGAGACTTGACATGCTGGCTTGTGTGGTGGACCTTAGGGTGACGCCCAATTCATGTAAAGTGACAACCACCATATGCACGAGTGGCTTAGCACATGTGTGGTGTCAACATGGTGCTAAGGGACATGAGGTTAATTATGGGGTTGTCTCGAAAGGAACCTCACGTTGTCTCCTAGAGGGCAACACCGCTCTTTTGATCGCCTACAATCAAGATATTATTTGAATTGAGTGATTGAACTACCACTATAAAGGGACTTTCAAGTGTTTTCCAATTGTATAGGAAGTATCATAACCAAACATGACCTATAAGGTAAACATACCGAATACCATGCCTTCTCCTCCAATTGTGCCATAGGTTGCAACTAAAATGATGAATTGCATCATGTTATTCCATAATTATTCACAAGGTTGGGTTAGGAAGGTGTGGAGAAGGACATCATTCCAAGTGGTTGTTTCCATGCCAAATGATTGATTGGTTTGGATTGCATTGCAATTTCAAATCAATCTCAACAATGTGTGCGTTTGTCAAACTTTAGAATACCGTTTTGGCTTTGACAAACTTTTGTATTTGGAAAATTGTAGTAAATTTGATTTTGATATAAAAAAAATGTGTAACCACTTTAAATGTTCATGATTCCTCCTTCTTCAAAGCCAAGTACACCACCAATCTCCCTTTCCTTTGGCCCAAGTTGTGTTATTTTCATGATTTATGGAATATCTACCTTAGAGCCTGTCAAAGTTTGTAGGAGCATTAGCCCCAAAATTGGTGTTTGGCATCAAGTTAAATTGGACATTCCATACTTTGATGGCGGGGGTGAAGGTCATGTGTGGAGGACCAAAGGTTTATATGTGTGGAAAGGGTAGTGAAGTCACATGGTGGTGTCCCGTGATTAATCTAACTATTCCTTGTGGAGCTATTTGGGCTCCTTAGCAACCAACATTGGTAAGAGCATGTCGTAAACCCCCAAAATATATCTCAATGCTAGTGAGTGGTGATGGTAGCCTGCAGGTATTCAAGGCACATTCCTAGGATTGTGAGTCAAGGTGACTCCCGCCTTGAATTTTTGTTAGTACCGAAGTCCACAGTATCTCATAACGGACATATGTGATGCACTATGCATTTAGGTTCAACGAGAGGGAAATTGGGCTACCTCATGCATGGCCTTAGTTATGCATAGTTGGTGGCATCACAAATCCATTGAATCCCACTTGGTGGCTGCTATTGTTACACAATGGAAACACATTCGAATGAAGTGGGCTTAGGATGCGACACGTCGGTTGAGGAATTCCGAAAGGCACCAATTGTCGCTCAATATGGAGTTCTTTAAAGTTTTGATTTTGTGTGGGGTGCTAGAGAAATTCTTGTTTATGTGAAGAATTCCTCAATTATTTGGAGCATTAAGTTACGTAATTCTCTTCACCTGGTCTTGATTTTGGATTTTGGCTTCATGGTGGTTGTATTTTATTCTCTTGCGATTGAATCCTTTTCCATGACATTATTCAGATTCATAACAATGTTTTGTGGGATTGACGGTATTCCACATAATATTCTCCACATTCAGACTACCGTCAGTCCCACAAAACATTATTATGGATATGCATAATGTTATGTTCAATTTGTAAGAAGAAACGGAAAAAAAAAGAAAAAGAAAAAGTGTTGTACTTGAAAAGGAGCAAGTAGGTGAAGACCCATAAAATAGCTTTTGTTTAAAGTGACCGGTGCTAGGACTTGAGTGGCTTGGCCTTTGGAAGCTTCACATTGTGCTCGGCCGAAGGCTCCAAATTCTATATGTTATATGTTATTGGCTCTGTATTTTCAGCCCATTTCTTTGAACTCTCAACAAAGTTTGGCCAATCAATCCCACGGCCTCTCGACATGGACGGGCATAGTGTGAAGCAACTCTTAGGGCCGGTTTACACTACGGTGGAGAAGGCCTCCGGTCGGTCAAGAATGCTTGGCCAAGACATGGTTAAATGAGGCAAATGGTGGATGTGCCGGAGAAGAATTAAAGGAAATAAAATATTTCTATTGAGTTGGGCTTCTCCGGCCTCAAGAGGCCGGACAAGAAACTCTTCCTCCGGAGAAGCCCAATTCCAAAAAGTGCCGCCATGTAGGCGGCCATGTCATTTTATCATCCATGAGAAAAGTTCACCACCATTGTTTTCTTCACCTAGTGTAAACACCCACCGGTCAAGAGTTGCATTTTCGACCAATCACAATTGAGAAACGCCCTTCTTTTCATGACCGGTGGACTTCTCCACCGTAGTGTAAACCGGCCCTTAGACTTGAGGATTTTAAAACGAGGTGGATGTGGATCACCGGTGCATGCCACCGGGGCTTGGTGGCAGTCCGACCGGTGAGATCCAACTAAGGGGTGGTTTACACTATGGACCATGAAGTCGTCCCACGGCCGTCTAAGCGATGTGATTAGACGTTGAAGTCGTCCCGGGACGACTTGGGTTTACACCAAGGAAAAAATGGCAGAGTGACCACGGAGGTTGAGGTCCACAAAATATTATTTTTTAAGCCTACTCTATCCACTGCCATGGTCCAACGGGTTTTCCGTTGGGACAAGCAAAAGAGGTGGTCCGGGAAAAAGAGCAAGGGCTCATGTCAGAAAAATGCCGTTTTAAGCCTTTTTGGTGCATGGTCATTCTTCATGGTCCACATTCGGTTTACACCTAGTGAAGGGCCCATGAACCATGAAAACTAATATTTTAGTAACTCGGACCATGGAAGTCGTCCCATGAAGTCGTCCCACGCAAAATAGGCCTCTTACGTGGGACGACTTCATGGTCCATAGTGTAAACCGCCCCTAAGGGAAACCAAAGGGGAACCAACTGCCGCTTTTCTCTCACATGTCACGTTCCTTCAAAGTCGTACTTGGCATTTGCGTATCCTTACTTTTTTCGTATCTTCCATATTTGGTCACAACATGGCCCCCCTTTCTTGTTAGGTGGATTCTAGGCGAGTTCCTTGTCCTCCCTAAAGTTAAACAATTAAGTTACTTGAGGGTGCTTAAACCAATCCTTTGGTTAACTTAGACTAATTTTAGAGCCATTTTGGATTAGTGATACCAGCCAAGGTTAGACACTCACCTCCTCTGAGTTCCTCCCACATGTTCTTACTAAGGTAAAGAGTCCTTCCAAACTACCATGACATTACTCAAATCCATAACAATGTTATGTAGGAATGATAGTATTCCACGGAATATTTCCATATCCAGTCATCCAAATGAAGGAAACACCACATATGTCTATTTTTGAGCTTCCCGACACTTCTTATTGAGGGTCAAGGCTAGACGTCCTCCTCTTTGAGATGGTCCCTTGCTACTATTACCCAAGGTGAAACGCATGCAATTATATTATAACATATTTACATTTTGGATAAAATTTGACCCAAAAATAACATCAGAGGTCCCAAATTTGTTTAAGGAGACCCACTTGAAATGGATACGCCACAAACTTATGGGAATCATGTTCTTGATAAATAGACCCCCTTTACCTTGGTACATGACAGTGGTGGGGCCTACTAAGTATGTTGAGAGAACCATTAAAAAACCATGTGCTTGGTATGGAACTCATGGGAATGGTCATGAATTCGCATGAAATGTTGGATTTTGTTTTGAACTTTGTGGACCAAGACAACTAGAACAATTGGCATCACAACAACCCATAGTCTACCCTCTCTAAGTCTTCCCTCTTGGGATCATAAAATTTGTAACACTCATGAAGTTCTAACACAATTGTAGTTAGAGGGTCTGGGTAATTAAACATTAACATTAATGAGAGTAACAATTATGTGGTAAAAATAGAGTCATTGGTAACACTTATGAAACATCATCACATACATTGATATTAAAAAATACTTACACTTACTTAGTGACCAATATAAGAGTCTATTGTTGTTTGATGACACTCGCATACAGAAAAGAGTAGTGGGTTGTTTTAAAGCCAAAATAATTTTCCTAAAATCACTAATACTGCTCTTTTGGTCTTCTAGAAATGTATATAGGGTTTTCATTGCTTCATATGCTTACAAAAATGGGCCATTGGTAACTACCACTTTGCTAATTATGAATCATTCTCAATGATTTAAGATACCTATGATGTACTAGGTATATTCAAAATATCTTCCTCAATTAAAACATAAGGATAATTTAGAACAATTTTGATACATACTCTTGTGCACTTACTATCACTATAGACTCACTATTCCTTGCTCTAGTTGATAATTGAGAGATTTGTTGAGCAACACTAAGACATTTGCAGTTTCAACATTATGAGAAGCAATCACTAACGAGGTATCCGTGGAACATGATTTCAATGTATCTTCATAGATCATACCGACATGCTTCCAACATTTATGAATGGTTGAAGTAGTGACATTGATACACCAAACATCCTTTAGCGTCTGCATAGCTTGATAGATGTCAATGCTTGAGTCAACTATTTATGTAGACATCAAACAATTGATTTGGTGTTGAATGCATGACTTACGGTATTGGGCTTTAAAAAGGCCAGCGATACCTGCATCCATTGGTTGGAAGATTGAAGTTGTGTTGGGAGGCAAATAACTCACACCTAGCAATAAACAATTGATTTGAAATTCGTTCCCAACTATGTCCACTAAAATTGTCAAGAAGGAGAAGGATTCTTTGTTTACTTGCAACTTTCATTTGAGATTAAAAATCAAGCAAAAAACAATCAAATGTGACAATTGTCATCCATGCTTTCTTGTTGTTTGTCTACAATATATTCCCAAGTTTTATGGATTTCCTATGTATATCCTACCAAAAGCTTTGGGCATCCTTGATTTATTGATCACAAATGGCCGCAACTCAATATTGCTATCCATGTTTGCGGTAAGAGCCCCAATATTCTCTCCTTGTTTTTCTTGCCTCAATTGAGCTGATGTGTTGCGAGTGTCTTGTTTGGCTCTCTTTGCGTTGGCTTGTTGTCAACCACTCTCTATATGTATCCACTATCCAACACTATTGAGCATTGGCTCACTCTCCACCTCCAACATTGTCACTTAAAGTAGTGGTCATAAGTTCACAACATTAGAGCATAGTTTTATGGGTTTTGGTGTATATAACAATTATACAATGTAAATGAACACAAAGGGGAGTATGTTTTCCATAATAGAATAACAAATAACAATTACTAGTGCATTTTCAAAGGAATATGAAAAATGTAACACTTATGGAAAAATAACACTTCAAGAGCTAACACTTAGAGGGTAGATTGAACTTGGAAAAACCCAATTGACCCCTAGTTGGTGGCCCCTGCACGTCAGAGTGTGTTTGTCTTAGACACACATTGTGCAACTTGAAAGTTTTCAACTAACCTAATAACATTTTAACATGATTCACCATCGAAACCCATGCCGGTCAAACATGTGAATTTAAGGATACAATGAACTCAAGTGGCAGACTACACTACAAATGACCTATCATACACAACTAGGATTGTGGGTACTACCACACACTTCCATTTTACATCATTGTCTTTTGTGTCAAACATGTGGTCATTTTGAGTTGCATGCACATATATGGTCACTTTGTTAGCTCCTAGTTGTTTGGCATTGTGATCATGGCAAGTTTGTAGGGCCTAAGATAGTCATAGAGACTAAAAGCCTAAGATAGATGCAAGCCATAACTACATCCACTAATTACTAGCTATAAGGTAGTTGAGCCTAAAAGTGATGCCCTTAGGCATGTTAAATAACTTGGAAAAGTTTAAAAGACAATCCATAGATTTCAAAAACTATGAAGATGTTTAAAGAAAATTTATAAATCCACATGCAACCTACAAAAAATCACAGAGTGTTGAATAGCTTGGAAAATTTTCAAAAAAATCCATAGATTTGAAAAGAAACGAAGACTCTAAAATCTTCCAAAATAACAATAACTTAATATGCAACCTACATGTTTCCATAATTTGTTTAAAAGAAATCATCCTTTTACTATCCATTGATATTTACTATTTATTGATATTTATTGGCTAGTAAATATCATGAAGTTAGTGTAGTAACTCGTATAGTTATTGCAATGAATCATGATAAGCATTACTTAATAACTCTATTACCTACTAGCCATGTACATATGTGACTGGACTAGATTGCTAGTGACATGGCTTAAGATCCATGAATCGTCGGGTTTAAATCCACTTGGCCTCCATTTATCTTAGGCTTAGCACCCTGAGCACTTGGAAAAACCTAGTTAGGACCTACCTATAGGTAGGTTTAAGTACTTAGTATGTAGGCTTTTAAATATATATTAAACCATCACATTGACAAGTGAAACATATAAGATAGTTTCAAGTGTTACCGCAATACATACCGATACGGGAGGTAAACAAAACCAATAAATCAAGGCGATGAGTTAGTAAAGAGAGGAGGTAAGATAACATTATTCACATCCATAACAATGTTATTCCCACATTCAAACCGAATATGAGAATATCCAGGAATATTTCATAGAGTCTTGTCAATCCCACAAAACACTGTTATGAATCTGAATAATGTTATGAATTTGAAAGTCCCACCTCATCTAATTTTCTAAGAAAAGCGCTTAGAAAATCTCATGCGATGGCCGTTGCAACATGGCCCAATCGACGATGTTATGATCAGATAGGGCCACGCTGCATTGACAATAGTGATGGGATTAATCATCGTCTTTGAAAACCTAGTCAAAATTCATTCCTATTGATGTGGACCAACATTCCTAGAAGTGATATCCTTGCATCAACTCTCGCTACTATGGCGAAATAAGGCATCAAAATCAACTTTAAGGACCGTGAATTAGTCTAGTCCAAGTCATTTGAGATGAATCAGGCACCAACTTATGAGGGGTCATGTTTTTATGTTGGATGGATGAGAGGCATGTTTGTATGCTCGTATGCTATAATACTTTCTTTCCCTTGAATTCCTCGTCCCAACACTCATCCAAAATGTCTCTTGTTTTTCGCTTAAAGCCAATTCCTAAAACCGTTCTAGCACTACAATCAACACTCCACCTAAAAGAAAATCGAGTCCTTATAGTTTTATAGTTTTATAGTTTTTTTTTTTTTTTTTTTCTTCCATGCGGGATTTTTACAAAACACATAAATAACCCACCCATGGCTACGACCCGATGCTTGCCCAAGTCCAATCTCGCTTTCACCTTAAACCACTCCCACAATCTCCCAAAATTGTCCCGCTTTTCAACCAACTTTGCCTCCACTTTGTGCCGAAGACATTTGGGCGGTTTAGGGGCGCTTTTGGTATTGGTTTAGAATTACCACCCTCCACCTTCATCCCTTGTTTCATGATTGTAGTGAAATTTCATGGATGGTTATCTAGTATTTCAATGTTGTGAAGGTATCCATTTTTTTCGTCAAATTAGATTAAATCTAAGCCTCTCATGTCAAATTCCATTTGGTTTTTGCACACACATTTTGTCTATGTGAAGTAACATATGTCTTTCCAAGTCATGGTTGGAATGTTCAAAGGCATGTTGTTTTTAAATTTGACTTGAGAGATATTTCCATACCAACAAGTTTTAGAATGATGGTCATGATAATAAATAATTTGATAGTTTGTCATGAATCACTAACTATAGGAAAAGTGCAATACATTGTATTGCTAATCAAACCAAGAAAAAGAAGGATTTATGGGATATATTCTTTATCCTTGTTTCATATGTGGGCCATGTGGCAGTCAATTGAGGATATATGTAAGCTTTGATTGGGGTCCCATTGATGTGTGACATGGTATGTGTTATGGGTCGTGGTTTCAAATCTTGTGTGGTCTCAATAAGAACATATGCAACCACCATCATTTGACACTATGATTGGATGTGGACATCGTCAATAGGAAGGATTGCCACACCAAGGAATAAGTGCATTGGCAATGGTGGTGATCATGATCAACTACCGAACTGAAGATCATGAGGATCATTAAGAACATGGAGTTCATTAAGAGTTTATATAGGAGTATGTGGTTGTGGTGAACACGTTCATGACCTACTTGACTTCCACACAATGTTGTGATGCCTTGTAGAAAATAATATTAATAGTAGTTGCAACCATAATTTCATGAACTAAAGTATCTACAGGGTTAATCCACACTACATGTATCAAGATAAAGAGAAAAGAAAAACCACATAATTATTGGAAATGTATATAACTTCGTGTGTTAAATATTCTTTTCCATGGGCATCAAACTTAGTCACATGTACCATTGGGCCACAAGCTTTAGACATTGGTTTCACAAATTTCCTTATATTGCATCACTCCCCATGTTCTATACTACCTATCGGCCAAGTGAAGGGTTTGATGGGTGTATTGGAAAACTAGGACGGTCTAAGATGCAAGACTTCACAATCTCTAAAGCTATTGCCCCCCAATATTGAAAGTGTTGGGAATGACATATAGATAAGATCTGTTTGGCAATTCTATCCATTTTGTGATGTGGGCTTGAGGAGTTCACTACATCATATGTTTAGTATACATATGCGTCAATACAATGTTGCATGGAGGCTATTATGTGTAGACCTAAAAATTTAGGCGATTCCACTTTTATGACGAATTGGTCTTTTGTGCACTTCTTAAAATCCTATCAGGACTTCTGAATTTGTCACTATGTGGTTATGCGTGAACTCATAACGATTGTAACAACCTAACAACAATGTACCTACATTGTTAAACAATAACATACACAAAACAAAGGAGATTGAACAAGACATTGCAATGGTGTGAATGGTTGCAATGTCTTGATTCACATGTAGTGTTGGTGACACTATATGGGCGGTGGTTTACGATTAGTATTGAGAAAGACAAATAGAAATGGTGACACTACATACAGTATAAATGCCCCCTTCCCACATGACTCTAGCTAAGACTAAAAGTATTTCCTAAAAACCGGGTAAAGCTCCCTCGGTTATAAAGGAGGCATCCGGCTACACCAATGCACCTACAAGAACTTGCTCCGGAGATTTTCAAGTAGGTTTTAGTTACGTAGTTTTCACACATGTACGTTGTTTTTATCTACCAAGCAATGAATGTTGGGTAGTTTTTGCCCCATCCCAAATGCCTTACTACTCATCTATCTTACCATCGGTTTTTGTTAATGGAGCTCCTCGTGCCCTCAAAGCTACGACTAAAAAGCAAGCAATCACCAGGGCGGGAGGCGACACTTTTAAAGGTCATGTATCCTTGCCTCATGTTTAGGTACCGATGGGAGGGTCGGTGCTGGAGACTTAAAACCTCCACTTCTAAACCATGCCACGTCATTTGCCAACTAGGCTCGGCACTAGATAATGTCGATGGTGTGAAGGCCGGGTTGTTAGAACCAACTTCTAGTCTTAGCTAAAGTGAGGTGGGAAGGGGGCATGAGTGTATATAGTAAGCAGTCACGGGCCCTCGCACTAAAATCTTACAGAAGGCCCATGAACAATGAGACCAATCAATTGTGGGTTCAATAACTTGGCTGTTATAAAGGCATACCCATAACATCTACCTTACCACCAGAGTACGTATCAGAGCTTGTCCGCACTAACTTAATTAATTCATCACTTGTACCAACAAGAGCTCGTGGAATCTCCACCGCTTTTGGATGAATGCATGTACTGGATATTTTCTGTCCATTAATTGTATACGAAAGTCAACAATAGTCCTCTCAGTCACAACAACTTCTTGCTTGTAATTGGTTAATTATGATCATCTTCTTGAACAATGGGATTACACAAGTGTTAAGTACTTGTTGTGGAAAATTAATTAAGGTTCCGTGTTGATGAATGTGGGAATTATATATGCACTAATTAATTAAGCTCATTGCACCGGTAGCAAAGGCAAATTAAAGGACACCATGATCATGTGCTTCAATTGATGCCCGTGACAAGAGGCCACAAATTCCTCGCAAAAGTGTAATTATTTTGATTCATGCTATCATAGAATCACCGCATACAAGAGCCAACATAAAAAGCATGAATTCATATGCAACCCGGATGTGAACACTACAGTTTATTTGATTTTGGAATTAGCTTCAACGACTTGGAATTAGTCTAGTCCAAGTGATTTGAGATGAATTGGCCATGAACATATAGGGGTTCAAGTTACAATGTTGGATGGATGAGAGGTACACTTGTTATGCCATCGTACACTCTCTCTGGCACTTCTAACTCCAAACACATTTTTCATTGGTGGATTGGATTGCAAATTGTCTCATCAAAGTAGCACATGCAACTCACATCAATCATCATCATATGTACTTTTAGAAACTATGTTGAGATGCAAAAATTATAAGATGTCAAGTGAAGATTCTCTTTCTCTTTGGGTGATCACATATGCCCTCTTAATTATGTGTATTGTTACACTTAGAACGGTTATAAAATTTTGTGCACATACCATAGAAGTTCCCTATTTCATCTTTGCAAATGCCTAAATTTTGTTTCCACATGGGATACAAAATATGAGGCCAAAAAACCCTCACTATCAAGATATGCTAAAACCCATATTGTCTTCAATGCCATCTTATTGGCATCCTTGTCAGAAACCCTAGCTTGATTATTTAAAATTTGTTTGATGTGCTCTAAACTACAGAGCAAACTCTACTACCAAGAATCCTACAACAAGTGGGTCGTGGTGAATGTGAGCATGACATGTGACAATTTTTGGGGTGATTTTTTTTTTTAAAAAAAAAAAAAAATTCGAAATAGAGAGCCCCTTACGACAATTCACCAATCTCATTGTTACAGTAACACATATTTTTTTGGTATCCATTTTCCACCACAAACCTTACCATATACCACTCAAATGTAGGTGTCTAATCAAAAAGGCGACCACGTATAAGGCCCACATAAGGACCACATACCTAAAGATATGCATCTATTACTTGGTTATTATTCTTAACAACACACTTATATGATATGAACGATGTAGAGTTAGATATGATTCTAAGAACAATTACCATGAAATCACATGTTTGAAAGAGATTAGACCCATATCTTGAAATGTTATTAACTACTCTACATGCTATGTATTCATCAAGAAAACACCAGACACCCTTCTGATAACCATAACTAAAATCGTTGAAGGTCCCATGTTCAATCTGATTTTGTGGTGATGTTTCATCATAGATTTTCTAATGGAACACAAATTCCAAGACATTCATCTGATTGATGGAAGATGGAGAAACACAAATAACACCTTCATACTTTACCTTCCTTGAAGTGGTAGATTCAATACAAGTTTTTCACTTGTATGATGACCAATGATGAGATGACGGCGGCGATCTTTAAATCGTAAATTTCCTCAAACTCCTCTCTCAATACTGCTTTCTTGATTCTATGGGGGGAAGGTCCAATTTTCAGTTTGACAGAATATGGGACTTCCATGCTACTTGGATCGAGATTAGTGTAGTGCCCAAACGACATCGTGCCAATGTGGTATGGATAGCTCCATGTAAGGTATGTGGCATAACCAATTTCTTCCCTTTTTTGAAAATTTTTGATGAAATTTTTTATTTGATCTTCTATTGATTAAATTTGTATTCTCAAATTTGTCTTGCAGTAGCAAATCTACGATAAAACATCAACTAATGTCAAACTGAAAATTGGATTTTCCATGATGTAGTTATGGTGTTCGGAAGTGCATATTCTTATTTCTTGATTGAATTAATCTTCCAAATCGTGTTCAATATTGAGTGTGGAGTAGTTAATAAAACGTGAAGACGCAGTGCAATCTCTATCAAACATGTGTCTTAACAATGTTTGCTCTTTAATCCTCACCTAAGCATGCATCAATCAAATATAGGTGTTTGATTAAGGAAAGTCAAACCTTAAGCTTATCATGCTATAGAGCCTTGCAGGCACGTTGGCTTAGGGTTGTTTTACACATATGACCAATGACTATGAGAAAAAAATGGTTTATGATTTATTTTGGTCATGGCCGTTGATCCAAAGACCACAACAAAAGATATCCACATCACATTCAAAAAGCCTTGGTCATGCGTCACAATGTATACAACCTTAAGGCTAGGATGTAGCGTTTTGTTGCAAACAATTTTTTTTTAAAAAAAAACTAAAAAACTAAAAAACTAAAAAAAAATAGTATATGATAGAACAAGAAATTTCTTTGACATGGTCACCCTTATTTTCTGCTGAGATGACCTATTTGTTTTCATTCTGCGCAAACCCAACATTATCCATTCATGGACATGTAGGATTCCATGTCACTTTGTCATCCATTTTTTGACATGCTCACCCATGGTCGCTTCTATTTTAGGTGACCTTGTGTGCAACGAAGCGGGACCTTCCGCCACTCAATTCTTAGCCAATAAGAGATGTTAGATACCAGTGGCCATGGTCACTGGTCACTTGTGTAACCTGGCCCTTACCTCCACTGAGCCAAAAGAGTCTCGATCTTCACTACTACTGAATCAGAGAAGTGTCTGGTTGGAGGTTTTGCAAGATGTATGAATGTGCGTGCTACTTATATCTGGAGTATAAGGGTATTGTCAGCTATGGCTGGATGTTGTCATACATGTTGACCATTATTCGACAGACAGGCCGTAAGTAATAATCAGGTGCGATTTCTGTGCACCTGTATGCATGTCTGTCCTCAATGCCAGATGCATGCGGTGAAGAGTCTTATCATTAGTAGCGACCTTTCACGTGATTATGAATACACAAGTTTCAATACAAGTCGTACTTCAGTGGCATTTGCAGTGTGATGCAAATTAAGGTTCTTAAATACTTGCCATATAATTACTACCTTGGCTGGTCAAACATACCTCTGAGTTCTTATACTAGGTAGGAGGAATGTATACTAAACATAAACACCCAACTCCAGTAACATAATGTGGGCACTTCTTCCAACTGCACAAACTACGCTAGGTGTTGGATATGCTTTGGAACCATCTCATCCAGTGAGCAATTGAAAACCATGACGGTTGTCATTTCAAGTTTTAGAATCCAAGTTCATATGCCAAACTTAGGGGAGGGTGAAAGTGAAAATCCATTGTCTCTTTAAGTGATCATAGAGTGCCCTCAGTTGTGTGAAATATCGAACCCAGAAAGATGTCTATATGGTGAGCACATAGTCCAATCTCGTCGTCGTAATGTGTGTCTTTTTTGGTGCGTGTTCTTAACACAAGCTTTGCCATATACCACTCAAATATAGGTGCTCCATCAAGGGGAGTGACCACATAAGGCCCACGTACCTTAAGTGTTCTGAATTGTTTTCCTGAATGTAGTGATCGGAAGCCAACAGAGTCCCTGGGAGTCTCTTCATAAGCGGAATGTAATACTGTCATTCTTTTCATCTCTTATGTATGGAGGATATTGAGAACTTGCTGAAGTTATTATTAGTCAGCTCGATGTAGTAACACACATATGTACATATTACATATGGACATTAGCATCCAAATGCTTGAAAAGTTTCTGAGATATTACTCTGTCATAGCTCCATCATCTTACAAAAATGTTCGGAAGGTGTGAATGTCATATATTATAATGTGTCGTACGCTTGTAAACAGTGTGGATAACATTTGTGGGGTAAGCTTATGTTGCACCCACGTTGCCTTCGAGTCTGCCCTGGCATGCAAAGTAGTACTTATGTTTATTGTAGTACTACTACTCCCAGATGCTGATGTGTGCAATTACCTTGGCCGAATATTTGCCGTGCGTAAGTACGCTGCTGTGTTTCAGTTACCTATGTCTGACACCTTCTTCCTGAATTTGCAATCTTTGACCAGAGATTCCAGAACCAATACAGTCTTTCAAGTCTAAGTCATATTTACAAAGGTTTTTGAGTCTGTCCTCACAGTTTTGATATTGATAAACCGGTTGTGTGGCTAACTAGATTCCAGAGTTTCCTGGAAAGCTCTGAGTCTATGTATTCAAACGATTACATTGCACAGGCTAGGTCAACCTGTGAGGTGTGCTGCTGTCCACGGCCTACGTGACGTTAACCAGCAATTTTGTTTTGATTAACTTGAGACGAATTGTTTATGTTTGCAAGCCTTAAGAATATTGCTCAACCGGCCTGACTTCCCCCTTTGGAAGATTCAGTGGACAAGCACGAGAGTCCACCAGATAAGGCCAGTGTTGAGTTACGCAAACTTCGAAGAATCCGTGTGCAGTAGGGTGGGAGCCTTTTTATATGCAAGTACAGAAGGGCGTTTTTGGGTTTGCGTGAAGGATTGTGGCACCCAGATATGCTGCAGACATCTAGTAAGTAATGAACCTTTGAACCGTTTTTTGTTTAGGGCGGTCATTTGACAGACACGCTTCTGAGATACGCCCAATGCCCATGCCTGCGTTGCTGCGCCCCTTTGCTGCAAAATCACCAATTTAATTATCTTGTAACTTATTCCCTTTTTAAAAAAAAACCTGCGTAGCGAGGTAGAAATAATCATAAGTTAGGCTCTAATGCTCTTCCAGTCTGCAAGGATGACTCTTCAGGCTTCTTGAGAGGCTAGAAAATGCCCAGGAAATTGCAGCCAATTCCTCTGCAGTAATCTTTCCGCAATCTTTCGCTGCCTGTTAAGTATTACTGGATGCTGCATGAATTGTGCATGTCACCTAAGTGAGAATCCAGAAGTTCAATGGAATTTGAGGTCGTCCACGACCAGTCAACCTGACACCTATTATCTTGTCCTTCAAAGGAAACAATTCCAATTTCCAATGCCGCTTGAGCTCAATGGGAGATTGTGCACTTTGCTCACACGAGTCTCCTTAAATTTGAAAATACAGATCAGAAGATACCTAGTTCACATACCATAAAGTGTAGGCTTGAAACACTTTTGTCCCACACGTGCCTCAAGTACAAGGGGTGTGGAGGCAGCCGGTCCTCAAAAACTCCAAATTACTCAATCGCAAATTGCCCTTCAAGTACCATATTTGGGGACATATTTGGGTGCAATCCCAATCTCCAGTACTAAACATAATTCTAGCTCTGGCTTGATTTGCCATGCACCCAAGTGATAAAAGTTGGAGCATGCAGTTTGAGTCTGAGTAACTAGTCCTAAACCCTAAACCCAAAACCCTAACCACATCGGACATTGTGCTCCAACTATATACGTACAGTCTAGACTCCAAAGTATATAATGGGAGAATATTTGCAACAAATCAACCACATGGCTTTTTGAGTGTTCCAGTACACTTGCTTCCAAGTCTTCAAGGGCGGGTGATCGAAGGCAAGCCAGGTTGAGTGATCAAGACAGATGCTCGCGTGCACCTGTTGGAGCCCATATTTATGTCGCACTTCAAGAAATGATGACAATTTCCTCAGCAAAAGCCAGACACAAGTCCCACATAATGTTTGGGTTTAATGTGAACTTGATGGTATGATACCATGGTCTCTAATCAGCCCGCCCAGAGCTAAAGAATGATTGCTTGCATCGACAAGTACCTGTTCAACTCTGGTGCGACAGGCTGAACAGGTTACTTCCTCACTTTGATTGTACTTTTATTCGTTCAAGGGCTACCATCTGGACCAGTGTGTGTTTATTTCGACGAACCGTAACCGAAAAAACTTATCTTGGAAAATGGGCAGGTATTATTTGCCCTTGTTGATTTTGCAGGGGGGAATTTTCTGTTGTAATTCGCCTCAAAACCACCACATAAACGCAGGTATTTGCCACATACAGTACCCGGAACTCTCCGAGGGTATCGCTAGATGACCAGCCCAGCCCTGGTGCTCGATGATAACAATGTCAGATAGCCATCATTCATTCTTCCACCATCACCCTTGCCCTATTCCATTCTAAGAATAGCCCAAGCAATTGCAAAGTTCTAGACTTCCAATCTTGTGCATTTTCTTGCAGAACGATGCTTTCTATTTATTGCTTGCATGCATTTTGTGTTTGGTTTTGGCAATTTGCTCTCATTTGGACAGCTTTTAGCCAAGGCTCCCAATCCCTTAGTCCATGTCAATGATCGGGGAGAACCGGCAGTTAGTTACAAATGAACCGGTTGAGTTTGAGAAATAACGGGTTGAAGCTAGAGACGACAGGAAAATTACCGATCATTTTAGAGGAATTTATAGAATATACCCCAATTTAATCAACAAAAACCGGAGGATGTCAACATGTAACCGGTTGGACTTGCAAACACTCGGATCTCAACTGATTATGCCCAAAAATCTCCCCGATCACTGGTCCATGTAACCAAAACTACACTACGGGCCGCTTTACACCTAGAGGCCGGACCAATTCCCCTTGAGGCCGATTGCATGAAATTTCAGCCTTTTTTGGGTTGGAGGCCGGCCTCAACTATACATTATAATAAGATTATAATGGGGGCCAATTTTCCCATATGGAAAGGCCTTAGGGCCAAGAAGCTAGGCTATATCAATAAATCTAGCATAATCCAACGGATCTAGCATAATCTAGCATAGAGCCATTCATACTTTCACATAATCCAATGGATATGGTAAATCATATTTTATTTTATTTTTTAAATTATTTTAAATTATTTTATTTTGATTGAAATTTGACATTGGTCCCGAGGCCAAGAATTGGCCTTCCATTTTGGGTGCACCCAATTTGTTGAGCTCAGGCCGTGTCATATCATGCATTTTTTATTAAAAAATTCATACCACCAAATCGGCCCGGCCTCTAGGTGTAAAGGGGTTGGGGCTGATTTCAGCCTTTTGACCAATCACAAGTGAAGATTTCAAGCCTCTTCCACAACAACTTGGCCTGGCCTCTAGGTGTAAAGCGGCCCTAAATATGGTATTTAGTGTCATATGGTATTGAATGTCACTATGGATGACACTTATTATGAACAAGTGATCAAATAGTGTCTAGGATGATGAATCTTAGTGAATGCTTGTCAAGGAGGTTATTCTACAAGTTTTGATAGTCTCACTCCGAGGTGCAAAAGAAATGGTGGTGATGGCTTTGTCTTCCTCAGGTCTACTGGACTTGTGGATCATGTTCTCCACTTCCATCTTCCTTGAAGAGGCTTCCTATATTGTGCACCTTAACATTTATGTAATGAAATATTAATTATCATGGATGATTGAAGTTTGGATGAAAAATCACCTAGTCAGTGACAGTAATTGTAGCACTGTAAATTCTATAATTCCCCCCAAAAAATTACAAGAAATGACAAATAAGGTTGGGTTAACATTGAGTGTTGGTGACACTACACCGCAGTTTACAATTAGTATGGAGGGAGGCAATTAGAATTGGTGACGCTAAATGTCATATTCTAGTGCAGTTATCTTTTCCTCCAAATCGCTTATGATCTTTTACTCCAAATCACTAGTTATATTTTACTCCAAATAGCTAGCTATTTTTCCTCCAAGTAGCCAATAATCCTTTCAAGTAACTCTTGTGCACGTGTCCAAGTAACCAAGTAGTCAAGAAATCTTTTGTAGTAATAACTCTTCTGTAGATATCCAAATGATCCTTTTGAGTGTGTCTCTTTTTGCAAGTATCCAAATGATCATTTTTCGTAACTTCTTTTCAAGTATCCAAGTGATCCTTTTGAGTATCTCTTTCACAAATTTCCAATATAACCGAGTAGCCGTGTAATCTTTTGTAGTAACTCTTTTGTATGTAACATGTAGCCAAGTAGCCAAGTAATCCTTGATGACCTTTCTTCAATAATCAACTCGTACACCTTCATCCTTAGTTTCTTAAACCCCGGGGGTAACAACTAGTCTAAAGTGAATTATAGTAGATAATCCTACCAAATTATTGTTGTAAATCTATAGCAAAGCACATTTTTCCTCAACTTCATGTGGATTGTCACGGTGTTAGTTGAGAGCTTTCATAATACGTGATAATTTTTTTTATTTTGAACAGGTGTGCATATATTTATACATCAATAATTTGAAATAAATACATACTATGTGGAGGACATGGGGGACCGTCTACAGTACAATCATTATAACCCCTAATTAAAGTTTTTATTTATCTACTATGATTTGTGTATTTATTATGACATGAGATATGTATTGGATATGTACCTAATATGAAGATTTAAGAACTTCAAGGGGGGGGGGGTTAAGGTATTTTTGAAGCCTTCCAACCTCTTCTAGGTCTCTTTCCTCCCTCATTGGGCATGTTTCTCAACTCCTTGATTCTCCCTTCCCCTTCCACTCCATCTCTTCTCTCCAACCTCATCCCAAGCTGCCTTAGATTGACAATGGCTTCCAAGTGACCAAGTTCTTCTTGAATGTAGGTGTCAAGCTAGGGAGAATCATTGTGAGCCATGGGCATGAGATTTTTGTCCACCTTAGCAACATTGATCCTACATTTGGTTGAGGAAGTTGCACAAAGGTGTTTGGAAATTTGCATGGTGCAAGCGTGGATGGCTGCAATGAATTCATTTCCCATGTTTCATTTGATATGTGTGCGGCGTGTGGTTGCCACTTCTCTTGCCATCTTTAAAAGTTACCATTTCGCAAGAGAGATTCAATAGAGAATGTCATAGATCTTTGTGATGAACTTGAATAAAAAATGAAGAGAGTTCATAAGATGGAGGTGATTACATCTCCATATTTGTGTGAGTCTATTGCTTCTGATGAAGTTCTTACAACTTGTGCATGCTCAAAAGCTATCAAAATCAAGGCACCTAATATTCCATGTACCACAATCACCTTGAGAACATGTTCAACCACCTAGAGAGATTGAACATCATAAGAAATTGTGTTCTAAATTTTACAATTGAAATCTTCAATTAAAGTGCATGGAACCTTTAGCAATCAATGCACATGTGGTGTTTTTAGAGTTCATTGTGAGGCTTGTGATTTGTCATATGCCACGTCTACCCCTAACTACAACCTTCAAATTTCAAAACACAACATTTGAGGAGAAATAAACACTTTGATGTTAGAATTTGTCGAGTAGATGGGGAGAAAATAAGAACAAATCAAGAACTTGTGGTCAAGTATAGAGGTGGATTAGTGATTTGAAAGCACAAGGAGCTATATATTTGAATGCAACGTCTTGGTCATGCGATTACACAACTGCCTTTGGGTCAATAAACCACTCGAAGTCTCATTTTCAAAATGTGCAACATCTATTCAAAATTAGTGGATGCGGTTGGACCAAAAACAAAACAAAATACCTTGCAATTTAGTTTTGCAATTTCTTTCTCACAAGGATGATCAAAATATCCTTTAGGCTACCAACATGAGATTGTAGGCATATGAAGGTGCATATGGAAAATTCTTATGTCATGGTTATCATGAGAACCAAATCACAAGTTCAAGAGTTAGTGTAGACATTAGATCTTTGAAATTGGACCTTCAAGGTGGTTGTGAATGTTATGTTGTTCCTCAATACAAAGTGCATAAGTTTGATGGCAAAGAAAAATGCATTGTATTAGTGGATGGTACATCTGAGCATGTGAAGTGTATGGGTTTCATGTGTACTTTGTGTTCCTTGATTCCTAAGATGGAATATTTCTTTAATAGAGTCTACAAAGAGAAACTAACAATTGTCAAAAGGGGCCATTGATCTCTCACATCAGGAGCAAAATTGGAATGTCTCCAAGCAGAAGAATTGAAGGACTATGCTAAACAACTTTATTTGCAGAATGATGCATTGTCAAGCCAAATCCTCATGATGAACAAAAAACTTGTAAGAAATTTTGTTTCCAAAACTCATCTCAAGAATAAGTTGAAAAATGTTATCATGGAGCAGTCTTTTCCAGAGGTTGCTAATTTTTTCAAGGAAGCTTACGAGATTGGCACATTTGATAGCACATCAACTTTGTTGAATCTTCTCTTTGACACATGTAAATTTTGTTGTTTGTTGATAAATATGGTGGTAAGGGTCAAGGAAAATGATACTCAACGAACTCCAAATTATTATATGAGATGTAATTGAAAGCTAGCAGTTTTGTAGCTTATAATTTATGAGTGTCAACCTCTTTGGACATGTTCAAAATACTAGTCTCGAAGCTTTTAGGGGGGGGGGGGGGGGGGGGGATTTATCATTTTAGGGGATGTATAGATGAGGTGACATTTGAGTACATGTGAGCCCATAATCGGGCCCCCATGTCACATTAGGGCCAACAACGAAGTAATGGCAATATAAAGACTTAAATTAAATCTCGGAAAATGTAGGATGATTAATAAGGACCTAAGTTAACCCGGAAACTAAGCTAAGTCAATGAACAGAAATTGTCAAGGTGGATGAGAAGGGGAAGGGATGGAACTTTTCTTCGGGCCGCTCGGAAGAGCAACGCTGAAAAATTGGTGTGAGTGGAGGGGTCTCAGGAGCCCAAGGTTTAGGGGGCTCATTAGGGAAGCCAGAGGAGAGACCTAGAGATTGCAGGCGGAAGCCATGTCTCGGTGGGGAAGGAGGTAGTAGTAAAGAGTTGCAGCAGGGGCTAGGATGATTATGGATATTGGTGTTGTCATAGAGCAAGAAGGGATGGAGAACCTCTAGAGAGCCAGAGGAGGGGAGCGTGGAAGCTAAGCGAGAGGGGTAGATGTTAATGTTACTAAGTAGGAGGATCACAGGAGGCCCAGGTGTTGCAGTGTTGTGGGAAACTGAGAGGTGATTTGGTTAAAGTAAGAATCGGGGCAAGAAACCATGATGACAACTTAGAAGTTGTAACCTGGAGAGAGAATGAAAGTGTGGGATGCTAAAGCACTGGTGTATGGCAAGACTCAGAGACTAGGTGGTATCCTCAGCATCCTTGGCGGGACCTCGTTAATAGGATTAGTGTGGCAATGTGACAATGGCACTCTTAGATTTGGTAAGGGAGTCTAGGGAAGGTGGGATATCTAGAGGATGGCAAGGGTAAGAAAGAAGGACGCAACATCGTGTTTGATCAATCCTCGGACTTGTTGCCACTGTTAACGATGAGGATGGTACCGGGATCTTGGGAAGTACCATTAAGCAAGGAGGAGGAATGGCGTAGGTGCGTTGCTAGTCGCTAAAGATAATTGTCTTTGCTTTGGAGATCATGTTGGGAGGAAGGAGAGAAGTTACCAAGGTTGAGCGAGGTGCGAGGTTGCAACACGAGCGTTGTTTACAAGGCACGGGCGTATTGTTGTTGCCGGAGCGGCGCCAAGGCTGACTTCTCCAGCCAGATTACGCCTAGGTTGACACGACTCACAAGGAAATTGCAAACCTTGTCCATCCCACTTGTTGTTATTCACAAGATTAGAGAATATCCTATTAGTGCAGTTAGACGTGCACCCCACCCTCCCGCTCTAAGTTGACTCAAGGTTAGGGTGCATCGACCCTCACTGTAAGGGTTGGATTGGTTGCAGGACAATGTGTGTGGATGTGAGAGTGCAAAGTAGTGATTATGGGAAGTAAAACTTATAGACCATCCAACATGCCCTGCCTAGGAATGGGTGAAGTTAGAATCAAGAAGAATGGGGTGGTGGTAGTAGGCGTTCGGTTTGATTTGGGAATGCACTCAGAAAGGTAGTATTAAGGGAAGGGAACTAGCGCATCCTCGGGACCGGGTATTCTTCTCACGGAAATTAGTCTTGCTATGGCCACTTAGAGAGGATCACTTAGTCAGTGAACTTGTGCACATCAGTAATTCTCAGCTGGAAAGTGAGTATGGAAAGTTAAGCATTTCCATAAGTTCCAACATTCCAGACTAGGAGAAACAATGTAGTGATTGATTCAAGTGGTTCAGTTGACTAGGTAGATGCATCAAGTTGCAATTGTCAACCGAGAAGTTTTAGAGGCCGTTGTTGTGGACTTGAAGGCAACGCTTGAAGTTGGAGTTGAAATTTACTCCTTGCTCAAGTGGCCAAGCCAAAGCGGTTGAGCACCTCGAATTGTGCGGGATGGTTGTCCTGATAATTTCCTAACCGCACTCTCACTTCACCAAGGGTTAGTCCATATTCATGGTTAGTGGTTTTGTCGATGTTTTGGGTAAAATTTTGTCCATACAACTCATTGTAGACTGGGATATCAAGTAAGTGGTTGTGGGAAGGGTTCAACACCATGACTCCATCTGTTGGTGCATTGGTCGCCGTAGTAGTAGCTTACAGGAGACAAGTAGCTACAATAGAATGGTGAGGGTTGGTGGAGAAGGGCTTCCATAGAAGTCCCATGTCCGTGCACTTGCTTAATTGCCAAGGGGCTCTGCAAAATGCATACTGCAGGCCGAGGTGTTGGTGCCAACACTTACAACTATGGAATTGTGGCGAGGGCAAGGTGCATGGCCAGTCTTTGTCTACAGTGATGAATGGAGTACTGACAACTGAGACAACTAAATTGTTAAGTGTTAGGGAAAATTTCCCTATTGTCCATGGTTAGCTTGGGATGTGCATGGACAACATGAGCAAGGCAACACTATCCACTAAGATTGCTCCTCAACTCAGGATCACGGCTGTGGTCTTCATCTTTTGGGAAAGAGGGGTCCGGGGCATGTAGATGATGCAGTGGTGACGAGGAGTGAGGTCGTGAGGTAATCTGTAGGAAAGAGGAAGTGGGAGCTAAGTGAAATCATGAATTAGCTTTCAAAGAGACTTGGTCAACATGATTGTAGAAGGTGGTTGCAGTGCAAGGGGCTACCAACCGAGAAGATTGGGCTCCACGGTAGTGATGAGGTGACGAGGAGTTGATTGCAGGGCATGGCGAAGGAGGTTTTGCAAGGGCATATAGTGGTGAATTCCCAAGGTAGCTAGTGATTAATTGAGGGATTGGGTAGCTGGGAATAAGGAACATTGACTGGGAGAGTGGCATTGCCACTCCTCTAAATTATAATGAGACTTAAGTATTTATGAATACTTGTATGGTCGTTGAACACGTTTGTAAGAATCTCACTACATAAATTCACTCATGGCGTTGATTATTTCGCATTAGCTGTGTTAGATTGATTGGCAATGGTGAGAGTGGACCCCCAAACTAGGACGCAACAAAAGGTGGGGGGGGGGTGCTTGCTCACGGTACCTCGATGTTGTTCTTCATAAACATAAAAACCATCTAGGGTTAGTTGGGCCTCGACCTACATAATTCAATTAAGACAAAATCAGTTGTATCAAACTTACAACTTGGAATTGTAGAATGGATGTGGTAGGTGGATTTTGTGGTCCATCTAGAGTTGGCCACACATGTGTTTCACCTTGTGTGGTGAAAGTTGATGCAATCATAAATCTTCAATAAATCTTCAAGAGTCTCAAGTAGCAACCATGGTTAGATTGTAGGTTGTAAATATCCTAGTGAAGGGATTCCCGAAGTTAGTGTATGCCTTGTTACCTAATTGTAATAGTTTTGATGCCCTAAGGTCCAAGGACAATGGAATTTGATTCACAAGTTACATCAAAAGCATTTTAGAACCTACAATTGGTCCCCTAATTAGCCATGGCACTGATGCCCATGCAAAAATGAATCATGCATGTTTAGGATTTGGTCATGGTTGTCTTTCCAATAAATAGCACGGGCTAAATGAAGAAGATGTCAATGTACATGATAAGTACAACTTCCATGTAGTGCAGAGATTAGCATCACATGCAGTACAAAATTGTCTTATTTGCCTGGTGAAAGCATTACAAATAGGGATGGAAAATTTCACAAAGAAGATATCAAAGGCATACTTCGTATATAAATAATTTGGACATACTTAAACCAACCCATAATGTTTGCCAACCTCCAAGGCTATTCTAATTTGTAAAGCTCTCAGTTAAATTGACATTGACAAGATGGATGGCAACATGCACGCATGAAAGTTGTTCATGTTGGTATGATCTCCATTTTGGAGAAAGTAGAGAGATAAACATAATCATGACCCATATCAATTAGCGAGACATCAAAAGGCCAAAGAAGTCGAAGAAACAATCTTTAGTGAAGTTTGTCGATGCTCATGAGACTATTGGAGGGTATTCTACTAATGTTCGTTTAGTTGGTCTTGAAGCAAGACAAGAGTTGACCCTGATGCAGGAAGGTCGTGGATGTGTTATGGAAGTAGAGGTTGATAATAAAATCCAATCTATAATAAAGGTTGAAGGAAAAATAGTTATTCATGAAATGAGGGTGAGTACCGAGGTTAATTTAATGCCTAACAAATTACCAATTGATAGGTTGCACATAGTCCAAATGCGGCAATAACAAGGGACAAATCAACACATGATATGGTTGTGATGTTGGAAATGATGAGGTTGGCCTATTTGATAACATTGGAATATGTATCATAGAAGGCACTATGCCATTGTGGTTTATTGGTAGGGTACAAAGGATGTGTAGACAGTTAGATAATGGGAGCAAGATTGAATATGCACAATCAATGAATATTGGTGTTTCTTGTAACAATGCCATCCATGTCATGCTGAAGTATAACAAAACGTAGTGTTGTAATACCTAAGGTTAATATAATATATGATGCAAATTCTCAACCTTTAATTGCATCATGTTCATAAATGTGATCTTGATAGTTATGTCAATAATACAACCATTAGATTAACCCCAACTCCTAGTAGACATAAAAATTATAACCTCCCAACTAAACCAATGGTACAAGATTCTATAGGTGTTGTAGCATTAGTTGATCCTAGTTCAGTGTAGGTAGGTGTTATGACATGGAGTGGTCACAATGCTAAGGGGGGGGGGTCATTGGCAAAAATTGTAGAAACAACGTGCGATAAAAAATAAGGTCTAATATATTCATTGTAAATATATTTTGCAAAAAATGTACATATAATATAGGGGGCTTTAAAATAGTGAAACATGTTTACATGTAAAATACCATCACACAAAATGGCCTCTTTTATTTTGTCAATACATGTAAAATAGCGTGGAAACATTTACTAGGGGTAGTGGGTCTAGGGTAGGTTTTGTGCTAGTGCATGAAATGAGGTAATCTTCTGTTGTAAGAAGAGAAATGTCCTTCATGGAAAATGGTCACTTACAAAACCCAAAAGAAAATGGGGTGTAAGAAAAAAAAATGGACAACAATTGGGCTCCAAGAAAGAAAAAATGGGGTATAGTAAAAAAAACTTGGTTACTTGGGGTGTAAGGAAAAAAAATGCAGTATAGTAAAACATGGTATTTTAAAATTATTCTTGAAATAATTATAATTACTAATAGGGTGTGTAAAATACAAGCACTTACCTTTATTTTGAAAAATACCATACCTTATAGACTTTTTTGCAAGGTAAATAGCCCCCCGATAAATAGGTCTTGAGTGCACGTGTATGCAAAATGTAAGAGGGAGTGAACCCCCCGAGTCATAATGGCATGAAGCTTTTGCAATTGCAAGTTTTACTTACATTCTAAAAATAATAACCAAAGTCTCTTACTAAGTTGTAAATACTTACTTCATAATCTAAAGATTATGTGTCTAGATTATTAAAAATATTCATTGCTTTGAAAAACATCCAGACAATCCTAATGTAATTATATGATATAGTTGCTACCTTGGGTTTAAACCAATCCTCTCCTCTTAGTTGTTGATATCTATTATTGGACTCATTTTCCGGCCCAGTATAGGTAGATTCACTTTAATAACTACCAAGTTGTTGTTGGACACTCACTTGCTATATGGGAAGACGTTCTTTCCACATGTGTGATAATACCCGAACTAACTCTAAACTTCCTTAATCTTATCAATTCTTGAGAAGGCATCTTGGCATCATTCTCTCAAAACTTATTATCTTTCTCAATTCCTCAATCTCGCTATGTAAGATTAAACTCACGACATAATGTGGTTAGCACGGAGTTGCCATATAGATAATTGTAGTCTATATTTTGAACACATTCACAATAATCATGTATATATTTAGAGGTTACTATATACTTATTGCATAGCAATCTCATTATATAATATAGTCATATTAATACAATAAATAAACTCATCATAATATGCGTTATGTTCATGCATTTGTCTTATTATCATTAATTCTTCCAATACGCCAAAAATCAATTTCTTTTACGACTTAGATAAGGTAGGATTAATGATCTTCATGGAAAGAGAATGATGATAGAATAACTAAGATATATGAGGGATTAATTACCTTGACTTTTTGTTGAGCAATCATATTTCTTGAATCATAGCAAAGTTTAATTAGAAAGATAGAATTACATGCTTTCAAATTTCACTATTCCTTGCATGTATCCGTTCGCTACAAACACTCACTTTCTCTATCATAATTCTTTCTCATACCGGGGAGGGGGGGGGGGGGCTAGTGATATTTTAGGAACGATGTGTGATAAAATATAGGGTATTTAATATTCATTTGAGGTAAAATTTTGAAGACTTCTATATAAAAATAAGGGGTGAACTAATGTTGGACACCTCTTATAAAAAAATACCATGCAATATAACATGTGTACGTTTAATATATTTTTATTGAGAATAGCCTTGAATATGGGTATCATAAGTTAAATACTATGTAGGCTCAAATGGGATGGATGAAAATTACTTTTATCTAGTTTATTCTTGTAGATGAAGTATGGTTTTAGGGTTTTGGGTGAGCCAAGGGGGTTAGTTGTCTCAACAAATGGTCTTCTCTTTTATTATGTTATCTTCTTGCCATACCACAACAATGAATCCCATTGTTAAATTGCCAATTCACAATGCCCCCCCCCCCCAATTAAAAATTGAAGGTTATCAAAAATTTCTAAGAGAAATAAGGTATTTAATATTGAATGCATTCTAATATTTTAATTCCCAAAGATAATAGCCCACTTGAAAAATAAGTGGTTATTGCAAGTGTCTCCCTGGGTCTCATACCTACGCTATTGAGTTGTCTCCTTCTTTCTTACTAATTGTCTTAGAATATCAAATAACTCTCTCGCACCTCTAAGTCTCTTCCACTTCAATTGAGGGGAGTGCTATCATATGAGTAATGAGTGATTATACATGAACACTAAAGGTAGGAAAATTATGTGGTAATACACACACTAGTATCCTATTCCTGTTGTATTGGGGCATATGTAGTAACATATTTTATACAGTAATATGAGTGAAGGGTGCAAAGCCTAATGATTGGTTTACTAAACAATCAACTAGCGCAAGAGTGACATAAGGGTTTTATCACGAGTTCCAATATTGTTGCTATATTCAACATCAAAATTGCAATACAAGCACCTTTTTAGTGTGGATAATGCTCCATACTATAATGCTATAAATAGATTGTACAACAAATACATTGCTCAAGACATAGTGGGAGAATTAAACTAAGACACACATAACCAAGTGATGTTTTTATAACAAATGTCACATCCAATCTTGTTCAAGTTCCAATGCAATCATATCTAATCCAATCAATGCCAGTAAAACATATGGTTGATGTTATTGTCAACTATCTAAATCCTCCCCCCCTCATCCACTAATGCCTTTAATTGGAAAAAAAAACTCCACGTGCACATCAAACTTGTGGGACTTCATATGAGGTGTAGGCGTTGATGTTGTTGTTTGTGTAATAGCAATGCCTTCTACATAAACATGAAGTGCAAACTTCTTTTTTTTTGGGGGGGGGGGGGGGGTTGGTGCGACCAACTTCATCATCATGCCAACATTGTGCACAAACATTTCGATTACATTTAGAAATGACGAGCATTACCACACTTTCATCTATTAAAAAATGACATTTGATGAGGCTAAACTCACGTACTCGAAGGAATTTTCTTGCAACCTTCTGAGGTGGTTCCTTGTCCTAGTTTGCAACTTAAGGTTGTGATGTTGAAAATATTGGTCATTTTCTTCATAAGCAACATGTTGGAGCCCACATTGATGATAAGTGTGGATTGAGGCGCTTGTGCATCACAACGACGTGAGTATAACTAAGAAGACACAAAAACAAACAATATAAACAATAATGGATATCACAAACCAACATGTGGAAAAGATGACGTCGACAACAACATAACATGACTTTGCTAACGCCTCAATGAATGTTTGAATGAAGAGGATGATTCTCACATGCGCCTCTCCAAAGGGCTTTCCATATAATTTATTGATCCTTCTCAATAGTGTAGTTGAAGAAGATATCATCTTCTTCAACTTACGCACCTTGTTTTGCAAGGATAGGGTTTTTGTTGAAGGTGATTTTGCCATGTGGTTTCTTCTCACAACATTATAACATTATATGAAATCACCTCAACTACAAAAACATACCACTCACCATCATTAAAAACACGAAGGAAATGAGATTTGTGGAGGGATATGTGGAGATGGTCTTTGGAAAAATTTGGCTATTATTGCGGTAGATTTGTCAATAGCCAAGCACAAACACAACACATTCCCACCCCATCAATCTTTCACAAGAGAAAGATCATATGTTCCTACATTTGTTCTTACATCAATGTGCTCCTCCTTGGATTACGGGACAAACAAGAAAATAAGTGCATCGTCATGGAGGGAAAATAAAATAATAAAAAAAAACTTAATTTCATGAACATTGTGCCAATTCCAAATTGGAATGAGTCCACCGGGAAAGAAATTCCTGGGACTAGAAGTCCTTCATGGAAGGTTGGCAATGAGCAAGTCAAGTCCTCGACGTGGACAAGAGTCACTAGACATATTTGTCTTACAAATTTATCAAATTGCCACCAAACAAAATCCTACATTATTATCCATGTAGAAACCAAAACATAATATTAAACAAATCAAATACTCAAAGAATGTGTGGTTACCTATTTCACAAAATTGTGAGTCTTAACCCATAGAGAGTGAGATGGCGTGCTTATGATATTAAGCATGGATGTGTTTTACATCAGAATCAGAGTTGTAGTAGAATTTAAGCCTCCTTGGACCACTACATGAACCTATAGCGTGGTGGTAGGGGAGAGGATGCCAATGTTCACCTCAATAGGGGAACCTTGAGAACATGTGGCAATATTGGGGTTATTGACCGGAGTTTGTTTAGGTGTAGAGGGAGGATTTTATGTTTCCTTTTGTTTCTTTTTACTAGTCTTTGATGCCTCAACAAGAGTTATAAATGAAGTCTTCTCCAATGTATCCTCCTCCCCTTGTACATCCTCAATTCCATCAACTGCCTTATACTATGCATTTTCTTTGAATGGGGAGAAACATGAAGGACAATCAACAAACCATGAGCAATGCATAGGAGTGTACACAAGATTGGTGTTTGACTTCTCCATCCAAGATGGCAAAAATAATGGGCTCCTTTATGATGGTGTTTTTGTAAAGTAATTCATACCAAACAATCCTCTCCAAAGTGAGAGGGCCAACAAGTAGTGCATTAACTTCCTACGGCATACTAATCAAAGACCACACACTTTGCACACATTAGGACCACTGAATGCAACCCAAATAAAAACTACAAAAATGAAATGAATGATTATAACAATTGTGTGAACACACCTTATAGCACTTGTTTGATGGTTAGTTCAACCAATTTGACTCCCTTCAACTTAAAACCCTTAGCGGAGGGAGGATCGGCACAAATCATTGGTTTGAATGTTCTGTCCAAGAGCATTACATGCCACTTCTTAATGTAATCCGAAATGTTGAGCAAATATGGCCCTACATGAATATTATCCGATTTTTTGTTTAAGATCATTTAATTCCCACATCACACACTCACCCAATTGTAAGACAATAATTTTACAAAAATGGAATTAGTGTCATGAATTATCTAATGAGGTTAATATGAAACCAATCCATCAAATGACAAGGTTCAAAGAATAATACATGAGCCCATAACGTAGTATGAAGAAGGATAGTTTCAAAGTGGTTTTTCCTCCACAATAGGGGATGGATAATGTAGAGCACTATGCACGGTTAGCAAAGAGTTCCACCATTTCAACCAACGAAATGGCTAAATCGCGGTAATGGCTACTTTCTGCAATTTCTTCAACAACAATTTTGGTTTTTAATTGGCACTCCAATGTTTATTCACATGTACACAAACCAAAAAAAAAAATGAATATGATGGTAAAAAACAACACATCAAATTTGAGAACTCCACAAAACAATAGTTAACGCACCTCAAGCAATAATTCATCACCATTCTTGGGATTTGCTAGTGAAACCAAATTTTCACATTGGTTTTTGCGAATGGCGTAAATGGACTTTTGGTTAGCATCATCCTCCTAGAGACCTATTTCACTTCTCTCCTCTAGGACTGTCATCTCATTGTAGATGCAACGTGCATCTTTGGCTACAACAACGATCTCTCATTACACAAGTAACACAAAACATGAATAATCATATGGAGACAAGCATACCAATTTTCAAACATATGGAGAAACCCACATTGGAAGGTTGAATATCCAACATTGTAAATGAATGGAAGGGAGGGAAGAGGCGAGAGCGATGTAGGAGAGAACGGGAAGCGGCTTAGTGTACGAGTGTAAGGAAACGTTGGCTCATGGGGGAGGCTGCTGGAGGTAGGGAGAAGGCCACGGGTCGAAGCGGCGGCGGCGCCGTTGCTCCTCGTAACCCCTCTCCCATCCACCCACCTCCTCCAACGCCGAAAAGACACTCAAGATGGCTCATCTCCCAATAGTATAAAACCCTTGATGAAGCTGCAACCCACCATCTTTCCTCCAAACACCCCCCCCGAAAACAGGCTCCGGAGAAGACCCCAGGAGATCGAAGGAGCTGACAACTAGATCTCGCAAGAGAGACCGCTGCCGCAAGGTGTACTGAAGTCGACGCTGCCTACCCTACTGCCGAAGAACACCGAAGTTCTCCCGAAGACCAGGTATCGAAGGAAATCGTGCCGCTGTGTGCGCTGAAGGAGCTACCTTCCCTACCGAGAAACCCAAGATTGAACTCAACTCTGAAGTTAGCAGCGACTGTTTGCCGTTGGAAAGTACCACAAGCCTACCCCCCTGCTGAGAAAACTTAAAATCGACCCCAACACCGAAGTCACCAGTGATAGCCTGCCGCTGGAGTACCGCAAGCAAACCTCCCCGACCGAGAGGCCAATATCGACTCCAACGCCGAAATCAATAGTGACATCTTGCCACCGAAGAACCACAAACCTACCCCTGCTACGACATTGCTCTGATTTACACCCTCGTCCGGTAGAGTAGGAAAGAGTAGGATCCCAGATCTGCTAGATCTATACACCCAAGTTCGAAGGAGTGCCGACCGCCTGTCTTCCCCAAACACTGTCGCTTCACTCAAGGGTACAACAGTTGCGGTGAAGCTCTTGCCCTAGGCACAAACCAACCGCTGCCACAGCTTTAGACACGGCCGAGACCTCGAATTTCAAACTGCCTGAGCTTGAGACTGCTAGAGTGCGAATTTAATTGAAGTGCGAACTATTGATCCTACCGGAATACGAACTACTTGAGTGCATATTCCTGCTGAACTGCTGAACATGCTAGACTGTTTACTTCTGAACTTATTGATCCTGCCGGGCTGCTGATTGCTAGATTACTGGACTGCCGAACTGCTGATTGCTGGACTGCCAAATTGCTGAGTGCTGGTGTGAGCCCAAAATGGTGCTCACATGTGTTCTTAATTCTTTGAGACCATTAGAAGTTATGTTTTAATGTTTATTGATTATTCACAAAAATATAAAAAACGTGAAGCTTGAAGGAAGTTATGTTTAAGCATTAGACTTGTATGGAGTAGATTGATTAGAAGATTAGTAGTGTGAGGAAGCTCCTTAGTTGGGGAGCGTAGTAGGTGGAGAACCAAGGGTAGTTCCTTGAGTTATAATTTTGAATTAGGATCTAGGTTGTTCGTTTGAGGGACAAAGGCTTAGAAGATAAGATGAGAGCCTACAAAGTAGGGGAGGATTACAAAAGGCTTATCTTGAGCCTTGGAGGTGCTCACCTACCCCCCTCTCAACCCACTATATAAGCCCTCATTCTTCCCTCTCTCTTCCTCTTTCCTTCGTGCTCCTTGGCACCCCACGTATTATAAGTGTGGGTGTGTAGGAAGCAAGATAGGAGCACGTGTGTATGCATGGTTTTAGAGTGAAGAGCCAAGACTAGTTAGCCTTGAGGTGGGCTTGACTTCTTGTTAGGAGTAGCTTGGGTTGGAAGAATTTAGAGTTTAATTTGTAGTCTTCAAATTGTAGTACTTGGATTTATATTATCCACACCTATAATTATTTAGACTTGTAAAGTTATGTTTATGAAACATTGGAGCATTTAGTTTTGTTGGACTTACAAAGTTACATTATTGAAGTAGGTGAGCTTGTGTGTGTGTGGGGTAAGAGAGAGGCACGTGTGTGTGTAAGGTTTTAAGACAAAGATCCAAGACTAGTTAGTGTTGAGGAGTAGTTTCATTTCATTAGATGTGGTCTAGACTCAAAGCATTCTAAAACAAGGGCATGACTTTAGTATTTAGACTTTTAATATTAACATTATAACATTTAGATTTATAGCATTGATTCTTTTATTTAGTCTTGTGAGGTTTAGATTTATAGCGTGGATTTATCTTGGATAGAAGTGTTTGATAGTGGTTTAGTATTTGGAGAAAGCTAAGGATGTAACCTTACCCGAAATCAAAGGTAATGAAATGACATAATGTGGGTTAAGTTGTAAGCTCATCAAAAGTTGCGGGTGTTATATATATTCCAATGGTGTATTGGAATGATACATTGAACTACCAAGGAGGGAGTTATTACGTGTCAATCAAACATTCCACACTCGGGCTAAGGACGAAATCAAGGGTGAGGAACTTTGGGTGACAGCTGGACTGCCAAATTGCTGAGTGCTGGACTGCTGATTGCTGGCCTGCCGAACTGCCGGACTGCTGACTGTTGAAACTGCCAGAGCTGCGAGTAACTCAACTTGTTGGACGGCCAGTGTGTGACAAAACTCTACCCAAGGTAAGACTCCTAACCACCTATTGCACGTAGACTTAGATGCACACACATAAGAAATAAGTAGTCACATAGCAATTTCTTTTTGTCAAGATAGGAGGTAGGATGAAGGTTGCATATGCAACCATGTTTGCTTTTGTATTTTGGCTCATAGTGGCCTCCTTATATTGGAAATCCTCTCACCGTGTCCTCTCTCACACTATTTGGATAGAATATTCAAGTTGTTGTTATGGAAACATACATAACCAACATCAAAAGTAGTACCACTATGTTTTTATGCCCCCCCATATTGGAACCTTATGTATCTCATCAAAACATCCACACACCTTGATAACTTAACACATCAATACACTAATCTAGAATATGAAAACCCAAAATTGTTGCATGCTTGGATTGCTAATAGTTATTGTTACAAAATCAATAAACTAAATACGAGTAAATTATATGTAAAACACTCAAAACACTTCTTCCCAAAAGCCAATATCCAATTTGGCCCATAACTTAATTTGTGGAATGGATTTGATATAGGGATAACAAGAAGTATGGACCTAGTTAAAATTCTACAAAAATCATGTCACTCATTTGAACATTGTATTTGTTACAGAATGACTACATCCACCAATGTTGCCGCCACCACTAGAAAACTATTTAAGCAAAATGTTGATATGATAGATGCACTAGCAAACGGTTAAAAAAGACAAATCGGTGTCATGATTGTGTCTAGCCAAAAGACAGCAAAGGGCAAAGGAATTGTATACTAACGCCCCTTCTTTTGATTGGGATATCATACGATGAATGCACTTGCATGTCAAAATGGTGAAGCATTAGAACCAACATACTTGGTTAGCGAACTTGTTAAATTCAGAATGGAACATGATGAGCCATTAGAACATCTACAAGCGGTCCCTTCCTTCCCATACATCCCCCAAGAGGCTTGGCCTTCCAAAATGATGGATGGCAAAGAAGGGGGACACTTCAATCTCACTCAAGTGCCCTTCGATGTAGAAGTGGATGAAGGAGGGTTTTTTCTTGACTGCCAAGTAGCTATAACCTTTGAGCTTTGTGATCGGAACTTGTCAAGAGATGAAATATATGGAAAAACGGAAGCTAGGTTTAAAACTATGAATATCGAACTAGGAGAGATCCTAGGAGATCCTATAGCCATCCTTTGCTTCCATGGTTCTAAAAGGTGGAGTGGTACAATCAAACTGCACCTCAAGAACCCAATGAAAAATGCCAATGATCTCTTACATGGCAATAGGTCATTTATCCTCAAGCTAGATAATACAACCTATTGTAGAGGAAATGCATTCAAATCATTTGATTCTATAGCCATCGCAAGCTTGCTCTCGGTCAAAGTCTCTAGCCCAACACTCAAGAATAGAAAATGATTCCAATTGCATGAAGAGATTGTCAAAGACAGCTTTAAGCGAGGGTATGAATTTGAAGTTACCAATGTGCAAAAGAATGATAGTGCCGAATTTGCATGGATTAAAACTCCTTCTCCGGACCAAACAAAGAATAGTTAAAACCTTCAAAATATCATTTTTAATGAAATTATGGAAGTATACTTTGCTAGTATGGACAAACTCTCCGAGGATGACAAGGCCAAAAAAAATGCGGTAGTTTTAATTGCAAAGAACCTCAACAAAACCAAAACTACCGCTGCTTTAGAGTAGGAAATAAAGAAACTCTTTGGGGAGAAAAATGTAGCAAGTGTTTTCTTCCGATTAGAGAAAGGGAAACATGTGGGGTCATGCAATGTGCAATGTCTAAACGCAGCGGTCTATAAGAAATATGTAAAGCAAAATCATCTAATTCATGGCAAATACGTAGAATTTTCACCCCACTCCAAAAGCCTAGATGGAATTGACGCCCCCTCCCCAATAGAACTTACTAGACTAGGGTTTTTTGATGTGAACATCGCACTTGCCAACACAATCCAAGCAATGGAGAACACATCCTCGAAAGGATACACAAAAGCGGACTTAAGCAAAATGGTGGAAGAGGCGGTAAATAAAGGGGCAGTAGTAATTCGGAAAGAGATGAGCGGGGAAAGTTAGTATGCGAGCGGAGAGCGGCGATTTGGAGAGCGGAGAACTCCATTTGAGACATGAATTGAGAGGAGAAATGCACCTATAACCGTGAGATTATGGGTTTAGGGTAGAGCTATTTTTAGAAAATTTTATGAATTAGGGTCTCTATTACCGTGGAAATAGAACAACATTTCCCCATTTGAAACGTTTACATATTTTTGAAACATATATATATATTATAATAAAATATAAAATTAGGGCTTACATCACTATTACGTCATAAATACAATTACCAAACTTGTGTACTATAGTACATATCACTGTAAATCAAATAAAAATTACTATATGAAGGAAACACGAAGGAGGTATGTGAAAAGAATTCCCCACATATAGTCCACTCTATTAATGTTACACCTATAAATGTTAACCCTTTCTAATTGTTAACTTTATTCTACTCCCCACATATTGCACACTTTTAAATTTGACTCTATATATGTTAACGAATGAAATGCAACCATAACTACTCTTTGGAAAGACTACGTTTGGCTACGTTTAGTTCTAGTGACGGAAGTGTAAGAATGGAGGCACATGAGAACTTCCATTAGAAGGTACATGGAAACACGTTCATGTGGGTGTCCAAGTATGTGGGTTTGTTGGTGCAAATTGAGAAATATTTGCAAGTTGTGCATGCCCATGATTCATACTTCACCCATGATTTCTAAATTAACTTCATATTGAATAAAATTTTGATTGGGTTTGCAATTTTATGAATGATATTCTCTCACAAGGACTCTTAAAAAATGCTTATATTTATAAATATTAAGATTTGTATATTGGTCGATAAAATAATTTTATAATTGGTAACTGTTAACACCTTAATAAATGTTAACTATGATCGTTTCCCGAGGGTTAACATTTGAGGGTGAACATTATAGAAAGTGTTGTGTGGTGTGCAACTTAAGTATTATTGAGTATTTATGATTTAGTGAAACAAGGAGGAGGTGTGTGAGGCACCAACTTTATATTTGAATGGGTGGATGCTACATTAGCGGTTAAGATTGTGAGAGGCATACCGTTTAGGGATACTTGAACTATACTTAAGGGCTAATCCACAAACTAAAAATATTTACAATAATAATTGAAAAATGCAATGCGGGTTGACATTATGGGAATGAAATAAAGAAGAGCAAGTATGAGACTTGCGCCGGAAATCTAAAAGCCAAAAATAATACAATCCAATACAAAATGGAGTTCAAGGAATAAACTCATCCTCACTCTCCGAAGCACTTTGATCTATGTATCTAAGTACTCTTGGATCGTATCTTTCATGTGGACTAGAAGAGGCACTAGAGCTATGGGAGGAGTATTTGGCATAAGCTACTGCCATATCCTCGGCATAAGAAGGAAGTCGCATGGTAGGACTAGTCGGCGAGCCGAAGTATTGATCCATCAGACTGCACCAACAGAGGAGAAATTACGATTGTTAGAATACTTCCAATCAAATGCAACATACTCAACATTAAATTTAAGATGACAACAAACTTACTCACATAGATTAACTGCACCCTGTTGAGGGAGGGCATCGTCGTCGTCCTCGTCAAGGTCTACAACGTAAGTTGGATCGACCCCTAGAGACTCCGAGGCTGCGACCTGTATTGGGTGCAAAATTTCTTCGTACAATTCCTTGTCTCCCTCAAGTGCCACTATTGCCCTGTTAGTAGATTGTGCTGCAAGAACCGAGGCACCTACAAAGAGCAAAACAAATGAATTAGTAGAAGGTGATTGAATTGCCTAAGTCTAGAGGCATGGGAATGTTACACAAATTACTCATACCAGTTCCAGCAGTGAGGTCACATATAATCCCGCTTGGAGGGCTAAGGCCATTGATTAGAAGCTGGAACAAGGACACTGCCTTCTCTTTAGGGCCCCTCCAGAATGTGTCACCGTCGTTGCGCTTGAGTGCAGTATCAGAGATGACAATGTTGAAAAGAACGTCATCATTTGCAAGGTCAACATCTTCAAATTTGTCACTGGAAGAAATAACAAACTCCTTGGGTGGCCTAAGCAAAGGTGTGGAGAAAGATCGAACCAACACGATTGCTTTGAATTTCAGAGTCTGGACATCAAACATAGGCCTCGAATTATTAGCAATGTGATTGAAAGTATGAATGACTTCGAACTTGAAGAATGGAAAATGACTACAATTACTCACCCGCTTAGAATTATGCATAGGGTGAGTGAGGTGTAGAGAATTAACGATGGTCCATTCCTCCTTGACCTCCAAGTTGTTGTTGTAGAGAAAGCTCAAGACCTCCTTCTTGATTTGCACACTGTCAGGATAAAATAAGAGGAGTGCGCCATCGTCGTGAAGATAGCCCTGACAAAAACCAATGGTGAACTTGATAAAGTTCTGAACTTGCTTATTCCAATTTGTAACTTGCCCCGGGAATTCAGAAACTCCTGGGATAGGCAAACCATCAGGATATTCTGCAATGACAAGGTCCACCGCAGCCTTATGCAACACCTTGCCGGAGAAGAAGAATTCCCTGGATGCTCCAACCTAAAAAGAAAAAAACCCGTGAACGGCATATCTCGAGAGGGTGCCGTTAACGAAAAATTTGATTTTCATTACCATATCAAGCATCCTAATATGACCATTAACCAAGAATTAAATGAACGTAGCGGGTCCACCTATATGACCAATCTGGTTATTAAAGTTCGTGTACAATAATAATACTGCTGAAACCAAGATTTATTCCATGACAAAGTGCTTGTCTTCATCGAAGATTTCTCTGTCGTTGAATAAGAGCACTGTCAGCTCTGCTGTCAAGGAACAATCTATATAAATCTTATTAACATTCCTTCGACTCATATGAGCTCATCGATTTCTTTAGAACTTAACCTTGTACTTGTTAACCAGTGTTTAGAGAGAATGGACGATTCCTTTGAGGTCATTGCTTGTGAAACGGTTCTACAGGATTTGCTTCAGCGGATGGCGGATGGGCCTGACCCCTGGGATCATATAGGTAGCAGTACAACACAGTGTTGGACTCCTCCATCGGTAATCACGTTTGAAGACGTCGAGAATGCTCGTGCTGTGTCGAAGCTTTGGAAACGTGAGATTGACAGCAGTCCTGAATATGCATGCCTCCGGCTAGCGAAGTGGGATTACGTTTCGTACTCGGGTCGCCATTGGACTCCAAAGGACGAATATGAAGCATACCGATTCAACTTGAACTGGAACGTCTTTAGGACTTCTTTAGGACTTTTTCCAATACACTTCATATTGTTTTCTTTCTTTTCACATTACTCCAATTTGAAAGAACTTTTCTCTAATTTCTACTTACTTGCACTATGTACTTGCAGAAATTTTCAGAAGAAGAACTAGCAGAAATGCCTTCATGTAATCTAGCTGAAACAATACACAACAAGTGGCTTCAAGCGTCTGGAAATAGCGGCGGTGACCTCTACGTTGCCACAGTTGACGACTTCGTTCGAGGCTTCTTACAGGTTGTTAATTACTACTAGTTCCTGAAAGGTGACGTCGGCGGTACAGGCCCTACGAAGAAAATCTCAAACTAAGGATGGCAGAGCGCATGGCGAAGCAAACAGGTAATCCTTTAGTCCTTGAGGACCCCATGTTGGACATGCCTGGAGCAGAAGAGTTTTGTACCCGTGTTCCTTGCATAGCTGGAGAGAGGTATTCGGGTCCACGAAGCGAAAGGCAGATCTACCTCTTGGAGCTGAAGAGGAGTCTCATCGGCCTGACAAGGTTAACTTCTCACATCCAAGAGGTTCAGGTCGTGCTGTGAGGGCTCGTCCTGTGCAGATGCCCATCATTCTTGAAGATACTGAAGATGATACTGACGTTCAAGAAATTCATCCTCAGCCTGAGCCTGATAGCATCCCTGCGTCCCCGCCCAACGAGGGGGGGGATCCGTCATGTCAGTGCTATCGAAGAGACAAAGGTTAACGTCAAGGAGTGGCACATATCAAGACTTCCCAAGACCTCGGCGAAGTGCTGTTGGGCCCAGAGAGCTGTCACGAAGAAGAAGTGTACTGAGAGAATTGTGAGGGGTGCCAATTCGACCGCCGCGCCTACCTACACCGAAGTTTAGACTAACATACGCAGGAATTTATCAGAAAGGACAGAATTCTTCTTTTGTTCCAATGACATCGACCGCTGTGTGAAGGGCACAAGGCGCAAATGGGTTGCTAAGCACTCAGCAGACCATGAAATGCCGCCGATACCAGACGTTTGGCCGGTGAAACTAGACACAAACCTCAAGCCTACCGAAATTCTTGCACTTGAAGCAGCTGGATTCCAACTCCCACTTAAGAAGCCGGTCTCTCCAAGACGATTGTTCTCTTCTGCCCCACCGCCTGCAAATCTTAGCGCGGTGCCCATTCCTGCAGAAGCAGACCGCTACCCTGGCAAGAGAGACGACAAGATGGTCAAATGCACTGCCACTCGCCCAAAATCCCGCGCAGCGACTCTCCATGGCCTCCTCCGACTCTGTGAAAGCTTGCATCCGTTCCATCACTATGATACCTCATCCAGGACATGGCTGCATCATCGGGCTAGATTCGGGTGTTTCTCCTGCCATCACATAGTATCAGGTCACCATCAGCTCTTTCGTGGGTTGCACTTGCCCTGCATTCAAGAAGACGATGACTAAGTTCAGAGGGAGGACCCAATTCTCTTATTGCAAGCATGTGTACTTCATTCTTTTGAAGGTTTGCCACCGTGATCCCGAGGCAGAGTTTTTCATTCACGCGCCTACCTTTAGTTTCAACGAGGTCAAGCTAGTCCTAGAAAGCGGACTCTTGACTCACCCTTTGGCGAACAACTAGGAGCCAACCTACAAACAGCCTAGATTCTTTTCAATGGACGGTGGCCACTCAAAATTCCCTTGTCATTACATGTACTGAGTCAGCAAGACAATATTCATATTGTTTTTTTCAATAAAAAGTGTTTTGTCATTCAGACTATATAGACTATGCACGGCTACCGCATGTTACTAGCAGCTTACTAGCAGCTTAGGCAGAAAATAATTATTTACAAGACTGCCTAAATTTTCTGTAAATACATTCAAACATCAACAATTTAAGATACATGACGTTTCTCTTCGGCCTCCAGCGCATTCAAGTGACTCTTCATCTGTAGCTCCACTCCGCAAAGAGTACACAAAATGTAGTGAACTATGAAAGGAACATGGTTGAAAGAGGTGTGGCCAAATTCGATGACTCCCAACTTCACAAATTCGATGTACTCTTATCTCTTCCAGATCCCTCATTTCCAAGAACTGTCACCGCCAAAACCAATTGCAATAATTGATTGATATAATAAATGTATGATTACAATACTTCCTATGTCTATCAACTCTATTTCCGTTTTGCATACTTCTTGGATGAATCCGAGGGAGGTGGACCCGGTCTAAGCAAATCCATATAAGAAACTGTCTTATCTCTCTTTCGATCCTTCAACGGCAGATGATGTGGGGGCAAGGCTCTTATCCGTTTGCGAAATGAAAGAGACTTCGAAGATTCCCCTACAACCTTCACCTCCTCCTCCTCTGTTTCGTTCGATTTATCTTCATCCAAATCAGCATCCTTCTCCGGCACATCTTCCTGCCTCTTTTCTTTTTGCTCACGTTGTTTTTGTTCCTCCCGCGTCCTCCACCTCCATGCTTGTGTAGACTGCGAAAATGGAGTAAGGTCGTAGTCATCACTACTTCGATTTCCAGCAGCAAACGAAAATTCCGGCGACAAATTAACCGGAATATGAGGATCTGCTAGACTCCTAATTTCCTTCTCCCATCCTAATCCAGCAAACATATCTCTCTCATTACCCATTGTATGCAAGTGTATATATAATGATGTTGGGTATGACTCCAATATATAATCTATTCGGCCACATACGATAATTGCTAAAGTCCAAGCTATAGAGTAGACTCACATATAAGACAAAGAAAAAGGTGATGAATAAAAACGAAAGAAGTTCATTATTTTTATTCCTATATATTTTGATTGACTCATTCTTCAATTATACCAATATCCGAAAATCCATTTTCATTGATTTTTTCTTGTGATCATCCTTGGTTTTAATAATTCAACCACCTCACAGTTTCCAAACTTAATGAGACCATTCCAAATTCAGGGCCATTTTTTAAATTTTATGACATATACATCCCACGGAAATAGGTCCAATTTGTTTACTATTATTGGCAGATTCTAGAATATTCTAAGTATATTCTTGTCTTTTTGGAAATATTCTAATTTTAGTCTTGCAATTTTACTATTTTTATTTCATCTACGCTCTCCGCTCTCCAAATCTACGCTCTCCGCTCACATACAAGTCTCGTCCAGAGATGAGCCTCCTTAAAGAGGAAATTGTAGAAGAAGCAAGAATGTATGCCGATAAAGTACAAGTAGAATCAAATCGCAACTCAAGAATTCAAATTGCACTCCTCCAAAAACAAATGCGAATTACCCTGGAAACTCTCCAAGCCGATCACCCCAACACGACCGAAATTGAAGGCAATATAAACACGTCAAACTAGTTTTGAAATTTGTAGTGTTGAGGAAAAATAAAATAAAAGTATATTTTTATACAAGACCCACCAAAAATAAATTCAAATACCGTATAGTATTATTAAATACTATAAATAAAAACAAGTTGTTAAATACGTAACATCAAGAAAAATATTTTAAAAAATATATTTATATACAAAAAACAAAAATAAATACCGTGTAGTATTATTAAATAATATACGTATAAAACTAAAATTTATATACAAAACATCAAGTAAATATAAAATATAAAAATATTTATATTTATATATAAAATTTAATAAAGAACAATACAAACACCATATAGCATTCTTCAATACTATACGGACAAAACTAGTCTTGACATATACAATATCAACAACATATAATATAGAAGTATATTCATATACAAAATACAACAAACACCTACACAAATACCGTATAGTACTATCTAATGATATATGTAAAATACACATAACACCCATTCTAAATCCAAACAAAACTAGCATAGTACTTACCAATACCACTCTAAGAATAAAAACAAAACAAATAAAAACAAAGACATCCATTAAACACACAATACAAACAACTGGTAATACACAATAAAAAGATGCTCAGACAAACAAAAAAGCCACTTACAACTAATACAAAAATAATAATATTCACCAAACACCTTATAAAACACCAAAGAAAACACCAAGTGCCCTCGGCCTACCGGCCTCGCCACAAAACAAAACAAACAATACACCCACACCTACACAAATCTCACTATAACCGTTCTATACACATTAAACATAAATTTCATTATAAATATAAACCTCAATCAAAACATCGCCTTCAACATAAAACGGCATCGGCCTCCCGGCCTCGCCACAAAAATAAAAACAAATACCAAATCACAAACAGCTGGACACCTAATACAATAACAGACCACACACCTAAAGACAACACAAATACACACTTCTTAACCAAACAAATATCAAACAAAATATTCGCCTTACCTAACATTTTTACTACAACCAGATTCATACTTACTAAATATCTAAAAATAAACAAGAAAAAACCAAAAATAATACAACTTCATGGGTACTACTTTATTAACAAACTAACATTATTAAAATGTGGAGATATGAAACCCAACCCCGGACCAATGCCTGATATTTTACACACACATCCCGCCTCACACAAAAAGAGAGCCAAATAATATTTTATTCCAAATACGATAAAACTGCAACCAGAATATCAACACATAGCTACCACATTTGGACCCATACTAAAACTTAATCATCCACTACATCACCAAGCCACCACTATGTATACATAATTACATCAATACATCCAAACACAAAGTCATTTCCCATCAACTTACATACTATACGCCTTAATCATCACTATAAGCCCCTCAATAAACACATGTAACAATATACTAACCCAGCCACACATTCACCACATTAACAATATATGAACCAACATGCTTATCATTAGGCTAGCCAACCTTAACAACCCCCCAAAACGGCATATTCTAACACAACACCCATACACTACATTTGTAGAAAATAACCAAGACATAATACTCCCCAAAAATACTATACATACTGAACTATATGAATTCATCCACAGCCAAGAAACCCCACCTACTCCAGTCACACTCCAAACAAAATTTCCCTATCTTCCAGAAAAATTAATAACCGAATCCCTCCGTTGCCTAGAAAACATAAATGAATATTCACACCCACCTCCACTCCCAAATACCCCTACACTAACTCCAAGAAACATCAAAAATACCAACCACGAAACAAACATGATAACTTGGAATGTCTCATCGCTTAACACAACCTTACCAAATCTACAAAGCCTAATAAATTACTCCTTCAGAAACACTGCAATTATTAATATCCAAGAAACCAAATTGACAACAACTAAATCAACAAAATATATACAAAACTTATTCCCTGAATACAAACTTATTTTTAACAACACGCACGCCCTCACAAGATGTATATAACAAAGAATGCCTTACACCCCCGGAAAAGGTGGCCTACTCATATTCATTCATAACAAATACGTATTTCCCGGAAATGTCACAAAGATCCCCTCACCAGCAATCATCTCCCCATATTTACAAATAATTAAAATAATAACCACCCACTCCTACCATGGCTAATCATACACATGTATATGCCCACACGCTTAGAAGATGTCGCAACCCTTGCTAGCCCCCCTTGACAATCTTGCCAATTTTCAATTCTAGCAAAGGTTACGAGCGCTAACCATTCGCATTCCGCCATGCTAATGGTTAGCTCCTCCTACCCCGGACCTTATAGTTCATAGGAGGGAACCAACCCTCCTACTTTGCTTTCGGGACTCACCCCTTAATCGGTAACTCATTTCTTGGATGTGGACTTCCATCCATGGAAGTCCAATCCCATGTTGATCATCGCATTGCCGGAGCAACACTACAACAACCCGAACCATACTAGGCAACTATGGCCTCACAATGGGCCAATGCCCATGGAGGCCTTGCCGTTCGGCCTCGGGTGGGTGAGGCCACACCACCTCACCCATATAAGCCTCTAGGACTTCACGCGGGGCCCCTACCCCACCGTCAACCAACCTCTTGTCTCTCTACCAAGAGTTGGGGCCAAGTGGACATTTTCCCTTAGCTGCTGGGCCTAGAACCCCCCCAGCAGCTTCAGACCATCATAACTTCCTTGTATGATGTCTGATTCCAGCAACCAACCCCTCCATCTTCATCTACGCTTCACGTAGATGCCGATGGACTCCTCACTTGCTCCATTCGAGCAAGTCTTGAGGAAGTTATGCCTGTTTGAACCTTGGCAGTCCCGGGAATCACTCCCAGGCACTGCTGTACCAGGGCGCTGTCCCGGGACAGCACCCCACTCAAATGGCCATAACTCCTAGCTCACACCTCCGATTGAGGTGATCTTGAGCATTCTAGAATCACCACGCCATGAGCTACGCATAGCTCATGGCCTCACCCTCATGCCTCCTAGTCTTTGTGGGTGGGAGGCGTTCCCAACGCCCGGGGCCCTCACCCACACTAGGATCACTTGGGCCCTCTCACCAACGGCGCCACAAGTCCCGGGTGTCACTCCGGGGTCCCCCTTGTGCCCATGGTGTTTCGGGCACTCCTCATGGAGAGGTGCGCGACACTCACCCCCACCAAACGGAGTCGATGCCCTCATCGACTATACTCGTAGTCGGCACACCAATTCTCAAGTTGCCATCCTCTATGGTGCCGCATTGTGTTTACCTTAGGGCGCGACCCCCACAATGCATCTTCAAATTTGGCATGGTCCCAAAGGTGTCGTTCCTAGGTGGTCCGTTAGCGACCTTGGAACTCCTCCAAGGACCTAACCTATACTAGACCCACCTACTTTGGGACTCACTTGGGTTGCCCCTCCTTTGGGGCCTCCCCCGTTAGGCTCCACTAACCTAACATGACACATCTAGGCGAGACCTCAACGCTTCCACTAAGTTGTCTCGGTTGCAACTCCGAGATGGCTTTCCATTGTTAAGCCACGCCTCGATCGCACGGGGGTGATGCCAAGTCCCGCCCGACTCGGTTCCCACTTTGCTCTTTCGAGACATGGGTTCATGCTCCCATGCGCCAACTCTTGTTAGCTCGCGGGTAGCACTTTTATGAGCACGCGCCATCACCTTGTCCCCGCCCGGACAAGCCCACAACTAAGAAGTTTCTTGGTTTTATTCAAGGCCCCTCCAAGCCATGGCCCCAATTACTCGGCTTACCCAACCTAGTTTGGCATGTCTATTCCCCCTCTTCCATTAACCAAGCACAAGTACAAGACTAGGACCTCATCTCATACTTTTCTCTTTGCACCACTAAAGTTTGGACTTTATTCCCTCAAGCCAAAGAACAAGTGCATGTTGTGGAGCAATTAACCTCGAAGCTATGTTTGCTACTAGAGTCTCTCCCCCACTAAAGGAGATTGATGTCCTCATCAATGCCTACGCTTCTTTTTATTGGAATGTCTAGCCTTAGTTTCTTCAAAGTGCTTCACCAATTCATTGGTGTTCACCATGTCTCTTGCCGCCACCCAAGCGGTTTCTTTCTCATGGTATCCTCACCATTTCACCAAGTATTCCTTTGTACTTTTTCTTTCCTTTTCACTTGGGCTTCCTACACTTGAGGATGCTCTCTTACCTCATGTTCCAAATGACGTCCACAAGGTCGGGAGGTGGCCTAATCACTTGCTTGTGATCGGGCCACAAGGTGTCGTCCTAAAATGACTTTTGTAATGAGACATGAAATGTCGGATGCACTTTGATCTCCGGCGGTAATTCCAACTTATATATGTCCTTGACCACTTGTTCCACAATGGGAAACGGAGCTCCAATTTTGGACATGAATTTTGGAGTGAAGCCTTCCGGCTAAGTGAAGTTGTTCACATTCAACAACGCCTTTTGGCCCACCTCATTCTCCACTTCGCGTCTTCCGGCATTGACTTGCACTCCGTAGCACCTTCGGGCTTTCTCCACCAACAACTTGGTCATCTCCAAGACTTGTTCACGCTTCTTGGCCAAGTCCTCACCATCTTGGTTGAACTCTAGTGTTGAATGTGCCCCCTCGAGAGCTAGGTTAATAGGTTGGAGCGCATCCACTCCATAAGCCACCACCAAAGACCACCCCTTGGTAGCCAAGTGCGTGGCTACATTGCAATTACACTCCACTCGACCCACATAGTCCGCCCAATCTCCTTGGTCCGCCCCCACCAAGTTCCTCAAGTATTGCTTCAAGACTCCATTCACACGCTCCGATTTCCCATTCATTTGGGAATGCAAGGTCGTGCTAAACCTTAGTTTCATTCCGACCTCCTTAGAGAAATGCATTGAAAATGCACTTGTGAACTTTGGATCTTGATCCCACACAATCACTCTTGGCAACCCGTGGTGCCTCAACCATCTTTTGAGAAAAGGCTATGCAGTCTCCAACGCGGTGGCGGTTCCCACAATCGGCACCATGTGTGCCCACTTGGCAAACCGCTCTACCATCAACAAGATGGCATCATACCCATGTGACTCCGGGAAACTTGTGATCAAGTCCATGCACATACCATGCCATGGCGCCAACGGGATAGGCAACGGTTGCAAGAAGCCGCCTTGCTTTTGGTAAGAGGCTTGGTTCACTTGGCACTTTGATTCAAGCCTTCACAAAGTGGGCTATATCTTCCTTTATGCACCGCCAATGGTACCTCTTTGACACCATTCTATGGCGGCTTTTTCTTTCTCCTCTATGGCCGGCAATAGGACTATCATATTCCTCCTTCAAAACCGATAGCCTCAACTTGCCTTGTGGCACATATACCCGACTTTGTTTGCACTTGAACAATCCGTCCACCAACTTAACCTCTTTGAGCACCTTGCTCTTGCGAAGCTCACCTAAAAGCTTTTGTGCTTTGGGGTAGTTAATTTACCCCTCCCGTATCTTGCATCACAAGTTTCCTTTGCCGGCACACATTAGCCACAAGGTTTGGATGGTTCTCATTGCTTGGAACTCTTCCGGTCTACTTCGCGCATCCGGCACCACATTTCCACGGTCCGGTTTGTGGATCAAATCCACCTTCATAAGCGCCAAACTATCATGCCTCCGCAATGACTTGGCGTTCACTTACGCTTGTATGTCAAAATACTTTTAGGACACATTGTCCATGTAGACCTTTGCTTTGTGCGACCCCATATAATGTCGCCACATCTTCAAGCAATGCACTACGGCAAAGAAGTTCTTTGTCATGAGTTGGTTGTCTTCTTTGACAACCATCGAGCTTTATGCTCCCATATGCAATGGCCATCCATCTTACACATAATCCACCATTGGCAAAGGCACTCACCCCCGTATGCACCTCGAAAGGTTTGTCAAGCTCCGCGAACTTGAGCACGGGCGGCGAAGAGAACTTGGTGTTAAGCTCCCCAAAGACTCGTGACAAACATCATCCCACTCTTGGGATAGCCATTTCTTCCACAAGTCGCACAAGGTGGGACAACCATCGAGCTTCATGCTCTCATATGCCATGGCCATCCATCTTGCCTCAACATCCGCCAATGGTAAAGTCACTCGCCCCCGTATGCACCTCAAAAGGTTTGTCAAACTCCGCGAACTTGAGCACGGGCGGCGAAGAGAACTTGCTCTTAAGCTTCTCAAAGACTTGGTGGCAAGGCTCATCCCACTCTTGGGATAGCCATTTCTTTCACAAGTCGCACAAGGTTTGACAACCTTTAAGCTTAATGCTCCCATATGCAATGGGCATCCATCTTGGATCAACATCCGCCAATGGTAAAGTTACTCGCCCCCGTATGCACCTCAAAAGGTTTGTCAAATTTCGCAAACTTGAGCACGGGCGGCGAAGAAAACTTGGTCTTAAGCTCCTTAAAGACTGGGTGGCAAAGCTCATCCCACTTTTGGGATAGCCATTTCTTGCATAAGTTGGACAAGGTCGGACAACCATCGAGATTCATGCTCTTATATGCAATGGCCATCCATTTTGCCTCAACATCCGCCAATGCTAATGTCACTCGCCCCCGTATGCACCTTAAAGGGTTTGTCAAAGTCCGCGAACTTAAGCACGGGCGGCGAAGAGAACTTGTTTTTGAGCCCCCCAAAGGCTTGGTGACAAGGCTCATCCCACTCTTGGGATAGCCATTTTCCTCAATAAGTTGAATAAGGTCCTAGCAACCTTAGAAAACTCTCGAATGAAGTTGTGGTACTAATTGGCTAGGCCAACAAATGACCTAAGCCCTTTTGAATCAAGGGCCAATTCTCCTTTTGGATTGCCTTGACATTCTTCATGTTCGTCCACCAACTTCATTTATCACCACATACCTCAAGAGCTCAATCTCTCGTTGAGCAAAGTTATTTTTCACTTCTTGGCGGTAATTTTTTTTTGGGCAACACATTGGTGAATACATCCTTGTATTTCACCAACATCACACCAATGTTGTTTGGGGGAGGCCCATCTTTCCTAGCCTCCCCATACGTTCCTTGGAGTTGCTCCAATTGAACCACGACCATTATGTTTTCTTTTTTTTTATTCGGTCCATTAAGACCAAATTCAACTTAGGTCCTCCTACCATAGGAGTCATTGTTAATTTGAACTTCAATTCTTTGCCATTATGACACATCATAATGCACCACAAGCACACCGGCTTGCACCTCACATCTATCATGTGAGTTTCAAAGAAGGCGGCCTTCACAATGACATGCATTTTATCTATTTCACTTGGTGTGAAATTTTGACAAAAATCCAATGTCCCACATTGAAAGGTTACATGCATCGTGGCCTCCTTTGTCTCATGCGGTTTGCCCTTTCCAAACCGCACCTTGGTGGGCTTGCCCGCTCTACCAATCGGCAAGCCCCAACTCCCTTATGAGTTTTGGGCTCAAGAAGGCATGGCTTGCCTCTTTGTCAACCCATTAGACGTTTGTCCCATTCATTTGAGCCTCAAGATATAAAATAGTTGGCCTTGGCTTAAGGCTACTAGCCTTGGCCACAAAACCATCGTCTAACATTTGGTCCTCGGCAACACCATGAGTTTGGCTTGGTCCGCAAGGCCAACTTTTAACACTCCGTCCGTGGCACAAATATGATCTAGCTTGGTACCACCAAACCACCTTCTCACATTTCGTCCACGGCACGAGCTAGCATGATTTGCCTTGGTATAATGGGCCAAACTACTTGCGCTCATTTCCTTGGGACATCTTTCGGCTAAACCCACTTTGTGGTGATGTGCCGCCCAACTTCTTTTTAGGACCATCGGCTTCAATGCTCTTCAAATCTTTATGATTCGCACTACGTCCTCAAGAAGCTTTGGGGTCTTGAACATGGTTTTCACCACCCGCTTTTGAAACCCACCTAAAACGATGCATTTCTTAGAAAGCTCGTCCATCCTAGATGTACCCTTCATTTGGGTGTGAAATTTGCACATATACACCTTAAGAGACCCCGCGTGCCTCATGTGCCCCAAGTTCATTTCAACATCACCACCTTCTAAGCATTTCGAATTGGAATTTCAATCCAACATTAATGCCCTCCAAGGTTTTGGGTGCATTTGGTATTCTAGCCCCCGAATACTTTTCGAGGTTTGCGGGAGCCTTTTCAAAGCACTCCCTCCATTTTCCTCACCGAATCCACCCTCATGCCCACCATTGTCATTAGAATCAATGGTATGGTCAAAATCCACTTGCACATGATCTTTCTTCCAATTTGAGCCTCACAACCTTTTGGAAACCCCGGGTCACCATCATAACCCGCTTATATGATAGCCATGCTTCTCTCAAAGTGCTAGCTCAAATATTGGAACCCTGCTCTGATACCACGTGTCGCAACCCTTGCTAGCCCCCCTTGACAATCTTGCCAATTTTCAATTCTAGCAAAGGTTACGAGCGCTAACCATTCGCATTCCGCCATGCTAATGGTTAGCTCCTCCTACCCCGGACCTTATAGTTCATAGGAGGGAACCAACCCTCCTACTTTGCTTTCGGGACTCACCCCTTAATCGGTAACTCATTTCTTGGATGTGGACTTCCATCCATGGAAGTCCAATCCCATGTTGATCATCGCATTGCCGGAGCAACACTACAACAACCCGAACCATACTAGGCAACTATGGCCTCACAATGGGCCAATGCCCATGGAGGCCTTGCCGTTCGGCCTCGGGTGGGTGAGGCCACACCACCTCACCCATATAAGCCTCTAGGACTTCACGCGGGGCCCCTACCCCACCGTCAACCAACCTCTTGTCTCTCTACCAAGAGTTGGGGCCAAGTGGACATTTTCCCTTAGCTGCTGGGCCTAGAACCCCCCCAGCAGCTTCAGACCATCATAACTTCCTTGTATGATGTCTGATTCCAGCAACCAACCCCTCCATCTTCATCTACGCTTCACGTAGATGCCGATGGACTCCTCACTTGCTCCATTCGAGCAAGTCTTGAGGAAGTTATGCCTGTTTGAACCTTGGCAGTCCCGGGAATCACTCCCAGGCACTGCTGTACCAGGGCGCTGTCCCGGGACAGCACCCCACTCAAATGGCCATAACTCCTAGCTCACACCTCCGATTGAGGTGATCTTGAGCATTCTAGAATCACCACGCCATGAGCTACGCATAGCTCATGGCCTCACCCTCATGCCTCCTAGTCTTTGTGGGTGGGAGGCGTTCCCAACGCCCGGGGCCCTCACCCACACTAGGATCACTTGGGCCCTCTCACCAACGGCGCCACAAGTCCCGGGTGTCACTCCGGGGTCCCCCTTGTGCCCATGGTGTTTCGGGCACTCCTCATGGAGAGGTGCGCGACAGAAGATATCCATCTCATTCCGTATCTCAAAACCGCAATCACTTATCAAATCACTGTACATCCAAACCACACGCACATCCTATGTGGTGATTTTCACCGAGACATTGCACTCACTGGTAGGCAAAACTATAACAACAATACACCACCACAAGAAGAAGATATACAATGGAAAAACTTTACTACAACCCTCAATCTAGAATATATTCCTACGGACACTATCCTCTCCAGACAAGGAGGCTATAATTACACATCTACCAGCCTTATAGACGGCTTCTATATCAACTCACCAGACAATAGCAGATTCACCTTCACAACAAACACAAACATGAATCTAAACTCAGACCATTACCCAGTCACTCTACACATACCCCTAAACACACTTATAGCAAGACCCCTACTCCTCACGAATATCACACCAACCAGAATACTAAACCCTATCCCTCCAGAAAACTTAGAAAATTTTAATATAGAATTTTTTGAAATATACTCCACGCATCTAAGCGAACTAACCATATTACTAGATGACCACAACCACCTCAACCCTGATCAGTGGCAAGAAGCCTGTACAACACTAGACAATATTGTAGAAAAAATCTTTGAAACCATTGAGAAAACCAGCAAAGCAGACCCAATACCATCCCTCACGAATAAAACTGCACAGCAAGGTGGTTTCCTATCACGAAAGCTATCTAAAGAATGGAAAAAACACCTTGAAACATATCACCTTATTAGAAAAACTATATATATATTGCAAAAAACAACCCACATTGGCAAACTCACCCTATCCTAAATGAAATTCGAAACCACCAAAATGTGCAAATTTCATACCCACCCACAACAGCCATCCCTCCAAATGAATGGATAGACATCGAAGCTGCCATCGTAAAAACCGCTAATAAAGACGTCAGAAAAATCACTACAATATATACCAAAGACTGTATTCTAAAAATTGTATTAAAACACCGACAAATGTATGAGAAAAACCCAAAAAGATAAATAGGAAAGTCTTCAAACATTCCGAAACTTCCCCCTAGACTCAATCACTGATAGACAAAACAATATCCTAACTAGCCCTGAAGACATTGCAAAAGAAATACACACCCAATAATCCATCAGTAACCGCCCAACAGTACCCACATGTCACTATCATAATACTCACCCACCATACTGCACCTGTGGTGTTAGGCAATACCCATGGCATGACCTAGAAGGATTTATAATTGATCAACGTGGAGAACACCAAATTCCCCTGCACACATACTTTGACCAAAAAACATACGACTTCTACTTTGAAAATCTAGGCAACAACAAAGCTCCGGGCCCAGACAAAATTCCTAATTCTATCTTAAAAAATATGCCCCCACGATTTTACAAACTACTCTATTTATTCTTCAAACATTGTTACAAATAAAAGCAAATTCCCGCATCGTGGAAAACTCGTTTAACAATTTTACTATATAAGAAAGGTAACCCGTCAAAACTTACCAACCACAGACCTATCGCACTAGCTACCACCATATATAAATTATATACAAGTACACTAACCTCTATCCATTCAGCTTATGGAGAAAGATACCAAATACTGCATGACAGTCAAGAAGGATTCAAAGCCGAAAGAAGAACATCTAGGCAACTTCAACTCCTCATTGCAGCATTATAAGATACTAGACTTACGAACCAAGATATATACATCCTCTACATTGATTTCAAAAATGCTTTCGGCTTCATTGACCATGCAAGACTTTTAGCCATAATGAAGGACCTTGGTTATCCAACTGACGCCATAAACCTCATCGGAAACATATACTCACAAGCATCTACCATATTTACTGGAAAACACTTTGGTAAAACCCTACCTATCCCCATTCAAAGAGGTACAATACAAGGAGACATTCTTAGCCCATATTTATTTATAATATTTTTAGAACCCCTCCTTAGATGGCTATAACAAGGCAATAATGGATACACCTTCGGAACATCTAAAATAAAAATTATATCCGCTGCATATGCAAATGACTTAGCAGCTATTGCTAACAAACTAAAATCATTACAAGTACAATTAAACAAATTAGACAAATTCTGCGAATGTGCAGGAATGGACCTCGGAATAACCAAATGCGCAGTGACCGGTTGTTCTAATAAATCTAAAATGAACCCCATAACATTCAAAGCCTTGATCCAATCTACTAATATAAATTATAGAAACCAACCAATTCCAATCTTAAATCAACACGAACCATATACTTATCTTGAAATAAACCTCGCACCTTCACTTAAATGGAAAACACAAATAAACACTACTACAACAAAAATCATCAAACAATGTCAAGCCCTCGTAACATGCCCAGCCACCATGAAGCAAAAAATCAACACGGCAGACACAGTCATACGTGCTGGAATAGCCTACAACTTTTACGCAGTACCATACTCTATTCCGGCCATCAAAAAACTCGACAAAAAAATTATAGCACTCTACAAGACAATATGCGGATTACCGAAATGCACATCTAATATTGTTACACAACTTCCACATGATCTATTCGGAATTGAAGCATTCTTACTACAAAATGCCTACCTGCGCTGTATTGGAGAACAACTACAAAACGCCCTCAATGACAAAGGTAGACTTGGCAAAATCTATTATGGCTTGACACAATTTATACTTGCTAAATTTGGAGGCTCTAAAGAAATAACCCGCATTAAATACCATCACTGCGTTAGATCACCTATCACTAGAACGTTATTCCACTCAAACATGAAGCTGGAATGCACCTAAAAAACACAATAGATACCTTTCTAATAAACCCGTCCCCACTCGAAACCGCATGGTTGAAAGAAGCACAAAATCTATAGGGCCTAAATTCCAACACTTTACTTAAAATATTACAAAAACTTCTATTGCATAATATAATAAAATTAGAACAAATAACCATGCCCAATGGTGCCACCTTAATGAACCTAGATGACTTTAAAATATACCACTCCAACCCTACAAAACTCATAAAGAGTGCATTAAACATCGCAAACCAATTATTCTGCCACCCTTCCTGTCACCGAGAATGTCCACTCCCATGCCCACACCACTACCCTCCACGAACCCTAAAAAATGACTACACAATAATAAACCACAACATCCTTCCTCAACACCCAACCCCCCTTATACACCCCCAAGTCCCCCACCTATCCCCACCTCCCAATAATATGCTTAAAAATTCCCGTCAATTTTCCATACACACAATATTTGACCACAAACAACGACAACTCACAGATTCTAATGGGATAAAAAGAAAAGACACATCATATCTATGCCAATGGATTACTCCAAATAATAACACATACAACAAATGGCGTACCCAAAGAGATTTATTTTCCTATTGTGACACATATACTAGTCGTCACAACACCGAACTACTTACCCAATATTATACGAAAAGACAACACAAACATTTTTCAAACATCATCAATGCATACTTCTCCATAGAACAACAACGAGACACTAGATACGTTATCCCTGCCACAATTATCCCGTTGGCACATATGTCCATTAATGAATGCAACCTTGAGAGTGACATCGAAACTAATACTAACACTATCCAAACACAATTCGACGTCGCTCACATATATGAAGACAACGGTCGGCATCTCATTACCATACCAAAAACTAGATTACTGTGGTTATGGAAACAATATCACCAAGCTAAAGATACCCACATAGTCTAGAACCACCTACCCAATCATTTGAAACATAAATCGTGTGGCTATACCAAAGGTATAAATACCGTATTCCAAAAAACGACCCACTTAAATGTGCTCAATATACAATACCAACTCCAATACTAGATTTCCTAATAACATCATTCAATATTAACCATTCATACTTCTCATCCCCAGTTACTTGCCCCAAACAATTCACCCAATTCCACTCACCATTATCCAGGGATAGAATATTTGGATCCCTAGGAAAAGTGTTTGACCAAAAATGGAAGGGAATTGGTTACGCCCACCCCCATAACGCAACAGACTTACAACAAGCCATCCATTGGGCCCGCATTGCGGCCAAAAACGATCCAAATACAATCACTATACTTATTTCAAAGGATATGGATTGGTACCATAATTTTAACCCATACACTGGCCCATTCTTGGACACACACATCATTGCCCACTTTGCAGCTGACACCATCATATACGAAGAACCCACAATTCCCCCCGAACTCAATATCACGAGAAAAGAATTATCAACATTACGAATACTCTGTATCCACCACCAAAACAATCACATCGGTACCTACGAACAATGAATCAACTCACCAACATAGCAAATAACCTCCAAATATTACAAATTCACACACAAATTACACCACCCACCCCCGTAAATACCACCGTTAATCCTAGCAAAAAATGGGCTAAATCTAACTACCCAAACACACCCGTAAATAATAACACACCTATTCCACAACTCCCAAATTACCAAACTAACTTACCACTAAAATTCCACCCTCAATTCAGCTACTACACAGAGGGCTCTTTTATGAAACCCAAAGAAATTAACCCTGAAGTATGGAGAAGAGAAAGAGCCAGCTATGGAATCTATAGCCCCAAGGGCCTTAACATCTCCAAAAGACTACATGGACACCAAAACATACTACGAGCAAAAATGATAGCAATACATGAAACACTAACAACCATTAATACACTATATCCAAACGAACCCACATACATATTTACCGCCAGTCTAAACGTATTATACTTACTCAACACATAAATTAAACACCCCACACTTCACAATAGCCACCCCAATCAAATTACCCTCGCCACCATGGTACAACTACTTCAAAACCGGACACAACCAATCACACTATACAAAGTTAGAGCACACGTCAACATTGATGGCAACGAACAAGCAGACAAATTGGCAAAAGAAGGGCTAGAACTAGAGCACAGAATTGCCATTCACCCATATGAGCATGCCCACACTACTAGAGAATTGCGACCAGATCAACAAAAATTCAACAGATTTCTGTTGTTCCAGGCAGTTGGGGTCAGAAATTGGCTTCTTCCACATATCCTTGTTATACGGTGGACAGAATCTACCTAAGTTTTGTTGACTTTGATACTGGTGTCATAGGTGTGCTGATTGCATGAACCTGGTGACAGAGCATGCTGACATGGCAGTAGTCATGTGTCAACAATCTACGTGTCCAATGACGTGGACATTTATATGGTGGCAGATGTTAGGGGCTTGAATTGAATTTCCATGACAGGCCTGTAAACACTACATACAAAGGAAGACTTGAAAATCCATATCCTAAGGAAGATGTGTGCGCGCTCCAAATTTATGTTTTTAATAAAATGAAGTGTCACAATAAATGCAGGATCTACCTCCCTTGTTCGCAGTTTAAGGTGCTTCCACCCAAATCCGGTCAGGCATCGCCTGTAAATGCAAAACCTACATACAAAGCCCTACAATGGATGTCTACCCTACATAGGGCTATGCTAGATCTCATCATTATGGAATGGGTCTTAGCTACTAACTACTGCTGACAATCTTCCAGGCTTCATCATGATCATATGATTCATATCCCTCCAGAAGTGTGTCTTCATAAGCATTGCGAAACCATGCCCACATTGAAGTACATGCTACATGTTAGACTCTGACCACCTCTTAAATTTTTCATACTCTCTTGAGGGTCTGTAAACAATTGCATCGGAACGGCCACACGTACAGGTAAGTAAACTGTCCTTCTTTTTGGGAATTAAGAAACGTGCTAGGTTCAGTATTACAATTTCCGTTGTCATCCCTGTGCACTTTCTAAAAACCCCAATATGTGGAACATGTATTTATTGAATATAAATAGTGTTCTCTCCTCTGTCTGAGGACATGTACACATAATGCCCAGTAGCACTACAGTCATAACATCCACCAACTGCCTACCTGATTTCATGCTCAATGTACCCTGTAAATGCCGAAATGGAGCTCACAATAAGCAGTCTCCACAAATAAAACAGAAACATGCTCATTCATCATCTTCAGAAGATTCCCCGACATCTATGTCAAATACTATGGCCTGTTCTCCCAGAACCTCATTTAGAATGTCATTCAATCGAATGTTTCTACTTGTTGGGAGAGGATCTGGTTGAGTCTCTGGTATTATATCTGGTGCCCGTAGACCTGCAAAATCAACATCTGACCCCATGGCGAACATGGGGATAACGTCATCCTCCTCTACGTCATTGTCAACTCTGCGACCCCGAACCTCTGTTCGCAACACAACTTTCCATCCTGGCTCGTCTTCTACATCCGAGAAAAATACTTGGTCGCAATGAACGGGGAAAGCAAATGATTCGTAACCGAATGGGACCATTGTGTTAAAATTCGCCATTGTAAAGCCCCATTCGTCTTTTTTCACTGTGGCATTCCTTCCCCTATAATTTGCCTGCACCTAGTCGCACACCAACAACACCGTGCAGTGACGGCCATAGTTCAGCTCCACAATCTCCAATATTTGGCCAATGTACTCCAAGTTTGCATCAACAACGTTCACATCCCGCCTCCCCGATCTACATGGGCGACGGAAGAAGGCGGCAACCCCTGAGTCACATGTTTTTGTGATGCTTTCCTCCGCGCTTTTCACCCTGTAGTGGTACCCGTATGCGTACATACTTTTGTACCTATGTGCCTGCAATGATGGAAGGTTTGAGGAGTATTCAACGTCCTCTGCGATTGATATTCCAGACTGTTTCCCGACTTCAATCTCCGTGTGAAACCATTGTGAGAATGCAGGCATCACTTCCAATTCCAGCGGATAAGGGGTCACTCTCCTCCCGTTCCTCCTAGGATGGCTGGCACGGAATGCAGCCCAAGCATTTATCCTTTCTTGCCATAGTGCTTCGTACCTTCTGTGTGCCACAACAGCGGTGCACCGTACCACATTTTAGATCAATAGGGTCGACCACATTCATAAATCAACCCTGACATGCCATTAGTGTCCCCGAAATTACAATGTTTTTTAAAAAAGAGTCGTGTGATCTGGGAGATCCAGGGATACCTTGAACGGAATTAATGATTAAAATTTTAAATCTAAGTATATCATGTATGGCATCAGACCCAAATTTACACATAGTAGAGGAATTGCAGGTACCGGCGTCATCATTCGTTCCATCTTATTCAATATCCAACTACCTCTCTACCAAGTCCGTAATGTGGACATGCCTATTTCAAATACCATCTCCATTGGATGATGTGGATCCCTGTTTATTTGGTAAATATTTCATACATACAACCCCCTAATATATTGAAATTTTCAAAGAATGCGGCATGTTCCTGATACTGGGAGAGGAAGGGTGTGAATGAGTAACTTACAGTCGATATGGCTCAACGTGTGCTGAGTTGTCCAGCACAAAATCATGCATTGCATTTCTTAGTTCCTCTGATAGGAGTTTAGGTTTTCCTTTGCCCTCCAAAATTTCGTCCACCATCGATGGCTCCTCTTTGTCATCCCAAACCCTGCGCGTCGTTACACAATACTCCGACATGTACTCTGTGATAAAACCTAGGGCTTGTTCTACTTGGTACCCTTGGGCAATGCTTCCTTCTGGTTTCGCAAGGTTCCTCACAAATCCTTTCACTGTCTTAAAATATCTCTCATAAGGGTACATCCATCTTGTGTGCACTGGTCCGCACAAAAATGCCTCTTCTACCAAATGATATGGCAAGTGTGACATAATGTCAAAAAAGGCTGGGGGCATTTCTTTTTCAAACATGCACATAGTCTCGGCACAATCTGCGAGCATTTGTTCTTTCTCGGCCATGTTAATTGTTTTAGCACAAAGCTTCCTAAATACCCTGCTCAAACGAATTACTGCCCCTGCCATAGCCTTGTTAGCCACTTTCCTAAAACATAGGGGCAAAATCTGTTGCATCAATATGTGGTAGTCATGTGATTTTAGACCACTCAGTTTACCTTTGCTGATTTTGGTGTGCAGTGGTGCTACATAGTTCGTTGGAGTCCTCAGATTCTTTAGCACACGCAATACTCTGGCTTGATCTGTGGCAGACAGCATGTACGGGGCGTCAGGCATGTAAAATCGCTCTCGGTTAGGGCCAGTAGGTTGTAAATGTAGATGTGCCCGGATGCTGTGAGCCCAAAAGGGTGCCCACATTTAGTCTTAGACCCTTGAAACGTTAGTTGATGCACTTTGAAGTAGCATGTTACTTCACAAAAATATAAAAAGAGTGAAATGTTAGTCTTAGAAGTACCATGTTGTAAGAGGCTAGGATGTGAGTTGTTATTGTGTTTTTACCTTCGGAAGGATTTGAATGAATGAGGATAGGTAAGGAGAACTTGGATTGAGTAGTTAGTGAGTAGGCTAGTACAAATGGATGGAGACAACCAAAGTGACTCAAGAGGCAAGTGCATTCGAATTGGGATGAATGGAGGATCACATGGAGCGCACAAGTGGACCACCTCATCATGGCCACTTAATGGGGAAGGCCCAAGGAAGAATGCAAGGTGGAGGATAAGCAAATTCTCAAAGCACCAATCAAATCACGAGTTAAGCATCGTGGTTTGAATTAAGTGGTGAGCGACGATTTGGGAAAGTAAGGGGAGAAAGTTATGGCGGCGGAAAGCGAAGGAGGCTAAGTTTGGGTTGAAGCATTCCAAGTTTGGTAAAGTGTGGTAGGTAGAAAGCCAAGGCTAGTTAAATGTTCGAATTAGGATCCTTGTTGATCATTTGAGGGAGGAAGGCTTAGAAGATAGGATTGGCGCCTACTAAGTAGGAGGAAATCTCAAGGGCTTATCGTGAGCCTTGAGGGTGCTCACCCCCTCAAGCTTACTATATAATCCCTCATTCTTCCCTCACTCATCCTCTCTTTCCTTTGTGCTCCAAGGCACCCCACGAGTTATAAGTGTGGGTGTGGGAAGCCATATTGGAGCACATGTGTGTGCTTAGTTTTTAGTTTGAGAGCCAAGGCTTGTTAGCCTTGAAGAGGGCTTGACCTCTTGGTAGAATTAGTGTTGACGTGAAGGATTTTAAAGTTAATTCATGATTCCAATTTGTGGTACTTAAAGTTCATGTTTTGAATACACGTGGTTGCAAGTTCCATGTTTAAGAGTTGAGCACTTGATGTTGTGATGAGTGCAAAAATATACTTGTGTGGATTAGTTAGTCTTAGTGAAGTTAGGAAATTCTCTCTCCCCCTCTCCTCTCTAGGATTTTAGGATTAGAGAAGAATTGTGTGATTAGAAAGGGGTTGTTAGTAGAATTAGGGAAATTAGGTAGGAAGATTAGTTAAGGGCTTGAATAATTAGTGAGGTAGTTGGTGATTACAACTACAAAGTTGTGGGTTCATGAAGGAGCTGGGTTTATGAAGGAGCTGGGTTTGTTTAGTTAGAAAGTAAAGAGCTGGGTTTATGAAGGAGCTGGGTTTATGAAGGAGCTAGGTTTATGTAATTAGAAAGTAAAGAGATGGGTTCATGAAGGAGCTTAGTAGATAGCCTACCTAATTAGCTCATAGACAAGTAGTTAGTTACATTATGTTAGTTAGTGTTATGTGTGGCTTTCACAAGTAAATGTATTTGAGATTGACTATAGAGAATAGTGTTTTTTTTAACACTTGCATCCTCTCTTTAAAAATAAACCACGTGCACAACTTAAGGGAGAATGTGGAGCACTCTCGCGATGGCAAGACAAAGGAAGCAAAGACCAAAGGTGCGAGGGAGAGATTGACATAAGTCACATAAGTATTTCTTAATACTTAAAGGCTTATGTACGGTATGGAGACACCAAGTGAGACCTCTTATAGTAGCGATACGGAATACACAAGTGATAGTTCAAGTGGTAATATAGAGTCAACGGCACGGACTCCATTTAGGAGAGGGATATCCTTAAGGGCTTGTGTAGCTAAAGCAGCCGGATGGACGTTAGAAGCAAACAAAGACAAAATAGCACCCGAGCATAAGGAGGTTAAAATAACATAGTTAACTTGTGCATTCTCCACATACGTATTGAAATCGTACATTGAGTTGTTAAAAGTGAAATTCCAGTTAAATCCAAGACCACTTGAAGGGTGAACCTTGCACTATGGACTCATCCAAGTCCAAATCCAATACCGCGGAGGAATGTGAGCCCAAACCCACTACTCGGACTACGGACGCTTAAGGGTGGGGGATTTGGCCTCACAGATGCCTCTTGCTTGCATGTCTGCCCTGACAGATGGACTGTCCTTCTCACCAAAGGTTGTCTTCAAAATGTTCTCCGAGATGTTCTTTTCGCAATGCATCACATCTAGAACATGTCGCACGGGTAGGTCCTGTACAGAGAGAGTTTCCATACAACTGAAATTAGACTACCTACACTTAATTGACTACCAAGAGGCCCAGGTATTGAGCAAAAACTCTACTGACAGTACCCACCCCATGCATACTGGATTACATTACTAGAATAAAAATAGTAAGTGAATTGGCGATTTTCCATCCAACAACCATTACATCAATCAGTTTATGGAGAGAACAGGAGAAATGCCACATGCCCCCTCTTCTTACAAACCCACTCGAACCAAATTGCACATAAATTTCTACAATGGCATCCTATGGTTCGAACAGGAGAATGCCACATAAACCCTCTTCTTACAACCAAAGGATGCCATTGTAGAAATATCACCAATTGAAATATATGCTTCTCTTCCCTCTGCAAACCCTGTAGAAGCTATCACGACTGAAGTCCTAACAAACTCCAGACATTGTGTGCCAAAATTGAACTTGAGTCATCATATTGTTTCTCATGGAGGATGTATTGTCACTTCGGCTCAACTCTTTCTTGTCTAGTTCATGTGATAAAATGTAGATTGCCATTATCTATCTCATTATCTATCTCATTGAGGTCACTGTACTCCATTACTCTAGAAATTTGGGGTGGGTACACTAGAGTTTAGGACCAACATGAGGTCCAAATTGAGCCATCCTATTGATCGAGAGCAAAATTTTAGACCCAACGTGATCACCCTAAGTTCTAGGTCTAAGGGATGAAAAATGAACTTCATTCAATGTGGCATCACTCTCCCGCCAAATTAAATGTTAGCAATCTCAACTCAAGTAAATACTCTTCTTTAGTTTGAGAAACTGGTGATTCAAGGTTGGGTCCAATTTCAAGTTCAAAAGACAAAACCCTCTTCTTACAACCAAAGGATGCCATTGTACAAATTTCACATTAATTTCACGTTAATTTCACAAAGGGAGCCATGCCAGAAGTTGTACCTTCCAATAGGGAAGCTCGAAGAAAATACTCCGTCGCTTCACGCCGTGCAGTTTCACAGGGTCACCATTTGAATTCTCCACTCCTCCGTCTGCGAGAAAGCTAGAACGTGCCGTACCCCATCCTAGTACTTCTTCCCCCGTAGGTCTATCGGGACCCAATTGCCACTCCTGGTGATTGTTAAATGCAACCTTCGCCCTGCGGAACCTGTGATCGGGTGCTAGAAACCGTCGACCCCCTAGGTATATCATTTTATTTAAGAACGGTGCATGCTCTGCACAAGTCTCAGGACCACACAACGGGCATCCTTTGTAACCATGAACCTGTTGTCCAGATAGAAGTCCATAGGCTGGAAAGTCATTCACTGTCCAGATTAGCATGGCCCTGAGCGTGAAAGATCTACTCCCTTCAGGCTTTGCCATATTTATAGCTGGGACTCCATGCCATAGTCTAAGCAAGTCACGGACTATAGGAGCGAGATAGACATCTATGTTCTCGGCTGTGGGAGATTTTGGCCCAGGAATAAGTAAGGCCATGGATATGAAGAATTTCTTCGTTAATAGCCATGGAGGCAGATTATAAATTGTGATCAACAACACCCAGGTTGAGTGCTTGATTGCATTGTTCTTGTAAGGAATAATGCCATCTCCAACTAATCCAAGCCGAAGATTCGTGGGGACTGTGGCAAATTCTGGCTCGTTGCGATCTATGGCCTTCCACTGCTCACTGTCAGCCACGGACCTCATGAGTTGCCCACGACATCTATGGGAGTCGTGCCATGTCATGTGTTGTGCTACTTGTGGACACTTAAACAATCGTTGCAAATGTTTAATGACATCAAAATACCTAGCCACACGACGAGGAACATTATTGGACCCAGGAATGTATCATTCTTGATGGCATGTTGGACATTATGTGAGATGTCCGTTGTCGCCCTCGTACAGGACATGGCCGTCGGGGCAACAGTGCACTTGATTGTGTTTCAAGCCTAACTTCATCAACAAAGATTTGACCTCATAGGCGGTGCGGGGGAACTTGTTTGAGGTTGGCAACAGGTCTCCTGCTATCCATGTGAGCAGAGCGTCCAGGAATGTGTGTGGGACCGAGTAAAGAGTGCACAGGGTGAATAACACGATGGCGCATTGCAAACGATTCTGAGTGGAACCTTCATAGACCGTTTCTGTAGATTCACGTATCAAATGTTCCAAATTCACCTCATCATACTGACCTTCAACTTCACCCATGCCAGCATCCATACCTGTGGGATCGTCTTCGTTGCCGCTGTTGTTGTGGATGTCATCGACTCTAGCAAACGCGTCCCTGGCCATGTTCTCCACGTCAACTGCAGTCCTCCTTGGCCACGTGAATCCGGCATGTGATTGGCGATGTCGATGTCTTCGGTATTCCTCTCCCTCTATATCTTCAGCCATGGCTGGACCCCGAACATTTTGTCCATCCACAGTCTGTCATACACAAGTAGGGATCAGTGGACTTTAGGAGAGATTCTCGCACTGTGTCACCATCTATGAACACAAAATGCTACCACCGTGCATTGGACCATCTCAACCAGCACAACCTAATGCATCATCGTGCACTGCCTAACAACAATTTCACAGGACTCTCAAGTATGACGGAAATCTCAATATATTTACCTACCATGACTGGATATACCAAATATGGATCACGACCATATATACTGTGGTGCCTCGCCACGGTTTCTACCTTCTTAATTATAGCGCCTCTCCAGCGATTACACGCACATGGGTACTCGGGCAAGCCCAATCTATGGGCTATTGAGCGCTCAATGTGGTAGGCTGCAGACAATCGTCGACGCATCTTTTCAGCAAACGTGGCCTTCTTCACTACGCAATGTGTACTAATTATGCCGACTCCATCCTCAATTGGGTAGTTTCCAGTTCCGCAATTATATCTCTGATCCTGCGAGCTCACAATCTGCACCAACCTTCCGTGACTGTCAGTGCAACAAGCACCTAAATCACAGTGGAATAAGTTATGTCAGTATCAGATTGGGAGCTACAACAACGCACAACTCCTCATCAAATTTGTCGAACAATTGCTCGCACATATATTTAGGGGCTGCAGACATTACCTCATTGTGAAAGTTATACACGGAGTCTCACAGATGTACCATACCTACCCTGATACATGATTAACCTTGATACACATTTGATCGCTTTAAAGAGGAGGCTTGAGCAATTCAAACACAAAATTTTGATTACATCCCAGGCAGTCAGCATATCACAACTCTGGTCCAAAATTCCCATTCATCACCGATCACGGCTTATATAGAAACCCCTCTGCATGTAGCAAGACCAATGATATGAAAACCCTGCACATACTTTCATACTGAAATGTATGGAGCAACACATCAACCTGGCCCCACTAGCACAAGGTCAAGATAATATATCTTTTTTTTAGAATAAATCTCTTCATAAAAAAAAATGACAGATATCATGTCTTGTTTGAACCACATACCCTCCTCCAGCAATGACGACTCTCTTTGGAAAGTGATACCCAATTCCTGCAGTCAAACATTAGAATACAAATTAGACTCCAACTCCAGCAGGGCAATAACAAAAGGATGGCCTATCAGCTCTGACCCTTGCCACTCACATAAGGAGGGTCTAATTCAGTTACTTTTATGAATTGGACAACTATATTATGAGTGGTGTGTGGATAGGTGTGGATCCAAGAATGAAGACCAAAAAGACATTATCAGTTTCTAAACACTGGTATATGTAGTCAGATTTTCTTTAACTATATTCTAGGTTCGTGAGTTGACCTCATTTTTTAAGGGACCTGTATGATCATTTTAAAAGACCCGATAAATCTTTAACTAAAATAAAGAATAGGATTCGCAGGCACTAAGGGCATCTAGTAATTCCAATCTCATACAAGGAAGGGTGGGGATATCACTTTAATTGCTGACGTTGTTGACAGAGTGGGTAATGTGATTACTAATGGCATGTGGGTGTGCAAGGTCGCTGGTTTTAACTTGAGTCAACAATTGTGCAAATCCACTTGTTAACAGACATTTGGCAGTAGATAGGGTAAAGTAGAACCGGATTACAAATATATGCCACATTTCAAGTTTACAGACTGTAGCAAATATTGCTCAGACGAGTAATGTACCTCCAAAACGACAGGGTGGCATTGGTATTCCTTACTCTGTGTCCAAACCTGTGTGATTATATAACTCACCAACTATTTGAAGATATTGTTATGCACACAGTTTATACAGCAATTGACCCTATAATAAAAAAATTCTTAATTACGAACATGAGTGCAGACAATGAATGCCAGACGAGACGTCAGGCAATCAGCACTGTCAGTACTGATGCTTTTATTTCTCGCCTATGCCAACATGACAGGTTGCACATCATACTCATACTGTGTCATTACCCTGAATGAATACAAGTAGGGATACGATTTACTCAACCAAGATCAAAGTTTGATAGTTTTACCCGAATTATGTCTTGATCGCGACTGATGGTTTTGGAAACCAAGACCGCTGGTTGCAACACTGTGGAAGCCGTTATTCAAAGAAGACAATATTATAGCCACACCGAGGCGGGGCTCTTAGGAAACCCTTCTTCCAGAAAGCGCATCGAAGTCCGCCTAATCTTTTGCTGTCTGGTTTCTCATTCTGCTCCAGACCTGATCGCAGCGACCCAACATGTCAGTGCTTCATAATTTTCAAGTTTTTGAACTCCGAAACATATCTCATACGCTCAACCGGATTGAGGATGAATTGCAACAGAAATGCTCAGAGTGAGTGGCGCTAACCTGGTTCTCTCGAACTTGTAGTCATAGTGCATGTGGATAGGGCTTCCAAACGATGTGCATGCGCCGCAAAACCATACTCAACACTCTCCATGTTCAACCGAGAAACTGTTGCCATGTCGCTTCTGCATGCGTCAATGTTGTGTCTCCGGCAGCTTCAAGGCTTCATAGAATCACTCAAATGGATTGTCCATGACATTCTTGTTGTGGTAGCTAGAGGCATTCACCGGCTGTCGCACTGTAGCAGTGCTCGAGTTCATTAAGGCACTCATCGGCTCTTGCACTGTAGCAATTGGGTTAGCGGTGGCGGAGAGAGCCATTCGTAACGCATGAGGGTAATTGGCATGGAGATCCATTCATTTACCTAGGGGAAACCTAATTCATGACTTTGGATGAAAATCGTCGTCCTGGAATAGGAGTCCCTGGCGTGTGTTCTAGACAATTCAGTGGTTTGTTGTTCCTTCCTCGCTTTGTTGGCTGCAAGTCGGGCGCTGCAGGTCCACACTGTGCTCAGCAGAAGTGGCACCCTACTGTGGTTTTGTTTAACTCTTTGCACAATTGGCCATGTAGAGACGGCGCATTCAACAAGACATCACTGGAAGATGGAGTATTGGAAGTTGTCATAGTTCTGAGCGACTCCACAAACAGCACTGAAGCTGGAGATAAGAGGAAGAGTGCACGCTTTTGTCAGTGCGGAGGAGAGAGGAGAAGTTCTCGGATCGTTCCCGAGGCCACTGACAACCGTGCTCATCAGGTACTTGTCCATGTGCATGCACATGTGGGTCGAAATGTCGCAGTGCGTGTAATGTTACTGGAAACTGGTTCCAATTAATGTGCCAGTCTCACACGTTGCAGGGAATAGAAGGGAATGAGCAACCGATTCGGTCTTCCAACTTCACCCATGTAATGGCCATGCTTCAGGTGACAAATACTTATGTGTGCAGGTGTCATGAAAATAGTGCAATCGTTCTATACTAACAATGGTTTTACCTGTGATCATAGGTGGAGGAAGCCAACATGGTGAAAACGCTGAAGGAGAAGGATATTCCGGAACCGTGGTTTGGGAAGAAATCCAAGCATGTGACGATCACCAGGGCAGCCTCCAAACAAATGGCGCAACATCAGGTAGTTGAAGATGACCTCCTGGAGGAGCCGAGTGCGAAGGGGGAGACACGTGAGAAGGGTAAAGGCAAAGAAGACGTGGCTGGGAAGGGGAGAAAAAAGGTAAAAGTCGTGCGACCTGCAACCGCCGAGGTAGTAATGGGCACATCCAAATATGTTGTGCCTGATCCTGAAGAGATGAGGCGGAAGATGATAGCGGATGCCGAAGCCTGTGGACGGGTGGTGAAATCGTTGTCTCAGACAGCGACCCGAAAGTCATGCCCAACGACGGGTGTAGCTGAGACATCAGAAGATAGATTGCAACCAGAGTTGGTGACAGGGGACCAATCAGGATCGCCAGTTCCAGAAATGCCAGCTGCAGAGGAGGGCATGGACACACAAACCTAGGAATGTGGGAATGCCATTGCTGACGATATCATAATCACGCCTTCAGGCCAACAATATGGGAAGGAGGTTGTTCATGAAGAGAGAGAACAGGCTCCAGAATGTGCACGTGGCTTGCAGGAGAGAGGGAAGCGCAAAGCCATTGGGAATGCAGTCCACATTTCCACAAGTTCTGAACGATCGGATCCAGCACAAAGTGCACAAAAATACCGACGTCTGAACAGGAGTCCTTCCCCAATCATACTGAAGGAACGGGTAAGTTGGTAATTGCCAAGTGTTGCGGCTCTGGGTAAGACATGGTAAATTAAAAGGCAATATTTAGGGATAGATCTTTAATAGGTTAGGGATGCAAATGGACTATCCAATGGGTTGGATAAATAGGGTAAAGTTAGTTCTGATGCTTCGTAGGAGCAACACACAAAAATAGTCCTGAAAAGAGTTTTGGGTTCCAGGTTTCACACTGGTAATTCGACAGGTTTACTGCCCTGGGTAAATTAAAAGGCTATATTTAGGGGTAGATTAATAATAGGTATTGGACACGTATGCATTATATATCCGGTGGGACAGATTGGCAGGAGTTGATTGTGATGCGTAGTGGGAGCAACACGGATGATCGGATATGAAAAGAGTTTTCTAATTGGGGTTGAACCATGGTAATTGCTAAGCGTTACGGCCCAGGGTAAAAGAGGGTTTTAAAAGGCTATATATTTAGGGGCAGAAAAAAAATAGGTTTGGGATGCAAATGGGATATCTAATGTAAATTGGGGAGTTCAGTATTGTAAGAAACATCGAAACTTCACAGAAAGGTTGGGAGAAAAAGTCATGACCAACGTGAGGAGTTCCTTCCGGTACCCACACAAAAGGCTGAGTATATTATCCTGCTGAAATTTGTGAAGTATATTATTAAGTACACTGCCAGCTCAGCCGTAAAGATGGCTACAGTAATGCTCAGCCCCACACGGGATATTTAACTTCACATGGTATATGTTGCTCACAGACAAGTGTTTGTAATTATAGTACTGTCTTCTGTGCATAGCTCTTGAAACTATCTCAGTATCGAAAGTATTGTTCTTGCACAAGAGGTCATGAATGGTTAGTTCTATGCAGAATTAAGTGCGTAATTCACAGGAGATTGGAAGACACTGACGTGCCGTTGTCCGCGACTGTCTGGAGTTCCAAAGACCAAAAAACACTTGAGGTTAATACAAATAGGTATATTGTATGTGTGAAGTATATTATTAAGTAGATTTATGAGATTGTGCAGGAGGGAGCATGTGCAGCAAGTCCATGTCTGAAACTCCTCCATTTTACCTACATGAGGTCCAAAAAGTGTCGTCAATAAAGGCTCCAGCCCAGGGTCTTCAAACTCACCTGAGGTTGTGATGTCATAGCCGTAAATTCATACCTTTTTATGGAATTTGTATGGAAGGGTCGGCCGAGGCTGATGCTACATTTTTTAAGTTGCAAAGAATGGAGAAGAGGACCTAAAATAATCTCAATAAGTGCCTCCCTCCTATACTACTACCATACTACTACCAAAAGGACGTTTGGGCCTCAATGACGGACGTTCCCGATAAAGGCCCCGTTAGATTCCTAAAATTTTTTTTATTAAATACGATAGGGAAAACAACTTGGAAAACATGGCCACACAAACCCCCAACACTTACAAATGGACAGGAAATGCAGATATAGATAAAGAACTTTCTAACGAATTATGGGAAAACCCGGAAATCACGGATAAACAAAAATCATGCCTCATCAAATTCCGAATAGGAACCGATATGGGAAATGCTCGAAAACAACTGTTCTTCGGTAGACAAACATATCCCTCTATTACATGCCCCATTTGCACCTCATACAAACCGGACACGTGGTTACATGTACTCCTTACGTGTAAACAACAACATATACATTCACTCCACGTCAAAAGACACAACAAAGCAATATGGGAAATTAGGAAACTACTAATCTCATCTAAAAAATCTCGATGTTATATTCTCATGAACGCGAGCACCTTCAATAATACACCCCCCAGGAAAACACCGTTCCCAATTGGCTACTCCCTTGCACATGCGGTACACAAAGATGCCATTGTAACTCCAGATTCAGACCTGACATCCTCTGTGTTAGAGGATTACCATACCAAAATGACCCCCCCACAGACTTGGACCCCAACCTCACCATACAATTCATCGAATTTACATATTGTAATGATAGATTCTCTCCAGAAACATTCGAAGCAAAAAATAACAAATACAAACCATTAATCGATAGTATTGCTGCTAGAGGATGGAAAGTTGACCCCCTTATTATAATCACCACTGGCGCTAGAGCCACTACACACACTCCTTTGATGAAATCACTCGAAAATAAATTTAAAATACCCATGCCTATCATTAAAAACACCTTTAAAAACATCAATACTATCGCTATAAAATATGCCATGGCTATCTTCCTACACAAAAGAAGAATAGAAAACCACCAACCACTGTCCCAAACACTAGACCCCCCATAGATAAAGTCATAAAACCTTAACAACTAAGCCACTCCACCCCACCCACTAACAATGCACTAGAGACTTGGCGACCCAAATCATACTAACAATCCCCCCTAATAACTAACCATTTTGGTTCTTGCTACTAGTGACTGGTGACTATAGTGTCTACTCTCGAAAGGGAGGAGTAGATCTGTACCTCCATACCTTTGTCCTGTGGGCATTGGATTGGAGGAGGATCGAACATACACTCCATTCACGTTGGTCTCCTCCGGAGACCGAAGTTTTTCTTCTTCTTGTAAATGAATGCAAAAAACACGTCGAATATCAAAGTGCACCGAGTCAGTTGGCCTTATTTTACTCATTCTTTTTATACTAATAAGCATAAACGAGAATCCTGAAGTCAATTACTAGAAAGATGCCAAATGCTCGAATGCGATGCAACTTGTGTACAAGATTGGATTTGACATGATCACTCTTTGTTGACCTATGAAGGATAACTTAAAAAAACATATCAAAATAATAATTTTTTACTCTTAATACATAAAATACCATTGTTGAAAAACATTAAAAAAAAGATTGGAGAATGAGAATGATATCACCTATTGATTTCGTGCATGGTATCCAAAAGCACACCCACAGAACCTGAAGGATTCATGTGAGCCCGAAATTGTGCTCACATGGTTCCTTAATCACAAAAAAATTACTAACACCTTGTCACCAAAAAGCCTCCACCCTTCAATTTCGTCCTAGCCCGAATGGAGAAGTTTATAATGACATGTAGATATTTCTCTCTTTGTAACACAATGTATGATTTCAATCTATCGTTGGAATATACGCAACTTAGCCAAGTCTATACTATGTCTTCTTACACTCCTTAATCTCGAAGTTTGGAAGTTTGGAAGTTTGGACATATTCTCGGTTTTTTGGCTCTCAAAAAATTCATATGAAGTCCAAAAAATGAGTTCTTGGTATCCATGGATAGGTAATGAAGTCCTCTACATGAATATGCAATAATATTTCTACTGCCACAAAGTATATGGTCGCAATTCTACGCTGTTCCCTTTTAACCTACATTTTTTCACTAGTTTTTGGAAGTTTGGACATATTCTCGGTTTTTGGCTCTCAAAAATTCATATGAAGTCCAAAAAATGAGTTCTTGGTATCCATGGATAGGTAATGAAGTCCTCTACATGAATATGCAATAATATTTCTACTGCCACAAAGTATATGGTCGCAATTCTACGCTGTTCCCTTTGAACCTACACTTTTTCACTAGTTTTTGGAAGTTTGTACATAGTCTCGAATTTTTGGCTCTTAAAAATTCATATGAAGTCCAACAAAACTAAATGCTCCAATAAGAGACTTTGCACATCCGCATAAGTATAAGGCTAATCGATGTAAATCCAAGTATTCAAACAAAGCCATAAATTGAACTTTAAATCATTCACGCCCAACTATTACTAACAAGAGGTCAAGCCCTCTTCAAGGCCAACTAGCCTTGGCTCCTAACCTTACATCCATGCACACATACGTGCTCCTATCTTGCTTCCCACGCACCCACACTTATAACACGTGGAGTGCCAAGGAGCACGAAGGAAAGAGAGGATGAGTGAGGGAAGAATGAAGGATTATATAGTGAGTTTGAGGGGGTGAGCACCCTCAAGGCTCACGATAAGCCCTCGAGATTTCCTCCTACTTTGTAGGCTCTTATCCTATCTCCTAAGCCTTCCTCCCTCAATGATCAACAAGGATCCTAATTCAAACATTTAACTAACCTTGGCTTTCTACCTACCACACTTTACTAAGGTTTGTCCTTCTCCTACTTAAATTCACTCCACAAAAGCCTAATGATTCAAACTAAGCTTTTTTCAAGCTTCATTCTTTTTATATTTTTGTGAATAATCATAAATCACCAAAACACCACTTGTAATGTTTTACAAGTGTTAACAACCAATGTGGGCATCAATTTTGGGCTCACATTATTGGCGACCATCTGGGACCAACTCCTAGAATGTCTTGCTTGAAGTCAAGTCGTTTTCATGTGTGGAATTGCTTGCACCTACTTCCGGCCGTTCGCATCGGGAAGCTTTGTCCGTTGAGTGTCTCCAATTGCACCGAGTTATTAGACAATGTATTCGCCACAATGTAAGGACCTAACCAAACCGCATCAAATTTCCCCGGAAAATCTTTTTTCTTCCCGTCTTGGAGCATAACCAACATTCCTCTCTCTAATGCTCTCTTCTTGTGACGCTTGTCAAAAATAACTTTCCTTCGTCTTTGGATTGCCTCCATGTGTTGAGCGGCCCTCCGCCTCTTCTCATCCAACTCCTCTAGATTCTCTAGCCTATTTCTCAAAGACTTATTGTCGTTGAGGCGTGTCCCAATTGCAACCCTTAATGACTCTACCTCAAATTCAATAGGAAGTGTAGCCTCAATACCGTACACCAAAGAAAACGGAGTTGCTTGTGTTGTCACCTTGTAAGTTGTTCGATAAGCCCACAAAGCCGCGTTTAGCTTTACGTCCCAATCTCTCTTTGAATCGATGACCGTCTTGCGTAAAATGCCGACTAGAATTCCGTTCACTCGCTCGGTTTGGCCATTAGTTTGAGGGTGATAGGGAGTTGTCTTCCTATGGTCGATTTTAAACCTTTGAATCATCTCAGAAATGAGGTCATTAAGAAAATGAGTTCCTCTATCACTAACTAGAATCTTTGGGACCCCAAACCTAGTAATGATATTTTCGTACATGAATGTAGCGGCATGTGCGGCCGTGTCGGTTTTGACAGCCTTAGCCTCCGCCCATTTAGTCAAATACTCGGTAGCTACAACAATGTAGGCCATCTTCCTCGAAAAGTGGGGATGGACCTCCCTTACATAATGGAACTAGTGGTAATGAAATGTGTAATGGCATCTCCATCCTAAGGTCATTTCTAGCGTACCTTTGGCAAGCATCACACCTTTTAACATAGTCGTGTGAATCCTGGAATAATGTAGGCCAAAAGTAACCCGCTCTAAGGATTTTCTAGCTGGTAAGTTGGCCAGAAAAATGTCCTCCACAAGCACTATCATGACATGCCTCTAGAATATCCGGAACCTCTACTTGCGATACACATCTTCTCAAGATGGTATCCGCTCCTCTCCTGAATAATCTATTGCCTATCACGGCAAAGTGCCTACTATTGACTCTAACCTGTCTTTTCTCCTCCTTGGTCCATTCGGATGGTGTGAACCCTTTGAGTGGTCCACCACTCTGCGGGATCACTTTTAGTTAGAATGTTAGCATTAAAAGTTAGAATTGATAGGGAATTTAGGAAAAATTAGTTCATTTAGCATTTAGCCTAGAAGAAGGAAGGTCAAAATGAAACTAAGTAGTGCTAGAAGATAGCAAAGTAGAAAAAATGTGCTAGCTAGTAAAAACAACTAGCTAAGCAAATATTAGTAGATGCTAGTTATTAAGCAAATGTTAGTAGATGCTAGCTAAGCAAGTGTTAGTTTATTAGTTAGTGTGAGGCACACAAGACTATTGGAGGTGTTTTACGTAAGAAGATAAAATCGGCGTGAAGAATTTTGAAGAAAAAAAGAAAGAGAGCAAGGGGGATACTTGCCCACTTGCCCCCTTGCCAACTCGATGGCGGAAAAATTAGAAAGATTTCTAAAGGTTTTTTGTCGGAGCCACCTCGGCGAGAGGGTGGCAACCTCAACCGGGAAAACCCCCGAGCCAAAATTTCGGGAAAGGGTTTGAAAAATGGATCCGGTGGAGGAGGGGTCCAACCCTTTTGTGAGAGGGTTTAAAAACCCCTCCTTCCACCTTGTAGCTCTCTCTCTTTCTCTAGTTTTTGGGCGAAGCCCTGCTTCAATGTAGTTAGGAAAAAATCCTTTAGCATGTATTCTCAATGGTCTAAAAGAAAGGCTTGAGAACGGCTTGAGAACCTCCTCTACTCTCTCTCTCCTAGTTAGGTTGTGTGTTTATTAACACACCAACAAAATTATTCCTTCTTTTGTAGAGGTAGGTTGGATGGTAGAGTTTTGAGTAGAGGCATTATAGACCTCATCTGCCAATGCCCTGAAGGCTTAGTTCAAAAGCTAGAACAAGATACTTATCATTTTTCTCTTAGAGAGATTTCATATAGCTATCCATAGCCGTTTCCCATTTGTGATTTGGTTGAGATGACAATTAGTTATGGATTTTCAAAGATGGAGTAGAAAAACTGGGTGGTCTTGTGGGTAGCGGCTGCTGGATCAGACCTGCGAGCCCAATAGGAATTTTAATTCCAAGAAATTATATTTTTCCCAAGTAGAACTGTTGTGTAGCTTTCCAAAATGGCTTAGAACATTTGATTTGAGCATGATTTGAATTAGATATGAATTGTGCAAGATGGGACACATAGTTTGAGAACTTTTGGTTGACTGCTGCATTACAGAGGACCTGCTGGGTTCACTTCGGCTTACCTTTCTAATCACATATTTTTATCAAATACATATTTTTAATATCTCTCCAGGGTCATATAGAACGTTTGATTTGACTAAGATTTGAATTAGATATGAATTGTTGAAGGCGAGATACATAGTTTAAGCCTTCTTGATTGACTGCTGTGTTACAAGGAGTCCGCTGAATTTCTATTACCTTAACCTGCTGATGTCATAATTTTTCTAGTTAGAGCTTGTTCATAGCTTTCCAATGGTATAAGGAAAGCCTAGATCCAAGTAGTAAGGAATGTGCTATGAATTTTTGAAGTTAGAAGGTAGATAGGTGGGTTGGAAGGGTCGGTTGAATCGACCTCACACTTCCAACCCTCATAACTTTTGCATTTCTTATCCGATTAGAGTGATTTTTAGATCATTGGAAAGATAATTTGGTGCACTAAGTATAAATATTATGCTTAGGATTAAATTACAGGGCAGAATAACACTTTATATTTTAATTGTTAACTAAGGTACGCTTACTACCAAACTAGTTACAAAGAAGGAGGCAAGGTCGACGCTCGGAAAGTGGAGCAAGGAAGGAGGTAGCGGCTCGGCCTACATCAAGCCCAAATCAACCGAGGAAAATTGAGGTAAATTAACTAACCTTAAGCCTTCCATTTAGGATGGGAGGGAGCACGGCTAAGGTACGCATTTCTAAACCCACTCACCTATCTCGTAAGGTCAAGTGGCTTGACCACTTGACCGCCAAGGGAGTACCCAATTCCATTGTTTTCGGGGCCCTTGGTATGTTTCGTGGTAGTAGCTTCATTTATTAGCAAGTTTCGTGTGTGGTAAGTCGGATTAATCACCGACACGACCACTCTGAATGTTGTTGGTGGAAAGGTGGGGTTAATGATCCGCGAATCCACTATTATGTTGTTGGCCTCATAGATTGGGAGTAATGGCCCCAATTTATGAAGATTGCGCAACAGGTTGAACCTACAGGTCGCCCGTCACCCTGGTCCCATTGAGTTGCATTTCGTGGTCTATCCAGTGTAAACACATTTAACAATCAAAACATACAAAATAAATCGTAAACCCTTGTTGGCAAAAGACCCGAGGTAAGGGGTGATGCCTAATATATTAATGTAGTAAGTTAGGACGTGCAAACAAAAGTAAGTAATTAAGAAGGAATTTGTGTGAAGGGTGGGACTTAGGCCAAGTTCCCCCGCTTAGAAAACTAAATAGAACTAAATAAAGAAATAGGAAGAATTGAATGGTCCATCAAATTGTCGTTATTCCGTTCGTTGAGTTCGGGTGGTATGAGTCACACCCGGTTGGGTGTATCAGAACCATCCCAATTCACAAATTAGGATTGCCTTGGTTTCAAGGCTGGTGCGTCTGCGCGTAGAATAGGTTGTAGGTTAAGGTTAGAACTAGATATGAAATTGGTTAGTGGAGTTTAAAGCCACACTAGTAAAAAACTAAGGCCTAACCTCCGGAGGTACTACGACGCATATTTGATCTCCCTTAAAAATCTAACTACTCACGTTATACACCTATCATCCGGGTTCGGCTTGGGCGCCTGCAAATGCAGGCCACCTTCACCGAAGGGCTTGTGTGATACTTTTAGGCTCCCTCGAAAGGGGGTGGCCCAAAAGTACCACAGATGGTAATTGTTGAGTGGTTAAGAATTCTACAATTCCGGCATACCAATCCGGTGTGGACGTGACTACAAACAATCTATCATCCATGAGGCTATCGTCTATTGGCGTAGTGCCCATCTCCTCCGACAATCTAGACAAGTGGTCGGCTTGTAAATGCATGCGACCCGGTTTATATTCCACCGTGTAATCAAACTCTTCAAGTAACAAAACCCACCTAGCCAACCTTCCACTCAACTCCGGCTTGTTGACCAAATACTTAATGGCCATGTGGTCCACAAAAAATACTACCGGATTACAAATAAGATAGTGCCTAAACTTCTTGACCGAAAATACCATGGCTAGACACTCTCTCTCCGTAGTGGAGTAATTCCTCTCCGCAGAAGTCAATTGCTTACTAGCGTAAGCTACGGGTAGATCCTTCCCCTTCTCTCCCGTAGATTGACACAAGCCACTACCGACCGCTACATTGCTGGCATCACAATACACATGAAAAGGCTTTTCCCAATCCGGGGGCCTTCAGACGGGATAAATGCTCAATTTGGACCTCAACTCAACAAAGGTTTTTTGGCACTCATCCGTCCAAACAAATCTAACATCCTTCTTGAGCAATTGAGTGATAGGGACCGCTATCTTTGCAAAATCCGGAATCAACTTCCTATACCACCCCACATGACCTAACAATTTCGAGATCCCCTTGGCATTTTTCGGAGTTTCTAACCCATCAATGACCGCGATCTTGTCGGGATCCGGTTCTCTCCCATTTTCACTCACAACACAACCCAACAAAACTCCCCTTTGTACCCCTAGAAATGTCTTGTCCAGGTTTAATGCCAACCGCATTTGCCTACACTTAATTAAGGCCTCTCTCACACAATGCACATGCTCCTTAGTACTAGATTGGGTACTAAAATCATCAATATAAACCGTCATGGATTTTAAGAGCAAGTCGCTGAAGATATACATGACTAGTCGTTGGAACGTTGCCGGTGCGTTGCATAAACCAAATGGCATCACCACCCATATGAAAGTCCCCCAAGGTGTTGTAAATGTCGTCTTGTGCAAATCCGCTAGTGTTATGGCTACTTGGTTGTAGCCGGCGTATCCATCCATGAATGTGTACCTCTCATGACCCCCTACCTCCTCTAACAACAAGGTAATGAACGGTAAAGGAAAGTGATCATTTTGCGTACAATCATTGAGCTTCCTATAGTCTACACAAACTCTAAGCTTCCCATTCTTCTTTTTCACTAACACCATAGGAGAAACCCAATCCGTAATCTCTACCGGCTTTATAAACCCAACCTGCAACAACCTCTCTAATTCTGCCTTGACCAATAATTGCAATCTAGGATTCATCCTTCTCTCTTTTTGTCTCACCAGTTTAGAGCCCGGAACTAACGGAATACGATGCTCAACCATCTTTCTAGTAATCCCCTTGAGCTCATCGTATGACCAAGCACAGGTATCACTAAACTCATCTATCAAGTCGCTATACTCCTTAATCTCCTTCTTATCGAGTTTAGAGCCCATCTTCATTGGTCTAACTTTCCCATCCTTCATTTTGACGTCCACAAACTTCTAATCTTCTTCGACCACTCGTGTTTGCTCCTCGGTATCTCTATACCAATCGTTGGGTACATTAGGGTAGTCCTTGACATCATGACCCCCACTATAATGCCCGTAGAAGTAGTTTTAAAATGCAAAGTGGGCTCTAATTTTGAGAGTTCTAACATGGCCTCCTTATCTTGAGTCCCATCTACATGTACCAAACTCACATCACTCAACTCAATATCATCTAACCATGGAGTGAGTCCTCCCTTCACCCATTCCTCCTCCGTGAGAACCTCACACGGCTCTAAGGACAAATAATCTTCTCTAGACACCCTATCTTGGAGGATACAACTATGAGTCATCATCATGACGTCGCTAATGGACTCCGTGTATTGCCTTGACCAATGTATAAAATCCCCATCAACATCTTGATTGTAAAAGTTAGGACCTAAGAACCCGCTAGAGGAATACATTTTAGCCTTCTCCTTGTCTTGAACAACCTCCACCAATGTATCCTCAAAATCCTCCTTAGGTCCGCCATTTTCCTCTTCATCCGACATTGGATCAATCTCCTCCCTAACCCAACCACCTAAAGGTGCAATAGAGACCTTGACTCTATTATCTACGGGACCATAGGTGATAGAAGGTTTGTGTCCTCCCCAATCTACTACGGCGTTAGACATCCTTAATCAAGGTCGCCCTAACAAAATGGGAAATGCATCCTTATTGTCGTGCATCTTAATGACTTTGAAGGTCACAATGTATTCTTCACCTCCCGTGTTAAGCCGACAATCTTTGATAATTCCCACCGGAACCACTGGACTTTGATTGGCCATATTAATCACAAATGGCGAAGGACCCGTCAAACTTAAGCCCAATTTCCTCATAGTGTGCTCCGGTAGAATATTGAGACTACTTCCACCATCCACCAAAACATGAGGAACCACCTTGTCCACTATCGTTACTTCAATCTCCACCGCCTTGACTTCCCGAGTTCTTCCTTGCATTTGGACCCTTGCCGACACTCTAGTCTTTGGCCTCTTAGCCCTCCTATTCACGGGCATTCCGTCCTTCAAAGTCTTCCTAGCTACCGGTGAGATCTCTAATAATTGACCAAAAGTGATATCGGCCTTTAGTGAGCTAAGGTCGGCCCAAAGGTCGTATCCATCTACTCTATCGGCCTTAGGCCTTTTAACACTATCAAACTCTTCTACCGGAATGCCTGGACCTTCCCACTCTCCTACATCACTACCATCTAAATCATGGATGACATTAGACCTTTCCCTCTCATGGACAATTTCATTTTCTCTCTCTAATGCCTTAGTGGCCTTCCTAGCCTCTCTAGTTACATTCTCCAACTCCGAAAAATAAGGAATTTCCCCCAAGGGATTTTCCTCTTCTTCCTCCTCCTCCTCTACTTCTAATGGTGCATTACCTCTCATTGCGTTAGTGGTAACGGCTAATGCCGGAGCCTTATGTACAACTTCCTCCTTAAGACCTTTTATTTCATATGATATGGAGTTAGAATGTGGAAGACATGGACCCTGACCATTTGTGGACATCTCTAAAATTACCGGAATAGTGGAAGAATCCATTAATCGGACATCTTGAGATGTAGACGGTCCCATTTGTTTAGGTGATTGTATAACTTGACCTCCTTGCCCCGGAAGGTTCGTATTCCCATCATAGTAGAAGTTGGAAGGTTTAAGTGTATTATTACCTTCATTTTGTGAACCCCTCATAATATTTTGACCCGGTTGTGTCGTGTTGGTTGGAAGGTTCGGTGTTCCACTTACCTTGTCCGGATGACGACATTGGTTAGACGCGTGGGGGCCTCCACAGTTATTACACACTTGACCTTGGTTTTCCGACCAACATTGCCCTATGACATGATATCTACCGCAAAGATGGTGAAAATCATTTTTCTTGATACTTTGGTTAGTTTGTCCACGTGGCGGAGGGCCCCGATTATTCCCTTGGTTTTAATTTTGATTCGGACCCCTTGGGTTTTGTTGAGGACCATTATTGTTCGTTCGTTGATTGCGGTTTGGCCCATTTCTACAAAATTGAAACGTATGACCGTGTTGTTGACAATTAGTGCACAAAAATCCCGATGAGTGATTTCCCGACTCTATTTGAGGTGGAGGACCGGGTTGTTGATTTTTTATTAACAATGCCATTTGGTCCGTTAGATTTTGAAATTGTTTTAACATCGTCTCTTGAAACCCTAGTTGAGTAGCACCTAATCGTTGCTCTATCTCTTCAATTTGAGGGTCCATCCTAGGGGCCGGCAATGCTAACATGGTTGGGGGGCCCGTCACCGCTAAGGGAATTGAGGCCGCTTCAATGGAGACATATGGAGGGCGATTAAGCGGCCTAATCGGGTCCATTCCCGTCTTAGGTAGGAGAGGGATGAATTGAGGGATTAACTCATCATCTTTCCTCCATAGCCGCTCATAATCCCTCTCGATATGTTCCATGTCTCTAGCGGCTACCTTAGCCTCGGCTAGGGTGCGAGGGTTTCTTTGTAACACACCCCTAATAGTAGTCGCTTTTACAAACCCTCTCATAAAAAATTGCATTAGAGTATCATCGTTGAGCAAATCACCTACCCACCTTGCGCATACCCAATCAAATCTCCTAATATAGGCGGAAATTTCTTCGTCCCTTCCTTGTCTCATAGTCATTAAGGCTCTAAAAGCCATACTTTGACCGACTTCGGGTCGAAATTCATTAAGAAACTCCCGTTGTAATTGATCCCAAGTTTGAAAGTGTCCCTCGTCGTGATCTCTATACCATTCGTAAGCTTTCCCATCTAAGGTCGTAGGAAACCACACTAACCAATATTGTTGGTTGGTAATTAATGAGCTAATTACCCTCTCAATGAATCTCTCCATATGTTTAGACGGGTCCTCATCTTTAGTCCCGTAGAATTTCGGGAGGTTAGAGGGTATGTCTATTGAAACCAACCCTTGGGATACGATTATTGGTAGGCCTCGCGGCCTAACCATTGGATCGATGGGAAGAATTGGTGCTATGGGAGGTGGGACTCCACCTCCCCCTAAAGGATCCATGGTATTTTGTATTCCTCCTTCACTAGATTCTCTAGTGCTTACACTACTCTCTTGTCTAGTCCTATTAGGCTCTTCAACTAATTCTTCACTCAATAGGGAAGGAAAATTTCCTTCCTCTAATCGAGTAGTTACCTGAGATACTTCTATCAATGGTTCACCCCTAAAGCTACCTTCTACACTAGTACCTACCCCCTCTACTACTTCCTCTATATTAGAAGACCTTCGCTTTGTAACATTTTTCTTTAATCCTAATGTTAACTTAGGTTTCTGAGATCTCGTGTTTCCTTGCATCCATCATTCATCGATCAACCCTCACCTTGACCAACCAAATTCTCACAAGTTTCAGTCTTTAATATTTCCGCTTAGTTCGTGTGATAAATTGTTTTGGAGGTGAGAAAATAAGGACATACAATTTTCAATGAACAATCCCAATAGGGGATGGAAAGCTCGTGTTAGCTTCAAGGTTAGTGCGAGTATCACCTCGTCACACCCCTTTTACGCTCAACACTTGCAACAAGACTCTTCGTGAGGGGCTGACCATTTTTGGGTACCATGCTTGGAATCGAGGTTCACCCTTCGATTCCTTACATTATACTTCCAAGTTTTTCACTAGAATGAAGGATTATATAGTGAGTTTGAGGGAGTGAGCACCCTCAAGGCTCACGATAAGCCCTCGAGATTTCCTCCTACTTTGTAGGCTCTTATCCTATCTCCTAAGCCTTCCTCCCTCAATGATCAACAAGGATCCTAATTCAAACATTTAACTAACCTTGGCTTTCTACCTACCACACTTTACCAAGGTTTGTCCTTCTCCTACTTAAATCCACTCCACAAAAGCCTAATGATTCAAACTAAGCTTTTTTCAAGCTTCATTCTTTTTATATTTTTGTGAATAATCATAAATCACCAAAACACCACTTGTAATGTTTTACAAGTGTTAACAACCAATGTGGGCATCAATTTTGGGCTCACATACCTCAATTATGTGCTCCCTTGAGTTGTCAAAAGGATAAAGAAAAATCAAGGAGTTAAAGTCTTGGTTGAATTAAGTTAAATGGTGTATAAAAGTTAAGTAGTTGAATATGAGTATAGGGGGAGGAAAGGTCAAACTAAAGGAGTGGGAAAGTGGAGCTTGGAAGGGTGAAGGCCAAAGGAAGAGGTCTTGACCCGTTTTTCTTTTCGGGCGGCCCAAAAGATGTCGGGCAACCCGAGAAAAAAGGGAGAAGCTTGGAGGGGTCTCGGGAGGCAAGGAGGAGGAGCCTCATAATGCATGGAGGTAGGGTAGAGACGGAGAGAGAAAGAAGAGGAGGCGAAGCCCTGCCTCATTCTAGAAGGAGTGTGCATGAGAATCTGGTGATAGAGAAATGTGAAGTGAGCAACAACTATGAATGGGGATGCTCAGGCGAAGTGAACCAACAAATGGAAGGGAGTTAAGTGAACGGTGATTTTTGTTAGCCTCTCTGTTTTCCTTGTTTGTTTTGATGGACACCCGGGTTCGGGGTGAGATGGAGACAACGCACTGAGATGGCGGAAGCGTAGGAAAGCCCATGGAGGGTAAGCGATTGGATTGGCGAAAGGAAGAAGACGACGGAATCCGCCACCTCCGACTCCAACCTTGCTCTTCCGTCGTCCATTTCCAGGATTCTGGCACATTGCGAGGCGCACCTGCATCGGAGGCCACAACCTCATCTGTTGCTGCCATTACCGATTGTTGTTCCTTGGGGGGTGCTCGCTGTGTGGTATGTTAGAGTTGGCGGAGGCTCAAGGGGGAGTGAAAAGGTGACGCATGAGCTGCGGGAATTGCGGGAATTGCTGGACATCTTGTTGAGCGCGGGAGAGGGAATGTAGTGGTGCGTGGGAGTCATCCCGGCAGGGCGTGTTGCTGGGGGACCACCTTGTCAGCATGCACAAGGCAATGTACAAGGCTTTGAATTTATCGTTGTAATCTTGGAATTTGTGGGAAATTGTTCGTTCTCGAGTGTGTGTTTTTGCATTCTTTTTTGGCAAAGGAGGGAAGAGGCATGAAGCTGGGGCCTGGCGGTGAGGTTGACATGTCGGGAAGAATCTGGAGGCGGACCACCTGAGCCGAGGTTAACTCAGGGGGTGGAAGAAAGAAGTAGGATTCGTTGAAAAACTTGGGCGAGTGAATTGCGAGTCAACAACGTTATGAAGCTGGATCAAGGATGGACGGGAACATAACATAGAGGAGGAGGGCATCGAAGTCACGTTGGACAAGTCCTTGCGAGGGGGAGTGAGTGTGTTAAATTCACAAGGTAATCGAATCAAGGAGAGGCTGAAGGGTCAGCCAAACTTCTGGCTGGTGAATTAAAAATAAAAGAGGGTTAATTAGCAGGGTGAGTAATTCGATTATGGGGAAACAGGGGGGGTTTGTTCAACAGGGAAGATATTCATGAGGGAGAGGAGGGGAGAGCTGCCATTGCAGCTCGATAGGAAGGCACGACATTGTTACACAATTGAGGAGTTGGGCTTCTGCTGCGGAGTATAAGCATCAGCAACATTGAGCTCTCTGCGACCCATCGAAGCAAGCAGGAGAGAGACACCAAGGCACCAGGCAACTGAGCAACGAGGAGAATAAGGCTGATGTGAACCGGGAGCTGGACCATATCGGGGCAGCAATGCATGCCGCCCTCCTTCGTTCAGATTCCTCCAGCATTGCTGTAAGCATGTCTTGCTCATAGGAGAAGGGGGAAACATGGCCTTAGTTGACGAATGGGGGTGGGATAATTGGAATTAGGTAGGGGTAAGAGGTAGCTAGAGATGTGCCTTATGACATTGTAAAAGACTTATGTGTTTGTGAACACTTGGAAGGTTAATGAAAAAGGTGTTATACACACCAATTCTCCCACTTCACTTAGAATTGTGTGTGTGTGTTCACTTATGAGAATGTTGAGCATGAGATGTAGCACATGATCTTCCACCCGGACTAGGACGCAATGGAAGGGTGGGGGTGATTGTGGCTCACAATTCAACAAAAACAATCCATTGCAAAATATCGTATATTGGACCGCCTGAGTGAAAGTGCTCTATATGTCAATGCCAAGTTGTGAGCCAATGATTTTCTTCCCAAACAAAAATCATTTTGCTACTCAACAATCATCATCTACTATTATTTACTACCAAATGCATCATTTGCCACCCTTTATTGTGTGCTCCAAGTTGACATAATCATCGCTAAATGGGATTTGTTGGTCATGGTCGTCCATAATGAAAACGTAAGGAACTCTTTCACCTTCTCGATGCACATTTACAAATTCATATGCAAGCAACTAGATATCCACTTCAAGAATGGGATGAACCAAAGGCAAAGATTACCAAACGGCACAAAGGGATTGCGACATGAGATTTTCCAATCAGTTTTATCCGCAAGCTAGACATCAACAAATTGAAGTATGCCTCGTGAAATATCGTCACATCATTGACATCACCATCCAACTCATCCATAGATTCAAGGGATTCTTCACCTTTGTCATTATTGACAACAACATGTTGCAAAAAGGGGCAATATAAAACCATCATCAAATGCACCACCCTAAGGTTTTTTCAATTTTCAAGGCAATCCTATGGGTGTATATTTCTTCATCAAGTGGCTCGAGGCCCTTGAATAGTCACTCCTAGCCTACGGGGTGCCTAAAATAAAGAACCCAACCAACATTTGGCAAAAAGTTCCAAATTCAAGCCAAGGTTTGAAAATGATGAGGAGATCATAAGTGTTGCATTTTTTTTAATTCAAAAATGAAAAGGGAGGGGGGGGGATAAATTTTTATGCATTTGGGCCCTGAAATGGTCACCCCTTGCATCCAAGTCACATAGAATATTGATGACAAGCCTAGTGATGCCTAAAATGGTCACAACCAATGAACATTTGGCAAGAAAATCCACACTCCAAGCCAAGGTTTGAAAATGATTAGGACATTGGAAGGGTTAATTTTTATAGTGCAATTATGTCTTTAGTATACAAGAGACCCAAATGCACTAAGAAAAACTAATCCCCATGCCCCTAATTTTCTCCAAATTTCAAGTCAATCCTAGAGGTGCAGATTTATTCAAAAAATGGTTGGTGGCCCTAAAATGGTCACCCCCAACATCCAAGACACATAGATCATTAATGGTAGGTTAGGAGGGGGAGGGGGAGGGGGAGGGGGGGGGGTGGGGCTAAAATGATCGCCCCCAATCAACAATTGGCAAACAACTCCACAATCCAAACCAAGGGTAGAAAATGAATAGGAGATCGAAAGTATTATAAAACGAATGAAGGTGTAAGGGATGAAATTTATTTAGTGCAATTTGGTCTCTTGTATATGAAAGACTCAAATGCACTAAAGTAATTCACATCCCCCTTTGGTTAAAAAATAAAAAATCAAGGCACTCTTATAAGTGCAAATTTATTCATCAAGTGGTTGGGGGCCCTTAAATGGTTAGCCAAGCATCCAAGACACATAGAATATCTACAGCATGCCTAAGGGGTGCCTTAAATGGTCACTCCCATTCACAATTTGGCAAGCAACTCCACGATCCAATTTAGGATTTGCAAATCATTGAGTAATCCAAAGTGTTCAATTTTATGAGAAATGAAGGTGGGTGTTTGAATTTATTCAGTGCAATTTATTCTCACGTATATGAGAGCCCCAAATGCAATTAAAATTAAAGCCCCTTGGATTTTTCCAAATACCAAAGTAGTCCTACAAGTGCACATTTATTTATCAAGTGGATAGGGGCCCTTAAATGTTCACCTCAACATCCAAGACACATAGAATATCCATCACAACTATATGGGTGCCTAAAATGGTCATCTCCAATCAATATTTGGCAAGAAACTCCATAGACCAAAAAAAGGTTTGAAAATGATCAGGAGATCACAAGTGTTGAATTTTATACAAAAATAAGTGGGGTTTAATCTTCTTAATCTAAAATGGTCTCTCATATATGAAAGACATAAGTGCACAAAATAAACTAACCCCACCCTCCTTATTTTTTCAAAATTTCAAGGAAGTCCTACAAGTGCACATTTATTCATTAAGTGGTTGGTGACCCTTAAATGATCAACCCCAAAATCCGAGTCACATATAACATTGATGGCATGCCTAGATGGTACCCTAAAATGGTTGTTGCCAATCAACAATTGGCAAACAACTCCACAATTCAAGCCATGTTTCGAAATGATTAGGAGTTCAGAAGTGTTCAATTTTAGGAGAAAAATGAGGGTGGGGGTTGAAGTCTTGGGGGGGGGGTAGTCATTGGTTGGAGTAGCAATATACGTGCGAACAAATGATAGGGTATTTTAAAAACATGGGGGCAAAAAATTATAAATGGACTTAAGAGTAATATAGGGTATCAAAAATGGCACTAGACATCTTTAAAGTACTATAGGGTATGGAATAATAGGTAATTTGGAATTATAAGTAATGCAAGCCATTTTTCTATTAACCCAAAGTAGAAATTGATATAATGATAGCATGTGAAAAAAAAAAGAGAATTGAAAGTAATACCCCCCTATAAAATAGTGGTTGTTCGCACCTATATCCTTAACTTTTTAGCACACTGCCCCCCCCCCCCGAGGTTGAAGTTCAGTGAAATTTATTCTTTTGTATATGACAACCCCAAATGCACTAAAAATTTTACCCCCCCCCCCCCCCCCACACCCCCCAATATGGTTTAGAAAAAAATCCAAGGCAATCCTACAAGTGCATATTTATTCACCAAGTGGATGGGGGCCTTAAGTGGCCAACCCCATCATCCAAGATGCATAGAATATTGATGGCAGGCGTAGGGGGTGCTTAAAACAGTTAACCCTTGTCAACATTTGGCAAGAATCTCCACAACCCAAGCCGAGGTTTGAAAATGATCACGAAATGAGAAGTGTTGAGCAATAGAAAGAAAAAAAAAAATGAAGTGCAATCAAGTCTTTACTATATGAGAGATCCAAATGCACAAACAATAAACTCCTACCCCCATGTTTATTTTAGAATTTCAAGGTAATTGTAAAAGTGCAAATTTATTCACCAAGTGGTTGGTGGCTCTTAAATGGTGACCCCAACATCCAAACCACATAGAATATTAATGACAAGCATGCAAGGTGCCTAAAATGGTCAGCACAAGTCACTATTTGGCAAGCAACTCCACAATTCAAGTCATGGTTTGCAAATGATTTGGATGTCAAAGATGATAAATTTTACAAAAGGATGAAAGGAGGGTAATTTTTCTAGTGTAATCTAATCTCTTGTATACAACAGACCAAAATGCAGTAATCCACCCCCTAGACTATTCAAAATTGAAAGGCAATCCCAAAGGTGCAAATTTCTTAACCAAGTGGTTTGAGGCCCATCAATGGTCACCCCCAATAGCCAAAATACACAAATTATTGATGGTAGGCCTAGGGGATGCCTAGAATAGTCATACTCAATCAACATTTGCAAGAAAATCCACAATCCAAGCCAAGGTTTGAAAATGATTAGGAGATCATAAGTGTTGAATAAGATTATCAAAATGAAAGGGAGGGGGGGGGGGTTTAATTCATGTCAGTGCAACCTTGGCTCTCATACGCAAGAAACCCTCCCCCCCCCTGGTTTATTCTAAATTTCAAGGTAGTTCTGCAAGTGCATATTGCTTCACCAAGTTATTGGGTTGCATCGAATCGCAAATCCCAAAATCCACCACAATTTGCTCAATGAGGGTATATGAGAGACCAAATTGCACATATAGGACACACCCCTTTCAAATTTGTTTTTCTAACATTCAACGATTCCAATCTCTTGATTATTTTCAAGCCTTAGCTTGGATTATGGAGTTTCTTGCCAAATATTGATTAAAAGTGACCATTTTGGGCAGTCCCTAAAGCTACAATAAATATTCTATGTGTCTTGGATGTTGGAGGTGACCATTTAAGGGCCCCCAGCCACTTGGTGAATAAATTTGAACCTTTAGGACTCCCTTGAAATTAAAAAATCCAAGTAAGGAGGGTCATTTTCTTGAGTACATGTAGGCCTCTTGTATATAAATGACTAGATTGCACTTAAGAAACTTAGCTCCGCCTCTTTTGGTTTTTGTTTTTGGTCATTTAATACGAAAATAAATTTAATTAAGAAAAAAATCTCGACAGTTTTGATATCTTGGTCATTTTCACATCTTGGCTTGAATTGTGGAGTTTCTTGCCAAATGTTGACTATGTCGTTCATCATTTTAAACACCCCTGGGATTGCCTTCAATATTCAATGTGCCTTGGATGTTGTAATTGACCATTTAAGCACCCCCAAACACTTGGTGAATAAATTTGCACCTATAAGAAGAAACCTTGTGGAGGGAGGGGCCACGCGTAAATTCTTTAGTGCATTTGGGTCTCTTGAATACAAGTGACAAGATTGCACTACAGAAACTTAGCCCCCCTTACTTTATGTCCTTCTATAATTCAACATTTCTAATGTCATGATTATTTTCGAACCTTGCTTTGGATTGTGGAGTTTCTTGCCACATGTTTATTGGGGTGACCATTTTAGGCACTCCTAGGCTTGCCATAAATATATTGAGTCTCTCGGACATCGGGGTTGACCAATTGAGGGTCACCAACCACTTGATGAATAAACCTACACATGTAAGAGTGCCTTGTAATTTTGCAAAAACCAAGTGGGGGGGTGTAAATTTCTTTAGGGCATTTGGATCTCTCGTCTATGATAAATTGTAAGGCACTATAAGATCCTGACACCCACCCCACCTGCTTCACTTTCTTCTAAAATTCAGCATTGTTAATGTCTTGATCATTTTCAAACCTTGGTTTGGACTCTGGTGTTTATTGCCAAATGTTGGGGTTCATCATTTAAGGCACCCTATAGGCTTGTAATCAAATTCTTTAGGTCTTGGATGTTGGGTTTGACCATTTAAGGGCCAAAGATCACTTGGTGAACAAATATGCACTTGCATGATTGCCTTGAGATTTTGAAAAAAATAGATGGGGGAAGGATTTAATAAATTTAGTGCATTTGGGTTTCTCATTTACAACAAACTTGATTGCTCTAAAAAATTTACCCCCCCCCCCCCCCGCTTCATTTTTCTTCTTCTAAAATACAACACTTGTGATATCCTAATCATTTTCAAACCTTGGCTTGGATTTTGGAGTTCTTGGCCAAATGTTGGTTGGGTGCAACCATTATAGGCACCCCCATACCAACCATCAATATTCTCTATGACTTGAATTCTAGGGTTGACCGTTTAAGGGCCCCTGACAACTTTGTGAATAAATATGCACATGTAGGATTGCCTTGTAAATTTGAAAAAACTTGATGCATGGTGGTGTAATTTCTTGAGTGCATTTGGGTCTATTATATACAAGTGACCACATTGCCGTTAAAAAACTTCACCCCCACCCATTGTTTCATTTTCTCTAAACTTCAACGCTTTTGATCTCTTGATCATTTTCAAACCTTGGCTTGGATTGTGGAGTTCCTTGCCAAATGTTGAATGGGGGCAACTATTTTAGGCACCCCCTAGGCCGGCCATCAATATTCTATGTGACTTGGATGCTAGGGGTGACCATTTGAGGGCCACCAACCACTTGGTGAATAAATTTGCACCTATGATTGCCTTGAGATTTTGAAAAAATATAGATGGTGGAGGGGCCTAATATATTTAATGCAATTGGGTGTCTCATATACAACATACTTGATTGCACTAAAAAGTTCACACCCCCCCTCCCCCCCTCCCCTGCTTCAGTTTTTCTATTGTTTGACACTTATGATGTCTTGATCATTTTCAAACATTGACTTGGATTGTGGAGTTTCTTGCCAAATGTTCATTGCAATAAGCATCTTAGGCACCCCTTAGGCCTACCATCAATATTCTAAGTGACTTAGATGCTAGGGGTGATCATTTTAAGGCCCACAACTACTTGGTGAGTATATCTGCACATGTTGGACTATTTTGAAAGTTTGAAAAAACCAAGTTTGGTGGGGAAGGTTTTTTTTAGTGCATTTGGGTCTCTTGTACACGAGAGACTTGATTTTCACTAAAAATAATTACCCCCCCCCACCCCACCCATTTCATTTCTTCTAATGTTTTTATCATTTTCAAGCCTTGGTTTGAATCATGAAGTTTATTGCCAAATGTTCACTGGGGTCAATGATCAATCCTAATGAAGAGATAAGAAGGCTTGAGATCTAGAAAAAATGAATTGAGAGATTTGTGATAAGAAAATATACATGCTTCTTGAACTTTTGTTTTGCTCGTGATTTATAGATTGCCAAAGTTGGATTTGAGCTCCCCCCACTTCCCTTAGTCAATGCCTTGCTGATGATGCTCCTTGCAACAAATCAACAAGCAAGTCTAGTGCCTTAAAGCCTTCACCTTCAACCGTGTTTCCAAATCCATTATGTTGTGCTCATTGCCCACGTTCACCACGCTCATGTTACCCAATGGAGAACATTTGCAACTAATGAGCTCAAAATAAGTTGCAAGGAACAATGTCAAGGGAGTTGTGGAAAGTCTTGGGATCGAGTGACTACAAAGTGCTCGGGATGAGCTCATGATGGGCAATCTAGTCAGCTAATGGGTGGAGTTCTCCACGTGAAGGCTCTTGGTGGCATAGGCGGGTCATGGCGATATACGGTGACTTTTGGTGGCTCCAGTCAACTCTACACCCGAGGCCTATTGCCATTTAATGGTTTAGGGTGACACCCATCAATGACATGGTTGAAACCTATAAGACTGCCTTAGGGTTGGTACCATATTTGTAAATGATGGGCCATGAGATATGAATGTTTTAAGTATTGGAATTGGTGTAGTTGAATACACATATTAGCATTGAGTGTGTGTTGACAATGTCAATAATATAATAGTATAAACATATAGAATGTTAGATATTTTAATTATTATGCATTATGTGGTTATGTGGTTATTGAGAATGCCTTATATCCATCTTAGTCATTGTGAGCCACCTCACCCATGCTTTGAGGATCATGCAAATATTTCAAATTAGGTATTAGAAGAGCAATTACACTTGTACACCTAGATAGCCATCATATAGATATGAATAAATTCCAAGAATGTGAACATAGTAGAGGCGTGACGGTTTTAATTGCTCAAACAAGCTCTCATCTACAAATGTTGTAAATTAGCTAAGATCTAGACAAAATAAGATATTGCAAGAAGTAGATATTATAGTTTGAGGAAAAAACTATATATAGAGAGATGTTTTGGGAGACATACCTCTTTTTATAGCAACCAAATTATCTTAAGATTGAGTGTCAAACAACATTTGCGCTTATATACTTGTATCTCTCCTCTTGGAGACCCTCTTTTGAAATATACTTACAATCACTTTCTACTCAAGAGTGTGGTCTCTCCTTCTCTCTCAAATCCAATGTGAATTTTTGGATGTTTATGATACTTGAGTGAAATATCAATTGAGAAGAGAATAACCTCTTTTGAGCAAGCACTCAAGAGAGTGGTGCGAGGGTGAGGTACAAACGCTTGGGGTTTTGGAGAATTATTATGACTTTGAATCAACATGGTGATTGAATTAATCTCAATGCATATTAAAGCTTGAGATTTTAAGCGATCAAGTCTATTATTCTAGTGTTTTGTGTTGAAACTCCTTAACAAGGAGTGTTAACAAGTTAATATCTTTATTATAAGAACTTACTTACTTTAGGTTGGAGTGCTTTGTGAAATTATCCACTTGAGAGATTAGGGAAGTTTTTTTTTTAATCTTTGAGACACATGTGAGATTCTTGTGGAATTGTATGGTTAAGTATGTGGAATATTATAATGATTATAATGTCAATGTAAATAAGCATTGTCACTATATATAATTATACACTAAGTGGTAACACTTGAGTTAAAAGAAGAAAGGCACAAGAACATGCATCTTCTACCACTTAAGACATCAACATTAAATTCTCACTACTACTATAATTTGTCAAGAAAGTGATTATGCAAGCTAACATACTCTTATAATTTAGTCGGGGATTGATTCTGTGAATTGATACGAATATCCATATGAATGAATTGACATTGAAAGAGTTATGTTATTGCGGAATTCATAAAGTGAACTAAGAGCTTGACCTTCTTTGGGAAACTCAATTGAGACCTTGAAGAGTTCTTTTGTCATCAACAATTAAATAGATTGATTTATGTGACATAACTTAATATGATATGGATGAAACTCCAAGATATTGAAACACCTCCAAGATCTTACTCCATTTTAGTTATTCCTCACAATCAATGAGCCTTACATTGAGAGTGGAATAATCAAGATTAAAATCTATTAATTCCAAGAGCGTTTATATTCAAAGCATAGTAAGAGGGGAGATTAACAAGTTATTAAGGCCTTAACCGAGCACAATAATGAGACACAATGATGTTCAAGCCATTATAAATTAGCATGGTGTTTCATCATGAGCCTTCATAGCTTACTGTGAAGGAACAACCCATGGCATTCATCAGTTGGTTGAGAGCCCAATTCATGTGTTTTTTATATTACACCCAACAACTATGACCACGTAGAAATTAATTGTTTATGGTATGGCCTTTGGATGAATTTCAAAGGCCCTCTTAATTTCATGGTCACCGCCCTTGGCCACAATGTAAGGTGACCCTTCTAATGCAAGTATTAACCATGTTGTAAATACCCTGCAAGTATATAAGTATCCGATCCAAATGTGCAACTAGCTACCAAACTTGAAACTTTGCCACCATTGGATCTTCCTAAATTTTGTTAAATCGAAGAATTGTTCTTCCCAGTTCTTCTTGATGGAGTTGGTATCCACATACAAGTGGCTGGGTGTAGAATTTGTTGGTGATAGTGTGTTGAATTATTTTGGACATCAAGAGTGGTGTAAATATTCCAAATTCTTTGGAAATCACGCACCCTTCGGCAATAAGGGCCACTTCACATGCGAGATTGAAGGCCTGTGACTATTTTATTTTAAGATCTCTCACTAGTCGGAAAGACCGAGACCATCCAAGTTCACTTCCCACGACCCAAGAACCCAAAGAAACTACCGTGGATGCAAATTTTGCATGGATTACTACCTACAAATAATGTTTCATGGTGTGCCGGAAGTTGGATCAGATCCACCTCCAAGAGATAGGCATGGCATAAACTATGGCACAAACAAGTCAATGACATGGCCCAATGATCAAGGAGATTTTTGGACTTAATCGGTTGGGATCCTAATGTTTCCAAGTCCAACTAGTCACATGTTGGCACCCCCGGTTTTCCTTTATTAAATTGGGGTATATTCTACAAATTCCTCTAAAACGATCGGTACTTTTCTTGCAGTCTTGAACTTCAACTGGCTATTCCTCAAACTCAACCGGTTCATCTGTAACATTGTGTTAAGAATATGCCATGTCATATACGTAAAAGTTCCGTATCTGAGCGGTTGACAGTGTGACTCCTCCGAAGGCATCAAATGGTGATGCCAACTGAAGTTGTAAATCGAAACTTGGATTCCGGAGGAGTCGATCTCTTGATGCATGCTTGCTTATAAACCGGGCCGCTTTTCCTTCTCTCGTGCAGGTGTCGAATTCGAAGGTGGGCCAACAACATCATAATATCCACAAGCTCCCCTCCGCCTGGGCGGCTACAATGGTATATATAAAGCTCACTTTATCTCCCATTTGAACCCATGCATTTAAGCCTATATGCGATTTCAATGCTTTCGACCGCCCACCTGTGTATATATCTACATAGCAAATGTCATGACACGGAGGGCCACTTTTACACGCGAGAGCTCGAGGACCCTTGACCTGTAGTAATATGACACTTTATGCGATTGGTCGAGAAGCTGGAGACGGTCCAAGTTCACTTTACAATAGACTATGAAAATGTAACGGACCACATCGATTCAAATGAACGAGAACTCTACATAGTGTTCTATATGGCAGTGAGTGGAGAGTGTTTTATAGTCTACTAGATATTGTGTTAAACCCATCAAAAAGTGGTGGATCTATATACGATTTCAATGCTTTTGACCGCCCACATGTGTATATTACATAGCAAATGTCACGACACGGGGGGGGGGGGGGGGAGCACTTTTACACACTAGAGCTCGAGGACCCTTGACCTGTAGTAATATGACACTTTATGCGATTAGTCGAGAAGCTGGAGACGGTCCAAGTTCACTTTACAATAGACTATGAAGATGTAACGGACCAGATCGATTCAAATGAACGAGAACTCTACATAGTGTTCTATATGGCAGTGAGTGGAGAGTGTTTCATAGTCTCAATAGATAGAAACTCCGGTCCCTTTTTAGCAAGGGGCCGGCGTGAGTAAAGTGTCCATTCGTAATGCCAATGACCCGATGCCCATTGGACAAGGAATTTCATAGTCTACTAGATATTGTGTTAAACCCGTCAAAAAGCGGTGGATCTAACACAAAACTAAGGGCCATGAAAATCAATGGAATTGTCATCAGTTTGGGGACACCAACCCTAACGTGAACATGCGTTGTGGTCCGCTCCGCTCCACTCTCACTTTATGCTAAGCTTGAGGGCCTCTCAATCACAAAATTGGATGCCTACTTTCCTTGGTACGGCCTTGGGATGATGTTCAAGGGCCTTTATATTTTTCATGGTCACGGCCCTCGGTCTATGTGTAAAGTGGCAATAGGAGGAGGAAATCGTACATGAGCCATGATCGGTGACCTGGTGAGGAAGATGCAAAACCAATGTTGTGGCACATGGAAGTTGGGGAATTGTCAACAATTCCAATAAATGAGGTCCACGTGGGCCACTGAAGGGCCCGAAAGTAGCTGGCCGTGTCACCCAGATGAGCATTTCCACATATCACATGCGTTACTTTTATATACTATTGTATAGTGGAATGGAGAAAAAAATAATAATGGCATAAGGTAGATGAAGCTCATGTGGACACCTCTAGCCTCGTGGAATCATCCAACCAGTGGATTCAAGCGTTAGAAGCTTGAGTAGGTTAGCGATTGTGAATCGAAACCAAGAAGTGGGAATTGCTGAAATTTGAGTCGAGGAAGGTGTTGATTTAAGCTTTGCAATCAAAGATTCTCTTCTTTTTCTAATATGGTGTTATAGGGGGGTAACTCTTTCCGTCATTCAATGTTGTGTAAGTGGACATCGCTAGCAAGTTTTTACATGGGTCATTTGCCATTGAAAGGCCATGTTTAATGCCACTATTGGTCATGTCACGTCTTTAAAATGGTCACGGGTGAGATAAAATGTTGCCAAACTGATTTCTTGTTATAAAAATACTCATAATACAAGTTGGTCAGCATCTCACAACCACATGTTGTTTCCTAAATTTTCCAAGTTGCCGCCTTCTAATTTGCCCACCTCGCCCACAAAAACCAAACTAAGCATGTCCTAGCTCGGTGAATAGCACTCCTAATTATGGAGGATGGTGGGTGTAGTTTGATTTTTGCGAAACTAACCCAAGTATCATCAATGTGGCGGCTTAATCAACACGTATTACTCACCCACCGAATTTAGAGGGATTGTATTGCATATTAGGAGCCAAAAATAGAGCCTGATTAAAGAAACTAACCGAATTAGCCTCGTCTACCTTAGACTACAAAAGATTAAAAAAAACATGAGAAAATTTAGTAACTCTAGAAGGGACCGATTTAATGAAGAGGGGGGGGGACCAACTGCTAGTAGCAAATGAACCGGTTGTGTTTGAGAAATAACCGGATGAAGTTCAAGACTTTAGGAAAATTACCGATCATTCTAGAGAACTTTAGAGAATATAACATTAATTAAATGAAGAACATCTGAAAGTTGTCCACGTGTAACTCGTTGGACTTGAAAACACGAGGATCTCCACCAATTAGGACACGGCACCAATTCTACTTTATATGGTGTACTTGGTTGTTTGAACTAGCCCAAACAAGTATTACCACTCAATTTTACTTGGTTTATGAGGAGGGAAGCTATCTTATGAGCGATGAGCAATGAGCGGTGAGCGGTGAGCAGTAACACATGAGCAATGAGCAGTAACATATGAGCAATGACTCCAAATTTAGAAGACATACGGGTTTAGGGTACATAACCAGAATTTTGACAAATTAATTGCATATTTTCAATTGTAAATTGCCAGTATTTTAAATGAAGCACACGTGAAAGGACCCTATTACCATGGATCATTTTAAACACTTTCAATCCATTGCTGATTTTTATTATAATAATCCAAACCAATACATGTCATTTATTGACATCCTTATACATGTAGTTATAACCCACACTTGTACAACTATTCACATTTCACAACACCAACAAGTTCAAGTAGGTACATAACCTCATTATACGTATATGTAAGTGTCATAATTGTGAACCACTCAAACCACTCACGAGCTCAGTTAAGGCCCACAATCTACAAAAGCAAGGAAATTAAATATTAGAAATAGTCAATATGTAGGTAGCTACTAGATTTTGAGACATCCGCCTATAAATGCGAGTTGTGTAAGAGACTGGTATTAGGTCTGGATCAACCCGGGTTCGAATCCGGTTGGTTACATTGACTGGTGCTATCCCAAATTGAACTAATGATAAAGTAGGAATAATCTATAGGCGGACACCAAGAAAATGTTACTACGCGGATGTGCGTAGAATCTTGTCGATTATTTTTTATTTTTAGAAACTTGTTATTATTTATCTATGTGATTCAATCAAACCGCTCACGGTTGGGTCGTAGTCTAAATAGAATTGAAGTTACTGAATCATTTGAAAGACTTTCAGTCCATAACTAATTTTTGTTATAATAATCCAAACCAAAACATGCCATTTATTGACATTCAAATATATGTTGCTTAATAGAACACTTGCAATACTACTCACATTTTACAATATCAGCAAGTTCAAGTAGTTGCATGACCTCATTATATGTATATGTAGGTGCATGAATGAACTTGTCACTCTCGTAATCCACCTTGCACAAAAATCTAAACAGATAATAAAGATGTTTACAATACCCCATTTTCTTTTTTTTCCCGATGCATGAGATGACATTTTTGTGAAATCCGGGCATGTGCAATGCGGGATGTCGCCAATTGTGACATGGTAGGTGATATCCTGCTTGGAGACAATGTTGATTATCACTCCAAAGCCCGGATATGGAATGGCAGTGACCCCAACCACATAGTAATCTTCCATGAGTCCGGTGCTTTCCCATTTGTTTTTGTGATCCGCCAGCGGTGCTGTTGGATTACGACGCACTGTCTTCCCAAACCTGAATGTAGGGTGGACGTCCGGGTTTGGTGGCATACAAAAATGCGAGCGAGGGTTGGGAAGAGTTGCAATTGTTGAAAGCCTACGACGAGGGGACAATGCCTCCCTCTGCTGTAGTTGAAATTCAACATTTTCAAGTGCCAGAACCTCCTCTCTCGATAGATTGGTACCTATATTCACCGGCCACATGTTGGGTACTATAGGCCAAACCAACACATATTTCTTCATACTGCCATTCACACAATGCTTAATATTGTCAAGGCAAAACCAAAATTCATACTCCACATTGTTGGGAGAGCAAAATTCCTTCCTGAGCCCTTTGTATGTTGGAGCACGTGTGCCATGTTTCCCAATCCCGACTTTGGTATTGTACATAGTCCCTGTAATGGCTTGCAGTACCCAACATCGTTTGGCTGAATTGGGTGGCAATCTTGCAATGTGCTACTTAGAAGCAAGACAATCAGTCTCTAACACACTCTGAAAGGCCAAGAATGCCTTCTTCCGAGGCAGATCTGGATGACAACCACCAAGAACAAATCACATGATACTTAGTCTCGGCGTCGTCCATTGTTTTCGCGTCTTTGTAATCCTTGCATAATTACTTGTGTTGAAACTGTCAGGATGGTTTGATATATTTTTGGATCATCTTATCCAAGCCCGTAGACCAATGGAAAAGACATGTACGCTCACGTGCAACCATGGAGAAATACGCCACACAATACGAAAAAGAAGAACAATCTTCTGAGGCGGAGATGGAGGTAGGTTGTACGAACGAAATCGTAAGAAAATAACTTTAAAATCAAAATAAATTTGGAGGTATGTAATGTATACTATATTGTACACGCCGAGAATACGATTCCAACGGTATATAGCATGAACAAAATAATTTTGTTTTGCATGTTTTAGAGCCAAAAAAACAATTAGAGCATCTTAGATTCTTCTAAAATCTTCAAAAAATGAAGATTTTATGCAGGAAATCATTTATATTAATTTCAGTAGACTTTGGCGATTTATGTAAAATTGATATCATCTCCAAAACTTCTGAAAAAAAATTGGAGTGAATGACAAGGCTAAAATCTATGCACTTGATTTTTTTCAGAAATAAATTAGAATATTTGAAAACGTTATACCAACTCCGGAAAGTGACTCAAATCAAAGTGTATTTCTCTTCCGAATGGATAGCCGTTAACGGCCACCCTTTTTATGATGCCAACTTCTGTGTTCTAGTTTAGGGTGGCCGTCAACGGCCACCCTTTGTATGATGCTAACTTCTATTTTCTAGTTTAGGATACCCGTTTTTGAATTTCAGTCTTCATTTAACAACATAATTTCTGTGAAATAAAATCACATATATACATATAATTCTTATGTCTGTTCTATCTAAAAGTGTGGCCGTTAACGGCCACCCTTTTTATGATGCCAACTTCTGTGTTCTAGTTTAGGGTGGCCGTCAACGGCCACCCTTTGTATGATGCTGACTTCTATTTTCTAGTTTAGGGTACCCCTTCTTGGGTTTCAATCTTCATTTAACAATATAATTTCTTTGAAATAAAATCACATATATACATATAGTTATTATGTATGTTCCATTTAAAAGTCTGGTTGTTAACGGCCACCCTTGGTTGCATCTCAAATTTATTGGTATATAAGTTTATTTTTTCATGTATACACTCATTTCAACCCTTATTAAAATTTTATATTATTTTTTATATATGTATCTTTCTTCATGTATATAGTCATTTCCTTCATTTTTTTTCCTCCAACAAGGGTGGCCGTTAACGGCCATCCATATTAAAATTTCAGATTCTATTCTATATGTGATTTTTCCTTATGTATACTTTCACTTTCATAAATATTTTTGTATGTTATTTTAGTTTGCATATGTGATTTCTTTCATATGTATATATATTTTTAATTTAGTTTTATCTTTCATATGGATGATATTTTTGTGATTTAGATATGGAAGTTGTACATCTTTCTGAAGATCAATTGGAATTGCAATTGCATGCATTTTTAAGAAAGAAACTGCCAACACATCTTCTCGTCTTGAACGGTTGAGGTATCAATCAAGGACAAAATTAAAATTCAACATTCCACTATGTCGAATGGTTGCATTGCCTATTGTTAGGTCTTTTTTGAAAAATAACGTTATGAACTTGGCTACACATTTTGTTGCTTGTGGTTATATGGAGGGCAACGGGGTTTTTTACGTGGCCTTGGAAAACAATGAGGGGAAAACAATAGATGTTACCGATAATATCATTGAATCATGGAGTGAAAATTGGGTACGGACAAATGATGCCTTTGAAAAAATATTGCAAACTGATGAGGACCTCAAAGTTTTTTCTCGCAAAATGTTTATGATGTGGGATGGAAACCACCGTTTGCAAACATGGTTGCCCATTATTAATCGAGATCATATACATGATCATGCTTGACATTATGCTATTGAAAATATTATTTTAGACGTCAAGAGAGATATTGCAATCATGTTGGCAGCTTTACATGAAGTGGTAATTCCTTCATTCTTCTCTTTTTATTTGTTCGGTTCATTTGGTTTTCTTTTAAGTTTATTTTTTTATTGTATATTTCTTTTCCGTGGCTTATTATTGGTTGTTTTATTTTGTCATGAGGAACTAAAAATCCCATGTTTGTACGAATCTTGTTCATAAGCTTTGCCGCATTCAAAGCATTGTTGGACAACCACTTTCATATTTTAAACAAGTTGTCTCCAAAGAAGATCTTACTGTCGCTGATGCCAAATAAAAATCCAAATATAGAACTTGGTTTCCTTTTACTGTTGAGGCTTTTAATGGATTTCTATATTAGGTTTTTTTTCTAAAGTATTAGTTTTTCACGTTTTTTTTTCTTGTATATTTTTTTTCTTTTTATTTTGAATTCTATAACTATATATTTTATTACATCTTATTTTTATTATGTGTGATTTATCATACTCTTATATGTTTTTTCTTTGGTGTAGCAAGAGTTGGGAGATGTTGCTGCTACTGTTCAAAGGAAATTTTATGAGAAATACCCTGATTCTATACATTGGACTTCAAGTGCAGTGGATGAATTTGTTTCCAAAGTTGTGGAGAGGGTAGGATTGACTTCCCATTTAGAACTAAAGAAACAACTTTCCATTACAGATCCTAGACATTCTCCTATGTTCTTAAAGCAGGTGAAGTCTCATTATGAAACTCACGATGAGAATCCTGAGATTATTCAAAAAAAACTTTGGATGTTAGCAACTTTGGCAATGTATACATCTATGAAGATTAAGTGGCTTGAGAGGTGGAACAGTTCATCTACTCTTCGTGAGGCTCTCAAGTTTCCGAAACCAAAATTCAATGATATAGAGTTTCCTAAGTGACTTGATAAAGCTACTTGGTGGGCTCAGGTGATAATTTTTTGTCTATGTTTTTTGAAAGAAAATATTTTTTCAATCATTCAATTTTTCTAATCTTTATTTTGTATTTGGCAGTTGGCTATTGAGACCGAGAAGCTCTTTGATGCTACTATGGCTAATATGCATGTGTCCATCAACTATCTTCCAGATGGTATGGATCATGTGCCCACTATTTTTTATTTTTTATATTTGATTTCCAAGAACTTCAACAATTTAAACCTACTACCCGATTTATATCTACAATTCACTTTTGTTGTTCTTTATGTTTTGCACTTCGTAAATATCACCCTCATGATGGTGTTATGATGTATTCAAATTTTACATTGATGTGTATTATAGTAAGACATTCTAACATGCTACACTTATTTTCAACATGAGTTTGCTTACACATTGTCTCCAATTACATTATTATTATTTCAACAGTTGAATGTATATTAGTTCATTTTTTATACAAAATTGTTATAGCAACATTCTCATTTGTTGTTCATTTGGACTATAGACCCTTACATGTAATTCCACAATCATAGGCCCCCAACGGATTTACAAACCATAACCGGGAAAAAATTGAAGGCTCACAGGTTCACACTCGCATGCTCACATACTAGCAACCCCGAGTCATGTACATATTGGCATTTTTCATTGCTCACTACTTGCAATCTAGCATTCATATTGTTTGTCCTCCCCAATCTTCTTATTATTGAACCCTAAAAATTTATTTATTTAGGCCACGGTTATAGGATACTAGGGGTCCTATTACCAAATATTTTGTTTTCTTCACCGCTCACAAATTACCGCTCATCGCTCACCACTCACTGCTCACCGCTCACAAGATAGCACTCCCCGGTTTATGAGACAGATATTTTACGACCTACCACAACTCAACCCTTAACTTCCCAAGCCTATGAAAGGGTTGTTGGGAATGCGTTTCATTCAATGTTGGTTGTGGAATTTCTCACGGACAAGTTTTTAAGGTTAAAATGGGATCTATCCATAGGATCTTGAACACATGGGAGATGAGCTATTTCGGGAGAGAAAATGGGCATACATGACCCTTAAAATTTATAAATCACAACAATTGAGGGAGATGATGCACAAGAAACTGCCATGTTTTATCCCCCCTCCCGAAAGACCTTTGACCCATCAAATTCACCTAGCAAAAGGAGTTGAATGCTTGTGTGATCCACTAGATGGGAAGCAGTGGATGAGTGGTGGCAGGAACGGAGGAGATCAGGGGAGGAGGGTTACATCGGTCAAATCCGACGGTCAAGAAAGCACAGACAACGTGGCCTCACCAGAAGCCAGAAGCTGCTTTCATCGCCCATAGAATTCTTCTCGACAACTCAATGGTTGAGCACCTGCAGCAATTCTCATGTCAAAATGTGCAAACCACGCTTAGCTGGCCACCTTGCATTTGGAGTATGTAAATTGTCTTGTGTTGCTAATCACATATGTGCAAATAATTCCTTGAGAAATCAAAGAATGTCCAAATGTTAAATTGAATGCTCCACGTGAACACAAGGCCATTTTTACATGAGCATATAGAGAAGTCACTTAAACCAAAATAAACATCTTTGATGATGTTCATGCAAAGTTTGCATTGAAGTGGCAAACATTAATTGGAGTCAACACCCTCGCATGAGCTCCCAACACAACAAAAACATGACCGCAACCCACTTTGGCATTGTTTTTACACATTCTAATCATCTCCAAGTTGCATGGGTCATGAGTTTATGGTTGATTTCCATGTTGGGTTGATATTCATGGATATTTGATTGCGGATGAATGAGTTAAGTGGGGTGCATATAGGGAAGTGATCATCCATCAACAAGAAATTGGTTGCTTAGGAAGTCAAGAGGTAAGTATTGCAATGAGGAAGTGAAAATATGATCAAGTGTGACAATGGTGATAAGATATGCACTTGTGCATGAACTTGATTCATATCATTTAAACAAGCCAAAATTATCTATACATACATACATACATACATACATGTGTGTGTGTGTGTGTGTGTGTTTCATATTGGAGGAATGCAATTGATAAATGCAATTGATATGGTTAGTTTGAGATGGCGTCAACTTTTACATCTATTTCAAAGAAAAGCAACGTCACCTCGAATTCTTTGTACGACATATTGAGCCCCAAATTTGGCTTCTTGGACTTTTAAAGGTTAAAGAAAGATTGAAATTGATTAATGTAGCTACACCCAATCTTTTTGTGCATAAGTTAATTGATTACACTGTAATATTGGGTGTCCAAATTTTTGTCATAGAGACACATGGTTGTAAGGTGAACTAGTCTTGAATGACTATTGTTGTTAGTTTGCATGCTTCCACTGATATGCTTTTGAAGATACAACCCTTAAAGGACTACATGGTGGAGCATTTTCTAAGAGTTTGTCATAATAGCATTTTCCAAGGCTTTCTTGAGGATCAGTTAGATAGGAGAAGTTGTGAGGCACATCCTTACACATAAAAGTTTTTTTTAGGAAAAAAAATATTTATTTAGTTCTATTTTAATTGTGTCCTTCTCCATAAAGAATTTGGAAGTGGAGACTTTGGAAATTTCTCATAACCAAAATCCCCTTTGTTTTTGGCTGCAACTATAACTACTAGAGATTGGTGGAACCTTACAAGGGGTAATATGATCTCAACGCAATCAAATTGTCGAAATTTCTCTTGGGTTTGAGCACTTCATGAGGTATGGGGTTAATTGTTTACAGAATGTTATGGGCTTTTTGGAGGTCATAGAAATTTTCAATAGAAACTTTTGGAAGAAATATTTTACTATTTTTTGATAGGATGAGAGTAAGATATAGTCATTTGGAATTGAGAGTCATTTGATCAAGCCACTAACAACTGAAATATGTTGGTGGAACTGACAACACAAGGGAATACATATCCATGACAAACCACAACCTAGGAACCATCCTATGATTGCCCACCTGCATCATTGATCACCGCAATTTGGTCTCCCTTCACCAACATTGAACAAAGACAAATTGGAACATTACCCCCCCCTACTTTGTGTGGATAACGACTAATGCTAAAAATAAAATAAAAAACAAACCTTGAGGAACCAAGTTAACACAAGATGTGAAGCACCCCAAATCTTGTACTTCAATGACTTGTTAGGACATGATATCAAACACAAGAAAAAATCAATGTATAGCCACTCTTGAGAATGTCCAAGCCAAGTATGGGGTATGAATCTTGGGGTTAGGGAAAGATGTGTACAATACACTATTTTAAATGGAGAAATTTCTATGTGTTATGTTTGTGTGTGCAACTCTTGAGGACCATGCCATAGCCAAGCTCTTGGTTGGGCTTATTGAAAAGTCTTGAACAAGTACAAGGATCGGAGTGTAGATTTAAGTACCGGCAACATGGGGAGTGAACTCTTCAAACAAGGTACGAACTAAAGTGAGTGTAAGAAGTAAATTATTGAGGTATAATTGTACATAGAATGTACCCTAATTTGTAACTTTCAAAAAGGCTATCATGAATTTTCAAAGAAAAGGTCAATGTACAAGAGGAGGCCCTAAGGTATGAAGAAATTTAGGACAATAGATATGTTAACTTTATTCAATTCGTGTTTTCATTCATTTCGATCACACGATAATAGTCCTTAATGACTACCTTGTCTATTCTTGTTAGGTTTTGCATTTGGGTTTTAGGTCTTACAAACTAAAGGCTCTTGGAACACTCATGGGCTCCCTTGAGTTAAGCTCTTTGGATCGTGGTTAAGTTATTGTGTTCTTGTCTTCGTTTGTTTGATGTAATCATTGAGTTACATGTTATGGATGATAACCGTGTTCAATGACTTTCTCATTGGAAAGTTAAATTGGATTTTATAAGAAATTAAGGCCTATTTAATGAATGATTCTGATTTTGTATATGTAATGGAGACATTTATCACATTAAATTGAAAAGCTTAGTATAAAATACATGAGTCCATTTTCTAGCTTGCCGTTAATATTTGTACATTTTTTTCTTCTTCTTAAAGTTCTTGTAAATAAGGGACTTAAATTCATAATGACCCACACATGTCATTTAGATTTCCAATGAAAAGTCCAAACCCCAAGATTGGCAATCTGTTGCATACTGCTTTGTTGTTCGCACTAGGTAAGTGGTGGCCTTCATATTTGTAGTAGCTTAACAAAAAAAAAACTTGTGGATTGAACTGTAATAAACCACCAACTACTTTTTGAACCAAATTTTTAAAAAATAAAAAATAAATGATTGTGTAAGCTCATTACAAAAGTGGATTATACATATTCAAAACCATTGGGAGGTCATTCATCAAGTAACATACTCATGGGTTACATAAATGATGCTTTGCTGAAAAGAGAATCGGCGTGGGTCGCAAGGATTTTAGTTCAACGACCCTCCTTATCGGTGGAGGGTAAATGATGACATCATTTGACCGCTTGGTCTGGTAACAATGTGATGGCTTGAAGTAACCATCATTGCTTTACACATGCGCCCCCCCCCCCCCCCCAAATGTAGCTTCCACCATCAATGTAGCTTTCAATAGGAGAAAATGTTCACATGTGTTCGAGCCTCTCACATACATGAGAGGCAACAATATTAAACATAAGTTGATGACACGTTAGCCCTAATTCCAAATACATAAATTCATGCACCATTCTTGGACAACATTACCCCTAACAATGAACGGAAGAACTGACGGCAACTTACAAATGAAGTGGTTAGATTTGAGAAATTATTGGTACAAATTCAAGACTTCATGATAATTATTGATCCACTTAAAGGAATTTACATAATATTCCTCATTTAATAAAGAAAAACTGAAAGATGTCAATGTGTAAATGATTGGTCTTGGAAACACTAGGATCTTGACCGATTATGTCTAATAATCTCCACACACATCGACCGTAATGAATTAGCAATTATATGTGTACCTTCAAATAAAGACATGGTAAAATCACAATGTAATCAATACTCATAGAGGATTTCAAGAGAGTACTTGTACATGCTACAACAAGGTAGCCAAGGATTTGTGGCACTCAAGTATTTTCATAGCTAGAGAGTTCTTCTTTTGCTTTCATCTTATCAGTAATAATGTTGTTACAATTTTTTTAAGCAATAAGCAATAAGATGGTCCCATGTCTCATGCGGGGTAGAAATACAAGCATGTTGGCAAACTCTTACAAAACTTAACTTAGAACTAGGTTGTTGACTACCGTAACACAATAGCTGGTTCGTCCCCTGGCGAACGAATATTTATTTATTTTGAAAAAATAAGGTTCGCCTCTCAAAAAACTGAATTTCTCCATTTTCATTTTTAGCAAAAAAATCAGTAAAAATGACCTTAAATGGCTTAGAAACACCAAAAGATTGCAAAAATTAATTAATTTTATTTTCGTTTTTCTGTCTTCATAATTTCATAATTTTTACGTTTTTTATTTTTAGAATTATTTTTGAACGAACCAGCTATGGTACTACGGTATGCAATTTTGCCCCCCCCCCACACACACACACACACTATCATCATAATTTTTTTTTAATTAATTAATTTTATCATATCCTATCTATGGACCTTCGATAACACAATCTATTGTGTATGCTCACTATAAGTATTTGATGGGATGATTGTTATGCATGTCATGAGATCAAATAAAAAGTTACATTTAAATATGTTGTCAAAATACAAATAATTACATTTTATCTCATATCATTCTACTTATACAATGTAAACATAATAACATATTATGATATTTTTATTGACTATAATCTAAATTTTTGTTGAATATGTTATCAACATGTTTGAAAATTTTGTGCAAAATAAATAGTAATATGAAACATGGCTATGACAATATATAATATTGACTTGCTGCATGTTACACACATTATTAATAAAAATGCTATGTGGAATTGAGTGCCACATTTGGCCTTGGTGACACTTGTAGGAGGTTAAAATATAGGCCTTAAAATATCCATAGCCACATTATGGTTCCTTCCCACTTTTTTATTTATTTACAGAATAACAAATGCCTCATAATAGGTAAGAGGGGACAAAAGCGTCTTACGTGCCAACTTGAAGGTGCTTACTTGAAACTAAGCTCCATGGGTACCTCTTGATGGACTCATCCAATACTTGTTACCGGATGACTATACTTAAGTTCCATGAATCCCCAGCTAAATAATACCCTTTCTTACACTCTTGTTAGTTCGTACATGGTATGAAGAGTCCACCCCCGAGCATATACATCAGAATGTTACCTAGCCTTTGAGTTAGTAACATGATTGGCGTTACAACATTTATGGTATTTAATATCACTTACTTTTTGAAAATTATGCAATGCTATAAGTATATTATATAGATCTTAATTTTAAACAACAAAGGTTGAATTAATTGTTTTGACATATAAAACATGCAGGTCTTTGCTTGGTCAAAACTCACTCTAACAATAATAAGTTACAAGCATTGCGTAACTTTGTATAGAAAGTGACACTAAATACCATAAACGGTGTACTACAAGGAATCCCAAACATTGTTGACCCACATGAGCCTTATTGGGGCTCAAGGACCAATTATCAAAGAACCAGTGCTCTCATTTTATAGATTTAAATGCCAATATGATAGTGGCAAACTCTTCATAACATTATTTAGATCCATAACAATGTTATGTGGGACCGACAATATTCCACAGAACATTCTTTGTTTTTTCCACATTCATATTGAAATCCAAGAATATTTTGTAAAATATTGTCAGTCCCACATAACATTGTTATGGATATGAATAATGTTATGTTATGTTATGAGGCATCACTGTAGTATTGTTGCCTATCTTAATGCCTTAAACCAACACACATTTTGTACATTATATCGAGCACAAAAAAATCTATCCAAATATCCCACGTATTCTCAAATAGATTGCACTGGTTATGGTAAATATGGTGGGTAAATCTACAAAATGCTTTACCATGGGTAGCTTTATAATGTGGCCCACACTATCAGACACTGTCAAGAGGATTAGTGTACAACCGCAACCAATATAGAATAATAATATAAAATAAAGAGAAAAACAAATAAAGAACTAAAATTATAGGTGTAGTATAAAATATTTATTGTAATAGACATGTAATGTGGTCCACGTTATTACCATTGGACGGTAAATAATGTAAGCTGGAAAATAATGTGCACCCACACTATTATCCCCAACGAATATAGTGTGTAAGTAAGCTCCTTATTGCCCACATTATTTTACCATAACTGTTGTCCTTAGTAATGTCATATGACAAACTTTTACATATTTGCTTTTACATTCCATTGCAGAACTTTTACTTTATTATAATTGTAGTGCCTTTCAGTGAAATCAAGCGAACAATCGTACCATCATAAGTTAATATACATACAGAAGTTAAAGATTGCGCTTTGTCTTTTTGGGGCAGCCAAGAGTCACAGTGTGTTGCTTGCTGCATGCTTTCTGAATAATAATTTCAGTTTTCTTGAGAGTGTGCATGAAAATTCCAATACTCTTGAAAGACTGACTGAGGCTTATTTAGGTTTTATGCTTTGAGTATGTTGGGTGAGTAGCAGGGTAACACATAAGTCTTCCTTCCTTCCGAATGCTCACTTGGTTAATATTTCTAATGGGCGCACCGCAGAAACGGTTTCTCCTCTCATCTGCACTTTAAAAATAAAGATTCGCACCAATGCCCCAGGGGTGCTTACTTGCTATGTAGATCAGTCCAGTTCGCTCGTGCAGCAAAATTCATCATCAGCGTCATCCACTCGCCATCGCGTGTATCATGTGTCGTGAGAGAGAGAGAGAGAGAGAGAGAGAGAGAGAGAGAGAGAGAGAGAGAGAACTGAAGTGTAAGCAGGTTATTAGGTGCACATTGCAGATCAAAGGTGGCACCGTTGCCAAGCAGGTATGGTAACTTTCCTTCCCAAATTTTGTGTGTGTGTCTTGTCTGTTGTGGATTTTGCCACTGTCTGAGTTATGGGTTACTGTGGTAAGTAACTTCAAGCACCTTCAACCTGGCCAAGCTCTCGAGTCAGGTTGAGAATTTTACAGTGAAGGCTTCGGGAGGTGACTGGAGGATGGATGGGCGGTTACGGACTTCTTTTATACTTATTAGTTGATGATGGTGGAGCGGGAGGGTTGGGCTAGCGGGAGTGGTGCAAGTGATGTTTTTGGATCGAATGAGGAGTAAAGTAGCGGTGCAGATTTGGATCACAGCTCCGACTTGTGAAGTTCAATCTTGTGTCGGAGAGGAGCTCCATGGGGACATTGTTTCACTTTCTAATATGTGATGAGAGCTTCCCGTTCTCAAGTTGCTCGGAGCTTGCAACATCACATGAGTAGCCTGACACTCGGTTTGCAGGAATTTGTGGAAGGTGCCATCGACAAGAAGAATCATCATCGCCTCAGTTGCATTATTTGGGACTCCAGAGAGAGCAGGTTGGAGTACTGAACAGGGGAGGGGATCTTTGGAGGAGGAGGAGGAGTCTTGGGAATTTGGAGACGACAAGTATGCAGTTGTAGGTTGTGTTTTTTGTTTGTGAAGTACAGGGCGAGTGAAAAAACTTAGTCATGGCGGCCCGTGTGGACGTGGATGATGGTGTGCAAACGAGGCTGATCACCGACAATGGGGAGGAGAGTGAAGTAGGTGGCCACCAGACTGGTTCTTGCGGAAGTGATGGGTTTGTGTGTGAAAGTTTGTCTGTGGACGACATGCTTGTGAAGTGGGTAGGGGAGTTCGGACTAGCGCAGCTGGCCCACTTTATTGCAGTCAGCTTTGCTTGGACTCTCGAGGGATTGCACACCTTTGTGATGGTTTTTGCAGACCACCAGCCTGCTTGGCAATGTCGAAAGCCCGCATTGCTTTCTTCTTCCATCAAAAACGTCCTTGCTATGGCAGGTCTGGCTTTTTTCTACCCCAAGTGCACTTCTGCTCATAATCTAGAGATTGCGGCTATTAATGAAATCCTTGCAGGGATTCGAGCTTAGGGTGATGTCATGAGCGTGATCGGTGGTTGAAAACATAGAGGTTAGGGGAGAATCTGTATAGATGATTTAATTCCTGGACTACTGAAGTCTCGTTTGAGTAGGTGATGCAAACTCCATTGCCGTGATGATGGTAACCGGCAGATCAGACATAACAGACGAGGTTGAATGTAAAATTAGGCAACAATATTAAATTGGCTCCATCTTAGGTTTGTGTGAGCACCAATCGACCCTTGATATTCCTGAGCCTGGTCACATGGTATGAGATGCCGGTAGAATTGGATAAAAATCCTAATTGGCTCAATCTTGGGTTTGTCAGCACCCATTGACCTTTGATTCTACTGAACCTGAGGGCATGGTATTAAGATGCCATTGTTTGCAGAAGTTTGTCGGGTGTAGCATCATGATTCTGTGTTGAATGCACGTGACAGTACTAGCTTATCTCCTTGTTTGGGTTGTAAAGGGAATCAGAAATTACAGATGCTTAAGATGACCATCAATGATATTCTTACAGGGGTTGACCTTAGGGTACCGTCATGAGAGTGATAGCTGGTTGGAAGCTCGAGCTTATGCAAAAACCTTTATAGATCTTTAATTCTTGGATTCCTGAAGTTTCATTTTAGTAAGTGGTGGAAGCTCCTTTGTTGTAATGGTGGTAAGCAGCTGATCATACATATGAGAAGTAGCTGAAAGTAGAATTAGGTAGCAAGTTCAACAGCGCTCTATCTTATGTTTGTGTCAGCATCCATCGACCCTTGATTCTCCTGAACCTGGTGACATGGTAATAAAATTCCATTGTTTGCAGAATCCTGTAAAATAAACACCATGATTCTGTGATTGTGTCAGCTCCGAACACTAACTCCTTGTTTGTTTTGGTTGTACAGGCAATAGCACTGGAATCATTGAGCCGTCCTGTACAGCTTCTGCATCACTTTGCTCCATGGACCCAAGGTTTTGGGAATGGGTTGGAGGTCCAGGGGTGTCCACTGTCTCACAGTTTAATCTGATTTGTGGAGATGAGTATAAGGTTGGCCTGGCCCAGTCCGTGTTCTTCATTGGTGGATTTCTAGGTAAGAGTTCTCTTGTTCTCGTTGGAACTTGTTTTGTTCTGTCTTGTCAATTCCTAATTTTCTAGATTTGATCTCCCCCTTTCTACATTTTAGAGCTTATCCTGTTTATGGCCAATACTTTCTGCTGTAGCTTATGGTTTACTGAAATAAAGCACACTGGACCAATTTCTGTAGGTTCAATGTCTTCAGCAAGTAGTCAAGATAGTTGTTTCTAGAGATGTTATCCCTGGATCTCCCATGATGTAAAATTCCTTGTAGCAAGCTGATAATTTCCCCTCTGGTAGTGATAGTTTGATATGCTATCCAGATTTGATTTATGGTGCTCAAATATATGGTTCTCTCTTTGTATTTTAGGTGCTGGGGTATATGGCCACCTTTCGGACTCATTCTTGGGGAGAAAAGGAGCTTTGTTTCTCGCATGTTTACTCTCAGGACTGGCAGGTCTTGCAACGTCATTGGCACCTACTTACTGGATCTATGTTCTACTCCGGGGGTTAACCGGGCTGAATTGTGGAGGGGTTGGCCTTTCAAGTTTTGTTCTGGCTACGGAACCGGTTGGGCCTTCAAGAAGAGGGCAAGTAGGAATGTCCGCCTTCTATTTCTTCTCGGTTGGTATCATGACAATTCCTGCATATGCCATATGGACGCCGTCGTGGAGATGGTTGTATGTGGCGACATCTGCACCTGCCCTCCTGTATTGTGCTCTGGTGTTGCCCTTTATCTGGGAGTCACCACGGTGGTATCTCGTCCAAGGGCGTGTTCAAGAGGCCATGAAAGTATTGAGGGCTTTTGCAAAAAGGAACGGCAAGCATGTACCTGACGGGGTTAGGTTGATAGTTGAAGAAGACGACACTACAGAAGACTTAAATCCACTACATGTGTCGGCAGAGGATACACGAAAAGCGAAGTGTGATGATTTAAATGCAAACAACGAAATTGATGCTACGAAGGAAAGAGGAATTCCAGATACTGTAAAAGCCTCTGGAACTCTCCTTGATGTGTTCCGAAACCCCGTGACTCGTTCACGGATGCTCATCATGGTGGTCATATGGTTCATGTGTGCTGTGGTCTACTATGGAATAACCTTAAATGTTGTTAACCTGGGAACAAACCTCTATGTAAGCGTGTTTCTCAATGCGTTGGTTGAGATGCCAGCTTTTACCATCACTGCCTTGCTTCTTGATAGATTTGGGCGACGGTGGATGCTAGCCTCGGCTATGTTTTTGAGTGGAATTTGCTGCCTTGCTGGGAGCTTCCTCTTTGTCGAGCCTGGTGTTACTTTGGGGACAGTTGGAGCTGGTGCAGAAGTCTTCAAAGTGCTGAGGGTCTTGTGCAGTGTCATTGGCATATTCGGAATGGCTGGATCATACAACTTGATTTATATCTACACATCCGAGCTATTCCCAACTGTCGTTAGGAACGCGGCACTTGGGCTTACTACCCAAATGGCTGGGATCGGGTCCATTATTGCTCCTACTGTTGTAGTTTTAGGTCGTTATTATTCTTTCCTGCCATTTGCAATTTTCGGAGTCATGGCTATGGTGGGTGCTGTACTATCGTTAGGCCTCCCAGAAACTTTACATCAACCTTTGTTTGAAACCATGCAGAGTATGCAAAGAAATGAGAAAAGTAGAGTATGAGCATTCCATCTTTCTCTTGGAATGGGCATAAGTGTACACACAGTAGTATTGCGGGAGGAGTTGAGAAGGGTTGTTTTTTTCAACCCTTGAGTTTCATACTTTGGGTTGTAACCTTGGGACACCCTTTTCAGGTCAAGAAACCAGTAACAGAGTGTTGCTCTGAACCTGTACTTGGGTTATTCAATTTTCAAGAGGAATTGTGCTGTAGGTCATGGACAGGTATAGATAGTTTATTGTGGTTGGCGTTGGCCTTACCACTGACCAATTATGAAGCTGGGAATTGCTACAGCTGAGCAACTGTACACCATTTTATTTTATTGACGAATAATGTTTGAGAAGGTTCAAAATTGGAATAAATTGTGAATGGCGACCAAATTGTAATCGAATGTGATGTACCAGGAGGCTAAGAAGCCAAGCACTTGACACTAAAAAATGTGCATAGAACATCCTTAAGCAAGTTAAACGACAGACTGGATTTCAGTATTTATCCTCCATGCCAGAGTTCTTCGACATACTAAATCTCCATCACTGTCAACCCAGTATCTTATAGAATGTAAGGGGGCCTGTAGGTGCTATGTTAGTCATTGCTCCATCCTATGGAGCAACTCCTAGGGTCACTGTATAACGATTCTCTCAATAGAAGGCTTTGAAAGCATTTTGGGCCATTACTGCAAGCTCATCTCAGTCATAAGCATTCATTTCTCACCAATTGTTTTGAGAGAGAACCCTCTAAAATGCTGTGATCCTTCAATCCTCTCCCTCAAATAATCGGTAGGCAGCAGCGATTTGGAAAACCTGTAGGCATTGTATGTGGTCTTGCCCCCCCTAAAAGCCTAGAAAGCTGACTATTGTTGTGAGAATCATATTCCACTGACCATAGGAGTTGCCATGAGCATTGAAGGTGAAACAAAATTGCCAACATAATTGATCCTTCAATGGGAGTAGGAATTCCATCTACTTCCAAAAGCCTTTAGAACTCTGCTCGGTGTTTTTTAACACCCGGCAACTTGTTCATTGATGCTCATCATGGTGTTCAACCCTCACCTTAATTCCAGAATCTTATACCATGCTAGGCCTAGTAGGTTTTCCTGCCTGGAGGCCATTGTTCCATACTTCGAGCATTGAAGATGAAGCTAGGTAACTACTAAAGGTAGTCGAACCTATTCCTGATACTTTGGCGAGTTTGGGTACTTGCTGGGGGCTGTGTGAAGTGCTAAATATACCATTGGAGTAGCCTTTCAAAGTGGAAGCCATGTGGCGTAAACATTTGAATTCAATCTCAATTTCTTACAGATTTTTAATGTCAGCATGTTTGAAAATCCATTGTGATTGGCGCAGCAGCATAATGGAAGATTGGGGTCGTGAAGTCAATTGGCAGAAGAAACCAAGGAAACTGGGGACGAATTGGGTAGAGAGATTCCACAGTAAGATATCAAGAATTGGCATACCATGGATGCATTTGCAACAAAAAAGGATGGAGACTGTGTTCAGTGCTACCAGAAGCCAGGGTGATCACCCGCCAACGCTCAAGCCTGTTATCCCTCCACTATCCAAAGCGGGAGGTAGCGTTGCTCGGTTGCCCGCCTCACGCGGTGCCCTCCTCTGCAATACCTTCTTTGCCTAGACTTGAGTTCAGACAACCAAGGTGACTTCAGATTTGGAGTGGGCAGACTATCTACGCGCAAGCAGATGGCCTTGCTTAGATAAGGAATGTGCACAGTCTCCTGGCTCCCAGCCTGGGTCACAGGCGGCCGCTACACCACCCAGCTGACAGATGCCTCTCATTTCTGCTTCGTCTACTTTCTCATGGGGAATGCAGCAAGCCTTATGGGTTGGGGTGAACACGGGTAGAATTTTCTCTTGGCTTCTGTCTTTGAGCACCACCGTTGGTGACAGATTTGCTGCTGGGGCCTCAATGCTTCATGTGAACTCTTCTTAGTCTGAAGCTTTCATGGAGATGGGTTAAAGCATTCATGCGGATGGCTGTGTTGGAATATAGTTTCTTCATAACGGTTTGTGTCTGACATGGACAACATACGGACCCCGCCCATGTGCCGGCAGCGAATAGATTGTGATGTATGTAGGTTGGTAGAAAGACTGCAAAATTCTTCAAGAACTTTGAAACTGAGAAATGCTTAGAGTTGTAAAACCGTGTGAAGGATCTAAATTTCTTCACTTTTCTTACATATTGTTTGGATGCATGGCATAAGTATTGAGATGGTGTTCAGTGGTACCATAAACTAGGTTGGTCAGACACTACTATTATTTGTGCGACTTGAGGTGGGAAGATTAATTTAGCTTGGCTCCTGCACATAACACCAAGGGCTCACGGTGGGTACATGGTTGGGTGTGTAGATATGGGTACTAGGAAGCTGCAAAATACTTCAGAAAGTTTCGATTCAATAAATGTGTGAAGTTGTAAAACCGTGTGAGAAATTTGCGTTTCTTCATATTTCATACAGAGTATTTGGATGCAATCGCAACATATAAGGATGATGACTATGACCAGTGCTCCCAGAAGCCAAAATGATTCACTTGCCAACACTTAGGCATGTTCTCCCCCCACTACCCAAAGCAGGAGGTAAGATTGCTCAATTGCCTGCATCCATAGAGTTACTTTTATTAAGTTTGATTTGACACCGGATTCAGTTTTAAAGATCTCAAAATAGTCCACCTGAAGTCATTTGAGATGAATCAACAACAGACCTACAAGGGGTCATGTGTTTATGTTGGACAGATGAGAGGCACGCTTGTATACGATAATTCCCTCTTTCCACATGTCCAATCCTAAACACTCCAACTGTCCTCCACCTTCAAGGTTTGGAGATTTTGGTGTTTGTGTACTTCACAACCACCAAAGGGTTTAGGAGGGGGTTTGGACCGTTGTTGGTTTGATATCGTCGTTTTTAGATGCCATTTGAATATCCATATGACTACTTCACATTTCTTGAAATAGGCTTTCAGTCACATTGTATGGATATGGGATGGGTATGAGGATTTGACGGCATTTTTGTTTTCAATAACCATTTAGGTCTATATATATATATATATATATATATCATGCAAGAACCTTCATACCTAGACAAAATTGTCCTTGTATCAATATGGTCTAGAATGGTATTTACTCAAAAAGTAAGTCGGGCATACAAAGATTCTCTCACCTTATACCCACAAAACATTGAGATTTTATTAGATATTCAAAATCGATACCCATGAGTAATTATTATTATTATTATTATTATTATTTTTCATACCAATCCTGATGTTGATTAGTGATACCATGTATTCACATGTATACGAGACCAACACTAGTTTGGGGAGGGAGGGAGAGAATTATCGTATACAATCGTATCTCTCATTCATCCAACATGAAACCCTAAAATACAATGCAGCCCGAAAATTACCTTTCCAATTGATTTGACACCGGAAGCAGCTACAAAGACCCTGCATTAGTAAACTCTAGGTTGTTTGAGCTGAATTGGCAACAAACCTCTAGAGAGTCAAGCTTTTATGCGGGATGGATGAGATATATGCTTGTGTATGATAAATCCCCATCTCCATAGTTTTGGAGTGTGGACGGTTGGTTAAAAACAAAATTCCTGAGCTACGGAAGTTACTTGGAAGGCTTGGCTATGTCCAGTCTCCAGTCCTCCCCCATCATTTGTTTTTAGCTGACGAGCTAAAAACAATACACCCACCTACCCATAATGAATCCCTCTCACTTTTTCCCTTATTTAGGCTTCAAGAAATTGTTCGTGCAAAAAATAATAATATCATGTGAGCAAGCTGTGTCACTTCTTCCCTTGCATACAGTGTATACACCGGTGCCCGGGAAGGTTTTGGGCGGACGTTAAAGTACCCCCTACGAACTTGTAGGGGGCATGTCAAACCAAAAATCAGCCCTGCCCGCCCTTTGACGACGATGACGTCAGCAATAAAGTTTGTGATATTGTTTCGTCCACCATCCGTCCAATGAATGACGCAGGACGACACCAAAAGCCCTGCACACGAAGCCCACGTCATTCACGATTAAGTCATTCAAGTCAATGTCCTTCCGCAAATATCGGATCTCAAATCTAAACTTTTAGGGTTTCATCCACCATCCGTCCAATGAATGACGCAGGACGACACCAAAAGCCCTGCACACGAAGCCCGCGTCATTCACGATTAAGTCATTCAAGTCAATGTCCTTCCACAAATATCGGATCTCAGATCTAAACTTTTAGGGTTTCAGGGGGTAGCGAGTTTGTTTTTTGAATGTTGATTTCTGGTAGCTCCGAGATGTGTCTCTTCATGTCTATGCACACATTCTTGCAAAGCGAAGGACATCCTATTGAATGTTGCAGCATCTTCCCTCAGCTCCCACAATACACATAGCAACAATTCGTTTGAAGTAGCTTGGACATGTATGTTGCTGATGGGTTGATGGTTGTTTAGGGTTTAGGGTTTATATGATTATGCATTGTGAAGTACCCATGGTTTCAACAAGTCAAATTGTTTTGATTGAAGGATTGCCAATACCACAAGATGACTTTGAGAATACTAATCCGCCAACATTCCAAGCACATCAAGCTGATCTCATTATAGCCATGCGAGACAAACTTCAGCTCCTCCTGCTGAGTTTAGGATGGAGGACTTAGTCTGGACAGATCATGTCACCAATGGGAAAGGTAGACACAAGGGCTCAAGATTGGCTGTGATTCCATGACATAGGTTGCAGGATTTCATATCAGGAGAGCAACATCACCCTGATTACCCATGCAGATTCAATCTTGAGGTCATTAGGCGCAACTTGCCTAACTCATTGAAATCACCACGTGCACACTATCCGGCTCTTGTAGTAAGGTTTATTTTTCTCCTCTCTCCTCCACTGGCTGTCGTCCATGATAGCTATTTGCTATCCATGTAGTTCACATTGTTCTTCAAGAAGCTTCTTCTGTATTTTAAACCTCAATCTATGTCATTCTGTATCATTCAAAGTTTGTGCTTCACATTTCAATGTGGGATTGTGTGACTAGCGGATACCATTGCAATTTTGGGCCAGATGACAAGTCTGATGTTGTCCCAGAGGACATGCAAGCCCTTCTGAAATCCACCCAGAAACGAAGGATTAAAAAGAAACAAGCCAAACAGAAAAAGGGAAGAAGGTCATACTAGAGTATAACGCGTTCCCTCTAAACAAATCAATTGCTGCCAAGGTCAAGTGTGTGGGCAAAACAATTGGTGGTTTCTCCATTAAGAGGGGGTGCATGCGTTGTTTTGTTGCTAAACAACTATATCTGGATCCCACTTTGTGCATGTTGGTTTATGAGAACACCATGCACCTCAACGCACGCGGTGAACATTGCCACGGATCAATGGTCAGTGGCTTATGGTATGCATTGGGTGTTGGTATCTTAGATGAGATGAAATACAAAATAGCTAAAATGCATGCTTTTGGGCTATCTCCGACACAAATTATGCAACAACACACCAAAGATGTCAGGAAATTGGCTTTGGTTAATGGCACTGTCACTCGCGATACGTTTTTGTTGCCTACAGATGTAAAGAATATTTGTCGCAGGCGTGCGGAAGAACTCTGGATGAAACACCCTTCTGATCCAATAAGCGTTCGTATGTGGACGCTAGAAAATCCTGATAGTGTATTCTATTATCAGGAACATTCACTTATGGACCTGAATTCTTCTACTCAGACTGATGCACCCTTCACCCTTGGAATCCAAACTGCATGGCAACTGGAAATGATGGGAAAATTTGGTCACAACAGTGCACTCTCAATTGACGCAACATTTGGGACCACCCAAACACGGGTTATACACTTCCCTCTACGTCCTTCACCTTTTATGCATATCATTCATTGTTTGTGTGTCAGCACCTATGTCATGCACTGTCATTCCTATTCATAAGCTTTTATTAATGTCCTTGTTGGTTTAAGCTGGCAATTTACTTGTTTGTGACAATATCCACTATACACTGTTATGGTTTTTGACGAATGGAGGAATGACATACCTGTGGCTTTCTTTGTTATCTCACGCACCCGCGAGCAGGACCTCATACATGTTCTTCAAGCCCTCCACAATAAAGTTACCGAGTACATGCCGAATTGGTGTCCTTCGTCCATCATTGTTGATAATGCCCAAGCTGAAATCAATACATTGAGGTATTGCCAAATTTCAACCAATTTTTTCTTGTTATTTTCTACGAGTTAGGGTTTAGGGATCCTTACAGTGTCATGCATGTGCAGGCTTGTATGGCCGGATGCAAAGATCCTCTTTTGCCTTTGGCATGTTCGGAAGGGCTGGGCAGAAAATGCCATTAAAAAAATTCCCACACATGCAGAACGTGCTGCGGTCCTCCATATGGTGGTTGATATTATGTATGGTAACGGATGTGGTGTGGACGATGATCCAATCCATTGGGCTCTAGAACAACTCGACATTATAACCAACACTAGACCATGATCAGCCGCATTCATGAGGTACATGAATGACAACTGGAGAACAAAGGTACCGATGTGATGTGTGGGTGCGAGAATGATACCTCATGCTGGCCAAAACACTAATGCTACCATTGAGTCGTACCACTCTAACTTGAAAAGTATATTAACCTCTACAAAGGAGCGTTTCGTCGGGAGACGCATGGATTGGCTCATCTACCATCTCACCGGTGATGTGGTTACACATTATTGGTACGGAGTCCAATGCAAGGCATTTGGGTTTGTACGAAACAAACATCACGAAAGTATTGTATGTTCAGCCATCATTTACGCATTAAGAATACCTGATACTAATGTATTGATATGTATGGAGGACACCATAACATATGTTGGATTTGTGAATAATAGGCCTAAAGTATGGACCATACATTCACATGATTCAGAATGGGCCCAGTGTGATTGTCCAATCGCACAGGAAGGTATGATATGCAAGCATACCATGAAGGTCTTCAAGATGCTCCACCCCGACATCCAAGATGGTGTCATTGTTAGGCAGGCATGTACTTTGCACGGGGTTGATCGTAGCACTCTAATGTCTCAGTGTTATTCAAAGGTCCCACCGGTTGTCATACGTGAAGAACACGCGCAACATGTTTCGGACACCTTCACAGACAATGTCACCAGTGACATCGTGGATCTCCACACTAAAACCATTGGGTACATTGGTGGTCCACAACATCCAATGCTCATGGACGAAGAAGACACTCCGGAGATGTCATCTCATGTGTTGTTGGGCACTGTTTCAACCTGTAATGAACTTTTCCAATATGACATTGGAAGTAGCCAGGCTGCGGCGGAAGCAACAATTCATAATCTATACACGACATTGACGAAGAACGTCGATACTTACCCCGCTCTTTATACTCATTTGCTTGCGGACTTGAAACACATCCATGGAAAGCAGACTGAGCTCATTGCTCGCGGTGACGCCATATTGCAGCTGACATCCACGCCCATGTCATTCCCTACACGAGATGGTGATAACTCCCTCAAGCGTCATCGGAGCTTTCTGGAAAACCTACCACCCAGAAAGAAAAAAATAAATCATTAAATTCACAGTTGTAGTACGTATTTATTGTGAATAACGTTGTTTATGATTCATACATGTATAAGCTATTGGAGCACAATGTAGCTAAACATGTATATATGTTTTACGTATAAAATAATTGAGATAGTCAACTTACCAGTACATGTTTGATATCTTGGATATATTTATGACTTCAACTATTCGGAAATATTTGTGCAAGACTAGAATGACTGAAGTACATAGATTCAAATGAGTGCATTATTTATGTAAACTGAAGGACTTCTTTTCAAAGTCCTTAGTTGAACGACTCGATTACTGATTGACTAGATGACTATGTCTTCCAACAAGGCTAAACATGCGATTTGTGACATGATACCGCTGCAAATGATTGAATGATTACATGACCACATCACAACATAATCTCACATCCTTCACACTAACTACACTTGTTCTATATAATCCAAAACCATCATATGCAGGATATCTTGTAGAATACCACAATGAAAAAAACCCCGCTTTTTATTAAAAAAAAATGTACAATTTCCCAATCACTATACTATATTGATCATGTGTTGGTAATATACATTTTGTATTGGGAGATGTATAATTATACAATACTAAAAATTGCCTTTCACAAAAATGCACCATCATCTTCCTCCGCGCTGGCTGGTTAGACGGCAACGTTTTCTGTTGTTGCTCCTTTGTGGCGTTCATTTCTTCGCAGTCACTTTCACAATCCATTCCGACCCCTCGTGCATCCCAGTTGTCAAAACATCAAACAAAACATCACTTATGATTTGACGTTGCTTTATCGCCTCATTCTTTTTATAATGAAATACACAGCCCTACACAATGAAGGACACATGATACAGGTCAGCACATACATTATGTTGTATAACATACAAACAAATACAGTATTTTTATCATCTATATTAATTTGTACTGGATTATTCGATGCACGGAATCGTAACTGATATCACGCAGGGTTTGGGGATTATGTCTCAGGGCGTGAATATATTCCATTATGTTCTTCAAAACATAATATCCACATGCCCAACCTGAATTGTGTTGTGGAACAGTTGGCTGGATCCAAACAGTCGGTGATTGTACATTTTGCCACATGACAGATTGTTCAGCGTAGCCACCCCGCGTTGTTCACATCTTTGCTAACCGCTTGCGAATCTTTGAAACAAAATGTAGTCCAGCGTTGCTCATAAAATCAAAATGAACAAAACCTTGATTCCCTAGAACGTACATGGTCCAATGTTTCCCGCAAGTGTAGGGCACTAGAAGAGTTGTAATGTCCAACTCCGGAAAAGTTGGATACTTCTCATAGACGAACTTTATAAATATTTGTAAGCTCTCGGTCGGATGCAGACGAAGAAAATCCATTAAAATTGGAATGAGATATGGACTACAGACATGACACTTAACATCTTCAAGTTGTGGATTCAACCACGTTCTTATCCATTCCATCAAGTGGTTGGACACCTCACCGTATCTAACAGTTAATGGTTTTATATCATACGTCCAGTCTAATGTACAAAATTTACCCTTGAACGTAAATTCAAACGAAGGACTTACTGCCCCACTTGCATCGGCCACAATTGTGTTGACTAGTTCTTCTAACTTGTACACCACAAATGCATATCCATTAGAGAACAATAAGACCCTGTACTATAAGAGCAATTGTATTTATCCACGAACAACATTAAACATAACAACATTTAATTCTTACCGTCCATCGGACTTCTGATATGTCTTGGAGATGACATCGTCAATTGTGTTATCCACAGGTTTTTTGCGATGTCCTTCAACTACTTTTGACATGATTGACGTACTCAGTGTTTTTGACACTTGACCTCCGCGTGTGCTATTGATGCAGAGTTGTCTTTGACACATGTAATGTCCTTCGCATTTCGTCGCTCGGTACAAGCTAACGAGTTGTCAAGGCCATTAGTAAGAGTTGGTGGTGATCCTAATCGACACGTGACTGAAACCGACGGAGGCACTTTAATGATAGTCAACGCAGGAGTTCTTCAGAACCATGGTCCTTCACGCTTTCCTTTATGCAACTCTATTGCTGTACATGGCGATTTTGAATGCATCGTGCAAAGCAAACCGTCGGGGGAAAGAGGCGCCGGGGAAGTAACCGTCTTCATAGGCGTGCCTTGAATGTCCTTTAGGGTTTGCGTAAGGTCTTGGGTATCACTGCTCTCTAAATCATTTACTTGCATTTTTAAAGGGAGTGGAACACTTATGTGAGCCCAAAACGGTGCCCACATGTGTTTTTAACCCTTAGGAATTTATTAGGATTTGATTTTGATTTGATTTTATCTATTCAAAATATAAAAGAGTGAGGTGTGGAGTGGGATTGGATTTTAAGCCGTACGTTGGGTATGTGCACTCAATGTTATGAAATTGCTAGAGTTGAGAAGGGGGTGATTAAATTAAGAATAAGCGGTGTTTAGAGCAAGGGAAGAAGACACATGGTTTAACGTTTGAATTAGAACCCCCTTGTGTCGGTTTAAGGGGTCGGGGTTTAGTGGATAGGCTTGGGAAGTCACATTTTGAACCGGCAGAGAACGACCACAAGGAGGGGTCTTTCAGCAGGAGAGGGTTGTTCCTCCAAGGCGATCTCAGAGGTTCGGAAGAATGTGAAGGCTGCTGACCAAGGCCAAGGCGATCTCAGAGGTTTCGGAATAATGTGAAGGATGTTGGCCGAAGCCGAGCAGATTCAGAGGTTTCGGAAGAATGTGAAGGTTGCTGGCCGAAACCAAGCAGATTCAAAGGTTTCGGAAGAATGTGAAGGCTGCTGGCCAAGGCCAAGGCGACCTCAAAGGTTTCAGAAGAATGTGAAGGCTGCTGGCCGAAGCCGAGCAGATTCAGAGGTTTCGGAAAAATGTGAAGGCTGCTGGCCAAGGCGATTTAGAAGTTCTGGGAAGGAAGTGGCATGGACTGTTGGCGGCCAAAGGAATTTATCGTGTAGACCAGTTGCTGGTTTAGTAAGTAATTAGTCCTAGAATTAGGCTTGGGGTTTAGAGAATGTGGAACTAATTAGGATCCTACTTAATGTAGGTTGTGGCACAAGTATTTATGAATACTTTGGCATATAAGAGTTTAATAAAAAGATAGGGTTGTGCCCTCATTGTCTCATTCACGGAGGGTTGATACATTTTCACAATGCGGGAGAGGAGTGTGACAGAGGATCCCTCGCCTGGATTCAGACGTAGTTAAGGGCGGGGGTGATTCTGGGCTCACAACCCTCAAGGCCTTCCAACCTTAGTGCATCGATCCTGGACTTCAGCTACAAACCCTTTTGGAGTGTGCATCCCATCCTGCTGGGTTGGTTGTGTAAACTCACCTAATAATGTATGTGTAGCTACCACATCCTCTGCAATGTCGTCGTTGGCCTCCTCCAACCCTAAACCTATGTAAAGTAGATGTAGTTGCGTGCGTCAAAACGCCACCAGAACTTCAATCGCCTCGGCAAGCCGCAGTTGAGCACAAATGTTTTTCTTGTGGATGTCGCCAACTACCACTGAACCTATGTCGGCGTCTTCGCGAATGACCATTGCAGAACATAATACATGTATGTCATTAACTAAAAAAACGTAAGTCACTATATGACAACATGAATGACGTAAGCCACTAAATGACAATATGAATGACGTAAGTCACTGAATGATGTATATGAATGATGTAAGTCACTGAATGACGTAAAACACCTAATGACGAGTATGAATGACGTATATGAATGAACATTGACATATACAATAAATGACACACAACAAATTACGTATCTGTTCACACTTGGCCCTCCGTTGTTCAGGGACATCGACGGCATACCACATGTCCTCGAGCTCTGAGCAGCATTGCATTCTGATCATATCATAGACAACCCTATGTGCAATTCTCCCAATGAAGGCGTTGATCCTTTCTACAACTCCAACTTGCTTTTCTGGATCATAACCAAGCAATGCAACGGTGCCCGAATGGAGATTGCTAAAGGTATCGGTCACTTCTTGAATACCTGGAAACAAAGCCCACCCCGTCGTAGCCAAACTATACACAATATTCGTCAATGCAACTGATTTATCCTTGTCTTTTGCAAAGTCCAGAATGTACTGCTCCGTGAGACCTACATATGGATGAGGAAGAGGACGTGTGTTACCATGTAATGTCCTGACTAAGACCAAAAACTCTCTAACAATATGAGGACACTCAAGCTCAAGAGAAAGAGGCTCCGTACTGACATTCTCTAACAATATTTTCTGTAATTCTTCCCCTTCATCGCGCGTGTGCGCCCAAGGTGAGTTTCGGAAATTGGGCAGAGGCCATTTCTTGAAAATACTGTACAGTGGGGACCATCCCCACTTCTTTTGTTCGGCACGACTCTTCTCTGCATTATTAAACTTCTCCAACTTCTCCTTCACATATTGACTGTGTAATTCGGCGATATTCCCATGGGCATCAACAACTTTGGCCTCGTACTCTCTGGTTTGAATTCTGAAGTTGAGGTACTCCTTTAAATGCATGAGCTCTTCATACCTTTGCACGTCTGAAGGGCTATTGAAACATCTAATTTGCGACGTTATCTTGGTGAGAAGAGCTACGTGATCTTTTGGGTCTCGATTGTTTTGAAATAAATGAAACGTGTATGTCATTCACTGTTACACTCATGAATGACATAATATACAACTGGTGACATATACGATATCTGTAAAGTTCGATGAAGGACAAATAATTAATAAATTAAACGTGTATGTCATTCAATGTTTCAGTCATGAATGACATAGTATACAACTGGTGACATATACCATATATATAAAGTTCTATGAAGGACAAATACTTAACATACATAGACATCACATACTGAATTTCCGTAAAGGTACCAGGTGCCAAATGCGCTGCCAAGTTTAACACCAAGGGTCCCCTCCTCCACCATCCTATGGAGGAATTGAATGCAAGCTTGAGGATCTTCAATGAGGTCTTTGGGCATCCAATCATTATCCACCTCGGTGATCAAGATGTATAATCCACTTATATCAACAGTTGTAGGCGGAGGAGGAATGCATACAGGGTTTCCATCAGGGAACTTCAACTTGGCTTTAAGCCACGCACACTCTTCAATTTTATCCCGAGTGAGAATGCGACCAGAATGACGGTTGTTGAAGTCACGTCCTTCAGATGTGGTTTCGCGCGAAGTGGAGCGGATGTCGGAAGAGGTTGGCGCTGCAACCGGTGGTGTATCATCATCATTGTCTTCTTTGGTTGATGTCGTTGTCGCAACCCTTGCTAGTTTTCCTTCACTTAGCTTGACCGCCTTTCCAACCTAGCAAGTGCCACGAGCGCTAACCTGCACATCCCACGCACATGCATGGTTAGCTCCCAAAACCGCGGACTCAAGCTCATGGCTAGGTCACCAAACCCTCCTACACATGCATTCGGGACTCTCCCTTTAGTAGGTAGCCAATGGCTAAGGTGGACTTCCATCCATGGAAGTCCACTCTTGAGTTGATCATCGTGTTGCCAAAACAACACTACAACTACCCGGAGCACATTGCCAAGTATGCTCCGGGGGGGTTGGTCAGCTAAGCCGCCTCACCCATATAAGCCTCTAGGACTTTGGGCGGGGCCCCTACCCCACCATCAAGTATCCTTTTGTCTCTCTACAAGGGTTGGGGCCAGGTGGACATTTTCCCTTAGCCGCTGGGGCTAGAACCCCCCCAGCAGCTTCAGACCACCATAACTTCTACATATGATGTCGGATGCTATTAAGCAACCACTCTATCGTCACCTACTCTTTGCGTAGATGCCGATGGACCCCTCACTTGACCCATTCGGACAAGTATTGAGGAAGTTATAGCTCTTCAAACCTTGGCAGTCCCGGGCACCACTCCCAGGTCACTGCTGTCCCAGGGTGCTGTCCCGGGACAGTGCCCCACTCAAATTGCCATATCTCCTAGCTAGCACCTCCGATTGAGGTGTTCCTTAGCATTCTAGAATTCCACCGCCATAAGCTACTCATAACTTATGGCCTTACCCTCATGACTCTTAGTCTCTGTGGGTGAGAGGCGTTCTCAACGCCCGGGGCCCTCACCCACACTAAGAGTACTTGGGCCCTCTCACCAATGGCCCCACAAGTCCCGGGTGTCACTCCGGGGTCCCCCTTGTGCCCATGGTGTTGCGGGCACTCCTCATGGAGAGGTGCGCGACAGTCGCGGATGATTGTTCTTCAGAACAATCAACCATTTGGTCGTCGCTATCATGTGACACCTCCTTCTCCTCACTGTGATGAGTGGCCTGAAATGAGACATGCAATGCCAAAGGCTTCACCGCAGACCGTGATATCTTGCACGGAGGAACAACATGCGGGTTGGGGGCAGAAATTGCGGGGATCTTGCGGTGTTTTGCACTGGGTTGTGGAAGGACATCCTCCGCCTTCCTTGTCCTGCCTGTAGAAGACTTAGGAGCGGCGTGTTGCTGGAAAACTCTTCCGTACTTTTTGGCAATCCGGTTCAGCTCGCCGTGATCACTCTTCTCCCAAGTTGGGTACATCTTAAGAGCATGCGAATCCTTGTACACCTTACATAGATTAAACTTCCTATGGTAAGATGTCATGTTTTTATCTTTATGTATTTCTTTACAAAAAATACACAAAAAAGGAAACCTGCCATTTTTTAACCTTTCGGTAGTGACTCTGGCCTTCAAATAACATTCAAGGGTCAGACGATCATAATCCTCTTCTAAGAACAGAGCCGCACATGGCTTCCTATTGTGTGTCATGGTGCTCTTATACATCCTCTGCCCACCATACACCTGCAAGTATAACAAAAAACGAAGTGTTAAGGGAGAAGTCACTGAATGACTGAATGACAACTACCCTATAATAATTGTCGCAAATGAACACATATCAATGCATGACATATATGAGTGAACTACATGAAAGACTGCAGAACACATAATATCTAGACCACGACAAGTGATTGTGAGCAATATTGGACCGAAAATCAACCCACCAAATCAACATAAGTTCAAATGCAAAAAAATTGAGCAAAATGTGGCCAGTGTGCAAAAAATATTCGACATACGAAACAAAATTGAACAGCCGGAAACACTGAATTGCGAGTCGGAGCAAGAAAGCAATGAAATAGAAGATTGTGGGCAATCAATAATCACAAAGATGACTCACCCTTTGTTGCCAACCCACCAGACCGAAGACCACCATGTCCACAAATTTTGCTCGCCCAAGGATCTGGATCAATGGCGGATCCTCCAACACGTGTAGTCGATGCTGCAAAGCTTCTGGAACCAGCTTTGCAGTTGTCTATGCCACCTGTTGTTGAAAGGAAGGGTCGCCATAGATCCTGAAGGACGCAATGAGGTTAGGATCGGCACTCCTTGGGTAAGACTTTTGTGAAGAATGAACCCTGCTCAATAATTAAGGATTCACTTTCTTTGATGGTTAGAGAACATGAGAATGGCCTAATACTATCAGTAGCTTTCATCTGTACACATCAGTAGACATCAAATGTGCAACATGAGTTTGAATTACCTAGTTAGGAAAGACCAATGTAACAGGCAAAAAAATATTGACCATGCATCCCTTACCAAAATGTCCCTCTGAAGATATCAACATGTAACTGGTTGGACTTGGAAACACTTGAATGTTGACCGATTTTTCTCAAAATTTTCTGAGACACTACATCCAGTGCTAAGTATTCTGTCATACTTCTGACATCCACGCCAGCAAAATACCAGCCAACTAAACATATTGACTGAAGGCCCCCTTTCCACTAGAGCTCGAGTTGCTTGCAAATTTGCAGGAGTTTGATTCAACAAGCGATCATCCAAAGCTCAAAATTTTACGAGCTTGACCAATCATTAAAATCTCAACAGTTTGAGCAAGTCGTGTAAGTTGACCCTGCTCAAAGTGAGATACTAAGGAGGGGGAGAATGGGCATTAAACAAAGGGAGTCCACCACCAACCCAAAAATGCTTTGTAACGCATTGGCGGCTGGGGGCCTACAAAACTGTTGTAGAAATTAGTTTAGAACTAATTAGAAAACAATCTGATGTATCAGCAGATGAAACCATTTGAGGCTAAGGGTCTGAGCCATTTGAGGCTTAGGGTTAATACCCTTTTTAGTCCAGGGTATCAAGTGATTAATTAGAACCTGGACACCTAGCAGGTTACTTAGACTGTAACAAAGTTTAACTAAGGGACCTAGCCGGGTATCCCGAGGGTATCTGACCCCTTTACATAGTGTAGATAGTATTACACCCCGGATATCCCGAGGGTATCGGCCTAGGTATCAACCAGGTTGGTATGGCCAGACACTAAGGTGCTACCAGATGGTGACAAGTGGCATACATTATTATTTTATTATTTTTATACAATATACATACCCTCGTCTACCATACACAGGTAGTTCTGAGTATTCGCACCTACATACTGTCCAAAATACACTCTGTGTACACCATCTATATCTCAGTTCTAACACGTTATCAGCACTCGCTCTTGGCCTACATCTACTTCTACACTACTTTCTTTCTGCCTATACGTATATACACACACTGATAGATAGTATTGTGAGGACCCGAGTGAACACATGAGGGAGTATTTTAGTTTTCTACATGTAAAACCTATCTATGCACAAGTTTCTGATCACACATAGACACAATAGGATGCTCTATCAGTAACCACTCCACATTCTGATATTACTACTCCTAGATCAGCAACTTTTTCTTTACCCTTAGTTTACATTCTTCACAATCTGAATTGTTATGCTGCCGGAATCTAGGATCATATTTTCATCTTTTTACCTATAGGAAGGTTATGCTGCCAAATTTTTTTTTAGGGACCTGACTTACCTCTTCCATAGGACTGTTATGCTGCCCAAATCTCCCCAGCACTTTTGAAGCTCTAACACCCGGGTTCTATCCTCCCTTCTTACATTTTCTGTCCATATATATATATATATACATATATATTTTTCTGTTTATATCCTGTCAATATTATTAACCACTGTCTGTTTGATGCCTTCTGATTTGGTATATAATACCAAATTGCTGTCAAAATTTTGTTTGCACCCACTAACTTGATTATCATATATATATATCTTTTTGACTATATATATATATATATATATATATATATATACTGATTACTAACTATATATATATATATATATATATTGTTTTTCCATATCCTGAAATAATCCTGTTTTATTTCAGAACTAACACTTTCATTTTTTCCTTTCTGTTTTTTTTTAAATTCCCAATTACATATGACCTGTCTATACTAACCTGATTCGGATACTTATATCGTACCGAAACTCTGCCAAAATTCTATAAGAATTTTCTACCCCCCCCCCCCCAATTTTTTTTTTTCTGAATATACTGATTGTATATTTATACCCTGTTTTCATATATATATATACATTATCTATAAATATCATGTCTGTATATATATATTTTGTCTATCCCTTTAAGCTAAATCCTCCCTATAGACACCCCATTTTCTGTCTGAATTCTACCCACCTGTTTATCTAATAGATATCCTGCCTTATACCTTTAACTGTAAAATTAGTATCCAACTACTGTCCAACCCATATACATTCTGATATGAATAAAACCAACAGAAACATGGTAGAATCTAGACTACAGAACCTTTTATTCTCACCTCTCCAAGCAGATGGGTCCAATTTTCTGGAATGGATAAATGATGCTAGAACAATACTATGTGCAGAAGACTTAGCTAAAACCCTCACACCAGAGTCCTTACCTTCCACTCCAGTTGATGATACTAATGAAGATCCTCCTGTTCATCCTGAGGTACCCACGGTATCTAAATGGCAAGCACTTGCGCTACTCCGACGGCACATGGACCAGTCTCTTCGATTGCAGTACCTGGAGGTTGATGATCCAGCGGACCTGTGGACCAAGTTACAAGCTCGATTCGACCATCAACAAACCCTGTATCTTCCACAAACTCGCACAGATTGGGCGAATCTACGTGTGTTGGACTTCCCCGATTTTGTTACCTACGACTCCAAGCTCCATCGCATCGTGGCACAACTCCGATTATGCGGCCAACGTGTCACCGAAGCTGAGATGGTGGAGAAGACGCTGTCGACATTCCCACCAGCCACTACGATCCTGTCCCAGCAGTATCGAAACATGAAGTTCAAGAAGCATGCCAATCTCATGGCACACTTGTTATTGGCGGAGAAGCACCAGCAGCTGCTCCTACGGAATGTTGAATCCCGACCCGCACGCGAAGTACATACAACAACTGCTGTACCTACTCAACCTACTGCCATGGTGGAGGCACATGCCGCTGAAGCTTCTAGAAGGCCGCCTAAAGGTTCTTATCGGAAATCCTATCCCTCTCACCCTGCAAGAGAGACGCGAGCCTATGGCAAGAGCGATGCGCATAAGGGTTATAACAAGAGAGATGAATACACAAGGAGAGAACCCCCTAGGCCCCGATCCAACCAGTTCAAACCTAGGAACTTTCCACCGAGACAATTTCAGGGTAATTGTCATAAATGCGGGCGTAAGGGTCATTTCGCTAAAGATTGTAGAGCCCCGTCCTATATTACCAGCATGTATAAAGAACTTCAGCAACTCCGGAACCAAAATAGGCAGGCCTACAACTTCGAAAACCCCAACCCGAATCCATCCTCACACACTGAAAACCTTGAAAATTACATGACTATCTACGAGAAGTGCTCATCAAAACCAAATGAGGCTCTCCTAGATAGTGCATCAACCCATACCATCCTTACAAACCCAAAATTTTTCCATTTCAGAGGAAATGATGAACCCTGGCAGCATTGTACAATTATTACAATGGCCGGAAGCCAAAATATAAGATTTCGGGAGGGCCGGGCAACGGTGATATTGCCCGGGGGATTCCCCCTCAATTGCGCAAGAGCAATGTATGCCCCAGACACCCCGAGGAGCCTGATCAGCTATCGGGATCTGAGGGCGAGGAATATCCACGTTTCTACTGCGGTAAAAAATGATGAAGAGGTTCTGGAGCTCAGGCAAGGGCTGATGATCCTTGCCACCGCGAAAGCAGGAGATGACGGCCTATACAAGATTGTCATAAATCCCCTTGACAATGAGAGCCCCATCTCACTGATAGATGAGGAAGAGGTGTGCATGGCTGCTTGGGCTGGAGACCCTGAAGCATTACGCCGCAACCTAGCGGAGGGAGTGTCTGTAGACACTAAAGCCAAGCCTGATTTATGGCATGAGAGATTAGGACATCCGGGCACAACAATTTTTCGCCGGATGATTCTTTTGCTGACAGGTCATAACCTAGTTACAGCGGATTCAGGGAAAACACATGAATGTGTAGCATGTATAAAGGGAAAATACATTAAAAAGCCTTCGAAATGGAAACTACCAACTGAGCTACCTCCCCCGCTCTACAGACTCCATGGGGATATATGCGGCCCGATTAATCCACCATCAGGAACCTTCCGATATTACCTAGTCTTAGTGGACGCATCAGGTAGCCATTTCGAAGTTGCATTACTCCCCACCAGAAACATGGCTTTCCCAAGGTTATTAGCGATAATCCTCCGCTACAAAAACCATTTCCCTGAATATCCAATTAAATATCTTCGCATGGATAATGCCCAAGAATTTAAATCCCATGCTTTTGAGGATTATTGTACAGCTATAGGAATAGCACTAACCTATTAAGTACCCTATGAGCATGAACAAAATGGGTTAGCTGAGGCATTTGTGAAGAAGATTCAACTCATTGCTAGGCCTCTGCTGTTATATGCTAAGCTACCATCTAACATGTGGGGTCATGCAGTATTACATGCAGCATCCTTGTTAAAATTACGACCTACCTTACTAAATACCCATACCCCGCAGGAGCTTTTATCCGGGAAACCACCTGATATCTCTCATATCCGAGTATTCGGCTTCCAAGTCTGGATACCAATGCCAGAACCACATAGGCACACCATTGGCGCACACCGCCAAGAGGGTGTTTATGTCGGATTTGATTCTCCTTCCATCATCCGTTACCTAGATCCTTTAACCACTAACCTTTACAAGGCCAGATTCGCAAACTGCCACTTTATTGAAACCCACTTTCCAACCTTACCCTCATCCTCTACCCAAAACAACCTGAACTTTGGTGCACCAGAGTCCTTAACCATGAACCCTGATCCCCCAACCTCCTTAGCCAACAAAGAAATTACTAAACTTCTACATCTGAAAAACCTGGCCGAATCTACCCCAGATGGTTTCTCCACTCAGCCTAGGATAATTCGTCACCCTATACCCGGGACAGGCCAAATTTTACCTAGAAAAAAACCTGAACCTACTACACCCATAATCCAGCCCTCTAAATATCCAAAAATCCACTACACAACCGAGTCTGTAGACTCGATTCCCGAGTTTGATCCCACAACATTAGACCAGACTATGACTAGATCATATTGGCCTCATTGGAAAACCGCAATTGAAACAAAATATGCATCCTTGAGAAAACATGGTGTCTTTGCTGAACTAACCACAAACTTAGACACCCAGCCCATAGGCCACAAACTAATATTCACTAGGAAACTTGATTCTCAGGGCAGAACACTTAGATACAAAGTTAGATTAGTGGCCCAGGGATTTACACAAGGACCAGGAATAGATTATGAAGAAACTTATTCCCCTGTAATGGACACAGTTTCTTTCCGATATCTTTTAGCACTTTCTGTCCAGCTATCCCTCAAAATGTACTTGCTGGATGTAGTAACAACCTATCTACATGGAAATCTTGAAACAAAACTGTATTTAAAACCTCCCCCTGGATTTCTGAAATCTACCCCCCAACCCAAACCTGGAAAATTTTCTGGACTTAGAATCTGCAAGGCTTTGTATGGTCTAAAACAGTCTGGGAGGGCCTGGTATCATCATTTGTGTCATTTTCTGATCTCCCAAGGCTTTGTTCACAATAATAACATACCTTGTATATTTACTTACACTACAAATGTTGGCTTTGTAATCCTAGCAGTCTATGTTGATGACCTGAACATATTAGGCACACCAAAATTATGTGAATTTGCTCAAAATATCTTAACCAAGAATTTTGACATGAAATACTTAGGCCAAACATCTTATTGCCTAGGATTACAAGTGCATTATGTACCTAATGCTGGAATCTTATTGCACCAGCAAGCCTATGTTCAGAAGATTCTCAAACAGTTCAAAATGGATCAAGCTAATCCTTTAGCTGCCCCTATAATAGGCCCCAGCAAAACTAAAGATGATCCTTACCAACCTCGTGAGGAGGAGGAGGAGGTAATTGATAAACCTAGATACCTCACAGCGGTTGGAGCATTAACCTATCTTACAACTCATACTAGACCTGATATCGCATTTGCGACTAGTATTTTAGCAAGACATAGTCAAAACCCAACCTTGAGACACTGGAATGGAATTAAACACCTGTTAAGATACCTGTGAGGGACATCTGACCTTGGCATGTACTATCACAAGACTGACCAACATGAAATCCAAGGTTTTGCAGATTCCGGGTTTAGAACTGATATGAATGCAGGTAAATCACAAACTGGTTATATTTTTCTAAAGTGTGGAGCCCCTATCTCATGGAAGTCCACGAAGCAGACTGTAACAACTACTTCAACGAACCACGCTGAACTACTTGCATTTCACGAGGCTGCTCGTGAAACCGTGTGGCTGAGGACAATGGAGAGAATTCTGGACCAGCAGTGTCGACTCCGATTCCCGAACTAGCCAACTATAGTCTATGAAGACAACTCGGCGTGCGTGAGACAGATGGCCACTGGTTTCATCAAAGCAGATAGAATAAAACATGTTAGCCCACACATTTTTGGTTTTTCTCAAGATCTGATAGAACAAAAACAGTTGAGAATTGTAAAGATAGAGTCTGAGAACAATATTGCTGACATGTTGACTAAAGCTTTACTAGCTTATAAGCATAGAAAATTAGTACATGCAGCTGGACTTAGAACACTCCAAGAATTAACCACATCTGGTAATTAGTGCTCTTTTCTCTAGTTAAGGTTTTTTCCCAAAATTTGGGTTTTACTTAACAGAGTTTTTAATGAGGTTAATTCATCAGCTTGAGGAGGAGTGTTGTAGAAATTAGTTTAGAACTAATTAGAAAACAATATGATGTATCAGTAGATGAAACCATTTGAGGCTAAGGGTCTGAGCCATTTGAGGCTTAGGGTTAATACCCTTTTTAGTCCAGGGTATCAAGTGATTAATTAGAACCTGGACACCTAGCAGGTTACTTAGACTGTAACAGAGTTTAACTAAGGGACCCAGCCGGGTATCCCGAGGGTATCTGACCCCTTTACTTAGTGTAGATAGTATTACACCCCGGATATCCCGAGGGTATCGGCCTAGGTATCAACCAGGTCAGATGGCCAGACACTAAGGTGCTACCAGATGGTGACAAGTGGCATACATTATTATTTTATTATTTTTATACAATATACATACCCTCATCTACCGTACACAGGTAGTTCTGAGTATTCGCACCTACATACTGTCCAAAATACACTCTGTGTACACCATCTATATCTCAGTTCTAACAAAAACGACAGTGCAAACTCTTGACAATGTTCCTCCTAAGCAACCACTTGTGACCATGGAGGCCGCTTAAGATTTTGACCAGGACCTTGTCATCAGACAGTTCTGCATGGAATTCGTCATCAATGTCCAATCGCGCACGTCGAAAGCTTGAAGTGTAAAGTGAAGTTGAGTCACCAAACTTAAACGTGGAGAATTAGGCACCTTTCTCCGAGCTCCGAGCTACTCTCCACCTCTCTCTAGTGTGAAAGATGGCCTAACTTGAATCACAATAGCAGTTTTAGCACATCGATAATCCTTTGCTAACCACGACAACCAACCAATTCACAAACAATCAATGACTACTGCAAGCATTTCCATTCACAAGTGATCGGATTTCTTCGTAGAGTCCACATGCCTCTTAATCCGTCCTCCTGTTCGCGAAGTAGTTGAACTATCAACTATGGAATTCCTGTACACACGCTCCGCCTCCCTCACATTTACAAATCGATGAAATTCCTTCGGCTCTTCTAAGAAATGTATCCCCCGCCGAACCTAAACTATACCCTAACCAACCGACAAAAAACCCTCACAGATGGAGGACTCCCACTCCCACCGAATCCCTGCGAACCCAATAAGTCTAATTAGGCAGTCCTACATGATCGCCTGAAACCCATGAGCATCTTAACAAGGAATGTAGACCGCTGGGATAGTTCATACCTTGGGATCGCAAGTTGTTGATCGCAAGTTCTAGATCTGGGTGTGTCGCACCTGGTCGCGAAAGCTCGCGCGCGCGCCTGATTGGCAAAGATACGCTCTTTGAATGCTCCTTGAATGCCAAAGAGATGCCTTAGTCCTCAACCGAAACCCTGCCTCAGATGCCTCGGTCCTCAACGAAAGAGATGCCTCAGTCCTCAACCGAAACCCTGCCTCAGATGACTCGGTCCTCAACGAAAGAGATGCCTCAGATGCCTCAGTCCTCAACCAAAACCCTAGATGGCGATGGCGATGGCGAAGAGACGTGTTACAGTGGATGATCCAATCAACTAGAGGATCAAATCTGTACTCGTTGTATGCCCAGATCTATTTAATCAAGATGGCCACAATTGAAGCACGACAGATGTAACACCTAACCACTCAAAGTGCTCAGTAACGTCCTGCACTCATTACTCGCTAAACAGTGAAAAGACAGCAACACACACTCCCAAAGAAGTCTAAGTTTTCACAATCATGATCAATTAACAATCACAATCATGAGAAAGATTTGCCATTGAGAGAGGCAAACTCCAATGAATGACATGACCGAAGGACAACACTAAACCCTAAACAGCTAACCTTGAAGGACGAAATCTTCTCCCTAGCGCGTCCCTGCATACAACCTCGGCAGTTACTCTGTCATTCTGTCATGCCGCCCTTCCGTCCTTCCGTTAATCCGTCCATTGGTGACCGGTTGTGCCGGTCATCGTCGTCGACGGGCGGGCAGGGCTGATTTTTGGTCTGACATGCCCCCTACAAGTTCGTAGGGGGTACTTTAACGTCCGCCAAGGATTTGGGCATAGTCGGTTAAGATCCTAGTGATTCTAAATCCAACCGGTTACATGTTGACATCTTCCGGTTTTGCTTTCATTCGTTTGAGGTATATTCTTCTATAGATTCCTTTGAAAGGATCGGTAATTCTCCTAAAGTCTTCAACTTCAACCAGTCATTTCTTGAGTTCAACCAGTTCATTTGCAATTAACCGCCAATTCTTCCTAAACATAGGTATACACCCACCCAAAGTTCCAGATGTTTGGAGGCCAACGAGAACTCAAGTAGACGAGGTTAATGTGGACACCTCCAACTTTGTGGAATCACCCGGTTGATGGATTTGAGCATTAGAAGCTTGAGCGTGGTAGCAATTGTGAATCGGGACCAAACAATTTGAAACCGTTGAAATCGGAGTCGGGGAAGGTGTTGATCTAGGCTCCGGAATCAAAGATCCTCTACTTCCCAACGTGGTGTTATAGGGGGGAGCTCTTTCATCATCCAATGTTGTGTAAGTGGACAACATCAATAGTAGATTCTACATGGGTCATTTAATTTGCCAATGGAAACCAAGTTGAATGCCCATATTGGTTGTGTCATGTCTCTAAAGTGGTCACATGTAAGATAAAATGTTGTTGATTTTATTTTATTTTATTTCATTATAGAATACCCATGATACAAATTAGTCAGTACCTCATAGCCACATGTTGCTTCCTAATTTGCACACCTCGGGCACAAAAATCAAGCATGTCATAGCTTGGTGGATAGCACTCCTCATTATGGAGGATGGTGGGTGTACTTTGACTTTTGCAAAGGTGACTAACCTAAATATCATCAATGTGGCGGCTAAATCACCTTGTATTACTCACCCACCGAAATAAGATGATTGTAATGTTGATTGAGAGCCAAAATCAAGTGACCGAATAAGAAACCTAACCGAATTAGCCTCACCTACCTTAAGCAAGACAATGAATGTCTAGGGCATGAAGTCCTCTGCTTTTAACAAGACTTAGCAAAGCAACGAGGTGGCGCGTAGCTTCTCATGGAGGAACTTCAGTAGATCCTCTCTTCCAAAGACACAAACAAGTTCAACTTTAGTAGATCCCCCCATCTTTTGCATCCTCCTTATGAAGTTACACCTCTTATCAATTAATGTTCAGGGCATAAATAATGATCATAAAGTTGGAGTAATTAGATACTACACTAGTAATCTTACTCCTAGGATTGATGTCTTTTGTTTTCAAGAACATAAATTAAGAGGAAATAATGTGGACAAGGACATTAGGACACTTTCAGAAGAGAAAGAAGCTTTTTGGTCTATAGAAGCTTGCCCTAGCAATGAGGTTGAGATAAGAAAGCAGGTGTAAGGTGTGGTGGTATTGCCATGTGTTTTCAACCTAGACTATAAGCCGCTAATTCTTGACCAAGGCACGATATTTGGAAATAGAGTTCAGTGGATTAGATTTAAAAGGTTTGGAAGGTGGGAATGTTGGGATCCTTAATGTTTTACACTTCAAACTTGGTTGGGGAAAGTTGTGCCATGTGGATAGAAGTACTTTAACTTCTTCCTTTGGACTGTAGGTGGATTATGTCGAGAGACATTAACATAGTAGAGAGTTCTCTAGATAGAACCTCATCCTCATAAAGCCAACTCATGGGATTAAGAGAAGAACTATTATGGATTGAAATTAAAAATAAATATAATATCAAGGACTATTTTAGTAGGAATGATGGCCCTATTTTTTGTTGAGATAACCTTAGGGATGATGGCATTAGAGTTCTTGCAAGACTTGATAGATTTTATTCTTTTCCAACTCAGTCCAATGCATGGCTTCTCATATTCTCCATTATAAGATCCTTGGGGATTCATTGTTTTTTTAATCATCATCCGGTCTTTTTTTTTTATTAATCTCAACACTAACTCTCAAGGGGGTTCTTTTGGAAGAGGTTAGACTTCAGAAATCTCTCAAGTTTTGGCAAGTTCAACTCCACTATGACTTGCTTAGTGAGACAAATGAATCTACTATCAAGATCTTTGGCCTCAACTAAAGATCCTTTTAGAGAGGAAAGAAGATGGGTGTAGAATTTGGTCTAGAACGAAATGAATGAAGCTTGGAGATAGGATGAACAAATACTTCTTCTCCTTGATTAAGAAGTGTCTGACAAGTTGCCTTATCATTGAACTATATGATGGAGATGATACAGTTGCTTCTTCGAGCTTGGATCTTGCAAAGGTGTGCAACTCCTTTTACTCAAGTTGTGCTCGAGCCCGCCTCCGGATATGTAGAAAGAAGAATGTTGTGCGGAATTGCTATGATATGTCCCTTGTAAATTTTCTCTTGCAACTCATAAAGTGTTGGAGGCACCCATGACAAAGGAGGAGCTTACCCATGCGGTTAAGGCATTGGCGAAAGGGAAGAGTCCAGGTTTAGACAACTTCATTGCAGACTTTTTAAAAGCATGTTGGAGCGTCATGAGTACAATTTTCACCACTATGGTGAATGGATCTCTAAACTGAAGCATGTTTCCCAATGGATTTATGTGGGGCTTGATTGCATTGTTGTTAAAAGATGGGGATAGATTGAAGCTAATTAATTGGAGGCCTATTACTCTTCTCAACACCATTTTTAAGATCTATGCCAAAGCTCTCCAAAGGTGTTTCCAACCTTTGTTGGTAGAAGTAATTGATAACGATCAAATGGACTTTCTTCCCCTCATGTTTAATCCTTCATAACATCCTCCTTACACATGAGCCAATTCAATGGGCTAAGGAGTTGCGTCAAGATGCACTCCTCCTTAAACTTGATTTGAGTAAGGCATATGATAGAGTTGATTGAAGGTTTATGTTTCAAGTTATGGAGAAGTTAGGGATGTGTAACTCCTTTACCCATATGATTAGATTTTTTTATTTTAAGATGCAACCGTCTTAATCAACATTAACAATCAAGCCACAAAACCTTTCGAACTTCATAGAGGAGTGCATCAAGGATGCCCCCTAACTTAGTACTTGCTTATTATTATTGCGGAAGCTTTGAATGCCACTACAATCTAACCTTGTTAATATGACACTCGTTTATATGACACCCTCGATATTACGACACATTTTTGCGAGGCCATATTTTTTAGTTCAAAACTTCCTCTTTTATACGACTACGACACTTGATAATGCGACATTTAGAATCTCCATTTTGTCATATTAAAGAGGTAGTTAATTTTAACATTCCTTTCATCTATGTTATGTACATCTAAAATACATCCATTTTTACTTGGGAACTACTTGGGAACTTCACTTATCATTGGGTACTTAATGAGAATTAGGGTTACTAGTGTAGAATGGACATGGTGCTCTGATTTCAAAGTTGTAATTGAGTGATGATGAGATGTCAATCAAGACTTACATTCAGTTGGAAGGGGAAGAGATTATTGAGCTTGAATTGAGTACTAATGAGTTGGTGGATATTGCTTTGGAAACCATCGTAATGTTGATCTAGATTTAGTAGATGTGGGTGATATTGCTCCATCTATAGTAAAGCTTAGTGATGCTAAACGTCATGCATTATTGTTGTCAAGAATCTTATTAGAGAACTCTTTATATGTTGGTGTTAATGAAAATACTAGTTTTCAAAAGTTAGTGGGGAATTTAGATAAGATGACAGTTGCTAACTTGGGTGGGCAACACCATCTTTGGACTCTTATTTCAAGAGTTCTTGAGAATATTTATATTTGTTTGAAGTTATTAGTTATTATTTCATACCATGCTTAAACTTGTTGTATATATAGCTTAAGCTCATATTACTTATGTTTTTGTATTCCCTCAATAATACGACAACTTTACGCCATTTGTCATATTAATGAGAAGACGACACTTCAATACTACAACTTTTTTTGTGTTTCCCAAACGTGTCATACTAAAGAGGAGAACAATATCAAGAATGTGGTGCGGATTGGCCATATTGAAGGTGTTTCCCTTCCATAATGGAGTGCCCAACACTTCATTAGTCAATATGTTGATGACACCAATTTACTATGAGAGTGAAAGAGGCTAGTGTTGATAATCTTGTCAAGATTCTCCGTAATTTTGGGATTGCTTATGGCCTTGAAATTAAATGACATAAGAGTGTAGCATATTGGTGCGGTTGAACTCCACCGAGATGGGGTAGAAATATCAATGGAAATGGGTTCTACCGGTGACTTGTCAAAGATATTGGACACATCATTCAGTCTACATTTGGAATTGCCGAATGTTGATCAATTTCTTGTTGACAGAGTCAAAGCTAAGCTCAAGAACTAGATCTCTACACATATGTCATTACTTGGTAGAACCCTTATTGTGAATCAAGTGTTGATGTCATCCCTTTGGTATTTCATTGTGTTGTGGGTTGGCTTGAAGAAAGTTTTAGGGAAGATTAAAGCCTTGTTGCGCAATTACCTGTGGTCTAGATCTACAAACACGGCACGCACATGAGAAAGTTGGGATGACTATATGATGCCAAAGAAAAATGGACACCTTAGTCTTACTTCTCTGGAGGACGCTATCAAGGCGCTAATGAACAAATGGATCATTCAAGCATTCATGCATGGTCAGGCTAATCTGCAAATTCTATTGAGATTCTGAACCACTTGGTTGCAACCTTCTTGCCATGGCAATTGGGGTCTTGCCTCTCTTTGGTTGTTCTCTCCAAACCTCCTCATCCAAGGCGGTTCTAAAGTTTGGCGACACATCGCTTAGTCTTGGAAGATGGTGGCCCCGTAAGACTGTTTTTCTTTCTCCATCTTGTTTGGAGGACATCTTGCAATTAAGTCAACTATGGTGGAAGATGGAGTATCAAGGGATTATTTTGGCATCATGATGGATAGAGCCTTGGTTCTTTACACAAGAGGGTTGCGACATTTGGGATCCATGTCAGAATGGTTCTTTTGAGATGGGAGGACGCGCGCATGAAATTCTCCCTTATTGAGATATATTATGATTTGTGGGTTAAGCTACTAGAGTTTTACAAATCCTTCCATGCCCGAATGCTCAACAAAATTGATGCTCCACCCAGTTCACATGATTGGGTTGGTTTGTACAAGAATTCAGAAGATGCGATTCCCAAATGGGTGGCTTGTAGTGGGTTCTTTAAGGAGTAGAAATATCGCATGGTTCAATGTAGTGGGGAGTTTGTGAGCACTTTTATTAAGTACATAGTTGGGTTGCAATACTTCACCCTTACTGAAGTGAAACTGAATGATTGCAATGTGGAACCTTCGATGGCCTTTTTGGGATGGACGACGAGGGTTTGGGTGGACAGATTGTCACACAATTATTTGACCCAACACGTTGGTGGGGTCCTGAGGTTACTCCCTTCTTGGAGTACTCAACCAAACTTGGTCAGAAACGAATTACAAACTCAAGAGGCTCTAAAGAAACCATTTCCCGCAAAATGATGGAACGAAACTCCTCCTCCGACCTCCCCAAAGTGGAACATTGGTTGGCACAAACATAAGGCACAAAAGGAAGCAACATTCCTTTGGTCAAGTTATTCATAAAGCGGTGGCAATGAATGAGTGGCATGGCCGGATCTCAACGGAGATTCAACAATGTTGCCCTCATTATGGCTCGCAATCTATGGGGTTGGTGGAGCACACATTCTTTAGTTGCCCACTAGCTCAACAAGTGTGGCGCTACACGGCAACATCATGTGGCAACTCTTTGCCAAAAAAGGCAACCTTGGTCCTTGGAAAACTTTTTCAATGATGCAATGCCTCTTTAATCAACCTCTTCGTAAGCCGCTAAAATCCTTTAGCCAAATTTGGTTTTTCTTGAAAGATAGTCCCCCTTGGATTATTTGGTGGCAGAGAAATGATCTTGTTTTTTAAACTTTTGCATTGGCAAGTGGAGAAAACACACCAAGTGGTGTGGGACTCTTTGCTTGACTATGGTAGACTTGAATGACAACAGACTCTTGAAGATTTGGAGAAAGCTCCGGATGTCGCCTATCAAGATGTCCTTAAAGAATTTGACACGGTTTGATGTGTCAAAAGTCTTATTGTGACTTGTAGTGATTTAGTGGTTACTTGGAAAGTTAGGCCCTGGATGGGCATTATTTCTTGAATCCCCTTGGGTTGCATTAGTTCCCCTTGGTGGTTGTGCTTTTCCCTTGCAATTGGATGTGTTTCAATTTGTACCAAGAAAAGGAAAGGAAAGGAAAGAAAAGAATAGCATGTGTGGTCATATCCTTCCGGTAGTATCCCATGTGAAAAATCCAGTTTTGATGCTTAAAAAGTCTATCACGCATTTAGACCATACCCATGAGTTGCAACCTTGTACACTCCCGTATGAGAAAAGCATAAGATATGCACTCTTGTAGAGTCCATACAAAGCACTACTAAGCTCGGGGGGGGCACTCCCTTGTATATTTTGCATACACCTGCGATAATGACCTATTAAAATGGGGGCTATTTACCTATGAGAAAGGATTATAAGGGATGCTAATTTTTGAAATAATGGTAAATTGTTGTGATTATTTGCACCCTATTGGTAATTATAAATTCTTGGATGGTTGATTTTATGGTACCCTATATTACTTATATGTATTTTTTTTCCCCTGATTGCCCCCATTCCTTAAAGTGTATGATACAGTAGAATTCTTGTTAGAAGCACATGTACAGAGTAAGAGAAACAAACATTTACTAGGGTTTAGGGTTTAGGGTCACACTAAAGTCCGGGCAAAGCAAAACACTAAACAATAACAACAAAAGATTGCAATTACATGTCATAAAGCAACACGAGCCAACGAATAAAAGTTGTGTTGGATAACACGGTTAGAAACCTTGAGGTCTTAGGGAACATGCCAGCCACATGTGTCTCAAAGTCACATTTACAAGGTTTGCAGAATCCCTACAATTGATGCTTTGATCTTCCAATCCTACACATTGGAGGAAAATCCCACGCCATGCAAGCAAAATCCACCTAAACTAGCTAGGCTACCATTTACACATGTGGGAGATATGAGGGTACTCGAACTGAAATGACTACTACAGATTTCAAGGTATACTAATGATCATTCAGCCCTTTTCCAAATTATATCTCCACATGTGTGAGATAGTACAAATTTAGCAGGTTTTATTTTTTATTTGAAATGAACTCACTCAATGAGTTTGCATCTACCTCATCTAAGGTGTAGATTTTGCTAGTTGATTCATACAATAGAGACACAGTTGAGATAATAGCATCCACATCAACCCACACACAGCCACTCTCAACATACTTATATTTGTTGAGACCCGGCTGTTTTTTGAACCAATGGAGGTAAGCCATAGCAGTTGGGAAGAGCGTTTCTCTATTTCCGTTCTGGACTACACGTTTCATCAAGTCAATGGGTTGCCAACAATTGCCCCACTTAGTACCAACCTTCACCCTTATCTTTTGAACCCTTCCTATATAGAACATGCCATATTTTGGTAGCAAAGTATTTAATTTTTGAAACTATCGCTTTTTCTCCATGCTATTTTATATGTACCACTTAGGTAATTTAATCATGTTTTGTCAAATGCTATATTACATATAATCATGTTTCACAATCCCAAAGCACCCTATACTACATCTAATAATTTACAAATTTTACGCCAAATTTTTATACAAGACCCTATATTTTATCGCACGTAGTTCCTACGCTTTTCGCCAGTGCCCCCCCCGAGCCACTAAGTAGCTAGGTGATGATCTCTTTCCCAAGAAAGAGGTTGCAATTAAAAAAAATGGTTAAATTGAAGTTGCTTGTTGGAAATTCTACACTAAATTGTAACATGAGTGATCCCCATAAATGGGAATCCTGGAATTAAAGAAGAATTATGCTTGCCTAATACACACTGCCGCGGAAAGATATCAAAGAGTTGATAATATCATGTAGTAGGTAGTGTTGAATTAAGACTTAAGTAATTGCTTGTTGATGAGAAAATAGAAAAAAAAAATCAAACCTACACCATACAAAGTAGAGGCGTCTATAACCGATCACTTAAGAGATTCTAAGCCAGATCTGGAGAAGTATAAGGTGGTGCAAAACTTTCATGTGTAGGTAGATAGAAATCAGGAGGACTGCAATTTTTTGGTTATCTTATTCCTTAAATTGAAAATATTGCGTATTTTTTAAGCCTAAAGTTGCCCCGAACACAGTTCCAATGTCTAGAATATGCATGAACCACTCATTCTTTCTCACTTTAGCACTCAAACCCAAGACATGTGTCATGGCATTATTGGCTTGAACTTGATTGAAATGCAGTCCCAACCTGATCGAAATTTTGGTACCCTATAGATTGCCGATAAGGTCTCGGAAACGGGAATAGGCACCTCTACCATATACCTTGATGGGAAGTTGTTCCACACGTGAAGATGCGTTCATTTACAATACACGTCCCATGATGGTGTTTCAATTTACAGCATTTATTGGATATTGTCCCATTGACTACGACGGCCAACATTTCTAACTGTGGGCACGTGTTTTTTTGTTTTGTTTTGTTTTCACCTTTTTTCACATGGATTGCATGAGGTTGCCAACTCAAGGATATGGTGTGAACACATCATAAGTATCTTCAGCATCAAAATGTGATTTTCACGTGGGATACTACCCCATGCACGTGGCAACAATTCATACGGTGTGATTTGGGTTTTCTTTTTAAATGATTTGATTCTTTGTATTCCGAATAACACATTAAGGCGTTGTATGGGCATGGGCATGGGCATGGGTTTCTTTTGAATAGTTCATGAACTTGCAATCACTTTTTAGCTTAGCACCTTGGGTCACGAAATGTGTGTGTTTTTTACACGTGAGAATTGAGGATTGCCAATTCATGGATGTGATATGAGCACGTGAGAATTTCGTAATATGTGAAAATGTGCTTTAATTTGTTTTGTTTTAATAAGTACATCTTCTAAGCTTGTTACTATGATCCACTCTAATTCAAACATACCATGATAATTCTGGTCAATGTAACTTTTCTTATCCGGGTCCATTCACGATTGAGGTACTACTTTTGGGACAAAGGACTTAAGGACTTCGCAATATTTGGGTACGTTTAGGGTATTTTTATTAATTACCAAAAAATCGGGGAGAACCAACGGCCGGGATCTTCTCGGATAAGCGTCAACGGGAAGGTGACGGGATTTCCAGAGCAGCATGAATCCAAAATAAAAATTGACAATTTGGCGACATCAATGGCATTTTTTGTTATTTAGGTGTGCATTGGTGGTCAATTATTTCTTGTTTTGCATCTTGGTACCTTGGCATAAGTGTCATGTGTCCATTCATATAATTTTTTTTGTCCAATTCTTATACTAGACGTTCCTTTTACGTGTGGCCGTGTACATATGTATTTTTGGCCATGTTTGGTGCCACATGTAAAGTTGGGCAATTGGTATTGAATACATTTTTGGTTCTATTGGTACACACTTGAACGATGATTGTGAGGAAAAAAATTGGGATCGTTTCGACTAATTCTTGTTGTCCTTTTCATTCCTTGATCCTAAGGTGAACAATTACGACAACACTCCTAAATGTCCTTTAAGGAATCAAAATGATATCTTAGATGACCCTATTCCTTCTAAATTAACTTTGTCGGTGTACTCAATATGGAGTATGAATGGTAGGTATGATCCAAAATATGCTTCACAATACAAATCCAAGCATGCCAAGCATGTGAAGTTATCCAAAAAAGTCCTTTTTCCGTTAGACACCCAAAAGTAGTACCCCAACCGTGAATGCCCCCATCCCATATTCATTTTGACCCTTTAGTATGATATATTCAAAACCAAAAGTATGGAATTAATGTTCATTATACGAACATGAATCATTATGAAATCAATGTGGATAGAAAAAGAAAATTGATTTTATAACAAATTGATGGACATTTCATTCATTTTATATAATTTAAGACTTTATATAATTTATGGGGGTTGGACACTTTATTGAAAACCTAAATGATGTTTGTGGGTGGTTATGCAACAAAATCCGATCCCCTATATATATATGACAGATTTATAGATTAAAAAAATGTATATGTACTAACAGTAGGCTAAAAAATGGACTTGTTGATTATTCTAAGATTTTTTCATTTCTTGTGATAAATGCATCCATAACATATTCAAAATATAAATTAGTTTATGAATAGGCTTTTGTTATATATACAATTTACTGTTACTTTCCAATGACAAAAAAACATAAAACCCTTTTTTCATTCATAGGATGCAACTCATAATAATTTGACCAAAAACATACTTCATTGAAACCAAGGCAACAAATAATAATGGACGAAAACATAAATTGGATGAAACTAGCACTTCTATTTACAAAACAATTATTAAACCTTAGCCCCCTTTTGTATATCTACCTTTACTTCAAAATTCTTAATGGCCTTTTTATATGTATACATGAGAAGGAAAAAAAAATACCTCGTCCTTTAACCTCAAACAACACCCCTTTCTACACTCATGTTTGTTTGTACGTGGTCCCCCTAATTATGTTGACTATTGCATCTAGAATGGCAAACATTTTTTTAGCATATGTTTTTTTGATCATGTCTCCAACCTCTTTTCAACACGTGTCTTTCTAATGTCCATTCATAAATTCACACACAACCATACATTACTTGATATAGATGTATGCTTAAGATTGGACATTGAATTATGCACATCTACCTTTACGGTGCCCACAACCAGGGGTGTTTTTTCACAAGGTCCCTAACATGTCTAGGGACATGTTCATGTAAAAAAAACATTTCCAGTGGACGGGTTCTTAGAAAATGAACCGGTTTTGGGACGTGTCAAATTCACTTTGGACGGGTTCTAAAAATAACATTTTTTAAATTAAAAAAATGATACAAATATCAATTACGTTATGTCATATATGACATGTAAGCATAATGCAATCAAACCACTAATACCCAATCAAACTATCAATCTTGAAGTGCTTGATTCACCTGCATACATTAATTCATCAACCACAAAATTTAGAACCTTTTTAACATAATGTCAAAGACAACGCTTCCACCATCTTAGGCACATGTAAGGCTCAAATATCTACTCATACATTGACCCAACAACTTACAAGCTCAACCCTGCAATTTGCTAGGGTTTAACTCGAATTGACAGAAATTTCCTGCACAACCCTCAAATCTGCACTCAACCCACAACAAAAGAGAGGAATAAGACTCTCAAGATTTAGGATGCTAATGAATCGAACATATGCAACTGAAAGCTAAAGCAACTGAGAGACCGGTGAGAGATAACTTGATTGCAGTCGTCAAATGAACCGGTTGAGTTTGAGAAAACACCTGTTGAAGTTCAAGATTGCAGGAGAAGATTGTTCCAGCAACACTCTTCAACTTCTTGAATTCGAGTTAGTTTCAAATGAACCGGTTGAGTTTGAGAAAACACATGTTGAAGTTCAAGATTGCAGGAGGAGATTGTTCCAGCGGCACTCTCCAACTTCTTGAATTCGAGTTAGTTTCAAATGAACCGGTTGAGTTTGAGTGACTGAGTCTAGTTCAGTTTCTCTGAACTAGTATGTGGACAAATAGACAAAATGGGGCAGTGGTAGGCTGGCAAATTGGTAATTATAATAGAAAAAGCAGAAATGAACGAAGATAGTAAGATACTATTGTTTCCAAGTGGCAAGTGCACCAATCACATGCCGACATCTTTCGGGTTATCTTTATCGATTTGTTTTTTCCTTTAACCTTTTCATGGACGGGTTGGTTTAGAAATTACCGGTTTTGGGACGGGTTGTTTTTTCTTCAACCTTTCCATGGACGGGTTGGTTTTGAAATTACCGGTTTTGGGACGGGTTGCAATTTTTTTTGCCTTTCAATTCGAGGTTTTGGGACGTGGACGGGTAAAAACTTTGTGAAAAAACATCCCTGCCCACAACCCTTGAAGACTTCAACCACTAGGTTGCAACTTCTCATTGTGTGCACACAAATTTGCAAAATAAGAAGGTGAAGCATCTTGAGTCTGTATAGTGGAAGAAGGGGGCAATAAGGTAGATGTGCCTAAATCAAACACAACAATTAGTTGGACACCTATATTTGAGTGGTATGTGATATGGTATGGATCTAAGAATTGGCACCAAAAAGATAACATGTGGTCAAAAGAGATTGGACTATGTGCTCAAAATATGCTAACGATTCTAGACTCAACAATCAACATGATTGGGGGGGGGGGGGACCTATTTGACCACGTAATGAGGGCAAGAATCTTTACTTTAATAGTGAATAAGATATTCATATTAGTTTTGAAAATTACGAGACAAATGACTATGGACATGATTTGGATTTGCAAATCATCTTGCACTAATCAAGTGTTTCATGTCCTACAAGAAATGGGTGCAGAGAGAAAAATATCCATCTAAGGCACGTCTACCTCACTATGCGATAGTAGGTGCGAAGCTCTAAGAAAAATTTGGTCGTTGTTATTCATGCCACTTCAAGTACACCCTAAACTCCGTAATATCAAACTCCATGATGTCACACAGTTTTTGATATCCCGGAAACCCTAGGGAATGGATGTTTGTAGTTCACTCCTTATTGTCACATTTCTCTCTCTTATATCACGAGATTTGTCACTAATGTAGACCACCAAAGAAGTCAACCCACACCCTCACATTGCACCATGTGTCAACATGTGGAGTGTCTTCTTCTTCTTCTTCTTCTTCTTCTTCTTATGCCACTTGTTGAATGTTGGTGCATGCGTCCGCCACATTGCCCGGGAAGGCCAAGTGGAGTGGACAACACTAGCGTAGGTGACGGGAGAACAAATTCAAATTGTCCTCACATCTCCTTTGTGTTATTGCACAATGTCACATGCTACACTCATTTTATAGTATCACGCATCCATGTTAACATTACAAAACCTCCATAATGTCACGTGCACATTGGTTGCCAGAGGTGCGATACTACGGAGTGTAAGGTAGAAATACCATAACCCATTAACCACCCTCTAGCCGTGCACTAGACCGCCGTCATAATGGTGAAGTGCCATTCTAAAAACCGATCATGGCTCGGCGGCAACTTCAATGCGTGTACACTTAGTGTGGCCAATGGGAATCAAGTGTTAATGTACTCATGAGGTAACCGATTTAGGCGATGTTCTGTATGAAAATGCGGATTACCGTGTTCGGTGTAGGAAAAATCTAGCAAACGAGTAGGGGTTTGGACAACTTCCCACTTTGAAAAATTGTAATTTTTCTTTTGTATAGGGCAGAAAAATATGAAACAACTTGCATTCTTCATGAATCCTTCTCATCTATCTCATGAAAATGATCTCATGATTGTGAGACCAGATCTTCAATGCGAATCACCTTATTTTCACGGGTTATGGTATTTCTACCTGAGAGTGTATCATAAAAACTTGGTGACCATGTAAGAATTAGAGCGGAGTAGACATGCACATATATATATGTATAGGTAGAGAGGCCTGGAAACCAACCAGTTCACACCATGCATGAGCGGTGTGAATGCGAACTACTTCCAACTGGTTCAAGGTTTTTGAACCATGTAATTAACTACACTAAATAGGTAGATTAGTGTTGGAAACACTAATAGTCGACGGAAACGCTAAATGTCAATTGTCTTCATAGTGTTAGAACACTAAATGTCAACTCTAACACTATTTGTACCAATTAGTAACTTTGAATATTTACAAAAGCGCATTTAGTGTTAGATGACATTTTTTGTAGATCTTCAAATGAAGAATTGGAGGTAGAATATGTGAGCCTCATAGAAAATGTAATATGCTAGGAATTTGATATTACAAAATTTAAACTTAATGGAACTCAACTTTGACAATGCAAAATAAAGACAAAGGAAATTGTAACACTAATTGTACTTTCAAGTGACATTTAGTGTTTTGGGTAACTATTGGCTCTAACACTAATCTTCATCTAACACTAATCTACCTATTTAGTGTAGTGGTGGGTTCTCCCCTAGCCTTCATTGTTTTTCTACCTTAGAGTGTATCATAAATACTTGATGAACATGTAAGAATTAGAGCGGAGTAGACATGCACATATATATGTATAGGTAGAGAGGCCTGGAAACCAACCAGTTCACACCATGCATGAGTGGTGTGAATGCGAACCACTTCCAACTGGTTCAGGGTTTTTGAACCATGTAATTAACTAGCGGTGGGTTCTCCCCTAGCCTTCATTGTTTTTCTATCTTAGAGTGTATCTTAAAAACTTGGTGACCATGTGGGAATTAGAGCAGAGTAGACATGCACATATATACCGTAGGTTCATAGCTGGTTCGACAGAAAATAACTCTAAAAATAGATGCCGAAATTTTTGGAATATTATTGGCATTATTTGCCGAATATGAAATTTATTATTTTTCAAAATTGCCGAAAAGTAAGAAATTTTTACTTCTCACTAGAGTTTTACTTACAGTGGAAGCATATGTGAATTTTGAAAGAGAGAAGGTGCTCCTTTGTAATCAAGCTCACTTACATTAGTCCACAAAGAATATGGGTTAAGAAGTAGCAAGACTCTAGGTGAGGCTTTTCAAATGTGTTGTACACAAATTTTTGGAGTCCAATTGAGCATAGAAGATGAAGTTTTATAGAATTTTGTCCAACTAACAAAAGTTGAGAAATCAATCCTTCTTCTACCTCCAACAAGTTTTGTGTCAAAATAAGTCTTAATGCAAAAGATATGGACAAAACATTGCAGCCGTGTAAAGATCAAAAAATTAAAATGCGTTCATAACAGTTTTTCGGAGCTCATTTGTGCATAGAAGATCAACTTTTTTGGAATTTTGTTGGTCTAAGAAAAGTTTAGAAATCAAGTAATCTTTCACCTCCAACAAATTTTATGTCATTTGAAGACTCTATGCAAAAGTTATGCGTGTTATAAAATGAAGTCTAACTCGGTGCTTCACCTCAAAGTTTACATATCCCATATGCATTGTTGAACATAACTCCACTCTACTTGCATAAAGCACAGAGCATTCTCAACTCTTCACTCACATCTTACTTGTCATTCAATGCAAGAGAGATGTACAAGATATAAGCTTAAAAAGAATATTAAATATGAATTTAAGCCGAATTTTTAAAAATTAAAAAAGAAATTGCCGAAAAGGTGAATATACTATTTTTAGGTGCCGAACCTACTTTTTGACTTTAATTAATTATTCGGCTAACATGTGTCGAACCAACTATGAACCTACGGTATGTATAGATAGAGAGGCCTGGAAACCAACCAGTTCACACCATGCATGAGTGGTGTGAATGCGAACCACTTCCAACTGGTTCAGGGTTTTTCAACCATGTAATTAACTAGCGGTGGGTTCTCCCCCTAGCCTTCATTGTTTTCAACAACCATGGACGTTTTTTAAGTAGCTAGGGCACTCCATCAAGGGGCCAGGGAGGGGGGGTTTAATAAGGATATTGACCTAAAGCCAGTGCACAATAAAACGTTAGTTGTCCATTAGTCCAGCCATGCGCGCCATCTGATGGGGCTCTTAAATGCTCCATGACACATGTATTGGGCCTCAACCTTAAAGCCCATGACACTTTGGACATTCTTAAAGTTAGCCTAGCCTAGCCTAGCCTAGCCTAGCAAGCACACCCAAAAGTCGCAAGGGCCCGGAATGAGTGCTAGATGCCGGGCTCTTTAAGGGCCTTTCACTACTGTTAAACACATCACCGTCTTTTTCTAAATGCTAATTTGAGAGTCGAATCAACTCTAACTTCTAAATATCTAAGAAGGTCAGGTTCGAGATGATCGTAAACTATTGGTTGATATTGGAGAGGTATCTAGAATCGAATGGAGTAGTTGGTGGTTTGATTCCCGGCTATGAAATTTTCTCCCTACTTGATGAAAAACTATTTAGGTGGTCACGTGCCTCATGTAAGAAATAACAAATGGTTACAAGCATTTATGTAAGGTGGAGTTATTATCAATGTCATATTATACAATTATTGTTTTTGAGTCCTCTTGGAATATTTTAATGTGTTCATTTATCACCTTCAACAAACTCATTGAAGTGATCTATTGACAATCTATTTAGTGGAGTTTGAGGTGGTTGTAACCCTTCATTGTTTTTCTTGCTACAAATCTATCATTTGCAAAAAAGGTAACAAGATTAGTGACATAATAACCATCCCCTTTCTCCCCTACGATTTTGATGAAGTGATTTACTCAGATTTTTTTTTTATAAATTTGCTTGTAAATTACAAAATGAAGTGAATGTTTCTAGAATCAAGATTGATTTGGTGGAGATGGGAGATCTTGGCAGGAAAACGGCCACACATTACAACCACTAATTGCCACCCAGACACCGACAACCTAGTATGGAGTGATGTTGCATGAAAATTTAGAGCTAAGATCCAAGAAGAGGAAGGGGGAGGGGGTCATTTATGCACATACCCCCCCCCCCCCAAAGGACCTTATCGAGGGTAAAGCAACGTATTGTGATTTTCTAAGTGTTGGATCATAGTTAGAGAAGACGGACATGGTCTAGGGTGCAGAGAGTAGGCATTTCATGGTGAAATCTCCCTCTGTGTTTGACAGCAAGAGATTTCCCTCGCCTAGAGAATTGAAATATCGAGCAAGGCTTTCCGTAAACATTCAAGGCAATGTTCAAGACCGAAGTCTTCAATACCCTTCAAACACGATTTGGCCCTTCAAAATATACCTCTCTCAACATAGCCCTTCAAAACGCAACCCCAAATTGAAAACGAGGACAACACTTGAAGTCCTCAATATAATCTGCCCGTCACAAGAACCAACAAGCGTAGGGCATTGTCACTACAAGAAGTGGAGTTAGATGGTTGATTATGAATTCCTCACATTGTATTGAAAACATGTACCATATGATTCATGCACAAGTTCAATATGAGTTTTATATTTCATTTCTATATTCTTGGATTGACGTCTGGGATTTGATCCAGCTCTTCAATCAAAGGGCCGAGATTTGAGAGCCCTTCAAAATGAAACTCATATGAGGGCTTCAATGTTGAGCACTGATTCAAGGCCTAATAATGTAACAAATGCTTTAGGTCAGGACAGTGGGGGCCCAGCTGCAAAGGAAGGCATGTAAGGTGGCCCCTGGTCAAGCCGGTGGAAGCCAGGGTATGAATGAGAATGGGATCGGTGGGCCTAGCTAGGATCGGTGTGCCATATGTTCGCTTTACGAAGATGTAGAAAGCTGGCGCCATTTTTGCTTTACAAAGATGTAGCGGGGACACGGGGCTCGTGACAGGGAATGGGACAAGCAACACAAGCAAAAGGAGGAAGCCTGCTCCCATGGCGGCCATCCTGCCAGCGAGGAGTCCCTCCTCGCTCGCCTCCGTGCGCGCGCGCGCGTGCTCCCGCGTCTATTCGCTCCTCATCCTCCTCATCACTGCAAGAAATTCATCACAACAACAGGGAACTTACGAAATTATTTGGGGAAAAGCAGCCAGAATGGAACCAAAAATTTCCTCCAATCGCGCCGGGCTGTGTACATGCAGTAAAAGATTGTTGTCTCACTAATTTTACATTAGTCTAATGGGAAGAACGCTGGATAGATACTAGGATGAAGCAGTCTCCAAACGAGAGGTCGAGTATCTCGAGATACCGGTATTTGGATGTCGTGACCGTGGCCGTGAATTAATGAGACATTCTCTATCTACGTATTTTCGGAGCATCGGTGCGTGTGATCGTTAGATCAGACGTTGACATCTTTAGTCATGTGGAAGCGTACGTGCAGCAAAACATTATCTCACTAATAAGTTCAGTTGAATGGCGAGAAGTCTGGATATTAGATACTAATCAGCCTCCAAGCGAGTCACAGAGGTTGAGTATCTCGAGATAGCGGTGTAGGCATTTTGTGACCGTCACGGTCGTGGATTAGTGAGACATTCTGTATCTATTCGTTTCCGAAGCCTTGGTGCAACCAGTTGTTTGATTAGACGTTGACTACTTAAGTTGTTTGATGTAGCGTCGCGAATAGTGTCTTCTAATTCTCCTTCAATTGTCAGCGCGCTGATGAGTATCTCAAAGCAGCGTTCTTGGAATTTTGTGACTGAGGCTTTCAGAAAGCGAAGCATTCTCTGTCTGTTTTGTCTGATTCTCTCAGCAAGCACTTGCTCGCCCGTTGGGTGATTACTTCAGTTATGATGACAAAGTAGTGTTTCTAAAGTGCGTAGGGAGCGTCACAAAGTAGAGTGTCCTTGGTTGTAGTGGTCCGATGGATCGATTAAATCTCCGCCGAACGTGAGGGTGTCGAGTATGTAGAGACAATGATATTTGGAATCTCGAGATTGAAGAAGCCTGTTAGCGAGACAATGATTCATTGTGTACGGATTCTAATTCTCCTTGCATGTTAATGTCCAATCGATCAGGTGTTAAGAGCTTCTAACGTACTTAGCAGCCTCACAAAGCAACGTCCTCGGATTTGATCGATTGGAGAGACTGTCTCTATAAACTAAAGCGTTCCTGATCCTCCGTGCTCGTTAGTACTGAGGCGTTGACTCTAGAGTAATAACTTGTAGTAAAGCATGTAGGTTCGTCAGAATAGAGTGTCCATGGTTGTACGTGGACTGATGTGTTCAATTCTCCGTCAAGCTTTGGCTCGTCGTCATTCGACCGAGGCTTTAAGGACCTTTTACTTGTGGTGCAGCAGCTTTTTATACCTACTCCATGTAGCGATTCAATCCATTCTCATGTTCCGCTCTCGTCAATTCTGTCCCTTTCCACACTCCTGTAGATGATTTTTGGGAGCAGAGAAAGTGCATGTTGTGATATGAAGATTGTGCTTCTGGAGAAACGCATTGGTGTTGTACTTTTACTGAGTTGAAGATCAGCATAGTGGTGTCGTGTCGTGAGCTTAAAACCTTAGGCACCAACCGAAAACGGCTGAGTTTGTCGGGATTAAAAATTCTAGCATGCGAAGCAAAAGAGTCGGAGTATCAAGAAAGTCTGTAGTAGACAATCCTCCCTGTAAGGTAAGCTGGAATTCGTATCTGGCCTAAAACATCTCAGCTCACGAACAAGAGCATATCTGTCTAGAAAATCGCAACGTCCATGGGCAGTTACCTGTAGAGATGTATCTTGAGTTCAGTATTCTTTTGGCGACCAACCTGGCAGGCTAGAAGACCTAAGAGAGGTTTTTGTGTTGAAAGACTATATTCCATCTTTCGAGTTAAAATTTTCCGGAGCCATTAGTGTCACGGAGTTCAATTTGATGGAGAGGTGATCGACTTCAATTTTCGAAACTTAAGAAATGGCGTTCCTACTCAGAGCATTCTCCCGAGGGGAGAAGCAGAAGGACAAAGATTCTTCCGCAGACTTTGTGAACAAAACGTTCCGAGCCGAACTGGTAAATCGTAGCTCTTACCGCGTCAACACCTGTTGCTTCCTCTATTTTCACTTCTGCTTAATAATCTGGTCCGAATTGGTCGCACTCCAAAGCGACATGACAATTTTTAAAGAGACAGCTTTGAGAACATCATCTTCGTTCAGCTCAGAATTTTATTTGCATATCTCACTAGAATATTAGGATTTTTGAACAATGGTTGTAACTGCACTTGAGATACATCTGGATGGTTTATAACAATTTCCGAAGCTTTCTGCTTCCTTGTCAGCACTGTAGCTAGTGCACGGATACCGTTCCACATAGGGCTGCATTTGAAATTCCTTTGCGTCAGATTCTTCACTGCAATTTCTGGGTATCTGCTGCGTGTGCAATCGTCTGCGGCTTTGAAGTTTTCAAGCGTACTTCATATTGGTCAAATTTCGTATTGGCCTTTCCTCTCTCTTCTTGACGGACGTATCCAGTGAGTCTACGGACTGTTCTGGAATTCCATATATTGAATGAAGACAATGTTTGAATTGTGCGTCATGGTGAGTGTGGTTGAAGGCTCATGACGTGTGTCTCCTGCTGATTAAAACTTTGATGGAACAGAGTAATATTCGCAGCAAGCTGGCAGTTGAGGATGATGATATGCAGTTCCTTCTGGAGATGATCTATGACTCCTCGTTTCCTGAATCTCAGGTGCGCCTTTCACTGTATTTGACGTTATCATTTGTATGTCTTATCAAGGTCTTATCACAACATATTGCAAGGGTAGATACGCCCATCTGGCACTTTGTAGAGAAGTAGAAATTCTGCGTGACTGTATAATGGCATAGGCAGTAAATTCAAAGAACGAGGAAAAGAAGACAAGGAACCTGCAAATTCGCATCTGAAAGAGGGTTGAGAATGAAGGAAATTCTGCTTACTATGTTCCTGGATTCCCTTGTGGGATTTTGAGTTTCCAGAAATTTCTCAAGGATCCTACGAAGGATCGCCTGTTTGCGCACAAGGAGACTGTCTCCAAGCTCCTGTTTGGTCTGGCTGCAAAAGGTAACTATATGTCCCTGTCTCTTCCGTACACTTTTTTGACTACATAAGAAATTGGGGAACATGTTTTTCTTATTTTTGGCAGCTTGGAGTGTTTTCCTGTACGCTAGACCTGGTTCGTTGGAAGAATTTGTGCTGCCCCTATTCTCATTTTCAATGCAGATAGGTTCGTGCGGGGTTCTTACTTACGGTAGTCAAGCTTACTAAGATTCGAAAGAAGAGGCGGATTTACTAGAATTGAGCTAATGCCTTCGGAATCAGGCATTACTAACTCTGAAACTTGTTGCAGGTGTGCCGGTAACACAACTTATAGTTGGCCATATGCAAAAATATGGAACTGACTCCATTCCTGATACACTCCTCACGCTTCTGGAACTGATCCGGCCTCTCCTGATATCTAAAGAGATTCCCGAGTTCACAAGCGACGATCTGTTAGATGCCATAGATGTTCAATGGCACTCCCCTCTTAGAGGAGGTTCTCGACCACAAAGTCCCTTTCAAAGCCCTCGAACTAGCGTGTCAGCGAGCCCACGATTCAGTGTGTCAAGCCCTCGTGGCCCATTCTCAATCTACTATCCAGGACAGACGCCGGCTCAGGATCTGGTCTCTCCAAGAAGATCTGGACCTCTTGGCTCAAACTTTAAGTCTCAGTCGGACGACTCTCCGCGGCCTTCACCGAATAGTGGGTGGGATGCTTCTCCTCGTTTCAAAGGCACGGGTCTGTCCCTTCCTCAAGGTCAGAACCTTCAGTCTCGTGCAAATAAGGAGAAGGAACTTGACAACAATAATCTCACGATTTCCCAGAGGAGACAGCAGAGCGAAACGCCTAAGAGAGACTCTTCCCTGAAAGCTGTTTCAACAGAAATAAATCATTTCACTGAGGAAGATGGACAGTACCTGCCAGAAAGAAAGCTCGAAAATTCTGTTACAAGTATCCAAACGGACAACTCCAGTGCTCAGGAGCGTCCTGAGGCATCTTCAAAGATGCAGCATGGCACACAATCTTCTCAGCTTCCTCATGTCGTGCATCTGGAAAACATGCTGTCATTCGAGCATTTAAAAGAAAACCACGTAGTGGAGGGTGCTGGAGTTTCTGCCCAAGCTCAGTCTGGCTACAATGGTTCAAATCTATTTCATCCCGGTAACACGATTATTGAAAATCAACAAAAGAACGGAGGAGGGAAGGGCCCTGATGTAGGAGATAACAATGGAAGAATTAGTGATGTGTCAAGCTCTCTTTCTAAAGAAGGGGCCAATGATACTCATCAGGAGGTTATTCCAGTTACATTGGTCCAGAGAGAAGCTGGTCAAGAGTCTGAAGCCGAGAACAAGTCTGTGAGAGAAATGCCAATGTCGGACTTGAGCAAGGAGGAGGAATTGAATACTAAATCTGGAGTCGAGGGAGTACCTACAAAACCTTCATCAGAAATACAACGGGACTCATTGGACCGGATCTCGAAAGATATCGATGACAGCACTAATTCGGAAGATGAAATTGGTATCTACTCTTCCCTTTATGAAAGGTTCCTTTATGTACAAGACAAGTATGATGGGGATGTGTTCATTAATAGTCCAGATTCACTTTACCACATTAACACCACAAGAAGTCGTGCTCAGGGTAACCAATTGTCGATTGTTGCAGCAGAGACTAGAAGGGAGCTTGGGGACGTTCCTATAGAGAATTCCGATTATTCCAATTTTGTTTGCGGCGATTCACCAGTCGAAGGGCACATTTTTGGTAACTTTGATGCTGGGAATAAAATTGATAGAGCTTTACATTCCAAGAATCTACCTCCCAACAGCAAGGATGGCCAGGGGAAGGAAGCTGAAAAGGATGATAACGTGTCGCCTCGATCGGAACTTTACGAACCCGGAGGTGGAGAAGGCAATTCGACAAGCTTTGCAAATATGCCGGAGAAGAACCTTGATTCTGAAGAAAAGCCTCAAGTAGGAAAATATATTAACGTTAACGAAGAGAAATTTACTGCCGATTCCAAACTTGACCCAAAGTTCATCGGCGACCCATCGCTGTCAAGGAAAGATAATATCAAGGAGAAACCACCTTTTGGAATCACCGATTATGAAGATCCTTCGAGCAAAAACTCACAGGCAAGACGCTTTTTGTTGTTTGAACAAGGAGCTGAGGAAATTGAGGCCCAGAAAGCTGAGGGACCCGATACCCAACATCTGGAGGATCAGTACAATTTTCTTGGAGGTCATACAGATCTTAAGGAGCATCACAGGTGTGGTATCCTTGAGCCTGATTTGTCTTCAAAATCAGGAGTGGAAAGCTTGCCTTCTATGGGGGGTGATGAAGCAGAGGTTGATGGTGGTGTTATACATGATTTAGAGTTGAATGACAAGGCGTTGCCTGTACCGGCTGCTTCTATAACGGACTCTAGTCAGAAGGAAGCTGATTATGTAGAAGGTGGTTCTATGAAGGACAATAAGAGTCTCAGCCAATTTACAGGTGGTGCAGATTTGTTTCCTGTTGCAGATACTGAGCATGGAGATGTTGCTTCAAGTATTTCTTCTCAAGTGTGTCAAGGTACAAATGACGGTGGGGAAGCTCCTACATCTAAGAATGTTGATGAAGGAATATTTCTGGGGAATCACAATTCAAATGTTGCTGGAGATGACGTCACATCATTCGGTCAACCAGAGGAGGCTGAAAATAGTGTGTCCAAAAAGCACAATGCCGAAACTGTTCAAATAGGAGAAGGGGAAGACGAGACCACCCAACAAGTTGAGGTGGCATCAGTCACTCCAGCAGAACTTAAAATTGGCTTTGATGAGAAAGTTATATCCAAAGCAGAGTCGAAAAGTGGACAAGAATTGGCGCCTGCTCAAATTGATGATTCTAATACTGCTAATACTATTGGACATCACATGTCTCACACTGCTGAAATCATTCCATCGAGGATTGACCATGAAAGGAACCTATCTGAAGCAGAAGCAAAAGAATTTCCGGTTTCAAGTCATGAATCAAAAGCTGGTGTTAGTGACGTTGCTGGCGAAATGGACCCAAATGAAGGTAAGAAACCCATTCATGTTGACATTGAGGAATGGAATGCTTAGAAGAGTAGTAAAATAAGAATATTTTCCAAGCATTAGTATTTACAATGCTTCTGCTTCACAGTATGATGATACATTAAATAGTGACTTGAGAAATGACTTACAATGACGTGGAATTATTATTGCGGACCTTTCTCCTGGAGATGGTGCTGGCTACTATAAATAACCGTTAAATCTCATCTTCGTAATTCGAAGCTGATAATTGCAAACGTGATGCAGCAGGCTCCAGTGAGAATGAGGAGGTTCCGAGAAACTTTGACAGTGGGATACCTTCAAATGTCTCAGCACATGTTGGTGAAGCAGACGTTATATCTGGTGACGAGGAATCAAAATTGGTTGAAACCAGGGAGGAATTTTTCTGTGTTGAGAAGCATCATGACAGCCCCGGAATCAGTTACCTCGAAATGTCTCCCACCAATGATGATGGTTATGGCGATCGTGGTGGTGAAGGTGATAACGCTCCTGTCCAAGAGAATGATCACGAAGACGAGTTGTTTTGTGAAAAAGACCAATCAAAAGCAGGTGGGAATAAAGCTTTATTCCTTGAGGAAGCTGTTGCTAGCGAGCATTTTGGGGATGACATGAAGTTTACTGAGAAGGAAATTTCTTGCGTTCCAGATGAAGGCAATGAATTTAACACTCCAGCCATCAGCGGGTCTGAGGCTTCTCTCCGTAATGACGAAAGCGAGAGAATGCTTACCTCTGATCATTATTCTGGAGAACGTCTAGTTGCGGAGGAGGACGAATCAATGGCAGGTGAAGAAGCTACGAAGTTGATGGATGTTCATGGAGAGGAGGAAGCTCTTACTAGCAGAAGTGCAAAAGAAGAGGAGATTAACTTCACTAAGGATCGTGAAATCCTTGGCGCATTCAGCACTTTGAAACCATCTCGTAGCATTGATGATAGTGACAAGGCTCCTCACAGTCAACATGGTGACCAAGCAGGAGTATCTGAGAAACTGAAGGAGCTCAAATTGTATGAAGGTAAAACCTCTGTGCCTGCTGGTTCTGAAGAAGGGGACGTTGTTGTCATCAAGCATATTATCAACAGAACAGACCGGACTGGAAGCGGAGGTGAGAATTTCTCAGCTGTTCAAGCCAGCAAAAATCTTATTGCAGGCAATGACAAGCATGACGTGGCTATCACCAATGACATCGACAGACATGATGTGGATTCTTTTCTTTCTGGGCACATCGGTGACGAAGCTTCATCTGCGGACTGCGATATGAAGTTGGTTGATACAGGGTACGTAGTGCCCATTCGATCCATAGCAGACGAAGCTAGTGAGCAGGTTGAGGGTGCTGCGAAGAGGAAAGAAAGTGAAGATACAGTTGCTCCTGATACCGGAGACGTATCCGGGGACTATGAATCTAATCGTGCTGAAGATAAAGACATTACGCCTTCTAGATTTGAAGATAAGGAAGCGTGTGCTTCCGAAGACATCAAGGATACCTCAAGGTGGGCTGACCATATTTTTGAACCCGCGACTTCCGACAATGCTGCGGATTCCATACCTGCGGTACAACATAGATACTTCGAAGCTGAGTATCCATTTTTAGTTTCTGGTGACCCTCAAGATGAAATAGTCGAAAGCCCTCATACATCCCGCAAGGAATCAGATATTTCAGTGGAGGTTGTACATGAATCCCCTGCACAAGTTGAAGACCAATCTCAATGTGTGGCTTCGAACCATGGCCAAGAAAGAGCTGAAGACAGCAACAAAGATAGTCGCTCGGACTATCAAGGTGAAGTAGTCGAAAGCCCTGATACATCCCGCAAGGAAACAGATTCTTCAGTGGAGGTTTTCCATGAATTCCCTGCACAAGTTGAAGACCAATTCCAATGTGTGGCTTCGAACCATGGCCATGAAAGAGCTCAAGACAGCAGCGAAGATAGTCGCTCGAACTATCAGGGTGAAGTAGTCGAAAGCCCTGATACATCCCGCAAGGAATCAGATTCGTCAGTGGAGGTTGTACATGAATCCCCCGCACAAGTTGAAGACCAATCTCAATTTGCAGCTTCGAACCATGGCCAAGAAAGAGCTGAAGACCACAGCGAAGATAGTCGCTCGGACTATCAGGGTGAAGTGGTCGAAAGCCCTGATAAATCCGGCAAGGAATCAGATTCTTCAGTGGAGGTTTTACATGAATCCCCTGGACAAGTTGAAGACCAATTCCAATGTGTGGCTTTGAACCATGGCCACGAAAGAGCTGAAGACAACAGCGAAGATGGTCGCTCGAATTATCAAGGTGAAGTATTCGAAAGCCCTGATACGTCCCGCAAGGAATCAGATTCTTCAGTGGAGATTGTACATGAATCCCCCGCACAAGTTGAAGACCAATCTCAATTTGCAGCTTCGAACCATGGCCAAGAAAGAGCTGAAGACCACAGCGAAGATAGTCGCTCGGACTATCAGGGTGAAGTGGTCGAAAGCCGTGATGTATCCGGCAAGGAATCAGATTCTTCAGTGGAGGTTTTACATGAATCCCCTGGACAAGTTGAAGACCAATTCCAATGTGTGGCTTTGAACCATGGCCACGAAAGAGCTGAAGACAACAGCGAAGATAGTCGCTCGAATTATCAAGGTGAAGTATTCGAAAGCCCTGATACGTCCCGCAAGGAATCAGATTCTTCAGTGGAGGTTGTACATGAACCCCCCGCACAAGTTGAAGACCAATCTCAATTTGCAGCTTCGAACCATGGCCAAGAAAGAGCTGAAGACCACAGCGAAGATAGTCGCTCGGACTACCAGGGTGAAGTGGTCGAAAGCCGTGATGTATCCGGCAAGGAATCAGATTCTTCAGTGGAGGTTTTACATGAATCCCCTGGACAAGTTGAAGACCAATTCCAATGTGTGGCTTTGAACCATGGCCACGAAAGAGCTGAAGACAACAGCGAAGATGGTCGCTCGAATTATCAAGGTGAAGTATTCGAAAGCCCTGATACGTCCCGCAAGGAATCAGATTCTTCAGTGGAGGTTGTACATGAATCCCCTGCACAAGTTGAAGACCAATCTCAATGTGTGGAGTCGAACCATGGCCAGGAAAGAGATGAAGAAAACAGTCAAGGTGGTCCCTCGAATGGTTCACCGACTATTGCAGTAACGGCGCCTGTGGAAGCGCAAACAAATATAGAGGCTTTTCATCCTGCTGTGGTAGCGAACGCTAAGGAAGAGAGCCGTCGCAACAATTTTGGACCCCAGATCAGAGACTTCGGAACAGAAGCGTTGAAGAAAAACCTTTCTGATTCTCGATATCCGAATCTTTCAAAGGAGCAGTCCATAGAAAAGGGATTCGACGCGAACATATTGCAAGCCGAGAATTCCTGGAAACCCACGTCTGAGGAAACAAAACTATTGTCAAGAGTCGAACAACCAGGAAATGGCCAAATGAGTATTCCAGAAGGACCGTTGACAGGAATATTGCATAACAAAATGACGAAACATGAAGAAGATAGGATGTTTGACAGAGCTTCCACGACGCGAGCTCCTCTATCTTCGACACAAATGTCAGCCCCAATCTTGCTGTAAGTTTGAAAAGCTAGTGCTTGCATGAATTCTTGTTGACTGGTCTCCATTGTGGTTCAATTTGGCGTCTTTGGCAGAAAAATTTGAAGGCTCGCATAACCCATAAACGGGAATCTGGACTCACCTGAAAAGGGTACCTACCACTATTGATTTTTAACTAGTGAAAGTAGTCAGTAGTTGTAGGATTGTTAATGCCAAATTGTCTTACTTTCAAACCTCTTGCTTGTGTTGAATATGGAGATGGTTGCAAGACTAATTGACTAATGACATTTACCCAATCTTGAAGTATGTACAGAGTTTTTCATAAATAATGTGTAACATGAAATAGCAAATGCTTTTGTACAGGCAACCAATCGATCAAAATTTTGATAGGGATTATCGAAAACACAAGAGTCACATCCGGCAATGGAGGTTGAAATTCTCCAGGATGTGCTGCTCCTGTTGTTGCAGGAGCTCTCCAACATTGTAACTGGGTATGTGTTTTGACTTGCAGCAGTTGAATTCTTTCTTCTTTGCTACGTTAACTGCTAAAGAGTGTTGGTATATAAATTCTTTACCTTCACTTTTTACTTGTGTTTCTTTCAGCACAAGTACATTTGTGAGGTTATCTGTCCTGGTCACTCCAATTACACCTTCCCAATTGTGCACAGAACTTCGTGTTTTAGAATGACTCACATGAATAATCATGGTTCAAAAGGAATTGGAGTACAGAATTGGTTCAACTTTTCAATGCATTTGTCGAATGAATTACCTGAACTACTTCTCTGTTTCACAGGCATTCTGCAACTGGAACTAGAGGCGTTGTAGTTAGAAGCCTGAATACAGAGTGTCAGCAGACATTTGGCATAAGACAGCTTTGAGTTCTGCTGCAAGCAAGAGTGTACACAGTGAAATTACCAAGTCTCACATGTACCACAATGACTGTAAATTTTAAGCATGTATATATGTCCTGGATTGGCTGAAACCTGCAAAGGAGGTGTACATAGCACAGGTAAATCAGCCTGCATGATTTTAGGATATTCAAGTGCACTTGCATGATCTTAAGATATTCAACTATCCATAGTACTAGTTTACTTGCTTGGTCATCATCGCGAATTGTTCATTCTTCATGCTATTAGGCATCCTCACCAAATTTTGTAACAGGTAAACAAGGCGTGAACTAATGACCATACCTTCAATTAGAGATCTTCCACCTCCGACTCCAAATGTAACCTCTACACACAAGTTCTATATGGGACCCCTGACAATCTACAAAATGCAGGATTCGCATATTAGGCCCCTGTACACTAGAGCTCAAGTTGAGATCTTGTAATTGCAAATTTTGGGAGTTTGATACTTGGAGATGACAAGCTTTCATCCAGACTCAAATTAATGAGACTTCACCAATCCTCAAGCTCTCCATAGTTTGAGCAAGTGCTAAGCAGCAATGCTCAAAATGATATAGCAAGAGGTGGATGATAATAAACAAAGTAGATTTCATAACAAGCTAAAGAATGCCCAACATGCCATTGGCTTGGATCCACAAAACATGAATTGCAACTCTCAACATTCCTATGTGACCTCCACGAAGTAGGTTAGAGTTTTATGTTTTTTTTTGGGAGATAAGAGGCCAAAAGCCAATTTCAAACAATATGGAGCTTAAGATTTTGACCAAGCACTTGTCATAGTTGTTCCACATGGGATCTTTCAAGGTGCCATCTACACATTGTAAGCCTAGTAGAATATTGAAGCTTGCAAATGTAAGGGAGACCTTTGCTCAGGAGTCTAATGTTTTGACTATTGGCAATGGATTCTAATTAAGGGCCATAGACATGTGCAAAATTAAAAGATTCCATTTAGAGCTTGGCTATGGTCAAACGCATCTCTTGAGAGCCAAGTCTCTTGTCGATATATTTGAGTCAGCTATTGTCTAAGCAGGCAAGGGTGAATAGAGCCAAGACTTACCTCAGTGTAGGACAAATCCACTCAAAAAAAGAGTAAATGTTTTTAGTATTGAAAGCTATAATCTGAGGGTGTGAAGCCCAAGTTATCCCATATAAATATGTGTTGTAAATTCTCTATCTCATTGTGACCAACCTTCTTGATTTATATGAAATTTGAATGCAAGGTTGTGAAGGCTCTGTTTTATGCGACTTTGAGTGATAAATGGAAGTAATTCTGTTTGGATCTAAATTGACATGAGTTTTTGGGAGAAAATGCATTAGGTGTGACATTTAGTTTCATAGAGACATATAGTCTAAGAATAAGGGTAGGTGTGAAGCCTAACTTCAAGAAAAGAGTGGAAAGTCCTTGTTCTTTATGGCCATAGTCTTCATATTTAAAGTGATTAAAAGTGGTTGGAATAACCTTCAAAAAATCGAAGAATTAACTATGAAGGATATAAAGAATTTGATGTTAAGATTAGCCTTGGGAGGTGGAGTCCCATATGAAATTCAAAGAAATCTTGAGAGAAATTATTGTTAATAGTCTTATTAACCAAATATTGGAATTGAAGTAAAGATGAGACTCAGGAATCTACAGAAGATATATATCAATTCATTTCAAGAAAAAAATGAACAATATCTTTTTTGGTGATAGATTTGTAAAGGCTATCATCTATAACTCTTGATGTAGGGTGTGAGGCCCTTCTTGGTGTCAATTTAATTTATGAATGAAAATTTATCTAGTATTCCTATTGGTTTCCATGGTTCTGACTTGGGGGAAGGAAGTTAGTCCAAGGAAGGGAATGACTGAATATTTCCCTTCAGTTGTAAGAATGTGTGTATTGTGAAGGCAACAAGTAATTGGATTGAATTGATTTGTTGAGGCAACAATCTAACTTATATCTTCACCGAGTTTAAGTTGTATCTTATAAATAGACCATTGTCTTTTACATCTAAACGATGACGATAATCTATAGGTGGAATAGGACTAGGGTAATGAAATCTTTTAGAAATTGAGCAATCTAAAAGTTTGCGTATTACTATGGGTGGTGAAGAGTGATAGAATTGTTCCATAATCAAAGGGGCTTACATTTTATCCCTCTTTAAAAGAGTCTTTAAAAGAGAAATCAAGGGAGGCCAATTGTTGAGTACACTTAACCATAGATCTTTGAAGACCATATGTTTCACCTAAACCATTGACTAGAGATGAGGAGATTGATAGACTCTTGTTGCTAACCCTGGAGGAAGTTCATCCAATTCAAGCAATTGAGAGCCAGATAAGTTCTACTAACTTTTTATTATCTATTTCAATAGATTTTGCAAGGTTGAGTAACTTTGTAACTACATCAAAACATGTAATAAAAGAGATGGATTCATCCTGGTGAAGTGGACAACCTTACTCAACAAATAAACTATTGTTAATGAGTCAACGGAACTCTTGAAGCGTAATTGAGACGAACTACAAGGATATATGAACGAATATATAAACATAAACATATGAACTAACTTGTTATGGCCTTTGGTTTCGGATTCATGTTGTCCTTCAATCAGTCCAGGTAAGGACAATGATCCCACTGCCTCATTAAAACAAAAGATAAATTAAGTGAACGTAGATAACCCATGCGTGCTCTACAGTAATTCATGATTCACTAAATTATCAATTAAGGAGAGACTATTGCTCAAATTGGGTGTCCTCAGCCGTGATGAAATTTGGATTATTGATTACTCAGAAAGACTATTGCTCAACCGCAATTTCCTGCATTGAAAACAAACTCATGATATAGTGAGTCGTGACTACCATACTATGGTTGGCTATAAGAAAGAGAGTACGCAATTGCATGTACTGCACTGAGTGACCCTAATAATCTCCTTCTTACTCTTTTAATTCCATAAAATTCATATCAAACAAGATCTTACCTAAGTTTGGTGCTCTAATTTCATTCCATAGTCATTATGACCTATCAATTGACCTAATTGTGACTCGTAGAAATCAATCCAACACTTATTCAATCTCCCCTGTGTGGTTTTGTTAATCGGAAACCAGTCCAAAAACCTATCTACAGTAATGGATCACTTTCTTTTTGGTTCTATTTTGTTTGTAGTTACTACGTGGCACCACGAGAAGCCAACGCTTTATAGAAGAAAGTTTGCAGGAGGAAGTTCCTCTTAGACAAACTTTCCACTAACATTCATAGATTGATTGTCTGCACTCCACACATTGCACCTACAGGAGGAATGATCATTGAGGTCAAAACCACTAGTGAACTACAAGAGTAGTTATATGTAAACGCCCCTTCGATATCTCATGTGTAAAGGGGCCCTTTATACAAGCACACCTTGCAATTTCACAGGCAATTGGTTTTCAATTACAACTCCAAGGTGACCATAGCCATGCATTACCTGCAAATGTACAACTTTCACTATGTACCTCCAAGCATTGCAATCTCTTGCTATGCAACCCACTCTGCAGGCCACTGAATGGACCCATCTCTGTAATCCTGAAGCTGCCAAGTCTTCTCTGCAAGTTCGCCTTCCAACTGGGACCACGTCCATGACGTGCACCCAAGAAACAGCCACAGATCGTTCATAGGTAAATTCTCCGACTCGGTTATATCCATGATGCTTTCCTCTGACATTGCTTCTTCTCTACAAAACACGCCTGGTACCACTTCTTCAAAGTTCCGTAGGCCTGGTCTCCTGGTGAGGACAAAGAAAGGGTGATTTTGAACTGAAACAGGTCCGCCATAGCTGAGAGGCCCAGCTCGTAAAGCACTGTAAGCATCAACCTGCAGGCCCTGAATGTGGTTCCATGAAATAGGCTTGTTGAGGATGAGACCTTGCACACCTTCTTCAACACTTGCTTTAAGGATCAGTATCACAGATTTCTCAAAAATGAATGATTTGCCATCTAGTTGTGCTGTTGCCAAAAGTAGCATCCCTGGAGTTGGTTGGCCTAAATCCGCTGTCATTTTTGCAGGACTGATGACCGCTAAGCTGTCGCCTGGGGTGGCATCCGTTGTATAATAAGATACTGGGGAAGCATCTGATGCCGGACTATTTACTTTTCTTGCAGCCCGAATGGGTATTGTAATGGTGGTGGGAAACACCTCTTCTATAAGACGAGTATTGTTGGTGGTAGCTTCACTGTTCATCCATTTACCTGGTTGAGACAAATGTCATAAAGTTATTCTCTAACTCAACATGACTTTTTAACCAGGATTTCATTGTTTTGCATACAACACCTTCCATGTTTGGTAAGATTGCAGTGCATGCTTGGAGGCAATCTGGAGGTTTGAATGAAGGAAAACATTCTATATCAGTTCATTGAGGGTCAAACTCATTTTGGCATGCCAAGAGGTGCTCAAAGGAGTTTGGACCTCAATAAACCAAAATAGGTTGCCCTTCATTCAGATTTGTCTTCGTCCTTCCAGATTTTCTTTCTAGAATTCTCAAGAAGAGGGGTGATCAAGTTTTCACTAACATCACCATGGATAACGTTGGACTTTCCAGTTTTAACCCAAAAGAACACTCTAGTTCACTTTGACCACATTGTTCAACTGTCAAGATGTTGAGACTAAAACTCGTTGTCGCTTTTGCATTTTCAAAAGATTTGAATTCAAGTCAACCTGATCAATGTATCACTTGAACAGAAAAGGTGGCCTGGCGTCAGATACCTGTAAATCTGCACGATGTATCTGTAGAAGCAAGCCCATATGTGGCAATGAATTCATGAAGTGAATGCACATTAGGAGCACCACGATATATTACAGGGGCATGCTTCCTCTCGGCAGGGTAGAGGACAACAGCAGGATAAGTTTCTCCCTGTGCATGTATTCCAATAAAGTCAGTCAGAGACTGTTGACATATAACCCCTCAAGATGCAATCACAAGTATCCAGTTTCAGTAATCCAGATACCTCCATGACTTTTGTTGACTCTTAAAAGTCTGAGCGGTCCATGCTGGGCCTCAAGGTGACAAACAATAGGGTTTAGAATTACTTTAGAATATGTTTAGCTAGAAGTGTCATGAGTGGCACTGTCCAAACTTGGCCCATTTGTCATATGCATTATCCCAAACAAAGTGTACATATGTGCTAATTGAATTATAGGGAGATTTGAGCTTGTATAGTGATCTAGACTCAAATACATACCTTATATATCTAATCACCATTGTCACATTTGACTTTATTTTCACTTTTTTAACGGCTCAGCTAAATATGGATTCAATATCATAGACCAAATATAAATTATTTCACTACTTGTTGGAGATTCGTATAGATTGTCATTTATCCTATATAAACATACCTCTGGTCCTTTTTAGGGTTAAAGGTGGTCATCACTGAAGCACTACATTTGATCACAGGATTACAGATATAGGTTGAAAGTCTCCTACATGGTAAGGCACTTCAACTACCCTATTCAGTTCTAAAGATGTCATTGCCTTTATGATGAGCACCATGTTGGAAGATTTCAAGTGAAAAGTCATCTGATTAGAGTGGAGCTTGAAGGTGGGTTAAAGGTGGTCATCACTGAAGCACTAGATTTGATCACAGGATTACAGATATAGGTTGAAATTCTCCTACATGGTGAGGCACTTCAACTACCCTATTCAGTTCTAAAGATGTCATTGCCTTTATTATGAGCACCATGTTGGAAGATTTCAAGTGAAAAGTCATCTGATTAGAGTGGAGCTTGAAGGAGACAACTTAGACAAGATAAGGAGTGTAGCATGAATTTGTATACATTCAAGATTTTATATCACTTGCTTGAAGTGATTAATTCAGTTCATATATTGGATCGTGTAGTACAGGTTCAGTTGCTGACTTCCAAAAATTCAAGAACCGATCAGTAACATGTGTAAGAGCAGCAAGGTAATGTTGCTTTCTGCTCAACCTGATGAGCATTCAAAATGGAAAGACAGATACCGGTATAAGGAGTTCGTGCAAGAAGAAATCGCAGTCATTCAAGGCGCAATCCATTTGCAGAAACACAGGTAGACCGTGTCCTCTATCACTGTCACAATTGCTGGCTTCATTATGTTCCACATTCTCTGCACCCAAAAATAGACACACATATTGGCTGCTCATCAGTTGTATTCAGGGAAACATTCAATTAGACATGTGGCTACAAACTTGCTGTTGAATACCTTTCAGAATACTGATTCACTTGAAAGTGAAATATCTCACACATTGCTCACATTTCTTGAAACCTGCTTACTGTATTCTGCTACAGACTTCTGGCAGGGAGACAATACAGTTGCTGACTGTACCTGGACTATCCACAAGAGAATCCGTCACAAGTGCATCCTCCTTATGCTCTGTAGATGATGGACAATATGACTCCTGAAATAAGAGATAAATATCCAACATGAGAAATGCAGTGTTTGAGCACTAATGTTACACAATTATGTGAGATGCTCTCTGCAAATCAATGAGCTGGGAGTGAGGATGTTACTACAAATATGAATACTTGTAACCCAAATATTGAATGACTACTGAAAACTTTCTCAAACCATGCGACACATTTCCTGGGAGGCTGCATGACTGAAGTCTATCCACATATGAATGTCTGACTAAGGTAAGTGGGGCTAAAACTAACACTTTCAGCTCTGGAGACTGCACTCACTTCTCTTAGGATGTTAAACACGTAATTTGTACGAGATGATTAACAAATCCAAATTGAAGCTGTAGCCATTTTCCTCATATTTTTTGGAAGTGAAGATCCCCTTTCTTCTTAAATGATCAGATTAGCCCCCCCCAATTATGTTGACTTTTGAACCAAGGTAACAAATTTTGAGCAGGTAGTCCAATCTTTAAAATACATGCCTTGTGATGAGCGATATTAGATCCACACATCACTCAAATACAGATGTCTGATTAAGATCTAACCAAACTAGGCTGCATACATACAGACAGATCTCGGACATTGAGTAATCAGATGTGACTTGTATACAGCCTTGTTAGACCTAGACCATTTGTGACATGGTTTTTAATTTTGGATGCAGGGCAATGATGCAGGATTTGAACAGCAATGAAGTAACAAGATTGCGATGAGGTGAAAGACCTTGTCATGACAGCTACCAGCAGAAGAACCCACATAGGGTTTTAAGGCGCGGTAGACCTCTCGAACAACAAGTTCCATGCGCTTGCAGAACCCACACCATGGTGTTGTGAAGAGCACCAGAACATCCTTCTTCCAGGCTGGGCCCATGAGCTGACTCTCTGTTGGTTCGGAAGCTGTGAAGGCAGTTGCATTAGGTGGAAAGCCAAGAACCTTGTGATGGAAAAGATCGGCAGTAACATGAGGGATGGAATTATGATCATGAAAGTCGAAGTTCGCATAAGGTGGACAAGGGCCTTCCCTCTGAGGTCCCGGTGGTGGCTCTGACCTGACTGTTTCTCCTAATAGACCAAGGAAAAACTGATCTATAAAGGTTATCAGTGATGACGGAGTTATGCTTTCATTCAACGGAAACACAAAGTAAGCCTCAGTTTGTGGATTTACTATCACCACTGCAGGTGTCATCACACTCATTGTGAGTTTTTCCTTCAGCAAATCATCGCCATCTCGAAAGAAGAATCTAAGCTGGGGTTTGAAGCTCTTAGATTGGCCTTGTCCTTCAGTATGTTCTGGGTGAGGAACTTGAGAAGCAGCATCCTCATCCTTCCCATCTCCAGGACGGTGGCTAACTTTAACATCCTCAGCTTCAACTAACATTTTGGGTTGTTTCTTTCTTATCAGAAACCCTCCACTTTCAGGTCCACTTGTTCTCCACTTTTCTTCCATACGATCTCTCAAACTTTCAACTAGTTCTGAAAGGTCTACAGAAAGCATTTCCGAATCATCATACTGCACAAGATGCATACCAAAAGCCTCAGTTGGTGATAGATTCTGTCCTCCACCTTCATAAGAATCTGATGACAAGGCTTTCTCACCTACAATATCAGGACCATCAAACTTCACATCACTCTCTTCTGGAAATTTTTGATCTTCAACATCAATCCCCACCCCTGAAGTTCCTAAGTCCTCCTCACTGATTTTACTACCTTGTGGTTCTATAACCTCAGAAGCTGCAGTAGCATCAACAAGTTGGTTCTCCTGGAAGAAATCCTTTGGCGTTGCAGGCTTCTGTGATTCTAAAAACACATCAAGTAAATCAGATTCACTGAGTTTGGTCTTGTCCTCTTCTTGCTCTGCCAGAAGCTCTTGGCGCAAGATCTTAAAGTCTTGGCCCTGGGCTTTGATCTTCACTCTCAAATTCCTACTCTTCCCTTGCAGCTGGACAGAATCCACCTTAGCATCCTTTAGAAAAGCCAGAAGGTCTGAGGCATCCAGCACGTGAGATTGTGTGTGTTCTTCGAGCCCCTGCGGGATCCAGAACTCCAAATCTTCATTAGTAATCATCTCCTTCACTGCCAACCCTGATGATGCTTGCACTGGGAAGCCTTCTTCTATATTACTGCTACTACTACTATTAGTTGTGGTTACAAAATGCCACGCTGCATCTCGGGTGGCCGTAAGAGCGGCCTGACTGTGCATCCGCACTTCAGAATTGGTCGATGACCTATCAATGAAGAGAATCAGGGATGGTGTGTCATTCAGAAAGGCAGAAGAAGCAGACCCATGCTGATGGTGCCCCTCCCCTTCCAGCTGCAAAACATTTGAATTATCCCACTATTCACAATGTGCAATTTTGATTCTAGAGAAGTATTAGCACAAACAACAGGAGACCAAGTTGAAGAAGGTGATTGAAGCGACCAACTATCATCATAACTTCAAGACATGTTCAGCTCCCACGATTGCAATGGCGCACTTAGCAGAGCACTGCATTTATAACCATCAATCCAGAAATTGCATTCATTAGCTTTCATAGATATGTCTACTGTAGTCATTGTGCAATTTTGAATCTAGAGAAGAATTTAGCACAAATATGATCAGTTGAAGAACTCCTCCTTGGAAATCAATAGCACAAGTACCAGGTCTTGCTGCAGAAGGTGATTCGAGTGACCAACTATTGTCAGAAACTTCAGAACATGTTCAGCTCTGGAGATTGCAACAGCGAAAGAGCGTCACATTCTAACGTTAATTTCAAAGACATTCATTAGCTGTCATATGCCTACAGAAGTTTGCAACACTCACCTCCAAGACGAGGTGGTGAGAGACACTTGCGACAAAGCATTCCACATCCACTTTGCCATCAAAGACATCAGGAGGACGATGGGGTTCGTGAACAAATGCCAACAATTTCCATGGTGCAGGATCGTTGTCATTGACGAGTCCTGCTTCGACTGCTACTGCTTTACTTGATACATACCCAAACTTGACCCGATGAGGAGACAAAGCGTTTTTTGCCGCCACAATCGTGAAGTTATCATACACAACCTTGAAGTGTTTTCTCTCCAACTCACTGCACACTGAGCCACCACCAACATCTCCCAAAATAATCCCTTCCTTCCCTTGTTGAGTTTCGTTCGAGGAGTTCGCATTGTATCCTCCTCGTTGCACATAAACCTCTTGCCATGATTGCAAGCCCATTGAAACCTGCAAGGAAGAAGTATCCATCCCAGCCTCGTCCACATCTTCGACAAGGAGCTCGGAATTTAGGACTTCCGCAGTGAAATTTGCATGCTTATTAGTGGACATGTTATTTCTATCTGATTCAAAATTTGTCGGCCCATATGCAATCCGGTGCTTTGCTTCCTCTCCCTCTTCATTGTCAGTAGTTCCGAACCCACAGAAGTCTAAAAGCAAGAAACTGCGATCGGTGGAATCTGTCAACAACTTCGCGTCCTCGGATGTTCCCAGACGTGCAATTGGGAACCCTAGGTTACTGCTGCTGATAATTCCATACTTCAGAGCCTCCAGAACATGAGGCCCTGTAAGACGCCCTCCATACACATATGGAACACCATGTCGGAAGAGGTAAATGGTTGGCGACCGACCAGTTGCCAAGAATTTCACTGCAGGACGGTCTCTGTCTATGTACACGTATCTGAGTTGCACAGCGGTGACATCGGTGACTTCCTCCTTGACTAACCTCGACAAATCTCGCATAAGGCTTCGCCCTTCACCACACCCTGCAAATTAGGGAAACCTAATCGTCAAAGTGATAATCAGAGATTGTGAAAGAAGAACTTTGTCAAAATGATTTTGGATAAAGAGGTATTGTAGATAAATCCCTATCTCAAAACTTTCCAGAAGCCTTCACACAGACACGGACAGCATGGACTTGATACTGAGATAAACCCTTCTACGATGAACCATTCTCAACTTCTGACTTCTCGACTTCGAGAATAACTGTCAGATGCGCTGTTGCATCCTCGTATTCTAATGAAGTGGACGCACTATCTCACCAAACGGCTGAAGAGGTCGAGGACTTTGTTTCGAAATTCAGGTTGAAGTCACATGTTACAACATACAGAAGGAGGTCCGCAAGCAATCGGAAGATTGGAGTTCGAAGATATGGAAAAGAGATGCATGTGGAGTATTATCTTACATGATAGCATGATGATGCATAGAGTGAACTCATCGTCGTGGACGAGGGTGAAGTTTTCCTGCGTGAGTGCCTTCCAATGCTCACTTCCAGAATCATGTGATGCAACAGGTAGCGCTCTGCCACCTTGTTGAAAAAAGCCATCAACCGCAACCAGGCAGCACAGGAAAATTAAGAAACCTGGCATTCTGTTTACTGCTGCCCACTTCATCTTCATCATGTTATATGGATGGCACTGCGTTATATGGATTCATTCATGACTCATTCTCGAATATCTTCTGTGGATTCATGGACCGTGTGCCTGACAACAATACTCCTTGTTGCACCCCACGTTCCATGAACAGGACATTGCTTCCGAACATTCTCACCATCCGAATTTTGAAACCCAAACCTAGCACCAGGCCACAAATCACACTCCATCGAGAACATCTCTTCAATTTCCTACTGATGAATCCACTAACGAGCTCATCATTGTTGCAGTGTCAGCTGGCCGATGGCTGAAAGAGCCATACGATGATGAAGCCGGAGCTCCGAACCCTAATTTGCCAACACACTTCCAGCTGATCGGCAATGACAGAAGAGACTGTCGACAACTTTACATCTGAATCCTAAGGAGGTGTGACAAGGTATTGCACACTGAGCTTAAAACTTCACTGTCATGGCACAGCTGAAGGTTTCCACAGCAGGCATGCATTCGGGGAAATGACTCTTCTGCTTCCGCTAACGTCCCAAACACCTTCATAAGTTGCCATATGGACTGATGGCTTTTATGAAAAAGTTGTACACGTATGTACAGGCTAGTGACATGTTATTTAACTAATCTTGAATATGACCTAGCAATCTATTAATGATACATATTTACTCCCCAAAAACTCGGCGGCCCATGATCCGTAATACCCAAATCTTTAAGCTTACTGTGGCCTGCGTAGTACGGTGGATTCATGGATTCCCTCCTTGTATGTTATGTTCTCTGGAAGGAATCTCATCTTATGGTTCAGAGTCTGTGACGAGTGATCCTACGGTGCAAGGGCCAACCACAATGGAAAACCCAATAGGTAAACAGGCGAGTCCGAAATAGGTAGAGAACGTCCTTGGAATAGGTAAGTACAATAGTGGCACCGGAGAATTTCAGTCACTTTGACGAGTCACCTGTTGCAAACGGTGATTGGTATAAGTTACATCTGTTCTGGCTCCGAGTTATCAGGTCATAAATATGATCATGCTGGACATTCCTCAAGCGATTGATCAGTTCGTCAAGTTAATCTACGAAGAATGTTAATGTCGGCCGTGAGGGTTTAGGAGACAATAATGTGGCTCAAGCTTTGAAAACGAGTGAAGGGTACAGGGTTTGAAGAGAAATAGAGTTTCTTTCCAAGACCTATACCACTGTACACGTTGAGTTTCTTGCACCACATTCTGACGGAGCGAAACGTAGTAACAGGCTTGGACTTTTCCAGTTTGATCGTGCTTATCTTCCCTTAAATTAGGTGGCAATTTCGTGCGGGTGCCCCTTAAACTCCAGATCTAGGTTTGGAGCCTTGAATGTGAGCAGAGTTGCGGTGAAGAAAAGGCATCTTTTGACTTTGTGAGTGGCTTACTTTCTCTTTGAAGAACAGCTTCAGTTGTAAGAGAAGCATATCTATGAGTTGGAAGACGAACAATTCGAGTTTATGCCTACCCAACTGATTTGGTCTGCATTTGTTGTTCGCCAAATTGACAGGTCGAAGGGGTGCTACGCCCCGCAAAGCGCTTTACATTTTCTAAAGCGAATAGTCAAAGAGAAGAAATATCAGTGCGTGGTTTTACAGGGCTTGTCTCTCCGGCAGGGTTTTAGGACCAAATGGAATTCCCAGCTGCCATGGGTACCTGTACGTTCCGCCTTTCACAAGGGGATCGCCTGGGTGATGCACTTAGCACAACATCATCACCAAGCATTGTTCGCTTTGGCGAGGCGCCCAGCGCATGTCCCCATGGCATAAGGATATCCAGAACTGATGGCCTCAACAATACTCGTAGTGGACGTGACATTTCTCGCCTTTCAGCCTCCGTTTCAATGATGAGCAGACAGTTCCCAAAAAAGGTGTGTTTCCGACCCTATTTCATTGGCTGGCTTTCTGATTTCTCATCTTTGGTCGCTCATCTCATACCCGGTGACACATTCACGAGGTGATGCTTGCAGTCTATATGTCAATTTTCTTCGGTGTCGGTTGTGGGTAAAATCAAGATAATTTTGGGCTCCCCGCAGATTAAAGAGAGGGTTTAAAACTGCTACTGCAAATCCATCACAGAGCGCAGAGTTATTTTGATTCATGTGTGTCCCCGACCCTGTTCCATTGGCGGATTTACAATACTTTCTCATTTTTCATCCCTGGTTGCTCATTTCTTGCGAAGTGACATGTTTACGAGGTGATGCTTACAGTGGATCATCTATATGTTAATTTTCATTAGTGTCAGTCGTGTATCTTCCATTGGTTGAATCAAGATGTTTTTGGTTCCTCACAAATCAAGGAGAGGGCAGAAAGAATGCTGTTATATAAATCATTGGAGTGTGTAGAGTTTTTATGATTCATGGTGTATTAGTCAGGTCGAGAAAAAAAGGATGTCCAATTGAGGGGATCATGTCTGTCTGCCTATTACATGAGCTTGAGCTTTCGAAAATGCAGAAATTTTATCATATTTGCAGCATGGATATCGAAGAAGTGAAGTAACTCCGACTGATGACAGCAATTAAGACTCCATATCTTCCTGATGGACGGTTTGCCTAGATGCATTTGACGACCTTGTCCAGCAACAAGTTGAACATGGTGTAGAAGGTGTTATTATTGGTGGCCGAACTGTTGAAGGCCAGCTCATGAACTGGGAAGAGCATATTATGCTTGTTCCTCACACTGTCCATTACTTTGGCAAGGAGATCGAAGTCCAAGGTAAAGAACTGCCCGGTCACAGTTTTGATGATCCCTTCGTCTTGACAAGAATTCCAGAATTTTGCAAGTTTCACATATGTACTCAATACTTGCTGTAGCCTTGGGATTAGAACTGTTTTGGGTTTTATGGATTGACTGCATGATAAAGTTGAGAGAAGTCTCACAAAATTGTTCACATTGCTAGGTAACACTGGAAGCAATTCAACAAGAGAGGCAACTTACGCAACGGAGCAAGGGTTTGCAGTGGGGATGCATGGGTCTCTTCAGATCAACCCTTATTATGGGAAGACATCAAACACAGGTGTTCTTGCACACTTTGAGAGTGTGTTGCCATTTGGACCTACTATCATTTATAATGTTCCACCCTGAACTGCTCAGGATATCCAACCTTGTGATATCGAGGAGATTGCAAAAGTCCCCAATTTCACGGGTGTAAAGGAGTGCACAGGGAACGGTTGCATCACAGGATATTCTAAGCAAGGGATGGCAATTTGGAGCAGGAATGATGTCACAATGCACGGTATGTATGCAAGAATACGGCAAATGTGATTTATTTATTGCTGCTTAACGGGCATTTTACACACAAGAACTCGAGTGGTTGTGGTTCAGGCCCAGTTTCAACCACAAACTACAAAATTCTCATTTACATACGAGGTGTAATTGTAGTTGAAGAATTGATTTGACCTCAATTATCATTCCTCATATTGGTGCAATCCATGGAGTGGAGACAAACAGTTTATGAATTCTAGAGTTAAGTTTTGTCTAAGAGTAATTTCCTCCTACAAATCCTCTCCCATGCTTTAGCCTCGAAGTTCTCTCTCGTTGCTAAATAGTAACAACAAAGAAAAACAGAATCAAAGAAAGCAAATTACAACCATTGCGAACCACTCCTAATGGCACCTTGTATGGTGTATATATATAAGTATGCTCTCGTGAATGCTCAAACACTTCGTGAGCTTGTGCGCTGGAAACCAAACCTTCAAAACAAGGCACTGGAATTCACTTCAAATTGAGGATGCCAGTTGCAACCCTTGTCCGTATGTGTTGTCAGCGATTTTAACAAGAAAACAGTAGAACCGTGAGGCTCTGTTCTTTATTATGAAAGACTACAATTGTAGTTGTCCACTTTTAATTGAATTATCCTCATTTGCAACTCATGAATGTCATTGTGACCATGGCCATATGAACATGAGCCTCAATGGACACTCCAGTTGCGTTAAAACAATACTCAAGATTTCTTCTTAAATAAGAGCGAGCATGCCCACTCCGATGGTATACATAACTTGAGCATTGTTGCCAAAATGCGTCGTCATAAAGCTCGTCATGGCTTTGAACAAAAACAGGCATGCACACTCTTTTCCAAGCAAGGCGGGGCTCTTGCACAAGTGCACCTCGGTCTCAACAAATACTACTGTTAAAATTTTAAAAAAGGTTAGTTTTTTAAATCTCGTTTATTGATCACAATGGCATCTACAGTCTAACCTTGATAATGTCACACCATCCGTTTCACCAAAAAGAGTGATATAAACAAGGTGTGACATATTTGATAATGTCACATTTTGAAGATTTGTGCATAATGTGATATTATCAAAAAAATAGGTAGAAAATCAAAATAAATTTACAATTTAAAAAATAAAATAAAAAATACGAGACTTCAGTGTTTTTGAATGTAAAATCTAATTCAAAATTGTGAATAACAACAAGAGCACATCATAACATTTCTGTCATTGAGATCAGGTAAAGACCTCTCACTAGAGACAAAGAAGCTTCTAATGTCACATTGTTTTGTTGATGTTAAATGTGCAACACCAATTCTAATGAGTTTGTCATGGATTTTTTCCATTCCTAACAACTCCATAGTGTTGAAAATCTGAGAACCTTGGCTAGCCATAAAATTCAAAACATCTTTAGCATATTTTTGTGCATCGCTTAGCTTCACTAATTTAGACTCATCATCACTGCTATCAACAATCAATGGGTCTACTTCCATGAAATCAAGAACATGTTCGCCATCTTGCATTAATTGCACAAACTCCTCGGTAGAATATTCCACCTCAAAATCATCTTCACCTTCCATGTTTATGTACTGCAAAGGACAAAGCTTTTCTACAGGCTTGCCTTCGACATCCAAACCCAAATTCAATGCGGCGATGAGATTGCCCAATTCCAAAGTTGCTTCCTCCATTTTGGACTTCATACGTTCATCAAAATTGTTGATATTTGCATTCCACTTTGTAGGCAATATGGCGGGCTTTCTCCGACAATTTCTAATGGTTTGATCATCTAATTCATGCCATGCCGCCACACACCATAGCATAGCTTGAAATAGATCAACATTCAGTTTCCCCAAATCTTCATTTGAGTTGTTATCAATTTGTTGCAAAGTCCAAGCAAACAAGCTTGCGCTTATAGCACATTTTGAATGCTGCAATCACTCCTTGATCCAAAGGCTGTACAACTGAAGTCACATTTGGTGGAAGGAACAAGATAGTGATATGGGAGAGCACAAAAGCATTAAACCCATCTATAACTTTCTTGAGCTCACCATGAATATCATGGCTTCCTGCATTATCCATAATAATGCAAATCTTTATGTCTTTCAATGCCATCCTTCGGTTCTCACTCTTCACCCAATGCGTAAAAACATCACCATTCATCCAGGCTAAATTGTTAGAATAATAGTGTACTGTACTATTTGGATCAAAATTCCAAGGAAAGCATATGGGACGCGCTGATTTGTGAATGAAAATAAGCTTCAATCGCTCCTTCCCTGTATATTAGTGCAAAGCCCCAATGTCACACGACATTTATCACAGGGGCGGCGCATGACCCCTCCGGCTACTACAATCTGTCCATCCAACCATCACATACAATCCATCCATACTTGGTATTATCACATTTACACTACGGATTTTGAAAAAATATAGTGACATTACCAAGGGTGATAGGGATAATAACGAGGGAGTTTTACACTATGAAAATCGGTTTCAAACTTTTAGGTGACAATATCAAGGTGTTCTATTAACAAGGGTGACATTATCAAGGTTAGACTGTATTGAGGTTAATTAAGAATTTGATGCATTTTATAAATTTAAAATAATATTCATTTAAAAAATATGATTCAAAAGAAGAAGAAAAAAATGGCTAGGCATGGGTGGCAAAATCTATAATTGGACTATTAAAAAAAATTACAAAAGACTTTATTATGTAAATGAACCTAAAATCACTTGCTTTTCAAAATTGAAAATATTACGAATCCTTTTTGTCATGGCTCTATCTTTGATGCCAAGACATCCCCCATTATTCTAAGAGTACACACGTTTAATTACTTTCTCAACTGAAGAAGCTCCACTTCCACATATTCAATTGAAGCCAACATTTCAAATCATTTTGATGGGGAGGAAACTTCAATCCTATCCCTCAAAACTCTCTCTTGATGCCAAGTTATCTCCCTTGATTTTATCCACTAACAAGAACATAACATTTAGCACCTTCTACCCGGGAAACCTCCACACCTCTACATATCTCTAGATATATTAATATCTCAAATGAAGCCACATCATTAACCTCAGATCATTTTGAGTACAAACACATTCAGCTTATCAAGAGAAATGGGACAAGTTGCCCAACATACAAACTTGGACGATGATTTTTTAACTTACAACATAAAATTTGAGGTTAATAATGTGCACGAGGAATGGTGATATTATATTTATCATAACATTACTCAGCTCATGAGTTGTGTTCAGCTGCTTTGACTTCAACTTCAAGCTGAAGCGTTGGGATTCCAACATCCACGGGCTTTATTCTCAAATCTACTATGGGGCCCGAGAACGCCACTGAGTAAAATTATGGCACGTTTACTGTGCAAATAGCTTATTTGAGTGATTCAAGTGATATATCGCAACAGTTTACAATGATTTGAGTGATATAAGTTGACTACACATTGGTAATGGATTTTGAATGATATCTAAGCTAAGGTAGGCATGTGTTCATTCAGAGATCTTTTCTCTTTGCACCTACTCCTTGCAAGATAAGGAACACACAATTAGTGTGAGGTGAGTAGAAAATCCAAATCATGGCCACAACTATTTGCTACGTACTTTCTAGACCTCACATGAATCTCTTATTCGTAAACAAAAAATAAGATTCTCATGCTTGGTAAATGGTCATATAGGTCCTTTCAATTGTGTTGACTATTGAACCCAAAATGGTTAGTATATGTTGAACATGTAGTCCAATTTTTCTTAAACACGTACTTTATATGGTATCTGATCTTAGATCCACACCTGACCACATATCACTCAAATACATTACCAATGTGTAGTCTATGGAGAGTTGTTACACAACATGAAATTGGTTAATCTACACCACATAAAACCTCAGTTAAATGTTTGCGGCTTCCAGTTTCTTTATTTTTTCATACTAAAGTTGGAACCTACTCATGCTCTGCCATAGGCAAGCTACCATTCTACAATTCCAATTTATTGCTATAAATTTATTAGGTGCCTCTACCTCAAGCCTCTCCAATGGTTTTGTTGAACCTTGGTAGCCCAGTGGCTCCTCCACTGTTTGTTTGTATGCACATCTTCCTACTTAGACATCTGGATCGGAGGGCATGTTTACACGAAGTTCTCAATTCTCTCATTAAATGAGAAATGAATGATGGTCCCATCTCGTTTTACACAGGATCGTCAAAAATAAGAATGACCGTGTCAAAAATGAATGAGAAAATGACTTGGAAGTGATATGGAATCCTACATGTCCCATAAATCCATATTTTATAGATGATTACCAAGATTTTGCAGTAAGAAGACATTTTGCTGGGGACATCGACGTTTCAAAAGAAGGATGCTCTGCATACAACTTGGAACTCTTCATGGGCCCCCAATTGTAATATGTGTGGCTCCATGCTTATCCAGAAGAATCCCGACCTCTCTTGTGTGACTAGACAATTGAACTTGTGTAAATGTTACATTGATGAATGTCAAACTCACCAATCTCAGTGTGCATACGACACATGAGATAAATTTTGCCTCATGAATTGTAACTCTCGAGCTTCAATTACGGTGACAATTGGATCTGAGTAGCTCCCGCCTTTCCACTCTCCACTTTCTTCAACTACATTGTTACATATGTTGGGTAAGACAATAGAGAATACCACATAGCAACTTCACCCATTATGTTTTAACAAATGTTTTTAAAATGGGTGCAAGTAGTATAAAACATAGTATACAAGTAAAGTGGTGTTGTAATTGTAGAATACTAAACCAACCAACAAATCAAACAATTTCTATGCATGGGCATTATGTGGTCACTCCCATAGAGCTGTCATCTATATATTTGAGTCGTATATGGTGTGACTTGTTCATAAAGAACAGACACTAAAAAGACATGTGGTGTGATGAAATCAGATTATGTGCTTAAAATATAAACATTATCTAACCCTGATAGCAGGTTGGGGCGAAAATAATTTAAGCCTAATTTTATTGGAAATTCTTGGGCTAGATGGTCTAAATCAAAGCAAAAAATAATGACCAAAATGTCTAAGTTTTAGGAAATTTGGTGCATTTGAAAGCTCAATCCAAAGTCATGAATGAATTTTAAAAAGGTTATAGTACATGGACTTAGAATATGCTATGTGCTTAATTGAATAAATATACATATTTGCCTAATTTTTCAAAAATAGTTTACGGATCGCCTGAGCCCTTTTCTTGAAATCATTTAATTATTGGCCGAAATATGCCCAACCTGCTATCAACCTATGGTATAAAAGATCCAATTGTTAATGCAAGTGGGAGGCCCTATGCAACCATTTAAAGAGAAAAACAAATCTTCACTATGGCAGATTGAAGTTGATTTCTAAAGTATTCACAAGGATATGAAAGCTAGATGTCAAATAAAGTCCAAAGATGTCGACACCACACAATCAGCAAAGTAAATAAACAAGGTCCACCCCTTACAGGTTATCCTTGCACTTCTTATGCCTCCAGATATGATAGCAATACTACCAGACAGCCATCCAGCTTCAAGGAAATGCCTCAGCACACTTTTTAACTCAAGAAATTCTCACCAACAGGGAAGGAGCTGACCAGGAATTTCAACAATAACATTTAAGCTACATAGCACAAGCTTTACTAGATATCTTACTCCTCCTCTTCAGCTTCTTCCAGCCACTTCACAAAAGGCTCAAGACCTTTCACAAATGTTTGCCTGTCACCACACACAAATATATTAGTCACTGATACTGGAAAGTTGCTGAAGTGTTTGGATATTGTGCTGTGCTATTCTAGTGGTTTCAGTTGGTCAGTTGGTTTGTCAGTTGGTCCTTCATGATCATCTTGCACTCCCTGACCAAGGTCAGATCTACCCTCTACAAAAAAAACACTCCCCTCTAAACAATGTTCATAAAACACAACAACAAACTCCTTTTCTAGACCAGAGGCCTTACCGTCCCTTTGGATTAGAACCCTTCTTGTACCAAGTAAGAACAGTGTCTTCGTCTAATACATCTTGATCATACAGGGCTCTGATGATCTCTGGAAACAGCTTCATAAGCTTTGCATCCTCATAACAATGGATCTGGATCTTATACATCAAATCCATCTCCAGCTTTGCTGTTGTGCAAAATGCTCCCAGAAGTTTGCCCCATGTCTTCACCTGGAAACTCCACAAACCATTCCCAATGCCTCACATTCAGTACCATTGGATTGCATCCACTGCACCAACCTCACAGCAACCACCATCTCAAGTCACGTCAACTTTTCTTTTGGCCCCCACCATCTTTACAAAACCCAAAAGGACAAACACAATAGCTTGCACCCTCTAGAATCAACAACTTTGGAAATAGACCAGACCTGTCGCAGAGCAAGGTTGGAGTTTTGCTGCTGGTTCTTGCCAGACCACTGCACAGCATCCATGATGGCATCCCAAATTGTGCGAACCACGTCCATATCAGGCAAACTGGCTTCCCTGCGTTTCAGCTTCACCATCTCAATCACCTCTCCCACATCTATGTTCTCTGCAACCTGGTCTGTCAAGGTGGTCCTCAGCTCCTTCAGCTTCACGTCGAACACCTTCTTTGTGTTGTACTCCACCAGTATGCCCAGACCCTCCTTACTGCAATCGTAGTCACCACAAAACCCCTAAATCAGCTCACACTATGGGAAACCACTACCAAGACATGGTAATCCTAACTATTCTACCATACCAGCTACCATATCAGTATTTCAAACCACCTTATGAAACTATGTGTCAGCATCACACCAAGAACAATGACCATACTAGCTGACGTATGAGGTCAGAAATGTACTTGAAATGCTCCGCAAAAGCTTCGATTGACCGCTTCTGCGCAGGGAACAGATCCAGAAGCCGATCGTCCATCTTTGCACGCTTTAGAAGACTCACCAGATCATCTAAGCTGTTTTCCACCAGATACTCTTTGAATGCATCCGTCACAAAGAACAGAACGGTACCCTTTGCAATCAATGTGTCGCTCAGCAGTGCTGAGAATATAGTTTCCGGTGGCAGCCCAGAAAGCTTCTGAGAAAATGTAAGCGCAGTGAAGATGGCCAACTTCTTACGGTCATCAGGCCCATATAGTTCCTGTCAAATGCCACCATGCCAAATCAGCCACACCACCACAATCCACACCGTCATACATCCGCACCTTCATTTGATAAGCATTTGAACCCATATCTTCATACAACTCAGGAAGATAGACATGTCCATGTCCCATTCTTATTTACACAAAAAAGAAGCCCGTCCAAGCTTCACAATATCAAACCATCCTGACAACATTGCTGTAGGAAGGCCTGGCAGAGGACTAACCAATGACTGTAGCAGCCTGCGCATCACATTTTCAAGGTTCTTGATCATAAAAGGCCTGCGCCTGATGATCTTCTGCAAGTAGAGAACATAGGGCAAAATGCTCTCCCGAGTGGCATCGCAGTTCAGAACAGAGTAAGGATGCCGATCACCTTCCTCTGGTTTTGTGGTGCCCGGCTGATTTCGCCCACCTGTGAAGACAACCTACAAATATTCACAACACACAGGTCAGACAACCACCGGATTATAAACTTCACCCTTGCAACTGTTGATAGCCTACCAATTGCAGAGGTACCCAATGTTCTAATATCAAGGCCATGACTTTTTTAGGGACAAGCCACATTAAATCAGGACAGTCCCATTGTAGGACTTTAAGAGACTGCCAATCCAAACCATTTACATAATTACACATAATATCAAAAGTTGATAAATACCAAATGCAGGGGCACCCATTTTTTGATATCAAGGCCATGGCTTCTCTTAAGATAAGCTCATATCAAATCAGGATAGTTCCAGTTTAAATATTGAGCAGATTGACGACCCAAACCATTTACACAGACGTGAATGCCAAAAATATCACCAGATGGCTCACATTCCTAGTTATAGAATTTTTACAAGAGAAAGTAACCTACCTCAAAGAAGGTGTCACCATATCTTGAGAAGTCAAGGTCTGATGCCTCAACATCCTTGGCAATAAGCTCCTGCACAATCAACCAAATCTATGAGAGATTTGTACCCAACTTCATCAGCCATTCCATCTCATTGAATCAATGACATCTACAATAGCTTCCCAGAATTGGAGTATTCTGTCAAAGTTACTAACCAAGTCACCCTTGTGCTCATTGTAGATTTGCACAACAGCATCGGCAAACGTCCCAGTGTCCAATGGAACGGCTATATTCCGTTTGCGGGTTTTGATCCGCGTGCCACTGAAATCAGGGAAACAGGATAAGTTAAGAGAAACTATAAAGATTTTGAAAGGGTCAATAGACCCTACACAGGAAAATACTCACAAACAATGAATGATTATCATCCAGCTTCATCATAAGCTTACTTTGCTGAGAACAACTGGAAATCAACATTCAATAATAGAATTTGTCGGTAGAGATTCTATTTCAGACTGCCAGATTACACATTCACTAAGTAATTTAGTGCTGACTGTCACAAGTCAGTCCTAAAATTGGCAAACACTGAACCCAACTTGACTTTAGATTCATTGCTGGAATGAATTACTATAGCAGCTCACTTTCATTGATAAGCTCCTACAAAGAAAAGGAAATCAGCCATTTTCACGTACCCAAGGGTCGGTTTCTCCTTCGAGCTGAAAATTAAGGGCCACACCAACAGTTCAAGGGGTTAGAAAGGACATAAAAGGAAAACATAACCCAAATAGCTTGAGCATAAAACTGGAAGAAAAAAAAGGTCAGCCATTGATAGCTGACAAATCTATGTCTTCCAAGGAGTGATCAGAATAAATTGCAGCAACTTGACGTCAGAAACAAATCGAATTTTCCCACTTCCTTTACTTCGGATGCTATCACTCTAGCAGAAATGGCTATTCCCAATATTAGGAACTCGTCGTAGATTTTGACGCCTCTTTGGCAAATATTCTGGAAACCCAAGATCTAATCAACACAAGGCTACATCTAAGAAGCTTCTTCTGCCTGCAACAACTTATAAGCAAGTGGATTAACGTGCCCAACACACACACATCCTCAGGAAAGACCATGGCAAATTCGCCGAAGGCATCGACACGGATGCTTTGAAATTAACCCATAAACACAAGGATGCGCAATCCAATTTGGACAAGGATGATGTGTACAAATGAATATTCGAAATACGAACACCACCACAATCGTAATTCAGGTCAGGTCACCACCATCCCAATCAATGCCAACCTGTGAAACAAAACCCAGCTGCACAGCAATGACTCATAAACCACTAACCAGAAACCAAATCCAGTCCAAGTGCCCAAAACCAGCTGGAAGGCACCCGAAACACACTCAAACGATCCTTGCCAATCCGACCAAACAGAGACTCACAAACCCTAAAATGCACATAAACAACCAAACCTTGATTTGCGCACCTCATAAACCGAAGCGGGCGGACAAGCGGGGTATCTACAAAGGTGAGGTTGGAAGCAACGTGGTGATTGAGAGAAGAAGGAGCAAATCGAAAGCCGTGGAGCAGGGGTGCGCGATGGAAACGCAATCGGGAACCCTAGCAGGAGAGCATGGAGGCGATGGCAATGGTATGCACAACGAGCAATGACGAAGACAGAGAGAGGTGAGAGAGAGAAGAGAGAAGAGAGAAGAGAGATGAGCGTGAGATTCCTCTTCCGTTTACAGACCCATATCCTCCGTGCGATGATAATATCGACGGCCAGGATCCCGTCCCCCCTGCTAAGTTAGTTCGGACCCTTTCGCATTGCGAGGAAGGCAGGAATGAGAAGCCTAACGAGGTGACAGAAGCACTGCGGTCCCTAATCCAGGTCCTGAAGGGATGGGCACATGACCCAAAAATGGGCCGCTTCAGCTGCATGTAGGCTGGGTTTAGAGCTCATGCCAAACCGCATGGGCCTGGCTCTCCAAGCCATGACCCCATCATATTCGAAAATTGCTGCCCTCTGCATCTGACTTCTCAAAAAAAAATTATCCATGTATTTTTGAAGGCCTCTTGTTCGCAAAATTCATAATTGAGAGCACTTTCATCTTCAAGGTCTGAAATCCAATATATATGTTCACTTCTCCCTAGTAATAAGCAATTGATTAGGATTTTATTCCCGAAGTGAAACCGTTGATAAAGCATGTCACTAACTTGGAAGTCAAAAATGTTACAAAATCCTCAGTAGCATTGAGGACCTTATAGTTTACGTGATTTACCATTTGAAAGGATCTTCATTGTTCTTAAATGGAACTGAAATTAGTGCACTATGTGCTCAAATGCGCTTACGTGAACTATTTATGATTTGATTAAGGTCCTCAATGATTCGTTTTTTGAGGAGAGACAAAGTGACAAACTCAAGGCCTCTTTACACTAGAGCTTGAGGCCCCTTCACCCATGAGATATAATTTATATGATCGGTTGAGAAGTCGGAGAGGGCCTTATTTTTACTTTACACTAGACCTTGAAGGCATGAGGGACCAAAGAAATTTGAATGGATGAAAATTTTACATAGCAGTAAGTGGATAATGTTTCATGGTTTATTATGCCCATCAAAAAGAGGTGGGTCTAATGCAAAACTAGTGGTTGTGGCAATCAACTAAATTGCCATTGGCTTTATAAATATTATGATGCCATGGTGGGAGCTCAAACTTGAAAATATGTTACAATCCCTCAACATGGTCCACTTTCACTTGAGTAGCTTGAGAAATCACCAATTGCAAAAATGGAATTCTGATTCCCATGGTACATCCTTTGGATGATTTTAAAGAGCCCTTAAATTTTCATGGTCACATCTATTGATACTTGTGTAAATTAGCCCTTGATGTCAAATTATGAAAGAAAAAAAATACAAAAATATGGTATGAGATGAACATGCCTTTCAAATTCAAAAATTCATGTTATTACATTTTGACATGATTTTACAAAGCTTCCAATGATGTAACCCCACAAAATATCTTAAATGACTTCTAAAATGTTAAATATTCAAACTTGCAAATAGGTATGGTACATTTACTTGTTTTATACCTGGTCAAAAGTGTCATGCACTGCATTAGATCATTGGATAACATTATTAGTATTAGTATTATTGAAAACCATCCCCATTTGTAAAGGTAGTCTTGGCATGTCTTGGGGTAAAATGGTCTTAAGGGGGTCCACTTGGAAATCTACCGAAAACCCATGAACTCATAATTTTCTCAAAATATGAAGAGAAATGTCGAGATGGTGCATGCAACTTTTGACCAAAAACTTGGATCAATTCAAAAGTTTGTTAAGGCCCCCGAATGCCACTCCAAGTGAGTGTTTGGGGTCACACATGACCTTGTGAGCATTTGGAGTAATTGTTCATTCATAACCCTGTACTTATTCACCATCTTCTAACGTCACTGTCATAAGGCATGGCCTAGGATGTTCTACGAACAGACACTTTATTCACTCCGGCCTCCTCCGGAGACCATAGTTCTTCTTCTTCTTCTTCTATTCATCATCATTGAAAATATTATTAAATAAAGTTTAATATAAGCAGTTTACATTTTTCTCTCTCTCAATATATATATATATATATATATGTATTTGCTTAGGGGTTTTTGTGAACACTTACAACTATTAAAGATTCTAAGATGGTCTTTAATCGCTCCCACACTCCAATAGAAGGGCTAATTGTCAGCCACAAACCCCCACCCTTGTGTGTCGTAATCCGGGTGAGAGCCTATGGCTCACATGTACTTGTATGACTTCCCTTAGCCCTTGGAATCAAGCTCCCAATGTTCCATCCAATTAAGCATAAAACACACAACTTTTATTCACAACACACAACTCCACAAGTATTCAAAATTACTTTCCTTCTTTGTAGTTATTTGCACTACATCACACTCTAAGCCCTAACCATGCTACAATAACTATGCTAAGTGCTTGTCACATGTGCATCGAGGTCATCCCTTGTGCTAGTCATAATGTGACTTTAATTCAATTAATATTTCATGCAACTTCACATGAATCACTCCCACTCTACACATCCTAACCTAACAATGCAACTCCACACAATAGGAGGAACCGGCTTTTCACACCTGTGTTGCCTCTGCAACCTATGAGCTGACACCACCAGCAAGCCTTCCACCCCACAGGCACACCTCCCATCATCTAACACCCTTGAGCTCACAGTCTACCTTGTCCCGCAATTAGTCCCAGCAACAGGGTCTCGGTAACCATTGTCTCGGCGAAGGCAAGCCCAACCCCTCACAGACCCAGCCACTTGCACCCTTCACATTTGTGGCAGCAGTCACCCTCGTGGCTGCATCCCCTCAGACTCCCTCCATTCACCGCTTGAATCCGTCAAGTCCTTCGCGATTAAATTTGCACCGGCACTTACACACCCTCGGAACCTGTGCAGAGCGGCCCAGGCTATGCTTGGCGGCCCATGTCCACACCCAATCTTGGTTCCGAAGTCCTACTTCCAGTGCCCAGATTAAGCAATCCACTGCATTGCACAAGCCCACCAGTTTCGCCCCTTCTGCAATTTCCCAGTGAGCGATACCACTCCTCACCTTACCCCACAAGTCATCAACTTGCGCGTGGTTCGCGGCAGCGCAATCCTAACACTCCTCCCTCATTAGCTGAATCCTCATATCCTTCAAGCTTGCGGCTGCAACATTGTTTTTACCACAACCTCGCAGTCGTTGAGATCTGCCGTATAATCACTGACTGCTCAACCCTTCCAGCTCAATCCACCTCTCCTCTTTCTTGCAACCCAATTCCCCGAAAACAGATGGTATCCACCCAGCGCACAGAGTGCAATTCGCGGTTCGCTCCCTTTCGGGGTGTTTTGACAATGTTGCCGGCCATTCCTTAGTTGCGGTTTAAGTGAAGTAGTTCTACTCTGCGGTGGCCCTCGATTTGTATTAGGCCATGATTTCTCAGCCCAGGTGCACTCCCCTTGTGTCTCCTAGAAGTTTGCTAGTGGTATGTCGATAAACTCCGGTTGTCCTGCCCACCTGTGAATGTCGAGCTCCTCCCACACACAGATTCAAAGCCACAAGAAAAATCGATATTCTAGCATCCCTCTACCTGCTTCCCTCCTCTCGTGTTTCCACGCATCAAGGCACAAGCCGTCTTCCTCAAAACCGAGGCATTGCTGGATACCTCTGATTGCTGGTCAGCAGCCTCCGCCCTGCACTTGCAGTTTTTTTTACTCTCTCCGCAACTGCCAACAAGTGAGTGAGAGGGAGGATCCCCCTTCATTCATAGATCCCTGGATTATCCACAAAGCCCTACCCCCCCTAAAACGGACAACAAGGGGCCCAATTCAAACGCTAAAACCCTGAATTTGAACTTTTTGCCTTAAGTACTACCTAACCCTCAACTAATTCCTATATCAATTAAGCTATGATCCTAAACTCTAATTATCTCAACACATGAGCTTAAAGTAACTCAATTCTAAGCTAATGAACATCACTCTTTTTATCTTTTCAAGAATTCAATGCAATCACAAAGTCTAAGTTTTAGAAAAATTAGAAGTTAAGAACACATGTGGGCACAATATTGGGCTCACACTAATCATGAGTCACAACTATGTATTATTTGCAGTGTTTTGACAATTAGCTACTAGTAAGAAAAAATATGAGTATCTTTTGGTGTTTCATATACCAATTAATATTCAAGATAAACTTCATGGTCATGTTTGGTTAAGTTGTGCATTGTGCATGCCTCCCCCTACTCTATTGTATATATTAAACAAAACTTTGCTTCAATGCTACCATTTGTGTTGGCAATGTGGCAATGGTGCATTTAGTTTTTTCAAAGGTTGGCAAAGATTACTCTACTTTTTGCAACGTGGTTGTGTCTTTTTGCAACATGGTTAGAGAATTTGCTTTACATTTATGCAATATAACCCATGTGTTGCACTTCATGTATCGCAATTTGCATTGTGGTGAAACCGATAACAAGCACTTGCAACATGTAGACACCTTGTGTATGTGGCTATTCAATCTTCGTGATTGTTTGGTTGCATGGGCGCAACTAAGGGTAGCATCCTCTACGAGGTGTAGTGCTCTCATCTTTGAGTGGTATTATATTGTATCAATCATGATTTTTTTAATAATTTATTGGTGAAATAAGGTATATTATTTTAAAGTTGTTGTGGATTTGTTGCATTGTTCTTGTGGCAATTTTAAGTTGTAAGGAGAAAATATGATTTAATGAGGAGTTGCCTCGTTGAGAGGGTGTCCTACTTGCCCACATGTGGGTTGTCTCTCTCTCCATCCATATATAATGTGCTTTTTGGTCTTCCCAAATGTCATTGTATACATTGTCTTCTAGTAAGCCCGAGGAAATTACACTTCATACTAAAGCTTGAGTGTCCAATTCCCATGAAAATCTAAGTTATCTCAGTGATAGAAAATGTGAAGATTGTTATGCTTCACTTTCAACTAATGGTTAAGGGCCTAAGGAACCAAGGAAGTTTGAACAAACAAATAACCTTTGTGGAGTCCTACATGGCATCCAAGTAATAACGTTGCATGATGTCCATGATTCTGCATTAATCCATAGAGATGATACCAACTATATGTTGGTGTGAAAGAAACACTTCAACCTTGATCACAACTGCAAATTCATATGTAACCTTGAGACAGGTTGTGTCAAGGCTCTCAAAGAGGTTGTTCTAACAATGAAACTAGGAGCCCATAACACTTCAATATTTCACAACCCTTTATTTATTATAACTTATTGTTTGGAGGGACCCATATAAATAGACTAGTAATAAATAGCATTCAGTTGAGACTCTAGTTGAGTATTTCTTTACATTGTATTTGAAGACCCGTGATTACATAAATTTGAAATTTGAAATGCAAAGAGAGAGTTGTCTTTTTTCAAAGTTTTTTTTCAAAGCTTGATCTTCCTCTTTTCCGAGGCCTTTTCCATTTTATTCTTCATCAGAATAAAGCAAGGGTAGGTGGGTGGGATTTTCTCTCATCACAAATCTATTACTCACCAAAACATAGTATTTGTCATTGTAGCCATGGATGTAGTGCTATGTTCTACATCATATGAAGTAGTTTGAACTTTTAACAAGGAGTATGTATTCTCATTAGAGTGGTTAGATATGTTATCATGTTTCCTTGCTTTCAAATCAAAGTTTGATAGCATAAAGTACTAAAATGTAATGATGTGTGTCATGCTCACAAAAACACATTACATATGGCAACTAAGTTCAAAACATAATCTAGTATGTCACTACATTGTGCATAACATCCACGGGGGGCGCACTTCATTGTCAAGTTGAACACCACGTGCGATAAAACAAAATCTACTTTTTACATAAAGCATCACCAAAATGGTTCAAAATTTTATGATTTTTTTTTCATGAGTAGATATACATAGTATCTATTGCATAGTAAAAATTGGTAACCAAATTTGATGATTTGTTTTTTTATAAAACATACCGTTTCTAACTAGAATGACGCAACATTGAACTAAAAAGATTACTACAAAAAATGAAGATGACTAAAAATTTCAAAAAAATATACAAAAGATATTATCAATGGTTATGTGTATGTAGAAAAAATATCATAATTTTAAAAATTATCTATGGCATGTAATATAGGGTAGCAAACTTTTATCGCACGTGGTTATGAAATGTAAGGGGGTGTGATCCCCCCGTGATAACAACTATTGTTACAACCAAGTAATAAGTTAAGGATGTAATATGTAAACTTACATACCTCACAGAACATTTATGCTAATTTCAGAAGTATGTGAAGGATTAGGTAGTGGGTTCCACCCCACCAAAGGATAATCTATAGAGACCTGACTTTTCAAAACTTTTACAAAGTTTGAACTTCCTCTGTTTAGAAGCCAAATCCTTCAATAACTTCTTCATTGCCATACATGGGTGGGTGGGAATTTCCACGAGACTCTTTCTATTCTCTTGGCATCGTCCTACTTGGTAACACAATAGCATTTTGCATAGTGTAGTTGTTTGCAATCATGCTCATCTCTATGTTGTATAACATGGATCTTTTGTGTTATAACTCACTTTGCTTTGCAAGACTATGTACCTTACTTAGGGTTTCCGTAAAAACATGGTAACCAACAACAAATGTTTAAGTTTGACTGCTCCATACCTTTGAGGTTTAATCACCTATCTTCTTGCTTCACTACAAAGTACATATATCTACTCCACCCCATGTATGGAGTGCTTACAAAGGAAAAGTCCCTAGTAACATCAACCCATAGAAATGCTTAAAATATCATAATCACAATACATCCTCATATTGAGAGTGTGAAGGGCCTGCCTCACCTGTGCCCATGCAACCAACCAACAAACATTGGAGGATTAGTTACGTACACGAGGTAAATAACAACATGACCCAGTTAATATCCATGTCGCGCACATATAAATTAAACACCATCAAAATCATTGCAGTATTTCAAATTATAACACTCATTGCCAAATGACATATGGGTGTTCAAACCTGATCCTTGGCCATGATTAAGTAGAATACTCCTCTTGGGGATTCGTCCTTGTTCCTCACTTTCCACACGTATCATCTATTCTAGTCAATATGCACAAAGTCACTTCACCTTGCGCTTGCATGAATGGTAAAAAAAGGAGGCTTCTTTTAGGGTTAGGGGTTTATATTGGAGTTCTTACATATGGTAAGTTCGTCCAAACCCTGTTTTTACCATGGGTTACATACGTGATTCACGGTTGTAATCATGGTTACTATACCTCTTTCATCTACATCCTCGTTACATATCTGGCAAGGAAAGTATGACCATTTTCCATGTATGTATATGTAGGATTTCTTGCTTGTATTGTCATCTATTTGTAAAGAAAACAATTTTTAGTTGACTAATGTGAAAGTTTATAATCACAAAGTGTTTCATATCATAGCCTTGATCAAGAACTAGAGAGAGAGAGACCCTCCACCAATAAATAACCTTGGTATGTACATATTTCCAGATATTAGATGCATGTTAGACTTTCTGATTATCCAAGAATGACGAGCATGCATCCACTCTTGGTATGTATACCAACCCTCTTTTGAAATCTCTCTACCCTCATATCTTATTATACAATCCAAGATACTATGATATTGGATTGATGTCTCTCTCATATACCAAATATCAGTCAAGCAAAGAATGTATGTAGAACATAGTGAACATACCTTGAAGCACAGTAATAAGGTCCTTTACCATGAATTTGACTGCCGGATATGTTGTCCTTGAGAGAATCTTAATTACAAGTTGTAAAAGTTTATGTTTCCGGAATCTATTGTTGGCAAGTGTAGAAATTAAAGTTTCAATTTCATTTTTTGCTAGAAGAATGTCACTGGACTAATACAATATAAGTACTGTTTGTCAAACAATGACATCCTATACTTGTTTAACTGGCCTATTGGAGTTAAACTTGATGTACAATGTATATGTAAAAGGGGGATTTCGCCTTTTATTAAACTTTTGAAGTTTCTAAACTCCATTGTCTTCGTTGGAAATTGTTATTAGCACATTCATGAAATGTGCTTTGATACCCGAATTAGGATTAACCATAGAGAAATTAGATTCTTCAGTCTTAATTTCTAGAATGTGTAGAAAATAAATCTAATATGGGTTATCCATGGTTCTAGGTTGTGTGGGATCAAGAAAAAATTGTGCATTTCCGATATTAAGCCAACACATGTCATCAATGTATTAGAATGCATGATTAAACCTAGTCATAATATATGTTCTTCCAAGTTTAGTCAATCTCTAAATAAACTTGATTTCAAATGATATTAAGTATAGGTTACACCATAATAGGGAACATGATAAACACATTCGTATGCCTAATACTTGTTTCCATACTTGATTGCCCAATCTCACGAAGCAGTTTGTAGTGAGCCATTTGTATAATGTTAGAAATTTTTCCACTGACATGCAGTGCCAGTCCCCATAGTTGGGGCATGTAGATGCCCAAACCGCTTTAGAAGAAGTTCCAGTAGCGTTAGTCCGATACCAAATATGTGGTTTGGACCTAGGGTGTCTTCGTTTGAAGTTTTTTACCCCTAGTGAGGTTATGAATTTCATTGCCTTAAATAAGGTATCTTGTCAATTGACAAAATATGTTGAGGACATGTTGAGGTAAATTGAGATAAAATTCATTTATGGAGTTTATAATCTAATAAATGGATGTGTCCACTTGGAGGAAGTTTTTATATCCGGTGGTAGTGGTTTTAGCCCATTACTTAACTTCATCAAGAAGTGTCATGGTAGCTATGGTGACTAAAGTAGCAAAGTTAACATACATGGACCCAAATGCATTTGAAATCCACCTATATTTCTTTTTGTGGGATTTATATATAGCCATGATATATGGTAGTTTATGGCTATCTATGGATAAGTCAAATATGACTTCCTGAATTTTTGCATGAAGATTAGAAGTGACCTCATCAATAGATAGCCATCTATCATTGTCCAAGCAAGGTAAAAAACCATGGTTATTTAGTCTTTGATATGCTTATTTTCTTATGTGATCAACACATATGAAACATGCATTATTAGAGGCCTTGTCTAGTCCATAAATATATACATGGTTGAGAAGCCATTCTAACTCATTATTGATAGTTTTGTTTGCAAAAATATAAGTTTGAGAGTACTTGAAGCCAAACTTGCTTTGCATGTAAGCTTCAAGTAATATCATTCTGCATATGTAGCGTACCTCCTTTATCGTTATTTTCATGTCCACAAGGTGTGTGATGTTCAATAACTCACAAACCTGCAAAAAAAATCATGTGCCACTTTGGATAGCTTCATGTATTAATGTAGGTCTTAAGGGTATTTGATTAAGGCCCATCTTGAGGGTGTGTCTTAATCCTTTGTGTTGAATGATGGATAAATCCATTGTTCTAACATGCCCATTGCTTTCTTTTTCCTCAATTGTACATTGTCAGCCATAAACCCCCACCCTTTTGCGTCAATGGTCATGGTGGAGGGTTAGGGCTCACATGTCTCTGCCAACTCCTCAGCCTCAACAATCCCTTACCCTTACTTTCACATATCCCCAAATATCAACCATACTCTTTATATTTAATTTCACAGGGCCTTAGTATTGAAAAATACTTATGCACCCTTGATACATGTTACACCATCACCACACTAGCATCCCCTTTCCCTTCTAAATTCCTGCCTAATCCCATGTGCTACTACACTAATTACCCCCCCCCCTTACTAGCACCTTGGAGGCAACCACTTCCACATCAAAAGCCACCATAACCCCCTGGACTAGTACCATCCTCTAACCGGAACCCAGCTCCCCTCGATGCCTCCCCTCTTCTACCCAACCAGTCAGCAATTTCCCACCACCGGTGATCACAGTCCTGGTAAGCCTGGTGGTGCCACCTCCTTCGGTGACCCTTCTGTACCGAGGCCGTTGGCCTTCCTAGCACCTCTTTCACCTCACCCTCTACCCATTCGGCAGACAACACCACCTTCTCCACCTTAACTCTGGCTACCTGTCCTCGCCTCCTTCCTCAATGCCACGTTCGGGGCAGGTTGCAATGCGGTGGACGCATTGACCTTGAATCAAAGCCCCCTCTCACGACTACAATCCCCTTGCCACTACCCTTCGCTCGCTTGCAGAATTCCGCATCCATAGTCACTCGCATATTCAAAACAAAGGACGTATTGATAATGTGAGATCTAGCTCTCGGGTGGGAATTTTTGTGCGCTACCGCAATCCTGAAGATACCCCCTTCCCCAATATAGCAGCATGCGGTGGTTGCGCCTCCCTCCGCTGATTCAACCAGTATAATTCCAGTTTTGTTCGCGCCTTGCAGTCCCTCAATCCTCCCCTTTTCGGAGGCTGGCATGTTTCCAACATCCCAGCTGCTCAACCCAACCACATACACTTTGTAGAGCTCAACTACCTCCATTTGTTCCTAGGGATGACCGTATCGTAGTGACTTAGAGCGTCGTCCGGATTATGATGACCTAACTACCTAATTTCCTCGTTGTGCGTTATTATCGTCTCGCGGTTGTCCTTTCTTTTACATTCGATAAGTAGCCAAGTAGTCGTCTTCAATGAGCCAGGTTACTTTTCGTTCCAAAACTTTTCCCTCTCTTGCAAGTCTTATCTTTAGTCTCCTAATTGTTACTTTCCACCACCGGAACTCCCTTCCGTTGAAACATGTGTTGATAGTATTTTAACAATAATGAAGTGATTGTTAGATACTCTTTTTCCATGTAAAGGAGATTTCTTCTTCACATGTGTAGTAATGCCTCTACTAATCTTCCATTTTCTTATCGGCTCTTGAGGAGGCATCCTTGAGTTTATTAACTCACTTAGTCATTCATCTCATAATAATTTTCTTTCCCTCGTGTGTCCTTTGGTTCCTCAATGTTTATAAAACACAACCTATTTTTAGAAAAACCTCTTAATATTATTTCTTCGAGTATCCGAATGGTCATAAGTTTCTTCAAGTCGCCAAATACCGAGTAACAAGTAACTTCCTCTTCAAGTGACAAGTATCCAAGTCACACGTAACTTTCTTCAAGTATCAAAATCATCTTCCTCAAGTGTGTATCAACTTATTCTCACATGTGTATCAACTCTTAAATTAACTTCCCATTTCCTTATCAACTTTTGATATGACATCTTGCATTTTCTCTCTAAGACTTACTATGTCCCTCAATCTTCAACTCTTCTCTATAAGTTAGTTTTCCCGTTTTATAATCATCTCTCAATATAATAAGTTATATTTTAGTCCCATCTATAAATAAATACATTATATTTTTAATGCAACTGTTTAGTTGTTTGAAGGTCTCGGTTATAAATAGATACAACCTATTTTTAGTGTATGCTTTTGGTTGTTTGAAGGTCTCAGTTATAAATAGATACATGCTATTTTTAATACATCCTTGAGTTGTGTGAAGGTTTCATATATGCCAATCAATAATACGATCATGTAGTCATAGATTTAGTGATCATTACGGAATGAAATGATAGTAGAATGAAGTAGATATCTATATCTATATATATATATATAAGGATTAATTATGTTTGAGTTATGTTTGAGCAAGTCTACTTAATCAAATTTAGACTGTATATAGATATGCGCCATCATGAATTGTCCTTAATGCACTCTTCCTATCATCCTTACTCATAATCATAACTTCATAATTCTCACAAGTTTTCGGTAACCAACTTCACTCATTTACACAATTGCCTTTCAACACTACAATTGCTCTCACCTCATGTGAGTTTCTATAACCTCTCAATCACACAATTTCCTTTCAACTCTTACAACTATCTCACCTCATGTGAGCTCCTATGATTATTCTTACAACTATCTCACCTCATGTGTGTTTCTATAATAATAAATTTCCTTACAACTACCTCACCTCATGTGAGTTGCTATAACACTTCTCAAGTCTCATTCACAACCTCTCAACTTAACTATGTCTAAGTTAATATTTTACTTTGCCTCCACCTTGAATATCTATGAAGAAGGTTGAGCTTGAAGCTCATATATTCCAAAATGGTAAAGGATACAAAGGACCTAGCTCTTGTGTAGCCTATCGACGTGAATAAGGTAAGGTGTTCTAATTCTAATCCTAAATCTATATATATTAAGAGGAGGTGTCTAACATGTGCCGTCCTCTTAATTATCATATCTTTAATTATTCTAAGAAAATGTAGATAGCTCTTCTGGACATCCTCGGAAAGAGCTTATATAATCCTCATCTTCTTTTACATTCAAAATATGGAAGATTGTAGCCTAAAATCTATATATGTAATATCTAGGTAAGGGAGGATTCTTAAGGCTAACCAAGAAGTCATTTCTTGGCCCTTAATTACTTCCACCTCCGTTTTCCTCACCTATGTGGCCTAGGCGAGTGTTTTACACCATGAAGCCCACTAATCCTAAGTGGCTTGCTATGTGGCTTACTAATTTCTCTAATAATGCTACTAATGTTTACTTGCCTCCTACATAACCTACTAATCTAATGGCTTACTAATTTTGGCCATTTAACTTTTCGTAGTTACTAATTTAACTATCTTCACTAATTTGGTAACTGGTTCGTTGGCCCTCGTAACCTCATTACATAATCCTTCTCATGTGGCGATTTTGGTGATTCTCCCCTTTCGTCGTTGAGATTGTGGTGAACACACTTCACCCCTGCCGCCTCATTGCGTCACTCCCTCAAGCGGTTGTGGACTGTATTGGCTCCTGGCTATCTCTCACCAGCCGCATTCCTCCCTCGTAGTCTATGTGTCCCCCCTCGTCCTCTCCTGCCACCGCTAGCAATCCCCCTGGAGGCTCTCACCTCCTCCCGCACCAGCACTTGATCCGCGGTTGGAGGGATTTTCCTCCTTCCTTAAACAGCCAAACCCGAGGCCTTAAACAAACACTAACCCATCCCTAACTAACCCCACACTAAATAACTCAATCCCAACACCACGACTTAATCACACTTCTAGTTGCCTTCCGTAATACTAAATTCAAAACCTTAATTCAACTTAAGTCTAACATGAAATCCCTTTTAAACAAGGCAATCAACTAACTCTGTAATTATTAATTTTTATGCTTTTCTTGCTTTCAAAATGTTAACTTGAATTGTGAGCATGACTTTAGGCTCACATACATATAGATGTGTCCTCATCAATGAACATACTGAATTGTTTAGAGGAGTTACATATACAATTATCCTCTACCATGTTTAATTTTGAAATATCAAATCTCTTGAACACCATGTTTGGTTTGTAGCAAAACTTTGACACATTTGGGTGGTAGGTCCAAACAAACATTATATTAAGTAGCGCATGTATAAATTGGGGTATGGATAGAAACATGAAAATTTCCGAAAAGATTTATTTCATGTTAATCCATTCCAGTGCCCTACTGCAATATAACGCATGGACAAAACCGGTGTTGTTCAAAAAAATTCTCTAGTTATGATTTTTCTACCAAGAAAATTGTATTCGAGACGTCTTTGTTCACCTGTGGTCACATTAAAAGGTAAGACAATATGAATACAAAATCTATATGTTGTATATGTAATTTGCTTGGAACTATTCTATTGCTTGGAATTATAAAATTAGCTATGCCTGTATATCCTCAACCCATAACAAAATTCTTCCCTTAAGAGGTGATAGAGTACCGTTATTGCTAGCATGCTCACTTCCTGTATTTGGGGTCGAAACTGTTCCTGGACCTGGTGTGGATTCCCCACTCACCAGGCCAGCTGTGCCTCCCCACAAGCCAAAGGCCCTACCCGGGGACTGGACCCCGAGGTTAGGGTTTCATGCCGCAGCTCGCCCACCACCGCGTCCTCTATAGGCTTGGCCGCCCTGTGTAGGGTTGGCGCCACGGCCTCTTGGGCTTCCCCTTCCTCGGCTTCCCTGAGTCATTCAATCTGAGGGAGTCGAATTTAAGTTGAGTTTATGTCTTTTGAAAGGGGACGGTGCCTTGCTGGGTGAACCCGGGTTTGCAAGGGAGAATTTTGGACCCTTCAATAGTCTTTCAATCTTGCTTGCAATAGGTGATTCAGTGATGTCCGTGAGTAACCTTTGATTTGGATTTTCAAACAATTGTATTGCTACCTTCATCATTTGCTCTCTCCCCGTGTGAAACACTATTGCTGCCTTGACTGCTACCCTCGCAAATTCTTGTATCCAGATCATGAATGCGGCAAATCGCGTTACTGTAGTTGGGTAGTTTGGGAAGAAGATGTCTACCTTATTGACCATCGTCCATATTGCATGATCGAACTAGATTATGGATCCTTTACACCCACTTGTAGCTCTTGGATTACATAGACAACGTATGTAGGGTCTCTGGACATTCCACATTTCTGACAAATGCGAATCTTTGCGATTATGTCCTGTAGGCAGATCTTGCTTGGTGTGAAGTTTCACATCCAAGGTTGTGCACTTAGCGTGGTCGAACATTGTAAGAGGGAAAACATGCATTAAATCCATAGGTGCTCTTAAAACACCTATGTTGTTCAATGCTTGTTTTTTACAACATTCAACTTCTTGATATGAAAACCCAGCCCATGCTTTCCACATAGGGATTGAGATTGGAGCCATCAGATTGGTGTTACCTATGGCCCACATCCTATGTTGAAAATTTGTCACCAAAAGTTCCACACTCCGAGGTGGTTTGAGTGGAACTATTGGCCCCTTGTTGGCCACCATGGTGTTTCTATGTTTCTCTACTTGTGAATATTGGATGCCCTCACTAAAATCTTCTAGGGCGCTTTTATCAGCCGCATAGATATTCATCTTAGCCAGCAGAGGATGCATGTATGTGGTTTCCAGAGTTTCTGGTCCGAGCACTATCCGTGCCGCATCCACAGTTGATTCATCCTTGTTTGCCAGCTTGAGAATTGTTTCGATCTTCTGAGCGAGTTGGGCTGATTTGACAGCTTCTAGCTCGTCTTCCAACAGGATGTCGGGGAGTCTGGTATGTGCGCTCTTAAGCCTAGCTACCGTCCTGGTTCGGTCTGCTCTGGCTAAAATGAAAAGTGACGTCCAAGCAACAATATCAAGGGAGCAGAGGGATCAAGGGATCAAGATCAAGGTGTCCAGGAGCAGAGGAGCATGCACACCTTCTTCGTCGACGTCATTGAGTGCCGTCATATTCAACTCTTGCACGCAGCTATGGAACTCCGGCACATCGATTGCTGTTAAAGTAGTATGGACATCAGGATCTCTTTGGTCATTGGAAACGACTATTTTCAATTGGGGGAAAAGACAAGTGGCATGCTTCTCTGGCCCGCTCCGAACTTTCCCGCTCCAAGCTCTCCCGCTCCGAGCTCTCTCTCTTGTTGGTGGCTCCTCCTATTTGCTTGTTGGCTATCATTGCTTCTGCTTGGCTTCTAATAATCATCTCATCATATTTCTTGATTTATGCTAGAAGCTCCTCGGTGATGCTGCTGTCTGGAGTAAGAATTCCGATGGTCCAAAGTCTTGTAGCAATTCTTGGTATTAATATGAGAGCGGTCTGAGAGAGGTACTCATTTAAAGTATTATGAGGCTTTTGTTTCGTTAATTACTGCTTGGTTATTAGAGTGTACTCATGAGCTTCGCAACAGTTGCAGTCGATTTGACTCAAATATGCCATCTTCAAACCAGAGAACTCTCCTCGTACTGGTTCCTCCGTATCTCGCTCCCTTTTGGTGACTCGCTGCTATCTCTCAGTGACTCTTCTATTTTCTCAACACTCTCTCTTTTCGATCAACTTATGTGTAAGCACTCACCATTGTTCAATACACTCTCTCTCCAATCAGCTTATGTGTAAGCACTCACCCTGTTGCTAATATGTCTCTCACTTGCTTGGATCAACAGGCAGGGAGTTGAGTTACTGGAGCAGAGGAGGAGACAACTTGGGGTTCATGTGCTTCTGTGAAGACGGGTGCAAGCATCCTTATTTCTTACTTCAATGCTTCGGACGCTCTTCCGACGATTCCCCCTTGCTGCTTCTCATCAGTTCTCGATTTATCAAGTTGTAGGACTTATTAGCATGTAGGACTTATCAGCCCACAATTGAGCCCTTCGATGTTTCTTTGAACTTTTTGCCCAGCTCCCATGCAAACTGTCCTTCCCATGGTGAGTGGTTTGTGAAGTAAGCACAAAGGCCGACATCGATTAGCGACGAAGGAAGGAAAAAAATAGATAAAAAAAATTCACTGGTGCTATGTGGATAATGACTCCTATAAGAGTGTTCATCTCTTTCCGGTGATTCTCTCTACTACTTTTGCTGATCATCGTTTGCTGGTTTGCCTTGCTTGTGCTGTGTGAATAGATATCTAGACAAAATATTTTATTATTTCTTCTTTGCTTGCCTGACCAAATTTTTTGCTTCCGCTGGAAATCTGGTTCAAGGGCTTCCCTTGACTACCGCTCCCTGTAGTTAGGTTTTTAGGTTTGGGTTCATACTCTCAAAAAACCCCAGGGAAGACTAAATAAGTGTCAGGTGTAACTTTAGTGTGTCATAATAAGATTAATTGATAGGTTGAAATGGTTACGAGATGCTTTTGACAGTCAATTAACTTAGGATTCACTTTCTCATCTATACTTAGTGACCACTTGTGAGGGTTACTTAATTTATAAAGTGTCTAAGTGTTCATAAAATAAATTATCATCTTGTTTTATTTACCAAAAGTCTAGTAACGAGTAACCGGGACCGAGTCTTAAGCGCCTTAATCGGCCTAAGTCAGTGTCACGAGTCTAGTACCGAGTCAAGCGCCAAGAGTCTAGAGTCTCAAGTAGACAGTATGAGTAGCCTAGTAACGAGTCTAGTAACCAATAACCAATAGACAGTCTTGTGTCATAAGAAGCGTCTGGACACATTAGCCACTGAGAAAGGATAGGTTATATACCTGCCCTTACTGGAACTCCCAACCAATATGGGATAAAGGCGCACTTGACTCCCGCGACTCCTTCTTCATAGCTTCTTCCTCGCGATCGACCACTTCTACGCTTTTCGACTCTCCTTCTTCACGGTCGGAAACATGTTCATCACAACACTTCTTCCCTCAAATGCATTTGAACTTAGACACCTCATGATGGGAAGTAATCACTACGCCAATTCCATGCATCAAACAAAGTGTTTCAACAGAACAAACCTCGCACCTCCTTCGGCAGCGATCTCAATTACATGCTCCCGAATTCTGTACAGTAAAAGAAATCCTCCACGACCGCATCCGATTTTCTCAGGGAAGAATCACCTTCTCCTTGAATATTTGCTGGTTGACTTCTCGATTAATTAAACGGGTTGCTCTCATCCGAATTCTTTAGGAGAGATTCCTCTCTTCCTCTACATCATTACGCTCGTTATCACTAATCCCTAGATTCCACGATAAAAAGCTTCTCCTTTCTCAGGTATACGTTTGCGAGTGAAATCTTAAGGTTATCTATTCCCACTCAAGCAGGTGACTTTTACCAAGCAAAGGGGATGACTTCAGAACCTTCGGCCAGGCTAAGTATTTCATTTCTTTTCACAAGAACTCCCTGATCCCCTTATCCCTCAATCACACAACACCTGAGAGACTTACTGAATTCTGAAGTTAATCGTGATCCGAATAAGATCTCTATTAGTGTTCCTGTTTCATAATTCAAAGTTCAAATACTAAACTCATATCATGGATTCAGGCTCCTCACTGTCCCTACACTTTCTTGCTCTTTCCCATGTCCGTCATCATCAAGGTGTGAAAACCTTTCATCACCACAAAGAGACTCAATTTGTCCTTTCACAAGAACAAACCTTCAGAGTTCACAATCATATTATATTTCATTTAGATGTTGACTTCCTACCACTTCAAATTCCCTCAGGAGTAACCCCAAAGACTCTTTCAAGGTATGGACACTACTTTCTCTTTCTTCTCGAGAGGAATATTAGACTTACACTAGATGATCTCGCATAATTAAACAAGTCTTGTGATCACAATGGAATTTCACATTCCACTTGCAACGTGCAAATATAATTGAATACAGGGATCTAAGAGACGCAAACTGTTTCCCACAGTTCACTCTTTATTACTTATATTATCAAGAGACTCTTCAAGATTAAATCGGGAATTCACTTCCCTGAAAAGACCACCCAAGTAATGGGTATTGCACTGGTTTGTACGAGAGTGTAAATTCTTGGAAGCTTATTATGTGACTGAGAGTTTCTCACTCCCCTATCTGTCACTGACTCCTTCACAAGAGTAGGATGAATTAGATTTCCTCTTGACTTACTCCGAATTAGGGACATTCACTGTAGCTTTTTAAAATCTTAAGACACTGTCCAAGAAGTTTTGGACTAGACGGTTTACAATACAACCATGAAACACATACGAGTTCCTTCAAGAGTTTCACACCCTTGAATAAAAAATTCCACAATAACAACAATGCTCACACTTCCCACTTTCACAATGGTAACAACTCCATGACACACTCCAATCCAATCACCAGACTCTCAATTTCACATTCACCACTCACTGAGGAAGGATTCGATAATTGCACTTTGTATTAATATATTTCGAAAGATGTGGTACAATAAAATTAAGGGCTTCACACCCTGAGAGTTGACAAAAACATTCACTCTCTTCACGAGAGGAAAAATCAAAAACTTACAATGCCCCCCTTGTCTTCTCCTTCCTTCTTCTTATCTTTCTATCCTCAAAAGGTGGTGATTGTCTGCAGCTAGGATTCCAAGTGCTACTTCTTATTGTCACATGTGAATTCCATGCCCCCTGATATCCTTCTAAACTCTGGGCAGCAAAGGAAATTCTTCTTTCCTAGTTTGTTTCCATTTCGGAGTGACTAAGTGTCTAATACTTCACTGTTTTACTAGTCTTGAGTAAAATTTATCATTCATTTACATCTCAAAACTAAAACTTAAGCATTCAGACCAAAAAATGGTACCACACTCCCCATTTCAAAACAACAACTATGGCTGCTTTTACAATTAAATTGTCGTGCACTTTGCACACATTGTACCTCTCAGTGTGCTTGCATAGAAAAACCTACTGTCGCCGGCCCGCAGTCTCGTGTGGGAAGTGGTCCTCAAGCAGGGAGAGACCCCTGATATGAAAGCAGCTCCCAAGGAGTGTCCGGGGGGGGGGGGGGATTGAGCATAATCGGTCGAGATCCTGGTGTTTCCAAGTTCCATGTAGACTTTTTATTTTTATTTTTATTTTTTTGGTAGTAATTTGGGGTATATTCGATACATTCCTCTAAAATGGTTGGTAATCTGTAAGTAGTAGTTGCTGCTCCCCGTTCATTGCTCCGAAATGGATTCATCAGGAAGAGGACGCACATTGAGCATCATCAATCAGCAAGTAAGAAAGAAAAGGGCATCTGAATCGCCCTGCAACAAATTAAAGGATAGGATAATGACTGAGTCCTATCGGTTAATTTGTAAGTCAGAACTTGTTGTAGATTCTGTTGCCTTTTGTGGCGGAAGTGTGGTGCACATGCTGGTGGGACAGGGGCGCGCATTCTGTAAGTTGATGCCTGTGGGCCGCGTGGCAGGTAAGTTTAGCACTTTCGATTATTTTATTCCATGCCGCAGTCCTTAAACGCATCCAAATCCAACTCCTGCTTGAGTCGCTTGGTAAAGTTGCAGCACAATTGGTAAGGCTCCTGGTGACCTTTCAACTCAACTAGGTCCTCTGTTACGAGCTGCCGGTTATGTCACCTCAACCGGTTCATCTGTTACCAGCTGCCGGCTGGTTCTCTCCCCTCAACCAGTTCCATTGCAACGGCTAGGGTGAACCAGCACCTACACTCGTACCTTCGGGGGATGAAGGCCTCGCGGATGACACTGAAAACGTCATCCTTCTTTATGGGAAAGCCCCCCGACAATTTTTTTGCACCCGACCGAAAATTGCTACCCGCCCGCCCGATTTCGAAAAAACTAGTGTACTTGCATTTTTGAAGGCTACTTGTCCACAAATCCCATATTGAGTGCACTTCATTTTCAAGGTCTCCAATCCAATATATATGTTCACTTCCATTGAGTAATAAGCAATTGACTAGATTTCATTTTCAAAGTGAAACCGTCAATAAAGCATGCAATTAACTTGGAAGTCAAAAACATTACAAAATCCTCATTAATACTGAGGTTATAATTTTTGTCACTTACAATTGAAAGGGGCCTTGTCATTCTAAAATGAAACTAAAATTCATGATTTATTTATTTTATTTTAAATATAATATCATGTATTCTAGTATAATGTATTTTTAATATAGTATATACTATAGTATAATATTTAATATTATACTATATATTTAATACCTTCTACAATCACAAAGTTTTCATACGCATTTAAACTAGTAAAGTAAGATTGAATGCAACTAAGTCTAATAATTTATGGTTAATCCTAATGAATCGTATTCAAGCCCAATTAAATCAGAAAATATGCGTACCAAATTAATTAAACCTAATTAATTATAAAATGTACTTACTGGAATTAATCATGATTTAAATGGAATTAACTAATTTATGATTAATTAGGCATAATTAATTTGGTAAGCATATTTTCTTATTTAATTGGGTTTAATTAGGATTAATCAAAATATATTAGACTGAGTTGCATTCAATCTTACTTAACTACTCTAAATGCATATGGAAACTTTGTGATAGTAGAAGGTATTAACTATATTCTATTAAAATATTAAAATATTAAAAATAAAATAAATAAATCATGAATTTTAGTTTCATTTTAGAATGACAAGGCCCCTTTCAATTGTAAGTGACAAAAATTATAACCTCAGTATTAATGAGGATTTTGTAATGTTTTTGACTTCCAAGTTAATTGCATGCTTTATTGACGGTTTCACTTTGAAAATGAAATCTAGTCAATTGCTTATTACTCAATGGAAGTGAACATATATATTGGATTGGAGACCTTGAAAATGAAGTGCACTCAATATGGGATTTGTGGACAAGTAGCCTTCAAAAATGCAAGTACACTAGTTTTTTCGAAATCGGGCGAGCGGGCAGCAGTTTTCGGTCGGGTGCAGAAAAAATGTCGGGGGGCTTTCCCATAAAGAAGGATGACGTTTTCAGTGTCATCCGCAAGGCCTTCATCCCCCGAAGGTACGAGTGTAGGTGCTGGTTCACCCTAGCCCATTGCAACTAGCTGCCGGTGCTCTCAATCTCAACTGGTTCATCTGTAACTAATCTGCGAGTCTCCCCGATCAGTGTTGCTGCCGTCGGTGTGTGCTGGTGTCAGTCATCGGAATCCTCTATACCTCTGTAAACCGAACTAACTGCTAACCTATGTTGATTAATGGCTAACCTCACTCTGGTTACTACTAATCTAATACTGTTAACTCTAATTTAATCATTGGTTAACTCTAAATCTAACATTGATGAACTGTTAATATGTCCTATTGATACTCTTGTTTATGTAAAATGTTTCAGCCCTTGCTAATTTGCTTATCTGCTAACCTCTTTCCTGCTCTGTTTACCTATTTAGTGTCGTCATACTTGACTAATGCTAAACATACTTTTGTGGATGTTTAGCATTTCACCCCCCCCCGCATTGAAGAGATATTGCCCTCAGGATCTGTAGTTTGATGTTCGTGCAATGCAGGGGTTGTAATTTGGAAGCATCAAAATAGTGTGTTCTCCATGTGTATAGAAATGATGCCTTTCCAGAGTAGCAGTTGCATACTCCTTTATTCTAAAGGTTTGAAATTGGGTTGGAAATGAGGTTGGGTGATGTTGGACCAGCCATGTGTGGTTCTCAGCTGCCTCTTGGAAAATACTTGTATCTTCCCTTCTAAACACTGCCATTGCTTTGTTGAATTCCTCCTTGTGTTCTTCAATCAACTCTTTGACTCTGTTGAATTCAATCTCTGTATATGGCTTCATATTGGGCAATGGATTTTTGAAGTTTTGATTTGAATAATTAGCTGATGATGTTCCGACATCCATCTTATTGCCCTTAAACTAAATATGGTTATAAAGAAAGACGGATTTATAGCTATCAATTCTGCAACTCCTAAGGGTAATCTAAGATCCCTTAGAGCTCACATAAACATCAATGTGTCCTTCGCAATTGAAGTTGACCTCTGTTATAGTCTAACAAACTGCTGCTTTGTCATTTGTGTGCCAACTTTGAGATGTGGTAACCCTGAACTCATCAAATTTATTTCCTGGGTAAATTGATAAATTTGTTTAATAGACACTGCTCGATTTAAGCTGCAGTATACTTCTTTCAGTGCATCTCCCCCTTCGGTTGCCCATTCCTTTGGCAATTGTTATTTTTTCTCCTGATCTACACATTCTTGTATCCCTTTAGATTGGAACCTGAATGTCTCATTCTCTTCTGTTAGTTTTTCAATCTCCTTATGTAAGTTCTGGAGTACATGCTTTGTTTTTGCCGACACCTTTTCTTGAAACTTCTTAAGTTTCACTGCTTCGGAATTTGTATTGGCAGCCCATTGTTCATAAATTGTTGACCTGATCATCATCTGTATGTTGGCTTCTTCATCTCTCTGATGTTGTTTTTCTTGATTTTTGAGATCCGTCACCTGATCCTTAAGGGTCTAGATCTGAATTAATTGACTATCCTCATTGGATTTCAACTGGATTCTCAGCAAGTTTTGTTTTTGCTCCAATTCCGTCACTATGTTTTGTGGTTTAAGGCATCATTTTGGCTATCTAGCCTTACTTTTGCTAACTCTGCCTCAGCCTTCTCATACTGTTGTTGTTTGGTATGTAAGTAGTCTTTTAACTATGCTATTTCCTTTCGCAAGGTTTCTTCTTCCTTTCCTTGTATTTATGTTGTCCGGTCATGTATATTTTTTTTGAGTTGAGATACCTCTTGAACTAAACGGTGGTTCTTATCTTTTTCTAACTCTATTTGTTTGTGCAACTTTGAATTCTGCTCTTATAAAGTTGTCATCCCCTCATCCATCTTTTTTCCTTCCGGTTGACACCTCTCATCATGCTGTCCTAATTTAATCTCCTCTGTTATGCCTTTCAGCTTATCCCACAATTCTGGACCAGCATGCCTTAACATATTTGACAATAAATCTCAGTACGCTTTGATGAAGTACATAGTTGCCCAAAAACTTGACCTAGTTCACTCTGGTTGGTCTTCCTACTCACCTTTTCTTGGTCCCGAGGTGGTCGCATTCCATTCTTCAGTTGAACTTGGTTACGTTCACACCTCCCTTCATTTCTTGGTTGTGTTGCTTGGGTGCATTCTCCTTTGGCTTCTAGTTTTGTTGTTTCAGACATGAGCTGAGTATTTTTTTCCAATTTTTGAACCTTCACAGCGTAAATCTCAGGCTTCAGATTGGTAACCTCTTCTCCTCTCGAAGTCAAGGTATCATTGGATGCTGCAATACCCTCATCAATCTTCTGGGTCAGAGATGTGCTGCTACTATTATCACCATGCTTTCTTTTTACCCCAGTAACAACTTGAACTTCAGAAATGGCGTCTGAGTCAAACAATCCAGCTTCTGCTTCTTGTTTTACAGTAAGTAACCATCTAGCTGCCATCAAAAGCTTGAGATGGGTACCGATCAGGGACTTCTTCAAATATTTTTTTTCCTGGACAAATCTTTGTCCAAGAGCATCAATTCTACTCTCATATTATCGTAAAGCATCGTGGGCCAATCTATTAGCTCACCGTTCAGGGCAGCACATATGCGAGTTATAAACTCTACCAAAACTGTAATTGTATTCTCTCTCAGTAATAAAAGTGTAACCAATAATTTCAGGGGCTTCTTGAATTCCTTTATGATGCACTCTTCGATGTTCACTACTGTTTTCTTTCCAACATTTGGAAACAAATCACTCACTTTCCACACCTGTTCGGAAGCAAGTCTCTCTGATCGTTTAAAAAATATCAAATAAAATATCGTTTTCATATATTTAACCCAGTCATCGGGGAACAACACCATTTTTTTGTTGTTAAGCCTCGACTCTCTGTATCCGTTGCTCATATTGTCTACTAACTGCACCATTACATCCTGGTGAGCACTTTCCCACTCCACACGATTTAAAAATCGGTCTAGTTCTAATTTATGAAGTAACGCCTCTTCTCCCTTTATAAGCTTTGGTTGCACAGCCCTGGCCTCTATGCCAAATCTAAGTCTAACTTAAACTATTCCCAACATACTTATGAGTTGGATGACATTAAGTAGGTCTGAGAATTCTACAACTTGAGTATCTGTATTTAACTTATAAGTTTTGTGATTACAGAGGACGACAATATTTTGTCCCGTAATGCATTTGGAAAGAATTTTGAATCAAGAATTAAAAAATCAGATAGCTCTGGCATAATTCATATCAAGTACTGTAGCCGAGCACTATAATGAATTAACATGATAATATTATTTTCCAAAGTATTTAGACATTTCTACATACCTTATGTTATACTAAACTTACTTAAATTGATGTTTGCTTGGAGCTTCTTTTCAAATGTATCCAAATATTGTTATAAATATGTTGTATTTTTTAAAGAATTTAGTGTAATACTTCCCATCAATGGATTTTATGCATGCCTATGTAATAAGGCCAAAAGATTTCAAAAATTCATTGATCCCAAAACTATAGATAATACTTTGGTTAATCCAATGGCACATGTACGTACCATGGACACCAACATTATTCATTATCTTGGACTTAGGAAATTTTTTACATTAGGACTAAACCATGTTTCTTTAAGAAATACTAACATTAAAAATTTATTCAAGTGGTGGTGGATATTTTTATGTAAGTGTGTTAGGTAGTGAGGCTAAGAGGGTGTTTGGATATCCATAGTGCTATAAAAATAATACGTACAAGATGTAAAGACATCCTCATTTCAGCCTTGAAAACTAATATGTATGGGTTTAGGTACTTTAAATCCTACTTATTCTTTGATAAAGTTGTTGACAATGAATTATCATGGATATGATAAACCAACCAATAATGCATGTTTTATTTATATCTATTATATAAGATACCAAACCCTTGCTAGATTGAATGGATAGGATTTTAAGCCATGTCAAAATAATGACATTTGGGAGTTTATTGAAGTAATCACTAGCAAAATAATATCCGATTTATTAGCAATCATACCTTAACTACCCCTTATGTGAGGAATAATTATCTTACATAATGACAATTTATAAGTTCCATAAGAAAAAATAAAGGTGGATATCTAATGTATTTGGATCCATTTATATTAATATAATCACTCTCTTAACAATTTTCTACTATGTCAATTCTAGAGGAAATTAAGGAATAGGCCCACACGAATGTTGAAGGCAACAAAAGATTCTTAAAGGTTGATACGTCGTTATATTGGATCATTGATTCAATAACTGACTTTATTCTAAATGTGCCACATATGATCGACAATATTTATGTGGTAAATATTACGAAATATTTTGAATCCATACCAATACTAGGACGAGACACACTATATGAGGTAATTGAATTTATTACCTCATTAGGTGTTTCTAACATGGAACGTAAATTTCTTAAATCTGAACAATTCTTTTGGATCAAAATAAATGACAAATGGGTTACTCTTAAAGCAATATGGATATTTTCTGTTCCGAGGCATGGTAATTGGTTACCTTTGACAATTACTAAGTTCTTAATGCTCCATAAGTGGCTTACCACTAATTGTTTTGTACGTCTTGGGGATAGAGTTTTAAAACAAATTCTAGGCATCCCTATGGGTTTTTTTTGCTCTCCATTATGGTGTAACTTGTATCTTTTATCATAAGAGATAAAGTTCATTCAAAGACTTGCGAGACTTGGAAAATCAGATTTTATGAGCAAGTTCAAATTTGTTTTTAGATACATTGATGATCTCTGTTGGTTAAATGTAGGGGATGCAAGAATATTCCTTGACCCCACGTAACAAATAATTCCGGATAATTTTTTTTAGATTTATCCTCTTGACATTATTGAAATTAAACCAGAAGTTTTTCAATTTTCCCAAGTATTACCAAAGTATGGCATTATAGCACATTCCATGAATGTATCTATTCATGTATATGAGGAAACTTCCAGACAATGCATCATATGGAAGTTTGACAAAAAACGAGACTTACCTTTTACGTACACGCAATTTATCATGTTTAAATCAAACAAGCCAGTTAAACAAGCCTATAACGTGGTAATATCTTAAATTGTTTCCATTCTTTATTTATCCAACCATGCATTTGTAGCGGCCCAAGAGGTGTTTGCTCTATTTACAACATTATGAAGTAATGGATTCCGCATCCAAAAGTTAAAGCAGATCACGATCTTATTCTTGATGAATAACCACTTCCATGCAATCAAGTTTTGCAAAAATGAACTAATTCTCCTACTCAAAGGTATGTGTATGACAACTATTTCAAAGTTTTAGGGAGAACTTTTGAATCATGTATTACACATGATTTACATGAGAGAATGAGTGAAAGAGAATTAACTAGAGGATTGGTATGCAAGCCCGGAGTGGATGCATCACTAGCGTCCACTCTTACAATAGAATTGCTTACCATGGGTATATAAGGTGGTGGCTCTCTCTCTCTCTCTCTCTCTCTCTCTTTGCTCTAGATTTTGCCTTTGAGATATAATTAAATGTAACATTCTTGAAAAAATGATTAAAACCTTCTACTAAGACTAGGACACTTAGTATAATCTACACCACAGTTCAAACATTAAACTAAACCTAACCATGACTTAACTTACCATGGTAAAGGAAAGTTACCATGCTCCACGTTTTAGGGTTTTCAATGACCTAAAGCGGCCTCTATACCTTACTAAACCAATACTTAAACCCTAAGCTCCTCCATATGAAAACTCTTTTACATGCCTGAAGGAGCAAACTCTTGGCTTAGAATGTAGATACAAGACTAGTGTGGAGGTGCATGTAAAAAAGTTGAATGCATTGAACTTTATTATTGTACTTAGTGCCCTAAATCGCACTGAATTTAAACCCTAAGTTTAAGACACTTAGGTGCATGTGAAAGAATTGAATGCATTGAAAGAAATTTAGTTAACTATAGTTATTTCGGTAGGTTTTTTATTATTCATTTAAAAAAAATTGGGTGACAAATGAGTAGCTTCAATCCTTGACCCGCATTTGAGGAGAAGGTGCACAAAATCCAATAAAGGTTTGGTATAGTGAATAGCCATGGATTGGCATGAGCAAAGTGGACATCTACAATTGTAGTCTTTCATAGTAAAGGACAGAGCCTCATGGTTCTACCGTTTTCTTGTTTATTATTGTAAGGGCGTGGTGTTTGGCTATTAATTCTGCCTTGAAAATGTTTTTGTAGGCCTAGTAGTTGTATTGCAAGTTTGATATTTTTTTCTTGGTTATATATGCCGTAATCCACTTCTTCCCGTACCAAATATCTCCTACATTTTTTGGAGGGTTGAAGTATCCGTCCATGTAGAAGCAATATTGGGGAGAGAATTTGAGGGGTGTTTTGTTCTCGTAGTTATGGATTTGGTGTGCAGTTGGGGAATCCACATGTCTTCTTTTGAATTGCTAATCCCATTTTCCGATTATGGGTAATGAGTATGGTACTGCATAAAATATGTATGCTATTCTTGCTCTAATTATTGTATCTAGCACACTAGTTTTTTGTTTGATTGTTGCTGGACAATTTGCTAATTGACTACATTGGCTAATTACCTTAGTGATTGTGGTGTGTATTTGTATTTTCCATTTGAGGGAGGGGACGAATTGGATACCTAGGTATACATATGGTTTGTTTTGGTGTAGTATTGGGACAATCTGGTCTCTATATGTAACGTTGGCGGTTTGTATTTCTCTTTTGAATGTTATTTGGTTCATTTTGGATTTGTTAGGGCACCCTGTGACTACACATTTTGATATTCTAAGGTCCATCCCTGCCCATTCATAGTATTTATATGTTTTGTGACTGTACTGATGTGAGTTTGTTGGTGTTGGTGGCCAAATTGTCTACTTATGCTATAGAGCTGACTGCGGATTTAGACATGCCGAAGGTGTTTCCATAGATTCCTCTTTGTAGCCACCTTAGTAGTGGTTATAGGAATATGATAACGAGATATGATAACATGATATGAATTCATAGCCATGATCTCTTTATTTTGTGTTAGGCCTACCTCCAAGAGATGGCTTTTGAAAATAGTCCACGTGACCATGTAACATGATCCATTCGATGCCATGTAGGAATCCATGTAGACTTTACATCCATCTCGCATTCACATAATCCGTCGGTCCCTCAAGCGTAGTGTGAAGCGAACTTGGACCAGCTCCGCCTTTTCCACCAATGAGAGTGCTTGAAATGTAATGGTCACAGGCTCTCAGTCTCGTGTATGAAGTGACCCTAATACCCCACTCACACATGGGCAAATGTCAAACATTTTGTCATTTGAAAAAATAGCCTCACGTGTGTGAGTGCAGAGAAGCTTTCAAGACACCCAACATTTGGGTAAAGTGTTATGGTAGAAAGTCATGACTCATACACAAGAATGAGAAACCGGTATAATTGTCACCAATTGCAAGCCAAGATTTGTGATGAAGATGGTAACTTGGTCTTTCATATTTTGATGTTTTAAGAGTTGTCAAATGTTTTGGTAGTTGAACGTTCTTGTTTGTCCAACATTGGAGTGCACAAGGTGGTTCCTCAACTTGTGGGAGGGTCCTTTAACATTAGACAATTGCCATGTGCGAGTAGGTTGTAAACTAGGTGCATATAATTAGGTTTGTAACCCACTTTGGAGATCTAAAACTAAGGACACAGTAGACACAGAGGATACTATGTTACATGGTATGCCTTTCAATAAAAAACCAAGTGGAGACATAGCATAACCTATGTGCACGAACGGCAAGTATTATAGTTTAGTACACCATGACATAAATAATTGAATGGAGACCACGGGTAGATCACTTAGTGCATTTTAAAAACGACGTGCAGCATAATATAGAGAGGATTAAAATCATTTGAAATAAAAATTATAAAGGAATTCCAAATAATGAAGGGGCCATTAAACGTAGACAATCCCATTATAAGTAAGTTAGATGGACATAAAACGTGGGCCATTATTTTTTTGTAAAATTAATATAGGGGTTGAAGATAAGGATCCTAGAAGGTATGTTTAGTATGGTATGTAAATGGGTTTAGGACTCACGGGGATGGATGATAATTGGGATTTCCGTCTGTCCAAAATTACTTAAAAGGAATATAGAGTACAAAAAATTGCAGTGACTTGGACAATATAAGTAATGGAAGGGTGCAAACAAATGGGCCATTTTTTAAATTTAAGTAATTATAGGGAGGCTTTAATTCAGCCCTTGAAGGTAAATAGCCCCAAAACAAAAAACCCCCAGCCGCACGTGGTGCACAAAAATGCCTTAGAGTGATCTACCCGTGATGGAGACTCCAACATAGATAAGGTTTTGGATACTATATAATTGAATCTCTTGTTTGTTCTCCACATGTGGGGAGCCTTCAAAGGATGTGAAGCAAGTGAATTGATCCACCTACACAATATAGCTCTTACAATTACGACACATGTGCACATTGAAACAAATCGTTATGTATTTACCGCTCGTAAGTCTTCTTGCTACTCTTGGGAGGTTTATTTGCTAACAAAATATAAGGATTGAGAGTTGTATGAGATTGTATTAGGTAGATGGTAGGGATGCCGTCGATATCAAAATTGAGTGAGATGATGCCTAATTTTATTTATGAAGTTGATGACTATTGTATATAAAACGTCCAATCATACAAATTTGTCAATCGACTTCGTGTCAACAATTTTGCTTCATGAATGTTTCATAAAGCAAGGTTGCAAATCTCATTTTATAACCCATCTTGAAAATACAAAAACTCATAGGGATAATAAGGGTTATGGGTATGTTCATTGATATCAAATTGTGCTAAATGATATGTAGGCCGACCCCCTACCGTGAGTGGGCTCAGGGGACCCATTATTAGAATCAAAACACATTCACCTCTCTTATTCCATCAAGAAAGAAGAAGAATCACAACATTGCCATGGACTCCACTACATATTGTATTTAGTGCCACCAATTCTACGTGTTTTGCTTATTACCAATTGTAAAGAACCCATGGGGTGTCCACCAACACTAAAAGTAAACCTAGCATTATTTGTTATTCCTTGTTAAAAAAGTTGGGCATTCTATATTTACGATATTGCAACTATTTTCACTTCCTAAGTGAATTTTCACTCATCTTTCAATCATCCATGAAATTTTTTCAATACATGCATGTTAGGATGCTAAATAAAAGTTGTTTCAATAATTGGCAATGATTTCATCCATGACAAAACTTGTAAACTTATCTGGTGACTTTAAACACAACATTTAGTGTAGTAAAACAAAGCATACAGAAATAGCAATACTAAAAAAAATTAGGGTCTCATCCCAAAGCATGTAGAATTATCTGCAAACATCATGTGAAGAAACACGTGAAGGTATGTGGGTCTTAATGCATAGTCACTCCTCTTAAGGGGACACTAATATATTTAAGTGGTATATGGATACATACCAAAAATGACATATGTTATGATGGAGTGTGTGCTTGAAACATAGACATTGTTTTAAATTCATCGATTAACACATTTGGATAAACGTATATGATCAATAAAAGAGAGTGAGATTCTTCACTATGGCATTTCAAATTTGATTGTAGAATTTGAAACGACGATCTTTATGACTCACAATTGCTAACATGACAAGACACTTCTTAGTCTAAATCAACCGTTGACTTTTTGTGTGGAATGGGAAGTGCCCACAATAAGACCATATAGTTCATGTTCATATACTTTCAATACGTTCATGCTAATTATGTACATGTTCTTTATATTGGATGATATGAAATATTTGTCAAACTCTTTCCGAGTTACTTCGCATGTCAAGAAGAATAGATAATCTTGCAAAACAACAAACTCTTATTGTATCTACGAGAACCCGAATCGGACTTTTAAAAATGTGTTGGGGTTATTCGATGATAGGTTAAACCAAGAAAGAGCCACGATCGCATACAAGTCGGGCAATGCTTTAAACTGTCAATTACAGCCAATTTCATCTCCTAGTGATGTGGCAAAAAGCAGGCCTCACCTCGTTACAAACACTTAACTTAGGGCCGGTTTACACTACGAACCATGAAGTTGGACCACGAGTTGGACTAGGGCATTGTAAGAGCATTGATTGGCTGTTGAACTCATCCCGACACCACTTCGGTTTACACTTAGGAAAAAATGGCATAGGGACCATGAAGATCGAGGTCCCCAAAATACAATTTCCAAGGTCTAATAAATGCATTGACATGGTCCAATGGGTTTTGCGGTGAGAGAGGTAAGAGAGATGGTTTGCTAGGAAAAGGCAAGGGCCCAAGGTAGAGAAATGTCGTTTTAATATGTTTTAAATGAAACTTTTTTGGGGGCATGTTTACAACTCTTCCCACTAGGCAAGGCTCACACTTTTTAGCATATGTATGATGTAATAAATCTTGAAAAGCAAGTCCGCCCTCTATGTGCCTAGATCATATCATAGGCCATGAGACATACCATTTTTTCCATGCCCTACCCCTTGAACTTGCTCCCACATGTTTCATCAAATAATGTGGGACATCTAGAACTCAAGAATTTGAGTGCAGATTTGTTTTTTTTTTTTCTACCAACTGAAATGATTGGGATTTGGGGACTTGTAATCACGGGGGGGGGGGGGGGGGGGGTTCACTTCATTGTCAAGTTGAACACCACGTGCGACCAAAAAACATATTCTTTTGGTAAGTTGCACCACCAAAATGGGTCAAAATTTTATCAATTTTTTTTCATGAGTAGATATACATAGTACCTATGACATACTTAAAAGTGGTAACTAAATTTGATGATTTGTTTTTTTCATAAAACATACCGTTTCTAACTAGAATGACACATAATTGAACTAAAACAATTACTAAAAAAAATAAAGGTGACTAAAAATTTCAAAAAAATATACAAGAGATACTATCAATGGTTATGTATATGTAGAAAAAATATCATAAATTTTAAAATTATATATGGCATGTAATATAGGGGTAGCAAACTTTGTCCGCACGTGGTGTCAACTTGACAATGAAGTGACCTCCCCGTGCTTGTAATATACTGTTGAAAAGGTTTTGAAAATACCTTTTCAACGGTATATTACACGCCCCAAAACTTTAAAAAACTACAGTTGCAAAACAAAAAGAAGAATTTGTAGTCGTCTAGCGACTATAGATCAAGGTGAACAAAAGAATTGCAATGGGAAAACAATTATGGTTTTTTTTGCATAGTTTTCTACTACACTAAATAGGACGTTTTGTTTTTTATACACAAAATAAGAATGCATACACTAAATATGAATAGCCCTATGAAAGCAAGTAACATTAAACATGAACTATGGTAATATGTGGAAGTTACATGTCTTAATTTAGTGTTAGTAAGGATATGAAAAGAGAAGAAAAGAAAAATGATAAAAGGAGATTTCCAACATATCTTCTAACACTAATTATCAAAGAATTGAAAATTAGTGTTGAGAGCAAGATATGGCGGTAACAACATTAAATTCAAACGAACACTAAATATCTTATTTAGTGTACTGACAACACAAGGTACATGTCACATGTAAATTACATTGAACGTGTACAAATTAAATCGCTCATTTTTTGTAAAAAAATATTGTGAGAAGATTTGGAAGCCACATCTTTGACACATTTAACAAGAATTGAAGCCCAAGAGAAGACAAGAGAATGGTCAAACTTGAATTTATATCAACACTGCCCTGTTTGGGCATGTATTAAAAAAAACTAGCACGTTCATTTTTTGGTGCATAGTCATTCTTCTTGTCCACATTCGGTTTACACCTACTAAGGGGCCCAAGGCTTTCAAAACTATTTTTTCAAGAAGTTGGACCATGAAAGTCAGACCATGAACTCGGACCTATGACAAAGGCCCTCTTCCATGGTCTGACTTCATGGTCCATAATGTAAACCAACCTTAGATATATTAACATCCCACAAATTCATCATTGACTAGAGTAGAGTAGAGTAGAGTAGAGTAAACATGTGTTTCGGCTTAATCAAAATTGAGTCCCACCTTGATTGAAATGCATGTACCATGTAGATTGTTGATGGGAACCAGAGCAGGAATAGGCGCATCTAATATACACTAATAGTGCCATGACAAATGTCCCTAGTTGCCAGTGCTAAAGCTCCTCACGGAATGAGCGGTTATGGCAAACTCTAGACATTGGTAATATGTTCAGGCCAACTTATGACTTAGAAAATTCATAGTGATCTCAATTTAAAGAATGAAATTACCAACAAAAAATTGCAATCCTCATGAATATTATATTCCCACATGGGAAATATTTGCGTTCCCTTATACCTCTCTAGATCCGGCACATAATCTCTTCAATGATCAATTATGAACGCCTCTACTATAGTGTGGGTTACCGTTTGGAGTTACATAGTGCTATAACTTTTTATCAACATTTTTTTTACCAAGTAAGTTACATCATGTTCTTTGATGTGCATCACCCGTTAATCTCATAAACATACTTCATGAATTAATTGGCTTTATTTGTATTAATTAGGATTATTTAGACTTAATTAAATTTAATCACACTTAATTAGTTTTAGTGTGTATGAATACTTTGTGAAAGCATAAAGTATTAACTAAAATATTATAAAATGAACACACTAGAAATAAATCACTCATTTTAGTCCCACTTTAGAATAACCCTTTGATTGGTTAGTCACAAAATTTATAACCTCAATGCTAATGAGGATTTTGCAATGTTTTTGACTTCCAAATTAATTACATGCTTTATTGACGGTTTCACTTCGAAAAGGAAATCCCAATCAACCATTTACTTACTCACTGGAAGTGAACATATATATATCAGATTTTGAACCTTAAAAATGAAGTGCAGTCAATATGGGTGATATGGACAAGCGGCCTTCAAGAATGCAAGGGTCAAGCCATGGTCCATGGGTCGACGCTTTGGCTTTTTCGGTGCTGCCCCCGCCCGCCGTCCTAATGCATGCAACGCGCATTGGAGGTATTTAGAAAGACCCCGGAATTGGGAGCCCTGATGCCCTTTACGAAAACCTTATGGGCAACTAAGAGCGTGCCCACCAACCCGGGCATGGGGCATGCCAACGCCAAAAATGGGGCATCCCGGGTTCTTAGGTGGTGGTACCGGCATAAATTGAGCCCCACCAATGTCCGGTCTCCCATAATTTAGAACCGGCCCGGGTATAGTGAAGACCTCCCCAGCCATAAACGGTTCATCTAACGGCTCGCCAAGAGATTACTTTAATATCAGATACTTCAATATCCTACTTTATCACATGTCCGATAATAGGTGTCGTTGTCTTATTGATTGCTTCCTAATTATACCGGGGGTATGCTTAGGTTTTGGTGGGCTTTGACTTAAGACGAGCTACCCCGTCCAAGATGGAGGGCTCCCCAAAGGTATAAAATACTATATACTCTATTTGGTGTATACCCGATCTGGTGGGGATGCTCTAAGGAACCAGGATTGTTCTAAGAAAGTCATGTCCACGTTCACCAACTTGTCTCCGGGTTGACACACAGCCGTAGGATGTAGATACGATGGACGGATGAGATACTCCACCCCTCCCGTGGCTCCATCGGCTGTTAGTGAAGGCTCCGTGCTCTGAAGCAGACGGCCTGCAACCTTTCCATAGCCGACCCTCGGATAGCTGCAGTGCATTTGTTTCCATTGAACTCATGGTATTGTGTTCGTGCCAGTGTTGGAAGAGTTGTTCACTATAAGTTGGGGGTGGAGATGATGTTGGGCATGATGGCGTGAAGAAGGATGCATGGCATAATGATCCGGGGTTTCAGTTTATACCACATTGGCAAGAGCTTGTTGGAAATCGGTCCAGTGTGACTTTTGTTTCTCAACATTCACAAACATTCTGGCATCGAAGAGCTGTAACCGGAGGAGTACTCTCTCGTTCGAGTGAGGTAGATCGTGGTTTCTACATCGTCGGAACCAAGAGTGCATGGGCGAAGGCAATTGCAAGGCAGCAAAAAGATCAGTGGCACTAACATGTGAAGCATTGACGGATGCTACTGCCAACAGAATCTTGACGAGGTCCAAAGGAAAGAACCCATTCTCATTTCAAAGTGAAGTAACGTCGGTGGGGTAGAAATGAAGGTGGGTTTGGAATGGCCGCGCATGTTGCGTTGGTGTGCACAGTTGGATCCTCTGATTTTTTCGGCCATAGTCATCAGTTTGTGGTCCGTTGTGTCTGCTGCTCAAACGTCGGGGACATGCGAGTGTGATCAACAATGCCCTAAGACAAGGGAGTTGGTGACAACTATTTGGGGTGGTGCCGTCACTCTCTTTGTGCTCTCCTTTGATGTCCGGAGGGAAATGAAGTCATTTATTGATGATGATGATTATGGGGAAAAATTCAGTGAAGTTGTGGACATGTTCTTAATGGCATTTTGGATCATGATAAATCCGGTTTTTGTGCTTTTTGCGATTGTTCACAAGGTGGCGTGGAGATATCACTTGAGGCGGAGAATGCCTAGGTTTATAGTTTTGTCCTTGTTGTCACCATGGACAAAAGATCTTGCAAAGATCGTAATCAGTTGTGAAGTTGTCATCACTGTGCCTACGGTGATTTCTATTCCTCGGAGGTTTATTGCTTCGGGCATGCCGAGCCTTTCAGAAGCAGTGGTGATTGGTCGTGGACCAGAAGAATCACGGGAGACCAAAAACATTCTCCTTGGTTACGAGGGAAAAGAAGTTTTGTTGCAAATGGGTGTTCTTCCTCCATACGATCAACTCAAGGTCTTGCAAGGACGTTCTGGGTGGGCCTCAATTATATCCTCAGTGCAGAGTATGGGATATATATATGGTGTTGTGATTCGGACTATACAAGGACTCCCGATGAGTCCAGTTGAAGTTGTTGCGTTAACGTTGAGCATACAAATCTTGATCAAGGCTCTCCTACACAATATTGTAAGTTTATGTTATATGCCCCTTCATGTTTATTTGACACATGACCAAGCACAAAATTTTGTAGATAAGTGCGGAGAATACATTGCACATGAAGTTCCTAAGAATTGGGTTGCGGGCCCATCCGTGGTTATAGTCTTGTTGGTTTCAAGTGTCGTGATTTATTACGTCATACATGTGTGGCAAACCACAAGGAGAATCATGGTTGTCCCAATAATGCTAGCACTTGTTGGATCATATTTACAATTAATCACCGCATGGGCAATTCCATATGTGCATTCAACAATTGGAGCATCATGTTTAATCATGTGCACCATGGTAAATGTAACATCGTACATTTTTGCATTAGTTGTTACAATTAAATATTGGAAGGTTGATAGGTTGAATGCGAAATCTTCTAGCATGCTAGCTCAAATATTTCCATACATTGGTCAATAAAAATATTTTCAATATGATTTGCACATGTAGTGTACTTTTATTGGAATAAATTTCATTTCCATTTGTACTAGGTTGGTCACTATAATAATCTCTCTATTTAGAAAAACAAAAAAATCTAATGGAATGATTGTTGTCCAATTTATGTACATCAAATAAGAATTTGATGGTCATTCCAAGTTGGGTTTGATGGTGAATCTTGTCAAAATATTGTTCTACATTCTCAAAATATATTGTAATTGGTGGACCCACCACGTGGTGTCATTGAGCCCATAATTGGTAGCATGTTCTTTGCACATACAATCTCACCTCGATATATAACGACGCCTCGGTTATTTGACGTATTTCCCGTCAACCAAACTCTCCAAAGTTAATTTATCCCCATATTACGATTACGATGCTTGTAATATGACATGTTTTAGGCCAATTTGTCATGTTATAGAGGTAATTAATGTGTACACGTGGTGTACCCACACTAAGATAATGCTATGGGATCGAGGAGTTGTTCCGAGTACGACATTGGTTGGTTGGGGATAACATTACCCAACCCAATACTCTTAACTCCGGCGCGGAGTTCGATGCGGCTCCGATGCGGCTCCGGGGAGGTTCGGATGCCAGCTCCGGTGGGTTCGGGTGGGTTGGGGCAAAAATTGCCCCCTATTTTTTTGATTGGGTGGGGCCTTACTTGATCTCATAAGGGGCCTCCTAGAGTAATTTGGGGCCGTAGAACCCAAATTTAGCAAAAAAAAACCAAAAAAAGTCATCAAGGGGCCAAAACGGGGAGGGCCAAAAAAATGGACCCACCGGAGCTGGCATCCGAACCTCCCCGGAGCCGCATCGGAGCCGCATCGAACTCCGCGCCGGAGTTAAGAGTATTGGGTTGGGTAATGTTAGGGGTTTGTTGGTGGGTTAACTTAACTTAATTCAAGTTAATTGTTTAATCTTGGTTCCAAAACAAACGTTGCACTTTTGGGTGGAGGTTAAAGAATTTGAGGATTGTAAAAGTTGAGATGAATCTTTGGATCCGGGATGTTGTGAGCATTGTAATTGAGTGAATCAATATGAGGTGAGAGTCATACAAGTTGTTCATGAGTGTTGTTGCCACCCTTGCCTCCTCATGAAGTAGAAAATAAATAATGTATTATTTTAGGTTCAACGTTACGCTAGTGGTGCAACCAACATATTTGAAGCTGACAACTTTGAAACGAGGTTTCTTGGAGATCCAAGGAAGGGCCATATCATACAACAAAGTTGTTCCATGGATGTCACATGGGAGCTTTTAATAATGCATCGCCTTTGAAGGTCATGTGTAACTTGGCATAACCCACATTTGAATCTTTTGAATCATGGAATCCTTTGAACCTTTGAATCTTGGAAGTGAAGAATATGTGTAGTTGATAGACAACCTATCAAAGAATATTTGCAATTGGGAGGGGAGTATTGTTGATGCAAAATACAACATAGTGTAGTTGATGAATTTGGGATGAGGTAGAGAAACCCTTTGGATTTTGATTTGAAGGAACAACCAATGAACATGACTGATGTGGATGACCAACCAACACCAACAGTCAATCTTACTCAAGCACCTGAGTGTGCCCAATTAGTATCAAGTTTTGCAATGGGGCGTTCTTTGGAAATAACAATTGTAGATGTGATGAACATGTAAATTTCTACGGATAAATTGAACAGGACATCAAATTCCAACATCAAAAAGCATTATTGGATGACTATAGATTTTTACTTTTGTAGTGTGTGATATGGTGAAGACATCATCATGGGACTATAATACTTTTAACTCCATATTGTGTGATGTTGGAAGCATATTTCTTTAATAGAAATGTTTGATCAAACTTATGTATCTTCATTGCGTATACCAACTAACTTTTGAAATTGAAATAGGCCATTTTCTTGAGAAAACTTGACAGTACAACATTTGAGATTAAAATGTCATAATGTTGAGAATACAGCATATGGAAGATGCGATACTTTCTTGCACGACCAAACATATCATCTCAAAGAAGCATAAGAATAGTCAACCTTGTCAAAGAAATACTCCCTTTAACCCTAAGAAATGAAAGTATCTTTATCGACCTTTTAGTCTTCCCTCTACCCCATTAAGTTACCGATTATTCTATGACGGTTAGATTACTAAATTCTATTGGTCACGTGACTAGTAGATCCACCACTATTATAACTGCCAATATCTATCTTTGGAAGCTCACTAGTTAGGGTCCCTATACCAACTTGCCACTAGTCTAACTATACTATCAATATTCTCAAGTACTTCCTTATACACTATGACTACCAGTCGGCTCGCTCTTTCCTCACCTATTAAGTCTTTTGGTTACCCATAACCCATGAGAATACCTAACTAGCTATTCCCAATTTCGAGTATTGGTAGCCCCTTTCCTATTGTTACTAATACCATCCCTATTACCAGAATATAGTTTCCACATTGACCACCTATCACCTAGGAATCCCAATTGCCCAAATGTGTCCATACTCGTGTTCATGATTTGGTGCTACCACCTATTATTAACATATAAACATGCTACGTTCTCTACCCCCGTTTGTATCCCAAACCTCTGTTCTTGTGGACACAGTGACACTTTGTTAGCAATAATGATCTTGTAGCTAGCTTAAGATCCATGATAGGGCCAACTCAACACAATTATCAGCACACTACCTCCAACCATGCACCAAGTATGGAAGATGTTGTATGCAAAACAACCAATTCCCGACCAAAACTTCCATTGAGTTAAAGAATACCTCTATTGAGCAAGGTTCAAGAGAATATATGAGTCAGTGTTTGAAGAGGATTTTGGACATAATTAGTCAAAGTCCTAGTGTTTCCAAGTCCAATTGGTTACATGCTGCACTCTGTGACTTTCCTTCATCAATTTGAGGTATATTCTGTAGATGCCTCTAAAATGATCATATGTTACTTGTATGAAAAGTGATATTGTCAGTAAAAAGTTATAACAATGTATAACTCCAAATACTAACCCACACTAATAGGACAATTTAGTGTAGTAGGAGAATCATTGGATTAAAACACTAACACCACTCCCAATCTTTGCAACCGTCCTCCATGGGCATCTTAAAATTGGACTATCTTACCATATGGGCCTACTGTGCCCAACATCAACCTACATTGTGGATCAGTGCCCAGGAAGTTTTTGGGCATGCCTTAGGGCCACTTCATACACAAGTACTGAGAGCCCGTGACCATCACACTTCAAGCACTCTCATTGGTGGAAAAGGCGGAGCCGGTCCAAGTTCGCTTCACACTATGCTTGAGGGACGAACAGAGTATGTGAATGCAAGATGGATGTCAAGTCTACACGGATTCCTACATGGCATCAGATGGATCGTATTAACTGGTCACTTGGACTATTTTCAAAAACCACCTCTTGGAGGTAGGCCTAATACAAAACCAGGAGATCATGGCATTCCAAACGCTCACAACCGTCAATTTGTTTTATTTTATCATATGTGAGGACCCGCATGAATATAATTTCATTGGAATAGCATTTTGATTGAGGGCATGGTTGCATATGACTTCACACTGCACTTGAGGGTCCGTGACCACACTATATGATTTGGGAGGTGTCTTGGGACGGCCTTTCGACACTTTCTTTTAGGCTCTCACAATTTCATGGTCATGGCTCTTGGCTCGTGTGTGAAGTGGCCCTTAGTGTAACATGTCATAATTTACTGACCCGCAATAATCCACAAGAATCCACGTTCAAGATAAATCACGGGTCCACAATGATCACACACTAGCGAGATCATTGACAATAATAACATAGACATAATATTATTGATCTGGATATTGGAGCCCTTGAAATACAATGTAAGATTACGACTTATAAAAGCAAGATAAAAAAAATTAACATACTCCAACATACTAATTGGTTTAAATAATGGAGATCATTAATTAAATGTGAAAGTTAATGTAGATATCATTCTTTTGGGTTAATATGAAGAAATTGTCCACGGCATCATTTCAAGTATATCATGCATGCATATTTTGTTGCGAGCTTATGTGAGGGTGTTGACTCCATTCAATGGTTGCCACTCCAATGTAAACTTTCCATGGACATAAACATGTTTATTTTGGTAAAAGTGGTATTTTGTGATGCTCATGCAAGAACGACATGTGTGCTCACATCAATTGTTTAATTTAATGTTTTAACATTCTTTGATTTTTAAGGAATTATTTGCATATGGGACGATTTACATACTTCTAATGCAACGCAACTAGCCTATTATGGTTTGCAAATTTTTGGCAAGAGAAATCGTGGAGGTGGTCAACTATTGAAGTTAACCATGTAGCATTCCACTCCCTTTTCATGTGAAATGGATTGGACAAAGGTCTTTTATGAGGGATAAAACATGACATTTTCTTGTGCATCCCTACCTTCAATTGTTATAATCTAAAAATAAAAACAATTATTCATGTCCATTCCACCTATAAATAGCTCGTTTCCCACATTTCAAGAACCTACATAAATTCCAATATAAGCTCATAACTTGTCCATGAAAATTCCACGATCAACATAGAATGAAATGCTCCCAAAATACCCTACCCCCATAGGCTTGGGATGTTAGGGGTTAAATATACATCTTTTACTCTCTGCATTCATTTCTTGTAAAATATGAAACACGCAATTAGTGCGAGATGATCAACAATTCGGACTCATGTCCTTAGCAACTTTTTTGTAATTGTAGGAGCTCATATATACATCTTATTCATTGTCAAAGTGAAGATTCTCATGCTCACTGGATGATCGTATAGGCTCCCATCCCCCAATTATGTTGCTTATTTCTTGGTCAATAGATTTACGCAAGTAGTCCATTATTTTCTCAACACATATCTTTTTGGTGTTTGTTCTTAGATTCACACCCAACCATACATCACTCAAAATATAGGTGTTTGTTTATGAACGAGCACCATGTTAGGCACGTCTACCTTATTCTTCATTGTGAGCAAAGAAGATTACCATAACACAACATCAGAGAATGTATAAGACTCTTGTTTTGTTGGGCTTGTAACCCAAAACTCACACATAACATAGAGCCAACATTGTGTATCAATGTTATACACTTGAAACCATTAAATGTATGATTGTGGTACATAGTGTTGGTTTTGGACTTCGCATTCTATTCATCTTCTCCAACTTCCACATGTATAATTTGGCCCTCTGTTTTTTTGACAGTGAGTACAACATATGTTCAATGTACACCAATGTAGTTGTTGCCCATGACATTGCAATAATTGGTGTGACCTTTGACCACAACTTTGAAGTCTTTGGTATAGTCTTTGGCATCCACTAAATTGTATTCCATGGTACCATGGCGAGCCATACATGTTATGTTCACCAACGTTGGAGTGTAATGTGTATGTGAGATTCAATGCCTAAAGGTTTGCAAAGCCCAAATTTTGGTTGTAAATTTTGTGTAAATTTAGGGTGTTGGACAATGGAAATTAGATTTGGGACTCAAACGTAGGAAATGTGGGTGTAAGTACCACATGTCCTCCCAACATTCAAGGAAATTTGATAATTCGTTACCCAACTTTTAGGCTTTCTATAACATAGTGTTTTACGCATGAAACCATATTACAATTGGCTTGGGGTTCGTGGCGTCTATCTAACTCACTCATGATGGACAAGAAGATTCCAATATAAACAAGCCCCATTCAATTTGAGGGTTGATTCATTCCAACTAAAACCCATTAGACTAATTGAGGGTCTTTGATGTTATTAATGAAGTGAAAACATTTAAAAAAAATGTGCATGCTTAGACATAATACCTCACTACGATGTCACCTTCCTAATGATGAGTTTACGCAAAAACAATGTATCCATAACCAATTAGTTTCTATTCATTATCATTTTATTTAAACATGTGAATCATTGAGGGGGGGGGGGGGAATGACATCTGTAAGGGAACAAGTTGAACTCACACATAGATAGTTGCCCATAACAAGTATGGGAAATGACTCCTAGGCATGTTAGTTATTGCAGGATTTAGATGCTTGTCAATGGTGAAGCATTTTCACTAAAAAATGCCTACCTTAGATGTATCAGGGAACAACTCATAAATGCACTAAATGATAAAGGCAAACTTGGAACAATCTACAAGGGTCTTACACACTATATACTTGCTAAACATTAAGGTGCAAAAAACATACCTAGAATGAAACGCCACGACTGTAACCAATCACCCACCACTAGAACAATATACCTTATAAAAGCAGCAGGTGGAGCCCATCTCAGAAGTCAAATAGAAATTTTCCCTTTGGAAGCAACGCCAATTGAAAAAAAAAAACATAAACTATGCATAACACCACCACCCAAAAAAATCTTTATTCAAAATCTAAAACACATACACAAACTACTCTTAGAAAACATATATGATATAAAACAACTCACTCTAAGGAATGACATACACTTGATGTCCTATACTAAATATATAAACTTCTACAAAAAACCAACACACGTGATAAAAACAAGCACTAAAAATAGAAGAACAATTATTTTGCCACCCAGGATGCAATGAAAATTGTCAAGAGCCATGCCAAAATCATAACCCACCAGTCACACTAGAACTAGAATACATTATAACAAGACATAATATAGAACCTCTAAATAGTGATACCCACACACAACCACCAACCCTAACACCCTAACACATCTAATACACCCACCCACACCACACACATAATAAACAACCCAATAAAATACCCTATATACTCAATAATAGATCATTATACGAAACCAATCAAAGACAATCATAAAATTATAAAAAAAGCAGTACACATACCTATGCCATTGGATACTACCCGATGATACAACTTATAACAAAAAACTCCCACTAAGAAAATTGTTCCCCTATAACATCCCAAAAGTCATACAACACAATACAAATATAATACTCACATACTTTACCAAGAAACAACATACACTATATGAAAATATCATACAAGAAAATGATTTTTCTACCCAAAACAAAGACCCAAGGCACAATCCCCGCCCCTAAACATCCCTCTCGTAAAAATTTCAACACATGAATGCAACCCCGAAAAAGATATCAATACTAACACAAACAAAATTCAAGTACAAGATGACATTGCCCACATATATGACGAAACAAGCAAACATCGTATAACCATTCCTTATAATAGACTTGCATGGCTTTGGACCCAATACAACCAAATGCCACACCAACCACACGACCTAATACCCCCCACCCAAACATTCGAAATAGAATTAACTTGGCTATATCAAAGATATAAACATAGAATCAAAAAATGACCCACTCAAAAACTCACACCACCTCCTACCCAAAGTACTATTAGACTACATCACAACATCCTTTAACATTACCCATTCCTACTTCTCCTCACTAGTTACATGCTCCACTCAACTAACAAAATCCTTCTCGCCATTTCCCAAACACACATGTAATCCCTCATATATCGGCAAATACCACTAAATACGAGGAACCAACTAAACCTCCAGAACTCAGCGAGCCACGTATAGAACCATTTGCTATTAGAATCCTTTGCATACACCACCAAAATAACAACATCGGTACCATAGAACAAATGGACACAATCAAAAATATATGTGATGACCTTAACATAAACCGTACAACCACACAAATTGCTCCTCCTAGCTTGCAAAATATAAAAGTTAACAAAAGCAAAACATGGAATGCCCTCACTTACTCAAGTCCATACACACACAATCGTAACACAATCCCACCAATCCCAAACTACGAGAACAAAACACCCCTCAAATTCTCTCCCCAATATTGCCTCTACACAGACGGATCCTTCAACCCTCCAAAATAGGATATACATGGCTACGGGAAGAAGTTGGTTACGGCATATATAACCAAGAAAAAAAAATATCAAACTTGCAATACGACTACCAGGCCTACAAAACATTTTAAGAGCATAATTAATGGCCATACACCACACCCTTACAATAATATATACAAACTTCCCAAATGAACCCGCACATATCTTCACAGACTGCCTCAATGGCCTATATGTGATACAAAACCAAATAAAACACCCCACACCTCATAACAACCACCCAAATAAAACTATTTTAGAATAAATAATTAACTTCCTTATACAAAGGATTCAACCCACAACACTATATAAAGTAAGAGCATATGCAAACATCATGGGATTGAATTATTGCCTTAAGTATTAGATTAGACTAGGATTATTTAGAACTACTAAAGCTTTATATTTTTGAAACCTTTGAGACAAGTAGCCGATGACATAAGGTAATGTCTAAAGTGGTTCATCTCATCCATAAAGATGACTGAACTCTTATTACTGAGAATACATGAGTGCCACGAATCCCCGGCCCGGAGGGCCCCGACACATGCCTACACGTACTTCTAATGTGCAAACAACACCACATACATGCCCTCCGAACCAAAAGCCATAATAAGGCAATATGAGAATTAAAAAAAAAAAAAACTTATAGTGGCATCAAAAAAGTCAAAATGTTATATTCTCATGAATGCATGCACATTCAATAATAACCCACCATAAAACACAATCCCCCATGGCTACTACCTTGCACGTGTGGTCAACAAAGATGTCATTGCAATGCCAAATTCAATCCAGACATCTTATGTGTGAAAGGACTACCATATCAATCCCCACCACCAACATAACCAAATGGGAACCTAACAATACAATTCATGGAATTCACATATCGTAATGATAGAATACCAGATGATACTTTAATCATAAAAACATAAAAATATAAACCATTGATAGACAATATTATCAATAGAGGATGGAAGGTAGACCCACTAATAGTCATCACGGCTGGTGCTAGGGTAGCCACACACACACCTTCTATGAAGAATATTGAAATAATATTTAAAATCCCCAAAATAAGCATCAAACACGCATTTGAGGAAATCAACGTCATTGCCATACAACATGCCATGTCCATAATCCTACACAAAAGGAGAATAGAAAACAATGAACCATTACCAACATATACACAACCTACATAACAACCCCAAATACCCACCCAAAAATAAATAATCAAGATTAAAAGAAAATAATAAAATGCCAACAAGAGCCAAAGAATTGTTACAACCCACGGCAAGGGCTAATGGCCATATGTTCCACCAAGTAAACTCGCATAGCATATGCTAAGTCACTTACATCACAGAAGAAGAAGAACTCCGGTCCCGGGAGGGGCCGGAGTGAATAAAGTGTTTGTTCATAAGACGTCCTAGGCCATACCCCAGGGTATTGGCGTTGGATGTAATACTACTTCACCCTTTTCAGGGAGTAGACACTATGTTAGTAACAAGTGGCTTTTACCGGTTGGCCGGGAAAATGAGCGTTTGGTAGAAGGAGGAATGTGTTGGGTCTGTGATGTTTAAGTATGGTTTTGTAGGTTTGTAATGGGTTGTTTATTTTCTATCCTTCTTTTGTGTATTAATATTGAGTGCGCGAATTGTGTGGCGATTATGTTGATTTGTTTGAATGTATTTCGGATTTGCAATGTAGGGAGTTTAAGTTTTGTTTCTAGTTCTTGCATTGAGCGAATGTGAGTTGTGGCTCTGGCACCTGATGCTAGTACAATGAGTGGGGCTGCATTCCAACCCCTTGCTATGATATTATTGATGAGAGGTTGATATTTTGTAATTTTTCTCTCTCTTGTTTCAGTGGAGAACCTGTCGTTGCAGTATGTAGATTCTATGAATTGTATAGTAATTTCCGGTGTAGGGGCTATTGGTGGGGGAGAGTTGTACGGATGGCCGAAGATGCATAGTATGTCGGGGTTGAGTCTAGCGTTGCAATGGCATCTTTGGGTGCCGCATGTGCATGGTAATAACCATGGTGGCACCGTGTTTTCTTGGGGTAGTTCGTTGTATGTTCCCACATTCATGAGTATGTAGTGTCTTGTTATTTTGTTTGAGACGAGGAGTCTACGTATTTTCCACACTGCTTTGTCATGTCTACTTGTGATTAGTGCGTGTATGTGTTGTTGTTTGCATTTAAGAAGTGCATGTAGCCATGTGTCTGCTTCTAGTGAATTACAAATAGGGCATGTGTGGGATGGGTATGCGTTTCTACCGAAAAATAGTTGTTTCCGGGCATGTCCCATGTATTGTCCGGTTCTGAATTTTACTAGGCATGTTTTTTGTTTGTTTGTGATAACCAGGTTATTCCAAAAATCATTTGATAATGCTTTGTCGATATCTTTGTTGTCGAGCCATTTATGTAACTGGTGTGTTTGGGTTGCTATAATTGCTAGATTGTGCTTTTTGTCGTGTTTAAGGATGTATTTACCAAGGTGTCGTATGGGGCCCTTATCTGGTGTTTCTTGCATTGAGTGCCACCAACCTTTTTGGAGGTAGTATGGCGTGGGGTGTGCATGTTCATATGTTGCTATGGCATCTCTATGTTCTAATGCACATCCCATTTTGGCTAGTTTGTCTGCTTGTTCGTTACCACTTATGTTCGTATGTGCTTTGACTTTATGGAGCGTGGTGGTTTGTGTGCAAGATTGTAGCATCTTAATTATATATTCAAGTATTGTTTTATTTGGGTGGCTATTGTGCATGGTTGGGTGTTTTGTTTGTGTGTTTAGGAGGTATAGAACATTGAGGCAGTCTGTGAAAATGTGTGCCGGTTCGTTTCTGTATGTGGTGGTAAGGAGGCGTAAGGTGTGATGTATGGCCATTAGTTCTGCCCGTAGTATGTTTTGAAGTCCTGGTAGTCTTTCGGAGATTTTGAGGTTTTTAAAGGGGTTGTATATACCATATCCTGTTTTTTCTCTTTTCCATTGCCCTTGGGTTGTTTCTTTGGGTGGCATAAATGATCCGTCTGTGTAGTAGCAAAATTGTGGTTGATATTTGGGGGGTAAGCATATGTCTTGGTTGGTGATTAATGGGGTATTGGTAGTTGAGATCGTAGGTGGGGGGGGGGGTATGTGAGTTGAGACCACTTCTTGATACGGTTGACTTGGGTGTTTATTGGCGTAGGTGGTGCAATTGTGTTAAACATAGTGGGTATTTGTAGGGTGGTGCCAATAATGTCCATGTTTCGTGGGTATCCGCTTGGTCCAAGTGCCGTGGTTTTGTGGTGTATATACAATACCCGAATGTCTCAACTTTCTGTTCGGGGTTCTATTCGTAGTTATGGTGGTATTGTGGGTTCATCATATATAATGGTGTCCGCCTTAAAGTGTGTAATGACATGTGAGTCTGGGAAAGGGCCGTCATGGGGGTTGGCGTTGTGGTACCAATTGGGATCAGTTGTGATAAGGATTGTAATTGTGTCTGGGTTATTTTTTGGATGCGAGTCTTGCCCAATGGAGGGCTTGATGGGTGTCATTTTTCTGTGTGTGGGTGGGCATACCCGTTGCCTATCCATTTATGTTGGAATGCTGATCCTATTGATCCAAATACTTTGTCCCTTGGGAATGGGGAGGAGAATTGTCTCAATGTGGTGGGGCATGTTACAGGTGATGAAAAATAGGAATGGGTGATGTGGAAGGAATCTATAATGTTTTCAAGGATGGCATTTGGGAGTGTGTATTGTGCGAGCTTGAGGGGGTCATTTTTGGGCATTCTATATTTGTATCTTTTGTATAGCCATGCAACTTCTTTTTCAAATGATTGTATGGGGGGGTTCTAAATTTTGTGGTTTGTTTAATGCATTTTGGTATTGTTGCCACAACCATTGTAGTCTCTGCTCAGGGATAGTAATTAGATGGCGGCCATCATCATCGTAAATGTGCGATACACCATGTTGGCTATGGATGGTGTTTTGTGTGTGGGTGATGTCATTTTCTGGGTTACATTTGTTAATATGAATATGATAGAGGTATGACTTGTGGTGGGGGGATGTATCTAGTGTCTCTCATTTGTTCGTCATTGAAGTTTAGTTGTAGGATGTATGTGAAGTGTTGGTGTTGTTTGTGGGTGTAATATTGTGTTAGTAGTAGAATGTTATGATTTATGGTGTTTTGGTTGTTCCATGGGAAAAAATCTCTTTGGGGGAGCCACTTGTTATATATTGTTTCGTTTGGGATTAGCCATTGGCATAAATAGGATGTATAGTGTTTTGTGATTTTTTATTTATCTTTGTAAGTGTGGGGGCGATCCTTTATTATAGAGTGGATGGGAAATTGGATGTGGTTTTTTTGAATATATGAGGGTGGTTTTGGGTATTCCGGTTGTGGAGGTGGTGTGGGTTGTGTGTTATGTCTTCCTGTTCTTGGGTGTATGTTGTGGTTTTGTATTTTGTATGTATTTTTTAGGGTGTTTGGTGTGGCATGTGTTGGGCAGTTGTTTGGGCATTGGTTGTGACATGGTGTTTCGCAGAAGAGTACACGTGCTTGGTCTAGGGCTGCTTTGATTGTTTTAGTGGGTGTGTCATAGTAATGTTTGAATTCATCATTTGTCATTAGTTGTGTACTATTGGGGTGTGTTATGTGCTTGAATCCAATTATGTTATGTAGTGTTAGTTTATGCAGGTATTTGAGGGAGATTGTGGGGGTTAGTGTGGGTATGTTTTGTGCTTGACGCATCCACTGTGTTTCTAGTGGTGTGGAAAGGAGGAGAAATTTTTCTAGTGTGCTTCTAAGGTGGATGTTATTAGTTGTTTTGAGTAAGAATAATGTGAGTATGAATCAACGGTCCGGATGCACCATGAAGAATCTCATATATAGCGCCTCAATGACACGGCAACCGAACCGGCAAAAAGGTGTGAATCTAGCCAAAGGTGTGGAAATATCAATCTCCTAAATCTATACGGAATTTATAAATTTTTTTCTTGAAAAATATAAATTCATTAGAACCACACAAATACGCAAAGTCGTCTTAAGGAAAGAGCCTTTTACTCTCACATAAGTGTCCAATTAAGGAGATTGGCCATGTAAAGGCCCACAATACCTTACACCTAGTAGCCTCATAGCGGCATGGCTGCCCGAGAAGCTGCCCTGGATGCCCGGTGCCCGGCACCGTCTCCTGGAGTGAGTGCCGAGGTAAAAGCCACCTAGACCAATTTCGCCTCATCACTGCCCTCGCTCGCTCGCTCGCAAACCCTAGCAGAGCTTTCTTACACGGTTGCAGCCCATCCGTGAAGCATTCTTCCACAATCCGATAACTTAGAGGCGATGGCTGCCTCGTCTGCTGCCGCCACGGCCATGCGCCGGCTAGCCTCCAAGGTCGCAGCAGCACCTTCTGCTGCTCCCTCTGGTTAGTACGCCGTCTTACCATTTTTTTTCTTCTGTCTGGAACCCTAGCCTCTGTATCGACACCGTCCATCGTCTTTAACTAGTTTGTTCACCTTATTTCTATTTGTTTCTTCTTTTGAAGCGGTGTTACTGAATTGTACTCTTACTTGATCGGATGTCCTGGAGTACTTGTACGAAATGAGTTTTGTTTAGGAATGACCCTGGAAACGACAATTCAGAGATCGAGAAGATTGCATTAGATTCCGGCTGTCGTCATGTCCTTCTAGATATCGTTCTTCAATTTCGGACTCTCAACAGCATTTGTAGCTCGTTTTGGGCTTGTAGTATTGGCGGTTGTAGTGGAATTCGTTCAGTTGACATTGGATGTTGAGTGAGTCTGTACGAGTAATAAGCATTTTAAGGAATGCCTCTATTCTTGTGAAGATCAATATTAGTTCCTCATTTTTGATTGCATCAGAAGTGGATTGTGCTTATATCTCGGCGTGAATGTTAAACTGGTGGAGGTTATGAATGTGAATTTGTGGTTCTTCATTGGCTCTGTGACTTATAAGGTAGTGGTCGTTTTTTGCAAGTACATGTGGTTGTTACTTGCAGATCTTCTCTCAAGTAGCTATTATCATGCGCGTCATTTTAAACTAAAGTAACAGGTCTAATGCGACCCAGCTTGGATCCTTGAACGATGGACATAAATATGAATTCCTTTATTTAGGCTTATTTAACACGGTCCACTTTCAGAGTACGAGTGAAGAACTGTCAGAGTGCCTTTGATCATCTTCACATCTGCACTAGTGTAGACGGAAATCAAATGGTTAATTTCTTGTCGCCTCGAAATATAACTCCGATCTGCGAACTCTAAATCTTGGCTGATTGCGAATGTGGATGGCGAAGCCTTGATGAATCGCAGAGAAATTTGGAGCCCGCCTTGAATTTATGTGGATTTCTAAAAGGTGATGATCAGGGAGTTGTCACCTGGTCACACATGCCTCCCAATTCTGTTGATTATTGAAAATGGAATGGTTAACACGTAGTCCAATAGTTCTCAACACATGTCTAATGGGTGTCCGCTCTTAGATCCGCACCCATCATATGCACCACTTAAATGTAGGTGTTCATTTAAGTCACATAGCAGAATTTAGCCTACTTACCTTAGCGCAAGTTGAATCCATGTTCTCTTCATTTAGAAGACACTTATGTTGATATAGAAGTATCTGTACGCAGAGTACTATTCTTTGGGGTTACATTTAATAGGTCACAGCTAGTAACAGCTACTTTTTCGATTCCATCTCAAGACCGCACTTGCACATGATGTGATATTAGTGCTTGTGGATATATCCACGTGAAACATGTCTTTTAGTCCTGTTGCTTGAGAAACAATTGGAAGTGAGGCACTTACAGTAGCTGTCAAACTCCTTCATAGTGTGGAAGGTCCTGGTAATGATACTCTTTGTTAAAACACCCTGAAGATGAAAACCAGAGAGACGCTAAAAGTCTAGAGTACCTTCACAGAGCCATATGACTTGGTTGCCATTTACTTGTCAGACTTTGCAGTTTATAAACTTGTATAGAAGTTGTTTGGTTTGTGATTGGTCAATATGTATATTGTTTGCCAAATGTGTCACCCTTGAAATGGGGTCTGTACATGCATGAAGGCAAGGATGATATTTATACAGGAAGGCTAGATCTTCCTGTGTTGTCTTATGGACTACACATCCGGATGATCCATCGTTGGAAGTCCGAGACAGTGAGACTAAAGATGAATTTCAAAAGTATAAAATAAAGTGTTAGTCCTTTCCTTTATAGACTTTTGGAATCTTTATATCATGTCTTGTCTCTCTTTTCTTCTCCATGTTTTTGTAGAGTTCTGAAGATGCTCCGTTCTGAACGCCCAGTAAAAACACCGGATGCTTATATGATGGTTCTCTGTTGTCATTATAGTAGAAAGTGCTTAAGGGTTGGTGATAAGATGATATTGAGAGGATTTTCCGGTTAGACTGGTGGCAGGTCTCATTGATATTGTACTGGATGTTGTAGGAACACGGCAATTCCATTCAACAGGAGCTAAGAGCTACAGCAACGACTACATTCATGCTGAGCATATGTACAACATAACGGGAATGAAGAACCGCAAGGTCAAGATGTTTGTTGGTGTTTTTGGTTCCCTGGCTATTGGCACCATTGTACCAATCTGGGCTGTGCGATTCCAAATGAAAAAGCAAGGTGCTTTGTAGATGATTAGCTTGGAGGTCAATGAGGGTCACAAGGTTTGTCTTGCTACTATTCATAGCAGGATTGACATGTACATGAGTTGTGCATAAATTAATTCCCGTGCATTGTCAGAGCCCTGGTCCTCAGGTGCACATTTTGTCATCTCATTGTATCTTTCATGAGTTTGGAACTTTCCAATCTTTAACTTCTTATTGAGTGGGTAAGTGTGTTCAATTGCTCTTTTTGTGCAGCACCAGATACTCTTACTGAGTGAGTGCAATAAAAGACTTCCCTGATAGCTAATGAAGTGGTTCGTTTTTGTTATTGTATGTTCATCAATAAGGTTCTGATCTGTTGCCTTCCAACTAGACAATAATCCATTATTATTGAGATGTTGTGGATATGTTTGTGCCTCCTGCAAAGGCAAATGCAATGACAATTGCAGAGTCTTCTCTAAAATAACCCATAAGGTAAGTGGTCCTTAAAGTGACACACGCATGTTTTGTTGAATTTGGGTTTCTAACCATTTTTTGCAAATTTAAGAAAATGAACTTAGGTCAGCAAATGGTCAGAAACATGTCCATCAATATATATACATTCTTTGCGAATTCTATAAATTGCTAAAGTGCATTTCAACGTTGGATCTTCTGGTGTCACAGAGGGATTCCACTAATATTGGATTGTTAGCTGAAAACTACCTCAATATCAACGCAATACAGTCCACCCTTGATATCTGTTAATAATTCGGACCAATGAAACTTACAACACTCATGTGGTGTTCACATGAGTATGTGGGTAGCATCAACATTTGTAACACTTATGTGACTTTCGAGTTCAAAAATGAAAATATAAAAGATATAAATGTCATCGTACACCTAAAGCGTAATGGGAAAATGAATCTCTGGTGGTTTAATGAGATTCTTGTCCGCGCCAAGATCTTATATCTTTTTGAAGTGTTTGAATGCTCTAGAAATGAAATGAAATGTGTTAAGTCTTTGTTCACGCCGGCCCCTTGCTAAAAAGGGATTGGAGTTTCTATCTATCTTGTTCCAAAAATTATTTCAAGGTCACTAATGCACTTTCAACATCCTTGAATCCTACGCTACCTACCAAAACATCACTAATTTTCACTTCGTCAACTTTTGCAATGGGTTCATTGTCAGTTGCATCACCTCCTTCATCAAGCATACTATAATCTCCTCCTTAGTAGGTGTGTAGGGATTGTTAAGATCAAAATCCAAATTATAATTGATGAACTCATGTGCATGAATAGTGGGTCCACATTCACTCTCTCAAGATACCAATACTAGTTGTTCCAGTAAGGTAGTAATTTCATCCAACTCTCTCTTTTGTATTGCTTCTCAAGCTCCTCAATCTCTAATGTTGCCTCCTTTGTTTCCATGTTGTCAAAAAACCTTCAAAGAATACATGCATTTCTCCAACAATTCATGATTGTTGATGTAATAACTCAGAGAAAATTGGGCTCCAAACAATTTCTTTAACCTACTATACATTTAAAAGTGATTGTGTGCCTGACGTATGCATGCAACAATATTTTCTACCAAGTTATAAATACATGTAGCACCTTCATCCAAGTTAACACTTAATGAGGTGAATTCATTGAAGAGGGGAGCGTAAATTTTCAGAATTTGCTTAGCGTTTAACAATTAACACTTAATAGTGCATTATCTGGAAGTTTTTTAGGGAGCGCAATTTTCCCTTAACACATGTACAATTTCAACACTTATTGGGGTAACATTACTGAGGGTGGATTGTACTTCGTAAGAGTCTTCCATTAGATGAGAGTGTTGTTCACCTTTTGTGGAACATCTCTTACACCACCTCATTAAACTTGTGGATCTTAGATTAGATCTAAGATTGGCCTAAGTTGGCGCCTTGTTAAATTATTTATACATCCTTCTTACACTGCCACTATAAATGGCCAAAGTGTTATTTTGTGCACATGCCGTATATGATTAGTGACTTTTATCTTTGGCTTACTCAATGCACCATAATATTTACTTGTTGACACTTTGTAGATGAAATATAGGTGTCACTTGAAGTTGTTGTTTCTTTTAGGCACACATACTTTTAGTACATAGAGAAAGAAAATTCTATAATATCATCCCCCCACTAGATTACACAAATGCCAAACACAACTTATAGTATTATATGTGTTTGGGGAGGTTGTCAATTTGGGCGGGACTACTCATCATGAGTCAAAGTCCACCAATAATTGGTCATGCCCTGCCATAATGAAAGCTCAACCAATAATATGCAACCACCTAAACTTGACATAAAATAAAGTAGTGAAAAATAATATCCACTATTAAATAAGTTCTTTGGGGGGTGGGGGAGGAACGTCATATAGGTCATTTATGGCGGGGGTTTGCTCTCATTGTACTTGCAACAATACACATTTTTGATGGGGTGGCCATTGGTGGCTCTTGCTTTTTCACAATACCTACTGTATACTTGAATACCCAATAGCAATAATATCCGGGATGTCATGTTTGCTGGGGATGCTCTAAAGGTTAGTTTCCATTTAGGCCGGTTGCCCGCCAAATTCTAGTGGAAATGTAGATGCCACTAAGTAGTATCTACATTTCCACTAGAATTTGGTGGGTGACCGACCTTCATGGAAACAACTTTAAGGGAGCCACATCAAATGAAAGAAAGCTACATAAAAGTCTCTAAAAACCCAAGTGCCTTCCTCTCTTCCATTCCTCCCTCTCCTGCAAGTTCTCTCATCTCTCTCCCTTCCTACCTACCTTCTGCCTTTCGTGGGTCTTCCATTGGGGTGCATTTATTTTTTCTTTATTTTAAAATATGCATTTAAAAATATGCAACAAATTTTGAGGTGTTTTTATGTTTTTAATTATGAATTCACTACTACAGCCAGTCCAGGCCAATAGGGCAAATATAGACACTCGCAACTTCGTTAATTGTTCCATATTACCATATAGCATTAGTATAGTCAAACTCAACGACAATGGCAAAGCCCTGAGCCTTGCCACACGAACTGACCAATACCATAATACAAATTTCGCATCAGGGGACGATCTAGGCGCAGTCTTGCATCAATACTTGGGCGGAGAAGAACTCGAAAAATTGGTCTTGGAAGAGGGGAATGTTTCTGCCAATGATTTACCATAAAGGACCTCAAGGATTGATGTCTTCAATGATTTTCAATAAAAACATTAAGAATGTTTTGAAATATTTTTAAATGTATTTTATAATGCCACCTTTGACCTCTAGAATAGAAAATGCAACACTGATCTTCCACCTTGCCTTCATACACATTGTGTTTATTGAAGGTTAAGCAAGTTCCGACCTTATGACTATTTGTTCTAAAGAAAAAGTGGAAGCGTGCAAGAAGTGATGAAATAATCAATGAATATAAAACACATGGAACTTCTACATTGATTATTGTGGGCCACACTAATCATGAGGATACCACACTTAAAAAAAGCAATGATAGTAATGTGGGCACACTATTTAATGACCCACACTACACATCATTAGATGTCCAAGAAACATATGATGATATCTCTGAGTTTGACTTCTTTTCCAAAGAAAATAGTTTGTTTTGTTGAGCTTCTTGTGCCCTTTCTAAACACGAAGAGTGCCTCCTAACTTTTTGTGATTTGGTTGTAGTGAGCATTCAAAGATCAATCAAATATACCTCCAAGAAACACATGCATGTCTATTTTATTTTATTTTTGTCCCTTGATTCGTGGACTTAGGAAGCAAGTTTTTGCTTTTACTATATATTCAAATTCTAAAGTCTTACAATTGATACTTATCCACAACTACATGACATTAATAAGCCTATAACCTTAGCTCCCTTTTTATATGAAGGATGGACAATGAGAGGAACAATAAAATTTGTCGAGCCAACTCAATACGTGGGACTTCATTCTTAGCCACTTTATTTCACATTCTAGGTTGATATGCCTAGTAGGTGTTGGTTATCATGCGGGGCTCAACACATGCAGATAGCATAATGTCACAACACTATTTACCAAATTTTATTTATTATTTACAGTTTGGAAGACCAACAAGCTTGACCCCAGGGTGAAAGTGATAAAGTGTACAATACTCGAGCTGATAACTATCATTTTGTAAGGGAGACCCAAATAAAAAAGGGATATTATGCCTACAAAATTCCTAACCCCACGGTGCAACAACCTACATATGTGTAATGTTATGTAGAAAGCAAAGAATGAGACCATAGTGATTGGTTGAAGATTCGATTATAACTAGCATTGCAAGCTACTTTCAAGCACCTTGGTGTAATTTTTTTTTTAAAAAAAAAAACTTATGGGTATAATTATCAAAGTAATGGCCATGAGTGGAAGTCACATTTAAAGGCCATGAGAAATGAATTTAATATACACTAAATAGCCCTATTAGTGTGGGTGAAAATTTTGTGTGGAAATAATTAGTGTGGGCCGCATTGATCTTCTAGTCAAGGTGGAATTAATGTGGGTCCAAGGCCCTATATCTTCTTCGAAGACTTCTTGAAGACTTTTGACCAACACATTGAATATTAGTTAAAATTTATTAAAAAAAATTGTTACACAAAATAAATTGATTACACACATTTGATTTTCTAGAAATAAAAAATTAATGTGGTACATGCTAATTTTTACTAGACACTAAGTGTGGGTTGAAATTAATGTGGCCCACATCAATTCTCATTATGAAAATTAATAGTGTAGGCTCTAGAAACTTATTGTGGACCACATTAAGAGGACTATTTAGTGTAGCTACAGTAGTACACCGTTTATGGTATTTAGTGTCACATGCATAGTAGTGTCACTTACCTTATTTTGAGACATATGGTAGGTTTCACTAATGATTAACATCTTCATCATAAGTGTCACCTCGTGACACTTTGGCATTCAAGTGCACTTACTAATGTCTTGAGTATGAGTTAGTGTTGACAAGTGGACTAAAATGTACACAAATGACACTTGACATTAGTTTGGTCAAGAATGTCTTCTTCCTGCATATTAAAATCTAAACATGTGACACTTGCTGTTAGTATGCTCAATAAAATCTTCCCCTTGCATGCTAAAATGCAAAACTACCATCTCAAGTATCTCAATGTGCTACCCTAAATGTCATAATGTAAACGAGTTAAAAAGTTACTTATGTTTTGATGAATACTATCATATTGGTAATCAACGGATGTGCCACTTTGAGACCTCTAGGCATCTAGTGTGGGCTAAACTAAACTAAATACCATAAACTATGCAGTTGAACTTAACCTTGGAGTCCTTGTCTCCTAGCTCCAGACAGAGTCCTATCAATTGCGTCGCAATCCGATTTGTGCTGGCCGTGGCAATCGCTACGGGATCGAACAAATCAATCCCAGAAGAATCATCGTTGGAAGTGGGTAAAGTGCTCCCCAAGATTTTATACTTACCGTCGGCAATCATGGCATTTTGCGCGAGAGCCGACTATATCAACGTCTCGACCTGGACTCTCGCAGACTCGCTTTTGGAGCACTTTCAGAGTTGAGGAATGAGAAAGGCCGTGTTGCTCAAAATTGAGAGAATCCGGGGGTTCAAGGAGCCATGATACGTTCCGGAAGACATCGCCATCGGGAATCATCGTTTCAACCAAGTGCAAGTCTTGGAGGTGAGGTTGGCATCTCTTTGGAGGGTAGTAAGTATGTCTTACTCGAGAGTTGACCTACTCTCGGAGGCTTGCGGTAGAGTTTCAAGGGGTGTTCGTTGAATTGCATGCCCATCCAATTAGAGTCTGGATCTTTCTGTATCGAAGACCTCATTGAAATGATCTGATCTAATCTAATGCGTGTCAGAACTTGGCCGCAATGGCGGGTTATATGGACGCGGATGTGTGGGGTAACCTATCGACGGAGATTTTAGAGCGAGTCGTTGCCTTTCTGCCACTTGCTGACTTATCTCGATTTCGTGTGGTGAACAAGACATTCAATCTTTGGATACTTTCATCCAAGTTCAGGGAGCTTTGTTGGGAGCTTCCACTGCGAACATCCCGCCTGTTCATGTGGAAAGTTTATGGTCTCGGTATCGTTAGCACTTTCCAGGTTCGTGCCGGTGCTAAATTCCTGGATTTTGACCATGAGGATCTGCGGCCTTACTCACAGCCACCGTGGATTCAAAACCTTCGAGCAGCAGCTGGAGGTGTTTTATTTCTGGAGTACCGGAAAACGTCATTTGTGCAAAGCGAACGAGGCATCGACATTGTTTATGACCTAGGGACACATACATGTGTGCGACTTCCACCACCGGAATCTGCCTATCATACCCGCACGGTGATCCATGTGTCCTCAAAAGCTTCCGGGGGGTTTAGGGTTGTTTATGTGGCACCTCATTTCGAAACTGGAGGTGAACATACGACCATTGATGTCTATGACTCGGTGGTGGATAGGTGGAGGCAGATCCACATACCTTTAAGAAAGTATGCAGCCTCTGTGAACTCTTTCCGGTCTGTTATCCTATTCGACAAGATCATCTACCTGTTTCAGAAATTCCACACCATTAAGGACCTCCTCGTCTCCTTCGACATGAACACAGGTGCAGAAGAGCGAGTTCTGTCACAGATTCCCAATGGTTTACTAACCCCAGTACCCATCGCCACCCATAGCCGCTTGTTGTTGGTTGGTAGAAAGGGAGAGGACTTGCAAATCTGGGAGGTGGATCTATCCAGCAAACGGTACATGAAGATCGCCCAGAGGACTGTGTGGGCAAGGTCGAACAACTTCCGGTATTATGCTGCGGGATGCGATGACTTCATCTTCTTCAGTATCGGATCCCAGAGTCGACCCACTGTCTACGACTTGCTCCACAAGACATGGCGCACTCTACAATGCCACCCTGCACCAAAATTTCATGCAAGCAAGTACACCTTCTTCATTGACTCTAAACATCAAACCTAAGTGCATGCTGTCACCACCAAATTCATTTCTGTACCGCACTTTCCCTCGCCAATAGATCATCTGGAAACCTTCACTCACATTGTTTAAATTTCAGTTGACACTCTCTGGAACAACATTTGCTACATTCCTGAAGAATTAAGTATGTAATTGTACACCTTCTTCATTAATTGTAAACCCTGATCCTAAGTGGATGAAATTCATATCTTCATCACACTTTCCTCCACAGGTAGGTAAGCTTTACAGTTTCACATCTTTCGAGGTTCATTGACACTCTGGGGACTATATTCTTGGAGAATAGAGTACATGTAAATTGTACGCCTTCATGGAATCTAAACCTCAACCCCAAGTACATGCTTTGAGTGCCAAATTCATTAAATCGACCACACTTTTCTCCAAGCTCGAAACTTTCAGTGATGTGTTTTGAGGTTCACACTTGGGACTTTTAAGTCTTCCTGGAGAATAGAATGTGTTAGTGCACCTTCATTGACGGTAAACCTTAATTCTAAGCACAAAGTCATATCTTTGCTGCACTCCACCACTGAGTAAGATTGCAATTTATCACTCACATGTTTGAGGTTTAGTTGACAATCTCTGAAACAACACTTACAATATTCCTGAAGAATAGAGGTTGACACTAGAGGTGGACTACCCTACAGATGAACTGATGGACACACTTCCTGAAGCTGCTACCTATGTAAAATAATCCAATAGATGCATTCTAAAATGAATGGGTGTATTACACACCAAGTGCTCGAGGGATGGCAATGTCCATGAAAGGCCCTTCTCTTCTACCTTAAACCTTCTCAGTCAATGTATACAAGTCATGAGTAAAACATCGTAATCTTAGGAGAAGGTTTTAAGATAGTTCAGATATGCCTCTGCCTTTTCGCCCATTAATCATCCAGTTTGTATGGGCTTTTGATATCTTCTTTGTTGTTTGGCACAAATGAAACCCACTTCAATTGCAAAAGAACAATGTCTAAGACTCTAAACACCTCATCAAAAGGGCAACCACACCAAGAGCTTTAATAACCAAGGCTGCATTGGGCAGCCTCTATAGTCAGTTCCACATTACTAGAGGACTTTTGTGGTTGTAATCATATGCAAATTCTCCAGGGCAGTTCCGAAATTGTTCCACTCGGATGCCAAATCATCAATTCCTAAATACCCCATCAGTGCATAGCTTTGTTCACTTTCACTATCAGCACAGGAGAGAGTTGCGAGTTACATCAAAACATGGAGTTTTTGAACACCTAGTCAGGATTGAGACTTCACTCAGCAAGATTTCTTTGTGATTATAATCCTGGTTCAGAGAACCTAAATGGTCAAGAATGAATTTCGAAAAGAAGAATTAATCAAACGCATGAGTTGACTATTCTAGTTCAATGGAGAAATTTCCTTCATTATCTACCTGCTTTCCTCACTGACTTAAGGTTGAAGCATCTATAACAATTAAAATAAGGGCGTTAGCATCTGTTCAGGAGTAGTAACGGGGAATTATTACAGAAACAACTTCCAAAGAGAATGCAAATAAAGTTCTCATCAATATGCAAAGCCCTAAAACTTTCAAAACGATACAGTTAGAGTTAAGACGTAGTCGATCTATAGGTTGACCCGCTCATCTAAATGATGATGCTTGGCTTCAACAGTTGTCAAAACTCTTATGAGGGTAGTTATTCAAAAACCGCCACCACATATTCTAAGCCTGAAGAGATGATCGCCTAAAAATATAGATTTCATCCATGTCGGCAATACATGACCCAAGTGAGCAGTTAAATGGACATGGTCGACTATGGATACCTTGACCTTAGTGTGTCAAGTTGTCTAGATGGATCAAAATACATTCTTCCCCTGAACATCGTATTCCAATAACAGGGGTTTGCCCTAGATTTCCATATGGTTGTCTTCCAAGGTGTTTCTGTCCGAAATCAAATCACAACACAACAAATCCTTCCCAATCTACAAATGCAAATTACTCTAAAAGTACATTAGATCTTAGCAGGGCCTATTGGAATCTTTGATAAATCAACTAAAAGAAATTGTAGAACTTCAAAACTCCATGTGCTTCAAACGAGGAATAAAGCACTCAAATCCCCAAATCCCCGTCTAATTGAAAAGAAGCACTCACATCCATCAGGTCTACTTGGAAAGAACCACAACCCTGGGAACATTATCTCAATAGTAAAAGAGTCAATACAAACTTAGAGGTAAAATATGCCCCAAGATGCTGGTACAGCATAAATCATAGAATGTTTGTCAACGTCACCAATAATATTACATACCAAGACAAGGATATGAAAAATAGGCTCTCAACAATTCTTTAAAGCAGTAGACATCAATAGACAACCAGCAAGGTATATAAAAAGGTCCAAACCTTACAGGCTATCCTTGCACTTCTTATGCCTCTACCGTATGATAGCAACACTACTAGACAACCATCCAGCTTCAAGGAAATGCCTCAGCACACTTTTTAACTCAAGAAATTCTCACCAACAGGGGAGGAGCTGACCAAGAATTTCAACAATAGCATTTAAGCTACATAGCACAAGCTTTACTAGATATCTTACTCCTCCTCTTCAGCTTCTTCCAGCCACTTCACAAAAGGCTCAAGACCTTTCACAAATGTTTGCCTGTCACCACACTGAAATGTATTAGTTACTGGGTTATATTGAAACCACTAGAATAGCATAGCACAATATTCAAGCATTCCGGCAACTTTCTAGTAGAGTGAACTCTTGTCAGTTGGTCCTTCATGGTCAAATTGAACTCACTAACCAAGGTCTGACCTACCCTCTTAAAAAAAACACTCCCCTCTAAACAATGTTCATAAAACAAAACAGACTCGTTTTCCAGACCAGAGGCCTTACCGTCCCTTTGGATTAGAACCCTTCTTGTACCAAGTAAGAACTGTGTCTTCGTCTAATACATCTTGATCATACAGGGCTCTGATGATCTCTGGAAACAGCTTCATCAGCTTTGCATCCTCGTAACAATGGATCTGGATCTTATACATCAAATCCATCTCCAGCTTTGCTGTTGTGCAAAATGCTCCCAGAAGTTTGCCCCATGTCTTCACCTGGAAACTCCACAAACCATTCCCAATACCTCACATTCAGTACCATTAGATTGCATCCACTGCACCAACCTCACAGCAACCACCATCTCAGGTCATGTCAACTTTTATTTTGCCCCTCACCATCTTTACCAAACCCAAAAAGGAAACATACAAGCTCTTGCACCCTCTAGAATCAACAACTTTGGAGTAGACCAGACCTGTCGCAGAGCAAGGTTGGAGTTTTGCTGCTGGTTCTTGCCAGACCACTGCACAGCATCCATGATGGCATCCCAAATTGTGCGAACCACGTCCATATCAGGCAAACTGGCTTCCCTGCGTTTCAGCTTCACCATCTCAATCACCTCTCCCACATCTATGTTCTCTGCAATCTGGTCTGTCAAGGTGGTCCTCAGCTCTTTCAGCTTCACGTCGAACACCTTCTTTGTGTTGTACTCCACCAGTACGCCCAGACCCTCCTTACTGCAATCGTAGTCACCACAAAACCCCTAAATCAGCTCACACTATGGGAAACCACTACCAAGACATGGTAATTCCAACTATTCTACCATACCAGCTACCATATCAGTAGCTCAAACCACCTTATAAAACTATGTGTCAGCATCACACCAAGAACAATGACCATACTAGCTGACGTATGAGGTCAGAAATGTACTTGAAATGCTCCGCAAAAGCTTCGATTGACCGCTTCTGCGCAGGGAACAGATCCAGAAGCCGATCGTCCATCTTTGCACGCTTTAGAAGACTCACCAGATCATCTAAGCTGTTTTCCACCAGATACTCTTTGAATGCATCCGTCACAAAGAACAGAACGGTACCCTTTGCAATCAATGTGTCGCTCAGCAGTGCTGAGAATATAGTTTCCGGTGGCAGCCCAGAAAGCTTCTGAGAAAATGTAAGCGCAGTGAAGATGGCCAACTTCTTGCGGTCATCAGGCCCGTATAGTTCCTGTCAAATGCCACCATGCCAAATCAGCCACACCACCACAATCCACACCCTCATACATCCGCACCTTCATTTGATAAGCATCTGCACCCACATCTTCATACAACTCAGGAAGATAGACATGTCCATGTCCCATTCTTCTATACAAAAAGGAGCCCGTCCAAGCTTTACAATATCAAACCATCCTGACAACATTGCTGTAGGAAAGCCTGGCAGAGGACTGACCAATGACTGTAGCAGCCTGCGCATCACATTCTCAAGGTTCTTGATCATAAAAGGCCTGCGCCTGATGATCTTCTGCAAGTAGAGAACATAGGGCAAAATGCTCTCCCGAGTGGCATCACAGTTCAAAACAGAGTAAGGATGCCGATCACCTTCCTCTGGTTTTGTGGTGCCCGGCTGATTTCGCCCACCTGTGAAGACAACCTAGAATTATTCACAACACACAGGTCAGACAACCACTGCATTATAAACTTCACCCTTGCAACTGTTGATAGCCTACCAATTGCAGAGGTACCCATGTTCTAATATCAAGGCCATGGCTTTTTTTAGGGACAAACCACATTAAATCAGGACAGTCCCATTGTAAGACTTTAAGAGACTGCCAATCCAAACCATTTACATAATTACACATAATATCAACAGATGGCTCACACTGTCAGTTACCGAATTCTCACAAGGAAACAACCTTACCTCAAAGAAGGTGTCGCCATATCTTGAGAAGTCAAGGTCTGATGCCTCAACATCCTTGGCAATAAGCTCCTGCACAATCAACCAATTCTATTAGAAACCAATTATATTCCAAACCATGAGCTCTTCCTTCTCAGGTATCAACCACATTTATACATCCATATCTCTGGGCAAGTACAATAACTTCCCAGAACTCAAGTAATAAGTCAAATTTACTAACCAAGTCACCCTTGTGCTCATTGTAGATTAGAACTACAGCATCTGCAAAAGTTCCGGTGTCCAAGGGAACTGCAATATTCCGTTTGCGGGTTTTGATCCGCGTGCCACTGAAATCAGTCAAAAACAAATAGGTTAAAGGAAGTATAAAGGTTTGAGGTCTGTCAGTACACAAAGTGTTAACTTGGACAACACAATATGACTCCTCTCCTTGCAAAAAACTAGAGAAAACTCATGACGACTCAGGATTATTGACCGACATTAGAAAAGACTCTGCTAGACTCCCAGATGAAAGTAGAAGTTTTACATCCTGGACGCTAATTTACAATAAATTTTTATATTGTATCATGTTTGCCCTTGCACAAACTCTAGCAACAGACGGAGGAGTGTATTCAAATCAGTTTTCAGAATGCTAAAGTTGACAATCAATTATGGTTAGCTGCAGATATAACTGGTCTGTGAGGTTCCCAAGATCACATAGACTAAGTAATTTAGGGCTGACTCTGACAAGTCAGTGCAGACACTAAAACCAACTTCACTGAAACATTAATTAGAGTGAACATAGATATCATTGTAATAGTCTGTTGTCAGACTTCATCTCCTACAATGGAAGAAAGTCATAGTAACGTACCCAAGGGTCGGCTTCTCCTTCGAGCTGGAAATTGAAGGGCAAACAAACAATTCAAGAGATTAGAAAGTACAAAAATGGAATCAATGCTCAGATAAAGTCAAGAACTGGAGATGTGAATTGAAGGTGAAGGGCAAAGACTGATGGGTCACACAAGTATGTGTTCTAATCAGTGATCGCTACGAATTTGAGCAACTTGACCTTAGTAACAACAGAGTCCAACGGGAAGGCTCCCATTTAATTCAGAACTCATCCGTACACTATAAACGGTTCTTAGGGTACAAATTCTGAAGACAAGATCTCATCAATACAGAGCCATATCTTTGAGACTTTTCTGCCAGCATCAATGAAACAGTAGCTAATGAGGCATAATATGCACGGCACATATCCTTGGGACAGACATGGCCAATTCGAAAGATGGCCCCAGAGGCTTTAAACTTGGCACACATGCTTAAGATTGCGTAATTCATTTTGGGCAAAGACCATATTAATAACTGAAACTTTGAAAGAGAAAGGCCACGAGTTGGTAACATCTGAACCAATGTTAGAAGCCTACCAGTGACAAACATGTGGGAAAAGCAACGTAAGGTTGAAAACAACAGATAAAATTCAGCTGCATAGCAATGACACATAAACCTAATCACCAACCGAATGAAACCAAAAAGCACACAACCAGTTGACAGCCACCCGCCGCGAGCACAAATGATCGCTACCGATCTAACCATGCTCCAAACCGACAAACCCTAATACAGACATAGCCAAACCCTGTTGATTCACTCACCTCATGAACCGAAGCGGGCGGAGGAGATGGGTGTCTACAAAAGTGAGCTTGGAAGGAGCGCGGTGATTGAGAGCCGAATGAGCACAGCGAAGGCCGTGGACAAGGGGCGCGCGTTGGAGACACAATCGGGAACCCTAGCAGGAGCGCATGGAGGCGATGGCGATACATGCAAAGCAATGGCAGAGAGAGGGGAGAGAGCCCTTCCTCTTCTGTTTGTTAACACATCCGAGCCGTCGGGTTCAAAGATCGACGGCCGAGATCTCGTCACGTCGGGTGAGTTTGCTCTGTACGCTTTGGCCGTGCGAGGAGGCAGGGATGAGAAGCCAAACGAGGTGACGGTGGAGTTGGGGTGCCAGTCTAGGTCCCGAGACGCGTGTCAGGTGAAGATATGATATTCAGTATATGTGTCATGCACCGGCCCAAGTGCCGTTTCACATGCACTAAAACCACCAGCGGTACACTAAACGGCCCTCTACCAGCCGGTAATATAGCGTGGAAGGGGAGAAATGGAGGGGTTCTTACAGGTGAAATGAATGCTTTGGGCCAATTCATTACACTAGGTAATGCGCACACATTGGTGCATTTGTTACAGGAGAAAGCACCCGCACAACTTAATGAAACCCAAATGTGTGTTATGTTCATGTATGTTTGTTATTATATAAGGGGAATATCAATTGTGTATTTCATTTAGTGTTTGCAACATCACTCTTGGAGCATTCACTTTTTTATTCTTCTTCTTTTATGTGGTGTGGTCTCAGATATTTGAAACCAATATCAAATCAGATACTAAGATATATCTTGTGTATAGAGATATCCACCACAATAAGGACACGCTTCCATATTCTAATAAAGTTGGCAAAAACCACCAAATGATAAGAATCTGAACCTCCCCCCGCGCGCTTCCCCATATAGAAGTGTGCATAATTTTCTCCTAGATAACGAGAACCGATGGCCGATGCAATTATATGGGGAAGCTAAAGTTCTAGGAGGAGTTGACCACTTTTCTATTGTAAGATTGAGACCAACTACATCCTAAACCCCATAATGTCACTCATTCTCTAGTATCCCAAAACCCTAGGGATGAACTCGTCCTCAATTCAATTGCACTCCATATCGTCATATTTCCCTCCTTTATATCATAGGTTTGACATTAATGCAAACCACCAAAGAAGTCAAACCACACTCACGCATAGTGCCACATGTCATTATTGGAAACCCCTTAAAATCTACTAAAATGGAGGATCCACGCCTGTCTTCCATAACCACCACCATGTCTACAATCCTAGATGGTATTAAAGCCTTCCTCTCCTCTGCTTTTGCCTCTCTTCTCTCTTGCATAGAAGTTGCGAACACTCAAAGAATCACTACCCAATATGCTTCCAACCTTCATTTTCAAAGTGCATAAATCCACCATCGTGTGCTTCGTTGAGGTGTCATAGTGGTAAGGTTTCATGTTTAGAATTCACCACCATGAAAGAACACCACAACTCAATGATTTTTGTATTGTTTTTTGCTATTCTCCAACACACCGCTTGCATATTGTTGTTCACTTTTTTTTTTTAAAGTACAAGTGGAGGGTTTAAGATTTAATGAAGTGCATGATTCCCTAAGCAAGCTTCAAAGCAACACAAAGAGCGTTGAAGAGTTTCAAACATTGCAAAAGAGGTATGCGATTTTTCATGTTGATGAAGAGTCATTTTGAAGTGATTGTCCAAGTTGTTTGAGGCAACTCATTTAGGAAGCAATTGTCAAAGCAAAACCTCCATTCCTCTCAATCCATTCAAGCTAGTTTCCAAAGCATCAATTGACTTTGGAGTTCTTGTCATCATGACCTTTAACTTGTGTCTAAGAAGTTTTGAAAGCCTCTAAAATCAACTTGGAAATAAAAAAAACAACACCACTTTTTCACATAGTTGGGAGTTGCTTCACTCTCCCAACCAAGTTTCGAAAGAGCCCAATTCAACCTAGAGGTAAACATCTTCACCATGTTGGTCTTGAGAGGTAAAGCATGAATTCCAATCTTAGGGTATTGTGGCAAAGGTTAAGGGTTTCACACATTACCTAAACACCACCGATCTCATGCTCATACACAAATCCCACTTATTGGTGAAAGGACAAATGTAGCACTAAAAACATGCAAACAACCAATGTTAGCTCTTGTTGTGTTTATCAATCTTCACTCTTGATGTCTAGAAACTGTCACTACATCCGGGCCATTAAGTGTTGCTACCTTCCCTACTACCACCTCCCTTATTATATATTCAACCCTAAATTCAAACATGTAACTTCCACATATTACCATAGTTGATATTTAGTGTTTGAGTTTACATTTTATATTACTTACTTTTATAGGGTTATTGATATTTAGTGTATGCGTTCGTATTTAGTGTATCAAACACTAAATATCATATTTTGTGTAGCGAGTGCGACGGTGCATTGAGTAAGTCAAGGCTAAGAACCAATAATTGTGTGTGGCATTACATGCAAAACACACAAACTTGACCAATCATTATGATAAGAAGGGTGTAAGAAGAGCACCAACTCTGCCCAATCACAATGGTTAATCTAGGATCTACCCACTCACCCAGGCAAAGTAAGAAGCGTTCAATGAAAGGTGAACAATACCCTCATTCAATATAAGAATCTCACATATTACAAGGTTGATTTTGTGGTCATTCTCACCTAACAATTGGACTCTAATGGACACCCCCCCTTTCCAATGGTTCAAGTTCCAGTTTGACAATCACCTTTCTTGATTTCCACAGGTTGCATCTAACTTCATGTAATTTCCGAGAGGTTCAGGCACATATGCTCAAACTTACCATATATTTGTCAATTCCTTTCATTTTGCAAAGTATTTGGGGAGTTTCACTTTTAAGGTTCGGTTTACCTTAGGTTTTTGCTTGATGCTTACCATGGCTGCTCTAACTCCTAAGCAACTTGGTCTAATAAAGATTAACACAAATGATTGTGTAAAGGGTCTCATAGCGATGATTTGTGGGAAATTATCACTTACATATGGGACGCTAGTATGATGAAACTTGCTACATGAACTCTAAGCAACCTAGACTAGGGGAATGATAAAGATCAATGCAAAACAGTTGTGTGGAGGGTCTCCTAGTGACGATGAATGGTGGGTAACCGTCACTACATCCGGGCCATTAGTCTACTAGAAATGGATGCCATTCGGAATCCTAAGCCACCCACACTAAAAAGGGTTTTTGGTGTTATGTTTTCTCTAACGTTTCAAAGCATCTACAATTCTTATTTTTACGATGATAGTAGCTTGAACATTTGACCAAATTACTAGAAAAAAATGAATTATTGTATCAAATAATAAGAAAACACACTCGCAAATCTTTACATGTCTCTACATGAAAAAAATATGAAATTGACTTTTATCTTAGTGACTTGGAACTGTAAGTCAACGGAGTAAGTTGCTCTAATCAAAAGGTCGCACTAATTACCCTATTTGGTGTGGATTAGGGGTCTAATAAAGATCAATACAAAAGGATTGTGTGGAGAGTCCTATAGCGGTGACCGGTGGGAAGCCCTCACTGTATCCGGACCGCTAACTTATTCTGCTGGAAACCCTTCTCTTCTCCAGCGCCGCCTCGCCTCTAAGGGCGGGACAGTGAGGGACCTGCGCTTCACTGCCCGCTCCCCACGCTCCCCACGCTCCCACAGATACCCGGAAGATACCCGGATTTAGGGTGACGCAGCCGCGTGGAGTGACGCAGCGTCCTCTGGTTTAGCACTCTTGGTTTCAAATCTTGGACGATTTTCTTTTGCAATTGGGGTTGGTTGTGAGCTTCATTTGATGCTGGAAGCTGTGCGGGAGGAATTAGGGTGGAGTTCGGGATTGTGAGTAGGTCGGAGCCTTTCCTGGCTTCTCTTTGCCCAGAGTCCTGGCACTCTTGGTTTGGCGCTCTTGAACGATTTTGTTGACTGCTGAATGTTGCCCAACACTTCAGGTGCTTTTGCCTTCAATCCAAATTTTCCCAAGTTAGACCAGTAGTATTGCTGTTGCAGCGTGCAGGAACTTCCTCATTTGCACCCAGGGCCAACTTGGAAGCATCTGCCATCTACGGTTGAAATTTGCAGCAGCCTCATGAGCTTTGTCATGTAAAGGGAATTTTGCATGAGTCTGGTGGAATGATGATGTTGCATCTCCTGCCTTCTGCACTATGGTTCCTGTTCCTGCAGTACTTTCCAAGTTAATGTGTCCACAGTTTCGTTACCCACGAAGCTTTCCAAGAATTGGGAAGAAGCTTTCAGCTTGAACCCATTCGAATTCACTCCAAGCCTTACCCTAGCTGCTTATATTTTCCTGAAGATTTTTTTGGGTCAATCTTTGGGATTCCATCGACAAGTTCAGTGCATGGTGTGAGTGTGATGGCGTTTTATGGTCCAAGACCAAAATGTGGGAATAAATTAGTGATTATAAGGTAGCTTTTTTTCTGGATGGATACAAGTTTGGTGTGTTCTTAAGAAATTATCAGAACTTGGTAGCCTGCTGCAAAGTTAACCCAACTACAAATTCCAATTCTTTTGCTAGTGAATCTTTAAGTGGGGACTGAATCGAAAGGGATCAGCTTTAAATCTGAATTCTTTCGTAGTTCTGCAGGTGGCGACTAATTTCAGGTTTATTAATCGGCATTATACTGCACTGGAAGATGTTTGGAGAACCATTCCTTCTTGAACCCTAAGGCACGTTTATTGGAGGTGTTTGTTTGTCGGTCTTTAAATTCAGGTTAGTAGGAATTATTAGTGATTCAAATGATGAGCTTGTACAGTCTTTGAAACACCAGCATATGGTTCTAGGCTGCGATTATTTAAGCCCCTTTGGATCCACCTACATTATCAGTTAGTCAGGATTTGCAAAATCATGTCCCGCCCTTAGAGGCGAGGAGCGCCCCCCTTGCAGCGTTCCTCAACGGAGGTTTTGTGTTCGGTGTCTATCCTCCCCAGTTGAGTCCGTGGTATTCCAACAAAACTCTCAAAAAAGAAAGGTCTGATTCCACTCTCTCAGTGACTGTGGCTGTTTTCATCAGCATGAAATGGTTTCTCGGAGTGATGGGTGTTTTTGCATGGAATGGAATGTTCAAGATGTCGATGCTATATGAATGTGTGTCTGTTGTGCATCCCTGAGGTAGTAATCTGTCATACTAGTGGCAATTGCTTCTTTTACATTTTCATTCTGACCCGATCCTGAAGCCAAAGTAAGTGGGTGATGGTGCTTTTTGCATGTCAAAGAATGCTTGCATTATAGAGGTATGTGAATTCGCGTCCGTTTGACATCCTCGACCTAGTATTGCGCCACTTTAGTGAGCCCTCGGTGAGCGTTGAAGGTTTCAGTTGAGATTCTGACTCATCGAGTAGTAGCGTTTTTCTGCCAGTGATTTTTATGACCATTTTGCGGTTCTGATCCACTTCTATGTTTCTAATCAACTTCCATTCCGGCAGTGCATGTGTTTCTTCAAATCTCTCTTGTGAAATTTATCACGCCTGAGTTGCGAACATAACTTTTTTGAGGACTGTTACGTCCTGGTTCAAAAGTTAAACTATCTGCGTGAAAATGTGTTTGAAGATGGGTGACTGTCTTGAGCATTTTATACTCTGATGACATGAAAGCAGATGAGTTGACATATCAACTTTTAATTTGATGTAATTGGAATAAAATGCGGAGTGTGAAGTTTCCTGGCTAAAACCCTTGGCTCATAATTCAAAGCTTATCTCAAAATGGTTTATCATGGTTTTGTTCTTCTGTGGCTAGGTTTATCAAGAAACATACGGGGAGCAGCCATGCTGTCCTTGAAGGAAGGAATGATCCACTGTGTCCGTCCGGCTCTGAGCATCTCATGCTCTCAACATGGACAGGTCTCCACCTTCTTATCACAAAATAAGTATTTCACCTGTGGATAGGATCTCACTTAATGTGTTTGTTTGCACAATTGTACAATGCAGCTGAATTAGCGTGGCACATATTTATCGTGGGCCGCATCAATATTCAAACTCTGCAAAATTGATGTGTTGCATCGCTAGAAATTATTGAAGCATCTTGTCACAGTCGGAGCTACTTGTCATGTTTCGATAGGACTGACCTTACGATAATAAAAATTAGTGGGAAAAGTCAATACTGGGAAAATAATGTGACCCAGAATAATTAGTCTAATGTTAATTGTTGTGGGTGGATGATGCATACTGTGGCCCACTCTAAAGCAGACATATAGTATAGTATAATATGGTATTTGAAAAAGGATATCCATAAAGAATACAACGGCTTCGTATGTTGATCTTATCTCTGATGTGTCGCTCACTAGATAGTAGAATGTGATTATAGTTTACGTCTTAGGTTTGGGCTCTAAGATTGCTAGCAAGCCCTTGAGAGTCTTTGTCTTAATGGTTTCATAATCTCTTCAGAGTTTTTGTCTTGCCACAACCTGGAGCAATCCTCGGGTGAAGGGTTTTCATATTCCAATCGTGGCCCTGAGCACTCATACAAAGGAGAATGTAATTGGGGAGACTGCCTTGATTAAGCATCGTAAGTTGTCGAACAAAATTTAGACAGGCGGCTCAATTTTGTGATTCTAGTGAGTCTTTTCAGTTGTACCTCTTACATTGCAATTTTTTCTTCATTATGGTTTAGCAGAGTGTGCAGTTCTGGGAAGTACATAGTCAAGTCGCAACAGATCTTATATCGTGGTTATCAAATTTGTGCTAAATAGAGCAGTGTCCATTGCTTTGTATTTTGCACTTGCAGGCAGATTAGATGCTATTATACCTTATTACCATAACATACGATGAAGTTTGTCATCGATTCTTGGCAAAAAAAATATCTGATGGGTGTTTACTTATGTGTTCTACTTCATTTCCTAAATCACCTCTTTAGAATAGGAGTTGCTTATTGAGTAATTTTCATCATTGAGCTATAATGGGGTCGCATATAATGGGGACTGCTCTACCTGTAAAGGAAGGCAATCATTATAGCTCTAAAGATGATGAACCTTACCAAGATTAACAACAATAACATTAATCAATTTTTTTTCTCAAGTCTATGAATTGCACAAAGAGGAGGTTTGCGCTCTAAATTTGAAGGATCTTTCATTAGGGTTGGTTGGTAGGTTGGGAACTCATGTCTGTGACCTTGGTGTTCAGGGGTTGCTAAAGTGGTGTTGAAGAAAGGAAAAACTCAGCTGTTTCGGGGCGGCAATCCCATGGTTTACAGCGGGGCTATTGATAGAGTAGTTGGCAGGCCACCACCAGAGTCGGGTGATGTTGTACTTGTTACAGATGGTGAAGAGCAACCTATCGCATGGGGGGTGTACAATTCAGTATCAATGTTTGCTGTACGCATCATGCAGACAGAAGATGAAGCCCGCAGGTATTGTACTTTGACTCACAAAGTCATACACTTTTGAGTTTCTGTCTGGGGGGTGCACTCTTTATTAGGTCCAAAAATAATGTGTGTGCGTCACCTTCAAATTAATACCCCTTATGTACAAAAAATTTGCAAGAAAAACAAGAATCTAGATACAAATTCAGAGATGATACATAACCTTAAATATATATGTACTAGTCCAAAGTATATGCACCTACTCATGGCTAGAATTGCAATTTTTCATTTCCTGCCCAGGTGATGGGCCTATTGTATTTTTACATATTAGAAATTTCACATATTATCTCGAAATATACATACAAACTTCAAAAATATCTGGTGAATCTACATCAACATCACAATTTTCCTCCTTGAACAGTAGAGCATTGTTTCTTCAAAAATATTTGGTGAATCTACATCAACATCACAAGGTACAACTACATTCTTTGAAACCATAGTGAGTCAAGTCATTGAAAGAGTTTCAGAAATATGGAGGAAATCTTACACCTTTAATTCTTTGGTTGTGGATCAGAGAACCTGAGTGTGTGCTGGATATGGAGAAGCTACTGGATGCCAGGATCAGTGCAGCTGTGGAGTTGCGAAAGCGGTTGGGACTTCCTTCTAAACAGACTAATGTGTTCCGGCTAGTGAACAGTGAAGGTGATAGGCACGTACGTACACACTGCCTACGATATTCTTTCTATGTTCATTTACCTTAACCCCTAAATGTTGAAGAGGCCAAAAGTAAGTTACAAACATTTTTCAAGGATATTTTTCTCAAGGCCAAATAAGTTTAGTTATGTTTATTTCTTGCACTTGGAATAGCAAAGTCCTACACCATATCAAACAAACCAATTTAAATTATCTATTAACAAATCTTTCTAATGGACGTTGAACTGGTTGGAACTCTTAATTTATTCTTTGCTACGAAATATACACTTTGAGGGAGGTAACAAGTGATCAAAGAGATCAAGTCAATTTGATTTTTTAAATGGGAAGGCTAACTATTTCTTAAAGGAAAACACTTAAAAAATGATTTGGTTGACATCATGGACATTGATCCTTATTCCAAGCATATGGATGTAGTCTAAAATCCACTCTTTCCAACTCTCTTTGATATGTCAACTCCAAATGAGCTCTCTCAATCATATTCTGTAGTACATTTTTGGTTTGAGCTGAAACCCCCAGGCGTTTTTAAGGGTTGAGCTTATTGGTCTACAAGTGAGGAGATGCCTTAAGTTTTTAGCTGGTGTGCCTCACCAAGATTTCTACTAGGAAATGGTTAGGAGACCAATGCATATACCTTCAAGTATACCAAAGTTGTACTGGTTGCAGGTTGTCAGGCCTGATTGTAGACATCCTTGGGGAGCATGTTGTGGTGGCCTCATCAGCAGCATGGGTTGAGAGGTATAGGCGTATGATCGAGCTTGCTATTAGCAAGGCCACAAATGTAACTCGAATGTCATGGAGACCATCTGTGGAGATTTTGAAAGAAGAGGGTTTACTAGATGAGAATCTCAGGGATACTTCATCTAGTGCGATCCTTGCTGTTGACGAGTTTAAGGTTAGTGGAAGCATTTGAATCCCTTGCTGAGCACACTATTTACTTCTTATCTCCCAGTTTCTCAAATTTGGACATTAAATGGTCATATAGGTCCCCTCCAATTATGTTGATTATTGAGCCTAGAATAGTTAACATATTTTGAGCACGTAGTCCAATCTCTTTTAAACACATGTCTTTTTGGTGTTTGTAACCACCACCACTCAAATACAGCTGTTTGTTTAGAAAAGTGATCATGAAAGGTGTGCTTACTATATATATATATATATATATATATCTTCATTCCAGCTCAAGTGCTGTGAATGTGGGCCTGCAGGTTGTAGAGAATGGAATCCAATATGTGGCATCCTTAGGTGGGCAAAAGACAGGATTTTATGCTGACCAACGAGACAGTCGGCTTCTATTCCGATCTCTCTCTCACAAATCTAGTGTGTTGGACTTATGCTGCTATAGTGGTGGCTTTGCATTAAATGCTGCTATTGGAGGTGCCTTCCACACAACTGGTGAGGTCTTCACACATTATTAAAATGTGTGAAGTTGATCATCTTGAATCATTGCCATGGCAAATCATCTTGAATTGCTTCTAGTGTGAGTTCAATATCTCTTGTGTTTGAAAAATATCACCCTTTTGTCTAGGTCTTGTGATGCCCACAATAAACTTCACAATTGTGGCAGGTGTGGACTCTTCAGTACCAGCCTTGGAGCTTGCAAAGGCAAATGCATCACTGAATCAGATTGATGCAAGCTCTATTAATTTTGTAAAGGCCGATGTAGGAGAGTATATGAAGTCTGCGCTTTCTAAAGGCAACATGTGGGATGTTGTGGTCCTAGACCCTCCAAAGCTCGCCCCAAATCGCAAGGTACTTTTATAATGGGATTTACCCTGTCATCCACATTTTCATTTCTTATCATGACAGTGACTAGGTCAAATTTGCCCAGAGGCTGGGAGGAATTTCTGTTTTCCCTGCTTTTAATTTCTATTCATGTCTCAATTTAACTTATCTTAATAACTTAGACTGACCAGGTTACATTGTTCATAAGATTTTGCAAATGATCCATTCATTAGAAAATCCTAGATACTATGGGAAATTTATGTGTGAGATGTAAAGATCACCATGCAATGTAGATTAAATGTGGTAATGAATAATTATTGCATGTAGGGTCAGTTCTATATTTCTTGTAGCTCTATATTACTCACTTCTAGAGTTTTCTACAATTCTGAAGTTGTCATAAACCTAACCATATTTCATGGGCTTCCAGGTTCTGCAGCGTGCATCAACAAGGTACAAAAATCTAAATGCTTTGGCGATGCGGTTGACGAAACGAGGCGGCCTGCTGATGACCTGTTCATGCTCAGGAGCTATGACTCAAAGTGGCACTTTCCTCTCAGTTCTTCAGGTTTGTTGCACCTTTTTGTTAATGACGAATCCCCGATAGTTGAGATCCTCTTCGTCATTTATCTCTTATTTTCCACAAAACAGATAGCCGTTGAAATGGAGGGCTGTCACATCAAAAGATGACGTTTGCATCTTTTTCCTTGATACAGGATGCGGCCTCTTCAGCGAACAGGCGCATTACACAACTACGCTATGCAGGAGCTGCACCTGATCATACAATTGATCCAGCCTATCCAGAAGGCGCCTATCTAACAAATGTGTTGTTACATGTTCAATAGTTGAACGCATTGTACATTTTCACAAATTCAATGTCTTGACATGACAGGAAACACTCCTTGGCATTCTGGGTCCATAACAGCAAAAAACCCAGTTTCAATATGTTCATTCATCATCTGCTTCACAATTATGTGAACATCAATTTTTTTTGATAGAACCTAAATTCATCAAGGTCGTAGGGTCTTGGCAATGAAATGTCACTTCACAAAAAAATGAAACGTATTAAGGGCCTAATTACACGACATGCTTCGAGTCAGCAGCTCCTGGCTAGGAACTGGCCTATGAATTTGTGAATTTTTGGACGCCCAACACTAGATGACTTGAAGGCTTTTTGCTTATGTGGCATAATTTTCATCATCCAACTTCAGGATGAGTGTTTGTCGCTCTCATTTAGAAGTGAATAGAGCGTGTTTGGTGAGCTCTTTTGCGATGTTCACTTGTTTGTTGCTCACAGCGTAAAGTATCTCATTGCAACTTGTTCTTGGAGAGATGGATCAACTTTGTAACCTTGTGACATTTTTGTTCTTGCAATGTTCTGTTGTACTTGCCTTGGAGTTGTTGTCATGAATGGAGGAGGCCATGGTAATGTTGCATTATCAGCAGATTACTTTCATTATTGTGGTGCAAGGACTTCAGGGAATTTGCAACAGATGGCCATGAAGATTATGGGTTCATAAGAGAAAGCAAGGATTTTTGAGGGAGAATCTATTTGAATCATATAATGAGTGAGAATTCAAGACCAAGATGTGAATGACTCAGGTAACATTTGAGTTCATCTGTTCTAGTCTTGCCTTAATTTTGCAAAGTATCGATGTTGAAACTAGGGTTTCCTTAGGATTATGTAGACGTACAACTGGAAATTCTAAAATTCTATGCTTTCAGTTGCCAATATGTATTGTGTAGGTTTTTTAACCAGTCAGAAGATAGTTGCTGAATCTATTTCTGCCATAAAAATTACCTTGTTGCCACAATATATTAAGTGGCCATCGTCACAAATGATGAAAATATTCAAAGGGTTTTGAAGCATTTCATGGGCATATCATTTATAGTAGGAACAATTGATGGAACACATATTCCAATCATTGCTCCTTGGCTTCATGCTGCAGACTATTACTACAGAAGAGGCTTTCATTCTATTTTACTACAGGCAATTGTTAGTAGCAAATGCCTCTTTTGGTATTTTGACATTGGATGGGCTGGATCAATGGATGATGCAAATTTATGGGGATGCAGTGCAATTGGACAATTTTGTGAGGCTGGGAGAATCACTTCATATGCTTTGATTGGTGATGCAGCCTATCCGTTTTGACCATGGATACTATCACCATTTAAAGGCAGTATAGATAACTTTCTCGTGAAGAATACTGCTGAACTACATTCAATTTCCAGTTGGATGTGCATTGAACGAAGTTTAGGTTTGCTCAAAAGAGGATGGATGCGGACTTATCAACTGTGCCGGACATTGTAAGCACCTGCTTAGTGCTACACTGCCTTTGCGAATTTTTGGTGACAAATTAAATGTTGAATGGCAACCCAAAGCTATTACTATGATTCATGACTCATTACAAGGACCATGTGCTTCAAGGCAAATGCAAACAGAAAGACATCCGATTGCAACAGCAGGACTACAAACTCTTTTCAAGCCTTGAGGAAAATGCCCAAGAAACATATGAGCTCTGAAAACAAGAAGCAGCAAAAGAATTATAATTGCTATGCCATCAGGAAATAAATCTCCCTCATAATTGGCTGCAAGAAGAGATTCTCTCACAAAGAGTTAATGGAATTCTAAGAAAAAGAGTAACATAGATGCTGCATTCTCAGAAGAGCATGATGCAGATACTAGTTATGAAGAATATCATTTCTACAATTTATGTTCTAGCTTCATCATTGTATCTTGCATTGATGCTGGAATATACATCTTCAAATTATTAGTGAACTTTAGGGTTTCTGCCAAATTCTTGCTACTTATCTCCATTAAGCACTGTTCTTAAAAATCTTCAGAGTTTTTTTTTTCTTGGCACTACCACTACAATCACCTTGAATGGATTCATGTTCAGTGCTAGCACCTATCAATTCAAATCCAGAGAGTTTAGAAGCAGTATTGTGTGCATGTGAAACGATGTTTGCTCTATCACCCATGAATTCATCCACAAGCTCGTATGAGTGGCACTTGTCTAACCTATTGCTCCCAGACTTCAAATTGATTGCTTTGTCTTCCTTATAGTCATTGTGTACGCATTGCAATTTCTATTGACATGCTTCTGAGTCTTTGTTGAAATCTGGGGATATGGAACCCAACCTTGCATGCAATTTTCCCCATGAATCAACACCTACGCACAGGAAACAATGGAAATGATTAGTGTACTCTTCAAAGTCTAGAATTAATTAAATGTGAAATCTAATCCTACAAGGTAACTACACCTAATTCATACTTTAAGGCACGGCAATCAAATGCCCATACCACAATTACAAGAATGCAACATTCTGAACCCAGAGAGCTGAATAAATTTTAACATTAGTCACTCTGTATAAGTCAGAGAAACTATGTAAGTGCCCTTGACAATTCTCATGTGAACTGGCAAATGACTTAGGAGAAGAAACAACCAATGTTGCAAAACTCACCTTGCTTTGGTAGTAACGAGAATGTGTTGCTCATCTCTCCTCGCAGTGTTATCAAGTGCATAACTCAGTGGTCCAACCATGCCCCGCCAATTTTCTTCTCCACTCTTGTTTCGATTCCAGCAACTCTTGTTTCACCGACTTCTTCAACGTTTTCTTTTGCTTCGGAGTAACCAATGGTTCTGATGTGGGGGAATCCACTTTGTTTCTTGCCTGTGAGATCTACAACCTGAGGAGTGAAGAAGGTGGAGGTTGCATGAAAGGCAGAACCCCAGCACAACTTAGAAGGATATGTTATTAAGAAAGGACTGCTACCAGGGAAATGTAAGAACGGAGGAAAACTTGGAACATCACTCTTACGACCAACCTCATAATTCTCTCCAACATCTTTATCCAGGTCAACAATTCTTCCTTGCAACTCCAAACCCATTGTAACAAATCACAAGATAGAGCAGCAAAATAATGGATACAAAACTTGAAGGAACATTGGCAGGGCACAGATGACATGAGAGAAACACAACGCAAGAGAACGAAGCAACGAAGTAGAACATGGATGATGGCCACAAATTCTAAGTAATCTGGTTGCACTTTTTGAATTGCTCCTTCTCTTCCAAGCACTTCCTCTGGAAGCTCCTGCAAGAGTCGCGGGTGCCACTTCGGATGACAAGTTCATTCAACAACGACTTCAACTTCCAGTTGTGTGGTGGTCGTCATGAACCCTAAACCAATCACTGCACAGAGGTGTGAGTCACTACCACCGGTGTGTTTAGGCCCTAAGGCTCAACTTTTCCGAGGTTGCTTAGTCCACAAATTCTGACAGGTGGGATGTCTACTTTCACACGTTTACAAAGATGTGTGCACTTTCCTCTCAACAGAGTAATTGTAAGTAGCATATATATTAAACTCTGCAATTGAATTTGGGGAGCATTTAGCATGACTTCTTTTTTATATTTGTTCTGCCACCTGTTAACACAGCCATTCATTTTTTATTGAAAGATGCAAAACTACGAAAGCAAGATTAATGATGCAATTTTTCCCAAATCAAATATTTGAACATAGGTGCAAGATATGGAATTGACATGAAACGTATAGGAGGTACATGACCATCTGGATTTCATCTTTGAATTACCTGTACTTCAGTCGGTGGGTGCTTTACTTAGTACAATGGGTGCAAGGGTTTCAGACTTGGCAATGTTGTGTTACTACAATGGTGGATCTCATAAATACTAGATAGTCAAATTTGATACTGTAGTTGATTCTAAAAACCCACAAACTTCTGACAAATTTCCAAAAAGGAGCACCACTTCTGCTTATCTGGGTTGTCAACCTCTACTTAAAAAGTAGTAGATAGAGAGCACATTATACAAAGATGTGCGCCTTATCAAGCTTGAACGATCCTGGACATCTAAGCAGCAACTCATTGCAGGCGGATAAATAGATCCATACCCCCATAAAACTACAAATACAAGTCCCATAAAATCAGTGAGGTGCTACATTGCTTGAGGTGAAACCCAACACCTAGCTAATTTTCCCTTTTACAATGGCAATACAGCTCCAGTCAAAAATCGATGAGTCAAAACAGCTTCAACAGTGGGCCGGGATCGATAATCTGGGTTGAGCATAGCCTGCAAGAATTCCCAACAAAACATTAATGCGCTTCTGAATCATTGAGCCCCAAACACTTTTAGCATGTTCATACCAATTGTGTGTTTTCTCTATATACTGGATGATATGAAAACGTCATCAAATTCTTCCCAAGTCCATTCAACTATCCACCAAAAAGTTACTATATCACCTTCCACCAAAAAGTCACATCATGATGTATTCTCACATTCTACAATCTCAAAAATTCGTATGGAGGTCCAAAGGCGATTAGGAGTTAACCGGAACAGGGAAAATTAGATCTATGAAATTTAGTATATCAGAATTGCAAAACATGCCTGAAGTAGCTGCCATCCTGCGCCGTCGTCCAAATCTAAGAACTTCACTGCCTCAACCCATCGGTCATCAGCTTCACAGTACCTGCAGAGCGAAGCGAGAAATCAGTCCCTCCCGGTTTTGTTCTGTTGCCAAACTCATGTATATTTCCTAGATTTATACACCTTCAGCAAGGATAACTAGCCTTGACATGCATTTATGACCTGTAGCAGGAATATATTGTAAAGATGCCAAGCGACAAGAATACTAGCCAGTAATTTCAACACCCATGATATTTGTAACCAGGTTGCAATTTTACTTACTCGCGGACAGCTGGGATGTCAAGCCGGAATGTGCTCTCCAGCAATCTCTGTAAAGAGATCAACCGAAACAATTGAGAAGCTGAATGCAAACTTCACTACATTCAAGTTTCACTTCTAAGATCACCACATCCACATTAGTGGTGTATGTCTTTCCACTAGATTGTGATTATAATGCTTGGCACTACAATGCCATATCCTTCAAATGAGGGCATACCCACCTATGCCTCACCTGACAATACATTACAGAGAGTACTACTTACAATTGCCCTCACATTCTGCAAGCTGTTGAGGACTTTCATCAATTCTGCTTGAAATAGATAGGACTTAGCTTGCCTGCAATGAAGGACCATCAATGCTGCCTGCTTCACAAAGTGGCACAAAAACCATGTATGCAAGTAAAAGTCCACCAGCGTATCTGCACAAATGTCCACCGACTTCAACACTGTTAAATTCTAATGGCTTGCTAGAAAACTTGCAAATAACATGAAGGACATACTCACACATGAAATTCGAAACAAGGGATGCTCCAGAATGTACTCCCCCCAAAAATACAGGGACCATGCAGTTGCTGAAAATGCTCAGTCCTGGGAAGGCTCACATGTCATCAGCAATCCCAAATGCCCTTCTTTCCATGGAAGTTCGAGCTCCTGCCATGGCAGCTCTACGCCACAAACCTTCAGAAAGACCTGCAACTGAGGGATCAACAGCAGAATCAAGTGTTCCCGAACCCACATTGCTTGCTCGTCTTTCCCACAGCTCTTCTAAAGTGGGCCCCCCCAATTCTGGTTGACCACTGCCAACACATCACTAGGTCATTGGACATAGATTTCACTTACTTCTCATTCAGAAAGGAATAAAATAGCTAAGCAAGTCAAAGTAGAAGGAAAGGTCATTCAGATAAAAATCTCACAACCAGCAATCAGGCTGTTTGACAACAGAGAGAATTGGAGAACAGTTACTCTCGAAAGTTCTCATCATAAAATGCAGCAAAGATTACTGAAATACCTTTACTTTATAGCATTAGGCAAGTAAAAGGCAACTGGTATTGAATTACACTACATAGTCGTATTAGTGTGGGCCACAGTAATTCTGTAGAACCCACATTAATTTGTCAACCAAAGCCAAATCTCTAGTTTAAAGTTAGTGTGGATCACATTAATTGTTTTTGTGAGGAAATTGATGTGGGTGACTATTTTATTTTATGCTACATTGTCCATTGAACTGATACTCAAGGTGTTGGTGGGAAATCTCCAGGAAGATTTAGGTGAAGAGTTGGGGCCGTGGGTCTTTGTTATTTCCACCCTGACTAGACAAATTAGTGTGGCCCAAATTGTTATTTCCACATTAGTGTGATTTCCACCACACTAATCAGACTATTTAGTGTAGCTCCTAGAGGGACCAGATCACAAAACCAATAGGAGTCAAGGAAAAAGGCTGTAACTTACACGTTACCTCACATCAGTACTGAATGCTAGATCGCGCAAGCGAGGCATCAGGTACATGGCATCTCGTTCATCTGTAGAGCTGTCCATCCATCCAATAGCACAATCAGCTTCAGGGAGAATTTTTGTATAGTATTGTCAAAGGGCAAGGAGGTTGTCTATAAACATCATGATACAACACTCCTACTTGAAGGCTGAAAACAGCTTGCTGCCAGTGAGTCCAGTGGCCCACATAAAGAATAAGAGCTGGTGCCTATTCTGACAGGAAAAGAATAAACTCACTTCACTACAACTGAGGCAGGGCCAAGGCTCTGATGAAGACGGCCCCTTGAATGCATGAAGGCTAGCCCTTCAAAAGTGCCACGAAGGAGCTTTGTGATGTAAATGAGACGCCTCAGAATTGGTCGGGTCTTGTCAAAGCGGTCCCAGAACTCCCATTCCCCAACTGCTCGGCCTTCGGTAGTTGCATCTGCTGCCATTTTCGCATACTCGACTGCTGTTACTTTTCCATCGTCCCGAAATACTAGCCACTGCCTCAGAGAACCACAAGTCAAACCTTTGCTAATATCTTGATATATATGTGCGGTTTCAATGAGAACATAGGCCTGGAGCACTCTGCAGATGTCAGCCCTTAACTGTGAGCTGCAAGGCCGAGGCTAATGAGGAAAGGCAAAAGACCAAGCCATGTACAGGTTTTAACGCATTAACGCACCTGTTCTCCTGTCCTTGTTTGAAAACCTCCATAGAGATATGAGATATTCTCTGATATATCCCCTAGTTCAGTATCCTGTAAGCAGCAAGAGCTAACTGGATTAGAAAGAGAGAGAAAGGAAGTTAATTGCCCAGGCCTTGATTCATCACAAGTCAATTCCAAAATATGTCCAGAATATGGGACCTCTAATGTGTAAGCTGGTTCTTGGAGGGGGAGGTTCTCCAAGTGAGAAAGAGCAATTTGTGTTGCTAAGAAGGCTGCACTTTATATACTAGGCCCTTCTTTTGCTCAAGAAATTATGCTGGTCCTTGCTCTACAAATGTAGCTACGCTCCCAAAAGAGAAGTAGACTTTACTGGTGGAATATTGGTGAACTAAAGGCCTCCTGGGTATTGCTCTGTAAGAGACCTCCCCCTAAACCATATGATGAAAAGAATGCACTCATTGTTGGGACACAGAAAATTCTTTTGAAAGAAAGATAAGACATCTTAAAGAAGTGACCCAGAACAGGTCCAAATTTCTTAATGCCCTCATGAATATAATCTATGCATAAGAGTGTCCATTAGATGGCAGTCTGACTTGAAGAGCGGCGTGGGTGGCGAGCTCATTAGCAGCCATGGTGTCTGCTTCACTGCCTCGGGTTGCCATAGCTGGATATGCCTGTCATGCCATCATAACATTCATAACAATGCTCCCTTTCTATTCTAGTTTCAAGATAAATGTCCAAGAATCAAGGTCCGTCTATCAAGGTTCAATTGAAACGGTGAGCCCCAAATGGGATCCTTCTTAGGTTATTCACATTACCTAAAAACTATTCCATTTGTGCAACAGGCTACTCAAGAATGATATGATACATCCATAGCTAATACGATGCACAAGTTGGAATACAAATTCTGGAGCATTCTAACAATCACAAACTTTGCAGTGTAGGTACATAAGAACTAGGCACCTTGAGTATCACACGGGTGCCCATGCGATCACCCCTTGCTATGCGCCCTGCATACAACCTGCATGGAAACTGGCATCCTCCTCTGTTACCACCACATTCACCACCAGCCACACTAGAAAACCCCAAACATACACTCTCATGCTATCGTACTTAGTTGTTGAGTAGAGAATTCAAACTTTCAAAAAACCCGTAAATCCCAATTTGAGCTTTCATGAAATCCTCAGTAGACTATCTACAGTCACCAGATGCAGAGAGATGTTGATCACCTTGTCTGCACTCCCCCTTCACCAACCTCCTGCCCTGCCATCCGTTGCACATCTCTTTCATCCATGCCTGATGGCGCATTTTCTCCCAAAATGGGCCCTAACATGCTCCCTGGCTGTGGAGGAGCGAAACTGCAACAATTTAATATCCTCTAATTAGCACCCATGAAATGTGTCACTGCCAATTCAGCATCTTATATGGCCAAATGATGCAATGTGCTGCCACAGAGAAATAGAGGGGCCCAATGTGAGATAATGTTTATTTTCCCAATGGCGCACTAGAAGTTGAGAAATAAGACAATCTCCTATCAAATTGTAAGTTCCTTTACCCGGTGATTCACCACACACACGAAAGAGGACGCAGTCACTTGCAGGCGAACTTGAACCGACGCGTTGATAGTAGTTGCTCATAATGGGCAAGGAAACTATCTCCAATATAGATAAGCCACCACAACACTTACACGCAGCTTGAGGATGGAAGGCGGGACTGCATCTAAACTTAGACGCTTGAGAAATATGCAAGGCCATTGTGTGCACACTTATAATAAGAGAGCGTGACCACTACCAGCATATGAGTCCTAGGCAATTTTCATAAGTCGCTGAAAGAAAAATGCAAACCTACCACGATGATAGATTTGCAGATTTTCATGTTTCCAATGGCGTAGGACAAGTTTTCAGTGACGCGACGCAGGTCCGTAGAACAAGTTTCCAGCGATGCGACTCAGGTCGATTGCTCAAGACGCGCATGCTTGTAGAGAACCTCTGTCAACAAGAGCACTTCTCTTTTTCCCCTAGTGCCATCATCACAAAATTTGCACTCGAGCCATGTCGCTGGGGGATACTTGAACTCTGTCATGATAATGACATGTGGATCCCCTTGGTTTTTATTTCCTTTCGTTAAAATTTTAAAGGTTTCGATAGGGAAGCCATCAATCAAACGATCAAAAAAATAAAAATAAAACAAAGATAGGGGAGTGCAAGATTTTGACAATGAGCGAGTGACCCCACCTCTTGACATTCATGTAGCCCTGTGTACCCAGCAGGCGCTCCACGGAGAAGTCGTCAGACGAGAACATCTCAATCTGGGCCTCCACCCCCTTCCTTCGCCTCCTCCTTCTACTTCCATTACCCGTGGGCCTAACCCCTCTGCTTAAATTGCTCACATTCCATCCAAACGCGGCCGTGAACGAGAGCTGCCTGGACACTGCACACGGAGAGGATAAGCAACATGGGGGGGCCATGTGGGAAGAAGCCAAGAATACCACACCTCCCATGGCTCCATTCGCATTCGCTCGGACCCCACCATGCGAAGAAGCCAGTAATCCCTTGTGCATCATGGCTGGTAGGAGGCAATGCGGAAGGAAGGAAGGAAGGAATCTCTCTCTCTCTCTCTCTGCGGCTGTCTTGAAGGTCGGCTGCTGGCTATGGCCGAAGAAGGGAAGGAAGAAATGAATGTGTGATTTGGAATGCTCCAAGCATCCAATTCAGCAAAGTTCTGAAATCTTTCGATATGCCATCTTGTAAGTTTGTGAGTGTGGGTTCAATTCTTCCGCATGCATCAATATGAAATGCATGATTCTTGGGCATGGCAGCAGCTGCCAGATGGAAACTCCAGGTGTTGGTGGATAAGGCGAGTGACGGAGGCGCGGACGGAGGAAGACGGGTCTCGGCGGGCCACCCGAGGAATCACCGGTCCACTTGTGCCCGTCAAGTGTCCGTCAATTCAGATCCGGCCCAAACCACATGACCGGAAGACAAAGGAGGTCACTTGCCACTAGGGCAACATAAAGCAAAGTGTCCAATGAACACTAAATGTACACCTAATATTATTTTTGTCATTCCTTGTAAAAGAAAATTGCACAATATAGATTTACAATGTTGTAATTAGTGTCACTTACTAAGTGATTTTTCATTCAAATTTTAATCATTCATGACAATAGGATACAGAATATACCAAAAGTGGATGAACAATAAGTTAGGATGATGGTATTTGTAAACTTAAATATGAAGAAGTGCCATTAGAAAAACTACCATAGTGACATAAAATACCATATGACTCTAAATACAATATTTAATGTAGTGCCATTCTTTTGTCATGTCGATTGTCTTTTTGCCACATAAGTATTACAAATCCCAAACTAGACCAAAAAAATATTAATTAGTCATTGAAGTCACACTATTGTCCTCACTCTCATGTGGTAGCTATTGGCCCCTCTCAACCAATGAGAAGTCTCCCTATCAAAAACTTCCTTCATGTGGTTTGGGCCTCAAGCTTAACCCCTAAATGTCCAAGAAGTCACAAAAGTGGTTGCGAGCATTTTTCAAAGATATTTCTCTCAAGGCAAACTTTTCTTTTTTCTTGCACCTTGACATAGTAAAGTTATGCACCGTCTTAAGCAAACAAATCAAAATTTTATATCAATGACTTTAAGATGTGGACCTTGAAGTGGTTGGAACCCTAAATTTTTTTCTTTGTTGCAAAATTAGCTAATATGGTAAAGTAATGATGTCACTGACATGAATATTTTTGGTTTTTCCCACCAAATTTCGTAACTCAAAGTTTTAGCCAATCGCATCAAAGATCAAGTGATTTTGGTACATTTTGGTACTCTCTAAAGGAAAATGCTTGTAAAATGATTTGGTGGAGACCAAGGAAAAAGATCCATATTCTAACCCCACAGATGTGAATTAAAATTGACTCCCTAATACTTTCTCTTGTATGCCAACACAAAACAAAGTTTCTAATTCATACTTTATAGTACATCTTTTTTTCAAGCTACCCCCCCCCCCCCTGCGCTTTTAGGGGTTAAGATTCTCTCTCAATCTTGGCTTGGGATCGTTGAGATGTATTGTGATTTTTATAAATAAAATTTCATCTTTTGATGTTAGAAAATAAAAATAATCTAAATGTAAGATGAAGACCAATTGTATTGATTAAGGAAGGAAGAGCCTAGAGATAAAATCGCCTCATTGGTGTCTATAGTGGCTTACTAAGTGATAGCATGTGCTAGGGGCAAACCCAATTTTTGGACGATTGTTTTGTCACTGAATTGAAACTTAATAAAGGTTGATGTAGTTCATCTTTACTCCCTAGGTGTTCACATGCAATTTCCAAGTGGGTCTCATCCAATGTAGGAGCTAGACATGATGGCAAGATTTAAGGTGGTTTTTTTGTTTGTTTTTTTTTTCTATAAAGAAATTTAGGAGTAGGGAGAATCTGATTTTTCTTTTTATGATTTTGTTAATTCTGACCTTTCCACATAGGCAAGGTGGAGACGCCCATGTGATTGTATTGTATTTTTCTACACACAATTTGGTCAGATTTGTTTGGGATCGTTAAGGTCTAAAGTGTCATTCAACCACCTACTTTTGGGTGGAAAATGGTTCAATGTTGTCCTAAAACAAACACTTCTAGTAGTATTCTAGAGATATATATGACGGTTTAATAACCAACCGGGATACCTAAAAAGTCAATGCTCAACATTCAATCAACACTAAACACTTTAGATAAACATTTGCACTTTGAATATTTGTTATAGATTATGTCATTTGAATCTCATTCTTGTGACATTAGACTTGTACAAGCTTTCTTGACTAACATGATTTTTTCCCCTAGATTTATTGCACATCAAAGAGGCCAAATCTCTTGAAAGTACTATGTAAGCAACTTTGGCAAATCACAAAGACTAATCAGGGGTTTATCCACTCAACGAGGCAGTGTAAGAAGTGATCCATAAAAGGAGGACAACACCTTCATTTGATAGAAGATCATCACCCGCAACAAGGTTGTTTAAGTGATGATTCTCACTTAGCAATCCAACATCAATCGACCTTCCTCGTGGAAAGTAAAAGGCTCTTCCCTTAAGACGACTTTGCAAAATTTTGTACATTGCACATAAATTTATCATTTTTACCTTTTTATTTATATACTTTGTATAGATTTGGTAATCTATGGATTTTGTTTGAAAATTTTCGAACCTATCTAACCTGCCTGAAATAGCAAAAGTTTCATAAGGCGCCGCTTTAAGGCCTCAATACCTTAATGGGCTCGTCAAGATTACGTCAACATAGATTGCACAGGTGGTGGGTATGTCACACTTCACTATGACACAAAGCACAATCTGAGCTCTCACTGAGCGTTTTATTCCTTCCACTAAGTCTTGTGATTTTGGTTACCTTCTTGTTCATGATGTTTCCATCCAACATGGAAATTAGCTTTTGGCACTCAAAATGTTGAACCAGATAGCACCCTACGGTGAACAGTAATCAAGTGTGAAACATTCTGGCAATACCAGATGTGCCCATTCTATGCACATTTAGGGGTAGAATTTGTCGAGAAGTATCTCATATGTACAATCTGGTAAAAATATAGATTGAAGTTCTTTTTCCTTGATTGCAACAGATTTTGCAAACCGTGACAGCTTGCCATCTGCAGTGCACACAGCACGAATCACAACTGTTGTGTGCACCATTGCATTTTGCTAGATAAATATTGCTTACTTTTCTAAAGATATGTGAATTATTTTGATTAATTGACAAGTTATGTTACACTTTGGATATCTATTCAGTGCACCAATTTACATGACCTCAATATAGCCTGCAAAGCAACCTTGTATAGCTTTCTTTATTTCATAAGTTCTGGAAATATAAGACAGTATAAAACTGTAGACAGACCCTTGATATAGTTAAGATGATGAAACTTCTGAAACTTTTCCAGATCAATTACTGGAAACTGTTGCCATAATTCAGGCAGCAAGTCATGAATAACTTATCTGAGATTATTAAGACTACCTGTGCAGTGCAGGTACAGGACAAAATCAGGGTACACATTGTGCATGCATTTGCAGTATGATCTTCTCATATACAGTACATAATTCCGCACATTTACTCAAATTAACTGCGCTATATGTTCCAAGTCAAGAAGTTAAATGTTCTCTTCATGACTGCCGGTTGGGGAAGGATTAAATCTAAAAATATATATACGGAATGCCCAGACAATACCAGAGATGAACCATACTCGGCACAGGTGATGATGATGATCTTACCATATGGAGTTTCAAATTGAAATCTCTTAAGAGTATATATTGACCACTTCCGCGGGATCATAGAATCAATGAAATTTTACTTCACACCACCACCATGTTCAAGTTCTAATGTACAACTTCACAAGTAGAATACAAGGAATCCTGACATTTGTGAACACCATGTGAAGGCTGATGCCACCTGAATCCATAAGGAGATTGTTTGTCGATTGGATGCTGATACCTACCTCATCTATTACACCTTCCAAATAACTTAAATTTCTTGAAGCAAACATTAAAATATACTGAACGCCCTCTTCTCAAGCTGTTGTTTCAAGCTGCGGTGCCATCCCCAGCTCCATCTCCACTCTGTTGTCTTGATCCAACACATTGAGGAAAACGGGGTCTACCTTGATGTCGCTGTTCACTTTGACCTATAAAAGCACAACACACCAACAAATGGATGAATATACAGATGATTAATGGAAAATTTACATCGAACCCTTTCTACTACACCTTTACTATTAAATAATTTATTACGAATAGATAGTATGCACTTCATTGAACATGAAAAAACTTTCATAGTAACAAGTCACATTCTTTGTATGATTGATAATTCACACGAATAGACTGATAGTGTTTGTCTAGACTTGTGTCTACGTTGTCAGAATTTCTGGACCCTACAAATTGCAGTGCTGCACAGGTGTTTCACGTCTTTCCACTTGTAAATACCAAAGAGATAGTCTGACGTTGTTTTGGCAGCGTCAGAATATCAAGAGAATATATGCTATGGTAAGTTGCAATACTTTTCGAGTATTGGGATAAATTGAACTTACTTACCTTCAAACAATCAGGTGGTTTTATCTAGCTACACAGTGCACAAGTTTTCCTGAGTCATTCTCAGGACCAGTTTGCTGCTTTGCAGACACATGAAGAGATATTGACAAACAAACAAAGTAATTATATAAAAACTCCCTGATTTCGCCCCATCATTCCCAGCAGCATAGTTCAGCAGGAAAAGGACTGGCAATATTAGGGCTAAATCCAGATGGAAATCACAGATGGAAATATGCAAGAATTGACATACTTCAAAGTGATGCTTGAGCTTCCAAACTACAGCATCACCGGCAATTGTCACGACCGAGTTCATCACCATCTCGCGCTTCGTTACATCCTGGAACAGGTCCTTCACATGGTTTGTCATTTTGAGACCATCTAGCTTAGCTGGAACTTCGATCACCTGTTCACTACGCGCCTCTTGACTACCTGCTTTCACCTGAACAATGGAAACAGAAAGGAAACCGTATGTCATCATAATAAGAAAGGTGTAAGTAGATATCATCCTAAGGAGCGAACATTCGCTTATAGACCTGAAACTGCATCAATGTACTGACAAAGCTCAAATTATAGAAGATTCATGAGTTCAAAGTGAATCGTCTTCAGAATGCCGAGGTCTCCATAAGGTTAAATTCATCTCGGTGAGTATACCCTTGTCAAAGAAATCCATTGTGTACCAGAGTGAAAGCCCCGCTTGACATACTTGATTAAGTGGTGGTCCAAATTAGGTCGTACCCTAATGGCAGGAGACTCACAATTAAGTTACTTATTCAAGTTGCTTGTTCGTACGCAAAACGAAAAACCCTTCCTGGACGCAGTGGATATTGTAGAGTCGTTCGCAATGCAGGACACAAAATTACACTTTCCAGATACTACCTGTTAAATCTTTTCACCCAAACAAACAAAATGCGTCTCCCTAATCACTCAACAACGTGATGTAGACATCATCGTCAGTAAAATGTTCGTGACCGTGCATTAGCTCCATATCCGACTAAATTGGAGGCACTAATCAAGAGCGATTCGTCAACCCACCAACATTACAGATTACAGATTTTTTAGGGTTCCCAGTATAGTTCAGAGCATCCGGAACATGCTGCAAGTTGAAATCACAATAACATGCAGGACAAAAATATACAACTTCCAGATCCCACCCTTCAAATTCAGTCACTGTCAAACACGAAAATGCGGATGTCTCCTTAATCCACCAACAACGTTATATAGACCTCATCATCGTAAGTAACAAGTTTGTGAGCATGCATTACCTCCATATCCGAATGGACTAAATTTGAGGCACTAATCAAAAGCGATTCGTCAACAAAGCAACACCACGAATCATGCAGATTTTAGGGTCATCAATGGAGTTCAGAGCATCCTCGAAATGCTCCAAGTTGATGAAACCATGAAAACAGAAATGCAAGCACTCTTCTTCTTCTTATCTTGGCAGAGAGAGAAGGAGCTTACAGTCGCTTGACCCATGAGAGTGCCCCGATAGAAAATGTCCATAGTGGTGCTGGTGTACTGGATAGGCGTGACATTAGGGTTGATGACCTTGATTTTAAGCGTCAAAGCCACATCCACCACAGCATACGGGATCATCGACTCTGTGGCCCAGTTCAATTTAAACCCACTTATGTCGATCGACACAACCTCGAATATCGGGTCCCGAGGTCTGATTTGCCACAACGCCCATCCCGCACTCCCGATACCAACTGCCCCCACTGCCCCCAGGAGTGCCATCACCCAAACCTCCAAAATTGTTCCAAACTCTCAACTACGAATCCAAATCCCTGTCCCAATCAATCTCTCGCACTCAATCTCCTCTCGATCTCCCACGTCCTTGTTCTGGTCCTGCTTCACTAACCAAATAAATGTCACCCTGCCCACAAACCGTGAAGATGCTATGTATATGAGGGATGATGTTTTATGGTCGCGCTACAGGTGCTCTTTCTTCAACAGAAGTGGTGGCTGCAAAATTTTCAGAGTGGTTTGGTGGTCGAGCATATTTATTTGCGGTAATGCGATGAAAATGCCAGTGAGTGAAATGCATGGAACCAATCGCGGAGAAGGGTTTTAGTAGTCGAGGATTCGAGGGAGGAATCCGAGCGGGGGTTTCTCCGCCGATGGTTCTCACAAGTCAGCAGGCCAGCGGGCAGGTGACGCGTGGCGTGTTCTGGACACGTGGCTTTCTGAGACTTGCACGCGTGTGAAGCCTAAGATTGTCGCTGAGACGGATGATTTCTTATAGTCCACCCTCGATATCTGTTAACTTAACACTTCGGAGCAAGCACACTTGTGACACTTTTGTGGTGTTAACACTTATGAGGAGTAGCTTAAGGTAGATATGCGGAAAATAGTGAAAATTAGCTTATTCGGCCACAAAGAGTGGCTTGAAATTTGTGTAATTATTTTCAAAGATGGAGTAGAGGAAATGATGAGGAATGCAAGTTGTTTCATAAATTTATTTCATGTGAATAATTTAGTTACATTATTTCAAAGAAGCAAGTAAGTCAAACCCCTTACTTGTATATTAGAGTTTCCCTAATTTGAGCATCAAAATATTTTTCTTTGCATATGAATGCACACAAAACGGTGAACTCACTTGCACTCAAAAGTGATCGCAAGTGGTGCGAAACAATACCTATCCATCTAGTCACTGCATCCCAACTATCATCATATCTCAACTATCATTGCTTCCTTTTTAAGCCGCCACTTGTGGAAGTAGCCATTTCAAGTCCACACAACATTAGTTCTACTCCTTGTGCACACCAAGATCCTATTTCTTTTTGAAGTGTTTGAATGCTCTAAATGAAAGGTGTAACATCAGTGGGTCTTTGTTCCAAAATTTGTTTCAAGGTCACTTATGCACAATCAACATCCTTGAATCCTACTTTATCTACCATCACATCATCAATTTGCACATGATCAGCTTCTTCAACAATTTCATTGTCAATTGCATCATTTATTTTATCAAGCATGCTTATAACTTCCTCCTTGATAAGTACATAGGGATTGTTTAGATTGTATTCTAGTTCATAATTGATGAATTCATGCCCATTCATAGTGGGTCCAGTTTTACTCTCTGCAGAAGTCAAATACATGATGGACCTAATTCAATTCCATGCAAGTTATAAAATCTCATCCTACTTGATCTACCACCACATCAACAATTTGCACATTGTCAGCTACTTTAATGGGTTCATTGTCAACTGCTTCATCTATTTCATCAAGCATACCTATAACTTCCTCCTCAATAGGTATGTAGGGATTGTTTAGATCAAATTCTAGTTCATAATTGACACACTCGTGTGCATTCATAGTGGGTCTAGTTTCACTCTCTGCAAAAGTCAAGTACATAATGGACCTAATTCAATATTATGCAAGTCATCAAAATTTCATAGCCTCACTTTCATCCATATTAACACTTATTGATGTGAAATCATTGAAAAGGTTGCATGCTTATGATAACTTCTCTTAACAATTAGCAATTAACACTTACTAGTGTATTTTTTGATTTTGATTTTGATTTTTTTGGGGGGGGGGGGGGAGCACCATTTTCCTTAACATATAGGCGATTTTAACACTTAATGGGGTAACGCACATAGTAAGGTATATATGTGGGTGTTATTGAGCCCGTTTTCATGTTCTCCAACGTCTACTAACGAGGTTTACACAACGAGACTTGTGTTGCATTAGTGGATCTAGAATGAAGCATCAATAAAAATTGGATTTGAAAATTGAACCTCCTAATATTAGTTATGATTATTGAAAGTGCATGTTAGTCAATTCTTTAATTGAATACATAGGTCCTCCCAATTTGTGCTCAGCAATGAGTGAGAGTAATTAATAAAATTTGAAGACGTAAACCAATCTCTTATAAACATGTGTTTCTATGGTGTGTGTTCTTTTATCCCACCTAAATATACACAAATCAAATATAGGCGTTTGATCAAGAGAAGTAACCGAATAATACCCACATACCTTGAGTTATTGCACTTAAAAGCAACGTCACCCAAACCTCGACCCCAACTTAGAAACCGGATGATACAATAATACTCCACTTGACCTCAATATTATTGTGGTCTTGGGCCACTTTGCACTAGAGCTTAAGGGTCCATGACCACTAATATACAAAATTTGTTACAGGTTGGAACACATGAAGACCATCCCAATTTGTTCCACTCTAGCCTTTGACAACCCAAGAGACCAAGGATATTTGAATGGATGAAAAATATTATGCATGCAATTGTACATGGAGAAATGGAATCATCACATATGAACGCACTTCTCATCCATCCATCATAAAACTGCAACCGCCTATAGGTTTGTTGCCGATTCATCTCAAATGACTTGGACTAGCCTAATTCAGGATCTTTAAACTAATTTCAATGTTGAATCCATTAAAGTTTGTAACATCCCAACTGCGCACACACACACACACACACACACACACACACACACACACACACACACACACACATATATATATATATATATATTTAAAAAAATCTGATAACAAGTACTCGCCTATGCCATTTATTGTCATAAAATGATTTGAGCAAAAATGATTCAGTTGCATTCTCATCCACCCTTCCAAACTTTAAACCCATAGCCCTAGACAATTTAGGTAATGCCTCGTGAAAGCTTCCAACCAAATCAACACTCTCTACTATGAATTGTATGTGACATTGATGAATTATGTGCTACGAAGAGGAGGAAGGATACCGCAACCAAGGAAGAAACAAGGAGTACAAATACAAGGAAGCCCCGGACCAGATTTCCAATAGAAGCAACACTACAACACAAATCCAGACGGTGAAGATGTGACACTTCCCACAAACATACGGAGCGGAAATACCAGACCTCCAAAAGCCCCAAGCACAACACCAACAAACTCAAGCCACGGGAAACCCCAACAAAGAGATTTGCGAAACCATCACCTAGCAATTTTATTAGTGTTATGTGCACTAATATGCCCCAACCAGGCAAATACAAACAGACAATCCACTGCACCCGACACACCACAACACCACCTCAACCCTAAACCCACATCCTTGCTAACCTTTCTTTGTCCTCCCTAGCCACTAGCACTAAACCTAAACCCTAAGAGATGCCAACCTAGCATCGAGGTACACCTCCAAGAGAACTGAGGGAGTAGCCGTGACTTCCGATGGTGCAACTGCGGAAAGAGAAAGCGCCTACTGTGAGGCCAAACCACCCACCCTTATGCGTCCTAGTCCGGGTGAGGGAATGGGATCACATTCATGTTTGAATAACTCCCTCTTCCCAACGTCGTAAAAATCCATCACATCTTCCATCAACTTTGGCACACCGATTTATTCCATGGCGAGGATACAAGCGTTGAAGAACACTATTCTCTAATGTCACCCCCGTACTACATCCCATCGTAAAACCCACACATCTAATGAATATTTAATGCCACCACCTAGGATGATGTGGTTTTCCTACTTACTTATTAACTAATCACTTAGGCCAACCCCACTTGCTACTCCTAACTAACTAGCCTATATTGTGTCGCAAGGTGGATGCCACTACCATCCCAACCTTACTTCGACCATGCAACTAGTGTGTAACCCGGCTTGCCTCGCACCTTAGTCTTAGCTGACCCTCTCTCTTGCTGCCGAATCAGGCTCCCTCGCACCTTAGTCTCAACTGCCTCTAATGCTGCTGCCGAAATCAGGCTTCCTCGCACCTTAATCCAGTTGCCTCTCTAATGTTGCTGCCGAATCAGGCTTGCTCGCACCTTAGTCTCAGCTGCCTCTAATGTTGTTGCCGAAATCAGGCTTCCTCTCACCTTAGTCTCAGTTGCCTCTCTAATGTTGCTGCCGAAATCAGGCTTCCTCTCACCTTAATCCAGCTGCCCCTCTAATGCTGCTGCCGAAATCAGGCGTCCTCTCACCTTAATCCAGCTATGTAGTTAGTTTTTGCTCTCACTTAAATAACCCAAAACACCAGGGTACAGACTCTCAAGGAAGGCTTAACTAGTGTCTATTACAGGCATTTGTCACTTCATAGTTCCTTAATTAGACCAAAGGTTTGCTATATTCACTCTAGAACGTGACTGGTATATCTTTTACTCTCCTTTTCTCTATTGGTTTCCTCTCACTGTGTCTCGTTCAGTGGGGTATGTGTGTCAGTCTCAGTAGTAACCATCTCGTCATGAGATTTTGTAGAACAATAGTCAAGAGAGAACAATAGTCTTTGAGTAACACAATTGTCTTTTGGTAACCATTGGCCAATGCATCTTCAATTCAAAGCAATTCCTTCATTACTTGGTCAATGTTAATTCCAATACAAAACAATTGTTTATTCCTTATCTCCGGATTTAATCATTACTCACGATTTGTGCAATTAACCATTATCAGTCAAGCTATAGTCTTGGTCGCCCTGCACAACCTGCAACAACAACAACCAAGGTAACACACAAGACAATAGTTGAAAGGATTAAATCGCATTCCATACTCAAAGATCTCTCCTCTTGACTAATTATCAATTAAAACTTAATTAGGGTGAGATTAACTTATGCCTAGATAATATTTATGAACCAAAGTTAATTCTATCCCCCTTACGATCCTTACTAATTTCTCTAATCAACCGATCAGAAGTGATTTCTCATCACCTCGGTTGATTGAGATTTCTATCTTAAATTCCATTCTTCTCAATTCTAAAACCAACAGCCTATTTTAGATTTCAACTATAATCTCTTTACAGTGGAACTATGTTCCTTTCTCAACATACCTCTCACAGGCCTCGACTATAATAATGTATTATTTCACAATGGTCTGACTTTTGACCTCTCGGCTTCCTATCACCCTAAGGTAACTCAGACTCTAGCCAATAGTTACCCTATATGTGAATTAGCGCTCGGCTCTGACACTTGGCCTTCTGTCTTACCCTCTCGGTATTGGACTACTCTGTGTTCAATAATGCTCTGTTCCTTCTCTCCTCTCACTCAAGATGGCTAGGTTCTATCCTGCTCAACACTGTCAGATTATAGTTATACTCCCTTCTCTCTCTATCGCTCAAGATTTCGTTCTTCAACCACGGCTGCTCATATTTCGACTCATTTTCTCGCTCGCAGGGTTCTTAACTTTTTATTCTCATCTTTCAGGCTAAAGATATTTCTCTTTCCGCCAACAGTTTGCTCTTACAACAATCTTCTTACTTTCTCAATTTACGATCGCAATATGTTCCACTATATTCAGATGGTTCCACTTGGATCAAAGTTGAACAATACTCAAGCATTACAAAAATCCTTTTCATTCCTAGGTTCACTCATCAAATTCTCGCATATTTTGGGTTTCTCTGTACTTGTTCAGTTCACCCCTCATCGATTCTCATCTCTCAATCAATTCAATGCTTATTCTATTTCATCTCTCTTCTCTCAGGTGTGAATCAATCCTCAATCAGTTTCACATTCCCTTCTCTCAAACTCTTTCACTTCCTCTTCACAATGTAGGACTCACTATGTTTCACTCACAAAGACTGACAATAGTTTCATACGTTCCTCGTATCAACTCTCTCTTAACTCCAGTACATTCAATCTCTCTTCCAGCTTCGTATCGTTTCTCATACAATTACGATTTCAATCATGGCCAATACTCTTACAATCCACAATTACTCATTGAAACAGAAAATAGTTTGACTCACTTCGGTCATTAATAATTCAAAAACCAAATATCAATATGCTTCAGTAGAATTGAGTGTCCCACAATCACTGCGTGGATCACTGAATCTAATCAGAAGATAGTTTCACAATAAACCTCTCACAAAGTCTATGATCGAGGGAGGCAAGCCTATAGTTTAACTATTCGCTCAAAACAATCAGAGAATGCCCCCGTTTGTCCTTCCTCGCCAGTCCTCTTACGGAGGCGAGGAGAAGACGATAGTTACTATAACCACCTAAGGCCTCCTATGGCCATGACCATAGTTGTAACTTCCTCCTATGGTTTAACTATATTCATCTTATTGGATGACTCCATCCGAATTGAACTATAAGCCTATAGTTGAACTGAAATGACCAAAAATTTGGCTCACAAGCTGCCTCTCTCTACTAGTCCGAGAGAGAGAGAGAAAAAAAAAGAGGGAGAGAGAGAGAGAGAGAGAGAGAGAGAGAGAGAGAGAGAGGGAGGGCACTCCAAAACCATACACCCCTTAACCCCTTTTCTAACTAAAAATAACTCAAGCCTATCCATTAAACCCTCAAATCCTAAACCAACGCGGGAAGGCCTCAATTCAAACAATTAAACCCCAAGGCCCTCCCCCTTTCTTAACACACACACTCTCAACTTAATTCAACCAACCCACTAATGCCACTAATCCTTTAATTAACCACACTAAATAAGCCTAAGGCCTAAAACATAAATCCACACCAAGCCTCACTCTTTTTAATCCTTTTTGTTGTTTCAATAACGATGTCAAATGCAACTTTGAGTAAATCCTAAGCATAAAACAAATATGAGCAACCATTTTGGGCTCATACCTACATGGACAACAAAGGTACAACCATGACACATGTTGGGGAGATCGCCACAACCGCAGGAAGAAGCATTGCACCACCTCCTTAAATGGTCGGAGAGTGCAACCCCCGCGCTCCACCAGCGGCTCAGGCAAAGTCACACAACACCCACAAAGCAAATCAACCCACACACTAAGGTACCATACATCTATTAACCCTAACTCGACAGTTCATTCCAACAAAACAATGCTCACAATGCATTCCATCCACACCGAAACCACAAATACAGATACCACACAAAACAATACACACAGAATACCAAACAGAGTTGTCACACAAAACTCAATACAAGACAAATCACACACTCACTAGCGCAAACGACCATGTCAAGTCGCCCACCATCGCCACCCGCCCACACATCACTCGCCAATACAAACAGATCTCACAAACCACACCACACCTAGTGCACACACAAGACAAACCTACTAGGTCCCTCCCATAAAACAACTCCCACATAAGACACCCAAACAAGAACCAAACTACCCACCTCTAAATACCCACACAGGAGTATACACAACAAAACACAAAAACAACAACACACAAAACATCACATCAAGGTACACACAAACACAGACAACCTCACCCAAAAACCAACAAACCAATTGCCCACCCACACACACACACTGCCCCTTAGACCCCCCCCCCCCAATACCGGACAAACTTGAGCCCCCAACACACAACCCACCTACGGATGCCTCAAACAAATGGTATATATAGAAGAATTGCATGCCCATTCCCTTTCCAAGGACTACGCGAAGATGGATGTCCACACTCAAATTTGGCACAAAGCCACAAATAATAAACGAGGACGGCTCACACACACTCAACTTTGTTGGGAAAACATCCACCCCTATACAACCAAATTCAATCCCCAACCAGAAGGTGCCACACCGTAAGAACAAGCCCCTCACAAGAAAAAACATGCAAGATCAACAAAACACACATTCACCCAATTGCAACCATGACAAAAATGTCAAGTCCAACACAACAACACCAAAGCCAACAAGAACACCCCCAAAAAAAACACATTTGGAAACACTAACTCCAACGAAACTGACATGCCAACCCACACATAAATCCCCCAACTCACAACCACCCAAATCATATACTCCACCAAACACACACCCCAACCAAAATTTCCCAAGAAAACAATACAACTTACTTGGCCACACCCATCAACACTGGCAGCCACCAAGAGAACCCCATCACACACAACCCACTACTCAACACACCCAACTCCAATCTCCATAACATCCATCTCTCACCACACACATCTCTCCCACCTTAACAATCTATCTACTAGCTCCCTCGCATCTCCTACACTACCACTCCCAAACTCCTCCGCCCCCTATTATCCTCTCAATCTCCTTGTCACAACACACATAACCCTCCTAATTCCCCTCTCAATTCTTCCCCTCTAGCTATCTGTCTCGCAACATCACAACCATAGTGTCAAAAACCCGCTCACCTCACATACTCACCCCTCCCACTCTCACTACTCATCCATAGCAATGCATATACACGGACGGATCATTTATCCCACCCTCCAAAAACCCTGAAGGACTAATAGAGGGCAACACCGTAGGCTCCGGGGCATACAACCCCAACAACAACACCCAAATATTAGAAAGATTACTTGGATACCAAAATTTCCTAAGAGCATAGCTCAATGCAATACTCATCGCTATCAAAACCATACAAACCACCCAACAAGATACACACATATTTACAAATAGCCCAACAACCCAACATCATCACCTAGATAAATTACTTATTGCAACATCGTACATCAAATATATTGGACCACACATATGATCCATATACATGAAGTGTGAGCACACACGGGCATTAGTGGAAATGAACTAGTGGACACACTAGCCAATGAGGGGACACTAAAAGAAAAACCAAACAATACACCGCATATACACATAGCCCACCCTACCCCCTACTAGCTAGCAAGTTGCCCAACAACCACACATTCATAACAAAAGGACATGAAAACCGTGAAACGGCATCAACCAAAAGAAAATTCCTGTAATATGTAGACAAATGGCTATCAAACTAACAGAGCAACCAAAAGCTCTCTAACCACTTCAGGAAAGACGACAAAATGCCGGATACGCAAGTTACCCAAACTCTAAATTTTAGATATGCCCAATACATGGGTAACCATAGGGAAAATATATTATGGCCCCTTAATTACCAAAACCCCAATTGTACACTATGTCATAACAACGACAGATATACATGGCCCCACTTATTATCAACATGTGAACATCCATACTTAAAGAGCCTACGAATTGCAAGGCACAACAAAGCAATCCACCTCATCACTCAAACACTACAAGCCAATAAAAACACCCGGTTCTTCACTTTGACCAACGCAAGCAACCTAATCAACCAACTTCTTGACCAAACAAACCCATAATGGCTTCTTAAATGCACATGCACACAAAGAATATGTCAATGCCATGCCAAACTAAGACCATACATATTGTGCATCATTGGAGCCCCAAACCAAACACAAACACCTATACCACCTTCCCCCAAACACACAGTTCAATTCGTCGAATTCACATACTGCCATGATAGATTCCTTGAACAAGCCCTCATGCACAAACACACCAAATACGACCCACTAATCAATATCAGACAAAACAATGGTTGGAAAACCAACCCCCTTCATTACCATCACCGCCGGAGTAAGAGGAGCCATACACGAACACTCCATAGACCAACTAATCAAACTAAAAATCCCAAAAACCAATATTAAAACCCTCATGAAAAATATACACCAAAACGCCATCAAATACCTCACATACCTTGTCCTAAACAAAAGAAAAACTAGATAATAAATAAACCCCTGTCCCTCCACCATAATGAAAGGGGTTAACTAGTATACAGTCTAACCTTGATAATGTCACCCTTGTTAATGGGACACCTTGATACTGTCACCTAAAAGTTTGAAACTGATTTTCTTAGTGTAAAACTCCCTCGTTATTATCCCTATCACCCTTGTTAATGTCACTGTTTTTTTCCAAAATCCGTAGTGTAAATGTGATAATATCAAATATGGATGGATTGTATGTGATGGTTGGATGTATGGATTGTATGTGATGGTTGGATGGACATATTGTAGTAGCCAAAAGGGTCATGAGCCACCCCTGTGATAAATGCAATGTTATTCAAAGGGTCATGAGCCGCCTCTGTGCACCAACCCTGAACGGTGTTGTTTATACACGGCACTCAAAGGTGTTGTCTTTGACGGCGCTGCCAAGACTTCTTGGCCTCTATGCACCCCACCTTCCGTCACATGTGTTCACCTATGTGTCTTTGAGGGTTTCAGCTTGTGTGAAGTAATTTAGGATGTTAAGTTCTACGGTTTAGCTGAGCTGGTACAGAGTAGTGTCGACTCAAGCTAAATTAGTTCAATTGGTTTGCAATGTAGAAATCTCAAGATATGTGGCACGGTCTTCACTGTTTCTATAGTCAATAGTCGCATAGGAAAATCTAGTAAGATCCTGAAGACATCTTCAATTTTGATGAGACAGGTTTGTATTATAAAGCCTCTCCTTGCAAGACTTTGAATATTGGGAAGGCAAAAGGAAATAAAAAGAAGAAGGACCGTGTGACATTGGGGCTTTGCACTAATATCTCAGGGAAGGAGCGATTGAAGCTTGTTTTCATTCACAAATCAACACGTCCCAGATGCTTTCCTCGGAAGTTTGATCCAAATAGTATAGTACACTATTATTCTAACAATTCAGCCTGGATGAATGGTGATGCTTTTACACATTGGGTGAAGAGTGAGAACCGAAGAATGGCATTGCAAGATAGAAAAATTTGCATTATTATGGATAATGCAGGAAGCCATGATATTCATGGTGAGGTCAAAAAAGTTATAGATGGATTTAATGCTTTTGTACTCTCCCATATCACTATATTGTTTCTTCCACCAAATGTGACTTCAGTTGTTCAGCCTTTGGATCAAGGAGTGATTGCAGCATTCAAAATGTGCTATAAACGCAAGCTTGTTGCCTGGACTTTGCAACAAATTGATAACTCAAATGAAGATTTGGGGAAACTGAATGTTGATCTATTTCAAGCAATGCTATGGTGTGTGGCGGCATGGCATGAATTAGATGATCAAACCATTAGAAATTGTTGGAGAAAGTCTGCCATATTGCCTGCAGCGTGGAATGCAGATATCAACAATTCTGATGAACGTATGAAGTCCAAAATGGAGGAAGCAGCTTTGGAATTGGGCAATCTCATCGCCGCATTGAATTTGGGTTTGGATGTTGAAGGCAAGCCTATAGAAAAGCTTAGTCCTTTAGAGTACATAAACATGGAAGGTGAAGATGATTTTGAGGTGGAATATTCTACTGAGGAGCTTGTGCAATTAGTGCAAGATGGCGAACATGTACTTGATTCCATGGAAGAAGACCCATTGATTGTTAATAGCAATGATGATGAGTCTAAAGTAGTGAAGCTAAGCGATGCACAAAAATATGCTAAAGATGTTTTGAATTTTATGGCTAGCCAAGGTTCTCAGATTTTCAACACTCATGAGTTGTTAGGAATGGAAAACATCCATGACAAACTCATTAGAATTGGTGTTGGACATTTAACATCACTAAAACAATGTGACATTAGAAGCTTCTTTGTCTCTAGTGAGAGGTCTTTACCTGATCTCAATGACACATTGTGATGTGCTCATGTTGTTATTCACAATTTTGAATTATATTTTACATTCAAAAACATTGAAGTCTTGTGTTTGTTTTTTTTTTTTTTGACATTGTAATTTCATTTTGATTTTCTACCTTTTTTTTTTTGATAATATCACATTATGCACAAATCTTCAAAATGTGACATTATCAAATATGTCACACCTTGTTTATATCACACTTTATGGTGAAACGGATGGTGTGATATTATCAAGGTTAGACTGTAACACCAGAGCCCACCTCCCAAAGGAGGCATAACACCCTAAATTGCGTCATGGGATACCGTGATGAGCAAAGGGCCAATGGACTCATATTCATGCCGGTACATTGGTATGGGTGTTATGACATTGATGACCAAATGTAATTAGCATATCTAGGTCAATTTGTACTAACCCGAATATCTTTCGAACTTGTTTTCATACATGCATTGGTTTGATGGGAAAAGTACAATGATTGAATGGATTGGATTTGGATGGAGTACTTTGACATCGTCAACTAAATATAGAATAAAACATTGAATATCTATGTACGACCCATCGAGGCCACGACAGGCCTACTACCAAGACTTCATTGACCTATGTTGGGGATGGAAATACAAACTATCATTTTGCCGATTCGCCAATCCACGGAGGCCAATGCAATTGAACCAGTGATCGGGGAGATTTTTGGGCATAATCGGTTGAGATCCTAGTGTTTGCTAGTCCAACCGGTTACTTGTTGGCATCTTCCGGTTTTCCTTTATTGAATTGGGGTATATTCTATAAATTCCTCTAGAATGATTGGTAATTTTCCTGCAGTCTTGAGCTTCAACCGGTTATTTCTCAAACTCAACCGGTTCGTTTGTAACTAATTGCCAGTTCTCTCCGATCATTGAATTGAACTCACAAAATCTTGACATCACTTTAGTTTTGAAACCTCAATCACAACATTGTGTGACTCAAATAGGGATTCTCAAAGTCAAGAATTTGTTCCGTACCCTTGAATGATACCATAGGCCCCCAAGCACATATAAGGTAGACAAACCAATTTGTGTTGTCTGTAAGCAATTTCGCATAAGTGTAGTATAAGTGTGTTATTAGAGTGATCTTGCACAAGTCTGGAAATTGATATCACAACGATTAACCAAAACATCACAATTTAGTTCCCAATTTTGAAATCACCGTAGATTTTCAAAAGTCAAGATTGTCTCCCAACCCATATTCACAACATATCGTAGGTCGACCTATTTCCAATAACTAGGAGAGAAAAAACGTGAGTACAAATCAATGTTATTTTCAAGGAATTCAAATTTGTGGCTTTTTAAACTTACTTTTTCATCACGCTGAATGTGAAGGCTACTTGTGTGAAATTTCACAGCTTTAGAGGACCCTATGTATTACGATGGGGTGAGGGGGTGAGGGGGTGAGGGGGTGAGGGGGGGGGGGGGAGGGGGGGAGGGGTTGGGTTATCATAATTGAATTTGTCTACCATACCTTAAAGGGTGCTCAATTTTGTCTTTACTAGTCTTGGGGCTATTATTCATGTGAGATTGAAGTGAGTCTCAACCAATTTAAAAATGACATGTGTCATAATTTGAGAGGGTAACAAATTTATTTTTATTATATTAGATAGTTTTCTATGGTATTGCAGAGCATGTGTTTAGGGTCAGCTTTGATTGTATGGTTTATGAATCTATTGTATGGTTGACTTTGCTTCACTTGAACCAAAGAGCCATGTTTGTGCTTTATATGTGGTCTTTAGAGTAACTTCATAAGTACTTGTTTTATGTTTATAACTAGACAAGGCATATCTCAAGAGTGCATGCTCATTTTAAGGCTACTACCCAATTGCGGTTGATGTACCTTGCATGTAATATTCAACTTTTAGGACAAGCTTAATCTTGGTAGAGGTATAGCCTCAATTACACCCTTCAATGGGTTATAATTTTGATATCAAACCTCATAGCTTAAGGCTTATATACCTTGCAAGCATTTTCAACTTTCATGGACACCCTTAATCTTGGTATAGGTTTAATTAGGGGGTCATCTTGATTACACCCTTCAGATACTTTTATGTCAACGTGAACACTCATGCTTTCAATAGCTTTGGATTGGAACTCAGTGTTTTAATTTTAATTTTTTTTAATGGATTCTAAGGGTGGAAGGAACTCCTGGATTATTATAAAGTAAATAATTAAAATCTTAAACATTACAAGAGTGCTTCATAATCTCATCATAGTTTAAGTACATACATGTGTCAAAATGTGTTTGGGGGTGGGGGGGGGGGGGGCAATCTCAACCGTTGAGAGCATAGAAGTTGGGACTTACCACTTCACACGGGGTCCCAAGTCCTAAGTCCCAAGTATAACATGAATGCCCACATGGCAACACGTTTTGGAGGTGAGGCTCAGGGCTTGTGTTGAGAGTTGGGATGAACAAAAAACTAGACCCAACTCTCAACACAAGTTCCGTGAATATTGTTTGCATAAAATAAGAAAGATTCGACTTTAATGATTGCAAAAGCTACCAACATACGAAAGCTTTTACGTACATATAGGGATAAAAAATTATTTTATCCCAGAAGAATTGATACCCAATGGATTATTAGAGCCATATTGATGTAATGTAACAAACCATATTTCAATGGTTTCTTGAGGCTCAAAAGTTGGGACTTTGCCTCCATGACTGGGGACTTGGGACCTCACGTGAACTGGCCCTTAGTGTCTTCTCTTTTTCTTCGTGCTCTTGGGTTCTTTAGTTTCTTCCTTGTTCTATGTTGTCTTCTTGATAAACGAAACTTGGAAGCACGGTGCCTTGACAGTCAACGTCTTTTTGAATTTTGCCTCTTTCAGAGAACTTAGCTTAAGATACCCCATTTGATATATATAGCCTTAGATACTCCATTTTATGATATTTTATCTCTCTCATAGGACATAGCCTTAAGATGCTCCATTTGATAGAGTCAGCCTTAGATAGTCTATGTTGATGATAATTCACCTCTTTCATAGAACAAAGCTTGAGATACTCCATTGAAACTGCCTACTATAACACATTACCGTCAAGTAGAGGTTTTTTGTTTTACGTTGTCATCTATAAAGTGGTCATGATAGGCATGGATTATATAATGCACACACTTTTGTGTGTGTAACTATGTATGACGGTGGGGGGATGATGCTTGGTACCAAACCGATCAACACAAAGTCGGATCTTGCTTTTGAGCAATTTTCAACTATATTTGTGTAGATTACGAAATCGAGGTCAAGAGAGATACAAATAATTGTAAAGGTGTTTGAACAATCTTGTTACACACTCATATATTTTTAGATTAAAGCCGTGCTAAAGAAAAAATTCATCATGGATACATCTTTCAAGGTAATGGAGAAGTTTTCAGTAAATGAAGATGGTTCTTGTAAAGTTGAGGCATATGGACAAAGGGATCCCTGTTTCTTTGTATATGCTAAAATCTTTGTTCCCAAAACATGTGAAAGTTGTCTTTCAACCTAAGTTTATTATTGATTTACACATTTGTTACTGAAGGATTACTCAAAGATGGGAGGTTGGATAACTATATTTTGTGATCTGACTAGCCCTATGAAAATCCCAACAACAAAACCATGACACTCGATTGTCTTTAATTTGAGATTAATCGATAAATGTGGAACATTTGAACCTTTGATTAGATCTCTGATTCTCTCATGGTGCAGAATTGGATCAAAATCCTTGCAATTTCAAATCACATTGTTTATTAAGTCCATTTTAATAAACAATAGCCTATGAAAGTTAAGCACATGACTTACATTCGACTGCCATTGCTCTTACATGTCCAAAACATCATTCCTCTTCAAGACACTTACACTCAACAAGTACCAATACATCAAGTTCACCAAGACAATAACACTACAATTATGACTTTATTTTTTATGTTAGAGTCTGAATCACTCGGCTTTATAGGACTCATCCTATGCCCACAAGCATCGTACTTGGGACTTGCCTAATTGCTGATCAACCTCAATCACTGAGTGTTGATGCTTTAGAAAGCCTATTGCTTTAGCTATGAGACTATGCATGATTTCTAAAAATGACAATAGCATGTCTAAATCATCTCTCGCCTCCTCCTTATTGTGTGGAGGAAGGAGAGGAGTTGGTTAGACTCTGTAACCACTTCCTAATGGTAATTGCCTCTTCCTTCCACTCTGGATGACTTCCAACTGCCAATGGTTGGATGAAAGACATCAAAACTTGAAAATTGCCTAATTCGGCTAGGCTATGGCCCAAAATGTGGTTTTACAGTGAAATCTTGTTTTGGATGTAGATTTCATGACCTTAACTATTTTGAAGTTGGAATATTCTTTCATATTCTTTGAATTCATTACCTAATTGAGGCCATCATCACAAAACTTTATGGAAAACCATCAATTTAATGTAATTTTATCGTACTTTAAACAAAATTTAGAAAGTCACTTGTTCAATATCACCTACTTGCACACCACTTCCACCGTCTTCTAAAATATGTAGACTTTTATTGGGATTTTTTTCATCATAATTTTCTTGGAAAATATTAAAGTATGTTGCACACATTCCACTTAAAGATTGTGCTACTATATATATATATATTCTAAAAACCATCAAAAATTTGCCACTGCATATTCAAAAACAAAAAATATTGGCATCGCATATCCAACATGCTGGAATTGCATTCTCGATCCACTTTAAATGTTGTCACTAACGTCTCCTAATTGTTGTAGTTTGCCAAAGAAATAGTCTTAATGTTTGAAAATAAGCAATGCAAGTCCTCGTTGAGTGTAGAATTTGGAAAACACCTCGGATTTGCAAAATAAACATAGGACACCCACTCCAATGCCAAAGTAAGTAATTTAAATAAAAAAAAGTTTTAGAAGTCCCCACAAACTGTACATTCACGGCCCTTTGTTTCAAACATGCAGAAAAAAATGAAAACCCTTCATTGTCTAAGTTAACACCAATTACAAAAGGGTAGAAGCCACAACCACAAAGGATCTTAAACACAAAGTTATTATGGATGGCATCCAAATTGCCCTCTAATATGTGCAAGGCGGCGAGTTGCCAAGGGTGATGGCTTGCTCCCAATAGCTCCACCAACTAGCTGTTAAAATTGCACACGTGAACAATGATAACTTGCACCAAGAAGGCATGCAAACAAAACAACAACGAAAAAAAACACCAATAAGTAGGGCCACAAACCACTGCATGTTCCCATTCAAGCCTTTGCATGCCTCGATACAAAAATGGGCAAAGACAAGCACATGAGTTACCTTTCATGCCCTTCACTTTATTCCTCCCTTGCAATGCACATGGCTTGTTGAGATGCTATTTTTCTAACCTTGGACCACATTGCCAACTACAATATGGTGCTTAGTGGTTCAAATACAACACAATCGTGAAGGGGTGGCTGATCACATGGATGTCGTTATAGGTAAGCCATTCCTCTCTTTCATAACCATTTTCTTGACCCTTCCAATCAGAGACGGCAAGCTGATACGGGAAAATCATGCATATGTAGAAACTTGGGAGAATATGTACACATCGAGGTCAAGGTGGAAAGTGAGTTAGTTGTGGAATTCTCTTTTGTAGATGGAAGAATGTTAAAGGTGCCCTCATCCTCAACATTCCCCAAAACGTGCACATGAACAAGCTCTGTAACCTTAAGTGTTTTGATAGTTTGTCAAATAAGAGGGTGTTGTGAGAGTGTTTGCACCACATCTTGGAAACATGTTTCTTCATTATGGGCAACACCACGGCGCCGACCAACACTTGCAAGCATCATTGACTTGATGAAACACACATACAACTCAAAAATGCGTCTATCAAGGATCGGCATCACATACTCATCATTCCCAGTCTCCACTACCTTGCCATCTTCAACCATTGGCACTAAAATTGCCTTGGTAGTGCCATAGTGTTGTTTCAATGTTTCCAGTGCTCAAAAAACACAACCTTGCAAGAATATGCAAGCCAATATTGTGGATAACACTTGCCTACAACACACATAACCTCCTGCTAGGGAAACCTCTTCTCCAACTCCTCCATTAGGCGTTAGGCTACAAGGGTAAGTTGTTTCTTCACTAAAGCAACAATTACATCTCATTTGATGAATGAAACTTCTTCATACTTGTTGGGCAGTCCGTAGAACTCATTCCAACCATGTGAATCACTATGGCATCCTTGTATGCAAGGTGTAGCTCACTAGTGTTGAAGCAAAAAATCCAATATAGTTTCACACACATGGATATGTCATTAGCAAAAGACTGAAATTGCAGGAACTCCTCACCCTTGGAAGAATAAGTAAGATCAAAATACATACAATATAAATCCGATCAACACATTTTCAAGGTTGATATGAAATCAACTATGTAAAATGCATGGCTTTGTGCAAATATAATCAAAGTATTGACCAGATACAAACATTGGCATCAATCCAAGAAAAGCAAGCATCACTTCGCTTTCCAACAACATTTTCAAGTTCTTCTTTGCCGCATGCTCCTTATGTGCATCAATTGCCATTTTTTTGACAATAAACTTGTACTCCTCCAACATCAACCTTGTTGGTCCTAGCATAATATCCATCGCATCTTCACATTTTGCAAGATTATTTTGCCCTTCGTCTCAAAACATCCTGCAAACATTTGGAACTCTATCGTGCAATTTTGTGATGCATTAAAGTAGGTGTAGAGAGTGGCTGGCAACTCCTCTACCCACTTCAAGCTCGAACAAGGTACTATGTGCAGAGAGGCTTGTTTGGTGCACCATCCAATGAACATTGATCATGTAACGAGTGTGGAAGTTGTGGAGTTGCACCATAACCTTGGTCTTGGCCCTATAAATATCGAAACTTCATTGGTGCCGAATGTGATTAGTTTCTCTTGGATTTCAAAGCCAAACAAACCACTATATGTCTTTGCCACCTTCATGATTATAGCTGTGAGTTTATCAGTTGTGCCTCCGTCCACCACCCTCTCTGAAGCCAGAAGGATTGGAGTGCAACTCCAATTAATGACCACATAACCATGAACTAATATCCAATTCTGAGAATCAATGGAGGTGACCTCGTCCACAAAAGGGAGAAGAAGTGGGCTACCTACATGACCTCCTTTATGTAGTTCAACACAATACATTGAATCACATGCATCATTCTTTACCCACTACTAGTGCTCCAATGGTGGTTGGGGTTATTCTTGAGTTTTAGGAGCTCAAAGAGGTTGTCGCAACCCTTGCTAGCAGCCCTTAACAATCTTGACCATTTTCATTTCTAGCAAGGGTCACGAGTGCTAATCCTTCGCATTCCGCCATGCTAATGTTAGCTCCCCATACCGCGGACCTCTTCGTTGATAGGAGGGGGACCAACCCTCCTACACTTGCATTCGGGACTCACCACTTAATCGGTAACCAATAATAAGATGTGGACTTCCATTCATGAAAATCCAATCTTTAGTTGATCATCGTGTTGCCGGAGCAACACTACAACAACCCGAACCATACTAGGCAACTATGCCCCCATCTTGGGCCAATGCCCGTGGAGGCTGTGCTGTTCGGCCTCGGGTGGGTTCGGCGGCTACACTGCCTCGCCAATATAAGCCTATAGGACTTTTGATAGGGCCTTTACCCCACCATCAAGAAACCTTTTGTCTCTCTACCAAGAGTTGGCGCCAAGTAGACATTTTCCCTTAGCCGTTGGGGCTGGGAGCCCCCAACAGCTTCAGGCTTGTATAACTTCATTGGATGATCTTTGATGCTCACATTCAACCACTCCATTGTCATCTACGTTTTACGTAAATGCCGATGGACTCCTTGCTTGTCCCAAGTATTGAGGACGTTATTCCTGTTCAAACCCTGGTAGTCCCGGGAGCCACTCCTAGGCCACTACTGTACCAAGGCGTTGTCTTGGGACAACGCGCCACTCAAATCGCCATATCTCCTAGCTCACACCTCTGATTAAGGTGTTCTTGAGCATTTTAGAATTTGCATGCCATAAGATACGCATAGCCTATGACTTTACCCTCGTGACTCCTTGTCTCCGTGGGTGGGAGGCGTTCCCAACGCCCAGATCCCTCACCCACATTAGAATCACTTGGGCCCTCTCACCAACAGCGGCACAAGTCTCGGGTGTCACTCCGGGGTCCCCCTTGTGCCCATGGTGTTTTGGGCACTCCTCATGAAAAGGTGCACGATAGAGATGATACATTTGTTCATTGTCAATAAAAGACATGCCATGCTGCAAGAGGTGGAATATGATTGCAATTGAACATATTTTTATGGTGGTCACAAAAGGTGTTCTCCCCCATTTTGTGCTCGTGTGAATCAGTAGGAATTCTAACAAACAATCTTTCATTATGAGGGTGCCTTGCGTGGTGCCTTGAATTGTGGTTTATATATTTCTCCCCATCGGTAATCCATGCCCGGGCACCAAGGTTGTTTTATGACCCTTGTGTTTCCATAGATTATAAAATTTTGCATTAGAAACTTGGACCTCCCAATTACCGTATCTTGGAGCACACCTTGCAAACGATTTTATTATCTCATCATTTTCAATGATTGGCTCTACCCATGGCCGTGGGGGGGGGGGGGGGGGATTCATTTGAAATCCATGATAGTGCTCATGCTATTCACACTTCTGTGACAAGGCCTTTGCTAGAGATTTGGTGGCCAGTGTTGCCATTTCTCCTAAGCCCACAAAATCCCAACAAGAACAAGTTTGAGAGTAAGGAGGAAGAGGGTAGGGTTGAGTCCCAAGAGGTCGGATTGGTGAAGGTTAGCAACGGCCCAATTTTGAGATGTGGGAAACACCCTTGGGCCTCAAGCATGTAGAACAAACCACCATCTTCCAACATTCAAACACATGAGAAAAACTCAAACTTAGCCCCCAATTCGGCATATACATCCAATAACTTCAAGAGCTAACTACTTCGGTAAAGGAAAATATATGGTAAAACAAAAAGCAAAAGAGATTGCAAGGTTTTTGAGTCTTCAACCACTCACTTTGTTTTCAAATTATCACTTCTAGTTATGGGTAAAGCATCAAATGAAAGCTTTTGAGGAAGCAAATCGAAATAGCCTACTCTCACTTCTTAAATCTATAATATAGAGGGAGAAAACCTTCAAAATTGACATGACGAACAGTTGATCGATCTTTGAATGGACACTACGCCCAATTGACTTATGAGAGTTCCCAAATCACCTACTCTCACTTCCTAAATCTACAATATAGAGGGAGAAAACCCCCGAAATCGACATGACAAGCAACTGATCGATCTTTGAATGGACACTACGCCCAATTGACTTATGAGAGTTCCCAAATCACCTACTCTCACTTCCTAAATCTACAGTACAGAGGGAGAAAACCCCCAAAATTGACATGACAAGCAACTGCTCGATCTTTGAATGAACACTGCGCCCAATTGACTTATGAGAGTTCCCAAATCACCGTTCCATTTTGGTGGACTTAAAATCAGGTGCAGCTGTGGGATTCTGAAAGGTCGAGGCATCTGAATAAGCCGCAACGCCCTGCCGGTCTTTGAGTTCTCGACGCTCTTGACAAAGTGCGCAGCAGTGGCACAAGCAGTGCGTTAGCAGATCGCTCGAAAATGGTGTAGCCTTAAGCTTGTACTTGTTCCGAAGCTTTGTCCTCCACTTGTAAGTGTACACGGACACAAGACAGCACGAGACATGACAAAGGAGTCCATAAATCAAGCCTTGGAGGAAACATGTGTCCACCCAACGGTTGCCTGCTGGATCACTTTCAGTTAGCCCTTCTGCAATTTCTCCAAACACTACATACGGGCACAAGCATGTGAGGCAACACACCTCGCTATCTTTGCCACAATCACAAATCCCGGTCTGCCACTCCACTGTCTGTGCCATCCTAGCTAGCAACGCGATACTATTTCGGAAATTGATCTGGCAGCTGGTGAAGTAACTGTGGTTCAATAGTTGTGCAGATACGGAGTAGAAAGAATTGTGGCGAGGATTCAGGAACTAGAGTCAATCAGATGTTTCTATCAAGGCGTTCCAGAACGAGTAGTACCCAATATGGGTTTTGTATATATGGAAAGCAAAGATGGTTGAACCCCTGGCAATGTGTATGTTGGCTACATAAATTTCTTCACAACGCGCCATAGTAGGTAGCCCACAGCTTTATGGTGCTGGTCAGCATCATCTCTGGCGGATATTTGAGAGTATTCCAATTTGTGAGTATATATATGGAACAAAGTACTACACCCTTTATGGTATTTAGTGTCACATGCGTAGTGGTGTCACTTACCCTTTTTTGAGGCGTGTTCTAGGTTGCGTTGTCGATTAACAAGTTCACGATAAGTTTCATCTCATGACACTTGACGGTCAAGTGCGCTTACTATCTTGGCATGAGTATGTTCAGTAGTGTTATGAGGTGCATGCCTATGTCACCCTTGGTCTACAAGTTGACTAAAGTGCACACAAATGACTCTTGCCATTAGTATGCTCAAGAATATCTTCCTCTTGCATACTAAAATGTATACACATGACGCTTGTCATTAGTATGCTCAAGAATATCTTCCTTTTGCATACTAAAATATATACCGTAACACCATAGCAGGTTCGTTCTTAAATAATTCCAAAAAAAAAAACGAAAAAGATCAGAAATTCCAGGCCATGAAGAACGAAATTATGGAAAATTATATTATGAAAAGAACGAAAATCCAGAAAGTTGGGTGAAGCAGACTCTGTTGAAAAAATCAATTTAAGTTGTCATCCCGGTACATCTACTCTGTTCCAGGACGAATTATTTTTTTCCTCAAAATAGAAGAACGAATTTCAAAAAAATCTATTTTAAGCAAACGAACCTTATTTTTTCAAAAAAAATAAATATTCGTTCGCCAGGTGATAAACCTGCTATGGTGTTACGGTACACATGACACTTGTCATTAGTACGCTCAAAAATCATGATGACGAATGGAATCATACTGGCAATAAACAGGCGTGAGACTTTGAGACCTCTAGGCATCTAGATCAGGCCCTTCACAAATATTGCACTTGAAACTATATATCATAAATGTTGTATGCCGTATATGTTATGTGGCATGGACAGCTACAACGCACTGAAGAAGTACAGAATAGTACTGTCTGTACCTAAGGGTAGTGCATGGCAGGCCTTAACTATCTGTACCTTAGAAGAAGTGTAGTGTGCGGCAAGCCTTACTCTACCTAAGAAAGTGAATTGTTAGACAATCCATTACATACATAATCAGTATATTCTATTTGAAGGTGTCCAATAATACATGTATATACGTATGCATCAGATATATAGGGGATTGTTAAATCGACCATACATTGATTGAAATGACCACAGAGACACGTCGTGTGGTCACATGACTTATTGAAAGATGAACAATTCTAGTTGTATGTTGAAATGTAAGAAAGAGGAAGCTGAGCTAATACCTTACTCCTTTTTATATGTGCGATGAGAATCAAGTTTTGACAAGTCATGTCATTGCGTGACATGTCTTTGTGGTTGTTTTAACAAACTACATGGTCAATTTAATAATCCCCTATAGATAGATAGATAGATAGATAGATGCATGTTTAAAATGAACTTGATTTGTTGTTGGTCACCGACAGTTTCCGATCCGTGTCAATCTTCCAAGGGTTATAGCCTTTAGACATGTTTACATTTTGAGAAACTTAGGGGTCGTTTACACCACAGACCATGAAGTCATCTCAAGGTCCTCTAAAATATGTGGTTGGTTGCTAAACTCATCCTGGGACCACTTCGGTTTACACCAAGGAAAAAATGTTAGAGTGATTATGGAGTTCGAGGTCCCCAAAAGACATATTTTAAGGCCTCCACTAACATGGTCCATGTGAGGCCAAACCCCCCACCCTTAAGCGTCCGTAGTCCGAGTAGTGGGTTTGGGCTCACATTCCTCCGCGGTATTGGATTTGGACTTGGATGAGTCCATAGTGCAAGGTTCACCCTTCAAGTGGTCTTGGATTTAACTGGAATTTCACTTTTAACAACTCAATGTACGATTTCAATACGTATGTGGAGAATGCACAAGTTAACTATGTTATTTTAATCTCCTTATGCTCGGGTGCTATTTTGTCTTTGTTTGCTTCTAACGTCCATCCGGCTGCTTTAGCTACACAAGCCCTTAAGGATATCCCTCTCCTAAATGGAGTCCGTGCCGTTGACTCTATACTACCACTTGAACTATCACTTGTGTATTCCGTATCGCTACTATAAGAGGTCTCACTTGGTGTCTCCATACCGTACATAAGCCTTTAAGTATTAAGAAACACTTATGTGACTTATGTCAATCTCTCCCTCGCACCTTTGGTCTTTGCTTCCTTTGTCTTGCCATCGCGAGAGTGCTCCACATTCTCCATTAAGTTGTGCACGTGGTTTATTTTTAAAGAGAGGATGCAAGTGTTAAAAAAAACACTATTCTCTATAGTCAATCTCAAATACATTTACTTGTGAAAGCCACACATAACACTAACTAGCATAATGTAACTAACTACTTGTCTATGAGCTAATTAGGTAGGCTATCTACTAAGCTCCTTCATGAACCCATCTCTTTACTTTCTAATTACATAAACCTAGCTCCTTCATAAACCCAGCTCCTTCATAAACCCAGCTTCTTAGCTTCTAACTAAACAAACCCAGCTCCTTCATAAACCCAGCTCCTTCATGAACCCAGCTCCTTAGCTTCTAACTAAACAAACCCAGGTCCTTCATAAACCCAGCTCTTTACTTTCTAACTAAACAAACCCAGCTCCTTCATAAACCCAGCTCCTTCATGAACCCACAACTTTGTAGTTGTAATCTCCAACTACCTCACTAATTATTCAAGCCCTTAACTAATCTTCCTACCTAATTTCCCTAATTCTACTAACAACCCCTTTCTAATCACACAATTCTTCTCTAATCCTAAAATCCTAAAATCCTAGAGAGGAGAGGGGGAGAGAGAATTTCCTAACTTCACTAAGACTAACTAATCCACACAAGTATATTTTTGCACTCATCACAACATCAAGTGCTCAACTCTTAAACATGGAACTTGCAACCACGTGTATTCAAAACATGAACTTAAAGTACCACAAATTGGAATCATGAATTAACTTTAAAATCCTTCACGTCAACACTAATTCTACCAAGAGGTCAAGCCCTCTTCAAGGCTAACAAGCCTTGGCTCTCAAACTAAAAACTAAGCACACACATGTGCTCCAATATGGCTTCCCACACCCACACTTATAACTCGTGGGGTGCCTTGGAGCACAAAGGAAAGAGAGGATGAGTGAGGGAAGAATGAGGGATTATATAGTAAGCTTGAGGGGGTGAGCACCCTCAAGGCTCACGATAAGCCCTTGAGATTTCCTCCTACTTAGTAGGCGCCAATCCTATCTTCTAAGCCTTCCTCCCTCAAATGATCAACAAGGATCCTAATTCGAACATTTAACTAGCCTTGGCTTTCTACCTACCACACTTTACCAAACTTGGGATGCTTCAACCCAAACTTAGCCTCCTTCGCTTTCCGCCGCCATAACTTTCTCCCCTTACTTTCCCAAATCGTCGCTCACCACTTAATTCAAACCACGATGCTTAACTCGTGATTTGATTGGTGCTTTGAGAATTTGCTTATCCTCCACCTTGCATTCTTCCTTGGGCCTTCCCCATTAAGTGGCCATGATGAGGTGGTCCACTTGTGCGCTCCATGTGATCCTCCATTCATCCCAATTCGAATGCACTTGCCTCTTGAGTCACTTTGGTTGTCTCCATCCATTTGTACTAGCCTACTCACTAACTACTCAATCCAAGTTCTCCTTACCTATCCTCATTCACTCAAATCCTTCCGAAGGTAAAAACACAATAACAACTCACATCCTAGCCTCTTACAACATGGTACTTCTAAGACTAACATTTCACTCTTTTTATATTTTTGTGAAGTAACATGCTACTTCAAAGTGCATCAACTAACGTTTCAAGGGTCTAAGACTAAATGTGGGCACCCTTTTGGGCTCACAGTCCAACATAAGATGTGAAGAGAGGACAAGACAAGAGAAGACAAGAGAATACTCAAACTAGAATTTTTTTTCAAATTTTTCAATTAACACATGCACTTTTTAATGCATGGTCATTCCTCTTAGTCCACATTCGGTTCACACCTAGTGAAGGGCCTAAAGACTTTGAAAATTCTGTTTTTGAAAATCGGACCATGGATGTTGGATCATAAAGTCAAACCATGGATGTTGGATCATAAAGTCAGACCATGGATGTTTGACCATAAGTCGCACCATGGAAAAAAGGTCATCTTCTATGGTCCGACAACATGGTCCATGGTGTAAACCGGCCCTTCATGGAATAATTCGCAGTTACAGCCGCCCCAGCTCACAAGAAGTCACTGGGTATGTGCACTCCATCTCCCCACGCGCTTGTCAGGGTTGCGTCTGTGTCGTCACAAATGGAAGCCTTTTGACTGGCGAACATGGCAAATATCCAGGAGGCTTTCCGTGCATCAGAGGCAAAGGAGCTGTATTGCTTCGAGAAGGCTGCTGAAGAGACCTATCCTAGCTATGTAAGTTCATTTTGGGCGAGTCTCGACCCAAGATATATACCCTAATTGTCATACCATATTGTCTGGAATTATTGGTCAAGAGCTCATATGTTGCAGAGTAGCGCGCTTCCTGCAGAAGGAGCAAGGAATTTCTATCTTTTCTTTTAAGCTCAGGTATATACACGACTCGAATCAGCTCATGACTCTAGTGCTACTCCAATTAAGATTTTGCATTCGGAGTGGAAGCTGAACCAAACAGTCCAGCTCGGCACTGAGATCAATCATTCCTCATCATTTATGACAGTCAATACAGGGATATTTTCCAGATGGCTTCCGGAAGTGGAGATCATTCCAGATCATGGGCGAAAAATTTGTTACATGACTCGCGAGCGAAAGTGGATGCAACGTTGGAGAGATTCTCCAGACACAACAGGACTGCAGGGGATCTATCTAGTGATGCTAAGGATTATAATAATATGTCAGAAGAGTCAAATTCCTCTAGTAGTCATCGCAACTATCTCCACACAGATCACCAGAACTCGAAATTGCAGCCTGCTACTTCAGTAAACTCGTTGGTGGCGAGTGCCATGAGTGAGATGATCACAGATTATGATGTCCGCATCAATGACCACCATTCTGCTGTTCACAAACTTGCTATGGCCGTCATGAACAAGCCGTAAGTGTTTCTACATGTGTGAAATTAATTACGTTACCAGTCCACTGCATAATGGCCTGGGTTGCAATCATAGCCTCAATAAATAAAATCTTGTTGTACATGAAGACTTGGAACCATAAACAAGTAGGAAAAAGACAATTGTTGGCAAGAGTATGGAGAAATAAATATTTGACCTCTCTGTTCTACAAGTGACTATTGTACCGCTTCTGAAATACAAGTCCCATCATGCTTTGCGAACATTTATTGTGGTAATGGTCATCAATCATTACTAAAACTGGTATTGGAATGTATGATTTCACAATATGTGTATGCTTTGTGCAGACAATAATTAGATTTTGTAACTGTTTGAGGGCATGGGTCTATACTGGAAATGATGCTGAGATGTACTGAGCTTCTGCAGATCATTGATATTGAGATCATTTAAAGTAGGTATAATCAAAGAAATTCTCCTGCAGTTTACTGGTCAATACCTCAACTTGTCAATTGGGATGTTTTCTTTGTGGTGAATTTTCAGGAAAGAAGCAAAGTCAGCCGTAGAAGCTCTGGAAGCTTATCTTGAAATGCGCCAGGATGCAGTCAAGCAGCTTCAATCACTTAGGGTTAGGATCTTTAAAACACAACAAACCTTATCTTGTTCAAATTGTGGGAATACCCAGGTTAAGATTGATTGTGTATATCTGTTGAGATTTTGATGTTGGGAGGACATCAACTTCTGCGCTCTGTGTCCTAATGCAGTACCAGTTTAAATCTTTTCTTGGAAGTATAACTTTCTTCCATATTTAAAAATTTCAGGAATCCAGGTGATATAGTCTGACGTGAGTAACAATTGATAAGTCAGAGAAGATTGTGCACTACTAATAATATGGAAACTACAATATCTGCTCTTGAAAGTGCCAAATAGCTTTCTCACTTGTGTAAACAATGATTTACCCTGAGAGACATGCTCTCTCTAAAGGAGGTTATGCCTAGCAAAAGCGCTCAATGAGTTGTATGCATGATTGGTTGGATTGACAGGTGCTGGAAAACTTGTTCGCAATATGTGGAGAAGACTCCAAGTTTCGAGAGACTCTTGCACTGAGGTGTGGACAGGATTTTGTACGATTAGTGAAGAGTAAAGTAAGTACCTACTTCATTAGTGTGCATTCAGACATACATGCATATGGTTTTCAGCTATTCTCAATTCGCAAGAGCTATGTGTTGTTCATATACTTATATTACATTATTTGTGAGTTCAAAGGTCATTCACGGTGCCCTCAGTGCTCACTCCTATGTTGGGTTTAATATTTTGTCTGTCAGTCTAGAATGTTTGCCACAACATATCAGGAATTTATAGTTGAAGTGCTAGAAATGTGTTAATACTAGTAGCTTGATAGAGTTAGGGCCAGTTTAGACTACGGTGAGGAAGTGCACCGGTCAATCAACAATTTCCACACAAGACATGGCTATTTGAGGCCATGGTTGACATGGGTGACAGTTGCTTGGAAAATAACCACAAAAAAGAAAGAATGAAAGAAAGAAAGAAAAGCCTCAAGTTGGAGAACTCCCCTAGCAAAAAGTGTTGCCACACTGGCAGCCATGTCAATTTTCATCCATGCTTGAAGTTCTCCACCGGAAAAGTCTTGGGCATAGTGTAAACCCCGGCCGATGAAGAACCCATTTCGTAGTCAATCATATTGCTTCAATCTCCTAGAATTCTTGAATGGTGCACTTCTTCATTGTAGTCTAAACCGGCCCTCAAATAGAATATAGCTTGTATATAGATACAAGATTATGAGTAAATTCCAAATACTTCATGGACCAGGAGAGTTTGGGAAGTTTTTTGTTTTTCAAGGATCTTTATTGAAGAGCAATACAAGTTTTCTCTACTTACCACTTGAATGGTATCATAGAACAAAAAACAAAATATTGGGGCAAAATTGGTGGCACGGCCAGTAATTTATAATCTCTCTCGATGACTCTCAACTCCTCCAGACTGCTGGCATGCTCCATGTGATGGACTATTTGATCAAATGTCTAGCAGGAAGTCTCTCAATGTCACAGGAGTTTTATAATTACTCCTTGTACAGAATGTGTACAGAGTGTGCTCAGGCTCCATAGGGCATGTTCCTTCCTACCTAGTTATGAGGCAAAGGAAAACATTATATCCACAAATTCATGTTTTACCATGTGTACACCTACCTCAGTGGAAGTTGATAATTCTGTACTTATTTTGGTGTTCTCTTATTTCCAGTCACAGGAGCAAGTGAGGGACAAATTCCTTATTCTGCTGGATACATGGCAAGAAGCATCAAATGGCGGAGATGGTCGATTTCCACAGTTCTTCAGGGCATGCAAGGACCTTCAGGTAGGAATAACAATGCTCAATGTCTCTATGGTCATTTCCACTGTTGGTCATGGTGTATAGGTGAGTGCACAGTATCAATGATCAACATCAATAATGGCACCAACAAACCAGTCAAACATTGATATTGGGTGGGTATCTCAGGGTGAGATTCTTTGCATACCTGAATTATTACTTGGGGTCAATATTATTCTAAACCATATTGATATTAGGGCAATTTTACTTAGGTATGACGATTCTTGCAGGGAATATAAACCAGAATGGTATTGATAATAAAATATCCTCAAATACTCATATCCTGTTGGTATCAAAATGTGGAATCCTCATTATAGATGCCCGAATTGTATGAGAAAAAAAACTTATACCAGTCCAACATTGGTCATGACAGCCAGGCTGCCATCAAAATATTTCACTGTGATACTCTATGGTGTTTTTACTGAACATGTTTTTTTGTACTGGACCTCATGAGGGAGACCAAGTTTAGATAACTTTGCGCCATGTCAAGGCTAGGCAAGTAAATATCATGCACACATATTCATAATATATTGATTTCACTGTTTATGTGATTGGCAGTTTGCTGGCATCCAATTTCCTGCTCGAGCGGATGTCATGGGTCCTCAATTTAACTCCATAGCTGATAACCCTGGACCGACAATACCAAGGAGGTCAGAAAGTTTGTAAATTTCTAGGGCCACAAATCTTCTCTGCGTAGTGCTATGCTATTTTACTTTATGATACTAAGTGACATGAGCTACCATAGGTCAGCATGATACGCCCTGCTTGTCTTTAGAGAATTCATTACTTTATGAAACCACTAAAATACATGGTTTGAGTCAATTCCTGGAATAGTACAGTAACTTAATGGTCTTTAAATTTTTACAGTATATTTCCAGGCCGGTTACTTCTGTCATAAGGTCGACTTACACACTGTCTATTTTTGACAAAGTTTTTGCAAGTTTTTGACATTTGACACCCAAACACTTGCACACAAAAAAAAATGCACATCAATTGTCACACCCAATTTAGAATTTGACATGTAGTGTGCCTTGTGAAGAAAAAAACCCCACGTCAATTGACATGTTAGAGATTGAAATGACACGTACCACTAGGTATGTGACATTGAGGTGACAGTTCTAAAGAAATTGTAGATGCCAATTGACATTCAACAATTGTTGCCCTTGGCATGTCTCAGTTCAACAGATCTACCTGAAAACATTTTGAGTACATTAGCTGACGCATTACTGCCAAACGATCAGAAGGTTTGCATCCCTACCTTGACATTAACCTAAATTACTTAGTTCCTTGTATCTTCTCATTTTAAAATCTGGTTGAGGTAAAACAAGCCTCTCTTCAATCCATTGTTTGGTTGTCTGCCAGATATCAGTTTCAAATCAGCGGCGTCCATATACTTTTTGCAAACTGTATACTGCACCGCCTAAGGACTACCTTGAATCTGCAGTAAAATCCTTGGAAGATGCTGAAAGAATTGCAAGCAGATTTTGTATTTATCAGCATCAGTGTCTTCACATACTTGATGCTCTTACAAAGGTTGTGAAAGAAGCAAAGGCAGAGGTCGACTTGTATTCATATAAAGACAAAGGCAGTCTACGTCATCGTATTTGCGAGAAAAAATGTATCGAAATCTTGAGGGTACTCAAGACACTCGTCGATGAATGTTGCGATGTTCATAATTATGGCTGGCTGCAAGCCGCTGTCATACTGGGGGATGTGACTGAACATCTTTGGTTCTTTCTTAAGGAATTTGAGTTCTACACGACACTGCTAATGAGAAACAGCCACCCGCGGGAATCATTAGCTGATCAAATTATAGATGAAACTGGTAGCTTTGGAGAGCCTGACAGTTGGATGAACACAAAAGCTGAATCCGATCGAGAGGCACTGTTGGAAAAAGCAGAAGACTTACTACGGTCAGAACATTCAAGCGTCCAAGAAATTGAACTTGCAACCTACTTGGCGGGAAGATTGGGAGGTAAATCACAACTACTTCAAGTGGATTATAAAGAGTTGAAACGACGGCCTGAGCAATTAGGAGGTGGCGCTTCAGCCTATGTGTACAAGACCTCGTGGCTTGAGAGGACTTTTGCCGAGAAAGTTTTCCAGGTCGGCAGGCAACAAGACCTATCTGATTTCGAGCATGAGATGTCAAGTTTGGCGGGGTTATCCCACCCACATGTTGCGCCCATGCACTGCTACGCGACTGGTGAGAGGGAGTGTTCCCTCGTCTTGGAGTTAATGGAAATGGATCTATCTGGATATATGATTTCGAAAAGGTCGTACACCAATACTAGGGTTCAAGGCACATCTCCATTTAATCTGCACGAAGCTCTGGATATTATGATTCAAGTCGCGGAAGGCATGTGCTATTTACGGAGGAAAAACATCGTTCACAGGGATCTAAAGCCCAAAAACATCCTAGTCAGAAGGGTAAAATCAGAGTTCGTAGATGGAGACCAAGAAGGTGTGCGTGTCAAAATTTCGGATTTAGGGCTCTCCGTGGTTAAGGAATTGAGCACCACGTATCACATTACGATGAACAGAGGCACGAGTGTTTGGATGGCACCAGAGTTGATTGAGTTCAATAATCGCAATGAAGATCGCGTCAGGTCTCCAGACTCTGCCAAATCACTCAAATATCCGTATGCATGCGATGTTTACAGCTTCGGAATGGTGTGTTACGAGGTTCTGACAGGACAAGAACCTTTCTCAAGTCACGTGGGGGGAAGAGTTGAATTGAAACACAAAATCAAGGAGGAATTTGTACGGCCAGAGATACCTGAAGGTTATCCCAAGGCCCTGACCTCTTTGATCCAAAAATGCTGGAACAGCAACCCCACCCAGCGTCCAAGGATTGAAGACATTTGTAAGGAGTTGAAGTTTCAATTGTGCCTTCTTGTGACAGGTCAATTGAATACTGGCGACTGATGCAGGGCTTAAACTCCAAGATGCAGAGTAGGCTAAGAACCGAACCTTATTTTTACATCTTTAAGTGTAATCACTCTGCATCATCATTCACATATCATTTGATTATAAAGCAATAGTAATTGCTGCATTCTGTCTACATTCATTCCAAGCAGAAGCATCCATCATAGTCGTCTCTTGACACACTTGCTGCAACATATGAAGATCAATTGTGTTGCTGAAATACAAACAAACAAAACATTCATGAAGGATACATGAGAAATGAAAAGCAAGCCCGGAGGCCCTCTGTGACCTGAAGGTCCCACAAATGAAGCTGCCGCTCGTATGGTACACCTCCTCATCATTCATGGTACCTACTTGGCTCCACTCTCGAGCCTTAACCCCCAAGGCCCACATCTTAATAATCATCATAAGGTGAGGTGGCAGCTTGAGTTTGAAAGCTCTCTTAACAACGTCATGACTATTTTTGAGTCTTTAGCCACTCACTTTGTTGTCATTTTTTCACTTTTAGTTGCGGGTAAAGATTCAAATGAAAGCTATGCAAATCCAAAGAGCCTAATCTCACTTCCTAAATCCAAGATAAGATATTGAGGGAGAAAACCTCAAGAAGTTGACATGAAGAACGTGAAGAGCAGCTGATTGAGTTTTGAATGATAACTGCACCCAAGTGGCTTCTCTAGTTCTCAAATCACCGTACCATTTTGGCGGGCGTAACATCAGGTGGAGCCATAGGACCCTCAAAGGTTGCACCTTCTGATGAATGACCCGCAACACCCTGCCGGACTTTGAGTTCTCGATGCTCCTGACAAAGTGCGCAGCAGTGGCACAAGCAGTGCGTTAACAGGTCGTGCGAGAACGGCGTCCCTTTAAGCTTGTACTTGTTCCGAAGCATTGTCCTCCACTTGTAAGTGTACAAAGCAACAACACAGGATGGGAACTGCCAAAGGAGCCCGTAAATTAATCCTTAATTGAAACATATATCCATCCGACTGTTAGGATCACTTTCAATTAGCGCATTTGCAATTTCTCCAAACGTTACACATGGGAACATGCATGTGATGCAACATATCGTGCAATCTTTGCAACACTCACAAATCCCGGTCTGCCACTCCACTGTCTGCGCCATCCTAGCTAGCAATGCAATATTGTATGAGAAGTCCGTGTCCACCAAGCAGCTGGTTGATAATTCGGTTCGAGTATTTCGTAGTTCGGTGTTTGTCCAGATATGGAGTAGCAAGAATTGCGGCAAGGATTGAAGAACTAGATTCAGATGTTTCTATATATCGAGGCTCGGCATATACATCGGCGAAAAACGATCACGGTTACTCCTGGGTGGTAAGGGCCTCTTTGCACTACGGTGGAGAAGTGCACCGGTCGGTCAAGAACTTTCGCCCAAGACATGGTTGTTTGAGGCGAGGGATGGTAATGCCGGAGATAATAAAATAATGTCTTAAGAAGTCTTGACCGGCTGTAGTGTAACCACCTAGAGGAGAAGTGTATTGGACAACTTCACCAAGAGGAGAAGTCCACCATACTACTTCACAAAACGGTCAAAGCTGGCCATAGTAGAAACCTTACCCCCTAAATGACCATTGTATTGATATTTTAAAAATATATATTGATAAATAAAATAAAATGTATATGGCAATATTTTAGAACTTCTTTCATGAAAATAATTTAATTGAAAATGTTCCACCTCTATAATACATCCAAATTAAGGTAAATAAGTAGGTAACATTATCTCCTTATTGATTTTTAAAGAAATAACATGTTGGTATAGTCCAACCTCGTTAATACGACACTTGTTTATACGACACCCTCAATATTACGACACATTTTTATGAGACCAAACTTTTTAGTTCAAAACTCCCTCTTTTATACGACTACAACAATCGATAATGCAACATATAGAATCTCCGTTTTGTCATATTAAAGAGGTAGTTAATGCTAGAATTCCTTTCATCTATATAATGTACATCTAAAATACATCCATCTTCACTTGGGAACTACTTGGGAACTTCACTTATTGTTGGGAACTTAATGATAATTAGGGTTACTAGTGTAGAATGAACATGGTTAGGGTGAGAGTGGCCTCCTGCCTAGTATGTTGCCTTGTACACGGGTGATATAGTATCACCAGTATCTTGATGCTAAACGTCATGCATCATTGTTGTCTAGTTTCTTATTAGAGAACTCTTTATATTTTGGTGTTAATGAAATTATTAGTTTCCAAAAGTTAGATGGGAATTTAGATAAGATCACAGTTGCTAACTTGGGTGGCAACACCAAAGATCTTTGGACTCTTATTTTGAGAGTTCATGAGAATATTTGTAATAGTTTGGAGTTATAAGTTATTATTTCATACCATCTATATTGCTTAAACTTGTTGGATATATTTTTAAGCTCATATTACTTATGTTTTCGTATTCCCTCAATAGTATGACAACTTTATGTCATTTGTCATAGTAATGAGAAGATGATACCTCGATAATACAACTTTTTTGTATTTCCCAAAAATGTCATACTAAAGAGGGAGAACAATAGTGCAAAGATTTCTCTTGGGGCGATCACACCCCCTTACGTTTCATAACCACGCGCGATAAAAGTTTGCTACCCTATCTTATATATATGCCATATATAATTTTGAAAATTATGATATTTTTTGTACATATGCATAACCATTGATAATACCCTTTTTATATATATTTTAAAAAAATTTGAGCATCTTAGTTTTTGTAGTAATGTTTTTAGTTCAATTTTGCATCATTCTAGTTAGAAACGGTATGTTTTATAAAATTTATCAACAAAAATCATAAAACTTGGTTATTATGTTTTACTATGTAATAGATACCGTGTATCTCTACTCATGAAAAACAATTGATAAAATTTTGACCCATTTTGGTGATGCTTTATGTAGAAAGTAGATTTTATTTATCGCACGTGATGTTCAACTTGACAATGGAGTGCACCCCCCGAGAAATTTCTCTAAGAAAGAAATATTTTATTGAAGTTGGAGTTCTCCGGAGGCCAAGTTTCTTGTCCGAGGCTTTGAGGTTGCCCAAGAAACTTGACCTCCGGAGAACTCCCCATGGAAAAAGTGTCGCCACGTTGCCAACCATGTCATTTCTTCATCCATGTACTAAGTTCTCCACCAAAGGACTCTTGGCCGTAGTGTAAACCACCACTGGACAAGAGTGTCACTCTCGGCCAATCAAATTTCAAAATTCCCCTAGAATTCTTGACCGGAGGACTTCTCCACCGTAGTGTAAAGCAACTCTAAGTGTGTTGGCTACGTAAATTCATTCAAACATGCCACAGAAGGGACAATGATTGATTTAATTATTGTGGGTGAAAGCCGTGTGGGTGGGAGATTAGTGTAGCCCACAGTAAGATAATAGTACTTGCCTTGGTTATCATTAGTAATTTCATAGTACTTGCCTTGCCTTGAATTTTCATCCAAATATGCACACGAAAAAACCCACACTGGAAATTACAGTGGGCCACTTCAAATTATAATCAAAAAATGGTGTGGGTGATTGGGAATTAGCGTGGCCCAACCTAATTAGACAAAATAGTGTACCTCACAACTCAATGCTAAGTGAGCTTTCTGAGCATCTCAGTCAAGATCCCGGTTCATTTGTAACTACAATAAATATACCAATTAGTGAGGGTGGTACTAATTCAAGTCGCACACACAATCTAGCCAAACCTCAAAGTTATCAAGGGTTAAAGTTGTTACTAAGTGACATGAAATTCATGACTATAATAAATTCTATGCTCATTTATCATAGATTTCAAGAAAAATAATGAGTGCTTATGATTAGCGTGCGCCACATCCTTGTCAATGAATAATGCCAAGTACCAATACATTTAGTGATTAGTACCAAGATGAACAACGCTCCCTAGTCGTAGATCTAAGATCTTTTGGTGGCACTAATTCATAGCGTAAAGGAATTTAGTACCACGCTCACTAATTTCCCATCCTTATTATTTGGTATATTTAGTGTAGCGGTTAGTTCTCTCATTCATTCTTACAACTTTGTGGTGGTGGTCAACTTTTCTAGCAGATATTTGTGAGTGTTTGTTATTATAAGTACTACAATAAATATTGTATTTGTTGTCATATATGTAAATTTATGTCATTGTGCTAAGTTTTCTAGTCACACTACTTACGAATAAGTTCACAGGTATTGTCATCACAACTCACTTTTAGTTCATCCACATGCCAATTATTGAAACAATGTTTTGTATATTCTACATCCTAACATTTTGTAATGAAATATTGTCATGTTAGTTTGGAATTTGGATGAAAAGTCACCTACCTAATTTTATGAAGAATGAAAAATAATGTTAAGTTTACATCTAGTGTTGGTGACATTACACATGTGGCTCACAAAATTGGTATTGAGAAAGACAAGTATAATTGGTGACACGAAATACAATATTTAGTGTAGTTCCGTGGCATATCAATGTTTGTGAGGATTCCAACTTGTGTATTTGGAATAATTACAAGTTATGTGGCATGGCCCTAACCATCACAAAGCCAAGAAGAAGAACTCCGGTCCCAACTAGGGGGGTCACAAAGCCAACCACTAATGTCACTCAATCTACCTATGTTGTCTCTTCCAATTCCACTCAACATGTAAAGTATTCCTCCTACAATGGACAAACTTGGCTCCCCAGGTTTTGTCAAACTCTTGGAGCATGGCCACATCAGAGAAGTTGTTAATCTTAATTTGTTCGAGCTCCCATTCCCAAGCCGCCTTGGCATAGATGATGAATTCATCCCAAATGCGATGTTTGACCTTCGATGCATGCCAATGTTCATGATTGAACACTTCGTTGTTCCGCTCAATCCAAATAGTTCATAATGTAATGCCCCTAAGGAGGTGCCCGATTTTGATTTTTTTCCCCATACTTCTTAGGAATCCTTTCCCCAAAAATGATTTGCTTCTAATTAATATAGTCATAATTGCCGGACCTAACACCACAAAGTTCATGCATAATGTAGGTGGCCCATCTCCACGCCCTCCTAGATTGAATACAATCCCAAAACTCGTGTTAGGAAGACAAAAGGGGCATTGTTTGGAAATGGAGACCGGCGTGATACAGGCCCTCCATTCATTGACCACCACTGCCTTGTGCCAAATTGACCACATGAAGGCAGTTTCCTTCCTGGACCGAAGCATGTCCCAAATATGGGACCAGTAAAACTTGTAGTTACTGGGGAGATAACCTTGTCACTTATTTGCCGCGCAGGTGGTACCCCGGTTCATGTTGATAACCAAGTCCCTCCCAAGCTTAGTAGTGTAATTAAGGGAGCGAGATCTATCAAACCACCGCCACCGTTCCGGATCCCAATTAAGCATGGCCGTTTTCCAATAGAAAAAAAATGATTTCCTCCCTTTCTCTTTCCTTTTTTGGGCCTCTAGTGATATTCATGATTTTGACCATGAAAAAATCTACCCAATCTCCTGTTGGTTTTTTCCATTCTCTGAAGCATTCGGAATGAGTGCCTACTATAAAACATTGCACAAAGAGGGGCATAGAGAGGTTGTGGAGTTGCATACACGGTGATGAAAAGTTGGTGACACATTGCATGACAAAAGTAAGATCCTCTTCACCATTAGCATAAAACCCAATCCATTATCTAGGGTGGGTGGTATTTGAGTCATCCTCTAAGTTGTGTCTCCATTGTTCCACAATTTTACCAGTAAGTTCAGTCCAATCTCCAATTTCGATTGGTGTGAGGTTAAATTTCTCTCTAGCTCTATCCCAAGTAAGGAAATCCTTTTGTTTGTTGTATCATATAACGTCCACACACTGAATCCCCTTGCGGTAAAGAATGCAACCTATTTCGTAGGTAAATCCTTTATTTATAAGCTCCATGCCATCCGACCACCATATGTTCAAGTGAAGCAATTCCATTCCCGTGCAAGGGGGAAATTGATAGGTGTCTTTCACCGTTACTTTCTATGCTTTACTAAGGAGGCCCAATATCCTTGACCCTGCAATACCTTGGTGCCATTTGTGGTAAACCAATCAAGGCACGGGGGGGTGACTATCGGAATTTTAGAAACCACGTGAGATAAAAAAAATAGGGTCAATTTAATTCGTTGAGGGTAAATTTTATAACTTCGTTAGATCTACCATAGCTTTGGAAATATGTCCCATACATGATTATATATAAAATAGGGCGGTGAATAATTCCTCCATTTTAGTAATCAGTAGAAAAAAAATAGGATTATAGATATTGGATCCCCCCAAATGTGTGTAGTAGAATCAATAGAATAATTATGGGTTTGACTACTTGGATGAAGAATTGTGTAAATTCTGTCCAAATTTGAATGAAAAGTGTTAGTATGGAGGAAAAATGTTGTGGATTTTTTGGGGGGAAGGAACATTGTGACTTCTCAACGGCCCTTGGGTTGGCTTAGGGTTTGGACAAGCATAGTGGCGTGAAGGCGGTGGATTGCGCTTTGCCTTGGAGGATACGTGATGGAGTGGTTGGAGACTTCGAAGGTTGCCCGCCTCATGCCAATAATTAGTTTTAGTTATTTGTCATCATTGGTGTTAAACCTCTCCAAAACATTTTGTCTTATCATGACATTGTAGAGGATATCGATATGTACCTTGACATGTATCGGAGGGTGCATAGTTATATCCTAACCCTTCACATTGTAAATATTTGGTACAAGGTTGAATGTGTTTGTGAACACAATTAAAGTAAATGTTTTCAATTTTTGTATTTGGTTTTTTCAATTGAATGCAATCTTTTGTTTTGGAGTAGATAATTATGCAAAATTTCATGTCTTATGACAATTGATTATAATTCTTGTTTTGTTCTATCCGTGTTTACAACTTGTCTATGTTAGCTTGTACATTTTGTTATCTTCATGTTCATTGGTAATCTTTTAACTAAACTCCAAGTGTTATTGGTTGTGCTTTGAATGGCATTTTGAATGCTTTAGCATTGGTATAACTAATTGAAACCGATTAAATGATAAGATGGATGGTGTGGAACGTTTGTTGCTCACATAGTTGATTTTGCAATTCTATAGTATTCCGTTCATTATTTGGTACTTGTACGATTTATAAAAAAAATATGATGCCAAAAATTGGTCTCTCTAAAAATTTACAAATAAACATAGGATGCTTAAAAATATGTCAAAGTAACTTTATATCTACAAATAGGGAGGGAAAAAATACCGAGAGGTGCATAAATACCCCCCCCCCCCCATTAAATACCCCATTATCGCACGTGGTTATAAAGTGTAAGGGGGTGTGACCCCCCCGTGAATCAAGGTTGACTCCCCAACTTCTTCCCATCTGTGGGTTAAACCTTGCCAGCCTATACCTAAGCATCAATTGGAGGTTAGATTCACCAAGCTCGACTACTTTGACAATCCACTTGCAAAGAATGTTGGTTTTTGCTAGCTCTGAATTAACAAGTCCCAATTCTTCGTATTTCTTTTTCATACAGCATTCCTTCCAACTAACCCTTGTACGCGTGAGTTGCTCCTTGCATAACCAAAAGTAGTTGCGGATCGCACCTCTAATTTTCCCAAGTATCTTATTGGATTCACACCCCCCCCCCCCCAAATACCGTTATAAAGAACCACAGTGTGAATAGAAATACATGATTGCAAATAACAACTCTTCATGCCAAGGAAAGTTTCATAGAGCTTCAATAATCAAGTTTTTTGGAGATTTTGCTATACAAAAATTGGTCCACATCCGGGGTCTGTAGGCTAAGATCAAATGGGATACCCAAGAGTTTGGATAAGTCTCCTTCCTCTGCCCATTGCCAGTTGTATCATGCAAGCCACTCCGGATTATGTGTGTATTATATTTGTCAAACCAATATGCGCAAGATTTCTCCCAATTAATCTCCATTCCGGATGCGGCACTAAAGACTTTGAGTAGGCGAACCAACTCATCTATGTACTTTTTGTCCCCCCTAACCATGAACGAGGAGTCATCTATATATTGAGAAATGTTTTGATGTTTTTCCGCCCCCTGGAGAGTAATTCCCTTCAACCTCCTTTCTGGCACTACTTTCTTGATTATATGCGTGAGTACCTCCCCTATAATGAGAAAAATGTATGGGGCAATTGGGCAGCTTTGTCTTACCCTTCTCTCAATTTTAAAGTTGTTGCTCGGACTACCATTAAGGTTGCTATTGTTGAGGCGTTCCCAAACAAGAAGGGGAAATTACGGAGAAACTTAAGAAAAAGTGGAAAAGCCTACTGAGACAAACATCCTTCTTCCATAAACTTAGGCTCACATCCAAATTCTATAGGGAATTTAACAAGAAGAACACTCATGAACACAAAAGAGAGGAACTCAATGCTTGGGCCAAACAAAAAATAGCTACATCTCACTTGCACGAGGACATATACGGCGAAGATAAACTAGGAGAGGTCAATTGACTAAGGTGGACCATTGAAGTAATAGAAAATAGGAGAACGAGAGGAGCTTGTACCCGATCGAGAGTTAAGTGACAAAAGGTGGGAGACAAATATCCTGCTGAATTTTTTAAGTCAGTTAGATAAAAGAACGTGCAAGTAATAATTTTTGGATTAAGAGCTAGCCATGGCGGGATTTTAACTGATAGAAAGAAACCAAAGAAGATTTGTTTTGACTTTTACAAAAGTTTTTACCAACATAAGGAAATTTCAGATGAGGCCCTTGAAGAGGTACTGGAGGTAGTGCCGAGTATATTTACAAATGCTATGAATGAGAACCTAGCATGGGACATAACGGAAAGAGACTTAACAATTGCAATTAACATCATGGCAAAAGGAAAAAACACTAGGGCATTATGGGGTGTTTGGCAACTTAGGCTTCAACCAACTCTAAGGGATTTGATTAGCCTGGAGCAAATGGCGTTCTTACCACTTCGTTTTATCTTAGACAATATTGTGTTGACCCAGAAGTCTTTGCATTGGGCCAAAACGTCTAAGTAGTCTACAGTTTTTTTGAAACTAGATTTTTCCAAAGCATACGTTAAGGTTTCGTGGAGATTTTTGTTTTAAGCAATGCAAAAAATGAACATTTGTGGGAAATTTATCAGCTGGGTAAAACTCTTGTTTGGATTTGCACATATATATGAAGTCATGTGTACAACCAGCAAGCCTTCCAATTATACGAAAATCAATGTTCGTCAAATGATTCAGTACCCATATATTTGAAAGATCTTGATTCTTCTAGTATACATCATATACATACATACATACATACATATGCCTCTCCAAGATGAACTTGTAATTTTGTTGTTGGTCAAATGGAAGTTGTGGCACACACCCCCAAATCGGAGGTTTTCATAAAAGTCGCCTTGGAATGGAGAGGTGAAATCAAATGTTTTGAAACTTGCGGTCACACTACATGTGCAAATGATCACAACGGCTAGTTCTAACATTCTTTGTTGGTACCTCCAACTATAAAAGTGTGAGAAGTGATGGGTGAACGTTTATTTCTAAACATGATTATGAACAATTTCATGGTTGGAACCGGACGGAAAGTCTGGTGTGATCGGGGTATGAGTTGTTGTTTCAGTTGGTTGAATGACATGTGCCGGGTCAAAGAGCCACAAGGTCCCACAACACCTTTACCATGTGCTTTGACCAAATACTAATAATTCTACTTGGTTTTCACCCCTCTTTCTCTATTAAAAATGAAGAAAACTAAAAACGATTACTTATTTGCAAAAGGGTGATAAGAGAATCGGCTGCATTGTTGGCAAATATACGTTCTTCTCAATGATACATCTAGTTGGGGATTGTTAGCAGGATCCTGAGACATGTTTCTTGATGTCTAGATGTGCGCTTTGCAAAGCAAGGGTTTTGAATTTGCTCTATATGTTCTAATTGGTACAAGTTGGAGAACATGAAAGAGGAACCCCATAACACCCTGTAAAACACAATTTTTGGACCATCGCCTGTCCGAATAAGGCTATTAGCCTATTTTGACGACTTTCATTTGGCAATTGACGGTTGAACTTCATCTGGAGTCGATGAAGGGGGCGATTGTCGTTCAGAAGCGGTTACGATAGCTAACCGACTCGTCACCTCCTTCGCCGATAAGGAGGAGCCGGCTATTATCATTTTGCAGAATCTCACATAGTCTCAAGTTTAGCATAGAGTTAGCAATAGTCTTAGCCGGCGTATCACTCAGTGATTGAGTGTCGTCGTAGTTATATCCCAGAGCGAGAGGCTCGGAGGGATTGGCCATAGGCAGAGAGTCGAAACACTCAAGGTTAGAGTGTCTGTGAACTTTGAAACAGTAAAGACTGAAAGTATTCAAGAACATTGATTGAATTATTACGGAAGAAGAAGTAAAGTGTGACCACGGGTAGATCACTCCATTGTCAAGTTGAACACCACGTGTGACCAAAAAAAATCTTCTTTTGGTAAGTTGCACCACCAAAATGGGTCAAAAAAATTTCAAATTTTTTTCATGAGTAGATATACACATTACCTATGACATAGTTAAAAGTGGTTACTAAATTTGATGATTTGTTTTTTTCATAAAACATACCATTTCTAACTAGAATGACACATAATTGAACTAAAACAATTACTAAAAAAAAATAAAGATGACTAAAATTTCAAAAGAGTATACAAAAGATATTATCAATGGTTATGTATATGTAGAAAAAATATCATAAATTTTAAAATTATATATGACATGTAATATAGGGGTAGCAAACTTTGTCCGCACGTGGTGTCAACTTGACAATGAAGTGACCTCCCCGTGAGTGTGACATTGTTTGACTGCGTGTGGAATGTGGAAATTGTGAAGCGAGTCCGTCAGTAGCATTGTCTGAGTGAGGCAAGTAGTCTGGCAGAGCGATGTGATATTAAGATTAGGCAAATAGGCGGATAGCAGTTTGCATTGGAATATGTCAAAGTCGATTAAGGGCGAGTTGGCGGAGAGGAGTAAAAGGGCTATTGACGGAAGGATGCTTAGTTGTAGGAAGAGCCGAAAGAGTCTGAGTGTATGTGAAGTATGAGAGAATAGAGACAATATTCTGAGAGGAAGTCAAGATGTGGCAAAGTAAACTTACCCTGAAGGGGTGTTGACGTAAGATGTGAGCCTGTCGAAAAGAAGGCAAGTTGTTGATGAACTCAGTCGGGGAGGTTGAGTGGGCAATAAGCTTAGTCTTGGGCAATTAGCCGAGAGCAGTGAATGCTGGCAATTAGCCAAGAAGGAAGAGAGCCATAGTCTCGGGAGAGAGTTGAGAGAACTCTCAATAAGCTGAGTAGCCAGCCGAGAGGGCAATAGCCGTTACAAAGAGGCAGACAGAGAGCAAAGAGAGGGGCTATTGCCTAGGCACGTGCTATTACTTTACTGGCCATTAGCTGAAAGAGATTCAGAGAGAGAGAGAGAGAGAGAGAGAGAGAGTTGGACTAGTAGCCAACGATGGACATGGAAGGACTAGAGGCAGGCCATAGGCTGTCAAGACATAACCTTCCCGAGAAGGAGATATTACCGTATTGGAGTAAGACTTTACCAACCACATGACATTATTAGGTTCAAACAGATTAAAGCCTTAAGGAAAGAATATAGCCTAGCTGTTGATGTATTGAATTTCATATTAACAAGTGGATGATTGCCTAAGATGAGTCACCAGATGATCGAAGATGAAGGTGGTGACTTGAGTTATGTGAAGACATGCATGATGGTTGTAAGTTGAATTAAAAAGGAATTAAAAATGATTGAATTACCGCAATTGTGAATTATGTTGCTCTAAGACGATGCGGTTACTAAAAGACATTACCCCGGACTTCGGTCCTGACAAATTGCCAAGCTTTTGAGCTTCACGACTGAAATAGGTCAAAAACATAGAGTGATAGAAACTTTCCTTGAAGATAGGACGGAATCACTCACGACTAGAGAAGCACAAAGAACCATAAGAGGGGAGAATAAGTGGAATAATGAAGGAATGAAGAAATAAAGACCCTAAGATGTTATTAAGAACCTTAATCCAATGTGACATTAACCCTTATAGACACTATCTCAGTCTTCCTGGAGACTTTGTTCCCTGGGTTTTGTTGTTTTGAGCCATAGCAAAAACTTACTACACACCCACATACCTTACCTTGGTTGTGACTAATAGCAATTTGATTGTTCACCTAATTTAGTTAATAGACTTTTAGCTAAAGAGGGCCATGTTGGATGCTCACGTGTTTTTGACGGGTTTCCTATATGCTTTTTGGATATGTTAGCTAAAAGATCAATAATCGTCACATCTTGCACCCCACAAATAAATTTGATGTCGACTATTATTAGGCCACATTAGCTTGATGATTCCTCTTAATGTTCGCTCTTGAGAAGAACATGTGCATAGTCTTGTTCAATCTTAATTGCTTGTTTTTATCATACTAGATTATCAAATCAACTTCAAGATGGCATCACGAAGTAATTCAAGGTTGGGCAGACCAAGGAGGGATGCTCACCAACTCTTTATAACATCTTTATCTAGTTCTCAAGGTTACAAAAACATGAACCTTCTCAAGAGGTACGTATTTTAAATCGTTTCCTCTAGGTTATGTAAGTTTTGAAGATATTTACTATGTATATTTTTTTTAAGGATGAAAGATTGTATTGTAAAAGATGTGCAAGAACAATTGACTTTGTATTATCTTAATTTTAAAAATAATGTAATCTGAGTTTTATTTTTCAAATTTTTCTTTCCCTTTGTGTTAATTTAATTAAGTGTTAGGTTACATTATCTTACACACAAATCCACAACATATATAATATTCTTATATATATGTGTGTGTTCAACTTACCCTATAATATACCATTACATATAAATTTATATTTAAAATAATATCTCAACCTGTGTATCTATCTCCTCTTCAAGTCCATGTGATGTTAAAGCTCCATGACCTTGTCCACTTTTTCGGAATTCCAACTTCAAACAAACAACTTGCACTTTAAGGTGTTCGAACCTTTCAAATTTCTTTTCTTTGTCCATCTCTATAGTATTTTCATGGAGAGGGAGCTCCAAGCTTTGCCTATCGCAATGCATTTCCACAACCAAGGCCATATGATCACTTGCAAATTTGGCTTTTATCTCCTCCATAGCTTTACAGTCCCTCTTGGATATCAAGATATCTTCTTCATTTTTATTATTTTTGAATCAATCTTGCCATCAACATTATTCAACTTACAAACTTGTTCTCTACGAGATTCAGGTGTTACGGGTAGCATTTTTTCTTCAACAATGTCTACGTATGGGAATAAATGTATATTATCTAAAATCTCATTAGGAGAAAGAGACATCGGTTGGGGACTTTTCATAGTCCCAGAATTGAGGTCTATAACAAATTTAATACCTTCATAATCATCAAGATTTACCACATTGGTGGTGAAAGGTACCTCACTAGTAAGATCATATACACCATGCATGGCTGCATTTCTTTGAATAGTTGCCCACAAATAGTCACATTCGTCATACCATGGTTGTTCTGATGGCACCCCTTCAGTAACCTTGGATTGTTCAAATTTATGATGTTCTTCAATCAAAATTGGATTGAATGTTGTTGATGGTCTACGTCTTATCAATTTTTTTTTGTTAGAAATATTGACAACAAAGAGTTTTCAAGTTGTTATAGTTTATGTGAGTTACATAGAGATCTTCGTACGTTTTGAGCAAAATGGTAATTTCCTCATCTTCATGTCTCATCATTGAACTTATAGAAATCTTGGAAGCCTTAGGAGCCATGATGCTACACAAAAAACACAACATTAAGACTTTAGAAATACATCCCAAAATTTGAAAATTGATATAAGATGCAATTTTCAACAAAGTAATATGGATTTTTATTTGTTTTTCCTTTTTGTCAAATCGATCATTTTGTTGTATGATAAAAACTAATTCTAGAATTCCTACATGCTCTCAACAACATTTAAGAAATGGAAACTAATGTATGTTGTAACATTAAATTTTCCGACCCTCTCACTTCTTAAAGATATTCAACAAAGAAAACATATAGTAGAAACTTATTTAAAAGTAGACAAGCAAAATTATAAAACATCACCAAAAAAAATTAAAAAATTAAAGTCACAAATGCACATTGATGTTTATGGGTTTTAGCTTCTAAAGTTACATAAGACTTCTTGAAATATTTATAACTTATCAGAAACTTAGTTGTTGGTACCAACCCCACCTCAAAGTTGACTAATTAACAAATAGACCCAAATATGTTAAACGTGATATTGTGTTCTCATTGGCTTTCAAAATTTTGGGCCATATTTTTCACAAGTTGGTAGTCTAGTGGGGAGGCAACCCAAGTTCCCCATTCCCAATTGAATGAGGAATCAACTTTATTTTTAGTGGCCACAATTCTCAAAATGTGGCATCAATGGAGAATATTAATAGTTCCCCACCATGTGTGCCCCCCCCCCCCTCATCAACAAGTACTACACAAATTAGCCCAATAAGCGAGGGAGGGCTAACAATGCGTTTAATAAATTAGTGAAGGTGATATTAAAATTTCTTCTGACTATGAAATTAGTGCCACCAAAAGATATACATAAGAAGCATTGATCATCCTAACACTATTCATTAAAGATACTATGCAAAGCAATTTTATTCACTAAATGTATTGGCAAAATTCATCATGATATTATTCATTAACAAGCATGTATTTGCATATAATTGTTTTATCACTCTACAAGTACCTTAGAGCATGCATTAATTTTCTTGAAATATGTGGTTAATGAGCATGTATTCATGAAATTAGTATCACTTGGTACAAATTCAACCCTTGCTAATTTTTGAGATTTTTGAAAAATAATGTATGTTTCAGAAATTAGTACCACACGCACTAATTGGGATAATCAATGTATGTACTAGGAAACATGTACTAGTAAAAAAAACATGATTTTAGGACACTTTCCATTGACAAAGGTGGTATAATGTCATATAGTGGCGAAAACACTAAATAAATTGGACTCGACACTTGTAAATGGGATATTGTCTTAATGACCAACCTTGTAAAATGAGAATTGTGAACAAGGAATGACAATCCCAATTAGTGAGTTTCCGATCCAACATGTCCAAGGTTAACCCTTCATAGACTTAATTGTAAAGTCAAGCAGACGAAACCATGGGTTTATTCCCAAACCATGTGTTTATGAAAATCAACACAAAGTCACCCAAGTTTTCTTAATGCATAAGTTACCATGCACGAAGAGTGGTGTCGGGATATTAAAATTTGGTTTTCTAACTTGTCCTACTAGGGTGGGTGGGTCAAGCTAGCCTTGCATATGCGAATCCGGATTTAGGATAGCGGGTCCCATGTGCATACCCTATTTTAGGTCCTATTTAAAATTTTGTCAAAGTTTGAGAGGTGGAAAGAGGAGGGGCCAAAAGTTTCACCCAAACTCTAAAGTAAGCTCCAATACACAGAGAGAAAAAAAAGAGAAAAAACTTCGGTCTCCGGAGGAGACCGACGTGAATGAATTGTCTGTTCGATCCTCCTCCAATCCGATGCCCACAGGACAAAGGTATGGAGGTAAAGATCTACTCCTCCCTTTCGAGAGTAGACACTATAGTCACCAGTCACTAGTAACAAGAACCAAAATGGTTAGTTTTTAGGGGGGATTGTTAGTATGGTTTGGGTCGCCAAGTCTCTAGTGCATTGTTAGTGAGTGGAGTAGAGTGGCTTAGTTACTAAAGTTTTATGGCTTTATCTATGGGGGGTCTAGTGTTTGGGGCAGTGGTTGGTGGTTTTCTATTCTTCTTTTGTGTAGGAGGATAGACATGGCATATTTAATAGCGATAGTATTGATGTTTTTAAAGGTATTTTTAATGATAGGCATAGGTATTTTAAATTTATTTTCAAGTGATTTCATTGAAGGAATGTGTGTAGTGGCTCTAGCGCCTGCGGTGATTATAATAAGGGGGTCAACTTTCCATCCTCTAGCAGCAATACTATCAATTAATGGTTTGTACTTGTTATTTTTTGCTTCGAGTGTTTCTGGAGCGAATCTATCATTACAGTATGTAAATTCGAGGAATTGTATGGTGAGGTTGGGGTCCAAGTCTGTGGGGGGGTCATTTTGGTATGGTAATCCTCTAACACAGAGGATGTCAGGTCTAAATCTGGAGTTACAATGGCATCTTTGTGTACCGCATGTGCAAGGGAGTAGCCAATTGGGAACGGTGTTTTCCTGGGGTGTATTATTGAAAGTGCCAACATTCATGAGAGTATAACATCTAGATTTCTCAGATGAGATTAGTAGTTTCCTAATTCCCCATATTGCTTTGTTGTGTCTTTTGACGTGGAGTGAGTGTATATGTTGTTGTTTACACGTAAGTAGTACGTGTAACCACGTGTCCGGTTCGTATGAGGTGCAAATGGGGCATGTAACAGAGGGATATGTTTGTCTACCGAAGAACAATTGTTTTCGAGCATTGCCCATATATGTTCCTGTTCGGAATTTTATGAGACATGATTTTTGTTTATCCGTGACTTCCGGGTTTTCCCAGAATTCGTTAGAAAATTCTTTATCTATATCTGCATTTCCTGTCCATTTGTAAGTGTTGGGGGTTTGTGTGGCCATGTTTTCCAAGTTGTTTTCCCTATCGTATTTAATAATTTGTTTTTCTAGGAATCTAACGGGGCCTTTATCAGGAACGTCCGTCATTGAGGCCCAAATGTCCTTTTGGTAGTAGTATGGGGTGGCATGAGCATGCTCATATGGATGAATGGCAATTATGTGCTCTAGTTCTAGCCCTTCTTTTGCCAATTTGTCTGCTTGTTCGTTGCCGTCAATGTTGACGTGTGCTCTAACTTTGTATAGTGTGATTGGTTGTGTCCGGTTTTGAAGTAGTTGTACCATGGTGGCGAGGGTAATTTGGTCGGGGTGGCTATTGTGAAGTGTGGGGTGTTTAATTTGTGTGTTGAGTAAGTGTAATACGTTTAGACTGTCGGTAAATATGTATGCGGGTTCGTTTGGGTATAGTGTATTAATGGTTGTTAGTGTTTCATGTATTGCTATCATTTCTGCTCGTAGTATGTTTTGGTGTCCATGTAGTCTTTTGGAGATGTTAAGGCCCTTGGGGCTATAGATTCCATAGCCGGCTCTTTCTCTTCTCCATATTCCAGGGTTAATTTCTTTGGGTTTCATGAAAGAGCCGTCTGTGTAGTAGCTGAATTGAGGGTGGAATTTTAGTGGTAAGTTAGTTTGGTAATCTGGGAGTTGTGGAATAGGTGTGTTATTATTTACGGGTGTGTTTGGATAGTTAGATTTAGCCCATTTTTTGCTAGGGTTAATGGCGGTATTCACAGGAGTGGGTGGTGCAATTTGTGTGTGAATTTGTATTATTTGGAGGTTATTTGCTATGTTGGTAAGTTGATTCATTTGTTCGTAGGTACCGATGTGATTGTTTTGGTGGTGGATACAGAATATTCGTAATGTTGATAATTCTTTCCTCGTGATATTGAGTTCGGGGGGAATTGTGGGTTCTTCGTATATAATGGTGTCTGCTGCAAAGTGGGCAATGATGTGTGTGTCCGAGAATGGGCCAGTATATGGGTTAAAATTGTGGTACCAATCCATGTCTTTTGAAATAAGTATAGTGATTGTATTTGGATCGTTTTTGGCCGCAATGCGGGCCCAATGGATGGCTTGTTGTAAGTCTGTTGCGTTATGGGGGTGGGCGTAACCAATTCCCTTCCATTTTTGGTCAAACGCTTTTCCTAGGGATCCAAATATTCTATCCCTGGAGAATGGTGAGTGGAATTAGGTGAATTGTATGGGGCAAGTAACTGGGATGAGAAGTATGAATGGTTGATATTGAAGGATGTTATTAGGAAGTCTAGTATTGGAGTTGGTATTGTGTATTGGGCTTGTTTAAGTGGATCGTTTTTTGGAATACGGTATTTATACCTTTGGTATAGCCACACGATTTCTATTTCAAATGATTGGGTAGGTGGTTCTAGACTATGTGGGGTATCTTTAGCTTGATGGTATTGTTTCTATAACCACAATAATATAGTTTTTGAGATGGTAATGAGGTGCCGACCGTTGTCTTCATATATGTGAGCGACGTCGAATTGTGTTTGGATAGTGTTAGTGTTTGTTTCGATGTCACTCTCTGGGTTGCATTCATTAATGGAGATATGTATCAATGGGATAATTGTGGTAGGGATAACGTATCTAGTGTCTCGTTGTTGTTCTATGGAGAAGTATGCATTGATGATGTTTGAGAAGTGTTTGTGTTGTCTTTTTGTATAATATTGGGTAAGTAGTTCGGTGTTGTAACGACTAGTATATACGTCACAATAGGGGAATAAATCTCTTTGGGTGCGCCATTTGTTGTATGTATTATTATTTGGGGTAATCCATTGGCATAGATATGATGTGTCTTTTCTTTGTATCCCATTAGAATCTGTGAGTTGTCGTTGTTTGTGGTCAAGTATTGTGTGTATGGGAAATTTACGGGGGTTTTTAAGCATATTATTGGGAGGTGGGGGTAGGTGGGGGACCGGGGGGTTCGGGGGGTTCGGGGGGTGTATAGGGGGAGTTGGGTGTTGAAGAAGGATGTTGTGGTTTACTATTGTATAATCATTTTTTAGGGTTCGTGGAGGATAGTGGTGTGGGCATGGGAGTGGACATTCTCGGTGACAGGAAGGGTGGCAGAATAATTGGTTTGCGATGTTTAATGCACTCTTTATAAGTTTTGTAGGGTTGGAGTGGTATATTTTAAAGTCATCTGGGTTCATTAGGGTGACACCGTTGGACATGGTTATTTGTTCTAATTTTATTATATTATGCAATAGAAGTTTTTGTAATAGTTTAAATGAAGTGTTGGGATTTAGGCCCTGTAGGTTTTGTGCTTCTTTCAACCATGCGGTTTCGAGTGGGGACGGATTTAATAGAAATGTATCTATTGTGCTTTTTAGGTGGACTCCAGCTTCATGTTTGAGTAGGAATAATATTCTGGTGATAGGTGATCTAACGCAGTGGTGGTATTTAATGTGGGTTATTTCTTTGGAGCCTCCAAATTTAGCTAATATAAATTGTGTCAAACCATAATAGATTTCGCCAAGTCTACCTTTGTCATTGAGGGCGTTTTGTAGTTGTTCTCCAATACAGCGCAGGTAGGCATTTTGTAGTGAGAATGCTTCAATTCCGAATAGATCATGTGGAAGTTGTGTAGCAATATTAGATGTACATTTCAATAATCCGCATATTGTCTTGTGGAGTACTATAATCTTTTTGTCGAGTTTTTTGATGGCCGGAATAGAGTATGGTATTGCGTAAAAGCTATAGGCTATTCTAGCACGTATGACTGTGTCCGCCATGTTGATTTTTTGCTTCATGGTGGCTAGGCATGCTACGAGGGCTTGACATTGTTTGATGATTTTTGCTGTAGTGGTGTTTATTTGTGTTTTCCATTTAAGTGAAGGTGCGAGGTTTATTCCAAGATAAGTGTATGGTTCGTGTTGGTCTAAAACTGGAATTTGTTGGTTTCTATAATTTATATTAGTAGATTGGATCAAGGCTTTGAATGTTATGGGATTCATTTTTGATTTATTAGGACATCCGGTCACTGTGCATTTGGGTATTCCAAGGTCCATTCCTGCCCATCCGCAGAATTTGTCTAATTTATTTAGTTGTACTTGTAATGATTTTAGTTTGTTAGCAATAGCTGCCAAGTTATCTGCATATGCTGCGGATGTAATTTTTTCTTTAGATGTTCCGAAGGTGTATCCATTATCACCTTGGTGTAGCCATCTAAGGAGGGGTTCTAAAAATATTAAAAATAAGTATGGGCTGAGAGTGTCTCCTTGTATTGTACCTCTTTGAATGGGAATAGGTAGGGTTTTACCAAAGTGTTCTCCCGTAAATATGGTAGATGATTGTGAGTATATATTCCCGATGAGGTTTATGGCGTCAGCTGGATAGCCCAGGTCCTTCATTATGGCTAAAAGTCTTGCATGGTCAATGGAGCCGAAAGCATTTTTGAAGTCGATGTAGAGGATGTATATATCTTGGTTCATGAGTCTAGCATCTTCTAATGCTGCAATGAGGATTTGAAGTTGCCTAGATGTTCCTGTTTCAGCTCTAAATCCTTCTTAGCTGTCATGCAATATTTGGTATCTTTCCCCATAAGCTGAAAGGATAGATGTTAGTGTGTTTGTGTATAATTTATATATGGTGTTAGCTAGTGCGATAGGTCTGTGGTTGGTAAGTTTTGACGGGTCACCTTTCTTATATAGTAAAATTGTTAAACTGGTTTCCACGATGCGGGAATTTGCTTTTGTTTGTAGCAGTGTTTGAAGAATAAATAGAGTAGTTTGTGAAATCGTGGGGGCATATTTTTTAAGATTGAATTAGGGATTTTGTCTGGGCCCGGAGCTTTGTTGTTGCCTAGGTTTTTAAGGCAGAAGTCGTATGTTTTTTGGTCAAAGTATGTGTGCAGGGGAATTTGGGGTTCACCACGTTGATCGATTGTAAATCCTTCTAGGTCGTGCCATGGGTATTGCCTAACACCACATGTGTAGTATGGTGGGTGAATATTATGGTAGTGACATGTGGGTACTGTTGGGCGGTTACTGATGGATTGTTGGATGTGTATTTCTTTTGTAATGTCTTCAGGGCTAGTTATGATATTGTTTTGTCTATCCGTGATGGAGTCTAGGGGGGAGGTTTCGGAGTGTTTGAAGACTTTCCTATTTATATTTTTGAGGTTTTTTTCATACATTTGTCGGTATTTTGATACAGCTTTAAGAATACAGTCTTTGGTATATTTTGTGGTGATTTTTTTGGCGTTTTTATTAGCAGTTTTTACGATGGCAGCTATGATGTCTATCCATTCATTTGGAGGAGTGGTTGTTGTGGATGGATGTGGAATTAACACATTTTGGTGATTTCGGATTTCATTTAGAATAGGGTGAGTTTGCCAGTGTGGGTTGTTTTTTGTAATGTATACAGTTTTCCTAATAAGGTGATATGTTTCAAGGTGTTTTTTCCATTCTTTAGATAGCTTTCGTGGTAGGAAGCCACCTTGATGTGCAGTTTTGTTCGTGAGGGATGGTATTGGGGCTGCTTTGCAGGTTTTTTCAATGGTTTCAGAGATTTTCTCTACAATATTGTCTAGTGTTTCACAGGCTTCTTGCCATTGATCAGGGTTGAGGTGGTTGTGGTCCTCTAGTAATTTGGTTAGTTCGTTTAGTTGCGGGGAGTATGTTTCGAAAAATTCTATATTGAATTTTTCTAAGTTTTCCGGAGGGATTGGGTTTAGTATTCTGGTTGGTGTGATATTCGTGGGGAGTAGGGGTCTAGCTATAAGTGTGTTTTGGGGTATGTGCAGAGTGACTGGGTAGTGGTCTGAGTTTAGATTCATGTCTGTGTTTGTTGTGGAGGTGAATCTATTATTATCTGGTGAGTTGATATAAAAGCCGTCTATAAGGCTGGTTGATGTGTAATTATAGCTGCCTTGTCTAGAGAGGGTAGTGTCCGTAGGAATATATTCTAAATTGAGGGTTGTGGTGAAGTTTTTCCATTGTATGTTTTCTTCTTGTGGAGGTGTGCTATTGTTATGGTTTTGTCTACCAGTGAGTGTAATGTCTCGGTTAAAATCACCACATAGGATGTGCGTGTGGTTTGGATGTGCAATGATTTGATTAGTGATTGCGGTTTTGAGGTACGGAATGAGGTGGATATCTTCTAAGTGTGTGGGCATATACATGTGTATAATTAGGCATGGTATGAGTGGGTGATTGTTTATTTTTATTATTTGTAAGTATGGGGAGATGTTTGCTGGTGAAGGAATCTTGGTGACGTTTCCGGGAAATGCGTATTTGTTATGAATTAGTGTGAGTAGGCAACCTCTTCCGGGGGTGTAAGGCATTCTTTGTTGTATACATCTTGTGAGGGCGTGCGTGTTGTTAAAAATAAGTTTGTATTCAGGGAATAAATTTTGTATGTATTTTGTTGATTTAGTTGCTGTCAATTTGGTTTCTTGGATATTAATGATTGCAGTGTTTCTGAAGGAGTAGTTTATTAGGTTTTGTAGGTTTGGTAAGGCTGTGTTAAGCGATGAGGCATTTCAAGTTATCATGTTTGTTTCGTGGTTGATATTTATGACGTTTCTTGGAGTTGGTGTAGGGGTGTTTGGGAGTGGAGGCGGGTGTGAGTATTCGTTTATGTTTTCTAGGCATCGGAGAGATTCGGTTATTAATTTTTCTGGAAGATAGGGAAATTTTCTTTGGAGTGTGGCTGGAGTAGGTGGGGTTTCTTGGCTATGGATGAATTCATATAGTTCAGTCTGTATAGTGTTTTTGGGGAGTATTATGTCTTGGTTATTTTCTACAAATGTAGTGTATGGATGTTGTGTTAGAATATGTCGTTCGGGGGGGTTGTTAAGGTTGGCTAGCCTAATAATAAGTGTGTTGGTCCATATATTGTTAAAGTGGTGAATGTATGGTTGGGCTAGTATATTGTTACATATGTTTATTGAGGGGTTTATAGTGATGATTAAGGCGTATAGTATGTGAGTTGATGGGGAATGACTTTGTGTTTGGATGTATTGATGTAAATATGTATATATAGTGGTTGTTTGGTGATGTAGTGGATGATTATGTTTTAGTATGGGTGCAAATGTGGTGGCTATGTGTTGATATTCGGGTTGCAGTTTTATCGTATTTGGAATAAAATATTCTTTGGCTCTCTTTTTGTGTGAAGCGGGATATGTGTGTAAAATATCAGGCATTGGTCCAGGGTTGGGTTCTATATCTACACATTTTAATAATGTTAGTTTGTTAATGAAGTAGTACACATGAAGTTGTATCGTTTTTGGTTTTTTCTTGTTTATTTTTAGATATTTGGTAAGTATGAATCTAGTTGTTGTAAAAATATTAGCTAAGACGGGTATTTTGTTTGATATTTGTTTGGTTGAGAAGTGTGTATTTGTGTTCTCTTTAGGTGTATGGTCTGTTATTTTGTTAGGTGTCCAGCTGTTTACGATTTGGTATTTGTTTATATTTTTGTGGCGAGGCCGGGAGGCCGAGGCCGTTTCATGTTGAAGGCGATGTTTCAATTGAAGTTTATGTTTAGAATGAAATTTATATTTTATGTGTATAGAGTGGTTGTGGTAGGATTCGTGTAGGTGTGGGTATATTGTTTGTTTATTTTTGTGGCGAGGCCGATAGGCCGAGGCCATTTGGTGTTTTGTTTGGTGTTTTATAAGGAGTTTGGTGAATATTCTTATTTTTGTATTAGTTGTGAGTAACCTTTTAGTTTGTGTGAGCGTCTTTTTATTGTGTGATACCGGTTGTTTATTTGTCTGTGTGTTGTTTATTGTGTGTTTAATGGGCGTTTTTGTTTTTATTTTATTTATTTGTATTCTTAGAGTGGTATTGGTAAGTACTATGATTGTTTTGTTTGGTTTTAGAATGTGTGTTGTGAGGTTTTTATATATATCATTTAATAATACTATACGGTATTTGTATATATGTTTGTTGTATTTTGTATGTAAATATAATTTTATATTATATGTTTTTGATATTACGTATGTTAGAATTAGCCTTGTCCGTATAGTGTTGAAGAATACTATACGGTGTTTGTATTGTTTTTTATTGTAATTTATATACAAATCTATTTTTATTTTATATTTACTTGTTGTTTTGTATATAAAGTTTTGTTTTATACGTATAGTATTTAATAATACACTACGGTGTTTGTATTTTATATATAAGTATATTTTTATTTTATATTTATTTGTTGTTTTGTATATAAATTTTTGTTTTATACGTATGGTATTTAATAATACTATACGGTATTTGTTTTTGTGTTTTGTATAGAAATATACTTTTATTTTATGTTTTATTGAAGTTACGTATTTAAAAAATCGTTGTTTACTTTTAGTATTTAGTAATACTATATGGTATTGGAATTTATTTTTGTTGAATTTTGTATAAAAATATACTTTTATTTTGTTTTTCTTTGTCGCTACGAATGTCAAAACTAGTTTGACGTGTCCATATTACCTTCAATTTCGGGTGTGTCGGGGTGATCCGCTTGGAGGGTTTCGAGGGTGATGCGCATTTGCTTTTGGAGGAGTGCAATTTGAATTCTTGAGTTGCGATTTGATTCTGCTTGTACTTTATCGGCATACATTCTTGCTTCTTCTACAATTTCCTCTTTAAGGAGGCTCATCTCTTTCCGAATTACTACTGCCCCTTTATTTACCGCCTCTTCAACCATCTTGCTTAAGTCCGCTTTTGTGTATCCTTTCGGAGGTGCATTCTCCATTGCTTGGATTGTGTTTGCAAGTGCGGTATTCACATCGGAAAACCCAAGTCTAGTAAGTTCTATTGGGGAGGGGGCGTCAATTCCATCTAGGCTTTTGGGATGGGGTGAAAATTCAACGTATTTGCCAAAAATTAGGTGATTTTGCTTCACATATTTTTTGTATACCACTGCGTTTAGACACTGCACATTGCATGAACCCACATGTTTCCCTTTTTCTAATCGGAAGAAAATACCCGCTACGTTTTCCTCTCCAAAGAGTTTCTTTATTCCCTCCTCTAAGGCAGCGGTTGTTTTGGTTTTGTTAAGGTTTTTTGCAATTAAAACCACCGCATTTTTCCTAGCTTTGTCATCCTCTGAAAGTTTCTCGGTACTAGCAAAGTTAACTTCCATGATTTCATTAAAGAATGAAATCTTGTAAGTTTTAATTTTCTTAGCTTGGTCCGGGGATGGGGTTTTTATCCAAGCAAATTCTGCATTATCATTTTTTTGTACGTTGGTAACTTCAAACTCATATCCTCGTTTGAAGCTATCATTTACTATCTCCTCATGTAGTTGGAACCATTTCTTGTCCTTGAGTGTTGGACTAGAAATTTTAACCGAAAGTAAACTTGCTATTGCTATTGAGTCAAATGACTTGAAGACCAAACCCTATAATAAGAAATGTTGTCCAATTTGAGGATGAATGATCTTATTCCTAGTAGGAGATCATTACCATCTTTTAACGGATTCTTGAGGTGGAGTTTAATTGTTCCACTCCACCTCTTAGAGCTGTGAAAACAAAGTATAGCAATCGGTTCACCTAGCACTTCTCCTAGTTGAATATTCATTTTTTCCAGTCTAGCTTCCGTTTTTGCATAGATTTCATCTCTTGTTAGATTTCGATCACATAACTCAAATGCTATGGCAATTTGATAATCTAGAGAAAATCCATTTTCATCAACCTCAACATCAAACGGAACTTGAGTAAGGTTAAAATGCCCGCCCTCTTTTCCATCCAATCTCTTAGAAGGCCAAGCTTCTTGGGGAATGTATGGAAATGAGGGAATAGCTTCTAAGTGTTCTAATGCCTCATTATGTTCCATCCCAAATCTTACGAGTTCACTAACTGAGAGAGTAGGTTCTATCATTTCACCATTGTCACATGCTAGTGCATTGAGTGTATGGTATCCAAGCCAAAAGGGGGGGCGTTGGGGGGCGATTTCTTTCCCCTTAGCCTTCTTTTGGCTTGATACAATCATTACCCCGACTGACCGTTTTTGACCATTCAACACAATATCCATATTATCATTTTTTTGCTCAAAAAGTTTTCTAGTAGTGGCAGCAACGTTGGCGGATGAAGACATTCTGTTACAAGTACAATTTTTAAGTAAGTGACATATTTTTTGTGGAGATATAGCAAAGTTTATTTCCCCTATTACAACTCCATTCCACAAATTAAGTTGTGGGCCTGTTTGGATGTTGTTTGTAGGGAAGAAGCATGCATAGAATGTGTGAGAGTGTGCACCATGAGAGTTTATCCAATATGAGGTGGCTGTGAGCCAGAAAACAAGAGTAATGAAGGTTGCATGAGCAAACCTCATTTTTCTAAGTAACCTACTTCTACTACTAGGAATTGAAATGCTATGTGTATATTCTCCTAGTGGGTGCGCTTTAAGTGAGGATTCTTGCAACAAAAGTTTTACTTTGTGAATTAGTGTGTTTGTGTTTAATGTGAGAGCTGCCCTGTTATGAGTGGCTAATGTGCTAAGTGAGTGCTTGTATAGTTTCCTCTATATGCAACTGAAATTGAAAAAAAGTTTTGGTTTTAGAAGTCCTTACCTTAATACACCAACACCTTCTTTGGGTTTGCTGGTTTGATGGTTCGAACTTCTAGTAGTTGTAGCTGCAGTTGTGGCTCCACAATCTTCTTTTGCGGCACCCCAACTATTTTTCCCAGCAGCTCCTCGGCGCCAAGTTTGCAAGCTCTAAGCAGCTCCTCGGCTAGCAGCTTCCCAGTAGCTCGGGCAGTAACTTTGCTAAATTTTGCTCCTCAACTTCGTAGCACCGTATCCCAGCACTTCGAACTCCCACCTTCCGCAACCTTCGCCCTAGCAGCAGAGTAAACTCTCGGAGGCTAGTTGATGATGAGTGGTTTTCCGCGGTGTAGTGACCCTTTAACAGTTATGAGTTTTGTCGCAGCTCCAGCAGCTACAGCTTCAGATTCGATTACTTCTCTTGGCAGCTCCTTCGTTAGTTGTAGCTCCCCGACACCTTCTCCCAATACTGGTTGGTCTTGTCCTACAGCAGTGAATCAGCTACGGTTTCTCCTCAGTTGTTCGACGTCTTACTCCCAGTGTGCCGAGGAGTCTCAGCACTCAAAAATTGTCTGAGTGATGTGACCGGTTTGTCTTGAAAACACTTAGGGTCACAGCCGATTACCGCCAACTATCTCAGTGTTGTAACCGGTAAACTATCTCAGTCGGTTATCTGCAACTTTGTTCGCGATTTTAAAGGGCAACAACAGACAGGATTTCGGAGACTCTGTTTGGTGTATTTCGGAGACTGTTTGGTGTATTTCGGAGACTGTTTGATGCGCTACTAGGTTTATGGTGCTCTCAGTAGATCCGGTAATCTACTGGGTTTGGGTGGGTTTTCGATCACTATGAAAGACTCCTATAAGCCGACTCAGGAGGTTTCGGAGACTTGTTTCAGGAGAGTTTTGCAAGTCTGTAAGTTTGAGACTAACAGTGAGCAACTGTGAATGAGAATGAATGAGACTCTATAAACAGCTGAGCATGAATGTATCTACCTGAGCATGATCTGTAGTTCTAGATCTATGTAGTTTCAGAGAGACTATGTGTGTTGTTTGCGGCTAGGAGGCGGAGAAGTGTGAGCGGAGGGCAGGAGAGACTTGTCCGGAGCGGACTCTTTCAGCAGCGATCTTGTATCAGCAGCAGCCACCTTCTTGAATCGGCAACAGTATTGATGTGGCAGTAAGCTTTGTTTTTCGGCAGCAATCAACAGTCTTGAGGCAGCAACAACAGCATCAGTCTTGAGGTAGCAGCAGTGATGGGCGGTGGGTCTCTTGGTTTCGGCAGTAACGTCGCCTCTACAATCGCGTCAGGGGAGTCGAGATCTGCAGCTTCGAGGGGAGCGTTCGGGAGTTTGTGGGGGTGATGTCTTTGAAGGTGATGGGCAGTGGGTCTCTTGGTTTCGGCAGCAGCGTCTCCTCTTCAATCGCAGCAGGGGAGTCGAGATCTGCAGCTTCGAGGGAGCGTTCGGGAGTTTGTGGGGGTGATGTCTTTGAGGGTGATGGGAGTGGGTCTCTTGGTTTCGGCAGCAACGTCGCCTCTTCAATCGCATCAGGGGAGTCGAGATCTGTAGCTTCGAGGGGAGCGTTCGGGAGTCTGTGAGGGTGATGGAGGGGTTTTATGCTATTCTGTTTGACCTTTCGGAGTCGGAGAGGGTGGGTGGAGGGGAGGGAGGTTACGAGGAGCAGCAGCGCCGCCGCCGCTTCAACTCTTGGCCCCCCTCCCTACCTCCGGCAGCTCTCTCTCACCTCCTGTCTCTATCGTTGCTTCGGCATCTCCATCGGGTCGCACTTTGGACTTTCAACTATAGCCCCTCCAATACACAACAAGCTAACAAAGCTAAAATGTTTTGTCAAAGAAGGATCAAACCCATGGTCTCGTCCCTCTTCGAGGGCCTTTACAAATAACTCTATTATTTGAAGGTGTTATGTATTTTCAAGATCGATTATAAAGTGAAATCTTGCACCAATTAGTGTGGGTGGGCAACTAGTTGATAAGACCCACTCATAAACCCTAGGCAATGTGAGCACTTGGATGGGAGAATGGGCTCCATTGATGTCTCAGAATGGAGCTTATTGGCTACTCCCAATATTGGAGCTTAATCATGATTTTTAGGCAACTCCACTCCACCCATGTGAAGCTAGTTGGTGTCACCTCTTGCCCACAAAGAGTAAAGGTGGCACCTTACAAAGCAAAAAATCAAATTTTTCCACATGCGTGTGTGTAAACCATTGCAGTTCACTATAGCAAAGTGGCTACTACACAAATAATCCCAATTATTGTGTGCTACTATTTAAAGTTATGCAGTGCTATAACTATTTAATAAGAATGTAATATTCTACCAAGCAAAAGTCATTTATGTTCTATAATGTTTGAACCTATGGAACTTATGTGAATAAATATTGAACTCCTAAGTGAGACGTGATTGCACTGCGTAACTTTGAATAATAACATGCACTAATTGGAGTAATCAATGTATTGTCTCCGTCACCCTCGCTACTCTGAGGCCCACTTCACACACAAGACTGAGTGCCTGTGACCATTACACTTCAAGCATTCTCATTGGTGGAAAAGGTGGAGCCGGTCCAAGTTTGCTTCACACTACGCTTGAGGGACCAACGGAGTATGTGAATGCAAGATGGATGTAAAGTCTACATGAATTCCTACATGGCATCAAATGGATCATGTTTTATAGTCACTTGGACTATTTCAAAAACCACCTCTTGGAAGTAGGCCTAACACAAAACCGGGAGACCATGCAATCCGAACGATCACAACAGTTAATTTATTCTATTTTATCATGTGTGAGGACCCGCATGAATAGAATTTCATTGAAATAGCATTTGGTTGAGGGTCCAATCACATATGACTTCAAACTACACTTGAGGGTCCATGACCACACTACATGATTTTGGAGGTGTGTTGGGACGGTCTTTGGACACTTTCTTTTGGGCTCTCACAATTTCACGGGCACGGCTCTTGGCTTGTGTAGGAAGTGGCCTTGAGACCTCTAGCTGGAAAACAAGGAAAACGAAAAAGAAAAAGGGTTGACAAGCCTGAAAACAAGTTCATGCAGTGTGTGGTGTGAAAGCCAACCACTTCGAGCTAGTTCAGGGTTTTTTACAAAGATGGACTCTTTTAACTATAGAATTAGTGTAGCACGTGACACTATAAAATAATACAAAGTGCAACATTTTAATGGTGCGGAGTCCACTCCACTTGGCCTTCCCGGACGATGTGGCATATGCATGCCCCAACATTCAACAAGTGGCAGAAGGAGAAGAAGAAGAAGAATAAACCACACGGGAGGAACGGCAATGAGTTGGATGAATAACATTGGTTCAAATGAGCAAGTGGTTGCCACATGAGAGGAAGTATGGGGAGTGGCAACAATGACTTTTTAGCTTCGGATTTTGCTTTGGATCTTGCTTCGGGATCTACTTGGCAATAAAGTAGAGTGACATGGCACAATAAATGTAGTTCGCAACTACCGGGCACTACTGTAGTGCCCGGAAGTCCACAATATAAGGAGAAAAACGAGGAAAAGGAGACTTTTCTTGGGCAAGGTGCTATGTTGGAGGAAGTTGTGAAACTTCCTCTGCCTCTCGTGTGGGAAGGGCCTTAGAATCGCACACTAATGCCCCGATCACACCAAACTTTCCGTCGGGTTACAACCATAAAATGGCTGAGATTATGTTCAAAAATAAATGTCGGTTGACGGATGATGCCATAAGTGGCCGGTGTGATCAGCCCCTCAAGCCTCGATCGCACCAAAATTTCAATCTGGTTCAAGTCGTGAAATCGCCATGAAATTGTGGTGTGAATTTGCCATGAGCAATAGATGATGGCCTACCACTTTTCAGACTATTGTAGTCGGTATATGCCGACTGACTATCCGGTGTGACCAGCCCCTGATCAGAAGGTGCCGTAGGACACAATTCATCTCATCTGTACAGGTAAGGATTTGTGGTCCACCCCTATCGGATATAAGTTAAGTTACGCGATTGCAAATGGCAGAAGGATCTCCGATCTTCACAATAGATTGATTTTGAAGGCACCGTATTCTCTGCTTCTCTGTGTCTGTTTGCTTTTGTCGATTTCTGCGCATCAGAAGCGTAAGGGCGGACATTAATAGGCCCCCCACACATACTGGTGGTGGGCGGTAGTGAATGGGCGAACACCGTTCGCTGCCACCAGTATGTGTGGGCGTGTCCCCAGAAATGTGTTGGACAAAGACGCCGTACTTTTCATAGAACCTTAGTATTTCGAGCCTCAGTAGAGATGTTGTAACTGTGTCTACGAGATGGAAGCTAGTCTTCGTTTCTCAAAATATTACGGATTCCTATTGCTACATAAAACTTGGAGGATCTAGAAAGATTTTATGTAGTGACAACTTCGAGATCTCCTTGTGAGCTTTTTTCCTTGTAGGTCAGCGGTTTAACCGTTTCTACCCATGTACTTCTATGCAGTGCTAAAGCATGGTGTTTTATGTTTGCTTTATTTGCGAATGCAAGAAATCGTGATCGTCTTACGTTGATATAAGACTTCCAACTCTATTGGAGATTTTACACCTTCGCTTGAAATGTAAATTCTGTAAATTCCTTTTTCGACTGTAGAAAATTGTAGTGGTTCCGTTGTAAAAGGCTCGTTACTTGTATTTATTTACCACCATTTCTTTGGTGGTATATAATAGACGTCCTCGCAAGTTGTGCCATGGACATAATAAAAGTATTAAACGTACTTGGGCCTGCAAAAACCCCGAAGGCTGAAGAATCCTAGTGTTTGCAAGTCCAACCGGTTACATGTTGACATCCTCCGGTTTTCCTTTATTAAGTTGGGGTACATTCTATAAATTCCTCTAACATGATCGGTAATTTTCTTGCAGTCTTGAACTTCCACCGGTTATTTCTCAAAATCATCCAGTTCATTTGTAACTAACTACCGGTTCTCCCCAATCATAGTTCACGAGCAGCTAATAGTCCCCCCCCAAAAAAAATTTCTGTGTGTTGGGTAGAAACTAACAGCGAATGGGCGAGTAGCGCGACGGTTGCGACCAGTCGCTGCCGCTGCCGAATTTCGCTCGAAAAGGGGCACCTTGCTGGTGGGAGCCTGCGACTGGCCCTCCCACCAACAGGTGTGGGCGGCTTATAAGTTTCCCCATACGAACTATGGGGGTGTCAGTTCCGGGCGGGGGCAACCTCCAGGAAAATTTCTGAACCCGACCGAAAATTGCTGCCCGCCCCGCCCAACTTCGAAAAAAATATTGCCCTTGCATTCTTGAAGGCCGCTTGACTACAAATCCCACATTGAGTGCACTTCGCCTTCAAGGTCTAAAATCCAATATATATGTGCACTTCCAATTAGTAAATAAGCAATTCATTGGGATTTCATTCCGGAAATGAAACCATCAATGAAGCACGTAATTAACTTGGAGGTCAAATAAAATTACAAAATCCTCATTAACATTGAGGTTATAATTTTTATGACTTACCATTTGAAATTGTCTTTGTCATTCTAAAATAACACTTAAATTTTGTGTGCTGATTTAGTATAACCTCAATGTTTTCGGTCGGATCTGACACCCCCATAGTTCGCATGGGGAAACTTAATGTCCGCTGAAACGAAGGAACTTTGCTCGGAGCAGGCTGCCGACTCGGCCTATCCTACCTACCGACAAAGTTCATTTTAAGGATACCCCAATTGTCATACCATAGTCTCTGGATTTATTTGTCAACAGCTCATACGTTGCAGTCTTGCAGAGTATCGTGGATACTGAAGGAGGAGCATGGATGTTTTGAAGTTTATACACGATACGAATCGCTCATGACTCTAGTGCTACTCCAATCAAGTTTTTCGGTTCTGAGTGGAAGCTAATCTGCACAGTCCAGCTTGGCACTCAAATTAATTATTCCTGATCATTTACGACAGCCAATACAGTGATATTTTCCATATGTCTTCCGGAAGTGGAGATCATTCCAGATCATGGGCGAAACATTGTATCCATATTTCACTAGCGGGAGTGAAAGCAAAGTTAAAGCGATTCTCTAAACGCAATATGACTGCGAGAGATCTATCTAGTAATGCTAAGGTTTATAACGATATGTCAGAAGATTCAAATACAGTCTAACCTTGATAATATCACACCATCCGTTTCACCATAAAGTGTGATATAAACAAGGTGTGACATATTTGATAATGTCACATTTTGAAGATTTGTGCATAATGTGATATTATCAAAAAAAAAAAGGTAGAAAATCAAAATGAAATTACAATGTCAAAAAAAAAAAAAACAAACACAAGACTTCAATGTTTTTGAATGTAAAATATAATTCAAAATTGTGAATAACAACATGAGCACATCACAATGTGTCATTGAGATCAGGTAAAGACCTCTCACTAGAGACAAAGAAGCTTCTAATGTCACATTGTTTTAGTGATGTTAAATGTCCAACACCAATTCTAATGAGTTTGTCATGGATGTTTTCCATTCCTAACAACTCATGAGTGTTGAAAATCTGAGAACCTTGGCTAGCCATAAAATTCAAAACATCTTTAGCATATTTTTGTGCATCGCTTAGCTTCACTACTTTAGACTCATCATCATTGCTATTAACAATCAATGGGTCTTCTTCCATGGAATCAAGTACATGTTCGCCATCTTGCACTAATTGCACAAGCTCCTCAGTAGAATATTCCACCTCAAAATCATCTTCACCTTCCATGTTTATGTACTCTAAAGGACTAAGCTTTTCTATAGGCTTGCCTTCAACATCCAAACCCAAATTCAATGCGGCGATGAGATTGCCCAATTCCAAAGCTGCTTCCTCCATTTTGGACTTCATACGTTCATCAGAATTGTTGATATCTGCATTCCACGCTGCAGGCAATATGGCAGACTTTCTCCAACAATTTCTAATGGTTTGATCATCTAATTCATGCCATGCCGCCACACACCATAGCATTGCTTGAAATAGATCAACATTCAGTTTCCCCAAATCTTCATTTGAGTTATCAATTTGTTGCAAAGTCCAGGCAACAAGCTTGCGTTTATAGCACATTTTGAATGCTGCAATCACTCCTTGATCCAAAGGCTGAACAACTGAAGTCACATTTGGTGGAAGAAACAATATAGTGATATGGGAGAGTACAAAAGCATTAAATCCATCTATAACTTTTTTGACCTCACCATGAATATCATGGCTTCCTGCATTATCCATAATAATGCAAATTTTTCTATCTTGCAATGCCATTCTTCGGTTCTCACTCTTCACCCAATGTGTAAAAGCATCACCATTCATCCAGGCTGAATTGTTAGAATAATAGTGTACTATACTATTTGGATCAAACTTCCGAGGAAAGCATCTGGGACGTGTTGATTTGTGAATGAAAACAAGCTTCAATCGCTCCTTCCCTGAGATATTAGTGCAAAGCCCCAATGTCACACGGTCCTTCTTCTTTTTATTTCCTTTTGCCTTCCCAATATTCAAAGTCTTGCAAGGAGAGGCTTTATAATACAAACCTGTCTCATCAAAATTGAAGATGTCTTCAGGATCTTACTAGATTTTCCTATGCGACTATTGACTATAGAAACAGTGAAGACCGTGCCACATATCTTGAGATTTCTACATTGCAAACCAATTGAACTAATTTAGCTTGAGTCGACACTACTCTGTACCAGCTCAGCTAAACCGTAGAACTTAACATCCTAAATTACTTCACACAAGCTGAAACCCTCAAAGACACATAGGTGAACACATGTGACGGAAGGTGGGGTGCATAGAGGCCAAGAAGTCTTGGCAGCGCCGTCAAAGACAACACCTTTGAGTGCCGTGTATAGACAACACCGTTCAGGGTTGGTGCACAGAGGCGGCTCATGACCCTTTGAATAACATTGCATTTATCACAGGGGTGGCTCATGACCCTTTTGGCTACTACAATATGTCCATCCAACCATCACATACAATCCATACATCCAACCATCACATACAATCCATCCATATTTGATATTATCACATTTACACTACGGATTTTGGAAAAAAATAGTGACATTAACAAGGGTGATAGGGATAATAACGAGGGAGTTTTACACTAAGAAAATCAGTTTCAAACTTTTAGGTGACAGTATCAAGGTGTCCCATTAACAAGGGTGACATTATCAAGGTTAGACTGTACCCTGAAAGGTCATGGCAACACTCCCCACAGAGATGAACAAAGCTGGAGACCGGGCTCTGCTACTTCAATAAGCTCGCTGGTGGCGAGTGCCATGAGTAAGATGACCCTAGATGACGATGTCCGCAGCGATGACTGCCATCCTGCTGTTCACGAACTTGCTATGGCCGTTATGAACAAGCCGTAAGTGTTTCTAAATGTGTGAATTTGATTAGGTTGCCAGTCCACCTCATGATGGCCTGGGTTGCATTTATAGCCTTAATACACATAAATCTTCTTTTAAAGACACTTGGAACCACAAGCAAGTAGAAAAAAGATAAATGAAATTCTTGGCAAGTGTATGGAGAAATAGGTATTTGACCTCCCTGTTCTAAAAGTGACCCTAGACTACTGTACTACTTCTTAAATGTAAGTCCCATCACGCTTTGCGAACATTTATTGTAGTAATGGTCATTTGTCACACCAAAACTGGCATAGGTATGTATGATTTCACAATGTGTGTATGCTTTGTCCGGACAGTAAGTAGATTCTGTAACTGTTTTTAGGGCAGGGGTCTATATTGGAAATGATCCTGAGATGTACTGGGCTTCTGCAGATCAAGAAAAGTGATATGATTTAAAGTAGGTATAATCAAATATTTTTCGGCTGTAGTTTACTGGTCAATTCCTCACCTTGTCAATTGGGATGTTGGCTTTGTGGTGAATTTACAGGAAAGAAGCAAAGTCAGCCGTGGAAGCTCTGGAAGCTTATCTTGAAATGCGCCAGGATACAGTCAAGCAGCTTCAATCACTTAGGGTTAGGATCTTTGGAAACAAAACAAACCTCGACTTGTTTGGAATGTGAGAATACCCAAGTTTAAGATTGATTGTGTGTATCTGTTGGGGTTTTGAGTGTTGGGAGAACATCAACTTCCTGTGTTGTAATGCAGACTCAGTACCAGTTTAAATCTTTTCTTAGAAGTATAACTTTCTTCCATATTTAAAAATTTCAGGAATCCAGGTGATATAGTCTGACGTGTGTAACAATTGATAAGTTTGAGAAGATTGTGCACTAGAAAATCTCTATACTAAAGAAATATCTGTCCTCAAAAGTGCCAAAATAGGTTACACATTTGTGTAAAGATCAATTTAGCCTAAGAGACATGCCCTCTCTGAAGAGGTTATGCCCAACAAAAGTGCTCAATGAGTTGTATCTGTGTTCGGTTTGATTGGCAGGTGCTGGACAACTTGTTCACAATATGTGGAGAAGACTCCAAGTTTCGAGAGGCTCTCGCACTGAGGTGTGGGAAAGATTTTGCACGAATAGTGAAAACTAAAGTTAGTACCTACTTCATAAGTGTGCATTCAGAAATACATCCGAATGGTTTCAGCTTTTCCCTATTTCTAACAATCATGTGTTTCTCATATAGTTATGATATAAGTTTACAGCTTTCAAAGTTCATTTAGATCACCGGCTCCTCACTCCTAGCTTGGGTATAATACTGTGTCTGCCAGTCTAGAATGTTAGCCACGATATCTCAGGAATCTATGATTGAAGTGTTACTAATGTTTTAATAGTAGTAGCTAGATAGAGTCAGATAAAGTAGTTTCTATATAGATACAAGATTATGAGTAGATTCTAAATACTTCATGGACCAGGAGTACCTTGGGAAGTTTTGTTTTTTTTCAATCTTAAGTGAAGTGCGTACAAGTTTTCTCTACTTACCACTTAAATGGTATCATAGAGCAAAAACAAAATATTGGGAGATAATAGGTGGCACAGCCTGTAATTTATAATCTCTCCCTCGATAACTCTCAAATCCTCTAGATAAATGCTGGCATGCTTCAACTGATGGACTATTTGATCAAATGTCTAGCATGAAGTCTCTCAATGTCACAGGAGTTTTATAATTACTTCTTGTACAGAATGTGTACAGAGTGTGCTCGGGCTTCATAGGGCATGTTCCTTCCTACCTAGTTATCAGGCAGAGGAAAACATTATATCCACAAATTCATGTTTTACCATGTGTGCACCTACCTCATTGGAAGTTGATAATTCTGTACTTATTTTGGTGTTCTCTTAATTTCCAGTCACAGGAGCAAGTGAGGGACAAATTCCTTATTCTGCTGGATACATGGCAAGAAGCATCAAATGGCGGAGATGGTCGATTTCCACAGTTCTTCAGGACATGCAAGGACCTTCAGGTAGCAATAACAATGCTACAATGTTTTTATGGTCATAATGTCTTGACAGCCATAACATCATCAGAATATTTCTATGTGTTACCATGTGGTGTTTTTGCTGAAGATGTTATTTGTACTGGACCTCATGAGACAGAACAAGTTTAGATAATTTTGAGCATGTCAAGGCTGGGGCAATGAATATCATGCACACATATCCATAATTTATTGATTTCAATGTTTATGTGATTGGCAGTCTGCACGGATCAAATTTCCTGCTCGAGCGGATGTCAAGGGTCCCATATCTGATCCCATTGGACCATATATATCAAAGAGGTCAGAAAGTTTATAAATTTCTAGGGCCACTAGGTAGTGCTATGTTACTTTACTTTATGATACTAAGTAACATGAGATACCAAAAGTTAGAATGATACGTCTTGCTTGTTTTCAGGAAATTCGTTTATGTATTTGTTAATGAGCTCACTGAAATACGTTGTTTGAGTCCAATCCTGGAATAGATCGTTAATTTAATGGTCATCAAATTTGTACAATATATTGTCGGGGTTGTTACTTCTGTCATAAGGTCAACTTACACATGTTTTGTCCTTGGCATGTCTCAGTCCAACAGATCCATATAGAAATATAATTGAAAAAATAGCTGAAGCATTACTGCCAAACGATCAGAAGGTTTGCATCCCTACCTCGATATTGACCTAAATTTCTTACAGTTCCTTGTATCTGTCAATTTCAAATCTGGTTAAGTCAAAAAATCGTCTCTTCAATTCATTCTTGGTTCGTTTGTGCCAGATATCAGTTTCAACAAAACGGCCTCCACCTTTTTGCAAACCGTATACTGCACCACCTAAGGACTACCTAGAATCTGCAGTAATATCCTTGGAAGATGCTGAAAGAAATGCAAGCAAATTTTGTATTTATCAGCATCAGTGTCTTCACATACTTGATGCTCTCATAAAGGTTGCGAAACAAGCAAAGGCAGAGATTGACCAATATTCATATGAAGACAAAGGCAGTCTACGTCATCGTATTTGCAAGAAAAAATGTATCAAAATCTTGAGGGAAGTCAAGACACTCGTTGATGAATGTTGCGATGGTCATAATTATGGCTGGCTACAAGCCGCTGTCATACTGGGGGATGTGACTGAACATCTTTGGTTTTTTCTTAAGGAATTTGAGTTCTACAAAATACTGCTAATGAGAAACAGCCACCTGCGGGCTGATCAAATGAATGGAACTGGTAGCTTTGGAGGGCCTGACAGTTGGATGATCACAAATGCTGAATCTGATCGCGAGGCATTGTTGGAAAAAGCAGAAGATTTACTACGGTCAGCAAATTCAAGTGTCCAAGAAATTGAGCTTGCAAAATACTTGGTGGGAAGATTGGGAGGTAAATCACAACTACTTCAAGTGGATTATAAAGAGTTGAAACGATGGCCTGAGCAGTTAGGAGGTGGCGCTTCAGCCTATGTGTTCAAGACCTTGTGGCTTGAGAGGACTTTTGCCGAGAAAGTTTTCCAGGTCGGCAGGCAACAAGACTTCGAGCACGAGATGTCAAGTTTGGCGGGGTTATCTCACCCAAATGTTGCACTCATGCACTGCTATGCCACTAGTGAGAGGGAATGTTCCCTCGTCTTGGAGTTAATGGAAATGGATCTATCTGGATATATGATTTCGAAAAGGTCATACACCAATACTAGGGTTCAAGGCACATCTCCATTTAACCTGCACGAAGCTCTGGATATTATGATTCAAGTCGCGGAAGGCATGTGCTATTTACGGAGAAAAAACATTGTGCACCGGGATCTAAAGCCCAGAAACATCCTTGTCAGCAGGGTAAAATCAGAGTCCGTAGATGGAGACCAAGAAGGTGTACGTGTCAAAATTTCGGATTTAGGGCTCTCCGTGGTTAAGGAATTGAGCACCACGTATCACATTACGATGAACAGAGGCACGAGTGTTTGGATGGCACCAGAGTTGATTGAGTTCAATAATCACAATGAAGATCGCGTCAGGTCTCCAGACTCTGCCAAATCACTCAAATATCCGTATGCATGCGATGTTTACAGCTTCGGAATGGTGTGTTACGAGGTTCTGACAGGACAAGAACCTTTCTCAAGTCACGTGGAGGAAAGAGTTGAATTGAAACACAAAATCAAGGAGGAATGTGTACGGCCAGAGATACCTGAAGGGTATCCCAAGGCCCTGACCTCTTTGATCCAAAAATGCTGGAACAGCAATCCCACCCAGCGTCCAAGGATTGAAGACATTTGTAAGGAGTTGAAGTTTCAAATGTGCCTTCTTGTGACAGGTCAATTGAATACTGGCGACTGATGCAGGGCTTAAACTCCACGATGCAGAGTAGGCTAAGAACCGAACCTTATTTTTACAGCTTTGGGTGGAATGGCTATGCATCATCATTCCATATCATTATTTTTTTAGAAGGCAATAGTAAATGCCGCATTCTATGTACATTCATTCCAAGCAAAAGCATCCATCACAGTGGTCTCTTGTAGATGTATTTGCATCTTGCACTAGAATTTCAGTTACGCTGAATCAAGCCCTTAGAACCTTAGTTCTTCTTGTAAATGGATGGAGGACTGACCATATTTTGCTGTGGTTCACAAGCCACTTGGTGATGGTGTAGACTAGAAGGAAGGCTGGGATTTTCAAATGCAGAAGAGGTTGTTGTGGGGCTAAAATTATGGTGTGATGTTGTCTTGGGGTGGGATTATTGTGAAGGCAATTATGGCAATAATCCTCGTTTTGAAGAATCCTCAAATGTCTGAGGATGGTGGAGTGTGTCAGTCTTAGGTTCTGCATAGGTTTTGTGATTGCCTGCCTTAGTGAGTAGGTGTGCATATCCATACCAAAAAATGGCTATAATAGAAGACTATTGAGTTAGAAAAACTAACCCACGTGAGAAGGTTTGATTCATCATCAATCTGAGCTGTTGGATCGCCTTGACTTCCTTACTAATTTCTATTCTTAACTCTAAAATGACCATGTTAAATCCAAATGCATCAATTTCTATAGTTGTGTGAAAATTATACATGCAAAGCCTTGTCATGTGTCAATTTTTGCAGGCATACAACTCAATTTGATATCCATGTCTTCCAATGAATTCCGTCTTTACTACAAAGGATAGAGTGCATCTATCTATCTATCTGTAGATGAATAGGTAGCAAGTTGTTGTGGTTGTTTTATTTCATTTTATGTGCTCAACATATACCTATGCGTCATTCATATAAGGAGGATGATAACCAAGGTTTAGCAATGGTTTACATTGGTACAACTCATGGTGTCATGACCCTTGTGCCCTCCAGCATGTCCAAGTCTTTGGGATTCCATTGGAAGTGACCAGTGAAATATGTGGAGCAAATTTGCAACAACAAAGGGTACAATGACATTGCTCATTTGCAAATTCCAAGGCAAATTCTTCTCCATGCTCCGAATGATAAGAGTTCAAAGTCTTGCCATAACTATCTATTTTGGAGTATTTGTCTTTCATAAACCTATCCATATTGAACTTCGATGGATTGTCCTAGGTTTGGGATCCTTGCCAATGCCACATACATTCATCATCAATAAGGTCTTTGTAGGTTGATACATACATAACCAAAGGTTGTGCATGCTTCAATGGACTTGTGGGGAATGAGCGAGGGTAGGGGGGATGGAGGTGGAAGGTCTCTTTGTTGCCTATACATTGAATGCACTTGAGGTGCGGGATATCATATTCTTGTGCACACCAATTTGCTACCCCAACCATTGTTGTTAGCTCTGCTTCTGCTCTCTTCAACATTGAAGGGTTGTAGAAACTTCAAATATTCTCCAATGAATGGTTACAATTGTTGTTTCCATTGCATCATGCAATAAAATATATTAACAACAACTCATGAGAAATAATATATAACACATTTGCCAAAATGTCATGACCTCGTGTCATAACTAAAGTGGTCAAAGCAAAATATGGATTATGCAACAAATCGAAAGGCACATGCTACAAGGCATCAATGATGATTATAATTACCCTATAGGGCTGGAGCAGCCACAAAACTTTTTACATGGCCACAAAAATGAAGGTATGTTATAAACAAAATTGCAGTGCATGCTCAAAGTTTGTTAACTATTCTAAATTCAATAATCAACATAGTGGGAAGACCTAAATTATCATGTGATAAGATTCACGATATTGAATTGGGTATTTATATGAGCTTTCAAAACAATGAGGAAAATGGCTACGGATCCAATTTCGTCCTAAGCTTGTGGTTAATACTCTAGGAATAGAGGGCTAACTAGAACATGTGAATGTTTAAGACCCTTCTAACGCATGTATTAGTAATCCACGCGGGCTACACCTCTAAACAAAAGGCAGAGAAAACACTCCTGGGGATATAGCCATGTATATAGCTTGCTCCTACTTGCTTCCAAGTCACTAATTTATTGAGGGAGGGAACAACAATCTGTTGATGATTTTCTCTACTGCTCTAACTTGAAGATGGATAGAACCTGAGAAGATGTAATGGACAGAGACTTACATGGGAAAGTCTAACCACTATAGAGCCCATGATGCTTCCTTCTGGTAATTGATAGTGACCTTGAGATGAACATGTATGTTATTATCCCTATTAGTTGCATCTTGGAGTTGTGATACTTTACGTTGTTTCGGTGTTGCGATCTGTGCACTAGTGCCGAAGATTGTTCTGGTTGAGTCTGGGAATTGTGGCAAAGACGGCAAAGAGCTTCTTTCGGAATTCACGGAGCTTCGTTCGCCTCGATTACTCCCAACCTTGTGTGCAAATTGTTAGCTGCATCTTGGAGTTGTGATTCTCTTTGTTGTTTCGGTGTTGCGATCTGTGCACTAGAGCCGAAGATTGTTCTGGTGGAGTCTAGGAGTTGCAGCAGAGAGTTTCTTTCGGAATGTCGAAACTAAGGTAGAAATCACTACCTTGGAACTGAACTGTTCAAAGGTGAGATGGAACTCACAGGTATATGTACATGTTGATCTAGACCTAATTACTGGAAGAAACCCTAATGGTAAATAAAAACTAACTACGGTAACAATCCTTGTGGGCAGATGGTTTCAACACCCCCTCTTGCACACAAGGCTCCTATTGAGCTAATTTACAAGTGTCAAGCCAACTGAGGCTTTTTAGTGAGTGTGAGTAGTGATGGACTTGAGATTGAAGGAGATCACTTGGGTGCAATTGTTGTCTTTGTTGATATGGACGATCTTGGTCATGTTGAAGCGGGGTATATCACAGTTGATAGATGCGATTGAGAGTACAGTTTTTGATAAAGGTGAGCAGTCCTTGAGTGGGGGAGTCTGAGGAAGAACAGTCGAGGCAACGACATTGTTGCCCCCTCCGAGCGATGAATTAGTCCTCACCTGAATCTGGCCCCTTCTCCATCGGAAGTTGAATGTATCGCTTTTATGGAGGCTCATAAGGGTGAACCGTGCCTGGAGGGAGGGCGTAGCCATGACCTTAGAATGGGTAGCCTTGAAGATAGTCCGGGTCGACACTCTAGGTTACGTTCGATACCTCGAGGATCGTTGTGAGCGTCGTCCTTCGTTGCGGGAGCGGGTGGAAGATGAGTTGAAATCAATTTCAATGTTGCTGTCGGAGCGCCTCGCGGATTACACATCTCAGTCTGAAAGGATTCGGTCGAAGACTGATAGTTACGAGAAGGATGAGGGAGACTAGAGTTCGACTGAGGGTTCAAGTGATGTCGTCTGTGCTTGTATGTGGACAGGATTCCCTTGTTATGGGAATGTTCGCAACTATAGGGAGAGTACATGTGATCAGAATGAGGGAAAAGGGTTTGAAGAGGCATGTGCTTCTTCCTCTGGGAGTTCAGTGAGGGCGTATTTCCCTCGTCACTTGATGAAAGTCTGACGATAGTCAGTCAGGCTGTTTCGGAGGTGAAGTTTCCTTTTGCAGTCTTCGAATTTGATTCTCCCGAGCGATTTGGTGAGAAGGTCGGCTGGTTGTTCTTGAGATGGAATGAACTCCACTTTGATAGTGTTATTTTCTACCTTCTGACGAGTAAAGTGGTAATCAATCTCAAAGTGTTTGGATTTTTCATGAAAAACTGGATTGTAACTGAGTTTGATGTTGCTTTGGTTGTCACATAAAAGATGGGTAGGCTTGTTGTCTAGGATTTTAAGTTCTTCCAACAGTCTTCTAATCCATATGGCTTCACATGAGCATTGAGCAAGAACTTTGTATTCTGATTCACAAGAAGACCTAGAAGTACTAGACTGTTTCTTAGAATTCCAAGAAACAGGAGAATTTCTAAGGAAGAATATGTATGCTCCTACAGAAATTCTATCATCAATATCCTGGCCATAGTCTGCGTTGGTGTACCCATGAAGACGATTCTCCTCCTCTTGTTTGAAAAACAAGCCTAAGTCTGGGTAACGGCGCACATAGCATAAGACATGTTTGGCCGCTTGTAAATGAGCTTCTTGGGGATTTTGCATAAACCTGCTAATTACACTGACATCATGAGTGATGTCAGGTCGAGTTTTAGTGAGAAACAGTAGCTTACCTACAAACATCCTGTAGATGGTGGCATTGACAGGCGGTGTAGCAGAATCCTTGGACAGGGTGAGGCCCTCGGGAAGAGGGGTGTGGGATGGAGTGCAGTGCTCCATGTTGAAGAGATGGAGAATGCTGAGAGCATACTCCGTCTGATGCGTGCGAAGACTAGTAGAATCTCGGTCGAATTGAACACCAAGGTACCTCTGAATGGGGTCGAGGTCGTTGGTCTTGAATGTGCAGTGAAGGTGATTCTTGAGCTGGGTGATGAGACGGAGGTTGCTTCATGTGACAAGGATGTCATCGACATAGACTAGGAGAACAATTGTGTCATTACCTACGTGAGCGAAGTAAAGGTTAGGGTCAGAATGGGATTGGATAAATCGTCAGGCAAGAAGGGCAGCATGAAGGCGTGCATACCAGGCGCGTGGGCTTTGTCGAAGTCCGTAGAGGGATTTGTGAAGTTTACACACGAGGTGTTCAGCTCCTCTCTGGATGAAGCCAAGGGGCTGATGCATGTAAACGTCCTCTTCTAGAATGTCATTCAAAAAGGAAGTTATGACATCAAGCTAGTGGATGGGCCAATTGAGGTGAATAGCAATAGCAATGAGAATTCGGATAGTCTCCCAGCGAACCACAGGGGCAAAAGTATCAAGAAAATCGATGTCATCCTTATGTTCAAAACCTCGAGCAACTAATCTTGCTTTATATCGAGGAAGACTGCCGTTGCTTCTTGTCTTCACCTTGTAGACCCAGCGGGAAGAGATTGTTTTCTTGTCAGGAGGAAGTTCGACCAAGGTCCAAATGTTATTGTTGTGTATAGAATCAATTTCTTCCTGCATGGCAGCTTTCCAGTGAGGGTTAGTATGGACTTGTTGAAAAGTGAGTTGTTCAGGTTGCAGTTCAGGGATAGAGGCAGAATGGTCGAGTTCGACGTGAGCCGCAAAGTCGTAGAGATGTCGAGGGAAGCGTTTGATGCAGTCGGACTGCCAAAGGGGATTGGTTACTAGAATTGGTGAGGAGGGCGGGGAAGCAATTTCCTCGGGGATAGGTGAAGAAGTATCAGCACCGATGAGAGTAGGTGAGGATAATTGCGGTATGTCTGGTAGGGGAATATATGCTTGAGGACTTGGTGGGTTATCATGTGGGTCAGGAGTAGAATTTTGTGGCTGCAGGTTGAGAAGAGTCTGGGATTCTTCAATCCGAGTTGGTGCAAGTGTATTATCTGTTGGGAGAGTAGATTGAGTTTCCGGTGTCTGTGCCGGAGTGAAAAGATTGTCCTTGTCAATGACAATATCCCTGGAAACAAAAATCTTTCTGGTGGAGGGGCGATAGCACCTGTAAGCTTTAGCTGCTTCATCAAAGCTAAGAAGAATACATTTTTCGGAGCGGGGGTCTAATTTGGTCCTAGAGGGTTTTGGGATGTGAGCAAAAGCACGAGACCCAAAAATTCGAATGTGAGTAATAGATGGTTTCTTACCGGAAAAGAGTTCATTCGGTGTCTTGTCAAGGTGGCGTTTCATTGAGCATAGGTTAAGTATATCACCAGCAGTTTTTACTGTTTCTCCCCATAGATGTCCAGGGAGGGTTTTGTCCAGCAGGAGACGCCTCGTAATGTCAAGTAGGGACATGTTTCGCCTTTTAGCAATGTCATTTCGTTGTGGCGTGTGTGGAGGAGTGAGCTCACTAGCAATTCCTTTTGAGGAGCATAAATCCTGAAAAGCTTTAGAAGTATATTCACCGTCATTATCCGTTCGAAGAGTATGGATAGTCTACCCTGTCGAGTTTGACATGAGCTGTACGAAATGTCTGAATTTTTCGAGGACTTGACTCTTCTAAGAGATAAAGTAAATCCACAGTTTTCGAGAGAAGTCGTCCAAGAAGGTGACGAAGTATCTGGCGCCTCCTGTGGAATTGATTTTAAAGGGGCCACAAACATCTGAATGAACCGATTCCAGGATTCTTGATGCATGATGTGTGGCCTCTTTCGGTATCTTGGTCCTGGCATGTTTGCCAAGCTGACATCCACTGCAGGTTTTCGTCAAAAAAATGAAGATAGGGCATGCCTCTGACCGCCTCGGAGGCAATCATTCTTTGCATGCTTCTTACATGGAAGTGTCCGAGCCTCTTGTGCCAGAGGTCGGCTTGTGAGCGGAGGTGGAGTGAGTTGATTTCTGGCCTTACATCGGTCGAGTCAGCTTGCAACCTGTACAGTCCCTTATGGTTTTCTCTAATAGCAAAAACTTCAACTCTTAGAGTAACATCATCGATCACGAAGCAACCTTGAGATTTGAACACAAGGGTCTTTCGTTGGTCAGTTAGAGACCCTACGCTTAGCAAGTTCTTAGTGATTCCAGGCGTATAAAAAACCGATAAAATGTTTTTTTATTTTTCCAGACATGACCTGGATGTCGACATCTCCGACTCTGGTCACACTATGGTTCTGACCCCCTGCGGATCGGACTTGAGCGCCGCTAGTTGGGCGAATCGAGGAAAAGATAGTTGAATCACCCGACACATGGTGAGTAGCACCAGAGTCAAGATACCAAGCGGTGTTTTGATGTGGTGTTTCTACCATATTAAGCTCTACCAAGCAGGCATCTACGACTTGGTCTGCCAGAAGATTGTTTGGGTCCTGTTCGAAACCTTCAGGTGGTTCTTCGAGATTGTTCACCTGTCCGTTGAAATTTCGATGGCGCCGCTCAAGGAGTCTGTGCTCGTAATCTTTTATCCTATCTAAGATGGATCTAAGATCACACTCCCTCTCAAAATGTCCGTCTATCCCGCAGAAGTTACACTAACTGCTACGTTGTCTATCTGGTCCTCTAGATCTGTACCGAGGTTGATACGCCGTTGTGTTGCTTGTACCTTCATGTGTTGTGTCGAAGTGTGAGATCTGGTTCTGCGGTTTCGGTGCTGAGGGTCCTCCCGAGTCTATCGAGGTAGAGAATCTCTATGCCGAAGGTCCTCCCAAGTCGATGTGCCTTCGGTGATGCCTAGGTTTCACCGTGAAATGGTTGTGTCTTGGAGTAGGTTGCGATCTTCTCGCAGTGGTTCGATCTTGGTGAAGAAAGAAGGCTTCACCATCCTCCTGGTGTTGATTCTCCATTTTTATCGAAGTCTCCTCATATATGAACTTCGCCTCTAGTTGCTCATAAGTCGGTAGTTTCTGGGCCGCAATCTGCATTCTTCTGAAAATCTCATATTCCTTGGGCAGATTCTTTAGCGTGTAGTAGACAATGATGTCTTCAGGAATGTTCACTTCTACTTCTTCCAGGAGATTCGCAATTTCTTTAACCTCCGTGAGATGAGCATCCATGGATATGGATTCGGTCTTTCGCAGAGAAAAGAATTTCTCTATGAGCATCACGTGGCAAGGGCCACTATCATATTCATATCTGGTATTTAATCCAGTCCAGCATTCATGTGGATCACTGTATCTTCGAAGGAGCTTGAGTGCGTAGTTTTTGGCGTTGTTGTTGATGATGCTCATCATTTGTTGTCGGGCCATCTTCTCCTCCTCGCTCATGGTCTTGCTGGCCGGTGTAAGGCAGTAGTGGAAGCGTCTATCTTTCTGCAACAAATTCTTCATTCGGTATGCCCATACCCCAAAGTTTCCTCCTCCATCAAGATGGTAAGATTCAGGCAAGCCGTTGTCTCTAGCCATGGTGGTATGTTGTCGAGCACCACGAGTCTGCAGACTGCTCTCAGTATCCGTCTTGATGGTAGACATGAATATTGCTACTAACTTATCTCAATCTGCTTAGGATCTATTGGGACTTGCTAACGCTCTCTATCCTGCTCTGATACCATGTTGAAACTAAGGTAGAAATCACTACCTTGGAACTAAACTGTTCGAAGGTGAGATGGAACTCACAGGTATATGTACATGTTGATCTAGACCTAAATACTGGAAGAAACCCTAATGGTAAATAAAAACTAACTACGGTAACAATCCTTGTGGGCAGATGGTTTCAACATTCACGGAGCTTCGTTCGCCTCGATTACTCCCAACCTTGTGTGCAAATTGTTAGCTGCATCTTGGAGTTGTGATTCTCTTCATTGTTTTGGTGTTGCGATCTGTGCACTAGTGCCGAAGATTGTTCTGGTAGAGTCTGGAAGTTGCGGCAGAGAGTTTCTTTCGGAATTCACGGAGCTTCGTTTGCCTCAATTACTCCCAACCCTGTGTGCAAAAATGTGGGTTCGAAACATCAACCAGCATAACACTTTTGTAGTCTCAAAAAAGTCAAGGATACATGGAGTTTGCGTTGGGAGGCCCAAAAAACTTACTGTAGATGATAGAAGTTGGACAATGGCAGAACGGTTCATTGGGTGCTTTGGGTGTGTATGAGAAACAAACCAATCCATGCGAATCTTCAAAGTGTATATTTAATCTTAATGTGATCTTGCAAATTGAGTTTGGACTAGCATTCTATTGCATTTATTTATCACAGTTTCTCGAAGGTTAATGATTATGAATTAATCATAAACAAATCATGAAAATTATTTAACGTTCTTACCACATTGAGTTATCTTTAAATCATTAGCAACAACTTGTTTCTTTATGATACAATGTAAAATTAAGATTTGGAAAGCTTAGTCTTCATATGGTTTAACAAAACCACAATACACTCTAGGAAGTTAAGGGTTGATTGAGGCATAATCATACATAATATGCATAACATGGAGGTATTGTTTTTCTCTAGTGCGTACATATGACAAGGCATTTAAAATTTTAGAAATAGATGTAGGTTTATAAAAGGGAGTCCTAAAGTTATAGAAAAACTAAGGCTCCAACATTGATTTAGTCACACCAACTTACAAAGTGTGCACCGAGGTGGACTTGCAAGCATTGCACTTGATTGAATGATGTATGATATAGGGAAATATTATTATGAGCTACATCATATGGATGAAAAATCTTCAATAATTTTGTCATTGGAAAATGAAAGTGGTGTGTATAAATTACATAGATTTTTTATGATTTATTCTTTATGTGTGTCGTTGAGGCATTTATCACATTATTACATGAAAATTCAATGTGAGTACATTTTTGTGTTTACAGTGTACCATTAGTACATATACCTTTGTTTTCTTTCTGGTTTTCTCATGTACAAAGGGTTTTGATTCATAGTCACCCACATATGTCACTTAGAATCTCAATAAAGAGTGCACCCCCCAGGGCAATGCCAGGATCTAAAACACATTCAACGTTGTGATTTGGGATGGATTTTCACTCGTGTAACTTTATCATGTAATGTTAAAAGGAAAAATCGGTGATATCAACCTTATTTGTATATTGTCTATATGTAATACCTAGTTCATTTAAGATTTGTGAACCCATATATCTTGAGATTGCTTCTTCTTTTAGGGATGTGTGAATCTATATATCCATACATTAAGTTTTAAAAAAAACTTCAAAATAATTAAATTTCTCATGTTCAAATCTCATGATCCTTGAACCCTTAGGTTCATTTTTGGTACCATTGAATATCTCTAGGGGATGATGGATGTAATGAATTTGTCTCAAGCTAGATGTTCATTTACAGGTTGTTGGCCAAAAAGAATGCAGTGAAGTTTGACATAGTTTTGAATTATAGCGTTGCAACTCCATGGACCCCAAGCCCTGGGGTGGCATGCTTAGTACCACAAAGTGTCCTTGGCAATGCACTTAGTTCCATGAGTTATTGAATAAATATGAAGAGAAATTGAATACCAAGTAAAATTTTGAATGAATAATTGTAATAAACGTATAAATGTTTTGTTAAAATTTACACACACAATAGCTATTTTCGGGTCTAAGAACTCAATTCCAACATTAAATTTGATAAAGATGTTGATTGGAGGGGTTTATGTTGGCCACCAATGATTGACTCACGTGAATCAACCTTTAAGAAATACATTCGCATGGATTTGTGAAATTCATTTAAAAAACGTCCCCTTTAAAATATACCCATATAATTTTTATTTTTTTATTTTTTGAAAATCATGGTAATCATACCAAGTAACTAGGTATTTGCCAATACTTGATGTCCAAACCCTTTTTTTTTGCAAAATGGAGGTAATGGGGGGTCTTTTGTGATGGGAACATGCTCATGTGTTATTTAGGCATCTAGAAATTCAATTCAAATATTGTTGACTAGTAAAGATGGATGGATGTGCTCGATATCACGTGGCATAATAATCACTATAATAAGTTGCCCATGGTTTGTTTTGTAAATCTTGTTGAGTTTTCATAAAATGACCCTATAGAAATGTGTTTTGGACCTCTACTAAGCCCATGTTGTGGTAAAGTGCATGAGCTTTGTTTTGTGAGTTTTGGAGCAACTTCAAGGGAGAGTTGTTTTTTAGGTGATTAATACAACTAAATATGAATTAAATACCTAGGTGTTTTAGACACAACCTAGTCTAGAAATCAAATTCACAAGTTCGAAACTGTTGATTGAGAATAGGTAATGTTTGGCATGAACATATAATTAACACAATGTTTTATTCACTATGAAAGATATATTTGCAATATTTGAGTCCCATTTAATTATTTTGGGGTCTATGATTTCAAGTCCAAGGTTAATTTGGCCAAGTGCAAATACATTGTAATGTGTTTTGCCAACACTGCCATAGGCAAATAGGAAATATTGATTATTTTGTGTAGATGATTATTAAAAGTCCCAAAAGTCAGTATGGAAAAAAATAATCAATATTCAAAAAGAAATTAGCACTATTATGGCGGAGAATTTTTAATATTGACATCATGATAGATTGCGATAAAATTTGCCACAAATTAATGAAAGTAGTATGGCATTTTTAAGATAATCTTTGGTGTTAGATGTTGCAACTCTTTTGAAAATTGCGTTAGGCATCCAAATGTCACTTAGGGTGGTGGCTTATGGAAGTCTCTATACCTACCCTAAAATCAAATAATGGACCTTTCTCTACTTTACATTTGGTTGTGTATGGAATGTGTTTTGAGTGCATTTTGTAAAAAAACCTAGTATGTTTTCTTATCAATGGCAAAGTCAAGCATGGTTTTGAAGCAATATCTTTATAACAATTAGTCAAGAAAATTTGTGGTAGAACATTCGGCATGATTTGCAACCTTGAATGTCACCATGGATGAGGTGAAAGCTCTCGAGGTGGAGATAATGAAGCAACATGTTGGGAGGCCTTCTCAGGTGGTAAATGCAATGTTGTTAACTCCAAGTGTAGAAGGTGCATTTAAAATTAGAGGGAACAACAAGAAGGTGAAATGAAAACACTACACAAATTGGTATGAACTTTTGTTTGTGGAGTCCTATCAATGTAGCAGCTACACAACATAGAAAACATCTTGTTATAAATGGAAGTGTTTCAGGACGATTTTTAAGCAACACAAGGTTAATGAAAGGTGTCTGTGAGAGTTGCTCTACATGTTCTATGTATGGATGGTTTACACCTACCAGTGCTATAAAGAACATGTACAAATAATATGTTGAGGAAAATTCTTCTTGTTTTCAAAGTTGAACCCAAATTTGTTCCATCATTTTCAAATATCTTGAGGTAGAACAACTCATCATAACAAGTTTAGAAGCACATTGGAAGGATGGTCAACCTTGATATGCATGGACAGTGAAGAATTTGATTGTCACATTGAGAGAGAGAGAGAGAGAGTTGGGCATTTCTTGAGTGAAGCTATGCTTACTTCCAAGCATATTTCTTTCTACAACATCCTCTTGTCAAGAGGCCATTCCATTCTTTCATATATCTATATATCTATCCAAACCCGGGAGGGTGGGTGGGATCTTCCCTCCATATAAGTACATTGCACAGTTTAACTTTCACACTTTGGAGCATTTTGACAAAACTTGCAATATGTGTAACTTTGGAGCATTCACATCTCTAAAGTTATCAAGTGTAAATCCTTTCCAAACCAACTTGCAATCTAAGTCCATCATATGCTAAATCAAGTTCATGACTTCCTAATATCCTCTTGAAATCAATAACAAGGTATCATTGTAAAACATGCTTTCTAACTTGTAGAATGTTTACTTCCTCTATACACACACTATTTCGTAAAAAGATGGTATACAAAACCTAATACAGCCGTCAAGTTTGTGAAGGGTCTGCCTCACCTGTGCCCATGCAACCAACCAACAAACAATTGAGGATTAGTTACGTACACGAGGTGAATAACAGCAGAACCCAATTGTTATCTATGTCACACAAATACATGAAGCATAACCATATATTTTGTATCCAAAAATACTCACTATCTTCAATGAGTATTCTACCTGTTCCTTGGCCATTTGAGAAACCACAGCTTGTAGTAAGGCACATTCACTTCCAACAAGCCCCCTCCTTGCTTACCCTAACCTCAAAAATTACCTAAGGTAAATTGCTTCCGCGGCTTACTCTTGGAAAGGAAGTACTCAAGTGGGCTTCCTCTTAATATGTGGTTAGGTAAACAATTAGGACCGTAGATTTTCAGTCTCAGATCTACGGTTGTTTACCTTTAGTTGGCTATTGCCTAGTACTGAGGTAAAACTTTTTAGGGTACATATTACTGAGTGGTATCAATTGGTTAAAATTTGGCCTAGAGCAAGAGAGAGAGAGAGAGAGAGAGAGTCCAAAACTCAATTCACATGATGGCAATATTGCAATACAAATTTATCTAGAGTGGGTGAGAAAAATTGTCAAAATGAGTTAATATGAACGTTTTGGAAGGCTACAACATATGCTAACAAGTTTCTTAGAAACATTTGGGAGTTACAAGGCTTACGAATGGCATAATGGGTTGCATAATAAGGTAATTTGCTACAATGTTCCTCTTGCCTTGATGGTCAACATGGACCAAACCGGCATTCACCTTGTGCCGATGCATGCACAAAGACATGGGAGAAGCATGATTCAAAAAGTGTTGATGTTGTTGGCACAAAAAGACAAGTTGTTGTGGCAAAATCATCTTCATCATCAAGTGGCATACTTCTATTTCAAGTGATTTTTAGTAGAGTTACAAAATAGAAGTTTACCTTCATGAAGCATGGACGTAAGTTATATAATGCAAATTGGCACATTACAAAGTCTAGCACTCATTGGTCAAATCTCTTTACTTGGAAGGATTTTGTGGAGAAGATTCTCCAACCTCATAGATTGAAGCAAACCAATATACGGGGACTCTAAAACAATATACCACTCATTTGGCTCATTGGTTGTTGGTCAGTCCACGCATCTACATATTTTCTTAGATGAAGGAGTTTCACCCATATGTAAATCCATTTTTGTACCAACTAATTGTGCCTCCATTTACCAACCAACATTATTCTAAAACAACATTTTTAGTACATGCAAGTTGGATCCAATTGAATGAACGGAGCATTGGAACACATTACAGTAGGTGTGCCAATTTGTTGTAGACCAAATGATAGTTTCTAAGGAAATTTTGATTTTATTTTGACTTTTCTCACAAGTCCATATATCATCTATTTTCACACCGAAAAAATCACTATATTATTTCATTTGAATATTCATAGATCCTTTATTATTTTATCGTGTGGACAAGAACATTCAAAATATGGAAGGGGTATTTTAGTGTGAAAGTGGAGAGTGTCACCCAAAAGGTAAATTTATTTTGCATCTCAGTTCTTCCATCTATGCAAAAGAACCAAATTTGAAGTCCATGTAATATTTGAAATTTGAAATGTTTAAGAGTTAATGCAGTTTCCACATATGATTGAAGAACTAAGTGTAAGGCACGTGTTAGGATCTCTATTTGGACATTCTTATACAGTACTATTTTCCGCATTTTGGAACCATAATACCAATATCATCATTATATAAATCTCACTACGATGCTACTAATACAAGACGAACACAAAACACATCAATCGTCTTTTGACGCAAAATAAGGTATCAATACGTTGTGCTATGTTGCAATAACATCCTTTGCATTCTCAATTGTGCAACATAAATACAAAACATCCAAAGGATTGTAGGATAGGGAAAGACTACAAATACTCTTGCCTTCAACCACAAGGGTAGCATGGATCATGGTGGGTACAAAATGCCAACAACACGTCATTGACACATAGACTGCATCAGTGCGTAAATACAAGAGAACGCTACATTGGAAGCAAATAAGGGAGGTGAAGAGATAGGCAGAGCATAGAGGAGCTAGAGCAAGACATAGAATTCACATTACATGACAATCTTAACATGTGGAAAGGTCGGCTCAAAAACATATAAACCAATGCACAAAATCATAAAGCACGTGTGAGTGGCTAAAGTGAAGGGAAGACTAAGGTTTGAGTGACATAAATAAAGGGAGGTTTATTGTCTCCTTTTAAATCGCTCACACCCAAATGGATGACGTTGCCCAACCATGGCTAATTGACAACCAATTGACAACCAATTGTGTCCAGTACATTACTAGACATTGTAAATTATATATGGCATGCCCTTGAATTTCTTTAGTTTGTTGTGGATGAAAGAGGACATTATGTATAAATCTTTGGCAATGGCGATTGGCCATGGCCATGAATATAACCTTGTTTTGGAGCACATGCGAATGAAATAATGTCACAACTTTATTGAATTTTTTTATCAACTTCCAATAGATTTCAAGTCTTGATGTTTGATTTTGAAACTGTCCACAATTCCTTTAAAGAAGATGACATATGATTTGTGTTGATGACATATAATATATAATTCCTACTTGCCAAATTCCTCACCTTGGATTGTTGCGGTTGTGGGAGTGTTGCAAATTGTAAGGGTTTTGGTAACATTGTATTGTGCTTCTAAAATTTGTCATCTTTCAAACAAATTTGGATGCCATTGGGAGGGATTTGCTTGGCAATAACCTTGATTTCTAACTTACCGTGAAAACTTGCCTTGACAATCTTTGTTCTTTGGAAGATGATATTTGTATATCAACACTCTTGATTTTCAAAGGTTTTTTTTGGTTATGTTGCATATAACCGGTGAGTGAGTTTCCACACATTTTCTATAGAAACACATAATGTAGAATATAGTGGAATTTGTAAATCATGTATCATGCAAAGGCAATCACATATGCCGTATATCATCACACATAAACTTGAACCAAATTTGTTTCATTTACATCTTTACGCATACTTTCAAAATTGTTCATTTGAGCTCTTAGGGGTTAAAGGCTGAGCAACCAATGACCCATTTGTAACAATACTTAGATGAATAGTGGTGCTATGTGGAACTGGGAATTTTTTGCCATTATTTGAGGATTTGTTAGTATTTAAATACTAAGACTAAACTGTGTAGATGGGAAGTGCATTTCAAAGACACATGGCCGACAATATGGGCATATGATTAGGGAATGCATGATTTTGACCTATGGCAACCTATCCTACACCCTACAAGTTTGGCTACGGAAATCATATCTAGTTTGCTAAAAATACAAAATTAAAATTTAGCCACAAAACCCTACCATGTTGAACTAAACCATTTAATATGATACTCACTATTCAACAATGGTGCAAAATTCATAACAATGCTACGGGTTGACAATATTCCATGGAATATTCTCTGTATTCAATCTTAACATGGGGAATACTGACAATACTATGTAAAGTATTGTCAATCCCACATTACATTGTTATGGATCTGAATAATGTTATGTTAAGGGTGTTAGTGATGTTTTGTCTTCAATTTTCATCCATACTAAATAAGATAATCATGGTGCCTTGAGGTTTTGTATATGCACTTTTTAATTAGTATATCACATACATGTTAGGAGCCACCTCACACTTGAGTGAGGATATTATCGCATATGAGCGTACCTCTCATCCATCCACCATAAATACTTGATGTCCTATAGATTTGTGCTTGATTCATCTCAAATATCTTGGAATGGACTAATAGCATGCCCACACTTAGTAGTGTGAGCGACTAGCAAACGGCTCCTACCAACATAGGCCACTTTTAGTTACAGTTTGGCCAGTGATAGTTGTTGGATGTAACCACTGTTGTTAGGAACCATTCATTGGTAGCCCGCACCAGTAAGTGTGAGAAGGCTATAAGTCATGGTATGTAGAGCTGATTCCGGTCTCAAATCATCCAATCAAGGAATTTATGAGTTGCACACTATTTCATGACTTTACCGTTGGATGAATGTGAGGTACCCTCATATACAATTCCCTCTCTCCCCGCACTTCATGTTCCATGGACCAAATATTCTGCATATGAAAGGGAATCGCACCAAGGCAAGCATAAAGTGGTAGTTTTGCCAATCATATGGTGCGGTATTGAACGACCTTGTTGGTTAGTCACTTTGAGTATGGAAAACGTGCCCGTTTTAAGACGAGGAAACATGACACGTAGTAGACCTCGTGACAAGTGGCACCCATCAACCCCCTCTACTCCAAAACTTTCAAAAGTGTCCTTGTTTGCATATGGGATCTTGGTTGGCATGCTTTTGGGGTGGGGCTTCTTTCACTAGACCGTCTAGGGGATTAATAAGTACCTCGTGTGTTTTGTGGGTAAAGGTTATGTGACACCCACCGGGCGGAGGTGAAAACATGATATGAACATTGCTTATCCTTCATATTGGTTCCTATCTTAGAGCTTGTTTTTGAGCCTCAAGAAATCATTAGAAATATGGTTACATATCATTAAACTCGGATCTTAGTTATTTAATGCAAAAATATTTGGGGGACTTCTGTTGAGGGTTGGGTCTTAACACAAGTGTTTCCATCTAGGTATCCATGTCGTACTTGGGACTTAGGACTTGGAAACTTGAGTGAGGCGGTAAGTCCCAACTTTCATGCTCTCAACGGTTGAGATTGCATAGATTGACCTCAAGTGGTTTGGGACTTGGAACCCCCTATGAACCAACCCTTAGTGTTACTTATTATTTGGCAGTCCACGTTGCTAAAATTATTTACAAATAATGTAATATTCTATCAAGTAAGGTTTGTTATGACGTTTCATAATGTTCAAACTACTTATTCAAGATTTGCTAGTAGAAATTGAAATTTAGGATAAGGAGTTATAATATTGGGTAACTCCAAGTAGTAAGTGTCATTTAACACCATAAATAATGCAATGGAGTTGAATTGATACTTTTTCATAAGGGCCGTGTTTTCATTGCACTCCTTTGGTAGGCGGTGTGAACCAAAATATGTGTGAAATAGTATGAAACCTATAATTACTTCTTAAAGTCGATTTGATATTTGAATCAAATTTAAGACTTCGAGTTAGTTTGGTCGAAGTCATATAAGATTGATTGGCAACAATCTATTGGGGCTCAACATTTGGTGTTGGATGGATGAGAGGTACGCTCATATGCAATAGATCCATCTCTCCATTTTGCACAAAGTTCACAATTGTATATGTATCATGTTGGAATCCAAAATGCTCAAATTTTACTCTACGTAGAATATAAGCAATCATCACTAAATGAATTAGCAGCGGTGGTGATTTTCACACACCAATGTTTAGGGTTTAGACACATTGGATATTTTTATGTTTTAAAAATGTTCGTGAACATGTTAAATTTCAAGAAAAAGGTTTTGGCACATGTTTTACTATGAGCTCGAGTTCTAGTAAAATATATATATTATAAGAATACAAGTGCAAAACTTTCACCATTTCATCTTTGTGATAATCTAAATTAAAAACAAACCATCCTTTAACAAATTGGTGGATGTTCACTTATCCGTGTAGCTCCCTACAAAAAGTAAGCACACAACCATAAGTTGTTGGTTAAAAAAAACCCCATGTGTACAAGCTTGTGATAATATCAAAAAATCAGCCAAAACTCAATGGCAAAGAAAGGTAAAAAAAAAATGGTTATAAATTGCATGTATATCATATCTCCATGCCCTTCAACAAGATTGATTCATTGGTCCCTTGTACCACAACAATATGACATTATCCCAATCAATATTTTGTTTATCAATAAGCATATATGCCAATGCAATTTGCACTCAATGCATTGAATGTTTCCAATTTCAAACTAGTTTGTAGATGGCTCTTTATCAAGTTTTGCTAAGAAAAACCTCTCTTGCACTTTGTCGTACTAGAAGGGATTACTAGCATTGTCTGCCAAACTTTGTTTAACTAATGCACAATTAGTCAATTGGTGAACTATGCACGAGTCATGGTTGCATATTCACAGTAAGCAAGTCTTGAATGGATACTTTTATATATGCCTCTACTTCTTGCAGGGATATGAAACACACAGTTAGTGCAAGATTCTTAGCAAATAAATTGTGCATGTAGCTACTTTCCCAAGAAATTTTGAGGTTTCTACGAATATCATAATCATTGTGAAATTGAGGGTTTTGTGAGTTATCAAATGACCATATTGGATCCCCAATCGTTTAAGTTGATTGTCGTGTCTAGAATACTTAACAAATTTTGAAGATGCCAATAATCTCTTTTCAATGTGTGTCTTTTTGAGGTTTGTTCTTAGATTCACACCCAACCATAAACCACCCAAATATATATGATGCATGTGTTAGATTATATTCTTCTTAATCAAACACATATATTTGAGTGGTCTGTGGTTGGGTGAGGATATAAAAACAATCACTATAAAGATACATGTGTAAACAAGAGTGGACTATGTCTTCAAACTTAATTAATACTGCACACTGCACACTGAACACAATTGACAAAACTTTTGTAGTTAGTTAAGGAATTAACAAACATGCACTTTTGATACCCATAACTAAATGAGGGGAGGTCTAATTTTAAATAGGATATCAAACGATGCTTCATAGTTGATTTGCCAATGTAACAAAAGTTGAGTTGTGTACATATAATCGGTAGAATTTGGAGAACACAAAAAGGGGCTTGATCATAAAATTCCATGAATGGTCATCCTCTATACTTCATGTAGAGACATTTTGATGGTTTGATTGTATAAATTTTATAAACAGGTGGAAAGTTGCAATCTTATGAAGGGTGATTTTTGACCCAATTCTATACATTCGGAGATTGAATATTGTAGAGGACCCCCCCCCTTTCATCTTTACATGTGCTAGAATGTAGTTCCCACATGGGATACAAGTGGGTTGTGGCGAATGTGAGCATGACACATGGCACATTTTGAGGGGATTTTTTTTTGTGTGTGTGTTGGAATAGAGAGCCCTCTACAATAGTAATGTATGGTTGTTTCATAATTGATTGAGAATCATTCTCTTTCAAATAATAAAATTAAAGAATATTCAATCAAGACCACTTGAGATGTGTTTTTTGGGGGTTCAGCACCAAAGATCTAAAATGGGGTGAAAAATACAAAACTTCCAAGTCAAAACCCTTGATATATTTTTAGAAACAATAAATTGTATTTTGTAATGTTTCAAGCGCGGTAGAAGTCATATATGAATTTGGGGAAAATATACATAAAAATGCTATGCACAAAGATGGTATGGAATTACAAGTGAAAAAGTCTTGCCAGATGCGTGCTTCAAAAACACTATAGTGACTTCCAAATACGTCTTGAGCCCACTTTGAGCTCGTTGAGCATTTCAAGGTGGAAAAACCATAATAAGTATCGAAATTTGGCATTGACATGACCTCCTTTATATACTATTTTTCAACCCACGCTAACTATAATTCATATGTAGTCTACCAACACAATGCATCCACTTATCAAGATAGGACCTTTTCATTCTAATGGCACGGAGCTTAGCTACATGGGGTACATGCCCAACATATTCAGCTAGAATTCTTGGTGTCTACGTAAACCCATCCATAGTTTCCAGCGAGACCGTGGTGGATTATAGAAAAACCCATAAATGATTATTCTAAGACGAATTGACTCCAAACATAGTGTCATAAACTCCGAATTAGTCTAGAGACGTCTCGTTGGAATGAATTGCCCCTCAACTTTGTGAGGAGCTTGTTTTACTAGAACCCCTTCATCCACTATGGACAAGTTTACATAAATGCCACAATCCTCATTCTTACTACCGTAGCGGACACTCTATTCTATCTTTCTAACATAAGAATGTAATTGCCATGTGAGTTTTAAATGGCTTTCAACTAATGTAGGATTGACGCGTGGCATACACAAAAGTTGGGGTAGGAATAGATATTATCTTTTGATACTTGAAGGGAAAATGGGGTGTTTCGAACCTCCGACGGGCTGACAGATGGCCGCTTCCCGCCCGGCCTTTCGACTGAGGGGGACCCACCACAAGCCACCTCCTGCCACCGGTCACCGACCCAAGACACATTCCTCACCCGATGATTCCACCGGTGTTTCCCTGTCACCATTTCGAAGCCTCGCGCACCACCCGGTGCCACTACATACGACCGGGAGGATCCGGTAATCGACCTTAGAAGTCCCGGGTACCACCTGTTGAAGACGTGTTAGACCAACCAAACCCCCGGGTACCACTGGGCACTGGCAGTCACCACCTCGCACCTGTGGCCTCCACCCAGTCTCCGCTTTCCATGCTTCGCCCCAACGCTTGCTCAATCCCTCCTCCGAATGCGCCTTTCCGCGGCAATCGCCGAATGCTGGTGTAATCTCCAAATAGACGCTTCGGCTACGCTTTCTGCTTCTTTCGAACCTTGCAGGTAGGTTTTTGGTTGTGGGTTTTGCGGAGCGGTTACGGAAGCTTTCGAGGGTGGACGAGGAAGTTGTTTTTGATTTTGATTGTTTTTTGATTGAAGATTGCGCCATCTGCGGTATGTTGTTGCAGATCCAGATGAATTGGTGTAATTTACAATCCACGAGTGCCGAATTTTTTCGGACTTGAGTTGATTGGAGTTCCTTGGTGTGGTGGATTCTTGGGTTTTGCGGCAACAGGGTTTGAACTTTGTGCTACTGGAAATTCAATTTGCCCTGTTTCGAACAGATTTGGATGTGTTGAAGACGTTGGTGTTGTCGTGGCGCGTATTCGGAATTGTTTGGGTGGGAGGGGAGGGGGGGTTTAAGGCGGGTTCCGACGACACAGACTGAAGCTTTCTGGATCATGTTCTGGAGCTTGGATGTAGATTATTTTGGGATTCTTCGTGCATTTGGTGGAGCCAGTTTGTCAACTATTTTCTGCTCGAGATCACTTAATTTTTGCTAATGATTGGAAATATGGGACTAGCGGCTGCCGAAATTCTGAGGAGTGCCGGTGATTTGTGCGCGTTCGAATTTCTCGGACAGTAAATTCTCTTTTAGGTATGCACTCTTCACGCCATTGTGATGTGAAGCTCCTTCAATCCCATGTGGAATCAAAATAAAATATAAGAATTTACCTGAAACTGGGGTTGAGAGCTTGTGGTTGGTTGGAATTTGTTCTCAACAGTTTTCTCTTGACAGCTACTCTGATGTTTTTGAATCAACATGAAGACATGTGTTCCATTAGTATAGAATTGAGGGTTTTTTCAATGTCAGTTGATAAGTGTTTATTTTGTTTTTCCGAAGGCATGATTGGTTGATGCTTTTGCCATTACTTAAGCTAAGATTCTGGAAGCCGCGAGTATACACTGTGGATTTAGCCAGATTGTGGGTGGCCTTATGTGGGTATTGGATGCCTTTGAATATTTCAATAGGTAGACGACTTTCTCTGTCTTAGGGTTCAGTGAATTTTCATAAATTTACTTAGCACAGTTGATGTCCCGTCTTTTGGCTGTGGTGTCTATGCACCAGATTGCAGGTTTAGCAACACAGGGTGGAGGGTGCAAAACCCTGATTGAATATTCAGGAGTTCCTTTTGAGGCCAAGATGAAAGGATCAGGCAATGTATTCTGGGCTTTTTAGAATTGGTTGGGAAAATGCAAACCTCAAGTATAGGGGCGTTGGCCCCTTTTGCTTTCTTGTGTGGTGCGTTTCTCTTTTCTTCATAACCCTAAAATTTGGCCACTCACAGCTAGGCTAACCGTTTATAATATGTGATCTGCATGCATGGTTTGAAAGAAGATGCATAGGGATAGGATACTGCATTTGTTCAAGTACTTAAACTATATTATGGTAGGTAGCTGGAAAGGTTCATGGGATATATTAGCATGCCAGAAGCCAAGAATCTGGGATGTAGAGTGCCATGTGTATTGAAAACCTTTGTCATCAGACTTTGATTGTTAATTGTGTTCTTCGCAGCTGCATTTGGAAGCTGGAGCATTGTCTCCCTATGTTTTCTCATTGCCTTCTTCATTCTCCAGTACAAGGTGCAGAGACAAGGTGAGAGTTGTTGCACCTCTTTAATGCCCAAATCGTTTTGTGAGGGTATGATATAACACTGGCACTGGATTGGTCTACTAGATGTTATTGTTTTTAGATTAGCTTCTGACACAACTTCACCTCTTCTTTTTGTAATCTACAAAAGTCCTAGGAATCATGGTCTAATTGCACTCTGTGGATGTGGGCAAGTGTTATTATGTCATTGTTCTTGCATGGCATATCAAGGGGAGTCATGATCATGGTGCAATTCCTTGAAATTCAAGCCGTTAATCTTTTTGTGGTTTGATCTCAGAGCAAGTGCCCAGGTTGCGGTTATGGATTCCTGCTATTGTCTTTGCGGGACTTATAATAATGACAGAAGCAGGTGTAGTAGTCATGTGGATTGTGCTTGGGCGTGATAGCCATGCATTTGAAAACAATTTGTTCCAGCTAGTGGGTCTGGCAAGGTATAGTCACCACATCAGAATGTGCAGAGCTTTGGCTCTTGTTCCATTCACAAGCTCAATCTGTTGTGTAATTCATTTCAGAAATTTGTTATTGAAGTTTGCAGTTTTAGCTTTCTTCACAACTATATTATGATTTTTCTGGTGATCTGTACTGTGTTACTCACAGCCATCGCAAATGAAAAAATGGTAGCACCAGCCAAGCGATTATTTTGCTTGGCTTTTAGTTTCTTATTGAGATGTATGCTTTCTTATGTGCTGTGACTGATGAGTCAGTTGATGACACATGTTGGATGGTCAGAACATGCTCTCAATATGCATCTATGCCATTCAATCCAGTTTACATTTGAGAAGCATACTTGGACATTTGAAATTGTGCTTTACAAGGCCATCTGGTTTGTAAAATTTCAGGCTGGATCCTTGGAATAGCGATGCCGGTGTATTCTTGTCTCTGCTTCCACAGGTCGCAGCTGCAATGATGGCAACGTCTGCCTTATGCAATGAGAAACATGACTCACCTGGTCGATCACATCACTCTCTCTGGGGTAAGTTGTTACAGCAAGATTGTTGCACATCAAGACAGAAGTTAATTGCGTAAGTGTCTGTAGCCCAAACATTTACATCTTGAGAAGACCATTTGTGTGATGTCAACAATCGTATGAGAAGTCTGCACTAGGTCCCATGATGCTACTTATGTAAGAGAGTAGTGCTGGTTTCCCTATGCCACTCATGTACTTCATTGAACATTCACTAATTACTATACAGTTTATAGCATCTTTGATGCCACATTTGAGCTTTGACTGTTCTTGGTCTAAAAGTTTGAATTAGGATCTGCCATTACGACTGATTGGTGTTCTTCATGTTAGTTCTGACATTAGGGGTGGTATACTAAATCTGGCAGATGAGGATGCCCACGAATCCAGAGCCATGGTGCGAAGTTTTGTCCTGCCGCTGGTGTTGATTCTTGTAGGTGTAGCGAGACCGTCATGGATCGCCCTACCTTATTTTATATACAGCTGCGGAGGTCTCTTCCATTGGGCAATGACTAGCAATTTTGTTGGACTATTCTGGTATATATTTATTCATCAACCTACAGAGGTAGACATATTAACAGCTTGGGGGGATTTGAACAAGGGCATCTAATCATAATTGATGCCATCTTTTTAAATAATTTGTGCAGTTGCTTGGTGCTTTCACACTATTATACAGGATCTCACTATCCTTTGTGCACGCACCACAAAAATGATCAAAACATGTATAAGTGTATGATGTGCAGCATTATAATGTCTACTGTTGGGTTGTACATCAGTCACTAAAATCTAAACTTAACAAGGAGGTCAAAGTGCTGTTTTCTTATTTGTGCTCTTAAGCACTTTATGCATCTGGTGCTGGGGATGCAGGGGATGGAGACCACTTTTGTTCTACACAGGGTTACACATCTTGGCGCTGTACTTGGATCAACTTCCTCTCTCTGTTGTGGAACGCATTAGCGATGCTGCTGACTATGTAGGCTTGTTCAAATCTTCAAGTCAAGATCTAGGATGGCCTGAAGGCATTCAAACAGTTTCTCTTATTGCATTATTTATTCTGGTAAATTCCCACTCATGATGTGTCCAGTTAAGTTCTGTATCCTGTCGAGCCTAATTGAAGTTTTGTCATCCACTTGGTACAAACATGTGGTGAGCTGTCTGATTTTGCTCAAGCTGAGATTGTATCCAGTCTTGTGTGGCAATGCATGATGTTTCCTAGTTAGATTTTGAGATCTGCCTTTTACATTTATATTTCCTCAATTTAAAATGTCGATTTCGTGTCACAGTTATGCTATGCTGTAAATGATATGGAGGAGGAGCAGAATGACGCTGTGAGTTCAGTTCAGGAAGATGGATTACCAACAGCTTATCGGAATGCCCGGTCCTTCAATGATCAACGTGAAAAGGATGGATCATTGACTGAAAGCCTGTTGCCTTCTCATCTACCATCTTCACCAAGAGACACAATGTAATGGTTTCTCTAAGGTCCGCTGTTGATTGCATGTATATCATGATTTGCTGATTATCTGCAGATTGCAATTTTGCTGGAGTTCAAAGCAATTTTGTGGACTAGCCAGTGCATGATGGACTGCAAAGGCACAGAGCATCGTTTGGCAGGAAGTGTTGCTTCCAATCCTATTTGGCATAGATTGACATTGATGTTGTTCTAATCTTCTTCAACCGTCTTTGTAGAGCATCGAGACGATGGGCTTCAAATCAGAGGCGTGTCATTGCTTTTCAGCGTGCCACCATTAACTTCTTTACTTACGGTTTCCCTGTATGTGACATTTTTTTCAACCATTGCAATTTCACATGCCTTTCAGAAATTCTTGTTTTGTGAAATGATGTGTTGAGTAAGTTTTGGCATTTGGCATCCATGTTTTGTTGTTTTCTTAGTTGTGTGTGTTTTTTTATACAGTATATTTTTGGATAGTCTTTTTGGAGTTGTGAGTAAGGGATTTTATAGATGGGCAATCATATCTGGGTTTTGTAAGATTAAGGGCCAGTTAATAGAAATTTAAATTGCATGTAATATGTCAATGTCATTGGAACAGATATGTGTGGTGGCTCTTATTTGCTGGAGCTTTGCGTATGCCAGTTTTTGTGCATTTGGCCTACTTCTCTATGTGGGCTACATCTTCTTCGCCCTCCCTTCTGTCCTTACTTTGCGCTGCCTCAACCCAGTTTTACTTGGTTTCATCTTGACGTGGGCATTGAGTACCTATCTCTTCAATGCGGCCTTCTCAATCATGATGGATACGTTTGATATGGTATGTTATGTTACCCTCTCTTGTCCTTCTGAATATGTGTATTGCCTTGCTCTTTCTCTGTGTTCTATATAGCTGCACTTTCACCTGAATGTTGAACTTTTCTGGCTTCAGGATTTGGACACATGGCACACAATCGGGTTGTGGCATTATTCCACACCAGGATTATTTATATTTGCACAATTTGTGCTTGGGGTGCTTGTGGCCACCGATATTTTTGTGAGCAACAGCATCGTGAATAATTTGAGTGAAATGGGGCATTCCAGCAGTGAGGAGGCCAGCGAGTCTTTAGAGCAAAGTGAAGGTGCTTTCTATATCTATTTGTTCCTACATGGTTGCTTTCTCACAGTTTGTGGTTTGAAATCCCTTTTATCATATTTGGTTTCACTTTTATGTTTGTAATTCGTCCTTGGTTGTTTTTGGCTCTTACAACTCTTTGACTTCTTATCATGCCAAATTTATTGTTATGGGTATGATGTCTTGTGCCAGACAAAGAAGATATGAAGGTTTTGGCAGTGGCTGTATTTGCATGGTGCGCTCGGGAATGTGCAGACATCATATCACTGCTCCTGATATTTACTGTGGGGATGAAGGATGGTCTGCTGCATGCAATTTACAGTAATGACATTCACTTCTGTTGTTTGGCATCCTGATTTAACTGCATTTGTTTCCAATACTAGAGTTCTGATGTAAATGGTACAATTATATTCATTTATGTGATATTTATGATAGTGTTCCTGTCATTCTGGTTTTGCTTTCATGTGTTATCGGTTGTTAGTTAGATTCAGAGTCTAAATGGTATTTGAGAAAGAGTCTAAATGGTATTGAGAACTTTTGAGGCCCTAAATCATGATATGACAGACAAGTATAATTGGAAAATTCTTTCAAGGGTGGCAATTTTGTTATCTCACTTTGAATTTTCTTAATTGGTTTTAATAATTATTGGCTTGCAGTGGGCTTCTTCATTGTCCATTTGGTGCGCTCTTCTGTTGGAAGGCGAACTAGACAGCATCTTATCCTGTTATGCGAGCTGCACTTTGCTGTCTTGTACTTACTGCAGCTGGACTGGATTTCTGCACTACTTGATGAAAACCAGGCGTTGCTGAAGCCCACACTCTCTTTTTTAGGTGTGATCACTTGTTGTCAAATTTTCCATGTTTTGCATGCTACACTGCTTTAGGCAACTACTTGAAGCTAGGATGGTTGAGATTGGCAAATTCTTAACCTGAAACTATGTTGGTACAGGAGTATGGACCAAAGCAAAGTTTGAAGACTTTGCTGTCATTGGAGCGCTACTACTCTTCTCAGCTGTGCAAAACCATGGCTTGACTGTACTTAGTTCTCTCTCCAGTACTGTACAGCAGAGTCCTCATCCACCTCTTGGGTGGGGTATGCTGCAGAGCAATAACAGGCGGGCCATTCTGTTGTCAGTCTATACTAGTCACAATGTTGGAAATCTTCAGCAAGAGCACAACTTCCAAGGTGTAATTTTGTAGATCTGTCTGTTGTTCTGTGGACACAGTGTGAATTGAGATTTCATAGTATCCATGTAACCATGTGGTTCATGTCTCTTTTGTTTTTCATGTTCTCTTTTCCCAGTCTTTGTGAGTATGCAAGAATAAGTTTTGAAGCCAGGGCATGAAGTTGCATGTTTGAGTTCTTTCTATTATATGATTGTTTTACCATTATTTTGAATTGCTGTTAGTGTGTGTTGCATTCACCTTTCGGTTAACAGACATTTGTGGCAAGATATGAGACACTCCTGTTAGTCAGTGACTACTATTAACTTATCTTGTCATTGAACGCACTTAGTAATCAAACTCATTCTGAGACGTGCTATTTGTTTTGCAGTGAATTGGATTACCAAGAACCTGACTCATTCCACCGAATGCCTACGATATGTCTACCGCATGTTTGGAACCTATATTGCCTACACCACGGTCCTATTTGTCATTTATGCCCTAGAGCAGAACATCATCTCATTTGGGTACCTATGCCTCTTATTGTTCTGGGTGATGGGTCGTCAGGTGGTTGGGAAGTCAGAGCGACGATTATGGCTGCCCCTGATGGTGTTTGCAGGACTGGTCTTTGTTGTACGCTACATTCTGAGTGCTTTTTCAGGACTACAGCCCTTTGTTGAAGCCTATATTCCTCTGTTCCAAGGCTTGGGATTTGATCCTGCAGCATCCATGTTTGGAAATCTTTGGGATTGCCTGACGATACTAGTAGTTATGCAACTCTTCCGGTTTGAGCGCACACAAACTAATTCCAATCTAGATGATTCTGAACAGGCAGGCGATCATATCAACTTGAATATTGGGTACATTGGTTTTCTTAAGCGGTTTTTGATCCTTCATAGCGGCAAGATATTATCTATAGCTGTGTTCTATGCAGCCATATCTCCTGTAAGCGCATTTGGGTTTTTATACCTTGTAATGCTTGTTGTGACCTGCAACATGTCGAAGACTGCCCGTTTGCCAGGTCAAGTGTATGCACAATACACTGCTCTATTGATGATACTGGAGTACCTCTTTCAGATGTGGGGAGAACAAGAGGAGATGTTTTTGGGTCAAGTGCATGGAGATTTTGCGTACTGGTTGGGACTCCGTATGTATGGAAGTGGCTTTTATGCCACAGAGGTAGGGATGCGAAGTAAAGCATTAGTTTTGGTGGCATGCACATTGCAGTGTACATCACTTGGATGGCTTGAGCTTCTACCAGCCTCTCTCCGAGTGGATGAACGCTATGAGGAGCCATGTTTATTATTTCTTCCATATCCACGCAGGAATCGGAGTTCTTTTCGCTCTAGTGTTGAGCCCTCTATTCAGAATGTGGCCACCCCAAGCTCCCAAGTTTTCAGAGACAAGAGTTTATTTGAAAGCTCTCCAGGTTTAACGGCTGAGAAGTCTGGCGCCTCTGTGGCTCAATCTAGTGCAAAGAAACTGGCACCTCGAACACCATCTCAAGATGACAGTGAATATCCTCCGCGAGCACTCTGGGGTAATGGATATGAGAGCCGCCAGTGGACAAAGAGAGCCATGCTTTTGCAAAAGCATGATAGATATGAAGCACAGATACGGACGTTGAACATATTTGCCAAGCATGTTATTGAGCATTTTTGCCAGCTTTATGGACTTGAAATCTGCATGCTGGCTTTACTGGTGGCAAGTTTTGCACTCCTCAATGTGGTGTCATTGGTCTACATCTGCATTCTTGCACTCTGCATCCTGCTGAACAAGCGAAGTCTGCGGACAGTGTGGCCCTTCTTTGTTGTTCTATTTGGATGTATTCTGGTGTTTGAATATGCAGTGCTGGGTAAACCACCTCCAGAGTGGATTGTGCCAGATTCAATGCTTGAGAAGAAGACACTGGTGCGGTGTGCAGATTGTTTACAGAGCTACACTGGGCACTTCTCATATTGCTGGCAGTGTTGGCTTGGTAAAGCTTTCTAGACTTATTTCTGTTGGTAGTGAAACCAATGAACAGTAGTTTGGCTGTTTAAGTCTTATGTTGCCATTTACATGCTCAACTATCTGATTTTTACTGAATATTGTAGCCTTTCAATCGATCAGACAGTTTCTTGATTTGCCTACAGATTCTAATTGAGAGTGGTCATAATCATGTATCTGGCTAAAGTGGTTTTGCAAGGTTTCTGTTATTCATTCGCTGGTGTTTTAGTTTGCTTTCTCTCTCGTGATATCCTTAGGTTGTTCTTTTGTACTTGTTGGAATATGAAGTTTGGGTACTTGGAAGGATATTGGGCTGTTGGGAAATGCTTAGTAAGCTTGGTGGGTATTGATGTGCAGGGTTGGCAATTGATGACCGACAAATGTTGGTGGCAAACTTCATGGTGTTCTTGATTTCATGTTTTCAGTTACGAGCAAACATGTCAGCAGGGGGTTTGGACACTCGGTCATTCCATGCAGCGATAATTCCAGCAAGCGACCGGTTAGCATGGAAGGAAATCTCTTATGAAACAACATCACAGTGGACTTGGCTGGACCATCTGCGCTTCTTCTTTTATCATTACCTTCTCCATGCAGTCCTCATATTGGTCTTCATAACAGGAACCCTGCAGTATGATGTTCTGCATTTGGGTTACCTTGCCTTTGCACTTGTATTTTTTCGGATGTGGGACACTATAATGGTGAAGCGAAATTCGGTTTTCTGGGTTTTGCGACTATACAATTTTATCCTCATCCTTGCTTCACTAGGATATCAAGCACCATACTTTGGCTATTTGGGTGGTCAAGCTTGTACACTTCCTCTTGGATTGTATAATATTGTCGGCCTATATAAGTATGACTATGGCTTCCGGATTACAGAACGCTCTGCTCTAGTTGACATCACCATCTTCTGCCTTGTTGGCCTCCAATCACATATTTTCCGGTCCCGTGAATTTGAGCAAGTGTTGCGATACATTGAGGCTCAACAGGTGGAGGCCCGTGCACATGCTCAGGTAAAGACCTTCAGTGAAGTTTACCTGATATAGAAGGTTTTGAACTTGTTCCATATCGTCATCATGCTTGGGCTCAGCTAAACAAGGGAACTTGAAGTCAGGCGACCATAAGCACATAAAACATCTTTGCATCAGTTCTGCCTGATTAGGACCTCTATGGAATGGCATGTCAACATTTCATCTGATGTTATAATTTCCCTCTTTGTGACATGAGTTCCAGAGTCCAGAATATCATGCTTTCAGTTTTCTATAGGTTGACTCATTGTTCGTAGATTAAGAAAATGAAGTGATATGGTCTGCAGGAGAACAAGGCAGCATGGAAGAAGGAGCAATTGCAACGGATAAGGGCAGCAGAAGAGCACAAGCAACATCGGCGAAAACAAGTGGAAAAGATGAAGTTTGATATGCTCCACATGCAATTACATCCTGATGTTCCAGAAGCGAACCCCTCGTCAATTGAGTTGGACGATTGCGGGGGTCCATTGCGCCCATCACCCTCACCATTTAGACATAAAATGAACACCCCCAGGTCTATTGAACGCATTGCCTCTGAACTAGCTGATGCCAGGAAACCAGATCCTGGGCCAGTGCGAGGACTTAGTTTTGATTCACAGTCCCCAACTCACATTGCCCATTCTGATGGAAGCGACGAAGAATATGTTGGCACTAGACGGAGGAAAAATGCACTCAAAGCTCAGAGTAATGTGGGTACTGACAAGGAGCAGCCAGAAGAAGCTAATCATTCGGGGAAGCTTAGGCATGCAGTGACAGACTCAGCAGTCATCAGCCAAACGGTGGCAGGAATGGGTATGGGTAGTCCCAAGCTTCCAACTTCAAGGAGCCTGGAATCTGAAAGACTAAATCAACAAACCTGGAATAGTGCAATTCCCGGGTTGATGTCTGGTGTGCAAATCCTAGAAGAAGGTGTTGCCCAGGTACAATCACTTGGGAATAAGGCATTGGCAAACTTGGTTGGGTTGCTCAGTACAGATGATCAGAATGAAAGTGGGGAAGCATGGTCAGCAGATGATGCATTTAGCAACATGACTGTCAATGAACGGCAGGAAGAACAGCAGGCACCGGCAGCACCTGTAGAGCGTACCTACCCTTCAGGATGGAGCAATATGTGGACACAACTTTGTATGTTGTGTTACTACAGCTTCTGCCAGATGCGTGGGAACACTGATATTGTGTGTTATTTCTTCTTTCTTGTTGTTTATGTCTGGAACTTCAGTTTCTTGACACTTATATTCCCTGCTGCACTATTCCTGTATGCATTACTTGTGAATCCAGGCCCAAGTAAGAATTTTTGGCTAGCCATGCTCATTTACACTGAGCTCAATATCCTACTCCAGTACTGTTACCAGATCCGAGCTACACACTGTGATCCCATCACCTCGCCCCCCTCATGGCTTCGTGAACTTGGAATTCCTGGGTCCCTGAGCAAACACTCATTTGTCGTAAACGTCCTGCCACTCTTCCTAGTTTACTTAGCCACACTGATGCAAAGTTCCATCAAAGCCCAGGATGGAGAATGGATGTTTGTAAATGAAAGTAACTCATTTGTTTCGAGCCGAAGGTTGCTGGATCCAGAGGGGCAAGTGCGGGCGCCAAGGAGGTTGTCCCTGCAAGAGAAGCTGTGGAAATCTCTTGACTGGGTGATAGAAATCTTCCGACGGCTTATTCGAGGCACCTTCAGGTATTGGCAAGCACTGACAAGTGGATCTGAAGCGCCTCCTCACTTTGTACAAGTCTCCATGGAGGTTGATAAATGGCCAGAAGCAGGAATTCAACCTGAGCGGATTGAGTCTGCATGTAATCGACTACTGGCAGCCATTCGATTTACACAATTTGGTAGTGGAGAGTCCCTGGACAAAGCAATATGCAGTCGGGTTCGGGTTGAAAGTATTGAGAGCAGTCCTGACAAGACAAACACAGCTTTGGCTGTTTTGGAGGTCATTTATGCAGCTCCGTGTGAGGGATCCTCCTCAAATGCTCATTATTCTTCTCTTACACCTGCAGCAGATGTGGCAGCTGAGTTCCTGAAAGCAAAAGAACAAGGCTTTGTGGAGTCAACTGGGTTTCCTTACCATATATTATCTGTCATACCGGGCGGCAAGCGGGAAGTAGACCTATACGCCTACATTTTTGGGGCAGATCTGCTTGCGTTCCTGTATGTTGCTGTGATTTATCAGTCCTTTGTGAAGAATAGTTCACAAATCCTTGGTGTCACAGGAGGCATAGACCAGTTCCCCAAAGATTTCATTTTTGTCCTCATGGTATGTTTTCCACTCTCTTGTAACCTCTTGTTTGAGCATGTTCATAACTTTATTGAAGATAGGTGCAGTAATTATATGGCAAAGCAGGGGTACTGTTGTAAGTGAAGGCCCATGGCAAGCATCATCTTTCATTTTCACATTATTCACTTTATTCACTTTATTCACTTTACTGGGGTCTTTGTATGTGCAGACACTCTTCTTCATGATTGTTGCAGATCGAGTCCTTTATCTTTGCTCCTTCGCAACAGGAAAAATGTTGTCATATTTTTTCAGCCTCATCCTCTACACAGTGTATGCATCAAAAGTGGTTTGGGATTTTGAGGGACAATTGGAACCTGGGTCTTCTACCAACTTCCTCATTCCTCTAAGGATTTTCTACCTGATTAAGGGGCTGTCATTAGCCCTACAAGCATTACAGATCAAATATGGCCTACCACATAAGAGTGCCCTCTATGGACAGTTCTTAGCACGACGGGTGAACACTATGAGCTGGTGTGGATTCCGCTTCTACCGTGCCCTGCCATTTTTGTTTGAGCTACGCTGTGTGCTCGACTGGTCCTGCACTACAACGGCTTTGAATATGTATGACTGGCTGAAGGTACAATCACAATCTTGTAATCATCTGACCTGTAAGTGTTTGGCATATTTCACTATTGCATCATGCAGGTTTTTAAACCCGTAAATGCTTATGGAGCCTGATTTGGGCCTCCCAATACATATGATATTTTGAAAGTGTACAACGTGAATATAGATTATGATGTGACTTTTTGGTAGATAGCTTGTTGTCTTGCAGGGTTTTTCTTCTTGACACCCACACTAAATAACTTGAAAAGAGTTCGATGAAGATTTCATGTCGTCTAGTATAAATAGAAAACACACAATTAGTATGATCATGCTAAGCAACAAGCCTGGAGTGCAAGTCTTATATTTCTAAATTTCCCTAGTTATACGTCTAGTGGATGTATTCTTTTTGTCTATTGTAGTACAGAAAAGACTTGGCAAGAGAGTGAAGGTATGGTCTCTTACTTCCAGACAAGGTCAGGGCTTCCTTTTGCTCCATGGAAATTACTTGTTCCATCCAACTGAATTGAAGGTCCCTCCCTGTATTCTCTGTCAGTACAGTAGTATGAATACTTATATCTACAAACTCATAATCAATTAGGCTTGTATAATTCTTTTGTCACCATGTGCTGCAGCTGGAAGACATTTATGGAAGCCTATTTCTAGTTCAATGTGACATAAAATTGGTTCGAGCAAGACATCGGTTAGGACAGAAGCAGAGCATGTTTATCAAGTTTTGCAGTGGTGTTCTTCTCTTCACAGTTCTCATTGCCGTGATTTGGGCACCAATGCTGGTACACATCTTTACAACTCTCGGTACTAACCCAATGGGGGCATATTAGGCTTGCACAGTTGACATGCTCAGAAGGTTGAATATGCAAATAAAACTTGAATTGTTCTCAGAGATGGGTGCAATTTTTAGAATTTCATCCTAATCTGGCTCATTGATTCTCCTTCCACATGTAATGTGTGACTGTTCCCAGAAGTTGAGCAACTTCAGTATATGTATTGTATCTCTCTTCACTAGATTCAAATTGGTATAACTTGGTGTTTGTTCTTAATTATGGCTGGATATAACTCAAAAAGTATGAATCTCAGGTGGTTAACATGTATGCTGTATGTACCTTTGTTGTGCAGATATACAGTAATGGCAATCCGACCAACATGGTGAATCCAATCACTGATGTAAGGGCAGGCGTTGAGGTGAAAACAGGAGGGGGGAAGTTCACTCTTTTTGAAACTGGCCTTTGTCAACCATACTCTATTGAGACTTACCCAGCAGACGCTATGGCCTTTCTGACAAGTTATGATACTCACGATGCACAAATTATCTGTTGTGAACCTGATGCAGCTACACTATGGCTAATTCCTCCCCGCACTCTACAAAGTTTAATAGACTCTATTGATGATAAAGATTTAGTATTCTTTGCATGGTGGCAATTCAATCGTGAAAGGCCAAAAGGAAAGGAAGTGGCAACATGGTCTGAGAATGTTCCCAACTTTGATAACGACTTGTTTGGTGTGGGGTCCAAGTTAAGGGCTGTATTGAATGGTACTCTTGGGTCCGTGAACATTCCTGGACTTTATCCACGTTACTTTTATGTCCCTGGCTCTGGCGATGCTCGGGAGCTAGTGCCTCAGGTATGCCACTCTTATGCCCTGTCACTGGGTCTGATTTGATATAAGGCAAGCAGAACTAATTCGGTTAATTATCTTAAATGGACAACTATATTTAAGTGGTGTCTGGTAAGGTGTAGATCTAAGAATGGACACCAAAAAGACCTGTGTTTAAAAGAGATTGGACTACGTGCTCAATAAGTAACATAATTGGGGGGTTCTATATGATCGTCTAATAAGAAAGAGAATCTTCACTTTAACAATGAATGATATCCATATGAGCTCTGAAAAGTATCAGAAAAATGGCTACGGGCACGATACAGATTCGCTAATCATCTTGCACTAATTGCGTGTTTCATATCCTACAAGAAGTGGGTCCAGAGTAAATAGTGTCTGAATAAGGCCCACATCCTTATCTTCTTACCACCAGGACTGATTTGCAACAATTTTTTGTATGTGAAGGGTGAGAGGGTCGCAGGTAACTTGACCTTGAATCGTGAAGGAGGTCAAATGTGGTGGTCATTTCTACGTGACAACCCGTCCAAAACTGATGGATGTGCGATGTCATTGGGTCCCATAGCGTTTACTGTATCCGAAGAAGTTCCTCCAAGTATGTTTCCCTGACCGTCCCTGGTTCGTCTTTTAAGGTTCAGGCATTAACTGATGCTTTGTGGGAAGGAACCAACATACTATCATAATTGATGATTGATGTACTGTTACTAATGAGGAATTGATGGGAGTTCTTGTCATAGAGTCCAAATCTAATATTATTTTTGCGCTTCTTTATTTTTCAATACTCGGGAATTTCGATCATTGACTGGGTACGTTGGTGTGGTATGCAGAGGGTTTGATAGGCGAGACTCTCAGTAAATTTAGTATTTGGAGCTTGTACATTACATTTGTGTTGGCGGTTGGGCGATTTATCCGTTTGCAGTGCTCTGACATCCGCATGAGGATTCCCTATGAGAATTTTCCAGCTTGTGACAGGTAACACTGTCACCCCTCTTTACACGGTTCTGAAGACTAGACCCTAGAGATTTTTTTGGAATAAAGGCATAGAGCAAGGGATGACAAAAGTAGGGGCTATGTTTGAGTTCAGTATTTTGGACCTTCCAATAATTGCTAGGATAAAGGTCACAGACAGCAGAAGAAATTTCATGAGTACATATTTATTGTTGCAAGAAACTTCAAAAAAGCTTCAAGGACAGTTAGACGTAACCAGCACATGTCCACAGAGAACAATTCACTGGCAGAGAGACTATGTAACATGTAAATGGCTTTTACTCAAAGCGTGTCATGATGAACCAACTGAATGTTTTGGGAGGATTTAAAAAAATGCGTCCATAACTGACAAATTCTCTACATGCGTTCAGAATAGTCATCAGTACTTTGCTTCAACTGTATATCTTTGTTGGACAGGATCTACAGGTGTTTAACATGATTACTTACAACATCATCTAAAGAAGCATGAACATAGTTATATATGCTACTCTGGAGCCCCAGATTTAAACTCACAAGTTTTGGTGGTGGGCCAGGTTGGTAGCAATTTGTGAAGACATTTATGCAGCTCGGGCAGAAGGGGAGCTTGAATTAGAGGAAGGCCTCTTTTGGACGCTTGTAAAAATTTACCGCGCACCTTATATGTTGATGGAGTATACAAAAGTGGAGTAGGCTGGAAGTACCATTGAATTTTGTGGATAATTATCCATTCTTTTCATAGTTAGGTGAATGTACATTTGCTGATGTAACATTGCCATGTCAACTTGTATGTCATTGACAATTGGCAATAATTTAGTAGTCAACAATGGTTCTGCTGATAACCCAGTACAGAGCTACAATGCTTAGGCACTTAGGCGTTCTGATATATGAAATGAAAGGAGTCAACGATTACAATACAGGATTTGAGATTGTTTTGCAAGTGGAGTTTTGCAAAGCTCAGGAAAGATGTAACATATCAGTGTGCATCCTGAAATGCCACATGGGAAATTGGCGAAGTTGAATGACAACTGGACACAACATATGAGTATTGTGAATTCTATGGCTTTATCTACACTACCATGAAATCTTATCAAAAACTTCAAAACTGTTCCCTACAAGGGTCATGCAATCAAATTTGCTGATGTTTGGCTGTGTCAATATGCAAATTGTCTGCCCAATGCCCCTGAACTTCAAATGTGTTCATTCACTCTTCTTGTATCACATGTACTACATGATAGAGATACCAAATAAAGTTTTTTTCAAAATAATCACTGATAAATGACCGAGATATCTAAATGTCCATTTAACCTACATTCAATCTATTTTTGGTGTTTGATGCAAAGACTTTCTTACACTCCACAATATTATTGTGTACTATCCTGACAACCTATGCATGATCAAGTCATTTGTAGTAGTGCAAAGTCCCATGTATTCTCTATGTATGACTGCCATAAGGCCAATGAATCGAATCATGAATAATTAAATTCTACCATAGACCCTTCTTGGAGGATTGCATGTCATTTCCATTACAATTCATACAAGGCAGCTCCGTGCATGTACCAACCATTATAAAATCTGGCCCCCAATGCAACCCCTCTATTACTTAATATGTCTAATTTTACCTCTTCCGATAACGCATGTCCTACACATGTCATAGCACCAGTCCACCGTCAGTGAATAAATTATCTCCAATCTATGAACAAATTAAATTTAGAAATCCTTGAAAGAAGGAAGAATGATGGGGAAAGAAATTTGAGTCAACTCAGTCAGTATCCTTACTTCTCAACTATCAATTCTCAACTATCAATTGGCTATTCATTGAATTGCTTCAATTCTTTCTTGTGTTTTTACTTGAAATAGCAATTTCCTAGAATATAGTTCGGTTCATTTCTCGAAGATTTGATTTTGAACCAGTAATTTGGGGGAAATGAACTGGTTGATCTTTAACTACACTAAATATGATATTTAGTGTCATACGGTATTTAATGTCACCATGCTAACTTTTTGGATGAGTCTTCTTATGAATAAGTGAACAAAAACTGTCATGGATGGTGAATGAGTTCATCCATTTGTCAAATCCCCACCTTCTCTTGTGAAGAAATATTGTCATGGATGATTGAAATTTGGATGAAAAATCACTCGGTAAGTGACACTAGTTGCCACACTGTAAACCTATAATCCCCCCAAAAAAATTACAAGGAATGACAAACAATGTTGGGTTAACATTTAGTGTTGGTGACACTACACTGCAGTTCACAATTAGTATTGAGCAAGACAATTACAATTGGTGACACTAAATATCATATTTAGCATAGTAGCCGGTTCTTCCCACTCATTAGAGGGAAGGAAGATGTATGCTAGTTAGGTGTATGGGACACATTCTTGTAGTGATGTATTGCTTCGAGGCTTGAAAGGAGTTTGTGAGGTCAACATTAAACTATCAACATATTAAAGATGGATAAAGTAGGTACTATGGCTTACTCCACATTCAATTGATCCTGAAATATGATGGTGGCGGCCGGGCCAGTTTTTTTTTGTGTGATTTGTTTTTTGCACTTGGATCGCAAGATTATCACATTTATGGCCAATGGAGTAATTATGTACATGTGCACACTATCAATTTTTTGTATGATTACACCACGCTCACTGCATCCTGAAAGTTGCAAAGGGAATGTGTCTCGGAAGCATGATGATTCACACAGTTCTTTGGACTTTCTTGTTTGGAGCATGTGGTTTTACTATTAGTCTCCACGTTTATGTTTTGTATCCTAGGGCGTGCTTCTATGAGCCGGTCAAGTCAGCAAAACTAGATGACAAATTTTGATCCCCTCCCCCGCCCTTTCTGTCATGGAAATGTGTTTACTGTCTACTTGGATAACAAGAATTTGGTGGCTAACAAAATTCTAGAACGAAGTTGAAGTCTGAAGAGGAGTAGATTATCTCTCTATTCTAGAACCCAACATTTTCACTGTATCATAATAGATTTGGATTTCAAAAACATGTACACGTTGTACTTATACATTCTTATTATTGAAACGTTTCCTTAAAACCCCCATACATTATTCTTATTTTCATTCAAAAAAATCCAGATAGATTGTTCAATGTATCCACTCATGCAATATTTTAGAATGGATAAATGAGATGATTGTGTGCACATTCTATCTTGCATGTTTGACCACAAGGTAACATTATTCTCTCATATGTGGAAATTTTAAAGTAGAAGCACTTATTGCAAACACTTTGAACACTATGGTCCCTTACGTAACCCAGACAAATCATCCAATATTTTATTCGGATTAGCAATTACGGCATGAGCACGACGGCATTGACTTCACATGAATCGGAGCATATTTATTTTTCCTAGTCAATGACAAGGTTTATAAACCCAGATGCATAAAAGGGAGTTTTTGAAATAAACATTGGGAACTGAATATATTGATAAAGGTTGGTGTCGTATGTCAAATTCCTTATATTTGTAGTTGATGTAGTAAGCTCAACCTCCAATTGCTATCATTGTTTTTTTCTTGGCAAAATATTAGAAAAGAGGGATTGCTTATTCTTATGCACTTGGAAGACTTTGAAGAACATGTTAAACATGTGCCAGAGTCAACGTTGTTGAGATAAAGTTAGCAAATGAATTAACTCATATGTAAGTTAGCATGAAATGTTGCAAAACAAAGAGTTAACAAACTACATACAAACTGGTCACTAAATCTATATACTAGAGCAACTTCTCTTGTATATATCATAAATCTTCATTGCCAATAAAAAAAAAAAGACAACCAATGAGAGAGAGACAACTCTCTAAGGTCATTTGACCATTAGTATTCTAAAAGTGGGAAGGAGTAATAAGAATTCGGAAAACATCTTGGCTTTATGGGTGGGATGACCATACAATTTTGCTCCAACAAACTCTAAGAGCCGATTATTGAGAGAACATTTTTCAAGTACTATAGGAGTTTTGCTTATGAAAATTGTTTAATGTTGGCCACATGGACATGCACATGCAAAACCATAAAGCCTATCTCAAGGTTGAATTTGATGGCAACTACAAATCAATACAAAAGGATTACGAAATTCCAACCCAATGTCTTATCTTCTAGGGATCAGTTTAGTGTTTAGTATTTCTCATGTGCTTCTAAGGTACGTGGGCCTTAATGAGGGCGTTTCCGACTCCATGGACAAATTTAACCATCAAATCATATCAAAACTTGTCTCACCCAGTTAACGATTGCAAATCGTGAAGATTGTCATTTCAAATTTCAAATTTTGGAGTTGAGATTATCCACTCTTGACTACAAGCCTCACTATATATCACTATCATACGACCACTCAATATAGGTGTCCAGTTAACAATGGGTTTTTATTAGGATCCGGGTTCTAGAAACTTGGGGTCCGAAACACCTCTTAACAGATTTTACTTTTGCACTCAAGCTTGAAGATTGGTTATTTCTTAAAATAAGATTTTCCTCAACATGATTGGCAATAGTTGGCAAGAAAGCGATGCCACATTAGTGCCACTGTATATTTCATACCTTGGACCTAGACCCTAGTGTAAACTCCTTGGATCCAAATTTTTGCTCTGAACGAGTAGGATTACTCAAATAACTCTACAAGTTGTAACAATTATGATAATGTTAACGTTTTTCAAAGTTTATGCGTTGATATAAGGTAGACATATCTAAATCCAACACACCAATAATATGGACACCTATATTTGAGTGGCATGTGGTTAGGCGTGGATCTAAGACTTAACATAAAAAAAAACACATGTGTTTAAAAGAGATTGAACTACTTGCTAAAATTATGATGACCATTCTAGACTCAATAGTCAGCATGATTCAAAGGACCTATACGACCACTCAATGAGCAGAGGAATCTCCACTTTGATGAATCATAAAAATTCATGTGAAGTCCAAAAAGTCATGAGGCAAATAGCTATGGACATGATTTGAATCTACTAATCATCTCACACTAATTATGAATTTCATATCCCATGAGAAGTGAATAACATTATTCGGTTATGTGGGTCAGTTCCATGACCTTGAATATGCTAATGACATTATGTGGGCCCTCGAACAAAATGGGAATATCCATTTGCCATTCTTACATTCAAGTTGAACTTGGAAACCTAGATGGAGTTATACTCCAAGAACTACACGCAGGAATTACTTTTCATCCCATGAATATTCGCAAGATACACTATTCATCACGACATCATTCCTTGAAATTACTATTCATAGCAGTATTACCGTGGAAAATGCCGACACTATTCACAACTGACAGTATTTATTACTTGCACCAGCGTTAAATTCTTCATGTTTTCCAAGTCTCTTCCCATGAAGGTAAGATAGTGGAGGCCGATGTCAGATGCTAAACATAGGATGGAACCACAACCATGCAGCTGAATAATTTATGTGGCACCTGCACAGAATTCCAACAGTGACCTGTTAACTTAATGCGATGGCTCCAACGGACGTGATGTGGAGAGCATGGACGTGGACAGTCAGTTTCGTAAGTTAAGACGTCCACTTCCCAGACAAAAACGGGTGACGAGACGAGACGAGATCTTCTCCGTGCAGACCATAAAAGAATTGCGACTGTCAACGTTGATGGTGTCAGTCAGATGGGCACCAAGCAAGCAAGCAAGCAAGGATGCGAATGTCAAATCACGCTTTCTCCCACGCACTATTCCAGCATAAGATAGTCAAATCATCCAATCTATCTGCAAGTGAGTCCCACAAAATCTCAGCCTCTCTCTCTCAATGGTCAGCTTGCTCTATCTCACGTAGTATTCCAAATCTGCAATGCAGTCAATTCCGTCCGATATATCCGGAAGCCGAGTCCCACAAAATCTCAGCCTCTTCAACGGTTGCTTTGACTTTCACCCTGACAGACCATTGACACTTCCTTTTGTTTTGTTGTTTCTTTGTTTGTTTCTTTGTTTTTGGGACAAATGAGACATTCTGTGTCACTGTCAAGAAACATGTAACATCACCGCGACAAGGAATTGAAAGAGGGGCGATTCACTTCAACCGATGCCACTTCTCAAAAGTGCCAGCAGTGGAAGGTTTTTGCAAGGAAGCGTTCTTCAAACAGACTCCTCAGTTAGTTTGTTGTACACCACATGTTTTAGAATCGTGTGGATAATCGTCGTTTAAGATCATTGTAGAAATATATCCACAACGATGTTTGGGTGTTATCTTAGTTCATGAAATCGTAATATGAAAATTTGTTCTTCAATAACTAGATAGGCTTACGACTCCCACCCACATTCACCTGTGTAAGCCACCAGTGAACAGTGAGTACCAGCATTGGTTACATCTAGTGGCTCTCACTGGTTAAACCAACTCCAAAAGTGGCCCTTGCTGGTAGGAATTGTTCATTGGTGGCCAACATCAGTGAGTGTGGGTGGGCTATTAATATACATCGAATATTGTCTTATTTACTTTACAATTCATTTTTTGTAAGTTTCTTGATTAGATCGTGCCTTATCCTCATACTCTAGTGAAAATATTTTTTACTTGCGTGGTGAATTTAATCATTCTTGCCATGACACTAGAAAACATTAGGAAACTTGAAACTCCAAAATATCATAGGTTTTTGTAGGTTTTCATGTGACGAAATGAATTCATACAAACTCCAAAATTAATAGAAATTTGCCAAAATATGCACTTGATGAATCGCCGAATGCAAATACATTGGCATTGTAACCTTACAGAGATATCAAATGATTGGGTGAACAAATAAACAAATGCATAATTTGGGACTAATGGGTGTTCCTTCCTATCACAACTAACGTCTATTGAGATCTGGAACCCGGTCCCTTGTAGAGTTGCACATGTCTTGCCCAACTATAGAGGTGCATAACTATTACAAAATGGGAGTCATTTCAAAGATTTATGTGTGTAACATAAACATTACTTCAAGGTAATGCACGTTGTTTACGGTAATGAATGTCACTCACTATTTGGAGCTATAACATTCTAGGAAATTATAGTTAAAATAACATTTCTTATCAAGTAAATTATAGATATTCTATATCATTATCTAAACTGCCCATATTACATATTTCTATTTTTATTTTATTTTTTGGTTGGAATCATAAACATATACCATAATATCTTATATATGGCATGAAACTTTTTTTTCCTACAAGCAGAGTGCCTTTAGCATGTAGAGTACTCATGTAATAAATGATCGTTGAACAAAGTATCACCAGGTAGTATGTGAATTTAGCCTAATTATGCCAAAATAATAAGTGCAATATCAATCATAGTTATCTTGATGTTGCACTTAACTATAATTGTCATTTGTTCCGGGGGGGATACAACATGCATGGAAGAACATTGAAAACTAGCAACACATGCCAAGGCCATCAATGCATATGTTATTTGTTGTACGCATTCGCAACATTGGACCACGTTGAAGTCCTCCAGCACTTCCCACCCACATCTGGTATTGATAAAATGGGGGAAATGAGCACACTTTCATCTTCTTATTGTCAACTACTATCTACAATGTACTTGAAAAATTAAGTAAAAAATTTGAGCATTGGTGAATACATTATGGGTGGTCCATGGTAATAAGTCCTACTCTTGCATGAAATGAATATCTACACCATAATAGTACCTTTTTTATAGAAATGAAATTATATTATAAACCCCATAGTCGTGGGGTATGTAACTAATGTGACTCTCACATGTTATTGCTCATCGCTCACAATATACTTCTTGTTGCTCATATATTGCCACAAGTTGCGTATTGCTCATGTCCTAGTTGCCATTCCCATACACCATCTTGTGCCAGATATGCAAGATAGAAAGATAGCATTCAACAAGAAAAAACATTGGAAGCATGTGGAACTTTTTGATATGTTTGTCAAACCTTCCGCAAGTGTTACAAAATGCATAAACATGTTCACTTCCATCCATGTCACCAATCTGTTTTAATCTCAAAGCTCACATAATCCACAAAAGTACTCAATTAGTGCCTAATGCAAACGAATGGAATAGAATTGACAAAGTGGTGTTCATGCAAATGCCCTACTCAATCAATGCTTCACGATCGGCATATCTCCAATACTTTGATCACACAATCCACATGGGTTGGATTAAGCACTCAAAACATGGGTTGTGATCACATGTGAAAGGCGTGGAAAGTGCTTATTTGTTCTTGAAGTGCCGAAGCACTAAAAAGTCGCACTTGTGGTGGGAGCTAAACCTTACAACCTAACTTAGCGATGCAACTTATATCTTAACCCCATGAGCTAACCCTTGTGTAATCTCATGTGAACCTCAATGGGCTTGTACACGGAGGTGAACCTCACAGCCTCAAATGAGTTCTTTGTCCTGAAATGAGGTGATCTCTACATTGCAACTAGGAACCTCCTACCAACTAATAGCGTGACCTTCGGTGGCTAGTTGCATAAATTTGCAACAAGAAACAAGCAAACAAAACAAGTGCATCGCCTCCACATGTGTTCAACTTGATGTCCACCTTGCAATTGCAATCCCACTAACCAATCTTTAAGACTTTGTTGGTTGGTCACATGAACTTGCAATATTGCAAAAATAGAAAAATAAACCAATATTTAGCATGTGCATTTGTTGGATGCCTATTTTGTAGTTGTGACCCCGGTAATTGATCCAAGGAACCATGTTGTCTCGTCGCATGAACTCACAACACATAATGACCAAAAACAACTAACATTTCGCTTCCACATGTGCTAACCAATTGCTAGAACCAAAAACGAGCAAAAACTACTATATACTTTGACTTGGAATGAGTTGATCTCAACCTTGTAGTTGTGATCCCGCTAACACTTTGTGTGAACCTCTCTTATTGATCAATCACACTAGCAATGTGAATTGAGCACAAACTACAAGCATTTTGCCTTCGACATGATCCCTAAATCAATGTTTTTGTACAAATCCAATTGTCACACCTCAACTTAGTTCATGCTCGGAAGAAACCTCGGAATGTAACCCATAGCATACCCTCGAAGATGATCCTTGGTGAAACCATGATGAAATTGATCCTAGTTGCTCCACTTCACTTCACTACATCATATCACCAGTTGCTCCCAACTTAACTACAATTAACCTAGTTGCGGTTCTTTAATGATGCAACCCATTTATGAGCTAAGAGCATGTAAGCAACTAGGGAACCCACTATTGTGAGCTAGGCCAAGACAAGACCCCCTTCAAAATATAGGAAAGGCCACAAAACTACTTTGGCTACACCCTAACCGACTCAAAACTATGTTTATTTGGAGCATATAGTTATCATACCCAACAATCTTTTATGTCATATGTCCACCTCATCGAGAAGAAGTCTATGGGCGATGAAAGCAGCTTCTGGTTTCTAGTGAGGCCACGTTGCCTGTGCTTTCTCGACCGTCGGATTTGACCGATGTAACCCTCCTCCCCTGATCTCCTCCGTCCACTGCGTTTTCAAATCAAACTAGCCGGTTTCATACCGCTACGGATAAATTAATGGATAACTCTAATATCCAACTTATATTTATGATAGAAGTGTGGCAAAATGAGGTGACCTCTACTGCTACATCCAAGTCAAATGGATTAAAATGTCTTGTCATATGATATAATGCCAAGGTCCTTAGTATTGTGAACCAACAATATTAAACATGTAAAGTTGTATGATACAAGCTTAAGGTCTTTAGTATTCTCTACACAAGATTCGGTCTTGCAACTTGCCAACACAAAAAGGTTTTCAACACACTAGTAAGTAACATTGTTTTGGAAGTTGACGTTCTAGGATATTGTAGTGTATATAGGACATTTTACTACCTTGAACCGTTCCCCATGGTGTAGGATTGTTTGGGCCCACGGAGTGATGGTTTTAGGTGTCATTAGTGGCGCCACCTCATAGCGGCCTCCACTACCTTCATGTAGGGTAGGTAATGAGTACCCACTCTATCTTGGGTTGGTTGAAAGTGGGTTTAGGGTGGCTTGTCAATGCCTATTCTAGCCATTTTATTCACAAAGCCAAGGAGGTAGGCCCACAAACCACAAAGGGAATCAATTCTAGGCATAAAGGGGGTCGGGTCCTGGGATGCAAGGGGGTCGGTACCCAGGATGCAAAGGTGACGGTTCTTCAAGCGAACTAGGTGGGATCATGGAGGTGGCCATGTGGCTTGGTGCACCGTTATTAGTTGGGCTTTGATCTAGCTTGGGTCTAGTACCCAACTATGTTGTGTTGGTTCTAGGAAATGAAGGTGGGGGTTCCTTATCACATGCATGTGGCCTATGGATTGGTTTAAGGAAGCTAATAGTTTTGACTTTGAATTTTTGTCAAAGATTCAATTGAGGCTAAAAATATTCTTTCTTTCTTTATACCTATGTTTAGCCCAAAGGTTGGCATGAATATATATATTTCTCATATCAACCACACAACCGTATGTATGTGCAATAGCTCAAAGTATTTGTTTAAGCACCCTCTACCTTGCCTTACATGAAATTCGATGCAAGCATTCTTTGACCCCTAACAATCAATAAGGTAAGTGGACCTAATTCAATTATCTATTATAAATGGACGCATATATTTGAGTGGTGGGTGGTTAGATGCACATATCTAAGAATGAGTATCAAAAAGACATGTATTTGCAACAAACTGTACTATGTGCTCAAAATTTGTTTATCGAACTAAATTCAATATTCAACATAAATGGACGATCCTATGTGACCTTCTTATGGTCTATTTGTTGGTGGACTTTGACACTACACATCAATTTGAGATTGGCTCTTAAACCTTTTGGGATTGATCACAACTTCTTCATATACACTTGCAGATGTCCATAAATTTCAACCTTGCAAATCTGAGTAGTATAAGACATGTAGCAAAAAAGTAACCAAATAAGGCCTATCTACCTAAGTAGTATAGACATGCGCTTTTTGGTGCATGTTGGTGTTGCCTCATGCAGAACACTGCAAGAATCATTAAGTTTCAAGTTTTTTTTTACTTTCACAGGCCAAAGTTCACACTGAAGTTTATCAACACATTTGGCATGTGATCCAAAGTGCTCTAAGTAAACTGATTAAATGAGGCCATATGTATTTTGACACAAGTGGCTGCAACTTTTCCAAGTTGATCGCCACTTGGACTACAAGATAAACAAACACGATTCATTCAAAATCCCATTATGACCAATCAATGGACGAGCTACACTAAATATTGTATTTGGTGTCACCAGTTCATTTTGTCGTAAACCTAATATTATATGTCATTCCTTCCTTGTAAGAACATTTGGGCATTATAGATTTACAATGTTGCAGTTATTGTCAATTACTAAGGTATTTCATCCAAATTTCAATTGTCCACGACAATGTTTGATCACAAAAGTGTTAGATGTAGAATATATCAAACTTTGTTTCAATTATGGCATGGACTTCATCCAAAATTCAATCATCCATGGCATTCCTTGTAGACTTTTTCATCACAAGTGTCATTAGAAAAGTCACCACATTGACATAAAATACCATATGACACTAAATACAATATGTAGTGTAGTGATCTGGTACTAAGTTGAAAAGGAAAATTGGCACCTCTATTAGTATTTGTACGATCTATTCATGCAAATTGATGGTTGGAATCCATCAAGGCATGCACATGTGTCAGCCCTAAACCCCCACCCTTATGCGTCGTAGTCCAGGTGGGAGCTTGTGGCTCACATTAACCTTTCAACGTGGTGAACATTGTAGCACAGTAATAATGCCACTTCCCATTGCGACATCAACAAGTGATAGTTTATTTCAAGACTAGATATACAAGCATTAACAAATGTTTTTCATAACTACCCTCTTAATCCTCCACTTGAAATAGTTGCAATTTTAATTCCCCTTCAGCTTCCCTAATACCAATGCCCTAAATGAGGTGAGTTGTAGGTCAAAACCCACACACTTTCCCCCTTTACTAATTCCTTGCAACCCCAATTCCACAACTACCTACCCCAGCCCATGCATAAATGTAATTAGTCCCCAATGAAACCCCTTCGGCGACCCAAGATCCCAGCAGTTGCTCCCAATTCCGCGTTGTTCACACTCACTTCTCACCCGTCATTGCCCGTCACGGCTCGGGGGCCCCCACCTAAGGTCCAGCAGAGTGTTGGTTCGGACTGCCTTGCCTTCCCGGCCACCTCCTCCCCTCGTCATATCTAGGGGCCACTCAGCTGACGGCCCAGTGAGCGGCCAGGCTGCTGAGTGCTTCTCCCTCAGCTCAGTAGCGATGTCCTCGAATCAGCACCGAACTGGTCAAGGTGCCGAGAAGCCTCACCATCCTTGTATCCCTTCATGTTCATTGCGTACTTAGTGGGTGCCTGGGAGACGACATTAGGATTTTAGAGTAGCCGCCAGCTCGCATCCGCTTGCTCCCTCTTGATTCAGCTGCCTTGGTACTTCTAAATGTTGCCTCGCATTTTAGCGTTCTCGTCCTCTTCCCACTGTGGAAATCCACATAATCACTTAGCTTCAACTCGCCTCAGTGCATTTGCTCTGCCCCCTTCAACCTCGAATCTTATCCTTTAGATCTCGACCCCTGGAACCCACATTGTGCCAAGAGGCCAGCAATTGGGCCCTGCCTTCAATGTTCAGTCACCTCTTCCCTACATACTCACACCAGCTCGGATTCCATTCCGGGTGCCGCTCCAGAAGCCTCTTTCGATTTTTCTTCACCAAAAACCCCCGCAGAGTTCCTCCCCGGCGTTCCGCCTTCTTTTCCCGAACCATTATCCCAGAGAGAGAGCCAGCCAATTGAGCAGAGAGCTCTCTACAGTTCCGGTTTTCACCTCTGATCCTAAAACTTTGGCTTTTGCCCCCTAATCCTATCTTAGTCCAAAGCCTAGCTTAAAACTAACCCATGCCTAGCCTAATGTGAACAATAAGGGATTGGAGTTTGCGACTCCCCCTCACTCACTAATTTAACCACATTAAATCCTATCGTAACCATGAGTTAATCATTAAGCTCAACTTACCCAACCCGACTCACTCCTAACACCTAATCAATCTTAAAAATCCCTTCCACTCAAAGCACACAAAATTCACCCTTCAAGAGCAAACTCCAACATCAATTCTATCTAAGTTCTAAACTCCATTGCAATTCTAACATTACGGTTCCACTCTTTTTATCCTTTTGAATAATAACATAAAACATCAAAGTTTAACTTCTAATGGTTTAAAAGGGTTAAGAACACATGTGGGACCCAACTTTGGGCTCACAACATGCAGTTGAGTTGGGACAATGAATGATAGAAATGGTGAACCCAAGCCCACAATGCTATGGTTAAGGCTAGTGTATGCTATTAGAAATGTGGTAGACTCATGAGTCATGACACGACAATCTGACACAACAATTCAACACAAAATGACCAAAATGATATGATCCTAACACTTCGTGTTGAATCATCGTGTCAAGAAACTATCACATTTCCAGTAGTGTAAGAGATAGCTCTATATGGGGAATCGATCACCCAAATAGCAATGTGCATCAAATTATCAATCAATATGCAGATGACATGTTTTTACTATGAAGGTGGCAAAGCAAAGCATCGGCAACTTTTTTAGGATCCTCCACACTTTGGGTTTGCAATCAACTTTGATTATCAATTGGACAAAGAGTGTGGCATATTGGAGAGGCCCAAGCAATAAACCAAATTGGCTTAGAAATCACCAATGTGAATGGGGGGAGCTTGGTGGTGACTTGTCCAAACTCCTTGGCACACTTTTTGGTCTGCACCTTGGCCTTCATAATACATTTATATCTTCTTTATTTGCATGACAATAAAAAAATTATTTATAGGTAATATATTTATTTCTTTGGAAATTTAATGGAACTTTGACAATGGCATGTGTGTTTAATTAATCCACAACTAAATCGTACATTTGTGTGTTCTTTTAGGTATCTCAAAGAGAATTTGTGGCCTTCAAAGTGATTGCCCATGAATGCCCTCCCAACTTATTTGTCCGCATATATGGAGGATGGCAATCCATGGGATCATGCTACTTTGCAATATTGTCCTTGGTTTATTAATTGTCCAATGATTTTTCATCTGGCAGAGGAGAATACAAAGAGGACTCAAGCATCGGTCTCTCAAAAACATGACGATGCAAGTGTGTTGAAAGATGATAGCTAGTTGCCACCTGTCCCACCAGATAAAGGGGGAAGACGCAAACATGGTGCAAAGGCTACAGACCAACCAACTCAAGTGGAACCTCCCTCTGCCACTACATTGGAAGTTGTGCCCAAACATCGCGTTCAGGGAGTTGTTGTTGTTGTTGTTCCAACTCCAACTCTTCGATCCCAACAACATTCACAACAACTAGCCCATGCCAAGGGTAGAGAGAATACGGGTGACGTCATCATCGCAAGCATGATTGGCAAATGTGTCAATTGTGGGAATATATATATATATATCAATATCAACAATTATGGATACTAGGGCCAACAACCACCCACTATTGGTAGAGGCAATGGAGATTGTTAAATGGTAACATTTCAATTTTTTGTCATTTTCCTATTGTCCTTTGGTTTCACATGTGGTCAAGTCATATTATTGATTGTTATTTGTTTTTGGAGGTGTTTCAAGGGGGGGGGGGTCTAAGGTTGATCTCATTATTGCATGCCGGAGGGGCTTCTGGTTCCTAATGCCTCCACACCTCCCTATGTCATTCCTCCTTGGAATATCCACGAGCATGATAACGTTGAGGCCTTATTTGAACTTTCTAGTGCTTACCTTAACAGTGGTGGTTGCATGCTCTTGTTCCTTCTAGAGGTCAAGAATGTTTGGGATGGTGTGAGGGCATATGCCAACACCTACTTCACCATTGTGAAGAATTGGTGGGGCATCAACGAATTGTTGTTGTGTTTAAGAGTTGATTCCATAAAAAACTATTTTTGTGTGTTTATAGTTCAATGATGTGATTGGTGTTTATGAATTGTGATTAATCTATCATTGCAATGGCAAAACCTTTCTAAAGCACATCCACTCATGAAGTCTAATATTTTGTGGTTTTGGTAGGCTCAACATTTTCAGGTTTTGTTGCTGATACCCAAAAGCAAGTCCACCAATCAATTTCAATTTCAATAGGTGGAGGTGTAGTTGATGTTGACATAGAAAATCTAGACATCTTCTTTAATCTCACAAAGTCATCATAACAACTCATGAACATGGTTGTACCTTGGAAAGGAGGACGGGAAAAGGTCATGTATCCGTGCATATTTTAATCGAGGCATTGACTACACTTGGAGTTGTGGTACTTGACGCATTTGCCTCCACATGTAATAATAATCATATAAACAAAACAACAACATAATTCATCTAAGTTATGTTGTATTTGGAACAAATATTGATTAATTATTGGTTTTGAATGTCAAGCGCATCCATTCATGCATGCAAGCGTAATGGGCGTCACATCATGGCATTTGAGGAAGATTATGCTATCTCCGATGCAATCATAGCTCCTTTGTGCATCGTTAACACCACATTAACCTTTGCACATGTGGGTTAGAATGTATCCCTTGATGATGATGATGATGATGATGATGGGCCCATTAGAAAGGTTGCCAAATGCTCTCGCATTAGTAAGTAAATTTGCAATATGTATAGTATGGTCGCAATGCCCTCAAAGATATAATGAAAGTCAATTATTATATTTGGCCATCTAATTTCCTATTTCTTGTGCATGCAAGCAAATGATAGCCGAGGCATCACCTCCTTCCACAATGGTTTTGCCTCCATATGCACAACAAATTGCACAAGTCATGGTGGTCACAACAACTATGGTCACCCATTGAAGGTCTAGACGTTTGATTCGCAATCCATATGTAAATGATGAGGCAACAAAAGGCAATGAGGACAATAGCGTGTTTCGTTCTAGTCATAACACAACATATAGCACATTGAATATGTTCACACTTTTGATTTGTATGTGTGGATTTTGATTTCCACCTCTATTTCGATAACCCACAAACAGTGGGCATGGTTTTGTGTGAGCAAATGAGTGTGTTGGTTTCATGTATGCCATGCTCACTTTTTTCATTTGTATATAGACTTCATTAGTCTTGGGAACCTCCAATGTGCCGGGTTTAGGGACCCCTAACCCATATCGATATGTTTACCACTCTACAATATCCTATGCCATTTGGATAATATGTAGAATATAGTACCATGGGTATAGGATACTAGAGTGTGTGTTTCTGCATGGTTATACTCCACTATCGCTCACAAGTTACCAGTCATCGCTCATCCCTCATTCCTCATATGATACAATTCCCTTATTAATGCCCAAAACTCAAAGACATCCTCCAAAAATTTCCGGTTACACTCGAACAAGAGACCTTTGAGGCAATTCAACCCCAATTGATCCCCATACGTTATGATTTAACTCTATCACTAGTTAAACCACAACTTGAAGCATATTGGTCGATGATTCATCAGTATCTCCAGAACTCCCCATGAGTCCTGGATAACACACTTCGGAGTTCACGACATAGCACCTGAGATGATTTTTTTCTATTATAAGTTGAACACCTGATGGCAAGTTGCATGGCTGATTGGCCCAGGGCTCCAAGAAGAAGCCACATGATGTGGCTTTGTAGTTGTGGAGATCCTTTCTGACAAGGGGACACTCTTAAGTTGATATAAAGTGCACCCAAGTTGCAACAACAAGCGACTATGGGTGTAATGAAATCTGAATCCATGGTTGGATGTATTTTCATAACCTCCAGCACCACACCAACAGAGGGAGAGTGGGGGTGTTATCACATATGGACGTGCTCATCATTCATCCAACATAGTAGCCCTGAAATCGCATGCATTTCGGGTGTTACTACACTAAATATTGTACACCCTAAGCTCCGCAACATCAACCTCCGCAATATCACTCGTTCTCTAATATTATGAAACCCTAGGGAACATATGTTCTTGGTTCAGATTTCCCTCCTTATTGCCACATTTTTCTCTTGTATATCACGGGTTTTGCCATTAATGCAAACCACCAAAGAAGTCAACCCACACCCTCACATTCCGCCACATGTCAATATGTGGAGTGTATTCTTATGCCACTCGTTAAATTGTTGGTGCATGGGTCTGCCACATTTTCGGGAAGGTCAAGTTGGAGGTTGACATGTAAAGATGGATTGTGTGTTATGATACCCTAGATTTCCCATGTGAGGATTTGTTCTAAACCCGTAACCCTAATCATGAACCATGGTCTTCTCCCTCTCACATGTGTTGCACATCTTTCGGCAATTCAATCCACCAATGTGGGAAGCTCTTTAAGGAGTCGAATACATACAACTGCGTGCATTACTCATTGTGAAGGTCACCGCTTACTAATCTCAAATGCAAACCTTATTATTTCTAGATATCCTTAGAAGTTGAGTTGTTTTGAATATGAGATCGAGTATCATGGAATTAATATTGTTGTAGGACACTTCCATCAATTGTTGATGAAGATATAGAAGCCCTTAAATCGTTGTGCATTGCACCAATAGGCAATGTTGAATCAAAACATAGACAATGCTTAATTCAATATACAATGGCCAATGTCAAACATGTTGATTAATGTGGCATCATTTCATGCTTGCAATTTTGAATAATGGGGTATGCGTGATATTGCATCATATAGCATATATTAAGTTGCGCAATGAATCAATCAGTGAGCATTTGGTGTTTGGGTTTCAAAAAATTATCAATGGCAATCCATAACTTGTAATTGTGTGTGCTCTGATGTTTGGACTTCAATTCTATAGTTTGCAATGGATGACTACCACATACCTAGCAATTTCTTACTCCAATTTCATGTATGCACCTATCCAGTTTGAAGCAAGTGAAAATATGTAGTATGTGAAGTAAATGCTTGCAATGCCACCACATGCTCTTTATTTTTATTGCTTTTGATCATATCATCATTGCTTGTTGCAGCTCATTACAATTGTATCCATCCACTCAATAGTTTGTTGGAATTCTTTAGGTGTGTTTTTCATCCCCAACTTGTTTTTATGATGTTGGCTAATATGTCTCAACAATTCATGGTGTAACTTTCTAGGTGTGCTTGTTAACAAAAATTGTGGTATGAGGCATATGGAGGATAGTGTTGGAGGTGACAAGGGAGGTTATGAAAAATCCATACCTAAGACCTAGTCTCTTGGCAACTCCCATGTTGACTATCATCATGGAGAGCTTGATATTTTGATCGAAGTTCATGTGGATGGTGGAGGTGGTCGTGGCCACAACAAAGTATAGAGACCAAGTAAAAGGAAAGGCTTCCCCTAAGGCTAGAGGTCCTAATTGGACATAGATGGAGTGTCTACTTCTCATTGAGGAAAAATGGATTGAATTTGGGGGAAAGCTTCATCCCAACCATCCTCCAAGTCACAAGAGAAATTTACTTATTGGAAGGATGTTTGGTGCAAGATTGAGAGTAACTTGGATGCCATTGTAGATTTTAGATCACATGATCAAACCTCGGGGATGGACTTTTCATACCTTGTTGTGTTTGATATCAAATGAAGTTGCGAAAGCTGCGAGATTCGACTATTGCACCATTGATATTTTGGTGTGTTCAATCGCCACCATACCACATGCAATGATTTTATCTACTGAAATACCATGTGTTGCATCATTTCCATGTGACCTTGCAAATTTGCTTTAGTAATATGCTCCACCGCTCTTGTGTTGGGTGTAATTTGTTCTTCAGAGCAATGTGATATGTTCCACTCCAACATTGAACGTGACATTCTAATAGATGCCAAAATAAAAATGAACCCAACTTGAAATAAATTATTGGATTAATAGACTTGATTTGTAATTCATTTAGAATGTTGGAGGAATCACATGGTTGAGGTTTAGAAGACCAAGAAGATGAAGTCACACCAATGTGCGCAACATATTTCATGAATGGAACTTTGTGTAATGCCAATAATTGTGGTTAAGTGTTTTAACCAACCTTGTTGTTATGCAATGTCCGATTAGGTGGACCCTCAATCACTCCAACATATTTGACATATGATAAGAGCATTTCAGGGTGAGTGGTCTAATGTGTATGTTACCCTAGCAATAAAGAAAGGTGTTTGTTTGTAAGTTTTCCTTACTGTAGCACTAAAAGTAGTTAATTGCCTAACCATTATAAATACAACATTACAATCAACATGCACAAAATGCAAACTAAGTCGAACATCTTGATGATCAACTATGATGGAGGAATGAGCTATATTAGAGTTGCATTGGAAAGCAACAAACGGGTAAGTTGTCTAAATATTGAACATGTCAATTCTAAGTGTTCTATGGTGAGAATGTACTGCAATCATCCTTTAATAAATGAATAATTCTTGTATGTTTAAATCAAACAACATTTGATACTTATAATCATGGACACGCCACTATTGTAGGATGCCCCTTCAAGTTTTTTGGATACATGATATGACGATATATCCAAAGTATGAGGATTCAAACTTATGTTGATGGAGCTTCACATCCTGAAAGTGCACGTGATATATGCCACAAGTTTTCTATACAAAAGTTTGCAAACTCTTTGCATGAAGTCCCATAAACAACAGTCCAGTTAGGATTTGAGGAGTTCCCCATCACACACAAATTCATTCCACCATCGGAGGCCACTAAGAGAAACATTGCGGTCAACCAAAATGGAGAGGTCATGCATTAAGCTAAGCAAAAAAAAAAAATTGGAATCAAGTGATGAAAGTCCTTGAATGTCTTGATATGTACATATGGTTGGCTTCATTTTCTCTGTCCGAGTCTTGAGCTTGTAGTTTGCCATTGCACATGTATACCTTTGTGGAAAATACTAGCCACCAACATTGTGACACCCATCTTTGATAGGGCATAATAGATCATGTGCGGTTTGCATTGCGGGATGAGAAGTTATGGTGTAGGCATACTTCCATGTATGCAGAACAACGCATAAAAATCATGCCTTGTTTTTGCAAAGTTTGCAAAAGGATTATATATATATATATGGATGGCAGTGGAAACAATTGGCAATCACCTCATGGCAAACGGGAGGCATCACTCTTTTAGAAGGTGGAGGGGCATGGGTGTGTGTGACGAATCTGATATTGAATGGGATAACCATGTTCACATCAATGTTGGTCTCTTTCCTTGAATTCCAATGGATGAGAATGTTGCACTACAAAGTGAATGTTGTTCCATTGCCATGTGAGCAACCAATACTTGAACTTGAAGCACATCAACAAAACCTCTCAAACATGGAGGGCAACCTAGAAGATGCGGCTTTGGTTGACCATGTAATGGAGGTTGTGCAACAAGCGAGAGATCATGGTGGAGAAGTGCAAGCATAACCATACTCAATGGAAGAGCACGAAATAATGAATGTCAACATGGATGCAAATGCAGGCACGCTAAGGTTCATGACTCACTTAAAATGTCCAAGGGAGCCTCTAGTCCACAAGGCACAACCCTAAATATTGTGAAGGATATGAAACTTACATATGTATTGTTGTCATGCCACCCCTTATTTGCTTGGTCTTCTATCATGAAACTAATAGCAATCATGTTTATAATGATTATATGCATAATTCATGGGGTGAGCAACATATTTTTGGATAGCCTTTTGTCCATTATGAATAAATACACTATGCCTTATCCAAATTTGTTGTCTGCCAAAATATACCACGCAAAGAAGCTTGCAAAGAAGGTCAGCCATAGCTATGAGAGCATACATGTTTGTAAAGAATTATGTATTTTGTTCAAAGGGGAGGCATATAAAGATTTGAAAAAATGTCCAAAATGTGTTGCGGATCAATACAAAGCACATGGGAGGTCACAAGTGCCAGTGAGCATCCTCATATATTTTACTTTGATTCTATGACTAAGTCAAATGGCACAAGTCACTGCAAATTGTGAAAATGCTCAAATAGGCTCATTTGAAAAAGCAACATATAGCATTGCATTTGGAAACAAAACGGAGTCATAAGCACAACCTACAAGATCAATTAGAACAATTGTTTATAACAAAAAAATTGACTACAATACTTGGCTGGAAGCAGGAAGCAAATTTGATCCATCGTAGTGGTATGGTGTCAAAAAGAAATAATATTTCTTCAATTTTCCTTATTACAAGATAAGTATTGAATACATTTTCCAATTTCCTTAATGAAGTGCATATTCCAGTGAAATATTTCCAAGTTTGTGTTGATCATGGGATGGATGTGGATTAAGGTATGTGGGTTATTTTTGGCTTTTGTTTACATGTTCAATCTCTGATGGATTGGATTAACACAATGATATTTGTGGTGCATTGGAAGATTTGCAACAAAAAAACTGCAACAATCCGACTAAATATCAGCCCCCCCCCTTTTTGGATTTAATAATGTTTATCAGAAGTGCAAGTTTGTACATCCCCTTGTATTGTTACCTTAGGGGTTGAAGCTTTGTTGCATCCAACATCCAACATCCCTAACATGGTAGTGGTTATCACATTGAGTGAGAAGATGTGGAGCTTGCAATTGCATCATTGTTGAGGGGGAATTTTGGCATTAGATGAATATTAAATTAAATTTATGTGGAATTGCAATGCGTACAAAGCACAAGAATGCCAATTACACAAAAAGCAAGGACTTGGATTTCAAAGAGGTAGCACCTCTATTATATATTGCTTACAATTGCCTCCACCATCCCAAAAATGCACTACAAAATCCCAACCTTGTGTGGGTCTTGATCAGGGTTCGTGAGGCATGGATGGAACAATTGGTTGTGGCTCCACGAGAATGCATGAGTGGGTGTGACACTTTCGCAAAGGAGAAATATCATAACTATGGTCCTTGCGATTATGAACATTGACGTGGGTGGAAACACATTTGTCCTCACAACCATCACCAACAATATTATTGGGATTGCAATTTTTTTTTTTATATATACTCTCTTTGCACCATTTTGATTGAAACCCACAAAGTATTCAGCAAACATTAGTTCCAAAGGACCACCACCACCACCACCACCACCACCACTTGTCCCTATATGGCTCTTGCTCCCTAAGACCTTAAGGTTTTGTCAAAACCACGATTTTGTTTGCAAGCCACAATCTACTACCACGCCCATCCAACCAATGTAAGCAAAAACAACAATGGCAATGCATTTGCACAACCAAACACGCCCAACATCGTCATGGAAAATCTAGTCATGTATTAAGGTAGGACCCTAAATCCATGGACTTTGATCGTTCATGAAAAAGTTATACAAAGTTCAAATTTTGAATTAAAAAAGAAAAGTAAAGAAAGAACATGTTTTCTACAAATCTTCTACATGTTTTCATGAAACAATTGATGAAAACAAGATGGTCATTCCTCTCATCGTCCAAAATTAGAAAGTGAATGTTTCCTCAATGTTGTCCCAACTTGAAAACGTTGATGAACTCTCTTGTTCTCACTTATGATCCAAATACCTTGAAATTTGTTCCAATAGGTTGGTTTTTGAGTTCGCTATGTGTTCCAAGTCATTTAATTGATGTTCATGAGGAGGAGGTGGTTCAAAAGTGTTGTACGTTACACAAGCCATGGGCTCGACTGGCGTTCATGGAGGCTTAATCCCCCCTTGGTTTAAGTTGCGCTTACTAGCATATGGTATAATAGAGTGTGAACTTGCATGCTACAATCAAGGTGAAGCGTCCCTCATTCATGCTAGCCCATGAGACTCTCTCTCTCTCTCTCTCTCTCTCTCTCTCTCTCTCTAAAAGGACATTGGATAAACCTACATTCATATGTACAACTAGGTTGCCCTATGCTAATTTATAGACAATCCACGCAACTTTGAATATTTACTATAACAATAACGAAATAAATTAATATTTCTTATTGTGATTGCTATATGGATGGATAAACATTTTTTTGGAATTTTGTGGTATGATATTGGCCCAAGGTAGTTTGCATGGGTATTTAGGGGCAACCTATTTGTGAAGGAAAATCTAAATTGCACGTATGAGTGTACCCAATAGCTCAATGGGGCTCATAAATAGGTAGTTAAAGTGGATTGAGTTAGAGAGGTGCCCATCCAAGTTACTTCAGAGCTGCTTTCAGCACTATTTTGTCATAGCTAGTAGCCAACAATTGTCTTTAAAAAATCATATTCCAACTTGCAATCATAGTATAATATTGAGGAACAACAAAAAACCGGTGCCTAGATCTATGCGATTCACTTCCACTTAAATAAGTTATTTTTGGGCTTTGCATATACTATGGTCCACTACCGTAACTCCTAAACAGGTGTATTTGGGGCAGAACACTTGGTTTGGGTTTTTTAAATCACATCACTTAAATTTCAGTTTCTAGGTTTTTGAAAATGTACTGGGTTTTTGAATTTCAATCTACATACACTACTATTTGCAATTAGGTTGGCTTCACAAATAGGATTCCTCTTTACCCATGCAATAGGTTTTTGAATTTTAACTTACGTAGATTGCTATGTGCAACTAGGTTGCCTCTGCAAATAGGATGCCTCTTTACCGCCCCGGGCTAGATCACATGTTCATTTGGCTGGGCCCCGCCCCTCCCACGCCTCCTTCATTGCCCAGTCTTCCTACCCACACTTGCATGGGAACTCTTCCATGTTGGGAGCCAATGTGACAATACCCGGTCACTTAAGCCATTAAGCTCCTTTGGCATGTGAAGGAACTCCATCAATTAACTTGGGAATAATGAAAGTGATGTCAACATGAATATTTGTAGTTTTGACCAGGTATTGTCACATTGGTTCCCAACGAGGAAGCGTTCCCATGCAGGTGCAAGCAAGAAGACCATGCAATGAAGGAGGGGTGGGAGGCGTGGGACCAAGTCGAATGAAGATGTGATCTAGCCCGGGGCCTCTTTATCCATGCAAATGCCTTGGGTCAACACCATATTACAAAATATGATTACTTTGTTTATTCATGTGTATAAGCAATCACAATAAAAGGAAATAAATTATTGTATTTGGTTATGTTTCAGTTAATATAATGTCAATATATTGTTGTAGTTGTGGGGCAACCTAATTGCACATATCAATATATTTTACTGTGCCACGTTGTTACCTCGGTAAGTTCGAGCAAGTTCTTTACCACTTTGTTCATCCATAGCTGACAAGTGAATGTTTCGAAGCCTTTTGAATCTCTAGTATTCCCATCAGGTTAATGTCTAGGGAGATTTTTGGGCTTGTTCGATCAAAATCCTAGTGTTTCCAAGTCCAACCGGTTACATGTTGTGATCTTTCAATTTTCTTTATTAACTTGAGGTATATTCTATAGATTCTTCTAAAGTAATTGGTTATTATCTTGATGTCTTGAATTTCAGCTAGTTGTTTGTCAAACTCAGAGCCACATCACACACAAGCCAACGACTGTGGTTGTGTAACTGTGAGGGCCCTTGATTCTCATCCAAAGGCCGTACAATTGACATGGTTTGCCATGTAGGAATAATGTAGACTTTTCATCCATGATAATCTCTTTGGGCCAATAGGCCTTCACCTTTTATTAGTGTGAAGCGATCTTGGACAGTCTTAACATTTTCGGCCAATAAGAAATCTCAAGGCATGTTTGCACCAAAGGCATTAAGGCCATGGCTCTTAAATGACCATGGTTCCCTGCTTTTTGGATTGGAGCATAGAGAAGTCCATGGACTGTAGCCCAAAGTCTTTTGGAGGGCACAAGCCTACTTTCAAGAGCCCTTCTTGAAAAAAAATCCCCTACAATCCCATCAAAGATTGTCCATGTTTGCCATGTGGGATTCCATGTAGATTTTTCATCCATTGAAGATGTTATGGGTTGTGGTCCAAAACTACCCTCATGTAAACCTAATATGGGGGGGGGGGGCGTGACACTCTCAACCAATGAGAATTCAAACAATTCTCAAGAACCATGACTTCCGTGCAAACATGGCCTTCGAATGCAATGGCCTTATGGGCCTTCAATCTCGTTTGTGAAGTGGCCATCGACCGGTTCATATGTAACCAACGGTTAAGGGCACTTCACACATGAGACTGTGAGCCCGTGACCACTACACTTCAAGCACATTCATTGGTGGAGAAAGGCGGAGCCCATCCAAGTTCGCTTCACACTACGCTTGAGGGACCAATAGAGTATAAGAATGCAAGATGGATGTAAAGTCTACATGGATTCCTACATGACATCGAATGAATCATGTTTCATGATCACTTGGAGTATTTTCAGAAACCCACTTCTTGGAGATAGGCCTAACACAAAACCGGGAGACCATGGCACTCTGAACGCTCACAACCGTGGATTTATGCTAATGTATCATGTGTGCAGACCGCACGAATCGAAACTCATTCAACTTGCATGTGCTCGAGGGCCCGATCACATATGACTTCACACTACACTTGAGGGTCGGTGACCACACCACATGATCGTGGAGGTGTGTTGGGACGGCCTTTTGGACACTTTCTTTTGGGCCCTCACAACTCCATGGTCACGGCTCTTGAGGCTCGTGTGTGAAGTTGGCCCTCCTTGGTTCTCCCGTTCGTTGCATCAGGTGTCCATCGGGACAAATCGACGAATAGAATGGAACTACACGAGAGCGAGACTGTGGAAGTCGTATCTAAGGCCTGGACAGACTGGCCCCTGTTATCTGAAGAGAATATTGCATCCCTTCTTTAATCGAGTCTCATTTGATATGCCCAATTTAGCTGTTCCTATAGCCTATTTTGATTTCAAACATGCCTGCTAACTATAAAACTCAGTTTTAGAATTCATGCCGCAACTGAAAATTCAGCCTCGAAATACAATGAATAAATACCATATGTCTGCTGACAAGCCAAGGATTTGGTAGTATTTGGACACGTATTCTAAGGGCCGCTTTACACTAGGAGTCAAGGCCATCAAAAGTTGGGGCCGTTTCAATCTAAATTTGAGCCCTAATGGCCTCAAGGTCGGCCTCAAGTGGTCATTTTAATAATAATATAACCGGGGCCTCGACTCCTAGTGTAAAGGCCTCGGGGCCAAAGAGTCAAGGCCGTTGTATAAAGATAGAGAGAGATAGAGAATGACAAGAAGAGAAGAAGCTAAAGAAAGAGTGGACCAAGAAGAGCCGTTCAATTTCCAATCCATCCTCCGGTGCCGATCTCTTGTCAAAATAATACTTTAATGAAAAAAAATCATATTTTATTGAAATTTGGAAACGGCCCCAAGGCCATGAATTGGCCTTCCATTCTCGGCGGACCCAATTTTTGGAGTTGGGGCCGTGTCATATCTTGTCCCCTAAACATTAAAATAATTTTCCGACTTTCGGTCTCGACTCCTAGTGTAAAGGCCTTGGGGCCGATTTCCAAATTTCAACCAATGGGGAACAAGGATTTGGCTTCAAAACGGCCTTGACTCCTAGTGTAAAGCGGCCCTAAGTTGAAGGAGATCAGTGAAGATCACTACACAAAATATGATATTTAGTGTTTGATTATATTTAGTGTTTTACCACCCTACTCTGCTCAACACTAATTTTCAATTCTTTGATAATTAGTGTTAGACATAAATGCGGCGCCGTCGCCTTCCGTGTTGCCACCTCTTTCCTGTGAAACAGTCAATCGCCTTCCCTATTGCCACCTCTTTCCTACTAAACACTAAATTCATGCATGTAACTTTCACATATTACCATAGATGATATTTAGTGTTTGAGTTTACGTTTAATGTTACTTATTTTCATAGGGTTAGTGATATTTAGTGTATCTAACACTAAATATCATATTTTGTGTACTTAGGAGGAAGGTTGGTTTGGTTTTCTGACATCTACTGAGGGGCTAATAGTAAAAAAAATCCCGCCTATAGGTTGGTTAGTGATTCATCCCAATCCAAACTCATTACACCATTTATAGTGTTCACAATCACGTATACTATTTGTAAAGGATCTGAATTAGATGCCCATAGGTCTCAAAGTGTCATAAACTGTCAATATGATCACTTTTTAAAGCTAAGTGAATGTGTATTGACATAGTGATATTTAGCATAGCAGATTGGGATACTTGAAATGATAGTCTTGAGGTTTAGTATACAAGGGGAAGATACCATGGAGCATACCAATGGCAAGTGTTGTGTGTATACACTTTTAGTATGCAAAAGGGTTATATTCTTAGCATATTAATGCCAAGTGTCGTTTGTGTATATTTTAGTCCACATGTAGACCATTGTGTAACATAGGCATACACCTCGTAACATTGTTAAACATACTCATGCCAAGATATATTAGTAATCATGCTTGAACGTCGAGTGTCATGAGGTGCCACTGATGATGAAGTTGTTGATTGTTAGTGTAACCTAGCATATGCCTCAAAATAGGGTAAGTGACACTATTACGCATATGACATTGAACACCATAAACAATGTAGACTAATTCATAGTCTTTGACTCCCATTTAGGACTTAATCTAGTTTTAAATAACCATCTCCCGGAACTCCGTGATAGTAACAACGTGTTCACCCTACCTCCCCCCGGTTTGTCCTCCCCTCATGAAGTGTTGTGAACATTCACCCATAAAAGGCCGGTGGTAAATACACCTAGCTCCTCGAGTCTTATGTTCATGGTTAATTAATCCTAGTTGGAGCTTGAAACATGTTAGACTAGTTTCAAGTCTTTGCCAATGTTAATTAAAGCATGAACTTGGGGTCTTTGTAATGATTCCGGTGCGAAGTGCTTAAATAGTAATCCAGAGGTTAATGTCTTGTTAATTTTCACCTTCGTGCATGGTACACCTTTCACACCTACTATTGTGGCCCATTTGTACACATCATGATAAATTTGGTCAATGTAATATATTTTCAGACCTATGCCATTTTAAAACCCACAATATCATTTGCTCAAAACTAGGAAGATGAAACCAATGCATTTTAGATTAACTTGAAACACAATGGGTTGAGTATATAATATCAAAATAACAATATTTTACTAATTAAAAAATAAATAAAGAAGCCACCCTAATTTTCAACCCGTGCATGAAATATAGTGGCCCACAATATGTTTATACTCATACTAACTTCTAGATGATATCAGGTGTGAAAGGCATATCTAATAATTGTTTCAAAACATGATTAGAATCATGTTCATAGACCAACTAATATACGACTTTAATACTTGTCGAGAGGATTTGCACGAATTGTCAAACAAGCCTCGTATAATATACCATAACTAGAAAAGGTCAAACAATGTGTGCATATTGTAGGTAATAAGATGATTCAACACTTTGATGCCAAAATGATGATTTTTGGAGGTGGCACATGTGCTAATGCTCAAATTGAGAATTGATTTGTGTCAAACAAGCTTATTATCATATACGACATTATTGGGGAGCGAAGTGAAAAGCCATTAACGGTCTGCGATTTTATTTATTTATTTATTTATTTTTACTGCACCCTCGTTTTGAAAGATATGCCATGTTTAGATCATGGAAGAATGTGACTCTTATGCAACAATGCATATCTCAAACTCCTCACACCAAACTTTGTGATTGAAGTAATCCTTGAACCACAACCCGTTAGTTAATTTTGGTTTGTCCGTTTAATTGCATGTCAACAACTAAAAGCTAAAGAATTAGCTCGTGCTTGCAATCAAGGCACACATGGAGATTTTCCCCAATACATACCCCAACAAGTAAGATTGATCATGTGTTCGAATCATGTGGATGACAAAAGTGCAATCCCCGACAACGTGTCTGCAACTCCTTTAGAATCAAAGTCACATGCACACACACTAATTGGAAGTGACATTGCTCACAAGAATACGACCCTCCGATGTTACATAATATGACACACCCAAAATAATGGAGTCCGTGTAGACATCACACTTATGTACACTCACATGATGTTAGGCTTGGGGGTCGTGGTGTCCGTGAACAAAAACTCATCCATTGGGCTCTTGAAAAAAAAACAAGTCCCCTTCTACAAGGTGGATGACCGATTCAATCCAACTACACCTTTCACACTTATTATTGTTGTGGTTCACTATAATTATGACACACTATAGTGAATTCAACTACTGCAAATTTTCTTCACCCACACCATTTATGAAACCAATGTATCTTATTGCACTGTTGTTGGCTGAAAATACATTGTTGATAATTTATTGATATTTTCCAATATATACTATACATAAATCACTTCGTCGTTTTATAATATGGTATCAATATCTTCTTAATTTATAGGTCATCCTAATTTTTAATCCACAATGAAAACACAACGAATGTGGCATGGTGTTCTCTACCCACATTAACGTTCGATCCAGAACAATAGATGTGAGAAAACTAGATAACAAGACTAATTTCAAGGTCTTTGGTATCGTTCCCAGAGTGAAATTACATAGGCTACAAAATAATGCACAACATTGTCACCTTCCTAATGGACGGTTTTACACATACACCACGAGTCCATGGCCATGATGTCATTTTCCAATGGACAAGGATTGACTATTCATTTGATTGTTGATCAATCAAGTCCTCGTCGGTGATGCAAAAAAGTTGTATATAGTACCCTAGTACGTAAAGCAAAGAAGCAATCTCCGACCCTTGATACCATCAACCCTTAATTTAAGCTTTGGCTAGGTTGACTGATTGTGCGTAACTTATTAGGTCCATAGCCTCAAAATTTATCCCACTTGTAGGGGGAAGCAATGAACGACTTCTTAAGTACACTATGAGTGTACCTACTAGTGTAGGTGGAAAATTAGAGTGGAAACAATTAGCGTGGGCCACACTAATTTTGTAGTGAAGGTGGATCCCAGGGGATGCACTCCATTGTCAAGTTGAACACCACGTGCGATAAGAACAAAAACTACTGTTTACATGAAGCGTCACCAAAATGGGTCAATATTTTATCCAATATTTTTCATGAGTAGATATACATGATATCTATTACATAATAAAAAATGATAACCAAATTTGATGATTTGTTTTTAAATAAATAAATAAAACATACCATTTCTAACTAGAATGACGCATAATTGAACTAAACCAATTACTACAAAATGAAGATGACTAAAAATTTCAAAAAATATATTATCAATGGTTATGTATATGTAGAAAATATCATAATTCTTAAAATTATTTATGGCATATATTATAGGGTACCTAACTTTTATCGCACGTGGTTATGAAACGTAAGGGGGTGTGTCGCCCCAAGAGGTGGATATATTGTGGGTTCAAGGATGGACCTGAGTCTTTCCCTAAGTCTTCATGAACACTCTCAACCAACACATTAAATATTAGATATAAGACAACATAAACATAAAATAAAGTATATACCCACACTAATTTTCTAAGGGAGAAATTTGCAGTAACCCACACTAATTTTGTAGGATTTTTTTTTACTATGGTCCACACTAATTTTGTACTTGCAATCTAGCTTTGGTTGAAAAATAAGTTGGCCCACATTATTTCTCATTAGCGTGGACTCCACAGAAATTACTGTGGCCTACAGTAATAGCAGTGTTTAGGATTTACTTACCATGGAAGTTAAATGGCCTTACCAGCCTCCCCTAGCCTTACCTTATGGCCGGGCGTCTCGCCCCGGATCACCCGGCGGATATCACGGGTCTCCAGGCCCGGTACAGGGTATGGGAACCAATTTCCAAGGGTTCCCAATGCGTTATCAGGCAATGGTCTTGATCTTAATTAGCCGAACGGCGAGCGTCCGGCAGAACCACCTGACGGATATCACGAAACATGGGCCCCACAAGTACGTTCCCTAGACGTTCCAGAATGTTCCCGTCATTCTCAACGACGGTTCTGGATCTACCCGGCGGGGTGCTCGCAAGCTTTAGTTGATGGGTATTAAGGGTCTCGTATTCCTCTGTGACTTTTGCCAAGGCGGATATCCCGGAGATGGGTCCCACCGGAGCAGGAGAGCGCGTTCCCATGTAGTTATGAGAACGTTGCCGGTCTATGTGACGGATATCACGGATAACGGGTCCCACCACGTGATTTCGAACCCGTTCCCAAAGATGTACCCGGGCGTGAGAATTGCGGTAGGTGACCCGGGTAAACGGCGGGCGGGGGTCTGACACCCGCAGGTTACGGCAGGGCCGGGGGCAATCCCATCAAACCCTAGAGCGCGCCCATGCGGGCTGCGTCTTTCTCTCGCCTTCGATCGAATTCGCTTTTGTGTTTTGTTGTTTCTTCTTTGTTGCGGTACCTGGGATATCTAACTTATGGCTATGGCAACCTCGCTCTCGCGCTAGGGTTTAGCAGAATCTGTTGCAATGTGGTCAGCCGTGCAGTATCCTTGAGGTTTTTGGCTCGGAGAGAGAGGGAAAGCGCAGGCCCAATGAATGGCGTCAAGTTTAGAGGCCCCGGAAGCTCTAGGGAGGAGGATGGAGAATCGTCTTGAGTAGATGGTAGGTAGCGAGGGTTTGGATCGCAAAGGAGTTTCGAGTTGTGTTGTGGATGCGGTGAAGTGCTGTGGTGGAGTGGAAAGGGTTTAGTGGCGGGGAGCTGCTGGAGGGGGGAGTGCGGAGAAATCGGTTTTCGTGAAGTGGATGCAGATTTGAGGAGCGACCAGGTAGTTAATGCGGGGTGAGTGAGGTGTGGATTGCGTGAGTGAAATGCGACATGTATGAGTGCGCCGGGTTGCGTGTTGGAGCTGACCGAATGAAGGCATTGCAGTGAGTGTAGAGAGATTCTGGTGAAGTGAAAGTCCTTTGTGAAGAGGGATTTTGAGTCTGGTTTGTGTGTTGCTTGGGTGCAGATGAGGTACAAGGCAGGAGAATGCGTGTGTTTCAGGAACAATGACGGCTGGTGCAACAGTTCCATAGGAGGAGAAAGTTAGGGTGTCTGACGTCTGACGAGTAAGGAATTTTTTAACGAGGACTGCAAAAAAGAGGATCTCCACGGGAGCAGGCCTCCTCCGTGAAGATGGAGGATTTTGCCCACATTCTGCAGAGGGACTACGGACTGAAGCCTGCAGGAAGAATGAACTCCCTGGACAAGAACAAGAGTGGGAGTGGCGGTGGGAATAATAGTGCTGGAAGGAATAATCAAACAGCTGCGCATGCTGCAGTGATTGCGACGGCGGCGGCGGCAGCAGCAGCAGGAGGTGGCGAGGACGCTGCCGAGGCCTATTTCAGGGGAAGGAATGGGACGACACTCAAATCTGCAGCATTGGGGAGCTCGCCGGACGACTTCTACCATGTCAGCCATGCAAAGTAAGTGTGAACTTTCCTCGAAGAATGCTGATCGTTGCAATGTCTTGTTGATGTACACCCATGGTCTAAATAAAAGTGCTAAACGAAAGTCTTCTCAGTCTTCAAGTGGATGTGTTTTGGGGTGGAAGTTCATGGACGTTGAAATGGTTTTGTGTAGCATAAGGATCTGGTATTCCTATCTTGATTTGGTCTTATGCTTAGGGTAATGTTGCATGTAGTCTATACAACTAATGTGATTCAACTCACTATTAGCATTGAATGTCGGGATCCCATCTGGAATCTGTGGGGATGTACAGCAAGTCCTTGCATTATTTTACACTGATCTTGTCTCAAGTAATCTAGGTTGTGGATGAATCATGACATGCAACTCATAAGTACTGGCATCATCCTGATCTTCGAGAGCTACGAAGGTTTTGGGTTTTGACTCTGCAATTTGAAGTTAAATTAGTCCTTAGTTCTGAGTTTGGTATGAGATGATACTAGGGTGTTTTATACTTCTGTTTAAGATATTTAGACATTCGATGCAGAGATTTCTGTAGGTCATTCTCTTTTCTGCAGGGAGTTCTAGATAGAGGATTCTGTCTTGATGTTTAGGATCACATCCTGAGCATGCTTACGTAATTGAGCTTGTTGATTGTATCTGGTTATCTCAATGCACTTTTGTGTGTCTCGCTTCATATTCGCACAAGAATCTACGTTCATTGTCTTAATCTAACAAGATACAACATGGATTGGTTTGAATTATCAGAAACGGCAGTGCAGGAGGCATGGATGAAGCCTTTGGTGCGCCAAATTCAGGGTCTAGTTCTAGCTCCAGTTTTGGTGACTTACTGGGAGGGAGCCTGGGTCAGCAAGCAGCCAGATCAAGGACTCGAACAAGCAACAAGTCATTCAGTGAAGATTTGGCCCAGGCCAAATTAAAACCAGCGGCTCAGTCTGTCCCAACTACCGAGGAGCTAGGTAGGGATTAGCGCACTTGTCAGTGTTTGCTATTTTACACTTAAGTTGTCCTTATTCCTCATTGTGTGAACGTAGCTCTGCACAACTTTGTTGCCAATTCCACGCTTGGCTGGTTTCTGAAGAAGTACAGTTTCTTGCCCTCCTGATTTATAAATTAATGACTTCACGTTTATGATTTTGGAATAAACTAGTCCAAATCATCTCAATCGTGGTAAATAAGTAGAGGTGAATAAGTAAAGGACATAGTACATAAGAGGTGAATGTATAGGCCAATGAACTTTGCATATGATCTCTTTTTGGGATGAAAGTAGTCCCCTGTTTTGTGTCATCAACCATCACATAAAAGAATGTCCTGTTACTGTCAGCCTCAGTTGAGCAGGTCACCTGGACAATTACAAGATAAATCTGCTTCTTGTTTATGAAGATGTGAAGTTTTGAAGTTTTGTTGCAAGCTTTTACAAGTTTGCTTCGGTGAATTTGGATTATTTTTTCAAACTTGCAGATCCTCTCACAGTCTTGTCTATGAGTCTGAGTACAAATTGGATAAATTTGATGAATTGAGGTCATTAACCGGTTCATTTTTGACAGAACTGGATCCAGATCGAGTTGAGAGAAGATCATCACGGTCAGGAAAGTCAAGGCAATCTGTGGAGGATGAATTCCTTGGTGCAATCAGTGGAGAACCCAAATCTAGTAGGCAGGCAGGAGCAACTCCTAGTTCGTTGGATAATGGACTAGATAGTCTGAAGCCTGGTTTGAGAATGGAAGCTGAAAATTCAAATCCTTTGGAAGGCAGTTTCATGAGAGGATTTGGACAATCAAGATCAGGTCGAGCTTCAACCCAGTTCAAGTCACCAGCTCAGAGTCCCATGCATCCAAGGAAGGGGGAATCTCTTGATCATTCAGCTGGTCAAGGAGTAAATATTCCCATCAGGAGCAAGCTGAATGTAGAATCAAATCACAACACTACAGCTTCAGCTGCCTCGTCCCTCTCCATGGACGATCCTTTTTCATCTCTTGCTGATGCTGAGGTAGATTCTCTTGGAGAGGATACAACTGCTGATTTTACAGCACCTTTATCTGATGCTGCTGCTTCACTGGATTTGAATGAACCATATACTGGTACTTCTGTCCCTCGAGTATCGACGCGCCGGAGAAGTCACTTGAATAATGTGGGCACTGGAGAGGCTCTAGTGGATGCTTTGAACGGGTTACCAAGGCCTCCTCCAATAGCTACTTCAAAAATAAACGACTCCAGCCCAGGAACTTCTGCTCCAGGATCTGGTGGTCGGGTCCTTCCTCGAACACTGAGTAATGAGGAAGGGAGGACCAGTCGGAAAAGTTACCCGAGCAGTCCTCTTGTTATGGATTCCATGGACAGTCCTGCAGCATCACCTTCATACACCTCAAGACCTCGGAGGAAGAAATTTACAGAAATGTATTCGAATTCTAATGGTTCTTCACCAGGTGTTGATGAGCACGCTACCCAATTCGAGGTGAACATGAATGGTTCTCACCAGGATGAAGATACTTGCATCAACCAGAAATATTCCGATTCAACAGGGGAGGTCTGGTTGACTATAGAAGAAATTAGGCTTGTTACTCAGCCTTCTGCATCTCCGCCCCCATCAAGAGCACCACCGCCACCAGGACTTGGAAGGCAGAGTTCTCATATTGACAGCCAGCATTCTTCTGTGGAAAGTCCACATGAAGGTCAAGATGAAGAGAAGCCGGAGCTGGAAAGACAGATCTCGGATCTTGATGCAGTTTCAGGAAATGAAAGTCAGCAGACTGGTGAGGGACAGGGGGTATATGTGATGCCAGAAATACAAATTGTGGACCTGGGACCACAGATGAAGCCGTCACGAGAAGAGAGGAGGAGGATGCGTGAGCATCTTGAGAAGGAGAGGAGGAGGAGCAACAGGGAGGAAGAGAGACCGAAGGACCGTGAACGAGATCGAGAACGGGAAAGGAGAGATAGGGAAGGATTGAGGGAGTCACTCTACAGGGAGACTGAGGTTGGACGAGCGAGAGAAACACCCCGGCCAAGAGAGGGCAGACGGGAGAAGGTTATGCCATTGAGTGAGCCTCAAGATCACCAAGCTACAAGCAAGAAGGAACAGAACGAATCGCAAGACAGAATCTACTTACGACAACAAGAGCGAGAGTTCCAAGAGAAGATGGCTAGGTTAGAGGAAGCCAGAGAACGAGAAAAAGAAAGGAAGGCAAGAAAATCTGCAGAGAAAGCAGCTCTAGAGGCTCGTGAACGTGCTGAGAAGGCTGCAGTGGAGAGGGCTGTGAATGAGGCTCGGCAGCGGGCAGAGAGGGCAGCTCTACAAAGGGCTGCTGCTGCTAAAGAGCAGGAACGGATCAAAGAAAGGGAGAAGGAGAAGGAGAGGAGAGAAAGGGAGAGGGAGCGAGAGAGGGAGAGGGAGCGGGACAGGGAGCAGGAGAAGCTGAGGGATAGGATGAGAGAAAAAGAGAAAGGAGTTGCCGAACAGCTACGAAGAGACACATTCCGGGCCACTAGTGAGCCACGGCAACGACCAACTGGCTCTGTCCATCAGCCATCCGGACTCTCAAGACACGCATCAGGAATCAACATCAACAATTTGTCTGGAACTCCAGGTCCACACAGAAGTTCGGTTGGTCCAAAGGCTGTTGATGACTGGACTAACCTCTTCACCCAACCGTCTTCTGCAGATGAGTCTCGAGAAATACCTAATGAGCCTGAGGACAGAAGGAAATTACGGCTCGAAAAACAAATGCGGATAGAGGAGCGGGCTGCCAAAGCTTTGCAAGAGAAGAACCAGCGCGACCGAGCATTGCAGAGGGAGCAAGAGGAGAGACAGAGATTCTCAAGTAACCTGGATGCAGAAGTCCGGCGCTGGTCTGCAGGGAAGGAGGGCAACTTGCGGGCTTTGCTTTCTACTTTGCACCTGATGTTGTGGCCAGAATGTAACTGGAAAGTTGTGTCTTTGACTGACCTTATCACAGGTCCTTCTGTTAAGAAGGCGTACCAGAAAGCTATATTGTGTGTTCATCCAGACAAGGTTCAACAAAAGGGAGCAAATGTGCAGCAAAAGTATATTGCTGAGAAGGTTTTTGATCTCCTCAAGGACGCCTATGCCAAATTCAATGCCAATGAACTCTATTGAGTACTCCATTATTTTCAAGACCACTTAGATAAACAGAATAAATCTGGACAGGATTAATGTTTTGATTATGGAACTTTAGTGCTTGACACAGTTTTTGTGTGTGGGTCAGCTACAACACAAGACTGATATGTCCTCCATGCGTTTACCCTAGCGGTTTCTACTGGCGAGCTTAAGCTCTTCTGCTGCAGGAGGATGAAGTTTGTATCCTATGGACCAACTTCACTGTTACATTGATCCTGAACGTTTTGACTTGTATCTAAACCAATTATCCCACTTGTGCGGCCCCGTTCCCACTTGATTCTGAAGCTCAACATTGAAGGAGTAGCTGGAGAATTTCACGGATGGTTGCTCTTTGCAGGGTGGTTTCTTCAGCCTCATGCCCTCCCCAGCTTGATCGAGAGTCCTGGAGGTGGCTTCTATTGTGTCCCTAGACACAGTAGCTTGGATTGAGTTGTGCAAGCATTCAGGAACTACTGATTTATTCATTGGCCCACTTTCTTGTGCGTGCAATATCACGCCAGATTGTGGCTCAACCGTTTTCCCATAGATTGTGGCTGGAGTTTAAAGCTCTGTCGCTCTCAGAAGCTGATCTCTGATAGTTCACACCAGTATTTTCTCCCAGATAGGCTTCCAGCAGCATCATAGATTATTTGAAAAGCTGGTTTCCAATTCAACAATGGGTGTTGTGCATTGCCCTACTCTGGTGTGACGTTTATTTCAGAACTCAGTTTCCTCTGGCTCTTTTGTATCTCGTTGCAAGTCTCCAATGTTTCCCAGTGTGTTTTTCCTGAATTTCTGGGCTGCTGCATGGACCTCCTTCTCAAGTTGTAAATGTTGGTGTGAAGGTAGGAGCACACTGTTGGTTCAGGAAAGCTTGCAACACCTTGACAATGTTTTGTGAAGGCATCTAGGATTTCATCACCGCACATTTGTTTGTCCTGTGCGTAGGGGTGGAACCTTGGAAATTGGTGTCTCAAGGTTCTTTGCTGATGCTCACATGTTCTCTTTCCTGCTGGAGGACTCGGACAGAGGAAGCTTGTATGTTGTGCGGCAACGCGATGGATTCATTTTGTGTTTGCTTGAATGCAGAGCACACATCAGTAGTGTTCCATAAGGTTTATGCCACTACTTTAATGCTCCTTGAAAGGTGATGGCCTGCCTTCACAAGGGCCAGAATTTGCACATACATATGTAAGAGCAAGCTCACTCTCCTTGCATCTGCATCCGCATTTGCACTTTAACATTGGCAAGAGATGCAGGGAGGGTTTATATGTATAATAAGACAGGAATTATTTTAACCGTCGACCTACTATTCTCTAGTATCAGCTAGTTGTAGATGAACCAGATGAGCTTGAGAAATAACCGGTTGAGGTTTGGGACATTAGGAAATTTATAGTTTTAGATGAACCGGATTGAGTTTGAGAAATAACCGGTTGAGATTTGGGACTTCAGAAAAATAACCATCGGATGAGTTTGAGAAATAACATGACTTCAGAATATTACCGATCATTTTAAAGGAAATTCAAAAGTCAGTATTGAAAACATTGCAGGAAGAGTGGCAGTTTTGGCTGGGTCTGCACCCTGGACGATGGTCACTTTTCATTCTTAGATGCAGATGCAGATCCAAGAATGGCTGGGCTTGTTCTAAATATGTATATATGTAAATAAGCTCTTTATGCCCCTTCCCACCTGACTTTACCAAATAATCAAAGTCTTTCCCAAAAACCGGGTAAAGCTCTCTCGATTTTAGCAAAGGCACTTGGTTATCTGATGCACCTACAAGAAGTTGCTCTGGAGATTTTCGAGTAGTTTTGTTAAGTAGCTTTTACATATGTTTATTGTTTCATCTACCAAGCAATGAATGTTAGATAGTTTTTGTCCCATCCCCAATTGTCTTATCACTCATCTATCTTACTATTGGATTTTGTTAATGGAGCTCCTCATGCTCTCATAGCTAAGACTAAAAGCAACCAATCACAAAGGCCGGAGGTGACACTTTTAAAGATCCTACAGTCTTGCCTCATCTCTAGGTACTAATGGGAGGGTTGGTGCTTGAAGCTTAAAACCTCCGCTTTTAAACTATGCCATATCATTTGCGAAGTAGGCTTGGGACTGATAGTGGTGCTGGTGTGAAGGCCGTGTTCTAAAATGAACTTTTAGGCATGTGGAAAGGGGATAATTACCTGGTTTTGCAAGATCTCCAAAGTTGGGGATTGTAAGGCCATTTTGAGCTACCGATTTACCCACAAGCAACTTCCCATTCTAGCGAACAATGCCATTGCTCAAAGGAGGGGAGGCTGATGAATTCCAAGACTATGGGAGTTTTCCAAGATGCAGGAAAGGGCTAACAAGAGGAACCAACAAGTCACTTTGCACAATTTCGCACCATCGGCATTAAAAAAGATCATGTTGTCTTGCTTTGGCATCACACACAATACTGGTACATTCTCACATCTAGATGCAAAGATCATCATATTGTGATGGAAGTCAATATCTCATCTAGCCACATGTCTGATTGTGTGGGCAATAATTAATTCCTTATCAACCCTAAAAAGTATGAGAAGCTCAATAAACAAACCAAGACACAAAGACCTAAATAAAGAAACATGTAAGGATGTCAACCTTGGAATTTGAAATGTCCATACTATTACTTCTGTGCTCACTAAATATAGTTCACCCACTAATGTAGGCTTTAAACCCATATTTGACTCATGGCCGCAACAAAGGACCAAGTACAGGTGAATAAACCTCGCTTCACATTGCAAGACCACATCTCTTTTTCTTTTCTTGTATGTTGTGTGTGTTTTTGCCAGACTCACAGAGAACTCATTTGAGTTCTAACAGGGAATCAAACATGCAATTTCTGTCTGGGAAAATCTACTTCTAGCAAAGGGTTAAAGCAATGATTTTCATGGTCATTCAACTTCTGAATATTGACGGGAGCGTTCACGAGTTTCACTGCGATGTGGAGAATTCCTTGGTGCCGGTTGTTTGTTGATTCTTCTTGTTTGTTAACAATGCTGTGATTGTGGACTTTTGAGAACTTGCAAGGAGGGGTCACAATGTGAAGGGAGAGTGACATTAATACAACAACATAGGTACCATGCCTTATCATAGCACTTCCAACTGTTGGCAGTTCTCAACGAATGAATGAATTTGAAAATTTATATTATATATATATGGACAATAACACTTGTGTGCATCATTGTACTTGGAACTTTAGAAAGATTTTCACACTTGCACTGCACAGAGTCAAGTGCAAATTTGTTAAAACAGAATCTATGTGCGTGTACTCACCACGTCTCGACGCATGGTCTGTTCGAGCAATGACGCTCATGCATGTTAATGACACGAATCGGTAAAAAAAAACACCACGATTCTCTGCACCATGTGAGGCCAAAGAGCAAGACGTTGGTGATGCGAAACTGCATCGCCTTTGGTCAAGTGAGAAGTCCAGAAGCCAAGAACACAATGATGCTTTGAAGTCACTCAATAGAGTGTGGACTCTGGAGCAACCTCCAAGTGTTGTCAGAAGATGAGAGTGTGAACACAATTTAAGATCCCAGCAAACAGTATCTGTCAATGTATTTGATCCTGACGGTAAAACTCTGGATAATGTCTGCCTGATTGTCATGTAAAATGTTTCATCTTCTTGTAACTTTTTAATTTGTTGAAAGGTTTCCAATACCTGAGATTATTTAGTTGAGGTCCATCAAGCAGTCATCAGACGTCAAAGTAGACTTTTCTTGGATGTTCAAAAAGGATGACTGCAATTGAGTGCGAGGACAAAGTGAAGAGGCATTACACTTCTGGAGACCACGTTTTGCATTCCAGGTGACAATTGTTGGCCAATTGAAATGACATCAAATCGACCCAAATTTCAAACCTTAGGGAATAACAAACACTAATCTCTACTTTTGTAAAGCATAACTGATAGTTTACTCTAATAAACAGTCTACACGAAACATCCGATTTAGTGTGGCCCACATTATTCATCATCAACCCAGATTAATTATCTTCCAATGGGTGAGTGACAACCATAGAGGGTGTTACAAGACACTTGGTGCTACATGACAAGTCATGAAACCCACGCTAATTAGCATGGCACACCAATTTTAATGTTACACTAAATCAAATGTTTAGTGAGCTTAAGATCTTGACCATTTGTTTCACCCTGTTCATGTTTCACGTGGCATTAGGTATTGTGTACGAAATGGTCGGCACTTGCTACACGCCATTATCATTGCAAGGTGGAAGTAAAGACGGAAAGCATGAATTTTTATATATTTTTGGGAACAAAGAAGGTGCGTGGCCACCTTGCTAGTTTTTTTTTTGTGTCAAGTAGAGAGAAGATTTCACGACCGAGAACCGAATCGCCAATCACTACACTCGGTTTTGAGTACCTCTCCACTATCATCAGGTAGTTCAGGGTCATCTCAGACTAATTTACAAATTAGTAATCTTCCAATGTTGTAAGACAAATTCTTGGTGACGCATGTCAAATGCCCATGATTCATAGGCTTGTAGTGTAAGGTATGTACAGAAGAAGAGGAAGTTGAAAATCATGCAAACTTTCAGCCTATTCAGCACACTATCATTCAGTGCGACGCGTCCATTATTTGACGTTGAAACTTGAAATTTGGTCCAAACTATTGGTTACTTGGTCCTTTTCCTCACCTTTTTTTTGAGGGGTAGAAGTTAACACTCAAGGTCTTCTTTTGAGGTACGAACACAGAACCTAGTTCTAGTACCTCCACGAAGTTAAAGCCACAATCCCAACCATATTGACTACCAAGTTCCAACTGCCAAATTAAAATAAAATAAAGTAAAATGGCGATCATATATAGCAGAGCTGACAATAATTCTTACTTGTTCACTGGAAGATAATAATTCACAGGTCTGTGTCAACGTGTGCATCTTGCCTTCTCGCAGGCACCTTAGAAGTTAAGTAACTGAGACATCACAGAATGAATATATTTTCGTGGTCATCCTAGTTTGTGGGGCTCTTCTGATTTAATCTTGCAAGTAGCGTATGAAGCATTGAAGCAAGAGAATCAGATAAGCTTGTCAACTACCCACTACGACAAGTACTTAAGATATCCCTCCAAGGATGTAGGGCAGAACAACACAGTTTGCACCAATGTTGGGAATGTAACCCTAAGTCCTATTATCCATTTTGGTGTCTCTCATCTAAACATTATTTTCTTTAAGAATCGTGAGCATCAAGTTGAGGATGGAAGTTGGATGTGACATTCATGTTAATATATTCAAGCGTGACTAGTTTCTTTTAAACTAACATTCATGTCGGGCGTTCCTTTTGATGTTTGTAACAAACTTTTGAGTTCTTGCAATGAGTTAAAATCCCTCTCAACAAAAAGTTATTTTCTCCACATAAGTACCATATTTAATATAGCCCTGAGATATGTATCCAATGGCTTATTATGTGATTCAACTTCTGGACTAAAACTTAGTGTTGGGTGATGTTGTATACTATGGGCCACACTAGGTTATATGCATGCCCATTGTAAATCAGACTACACACATGTCAACATTATTTATCATCATAAGTGTAGGTCACTAAATTACGTGTCCAAGCCTTGAGAGCCGCAAATCATTATTATTTTTTATATTCATTAATATATTCATAAGAAAAGCTCATTATGAGTTGAAACATATCCATATATCCATACAATCATGCATCTTTGGATTATACTTGTCAACCTCAACATACGAAGAGCACTCAAGGTCACTTAGATTGCGTACTTGAATTTAAATCTACACTAACATCAAGGCATTTGACCAATTCAAAAAATAAATAGGGTCACTTTTGACATAATTTACTATAATTGGAAATATGGAGTTCAAATACATGTTGTATGCATGGAAAGGCCTAGTTTGGGTCTCTTAGACACTTAAGGATTAAGTTAGTAGAGGAAGGAAGTGTTACCTCGAATTGAGAGAACTTGACCCTCATTCCTTGTAGCCTTGGCGTTATGTTAGGGATCTACTTAGAATAGCTCAGAGGACCATTTTGCACATGATTGGAGCGAGGGGAATTTTTAAATTATGGTGGGAAATTTTATTGAAAGATGGTAGAGGTAGGAGATCTATCATCTAACTATCATATGGGGGCCCAAATTGCAAGGTGGGAGTGTGATCAACAATAAGTGAATAAGACCCATTTTTGGGTGTGTCAATGGGAGTAATTGGAAAGTACAATTGGGGTTGAATGGCTTTCCGAGTGTCCTTGGGCTAAGAGAATGGAACTGCACATGTGCTCAATGCGGTGGCATTTGTCTTGAAGTGTTCAAAGCTATTATAGTGGTGACGACTTTTTGCCTGCTCTAGAAAACAAAGCTATCATTCTTTCTTTTGGTAGCTAGCCCAATCCTCATCGTCAATCATGTACTCATTTTGTCTCTTTGGTACTTCATCACCAACTAACGGATGATTAGTGAAATCAAGACATACACTTTTGAGGAATGTTTTGTGGATTGGTATCAAATTGTAAGAACTCATACCCGTGTAAGTTGAAAGGAGGGAACAACGTTGAAGAAAGTATGGGGATAGTAATACTACTAGCCCAGAAAGCACCATCACAAGCCTTAAGTGCAAATGGATTGTTGCCTTGGCAACTCCAATCTTCATATCATGCTCAAGCACATGATGAATTCTACACGGGTAGATCACTCTAAGGCATTTTTGTGCACCACGTGCAGCTAGGGTTTTTTTTGTTTTGGAGCTATTTACCTTCAAGGGCTGAATTAAAGCCTCCCTATAATTACTTAAATTTCAAAAATGGCCCATTTGTTTGCACCCTTCCATTACTTATATTGTCCAAGTCACTATAATTTTTTGTACTCTATATTCCTTTTAAGTAATAAAAACTAATCTACTTCCTAACGCACAAGTGTTGAGGGAAAGCATGGAAACAAAGAAGGGTGCAAATAGTAATATCATTGCAAACTTAGTTATGAAGAAAACACATAGGAGACCATAGCAAAGTAATACCATTACAAACATTATTATGATGAAAACACATAGGATCCTTATCTTCAGCCCCTATATTAATTTTACAAAAAATAATGGCCCACGTTTTATGTCCATCTAACTTACTTATAATGGGATTGTCTACATTTAATGACCCTTTCATTATTTGGAATTCCTTTATAATTTTTATTTCAAATGATTTTAATCCTCTCTATATTATGCCGCACGTCGTTTTTAAAATGCATTAAGTGATCTACCCGTGGAATTCTATCCAACCCTCTCCTCATCTTAGGTGGAATTCGAACGTTGCTAGATTTTTTACACTTGATTGTAGGATTTGTAAAGAACCACATTTTGGAGACATGTGAGGGACATGCGATTAGAAGTTGAAGACTTATGTTCAAATTTCTCAACTCCTATCACCCTCTCACTGGCAAGATCCCCTTAGGAGGTTTCCTTTACTTCCTTTGTTGCATGCTCGTGAGGGCATGCTTAGGGCCACTCTGCACATGAGCCAAGGGCCATGACCCATGTAACTGTGAGGGCCCTAGACTCTCATCAAAAGTTGTCTGAGGTCCTTGACTCTAACATGATATGTTAGAATTTGCATTAGGCCTACCCTTTGGAGGTGGGTCTGGTCTAAAGTATCCTCATGTGGTCCAGATATTTCATGTAAATATCCCTAGTCTATCATGTAGGATTTCATGTAGATATTTTATCCGTGATAATATATTTGGACCCTTAGACCTTCACCTTTTAGTGTGAAGTGAACTTGAACGGTCTTGGCCTTTTTGACCAATGCAAACTTGGACAGTCTGCTTGCACTTGATAACAATTACCTTTTTGCCCAACACAACAACCTTCCTCCACTTGGTCGCACTTTAAGACAAATAACTAACAATCTCCAAGTGAAATGTGTGGAATGACCGAATTGAAATAAAAAATGCCTACCTTTGGACTATGTCCACAATCCCCAATTGCACACTCTTAGAGTGTTCTTGGGAAAAAAATCTTAAATATTGGAAAATAAATAAAACCAAGAAGTTGTTGCCTTTAAGATAGCATTCAAGTTGTTATTGAGAGAGAATCCAAAAATAAAGACTTGACGTAAAGGCACTCACCCTTGTTGCACTCTCAAGGCCATTTTCAAGCTCTTGCCATGTTGTCAATGCCAATGTGGTCAAAATGGGCTTTTGCCGCCCCCAAGACGTTGCTCTAGACCAATACACTGTCCTTCATGAAAATTTGACAAACGAGATCAACACAAAACATGCGTTACCCCCCATAGACCCCAAACTATATAGCAAGTGGAGAGCAAACAACACCATTATAAAAGCAACAACATGCAATGCACCTAGCTAGACCCCTAGAACCCATCACCCATTCTCCATCATGTGCAACCCTGATGTCGTCCATACTTTCTTATCCACTTCTATTGACGTGGAGTCTCCATCTATTTTCATTGTTTTAAACACATGCTTCATTATCTACAATCTAGGCAATTCTCCTTAGTTGAAGCTCAACATCGTTTATAGTAGACCAAACATATATGAGATGCTTAGGTGGACCTACTTCTTTCATGAATTTAACTTGACATAAATAAACGACTCCCGATCTTTTATCACATCACATTTTTTTAGTGGAACTGCAATCACCCTCCTTGATTCTAAGTAGGGAATCATTGTAAATTATGTATTTAAATTCATGATGGGACCTGCACAGTGTGTGCTATTGTAATGGAAGTGTGGGGAGGGATGAAAACATGTGTATGGGGTCGTCGATTGTGTCCTCAAAGGGTTTGAACTCTACCTCTAAACAAGATCAACTGCGATTTTCATTTCATTTCCTTTGGCGCCAAATTAATTACATACTTCATTTAAATGGATAATTCAACTGTCAACAAATCCTCAGTCGTGACAATGTGAGATCATTCAGATTACCAAGAAGGATGTTTTCACCTTTTGGAGATATTTTAAACCCTCCCAATATTTGAGAACCACTAATATACTCCTTTGTAAGATGAATTCATAGAAGTGCAAAGTCAACTTCATGATTTTGCAGACCAACTTAGTAATAGGTTCTACCAATTCCATTGGAGTCATGAACCAAGTTCATTGTATACAATCAACTTAACTTTAACTTTCAACCAACTTCACTATATGTTGTGAACAATTTCACGATTTGGCATCCATATTCACAACTTCACAAAATCAATTTCATGAATTATATAACTATATTTCATAAAGAATGGTATATCATGTATAAGTTTCTCCTAATCGCTCCCCACAACTAGTTCTACCAAAACTTTCATTAACCTCTCTTATCCAACCGCAAAACTAGACATTGCACTCCAAACACATTTTGCGCTCTCCTCATGTGACCAACACTCTTCCCATAATCAAATCCACAACTGCACTACAGTCTCACATCCACAAGAATTAAGCACTCCAACTACATTGGGTTTGTGTTGCTAGTTTCGATGTACAATAATCAAAGACCAAAGAAGAACCCGCATTGCTTGCTTCCGGCTTGGAGGTACTATAATGAATGATTGAAGAAAATGGACATCAAGGCTAGAGGCTTATAGGTAAACATCGAACAAAGTGGAACCAATGAACAACAAGAAGGCAAAGAACGCAAAACGAGGAGGCGAGAAGTTGAGAATACGAAAACCACAGAGTGCAAAAAGATTTTATGAAATTGGCTTGGAAGATTCATGAAGTTGCTAGAGGTAAAAGTCCTTTATCACGAAATCGAGGTGTGCCACATGTCAAGTCGGTTTAGAAGAGTCGTGAATTGATTTGAAAGGTTCATGAAATTGGTTTAACACTCCGGTAGCATTGGTTGGAAGGTTCATGAACTGCACTAAATATGATTCTTAGTGCCACCGATTCTAGTTGTCTTGCTCAATACTAATTGTAAACCGCGGTACAATGTCACCAACACTAATTGTCAACCCAACATCATTTGTCATTTGCTTGTGAATTTTTTTGGGGAATTATAGATTTACAATGTTGCAATTACTGTCACTTACCAAGTGCCTTTCCATCCAAATTTCAATCACCCATGACAATTTTTCCTCACAAGTTGCTGACAAGAGAAGGTCATGGTTTTGGGCCAACGGCTGAACTCATCCACCATCCATGACACTATTTGTTCACTTATTCATAAGAAGTGTCATCTGAAAAGCTAGCATAGTGACATTAAATACCATAAGTAATGTTGCTTCGAGCCTTCATGAAAATTGAGTTTGCACTTCTGCATGAAGTCATCTTACCAAAGAAGGAAAGTAATTCCTCCCGCACAGTAATTGCACGGAAAGATGCAATCTCTTTTTTCCTTTCTTCCCCCAAGCTTTTTCCAAAAAGGCTGCAACACCACCAGCCAGAAAACAATCCACATGGAGTGTGTTGTTGTTGTTGTGGCCTTTTATGTGGCGGGATGCAACTGCTTGCTCACAACCCACACTCAGCCTACGCCCAAATTAAAGTAGGGTTGGTTGAGAGCGGACACCACACAAGACGCGCCTAGGGTATAGGCACACTGCACTCCGCAGAGCAGAAGGCCTCCAAGAAGGTTTCATCTTAAATGCTGAAGATCATCATGTGGGAGGCAGGCAGATCATCGGGAGCCTCGATAAGTGGGTGGAAGTGGAGGCGATGCATTGTCACCACCAGCGAATTTTTTTTCACTTTTTACTGGGGGGTGAAATGGCTATTATAATGGTTGTTTACATTGCAGTTTCGGCTATGTGAACATGTAAGGAAATTGTAAACATTGCGATGAAATGTGTGGTAGAATGAAATTGCCGCTATCTAAAATGGACAGTAGAGAAATGCAAATGCGATACTTGTTGTGATGCCTTTTGGAAGTTTAGCTAAGTGAAAAATAAAAAATATTACAAGGTCACTATTGGAACAAGGAAATGCAGCAGTAAATATGCGAAATTACATCCCACAAATTACGTCACAAAAAATTTAGGAGGAAACCACTTCTTTATTTACAATGGCATGCATCGCCAATAAGCCGTATGAGATGTAGGCTCTTAAAAGTAGAAGTTATATAAAATCCTTGTATTCTAAATAGTTATGAAGAAGTGGGAAAAACCCCCTAAATGTCTCATTCTATGCAAATCAAACACCAAGTGCATATCGGCCGCGCTTCGGCTTGCAAGCTCTCCAATCTGAAACGACATCCTTGTACGGGAATGATGTCAATGTGTAATGTTTTTGTGCAAACATTGTTGTAGCAAGAGGTAAATGTTCAGTTAAGCGGTTGCGGAGTTTGTTCTTCAAGAAAGAAATATTGGAAAATGTTCTTTCGTCTTCTACGCTCCCAAGAACCTACAAAATGGATGCAAAGAGACAAAGTCAGTAAGAAGCCAACTTGCATCCAAGAACATGAATACAAAAAGCATGAGAAAGTTTAAAGAAGTAATATATTTTCAAAATATAACCCCGTACCTGGATCATCGCAATTTCTGCGAGCTTAAAGAACTCGGGAAACATACCCTTCAAAGGGGCAGATTGTGCCAAGGCACGCCATAGTTTGGTTAAGGGATGAATGTGGGTGTCCATGGCCCTCATTGCATGAGGAGAATTATTCGCCATAGCCACAACAAACCAATGCAACTGCCGATCAAGTGCTATAGCACTCAACACTGCTGGACATGTATCACAAACATTTGTAGCGCTAGAGAAATCCTTGGTGTGAGCATATGTTTGCTTCAAAGTGTTCATGTACCCTGTGAGTTTGTCCTCATGCCCTGGCTCAAGCCAAAATTGAGGATATACAATGGACAGTGCATCCATTACCTCACTAAGGGGGAACCTACTTCCCAATTCCATCACCATCATGGCTGCAGCATCTGCAATAAAAAAACCAACACATTATATTCATGCTCATGGATGCAAAGCCTTGATATAATTAAAAGATGCAAAAATATAAATTAAGAAACAAAACTAAAAACAAACACATACCTGCAACCTGACCTTCACCTCCGATATCGTTCTATCAAATAATTCTCTTGTCACAAAACTCCTCAAGTGTGTGACATGATCAACGCAAGTCGCATTGAGGTGGGAACCGGCTGAAGTTGACAAATGGGCCTCAAAAACCAAATGCTCAACACAATCATTCACATCTGGATGCCACCTTAGGCGGATGCTCTCATGCGAAAGATCACATATCTTTTTGAAGCATGAAAATGCATCTGAAATGAATGCATTGTTTGTACAATACAAGTCATTCACATATGAGATACAAAGGCTCAATGCCCTTGTGAAATCACACACATATACACTGGGGGATTGTGCAAAGACAACCAAGGCTTTCACAGCCTCTAGAAGAGGTAGCACTGCAGCCAAGGTCAGTAAGGACTTGATATTAGCCATGAGTTCATAATTTACCTTGGTTGTCGGAATTGTTGATTTTACAAGATGATCAGAGTACATCTTCACCAAAAGGGTGCGGTATTCCGACAAAACACGTTTTAATGGACTCAACATTGAAATCCACCTCGTTTTTACATTTTGAAGAATTTTTCTGCCCTTAGACTCAAGCAATTCAGCAAGTTTTTGGAGCTCCAAATGACGTTTTGGGGACTTACTAAAATACTTGTGCAAAACAGCCAGTAGGGTTTCAATCCTAGCCACCATCTCCAGATCTGATAGACATTGCATTGCAAGGTTGCTTCGATGTGCCACACAATGCATGCCTTGCATATGTGGCGCATGAGAAATCTGCAGCTTGTTAATGACACCATTTCTCTTCCCTTGCAAAACTGATGCACCATCTGCCCCAAATGCCATGAATCGGTCTCTAATCTGATGTGGGGTTAACCCACCTTCATTAGTGAGTGCACCAAGAATCATCTTGGTTATATTATCGGCACCACCACCCTCAGTCACACGTTGCAAGTACAACAACATTGGCACTCTTTCCCAATCTTGAATTGTGTAAACATGCATGCTAATCCAAGATTGGTTGTCCAACGTTGTGACTTCATCGCAAGTGATAGAGAAGTAAGGGGCTGTACTTACTATTTCTTTTGTCATTGTTTGCACAACGTTAAACAAACTCTCAGCCATTTCCCAACCCGACCCCTCGGTCCAATGCTTCAATGGAACCTGCACATATACTCAAGTGCCATTACTAACCAACATGATGTTTCAAAACAAAATTAATAACATGAGCAACTGAAACTGAAAGGAAATGAAAGATTCTGACCTTAGGAACGCCCAGAAATTGTAACAACTCCTTCATGGGTGGATATTCTGTCATAGGTTTTCCAAATTGTAACAAGTGAAAGATGACTGTCATTTGCACTTCCTTGCGTTTTGGAGGAGCCCCAGCTGTAACTAGGGCTCCAATATCATTAACAGGCAGTGCTACAAATGTCCTCTCAGCACGCTTGTGGACGGAATTTTGGTCCCAATACCATTCACCTTTCTTCGCCTTCAAAGAAGGTAAGTCGCTAAGTGCTCTCTTCCATCCTTGGTGTTTTTTCAGGTTGTCATCTTTTGCATCCAGTATTTTGTCTCTGCCATTTACTTTAGAGCAGATGATACATCGAACTTTGTCAAATGTACCATCCCCTTCAGGGTCCTGTTGAGACCATGGGTATTTTGCTACCCAATTTTCTTGAAATCTGCACCAAGACATCATAAAAAACATATCCTCAAAATGCCAAAAAAATCCCCATAGGAAGTGGCCCCTAAACCCATAATGTTTGGGGAGACACGTGCGTGGCGGGTTTGGGTCGGGTATAGGCCTTCCGGTAGAGGCCACATGTAGGCCCTTCCAGTATAGGCCAAGAATAAAATGATTAGGTCCTACCGGTTGAGGCCACTTTTTTTCTTGTGAAAACTTGTGAAACTTATTCTTGGCCTCTACCGGAAGGCCTAAACGTGACATCTACCGGAAGGGCCCGCTCCACCTCCTCTAGACCGGGGGGGGGGGGGGGGGGTTATACCCGACCCGCCACGCACGTGTCTCCCCAAACATTATGGGTTTAGGGGCCACTTCCTATGCTGAGGCCCTCAAGAATGGGTACACGTCAAAACTTGAGAAAGAAAAAAACTTGAGAAAGAAAAAATATCACACATCAATTGACATGTTAGAAATTGAAATGACACATGCTTAGAAATCGGAAATTGAGACGACATTTTAGAATAATCTTAGCCCTCAGCCCTCAGCCAATGCATTACTCTCCAAAAAATATAGCCATGGTTAAGGGTTTAGGAGGTACCTTCTTTTCGGAATTTTTCGCTTCTTTGTTGGAGGTTCATGTGAGGTTGGTAGCAATTGGGTGTCTGATTGCTCATGGAAGCCATCTAAGTTGTTGCTACCACCACTTGAAGGCGCATCGACAGTGAATGGGGAACCACTGATGTCCAATGCATTAGCCTCAAATGAAGCAGGTACATGCAGTGGGGTGGGAGAAAAAATGGTTGCAGACGCGGTTGAAGAGATCTGGACAACCTCTTGCATTGCGGTAGTTGATAATTCTCCCCCAGGGGTGATCATCAACACCCTCTGCTTGAAGGAGGGACGTTTTCCAGAACCAGATGCAGGAGGCATTGCCATGGTAGAGCAACTGCCACCTGCACTCATTGCAACTGTCGGAGCATGGGATCGCAGATCCACAGGCGACCACACAAAACCAACTCCCCGGTAGCCATGCGATGTGGAGTGGCGTGGCACGGCGAACACCAGGAGATCACACAAAACCAGATCGGGCAAAGGCGACGCCAATGCACCAATGCACACACAATGCACACACAACAATTACACATACCACTTCGCAAAACAACAATGCACATACCTGTTGATTGCAGATTCCATAAATAAGATGTCGCCACTCCCAGCTCTGTAACGCCCACTCCCTATAGCCACACCCATCATCATCCTCATTAGTGAATGCAGTGAGAATTGTGCACAAACCCTACCTAAAAAATGCCCAGACTTCAATGTGGCTCCAAGCCTCCAACTCTGACGGCCTCAACAGAACAACCATGCACAACATTGTCTATCAAATCTGGAGTCTGGACTCTGGAGAGAATGGACAATGCACAAGTTCGCCACTAATGGAACCAGCGGATGAATCTGCCAGTCTGCGAAAGGGCTTCATCCATATGAACAGGCGGCTGCGAATGGCCAGGAGCGACGTGGAGAATCCGGCGACATAAGGTGGCGGAGTGGAGGGATGGGCCGCCGATGTGTAGGGTTGGCGAGGTGACCCAATGGCGATGTGATGGAATGGGCGGGAGGTGGGGGCAGCATGGAGGAGCTTTACTGCTTCTACTCATGGTAGATTTGGGCGATTTGGGGACACCTAGATTTGATTATTCTAATAGGGAATTTCGTGGCATCATTTAGAATATAGCATTAAATGCGAATAATCGCCCAAATAAAATTCGTTGGTCACCACCTTGTTATATAAGCCTTCCAATTAATATACAAGTTATAGCATATTATGTGTGTGTGGGTGTACGTGGGCTCCATGTATTGCGGTGATTGCGGGAATCTTCGGTCAACACATCAAAGTCTTTTGGGACCTGAACAGCAAGGAGGAGGCTCAAGTTGTCAGCCAAAGACTTTTTGGGGAAGAAGGCATGATGGTTGTTAAGAAACTGTCCAACCTCCGATTCCATGCTCGTGACCACATGGGGGAGGCCTGCAACAGTGATCCGGGAGATTGTTGGGCATGATCAGTTGAGATCCTGGTGTTTGCAAGTCCAGCCGGTTACATGTTGTCGACATCCTTTGGTTTTCCTGTATTAAACTGGGGTATATTCTTCTATAGATTTCTCTAAACCGATTGGTAATTTTCTTGCAGTATTGAACTTCAACTGGTAATTTCTCAAACTCAACCGGTTCATCTGTAACCAACTGCCGGTTCTTCCCGATCATAGGTTTGCAGAACACTTTCTAAGACACAGTATCCGAATCAGTGATCGGGGAGATTGTTGGGCATAATCGGTTCAGATCCGAGTGTTTGCAAGTCCAACCGGTTACATGTCGTTGACATCCTCCGGTTTTCCTTTATTAAATTGGGGTATATTCTATAAATTCCTCTAAAACGATCAGTGATTTTCTTGCAGTCTCGAACTTCAACCGGTTATTTCTCAAACTCAACCGGTTCATTTGTAACTAACTGCCGGTTCTCCCCGATCATTGATCAGAATAATCACATAAATCATTAATTCAAGCATTGTGTGATGAATACTTGAAATATCACACACGTATATATATATATATACATATATAGCAGCTCCACACATGCTGGCGGGGGTGGGCCGGCTGTGACTGCTGCCTCCCACCAGTGTGGGTCACTTTATGGGGGCGCTTTTCAGCTCCTGCCAGAGACTAAATGCAACGAAGCAATTTTATATTCATTTTCCAAACGTGTGGCTTTTGAGTACTATTTTATTACAGTATGCAAGTTTTCGAAGCTACGGTACATATTATACTTAATGTCACCAATTCTAGTTGTCTCGCTCAAATACTAATCATAAACCGTCTGTGTAGCGTCACCAACACTAAATGTAGACCTTACACTATTTTTCATTCCTTGTAATTTTTTTTTGAAGAACGTTGGATTTACAATGTTGGAATTCTTGTCACTTACTAAGTGATTCTTCATAATAGTTTCATTCATTCATGACAATAAGTGTTACGTTAAATAAATAGCACATTACATAAACGTTAAGATGTAGAATGTACCAAACTTTGTTTCAATGTATGGCATTTGGATGATTGGAAGGAAGTTGCGATGACAATGTTTGTAAAGTTATTCATACACAATGTCACTAAAAAAGTCAATGCAATGACATAAAAAAATACCATCCCCACAATATACAATATTTTGTGTCGTTAGGGAATGAATGGGCTATTATTATTACTATTATTATTATTGGAATTTAGGGTGCGTTTTAGGGCTGCGCCCTTTGCATACACCAATGCTAGATTGGTATAGAGGTGAATGCATGGTATCAAGAGTGAACATAAATAATGGTATGCAAGAACTTACATGTGGGTGTCAAAATTGTAATACCACCAATCAAATATCAATTATTGATAGGTTTGTCAACGTGAGAGAATCTTTGTATATCCGAGTTATTATCCATGTTGGTACTTAATTGTATTTAGCTAGAGGTGGTAGAGGTATGTGAGGAAATTGATAAAATATAAATATCTATAAATAATAATAAAGTGTACACACACACACACACACACACATGTTGTCATATGCATTTTTCATATTATCTACTATTTGACCATCATGATTCTATTTATGAAACAATTCCATGATATAATATAAGTATTTCGAAGTCTGGATTTTAAAATAAAGATTCCTTGATTGTGTGCTATGATTTTCTTAATATATTTATTGCAAATTACTAGTCCAGTTAGCAAGAGAATTTTGAGCCAACTTGGTCAATATCCTTACTTCTTTATTATTGATTTGTTGTTAATTGAAATTCTTTGGTTATTCTTTGTATTATGTGATGAAATACTGTTGTGGATGATTTAAAGTTGGACGAAAAGCCACTAAGAAAGTGATAGTAATTGCAACATTATAAATCTATAATACCAAAAATTTGTTTACAAGGAATGACATGTAATGTGAGGTTCTCATTCAGTGTTCGTGAAACTAATCGGTTGGTTTACAATGAGAATCGAGCAACACAAATAGAAATGATGAACTTAAATACAACAAAGCCCTTTTATTGTTTAGTAGATTGTGGGGGCCCAAGGGTAACATCATAGAAAAGTTTCCTAGGTAGGGGAAAAGTTTGCACCTAGCGAAATAATTTTTGCTCACACTCACTGGTGGCAATGAATGGAGTCCGTCCATTCACTGCTTAGCCACCACCAATATGTGTGGGCAATCTATTACTCACATCAATGACCATGAGTCATGACACCAACTTATACCAAAGTAATAAGAACTTAGTACTGGGTTGGGCAAAGACCGACCATTCACATCCCCTACCTAGTGTCGCCTATTGAAAGAGAAGTGACATTCCAATATACAAGACTTGTTCCTATCCATTCAAGTGTTGAGTCTTATTGATAGATGATATCTTATTGTAGAAGTATGAATGCCAAGGCTAGACGCCAACCTCTTTGAGTTGCCCGCCCCCCCCCCCCCAAAACCCACTATTATCAAGGTAGAAAAAGTCTAGTAAAAACATGACCCCCATAGATTTATGGTTTGTTCATTTCAAGTCTTCGAACTAATTTGGAGTCTTTAATATTGATTTTAAAGTTAAATTTACCAAAAAAGAGAAAACTACATGCTATAATAGAATCGCCTACGTTTTCACCTCGGGTGATAGTAGTAGGGGCCCAACTCAAAGAGGTGGACATCTAGCCTTAGCCAAACTCAAATTTCATGAAGTTCAAGTTCCAACCTCCACAAGCTGTGCAGGCACCCATATTATTGATCTGCTTCACTAAAACTGAAATGGATTGCAGAGTCAGCATGTTCATTTGCAGCTCACTTTTAGCAGGAATTTGATAGATTTTGGCTGCTGGCCTGCAAATTGCAATGAGTTGTGTCACTCCAAGATTCACACTACAACTAAGTTATACAATGGATTGAAGTGTTAAAAGTAGTTACCCTCTTGTACTTTCTCCCCAAACCTTGGCCTTGAAGCTCTCTAATCATGTTGCATGAGCATGAACAACCACTGGGCACTCGGAGTAGTCATGTTGATGGGGATAAAGCATGGTTGTGGTTTTTGCTTGCATGTATTACGCTCTTTCCATGGAAATAGAACCGAAGAAAGTAAACTGCAACCACCCCTAGTGTTACAACCCTTGATTGTTGATTGCAAGTAGTCAAATGAAACACATGTTAAATCACTATCATTAGATACTCAAATAAATCCACTTAAAAACTAAGTATATCCAAGACCAACATTGAACCTAAAACCAACACTATGGGACTTCAAAATTTATGATTATGGACATAGTGTTGGTTCTGGGTATTCCTACCTTAAGCTCAGTCTTCAACTGATTACACTACATAGTGGGGCACTTTGTGCAGCATTAGCCTAATTACTGTGACGAGTCACGAACCAAGATCTTGTTGCGCTTAAGCTTAATAGAAGCAGAGGGTCTAGTGTTCCTCACAAGTAAGTAGAGAACATGAGAGAGGCTTAATATGAAAGACCCCAATCTTATGTTGTGAGAGCAGTTTATAATTAGCAGCAATGAAGAATTATGCACCGCTTAGCGATGCTCTAAGTTAAGTAATGCAGGATTGCTTCCCTTCAACACACTGGGTCCTTTCTCTTTGATTTCCATGACATAATTTCTTGAGTTCTAGATATTGTGTGGGCAGTGAGTGCATGAGTGATGTGGAAGCAAGTCTGCAGGAGCACATATCCCAAACTTAAAAAAGAATAAATTGTATGTGCTCAATGAATTTATGTTTCAGGTACACCAAGGGTTCTTTGTTACGTTTTCACATTTATGTTTCACTGGTGGACTGAAATGAGCTGTTATGTATAGAGTAGTACAGCAGTCTCACCGAAAGTTGGTTTTAAGTTACAGTCACTCCTACACCGGTTCGCCTGACATGCGGGCAGGTGGCATTAATTGTTGAGTGTTGTAATGGATATATTTGTTTTGTTCTTTAACTTATCTTTGCTTTCGGTGAGTGAGGCCCTGTTTGTGCGTAGTAGTGGATGGCAGAGTGATTCGGTGATCCATCATAGCCTTGGACTCTGTTACAGGAATCCCACATTGAGAGTTGCAGTACTTTTCTAAACATGTGGACCTACTATATCTTCCCCACTAGGATAAGGTACGAGAAGGTGGACCTATGTTTCACTGTGAAAAGTCAAGGCACGGATAGTGTGGTATGTGGGCGGCTCCGTAAATATGGTGTCCACACTTCAAACAACCAGATGGAAGTTCCCCTATGCACTCGACATCCCATTTTAATTTGGCTCTCCATGATGGCACACACATCCACATGCCTGCCACCAACACAACACTCATCTTGTCTCTTTCAATACTTATAATTTCCTGTGACTCGATTCCAAAGAGGACGAGAGTTTCTGGGTTGTTGAGCATCCGCCTTCATTGGGTGAACCTCCAACTACCCATAATAATCTTCCTTGATATCCAAGCCCTGCGCTCAACATTCGTAACTCAACCCAAGCTCTGACGGCAGAATGGGAATGTGGTCCGAATTCGTAGGTGTCCATTATTGTGGTGGGAACCCAAAATTAAATTCACGTGACAAACAAACACAAAGCATTAATTGCGTGGTGGTGTTTCAAGAGCGGCTCACTTACATACAATGCGGGTTCTGATCGTTTCAACTCCAACAAGCTGCGCAAGAACCGCAAAACTTGCACTCCGGGCTTAGTGCTCGTGCGGGGAGTTGAACTTCTCTCCTCCAAGTTTTGGATCCTGTGAACCAAACAATCAGGTGATCCAAAACAATCCTGCAATCGAAGCTCTCAAAATAGCCTGCCAAGGACTTGTATTTATCCACCAGGTATGTGGCCCTATTGTAGGCACTTCCAACTCCACAAACGATTTTGACTGTCGCCTCGAATCAGGAATTGTCTCCTCCGGTTAATAATTGCGTATCACGAAGACCGTCATTTCAAGTGTCCGAATTGGAGTTGAGAGGCAAATGGTATAAGAGGTCAAAGTGAAGATTCTCTTTCTCTTTGAACGATCACATGGGCTGTCCCATTTGCATTAAGAATCGAACCTAGAACAGTGTCAATATTTCGAGCACGTAGTCCAATCTCATCGTAATACAAGTTCGTTCTTGTGTCCGTTTTTAACTACGAGTTGTGCCATACCCCACTCTAATAGAGTCTCCGATTAAGAAGAGTGACCAAACTATGAGTCCCCACACACTTTATTTCAGTGCCTCTTTCGGGCTTCTCAAGTCTGGATTCACTGAGTTTTGGGCCTTTCTTCTCCATCTGTCCAAGTTCAGTGCCTTTTATTAGAAGCAGAAGTGGAGGACCTTGTGAGTCATTCTGGGCTTTGGGCAGCTTCGTAATGACTGCAAAAAATCATGTGTGACAACTTCCACGAATCCCAGAAGTGCTTGAGGGGTAGCTTCTCATCACCATTTGATTGTATACTCTGAGTGCTTGCGTGTTGCCATCAAAAGGGCCGTTACAAATGGGAGAGTTCTTCATGTTGATGTGTACTTTTTTGTTACAATTCATGCTCATGCTTTGTACCCTCAATCAATGAGCTACTAGTGTTGTAACTTGACATCCAACTTTCATGTTGACCATATCACATAGCGTTGTGTTCTTGTAGATTTGTGAGCCCTTCTTTGTAGAAGAAAGCCATACCATGGGAATAAGACCCAAGGTATGTACACTAAACATCCAATTAAGTGTGGTATTAAAAATTGTTGTCCCAAGTTAATTGAGTGGCCTTTGTGATTTGTCATTCAACACCAAGTGTGAAATGATACCATGTCAAGATGTCACAACCCAATTATTGCACGACAATCATGTGGGTTGAGTGTGGGCCAGACAAAATCAAATGTTTTAGTTAAGTACTTAAATGGACATTAACTTGTACTAGAAATCAATGTATGAGGGCCGTTTTACACATGTGACCAAGGGTTTTGAGAAAAACTTAGGATTTTTGTGGCCACGGTCACCACATCACGTTTAAAAGCCTTGGTCACATGACATAGTGTAAAGCGGACTTAGACCGGGACATAGTGCTTATAATGAAAATCAAGAATAACACTATATTCGTTATTTGGAGACTTTTTGTTAATTTTGAGACTATTTAAGGACGTGGCTTTCACATTTATAGGAATGAAAACACTACAAATATGCTATGTTCCCAATATGGAAACAAATATGAAACTCAAATGCATGTAATTACACATATAAAAATAGGGAAATGGGACAATTACAACATTTGCATATAGGAAATCGATATCATATTCATTGAAGAGGGTCAAAATACAAAATGCAAGTGGAATATCCACTATTAGGCCAAAGCCCTAGAAACACAAATCCACATCTATATGTATTTTAATATAGCCTATACATTTGGACCATGAATAGGCGTCACTCTTTTGTTTTTGAAATACTATTATTAGCCTTTGCGGCCGTTTCTTTTTCTTTTGCTTTCATGTCGTCCATGGCTCTAAATATCTCGGCTCCGCGACTGTAACCTTGTTTATTCCCATTCCCAGCCCTCGAATATATGCCATTTTCCCATATTGGCCGACCCCCTACCGAATAAGTGGAATACGAATGTGTTTGGGAAACCGAACGTCTTGCACTCTTTCGTAGGGCCAAATAACGATCAGACTCGCAAGTCGCAGTCTTCAGTGTTCGCCTATCCAATGACGGAGTGGAGGATGCACGTCCCACATCCATGTATATTGGGGTCTGAGACAATGACCATAAATATATATAACGACGTGGGTTAGTATAAGTTACGGATGTAAGTCCGAAAAACCCAAGAATTTGAAATGCACTAAATTAATATGCGGACATCATGAACGAAAAACTTGAGAATGCCAATAGTGGGGCACCTTGGCCTTCGGGGCGGCGGTTTGATCTTCAGGGACATCGAGGGGAGTAGACACAAGCACAACCGGGACGTTCGTAAAGGCCGGGACATCAATGTGGGGTTCATCCATGCAAAGACGCCTGGTCGACCGCGGGTTTCGAACGTGCTTCTCATTGCGGAGGGGAGATGGGGATGGGGGTAGAGCGTAATTGAGCTTTGCAACCTTTGGAGGAGGGCTATCGACAACTCCGTCTTCGAACCCCGAGTCTTTGGAGTAATCCACGGCAGAGGCGGCATCGACGGCCGAAAATTGAAATAGTGAAGGCATTGAAACGTCGGTCACACCAATGGAAGGGGAGCTGGGGCCCGGCTGAGATGTAGACATGCCATGTCCGAGACTTTGGGATGCTTGGTGAGGCAACTAAGGCACAAAAATACATTTACAAAATAAGGAGAGAAATGTTAGATATAAACATGGAGAGTCCAAGTACAGAGCCAAAAAGTATCAAAGTTCTCATACCAATTTATTGAGTTCAGCAAAGCCGTACAACCTCCTAAATTCTGTATCTCTTGGGCCTAGAGGTCTATTGCCAATACGATTTGAGAGGACAAAATCCGGGACACTTCCGGAGTGATGGGCAAGCCTTCTAATATAGGGTCCTAATTCTAACTCTAGGAAGTTGTCGTTTCTATCGCCCTCCCAAGGGTTCGGGAAAATGCAGTTGCCCGGGGGGTTGAGAACGCTCTTCCCCGGGCTGTCGTCAATGAGGAGCGTGTTCTCCGGAGTGGGCCAATAACCTTGGGGGACCCCCTCCAACATCGGGACGCCCACCCAGAGGTTCTTCCTCAGCACCTTAAGGAATTGAGGTCCGCGGCCTCCTCCGACCTTGGGTACAATGTTGCCGCTACGGTCATAAAGGTCATCGCAGTGTTCTTGACCGAGAAGCAAGCACGGCATTGCGAGTTCTCGGAAAAGGAAACTGACGACGGCCTTCGTGTTGTCCATCAGCATGGAGCTCCAGATGATGACATGGGCCAAGCCGAGGACCTCACGAAGGAAGCACCTCAAGCCGGGCCGGACGCGCACAACCTTCTTGTTAATTAGTGTATCGAAGCGCCCGCCGTAATCCATGTCTTGTGGAGTACGGTAGGGACCCTTGGACGCACTATTGGAGATATGTGTGGATTGACAAAGCACGCCATTGAGGTCAAATATTATGAAGTTTTTCCTCATAATATGGCTTTGTCTTTCGGCGGGGTGGCGACATATCTCCGACGGACCCTGTGATGGCACATACTACCTAGGTGAATGGCACTACCCAGGAAAACCAAATGACAAGCATGCAAAAACGCAACAAAGAAATGCGAGGCAACAAGTATCCGAAGAACTATCCAGTTCAAAAAATTGTATTAATGTGTTTGGTGATATACATTTCGCGAATAATTTACATTGTCACTAAAGGTCTCTCCTAAGATTAATTGAGCCTACACTAGCAAAATTGGATCCGCCGCCGCGGGCGAAGTCGAGATTCGAACTCGAAAATATGCACACGCCACGAAAGCTGGCTGACTGGGAACTTACGGACGCGCGTCCGTAAAGAGGGAGGCATGCTCAAAGGTTGATTACCTCTTCAGCGGTGAGTTCCTCGCCGGCAGTGCCTCCCTCACCAGGCCCAGTTGCGGGGCCAGGTTCCGGACGCGCGTCCGTAAATTCGCCCTGCGTGTCTTCCACCACCAACAAATCGGCTCCACCTGCTTGCGACGCTTGCGTGCCGACGAAAGGTTGATCCTCATGCGAGGAGTCTTGGCCCCCCCGCATATGTACATCTTCATCGGCGAGGGGGGCGTCGCCCATGTTGACATCTTCATCGTCTCCTATGGCGGGAGGGGAGGGCTCTGGAGCGGCAGCAACCTGGGGAGGGGGCGGGACAACCAACGCGGGGGCCGTATAGGTGTGCTCCGGTATGTACACCGTGTGGCTGCTAGAAGGAGGGCGCACCAGAACGGGGGGCACGGACATGGCGGGCTCGGGAGCTGCATACACCACTTGGGGTCTTGCCTGCAAGCTTGCCATCATGCTCATGAATTGTTGGCTTTGAGCCAAGAATTGTTGATTTTGAGCCATGAGGTCGGCGTGCCTCCGAGCAGACTCCAACCTAGCTTGTTCCATCTCAGCTTGGATGGCGGCCATCTTCCTGGCGTGCTCTTCGTTGGCCTCCCGGAGCCGCATGTCAAGCTCTTCCTTCATCCTCTTCTCCATCTTCTCGTCCAGCTCGGAGACGGACATGGGCTCTCTCTTCACCTTGCCTGGCTCAGAAGGCAAGGCGGAGATGGAAGCGTACAGCCTCACCTCATCCTCGTCTTCATTTGAGAGTTCCAAGACGGCGCCTTCGGGGTATTCGTTGTAAAGCGTCTTGTTCCTCTGCCGCCGGCTTGCACGGTAGGAGTCGATATCGGGCCTCGATATCAACTCTAGCATATCTCTACCTTCCATGGGCGGGAGCGCCGCCTGCTCACTGGGCTCTCCCCCACCAGAGGACGCCGTGCATCCGGTTTCTGCAGCAAGGTCCGCATCCCTCTCCGCCATAAGCCTTGCAGCACGAGATGGCCCCGCAGTGGAAGGAAGCCCAACTCGAGAAGTGGGAGTCCCAAAGGGTGATAGACTAGGCATATTTTGAGGCACCCGAATTGGAGTGACGTTGGGCTGCGCCTCCTCTGCATCCATGTCGTCTTCACCCAGGAGATACGCCACGCGATACACTGAATGACGAGCAAGACCGCGCAAGTCTTCCTGCCTGGAGGGCTGTCCCCTTGGAGACATTGGATCATCGTCTCCATCGCTGCCCCACCCGCCTGCATGAGAAGGCTCCTCTCTGGAGGCAAGAGGAACAACAGGATGTGGGGTAATGATATCCAAGAAGTCATTGAGATCCATTTTCTCTGCAAGCTTCCTGTGATCTTTGCACTCATCCATGTCGCCAGCCCCCACAAACGAGTTAACCTGCAACCCAAGCATCTGCACCAAATAAAAAAAGTTAGTGGATTGTTGGTATCAAGATTGAATTGACGGGGAAGATGGACATACAAACATGATGCAGTGTGCATTTTACGGACGTGCGTCCGTAAAATGCACACTGGGTTAGGTTTGATAACTTTACGGCCGCGCGGCCGTAAATATGTACTGCAGCGCGGCCGCAAAGTTGAAATGAACTAGGTGGTTAAACTTTACGGTCGCGCGGCCGTAAAGTTGCATCAGGTGGAGGCATGAAAGTTTTTTTAAGTACTTACCAATGCCGCATAAACAAATTTGGTCCCCCCGAAGACGTTGTACACTGTCTCACTCATCACAGTCACAGCCTTCAATACTCCTATGTAAAAGTCCATTCGGAGCTCGGTTGCCGGGCAGATTGCGAACATCGCCTCGTCCATTAGCTCCTTGGGGTGTGGAGGCGGCAACTGGTAAATTTTCTTGAACACGCTCTTCGCCTTTACAGGCAAACGCCCACTTGGCGAAGACTTCCGTGTCAAGAAATAGAGACATATAGCGCCGACCTGCTTTACCCCCCTTGCTTCTTCGATGACAGCGATGCCTTCCGTCTTCGCGGGGACGTATGTGCTGTGGAAGATATTGTATTCGAGATCCATCGTCGAGTTGTATAGGTCGACGACCGCTACGGATCTCTCTTGGTCCACAATCCACAGCCACACGTTTGGCTCCAGAAGTGCAGGGGACCGAAAGCTCTTGAAAGCTTTCAGGAAGCTGTCGTAGAAAGGGGTCCCTGGAGGAGGTTGTTTCCAAGAATTTGGAAATGCACGGAAATCAAAGATAGCAAAAGGACAACCCCGGGGGTCATCTCTCACAGTGGCCCGCGAAGCATGGGTGTCCCACTTGCCGAACTTGAATTGTGATGTCACAGCGCAAAACCTCGCGACACCCTCGAATTTGGCATTATTCTTTCTATCGAGGAAGTGTTTATACAAAGTTGTCTCCCTTTCGTCGATAGAACCTTTCTTCTCGTTCTTCCTTGAGCGCTGGGCCAAGAACGGAGATGCTGCTCTTATCAATGCCTTCATTGAGACGCCATTGATGTGGTATGCTATTTTCAATCCCCTCCAGTTGTCCCACACAATGTCACCATCTGCATCTGTAAGGTTGTAGGCGGGTACCAATTTGCCTATCTCCCTTATAGCCAATGTCTTCTTCTTCCTGTATTCGCACCATTCCTTAATATGGTACGTTGAAGGCTTCATAAACCTTGGTCGTTTGAGGAAGATTTTTGGATACGGCGTTGTCCTTCTCGGAGTCTCCTTAAGAAGGTGTTCTGCCGCCTTGTAAAGCTCGGCATCGAGCAACCCTTGGAGGGGACGGAAGAACTCTCTGAGGATTGGAGGCACCTTAATCTTCAAGTCCTCTTTGTACTTCTTCTCCGTCTCAAGGTTGATGAGTTCTCCGTTGCTGTGTGCATGGAAGACGCGCATCCAGATAGCCCAGGTCCTACCCGACGAAGTGATGAGCTTCAGTTCGCCCTTCAGATCTTGCACTGTCTTCATGCCGCTTTGCTTCATGTCAATGCTTGAGAACTTCGTCACAATCGCACTGCTGAATGCCTGCAAGTAGAGAAACAAATGAGTTGTTGAAATGAGATCAAAAAATGGAATGAGAACCGTCTAGTTTACGGACGCGCGTCCGTAAACTTGGAGCACACAAAGAATAAAGGGAAAGTTTACGGACGCGCGTCCGTAAACTTGGAGCACAGAAAGAATAAAGGGGAATTTACGGACTCGCGTCCGTAAATTCATTTGGGAATATTACCTGCCATTTGGGATTCTTGACGACTGCGTTGTCCCTCTCTTTTGGTGGACAGCCGTGCTCCTCCCACAAGGTCCTACCAGCCACGATGTTGGCTGCCCATAACGCCTCAAACGCTTTGATTTTGTTTGTCTGGTTGAGGAAGGCAGATATGGCGATGAGCTGATTGGAGTCCTCTGAATGCACGAGAAGTGCCTTCCAATATCGGATTGTGGGTTTCAGAGGGCTCTTCCAATTATCGTCTGCGAGGAGAGCTTTTGTCGCTTCCACGCTATGCTGGCCGTCCACGATGTAGAATTCCCCTTGCTTAATAATTGGCCAATGTTCTGGTGTGACCTCCACGATTGGATCCTTTGGGATCACACATATGGTCTGCCGGTCAGCTTTCGGGTTGTTCATGATGTTGTTCATCTGCCACCAGACCCCGCTCTCTTCTTGCACCCGAGTATTCATACTTTCAGTGCCCTGGTGGCATTTATAAACATCCACGTCAAATGTGAAATACATGCCCATTGGCCAGCAGGCTTTCGTTTTTTCGTCGAACTCTTGTTGAATTTTTGTTGATAGATCAGAGTTCGGGCGTTCTCCTTTCTTCAGAAGTGGTGCGACAGTAAGGGTGGAGCTGACATCTGGACCTTCGGTAAGTCCAGATGACTCCATCTGTGAATGGGAGCGTTTACTGGATGGTCTGCTCCCTCTCGATGCTCCACTTTGGGACGGTTTTGATCCTTCCGGGACTGTCTGTGGAACACACGGTTGTCGTTCAGAAACGACTTTCTTCTTCTTTTTCCCCTTTCTGGACTCCAGGACTGCCCCATTCACTCTCGTGACATTGTTGAGGAGTCTTCCAAGCCGCTTATCCGTCCAAGGTGCATTGCATGCATAGTCTTGGAATTCAGTTGCAAGATTGAAGCAACCCGCATCCGGGCTGCCATTTTCGCATTCAGCCTTGTGGAATGGATGTCTGTGCTCATGAAGAAGAATTGTGACTCTGTCATCTTGTTTTTCAAGATCTATGACGACATAGTCACCTTGGGCCACTCCACACTCTACTGACCAATTTTTAACTCTAACCCATTTATCTACATCTATATCTTTGGTATTCATTTGATACCCAAATCTAAGTACGAATGTGTCATTCTCAAGTTTCTCTACGTAAACTGTCCAGTTGTCTACTGTGTCTTCGACTGGCTTGTAGTGATCGTTGTGGCTTATATCTTTGATGGCGGGTGGAAGTGGAGGCGGAAGAAACTCAAATGCCTGGTCAATTGCAGGTCTTTTTGTAGATGCCATCTACAAATGCAAAAAACAATGCTTAGCATCATGATCAATGTCAAGTTTACGGACGCACGTCCGTAAATTTTCTACAGGTTGTTTTGAATTATAATGTCAGAATGAACTATCCGAAAAGATTTTGCATATGTCAATACGAAATTTCACATGTAGTTTACGGACGCGCGTCCGTAAACTATCAACGGGTAGTTGGGGATGAGAATCTCAACTATGAACAAAGATAAGATTTAATAAGATAGTTCTAGTTTACGAACGCACGTCCTTAAACTAGTAGTTGGGTTTACGGGGTTAGCACTAATTTACGGACGTGCGTCCGGAAACTAGGAATGGAGTTTACTTGGATGTCACTAGTTTACAGACGCGCGTCCGTAAACTAGGAATGGGGTTTCCTCGGATGTCACTAGTTTACGGACGCGCGTCCATAAACTAGGAATGGGGTTTCCTCGGATGTCACTAGTTTACAGACGCGCGTCCGTAAACTAGGAGTGGGGTTTACTTGGATGTCACTAGTTTACGGACGCGCGTCCGTAAACTAGGAGTGGGATTTACTTGGATGTGACATCCAAGGCGTCCGTAAACTAGGAAAATATATTGTCCATTAGTAATAATATTGTTTTTTAAATATATCCAAAACTTACGGACGCGCGTCCGTAAGTTCTGGATATATGTTGCATGCTTCACCCACCTGGTGCGTCAAAGTTTGCGGACGCGCGTCCGTAAACTTCAAGCCCTACATTGGTTAATCTGGTCCTTGTTAAGAGGGTTCCGGATTTTCAGGAAGGTGGTTTTGTATATGATGCAAAATACAAGCAAACCAGCAAAGAACAAAAAAAACCAAGCAATCAAACAATCCAGCAATCAAACAATCAAACCAGCAAGTAAAAAAACAAGAAATAAACTAAAACACAATCAAACAAGCAATCTATGTACTTATGCAAGAGGCCAGCAAGTAAACAAGCACCCACGCCAGCAAACAAAGCAAAGCAAAGCAGCAAGCACAAGCAAATCAAACAACTGTAAGCAAACAAACACACAAGCAAAAGAGAGAAAAAGCAATCACAAGCAAGCACATAAACAAAAGATTAAAAAACAATCACAAGTAAGCACAAGCAAGCACAACCAGCTAGCAAGCACAAACAATGATACAAGCAGCAGACAATCAAACAATTAAACAAGCAAGTCAAAGCAAGAAATTAACTAAAACACAATCAAACAAACAACCTATGTCATTATGCAAGAGGCCAGCAATCAAACAAGCAACCAAGCCAGCACAACAAAACACAAGCAAGCACAAGCAATGCAAAGCAAAGCAAAACAAAGCAAATCAGCAAAGCAAAGCAAATCAGCAAAGCAAAGTAAAGCACAAGCCAAGAAAGCACAAGCAAAGCAAAACACAAGCACAAAGCAAAGCAAAGCAAACCAGCAAGCACAAGAACAAACACAAACACAAACAACAAACAACCTTGTGAGGTGACCAGGAGCGCCAACAGCAAGAGGAGCGCCAACAGCAAGAGGAGAGCAAGAGGAGAGCAAGAGGAACGCCAACAGCAAGAGGAGAGGAGCGCGGAGAGAAGCGCCAACAACAAGAGGAACGCGGGGAGGAGAGGGTTTAGGGTGACAACAACAAACCCTAGAGAAGCAAGAGAGGAGCGTGAGAAGAATGTGAGGAAGAAGAGCGAGAGAGGGGAGGCGGAGAAATGAGAGGGTGAAAATGGGCGAATGAAACCCTAAAACCCTTAAGTACTCAAGAGGAGCCCTCCAAACGCCCCGACTCCCAACGTCCCATCCACCCCGCACCCCATTGCCACGTGGCAGAACCCTATAGGTTCATATTGGAGAGGTATGTGGCACACCTCTCCCTCTTTAGTAAGACACGTTTGGAAATCACAAAAAATGTCGTATTATCGACATGTTGTCTTCTCGTTAATATGACAAACGCTGTAAAATTGTCGTACTATTGAGCGAATAAAAAAACAAAAGAAATATGAGCTTCAAAACACACACGACGGATGTAAGCAATTATTATATATATTGTATGAAATAATAACGTATAACTTCAAACAAATACAAGCGTTCTCAATAATTATTGAAATAAGAGTTCAGTGATCTGAGTCTAGTGTTGCCTACCTAAGTGAAACAAGTTGTCTAATAAAAAATTAGACAACAATGATGCATAACGTTGACGCTTTAATATTGTACGTGAAAAAACATCATCCAAATGAACCAAATGCAAATTAACATTAAAATCAAAGCCTTCTGCATTATTGATTCCCAAAACGGCATCCACCAACTCAACAACCATTATACACACTTCTTGCTCAATATCATATGTATATAAGTATTAGTTGACATGTCACCATCATCCAGTCGCAACATCCAATTACACTAAATATCACTAATCCTATGAAAGTAAGGTACTTTTAACTGTGAACTCAAACACTAAATTTCAACTATTAATGGTAATAAGTGGAAGTGACATATAATGTGTACCATTAATTATATGATTAAAATTTAACAATGACAAAAGGAGAAGGGACATGGTAGTAACATAGCATGTAAGATACAAATTGTAAAAACATAGCACCAGTGACCATTGGGTTCTGCACCTTGTACTCGAATATAGTCTTTGTTTAAAATAATCTCTTGAAACCCTTATTTTCATTAAATAGTGGCAGGCTCTTGGTCTGAAACCTAAATATCACCCTTATTTCATTTTTTCCATGTCGACATAAATATTTATATATTTCACATTTTCATTCGTAGGTTTATTTGGGAATTGTTGTTCTGCCAACCGACTATGGTGCTAACCCAACTCACACCATATTACTTCATAACTCCACATTTGATATTAGTCCTTCAATGTAGCATCATATTTATGACAAAGCCCAACTAACATAAGGTGAAGATGCATGACCTAGAGTCATATTAGTCACCTTTCATTTATTAATACCCTAACCAAACCCATTCTACAATACAAATCCTAATGTTTATTAAGTTCACAATGATAAGCCTAGGGAAGTTTTCGGTATTGAAACTATAGGACAATATGAGGTTGAGTAACTCAAGTGTAACATTTTTTTGTCGAGTTGTTGCAATATGAAGGTAAGTGGACTTTAAATGACTAGTACACTAACTATCGCTTATTATTACGAATTATGATATGCTACAACTATTTATTGTATGATAGTATATCATTGTCCACAATTAAATTACATCAATAAATTTTTTTTAAAGATTAAGCATTTTGTAAATACAAACATCGACATATGCCACTCTTTGGACTCCTCTATCAAGAGTCTTTGAAAATATTTGTATTTGTTTGGAGTTATTAGCTCTTATTTCATATCATCTATATTGCCTATTAAACTTGTTGTATATATATCTTTGCGCTCATTTTTATTATGATAATTTCGTATTCCCTCAATAATATGACAACTTTACGCCACTTGTCATATGAATGAGAAGACGACACCTAGATAACATGACCTTTTTGTGTTTCTCACACTTGTCATACTAAAGAGGGTGAACAATAATGACATTCATGTTCGGTTTGGATGAATTTGCATGTTAATCTCTTTAATTCTTGGAGGACATAACTCTCGTCCGTCACTTGAGGTCATCCTAAGCCGGTATCAATAACATAACTTCGAAGTGCGAGGCTTGGAAGAAATTTCACCATATTTTGAGAAGAACGACATAATACTATGGGTTGAGGGTTTAGGGTTTAAGGGGTTTAGCATGAATGCAAGTCTAGAACCTAGGGTGAGCATTCAACTACCCTACTTCTTGTAATCATGAAGCCAAATTGCTTGCCTCTCATTTGAGAATTTTAATGATAAAATGAGGTAGTGGGGGATGTCAATCCAACTACACTCTTTGGAATCTTGTGTCAAGAGTTCTTGAAAATGTTTGTATTTGTTTGGAGTTATAAGCTCTTATTTCATACCATCTAATAGGGTTGAAGTCATATGCCTATGATATTATCTTGCACAACATTATGAATTAATTCAATCCCTTTGAACATAGGTCTAGTAAGCTTGTATTAAAAGTGCACGCAAGGGTATGTATTGAATTTACATCCCTCTTATATATTAAACAACCATCGGGATTCATTGAATCCTTTCACGAGCTTGTATATCACCTACATCAAGTAGTAGCAAACTGTTTTTTATTCTAGAGTTTTGTTTCCATGGTGACATGGATTGATGTGTTAAGTACTCCATTAAAGAATACCAATTAATATATAAGATCTTCAAAATCTTTCATCAAAAGTATATGTTAAGAGCAAATGGCTAAAGCCGGCTTGGAACATAAATATTATAATGATCTTCAATGTTTTGAAGCCTTAATTGTTTTCATATTTGTATCCCTTCATTTCATTTTAAACTTGGGATCACATCAAAGGATAACAAGTCCCGGCTAAATCTTTTACTTGCATGTAAGGGGTACAATATTAAATGCAAGATGAGAGGAGAGAACATGATATTCTAATATCATAAGATTGTATGCAAAACAATTAAATAGTTGCTAGATTATTTCCGAAGCACATATATTTTTATAGTCCATGGACTACAAATGTTGTTGTGGTGGTTGATTTTTTATACGATTCTATAATTTTTTGTCCACAAATTCTACAATGAACTCTTAATATTGGGTACTCCAATAATATAAACCCCCCCTAAACAATGTTTATTGCTCATATAATATTAACCAACTTGCTTTGTTGTACACCATAAATATATAGATGTCTTTTGCTTTGTCATTATGTGGAGTCATGGTCAAATGCATGTTGGCCGCCATGAATACACATTCCATTGCAAGGCTGGCATTCTCCATGTTGGAATATTAGGTTTTTGTTTTTAGGAAAGAGTTGGCGGCTAGTATCCTATGCTGAAGAAAGGATCCAAGGGAAGACGACGAGTACTTAAAGGAAATCCCCCCACCAAGGGACTCTTTTTGCATCTCAGATGTGGGTTGCGCTCTTGAGACCCTTGTAGTGTGGTGGATACTTGTTTCGCGCAGGTATAGATCCTATTGCAATGAACCTATTATACCCTAAACCCATATTCGATTTGCACTATCTGGATCTCTGAATGCGATGGATTCTATTTCTGACAGGTATTGTTCACGCTTCAAGTGTCCTATTATGACGCCGCAAATTACGGAACTTTACGGACGCGCGTCCGTAAACATTACATCTCTTGACTTATTTGCTTATTGAATATCTCATATCTTATTGAATATCTCAGTGGCTCGTTGCATCATTGAGTATCTCAATCTATTTTCATTGGCTCATTGAGCATTTACAAGTAGGTTTACGGACGCGCGTCCGTAAACATGCATCATTTTGGTGTCACATGGTGGTATGTCATCTACAATGTGGGCTGTGAATTATTATTTGTTTTGATAGTATGCATATTTGTTCTGATGAATATTTACGGACGCGCGTCCGTAAATCTTGAACCTTTTGCATATGTTCTAGTAATGAGGTAAAGGTAGGTTTTCGGACGCGCGTCCGTAAACATACAAACCTCTTGCATCTGTTTAGTAATGAGGTAAATGTATGTTTATGGACGCGCGTCCGTAAACAGACAAACCGTTGGTACACATTCAAATACATTACTGGTAAGGCCAGGAGGTAAAATTTAGTGTAAATGTAAATGGGGCTGGGACTTCTTGGTTTCTTGCAACCCTATTTGTTTTGGACACAATTGTCATTTGACATAGGGATGTTTACGGACGGGCGTCCGTAAACATACATTGTCTAATTTGCCAAGACGTTTGCGCCTAACCCTGACATCTCTTATCAGATAATGATTTGCGGACGGGCGTCCATAAACATACACTGCTTATATTTTATCTCATTCTTCATTTGGCTCTCTTGTAGTGGCCATGGATTCCGACGTCGGTGATAGTGCGTCCGATTTCTCCTCGGAACCGTCAAGCTATGCTAGCGAGTTTGAGGATGTCGTGGAACAGGAAGCTACAAATGGTGTGGCCGATGCAGATGATGAAATCATACCACCATGTGAGGGTTATTCGCGGGAGCAGTGGGTTGATCTTGATGTTGTACTACTCAATGCATGTGTTGTTCCCGTGGCCAACGGTGTTTGTAGGAACTCGAATCCAACGGATTGTATTGATGCAAAACCCCTCGGGGAGGACGATGTTGGGGTGTGCATATTGAACTCCTTACTTCCATCGGAAGTGCCTCCTGGTTGGAGGTTCTCTCTCCGTCGATGGCCTTTGCGAAGTGTTCATCACGATGGTGTGAGCTTGTGGGATCAATCCCGCCGATTTGAGCAACTGCAACAGTCTTTGTTCGCCACAATGCGTCCCAGACAAGGTCGTCGTAAATATGATTCCGTTCGTGTGCCTCGTGAACCCACGCAGCGTCGTCGAGATCATACATTGGGAGACACATCTATTAGGTCCGTAGCCACAAAGGATTGTTGTGCGAAGAAGTGCTGCCAACTATTTCCCCGTGGCAAAATCAAATCTTTGAGGCAAGAGATGTGGCTTGCCGACTTTCGTATGCGGTCTGCAAAGAAACTTGAAGTACATCGCAACATGCACTTGGATGCCGGATGTTGTAAGGTTGTGACCTTGGAAAATATAGAAGTTTGTTGCCGGGCATGGTACATTATTCATGCCGTTTCAAAGGCAGATTTTTATAGGTTCCGGAACTACTCGTTGCAAGGAAGGTGTTATCGGTTCCATGGCAACTCAAGTACAAAGAAGCCCAAGGAGGCAACACTCCAAGCGGCTGCAACTTTGTCAACCATCATTATGCCATTAGCGGATGCGATGCCACACAAGACACGCACTTTGCCGTCGGGGGAAAAGGTTGTTCAGATGGTTTTACCCACAGGGACAAAATGGAAGAACATACTCGTGGATGTTAATGAAGTTGGTGAAAATGTTGGATGTGGGCCGATTTCGTTGTCAAAATTGAGTGTGATCAAGAATCAACAGTTCGCTGAATACATTACGAAGAGACCCGGGGATAAGTTTGCTAGGTGTTCTACTTGTGAAAAATATAAAGGCCTTCGAGACGCACATCCAATAGGGACCGAGTCGCACACCAGACATCAACAGAAATACATTGAGCATGTCAACAACCAGGAGGCACACCGTCAAGACTACTACAAGAATCGCGCCTTATCGATAATGAGGCCGAACGAGGTGTTGACAATCATTCATGACAAAATGGACCATGCGAAGACCGCTTGCCCTTGTTATGCATGGAAAATAAAGGCCACAGATGGATATTTCAAGCTGCCAATATCTGTCATAGGTTCGTTGGTTTTCATTTTTTTGGCGTGCCCACATACTCATTTTTAAGAGTTACGGATGCGCATCCGTAACTCGTCTGTGCATGGTTGTTCCTTACTTGCGGCAATATCATATTTCCTTCATATATATGATATTGGAATGTACTTCTCATTTGTATGTCTTAATTCAGGTATGATTGCACATGGCCATGTGGACATCAAGTATGCACATTATGGCTTGGATTTCTATCCAGGCGACGCCAATCATACCGTAGGGTCTTTTGCAAAACTTCTACGAGATCTTGAGAGTCCGCCAACATCATCCTCGCGTGCTCTTTTTGTTGGATGTGGAACAACTCCGATTTATGAGGCTATGCTAGAGGGGAAGGAAGTTTGTCTATCTTCACTTCAAGAACCGCCTGAACAACCCGTTCTTGCTAAACCTTTGCCTCGAACTCTACACGTGCAACTTGACAATTGTGCCAAAGATAACAAATGTCGATACGTGTTTTGTTTCTGGTCATTGCTGGTAGCCAAGGGCATTTTCAAAGAAGTGTTTGTGTCTTTTTTGATGGTTGGCCACACGCACGATGACATCGACGCTTCATTTGGACGTTGGAGTATGAAGTTGCACGAGGAGGATTTTCCGACAATTCCTCTTCTCATGAAATCATATATGGATTTGGACAATGTGCCAGTCATTCCACATTTGATTGAAGAAGTGTCCGATTTCAAATGGTTTATAAAACCATTCATTCTTAAGGGGTCTGACCGACTAGTGGGCCACACCAAGGCTCAACAATTCCGATTTTATATGCGTGACGATGGTCTGCCCGCCATGCAATTCAAAGTTTTGTGCACTTCCCCGAATTGGGGTCCGGAAGAAGGGATACTCATTTGGCGCAAAAACGAAGATGGCAAATGTGTGCTACCTGATGGTGAGCCGAAGCCTTGCACACCCAGCCCCATGAGGAATGGGCCAGAAATCATCAAAGGTATATCCGGATTCATTGAGTATTGGAAAGAATTGTGCGAGGAAGACATCACAAGACGTGTTAGGGATACCCACGAACCATTGATTGCGTATTGGGATCGCATTCGCACGGCATTGATAGCATCCGATGTTGATACACATTCATGTTTGACACAAGGGTTTTGGCCACAAAGTCGAGTGACAGTCGTGGAATCTGAGACCATGTTGTTCAACAATGGGGACGTTCGTGAAGAGTTCGCTGCGGACGATCATTATGTTGGCCCTGCTCGCAATCGACCGGAGCCGTTGTTTCGTGTTGGGGTTGATTGCCACGAAGGTTATTTGCTGCTCGTACGTGCTGGGGATGAGGAGCATCCCAAGCCAATTTGGTTGGTGAAAGCATTGTCATCACCAAACTTTGTTCCAACTAGTCCAAATTTTCGCCAAATTGAGGTGGAATATTGCCGTCCAAGCACCAAAGATCAAAATGTGCTCCAGACATATTTAGGGTGGGACACCAAAAAAGGTTTCAATGGACAATGGACTCATCATACGAACCAGTTTGGATAAACACAGATACCATACTTTGTGCTTGGAAACCACGCAAAGGTTCGAAATCAGAGACAATGACCATCCCGCAAAAACATATAGATTTTGCCAAAGACAACTTGGCACGTATCGCAGCTGCGGAAAACGATCTTGAAAATGGAAATGAAGTTGAAGATGAAGATGAAGAGGGGGAATGATATTGACGTACGTCGGGACCAAAGTTAGTTGAAATGTGTATTTGTTTGTCATTAATATATGACATTGGGGTTGAATATTATATTAGACACATTTTATAGATTACAACTAGTATAATATTATTGCATGACTGTATTGATTTACGGATGTGGAATCACCCTTCCCATGCGCTATCAAATGTTTTCTAGTATATGTTTATATTTACGGATGTGGAATCCAAACTATTTAATATTGCATATTATGTTAATTTGTAAATTCTAATTAACATTGTCAATTTATTTTAAGTATTGTTGCAATTGGGATGTGCCATTCAATTCAACCACAATAGGCCAAGAGCTTTATGTTTCGGATGCGATTCCAAGAGTCAATACATATAAAATTAGATGGCTATTTATGGATTCATTACTTTTGTTCAACACAATCCCAAAAAAACAAATAATCGTGTAATTGTGTCATTTGATTCTCATCCCCATACTTACTATATTTAGTAATATATAGTTCCATCGCATATGGATTTCTAAAACATTATGATGTAATTGTTCCCGATGTTCCCGATGTTCCCTACGTTCACAATATTCGCATCCGAAACTATGGGTCCAATTTATTTTGAGACTTTCCAAAGTCTCCAAATAACGAATATAGTGTTGAATTCAAGAATTGCTAGAAATGGATACTCACTAAAGTATTTCATTCAAAATAGATGTCCCTAAAGTTTAATTTTTCTTCCCACATGGTCACCTTATTTTCCATCGAGACAACCTATTTAGCTTGTCTCACCACAAAAGCTAGGTGACCACCAAATTATCCGATTTTGGACATGTAGGATTCCATGTCACTTCCTCATCCATTTTCTAACATGCTCAACCGTGGTCACTTTTATTTTTGGTGACCTTGTGCTAAAGAAAGTGGGTCAATCACTCATTTCTCAACCAATGACATGTATTAGGAAGCCGTAGTCATGGTCATTGGTCATTAGTGCAAACATGCCCTAAATATCTTGGATTTGCATTCCAAAATGAACAAGATGCACTATTGAATAATGTTTTGAATGAAGCCTGATACACTTCATCATAATAGTCTTTAAGGCACTATGATAATGAAGCATGGGATCACATTCATAGTAACCCCTTCATAATAGAGCCAAACGATCACCTTGGGTAAATAGACCTAGTAAGTATCACATTCAGTGTTTTGATATGTTAATGTCATATTGTCACAATGTTTAAATTCGAACACAAAGTTATTGGAATTAACTTGTTTTGTTAGAAGAATTGAAGATGCTGAGAAATGAAAACCATTGCATGAAAATGATATCCAAGTTTTAAGTGGGTGCATGTGTTTGGGGGGGGGGGTATTCAAATCCACAACATCTCTTTCCCAAGGTCCACAATATTGTCTAGGATAACCTCTTATTCTATAGGAGATGATGGAACTCTCCCTAACAACATCAACCATAAAACACAAGGTGGGAGTGTATTTTGGAATATTAGCCTATCTATATGCGAGCGCGTTAACTATGGCATGGATGTGCATAGGGACACACAATACTTAAATATATGAACATAAGTTACTTGATACATCATTGTCTTTAAATCGCATCAACAAGAAAAAGGATAATCACATAACAACCCTATCTGCACAAAGAACGATACATTTGTATTTTGAGAAACATATGAAGTGCATGTCAACCATTGGGTACCTCATGGATAAGACACAAGGATGACCCAATCGAACATTTTCAAAGATTCATGTTGTGGATAGAGATATGACTTAGATACCAAATAAATATCTTGAATAAACTTGTGGTTTTAATCAATCATCATGCAGACTGGTATAAATTTGTTCAAATAAATTTCTATCAAAACAAATGCAGTGACTCTAACATTGATACTTACACTATATACATAGAATTTGCATCAATAACAATTAACAAGTTTGGCATTGCATTTTAAAATACACTAAGGTAGTAGCACCTTAAACCAAGAAGTTAATGTATTTTGGTATACATGTGGTAGCCTTATGAACCGAAAAAATGTCCTAGATAAAAAATTAAAAAAACCAAGTGTATTGTAAGTCCCCCCCCCCCTCCCCCTCCAATATTGAAATAAACACAAGATTTAAAGTGAAAATTGTGTTGTCATCCTGTACTGTTAAGGAGGGAGGAATGCCGATTCATGAGCAAGCTCATGTGAGCTTGCTCGAGTTTGAATAATTTTATTTTTGTAAAGTAGGTCCATATGACCATGTCTTTATGTTTCATGGGCATGCTATGAAAAAAAATCTACAAACCCTAGGCAATTAAATTTATCACGGGTTGTTCAGATTACCTAGACTACGTGGGGACAAGATTAAAATTTAAGTGCAATACTTCACGGGTCCAACTTCTATATTGATACGTGGAATTGGGTTGCCTTCTCAAATATATAAATTACCCTTGCAAATCACCTTGGTCAAAACTATAACACAAAAATATTTCTTTTCAATTTAAGTAGTATAAGAAGATAGATAATATTGTAACAAATTCTTCTCCCAAATGTTTATACACGATGCAACATGGATACAAGTTCAAAAGCCTACATTAAATGAGATTTGCAAATGCCAAAGAAAAATAATTGTTTGAAGGGTGGTTAATAAAGGTGCCTGGGTTGGGGAAAATATTTAAGTTTTTAAAAACTATGCTATGTTATTGAGCATAGTGACCATGTAGGAGTAGTCCAAAAATCTTAACAACGTGAATTTTTATAAAGCATAGGGTTGCTAAATAGTATGTGACGGCAAGGGTAAGGTTTGGGAAGAATTCAAAATGATTAGCCACCTCCAAATAAATGATGTTCAACCCTCCTCTCAAATCAAACTTCAACCCTTGAAAGCAATCTTCTACAACATGCCATTAACTCAATTGGCCCCATGGCCTTGCTGTTGTTTTCTAAAAATTCTTTCATCATGCATAAAGAAGTGGTGAAACCTAAGTTATGGAAAGAAATATACGTCTATTAACCAAGGTGAATGTTTGAATCACACAGGCATGATGCAAATTCATTGAGGTCAAATAAAATTTGAGGGGGCTTGTGGACTCCTGATTTTATAGAAGGGCATGGGTCATACGCAAACCACTTTTCCAAAATTGATAAGGGATGTGCACTTGTGGGGACAAAAACCATCAAATGACAACATCAAGCAACATCACAACAACCACAACTTTGAGTGTTTGTATTCCATTCGCCAACCACCATATTTGTGTGGTTTTGTGATCTTGTGTACATCACTCTAGCAGTTGGAATTGTCCAAAATGCATGCATAAATCCAAATATACTTAAATCTAGTTGTTAGTTTGCTGTGAAGCCAATTTTAATAATTTTTTGTTGTTGCAATTAACGAAACAATGGGGAAACGGTCTAAATATAGATGGATAAGTAATTCTCATGTGCTAAATTAAGGACCATAACTTTGGAGATAAGAAAGGGGAGATTTACCCAAGGCTATGGTATGATAGGAAGGGTTGCTAAGTTACAACCCAAGGAGAATAGACATAGTCTAGACATGAAGTCGGAGAGGATATTTTTCATTAGAACTTCAGGCCATAGTTGTAAAAGCTAATTTTCTGGTATTGCCGAGAGGGCAATTGTTTGGAACTTACAATAATTTAAATGTATCCAAGGTGTTTGTACTGGATTGCAAGTTGTGAATTTAATTCTTTGAGTCACAGTTAGTTTATGGTTGAATAATTCATTCCTTTCCTGAGAAGTGCTAAATTATGAAATCCATAGTCATCGAGTCTCTGAATAACTCGAGCTCATATTGAATGTTCGTACTATGGTTTGTGGGGAATGAAAATTTGATGTGTGACTCTGGGAAATAAGCCTGAGTGTTTGTGTGGGAGTGAATTTTGTGAATGGGTGTAGGAAACTCTATACTTTAATTCAAGATTTTTGAATTACTTGTGTGCATTTCTTCTTGAGAGGGTTATTTGCAATTTATGTTTGCTATTAAGCTTTGAAAGACCTCCAGAGATTTTGTTGGGGAGTCCATGGTCTTGTGTACGTTGTGAGTGATTCTTAGAAGAGAATCAATGAAAATTGTAATCCAATCTATAGTCTTGGGGAAGATTAATTACCATCAAAGTATTTGAAATGCTCAAACCATTGACTGGGGGATACCATTGAATTTTTTCCTATCTCTTGGACATGTTAGTGGTTAGGTGGGTGTGATGTCTCTTAATTGAGTCAAAGTGATGGAAGATGGAATGGTGATCTAATCTAACATATCTTCGGAGAAAAGTTAAGTGTTAAACCATGAGAGGTCAAGATAACAGTCTTGTTTCCATGTTGTGTTAACAACACAATCAAATTGCCTATGAAAACTTAAGACATGAATTTGGCTCTAAGAAAGTTCACCTAGACCCATGGTCTATGTGCAAGTTTCGAAGAGGACAAGGTTGATGAAAGAAGAGTGATATAAAATATACCTAATAAATTAGGTGAAAGCTTGAGGTTTGATTAAAAGCAACATACACTTGTCATACTGAGAAATTGGTGGGTGTCATTGTAATATGATGTGGGAAATTCTTACATGAAGGAAGAAGGTTGGAGGATGAGATATTCTAGAAGAGGATGAGGCAATGGTCTCGACCTTTCAAAACAATGCAGGCTCTATTTACTGACTTTTGGGAGTTACGAAGCCAAAAGGGCAAATGCAAATTGGCATAGTCTATGAAGGGGAAGTAACCCAACCGAAAATACTTTAGTTTGTACCGAGACTAAGATGAGATTGAGAAGATGAATAGTCTCAATGACCTAGCTCTTGTAAGTGCCACTTGGTAAATTGAACTTATGTTGAATTCACCAATATATGCTAGAGTGGAAATCTTGAAGTAATTCAGATTTGGGTAATTAAACCTATTAAATGATAGAGATGGAATGAGTGTTCAAATATGCAATTGTTCAAGAAATGAAAGCATAAATCAAATATCGAGCTAAAAATGGAGAAATGAAAGAACTAAAGCATGTTCAACTAATCTTGTTGTGGCTTGACTTATTGCTGCAATTTATAGATACAATGGTTACCTTGGCAAAGACCAGGTAAAAGACCATTGTCAGACAGTACAACTAAGATCTTGCTTAATCAAAGAATATTGAGAAATCATGTAAGGGTGACCGCACCACCTTTTCAAGTTACATTAAAAGGGTTTAATTCATTCGAGACAATTACATACACCAAAATGCCCTTGGCTTTGGTAAAGAGACTCAAATGGGTTACTACATGCAAGACAATTAACTATGGTTGTGCCTATGCTTGAGCACCACACTTGGTGTAGTAGTAAATTTTGGATTTTTTCTGTTCAAAACTGGAATTGTAGAAGCATAGTCTTTACTTAACTAGATATTACCTAGGTGGACTAGTGAGGACAGGGCAATAGTCTAGTGAGAGCTGAACATACATTAGTAAGGGCTATGGTCTGTTGGCAGCCGAGGCGGTTACATGCACTCGGCATAATTCCAGGAAGTAGAGGTAATATAGTAGGAGAGAGGCATTAGATAGACAAGAGAGGCTGGGAGAGCCGGGAGATAGAAAAACATATTTTTTGCGTCTCAGATTTTTGTGAACTTACATTGATTGAACTTGTTAGCTTAAATAGTTCAATCTGCAAGTGGCAGATTTGTTGTATTCCAGGGTGTATGTACTGGAATTTTGAGTTTGGATTTTGTTGTGATATTCTACTTGTAAAAGGTTGGTTGAGTGAGGCAACATAGTTGGAAGTAGAATTTACAGCAGTAAAAGGATAAAATCATATTTATACTTCGAGTCCATTGTCTTGTGGTTGTGTGTTGTTGTCCTTTGTAAGTTTAATGTGGATTTTGACATTGTTAATTGCAGAATTTACTGTGTCAATGTGAATACGAGTAAACAACAAATGCAGGGATTGCTCTAAGTTGTTTATGTCTAATTCTGATTTGATGGTCTTGCCTCATCTTGATTGCAACCTTTTAAGTCTATTCTTGCATTATTTATCGGGTAAGGCAGGGACCATAGGCAAATGAATCTACAGTAATTACCGAATTAGGAATCATATTGTTTACAGCTATTGCCTAATCAGATTAATTACAAGAGATATTGAAGCTACGTGAGAGGTTTCGAGGCCATTGTCTGCGAGGGATATGGTTCGAGAGAATAGCCTTACATTCTGCTGATCGTTACAAATAACGAAATCAAGATGTCTAAGTGGATAATTTATCGTCTTAGGCCTCGCATAGGTAATTATTATGTTGAGGTTACTTGCGCGGAGAGATACAGCGATCTGAGAGAAATTAGAACCTATAGATTTAGTAATAAGCTAAATACTGAGATTACAGTCCATTGACTGTTTTACTTGAGCACGATGATGAAATAGTTAATGTACCTCAGAATGTAACAGAAACAAATCATGAACTCTGATTGGATATGGTTTTGTAATTGCATTAATATAATGTGAAAACCATGTGATGAACCCATCTCGTATAAAGATAAGTAGCTTATCGAAGCCATAAACTTACAGTAGAGAAGATGCATTGTCCTTGTATGGAAATATTTAACTGAACTAAGATTGAGGCTATGGCCTGGCTAGTATAAATGCCATTCGTGTTATATTCTAACTATTGATAGGATGTAAAGCATTCACCTGTCGAGACGATTGACTGTGAAGGGTCAACGTGGCGCGGTGAAGATTAATGGACATACCGCGTATGAAAGAGGTGAGTACCGATTGACAACTAAGATCTTAAGGGAATTAAGAATCATTGGTAATACCATTATCTTTATGAATTGAATTGCTTAAGCATTGCTTGCAAGAGGGAAAGATAGAAGTAATTAATTAATTTTGTATTTTGAGAAATAAGAAATGGACAATATAACTTTATGAAATGCGTGAGGATATGTTGACGCGCATAAGTGGTGATGACCTATTGACGCAATGAAGGAGAGAATAATTACTTTGATTAAAACTAGGTAGGAGACCATTGTCTGACATTATAACTAAAATCCTCTTAAATTGAAGGAGACGGAAAATCCGGAAAGGATGACTGCACGGACTTTTCAAGTTGCATTAAATATGATTAATTAATATAAGATTATTGACCATCCCAAAGTGCCCGTGGCTTTGGTATCGAGACAAAAATGGGTTACTCGCGCAAGACTATTGACTATGGTTGTGCCTATGCTTGTACACCGCACTTGGTCCAATTAAAATGAACTCATTGCTAGACTATTGCCTAGAAAATTAGAGTGAGGCGAGAGACTGTCACATTTGCATGTATTGACATGGAGAAGTTTTTAGAGTTTTTACCCCTTACCCATAAACCAATTGTCAGTCTTAATTTGGAATGAAGTGAAATAACGTTGTGTTTTCCCTAATAATCCTTATCTGGGACACCTAGATGATAAATAAGTCACATTTTAAGTCTTCCCTGATTGTTTCCCTGGTTGTTTGTTTAAGCCAAAAACTACACCATAATTGGTTTAATTAAAGTGAACTCATTACCATACTATTGCCTGAGTAAATAATGTGAGATTGAGTGATTGTCAAAATTACATGTATTGACATGAAGAGATTTTAAAGTCTTTATTCTCTAAATCATAATATGACTATTAATGAAACCCTAAAACAAAGTGAAAGAACCTTGTGTTTTCCCCAAATAAACTCATTTGAGACAGTTAGATGATACACAAATCACCTTTTAAGTCTTACATGAGTGTTTTCCCGGGTTTGTTTGTAACCAAAAACCTAACCTACATTCGTACATTCACGTGGCATGAGGAGTCCAATCCTTGTGGGAAGGGGGGAGGGGGGGCGCATTTGCAAATAATTTAGAAAACCAAAGTGAGTTAGAAGTGAAAAGTCATTTAATAATACACTTCAAGTTTAAATTAATTTTTTTTCAAGTGATTGCATCTCAATTGCACAAATTCCAATCATATGCAACAAAGCATTTTTTGAAATGTATAGATTTTTATTTTTTCTAATTTCATATAGGATTAATGGATATTTTTCAATCATTGCCAGTAATGTTCCTTCAATATTCTCACTTTTGGCTTTGTAGTATGAGTATTAAACATTATTAGGGAGGCACTTTAAGATTCTGAATGAATTGTTGTATGTTGTAAATGTGATGTGGTCTAATTGTGCTTTATTAGAGTGGAGCCTAGGATTTGTCAACACTATAATTGAATAAAGTTATGTGTTACATGATGAAATGTGCTAACATTTGATTGTCATGTTTATGTATACATGTTTTTCTTTTGTTTGGGTACTACTAATATTTGCTACCTTGTTGTTGATGTCTGTTTAGTTTATAAATGTCTATAAAGATTTTTATTTTTGTCAAAATCTTGTCTACAAAAAAATAAAAATAAAAACACAAAAATACTTAATCCATTTATAAAACAAGGGTTGCTAACTCAATGGTAGAGTACTCGGCTTTTAAGTGCGACTAAAAAATTTAATACATTTTGAATAAAACAATTTGAAAGTTGGGATCAAAATTTTCTCAGTTTTGGAGAAAACTTGTATGCTAGAAAAAACAAAAGCCCATGATTTAGGAATAATCAATGGATACTCATCGACCATCAACATTATTAATGCCGGTTTATGATGTTTATGTCCAAACATATTTTGGGATCAAGGTGGCTTTACAAGTTAAATATGAGGCTAGAAGAGGACCAAAAACCCACAGTCATTGGTGGCCATAAGTGTTTTGCCTAACCTCCCAACCTTGGAAGCGACCCTTGACACTTCCAATGATGGTTTATGGTATTATGGGCTTAACTCTTTTAGGATCTTGGGTAACTAACTAAGCTTAATATGAGGCTAAGAGGGGTCCCAAAAAACCATGGTTGTTGTCAACCATACATTTTTGCCTTCCCTCCCAACGTTAGAAGCGACCTTCAACATTGCCAATATTAATTATAGTGTTTTGGTCCAAATTCTTTTGGGGACTTGATGGATTATTAAGTTGAAAATGAGGTTGGGAAGGGGATCCAAAAGCCTTGGTCACCATCAATCATACATTTGGCCTTCGTTCCCAACATTGGAATCATCCTCACCACTGCCAACAATGGTTTATGGCATTTTGGTCCAAATGTTTTTGGAAATATTGGTGGCTTTAGATATTGAATGTGGATCTAGGAAGGAACACAAAAGAACATGGCCCCCAAGAGCCATACGTTGTGGCCTTCCTTCCCAGCATTGGGAGTGGCCTTCAACATCGCCAACATTAAATAATGGCGTTTGGTCCAAAACATTTGGGGGTCTATGTGGCTTTAGGCATTGAATATGATTTTAGGAGGGACCAAAACAAACATGGCCGCCAACAACCATACAATTTTGCATTCCCTCCCAATATTGGAATCGTCTTTCATCACTGGGCATCGTTGGCTTATGGGGTCTAGTCCCAATGATTTTGGGTGAAAGTGGATTTAAAATTTAACATGAGGATTTTTTTTTTCAATATTTAGCTCTTTGTGGTGATAAATTTTTTTTATGACTTTTCACCTTCAAAATGTTGGGTAGAATTATTTATATTTCCTTTCATATGCGTTTCATGAATTTATGTATTGAATTCTTATTGACTTGGGTAAGGTATTGCATTGGGAGGGAAGGACCCCCCCCCCCCCAACCCCAAATGGTTTCATATGGTAGGGGAGGGGGGGGGGGTGGGTGGGTGGGAGATTCAATATTGGCAAACGAGGTAGTAATCCCACATGTACACTACCAAGGTTGGGCATTTTTTCGTGTGGGCGATTCTCCTTCACATACACTACCATACTGCTAAAGTGACCATATGTGCATCATATACCTTAGACACATCAAATCCAAGGATTTACCTACACTATTCAAAAATGTGGTTTAATATGTACTTGAGATATTTGCGAATATTATACATATATATATATATATATATATATATTTGAGGTCATGGGAGTCACAAACCCAGTTTGTTTAGAATGCAGGATAGGGGAATACAAGGCTTGTATTACAAAATAATTATGCAAAATGTGTGCATAGGAAACTAAGTGAAGGAAAATATGAGTGCAACTGCACCTATTTAATATATTAAAATTATTTAGTTCATTATCCTTGAAAACTTAAAAGCAAATAGATGAGTCTTATTTCCAACTCCTAAGAACCACTTAATCACAATTTACCAAAGAAAGAATAATCAACATGTAATTTCATCTTTAAAGTAAATTACTTCATGAGTACAATCTGCCTTGCAAAGTTCTCAAAAGGTATTAATAAACACACATTTCAAAATTTCAAAACAAAAGAACCTCAGAATGGTAGCTCATATTTGAATTTTTTTTCAGCTTGATAATCTATTTAGACTATGCATTGCATTGCATAACATTACCATCACATTGTTCATCACTCATTGTTCATGCTTTGAGAGGGTTTTTCATATGATCATGCTTCGTGGCAATATATATCACAATAGATTATTTCTCCTTTGCCGAAGATTGTTTATAACTGTGTCACCTATGCATATGTCCATCCCTCAAAGATTTTTGCATTGCATTGATATATGACTCTACAAAAAAAATTTCAAAATGTCTACGCCTATTTCTAGAGCACATATATATATATAATTGTTTTTGTCTTTTTGCAAAAGATAATTTGGTCTCATCCTCATATTCCACCTCACACATTACTCTTATAAAAGGTGGATGACTTTGACCTTACCCACACATGTTTGAACCTCTTCATCTTCATCTTCCCTCAAGTGAGTATCATCTTCCTCCTCACTTCCCTCCTGGCAACTATGATGGGGTGGAAGGTGGTGTCATTACATGCTTGTGAGCCCAAAAGGGTGCCCACATTTAGTCTTGGACCCTTGAAACGTTAGTTGATGCACTTTGAAGTAGCATGTTACTTCACAAAAATATAAAAAGAGTGAAATGTTAGTCTTAGAAGTACCATGTTGTAAGAGGCTAGGATGTGAGTTGTTATTGTGTTTTTACCTTCGGAAGGATTTGAGTGAATGAGGATAGGTAAGGAGAACTTGGATTGAGTAGTTAGTGAGTAGGCTAGTACAAATGGATGGAGACAACCAAAGTGACTCAAGAGGCAAGTGCATTCGAATTGGGATGAATGGAGGATCACATGGAGCGCACAAGTGGACCACCTCATCATGGCCACTTAATGGGGAAGACCCAAGGAAGAATGCAAGGTGGAGGATAAGCAAATTCTCAAAGCACCAATCAAATCACGAGTTAAGCATCGTGGTTTGAATTAAGTGGTGAGCGACGATTTGGGAAAGTAAGGGGAGAAAGTTATGGCGGCGGAAAGCGAAGGAGGCTAAGTTTGGGTTGAAGCATCCCAAGTTTGGTAAAGTGTGGTAGGTAGAAAGCCAAGGCTAGTTAAATGTTCGAATTAGGATCCTTGTTGATCATTTGAGGGAGGAAGGCTTAGAAGATAGGATTGGCGCCTACTAAGTAGGAGGAAATCTCAAGGGCTTATCGTGAGCCTTGAGGGTGCTCACCCCCTCAAGCTTACTATATAATCCCTCATTCTTCCCTCACTCATCCTCTCTTTCCTTTGTGCTCCAAGGCACCCCACGAGTTATAAGTGTGGGTGTGGGAAGCCATATTGGAGCACATGTGTGTGCTTAGTTTTTAGTTTGAGAGCCAAGGCTTGTTAGCCGTGAAGAGGGCTTGACCTCTTGGTAGAATTAGTGTTGACGTGAAGGATTTTAAAGTTAATTCATGATTCCAATTTGTGGTACTTTAAGTTCATGTTTTGAATACACGTGGTTGCAAGTTCCATGTTTAAGAGTTGAGCACTTGATGTTGTGATGAGTGCAAAAATATACTTGTGTGGATTAGTTAGTCTTAGTGAAGTTAGGAAATTCTCTCTCTCCCTCTCTTCTCTAGGAAGTTGAGCTCTTAGAGCTCGGGAAAAATTGTGGAATTAGGTAGGGGACTTAGTGGGATTAGTGGAATTAGGTAGGTGAATTAGGGGGAGGCCTTGGAGAAGCTCTCTTTTGTTCATTTTCTGGTTTTTGTGGTTGAGGGTGGAGAAACTTAGTTAGAAGTAGCCGCAGCTAAGGAGCTGGGTTTATGAAGGAGCTGGGTTTATTTAGTTAGAAGTAAGGAGCTGGGTTTATGAAGGAGCTGGGTTTGTTTAGTTAGAAGCTAAGAAGCTGGGTTTATGAAGGAGCTGGGTTTATGAAGGAGCTAGGTTTATGTAATTAGAAAGTAAAGAGATGGGTTCATGAAGGAGCTTAGTAGATAGCCTACCTAATTAGCTCATAGACAAGTAGTTAGTTACATTATGCTAGTTAGTGTTATGTGTGGCTTTCACAAGTAAATGTATTTGAGATTGACTATAGAGAATAGTGTTTTTTTTTTACACTTGCATCCTCTCTTTAAAAATAAACCACGTGCACAACTTAATGGAGAATGTGGAGCACTCTCGCGATGGCAAGACAAAGGAAGCAAAGACCAAAGGTGCGAGGGAGAGATTGACATAAGTCACATAAGTATTTCTTAATACTTAAAGGCTTATGTACGGTATGGAGACACCAAGTGAGACCTCTTATAGTAGCGATACGGAATACACAAGTGATAGTTCAAGTGGTAGTATAGAGTCAACGGCACGGACTCCATTTAGGAGAGGGATATCCTTAAGGGCTTGTGTAGCTAAAGCGGCCGGATGGACGTTAGAAGCAAACAAAGACAAAATAGCACCCGAGCATAAGGAGGTTAAAATAACATAGTTAACTTGTGCATTCTCCACATACGTATTGAAATTGTACATTGAGTTGTTAAAAGTGAAATTCCAGTTAAATCCAAGACCACTTGAAGGGTGAACCTTGCACTATGGACTCATCCAAGTCCAAATCCAATACCGCGGAGGAATGTGAGCCCAAACCCACTACTCGGACTACGGACGCTTAAGGGTGGGGGGTTTGGCCTCACAATGCTCTGGGTGACTACGTGGATGTTATTCTCGAGAGTTCTCATGTGCAGAATGTCCACATGTTCATGCACCAGTTCTCTGAGCCATTTGACCCCTTGTACGTAAAACATTCTTGCATTGAGCCAGATGTTATAAAACCAAAGTCTATCTTCATAGATGGAAGCATTTCAAACACAAAGGTTGCAAGTAGATTTCCGAAACTCAAACATGTAATCAACACAATAAACAAGGCTCAACAGAGCAAGTCCAAATCACAACAACATGTGAGGAGGAAAGCCACAACTAAAGAAGGCACAAGGATCGTCTAGACCTCAAATAGTGAGGAAGCCTCGAGCGGTTCCAATCGACTCAAGAAGAACTACTCCTACGGCAACACTGGCTAATAGTGAGATGCTGACGTCATTAAATAGCCGTCAGACAACTCTTTTAAAGAGGGCAAGAAAATCGGCATCAGTCATGACTAACAAGACAATTTCCATGGAGCTGCGCATGCCAAAGCTTGGACAAGAAGTGGATGCATTTGAGATCCAAAAAATCGTGAAAAAATTCACAACCAAGTGCTCCCACTGTTTTTTCATGGGTAGAGATTTCAAGTTCGACGTCAACATCGCTCAGTGCCACCTAGTGCCACCAGAGAAGTGTGTTCGGACAATAGAAGATGCCTACGTCGATTGGATAATCGCTTAGATAGTGAGCGAGCAATTCAAAGACGATACGCAAACTATTGTAATCATGCCCCAAGGACACAAAAGAATGCCTACCCAGGATATGTGGCCGTCAATTCAAAAAGGAGATTTTTGGCTAATTGATGGTTAGTACAGTGTGGAAGCGTCAGAAAAAATCCAACCCATGACTGAGTGGGATGATCCCAATCATCAGAAAGAAAAATTGAAGGTGTGGAAGGCCTTGGTGGTGTGGTCTAACAATGAAACCACACTCAGCGACATCTTCTGTTATGTCAACATGGGAAACAAGAAATGGGCCTATCAAGCTTCATGAATTAGGAATATCATGGCCTCGTGGGAGGTGTGGGAGGTGTGGGAGTTCTACAGCATGCCTCCCAAGGAGAGGGAGAATGCGAAGGACAAGAATCCAAAGTGGGTGGTGAGTATGGTTTGGGTAGATCGACCCAAACTCTTGTTTTGTTTTATTGTTTGGGTCAATTGACCCAAATAAATGTAGGAGTTGTTGGTCATGATGTTTTCTTTAAAATAAAAAACAAATAACATATACATATTTGTCAGCCCTAAACCCTCACCCTTTATGCGTCCTAGTCCGGGTGGGAACTAAGGCTAACATTCACCTAAGTACTATGTCTAATTGGAATCATTGAGCCACACTCATTCCACTGACCACCATTATAAAACCCACAACTTTTATTCAGAGAGCACAAGGTAATCAGTGTTCACAAACACTCTAGCACCTTGTGATCACCTAACACACATAGTCTCTTTCCAAAACTAATAGAGCCCTAATTCTATAATCACACTTACCACACACTCATCAACTACTTTGCTCACATAACCATGAGCTGCTAATCTAATTCAATGCAGCCACTTAGGTTGGTCCTACCCTAATCCTACCCTACTAATGAACCTAGGTAAATGCTTGAAGTCTTGGCTCGGACCAGCTGCCCATTAACCAACTGTTGGTCCTTGTTGGAATCCAGTCTCCACCTGTCAACGCATGTCAACACCCGTCACTCCCCGTCATGTCCAGCAGAGACGGTTCGGTCTAGCATACCTCCTCGTCTGCTTGGTTGCAGACTCCAACAGCCTTACGGCTTCTCTCACCTCCCAACTGCCTTCCTCTGCCTTGAATCACAGAGTCTCAATGCAATGAGATACCCATCTCCCGACCAGGAAGCATGGAACCTTCCTCACCAGTGACTTCACTCACCCACATCCTTTTCTCACTTGCTGGTAATTGTGACTACTGCCTCTCGAATGTACTCCAACCTATCGAGGGTGGTGAGTTCAGATTTCCCCAGCCTCTGGCTGCCATCTTGCTTGACTCAACCCACTTCTGAAGTTACCTCCTTTGTGTGGCGGCACACATTCTTCTCAATGTGCGCCCATGGAAACATGGGATTATTCATCACCTGTCCAGCAAGTATTGAACCCGCCCTGCTAATTCAACCCCTCTGCTTCGGAATGATTTATCTTAGTTATCTCATGCCTTCACTTTGAGTTTTCCCAACACTCTCCACCCATTCATAATACTTCAGTGCCCTCGCTCCTCCGCATTATGGGTAATCCCAACACGACCAACCCCTCATCAACCAAATGAATACATAATATGACTTACAACTTTTCTACCCGTAGACAGTTCGAAAGTGTTTCTTCCTCGGCTGGCTTTGTCGATCCAAGCCACTTCAGTCTGACAGCTATAACGTTGTTGGCTTCACCTCATGAAGGGGTTCGCCGAATCCCAGTGATCGGGTCCTTGGCTCACATCCCTCACCCTTGTGAACCAGGGAACCAATTGATGGTTGTGTGATGTGCTTGCTGGACGAAGTTGACTGTCCTCACTTCGGTGGCGCAATGTACAAGCCTACCTCCAGGGCTCAGATGGCCCAACCGCCTTCGTGGATTCACACCACAAGCCTTTGCCCCTGAGGCTCCAACCTCCGCTTCCCTGTAACAGAAAACAACACCCGCCGAGAGAGAGAGGCTGGCCAGCAGCCTCCCAACCGAAAACAGTCTGCTGTCCCGGAAATCTCTAGGGCGAATAGTGCCCATACCCTTGAATGGACACCTTCCTGTCCCAATTCGGTGCCCTTAAACCCAGCCTACAAGGTCCGACCAACAACCTACAAGCCTAACACTTAACTCATGATTGATCTCCATCAATATTACCAATGCTAAAAACTCTAGTGCCTAATCCTAAGCCTAAAGCCTAATATTGCAACCAAACCCAAAGCCCACTCTTTTTATGTTTTTTTCACCATAAATAAAATTCAAGATCTAAGTTCTAATGATTTCTAAGGTTAACACACATGTGGGCACACGACTTTGGGCTCACAATATCTAAAACGCGTTCTCTAATCATATGCAATATTTCAAGTACTAAATGATAAACAAATTCTCCTCTATTGATAATGCTTGTCACAAGCAAAAAAAATATAACGAATTGCAAGGAGAATTTTATTTGATAACAACATCCGAGATTGTTTGGTTGAAGTGGAAGAGCGTGTTCAAGAAGCACAAGACGAGGACCTGATCGATCCTGACATAGGCCTACATTTCAACGCGACCTCACTTTTCAAGCATTTGAAGACCGATTCCCCTTTGGAATGATAGACTTTAGGAACATTCCATTTGTTTGAGGGCACCATGAGCACCCCTTCTACGAGCCCTTCTAATCGAAGTTCCTCGACTATGCAAGTCCCAAATTGAGGGAGGTTGACTTCTGGTTGTGGATAGTCGAGGATAGGAGGGCAAAGCAGGTGTATGAGATTGTGAGGAAATTATAGCCTGGTTATGTTGTTTCCAAATTTCACTACATTGTTACATCGGCGGAGGGGGTGTATACGACCCTAAACCCAAAAAACGGTCTTGGACCTCCCTTGAAGTAGTTGTCGGGCTTAGAGGATGGCCCGCCGGCGCCATGTCTACTTCTCCTTGGCTCTCCTCCCCTTGCTGGTCGACTGCTCCATCTTCCCTGTTTCTCCTCCTTGGGCTCTCAGCCCTTTGCTGGTTTGTTGCTCCGTCTTCTCCACTTCTCCTCCTTGGGCTCTCAGCCCCTTGTTGGTATGCCGCTCCTTGGTCCTGTTGCCAGTGCGGCATCCTCTCTGCATGCTCGAGCCCCTAATTTTGTTCTAGTATGATGCAGGACAAGAGACTCCACACGAGGTTATATATTGAGACCCACCAGTTTGGATCGACCCAAACTTCCTGGGTCATTGTCTTGTTGGCATGTTCGTGTCCCCCTTGCTAGGAGGAATTGCTTCCCCACCCCAACCCCATCCATGTCACTCACACCCTTCATCCTCCCACGATCCCTCTATCTCGCTGTGCTTGATTACGCTCGATCTTGGCGGCGCACAAACAATTTTGTAGATGTAAAATTAGGATAGTGTGAATGGCTCATTCAACGCGGTTCCCCCCTAGGCAAATTATACATAGAGAATTGTAAGAATAAAATTATTATTTTTGGTGCCTATATGTTTGTTTTTGTGTTCAAATGTATCTTGTGAGCTATTCCCCTCGTATATTTATGATGCCACCAATGGTCCAATTGTTCTTGTGTTTGCACAAAAACTCCGTTATGCTTCAAATGGACATAGCATGACATAGCCATCGTCGCCTTCTCTCGCTTGTCTCCGCATGGATAGGAGCATAGCGTTGCAGCTCCCCACTGCTCCTCTCCAAGAAGTGTGGAGGACAGTGTGGTGGCCCCACCGATTTTACCCGCACCACCTTTGCCGCCTAAAACCGGGTTCAGGGTGTTCAACCTCAACGGGGTCCTTGTCCAATACGTCCATTGTCCCAGGGTCCCCATGGTGCCTTTTTGCAAGCCCAAGGATGCAAACTATGATGGCCCCCGGTGTACATCAGGAGCAAGCTCATGTACCTTCGGCCGTGGCTTCGGCGCTTCGTGCAGGTCACCCTATCAAAATGGTGGGTGATCGTGTGGAGCTCCATGAAGTCCAAGAACACCCAGGCAGTTGTGGAGTTCATCTTCAAGGGCCTCCAACCCCCATGCTTGGTTCTAGGACAAGAGTCTTGTAAAACTTTATACACCCCCAACGGCAGGGTTGTCAAGAAGCCCACAACCCCGCCGTAAATCAATATCTTAAGGTCTTGAAACCAATTATATGGGATTAGTGTCCCACTATGGTTGGTTGTCCCTACGACGTTTGCCCCACCCATGACAACACATTGATAGTGAACGACATCGCTTCCAAAAACATTTTGAACCCGACCTCCAACTTCATGGACAGTCGGGAAGGTCCAAGACTATTTTTTGTTAGACCTCATTAAATACTTTCAAACGCTCGTAGGGAGTGGACTACCCGTGCCCCAATTCCTAAGTTGTAATCCAATAGGCAAGAGATACATGGATCCGAGAGACTATATGAACAAAGAGTTGTATTCTCACACAAAATATAATACACTCATTTGAGATAGTACATGGTGTGCCATTTGTGTAAAATATGCCTCAAATGTATATCGATTTTCACATGCTCCCTCTCCCCCTTCCCTTGGGTTTTGTTTGTTTTTATTTTGGCATCAACATTTGGAGCTCTTGCTTGAGGTCGTCAGTGACTCAAACTTGGGAAGCTTCTTCTATGAGACAGTTTATGATGCCGCATCCACCATTGACTACTCCAAGGAGCCTCTTGATGCCGGCGTCGTCAATAGTCCCCACCCAAGGAAATATTCCGACAATCTCCGTCTCCATCACCACTCAAGGGCATAGAGCGCAACTGCGTCTAGGCATCCCACTCTCGGCCCCGCGGCAGTATTACACCTCAACGGCGGCTGCGAATGGACGTTTGGCTTGGAAAGAGTGGACCACCCCCCCCCCCCCCCCTCACATACCTTTGGGGGACGCTTTGCCCCTTCAAGCCAACTTGGACGCGAGCGCCCCTCGTGCCAAGGTAACCCCCGGCCATGGGTAAACCACACATTACAATCCTTCTATCCTAAAAGGAGCGTGTAACATGTTTGGGTCTTTCTCCTCAAACTAACACATGTTTCTTGGTCTGATGCGTTTCAGGTTGTCTCCAACCCTAAGCCTCCGCAATCTAGTGCACTCATCGAGCTGGAGTGTTTGTATGCCATGCCCAGAAATGCAAGACATTCCGCTTCATCGTATTCGAATTCTTCGTCCTATAATTCGGGCGGTTGACGGAATCCAAAATGTGTTATGGAGGGCCCACGTCCCAACCTTGACTATAGTTGTGGGGCTGAGATTTTCAGGAATGTTGAAGCAATGCAAGCAAAAGAATCGGTGGCAAAAGAAAAAGATGCAGTCTCCAAGGCTAGATAGGCCATCTAGGCGGAGGGGTTTGGGCCATAGGCAAGATGATTTTGGGTCGCACTATCCAATGGATGTGTGGTGTTGGCATACTATTCAATTTACATGTCATACATTGTAAATTCTACTTGCAATAATATGAGTGTCATACAATTTCCCCTTTAATATGATCTAATGTTTGGATTGTCCTACCTAAACCATCTTGATGTGGGTTCTTATTTGGGTTCTTGATATGAACACCCGCTTCAAAGTATTTGCATCTTCCAACATTCTCCAATATCTGTGTGATTTTATCCATGTTCTTATGTTTTTAAATGTCTCAAAATGCCCAAAAAGTCCCAAATTGACGAACATAGTGTTTATTTTAGTTATATGCATATCACATGTGAACATGTCAGTCCAAGCATACATGTAGAGGATCTCCACATACAATCATTTAAAAAAAAATCGAAGCTTGAATGAGGTAGTTGAATACACATAGGCTCCTATTAATGAAATTTTATCAAATGCACATTGCATTGCTCTTGTTTTGTAACTAGGTTGGGACTACCTCCACACATATAAGAAGAGTGTCACATGCGGAGTTTCAAAGATAACAAATGATAGTATGGATGTGGCAAAGTATTTCTTAAACACCATGTGAAAATTGTGTAGTAGGTACACAAAAATGTCATTATGAGCACGTTTGAACCTCAAAATGGAACCCCCCTACATAACCCCTTTATGAATCATGAGATTTGCACTTTGACGCATGATCCCACAATCATACAAACTCCAATTGCAATTTCACTGGCAATCTTCCTCATTAAAAATGATGTTAAAATTAGAATGGGTTCTATGGTTTGCTAATCCAACAACCAAATCTTGGGGTATTTTTATATATAACAATAGGGTGCATTCAAATAAGGTCCACATACTTAATACCTCCCAAAGAAATACTCTCTTAACATAGTTGAATACCCAAAAAAATGTGGTAAGTGTTGTTAAGGTAGAATTTAGCACAATGTTTTAAAAAGATAAATATCCTAAGTAAACCACCCCGTCAAGAACTGATTAGTTGGTCACAAACTAACGAAAGGGAAAAAGAATGCTAGTTTATTATTTGACGTCAAATTTGTCCCTAATTCAATTAGTTGTTAGATCATCCATTCAATCTATTCAATAGTAGTAATTATTTGGTCTTAATAACTAAGTTGGTCAGGAAATGACTTGTAGGTCCATAGTTATTGGCATTATGAGTCTTTTACTAGTTGACCTTTTTTATGACCTTGGTGTGCCAATGGTCATGAACTGGACAGAGGGCAAAAACACGTCAAAACATCTAGTTGCAATGTTTTGACGGGGTGCCAACCTATCAAGTTGACCCACCTAGTAGGTAGTTGTGTTGAAATATGTACAGATTGTCCTAGAGCCTTTTGGCTCTTTTAGTTCACATGAGCGTAGATAGCTTAGACTCTTATAGAGGGTGTGTATGCTTGTGAGTTCTAGATCTAGGCGGGTAGCATCCTGGAAATATGTGGTAGTCCAAACGGATAACAATCCTGGAAAGCAAGCAGTAAAGTGTTGAAAGAAGGATTAAAAGAGTAGACTCATTGTTGGTATTCTCCTGTTGATGCTCTTCTTGTAAGCTAACATAGTCCTTAGTGTTGACAAGACGAAGGTGTTATATGTGCTACTGTAAGTGTACATCAGATAGCTTGTGATGTATTTCCTAGGAATGCATTAGGAAGTAGAGAGAGTGGGTATGTGTGGGCCGCTCATGGGAGGATGTCCAGAGCAAGTGGTCAGAATGACCCGAAAACTCTATCATAGGTTGGTAGAATGTTAAAGAGGTCAAATCCATATTTAGTTTGAGAGAACCACCTCCGGAAGTGGGTTGACCTAACCAAAAATTCTAGTTGTTAGGCAATGTGAAACTGGCAAAATGACCCAAAAACTCCACCATAGGTTGGTAGAAGGTTAGAGATGCTAGATCCAAGCTTAGATTGTGGAAACAACCTCTGGAAGTTGGCCGATCGGGCCAAAAACATGAGCTAGTAGGTTATGTTCAAGGCATATTTTCAATCCTTAAACGGAAGTTTTAGGGGATTATACGTCGAAGGAGCATTCTAGGGATGAAGGACTAGCTGGGGAGGTGTTTTTGCAAGGTTTGGACATTACTAGCGGTGAACTAGTTAATGGAGCAAGGAAAGAGTGCGAAAACCCATTAACAGTGCCCTACCTCAAGAACTAAAGAAAGTCTCCATGCCTTCTTATGGCCTTTATCCAAATCAACCCATGCATAGTTCTTGCCTAAATCTCATTGTAACAATGCTTATCGTAAGAATGTTACAATGAGAGATAGATAGAAACTCCGGTCCCTTTTTAGCAAGGGGCCGGTGTGAATAAAGTGTTCGTTCGTAACGTCAATGACCCGATGCCCACTGGACAAGGGGACATTGGGACAATACTACTCTCCCCTTTCGAGGATGGACACTATAGTGACACACTATACAAGTTCCTAGCTAGCCACTAGTGCCTTGAAGATACCGGACATGGTATCTCCCCAAAGGGCTTTGAGGTACCCATACAACAAGGTCCAAGGACCCCCCACCATAGTTGGGTGGACTAAGGTGGTGAGCACCACGCTGGCATGGGGAATAGAACCCACAACCTCCTCATTGGGGGCCATGAACCCTAACCACCAAGCCAAAGCCCGTGGTGCCTTAGACTATGTGTTCGAAATTAGAACATAATTCTAGCTTCAACATTCAACACAATTGGGAGGGCATATGTGATTACCTCAAGATAATTAAGAATCTTTGAATTATGTGATTTCTTAAATTTTTACATCTCAACTCCGATTTTGAGACTTCAAACAACAATCTTCAAGGGGAGCAAGCACAATTGAGTATTAAAAAAAATGCTCCGGTCTACTAAAACCATAATTTTTTTGGTCAATCGCCTAAAAGTAGTAGAAAATTGTTGTTTACATGGGATTTTTTTCCCATGGTGCCCTCTATTGTTGTGTTAGGTACTCAAATATAGAATATCAAGATAAGATCTTCAAAACTTATCGTTAAAAGCATTGCTTGACATGTAATGGCTAAATTTGGTTTTGGACATAGATTATGTGACCTCAAATGTTTTGAAGTTGGATTTTTTTTCATATTCCTTGAACTATTTATAAACTTGACACCATCACACAAGAAATTTTAGAAAACATCAGTCTAATGTAATTTAATAATGTTTTAGACAAATTTTAGACAATTACATGTTCAACATATTTCTACTTGCACACTACGTGCATTGTCTTGTAAAATACGTAGATTTTTCTTGGAATTCGTCTTGTCAATGTAAACTGCTTGGCTTTATGGATCAACGTGTTTTTCAACATTCAAAATCAATATATAATTCTGAATCACTTTCACTTAAACCTAAGCAAGGTAATGGAGTCATGTACTTGACCGTGCTTATGCCCCATGATCCACAACTGCTAACCAAGTGAGATAGACAAATTCCAATCTCACCCAAAGGCCAAAGGTGTAAGTGAAGTTGAAGGTGTCCGTTACAGGCGTGAAAGAAGACCTCCTTCCCCACTTCCTTGAGCAACACTCGACTCGAGGTGACGTTAAATGCAAGATCCATGGCTTGTTCAAGAGGAGATGAGACGATATGGCATCACAACGAAACGCGCCATCAGGTTGTGGCAGTAGTAGTAGTAGTACTACTACTACTACGAAGAGTGCAAATCATCGTTGAATCCCATTATAGAAGACGGCTGCTGCTGCGTCGCCGGCTGTTGGTGGTAGCTAGTAGTGTAGTAGTCGTCCTTGTTACATCTGAAGCAAGCATGTTTCATGGTGACAACCGTTGAAGTTAACTAACCGACGGCCGGCCGTACCAAGTGATGAAAGCGGTGGTACTCCGGGGTACACGTCTCGTACTCGCTTGCCCTTCCTTCTCCATATCACATGGCCTCCCAATAATGCCTGCCAATCATGCCCGATTATGGTGCAATCACAACCACCAAATATAAGTTACATGACGCTCAACCGGTGTCATATATGCCCTTCCCTTCCCTGCCCTTCCCTGCCCTTTGTCTCATGGACTTACACTCTAGTTCTCATGTTCCTTGAGTTATCATCACAGGGGAAGTAAGTAACCTAAGTAGGTAAGTATGGGTTGATTGAAGCAATGATCGGGGAGAACCGGCCGTTAGTTACAGATGAACCGGTTGAATTTGAGCCATAACCGATTGAAGTTCAAGACTACAAGAGAATTACCGATCGTTTTAGAGGAATTTATAGAATATACCCTTATTTAATTAAGGAAAACCGGAGGATGTCAACATGAAACCAGTTGGACTTGCAAACATTAGGATCTCAACTAGTTATGCCCAAAAATCTCCCCAATTACTGGATTGAAGGGTTTAGGGCCACCCATCATCTGGAGAACCCGGATGGTGCCCTGGAACTACAACGACAGAAAGGTCAAGATTCATCCGGAGATTTGTTAATCCGGGATAACTGGGCGATCCGTGCCACTTTCCAGATTGCCCTGCCCAAGGACTGTGAGACCTCTTCAGAAGGTCGGATGGCGTAAGTCCGGCACCTCCCTGATCTCACCCAATCCTAACGACGGCTATCTCACATGGATGTTACCCAGGCATCCGGAATAATGAGGTTTTCTTCCCACTACACGCCGGAAATGACCTCCGGACCGGAATCCTAACCGTTCCGGTTTTTCTCCTCCCAACAGACCGATCCGGCTACAACGAACTTAGGCTCTACTAAGTTTGAGATGACTGGGCGATCCGTACCACTTTCCGGATTGCCCCGCCCAAGGGCCGTGAGACCTCTTCAGAAGGTCGGATGGCATAAGTCCGGCACCTCCCTAATCTTACCCAGTCCTAACGAAGGCTATCTCACATGGACGTTACCCAAACATCCAGAATAATGAGGTTTCCTTCCCACTACACTCAGAAAGGATCCATAGTACTGCAGTCGGATCCGATCCGGGTTTCCTCTCCTTTGTCCTATCCGTACTTCCTACTCATTCATTCCCTCTAGAGCTGTAACATTATCCTAACAGCCCGTGCACCAAACAAATCATAATAGATTGAGAACTAGAGCTTTATTGAGTGGGGAACGACAAAATACAACAACAGAGAAGATAACACTTCTTCAACTCCTTATTCAGCCTTAAGTAGAGACTGTAATCCCTAACTACGGGTTGCGGCCCAGTTGGACGCCCAGAAAACCCTAGCAGCGAGAAATCTAGAAACTCACCCTTCGCGGAATTTCCGGATCTCGATCCACTTTTTGTGCTGACAAAAAATTTGAATTTACAGTTTTGCCAAAATTCAAAAGTATCCTAAACCATGTCTGTCTAATTTTGATCTACCTACAGCCGCATGCCTAAGTCTAAATTGAGTGGCACGATGCTTCTTCGAAGCCGTCCCATCCTTGGAGTGACTCGCGGGCCCACTGATGGCGGAGGAGCCTCCTCCGGGGGTCAAAAGCCGACGGTCTTGCAGCCTCGTAAATACCCTCCTCATGTTTGGGGAGGGGGCAATTTCTTCCTCGGAATCGCCTGCAACAGACAGATCCTCTCCTGATCCGTCACCCGATCCGGGCCGCGCTGTTCCGGGAGCCTTCCTCTCCTTCCGGGAGCTCTGGACGGGTGAAGGGTCACTTCCGGTGGTCTGCTCCCTCTTTCGGCCACAAGAAACTGAAGTCGTCCGGGGATCCCTAGCTGACATCACGTGTGAGGGTGGGGGCGCCCACTGCTCCACTATCATCTTCCTCTCGCGCTTCCGGAATTTTGCTACGTGGCCTCAAACCCTCAACAATACCCGGATTCTCTCCTCCGGAATTCTACCCGCTAATCACTACGGAATCCCAACAAACCAACTGCTGGTGACTCGAAAAAACAACTCACCACTCGTTCTCTCAACAATGCCGCTCGCGCAAATGGCTCGGAGAAGAGGAAAAATTCTCTTAAGTACTCTCTCTCTCTCTCTCTCTCTCTCTCTCTCTCTCTCCCTCCTAACGGGTATGGTTCCGTAACCGTTCCCCCGCAACCATTCGGAGTGTGTTGTAACCGTCTCCTGGTCCGGACGCTCCGGACCGGACCGTTCCTAAACGGTCTTCCCCGGTTAATTTCCGGTCCGGCCAAAGTATCCGTTCTAACCATTTTAACGCGTAAGGCGGATGCCTAGAACCTTATTTCTTAAAACAACTAACCTACCCTAGGAAACCCTACTTTAATAACAATCTCAGGATATTATCCGGGTATTAATCCGGTTCGGAAGCCAATCCGGACTTCCTTGGATTTTTGGGCTCCCACAGTTTTCAAAAACCACCTCTTGGAGGTAGGCCTGACACAAAACCACCGGGAGACCATGGCACTCCGAATGCTCACCACCGTTGATTTATTCTATTTTAGCATGCATGAGGACCCGCGTGAATAGACATTCATCGAAATAGCATTTGGTTTAGGGTTCGGTCATGTATGACTTCACACTACGCTGGAGGATCTGTGACCATACAACATGATTTTGGAGGTGTCTTGGGAAGGCCTTTGGACACTTTCTTTTGGGCTCTCACAATTTCATGGTCACGGCCCTTGGCTCGTGTGTGAGGTGGCCCTTACATGAGGGTCCAAGACTTAAGAAACTCCAAAATTGGGCTATCTTATTGGTCAGGAGCAAAATTTTGTACCCAAGGACTAGGGTTTGTGTCCAAGGTATAAGATATAGAAGTGTTTTTAATGTAGCATTGTTTTTTGTCACATCATGGCAATTCCCACTCAAAAAAATACTCATAGTTTGGAATTCAAGCTTGGGTCCAATTTTAAATATGAAAGTAACGTCCATCAAGGGGTGTTTCAGAGCAAAAGATTCTTAGACTCAGACACTAACTTAGACCGAGTGCTTTCATGTGGATTTGTGGTATGATGTATAATGTATGTTTATTTAAAATTATTGCACAAATCAAGACATATTATTTGGCATTAGTAAACTTAGAGTGACTTTCAGTTAAAGAATAAGATTTTAGAATTATCTGTACAATTACAACTGTAACTACGTTTAGGGTGACAACTATGGACATTAACTTAGACAAAGTGCTTCCATGTGGATTTGTGGGGCCAACACGTGAGGGAGTATGTTTGTCTTGTCATCAAAAATGTAAGGTGGAGTGTGGTCATTCTCACAACTACTCATTTTCAATGTTGCATGATTGGGGAATTGAAAAATGAAATCTTCTCCAAATATATGACATTTTGAGCAACGTTTAGATAATCCAAAAAAATTTCAACTTGAAATTTATAATACAATAAAGTTCAAAACTTGTGGGTCGGCACCCAACATGTTATAGTATACAAGGTGTGTATGAGTCATTTTCCCATGCCGAAATCAATGTCGATTTTGTTTCTTCTTGACTAGAGACAATCCGTCAACTCCACCTCCTTTACCAAGATGCACACTTCCATGCGCAAAGGGGAAATTGGGAGGTGGGGTCAAAGTCTCAAAATTTTGTCATATGGTGGTTTTTGCCAACTTTACAAGCACATGGGTGATGGATGGATGGATGGATAACGGTTCTCATAACCAACCTAGATGTATTGAACTAGTCTGCCCATTTTTATATGATTTTCTAAGCTCATCGCATTGAATGGTTCAAGAAGAGCAAATGACACCCATTGATACGCATGCCTCCTTGACAACACAAACACTTTATTATTCATTATAATAAAAAAATTATTCCACGTATTATTATTTTTGTACTAAAATTATGAATTTCTTTAATGCACACACGTTCACAATAGCCTGGAGACAAGACCTCCGCATATACTCGGCTCCAGCTTGCTGCTGACGGGCAATGACAGGTGACGGGTACTGACGGGCTGACTATGACAGTACACGCTGCAAAACAGCAGAGTCCGAGACCCAACTGTGTGGCCATTTACTTTGATTCTTAGAGCACTAGAGTAAGACTGGGCACCTAGGATTAGTGGTGGTTATAATTAGGTGTAGGGCATATTAATGATCTAGTGTAAGCCTAACTGTATTGTTGGGTAAACAAAAAGCCATTGGGATAGTGCTTAAGGTAGTTTAGTGATTCACTGTTTAGGTTCGTACTGGACGTAGGCGAGGGGGAATGATTATGATGATGAAACTAATGAGTATTTCTAAATACTCAGACCTTGTGCCAGGGGAATAAAAATCTTGTGTGTTATATTCAAATTGTGGAGCATTGAGAGTTGATCCTAAGGACTGAGGGAGCTTACACAAGTACATGTGAGCCATGGGCTCTCACCCGGATTATGACGCATAAGGGTGGGGGTTTATGGCTGACACTCTAGATTGCCATACCTTGGGTTGATCTGTTAAATGGTCATTTGATCTTTGATGCAATTTGAAGTTTAAATTATTACATTAGGATATTAAAAAAATCAAGAAACATTTGTTAACGTATTTCTTTTACTTTGAATTTCCCAAAGATTTAATCTAAGTTCCTTCCTCAAAATTCATGCCTGTCAATATTTCCTAGCAAACCTACATGCCTAGATTTAAATCAACCAAAGCCTTCCCCAACGCCAAAATGGAGATAGGTTTTCTAGGCATGACAAAACACCAGGGAAACAATCGGGAAAGACTTAAAATGTGATTCATATAACATCCAGGTGTTAAAGATAAGTTTGTGAGGCCAAACCCCCCACCCTTAAGCGTCCGTAGTCCGAGTAGTGGGTTTGGGCTCACATTCCTCCGCGGTATTGGATTTGGACTTGGATGAGTCCATAGTGCAAGGTTCACCCTTCAAGTGGTCTTGGATTTAACTTTGGTCTTTGCTTCCTTTGTCTTGCCATCGCGAGAGTGCTCCACATTCTCCATTAATTTGTGCACGTGGTTTATTTTTAAAGAGAGGATGCAAGTGTAAAAAAAAAACACTATTCTCTATAGTCAATCTCAAATACATTTACTTGTGAAAGCCACACATAACACTAACTAGCATAATGTAACTAACTACTTGTCTATGAGCTAATTAGGTAGGCTATCTACTAAGCTCCTTCATGAACCCATCTCTTTACTTTCTAATTACATAAACCTAGCTCCTTCATAAACCCAGCTCCTTCATAAACCCAGCTTCTTAGCTTCTAACTAAACAAACCCAGCTCCTTCATAAACCCAGCTCCTTCATGAACCCAGCTTCTTAGCTTCTAACTAAACAAACCCAGGTCCTTCATAAACCCAGCTCTTTACTTTCTAACTAAACAAACCCAGCTCCTTCATAAACCCAGCTCCTTCATAAACCCACAACTTTGTACTTGTAATCCCCAACTACCTTACTAATTATTCAAGCCCTTAACTAATCTTCCTACCTAATTTCCCTAATTCTACTAACAACCCCTTTCTAATCACACAATTCTTCTCTAATCCTAAAATCCTAAAATCCTAGAGAGGAGAGGGGGAGAGAGAATTTCCTAACTTCACTAAGACTAACTAATCCACACAAGTATATTTTTGCACTCATCACAACATCAAGTGCTCAACTCTTAAACATGGAACTTGCAACCACGTGTATTCAAAACATGAACTTAAAGTACCACAAATTGGAATCATGAATTAACTTTAAAATCCTTCACGTCAACACTAATTCTACCAAGAGGTCAAGCCCTCTTCACGGCTAACAAGCCTTGGCTCTCAAACTAAAAACTAAGCACACACATGTGCTCCAATATGGCTTCCCACACCCACACTTATAACTCGTGGGGTGCCTTGGAGCACAAAGGAAAGAGAGGATGAGTGAGGGAAGAATGAGGGATTATATAGTAAGCTTGAGGGGGTGAGCACCCTCAAGGCTCACGATAAGCCCTTGAGATTTCCTCCTACTTAGTAGGCGCCAATCCTATCTTCTAAGCCTTCCTCCCTCAAATGATCAACAAGGATCCTAATTCGAACATTTAACTAGCCTTGGCTTTCTACCTACCACACTTTACCAAACTTGGGATGCTTCAACCCAAACTTAGCCTCCTTCGCTTTCCGCCGCCATAACTTTCTCCCCTTACTTTCCCAAATCGTCGCTCACCACTTAATTCAAACCACGATGCTTAACTCGTGATTTGATTGGTGCTTTGAGAATTTGCTTATCCTCCACCTTGCATTCTTCCTTGGGCCTTCCCCATTAAGTGGCCATGATGAGGTGGTCCACTTGTGCGCTCCATGTGATCCTCCATTCATCCCAATTCGAATGCACTTGCCTCTTGAGTCACTTTGGTTGTCTCCATCCATTTGTACTAGCCTACTCACTAACTACTCAATCCAAGTTCTCCTTACCTATCCTCATTCACTCAAATTCTTCCGAAGGTAAAAACACAATAACAACTCACATCCTAGCCTCTTACAACATGGTACTTCTAAGACTAACATTTCACTCTTTTTATATTTTTGTGAAGTAACATGCTACTTCAAAGTGCATCAACTAACGTTTCAAGGGTCTAAGACTAAATGTGGGCACCCTTTTGGGCTCACATAATTGGCGACCATCGGGGGATGAATCCAAACATCTCTTGCTCCAAGGGTAAGTTGCCTAGTCAAGCTCGGTACTCCTTACATCTACTTCCCGATGTACGGGTAGGAAAGAGCTCACCATTCAACGTTTCCAATTGAATTGAATTATTAGGAAAGACCTCATAGACAAGGTAAGGTCCTAACCATACCGCATTGAATTTCGCCGGAAATTCAAGCTTTCGTGCGTCTTGAATCATGACCATCATTCCCGGTGTTAGGGCCCTTCTCTTATGTCGTTTGTCGAAAGTAATCTTTCTCCTTCTTTGGATTGCCTCAATATGTTGAGCCGCCATTCTCCTCCCTTCGTCAAGTACTTCCAAATCGGTTAGTCGATTTCGTAAGGATTGACTTTCGGTAAGTCTCGTACTCACGGCCACCCTAAGTGACTCGACTTCATATTCGATTGGTAGTGTCGCTTCAAGACCATAGACTAAGGAAAATGGTGTAGCACGCGTAGTTACCTTATAGGTTGTACGGTATGCCCAAAGTGCCGCCGTTAGTTTCGTATCCCAATCCCGCTTCGAGTCTATAACCGTCTTGCGTAGTATACTCACCAAAATTCCGTTAACCCTTTCCGTTTGTCCATTGGTTTGTGGGTGGTAGGGAGTAGTCTTCCGGTGATCAATTTTAAATTTCTCTGTCATCTCTCGAATCAAGTCATTCAAAAAGTGAGTACCCCTATCGCTTACTAGGATCTTCGGCACCCCGAACCGCGAAATTATGTTTTCGTACATAAATGTTGCCGCGTGTTCCGCCGTGTCGGTCTTCACCGCTTTGGCTTCCGCCCACTTGGTGAGGTACTCGGTTGCCACCACAATATATTTCATTCCTTTTGAAGATTGGGGATGGACCTCATCCACATAGTCGATGCCCCATTTTTCGAAAGGAATTAAGGGTAATGATACATGTAAAGGCATCTCCATTCTAAGGTCGTCTCGGGCATACCGTTGGCAAGCGTCGCATTTCCTTACATAGTCATGGGCGTCCTTAAATAGTGTAGGCCAAAAGTAGCCCGCTCTAAGTATTTTTTGCCCGGTGAGTTGACCCGAGAAGTGACCGCCGCAAGCGCTATCGTGGCAAGCGATTAAAATCGCTTCAACCTCCGTTTTTTACACGCATCGTCGTAAAATACCATCGGACCCCCTTCTAAACAACCTATGGCCCACTACAATAAATTGCCTACTATTTACCCTCACCTTCCTTCTCTCTTCTTTTGTCCACTCTTTGGGCAACTTGTGGGTTGTTAGAAATTCCACTATGCCCGCATACCACTCCGGTGTAGAAGTGACCACAAAGAGGCTATCATCTACTAACATATCATTTACCGGATTTTTTCCTATCTCCTCCGACAACCTAGACAAGTGGTCCGCTTGTAAATGCATACGACCCGGTTTATATTCCACCGTGTAGTCGAATTCTTCTAATAACAAAACCCACCTAGCTAACCTACCACTTAACTCCGCCTTGTTAATTAGATACTTGATAGCCATGTGGTCAACAAAAAATACAACCGGGTTGCACATGAGGTAATGCCTAAACTTTTTAACGGAAAACACCATGGCTAGGCACTCCCTCTCCGTTGTAGAGTAGTTTCTTTCGGCGGGGGTCAATTGCTTACTCGCATAAGCTATAGGTTGATCCTTCTCTTTTTCTCCCGTTGCTTGACAAAGCGCACTCCCTATTGCCACATTACTAGCATCACAATAGACGTGAAAAGGTTTACCCCAATTGGGTGGTATCAACACCGGATAGGTGCTCAACCTATCCCGCAATTCCTCAAAGGCTTTTTGACAAGCATCCGTCCACTCGAATTTGACATCCTTTTTGAGCAAATGGGTAATGGGCACCGCTATCTTTGAAAAATTAGGAATAAGTTCCCGGTACCATCCCACATGTCCTAACAACTTAGAGATCCCCTTGGAATTGGTTGGAGTTGCCAAGTCGCTTATGGCCGCAATCTTATCCGGATCGGGTTCTCTACCTTTCTCACTAACAACATAACCCAACAACACTCCCTTATTCACTCCCAAAAATGTCTTATCCGGGTTCAATGCTAACCTCATCTTCCTACACCTAACCAATGCCTCCCTAACACAATGTAGGTGATCATCCACATTACTTTGTGTGCTAAAATCGTCCACAAAGACGGTCATGGATTTGAACAACAAGTCGGTGAAGATATACATTACTAATCGTTGGAAAGTAGCCGGGGCATTACATAACCCAAATGGCATCACTACCCACACAAAAGTACCCCAAGGTGTAGTAAAAGCCGTTTTATGGATATCTTGGAGGGCTATGGAAATTTGATTATAACCCGCATACCCATCCATAAAGGTATATCGCGAATGACCTCCAACCTCCTCAAGCAACAAGGTGATAAAAGGTAAGGGGAAGTGATCCTTTTGTGTGCACGAATTCAATTTCCTATAGTCGACACAAACCCTTAATTTCCCATTTTTTTTCTTTACTAAGACCATAGGAGAAACCCAATCCGTGATTTCCACCGGCTTGATAAACCCGGCCTTCAATAACCTTTCCAATTCCGCTTTCACCAACAATTGCAATTGATGATTCATCCTCCTCTCCTTTTGTCTAATTGGCCTCGCCCCCGGAATTAAAGGAATCCGGTGCTCTACCATTTCCCTAGGAATTCCCTTAAGCTCATCGTAGGACCATGCAAAAGTATCACTAAACTCATCCACGAAATTGCTATACTCCCTAACCTCTTTCTCCCCCAATTTGGAGCCCATCTTCATTTGTCGGGTTTTTCCATTCTTTAATTTCACATCCACGTACCGCCAATCCGCTTCCGACACATGTGCTTGTTCCTCTTTGTTCCGATACCAATCGGAAGGCACATTGGGGTAATCTTTCACATCTTGACCTACAACTATCCCCGTAGACGTGGTCTTGAAATGTAAAGGCTCCTCCAATTTCGATGACTCAATAATCACATCCTCCTCTTGAGTCCCATCTACATGAATTAAACTAACCTCACCCTCTTCCACGTCATCTACCCAAGGTGTTAACCCACCGCTAACCCACTCTTCCTCGGTGAGCACCTCACATGGCTCCAACAATGAGCCCTCTCCTAAACTAACACTAGGAAATTCACTCCCTAAGCCTACTTGGTGAAATGTAACCATTACATCAACCTCGGACTCGGGGTACTCCCTTAGCCATTGGGCATAATCCCCATTATCCCCATAATTGTAAAAATTAGGACCTAGACTTCCCGAGCCCGAATCTATAACAACCCTTTGACCTTCGGGATGGACGACTCCCACCAATGCCTTGCCAATCTCATTCTCGTTTAAGTCATCAATTTCCTTCTCCAATGGCAAATACATCTCCTTCTTCATCCATCCTTCTAATGAACCAATGGACACTATGACCCTATTACCCTCCGGACCATAAGTGATGGATGGTTTAGGTCCACCCCAATTGACCATAGCATTCGCCATCCGCAACCAAGGCCTACCTAGCAAAATGGGGAAGGTGTCCTTGTTGGAGTGCATTTTAATGACATGGAAGGTGACCAAGTACTCCTCACCTCCCGTAGTCATTCTACAATCCTTGATCATCCCCAAAGGCGTAGTCGAACTTTGATTTGCCATATTTATGACCAAAGGTGAAGGCCCCGTGAGTCCAAGTCCCAATTTTTTCATAGTATCCTCCGGTAGTATATTTAGACTACTCCCTCCGTCGACTAGCACATTAGGAACCACCTTATCTACTATAACAACTTCTATTTCTATAGCTTTCACGTCTCTTCCACCTTGTGATTGGATCCTAGCGGCTATTTTAGCTTTCACCTTCCTCATCCTCTTGTGTACCGGCATTCCCTCCTTTAATGTTTTCCTTGCCGTGGGTGAAATTTCCAATAGTTGGCCGAAAGTAATATCCGCCTTGAGTGTACTAAGGTCCGCCCACAAGTCGTACCCGGTAGATCTTTCCACCTTAGAATTACCCACTACGTCGAATTCGTCTACGGGAACCCCCGGTCCTTCCCATTCACCCACATCGCTATTATCCAAGTCATGTACCGCATTAGTCCTCTCCCTATCTTGTAAAATTATATTTTCCCTCTCCACATCCTTAGTAGCTCTTCTAGCTACCCTATCCAACTCGGAGAGATTAATCTCTTCATCCGAAGAGTAATTTCCTTGCTCTCCTATTCCTACCTCCAACGGGGCATCCCCTCTCCTAGCCCTAGTAGTTACCGCTAGTGCAGGTGCTTCTTCAACCACACCCTTACCCTTCACTAACTCATATGTAATAGCATTGGTGTGAGGAGGCCATTGACTTTGCTCCTCTCCAATTCTCGTTGGGAGAGGAAGCATGTCATCACATGTGGCCTCCAACACTCCATCCATGAACCTAACATCTTGGGAGTTAGATGGTCCCGGATCCGTTGGAGGCGCTTGTCTCCCGTTACTACCATTAGGTGGAACTCCTTGTCTATTTTGTATTGGAATGTAACCGGTTGTAGTTTGCAAGCCCGCCGGTGGATGAAAAGTTTGCCTAGCATTACTATGGTCATAGTATAAGTTAGGTGGCCTAAGTTCATTGGCCGGTACTCCTTGTGGCCTAGCACCTCGCATATTATCCCTTGCTTGTTGTTGTGGATTAGCCACCGGGTAAGGGACATTAATTATTTTGTCCGGTTGGCGACACGTATCCGAGGGATGACTTCCTCCACAATTGCTACAATTAAACTCTTGACCTTCGGACCAACATTGTCCTTGAGCGTGCCACCTTCCACAAAAGGGATGAAATTCCTTCTTCTCTAAATTTTGGCCACCTTGCCCTCTAGGTTGTGGTCCTCTATTGCTTCCATTTCCATAGTGAGGTGGCGCTTGACCTCGTTGATTTTGTTGAGGTGGGTTACCGTTTCCTCTTTGGTCACGGTTTTGTCCACTTCTACAAAATTGACGCGTGTGGCCCGGTTGGCCACATTGGACACACCATAATCCGGAAGAATGCCTACCCGACTCAAACGGGGGTGGAGGCCCCGGTTGTTGACTCCGGATCATTAATGACATTTGATCCGTGAGGCTTTGCATTTGTTTTATCATAGCCTCTTGGAATCCTAGTTGGCTAGCACCTAGTCTTCTCTCAACCTCCTCCAAGTGTGGATCCGTTCTAGGGGCCGGTAGTGCCAAAAGAGGTGCCGGTTCCCTAACCGCTAAAGGTCGGGGACCGGTGTCCACAATGGCATATGGAATTTGGTTCTCATACTTAGCGGGTTCTACCGCTACCACCCTAGGGCGTATGGGGATGAATTGTGGGATCAATTCATCCTCCCTTCTCCATAGCCTTTCGTGATCTTTATCCAAGTTTTCAATATCTCTAGCCGCACGCTTGGCATCCGCCAAGGTCAAGGGATTCCTTTCTAGAACACCCCTAATAGTTCCGGACTTAAAAAACCCTTGAATGAAAAATTGCTTTAGCGTGTCGTCGTTGAGCATGGTACCCACAAATCTAGTGCACACTAAATCAAACCTCCTAATGTAAGCCGAAATTTCTTCCTCCCTTCCTTGCTTCAATGACGACAATGCCCTTAATGCGGTACTTTGACCCACTTCCGGCCTAAATTCGTTAAGAAACTCCCTTTGTAATTGTTCCCATCCCCTAAAATGTCCCTCGGCATGATCCCGATACCATTCATAGGCTTCCCCCTCTAGAGTGGTAGGAAACCACACTAACCAATAACCCGGGTCGGTTATGAGGAAGCTAGCCAACCGTTCGATATACCGTTCCATGTGCCGAGAGGGGTCCTCATCCTTGGTCCCATAAAATTTAGGGAGATGAGATGGCATATCCATCGCCGCTAAATTTTGTGGAACCACAATTGGTAGGCCTCTTGGCCTAACCAATGGGTCTATTGGAGGTATAGGAGGTATGGGCGGAATTGGGGGTATGGGTGGTGGATCCATCCCCCGTTCCTCGGCCATGGTGACCGGTGAACTATTCAACAATCCCCTATCAACTTCTACCGGGAATTCTTCTCTAAGTGTGTAATTTTCCGAAGAAGTTTCACCACTCAATTTGGAGGGAGTGATCTCCTCTTCAAGTTGAGCTCCAAGTTCTAAGGTGTCTAGAATTGACCTAGTCCTAGGTTCGACGTTCAAACAACTCTCTATTCTAACATTATCTTGTTCTAATCTATCACTGATTTTAGAGGACCGCCTCTTTCGAGTAGATTTCTCTAGTCCTACTATCAAACTTGGTTTTTGTGAGCGAGTCCTACCTTGCATTCCATAAGAATCGATCGACCCTCACTTGACCACACATAATCCTAGCAATTCCCCTCTTAATATTTTCACTTGTCTTGGTGTGGTTATAATTTTTTTAGGAGGTGAGGAAAAGAACCTGCAAGCCCACTTAGGTGAAAAAATCCCAATAGGGGATAGGCATGTTCATGTTAATTTTTTGGTTAAGTCGGAGCATCACCTCCGCACCTTCCCGCAAATTAACACTCACCACAATACCGATTGTGAGGGGGTGACCTTCCGAGTAGATTATGTTAAAAGTCGAGGCTTCACCCTTCAACTTCTCACACCATCCACAATTCGGGAATTACCCTCTACAACGGATAACAACAATCACGAGTACAAAAGGCATTCCTTAATTAGTTAATGAGTTCACTTTGAAGAAATAAACATACCTTGAGCAATCGCATCCCCCTGTGAGTTAGCACTCCCCTCAATCGTGACTCAATGTAACAACACCATAAACTTTGTGAAATATTAATTTAATCTAGAGCATGAAATGACAACTCCCAAAACTTTGAGACTCACCCCGAGGTGAGTGTCAAAGTTCAATGTCCTAAGGTGAATTTACCCTCTAATGTTTTAATGAGCTACTCGGTTATAGGTTCCTTTTAAGTTCTTAGCAAATCCCCAAAAAGGTTGAGGACGTACCTTCGCCGCGCTCCTTCCTCAAAAATGAATTTGCGTAATTGACAATGCAATTCATTCCAAGGAATAGTTGAAATACAATGAATTCAAATGTAACCCAAAGAGAGAATACTTACCGAGTTTTGGGTGCTCCTTCCCTTCTCTCAAGTTTGTGTCTCCAATTTTTCCTAGTTGCCTCCAAGTCTCCTAGTCGCCTCCAAGTCTTGTAACTACCTTCCGCTTCGCTCCCGGCGGACGCACCAATTATGTGAGGCCAAACCCCCCACCCTTAAGCGTCCGTAGTCCGAGTAGTGGGTTTGGGCTCACATTCCTCCGCGGTATTGGATTTGGACTTGGATGAGTCCATAGTGCAAGGTTCACCCTTCAAGTGGTCTTGGATTTAACTTTGGTCTTTGCTTCCTTTGTCTTGCCATCGCGAGAGTGCTCCACATTCTCCATTAATTTGTGCACGTGGTTTATTTTTAAAGAGAGGATGCAAGTGTAAAAAAAAAACACTATTCTCTATAGTCAATCTCAAATACATTTACTTGTGAAAGCCACACATAACACTAACTAGCATAATGTAACTAACTACTTGTCTATGAGCTAATTAGGTAGGCTATCTACTAAGCTCCTTCATGAACCCATCTCTTTACTTTCTAATTACATAAACCTAGCTCCTTCATAAACCCAGCTCCTTCATAAACCCAGCTTCTTAGCTTCTAACTAAACAAACCCAGCTCCTTCATAAACCCAGCTCTTTACTTTCTAACTAAACAAACCCAGCTCCTTCATAAACCCAGCTCCTTACTTCTAACTAAATAAACCCAGCTCCTTCATAAACCCAGCTCCTTAGCTGCGGCTACTTCTAACTAAGTTTCTCCACCCTCAACCACAAAAACCAGAAAATGAACAAAAGAGAGCTTCTCCAAGGCCTCCCCCTAATTCACCTACCTAATTCCACTAATCCCACTAAGTCCCCTACCTAATTCCACAATTTTTCCCGAGCTCTAAGAGCTCAACTTCCTAGAGAAGAGAGGGAGAGAGAGAATTTCCTAACTTCACTAAGACTAACTAATCCACACAAGTATATTTTTGCACTCATCACAACATCAAGTGCTCAACTCTTAAACATGGAACTTGCAACCACGTGTATTCAAAACATGAACTTTAAGTACCACAAATTGGAATCATGAATTAACTTTAAAATCCTTCACGTCAACACTAATTCTACCAAGAGGTCAAGCCCTCTTCACGGCTAACAAGCCTTGGCTCTCAAACTAAAAACTAAGCACACACATGTGCTCCAATATGGCTTCCCACACCCACACTTATAACTCGTGGGGTGCCTTGGAGCACAAAGGAAAGAGAGGATGAGTGAGGGAAGAATGAGGGATTATATAGTAAGCTTGAGGGGGTGAGCACCCTCAAGGCTCACGATAAGCCCTTGAGATTTCCTCCTACTTAGTAGGCGCCAATCCTATCTTCTAAGCCTTCCTCCCTCAAATGATCAACAAGGATCCTAATTCGAACATTTAACTAGCCTTGGCTTTCTACCTACCACACTTTACCAAACTTGGGATGCTTCAACCCAAATTTAGTCTCCTTCGCTTTCCGCCGCCATAACTTTCTCCCCTTACTTTTCCAAATCGTCGCTCACCACTTAATTCAAACCACGATGCTTAACTCGTGATTTGATTGGTGCTTTGAGAATTTGCTTATCCTCCACCTTGCATTCTTCCTTGGGCCTTCCCCATTAAGTGGCCATGATGAGGTGGTCCACTTGTGCGCTCCATATGATCCTCCATTCATCCCAATTCGAATGCACTTGCCTCTTGAGTCACTTTGGTTGTCTCCATCCATTTGTACTAGCCTACTCACTAACTACTCAATCCAAGTTCTCCTTACCTATCCTCATTCACTCAAATCCTTCCGAAGGTAAAAACACAATAACAACTCACATCCTAGCCTCTTACAACATGGTACTTCTAAGACTAACATTTCACTCTTTTTATATTTTTGTGAAGTAACATGCTACTTCAAAGTGCATCAACTAACGTTTCAAGGGTCTAAGACTAAATGTAGGCACCCTTTTGGGCTCACAAAGTTTTATTAGGATAATCACATGATTACACGGGGAGGTCACTTCATTGTCAAGTTGACACCACGTGCGGACAAAGTTTGCTACCCCTATATTACATGCCATATATAATTTTAAAATTTATGATATTTTTTCTACATATACATAACCATTGATAGTATCTTTTGTATACTTTTTTGAAATTTTTAGTCATCTTTATTTTTTTTAGTAATTGTTTTAGTTCAATTCTGTGTCATTCTAGTTAGAAATGGTATGTTTTATGAAAAAACAAATCATCAAATTTAGTTACCACTTTTAACTATGTCATAGGTATTGTGTATATCTACTCATGAAAAACATTTGATAAAATTTTGACCCATTTTGGTGGTGCAACTTACCAAAAGAATATATTTTTTGGCCGCACGTGGTGTTCAACTTGACAATGGAGTGATCTACCCGTGCATGATTATGTTAAATAACTTCACGTTTAATAAGCATCATAGATTCATCTCAAGTGGTATAGAAATTACAACATCACTCAGTTGCAATACACGCAATTGTGACAGTCACTCACCTTACTCTGATTACCCATGCAATGGTCTTGTAGTGAGTTCATTTTAATTGGATCAAATGCAGTGCACAAGCTTAGGCACAAGCATAGTCAATTGTCTTGCATGAGTATCTCGTTTGAGTCTCTTTACCAAAGCTGAGGACACTTTGGTGTAGTCAATAATCTTGTATTAATTATTCATTTTTAGTGTAACTTGAAATTATAGTGCAATCATCTTTACAAGATTTTCAGTATTATTTGATTCAATAGAATTTTACTTACATTGTCCAATAACAGTTTTTAACCTTCTTTTGGCCAAGATAGTCATAATGTTCTCTGTTGCAATTGTAGATCAAACCACATATGTTGGTTAAGAAATTATGGCCTTGTTCTTTTAATTTATCATGAGGAATTTAATGTTCAATTAGCACTCTTACTTTCTCATTAAATAATCATTTAAATGTTCTGGCCCTTTATTATTTTTTAGACTATTAACCAATGTATTTTTAATACCCAACTGTTTTGTAGCTCAAGATTACCATCTCAGTATTTCAAATTGAAATAACGTAAGTTCATTACATAATCTCAGTACACTTACCAAGATTCCCACTAGTAAAATTGATGATCCTCTCCAACCTCTTCGTAGTCAATGGTCTTGGTAAATGAATTTTTTCCTCTCTTGTCAAGGGTTAAGAGAATGGAATACAAATAATATAACACAGTGGACATTATGACCTCATCAATGTTTTAACAATATAAGTCAACGCACAAACTACATTGATAATTTGCCTAAATCAAACACTCGCATGCATTTTATCAAATGAATCATTCGGATTAATTGCATCTCATATTTGAGCAACTCAGTTAATTGTCTATAAATTCATTTGCATACATTATCTCAAGTTCATTTAAACCTCACAACTTTTGACTCCCTCACAGAGTCTTTCGCTTGTTGAGTGTGCTATCCGTACCTATGAATCACTACTCACAGTACTTGCAAGACAATAAACTTACGAGCCTCATCGCTCTAGTTTAAGTCTCAATAACAATCACAACAATTTGAGCCTCTTCTCTCATACCAAATCTCTCCCAGACAATGGTCATGCAATCCACTCACATTTACATGACAACTTAAATTCATAGTTTACTCATGCTATAGTATGAAGCATTGTTAACTTAGGGATTCCATCACTACAAAACTAATCATCAAGGATGTTTACTCATTTCCACTTATTCCATACTTTGTAGAAAACAAACCAAATCACACTTGGTAGTCCGTATTTAGACAAGATCGTAGTCCTATGAACAAACACGAGCTCCCTAGATTAACTTATTGAATTTTCCAATAATCATCAATCTTTCCAACAAAGGTAAACCAAAGATCACAATTTTTACAAGGCTCAAGTAAATTCAAACTCTGATTTATATGGAGATTGTTAACTTAGTAACACACAAACATGAGGTTATGGACTTAATGTAAGGATCGTGATTTATCTTCTCATCATCAAAGTCACCAATTCCTGCTTTCTTTGCTTTACAAGTTAATTCTCAATCAAAATGATACGCTGAATTATCCCAAATTGGAATTACTCTTGTACATTCACCCAGAAGTTACTCCAATTACCCACAACTCCAACAATTTTATTTATGCAAAAGGTAAACATATTTAGCTCCAAAAAATGTAATGGTATTGATTCCAAACAACAATATGTATATATGAGAGATTTTTTCAAAGTTTTGGATCTCTCACCCTCTATCTCTCTCCTTAGAGTCCCCCCCCCCTTTTTCTTTTTTGTTCTCCGACTTCTATATACCCAATTGAAAGTCTCCTAAGACATCAATGATCAAAGTGGATTGTATCAAATTATCGTCCTCCCTAGCCTCACTTCTTGATATCTCAAGAACATTGTCATTTTCTCACTAGACTATTTGGAAAATTTAGGCTTATTTGAGACTCTATTCCCACATAATTAAAGTTTGAACTGAAAATTCAATTTTGTTTTACGATTACAAAAGGTTTTGATGAGGGCATGAAGATGCATATGATGTATCATGTCAAAGTAAGTGCTTTCACTGCCTATTATATGTTGTTGGTTGAATTTGGAGAACTTCCTCTATAATTACATGCTCTCAAGCTTACTATAGGCTTTCAACAACGGCTTGCCTATCTCACTAGGAAACATGTGACAACCCAATCACACAAAAAATAGCATATCATGGTATCAAGGAGGCTTTCCTTGCTAAAGAGTGGAATTATTTTCATCTCTCAAGTAAGAAAACTAGATTACCTCCACCTCAACGATTTTCTCAAATATGAATTTTATTTGTATCTAAAGAATCCATTGCTCCACCACAACACAAGATCATTGTTGCCTATTGCACCTCGAATTATAAACTTGCCATTGAAATTGGACGATGAACAACTATCCCAATCTATAAAGATACTAGGCTATGCCACTTTTAGGTGTTGGAATTTGAAATCCCCAAATGGATGGGTCATGCAAATTAGATTCGGTTGAAATTGAGGTAACAATGTTGCATTTGGTAGAGATTTTGAAGATAAGATATGTTTATGCTTGAATGTTGATTTACTACAAGGGATGCATGCCTTAATCAAACATTGCTCTTATGTTGATACCTGGATTTGAGTGGGAGGTGGCAAGACTTGTACTTAAGAATGCACACAATAAGTTATGTTGTGATGAGATTGCACATCATTCTTGGTACGGTGATATAACTTAATTGGGAGGGCTTATGTGATCACTTAAAGAGAGAATAAGATTTATTTTCACTTTAACGTCTAACACATTTTGCATATGAACTCCAATTTGATGCTTGAAATGACAATCCATACGATTCATAATTACAATCAATGATACATTTCATGTTCCTAATCAAGGGTCAAAAGTATATGTGGGGGTGGGAAGTGTATGTTATAGGCTATATTTCTTATATCCAATTTAGTGCCATGCTAATTAGATGGACTTCACAACTTGTCATGTAGGACCAAGTGTTCCATACCACCTTCTTTGGTTGTCACCCAAAGATTACAACATAATTAGTGTTGGTTGACAACGAGTTGACGGTGAATAGTATACCTAGGGGGTGCATCTTTTGTTAAAAACAAGAATCACGTGCATTTGCAACAAACTCTTAAAAGCCATATATATACAAGTTTTCTTCTTCTTCTTTTCGTTAAATTTAGCAATACACATAAAATTTCAATGATTGAAATACAAGTGACAATATGTATACATAATAGAAGTTGTATATATATATATACACACACACACACACACACACACAATGACATAAAGTATACAAATATACTTTTAAATAACAATCAACCCATGTCATATGTATAATACGAAACCCTAGCATTCATCAATAAAGTCATCGAAGACTTTTTCATCCCCCCATGACACTCATAAGCATCTAAGTCTACAATATATATCATCATAGAAGTTGGTGCAATCATTGTTTTTAAGTTTATATTCAAATGATCAATATGATTGTATGTCCGCTTGTTGTTGGTTTCCTTTTTATACTAACGTAGGTCAATCTACATGTTTGATGGGCAGTCCATCAAGTCAATTGAATCCTAATCTCCACCCAATGATTACCAAACAGTCTACGCATTTTATAAACCATCCCAACAAATCAAACCTTAATTGGAGTTGATTTTCTTGCTCTACCTTGTTTTGTTGAATTTTAGATTCAAGTGTGTTCAAAAACACGCACCACAATCACAACCAATATGTAATAAAGTACCATGATTTGCTCCACCAAGGAGTTCAGATTTCTTATGAAAATTTCCAGCCTTACGCTGAGTCAATTGATCTTTAGATATAGTTGGATTGCCACAATTGATTACCAAATGTATTTTTGAAAATTATAGAATTCCTTACCTCTACGTAAGCCACAATAAACTTCAAATTAAAAAAACTCATGCCTTAAAGTCTATTGATATTACCATACATGTACAAGTGTTGTAAATGTTTAAAAGTCCTCCATACATATACATAACTGCGAGTTTTAATTTGTATAGCATATGCATATGTAGTATGGCAAATTTCAAATTAATACCCCTTTTGTGCACTCATGTATGCACAGTTCACCCCTTGTGATATTATAATGATGAAAATGAGAAATTTCTCACAATTTACCTACCTAGAAAGCCACCACATTCATGAACATCATTGCAAATGTTGGAACATGGTTCAAGCTAAAAGTTTACTACTACTACCTTGAGAATGTGGACATTCTTGGACCATAGGGAATTGTTGTATGTCAACACCTTTCAATTATTAATGGAGAAAAATTTAGAATCAAACCACCTATTCCCAATTAGGACCCTCCTCCCCCCCCCCCCCATCCTCATTGGGAAATTATAGGGTGCCAAAATTTCAATAAGGTTAGCACTGATTTTGGAAGAAAAAAAATCACATTGGTTAAAATAAGGGTTCATGTTTCACAACTTGAACTTTTGTGCATAGCAGGACATGATTGCCAATTGTCATGTTAATTAGAACATGAGTTAATGAGAATGGCGGCAAGTATTATTGGTCATTGAATAAATTGCAAACCAACTTACCAACTTTGGTAAGTTGATTTTGAGATTAATGGTGGTTGATTTATACATCTAGATGGTCACGAAGAATTTAGTTATAGTTGAGCGGATTCTAGAACTTGCCATCAGTGACTCACAAATATTTTAGAAAGCAGGGGTTTGTAGGTCATAATCTTGACCCCAAGAAGGGTTTTTTTTTTCACTTCTATGCAAGGGTTTAACATATGCTTACAATTTGAAAGCAACTCCAAAAGATTGTTTAGAACTTCAAACTCTTTTAGGCTCAAATTCAATTTTCCAAATAATTGCATGTGATATAGAGAGGAAGGAGGATTGTATGCAATTTCTAGGGATGAAGAAAGAAGCTTCCAATTTGGTGACAATGCAAGAATTTTTCGATGATGGACGACAACAATGCACACCCTTCTAGTGAGACAGACAAGGATCCGCATCTTCCTCCAAACTCCAAGTGTCCGACAGATTTGTGGGCTTGTTCCATGCGCGGAGTAGCCATTGAGTGTAACAACAACAACAACCAAAAGAAAAGAAAATTAATATTAAAAACCCTCTCATGCACTACACCTCTTCTTTACAATACCATTGACACCACAACCAACGTTGAACTCAACATGACTCATGCAACCCACTTCTCACCACCACTCTATCCATAACATGTTTGGCCATGGGTGTCCACACAACAGGCAAATGGAAGGAGTTGTTGCAAATTTGTGGGCACATGGCAATGCTAGAGACGGACGGGAAGCTACATGGGATCAAGGAGATGGGATGGTGGCTTGTGGAGCCTATCATGGTTGGTGATGGCGAATTGTATGAGTGGAATTAGGTTCACAGAAATGTAGTTATAGTAAACCTTTCCTTCTAACTTGTGCATCATTAGTTCTTGGTTTTTAAGTCTCCAACTTCAATTATGATCACCAAAGAATTGGTAGTGCCATGACACATGTCCTTGGATTTGAGTGCTAGAGCGAGGAGAAATTTGTCTCAAAATGACCGGTGATGGCATACTCTAGACATTGGCAATGTATTCGGACCAACATTTGGCTTCAAAAATTCACAGTACTTTCAACGAAAGGAATGAAATCATCGAAAAAATTGTAGTCCTCTTGATTTCTATTTCCCTCTATAGGAAAAATCTACACCTCCTTATGCTTCTCCAGTGAGTCTGACACAAAAATATATTAAGTGATTGATTATGGGTGGCTCTGCCTTAAACCATCTACAGCTCGAAAATGTGTTTCATCTTACATTTAAATGTAAGATTCAATATTAAAATCAAAACGAAGAATTTTCATAAGGTATTTGAGCATAGTTCAATTAGTTTGTCATGTTCTCCAACTTCTACAAATTATATTTACACAATGAAACTTGTGTATTGCATTAGCATACCTATGATGAAACATAAGCAACATTCAAATTGAGAATCGAACCTCTTGTAATGGTGTTATTATTATCCAAAGTGCATATTTGTTGATTCCTTAACTAAAGAGCCATAGGTCCTTCCCATTTGCATTCACTACTGAGTGTGAAATAGCCAATAAAATTTGAAGACATAGTCCAATCTCTTTTAAACATGTGTTAATTTTGTTCTCCGATCCTCACCAAACCACACATCAACCAAATATAGGTGTCCGATTAAGAGAAGTAACCGAATAACACCTGCAGAGCTTATATAGGACTTGAATTAGTCACAAACCTGAGAGGGCACTTTAAAATTGACTGGATTGTCAGTCTAAGGTATGCTCGTGTGCCGCAACTGCCCACAGCCACATGCTTGTGTGTCACTAAGAGAGAAGGTTCCAATACTTATGAGATAGTGTCATCCACACTACATCAACTTAGTGTACACCAAGAATATGATTTAAAATGGTCTGCACTAATTCTGAGATGAATTCTCGTTGTTTCATTCCTTTGGTGCCATTGGATACGCTTTCCATCTGATCATAGCATCTCATAAGTACTTCATCCATATTCTATCACATGTTCGTGGAGTTGCCACCAATCTCAACAATGAAGAAAAAAAGGGAAGAAAATAAAATAAAAAACTTAGTGATTGAAGTTTGTAACTCCCTCCGTCCCAAAATGATTGTCCGTGTTTTTATTGTTGGAGAGATTAAGGCCCGTTGACCATTGATAGAGTAGTTATAAGTATGGCTCTTAAAATAGAACACATCGACTACTCCGAAACGCCCCCGGAAGTTGCGGTGTCGAAAGACTTCTCGATATAGAAAGCTCGGTGCAAAAATATTGGACTTTGAGCCTCAAATTTTTGGCCGGGCAGGTGATCCGAACAATCATTTGGGGACCAAAAAAATCCGGGAAGAAGGACAATCATTTTGGGACGGAGGGAGTAGAAGGAGAAACCCAGGCCGCCCCATATGAACTGGGTGGACTTGCCTAGTCTGGAGGATTTTTGAAATTGGGGCACAAGTTTCCGTCCCCAACCTACCAAATATGAGTTATCAATTGGGGGCACGGTAGGGTTGTTAGTGAGTCACTTGGTTTCATAACATAGTTCCCAAGAAGGGAGGGAGGGTGGGCGGGGGGCCGTTGAGGAGCAATTTGGGGACGGAATATGGTGTGTTAACCTAGTTGGAATATGCAAGGTGACATGGCCCGATGGTATATACTTTTTCCTTCTTGTGGCCCGTGAAAAGGGGGCCTAGCCACCAAATTTATCCACTCTTGCCTTGCCTAGCTTTAGCATGTGCGTTGGTGGCGTCGGCCGCCGCGCACGGAAACCCATGGAGTTGCTAAGGCCTTTGAGACCAAAGGAATTCCGGCATGGCCCCAATCCCATACCGATTGCCCTCCTTCCTTGATCCTCTTAAGTTCCCATGGCATCGTCATCATCTCAAGCTATATGCCGATCCTTCAAATAATGTAGACGTGCTCACCTAACTCCAACATAAATATACATGGACGCTCATGTTTGAGTGGTATGAGGGTTAGGTGTGGATCTAAGGGCCACTTCCCACACAAGACCGAGAGCCCATGACCATTACACTTCAAGCACTCTCATTGGTGGAAAAGGCGGAGCTGGTCCAAGTTCGCTTCACACTACACTTGAGGGACCAATGGAGTATGTGAATGCGAGATGAATGTAAAGTCTACATGGATTCCTACATGGCATCAAATGGATCATGTTTCATGGTCACTTGGATTATTTTCAAAAATCATTTCTTGGAGGTAGGCTTAACACAAAACTGGGAGATCATGGCACTCCGAACACTCACAACCATTGATTTCTTCTATTTCATCATGTGTGAGGACCCTCATGAATAGACATTCATTGAAATAGCATTTGGTTGAGGGCCCAAACACATATGACTTCATAATACACTTGAGGGTCCGTGACCACATTACATGGTTTTGGAGGTGTCTTAGGACGGCCTTCGGACACTTTCTTTTGGGCTCTCACAATTTCATGGTCACAGCTCTTGGCTCCTGTGTGAAGTGGCCCTAAGATTGGACACCAAAAAGACACATGTTTAAAAGAGATTGGACTACGCACTCAAAATATGCTATTCATTCTAGACTTAATAGACAACATGATTGGGGTGGACGTACATGACCACTTAATGAGTATGAGATTCTTCACTTAGATAATGAATAAGATATTCATAAGAACTTCAAATATTACAAGGCAAATGATTATAAGGTAGATGAGGCTAATGTGGACATCTCCATCCTTGTGGAATCATCCAACCAATAGATTCAAGCATTAGAAGCTTGAGCAGGTTAGAAGTTGCGAATTAGGTCCAATTTTTTTGAAATTACTCAAATCAGAGTTGAGGAAGATGTTGATCTAGGCTCCGGAATCAAAGATTCTTTGCTTCCCAATCTAGTGTTATAGGTGCAAACTCTTTCATAGTACAATGTTGTGTAAGCGGATGACATCACTCGCAAAATCTACATGGGTCATTTGCCAACGAGAACCAAGTTTAGTGTCAGTATTGAATGTGTCATTCTCTAAAATGATCATGGGCAAGATAAAATGTTCTCGAACTAGCTTTTCGTTGTAGAATACCAACATTTCAAGTTGGGCGGCATCTCACAACCACATGTTGCCTCTTGATTTGCAGAACTCGCCCACAAATATCAAACATGTCAAGGGTAGCACTCTTCATTATGAAGGAGGTGGATGTAGTTTGATTTCTACAAAGATGACTAACCCAAATATCATCAAGGTGGTGGCTAAATCAACATGTATTATTCATCCACCAAACCGGGACCACTACATTGCTGATTAGAAGCCACAAATAAGTGTTTGATTGAGGAGGCTAACCGTCTTAGCCTCGTCCACCTTAGGCACAGTTTGGAGTTGCTAATCATCTTGAACTAATTGTATGTTTCATATCCTATGAGTTGTAGGTGTTGAGAGAAAAGTATCCAAATACACATGTCTACCTTAGTTTTTCACATTTCACATCCCAAAGCTCTAAAAGATCAATCCTTGGATCAAAATTAAATTGAAATTGGGACACATCAATTAACACATGCTAAATCGATTAATGTAGGTGATAAGCAGGTTTGACACAAATCAATCAAACATTTCAGCAAAGTGTCATATGTCATTTTTAAATTGTATGTATCATATCCTCTACAAATTTTTATGTGTCAAATCAAAAGATTAGCAATTCAACTTCAACGTGCCGAACATGCTTGTCACTTACAAAATTTCTTACCTACCCGTTCAAGTGTGAACATAACAATGACACTTTGTGGAGAGTCCATTTTAGACACATGAACTTTATACTATTATCATAGGCTCATGCTCATTTTAATTCTTTGTACATACTCTAGTTGGCATTGTTAGTGAAGTTAAACAAATTGAATAAGATGTTCCAATACAACCAAATTGAAAACGCTCAACTTGGAGAAACATCTAATTTTGGAACATCTTGATAATACATCGTTTCTAAAGACAAGATTCTACAACCACAATGCATTTTTTGGTGTCACTTACTGTTTTAAATATGTGATGTTATAACGTTAAACTGAATTTGTTAATCATGAACAAAGTACAAATATATGTATAAACATTGTGAAAGACATCACTTGATAAACATTTACATTTTAAGTGAATTGTTATAGCACCATGTAACTGCAAATAAAAAGTTACGTTAAATGCTATAGACAAATGTAGTATTGATGTTTTGTTGTCATTAGATAATACGTTGTTCATTAGATAATATGCCAACAATTTATTGGGTAAAATTGACATGGTACACCATTTATGGTATATAGTGTCACGCATACTATTTGTGAAGGGCCTAAACTGGATGCCTAGAGGTTTCAAAGTGTCACGCATGCTAATTGCCAATATAATTCTATTCGTCAACATATGTACCTTCTTTAAGTGAAAAATATCTACATTATGACATTTACAGTAGCACATTGGGATACATTAGATGACAGTCTTGCGTTTTACGCAAGAGGAGGATATTTTTGAACATACTAATGCCATTTGTGTACATTATGTAACATAGGCATGCACCTCATAACACTATTGAACATGCTCATGCCGAGTATCATGAGGTGACAATTATGATGAAGTTGTTAATCATCAATGTAACCTAGCATACACCTCAAAATAGGGTAAGTGACAATATTATGTATGTGATACTAAATACCATAAACTATGTAGTTACTTTACAATATCATACTTATGAGGTTTTAATATTTAAATGCTTCAATTGTTTGAATTAGCATTTCAGAGGGGAGCACGGCACATAATTAAGTCTTTTAGTTTTTTGGAGAGGGGTTTGAGGTTGGTTTACACTAAGTCTTTGAAGAAACATTAGTGTGGATGGCCTTTTTCATGTGGCCTTCATAATTTTCAGATGTTGAGATTAGTGTGCATTGTTTGAAGTTGGTGTGGTCCACACTAAAGAGACATTTTTTCAATGCAGACATTGTAGGTAAAATCTAGGGTGTGATTAATTTAGTTTACCAATTTACATACTAAACAAGCTTGGATAGGGGGTTTCAATATGGGACGGGGGTTTTCAAACGGGGGCACTAGATGTTAAATATGGGGAATATTTTGTAGAATATTGTCAATCTCATAGAATAATGTTATGAATAGATGCAGAGAGATAGATAATTTCTTTATCACTCGTTGGTTCATTTGATAATTTATTTTTTTATTTTTGAAAAATATGAGGCACATGACCATCCGGCGAGTTTTCCATGAAGTAGAGAGACGATTTCACAGCCAGGAATCAAACCGCCAACCACTCTATTCGGTTTAGGGTATCTTTTCACTATCATCCGGTAGTTATTCAGGACCAATTGGTTGGTTCATTTGATCATGTGAAGCACATGTAGGAATTGGCCTTGCATGTTCATTTGAGTTATCATGTGGACAATTGCTAGTGACAATTAGGTAAATTTAATCCCAACTAAGGAGGTTAGTCATTGCAACAAGTAGATTCTTGCAAATGGAAGGCGGTTATCAAGTAGTTTAGTTGCTGAAACACTTGGATGCTGGCTTGAGAACTGGAAGGCGGTTGTTAGCACACATATAAGTGATGAACCTTCTTCAAGAGGACTTCTCTTTTGCACTACATTATTATGGTGTTTAGTGTCACATATGTAATAGTGTCACTTACCTTATGTTGAGGTGTATGCTAGGATACACTAATGATCAACAACTTCATCATTAGTTTCACGTCATGACACTTGGTCTTCAAGTGCAATTACTACTATCTTGGCATGAGTATGTTTAATAGTGTTTTGAGATGAATGCCTATATCACACAATGGTCTACAAGTTGATGAAGTGTACACAATTGACACTTGGCATTGGTACGCTCAAGAACATCTTCCTCTTGCATACTAAAATGTAAAAATGTGGTACTTGCCATTAGTATCCTCAATTATATCTTCCCCTTGCAAAATTATCATCTCATGTATGATCCCATTTACGCTAAATACCATAATGTAATAAAATATCACTTTCAAAAGTTACTTATGTTGACGAATAATGTCATATTGACAATTAGCAAACGTGACACTTTGAAACTTCAAGATATCTAGTTTAGGACCTTCGCAAACAATGTACGTGACACTAAGGGGCGGTTTACACTATGGACCATGAAGTTGGACCAGGGCTCTGCAAGGCAGCTGATTGGCTGTTGAAGTTCTCCCGGGACAACTTCGGTTTACACTAAGGAAAAAATGGTAGAGGGACCATGGAGGTCGAGGTCCCCAAAATATAATTTTTAAGGCCTAATAAATGCACTGACATGGTCCAACGGGTTTTGCGTTGAGAGATGCAAGAGAGGTGGTCTGGTAGGAAAAGGCAAGGGCCCATGTCAGAGAAATACCATTTCAATAAACTTTTAATGAATCTACCTTTTAAGCGCCTTAATTATACCACAGCCCATGAGACATACTAGCACTACCTTGCCCTACCCCTTAAACCGGCTCACACGTGTTTCACCAAACAACGCGGGACATCTAGAACTCAAGAATTCAAGTGCAGATTTGTTTTTTTGGTCTACCAAATGAAATGTTTGGAATTTGGGGCTTGTAATATACCGTTGGAAAGGTCTTGAAAATACCTTTCCAACGGTATATTACACACCCCAATATTCTTACAAAATGCAGTTGCAAAACAAAAAACAAAAATCTGTAGTGGTTTAGTGATTGTAGATCAGGGTAGTCAAAAGAAGTGCCATGGGAAATCTTCTAACATTAATTATCAAAGAATTGAAAATTAGTCTTGAGCAAGGTAGGGTGGTAACAACATTAAATATAATCAAACACTAAATATCCTATTTAGTGTAGTGACAACACAAGGTACATGTCACATGTAAATTACATTGAGCATGTACAAATTAAATTGCTCATTTAATTTTATTTAAAAAAAATTGTTGTGAGAAGATTTGCAAGCCACATCTTCGACACATTTAACAAGAAGTGAAGACAAGTGAAGCCCAAGAGAAGACAAGGAATGATCAAACTTAATTTTTTTTCAAAATTGCCCTTTTTGGGCATGTATTAAAAAGATCAGCACCTCCACTTTTTGGTGCATGGTCATTCTTCATGGTCCACATTTGGTTTACACCTAGTGAAGGGCCCATGAACCATGAACACTAATATTTTAGTAACTCGGACCATGGAAGTCGTCCCATGAAGTCGTCCCACGCAAAATAGGCCTCTTACGTGGGACGACTTCATGGTCCATAGTGTAAACCGCCCCTAAATACCATAAATGGTGCAACATAATGACAAGTTTACACTTGAACCATATGCCCGTGGAATAATTCCATTTTTTCTCACGGCAAGAGGTTCCTTTGTTTTGTGACGGTTTTTGCCTTTTGTTGAATCTTTCAAGACATGGAAGAGGCCAAACTTATGTTGATGGATCAACTTATAATATGGAACCCGTTTAACGAACAACGCTAACAGAATTTAGAGTGGAAACCACACGAAAGCCAAGTATTTTTCACAAATAGAATAACGCTTAGTGGAGGTTGGTGATGCAAGTGTCTCCATTTGATTGCATGCATGGGCCCGCATGGAGCTCACAATATATCCGTCTCCCAAGACTTCTCGGCCAATAATAACCGTGAGGAGAAGTGTGTGGAGAGTTGTCGGCCATGAATTAGTCGGGGGCGACACCCCATCCATGCACACCTTGGGACATACGAAGAGGTCCCATGCGATGCCGAGATGCGGTGGAGTGGAGGGCAAATTGGCGAAGGAGGCGAGGCCATGGCAAAGGGGAAACGAAATGCATTCTTATTCCTTTCCTTTCTATTAAAGGTATGCGCTCGCTTTGGCAGGTTGGTCGTGTTCCTCCTACTTTGAACTCAAAGGCCCTTTTAAGAAAGGTGGTTTGACTCACACTCGCACTTGCACTTGCACTCGGACACCTTACCATGTACCTTCCACCGCCAAAAAGCATGAAGAAGGTGCCCACCTCATCACTCCTTCTTTGGCACTCAACTTCCATGATGCCTCCATTGCCGCCCTCTTCCAACCATCTTTTTTTGCTTTCCATAATTTGGGCAAGGAAATTGCCTCTTGGAAAAAGCCCATGACTTGGCACTCCGTGTGGGAAATTTGTCCTTTGACTTGCACTTGCTTTCATCCATGTGAATAAGACCTAAAGGTAGACAACCCTTATTCAGTTGTTTTCTCTTTAGGATGGTGTGTGGGTGTTGCTTCAAGAACGGATTAAAAAAAAAGTGACATGTGTTTGAGAGGGATTGGACTACTTGTTCAAATTCTAATCATTTAAAAAATATAATGGTCAACCTAATTGAGGAGATCTATATGTTCATTTATATATGATCCTACGTGCCTCTTATTGGGTGTTTTGTTAATTATGCAGTTGCTTGCCCAAAAAGTACAAATGCATGGCCATCACCAAATACCACATTACCATTACATACAAACCACATTTATTTACAATATATGAATAAGGTAGGCCAACAATGGCCAACTCTCTCTCTCTCTCTCTCACACACACACACACACACACACATTGTTGCAGAGGTCCACAATGAATTACTTATATCTTGAGTTATGCTTACATAACCACAACCTTCCCTTCTAGCAAATTGCATAGCCATTGCCTCCCCATAAAGCTTCTCATGTGACCACCTTCCAAAGATGAACTAGGAAAGGCCCCATGTGGTGGGTTGCAGCCAACCCTACCTACAAGTTGATGCCGCCTTCCTATTTCAAGGCTCCCATGTTGTTGCCAATTTTTTCCATGCTTAATTACATTACATCAATGTTTGCACATCCCCCCCCCAAAGGGTAGCCAATGATACAAATTCCTTTGCAAACTAAATATAGCATGGCATTAATGGCTAATCACCGGAAAGACACACTATCTCTTGAGAACATGAAAAGTCTCTTTGATATTGAATAATATATCCCAATAAGCTCCCAAAACTAGGAGGAAATGACTACAATCTCAATTTGGATTTGCTAACCATCTTATACTACCTTGTGCACTATCATCTATGAAGCATGAAACATTTTGTCTATCTTTCTATAGTAAACCATAGAAGCCTTGTGGATAGTAGTATAGTTTTCAATATATAAATGCATTGTTTCGAGGGGGTAAAGATTTGTACCAACAACCATGGGGAAGGATGAAATGCACTAAAAAAATAAATAGTCCAAGGATGTCTATTTATAAAATTGACCCCTAAATCAAAGTCAAGGACCTCAACTTTGTTCATTAGGATCCAAATGAAATGCATTACCAACAAAATTTAACAAGAGAATGTTTTAGGGCATTCCCCATGATATGTGTCACAAACCAAAATTCAATTTTGAGTATGGGTTTTGGGGCTTAAAAAGGTAACATGCTATGAAACTCTATATATATCCATGAGATATTCAAGGGCATTAGGTATATTTTATATTTCTCTTATTTGGCAAGGAGGTTGCCTCTTTGGGAAAAAGCCTGGTGACTTGGCAATATTGTAGGGAAATTCTTATTATTATCCCATAGCCGGCCATTCATCCACATTCACATGACCTACATATTGATATTTATAAAATTCGAGTTATTTTGACCATTCTTGTCTAGGAAACACAAAGTTTCATGAACACGTTATCCACTAAATGCTTGGTGGGTCATGGTTGTCATTGTTTCATCCAAGGATGAGACGGGGGTAAAAAAGTATTTCCATGGAAAAAGTGAATCAATCAAAAGGCCCCATGTTAGCAAAGTTGTCAACTGCTATGGTCAATTTTTGGGTCAAAAAAAAAATACTTTCTACTCCTTTTTGTTGTTGGGTTGATTAGGCAATTGACCATGGTAATTGATCTTACTAATTTGGTTGATTTTCAAGTTTACCTAATTTTTGGGCCAACTAGTCAAATATATGAATAAAATTAATCCACATCACCTCAACCAATTGTTCTCCTGGTCAACTTATTAAAAAATAAAAAATAAAAATGGGATTGTTGGTCTGTCCTAGGATTTGTAGGCCGCCCAATTGACTAGTTCATGTGGACCTAAATTTTCAAGCTCGCCAGTCAAGCACACCAATTTGGGGGTTGATTAGTCGGTTAAGAAATTTACAAATTTTGTTGTTTGGGTCCCGTTGCGTGTGACAACTAGCCCTGTCCTTTTAAATTGGACATGATAGAGAGCAGTAAAGTTTACGATCATGTCCAATGAGACAACCCTATGGAGTGGACCTTGTATCAAAGATGTAAAGTGTGATTTAACTTAACGACTTGATTTCAGGTTATATTTCTAAAGGAAAGTTATGGATGAAAACATATGTACATTTGAAATAAGAATATTTCATTTTTGTTATCAAATCATTTAAACTTTTATCATAGATCCAACTAAGGTTCAAATTTTCTTAAACTTTGATTTGATTGGCTAAAAGTGCATGCTTAAATCATATGCATGGCTCGGGGGGTGCACTGTACTAAACATGTATGAGTATACGTGAGTGCACAGGAGGGGTATTGATTTGGACCTTGCCGTATTACGTATACATATGGTATACATGTTATAATTTATAGTTACATACATATATGGAAGGCCTTTAAAAAGTATACAATAATTGTACTTGTATGGTACTGTTACTATACTACATATCATAAGTTTTCATATTGGATGAAATTATGATTAACTAGGATTAACGATTTTCATTAGCAACCTTATAGGGTAGTATGAACCATGTACAATGTGTCAAGGTAATATCGGGGAAAGAGGCAGTATTAGGGTTTTGAAATGATTCGTTCAGCTCAAAGTAACAAGGAGATTGGTTTATGTTGGTATCAAAAAGGGGCTAACAACAAGTGGACATATTATCTTACTGATCATTTGATGGTAGACTTAAAGACAATATTTGCATTGGCTACAATGCAATGACATATATTGGTGAATCAAATGTTTATGAGTTACATCCGGGAGATGAAAAAGTTTTCAACGACTTTGTTGTTGAAAGCTAGGATATTTTGTTATACATATTATAGGGGTTTATTATTGTTCAAAAGTATATTTGTATACTTATGTTAATGACTATATATGAATGGATGTTTTTTTGTGTATACATATTGTCACTTGTATATTTATTGTTGCAATTGTATGTGTATTACTTCATTTCACAAAAAATAACTTGTATATAGGGGGTTTTTAGAGTATGCAGTGAACGCACGTGATTCTAGGTTTTAATGAAAGGTGCACCCCCCGAGATGCATGGGCCTTAAAAATTCATCACCTTTGAGACCTTATCACTTTATCCATACATTTTATTTGTAACACTCATTGAGGAACATTGCATACTTATCCTACAATTTTCAATAAAAATGAGATGAAAACTCATTCATGATGTATGAATTTTTGCTTACTTCATCAACATGTGTTGAATTAAACGACTAAAGTGGGTATGCCTAATATATGAGATTATCTTTAATAAATACTAACATTCACATGCATTTCTAAGCTTGAAATGTAGATACTTGAAGTTAAAATAAATATTTCTATGATATTCACATAAAATTTCATAAGAAATTCAAATGGATTCCAATAATAGAAAATATTATTATGTTCCTCATTGGGATATGCTATTGTGCTCTCTATTTTTATTTAAAAGTTAACAACCCTTCCTATCATGAAAACTTGAAATCTCCAAAACGTGCACGATGCACTCACCTTAGATCATACTCATGACATGCTTGAGAATGAATTGGTCTTGGATGTTGTCATCTACTAGTTCCATAAGTCACCTTCTCCATATTGTGTGCACATCCAATATGTGATTTAGTATCCACAACATACTTCCAATGACTGATTCAAATTGCAACACTGCACATCTCCATTGAATTTTCCATGGAAATTGGCAAAGTGTAAAGATTCATATTAGCAAGCCTTGGGCTAAAAGGTCAAGGGGTATGTATGTTGTACAACCTATGAAGATTGTTCTTATAACTCTAACCAAGTATTGGTTTTGGTTTGTGTCTTTGACTATAAATTGAACTTGTATATTGTGCAAATGGCTGCATAGAGGATAATGAATAAGGAGATGAAGATGCTCATTGTATCCAATATAGTATATCAATGATCAATACCATTTTATAAAACATCAATCAAGAGTGTCACATTGGATGGGACGGGATAGCATGTTTTGTGTGTGTGTGTGTGTGTGTGTTTTTTCACCAACCAATCGTCTTTATTGGTTGACATGATTGGTCAACTTGAAAATTAGGTTGACTTGTTGACCCAGCTAGTGCATAATTTTTCAATTCTTTCCAAACTTGATTTTGGCTAGGTCAATAGGCCTCCAAATGTGGATTCGTAGCTTTATTACTCTATTGTAGAATGTTTTGACCATGTTCGGTCTAATAAACGGGATGGCAACAAACATAACTGACATGATGGGGACAACCCTTCAATCAATTCAGTACTAAGAGAGATTGGATGTATATATCATTTATGTAAATGATGTTTAATATTAAGGCCTTCATACAAATCTCATCCAAACTTCGAGGTTAAGCCACTGTGAGGCCAAATCCACCCCCCTTTAGCGTCCTAGTCCGGGTGATGTCTTTGAGAATCACATGTGTCTATTCCAACATTGAACCATGTGCAAGGTAATTTTCATGTTCACATATGGTATCACTCATTGTGCTTTATTAATGTTAGCCTCTTGGCTTGTGGTAGAGTTAGCTTTCTCAAGAGTCCAACCCGCGGCTTTAGCCGCACATGCCCTTACGGACATTCCCCTCACTCTTTTGATCGTCACCCCATTTGTCTTGCCATTGCAAGAGTCCTTCACATTCTCCATTGATTGTGCACGTGAATGATGCTGACTAAGAGCATACAAGTGTTAAGAAACACTTTACTCCATAGTCAATATTAAATGCAATCACATGTGACTTCCACCCACACATCGCCTACCCTATTGAGCTTAACACTTGTCTAGGAACTATCTTAATCTACAAATGGTCTAACACCCTCATGGCTAGTTTAGTGGCATCCTCTACTTAATCTTAACCTTAGTTCGCTAAACTAGCCAACCGGCTAATTAACCTAATTAACCTGCAACACCAAATTGTGCATCTCAGCTGCCCAGCAGCGCTAACTCGGTGCAGTCAACTGCCCAACAGCATTAACTTGTGCCCTCTCAGCTGCCCAGCAGCGCTAACTCGGTGCAGTCCAGCTGCCCAGCAACACTAACTCGGTGCAGTCAGCTGCCCAGCAGCACTAACTTGGTGCAGTCAGCTGCCCAGCAGCAAAGCAACGCTAACTTGGTGCAGTCAGCTGCCCAACATCACTAACTTGGTGCAGTCCAGCTGCTCAGCAGCAAAGCAACGCTAACTTGTGCCCAGTCAGCTGCCCAGCAGCACTAACTTGTGCTGTCTCAGCTGCCCATCAGCACTAACTTGGTGCAGTCGACTGCCCAGCAGCAAAGCAACGCTAACTTGGTGCAGTCAGCTGCCCAGCAACACTAACTTGGTGCAGTCCAGCTGCTCAACAGCAAATAAACTCGGTTCCTCAGCAGCGTCTAGGCAGATGTCTAATAAGTCCTAACTACTACTCTCAACCCCTAATGATTAATTGAATGTTCCTCTAGTCCCTTAACCAATGGATGAACATATCCCACTAATTTCACTAAACTAGCCCCTAATCCTCCTAGGCAATCTCAAGCTCTAAGAGCTCACTCACTTGGGAGGTATCGAGGGGGAGAGAGCTCAACTACTTAACTTTACTAAAAACTACTAATCCACACACGTGGCTCAAGCTCTTAAGAGCTTGCTCCCTTGAGAGCGCTTGATGGAGAGAGAGGAAAATGAGAGAGAAACCACCTTAAGTAGCAAAGAGGGAGAGAGGGAGAGAGAGGTGAGGATAGGGTGAGAGGATTAGCACCTCCAATCACAATCCCTTAACCTTCACCTTCAAAGTAGGGACTAATCCCCTTCCACCAAGCTTCCTTCTTCCTAAACTAACAAAGTGGATCCAAAAGTGGGCATTTAACCCGCGGAGCTCACCTTGCCTCACCTTACCCCCTACTCACATAATCAAGGCATCCTCTTATTGAAATCAAACCTTGAAATAACTACACAACACATTCTAATGCCTAAACTTAAATCCAAACCACACTTCACTCTTTTTATGTTTTGTGAATAACCATAACACATCAAAGTCAAACTAAAATTGGTCTCGAAGAGTTAATCACCACATGTGGGCACCATTTTGGGCTCACAACCACATAATGTTAGAATAATGGTTTTGCTTGTATATCGTGTACTTCACTTATATTTTCTATTTCATACACATTACAAAGTTGCAATTACTTAAGAAAATTGTAATTTGAATCTTGAAACCATGGATTTTTTCTTATAATCAATTTAATTTTCTCAGATTTTACTCTAACTAAATGGTTTCTTTATCATCATATTTATCTTCGAATGAATGATTTTTTGTTCTTCTATAATTCATTTTACTCCAAATAATTATTTTCCATTGATCTCTACATGAGGTTGAGATTGAGGTGATTGTTGATGGCTCGAATAAAGTGTTTATTCAATAAAAGAATATGTATCCTAATAATATATTAGTATTATGTGTTTTATTTTTCATAGTTCTATTTTTTTTACACATGAGGAGGACAATGACGACCAACCACAAGACTAAATTGCTTTCAAATGGAATTTGTCATTGGAATGAGAGTTTAGGTTTTTTCTTTGGGACTTATCTTATAGCCATGTTGCCCGTAAATCCATTTTAGGTTCACATATGAGCTTGCAACTATGATCAAGGATGAAGCACCGCTAATCCATGCCAACTGTAAGGTTGGCCTTGTCTATCACTCTCTTTAGTTATTTGAATATTGTGTTTAGTATCCAAAGTTTAATTCTTCTGATACCTATATCTTTCTTTGTTAGTACTTAACGAGGAGTCTATGTTGTAGCTCATGTCAAGGCCCTTTCATTACCCGCAAAACTCCATATTTTTCATTTGTTATTAAGCCCCATAAAGATTCATACCTTGCACAAAAACATGGTGAAGTATGCTGCAAAGCTATGGCTAGATTAACAATTTTTGTTTCATGCCTACATCCACTCATTAAAATATGGTTTAATAATCTCATACCAATGAGAAAATATAATAAATCTCATTTGATGCAATGTTGCATGCTACTTAAACATGTATCTCTTTCTAGTTGTTATATTGCTTTTATGTTGATATTACACATGATGTATATACTTGCTTTCAAAACTACACCATCAATGAGTAATGACAATACGTTGTTCTAACGCATGCATTGAGAAACCCACATCGGACCTTCTAACCCTAGTTTGCAAAGGACATTTTTTGGAAAATGGATTTGACATAGGATGAACGAATTCAAAGCACAAATGTTGTTTACACAGAACCCTATTGTCAAGCATGAACACATTTGTATAAAGGAGAAGTGGGTGGGGATGAAAATGAAATCATTTTGTCTAAAGTGCTTGTGTGCCAAAAGATGACATATGACAAATTTATAGCCTTGCAACTTTCACTTTACATCACATGAACAACGTGTCTTAGTATGTGCGAGAGGCTTGAGCATTTACGGGTTTTATGGAGGTTGTTACGGGCAGGGCTGATTTTTCACAAAGTTTTTGCCCATCCACATCCAAAAAGCTTGAACTGAAAGGCAAAAAAAATTGCAACCCGTCCCAAAACCGGTTTGGAAATGAAAATACATGTCCCGCAATACGTATAAATAAGTCTCTTACAATGTTGGTAAAAAAATTTTAAAAACAAAAAACAAAAAAACCAAAAGATGTTGACATGTGATTGTTTGCACTTGGAAACAATAGGATCTTCACAAATTATGCCTTCAATGCCCGTCAATTATTTGTCTTTTGTTGTCGATTCTCATCTTTCCAGTACACCCCATTCTAATTTCCTCTGCCACCATCATTTCTTTTTATTTCTTGTCCTTCAATCTCCCATTTCTTTCCCCACACTCTATCCTCAAGGTGTTTCCATCACCCGTTATCGCCCATCCATCACCACCCGCATTCCCTCCACAAGAGGGGTTTTTCTAGACAAAACCTAATCAAAAGTCATCTACGTGCTAGTTTGAAGTTAGAGATTTTAGATGCTTTGATGTGCATTTCATGTGCAAATATTCTAGTTGAAAACATCAATTGGAGTGCAATGATGCTTGTTTGGAGAAACATGAAGGATAGCAGAATTCATCCATTTCTTTGAAGGGTGAGTAGCTCTTTATTTTTAAATTTGAGAACATGTTTATATATAATAATTCTTATTCAAATGCTAAGTTTACCTTCAATTATAATCTTTGGCATTATGTTAAAAAACTTCTAAATTTTGTGGTTGATGAATTAATGTATGCAGGTCTATCAAGCACTTCAAGATGGAAATTTTGATAGGGTATTAGTGGTTTGATTGCATTATGCTTATATTTACATGTCATATATGACATAATGTAACTGATATTTGTACCATTTATATTTTTTGAAAAAAATATTTTAAAAATGTTATTTTTAGAACCCATCCAAAGTGAATTTGACACGTCCAAAAACCGGTTCATTTTCTAAGAACCCGTCCACTGGAAAGGTTTTTTATGAACATGTCCCTGGACGTGTTGGGGACCTTGTGAAAAATCACCACTAGTCACAGGTCACGAAAAGATGACATTCGTATGGTTGAAATTGTATATTTAACATATTGACATCAATAAAATTGCATGTACAAAAAATTGACAGAAAAGATCCATGAACATAGAATAAGTTACAAAAAACTTAATATTGAATGAAATCGTTTTCCAATGATTCAAATAAACTCCGAGATTAAGGACAGGGGGTCCCAGTGCATACCCTATTTTAAATCCCAAAATTCTCTCAATTTTTTTGAGGTGAACACATGAAATTTCAAAAATGTCATCCAACTTTCGAAATAAGCTCCGATCCACTATAAACTAAGGAGCTTTTAATAGAAAGGTGTATCCTCAAAGAAGGATGAAACCCACAATTATGCCCCTTTTTTTAGGGACTTTATGGACAACTCTACTAAGGGCTAGTGTACACTATGGACCATGAAGTCACACCATGGAAGAGGGCCTTTTTCAATGATTTGAGTTCATGGTCCAATTTTCATGATCCGACTTCTTTAAAAAATAGTTTTGAAAGGCTTGGGCCCCTGACTAGGTGTAAACTGAATGTGGACCAAGAAGAATGACCATGCACCAAAAAACTGAATGTGCTCAATTTTTTTTAATGCATGCCCAAAAAAGGCGGTTTTGGGAAAAAAAAATTCAAGTTTGGCCCTTCTCTTGGGCTTCACTTGTCCTCACTTTGTGTTAAATGTGTTGAACATGTGGCTTGCAAATCTTCTCACAACAATTTTTATAAAAAATGAGCAATTTAATTTGTACATGTTCAATGTAATTTACATGTTCAATGTACCTTGTGTTGTCACTACACTAACTGAGATATTTAGTGTTTGTTTAAATTTAATTTTGTTACCACCGTACCTTGCTCAACACTAATTTTCAAATCTTTGATAATTAGTGTTAGAAGACTTGCTAGAAGATATCTTGGAATTCTCTTTTTATCATTTTTTTCATATCCTTACTAAACACTAAAGTCAAACATGTACCTTCCACATATTTCCATAGTTGATATTTAGTGTTTGAGTTTTACATTTAATGTTACTTACTTTCATAGGGTTATTGATATTTAGTGTAAGCAAACATCTATAGTGTATCAAACACTAAATATCTTATTTTTTGTAGTAGAAAACTATGCAAAAAAGAACCGCAATCATTTTCCTATTGTAGTTCTTTTGAGCACCCTGATCTACAATCACTACAACTACATATTGTTCTTATTCATTTTTCAACTGTAAATTTAAATTTTTTTTGGGGGGCATGCAATATATTGTTGGAAAGGTATTTACAAGACCTTTCCAACGGTATATTACAAGCCCCCAAAATCCAAGTATTTTAGTTGGTAAACCAAAAAAACAAATATGCACTCAAATTCTTGAGTTTTAGATGTCCCACATTGTTTGATGAAACATGTGGGAGCAAGTTTAAGGGGTAGGGCATGATAGAAATGGTATGTCTCATGGGCTTTGACATGGTTTAGGCACAAAGAGGGTTGACTTGCTTCTCAAGATTCATTACATCATATAGATGTTGAAAAGTGTGCCTCATGAGCCTTACCTGCACGGAAAAGAGTTTTAAAATAAACCCCCCGAAAAAAATTCACCGGAAAAAAAATTATAACGGCATTTCTTTGCCATCTGGGCCTTGTTTTTTCCTAACAGTCCGCCTCTCTTGCCTTTCTCACCGTAAAACCCGTTCGACCATGTCGGTGTATTTATTAGGCCTTGAAAATTGTATTTTGGGGACCTCTTCCTTCATGGTCCCTCTGTCAGTTTTTCCTTAGTGTAAACCGAAGTGGTCCCGGGACGAGTTCAGCAGCAGCTAATCAACGCTCTTACAACGCCTTGGTCCGACTTCGTGGTCCATAGTGTAAACCGGCCCTAAGTACTAGGATAGTAGTTTTGATGATGATTAGATTGAAACATAGATACATAGAATGTTAAGTTACCACCCAAAAGCCCGACCACGAGGATCACCGATGACGCCTTTATGGCCAACCTATGGGAGACATCATCAATGTGATTGTAAGTTAAATCCAATGAGCCCCACGTTCTTGGAGCATGTAGCACCATCAATAAGTATTCCCAACAACCCCAAGTTCTTGGAGCATGTTGGGAGATGGACCAAAGGGGCTTTCCGAGCTTTAATTGAGTAGCTACCCGTCTCCATGATCACGAACATTGTCCAACTTCCACCATTATGGTTGCGTTAGGTCACCGGAGCCCGCGTCCAATATCGCCAACTAGGTGAATGGGTTTAGGGTAATAAGAGGTTATAAAATCTAGTAACAAAAATTGCCTCGTACAAAAAAATCGGTCTCTTTCTAGAGTGAACTTATTGGAATGTTAGGCACCCGTTAAGTATTGTTGGTAGCATACATTATGATACCATCATAGATGTAACAATTTAAATTTATTTTCAAATTTAGTTTATGTGCCACCAATGCAAATGTGGTATCTACTTTGTATTTCTCAATACAAATTTTTAGAGAGAGGTTGCATCCACTAAGGGATGACTTTGTTCATTCTCAACATAGATATGTGTATTATCAATGTAAATGTGAATTTTTTTTGTGATACTCATTATTTTTGGTTTAGGAAAGTCACATCCACACGAGGAGGGTATGAGCCAAACCTCCAGATCAAATTTACACAAGCCCATCCAATCACCAATCTCATATCACTTATGAGAACTTTGCAAATGTTAGGGGTCAAATCTAGAAACTAACATTTCCCTCTTATACAATTTCAAGGACGTTAATGTGTATATCTATTTTCTAGTGCACAATCATTTAACAAATATAGATTACCCTGTATTTGAGTTATAACCACATATTGTTGTTTTTCAAATTTGAATCACAACTACATATTTAAACACTTTTTTTTCTTTTTAATCACTTTGCTACATAAACACCAAAACATGCTCCCAAAACTTCCCCATATTAGACCGTCTTTCACGCCAATCTTAACCTTGATACCATTATGGTTTGGAATTCAATACTTTGTGTGTAGGTTGGGGAGATGGGACTCAAACATCAAAATGTTCCACCAAATTTGATAAAGCCACCCACTTGGCGGGCTTGTGTTTAAAATAGCATTTGAGAAGTGTACAAGCTTTTGGGTTTGAGAGTGGTAGCCACTTATTTATGTAGCACTATGACCACCCAATTTGGACATTGTAATAAACTTGTGAGGGTCATCTGCATCACATGTCTCCAAGCATTGACTATGATTGCTTTGAGTTAAGTTAGATTGACCCAGCACCTCAAAGGCAATATCATTCCATGATCTCAATCGGGGCTTTTACACATAGGGTGTAGTTTTGGAGATGTGGTGGGGCTCAACTTCTACTAAGTTACAACATTTTCGGTTTGTTAGTTGGTTTGTCGATTATACATGAGGTGTAGTTGTAGTTCTTGGACTTTCATAACCATATCCTCTTCTTAGTGTAACCCATGAGGTGGAGACATATAGGTAGACCACTTGTGGGTTCTAGTGTAAAGCACATCTTTGGGTAGTCGCGTGCAATTGTTGACCAATATTGGCAAACTATCAAATAAAAAGAAAGCAAACTCTACCATCAAATAAAGATAGATGTAGTTGTGTGTAGAGATCGACCCAATTCCAAAAAAGTGGTAAGTAGTAACCATCAAGGCAAAGAGGCTTTCATTTATGCCACATCATTCATTCATTCAATGATTTCATCCTTTATTTATCCATTGAGCAAACAACCCTAAACAACTATCAAAAAATAGAAATGAGCAATGTTAACAAGTACTAGAATCCAACAAGTTTCACTTAAAATGATAATCAATCATGGGTTACCAACTGGAGTAACACAAAGCTACAAAGATTTTGCGTTATGATTTAGATTCTTGTGGATCACACAAATAGGTTGTATACATGTTATAAGTACAAATTTGAATATATATGTTCATCACATATATATTTATGTACAATGTCTTAGTTTGTGAATAATGAGTAGAGGCTATGTAATAGTGCCTTGTGTAGTTGGGAGTTTATCAAATTTCCTACCAAATTTTTGAGAAATAAAACATGGGCCACTCACTTAGTAATATTATGTTAATAAAATGCACAATATGTTTGTTTAAGTTAACTTCTTCTCTTTCTATTCCTAGTCCATTCAACACGATATCTTATAATCATAGTGATTTCAATAGAGTACTAAAGTCTCATCAATTTGATTTGAGAATAGTAACACGTGACTTTGCATGACTCGACAAGCATGATTACAATAGAGCTAACTGTGAAGCGTGGGTATTAACTTGGGTTGGTCCCTTGTCCGAGTGTAACCAAGAAACCTTGGAATACTTCTTTGCATTTCAAGTGCTCACATGTTTCATCTTTGTATAACCAAACAATCTTCTCATTTTCTCTACCACCTACATGATTTGCTAAACAATTTAAGTTTTTTTTTTTGTGACATCTAATGTTCGAAATGATCTCCAAATATTCCAAAGAGTACAAGTTATGGCACTTGAAACAACACCCGATTAGGTGGATCGTTGTGACAACGACGAATAGGGGATTGACAAATTACCTTAACAAAATCAATAATGTTTTCTTGACAACATTAATATAATGACGGTATTTTAGGAATGGGGAAGCCATGTGGATCTATTTGTGGGTTTTTGTGTAAATTGGCTTGAGTGGGCATAAGAATAAAGGACCTTGCGGTGTGCCATATTAAGTGAAAGGGAAATGGTGGTGGCTTCGAAGTTAGAGGCCTTGTTGAATCATGATTTCGTTTGGAAGTTTGTTTGGATATATTTAAGAATTGAATATAAAATTGGCATGTAGGTCATCTATGTGAGGAAGTTTGACAATATTGGATGATGCTAGTTTGGTAGGAATTTGTTTGTGTTGTTTTTTAAAGCTTGTGTTAGGGTATTGTAGAAGGAATTGTTTTGAAAGAAACATATCATAAAAGATGGAGGGTATATTTTTTCGAAAGTCATTTGAGATTTGGTCTTGTTTGAGGCAAGAGACATATAGATGTTTGTTGAATTTTGACATAATCTGATGTCATCTAGTTGGGAGTAAAATTATGTTTACAAATCGTCTCGGATCTTGTGTCAAATAAGAGTTTAGAGTTTTTTAATGTTTTTTTAGTGTTTTTTTTTGTTACATTGATTGGATGTGTATTTAGTGGCGATGTAACGTGCTTGGTGACATGCATCTCAACCTGAAACATGATATTCATGAACACTTCACATGGCACGTAAAAATGTCACATATGCCATTTTCATGAAAACAAGGAAGGCCGGCTTGAATTGGTCTTTGGAGGCAGCTTTTGCCAACTACAATTCTTTTCAAAGTTCAAGTGTACTCCACAAAACAAAGAACTAAGTCGGCTTTGGAAGAAAAAAAAAGCCACATGTGAATGTGATGATTTCACAAATACTATGTTCTAACTATGCAATTGTTTCTATTCACAAACGAATATCTAAGGAATTGGACTTTGGAGGTTGGGGGAGGGGGGAGGGAGGAGGGGTGGATTTTGCATCTCTCACATGAAAAACTATGTACACGTGACAAGTCAAGTATGGGTGGAGTGGTTTGTTTGTGATGTGGAAGATTTGGAGGTATGAGGATAGTGTGACTTCCATGGGAATTTTTGTGAAAGTTGTGCATCAAGGTTTCCTATCCTTCTCTAGATCCCTTCTAAATGGGATGTACGGAACATAAAGTAATTGGTTGCACATAAGAGGATTGTTAGTGTTGTTATGATCTCATAATATGAGAATTGATTGTTGATATATACTGTAGACTAATTGTTAAGACTTTTTGTTTCATGTATGAATATGAATGATGTTGGGGTGGTTGTGTGGGATGTGAGTTGGTGTGTGTTGGGGAGGTTGGTGGAGGGATGCCCAACATCTTGGTAGTACAAATAGGGTTGAATGGTATAAGAATGGTATCTTGAATAACATGATAAGTTTTCTTTTCCTTTTTCTTTTTCTTTTTTTTGGAGGGGGGAGGGGGGAGGCAGTGTTTTGGGGGATGGAGAACCCATAATAGGATGGAGTAATGATAGAGAACTTTGAGGAAGTTTGTGTAGAATGTATGGGAATTGAAGGGCAAGATCATCTATGGTGATGTGACTTTGTTGTGAAATGGAGTTTCTTGATATGTGAGTTGAGAGCAATCAAGTGGGACTTCAATAGGTGCTTGGGTGTCTTATATATTTGACAAGTGGTGTTGGTGATGAGAGGATTGAAAGTTGGAGAAATTGCATGCATATGTCAGAGGGTGAGACTACGGGGTGGGAAATATATGTGAAGTATATGTTTGCAATGCTTGAGAGATGGACTAATGGAGGTTATATTGTAAAAAGTGATTGTTTATGTGTGGTGAGAGGTGAGCAATGCATAATGGCATTTGAGGTTTGGAGATGAAATTTGGGGGTTAGATGATGCGTGTGTCTACCAAGTGGCCATGTTATGACTTAATTTGGTGGTATGAGTGATTAAATAATTGCTTTTGTCATGCTTTCAACACATGTGATGTAGTGGTTGTGGGAGCACACGAACACCAAAAGTTTCTGGATAGGAGTTTTTCAATGCCTAATCCGGTCTGTCCGGATGATCCGAGTATCGTCTAGGGATTCTGTGAAGTGCAGGATGTCAAGGACCCTCTTTTCCTGCTTGAAATTCGACTACCGGCCGGATATCCGGATCCGGATAGTCCTTTGGAAGTCTTTGTTCCGGGACTTGCCTTCCAGATTGAACCTCTCTAATTAAGTTTTACTCCTACATGTACCTTTCCTCAATACCTACCTACCTACCTCCATTGATGATCGGGTTCATCCAGTGAAGACGTCCCTATATGGTCAAAATCCAGATTTCTCTCACAGCCAGTCCGGATCGGCCTAATCTTTCCTAGCATGTCACACAAAGAATCCGGATGGTTCCCAGAACTACAACGACAGAAAGGTTAGGACTCGGGCGGAGATCTGTTAATCCGGGATAAGTGGGCGATCTGTACCACTTTCCGGATTACCCCGCCCAAAGACTGTGAGACCTCTTCAGAAGATCGGATGGCGTAAGTCCGGCACCTCCCGGAACTTACCCAGTCCTAACGACGGCTATCTCACATGAACGTTACCCAGGCATCCGGAATAATGAGGTTTCCCTCCCACTACACACCGGAAATGCTTTCCAGCCTGGAAACCTAACCATTCCGGTTTCTCTCCTCCTTCCGACGGATCGATCCGGCTACAGCGAACTTAGGCTCAACTAAATATGAGATAACTGGGCGATCCGTACCGCTTTCCGGATTGCCCCGCCCAGGATCCGTGAGACCTCCTCAGAAGATCGGATGGCGTAAGTCCAGCACCTTCCGGATCTTACCCAGTCCTAACGACGGTTATCTCACATAGGCGTTACTCAGACATCCGGAACAACGAGGTTTCCCTCCCACTACACTCAGAAAGGAGCCATAGTACTATAGTTGGATCCGATCCGGGTTTCCTCCCCTTTGTCCTATTTGTATTTCCTACTCATCCATTCCCTCTAGATTTGCAACATGCTCCTAACCGTCCGTGCACAAAACAAGTCATAATAGGTGGAGAACTAGAGCTTTATTTGAGTGGGAAAAGACAAAATACAACATCGGAGAGAATAACCCTCCTCAAGCTCCTTATTCAGCCTTAAGTAGAGTCCATAATCCCTAACTACTGGTGGCGGCCCAGGCGGCCGCCCAGAAAACCCCAAGCGCCGAGAAATCCGGAAACGCGTCCTTCACGGAATTTCCGGATCTCGATCCGTTTTTCGCGCTGACAAAATTTGAATTTACAGCTTTGCCAGAAACTCAAAAGGGTCATCCTTAATCCTACTTGCCTAATCTTAATCTTCCTAACGTTAATTTACCTAAGTCTAACCTAAGTGGTGCGGTGCTTCTTCGGAGCCGTCCCGTCCTTAGAGTGGCTTCCAGGCCCGCTGACGGCAGAAGAACCTCCTCCGGGGGTCAAAAGTCGTTGTTCCTGCATCCTTGTAAATACCCTCCTCATGTTTGGAGAGGGGGCGATCTCTTCCTCATAATCATCTGCCGCGGCCGGATCCTCTCCCGATCTGTCACCCGATCCGGATCGCGCTCCACCGGAAACGTGCTTCTCCTTCCGGGACTGAGGGCCAGGCGAGGGATCACTCCCAGTAGTCCTTTCCTTGTTCTGGCCACATGAGACGGAAGTCGTCCGGGGGTCCCTTGCGGACATCGCATGTGAGGGAGGAGGAGCCCACGGCTCTTCTATCATGCAGTCCAGAGCAGGAGCGGGTGGAACCTATGATACCAGGGCCTTACCCCTATCCGGAGTCTTCGTCCGATCCAACGTCCTCATCTGTTCCGGAGTTTTGGTCCTTTCCGGCGTTCGGGACCTTCCTGACGCTCTTCCTTGACCCTGATTTGGTGATTGCCCCCGCCCAGACCTGGCTGACCGCTCCGTGCTCTTCCGGCGAACTAAGGAGGAGTGGGCCCGTTCCGGAACAGGGGTCTTCTCTCTATCCGGAACTCTTCCGAATTCCGGTGGATGGGAAGTTTCGGCTGGCTGATTGGGCCCTGCACCTATCTGTGAGGCCGGAACCAGTTCCACCTCCCCAATGACTTCGTATAAAGTACCCGTCGGAGATCCGGGTGGACCCGGATAGAGCATCCGTCTGGGGGTACCTCCCGACATCAGCTTCTGAATCTCCTTGAGTAAGTCCTTCATGATGCGAGAATACTTTACTAGGATAGGGAGCGTTTGCCGGGCGGAAGACGGATCTGCCGACTCCATTAGCTGGTCGTAAAGATGCGCCTTGTTGACGATCTCTCCCGGATGGCCTACCAACTCCCGGACCCGGCTTAACACCACAGCTTGTTCCGCTTGGTACTTCCAGATCTCCTCGCTCTTTTGGGCGAGTTCCCGGGTCATAGCGGCCACTTGTGCCGCTAGCTGCGCCTTCTCTGTCTCCAGGGCCTCCACCTGTTTCCGGTCCGTCCGCTTGGCCAACTCCCGGGGGATATTTCCGGGTCCACAATTTCCCAAGGCCCGGTTCACTCCTCGGGTGATGTGCTCCATCCGGAAGTACTGGTTTTGGAGCTCCGTCAACTCATCCCGGACGCGTTTGAAGGGGGCTTCCGGAAACTCGAAGGTGGAGAGGTCAATGTCCTTCCAAGGCACTTCCCGGCTGGGCCCAGCTTCCTGTCAGGCCGGTGATGAGGTGGGTTTCCGGACCTTCGGAGGGGACGCAACCGGAGGTGGTTCCGGAACCACTGTGTCGCTGGAATCCTCTGTTCCGGTTTCCGGAACTTCGACTTCCGGAGTGATCTTGTACACCACCTTGTCCTCCGCTATCGTCAGCAGATCCTCCTCTTCTTCGTTGATGCAGCCGTGGTGCTGGTAGAGGTGGAGGATGTAAGGGGAAAGAAAGGACGGTTTCCGGCCAATGTGGGGGATGGATTTTTCTACATACTCCTAAATTAACCTACCCCAATTTACGGGCCGGGCTCCAGACATGGCCCCGAACAGGGTGTTGGCCATGGTGATGCTGAGCCGCTTGGGCTTTTCCGGACTGAGGATGGGGAGAATAAACTCTATAACCCTCCTCTCCATAGGGTTTCGGCAATTCCCGGGATGGAATCCGTCCTTAGGATCCAGGTCCGTCCTGAATTTTCCTACGTAGTAACTATCCATGCGGCTAGCCCAACCCTCGCCTTTTCCCTTCGGGAATCCGTAGACTCCAGCCCATACCTCCGGTGTCCACTTCTCCGGTTCCTGCCTCATTATCCGAATCCATGATTCCCCCTCTCAAATAAGAACTCTTGTAATGTAGCCTCCGCCCGGAGATTCCAGGGCTTGGCGAGCAATCCCTCACACCCCATCCGACTAAGGTCCTCCATGAGCTCCTTGAGCTCGGATCTCTCTTCGGAGTGGCTGGCGACACCGGTTTCACGGGAATCGGAACCTGTTCTCTCTCATCTTCCTCTCGTGCCTCCGGCATTTCGATTCGCACCCTCAATCCCCTCACAATCCCCGGCTTCTTCCTTTCGGAGTTCTACTTGCAAATTCCTAAGGGATCCCAGCAATCCAACTGCTGGCGACCCGAAAAACACCTCACCACTCGTTCTCTCGACAATGTTGCTCGCACAAATGGCGAGGCGAGGGAGAGAAATTCCTTTAAGTACCCTCTCCCTCTTCCTCTAACGGCTTGGGTCCTCAACCGTTTCCGTTGTAACCGCTCCGAGTCCGTTACAACCGTCCGGGTTCTGGGGTAACCGTCTTCCGGAGTAAGCGCCTTCCGGTATAACTGCCCTCGGTTATAACCGCCTTCCGGTCCAGACGTCCCGGACCGGACCGTTTAAAAACGGTCTCCCTAGACTAAGTTCCAGTCCGGCCAAAGTGTCCGTTCTTACCATTTTAATGCGTAAGGCGGATGCTAAGAACCTTATTCCCTAAAACAATTATCCTCCCCTAGGAAACCCTACTTGGAGACCAATACTAGGGTAATATCCGGATATTAATCCGTCTAGGTAGCCAATCCTGACTTCCGTGGATTTTTGGGCTCCCACAGTGGTTGATGTTGAGATAAAAGAGCAATGTAATGGTGAAGTTTGTTGTGAGAATGAGGAGTTGAGTTGCTTGGTACATGAAAGTGGAGGTGTTTTGAAACATAGGATTATTACGTGTAATAATAATGATGAAGGGGTGGTGTGCATGTGAGTATTGTGTCTCAAATTTTATGATTATAGAGATGTTGTTGCAAGTAGTGTAGAGAGATGGACACATTGTTGAGTATGAAGATGTTAGAGGGGTTAGAATGGTTGCAATTCATACTTTTGATTGTTTTGCATTTCCAATTCATCGTATTGTCAAAATTTCAGCATACCAATTTTATATTCTTTGAAGATCCATATAACATAATGTATTGTACAAATTCAAGGTCATTTTGGCATGTACCTTACCATAAAGGGCTAGGAACAAAGCATTTGTCCTCCCGTACTAGAGCACGATGAAGGGTGACTTAAACCCAAATACTTGACCTCTGAATTCTTACATGCTCTCCATCATCTTTTGGTTGTTTTAAACATGTTTTCCGCATTGATTTGTAACTGAGGAATGTTATCATGCAAGCAATGAGTAGTGAGTGTTGAGCAGGTAACATATGAGCATTGAGATATTTTTTTAGAATGCTATTACATGCACATATAATATAATTGTTGTAGTTTGTGAGCCCAAATACAGTGCCCACATGTGCTTTAACCCTTAAGAATTATTAGGATTTGGCTTTGATTTTTAGTTATCTATTCAAAAATATAAAAAGAGTGAAGATGTGTGTTTAAGTTTAGTGATTAGGATAGTTATAACATAGGCCGTAGGTTAGTGATGTGGCTCGCCCTGGATTAAATTAAGTCCAAGTTGATTGCATTGTAGTTAGGAGTTGAGGCTTATGCCAAAAACTAGTTGATTGATGGTGGAATTAGTGGTTCAAGCGGGCACTGCTGTTCGTTTTACGCTCGGGTGGTTCCCGTTTAGGGACAAGGGTTGCACGAAGGGTAGTCCAATTGCTGGATTTCCGGGCCTCAGGAAAGGGGGTCCCCTGTTCGGCCAGGGAGCTCTCGGGATCACTCTCTCTCACTCACCGAAACAGAGCAGGCAGGCGCCGCCACATAGGAACGGCGACAGAGTCTAGGAAATCGGCGAGGGATGGTGAGGAATGAAGGCAGCTGGGATTAGGTGGGTGGATATGCAGGGAAGCTGAGGGCGGAAGCGAGCTGGGGGGTTGAATGCCTCTTCTCACGGCAACAGAGGAATTGGTGAAGGGCGTTGAGGGAGAGGCTCACTCGCTGGATTAGGGGAGACATATCGATATGGCCGAATGTCGCAGGAATGACGACCGAAGGCAGAGCCAAAGAGCTCAGGGGTTGGTGACAGCATGCTTGCCGCATTACCGAATTCAATCTGGTTCAGCAGAGAGTACAACTAAGCTCAACATTAGGTAGGAGTATTGGAAAATTGGGTCGAGATGCTAGCTGTGGTCCAGTCTCAGAACCAGCACAAGGATTCACTAGTAATTGCGGTGTGGGTTGCTAAATAAACATCTGACCTCGCAATGTGAGTATGTGAGCGAAGCTTCAGAGTCCGAGCAAGGTCTGTGGGCTTCGGGCTACTTCAGAGCAACAGGGGCTCGAAGGGGAAGGGAGCAGAGGTAGCCTCGGTGGCAGCAAGGGGGGAGGTGGCGAGACCCCTGACCAAGGAGTTGCGGGTTCCAGGGTAGGCCCAGGTGCCGAGAGGGGCCCAGAGGCTGGTCCCGAGAGTGAGTTGCACCCAGAGGAGGGAACTATGGATCGGCCCAGGCATTGAAGGGGAGTGAAGGGCTTGATGGTTACTAAGGCGCCAGTAAGCTTAGGGAAGGCCAACATGCTAATTAGATAAAAAGGACAAGGCTGGACCCCCTTGGATTAGTGACATTTAGAGTAGGATTTATTAGGTTAAAAGCTAATGTGTGGGGAAATTGTGTGGGGTGATTCAAGTGTTTATGAAAGCTTGGGTGTGAATTGGAATAAAGATTGAGTGTGAACTTGCACAATATTCAGTGTTGGATGTAGCATTGGTCTTGAGGAGTGATGATGGTTAGGGAAACTATGTGAGCCTTGGGCCTTCACCCGGATTACGACGCATAAGGGTGGGGGTTTAGGGCTGACATAGTTATTCAACCGCTAGGTTAGTTAATACATGGTTTAGGGTGAACTTTAGGGTTTGCACATTCATCGTTCAAATTCATATCCGTTCTAGATTGAATTATTGCAACTAGTATATCATTGCAACCAAGGACAACATAATAATTGCTTTCAAATTCATGTATGGTTTAGGGGTAACATGTATGGAAAGTGGGCAATTGAATTAAGTATTATCTTGCATAGATTGAACGAAGCATAATGCGGAACTAGCACACAAAACAAACTCCATTGATGGTGGTTTACGCAAAGAAAGTCATAAATTGGCAAACAAACCACACACACTCAAACATTGCATCTATTAGTAACCACAACACGATACAACCTTACTATCATCCTTCTTATCTTTTTGTGCCTCATCATTTACATATGTACACTGCGTCAATCATCAGGATCTTCAACAAAAAACCAATATAAAGATAGTTGCCATAACCTTATAAATACTTTTTGTATGTGGAGGGAACACCATCAAACTTGGAGGAGAGTCCAATAAGTTCATGATTTTGCACACAAGAATCTTACTTATAAATACTATGAAATGGACATATTAAGCGTAAGACAAACTTACTTACTAATTTGAGACCACTTCGCAGCCTTACAATAGGTTTGTCTTCATATGCGAGGGAGGTAGTGTGGGGAACACTTCCACATGTTAAAAGAGGCGGAAGATAGCACAAAGGATAGAGAATGTTGTCGAATAAGGCAAAATCTCTCTAGAATGCCACAAGGTGGTGACTATTGCATCTATAGTTATGAATAGAAGATCTTGGACACCACAAATACATCACCACTAAGTATATTAAAAGAAAAAGAAAAAGAAAAAGTATGTGAACATAAATGAAATGCATGCATGTAGGCATCAAGCACCATTGCTCTGGGCTTGTTAAAGCTTTAAAGAGAGTTTATGGAATGCGAGCCTTTCTCCCGTGCCTCTATCCACACTACATCTCTATTCATGAGAAAAGTTTGCAAATTTGTAAGATAAAAAAAATGTCGGTGGATTCCACATACATGTCCCCCTCACCAACACACTTCTAGAATGCAAAACGAGTAGATGATCTCACCATGTGAACAAATAACAATATGTGAAATCGTCAAGTCTACAAACTCAAATATAATGTTAGAATGAGTGACCACTTGAGTCATCACAAACTTGTAAATTATAAATACTAACAACTAATGAAAATGAACACATAACATTATTCAAATCCATAACAATGTTATGTGGGACTGACAGTATAAATACTAATAGTGTTATTCAGACCAAATATGGGGAATATTCTGTCAAATATTGTCAATCCCACATAGCATTGTTATGAATTTGAATAATGTTATGCATATCATGCATATACAATCAACATTTTGTCAACATCTAAACATAGAGGCATTTGGTTGATGCCCTACCAATCATTTTCAATCACAAAACCATAAGTGTCCACATAGCTCATTAAATCTAGCCTAACTTCTTTCACTTCATGAAGGAATATAATGATGGAAGCATCCTCATGAAAGTAGGCACTTGCAAATTTGAAGAGGGCTTTAATGTGGGAAGACAAGCGTGCATTCCATTATGGAATGGTGTTGGGAGGGGAAGAGACATGAAAGGAATAGAAAGCTCTTCTGGCAAATATGCAATAATTAGATGGAATTTGGAACCATTGGATGCGACTTGCATCTGAGAATGAACCACAATATCATAAATGACAAGCAATGAATGTACCAAACTTAAGAAACCATATAAAAGCATTTATGTATGTTGCCTCCTTGAAGAACTCTACACCGCGACCATGATAGGGTGTTTGTCAGCTCCATTGTCCAAAATTGTTGTGATTCATGTAATCACATTACAGACACAAGTTGCAAACCTAGTGTAGATGTAGAATTCACCCTACTACATCCACTATGTTTATGAGCATTTTGTTGTGAATGATGAGGAGAGATTGCATGAGCTAATGAAGTTGAAGTCACAACTTTCTTTTGAAGTGGCGTTTTGAATCTCCACATCCTTGGGCAATGAAGACTTGGGCATTGCTTTCTCATGTGTGGTTGTGGTTACAACTTTGGATCCACACTTGCACTTTCAAACCTTCTTCAAAGGCAATGGTGGCACTTGTGTTGCAATCTCCATTTCTTCGACTATGTCTCGAACATCAACATCACCTTGAACAATTCTCTCTTTGTTTTTTTCTTCTGCAAGATGAAATGTCGGTGGGCACTCCAAAATCCATGGACACTTGTGCAAAGTATTGGTATCCCAAGTCCTTAACTCAAATGGAGAGTGTTAGCCAAATTGACAAGCAATTGGAAGAGTGTCCACTAATAATGCATTCTTGGTGATTAGGTCTCGTTTGAGGTATCTTAATAAATACACACAAATACATTAAATTGAAGATGACCACAACAATACCAAAAAAATTATACAATGTACACACACACACACACACACGCATATATATATATATATATATATAAACTCATATGATCACATGTATAATACACGTTTTATGGCAATTGAACCATCATTGTAATCCACAAGCTTGGTTGTATTACTGAATGGGGTTTTCCCCCTAAACATGGGTTGGAAGGGTCTATAGATGAATCCGCTATTTCTCCACGTAGTTTGAGGGTGTGAGGGCTCGCTTAAGGAACTCAACTGCACCATGTTAGATACTTTCATGCTATTATATTGATAGACCATGACATGCTCAATCTAATTGAATAAATGTGAATCGGTTATAGAAAACTTGATTGAAATAATCAATGCAATTTAAGTCAAAGAAGTGGTGATGATGAAATGAAAAGTACATGAGCCCAAAAATTGGCCTTTACAATTTAGCTTTCTAGCACAACTTCTTTGACATCACCAACCAAAAAACACATCAATTCTCAAGACATGCAACTAGAATTTCACTACCGTAACCACCGTGCTTTAAATTTTGCATCCACCAAATTTGTAGAAATCATTTCTCAACCGTCATGTTCGTCATTTGCCATGAGTCTAAAATGCGGATTGATCTATAAGACAAATAAGTAAGAAACAAGAGAGTGGCAATGAACACATGATTGAAAAGAACCAAGGTCATTGAACACTGAATTGATGATCGGACACAAGAGCTCAAAAATGACCTTTTCATAATTTCATTGTTGTTGGTAGGATTTTCAATGGCAATTGGTTTTTTCAAATTCATTTTTCCTTGTGTCTTTGTTGGCATTTTCTTAAGCATTGATCATTGCACTCCACACATCCTCATGGGTCTCAAAACCAAAGGCATTTTGTCATAACATTTTATTAAAACTTCTTCAATAGCAGCCGTTATCTCCCTCTACACATTGATACCGGCCTAGATAAAGAAAATTAATGGTATATAATGATGTGTATGGATATTACTTATAACATGGCAAACATACAAGAGTGGCAATGTGCAACATACTCACCTTGTACAAAAATTAGGTAAACATATCTAAAATAAGAGGATACCACTTTTTTTTTTGGCCGTCTATTCACACAAACATCGAAATGTGCGCCAGATAGCATATCACAAAATTCTTGGAGTTGCAAAGATTTAAAACTACGAATCTAGTGCAACTTATGAACAAGGTTTGTCTTGACATGGTCACTCTCCATGGATCTACAAAAAGAACAAGGAAATGAAAAAACAATCAAGACAATGATTGGGAAGATGCAACAATTAATTACAAACAAACCGGTTGAGTTTGAGAAATAACCGGTTGAAGTTCAAGACTGCAAGAAAATTACCAATCATTTTAGAGGAATTTATAGAATATATCCCAATTTGATAATGGAAAACCGAAGGATGTCAACATGTAACCGGTTGGACTTGAAAACACTAGGATCTCAACCGATTATGCCCAAAAATATCCCCGATCACTGTTTGGAACCCTAAGTGTCTTCAAGGTAGTAAGGTAACATTCCAAATCCCAAGTGGTTTCCCACTTCATTGAGATATTGGTTAACACTACATGTAAAATAATCAGGCCAAATGAAGTGCATTAGGGTCCTTAAGTTCCCCCTTTATATGGTTTGTGGCATCTAGAAATATCCTAATTATGATACATTGGTATTATTACTAAATATAACAAATTATAATACATTTATTAAATTATTAAATATAGAAACGATATGTCTAGCCCATCTAAATTTAGTATATGTAGATCTATTTATGTAAAGATGGCTATACCCATTTTCTAGAATCTAGTTTCCACGAACATGTGGTGGTTAATGTAGTTGTTCCTAACTACCTCTTTAAGTCTAAGACTTCCCAAGTTCTAAGTCTAGCGTAGTTCTTGACAACCTTTTAGATTAAAGTCATCTTTCCTTTCAAGATTGGGGTCTTGAGCTGGGGGTCATGAACAAAATATTGAGTTGGGGGATGTTGGATGAAAGTCTACAATGTAGTCTTAGGCCGGTGGGGTCTTGAATGGAAGTCTTTAATTTAGTCTTGGACCGGGGGGTCTTGAGTAGTCTTTAGGGTAGGGGGCTTGAGCTAAGGGGGGTCTTGTCTTAAACTCTAGCTCCTCCTCCACCTAAGCCCTGGCTTAAGCCTTCGCTCCTCTACTCCCCTTAAGCCTTGATTCTACCTCTTCAAGCTAGTTAACTATATCTCGGGGGGGGGGGGGGGGGGGGAGGGGGGGGGGGCAGCGTGTTAAAAAGTTAAGGATATAGGTGCGAACAACCTCTATTTTATAGGGGGGTATTACTTTCAATTTTTTTTTTCACATGCTATCATTATAAAATTTTCTACTTTGGGTTAATAAAAAAATGACTTGCATTACTTATAATTCGAAATTACCTATTATTCCATACCTTATAATACTTTAAAGATGTCCAGTGCCATTTTTGATACCCTATATTACTTTAAAGTCCATTTATAATTTTTTGTCCCCATGTTTTGAAAATACCCTATCATTTGTTCGCACATATATTGCTACTCCAACCAATGACTCCCCCCCCCCCCCCCCCCCCCGAGAACTATATGCTTGAGAACTAGTTGACGTGAGCTTCAACTTTTGGTTCCTACAAGTATATAAGACTCACACTTGGATGGGTCATGCACCTTGTTTTTCCTCTTTTTCTGAGAGACGTTACAAGCTTGTCCTACTAGGTTGGATGGGCCAAGCTAGCTTTACATAGGGTGGTCTAGGATGTAGGGCAGTGGGTCTCATGCACATTCCCTATTTTAAATGCTAAAATTCTCATGGTCTTTGAGATAACAAATGGAGGTCCCAAAAATTCCACTCAACTTTGAATATAGGCTCCACTACACGAAGAGCTAATAAGCTATTTAGAGTTAGTTATCTCAAAGAAGGATCAAACCCACAGTTTTGCCCCTCTTTGAGAGACTTTCTAGATAATTATATTGAGACATTTATGATATGTGATATTTGAGGAATTTGGAAAACCCAAGATGATCTCTTGGAAGGAAGCTATTGCAATGGTTATCACTGGCAAAAGACTCACAAGTAGGCATATTGTTAGCAACGAGCCTATTGGATTCACTTGAGACAAGTTGTGTGACCCATTTGGTGTACGATGTCACATTTAATATTAATAAACTAAGTGGCCCTTTGGAATATAATAGTCAGATGTTGGGAGCTCAATTAAAATATGAGTCTCCTTGCACAACTTTTCGAGACTCCGATTGTTATATTCCGAAGTCCCATTGAACAAGCACTAAATGCTAAATAATGTTATGTATGCGAGCGTTATTTGCTTGCTTTTCTTAATTAGTCACAAAGATATCTTCCTTATGGGGTGTCACAACCAACAATCCCTAACACCGCCAACAAACGATGATAAATAATGACTAGTATTTACCAAGAAACTACAACTCTCATTAATCCCCAACATGACACCATTTACTAGACAAGGGGGACCCAACTATGCCCACACTAGCCTCATAGACGGGTACTACATTCCCCACACCCAAGCAACCAATTATCAATGCAACACCAACACGCATCTACACCTCAACGCAAACCCACTTTTTGGTATCTATGCAATTCCCCTTGATGCATTGTATGTAGGCCCTCCACATAATCAACAAACACAACCCCTCTATTTACTTATTCCACACCATAATAAACTCATAATAAACCCCACAAACACACACACACTAAAAAATAAAATTATCATCAAATTGTATGAACATCTCCCAACTTACCAGCTTATTAAAAACAACCGCATCCTTCTTCCCAAAAAATTGGCTAGAAGTGCAGAGACAACAAACTAACCTTATAATTGGTTCCATTAGCGAAAGTGCCATATACACATACATTGTTCCACCCCCACCCCCACCCCCCAACACTCACACCACAAACAAAAAGCCAAAGAGGCTTCCTCCCTGAAAATGCTTAAAAGAATGAAAAAAAACACCTTAGAACTTGCCACATGATCCAAACAACCATCATGGCCATCACATACCCAACTCCTCTCAATAGGCAACTCAAACTTGATATCCAAAACCTAAAACACATCCCCAACACACCTCCACTGCCCAACACCAATGGCCTACTTGAAATACATGCTTGGCTAGACACCCTACAAACATAGCAAAAAATGCAAAAGCCAAAGCTCGCAAAATCACCACTCTCCAAACCAACCAAAACCACAAGAAGCAATTTAAAAAATGTAGATCCATACTAAAACAAAACCCCGAAGAAAATACTTAAACAAATCTTCCACTCCCAAGAATCCACACACCTTGATTGTCTGGTAGACAAAGTAGGCAATCTGGAAACGCACCCTAATGTAATTGCAAACATCATATACTCCACACAAAATAATCCTTCCAAAGAGAAAGTCCACTTCACTCGGACACCATAGATCATCCCATTGAATGCGTATGTGCAGTCCGCCAATGCCCTTGGAAAATAAGTGAAGGTTTCACCCAAGAAAGACAAACAACCTCCCAAGAGACACATGTTGCCTCATCATTCACAATAATCATCTATGACACATGCCTCAAAAATCTTCAAAAGGTAAATCCCCATGCCTAGATGGCATACCAAAGAATATCCCCAAAGTATTACCAAAGAACTTCCATGCTATGATGTACCTATCCTTCCTACAATGCCACCACTAGAAAGAAATCCCTAACGCATGCAAACACAATATCACGATATTACTCTAGAAACAAAAAACCCCACTATAATTATCAACTACCAACCTATCGCCTTAGCATGCACCATATATAAGATAATCACAAGCATATTAACCTCTATAATCATCACATTCAGGGAACAATGATTTTTTTTGCATCACAACCAAGAGGGAGTTCGCCCAATGCGAAACACAACTAGACATATTCAAGTGATTATCGCCGCAGTAGAAGATGTTCAATTTACAAATCAAGACATATACCTTACATATACAGGCTTCAAATACACATTTGGCTCCATTGACCACCCAATATTATTTGCCCTAATGGAAGACCTCGGCTACCCACCGGATGCCATAGCATTAGTAGTGGACATTTATGCCGAATCATCTACATTTTGTGGAACCCACTTCACCACAACCCCACCTGTTGAAAACAAAGTCAACACCATCCAAGCTCGGGGTGATCACACCCCTTACGTTTCATAACCATGTGCGATAATCGGGTATTTAATTGGGGGACATTTATGCACCTCTCAATATTTTTTCCCTCCCTATTTGTAAATAAAAAACTACTTTGACGTATTTTTTAACACCCTATATTTATTTGTAATTGTTTAGAGAGGATAGTTTTAGGCACAATTTTTGTTTATAAATCGTACACAATCATTACTTTGAATTGTGTCCATGAAGTGGTACTCACCTCCAACGCGTTGTCGTTTACAAGACAAATCTCACTAGAAGAATTTCCGCTATCAATGACTATGCTTATGACTATAATTCGAGTCGTATAGGACTAGAATGACTATACCTATTTTAGTTATTATGGACGACTTGTAACGGACACATAGTCGTTCCGGACATGACGAGGATTCCACGTCAACTTCATCCAAATATGACCACCGTGAGGTGTCATTGCCATGTGGCTCCGACGTGGTTGTCGTCGCTGACTAGGCGGCCATGTCACTATGCTACGTGGCAATGGATTTATGACGTGGCGTCCACATCATAAAGTATGCTTGGGTTACGTGGACAATTTAGGAGTGCCATGTCACTAATAGAGTTGTCCTAGGTGCTACTTGTCATCATCTCATTTGTTGGCGTGGTTTGCCGGACCAATTAGGTTATGCCACGTGTCGACATTGAAGTCGTTCTATAGTCAAATGTCGAAGATTGATGGCCACGTGACTTACAAGCGGCATCCATTCCGTTTAATACGTGTGCAACATGTTGTGCACAAGAGGACACGTGTTGATGTGATGGTCTGACACGTGTATTTTGGGACGTCTATTGTGCCATGTAGGCAACATTTTAAATCATTTGTGAGTCATTTTATTGGGTTCGTACATGTGACATGTCGGCCCATAATTCGACAACCACACTGCTAATGTCGACAGACTCACTGAGAAAATGACTATAAATGTATGGTGATAGTCATTCTTTAGTCGACTATGTTGTGCGGCAGATGACACATGTAAAAGATGTGTGCTGATGTGGCTATTCAATGACTTGTTACATACATAATTATGACTATGAATTATCTCATGCAGGAGTTTATATATGGTATAATATAGTTGCCAGGCAAACCGACTACATCATTCACCAATCAATACAAACTTAACCCACATTACTGCAACCCTTGCGAACTCCATGCACTGTGGAAGGGAAAATTGTGTTCATACATACAACCAATACCATATGAGTCATCAAAATGCATTTAGGTGTTCAGGTCTAGGGTCGAATAATCCTTTAAGTTGAATACCCAATCCCTACCTGTTCCAATTGTATGGTTGTGTAGGTTTGCCCTACACCCCACTCATGTGTATAATACCTATATACTCTGCCTATATGCCCTTAAGCTTTCATATGCTTCTGGCTCCATAACACACTACCACCTACCACATCTCTTATCAAAAATTGATCCCCTCCTACATGTGGATGCATGAGAGGTGCATCACCTATTAGAGCATGTGTAACGTCCACCTTGTAGGAAAATTGGGGTATTGCTTTAAAATGAAATTTATCTACCCCCCAAACACCACTTATCTTGCCTGATGCGACTATTGTGCGCGGATTCTTGAAATCCATCAACTGCACAACCTGTCCAAAGTAGAACTGCCCCAACCCAACATCCACAACATACACTGGGCATATTTATCACTCACATATAGTAGACACATTGCACTACCACCCATTGCTTACATATCTACCAACTTACACATCATTCATCAAAACAAATGACAAACAACACATTCTATGGAATCAGTTTGGAGTCATAATCTTACTCTTTGCACTGAAGGCCCTTCAATGACTGGAATCTCCACTGCTTTCACTTTCCTTGTTCGAAGTTCGATCCCTGGACTTATCTGCACACAAACCCATATATTACATTTAGTCATACTCAATCTAACATAGGTGAGGGGACATTCCCCAATGTGAACTAGTAGCTCACAAGTCCCCTCACCTGACAACTTAGGTTGTCCCAACATGTTTGAGTTTGGATGTTTCAAAGTTGAACTTCGGGTCGTCCTTCCAGCCGCATGTAAAGTTGTAACATCTGTAACTCCATTTTCTGTAGGTGGTAATAGACCTCGAAACTGCTGAACATCAGGACTACTAGCTAGGCTCTCTAGAAGAGGCCACAAATTCTGTCTCAAATAATTCTTATCATCTGCAAGTTTTTTCATGTTTTCCACATAGAATGCGGGCGGGATGATGATGTTAGCGATTGGATTGCAGTCCACCAAGGCTCCAATGTGGTCAATGATCATCGTATTGCTCTCATTCCATAACGGCCAAGTACTCCATACTTTTGACAAGGGTTTTTTCCATTTTGACTTTCCACTGTTATGAGAGACGTCCATGCATTCCTTTGCTGACCAGCAAAACAATGGCTTATGGCTATCCATCCCCTCGAACCTCCTTGTCATCTCAGCCACTACGTCTTCCATGTTCCCTAAACTTTTGATACCCCAAAACGCAACTCTAAATTTCTTAAAGCACCTGTCTAGGAATTCAGTCAACCAAGGTCTGAACACAAACCTACGTGTCAAAGACTTCCTAGTAATACGGATGTTGGAGTTAGGATTCGATTCTGACAATAGACTGCAATCTACAAGGGTGCCATGGATATTAAAAATCAAAAGTTTGGTTGCAGAGTTTGTACCAATCATCCCGAGGTCGGTGCTCACCTGGTCATGTGGATGAGCTTCTTGACAGGCACTAGTTTCTACATTTGTAGGAGACTTCTGCTTATGTTTTCTCTTAGTTTTAGGCCTGACCCTTTTCAGAGGTGACAATGGGGGGGCCAGGTTAGCATCATTGGAAAGAGGTCTATCAACTCCACTCCCTGACCCACCACTATTGCCCTCACCACTCTCTGCCCCTACAACATGACCATCCGCTAAGGCCTCTACCTTACTCTCACCTTTTCCGCCCTCTACACAAGATTTCTCACCACCATCCCCATTCCCAGGTGCTTTAGGAGTGTTATCTCCCATGGGTGCCACTACATTGCCCCCTCCTAAACTCCCATCCTCTGTAGCTCCACCTTGCGGATTCCCTTCTACCTGCATTACAGACTTCCCTTTCAGCTTGGCCACATCTAAGGCATCCTCAATTGGGTTCACCTTCAAGCGTTTAGGGTGGGTGGGGGGGTCACCTGCACTACCTGCCACTGAATTCAACATACGATCCAAACTTGGCATTTGTGAATTAGTATTTTGGGCTGTGGGTGACTGAGGCTCACATACGGTCACAGGGTTACCTATCTTCTCCATCATAATGGAGAACATTGTAGAAAGGTTCTTTAGGACCAGCTGGTTCTTTTCTGAACTATGCAATACTTCAGACAATTGCTGTCTAAATTCATTATGTGTACTCTCTATTGCAGACATCCGTGCTGATATCCTTCCTGAAACCCCTTGCTGTTTAAACACAGCCACAAACAAGTCGTTAGGGTTTAGCATACCAAATAGGTCCTACAATGACTCAGACTGTGTAACTATGACTCACAATTGACTACCAAATGACTAAACTACATAATTCCACCAAAATATAGAACACCAATGACTGCATGAATATGACTGGCAACCCGTGACATAACTGCCAAAAAACTCCTGAAATGACTCCAAAATGACTGCAATATTGAAAAATACTTACAGATGTACATGCCCCGATCTGCTCGGACTCTTGGAAATCCTCTGCGATTTCGGTAATCCCTGGGCTCCTTTGCCTTTTTTTCCGCTGCCACAGCAAGGGAGATAAGTCAAAATTATATGGGTGAGTAAATATAACTATATGCACCTTCACAAACTGAATTAGAAATTTATATACGTACCAGTAGAGCCTCTTTTCCTGCCTTTCCAGCCCTTCCAACATTTGATTGGTTCTTCACTTGTTGCCTTGCCTTGGCCATCACCTGCGATTTCTGCTTTGTCTCGGGTTTTGCCCAATATTCACATAAGCGTGCCCATTGATCAGGTTCGACGAAAAGAGGGCATTGTTTTTTCCCCGACATGAACCAACCTTTCATTTTAGACCGCTCTGTTTTCATTTGTCTTTTTACAGCATTTTTGAAGCCCACATTGGATAGGGGGTGGTCCAAATACTCAAATTCATTATCTAGTGCGGCTCTAAGCTTCTCTACAGAGGCAGGATTCTGCATCTTCCACGTTAGGCAGCTCACATCCAATATCCTAGGTACCAAGCTACGGAGCGCCTCATCAAATGCATTTTTACCTTCACAACCTCCATCTATGCCACCGCTGGCTTTCACTCTCAAGGCATGAGGTTTTTGCCCTCCCGAACGCCTCAAATTACAACTTGTCTCGACCTCCTTCCTGGCAGCTCTCCTTGCTGCTCTCGCTTCACTCTCTGGCCTTACTTGCGGAGCGACCTTAGTGCCTTCTTCTGCAGCAAGTGGCGGTGGAATCCATTGGTTTGGATACGATTGACCCATCATCCATGGCATGTGTTGTCCCATCATCCATGGGTTTTGTTGGCCCATTCCTGTAGCGGGTGGTTGCATGGATGGGCCCATTGCTCCAGGTGGTTGCAGGAGCTGCTGGCCCATCATTCCCGGCTGCATCCACGGAGGATATGGCCATTGCCATTGAGGCTGTGTGGTCGTGGTTGCGGGGTTGTGTCCTTGTTGTGCACACACCTAACCCCCATCACACAACAGGGTCATTTTAAAGTATGTTGTAAAATTTACTGGAACTGAATAAAGAAAAACTGGAAGATGTCAACTTCTAACCAGTTGGATTTAGAATCACTAGGATCTTGACCTCTACTCTGCCCAAAAACAATACAGGCACCGGTTATAAATGTCATATATTGAGGTCAAGCTGGACCCCTAGCCATGTCAGCCTCATTATTTAGTTGCTCACTTATCAGGAAATCAATTACACCTCTGGACCATAGATAAGGGACCCTGTAGCTATTGGTCTAACTCAGACAACACATAGTGATGCAAGTCCAAAACCACAAACAATTGATGCTCTCTTGAGTCCGAAGGCCTCAAATTCAAAACATTTAATCTAAGGTGGAATAAGCCATAAGTGGCATAGATTTGACAAAAGTAATAGTAGATTACACTCACCCTTGAGAACGTGAGAGGTTTCGGTGCCGGACTTGTGGAATCATGGCTCAAACCACATTACATTCAAGGTTCACCCACACGGCATCAACATGTGTCATACATGAACTCAATATCCAAGTAAGAACAACTCAAACTTACATTTTTTTCTGGTGTCTTCGATATTTGTTTTGCTCGCTTTCTTTTAGTGGCAGTGGATCCAGCCAAATCCACCATGGCTTCATGCACTGACTCAAGGTCCTCATCGCTATCTGCAATAGGAAACCATTTAGCAACAATCAACTAGAAGACACATACCAGAAGGGTGAAACACATCACTTAGATAGATGCTTATCCCTCAAACCAATTCTGAAATGGGTTTACTACAATCTACATAATTCCTGCAACCCTGCAAACCTCCACGGAACAATTAAAGACGATTCCCCATCCAGTCGATTGTGGAGTTAGTAGTGCCCAAAGATCTTACTAGACATTATCCTTGTTGTACACTAGTTTCTCACAAGCACCTTACTCCCTCTGTAATTTGTAATCAATCTTTGAATCTGATAATGGCAGCCTGACTGTAATGCGGCCAACTTTATGCAAGGACCAGCAAGTTCATAATTCGAACATGGGAATTCTTAAAAAAACCTTGACTTAGCCTCAACTCACATTGAAAAGCCTACATCATACCCAAACCACAAACCCTTCTTTCACAAGGTTGCCCCTACACACCACCCACAATATCAAGGACCACCAAGTTCATAATTCACACATCCACACTTCAAAATACCTTGACTTAGCCTCAACTCAACCTTAAAACCCTATCACACATACAAAAGCACCCAAAACCTCACACCACCTACATCATACCCAAACCCCAAACCCATAAGCAATTCTTTCACAAGGTTGCCCCTACAGAACACACACACAGAAATTGATTAGCAAACACATGCACACAAAGTATATCATGATTTGCCTTGACTCACATTGGACAACCCTATCTCTCCAACCTAAACACCCAACTATATTACACCACTTAGAACTAAACCCAAACCCTAAACACCCTAAAACTCCCCACAAACCCTACACCACCACCCTCTCACATTATCTCAAATACCCAACACCCAAAACTCTACTACCACCACAAGGCTGCCCACCTTTGGCAACCCTCCCTACAAGGACCAGCAAGATCAAGAAATTGAATACACCCAACAAACAAAACTAAGCTTACACCACAAGTCTGCCCATGTGATACTCTCAAACATGAACTAAACTCCACACAAACCCTACACCTCCACCCTCTCACATAAACTCTCACACCCATAACCCAATACTACCAACCCTCTCACACAAGCACTAAACCCTAAGCATTCCTACCTCAAGGCTTACCAGAACCTCACTCATTGGCAACCCTCCCTACAAGGACCAACAAGATCAAGAAATTGAATACACCCAACAAACAAAACTATGCTTACACCACAAGTCTGCCCATGTGATACTCTCAAACATGAACTAAACTCCACACAAACCCTACACCTCCACCCTCTCACATAAACTCTCACACCCATAACCCAATACTACCACCCTCTCACACAAGCATTAACCCTAAGCATTCCTACCCCAAGGCTTACCAAAACCTCACCTTTGGCAACCCTCCCTACAAGGACCAGCAAGATCAAGAAATTGAATACACCCAACAAGCAAAACTAAGCTTAACACCAACTCCCAACTACAAAACTTACCTGGTATGTATTCTCCCTCGGTTTTGGTTTCGTCTGTCTCCTCTGATGCTGCCATTTCGATGGCGGCAGTCACATGAGAGCCCCCAAGCACACACCTCCGCGCGCTCCGCCGACTTGGAAAGGCGGGATTAGGGTCGGAAGCTGGCCGTTGTCTGTGGAGTGCCTTTGCACTACAGATGTCGCGCCTGCACCATGCACGGCGTCCTTCAAGGTATGTTTTCTAAACCCTCTCTACATGGCTAACAATTTGTAAACCCTCACACACTACGGATGGATCCACTGCCGCACTCGCGGAGGCCAGAAAACGGTAGGGATAGAGGAGGCAAGGGTTTGGGTTGCACCCGAAGTTGAAAGGAGAGAGACGAAATCTCCTCCGTCCATCTCTAATCTCGAAGGACGTCACTTGCCAACGTGGCAAGCCACGTCACCATAGAAAAGTATGCCCTTTACCAACATGCACACGTGGCCTCTATAAACGACTACAATATGTCTTGGAGGCCATTTATCGTTACACGCAGCCTAACAAATGACTGAATTATAGTCGTATGTAGGTATAACCCTTTACGACTAATTTACAACTATATACTTTATCGGAGTTGGCGGAAAATTCGCGAGGCTCTCAAAATCGCCGAAAACCTCTTTGAATGAACAGATAAACCCGATAGTGCACATACCACTTTGCCTTAGCTCAGCTCTCAATCAACAGAGAAGACTATAGTAGGATTTCAAAATAGGATTTGAAATGCAGTTAGAGATGTATGTATAGAAAGCCAAATCCCACAGCAAAGAAAAACCCTAACATATCAGTGCTTCACTGGATAGATACCATTACTCTCGCGCTCTCAGAAATTGCGTGAAAACATGGGAGCATACATGCTCCTGAACATCTTCATACTTGCAGCCCTCGCTAGTCAACAATAGCTACTTGTGGGGAGAAGAGTTTAGGGAATATCTCACAAAGTTATCGCAGCTTCCTGCACTGGCTTGAACATTTCCCTCAATTCTGCAACGCATTTGTCGCGAGCTGTCTCGTACGATCCCTTACTTTGGAAATCTCCAGCATCTTCTGCACAGGTATGTAATCTCTCACTTGGGTTTAATTTGTTCGTGACAGGTGTTTTTAGTGGCGACCGAACAGAGTCGCCACTGTGATCAAACATGGCACCAACACCTGCACCTTCAAAAATAACTCTTCTCCCCAATATCCACAAAGCTAACACTCAATCTAAAACTTTGCACATCGTACACTAAACACTACAATTGTATGTTCAATTTTGACAGTTGATTGAAGCAACAAAATAGAGATGAGTATGTCACTATGCGAGTTGTTCTACTTTGCGGTGCTCATAATCTAGAGAGTGTGCATGGTCGTTTGAACTGGGGCATAAGTTTCTGGGCTCCTATGTTGCCTCTTTAGGGTTTGGAGACAACTAGGTGACCAAAACCCTAGCACTGTCCCTTGTCACTAAGAAATGACTATGTTCTTGTCCACGTGGTGTTAACTATGACTCAAATTCGACTATAGTTTATAATATAAATGACTAATTTCCAACTAAATTATTATTGCTAATAGGGGATAAGAAAATACTTTAATTGAAACGACTAAATTATGACTATGAGTCCAAGGATAACTTTACCATATAAATTTCAAACAGCGCATCGTAGAATTTTTTGGAACACTCTGTTTTGTTATATAGATCCAATTGTACCTCCTTTATGTAGCTAGTTATAGGGCTCACAACTCATTTGGTCAAGATTCAATCCGTTAGTAGTCTCTGCCACAATTTGTAATAATGAAGCATGTTTGGAATAATATATTTGTTTGCAGTAAGATGGAGGACAGAAGACTCCCCATTAGCGATAAGCGAAGGCAAAAACGACGAGATGACAGGCTATGGAAAAGGGAAGAACAAAGGGCTGCATTGTATAATTTGAAACGAATTCACTGTCCATGCTCCAATTGCAAGGGACGTGTTCAATGCTCGTTGGCAAAGGTCAAGGACCACCTCATCCAACATGGCAGAGAACCCACATATAGACTGTGGAGAGGGCCAGGTGATAGAGACTCATCGGATGAGGAGTGGGAACAAGAATTCAAGACACCTTCGCGAACACGTGAAAATGTCCAATTGGACATTGATTTGGATGTGCGTTCAATGGTGCAGGATGCATTTCAAGAAATAGACGAACGTCCACCCCCATTGGAAGAAACAATGGAAGAAATTGTCATGGATGCATTTACTGTTGTGGATGACCTACAAGATGGAGAAAATGATGACTCCGGAAATGAAGACAATGAAGAACCATTGGGGGACGTTGGCATTGAGCATGGCATGGACGACAACCCACATGAATTGGAGGATGCAATTCAAGAATTGTATGAAGGGTCAAAATCATCCATATTGGCTGCGACGATTTTGATCATGACCCTCTGCACAATTCATGGAGTGAGCAACAAGTTTGCCGATCAATTGTTTGCTCTATTCAGCCTACACCTTCTACCCGGTGAGAACCGCTTACCCAAGAACTACCATGCTGCAAAATCAATGATTAGAAAGTTGGGATTAAATTACAACACAATTCACGCTTGTGAAAGAGGATGCGTGTTGTTTAGAGGGCCTTACGAGAATGATGTCCGTTGTCCCAAATGTAATAAAGCACGATACAAAGACATAGAGAAAAAAAAAAGACCCTGCAAAGTTCTTAGACATTTCCCCTTGATACCTAGACTAAAACGTATGTTTCGATCACCTACAATTTCAGAGCTCATGGTTTGGCATTCAAAGAATAGGAGCACAGATGGTATGGTTAGACATCCTTGTGACTCCAAGGCATGGCAACATGTTCATGATAATGTAGATCCCACATTTGGGGAAGATGCACGTAATGTACATATGGGACTTGCAGCAGATGGTGTGAATCCCTTCAAGCTTCATCGATCAACTTGGTCTACATGGCCAGTGATGTTGCTTAATTACAATATACCTCCATGGTTGACAACCAAGAAATTTTTTGTGATGTTAGCCTTACTTATTCCTGGAAAACAATCAGTTACATCACAATTTTTCGACGTGTATTTGGCACCATTAGTTGAAGAATTACAGCAGCTATGGAATGGCGTGCTAGCATACGATGTGCTCAAAGAAATAGGATTTCGCACATTTAGATTGAGGGCAATCTTGTTATGGACAATCCACGACTTCCCGGGGTATGGGACAGTAGCAGGAGTTGTACACCAAGGTTATGTTGCTTGTCCAGTATGTGGGCCGGATTTTAGGGGAGAGCATTCCATTGAACTTGGAAAACAAACATACACCGACACACGGAGGTGGCTACCACATGATGACCCTTGGAGATCTTCTAGAATGAAGGATCACTTCAATGGCCGCATTGAAGAAAGAGGGCCTCCCACAGTGGTCACAGCGGAGGAGCAACTACAACGAGGAGTTAATTACCAAACTTGGCTTGGGAACGGAAACAAGGATGGTGGTGATGGAGATCCCTCAAAAATACACGGTGTGAAAAGAAGAAGCATTCTTCACGATTTGCCATATTGGAAGGTACTTGGGTCTACATTCTCATTGAAAGTCAATCTTATCGCATGATAATCATTCATAGAAGAACAAGGGTATTTCTCGCATATTGATGTGTACATTAATTCCAATGTAGGATTTATATTTCTTGGTCTGTAGGTGGTTCCTAATATTTGTTATTTTGTTTTGGTGTCAGGACCTTCTTATTCGATACACATTAGATGTGATGCATTGTGAACAAAATCTTTCAAAGAACATTTTGAAGACCATTACAAGACACAAGGATACAGTGAAAGTTAGACGTGACCTACAACGTAGGGGAATCAGGAAGCACTTGTGGCTCACCAGTAATCCCAAGAAACCTGGTAAAATGTTGAAACCTACGGCCCCGTATGTGTTGACAAGTGAAGAGTTTGATATTTTTGCTAGCACTATAGAATCTTTGAGAACACCTTCAGGCCACATATCCAACATCTCTCCATACATACGAAAGAAAATTTTTGGAGGACTAAAGTCACATGATTATCATGTGCTTATGCAACAAATATTGCCTTTGGCACTAAGGGGTTTGTTGCAACCTGGGCCAAGGATGGCAGTGATGCGGATTTCTAAGGTATTCCGTAGAATTTGCAGCAAAGTCTGGAATCCATTAGAGTTTCAGGGACTTCGTGTTGACGTTGCACGGAGTATGGCACTCTTAGAGATGCACTTCCCTCCATCGTTTTTTGATATTATGACTCATTTGGTCTATCACCTTGTGGACGAATTGGACGTGTGTGGACCAGTTTCAACAAGATGGATGTACCCTGTTGAAAGGTACATGAAAACACTAAAGCACTATATCCGAAATATGGCCAGACCTGAGGCTTCTATGGCAGAGGGATATGTGAAGGATGAGTGTCTTGGTTTCATAACAGAATATATGCAGAGGTTTGAAGTTGTAGACCGTCGAGTATGGGATGCTGATGAAGAATACGGAGATGCCGAGGAGGTCCTGGAGGGGGCAGGGACAAGTTTTATCATGACTCCACCTATGAGAGAACTTGCTCATCAATATGTTTTAACAAACATATCCCTACTTGAACCTTGGCACAGGTGGGTATGGAGCATTGCAGTCATTTTTTGGTCATTTGTGAGTCAATCTTGTTTGTGGTTTGACTGTAGTATGATTAGATAATGACTTCTGTGTATTGGACATATAGAACATGTAGTAATTCCAATATCTTGTGTTCAGGCAATGGAGGGAGGAACATGAGGAAAACCCGGACATCAACACGTTTGATGTTTGGGTTAGAAGCGCAATACACAACCTTCCACATGACCCGAGTAACATTGACGATATTGATAGGGTTCTATTGGTGAACAGGCCATCCCAAAAAGCAACACGATACACGAGGATGCGGGCATTTGGAAACCACTTTCGAGTTGAAGATTCACAATCCGCATTGTTGCAAACATACGACAGTGGAATTGCATCAATATTTGAAATGCCAACAGCAGATTCTCAATCCGAGGTATCACTAAACTATGTGGGTGTTCTACAAGATATTTTGAAGCTGGATTATGGTCCATTGCGAACTCCAGTAATTCTTTTTCGATGTGAATGGTTCAAAAGGGAAGACAATCGTGGAAATCCAACGTACATGCGGGATGATGCCGGTTTCATGGTGGTAAATGCTCGACACAAACTACCAAAGATGTCAGAGCCATTTATTTTCCCAAGCCAAGCTACACAAGTTTTTTTCTCCAATGATTTGACAAAACCAGGTTGGAAGGTAGTGTTGCGAAAGGAAGCAAGATCAAAAAGAGAAGAACAAGACACAACTAATGTTTTCATTACAACTACAGTAGAAGTTCGGGGCATGAGTGCTCCTGAGCGTGTGCCTCCACCTCCAAGTACTGCCTGTCTAGTAGGGGCCATCGAATTATCAGATATTGATAATATGTTGGCAATTGCAAGGTTTTAAAGTCAGCAGGTTATTATGTAATACAGTAAGTGCTTTTGTGTATTCCCACTATCATGTGTAGGGTGTTTCTTCACCTAGATTTCAATGGGGGGGTCAATGCTAGAATTTTACCCTAACACACAAACAACTTAAATTCCATGATGTCAAGGAAGGTATGATGAAACAGATTCTCTAAATATTTGCGACTCCAAAAAATATACGGGTTTAAACATAAAGTCAGTATAAGCCAGCAGGTTATGTACTTTTGCAGCATAAATAGATGAGTTGACTGTTTCAGAAAGGAGGTAGAGGGTGTTGTCTCAACTGCATATCCGAACGGAAGCTAGAAGTATGCTCTGCAAATTCTGTCTCATTTGGAGACCGAGAACAGATTGAGAGGGGCTTGACTACAGAAAAGAAGATATAGTTCCAACATGTAGAATGACTTCTCTTAGTGTTTTTCAATTTATGTGCCACGTTAGCAAATGCGATACTACAATGACTTCAAAACAACTGCATAAGGAGTAGAAATGAGTCGGTATAATGCCACCTAAACAATAATCCTCCTAGAGTCATTGAGGTTGAAGTAGTATTCATTCTTTTAACATGTCAGCATTATCGAGAGTAATGTACCCTAAATACCTACCTATTTTCCACGTCATTGGAGGGACGTAGGTGCCACAGAGCATCTTTGAGTCATTTGTGAGTAATAGTATAAACATAGTCGTTAAAGGACGCCAAAATAATGACTAGTGATTAGCTAGGTCATGTTATTCTATCCACGTCATACACCTAACGATGTAGTGGATGATATATGGTAGACAGAGCACCGGCAAGTTGTAAAGCATCCAACAGAGTTCATCCTAAGTCATTTGTATGACTAGAAAATGACTCAAGAGTTGGCCAGGGCACACAAAGCGAGCTAAGTAGGTGTTTTAGTCATTTAACAAGTTGTTTAGGACAATGAGTCATTGATACCATGGTTGGAATGGACAATGATTCTTCTAGTGTCTTCAACCTCCTCGAAGAGGACAAGGATCATGAAGACCTTATCTTGAAGGTCATTAAGGGAGTCAAGGTTGGTTGCCACTTTGCAACACTCATTTGGATCCCAATATTGGAATTCAAACTTTAAAACCTTCTTTTCTCCTATGCTCACTATTAGGTCAACTAAGAATTCTCCATTCTCCCCCTTCATAAATCCAATGCACTTTGGAGATGCTCCTTCATGAGTAAGTGCATATATCTTGATCTTTTGCATTCCATGTCAAACTATAACCCTAAATTCAGACCTTGCAAGACCATACCCAAAATCCCAAAATAAAGTCGTCATCATAAAACCGACAAAAAAAAAGATGAACCATGAAAGCTAAACCCTAAACCAAATACATGCGGAAAGCATTGCAAAGGAAGTGACCACTCTGCATGAAAGAAACCCTAGAAAATGCTAAGATTATGCGTGAGATTGACAATTGAGGACTGAGGTTGTGACAAAATCAAAATCGATTGCCGGAAGCAGTTGACGGTGATGGTGAAGTTTGTTAGGTTCTAAGCATCCAACGAGGTCCCACATATTCAACATTGTTGCAAAACCCAACATCCATTGAGGAACGCTAGCACATTCCTTCCCCCAAAAAAACCCACGTAATTCCCTCCGTACTAATGTGCTTGATTCAAATTTGGATAGAAACTACACACTTCTCCATCCAAGTAGTCAAACCCATAATTATTTTATTAATCCTACTACACACTTTTAGGGGGATCCTATATCTATGACCCTAGTTTTTTTCTACTAATTACTAAAATGGAGGAATTATCCACCACCCTATTTTACATATGATCATGTAGGGGACATATTTCTAATGCTATGGTAGATCTAACAAAATTATAAATTTTACCCTAAACAAATTATATTGACCTTATTTTCTTTATATCACATGGTTTTTTAAAATTCCAATAGTCACCTTCCCGAGCATCCAAGGAGACACATTAAGCCCATACCTATTCATCATCTTCCTAGAACCCCTTCTTAGATGGCTAGATAAAGACCAACTAGGATATGACTTTAACATCTCACCAAATACCATAATGACCACCACATAAGTTGATGATCTTGCCATCCCCACCAACAAAATAAAACACATACAAACACAAGTCAACAAATTATGACAATATGGAGACTGGGCACACACGGACGTAGGAATAGACAAATGAGTGATCATAGGTTGCCCTCATATATCCAAATTACAACCCCTAGTATTCACCACTTATCAAAATCTCAAATCCTACCTTCGAAAAATCAATAACTCCCCATCCTTTCACAAAACACACCATAACACATACCTAGAAATCCGACTAGTTCAATCGCTCAATTGGACCATACAAAAAGAAATCACCACGACACAAAAAAATCCAAAAAAGTAAAATGATAAAAAAAATCCAAAAAACAAAGTGTGGCTCTACTCCTATCACCAACGTCACTTCAACAAAAATAAAAATCCTTAACACAATCATATGCCAATGCATTGAATAAACCTTATGTGCCACACCCTACTTTGTTCCAGACATATATAAAACACAAATTGCTCGTTTTACTAACAACGACTATGTGCAATATTCCCAAAGACTCCCCAATACCCTCACCCAACTCCCCTAGGACATATTTGGGAGAGATGTATTCTCACTCCTCTCAAGATACGCCACAACACTCATCACTCAACTTACACAAACTCTCCATGATCCTTGCTCTCTAGGACAAATCTACCAAGGATTAGTGAAGTATATAGCCAACAAATAAGGTGGGGCTAAACACCTACCTCTAATAAAATAACAAGCTTGATCTAGATCACACACCACTAGAATCCTCTGTATACTCAAAAAGTACTTCAACATATATCTAGACAAAATAGATACCACCTCTCCCCTCAATAAATCCTTAATCTACAACAAATGGCATAAAAAACTATTTGATCCCGCCTTCAACCCCCACCAAAAATCCAACACACAAAAAAAATCCTCAACAAACTTGCCACATTCAACATCACTGGCCTACATCAAATTCCCCACCTATACAAGACTTCACCACATAATTACTCCTTCTAATCAACCTTTACATAAAAACACTACCACGGCGGGAAGTAAACACCATTCCCCTTATCGATAATGGACCACCTTATACAATCCTTTCAACTCACACACTCATATTTCTCTAGCCCCCTTGACATGCCCTATGCAATTCTCACAATACCACCGCCCCTCCCCCCATGAAAGAAACACAATCTTCGGATCACTAGGCCTAGCCTTCTCCACTCAATGGAAAGGGCATGGCTATGCCCACATAAGAGATCCCAACCACCTCCCAAAAATCATTAATTGGGCAAAAATAACAACACCACCACCGTAATTATCATCTTTCACGATGACTGGTCAGACAACAAAAATCAACCCTCTCCAACTACCTTATGTACCCTTCTAATCATAGGACCACCCCTCACATTATAATACCCCCCTTCCCCCACTCTACCTACATACTACAACAACAAGGAACCCTTCTATACCTCTATATTGATATTTTCCCACAACAACGACACACTACAAATATCCACCTTCATGTGTCAACTCTTGGACACAATCTTCCCTCTAAGCACCACTTATCCATAAACACCTCCTACAGACATAAACACTCCACCCAACAAAATCCCCAAAGCATGGCATTAAGTCCACCCACTCCCAACCCCAACCCCACCCACCAACACCCCTCCTCTACTAACAAATGTCACAAGCATGCCCCCCCTTGCACTTCCTACCTATCCAATCATACTAAATAGACGGGTCATTCACACCCTCTAATGGCAAAGTAAATGGGAACATTGTAGGATCTTATATATATAAAGAACCACTACAAATCAACATTTTTGCATGCTTCCTAGGATATCCAAATATCATTTGGGTTGAATTATATGCCATATTACATGCATTGGAACAAACTAAAGCACTCGCAACGGACACCTACATTTTCATAGACAATCTAAACAACATATATCTACTCAACCACATAACCATCATCATAATACAACCACCCCGACAAACATAGATAGATAGATAGATAGATAGATAGAGCCAATACAAGCCATAATATATACCAAAACCACAACATACAAAGATAAATGGGGAGCTAAAGCCATAAGGCAACACTACCTATGTCAATGGGATACCCACCCAAACAACACAACAAAGTGGGTAGAAGCATCACTACTCCTCCACTATGATAACATCACCCTAGACCACAACATATTTATACTCCACAAATTCATACAAAATCAACATAAAACCAACACCCTAGCCACATATAGCTCATGCTTAAACTTCTCACAATCTAAAGATCAAATATTTATTCGCCCACCCATCATCGCCCCAAACCTCACACTAAACACAAAGGAATGCAACCTAGATAAAGACATCGTTGCCACCAAACCCATCATACAAATACAAGGGACAAAAGTCAATATATATGACCAAAATGGGACATAGGTCTTAACCATGCCAATCACAAGATTACAATGGTTATGGGAATGATATAATCAAAACCAAACGCACCTGTGAGGCCAAATCCACCACCCTTTAGCGTCCTAGTCCGGGTGATGACTTTGAGAATCACATTTATCTATTACAATATTGAACCATGTGCAAGGTAATTGTCATGTTCAAATGAACACATATTGTCTCACTCATTGTGCTTTATTAAGGTTGGCCTCTTGGCTAGTGCTCGAGTTGGCTTTCTCAAGAGTCCAACCCGCGGCTTTAGCCGCACATGCCCTTACGGACATTCCCCTCACTCTCTTGATTTTCACCCCATTTCTCTTGCCATTGCAAGAGTCCTCCACATTCTCCATTAATAATGCAAGTGAGTTATTTTTGACCGATCGGTGCAAGTGTTGAAAAACACTTTTATCAATGGTTAAACACACTCATACAACCCACACGTGGTACCAACTAGCACAATGATCTAACTATTTAGGGCCGGTTTACACTACGGTGGAGAAGGCCTCCGGTCGGTCAAGAATGCTTGGCCAAGACATGGTTATATGAGGCAAATGGTGGATGTGCCGGAGAAGAATTAAAGGCAATAAAATATTGTTATTGAGTTGGGCTTCTCCGGAAGAGGAGTTTCTTGTCCGGCCTCTTGAGGCCGGACAAGAAACTCCTCCTCCGGAGAAGCCCAACTCCAAAAAGTGCCGCCATGTAGGCGCCATGTCATTTTATCATCCATGAGAAAAGTTCACCACCATTGTTTTCTTCACCTAGTGTAAACACCCACCGGTCAAGAGTTGCATTTTCGACCAATCACAATTGAGAAACGCCCTTTTTTTCATGACCGGTGGACTTCTCCACCGTAGTGTAAACCGGCCCTTAGCCACCCCTAAAGTGGTCTAATGTGATTTAGTTTTTTGTTTTATGTGCTAACACTTACTAATTGAACTAGCCTTGCTAACCCCTAGATGGTCTAAAATGATTTGTTGCTAAGCCTTGCGGCTGCAGTCTGCCACGGTCTCGGTGTGGTCTAACCCCCAACAGCCCAGCTGCAGTCTGCCACAGTCTCGGTGTGGTCTAACCCACTAGCAGCCCAGCTGCAGTCACACGGTCTCGGTGTGGTCTAACCCACCAGCATCCCAGCTGCAGTCACACGGTCTCGGTGTGGTCTAACCCACCAGCAACCCAGCTGCAGTCACACGGTCTCGGTGTGGTCTAACCCACCAGCAGCCCAGCTACAATCTGCCACAGTCTCGGTGTGGTCTAACCCACCAGCAGCCAGCTGCAGTCTAAGTCCATGGAGTTACAATACCCAAGTGGGTAACCCAGCTACTAATTTCATCTTAATACAAACCCTCTCCTTCCCTAATCACATGTTTTCTAAGTCTTTATCCTTCTTTCCTTTTCCTTGCTCTTAAGTAATGAACTAATCTAATACGCTAATTTCACTAACTACTAACTAATCAACACGTCCAATCTTAAACTCTAAGAGTTCCCCCACTAGGAAGGCATTGAGAGAGAGAGCTTAACTAACTACCTTCACTAAAAACTAATAACCCACCCACGTGGCTCAAGCTCTTAAGAGCTTGCTCCCTTGAGAGCACTTGATGGAGAGAGAGAAAAATGAGAGAGAGGACACCTTAAGTAGCAAAGAGGGAGAGAGAGGTGAGGATAGGGTGAGAGGATTAGCACCCCCAATCACAATCCTTTAACCTTCTTCTTCAAAGTAGGGACTAATCCCCATCCACCAAGCTTCCTTCTTCCTAAACTACCAAGGTGGATCCAAAAGTGGGCATTTAACCCGCGGAGCTCACCTTGCTTCACCTTACCCCCTACTCACATTATCAAGGCATACTCTTATTGAATTCAACCTTGAAATAATCACACAACACATTCTAATGCCTAAACTTAACACACCACACTTCACTCTTTTTATGTTTTGTGAATAAACATAACACATCAAAGTCAAACACAAATTGGGTTCGAAGAGTTAATCACCACATGTGGGCACGATTTTGGGCTCACAGCACCCTATGATACTATACAACCGCCCCGACAAACATAGATAGATAGATAAATAAATAGATAGATAGATAGATAGATAGAGCATAGTAAACATCATAAAAAACTTCCAACACAACATCATCATATGCAAAGTTAGAGACCACACAAACATCTATGGAAATGATGAAGCACACACACGAGCCAAACATGGCATGGACTAACCATGCATTTTAGAAACCCCATGCCACTTAATAGGCCACCATACCCCAAATTGGCCATCAATCCCCCCAACCTCCACATACCATGACGGAACTATACGAAACCAATAGAGATACATAGAAACAAAACATGAAAATGCACTCATCTCTCATGCAAAAAATACACTACCCTAGCAAAGGGCTCTCCAACCCCGACATCCACTTAAAATGGTCAAACCTATTTTGAATGCCCTTCAAATCACTAACAAACAAATTATTCAAATCTTCAAATTTTGATACAGGAGATACCTAGATAACTACCAAAGGAAATACATCCTCCAACAAAATATATCCTCAACATGTAACCTATGCACATCCCAAGAAATGATACATGCCTACACCTATTGTTATGTTGCAAAAATAAACACATAAACAACCTATGTACCATCCAACGTAACAAAAGCAATACATGAACTAGCAAACACATTTTTAACCCACCCCAAAACACACATGTACACACTGATAAATTATAGTTCAACCACATACCACACACTTGACAACACCATACCTTCATGGTAACTCCATTGCGGATGCTATATGCCAAAATGCAAATTTCCAACCTGACTCAAACCAAATATGCCATGCATCCTTGGAGCTCCACCTAATGCTAAACCCTTCTTCACTCCTAGCCCAAACCTCAAAGTACAAATAATCAAATTCACATACTGCAATGGCAGATTCCCCACAACGGCTACAACCCGAACAATGGAAGAACATGACCCCCCCCCCTTCTCTTATCCCAACTATGATAGATAGTCCTACCACCCATCATCATCACGCCATGGATAAGGGAAATTGTACACACCACAACCACAACCACAAAGATACTCCAAGACCTACAAATCCCATCACTAGACTACATAAACTAATGGAAGCCTTCTCACAACTTGCCCTTGGATATTTAACACATCATACCTAAGGCACTAATCCGGGAGGTTACCACCGTAATCTAGGAGTGCGTGGATTACAATAGTTACATCAAAATTGGTCCAAATCAGAAGAAAAGGAGCTCAAGTTGTCGGGCTCGTCAAGCTTTATTCGTTCTCGGAACAACAATAATTTTTGAAACTTTGGTTTTTGAGACTCCGCCGTACTGGAAGAGGGTGAACTTTGGCCACTATGACATTGTCAACAAACATGAGAGCAAACACACACACAAATCCCAAAAGACGCAATGATGAACCGTGTCCCACGACCATGTTGTTGAGACTGTACTATTCGCAAAGTGCAAACCAAATGTTGGTCCTATTTTGGGCACCCTCTAGAAAATTTATTATTTTTATTTTAATAACATTCATGCATTTTAAAAATTCGGTAACCTGCCCTCAAAAAATTTAATTAATTAGTTGTGTTCCCGCACTTTATAAATTTGGTAACCCGGGTTACCGCCATAGGTCTCACATACCAACCTCCACAAAAGAAAATAAGAAGAGAAACAAAATCCGGTCCCACTTGACTAAAACTATGATATTAACATGGATATTATAGAACTATCACTAACTTACAGTCCACCTATGAAAATAGGCACTAAGCCACCCTCATCCCCACATCCATGCGGATATGGATAGATGGTGGTGAATGGACATCGCATGCCAATGTCATAACATTGATGTTCCTTTTCCTTTTCTTTGATCGGACACCTGTAGTTGATTGTTGTGTGGTTCAGTGAAAATCAAAGAACCAAACAATATAAAGACGTATGTTCAAAGAGAATGAACTACATCCGCAAAATTTATTTAACCGCTCCACATGCAATATCGAACACATCGATATTGAACATAATATTGAGAGGCCTTATGTATTTAATTTACGAATCAACAAATTTGTAATAACCGTGACCAAAGTTTGGAAGGTCCGACTTTTGTTGATTCATTGTTGATTTGCTAACACAACACAACTTTTGTTTTGTGAATCTAATTAGGAGGAGTTGGAGAGCATGGAAAACATGGAAAACAAACCAAATAACACCCACTTACCATAATGTAAAGGGCTATCCTCACCTCTTAGGAGACATAACACCTATGCTGCATCACGGACATACGTGATCAACATTAGGCTAACGGGCTCACATTCACGCCAGTACCTTGTTACGGACGTTATTGTTTATTCTTTTTTTCTTTTCTTTTCTAAAGGGCTTTCCCATTTGACACCAAAATCAAATGAGAGACCTATTTTTGTCAACTCTCAAAATGACAATCATTGTCAGACGCAATCTTTTAGATTTATGATGTCACTTTGATTCTGTCCCCAAAAAATAAGCTTCAAAAAGATATGCCTATCATTCAAAAGGAAACCCTCTCATCACACACTTCTCAAATCTTGCTCAAATGAAGCAAACGACGACTCTATATTGCACGTTTGGGCAACAACTTTAAGGTGGAAAGGGGGGTAAGACAAGGGTGCCCAATTGCACCTTACCTATTTCTCATAATAGGAGAGGCTCTCACACACATAATCAAGAAGGTCGTTGCCGAAGGTAGATTGAGAGGAATTACCTTACCAGGAGGGAAGAAGCAACAGAGCATCTCACAATATGCAGACGAAGGCCTGGGGCTAGTCAACACCGAGGCGGCCAAAACTAGTCTCATGTGTAAGTGGATTGTTAAGGCAATGGAGCCGGGGGGAATCCAATCTTCAACTCATGCTCCGATATAGGCTAGCAAGATACAACCCACAAAGGGGAAATAACTGGGGGGTCAGTTTGGACTAGTTCACAAGCAAAAAAACACCAAGGATTCCCAAGGTCAAAGATTTGGAGCCATATCAGCAAAGTTTGGAAAGTCATGGTCAAGGGGTTGTATCAAATTCCGCCTCACACTCGAATGGAAGTACTTAACTCAAACATCTGGTGGACGGAGGGGCTGGAACTCTTAAACAAGGGGTTTTCCTACCATAAAGGTATCAACCTTTATCGCAAAGGGATTCAATAGGTCGTTGACATATGGGACAACAATCAATATAATTTTCACTCATGGGAAAGGGCACAAGAGAAATTTAAGCTTAGGGATACAGACAAGGATGACTGGGTAGAATTGACCAATAAGATATCCGATCAATGGCGTAACCTTCTTGAGGAGGAGGAGGAGGAGGAGGACATAGCATACCCATGACAATGGCTCGGATTTATACAAAGGATGTTGAAGACCCAATGTGCGTCTTTCAGTGCGAAGAGGGTTTCACACCAGAGTGCATACAATGGCATAATGCTACTCTCCCCTTCCCAATGCAATGTTACACGGTGGGTACCCATTCTCGATGTCTTAGAGTATGGGAAACGCCCCTCGGAGAGATTGAAGGTTACTTTCACAAGGCTAAGGTCATCCACACAAACAAGGGACCGAAAAGGGAAGGGGAAAGATAAAAGATCATTTTCTTCTATGGTAAATTGGCTAATCTTGGATGGGATCCGGACAGGTGGCGGTGGATCGATGGAGGTCATGTCCTGGACTATAGTACTTAGGACGGATTCAATTCCATAATTAACAGAAACCGGGCTCCACCCGCGCGGCCGAGAAATGGGAGGGCTACTTGCCGGGCAACTACAGATTCTATTGGTCGCAAGTTTGGGACCCACTGCGGTCTGGAAAAGAGGCGGCATTCATTTGGTCAGTTTGGCACAAGGCGGTTGCCGTCAATGAGTGGAGGGCCCGAATTGCTCCGGCCTCTATCTCTAAACAGTGTGTATTTTGCCTTCCCAATACTAGTGAATCAGTCAAACATAAATTTTGGGATTGCATTCAAGCAAGAAGGGCATGGAGATGGGTCATTTTTATCATGCATGAGCTATGCGGGGTGAGAACCGGAAACTATGTTTGTTTCAATTGGAAACAAGTCTTGTTTAGGGAAAGAATCCCTAAACGGTACGGCAAGTTGATTAAAGTTTGGCACTTACTTAGAGGGATAACTCTTTGGACCATATGGATTGAACGTAACGATAGAGTGTTCAACCAAGAACAATGGCAAGAGTCCAGAGTTAAGCAAAGGATATGGAATGAGCTCCTCATTTATGCCAAAGCGGCGTGGAACCGGGTGCTTGAACTCATCAAGATTAACAACTTCTCGGCAGTGGCCTTGCTTCAAGGCTTCGACAAGACTTGGGGAGCTAGGAGCGTCTTATGTAGGAGAAGGAAATTACATATTGAGTGGAATTGGCAAAGATGTAGTAGATAGGCTGGGTTAGCCCGCCTTTGGGGCGGGAAGGTGGTCTGGGGGTTGTCCTTGGCTGGCGAATTTTGGGGGGGGGGGGGGGGGATCCTTGGTTGGGTGGGGGTGGGGGGTAGTCCGTGGTGGGGTTCTCAGTTTCTTGGTTCCTTTTACGTGGCGGTGTCCCGCGCCCGAGGGGTCCCGCCTCCCCTCGGTGATGAGCGTGGTTTTCTTTTTGTTTCAATTCATTGGCGTTGGTGGTGTTGGCCTTCTGTCTCATAAAATTAATTGTTTTTTTAAAATGCAAGTGCAAGTTGTGAGGAGAGCTTCGAAAAGGCCGATGATCCAACCTGCTGATGTCATATGCCTCTTTGGCGGAGCCTCCGAAATGCGGAATGTGGGCTCACTTGGCCACCGTTGTTGATCATCATGTAATAATCCAAATCTCACCTCTCTTGTGGAAGGGATCTAAACGCGGCAAAGATCTTAAAAGTCTTGCTTTTGCTAGACTCAATGGTTCAAACTTCAAAGGACACAGTTATTATAGTATGTACAAGCAACAAAAGCCGCAAGCCTTTCGCTTTATGCTTCCCGCTTTGAATCAATTGAATATTGACAGTGGATCAAGTCTGACTTTTGCTATGGTGAATGGTGGAACAAGTGGTGTCCCATGACGGGCCCGACATCGGACGTGTGGGAATTATCGCATGCGATGGACCTCTCATTCATCCAATGAAAGCGCCCGAAATACTATGGAGGTCAAGGGCTATGATTTTTAGAGAGTTGGACATCATAATTAGTTTCAAAGACCCCGATATAGTTGAGTGATATCATCACAAGGATCACGTGGTCAAGTCACTTGCAAATCGACCATTTTAGAAGGTAGAAATGATGCACATCACTAGTCCATTTCCGTAGTATTGTGTCATATATTGTACTGGGGACGGAATCAATGGTGGCACCACCCCACAATGTAATATTAACATGAGGAAAGTTTGCATGCAATCAAAATAGTTGAAATTGTTAGGCTTACCCAACCAATTTAAAGAATTATCAATTAGTAGGCCTACGTCTAGGCTTGTCAATGCACAATGTGGGGCCTTCACCCACGCCAATCAACACATGATGTGGGGCCTACCTAGGCATACATAATTTTGTGACAGGGGATAGCCAATGATTCAAACTCTCGACCTCACCACTCCCAAATGGTAGTCTACCCACGAAGTTCACTCACACACCAGGGTTGTTGTTAACCATATATTGATCATTTTAAAGCACCGTGCTTGAATTGAGTTATCAAGGGGCCCACAAAATGAGAGGACGAACTCAATGAGGTATACTACATTCTCCTATTAGTGTGGGCCATAATAACGATCCTCGTAACATTGTTGACAGAGTATGACCTCATAATGTTTCCTCGGTTGAAGGATCTACCCATAATGTGTAAAAGTTAGCTCTCCAAAAAATAGTTGAAATCCCTTCCAAAAGTTGGAGGATTAAAGAGGAAACCTACCATCCTCAAAAACAAACACTTAAAGATGATGATCACACCATAATATTGAAAATTTTAGCTATGCATGTTGAGATGGTTTGTCTACTCCAGTTCTTCATACATCGGCACCTTCTTGTTCTTGACAAAAGAGAAAAAAACTCGCTTATGGTCTTGGTTTGGCCAATTATAATATGGGCCAAAGAATCAAATACAATAGAGGGCATGTTACATATAAGTTGAGAAATAAACTCCTTGGAACATTTCACCCCACCACTATAATGCCTAATTGCACATGCGTTCTCGCTTCTTTGCACAACGAGGATTTCACATGCATGGCTAAAACAATGTGCATTTGCTCAAATGTTGTCACTCTCTACCCCTTTTAATGTCCATGTCTTTTCAAATCACATCCATGCTATAAAAACATTCAATATTTCATAATTTCATAACACTTTTCACACACACCCCAATGGAGTGGCTTCAAATGAGCTCAAAAGTGGTTCCCCACCACAAGAACCTTCTTTGAGTTTACTTGAGCTCTTCCAACTTGAAACAAAGCCTTGAGCTTCAAGGATGGTTGGTATGATCTTTCCATGTTGACCCTCCTTTCAACCGATACCTATAATATGCAATATACATGAATGCCTGAAGCAAATCGACAATTGCATCTTCATGAAGGCAAGTCACTTTGTTTATGGACTATTGCAACCATTTGTTATGAACCATTCTACAAGGTTGCATATTGGCAATATTGCATGTTGTTTGATAATCATATCATGTACACAAACCTTAAGTGAATATGTGAATACACACCATTGATCATCATTTAAGCAATATGCAACTAACAACAATGTCATAGAAATGAGTGCAACTAAAAGTAATGAATTTACCATAAGCAAATGATAAAAATCCACTCTTTGCAGCAAAAATGAATGACATGATATAATGTTGGAACATCTTTCATTGTAGTTGCATCCTTATAATCATTGTATATCTATTTGTGATGAAAAGTCAAAGATGGTTTGGTATACTTTTTTAGTAATATTGTTTAGATTGGCAAAATAATGAAATGAACATGGGGTGCTTGCAATCCTCCATAAGGACAAATGAGTCAAATTGGCTTAGGCACTATCTACCATGAAACTCTTGAAGTTCACAACTGCCCCACCATTCTTTTCCATGACATCAATCAACATTTCCCAACACAAAGTATGTGAGGCTCCATCCTAGGATTGCATGTCACAACACGCAATCATGAGGACTTTGCAGTATTTAGTATCGTACACATGGCATGCCACTTTGATGTGGTCAAACATTATCTAGGAATTTTCTTTGTCCCCTCATGGCTGCATATGTTTTGCTAGTTGCACTACACTGCATGGAATCTCCATTTACATTTTTAAAATGAAGACTTTAAGTTGGATTGTCTTTAACAAACTTGAACCACGAATGGTCCTTGAGAGTGATGATATTACCATGGTTCCCATTCTACTACACACAAATCTCTTCGAACCCAACACAAAGTTTATATTGTTGGGAGATGCTAGTGTAGTGAATCTTTCCATAACAACCTCCAAGAATGCTTCATGAAGGTGATGGTTGTCACCATTTGACAAAGTCTTGAGAAGCCAATCCGCTAAGAAATGTTTGGTTGTTGCTACAACAATGGAAAAGTTTTTGTCATTGGTGTTTTCACTTCCTTTGCAACACACTAATAAGCAACATCCAACGATTCACAATATGTACCATTTTGATACATGGTGATCATGCACACCCAAGTGAATGCAAGCACGCGACATCTCCGGTGAAGTGGAATGGACATACACATGCAAGAACAAATGTAGTTATGCACACATTTATAGAATGACATGCTTTACACTCCAACATGTACACTTTTGGGGCAACATCACCCACATAAAATGGTATACACATAGATCCAGTCCACCCATTGCTATTACAAACGTCAACATTTTGGCGAAGATAGTTACAAATTTCATTGGGACATTGTAGGTGACCCATACGAGAACAAACGCCAAGAAATCAAACCAAAGCTGAATAAAAAAAAATGGTTGTTTTGGTTGTGCATCACGTGTGCCCATCGTAGACCTTGTCCATTCCATTCATCCCCTAACTAGACAAACTAGGAGCTCCCAACAGCAAAGGAGACAACACAAAAATCACACCACCATCAAAAGAAGATGGTAGCTACTTCACATCATGCACTTCAATGAGATAAAAATTGATAGATGCTAATAGTGTTTCTAAGCTTGGTGTGTTTCAAGGAATTCACCATAGTCAAGCATATGGTAGATGATATTGGTGTACAAACAAGCGTTGGGAGGATGTTTATTTTGTTCTCTGAAAGATGTAAGGGAATCCTTTGAGATCCAAGGATGGTTTAGATGATGTGTTATCATTAGAGAGCATCTACTTCTAAAGGGAAATGGTGATGTGCCAAACAAATCTACCATTACACAAACTTCATTGTCTTCATCTTACTAAACCAATACGCTATCTTCATTGAGCTCCAATTTGATAGTTGCAATATATTGGGAGGTTGAATTGTTGATGTTCTGAACTCATTGTCAAGTTGTCATTTGACAATAGTTGCTTAAAGTTGGGCATCGGAGAGGTCAATGACTCTAAATGATCCCAAGCCCAATGTCCAATATGATCCATTTTGACTTCCAATCTTTTGTACAAAGATTATTTTTGAAATGTCCCCAATCTCTAGGAAGCTTTCTTGCTCAAAGTACATAGTTCCAATCTAGAAATTGAATCTCTACCCAAGCAACTCCTATGAGACCGGAACTAATCCATCAACACCCATACGCAATGCGAAGGGAACTAAATATCCAAAAGCTCCATTGGATACCATGGTGATTGGAATTGAAAAAGGTTATTGGTGACGTTAGTGGAATTTAAGAGATATAATCAGTGATGACATGGTGGGCCGCAAATAATAATTTAATCCACCCTTAAACCCAACCTTAATACTTAGTGCATGGAGTTAGAATGTGAAAGTCAAATAGAGCTCCACATCTTTAGTTTTGAGCGCCACATTACAAATGCAAAAAGAGAAAAACACATAGCTAGTGCACCAAACAAATGCCAAGAAAAAGGGTATTCAACACCTCCGAAGTGAAGCAAAGAAACAACACATTATTGTTTCCAAATGGAAGAGATTCACAATATTGAAGAAGTCTAGAATGGAGAGCCTCCCAAAGAGAATAGCAAAGTGCAACACACCATATATAAGAAAAATAAAATAAATTGAAGGTTACTCCAAATGGTGCCTTGATGACCAAGATTTGGGAATGAAGGAACACTCTTAACCCCAAAGTCTTGCAAGTGATCTCAAAGACATTGTGAGTGACACAATATATGGCCATTTGGATCTTGACGAAAAATAAAACATACATGTGTTTAAGCAATATAAGAGATGACGAAGAGATTTGGCCGCAAGAGATGCAACCAATGTTGGGGGAAGCAAAGATTCAATAGCGGTGGGAAAGGGATACTATGGAGCAGTGAGCATCTGCCATATAAGGACTTCCTCACCCTCTTTGAATTTGAATGTGTGCATATCCTTTGTGTGGAGGTATTTGGTGCAAATTCTTGGAAGGGGGGGGGGGATTCTCTCTCTCTCTCTCCCCCCCCCCCCTTCCCCTTTGAATTTTTCAAAACTTGGTCCATGCAATCACAAATGTGTGAGTTAGAGGGCATTTGAGGCCTTGTAAGGATTTCAAAGAGGTTGAACTATGCTTGCAATTCAAATATGGGTTTGATAACCCCAAATCCAAGATTTGAATAATGGGTTTCAAATATGTGACTTTCAATATGATTTCATGTTTGTATGTTTGACAATTATGTCAAAATCTTCATCCAAATCAATATTTAATATTCCAAAGGTTTGTATTTGTGATTTGACCTTTTGACCTTTTGAAAAGAAGGACCAAATGAAAATGACTAGAAATTAAAATGTTCCTACACATGTCTAAGTACCAATCAAGAGGCAACAAATTGGTGACAACCATGTAAATTGAAGGTGAAAACATTGAAAACCCCCTTAAAACTCATAAATTTCTTCTTTGAAATTAACATGGGTCTTGCACTTAACATCAAATACCCAAAACTATTCCAATGAAAGTAAACGGAGATAAATCAACCACAAACCAAGTAAGGTACATGTCTTTACCATACCTTTATACATGGCCGCCACGATGTCCTTGCCCAATCATGATCCAGTGTAATAAACTAGCAAAGGCATACCGTAGGTTCATAGCTGGTTCAACACATGTTAGCCGAATAATTAATTAAAGTTCAAAAAGTAGGTTCGGCACCTAAAAGTGTATATTCATATTTTTGGCAATTTTCTCTTTTAATTTTTAAAAATTCAGCTTAAATTCATTTTTAATTTTCTATTTAAGCTTATATCTTGTACATCTCTCTTGCATTGAATGACAAGTAAGATGTGAGTGAAGAGTTGAGAATGCTATGTGCTTTATGCAAGTAGAGTGGAGTTGTGTTCAACAATGCATATGGGATATGTAAACTTTGAGGTGAAGCACCGAGTTAGACTTCATTTTTATAACACGCATAACTTTTGCATAGAGTCTTCAAATGACATAAAATTTGTTGGAGGTGAAATATTACTTGATTTCTAAACTTTTCTTAGACCAACAAAATTCCAAAAAAGTTGATCTTCTATGCACAAATGAGCTCCGAAAAACTGTTATGAACGCATTTTAATTTTTTGATCTTTACACGGCTGCAATGTTTTGTCCTTATCTTTTGCATAAAGACTTATGTTGACACAAAACTTGTTGGAGGGGGAAGAAGGATTGATTTCTCAACTTTTGTTAGTTGGACAAAATTCTATAAAACTTCATCTTCTATGCTCAATTGGACTCCAAAAATTTGTGTACAACACATTTGAAAAGCCTCACCTAGAGTCTTGCTACTTCTTAACCCATATTCTTTGTGGACTAATGTAAGTGAGCTTGATTACAAAAGGAGCACCTTCTCTCTTTCAAAATTCACATATGCTTTCATTGTAAGTAAAACTCTAGTGAGAAGTACAAATTTCTTACTTTTTGACAATTTTGAAAAATAATTAATTGTATATTCGGCAAAAAAATGCCAATAATATTCCAAAAATTTAGGCATCTATTCTTAGAATTATTTTGTGCCGAACCTGCTATTAAAATATGGTATGTCGTCAAGGCCATAACATTATTAAGCAGTAGGCATTCGTTCATGTGCGGCCCGAGAATATAATTTCGGGATGCCCCAACCTAGTGCAATTTCAGACTCAACAAGGAGCGTCCTTGCACTAGGTTGGGACATCTACCTAGTTCATACTCATACTTGATTTGGGTCTCCTCACACTCACGGAGACTCAAAATAAGCCTGAATTTGCACTAGGTCGGGGCATCCCATGGTTATATTCTCAGGCCCACATGAACGACTGCACACTGTTGAACAATGTTACGACCCTTTACACCTGTGTGCATATGACACATCACTTTAATGCAGTTCCTACCCCTTTCTTGAACGGTGGGGAGGGGGGGTGACGGCCACCATCACCGCCGCCACCGCCACCACCACCACCTCTTCCGTGGCATAGTAGATGTACATGATGACCTAAGTAAGTAGGGTCAAGGTGCCTTAGAATGCAAGGAATACATACATGAAAGCATGGTGCCAGGTCAGCCACCACAAATATTTTCAAGGTACACCCTAAGTTAGGTGAGGCTAGGCTACGTAGGCTCGAGTGGCGGCATGTGTGATAACAGTCAATCGAACTTTTTCCATTTGTCTCGTGTGTGTGTGTGTGGGTGGGAGGCGCGACATGGCACATGCGCCCCACTAGCTAGTGCACCCACCGAGCTGTGTAAGCTAAGTTAGTATTGGTAGAATAATCTGATGGTGGCTCGCTAATGATAGTAGTAGGCTCACTATCATATAGTATTCTTTAAAAACATCTCGGATGTAACGCGCTTTTAACTTACTACAGCCTAACCTCCAAGGAACGAGTGTACGGGTTGTTTCCCCCCAGCCGTCTTCATTCCAAGTGTACAAAAGAGCCATGATCTCTACTAGTGTTAAGATGACACTCGTTTACATGACACCCCTCGATATTACGACACGTTTTTGTGAGACCAAACTTTTTAGTCCAAAATTCCCTCTTCTATACGACTGCGACACTCAAAAATGCGGCATTCAGAATCTCCGTCTTGTCGTATTGAAGAGGTAGTTGATGCTAAAATTTTGTTCATCTATGTTGTGTACATCTAAAATACATCTATTCTCGCTTGGGAATTACTTGGGAACTTCACTTATCACTTGGAACTTAATGAGAAATCAGGGTTTCTAGTGTAGACTTTGATCTTAATGTTGATCTAGATTCAATAGATGTGGATGATGTTGCTCCGCCTACAGTAAAGCTTAGTGATGCTAAACGTCATGCATCATTATTGTCTAGTTCCTTATTAGAGAACTCTTTATATTTTGGTGTTAATGAAATTATTAGTTTTCAAAAGTTAGGAGGGAATTTAGATAAGATGATTGTTGCTAACTTGGGGCAAGCAACACGAGAGTTCTTTAACCTCCTATTTCAAGAGTTCTTGAGAATATTTGTATTTGTTTGAAATTATAAGTTATTATTTCATACCATCTATATTGCTTAAACTCGTTGTATACATATTTTAAGCTCGTATTACTTATGTTTTTTGTATTCCCTCAATAACACTACGACAACTTCACGCCGTTTGTCATATTAATGAGAAGACGACACCTCGATAATACAACTTTTTTTTTGCTGTGTTTCCCAAACGTGTCATATTAAAGAGGGTGAACTATAGGCCTAAAGCAACTTGAGTCAGTTGAGGTGGGTGGGGTTTGGTCAGTAGGTTAGGCAAGTCCTGCACATGCACCACCATAGAAGTTTGGGGACAGAAAGTTGAGAGAGGCGTGTAGGACTCTTAGGTTATAGGTAACTAGATCGTGGACAATGGTAAGCCCAAGGTCACAAAATCTGGTACTAATTAAGTGAGAATGTGCATGTTGCATGAATAGCACATGAAATGAACATGCGAGCAACATTCAAGGGTTGTTTCCACTACAAACGTGGTCATGGTCGTGGTCGTGGAAAACCACAATCAACGATCACAACTGCAGTCTTTTTCATTCACACTTGTTTTGTGCAAATTCTTGTAGTTGTGGAATTGGTCTTCGAACCTACGATCTGACAATGGTTTCAACCTTGGACTTGAGAAGGACCTGAAATTGGATTGTATCCTTGTTGACTTTGGATTGTAGTCGTGAAAGTGGTTGCCTCCTCGACTTTCTCCCGATACCTTTGTCTTTAAGCTCTATAAGTGATGCCATGTGGGCATGAATGACCACCCCAAGGGTGGTTAACCATGCAGAGTAGGGGGTGGTCGTGGGGTAATTATCTTTTAAATATGCATATAACTATGTCTACCATGAACTATGTCATGGAACTATAACTAAAGAAAGTAAACCACTATCACAACCACCCCTGGTGTAGACAACGTAGGACAATGGTTTTAACTCTAAGTAAGTTAAAAACCATTGTCCTATGTTGTTCAAATTGTGCTTATAATATCATTGTGTGTTAGTAATTAAATAAGCATGTGCCACTCAAGGATTACCAATCAACCTTCACCCTCGACCACTAAGGACCCCCTCCATTTTTCACATAGTACTTACTTACAACACATTGTTCACCTACCTATTGGATCTCACGAATGTTAATAGTGAAAGATAACAATAACAACGACAAGAGCTTGGAAAGGGCATGTGGAATTAGACTCTCAAGAGGAGAATTTATCATATGTGACTAATGCACTAAGACTAATAATATCAAGATCAAAATCAAAATTGTAGTGAAAGTGCAGCATGTCAGTTGTTCACCGATAGATGTTGAACGGGCATCGTATGAGTAGTGGTCGTTCACACTACACCGTTTATGGTATTTAATGTCAGGTACACTATTTGCAAAGGGTCTAAATTGAATACCTAGAGGTCTTAAAGTGTCACGTCCACTAATTGCCAACACAACTCCATTTGTCTAAATAAGTAACTTTTTAGGGTTACCTTCTTTTACATAGGCACATAGTAGTTATAAATAATAGGTTTTTTTTGTTGATGTCGAGTTAAATTCAACACTTACACATACAAGATCATAATTCACACGTCAACACAACATGCACAAAATTTAGCTTCCTAGTATGTACTCTACTTATTCAAAGCATACATAGATGGAAATGGTGATAAAATGCTTGTGTTTTAAAAACACATGCAAATGCTTTCAATTTTTTGGTTTTAAAACACAATTTGCATACATACATGTAGCATTAGAACTCAACCAACCAACACTAATCACAAAGTTTGTTTAGGGTTTACACATTCAATTATGAAGCAATTTGTGTCATTGTTCAAGTTCAAGTGGTTTAGGTTTTTGTGCAATGATGACTCAATACACAACTTCTAGTTTCTTGTGCTCAAGACGGAAAGTCCAAACCCTAACTCTAACCCCAACGTTGCAAACTATATAATCTGACAAAAACATTATGACCAACATTGCCAAGGGTTTCATTGATTCACTAACTTACTTCAAACCACTCAGGCTTCCTTCTCATATCTCCACAAACACTGTGGCCCATGAATTTATAAGTACATGAGGCAAGCTTGTATGAAGTCTCTCTCAAACCATGCGAAACACGTGAGTTTAGGCACTTGTAGATCTTGCTTGCTTACCTCATGGATGGGATTAATGCACTTAATTACTTACAATGCACACAACCCCAAGCCTCGTGTCTATGTGCATGTTCCCATGTTCCACTTGTAGCACTCTTGCTTTGCAAAAGTCGTTACATACACTAGAAGGTACGGCTAACTAGAGTGCATTGCTATTCTCGCGTATCATAATCGCTTCTAATTTTAGAGACAAACCACCGCTAAAACATCGGTGAGCACGCTAGGGCCCTTCTCTTGGGATTTGCTTCAACAAGAGGACTCTAGCATCCGTAGCAGCTACTGCAACTAACTAACTAGCAAGCAACAACAACTCTACAATATCATTACCTTTTCACCATACTACTTTCACATAGACTAAGCACCAAACAATGTGGGAGAACTTCAAAGAGATCACCATCTTCCCAATCGCGAAGAGAGATCCGTCTTCAGTAAAATACATGCATGATCATCTTCAATGAAAGGGGAGAATCGACCACTAGTTACAGATGAACTGGTTGAGTTTGAGAAATAACCGGTCGAAGCTCAAAACTTCAAGAAATTTACCGATCTTGTGAAATAACATCAACTCTATTTGATATTTTGCATTTGCTGGCATTGGTGTTTTGGAGCTACCAATCTTGTAGCCTGGAGTTTAAGAAATAACTTGCACAAATCTTTCCCAAATTCCACACTTGAAAACAAAATTAAAATAAATGACAGATCCTTGGAAACAACTTTCTCTCCAAAGTTGCCGCAATCTCTCTTGGATTGCGAGACTTGGGCTGCAGTAATCACCCACTATAAAAACCCCAAATTCAAGAAACCATGTAAACCCTACCAAATCCCAACATTTAGAAATCGAAAGCGAGGTCATTCAACCACGACGGACTTGGAATTGTCGCCCTCTGGAGCAAGCTGGAATGAGATCCTCCAAGCCTATGATCGGGGAGAACTGGCAGTTCATTACAGATGAACCGGTTGCGTTTGAGAAAGAAGCAGTTGAAGTTCACGAATTACCGATCATTTTAGAGGAATCTATAGAAGAATATACCCTGATTTAATACAGGAAACACGGAGGATGTCATCAACATGTAACCAGTTGGACTTGCAAACACTCGGATCTCAACCGATGAGTATGCCCAAAAATCTCCCCCATCACTGCTCCGAGCATGCATTATTCTGGAAGTCATCCACACCTTGCCACATGCCCACCATCCTCGAGTGTTGCCAAACTAGCTGAAGGAATCCGCGTTTGTTCTTTTTCCTCAAGCGCTGCTGCTGCTGCAGGAGGCCATGCCATGGCCAGCAACAACACCGCAACACCCTTGCAAAGTGCAAAGTCAATTGTCGACACAACCACCAACATCCTCATAAAATCCACATGCTGCAGTCCACCGTAATTTGTCCACTCTATCTCCTCCATCCTCCACATCCAATGTACACAATCCTTAACTGTGTTGGTAAGGATCTTCGTTTTCTTTTTAAAAAATAAAAAAATAAAAAAACCCTAAAATTCTACCAGTGATCGGGGAGATTTTTGGACATAACCGGTTGACATCCTAGTGTTTGCAGGTCCAACCGGTTACATGTTGATGACATCCTCCGGTTCTCCTTTATTGAATTGGGGGTATATTCTATAAATTCCTCGAAAATGATCAGTCATTTCCTGGCAATCGTGAGCTTCAACCGGTTATTTCTCAAACTCAACCGGTTCATCTGTAAGTAACTGCCGGTTCTCTCCGATCATTGAATTGTATTAGGCGTGGTTATCTTTGGCAAACAAGGCTTTGGCAACTATATCAAGACCAATGTTGGACCAATATTTTTGATATGTTAGTGTTTGGTATAAGCATTGGAATCAAGTAGGGTATCTAGACCATACCCAACTAGTGTTAGAGGGCAACAACCTCGTATTTTAGCATTTGTGTTTGCATCTTCACATCTATAAACAAACTTTACATCATCCATATATAATGTACACAATCCTTAATTGTGTTGGTAAGGATTTTTATTTATTTATTTATATAATAAAAAACCCTAAAATTGTATTAGACGTGGTTACCTTTGGCAAACAAGGCGTTGGCAACAATATCGAGACCAATGTTGGATCGGTATATATGTTTGTGCTTGGTATATGCATTGGAACCAAGTAGGGTATCCAAACCATACCCAACTAGTGTTAGAGGGCAACAACCTCATATTTCAGTATTTGTATTTGCATCTTCATATCTAAAAACAAACTTTGATGAAATTCCATTTTTTAATGACATGGGCCGTGATGTTGGTCTTCATATTCAATTCATCAACAACTAGAGGTTGAAAATGTATGGATTGGAAAGTAAGGGGCGCTTCACACACAAAATTGAAGGCATGTGACCATGGCATTCTTAGATCTCTCATTGGTCAAAAAGGTTGAGACCAATTAAAATCACTTCACACTAGAAGATGAAGGCCTCGACTATGTCCCTTCATACTGACTTAATTTGGGTTTTTTGAATGAATTCATATGTCAAGTGAGCTTAAAAGAGTAACCTATGGGTTAAATACTACTGAATGATTTTGAATAAATGAGAGGCACGCTCATATGAGATAATTCTCAATCATCATGTTCTCATTAGTGGTGCATCTATTTTTTAACATATTTTAAAATATTCATCAAATTTTGAGGCATTTTTAATGTTTTTAATCATAAATTCATTACTACAGGCAGTCCAAACTAGTTGTATGAATATAGACATGCGCAAGTTCTCCAATTGTTCCATATTACCATATAGCATTAGTACATTCAAACTCAATGGTGGTGTTTTAGCCCTAAGTCTTGCCACACGAAGTGATGAATATTGGAATACGGAATGTGCCACATGACACACCGAACAAGTCATGAATGATGGTTTGCATTCGCGATGTTGTCAAAGCATGAAGAACTAACGTTGAACAAGACAAAATTCGCATCCATGCGTAGTCTTGGATCAATACTTGGGCAAAGAAGAGCTCAAAGAACTGATCATGGAAGAGGGGAATGTTTTCGATAATGATTTGCCATAAAGAACCTCACGGAATGTTGTCTTCGATGATTTTCACTTTAAAAAAAACATTTAAAATGTATTTTACAATGCCACCTCCAATCTCTAGAATAAAAAATGCAACACAAGTTGTCATTCAACTGATCAAAACATGTGGGGTGACTTATAAATCAAGTATTGCAAAGATTACATTCCATTTACTTGAGGAGAAAATACAATTTGATGGGAAGATTTTTTTTTTAAATCCCTTATTAAGCTTGAAATAAACAAGTATGGGTGTCACCCGTGATCCTTTGGGCATATTTATCCTCATTTGGGTCCCACACCAATGAGTTTATAGCAATCACATGGCTTGTACTCTATTGCATTTGACCCTTTTGCTTCTTCAAAGAATGAAAGATATAAGGTCGGCAAGGATTTCATGGTTACGTTTGTTAATCACATGTCTATATTTGAGTGGTGTGTGCTTAGGTGTGGATGTAAGAACAAACACTGAAAAAACATGCGTTTACAAGATATTAGACTGCGTGTTCATAATATGCTAACCAAATTAAGTTCAATAATCAACATAATTGGGGGGGGGGGAGGGACCTATACAAACATTCAATGTCATCAATAATTATTACTTCGACAATGAATAAGATATTCATATGATTTCTGAAAGATACAATGAAAATGACTACGAATATGATGTAGAATTGGCAAGAATCTTGCGCTAATTGTGTGTTACGCAACCCACAAAAAGTGGGTGTGGGCACATAGCTTAAAGTGACCATTTAACACATGATGCTTACCCTACCGCTAGCACTGAACTTGTTCAAATTGCTTGGGATATGCATCAGGAAGGTTTCTTCCAACATTGAAGCGGTTGCACATTAAATTCGATGTAGTGTTTAAAGTGGTATTGTTTATTTGGGTATGGCACATGAGACCTGATCAAGGTGGGGACACTCTACGACATGTTTAATATCCTCTTTCAATCACCAACAAATCCCAACACTAATTTAGGTATTATGAAAACATAAACTATTCTTACATGCTTAAAAAGACGATTGTAGGTATGGGTGCCGTAGCAAGACCAAGTTGAAATGATTTAACAACAAAGTGGGCAAAGGGCGGGGGGTACTTTGTCCTACACGAGAGAGGTGTTGTTTAGCTAATTCCATTATTCGGATGAGAAATTCTCGAGGCTTGGATGATGAATGTCCTTTCCTTTTTCCCATCTTGAGGGCATTTATTCCAATACGAAGAAGAAAGAGGGAGGAGAGAGAGAGACGCGCCAAGTTCCTACTAGCCAATCACCAAGAGATAGGGCAGCCATTGGTCCATTGTAAGGGAGAAAGTTAAACCTTCAGTCAACCTATTCCCTTGATTTATTCCAAACATAATAAATTTTGGTGCATGAACTTACAAAATAGGTTATGGAATGCACTAAAAAAACTAGCATAGTTTGTTTTTAAAAGAAGAAGAAGAGATTTGCAGATAACTTGAACTCATAATTACCACGGAGTTACATTGTTAATTCATGCATAGTAGAAATAATATAATTAGTGTTTTTTAGAATGTTAGTTTAGATTTAAGAAGCTAAGAGTACGTAGTGTGTGATTAACTAAGGAACTAAACAAAATCGGGAGGTTGTGATAAAAATCACGGTTTATTTTATCATAGTGGGGATAGGTGAGAGATTGTTTTTTTGTTTTTTTTTTGGTTGTTGTTGTTGTTGTTCTTCTTCTTCTTCTTCTTCTTCTTCTGTTGCCTACTTGCTTATTAACAATACCAAATTGCGTGCCCCACAATTCAATCAACGAGCTCGGAAGGGTTTAAACTCAGACTGACAAATCGAGGCGTGGAATTACTTTGCCAATCTTATTCCCGCGGTTTGGTGATCAAGGTGCAGCTTGCAGTGATTTTACACCCTTCTTTTTATTTATTTCATAATTGGTTGAAAGGCTTCCATTAGATTTAGTTTGCTTTTACTTCCTCATTGAAATTTTAGTTTCCATTACGTTTATTTTTTTACCTCTAAGGTGAAACAAAAAGTAACAGGTAGAAGGTTTGCATTAATAATTGACGATGATTGAGTCTAAATGAATATTAGTCAAACTAATCTAGAATTGTTCACATGGAAAGTTGGAAATCATTCATGAACAATGAATGTGGCTACCAAAAGGAAACCTCTTGTGCGAGTTCTAGAGGAGAAAATGCGGCCACCCAAAGGAAACCCCTTGTGCGTGTACCTGTGAGCCCAAAAGGGTGCCCACATTTAGTCTTAGACCCTTGAAACGTTAGTTGATGCACTTTGAAGTAGCATGTTACTTCACAAAAATATAAAAAGAGTGAAATGTTAGTCTTAGAAGTACCATGTTGTAAGAGGCTAGGATGTGAGTTGTTATTGTGTTTTTACCTTCGGAAGGATTTGAGTGAATGAGGATAGGTAAGGAGAACTTGGATTGAGTAGTTAGTGAGTAGGCTAGTACAAATGGATGGAGACAACCAAAGTGACTCAAGAGGCAAGTGCATTCGAATTGGGATGAATGGAGGATCACATGGAGCGCACAAGTGGACCACCTCATCATGGCCACTTAATGGGGAAGGCCCAAGGAAGAATGCAAGGTGGAGGATAAGCAAATTCTCAAAGCACCAATCAAATCACGAGTTAAGCATCGTGGTTTGAATTAAGTGGTGAGCGACGATTTGGGAAAGTAAGGGGAGAAAGTTATGGCGGCGGAAAGCGAAGGAGGCTAAGTTTGGGTTGAAGCATCCCAAGTTTGGTAAAGTGTGGTAGGTAGAAAGCCAAGGCTAGTTAAATGTTCGAATTAGGATCCTTGTTGATCATTTGAGGGAGGAAGGCTTAGAAGATAGGATTGGCGCCTACTAAGTAGGAGGAAATCTCAAGGGCTTATCGTGAGCCTTGAGGGTGCTCACCCCCTCAAGCTTACTATATAATCCCTCATTCTTCCCTCACTCATCCTCTCTTTCCTTTGTGCTCCAAGGCACCCCACGAGTTATAAGTGTGGGTGTGGGAAGCCATATTGGAGCACATGTGTGTGCTTAGTTTTTAGTTTGAGAGCCAAGGCTTGTTAGTCTTGAAGAGGGCTTGACCTCTTGGTAGAATTAGTGTTGACGTGAAGGATTTTAAAGTTAATTCATGATTCCAATTTGTGGTACTTAAAGTTCATATTTTGAATACACGTGGTTGCAAGTTCCATGTTTAAGAGTTGAGCACTTGATGTTGTGATGAGTGCAAAAATATACTTGTGTGGATTAGTTAGTCTTAGTGAAGTTAGGAAATTCTCTCTCCCCCTCTCCTCTCTAGGATTTTAGGATTTTAGGATTAGAGAAGAATTGTGTGATTAGAAAGGGGTTGTTAGTAGAATTAGGGAAATTAGGTAGGAAGATTAGTTAAGGGCTTGAATAATTAGTGAGGTAGTTGGGGATTACAACTACAAAGTTGTGGGTTCATGAAAGAGATGGGTTCATGAAGGAGCTTAGTAGATAGCCTACCTAATTAGCTCATAGACAAGTAGTTAGTTACATTATGCTAGTTAGTGTTATGTGTGGCTTTCACAAGTAAATGTATTTGAGATTGACTATAGAGAATAGTGTTTTTTTTAACACTTGCATCCTCTCTTTAAAAATAAACCACGTGCACAAATTAATGGAGAATGTGGAGCACTCTCGCGATGGCAAGACAAAGGAAGCAAAGACCAAAGTTAAATCCAATACCACTTGAAGGGTGAACCTTGCACTATGGACTCATCCAAGTCCAAATCCAATACCGCGGAGGAATGTGAGCCCAAACCCACTACTCGGACTACGGACGCTTAAGGGTGGGGGGTTTGGCCTCACAGTACCAGAGGAGAAAAATGTGGGTTGTTAGTTAGTATTAGTTGGAGGTTGTTTGGGGAGTTGAAAAATATCACATAAAAAGGAGGGGACTCAAGAAACTTCGTCTAGGGAGATAACAATGGAAATAAATGATAGAAGAAGAAAGGATTTGTATTGGACTAGTTGTGATTGTCAGAATGTGTGACAATAAAATATGGTTTCTTGTATAATTTTGTGTTGGATGTTGAAGTTAATGTGCTAAAATAAGAAATAATGTTTGGATTTACATTTGATGTGTCCAAAATCATCACTTGATGTTTGGAAATAATATTGGGTGAAATTTCATTATTTGATGTGTAGGAATGGGGGTTAAGTTTACAAATGAATATAGTGAAGCTAAATGGCAAATGAGATAAAATGAAGTTGTTGTGTGATCCATAGAGAGTTGAGTGATGGTTGTTAGGACCTAGAACATCTTTGAGAAGCTAGACAAATTGCAGCCAGGGACCCTGTGTTCCCCGAAGGCAAATCCTCTCTACCTAACAATGGTATGTAGCAAGAGTTTAAAAATAAATGTGGCCAAATATACTACAGTTGGAAAGCGAAAAATAACATCAACAAGTTTGTTTGTTTAAACTTGACTCTGAAAGATGACTCTCATTTAAGGCATTCTACATGCTTTCTATATATAATGGAAGAACATAGTACATATAATAGAGTTACCCTTTAATTCAATTAGTATTTTGGTTTGGAGTTGCTTGTTTTGCATACAATCTTTTCATATTTGGTAAAATTACAATGCATGTTTGCAATTGGTGTGGAGGTTTGAGTAGAAGTAATTCTTTATTGGTTCATTGGGGGCCAACTACTTTTAACACCTCCTTGCATGCCAAAATGAGTTTGGCCCTTAATGAAGTGATGAGAAGATTTTTTTTTTCAAACTTCCACACTGACTCCACACGTGCACCAAACTCTTACCAAATATAGGAGGTATTGTATGCTCAACAACCAAGTCATGACCAAAACTCTAGTTAGATTAAGGGTTGACTCTAATGTCTAAAACCAATTAGTGTTGTAGTTGATAACATTAGCTAAGGACACACAAATGTATTTGTGCAATAGGAGTCATGTATTATAAAGAAATCAACAAAAAGAAAAACTCCGTGGGGATTATAAGAGTCAATATACTTCTAGCTTAGCAACAATTGTGTTGGTGCATAAAGTATTATTACATGTAGAATGCATATCTTATGATGCGTGAAGGATAGTAATGATCCAAACCTCATGTAGAAGATCTTCCCCTTCCAACCTCAAGAGGTGATTGAAAAGTACAACACTAAAAACACCTCCACTCATGGAGCCACAAGTGAGCCTCTACCCTCAACTTTTAGACCTTTTAAAGCAATGTTGCCTCTCCATCCACCCACAATCCCTATAAATATCCAAATTCATCATTGGCCACCGATAACATTAGAGAGGGCCTCCCTTGAAAGCATTTTCGGCTTGCCAAATGTACGGAGCCACAACCCTTCTTTACAAAAGGGCCATCTATAACATAACCATACCATTATTCATTTGCCTTGTTTTGTTATGTGGATCCATGATATAGGGTGGACTATGCCATAATAATTCTCTCAAGTCCCTTGGTGATAAACAATGTCTTTGATTGTGAATAATGCGCAAGACGCTTTGTGATAGTGACTTGTGCAGCCGGGGATTTATGGACTTTCTCACCAAGTCTTACAATGAATCCTCTCATAGTTATGTTTGGGGGCGATAATAATCTAGGTTAAGTTATATGAGTTATATGAGTTTTTGCATATAAGTTATATGTGGCAAAAGGTCAATGTATCAGTTGCCAACGTTCTCACTTATTGCACAAGTGATTTCTCATAGCAACCAACATATGGACAAAGACATCATTGCGCATCCAAAAGTGCTCATTAAGTGAGAATTGAGCCACCCATGCAAAGAAGACCACATACTATAGGAAACCATAAAACTAGAAAGCTTGAATCACCTTAACTCTTGAATTTTCAGCAGATGTTCGCATGTATATATATGGCACGCCATGAATTTGACCTTCCCCTTCGGTGTTTATCGGTATTCATTGACAAATTGCATTCATGAATAAAAAAAAATAGCAACCTTCTCCTCTGCAAAAGAGACATGCATGCAAGGTTGTTACCTACAAACACAGTGTTTGTGAAAACATCGCATGGCATAGAAAAATGTCACAAATGTTGTTTTCTTAAATACAAGGAAGCCCGATTTGAATTGGTCTTTGGCAACAGTTTTTGTCAACTACATTTGAATGTATTTACATAATGTTAGTAGCATGTGCAAGTGATAGTGAGGGAAGAATTTATTTTTACATATCATGAATGTTATGTTCTTCATTATTACTTCAAACACTCTTTGGTAGCAAACAATACGTAACATTCATGATATAAAAAGACCACTTCTTTACTCTATAAACTTGTACCATAGGTACACATACAAAATCAGTTTCAAAATAGAGTTGCAGTGCACAAGTTTCAAAGTTATAGTGTTTACATAAACTGCAATGTGGATGCCCACTATGCCACCCTTGTACCCACCCTGCCATTCTCGACGCTTTTACCTACTGATGGAGGAACTCTTGAAGTTGGGCACCAAGACATGCACTAGCTCAACTTTGCGCAAGGTTATTGGACACATCACGAATTGTCCAACGAAGAAAAATAACATAATATCACCCACGTACCTTATAAGGGATAATTAACATTTAGAAACCAAATGAACAAAGTTTTGTGGAGGAGGCCTTCAAATGTCAATCTATAATAGTATTAGGTTTGTCTTAGAAAAAACAAACTATGAGCTACACGGATGAAACCAATCATGGCATTTAGTTGAGTATTTGGTGGCACATAGTGTTATATATTTTCTTATTACCGAGAATGTCATTCTTACTATAATATAATATAATGTATATGTACTATTTATCGTTTTGCAAAATCAATAGTGCGGTTGGTACATGACCATCATTGATAGATTATGGCAAAATTTGTTATATGACGAGTGGGAAGTTGCCTATGTAAGTTGAACAATATAGTGTCCTTGTATTGTAAATTTTGTGCTTTATTTCTTATTATGACATTAAAACATCAAAATACCAAGGAAATTACTGTAACCTTTAAAGAATCTTTACTACAAGCTAAGTGACAAAATTGGACCATTGACATTAAGTAGTATAAATAGTGTCCATTATTGTATGTTACGTAAGTATACTACTGCTCTCAAACCATCCACAATGATCACCTTTCAACGTCATATTTCATTCGAACCTCACTTAACTCACCTCCGCCGATGAATTTGATTCGAGGGTGACCGTGGATGGGATATTTTCAGAATCTAAGTAACGAAATGAAAGCCATGGTTGGATCAAATGATTTAGAAAACTATCTTTGATGGCAGAGGACCACATAACATTATTCAAATCCATAATAGTGTTCTATGGGACTGACAATATTATGCGGAATATTCCTCACATTTAGTTTTGCAGTGGTTTGACAAAAAAACCATTGCATTATATTTAATCAACAAAGCAATTTGGAGTGGTCTGATTCTGATTGGTAAGGGTAGGTTACGGAGATGATTGTTCATATCACTAATTTTGGTGTATCCTTAGAGACACAAGTGTTCAAAAGCGTGGATTGCCCATTGCCTAGTTTCACCTTGGGGAGCCTGGCTCTTCAGTTTTGCCTCCCCTTGTAGTTGTATTGCAACTGAGGGCTGCTTCACACTATTGGCCGAAGGTCGAGAAGCCGTCGATTTTCACCAATCAAATTGCAAGAAACCAAGAATTCGGCCACTCGACCCTGCACACTAGAGGCCAAACTTCAAAGGCCGTCGCTCTCCAAAATGCCTACATGGCAATACTTTTTGACCAAGGCGACAAACTTTCGAAGGAATTTTGGGTCGGATAGGAATGGAAACCCAAACTATGGTCGAGAGGCCATCGATTTTTTTTCATAAAAAAAGATCAAAAATTGACAAGATCTTGGTTGTTAGATTGGGGGGGGGTATGTTTTGGATAGGGAACAAAGTGGGATGCTCCTTCTTTCTTTGGACTTTGGGCTTGGCCTTTGGAGGCTTCACATTATAGCTGTCCAAGTCGAGAGGCCGTGGGAGTTCATGGCCAAAGGTTTGGCCATTGGAGGCTTCACACTATGCCTGGCTGAGGCTCCAATGCCTATATTTTATTGGCTATCTATTTTCAGCCCGTTTCTTTGGACTCTCAACAAAGTTTGGCCATTCAATCCCACGGCCTCTTGACTTGGGCGGCCATACTGTGAAGCGGCCCTATTTCATGTCATTTTGTTCCCCCACCCTGCCCAAAACAAAAAGCATAGAAAACCAGAAACCTTGGTGATTCAAGGCGCCCACTTCCCACATCTGGAAGCATTTATTCCGACAGAAAGCTTGTGACACTGATGAGGAGGACTTTGCAGGGGGTTGTCCCCAGCGTCCTGACCGACCAACCGACCAACAAGGTTTGGGACTACCTTACCTATTATTGGTCCCGTCAAAAGTGAGGAAGTCTGCATGTGTCTAGGCCAGTCTTGAGTACCTTGAATATTCCTAATATTGTGGGCCATGCTATTTTTTTTAGAGTCCACACTAATTCTCTTAATAAGAATTGATGCGAGGCACATTAAATTTCAACCCACGCCAAATTAATAGTAGAATATGAGTGTTCTAACACAAACCTCATTGAAGCACCACCTAGTAAGCATGATATGGAACCTACAAGCATTCATAAAAACAATAGACAATAAGCTTACAAAAGAATGAGTCAATTTTTTTACATATGTGGAAAAACGGACCTCCAACAATGAAATTTACCACAAACTTTCTAACCACTTCTAGAAAATCCCACAAACTATGGACGCACAAATCACACAACTCCTCAAATTTCGATTTGCCCAATACATGAGCAATCATAGGGAAAACTTATTATGGCCATGCACACTCACCAAACCTAACTGCACATTATGCCAAAATGATGATAAAGATACATGGCCACAACTACTCTCTCTATGCAACAATGTATTTCTCAGAGGCTTCAAAAATCACACAATGTCAATGCCCACCAACTCACCAACCCACTAAAATCAAGTGTACACACTAGACATCTCATGCCCATTAACATTGGCAATCAACATGGCAACCACCAAGGCAACACCATCTTGCAATGAATACTAAGTTGCACATGCAACACTACGCGATGTGAATTCCTTGCAAACTAAGACTGGATATTACATATATACAAGGCACTGCATAGCATGCTAATATTCATTGCAACATGGCATGCTAATACCTACACTTGACCTAACCAAACCATTGAATACACCTTCACAGATGATATAATTATTGACCAAGCCATACAAATGAACGAAGACAAATACAACCATTTAAAACACGCAATAAGAACACAAGACTGCAAAGTTAGACCCCTCATAGTTATCATCACAACATTAAGGGGAGACGTACACACAAGCATAGAACTCCTTGAAAACCTACACATCCCCGCATCAATAATAAAAATATAAAACATTTCCACCAAATATGTCACATACCTTGTACTTAATAATAGAAAAGTTGACAATAAACAAGAGCGTGTACTCCCCTACTTTAAGGTAGGTAGTAAACTCCACCGTGCACCAAGGGGATTCTTGAGCAAGGTAGAGCCAACGGGCTCAAATTCACATCAGATTGCCCAATGTTGGTCTTTCATTTATTCTTTATGCTAACACGAGACGTGTGAAGGGGCATGAGGCGATGCACATTCAAAGATGTTGATTTCAAAACAAAGTTTAGTGGGCCAAGGTACAAAAATGTTGACCTTAGCATGTGTCTAACCTTGAGGAGTTTAGTTTCAAGGTCGTCCCTTTTTACTTTCTTTCTTTATGGTTATGGGTGCAAGCACAATAAAGTGGACAACTCGTGATCCTTGCCTAGTGTTAAGTGAAAGTGATTCAAAATTGTACATTGACTTTGAATTTTGTGAAGAAAAAAATCATAGATATTTGAAAAAAAAATTGATATATAAAACCAAGCAATTTACGATGACAAAAAAAAATTCCAAGAAAATTCCACATATTTTAGAAGATGGTACAAGTGGTGTGTACAAGTAGGTGACGTTGAACCAAATAACTACTTACAATGTGTTTAAAATATGATAAAATTACATTAAATTGAATTTTTTTTACAAACTCTTGTGATGATGCCCTCAAGTAGATAATGAATTTTAGGAATATGATAAATAAATTCAACTTCAAAATATTTAAGGTCACAAAATCTACGTCCAAAACCGATTTCAATCATTTGCTTTTGAGCACCACTTTTAATGATAAGTTTTGAGATTTCAACTTGATATTCTACATTTGAATATTTAACACAATAATAGACATCATCATGAAAGAATATCCAATCTAAACTACATTTTGCTACTACTTTTAGGCCTTTGACAAAAAAATGATGGTTTTAGGATACCAGAGTATTTTTTTGGTCCACTTGACCATGCTTGCACTCTTATAAATGTCCATTTTCAACTCTAATCATGAACGAAAGTTTTGAGCCTTACAAACTATCCATCGTCTTGGATCGGAGTTGCAAAGATACAATTCTACCCAATAAAAGAAGGACCAACTTTGACACCAAGCTCCTTGAGGTTAGGCATGGAGTTGACCATTGTTTGAAATGACCAACTAGCACGAGTTGTTGAACAATGGCAATAACGGGCGGGCATAGAGCAAGGCCACATCAACCTCAATCCCGACCTTAATTTTGACCTCACAATTTCAATTTCTCAAGATTAGATGGGTATAGGATGACATTTGGTATTGAGATAGGAGCCATTCTTACCGCAATAATTGGCTTGAAGAGTCCCCAGTAACCTCGATATAAAGTCCTTTATACAAGTTGCATAAGGTATTATCCAAGTTGCCTCAAATTTATTTAGGTTTTGAGGTCGGGTTGAAGTTTGGATGGGAGTGCCTTCAACCTCAACATTGGTGTCATCCAACACACATCTAATATTCAAATATGGATATGGAGGTTAGGATTGAGGTGAGAATGGATTCCTTTCCCAACTTACATTGTCATATGATAGTGAGGTATTGAGTTGAGATTGGGTTGGCTTTAAGGTCGGGATGGTCTTAGAGCAAGCCCATTGATTTCAACATATGCATATGCATCATGGAAGAGAAAGTGGCCTCTGTCCGGGATGCAAATGCAAATGCATGTAATTGAGCCACCTATCATGCATTATGGAAACTTTAAAGGGTGCTTTAGATGGGGTCCATGGTCCAAAACATAATGACCAATTCGAAATAATTTGAGGCATAATGAATCCTTGAAGCATACCCTCCCTTGAACTTTACCTTCCCAAGTGGTGCTCCATAACATGAGCTCTCCTTTGAGCTTCATTTTTTGGTTTGGATCAATGGTGTTTCCCTCCAAAATGATGCCATGTAGGAGACACATCACTTTGCCTCCTTGGTCTTAGACCCTCATTTAAAAGCCTTTTGTCCAGTTTACATCTCTATTTTCATCCGAATTTGATGTTTGCAGGAATGTCTCTTGCATTTACATTGTGAATGGAAATTGCAAATGCAAACGCATATGTAGAGTGAGTGAGCTAGCCCTTAGGATTTACAACATACTAAGGATTGCATCTTTACTTCATGCTCTCCCATGCACCATGACTAGTCACTCGCGGTACTGACCTTTGGGTGAGACATTTGTTACAAAGCATATTGAATTAGTGATTTGAGACATGTGATTAGATTAGTTGTGTGGTCCTATAACAATGTATCATAGGTGATGAGTTTGGTGACTTTAGACATGTGCTTGTTTTTCTTTTGCACATGAAACATTTATTTTGACAGAAAGCTTTTTGGTTATTATTAAGGAAGGACTTGGCAGGGAGTTGCATGACCGACTGACCAACATGTTGTTGGGATGTCCCAACCAATGGGATGATCACTACATGACTCTGCCACAAGGGGTACCTTATTAGACCTACACCAAAGAAGATTCCAAGTTCATAATTATTCTTTAAAATTCAATAGATTGATGACGTGTGGAGGAAGATCTCGCAGACATAAAACTGTGGAGCTTCCAAATGTACACATGGAAACATTGTCGAGTCAATTTTAAAATGTTTATGAATATAAATATATTATATATTGGTCCCTTATCGCAACTTTATTCATTTGCACTTGTACCCTAGTTCTCTCATGCCAAAAGATACAACAAAAGGAAAACAAACAAAACAAACATCCATGCCATGACAAAAATATATATGCCATTGTCACATGGCTCAAGTGCGAATAAGAAGTCCTCTTGAAGAAGGTTGCTCTATATATTGTTTGCACACATCCGCCTTCCATTTCTCCCCCACGGTAAGGAAAGTGTGGAAAATGATCTCAAAAAGGCAAATTATTGACCACTTTTAAAAGCTTGGGATGGTGGTTGATTGAGTACATACATGAAACCTATAGTCACACTTAGGTGCATAAAAACTATATTAACCAAGTCATACTTCACGTCCTTTTAGCTTTTCAAAGAAATACTTGATGTCATTTCATGCTAATGTGTTTTTCCAAAGACATTGCAATGAATTTGAGGGTTTATTTATGACAATCAATGAGACATAGAAGATAGACATGCTTTAAAAATCTCAAAGGTGGATTTATATTTGAAGATAATAATAATAATAATATATTTGCACCAATCCTAGGTAAAATCACAATTTATGTGTACTCAATAAATAATGTCAGAATTGATCTTAGTTTTTCATTCAAGGGTTAAACGATAGTGCAATATATGAATTTTGTTTTGCGTTTTTGTTTTGTTTATGATGTGCTTTCAACAATTCAATTATAATACAAAAATATTAAGATCTTGGAAATGATAAACATGTACATCGGTGGTATCAATTCTTTGGAGTCAAGTTGATGAATGTGAAAGATTTTGTACATATTTAGATGCTCGGCACCATTTGATGCATATATTCTACACACATTATGTACACCTTTTTCCTTTTAACGAATTTATCAATATTTTAAATAAAATAGTGATTTTCATTATTTTAAATAAAAAAATAAGTAAATTACATGATGACCTTTGAGATGTACCTTTTACTTTCTAGGGAGTATATAAGTGCATCAAACATTTCATTATGTGGGATATAAAAATGAACGTGGCATGTTAAATAGACTGTTCTTTGTGAGGTGCCAATTAAGTACTATAGAACCTACCAAGCGTTGCTCTAGATGCCACCCAGTGATTGCAAGACATATAATGTGGGCCAATGCGCAATATATAGTGTGGGCCTGGGCCACACTAAATAAATTAGATGTTCAGTGTAGTGTGTTTTTGTTCAGTTAGTGTCTATTTGCCAGGAGTACTAAATAGTAAAAGGAAGGGGGTTCGATGTCCCAACCGACCAACCAGGGTCGGGCAGTCGCGAGCAGGGCACGTGGCGGGCGGTGAGAGGCGAACGGGGCCGGGCGCGGGCCGGACCGGTTCAATACGAAGCAAGGAGGGAGGCCGGGGTCCGGGGGGGGGAGGGCGAGAAATAGGAGAGAGAGAGGAGAGAGGAGAGAGGAGAGAGGAGAAGAAAGACTCGCCTGGGCTGGACGAAACAAAGGAACAAAGAAGGAAAGAAAGAAAGAAGAGTTGCACTGTTATCGAGCTCCAAACGCCATAGCCGCGAGCCCCACGCCCCTAGCGCCCCGATCCAAACACTTCGCCATCTCCGCGTGCTCCGACACTCTTGTCAGACGCAGCGCCGTCCCGGATTTGGCAGGAAACCGTCCCGAGGACGCCCGATTTGCGTGCGAAATCTGTTGGGAGGAGCCTCGAATCAGGGGGGCAGGCAGGGGGCAAAAAGAAAAAGTAATCGTCGTCTATATGTGCTCGCCGGAGGTGGAGGAGGAGGGAAGAACATCATAAGAGGAGTGTGGCAGGGGAGCTTCTTGTTGATTATCATCAGGATCATCGGGAGTGTGATCGGAGCTTCACGTGAGAGGGGCTGTGTTTGAGAAAGAGAGTGGGGAAGAGTGAGTGAGTGAGTGAGTTGTGCGTGAAACCCTAACGTGTGAAGGAAGGGGAGGTTGAAACCCTTGTCCGCTGGAGAGCAGCGTGTGGTTGGAAGAGGCGACGGTGGCGAGGGGTGGGAGGCGGAAGCTTGTATCGACGGGGTTTTCAAGCTCTCTCTGCATGTGTGCCTGTATTGCTTTGAGTCACCCGCGGCGCTCCTTTGAAGCTTCACAACTGGAAGGCAATAATTTGCAGCGAAGGCAACGCCATCTATGGCGCCCACGGAACAACTCAAGGCCAGATCATGTGATTCATCTGGTGTGTGCTCATTCGGATCTTCGTAAAGCTCCTCTTCATCTGGATCTGCTCCCTGTGCTTTCCCTCACCTCTCTCTCTACACCCTACCCTACCCTGCCCTACCCTATTGATACGTCTTACAATCCCTTCAAATTAGCGCAGAAAAAATGTTCTCCCCAACTTCATCTTCCCATGTGGAGGACGATCCTGAAGAAGAACTGCCTCGCAGTGGCGGTTCTGGTGCGTTCAATCCACTATCTCAAAATTCTCCAATTCTACTACTCTATGGTTAAATGTCCTTCAATCCCCTTATGAAATTCGTTCGTGAAATCCTATTTCTCAGATCTGGCCCTACTATAAATGCCATTCGGTTTCATCATCGCAATTTGGAAGCATTTTGCAGATCGCCTGTAGAGATCTTCCTGCTGGAGCTTCTCATTTCGTCATTAATCTGTTCAGAAGCGTGCTCTGCTTTATTTTGGTCGTGCAGAGTTAGTTGACTGTGGCTATATAGTATATTTAGGACAGAAGTGCTCAGCTTCTTATTACGGCAATGTCGATGTGAGCCTATTGAGACCTCCTTGTGAAGCTAACATGGACGTTGCATATAGTAACGCTGTGCACTCCTGCTGCCACTATATTAAATTCCTTTGCTTTTCTCGGACCTTACAGGAACCCAATTACTCTGCCTCGAATGGCGTGCAGTAAATCGGCTATGTTGTCAATCTTACTTGGTCTCACCATTTGTGAGGTTTAAGATGATTAAATTAGCAACAGTCTACAGGGCAGAAACGGCTATTTTTTAGCCAATAGAAGCCTTATTAGCGTCCATATGGGGGATGATGATGTTGTTCTTCAAACTACGAAGCTTAGGTTCTGTTATCATTTTTGCGGATGACGAGATCTGAATACAAGAGGTTGATTGCTTGATCTACCTCTTCAGCGTCTTCTTCACATAGATCTTGGATTTGGGCCACTGAGGTGTTTCAAGCGTTGTTGAGGCATCCAGTAATTCCTTTTTGCTAGAATAGGTACTGTGGTTGATTTTGAATCCGCTAGATAGACTCTTCCAACAATCTGTGGGGTTTTAGGAGCGCACAATTTCTCTTAAACTCTGGAGAACAGTATGAACTGAGTTACCTAGTCTCACGCAGCAGTTTTTGGAAGGGTTCATGGGCATTCTGAATTTTCTTCAAAGTTCGCATTTTTTGCACTACATTCTTCTAGTCCTGGTGAAACGCATGCACTTCGGGTCTCTTTGTCGATCATTCCTTGTCTGCTCTATTCTTTCAGTACCATAAAGAGAGATGGTCGTTCTAGAACATACCTTTTCATTTTGGATTTCTCCATTCGTTGAGATAACCTCAACTTGCGCAGTTTTTTGGGCAGTCCAGGGGGTTCTTCTAAGAGTTTTGTAGCAACAACTGTATGTTCCTCCGAATTTGCAGAGAAATTCGGAGAAGTTGCTGAAGGAAAGTCTTCAGTTCGGAAGACTGTTATATTTTTTGCTTGCTCCTACTGGACTGTTCTTCCTTGTATTCCTTGACTTATTCTCTTCCTGTTCCATTTCGTTCTAAAGAAAAGATTCCGGTGAGAGCTTCTTTTACATCATCCTTTTTGATCATTTTCTGTAGTTCGTTACTTGCTTTATACAGAGAGGTCATTCGCTTTGCAACCTAAACACAATATCCGGATTCTTCTAGTATATGTGAGATTTTTGTCAACTGTGTATTGCGTCTTTTAGCATCTTGTGCCTAACAAATGCCAAATGCCCTCTCAAGAAAAGCCCTTCATCCTCTCCATCTAAATTTGTCATATCTTGTGAGTAGGCTGTTGTCTACAAATTCGAATTACTACCGAATCCGTGTGACTTCATGATCCGTGTGGCTTCATGATCCGTGTGGAGCTCTTTTGACCTTTGACATTATGTTGGCAGGTACATGTGGTGGGGTAAGAGTAGCACCGGCATCTTCTACTCCCACAGTGATTGTAATTGGTGCTGGCTTTGGAGGCTTAGCTGCTGCGCGGTTTCTTCACAACTCAAATTTGAAGGTACAGGTTTCAAGATTAGATTTATATTCTGTTTTACGATTTGGTGTTTTCAGATTGCAGAGACACAGCATTATGTCCTTTAGGACATCTTGCCTAGCATATTGGTACACAGCTTTCCATACTGTCAGCACTTAATCAAAGGGATTTTGATTGGATGATTTAGTATCTGTATATACACAGCTCAAAGGATGTACTCTAAATGCTTGTTTGCTTCAGGTTGTTGTGTTGGAGTCACGTGACCGGATTGGGGGCCGTGTTTATACTGACTACTCTTTCGGGTTTCCTGTTGATATGGGGGCTTCATGGTAAATTACTTGCCATTTTAGTTTATGTTGAGAGATCTTGAGGAATTTGTAGCTTGTTATCTCTTTCTTTGTTTCTCTTTGTCCTCTCTAGTATTCAAAGAAATCAAGTTTGTGTATCTTACCTTGATTCAAATGGGGGTTGGACAGGCTGCATGGAGTATGCAAAGATAATCCCTTGGCTCCTGTGATTGGAAAGTTGAGGCTGCCTTTATACAGAACCTGTGGGGACAACTCAGTGCTCTATGATCATGACCTACAAAGGTATACCTCCTATTAGAATGTCTACACATCTATACTCATCTTCAACTTAGTCTTCTTCAGCAATATCACTATTGTCTCTGTTTAGAAGAATGTGTAGGATAGCAATTGGATGCAATTCTAAGTCAGTCCAGATCGAGAGGTTTGTTAGGTATGCAGGCAGGTAACAATTCTCATTACTTCCTTCTTCTTTACCATAGAGGTTTACAATAGCCATTGTAATTTTATATTTTTTATATTTTCGGTGTAAACTTAGACTTTTGGTTGAGGGGAATGTCTGAGATTCATGATAGACAAGTCCGAAGTGCTGAGTGGTCCTTCCACAGGGGTCAAGAGCAGGGAAATCCTGGTCCTACGTTTGATTACTACCTTCACTTCCATTCAAAGTTGACTGATTTCTGAGCAGATGGTAGTAGAGACTTGAATACTTGCAGTGAGGTGTTGAGTTTTAATCTTGAGGACCTTAGTATCCCACCCACTGACCAGGGTCAGATTGTTGGCTAGCGGTACTAGTTTTTCGCCATGGGCTTGGCTCCAGGGAAACCCTACACACCGTTCTCCAATATCTGACCCCTGGTTTCTGGGTGCTGTGATTACTGAGCTAGTTATTATACCGGGTGGGTTGTTTAGGGGTATTGTTTAGAGGGCATGAAAGGGGCAGGTGTGTTGGTGACAAATTTAAACCACATAATGTGGCAAGGAGCGGGGCTGAGTAAACATACTTGGCCGACTAAATCCCCCCAGAGGTGATGTCACGTCTCCACCTGTTGCTCATCTCCCATGTGGAGCTGCTCCCTCACCGATCCCCCTCCCCTCCCCTTCTTTTTTCCTTCTCTTACCCACTTGCTGATAACGCTTTGTGGCGGTGTCATCAGAAGTGGCGAGTGTGAGGTTAGTGTAGGATCAGTGGATACGGTCTCTAGAGGAGAGACCTAAAGAAGAGGTGGTTGGAACTAGAAATGGAAGTGCTGTGGGAGTACAGAGATGAAGAGACTTGTCATTGTGCTCAGTCTATTTTTTATGGTATTTTGCAGTTATGCACTGTTTGATATGGAGGGGAAGAAAGTTCCACAAACGTTGGTGACACAAGTTGGTGGGGTCTTTGAGAGCTTATTGGAAGAGGTACGATTTGTCATTTGTGCACGTGCTATGCTTATCTGTTGTAAAACATCATATTGTGTGGGATGGAAGGAGTATGTTTGGTTGCATAAGAACTTATTACGTAAGTACTTACTATCTGATGTGATAAAATCTTGCTTGTTTGTCAAATTTCAGACCAAGAAGCTCAGGGATGAGCACACTGATGATATGTCAGTACTGAAGGCCTTTACCCTGGTTCTGGAGAGGAGACCTGATTTGAGGTTGGTTATTCATGGGATTCAAACTCTATCTCATACAGGCTGTTATCTTTTTCTCTTGGCAAGTAGTGGAATTCAGATGGATTTTGGTACATTCAGATTTGCAGTTTGGTGGTTTGAGAGATTTAATCCGTGTTTTGTTATGCATGGATCATCTTTATTCATAAGTGCAGGTGTTTTTGTGCAGGCAAGAAGGTATGGCTCATAAAGTTCTGCAATGGTACATGTGCCGCATGGAAGGCTGGTTTGCAGCTGATGCAGATAATATATCTGTGCAGAGTTGGGATGAGGTACTGTGGCGACTCTTAGTTCTCTGGGTCCCTTCCAGTTCGTAGTTATTAAGACAAGTTTTTCAGTTGAGTCAGCTTGAAGATGGCTGTCTGATATGATATAATCTGCAATTTCCTCTTCATGATTGATGGACTGGTAAGCTGTTATGTTTTGATTTGTCTGACTTGGATTCTTCATTGGTTTTATCTTACAGGAGGAGTTGCTCCAAGGTGGGCATGGTTTGATGGTGAGGGGCTATGAGCCTGTAATCAGGTCCCTTGCTGAGGGTCTCGATATCCGACTCAATCACAGGTTAGTTCTCCTGACTGGTCAAATTCTGGTTGTGTGTAGCTTGTCTTTCAGCCGTAGGCTTGTCTGCTTGTCTTCTCATCTACCAACCTGGATCATTAAGGGTATTTAAACAATTTGTGCAATAGATTTGAGCTGGAGTCATGTGCTGAAACTGCTTTTGTTGTTCAGAGTCGAGGAAGTGAGCCGATGCAGGGAAAAAAACAGGGTACGAGTCACCACAGTTGGAGGCAAGGTATTTGAAGCAGATGCTGTGGTTATTGCTGTGCCTCTGGGAGTACTGAAATCCAACTTTTTGCACTTTGAGCCAAGACTGCCTGAGTGGAAGGAGGAGGCCATTGCGGATTTGGGAGTGGGCAATGAAAACAAGATTGCTTTGTTTTTTGAGAAAGTGTGTTGGCCCAATGTGGAGTTTCTTGGGGTTGTTGCCCCAACTTCATATGGCTGTAGCTACTTTTTAAATTTGCACAAAGCAACTGGTCATCCTGTGTTGGTATATATGCCTGCAGGTACAGATTCTCCTCATATGCTAGAGATTGTTGGCTTCTTCACCACATTAATTGTACAGCTTTAGAGTTAAGTGTCTCTCTGTGTGTGCATACACTCGAGTACGCTCATTGTGCTTGCACATGATGCTAAATTCTGGGTTGATTTTGTGCAGGAAGTCTTGCCAATGACATCGAGAAGCTATCAAATGAGACAGCTGCCAATTTCGCTATCAGGCAATTGAAGCGGATCCTGCCCGATGCTGATGAACCGGTACGAACTTCAGAGTCATGGTGGATCCAGCCTTTGGAAAACCATGAAAGAAGTCATCAAGGCCTCTGCTTGTTAGCAACATTTGTTCAAATGATGAGTGCTCATTATTTTAACCATTAAGGCATTGCGAGAGACTGGAAATGGGTACATGTTATTGAATTGTGTGAGAACACTACAGCCAGTGTTGATTCTATTATTTAGGCAGGTGCTGGGCTTACTGCTAGGGTCCTTCTTTAGTTGACCAGATATTGTCCTAGGACCAAGTATGCTGTATACACAAAGAGGCTGTTGTGAAGATGATTCATTAGGCTCTGCTCTGCTCTGCTCTACATTGAGTTAATACTCACTCTGAGTTTTGTAGTGCAGATTCAATACTTAGTATCGCGCTGGGGAACAGACCCGAGCTCCTTGGGCTGTTACAGCTATGATGCAGTGGGGAAGCCCCATGATCTATATGAGCGGCTGCGGAAGCCAGTGGACAACATGTTCTGGGCTGGGGAGGCTACGAGTGAGAGGTTTCCTGGCACAGTACATGGTGCCTTTGCAACGGGTGTCATGGCAGGCAACGAGTGCCTCAAGAGATTTGCTGACAGGTGTCGGGATCTGGAGATGTTCCAGCCCGTCATGGCGAAGGAGGACGAGTTGGTGATGCCACTGCAAATCTCTCGCATGTGAATGATCCAGCTCGATGACAAGCCTGCCTGCCCGCGCGCCCTGCCCCTTATGTTGCATTATGTTGTTGCTGGATGATGTCAGCAGTAGTCAGTGTGCTCTCAAGGCTGCGTAATTGGTTGTGCTCATTCTCAGAGACTTTGAAGCTACTAGTTCGATCTCTGCAACCATGGTCAGGTCAGATGCGGTGGACTTCAACTTCTGCTACATTTCACCATCCCTGGAGAGCGAGAAGTCGGTGAGGAGACTGAGCATGTATGGAGCCAAAGATCGTCAACACCCTACAGACTGTATGCCTATGAGAGCTTGCGGGTAGTCTTAGCCGCGGGTAAGGCGTGCATAGAGTCGCGAACGGGGTTTATAGTTTTTACTCGAGCTGAACAGGGCAGGACAGGAATGAAATCACTCACTAGGGGACCTGCCTGCCACCCGGCCATGATTTTAGTGGTGTTGAGCATTGTCACCTCTGTAGTGGAGTATACAGGAAAAAAATGGTGAGGGGACGGGTGTGTTGCAGTGAACGCCCCCTTGATCCCCTCCATATTTTGCCCGCTGCGCAAGCAAGTCACGGGCACGTAGATCTAGTTACCTTTAGGTCCCCAAACAATGCGCGGTTGGGACAACTCCCCACCCTCTTGCATTTTTAATACTTCCTGCCTCTTGGTTGCCCACCATTCTTTCTTATAATTTACCGCCCTTGCGCCGCTGCTTGTGAGGACGGTTGTGCTTATGGTTCCTACCTCGGGTTTTGGCCATTTCACTGCCACTTTACTATCTTATGCTTTGTCTATATATCTATTCAAATGGAGGTGGAGAGGCAGGCGCCCTTGTGTGCTTCATTGCTCATCGTTGGTCTTTGATTACTCCATTCATCATGGGGGTGCTCCCATTTACTGTACACCCCATGCCATTAAACCCTGGCACAAGCTAAATAAAAATATCTAGTGAAGGTAATGCATTCCAAAGAGACAGGCTCTACATTCTACCACTTCTCAAATCTGATGATCAGTGAAGGATACATATTGAATTTCCATCTTGCATTACCTCTCCAGAAATTGTTGTGTTGCTTGTTTAGTTCTTCCACAAAGCAAGATTAGGATTTTGTTACGCTACTGTTCTTCATTGATGTCAAGTCATCAAAAATGGTTTGTTGAGAGTGACTGTTTTGCAAAATCTCCACAATCATGCCACAATGCACATTCATCAGTCTCCTGCAAAACGGGCAATTGTGAATTACACGTGCACATTGCCTTCTTGATACCACTTGCAGTTCTGGTGACTAATGTCCTTGTATAAACTTTGCGAATTGTACAGGTTAGGATCTGCAACTATCCAAGTTGGGATATAGAGAACAGGCCTTGTCAACAAGGGATTGTTGCATATGAGCGTACCTCTCATCTATCCATCCTAAAAACATGCCCCCCAGTCTTAATGCACTTCAAATGTGTCCCATTACACTAATGTAGGAATCTAATGCGGGTAGAATATTAGCTTAAAACCATAAACCTCCAACGTACATACTGTTGCACGCGTCTTCGTTGGATGAGTGGGGTAAGCGTTTATGCAGTTATTCTCCCTTGCCTTGTATTTCATTGGTAGGATGACAATATAAACGATACCATGGATATCAAAATTGACAACTGAGTGCACTCAGAAGGCTATTAAGATGAAATCACTTTTTCACAAATCACGTACGTAAGTGTCTACCAAATGCACAATTCATTTTGTTAACCAATGTAAGCAGGTTTATATCGAGTCGATAGGAGATTTTGAACCTTAAAATCAAACAGATGACTTATCATTACGAATCTATATGAGTCTCCGATTTCAAGTATTCAGAATCTCAATTGTCAGACTTGCGGAAAGTCAACTGCTGATTCCTGCTAAACTGGCCAAACTTTTACATTGTGCTGGCCAAACTTGCGTTGCGAATTTTACACCAATGTTGTATAAGTGGTTGACATTTACCACCGACGAAGCTGAAGTAATTGACATCACTTATCGGCGACACGTAGCGACAAATTTCTGATGCCGGCAGGCTGGCCAGTAGCGGCGATCACGAGGTGGAATCTGGGAAAATTGTTGTGTCCGCATTCGGAAGTGGTGATCGTGCAAGGTGCTGATCATGCGATCATCACCCCGTAGTCATAGCCACTATTCTCGTCGACTTGAGCAGGAAAATTGTGGTCACTCATCTGCCTCATCAGAATGAATGGACAGAAGGAATTAGTTAAATAATTCCGACCTTGATTTCGTTTTGCAATCCCTCATGGCATAAATGCATATACGAATCGATATTGTCAATACACATCACGCACTGTACACACCGTTAGCAGAGGTAGCGCCAAGCGAGCGGTAGCTGTGAAGCCAAGTTGCAGGCACCTGCGATCATACACAGTACATGATCATTCCGATGTCTCTGGAACTTGATGGCTCTATTGGACATTTGCAAATACTGGAACACTAACCTTGTCCGTTGATAGTAGATCATAATGCATGAATTGCTGCGTCTAAGCGGATATTTAGATATCTATCCTCAACACAATGTGACGATGGTTTTAAATGCGAGTATCTTTCTATCTAAGGCTTTTACAATTATTTGATTATTGGAGTATAAAATAAACGCCTAGCTATGGAAAGAAATAACATGTACTTGATCGAATTTTTATAGGAAATAGACTAGAACTAGAAATGAACATATGAGATACACAAGTCGCACATGAAGCCATCATGTTGATACACTGGCGATAATTCATCTGAGTGTGAGAAGCAGATGGATGTTAGAAATTGTTTTACAAATATTCCAGAAGTTACATGAAGAATTTAAGAACCTGATTGAAACTTTAATTGTGAGCATGTCACCAGGTTTGAAGTCTCGTGATGTCGTACACATTGTGTGCTCGTTCTGCTGTAATTCAGCGGATTTTCTTGGAGTTGGTACCTTAATGAACTTCATTGAATCCACTCTCGACAGAAAATTGGTGATAATCATTGACGTCTTCATGAAAATTACATAAACCTCATCATGTTCTATGGTCTTCTCAGTCGCAACGTGCGGGTCCCTCGGCTCAATTCGCCTCATGTGAGGCATTTGTACACAACAGTTAGACGTCTGAGCAAACGGTAAAAGTCATGTATCTAAGCAGAAGTGGCCGATGCCTGTGCTTGGGACAACCAACATCCTCAGAATGCACCTCTGCGACGTCGTCCACCTTCGAGGTGAATGCAATACTCTCAGATCTGTCTCTCTTTTGCTCAACTCCCGTTCAAATCTGCCTTCATTCCGGAAAGTGAATATAATTCGTAGAGACTATGTTCAACAGTCATAAGCCAGTTGCTATGAGCTTCAAGGTCTCGCTGCAGTTTCAGAATCCTAAAATTTGATAATGGATGTTCCCATCGTTTGAAGCTACTCTACGTTAAGAACTCGAGTTTCATATTGGTGCGCTTGTATCTACTACTGACTGTGTGTCATTAAACGGAGTCTGTATAAAAGTCTAAAGAGCTATCAGCTCAGTGTGTCCCTCTTAAAATGACCTTAAGCGAAATCACTTAGGGATCCTGTTGCTGACTAGGATTCCCCTTGGGAGCACCTAGCGCTTGTGCAGATCTCATGTGGCGCTGTATCTCGATAATTACTATCACAAGGATGAGTAAACTGGCTACACTAACAATTGCTGTCATGACAATCTGCACATTATTCATTGCTCAACCCACTAGTCTGTAATCTGACCGAAACAATGTATTGGAGGATGCAATCAATATGCCACTCTTAGAACGACCTTAAGCGAAATTACTTAATAGGAACCCTATGTCTGACTAGGATTCTCCTTGGGAGCACCTAGCGCTTGTGCAGATCTCATGAAGCGCTGTATCTCGACAATTATTAGCACAAGGATGAATAAAGCGGCTACACTAACAGTTACTGTCATGACAATCTGCTCGGTATTCATTCCTAATCCCACTAATCTGTAATCTGACTGAACAATGTGTCGAAGGATGCAATCAACATGCCACTCTTAAAACGATCCTAAGCAGATTCACTTAGATGCCATTTTGTTGAGGATTTCCTTGATTAGGAGCGCCATCTATTTCGACTCTTGCTGGCCTGAAGAGGAGGGGGCATATTGTGGCACATATGACCGAACAAATTACAAGACCGATTAAAGCAGCAAATACTAGGACGAAAATCATCACTCTATCCATGAGAAGGAATCAATCTAAGCAAATGACCCTTGAGTCCTACGGTTCGGCTTAGTCTGCTAATCCTAATCTGTTATCTGACTGAACAGTCCACCGGGCCCACTCTTAAGACGACCTTCAAGCAGAACTACTTAGAGCCCTTCTTGATGAGGATCATTTTGAGGAGGTTCATTTTGAGGAGGTGCATTTTCTTGAGGTTCAACTTGCTGAGGTTCAACTTGAGGAGGTACAGCTTGTTTAGGAGCACGACGATCACGAAGACGTCTGATGATGTAATTCTTGACCACGGCAAATACGGAGCAAAAGGCAAAAACGAAGACTACACAAGAAACTAAAATGAGGACAAGCAGGCCGTATTGATTCATTGGAACAAAAAAAATCTATGCAAACGACTCTTGACGCGTATGGTGCGGCTTAATCTGCTATCCCAAGTGAGTTATCTGACTGAATATTGTACGGAAGCAGGAAACCTCAATATGCCACCCTTACGACAAACTTCAAGCAGAACTACTTAGAGGCCCTCTTGATGGGGTGCTTCTTGTTTAGGAGCTGTTGCACGTACGATGAGGATAAAGATCTTGGTAAATACGTAGCACAAGCAAGTGAAACCGATTGCACAAGCAATGAAAATGGCAATCAGCACGAAGATGTCCATAAGAAACTATACACACTGCCAGATAGCTCTGGAGACGTACATGTTGCGGCTTCTTCTATTCCTAGTGTGCATGTAATTTGACTAAACATTCTACATAGGCACGAGATCAATGCCGCTTTAAAAAAACACAATGAACTCAAGCTAAACCGTTATGATTTCAATCTTCATGCACGGGAACAGACTCCATCAATGTAGTAGAAGGTGGAGGAAGATCCCAAACGGGTCAAAGCTAAGTAAGCAATCAACTCAAAGATGACGACGAAGATTATAATCTTGTGCGCTAAAGACTGGAAGGCATGTCAACAGCGCGGAGCTTAGTGTGGCGCTAACTGTGAGGGACTCTGTTGGAATGTTCTACAGACGTACGCCCGATCGTATACGTTCCTAAATACTGTCTCCGTACCGTATACCATTGATCTCCGGATCCCTACGGTGATTTCATTGGTATTTTAGGCAGGCCTCCTTAAGAGTGGTAAACCCCACTTTTAGCCCTCTTAAGCTAAAAGTGGGGTCGATTGGGGGTCCACAGTGGTAAACCCCACTTTTAGCACTTTTAGCAGCTAAAAATGGGGTCCATGTGGGCCATTTTAGAATTTAGAGTCAAATTGGCGCCTCAAATTGCGTTTCAGCTTGATTAGACGAGCAACACGTTCAGCGATATTCGGATCGAGAGCCTCACCATCATCGTGCTCGAGGGCGGCCATCTCGTCTTCAGGCCGGAACAAGAGCTCGCCAATGATCGTATCGACAACGGCGTTTGAAATCTTGAGCGTCAGCTCATCGCCGTCAATCTCAATGTACCGGTGCAGCGTGTTGTTGCATGACACGATCCCGTCGAAGAACTTGAGCTGTTCAGACGGCGACAATGTCTAGTACTCGCTCTATTTCTCCTGGTGTTGTGACTCCATGTGTTTGGTCATGACATTAGAGCAGAAATCGGGCCCGTACGTCTGGTTCGTGACGCGCGCGGCGCGCTTCCGGTTCGCTATGTCGACTTGCCGCCCAAAGTATTTGCAAAACGAGCAGACCGCCTCGATAACTGCGGATGTCTTGACATCGCAGTTTGTCACGTGCAGCCCGAGTTTTTGTTTGTAGGCCGGCTGCCAGGGGCTCGACTTTTTCTTCGGCATGATCACTATAGTGACGCGGAGGTCCACAACAAGGTCTGCAAGTGTACCTGTAACTGCAATCGACCCCAAGTGCATCGTTTTGCACCTTTGGACAATGCTCTCTTAAAAATGCTTTGAACAATGCTTTGGTCTCACTCTCTTAAAAGTGGGGTCTGGCGAGGCTTAAATGTGGTAAAAGTGGGGTCTGTTTTTAGAATCCCACATTTAAGGAGGCCTGATTTTAGGCCCATAACTTTGTCCTTCAATGTATGTTTCATACATTCAAGTGGATGGAAGTGGATGGTGCAAAGGTAGCATGTTGTATTTTTTTGTTACGTCTTTGTAATCTATGTGGAAGTCTACTCTACGGAAGGTCTCGCGAATGTCCATAAAAGCAAAGAGAATATAATGAAGATTTGTGGATATGAAGATCCTATCATTCATATTTACTACCTAAATTATAATGCCAATCATGTCTTCGTGATGAATTTTTTGGTAATCACTTCTCAATCAATTGAGATTTGATTTGGAACCAATGATGTTATTCAAGAGCAACATAAGCTTATTGGATACATCAAATTTCAACTAATATTCATCGCTTACAATTACCAAGTTATGTCACATGTTTCCATTCAGCTTCACATATAGAATGTCACACAAAAATTCCAATCCATCTATTGGGTAGAGCCTCGAGTCTAGCACCCATGTGTCATCTTAACTTTGCAAAAAAAGTTTTCACTATGAATGTGTGCTCCAATTGCATGCCGATGCAATCAAGAAATTATCCAACATCCACATCATTTTTTTGGTGTAATCAATTTGTGATTCAATAGCAATAAGGAATGATGGTCATCTTCAAGTAACTGTTGCTTGCATATATCAAGCATGTTGTCAAGCATAATGCACACTTGGGTTTTCTTGAAGGTTGCTAGTACATTAACTAGCATAATATGGATTTATGAAAGAAAAACGAAAGAAACCTCCATGTTCATGTATCGACGTGAATTTGGGCCCATTCTCCTTACCTTGATCATGTGTGACCGTGATGCAGTGCATGGTGTGGGCCTTTCTTTAAGAATGAGGGCTCTATGATATCTAAGGGGTACAAAAAGACAAAAATAATAGGATATTGTTTTATGATGGGGGTGCCACAAGTGCTTGTATAAGGTTAAATATCCTCTTATTGAGGATAACACATGGAAGGTGTCTTATGGTATTTGTAAGTTAAGTGTCACAAAACTTTACCCTCCTTCACCCACCCCAATCAACCTTGAACTAAATATAAGTCTAACTTACAAAGCCGGCGACTAGGATCATGGAGGATGAGAAGGGATGACATAGATTGACCTTAATCAAACAACGGACTTAATCGGACACCTAGATTCACGTAGTACGTGGTTAGGTGTGGATTGAAGAATGGACATCCAAAACATGTATGTTTGGAAGAGATTGGACTATGCACTAAAAATATACTGATCATTCTACACTCGATAGTCAACCTAAATTGGGGGAACCTATATTACCCAAGTAACGAGCACATGGAATCTTCACTTCGATAAATTATGAACAAGATTTGCTTACAAACGCTGAAAATTATGAAGCAAATTGACTATGAACACAATTTGGATATGTTCATCGTAACCGGTTGGCCGCTTTGTTTCGCCGAGGTGGCACTACACGATTGGCTCTGAGCACACAGGTTTGCAGACGATAACCTCGACATCCCAACCGGTTATGATCATCTAAATCGGTTATGGTGACAAGTGACCCACTGTTTAGGTCACCTGCGCGGCTCAACAAAGCGGCCAACCGGTTACGTCCGGTAAACGTTTTATTGGAACCGGTTATCGGTGCAGAACCGGTTCTGCACCGATAACCGGTTCCAATAAAATGATTACCTAATGCATCTTGCACTAAATTGTGTGTTCCATATCATACTCGAGAAGTGGGTGCAGAGAGAAATGCTTCTGAATAACACATGTGTATACCTTACAACTTGAAGAAGCCCGATGAGTGCTCGGTCTGAAGCTTTTCTAATGGAGCGCATGAAGGAACATTTTCACCAAGATTTGCAAACCAACTTGATGTACCTAATGCGAGTTCATCCTAGAATCAGTGTCAAATTTGGTTGTGATGCTTGTGGGGAAGAAACGCTGGCTCAATAGAGAAACAATATTAATAGTTACAAGAACCGATTACAACAGCATGGGATCCGTGGCGCAATGGTAGCGCGTCTGACTTGGACACTCGGCTATGGAGCTCCGCGAAACCAGGAGAGATCTGGTTTTCTAGGAAACATGCTAGAATCCTGAATCCTTAACGCACTGAAATGAATCTTGACTCGACGTTACTACGAGGAGATGCGCCTCCCCGTACTGAATCCAAGGACCCCCAATACGCTAGATTTGGACAACAGCAAGCATGGCGGGTGAAGTCCGTCGGAGAAGGTCGGGGCGGCTCTGGCAGAATCGAAGACAGCAACCCAGAGAAGCAGCAATACAATCCTTCGATTCACAATAGTAGTAGACCCTTCGCGCAGGTAGGAGAGCGATTCCCTCCCACGCCCGTAGCCAGGTCAACAGACTCGGCCAAGATGCAGTCTTCAGCGAACAACACTTTTCCACCCACCAACACGCATAGGGATACTGAAACCGCAGCACAGCTGCCTACAGCCGCCACCCGCAAGCTGGTGGCCACAATCCCCGCAGACCTCCTCGCATCTCTGCGTACAAGTTGCGAAAACAAAGCGTCAGTCTCGCTTCTCGGGCGAATTCAAGGTAAGCATCCCGGGCTCAAAACCTTAACGGCTTGGGCCCGGGAAACCCTTCACCCAACTCTTACTCTATTATCTTTAAAAGCTAACAATGTGTTTGAGGTCACCTTTGGTAGTCCGGAAGGCCGGACTCACGCTCTGAATCAAGCCGACCTCACCTGCGAGTCGGCATCCATCTTCTTTTCGAGCTGGAGGCCGCACTTCGATGCTAGGAAATCACAAGATACCGACAGCCTCGACTACCCGGTGTGGGTGCAGATAGTAGATTTGTGTCAAGTCTTAAGGAATGAACCGTTCCTGCAGACCATTGGTGAGCAAATCGGTCAAGTAATCTCAATCGACAGCTCAGATGCATACAAGGCGAAAATGTTTGGTCCCCGCATTAGGTTGTTGGTGAGAGACCTACATACACTACCGCAAGCGGTTGTAGTCCCGCGCCTGGATGGTGACGGCATAGTTGAATACGCCCTTGAATTCAGTGGCTTACCACACCAATGTGGTCGGTGTCGCTCCCGCGACCACCAAGTCCGACACTGTCTGAGAAAGGAGCAATACCGTAAAAGAGAGTCAAAACCCATCACAACCCAGCCGCAACTGCACAACCCCACAGCCACGAGTGCACCTACACGGACTCTCAGTAACATGATAGCTTCGGGCACAATAACCGGGTCACAAGCAGCGGACAAGGAGAAAGAGGAACAACGAATTCCTACCCAACCCGAAGCGCCACGTGTGGCAACGCAGTCGCCCGCCCCAACCTCGCAGATGTCTTCGGAACAGCCACCCGAGCCTTCCCCCCGCCTTGCAGTTCCAGAATTGCCCACCTTTGGAGCCGACCCCGATCTGCATACAAATGATCACAACTTCCCGAAGCTCCCGTCGTCAAAAAAGAAACCAGAAGGGGAGGGAGCAACCAGCCATTCACCGACCTGCACGTCGAGCTTGGATAGCCCGACTCCGACCCATTTTGTGTGGAGATCAAAACCTTTGATATTGCAACAGGAGGAACCCGAGGGTGGAGAGGAAGTAAAAGGCAAATCAGTTGCTAAAGCCCCAGACTCAACCCCTATAACGAGACAAGGGTACAGGACAGGACGACTTGCGGACGACTTCTGGACAACTATGAACCCACCTAATACACCACTGTCCACACGCAAAACCCTACAGGTCATTCCTTTCCTCCTCACGGACCACAACAAGGAATCGGCAGAATATCTGGTAGATAACAGAACAGTCCCGCATCAACCACTCGCACATGTACACATAGCCGAATTGCTCGCGGGGATACCCTGGACTGAATCAAGAGCAAAACAACATGTGGTTAATGAAGTGGCTCAAGCACTCCACAAAGTTTTAATCTTCACCAGCAAAGCACCAAACCCCCTACAGAGATGGAAACACGGACGTTGGTTTGCTAGTTGGGAAGGCGATTCGGGAGGAGAACATACCTGTACACTATACGTTAGCGTGCAAGTACAAGTGCCCAAAATAAAACCCCGGAAAGGCCAAAATTTCGGCTGGCGTAGGGTGCCACCCGAAATCTGGGACAGAATTAATCTCCACAATTCAGACAAGATCGAAGACAGCGAAGCAGAACGCACCCACTGGCAGAAGATGATCGGAGCACCTCGCCGAAGCTTCAACAAACCCACCACCACAGCAGGTTCAACACAGAACCGGTATTCGGTGCTTACTGAGGAGGAAATCCTCACCCTCTAACACAAAGTATGAATGGAGGCCCTATAACGATAGCGACCCAGAACACCAGGAGCTTGGGTCAAGGCTTCGCAGGGCGACGGAAGAGGAAGGAGATCAAATCCTTCTTCAGACAGACCACCCCAACTACAGATATCCTCCTACTACAGGAGACAAAAATTCCCGAAGCAGTGTGCATCAAACAAGCCAGATTCATAGAATTTAAAGGTGGCTCCAGCCTCTGGAACGAGAGTGCATTCTCAGCTCAAACAGGTAAATTCAAAGGTGGAACAGGTATTATACTAGCAGCAAGTGTGGCATCCATTGTCACTCATCACGGCATACTCTATCCCGGCAGAGCTCAATTCGTGATTCTCAATATTAGTCCCAGCCTTCAATTAGGTATTATGAATGTCTATGGCTTTAGCCATACGGGCGCAAGAGCAATGATGTGGCAGCATCTTGCACAAGCACCCCTACCGGAGGCAACTTGGGTCCTAGCCGGGGATTTCAACAACATCGAAAGTGTAGCGGACAAACAGGGCGGATCCACCAGGACGAGCATCAGCAACCGGGAATTGGAAGCATGGAATAAGTTGCTGCTAAGGCTCCGAGTGAAGGACGCACACAACCTCGGGAACTTTCACAGGAAATCGGCGAAACTTTTCACGTGGACCAACTTCCACACTGACGACACAAGGATACAGACACGGATAGACCGCATCTACATAGTGGAAACTCTGGAAAACATAGGGGGTGAGACAGAAATCCTCCCCACTATTCCAGATATTTCAGATCATGCTGGAGTCATCCTGCACACACATCGCACCACAAAGAGAAAACACCAACAACCCCCCTTTAATAAAGGGCTTCTATTGAATCCTGAGAGTAAAGCCGCACTTCTGCATACATGGAAGGCAGTTATGGATTCTAATCTCGAAACCTGGAACAAGAAGATGGTTGCGGCGAATCAAGCCATCCGAGCCAAATCGGAAGAATTGACTAAGGCACAGAAGAAGAAGTGGAAAGAGGCCTACCTCTCTCAATTCGAAGACATCAGTAAGGCTGAGGAGGAACTTCAACGTAACTGGAATTCGCAGGAAGCTCGCGACAAATTGAGTGATGCCCAAGCTGTCCTGCACGAAGTAAGACAACAGAAATTTCAGTATCAAGAAAGCGCTATTCTTTCCAAATGGGCAAGAGTCGGGGATAGGTGCACAAAGGAATTCTTCGAATTCCATGAAGGGCACAGAAAACCGATCTCCATCTCACAATTGCGAGGAGAAGGAGACAGGCTCATCACCACACAAGCTGATCTGGAGACCCACATTCTGACCTTTTACGAACAACTCTACACTCGTGATGACAACGTTGAAGTAGATGAGGCAGCTCGGGAGGAGTGCTTCAGAACACTACAACCGACTGTAACTGAAGAACACAACCAAGAATTACTGCGGCCACTTACTTTGGAGGAAGTTACCACAGCAATGAAGCAACTCCCCGCAGGGAAGGCGCCAGGAGTAGACGCTATCCCGGCAGAATTTTACCAAGCCATGTGGGAAGACATTGATACTGACATCTTCAGTTTTGTTTCGGAGTCCATACAAGATGCACACATCGAGGCAGAATTGAATGTCAGCAAGATAGCCCTCCTCCCCAAATCCGAAGACCGCAGCAGAGTTCAGAATTTCAGACCTATCTCCTTGCTGAATACTCTTTACAAAATTGTGGCTAAAGTCTATGCGAACAGAATGAAACCACTCCTACACAATTGGATTCTACCCTCCCAAACCGGTTTTGTTCCAAACCGATGCATCCTCGACAATATATTTCTTGCATTCGAGGCCATAGAGTGGACTCTAGAAAATAAACAGGAATTGAGCATGCTCTTACTTGATTTCGAAAAGGCGTACGACAGAGTGAATTGGACATTCCTGAAGCACACAATGGCACGCATGGGATTTCACGACACCTGGATTCAACAAGTGATGTCACTCAACCAGAATGCAGCTGCCGCAGTGATCGTCAATGGGGAGCAATCCCGAACGTTCAACCTCCAGCGCTCTGTGCGTCAAGGATGCCCGCTGGCACCTTATCTCTTTCTCCTGACTGTAGATGTCTTAGGCCAAATGTTACAACATCCTCTTCACAGCGTCAAAGGCCTTCAACTACCAGATAAGTCAAGCATAACCAACCAGATGTTCGCCGATGATACTCTCCTTTTTCTTGATGGCACACCAGATAATCTCGACAGAGCCCTTACAGTGATTAACAAGTTCGGGGCGGCATCAGGAGCTAAGCTTAACCTTCATAAATCGGTGGGCCTTTGGCTGGCCCACCGAGAGAGGCCATGGACGTGGGGTGAAGAGGCAGGTTTGAAATGGCTACACACAGGTGAAGTAACGCGATACCTGGGCTATCCTTTCGGCCTGCAAATACCTCAAAAGGAAAAGGACGGTAAGATGCTTGGCCAAATACGAAAGCACTTACTCAAATGGTCGGCACACCCGTTATCGTTAGCAGGTCGTATCATGATCTCCAACCAGGTGATCCTCTCCTCCATCTGGTACCTCGCTTCCTGCACGGATTTCACAGGAAAAGCACTCAAAACTGCCAAGGCCACAGTTAGAAACTACATATGGTTTGGAAAGAGAGAATCATGCGCGAGAGCCAAGGTGAAGTGGGACACTGCTGTCCTCCCAATTGTCCGTGGTGGGGTTAAAATCCTGGATCCACAATGGCAAGCATCGGCCTTATTGGTAAAACAACTGATTAGAGGCCTCTCTAGTGGATACGAACCATGGAAAATATTAGTCAGGTACAGAGTCAGCCAAACACGGCAGTCTAGAAGAGGCAGGTGGCCGGCTCACCCAAATTGGATGATGAATGCTCGAAACCTCGTCAAACAAGGGTCTCCCTTGTGGCAAGGCATAATGAAAGCTTGGAATACAATTCAGTCTGGGCTAGAACAACAGGATCCGAGCAGTTGGGCAGAAATTATCCGACAGCCCCTGTTTGGCAATAGGTTTCTCACAAATGACCTAGGCATCCAATGGGGCACTGACTCACGATCAACCATTCTAAGGTGGATGGAACGCGGGATGCGCTCCCTCAGGGATATGGCTACACCAGACGGCCGAGGCTGGCTGCCCTTCGCCCAAAACCCGAAACTGCACCACAACCGAATTACTGGAGCCCTCTACAACAACATCCTTCACAACATTCCTTGGGACAATAACCCCCCTAACAACATCACACCGAGACAATGGGTGGCACCCAAGGAAGCAGATGGATCCATTCACCGAATACTCCACATTACTCGAGAGGACCCCTTGGAAGCTACTCTCTATCACAAAGACGCCACAGAAAGGATCAAACCAGCAGCACAACAGAACCTCTGCTTTGGAGAAGAACTAGGGGAAGTCAGAGTGGTTAGCTGCATTGGCGACAAAAGAACGATTCTCGAATTCAACCCAATCACTACAACTGAAGAACATTCACTCTGGCTGTGGGGAGGGGAGTGGATTAAACATCTAGAGTGGGATCCCAAGGATTGGCAGTGGCGGAGGATCGGGATACTTCCGGACACCAACATCTTGAACTACTCTACAAAACGAGGGTACCGCACAACACTCAGACAAAATAATCACCAAATGAAAGTAGATGCAGAAATGGAAGCCGCAGGCTTTAACAGCAAATCAAGAGCAAAATTTTTTAACCGCATTTGGCACCCCTACCTGCCAAGGAAGGTGTCAGCGATGCAGTGGTTAATCTTAACGGAAGGCTTGCCAGTCGGAGCATGGCGAGAGCGACTCGGAATGCCGAATCAATGCCAACTCTGCCCCTTGCATCTTCGCGAAACGCTTCAGCACGCATTTCAGGAGTGTTCGGAAATTGACCGTACCTGGGAGCTATTTCGAGCCGTTCGACAATCTGCTGGCCTTCCAGCTTCCTACATCACCTGGCAAGACATCAGCCGAGGACTGATGTCCGATCCAAACGGCCCCAGCATGGAAGAAGATCTCCGCTGGGACACGGCAGCGGCGGTCACCGTAAATATGAACACACCATGGGACGTGCTAAGGGCGCAGTTACTCTGGTCCATTTGGTGCAGACGAGTGGAGGTGGCATTTCGAGATGACCAATTTCATTTGGGCGCTGTGCTCTGGCACGCCTGGCGCAATACGATTTATTGCGCAATGGAGGCATACAGGGAACTTTCTCGACACGCTCGAAATGAAGAAAAGAGACAGGAGCTCATCTCCTGTTTCCAACAAGTGTGGACGCACGCTAATATTTTTGGTCGACTCAGTAACGGCGACATCAAGTGGAACATCACGCCCCTGGCGACCTTTCTCCCAGTCGACCTCGGAGCATGGAATGCCGAACCAATCCTCATCCGACGCCTGTCCCAATCCCCCGATCTAGAGGCCGAATTTACTGCCCGCCAGGACTTCGCCCAATTGGTAGAAGACTTCCTACAGGAGGCGGCCAACGAATGGCAACCGGCCGAGAATGACTCACCCCCGCACCAGGCGCACGGCCCAGAACTCCCCGAACAAGAGGAGCCATCTTCCCCGATTGACGGCCCAGTCCCACGAACCGGCCTAGAGCCCCCAGCAAACGCCAATACACACACCACACAACAGAACACGGCCAACACTAACATCCCTCCCAGACGGCAGGTGCTGAGCGAACGGGATGGGCAGGGGACCGCAACACTCCTCCCCTCGACCTCGCGCAGACGAGCCCCGGATAAGGAGAACCTCCCCCCCGCACCCCAGCACCCTCAAGCGCAAACAAAGAGCAGGCCTAAACGGAAGTGCCTTCGCAAATTTAACCACCCCTCACGGACCTTAATCCCTTGCGCTCGGAGGCACATCGAAGGGGAGACGTGTCAAAATAGCAGAAATCGTTCCTCTTCACCTCGGGAGACCGAGCAGCCGCGGCCTCGCGGAAGACTGGTGAGCCGGCCGAAAGTGAAATGCCTATTTGGCCCACGTGCCAAACAGAGACAGGGGGTTCGTACACGACACACCATCACTGATACGACAGACGCTGATAAGGATCTCCCCGAATCATCCCTCGGATTGCACCCGGAGCCGCCAGAGATACGGCCCTGCCTCGCAACTGAGCCTCCACCGACCCCCCCCACCAGACACTTCAATGTCGACCGAGTCACTTTTACGCACCCGCATCCAACCCGGCGAACGCCGTTTGATCATTATTGGCCATCCTGCGCTCCGGCTCCGGCCCCGGATTCGTTCTTCTTCGCCCAACGACGGCTGGGTATCTCGGCAGAGGCCCTGGAAAACGCAATCTCACAGGAGATTGATGATCTCCTTCTAGAAATTGAGACCACCCGCAGGCGGGAACTTCTTGAACAACAGCCAGTCGAACGGCCCCTCTCCAGAGAGGACTGCCTTCGAATGTTTCAAAACGGAGAACTCCCTACTACGGGCGCCATGGCTGGTGTCTACCGTTGGGCGGCAAGCCTCGACCTCGAGGACGCTCCTACTCAGCTCAACGCAAGCGAATGAGTCGCCTCTGCGTGTGGCATCGCCCTCCCCGGGCCTCCCACGGGGGCCCTCCCCTGTCCCTCGTTGTGTACACCTGGCATGCTGGCCTTTTCTCCCGCCCGTTCTTTGCGGGTTTGTTTTGTGCTTTGGGGTTTTTACCCCCCCCCCCCCCTCTTTTGGGGCTTGTACTCGGTTTTTTCATTTAATTACCTCGGTGAGGTTTTCACGGTAGCGCGTCTGACTCCAGATCAGAAGGTTGCGTGTTCGATTCACGTCGGGTTCAAATTTCCGAATTCACCCAGGACAGCTTTTTCCTTTTTTGGACTGGACAGGGACCGGTCGAGAAAGAGGAATCGGGAAAATTACCATCAATTTAGAGGAATCTAGAGAATATATCTCAAATTAATAAAGAAAAACTGGAAGATGTCGTCTATCAACATGTAACCAATTGGACTTGGAAACACTAGGATCTTGACCACTTATGCCCAAAAATATCCCTGGACAATGTCATTATTGACATGTTTGTGTGGGTTGAAAATTAGAACAGAGGAATGTATATGGAAGGAAGGAAGGAAGGAAGGAAGGAAGGAAGGAAGGAAAGGGAAAAAATATACAAATGAAGACATGTGGAAAACGAGTCTTAATGCATTTTGTTACATTATCAACAATCAAAATTAGTTGGAAAGGTGTGTGACCTAAGGATATGATGTATTTTATTATTTATACTTATCATTTTGATATTACTAGAAGGAAAATATAATGAATTAAATGAATAATATTGGGGTTTAACTAATATAAAGTCCTATATAACGTATCCAATTTAGGGTTTTTTTTTGGATATAATATACCATGTGGGATAAACTATAGCCTTAATTCGAAGTGGACTCTACTACCTTACCTCGAAGGTTTGGAAAAATATGCTCACTAAATATTCGCACACTCCTGAGAGCACAATTATATATGTTGAGCAAGTCCCTCAAGCTGATTAAAGGAAGAATTCTTCACTCTCTTTCTCATATGGGAGATGACCCCATCATTCTTTGAGCACATCATGAATCCAAAATTTTAGCCCCTTTTAGCTGGATACCAGCCAAGGTATACTTAAAAACGTACTAAGGTAAGTGCGCCAATGACCGCACGATCAATCTTCAAGTCCTTGTAAGTACAAATTTATAAGCTTAAATTGTTTCAAATTTTGAAGGATTGTTAATTGTGAAGTGAGGATTCTCTTACAAAAAAATAAAAATGAAAGATATTTTGATTTGTGAAAGCTATTACAAAATGAATCCAAACATACACAAGTGGATCTCAAGAGCTTAGTGAGAACCCTTCACCGCACAGTGTGCGGTACCTGTACATTCACGTTCTCTCCGAAATTCCCTAAACGTTCCCGAAGTTCCCGCGAGAGTTCTCAAGATTGAAAACTGTGCGGTGGCTGTGCGGTCCATGGGCCGCGTTCGGTCAATGGCACACTTACCCTACCAGAAAAAAATCTAATTGTAAATGCTGCAATTGTTAAAAAGGATCATGACGTGTTTTCAATTGTTCGGGAAGGGTTAATTGAGTGCAAATAATGTTGATTTCTTAGTGCATGCCTCTCTAGGTGTTGTTTAATCAGGTACTTACAAGGTGCTATCTCATGCATGAGGTGAGCACTAGAAGCTCTTCATTCATGCTTGTTTGTATACTAAGAAGGTTGCATGGAATCTATTCGTAGGTTTGCTTCAGAATAATTGACATGAATTGAATTGGAGATGTAACGTAGACTCGTAACATTACTCAGCTCCTTGGTCACGTTTTGTGGGACCATGTATCGGACGAGCATAATTTTCTTTTGATTCTTAGGATTCCCCATTTATTGGGAACAATCAGGTTATGTACTGTAGAGTTTTTAATAATCAACTCCATATGATCAATTTTTTTGGATCACAACCTCTTTTTTTGGAAAGAGACCATCATCTAGTTGCTTAGTTTTGATATGTTGTAGCAACTCCTAATGTTATCACTAGTATATGTTCCATGTACAAACAAAAAGTTCCCAAGGGAGGGGGGAAAGTCAATGTAGACAATACAATACTACTTAGATGACCAAAATACTACTTATTGAGATTTTGACTTACAAAGTATACATATGGGGTGGGTATTGTTCCAACTAATGTTTAGAAAAATAAATACGAAAATACGAAAATATGAAATTTTGGGGAGAGGTAAGTGAACCTAAATGTGCCCTCAAGTTCCTCACAAGAGAACTCTATTTCATCCAAACATTATTTATACCCCCCCAAAATATTCATATGTGTTCATCCAAGAAGCAATTATTGTCATACTCCCAGTGGCTTTGCCAATCAAAACCCACGTTTATCAACCTATATACAAGGAATGCCTAAATTTGTTTCCAATCAATGATATTTTGTAAAGATGACTGAGGCAATCTACTAAGGATGTTTGATAATTCCCTTATACATAAACTTGGGTCTATAGTGCATGCAAGAAGAAATAGTACTAATGCACGCTCCACTTATGTCAATTACAATGCATAACTAGACAAAATTCTTCAATAAGCTAATTTTGGGCGATGTCAATTTCAAGGAAATTAAAACTTGAAAGATTTGCGTTCTTGGCCTAGGGTGGCAACTCAAACAAATAATTACAGGGGGCTAGTCCAAAAATTTCACAAAGGCATAGATTATGTACACATAATCGTACATATAATCTAGATCATGTTTCAAATAATCTAGATTATGATTCAAATTATCTAAACTATGCTTCACATAATTTGGATTCAAGAGTTTAAGAAGAGAAGTGGAGAGAAGCCACCGAGAGAAGTTGGGAAGAGATTTAGGGTTAGGGCTTACAAGCCAAAATAATCTAGATTATCTTCAAATTTTTGTAGATTATATTAATTATAATTAGGTATGATGGAGACCAGATTATGGATGAGCTCCCATGTCCAAGAGAACGTCCACATTATTTTCATATGATTCATGTATCATATATAATACATAGACATGTTCAAATCAAAAAATATTACATATTATGGACGGTCACAATGTGCACTACATCACTCCATTCTAAATTCTGTAAAATTGTTCTTTGGTATGAATATACAAGGACAATGTGGATGGATCATCTATTACAAATTATTTTGCACTAGTTGCCACCCCGGGGTACTTGGCCTTCTTATCTTCCATGTTATGAGATAAGACAAGGCAGATTCAACTTGTATTAACCTGAATCCCCTAAAGTAGCAACTTTGTAACTTAAAGCTCTTCAAATATCACATTTCAATAGTTAAAAGCATTCCCTCTGACCTCCTTGTTATCATTGTGCAAAGCTCCTAGATTTGTCTGAAGAAGCAAGGGAGGGGGGTTGATTATGAATGTATGATATAGTATAGCAGTTTTATTCATTATGTTTTTCATTACTTAATATTTAATTATATAGATTTAACATCAGAATTATGAATGTGTTTTTTGTTTTTCACCATATTGTAATGACATAAAATTCAAGTCATCATTGAGGGTTCACATATTTCTCATGAAATTTAAGTTTATAAAAAGTATTTTGATGGATCCGCCCATAGGATTGAAGCCACCAAAAAGATCATATTTTGAAAATATTTACTTAAACACGAGTTAAAGTATGTCAAGTATGTGTGTTCATGATGTGCTTGAACAACCACATGAGGTTTTAGGTACGCTCTTAACCCCTAGTATCCTCTGTGACCATAATGTGGTTGTGAGCAATTCGCTTTGACCCCTTTGACACTAGTCCAGATGGTTTCCTGATTGTTCAACTACTCCTCTTGTTCATATCCAAGTCTGCTATGTTATGTCATGTGGATAGTTTTGATTCAACATATTTTAGCTAGTTTTGGAATAATTCAAACATGGGAGTATGCTCCCAACTGGTTTACGATGAAGCCGGTCCACACACCAAAACTTGACATTTGTCACCTCTGCGGTTTAGGGGCAAGGTAGTCTAAACATGTTTTTTGTTGATCCCTATGTGCAAATGATTCCCAATTGATCTAGAAATTTTCATGACACTCAAATGCAACATATCCTAAACATCTACCGTTGGAATTTCTAGGTGGACATGTCTTGGTGGGTGTAAATCCATGTGGAAGGTGCACAGTTGCGGGCCGTTGCCTCAAATTGCAAAGCTTCCTAAAAAATCACAATATAATGGTTTCAAGATTTGTGAGGTGATTTGAGTAGGTCCCATCTTTTAGCCGAGGGCAACATTTTTTCATTTGGAGATGATTTGAGTGAAGGTTTGATAAAAAAACCCAACCCTACTTTAATCCCTAAATTGCTGCCCCTCAAGACCACTATTCAAATTCCTAATATAATCTCCCAGTAATAAAACTTCAATGTCTAAAATTTGGACTGTGAGTAGTCACCTCTAACTTGCAAACATCTAAGTAGTTGGATTTGTCAAAACAACTTTAGATCTTCAACTACGGTTACTAAAATTGAGGTCACATTTTCTTAGCAAATTTGAGGGAAATAAGATGTGGGAAGTTAGGGGTTAATAGGGTGCTCAAGCACTGGTTCAATTGTTTAATCCCCCTTTCCATCCTTCCGCATCTCTCAATCCTTACCATTTCAAAATTTTGACAGGCTAATACAATCCTAACATTTGACAAATCTTGTTTGGAGGCTAATCTCTTTTTGGTGAACTTTCTTGAGTAATTCAGCCTTGCCATATACCACTCAAATATGAGTGACCCATTATGAAGAGTCCACATGCCTTTTGAGGCAAAGCTAAACAAACATGCTTATTGACAAGGCATATGCTCACACATTATATGATGTACCCCTTCCTAGTTTCTCTAGACCTATTCAAATTGAAGTCATGTAAGGCAAGGGAAGCACTTAGTAGAAATTCACTACAAGGATCACGGATCATTGCCACTTTTCTTGGGTCATTATGAAGTAAATGCTAATCCTAAATCTATTAGTGCAATAGATTTGGATATCCAAATTTTACCTTGTAGTGGCACAAAACTAGTGGCAATGACCCGTGGTCCTTGTGGTGTTTTGTAGATGTGGCATAGGGTGATCCCATGGGGTGCACGTCTCATTAAAAACCAAGAACTACGTGCGTTTGCAACATCCTCTAAAAACCCCCTGTATACAATTTTTTTTTGGTTGTAAAATCAAGTAATACATGTACAGTTGCAATGATAAAATACAAGTGACAATATGTGTCCGTAAAAAAAAACATATTCATATATAGTCATTAACATAAGCATACAAATATACTTTTGGGTAATAACGAACCCCTATTATATGTATAATGTAAAGCCCTAGCATTCATTCATAAAGTCATTAAAGCTTTTTTCATCTCCCAGATGTAACTTATAAGCATCTCAGTCTATAATATATGTCATAGAAGAGAATGCAGTCATTGTTTCCTAATCTACCATCAAATGATCTATAAGATCATAAGTTCATTTATTGTTGGTTCCTTTTTGATAAACCAATCTCCATGTTTGATGGACGGTCCATCTAGTCAATTGGATCCCTATTCTCCACCCAATGATCACCAAATTTTCTATGCATCCTATAAACCTTCCCAACTAATCAAACCTTAATTGGAGCTATTTTTTTGGTGTACCACTTATTTGATAATTCTATCTTCAGGTGTGCTCAAAAAACACACTTCACAATCACAACCAAGATTTAACATAGTATCATGATTTGCGGCGATAAGGAATTTAGGCTTTGTATATTATATGCCAACCTTAATTTGAGTCAATCAATCTCTAGATAAATTTGGACTACCATTCAATTGACTAACAAGTGTACTTATGAAAATTCTAGGCTCCCCTACCTCTACATAAGCCACAATGGATTGAGAAGGCATTTCAACATTTTCATACTCATCAATTAGCATATTTAAGGCATGTCAAAGCTCACTTTGCAACTCCACATCTTCATGTAAATCATTTTCAACTCTTGACTGCATGTTTGAAATGTCCTATCCCATACGAAGATTTTCCTTGTCATCACTTGGTGCTATGGAATCATCAATCAATGTAGGATCATAATCACACTCCTCATTCTCCTCCATATTTCCAAATAAACGAGCCTCAAACAAGTGACCCTACCATACAAACACAAATGTTGTCTATTTTCTAGAAATTCTCTATACATGTACATGATTGCATTTATAATTTGTGTAACATATGTATACTTGATATTAAAAAATTCAAAATAAATACCCCTTATGTGCACTCACGTATACTCGTGTGTGTTAAGAAAGGTGCACCCCCGGGATGCTGATGCCTTTGGAAAATGTGTCAAAGCAACTAACCCTGCCTTTTTGAGTTGATGAACATGACATCTTGCATCATATTTAGCTAAAGAACATCCCTAACTTGCCCATACTATATGATTGCTTACCTACAAATCACGAATGCTTAAGGATAAGTTAAATAATGTTTCATTGGCAATCAACCACGATAAATCGCTTGATTTGACATTGGGAGTTTATACGATCCAAACCAGTTCTAGTACCAACCAACTGTGCAAAGCATTCAAGCCAGAGGAGCCAATGCTACTGATAAAAGCTGGATAAGCAAGTGCGTAGAGACATAGAATCAACAATCAATCCATGTTTCTACACAGTTATATGTCAAAATGATAATGTGCATCAGTGCCCGGGAAGTTTTTGGGCAAAGTCGGTCAAGATCCTCGTGATTCTAAATCCAGCCGGTTACATGTTTACGTCTTCCAGTTTTGCTTCATTCATTTGAGGCATATTCTATAGATTCCTCTAAAATGATCGGTAATTCTCCTGAAGTCTCGAAGATCAACCGGTTCTTTCTCAAACTCAACCGGTTCATCTGTAACTAACCGCCAGTTCTCCCTGAGCCCTGATGCACATTGAAGCTCAAGACCTAATATAATGTGACTCAACCTGGAAGGCAGCCAAATTTATCCAATGCGGCATGAAGGGCCGGTGAGAGAGTAAGGTCGGCAGCCGCACCAATTTTTTGTATTCTTAAGATGCAGTTCCTTGCTTCTTGCACCTCGTCAGGATGGTTGGACCGTGTGATGTCTATTGAGGAGCATTCTGTCGAGGTTGAGCATGAGTTCAGGACCACAGTCTACCCTTGTTCACCAAATGCCGCTAGTGTAGAGAACACACAAAGCATGGTGGGTGCAATGACAAACTCTAGCAATTTGTGGTCGCCTTGAAAATGAGTGGTTCCAAGAGGTGTGTAAATTATGATACGTCGGACCCACAAGTGATTTGAGGATGGGATCGCACCATAATATGGAAAGTTGGAAGATGTGGAACCAGATGGTCTCACATCTTGATCGGAATCAACACGTGGTGTTTCTTCATTTATATGCATACCTTGATGACAATTTTCAAAATCGCTCCTAAGATGATGACTTGACGGCCCGAATCCTGAGGTGTTTACGTTGATTGGGTCGTGTGCTGAAGCATTGGTACCAAGATCAACATTGAAATTTGTTGTTCCATCCTTTGCTGACATGCCATCTTGCAAATTCTTGTCATGAGGTGCTAGGACAAACGGGTCTGTAGATAAAGATGACATGGCGCCGTGTGCTCTCAATGAATCTCCACTCTCACATGGCAAATGTGAAACAACTTTTGGAAAGCCTTGATGGTCCGAGTGTAAATAATATGAATTAGGTCGATGACCAAACTCTGCCATAAGCTCCGCAATCTCAAATGCTTCTTTGTATGCTTCCTCAAAGGCTGATTGATTCACTTTTGGGGCACCCTCTTCCACGAATTTGCAGATTTGTTGAGGAGACATCCCTTGTGGGATGGGTCGAGCAAGACCATGTATGTACACTCTTGGATCAACATTGAATAGACCTTGTTTGCCAAGTGCAAAGTGAGCAGCATCGCGGATGAGAACGGCTTGCTTAAGGCTCTGATATTCTCCAAGATAGATCCTAGACAAGTTGTCTCTTTGTGAAGAGACACGTGACTCAAACAACATTCGGACACCTTGTTTCCCTCTTCGGCCCCGACAAGAAATGCCACGAAACTTTGTCTCCATTGCATCACGCAAGCCTCGTTTGGATGCAATATCCCATGGATTTGTGATGCCAAATTTGGCTGATGATGTATGACATTTTGATCATGTTGAGCACGCCCGCGTCCATTTAGATTTGAGGCCACTTCTCTAAACTTTTGGAATGGATGCCCAGCCAATCTTAGCTCAATACATACATATGTTGCACGAAATTCCTGCGAACCATTTGAATATGTACCCCATTTGACCCTCTCTCCACGTAGCCCATCAAGTACTTGAATATAAAAACCACTAGAATAGTAAAGTAGGTGTACATTTGATATACTATCTTTGTCAATTCCAAAAGAAACACAATCCGGGAGGACAAAGAAGATGAAGGAAGTTTTGCATCACACTCAACATCCAGATTGCTGAATCGGTTTTGATCCTCAAGATTTAAAAGTACAAACCGAGGCAGTACTGATCTATTTTATCTTTACAGAGTGTTGTCAATACCTGCAGAGTATATACCTGAATGCTAATTGTTGGCTGTTGTCTTTCTGCTCATTTCGTTTAATGGAACCTTTGAAAAGAGGGAAAAGAAAAGATTTCTCGTGGAAGAAGGTCTAAGTAGAAGAGGATGCATAAAGTAGCCTTGGAAATATGAAAAACCATTCTCACAGGAAATTAACCTTTGGGCATTTCCAAGTTACCTCCAATTCTTTGTACAGTGATGTCATTTATCCCTCAACAGTTATGCTTTCTCTGAGGAAACATGTTACCACTGAATGGCCTCTTTTTTTGCAGACACTGTATTCGGTAGTTAATCTGGCCGGCCCTTGTTTTCTTTGAAATTTCTAAAACTAGGTACTTATTGACTGACAAATCAGAGAGAAACATTACCAATAACTCAGCACAAATATTTTCAAAGTTGCAAAATACACCTTGCTGTCACAACTCCAACCTATGTTCGGGGAAAACCGACGGCTAGTTCATTATCAGCCGATGGATTCCCCCTCATGGCCGGTCCAAATTTCCAACCATCGGATGGCAATCCGACTGTAATTTCAATCCTCCGGCAATTAGCCGATGAACCAGAAAATGTCCCGGAAATGTAGTCAATTCTTCTTGTGAGTTACTGGATTTCAGCCGGAAGCATCCAGAGCGCTATTGTCTGGGGCATCTGATGATGCACTTGAGGAAGTACCCTAAACCTTAAACTTTTTAAATTATGCAACCTTTCCATGACCAAATCCAATTGCTTCTATGAAGAATTGGGGGACCCTTGGCCTTCAAGCGGTGAAGGCATTGCTAGGTTCAATTCCTGCCAAGGATATTAACTCTTCAAATTTAAAGTTTTGAACATGCCTTTCTTTTCACTTATTCAAGATTTTGTACTAAGAAATGATTTCTAATAAATTTTCATACATTTTTTAAACAATTAGTGCCAATATGAAAATATAGGCAATTGGCCGATGGATTTTACAAAAGACTAGCTCTTGCCAATGTAAATTGGGAAAAATCCGACCCTTCGTAGCAACTACCGGCAATTAGCCACTAAGGCTTCAAAAACTTCCCGAACTCTGACTCCAACAATGAATGCATCGGCTGTTGCACATTCATGGATATTGTAATAGGCTAGTCAATTGTGGGAAGATAATGTATTCTTGTTTTGTGAATTTTGTGAGGAAATTATAAATTTTCATGGGGAATGGGGTATGTGTATTGGAGGGGTGGGGTGGTTTGTGGGGTGGGGGTCCTTCTGACTTAAAATTAGGAGAGGGGGGGGGGGGGGGAAATTGGAGGGTCACTAGGAAGTGGTCAGAGCTAAGGTGGAGTTGTGTGTTTGTGTGACATAGACATTGAGTGTGGTGGGAAGTGGAGATGTAGAAGTTGTCTATAAGGCTTGTGTGGATGAAGTTGGGCCTACCTTGTCTAGTGAGATTTGGTGAGTTTGGGATTGGTACAAGGTTAAGGGTATTTGTGTAAGTGTGTCATCCAATGTTTGCATTTTTTTTTGGGGGGGGGGGGGGAATTGTGTGCTCGTTGTGCATTTTGTCCAAAGAGAAAGATGTCTCGGTTAAAATCTCTTTGAAGATGGGGATAAATGTCAAATTTAAGGATTTTTTTCTTCTATTATTTGTTGTATGGTGGGTATTAAGTATATGTCCTCTTCATGTGATGGCATGTATAGGTGTATATGGAGGATGGGGAGAGAAGGGTTTGCTGGTTATTTGTATTATCTTAAGATTTGGGATAAGTTTGATGGGTGTTGCGATTTTCATGATGTTTCCGGTTAAGGCAATGGATTTATGGATCAGGGTGATTAGTCCACTTCTTGAGGAGGCGTATTGTATGTGTGGTCACGTTAGGCAAGTGATTGCATCTATTATATTATTAAATATTATATTGGGAGAGGGGAATTGTAGGTCTATGTATGTTGTTGATTTGTCTATTGGGAGTTTTGTTTCTTATATGAGGATGATTGACATGGGGGTTGTGGAGGTTGGTAAGTAAGTGGATATCTTGTTGGCATGTGCTCAAGTGTCCACAATTCCAACTTCCTCATCCATCCCATCAACCAAATTTAAAAAGAATAATGTTTATGATGATACTGCTTATGAAGATATCAAACCATATATAAGTCATGACAAGTTTGACTACATGAAAAGAGGTAATTGCCTCTCGGAGTCAATTATAATGAATTATGTTAGTGGGATCTCTTGACTCCTTATATTTTACTTTGTGTTGTTGTAAATTGATCTAGCCTTGTCATAGCCATATGTTCGTATATCTAGAAGATTAAGAAATACTTAGAAAATATTTCATTTGAAATTTAGGGAAAGAGGTCACGGCATTGATGAAAACCAAGTGGATTATGGAGAGTAATTAGTTTTTTTTTTTTTTAATTGACAAGTTGTTCAACAAATGAAAAAAAGAAGTCTTAGAATGAAAGTAGGTAACAAACAACCATCTAAGGGGTTGATCCCATACAAAGACTCTTCTCATGCCAAAGAAGGGTTAATGACCATGTTTGAGCAATCCAATTGCAGATAACTCAAATGGCATCAAAGAATATATTTGCCTCAAACATCATGCTAGTAAGCACCCTATGGTAGTCTAAAGGACGGTACGATATGGCACATGTGACATAACGACATCAGTGGGTTCAATGCAATGAAGATCTACAAACAAAGGCTATTGGCAAAGGCTTGGTTCTCAATGGATGCCCATTGCCTACGAAGAATAGGGGGAGGCAAGGAGGGGACTATTAAGGACATCTACAATAAATCACATGTTTGTCCACACCCCCATCACTGCCAACACCAACATCGGGCACCAACGTGGACAATGAATTTGATAATCATATGAGCCAATGAGTTGTCGTCTTGGTCTCTTTTTTTGTATCCCTTTGAACTTAAAAGTTGACAGGTTGACTAATTTAAGATCCAAAATTAGGTGTTCACTTCATATCATTTAGAGGTCATTCTAACCCTCCAAACAAGTATAAATTAAAAAAATCTAATTGAATCAAACCAAAATTGGTTGTCATTTAAAGAATGTACTATTCAAGAAAATGAGGGTGAGGTGGAGCTTGCCTTACGTCCACCTAGTGCCACCTTGCACTCACACATACAGTGTTCATCACCAAAGTCTCGCCACCTAGAAAGATGGGACAATAGGGTTCCACCCTAAGCCAAAATCTCAACCATTTGTTTCATCAAATCTTGAGCGTGGACGGTGGAACAACTACCCTAAATATGATATTTAGCGTCACCAATTCTAATTGCCTTGCTCAATACTAATTGAAAATCGTGGTGTAGTTTCACCAACACTAATGTCAACCCAACATAATTAGGGAATCATAGATTTACAATGTTGCATTACTGACATTTATCAAGTGATTTTTCATCCTAATTTTAATCATTCATGGCAACATATATCTCATCACAAGTTGTTGCCAAAAGAAGATAACACTATATTCGTTAAAAGGAGACTTTCTCTTGTCTCAACTTAATATATGGACCACAACAACATGATGTCGCCCAAAATTATGTTGTCAACAATCTCAAATATATTATCAGTCCTAGTATCCCAAAATCAATCGTTGGTTGACATAAGCACATTGGGTAGAGCATTTGACACCAACTTCATCAACAAAAATACATTGGGTAGAGCACTTGAAACCAACTCCGCCAAAAAAAATCATATGTAATGATTCTATTATTAGCATGTCCAATAATATATATACACTACGAGCTACATAGCATCATGTATTAAATGAAAATTTGTTCAACTGTACAATATAGTCCCCCACATAATAATAAAATAAAGTTAACATTTGTTGGCAAATATCCTATATGGATATTCATCCAACCCCGAACAATATAGCGTTTCTAAGTTCAATCCAAACTCTACACCAATTTTGAAGAGCACACATATGACTAATACGTATCTACTAGTTACATATGAGACTATAGTCATGATAACACAATTCTACCAATGTCTCATTCAACGTGGTTTGCTTCTTGTGTGATTTGAGCAAGGTTGTTTTTTGCAAAAATTATGTACTTTTGAGGGATGGACACTGATCCACTATGATTTTTCCATGGTATCCATACTATGAATATGGGATCTATATCAATCCAAGATGGACTGTGTTTAGAATTCACCCTCCACCGAAAGTTAGGGTTTGTATCCCAGCCCGTGTAATGCCGAATCACATCTTCATTCCGTGCCGTTGGTCGGTAGTACTCCACTTGAATTTGTCGAAAATGAGGACTAGAAGTTGCAAAATTTGGTTTGGACAAAGCTCTTGCTACCCACACTGGCTTTGCATATGTCTCATCTCAAGGACGTAAAATGAGCATATAGCCTTCATGACAATCCACTGCAATGCGGAAAGATGGTGGGGGACGGTTACTAGTTGGCCCGATGTAATGGTCATCTACATCAAACTCCTCAGGAACCTCTCCATTTCCCAAAAGACTAGCCTTCGAAGCTTGTACACCGACTCGTGTTTGTGGCCAAAATCCATGTTTTAAAGTAAAGGGGGTATCTTGGTGAAGGTCTACCAAGGCGGCACGAACACGTGTCCAATATTGTATCCAACTCCCGTAACGATGCCAACATGACCCACCAACATCCGCTATCTTCAAACTTTCCCAATATTGTATGAAGTCTGATATGCATTTTACAATATCTTCCAAGTTCTTTATGGGTATTGGCTTGTAAGGCCTAGGCTCCCCGTCTAGTAACATTGTTTTTCCCTCCGCATCAATGCGCCACACAAGGAAACCTTCTGGCGGACTCCAATCTTGTATAGTGTAGAACAACTTGTATTGCATAGTGGGGACACCATCACCCCGCATGTAGAACCGGAATTGTTGTGCTTTCATGTGCCCGATCAATCCATGACCTCCACTTTGAATATACGGTTCTATAAATGCCTTGAAGTCCGGCACCTCCTCGATCATATGGGGGATGACGGGAACATTCTCCAAATCCATGTACGACTTCATCAACAATGGGATTGTTGGAAAATCCTCCTCTCGCAACTTCATGCTCCACCGTCCAAAAGATGCATCAATATCATCGTGCATGTGTCCTACCAACAAAAAAAACACAAACACTTCCTTGAAAATGCCTTTCGCAACCAACAACGACCAATATGCAAAAACATATTTACTCTTATTGTCCTTGGCACAATTGTCCAATTGGACATGCAGAATTGGGGGCAAATTCGTGGCAATCACATCTTCACTTGGTGGCTCCGACAACGAATGCATGCATACATTTTTCCATTCAAGACCGCTTCATATAGAGGTGTTGACCCCGAGTTTTCAAATAACAATCTTGAAGAATATGAAGGCAGTTTCTTCAAAGCACGTAAAAACATTGCAAATGATCCTATCGTGTGGTTTGAGTCCACCGGATACAAATCGAGAGCATAATGAGCAAACTTGACATCATTGTATCCATGTGCAATCATTCCTGCAATGTCAACCCAAAGGATTAATATACATCTTTAAATGATCCATTTTGTATACATCTATGTCCCCGTGTACAACACGGAAAACAAACAAAGTTGTGTTTAAGGTATGTGATGCAGTCGTTTCCAAATTCATTTGTAACCGATACAGGTAGCTTAAAAAATCCATCCGTAATTTTGATTCGATTTGCAAAACATGGTGACGTTGTTTTGGTATGGTCCATTTTGTCATGAATGACAGTAAGAACCTCCAAAGGTTTGGAAATGGACAAGGCTATATTTATGTAGTAATCATTATGGTGCGCCTCTTACATGTTCACATGCTTGAAATAGTTCAATTGATGTGTTGCATAAGACTTGGTACCCATCGTGTGTGCATCTCGAAGGCGCTTCAACTTCTCGCAATTGGAACACCGGGCAAATTTGTCGCCTTGTCTTTTTGTAATGTATTCGCTAAAATTTGCTTTCTTGATTGCACTCAATTTGACAACGAAATTGGCTCCAAACCGGCCTTCTTACCAACTGCATTTATGTCCAACAATATGTCTTTCCATTTTGTGCATGTGGGAAGAACCTTCTCCACAACCTTCTCACCGGTTGCGAGTGTGCGTGTCTTGTGTGGCATTGCATCGGCAAGGGGAACAATGATAGTCGCCAAAGTGGTAGTTGTTTGTCTTCCCTAGGTTTCTTCAAACTCATGTTCCCATGGTGACGGGACTGGCGGCCTTCCTTGGCATATACGGCTTGTCTATAAAATTCCGCTTTGGACACACCGTGAATGGTGTATCATGCCGTACAACACACGTCTATACTTTCAAGGGTGATGATCTTGCGACCCGTCCCGTTCACATGTATCGCCCTAAGCACATCAAATTTTTTTGTGGATCTTAGACGGAAATCTCTAAGCCACATTTCTTTGTGGATGGCCTTCATTTTATCCCTTGGGATCAATTGGCAACAACGGTGCACACAACAATCTTTTGTGGCAACTTCTCGAATGGACTCTTCACCGAGTAACCTTTGACGTTTACACTCATTTGTAGATGGAGTAGGACGTGCCAATGTCTCGTACTTTTGTTGACCTTTACGTGGGCACATGTTTGTTTGGAACTCCTTTTGGATTTGAATGTGTCATCGCTCATGTTCACGCAAGCTAACTCCATCAATCGTGATATTCCTCAATGACCATGCGGAGGGAGAACATATGAGTGGGATCCACCTCGGAATGAATGAGTGACTCTAATATGACAACCCCAACATCCTCGGTGCCAAACGGGTTTCCATCAATGCAATCTTATGAATGGGTGTTACGACAATACCTTCTGCCACAGCCACTCCATTTTCATTAACAAGTATCACCTCCAAATTTACCCACGAAGCTCTTAAAAGCCCTACACATTCCACAATGGGGCAAAACGGAACGGAAGCCAAAGGACCCCCAAATGATCTTCATTTGCACTATCATCCATAGTGGCCTCCCCGACAATGTCTAGCTCATCCTCAGATGCAGATAGCCAAGTGGCCATGTTTTCAGAGGAGCAATCTTCTCTTCCATTAAATCCCTCCATCGTGCCTACACATATGCACATCAAGCCTTGTCAAAGGGGCACACAAGTTTTAAGGTCCAAAAGCAAAATATTTAAAATATTTCACTTCATGAAATTCGGGGACACTTAGTCCTAAAACCTGTTTGTATGACTACTATGTCATTGCGATTGTAATGATTGTGTTGTCAGAATGACACATAATCATCATTGGGGGAAGGGCTTTGGGTCGACTAACCCAAACCTTGTTGAGGTAGAATGGGGTCAGAGTCATCCTCTGTACGTCCTCACTGTGGTAAAGGGTTTGGGTCGACCGACCCAAACCTTGTGGGGCAGGATGGGGTCAGTGTCATCCTTAAAACCTGCCCACTGCAGGAAAGGGTTTGGGTCGAATGATCCAAACCCTCTTGGACAAGATGGGGTCAGTGTCATCCTTAATACTTGCCCACTGCGGAAAAGGGTTTGGGTCGACCGACCCAAACCTTCTTGGGCAAGATGGGGTTAATGTCATCATGAAGACCTACCCATTGTGGGAAAGGGTTTGGGTCAACCGACCCAAACCTTGTAAGGCATGATGGGGTCAGAGTCAGGCTCCACACCTACCCCATGTGGGGAAGGGTTTGGGTCGACCGACCCAAACCTTGTAGGGCAGGATGGGGTCGGAGTGAGGCTCAACACCTGTACCATGTGGGGAAAGGTTTGAGTCGACCGACCCAAACCATGTAGGGCATGATGGGGTCAGACTCATCCTCAATACATGCCCCCTGTAGGGAAGGGTTTGGGTCGACCGACCCAAACCTTGTAGGGCAGGATGGGATCAGAATCACGCTCAACATCTGCCCCATGTGGGAAAGGGTTTGGGTCAACCGACCCAAACCTTGTTGGACATGATGAGGTCAGAGTCATCCCTAATACCTACTCATTGTGGGGAAGGGTTTGGGTCGACCAACCCAAATCTTGTAGGGCAAGATGGGGTCATACTCATACTCAATACTTGTCCATTGTGGGAAAGAGTTTGGGTCGTCCGACCCAAATTATTTGTAAAATCCGCCGTCTAATGCGGCAGGAACATGGCATCTTCTAAATATAAGCTCAGCGGGGAAATTAAACTCGTGAATGGATGTTGTGATTGCTTGCTCATGAATGCTAGCGTGCACTAACCTTGTAATAGAGCTCCAAGTGAGAAAGCTTGCTTTAATTTTAGGAGTGGGAGATGAGCAAAAACGACCAACTTTTGGGGGGGTTGACCCTTTATACTGTCCGCCTCCGCTCCCTCTACTTCCTCTTTGGATACCTTTCATGCTTGTTTCCCCTTTAACCATTAGTTCAAACCTTCTGACATAATTTCCCGCTTCATGTTTATAATAGAAAATGTGTACTAAGCCTGGCTCTTTGATGCCCCAACCATCAAATGACTTGAGTTGACATATATTGTGTGTGTAGAATAAATATATGTTGTCACTATTTGAGATATTGTATCCGTTTATTATTATTTTAAGTGAATATGACATGCACCATTGGGAGAAGGATAGCAACCACATGTATTTCCCCCCCCCCCCCCCCCCTTCCTTTGGGTTATGTTTGGTTTTATTTTGGCATCAACGTTTGGAGCCCTCGCTTGAGGTTGTCAGTGAATCAAACTTGGGAAGCTTCTTCTATGAGACCGTTTACGATGCCGCATCCACCATCGACTACTCCAAGGAGCCTCTTGATGCCGGCGTCATCGATAGCCCCCTACCCAAGCAAATATTTCAACAATCTCTGTCTCCGTTGCCACTTAAGGGCATAGATCGCAACTGCGTCCGGGTGTCCCCCTCTTAGCCCGGCGGCGGTATTACACCTCAACGGTGGCTTCGAATGGACGCTCGGCCAGCAAAGAGTGGACCCCTCCCTATTCCTTTGCGGGACGCTTTGCCTCTCCTCGCAAACTCGGACGCAAGCGCCCCTCATGCCAAGGTGAACCCCCCCCCCCCCCCCCCCACCCCCCAGTTCATGGCTAAACCACACATTACAATCCTTCTATCCTGAAAGGAGCAATAACATCTTTGTCTTTCTCCTCAAACTAACACATGTTTTCTTGGTCCAATGTGTTGCAGGTTGCATCCACCCCTAAACCTCCGCGGTCCAATGCGTCCATCGAGTTAGAGCATTTGTATGCCATGCCCTGAAATGCAAGACAACCCACTTCATTGTATTTGAATTCTTCATCATATAATTCGGGCGGTCGACGGAATTCAAAATGTGTTATGAAGGGCCCACGTCCCAACCTTGGCTATAGTCGCGAGATTTTCAAGAATGCTGAAGCAATGCGAGCAAAAGAATCCGCTGCAAAAGAAAAAGATGCAGTCTCCAAGGCTAGATAGACCATCGTAGGCGTAGAGGTTTGGGACATAGGCAAGGTGATTTTGGGTTGCACTACCCAATGGATGTGTGGTGTTAGCATGCTATTCATTTTACATGCCATACTAGTATATTTTATTTGCAATAATATGAGTGTCATATGATTTCCCCTTCAATATGATCTAATGTTTGGATTGCCCTACCTAAACCATCTTGATGTAAGCTCTTATTTGGGTTCTTGATATGAACACCCCCTTCATCATATTTGCATCTTCCAACATTCTCTAATATATGTGTGATTTTCTCCATGTTCTATTGTTTGTAAATGTCTCAAAATGCCCAAAAAGTCCCAAATTAACGAATATAGTGTTAGATAGGATTTTGGCCAATGGATGAACTCATCCATGACAATATTTGTTCAGTTATTCATAAGAAATGTCATCCGAAAAGTTGCCATAGTGACATCAAATACCATATGACACTAAATATCATATTTAGTGTACATCTTACCGTACGGTTGGCAGTCGCCATATCGTATTCCCAATGCCCACCCACCTACTGCATTGCTCTCGAGTAGTCATCTCTGGCTCATTTCTAGAATGAAAAAGTATGGACTGCTCCATACCTTAAAACCGCTTCCATAAAGGCATCCCAATTGCAAGAATAACTGTAAAGCCTGGTTTGATATTGCATGCAATCTTGAATATGGTCATGTTGAATGACATCATCCAACATCACTGATCCGAATCCACCAAAGCAGAAAGTACGACCAGCTCTTAAATAAGGTCCTCAGTGGCAGGGGTGAGTAGTGAAAGCGGTTTTTTGTTGAAACCGAAGCTGCTGACAAAGTTTCCAGACATTGAAGTACTGAAACATGCCATTACATTCCTCTATTATAAGATTACACCTAAATTCATCAACAAAAATGATCAGCGCTCTTCATCACTTTCCACAGGCTGATAACAAACACACCCTCATCGTGACAAGGAAGACTATCACAAGTTATGTCACAAGCTATGGTTTGGTTATCCCTAACAAGTAGTTTGACATTAAGGAGAATCCTCCCGGGTATAGCACAGAAGATTGTTCCATATTTATCGAGAAGCTCATTGTGGGCCAAGCATGCCCATTATGACATACTTGCACTGTAGACATTAAAAAGTTTGACTTTATACATAATACTATGCAACTATGCAGCTTCCCTTGAGGTTTCGGAGGATAAAGGTTGCGGACCCTGCAAACAGAGTGAGTACAATTAACTCCCACTCTGCTAGTTCGCAACAAATCATCACTCCCCTTGCGCCACAACCTCCGTCTTGCAATTCCATGCAAATTGTAGGTGTATGCATCCGGCCACTAATACATACATTTCCATGGCACACGTGGGAGGCGCTGGACCGCAGTTAATCCAAGGGAAGGATATGGTGGGGAGTAGCTGTAAGCCAATTCTAGTGACGGGGGCTGGTGGAGGCGTGGGTTCTGTAGGAACAAAAGTTGTTGAACTCTTAATAGAGAGAGGATTCCCAGTGCGCGCCCAAGTAAGAAGGCTAGATGACAGATCCGAGGCGTTGAGCAAGCTAGGTCATGTTGAGCTTGTTGTGGCAGACTTCACCAGCCTTGATGACACACATAGAGCTGTAAAGGGATGCAGCCGCATTCTCTTTTGCATGTCAGTCGCAGGGGACTATTTGGAGGCGTCCCTCAACATGGTAGCCGTTGCAAAACACCATGGAGTGGAGGTTTTTGTCAATCTCTCGCAAATGTCGTTGTCGTCAATGAGCATCACGGCCTCGTCAAAAAGCAAGCAGCAACGGCATCACTGGCTGGTGGATCAGGCACTCGAGTGGTCAGGGTTGCCAACCGTTCAATTGAGACCTACGATATTCCTCGAGCACCCGTTCTTCAATGTGATGGCCGCAAAGTCCATTGTGAATTCGGGAGAAATTCGATTGCCTTTCAAACGAGGTAAAGTGCCACCGGTTGCAGCTGATGATGTTGCACGTGTGGCGTTTGAGGTTATCACCAATCCCGAGGGCCACCTGGGCAGAGTGTACAATATTTATGGGCCGGTATCCGAGGATATGGACGCTGTTGCCCGAGAGTACTCCAAGGCACTTGGGCGTGAGGTCAAGTATGTTGACCTACCGTTGGAGGAGTGGGAGCAGACAGAGTTGCTTAGAGAGTGGCATTTCTCAGATCACCTGAAGAACCACTTTGTGACCCTCGCAACCCTAGCTGCCCAGGGGGAGCTGGACCAAAAGAGTGATGACTTCGAGCATGTCACAGGGTTGAAAGCAATGACAATTGCGGCATGGGTGCGACAAAACAAGCTTTTTGATCAGACTCTGTGAAGTGAAAGTGATAGCACTGTCTGTATGGTAGAAGGGAAGGCACTTAAATCGACGTATCAAGATAATATCGCTTATGAGAATAAGCACTAGTGATTCCTCACCCCTGCTCCAATATTAAGCCTCGTAGCTTATCTACTTGTACGATAATGCTTTGTGTAAGTACAGTTTTCAATTCCAACCCTTTCAGAGTGCCTTGGAGCTCAGGATATTGCTTTGAGAAATGACACTGTATCTCATCAATATCAAATAGAAGAACAGCTTCACAACATTCCTTTAGTGTATGTAATTTTATCAAGCTGCTTGCGACTGTGTCGTTCCATTTACTTAATCAGTTCCTAAACATGTGTCTAAACTCATTGAGATGTATATTTATGAAAATATGACGAATTTGTGGGCATCAACTATAGACGCTTCAATACTATTACTACATATTGATTGTCGATTTTGATGGACTCTATAAACTTTTCTTTTACTTCACAGAAGCAATGCACAGCATCTTTTGAATAAAAAGGTAGGAAATGTCCTTGAAGGCTTTAGAATTTTTGAGCCATAGTACAAATGATGTGGAATAATTTCAAAATGGCTGTGAGGGCTCCCCCATTCAAGCCCATGAGAAAAGCTCGTACAAACAAGATGGAGGATGGACAGACAAAAAATGCAGAGGCACGTGTTGGGGAGCATCGTGGAAACTTTGAAGTCACATTAGACCGTCTTACTCATGATGAATGAACACATGACCATCACTCTGGACAGAGAAGGTTCATACATCCTGCTCAGTACTATGCTCTAACTCCACTTACTAGTAGAGAAAATGTTGTTCATTAGGAATGTCCACTGCATCTCAAATGATGCGAGTGGAGGATTTAAGGCAAGCTTGCAAATCTCACTTTATAAATGATCTTCAAAATACATGAAACCTGAGGGATATCAAGAGTCAAGGGTCGAGGAAGCATTTAGCAGTGAAAGCATCTTATTTCATACACTAGGAAATTATTGGTGCTGGGTGGCATACCATCTCCTCTAGATCTCGATGAAAGCTTCAATCAAAATACTTCATTTCAATTCCTTCGTGTAGTACCACTGTGAACTGTTCACATAGTGGTCAGTACTGTCAAAGAGCATTTCACTGTCTGAGAGGTTGTGAATGACATCAGTACCCTTTGGGTCCATATTTGCACTTGGCAGTAGTTCTTCATAACCTCGTCCAGATTAAATGAAGCCTGGTTGGAGAGTTTCTGCTGTGCAGGAAGCAATGTACATTCTTGAAGATTGTGGTGGCCATTTTGATCTCTTCGCTCCACCTCAGACATTAATTGCTGCTGAACCAATGATGTAGAGAGACATGTTCCAATGCTCAAGCTTGGAGGTATACTAGGTTCACCATTAGTCCAATCCACTGCAGAGTCAGGTGTCCTTCGTAGTGATTTGTTGCTGCTGAGAGGATAATTTCCAGCTACTTGAGGGTCAGAATGAAGCTCACGGTGCAATGAGGATGGCAGTCCTTGAACACGGTGATATTGATGCCGAATAAAGGATAAAAAAATTTATCGCCTTCAATATTATGTAGCTCCCCTAGTGCATTCCAGATCTTATTGGTGAAGCGCTCTCCAAGGACATCATGACTATTTATGGCAATGTAATAAGAAAATACTTGCGGTATGTGTTGCAGAGGCCTACATTGGGTGCCCATACCCATGCACATGCCCATGGGTTTTGGGTAGGCATGGGTGTGATATTGTTGTTCATGGGTGGGCATGGGTGGGCATGGGTGGGCATGGCTGCGATATTATTGTTCATGGGCGGGCATGGGTGGGCATGGCTGCGATATTATTGTTCATGGGTGGGCATGGGTGAGCATGGGCTAAAGCAAAGCATATTAGAAGGGGTCATTGAATGAGCTCTCATTCAATGCTTTCGAGGGTAAGAGCACCAAATCACCTTCACCCAATAAGGTGAGTCCATCCTTCAGTGTGTGTTCTTCTTGTTCTCCTCCTCCTCCTTCTTGAGTGTGTCCCTGGGCTCCCAAGAATCCTCGGTCACTTTTTTGTCACTTTCTTGTGCTTCTGCTTTTCCCACCCTACCTTAAACCCAATCCTGCCAAGAGGATTCCAAAACTCAAGAAAGAGAGGATGTTGTAAAGTGGTAGGGAGCGAGAGGAAAAAATGCAGGGAATACGCTAATCAAGAAGCGCTCCAGGCTGAAGCCAGCGATAGTGAACGACCTTTTATTTGTCCGATCCAACCAAGACTTGGTGTAGGCGGGTAATGCACATTACACAATTTTTGAATACATGGGCGCAATTTGAATAGCATGGGTGGGCATGGGTGCGCACATGTCATGCTATGGGTGGGCATAGGTCGCTGCTGATGGGCATGGTCTGGGTATGAATGCAAATTTAAAGGAAAATATTGGGCTCTGATGTGCTGAATATATGTCCTCAAAGCTTGATACCCAAGAATATTTATTCTTTACAGAGCTTTGAAAAGACTTAAGCTTATAGAAGAATGAGGTGGTTGCCTCTTTCACAACTTTTTTGGCCCCTATAATGTTCTAGTCAGTAAAATTCCTTCTGCATGTCCCTCTCTCCAAATTGAGGATGTTGAACCCACCAAGACATTAAAGAGTGCAGCCATAACAAGTAGAGGAAATCATAACAACATCTTTTATTCCCAAGTTCATTTGTCCAACATAAACGTCTTAATTGATCACACTTGTGCATCTATTTATAGTATTTATTCAAAATATTAAAGTTGCAATATTCCTTCTGAATTTTTTTCGTACGGGCGCAAATATATAGGATCCTGGCCACACTATCATCTCACGTTTCACATTCAAAAGTGTGAGTTCTTAAGACATATCGTCTTCTACAATTACAAACAATAGACAATCTTGAACTAAAATTCGCCCAACATTAATCTTAAACATTCCATACGCAATACTCATGCTATCGAATGATTTTCTAGCACAACCGAAAACAGTGCAACACTTGGCCACTTTTTTTTCCGGTTCATCAAGGTGCCACCAATTCCCTTTTTGACCATGCTCCCTGGCGCATAAATAATTGTCGCACACCTCTCCATGAGGAGTGCTCGAAACACCATGGGCACAATGGGGACCCCAGAGTGACACCCGGGACTTGTGGTGCCGTCGGTGAGAGGGCCCAAGTGATCCTAGTGTGGGCGAGGGCCCCGGGCGTTGGGAACGCCTCCCACCCACAGAGACTAGGAGGCATGAGGGTAAGGCCATAAGCTATACGTAGCTTATGGCGTGTAGATTCTAGAATGCTCAAGAACACCTCAATTGGAGGTGTGAGTTAGGAGTTGTGGCAATTTGAGTGGGGCGCTATCCCGGGACAACGCCCTGGTACAGCAGTGGCCTGGGAGTGGCTCCCGGGACTGCCAAGGTTTGAACAGGCATAACTTCCTTAATAATTGCCCAAATGGGGTAAGTGAGGAGTCCATTGGCATCTACGTGAAACGTAGATGAAGATGGATTGGTTGCTTTTTAGCATCAGAAATCACTTAAGGAAGTTATGATGGTCTGAAGCTGCTAGGGGCTTCTAGGCCCAGCAGCTAAGGCAAAATGTCTACTTGGCCCCAACTCTTGGTAGAGAGACAAAAGGTTTCTTAACAGTGGGGTAAGGGCCCCGCATAGAGTCCTAGAGGCTTATATGGGTGAGGTGGTGTGGCCTCATCCACCCGATGCCGAACGGCACGGCCTCCATGGGCATTGGCCCAATGTGAGCGCATAGTTGCCTAGTATGCTTCGGGTTGTTGTAGTGTTGCTCTGGCAATGGGATGATCAACATAAGATTGGACTTCCATGGATGGAAATCCACATCTAAGAATTGGTTACCGATTAAGGAGTGAGTCCCGAAAGCAAAGTAGAAAGGTTGGTTCCCTCTTATGAACTATAAGATCCGGGGTAGGAGGAGCTAACCATTAGCATGGCGGAATGCGAAGGGTTAGCACTCGTAACCTTTGCTAGGAATGAAAATGGGGAAGATTGTTAAGGGGCCTAACAAGGGTTGTGACAATAATTGTAATACAATCCATATTCAGTACGGATAAAATTATTAGAAGAATAACGTCCGGTCATAAAGTTCAATGTTTAGATTCCTTGTAAAAGTCGCAAGTCTTATATAAGGCATGTTCTTATGAGAAAACTATGAGATTATCCAGCATGTATGTTTAGACATTTGCATGTCTCTGCATGTGTACATTCATACTTCAATTTCATGTTGGCAGACTCTCTAACATAATGCATTGAATTTGTTGCAAAATTAGTAGGTTGGTATAAAAACCCAACACAAAGACCAAGCTACCAACATGGAAAACTCAGCGCCTCAACGTGATCTACTGGATCTTATACGTGTCGCAATGCGGGATGAGAAGTTAGGGTGTCGTGAAAAGGTCATGTATCCACAACATCACATAAAATACATGACTTGCCCTTGCAAACTTTGCAAAGAGAGTAGAAAACACATGGCAATGGACACGGTTGGAAATCATCACATGGAAAATGGGAGACACCACTTCTTTCGAAAATGGAGAAGCCCAAGTGTAAAGGATGATTCTGATGATGAATGGGATAATTACGTTCGTAGCGTTGGAGCCTCCTTCCCCCCATTTCCAGCGGACATGATTGTTGGACTACAAAGGTTGTTTCAAAATGTGAATGTTATCCCATATACAATTGTCCTTTCGGCTCGTGAACCTCATGGTGTTGGTCTTACAGAACAACAAAACCTTGCAAACATTGCAACAAAATGGGAAGATGAAGAGTTGGACAACCACGTTACGAAGGTTGTCTAACAAACCCAAACCATTGTGGAGAATGTGCAAGCAGAGACAAATATATGTGGAACACGATAAAGTGAGAGGCAAAAAGTTGTTGCATCTACACACGGAAATTTATTTGGCAAACCTGAAATGAGTGACAGGGCAACGGGTCCAGGGAATACACCTCTAGATATTGTTCAAGATTTGAATTTGACAGATGTTTTGTTGCCATGCCACCCCTTGTTTGCAGGGGCCTCTGTGACAAAGCTAGCAGCCATCATGCTCTTCATGACTATATGCACAATGCATGGAATAAATAATAAATTTGTGAATGAATTATTGTACTTGCTACAGAAATGCATATCGCCTCAACCAAATTCTCTGCCCTCCAACATATATCATGCTAAGGTGCTCGTAGGAAAAATTAGCCACAGCTACGAGAGCATACATGCTTGCAATAATGGATGTGTTTTGTTTCAAGGGGACGTATACAAAGATATGACAAAATGTCCAATTTGCGATGTGAATCGATACAAAGCCTATGAAAAGTCACAAGTGCTAGTAAGTGTCTTGAAACACTTCCTTTTAATATCCCAATTCGTAAGATAATACAAGTTACTAAGAATAGCATGATTATTGATGTAGATTCATTTAAAGAAAACCACCGATGACAAAATACATGGCATATACAATTCACCTGCATGGCGTACAATCAATACCAACTTTCCTTCATTTAGAAGAGGTTTCCGAAACATCCGCATGATGTTGTCTGCAAATGGGTTTGACCTATTCTCATCCCTTCTATACCAATGGTCAACATGGCTAGTGTTTGTATTTATATAATTTGCCTCCCTAAATTATTATAAAAAAAATTTATCATATCCGTCCTATTCATTTCATGAAAGCACTCTCCAAACGGAGAGAACATCGATGTGTACATAAAGCCAATTATAAACTAACTAAAAAATTTGTGGTGACATGGTCTGTGGGCAAACGACCATAGCATACCGCTAGAGCTCATACGAAAGTTTGGACTCAAAGGGTGCTTGATGTGGACAATTAATGATTGGCCATGATATGACCTCCTATCTGGGATGGCACACGCCGGCTATCTTGGTTGCCCTTCATGTGGGCCCGTAGTGATATCAAGATACTCAAGGGAGCTTCATAAATATTCATATATTGCTTTTACATCGTACATCGTTCTAACTACTATGCATGTATAATTCCAACCACTATGCACAATCATTTACAGCCATTTATGGAAAACCATATTCATATAGGAAATTGCCTTCCAGCCACATTTAAAATCCAAATGCTATAAATATGTTTGTCTTATCATGGAGAATTAAATTAACACGTGGTAGTATTAGAACAGAGAATATATTGTTGTCCGAGCAAAGTTCAAGGCTATTGTGTATTTGAAAACCCCAATTGCTATATTTCCAAGTTTGTATATATGGGTGAGAGAGGTTGTGCAGAAGTTGGGAAGAAGGAGAGAAGTTATGAGAGACAAAAATATGAAAAAATTCTCAATGCCTCCAAAATTGATGTCAAAATTATATTTCAAGATGGAAGCGTATGTAAAACATTATCGGTGCGATGATGGATCATGAATTGGAATCGTGAGTTATGATTGCGGTGTGGTACCTTTATTGAGTGCGTAAGGTTCCAAGATCGGAAAAACATTGGGCCAAATATACTATGTGAGTGTCTTAAAACATATAAGAGTTATAAACTACAAAATAATTGCTACATACATTGCCTTGATGGAATGTGATTGGGTGAGGCATGGTATGGACAACATAGAAGAACCCACATACAAAAGAGACAAATAAGATTTCTTGTTGGCCAACTTTTTATGTGTGGTGGAACATCCACATGGTTTTTTCATGTTGTCATCCCAGGTTCAACAAGTTTTCTACGCTGACACAAACAACATTGGACCTTGGCGCGTTGTACTACATAACGAGCCAAGATCCAAAAGGTTCCAAGTCTCCGACTACGAGGAGTTCATAAACACTCAGTTGTGTGTTTTAACTTTGGAGGCTAAAGCCTTGATGCACCCCACATCAAACATTCCTAGCATGGTGGGTGCTATAACATTGTGCAAAAAAGACATAAAGCTCGTAATAGCACCTTTGCTTAGGGGTGACTTTAGCAACATATCCGATGGAGACTGAGTGCAACCATGCCACTATTAGATGGTGGAAACAACACCATCAAGACATAAATGAAAATGGGAAGCTTGTTGCAATGCATGTTGTGTCTCCCACATACCACAAGGGCCATAGATCGTTGATATGCAATGTATGCATTGGCTCTCGATTCTCAACTCCTTAACACGTAATTCTTTACCCACTGACAACACCAAACAAAAGAGCAGGTCAACTCGGGGCAGAAGTTCATGCACGTGCACAACATTAAACGTACACATTGACCTGCAGATTGTGTTGAACCCCCTATTGGTAGAATCATATAGTCCATGGGACACAAACAATGGTCAGGGAAGGCACAAATAGATTTTTAGTGCCCAAGTTTGGCAGTTTAGGCACATTGTATATTTTATATGCTTCCTACATCAATACACATTGAAAACAACAATTGAATATAATGGATACATGTACATGTGAGCCTGAATTGGGGAGGAGGGTAATATGCGTGTGGAATGGGTAAAGAAAAAAAAACCCCAAAATAGATGTATAATTTAGTTGCAGTCCATGTTTGCAAGGACATACTAGAAACAAGGGTTCAACATGAAACCCCTTACACAAATATGGAGAATAATGAATGCCAACTATTCTGATGCACCCAACCTTAGCCACAACCATCATGCTCATTCAAAAGAAGTTGTATATTAATGCCCTTGGATATGTTTATGAGTTTCTCTTAAGGGAAAGAAGCAGAAACATGGAAATCTAAAAACACTGCAACCACACACGTGGTAGGCAACACTAGTGCGGATTATCATAATCAACATATAGAAAATACTTGAATCCCATAGGAGAATGGCATGACAAAGAACATATATGAAAGGTTGCACACATAAATTTACAACATAGAAAGAACAATACAAATGTGGTGGTCACCGCACAGTCCATGTACATCAAGAAATGGTGGTGTATCACGCCTTGCAGACCATAAATCAATGAAGGTCATTTCATCACCTTCAAGGTCATCTTTCAAAAAGAAGGTGCAAAAGTGTTTCGGAGACCAGAAGGGGTATTCTATGTCGCACAGTGATTCGCAGTCATCAACAAGAACGGTTTGATGACCATATGAATTCCCAAACTCCGCATCATAGAGGTCTCTCCCAGACGAGAAGCAAATGTAGTTTTCCAAAACATGTCCGACCACCCAAGTCTTTGCACATATGTTGAGCACAAGTTGGTTCACACATACAAGTTTCTTGGACGGTTTTCCGATTTCCTCGAAGTCTCCGCTCGCAGATCCATGAAATTCTCCACACACAGGGACTGCCGCATTGTTGCTACCACCCCATGAGTGTGTCCCTTATGCATGACCAAACATAGGTGCACAACAACCATCCGGCGCAACAAACTTAAGGGATGGGCAACAACTCCCATGCAGTCCTGACGATGGTATGTGTACAACAACCGGTTGTTTAACGAAACAAGCAGGTAGTTGTAATCCAAAGAATTGTAGTGACCCAAAAGAATCCCCTCTATTGTTGTTATCATTTTCCCCCTCAACATCCACCACATGAATTGAGCAATGGCATGCACACTTGAAATTTTTGCACAAGCAGGCTGCACCAAACGGGCTTGCAATATTTGTAAAACTTACTCATTGTCATGTGCCAATGATCCATGGATGGGCTAACCATCATTTTGGGCACATCCGCTGCCTTCACCCAAAAACAATGGATGTCCTTGTTGAGGGAGGTCCATGCATCCAGACCTAACATCGATGGACACGATGGGCGGGAAGCCTCCAATATGTGCTTCCACTATGTGCCCATCACATTGCAGCGGCCGTGGGCTACAAACCACAACATGTGCAACATGTGGACTATTTTTGGTGCTATTGGTCTCATTTACAATGTTATATTGAACACCAAGGTGGGAATTATGTGTTGATGATCATGTATGAGCGCAACGTGGGGACCTGGTTGCCCATCCCGCATATGTTGGCTTTGAAGACACATTGGCCAAATTGAAACGCCGTTTTGTGGGGAATTTCTTGTGCCAAGGGCACGATGGGCGGGGACAGATTAAACGATCCACAATGTTGTGCAAGGATGGAAGGAGTTGGATGACAAATGATTGAAGCCAAATCATATTTGCGACAACATTCTATGAACGGATGTGCAGTGTAATCATGATTGACAATTACAAAAACATTCGGAAATGATAGTGTTTAGAATCCAAAGGTGTTGCACACAATTGAACACGAAACATGTGCAAAATCCCACATCCCTAAACCGATGTACAACATGAAAGCACATGACCCACATGGCTGAAAATAAAATCCCACGGTTCAATCCTAAATGGAAGTCGCAACGTGCCCACATGAGAAGCCCTAAACCATGGGAACCCCACATCTATTGGCCACACTTGTAGCAATCGCACGCCCATGTGGCTCAATTCTACACATGTCGCGCAGGGAAGCAATTGTGCAAGTGACCTTTGTGTATGCAGGGAACACCTGAAAACCACGGACCTACGCATCAATCATGGTTCTTAATGTTGAGGAGGCGGATTGTGGATGTGAATCCCCCGCATGTGCATGGCAATTGCAGTTACTGGGGGGCTTATGGTCGCCATCTCCCATTGTGGTCTAGACCCACAAATATGAGGCAACCAGTGTCACAAACAAAGCTTCTGCATGTAAAGGCAAATGTTGTTCCCTTCCACCTTAGGGTTTTGCATGTAACAATACTTCTTGTTTGTGCAGAAGTCAATTCACCTGGGAAAATCAGTTTATACTTGGGAGCAAACACCTGGGAGAGTACAAGCCCATCAAGGGAAAGGAGAGGAAATGACCAAAATGCAAATGGCCCGGGGGGCGCTAAAGACACCCGACACAGGTGCCAAACCACCCACATATGGCGGCCACCCTCACTAGTGCATAGTGCAACCCATGAACTCCAACCCACTTGCAACTCTATGCCCAAAAACCAAACCCGAGACACAAAGAACGCCAAACAAAGGCTACCAAAACGGTGGTGGTCAACTGATTGGGTTGACATCATAATTGTCACCCATCTAAACCAGGTTTCACCCAACATTTGCTGACAAATACCCAAGTGCAGTCACGGCAGCAATCAGAATGGGAGTGGACACATAGGTTGCCATCACCACAGAGCAGGGTTGATTTGGACACGATTCCTTCTAGTGAGGTAATCTCAACACCTTCAACTTCTCTAAGTCTTAGAAACATTCACTCTCTGAACCCCATAAGCTTTCTAAACACAAAACCATTCAAACCCCTTAAGAATACCCACTTCCTAATGCCAACCGCCCAAGATGCCCACAATAATGCCTCACCACCCTTTGTCTACTCCTCAAACCTCTTACCCTTTGTCCCCTTTAGCCAATAGGAAATCATTATGTTTACGGCATTAAGGAACCCTAAGCGGCTTGGTAACAACCGTCACCGGTAAACCATAGACGCACTCCCACTCTTCCGTTCAAAACCGGTTCTCAACTAAACAACTAACTAGAACATGATTGATACTATATTATACTAACATCTATCTACATGTATACTTGGAATAGTAATAACACATGTAAGTGCCTACGTTTTTAAGACTAACTGGCCCACATCACAACATTAGGTTAAATGATCGTCGCATCCTACCATTCATAGATGTCAAGGCAAAGGTGGGTATTAAACATATAAGTGACAAAGAAGAGGATGAGGGAATAAAGGACGACAAGGGTAGTTATGAAGCTTCTATCCATGGTTCCACATTAACTACATTGAATGTACTCATTACTTTGTGGACATTGACATGGGTGAGTAAGTTCCTATTGTACTTCCATCTATGTCCAGAAACTTCAATTTCTAAAATTTTCACAATGCCTCCATCAATTTTATTTTCAAACGTACATGAATTCTAGAATATAGTCTAGAGCATGCTTGATACTTGGAATGTGCTTTCAATTTTTTTTTAAATGAGTGTTGACTCTAACGACAATGTTAAAAGTCATCTCCAATCTCTTATACCAAGCTTGCGGTTGTTGATTTTATAAGTAAAGTAAGGCATTCGTTAGGTTGATTGCATTTTGTGTGACTTCCCACTCATACTATTATAAACAAGGATGTTATTATTTATGCCAAAATACCATGGTTACATGATACTAGTGGGTGTATTTCCAAATATTTTGCCAATTTCACTACTCACATTTAATCACTCCATGTATTGAACATGATATAGATTTCATCTTCAACATGAAAATTCTTTGATGTTTCAAGAATAAATAAGTGCAAGTCTTGTATGATTTTGTTTTAATTTGAAACAAAATAAAGTTCTAAAGTCTTTTGAAGTTTGTAGAAGGTTACTAAGACTTGGAGTAGGAAGCAAATTGTCATACTCAGGGTATTTCACATTGCAAGGATAAACCTTCTTTAGTAATGCCAATGCACTTCACTTTAAACTATTAATGTTTCAAAATTGCAATTCAAGTTCATTGTGAGAAACACTCATCATCTAGTCAATGAACTTTGACCACCTCTAGAAATACGTGCATATGAACTCCAAATACAAAATGTTAATTCCCACATACATGTCTTCTAACTATATACAAAATAATTGAACTTCCTCATGCATCCCATCATCCAAATCTAAAAAGAACAAGGTTTATGATGATATTACTTATGAAGATATCAAGCCATATATAAGTCATGACAAGTTTGACTACATGAGAAGAGATTATTTCCTCTAGGAGTCAATTATAATGAATTATGTTAGTGGGATCTCTTGACTCCTTGTATTTTATTTTATGTTGCTATAAATTGATCTAGCCTTGTCATAGCCCAAATGTACCTGCATCAAGAAGATCAAGAAATACTTAGAAAATATTTCAATTGAAATCTAGGGAAAGAGGTCATGGCATTGGAGAAAACCAAGTGGATTATGGATAGTATCTTTATTTTTATTGGCATATGTTCAACAAATGGGGGGGGGGGGGAATCTCAAAATGAAAGTAGGTAACAAACAACCATCTAAGGGGTTGATCCCATACAAAGACTCTTCTCATGCCAAAGGAGGGTTAATGACCATGTTTGAGCAATCCAATTGCTGACAGATCAAATGGCATCAAAGAATATATTTGTCGCAATCATCATGCTAAGCAACCTATGGTAGCCTGAAGGACAGTACAATATGGAACATGTGACATAATGGACATCAGTGGGTCCAATGCAATGAAGATCTACAAACAAAGGCTATTGGCAAAGGCTTTGTTCTCAATGGATGCCCATTGCCTACGAAGAATAGGGAGAGGCAAGGAGGGGACTATTAAGGACATCTATAATAAATCACATGTATATCCGCACTGCCACCACCAACATCGGGCATCAACATGGACAATGAATTTGATAATCATATGAGCCAATGAGTTGTCATCTTGGTCTCTTTTTTTGCGTCCCTTTGAACTTAAAAGTTGACAAGTTGATTAATTTAAGATCCAAAATTAGGTGTTCATGTCATATCATTTAGTAGTCATTCTAACCCTCCAAACAAGTACAAACTAAAAATATCTAATTGAATCAAACCAAAATTGGTTGCCATTAAAAGAACGTGCTATTCAAGAAAATGAGGGTGAGGTGGAGCTTGCCCTACGTCCACCTAGTGCCACCTTGCACTCACACACACATTGTTCATCACCAAAGTCTTACCACCCAGAAAGATGGGGCAATAGGGTTCCACCCTAACCCAAAATCTCAACCATCAGATCCATCAAAACTTGACCATGGATAGCAAAACAACTACCCTAAATATGATATTTAGCATCACCAATTCTAATTGCCTTGCTCAATACTAATTCTAAACCACGGTGTAGTGTCACCAACACTAATGTCAACCCAACATTATTTGTCATTCCTTGTTAAAAAAAAATTAGGGAATTATAGATTTATAGTGTTGCATTAGTGTCACTTTCCAAGTGATTTTTCATCCAAAATTCAATCATCCATGACAATATTTCATCACAAGTTGTTGACATGAGAAGATAGGGTTTTGGCCAATGGATGAACTCGTCCATCATCCATGAAAATATTTGTTCACTTATTCATAGGAGGTGTCAGCCGAAAAGTTGCCATAGTGACTTGAAATACCATATCATCCTAAATATCATATTTAGTGTACATCTTACGGTGGGCAGTCACCACCCACCTACTGCATTGCTCTCGAGTAGTCATCTCTGGCTCATTTCTAGAATGAAAAAGTATGGGCTGCTCCATACCTTAAAACCGCTTCCATAAAGGCATCCCAATTGCAAGAATAACTGTAAAGCCTAGTTTGATATTGCATGCAATCTTGAATCTGTTGATGTTGAATGACATCATCCAACATCACTGATCCGAATCCACCAAAGAGAAAGTAATACCAACCCTAAAATAAGGTCCTCAGTGGCAGGGGTGAGTAGTGAAAGTGGCTTTTTGTTGAAACGAAGTTGCTGACAAAGTTTCCAGACATTGAAGTACTGAAATATGCCCCTACATTCCTCTGTTATAAGATAATACCCAAATTCATCAACAAAAATGATCAGCGCTCTTCATCACTTTCCACAGGCTGATAACAAACACACCCTCATCGTGACAAGGAAGACTATCACAAGTTATGTCACAAGCTATGGTTTGGTTATCCCTAACAAGTAGTTTGACATTAAGGAGAATCCTCCCGGGTATAGCACAGAAGATTGTTCCATATTTATCGAGAAGCTCATTGTGGGCCAAGCATGCCCATTATGACATACTTGCACTGTAGACATTAAAAAGTTTGACTTTATACATAATACTATGCAACTATGCAGCTTCCCTTGAGGTTTCGGAGGATAAAGGTTGCGGACCCTGCAAACAGAGTGAGTACAATTAACTCCCACTCTGCTAGTTCGCAACAAATCATCACTCCCCTTGCGCCACAACCTCCGTCTTGCAATTCCGTGCAAATTTAGGTGTATGCATCCGGCCACTAATACATACATTTCCATGGCACACGTGGGAGGAGCTGGACCGCAGTTAATTCAAGGGAAGGATATGGTGGGGAGTAGTCATAAGCCAATTCTAGTGACGGGGGCTGGTGGAGGCACAGGTTCTGTAGGAAGGAAAGTTGTTGAACTCTTAATAGAGAGAGGATTCCCAGTGCGCGCCCAAGTAAGAAGGCTAGATGACAGATCCGAGGCGTTGAGCAAGCTAGGTCATGTTGAGCTTGTTGTGGCAGACTTCACCAGCCTTGACGACACACATAGAGCTGTAAAGGGATGCGGCCGCATTTTCTTTTGCATGTCAGTCGCAGGGGACTATTTGGAGGCGTCCCTCAACATGGCAGCCGTTGCAAAACACCATGGCGTGGAGGTTTTTGTCAATCTCTCACAAATGTCGGTGTCGTCAATGAGCATCACGGCCTCATCGACAAGCAAGCAGCAACGGTATCACTGGCTGGTGGAGCAGGCACTCGAGTGGTCAGGTTTGCCAACCGTTCAATTGAGACCTACGATATTCCTCGAGCACCCGTTCTTCAATGTGATGGCCGCAAAGTCCATTGTGGATTCGGGAGAAATTCGATTGCCTTTCAAACGAGGTAAAGTGTCACCGGTTGCAGCTGATGATGTTGCACATGTGGGGGTCGAGGTTATCACCAATCCCGAGAGCCACCTGGGCAGAGTGTACAATATTTGTGGGCCGGTATCCGAGGATATGGACGCTGTTGCCCGAGAGTACTCCAAGGCACTTGGGCGTGAGGTCAAGTATGTTGACCTACCGTTTGAGGAGTGGGAGCAGACAGAGTTGCTTAGAGAGTGGCATTTCTCAGATCACCTGAAGAACCACTTTGTGACCCTCGCAACCCTAGCTGCCCAGGGGAAGATGGACCGCAAGAGTGATGACTTCGAGCATGTCACAGGTGTGAAGGCAATGACAATTGAGGCATGGGTGCGACAAAACAAGCTTTTTGATCAGACTCTGTGAAGTGAAAGTGATAGCACTGTCTGTATGGTAGAAGGGAAGGCACTTAAATCGACGTATCAAGATAATATCACTTATGAGAATAAGCACTAGTGATTCCTCACCCCTGCTCCAATATTAAGCCTCGTAGCTATGCTATGTGTAAGTACAGCTTTCAATTCCAACCCTTTCAGAGTGCCTTGGAGCTCAGCATATTGCTTTAAGAAATGACACTGTATCTCATCAATGTCAAATAGAAGAAACTGTTGAAATTGTGATGACATGGCCCAAGTCCAGCTGGGCACAAGTCCAACTGGGCACATTAAAGGTATGGAAAATACTGCTTGAGTATTTAGATTTGGAATCAGTCTGTTAAGAAGAAATGATTAATCTGTTACAGCCCTAGTTTGTTGCAGCCCATGCTTGACTAGTACAGCTAATGTTCTTAAAGGCATGAAGCTCAAACGCTTCTCTTGTACTCTCATTGATTATGTAATCAAAATACTAAGTGTCTCTGCAGTTGAAACATCGCGTATACAAGGCATCTGAGTTTTTTGTCTTCCTCTTATATCTCCAACAGAAACAGCTTCACAACATTCTTTTAGTGTACGTAATTTTATCAAGCTGCTTGTGACTGGGTAGTTCCATTTACTTAATCAATTTCTAAACATGTGTCTAAACTCATTGAGATGTATATTTATGAAAATATGACGAATTTGTGGGCATGAACTATACACGCTTCAATACTATTACTACATATTGATTGTTGATTTTGATGAACTCTATAAACTCTTCTTTTACTTCACGTAAGCAATGCACAGCATCTTTTGAATTAAAAGGTTGGAAATGTCCTTGAAGGCTTTAGATTTTTGAGGCCATAGTACAAATGATGTGGAATAATTTCAAAATGGCTGTGAGGTTTCCCCCATTCAATCCCATGAGAAAAGCTCGTACAAACAAGATGGAGGATGGACAGACAAAAAATGCAAAGGCATGTGTTGGGGAACATTGTGAAAATTTTGAGTTCACAGTAGACCGTCTTACTCATGATGAATGAACACATGACCATCACTCTGGACAGAGAAGGTTCATACATCCTGCTCAGTACTATTCTCTAACTCCACTTACTGGTATAGCAAATGTTGTTTATTAGGAATGTCCACTGCATCTCAAATGATGCAAGTGGAGGATTTAAGGCAAGCTTGCAAATCTCACTTTATAACTGATCTTCAAAATACATGAAACCTGAGGGATATCAAGGGTTAAGGGTCAAGGAAGCATTTAGCAGTGAGAGCATCTTATTGCATGCACTAGGAAATTATCGGTTCTGGGTGGCATACCATCTCTTCTAGATCTCGATGAATGCACCCACCCCCCCAATTTTGTAAAACCTCTTCTTTTTGAGAGGCCAACTATAATCAGCTATGGATTGCCATAGGTATTGGGGTGAGTAGACAGACCATTGGGAAGCTGTGATAGAACTTTCTCCTCTGCACCTGTATTCAATCTTGACAGCGAAAACATCAACAATCTCTTCTCATATGGGTTCCTTGACCGGTGTCACTTAATATATGAAATGTACAAGGTCAAATGCGATCATTCCTAATAAAAATTAAAAATCAATACTTCCTTGTCATGGAGAGCCACTTCGATTCATTCACAAAATAGGTGTACATTGGACTTTAACATTGTGCAGCACACGTACATCATCCATGTGAATAACAAACCCTCAATGCCCATGTGAGCCCAAGAAGATCATGAATGACACAAGAAAATAATTGATGTGTCATTTTATAAATACTGGAAATACACATATAGAAATTAAAGTATCAATGTCTCCACCACAACCTACTATACTCACATCTGAACACTTTGCAATACAAGTCCCCAACTCCTTACCAGTTTCAAAATCATATGCACTAACAACATAGCTAGCCTAACAACATAGCTAAACAAAAAGTGATCACATCCATTAGGTGTCCGTCCTACCTACTTACAAAGCATATAAGAGATAGGGGCAGACTCAGCTACCTGAACTAAAACACTTGAAAAAAGCTTCAATCAAAATACTTCATTTCAATTCCTTCGTGTAGTCCCACTCTGAACTGTCAGAGACCCTTTGGGTGTTCACAAAGCAGTCACTACTGTCAAAGACCATTCCACTGTCGAAGAGGTTGTCAATGACATCAATACCGAAGAGGTTGTCAATGACATCGAAGAGGTCCATGTTAGCAGTTGGCAGTAGTTCTTTCATAGCCTCATCCAGATCAAATGAAGGCTGGTTGGAGAGTTTCTGCTGTGTTGGAAGCAATGTACATTCTTGAAGATTGTGATGGCCATTTTGATCTCTTCGCTCCACCTCAGATAAGAATTGCTGCTGAACCAATGATGTAGAGAGACATGTTCCAGTGCTCAAGCTTGGAGGAATACTAGGTTCACCATTAGTCCAATCCACTGCAGAGTCAGGTGTCCTTTGTAGTGGTTTGTTGCTGCTCAGAGGATAATTTGCAGCTACTTGAGGGTCAGAATCAAGCTCACAATGCAATGAGGGTAGCAGTCCTTGAACAAAGTGATATTTATGCTGAATCAAGGATGAAACAAATTTTTCACCTTCAGTCTTCTGTAGCTCCCCTAGTTCAATCCAGGTCTCACTGGGGATGCGCTCTCCAAGGTAAAAATATCTGTCAAATGGAGCACCAGTGTGGGGGTGAAGGGTTTGGACTTGGTTACCTCTGGTCTCTGCTTCATATACAAAAGTTTTTGAAATTCCTGTGGAAGTTGCAAATTTATTAGGATAAGTCTCCTTGAACTTTCCCATCATCTCTTTGATTCTATCCCTGGCCTTCTCATTCAGCAGCTTGAGATCTGGATCTTTGGAACTGCTGCTCTTGCTCTTTCCTGGTGAAACCGCTCCTGCACTGTGGGTACTATTGGGAAGATTATTGGCAAACTTGACACAGGCAATTCTGAAAAGATCACAGACTCGAGGGTCCTGTGGTCTTTCGCATTCCTCAAAAATCTTCTCGGCTCCATGAAAGTGGTAGTTACCTGCTTTGGTAACACCCTCACTTGGAGCCCTAAGATAGGTGCAATAATCCCGAGCAACATGGGCTTCCCCTTCAGTTGCATATGTTCCAAAGTGTAACTTCCAGCTTCCATTCCAGCCCCCTGGTCGCACCTCCACTTGGTATAACCCTTCAGATTTGTTCATAATCCCCGAACGCAGTGCCTTGCCCTTCTCATCGGGTCGTTTCCTACACACCATCAGGAACAAATATATTTAAACCCTCTACTAAACCCTAAAAATAGCAACATGTATCATCGTGTGGTGCTTTAGATACAGGGCAACATTCTCCTCTCTCTAAGGAGGAACCTCTCAATTCCTTCTTACAAACTCACCACTACCCTCCTTACTCCATGATTGCCCTGAAGAAAATATGACAATATCCAAACTATCCCTAACAGCCTTGAAAAAACACCCAAACCAAACAGCCATCGATCAATATTCCAATAAATCCAAAACGCGAGAAAGAAACTATGCCACGGTGCTTTTACAATCAAAATGTCAGTTGGCATCCTCACTGCAGAATTCTTTCAAACAGGAAAGGAATTCCTCATTCTTCCTTCCAAGCTGACCACTAGCAGCAAAACCCTAAACCCTAAGCCCTAAACTTGAAACTTGAAACCCTACCTGTCTTTATGTGAAACCCCAAACTACCTTCAAAAAATCCAACCACAGCCACCAACGGCCACCAAACAAAACCCCATAAAACTTCACAAACAGAGCAACATCCATGCAAATCAACTTGCAAAGCACAGCTCCATCATGTGCACACATCCCAGATTGAGACAAACTAACCAAATAAGCGCAATTAACACATGCAAGGATTAATCTTTTTCTTAAGTGGAGGGAATTTCTCCTTCCTTCCAAGCTAATTCCAAACCCTAAACCCTAAACTTTAGACCCTCCCTGCCTTGAAGTGGACCCCAAACTACCTTCAAACAATCCAACCGCAGCCACCAATGGCCATCAAACGTGGCCCCACAAAACTTTCACAAACAGAGCAACATCCACGCAAATCAACTGCAAAGCACAGCTCCTGCGTGTGCACACACTCCAAATTACGATAACCTAACCAAAACAACCTGCAACCAACACACGCGAGGCATAGAGTTTGAGCATTACCTCTTCCTGCAACCTCTGTCGGAGGAGGCCGCCACAGGACCACCGGCTCTCCTCTTTCGAATATTCATGTCGGGCTCGCCTGCTGCTCAACTCGCACCAAAACCAATACAACTTCGGAGACCAAGAGGATTTGCCCTCCCGTCGCCAATTTTTTTGTACCGAAGCCATTGCAACCAGCGTCGTTCGAGATTGTTCCTGAAAAGACGTTGTCGGCCGAGTCTGCAGCCATTTGTCTGCGAAACACCATCTCCGCTGCTTCGTTCTCCTGCTCCCTCTTCTCCCCTTCCCTCCGCTACTGCCCCCTTCCAGTGATCGGGGAGATTCTAGGGCATAATCGGTTGAGATCCTAGCGTTTGCAAGTCCAACCGGTTACATCTTGACGTCCTTTGGTTTTCCTTTGTTAAATTGGGGTATATTCTATAAATTCCTCTAAAATGATCGGTAATTTTCCTGCACTCTTGAGCTTCAACCGGTTATTTCTCAAACTCAACCGGTTCATTTGTAACTAACTGCCGGTTCTCCCCGGTCATTACTCCCTTCTCCCACCCGACTTTAGCTAAGACCCAAAGTATTTCCTAAGAACCAGGTAAAGCTCCCTCAGTTATAGCATAGGCATCCGGCTATCCCATTGCACCTACAAGAACTTGCTCCGGAGATTTTCAAGTAGGTTTTCGTTAAGCAGCTTTCACACATGTTCATTGTTTTATCTACCAAGCAATAACATGTTTGAGTAGTTTTTGTCCCATCCCCAAATGTCTTACTACTCACCTATCTTACCATCGGTTTTTGTTAATGAAGCTCCTCGTGCCCTCATAGCTAAGACTAAAAAGCAATCAATCACAAGGGTGGGAGGCAACACTTTTAAAGGTCCTATATTCTTGCCTCATGTTTAGGTACCAATGGGAGGGTCAGTGCTTGAGGCTTAAAACCTCCACTTTTAAGCCATGCCACATCATTTGCCAGCTAGGCTCAGCACTAGATAATGTCGATGGTGTGAAGGTTGGGTTGTTAGAACCAACTTTTAGTCTTAGCTAAAGTTAGGTGGGAAGGGGGCATACGAGTGATCCAGTAAAATCCCACATGTACTAAGATAATTGCGCTCCTCCCGCCCATTACCAGATGTAAGCAGAGCTCAATAGTGCGAGCATGTGGATTACTAGTGATATCCCGCACCGGACACCGGCTCGGTGACTATATCATTTAGAAGAAATTGAAATGAATACAATGGATTTTCCGTTTTACATCAACGATTATCAAATGATGCTCTATTTCTTCTCTTCTCTTGAGAATAACCTCATGTGAAGACATTTCTAAAAGCGCTCCGATGTTGCTATTTTGGACGTTGTTTGTGTTAAGTTAAGTTAGTGACATGATAGCTTCAATCCTCCATGCCAAAGCAGTTGCTTTATTATGGGCCATCCTTGCAAATGCTTATTTGAGATGATACGGCCACAAACTTATAGGTGGTCAAGTTAGTTTTTATTACGTTGGATGGATGAGAGGTATGCTCGTATGTAACAATTCCCTCTCTCTTGCTCACATACGGATGAGAGACCCCTCATCCCACAAAGTATATTATAGAGTTTAGCATGATATTGCGGACTTCAAAGTATACATGCTGAAAATATGACAACCATTCTCAAAAAGTGGCTACGACCTCAATTAGTATTTGCTAACCATCATTTACTAATTAAACACGACCCAACATATATATATTCTACAAACGGTTCCTTTACCCCCCCCCCCTCCCCAAACGATGAAGGTCATGGTAATATTGTTGGTTCCAGCATATACGGAGCAAACCATGCCACCCACATCAAGGATAAACTCCCATGCTACACAAATTTACTCATAGTTGAACTCTATGCCCTCTTACTAGCATTCCAACTACCCAACACCTCCCCTCCAACACGTGCATCTTCACCAATAGCCTCAATAGCATCTATCTACTCGACAACCATGTACATAGACCATCCTCTCAATACAACCATCGCAATAAATGACTCATTGCTAAAATTATCTCCATATTCAAAACTCATCACAATCCAAAAAGTGCACGTCTATTCGGACATACACGGCACCAATGAAGCCAACAAACTCGCTAAACTAGGGGCACTAAATGATCCCGTCCACAATTTCCCCTTCCCCCTTATTGGTCATACTACAAGTCTACGCCTAATTGACCGGAGGGTCGCATTACCTCTACCCAACATGATGGCTCCATCCGCAACGTCAAAAGAAACATTGAAAAAACGTACTTGGACATCATATGTACATGTGCATCCAATTGTTTCCCATATGTTAAGAAATTTCTCGCCAACAAAAATATCCACCACCCCTAGTCAACCTATTATGGGCAATCCCCTCTACCTATGATGCTCACAACTCTTAAAATTAAAATACCACACATGTATGGGCAATGCTCACAAATTTCTTTGTCCCCATAACTTCCCTATTTGTAACACCAACTCAAATGACACATGGCTCCACCTACTCTCCAATTGCTCCAACCAATATCTCAACAATCTATGCACCAACATACATAATATAACAATGCATGCCCTCGTAAGACTCCTCAAAACACACCATGCCACTCAATGTTACACCATCGCACATAACCATACCTCTTTAGCAATGACCATACCCCATTAGATAACATGGTACCCTCATGGCTACTCCCATGCACATGATATGAATCTAGATGTACATGCCTTGCTAGGCTCCGGGCAAACACTTTTTGTGTACATGGCACCCTACATGACGCTAACCCATCTTTCCCATCGTCCCCCTATATCCACATCCAATACATTGAATTCACATATTGCAATGACCATTTCTTTGATAAAGCCACTATAATCAAGCACTTTCAATACCTTCCTCTTACCAAACACCTCCGACAAATTGGATGGAATGTCCCAATCCCATCATCATCATGGCCAACATTCGTGGTGAGATACACTGCCCATCCATCCAACACCTCCTAGACCTATGACTACCTAACTCTTATATCAAAACCTTCATGACTACTGTGCACCAAAATGAAATCAAATACGTATCTTGTATTGTTCTTAACATGCAAAAACTTGAGAAAAACCAAGCCCCCGTTCTTCCACCCTAATCACTTACTTTCTACTCCCCATAGAATCATGGTCCATCTACTAAAAAATAGGCAGTAAACCTCCACCAACCCACACACACAAGTGGGTGACTGGCGGTTGTACCATTCCACGTCACCGCTACATGCCGATATTTTCTTCTTTCTTTGTCTTCTTCATCACAGCATGTTATGTTGAGTGGCGTCCCAATGTTTTGGAGAATACCATGCATGTCTAGATATGTTTCATGTATGAAGTTAATATTGCATGTGTCATGGTACATAGTCCATGATACACAAGACATCATGGATGAACTACATAAATATAGAACATGGCATGTCTTATGAGATGATTCAATATGATTTGATATTTGAGCACGACACTCAAACTAAACATGGCATTCCTATTTAGGAATTGTGGGGTGGTTGATTTTATGACAAGTTTTGTATGATCAAGGCTAAGGTTCATTAGTTTGTAGTGTTTATGAGACAATATAAGGACACTAATGTAATTTTTGAATGATACACCACCTACTTAAAAACAACATGGGGAAACATTCTCTTGTATGTGTGAGTTTCTTCTTGCCATAAGGGTATGTGTTGTATATGCACCCAAGGCTTCGGTTATTCAAGTAGCTCCAATTTAGAGATTCATTACCTACCACCCCCCCCCCCTTTCCCTTTTGTGTATTGTTGAAGATGGTGGGGTGTCAAATGTGCACCAGCAAAGCACATCTTCCTCTTTCTTAAGCACTCAAAACTACAATTTAAGTAAATGTGGACAAATAAATTGTCTAGAAAAATAATACATAGGCTAGAGAATATTGTGTGTTGTCGATACATGTACATTGCAAAACAAAGTAAACAAGGGAAGAAAACTAAAAGCATATCATGGAAACCCTACTTACATACTTTGAGAAGCAATGTGGTAAGAGCACCATTCCAAATGTGTAGTTTTTTCCCACAATAACGCAATGTACAAGCAACAAAATGTGTTTACAACAAGTTTTGAGTCACTTATCTTATTTTGAGGCGTGAGCTAGATCAACAACTTCACCATTACTATGTCACCTCATGACACTTGGCGTTCAATTCCGCTTACTAATATCTTGCATGAGTATGTTCAATGGTGTTGAGAGGTGTATGCCTATGTTACACAATGATCTACAAGGTGACTAAAGTGGACACAAATGACACTTGGTATAGTATGATCAAGAAAATCTTCCTCTTGCATACCGAATTGTAAACATGTGACACTTGCCATCAGTATGCTCAATGATATTTCTCCCTTGCATTTTAAAAATACAAAACCATCATCTCAATATCATAATGTGCTATGGTAGATGTCACTAGGTATATATTTTCTCACTTCAAAAAGTTACTTATGTTGTTGACAAATAGTGTCATATTGATAATTAACAGACGTAACACTTTGAAACCTCTAGGCATCTAGTGCAAGCCCTTCACAAATGATGTACATGTCACTAAATACCATAAACATTGTAGCATGGTTGTGTGTGGTAGCAAAAGGCCTTTATGGAGATGAAACAAAGAGTGGTCAGGGGCTTATTCTTAACAATGAATGGGGAGAACGAATAGCTACATAAATTATCCCAAATAGTGCGTGTTACTATTTGGAGTTACACAATGCAATAACCTCTTACTCAGGAGTTCAATTTTTACTAATGAAAGCTCAAAAAGTTGTTTGGAAATTATAAAACATAAATGACTTTGCTTGGTAAATAATTACATTCTCAATAAATAGTCATACCATTGTGTAACTCCGAATAGTAATACGCACTTATTGGGATAACCAATGTACTTCAGATGAACCGGTTGAGTTTGAAAATTAGCCAGTTCGGATTCAAGACTTCATAAAATTTACCAATCGATTTAAATGAATTTGCATAATATGTCTCTATTTACTAAAGAAAACCGAAAGATGTCAACATGTAACCGGTTGTTATTGGAAACCATAAGATCTCAACCAATTATGCCCAAAAATCTCCTTGGGCATTGATCCTTAACTTTGGGTAGTCATGAACATTGCAATGTGTGAGGTATCCCCATAGAGCTTTTGTGAGGGCAAACGAGATTGTAATGGTGCGGAGAAATGTTGCAATTCAACAACAAAACTTGCCTGCAACATATGTGTAAGAGTTTACCGTGGAGAGTGTTCGCGTTAGAAGGAGCATCATCCCCCTCCTCAATTCACTCCACACTCAAATCTTCTAGGGTCACATAACATTGCTAAGCCTCACTCTTCCTCGCCCTAGGCAAGAGAATACGATTATAGACTGGGAGTAAACATGTTGTGATTCTCAACAAATGACAATCTTAGGGGCGGTTTACACTATGGACCATGAAGTCGTCCCATGGCCGTCTAAGCGATGTGATTGGACGTTGAAGTCGTCCCGGGATGACTTGGGTTTACACCAAGGAAAAAATGGCAGAGTGACCACAGAGGTTGAGGTCCACAAAATATTTTTTTTAAGCCTACTCTATCCACTGCCATGGTCCAACGGATTTTCCATTGGGACAAGCAAAAGAGGTGGTCTGGGAAAAACAGCAAGGGCCCATGTCAGAAAATGCCGTTTTAATGATTTTTAATGATTTTTTAATGATTTTTTTCCCCGAATTAATAAATGATTTTCTTCGGCTACAGTTAGAAGGCTGGATTACTGTAAATACATATTTCCGTTATGGTTGAAAGCATAGTAGAAAAGGCCCGTTTTTTTGCAAGAAATGAATCATTTGTATTTGTTCGTTTCATCATTGTTTTGGTGTACTTCAACTAGTAGTGTGTGATATTTTTGAGGTAGAAAATGGAAGGTTATGGCGGTGATGGGGGATCACAAATAGAGTCACAAGGAGAGTGGTCACAAAATTCTGAGTGGATGCAAGAAATGGCAGCTCCAATTTTCAGATCTCATTATTCAATTTCCGAAATGCTACAAAGACCTAGTTTGCTTCCATCTTCTTTGAGTTAATTTCCTCCTCCTCTTCTTTCCACTATCGAAGTTGGAATTTCTGAAGGCAAAAAAGAAGTAGGAAAAAATGGAATGGTTGGAAAGAAGAGGAGGCACGCAACAAAAGAAAGATCAAAGAAGGTGAGGAAAACGGATGTTATAGAAGTTGGAGAATCAGATGAAGATGAAACGAGAAAAGTGAAGTGGAAGGACTTTGAGGTTCATCAGCTCATTGCTATTCGAGGAGAAATGGAAGAAGAATTTGTAAAATCGGCAAACAAACAAGGTAAATTTTCAGAGAAGTATAATTTGTTTGAACAAAAACTAAAACCTTGAAAACCTTGAATGTCTTGAATGTTTTGAATGTTTTGTATGATGCCGTATAATGGGCCGTAGAAGGCCTTGGCCTTAACCAAGGCCCCTATGCCCCCCTCCCCCAAAACAGGGTCGGAGGGGACATTTAGGGTTCTACGATTTTCGGATGCCTCACGCGCGAGGGGAATCGAACCCGGCTCACTTTCGAGCAAAGCCTTCCGTCCCCCACTCATTTATTACTACTCCAATCCAATTTATTCGACATTTCTTTCAATTATTTTGTTCATATACATCACTTACTTACCTAGTTTATGTTGTTTTGACATTCTTCTTTGACATTTTTTATTGGATTTTTACAGGTATTAAGGCATGACTTAAACTGCAAATTCGGCTGGCAGCTGCAATCAAAGGTTTTAACAGGTATTGGCTGTCCTGTAAGAAAAAATACAAATCCATTCTAACTGATTACAGAAATGATAAAAGGGCTAATGAAATTTTAGGTGCAGACAGACATAAAAAATGCAGGTGGTTCATTGAAATAGATGAGTGGCATGATAACACTGCAAGTGTACGCAACCAGATTCCAGCAAGTGCTACAGAAACAATTCTTGAAGATGTCATTCCATTTACTCCTCTATCTTAGACAACAACTGCTACAACACCGAACTCAACAACAACTTCTACACAAGACAAGAAGAAGAAAACTCAAGAGAAGATAGGACTTTTGCTAGAGCATGTTGTTGGTAATTCAGGGGTTCTTCTTTCTTCATTCCACGAATCCACAAATATTTTGAAAAACATGGACAAAAATTTTGTTGCCCTCCTAGAAAAATTCTAACTACTATCACTATCACTATCACTGTCTATTATAGTTGATTTCTGCCTGAGTTTGTATTGCCACAAACTTTCTGCCATCAATTCGTGCATAACTGTGGCTTCCCGTAGAAGGTCATTTGTCTTCTCATTTTCTTTTAATAAAAAGAAATCTGTTTCTTCATCATTTGCTTCATCTGCAACTGGAGCATATTCCGTGGCTAACATCCTCCTCTTCACTTCAGCAATTTCAGCCCTTTCGCCCCGTAATTCACTACCTTCTCCAATTTCTCCCCCACCAATCAATTTACTCAATTTATTTTTTGCCTCCACTATCCAATATTCTTCTATGCCTTCCTTGTTCACAATGCACAAATTGTGCAACACTATACAAGTGGCTACAATATCCGGCATATTCCGCAAAGGCACTTCGCATCGCTTCATTATCACCCTCCATCTACCCTTCAATATCCCAAATGCCCTCTCTACACACATCCTAGTTGAAGATTGAATGAAATTCCAATTAGCCTCCTTCCCGGATAGTGTTGTCTTCCCGCCCTTAAACGAACAATACATCCATGGCCGAACCAGATATGCCGCATCCCTTATAAGTTTGTACGGCTGAAATTTACCTTCTATACATCCACGTCCGATTTTTGTAACTTGAAATACGCTCCAATCGTGAAGACTTCCTGCCCATCCGAACTCATAATCCCAAAACATACAATCTGGTCTGACTATTCCTTGCAGAATTGCTGAATGAAATGACTTTCTGCAGTAATAATTTTGTCCGCCAATTAGAGAGGCTAAAATAGGAATATGTTATCCATCTATTGCACCCATGATATAAGGAACGCCGTGTAATTTTTCAAACCTCGAAGCTAAAACTCTAAACTGTGATTCGCTCGGAGTTTGTACAAAAACCGGTTGTAAATGTTTTCTAACCGCTTTACAAAACTCCCTCTGTACTACTGATAATGTATTTTTGTGCACTCCATACAAATCGCCTATAGTTTGCAATCCATCACCACTTCCCAACCGATGCAATGACATTGTTATCCTATCTTGCACCGGCACCGTAATCCTAAATTAAGTATTTTTTTTTCAAATACGGACCTAACATCTCACACAAAAATCTGAATGTATTGTGTGTCACTCGAGTTCGCTTTCTAAATTCATTCTCCGTCCACGAACCCAACAATAAGCGGTCTACGAATCCAATCATCCGATCTTGACTCCATATACTCCTCTCTCTATACCCCATATTCTCATAAACCAAGCTCAAAATTGCTAACTTCTCCCATTCTCCTTGCAAAATCAGCGCTTGAATATCTATCACATGCTTTACGAGCATGTACAAGAACATGTACAATCCTAAAAACAAAACAAATGTCCTCCTCCTCTCCTCCATTGCTTGCTGAAATTTTAGGTTCAAGCAAGCGAAAACTATAAGACAAATGAAGAGAAAAGAAGTGAAGAGAAGAGAAGTCAATAGAAGTGAAGAGAATGGTCAAACTTGATTTTTTCCAAAAATTGCCTTTTTTTTTTAATTATTAAAAAAATCCGCACCTCCATTTTTTGGTGCATGGTCATTCTTCATGGTCCACATTCGGTTTACACCTAGTGAAGGGCCCATGAACCATGAAAACTAATATTTTAGTAACTCGGACCATGGAAGTCGTCCCACGCAGAATAGGCCTCTTACGTGGGACGACTTCATGGTCCATAGTGTAAACCGCCCCTAAGTCTTAGTGACGGGACAAGGTTCACATGGACACATGAAATTTCTTTTACTTAATAAAGGGTGAGGAAGCATGATGCCTAACAATGTATAATAGTCAACATAATTGGGGGACCTATACAATCACTTGATGAGAGGGAAGAAAAAAAAAAACTCTTCACTTTGATAAGCTTCAAAACGTATGGGAACGGTGGATGAGGGCACAATTCACATTTTGCTACCCAATCATCTTGCACTAATTTTGTGTTTCATAATTCATGAGAAGTGGGTGCAGAACTAAGAGTGTCCATTTAAAGACCTTCTTAACATAGTATTCATGAAAATAGAAAATTCACATGTGTCATTTTTTTTCAAGGTTGACTCAGTTTTTTTCTTGTAGAGTGCACTTCAACTTTGAAAAGATTTATATTTTGAAACTAATTTTGGATGGGCACCTATGGTACAAATTCATAAAGTAATTCATAGAAGAAGTCCCTTTATGTTGTGATTGTCATGTTTTGATTGCTATCAAGAGTGTTTGAAGTAGCAATGAAGAACATAACATTCATGATATAAAAAAAACTTCTTCCCTTGTTATCACTTGCACATGCTACTATCATTTTGTAAATACATCTGGATGTAGTTGGCAAAAGTTGCCTTCAAAGACCAATTCTAGCCGGCCTTCCATGTATTCAAGAAAACGGCATTTGTGACAATTTTGCGTGCCATGTGACTTGTCATGAATACCGTGTTTCTAAGAGGATGCCATGGTCCACAATAGGTGCACTCACCTATAAAATAAAATAAAATGAAATAAACGAACGTTAGTTGATCCGATGTATGAATTTGAACATGTTGGCTCTACCCTACGCAAGAATCCCTTTGATACGTGGTGGGGTTTATTACCTACCTTAGAGTAGGTGGGCTCTTGTTTGTAAGAGATGCACTCACCTTATGTATTGCTATGTTATTAGAGTTGTTAACAAAGTAAAGCAAATGACCATGGGTTTAGTCTCAAACCTTGAGTTTTAAAACTTTAACACAAAATCACATAAAACCTAAAGTTTTTCTTAATGCTTAAATTATCATACACAAAGAGTGGTCTTGAGCTATTAAAACCAAGTTTTTATCTTATCTTACTAGAGTGGGTGAGCCAAGCTGACCTTGCATAGGCCAATCCATGATTTAGGATAGCAAATCCCATGCACATACCTTATTTTAAATCCTAAAATTTTCTTGAAGTTTGAGAGGTAAAAAAAGGAGGTCCCAAAAAAGTCACTCAACTTTCAAACTAGTTGATACACGATGGGCCAACAAGCTTTTAATAGAAAGTTTATCAAAGAAGGATCAAACTTATGGTTCATCTCCCTTTGAAGGACTTTACGGATAAAACTTTATAATCATGCAAATTCAAGTTTGACCAACTCAGCAAAGACAAAGTCTGCCAACAACTTAAGTTTTAAGTCCCTTCAAAGGAAGGAAATATCAACCTCACTTGGGGGCCTGTAGCTTATTGATATTTGTGCTTTAAAAACCATACTTACAAGCAAGGAATATAATAAACCAACCACTATTTTAGTTACCAAATAAAAGGCCGGATGCTAAAGCACCCATGTTGAGCTTTTCCGCCTAAGAATTCGTTGCCTCTAGGCCACGTCTCAATGCCCAAACCATCATTTATTGGTCCTATCCACACTCCTCCCCGCAACTTGTTTGATAAGACGCAATCATAGATAGAGTCAACTCCAACGAAGTTAGTCATCTTTTGAGTTATAGACCCTCCTCGGACATTGGGAATGTTTCCTGCTCCCATCTCTACTCTTTTGCATCATGATACAATGTTATGCAAACGAGATCCGCTAATGTGTTTTGCAACAAAATTGACGGATCGGAACTTGTTAGTGCTCACAACTATTTCATATCAATAATGCATGTAATCAAATGGTCTTCCTCTCTAAGCCTATGGTGCCAAGAGTCTATAAGGTAGAGGGGCACATTCCCGCTTGAATTTCAGATTGGCATGTTCATTGGGGAGTTATTAAGGGGGAATCAATCTTGGAAGATGTGCAAAGTACATTGGAAATTGGACCAACTGGAATAATTAATTTTGGATTAGTATTGAATTAGTTATGAATTTTGGAAGGAGAACTCATAGGGGTACCCAAAACCACTCACCCCAAAAATGTACACCATGATTACATAGAAATTTGAGGTACGAAGCTATAATGTACCCCTTGTTTGGATAGGTCTAGTGAGCGGTTTAAGGACCCGAGCGGGAATGTGCCCCTCTACCTTAGTGCAACACCTCTTGTTTGGTGCCTACACTCACATGATTTGTAGGTTGTGCATGAGTATTTCTAATCGCATTCCCCCACAAATCCGGAACACATTTAAACAAATCAACTTAATTGCCATACTATACGCACACCTAATACCAGTCCATAAAAGGCAAATAGAAAATAGACAACCTATCACAGACATACAAAACCATATATAAGTTAGAAGGAAAAAAAACATATTATCGGTTCACCGATAAAACCACGTGTCACTAACATAGTGTCTACTCCCTGCAAAGGGTGAAGTAGTATTACACCTAACGCCATTACCCTAGGGTATGGCCAAGGATGTTCTACGAACAGACACTCTAGTCACTCCGGCCCCCTAACGGGGACTAGAGTTCTTCTTCTTCTTCTAATCGCATTTGATTTGATCATGTATTGGTAGTTGATGTGGTGTTATGAGATTTTTCTACGTTTGTTGATTATGCTAATTACAAGTGTTAATCTATGATTGTTCATTACAATCTACCGTTCATATTAATTAGTGTAGACCCACAATTGTTAAGTATCCGTTCTACTGGAATTTCACTTATGAGTCTTTAATTGGTTAAATATTCTAGTTAGTTTAATAACATGGACTTGTTGGTCTAATAACGTCTCCACATGCACATAACATATTGATTTGTTGAATTTTGTGGTTGTAACATTACTGATTAAGACATGGTTGGAAACATGTTGTAGTTTGCGCAAAACACTTACAATCTCATTACATGAGAGTCAACGTCATGGACTTCAAACCCAATTAGGAGACATAGACAAAGATGCTAGAGTTGATTCGATTGCCTTTCAAAGTTGTGCATGCATATTTCATAATGAAATTACAAATATTGATTCAATACTCACTGACAAGCCCATTCCCATTTGACGACCTCCAGTGAACTCAACAAGTTATCTATGGAAACGGTCATTACAACACCATCAACTATGCAATCATACATTGGGAGAGGTTTCATAGTCGGTGAACAAACTAACAATTTCTTTCCCTACAAATTTACTAAGGAAATCATTAAGACAAATCTTCCAAATTCCCTTAGCAATCCAAAAGCCAACAATCATGGCCTTGTAATCATGTTATGTCATCCATCACAATCCTCTCTTGACTGGCCATTTCTCAAATTAATGCATCCTCACCTACTCATTTTAATGTTTCTATTTAAATTAGGAACCATAAAAGCCACAAACCACAACAATTGCCTCCATCCATACATTGAGCCTCTAATATGAGAGATTTATGTTTGACAACTGTAGACATCAATAACTAGGATGTTATGTTTGAGATTTGCAATCAGTTTACCAATGCTTGACACTCTCCACTATATTTAGGTACATGTGCAACATCGGGCCAAACGATAAGACATGGATCATTTCTAAGGACATGCAAGTGCTCATGGAATCTACACAAAAGAGGTCTTAAAATTTTAAATTAATCCTAGGCGAGGTTATAAGACTATCCCCGACTATGAAAGTTCCCTATTAATCACAAGATGGACCAAAAAAGGCAAAGAATTGGGAAAACATTGGCAAGCATGTCCAATTTAAACGTGGGTTGTTGTTGTTTTGTTGCACAAGAGGCCTTACCTTGATAGCTCATTAGTTTAACTTATATATGAGCATGTAGAGCATTCAAATAAACATGGGGAGCCGTGTCATAGAAGCATAGTGGTTGGTATTTTTCATGCGTCGGGGTCTAATATTTTTGAAGAGATGAAACTTTGAATAAAATAGATGCACGCTTTTGGGTTATCTCCAACTCAAATCACGATCCAACACAACAAAATTTAAGGCAATTGGCAAAGCATAACAAGCGGGTGACAAGAGATATATTTTTGCTTCCTTTTGATGTACGGAATATCTACAAAAAGAGAGTTGATGAGTTGTGGAAAAAACATCCCTCAAATCCAAGATGTGGGTGCATGAAAACCCTACCTTTGTGTTTATTTATTTATTTATTCGGGAACACTCTTTTCTAAACCTTAACAACACTAACAAAGAAAAAACACCCATTCACCATTGGAATTCAATTTGAATGGCGGCAACAAATGATGGCTAGAACCAACCAAACCAATGTAAGTTGCTATCTCCAATGTTTCAATTTGGAAATTTATGCACCATTTAAGCTAAACTTTGCACTTTGAAAGATTGAAATTTGTATAATATTTTCCTAGCACCACTTTATCGGTTTCTTGGTTTTGTAGTACCCACTTTATACAATCATTGTGTTTGATGATTGGAGGAATGGGATACTAGTGGCCTTCTTTGTTATTTTATGGTGTCGTGAAAATATCTTAGATTCGTCCTTGATGCATTGCATTGCAACATTTAAACCCTTTATAATATATGAAGCCCATCATTAATAATTGTTGATAATGCACAAACTAAAATCAACACTTTGAGGTATGTACCTTTATTTTATGCACAATGTGTCATATTCATTGTATCAAACATCATGTGTCATGCATTCTATGTCATTAACCATGTGTCATGCAATATGTGTTGCATATTAAGTGTCATCTAAAAACTATTGAAATATTACTTAAGCATGTGATGTGGGGTAACATTATGTTATTCAATTGTAAATTTTCATGTGCATATGCTTTTAGTTTAGAGTTCTAGATTTTCACACCACTATATGTCTAGCTCATTGCAGCTTCAAAATTAACTTGAAGGTTGAGAAGCCATTATTTTGCAACGAATTGGGCTTGTCATGTACAATAGGGGTTGTCAACATTGGTGTTGATCTGGTGTCATGAGCGCACGACTAGCTCCGCAACATACAACATAGTCATATTAAAGTTACGACATTCATGAAATACGTGTATGAAGTTTAGAAATATAAAATTCCCATGTGGTGTACCAACAATTGCAACATTCCGCACGGTGGGCATAATACAAATGTTGTGATCAAATCATTTCACTTGAATATGAAGAAAGTGTTAAATTCTGCAAGAAAATGTTTTGACGGCCACCGCATGGATTAGTGGATTTATCATCTTATCATAGAGGTGGTTACCCATTATTGGCACGACGTTCAATATAAGGCCTTTGGATTCATTTGCAATCACAACCAAAAAAAAACATTGTTGCTTCAACTATCATCCGCTTCAAGCTACAAGCAACGATGTGGGCATGACCAATACATTATGGTTTAAGCACTAATGCGTGGGCTAGGGTAGCGGATTCTTAAGCGGACAAAGCTCGATATGGGTGTTGTAGCGTCTGACAACAAAAAAATTCCTAAGGGACGCATTACACACCAACCAAGAGCCATGACCATGAAAATCCAAGGGCCCTTAAAATTTGTCAAAGGCCATACTATGGGAAATTGAATTCCAGTTTTGTATTTGATGGGCCCTTGAGCTTAGTGTAAAGTAAAAGGGGACCATGTTCATGGATTACAATATAATTTATGAAGAATCTAAAATAATAGGTAGTCCGGGATCCCACCATGGTAATATAATATTATAGGAGCCAATAACAATTTAATTGCTCACCACAACTCCTAGTTTTGCGTTATATCCGCCTCTTGTTATGGACTTAGGACCAATTCACACACGAGACTGAAGGCTCGTGACCACTGCATTCTACTATCTCTCATTGGTCGAAAAGGCTGTGACTATCCAAGTTCACTCACATTAGAAGGTGCCCAAAAAATTATCATGAATGAAACATCCACATGGATTCCTACATGGCATAGTATAAATAATGTTTCATGGTCTTCCAAAATTTGCATCAGGCCCACCTTCAAGAAATAGGCCTTACGCAAATTCTAGCATACCATATCAGTGGTGTGGCCTTTGAATGAGAATTAAGGGCCCTCACCGTTACATGATCACAACCCTTGTTTCGTGTGTGAAGGGTTTATGCAATATCCTTTAGACCATGAAACATTCTACAAGTCGGTGCCATGTAGGATGTCATGCAGATATTCCTTCCATTTAAATTTATTTGGTCCCTCAAACCCTCATAATCTATTGTAAAGTGAAGATGGACTATTTCCGGCTTCTCAACCTATCACATACAGTAGAGGCGTCTATTCCTAATCAGGGCCCCATCAACAATATATAAGGTACCACAATTTCGATCATGTTGGGATTGAATTTCAATCATGTTAGAACCAATAATGCCATGACACATGTCTTGGCTTTGAGTGCTAAACTGAGGAGTAATGAGTAGTTCAAATGAGAGGTTATGGCTGACTCTAGACATTGGTAATATGTTTGGGCCGATTTTTTGACTTCAAAAACTCACAATAATTTCAACGTAAAGAATAAAATGACCGAAAATTTTACAATCCTCTTGATTTCTATCGTCCTACTCGGGAAAAAATTGCAGCGCCTTATACTTCTCCAAATTTGGCCCAGAATCTAGTTTGCATAGCCAGGTCTTAAGGGCCTTCAAGGCTGGAATAATCCTCGTAGCCTGTGTTGGAGGTGATGTTTGCTAGGTGGCAGCCTACGGCAGTAAGATGGCTATACACATATGGGCAGCCTGCCCTGGTGCCACGTGGGAGTGCCAGGGTTTGCCACATGGCAATGAGGCGGATGGTGATTGGATGCTTCTACCGTACCTGTATTTCCTTTTCTGAGCTTACTCAACACATTGCACAGAGGTGAGACCTGGAGGGGATAACTTAGTACTTAAGCCTATTGCATGTAGATTTCCTCCCAACAAATTGTGCACTTCTACACTAAATCTATGTTTGGGGAAAACCGACAGCTAGTTCATTATCAGCCGATGGATTTCCCCTCATGGCCGGTTCAAATTTCCAACCATCAGATGACAATCCGACTGTAATTTCAATCCTCCGGCAATTAGCCGATGGACCAGAAAATGTCCCGGAAATGTAGCCAATTCTTCTTGTGAGTTACTGGATTTCAGCCGGAAGCATCCAGAGCGCTATTTGTCTGGGGCATCTGATGATGCACTTGAGGAAGTACCCTAAACCTTAAACTTTTCGAATTATGCAACCTTTCCATGACCAAATCCAATTGCTTCTATGAAGAATTGGGGGACCCTTGGCCTTCAAGCGGTGAAGGCATTGCTAGGTTCAATTCCTGCCAAGGATATTAACTCTTCAAATTTAAAGTTTTGAACATGCCTTTCTTTTCACTTATTCAAGATTTTGTACTAAGAAATGATTTCTAATAACTTTTCATACATTTTTTAAACAATTAGTGCTGATATGAATTCCATTTAATCGGATATTGGCCAATGAAAATATGAAAATATGAAAATATAGGCAATTGGCCGATTGATTTTACAAAAGACCGGCTCTTGCCGATGTAAATTGGGAAAAATCCGACCCTTCGTAGCAACTACCGGCAATTAGCCACTAAGGCTTCAAAAACTTCCCGAACTCTGCACTAAATATTGTGTTTAGTGTCACCAGACTTTCTATTTGTCTTGCTTAATACCTCTAATTGTAAACTGCCCATGTAGCATCACCGACACTAAATGTAAAACTAACATTATTTTTCATTTCTTCCTTGTTAAAAGATTTGGGCATTATAGATTTACAATGTTACAATTACTATCATTTGCTAAATGAATTTTCATCCAACTTTCAATCATCCATGATAGTAAAATTATCATTAAAATGTAAGAGTGCAGAATTATACAAAATTTATTAGTATTTCATTCTAAAGATGTAAGTTGGGATGATAGTACTCAACACAAACTTATTCATAAGAAGTGTCATTAGAAAAGTTACCACAATGACATAAAACACCATACGACACTAAATGTTTTATTTAGTGTAGTAAACGGTTGCGCCTCGGATTGTTGTACAATAAGTTATGTGAGCTTAAAACAAACACTCGTTTCGAGCAATTTATCAATGTACGATGCTTTTAGATTTGTATTTGCAGTGAAGAGGTATGTGCTTCATTTAAAAAGATTTTGATCACTTTACAATCGACGCTCGTTCTAGATTTACACATCTCACTTGAAAAAGGGAATTGCATTTGAGTTTGTGTGCGACTTGTCGATTGTAGTCTTGAAGACAACAGTTTGGATTCTTTCGAGGATAAAAATGCATAGAAAGTGACTAGCAACGATTGTCTCACCTTTGTGAGTGAGTGGTGTACACATAAAGGACCTTCTTGTGATGGGTATCCACATGCAATATAGACCAAAAAAAAAAAAAAAAAAAAAAAAAAGAAGAAGCTGAAAATCTATTAAAATGGTTTAGTAGACATCGGAATCAACACCACTGACCCCAAATTAGTCTAGTGATGTATAATTGAAATGAATCAACCACAAACTTCAATGGGGACAGCTTCTTACCATGCCCTTTAACATGGTTGCCACACATATAAGTTGATAAGTGGGTGTTGATACATTTGCTTTGGAGATCATGCCATTACTAAGAACTAGGATAGTAGACAAGTGGTGTTTTTGAATATCGCAATACCTCATCATGTTGTCAAATTGATCGGAATCTTTCAGCATTTCTACCCTATGACTGCCTTTACTAAAGGATAGAAAAGCACTAAAAATGGATCTATGGATGATGACACCTTTTGGGAACCTCTCATACACGACAATTGACAAGGTTGGCATTTATGTATTTGTAGAATATCATACAATATCCGACTTTAATGTTCAGCTTGGCCAATTTCTTAATGGATGCCACATGCATGAGAGTGGATAGGTATATACCCCACCATGTCACCGGCAACCGCACAACTAGGGTAGAGTTGTGTGGTGTCTAAGTAACTCATTCATTGCGAAGATGACATCACAAGGATTTTTTCAAAAATAACAATTGAACTCTCATAACTAGAATCTACTTGACTCCAAAAATGATATAAGAAACTCCAAATTAGTACATATAGTGGAGTCTAGTTTGACGAACCAACCCCAACTTATAGGCGAACTTGTTTTTCTTTTATTAGATGATGTCACGAGCCCAAGCCGCCCAACATCATGTCCTCTATTAACTTAAGTACGTAGGATGTTTGCATGGCTAATTTCGTTGTCTTATGCCCCTTCCCACTTGACTTTACCAAATAACCAAAGTATTTCCTAGAAACGGGGTAAAGCTCCCTCGGTTATAGCGGAGGCATCCCGCTATTCCAATGCACCTACAAGAACTTGCTCTAGAGATTTTCAAGTAGGTCTTAGTTAAGTAGCTTCCACACATGTTCATTGTTTTATCTACCAAGCAATGAATGTTGGGTAGATTTTGTCCCATCTCCATATGCCTTACTACTCACCTATCTTACCATCGGTTTTTGTTTAATGAAGCTCCTCGTGCCCTCATAGCTAAGACTAAAAAGAAACCAATCACAAGGGCGGGAGGCAACACTTTTAAAGGTCTTATATTCTTGCCTAATGTTTAGGTACCAATGGGAGGGTTGGTGCTTGAGGCTTAAAACCTCCACTTTTAAGTCATGCCACATCATTTGCCAACTAGGGTCAACACTAGATAATGTCGATGGTGTGGAGGCCGGGTTGTTAGAACCAACTTTTTGTTTTATAGACCGTCCACACATACTGGTGGTGGGCAGCAGTGAACGCCGCCAATAAGTGTGGGCGAGAACCAGGGACAACCGGTGGTTACAACCAAATGAACTAGTTGATTTTGAGAAATAACCCGCTTGAAGTTTGAGACTTTAGGAGAATTTGGTACCTTAAGTTACAAAGATGAACTGGTTGATTTTGAAAAATAACCCGGTTGAAGTTTGAGACTTCACAAGAATTTGGTACCTAAAATTACAAAGATGAACCAGTGAGTTTGAGAAATAACCCGGTTGAACAAGACCTCACAAAACTTATCAAGCATTCTAGAGGAATATAGAGAATATACCTCGAATTAATAAAGAAAAACCCGAAAGTTCACGGAACATGTAACCAATCGGACTTGGAAAGGATAGAATTATAACTGATCATGCCAAAAATCTCCATGGACAATTATTCAAATATGATATTTAGTGTGACTTACTATTTGGATTTACATGGTACTATGTCCTTTTACTAATGAAATTAAATTCTACCAAGTAAAGTTGTCAATGTTTTACAATGTCCAAACTATGAATTTAACATTTGTTGGTAAAATATGAGATGTACAGTCTATAGATATAGCATTGGGTAATTCCACATAGTAAGCTTTGCCTAAATATCATATTCACTATAGTTATAGAGAGATATGAATTCGTGGTCTTTATGTAGACTCACTCATTGCGAAGGTGAAAACATAGTGATTTATCTCGCTTGAAACTATCCAAAAGTGCGGAATTATCTTGCTTGAAATTGTCTTGTTCAAGATTCCCTGATAATATGAAAATATATGGCGTGTGAAATTACTGATCGCAGTAGCAAACGAGCGAGTGGCAGGACCGATACGACCAGTCGTTGCCACTGCTATAAAGTTATTAAAAAGTTCAACCATGCTGGTGGAAGTCGCCAACTGGCCTCACCACCAGCATGTGTGGGGAGGCTATTAGCTAAAGTCAAGTGGGAAGGGGGCATTAGGTCCATACTCCTAAAAATTACTATGTAGTAAAAAAAATTATTTTTATTTTATTTTTTCCCTCCTTTTTGAGACAGAAGGCCGACATGCCATCGCCAAAGCACAGGAGGCGGTTGACCACCTAGCAAGTTTTCTGTCAAGTAGAGAGGAGATTTCACAACTGGGAATCGAACCGCCAACCTCATCCTTGAGATTTCGGTATCTCTCCATCATCATCTAGTAATTTAGGGTCGTCTCGGACCAATGTAGTAAAAACATTCCATAGTGGCAACAATATTTACACAATAAGCAACTTTTTGTGAAAGCTCCAACATTCACGTTTTGAATTTAACATGAATAGTATCATAATATATAGTTATCTATAAGTTGTCATTGGTTGTCCTCCGGGGCCGCCTCATGTTCCGCCCAACCTAAGAGTTGTCCCAAAATAATTGCCTATAATCCCAACCATACTTGCCCTCTGAAATTCCATGTAGATTTTTCATCCACTGAGAATGTTATGAATTATGATCCAAACTATCCTCATGTAAAGCTAAAGCTAGGGCCCGTGACACTCTCAACCAATGAGAACACAAGGATTCTCAAGAGTCATGGCCTTATAGCTTTTGTGTGAGCATGCTCTCAAGTGGTTGAGAATTGCATGCAAGGAAATGATTTTGGTACACAACCACCTTGAATATCCTTGACACAACCTCCAACATGGCACGTATGGGGTCATGCTTACCCATTTGTATTCAAAAAGAAAAAGAAAAAGAATCATGTATGGGTCCACTTAAAGTACGGGGCCCTATCAAAATTGGATTCGATAGTACTACCTAGAAACCCTCTTCCATGGCAACAAGATATAGCAAACCGGAAAAAGATAAGGGTTTCATAACATGACAAAAGGAGTATACCACGTGGCTTAAGTGAGAACTTGTGATTGTATTAGTGGAAAGGCAGAGTCTTCTCGGAGAAGGTTGCACTCCTATATCTGTGCACATAACAACCTTATGTTTCTCAATCATCTACAATGTTACGGTGACTAAGTTGTTTGAGAACTAATTTCAATATTCACTACATGAACCTATCCACATGATTAAATAAATCGGTGAGAGATTTATATTTGTCGACATTTCTAGTGCCCCCCCCCCTGACATGAAGGAAAAAAAACCCCATCTCATATTGGGACTCCATATGCATGCACGATCAAATTTCCCCCTTTTTGATTCGCTTCTAACTGATTAAAACCAATGTTTGACTGGTAAATAGGTGACTACATGGTATCAATAATAACATTTAGATATTAATATTTGGTGGATGTCTAAAAATGAAAGAATCTATATATACCCATATTTATATATGGGTCAATCCATTCCAAATCATATTGATACTAGAACAACTTTACCTCAGTTTGAAGTTTTTACATGATATATAGACCCATATGGTTTTGAAACAAAAATATCCTCCAACATCCATACCCTAATCATAGTATCATAAACTTGATATCCTTGGATTGACCCAAATATTAATTTGGATATATAAAGTTTTTTTCATTTCAAGGTATCCATCAAATATCAATATTGTAGTACCTTCAAGATGTTAGCTATTTATAGGTGAATAAGGATTATAACATCTATTATAAGATTCAACAATCCCTCTTTTTAAGAAGAATAAAATTTTCCCATATTTGATAGTTCAGAAATATAATTATAACTTTTTAAAGTTTTTCCTACAAATAGTTTAAGTAGTGCCAAAAGTGGTAAAGGTACTATGGTATTTGTAGTATCATTGATACTACAACATTTTTGCCTTGGTTTGAATTTTTTTGCATAGTATATAGACCTGAATGATATGGAAGACAAAAAAATATCTTCAAATATCCATATCCTAATGATAGTGTCTGCAAATGTGACATCCTTGTTATTGATACCCATATGGTATCAAAAAAAGCTGATAACAATTTACCACTTGTTATTACCACCTTACCTCCCACTAGAAAACGATGCAAATTAATGTACGGGGAGAATTGGATGAGACATTAAATATGATATTTAGAGTCACTTACTATTTGGATTCACACAATGCTATACCTTTTCCTATTGATAGAATTTTTTTTCCAAGTAGAAATGTGAATGTTCTATACTCTCCAAACTACCAATTGCACATTTTGTTGGTCAAATATGAGATATACAATAAATAGATATAGCATTATGTAATTCCAAATAATAAGTAACACTAAATATCATATTTAGTGTAATTACAAATGAACTGGTCGAGTTTGAGAAATAACCGGTCCAAGTTCAAGATTGCATGAAAATCACCAATAATTTTAGAAGAATTTATAGAATATACCCCAATTTAAGAACAAACACCAATAGAAATTGACACTTGGAAACACTAAGTTCTCGACCGATTATGCCCAAAAATCTCCACAGACACTTGCGCAAGTGCATTACAAGTGCAAATACAAGATATTAGCAACGTAACAACACACATAACATATGGTGTACGATGCATGATGTATAATATACATTACGACCAATGCCCAGGAAGCTTTTGGACATAGTCGGTCAAGATCCTAGTGATGCTAAATCCAACCGGTTACATGTTGACATCTTCCGGTTTTGCTTGATTCATTTGAGGTATATTCTATAGATTCCTCTAAAATGATCAGTAATTTTCTTGACGTCTCCAACTTCAACCAGTTCATCTGTAACTAACCGCCGCTTCTCCCTGAGCAGTGATTACGACAGAAGATTCAAAACATTCAGCAACTGTAGTAGTTGACTATATATTACTTTGTGGACTCACTCATCACTGGTGACTGGAGTGTGAAACCGTCAACGGGTCCTGGCTTTGGTTATGCACAGACAGGTCATGGCTCCGCTGGAGGAAGGCATCCTAGAGAGGGGAGGGGGGCTATGTGGCAGCAAATCAAATCGATGGTAAGGGTCGGCTCACCCTAGGTGGCGTTCTAGCTGATGTGGCTATCGTGTAGGGGGCCATGTGGAATAAGAGGCCGGACATGATACTGCCAGGCTCCAGCTAATCTAAACAATGTACGTGGACCTACTTCACAGAAAATTTGCTAATGTGGTCCTTCCTTTGTGACTATGTTAATTGCGAGCTTTTGACCTACTTCCTCGCAATTAACTCGAGTGAGTTGCTGTACCGGAGATGGATTTGCAGGGACATGTGCACCTGAATGTGAAGGAGTAGTGGAGATGCAGGCCAGGAGAGATGAATGTAATGTTTCCTTTATTGCGTTTAGGTAGTTGGGGACAGTGATCGGGGAGATTTTTGGGCATAATCGGTTGAGATCCTAGTGTTTGCAAGTCCAACCGGTTACATGTTGACATCCTCCGGTTTTCCTTTATTAAATTGGGGTATATTCTAGAAATCCCTCTACAATGATCGGTAATTTTCCTGCAGTCTTGAACTTCAACCGGTTATTTCTGAAACTCAACCGGTTCATTTGTAACTAACTGCCGGTTCTCCCCGATCATTGGTTGGGGATACTTTTTTTTGACATTTGTATCTGATCCTCAGATGAACTTGACATTGTCAACCTTCGAGCGAAGGCAAGCAGCACATGTTGCATTCTTTGTGGGTGATGATGAAGGCAAATCATGGGTCCTGAACAAATTTTACTATACGATTACTCCTGGCCCCCAAAATAACTCCATCAATTCTTTACACCCCCCCCCCCCCCCAAACTTCCAAGCAGATGGACTCAGCAAAACATTGGATTCTAGACATGTCATCAGACACTCTAAAATTCAGACTCTTGGATCCCTTACTTTTTTGCAGTCTCAAGTGTGGGACATTGAAAGGATACAATGCAGGTCACATGCCTTAACGCTTTGAAGCACCTCCTTGACTCACCTTGCCCACTAAATGGCATTCATAATATTAATAACAACAATAACTTAATGCAGCAGTCTCACAGCAGCCACATATACTAATGTCATTCATTCATCGCCATGTTTCAGTTGGCCATGATTTTAGGCAGGTGGGGATTTGCTTGTTCTCTCCTGGGAGCCCACCATAGTACAAATACAGTCGACGGAGTTGCCAACTTTTTATTTGTATATTCTCGGGGCCCTTTCTTCTTCTTTGGGTAAAGGCCATTTACAGTATACCTCACAGCCAAAGGGGTAGGAAAGTGGTAATGGACCCCATGCTGTCACCAAAACGGTCACTGTGCGCACTCTCCAAGTGTGCCGAAACGCACGAAAGGCGACGCGTTTAAAGCGAAGGTGGCACCTTTGACACTTCTTGTCACCCAGATCCCCCCCTATAACCCTTCCACCGCGTCATCATTTTATCAGCTGTTGGTGTCCACCGTCGACTCATCGGTCTTCTTCACTCTATTTCCCCCACCAGTTCGGGCCCTGATCCGAAATTGGTGTTCGTAATTTCCTGCAGCTTCCCTCGAGTCTGCTCGCCTTCGATGCCATTTGGACGGCCTTCCAAGGGGTGCTCAGGCGTGTGGAAGAGAAGCAAGGAACTTTGTTGTTGTTGTTGTTATTGAGTTTGGGAGGGATTGTGTGGGCTGGTGGTTCAAGGAGTTGGAGCAAATTATGGCGTTCAATGGTGTGGGGATGGGGTTTGGGAGTTGTTCAAGAGTTGTTTTTGGAGTTGCAATTGTCCTGTTTTTGTGCAATGTGAGTTCTAGTGCGCCTACGGTGTCTGCTTCGTCGGAGGTGACTACTTGGTCGCAGGAGCTGCAATTCGCCAGAGCTGAAGGTAATGTACAGTTCCTTCCAAGTGGCGTGTGTCTAGTAAGCTTTTTGTTCCTGTTCATGTACGTTTACGTTTCCATAGGATATGGAAGAGTGACGATGTGTTCACGATGGTGTTGGGAGATGGTCAAGATTGCAAGCTGCGGAGTGTAATGTAATGTGATGACACGGTTCTGCTAGTACTCGGTGGTTCTAAACATGAGAGAGTCACTCTGCTGCTACACAGGATGGGAAATCCGCCATCATGCTCCGAGCAGAAGCTTGTTGCAAAGCATGGTTCCCACTTCGAATGGCTCCCTCGTTCTAGCGGCTGACAGGACTCACAGGCGCGATATTCTGCACGGCTTTAAGTATTACACCGGAGGGTGGAACATCAAAAATCAAAGCTACTGGTCGGTAAGATTTCAATTTTCTCTATCACCTCTATGTGACTCTACCCTCCCTGCAAATGTGCGACAGCCGCAGGACACCGTTCTGGAATTACCTTTGCGTAATATACGAGGTTAGCAGATCTTAAAATTCTCGGTACATCAGGACCTTCAACAAAAGGTGTCGGTAGCAGCTCCGGCTTCACCTTCAGTGTTGCTCATGGACGCAATGACGTAATCAAAGTTGGCTCATTCTATTGAGCACGCCCGCTCAACTCTTGCCTGCCTCGCTGGTGGAAGAAGCGTTGTTTTTCACCAACCTTTAGTACTCTGTCTGTGTCGATGTCACTCGTACTGGTTCCACTTTGAACGAATGGAAACTTTAGCACTACTTAAGTACTTGGCTTCATGCATGGAGAGTGGGTACGAGGATGTTTTGGAGAGGTGTGTGCCATGAGTTTCGGGTCGGAGTCCTGAACTAAAAGTTGTGGTTGTGTGTGCAGTCGGTGGGTTACACAGGATTGCCAGGTTTCATCATTGCATTGATTTGGTTAGCGCTGGGGTTGATCCTCCTCACCCTCTTGTGCTGCTGCTGCTGCTGTTGTCGACAGCATATGAAGCGCGAGCATGACCACGGAGCATTGGGCTATTACATCCCTCTCGTCTTGCTGCTCCTCTTCTCTGCCGCTGCCATGTAAGACTAAACTAATAATATGCCACGTTATTAGCTTCTTATGTCAAATACACTATTTTTGAGCAACTCGAGCTGAAGCATTCATCACTGAACATCAGACCACAATTCAGTTTGATGCTGGTTGTAAGTAGTTAGTGATGACCTTCTTGCATCACTACAGTAGTGCCCCCGTAAGGTGCTGTCTGGTTCAACACCTGGGAGTTCCGAAAGCTAGTTTCCACATTTGATTGAACATGGTCTTGACCAATGTGGAAACGATACGTGGTTTTTTTTGGGTGTGTCGGACCAGACAGCACCCTATGTTGATGTCTGTCTGTCGCTGCCTCTGATATGAATTACCTGGCTTATGCAGTGCAGGGTGTTATGTTCTGTTCTGGGGACAGCAAAAGTTTCACAACGAGCTTGAAGGGACGCTCAATTATGTTGTAAACCAGTCACGTACAACCGTAGACGGCCTGAACAATGTGTCGTCTTACTTATCTTCAGCCAGTGCAATCTCCGTGGAAGGCACTGGACTGCCCGCATCTGAGAAGCAGCAAATTCAGACCCTGAATGCGCAGATTGCCTCCGCTGCTTCGGGGTTGCAGAACAAGACAGACTCGAATGCACAAAACATCCACAACGGCATTAATTATGTGTACGTATTTTGTTAAACCCCCTCGGAATTTCATCTGAATAGCTCGTGGTGTAAAGGATTTCAGTCGTTCGTAAAGTGAAGATTGTTGGATGTTCTGAGCGCTGATGATGCTGACTCGGGAACATCATTCATCATCTTGCTTGCAGCCGTCTTGCTCTGATTATCGTCTCTGGAGTGATGCTCCTGTTGGTGCTTCTTGGTCTCGGTAAGTTTAAGTTTCAACTTCATGAACTCGAATATGTGACTAGCAACCATCAGCGGCATTAATGTGCTCCTTTGCTTTCTTCGTAGTGTAGCAGTCTTGCTCTTGTTATGGCAATGCTCCTCCACATCCTTGTTCTTATGGCTACCTCGGCTTGCATGTGTTGATTGCAGTTTTTTCTGCCTGCGGCATTCGATCAGTTGTCTACTTGTAAGCTTCACGTTCTTTACCCTGTTGCTAATATCTTCTACTGATGATTGCATAAACATATATTTGAATATTTGGAAGTTTCGAATAGTGCAATCCTGGCGTGGATGTCGTACAAGAGCGTTAGTTATTTGTGTGAATGTTAGTGCGAGGCTACCGGTTCCAAGTTCTGTATCAACCAATCCCCAAGCATCCATCTCCATTTCGCTTTTCTCCAGAAGGATGTTGGACCATCCTTCTATCAGTTGGCTGTACTATCCACATAGTAGTCAATTAATTCAAACCATTAGATGTCTGGATATGGATTTGGGAACTATTCATCTGATGGTGCTCTTCGTCATGTGACAGTTTGGTGGTGGTTGGCTGGATCCTGGTGGTGTGCACTTGGATTCTTTGCGGTATCTTCATCATGCTTCAGAAGTAAGTTCCTAATACTTCTACATCTGTGATCCTTCTGCTGTAATGTGCTCGTATACACCATAACAACACCCTTGGGGATGGTGTGATAGAAGATTGTCTGACAAAATAATATTCTGCGTGTACAGTGTGATGGGAGACACATGTGTGGCCATGGGACAGTGGGTGGCCAACCCTTCTGCCAGCACCAGCTTGGACTCCGTCTTGCCTTGTGTCAACCCTGAAACGGGAGCCAACACATTAGCACAAAGCAAGGCAACTGCATACACCCTGACCTCGAATGCAAATACCGCCATCACCTCCGCTGTGAACAACAACAACAGCAGGCTCCCAGCTCCACTGTGGTACAACCAGTCTGGACCTGCAGTTCCAGCTCTGTGCAACCCCTATGGTCCTGCTCCCAACTACACGGACGTCGCCTGTGCTGCTGGATCGGTCGACTATGCAAGTGCACCAACGGTGAGTCATTTCTTTTCCAATCAGAAGCGTACAAGTGCAAAGAGATGACTCCGATGTTGCCAATGCACGCGGGAATTATGCTGTGCCTTCATCTTCGAGTTGTTTCAATCCCATATGCAATCCCGAATCCATCATCCTCCAAGAATCTTGCCTCCTTTTAGCCCCTAAACGCCTAAGCAAAATCTTCCCCAAATTGCCTTACACGGTTCAGGTCAATTTGGAATATCAATGAAAATTGGCATCTCTTATGGTAAATCTGACTGTATGATGAAAGCCTTGTGGATCTTGTAAAGGATTTTGCACACAAATTTTCAGCTGTCCACGTGTCCAAAATCAGAAGATTATAAATGTATGTGTATGCTGGGATTGTCGGGCCGATATCCGCCTTGGCATTTAGGGGTTAAAGTTATACACCTTGAACAACAGTTGCAGACTACCTGGCTCACACCTTTCAGCCCAAAGGATAAGCCTTTCGGTTTCCATGGGTTTCCAAATGGTTGGTTGAGACATCCAGTTTCACCTGGACAACCCACTCTGATTGGATAGACCTAGCGGTAGGGTGAACTGGAAGTGCTGGTAAGTTCGCGTATCCCAAGACTACTTCGGCAGGGCTTAAATTGAGTGCATGTGGGACTAGGGTTAAGCCATTTCTTTAGAAATGCGTGTTGTCGATCATGCAAAAACAATGCTAGTGCACACAGATAGATCAGAGCTGATGAATTTCTGGATTTGTGCAGGTATGGGCCAAGTATATTTGCCCTTCAAGCAATGGGATATGCACAGGGCCTGGTCGGCTCACACAAGATGTGTATAACCAGCTCACTGCGACAGCTAATGTCTCATATGGACTTCGCCAGTATGGACCATTTTTGGTGGACTTGCAAGACTGCACCACTGTGCGCAGCACCTTCACTGAGATCACCACAAACCAGTGCCCTGGTCTGCGAAAGTATACCAGATGGGTGTGGATTGGGTTGGCCATTGTGTCTGCTGGGTCCATGTTGTCCATTTTGCTGTGGATGATCTACATCCGGAGGCGGAACATGAGGTATGGGAGGAAGAACAGGAACTTGAATCAGAAGCCAGCGTATGGTGCGTAGAGTTTAGGATTTAATTTTTTAATTTTGTTAATTCGAACTTGTTTTCTTGTGACGTCGAAGAAGAGTGGGAGCAAATGGCAAAGCGTACATGGAAATTTTTGGCACATGTGTACAACAGAGGAAGTGTGACCCCACGGCAGAGTGTGTACAATTTTACCAGGAGTGTTTGAAATCATCACAAATTCTGTACATTTTTTTTACGAAATTAAATTGGTTTTCCGGTCGCTCAAGAGTTGGAACAGCAACATGGACATAAGTATGTGTCAACTCTAATTCTGAGACTCTTTGAATGCCGTTCTCATACTGCAAGTTCAATCTACCTTCTTTCCTTTCTTTATGCCCCGTGGAATGTGGTTGGTTCGAACTTTTTGTCACCCTTAAATGTCTCCAATCTCACCATACTATTATACCATGTAGAGTAGAGGCTCCCTTAAATGTCTCCAATCTCACCATATTATTATACCATGTAGAGTAGAGGCTCCCATAACTAGTCACTTAAAATATTGTGCGCCAGATTTGGAGAAGTACAAAGCGGTGCAAATTTTTCTTGTGTAGGAAGATAGAAGGCAGGACTGCAAATCTTTTGGTAATTTTTTTTCCTTAAATTGAAATTACTAAAAAAATTTGAAGCCAAAAATTGACCCGAACATACTACTAATGTCTATAGTCTGTTATAACCGCTCATTTCAATCACTTGGTTATCACTTTAGCAATCAAAACCAGGACATGTGTCATGGCAGTGTTGGTTCCAGTCTGATTGAAATTCCGGTACCCTATAGACTGCCGATGGATCCTGATCCGGAATAGGCGTCTCTACTACAGTTGTTGTGTGGGAAGTTTTTCATTTCAAAGAAGCCGCAAAGAGGGTTTATCAATTTCCAATGTAGAAAGTGCGATTCACTGTGATTGAAGTAAAATGGCAAAGTCTACCAAATTTCAATGTGACTGTAGAGTTTCTAATCAATAGAGTGTTGAAATGGTTTCGATGGCAGGTATTGTGTCCATTCGACAAAACATGCTGTGCTAAATCATTCCAGTGATTTATCCTTGTAACTAAAATGTTTCATATTTCTCTACAGTAGGGGTTTATGGGTGGTCTATCATAGGCCTGCAAACTTTGATTCTTGTGGCTGGATTCTCCATGAATCCATGCTCCGAAATAGAAACAGTTGCACTGGCACTGTTGCAGCTACGGTGAATTAATGAACTAAACAGATGCAAACTCTCTTATTTTATCGGTTATAGATGCCTGAACCTTATTTATACCCACACAGCATGTGATGCCTTTTCTTGACCACCTTGGCTTCACCCTCAATTGGCTGGGCCGATCAGCTCCCCCTCAAGGTCGTAGATAATCTAATTTCTAAAGTGCCTTCAGTTGGCAACTTGGCATGAGGGAAGATAATTGCTTGATCACCTGGAAGTAATTATGCATGTGCATCATCACGTGTACACAATCAAGTACTATTCCCTCGAAGTGTCATGTGGTGCCTCCGAACAAAGAGGAGTAAAGTGCGCTTATTTCGAGTTTGAGCCAGATCAGCTTTCCTTCTGTAAAATCTCAAAAACAGCTCATTTAAAAGCCTCTTAACTCATTAACTTAAGTACTGTCGTGAAGATCATTGTCAACCTCCCCATCCATCCGGTGCTCCCGCCGGCAGCCTCGCATCTGTATGAACAGATTTGCTTCTACTCGGTCAACCTTCCTGTCGTATCAATCTTTTCCGCAGCTTGACCTCATCTTCAAGCATTCCATCCGCATTGGGTGAGGTGCGTAGAAATGAGGATTCTTGAGGTGGCACTTTTGTGTGTAATGCTCGCATTGATCATTCATCAGGTTCAAGCTGATCATCATATCCGAGGGTTCTCAAACCTAAAACCTGAAGATGTGAATGGAACACCACCAGCCAACAAAGGGAATGCTATGAACAAACTCAGAGTAGAGCCTTGTGCAACTCCAGTTGTGGTGCAGCTAGTCCTTCTCCCCCGCATCACCCATTTCACGGAAGCAAAATTTCCCTCTGACTTCCTGGAACGACGCTCTCTGAAGAGCAAGCGCAGCGGGAGCGGAAGCAGGTCGAGTGGTAGTTCATCGAAAACCAGGATCAAGTTTGGAAATCTGAGGGGGGCCTCTGCCGTGGGTGTCATTGTCGGACTAGCAGTATTCTTCGCAGTGCTGGCCCTCATCTTGTTCATCTGGTGCTACTCCGCGAAAAAAGAGAAAGAAGCAAAGCAACGCATGGCTAAGGATTCTGAGGCTCAACTTGTTGATGATGATGATGGGGGGATGGTGAGTAAGGATCAAATCAGTCCTACTCAATCGGTGAAGGTGTGTAAACCGCAAGGGTAAGGAATCTGAAGCTCAACCTGTTAATAATCACGATGGGGTTATGGTGAGTAAAGATTAATTCAGTCCTGTTCAATAGGTGAAGGTGTCCAAACTGCAAGGCTGAGGAATCTGAGGCTCAACTTGTTGATATTGATGATGGAGGGATGATGAGTAAGGATTATCTTAGTCCTACTCGATAGGTGAAGGTCGCAGCTGCCGAACAAGATTCCACGAAAATTTGAAAACAACGTGTATCTCCGCTACATGCGATGTAGAGTGTTTATGGAGCATCGAAGCGGTCAAGAAGAGCCTCGAGGAGTCGAGGACCCCTGATTTGACTTTGCTAAGTCCTACAAGGCATGACTTAGTACTGTTGTTCAAGATTCTGGCAATAGCAAGTGCATCGCACTCTCCAGACTTGCATTTATCTGTTAAACATTCTACCGTATATTTTAACATCCACAATAAAGTTCATTTGCCTCTAGCTCTGTTTCGGCTCTCTCTCTCTCTCATCTTGAAATCCAGGAGAGTGGTTAAGGATGTGGCCCTATTGTCGGACCACTGAGGATTTTGGGAATTGTGACATCCGTTTAGCGTTTGTGAATCACGAAGATTGTCGTTTCAAGTTTTAGAATCAAGATTAATCCGAGATACAAAATTTATTAGAGGTCAAAGTGGAGATTCTCTTATTCTTTTAGTGATCACATAGGTCATTCTACCATTGAACTCGGAATGAAATCTCCTTCACTTTGAGTGATCACATAGACCTTCCCAATTGAACTTAGAATGGTTGATATGTTTGGAGTAAATAGTCCAATCTTTTTGCAAGATGTGTTTTTGTGGTATTAGTTCTAAACTAGAAGCCGTGCCCTATACCACTCAAATATAGGTGCCAATTAAGAAAAGCTACTACAAAAGGCCCATGCACTTTGCATTGATGTTAATGTTGCTTTTGTTGTAATAGTTCGATAAGGAACAACCATTTTGAGAAGCAATGTAGTAGCTTTAGCTCTAATCATTATCTATTTTGGTAGCAACTTTCACATATGGCACTGAAATTTGGGAAGGAGACTTGAAAACTCTCATTGGAAGGTTTTCAAGAGGGCATGTACTTGATGTATATGATGTCTCACGTCAAAGTATGTTCTTTGACAACCTATCATATTTTGTTGGCCGAATTTGGAGGACTCCTCATAGAATTATACACTCTTAAGCTAGTTTTATTATATGGGCAACTTCAATCTACTTTGGTCAATCATATGGATTTATGAAAAATCGCCAATTTAGAAACATCACTACTTCAACAACTTTTTATGCTCATTTTTCACCCATATACTTGTCTATGTTCTTGTTTGGACTAGCTAATACAAGCAAAGTGATCCATCAACCATTTTTGTTAATCACCATGGGTTTTCAACAACGGCTTGCTCATCTACCCTCTTGGTTAGTCAGTCGAACAACCCCACATTTCCGACACCTAACTGAACAAGGATTTAACACTTTGGCACAAATCGACAACCATGTCGAAGGCATCATGGGTCTCATTGGGAAATCCACGACAACCTAACAACATCAAATATTGCATTAGATGATATTAAGGAGGCTTTTCTTGCTAAAGTGTGGAATAATGCTTTCCATCTCGTAGGGAAGAAACTAGATTACCTTCACCTCAAGGACTTTCTCAAATACAAATGTGAATTGCATTTGAAGAAATCATTGACATCATCATTACGCAAGATCATTCTTGCTTACCGGCCCTTGAACCATAGATTTGCAATAGAAATTGGACGTGGTTGACTATCCCTATCTCTATAGATAATAGACTATGCCACTTTTGCTCTCATAACGAAGCTGAAAATGAGGCACACTTTGTGTTGGAGTGTCCCCTATATAACCCTATTGGAGATAAGTTTCCATCGCTATTTAAGAATGTAATATTAGGGAGCCTCAAGTCTTTCTTTCAATCGGATCATCAAGTTGACATTTGTCTCAATCTCATAGAGGCTACCGCACTCCACCACTCTAGGGAATTAGCTAGTATGAAATCATTCTTATGTACTTTGAGTCCCATTAGCCTTTTGGCTTCCCAGACTCTAAAATCCATTTCATTTCATTGTCCATATTCACATGCAACAATATATTGTCTACCTACTGTTATTGTTCACCTTTGAGGTTACTTTATGAGATACTTCTCCACTTCAATCACCCCACCATGAGGTTCAATGTGATAAATCTTGTTGATAGATGGTTTTGTAGCTACATGAAACTCATAAGAACATTGTTATTATACTACACTCTCTATGGTAAATATTGTGACATACTTATAGTGTGACTTACCCATTGATGCACTAGTGTGGCCCACAAAATACATCATCATGCACTAAAGTAGTGTGGAGTCTTTTAAGCAAGGAATTGTTTTTGCATCAGTCTCCGAACATCCTCAAAATTAATGGAAATTCCATTTGAAAACAATAGCATCTACCAAAGATAATTTTGGGATAATGATAATATTAGATATAGCTGAAAATCTATTTTTAAACATCAATTAAGTGTTCTAATTGTAGATTTAAAACTATTTAGGTAGGACATGAATGAATTGGATCCCATTTTATTGGAAGTCTCTCAAAGGCACATTATTTTCCATCCAATTGAAATGTTGTGACCTAGAACGTCAACCTCCAATGTGGGTTGGAATATAATGTGCAACACAATATTATCCTCAATGTTTTTAGTGTTGGTTTCCTCATATATACTCACAGTATATACCATCAACAATGGGCTTGCGTTTCGCAATGTCTGTGTATTATCATCTCCAAGCCCAAGGCAACGGACTTTCATCTTTGTCAAACGGAGTGTATTGGCCAACCCCAATAATGTGACACTCAATAATATGACACCTCGATTATACAACGCCTTTTTTATTGACCAAACTTTCTAGTGTTAATTTACTTTGATAATTATGACTATGATGCTTATAATACGACATATTTAGGTTGAATTTGTCATACAAGAGAGGCAATTAATGTGTGCAAGTGGTGGGACCCACAACATGATTTGCCTTGGATAAGGGAATACATGGTGAATCCATAAATGGGTTAACTCAAGTTAACTGTTTTATACCTTGGTTTCAGAACATACATTGCACTTTATAGTCTTTAGATTTGGGTGGAGGTTGAAGGGTTTGGGGATTGTTGGATCTGCAAATTAGAATTCCAAAGTTGTTGATTTCTCTTCTTGAATCAATTTCCTCACACTTAAATCTCAATTCTCTTTAGAAAGGAATCTTCAGTCCTTGTTGACTTATAATCCTAGATTTGCCTAGCCACACTTCAATTTCTTGGCTCTAGAGGCAACAACAATCTTGAGTGGTAGATGCTTTTCATTTTAGTTATAATTTTAGCATTTTCGGTGTTGATGACCACGTCTACACAAAACAATTTGCACACAATTTGGTAAGCACTGAACTCCACATTGGTTATGATAGCGGAAGATGTTTACAATATGGAGGAGATCAGTTTATCTTATTGTCCCCAACCAAACAGACACTAATGCACAGAGATTTTTGTGGGCGCAAAATTCAGAAGGGACATCTCACTCTTGCTTTTGCTGGAAACACAACATGCATTCACAAGTTAAAACTTGTATTTTTTTTTACAAATCTCTATGGCCAACATGTTTTGGAAGGTGGTTACCAACAAATTATGTGTAGTGGTTCGCAAACCAATTTGAAATGACATGGATGACATCAGATGCATTTGAGAGTTCGATGATGGGTCTCAATGTACATGTCAAATGTCAAAAGCGGAAGGTGTTTTAAATATGGATAATTATGTTGCTCATTCCCTTATGCATGTTGGTAGAGGTGAATCATTTGGTTTTTCAACCTTGCAATTGAGAAATATTACCATTGCTTTGTTACTACCTAATGCTATAATTGTGGTACAACCCTTGAATCATGGAATAAATGTTTCATTCAAAGGTCAATATAAGAAAAAGCTTTCAATGGGTTTTCTCTTAGTTTGATTTTTTACTACTCAATGAAAGTTGAGGAAATTAATGCCTAATGTAAGGGATGCCATTATGTGGTGCTCTCAAGTGTGGAGAGAGAGATGAATCGCAAATCATATGAAACAATTGAGGATGTCCAAGATTTTACCTGCAGACCAGTGTGCTAATTTTGCCATATATAATGAATATTGTTGAGATTGAAAGAAGCACCAAATGAATTGGCAAGTCACTTCCTCGTTGAATCTTGGAATTGAAAAAATGTATTTTGAATAATATGTGCAATTGGTAGGAGAGGAAATTTTTTATGCAAAGTACAACATGGTTGAGTTGGTGGATTTGGCATGCGAAAGAGAAATTCATTTGGGTTTAGATTTGAATAGTCAACATAGGAGGATGTTGTGAATGACTAACCAACGCCAATAGTCAAGTTTCCTCAAGCCTATGAGTATGTCCAATTACTATTGATTTTGTAGTGGAGCATCCTTCGGAGTTTTCAGTTGTAGATATGGTGAACATGAAATCTTTTTTGAATAAATCGAACAAGATGTTAATTTCCAACATTAACAAAACTCATTAGAAGACAATAGATTCTTACTTTTGTAGTGTGTGATACGGTGAAGACATCATCATGGTACTATATATATGTATATTTAATTCCATATTTTCTGACATTAAGAGCATTTTTTAAAAATAAAAATGTTCTTTTCATACTTATGTATCTTCATTGTATATGCAAAATGACATTTTACATTGAAAGAGGCCATTTTCTTGAAAAACCTCAATAGTACAACATTTGAGGTCAAAATGTCTTATTATGCAAAATATGACACTTTATTCCGCGACAAAATGTGTCATATTAAAATGGAGAACAATATTTATGGTTCTAAAAATATCACTTGGTGTATGACGACCCCTTGTCTAAGGGTTTTTTTATTTCTATCATAACTAAAATTTGGACTAATATGTTGTTGACTTTGTATCTATATGTTTAGCTATCCAAAAACTAATATGCCTTAAGTCTTGATAAGGGCAGCCATGAGCATTTCCGGTGCCACCCACCACATAGGGACTTCATAAATGGCTTGTGTGACACTCTCATCTTCCTTTTTATGGTCTACCTCTTGAGGCTCTTGATGATTGTGGCTCTTGGCTCGTAGCATATGTGGTTGTAACTCTTGGTTTATATAGAGTTGTTTATAGCTATTGGATTACACTTTGAAAAGTTTTTGGTTTATGTTCTTAGTAGTTATAGTCCTTCATTTGCATTCTCAGAGCTTTTATATTTAGTTATAGTGTAGTGATCTTTTTTGTACCATTCTTCAATCTCTCATAGTCTCCTAGTTTTGAATAAATATCGGATCTCTTGATCTTTCATCTCTCTTAGATCTCTCTTACATTTTAGATCTCATTCATAAAATCTACACTTTGAATCATTTTGGATCTTTCATAGTCTCTTAGCTTTACTTGTTATTGAATCTTTCTTAGTCTTCAATCTCTCTCATATCTCTTCTAAATATTAGACATCCTTTAAGTTTCTTCACTTCGAGTCATCATTGGATCTCTTTTAGTTTCCTTCTTTGGAATATTATTGGATCCCTCTTATTTTTTAAATTTTAATCAAAATCAAATTTCTCTTTAATATAACTTACTCATAAATATCTTTTTCTGATTGTGAACCTCTCTTAGTCTAAAAAAAACAACAACACAAAACACCACACAACAATACAATACAATACAATACAACACAACACAACACAACACATTAACAAAACAAAACAAAACAAATCAATACATCATAAAAATAAATAAATAAATCCACACAACTCAAAAAAAAACTAATTACTAACAACTCCACCACATTTGGCTTAATATTTTCATCAACATTGTTGATGGATTTTTTTTGGTTATTTTTTTTTCCTTTTGATACCCTAACCTGGGCTCATATTATTAATGTTCATACTCTAACTTTTTCGTGTTTATCCAACAATGTCTATGTTTATAACCATATTTTAGGGTATCCATTGTATAAACACTCTCGGTAGATGCCCTAATTGTAGGTTCTTTAACAATTTAACATAGGGTTTAGCCTAATATCCACCATAAATTAGGGTATTGATTGTATACACACTATTAGTTGACACTCTAAACAAAAATCATTTAACACCTCTACAAAAAAAAAAATTAAGGCTACTATCCACTAAAGGTTAATACAATCATAATGTCAATTTTAATTATCGGTGTGTAATTTTTCTCTAAATTTTAATAAAAATATTCCATATAAAGCAAATGTCCAAACACCTAGAATGCATAATAAGTATTGAAAGCAAGGAAGAATATTACATATATATATATATATATATATATACACTTAAATGAAAGAATCTTATATCATGAAATGTGTTTAAACTATAACTATATCAAATAATTGAAAAACAACAATATCATATGCAAGGTTATAGTAGAAGAAAAAAATGATGTCCAATATCTATAGTATGTTGGGATGTCAATGGTAACATGTGAAGACAATCCACTGAACATATATTATATGTTTGAATAATGCACTATACAAAACCTGAATTCAAACACTCTATATATGAAAATAAATTTATTTCAATGAAAATCAAATAACAACATTACCCTAAAACCCTAATTCATAGGCAAACCCTAAATCCTATAAGATTACAAGTCATTCTAGCATGTTTATTTGTGGAGATAACATGAATAAACAAATGCAAGAGGACTCCGATGTTGTTACTAGCATGAATTACGAGATTGCTTCGTTTAAAAGTTAGTCTAAGTGTATTAATATCTTAACACAATGTGATAAGAATTGGAAGATTTGAACTTAAGATGTTCTAGATCAAATATAAGAGATTTTTTTATAAACTTATGTCTATGACCTATAAATGCAATCATAAACCCTCCAACCTTAAGTTTTCTTTCTTCGTTATGATATGAGAAAGGCATATGACGTACTATGTAATAGTTGGTTGTAGAAATTATTATTAGTATTATTGTTTTTAGTAGTAGTAGTAGTAGTCAAGGTGAATGATAAATATACAAATTTTTATATAGATACTATAAAATAATGTTAGAGATATAACTAAGCAAAAATAATATGGAGAAAGAATGTCAAGTTAGGTACCAACATTAAACTTTACACTGTAATAGAGAGCAATCATGTTGTGAAGATTAGGTTAGGGTATGGAATGGTGGCTTATGATTAGGGTATCAGCTGTACCACATGCTCTTGTTGTGGACCTACAGTAAGCGTATCACCAGAGTGGATTATGATTCCATGATTTTACATCATAGTACTAAACATAGCATTATTAAAAAAAATTACGATTTAATGCTTTCACTTGGAGTGTTTGGATTGCCACAATAAATATCATAATTTTGTGGAAGAAAAAATGTGCATGATTTCAACAAAGAGAGGATAAAAATAAAAATTCGATAGAATTCCAAAGATATAAGCAATCCAACAAACAAGGGAGATTGTCAATCAAATTAAATAAATGCAAGTCAACAAACAATGTTAATTGATTGCCAACTTTAAGAAGAAAGATCCAAAGTCACATCATGCACATCCTCTCTCCCACTCCGCCTTGATAATTTTGGAAAATAGCAAATCGAACTCATCATGTCCTCTTTTGTCGGAAATTAGTAGAAAGGGGACAAGGAGGACCTACCCACCCTCTAAAACAAAGCTTCATCCCACCCTCTAAAACAAAGCTTCATCCCACCCACCCAATGAAGTCATCCAGAATTTTTTCCAGATGAGCTTACATGGATGTTGCAAATCCCTAGCCTTAACAGTATAGTAATCTTAACTCTAGTTGTAAGAGGAACATTAACATACCTCTCTTGCTCTCTCCCAAGGTTGTTAAATCTCCAAGAATCTTCCATTGTATACTAGGCTGCCAGTATTGATTTTGAAAACGTACCGTAGGACAGTTAGGAGTTGCATTTGTAACTGCGGTAGTCACATTGCCCAAGTCCACGGGTGGAGTTCTTGCTATGTGGTCTTTAGGACTACCAGGCTGGTATAGAAGAATTCAGGATTTATATCCTCAATTCCTAGCAGAGCTTCTTTAACATATTTCCTTTTTTGTGTTGAACATGAAGGTTCATGTTTTGTGTACAAGAGTGATCACATTTCTTTTAGGAGTTGATATTTTGACTTTAGCATATGCAAAAAGGAAAGTCTGTGCTCGAGCATTTTGTTAAAATGACTTGCTGAATACGGGAATATGCAACAGGTAGGGATTTCCTAAAACCCTGGAGAATTCTGGTGGAAAATTCCATGAGATATTCCATGGAACAGATACTCAAGTTGCATGCATGGCCCACAATACTTATGCCACTAGCCCATGGGAAGCTTTTTAGGCAGATAAGTTTGAACCATGTGCCCAAGGTGTGAGGAGAAATCTACCTGTAAACGCCTCAAAATAAAGTGGTGCTAAAATAGCGGCACTTTCCTGCCAAATCTTGTTAATCCCAAACTCAAAAAATACACATCCTACTTCAGTTCGAGGAACCCATCCTTGAGTTATGGTCCAATCTTGATACCAAAAATAAGGTCCATGAATAGGTGTTTTGGACCCCGAGTTTCTTGAACCTGGACGTTGGTCCTAACAAGAGTAAAGATGTCCACAAAATTGCCCATTCCTCTTTCCACGATTGTCAATGCAATTTGCATTGCGACACAATGACGCATATAAACGCTAGAGGATACATTAAAGATCTAACTATCAAGGCAATTTTTTATAATGAAAACATGGCAGCCTGTAGACAGCTTATTTAAGGCAAAGAATTTGCATAGACATAAACCAAACGAACAATTTGGCAGGTTTCAGCACAATGCCACATTGCCAAGTAACACACAAGCATAATAAACACATAACAAAAAAAAGTTGGGAAGAGGAAAGCATTGTAATTTCCAACTTCCTGCAGGATCACGGACTACTTTATCTTGAAAAAATGCCTCTGAAGGAAGTAGATTAAGTTTCTTTCTTTTGACACAGGATCTCTCACTGCATACCAGCAGGAGGCAATTAAATCAGTGAGACCTCAAAGAACATTCCTAATGTATACCAGTAAATTTCACTCTCCGACCTATTGATTCCTGGACATAAAGGCTCATATTTGAGGCTTTAAGCAAAGACCTATAACTTGAACCTTTCAAAACAACACATCACTGAATTGGCTTCTCAGTTTCGTTTCACATCCACGTATGCTTGCCATTCTAACACGCGGCAAAAATTTCAGACACAAACCCTAAAATCATAAGACAAGTGTCACACTGAAAGCATCTTTGTCTGACGACCCACTTTCTGCCAGTAGTCTAGAAAGGTGCAAACTAACTGGTGCTTCCTTGCTTTCCGTAAGAGTCCTCTCATGGTCCTCGAACACATCTTGTTCCTGATGTAAAAAACTGTGATGGGGGAGAAGAGAGGCAACAAGATCCTGCTTTTATTGCCTGGACGACATGTTCCGACACATACCCTTCCCTATAGGAGTATGACAACACAATGCCCTCAATACTCCACTCTTACATAGAAACCACTGTTTCAAAACCAGATAGCCTAATTTATATGATAGCCCTGATGATATATAGAAGCTCTGAACTTTTGCAAGCCAGAACATACACATCAATCCCACATCCAAGTGTCAAGGACACTTAACAATGCCTATCGAAAAGCAATATATGGAATTCCAGCCACTAAACAATTGAATCCAAGAGTGGGATCTGCGGTTGAAGTGGTGGGTCAACCGTAGAGTTGAAGTTAGAATGTGCTCCCTTCGGGGGGCTGTTGTAGTTTGCGATTGGGGGGACTTGCCATCTCTTTCTTGAGCTCCACCAAGATGTCCTCCATAGTGTATGAGCGGCGCCACTGTGCAAGCAGTGGAAAATACCTCGGATCAACCTGCATTTTGCAGAGGCAAAATCAGCACCTTTGTTACCTGATATTCAAGCAATTCAAGCCTGTGTTGCTACATAATTGCAGCTCATTCATATGTGACTCTGGCAGTGCAAAAAATTGGCGCCAGGTCTTTGATATAGTCCACACCAACTACATTGACAATCAATTTTAATCTCCACACCACTGCAGTAGGATTTTTGGTTCAGTGTCGAAATACCCAGTGGCCAAATACACAAAGCCTTCATTGCCATAAATTCAGATGTGCAAGGTTCAAAGATGGGCTTACCAATCCAGTTTCCTGGTTGACATGAGTCATATTGATACGGGAATGGAATCTGACAGTGGGAGGCTTATCGGGATAATCCTTGTCACAGAAAAGTTTCAATGTGTAGATGCGACCTTCATGCACAGACTGCACCCACACCAAGCCAAACATGTTACCCTAATTAATGCCAAACAATTGCAAGTCAATCAAGATACAGCAAGTTTGACTGCTGGTGCAGATCAGCATGTGCCTTTTTGTGATGTTGTGTATATGACATGAACAATTGAGTTAGCTGTAAGTGTCCCTCATTGGTTCCTCAACAAACTATAACATCCCAAGCCAATCTCCATTCAAATCACTATCCTTGTTGAGGATCTTCCCCTGAAATCTGAATCTAGAAAACAACTATAGAAAAAAGCACAGATGAAAACCCCTGAAAAATAATGCTAAAGTATTTTCCTCCAGTGTGAGCTTATGCGAGACATGTATAACAATGACCATGACCACTCTGGAACCCTAGAATATTAAGGGAATCGAGGTTGCAACTAAATCTGGGCGCTGTTACACAACTCACATGATTTGGTCCAATGATAGTGCCAGTCCAGGAGCGCATAAATACATCATCGCCATCATCCATACCATAGCTAACTGTGCCATCTCCAATGCCTTTCTCACCCCTCTCAAGCTCCTCAAGGAGTCTGAAGTTCCTGGGAACTGCAGCCAGCAAGGACAAAGATTAAGCTTGACCAGAACAGAATATTCTTTCTTCTTCCCAGTACTCTGACTGCATAGAGGTACTTTGGGCAAGTGAAAATAGTAAAAATCTGCAAACAAACACCATAGAAATTACCATAAACACGAAACATATCCCTGCAAAATTCCACAGACTGCAGTCACACAAACACAGGGCAACTAGTGCAGACTATGCAAACATTATCTTCAAAAGTCCAATCTTCACAAAACAAAACATGAAAACGCAACTGAACGGGCATCCGGAGGAAACAATAAATCCCACAAGCGATGTCGATAAATCAAGCATCATCTAACACATGTTTAAAGCAATCGTGAGCGTACCGACTACAGAACCGCCGGAATTCATCTCAGTTCGCCCTATCGGTTGTGTTCAGCTCTTGTCCCCTTCAAAACCTGTAAGATTCCCCCACCCAAATACACACACACTCTTGAAAACTCCGCCGTGACGGAACGAATTCACACACAGTCACATCCTACCGTTCAGATCGACTCCAGAGGCACGCCCCACCGGAGATGGAGCTCGAAAACACAACTCAGCAAAAACTTAAGCAAGCGCAGACAATGCTAAAAACATCACTAAGATTTTAAAAACCGAAATCAGAAGTTCAAATCAACGAGAGCGCCAGGCATCAACAGGCGAAACACGAAGGGGGAGGAAGTGCAACCCTAGGACAGTCCGGAAGCTAACCCTAGATGTGCAAGCGTGCACGAAAAATATGTGTGTGAATGGTGTAGAGAAACCGGTGGGTGGCGACGGACCTGATAGAATGCAGCGTTTAGGGATGAAATCGCATGTGCGGGGACGATGGAGAGAGGCGAAGAGAGAGCGCCCCGCGAGATGGCGATGGCGATGGCGCGGAGGAAAGGGTTTGGCTGAAGGTTTGTGGGAAGCGAGGCGCAGCTCGTAGGCCGGCAGCCAAGAAGAGGGCAGGGGCCATCCCATGGACCATGCATCCCCATGCCATCCTATGCCCCTCTTCATTCTTTTTGCATTGGCTACGCAAGCTATCATATGTTATCATAAGTTAAATCGTTTTAGAGCCAAATGCCATTAGGGTAGGGTGCTATATGGTTCAACGCAAAATAAGTAGTTTTGGAAGAAATAATAGCCATGTGTGTATCTCCATTGGTCAACTTCATGTTCAATCCCAAGCGCGGACATTAGTTTTTGCAACATTCGAAGTGTTGAATCAACCAACACCCTACAATATCATAACAGTTATTCAGCCTTTGTTGAGGCAAGGCTAGCATCAGTGTTAGATTGCTATCATCTTTTTTTTGACGCTATTCGGGTGTTTATAATGAGCATTTCATAAGTCTTGATGCCACTAGGGTATGCATAGTTGAGGATGTTTGTGTTGTCTATAATTCCATTCATGTCTACACTCTAACCTTTGTAATAATCTACATGTGGCAACCAAAGTGCACATGATATTAAGGAATTGTGTGGTGTTAACATGGATGCCTCATAAAAAGAGAATTAGTGTAGAGTGTGATATTATGGAAGAACGCAAAGTGCAACATTGCAATGTTGAAATTGATGTTTTCATACATGGGATATGGATAATCTCCCAAAGTTGCACACAGACACAAAGCTCAAATATTTTAGGATGTGTTTGTTCAAAAGTTCATAATGATAAGCACGAATCTTTTAGTACCTTTGGAAATTGGTGCAAAACACAAAAGAGGCGAGCTAGACTAGCATTCTGAAAAATTGAATGCTTACATAGAGTACATTCGTCTCTCGAAGTGGAATTTATGAGCCCCGAGATCATTGAGTTAAACCCACACCCCAAATTTGAAGTTGTTGCACTCAATGAGGTAAAAGGTAGATTTCTTCCAAATTGGGAACCTAAATAAGACTTTCCACAAAAAAAAACATTGTGTGCTTAAAATAAACACACAAAATATACATACTATCATATTTATCAACCTCGGATCTATTTTTCAATCATGACAAGACTTCATAAAGATCAATCAACAATGTGACACATTCTAAAGTTTTTAACTTTACATAAATGCAAACCCTAAAGCTCCCCTAAACCCTACTTGAATAGAGTTTTGGCCTTGGGTGAACAACAAGGATTGTTGTTTTCTTGCATCATTCCAAAGCTCAATCTTTGTGGCAAGAATTGATACCAACAAATCAACGTAGTTGGAAGCTTGTTTAAAAATTAATAATTTAAAAATCAAACTTGCCTATAGAAGTTTTCATCGTCAACTACCATCAATGTTGATTGTTGACATTGTGCATTCACATGTCCATCGGTCCAACACCACCCAATATATTTTGTTAACATGACGGTGAAGTTAAGGCCAATTCACACGGGTCCCAAGTCCTAGTCCCCAAGTCACTTGAGGTCAATCCAGGCAATCTCAACCGTGGAGTGCATGGAAGTTGGGACTTACCACTTCACAGGATGTCCCAAGTTCTAAGTCCCAAGTATGACATAGTTGCCTACATGGCAACACTTTTTGGAGGTGAGGCTCAGGGCTTGTGTTGAGAGTTGGATTGAGCAAAAAGCTAGACTCAACCCTCAACACAAGTCTTGTGAATACTTTTGCATAAAATAATCAAGATCCAACTTTAATGAATATAAACCACATTTTAATGGTTTTATGAGGCTCAAAAGTTGGGAATTAACCTCCATGTTGGGACTTGCTACTATGAGTGAGACTTGGGACCCCATTTGAACCAGCCCTTAGTTACCTTCTTGCCCAACCATGGTAGCAACATACATTATGCCAAGTTAGCAATGCAATGACAAATTAACATCACATTGGTGACTTCTAGATTGAAACTCCCCCCTTTATGTTGGCATGTTAAGACATGAGGAAGAGGAGTTTTAGCTAATATTGTGTGTGCGTGGGTGTGTGTGGGAGGGGGGGGGGGGCGACCACTAAGTTTAGGGTCCGGCCTAAGTTTACTAACTAAATATTAATTGCCCAAGGTCAAGGCTAACCATTGGAAGAGGCAGTCGACCGCCAAGAACTCCTGACCTTGATGATCGAAGGTTTAGAGGATGAATAATCATTGTTTGCATGATGAAACAACTAGTTATATTTAATTGTGTCATAAAAACTTTCATCAAGAGGGCTTGGGTATTGTGGTTAATATCCCTTGCACTAACATTTGGGAAATAGGAAATAGGGGTTTGAATCCCCTCACCTTCACACGCTCAAGTTAGCCTTTGATGGATTATTCAATGGGGTTTTTCCATCCCATGCTTTGTGAGAAGGTGAAGGTGATGGTGGAAATTAGATCTGGTAGAATATGATTGACAATGGAGATTTGCTCTAACCATTACCACATGGGAGATGTTCACAACGCCTCAATGTTACAAGGTCGCAAGGGCCAAAATTAGACCTAGTTTGGCCCTTGACATGGTGTGCTAACATTTGTATGACATCACCACCGAGTTGGCTACCATGTATGCCACCAAGCTAAATAATGGAAGTTTTCATTTGGTCCAAGCCATGCTCAATTGTTCCCAAACTAAGACCTTTGTATCCCAACCATATACCTCACGTTCTTGAGCACAAACCTTGTGTTCTCATGTACATACATAATGTTCCCCATCATACGTATGTTTCCAAGCAAAAATATATGTTCCCCCAAATAATTACGTTGTTCACACCAATAATTGTAAGACATGTTTTGGGTATCTAATCTTAATAATCTAGAACGAAATAGCTTTGGATACAAAGCTCCACACGATGTGGCGTTGCTGCCAAAGCACACACATTCCAAGATCGACCAAGCACACAAGCACACAAGCACACAAGCACACAAACACACAACCTAAAACTTACATGCATAACAACAATTCTAAACATTGCACATACACTAACCTTCAAACCTCTCAAACCTTAGCACTAACAATGCCATGCAACCTCCCCGCTATGGTGAGTCACATGCCACCAAGGTCCACACCCGCTCCTCCCCTACAATGTGTGCCTAGAACAATGTCAACCTAACCCATGTTACCCTACCAGGAAATACATGTCCACAAACATGACATATCCCTACTCTGGAACCTATACAACCTTTGAGAAAATGACACATGCCTCCACCTTTTATCATGTTGCACAAACTAACACATAAACAACCTCTAAACCGACCAACACAACAAAGTCACACGATCACTAGCTAACACGTTCATGGCACACCCCACCATCAAATGCTTCACACTTGTAAATGCCAACCCCTCAATGGTAGAGCACTTGACAACACAACCCCATCTTGGCTCCTCCAATGCACATGCTATCTACCACACTGCACCCGGCAAGACTATGACATGATATCCTATGTATATTGGGCGCCCACCAAATGCCCACCCACTACTTACGCCAAACCCCTACCTCAAGTTACAACTTGATTTAATTCACCTACTGCAACAATAGATTTCCTTAAGCAACCACAACTTGAAAATTGGATAAACATGCAATATTTTGACCCCTATTAACCCCACAAGGTTGGAATGTCCTCCCTCTTGTCATCATCACCATGGGTATCAGAGAATCCATACACATATCCACCATCAGACTACTAACCCACCTCAAAATCTTGCAGCACAAAATCAACAAACTAATGGAACATCTCTCACAAATTACCACCAAATATCTCTCACACATCATTCTCAACAAAAGAAAATTGGGAAAGCAACAAAACCCATATACCCCTAGCCTTGACTAAGAAAATACTAACCACATGTATACTTATATTAACCAATGGTCCACCTACTTTTGATAGACCTGTATTAAGTCACCTTCACCCATCATGTCCCTGCGGACATGACTGGAAATCGACGAACGGACATTGAATGTTGGTGTAAATACATTGACATTCTTTTTATTTATTTGTTTATTAGGACATGTTTTGCGGTTTGTTTGTTTAGCAAATAGATAAGTGTGAACGCTTTCAATTCTCATAGTCCTTTCTTTAAACCTTCACACTTTTTGAAATTTGCATGTCACTCTTAGGTTTTTTTGTAATGAGTTCGACATGGTGCTAGTAGTCTAAAAGTTACAGTAATCTCCCACTTAAGTACGCACCCGTTTAAGTACGCATCCCGGTTAAGTGCACAATTTTTTTGACAAAAATTAGGGTTCATACTTTATTGTTTGAACATGTCATGCATAGGCATTTGTCGCAAATGCATGAATTTTGTATGCTTGACATTAAATGCTATTTTGTTAGGGTTTCCCTAAAATGTCTCAAATGATTGTCGCAGTTCATCATACATTTGTCTAGTTTCCATTTGAACATCGGAGCAAAGCAATTGGTCGTTGATGTCGAGGACAATGTTGTGTAAAGCTTCAAAGCCTTTGAAGTCGGTAGCACTTTCAAATTCAACAAATGTCTTAATAGGTTGGATTTCATTACAATATGTTCTCTTGATTGTCCCAGACTTTCCGGATGGCACCTTCATTGACTTCATACTCCCGCCCGCCGCAACGCCTGCTTGCTCGGCACGTTCGGCTTGCTCAACTTTGCAATGATTTCACATCGTTGGGCTTTGATCAAGTGTGTTACCTTGGATTTCATCCGTTTCCCATTGCGATTCATCAAATCAGAGCGTCTAGAAAGCGATATGAGTAAAGCACGCACCTACCAACTAAGTGCGCACCAACGGCTCCAGTTCAAAGTGCATACTTAAGCGGAAGATTACTGTGGCTACCCGACTATTCAATGTTTTAGTGGACAAGTTTGAAGATTTGTGCCTAGACATCATTCCCATATTTTTGCTCATGCTCGCACAACACGATGGCTAAGGGATCGGGCAGGGGACGTTTTTACAAACTAACCCCTCAACAAAGACTTCTCATTTCTTTTATTCTTGAAACATGAGAACATCTTCGTGTACGATTCTTTCTCTTGGAGTTGGACTACGAGTGCTATAAATGACGATGTTATATTTGTAGCTTTGTGTGTCAACGAAGTATTATCAATTGAAATTGAGTGGCCTGACTCAAGGGGAGGCCACACACATTTGAGAATGCCAGTTTTGAAACAAAGTTTGGTAAGCCAAGGTAAAAGGATTTCAACCTTGACATGTGCCTAACTTTGAGGAGTTGGGTTTCAAAGGTTTTGAGGTTGGTCATTTTTTTTTTTTGGTTAAAACCGTATGTTTCCAACTCCCATCCAAGACAACGCTTTTGCAAAGACCCCTGTTTTTTTGTTTTTATTTTATTTTATTGGAGTTGAAAAACAAACAATTCAACCCAATAAAAGAGGGACCAATCTCGAAACTCAACTACTCAAATTTAGGCACATGTCAAGGCCAACATTCTTTTACCTTGGATTATCAAACTCCATTCCAAAAACCGGCATTTTTGAACATGTGTCGCCTCCCGAATATATGGGCCTATGGAGTTTGAAGAGCAAATGCATGGCTTCTATGGATGTATAGGTATAATAGACATGACCTTGGTCAAAATTAGATGTCCGTATAAAGATCCGAACTACGCTAGGTGCTTCAATGGTAGAAAAAATATGTATTCAATTAACAATAATGTTGTTGCAGACCACGATGGCCTCTTCATCTACATTGCCCAAGTTACCCCAATTCTTGCCACAATGTTATGACACTTAGGCACTCAAAGCTTAATATCAATTGGAGACACATTCACTTGTGACAATGAGTACTTTGATAATTTATCGGGGTATCATGGGTACCATGGACATGACATGTATATCATGAGACATTTAGGGCATCAAGAGATTATGAAGGAGGCCGACCATGATGCTATGCATGCATTTAATAAAATGAATGCAGGATTAGGGTTTATGTGGAATTGGAGATATAGAGGTTAAAGAGAAAATGAAAATACTTATAAAGCGATCTTATTATGCACACCCTAAATACAACATCATTTTCTAAGTTGCTTGTTTTCAACCAACTCCTTGCACATACGCATGGTAGACTTCACCTACCACATTGGCGATTTTACCACAATGGCCTCTTCATCTACATTGACCCTTGTATATCAAATAAACATATGATTGTTAGTTGACGATCGATGTTTCTTGGAGAAAGGTGACCCATTTTCAAGTAAGATAGGAGAGGAAAATAAAAAGATGGGAAAGAATGCCATTACATTCTAATGGATTTGTACATGAGATCTATAAAGTGCCAAATACTAGTGTGGAAAGTAGATTGCGTTGGAACTTGGGATTGAGTATAACCAAGTGGGGCCAATGCACCAAAATAAAGGGCTCATCAAAGCGATATGAATCCACAAAGCGTAGTATGTACGTCGAAGAGAGCAGAACAAGTATCTTTGATGATGACCACAACCAATGCCGTCTTTCTTTTGAGATGCAACTAAGTTACTCAATTTAGAAATTGCGTTGCTTTGTCAAGGTTCTCTCAAACTTTGTGGATTTTAGTGTGACATGCTTAATTTTGGATAGTCACACTAATTTGCTAGCAAGACATGTAAGTGTGATTAGGACTAATTTGTAAGTCACATAGTTGCTAATAATAAAATCATACTAAGAAAGTGCAATAATCACAAGAATCACATCCGTAATTAATATTATTGTATTGTGATATGTCTCTACCATGATTTTTAAGATATTAACTTTATTATTACGAAGGGCACTATTACATATAGACTTAGATCGATTCAAAAGGAATCAACACCATTATCCACATTGGCGGCAACATCAAAGTTTTCTTTTTTTCTTTTGCTTTAGTACAATATATATTATTTGTTTCGTCTTCTCTATTTCCTTTGGTAGTCTGCACTTTGTGATCTTATCTTTTTTAGAATCTACAAGATAGCAATTTAATGCGTGTTCTTAGCCCTCCATGGACACATTGAGGTGGGTGAACCTACAATGAACGTATCTAGGCATTCATTTGCTTCTATTGAATAGAAAATGGAAAGACCCAAACTAAGTCTTCATGTTAGCAACTTACGAGGCCAATACTCATATTTTGCTCAGTAACACTCAAAATTGTATTATATATTTTGTAATAGACATACGAATCAAGATGTTTCATGACCTTAATTGGTTACATAGAGAAACAAAAAATGAACCGTCCCAATCATGTGTCGAGTGGTTGCATTTGTTCATTGAACTTGTTTGCTCCATACTTGCATCATTTGGTTGTTAGGAAAATCACATCTTCAAGGTTACTAGTTGGATATTCACAATTTCACGTTATATACACCATATTAGGTGTCATTATAAGGCACTAACCATCGATCATAAATTTGTCTCACATTAAAGATTATTTGGTGTAAATAGATTTATTCCGTTGTAGCCAATGGATTATATTTGCGGTCTTCAATTAACATCACATGTGACATAATTGAATAATAGGCACATACAAAATAGGCACCCATATCCAGTGTTTGGGGAGATTTTTGGGCATAATTGGTCAAAATCCCAGTGTTTCCAAGTTCAACCAGTTACATGTTGTGATCTTTTGGTTTGTCTTTGATAATTCAAAGTATATTGCATAGATTCCTCTAAATGATGGGTAATGTTTACCAGAATCTTAACTTCAACCGGTTAATTCTCAAACTCAATTGTTCATTTGTAACTACATTGTTTTGTCTAATTAGTGTGGATTACCGTTTAGAGTTACACATTGCTATAAAATTACACTGAGAGGATCATTACTTACCCCAATAATATAAGCAATTGGTATGCACATTGAGAAAATGATAGAATTTCGTTGGTAAAAAAATCATAATTTCAAAAAAAAATTTATAACAACACATAACTCCAAATGGTAACCCACACTAATTAGACAAAACAGTGTAGCAGTCGGTTCTCCCCGTTCATTGCCCGTATCATGAATTCAGTCAACTAGAGGCCTCCCGATATGGATTATATAGTCAAAGGTATGTTAAAACTAAGCCACATCACCTTTTTATTTATTTATTTAGAAGGTTTATAATTGACTCAAACAAGAGGATGCACTGAATGGTGGGAGGCCAGAGATCTATTCTCTTAAATGAGGGCCACTTGACGCACATGACTGAGAGCCTGTGACCATTACACTTCAAGCACTCTCATTGGTGGAAAAGCCGGTCCAAGTTCACTTCACACTACGGTTGAGGGACCAACGGAGTATGTGAATGCAAGATGGATCTAAAGTCTACATGGATTCCTACATGGCATCGAATGGATCATGTTTCATGGTTACTTGGACTATTTTCAAAAACCATGTAGTCCAGGAGACCATGGCACTCCGAACGCTCACAACTGTTGATTTATTCTAAATTATCATGCGTGAGGACCCACGTGAATAGAAATCCATTAAAATAGCATTTGGTTGAGGGTCCAGTCACATATGACTTCACACTACACTTGAGGGTCCGTGATCACACTACATGATTTTTGAGGTGTCTTGGGACGGACTTTGGACACTTTTTCTTGGGCTCCTTTGGATTTTAGTAATGCTCGGAACATATGTGGATGTTGTGGATGTAATTCAACAAAAGACTATAGCCTAACTACACACTTACAATGAAAGGATTTGTTAAAGAACATTGCTCACCTTGAATAGGTAACCATAATGATATTTCAAGTTAAATATAAAAGGGTTAATTAATCTATTACAAATGACTACATCAAAGTACCCTTGGTTGTGGGAAAAAGATTAAAATGAGATACTTTACGCAACATATTTGACAATGACTATGCTCATGCTTGCGCATTGCACAAGGTTCATTTAAAATGAACTCACTGCCAAATTATTGAATGGGTAAATAATGCGAGGTGTGTGACAAGCACAAATGCATGTATTGTTGTTGAGAGATTCCAAACCCCTTATTTCGAATTATTGTGTGAATTGTCAATCTAAACCACAAATAGCCTAAAAGAAACATATATTTGTCGTAATTAAACTAATATGAGACACCTAGATGATACAAAGAAATCACCTTTTCAATCTACCTTGAGGATTTCCCTAGATTTTTCCTATCTAATATCGTAAACTACATGTCCTCGCATTCGCTACAAATTGTGCTTGAGCAAACGATTTGCTTGCTCATATATTTGCTACATATTGTACTTGAGCTTCCAACATTTTTGTCAACTTGAGCGTGATTTGAGCAAATGATTTGGATGCCTCACATTCGATACATGTTGCACTTGATCGGCACCCTAGGCTTGCAACCTTCAATGTTGTTCATAGATGAACTCCACAAACAAGCATCACAATCTCTTGCTTTTGCACTATACTTAGTTTTTGCTATGTCTAAGGCCCACTTTATACATGGCTTGGGGTTAGTCTGCGCACTGGCCTGATTCAAGTCCTCAATCCAGCCTAACTTGTTACGTACCTCTCACCAGTTGGCAATTTGTTTCTTGATAACAAAATCTCCAAGTAAAGAATTGAAACAAATACCAATTTTATTTCTTCCTCTAAGTACAAACCGCAACCAAATAAAGTTTGGTCAAAGAAGCTCTACCACCCGACCATAGGAGAGAGACACAAAAAAATCCTCTCTCCTCCCCCGAGCTTCCTCTTATGCCGAAGCACTACTTTTACTTTCTATATTTATATATAGTAAAAGTATTCTGTTCATAGCTCTATCTCATAGTTCTACTATGAATCTTCTATCTTTGGTTCTTCTAGAATCTTCTTTCATCTCTTATCTCAATTCCATTCTTCCAATTCAAACTGTCTAATTCCAATTGGATTCATCCATTCTTCTTTCTAGTTGGAACTGTCTAATTCCAACTAGCTTTAACTATTCATCGAGAGTTGTCTAACTCCAATGAATAACATTCATTTTTCCAAATATGGAGTGGTTTAACTCCTGTGCACCTCATCGAGAGTTGTCTAACTCACGTGCACATGTTCTCAATTGGAATGGTCTAGTTCCAATGCACTAAATGCGGAGCTGTCTAACTCCAGTGCACATGTTGTCAATCTGGAGTTGCCTTACTCCTTTCCATTCATCCTCAACTGAGAGTTGTCTAGCTCTCATCTTTCTCTGCTTACACACTGGCACATGTGGTTAGAATATTCCTTAATAATTCTAGTTACATTACAATCTCCCCCTTCCATCAAAAGTCATTGTCCTCAATGACAAAATTAGGATAGTCCTTTCTGAAATCAACTTCTCTTTCCCAAGAAGCTTCTTCTTCAGGATAATCTTTCCACTTCATATAAAATCTACGGAAAATCTTATTCCTTAGATATTGATTATCTATTTTCAAAATCTTCTCAGGTTCTACAAGAAGTTCTCCCTCTGGAGCAGCTTTGGGAAGATCAGGCAAAATATGGTTAGGATCAGGCACATATTTTCTCAATAATCCCACATGAAATACATTATGAATCTTCCAATCTTCATGTAGTTTTAATTCATAAGCTACCTTGCCTATCCGTTTCAAAATTTCAAATGGACCACAAAATCTAGGTGATAACTTTCTTGATTTGCCAAGCTTAAGTCCAGATCGATTAGGTGCTACCTTTAAAAACACCTTATCACCAACTTCAAATTCACGAAAAATTCTTTTGTTGTCAGCATAATACTTAGCTCTATCCTAAGCACTTTTCATAGCCAACTTTGCCGATTCTCTAATTTCATTCATCTCCCTAATCATAGCATTAATGCTTTCAAATCTCGTATTAGGAGTAGAAAGTGTAATTGGGGTTCTACATTCCTGACCATATAAAACATAAAATGGACTTATCCCATTACTACTATGAAAATAATCATTATAAGAAAATTCAATCATATGCAACCACTTATCCCATGATTGTTGTCTCTTGCCAACATACATCCTTAACATATCCTCAAGAGTTCTATTTGTCCGTTCAGTTTGTCCATCCGTCTCAGGATGATAAACACTGCTTAACTTAATCTTTGTTCCACACAATTTAAATAAAGTAGTCCAAAATTCACTCACAAACTTACGATCTCTATCACTTATAATTTCTCGCGGAATTCCATGATGCTTAAAAAATTCTCTCATGAATAGCTCTGCCACTCCATAAGCAGTAACAGTACTAACTGTAGGAATAACTTGGTTCATTCAACCTTTCTCTTAGTTGGAACTGTCTAATTCCAACTAGCTTTAACTATTCATTGAGAATTGTCTAACTCCAATGAATAATATTCATCTTTCCAAATATGGAGGGGTCTAACTCCTGTGCACCTCATTGAGAGTTGTCTAACTCACGTGCACATGTTCTCAATTGGAATGGTCTAGTTCCAATGCACTAAATGCGGAGCTGTCTAACTCCAGTGCACATGTTGTCAATCTGGAGTTGCCTTACTCCTATCCATTCATCCTCAACTGAGAGTTGTCTAGCTCTCATCTTTCTCTGCTTACACACTGGCACATGTAGTTAGAATATTCCTTAAGAATTCTAGTTACATTACACTTTATCAATGGTTTGCAAGCTCAACTTTGTCACATGTAAAGTGACGAGGCCCGATTTTAGGTCCCGATGGTCTTGAGGAAAAAATGCAGTGAAGAGAATTAAGCTTTTATGCATTGATGGCAAAGACATTCATTATCCAACGGCTGAGCCCAATTTGGACCCATGTTGAGAATTTGGGCCAAGGAAAAACTTGTCTCGATTTCTTCAAATCAATCCAAAGGTGTGGTGCCAAAATTGTGCCATCTAGGATGCCACATGAAATGAGTGAGTGTTCAAGCCCAACCTTAGTATAAAACCCTTGGACCAAATTTGATGAGATCGAGTGATCCTATTGGACAGTTATTTTAAGGTTTGAGTTGGCCCTCAATATGGCCCCAAGTGTAAAGTGAGCCTAAGATCCAAGGTTCGGATCACATGGCATGGAACACTAAATAAATGTTACACATACCTAGATATCATTTAGGAATTAGTCAAAACAAACCAAATGAATAAGGAAACCCACATTATGTGAGTTAGTACCCATAGTACAACTCTCATTGTCAATCCATTACCAAATCAATGCAACTTACAACAACATGCAATAACAAAAGTGCCTTTGTGTATTTGGGATGCATGCAATGTTTGATTATGACTCTTCGTAGTTCAAGCATGATATTGTGAGACTGATCGAACAAACAACAAAGATATCCATTAGACAATGAAAGCCATAATCTTGACTGAGAGAGTATGAGAGTTGATGTGAGCACATTGATGTAGAAGTCGAGAATTTATGATCTTGGAGTGATGTAATTGAAGGTTGGAAGAGCCAAGTGTGAGCTTTATGATTGAAGTCTCGGCAATAGGCCGAGAAGGATTGAGCGAGAGGCTCCAAGAGGCAAGGAGTGTTGCGAGAAAGATTTAAGCTATGTGCCAGAGTGTTGAAGTGGGTTTGAGAGGCGGCAATTGGCAAAGGATGCAAATTTAGCTTAAGAAAGGGATTGAAAGCAAATGAGTAAGTGTAATAATTTAGATTTTGACACTGGGGTTGAACTGAATATGTTCTTCATATTTGTAGTAGTGAAGGAATAGGTGGAGGTGTAAGAATAGAAAGAGGAGATTAACTACTTGTTTGCACATGAGTTGGGTTGTCATTTTGAGTTATTTGTTGGTTGCAAAATAATTCACAAGTGATGGTGTAATATTGTATATTTTATTGTTCACTTGTATGTATATAAAATGTCAATAATAGAGATCATATTTTTGTGTCATTTATATTTCCAAAGACATATTGTTCTACCCGTGCCCTTTCATGCATGTTGTTGCCTAAGATAACATATTTTTCTAGAATTAGGATTCAACGTGTGACAGGTTGTGACAATAGCTTTGCTAGAAGGAGTAATTGCCTACGCATGCACAATCATAGATTTTGGAGTAGAATAGAACATCTTTTCAAGGGCGTCTTTTGTGGAAATATCTTTGACATTGGGGTTGCCCATACATAATCACATACACTTTATCATACATTTTTTGGATGATTGGAAATGGGTGTAAGCATAGTAAAGTGGACAACTTTTGATTCCTGCCAAAGTTTAAGTGAAAGTAATTCAAAAACACATATTGACTTTGAATTTTGTGACAAAAAATCATATACATTTAAAGAATATATTGACCTACAAAGCCAAATAATTTATGTTGACAAACCCTTTATTCAAAAATGAGCTATGGAAAAAAATGGGTAAATTTGGGCCTAAAGTTTAAGCAAAGCAAAAATCTATTTTGAAAAACCATGCAAGTAGTGTGATATTGAACAAAGTATTGTCTAAATTGATATTTTTCTACATTTTTCTTGATGTTGCCCTCATGTTTATAATAAATTTAAGGAATATGAAAGCATTCAAGCTCAAATTAAATAAGGTTATGAAATTTACATCCAAAATTAAATTAAGTCATTTGCATTTGAGTATTAATTTAGATTATATGTTTTGAAGATTATTTCTTGATATTCTATATTTGAGTGCTTTAAGACAATAATGGAGGGCATCATGAAAATAATCCAATTTAAACAATAGTTTGCTACTACTTTTAAGCTGTAATGTAACTAGAATTATTAAGGAATATTCTAACTACATGTGCCAGTGTGTAAGCAGAGAAATATGAGAGCTAGACAACTCTCAGTTGAAGATGAATGGATAGGAGTAAGACAACTCCAAATTGACAACATGTGCACTGGAGTTAGACAGCTCCGCATTTAGTGCATTGGAATTAGACTATTCCAATTAAGAACATGTGCACGTGAGTTAGACAACTCTCGATGAGATGCACGGAGTTAGACCACTCCATATTTGGAAAGATGAATGTTATTCATTGGAGTTAGACATTTCTCAATGAATAGATAAAGCTTTTTGGAATTAGACAGTTCCAACTAGAAGATGGAATGGATAAACTAAGTTGGAGTTGGACAGTTCCAACTTGAAGAAGGTTTGAGAAGAACCAAAGATAGAAGATTCATAGTAGAACTAGAAGATAGAGCTATGAATAGAATACTTTTACTATATGTAAAGATAGAAAGTAAAAGTAGTGCTTTTGGCATAAGAGGAAGCTCGGGGGAGGAGAGAGGGGCTTTTTGGTTGTTAGCTCTCTCTCCTATGGTCGGGTGGTAGAGCTTCTTTGACCAAACCTTACTTGGTCCTGGATTGTACTTAGTGGTCTCACAAAGAAATAAATTATATTTTCTTCAATTCCTTACTCTGAGAGGTTGTTGTCGTGAAACCAATTGCCAACCGGCGAGAGGTGTGTAACATAAGTGATTGATAAAAAATAACCATGCTTTTTAGTATATTGGAGGACTTTTGTGGTCCACTTTACCATGCTTGCACCAAAATGACCAAATGGGTGGTTTGAAATCTTGTCCATTAGAGTTACACTAGTGAGATAAGAAATGATCTTCCAAGGGTTGAATAATGTAAAACCATGGAAACACCAAGAATAGAGTTTTATGAATGGAGTTGGAGATTACCATGTCACTTGGGAATACACAAAGTATGTTGCATGTATTGAGGCTAGGAAATGCTAAATACATGCATCAATTTTTTCCTAAATAAATTGGAAAGGTGGTCCGGAATTGTTTGTGGAAGACAATATTAAACACTAGTGTGATGCAATCATTGCTTGGGAAGGCTCTCATGTCTTGCTTGGTGCATATGTGATTGTGAAAAATTGGGAGAAATATTGGCGGGGGGGGGGGGGGGGGGGGATGCAATGAATTTTGTGGATAATATAGGATCAAATGTGATTCTAGGCATTTTATGGCTTGCAAGGGAACTCCTTTGACAAGGTACAAAAGTTAGGTCTTGTTTCTAACTATGTTTTCATTGTTGTTATTTTCCTTCCCATTCTCTAATTCTAATTCATGTTTCAATATGACCCTCGATATAGTGACAAAGGTTTCTACACTAGTATTCATCATCTATCATTAATGTCTATGATTAAGTTCTAAATATCCATGTAGGATACGCTAAGAAGGCAACCGGGTGAAAATAAAGCAAGAGTCTTGGAACAAGAGAGCTGTAGAGAGGTTTGATTTGCACTAGTGTTCTTGAGGGGGAAATTTGTTGATGTCCTATTCTTAATTATCATGATTTGAGCCCAGATGGAAGTAAGAGAAACAAAGGAGTTTGAGAAATTTCGTCCCTTGGGCAATTTATAACTTAGGCATAGCTTAGACAAGTGCGTAGTATAAAGGCATCTATATAATATTCAAAGACATGCATCTTAATCTCGGACAATCACAAAGCACAATCATTGTTTTCATGAAAGCATCCTTGCAGTGTACTAGTTAGCAAGCTTTAAGTGCTTCTCTTGACTCAATTAGGTCCTAGCATGAAAACGATTCGAATTCACCAACTTTCACATTTGAAGCCCCATTCCTAGTCATATGTTGATAGTAAATCCAAGTAGGACGACAAACACCAAAGGTTTGCAATGCTATAGATAATACCCATCTTCAAATCCTACTCGAGGGGCAAATCAATTGGTATATTTTATTTGCAGTCAAATGTTTTTAAAATATTTGTTGAAAAACAACAAAGATGTTGCTACTTTTAATCATATGGATGTGGTTAAAAATTTTCACCTTGTACAACTTTCTTATGTATGTTCACTCTAAAGCAAATATTTAAATTAAATTACATTTTAGAATACATCTTTAATTGGACTTGGAACCCCACCACATTTAAATGGTCGTTTACCACTAAATTCTTTCATTTGAGTTCATATAGGATAATATCACAAAAATTATATTTTATTATTATTAAGAAAATGATTCTTTAAAGTGAACATGTAGGAATCAATGTTCAGAGCCCCTCCCCATGTAGGAATAAATATTAAAATAAATGGTCTTAATATCCAATTTTCAAAAATAAATATTTGAAAATAAAATAACAAATTCTAAATAAATTTACGTGTATTATTTGGCTATTCTTTTCCGCTACCTAAATAATATATCGTCATCAATAGTTGGGTGAAGTAGTTTGGATATATAAATTAGTTTTCCTGATTTATAGTAATATTTTCTTGAAGAAACGTATAATTCCATAGACAACCTAAAATCGGAGATGACTCATGCCTTGCTTCATTCCAAAGTGCTCAATCATTAGAGTTTGAACCACCGATTTTGGGCATGTTGTATACACATAAATTTTGAAATACAAATTTCATCACTAGGGTTAAACTGAATATGTTCTTCACATTTGTAATAGATGTGACAAAATACGTGAAGGTGTAGAGATAGAAATAAGAAAGATAAAGTGACGAGGGGGAGAGAAATTGTTGGTCTGCACATGCGAAGTATGTAACGTGTGCCTTTGATTCTATTTTTCCTCCAATGGGACACTATCTTATCAACTAGTCTAATGGAAGAGGAACAAAGCTTGTGATTTCTATCCATTCAATAGATATATGGGTTCTTATGCTACAAGTTGTAAGCTAGACAAACAAAATAAGGAACTCTTGGTGGATTGTGAATATCATGTGATGGTGTGGTACGTAAAGGATGCGGAAGAGTATCAAACATGCACTCAAAATCTCGGGGTGGCAACTCAAACAAATAATCACAGGGGCTCATCCAAAAATTTCATAGAGGCATAAATTATGTACACATAATCGTACATATAATCTAGATTATGTTTCAAATCATCTGAATTCGTTATCTCAATGATTTACGAGATTTGTATAATTCTCTTGGCAATCCGACCACTTCTGGTGGTAGTCATTACCTTCGCTGAGCTAGATCCACAGAGACCAGGTGATGTGCATAGGACAAGTGAGAAAGATCAGCCAAACTTATGAAGTCTCCTGCAAGATCATTTGTTATGAGCAAGATGGTCGCCATACACGTTGAGATTCTTCTCAAGCTTCGCCAGTTCCTTATTCACAACCTTCTCATCAGTCTCCAATCCCCGACCGGGGGCGAATACCAGTTGGAACACAATGGCGGATACTGTAAGATTGAAGTTTTGTGCCTCAACCTCAAGCCACTGGTTTGCCATAGCTCTGTCCTTAGTTGTTTTCCCAACCAAACATATACCCTGCTCTTTGTATTTTGTCTGAAATGTATCTGGCAATGGCACGTGACGCTGCAGCTCACAATGTGCAATGTCATGACAAAAGCTCAGGTTTATTCATGGAGAGTCATCTGGAGCAACAACTTCGAAGGTGAGAACGCTCCAAGCAATCCCTAGACCTGTGTGATAAAAAATTGCAGTCCGCATGTTCGGCATGATGCATGCTACATACATCACCGAATGCACATGCACACGAACAGTCTTCTGTGCACTCTTATATAAGAGTGCATACAAACACCCTTATGCAGTTTCACAAGTGCAAGCTAAGCACTCTCCACATAAGAGTGTTTCTGTCTGCAATTTGAATTAACAACTTGATTGCATTAACTTGGTTGGAACATGCAATAGTTTCAGGAAGGTCTTGATTGGAGAGTGCTCACCAAAGAGTTTCAACTCTCCATCCTGTAGGACGGGAATCTGTCCAAACGGTTGCAAAAAGGATTGACACATTCACACGTGAGGAAAGGGAGAAGACATCCACCAAATGTTGGGAAGCAAGTTAGGGTTAGGGCTTACAAGCCAAAATAATGTGTATTATCTTCAATCTTTTTGTAGATTATATAAATTATAACTAGGTATGATGGAGACCGGATTATGGACGAGCTACCCTGTCCAAGAGAAAGTCCACATTATTTTCGAACTATTCATGTATTATAATACATAGACATGTTTAAATCAAATTTTTGTTAACGTATTATGGACAGTCTCAATGTGCACTACATCACTCCATTCTAGGTTCTGTAAAATTGTTCTTTGGTATGAATGTACAAGGATAATTTGGATGGATTATCTGTTACAGATTATTTTGCACTAGTTGCCACCTGGGGCTCAAAATATGGAGCAACTTCAAACCATTTCCTGACTCCAAAACTTGTTGAAGTTGCTCCAGTTTCATGAAGTTGCACTCCCACACATCTGCACTGCATTCTTTAAAGAAGAAGCAGTCCAAGTGATTCTTAAATATCTCTTGGTTATGTCCACTATACTCATTTCAGGAACACATCTTTGCGTTGTTCACATTCCAGATGATCATAAACGTGGAATGTTTCCAAGCATTCCCAAGGTGAGTTATCTTGAACTGCAGCTTCATCAGCGAGCTGAGTGAAACTTATTTCTCAAATAAGCTGCAAGGAGAGGTCTTTGATGAATGTGTCACACAACATCGATTCCCACTGATCTCTTCTTCCTCACAACATTCGTGTTTGGATCTGTATATAGAAAATCTAGAGTTTGCTAAACAATTTGGGTCACACTAAATCTGAACTTACTTCAATTCCTTCAGGAATGTATGTCACAAGAATTTCACACGTCAGGAGGAATTGTGGAGCTTCACCATCATCACGAGGTATACATGGAGAAGTTGTTTGGTGCATCATGTATTCCAATCAGATCATGTATTCCAATCAGTCATTACAAACTGAAGCAAAGACGTGCTGAGGAAGAAATTATGTGTTATTCTACCCTTTGTGAACAATTTGGTAAAATACTATGTAAGATATGTCTGTTGGCCATATTGTGGGCAATTCTGGCCCCGAGATACTTCCGACTATATATTGGAGTGACTAGGAATCGTCTCATGTGATTAGCAATTGCAAATAATAGAGGTTATCATGTCAAGTTTCAAATTGAGATAGAAATGCAAAAAGCTATGAGAATTCAAATTGAAGGTCCTCTTTCTTTATAAAACTATCACATGGGCTCTTCAAATTGTGTTCTCTATTACATCTAGAATGGTTGATATGTTTTTTATCCATGTATATGGAGCATAGGTATTATTGTTGGAATTCGAAGCCATCTAACCTAGGCGAGTAAATAACTCTTCCCTTGAGCATTGTATGAGTTGCCACACCAACTTGAATACAAAAGGTCTTAATGCATGATGGAGGTTTTATGATGGAGGCATTAGAAGGGAGGGGAAAAAAACCTTACGACTGGTGATTGGTTCATTTAACCATGTAAAGAATAGGGAGGAAGATTTGCTTGCATGTGAACTTAAACAAACATATGGATAGTTGCATGTAGTGGAGTCCCGAGGGGTTCAGTGGGTGAAAATCAACAAACATTGCAAGTTACAATATAGGGTGAGCTTTATTTATTCAAGACTATTCATGTGATTCAAGTTAATATATTGTCAATTAATAGCCGAAAACATAATTATATGTAATATAACATTCTACAAATGCCAATATTTTCAAATGTATTTCATGAACAAAACAACATTCTAGGTTTAGTGGAGACAGATGACTCGGGGGTGCACCACCTATTGAAAACCAAGAACCATGTGCATTTGCAAAATACTTTAATAACCCCCTATATACAATTTTGTTTGTTTGTTTTGTTTGTTTTGTTTTTGGTGTGTGTGTGTGTGTGTGTGTGTGTGAAATCAAGCGATACACATACAATTTCAATGATAAAAATACAAGTGACAATATGTATACGTAAAAACAATTAAATTTATATATAGTCATAAACATAAGTATAGAAATAACATGGTATTTGTAAAAATACCACATGGGACGCAAAAACGTCACAAATGATGGTGTCTTGAATACAAAGAAGGCAACTTGAATTGGTCTTTGGAGGCATATTTTGCCAACTACATCTAGATGAATTTACAAATGTTGGTAGCACGTGCAAGTGATAATGAGGGAAGACGTCTTTTTACATCATGAATGTTATGTTCCTCATTGTTACTTTAAACACTCTTGATAGTAATCAAAACATAATATTCATGGCATAAAAAGACATTTTCTTTACTCTATGAACTTGTACCATAGGTGTCCCTACAAAATTAATTTCAGAATGCAAATTTTCCCAAAGTTGAAGTGCACACCGCAAGACCAGAAACTGAGTTGGCCTTAAAAAAAATGCCACATGTGAATGTGACGTTTTCACAAATACTATGTTAGATATACTTTTGAATAATAATGAACCCCCTATCGTATGTATAATGTAAAACTCTAGCATTCATTAATAAAGTCATTGAAAGACTTTTTCATCCACCAAATGAAACTCATAAGCAACTAAGTCTATAATATGTGTCACAGAACCTAATGCAATAATTGTTCTAAATCTACCATCAAATAATTTGTACGATCGTAACTTCACTTATTATTGGTTCCTTTTTTATACCAACATTACCCAATCTCCATGTTGGATGGACGGTCCATAAAGTCAATTGGATCTTAATACCAAATTTCCACACAACCTATAAAATTTCCCAGCAAACCATTTACCTTAATTGGAGTTAATTGTTTTGTCTATCATGTTTTCTTGACAATTATAGCTTTAGGCGTGTTCAAAAAACACACTCCACAATCACAACCAAGGTTTCACATAGTACTATGATTTGCGGAGGTAAGGAGTATATAACTTGCCTCATACATAATATGCTAGCCTTAATATGAGTTAATTGATCTTTAGATGAAGTTGGATTGGCATTCAATTGACTAACAAGTGTACTTTTAAAATTCTAGACTCCCCTACCTCTACATAAGCCACAATGAACTTTACATTAGATTGAGAGGGGAATTCAACATTTCATGTACATCAATTAGAACATCCAAGGCATGTCAAAGCTCACTTTGCAACCCCATATCTTCATGTAAATCATTTTCAACCTGCAACTGCATCAATTCCATCTCTATGACAACAACAAGACCTACATAATCCTAAGCACAAATTGAATCAAGCTTAAACACTCAAACACCAACCCTAAATGAACCCATAGTTGGCCAAACCTTGGCATCGATTCTTGCAATCCTTAGAACTTGCAACAATTGCAATCCCTAAAATGCTTCATCCAAATTGTTGCACACATTGGAGGATTACTAATGACATGAAAACAAATGAGAGAAACCCCACCTATGAATCAACACCTTTGCAATTTTGATGTCGCTCATGAATTCATGAAGGCATCAACCACCACAAAAAACGCCACAAAGAAGCGATGGCCATTCTTCTTGCGACCCTAAGCAAGCAATGACCTCATATTTAATTTAGCTCAATCACCCCTTCCAAAACCCTAATATTGCCTCTTCCCTAGATGCATGGTAGTGATAAGGAAATGAGAGAATTATTCTTCCTAGTTTCATCCAATATTATATACTTATCCCATAAAGTCTAGTGACCCTACCATACAAGTACAAATGTTATATATTTTTTAGAGGCCCTCCATACATGTACATAATTATGAGTTATAATTTGTGTAGCATATGTATACAGAGTAGGAAAAAGTTCAAAATATACCCCTTTTGTGGACTCATGTATACTCATACGTATTATGAAGTGTGTACCCCCTAGGATAGATGAAAATTTGCTACACTTTTGTTGAAATTCAAATGTACCTTAGATGTGAGTTTTGTATGAGGTACTCCAACTCAAACGTGGTCATCTTCTAGAGGATTGAATTGATAGAGAAGTGAGACTTGGCACATTTCATAAAATTTGAATTTATTTTGTGCTACACTTGTTTACCACCTGCATTAGTGCTATTATGTTCGCGCCAAAGCAAGCGTTTAAATTAAATTACATTTTGTAGTACGTCTTTGATTTGACTTATTACCCCATCATTTATAAATGGTCATTGTAACACTAAACTCTTTCATTTGAGTTCATATAAGGTAAATCACCAAACATGGTATTTTATTAATATTATGGATAGATTCTTCAAAATGAACATGTAGAGGACAATTTTCATTGCCTCCCATGGTACATGTCAATACTCAAATAAAAAACTTATTAACGGTCTCAATATCCAAAATTAAATTCATACATACTTGAAAATAAAACGTAAAAAATCCATTTCAATATATTAACATTATTTGGTATTTGTTTTTTGCTACCTAAATCGTACATCATCATCATCAAATAAGTAGTGTGTTTGCATCATATATATGCCAATTGGGTGGAGCGTCGCGGAGCCTTCATAATTTTGTAAATACTAAAATTGCTCAAGATGTAGTGCCTATGATAGGGCAACATGCCTTATTGTGAGTTAAGATAGTGTTGCTGGGGCTTAGCGCTTGAGGGGAAATGAGGTGAGGTGCAGGGTGTGTTGGAACTTAGGCCCGGTTCACATGGATTCCCAAGTCCCAAGTTCCACTCATACCAATCTATTATACATGGAGGGGCAGTGTTTTTGGTTTGCGACCGGAAGACGACTTCGACCACACAAAAAGCCTGCTCCTCTCATGCATGTGTGCAATGCACAGGAATAACCAACTTGTAGTTACAAATGAACCAATCGACTCTGTGAAATATCCTTTTGAAGTTCAAGACTTTCAGGCAAATTACTGATCCTTTTAGAGGATTCTATGGAATATACCTCAAATTGATCAAGGTTAACCGGAAGACCATAATATGTGACCAATTGGCCTTGGAAACACCACTAGGATCTCGACCGATTATGCATGCCCGAAAATCTCCATGGACACTAGATGTGGGACATGTGGATAACTTAAATGAAGGAAAGCTTCTATAATGACTAAGACTTAATTGGATAAATTGGGACTTAATTGGATAAACTAAAGCTTAATTAGATAAACTAAGACTTGACTGGAATTACTACTAGAAGCTACAGTGTTTTGAAACTCAATGTTGAGTTACACCCAAACTTATAGCTACACCGTTTATGGTATTTAATGCCACTTCGAAGTTGGGGTCACGCAACGTTATAACTCCTTACAATAGGTTTTGTTGTGTATCTACAAAGATTAAATAGGTTGTATGGACATTTTATAACATAAATGGCTTTTACTTGGTAAAAAAATCGCCTTCTTAGTTGTAGTATTTGTAACTTTGAATAGTAAGTGACACTAAATACCATGAACAGTGTAGCCAAATAGTATTTAGCCACATCGCAACGTTTTGGGGGTAAGGGTTCACAACACATAAGGTAGAAGCACCCAATTCCAACACCAACTACGTATTTCAACAAGAACACTAATTATATTATTCTAAGGACTGCAAATGTAGCTCATTGGTCACTGAAGACAAAATGTTAATGATCACCATTGTCCATTTTTAGGGGGCCTATGTCACTTAGAAAGGTCAAGTGAGGTTTGTGGATCAACCTAATTACACAATCAACATCAAAAAGATTGAGATTGGAATTCTTTTAGAATTGTCTTCAAGAGATTCCGAGTATAATTGACAAGTACAATCATTAGTGTAAAATGAGAAATCCGTTGTGTGTGTGTGTGTGTGTGTGTGTGTTTTAAATTCAATAGATTATTGTTGATTGATATAGTCACCAAGCCAGTGTCCGACACATGCCATCACTACATTAAATTGGATGTTTAATGTATGATTACATATAGTGTTGTTACCACCTTATCCTGCTCAACACCAATTTTCAATTTTTTTGACAATTAGGGTTGTTGTCTTCCTGTTGCCCCACCTTCCTATCGCTTAGGGCTTCTCCGCTAGGAACTAGACTAGCGCTCGAGGGGGGCACAGTTCTTGTGAGCGATTGCGTCTCAAGGTGATATTTTCATACGAGGTCTTACTAGTGTTGACTGTTGCTGCAGAATTGAGTGCACTACTTTTTCTTGGGTGGTTGGGCTATTGGAGTTTGTGTGAAGGATTTTGGTTCACTGTGTTTTGACACCGGATGTGCTTGAAAAATCTACTTGGAATGTGCTCAGATTCCCCTTACATAAATGTACTTTGAAATCGCAAATCTGCTTTGTTTCAAGGCTGACTGTACAGGGTCTTAAATTTGCTGATTCCATAACATCATCATCAAAACTGTGCTACTTCATCTTTGAACTCCAAGATCATCAACTGCAGTAATAGAAGCAAATATTGCAACAGCTTTTGAGCGAGCAAGACTTCCATCACAACTAACACTAAACTCAAACATGTAACTTCCACACATTACACAGTGTTTCAAGTCTTAAGTCTCAACTTCCATGCTCTCAACAGCTAAGATTGCATGGCTTATCTACCTCTAGTGAACTGGGCGTCAAGGACTTGGGAGTGGGGACCCATGTGAAGCCGCCCTGATTGGAGGTTGTGAGCATCCTGTGCCTTGCCAATGCACAATAAGTCGGAGATTGTCGCTCGTCGCCCACGCTTGGGCAGCATTAGCAGCAACCAAGCAAAGTTAGGTCCGAAAGGAGATCAATGTTTGTGGCTTCATGAGATCAATGTGTGTGACTTCATGAGGAGCATGCATTTGGACTGCAGTTGTCGCCCAAAGCCCAAAGCAACAGCTAGGGCAAAGATACTTAGGGCCAAGTTTCATGTGCCGGTGCCGGTTCATTTTTTAAGTGGGTGAGAAACGGGTGACATCATCCAAAAAATGGGTGATGTCACTCTTTTAACGAAGGGGTACTTCTATATGGGGTGTCGGTTTCCTACTTTCGATTTCCTACTTTCTTACCAAATTTGGTGAATAATAAGACGTCACACTTAGTGAAGGTGGCCGGTAACGAGGGTCATCATCATTTAACTTTTGATATTTGACTTGTACAAGAATTATGGTACATTTATTGAATGAATTTGAAATTTTGTGTACTTGGTGTCCATAGGTTGGTACAGATGTCATCTATGGGAATATATAAAAAAGTTATATTTTACTTTCAGTTGAAATCATGATAATACATTATTTATAAGTGATTTATTTTGTAGATTTTAGTAGTTTTTTATTTTTATTTTTATTTATTAAACCCAACACTTACTATCACATTGCATAATTTGTATGTATATTTTATTATTAAGATTAAATTTCTTGAAAATATCATGAGATACACGTTCCCATGAGTTCATGATGAGAACTCCAATAATATAACATACAAACATTTTATATCTCTTCTTTCCTTTTCATTTCTTCTCACAACTAGGCTTTGGGTGTACAAAGAGTGCACGATGCAAGAGCAAGGAGCCCTAGGAGTACCCCAAAAGGACTTGAAGAACAAAAGTGTGCCTTTAGTACCCAAGGGGACCAGCCGATCCGGCCACCCAAGCTCTCTAACCGGTACATGTCCTTCTCTCGACCGTTAGGACCGCCGGTCCTTTGGCGCCTGTTCCTGCACAATGTATAATGCGGGACACCCATCCATGTGGGGTACTGGTCCTTGGGTGAGGGGGATGGGCACATGGCACCATTCAGCCATCCACCCATTTATATTTCAAAAAATGGACCAAGACCGGTACATGGAACCTTGCCCTTATTTAGAGTTCCTGTTAGAGCTCCCACTCCCTTTCCCTTCCCGTTCTCATCTGCACTCTCCCCTTTTCCCATGGCACATAGGGCTGACCTGGCATTCCCAGAAGCCACTGTACTTTGATGACATGGCAACATACTGGTTTGGGAGCACATGGGAACACTTTGGAGTGGCCACGCAAGCAGGCCCTTCCTTCACTTGGCAATAAGGGCACTTATCTTATGTGGGCCTTTGCAGTCGCTCGGGCCTCTTGATCCGGAAGCCTATGCATCTGAGGGGCACTTTATATTAGGGCCCATTTCTAGGGCCCATTTCCAAACCCTAGGCATCAACCAATGAGAGTGCTTAGATTGCCCAAATGGGCCCTAATATGGGTCCAAGGGCATTATATTGAGAGTCGGCCCACTTCTCCTAAAGCTTGCGTGGCGGGTGACATGGCGGCGTTTTGGAGGGAAAAAAATGGGCCGAAGGCAAAAAAATGGGTCGAGGGTTTATGGAGACCCACTTCGCACCTACGGCCCACTTCACCCAACTTCCGTCATATAGTCATTTATGACTTTATGACTTTAGTTCAAGCAAGGGCATAATTCATTTAAGCCCAAGTGGGCCGTGGATTGGGCCTTACAATATAAAGTCCCTAGGCCCATTTGGAAGGCCCCCTTTAAAGTAGAATTCCCAATTTGGGCCCTACAAGTGGGCCTATGGACTTTATATTGCAAGGCCCACTCAACGGCCCACTTTGTAAAGTAGGGCTAAAGTTAAGGCCCACTTCAAGTCCAAGTGGGCTCAACTCCAAATGGGCCGGCCGCCAAATGGGCCCTAATATAAAGTGCCCCTAAGTGGTATTTCTCAACGGGTCTAGTGAACCCTCCAACGGTCAAAGGGTGTTCTTTTGAGAGCTGAAATGACTTTCATATACATTTTGGGAGACTTTCTATGCTCTAGCGTTGTTTACATCAAAAGAGACGTTGTTTCGAATCATTTCAAGAATGGATACACTAAAGATGGTATTTAGTGTCACCGATTCTAATTGTCTTGCTCAATAGTAATTGTAAACTGCGGTAAAGTGTCACCGACACTAAAGGCTGACCCAACATTATTTGTCATTCCTTGTAAATTTTTTGGGGGATTATAGATTTGCAGCGTTGCATGTATGGTCACTTACCAGGTGTTTTTTTTTAATCTGAATTTCAATCATCCATGACAATGTTTCATCACAAGTTGCTGACAAGAGAAGGTTGGGTTTTGGCCAATGGGTGAACTCATCCATCGTCCATGACAGTATTTGTTCACTTGTTTGTAGGAAGTGTCATCCGAAAAGTTAGCATAGTGACATGAAATACCGTATGACACTAAATATCATATGGTTTAGTGTAGTGATTTTGGTTCTTGACTTCAATAGCCTATGAGCATATGTGCATATGGTTCAAAGTTAAATTTTGATTCATGACATGTTAGAAATGATGCGTGCACATGTAAGAATGTAATTGCAGATATTTATAACCTCAAAGTAAGATTTTGTTTTTATTTCATATGAAGTGGTGTCCCAAGATTCAAAAATTTAAGTTGTTTACGACATAGTATGATACAGTCATGTGTGAGACATTGGTGACCCCAAAAAACAAATATTGCATAAGGTTGTACCTTGGATTACAACGTTGTACTTGACCATTCTTACACCCCAAATCTCAACTTACTCTATCAATCGGAGAACAACACAAGACGAACAAAACACCATTCTAAGACAAATTTGTTTATATAAGCAAAGACCCAAAACAAAGTTATCAATAAGAAATTTCTCTTTTCTTGTCTTCAAGGTCCTGTTGAGATTTTGTGTCATTTAAAGATTAAAAATGGATACCAAAAACCATGATGTATTACAATTGGTATTCGACTATTTGACCATTCGAAGCTTACACAGATAACATAATTGGAAGAGCCTACGCGGATGTTTAAAAAAAAACCCAAGAAAATCTTCACGTCAACTTGTACATTGACTTACGTATAAAACTTCCGCATCTGCACTCCGACTCTGAAGTTTGAAATGCCAATCGTCATGAATCATGATCTGCGTTTGCTAATTCGGATGCGACGGATTCCCGATTTGATGATCCAGCAGTCAAAGTGGTGTTGGTGAAGTTGGAAGTGCCAAGCATCGATTGGGCCACATAGGCCCCTCAGGCGAAGTTCGAGGTGGCTGTGGTGGACAAAGCAGGGCCGTTAAATCTTACTATAAATAATATTCATCTTGGTCTTCGATTAGCAAACATGGCACTGCAACGTCCCCACTTGGAAGGGGCCGGGGCCGGGGCTAGCTAGTAACTCAGGGAGGACATGAGCTGACTCCTCCAAAAAGTAGACAACACATGGCTCACATAACTTAAAGTGTGACCAAAAGAGAACAGGCCTTCCATGTAGCCATGTGGCATTTCCGTTGCGCACTCGTTAAAGAGCATTTCCACTTTCGGTTGGTAGGTATTTTGACCACCCCAGTCAGCGCACTCTGGTAGCCGCAGTCAATGGTGCCACGAAGAATTCCCCCAACATAACTTTATTCAGATGGTGCTTGTTGTTCAATCCGGAATCAAACAAAGAGGGTCCCCGGGTAACCAGGTAAAGGGCAACATTGGGTGTAGGGTGTAGGGCTTGGGTTGGGGCGAACCAACCTGTACATTGGTTTTTTTTGGAGGCAAGGGGTTAGGCATCCAACAAGGAACGAGTGTAGGGGTTGGTTCGTTCAAATCGTAGGGTCCAACACTGTCTCGCATTCGCACAATCATTTGTGATTGATAGACTTGGCCACGCACAACAATCGGTCATCGATAGACTCATGCCCTGATCACATCAAATTCTTGTTGTGAGATTACTGGGGATTATGTTGAGAAATAGATGATAGTTCACCACTTTTCACACCATCATAGCTGGGGATGCTGACGGATGGTTGTTGTTCAATCCGGAATCAAACAAAGAGGGTCCCGGGGTAACTAGGTAAAGGGCAACATTGGGTGTAGGGTGTAGGGCCTGGGTTGGGGCGAACCAACCTGTACATTGGTTTTTTTTGGAGGCAAGGGGTTAGGCATCCAACAAGGAACGAGTGTAGGGGTTGGTTCGCTCAAATCGTAGGGTCCAACACTGTCTCGCATTCGCACAATCATTTGTGATTGATAGACTTGGCCACGCACAACAATCGGTCATCGATAGACTCATGCCCTGATCACATCAAATTCTTGTTGTGAGATTACTGGGGATTATGTTGAGAAATAGATGATAGTTCACCACTTTTCACACCATCATAGCTGGGGATGCTGACGGATGGTTGTTGTTCAATCCGGAATCAAACAAAGAGGGTCCCGGGGTAACTAGGTAAAGGGCAACATTGGGTGTAGGGTGTAGGGCCTGGGTTGGGGCAAACCAACCTGTACATTGGTTTTTTGGAGGCAAGGGGTTAGGCATCCAACAAGGAACGAGTGTAGGGGTTGGTTCGCTCAAATCGTAGGGTCCAACACTGTCTCGCATTCGCACAATCATTTGTGATCGATAGACTTGGCCATGCACAACAATCGGTCATCGATAGACTCATGCCCTGATCACATCAAATTCTTGTTGTGAGATTACTGGGGATTATGTTGAGAAATAGATGATAGTTCACCACTTTTCACACCATCATAGCCGGGGATGCTGACATATGGTGTCCAAACTAGCCGGTGTGATCAACACCTTAGCCATGTGTTGTCGCAGTGGAGCTTGGGTATTGGAGATTCAGGTGGTTCTAGTAGACCTTGCCCACCCAGGAGGAGTTCACATTCAACTATTGTCTTAGTCACACCAAAATGAAAGTGCATTTTTTTTTGTAGATGAGTTAGTCACTCACAATGACTTTCATGGTGGGCCATTACCGTCCAACCTATATGACAGTGCCGAAGATGGTCATAACTTGCACTTTGATGTCCACATTGGGATGTGTGGGGCCCATCACCAAAAACTTGTGGTCTGTCCAAATGGCCCAACCTTGTTGTCCTCACAACTGTTTTTAACTGTTGGGGATGTAGGGCAACCATGCGAGCAACCATACCTCATAACAAAAGCAAGTCGAGAGGTTGATGTGAACAACTTGGCATCCAGCCGTGGTGGCATCCCCAACTATTTCACGTCTGAAAGTTGACAAAAAGTTGGTGTGATCAAAGCATGAACAAACCCCCTAGATGCGGATTCTAGGCAGTATTTGGGAATCATATCACTCAAAAGAAGCCCCCACATAACAACCTTGTACTATCTGAATAATCTTATGAAGTTTCCAAAAGTTTTTTTGATATTAATATTTTTTTCTTTTTTTCTCCCTCCCCATTCTTTTGGAAGGTTTGTTCAATGATGGGAAGTCTAAATACCTACTACACTAAACACTGCATTCAGTGTCATGGTCTTTCATGTCACTGTGATAACTTTTCTAGTGATATTACATATGAATAAGTTTACAAGTACTGTCATCCCAACTTACTTTTAGTTCATCCAAATGCCAATTACTGAAACAAAGTTTTGTATATTCTACATCCTAACATTCATGTAATGAAATATTGTCATGGACGATTGAAATTTGGATGAGAAATCACTTAATAAGTGAGGGTAATTGCAACATTGCAAATCTACAATGCCCAATTTTGTATTAAAAAAAAGAAGGAATGACAAATAATATTACGGTCACATTTAATGTGTGTTGATGACACTATATGGGTGGTTTACAATTATGATGAGCAAGACAAGTAGAATTAGTGTGAATGTAGTGCACCAGGCATGACTGATGATCTAATGGCATGGTGTTCTTGCCGCTGTCTATTTGTGTGAACATGAAGCAAATGTGTTCACAAAACTTACACAATCGGTTAGCGTGACCCTAGTGCTTTCATGGTATTGGGTTACAGTCTCCTGGAGGAGAAGTAAAGGTAACAGTTTCTTGAGGAGTGAATCAAACACCGACAAACTAGGAAATGGACTTCCAGAAGTACACACCAAGTTTTGCAAGCAAATGTGCATATTTCCACCATTCACAGAAATCACACATGTCTAGGAGTGACGTAAATCATGCACAAGACTAACTTTTCTAGATACCTGAATCGATTCAGGTGGAGCAACTCGATTCGTTTCAATTCAATTCGATCTGCTTCAATGCTTCAAAATTTTCTTGCAATTGAAGTGGCCACATGTGTGCTAATGCATGCCTCTGTCCATGCACAGTCACGTCTGGTGCATGAAGGCCACCCAACACTTTTCCACTTAGATTTATTTTCTACTTTTGCAAGTACATTGCACTGACTTGGTTGCAGTGTCGTCTGGTGCACAAATTTCCCACAAATTCAGCAATAATATTAATAATTTTCTCTATGATATTCAGTGTCATACGGTATTTTATGTCACTATGGGTAAATTTTTGGATGACACTTCTTATATGAATAAGTGAACAAATATTATCATGGATGATGGATGAGTTCATCCATTGACCAACACCTTACCTTCTCTTGTCAGCAACTTGTGATGAAACATTGTCATGGATGATTGAAATCTGGGGGAAAGAGCACTTGGTAAGTGACAGTAATTGCAACACTGTATATCTATAATCCCCCCAAAATTATAAAGGATGATAAATATTGTTGGGTTAGCATTTAGTGTTGGTGACACTACACTGCGGTTTACAATTAGTATTGAGCAAGACAGTTAGAATTGGTGACACTAAATACCACTTTTAGTGTAGATATCCATTCCTGTCCTGTAAGTTCTGTGGAGTCTAGCTGAATTACTTTTTAAATGGCACGACTGGAGGGAAAGTAAAATTCACCTGATGCCCATGAATCAATGAATGTCAGTGTGTAGCTGACAAATGAATGGCTTCCTGTCATGCAATCTCTCGCGATGAGTGAGTCCCTTAAAGATCAAAGGGCATTTGTTTTGAAAGAATCGAGAGGACTCAAGATGATGTACTTTTAATGCTCCAACGTTGTTTAGACTAAAGGAAAATTGCTTATGATTCATTTAAAGATTGCATCCATATGGCTGACAGCTAAATTTTACATCTCAGTGATAAGTAAAAAAATAAATGTGCATAAAATTTATTTATTTATTTATTTTTGTGGGACCATTCGTAACAACTTAGCAGGGTAATATTCGATGTAATTATTTGTCAAGGTTCAAAAATAATTTATGTACAATAATAGTTCAAAGATAGAAAAATAAACTATTTGTAGAAATGACATTTTAAAATATTCAAAATTTCATAGACTTGTACATAGCATTTCTTCAATTACTTGACTGTATTTGCGATAAGCATGTTTGACAATTTTTTCTCGAAGTGTTGTTCTTTTAAGGTGACACATGAATTTTTATAGAGGATCCGTCTAAACAGAAAAGTGGGACGTGGCACTTTGCTCATATTTTGAATCGATTTGTGTTCAACTTGCTTATCACCTACTATAATCTCATATCATTTTGAAAATCGGATCTTACTGAAAAATAAAGCTATTTCGATAAGAGTTAATAAAACGACTAAAGATAGAATTTTCAACAGAAGCTTTTGTTGATTGTTTTATGTAGAAAAGTTCTGGTCTCCAATGCCCCGTCAGAAGCTTTTTTGACGTTGAAAGGTTAAGATGGAACCCGTCGACTACATACATGCAGTATTGATTGACATACCGGACTTGCATGTTAGTAATTATTTGGAATGATCCAGTAGACTTACAGAGTTCCCAAACAGAATTCAATGAACAATGATGGCCCAATCTTGGCTGGCAATAAAGGTGTCCAACTTACTCTATACCTATGATCGGGGAGAACCGGCAGTTAGTTACAAATGCACCGGTTGAGTTTGAGAAATAACCAGTTGAAGTTCAAGACTTCAGGAAAATCATTTTATAGGAATTTACAGAATATACCCCACTTCAATAAAGGAAAACCGGAGGATGTCAACATGTAACCGGTTGGACTTGCAAACACTAGGATCTCAACCAATTATACCCAACAATCTCCCCAATCACTGCTCTATACAATACAGCTGAATCTGCTCCAGAACCGTAACCATATGACTCAACTTAACCTAGATCCTGAGCTCAATACTAGGTACTAAGCGAAAGTAAAATAATGCTTTTCCTTCCCAAAAAACGTAGATTCAACTGTCATCCAAACCCGAAAGTTGCTTAGTTATTTCACGAATATACAGTATCATGGTTTCGCGTCTGCGTGAATACAATGCCTTTACAGGTCTTTTGTGCAGGCGCCCAATATTACTTTAAGCGCAGCAGATCATATGTAAGCTGTAACGAGGCTCATGCACAATCTTATTTCTTGCAGAGGTTTCACTAATTTGTGCAAGATTTTGCAGTATTCAGATTTCATCTCCACCAAAGGAGTGTGGATGGGCTTATACTAAAACTCTGATTCATTGACATAGTGATGATGATGGTGACGCAAACCTAATTAGGACACCAAGAATCCATTGGTGTGGACTCTGTAGAAGATCAGTATTCTTAAATAAGTTACACTTTTGGAATGTATTGGCACGGCAGGATTAAGAGATTACATGTCAACCTAGTCCAAACTTTTGAATTCAACATTATGTCCGTGATAGTATAGAGAGATCCACTTCATGAGCTAGACGAGAAGTGGGAGGAGTATTTGATCATGATATTAAATTGACGAAATCACCACAATGTGGTGGGTGACGTAAGTTATGGGTGTTCTTTGTAAACATGGTCATGGGGACATCCTCCTAAAAGAGTTTGAACTCTCCACCTTGAGTCAAATTGAAGGTTTCATTTTCCGATAACACGGTTTTCATAGTGACGTGTTGTACCATGTGCTCAATGCCCGGCACATCATTGTGCAAATAAATGTTGAATTACCACACACACTTTCCCCACATTTTCGCGTTCATTGAGAGGCTTCTCTTTCTTGCAATTTGATGTCATGATGATGAACAATAACATGACATGTTGTAACGTGTGGATGTTGTATGCCCAAATCAAAGGTAAATTATCACACATGCTTTCCCTACAAATTTATATCTAGAAATGATAATAATATATTATTGGAATAAAAGGTATAATGGAGTCCATTGGAAATTTCTTTTTCTTGCATATTTGATTCATGATGACAAATGATAGCATGTGCTCAACATCACATTTTCAGTAAAGTTAGACAAACTTACACACATTCATTAGGAATCCAAAAATTGATTTCTTCACATTAAAGTATAGATGTATTTTGAAAGATCTTAAATTATTCACATATATACCTAAAAAAGTAATAGGTTGGTTACTTGTTTAATAACCAATTTGACCGGTGCTATCCTAATCAATTGCACTTGTGATCCCTCCATCTTTCTAGAACAATGGGCAATGGTGAACAACAATAACGCCACCACCACCACCACCACCACCACCATGTTGTTCATTGTATGTTAGATTGAGAAAAAATATATCATTTCATGTAGAATGTACTAAACGATCTATGATTTAGTATTAGTGCGTGCTCAACAACACATGGCTTGCTAATGGTAAGGATCTCTTTCTCACATACACACACAAAACATCATGTTAAAAAACAGGATATTTCAAGCGCTTTCAATCACTACGTACACATTTAAGCATCCTTTGGTGACTTCCATACCATCTACTAGTCCACCTCAAGGATTGAAATCTACCAAGCCAATGTGGTCGATATGAGGATTGCCATTGTGAACTTATGCACTTTTGAAGTTCAGTATTTGGAAGGTTCCTTCCCTGAAGACTTATGTAATATAGAAGTTGCCATGCAAGTGCCAACATTGAGGTCAAGCGGCAAGCCAAGCCTTGGGAGCCAAGCCAACACTACGAAGCCAAGCATGGGGACAAGGGTTTCTATAACCACACTATTTGTCCCCGCGGTAAGTTGGTGTCTGCCATAGTATAATTGCCGTCTAACTAAAATAGGCCAAACCATGGCAAGCCAACGCTAGACACCGACCTCTTTGATTAGGGCCACATCATTATTACCCAAGGTGAAAACATAGTCAATCATTTATAACATGTTAGTTTCTTTTTATTATTACAGAAAAATAGACCTCGGAATCAATATGAAAGGTCCATAATTAATCTAAAGAGACCTACTTCATATGATTTAACCATAGTTTTATGAGGTTAATTTTCATACTATACCCCCTTTACCTGGGTAATATCAATAGTGGTGAGGTCCATCTCAAAGAGATGGTTGTCTAGCCCTGGTCGCCAAGGCAAGTACTAAATGAATAGGTGGCCCAGTCATGGATTAATAACACAAGTGGTACAGTCCACAAGTTTTTGCATTGAGGTTTCTATTTGTTAAAAAAATGACATTTGCAATACAACATTCCAACAAGGGTTAATGGCAAGCAATAAGTGACATCAATTTGGATGGGGATCTTGTGGTTACTAGAATTTGACATTAAAAAGTGTTATGACACAACTAACCAACATTGCTTGGCCTTCATGCCTTCAGAAAAAATAAATCCATCATTAACGGCCAATTGAGTGGATATTGACAAACACTAATGTATGAAATTAGGTGCCCCATGCTAATTTGTTGACATTCTGTGTTTTAAAAAAAAATCGACCATAATGATAAATTATAATAATTTTGTTCTAATGTGATTACTATACAAATGATCAACAAAATTATACATTTTTGTGATTGGGATTTAATCCAAGGCAATTTGCATGCATAAAAAGGCAACCAATTTCCGAAGGCAACCTAGTTGCACATATTAGTGTGGTTCGTTTAGACAGATAGAGAGACTCGAGACATGCCGCACCCAAGGGGGCAAGCATACACCGAGAGTCTTCTTCACTTGAGAGATACTGTCACTTGTTGATGATGGACTCTATGACCTAGACTGTCGTAATTTACTTACTAGGGATGATTTTGGGGTGGGTTGTTAAGAGTACTTGGGACCGGGGTGGACTATAAAGGTGTGAGGGGCGGGAATACCTTGTTCATAAAAAATGCAACATGCAACTAATGCACATGGGAGTAGGGCATCACACACAACTACATGAACACCTTTCGCTAATTGGGACATCATATTTTGCATATTTTATGGGTCATGATAAGTGCCATACCAAGTATACTACACCGTTTATGGTATTCAATGTCATGTACACTATTTGCGAAGGGCGTAAACTAGATGTCTAGAGGTTTCAAAGTGTCACGCTCGCTGATTGTCAATATGATTCAATCGTCAACACAAATAAATCTTCATAAGTGAAAAAATATCTACATTATGATATTTTGAGTAGCACATTGGGATATTTTTATATGACAATTTTGTGTTTTAGTATGCAAAGGGAAGATAGTTTTGAGCGTACTAATGGCAAGTGTCATGCATTTACGTTTTGATACGCAAGAGGTCGAAATTCTTGAGCATACTAATGGCAAGTACCATTTGTGTACACATTAGTTAACTTATAGATCATTGTGTAACATAGGCATGCACCTTATAACATAGTTGAACATACTCATGCCAAGATGTTAGTAAGCGCACTTGATAGTCAAGTGTCATGAGGTGACAATTATGGTGAAGTTGTTAATTATCAGTGCAACCTAGCATACGCCTCAAAATATGGTAAGGGGCACTATTACACATGTGGCACTAAAATGCCATAAATGGTGAAGTCCAATCCAAAGTTACGTCAAGCCGTGCAAGTGCTAAATAAAAATTATAACGTAAATGTGCACATTGATATGGTCAGGCAAAGGTGATTGCCTGGACAAAATCATCCCCTTCAACCTTCAAGAGTTAATGCAATGACACACTTTTGTTATAAATAGTTAATGTCATGAAACCTTATATAGGGTGTTCCGAGTGGAACGAGACAATGTCATCATATATCATGGCACCCTAAAATATGTCATTGGAACAAAGGGCTTATGTCACCGGAACAAAAGGTTTATGTCATGACACCTTATTCCTTCACACTTTTGTTCCGGTGATGACATCCAAATCAACCCAAACAAGTCACATGTGTTTTAGGGTGCCATGACATATGGGGGGACATTATCTTGTTCCACTCGGAACACCTAATATAAGGTGTCATGACATTAACTCTAAATAACAAAAGTGTGTCATGACATGACACTTTATAAGGTTGCATTAACTCTTGAAAATTGAAGGGGAGGATTTTGTCCAAGCAATCACCATTGCCTGACCATATCAATGTACACATTTATGTTATAATCTTTCAAATTTTAATATTGCCTCACCCTTTGCTCCTGTGATAGCTACCAAATCCAACTGGTACATAAAATTAGAGGTCTACGATTGCATGCACAGTGACATGGTCTCCTCCAACTTGAGACACCCTATTCCCACCTCACCATGTGCTCTCTCATAGTTGCCAAACCAATTGGTTCATAAATTAGAGGTCTCAAGGATTGCATGCACGGTGAAAGGGTACACTTCCACTCAAGTCCCTAGTTCATACACATTGCCCCCGTCATGGTAACTACCAAACCCAACATGTTGTGGGGAAGAAGGTTCCATGCATGGTGCAAGGGCATGGGTAGATCACTCTAAGGCATTTTTGTGCACCACGTGCGGCTGGGGGTTTTTTGTTTTGGGGCTATTTACCTTCAAGGGCTGAATTAAAGCCTCCCTATAATTACTTAAATTTCAAAAATGGCCCATTTGTTTGCACCCTTCCATTACTTATATTTTCCAAGTCACTGCAATTTTTTGTACTCTATATTCCTTTTAACGATGGCGCGTTCCCTATTCATCCATTTTTTACAACGGAAATCCCAATTATCATCCATCCCCGTGAGTCCTAAACCCATTTACATGTATACCATACTAAACATACCTTCTAGGATCCTTATCTTCAGCCCTTATATTAATTTTACAAAAAAATAATGGCCCACATTTTATGTCCATCTAACTTACTTATAATGGGATTGTCTACATTTAATGGCCCCTTCATTATTTGGAATTCCTTTATAATTTTTATTTCAAATGATTTTAATCCTCTCTATATTATGCCGCACGTCGTTTTTAAAATGCACTAAGTGATCTACCCGTGTGCAAGGGTGTCCTTCCACAGACGACACCCTATTCATGTGCACTTGTCACCCATCATGGTGATTGGCCATGTGCGGTTGCTCTTGCTCTCCTCCCATGGTCGATGCCAAACCCTTGAGCGTATCACGGAAATAAGGTGTCGTTCGTGGTGACAGGGTGCCCCTCCAAGTCAAGGTACCTATTCTTGCACAATTTCCCTCAATGTAATTGCCAAACTGACAAAACATGGTATTAGGGTTCCAATAGCGGTAACATACTTTCCTTCCACCCAAGACACCCTATTTCTTCACACTTTGCTCTCCTCCCATGGTAACTGCAAATTTCCCAAACCCTTGAACATGTCACGGTAATAGGGTTGAATACATGGTGACGGGGTCTTAGTGTGCCTTATTCCTACATAGGTTTTCTCGGAGTCATGGTTACTGCCAAACCCAACATAATACGGGAGTAGGGTCCTATTGGTGGTAACTATTTCTTGAGATATTGAATTATCGCATAAGATTGTACGTTTCATCCATCCAACATCATAAAAGCTTGACCACCTATGGGTTTGTGGCAGTTTCATCTCAAATGACTTGAATTAGAGTCTAGACTAATCCGAGGTCTTCAAAGCTAATTCCATTGTTATATCAACCCAAAAAGGTAATCTTTGGGTTGCATACAATTTTTAGGGTTTATTTTAGATGAATGAGAGGTACATTCATGCAATAATTACATGTGTGCTCCTCCCATGTGAACTACCAATTTGCCAATCCTTCAACGGGTCATGGTCATAGGGTCACATGTGTGGCGACATGGGTGTCATTGCACTAAGCACACCTATACATGCAAAGGTTATCCCCAAAGTCATGTAGCATGCCCACACTAGGACCAATGACTGGCCCACAATAGTGGAAGTTTTTCCTTGATAGGATTTTCCGTCTTATACGCAGTGAAGTGAATGGGCAAAACTATGGTACAGTACACTCGGGGAGGTTAATGTGTGTAGGGAAAAAAATCTTTACTAATAGAATAAAGTTTGGGAAATAGATGAACTTTCCCAATCAAGATAGACTCCTTATGATAGCAAGGAGCAACGACCAACCTTAGTGTGAGCATGCTAATAGTGCTACCAACCCCAACATAACACATGAGTAGGGTCTATTAGCAGTAATAGAGATTCCTACCGCTCGAGATGGCCTAACTTATCACTACTAGAAGTTGTGGTCCTAGAACACACTTCCCATATGAGATGAGCACATGACCCCATTAACATGTTAAATGGGGTCATGTGCTCATCTCATATGGGAAGTTGTGTTCTAGGCCTCACAACCCTAGACTTTATAATACATTGATCATCCCAATTAGTGCATGTTACTAATCGGAGTTACACAATGCAATAACATCTTACGTAGAAAAGTTCAATAGGTAGGACATTATAGAACATAAATGACTTTGCTTGGTGAAATATTATGTTCTCATTAAACAGTTATAGCACTCTGTAACTCCGATAGTAATTGGGATAAGCAGTGTTGTGAACTTTCTGCACACACTGTTGCTGTCTTCCACAGTAGACTGCCAATTTGCCAAAGCCTTGAACGGGGGACGGGGATAGGGTGTTGCATGCACGGTAACAGGAGGCGGAGAGAAAAGGCGCCCTTATCCGCGCAGCTGGTTCCTCGTCCCCGCTCCCGCTGCGGCTCCGTTCGTGACGTGGCGCTTCGCAGGAACGGGAGCTCGATAGCGCCATCGCTAGCTAGCTGCCTGACTTAGATTGGGGCCGCTGCCTCTAATGGCCCTCCCTCCGTGTGGCTATAAGACACCCTACTTGTGTACATTCCGCCAGGGGGACGTTGCGCTTTCTGTTGACATGTATGATTTGCCAGCGCTGGACTTTGAATGTGGACTGGAGCAATTGGAGCCAAGCGCCGCACCTCCGCCCTCGGGACAATCAATACCGCTACCTAGCTCGTCACCACCTCCTCCCCGGCCATTGCTCTTGAAGCGCTCATAGTACCGGAAGCTTGGTTGAGTATTTGATTTGGAGGTGGAGGCGGGGGGAACTTTGATGGTGGTGTTATTTCGATGGGGCTGATTTTTTGTTGAGGTAAGGTAAGCTTAGCGATTCGGGTGGGAAGAAAATTGTTCACGAGGAGGCGAGGTTGACTACTCACGGGTCAGCTGATAGTGGGAGTGGTGCCTGGGTCCTCGCTCTCTCGCAGCCTGTATATTTGGAGACCACGGTGACATTGGAAAGAGTTCGGTGATATCCTTGATGGCGGCTGCTCGGTACCTGGATTGTTGGAGTGAGTGATTTTGAAATCGACCGTGGAGTTGCGGGGATTGTTTGTGTTTCTGTTTGGAGGATAAGTGGTGCGTGATTTTTCTGTGGAGGTGGAGGATTAGTGGTGTGGAGGTGAGATTTCTTTTTCTTTTTGGGAACAGGTAATTGTTGGATTTGTGAAACCGGCGGGGGAGAGGCTCAAGCCTTGAAATGGTGGTAGGTCGGGGCTGCACCGGGGGGCTGCTGCAGGGCGCGTGTGGTGCCAGAGTGTTGATCAATCCTAACTTGCTGCATGCATCGTCTGTCAATCCTGGAAACCTGCGTAATGTGGTATGGGGGCCACCTGCACTAGAGTTTCACCCTTTGACCTCGAATCCGAGAAGCAGAAAAAATACAAATCAGACACTGCTTCCAATCGGATTATGGGCGCCGCGGGGTTCAAGGAGTGGAGTGGTCGGAAGACCCGTGCAGTGTGCTGCGAATTCGAGAGGGCCGGTGGAGCCTGAGGCGCATCGAGGTCGAGAGGCGGCTCCTGTGGATGAGGCCGCCACACAACAACAGCAGCAGCAATCTTACGATGAGAAGGCGAAGAAGAAGCGATCTAGGAACAGGAAAGGCGAGCGTACCGTCTATCTGCTGGCCGCTGTCGCCTCCAGCATTGGCTTCACCGCCCTCGCCGCTGCCGCTGTCTACTACCGTTTTGTGTGGCAAATGCAGGTCCAAACTTCTCTCTCTCTCTCCCCATACCCTCGGGCTTGCCTCCACACAAAACTTGAGCTCAAGGTCAAGCTTGCAGATTTTGTGCGCCAAGGTATTAGAATTTGGGACCTTACATGCATGTGCCTAATATAGATGGCGGAGCCTTGTCTCAAGGTTGGCCTCGGGTTTTTTTGGATTGGTTTTCAAGTTTGGCACGTCCGAACTTGAACGTGTAGTCTTTTTTAATTCCGATGGCGTGTCAAGTGCAAGTTTGGGCTTGAACAGCAATTTAAAGTAGCAAGGAGCAATCTACAGGTTGTTTCTTGTACTTCTATCTTCACCGCCAATGTGGTTATTTCGCGATGAGCGATTTAGGGAACGGATAGCTAACTTCATTTATACTTGAGCTAACTGTGAAGTATTTGACACATATCAGTTTTTTAAATCAAGTCATGGCCAACAACCCACACCGATTACTTCCTGTCAACTTCAAATCAACGGGGAGGATGTGGAAACAACCGGTGAAATTCAAATTTCCCCTTAGAGTTGAAGTGAGTAGGATTTTGTGGATATTAGAGAATTATCTACAATATTTCTTTGTAATGGTCGGATTGTTATTCCCCAAGGTTTGAAAATTTGAATTGGTATTGTGGGGCTCTCCTCGTACAGTGGTCTATCCAGGCAAATTGTCCTATCGATTTTCTCATTCGAGCTGCCTCCTCTTGCCATATCATTGGGCTCCCTTAATTTCCGTGACTATCAGAATCCAAATTTGTATTGTCGGCAATGTCCTCACACGAAGGTGTATGCGAGAATCTTAGGTGTTTTAGGTAGTTGCGGGTGTATTGCGAAACTTCTAGCAAAGTAGTCATATCCTTAGTGCCTTTGACACATTTGATGACGGTGGAGCAGGAGTTGAATCTCCCGTGATTTCAGTACTTTTGCTGCAATCTTGACTCAGTTCTGATTTGGATTGTTGTTTGTTCATGATGCCAACATTTTGTAACGATCTCCAAGGCGATTGTACGGGGCGTTGTGGAACTGTAGGTTTAATCGTTTTAATGTGAAGAGTGCACATTGCTTCTACAGTTGACAGGCTAATATTGAGTGGTTTTTTTGTTCTGGTGTCATGGCTCAATACGTAGAGAAAGTTGCAAGGCATAGAAATTATCGTCCAGAACGAGAACTCAGGAAGCACTGAGAAGGCTGAATTATTATCAATTCAGCTGATAGTTCCTCAATTGTTTGAAACCTCTGTTGTGGATGTATACTGGAGGTGGGAAATATCAACAAATTTAACAAAACGTGAAGTACACAGTTCTTCATCGTTGGGACTCCGTTGTAACGTATAGCTGAATCTGTAATTCTTGACTTTGGCAGGGTGGCAATGAGATCCCTTACGTGGAGATGCTGGGGACATTTTCATTGGCCATTGGAGCTGCGGTAATATTCAATGGATAATATTTGACCTGTTTTCTATCTGCAGTCCTGCGTAGTAACGAATTAACTTTTGTTTGAAACTGGTCGTACAATTTCGAGCATATAATATATCTGTGTGAGTGGAAGCTTATCTTTCAAGCAGTACATTTCTCTTTGGGAATTAACTGTAATTATTTGTTTTCGTTCAGGTGGGTATGGAATTTTGGGCACGTTGGGCTCACAAAGCACTTTGGCACGCCTCTCTCTGGAATATGCACGAGGTATAGATTTTATAATTATCCTCGTTTTTGATTTCTTGCAAAAAGCTGTAGAGAGCTACGACCCATCTGGTTCAACAAATTGAGTGTCGAATTGAAATTCCAATTCAAGAATCTTTAGTATCCTAACCGATGCGTTAAAGACACTTGGCGGTTTTGTTCTGAAAACTACTATATCATGTCGAACCAGATAGGCAACTGCGGTAAGTTATAGTTTACCTATTGCCTCCTCTTCTGGAGAGAGTTTTAGATTTGGTGCTGATTATTATTGCGTATGTATCTTTTGCAGTCACATCACAAACCAAGAGAGGGGCCATTCGAACTGAATGACGTTTTTGCAATCATCAATGCTGTTCCAGCCATCGCACTTATGGCATTTGGTTTCTTCAACAAGGGCTTTATTCCTGGTCTCACGTTTGGAGCAGTAAGTGGTGTTTTTTGTTAATTTAGTAGGATAGGAACTCTTGTAAGGAGCAACTTATTCTGAAATATTTGCTCGGGGACTAACTCCCTTGTAGGGATATAAACCATGTACATAAAGGGGTAATTTGCAAGAAGGCTAGGAAGTTATGCACATATTCATTTGATGTTCCATATATTTGATGATGATTTTTTTGGAATATATCTAATATTTGCAAAATGAATTTCTTAGGACCCTATATTTATGCAAGTGTTTCTTAAAATTAGCTCCTTTGGATTTTATTTCACCCCTTAATTTTTTTGCACTATTGTTTTTAATAACTTACAAATAGTGACTTCCTCGGGAATCTTCGCCATTTATTGACTTCTTTCAAGCATAATGACATTTAGCCATCTTGTTAACACAAATTGATTGCATTGTGCAGGGTTTAGGTATTACCATGTTTGGTATGGCATACATGTTTGTTCATGACGGTCTTGTCCACAGACGATTTCCTGTTGGACCAATTGCTGATGTTCCATACCTCCAAAAAGTGGCAGCTGCACACCAGGTATATGTTTCACCTTAGCACTTCAATGGAAAATTTGTGCAATGCTTTTGCAAATATTAAATGTTGCACTGACTTAATCAATTATACAATCGATGATGTAAGATGCTGAGGTTGTATTATCTTGGATTGTGTGTGCCGCAGTTGCATCATGCAGATCTATTTGGTGGTGTACCATACGGTCTTTTCCTTGGCCCAAAGGTATGCTCTAATAGTAACCCTAATCAACCCACACATTTCTACGCTATATTTGTGTCATGTTTAAGAAAAAAGTAGGACATAATCATGATGTTGGATGTGTTGCAATGAGACAAGCGAAAGTGAAATGTCTGTTTTATTTTCAAAGTTGTATTCTCTGCTTGCACATAGATAGATAGATAGAAACACCAGCCTCAAATGGAGGCATGTGTGAATGAAAGGTTACCTCTCCTGTAGACTACTGCTGCCACACCTTGGTGGTGGGCTCTGCTTGCAAGGAATGCCGCATTGTAGAGTGTCGGCACTAGATAATTTCTGCTATGGATTCTGTCTGACTGATCGAACAGGGTAATCTGAACCATGAGATAGGAGTTAAATAAGTGTTCCAATACTCCCAAACCCTTTAAAATATATTGCAAATCCACCCAAAAATGGCCTCTTAGTAGGGGTTCTCTCCTCAATAAACCCTCCCTTAGAATTGGGTCGGTCCATGTCAGTCCGGCTTATAAAGAGCCCTCCATCAAAATATGGCAGTAGGCGGCAGGCGAAGAGGCTCTTTATTTCATGCTTGTTTTCTCGGGATGTCGGCGATATATCTTGTGCCTACCTCACTAGGTGCCAATTGCATATTAGTTCTCACAAAGGCGTTTTATTGGGCAGGAATTAGAGGATGTTGGAGGGGAGGAGGAGCTTTCAAAGGTGCTTTCTTCCAGGAACAAGGCACGTGAAGGAGATAGACAACGGGTAAATGTGTGAAGTGAATTTTAGATAGCTTCAGAGGTTTTCGCATTTGAGAGACTCAATTTTTTAGATTCTTGGGGATTGAGGAGACTCATTTTTGAGGTGACGAGGTGAGGGAGAATCCCTTGAGGAGTTGTCCAGCAAAGCATTCATCTGAGCATACAAAATCTACGCAGCGGCAGAGTAACGACCTCTGCATGCTGAGTAGTTTTCGGCACCAACAAGTATTCAGAATTCATGTATACCACACAATTGAGAGAGTTGTACAATTACGAAGGCAGGTCATTGATGTTCAAAACCTTGTATTAAAATTAGGACATTCATTCTCACTCACCAATTGCAGTTGGAATCTTGTACAACATCCGTGTAGTCAAAGTTGTTACTATCCATATAACAACATTGCTATTCTGTACTGTACTTTGATCTTCAGACTTACGTGAAGGCGATTTTTCCAATTATACCCAATCCACTTGGCCGATATTTTTTTGGTGAGCTATCTGTTCAGAAGGACAAAACACTTCAGCCTGACCGATTGCATTTATTTCTTTGTCAGCACCTGTTTTTTGGACATCTGCTTGCATGCTCAGTAGTGCATAAGTTCCAATTAACTGAATTTGGCTTGTACATGTGGTGTGTTCTGTATGTGTTTACTATCATCAGCAATGTGATTCACAAAGCGCTAAAATATGTCCTCCCCTCTGTGCAGTGACTTAAAAACTTATTCATGTAGTGAATACAGTGTTGAATTTGTAGGTGGTTGCTGTATCCTTATGGTCTAAAGTATGCATGTTATGCCTGCCGCTGCACAATTCAAAAATTCTTCAACTTCATTAGTGTACACAACACAAATCGATGAACTGGACAGAGGGTGCAAGCAAAAAAGTTTAGGGTGTACACACGATAGTTGTAACCACATACTTATCAATCGTACACTCTACATTAAATTGAAGCATGATTTCCAGGAACTGTGGCTCTCAACATTGCAAAGTAACCATCAAATCCTTGAAGCGATTTAGACTTATGCACTCTTAAGTGTACAAGTTATTGTGTGAAAATCCATGTCCTGAAGAACATGCATTGAAATCATCCTTGGTTTTATGGATAAACCAACCCAGAATACAGTTGAAATAACGTCACCATTTTCAGTAACCCATTCTTTGAACGATCCAAAGTAGGTGTTACTTTAAAGCCTCAACACCTTAAGCCAGGTATCACAGCTTAGCAATTCCACAGCTTACAGGCAAAAGCTAAAAACATTTTATCAAGCAACTTAGAATCCCATCTTCCAAGTCCACATCTATTAATAATAATAATATTATTATTATTGATATGGATAAAGATTTGGTGAAGCATGCCATGTGGCACACTGCTACAGAAGATAGTAAAAATACCAATTCAATTCTTTTGATGCTCACCGAAGTGGGATGCCTAAGTAGGTGGTCCCCATCCTGGTGGCAAAGGGATGGTGAGTTGTGATCAATTCCTCAGGAGCTGCAATCAGGTTTCAACATTTCAACGGATTCATCTCATAATTGTTAACAAACTAGAATTCATCAGTGTCAAAAATTCTCCTGGCTGGATTTCTTTTAACATGTACACAAGTGTTACAACACTGGATGGATATTATGGTCTGTCAATAACATATGAGAGATTGTTCACCCAAAACCAGCTCACATGCGGTTTCTAATGTGATCAATCTATAAGGTTTGTGGGTGTCTTTTGGTTTGTATTTCATATTCTCCAACTTCTACTGATTAGAGTTTACACAACAAAACTTGTGTTGCATTAGCAAATCTATTTTATTTGATGAAGCACCAACAAAATTTGGATTGAGTATCAGACTTCCTCTGATTTAGTTATGGTTATTGGAAGTGCGTGCTTGTTGATTTCTTGACTAAATACAAAGGTCCTCCCAATTGTGTTGACTATAAAGTGTGGAGCACGTAATAAAATTTGAAGACGTAGTCCAATCTCTTTAAACATGTGTCTTCATGGTGTTTGTTCTTTGATCCACACTAAACCACATACCAATCAAAAATAATGGTTTGATTTAAAAAAATTGTCGAGTAGTACATGCATACCTTATAGCATATAACGTGGTGGTGCTAGTGGCCTATTGCTCCACCATTCCCCAGTGGAATGGCATGGGGATCGCGTTAAAGTGATGTGTTATTCTGTGCAGGTGCAAAGGGTTGTTGCTAGTCACTTACATTCTACAATATCCAAGTGCAATTCACTCACTTGCCTCAGGAATTGCTGACCCTTAATGGCAATGATAAGAATCGCCTTGTTGCTGTGGTGTCAGCAGAACCTAAGTTCCAAGTTGTTGGCAGGTTGAACAAAAATGCAAACCATATGAGATTATTCCAGATTCTTGCTGAATTTGCAGGTGCATTGAGTTTCATCTCCACTACTTTTTTGACAAGTTTCATCAGCCTGTGGGATTGCAACACATGAACTAGGGAATTAAAGAGATCAAAATTCCTCTCGGAGAGTTCCATTACCTCCTCAGCGACTCCTTGTAGTATATTGTCTCCAAGACCCTGCAGATCAAGCTCCTTTGTGGAGAGACTTCTGGACACCTCTTCTTTGAAATCATTATTATTCCAATATGCTGCTCAGCCAGATCAAGCTCATGCTAACCAATGATCGGGGAGAACTGACAGTTAGTTACAGATGAACCGGTGGAGTTTGAGAAATAACCGGTTGAAGTTCAAGACTTCAGGAGAATTACCGATCACTTTAGAGGAATTTATGGAATAAACTTCAAATTAATATAGAAAAACCGGAGGATGTCAACATGTTACCAGTTGGACTTGCAAACACTAGGATCTCAACCGATTATGCCCAAAAATCTCCCCGATCACTGATGCTAACCTTATAAGAAGAAAACATTTGGTCACCATGGGCCCATCGATTAATTGGAACTACATAAATCAAATAGTTGACATTGGCACAGCAGAATAATCATGTTCATTGGACTTCATGGACTGAGGATCTTACGGTATCGGAAATTTAGTTTGAGAATGTACCAGACATATTGCAATAATATTCATCAAACATGCAGAGTTTCCCATGATCGATACACATTAATTTGTAGCGCAAACCACTTTGAATCTCGTTGGCGTCTCATGTCCTCATTGCACACAAACACGTCAATTATAGACAGTAGCGCACTTTCCTCGCAACATGGTCATTGCTATGTCCAACATTTTACATGTGTCACCTTCAAGTTGTCAGGGGTTGTAGCAAGGTTTCTTGGGCTATTACCTCGTCGTTCTTGCAACTCGGTAGGTAGCACAACTATGCCTTACTACAACCTCTAGCAAAACTCCACGTGTACAACTTCTACATGTTGAGTATTTTTCGGCACCAACAAGTCAAATTCAGACTTCATATATAACACACAATCAAATGTATTGTACAATTACACATGCGGGTTATTGGATTTAGAAATCTTGTAATTAAATTAGGATAGTCAATCTCACTTACAAATTGCAGTTGGAGTCTTGAACATAGTTGCTACAATCCATAAATTGACATTGCTATCATGTTATGTACTTTGATCTTCAAATGTATGTGAATGTATGTTTTCCAAGTACATTCAATTCGTTGTTGGTTGATATTTCCTCAAGGAGCTATTTGTTCACAAGAACATACACTTCAGGTTGACCAATTGCATTCCTTTCATTGTTAGCACTTGTTTTGGACATCTGCTAGCATGCTCAATAGTGCATATGTATTCATCTTGTACATGTAGTGTTCCATATGTGTTTTTATCATCAACAACGTGATTCACAAATTGCTAAAATATATGCTCTCTTTGTGCACCGACCTAAAAAATTTAGGTAAGATTGAATATGTGTTGGATTTTAAGATGGTTGGTTTGTGTGCATGTTAAACTTAAATCAATGAATAGGAAAGAGTAGAAGATGCTATACATAATAGATGCAACCATAAATTTCATCAATTATGATGCCATACATGTAAATAAACCCACAATTCCAAAAAATTGTGGCATTCATCATCACCAAGAAAAGATAAAAAATTGAAAGTGATATGAACATATAGAGGGGTGGGAATTCTCCCATTGAGAACAATTTTTTGTGACTTGTAGTACTTCTAATGAATTGATGATTTATTCTTTTACAATTAGTAGGAGAAACATCCTTGGAAAGAGGGTGCCCATCGAGAGGAATATACTGATGTGATTTGTGTTCCCATTATAAAACATTTGCTTTCAAATGTCATTTTTAGAACAAATTGGAACAAATTCCTTTAAATAAGGGGCCAATATTTGGACCCCCTAGGTGTTGATTTCACTTCTAAGAAAACTTCTAAAAAACTGAGATTTTATGACAAATGAAAATGCTTATATTGCAAAAGTAGCTCCCAAATCAAGAATGCGTCTTAAAAACTATCTAACAACTCCAAACCATGCTACTCTAAAGACGGTGACCCTTGCAAGTGCTATTGATAGTTGCCACCCTAGCGAACATATATACTGTCAATAATTGTGTAAAAGTCCATTTCAATATTGAAAGTATGCATGCATTGAGTTCATGCTTGATGTGTTTGCATAACCAAGCTATTAGAAACAAAGCTATCTTACCATTTCATCATGTGGGATTATTATATCTATTATTATATATGTTCATGATTTTGAGATGAATGGATCCAATGGATATTTTGAGCATGTTTTTAGTGTAGGTTTTTAATTGATGAAGTTTACTGTGGAGGTTTGTGCAACATCATAAAAGATTTGTGTTAGTTATTGAAGACTACTGCCACCTTGAAAGTCACATTGCCAATGATATTGAAGATTAAATAAAAATCAAATGTATTGATTGCTACAAAATTCTTTTGGAAAGATTTTATGTTGAAGAAAAAAAATCAAGCTTTCTATGTTGTTGTATGTCAAACAAATCATAGTCTAGACCACAACTTTGTTGGCGTTCCCAAACCTTGGTTCTTGTTCCCACAGTCTTGTTGATGTTCCTGAATCTTGGCTCTCATTCTCATGGCCTTATAGGTGTTCCCAATCTTGGTTCTCATTCCTGAGGGGATGGGTACTTTGTCTCCCTCCCTCATGCTTTGGTTGTGCTCCTCCTTTGTTGTTTTTAGCTCCCTCGCGCTTCTGCATGCTCTTGCTAGTCCTTGTGAAGGCTTGCTTGGTGACTTAACACTCCTCTTAATGTTTTTCATATTCAAGCTCCCCTCCAACCTTAAGACCTCACTCCTTTCCTCTCAATGCTTCTTGGTTATAGTTCTCAATTCCCTCTCATACCTATTGTCTCCCCTCCATGAATCGGAAAATGTCATCCGCCTCTTGAAGATGCCTCCATATGTACGCTCCATATTACTGACGTTTTGTTTGTATGGACGAGGTTATCAACATCCTCCAACATTGATTTTTTCTAACCTAATTATATCAACACTCCTAGCGTAGATAAAGTTAGCTATGTTGATTAAAGTATCATTTACATAGGGCTAGAAAGTACGCCTCTTATGACAACATCCTCATTAAGTATATTATTGGTTATTTAAACCATTGGCTTTGTGTTCTAGTCATTCATTTCGCCATGCCCCTTACTTAGATGTTAATGATTATACTAATCTAAAATGTGAGATATATTTATTGTGAGGTACCAGTCCCATGCAAGCAATAATTATGCACACTTCTATTTTGCTATCTAATTAAGCTGACATTATTCATAATCAAGTAGGCACCTGTTTTAGTGGTTTGCTTATTAGTAATACCCATAGTTTGGGCCAATTGCCTAATATGACCACATATATTAGTCTCACAATTGTAATACATGCTTAGTGTTAATTGGTTTGCTTATATTTTGAACCAGTGATTAGATAGTTACCTTATTCTAGTTTTTCATTGATCATATCCTATATATTCAACCTCGTTTAAAAATAAAAATCTAATTCCCACTTTATTTTATATCAACAATTATAAATTATAAATATTTTTTTATTGAAATATTCTATTAATCCCCTTCGCTTACTCTTAAGTGATTGGCTCCCAACGGTTGGTATAGATATTTGCAATGCTAATGAAACCTAGGACATCATTCAACCCTGATGACTACGATCCCAATATTATAAGGCCTCGCAAATCAATAGACGATGACAAACATGGAACTTATGCCTTGTAATTAATCTTTGTTGGCAACCACTACATCTTTTCTTGGTTAGGCTGATTCTTTGGAATCAATTCTCTATTGGGGTCGCTCCCTTCTGCAACTTCATCAGATTCCCCGCCCTTGTTGTGGGGGATAACCTTTGCTTATTATGTCTCATTAGTGGGAGTTTCGTTGACTTTGGCAGCTGACGCTTGCCTTCTTACTGTGGCCTCCCTTGCGAGGCCAAAGTCCCCCGGCATCTGTTCCCTGTTTCTTGGCTCTCGAGTTGTTGCCGCTGTCGATCTAGCCTCAAGGATGTTGCCTAGCTCCCCAAGCTTACCTCGCCCGAACTGCAATCCTGCTTGATCTCTTGGTTCCTCATACTCCTTCTGATTCTAGGGGGGTTTCTCTTTGAGCTTTTGGTTGCCTCCCTCTATTCCCAAGTTTGTTTCCTCAAATCCTCGTCCACCTCATCAAATATGTTTCTTTTTGTGCCTTTTAGGTTTCTCGCATGTTGAAATCCATCTAGATCTACAAATAGCCCTTTACATTTTTCTTGTTGTTGTGTAAAATATGATTGTGGTGGTCGTCTTGCCCCCTTATTGGTTTTTTCCAAATTTCCTCACGCTCACTTACTTTTGTGCTTCCAGCTATGGCATGCTTTGCATCTAATAGGTAGTTAATCATAGTCCACCAACACCTTTTGGGGTGATGAGATCCCCTCCTCACTTTCCAGATCTGTGCATGTTACCCACCCTTTATTGACCTTTAGATTAATGCAAAATTTCGGATCTAGGGTTGTTCGTTTGCTGTATCAATGCCAATTACTTCCCCCAATGTTTTGGCGATAGCAATTGCTTGATCATGGTGTTCATAAGGTAGGTTCCTCAAAGCAACCCATGTTGGAAATGCTAAGTTGCTAGGGTTATTAGGGTTAAAGCCTGACACCCAACTCTGGATCATGCATGTGCCCCACTTGGATTTGAAGGGTGACAACATGAGGGCATTGTGTAAAGCATCTTTGTCATCTCTTGAAAGAAAAAAAGAAACCTTTCCCTACATTCCTACACAATGTCAATGAGCTACCCCTTAACTCCTTGTTTAGAGCTTGTAACCACACCTTCAAAACTTGAAAGGGGGGCTTGGGCCCCACGAACTTATCAATTAGAAGTTGGTCTTTTAATAAGGCAATGCGCTCTATCAACTTTTGTGAGTTTACCTTGGAAGTAATGGGATCCTTTCGCATGAGAAAACCACGAAAATTCCTCTCCAAGTTCGATGGGAGGATCTCACCGTATTGTTCTTTGAATGGGTTCAACTCGTCTCCAAATCCCTGATTGTTGGCCTCAACCATCACTTCTATCACCGCATCCATCATCTCCACGTCATGCTTTGGCGCTTCCCCCGAGATCCATCCACCCCTCTTCCAACATCGGGTCAAACCGTGGTCCACTACCAAACCTTACTTTTTTTGCAAAAGTTTCCATCTTTTGTTACTGTCTCTTCGATCGTGTCTACTGCTCCTTTCTCTTCATCCCCGTGCCGATCTAAGTACATCAATCTACTCCACATTCATATCTAAATGAGATCTGAATCCACACTATGTTTTCGTATGTTTATGTACTAAAATTCCTTAAACTTCTTGGTCAACACTAAAAACTCTCTAATCTACACTTGGATCTATTCACCTTGCCATACAATACTATGGAGTCTCAGATCTCAAGGCGGCCGAGGCTCCACCACCTCCTCCTCCATCAGGCTCTCTTCTGGGTCCATGTAATGGAGAGATTGAGTAGAGTACAAAACATGATTGAATTTAAAGAGGAACGGGCTCCCATTCACGTCAGGGTAAAAGAAACCCAGACGTTGTTTTTATTTTATTTATTATATGATTGAATTTAAAAAGGTTTAACTCAATATTTAAGTACTTTTTGAAACCTATAAACATATTGGGCCCATAATTCCTCCCCTTGGTGAATTGTCCTTGACGCACCAATCATAACAAATTTACTAATGGAATGATGTAGCCTATGATGCCCAATGTATCATTCCTATCATTCAACATTAGGGATATTAGAAGTGCCCGCACTTGAATTAATATAACCCACAACATTACCATAAACATGCAAATTACAATAAAGGATTTCATCCAAAGGCATTTTTTTGTCATGCACAGCATGCAAATTGTATTCCAAGCCCCATGGTCTCATAGAGGGTACATATTCCAACAATTTGTGCCAATCTTTAAAACTATACAATGGTCCAAAATATGGAAAAGTTCCACAAATGAACCATCCTTAACAACCAAATATTCCTCCAAAAATAGACCATAACCCATGCTAGGATTAGTGGCACACTTGATCGAGTACTTATGGGCTCAATATGTGAATGTGGAGTTCAAGGGAATGGGGGTAGGGGGATCCAAAGCTCCCTAACATTTGGGCATAATGGAGTTGAAGAAACTATCAATATGTGGTGGTACTTGAACTTCCAGTTTTCTTCTAATTGATATACTAAATTATTTATTGACATACTCATTTGTTGATATGTAGTTGACGGATTCTATCTTAACCTTTCAACGTCCATAAAAGTTCTGACGGGGCATTGGAGACATGATTTTTTTTTTCAAAAATCAACAAAAGCTTCCGTTTGATGTTAAGCCTCAAGGACTTGGGAGTGGGGACCCATGTGAAGCTGCCCTGATTGGAGGTTGTGAGCATCCTGTGCCTGCCAATGCACAATACGTTGAAGTTCGCTTGCTTGCTTGCCAGCCGCACTTGGGCAGCAGCAGCAACAACAAAGCGAAGCTGGCTCTGAAAGGAGATCAATGTGTGTGGCTTCATGAGGAGCCTGCATTTGGACTCCAGTTGTGGCCCGAAGCCCAAAGCAGCAGCCAAGGCAAATGTATTCATTTGCAGCTCCTGTCGGAGCTCCCACTCCCTTTCCCTTCCCGTTCTCATCTGCACTCTCTCCTTTTCCCATGGCATATAGGGCTAACCTGGCATTCCCAGAAGCCATTGTACTTTGATGACATGGCAATATACTGGTTCGGGAGCACGTGGGAACACTGTGGAGTGGCCACGCAAGCAGGCCCTTTCTTTGCTTGACGATAAGGGCACATATCTTATGTGGGCCTTTGCAGTCGCTTGGGCCTCTTGAACCGGAAGCCTATGCTTCTGAGTGGTATTTCTCAACGGGTCTAGTGAACCCTCCAACAGTCAAAGGGTGTTCTTTTGAGAGCTGAAATGACTTTCATATACATTCTGGGAGACTTTCTATGCTCTAGCGTTGTTTACATCAAAAGAGACGTTGTTTCAAATCACTTGAAGAATGGGTGCATTAAAGATGGTATTTAGTGTCACCGATTCTAATTGTCTTGCCCAATACTACTTGTGAACCGCTAAATGTTAACCCCACATTATTTGTCATTCCTTGTAATTTTTTTGGGGATTATAGATTTGCAGTGTTGCAAGTATGATCACTTACCAATTGATTTTTCATCCAAATTTCAAATCCTCCATGACACAATAATTCATCACAAGTTGCTGACAAGAGAAGGTAGGCTTTTGGTCAATGAATGTACTCATCCATCATCCATGACAATATTTGTTCACTTTTTCATAAGAAGTGTCATCCAAAAAGTAACCATAGTGACATTAAATACCATATGACACTAAATATCATATTTATTGTAGTGATTTTGGTTCTTCACTTGAATAGCCTATGAGCATATGTGCGTATGGTTCAAAGTTAAATTTTGAATCATGACATGTTAGAAAGATGTGTGCATGTGTAAAAATGGCAATTACACACATTTATAATTTCAAAGTAAGATTTTATTATTTTATTAATACATATGAAGTGGTGTCCCAAGATTCAAGAAACTAACTTGTTTACGACATAGTCTGATACAGTCGTGTGTGAGACATTGGTGACCCCAAAGAATAGATATTGCATAGGGTTGTACTTGGATTACTTGATGTACTTGACCATTCTTAGAGCATCCTCAGTCAGACGACCCGTTCTCCCGGCAACGGTAACTGCCGGGATTAGTGAGCCCGGGGTTCGGGCCAACGGCCTCGCTACCCGTCCTGTTATGGAGCGGGTCCCGTCAAAAGTACTCCCGCTCTCGGCACTTTTTTCGAGTTTGGCGTGAGAATTTGTCCTCCCGCTACTGCTAATTTGAGAACCCTATCTGCTAAACCCGGGATCCACCTGTGTGTCGGGGGCGCTTGCCGGGCGCAAGGCTGGACCCCCCTCCCGCCTCTTCCGCCCTCCCATTCGCAAGGCTCCCTGCAAACGGGGCTGCCGGGAGCGACTACAGGGAACGGGCTGAGGATGCTCTTACACCCCAAATTTCAACCTACTCTATCAATCAAAGAACATCACATGACAAACAAAATACTATTCTAAGATGAATTTGTTTTTATAAACAAAGACTAGAGATGAAGTTATCGATAATTTTTTTAATTTTTCCATCTCTTTAAAGTCATGTTGAGATTTTGTGTCGTTTAGAGATTAAAAATGGACACCAAAAACCATGATGTGTTACAATTGTTCTCAAAGATTTGACCATTCTAAGTTGACACAGATAACATAATTGGAAGGGCCTACGCGGATGTTTAAGAAAACAAAAAAATCTTTATGTCAACCTTTCCCTTTCCTTTTCCCTTTCCTTTGGAAGGTTTATCCAATGATGGGAAGTCTAAGTATTGTCATCCCAACTCACTTTTAATTCATCCGAATGCCAATTATTGAAACAAAGTTTATTATATTTTGCATCCTAACATTCATGTAATGAAATATTGTCATGAATGATTGAAGTTTGAATGAAAAATAACTTAGTAAGTGAGGGTAATTGCACATTGTAAATCTACAATGCCCAATTTTTCAATGAGACAATTATAATGAGCAAGACAAATAGAATTAGTGACAATTAATACAATATTCAATGTAGTGCACCAGGCATGCCTGATGATCTAATGGTGTGGTGTTCTTGCCATTGTATATTTGTGTAATTGTAAAGCAAATGTGTTCACAAAACTTACACAATCAGTGAGCATGGCCCTAGTGCTTTCACGGTATTGGGTTATGGTCTCCTGGAAGAGAAGTAAAGGTAACGGTTTTTGAGTGAATCAAACAATGGCAAACTAGAAAATGGAGTTTGAGAAGTGCAAACCAAGTTTTGCAAGCAAAGGTGCATAGTTCCACCATTCACAGAAATTACACACGTCTAGGAGAGACGTTATCATGCACAAGACTGACTTATGAAGAGACCTCAGTTGATTCAGGTGCAGCAGCTTGATTCAATTCAATTTGATTTGCTTCAATTCATCAAACTTTTCATGCAATTAAAGTGGCCACATGTGTGCTAACAGGATTTGCGGGAGAGTACTAATGCATGTCTTTGTCCATGCACAATCACATATGATGCATGAAGGCCATGTAGAAGGTAGAACATTAGATTGTTCGTAGCCATTTGACATGTAATGGAAGAGGCATGAGAAACAATAAGGTTAGAATAAGGCTACAATGCTAATCCGGAGAGGGATAAGAGTTATCCCATGTTGTTTGTATGAACCAATGGAAAAAAGAAAAACGATAAAAGACAAAGCAACGAGAGCATGAGACCATCCCACTCCAAGTATTGTTCACATGCCTTTGTGTATGTATATATGCTTGTGCAATCTTATCTTTATTCCTTTTCATATTTAATAGGTTATGGGCCCACCATGCAAGTTAAGTACCTAAAGATTTGATTGCTTTGAGGTTGCGGAGTGGATCTTGAGGGGTTGGCGCTTTGGAGCGTTGGAGGTGTCCAAGGGTTGGAGGTAAGTGAGGTATCAAAGACCAAACTGTATATTCATCAACAATGTTGATTTAGTGTGGTGTAACACATCAAAGGATCTTGATTTTCCCTCATGACACTTAGAATATAGAATCGAACATAAGCTTGTGGATGTTTTGATGAGGTTTTACAAGAGAAGAACTTGAATGCTTAAAAATCAAATAGGGATATAAAAACTTAAAGATCACAATCTTAAAAACTCTAGTAAGAGTGCTATCTATGAGCAATTGCCGCTCGATGGTCTCTCGACAATTCACAATAGTAATGTAAAAGTCATAGAACTTTTGGTAATTACTACAAAAATAATTAAGATTACCCTCAATTTTTTTGGAAAAACTAATGCAAAAGATAGAAATTGTATAATGTACATTGTACATCAAAAATTTGTACAAATTGTACATTCTATATCAACATGTACATTGTTATTGTATTAAGTAGTTTATATTTCTTATATCTTATTCTTATTTATGTTATGAAACATCTTCTCACTAGTACAAATCATAACTCTTTTGCACACAAAAAGTAGTTATTTTAAAACAAAAGGAGCCATTTTAACTAATGCTTAAAACTTGGTCCATGGTTTCCAGTTGGTCCAAAAAATGTTGTTCGGGTCGTGTTCTAAGGATCATGCCCCCCTTTGATAGAAACCCCATCCTATTGTTGGCCTTGTCAGATTACTCAGGTCCACCCCAAATTTCATGACAAATTAATTCTGATGGATCTTGACACAAATTTATTCTTGTATGCAAACGGTAATGTCATTTTTAATACTTACCAAATTCATTTTTCTGACATGATAACTTTTGATTTGCGGTAAATTTCAACGGTAAATTTCAAAAACTGAATACATTCATTTGAAATCAGATCTAACACATAAGTAGGACCCTTCCCACCTGCAAGATGAGGGCAAAGGGGTGCTAAGCCATTTGAACCTTGGACCTCCTAGACCTATTCCAATACCTTGGCTACCACCCATAATACCTCCCATGTACAAACAATAGGCTTTGAAGCTCTATATATGTGAAAAATGCTTTTACCTTGTATTGTAAGATTATAGAAAGTAAAATACCTCTCATCCATCCAACATAAAAACTTGTCCCTTATGGATTTTTTATGGATTCATCTCAAATAACTTGGACTAGACTACTTTGGGGTCTTTGAACCTAAATATGGCTTCTAACTGTCTAAAATTAATAAAATGTTGCTTGTGTACTATTTCAAGGTTTTGTTGTTGGATGAGTGAAAGATATTTGCATGTGGTAATTTCCTTTCTCTTTCTCATTGGCAACACTTAAGAAGGTGACTAGACTAATTTAGGGTCTTTGAACCTAAATCTGCTATCAAATTGACTAAAAATAGTAATACACAGCTTGTTTCTATTTCAGGGCCCTTTGTTGGCTGGATGAAAGACACTTGTATGCGGTAATTCTCTTTCTCCCTCTCACATTGGTAATTATTTATAAAGGTGATTCACATCTAGATCTAGACTAGATCTACAAGATTTCTAAAATTAAAACAAAGATAGAACATTCCTTCATGAACATTCAATAATAAACATGGAATCTAGTGTGTAAGCTTTAATGAATAGCCAAAAATATAACAATTGAAGGAGGGGACATACATATATAGACAACTATAAAAACATATCTAAATTAAATAAAGTGAGAACATAAGTCTCTTTATATTGTACATCCAAAAATATGTATGAAATTATTACTAATAAGTAGCCAAAAATATAATTGAAACTTCATGGACCTTACGCATGGCCAACAAAATAGCAAGACGACACTATGGCCCACAAGAATGTGATTATAATCTACAAGATTAATAGCATAACTTTAGTGGTAGCCCGTATGCCTAAATGGCTCAATGGCGGTCCAAAATAAACGTGGTCCGGACAACACAAATGACCATTGTGTTCATTCTAAGTGTACAAAAGAGCCGTGATCTCTACTAGTGTCTCTCAATGACTTTGGTTTTGTTGCCAAGAACTCAAGAAGATACAATAATGTATATCCAATGGTATCTTATTTGACATAGTTGATTTCCATGGGCACTAGACAATAGACAATATAAGAAGAATAAGAAAGTTCATTATGCATGGGCCTTAAGATAATAAGAAATCTCAAAAAGCTTATATCATAAGAACATGCATTATCGAGTCTTATTATGACTTATTATATCTTTCTTTTTTACATTTGCTTGTCAACCATGTCCTCATTTGAAGCTCTTTCACAATTGCAAATGGAAATTTGCCTACAGTGACTGTTGCTTGTGTTTGTCTCCACAACTGTTTTGCAATTGCAAATCAAGACACCGAGAAACTGTGTTACTTCAATCACTAGATTCACATCTGAATTCCACTTCAACTTAATACACTTCTAGAGAAACAAACAATTTACCTATGCACTAGGTATGCACCCTACAGTTGGAGAGAACGCTTTACTAAACTTTACTTTCATTAGCCAATAAACTCCAATGCAGACATCATTGCAGCCATTCAAATTGTATTCACTGTAAAGACTTCACAGTGTGGAATTCAAAAGTAGTAAATATGATACCAGTAGTGTTCGTGACACATCAACATATGTTTGTGAAATCAAAATGCATGGGAATGGCTCAGGCAGTGGGTCTCACGTGGCTCAAGTTAGTGTAGTGTTCTCATTGGAGATAAATTTTCTCTACAGACATGCCTGTAAGTGAGGATTAGGGGACAATGATCGGAGTCTAGCAACAATGAGGTTACTTCTTCTCCATTAACAATAAAAACAAGAATGTCTGTACTCAAATTGAGAAGTACAGACTCGGACTCTTTTAACTTTTAGTTTTGTACAGACAACCAGTGAGTTTCTGTATTCCAACTGGATTATAAAATGATGGTCAAGAACAACTGCTGGTACCATTCTCCCTCTTTAGTATGACAAGTTTGGGAAACACAAAAAAAGTTGTATTATCGAGGTGTCGTCTTCTCATTAATATGACAAATGGCGTAAACTTGTCATATTATTGAGGGAATATGAAAACATAAGTAACATGAGCTTAAAAATATATACAACAAGTTTGAGTAATATAGATGGTATGAAATAATAACTTATAACTCCAAACAAATATAAATATTTTCAAGGACTCTTGAAATAGGAGTCCAAAGATTTATGGTGTTGCATGTCACTCTAGCCCTAACCATGTCCATTCGACACTAATGACTCTAATTTTCATTAAGTTCCCAATGATAAGTGAAGTTCCTAAGTAGTTCCCAAGTGAAAATGAATGTATTTTAGATGTACATAACATAGATGAAAGAAATTTTAGCATTAACTACCTCTTTAATATGACAAAACGGAGATTCTAAATGTTGCATTATCAAGTGGCAGAGTCGTATAAAAGAATGACTTTTGAACTAAAAAGTTTGGTCTCGCAAAAATGTGTCGTAATATCGAGGATGTGATATAAACAAGTGTCGTATTAATGAGGTTATACTGTACTAACTAAAAGTCATCACATCATGGAGAGCCGATCACACTAAATGGAAAGCTCATTTTTTGTAGATGAATAAGTCTCCCACAGTAATTTTCATGGTGGGCCATCACCGTCCAACTTGCATGACGGTGTTGGAGATGGCCACCACCTACACTCTCACATCCACGTTCGGATGTGCGTAAGACATGTGGGTCCCCCACCACTCAAAACGCGTCGGATGTATGAGTCCTTCCACCACCAAAAATGGCAGTCCTTCCAAGATTAGCCTCTATTGGTCACTCTCTTCCGGTTCCTACACATTGGAAAGTTTCTTCTAAGACACTTCCTCATTGTGTTGTGCATCTCTACATTCAACACAACTCCATGTTAGTTTCTTCAACTCTTCATGTTGGTTTCTTCAACTCTTCAGCTTAGTTTCTTCAACTCTTAAACTTCAAGGGTTATTATTTGTTTCATGTGTAATGCCTAGAGCTTCCTTTAGTAGATCTGGCCTGAAGCTCTTTGGAGAGGCATCAAGACTCTGAAATGCATATGTTTTCTCAAGAAATACAGAAGATGTTCAAGATCGATATAGGTCATAGAGCTTTAGAGAACACCATAGGTCTTGATGATTATCTTGTCCGGGACTACATCAGACTCCGATTGGATTGTGTGATTTGCAGAAGGAATAAGAGCACAGATAGTTACAGGATTTGAGTGAGCTAGATTTTAGTCCATAAAGTGGAGGCTGAAAACGTCTGAGTTACTGCTCCAGATCATTTCAATTTCTAGAATAGATCACCATACATAGCTTTAGAGAGATCAACCACATATATACCCTCTAGAACAGAACATGAAGAAGATGCTGGAAATACTTCAGCGAGATGGCTTTCTGAAACTTTTAAATACATGTTCTTTGTGAGAGTAAAATGCTTTCAACATGTTGCCTGTCATGCATACGTGAAGCAACGAGCTTGTCAAGTCTAGGCTAAATGGTTCAGTCACTTCTTCTGTTAATACTTGCAACTTGGTTTGACTTATTGCAAGCATCCAGAAGGCCCGTCCGGCTTCAGGTTATAGACGTTAATGTGTGCGGGTGTTCGGTTTATTTTTCATGTTCTCCAACTTCTACCAATTCATTTACACAACAGACTTTGTGCTGCACTACCAACTCTACGATGAAACGTTTGAAAAAACTGGTTCATTATAGGATGAAGCATAATTATCCCCAAAAGTCTATGCCAACTCATTTGGCCGGTCATGACGGTGGCCACCGGCCGTCAAAACCAGATGTTGGTGTGAACAACTTGGCATCATGGCATCCCAATTATTTCACATCGGAAAGTTGACGGGAAGTTGGTGTGATCGGGGCAGACTTCCTTCTCCCTCCTTTCCTCGGTGCTCTCTTTTCCTCGATATTTCTGCATCAACCTATGACAAGCAATGTGGGACCTTGTTGCATTTCCTCGATGTTTCTCCCTCCTTTCCTTTTCGGTACGTGTCGGACATCTGAACCTTATGGTCGTACCCCCGGGGTAAAGTATAAATTTCATGCAATTTGGGGTTTAATTATTTCATTGTTCCCCAAGCTCTGTACACTTTGGAATTTGCGAGAGGAGGAAGTGAATGATTTTAGTGGTGATGGGACAACGTCATTCGGATATCGTTGTGTCGCAATGAACGGAGCAGTTAATCTTAGCAAACAGTCCATCTTCTTAATCTTCAAAAACTTGGAGCAATAAATTCTCATGGTTTGGTAGGTGATGAGATTGTGCTCATCGAATGCAGTCCATTGGCACCCTTCCGATCGAAATTGGAGTTTTAGTGAGTGAGATTTCAACTTTATGGGAGAGCCGGAGTATTCTGGTTCCTCGGGGTACCCCATAAGGTTCACTGTGTTTGAGATCATATGAAGACTGTGATTGACTTGACCATCAACGTGTAGTGCACGAACATGGAGAATGCAATGTAGAGCGCATTTAAATCTCCATTTGATATCCTGGAAGATAGATACTAGCAGTTGCAAAAAAATCGCATGTTTTAATATCTCTATACTGCTCTGGGATGAAGTTGGTCAGCATATGGCTGTCATATCGAAAAGAGCGAAGTTCGAGTGTGGATCTTAGAGGCTGGATGCGGGAAGGAATGTAACTTCTGCGGGGAAAGATGATCTTTATGGCATGATCACAAGTTTTACACCAAACACAAACACAAAGGGGTGCTAAATCGGGGGGAGTAGTCTCAATATCGGTCCCAGATGTTCACTAGATATGAGCTTTATAAACTGCGGGTCTCGTGATCAAAACTAATATCTTCCAACACACAAGGCCTTACGTACATACATAGAAATAGTTGAAGTTAAAGATTCTATCTGATCAATGAGTGTGAGGTATTAGTAGTTGATTCACTTACAGAGGATTTGGAACTCACCGTCTAAAAGTTGAATATTTGAAAGAGTGGAAAGCTTTAGAGGGAGAGACCCCTCAAAATGAATTGGTGGTATGGAGAACGTGTGGGAGCCTCGTTTGTTAGAAACCCGCTGTAAATTGGCGGTAAGGGTTTTCAGGGGTGTGTTGATAACGGGCGAACATGGTCGACCTCAAATTTGCAGCTGATATATGACCTCAATCAATGCAATTGTGTGGCATTCATGACGTCGTTTACTCCCTGATCTCCATGATCAGCTGGAGTTTGCTAGGAGCAAACATTTAGTTGAAATTAACTCGTTCACATCCTCGAGACTAGGTAATTGATCATAGGACTGTCAGAGCTGAATCTCTGATCCGACTGGTCACTCGATCATCGTCATTAAAATTTGGTGTTAATCATGGCATCATGGTGTGCAGCGAAGAAGTGCCCAGCCCAAGATGATTGCAGAGGCTACATCAACAAAAACTATGGCAACCAGACCGCCCAAAACTTCGTTGCATGCTGCGAGATTCTGTGCGGCCGATCGGCCAACGAAATGTTGGTGGCTCTCCGATGCGGCGGTGCCACGACTGCGACAGCGTGGGGCATTATCTTCTACTTGCTGCTCCTCTTGTTCGCCGGGGTGTACATCCTGACCGTGGGGCCATTTGTGAGAGCCAAGTCGGTCACATACTGGTTCGTCACGATCGGATCCCTTATCTTCACCACGGGAACGGGCGTGTTTGTGACGACAGCCACGAGCCCCTTCCGTGTACTCCAGAGCGTGCCCGCGTTGGGGGCAATGAACGTCGCGGTCTTCTTCTACTTCTACTCGGGGTTCCAGTATGCGGTGGGGCTTGCGTACGAAGGCGGGCCGCTCTTTGTTTTCATCGCCACAGCATACGCGATATGCAAGGAGGTCGCAGAATTGACTCCTGAAAATACGTTCATGCGTGATGCCAACAGGGTCGCTCTGGCGATGTTAGTGATAGCGTTCCTCTGGATCGGTCACAGCGTATGCTACCGGCTTTACGGATACCGAGTGGATTGGAGACTGCAGGAATCCTTATTGCCTATGGATAGGTTGCTCAGGAGAGATGAACGCCTGAATCCAAATTTCCAGCTCGGCGCCGCGCAGGGCCACCCTACATGGCGAACACCTATGGGCCAGAGCTCGAGCGTGGTCTTGACTGCTCTCGCGTGGACCGTGAACATCCTTGTGAAGGAAGACTTGGCCCACCAGAGATGTAGACCGGATTGGGTGTTTTATGTCATGTTATTCGGTGCTCCGTGTTTAATCTCTGTGACTATTTTGTGGAACGTGTTCAGCGGGACTCGCTGCCGAAGTATAAAAAACCTCGAGAGGCTGGAACACTATCCTGGAGCACCTAACCCAGAGCCTTCTAGGGGAAGACGAGATAGGTCCTTCAAAGGATGGATTAGATCCGGCCTCAAATATTTCTCACGTTCTTCTTCTGCGCCACCTGTTGATGATGAGACTACTCATACCACCGTGACCACTCGTAAAGCGTATTACCCAGGTTCAAAAGCCTACGTGGATTACATGCACCATTTCTCAAATATTAATGATGTCAAGCAATGGAATTCTAAGGTGTGGAGTGAATATATCCAAGCTGCTGCATTACAAAGGATGGGAAGAAATACTTTGTTTGTAGAGAGTGTTCCTCCTGATAGACTGGAATGGACCGACAAATTCATTGGCTTTTTAGCATGGTTCTCAGCTCAGGGAGGCTTGGTGATGTCCATTCCAGGATTCTTAATTTTAATGTTGGTGACAGAGTTGTTGGCAGTATGTTTTGAGTCTGTTGGTTACCGCATAATGGTAGAGACAGAGGTGACCCTGTCAGACCGCTTTGGGTTGGCCAAAGTGGTGGACGAATGCCATGTTGGAAAGAATCTGGAAGCGACACTAGATAAGGAACGTGCTTTTACTGCAATGTGTGAGCAACTTTTAAGAGCTGATGGGGGAACTGGAGCACGTGGTGTGGTATCAGAGAGAACTGCACGAAGTATTAACCTGCACACGCTCCTTGACAACACAGGCCCATGCGAGCTATACAGTTTGCAGCATCAAATTTCAGTGTCTGCCGATCAAATGCACCATCTTTCCAATGGAAGCCACAAGCAGACTAGTCGAAGACACTAAGTCATTTCAAGAATAATTTGCAGTGTAGCGTAGTGGCTACAATTAATTCATGTGCAGAGAAATTCCAGCCTCTGTGAGATTGCCTGCATTAAGGTAATCAGATGCTCTAGCAATTCAGGATTACAAGTTGCAGCTGTAGATTACAATCAACCATTTGTAGGGTAGCTGTTACTACTAAGGGATTGCAGAAACTGTTTCAGTCATGATTTTTAGACTTGTTCTAATTTGTTTGCAAGCAATGTGATTTTTACGCAGGATTCCACAGGGTCGTTAAAATGTATGACTAAATTCTTGAAACATGATTCTTCTAGTCTGAACCAAAGAGCAGTATACGGCATGTGGATGGTTGCACATATAACAAAGCACTTGCTGAAGAAAAACCTTCACTCATACATATGCAACCTAATCCAATCACAAACATGATATACTGTAAATACAACATAGTTCCACATATCATCATGGGACCACAAATATATCACAGTATAATATCAACACTCCAGTTATATTCCATTTGACTGTCTATAATTCCAGTCACTAAGTGAAACCCTAATACAAACCTTTCATAACCTCATGAAAATGTTAGAAAGTAAGGAGGAGCCTATTTACAATAGTGGCACCCGCCACACAATACCCAAGCAAAAGTCCCTCTAGAAGTCTGCGCACTCACTAACCTACAAGGATTTCATCATTGTGAAGGGCCTGTGAGAAGAAGTTCCATCACGGGAACCAACGTTACCTACCATGTATGTCTTAATGATATAACTGGATGGATTTCTTTTATATGCATAGTCCAAAATGTCTCCGTTTTCTGTATCCCTTACCAACTCAGCGCCTGACAACAGCTGATCTCTTGAAAAGAACTATAGCCAAAACCAGCACCGCAAGCATCATGCAAGCTTTGAGAGAGCGATCGGATAACTTAGACTTCTCATTGTCAGCACCATTCTTCTCCGCAGTATCAAGCAGTGATGCCAAGAATTCTTGAAAATTCTGAATGAATCTGGAGAAGACCTTGTGCTCCAAAAGAGTTGAAAGAAAATGTTGGAGGTAGTGTGAGAACTTTTTCCCTCCTGTTCTGAATCATTCTCAGGAGAGGCTGCAGTGAATAAACAATACAACTAACAAGCTCATGAGATGATGCAAGAGGTATTAAACCTGACCTCCTCAGGATTCTGGTAGGAGCCTTCACAACTGGACCATTTGACAGGAATTGAGAAAAAGGTTACAAACAGTATGCAAAGGCATCATAGATCCTAAACATGTAGTCTGGAGATTGAGAAACAATGCAATCACACAAAAGATGAAGACCTACCCTTGAGTTCATTGTTGAAGTTTCGACGAAATTCTTGTATTTTTTCATTGGCCAACACTGCCTCCCACACTGCCTTGTCGGTTGCCAGGGCGGCCACCATACCCTGAACCGGCCAGCCAAAGGTTCCCTCTCAATACCCAAATGAATGTGCTTATGAGAATCGTACTCTTCTGCACACCTCAATATTCATATCTTCAGATATTTAAAAAATATGGTGCACTCTCTCCCATATTGACAACAGAAAATATCGCACCTTCATCCAATAGTGTGACTAGTTCTACGTAATTGTGTCTCTTGTGTCCTCACATCCTCCTCCAAATGGCACAGGAAAATGCATTCACCTGAATATTAAGGTTCCATACCTGGATCTGAGGGTTGTGCTGGAACTGGTGAAGGGCCTCAATCATTGCATTGCTTGGAGCCTCTACGGTGTTGGCCGTCACCTGGATCGACAGAGGGTCCACCCACTCGAGCTCTGTGGGAGGCCCAAAAAGGTCTGAATAAACCTCCTCCACATCTCCGACTGTGGCCGGTAACAGTTAAATTCTCAGTCACCTCCGTTACTTCGACGAATCGTGGTGAGCTTCCTACTTGAGGTGTGCGAGTAGGAGTGACAAAGCCTCTGCAAAATATGCACACAAGACACACACGTTCCCACGAAACAAAACAAAATTAACACCAGAAGTTCGTGAAAGACTCAATACCAATTACTGTTATATTAATTCACAATTATGCACAACTGACTAGAATGATCAGATAACTCCACGAGCAATTCCCGTCCAAAAAATAATAGCAGTACATACCAGAACGTTAGCATCTAACGATCCAACCGAAACAAACAATACTTCGAAAGACAATAATAAGCCTACTGTCGAACCTGATGTCCTAAATTTGTCTGCCAATTCATGCACGGACATCACACCTAAACGCACTATGTGGCTGACTTTTGAAACAGTTGGCATCCACCTAGCCTCTATGAACCACAACCACTTGCTCTTCACACAACACACAAGAAGGGCACTAGGGTTGAAGAATCTAACGATCCAACTGCAACACACATTACTTCGAAAGACGATAAGAACCACATTATCGATCCCCGATCTCCTCAATTTCGCTGCCAATTCATGCACCGACGTCACACACAAAAAAGAGCACTACATAGCTGACTTGCGAACAATCGGCGTCCACCTAGCCTCAATTAACCGCAACCACGGACTCTTCACATAATATATAGCAGTGCATACGTATTGTTCCAAAGTACGTGATAATAGCATCACAGGATAGTACATCTAAAGATCCCACCGCAGCAGACATTCCGTTGAAAGACGATAGGAAGCGCATTGTCGATGCCGATGTCCTCAAATTCGCTTCCAATTCATGCACCGACATCACACACAAAAAAAGCACTACATAGCTGACTTTCGAACAATCGGCGTCCACGTAGACTCTACGAATATAAACCACGTGCTCTTCACACAATACACAAGGAGATTAGGGTTTTAGGCAAATGAAGCATACAAGCGAAGGGCGTTCTGCAGATCCGAGGACGCTTCTTCGACTTCCTTCAACGTCGGAGGAGCTCCAAACACGTAGTGATCCCGCTCCTCGTCTCCCTCGAACTCCCAGTCATGGAGGCCCCAGAATTGCTTAGGCCCGAATCTCACCGAGCTCGCACCCTGGGCCTGCTGTTGCTGCTGCACACCGTGAGCGCAGCGCGGCAAGTGCAGGACGGCACACGCATGGAGGTCGGGGCTGGCGTGGCCGCGCAAGCGCTGCAATACACTGCGTGGGTGGCCGCAGCTCCCACGGCGCGAGCCACGCTTCTAACATACTCAAGTCAACTGGTTTGGATCATCTCACTATGGATGCTTGTCCATGTGACAAACCATTATACTATGGTTCAAAATCGGAAACCTATACATGTGCATCATGTGGTGCATCAAGGTACATGATAAAATACTCAAGGCAAACACGTTTCGAGAAAGGTTAGCGCACAAACCCGATAAAACATCGATGTGATTTATGTTCATGATTATGAATTTGGATCATGAAGATTGTTATAATTTTAGGTTTTATGTTGTGGGAGTATGTGTATAACATCCTACATGTATGTTTATGGCATAAAATGTTTTATTTCCTCTTAATACCTCAATAGCAAGCCTATCTGGGATGTCTGGCATTATCAACTTTAATGAAGTGGCATAAGCAACATAGGAAAGATGATGGCATATTAAGAGGTCCTTATGATGGTAAGGCCTGGAAAAAAAATGAAGTATTATGAAGTTTTTTAAAAGATGGACGCTAGACATGTGCATTTAGGAATGAGCATGGACAAAGTTAACCCAGTTGGCTAGGAACATACTAATCCTTCAACTTGGTCCATTGTCCTAGTTAATTGCAACTTGCCTCTGGACTTGAGCACAAAACCTAAGCATATCCATTTTGATTTTTTTTTATCAATAGTATCATATATGATATTCAATATACATTGACTGGTAATATTATGTAAGTGTTTTCGGAGGTAGGGCAACCCTCTCTCTAGTAAGAGTTGCTAAATTATTCTCTTTGACATTGAACCAAGAGTGAATTACCCACTCTCTCAATGATAATCACCCTCATTAAGTGGACTTGTGACTCAACACACTCTTACCATATGTGGGAGAGGATAAAGGATTAAGAATGTAATCAAGACAATACTACATGCACACCTCATATGGTATCCATGCTCACATGATCTCTTTGTCATTTCTAGATAGAATATAAAAGACATGAACCTTCTTTTGAGATAAAATACTTTACTTGCTAAGAAAGTGGGTGTGCGCACATATGAGGGTGCATTGTCACCAACTCTTCAGGGCCGGTTTACACTATGGATCATGAAGTCGGACCATGGAAGATGGCCTTTGTCAATGGTCTGAGTTCATGGTCCAACTTCCATGGTTTGACTTCTTTAAAAATGAATGTTGAAAGCCTTGGGCCCCTCACTAGGTGCAAACCAAATGTGGACCAAGAAGAATGACCATGCACCAAAAAGTGAAGGTGCTGATTTTTTTAATACATGCCCAAAAAAGGCAGTTTTGAAGAATTTTTTTTCAAGTTTGACCATTCTCTTGTCTTCTCTTGGGGTTCACTTGTCTTCCCTTCTTGTTGAATGTGTCAAAGATGTGGCTTGCAAATCTTCTCACAACAAATTTTCAATAAAATAAGCAATTTAATTTGTACATGTTCAATGTAATTTATATATGACATATTCCTTGTGTTGTCACTACACTAAATAGGATATTTAGTGTTTGTTTATATTTAATGTTGTTACCAACCTACCTTTCTCCACACTAAATTTCAATTCTTTGATAATTAGTGTTAGAAGATATGTTGGAATTCTCCTTTTATCAATGTTATTTATTTTTATATCCTTACTAACACTAAATTCAAACACGTAACTTCCACATAATACCCCCGGGTACGCAACTCCCGTATTATATGGTCTTGATTATAATCACTTATAATGCATTTTAGTCCAATATTGAGTGATACAATTTGTTTTAATGTAGGAAACCCTTGTAGCCTTTCTAACAAGGAATCCAAAAATGTAATTATATATAGGAAATGAATATATTTTGAAGCATATAATTGCATTAAAAACCTAATTATATGAATTTTTTAATACATGTACCATAGGTCAAACTACCCAACTTTTTGGACTTTTTAATAAAATTTTAACATTGTGAATGAATTATAATTTTAATGGGAGGCAACTATTTGTGGCTTATAATTTTAATGGAAGGCTTAATAAATATGCAACCCAACTTTTTTTTCATCTCATTTTATTTAATTTGGTCTTCACCCAACTTTTTTATCATTTTAATTTGATATAATTTGATATAATTTTTACAAAAGCCGTCCTCTAAGCCGTTTTAAGTACGATGCCCCCTGCGTATAATATGGGAGTTGCATACCCGGGATAATACCATAGTTGATATTTAGTGTTTGATTTTACATTTAATGTTACTTACTTTCATAGGATTATTGATATTTAGTGTATGCATACGTATTTAGTGTATCAAACACTAAATATCCTATTTAGTGTAGTAGAAAACTATGTGAAAAAGAACCGCAATCGTTTTTCCATTGCGGTTCTTTTGACCACCCTGATCTACAGTCACTAAACAACTACAGATTTTTATTTTTCATTTTGCAACTATATTTTCTTAAATTTCCTAGATTTGTAATATACCAACGGTATATTACAAGCCCCAAAATTCCAAAAAGTGCAGTTGGTAGACCAAAAAAACAAAACTGCGCTTGAATTCTTGAGTTCTAGATGTCCCACGTTGTTTGGTGAAACACGTGGGAGCCAATTTAAGGGGTAGGGCAAGGTAGTAATGGTATGTCTCATGGGCTATGATATAATTAAGGGTTATAATGGGTAGGTTCATTGGAAATTCATTAAAATGCTATTTCTCTGACATAGCCTTAGCCTTTTCTTACTAAACCACCTCTCTTGCCTCTCTCATTGCAAAACCTGTTGAACCATGTCAGTGCATTTATTAGGCCTTTAAAAAAAACATTTTGGGGACCTCAACTTTCATGGTCCTTCAGCCATTTTTTCCTTACTGTAAACCGAAGTTGTCCCGGGACATCTTCAGCAGCCAACAGCTACCTTGCAGAGCCCTGGTCCAACTTCATGGTCCATAGTGTAAACCGGCCCTTCACTTTAGTGAATAGAGACCCACACCCACTCTCTAAGCAGAGCGGGTCGGGTTGAACATGGGGGGAGCCCCTAATATAAGTTGGTGGTTTTGTATAGCCTCCATGCAAACCCTCTCTCCTACGGTTGTCACATCTCTGACTTGTTGCGCTGACGCCACGAATGTGCTTGTGCTTGTGCTCGTGCTCGTGCTCGAGCTCGAAGTAACTCTTTTGTGGCCACCGGAGAAACGGTCACCTTTCTGTTAGTGTTGTCCGTCTCCTCATTTCTCGGCCTGCCAGTGCCTGCAGGTTGTATGGCGACTCCATCTGTTTGAATTCATCAACATCTTCACGACGAGCATCTTGCTCACTCCAGGTCTGCCTTGTGACCCTCCGTCATCAGCTACAACTCCCAGATTGCTTCGTTCCTGGAGCTCGCACAGTCGTCTCCCTGGCTGGCGTTCTCACTTTTCTCATGGGAGGTGAGTAATTTTCGTCAGTACCCCTCGGTGCGAGGCTTGTCTTTCTGTTGTTCATGTAAAGCATCTTGTGGAAACACTCACAATGGCCCTGAAATTTATCGCCTCTGTTCCAGTATCTAGGATATAGGTATATGGTACCAATGGTGAGTGAAACTTGAAAGTGGTGTATGTACCAAAATCTTCGAAATTGGGATAGAGAGCCGACAGAGGTGATGAACAGACAACTTTGCATCCTGGTCTAGGGTTAAGAATGGATCAGTGGGCTTGCTTCTCGCCATCCGTTTGTTATGTGGACATGTTGTAATATTCCTCAGAATTGAGTACCCTACACCCTCAATCGTAATCAATTTTTGTGGTCAAGGATTTGACTACTAACTAAATTAGATTGTGCAAGTGGGAGCATTATATTCGAAATAAATAAGAGCAGGCTATCGAGAACACATAACTCGTTTTGATGGTTCTCTACAACGGTACCGCTTTGCAAATCTTGCCAGCCATGGTTTTGTAAGTCGGGGATATCCTGTGCCAACATGCAGATCTCATTGGAGTAGACTACGGCCGACTTGGCAATGATCTACCTTCGCCTTCTGAAACAGTGAAGCTCCTAGTCGATCTTGGCGTGAAGAAGGTCAAGATCTATGATACTGACCACAACGTCCTAGAAGCCTTTCAAGGCTCGGGAATCAGTCTCTCCGTCGCGGTGCCCAACGACCACGTCGTCGAAATAGCCGACAGCCAAAGGGTAGCGAACCATTGGGTCGAACAGAACATTGTGAAGTACTCGGGTCTGATTAAATCAATCGCCGTGGGCAACGAATACTTGAGCGCGAACAACACTGCATTCCCGCCATCAAAGCTCGTCCCAGCAATGAAGAATGTGTACAACTCGTTGAAGGCCAATCACCTTGAAGACCACATCCGAGTGTCGACCCCTCACGCCATGTCCATCATTGATACCCCAGGATTCCCCCCTTCCCAGGGAAAATTCAAAGATGAGACAGTGATGAAGGACGTCCTGCATTTCCTGCACGCTACAAAGTCTGTCTTCATGTTGAATGTTTACCCATTCTTGGCTTATGCACAGGATCCACACGGAATCAACCTCAACTACGCCTTGCTGCAGGACAACGCTACGATAGTTACGGATGGTGGGTTGACGTACGACAACATGTTTGACGCCATGCTGGATACCGTGATTTCTGCCATGACAAAAGTTGGGTACAAGGATATGCGGATCACGATCACTGAGACAGGGTGGCCAAATGGCGGGAGTAATCGGCCTGGAGTTAACCCCAAAAATGCACAAGTGTATAACCAGAACTTGATCAGGCACGTGCTGGCTAAGAAAGGGACTCCGTTGCGGCGTAACGAGCGCTTTCCGACGTACATCTTTGCGTTGTATAACGAGAACTTGAAGAAAGCAGTGGGCGGAGGAGGGGAGCAGAACGAGGAGAAGCATTGGGGTTTGTACCATCCAAAACCATTGAAACCTGTTTATGAAACTCCGTTGAGATTTAAGGGGTGACTTGATGACCCGTTAATTAGCTGTTTCGGGTTCTAGCTGGTGTCTGTCGGAATTTATGGAGTAGAGCTTCAAATTAATTGGGTAAGTATCTTATAATCTAATTAGGGAGGTTTGAACTTTGAAAGGACTCGCTGAGTGCGAGATCTACATCTATACTCATTTGCAAATCTTTTTATAATGGCACCATGACATTAGATGCGGAAAATACCAGAACCAGAATAGCATCCACTAATTACATATAAACTTGTGCCAGATTTTGAAGAACTTACTACTTATATTAATGCTTCATATGCTATCACGTTGCAGTGTTGAGTGTCGAGTGATCAAGGATTATTGCAAAGTCAATGATGGAATATATACTTTTCATTTTGCCAGTATTTCATCAACTTTACTAGGCACTGGTTGCACAAGCATAAAACCATGTGCAATGCCTGGGGGTGAAAACTTCTTTTTGTTGTTGTACTATGTAATTTATACTTCTTATTTCTTATTCTTGTTTCTTTCATAAAACTTATTCTCTCAATGACTTTGGTTTTGTTACCAATAACTCAAGAAGATATAAACTGCATATCCAATGGCATCTTATTTAACATAGTTCATTTCCGTGGGCACTAGACAATAGACAATAGAAGAAGAATAAGAAAGTTCATTATGCATAGGCCTTAAGATAACAAGAAATCTCAAAAACCTTATTACATGAGAATATGCATTATTAAGTCTCATTATGACTTATTATATCTTTCTTTTTTACATTTGCTTGTCGACCATGTCTTCATTTGAAGCTCTTTCACAATTGCAAATGGAGGTTTGCCTACAGTGACTGTTGCTTGTGCTCACCTCCACAAATGTTTTGCAGTTGCAAATTGAAAGACACTGAGAAATTGTGTTACTTCAATCACTAGGTTCACATCTGAATTTCAATTCAGCTAAATACACTTCTAGAGAAACAAATGATTTACCTATGCACCAGGTATACACCCCACAGTTGGAGGAAACGCTTTACTAAACTTTACATTCATTAGCCAATAAACTCCAATGCAGACATCATTGCAGCCATTCAATTTGTTTCCATTATGAAGACTTGTGTGGAATAATTCAAAAGTAGTAAATGTGATACCGGTAGTGTTCGTCACACGTCAACATATGCTTGTGATATAGAAATGCCTGGGAATGGCTCAGGCAGTGGGTCTCATGTGGCTCAAGTTAGTGTAGTGTACTCATCAGAGATAATTGTTCTGTACAGACATGCCTGTGAGTGAGGACTAGGGGACAACGATCGGAGCTATGTCCGGGAAGAATGGCGGTTGGTTACAGATAAACCAGTTGAGTTTGAGAAACAACCGGTTGAAGTTGGAGACTTCAGGAGATTTACCGATCATTTTAGAGGAATCTGTAGAATATACCTCCTCAAATGAATAAAGCAAAACCGGAAGATGTGAACATGTAGCCAGCAGGATCCTGACTGACTATGCCCAAAAACTTCTCGGGCAGTGGATCGGAGTCTAGCAACAATGAGGTTACTTCTACTCCATTGAAAATAAAAACAAGACTGTCTGTACTCAACTTGAGAAGTACAGACTCTATAACTTTTAGTTTTCCACTAGCAAGCAGTGAGTGTCTGTATTCCAACTGGATTATAAAATGATCGTCAAGAACAACTCACTAAAAGTCATGGCATCATGATTAATGCCTTCACTGGAGCGGCCGCGTCACTGAGGCGCAGATTAGGGAGCCGGGCCTGTGGCCGGCTCCCACAATCTGAGCCGTTCACTTCTAAACATTCATCCAACGGTTGATAATATCCTAGGTGGCGGGCGCCCATGGTCGGGCACGGGTCCCAAACGCAAGGGGGCATGCAAGGTCCGGCACGGATCCCGGAACGCAGCTCCCCATTAAATGTGGTCCAAATTAATTGATGTCAATTAATTCTAATGCCCTCTCCTCATCACTTGACATCAATTAATTTGGACATCAATTAATTCTAATGCCCTCTCCTCACTTGACATCAATTAATTTGGACTGCAGTTAATGGGGAGATGCGTTCCGGGACCCGTGCCGGACCTTGCATGCCCCCCTGCGTTTGGGACCCATGCCCGACCATGGGCGCCCGCCACCTAGGATATTATCAACCGTTAGATGAATGTTTAGAAGTGAACGGCTCAGATTGTGGGAGCTGGCCACAGGCCCAGCTCCCTAATCTGCACCTCAGTGACGCGGCTGAGGCGGTGGCCACACAGGGTGGGAACTGGCACACTAACGCCGCCATATCCCCGAGATCCGGCGACTGTTTTAAAATGTAGATTCCTTGTTAGACTGTCAGCTTGGAACGGGGGTTTGCCTCCCCACTAAACTGTCAGCTCTTCAAAAGTGATGGAGGAAAAGCACGGCCCATCATTTTGGGAGCCAATAAGAATGCAACATTGGGGTGTACACATTTAAAATTAATATGCTGGTCTATTTACGTAGGTAGTTAATTTTTGAGGTGGGTCAGTGCCCGCAATTAAGTTTCTCGTATTTTATCAATATTTTAAAGGAGTTGTATGGAACTCTAGAAGCTCATTAACTTGCTTACTTGGAGGCTAAAAAATCAGAAACATTTATATGCATTTGTGACTTGAAAATCTTGATTTTTTGGGTGATGTTTTGAACTGTGTTGGTCTACTTCTAGATGCGCTTCTATAGTACTTTTCCTTATTGGATTTCGTTAAGAAATGAGGGAGATAGAGGGTTGAAAATATTCATGTCAAAACATACACTTGTTTCCATTTTTTTGAAAAAAAGGATCATATGGTTCCATTGAAATTTGCACCTGGTATTAATTTTCAAAGTTTGGGATATATTTGAAATGTTTAATTATGTGTTTATTGTGTAGCATCATGGCTCCCAAAACTACCAAGACTTACACAAGTTCAATGGTGAGATGGGAAGATGAACAAATTATTTCTTTGCTCAAAATTTATGAAAAGCTTTACATAACTCACTTTAACCGCAACAACTTCAAAGTGCATCAATGGTGTGAGATTGTCAATATGTTTAACAAAAAAATTGACAAGACATGGACCATCAACAACATTCAATCGAAAATTGATTGGTGTAAGCAATACCACAAATATGAACAGGCCAAGGTAGTTAAGGTTATTGGAGGGGTGCCATTGGAATAGCCATGGTATGACAAATAAAACTATTTATGGGGAGCTATTCCAAAAAATGCAAGCATGTCAAATGCTTATGACATTGGAAATAAGGTACATTTCACTGCCAATGTCATAAATTTAGATGACTATGAGGGTATTCAATTTGGTATAGATTTCAATTCCAATGTTATGGAAAGTCCCGAGCTGATGTTTCTTAATCCTGATGAAATTTTAGGTAACACACATTCATCCCCACATAAAGATGTCATTGAAGAATGAGTCCACATGTAGCATCATATTCATTCAGAGAACAAATTTGTAAGTTGAATAATGTTGATGGCAAGGTTAATTAGACAAAGATTTTGATATGCAAGAGGGGGCTCTAATAGCTTTGATATTGGAAAGGTTTGTGGACACCTACAAAGCTATAAAGGAGACAAACTAAAATTGGCAAATGATCATATGGGCTTGGCTGCAGAAATGCACCATGATAGGCAGAGCTTCGAATCCTATTTGTATAAAAAATACTTTGAACATGAAAAAAAAATCAAAAGGTCCAAAGACCTTAAATTCCAACTTCTTTGTTTGATATTGAAATGCAGAAGAAATGGACAAGGTCATGGATCTTTGGCATCAAGTGGACTTGAATAAAAGATAGACACGTATGTTGAGATATTATTCCAAGTATACATTTAGGTATTGGTATATATTACAAGTTAACTCGAAAGTCAAATTTATATAGATAGATAGATTACACCTACATATTTTTTACAATGTTCTTATATTAATATTATAATAAATATTAATATTATAAGGAGTTACTTCACAATTTTACAAATGGAAATTCACCCTAAACCCTTTGAATTTTTATTATTACAATTGCCCAATGTGAAAAGTATGATAAAATTATAAGCATGGTGATATTTTCTTAACTTTTATCTTTCATTTAGGTTGGTCTTTTAGCCAATCTTGTGAATGATCTACATTGTTCATAATATTCATTGTCACTTGCATTGTTGGCAAATGGTTGCATAATTACTTGGAGTCTGGAAATGTTAAGTCCACTATTTGTTAACATAACACTATAGTTCAATACAAGTAGCTTTATGAAAGTTTTTTTTTTGCAATATGACATTAACACTATATTCGTTAAATTGAGACTTTCTCTAGTCTCAAATTAATATATGGATCAAACAACATTCCGTGTTCCGAAACTATATTGCGAACAATCTCAAATATATTATATGTTCTAATATCCCAAATCTATTATGTGTGTACATAAGCACATATGGTAGAGCACTCAACATCAACTTCATCAACAAAAACACTTTGGGTAGAGCACTCCAAACTAGTTTCACCCAAGAAACATATAAAATGATTTCTATTATTAGCATGGTCAATAAAATATAGACATTGCAACATACAAAGTACATGCAATAAATGCATTTTTCTTCACTGGAAAATTTAGTCCCAAACTTAATAAAAAAAATGAACTTCACAACTGCATTGAAATATAGTAAATGGATATTCATCCAACCCCAAACAATATAGCATTCGCAAGCTCTACCCAAACTTTGCCCCAAGTTTGAGGAGCACACATATGAGTAATATATATTTGTCGAATTACATATTACACTATAATCATGCTAACACAATCCTACCAACTTCTCATTCAACGTGGGTTGCTTCTTCTGCGATCCGAGCAAGGTTGTCTTTTGCAAAAGTTATGTACTTTTGAGGGATGGACACTGATCCACTATGATTTTTCCGTGGTTTCCATGCTATGAATATGGAATCTGTATCTACCCAAGATGGACCGTGCTCAGAATCCACCTTCCACCGAAAGTGTTGGTTTGTATCCCAGCCTGTATAATGCCGAACAACATCTTCATTCCGTGCTGTCGGTCGGTAGTACTCCACTTGTATTTGTCGAAAATGAGGGCTGGAAGATACAAAATTTGGATTGGACAAAGCTCTTGCCACCCACACTGGCTTTGCATATGTCTCATCTCCAGGATGCAAAATGAGCATATAACCTTCATGACAATCCACTGCAATGCGGAAAGATGGTGGCGGACGACTACTAGCAGGCCCCACGTAATGGTCGTCCACATCAAACTCCTCTCGAACCTCTCCATTTCCCAAAAGACTAGCCTCCGAAGCTTGTACATTGACACGTGTTTGTGGCCAAAACCCATGCCTTAAAGTAAGGGGTGTATCTTGATGAAGGTTTGCCAAAGCGCCACGAACACGTGTCCAATATTGTATCCAACTTCCGTAACGAAGCCAACACGATCCACCAACATCCGCTACCCTCAAACTCTCCCAATATTGTATGAAGCCTGATATGCCTTTACAAATGTCCTCCAAATTCTTCATGGGTATTGGTTTGCAAGGCTTAGGCTCTCCGTCAGGCAACATCGTCCTTCCCTCCCCATCAACACGCCATACAAGGAGACCCTCCGGCGGGCTCCAGTCTTGTGACGTGCACAACAACTTGTATTGCATGGCGGGGACACCATCGTCACGCACGTAGAACCGAAATTGTTGTGCCTTCGTATGTCCGATCAATCGGTGAGCTCCGCTTCGAATATACGGTTCTATAAATGCCTTGAAGTCGGGAACCTCCTCGATCATATGGGGGATGACGGGAATGTTCTCCAAATCCATGTACGACTTCATCAACAATGGGATTGTTGGAAAATCCTCCTCGCGCAACTTCATGCTCCACCGCCCAAAAGATGCATCGATATCGTCGTGCGTGTGGCCTACCAATAGAAAGGACACAAAAACCTCCTTGAAAATGTCTTTCGCAACCAACAACGACCAATATGCAAAAACATATCTACTTTTATTGTCCTTCGCACAATTGTCCAATTGGACACGCAGAGTTGGGGGCAAATTCTTGGCAATCACATCTTCACTTGGTGGCTCCGGCAAGGAGTGCACGCATACATCTCTTCCATCCAAGACCGCTTCATATAGAGGTGTTGATCCCGAGTTTTCAAATAACAATCTTGATGAATAGGACGGCGGTTTCTCCAAATCACGTAAAAGCTTTGCAAATGACCCTATCGTGTGGTTTGAATCCGCCGGATACAAATCAAGAGCATAATGAGCATACTTGACATCACCATGTCCATGTGCAATCATCCCTGCAAAGCCAACGCAATGGTTTAATATTCAACTATGACACCAAAAAATTCACCTGCTGTACATCTATGGTCCCAAGTACAAACCTAAAGCACAAATTTGTGTTTAGGTAATGCAATGCAATTGTTATTGAAATCACCTGTAACCGATACAGGAAGCTTAAAAAGGCCGTCCGTGGCTTTGATTCGATTTGCAAAACATGGTGAGGCTGTTTTGGCATGGTCCATTTTGTCATGGATGATTGTAAGGACCTCCAAAGGCCTAGAGATGGACAAAGCTCTATTTGTGTAGTAATCATTACGGTGTGCCTCTTGCATGTTCACATGCTTGAAATAGTTCATTTGATGTGCGGCATAGGACTCTGTCCCCATCGTGTGTGCATCTCGAAGGCGTTTCAACTTCTCGCATTTGGAACAACGGGCAAATTTGTCGCCTCGTCTTTTTGTGATGTATTCGCTAAAGTGAGATTTTTTTATTGCACTCAGTTTCGACAACGAAATAGGGTCCAACCCAGCCTTCTCGCCAACTGCGTTTACGTCCAACAATATGTCTTTCCATTTCGTGCCTGTAGGAAGAACCTTCTCCACAACCTTTTCACCGGTTGCGAGTGTGCGTGTTTTGTACGGCATTGCATCGGCAAGGGGGACAATGATGGTTGCCAGAGTGGCGGTTGCTTGTCTCGTTGCTTCCCTTGGTTTCTTTAAGCCCGTATTCCCATGGTGATGGGACCGGCGGCCTTCCTTGGCATACGCGGCTTGTCTATAAAATTCCGCTTTCGACACACCGTGAATGATGTACCATGCGGTACAACACATGTCTATGCTCTCAAGGGTGATGACCTTGCGACCCGCTCCGTTCACATGTATCGCCCTATGGACATCAAGCTTTTTGGTGGATCTTAGACGGAAATCACCAAGCCACATTTCCTCGCGGATGGCCTTCAATTTATCCCTTGGGAACAATTGGCAACAACGATGTACACAACAATCCTTTGTGGCAACTTCTCTAATGGACTCCTCACAAAGCAACCTTTGACGTTTACACTCATTTGCAGACGGAATAGGACGTGCCAATGTATCGTACTTCCGTAGGCCTTTGCGTGGCCGAATGTTTGCTTGGAGCTCCTCTTGGATTTGGATGTGTCGTCGCTCATGCTCATGCAAATTAACCCCATCAATTGTCACATTCCTCAACGGCCACCTTCGCAACGAGAACCTATGAGTTGGATTAACTTCGGAATGTACGAGTGATTCCAATATAACAACTCCAACGTCCTCGGTGCCAAGGGGGTTTTCATCAATGCAATCTTGTGGATGTGTGTTACGACAAATACCCTCCGCCACAGCAACTCCACTGTCATTAACAAGTACTACATCCAAATTCACCCATGAAGCTCGTGAAAGCCCAGCACATTCCACAGTGGGGCAAGAAGGGGCAGATGGCGAAGGACTCCCCAAGTCACCTTCATCTGCACTGTCATCAAAACTATCCTCCCCAACAATGTCTAGCTCATCCCCAGACATAGATTGGGTGTTGCCCATGTCGTCAGAGAAGGAATCCCCTCTTCCACCAACTCCCTCCATTGCGCCTACACACATGCACATGAAACCTCAACACACATGGAAAGAATGTAAGGGTCCAAAAGAATCAAATATCGGAAAATGCAAGACACCATGATCAATGAGGACACCGAGGATGAAGACATTTCCAACACAACTACAATGTGAACTCCCAACACTGTGTGCAAGTCCAAAACAAGTTCCAGGAATTATTTTGGTGCAGGTTTGGGTCGACCGGCCCAAACCTCATAAGGGTCGGACTGAACCCCTAACACACTGGGGTAGGGGTTTGGGTCGACCGACCCAAACCTCACAAGGGTACATCCACCCACACCAGGTAGTGATTTGGGTCGGTCGACCCAAACCTGATAAGGGTCAGAAAAAAAACCCTAACACATTGGGGTAGGGGTTTGGGTCGACCGACCCAAACCTCACAAGGATACATCCACCCACACCAGGTAGGGGTTTGGGTCGGTCGACCCAAACTTGATAAGGGTCAGGAAAAAACCCTAACACACTCGGGTAGGGGTTTGGGTCGACCGACCCAAACCTCACAAGGGTGCATCCACCCACACCAGGTAGTGGTTTGGGTCGGTCGACCCAAACCTGACAAGGGTCAGAAAAAAAACCCTAACACACTGGAGTAGGGGTTTGGGTCGACCGACCCAAACCTCACAAGGGTACATCCACCCACACCACGTAGGGGTTTGGGTCGGTCGACCCAAACCTGATAAGGGTCAGGAAAAAACCCTAACACACTGGGGGTAGGGGTTTGGGTCGACCGACCCAAACCTCACAAGAGTACATCCACCCACACCATGTAGTGGTTTGGGTCGGTCGACCCAAACCTGATAAGGGTCAGGAAAAAAACCCTAAGACACTGGGGTAGGGGTTTGGGTCGACCGACCCAAACCTCACAAGGGTCAGACATAAACCCTAACACACTTGTGGACAGGTTTGGGTCGGTCGACCCAAACCTGATAAGGGTCAGACAAAAACCCTAACACACTGGGGTTGGGGTTTGGGTCGACCGACCCAAACATGTTAAGGGTTAGACATAAACCCTAACACACTAGTGGACAGGTTTGGGTCGGTCGACCCAAACCTCATAGGGTCAGACTCAAAACCCGCCAACACTAGTGTAAAGGTGAAGGTTCGCCCAAGTACACCACAAAATCCGGCGTATAATGCGGCGGATATTGCGTGGTGTGTTGAATTTGAGCTCATTGCAAAGTTCACGGTGGGCTTGCATGGTGTGGATAGGTGCTCATGAACTTGCATGCTATGGATAAGTGCTCATGAACGGCAGCATGCACGAACCTTGAAGTACAGCTCCTACTAAGAGTTCTCTCTACGAATTCGACAGCGGGAGAAGAGAAAAAAAGGACCGACTTTTGGGGGGTGCGCCTTTTTATACTATCCACCTCCGCTTCCCAGACTTAGTCATTGGATGCCTTCCCCGCCTTCTTCTCTTGCAGAGGTTATTTCAAACCTCTTGACAGAATTCCCCGTTTTCTGTTTATAGTAGAAAAATGCGCATCTATCAATGCCCCTCTGATACCCCAACCGTCATATGACTTAGTCTATGTTATTTAATCTATTTGTTTTGTTTTGTGTGGATATGACATACGCCATTGGGAGGAAGGGTGGCGACCACATTAATTTTTTCAAGTATCATCAAGGTATATTTTAACCAATATGTAGACCCAAACACAACTCCATTCAATGCTTTCAAGTGTAAACCTATTTAAGTGGGGTTTGGGCCATTTGGAGGCTGCAATTATGAGAGAGTTTCCAAGGCTTGAGGCCATTGTCATGATGAATAGAATTATTTATTTGTCCCCCCTAAACCCTAAACCCTAGAACCTTGCTCTATTATCTCGCATGCAAGAGTGGCAATGACGAACGTATGTGGACGTTGTTAAGGGGATACTAACTACCAATGTCCCTTTCTAGTTCAATCTTTTAATGTTACTTGAATCCATCCTCAAGTTCACTTCAAGTTTACTAATGTGTGAGAGCAAAACATCCAAGATTGGACCCTAAACCCTTATAACATCCACAACATGAAATACGCATTGACTAAATACAAAACCAATTAGGATATCATGTTTAAACGTCCCATATAACATATTAACATGATCAAGATTGTATTTACTATGACCTTCCGATTAGACTCTTCTTCATAATATTATGCAAACAATATCTGTTATATCTTCCTTCATTATCTAATACACGTGGAGAGAACAATGAATAACAACATGATGTTGTGCTTCTCCGATTTACTTTTACATGACATTCCATATATTAAATACATCATGAACGATGGTTTATTAGCGACTAATATGTGATTCCCTAAAGTGAGCGAAACATCCAAAGTTGGACCCCTAGCCCCTATTAACATCCACAATATTTCATGTTATTTGAATAAACACACGACCAATCAATATATCGCGTTTAAACGTCTCGAATAACAAATTAACATAATCAACATCGTCTTCACTATAACCTTCCTATAAGACTCTTCTCACGAGTAAGACAATGTTATACATTGACATTGGATAGATTAATATGTTATAACCCTATCTCCTATCTCCTAAACCCTAAACCCTAAAACCTAAACACCAAATGTAGTTGTGGTTCACTGATGCCCCCATATACAAACAACATCTATTTTATCTTGCGCCATCATCTAATATACATGGAAGGAACAGGGAATAACAACATGATTGCTTGAATGGCTTCATTTGATGTTGTGCTTATCCCATTTACTCTTATATCACAATCTATATATTAAATAAATCATGAACCATGATTTATTGGCGACTATGTGATTCGTGAAAGTCACGATCTAAGGGATGTACTTAAAACTTGAGCATGTTCGCATTTTCAAATAAGGATCGTGCATTTCAAAACCCTTGCAAAATGCAGTTGGGGAAGGTATTCATTTATTAGGCTCCACACTCAATTATTCTAAATTGTTCCACATGTTGGGGGGTGTGGGTAATCTTTTTTTTTTCATTCAATATCGTGTGAATTGTTGGCATCATTGGTAAGGACTAAATGTGAATGGTTACATCGTTAAATATAACGCAATTATATGGTTTAAATTTTCTAACATGCTCAAACAAAAGAGAAACCAATGCCTTCAATGATTTTGGAAAATTTAGGGTATGGTGTCATGTAAGTAGGGGATAAGTATTAGTTTAGCATAAAGTTTTGTTGTAAGAATGCGCTGGCTATATAAATGGTTAGTTTTGTAGAATAACACATTTTATGTAGCACCTTAGGGTACTCCATAGTTCTTTTGAAAAAACTAATAAGGGTTTAGAGCAGGGTCCAAAAGAACCTAAACCCTAAAATTCGCTAATTTGAGATTTTCTCTTCTCTCAAATTAATATATGGACCACAACAACATAGTGTAATGTTTGGGTCGTCCTACCTAAACCATCTTCATATGAGATCTTAATTGCGTTCTTGATATGAACACCTGCTTCAAAGTATTTGCATCTTACAACATTCTCCAATGTACGTGCGATTTTATCCATGTTCTTATATTTGTAACTTTCTCAAAATGCCGAAAAAATCCCAAATTAACGAATATACCGATTAAAACAAATGCAGCCTACAAAATTAGTGACTTAGCCTATAAAATTTTGAAAGTGTAGGACAAAGAGCCTATGGACAATTTAAAAACATAGGATATCAACCTATGTGATAAAAACATTTAGGAAATTTTGCCTAAATTTTTTTAAAAGAAAGGATTTTAGCCATTCATCCTTCTTCAAATTGGGAAATTAGTTGGCCTAAGTACATATCTTTAGGCTATATCTTGCAGGAAGAGTAGAGGTTGAATGAGAACATGGTGAGAACTTTCACCCTTAAACTCATTTGAATTTTAGCAACCTTTCAAAACTTATAATCAACTCTTTAAAAAAGACTTGGTTAATCCTTGGCCTTCAAACGTGGTGAAAGGCTTAGCCAGGTTCAATTCCTGCCAAGGATCCCACTTAGTACTCAAATTTTGATTTTAAAACCTACAACATTAAAAGATATGAAGGATTTTAACCTACTAAAATTTAGTTTTGAGGCAATTGGCGAGGAACTTACAAACTCAAAAGGTTTTCAACTTACAAAAAGTTGATATTGTAGAATGCAACCTATGCTATGAGGCAAATAGCCTATGTACTCTTAATGAGGTAGGCCCGCTAAGGGTTTAGAGTCAAGCGTTATGATTTAGGTTTTAGGGTTCCCTGTAACCCTGTTTCCGTGGGTGCCCTAATCCTGTGGGCACCCTATTCATGCGGTTGGGGGCCAATGCCCGAGGTAAACAAAACCCCAACCGTCGCATTTCTCATTTCTTTCTCTCTCTCTCTCTCCGCGCCTCGCTTGGAAGCGCCGCCTCTCCTGAAGCGCCGCTTTCGCAAAGCGCCGCGGCGAATCAGGCTTGGTGTAGGTTAACCCTTCATTCTCCCGCGTTCATTGCTTTCTTCTGCATCTTCTTTTCCCTCCTTTCTTTTGCTCTTCAATAGAATAGCCCTTGTGCAATCTTAGAAGTTAGGAAGAGTTTTGAAAGAAACAAAAACATACGGAGGAAGGTTTTAGAGCGTGAGAGTGAAGGAAGTTAGCAAAAGAGTGTTGAAGAGTATTGGAAAGTGCTGAAGGAAGTTAGTAGAACATTCGGTAGTAGATAAAGCTTCGGTTTGGGAGGTCCAGGTGTTTGTACTGGAAGTTTTAGGAGTGCTTGTGAAATTCAAGAGTTCTTTAAGAGTATCAAGAGTTGTTTGAGAGTTTTCGAAGTCGTTTGAGAGATTCAGTAGTTTTGTGAGGGATTCAGGAGTGGGTTTAGACATTTCGAAGTCTTTTGAGAGGTTTAGTAGTTGTGTGTGAGATTCAGGAGTTGGTTTGGACATTTCGAAGGCTTTTGAGAGGTTTAGTAGTTGTGTGTGAGATTCAGGAGTTGGTTTAGACATTTCGAAGTCTTTTGAGAGATTCAGTAGTTCTGTGTGAGATTCAGGAGTTGGTTGAGAGATCCAAGAGCTATTTGAGAGAGTTGATACTTGTTTGAAAGTTTCTCATTGAACTTTCTCACAGTTTGTTTGATATTGAGAATTATTGGAAGAACAACCTGCTCTACTCCAAATTGTCTGCACAACATCTTTGAAAGGTATTGTGTTTTATTTTAACCAATATGTGTTTGTATATTCACGGTTTTGTAGCATACACAATGCATAAGCATTGTATATGCTAGATGCCAAGTTTAAAAAATATATTAAAATAATATTGTTTGGGGAGACGACCCAAACACAGCCTCTTGTTTGGGTCGACCGACCCAAACACAACCCCAAACACAGCCCCTTGTTTGGGTCGCTCGACCCAAACACAAAACAAAGCATCATGTTTGGGCCGAACGACCAAAATATAACACAAAGCATCATGTTTGGGTCGAACGACCCAAACTAAGTCTTCTAATTATAAACTCATAAAGAAATCCATGATTTTTGCATCAATATAAAATTCACATCAACCCAAAATAATAATCAAGGAATGCATCAAGGAAAAGTATCAAGGAATCCTGCATGTCACAAACAATATAAAATGCAAATCCACCCAATAATCACAACATTCTTATTATCATTACAAATGATGCTGAAATATATAAATACACAATCCACCTAAACCTATTCATGTCGTAGATGTTTGGGTCGAACGACCGAAACTAACTTTGCACATTATTTTCTTACAGATGGCTCCAAAGAAAAGACCCGGCGAAAGGTGGTTCATGCCTGCACCGGACATGTTGTGGCAGGAGCACGAAACCCCGCAGGATGACTCCTATTCCCCTAAGGACGGGCTTGTCCTCGCTTGGTCTATTCAAGTAGTCAAAGCCTCAACATACAAAATGATTTTTGTTGTCAAGGTGGGAACCGTGGAGAAACACACCTGGGCGACCCTTACGGGATGGGAGGTCGCATCGGTACAGTCTCTTGGAGACTATACCGACGTCATCCTCGAGAACTCGGCTGTGCAGAACGCGCATATGTTCATGCACCAGTTCTCCGAGCCTTTCGACGCACTCTATGCAAGAGAGTCCTGTGTCGAACCGGAAGTTATCAAGCCGGAGACAATATTTATCGATGGGAGTACATCGAATACCAAGGTCTCAAGCCGGTTCACAAAACTAAAACATGCAATAACCGTGCTGAACAGGGGCCTGCAAAGCAAAACCAAATCACAGCAACCTGTGAGGCGGAAAGCTCCCACAGAGGAAGGAGCAGGGTCGTCAAGACCTCAATCGGTGAGGATGCCGTTACCAGTACCGGCTGACTCGCGTAGGACCACTCCCTCCCAAACACCTACAAATAGTGAGACCCCTACACCTTCTGGGAGCCATCAAACAACTCCATCCAAGAGGGCGAGAGAGTCATCTGTGATGACTGACGAGCCAGTCTCACCGGAGTTGCGCATGCCGAAGCCCGGCGAAGAGGTGGATGCAGGGGAGCTGCAGAAAATCGTGAACAATTTCACGACGAAATGCTCCCACTGTTTTTTCATGGGCAGGGATTTCAAGTTCGACGTGAACATCAGCCAGTGCCATCTAGCGCCACCGGAGAAGTGTGTCCGGGCAAAGGAGGACGCCTACGTTGACTAGATAATCGCGCAGATCGTTTGCGAGCAGTTTAAAGACGACAGGCAAACGATTGTAGTGATGCCACAGGGTCTCAAGAAAATGCCTACACCTGAAATGTGGCCAACAATTCAGAAGGGCGATTTTTGGCTGATAGATGGCCAACACAGCGTGGAGGCATCCAAGAAAATCCAACTCATGAATGAGTGGGACGATCCCAACAATCAGAAGGAAAAGCTGAAGGTTTGGAAGGCACTGGTGGTGTGGTCTGACGACGAGACCAAGCTCAGCGACATCTCCCGGTACTTCAATATGGGAAACAAGAAGAGGGCCTACCAAGCTTCCTGGATAAGGAATATCATGACCTCGCGGGAGGTGTGGGAGTTCTATGGTAGGCCTCCCAAGGAGAGGGAGAATGCGAAGGACAAGAATCCCAAGTGGGAGGTGAGTATTGTTTGGGTCGACCGACCCAAACTCCTGGTGCAGTCTTGTGTTTTTTTTTAGTTTGGGTCGATCGACCCAAACAACTGTTGCAGTCTTGTGTTTTTTTAGTTTGGGTCGATCGACCCAAACAACTGTTGCAGTCTTGTGTTTTTTTAGTTTGGGTCGATCGACCCAAACAACTATTGCAGTCTTGTGTTTTTTTTCAGTTTGGGTCGACCGACCCAAACTCTTGTTGTAGATGTTGGTCATGATATGGTTTGGAAATCACATGTACTTAACTAACACGCATTCAAATGTTCTGTTTTGTTCACGTGCAGGATTTCAAATACCAAATGATCAACAAATTCTCCTCCATTGATAATTCGAGCTACAAGCAGAAGAAATACAGCGACCTGAAGGGGGAGATTTACTTGATTACAGCATCGGACTCAGTTTGGAGGAAGTGGAAAACCGTGTTTGAAAAGTACGAGACGGGGGATTTGATCGACCCTGACACTGGCGCTTTCTTCAGCCTGGCCTCGCGCTTCAAGCAGATGAAGCCTTTCGTGAGAGAGATCTTTAAAACTCTTCAAAGGCTGTCAGAGACGGAGGTGGAGAAGGCGGCATCGCACATCCTGCACGTGGCACCCACGGCCAAGAGGTGCTGGGTGCACCCGAAGATTGTCTTCGTAAAGCCCAAATCCTTCGTTCCTTCATGCTACACCATGAAGGAATGGACGGAGAACAGGAAAAAGAAGACGACTATCGTGCAGGAACTGCATAAATTGGTGCCAGAGAGGAATATTGTCGTGGACGGCGAGGTTCATGGGGCTAACTGGAGAGCATTCAAAGATGAATATAAGTTCACCAGTGCCTCCATGGCGGCTCTAATAAGGGAAGCGGGGGACGACTTCTTGCGGGCCAAGATGGTGAAGGGTGGGAAGAACCGGGCGCTTCCGGATCACACAGCGCGTGCGTTCTCGAACTTCATCAAGGAGAAGAAGATTGTCCAGTTTGAAGGGGACGCTTACTTCAACCTTGTCACCTTCGAGCCTTTGAAAATTCAGGGCTGGCCAGGTCAAGACGCCAGAATGGCGATAAGGACGAAAGCAAGGGACCGCTTTCCTTTTGGGATGATTGATTTTAGAAATATTCCTGGAAGCTCATTTGAGGGCACGATGAGCACCCTCTTCTACGACCCCTTCTTAACTAAGTTCGTCGATTATGCAAGCCCTAAGTTCAGGGAGGTAGATATCTGGCTTTGGATAGTCGAGGATAGAAGGGCGGAGCAGGTGTACGAGCTTGTCCGGAAACTGCAGCCGGAGTATGCAGTGTCCAAGTCTCACTACATCGCCGCACCGGCGGAGGGGGCTTATACGACGTTGAAGGACAAGAAGACCAAGTTCGTCAACGTCTTGTGTTTGTACTTCGTGTACAAAGCGGAGTTGCTGAAGGTGCCAAACCACCCTATATCCCGGATGGACAAACTCTTCCAAGTTCCAGAAGGGTTGGGTGCGAACAAGTGCCTCTACGACGAGGCTAAATACGCGAACTATCCTGCAGATGAGCTGCGGATGGAATTTTACATGAGAATGATGAGGACGCTGACGAGGAGAGGGGACTGCATCTTCAACGTCTTCGGAGGCTCAAAACCTGTCTATGCTGCTATGGTAAGTGACTTTCTATAGCTCGTAAGCAGTTTGGGTCGATCGACCCAAACTAGGCTCTTTGCAGGTTTGGGTCGACCGACCCAAACTACACATTGTACTTAGTCTTGTTTATGTGATTGCCTCGACAAATTCTAATTTCCCTATAACTTGGATTGTGTAGATGTCGGGGCTGAATATATACTCCTACATAGAGGATGGCGATCTGCCATTTTACAGGGTGCAGAAATCGCTGGCGAAGAAGATGGACATCCTCGATTGGATCCCGGGTAGCTACGTCGACGAGGTTGTTCAGGGTGGCGAAAACCCTCTTGATAGGGTGAGGCGCATCAACCCGGAGGAAATGGCCATGAGGGCCACGACCCAAGTTCCCGAACCTCTGGTCGGGTTGCATCCGGGCAATCCGTCCCGCACAGAAGGTGGCGAGGTTGAGGAGGAGGAGGAGGAAGCAGAGGAACACGAGGAGGCGGAGAAGGAAGGCGACGTCGAGGAAGGGGCAACGGGCTTCACGCAACAATCCGAAGCCCCTCAACGGAAGAAGGCGATGCGGGCGGCAACCCCGCAGAGTAAGCTCGTGCCTGTCCTGACTGTGGACGATGCCGGGACATGTACTCCAGGGACGCGACCGCCACGTTCAGGGAGAGGAGGAAGTTGAAGGGGAAGAAGCTGTATGGCGACTACTCCGTGGAGGAGACCATTGCCATAAGCAGCGAGGACGACGATGATATTGAGCTCGCCAAACGGCTCAGATCAGATCCCCCCTCCCCGACAGCGTTCGCTGGCATGGTTAGGGTGAAGCCCGAGGTCCTGACTGTGGAGGAGGCGAACGAGAAGATGAGGAGGGACGAGGAGCAACGCGTCCGTCTGCAGAAGGCTGCCGCTGAAGAGCCCTCAATGCGGAACGAGGTAGCAGAGCTGAGGGCTCTCCTGTTGGAGCGACAGAGGGCGATGGCCCAACCTCCGTCCCACGCCGAATTGATATCACAAGTGATACAAGGAATGTGGGCGCAAGGTTTGGTGGTGGCTCCCTCCAGCTCCTTCCCGCACTTGCCCCCCGGCTTCCCTCCGCAGAGCATCCCTCAGCAGCCTGTGCCGCAATCGTCTTTCAGCTTCCAGCACTTGATTCGGCCCCACCAAGTTCCGTACGCGCCGGTCCAGCAAGTGGATGACCCCAACATCTGGCGCGTCTCTGGAGCCTCCTCCCCTTTGGGCCCTCCACCACTTCGGCCCCCCATAGTCATGGCGCCCCCTCACCAAGCGGACGACCCCAGGATGTTTGGGTCGACCGACCCAAACCCACCATCCACTGGAGTGTCCGAAGGGCCCTCTCCAGATGCAGGACAGTTTGGGTCGGGCGACCCAAACCCCGTTGCAGCGCAGTCCTCCCTTGACCAACATGGGTGTCAACTAGACACGGCCATGCTAGATGTTGAAGGCCTGCAAGGGCCTGGTGATACCTCTACTCCTAACCAAATCGATGAACGCATGCATGATGCACATGCGGAGATTGGTTTAGGACAAGGGCCTGATGCCGATCGTTTGCAGGAGAAAGTTCCTGACGTCGTCGGAGAAGGCGGTGGCGAGAGAGGCGGGGCAGCGGGGACGGTGGAGGCTTCCACATCGTCGAGACATGACCAGGGCGAGGTAATACACTGAGCCCTCCCCAGTTTGGGTCGACCGACCCAAACTTCCTGGGTCATTGTCTTGTTGGCGTGGTCGTGTCCCCCTTGCTAGGAGGAAATGCACACCCCCTGCCCCCCCCATGCTCTACACTTGCTCCCCCTCCCCCCAACGTGCCCCCCCCGCGATCCCCTTCGTCTCACCTGCACTCGACTACGCTCGACCTTGGCGGCGCGCAACCAATTTTGTAGATGTAGAATTAGGGTAGTGTGAATGCCCTCGTTCACCGCGGTCCCCCCCAATGAAATTGTACATAGAGATTTGTAAAAATAAAATTATTATTTTTGGCGCCCATATGTTTGCATCCGTGTCCCAATGTATGTTGTTCCCCTTGTATGTTTTTGTTGCCACCAATGGTCCAATTCTTCTTGTGTTTGCACAAAATTTCCGTTCTGCTTGAGATGGACATAGCATAACATAGTCCTCGTCCGCCTTCTCTCGCTCGTCGCCGCAAGGTTCGGAGCATAGCGTCGCAGCTCCCCACCGATCCTCTCCGAGGAGTGTGGAGGACAGCGCGGTGGTCCCCCCGATTTTGCCCTCGCCACCTTCGCCTCCCAAGACCCGGTTCCTGGTGCTAGACCTCAACGGGGTCCTTGTCCAGTGCGTGCATTGTCCGAGGGTCCCTACGGTGCCTTTCTGCAAGCCCGAGGACGCCAACTACGATGGACCCCCCGCGTACATCAAAAGCAAGCTAGTGTACCTCCGCCCGTCCCTTCGGCGCTTCCTACAGGTCGCCCTATCCAAATGGTGGGTGATCATTTGGAGCTCCATGAAGTCCGAGAATACCCAGGCCGTCGTGGAGTTCATCTTCAAGGGACTCCAACCCCCGTGCTTGGTCCTAGGACAGGATTCTTGTAAAACATTATACACCCCCGAGGGCAGGGTTGTGAAGAAGCCCAACAACCCCGCCGTAAACCAATTTCTTAAGGTCTTGAAGCCAGTCGTATGGGACCAGCGTCCGACCATGGTCGGCTGTCCCTACGACGTTCGCCCCACCCGTGACAACACGTTGATGGTGGACGACAGCGCTTCCAAAAACATTTTGAACCCGACCTCGAACTTCATAGTTTGCCCCACGTGGACGGTCGAGAAGGTCCGAGACCGCTTTTTGTTAGACCTACTTAAGTACATTCAAACGCTCGTGGGGAGCGGACTACCCGTGCCCCGGTTCCTTAGTTGTAATCCGATAGGCGAAAGATACATGGATCCGAAGGACTATATGTATAGAGAGTTGTACGCTCACGCGAAATATAATAAACTCATTTGAAATACTACATGGTGTGCCATTGTGTGTGATATATTATGCCTCAATTGTATATCGATTTTCACATGCTCCCCCCTCCCCCTGTGAGGCCAAACCCCCCACCCTTAAGCGTCCGTAGTCCGAGTAGTGGGTTTGGGCTCACATTCCTCCGCGGTATTGGATTTGGACTTGGATGAGTCCATAGTGCAAGGTTCACCCTTCAAGTGGTCTTGGATTTAACTTTGGTCTTTGTTTCCTTTGTCTTGCCATCGCGAGAGTGCTCCACATTCTCCATTAATTTGTGCACGTGGTTTATTTTTAAAGAGAGGATGCAAGTGTTAAAAAAAACACTATTCTCTATAGTCAATCTCAAATACATTTACTTGTGAAAGCCACCATAACACTAACTAGCATAATGTAACTAACTACTTGTCTATGAGCTAATTAGGTAGGCTATCTACTAAGCTCCTTCATGAACCCATCTCTTTACTTTCTAATTACATAAACCTAGCTCCTTCATAAACCCAGCTCCTTCATAAACCCAGCTCCTTCATAAACCCAGCTTCTTAGCTTCTAACTAAACAAACCCAGCTCCTTCATAAACCCAGCTCCTTCATGAACCCAGCTCCTTAGCTTCTAACTAAACAAACCCAGGTCCTTCATGAACCCAGCTTCTTAGCTTCTAACTAAACAAACCCAGCTCCTTCATAAACCCAGCTCCTTCATGAACCCAGCTTCTTAGCTTCTAACTAAACAAACCCAGCTCCTTCATAAACCCAGCTCCTTCATGAACCCAGCTTCTTAGCTTCTAACTAAACAAACCCAGCTCCTTCATAAACCCAGCTCCTTCATGAACCCAGCTTCTTAGCTTCTAACTAAACAAACCCAGCTCCTTCATAAACCCAGCTCCTTCATGAACCCAGCTTCTTAGCTTCTAACTAAACAAACCCAGCTCCTTCATAAACCCAGCTCCTTCATGAACCCACAACTTTGTAGTTGTAATCCCCAACTACCTCACTAATTATTCAAGCCCTTAACTAATCTTCCTACCTAATTTCCCTAATTCTACTAACAACCCCTTTCTAATCACACAATTCTTCTCTAATCCTAAAATCCTAAAATCCTAGAGAGGAGAGGGGGAGAGAGAATTTCCTAACTTCACTAAGACTAACTAATCCACACAAGTATATTTTTGCACTCATCACAACATCAAGTGCTCAACTCTTAAACATGGAACTTGCAACCACGTGTATTCAAAACATGAACTTAAAGTACCACAAATTGGAATTATGAATTAACTTTAAAATCCTTCACGTCAACACTAATTCTACCAAGAGGTCAAGCCCTCTTCAAGGCTAACAAGCCTTGGCTCTCAAACTAAAAACTAAGCACACACATGTGCTCCAATATGGCTTCCCACACCCACACTTATAACTCGTGGGGTGCCTTGGAGCACAAAGGAAAGAGAGGATGAGTGAGGGAAGAATGAGGGATTATATAGTAAGCTTGAGGGGGTGAGCACCCTCAAGGCTCACGATAAGCCCTTGAGATTTCCTCCTACTTAGTAGGCGCCAATCCTATCTTCTAAGCCTTCCTCCCTCAAATGATCAACAAGGATCCTAATTCGAACATTTAACTAGCCTTGGCTTTCTACCTACCACACTTTACCAAACTTGGGATGCTTCAACCCAAACTTAGCCTCCTTCGCTTTCCGCCGCCATAACTTTCTCCCCTTACTTTCCCAAATCGTCGCTCACCACTTAATTCAAACCACGATGCTTAACTCGTGATTTGATTGGTGCTTTGAGAATTTGTTTATCCTCCACCTTGCATTCTTCCTTGGGCCTTCCCCATTAAGTGGCCATGATGAGGTGGTCCACTTGTGCGCTCCATGTGATCCTCCATTCATCCCAATTCGAATGCACTTGCCTCTTGAGTCACTTTGGTTGTCTCCATCCATTTGTACTAGCCTACTCACTAACTACTCAATCCAAGTTCTCCTTACCTATCCTCATTCACTCAAATCCTTCCGAAGGTAAAAACACAATAACAACTCACATCCTAACATGGTACTTCTAAGACTAACATTTCACTCTTTTTATATTTTTGTGAAGTAACATGCTACTTCAAAGTGCATCAACTAACGTTTCAAGGGTCTAAGACTAAATGTGGGCACCCTTTTGGGCTCACATAATTGGCGACCATCGGGGGATGAATCCAAACATCTCTTGCTCCAAGGGTAAGTTGCCTAGTCAAGCTCGGTACTCCTTACATCTACTTCCCGATGTACGGGTAGGAAAGAGCTCACCATTCAACGTTTCCAATTGAATTGAATTATTAGGAAAGACCTCATAGACAAGGTAAGGTCCTAACCATACCGCATTGAATTTCGCCGGAAATTCAAGCTTTCGTGCGTCTTGAATCATGACCATCATTCCCGGTGTTAGGGCCCTTCTCTTATGTCGTTTGTCGAAAGTAATCTTTCTCCTTCTTTGGATTGCCTCAATATGTTGAGCCGCCATTCTCCTCCCTTCGTCAAGTGCTTCCAAATCGGTTAGTCGATTTCGTAAGGATTGACTTTCGGTAAGTCTCGTACTCACGGCCACCCTAAGTGACTCGACTTCATATTCGATTGGTAGTGTCGCTTCAAGACCATAGACTAAGGAAAATGGTGTAGCACGCGTAGTTACCTTATAGGTTGTACGGTATGCCCAAAGTGCCGCCGTTAGTTTCGTATCCCAATCCCGCTTCGAGTCTATAACCGTCTTGCGTAGTATACTCACCAAAATTCCGTTAACCCTTTCCGTTTGTCCATTGGTTTGTGGGTGGTAGGGAGTAGTCTTCCGGTGATCAATTTTAAATTTCTCTGTCATCTCTCGAATCAAGTCATTCAAAAAGTGAGTACCCCTATCGCTTACTAGGATCTTCGGCACCCCGAACCGCGAAATTATGTTTTCGTACATAAATGTTGCCGCGTGTTCCGCCGTGTCGGTCTTCACCGCTTTGGCTTCCGCCCACTTGGTGAGGTACTCGGTTGCCACCACAATATATTTCATTCCTTTTGAAGATTGGAGATGGACCTCACCCACATAGTCGATGCCCCATTTTTCGAAAGGAATTAAGGGTAATGATACATGTAAAGGCATCTCCATTCTAAGGTCGTTTCGGGCATACCGTTGGCAAGCGTCGCATTTCCTTACATAGTCATGGGCGTCCTTAAATAGTGTAGGCCAAAAGTAGCCCGCTCTAAGTACTTTTTGCCCGGTGAGTTGACCTGAGAAGTGACCGCCGCAAGCGCTATCGTGGCAAGCGATTAAAATCGCTTCAACCTCCGTTTTTGACACGCATCATCGTAAAATACCATCGGACCCCCTTCTAAACAACCTATGGCCCACTACAACAAATTGCCTACTATTTACCCTCACCTTCCTTCTCTCTTCTTTTGTCCACTCTTTGGACAACTTGTGGGTTGTTAGAAATTCCACTATGCCCGCATACCACTCCGGTGTAGAAGTGACCACAAAGAGGCTATCATCTACTAACATATCATTTACCGGATTTTTTCCTATCTCCTCCGACAACCTAGACAAGTGGTCCGCTTGTAAATGCATACGACCCGGTTTATATTCCACCGTGTAGTCGAATTCTTCTAATAACAAAACCCACCTAGCTAACCTACCACTTAACTCCGCCTTGTTAATTAGATACTTGATAGCCATGTGGTCAACAAAAAATACAACCGGGTTGCACATGAGGTAATGCCTAAACTTTTTAACGGAAAACACCATGGCTAGGCACTCCCTCTCCGTTGTAGAGTAGTTTCTTTCGGCGGGGGTCAATTGCTTACTCGCATAAGCTATAGGTTGATCCTTCTCTTTTTCTCCCGTTGCTTGACAAAGCGCACTCCCTATTGCCACATTACTAGCATCACAATAGACGTGAAAAGGTTTACCCCAATTGGGTGGTATCAACACCGGATAGGTGCTCAACCTATCCCGCAATTCCTCAAAGGCTTTTTGACAAGCATCCGTCCACTCGAATTTGACATCCTTTTTGAGCAAATGGGTAATGGGCACCGCTATCTTTGAAAAATTAGGAATAAGTTCCCGGTACCATCCCACATGTCCTAACAACTTAGAGATCCCCTTGGAATTGGTTGGAGTTGCCAAGTCGCTTATGGCCGCAATCTTATCCGGATCGGGTTCTCTACCTTTCTCACTAACAACATAACCCAACAACACTCCCTTATTCACTCCCAAAAATGTCTTATCCGGGTTCAATGCTAACCTCATCTTCCTACACCTAACCAATGCCTCCCTAACACAATGTAGGTGATCATCCACATTACTTTGTGTGCTAAAATCGTCCACAAAGACGGTCATGGATTTGAACAACAAGTCGGTGAAGATATACATTACTAATCGTTGGAAAGTAGCCGGGGCATTACATAACCCAAATGGCATCACTACCCACACAAAAGTACCCCAAGGTGTAGTAAAAGCCGTTTTATGGATATCTTGGAGGGCTATGGAAATTTGATTATAACCCGCATACCCATCCATAAAGGTATATCGCGAATGACCTCCAACCTCCTCAAGCAACAAGGTGATAAAAGGTAAGGGGAAGTGATCCTTTTGTGTGCACGAATTCAATTTCCTATAGTCGACACAAACCCTTAATTTCCCATTTTTTTTCTTTACTAAGACCATAGGAGAAACCCAATCCGTGATTTCCACCGGCTTGATAAACCCGGCCTTCAATAACCTTTCCAATTCCGCTTTCACCAACAATTGCAATTGAGGATTCATCCTCCTCTCCTTTTGTCTAATTGGCCTCGCCCCCGGAATTAAAGGAATCCGGTGCTGTACCATTTCCCTAGGAATTCCCTTAAGCTCATCGTAGGACCATGCAAAAGTATCACTAAACTCATCCACCAAATTGCTATACTCCCTAACCTCTTTCTCCCCCAATTTGGAGCCCATCTTCATTTGTCGGGTTTTTCCATTCTTTAATTTCACATCCACGTACCGCCAATCCGCTTCCGACACATGTGCTTGCTCCTCTTTGTTCCGATACCAATCGGAAGGCACATTGGGGTAATCTTTCACATCTTGACCTACAACTATCCCCGTAGACGTGGTCTTGAAATGTAAAGGCTCCTCCAATTTCGATGACTCAATAATCACATCCTCCTCTTGAGTCCCATCTACATGAATTAAACTAACCTCACCCTCTTCCACGTCATCTACCCAAGGTGTTAACCCACCGCTAACCCACTCTTCCTCGGTGAGCACCTCACATGGCTCCAACAATGAGCCCTCTCCTAAACTAACACTAGGAAATTCACTCCCTAAGCCTACTTGGTGAAATGTAACCATTACATCAACCTCGGACTCGGGGTACTCCCTTAGCCATTGGGCATAATCCCCATTATCCCCATAATTTTAAAAATTAGGACCTAGACTTCCCGAGCCCGAATCTATAACAACCCTTTGACCTTCGGGATGGACGACTCCCACCAATGCCTTGCCAATCTCATTCTCGTTTAAGTCATCAATTTCCTTCTCCAATGGCAAATACATCTCCTTCTTCATCCATCCTTCTAATGAACCAATGGACACTATGACCCTATTACCCTCCGGACCATAAGTGATGGATGGTTTAGGTCCACCCCAATTGACCATAGCATTCGCCATCCGCAACCAAGGCCTACCTAGCAAAATGGGGAAGGTGTCCTTGTTGGAGTGCATTTTAATGACATGGAAGGTGACCAAGTACTCCTCACCTCCCGTAGTCATTCTACAATCCTTGATCATCCCCAAAGGCGTAGTCGAACTTTGATTTGCCATATTTATGACCAAAGGTGAAGGCCCCGTGAGTCCAAGTCCCAATTTTTTCATAGTATCCTCCGGTAGTATATTTAGACTACTCCCTCCGTCGACTAGCACATTAGGAACCACCTTATCTACTATAACAACTTCTATTTCTATAGCTTTCACGTCTCTTCCACCTTGTGATTGGATCCTAGCGGCTATTTTAGCTTTCACCTTCCTCATCCTCTTGTGTACCGGCATTCCCTCCTTTAATGTTTTCCTTGCCGTGGGTGAAATTTCCAATAGTTGGCCGAAAGTAATATCCGCCTTGAGTGTACTAAGGTCCGCCCACAAGTCGTACCCGGTAGATCTTTCCACCTTAGAATTACCCACTACGTCGAATTCGTCTACGGGAACCCCCGGTCCTTCCCATTCACCCACATCGCTATTATCCAAGTCATGTACCGCATTAGTCCTCTCCCTATCTTGTAAAATTATATTTTCCCTCTCCACATCCTTAGTAGCTCTTCTAGCTACCCTATCCAACTCGGAGAGATTAATCTCTTCATCCGAAGAGTAATTTCCTTGCTCTCCTATTCCTACCTCCAACGGGGCATCCCCTCTCCTAGCCCTAGTAGTTACCGCTAGTGCAGGTGCTTCTTCAACCACACCCTTACCCTTCACTAACTCATATGTAATAGCATTGGTGTGAGGAGGCCATTGACTTTGCTCCTCTCCAATTCTCGTTGGGAGAGGAAGCATGTCATCACATGTGGCCTCCAACACTCCATCCATGAACCTAACATCTTGGGAGTTAGATGGTCCCGGATCCGTTGGAGGCGCTTGTCTCCCGTTACTACCATTAGGTGGAACTCCTTGTCTATTTTGTATTGGAATGTAACCGGTTGTAGTTTGCAAGCCCGCCGGTGGATGAAAAGTTTGCCTAGCATTACTATGGTCATAGTATAAGTTAGGTGGCCTAAGTTCATTGGCCGGTACTCCTTGTGGCCTAGCACCTCGCATATTATCCCTTGCTTGTTGTTGTGGATTAGCCACCGGGTAAGGGACATTAATTATTTTGTCCGGTTGGCGACACGTATCCGAGGGATGACTTCCTCCACAATTGCTACAATTAAACTCTTGACCTTCGGACCAACATTGTCCTTGAGCGTGCCACCTTCCACAAAAGGGATGAAATTCCTTCTTCTCTAAATTTTGGCCACCTTGCCCTCTAGGTTGTGGTCCTCTATTGCTTCCATTTCCATAGTGAGGTGGCGCTTGACCTCGTTGATTTTGTTGAGGTGGGTTACCGTTTCCTCTTTGGTCACGGTTTTGTCCACTTCTACAAAATTGACGCGTGTGGCCCGGTTGGCCACATTGGACACACCATAATCCGGAAGAATGCCTACCCGACTCAACCGGGGGTGGAGGCCCCGGTTGTTGACTCCGGATCATTAATGACATTTGATCCGTGAGGCTTTGCATTTGTTTTATCATAGCCTCTTGGAATCCTAGTTGGCTAGCACCTAGTCTTCTCTCAACCTCCTCCAAGTGTGGATCCGTTCTAGGGGCCGGTAGTGCCAAAAGAGGTGCCGGTTCCCTAACCGCTAAAGGTCGGGGACCGGTGTCCACAATGGCATATGGAATTTGGTTCTCATACTTAGCGGGTTCTACCGCTACCACCCTAGGGCGTATGGGGATGAATTGTGGGATCAATTCATCCTCCCTTCTCCATAGCCTTTCGTGATCTTTATCCAAGTTTTCAATATCTCTAGCCGCACGCTTGGCATCCGCCAAGGTCAAGGGATTCCTTTCTAGAACACCCCTAATAGTTCCGGACTTAAAAAACCCTTGAATGAAAAATTGCTTTAGCGTGTCGTCGTTGAGCATGGTACCCACAAATCTAGTGCACACTAAATCAAACCTCCTAATGTAAGCCGAAATTTCTTCCTCCCTTCCTTGCTTCAATGACGACAATGCCCTTAATGCGGTACTTTGACCCACTTCCGGCCTAAATTCGTTAAGAAACTCCCTTTGTAATTGTTCCCATCCCCTAAAATGTCCCTCGGCATGATCCCGATACCATTCATAGGCTTCCCCCTCTAGAGTGGTAGGAAACCACACTAACCAATAACCCGGGTCGGTTATGAGGAAGCTAGCCAACCGTTCGATATACCGTTCCATGTGCCGAGAGGGGTCCTCATCCTTGGTCCCATAAAATTTAGGGAGATGAGATGGCATATCCATCGCCGCTAAATTTTGTGGAACCACAATTGGTAGGCCTCTTGGCCTAACCAATGGGTCTATTGGAGGTATAGGAGGTATGGGCGGAATTGGGGATATGGGTGGTGGATCCATCCCCCGTTCCTCGGCCATGGTGACCGGTGAACTATTCAACAATCCCCTATCAACTTCTACCGGGAATTCTTCTCTAAGTGTGTAATTTTCCGAAGAAGTTTCACCACTCAATTTGGAGGGAGTGATCTCCTCTTCAAGTTGAGCTCCAAGTTCTAAGGTGTCTAGAATTGACCTAGTCCTAGGTTCGACGTTCAAACAACTCTCTATTCTAACATTATCTTGTTCTAATCTATCACTGATTTTAGAGGACCGCCTCTTTCGAGTAGATTTCTCTAGTCCTACTATCAAACTTGGTTTTTGTGAGCGAGTCCTACCTTGCATTCCATAAGAATCGATCGACCCTCACTTGACCACACATAATCCTAGCAATTCCCCTCTTAATATTTTCACTTGTCTTGGTGTGGTTATAATTTTTTTAGGAGGTGAGGAAAAGAACCTGCAAGCCCACTTAGGTGAAAGAATCCCAATAGGGGATAGGCATGTTCATGTTAATTTTTTGGTTAAGTCGGAGCATCACCTCCGCACCTTCCCGCAAATTAACACTCACCACAATACCGATTGTGAGGGGGTGACCTTCCGAGTAGATTATGTTAAAAGTCGAGGCTTCACCCTTCAACTTCTCACACCATCCACAATTCGGGAATTACCCTCTACAACGGATAACAACAATCACGAGTACAAAAGGCATTCCTTAATTAGTTAATGAGTTCACTTTGAAGAAATAAACATACCTTGAGCAATCGCATCCCCCTGTGAGTTAGCACTCCCCTCAATCGTGACTCAATGTAACAACACCATAAACTTTGTGAAATATTAATTTAATCTAGAGCATGAAATGACAACTCCCAAAACTTTGAGACTCACCCCGAGGTGAGTGTCAAAGTTCAATGTCCTAAGGTGAATTTACCCTCTAATGTTTTAATGAGCTACTCGGTTATAGGTTCCTTTTAAGTTCTTAGCAAATCCCCAAAAAGGTTGAGGACGTACCTTCGCCGCGCTCCTTCCTCAAAAATGAATTTGCGTAATTGACAATGCAATTCATTCCAAGGAATAGTTGAAATACAATGAATTCAAATGTAACCCAAAGAGAGAATACTTACCGAGTTTCGGGTGCTCCTTCCCTTCTCTCAAGTTTGTGTCTCCAATTTTTCCTAGTTGCCTCCAAGTCTCCTAGTCGCCTCCAAGTCTTGTAACTACCTTCCGCTTCGCTCCCGGCGGACGCACCAATTATGTGAGGCCAAACCCCCCACCCTTAAGCGTCCGTAGTCCGAGTAGTGGGTTTGGGCTCACATTCCTCCGCGGTATTGGATTTGGACTTGGATGAGTCCATAGTGCAAGGTTCACCCTTCAAGTGGTCTTGGATTTAACTTTGGTCTTTGTTTCCTTTGTCTTGCCATCGCGAGAGTGCTCCACATTCTCCATTAATTTGTGCACGTGGTTTATTTTTAAAGAGAGGATGCAAGTGTTAAAAAAAACACTATTCTCTATAGTCAATCTCAAATACATTTACTTGTGAAAGCCACCATAACACTAACTAGCATAATGTAACTAACTACTTGTCTATGAGCTAATTAGGTAGGCTATCTACTAAGCTCCTTCATGAACCCATCTCTTTACTTTCTAATTACATAAACCTAGCTCCTTCATAAACCCAGCTCCTTCATAAACCCAGCTCCTTCATAAACCCAGCTTCTTAGCTTCTAACTAAACAAACCCAGCTCCTTCATAAACCCAGCTCCTTCATGAACCCAGCTCCTTAGCTTCTAACTAAACAAACCCAGGTCCTTCATGAACCCAGCTTCTTAGCTTCTAACTAAACAAACCCAGCTCCTTCATAAACCCAGCTCCTTCATGAACCCAGCTTCTTAGCTTCTAACTAAACAAACCCAGCTCCTTCATAAACCCAGCTCCTTCATGAACCCACAACTTTGTAGTTGTAATCCCCAACTACCTCACTAATTATTCAAGCCCTTAACTAATCTTCCTACCTAATTTCCCTAATTCTACTAACAACCCCTTTCTAATCACACAATTCTTCTCTAATCCTAAAATCCTAAAATCCTAGAGAGGAGAGGGGGAGAGAGAATTTCCTAACTTCACTAAGACTAACTAATCCACACAAGTATATTTTTGCACTCATCACAACATCAAGTGCTCAACTCTTAAACATGGAACTTGCAACCACGTGTATTCAAAACATGAACTTAAAGTACCACAAATTGGAATTATGAATTAACTTTAAAATCCTTCACGTCAACACTAATTCTACCAAGAGGTCAAGCCCTCTTCAAGGCTAACAAGCCTTGGCTCTCAAACTAAAAACTAAGCACACACATGTGCTCCAATATGGCTTCCCACACCCACACTTATAACTCGTGGGGTGCCTTGGAGCACAAAGGAAAGAGAGGATGAGTGAGGGAAGAATGAGGGATTATATAGTAAGCTTGAGGGGGTGAGCACCCTCAAGGCTCACGATAAGCCCTTGAGATTTCCTCCTACTTAGTAGGCGCCAATCCTATCTTCTAAGCCTTCCTCCCTCAAATGATCAACAAGGATCCTAATTCGAACATTTAACTAGCCTTGGCTTTCTACCTACCACACTTTACCAAACTTGGGATGCTTCAACCCAAACTTAGCCTCCTTCGCTTTCCGCCGCCATAACTTTCTCCCCTTACTTTCCCAAATCGTCGCTCACCACTTAATTCAAACCACGATGCTTAACTCGTGATTTGATTGGTGCTTTGAGAATTTGCTTATCCTCCACCTTGCATTCTTCCTTGGGCCTTCCCCATTAAGTGGCCATGATGAGGTGGTCCACTTGTGCGCTCCATGTGATCCTCCATTCATCCCAATTCGAATGCACTTGCCTCTTGAGTCACTTTGGTTGTCTCCATCCATTTGTACTAGCCTACTCACTAACTACTCAATCCAAGTTCTCCTTACCTATCCTCATTCACTCAAATCCTTCCGAAGGTAAAAACACAATAACAACTCACATCCTAACATGGTACTTCTAAGACTAACATTTCACTCTTTTTATATTTTTGTGAAGTAACATGCTACTTCAAAGTGCATCAACTAACGTTTCAAGGGTCTAAGACTAAATGTGGGCACCCTTTTGGGCTCACACCCCCCCTCCCCTTGGGTTTTGTTTTGTTTCCTTTTTTGCGCCAGCGTTTGGAGCCCTCGATTGAGATCGTCAGCGAATCAAACTTGGGGAGCTTCTTCTACGAGACCGTCTACGATGCCGCGTCCACCATCGACTACTCCAAGGAGCCTATTGACGCCGGCGTCGTCGATAGCCCCCCACCCAAGCAAATCTTCCGGCCATCTCCGTCCCCGTCGCCGCTCAAGGGCATAAATCGCAAATGCGTCCGGACGTCCCCGTCTCGGCCCGGCGGCAGTAGTACACCTCAACGGCGGCTGCGGATGGACGCTCGGCCTACGAAGAGTGGCACCCTTCCTATTCCTTTGCGGGACGCATTGCCCCTCCTCGCCGACTCCGACGGGAACGCCCCCGGTGACAAGGTGAACCCCCCCCCCCCAAACATGGTTAACCGCGCATTACAATCATCCGGCACTTAAAAAATGAACGTGTGACACGTTTGGGTCTTCCTCCCTAAACTAACACGTGTGTTCTTGCATTGACGCGTTGCAGGTTGCTCCCACCCGTAAACCTATGCGGGCTAGTGCGTCCGTCGAGTTGGAGCGTTTCTACTCCATGACCAGAAATGCAAGACAGTCCACTTCATCGTATTCGAATTCTTCGTCGTATAATTCGGGCGGCCGACGGAATCCAAAATGTGTTTTTGATGGCGGTCACCCCAAGAATGGCTATAGTCGCGGGGCGGAGATTTTCAGGAATGTTGAAGCAATGCGAGCAAAAGAAGCCGCAGCAAAAGAAAAAGAGGCAAAAGAAAAAGAGGCAAAAGTAAAAAAAGCAAAAGAAAATGAAGCAAAAGAAAAAGAGGTAGTCTCCGAGGCTAGATAGGCCATAGTAGGCGTAGGGTTTTGGGCCATAGGCAAGAACATTTTGGGTCGCACTATCCAATGGATGTGTTGTGTTAGCATGCTATGCATTTTACATGCCACACTTTGTATGTTTTTTTTTTGCAATAATATAAGTGTCACATGATTTCCCCTTCCATATGGTCTAAGGTTTGGATTGCCCTACCTAAACCATCACAAATATGAGTTTGGAATATTTTGTATGTTATATTATATTGGTTCACATATTTCCCCTTCAATATGATCTATGGTTTGGATTGCCCTACCTAAACCATATTCATACAAGTTTTTGTGCGATAATATGAATGTTTTAAGATTTCCCCTTCAACTTGGCCTAAGGTTTGGATTGCCCGCCCTAAACAATCCCAAATATGAGTTATTAATGGGGTTCTTGTTCTAAACACCCGCTTCAAAGTGTTTGCATCTTACAACTTTCTCCAATACGTGTTCCATTTATCCTTGTTCTTATTTCTGTGAATGTCTCAAAATGCCCAAAAAGTCTCAATTTAACGAATATAGTGTTCATTGAATATTATAATACTTAAGGGTACGTTTCATATTAGATTTTTACACATAGTTAAAGAATGTAGACTATGTCAATCCCCCAATACTTTCAAAGATAAATTAATACATAACATGGCTACAATAACAATATACATCATAACAAAAATAAATATCATATCTTTGAATGAAGATACATTAAAAACATTAATTTTTACATATAGGTATCAATTTTAAAAAGATAAATATAGTCACACATATTTACATGTATTTCTTATAAAATATTTCAACAAAACACAATTCCTTGTCAGCCTATACGCTAAAATAATTACATGTAATACACATCCTCCAAACTTCAAATAAAGCCTCCCAAATCCTCCTAGTTGCAGCCGTTGATTGGTTTTCATTTTCTAATCGTCTAGAATGGTCAAGGCCATTGAAATCTTTATGTGGAAGGGGTGGATAATCGACAAGTCCATCCTCATGTAATTTATAAAATTGTGTAACACACAATATGTAAGAATAACTTGTCCAAAATAAGGAACACTTAAATTTAGATTCTTTAATACCCGCCATTTATTATTAAACAGGGAAAAAACAATTTCAATCTTCACACAACCACTTTGTACTGCCTTGTCAACATTTATAACTTTGTAATGGGTTAACACTTAGTGTTGGTGACACTCTACCGCGGTTTACAATTAGGGCCACTTCACACACGAGCCAAGAGCCGTGACCATGAAATGATGAGGGCCTTTGACTTTCATCCAAAGGCCGCACCATGGGTGTTGGGCTGCCCGTTTTGTGTGGGGCCGGGTCCTCAAACATAGTGTGAAGTGATAATGGACCATGTTGAGGGACCGTTGCATATTTTATTAGTGGAAAAAGAGGGGCAACCCTACCACACTAGTTACATATCTTCATTCTCTCTTTTCTCACTCTTTTTTCAAGTTATACATTGGAGAGGAAGGAAAGAGAGCATGATGGATCACATTGAGAGAAGAAGAAGGATTCTTGTTGCATTAGCTTTATATTGGTGCTTGCACATGATTGTGCAACATATGCTTGATATGCAAGCATTGGCACTAAACGGAGAATGGGAAAATGCCATGATTTTGAGCATTTGCTTTGAGGGTATGAAGATAAGCGATCGTAGTGTGTGGGCATTTGAGATAAATGTAGGGTTTACGGATAGGTTGTTATTGGGTTCATTCACGGAAAAAATGTTTAAACAAAGAACTCGTGTATGTCATAATACATTCAAGTTTCTTTGTGAGAGGTTAGGTCCATATTTGCAGAGGAAGAATACACAAATGAGAGAGACAATTTCAGTTGAAAGTAGAATTGCAATATCATTACAAAGGCTTGGGACTGGAAATACCTTGTGTACCGTAAGAGAGGTATATGGGGTGGCCGAAAGTACAATTTCAGAAATAGTTCGAAATTTTTGTAGATTGGTTAAAGTTCATTTGCAAGGGACTTTTGTGCAATTTCCAAGTCCAGCTCGGTTTAGGGTTTTAGCCCAAGAATTTGAGGCTCTTCATGGAATTCCTCATATTATAGGCGCAATTGACGGGTCTCACATTCCAATTCTTGCACCTGTAATTGGGAGAGAAGATTATTATTGTAGAAAATCATTTCATTCCGCTTTATTACAAGGTATAGTAGATACAAAATGTATGTTTTGGGATTACGAATTTGGATGGGCAGGAAATATGCATGATTGGACATTATTTCAGTTGACAAAAGTTGGAAGAGATTGCATTAAAGGGAAATTCTTACCTTATAAGCTTATCGGAGATTGTGCATATCCAGTGCGGCCATGGATTTACTGTCCATTCAAAGGGTATGCAGAAGGATTAGAAGGCTACAAAGCAAATTGGAATTTTATTCAAAGTTCTACCCGCACGTGTGTAGAACGTGCTTTCGGAATCTTGAAGGGAAGATGGAGAATCATTATGAGAAGATCCGATATACCATTACGGTATATGGCTGATGTAATAACTACATGTATTATTCTACATAATATGTGTACTATTGGAAAAGACAAATTTGATATAGAATATATAGAAGAAGCTGAAAGAGAATTGGGTAGACGTATAGAGAATAGATCATTGAGATAAGGACAAGAAATGAGGGCTGAATTAGCAGCTATAGGTGAGGTCAGAAATATTAGTATTACAGAAAATGAAACAAGAAGAGCAGAAGTAGTTGATAGAGATACTGAAATTTTCTTGATAAAAGAAAATGAAAAAAATGAAGATTTATTGATAGAAGCTACAAATATGCATATAGTAATAGCTAAATCCCTGTGGCAAATCAAACTGCAGAAAAATTCTAACCTGGAATTCCAGGATATGGATACTGATTCTGATATGAGTATATAATTATAACTTCTGTACTAAGGTTGCCATATGAGCATCCATATTTTTTAGTAAATATGTTGTTGCCTGAAAAGATGCAATCAAATTTGAAGAATTACTAACTATCTGTTCTAGAAAGCCTTCCATTTTGTCTTGAAATTTCTTCTTCTTGTCCTTTGTAGCACTTGCAGGTGAATTTTGTTGTGTGATTTACATACTGTTGTGGTCTTCATCCTCTTGAGTACTTGCTGCCATCTGATTTACCACACTTGCACGCTGTCCATTCCACATGTCCATCTGCTCATAATACTGACACTCTCGTCTTTCATGTCCTGATATTTCATTTGACCGCTTATCATTCTTGTACTCCATCAGCAAAACTTTGTATTTCTTCTTGCAGGCCAGCCAAGTTCTTCCAAAATTCCGCAATGTAGAAACCATACGAGCATGTAACTTGATCCAAACATTCATTCATGTTTACATACAACCAGTAGAATTTCAGAATATTACAACAGTACAATACAAAGAGAACAAGTACTATGTGGCATCCATTCTTGTTTACATACAACCAGTAGAATTTCAGAATATTACAAGAGTACAATACAAAGAGAACAAGTACTTTGTGGCATCTAGTTTATACATTTGAGGGAAGGAGTACTCTAGGTTATCCAACCCTCTACGGTTGTCCTATACCCTAGAGGTCCCGGGCTCGATTCCCGAGGTAGCCAAAACCCCTAAGTCCTCCAATGGGGGAAAAGGGGGGCCCGGGGCAGGCGGCTAAGGCCAATGCCTTTAAAAAGGCCCAATTGGCCCAATCTGTATATGAACTTTTGTATTTTGATTGAACTAACAAATATTAATGAACATAGTGTACAAATAATATCAATACATACCTTGTTTCTTGCTGATTTTGCAAATTCCTCCTCCATCTCACCGCGAATGGCGATGAGAGTTTCGATCTCATAATCTCGCCATTTAATAGGGGCCTCTTCTTCACCTTCCGAATCTCCCAAATCTATTTCATTTACTTTTGCTTTTTTTTTTGTGCTCCTTTCGATTTTGTAGCCACTGCCCTACCTCTCTTCTTCTTGCCAATTTCATCTTCTTTCCTACTCACATCTTCTGCCTCTTCTCTCATGCTCATTTCTCTATTACCCTCTATATGTTGCGGCATTTGAGTTCCAATCACTTCTACATCTTCTTCATTGAACAACTGAAAATTGTTGAAATTTCTACTTCCTAATGAGGGTCCGTGCAATCCGAATTGTGGTTGACTCCACGACATCCAAGGAGAATTTTAGCTCCATTGCTGGGTTTCGGAACCACTTCCATCTTGCGAGAATCCTGCCATCTTGCGAAAAAAATTGACAAAAAAAAATTCAATCAAAAAATCTCTCTACCTCTCTCACACATACAACACACTTCAAGAACTTATGGGCAATTCAAAGAAACGGCCATCTTCCTCTTATCCCCTAAACTGCCCTGAAAAAATTACTATTGAAAAAAATATTAAAATAATCCTGCCAGCCTACTCGCTGACTGCTGGTAGCTGTCTGACTGCTGTTTTGGGTTCTGACTGCCATGGTCCGCCGGAATTTGCGTCAGGCCTACCTCTTGGAGGTGGGCCTAACGCAAATTCCGGTAGACCATGGAGCCTTATCCATAGCCTGCCATGTAGGACTCCATGTAGACTTTTCATCCACGAACTTTTCTTTGGGCCTTTAGGCCTTCACCTCCTAGTGTGAAGCGAACTTGGACGGTCTCCGCCTTTTCGACCAATGAGAGCTCTTACATCGTCATGGTCATGGGCCTTCAGCCTTGTGTGTGAAGTGGCCCTTAGAATCGATCAAGACAATTAGGATTGATGCCACCAATTATCATATTTTTGTACTTTTGGGAGGGATCCATAGGTTTTTAATGGATATATAGACCGTCGGTAACTGGATATATACCAACATATCAACAGTGGCAAGATTGCGAATGTGCAAGTCTTTGGAGATTCTATTTCAAACTTCTAGGCAATTTACAACCAAGGTCCTTGTACTTGGGGGTACTATATATAAATGCACATGCTAGTGGCCTTGTGAAACTGTGGATACCTTTTGATCATCCATCCAATGAAAATGTTGTAAATTTACCATAAATCTAGTTATAAATCATTATCATTATCTTTGTACTTTTGGAAGGGATCCATAGTTTTTTTAATGAATTTATAGGCCATCGGTAAGTGGATATGCACTAACATGTCAATAGTGGCAAGATTGAAAATTTGAGTGACTTTGAAGATTCTAGTTCTAACTTCTAGGTAGTTTACAACCAAGGTCCTTGAACTTGGGGGTACTATATATCGATGCATGTGCAAGTGGCCTCCAGAGTTCAGGAAGTTTTTGAAGCCTTAGTGGCTAATTGCCGGTAGTTGCTACAAAGGGTCGGATTTTTTCCAATTTACATCGGCAAGAGCCGGTCTTTTGTAACATCAATCGGCCAATTGCCTATATTTTCATATTTTCATTGGCCAATACCCGATTAAATGGAATTCATATCGGCACTGATTGTTTAAAAAATGTATGAAAAGTTATTAGAAATCATTTCTTAGTACAAAATCTTGAATAAGTGAAAAGAAAAGGCATGTTCAAAACTTTAAATTTGAAGAGTTAATATCCTTGGCAAGAATTGAACCTAGCAATGCCTTCACCGCTTGAAGGCCAAGGGTCCCCCAATTCTTCATAGAAGCAATTGGATTTGGTCATGGAAAGGTTGCATAATTAAAAAAGTGTAAGGTTTAGGGTACTTCCTCAAGTGCATCATTAGATGCCCCAGACAAATAGCGCTCTGGATGCTTCCAGCTGAAAATCCAATTTCTCACAAGAAGAATCGGCTACATTCCCGGGACATTTTTTGGTCCATCGGTTAATTGCCGGAGGATTGAAATTACAGTCGGATTGCCATCCGATGGTTGGAAATTTGGACCAGCCATGAGGGGAAATCCATCAGCTGATAATGAACCAGCCGTCAGTTTTCCCCGAACATAGGTGGCCTCGTGAGACTGTGGATACCTTTTGATCATCCATCCAATGAAAATGATGTAAACTTACCATAAATCTAGCTCTAAATTATTATCATTATTTTTGTACTTTTGGGAGGGATCCATAGTTTTTTAACGGATTTGTAGGCCGTCGGTAAGTGGGATATATACTAACATGTCAACAATGGCAAGATGGGGAATTTGCAAGACTTTGGAGATTCTAGTTCTAACTTCTAAGCAGTTTACAACCAAGGTCCTTGAACTTAGGGGTACTATATATCAATGCACCTGCTAGTGGCCTCGTGTAACTATGGATACCCATTGATCATCCATCCAATGAAAATGTCATAAACTTACCATAAATCTAGCTATAAATTATTATGTTGAGTTGATTGGACATGACATGGGAATTGGCACAATTATATATAGACTTCGATTTAGTCACTTGAGTGGGATGGAGTGTGATTGAAATTAATCACAAATTTGGGTTAGAGGATTTTGCAATAGTCTGGATAGAGAAGACTTAAGAGTGATTGATGGGGGGGGCTTCTTATAACTCAAATTTTATTTTCTTAGTGTATTTGACCCCATAATCAACATTAGAGACCCCGAATTAGTCCATTGAAATTAAGTTAGAATGAGTGAATCATGAACCTATAGGGGGTAGGTTGTACTAGACCCCCTTACTTGAGTGGCACAAATCCTAAGGTTTGTGGGGGTATTATGTGTAAAATATATCTTATAAGTATGAGTTTCACTTGTTTTTTATTTACTTTTATTTTACAAAGGTTGACATTACCGTGTGATGTGCAAGCAACAATATACAAATATGGGAAACTCCTTTGAAGAATATGCCCCTCGCTACAGACTATGCTACATAGCTTGAATATGCTACAAATTCCATGATGACTTATGGACAATGAAGTAATGGCATTGTTTACAAACTAAGAGAGATGAGCATATTGCAAGCATTGGCAAAATTGATGGGAGAGTTGGTTTTGAATCTATATCACAAATGGAAAATATATCCACAACAGGGATGGAGGCATGGCACTTTGGGCATTTGAGAAACGGACCAATGTGCAAAGATAAATGTAGTGCAATATTCAGTAACTTCAAGCGGATCAATGTCTCTCATAAAGGAATAGGGGGCATAAGCACAGTCAAGTATACAACTCCATTACCTGGCATAGGTTTAAGTGAAAGTGATTCAAAACTATATACTAACTTTGACTTTTGTGTTGAAGAAAATCATTAGAATTTGAAAAACACATAGATCTACAAAGCCAAGCAATTCATGTTGACAAACAAAAATTCAAGAAAATCTTACATATTTTAGAAGACGGTGCAAGAAGATATATTGAACACATAATTGTCTAATTTAAAAAAAAACATAATAAAATTGCTTAAAAAATTGATGTTTTTCTTTTTAAAAATTTGTAATGATGCCATTGAGTTTATAATAATTCCAAGGAATATGAAAAGAAATTCAGCTTTAAAATATTTAAGGTCGTGAAATCTATGTTCAAAACTAGATTTAGCCATCACGTTTTGAGCAGTACTTTTAATGACAAATTTTGAAGATCCCATCTTGATATTCTATATTTGAGTACCTAACACAACAATAAAGGGCAACATGAAGACAAATTTCATCTAAACAACACTTTGCTACTACTTCTAGACGTTTGACCAAAACAATCATGATTTTCATATATTGAAGCATTTTTTTCGTGAACTTCACCATGTTTGCTCACTTCAAAGATACAAATGACTGTGAAGATCCTCATATCATGGACCCTACATACTTCTTGGGCGTTGAATCAAGGGATGATACACTTCTCTCCCCACAAAGAGTTGCAGTCCCTCCACACTCAGCCACTCGCGTAGCATCACCAACAACGTCCATATATACATTGTCCATCTCCAGTTTCATTGGATTTGACATCATACATTTGGTACTGAAAACTGCACTTGTTGATGCCACATAGAAGGGAACCAAAATTTCAACAGAATCTACCGACCAGATTCATATTACAAACATGGAAATTGAAGAGAGGTGTGCCAAAGCTCAAGAACTGTTGCTACACACTCAGTTGGAGAATTTCAAGATGAGAGATAAGAGATTAAATCGAACTCAAACTGGCATGGTAACTGCAATTTTTGAATTGACCAAAGTCATGGGAAAGGCATTTCTGAAATGACTTGACATAAATTGGCGTTAATCTGTAACAAAACAACAACAATACCTCAATGGAAAGTTCAAATAATAATCATAATCGTTCTCAATGTCTAGAGTGTTGCAATTTGGTATGGTTACCTTCAAAAACATCAACAAAAACTATAACTAAGAAAACGATTAGATGGTTTTCACATCCAACCAATACGTTCACAAAATACAACCGAATGAACGTACAACATGAGTCAAATATCTAGCATTATTGTATGCAAAGAATCAAACGCCCAACAATATTGTTTATAAGGGGCAGGTGTTCCAGTTCGATTAACAAAAATGTAATTCTTACAACCATGATTTTCCCACAAATTTATCTAAGCTCTTAGCATCTATGGGATCAAGCAAATAAATCTTCCTAATTGTATCACACTCCATTATCACATTTGACATAATTGAATTTGCATCTACCACTTACAATCTATTTGGTTGTAGTGGAATTTAAGGTAATCTCGAGCAAAGTAAAAATAATACATCACATATTCAAAGGTCAACATGGCAAATCCCTTTTTAAATGCAATTTTATGTTTTTTTGGAGGTCGACGGGTTGCTTGCACAATTCCCATTTCGTGCCAAATTTCCTCCACTTCATTTGAACATGCCCAATCCATCACGTACCACTATCAACTCCTTGGAAAACTAAAGTCAGGGTGTTGTTCTTGGGAGGTCTCTCTTTGTTGTGTTTCTTGGCTGTTTTAACTATTGAAGAAATTCTAGTTCAATTCTGGACACCAAAAAGATGGCCACATTAGATTCCAAAAATGACCAACATGGAAGTGGGCGAGAAGGAGGTGTTGATGTAGTCGTCGTTGTTGTTGAAGTAGATTGAATTTTTAACTTGCATAAGCTTGTCCTTGGACAACAATGAGTTGGCATTAAGTTGGTAAACCAAAGTGGTCTTGTAGATTTGATGTCCATCATACTTCACCATCAGCATAACTTTCACAATTGTAGTATTAATTTCTCCAGACACTTCCTCACAATCCAACTTATATGAAATAACCTATTGTGCTTCATCCTCAATAATGGGTGGAGGAAGCAAAATCTCATCCACGACTTCGTCCTTCAGAATACCGTCAAAGTTTCCATTCCCTTCTTCCATTTCAACCCTCAAAACTACAAGCACTCTCATTGGTGTGAGAGGCGGAGCCGGTCTAAGTTTGCCACAAATTTTGCTTGAGGACCAACGGACTTTTTGGAAAAGTATCTTGACACCCGCATTGAAAACCTCTTCGATACCTTTTTGAAGCTATTATTTTTAATTAATTCTCCATTCATTCACCCTTGCTTTGCAAACTTTTCCCTTCCTGTTGAAGTAATATTGCAAGTACTCAAAGGATACCCTACTAGCATTGCTACTTAATGTTATGTTTACATGAGTTTTCGACTAGATTAATGCATATATTGGTTAAATGGAATAATTTAAGATTTAGGGTCGATTTTGACTCTTTAACCTAAAAATGCTAGAAAATCATCTTAAATCCCATCTTGAAGCCCACAATGGGCATCTTAGACCTTCAAGGGCTAACAATGAGTTATTGTTTGCACAAGTGAGGTAACATGATACATTTTGAAGGTACACATGTTGTGTCATATCATATCCTCAATTTATGTATAGTCTCGCCTCGTTGATATGTCACTCGTTTATACAACACCCTCGATATTACGACACATTTTTGTGAGACGAAACTTTCTGGTTCAAAACTCCCTCTTTTATACGACTACGACATTTGATAATGCAACATTTAGAATCTCCGTTTTGTCATATTAAAGAGGTAGTCAATGTTAAAATTCCTTTCATCTATGTTATGTACATCTAAAATACATCCATTTTCGCTTGGAAACTACTTGGGAACTTCACTTATCATTGGGATCTTAATGATAATTAGGATAATGGACATGGTTAGGGTTAGAGTGGCCTCTTGCCTAGTATGTTGCCTTGTACACGGGTGATAAAGTATCATCAGTATCTTGATGCTAAACGTCATGCATCATTGTTGTCTAGTTTCTTATTAGAAAACTCTTTATTAGTTTTCAAATGTGAGTAGGGAATTTAAATGGGATGACAATTGCTAACTTGGGTAGGCAACACCAAAGATCTTTGGACTCTTATTTCAAGAGTTATTGAGAATATTTATATTTGTTTGGAGTTATAAATTATTATTCCATACCATGTATATTGCTTATACTCATTGTATATATTCGTAATCCCCTCAATAATACAACAACTTTACGCCATTTGTCACATTAATGAGAAGACAACACCTCGATAGTATGATTTTTTGGTGTGTTTCCCAAACGTGTTGTACTAAAGAAGGAGAACAATATAACAATGTCTTTTGGCTTCACAGAACCCACAACTCCAACCTACAAAGAACAAATCCACATACTCCATCCATCACCCCACTTCCTATAGAGCAAAACCTTATGAGAGGGCCCGATCTGGAACCTAGACATGCACCTTTAGGGCCTATACTACATCAACTATCAAAAACCACACATCATACCACAACATCCTAACCTTCTCAAACGGGCCCATAATGAACTCCTTAGACCAATGAGCCTCCAACAAATCATGGAACCCTCTTAACTCCCCACCCTCCCACATAACACAAATCCTAAATTTTAGTAACGCTCAATCCAAGGGATATTGCCATTAATATCTATTTTCACCCAAATATTCCCAAACCCTCTATGACCCTTATGTGATCTTTCCTCACACCAAATGGACAACTAGGCCCACATACTAGCTTGGTGCCAACACCGAACGATACACAACCTACATATAGACATACACAACAAGGGATTAACACACATCCAAGAACTCATCTCAACAATCATCACACATGATGGAAATGCCTAATAAAATGGTAGCTCCAATCCTAACTGCCCAACAAAACATACCACTCCAGCCAAAATATTGTCATTTACATGCACACACAAATCATGATTGTGTGAGTGACAAGGCAGTTTTGCCCACAGTACATTTCTAGTTTGGAATAAATGTGGAACCCCATTAATTGGGTTTCTAGGAACTTTGATGTGGATAAGTATTTTATTTTACGCTACTTTTGATGTAAGGTGACTAGTTTCTTTTGTGTAAGGTATTGGTCGGAAGTCTCAAGAAAGATTGAAGGGTAGACCCCAGGTCTCAGAGCCACATTAATTCCACCCAACTAGACAATTAGAAGGATCCATGCTAATAATTCCCATTCTAATTTTCCACCCACACTAATAAGACTATTTAATGTAGCACTAGCGAGTTCATACATATTTAGATTTTTGATGCTTGTTCTCACTCATAGTAGCTTCCGCGAGCCAAGTGGCGATGTCGCATAGGTTGTGTCTGAGAGCAACTTCCTTGTGCCAGGCGGTGATGTCGCATAGGTTGTGTTTGAGAGCAACTTCCTCGATCCAGGCGGTGATGTCGCATAGGTTGTGTCTGAGAGCAACTTCCTCGAGCCAGGCGGTGATGTCGCATAGGTTGTGTCTGAGAGCAACTTCCTCGAGCCAGGTGGCGATGTCGCATAGGTTGTCTCTGAGAGCAACTTCCTCGAGCCAGGCGGCGATGTCGCATAGGTTGTCTCTGAGAGCAACTTCCTTGATCCAGGCGGTGATGTCGCATAGGTTGTGTCTGAGAGCAACTTCCTCGAGCCAGGCGGTGATGTCGCATAGGTTGTGTCTGAGAGCAACTTCCGTCCGCCAGGGGGACTAGTCATATAGGTTGTGTCTTGCAAATGTCGCTTGACTGCAATGCATTTGGATCAAGTTCATTAATACGACTTACCAATTCAAAAAGCTGAAATAACGTTGAAACTGGTTGTGACACTACAAAACAACAAAATTGTGGATCACAAGAATTGGCAGCATCACCTACTATACTATGGAAAGAATGATCAAAAACCATAGTGACGCCAGATTGGAAGAAACAACTCTGAATGGCTGATTATTGATTTTGTGCATAGCAAGCTTTCAATAGGGATCGCAGGCACACTACTCAATGCATGAACCTACATGAAACTGATCAACCCATCATGCATCAATACTACTCAAAATTGAATGTGCAACTACATGACATATGTGTGGAGTGAATGTTGACACCCACTTCAATTACCTTGGATATCACCTGCTATTGTTGTGGCCTCACTGCAGACTGACTGCGAATGAGTGGTCAGGAGTAGCATGCCCATCAAGAGAACAATCTGCAATGGAGAACATGTTCTTGGTGGGTTCAAACGACCGAGTTTCACCTCCACTGAGTTCTTCATGATTTTGATGATCATGCACTAGATCAAACACAGAGAAATTAGAGACTTTCAACTTCAAATGGCTTTGAGTCCACTGGTTCATGTCAAGTGCCTTCAACTTCTTGCTCAAACACAAGACTCATCCAGCGGTTTATATAGGCTTGAAGGAGTGGGGTCCTTGTTGCCTTGAAACGAGACTTGTTCTATGGAGTCTACATTATTCAATGATAGTCAATGATGGTCCGCGTCATGAGCTTCAAATGCCAAAATCTGAATGAACAATAAATTGGACATATTATTGAGACGATGACATCATGGCTTATATTAACACACTTAGAATCATTTGACTTCATGGCCATTTAACTTACCGACGAGGCTTGATGAGCTTTATAGGAATCTGAACAACGTGTAAAGTTGAGAATTTAGGAAGCTTCTCGGTGAGAACGGTATCACTACTAGAAATTATGATCGTAGAATACAATTCATATTTGACATGGGCGGTCATTGGCACGTAAACCCACTCACAAGACTTGGTCCGATCTTCGATGTGTATAGATTGTATTTGACTATTGTGTGTGGAATCATGTGCTAGTGATCACCCTTATCAAATGCGAAGCGTGTTTGAGGATCACATTTTCTAATCAAATATAATCATGGAACACGCTTCCTAAATGACTGTCCTTTGACAATGTAACTGAAAATGAGGCACACTTTGTTTTGGAATGTCCCCTTTACAAGTTCATCAAAGATAAGTTTCCTTCACTACTTGAGAATGTAATACTTGGAAGTCTCAAGTCTTTCTCTCAATAAGAACATCAAGTTGGTATTAGCATGTATCTCATGGAGACTACCACCTTGATATTGCACTCCACTACTACAAGGAATTAGCATCTTTGACACCATCATGATGTATTTTAATCACATTAACCTTTTGGCTTTCCAGACCTTAGAATCGATTTCATTCCATTTCATTGATGTGGGAAATATTTCAACCACTTCAACAACTGGCCACAAGCCTAATTAATTAATTGAAAAATAGTGAATACATCATACCAATTATAGTTGGTTGATAATATACAAGACACCATGCAAGGTCTTGCTAATGCCCACATTCCTTCATTGGGTATGAGTACATTGCCTCATCCATCCATTGACAACATACGTTTTTATCATTTATGGCTGGAAGTGAGTTACTATTTAAAGCTAGTTTAGTACCTAAATTAGCACCAAAGATCCAGATCACTAAGATTGACCCAGAAGTCTTGATTACTAGTTCAGATAAATAAAGTGGTATGTTTGTATGGGCTGGGGAGTGTTTTCATAGCTAGAGCATTTTCCTCTTTTTTTTATTGTGCTAATGATAATATCAATTTTGTTTCAAGCAATTTAATAAGAATTAAGCAATAAGACGGTTCCTTCTCTAGTGCAAATAATAATACATGCATATTGGCAAACTGTAAAATTGTCTAAGCTAGCACAGTAGGTTGTTGACTCGTTAATTTGCAGATGCGTGGGACACTCGTCATCCTTGCTTCTTCACATTCCACAAGACATATTCATGAGAAGTTCTTTTCTTTTCCTTCCTCTTTGTAATTGCCAAGCCCAGGTTTTGCTTCACTTCTTCATTTGGATTTGATTTTTTTTGTTGAGACCTTCAAAAAAAAGTGTTTTTGTTTTGTTGTTTTTTTTTTTCGGCTGTCATTTTTCATTGTTTCTCCTTATTTATTATACATTAGAGCCAATCTTGTTTCCTGCATCGCTTCTTCTTTAGAGTGACTTGTTTCTCAATTCTAACTCTTCACGTTCTTCTTCGTTCTAGGCATAACTTTGTTTTTTAAAGGTCATTTTATAGTTCATATTATTCCTTTGAGATTGCATTGCTTTCCTTATAAGTTGTGTATAGTTCTCTTCTCTTTTTGGAAGTCATTTTGCTCCTTCTACTCATAATGTTTTTTTTTTTTTTTCTCTTCCTACTTAAAATGTTATTTTATTTCTTAGTTTAAGGTACTACTCTACGTATGATATTTGGTGTCATAAACATATTTCATGTCACTGTGGTAACTTTTTGGATGACACTTCTTATGAATAAGTGAACAATATTGTCATGGATGATGGATGAGTTCATCCATTGGCCAAAACCCTACCTCCTCTTGTCAACAACTTTGTGATGAAATACTATCATGGATGATAGAAATTTGGATGGAAAATCACTTGGTAAGTGACGGTAATTGCAACACTCTAAATCTATAATTCCCCCAAAAAATTTACAAGGAGTGACAAATCATGTTGGGTTAACACTTAGTGTTGGTGACACTCTACCAAGGTTTACAATTAGTATTGAGCAAGACAATTACGACTGGTCACACTAAATATCATATTTTTTGTACTTCTGGGAGGGCTTAATAGTTTTTTAATGGATTTATAGGCCGTCGGTAAGTGGATATATACTAACGTGTTAACAGTGGCAAGGTTGGGAATTTGCAAGACTTTGGAAATTCTAGTTCTAACTTCTAGGCAGTTTACAACTAAGGTCCTTGTACTTAGGGGTACTATATATCAATGCACCTGTTAGTGGCCTCGTGTAACTATGGATACCCATTGACCATCGGGTCTGTCTAAACCTCCTCTACGAGCGTAACACGGAGCCCTTTCGCGGGCAGGGGCAGCCCGTCGCTCCCCGACCCTCCCTCTCCCCGACCCTGGCCGTCCCGAGCCTTGGCCGCCCGCCCACTCATCCACCGGGATGAACTTTCATCCCGTCGCGCTTACTCTCGGTGAGCCGACCCGACCACCAGGAGATCACACTCAAACAGATTAGGGGGTCGATCATTTCGCGGTGTGGAGATCGGGGCTTCGAGAGGGATGTCGAGGATAATGCATGATTCAAATGCGTAACTTTCTTGTGTGGTGGCAGAGAGGATTGGACAATGCGGGTAAGACAACGATCGTGAAGCGCATCAATGGCGAAGACACAAGTAAAATCAGCCCCACTCTTGGTTTCAATATCAAAACTATGCAGTACAATAGGTTTGTCCGAACTTTGTGGTCATGAGGCTTTTGGTTCAGACATTTTCCATCCTGTTTTTGCTACTCATATGATGATGCGACGATGTGACGATGTGATAATGATGCATCCTCGGACTCGAAGGTTTGGAAAATGTGCTCTGATGTGAGGACAAAATGTGAGCGGATTGCAGCTTCCGCCTCAACATTTGGGACATCGGGGGTCAAAAGACGTTGCGATCATATTGGAGAAATTATTATGAACAGACCGATGGCATGGTGTGGGTAGTCGATTGCTCAGACTACCGACGATTGGATGACTGCCGAAATGAGCTTCATGGCCTTCTTAAAGAAGAGGTGAATTAGGTCAATCTCCACCTAAACCAAATCTGTCAAGTGTTTTCGACAGCAGTAGTCTTAGCAATTAGCTCGTTTTGAAGGATTCGAGTGTTTCACCTTGAATCGTTCAGTGTGAACATCATGTGGTTTTCCCCGAGTTCATAGTTTGAGTGTCCTGTGAATCCTGAATTTGACACACGCACGCAAGCACTTACACACACACGCAAGCACTTACACACACACGCACGCACGCACACACAGACACACATACACGCACGCACGCACTCTTATAATTCTGAAAGTGTCTGCATACAACACTCGAATTATCGAGCAGCTACATATTTATGTGTTGATTTATATTTGCGCTTTATTTACCCAAACTGATTTTCCTGGTTGCATGCTTAGAAATTGACAGGGGCGTCGTTGTTGATCCTTGCCAATAAGCAAGATATCAAAGGTGCACTTCAACCTGAAGAGCTTGCGAAGGTGAACTTATCGTGTCATTTTAACCTTGGAAGGACCATTATGTGATATGCTGAATTTGGGTTGAAACTGTGCACAAAGCAATGTTATAGTGTAAATAGTTTTAAAATAATCCGCCAAATCCTTACTTACAACTCCTAAACTGACAATATTGTATCAAAGACCCCTCCATTGTATTCCAGCTTTTCTTCAATTTAGGATGATGTCGCTCAATCTTTCTGAAGGAGCATAAGTATATGAATGAGTGCTAGATTCTGTCCAGATTTTACTTACATAGCAATGGATACTTAAGACAATCCTTGATGACCCTTCCCTGTCAGTGTTTATGTATATAACTAATAGTTTGCAATCACTTCGTCATATCCCTGTGTGCAACTTATGTCAGTTTTGTGCAAATTGAATAGCAACTCCACCTTTGAACGAAGGGTTTTCTAAGCCTAATTTCTTTTTCTCTTTGGTCAGGTGTTGAACCTGGAGGTGATGGACAAGAGCTGGCACTGAAAAATTGTTGGATGCAGTGCAGTGTCTGGGGAGGGCCTCCTAGCTGGCTTTGATTGGCTAGTTTCTGATGTGGGCTCTCGCATCTACATGCTAGAGTGACCACACTCTTGCATTGCCTGATTGAAGTTATCCCAATATCAAGAATGTAGGAGCAGGGGGTTCCAAATTTCGACCATTTTTTAGGCATGTGTAGCTTGCATATAGTACCCATGAATCACAATTTGAATGCACCCAAGAATGTTACACAACAGGTTTGATATGCATTTCATTACCATTTCTCTGTACCAGCAGCAATCTTTATATTATACAAACCTGGTATTTCATGCCTCAAATATCTATAGGTGCATTATGAAATGAAGTTGATTTTAAAGTCCGGGAATGCAAAAGGCTTACAGGACTAAAAGTACATGAAGATAGTAGTGCAGTGCTCTAGCTTCTGTGAGGGAAAGGCTAATATTGACTTATGGTTTCATTGGTCCAATTACGGTGGTCGTCTACACTAAATATGATATTTAGTGTTATATAGTATTTAATGTCACTATAGCAACTGTTGGATGACACTTCTTATGAATAAGTTCACAAATATTGTCATGGATGATGGATAAGTTCATCTATTGGCCAAAACCCTACCTTGTCATCAACGTATGGATGATAATTGTCATGGATGGTTGAAAATCATTGGGTAAGTGACAGGAATTGCAACACTGTAAATTTAAAATCCCCCAAATAAGTTACTAACGAATGACAAATAATGTTGGGTTAACATTTAGTGTTGGTGGCACTCCACCGCAGTTTACAATTCATATTGAGCAAGACAATTAGAATTGGTGACACTAAATATTCAGCAACCAGTGCAAGAAATTCAACATTTCCCTCTAACATAAACAATGTGTAATGCGCAATATCAGCTCTTTCTGCCTTCTTTGTTCGGAACGGACGGCTAGCTTTCAAACCATTGTGCTAATATCCTGATATTCATTGTCACTGCGTGCTAAAAAACAGTACCCCTGCAGAGGTTTTGCATGTAACAGTTGTATCCTGCATTGCGTTACGTAATGATACAACTGCCACAAGAGTATCCACATGACAGACTTCAACAGAACTGGCAACATTGAAGAAGTCATTGGAAAAATCAAATTTTGATTTTGAAAAAACAAAAATCATCACTTGACAAAGAATGTATGGACATTGCTCAGTGCATGGTTGTGCACAGTTTCACTTGATTTTACTCACATTCACCACTCAGAAAATGTCATATGGTTGAATGAAATTGCCTACAAGATTGACAACTTCAAAGGGAAATGTGTCACAGAGAGACTCTATATGTACTCCCTTGTTTATGGTTTGTGCAGGCATTCACAATTTCTTCACCTTAAAATATAATCACTATAATCAGAAGAGATTATATTTTCCACCTGAAGTTTCATATGATGAACCACACTTTCAAGCACATTCACATCACTCAGAAAATGTCATATGGTCAACTAAATAATTTGGGTAGGCAATCGATCGATCAGGTTCAAGAAGAAATATGTCTCTTGTCAGAGAGAATCAACCTACCTATTCCCGTGTTTATGATGGTTGTTGCAGCATTCAAATTTTCAACAAAACAAACTTTCAACATTCCCTTTTTATTGAGACTCGAGGAACAAATCTCCAAGAGTTAGGGTGTGTATTTGTAGGAAAAGATGGCGAGCCTAGTCAAAAGGCGAGTTCCTATTACTCCTCACCCTCTTATGAGCTTATCTTAAAATATTCAGTTGTACTTAAGCCTTCACACATGCTGTTTCTCACCAAATCAGAATGGCTCAATGAAATTGCACAATATTGTCTTGCATGGTTTTGGATGCAATCCTTGCATCAAAGTGCCATTTCGATTGCCACTCCCGGATAACACTCTTATGTGAAGGTCTTGGCTCGAAAACAAAATGTTCCTTTTTGTCTTGGCAACCCCAGGAAGGATTTCTTCACATAAAGATTTCTGTGAAAATCAATCGAAGCTTGACACTCTGCAGTGAACTTGACACTCAAAGCACCTCAAATTCATGCCATTTTCAACCGCTGAATTGGGTTGATTAGTGCGAGGTGATTAGCGAATCCAAGTTGAGACCGGGATCCCTGTAAGCCCGACAACACTCCGATCTCCACACCGCGAAATGGTTCCCGGAGCCAATCTCTCTGACTCGAATCCAAGTTGAGACCGGGATCCCTGTAAGCCCGACAACACTCCGATCTCCACACCGCGAAATGGTTCCCGGAGCCAATCTCTCTGACTGACCCCGTGAGTGGGGCTCGATGCGAATCGCCGCTAGAGCGCGGACCTGAGCTCGGATTACGTGTTCAGGTGCTCGTTCTCAAACCTGATCATCGCAATGGTCGCCTCCTTGAAGATGGCTTCGAGCTCTGCAGAAACAAAAGAAGCAACGCAACCTCCATGCGTCTCTCGAAGCCCCGATCTCCACGCCGCGAAATGATCGACCCCCTATTCTGTTTGAGTGTGATCTCTTGGTGGTCGGGTCGGCTCACCGAGAGTAAGCGCGAGACCCGAGAGTAAGCGCGACGGGATGAAAGTTCATTCCGGTGGATGAGCGGGCGGACGGCCAAGGCTCGGGACGGCCAGGGTCGGGGAGAGGGAGGGTCGGGGAGCGACGGGCTGCCCCTGGCCACGAAAGGGCTCCGTGTTACGCTCGTAGAGGAGGTTTAGACAGACCCATTGACCATCCATCTAATGAAAATGTTGTAAACTTAAAATAAATATAGCTATAAATTATTATATGGAGTTGATTGGACATGACCTCAGAATTGGCACAATTATATATAGACTTCGATTTAGTCACTCGAGTGGAATGAAGTGTGATTGAAATTGACTACAACTTTGGGTTAGAGGATTTTGCAATTGTTTGGATTGAGAAGATGGGGGTGGGGGGGGGGCCAAGGTTAATTTGTGCAATAGTTTACTCAAGTAAGTTGATTGTGAAACATTGGGAACTTGGTAGGGGGGGAGGGGGATTCTTACAACTTAAATTTTATTTTCTTAGTGTATTTGGCCCCATAATCAACATTAAAGACCCCGAATTAGTCCATTGAAATTAAGTTAGAATGAGTGAATCATGAGCCTATAGGGGGTAGGTTGTACTAGACCCCCATACTTGAGTGCCACAATCCTAAGGTTTGTTGGGGTATTATGTGTAAAATATATCTTATAAGTATAAATGTCATTTTTTAGAAAAAATTAGAAAGGTTGACATTACCATGTGATGTGCAAGCAGCAATATACAAATATGGGAAACTCCTTCGAAGAATATGCCCTTTGCTACATAGGCTTGAACATGCTGCAAATTCCATGATGATTGCTTAAGGACACTGAAGTAATGGCATTGATTATAGCTAAGAGAGATGAGCATATTGCAAGCATTGACAAAATTGATGGGAGAGTTGATTTTGAATCTATATTTACAAAATGGAAAAGATATCCACAATAGGGATGGAAGCATGGCACCCCGGGCATTTGAGAAATGGACCAATGTGCAAAGATAAATGAAGTGCAATATTCAGTGACTTCATGTGGATCAATGACTATGAGGAAGGAATGAGGGGTGCAAGCACACAACTTCATTACCTTGGATAGGTTCAAGTGAAAGTGATACTATATACTAAATTTTAATTTTGTGTTGGAAAATTTCATAAACATTTGAAAAACACATTGATCTACAAAGCCAAGCATTTTATGTTGACCAGAAAGAAAAAAAATTCAAGAAAAATCTACATATTGTAGAAGATGGTGCAAGTAGTGTGCAAGTAAATATATTGAACACGTAATTGTCTAAAAAAATTTCATAACATAAAAAATTACATTGAATTGATTCTTTAAGGAATTTTTGTAATGGTGCCATCAAATTTATAAAAAAATCAAGGAATATGAAAGAAAATCCAACTTCAAAATATTTAAGGTCGTGAAAGCTGCATCCAAAACCAGATTTAGCTATTACTTTTTGAGAAATGCTTTTAATGACAAGTTTTGAAGATCTTCTCTTGATATTTTACATTTGAATACCTTACACAACAATAGAGGGCATCATGAAGACAAATCCAATTTAAACAACCCTTTGCTATTACTTTTAGGCATTTGATGAAAATAATTATGATTTTAGTATACTGGAGCATTTTTTCATATACTTGACCGTGCTTGCTCCCTCCAAGGATATATACAAATGATAGTGAAGGTCCTCAAATCATGGACCCTATGTAATACTTCCCAGGTGATGAATCTATTGGAAGTCAATAAGACTAGAGATGAAATTGCACAAGCATATACACATACACAAAGGCATATGAACAATGCTTGAAGTGAGATGGTTTCATGCTCTCGTTGCTTTGCTTTTTCTTGCTTTTTCTTCCTTTCTTTGGTTCAATTAAACAAATATGGGATAACTCTTATTTCTCTTAGACCACCATTGTGGCCTTATTCTGATCTTATTTTTTCTCATGCCTCTTCCATTACATTTCTATTAACTACAAGCAATCTAATGCTCTTCCTTCTACAATTCCTTCTAGTACTACATTTCTATGATTATGAGCAATCTAATGTTCCACCTTCAACACTCTCACTTTACAAGTAGTCAAAGACTTGTAATATTATAATTGAGTTTTTTAATTTCTATAACTGATATACTCAGATTTTAACATTGCCCATAGATTTCCACACATGATTTCTAATTGCTTCACTCCAATTCAAAGGAACTTTTAATATTTTCACATTGGCCCATTTCTCAACACGTTGAGGCAAAATGCGGTCCTTCCAACATTCTCCAAGTGGTCGCCGCTCCCTCATGGGGTATCGCCACTCCTCGCCGAATCCCTCAACAATGAAGTCATTGTTTGTTGAGGCTTTACGTGCTTCTTCAATTGCAACCTCATTACCTCCCACTTGCTCTTTGTCATCCACGGATTGTCCACCATCATCACCGCATGGCCTTCATTTCTCATGAAAAATAGTGAACATATTGTACCAATTATAGTTGGTTGATAGTATACAAGGCAGATGTTATATATATATATATATGTTCACTTCCATTGAGTAAATAAGCAATTGACTGGGAGTTCATTTTCAAAGTGAAACCGTCAATAAAGCATGTAATTAACTTAGAAGTCATAACCATTACAAAACCCTTATTAGCATTGAGGTTACAATTTTGTGGCTTATTGTTCAAAGGGTCTTTGTCATTTTAAAATGGAATTAAAATTATATTTAATTTTTAGTATGTATATATTATAATAGTTTAGTTAAGACCTTCTACTTTCACAAAGTCATCATACACATTTAAATTAATTAAGTATGATTAAATGTGATATAAATCAATAATCTTGAGTACGTAACTCCCATATTATACGCAGAGGGCATCGTCCCTCAAACAACTTAGAGGATGGCTTTTGTAAAAATTCTATCAAATAATATAAAATAAAAGAACCAAAAATTTGGGTGAAGACCAAATTAAATAAAATAAGATATAGAAAAAGTTGGGTGGATAGTTATTATAACAAAAAAATCCACAATGTATATAGAATTGAATCACCTTATTTTTTTGGACCTATGCCTATGCATAATTTAAAAAGAACCACACAAGTAGTTGCCTCTAATTCAAATTAAAAGTCATTGGCAATGTTTTATTTTTAGTAAAAATCTTAAATTTTTAGTAAAAAAACCCAAAAAGTCATGTAGTCTGGCCCATGGTACATGTATTAAAAAACCTCACACAATCAGGTTTTTGATGCAATTCTATGCTTCAAAGAATATTCATTTCCTATACATAATTACATTTTTGGATTCCTTGTTAGAACGGCTACAAGAGTTTCCTACATTAAAATAAGTTATATCACTTGAGATTGGACTAAAATGCATTATAAGTGATTATAATCATGGCCATATAATACAGGAGTTGCATACCCAAGTCTATAGTGCCCAAACTTTTTTACAAGGAATGATAAATAATGTTAATTTTACATTCAGTGTTGGTGACCCTACACGGGTGACTTACAATTAAGCAAGACAAATAGATTTGGTGACACTACATACAATATTTAGTGTAATGTTTACCAGACCGTCTGTGGACTTGTTCCAAGTCCTAAATTGGTCCACTTGTTGTGTCATTGAAGTGCAACTTCCAAATTGCCGGAAGCCCCTTAACTTAAAGTTAATGGATTTCAAGTCTTGTTGCAAGAGGCAATTCCTCTAGCTAGTATTCATGAACTTCAGAACTTTGTAGATCCTAAATGGAAAACTGACTGGGAAGGTTTTCATTACGTCCTTTATTGGTGCAGGAGAAAGTTCAAGCTATCTGATATGAACGGGCTCCCTAAGGTAGCCAAATCTACGACCACCCAAAATTTGATGAACTAAGGTCTAGGAAATTGCAAATAGTATTGACTTTAAAATTTCTATCATCAGATCTAGAAAGAAAAAGAAAAATGCATCTAATTTAGATTTTTAAATAACCTCAAAACTCAATATAAATTCGTTTGTTCAATTTTGAATGAAATTATTTTCAAAAAGTTACCAAGGCTTCGTATTCTATGATAAAAAAAATCTCCATCTTATGATGGAATACATGCAGCCTAACACATGCATGTCGTGACTTCATCTTTGATATTCAAAGTTACTTCAATTTGTAAATTATAGGAGCTAGCATTGTTAGGGTTATAACTTTTTGGGTTATTGCTATCTTTATAACCCTAACACCGACTTATTAGGGCACCAACAACCATCTCTGGAAAATGATATCCCAACCCTCTTATGGGCCAAGTTCCATGTGCCGGTCCCGGTCTGTTTTTTCAAAATAAATGGGTGGGCCGGTGAAAAGAGGGTGGTGCCATGTGCCCATCCCTCTCACCCAAGGACCAGTTCCCCCCATGGATGGGTGTCCCACATTTTGTGTTGTGCAAGAACGGGTGTCAAAGGACCGGCGGTCCTAACGGTCACAAGAAGGACATGTGCCGGTTAAAAAGCTCCGGTGACCGGATCGGCCGGTCGCCTAGGGTACACCCTTGGATACTAAAGACCACTTTGTTCTTCTAGTCCCTTCTTTTGAGGAGTATTCCTAGGGAACGTGTATTTTATGATGTTTTTAGAATCTAGATGACCTTCATTGCCGGTGACCTTAATAAAGTGTCATGTCTTATCACTCACCAAATTTAGTTAGAAAGTAGGAAATCGAAAAAAACCGGCACCCCACATAGAAGTACCCCTCCATAAAATGGGTGACATTACCCATTTTTTGGATGATGTCACCCGTTTCTCACCCATTTAAAAAACGGACCGGGACCGGTACATGGAACTTGGCCCTATTACTAGTGGCATGGGGATAAATGAGGGTTGACTAATCGAGGAGCTCTAGCATGCATGAGACAAGAGTTTCCTTGACTTTTGCACTCCATCTTTTGTCTCCATATCTTCTTTTCTTTTTTATTCTCATCCTGTAAGATTTTTTTGGGGCAGGCTGACTTAATTTCATTGAGATTTTTGGAGTGAGTTTGGGGTAAGATTTTGCTTGGATTCTTGCTATGAAAGCAACTTAGAGAAAGGTTGGTCAATCCATTAAGGAGGGCTTCTAGGACCATGAGATGTTGGGTTCCAAACCCCACAAACTCAATTTTTGGCCAAAATTATGTGTCAGCCATAAACCCCCACCCTTATGCGTTGTAGTCCGGGTGGAAGCCTATGTCTCATATGCACTTGATCACTCTCACATAGCCCTTGGATCCTATTCCCAATGCTTCAACAATGTAAACACACACTTTTATTCAAAGAACACAAGGTCACAAGTGTTTAAAAACACCCTTTTCCTTTGTGATCATTGCTAACTGCAATCACTTAATGAAAATCAACACCCGCTCTTAAGCTTCCAACCCATAATAATCTACTACCTAACTAACTTGAGTCAATTCCCACAGGCCTAACAGTAACACCAACCCACACAGTTGGCTCACCAAGCTCCACACTTAATTCAACCATTCACTATCTACCCACCCATTTTCTACCCTAATTAGCACTCCCACTAACCTAATCACTAGTATAGGTTATTCACTGGTCAATCTCCTGACTGCCCTTGCAACTTCGACCCTGGTTCACACTTTGAAGCCTCCCTTGGGCTTAGTTGCCTCGGCAGTCCCCTGCTTCCAGTGATATCCTCCTTCTGTGCTGCTCCAACCGCCTTCGCCTCAAGGCCCGCTGCGTGAGGAAGAGAACCACATCAATGGCCTCAGCCTACGAATCCAGGGCGGCCAAGCCCAACCCGACTCTACCCTACTCACGGTTTTACACTAGAAAACACTTCCCAGTTCACCCTTGCAACTTCAGCTTTAACCAGACCTTGCCCATTCCTTGCTGCAGTTGTCTTACTTACTTGCATTTTCCCAACTTCAGTCTCTGTGGTAGCTACCACCACACCCATCGAGGGACATGGCAGAGCTGATCACATTGCCGAATTCGGCCAAACCCACTCATCTCCTTCGATGGACCAGCAAGCCCATACCACCGCAGCCAATGCTGCATTCCTTGAATTGATCTCCTTTGCTGTCCGAGTTAATGCGGTAAGGGTCATGCCTACGAAGATCATGAGTCCAAGCTGCCACATAACTACTCCGCCCTTCCTTGACTTCAACGTGCCCCGTCTCCAAAGGCCACAACCTTCGTACCTCGCCACTCGGAGTTCGAGGAACATACCAGCATTCAATCCCGATTCGTGCACCTTCACACAGCATGACCAGCTGCAAGCGATCCAAAGAAAGAAAAAAATCTTGTGCACCTGAGATCTCCTCTGAACTAAATTCGAATTAGACTCTTGACAATGCACTTCAGCTGCTCTCTCGGACCCGAACCCCAACTTGCTCCGAATTTCCACACCAGCTCCAGGAATTGGCACCAGTTTCTACCCTCCTTCACACAGTTGCTTCGCCAAGCTCGGCTCGGCCTTGCTACAGTTGTCCATCCCCACAGGTTGATGGCCTCGCCCTTCCTCGGTCACCCAACCACATTCACATTTGTTGCCTCCCGTTGGCTGCAATCTCAGTGGCCTCTAACGGAAGAGGAGACAGCTTCGCATCTGAAGCTAAGCTGCCACTATCCAATTTTCGCAAGTCTCCCCCATCGTCCAAGCATTTGCTAGGTTTTTTCTTCGCCGTCCGAGAGAGAATGGCCGAGGCACTTTGGAGCTCTCCGGACCCCTCTCGGATCCGGAAATCCAGCTACGTAATCCCCATTGTGGGGACCCCCCCATCCTAAAACGAACACTAGCTTAGGCCTAAACGACCAACACCGTTAGCCTCAAGCCACTTGAGCAAGGCATTAACTAACTCTAATCACACTAATCACACTAATTAACTCGTTTTTTTATTTTTCTCACTAAATGACATATTAAGCATACAACTTAACACGACAAAGGTCTAAATCCTAAATTCCAATCCAATCTAACTCTTAACTAACTCAACAATTGCTAACTTTGATGTTTTGATCTTTTTAAAGTTTAAGCTGAATTGTGGGCACTAAATCGGGCTCACATTATGAAGAGCTTAGCAACTAGAAGGTTGTGATCGGCTCACTTTGGTTGTTACAAAAAATATTCTAACCAAGAAGTCATTATGAAAGGTTGTAAGCAAAAGTTGTAAGTTGTATCAAGACGGTTATAGTTTTATAACCATCAATGCAAGTAGTCCCCAAATCATGATAAGAACCTTGTAACTTGAGGTTGTAACTAAAGCTTCTGAAATGAATTTGTAACCAAAAGGTTGTAACCTATATATATATATATATATATATATAAAGTTAAGTAATACTTTTTCAATAAGAGGTTTGTCACATGCGAGGTCACATGCTCACAAGGCCATGAGATATTGAAATCCAAACTCCCACAACTATTTTTGGGTAGGCTATAAATAATGTTTTAACCAAATGGTTGTAATATGTTGACACTCCATGTGCATTGTTGGGACATTATAACAAGGCTACAACTGAATATGTAATTATTGATATTACAAAACTAGCTTTTGGCTAAATTATAAAGATGTGTGTAATGAAAGATTGTATGTTGCTTTAGAATTTCATGTACACTCTAAAACTCCACTTGTGACAACCAAAGTGCACATGATATCAAGGAGTTTTGTAGGGTTAACATGGATGCGTGATAAAAGAGAATTAGTGTAGCATGTGACATCATGAAATAACACAAAGCCAACATCATAATAATGACAATAATTACAACAATGGCAACATGATGCATGCAAGCGCGTGGTTTGAGTTCTTTGGTGAATTAATTTAATGTCAAGACCCATGATATATGGGTGGGAAATGCAATAATAAGGATTGAGATTTAAACTAAGAACATCTATCCCCTAGGGTTTTGGGATATAAGAAAAGAAGTGGCATTAAGAGGTTGATATTAGAGAATTTAGAGCGTACATTGTTACAAGGTTACAATGCAATTGTATCATTTTTGACATGCATAACTTGCAACGTTGAACATGATTGTAACCATCTTATTTTTGTTCCATCAACACTTAGAAATCTTTCATTAACTTCAATAATAGGATTTTTTTATGATAATAGGAATACATAAAATTTTAACCATGGTACGATATAAGTATGTGTCATCATTCAAACTTTTGAGTGTGTTGTGTCCTTGTACTTATCCTTCATCACTCAAGTAGCATAAAACTTGTTTAGAAGTCAAGTAACTTACAACATCACATGGTTGCCAATGTATTCACGAATGAATGAGCCAAATGTTTAGGAAGTTACAACACTCATGTTACAAGCTTCTTTCCATGACTTAGCCCTTGGTTTCAACCTTTATTTATAATATTACAACCCTCTAGGTACAACTTGCAACTTTTGCTTACAACTTTTCGTACCAACCTCTTGGTTACATGATTTTTTGTGACAATAAAGCGGTCTAGTTACACCCCCCCCCCCCCATTACTAAGCTCTTCATAGCTTACCAAAAATCAAGGTTGTGGAGTTTGGAACCCAACACCTCATGGCTCTAAAAACCCTCCTCAAAAGCTTGACCAACATCTCTCTAAATTGATTTCATGGCAAGCATTTGATGAAAAATTCACTCTTACAAATTTCTTAATAAAATCAATTCAAGCGGCCCATAAATAATCATAAGGGTTGAATACAACAACCAAAAGAATATGTTTATATAAGGTAGCTAACCCATCCCCAACAACCACCCATTTTTGCAACTTAGGCCAATTTATTAAGTGCAATACAAATCAATTTTCAATCAATGCTAACATGTTATGGTTGAAACCCAACTTAGCCAAACGTTGGTGGCTAAGTTGACAACTAGGTTTACATTGCAAGCATATTAAGGTGCCATAATTATCAATGACAAGAATCAAGCATTCTTGATTTAGTAAACGATTGATGATCAAAAGTAGGGTAGCCTATATCACAAGTATAGGTCAAAAAGAATATCGGATCAAAAAATTCATAGTAAGTTGGTTCTTGTAGATTTTTTTTTGAGAAAATATGTATTGCTTTTCATTTCTAATTCTCTAAATGAGATTTTTTTTTTAATGTGATTGTACCTAAACTGCAGATGTGCTATATTGGTCGAGAATGGGTCAGCTACCTCAAAGACAAGAAAAATGAGTCACAAAAGTCAAGGAAAGTCATTCATCGTGCATAATAGAGCTCCTCAATTAGCCAACACTCATTCATCTCTAAGGTATGTGAGGGATAACCTAGGCGGGGATTAGTGGCACTCAACTACTGTAAAGTTATCTTGTAACAAATACTAGATGAATCCATCAAGAAGCTTGATTGGAGCTTATTTTAGGTAAGTACCTTTGACTTGGCTTGTCCCTCTTAGCTATTATGAAGCATTCTCTATTTTGTAGATAACAAATAAGGAGGAAATAAATAGTATTTTAAAACTATGATTAAATTAATTAATAGAAAAAATAATAACATGAAGGCCTCATAAGAAAAGAAAGTAAGGTAGATATACGAAAAACGGTGAAAATAAGCTAATTTAGCCAAAAAGAGTGGCTTGAAATTGTTGCAATATTTTTCAAAGATGGAGTAGAGGAAATGATGAGGAATGCAAGTTGTTTCATAATTTTATTGCCTGTAAATAAGTAGTTACATTTTCCCAAAGAGGCAAGTAAGTAAAATCCCTTATTTGTATAGAAGAGTCTCCCTAAGTTGCGCATCAAACTATCCTACTTTGCTTAAGAATGCACACAAAATGGTTAACTCAACAACACCCAAAAGTGATCTCAAGTGGTACAAAACAACACCTATCTGGCCAATCACTGCATCCCATCTATCACTACATCCTTTTGAGGCCACCACTTTTATAATTGGCCATTTTGGGTCCACACAAGAATTCATCCCACCCCTAGTCTAGTGCACCAATAGTTTTCATTCATCGTTTTCGGTTTTCTACCTTAAATGGAGAAGTGGAGCAAAGCTTGGGCGTGTTCAAAGAAGAAGAGAAGCAAGGCATAACCTTATAAGTAGATTATGTGCCATGTGTAAAAGACAAGGATGACTGGGGGTCCCACACGGCTGCAAGTTGTCGAAATCACAAAGTCAACAACTTAATGTCGTAGCTTAGGTTTTATTAGAATTTGCTAACATGTGTGTATTATTATCCCGCGCGCATGAGACATGGGATCATCTTATTGTTTATTGCTTAAATTTCTTATAATAGAGTTGACATTATATTAGAGCAATGAAAACGAATGAAGAATGCTTTTGCTACGAAAATACTCAAGTGCCACGAATGCCACTTTACCTAAAGTGGCATGCTTGGGTTCCCATCAGCCCTTGGCACATGCCCTAAAATTGGTCACCATGGAGAGTACTCTCTGAGCTGGCTCAGACTTCCTTCCCCCTCTTTCCTCCTCGGTGCTCTCTTATCGTCGGTGTTTCTGCATCAATCCATTACAAGCAATGTGGGACCTTGTTGCGAAGCCGTTCCCTTTGTAATCTAGCATGTTTGGTGTTCGTTGTTATTGCGTATACATGTTTGTAAGATAGTATCCGGATGACAGTGTACGTGTCGGACGTAGACCAACATGTATGAGATCTTATACGACTGTGATTGACTTGATCATCATCAACGTGTAGTGCAAGAACGTGGAGAATGCAATGTAGAGAGCAATAAATCTCCATTTGATACCCTGGAAGATAGATACTAGCAGTTGCAAACAAATCGCCTGTTTTAATATCTCTCTACTGCTCTGGGATGAGGTTGGTCAGCATCTGGCCGTCATATCGAAAAGAGCGAAGTTTAAGTGTGGATCTTAGAGGCCGGATGCGGGAAGGAATGTAGCTTTTGGGCGGAAAGATGATTTTTAGGGCATGATCAGACGTTGTACACCAAACACAAACACAAAGGGGTGCTAAATCGGGGGGAGTAGTCTCAATATCGGTACCGGATGTTCACTAGATATGAGCTTTATAAACTGCAGCGGGTCTCGTGATCAAAACTAATATCTTACAATACACAAGGCCTTACATACATAGAAATAGTTGAAGTTAAGATTCTATTTGATCAATGAGTGTGAGGTATTGGTAGTTCATTCATTTATAGAGGACTTGGAACTCACCCTCTAAAAGTTGAATATTTGAAGGGGTGGAAGGCTTAGAGGGACCCCTCAAAATTGATTGGTGGTATGGAGAACGCGTGGGAGCCCCGTTTGTAAGAAACCCGCTGTAAATTGGCGGTAAGGGTGGTCAGGGGTGTGTTGATAACGCGCGAACATGCTCGACCTCAAATTTGCAGCTGATATATGATCTCAATCAATGCAATTGTGTGGCATTCATGACGTCGTTTACTCCTTGATCTCCATGATCAGCTGGAGTTTGGTAGGAGCAAACATTGAGTTGAAACTCTTTCATATCCTCGAGACTAGGTAACTGATCATAAGACTGTCAGAGCTGAATCTCTGATCCGACTGGTCACTCGATCATCGTCATTAAAATTTGGTGTTAATCATGGCATCATGGTGTGCAGCGAAGAAGTGCCCAGCCCAAGATGATTGCAGAGGCTACATCAACAAAAACCATGGCAACCAGACCGCCCAAAATTTCGTTGCATGCTGCGAGATTCTGTGCGGCCGATCGGCCAACGAAATGTTGGTGGCTCTCCAATGCGGCGGTGCCACGACTGCGACAGCGTGGGGCATCATCTTCTACTTGCTGCTCCTCTTGTTCGCCGGGGTGTACATCCTGACCGTGGGGCCATTTGTGAGAGCCAAGTCGGTCACATACTGGTTCGTCACGATCGGATCCCTTATCTTCACCACGGGAACGGGCGTGTTTGTGACGACAGCCACGAGCCCCTTCCGTGTACTCCAGAGCGTGCCGGCGTTGGGGGCAATGAACGTCGCGGTCTTCTTCTACTTCTACTCGGGGTTCCAGTATGCGGTGGGGCTTGCGTACGAAGGCGGGCCGCTCTTTGTTTTCATCGCCACAGCATACACGATATGCAAGGAGGTCGCTGAATCGACTCCTGAAAATACGTTCATGCGTGATGCCAACAGGGTCGCTCTGGCGATGTTAGTGATCGCGTTCCTCTGGATCGGTCACAGCGTATCCTACCGGCTTTACGGATATCGAGTGGATTGGAGACTGCAGGATTCCTTATTCAGCGAGTTGGTCATGAGAGATGAACGCCTGAATCCGAATTTCCAGCTCGGCGCCGCGCAGGGCCACCCTACATGGCGAACACCTATGGGCCAGAGCTCGAGCGTGGTCTTGACTGCTCTCGCGTGGACCGTGAACATCCTTGTGAAGGAAGACTTGGCCCACCAGAAATGTAGACCGGATTGGGTGTTTTATGTCATGTTATACGGTGCCCCGTGTTTAATCTCTGTGACTATTTTGTGGAACGTGTTCAGCGGGACTCGGTGCCGAAGTATACGTAAGCTCCTGAGGCTGGAACAACATCTTAGAGCACCTGACCCGCAGCCTCCTAGGGGAAGACGAGATAGGTCCTTCAAAGGATGGATTAAATCCGGCCTCAAATTTTTCTCACGTTCTCCATCTGCGCCACCGCGAGATGAAGAACCTGGTATTATTCCTGAAGTGAGACATTGCGAGACTACTCGTAAAGCGTATTATCCAGGTTCAAAAGCCTACGTGGATTACATGCGCAGTTTCTCAAATATTAATGATTTCAAGCAATGGAATTATAAGGTGTGGGGTGAATATGTCCAAGCTGCTGCATTACAAAGGATGGGAAGAAATACTTTGTTTGTAGAGAGTGTTCCTCCTGATAGACTGGAATGGACCGACAAATTCATTGGCTTTTTAGCATGGTTCTCAGCTCAGGGAGGCTTGGTGATGTCCATTCCAGGATTCTTAATTTTAATGTTGGTGACAGAGTTGTTGGGAGTATGTTTTGAGTTTGTTGGTTTCAGCATAATGGTAGAGACAGAGGTGACCCTGTCAGACCGCTTTGGGTTGGCCAAAGTGGTGGACGAATGCCATGTTGGAAAGCAACTGGGAGGCACACTAGATAAGGAACGTGCTTTTACGGAAATGTGTCGGCAACTTTTAGGAGCTGAGGAGCAAACTGAAACATGTGGACCATCAGAGAGAACACACCGAAGTATTAACCTGCACACGCTCCTTGACAACACAGGCCCATGCGAGCTATACAGTTTGCAGCATCAAATTTCAAGATCGGCCGATCAAATGCACCATCATCTTTCCAATGGAAGCCACAATCAGGCTAGTCAAAGACACTAAGTCATTTCAAGAATAATTTGCAGCATAGCGTAGTGGCTACAATTAATTCATGTGCAGAGAAATTCCAGCCTCTGAGATTGCCTGCATTAAGGTAATCAGATGCTCTAGCAATTCAGGATTACAAGTTGCAGCTGTAGATTGCAATCAACCATTTGTAGGGTAGCTGTTACTACTAAGGGATTGCAGAAACTGTTTCAGTCATAGATGTTTCAGTTCTAAATTGTTTGCAAGCAATGTTATTTTTTCGCAGGATTCCACAGGGTCGTTACAATGTATGACTAAATTCTTGAAACATGATTCCTCTAGTCTGAACCAAAGAGCAGTATACAGCATGTGGATGGTTGCACATATAACAAAGCACTTGCTGAAGTAAAACCTTCACTCATACATATGCAACCTAATCCAATCACAAACATGATATACTGTAAATACAACATAGTTGCACATATCATCATGGAACTACAAACATATCACAGTAGAATATCAACACTCCAGTTATATATACTTGACTGTCTATAATTCCAGTCACTAAGTGAAACCCTAATACAAACCTTTCATAACCTCATCAAAATGTTAAAAAGTAAGGAGGAGCCTATTTACAACAGTGGCACCCGCCACACAATACCCAAGCAAAAGCCCCTCTAGAAGTCTGCGCACTCACTAACCTACAAGGATTTCATCATTGTGAAGGGCCTGTGAGAAGAAGTTCCATCAAGGGAACAAACACACAAGCCAAAGGGACCAACGTTACTGACCATGTATATCTTAATGATATTAACTTGATGGAGTTTTTTTATATGCATAGTTCAAAATGTCTCCATTTTCTGTATCTCTTACCAACTCAGCGCCTCACAAGAGCTGATCTCTTGAAAACAACTATAGCCAAAACCAACACCGCAAGCACCATGCAAGCTTTGAGAGAGCGATCAAATAAGTCAGACTTCTCATTGTCAGCACCATTCTTCTCCGCAGTATCAAACAGTGATGTCATGAAATCTTGAAAATTCTGAATGAATCTGGAGAAGACCTTCCTTGTGCTCCAAAAGAGTTGAGTGAAAATGTTGGAGGTAGTGTGAGAACTTTCTCCCTCCTGTTCTGAATCATTCTCAGGAGAGGCTGCAGTGAATAAACAATACAATTAACAAGCTCATGAGATGATGCAAGAGGTATTACAACCTGACCTCCTCAGGATTCTGGCAGGAGCCTTCACAACTGGATCATTTGACAGGAATTGAGAAAAAGGTTACAAACAGTATGCAAAGGCATCATAGATCCTAAACATGTAGTCTGGAGATTGAGAAACAATGCAATCACACCAAAAATGAGGACCTACCCTTGAGTTCATTGTTGAAGTTTTGACGAAATTCTTGTATTTTTTCATTGGCCAACACTGCCTCCCACACTGCCTTGTCGGTTGCCAGGGCCACCACCATACCCTAAACAGGCCAGCCAAAGGTCCCTCTAAATACCCAAATGAATCTGCCTATGAGAGTTGTTCTCTTGTGCACACCTCAATATTCATATCTTCAGATATTTAAAAAATATGGTGCACTCTCTCCCATATTGACAACAGAAAATATTGCACCTTCATCCAATAGTGTGACTAGTTCTACGTTATTTTGCCTCTCATGTCCTCACATCCTCCTCCAAATGGCACAGGAAAATGCATTCATCGGAATATTAGGGTTCAATACCTGGATCTGAGGGTTATGCTGAAACTGGTGAAAGGCCTCAAACATTGCACTGCTTGGAGCCTCTACGGTGTTGGCTGTCACCTGGATCGACAGAGGGTCCACCCACTCGAGCTCTGTGGGAGGCCCAGAAAGGTCTGAATTAACCTCCTCCACATCTCCAACTGTCGTAACAGTTGAATTCTCAGTCACCTCAGTTACTTCGACGAATCGTGGTGAGCTTCCCACTTGAGGTGTGCGAGTAGGAGTGACAACGCCTCTGCAAAAAATGCACACAAGGCATACACATTCCCACGAAACGAAACAAAATTAACATCAGAATTTCGTGAAAGACTCTATACCAATTAATGTTACAGTGATTCACAATTATGCACGACTGACTAAAATGATCAGATAACTCCACGAGCAATTCCCGTCCCAAAAACAAAAGGTGATAAATAATAGCAGTGCATACCAGAACGTTAGCACCTAACGATCCAACCGAAACAATCGTTACTTCGAAAGGCAATAATAAACACACTGTTGAACCTGATCTCCTAAAAATTTCTGCCAATTCATGCACGGACATCACACCAAAACGCACCATGTCGCTGAGTTTTCGAACAGTTGGCATCCACCTAGCCTCTATGAACCGCAACCACTTGCTCTTCACACAACACACAAGGACACTAGGGTTGACACATCTAACGATCCATTTGCAACACACATTATCGATCCCGATCACCTCAATTTCGCTGCCAATTCATGCACCGACGTCACACACAAAAAAAGCATTACATAGCTGACTTTCGAACAATCGGCGTCCACCTAGCCTCTATTAACCGCAACCACGGACTCTTCATATAATACACAAGGAGGAGATTAGAGTTTAGGCAAGTGGCAAATGAAGTATGCAACCGAAGGGCGTTCTGCAGAGCCGAGAATGCTTCTTCCACTTCCTTCAACGTCAATGGAGCTCCAAACACGTAGTGATCCCGCTATTATCACGTATTGTTCCAAATTATGTGATAATAGCATCACAGGATAGTACATCTAAAGATCCAACCGCAGCAGACATTCCGTTGAAAGACCATAGGGAAAACATTGACGATCCCGATGTCCTCAAATTCGCTGCCAATTCATGCACCGACATCACAAAATAGGCCCTACATAACTGACTTTTGAACAATTGGCGTCCACGTAGACTCTACGAATATAAACCACGTGCTCTTCACACAATACACAAGGAGATTAGGGTCTAGGCAAATGAAGCATACAAGCGAAGGGCGTTCTGCAGATCCAAGGACGTTTCTTTGACTTCCTTCAACGTCGGAGGAGCTCCAAACACGTAGTGCTCCCGCTCCTCGTCTCCCTCGAGCTCCCAGTCATGGAGGTCCCAGAATTGCTTAGGCCCGAAGCTCACCGAGCTCGCACCCTGGGCCTGCTGTTGCTGCTGCACACCGTGAGCGCGGCAAGTGCAGGACGGCACACGCATGGAGGTTGGTGCTGGCGTGGCCACGCAAGCGCTGCAATACACTGCGTTGGTGGCCGCGACCGTGGGTGCTGCAGCTCCCACTGCGCGAGCCACGCTCCGCCATAGCGTACCCCCGCCCATCCCCAACTACCACCTCAATTCACCTCAATTCTTGGTGTTCTCGGTTCTGGCTGGTTGCAACCACCACAGCCGCTCCGATAATCGGTAGGGCAACGATGCTACACCGTGCCCTGCATGCTCAAGCTTGTGCGTGTTTGATCACTCAGTGCGCGGGAGCTAGGGTCTGTGATCGGCCATAGCCATACGGTGATGGTGAACAAGCCTCGGTGTTTGCAAGGAAAGGGCGGTGAAGGGGGTCGGTGCCAGGTGGGGGCTCAAATGTACCAGTGGGGAACATCTGTGTCTCCTCCCAGAGTGGCCAGTTAGTTAGTCGGCGAGTGTAAGTAGGTCGGTCTACAATTAAGAAGCAGGACCACTGTCCGGAGAGTACTGTCGGTAAGTTACAGATGAACCGGTTGAGTCTGAGAAATAACCGGTTGAAGTTGGAGACTTCAGGAGAATTACCGGTCATTTTTAAGGAATCTACGGAATATACCCCAAACGAATGAAAGCAACACCAAAAGATGTCAACATGTAACCGGCTGGATTTAGAATCACTAGGATCTTGACCCACTATGCCCAAATACTTCCCGGGCAGTGAGCAGCGGACGACGCTAAATACCCCCCCACGAACTAATAGGGATTCCATATTCGGGCGGGGGCAGCCCTCCCACGAAATTTCTGCCCCCGCCCGGATTTTTTCCAAACCCGCCCGAAAATAGCTGCCCGCCCCGCCCGAAAACGAAAAAAACATTGCTCTTCCATTCTTGAAGGCCGCTTGACTACAAATCCCATATTGAGTGCACTTCACCTTCAAGGTCTCAAATCCAATATATATGTGCACTTCCACCTAGCAAATAAGGCATTAAATGGGATTTCATTCCGGAAGTGAAACCATCAACCAAGAATGTAATTAACTTGGAAGTCAAAAAATTAGAAAATCCTCATCAACATTGAGGTTATAATTTTTATGACTTACCATTTGAAATTGTCTTCGTCATTCTAAAATGACACTTAAATTTAGTGTGCTGATGTGGTATGTATATTTTATAATATTTTAGATAATTCTGGCTACTTTCAAGAATATTCATACGCACTTATTTATAAAATATACTTAATAGAACTAATTAATCAATTATTTTAATTACTGGATTTAATTGGAGTTAATTCCATTAATTAAATTTTAGGGTTAATTAGGCTTACTGGATATAAAAATTGAGTATTGTAATTACTGAAATTGATTGGACTTAATTGGAGTTAATTCCAGTAATTAAATTTTGGGATTAATTAGTCTTACTTAATTTGGAAAGAATACTTTCTGATTTATTTGGGATTAATTAGACATAATTACATTAAATCACACTTAATTAGAATAAGTGCGTATGAATATTCTTGAAAGTAGCCAGAATTATCTAAAATATTATAAAATATACATACCACATCAGCACACTAAATTTAAGTGTCATTTTAGAATGACGAAGACAATTTCAAATGGTAAGTCATAAAAATTATAACCTCAATGTTGATGAGGATTTTCTAATTTTTTGACTTCCAAGTTAATTACATTCTTGGTTGATGGTTTCACTTCCGGAATGAAATCCCATTTAATGCCTTATTTGCTAGGTGGAAGTGCACATATATATTGGATTTGAGACCTTGAAGGTGAAGTGCACTCAATATGGGATTTGTAGTCAAGCGGCCTTCAAGAATGGAAGAGCAATGTTTTTTTCGTTTTCGGGCGGGGCGGGCAGCTATTTTCGGGCGGGTTTGGAAAAAATCCGGGCGGGGGCAGAAATTTCGTGGGAGGGCTGCCCCCGCCCGAATATGGAATCCCTATTAGTTCGTGGGGGGGTATTTAGCGTCCTCTGTGAGCAGCAGGACAACTCTTAAACCCTTCCGGATAACTGAAGGTGGGCCCAACTCATCCCCATTGGATATTGTATGTGGGGAATATTCATGAAGAAGAGACAAGCTTGCATTCTTAAGGGCATCACCACCCATGATGGTGCCCTGAACTGATGCTATGTTGCTATTTATCAACTTTCAGTTCAATTCAGGTCATAGATTGTTCAAGTGCCCCACCCATCCGTGCATTTTCAGGGTAATTTTCTTCGGGGTAATTTTCCGACACTTGAGGAGCTTCAACTGGTTACTTCTCAAACTCAACCATTTCATCTGTAAACCATACCCTCCGTCTTTACATTAAGGCAAAACAAGTGTCCCCATTTTTTTCTCTGGGTAAATTGATTTGCTTATCTTATTCTCCCATCGTTGCAGTTCAAGGCAGCTTGTCCACTGCAAAACAGCTAAGTTTTGCAAGACATTCATTGAAATTTGGATGTAGAGTAGTTCATTTCATTCGTTTTGCAGATGGGTGGGACAATTCCAGACTGAACTAAACTACTCTAAATCCGATTTTTAGTTCAGTCTAGGATGGGTGGTGATGCTCAATAAGTTGAGAATTGCATGCAGCCACGGGATACGGGCGGTGTTCAAGATTGAAGTCTTCAATGCCCTTCAAACGCGATTTGGCCCTTCAATGCATGCAGCCACGGGATACAGGCGGTGTTCAAGATTGAAGTCTTCAATGCCCTTCAAACGCGATTTGGCCCTTCAAAGCATACCTCACTCAAAACAACCCTTCAAATCACAACCCCAAATTGAAAATGAAGACATCACTTGAAGTCTTCAATATAATCTGTCCACCACAAGAACCAACAAGCGTAGGGCATTGTCACTACAAGAAGTGGAGTTAGATGGTTGATTCTTAAATTTCCACATTATACTGGAAACATGTATCATATAATTCATGCACAAGTTTAATATGAGTTTTGTGTTTCATTTCTATATTCCTAGATTGTGAGCCTGAAAAGTCATACTCACATGTAATTAATCCTAATATGAAGTATAAGTGTGAGCCCGCTCTCGTGCCCACAAGTCAATTTAAACTTTAAAAAGACCAAAACATTAGAATTAGAAATTGTTGAGTTAGCCGAGAGCTTGATTGGATTGGTGGTTAGAATTTAGACCTTTGCTGAGTTAAGATGTCAAGCGAAGGTTATTAAGTGAGACAAATGAAAATGGATTAATTAGTTGATTAAGGTTTGATTAATGCCAAGCTCAAGTGCCTTGATGCTAATGGTTTTAGTTGTTTAGGCTTAATTCAGTGTTTGTTTTAGGAAGGGGGGGCTCATTGTCGATGAGGTGCTGGATTTCCGCAGCTGTGGCTGGGAGGGGTATCGGGATCACTCAGCTTCCGCTCTGACTCTCTCTCTCATCTCTAGGAAGAGGGCTGCATCCAGCAGCTGGGCACAGGGATCTGAGGGTGCGCCTCCTTGTAATCTGAAGTTCTTTGGCCGGGGAGCTGCATGTGCCGAAGGTTTTCGGCAGTTGGGAGCAAGTAGGTAGCCTGAGTTGAGAGGGAGATGCACTCATATTAACAAGGGAGCGACTCAGATTTGCAATGTGGGCGAAAGGCGAGTGAGGGTCAGTGAGGGTGCACGGACTACTTCGGGTTGCAGATTTCTGATTTGGAAATTGAAAGAAGGTGCTAAGCGGAGGCAAGGAAACAACAGACTGGCTACAATCGGAAGCTGGGTGGTGGACAAGCGGAGCGAAGAATGCTGGTGACTCGGATGCTCTAAAAGCAAAAGGAGTGAATGCACAACCAACTAGGGAATAATCAAATTTGAGTGCCAAAATTGTTGCTTGGTCTGATCGTAACCAGGTGTAAGTGTTCGATTGAGGGAGGGGGAGAATTTTTCCGGGTTTAAGATGTTGGACTGAATCCATGCCGGATTGATGGTTGGATTGCTGGATCTTGGGTTGCAGTCTTGGTTAGAGAGGGAAAGGTGCAGATGACTTCTCCCGAAGGGTGCCTAACAGACGCCGAGGATCAGGAGGAAGCTGAGGGCAGCTAGACCGTAGTCAGGGGAGCCAAGCAGGGTGTGACATTAGGAGAGGTTGCGGCTGGGAAGCGTTGGGCAGACTGGCCATGAGCAATCTTTGAGGCAGCCACGTGGACTGATCAGTGAGGGCAGGTTTTGAAGTCGGGCCAGGAAGCCACATTGTGCAGGGAAGCCGGTTGTTGTAGAAGGGTTTCTTATGGGAACAGTGGGTGGATAGCTTAGATAGTAGGATTGTACTTGGGTTGGAAGGGTAAGTTATTAGTGGGGTTAATGCCGCAAGGCAAGCATGGTGGTTATCAACACTTGTGAAGGTTGGGAGCATCATTAGATGCTCATGATCACTTGTTCTTTTGAATACAACGAAAATAAATAAAAAGGTTGTGCTTAAATTGATTAAGGTTGAAGTGGGTTAGTAAAATTCATGTGGGCCCTGGGCCTTCACCCGGACTACGATGCATAAGGGTGGAGGTTTAGGCCTCACAATAAGGAAGTAAGAAACAAGCAAAAGGGGCGAACCTCACCCTTTGGATGAGAGAAAAACCAAAAGTTAAGTGCAATTACCATGTGCCGGGAGTCGGAGTAAAAAGGGGGAGAAAATGTCAATAAGAGGGGCCAACCCATTTTTTTCTTTGGGCCGCCTGAAGATGCCAGGCAGTGCGACCAAAAAGGAGGAAGTTGGAGGGGTCTGTGAAGGTGGGAAAAAGAGAGGCTCATTAGGGCAAAGGAGAGAGGGGGATAGTGTGGAATGTCGAAGCCCTGCTGCAGAGGGGAGTGCAAGCATTTAGAAGCAAGAAAAAAATGATTCATTAGTCATGAGGGGGGAGGAGCTAACAGAGCCATGTGGAAGCCCTAAGTCAGCGCGGGGCGGAATCGGTGGTAAAATGATTGTGACTCTCGGATAGGGTGGAGTGTGAGGATTTACGGTTGGTGTGGATCGATAAGGAGTCTCGAGGCAGGGGGGGAATGGCAGGCCCACTTCCAGATTTTGATGTAGTCTAGCCTCGTGACTAAGTCGAGCTCCGATTGTAATATTGCCTGGTGCATGCTGTTCTAGCCAAGAAGTGGCCACGGAGGTTAATTTTTGCATATGTTAGATCGGTTCGAAGTACCGGAGTGGGGGGGAAACAGGAGACTGACGAAGCTATAGCCAGCCAACTACAACGGAAGCGTGTGCGAAGGCATCCGAGGGCCCACTGCTTCGACTGCTGAATGCGAGATCCGTTGTGAGACCATGAAAGTTCCACTGAATCAACAAGAATTGAATTGTAACTTAGGTGATGTGCATCAAGCAACTTCATAATGAGCTCTTTTGTTCCTTCAATTGCAGTTGCGCGATGGTTGCTATAGTAGTGGAGGGGCTAGCCGCTCAAACTTTGCTCAAATTTTGCTCACACGATGTCAGTGCAGTGTTAGATGAGAAGTCCTTTGTTATCTTTGACTGTGGCATGCTCTGTTGGTTTTAATTGTTCGGATTGCAATTCGGGGAGTGGCAAGAATGTATTGTGTGACACTGTAGACATCGAGCAATGATGAAGCGGGAGGTATCGGATCGTAGAGTCACACTAGTGAGGGATCTGGGCGATGTAGGAGACGTTGACAGAACCGACTGGCATAATGTTGCATTTGCAACTTACAGGGAGTGTAAATGAAGTAGATGCGTTGGATGTAGTTAGTTGCAGCCTCGTAAGACTCATCTTGTGGTCTTTAAGGGGGCAATTAGTATTGTCAGGTCCTTCGCCATGGATCCTTAGTCGAATTCTTGTTACTGTAAGGTACCCGCAATAATCTCCAAATATCTCCAGTTTAGAGAGGAAGGTAGAGAGTTTAAGGAAGTAGCATTGAAGGGAGTACAAACTGTAGTGAGGAAAGTCCGAGTTGGCGTCGATTCTTCTCTGTCCGGCTGCATTAGTTGCATTTGCAGGGGAGACAGAGGAGTTGCAAGGTGGTTGAATTCGGTCACCTACTAGGTGTTTGGAGGATGTGAAGACACCCGTAGTTGTTTACATGGTGGTGGTGGCCTAAGGGAAATCAATTAAGGTGTTTGTGCTGAGACAAGAATGAATAAGTGGCCGGAGGTAGTCTAAGGCTAAGCGCAACTCCAGCAGCATCAACCGTGCCACTCTCGACTTGGATGCAGGCGACTTGTTTAAATAAATGCGCCAATTGATGGTGAATTAGGAATATAAAAATTGCATGAGAGCGACACTCTCTATGGACGCCATCCAGTAGCGACACCAAGATGGCAGAAGGATTCGGGCACGAAAACAGAGGTTAATGTAACAGGAAGGGGGTTTATCACAACCCTTTCTAGCCCCTTAACAATCTTGCCAATTTTCATTTCTAGCAAATGTTACGAGCGTTAACCCTTCACATTCCGCCATGCTAATGGTTAGCTCCTCTTACCCCGGACCTAATAATTCATAAGAGGGGAACCAACCCTCCTACTTTGCTTTCGGGACTCATTTCTTAATCGGTAACCAATTCTTAGATGTGGACTTCCATGGAAGTCCAATCTTATCTTGATCATCGCGTTGCCGGAGCAACACTATAACAAACCAAAGTATACTAGGCAACTATGCCCTCACATTGGGCCAAAGCCCATGAAGGCCTTGCCGTTCGGCCTCAGGTAGGTGAGGCCACACCACCTCACCCATATAAGCCTCTAGGACTCTAGGCGGGGCCCCTACCCCACCGTCAAGAAACCTTTTGTCTCTCTACCAAGAGTTGGGGCCAAGTAGACATTTTCCCTTAGCCGTTGGGCTTAGAAGTCCCTAGCAACTTCATACCATCATAACTTCCTTATGTAATCTTTGATGCTAACAAGCGACCACTCCATCTTCATCTAAGCTTCACTTAGATGCCAATAGAGTCCTCACTTGCCCCATTTGGGCAAGTATTTAGGAAGTTATGCCTGTTCAAACCTTGGCAGTCTCGGGAGCCACTCCCAGGCCACTGTTGTACGTACCAGGGCGCTGTCCCGGGACAGTGCCCCACTCAAATTGCCATAACTCCTAGCTCACACCTCCGATTAAGATGTTCTTGAGCATTCTAGAATCTAAACGCCGTAAGCTACTCATAGCTGATGGCCTTACCCTCGTGCCTCCTAGTCTCCGTGGGTGGGAGGCGTTCCCAACTCCCGGGGCCCTCACCCACACTAGGATCACTTGGGCCCTCTCACCAACGGCGCCACAAGTCCTAGGTGTCACTCCGGGGTCCCCTTGTGCCCATGGTGTTTCGGGCACTCCTCAATGTCCTCATGGAGAGGTGCGCGACATGATTAGAGTTGCGCAACGATTGTACTCGGCTGTGGAAAATCGCCCTTGTCTGCTGCAATTAGGGAGAAGTGCTTAGTGAATTGACTGGGAGTTGGAAGAGTCGCAAGTTTCTGACACCTCTGTGCTTTTGCTGAAGACAGTACACATGCCGTCAAAACTGCACAACTGCAGAGATACAAACTTTAAAAAAAATCAAGTTGTCACCGGAATTGGCATTAAGGCGAGGAACATGGAAAGTGGTGCTTCACTCTGGGGACTGTGGACCTCTGAATTGCTGCAAGGGATTTCATCAACTGGCTGCAATCTTCTTCGGTTGGGCACCAGTGTCACCATACGGCTAGGGGGATTATGGGGGTAGCAACTTGGAAGCTGGGGTGAATCCATGGGGAAGTGAAGGTTGAACATGGAGGTTTAGGGTAATTAGACTTAGGCGTGAAAGCAATTTAATGGGTTCATTGTGCATTGACATTGTATGGTGATCAAGCATTTGTGAATGCTTGCATGATTTAATAAAAGAGTGTTATGCACACCATTTCACTTGCAATCAAATGGAATTAAGATGCATGACTAAGTGAGGATCTAGAAGTGTGAAGGATTCTTCCCCCCGGACTAGGACGCATTTAAGGGGGGGGTGGATTCTTGCTCACATAGATTGACGTCTTGGATTTGAACCAGCCCTTCGACTGAAGGGCTAAAATTTGAGAGCCCTTCAAAATGAAACTCATATGAGGGCTTCAATCTTGAACACTGGATACGGGTCTATGACGGGGCAGATCGGCTAGGGATTCGCGGGGTCTACGTGAACTCATCCATTGCAAAGGTGGAAATTAAATTAAGGTTGATGCATCTATAACACATGAAGCAAGAGAGTTTGCATCTGTTTGTGAGGAGTGATAGTGGGGAATTCTTCTTCTTCTTCTTGCGAAGAGAAACAAACCCTAAGGAGAATGCAAAAAAATTAAAATTGTTTTCATGATTATGGAAGTTGCTACAAATTTCAAAGCGGTAAAGTTAGGGTAACGCACAATCGATTTATAGGTTAACTTATAACCGCTTGTCTCGATGCTAATCACTTATGAGGATAACCAATCACAAGCCGTCATCACATAAACCTTAATTTTGTTTGCCTGTAAATTATACATCTCATCCATGTCGGCATTACATGACCCTAGTGAGTGGTTGAATGGACCGGTTGGTTATGGATGCCTCAGCCTTGTAACATGTAAATGATTATGTTTAGTTAATTTGACTTTGGAAATAGAGTCAAGGACCCCAAATTAGTCTATTGATTTCAAATTGAAATGAATTGGCCCTAAATTTTGTAGGGGATTTTTTTTTATTGGAGCCCCTTCATCCACTTTGGATGAGTTTACATAGACGCCACAAACCCCAAGTCAAGGAGATTTGACCGCTACACTAAATAATCCTATTAGGGATGTTTACACGAAAGCCATTCGGCCATGGCTCTTGAGAATCCTTGAATTCTCATTGGTTGAAAGTGTCAAGGGCCCCCACTTTAGATTTACATGAGAGCAGTTTTAGACTACAGTTCGCATCATTTTCAATTGATGAAAATTTTACATGGAATCCCATATGGCAAGTATGGACAGTGTTGGCCAAGATTGTGGGGAAATTTTCCAAGACACCTCTTGGAGGTAGGCTTGACGGAATTTGCAGTGGGCCTTGGGGGACATTCCATAACAACTTATCATAAATATATTTTTATTGTTATAAATGTTTAATTTTTGGATATGATTGTTGGAGCTATTTGTCGAAGGTTATTTGTGTGTAACTATTGTGCAATAATAATCGAAGGTCATCTCTCCATGTAGTCATCTCAAAAAAAAATTTATTGAAGCTTTCTTTCACCATAGTTGCAAGTAGGTCAAATGTTGTAGCATTTTTTTTTCTTGGATGGCAATGGAACGATATTCACTAGATGTAGATTACTCCAAGTCTCAAAAGTGGAGCCAAAATTCTCCATGAATGATGGCCGAATTTCAAAAACATGCTCCATCATTGAGAACATCAAATGTTGGCGGCAATAGTGCATTTTTGCCTTTAAACAAAATTCCCAATCTCCATATATAAGATTTCCTTGTAGCGATGATGATTTACAATTTGCTAAGGAGAAGATTGCAAAAACTGCAATAGGGTCTAAAATGATGAGTGAGCTAAAAAGAAAATTGGTCATGGATGTGAAGGTAGAGGAAGCCAAAAAGGTGGCACTCAAAAAACATGGAAGGCCAAGAAATGTAGGAGGACAACAACTCAAAGCGAAGAAGGAAAGCACATAAAAGACCACCAAGAAGAAAATTGAAGATTTAGAAGCATTTAAAGAATATTCAAATGGATCAGATTCAAAGGGTAAAAAAAGCTTTGGTGTCAAGTAAAAGGATTTTGATGCGGAGATGTTAATTGCTATCAAAGGGGAAACAAATTAAAGATTGCAAAAACTACCCTATATATATATATATATATGTGAACATTAAATTTATATTTAAGGGCCTTACCCATCCTTTCCAAGGATTTTTGAGGTGGAGATGTTAATTGCTATCAAAGTGGAGACGGATTAAAAATTTGCAAAATTGCCAAGAAAAACAAAGTATATATGTGAACATTGAATTGATAATCGCGGGCCTTTACATCCCTCCCCCCTCCCCCAAGTTCTTAGTCCTTAGTCTACTACGGGATATATGAAGTGGTGGTGTTGTATTGCACATGGGCACAAGCCAACAAGAGGGGAGCTCGGGCTACAATGAAATGCGACGAATATGGATTCACATTGTTCAGATTTGATCGACTGATTCCATATTCAGTGGACTCTTTTGCATTTCCTCTTCACGTACAACAAGTATTTTTTGTAGACGATGAGGAGAACAATGAATGGAAGATTGTTTTGCGGCGACAACCACGTGGTGCAAGAGTCGAGTCAAGCGATGGCGGAAGGCATGAAATGCAAAGTGTGCAGTTAGGTAGAGTAGATGAGCATGCAGGCCTGCGGCCCATCATGCAGTACCATATACACTCTTGATTTTAGCAGATGCAGGAGACTTACCACCCAAGATGTAAACCAAACTTAGGTTGTTGTAGAGGAGGATCTAGAGGTGGGACATGACCAACTATCAAACACACTATGAAGGGTAGTCATTTATGTCATTCCCAATATATACAATTGGACTTGCCTTCCAATTGACTTCAATGTCACTGATTGAATAAAGAACATGCGTGTGCATTGCCTCAAATTAAAATCCAAATCGACAAGTATTTGAACAAGGTGCAAAAAGAATTGTAGTGATTGTAGACAATTTGAGTTTGTAACTAGAAATTTTTTCCATAACATTTGAATTCAAAAAGAGATGGGAAAATGCTTCCAAGAAAAAAAAATTGGAATGAAAAAAAATTCAAATAAAACTCATATAAGTTTACAAAATTTTAAAGACATTTAAAAAAATACAATAACCCTAAGGAGAAAACCTTAAAGGAACAAAATAAAATCACGAAAAGAGTGTAAACTAAAGGAAGGAACGAAGAAGTGAAAGAATAAATTGAACACAAACAAAGGAAAAAAAATTGCATTAAAACCATGAATGCCCCACTCCTAAATCCCCCTACAATTGGCTGCCCAAAACTATAGTCACCTAACTACTAATTCTAGTCATATGGCTGCCCATGAGAAAAACAATCGGGAGAACACGTTCCCTACGTAGTTCCAATTGAGGCCCCCTGAAAATATGACTAAAATCCTAGTCATGTGATGACTATAGTCATTTCTAGTCACCAAAGTGGTCATTGATGACTGCATTCTAACCGATAGTCATATCCGGTCGTAAGGCCCTAGTCATATTTCGTTTGTTTTCCTAATAGTGGAAGCTCCACTCATTAAGGATCGAACCCAATTTCTCACAAGTTATTCTATGAAGTTTTCTTTTTCTTTTTCTTTTTTGAGGGGGGAAGTCTCTTCCCATGCAAATTTAGGTTTTAGATTGCATTTTGAAGTACAAGTTGATTTTCTAGGGCAAATTTGAGTATTCCAATATGTCAAATGGTAGATATTAAGTAACATTGACATCTCACAACTATTTTTCAAATTTGTATAGGTCAAAATACATGGTCAAGCTTCAAACTCGAAAGCTTCACTCATACCTCTATATCATTTAAGAGATAATTGAAACCGTATTGACATACTATAGAAATGATAAGAGATTGTATGAGATTTCCGGAGAAGGTAGATTGCTAGAATGTATATGATTTCATCAAATGGATTTATGGTATAAATCAGGGGTTAGTGCTAAAAATGAGACTTCAATGAGTACTGTTGAGGATGATATTTGAGAGTTATCTTCAGTTGGTTCGCTTTAATTGGAGGTCACACCTCAACGTCAAGACAAAAATCTCAAAACCAAAGGTTACAAATTGTAAGAATTCTTAAAACAAGTGGTTACCAATAGTAAAAAGGTTGATGTCAAATTTTCAAGCCACCGCCTTTTCAATGAAGAATACAGATGCTTGTATGAAAGCCTTCATACAAAATTGTAGTCAGCTTTCTAATATGCACGCATATTTTCAAATTCATTCTCAATATTATAAAATATCATTATTAATTTTCAAGTGACAAATCATATAAAGCTCTAGCTAAGCTTGTGTGTTTATTTTTAACTTCATAAAGTAAATCCTCATCTTTCTCATTCTCTTTGAACAAGAATATTTCTACTTCTACATCTTCACATATCTCTACATTGAACGCGTTTTTATTATAAACTTGAGGCAATTCTTCTACAAACCACAACAATTGTTGGCCTTTCACCTTGCAATTCATAATCTTCTTTTTAAACACCTTATGTAGTTTATTTTTTCAATTATTTTATGTGTCTACTCTCCAATAACTAACCATTCTATCTTTTGATTGAATTCATCTATTGTATAAAAGATTGCATTCATGCTGCATCACCAATTACACTATTTTGTTTAATTAGTGTGGGTTACCATTCGGAGTTACGTGTTGCTGTAACTTTTCACCGAAATCATCATTTTTTACCAACTAAGTTATGTCATATTCTCTGGTATACACAATGAATGCGGAGAACCGACAACTTAGTTACATATGAACCGGTTAAGTTTGAGAAATAACCGGTTGAAGTTCAAGAATTTAGGATAATTACCGACCACTTTGGGGGAATCTATAGATTTCACCCTCAAATTAATATAGAAAAAACGAGAGATGTCAACATGTAACTAGTTGAACTTTGAAACACTAGAAGTTTAACTGGTTGTGTCCATAAACCTCCGGGACACTAAGTGTACATACTAACTACTCATCTTATTTGGGTAAGAAATGATACCTTCTATAAAATGCTATAGCAATGAGTAACTCCAAATGGTTACCCACACTAATTAGATGCATGTCTTTCATGATGCATAAATTGTGTGTGTGTGTGTGTGTGTGAGAGAGAGAGAGAGAGTTGTACTTTTCAAAGCTTTTTTCAAAGCTTGATCTTCCTCTTTTTAGAGGCCCTTTCCTTTCTATTCTTCATCAAAATAAAGCAAGGGTGGGTGGGTGGGATTTTTCATTCAATCATAAATATGTTTTCCTATCAAGTCATAGTACTTATCAATGTAACTATGCTTGTGTTGTTAAGTTTTGTATGACATGGGATACATTGCAATATCTTGTATTCTCAAGTAGGAACATGCATCCTCACTATCATGCTTCCTTTAATCATGAATTAACTCAAGTAATTTTGAAACCCTAACTATGAGGTATAAGTGGTCAAGCATGTAATGACATGCCCATCACATGACTTTGTATATAGAAGTATAGTCTGGAATAGAATCGAACTATGCCATGTATTGTGCTTGGTAGTCAATGTAACTAATGTTACTAATGTTACCAATGTTATCATCAAGTACTAAGTTGAATATGTAAGATGTAGACTTACATATGTGTTTCCATATTATCTCAACTACTTTGTAGTGTTTGTGTGCTAATCAAAATACTATTTCAAAATAGTAGATAGTCTTTCATACTTATCATAAAATAAGGTGAAAGAGTATTCAAACTTGAACAATGTACTATTGTTGGTGTAGAAAATGTGAAGAGCTAGCCTCACCTGCACCCGTGCCAACCCAAACATACAAATGTGTGTTAGAAAGGCGTGTGTCAGGTGTCTTCAGCTAGCTCAGTTGCTATCCATGTCACACATCAACTTCACCTGTCAAGTTCATTGATAGTCTACAATCACAATACTCATTACAAATCAATGAGTATGCTTACCTGCTCTTTTGCCATATTGTATAACTTTGAAAGTAACAATCCCTAGTACACCAAATGTCAGTTTTTCACCTCCCCTCCAACCTTGTACTCACACTCAAAGTTAAGCGCTCCCCTTCATGCATGTAAAAGAGACTCACATGGAAGAATGAGAAGCTTAAGTATTGGTGTGGCCAAGCAAGGAGGTTGTTTTAGGTCACAGAAACCCTAAAAACGTGGAGTATGGTAATTATTTTTTAACCATAGTACTTTAACTCATGGTTAGGTCTAACTCAACTTTTTAATTGTGGTGTAGATTTCCTTTAGGTGTCTCAACCCTATTGGAATGCTCATATTACATTGTCAAGAATGTTACTCATTAGTTTTAAAGGCAAAATCAAGAGCAAAGCGGGAGAGAGAGAGAGAGAGAGAGAGAGAGAGAGAGAGAGAGAGAGAGAGAGAGAGATTCAATCGAGGTAAAATTAGGGAGTTAAATGGGCATTTTCATGTCTAATCAAAATATTGCGAAGTCTTTTTCAAGGGTTTACACTAAGGGCTTATGATCTCCAGAAGACTTTGGAACATAATTTAAGGACTTCCTTATGATCTCATCCATAAAGTGGGGTATCATGGTCATTTAAGAGCTAGGACCCACTGTCTTTAGTGTAAACATTTTCTTAAGTGTGGTGAAAATAATGAACATGGGCCACACTAATTTTCTAGTCGAGGTGAAATTAACACGGATCCAAGACGAAGACATCCGACCAAACACATTGAATTGATTTATAAAAAAAATTAAGTATAATATAAATAATCACTCACATTAATATTCCACCACGCATTTAGTGTGGGCTGAAAATTGATGTGGCCTACATTAATTCTCGTTATCAGAATTAGCTGGGCTCTAGAAAATTACTACGGTCCAGAGCAAAAGGACTATTTAGTATAGTTACAAATAGGTAGTTGAGTTTGAGAAACAACTGGTTAAGGTTCAAGGCGTCAGGCAAACCGTCGATCATTTTACAAGAATCCATGGACTACTATACCATAAATTTGATAAAGAAAATTGAAAGACATCCGAGTCAACCTGTACTTGGAATTACTTGGAAATACTTGGATCAACTGATTTTGCTCAAAGTTTCCCTGGACACTCAGGGCCACTTCACACACAAGACTGAAGGCCCCTGACCATTGCAATCTAAGAGCTCTTATTGGTCGAAAGGGCGGAGACCGTTCAAGTTCACTTCGCACACGAAGGTGAAGGCCTAAAGGCCCAAAGAAGACTTCATGGATGAAAAGTGTATATGGAGTCCTACATGGCAGACTATAGATAAGGTTTCATGCTCTCCTATAATTTTTGTCAAGCCCACCTCCAAGAGGTAGGCTTGATGCAAATCTCGGAAGATCATGACTTTTTTTTTAAATATTTTTCCAGTGGGACATATTTCAGGACATATTGCAGGGCATATTCCAAAATAGATTCCAAGACATACAAACACCGCCATGTAACTTACTTCTCTTAAATTGATAGAGTTTGAGACATATTATATTAAACCAAATCCTCTCCTCTTTTTCCGCCAACAAAATATGCAGTGGTCCCGCAACATGGTCCATTCTCACTTCACATTATGCTTGAGGGCCCGTGACTACATAAAATGGCTTTCCCAACACCCATTGTACAACCTTTGGATGAGAGTCAAGGGTCCTCACCATTACAAGGTCATGGCTCTTGGCTCATGTATGAAGTGGCCCTCATATGGGTGGTGTTTCGTAGCACCTATGGTAGGTGCTCCTTGGTTGGTTACGTATCTTTATTGGACACCTATTATTTGAGTGGTATTGTAATTGGTTAGGTATGATTTTAAGAATGAATACCAAAAAAACATGTGCTTACAAGAGATTGTACTATGTGCTCAAGACATGATAACCATTCCAAGTTCAATAGTCAACATAATGGGGGGGGGCTACATGATCATTTAACGAGCACATGAATATTCTTTTTTAGAATGAATAAGATACTCACACGAGCTGCATAAATTATCAAGAATGTTGCTACACCCTCAATTTGGATTTGTGAACCAACTCGTATTAATCATGTGTTTCATATCCTACGAGAGGTTGGCTAGTCGGAACAAGTAACCATATATGACCCATCTAACTTACCAAAGGGGGTGAGGTAATGTTGATTGCTATGTATAGTATGGGGATTGTTATTGTCACGTACTTCAATCGCTCGTCAATAATCCAAGAACAATTACACTCCTGAAAACAATTATGAACTTTCAATGCAGTACATTATAAAAACTTTCCCTTAACAAGTACAATGTGCTTCTATAAGCTCGAACCACCCGACCATAAGAGGGAGACAATGAAAAGATCCCCTCTCCTCCCCATAGCTCTCTTTTATATCCCCAAAGGGACTCCTAGTCTTATCCTTCTCTATTCATAGTATTTAAGAAATACTTTTAGAAGTCTTAAGTCTTCACTCTTAGTCTTATCCATCTTTATCCATAGTATTTAAAGGTAACTTTTAGAAGTCTCAAGTATAACTAAACTTAGACCCAAGTTTCCTATCTATATACATATATCATTTCATTGTATGATATTTTCTTATATGTTGGCTTGATCACAATCTTACTGGAATCAATAAGAGATTAGATTGCACAAGTATAAACACCTATACAAAGGCATATGAACAATGCTTGGAGTGAGATGGTCTCATGCTCTCCTTACTTTGCCTTTTATTGTTTTTATTCTCTTCATTGGTTCACACAAATAATATGGGATAACTCTTATCCCTCTACGGACTTAGCATGATAGCCTTATTCTAACCTTCTTCTTTCTCATGCCGCTTCCTTTATATTTCTATTGACTACGAGCAATCTAATGCTCTACCCTCTACAAATCTTCCACTTGGAATTTAGCTAATTCCAACTTGATTGATTCATCCATTCTTCTAGTTGGAATTGTCTGATTCCAAATTGATTCATCTATCCATTGAGAGTTGTTTAACTCCAATGAATAACATCCATCCGCTAGGAGTTGTCTAGCTCCGATTCATATCTTCTAGTTGGAGTTGTCTAACTCCAACACAAAGACCTTCAAGAGGGAGATGTCTAACTCCCAATTGGAGTTGTCTTACTCCAACACAAAGATCTTCCATCCGGAGTTGTTTAACTCATGTGCACAATATGTCCATGGGTTGTCTAACCGTTGTGCACGTTTCATCAATAAGTTGTCTAGCCCATTTCTTCCTCTAGAGTTGTTTGACTACAGTCACTGTGTGCTCACATGCTAAATACATCAAAGCATAGTAAGTCATCGTTTTTTTTTCAATCCATTAATCAATAAATTTTTTAATTTAATCACCACTAGGGTATATTGTTATTTTACCAACTTAACACATGATTCAAATTCATGGACATGTATTCAATCTTTAAGGTTAAATTAAGATAAATCACCAACAAACCTTTAGCGGCAAGTTTTACCCCCCCCCCCCCCTCCCCCAAGATAGGTATTGAAAATCCCAATACAAGGATAGTGTACATATCCAAGGTTGGGAATTCGTGATACTCAAGATATTATTTGGTAACAAAAAAATTGGATGAGTTTATCAAGAAGCTCTAATGGAGCTTAGTTTACGTAAGCACCTTCAAGTTGGCACGTAAGACTCCTAGCTATTATGAAGAACTTGCTTTATTGTAAGTAGCAAATAGGTGGCAAAGGGTCATGATGTGGCTATTAATTCTCTTGGCCTATTTTCTAACCTTCCACAATATATGGAGGGTGGGGATGGTGTTGTGAATATCCGTGTTTGGCTTACATTTTGGAATGTTGAGGTGGATTCAAGAGGTGTAGCGGGTTTTCAACGTAGTGGGTGTTTTTGGTTTGTGTTTGGAGGTAGTGTTTGTGGTGTATGTTGTGGAGATGTTTGTGTGTGGCTTGGGTATAGTGTTTGGTGAGGAGATGTGCGTTGTGTGTGGAGTCACAATCGTTGCATATGCCAAAGAGGTTCTCTTCATGTCCCCATGTGTCTTCCTATATGAGGTAGCTTTGCTAGTGGTATAGGTACATGTGTTTGGATTTGGTGATTCCATTTGAGCCTAGTTTGTAGTCTATGCGGACATCACGGATGGCATTTATGATGCAGGTTTGGGAGTCAGTCCGCATGGGGGGGGGGGGTATTGGGAGAGGAGGGTGAGATTATTTGTGTTTGTGAGGGGCCATGGGCTATGTAGCGGGTGGTGCATTTGTGGTGTGTATAGCAAAAAAGTTTTTGGACATGTGTGAGGTTTGTTGGTTGAAGTTTGTGCACTTGTCGTATTGGAGTTTAAAGATTTATGGGTGAGGAAGTGCATACCTATGAAGTGGATAATATTTCAGATTTTGGTGAGTTGTTGGTTGAGGAAGATGTTGAGGAGTTTGGGGTGTGACATTTGTTCAATTGCATCAAGCGTGGCTACGGAGTTGAGATCGTGCCATAGTTGCATCGAGCCTAGCTATGGAGTTAAGGGTGTGCCATAGTTGCTAGAGTGGGGATGGGCAAAGTAGGAAATCAAGGGTGTTTGTTTTTAGACAAGTGTTTAGTGTTTGCATCAATTGGAGAGACCATGTGGTGGGCAGTGCACGCATGCTTGCAGTGTGAGTTTAGGAGGGTGTAGAGGCAACTGAGTTAATAAGACCAAGGTGGTCAAAGCCATCGAGGGTGTTGCATCATTGAGAGGCTATGTTGAATGTGTATGCTAGCAAAAAGGGGTGGGCAACATTGCCAAATAAGTTTTAGGGTATCAAAAAAATGGCATTGGGGTGGAGGTGGGGAGTTTGCATTTAAACAAAAAATAAATAAAAATACTATAGTTAAATCCAATATTTTGATGCATGTTGTTGAGGTTGGGGCCATGCAGAAGGTTTATTGAACTCTTAGGCAGATGACAATGTTAACCTTGCGGAGTTTTTGGCATATGGTGGTTGGATTTTGGGTGAGATTGGTTTTTATTTTTTATTTTATTTTATTGATATTGTGCAGTTTTGCAACTTGTTGGATGGGGTAGTTAAGGGAGGGGACAAGTTGGATTCTTAGGTATGTATAGGCTTTGTTTTGGGAGAGTGCAAGGAATGTTTGTCCTTCATAGGTGAGGTTGCAAAGGTTCCAATTTATTTCTAGATGTGTTTGGTTTAGTCTAGTTTTGTGGGGGGCTTTATTGAGAGTGCATTTGTGAATGTTAAGCTCCATGCGTGCCTAGTTGTTGAAGTGTTCAAGTTTGATGATTTGGGATTGTATGTGGGGGAGGTGTTGGAATATGATAGTTAAGCCATCTACATATGCGATGGAGTTGGTGTGGGCATTGGATGTGTTTAAGTGGTATTCAAAGTCATCCTCATCAAGCCAATGGAGTAGCGATTCAAAGAAAACTAAGAAGAGGTAGGGATTGAGGTTTGTCACCTTGGATATGGTACAAGTTGGGTTTGCACATTGTAAGGTTCTTACAAAGGTGGTGGAGGCTTTGGTATAGATGTTGCCAATAAGGCTCATGGCATTGGAGGTTTATCCTAAAGCCTCCATAATGTCAAGGAGTTGTACTTGGTATATGAAACCAAAAGCTTTATTTGAAGTTGATGCATATATCTTGTTGGGTGGACATGGCGTCTTCCAAGGTTGCTATTAGCATTTGTATTTGGTGGGTTGTATTCCAACCTTCCATGAATTCTTTTTAGTTGTTTTTGAGTATTTGGTATGGTTCTCCGTGTTATTGGAGAGCGTTGGTAAAGAGTGTATAAACGATATTGGCTAGGGAGATGGGTTTGAAGTCTAATAGGAAGTGCGGTTTCTTTTATGTGTAGGAATATAATGTGGTTGTATTTTCAGGAGTATGAGATTTGGCGGGTGTGGTAGCAATATTCAAATACCTAGTGTAGGAGTGTGAGGCCAAATCCACCACCCTTAAGCGTCCTAGTCCGGGTGATGGTTTTGAGAATCACATGTATTGTTTGTGTATTGAAAATGTGCCCTTCACATCCCAAGGCATTCATGTCATCTTAATTCACCGTGCTTTATTAATGTTAGCCTCTTGGCTTATGGTAGAGTTTGATTTCTCAAGAGTCCAACCCGCGGCTTTGGCCACACATGCCCTCAAGGAAATTCCCCTTGCACCCTTAGTCTTGACTTCCTTTGTCTGGCCATCACTAGAGTTGTTAACATTCTCCATCACTTGTGCACTTGATTTATTTAATATAGAGGATGCAAGCGTTGAAAAATGCTATTCTCTATAACCAATAGTAAGTACACTTTGCTAGTGAAGGCCACACATGCCAAGCAAGCCTAATGTGACTAGCTACTTATCTATGAGCTAATTAAGTTGTCTACCTACTAGGCTATCTTACTTACAACTGGTACCCATTAGTTAATGAGTAAATGCCACCTTGCTTACTTCCACTAATTAGCTACCCACTGTAGCTTCTTGTGTATGTGTTAATAACCAAGCCCTCCCGGCTGCTTGCAGCTCTGCTGCTGAAAGTAACCAGTCTAGGTAACCAGCTCCCAGCTGCTTGCAGCTCTGCTGCCGAATGTAGCCCAGTTGGGGTAAACCAGCTCCCAGCTGTTTGCAGCTATGCTACCGAATGTAGCCTAGTCTGGGGTAAACCAACTCCCAACTGCTGCCGAATGTAGCCCAGTCTGGGTAAACCAACTCCCAACTGCTTGTCTAACTATTAAACTAGCCACCCCACACCACTAATTAAGACTTCCACTAACTCAAGATAATCTTTCAACTAACCAACCAATCCCAACCTCCTAATTCTAAATGTTTAACTACCTAATCCCTAACATTATGTCTAATCCTAAGAGCTTACCCCAAGTGTGAGAGTGAGAGAGTGAGCTTAACTAATTAACTTCATTAAAACTAATAACCTACACACGTGGCTCAAGCTCTTAAGGACTTGCTCCCTTGAGAGCGCTTGATGGAGAGAGTGGTAAATGAGAGAGAAACCACCTTAAGTAGCAAAGAGGGAGAGAGGGAGAGAGGGAGAGAGAGGTGAGGATAGGGTGAGAGGATTAGCACCTCCAATCACAATCCCTTAACCTTCACCTCTAAAGTAGGGACTAATCCCCATCCACCAAGCTTCCTTCTTCCTAAACTAACAAGGTAGATCCAAAAGTGGGCATTTAACCCGCGGAGCTCACCTTGCTTCACCTTACCCCCTACTCACATTATCAAGGCATATTCTTATTGAAATCAAACCTTGAAATAATCACACAACACCACCTAATGCCTAAAGTTAAATCCACACCACATTTCACTCTTTTTATGTTTTGTGAATAATCATAACACATCAAAGTCAAACTAAAATTGGTTTCGAAGAGTTAATCACCACATGTGGGCATCATTTTGGGCTCACAAGGAGGACAAAGTGGGGACATAGAAATTAATCCAGGCCCTATGCCCGACCTACTAAAAACACACCCCACTAACCACAAAAGAAGACAAACAACATATTTCCTACCAAGTACAATTAATTTCCAACCAGAATATCTACACTTAGCCAAAACATTCAAACCTCTCTTCCAAAACGCGCACCAACTACATACACAACTAATACAATCGTTGCCATACTTATACCAATACATACAACTGCACACAAACCACCCCCCCCCCCCTCACGAGTCATCTATGCACTGATAGTAACAATTAGCCCATCCATAGAAACATGTAACATTTACCTACAACAACCACCAATTCAAGACTGGACATCCCAACTACTAGAAAATATGACAACATTGTCCAACCCTCCGGAACGACACATAGACACTTCACACCCGTACACACAATTTTGCCACGTCTATAAAGATATAATCACTCCTCCTACCACAATACACAAAAAAAACTATATGACTATATACACCTAAATCCCAACACACTTAACCTCCAAAACTTGATCGAAACATTCCCATACTTACCAAGGCAACTATTAATAAAAAACATTAAGATACAACGAACCTATAAATGAATACATTCATCCTAACCCCCTTCCAACACAAAACTCACCTCCACCAAGGAGACCCCTCCCACTAACAAGCCAAGAAGCATATGCTATAACATGGAACGCCTCCTCACTTAATACCGCTATGCCATGTCTACAAGACCTAATCACAAATCCCCAAAACCCACCCTCACTTATCACCATACAAGAAACTAAGCTATCCGCTACCAAATCCACAAACCATATCCAAAGACTATTCCCACACTACAAACTTTTCTTTAATAACACGCATAACGTCACAAGGGTCACACGCCAAAGAATGACCTATAGAGGTTATAGAGGTGGCCTACTACTACTAGTCCACAAAAAACATGCATTCCCAGGTAACCTTTCCAAAATTCCTACACCCGCAAAAATATCCCCGTTCCTTCAAATAATACGCATAGCAAATCAACCCTTATAACCTTGGCTCTTAATCAATCTATACATGTCATCACACGAGGAGGACATACCGCTTATCCCTATCATACAAAATACCATAACTAACCAAATAAACCTACATCCTAATCACACATGCATACTATGTGGAGACTTTAATAGGGACATCGCCCTAATTGGTAGGCAAAACGACCTACAAACAATACCTCCACAACCGTAGGATCATATGTGGCGGTCATTTACAACCCACCTAGAATTATCCTACATCCCGACAAATACCAAATTCTCAAGGCAAGGAGGGCAAAACTATACACAAAATAGCTTAATTGATGGCTTCTTCATCAAAACCCCTAACAACAACCAATACACCTCTACTACAAACCAAAATATTCAATTAAATTCCGACCACTTTTCCATATACTTACAAATCCCCCCAAACACACTCATTGCCAAAGACCCACCTACACCTTCCGAATCCCCGCCTAGGATACTCAATCCCATACCAAAAGATAACCTAGATGAATTCCACACAATTTTTTTTGAAAGAAACTCCAACCAAATAGACGAACTTACACAACTATTACAAAATAACCACTTGACAAGCGAACAATGGCAATTAGCTTGCAACTCATTTGACACACTCACCGACAACATCATCACCACCGTCCTAGAAACATGTAGCGCCACACCTATACCCACACTTCCAACCCAAATCGCCAAACAAGGCGGATACCTACCAAAGAAATCCCAAAAGCAATGGAAACTAAACTTATCTACCTACCACCTCATCCGTAAGACAATATATATCATAAAAAACAACCTGAATTGGCGCACACATCCCATTGTCACCCATGAATTAATCAACCACTCTCACACTACTCTATCCCCACCACCCGATCCCTCACTAGAATACAACTCATGGATCGTTACATTAGCCACAATAGCAAAGGAAGCTAAACACAAAGCCCGAAAAATCACGAGCGACTATACTACCACACAAATCAAAAAAGCTATATCCAAATACCAACAACTCTATGACAAGAGCCCCAAGAAAATCAACCGAAAAATCTTTAAAAGTAATGACAACCCCTCACTAGACTGTCTCATAGATAGATACGACAACATCCTCACAAACCCGAACGATATCGTACAAGAAATACATATCCAACAATCAATTAGTAATAGACCCACCGTTCCTACATGTTACTATCAACCCGACCACACACCACAATGCCTATGCGGAGTTAGACAATATCCGTGGCACGACTTGAATGGGTACACTATTAAAAAACGAGGAGACGCGCTAATTCCCTTACATACATATCTTGATCAAGAGACATATGACATATGCCTTAAAAACTTGGCCAATGGAAAAATCCCCGGACCCGATAAAATACCTAATGCCATCTTGAAGGACATGCCCCCAAGATTCCACAAATTGCTCTTATTATTCTTCAAATATTGTTATAAGCAAAAATAAATTCCCGAAACTTGGAAAACAAGCCACACAATACTTTTATATAAAAAAGGAAACCCCCACAACCTTACTAATCATAGACCCATAGCACTCGCTAATACAATTTATAAACTATTTACTAGTACACTTACAAGTATCATCTCTGCATACGGAGAAAAATACCAAATCCTACACGAAAGTCAAGAGGGCTTTCGAGCCGAAAGATGCACCACCCGACAACTACAAACTATAATCGCCGCATTAGAAGATGCACGATTCACCAACCAAGACATTTACATTCTATACATTGACTTTAAAAATGCATTTGGATCTATCGACCACGCTAGACTCCTTGCCATTATGAAGGACCTAGGATACCCACCAGACGCGGTGGCCCTAATCGGTAATATTTACGCACAATCCACTACTACATTTACCGGAGAACATTTCGGTAAGACCCAACCTATACCTATACAACAAGGGACTATCCAAGGAGATACATTAAGCCCGTACATTTTTATCATCTTCCTAGAACCACTCCTTAGGTGGTTACAAAGGGGAAATAACGACTACACCCTTAAAACCTCAAATACTACACTAAACTTTGCAGCCTACGCCGATGACCTAGCAGTAATTTTCAACAACCTAACCTCCATCCAACTCCAACTAAACAAACTCGATAAATATTGCGACTGGGCAGGCATGGATCTCGGCATCTCCAAATGTGCCGTCACCGGATGCCCTAACAAATTGAAACTTAGCCCTCAAGCCTTCAAAACGCACCTCAAAAACGCTAATATCAATTTCCGAAACCAACCCATCCCTACCCTAAGTCAACACGAGTCATATGTCTACCTAGGCATCAACTTAGTTCCATCATTACAATGGAAAATACAAACACACATAACAACCACCAAACTAGCCCAACAATGCAAATTACTAACCTCATGTCCAACCACTATGAAGCAAAAAATACAAATGATTGATACAGTCATAAGAGCCGGTATTACCTATAGTTTTTACGCGGTCCCTTATTCACTCCTTGCCATTAAAAAACTTGATAAAAAAGTTATTGCCCTACACAAAATTATTTGTGGTCTTCCAAAATGTATGTCAAATGCGGTTAGACAACTCCCCCAAGTTATGTTTGGCATGGAAGCATTCTCATTAAAAAATGCTTACACCACATGCATCGGAGAACAACTCATAAATGCCCTCAATGACAAAGGAAGACTCGGGAAAATATACAATGGATTAACGAACTACATACTAGCCAAACATGGCGGATCGCTAAACCTACCCCGTATAACCGAACATGATTGTATAAGATCGCCAATTACAAGAACCCTCTACCTACTAAAAACAACTAGCGGAGCCCATTTAAAAAGCACACTAGAAAAATTTCCCCTCCTACCCACACCACTCGAAACACAATGGATGCACCAAGCACAAAATATACCAACATTAACCCCTACAACCTCGCTAAAATATCTACATAAACTAATACTACACAACATAACCGAGCTCAAACATATAACCCACTCCAACGGCACACAATTAATGACCAACGACGAATTCAAAACTCACTATGCCACACCCACTAAAATTACTAAAGCCGCCTTAAACCAAGCCCGAATACTTTTTTGCGAACCACCATGTCCAAACCAATGCCCGAACACCCTTAAAGATGCATACAAAATACCAAATCGTCATATAAATCCAATAACTAGTAATCACAATATACACCCCCCACCACCCCCACCACCCCCACCTCCACCCGAATACCCAAAACCACCACCGCACATCCTAAAAAACTACACACAATTCCCACTACACTCCATAATCAAGGACCGTTTCCACACCTACAATGATAAAAACAAAATTAAAAAAGAATATACATCCTATCTATGCCAATGGATACTCCCAAACGAATCAATATACAACAAATGGCTTCCTCAAAGAGACTTATTCCCTTGGGAGAGCCAAAATACCATAAACCATAACATACTATTACTAACACAATACTATACTCATAAACAAAATCAACACTTCACCAACATTCTAAAATCAAACTTTGATGAAGCACAAACAAAAGACACAAGACACATCCCCCCCCCACAAATCATACCTTTATGTCAAATCAATATTGGTGAATGCAATCCCGATAGTGACATCGCATGCACCCAACCCACCATCCAAAGCCAACATGGTGCATCACATATTTATGACGAGGATGGGCGCCATATAATTACCATCCTGGAGCAAAGATTACAATGGCTCTGGGAACAATATCAAAACGCACTTCCCCAATCGCACAACTTAGAACCCCCCACACAATCCTTTGAAAATGAAGTAATATGGTTGTACAAACGGTACAAATATAGAATGCCTAAAAACGACCCCCTTAAACTCTCCCACTACACACTACCACATGCCATTCTTGAACACATCCTTGACTCATTCCAAATCACACATTCACATTTTTCATCCCCCGTAACATAACCCACATCACTTAGACAATTCTCCTCCCCATTCCTTAGAGATAAAGTCTTTGGGTCTATAGGAAAAGCCTTCGAACATAAATGGATTGGGAATGGATATGCCCACCCTCATTCCGAAAAAGACATCCAACAAGCCCTCCATTGGGCACGACTTGCAGCTCAAAACGACCCGGATACAATAACAATACTCATAAACTCCGACCCCGATTGGTACCACAACCTACATCCCCATAATGGTCCTTTTTCAGACTCACACGTCATCACACTCTTTAAAGCCGATACCATTACATACGACGAACCCACAATACCACCCGAATTACAAATCGAACCCCGAATAGAATGCCGCGACATTCAAGTATTATGCATACACCACAAAATTTCTCCCCCTAGGCCAATAAACTATACATGCCAAATGGACACCATTGGCACCACACTACAAATACCCACCATATTCACCACAAATGTACCACCAACACCATTTAATACCACAGTAAATCGAAGTAAAAAATGGTCCCAACTCGCATACCCTCCTTCCCCACCGTCGATCCAAATTACTAACATCCCCCTACTCACTAATCACAACATATGCCTACCCCTCAAATACCAACCGCAATATTGCTACTATACGGATGGATCCTTTATACCCCCCAAAGCAATAACCCAAGAACACTGGAGGCGAGAAAAAGCAGGGTATGGTATATACAACCCTTTCAAAAATCTCAAAATCGCGGAAAGATTACCTGGACTCCAAAATATTTTAAAAGCAGAACTCATGGCTATACACCACACCCTCCGCCTCCTTACAACCACATATCATAATGAACCCGCACATATTTTCACAGATTGTCTCAATGTCTTATATCTCATAAACACACAAACAAAACACCCTACCATACACAATAGTCATCCAGACAAGAAAATACTCGAATCTATAGTTAAAATGTTACAAACCCGCACACAAACCACCACACTTCATAAAGTAAAAGCCCACACGAATATTAGCGGCAACGAGCAAGCGGATAAATTAGCCAAAATGGGATGTGAATTAGAACATAGAGATGCAATAGCAACACACGAACACGCACACCCCACCCCCTATTATTTCCACAAAACGTGGTGGCACTCAATGCAAGACACACCCAATAAAGGTCCCATACGACACCTTGGAAAATACATCCTTAAACACGACAAAAAGCACAACCTAACAATTATGGCATCCCAAACACACCAACTACACAAATGGCTTGACAACAAAGACATTGACATTGACTCTCAAATGCTTTTTGGAACAACCCGGTTATCACCGATAAGCAAAAAACATGCCTAGTAAAATTTAGAATTGGCCAATATATGGGACATGCAAGGAAACAACTCTTGTTTGGTAGAACCGCATACCCATCCCACACATGCCCTATCTGTAACTCATCAGAAGCAGATACATGGCTACATGTCCTCCTTAAATGTAAACAACAACACATCCACGCACTAATCACAAATAGACATAACAAAGCGGTATGGGAAATCCGTAAACTTCTCATTTCTAACAAAATTACTAGATATTATACACTTATGAACGCAAGAACACACAACGATTCTCCACAAGAAAATACAGTACCTACATGGCTCCTACCATGCACATGCGACACCCAACGATGTCATTGCAATGTTCGGCTCAAACCCGACATACTATGTGTCATCGGTCATCCATATAATTCCCCACCACCAGAAGCACCCACACAAGAAGTCACAATACAATACATAGAATTCACATATTGTAATGACAGGTTCTCGGCCGAAACACTTGAAAGGAAAACCACGAAATATCAACCGCTTATTAACACCCTCATTACAAGAGGATGGAAGGTTGTGTGAGGCCAAATCCACCACCCTTAAGCATCCTAGTCCGGGTGATGGCTTTGCGAGTCACATGTATCTCTTACAAACTTGAACCATGTGCAAAGTAATTTTTATGTCCAAAAGAACACATATTGTTTCCACTCATTGTACTTTATTAATGTTAGCCTCTTGGCTTGTGGTAGAGTTGGCTTTCTCAAGCGTCCAACCCGTGGCTTTAGCCACACATGCCCTTAAGGACATTCCCTTCGCTCGTTTAATCTTCACTTCCTTTTTCTTGCCATTGCAAGAATCTTCCACATTCTCCATTAATAATGCAAGTGAATTATTTTGACCAAGAGGTGCAAGTGTTGAAAAACACTTTTCTCAATGGTTAAACACACTCATACAAACCCACACGTGGCACCAACTAGCCTAAATGAATATAACTTCTTAGCTACCACTAAAGATGGCCTAATGTGATATAGTTTTTTATGTGCTAATACTTACTACTTGAGCTAGCCTTGCTAACCCCTAGATAGTCTAAATGAATTGTTGCTAGGCAACCCAGTTGCCTTCTGATTCCAGTCCCGGGTGTGGTCTAACCTCCAAGCCCAGCTGCCTTTGATTCCAGTCCCGGGTGGTCTAACCTCCAAGCCCAGCTGCCTTCTGATTACAGTCGCGGTGTGGCCTAACTTACCAAGCCCAGCTGCCTTCTGTTCCAGTCCCGGGTGGTCTAACTTACCAAGCCCAGTTGCCTTCTGATTACAGTCGCGGTGTGGCCTAACTTACCAAGCCCAACTGCCTTCTGTTCCAGTCCCGGGTGGTCTAACTTACCAAGCCCAGTTGCCTTTGATTCCAGTCGCGGTGTGGCCTAACTTACCAATCCCAGCTGCCTTCTGTTCCAGTCCCGGGTGGTCTAACCTCCAAGCCCAGCTGCCTTCTGATTTCAGTATATGAAGTTATAATACCCGAATGGGTATCCCAACCACTAGTTGCACCCTAATCCAAACTCTCTCCTTCCCTAATCACATGTTTTCTAAGTTTTTCTTCTTCTTTCTTTTCCTTGCTCCTAAATAATAAACTAATCTAACACACTAATTCCACTAACTACTAACTAATCAACACGTGCAACTTTAAACTCTAAGAGCTCCCTCAATTGGGAGGCATTGAGAGAGAGAGAGAGCTTAACTAATTAACTTCACTAAGAACTAATGTCTCACACACGTGGCTCAAGCTCTTTAAGAGCTTGCTCTCTTGAGAGCGCTTGATGGAGAGAGAGGAAAATGAAAGAGAAACCACCTTAAGTAGCAAAGAGGGAGAGAGGGAGAGAGGGAGAGAGAGGTGAGGATAGGGTGAGAGGATTAGCACCTCCAATCACAATCCCTTAACCTTCACCTTCAAAGTAGGGACTAATCCCCTTCCACCAAGCTTCCTTCTTCCTAAACTACCAAGGTGGATCCAAAAGTGGGCATTTAACCCGCGGGGCTCACCTTGCTTCACCTTACCCCCTACTCACAATATCAAGGCATACTCTTATTGAATTCAACCTTGAAATAATCACACAACACATTCTAAAGCCTAAACTTAAATCCAAACCACACTTCACTCTTTTTATGTTTTGTGAATAATCATAACACATCAAAGTCAAACTAAAATTGGTTTCGAAGAGTTAATCACCACATGTGGGCACCATTTTGGGCTCACAGGTTGCCCCCCTCATAGTACTAGCATCCGGCGCCAGAGCCACAACTCATATCCCCTCGATGAAGGCACTAGAGACACAACTCAAACTTCCCACATCACAAATCAAGCACACATTCCAACAAATCAACATAATCGCCATACAATATGCACACTCAATACTAATCCACAAAAGACGGATAGAAAATAAGCAACCTATCAATAACCTACAGACCCTTACTTAAATCTTCATAGCCTAACATACTCACCCCCTTAGCCCATTCCACCGGTTAACCCGGTATAAAAATAAGAAATAAAGAATAAATTGTTACTTAAACATAGTATCTACTCCCTGAAAAGGGTGAAGTAGTAGTACACCCAACGCCATTACCCTGGGGTGTGGCTTAGGATGTCCTATGAACAGATACTTTATTCACTCCGGCCCCTAAAAGGGACCGGAGTTCTTCTTCTTCTTTTGTAGGAGGATGTGGAATGTTGGGGCGATATTTTCTAGAATGTCAATGGGGATACCATCCGGGCCTAGAGTTTGTCCATTGATAAGTTGGCAAATGCATGTGTCATACACTTCTTAATTGAATAGGTTATTTATTTTGGTGTTAGGAGGAGCTCTATTATTTAGTGTAAATCCTTTGAGATTGTGCCAAGAGTATTGTTGGTTGCGTATGTGTAATTATTTGGATGCAAGTGGGGTAGTGTGCATATGGCAACTTCTTGTGGGTAGAATTCTTGTGCTATGTCCTTGGGTGTGTGAGGAGGGTAATATTGGTTTAGTGAAGGTTTTCTAGGCTAGTAACTTCATTGGTAGTTAATATTTGATTAATATATTAGTATGGGTTTGGTGTTGAGGAGGTGTTGGGAGTGTTTCATTGCTTTGGTTATATGAATGAGTGTTTTTTTTGGATGAGTTCGTAGGCTTTCTTTTTGGGTGGTTTTGCCAAGTGTGGCCAAGTCTTGGAGCCATTGTGAGGGGTTTGGTAGTGGGTATCCGGGAGCTTAATAGTAAGGGTGGGATATGGGGGTCTAAGGGATTGGTAGGTGGATACGGGTAATTTTTCATGTGAAGTGATATATGCAAAGGTGCCATTGGTAGAGTCTATTTGTAGTTTTTTTGGTGTGTTCATTGACCTGTATGATCATATATATATCCCATATTTAGACTATATATATATAGATAGATGTCTCTATACATGGATATATATGCCTTTCTAATGCGATGATTAATTTATGTATTTGGCTATTTGATGCAATTTAAATTTTAAGCAAGTATTTCTTTAGTATGTTGGGTGCAAGCTTGGTAAAGTGGACTAAGAAATTGCTCCGGTATATTGAAACCAAAGTTTTTTTTTGCCAAACGCTTAAAAGTAGTAGCAAAATGTTGTTTGAATTGGATTTTTTTTCATAATGCCCTTTATTGTTGTGTTAAGTACTCAAATATAGAATATCAACATAAGATCTTTAAAACTTATAATTGAAATAATGTTCAAAAGCAAATGGCTTAATTTGGTTTTGGACATAGATTTCACCTATAATTTTTTGAACTTGGATATTTTTTTCATATTCCTTGAATTTGGTATAAACTTGATGGCATCATCATAGAAAGGTGTAGAATAGAATTCACCTAATGTAAATATATCTTATTCTAAACAAAATTTAAACGAAACTTGTTCAATACCACCTACTTGCACACCACTTGCACTTGACTCTTCTAAGATACATATCCTTCTTTTGAACATGTTTTGGCAACACATATTGCTTGGCTTTGTAGATCAATGTGTTTTTTAAATATTTATGGAATCTTCTTTCATAAGGTTCAATATTAGTATATGTTTTTGAATCATGTTCACTTAAACCTAGATAGAGATCAAGAATTGTTCACTTTACCATGCTTGCAGCTTCAAATATATGTTAAACGTTGTATGTGGTTTAGTGGTTATTTGTGTTGGGGTGTACCTATAGTTGTGTGATGGGATGTGTATTGCTCGTGGGGATTGATTGTGGTCCATAGACTACCTCTACCATACACCTCATAAATTATTCTGCCCAAAATTTTACATGGCCTTTAAAATGCTTAAACATCAACAACATTTATTAATTGCAAACATGAGAAACAACTTCATTGACTTGACAATTTTTGACATTCTCCAACACGTAGTCTCCCTTTCAATCAAAGATAGCCTCAAGTATTTCCCATGGTCGAGTTTGCAAAGGGATAATTCAATCAATGATACCACATCTCAAGAGATTTGAAGAAAGTATGAGATTATCATACATCTATCAAATGAAAAATGTCAATAATAAAGTTATTTGAAAATATCTACTTCATTTTATTACCAACCATGTCAATGTGATTAAAACATCCACCCTTTTAAGTACAATAGCATCTTGTTGTATGTTTTGAACTTCAAAACAAGTCTCCAAATAGCATTGCCAACTCCATTAGGAAAATGCGGGGCACGTGAAATAACTCTTGTTTTTTCCAAAGGTTTTTAGTCTAGAAGCTTACACACATGCACAAGGGCGAGGTGGGAATGGTTAACGTAGGGTTGTCGGTTGCCATGTGGTGAAGCTAGAATAACAACCGAATTCCCAAGGTGCCCCTCCAACGTGCAAAGTGTGGCACTTTTGGCATGTTTACTAATCTTTCTACCTGTATCTCATTGCTTTTCTCTTTCCGACTCCAAGACATGTTTTGGCCACTCAACCTAAAGTAGTAAGAGGTACATGGGTCCTAAATGGTTGCTTTTAATGACTACACTGATTATCCCAATTAGTGTGTGTTACTATTTGGAATTCTGCGAACTATAACTATTTCTTGAGAATGTAATATTCTACCAAGCAAAGTCATTTACGTTATGTAATGTCTAAACAACCTATTGAACTTTTGTTAGTAAAAAATGAACTTTTGAGTAAGACGTCATTGCATTGCGTGATTCCAAATAGTAATACACTAATTGGGATAATTAATGGGGGAGTGCTATCTTATGAGCGGTGAGCAATGAGCGGTGAGGGATGAGCGGTAACTTATGAGCAGTGAGGAAGATGAAAATTTTGGTAATAGGGCCACCAATATCCTATAACCGTGGAATTGTGGCCTTAAAAATGATGATTTTAGGGTTTAGTAATAAGAGGGTTGAGAAGGATAAACAACATGAAGTCCAAAAATTTATTCATCAATAGTAGCACTAGACATGAAACTATCTTTTGCCTCGTCATCTATATATATTCGAGCACCTTTGCATTGCGAATTGATTTTGGAACTATAGCAAGATTCTTCATTTGGATCCGAATCTTCGAGATTCAACATTGCAATTGCAACATTCTCGGCATATGATGGGAGACGCGGGCTACGGCTTGGACTTCGTAGGAATTGTCTATGTGCCCAAAACGGGAGACATGTCCTCTTTCCAATCGTATTCCTGAAATCAAATCGATGAAACATGTAAATAATGTGAAGAAATAAAAATGAACCAATGAATTGAATGAAATGAATGAAATGAATGAATTGAATAAACATTTATTGTATTAAAACTTACTCACACTCAAATTCAAGCATCTCCTCATCTGAGAGGTTATCATCTTCTTTTGTGAGATCTTGTATATTCTCCTTAGATGACCCCTCTTTCAAAACGTTTTCCAAAAGCGGTTTCAATATGTGCTCAAACATGTCATTATCACCCTCAAATGCAAGCAGATGTCTGCCACATGCGCGTGTTGCTAGGATAGAAGCTCCAGTGGAACATGTCAAATCAACAACGCGTCCATTCGATGGTGTAAACAATTCAATAAGATCTTGAAAAAAAATGCGGCGATTTTTGATATGGCCCCCTCCAAGGTCTTCCTGATTTTTGAAGAAGCATGTTTTTTTCATCCACAAAATTGAAAAGCAAGTTTTTGCTTTTCAATCCAGTGCCAAAAAAAGTGGAGTTTGGTTGTCTCGTGGATTTTGTGGTAGTAAAATCCCTTACCAAGACATGAGCCATAAATGCCGGAGTCTACAAAAAAATATAAATTGTGTTAAAACTATATACAATGCAAATAACACCAAAATAATTAAATAGAAACAATTGTGATATGTTATACTTACGGTGTAGGTTGGAGACTCCGGATCCTTGAACACCATGTACGAATTGAGGCAAATAAAAGTCGTAAGAACTTTCATGTTGCCGTTGTGTAAGGTTGAATTCAAAACCTTCTTGGTTTGCATATCGATAGCAGAAAATACTATGAGGACGCCATCATCAGACAAGATGGACTTGCACAAGGACATTGTTGCAACCATCCAGTTCTTGTCATATTTATTCCAAAGAGGAATTTCAGCAGGTCTATTGGAGAGGTTGAAGTCAAGGACGTCGGGAAATTGCAGAAAAACCAAGTCAACGGCAAATGGAGTCGGACTTCCCATGACATGAAATTCGCGATTGTCTTTGAACTGAAATACCACAATATATCACAATATAAGACACAAAATAAAATCCAAATGAAAGTAAGAACATTACAGAAAATACCAAAACAATAATACTTGCGTTTTCAAGAAATGTCCGCCATTGGATCCACTCAGGAGGGCCTACTTCAACCCCTTCAGACTTGTTCTTGACAGCAGTAGATCGAGCAAAAGAGAGCGTGAGAAAGTTCTTCAGTATGAATAACTCTTTTCTCAAAACATTCGTTGGCGCACGATGAATAGCGTCATAGGTGCTCGAGTAATGGAATTCCAATACATCGCACGCATACTTTGAACTTTCGCCTCCAAGTGGATTCTTATCCAAATCATTGGAAAGAACAAGCAATTCTTCATGTTGTGAAATATCCGATTGATCTTGTATTTTGGTTTTAGGAACATGTTTCCTCTTACAACGTTTTGTCTCTTTTGGTTCTGGCTTTCTAAGTTTAAGCTGCACAATTTGTGCTTGCAAAATTGCAGTATCACGAGGATCCACATTTTTAGCATCATTTATCTGACGGATTGTCTTCTCACTTGACGGACATGCATCCTTAGGACAATCAAGATACCAACCACAATCCTCATAGTGTGGGAGCGACCAATCCAAACAAATCTCAGTAGTGAACATGCATGAATCTCCTGCACCAGTGTCACGCCAATTTGGGAAAAAACGAGGTTCCCCTATAACGCATTTATGTGGAATCAAAACATATCGAAAATACCTACGCACAAAAATATTGTAAGTCAAATATTCCATGACAATTTGACAAATGGAATAAACAAAATTAAAAAAATAATAAGATTAGGTTGTACCTGTATAATACACGTTTCATAGCAAGATCAATATTAGGTTGCTCATCCCAACCGTTGTGTTTTTTAACTTTTCCGCTTTGGAATTCACGATAGAATATTGAATTAAAAGCCGCAAACTTCCAGGTTTGGATATACTCGGAGAGAGTAGGCACATCTGCAGGCAACTGAAGAGGAGATGAAAGAATACTTTGAAGCTCTTCGATAGCCTTTTTTTCCAACTGTGCCCAATATGTAGACTTTGATAACCAATCATCAAGTGCAGAATCAAAGAGGGACGATTTCGGGAAATGCAATGCATCTTTGTCAAATCTATTGCCATTCCAAAGCTTGAGCCATCCAACTTTGACTTCTGCATCCACAACACTGACAGCAACACGATGAAGTTTCTCTTGTAGCATTTCAGGCACCGAAAATGAACCCCAATGGTGCTTAACTTTTTCAAGGAAAGCAGAGGTAAGGTTGATATCGGCAATCGCTAGTTGTTTCGTAAAACTAGAAGATAACATTGCACGTTTTTTGTTGACAGCTGCGGACATTGCTTTTGAAACTCCCTCTGATGTCCGTTCAAGAGGATGAGTTTCATTGTACTGGTTGCGCGCAATATCGCTAGCCTCAGCAAGTTCTTGCTGAAAAATCAAACAAAAGTCAATATTTATAAGTTCATATAGATGTAATGTAAAATGAAGGTGAATAAACATAAGGCACATATTAGCAATGGTAGAAGAACTTACACTATACATGTAATCCAAAAAAATTAGTCGTGTCAAAGAATACAAAGTTTCTACGGACTTCTCCTCACATCGTTTATAACTCTTTGGATCCATTTGCTTTCTGAAGGAAGTCAAAGGCATGGTGCCAATACTTTGCATCCGATATAAAGTATGCACCAAATTGGTGGATACGTGAGAATTTTCGGTTGACCTAAAAGAAACATTAAATTGATTAGATTCATGATGATATAATTTGGAAAACAAAATATAAACTAGAAATAAGTATAAAAGAATAGGTAAGAACATTACTTGTTGATGTCATGCATAGCAGTCAACAAACTTAGAATGTCGTCAGGCTCGGACGCCAAAATGATAGAATCCACAAAGACATGACGTTCATAATTTTCGGTGTATACGCGGTCAATATAATTTTTCCAAGCAAGAAATCTGTGATTTCCATCCCATATAAAAAACATCTTGTTCTTGTATGACGTCAATGACAAATCTGTATCCAATTGAAATTCAAACAGGGCATTGACTTGAGCCCAATTTGGGCTCCAAGATGCGCGAACCTCATCATCCACGAATTCAAAGTTTCCCTTAGAATTGGTGGCCGATATATAAAACACACGGTCACCATCACGATAACCATTGAAAAATCCGCCTCCAATTTAGTAATGTCACCCTTCAAAGCAGGACGCACAATCGGCATAGGAACCATGCGACATAAGGATACACGCAAACGAACATTAGGTCCAGCACGGATTGAAGAAATTGTGGAAGTGGAATTGACCTTTCGTTTGTTCGTAAGCTCCAACACTTTCTCTTGATAAATTTTATTGTCACCATCGTTATCTTCATTCGAGTCAAAATCATCGAGGGATTCATTTTTTTCTTTTCTTATTATGAAGATTTGACGATATGTCCTGATGATGATGAACTCGTTGAGATGGACGATCTTGAGTTGAATGCATTGTGGATTCATCATCAGTAGAAATAGGAGTCGTTCTTTCCAAATCCATTGATTGGTCCTAAAACAAATGAAATAAGTTTCATAAATATTTCAAAACAAGTAGCAACACATTAGCAATAACATTACAAAAACAACAGCAATAGCAACAACAATAACAACAGAATACCACGAATACAGGGAAGAATGACAAAAATTATTCTAGACACAGTCATTTGCACCTTTAAATATTATACGATTAGGGTGGCCGCTCACCCCAAAACTAAAAGGCCAGACCCTGTGCGTTAACGCACAGGGTATGTGCGTCCAACTACAGGTCTAACAAAGTTGGACGCGAGGTTTGGGTCGGCTGACCCAAACCAGGCTCATAGTTTGGGTCGGCCGACCCAAACCAGGCTCACAGTTTGGGTTGGCCGACCCAAACCAGGCTCACAGTTTGGGTCGATCGACCCAAACTAGGCACACAATTTGGGTCGTTCGACCCAAACTAGGTAGACAGTTTGGGTCGATCGACCCAAACCATGCTCACAGTTTGGGTCGGCCGACCCAAATTGTCCGCAATTTACGCCTGATTATGCGCAATTACCCAGTCACCACGAAAGTGCAAACAAACCTTGTACTGCACCTGTACATTAGAGAGCTTGCAGCGATGAGCTCAGGTCCGATGGAGGAGAGAAAAAAAACTGAATGCTTTGGGGTTGTGGCAATTTATACTACTTGTCCCTGCAGCCATATTTAGCATGGCTCTTCGTGGCCCCGCATAGCCGCTAGAAAGTTGCCAGCGCAGACCCTGTGCGTTAACGCACAGGGTCTACTTGCCCAACTTTGCGAAGCCTCTAGCTAAGCAAGTAGACCCTGTGCGTTAACGCACAGGGTCTGCGCTGGCAACTTTCTAGCCACTATGACTTACCGCATACACCTTGTGCGTTAGCACATAGACCCTGTGCGTTAATGCACAGGGCCGAGACGTGAATTCGTAAATTTGCCAAAACTTGTAAAAATGCTAATGGGATCCAAAAAAAAAACAAAAACATGCTATATTATCTAAATCTCCGTAGCTACAAATTCTTTTCATATTTTGTTTTGGTTTCAAATGATTTTCTCTTCTCATTCTTCTATCTATTTCCTTGTTTTGGGCCACCTCGTAAATTTTGGGTTTCGGGGCAAAAAAACATTTATGCTATTTTGTGTCATTTTCTAGCTCCTATAACGTATTGCATGAGTACTTGAGTAGTCATATTTGTCATTTCTTGCATTCTAACTTCGTTTTGAATAGTTTTTTTGCTCCTATGTTCTGAACATCGATTTAAATTCATACAATAGATATTTGTTTTAATTTTAGGCTCTCCTAGTCGTTTTACCTCCCAACTTTTGGCCTTCCTAAATTGCTCTTACAAACCCTGTGCGTTAACGCACAGGGTTTTACCTCCCAACTTTGGCCTTCCTAAGTTGCGCTTACAAACCTTGTGCGTTAACGCACATGGTTTCTCCTCCCAACTTTGGGTTTCCTAAGTTGCGCTTACAAACCCTGTGCGTTAACGCACAGGGTTTCGCGTCCCAACTTTGGGCTTCCTAAATTGCGCTTATAAACCCTGTGCGTTAACGCACATGGTTTCTTCTCCCAACTTTGGGCTTCTTTAGTTGCGCTTACAAACCCTGTGCGTTAACGCACAGGGTTTCGCCTCCCAACTTTGGGCTTCCTTAGTTGCGCTTACAAACCGTGTGCGTTAACGCACAGGGTTTCGCCTCCCAACTTTGGGCTTCCTAAGTTGCGCTTACAAACCGTGTGCGTTAACGCACAGGGTTTCGCCTCCCAACTTTGGGCTTCCTAAGTTGCGCTTACAAACCCCGTGCGTTAACGCACAGGGTTTCGCCTCCCAACTTTGGCCTTCCTAAGTTGCGCTTATAAAGCCTGTGCGTTAACGCACAGGGTTTCTCCTCCCAACTTTTGGCCTTATTAAGTTGTTCTTACAAACCCTATGCGTTAACACACAGGGTTTCTCCTCCCAACTTTGGCCTTCCTAAGTTGTTCTTATAAACCCTGTGCGTTAACGTACAGGGTTTCGCCTCCCAACTTCTCGCCTCTTAAGTTGCTCTTATAAACCTTGTGCGTTAACTCACATGGTTTCGCCGGCCAACTTCTCGTCTCTTTAGTTGCTCTTATAAACCCTGTGCGTTCTCCTCCTGACTTGTAGCCTTCCTAAATTTCTGTTATATACCATGTGCATTAACGTATAGGATTTCTTCTCTCCAATTCATAACCTCTATAAATTGCTATTACATGACATGTGAGTGAACGTACAAGGTTCTCCGTCCTAACTTACAACTTATGCACTATCAAATTATGTGAACGTTGAACTGACTTACCTTTTTGTTTGTCGTCTTCTTTTAACCCGTCTTCAATTCGGACTCTGATATACGATCGTCTACATCTTCTTTGCTCTTTGCACCTTCATCATCCTCCATCGCATCAAAATCCAGTGTCTTAACAGTTTCTTCTACCGTACTCAATAATTTTGTTTTCCCTTCTTTTTTTGCATCATTCTTTCCCACACTTAGTCTGAACCTCTTTTTCTCGGAAGTGAAATACAAAGCTTTCCTACGTCTTCTCTTCGGCCTCACGGGTGTTCTCTCTACATCGTCTACCATCGTTGGTATCTATGATATGTTTTCTATCAGGTACTATCATTTATTCTTCCAATGTATCTATCTCACAAAATCCGGCGTATATTACGATCACATGTTGTAATTGGCGTTCAATGAACGAGATATTTCAACGCGTTTGTCATTATGTGTTTATTTTTGTTATATCCGCCCAAATTTTCTGACACCTACTTTGTTTTATTCATAATAATCAATAATTTATTTTTCCAACCAATCTGCGTCAGTCCACACATATATATTTTAAATTTCTACCAATCCTTTTAGTATTTGACCCCGTTTTGTGTATATCTTGCTCGTAAATAGTCTCTGACTATTATTATATTATGTCCACTTCTGTATTATTAGATGCTATGTATCACACGCTTTCATCTCCATCCATTATTGTGTCACACGTTTTCATTTCCATTCATTTCCTCACACAACTCTATACAAAAGCAACATTCACCCCATATTTTTGTAATGTGTTGTTCATATGTTCTTTTGATTTTCTATGGCTACCATTAGAGCTCATGGATCTTTTGTTCCCTTCATCTTGCCACTCCAAGATGATGGTCATGTGAGTGTTTCAGAGGATTTACTTAGTTTGAGATTCAACCTCCAGATATGAACCATATATTTAGAGCATGAGATGTACTCTGCAGATGGAGAGGTGTATGAAACGATTTTGGTTCCAAAAAATAGAACTGATGTTGGTTTTATGTGGATCTTAGGACCTGGTTCATTTAGGGTGATAGGACTTTCTGAGTCTCAAATGCAAGCTTCAACTGTCATTTTGACAAACGAATCCGGTACATCCACAGTTCAAATTCCCTCTATCGCACCTGTTAAGGTGGAACCCCTTGATGATAGTGTGTTTGTGCTATCAGATTCAGAAGATGACATTTGTGTATCTGTTGATCTTTCAAACACATCGCCATTTCCATTTAGAAGTGTTCATTCTACTCCTTCCCAACTTCCTATACATGTAGCCAAATCCCCTTGCGGTCTTATGTACAAGAAGGTGGTTCCCCAAATCTCACCTTCTCAACGTCCTCCACTACACCCTTCACCTTCATCTACAGGGTTGACTATGGTTGATGGCTTGAAGCTGACAAAGTCAAGAAAAAGATCAAAGTCCGATCTTACATCCATTGATTTTGACAATATAGATGTTCGTGAAGTCAAGTACTTACCATCTTCTTTTAATGGTGATGTTTTGTTTGTCTTGCCTCCTGTGTCATTCAAAGTTCCAAGTACGTATGGTCGCTCAATGGACGGCATGGACAAGATGTGCGACGGTCACCCTTGGTGCACCACCAAAACCACGAATATCCAAAATGACTTTGGACTGTCCTTCCGGCGCTCTACTTGTGCTGGTCATCTCCAATGTCATAATGACTACTGTGATTACATGAATCGCAATGGGGGCCTCCGGAACAATACTGAATGGGCCGGTTCAACTCCTATCCCATTTGCTGTGGGTGTTGTTCCCCCTACTAAGTCCACTGTCGAGTGTAAGGTATGTCGTTTCACACCTGTGTGCATTGCTTTGTGTAATGCTCAAATCATATACATTCACTCCACATCCGTTGGAATGTCCAGGGCTTGCATTCATCTTGGTGTACATGATCACCCTGTGGCCAATGGCACATGCCGTGAATCATTGGACATGGCATACCAATGCGTTGCAAATGAAGTATTGAAAACACCCATAGTAAAAAATTCAGCCATAGTTATGGCGGCGAGCAAACAATTCTTGGCCGATTACCTTCTCAAATCTCCTGCAAATGTCGAAGGCCATCACTTGGTTGGTTCATCCCTAGAGGTCGTCATGGACAAATTCAGCACCCTTGCCTCTCCAAATTGTCGTAACTTTGTATCTGGATCAAAGCGTTTTTTGCGTAGTGGAATGGGAACTATGGATAGTATTATGGCGCTCAAAGACCACTCTGCTTTCAAATTCGTCCATGGTAGTCGGTTCCCAGGGCAGTCAAAGGACAAAGTGTTTGTTTTTAAGATGTCTGTAGACCTTCCAGGTAGTGGTGTGGAGCTTGTGAAGAGGATGCAAGTCGGTGGGGATATGGAGAATTCATGGATTATGTTTGATAATGTCAAACGTTTAAAGGACTGGACGACCATGACTTGCCATGTGTACGACAGTCGATACTGTAAAGTGTTGACTATTGCGTGTTGTGACATGCAATCTGAAGATGGTGCAGCGTAAATTCTCTTTTGGGAAAATTTGAATGTTGTCATGGCAGATAATGATGTACCAAACGTAAACTTCAAAGGGTTTATGGTTGATAGTGCTCAAGCTAATTGGAATGCGGTGAGGGCGATTTACGGGGATGGTGATCCAAGTCTACCCATGGTTGCACGTGAGCGTACATGTCTTTTCCATTGGTCCGCAAGCTTGGATAAGGTGACCCAAAAGTATATCAAACCATCCTTGCAATTTCAACACAAACAAATATGCAAGGATTACAAAGACGCGAAAACAATGGACCATTGTACCATGTACCATGTGATTCGTTCTTGGTGGTTGTCATCTGGAGCTGCCTCCGAAGAAGGCATCCTTGGCCTTTCAGAGTGGTTGGGATTTTGGCACTTTCCTTACAGATAATGGGGTGACCATATGCTACTTGTAAGTACATATCAAACTTCATTATTCAATGTAATATATCCTATGTTTTTTTTATTTTTGTCTTTCTGTGTTGTTCATAGGATATGACAATAAAAGAGCGTGCGGGAATGCCAATATGCAACCTTGCAGAGACTGTACATAACAAACAACAAACAGTTTGGGTCGTTCAACCCAAACCTTGTAGGCAGTTTGGGTTGTTCGATCCAAACCTTGTAGGCAGTTTGGGTCGTTCGACCCAAACGTGGCAGCCATTTTGGGTTGTTCGATCCAAACCTTGTAGGCAGTTTGGGTCGTTCGACCCAAACGTGGCAGCTATTTTGGGTTGTTCGATCCAAACCTTGTAGGCAGTTTGGGTCGTTCGACCCAAACGTGGCAGCCATTTTGGGTTGAACGACCCAAACCTAGATATATAATCTATCTTATGTTTGTCTTATCCTTGTATTTGTGTGTTGTTCATAGGATATGACAATAGAAGAGCGTGCGGAAATGCCAACATGCAACCTTGCAGAGACTGTACACAACAAATGGCTCCAACAGTCCGGCAACAAGATGACTTGTTTATATGAAGCTACAGTGGACGACATGATCCGTGCCTTCATGCAAATTGCAAATTACCGGACATGGTTGAAAGGGGGGTCTGATGGTAAAGGTCTTGATTCGGCATCCTTGAAACTCAAAGCGGCTGCCAGGTGTGGAGATCCAAAAATGTTGGCCGATGCCATGAAGTCTTATCCAGGGGCAGAAGACGTCAACACTAGAGATTGTGCATTGGAAGGGTCAGAGCTCTTTGGTTCCACCAAACGCAAACTCAACCTACCACCGGGTGTTAATTGTGACTCTCATTGACCCGACAAAGTGAACTATTCCATTCCTCGTCTGAACACCCGAGCAACTCGTCAACGCATAGAGGAATCGTTGAGTTCTACAATTCATGGTGTGGCTCATACTACATCCGTGTTAGAGACAGATTATCTTGCTTCCAAGTGGCACATTGCAAGATTACCACCCAACTCAGCCAAACGATGTTGGGCACTGCAGGCCATCACAGGGACTATGTGCAATGCCAAAGTCGGGACTGGGAAACATGGCACACCTACTCCAACATACAAAGGGCTCAGGAAGGAATTTCGCTCTTCCAACAATGTGGAGTATGAATTTTGGTTTTGCCTTGACGACATCAAACGTTGTGTGAGTGGCAGTAAGAAGAAATATGTGTTGGACTGGCCTATAGTACCCAACACATGGCCGGTGAAGATAGGTACCAATCTATCGCGAGAGGAGGTTTTGGCACTTGAAGATGTTGGATTTCAAGTACAGCAGAGGGAGGCATTGTCCCCTCGTCGTAGGTTTTCAACAATCGCAACTCTCCCCATCCCTCGCTCGCATTTTTCTATGCCACCAAACCCGGACGCCCACCCTACATTCAGGTTTGGAAAGACAGTGCGTTGTAATCCAACAGCACCGCTAGCGGATCACAAAAACAAATGGGAGAGCGCCGGGCTCATGGAGGGTTACTATGTGGTTGGGGTCACTGCCATTCCATATCCGGGCTTTGGAGTGATAATCAACATTGTCTCCAAGCAGGATATCACCTACCATGTTACAATTGGCGACATCCCGCATTGCACATGCCCGGATTTCACGAAAATGTCCTCTTATGCATTGGGAAAGAAAGGAAAATGGGTGTATTGTAAACATCTTTATTATGTGTTTAGATTTTTGTGCAAGGTGGATTACGAGAGTGACAAGTTCATTCATGCACCTACATATACCTATAACGAGGTCATGCGACTACTTGAACTTGCTGGTATTGTAGAGTGTGAGTAGTATTGCAAATGGTCTATTAAGTACCATATATTTGAATGTCAAAATATGACATGTTTTTGTTTGGATTTTTATAATAAAAATCAGCAATGGGCTGGAAGTATTTCAAATGATTCAGTAACTTCATTTCTATTTAGACTACGACCCAACCGTGAGCGGTTTGATTGATTGACATGGATAAATAATAACAAGTTTCTAAAAATTAAAAATAATTGAGAAGATTCTACGCACATCCGCGTAGTAACGTCTTCTTGGTATCCGCCTATAAATTATTCCTGCTTTATCACTAGCTCAATTTGGGATAGCACCAGTCAATGTAACCAACCGGATTCGAACCCGGGTTGATACAGACCTAATACCAGTCTCTTACACAACTCGCATCCACAGGCGGATGTCTCAAAACCTAGTAGTTACCTACATATTGACTATTTCTAATATCTAATTTCCTTTCATTTGTAGATTCTGGGCCTTAATTCAACCCGTGAGCAGTTTGAGTGGCTCACAATTATGGCACCTACATGTACGTATAATGAGGTTATGCACCTACTTGAGCTTGATGGTGTTGTGGAATGTGAGTAGTTGTGCAAGTGTTGGTTGTAACTACATGTATAAGGATGTCAATAAATGACATGTATTGGTTTGGATTATTATAATAAAAGTCAGCAATGAATTGAAAGTGTTTTAAATGATCTATGGAAATAGGGCCCTTTCACTTGTGCTTCATTTAAAATATTGGCAATTTACAATTGAAAATATGCAATTAATTTGTCAAAATTTTGGTTGTGTACCCTAAACCCGTGTGTCTTTACTAAATTTGGAATCATTGCTCATATGTTACTGCTCATTGCTCATGTGTTACTGCTCACCGCTCACCGCTCACTGCTCATCGCTCATAAGATAGCTTCCCTCTAATTAATGTAGTCCACTTCTTTTAAGATAGGAAACATGTGATTTGTACACAACAATTAGTGAATCCAAATCGAGGTTGTAGTCACTTTCCTCATATGTTTTTGGAGTTCATACGAATATTTATCTAATATGAAAGCGAAGATTCTCGTGCTCATTAAGTGGCAACACAAGCTCCCCAATTATGTTGATTATTGAACTTAGAATGGTTATCATATTATGAGCATATTATCCAATCTCTTTTAAACACATGGTTTTTGGGTATCCGTTCTTGGAGCCACACATAACCACATACCACTCCAATATAGGTCTATGATTAAGATAAGTTATCAAGAGAAGTTGGTTTAGTTGTGACTTTGTGTATGGTAAGGGTGTTTCTAAGCGCTTCTAAGTGTTTCTACATTTGATTTATAAAGTGGCAACATTTGTGTCTCAATTGTTAGTAAATTATGCATGGTGGGAGTAACTTCATGGTGCGAAATGTCAAGAAGTTGTTTTTGATGAGATACATTAATGGTCTGCAAATTTGAGAGCATTTTTCTTGTGGAGAAGTAGATTTATTGTTTGAGAGATATGGCCTCTTTGAGAGATGTAACTAGACCTTGATGCAAGTTTTAGAAACCAATTTTTGGTTTGAGAAAAAAACATCACCATAGTTTGCAGTTTACAATATTTCAGGCCTTGGATAACTAACCAACTAATTCAACTATTAGTTAACTAGTTTCCTTTCGTAACTATAGTTGTTTGTGATTTGACTTGCCAAATGTAGTTAACTATAGTTGTTCCAAATTCAGTTTGTCAAAAAATCTAGTTAATTATTTAGTTAATTAAAGTTGAGTGCAACCTGCTCACATAATTCTATTGTTGTGTTGTAGTGTCATTAGTGTGTTACTGAGGTCAACATGTTCCTAAAGATAAACAAGCATTTACTCATTTTGGACGTATATGAGGTAATCAAGTTTAGCTCACAATGAGAGTCTTTTATTCCCAAGCGATCGGCTATGCCGGAATGCAACACCAATGATGAAGACAAGGACAACTTTGAAGCAAATGATGAATATGAGGCTTAACATTCATATTGGTTTGAAAATTTTAAAGTTAATTATAGTTGTTCCCCAAAAATGTATTGAGAAAAACCTAGTTAACTGTAGGTATTTTGGCAGTTGCCCAAGGTTTGCAATATTTGATCATGAAATTTGGTATTAGCAAGATGGGAGGGCTTGGGAGTATCATGCCAAGTTTGGAGAGGTTTGGATCATAGCATTTAGAGCTATATAGTGGGAAACTTGACTATGTTAGATTAGAGATAATAATACAACTTGAAAGGTAAAGCAATTGGTTCAAGTGAGTTTAAACAATTCATTAAGAATGAATAACATCCATAGCACTTATAGACTACAAATACAAGAAGCCATGTGCTTTCGGACATAAAACTACATACTTCTTAACACTACTAGGTAGTCATAAACCTTTCTATCTGAAATTTTAATGGGATTAGAAGTACATCAAGGGGGAGTCAAAATTGTTGATCCCGTAGAGTAACAATGTGCAAATGGATTATATAAGAAAATGAATACTACTATCAACCTAATGATCAAGTTGATAGAAAGACTTAAGAATACCCAGTGCAATGCTCAAGTGCTCACCATTACCAAATGCATTTGTCTAGGCAAGAATAAATTACTGGATACAACCATACCTCTCATGCAACCAACATAAAAATTCTAAAATAGTATGCAATATGGAACATTTTTTGGTGGTTGATTTGATATTGAATTGAGCTACAAAGGCCCAAAATTAATCTACTTGTGCATGATGATGCACGAAACAACCAATGGAAGTTCTCTCATTGCATGTCACATCATGAACCTTCCGGACATGTGGCCCCCCACCCCCTAGTACAACTTGTACAATTATTAATGTGGTCCACTATAATTTTGTAATACCAAAATTATTTTGGTCAATATAACTTTTCTTGATCCATACCAATTTTGAGCCCACAATATCTTTTGTTCAAAACCGACAATATAAAATCAATGTCTTCTCCGTGAACATGGATTACTGTGAGTTAGAAAATATAATAGCTATATTATACCAAACATATCAATATTCTACTATGATTTTATAATTTGATATTTTAATATTAATTGTTTGATTAATTGTAAGTCACCCTAATTTTCAACCCACACATAAAATATAGTGGGCCAAGGTAATTCTCACCCATACTAACTTTCAACTACAATAATAGGTGTGATCATTATAGTTGTGAATAAGGTTGATGTACTTAATTCCAAAATAATAATAAATCGGACACCTATACTTGAGTGGTATGTTGTTAGGTGTGGATCTAAGAGGGACTTAAAAAAAAGACATGTTTTTAAAGATTAGACTACACGCTCAAAATACGCTAATTATTCTAGGTTCAATAGTCGCCATAATCGGGGGGGGGGGGGCTATATGACCACTTAATGAGCACATGAATCTTCACCTTCATAAAGAATGAGAAGTTGATATGAACTTCAAAACTTTCATATAACTTAGATGTGCTTAATTCGGATACTTTTCTCTCTGCACCCACTTCTAGTAAGATATGAAACACGCAATTAGTGTGAGATCATTAGCGGATCCACATTGTGTCTTTAGCCATTTACCTCCGTAACATTACTCATATGTGTGTATCAATGCTTTATGGGGCTAGGAATTTGTTGGGCATTATGCTCTTCTAATTATGGGCTACGTTGACAATTTGGGTATGCTAAGCATGAGAATTGTTTCACAAATCCGGGTGGGGGTTATTGGCATTGTGATGTTAACTTGTTTCTAATCTATTTAAATGGATGGGGTCAATTGATGTATGGATGGATTGGGCCCCATATGAATCCCCAACTCATAAATTAACATGCAAGCTAGGTTTGTTTAAGAAAAGTGTTGTACCCACTAGCGGGTATTTTCGTCAGTGCATGAGCCTCTAACAATCTACCCTTGTTTTAGAAAGGGAGCAAAAATCATATTTTGAGGAATGCTAACTTACCTTACATTCAACTATATGTTAGGTGCCCAACTCACAGCATGTCGAGAGAAAGTGACAGAGAACATGCCAAAAGTGCCACTTTTGCACTCTTGTGGTGCCCCACATGGCACCGGACAACCCTAATCATTCCCGGCTGCTCGCCGTTGCGGATCGAAAGCACAAGGAGCGAAAGAGAGCACAATTCAACAAGAAGCAGAAGAAGAGGAAGAAGAGGTTGATCTTGTGGGAGGCAGTAGCAATCGTACGAGGGCAGGAGAGATGGCAGGAAAGGGCACGGTGTGTGTGACGGGCGCATCGGGATTCATCGCCTCATGGGTTGTTAAGATGCTGCTGGAGAGGGGTTACACCGTCAAGGGCACGGTCCGCAACCCAGGTTTGTATTTATGAGGCTCGCGCTGATGCTCACATATGCTGAATCTTCAGTTTTGTCGATACCAAAGCTCTTAATTGTCCTTTCCAGGAACGTAAATGAATGAGGCAATCCAACTAAGTTTACCTCTCATCTGTGCAATTCGGTGACAAAACTGTCGGTCTGGTATCGTCTTTTTTACACCATTCGGGTATCTAAAATGAGGATTTCACATTCTTGGGGACTAGTAGGGTGTGGTGGCTATTTGACGACATTTCTTGTTTTCAATACCTTTGGGTCTATATACCATAGGCAAAGGCGAAACGCGAAACCCAGGTATCAATCTGGTTAAGAATGGTATGGACCCAAATAATAACTCGGCTATACAATGATTCTCTCACCTTGATATACCCACCAAATATTTGAGTAGTATTGCAATTTTGATACCATTATCGATGTTGAATACTGACACCGTGCATTTACCTATATACCAGACCAACACGTGGATGCCACTATGATACGCTCAGCAGTGATTCCTAGAAATGAGGATACTGATATTGGAGATTTGTTCCTTTTGAGGCTAAATAGAAGTGGATGGGTTGATTGATTGTGCACAGAGAAAGCCAAGCACTTGCTGCAACTTCCCGGTGCTAGTGATCGGCTGCAGCTTGTCGCGGCGGACCTCCTTCAGCCAGGCGCCTTCGACTCTGCCGTTGAAGGCTGCGAGGGAGTTTTCCACACCGCCTCACCTTTCTTCTACAAGAATATTACGGATCCCGAAGTCAGTTGCCTCCTTCCCAGTTCATATTGAGTCTTTTTGCTATTTTACACTTAATAGATAGGGGGTCACACTGTGAGATGGGGATTATTGAAACAGGAGGCTCTAGAAGTGCAAAAATAAATAATTTCGTATTGGTTCATTTAACCATGTGACTCATGGAGAGGAACCCCGCTTGGGGTTGAACTTGAACCGGCATGTGGATAGTTGGTTGTAGTGAGGTGGGAAAATCAACGCCCAAGTCCAAGTAGGTTAGGCGTGGTAAAACGTCGATGCTTGGAATGGAATGTAGTCGCCAAGTCGGTTAGTCGTCACAACACTATGCATTAGAAATGGAAGGTGGTTGTGTGCACACATATAAGACACCAACATTCTTAACGAGGACTTCTCCATTGTATTACACCGTTTATGGGATTTAGTGTCACTTACTATTTGAAATTACAAATGCTATAACTTCTTACTATAGAATCAATTTTTCCTAGAAAAGGTTAAATAGGTTGTTTGGACATTATACAACATAAACGACTTTACTTGGTAAAATTGCACAGTCCCAATACAAAGCAATAGCATTGCATAGCTCTGAATAGTACTTGACACTAAATACCATAACCTGTGTAGTGCAACCTCAAGTTTGCACTTGGGCAATATGGCCAGGGAATACTTCACTTTTAGTCTTGCCGTGGATTCCTTCTTCTTTTTTCCTTTTGCTAAAACTTCTTGGCATAGGAGAGGGGTACGAGTGCTTATGGAATAGGACACTCAACAAACAATTGGTGCTTGAATTCCAGTTTCGGAGTGGTAGGGCTGATGTTTTTATAACAATGGCAGGCCCAGTTTCTGAGTCCAGCACTCAAAGGGACGTTGAATGTGCTGGAATCCTGTGCTAAGGTGCGCCCGAAGCGGATTGTTCTGACCTCCTCTGTGGCGGCGGTCAGCTACACATCAAAACGGACCCCAACCAGCGTTGTGGATGAGAGCTTCTTCAGCGAGCCTGAAATTTGTCGCAAAGATCAGGTTCAGATTACACCCCACTAAAGTGGCTTCCTGCAATAAGGTAGATTTGTCTGGAATGGTTCCCAGCCCACTTCTCCTAGGATATGAAACAAGTGATTAAAATGAGATGGTCGCCAAATCCAAATCGAGGCTGTAGCCACTTCTCTCATAATTTTGGGAGCTCATATGAATATCTTTATCATTGCCAAAGTGAAGATTCTATGCCCATTAAATGGTCATATAGGTCCCCCCCCCCAAATTATGTTGACTATTGAGCTTAGAATGGTTATCATATTTTGAGCACATATTCCAGTCGCTTTCAAACACATCTCTTTTTCATGTCCATTCTTGAAGCCAGACTTAACATCATACCACTCAAATATAGGTGTTCTGCTTAAGATGACTAACCTAATTAGGCTATCTTAAGGGGTTTAGGCCATGCAGAATGTCACAGATTTGTTAGTAACACATGTTAAACGTTTCCTAGTATTAAGTACAAAAATGTTTCTCTCACAAGAATGACTGCCTTTGCCTTGAAGCTTGCCGTCCACATCTTAGGGTCAGCTTTTCACTTACATAGAGAATTGGGGCTTTGCAGCGATGGTATGTTTTGTCAAAGACACTCGCAGAGAAGGCAGCGTGGGACTTTGCTAAGGAGCATAACTTGGACATGGTGACAGTGAACCCTACCATGGTGATTGGCCCTATTCTACAATCCACTATGAACACCAGCACTGAAGTGATCCTGGAGTTTCTTAATGGTGAGGTTTTGTAGGGGATTTCTGACAGGAGAATTTGCAATTTGTTGCACCTCAATCTTCTTTATTTACCCACAGATTTGCAGGTTGTTTGTTCTCTTGTAGAAACAATTAATGAGTTGGAGTATTCTGGAAATTGACGTATGGGGTTGGTGTGCAAATGAAGGGACAAGCAAGACATTCTCAAACTTCTGCGTGGGATGGGTTGGTGTGAAAGACGTGGCCATGGCGCATATCTTGGCATATGAGAAGCCAGAGGCAGAAGGTCGATACATTGTCAATGCAGAAATACTCCATTACGGCGACATGGTCTCCAAACTTGCTGCACTTTATCCGCAGTACCCCATCGTAGCAAAGTGCGTACTTTCCTCCTTAACCACAGCTTTAGCTTGTTGATTCTGCGTGAAGGTTTTGAAAGTTACTCTCTTTCATCAAGTGATGGTTTTGTACTTGCTTTCTTTATAGTAGCAGAAGCAAAGAGGAGGATGAAGGTCTGCTCATAAAACTAACACTAAGTTCCTAAACTTAGGTTCAGGTTCAAGCTTGCACAGTATCATTCATCCTGCCTTGGCTTGTGATGTGACAGGGATGCGGATGATTCATCGAGATGTCCAAGCTACAACCTTTCCTCTGAGAAAGTGAAAAAACTCGGTGTCACTTTGCAGCCTTTGGATGACGTCATTCATGAGGCTGTCGAATCCTTGAGAGATCACAAATATCTGGAATGAGAGATTCTTTGGTCTCTCAGGAATCAGAAAGGGAATGCCACTTACTGTAGATTCTGTCAAAGTGCATGATCCCAAAGCTCAGAAACATGTAAAGACGGAGTTGAGTATCTAGAAGGTTTGGATGGTTTCTCCACCATAATCGTTGCCCACAAGCAGGGTTGTGGAGGGTACTATGTAACAGACTTTGTTGGTAAATATCTGCGAGTGATCTACAATTGTTGGATAAATAGCCATCAACACAGAATGAAGTGCATATGGTTTGAGGTTGTTCATGATGAATAGATGCAGCCTGTCTCTGAGGCAGTGGGTTACTGAGGGGACGAGCACATGCATAGAGCAATTTCAAAGTTCTTTAGCCAATCTTATTTGACAAATCCTTTCTTCACAAATTGCCAATCTTTTGTGGTAGAATGTGATAGCAGGCTTTGAGAGGAAAGAAGATTATACATGTGATGCATGGTGCACGCTCAGAAATTTCAGCTTCAAATGCTCAAGAATATTCAGTTCTTTTGAAGTTGTAGCAATCCCTTGTTCTCTCTGGAACCTCCTGACCTTGCAATCCTGTAGGTTCAATTAGATTGCGCACCTTGCTCTCCAAAGCATATTTGTGAGAATGTCAAATTAGAAACGCTCTCATACACACACCCCTTCCAACAAATTTTTCCTGGTAAATATTGCACAACAATAAACACAAATTGCAAACAACAAACTAGTGTAAAGGGTTTAGGGTTCCAGGTCTCCTGCCAAGACATGCAACATATTCAGACTTAAAATGCTTGGCATAAGAGCACTCTACCACTGACCATGAATATCTCAACACTGGGGAAATTTGCTGCAAACATGTATCTTGGGATAGGCAAACCATGTTCAAAACAAACACTCAAAATTGCAACAAGCACCACAACAATTCTCTACAGGATGGAAACAAGCTTCACTGGTTTCATGCTGAAAACATGGAGTGGCTCCATTGAAGTATTGATAAAGGGGTAACTGTAAACACAGGTACAACAACAGCAGCTCTGTTTGATACAGACTGCACATGCACCGCTACCTCAGACATACTTAAACCCCGGCTATAGCTCCTGCTCAGTGACGAGATGAGACCTTTTCATGCAAATCCTCGCATTGACAAATTTCTTTCAGAAAAAGTAAAAGATGAATGCTCTGTCTATCTATCAATATGTCTATGTCTGTCTGTCTACCTATATGTCTAGTATTCATGTGTCTTATAAATGCTAATGCAATTGAGAAAGATAGGATACACTAATGTAAGACTACCAACGTTCGCGTGGTGTATCATCTATATTTGCCACAGCTAGCATCCTCTGTCTTTGTAGAGACGAATTTCCTACCTTGCCCGCGAGAAATTCCTCATCCTCATCATCGTCCCAATCATCATCATCCTCCCCATCACCCAAGTCGTCCTCATCATCATCACTCATTTCATCAAGCTTTTCGTCTTTTTTACCCTGGGCAACCAACTCCGCCATCCGTTCCTTGACCAAAACCAGAGGATCCTTCTCTTTCAGCTCCGAGTTATCATAGGCATCCCGGAGGAAAACAGAGTCCCGGGTGCCTTTCAACGACACATAAAACATTTCAGGGTGCCTAATGAGCAAAGACCTAACTCGCTGGGAGAATTGAAAGTCCCTCCGAAAATGGGTAAGGTGATCCACCAAAATTTTCTTCTCCAACGTCAAACTTAACAGCTCGTGAACAACCAACATCGCATGCTTCTCTGCCTCAGCCGTGGCAGGATTCAACTGAGTTGTATCAGCATACGGAGAGATCACAGGAACTTCCTGAAACTTAATAAGCTTCTCCTTATCCTTCTTCTTAAGGCTATACCCTTTGGGAAGGTTCAGTTTTTTCTTAAACCTCGGAACTCTCGCAAGCACATCCTCATCCTCTTCAACCACCGCCTCCTCACCTAAGCTCTTGGCAAGATCTTCTTCCAGCTCTCTTCTAGCTTTCACCTTATCCCGGTCAGCTTTCTCGAGAGCAGTGACAGCCAATTCTGGATCCCAATGTGTAAGCTCAAGAACATCACCCATATCCGACTCCGCCACTCGGAAGAACTGAGGATAATTCTTCAACAAACCCGTTTTAAAATCATCCGGTAAACCAAGCTCCCGACGTATGTGATTAATCTTCTCCACCAAAATTCGCTGGTCAATTGACATCATTAACAGTTTTCGCAACTTAGTCACTAGAAACTCCTCCATCTCCTCCTTCAACTTCAGCTCCTCCAGATACTGCGCTTTAGCCTGCTTCGTAAACCTAAACCACTTGGCATTCACACCTTCCTCGTACACTTGAAACACGGCCGGGAACCTGTTCAGCATTGCTATGCACCGTCGCTTCCCGGTTAACCCTATGTACTTCCTATACTTCCCTAAGTCCCGCAACGACATCACCTGCCCCGGTTGCTTCACCAGCAGCTCCTTAATCCTCAACACTATCTTCAGCTTCTTCTCCCGCTGTATGACATTATCCAGCTGGTAATCCTTCTTCCGCTTGATAACCGCAGTGGTGACGCCATGCTTTCTGATGCGAATGGAGCATGGAGAGGAGGAGGAAGATGGTGGGCACCTGAGAGCTTGTACGCAGCCGAAGAACGGTCGGCGTCCCAACACAAGTAGCGACGTGTCCCGTGTCGCTCCCGCTCCGCCACAAGCAATTCCCAGCGATGGCGACGCCAGCGCCATCCCTTATGATTAGCGAATTGGACCCGGAGCAGCGAACGACGGAGAAGAGAGGAGTGGATAACATAAGCTTCGCGATGGCGATGGCGATGGCGAGGGCGAGGGCAATGGCGAGCTTGAGTTGATGAGCAACGTGCAAGGGTGTTGGGGGTTTGGGTTTTAAAGGACTAGTGCTTTACACGACATAACCGATCGCTCATCCAAGGGCACACGGGTTATCGGAACTCATCACAAATTTACATCCATGCAGAGGAGGTGTCATCCATAAATCCCACATTCCGTCCATGAGCTCACTGTTGTGGACTAGATAACCAACGAGAGGAGAGTGGGTGGTTATGTAAGAAGCATTGCATGTGCATTATGTGTAGGGTAAGGGTTTGCCTCATGTGTTGTAAGCTCGGCGAGTTTTTAGTGGGCTTACAACAGGACCCCAAGCGAGACAAGCAATTACCGAGCATGAAGAACGGAAAGAACATCTATTGGTCATGTTGGTGAGTGGATTAAAACTCCGAAATCCTTATGTTGGGGGAATTACGCTACATAAGGTCACTCAAATTACAAAGAACATTATCACATTGGTTTTTTACGTATAAGGGAATGCCATGAGGGGAGTGCGTTATGGAATTCAAGGGCATTGGGCACATGACAATGTCCAAACTTTCAAAATGCACAACCCGAGGGGTGGGCACAATCCCATCCACCAAGAATTTTGGTGGTTTTCGTGCGTAAGATCATACAACAAAGCATTATGTAGTGTATACATGGCATTATGCATAGGGATTGTCTAGCGGGGTAGTTTGCGTTGGCATAATGCCCTTCGTTCTCAAATGAGCACTATCTATATTGGATAGACATTAGCCAACCCCCCCTCCTCCCACCCCCCCCCCCAAAAAAAAAATTTCTTTATAGGTGAGAAAAAATCCTGAGGTTTGCGGGCCTTGCTTGGTTAATTTTATTGATCAAGAGTTGTTTATACTAGGGATGGTTGTGGTTATGGTCTACTTTCTTTGGTTTCATTTCCATGGAAATGACATAATAAATGCTAACCAATGATATTATCACTTTAGATCCTTCTTGAGTTCAAGACCTAAGACATTGGTAGAGTGTAATTTGGAAGACCAATTTCACCATCAACCACAAATAGGATTCACACAAGACATGTTTGGATGAAAAATACCAGAGTTGTGGTTTGTTTTTGTTGTTGATCACACTATGGAATAAAATTTGGTGGATAGCAAGGACCATGTGACCATGATCAATGACCATAATGCCCTGCATGGCATATGTTATGCTCTTTGTGAAAAATAAATTGAGTTTTTGATGGCCAAAGACCATGAATTTTTCATTTTACAAGTTCCGTGCTAACATGGACAAAGGCCATAGCCAAGAATGCAAAATTGTGATGCCAAAGACCATATTGCCATGGCCTAGACTATAATGCCATGGTCAAAAACCAAAAGCCATAGGCAACAACCGTGAAGTTGATGTCCAAAATCAAGTGAATGAATGCCAAAAAATGTGGCACCAGCTATGTTGCACTCGTGTACACAGTTCCTAGCAATCTAATGGTCCTTGGCCACCTTCATGACAAGATGACATAACATCAGTGGATACTAAAGACCTAAGAGCTCCAAGACCATGATGCCTTAGACAACAACCATAATGCTATGGCCAAAGATTTGCCATCACAACTATAGGCACAAATCTTAAACCTTGAACCTTCAACTTTTATGATATTTATTGTCGCATACACTATTTGCATAGGGCCTAAACTAGATGTCACCCCCAAGGGGTGCATCTTTCATAACATGTAGACTATACGTGAGTGCACAAAAGTGGTATTAATTTGAACTTTTATGTACTATGTATACTTATGCTACACAAATTATAGCTCGTAGTTACATAAGGTAGGGGTGGCAATTTCCGTGCGGGTCCTAAAGTCGACCCCTATGTCGGAAGCACCTATCTAGGTGCTTTTACCTGGGTTTACAAAAGCACCTATCAAGGTGCTTTTACCGTTCACATCACTGCCAACATTTCATTGGCTGCCAGCGGTCGGTTTTAGAAATCCACCCTGTGGATATACCACGTACCCTATGTGCGAGTGTTGGTCACTCTACAAGGTTTCCTTTAAAAATTTGTAGGAAATCATTAACATGTTGGAAAATTTTGATTTTTTCATAGTTGCTCTTGCACCAGCTTTGCAGAGCGCTCAAAATTTATAAAAAAAAATAGTTTCAGCATCCCAACTAGGCACATCTGAAATTTGGACGGAAATAGCCACCCCTACCTTACATGTGTGGAGGAACTCTAGAAAATATATCATGTTTGTACTTTTATGGTAGGGTCACTAGACTTCACGGGTAAGTATTTAATATTTGATGAAACTAGGATGGATAATTTCCTCATTTCCTCATCTCATCCATATTTGTATGGAAGAGGCATTATAAGGGTCTTGGAAAGGGTAGTTGAGCTAAGAATGAGGCCACTTCTTGCTTAGAGTTGCAAGAGGAATGGCCGGTGCTTCTTTGTGATTGATGTGGATGGTTGCGGGCAGTATTAGGGTTTTGGAAAGTGTGGTTGAGTTGACAATGAGGCCACTTCTTGCTTTAGAGTTGCAGGAGGAACAACCCGCACTTCATTGTGGCGCTTCTTTGTGGTTGATGCGGATGGTTGTTGGTTGATGTGGATGGTTGTGGGTTGATGCCTTCGTTAGATTATGGACAACATCAAAGTTGTGAAGGTGCTAATTCCCAAGTGGGTTTTCTCTCAATCGTTTGCATATCATCAGTAAACCTCCTATGTGTGCAACAATTTGGATCAAGTATTTAAGGATTGCAATTGTTGCAAGTTCTAGGATCAAGCATGGAGATTGGTGTATGTTAGCATCTAAACCAACAATAAGTAAACTTACAATCTTACGGATCGTTTGATGGTATATTTAGAAATAATAATTGCATTAGTTTTTATGACATATATTGTAGACTTAGATGCTTATGAGTTACATCCAGAGGATGGTAAAGTCTTTAATGACTTTATTGATGAATGCTAGGGTTTCACATTATATATATATGACTCGGGGGGTTCAGTGGCAAAAATCGTAGAACAATGTGCGATAAAAAATAGGGTCTAATATATTCATTGTAGATAAATTTTGTAAAAAACTTACATATAATATAGGGGGTTTTAAAATAGTGAAAAGGATTACATGTAAAATACCATCACATGTAAAATACCATCACACCTTTATTTTGAAAAATACCATACCTTATAATCTTTTCTGCAAGGTAAATAGCCCCCAAATAAATAGGTCCCGAACGCACGTGTATGCAAAATATAAGAGGGAGTGAACCCCCCCGAGATATATGATAGGGGTTCATTATTATTCAAAAGTATATTTGTAATTTTTATGTGACTATATATGACTGTAATTCTTTTAATCTATACAGATTGTCACTTGTATGTTTATCATTGAAATTATACATGTATTGCTTGATATTACAATTTTTTTTACTTGTATATAGGGGGGTTTTAGAGTATGTTGCGAACACACATGGTTCTTGGATTTTAATGAAAGGTGCACCCCCAGGATGCCACCTAAAGGTCTGGAAGTGTCACGTCCTCTATTTGTCAACATGACATTATGCATTAAGATAAGCAAATAATTCTTTGAAGTGCAAAATTATGTACATTATGACATTTAACGTAAGATGTTGAGATGCTTAAGATGATAGATTTGCATTCGTACATGCAAGAAACTAATGCAACCACATCAATGACAACTTCCACAAAACAACGAGGCAAAGATGAAGCAAACATGATGATGTTATTAAGCATGCAAATGGCAAGTGTCATGTTATTATAGTATTAGTCAACCTTGGTGGCCATTAGTTCAACCTAGGAAAGGCCTCATAATAGGGTAAGTGACACTATTAGTCAAGTATACCCAATACCATAAATGTTGTAGTTGATAACCTATCAAGTGACAACCTAATTTCATCATTGATGATGCTCGTGTTGTTGGAGTGAAATACACTTTGTCCATGACAAAGTGATATAAGGTAGAGATACTGAAAACAATGAAAATGAGTTGATTCAACCATAATTCTGGCTTGAATTTTGTGCGATATTTGAGGCAAGTAAGTCAAACCCCCTACATATATAATAGAGTCTCCCTAATTGAGCATCAAAATGTCCTACTCTGCATATGAATGCACACAAATGAGTGAACCCAAAAGTGATCCTCAAGTGGTGTGAAGCATGACTTATTTGGCCAATCATTACATCTGACTTATCACTGCATCTTTTTCAGGCCACCACTTTTATAATAAATCATTTTAAATCCACACAAGAATCATTCTGCTCTTAGTCTAGTGCACAAGTAGTGATCATTCACCATTTTCCGTGTTTCTTCCTTAACTTCACTCCCTCCAAACATGTTGGATTTGTCACAAGTGCTCCGGAACAATATCTTCACCAACATGAACATCCAACCAAGCCATTGACAAAAGAGAAACCGAAGAAATGGAATAATTTTAGGTTCATCTCCTATTATGTGTGTATATCCTGGAGTTTTTGAGCATTGACAAAGTGTTATTTTCTATTTTTTCTGCCACGTTTATGTACACACCCTATCCAGATCTTTTTGTCCATCCTTTTTAATAAATGGCCAAACAAGGGAATTTTGTGAACTTATCCACTAGACCATGTACATGTATAGGTATTTGTAAACGTTTTAAAGTAAGTGGTGAATAAGGCTACACTAAATAGTCCTACTACTATGGGTCATGGTACTTTTCTAGAGCCACACTTGTTCTCATATTTAGAATTGATGTGGGTTGCATTAATTTTCAACCCACGATAAATTTCTAGTAGAAAATTAGCACGTAACAATAATTGTGTTTCTAGAAATTAATATGGGAAACTATTTTCTTTTGTGTTACTTTTGATGTAAGGTGTTGGTAGGAAATCTTCATGAAGATGTACGGGAAAGCCCAACATCTTGGACCCATGGTAATTCCACCTTGACTAGAAAATTAATGTGGTCCATGTTATTTATTTCCACGTGATTTTTCCACCTGCACAAGTAAGACTCTTCAATATATTTGATTTTGAAATCAAGTTCATCTTATCCTCTCCCCCTCATAATTTGGGTAAAATCAAATTTCAAGACTATACAAATTTTAGATACTATGTCCTTAACACCACTGCCTGAGAAGTTTTTGGGCATAGCCAGTCAAGATCCCAATGATTCTAAATCCAATCGGTTACATGTTGACATCTTCTGGTTTTGCTTTCTTTGTTTGAGGTGTATCTTATAGATTCCTCTGAAATGATATGTAATTCTCTTGAAGTCTTGAACTCCAACCGGTTATTTCTCAAACTCAACTGGTTCATTTGCAACTAACCACCAATTCTCCTCGGCCATAGCTCAAAACAACTTCCTAGCTCAATTGCACATGGAATATATAATTATTTCTAATTGCAACTAACTATAAAGAGGTATGAAATTAGACACCGTGTTATCTTTAAAAAAATCAATCTCTGATTTTAATTTTTTTTATATAAAACATGAAAACATTTTAGCCAACCTTTGGAAGATGTGTAAGAGGCCTACAAAGACTATTAACTTCTGTGAAGAATACATTTAGCAGCTTTATTATGGAAATAATACTAAATGTTTTGCTATTGTGCTCAAGTTAGGGAATCACACTATCCAAAACAGCTAAGAGGTCTAATATATATATATTTGACATGATCCACACAATACTCTTGGTAAAAAAAATGCCTCTTCAATAGTCCTTTAAATCCAAAACCTTACATTCCTATATACTCCATAATGCTTAATACTAACTCCTTTATACTAATATAATAGCCTTCTACTTAATTCATAAGTTCCCCTTCACTAAAACTCTGATTGTCCTATACCCGTGGACAAGGGACCCCATAACCGCGCGTTGGTCTTGTATCTCCGTGGAAGGAGGGCCTAATTCCGTGGCCGAGGTCCTGGCCGAGAGCTCCGACTTTCTTCGGCGTTCCATTCTTTGTTCGGTGTTTCGGTGGTGATATTCTCCTTTCCTGGGTGGTGTTTGTCGTTGTTGGTTGCTTCATTGTGCCTCTAATCTCTCTCATAATGTTGTCACTAACAGTATTTCATTCGTTAACATTTATAGAGTCAAATTTACAAAGAAGGGAGTAGCATTTTGTTAACAATTAACACGTTTAACATTTATAGTGTGCAATATGTGGGGAGTAGAAGAAAGTTAACATTTAGAAAGGGTTAACATTTATAGGTGTAACATTTATAGAGGGTGGACTGTATGTGGAGAATTTTTTTTCACAAACCTCCTTCGTGTTTCCTTCAAATAGTAAATTTTATTTAATTTACAGTAATATGTGCTATAGTACATAAGTTTGGATATTGTATTGGTGACGTCATACTGATGTAAGCCCTAATTTTGTATTTTATTAAAATATTTCTATGTTTCAAAAATCTATAAACGTTATGAATGGGAAAATGTTGGCCTATTTCCACGGTAATAGAGTCCCTAACTCTTAAAAGTTTCTAAAAATAGTTTGATGTTTTTCCCTCATTCCCGCGGTTATAGGTGCATTTTTCCTCTCAATTCATGTCTCAAATTGAGTTCTCTGCTCTCCGCTCTCCGCTCGCATACTAACTTTCCCCGTATAAGTCCTCATGTGAAAGTCTTCATAACTACATACTAAACTGTAATTGTATTTGGTGGCTTATACTATATGAAGTTTCATAATGTTGCCACATCTATTGTCTATATATTGTTTGAAATAAACCATAATATTTGAGTCCAAGTAGAGTAATATCCTAGAATTACATAATTTTTTCTGTATGCAATGCATTGATGTGAAGTTGTGGAGGATGGGTTTTCAAAATCACTTATCAAATACCATTTTCCTCCCAATAGTGCATGTCATAGGCACATAAAATAAAACACTCTAACCCCATCAACACTAATTCTCCATTTTTTGACAAAGAGTGTTAGAGGATATTGGAAGATATATTGGAGATCTTCCTTTATCATTGTTTTTTTCATATCCTTACTAACACTATATTCAAACATGTAACTTCAACATATTACCATATATAATATTGAGTGTTTGAGTTTACATTTAATGTGACTTACTTTCATAGTGGTATTAGTATTGAGTAGATGCGTTCGTATTTAGTGTATCAAACTCTAAATATTTCATTTAGTGTAGTAACACTACAACACAATAACATGAAGTCGTGGACATGTTTTGTTCAACTTTCATTGACTAGGTACAACTACATTTGATTAGATTTTTCGTCAAACATTTGTTTTAAACAAATAAAATTCACTACATTTTTTGGCAGGGCAAATCGCCAAAAACTATAGTTACAAAACACAATTACAAAAAATATGATATTTAGTGTTTGATACACTAACTACAACGCATACACTAAATATCAATAACCATATGAAAGTAAGTAACATTAAATGTAAACTCGAACAATAAATATCATCTATGGTAATATGTGGAATGTACATGTTTGGATTTAGTGGATGTTAGTAAGGATGTGAGAAGAAGAAATATATGTGAGAGTAGAAGGTAGCAACACATTTATGTCTAACACTAATTGTCAAAAAATTGAAAATTAATGTTGAGCATGGTAGGGTGGTAGCAACACTAAATATAATGAAACACACACCTCATATTTTGTGTAGTTATTTAATAGCGGAATTAGCAAGGTCATTTGATGGTTGGGGCGACAAAGAGCCATGCTAAATATGGATTATCTATTACAAGCATGAAGCGGGAAAGTCGGTCAGAAGGTTTGAATTAAGGGTCAAATGAAATTCCGGCGGGAAAGGCATCCAACGAGGAAGGCCAAGGCGGAGGCGGGTAGTATAAAGTCCCAAACCCCCCGGAATTCGGTCCTTTTTTCTCATCTCCCCATTCTGAAATCATTGCAAGCTCTCTCAGTTAGAGGTGGAGTACAAGGTTTGTGTACGCCTCCGTTCATGAGTAGCTAATTAGAATAGCCATGCATGGCCTGAATTCATCAAAGTAGTTTCTATTTAGGCGGAATGGAAGTATGCCGCATTATCAGGCGTAAATTGCGGAAGATTTGGGTCGAACGACCCAAACCCATCCACACAGTGTGGGCTGGGTTGGACAAGCAAGGCCCATGTTGGCGTAGAGGTTTGGGTCGCTCGACCCAAACCCATCCACGCAGTGTGGGCTGGGTTAGACGAATGGGGCCCATCATGTCACGAGGTTTGGGTCGGTCGACCCAAACCCATCTAGACAGTGTGGGCTGGGTTAGACAAGCAAGGCCCATCCTAACAAGAGGTTTGGGTCGGTCGACCCAAACCCATCTAGACAGTGTGGGCTGGGTTAGACAAGCAAGGCCCATCCTAACAAGAGGTTTGGGTCGGTCGACCCAAACCCATCCAGACAGTGTGGGCTGGGTTTGACAAGCAAGGCCCATTCTAACAAGAGGTTTGGGTCGGTCGACCCAAACCCATCCACAGTGTGTGGGCTGGGTTTGACAAGCAAGGCCCATTCTAACAAGAGGTTTGGGTCGGTCGACCCAAACCCATCCACAGTGTGTGGGCTGGGTTAGACAAGTAAGGCCCATCCTAACAAGAAGTTTGGGTCGGTCGACCCAAACCCATCCAGACAGTGTGGGTTGGGTTAGACAAGCAAGGCCCATCTTAACAAGAGGTTTGGGTCGGTCGACCCATACCCATCCACACAATGTGGGCTGGGTTAGAAAAGCAAGGCCCATCGTAACAAGAGGTTTGGGTCGCTCGACCCAAACCCATCCACACAGTGTGGGCTGGGTTAGACGACCGGGGCCCATCCTGTCATGAGGTTTGGGTCGCTCGACCCAAACCCATTTTGAAGGTCTTGTTAGTCTATGCCGCATCCTGACAAAAGGATTGGGTCGCTCGACCCAAACTCATTGCCCACAGTGGGGATGTACATATTGTGATCTTCAACATACTATTGTAGGCCCCAACCTTTTCGAACCCAATGGCATAATATTCATATCAACATGTGTTACGATTGAGAATTAACAAGTGTCATTATATGATATGGATTCTGTGTTTTTATAATAGACCCTATAGCTTTTGTCATTTTTTACAAGGTGTCGTGTTCATGTGTGTAGGCACAATGTATGGGTACAGTGGAAGAGGATATTCGTTAGCTGAAGACATGGCCACTTGGCCATCTGCTTCTGAGGATGATCTAAACATTGTTGGGGAGGCTACTATGGATGACATTACAAATGAAGATCATTTGGATTTACCCTCGCCGTCTGTTCCTCACTGTCCGATTGTAGAGTGTACATGGCTTTCAAGAGCTTCGTGGGTGAATTTGGAGGTGGTACTTCTTAATGACAGTGGAGTTGGTGTGGCAAAGGGTATTTGTCGTAACACCCATCCACAAGATTGCATTGATGAACACCCGCTTGGCACCGAGGACGTTGGAGTTGTCATATTGGAGTCGCTCGTTCATTCCGAGGTGGATCCCACTCATAGGTTCTCCCTCCGCAGGTGGCCATTGAGGAATGTCACGATTGATGGAGTTAGCTTGCGTGAACATGAGCAACGACACATGCAAATCGAAAAAAAGCTGCAATTGAACATGCGGCCACGTAAGGATCAAAGAAAGTACGATACATTGGCTCGTCTTGCTCCGTCTGCAACTGATTGTAAACGTCAAAGGTTGCTCGGTGAGGAGTCCATTAGAGAAGTTGCCACAAAGGATTGTTGTGTGCATCGTTGTTGCCAATTGTTTCCAACGGACAAATTGAAGGCCATCCGCGAGGAAATGTGGCTTGGAGATTTCCGTCTAAGATCCACAAAAAAACTTGATGTCCATAGGGCAATACATGTGAACGGGACGGGTCGTAATGTCATCACGATTGAAAGCATAGACATGTGTTGTAAGGCATGGTACACCATTCACGGCCTGTCGAAAGTGGACTTTTATAGACAATCTGCTTATGCCAAGGAAGGCCGCCGGTCCCGTCACCATGGTAATGTGGGTTTAAAGAAGCCTAGGGAAGCAATAAGGCAAGCAATGGCCACTCTAGCAACCATCATTATCCCCCTTGCCGATGCATTGCCGCACAAAACACGCACACTCACAACTGGTGAAAAGGTTGTGGAGAAAGTTCTTCCCACATGCACAAAATGGAAAGACATACTGTTGGACGTGAATGCAGTTGGCGAGAAGATTGGGTTGGAGCCAATTTCATTGTCAAAATTGAGTGCAATCAAAAAGCAAACTTTAGTGAATACATTACAAAAAAACGAGGGGACAAATTTGCTAGGTGCTCTAATTGCGAGAAGTTGAAGTGCCTTCGGGATGCACACACGATGGGTACCGAGTCATATGCGGCGCATCAATTGAACTATTTCAAGCATGTAAACATGCAAGAGGCACACCGTAATGATTACTACACAAATAGGGCTTTGTCCATCTCCAGGCCCTTGGAGGTTCTTACGGTCATCTATGACAAAATGGACCATGCCAAAACAACGTCCCCATGTTTTGCAAATGGTATCAAGGCCACGGATGGGTTTTTTAAGTTGCATGTATCGGTTACAGGTGAACTTCGAAACAATGTCATGATATACCCTAAATGTTATGGTGTTTTATTCCGTGATGTACTTGACAACATGGATTCATTCAAAATGATTTAGATATACATATATACTAATCACGTTGGATTGGCATTGCAGGAATGATTGCACATGAACACGGTGATGTCAAGTTTGCTCATTATGCTCTTGATTTGTATCCAGCGGATTCAAACCACACGATAGGATCATTTGCAAGGCTTTTACGTGATTTAGAGAAACCGCCAGCCTATTCTTCAAGATTGTTATTTGAAAACACGGGTTCAACACCTTTATATGAAGCGGTGTTGGATGGAAAAGATGTATGCTTGCATTCGTTGCCCGAGCTACCCAGTGAACCCGTGATTGCTAAGAAGTTGCCCTTTACTTTGCGTGTCCAATTGGACAATTGTGCCAAGGACAATAAAAGTAGATATGTATTTGCATATTGGTCGTTGTTGGTTGCGAAAGGCATTTTCAAAGAGGTTTTTGTGTCCTTCCTATTGGTAGGCCACACGCACGATGATATTGATGCATCTTTTGGGCGGTGGAGCATGAAGTTGCGGGAGGAGTATTTTCCTACAATCCCATTATTGATGAAGTCGTACATGGATTTGGAGAATGTTCCTGTCATCCCCCATATGATCGAGGAGGTGCTAGACTTCAAGGCATTTATAGAACCTTATATTCGAAGTGGAGCTCACCGATTGATCGGGCATACGAAGGCACAATAATTCCGGTTCTACATGCGTGACGATGGTGTCCCGGCCATGCAATACAAGTTGTTGTGCACGATACAAGACTAGAGCCCGCCGGAGGGTCTCCTTGTGTGGCACGTGGATGCGGATGGGAAGACTATGTTACCGGATGGAGAGCCTAGGCCTTGCAAGCCAATACCCATGAAGAATTTGGAGGATATTTTGAAAGGTATATCAGGCTTCATACAATATTGGGAGAGTTTGAAGATAGCGGATGTTGGCGGATCATGTTGGCATCATTATGGGAGTTGGATTCATTATTGGACACGTGTTCGTGCGGCCTTGGTAGACCTACACCAAGATATCCCCCATACTTTGAGGCAAGGATTTTGGCCACAAACTCGTGTCGATGTACAAGCTATGGAGGCTTGTCTTCTGGAAAATGGAGAGATTCGAGAGGAGTTTGATGTGGACGACCATTACGTTGGGCTTGCTAGTCAACGTCCCCCACCATCTTTCCGCATTGCAGTGGATTGTCATGAAGGTTATATGCTCATTTTGCGTCCTGGAGACAAGACATATGCAAAGCCAGTGTGGGTGGCAAGAGCTTTGTCCAAACCAAATTTTACAACTTGCAGCCCTCATTTTCGACAAATACAAGTGGAGTACTACTGACTGACAACAAGAAATGAAGATGTGATTTGGCATTATACAAGCTGGGATACAAACCCTAACTTTCGGTGGAAGGTGGATTCTGAGCACGGTCCATCTTAGGTAGATACAAATTCCATATTCATAGCATGGAAACCACGGAAAAACCACAGTGGATCAGTGTCCATCCCTCAAAAGTACATAACTTTTGCAAAAGACAACCTTGCTCGGATTGCACAAGAACCAACCCACGTTGAATGAGAAGTTGGTAGGATTGTGTTAGCATGATTACAGTTTAATACATAATTATAGCAATATAAATTACTCATATGTGTGCTCTTCAAAATTGGGGCAGAGTTTGGGTAGAACTTACGAATACTATATTGTTTGGAGTTGGATGAATATCCATTTACTATATTTCAAAAAAAAAATGAAGTTCATCTTATTATTATGTTTGGGACTATATTGTCGATTGAAGAAATATGCATTTATTTTATGCACTTTGTATGTTGCAATGTCTATATTCTATAGATCATGCTAATAATAGAAATCATTTTATATGTTTTTTGGGTGAAACTTGTTTGGAGTGCTCTACCCAATGTGTTTTTGTTGATGAAGTTGGTGTCGAGTGCTCTACCATATGTGCTTATGTCCAAACATCATAGATTTGGGATATTAGAACATATAATATATTTGAGATTGTTGACAATATAGTTTCGGGCATCTTCATGTTGTTTGATCCATATATTAATTTGAGACTAGAGAAAGTCTCAATTTAACGAATATAGTGTTAATGTTGACATTGTGTTATTCCATAATGCCACATGCTACACTAATTCTCTTATTATCACACATCCATGTTAACACTGCAGACCTCCTTAATATCATGTGCACTTTGGTTGCCATAGGCATGCTATTAAGGAAATTAGAGAGTATTTTACCAAGCGAAGTTATTTATGCTCTATCATGTCCGAGCAACCTATTGGACTTTCGTTAGTAAAAATTGAACTCTTGAGTAAGACGTTATTGCACTATGTAACTCCGAATAATAACAAACACTAATTGGGATGATCGTTGTAGTTGGAAAAATTAATCATTTAAAACCGATCTACCTTATACTAGCACATCAACCTTGTCAAGCAATTGTTGGCCCTCTAGACATGATAAGTATTCTAAATGGTAGATCACATGCACAGGAAGACAAGCTTGGAATGTTGGCCCTCTAGACATGATAGGTATTCTAAATGGTAGATCACATGCACATGAAGACAAGCTTGCAATACTTCTATGTACAAGATTGCGTGGTTTTAAAATTGGTTCACTTTTACTACTTGCTACCCGTGCCTAAATCCAACATAGTAGTAATCTAGACACCTATATTTGAGTGGTATGTGGTTACATGTGGATCTAAGAACTGCCACCACAAATTTGTGTTTAAAAGAGATTGGACTACATACTCAGAACATGCTCAGCATACCATGCTTAATAATCAACATGATTGAGGGCACCTATATGATCATTTAATGAACTCAAAAATCTTCACTTTGATATTGAATAAGATAATTTCATACAATCTCTGAGAATTATGAGGTAAATGGCTACAAGCATAATTAGGGTGTGCTAACTATCTCACACTATTGCATTTTTCATATCCTACGAGAAGTGGGTGCAAAAAAGGAAAGCATTCAAATAACACATGTCTTATCATAATAGACTTCCAATCCATATGCATAAAAATCATAACCTTTCTAGTGGAAGAGAACCAGTGGCAAGACCCCGCAAATCCTGTAATGCATGCTGATAATGTATACATGTAACAAAATTAGAATTCCATGATTTGAATGACTGCTGATGTTCCATTGTGGTTGAACTTCATGACTCCAAATTTCACTCAAATAATTGTCACATAATTCTTTTGTCAAGCGATTAGAGTCGCTTTGAGACAAAGTTGTTCCTTCTGACGTATTTGACATACAAAGGCTGATCAATACATCTGACATAATCTAAGTTCCTAATAAACAAAAAAATTCCTCTAATATATGCAACAAACTTCCTCAATTCTGTGAATTTCTGCAAGTGAAAAGTTGTAGAACCATGAATATTTCACTCAACACAACTACCAGATTTCCCATTAAAAGTCAGTCTGGTTTCTTCATTTTTAATTTCATTAGAACCGAACAGTACATTGCGTCAAGAAACTGAAGAAGACACAAGCTTCCCAAGTTGTTCTTCCACCACTCGATTTCTACCTCAAAACATAATATTATTTCCAGGTTATAGCTTGTCCCTGAAAATGCAAAGGCTATCAGTAACTGACCCAATAATAGTCTCGCATCCAGATAACTCCACTACATAAAGCATTTAGTGTCTCCAATTTTGTTTGTCTTGATCAATATTACTTGTAACCACCTGTGTAATGTCACCAACACTCAATGTAATGTTAACATCCTTTCTCAATTCTTCTATAAATTTTCGGGCATTATGGTTTTACAATGTTGCAAACACTGTCACTTACTAAGTGATTTTACATTCACATTTCAATCAATTTCTGCATGACAATATTTAATTACAAAATTGTCAAGATGCTGAATATACCAGAAATTGATGTACTGAAAGTAAGTTGAGATGACAAGAATTGTAAACTTTATCATAAGCAGTGTCCTTAGAAGTGATACCACAGTGACAATAAAATACCATATGGCACTAAATATGTCACTTAGTGAAGCTACTGGAACTTCCCATGATGAAACTGTCATGAAATTCCGCAACCCTCAACTGATGCGTGACCTTGGAAGTTACTGTAGGGTTTGTCACTACAAGCAATACTGCACAATATAGCTCATTTGATCACAGCTTAAAGTTAAAGTGCCACCTACAGAAATAGAAGAATTAAACTTGTGGGCCAGCTCACCATGCCCCTGTCCACGATAACACCAAAACGACATCTTTGTAGTAGACTAGTTGATCAGTGTTTCCTGGAGATTCAACCGGTCGATATATTAAGAAGCTTGCAACAAATCCGATCTCACTATTGCCCATATTCAACCTCCCATTTCTTCAAAACCTCCCTCTGTTTCATCCAAAATTGCCCCCGATTTGCTCTAGAGGCATTTAGATCCTTTAAGGTGTGCTCTAGTTATGGGATTAGGAGGTGTGCATAAGAGTTATTGTTTTTTGGAAGGGGTTGGAATTATCATTCATTTACTTGATGTGTCTGAGAACAATTAATTCTCGTACTCAATGAAGTGGTGTTGGGTATCAAAATGGTTCTAACAAAGCTTTTTATGTCACATACATAATTTTTCTTCAATCTAACAAACTTCATCAAATATGCAAACTTCAGCAAGTGAGAACTTGTAGTACAGACAAATTTACAAGCATTTTGCTTGACAAATCTTGCTAGATTTCCTATCAAAAATCAAAGTACTTTTTCTTTATTAAAAGCTTGAGCACACTATGAGATTCATCAAGAAGCTCATGAACATACAAATGTGCATCCCTTGTTCTTTCAACACTATTATTTTTTCTTTTCTTTTCTTCTTTTCCCAATAAAGCATCAAGTTTTGCTGGAAACATGATTATATGACATCTAGAGTCTATATGGACAAGTCATATATGGTTATATATCCGGACAAGTAATATGGTTATATATCTAGACAAGTAACACGATCATATGTCGTCTCCATCAGAACGAGTAACTCTCATACTCGATGAAGCAATCGGTGGCTTGGTAGCGAGCCCCGATGGCGTTGCCACATACAGGCAGGATTTGGGTGCCGATGTAATCCAAGCACGCTTTGCAGTCGGACAAGCCATACCTACAAGTGCCACGTCCCCATACCGTCACCCCTCCGCTTGTCTCGCTGTCCTTGTAATCGTAGCTATAGTAAGGGGTCTGTTGCGCGAGGTCCGATAGCACCAACCCAATCGCCTTGTACAATGCACTCTTCGTCGTCGTCTTCTGCGTGTTGCAGTACGCGTCTATGAATGTGGCGTCGTAAGCCTGAGCCGAGGCCACGAGGAACACTGTGAAGATGATGAGGGTTGTGATGAGCTTCGCCATGATTCTCACTTTGCAGATTCTGCTATAATCTGCTTGGAGCCTGCCAAAACATACATCAACAATTAGTAATATGTCATAACAATGATGCATCATGTGTTGCTATGTCGTGTGGTGTTAGAGCTCAGGACATAGTTACAATATTCCTTGATAGCCTATGAGCCTCAATATGGGAATTGCTGTTCCTTACCACTGCATTCACTCTTCCAGTGGATGGTTTACTGAACTATTACAACTATGGTACATTTCCATTTTCCCATACTCATGGATTTCAAGCCTGTCTGAGGATTGAAGTGCAGCTACCTAGGCTCATTCTACCATCTTGCATTTTGTTTACAGCAAATCTGAGAAGCAAAGTGCAGCTGGTTGACATTACTCTAACATCCTGAATCGGTATAATTGCAGAACCAAAGTCATACATCCCACTAAGACTACAATTCTAACATCCTGCACTAATTAGATTCTAGAACCAAAGTGCACCCAACTAAGATTGCTCCTCGGGACAGAGAATGGCAAGCTCTCCCCCTCTTGGCAATGTTGAGGAGGACATGCCATTTCAGCTTTGCAAAGAATTTAATAACCTCCATAAGCTCACATGACAGAAATCATGGCTTTGTACACAGAAATGAGCTGATAGCTGAGGAGTCTATGTGGTCACTGAGCACACTCACCAATTAAGAAGATGGAGGAGCTGTAGTGACAAGTAATAGTCCTCAACTGTCAAGCCAACATTGAAGAGGTGATGGTGTGTGGTACTCAGAGCAGGCCAGTGGCGTATTTATACTTGGAAATCTAGCTAGCAGGTTCCTAGAAAGGTTTGTCATTTGAATCTTGTGAAAATTGTCGACTGTTTGTGAAGGAGAGATAAGTTGAGAAAGCGTCTTGTAGAATTAAGTTGTTGCTTGCTTTCAAATTTTGGAGTGGACCAAATTTTGGTTTGACTTGGATGGATCTCATCATGACCACATCGGGGGTGGGGAGTGCACTTTAGGGTGTAAAGTTCATAATTACTTAGTACATGAAAGAGCATCTAGCAAAGGTTGCCCTAAAACTTGACATTGCCAAGATTTTCATGTTTGCTTTCTATTCCTATTTAATGTAATGTTGGGCAGGGCATAAAATTGACACCCTGGGGGGTGTATTCTGCTTCCTAGAGTGTCCTAGGACACCCAAATCTCAAACAGGGTGTCCCCGAGGACACCCAAAAATCCTACAAGGGTGTCCTTTTTACACCCAAAAAAAATTCAGGGTGTCCCCTGTACTTGTAGGGCCTATCAGCGTATATGTTTGACAAAGTTTTTGCAAGTTTTTCTTTTTTGACACGCAAAAACTTGCACAAAAAAAAATGCACGTCAATTGACACGCACATTCTAGAAATTGACACGTACTGTGACTTGTGAAGAAAAAAATCACACATCAATTGACACACTAGAAATTGAAATGACATGTATTACTTGAGTACTATAAAGTGCAGCTCAAGTATCCGGAAAACATAACCCATAACAGTAGGAGAACTTCCTACACTCACTCACATACTTAAGTTCAACTTTGCTCTTGCTGGAAGAGTTGCTAGAAAAATCCTCATATGACAGTTGTGGCAAGCTGTTCTTGTAATTCCTGCTAGTACAGCTTCTTGTGAGAGAGGATTTTCTACTCAAAATCATATTAAATCTACTTTACGGTGTAGTTTGGTATTAGAGACTTTGGAAGCACAAATGAGAGTTGCGGCAAAAATCCCCATAGAGGCCATTGACTTTGAGCAAGTATGGGTAAAGTGGTGTGCTATGAAAGGCCGCCGCTTGTAGGTTTGATTTGCATTGCAAGTTATGATATGTAGTGATTTTTTTGATTTTTAATTAAAATTTTGAAATGATATTATATATTTTTCAAAATTGTACTTATTTTGACAAAAAAACAATTTTAAGAGAAATTTATGAGGACACCCAAAAATTGGAGCAGGGTGTCCTTGGGACACCCAAAATTTGGGACAGGGTGTCCCCTGGAAATTTGGCTAGGGTGTCAAATTTATGGCCTGATGTTGGGGGTCAAAAACCCACCAATGTGTCAAGCAGTGATCGGGGATATTTTTGGGGATAATCGGTTGAGATCCTAGTGTTTGCAAGTCCAACCAATTACATGTTGTCATCCTCCGGTTTTTCTTTAACAAATTGGGGTATATTCTATAGATTCCTCTAAAATTGTCGGTAAATTTTCTGTAGTCTTGAATTTCATCCGGTTATTTCTCAAACTCAACCGGTTCATTTGAAACTAATTGCCGGCTCTCCCCGACCATTGGTGTCAAGAGATCAAGGTCAACAAAATCTATTAGATTCACATGTGGTATTTTTGCTCCCGGGTACACAATTCTCATATTATATGGCCTTGAATAGAATCATTTATAATGCATTTTAGTCCAATCTCAAGTGAGATAAAAAAATTTAATGTAGGAAATTCCTGTAGCTCTTCTAACAAGGAATCCAAAAATGTAATTATATACAGGAAGTGAATATTTCTTGAAGCATATAATGCATTAAAAACCTAATTATTCAATTATTTAAAATACAGATACCATAGGCCAAACTACCCAACTTTTTGGGCTTTTTAATCAAATTTTAAGAATTGTTAATATAAATATTACATTGCCAGTGACTTTTAATTTTAATTGGAGGCAACAACTTGTGTGGGTCTTTTCAAATTATGCATAGGCATAGGTTAGGAAAATAGGTGTTTCAAATTTTTATATACATTGTGGAATTTTTTTAAATAAATATGCAACCCAATTTATTCTACATCTCATTTAATTTAATTTGGTCTTCACTTAAATCTTTGGTCCTTTTGTCTTTGTATAATTTGATATAATTTTTACAAAATTGTCCTTTAAGCCGTTTTAATGCCGATGCCCCTGCATATAATATGGGAGTTGCATACCTGGACCTTTGTTGTAAAAGGTAAATATAGGTATCCACAAGCTCTCTATAGGGCATACCCTTTTTTCAACTATCCATATATGTACGGTTGAATGATGTTGTAATTAAATTTGTTGTTTTTAGCACACTAAAGTGTCTAGATACAGTTGTCAACACTTGTAGGGCCTCAACTTTAAATTAACTTGACTATTACAACTTAACCCCTAACACACCAATATCTAATCTCTCCCTTTTTCATGGCTTCCAAATTTAGTGAGTGCCAAGTGGCGTTCACCCCATTGAAATCTAAACTCATGCAAGTTAATTGACTATCACCATATGAGTCCTAGGCAATCATTGTATCTTGGGGAGAGAAATATGCAATTCAATCATTATGGTAGGTTTGCAGGTTTTCCTAGTCATAACACATATTAAGTTTTTAGTGACATAAGAGAATTGCCCATGTATCATATGCTTGTATTGATTGAACAAGGAAACCATGACCATTTAACTTCATTTGTAACAAAGCATATCCAACACTATATTCGTTAATCGGAGACTTTTGAAAGTCTCAAAATAAAATATGCCCATGGTTTGGGATGCCAATATTGTGGGCATACGGAATATTGGGAACATCAAGAACATGACGATTTAAAATTTTACATGTAAAGCATATTCTTATTACTAAAAATAGAGAATTTCAATTAAAATGAAAACGTGAGCTCTTTGTGGAAAATAACAATCAACTCTAAAAAAACAATTGGTTTATGTCATTATAGAGTTTGGGGTGCACATCCCATAAGTAAGGCTCTTATGAATTTGGATGGCACATCCCAAACGTATACAACAATGGAGTGTGACAAGTCCACTAAGTCTAATAAAAACCAAGTCTACTAAGCGCCCATGTTTTTCGCCATTAACTCCCACCTAATATGTTATGTTTACACATCTCCATCTTCCGCTTCATATCCATTCTCGGCGTCATTCACCGCAGCTGCAATACGTGCCAAGTTGTCTTTGGTAAAATCTATATGTTTTTGGGGGATGGTCATTGTTTCTGTTTTGGAACCTTTGCGCGGCTTCCAAGCACAAAGTATAGTATCCGTGTTTATCCAAACTGGTGTGTACGCTGAGTCCACTGTCCACTTAAAATTCTTTTTGGTGTCCCAACCTAAATAAGTGCATAGCACGTTTTGGTCTTTAGTGCTTGGACGACAATATTCCACCTCAATTTGACGAAAGTTGGGGCTAGTTCGAACAAAATTGGGTGAAGACAATGCTTTCACCAACCAAATTGGCTTGGGATGCTCCTCATCCCCTGCTCGTACGAGGACCAAATAACCTTCATGGCAATCAACACCTACACGAAACGACGGTGCCGGTCGATTGCAGGCAGGGCCAACGTAATGCTCGTCCATTGCGAACTCTTCACGAACGTCTCCATTGCTAAAAAACATGGTGTCGGACTCGACAACCGTTAAACGGCTTTGTGGCCAAAATCCTTGTGTTAAAGTTGTACGGGTGTCGCCACCAAGTGTCATTAGGGCCGAGCGAATGCGATCCCAATACGCAATCAAAGGTTCATGAGTATCTCTAACACGTCTAGTGATGTCCTCCTCACACAACTCTTTCCAATATTCAATGAATCCGGATATGCCTTTGATGATTTCCGGCCCATTCCTCATGGGGTCGGGTTTGCAAGGCTTTGGATCCCCATCCGGGAGCAAACATTTCCCATCATTGTCTTGACGCCATACGAGTATACCATCATCTGGGCCCCAATTAGGAGATGTGCACAAAAGCTTAAATTGCATGGCCGGGAGACCATCATCACTTATATAGAATCGGAATTGTTGTGCTTTGGTATGTCCCACCAAACGGTCCCCTCCCTTCAACATGTATGGCTTGATGAAGGCCTTGAAATCTGGTACTTCTTCAATCATGTGCGGAATTACCGGCATATGGTCCAAATCCATATACGATTTCATAAGAAGTGGTATGGTTGGAAAATCTTCTTCATGCAACTTCATGCTCCACCGTCCGAAAGACGCATCAATGTCATCGTGTGTGTGTCCCACCATCAAGAAAGACACAAACACCTCCTTGAAGATTCCTTTCGCCACAAGCAAGGACCAAAAACAAAATACATATCGACATTTGTTGTCCTTCGCACAATTATCAAGTTGAACGTGGAGAGTTGGAGGCAAAGGTTTTGCACAAAGAGGTTCTCTGGGTGGCTCCGGCAATGACGACATACAAACCTCCTTCCCCGCAAGCAGTGCTTCGTAAAGGGGTGTCGTTCCACAACCATCAAACAATTCACGTGATGAATGTACCGGTGGCTTCTCAAGATCGCGCAAGAGTTTTGCAAATGATCCCACCGTGTGGTTAGCATCGCCAGGGTAAAAATCCAGACCATAATGGGCATACTTAACGTCTCCATGTCCGTGGGCAATCATCCCTGGGAAAAAACAAACGATCCATGAATGACAACAATAACAACAACAACCCTAAACGGATGTGTGAAGTTGAAACCTAACGCAAACACATCTAGTAAAATTGGATAGAATTTGAACACATATTTGTGATTTCCTACAAACCTGTGACAGCTACGGGCAACTTGAAGAGTCCATCCGTGGCCTTTATTTTCCGTGCATAACAAGGGCATGCGGTCTTGGCGTGGTCCATTTTGTCATGGATGATTGTTAGAACCTCTGCAGGCCTCATTATGGATAGAGCACGGTTCTTGTAGTAATCTTGACGGTGAGCCTCTTGGTTGTTGACATGTTCAATATATTTTGCTTGGTGTCTGGAGTGGGATTCGGTGCCTATGGGGTGGGCGTCTCGAAGACCTTTGTATTTTTCACACGTCGTACACCTAGCGAACTTGTCCCCAGGTCTCTTCAAAATGTATTCAGCAAACTGTTGGTTTTTAATTACACTCAACTTGGACAAAGAAATGGGACCACATCCCGCTATGCGACCCACTTCGTTAATGTCCGTTAATATGTTCTTCCATTTTGTACCTGTGGGCAACACCATTTGTACAACTTTCTCCCCTGACGACAATGTCCTTGTCTTGTGGGGCATTGCATCGGCCAATGGGACTATGATGGTGGAGAGTGTCGCGGAGGCTTGGAGTGTAGCCTCCCGAGGTTTCTTTGTGCCCGAATTTCCATGAAATCGTGAGCGGCGACCCAACGATGAATACTTTTGAAACCTATAAAAATCAGCCTTTGACACGGCGTGGATGGTATATCACGCGGTACAACACACATCCACATTCTCAAGTGTGACCACCTTATGCCCATGGGTGTCAATGTGCACATTTCTATGGACCTCGAGTTTCTTTGCCGATCTCATACGGAAATCGGCCAGCCACATCTCTTGACATAGGGACTTAATTTTCTCCCGTGGGAAAAACTGGCAACATTTCCGATAGCAACAGTCTTTGGCGGACACAAGACGGATAGATTCGTCTCCCAATATGCGATCCCGTCGACGCTCCTTATCTCCTCGAAGCACACGGTTCGAATCATATTTGCGTAGGCCTTTGCGAGGACGTATTTTGGCCAACAAAGCTAATTGTGTTTGCTTATGGCGCCGCTCATGGTCCAACAAGCTCACTCCATCATGGAGAACCCGACAAAAAGGCCATCGACGCAAGGAAAATCTCCATGTCACCGGGACCTCAAGCGGAAACAAAGAATTCAAGATGCACACACCAACATCGTTCGGACCAAGGGGGTTGGCATCCACACAATCACGGGGATCAGAGTTTCTATATATGCCATCTGCCACAGGGATACCAATGTCATTGAGTAGGACGACATCAAGGCCAACCCATTGCTCCCTCCCGAAACCGGCACACAACGGAATGTCATCGTGGTCATCCCTAGAATGTAGAGATTGTTCGTGCACTTCTAAAGATTCATGGGAGGATGTATCCACAAACTCCCCCATCACGTTTGGCAGACCATTACAACCCGCCGAAGGGGAAGAAAGTTCACACTCACCATCGGAGGAGGAAGAAATTGTGGACAACTCCAATGAACTATATGCCACGGGCAGCGCCATCCAACCTAAGCAAACCACTAATCAATGACCAAAACAAGAAGCACCGCAATGCACACAAAAGCGAAAACGAGAGCTGTGTAAATATATGGCTCAAAAAATACAAACAACTCTCGCGGCACCGTTGGGGGACCTCACATATGAAGACGAACGTGCGTTCGAAAACAACGCCATGACAAGCAAATACTACGTGGGAGTCACACACCAATGGACAACGGCATGCAATTGTGGTACATATTAACCGTGAAGGGTTTTGGGTCGATTTGCTAATAAAACATGGGAAGTGTTGCCAACCAACAAAGGAGAGCATACGCACATATATTCACGAACGCGCGGACGAGATTATCAACCCAACAAACAATGAATTGTAAAAGGGATAAGCAACGTGCATTGCTCAGGAGCACCCAAAATGCACCTGCATCATTATCCACATGCAACAAGCATCGTAATTGAAGGGCATGTCTTTGACGGGTGTGTATCTAGGAACGACCGAACCCAAGGTAGAGCCTAAACTCAAGGGTGTATGTATACGAACGATCGTTCGTAAGTCCTGGCCGAAACATATGGGCGTATGCATACGAACGATCAATCATGTGTTCTAGCCCTGACCGTGTTTGTAAAAATATTGACCCATCAGAAGAAACATCTATAGCGTAGTAGTAGGAGGCATGTGCATAAATGAACGGATGTTTCTATATAATTGCAAAATAATATCAATTGATATTTATGAACGCACGTTCGTGAATACCAGACCATCATATGTTCAGTTGGACATAACAAAGTCACGGGAGCGTAGGTGTCTTTAAGGGTTAGGAGGAAAATATACGAACGCACGTCCGTATATCATTGAACATTTTAGCGCCCACGACTACCTATAAGTAGGTCAACGTGGAGTATTATCGAATGCTCTACTTACGAACGCACGTTCGTAAACCACTCGCATTACACGAACTTACATGCGCCTGTATCTCCAAGGAAATATATACGAACGCACGTTCGTATATAATTGAACATTTTCATGCCTATGACTACCTATAAGTAAATCTACGCTGAGTATGTCCAATGCTCTACTTACGAACGCACGTTCGTAAACCACTCGCATCACAACAACTTACGTGCGCCTGTATCTGGAAGGAAATATATACGAACGCACGTTCGTATATAATTGAACATTTTGTGCCTATGACTACCTGTAAGTAAATCTACGCTGAGTATGTCTAATGCTTTACTTACGAACGCACGTTCGTAAACCACTCGCATCACATGTCTGAACCACTCATCTATACCACTCGTCTAAACTACATGTCTAAACCACTCGCATCACATGTCGCTACCAAGTCATCTTTACGAACATGCGTTCGTAAACGTCCGGTATTTGCGGCGGTATATGCGGGTATGTGCAACCTATTGTGTACCTGGGAGGTATAGGGTGGGCGCACAAGAAAATGGTTTGTGCTCGTTCCAGTCAGGTCTGTGGAGCGCACACTTGGTTGTGCCGCAGAAAAGAGCTCTGATGTGGGGGGAAGAGCTTTAAGTACCTCCCCCCTGATGGTTCAAAATCCCTTGGATGCTATTTAAAAAGCGGATTCCCGCCGCCTACTTTGACCTAACAATATGCCATTCCATCCATGCGGAATAAATAAATAGCATTATGTATGGAACATGTCTTGCATGCACGCAACATATTGTAAATATGTCAATCGGTCGCACACCTTAGTTGTCACCAAGGTCTCACGTGAATATATGTCTATATTTATATGTATATATGAATTTCATATTGTATATTGTATTATATTATATTATATATACACATATATATAATATTAGATTTATAATGTCTATATAGGTTTATGGTTAACATTGAATTTAAATGATTTGCAACTAAGGTGTGAAGTCCAAGTTAATTGACGATTGATTATACCTAATAAAGTGATGAAGGGTTTAGGGTAATACATATTCACACACACAATGAGGTAAGAGTAGCTAAAAACATGTTGTGGAAGCCCCTAAAATTGTAGGTATCATATGATTCACATAAAAAAAATGCCCGTAATATGGTCACCAACTGCATGAATACCAATAAAAAGTCGCTTAATCCATAATGGTTTGTACTAGGTAAATTGAGGACATTTTGAAGTAATCATACCCAATATATGTAGGTAAGGTCTTCATTCAAATGTAACACTAGGTTTGAAAATAATGAATTAAAATGGCATGATTGGAAATGATCAATCACTTTGGAACGGTGCATACGATAATGATAAGAATTGAAACCATGCCTACGTGAAGTCACACTTACAATTATTAATATCATGTGTTTGACGTCCTATGGGAAATAAAATTTCCTCCACCTTTTGTAAAGGTTTAGGATAGCGCAGGCTCGCCACAATATGAAATTGAGTCCTTTATCCAATAATTGTTTTTTAAAGAACCATTGAACACCTTGAAAGACATATTGTCCATGAAAAATTTATATTTTAAAACACCATATACACATGCTTGCGGGTGGATTTTTCATTTGAATCCACCCCCTACACTTGAGGCTCGCCAAACATCGGACCATATTATGAACTACAAGTTTAAATGCAATTGATCATTGGTGAAATTTAAAGTTGATGGCACTAGTATTCGTTTGTTAGTTCAAGTCGACAACTAATTAAATGACTTGACCTCCTAAGAAGGGTTGGTAAGATAAAAAGATGTCGGGTTTAGGGTTTAGGGTTTGGGGTTTGGGGTTAGTGTATATGGTTTGTGAAAGTTGTCTAATATGTGGTTTGCGGGCTTAGGGTTTAGATCGTTAGTGATACTTAGGACGGGTTTAGACTTGGAGTCAAGGCTCAAAAATGGGTTGGGGTGAAAGAAATCCACGCCTCTCATTGGTAGAAAGGCTAGGATTTTCCTCTTCAAGTTTACACCATGAGTTGGGGCCAATCACAAATAAATTATTTTATTCATCATGACAATGGCTTCAAGCCTTGGAAAAGAGAGCTCCCAACATTGTGGACTCTTTCCCTCTTGTTGAGGCCATTGTTAGAGCTTTTATTCGCTTATAGTAGTTTATTCTTTGAGCATTGAGTAGGAGGGGAGAAATTCTAAATTTATTATACTTTAATTATTATCCATAGAATAGTTCATGAGTACGTTGGAACCTCTCATAACCCTCTCATAATTGCAACCTCCAAATGGCCCCAACCCCACCTAAATAGGTTTACACATGAAAGCAATGAATGGAGTTAGGTTACTTTCTTATTAATGGCCTTTGGGGCCCATTTGCATGCCACATGGGACATATTGGCCTTCGTTCACAATGGCCTTGGCCCCAAGTCTAAACAGGTCCTTAGTGTACTATGCGTTCGTATTTAGAGTATCTAACACTAAATATCATATTAAGGGTGGGTCAAGCTAACACCTCATGAAATTAATGACATCGTATTGAAAAATGAATTTTCCCCCACCTCTTGAGGAGAATCTGATAGCCCCTCTCCACAATTCAAAATGCGTCCTTTATGTATGTAAAATTTGTTTGAGGAACCATTGAACAACTTTAAGGATGTGTGGTTCATGAAAACTCTATTTTGCAAAACACCATACACACATTGGGGTGGGTTCTTCATCGAAAACCTACTAAATGACATGCATTGTGTTGTACAAATTAACTGAACATACTTTTCTAAAATATGTTTACAAGGAATCCAACTGTAGAGGTATTAAGGGGATACGGAATGTAAAATTCATGTCCCCGAACTAAGCTCCCACCATTTCGTATTTCTTAATTCGTAAACCCTCATCCCTCCCTATCCCCATTCCCCTCCCATCCATCCCCATCCCCATCCCCATCCCTCCCCTCCCCATTCCCTCCCCATCCCCTCCCCTCCCCCATCCCCATCCCCATCCGCATCCCCATCCCCTCCCCCATCCCAGCCCTGGCCAGTGGTTGTCAGCCACGTGGCAGCCGCCAGGAAACCCTAGCGGTGCCGGCTACCTCCCCGCGCCTCTTCCTCTCCTCCTCATTTGTCATTTGGAGCAGAGGAGGAGGGGAGAGCTTAGGTGCGGCGAAGCCCTGGCCATTTGTATAGCCGCATTTTATGTTTATTCTTGGCGCGCATTGTCAGAAGCTTGAGAGTAGGATCGCTTGAGAGGTTGATATTTGTAGAAATCTTGAGAAGCTTGAGAGTTTTGGAAAGCTTGAGAGGTTTAGAGTTTTAGAAAGCTTGAGAGGTTGAGTGTTTTAGAAAGCTTGAGAGTTTTAGAAAGCTTGAGAGGTTGAGTGTTGCAAAAAGCTTGAGAGCTTGAGAGTTTCAGAAAGCTTGTGAGTTGTGTGTACATCAGAATATTTGTAGGATTTGTAAATAAATTCTGAAGGCTTGAGAGTGTGAGAAAGGAGCGAGGGTAGAAATTGCATTTGAAAGCGAAATCAGTGCATTTGTAAGGTTTCTGGATTTCTGAGTAGCAGGCAGCAGGTTTTGGGTTTGCAACAATTCAATGTGAGTACAGGTTTCTTTTTCAAAACACTTCTTTGCAATCTGAAATTGTTCTTTGTTGAATTCCATGTGTCATGTTTTATGCATTATGAGCTTTGTCATGTTTTGTATGAATTAGGACTTTCCCCTTCATTATGAATTCTTAATCACTGAATCTCAATGTTGTTGTCATTACATATTTCACTTTGTGTTTCATCATTCTGATCAAGAGTTGTAGGCAAAAATCCAAGCAATGTCGATAGCAACATTCATAAACCCATACATACGTATACGTATGTATACATATCCGTATATGTACGGAAAACATTTATTATCATACACAGACGACCACATTTACGAACGATCGTTCGTAAATGTGGCGTTTATACATCTAATACACCAAGCCCTTTACTTTACGAACGCACGTTCGTAAAATACGCACTCACCTTCTACTTTTACGAACGTGCGTTCGTAAAATACCCACTCACCTTCTACCTTTACAAACGTGCGTTCGTAAAATACCCACTCACTTTCCACCTTTACGAACGTGCGTTCGTAAAATACCCACTCACCTTCTAATTTTCCGAACGTGCGTTCGTAAAATACGCGCTCACCTTCTACTTTTACGAACGTGCGTTCGTAATTGATTAAATAATGAACATCTTGTATTTGCGAACGTCCGTTCGTGAGCAAACACTGAATCACATCAATATCCTAGATTTACGAACGATCGTTCGTAACCAGGGATCCAAACACACCCAAGATTTGCGAACGCGCGTTCGTAAATCTACACAAAGGCATGGACATAAATATGTGTACCCAAAAACTAATAAAAATGAGCCCAAAAAATGAAAATAAAAACGAACCCTACACCTTTTGATTACGCCATATGAACATCACAGCACTCAAATACGACCGCGCGTTCGTATTTATTGAAAATGAATAACACCTTGGAAATCAAACCAAATTTGCGAACGAACGTTCGTAAACAAGAACCAACAAATGTCTTGCCAATAATAAATAATTTATTGACGACCTGCAAATGCCAGTAACGAACGCGCGTTCGTAAATGCAATTCTGAATGTGTCTGTTACATTGCAGATGGCTAGACCAGTCAGGAGCGCAATCGAAATGTTCGCGGTTCAGTTGGATCGGCTTCCGGAGTCAGTGACAGATGACAATGGGAACGATAATTACGTCCCCAAAGATGACTTCATGGGGGAGTGGACGGCGCTCCCGGAGAAAATCGAGGGTGGATTGTTCGCCCTGAGATTTACATACGAGTTGGAGACAAGGCCAGACCAGCCGGAGCAGTGGGTGCAGATGAAGACATGGGAGATAGAATCCATAGAGGCACAGGGTGATTTTGTTATCTTGGATTTGAAAAACAAAAAAGACCACATCAACCTCCTGCTGGACTTCAAGAGGCACCCTTTCTCCCATACATACGCACAGAATAATGTTGTAGAGGATGCCAAGCATTTCGACCTCGTGAACCTTTTCACGAAGTACAGCCTCAACCAACATTGGACAACCAGGAAGTTGACTGCACTGGCCCTAAATATGTCCAAGTATAACAGTGCCGTCGTGGAGGCCAACAAGAAGAAGAAGAATCCCAAAAAACCTACTGCATCCGGAGCAGGAGGTTCTAGAAGTGCGCCGCGGCCAGTGCCTTCAGCTAGCTGATTGTCAGAGGGGCCAAGCAGACACTCCACGCCATCTAAAAGAACTCGGGACGATATGGAGAAGTCTGGTGTCACGGAGACAGCTGAGGTCAACTCGCCGCCTGTCATGCCGACCCCTTTGAAGAAGGGGGAAAACCCTGATGCGGCAAAGGCGACTCGTATCCTTCGCGACTTCAACAATTACTCGAAGGATTGCTGGCCCATGGGACGGCACTTCACCTTCAACGTGGACTACTTCAAATGCGAGAAATCCCCCAACAAGTAGGTGGTGAGGTCACGTGAAAGCGGAGGTGTGAAGTGGCAAATCAACAACTTGATGAATAACGTGAAGTGGGATAGGCAAACTGTGTGCGTTATGCCAAAGGGTTTCACTTCCCGTCCCACGGAGAAAGATTGGGCAAGAATCCAGAACGGGGAGTTCTGGATTATTGATGGACAGCACAGCCTGGAGGCATCGCAGATCATCCTCAAGGATGATAACTTCCAGCATGAGCTGAAGGGGGACCTGCGCTACTGGAAGGCGTTCCTGGTGTGGTCAGACGACTGGGACAAACTCCGGAAAATTTCGACATTTTTAAATTCCGGGAATAAGATCAAAGCGTTTGAGGCATCATGGGCAACAAACATAGTGGTTGCGAGAGACGTGTGGGTGGCACACGGGTGCCCACCAAAGGAGAGGGAGAATGCGAAAAACCAGTCTCCACAATGGAAGGTAAGTTTACAAACGAGCGTTCGTAATTCTCAGGTTCCTTTAGAACATTCCTGATCATTTTATTTACGAACGTGCGTTCGTATTTGATTGACCAATGACATTCCTTTCTAATGCAGGCGTTTTGCGATACGATGGTGGACAAATTCTCTTCCATCGACATGAAGTCCACTTCAACGAAGTCAGTGCTCGAGCTGAAGGGTGAGCTCCGGCTTATTTGTTGCAACAGAGACACCTGGGATTTGTGGACCCAATTTTTTGATGCTCACAGTGCGGGGGATCTCGTCAACCCCGACACTGAAGAAAAATATAATCAAGAGAAGACTAGGGAAGCGCCTCCGCTGCTGAGGGAATTTTTTAGGCCGCTTCAGGGGTTGACGGAGTCGGAATTGCAGAGATGTGCAGTTCATGCTCTTGGGAACACTGTCGGGAGAACAATCTCCTACCTGAAGATTTTTTTGAAGAGGCCAAAGCACAGGCCCGGAACGTACTCCATCAAGGAGTGGTGCGAACATCGCAAGTTGAAGACCAACGCAATGAGGGAGTTGGGCGCACTAGTCCCGGAGTACAAACTCTTCCAGGCCGACGGGGACATCAACTGGGCTGGATGGAAGGAGTTTAAGGTCGGGTATAACATCAACGGCTCTTCCATGCGTAGGCTAATTAAGGAACACGCCTCCGTCTTGAAGCTGAAGGGGAACAAGCGGACCAAGAAAGCAGAGACAGATCCCCAGGAGGTGGAGTTGTATATAAAGTTTTTGGAGAGGAAGCGGAGGGCCACATTCGAGGGAGTGGCCAGGTTTTGTTTGGTAACCACCGGGCTGGAGATGACCACATTTTCTAAGTGGGACGGCACCATCAGCAGGGCCGAGGTGAGGGAGGACCACAGGGGTTGCCCATTTGCCCTGATTGATTTCAGGGGGATCCCAGGAGGTGCGAGGCAAGGGGCAAAGGATTTTCCCTTCTACAACCCTTTCATGGCAAAGTTTCAAGACTACAGATCGCCTGAAATGAGGGAGCCTCACGTATGGCTTTGGATAGTGGAACAGGAGAAGCTATCCATTGTCACGGAGCTGTACGAAAATACCATCAAATTTGAATACAACATCTACCACAGCACCTACGTGCCCGCAAAAATGGAAGGGATCGTGGCCATCAACGAGGCCAGGGGCAACAAGCAGGTGGGAGCTGTCAGCTTGATCTTCTTAACGTACAATGCTCTCAGAAATGGGAGAGCGCCTATGAAGGCAAACAGTACTTTCAAGAAGATATACAACATCCCTCACCCCCCTCCCAAGGAACTGCTGCAGGAGACACTGTACACGGTTTTCCCCGCGTTGGAGCTCAGGTTGGAGTTCTACGTGTCAGTGTTGCAGAGCTTGGCAATTAGTGGAGAGACTGTCTACAACATCTTTGGAGGCAGCAAGTTCATGTACGCGGCCATGGTAAGCTGTCATTCTTAGATTTACAAACGCTCGTTCGTAATTGTCATTGATTCAAATGTTATAATAGTTGTGGCATTTTTTCCCTTTGCGTTGATCTGGCCTTGTCTCAATGTTGATGTTTACGAACGCACGTTCGTATATGCTGACATGTTTGGAGACGTTGGTACAGATGCTGGGGTTGGTCGTCAATAACTACGTTGACGCCCAAGACGAGGATGAATACTAGGTCCACAGGGTGAAAGCATCCACAATGGACCTCGATGACATGTGTGTCCCCAGGGAGGACTTCAGCATGCCCGTCGACGAAGGCATGTCGGGCTTGGAGACAGACGAGGACGAGCCCGCCCCCTCCGTGGACGTGGACGTGGACGCCATCTTGCAGTCGTTCAACATCACTCCTTTACGGATGTTGTCGCCAGCGGGTCACCCGTCTGACCCCCAAGGGACACCGGGGGGCTATACAGGATCCTCGGCTGGGACAACCCAGGATGTCCTCCCCGCTAGAGTGTCGGGTGCGGAACCCTTCGGCACACCTGGCGGCTGTTCGACGTCAGTGTCTCCCAGGCCCGTCGTGGTTCCGAGGATGGAGACCCTCGACCTCCTTGACCAACGCTCGCGTCCATCCTTGGACCACTTCCGGAACACGAGGAGGAGGATGAAGAAGACGCCATACGTGGAGTTGCCGGAGGGAGCAATCATCGATGTCGCGCACCTCTCCATGAGGAGTGCCCGAAACACCATGGGCACAAGGGGGACCCCGGAGTGACACCCGGGACTTGTGTCGCCGTTGGTGAGAGGGCCCAAGTGATCTTAGTGTGGGTGAGGGCCCCGGGCGTTGGGAACGCCTCCCACCCACGAAGACTAGGAGGCACAAGGGTAAGGCCATGAGCTATGCGTAGCTCATGGCGTGGTGATTCTAGAAAGCTCAAGAACACCTCAATCGGAGGTGTGAGCTAGGAGTTATGGCCATTTGAGTGGGGCGCTGTCCCAGGACAGCGCCCTGGTACAGCAGTGCCTGGGAGTGATTCCCGGGACTGCCAAGGTTCAAACAGGCATAACGTCCTCAATACTTGTCCGAATGGGGCAAGTGAGGAGTCCATCGGCATTTACGTGAAGCGTAGATGAAGATGGAGTGGTTGGTTGTTATGATCAGACATCATACAAGGAAGTTATGATGGTCTGAAGCTGCTAGGGGGTTCTAGGCCCAGCAGCTAAAGGAAAATGTCCACTTGGCCCCAACTCTTGGTAGAGAGACAAGAGGTTGGTTGACGGTGGGGTAGGGGCCCCGCGTGAAGTCCTAGAGGCTTATATGGGTGAGGTGGTGTGGCCTCACCCACCCGAGGCCAAACGGCAAGGCGTCCATGGGCATTGGCCCATTGTGAGGCCATAGTTGCCTAGTATGGTTCGGGTTGTTGTAGTGTTGTTCCGGCAATGCGATGATCAACATAGGATTGGACTTCCATGGATGGAAGTCCACATCTAAGGAATGGTTACCGATTAAGGGGTGAGTCGCAAAAGCAAAGTAGGAGGGTTGGTTCCCTCCTATGAACTATAAGGTCCGGGGTAGGAGGAGCTAACCATTAGCATGGCGGAATGCGAATGGTTAGCGCTCGTAACCTTTGCTAAAATTGAAAATTGGCAAGATTGTCAAGGGGGCTTAGCAAGGGTTGCGACAATCGAGGTGTCCGACGAGGACGAGGGGGACATGGACATCATGGCGGAGCTGGGGGTGGATTACGACAAGAACAAGCGTGTGAAGGAGGAGGCGTTGACCGTTGCCGAGCTGAATGCCAAGCTAGAGCAAAAAATGAAGGAGGAAATGGCGGCTGCGGCAGAGGAGAGTGCAAGTAATATTGCCCGTATGCAGGAGGCGCTGCGGGAGTCCGCAGCAAAGACGGACGCCATATTTGAGATGCTCAGAAATATGCAGAGCTTCTCGGCGCCAGCACAACAGCCTTACCCCTTCCCCGGAGGATACCCCTCCCATAGCCCCCCTCCAGGCCTGTTCCCCGGAGGACCTTCGCACCCACCAGCACCACACCCAACGCCAGCTGGGAGTCCTCCGCCCCTTCAATTGACTGCCACCCCCTTCAACTCGGACGATGCGATAAGGGCTGCCATACGCGAGGACGAAGATTTACGAACGCGCGTTCGTGAATCTTCAGGTCCGGCAATCCTAACCCCTCCCCCTCCAAGGGTAGGACTGGCCTCAGTCACTGCCACCGCCTCTTTGACAGTCGTCCCGAGGGTAGTGCATAGGCAGGGCGATGAATCTGCGCAACACACTGACATGGTCATTGTGGAGGAAACGCAGGGGAGCCCCAATAACGCGGCAGCTGTCCAAGGAATGGACGTTGAGAGCCCTGACCTGGGACGACATCCATCCGCGGAGATGGAGGATGTCCGCATGGACACTCTCGACCTGGGCGGAGACGACGACGACGACGCGGATCACATTGTGCAGACCCAGGCGTCACAGTCGGAGCGTGCCACAGACGCCATGGACACAGAGGCGGCTGGCCCAATGGGGATTACGAACGCGCGTTCGTTAATCGAAGAGGAGGGAACTGCTTGGTCCAGCGCCGCTGCCCCTCCCCCCGATGACGAGGTAACTCTCCTCTGAGAATACCACTCATTTAACGAATGCGCGTTCGTAACCACTAACCCATGCGCGTTGTGTTCTTGGCGGTTCCTGCCCATCAGCATCACGAGGCGTGCGAGGACCCTTCTCTACGTGGACCCTTAGCCCGATAAATTTTGTAGAACACGACATGTATTTGCCATAGGAAACTGTGAAAAATTATCACGTGAGACAATTGTAAATATTCACCGAATTAATATATGAGCAGATGATCTCTGCGTCGCATCTCCCAAACTTATTGTATCGTATCGCATCTTGCATTATGTATGTTCATGCGCATCATTACACTTTCACGCCCACTTTCACCCTCCTTCACGAACGAGCGTTCGTACATGTGCTTCTATCCGCGCTCACGAACGAGCGTTCGTAAATGATGCGCCATCCCAGCCTTCATTTACGAACGCTCGTTCGCAAGTCTGCACTTGACCACATTCTCCTTGCACTATTTTCCTCGCATAATCGTCTTTTCCTCAATGCAATGTTGTTTATTGGATCATAGAATTAAACTAGTCGAGTTGTTAATCACAGGATCCCCCAGAGATAGGTCGGAAACCCTCGACTAGTGGACGTCTTACCCGAAACAAACCGTTCGTCGTGTTCGACCTGAACGGGGTGTTGTGTCACACGGAACACATCCCCCGGGTCCCCACGCGTCCCTTCCGTCACCCCGACGAAAGGGACTACGACGGAGAGCTCGACACTCTCATTAACCGCAAGGTTGTCCGCGCCCGTCCCGGCCTGCGTGACTTCCTTCGAGAGGTGCTCGATGTAGCTCATGTCATTGTGTGGAGCTCCATGGTCATGGAGAACACCGAGCCAATTGTCGACTTCCTCTTCCGCGATCTTCCGAGCCCTTGCCTCATCCTCGGCCAAGAGGATTGCGATGAATTGCTCGACGAAAAGGGTCTGCCGGTTCCAAAGTTCGGCGGTCGTGGCGGAGGACAACAATTCCTCAAGGTCCTGAGGTCAAGACTGTGGCGGGGCATCCCCCGGTTGCAGGGGGTACCCCACGGGTGGTGGCCGACTCCCGAGAACACCGTCCTCGTCGACGACAGCCCCACCAAAAGCGTCTTGAACCCCCCGGGGAACGTCATCTTCCCCGCCACTTGGACCGGCGATAGGAACGACACGTTTTTGGTCGATACGCTAGCGCCTTACCTTAGAAGGCTTGTTGTCCACGCCGGTAGCATACCATTTTTTGTTAGATCCAACCCCATAGGCAATGTGGGTTTAAGCCCCCGTGATAATGTATTCAAAAGCATCATGAGGCTCGCCAAACTCAATAAATTGATTTGAAATGCCTCCATGTCTTTGCTTTGTATCAAGTGGTTCACATTTACTAATGCTTGCTTCGTTTTTAGATGTCTTTTGTTGTTGTGTTTATTCTTGACCATAGTCTGCCCCCATATGCGACGCCCCTGTGGTCGACGGCCCTTCCCGTCCCCTCTCGCCACCGGACGACACTTGTATGAGAGCGGAGAGCGGAGAGCGGATATTTGGAGAGCGGAGAGCGTAGAGGAAATAAAATAGCAAATTTGACATACCAAAAATAGACATTAAAAAAAGACTAGAATAGACTTGGAATATTCCAGAATCTGCCAAAAATAGTAAAAGAATGGACTTATTTCCGTAGAGGGTAAAGGCCCTGAAATTGGAATGGTCTCATTAAGTTTGGAAACCGTGAGGTGGTTGAATTATTAAAACCAAGGATGATCACAAGAAAAAATCAATGAAAATGGATTTTCGGATATTGGTATAATTGAAGGATGAGTCAATCAAAATACAAAGGAATAAAAATAATCAACTTCCTTCGTTTGGATTCATCATTTTTCTCTTTGTTTTATATGTGAGTCTACTCTATAGCTTGGACTTTAGCAATTATCGTATGTGGCCGAATAGATTATATATTGGACTCATACCCAACATCATTGTATATACACTTGCATACAATGGGTGATGAGAGAGATATGTTTGCTGAATTAGGATGGGAGAAGGAAATTAGGAGTCTAGCAGATCCTCATATTCCGGTTAATTTATCGCCGGAATTTTTGTTTGCTGCTGGAAATCGAAGTAGTGATGAAAACGACCTGACTCCATTTTCGCAGTCTACACAAGCATGGAGGTGGCGGACGCGGGAGGAGCAAAAAGAATGTGAGAAAAAATAAAAGAGGCAGGAAGATGTGCCCGAGAAGGACGCTGATTTGGATGAAGACAAATCGAACGAAACGGAGGAGGAGGTGAAGGTGGAAGGGGAATCTTCAAAATCTATTTCATTTCGCGAACGGATGAGAGCCTTACGCCTCATCATCTGCCGTTGAAGGATCCAAAGAGAGATAAGACAGTTTCTTATATAGATTTGCTTAGACCGGGTCCACCTCCCTCGGAATCATCCAAGAAGTATGCAAAACGGAAATAGAGTTGATAGACATAGGAAGCATTGTAATACACAATTTTCAAGTAAATAAAAATAATCATTGAGATTAAACCTTTATTATATCAATCAATTATTGCTTCACAAGAGGTCCAGAAATGGACACATATATCATAGCCTAATGTAGTGCTAGGCTGAGAGGAAATCTAGGAAGTAGATTGTGTCAAGAGGCCCCCTTCTAGAATGAATTTGACTTCATTGAAGCTAAAGGTAGGGGCGTGTATGAACAAATCAACTTCAGGGTTTGCATTAGAAACCTTAACAAATATGAAGTAGAGGTGTTTGCAGTGCAGGAACGAATTTCGTTTCCGGCCAAACTTTGAAATCATATCCTTGAAGGCCGGACAATTACACTCGGGCAGAGAACTGACTGTCAGTTGGTAGATAGATTGTGTAGGTGCTGGTTTGGATTGCAAGGTGAGCACGCAACCAAATCCAGGGCGTGGAATCATAGTGACTTTCAGAATGGTCCCGTCCATAGCTCGTGCAGATGCGACCATCTGTATTTGTTTTGTGGATGGTGCAGTGGCAGACCGTCTGGTAGCCTTGGACTGCCTGGAAGAAGGATACGAGTCTGGGTTGGCAGGAACGTCTACTCCGGAGAGGTCCAGGGGGGGAGCGGAAGTGTTGAATAGGCGAGTGGACGTAATGCGCTCTTTCTGCGGGAGCTGGAATCCTGCATTTTCAAGCTTTAGGATCTCCGGACGCGTGAGGTTGGTGCCAATCTTGACAGGCCACACAGGAGGAATCGGAGGTCGTTCTTGGTCAGCAGAGAATTTGTCCACCCACTTACGACGTGAACCCTTGACACAACGCTCAATGTCGTCGGGGCAAAAAAAGAACTTCTCGACCTTAGGTGCTGTGAATTTGTAATAGTTCCAAACTCCAAGGTATGCCGGGGCAGGGGTGCTCTTGGAGTTGGAAACGATTTTGGCAATGCATTTCTTCTTCGTGACATCATGCATGGCCCAGCATGCCTTAGAGGAGTTGTAAGGAACACGAGCAATATGCCAGAGTTTCTCATCGACTGTAGTTTCTTGGACAGCAGTTACACGGCGAAAATCCAGACCAGAGGGAGGGGGTGGGGGAACCTCGTGCACAGAAGGAGAGGACTCCTCGACGATGGTAGGCAGGGGTGAAGCATGAGACCTTGTGGTTCTCTGAGCAACACTAAGGCGAGAGAAGTTGAGGGTGTCAGGGCGGTGGGTCTCATCGTCAACTCCAATGGGGGTGTCAGGCTTGCGTTTCTACGAGCCGAAGACTTCGGCACCCTCGAGGTGGGGACTACAAGTACAGAATTCGTCGACGCCTTCAAAGTTGAGTAAAACCTTCTGTAGAACTGCGGGGTCACCGGTACGTTGGGCACGACGTTGTGCGCATCGAAGCTTGAGTTCTTCTTTACTAGGGCCATCACCTCCAGCGCCACCCTTTAGAAATTGATGGTAAGCCACGACTTGAAGGAAGGCGCGAATGTAGTCATCCACAGTGGCAACGTAAAGATCGCCACCTTTGTTGCCGGAAGCTTGAAGCCATTTGTTGTGAATAGATTCGGCGAGGTTGCAATTGGGCATTTGTGCGAATTCCTCTGCGGTCATGATCTTCTCCTGCAAAATGGAATGGCAGTATTAGAAACAAGCAAAGATCCAGAAATAAGGAAAAAAAAAAGAAAAAAGTAATAAGAGTAAGACGCACCAATTCCATGAAGCCACCCCATTGTCGATATCGAAAGTGCCAGAAGGCCAGCCAAAGTTGAAGGTGTTTCAACCCCTCCTCGGAGGTGCAGTTGGAAGAAGCCCACCAGGCCTTGATGGCTAGGTACCTCGTTTCCGCCTCGAGCATAGAAGAAGCGTCGCGATACTGGAGGCAGAGACGCTTGTGTTGGTCTTGCAATTCGTGCTTGATATAGAGCTTTGTGTGTTTTTCTAGAGACCGAGTCCAATGGAAGTAGCAGGTTCTCTCGCGTCCATCGATGGGCACCTTAGGATCTCCAGACCCGTAGACAATCCTGACGGCATTCCAATTGGCTTGCGCACTGTCAGCCATGAATCCCTTGAAGTGAGGCTTGGGAATTCCATGCCTAGCCATGACGTGGTTGAGGTTGTGCCAGAACAACACTTGAGCATCCTTGTCCTCCGATTGGAAATCGCAGCAAGCAATAGTCATGATGCGCTGGTAGGTCCCGTCGTAAACGTGGCAGGCCATGGTGGTCCACTTGGCGACGCGTTTGACATGGTCGGACATGATCCAAGCATGATCGAGATCACCGCCAGGTTGCATGCACTTAACCAAGTCGACCCCACTACCAGGCCCGACCTCAGACATTTTGAAAACAAAAACTTTGTCCGTATCGTCACCTTGGCCTGGGAATTGATTCCGTTGGACATAGGCCCAGGTGCTGACACCTCTAAGTTTGGCGATGCCATCCATAACTCCTAACCTACGTAAGTATTTGAAGGTGGTAACCTTGTAACGGAGGTGAGGGGAATTCAAGTCCTTGCAACGATCAAAAACGGGTTCAAGTTCTTCCAAGGAAAGGAGTTGATGAGGAACAATATCATTGCGGAGGAGGAACTCACCCACAAGGTCCTTGCTTGCCTCAAGAACAATTTTGCTGTGAGTGGCTTGGGGCGTTCGCTCGACGTGCTCCTCGAGAAGTGCATTGATACGCTTCCGGCTGTCTCTGCAGTCTCCAACCTTCACAGGATGTTGATGAGTACCGAGATGAATGCAGGCTCTTTGAGAGGACTCCTTCCCATGGACATAGAAGATTTTCGCCTGGCATAGAGCAACGCATTTTGGAGGTTGTTTGCAGATCCTGCAAACGAGAGTAGATCCGGATGGCACAATACCAGAGAGAGGGAAAGGATCTTTAGTGAAACCTTCAAATTCCGTGTCGTTGACCTTAGAGGTACGATGGGCGCGTTGAAGGTAATCACAACTAGGGTTTTGGCATTGGAGATGGCCAACACAGGTAGAGGAACGAAAGGTAAGGCCAACGTCGTTTGTAATGTTGGTGGTTTGAGTCTTCGTCCAAACATGGCCATCATATTGCTTGTCCATGCCGTCCAAGGACTTGGCCCTGGTTAGAGATGATGAGACTTCTGCTGCAGGGAGGACAAATAACTGGGTGCCATCGAAACGAGGGGGAAGGTGATTAACTACATGGATTTGTAGTTTATCGTAATCTATTTTCTTGAGGACGTTCTTACGACTGGGCATTGACCCAAGACGACGAAGACATTGAACAATAGGTTGAGGAGGTTTGGACGTAGAGGGAATTGAAGTAGGTGAAGGAACAGAGAGAGAAGGAGAAGGCGTCACATAGGCAGCAGAGGGAAACAAATGAGGAGAATCATGAACTGATACATCTTCATGCTGAACTGGTACATCTTCAGTTGAAGAATCAGACAAATCTATAACGTTGTCTAAACCAGGCTTAGTCTTGACACTTATTACTGGAGGGGTGCTAAAGGCAGCAGTGGATGATCGAAGAGGAGTAAGGATTTCTGTGGACACTGTCGTCTGAGAATCTGGCCAGCCACAAACCCTATACTTACCTTCGCCAAACTCCCAGACCACATTGCCATTGTCAGTTACCTTGGAGGTCTCATGGAAGTTATGAACGAGCAGTCCAGTATCAGGATGGAAGATCTCACGCTCTACCCATATTGTATTAGGTTTGAGAGAGAACCTAATGCTAAGATGAAGCTCCGAGACAACAGCAATACCTTGTGCATCAATGGGGAATAGAATAGGGACTCCAATCCCATTGGAACAAAGTTCAGCCATTTCAGATGGAAATATGAAAGAAGGCAGAAAAAATCAAAAGTAAAGGAACAAAGATGTAAAGATACATAAAGACTAAGAATGGTCAAGACTCAAACGTAGCGAAGTCACGCACTGTTGACACTCCCTTCTGATGACCCACCATATGCAGAGAGGAAAGCAATCCCAAACTCAACGATAGGAGGAATAAGAGCCATGACAAGGGCAATGGTGCCTTATGATAAGATGGGAAAATAAAAGAGGAAACTCATGACAGTGTGCTACATATTGATAAAAAAAAAGGTGTCAGAAACATGATATAAATAATAGATGTAAATAAAATAAAGCAACACCAATGCACAAAATTATATTTGGAACACCCTAAAACAGGTTGTTTCAAAGTGAGAGGTAAAGCTGTATAGGCCAATTGAAGGTTACCATTCAACCTGACAAGAAATTAAATATGATTAGATGGAGTTTGAACAGGAATAGAAAGAATGGTAGAAACTCAATTGGACAATAAATATAGGAATGTAGCTAGTGGGAGCACTTGTGTCCGATATATTCACACTAAGATGCTTTGTCTTAGTATCGTAATTTATGGGTTATGGAATGCCGTAAGATGTGTTCGCCTCAAAGGAGAGGTTTTCGAGTGTGGGAGTAGATATGCTTTGAAAAGGAGGCACAGGACATGCAGACCCAAAACAAGAGGAGAAAGAAGAGGGGAAAGTTGTATTTCAATAGCACAAAGGCATTGAAGACAAGTAGAATGGGGAGGAGGAAGGTGGCGCTGGAACCATTTGAGACAAATGGGATAAACAAAGTTTTAGATTTTGAAGACACACAAGATAACGCAACATTATCGACGGTAGATGAAACTGAAGGTCCATCAATGTTGCGGGGGCGAGGATCGCAGTGCGAAGAAGCATCAAAAGATATGGGGACGCAGTCGAATCCCGAATACAATCCCACATCGGAGGAGCAGAGTGCCGAGGAGGAGTTTGAAGAGACAAGTCAGATGGAACCCGAAGGTAGGTATCACAAACCCTAAACTTGAATCTAATTTTTGACTTGTAGTAGGGGCCGCATTGCTAGAGGAGTTTGTGCTCTCGAGAAGAGGACACGAGACTGATGGATTCCAAAGAAGAAGGTGCGCCAAAGCAAAGTCTGGTTTTTGTATTGTGAAATTTGATTGATTGAACCTAGGCAGGCGAGACTGATTGAACTTAGGCAGGCTCTCCAAGGGTGCCGGCGCCGACCTCGGCGGCTGGACTAACACTTAGGGTCTAAAAACTCGATTTATGAAGTTCTGAATTTGGTGGCACTAGGGTATTTGCTTACGGGAAGTGGAAGAACTCTTTGTGTACATAATGTCATTATAGGGGCAGTTGGTTACACATCTATCTGATTACACTTAGAATGTGAAGTTCACTTGGTTGAGCTTTGAGCTAGTATAAACTCGAAAGGCAGTTGGTTTACACTGGGATGCTTACTTAGACACAGGTTTAGAGAACTGTGGGATGCTGGTTTATATTACTGGGTTCATTCATGTGATTACACTTACATTCTGAAGTTCAGTTGGTTGAGGTTTGACATGACATTAGCTCTTAAGACTTACTGGTGTAGGTTGTGATGCTTGTTTAGATATGGGTGCTCCAGGGGGTGCCGGCAACGGCATCCTCCCTGGAGCTGGTTTTTTGGTTTATAATCTCACTTTGTGGCAGCTGGTTTGACACTTAGATGCTGAAGTTTTGGATTATGTGTTGATGGGACGCTGGTTTGGGAGTGGGGGGGTTTATTTGTGTGATTACCCTTAGATTCTGAAGTTCAGTTGGTTGAGTTTGACATGATATTAGCACTTAAGGCTTGCTTGTTTAGGCTCTAGTGCATGTTTAGATATGGGTGCTCCAGGGGGTGCCGGCAACGGCACCCTCCCTGGAGCTGGTTTTTTTTCTTTATAATCTCACTTTGTGGCAGCTGGTTTGACACATATATTCTGAAATTTTGGATTTTGCAAGTAGTAATGGCTTCATTCATAACTTAGAGAGTACTGGTTGAGGCTAGAATATATGATTATGGCCTCACAGTTAGATATCAGAATTTGAGTTTGTATGATATTTGACGTTCATTATGTGTTGATGGGAGGCTGGTTCGGGAGTGGGGGGGGTTTATTTGTGTGATTACCCTTAGATTCTGAAGTTCAGTTGGTTGAGTTTGACATGATATTAGCACTTAAGGCTTGTTTGTTTAGGCTCTAGTACATGTTTAGATATGGGTGCTCCAGGGGGTGCCGGCAACGGCACCCTCCCTGGAGCTGGTTTTTTTTCTTTATAATCTCACTTTGTGGCAGCTGGTTTGACACATATATTCTGAAATTTTGGATTTTGCAAGTAGTAATGGCTTCATTCATAACTTAGAGAGTACTGGTTGACGCTAGAATATATGATTATGGCCTCACAGTTAGATATCAGAATTTGAGTTTGTATGATATTTGACGTTCATTATGTGTTTCTGGGAGGTTGGTTTTGGAGCGGGGGGGGGGGGGTTTATTTGTGTGATTACCCTTAGATTCTGAAGTTCAGTTGGTTGAGTTTGACATGATATTAGCACTTAAGGCTTGCTTGTTTAGGCTCTAGTACATGTTTAGATATGGGTGCTCCAGGGGGTGCCGGCAACGGCACCCTCCCTGGAGCTGGTTTTTTTTCTTTATAATCTCACTTTGTGGCAGCTGGTTTGGCACATATATTCTGAAATTTTGGATTTTGCAAGTAGTAATGGCTTCATTCATAACTTAGAGAGTACTGGTTTAGGCTAGAATACATGATTATGGCCTCACAGTTAGATATCAGAATTTGAGTTTGTATGATATTTGACGTTCATTATGTGTTGATGGGAGGCTGGTTTGGGGGGGGGGGTTCATTTGTGTGATTACACATAGATTCTGAAGTTCAGTTGGTTGAGTTTGACCTGATATTAGCACTTAAGGCTTGCTGGTTTAGGCTCTAGTGCATGTTTAGATATGGGTGCTCCAGGGGGTGCCGGCAACGGCACCCTCCCTGGAGCTGGTTTTTTTTCTTTATAATCTCATTTTCTGGTTGCTGGTTTGACACATATATTCTGAAATTTTGGATTTGGAAGTAGTAATAGCTTCATTAATAACTTAGAGAGTACTGATTTAGGCTAGAATATATGATTATGGCCTCACAGTTAGATATCAGAATTTGAGTTTGTATGATATTTGACGTTCATTATGTGTTTCTGGGAGGCTGGTTTGGGAGGGGGGGGGGGTTGATTTGTGTGATTACACTTAGATGCTGAAGTTCAGTTGGTTGAGTTTGACCTGATATTAGCACTTAAGGCTTGCTGGTCTAGGCTCTAGTGCATGTTTAGATATGGGTGCTCCAGGGGGTGCCAACAACGGCACCCTCCCTGGAGCTGGTTTTTTTTCTTTATAATCTCATTTTCTGGTTGCTGGTTTGACACATATATTCTGAAATTTTGGATTTGGAAGTAGTAATAGCTTCATTAATAACTTAGAGAATACTGATTTAGGCTAGAATATATGATTATGGCCTCACAGTTAGATATCAGAATTTGAGTTTGTATGATATTTGACGTTCATTATGTGTTTCTGGGAGGCTGGTTTGGGAGGGGGGGGGGTTGATTTGTGTGATTACACTTAGATGCTGAAGTTCAGTTGGTTGAGTTTGACCTGATATTAGCACTTAAGGCTTGCTGGTCTAGGCTCTAGTGCATGTTTAGATATGGGTGCTCCAGGGGGTGCCAACAACGGCACCCTCCCTGGAGCTGGTTTTTTTTCTTTATAATCTCATTTTCTGGTTGCTGGTTTGACACATATATTCTGAAATTTTGGATTTTGCAAGTAGTAATAGCTTCATTAGTAACTTAGAGAGTACTGGTTTAGGCTAGAATATATGATTATGGCCTCACAGTTAGATATCAGAATTTGAGTTTGTATGATATTTGACGTTCATTATGTGTTGATGGGAGGCTGGTTTGGGGGGGGGGGTTCATTTGTGTGATTACACATAGATTCTGAAATTCAGTTGGTTGAGTTTGACCTGATATTAGCACTTAAGGCTTGCCGGTCTAGGCTCTAGTGCATGTTTAGATATGGGTGCTCCAGGGGGTGCCGGCAACGGCATCCTCCCTGGAGCTGGTTTTTTTCTCTTTATAATCTCACTTTCTGGTGGGTTGGTTCTATCAAGTTGCTGGTTTAGAATCGATAAGTTTTTTTTTTATCATGGCTATGTCATACAAGTACCCAGTTTTTGTTTATTTCCATTGCATTTGTAACATGTTTTTTGTTTTTTGTTTCATATTTTTCGGGTCCAAAGGATGTAATACTAGGAATGTCTAATGGATTAACACGGCTCCATTTTGTTATAGTGCGGCTTTCGGATGGGGAGTTGAAGCTCAAGCTTCACGACCTTGCTATTAAGGAGAGCGTGCCAAGGGCTTCTCGTCTTAAGAAGCTAAAATGGCAACCAAAACAGAAGGGTCGTCTCTTTATTCCCCTCTGCCGAATGATGCCTCTTCCTGTTATGAGACCGTACCTCAAGAACGACGTGTCCCAACTCGCCACTCATTTTATGTCAAATGGCTATATGGAGGGGAATGGTCTTTTTTATGTCGCACTCCAAGACAACCATGGCCACACCAATGACGTGACCCCGACTGTGGTGTTCAAGTGGTCAATGGAGTGGAAGGAGGTGAATGAAGAGTTCGAGAAGAAACTTCTTGCAGATGAGGACTTGAAGATTTTCTCTAATAAAATGTTTATGGTTTGGGATGGTAACCATAGGCTGCAGGCATGGATGCCAATAATTGAGCAATTTCATACGCATGATATCAATTGGCATTTCTGTGTTGAGGGTGTTATCCTTGACCCAAAGGGAGACGTACCATCAGTAATAGCTGCTCTTCATGAAGTGAATTGGTAAGATCTTCATCCTTGATTTGCTGTGCACCATTTTGGGTCTCATGCATATCTCTAATGGTTATTTTGGGTTTGCAAGAAGAATAAAAAATCTCACGTCACTACTAATCTAGTTCACAAGTTATTTCGCATTCAAAATATTGCCCCACAGCCACTGTCGTACTTTGAGGGGTTGGTATCTCCGACTGTTTTGGAGGCTGCAAGGAAAAAACAGGCTGGAAAAAATCGAACATGGTTCACCCTTACCGTTGAAGGTCTCAATGCGGTCCTTTACCAGGTAATGTCAAGCTCAAATGTTATACTGTCTGCTTACCTTCGGAAAATTAATTCATGTATCTAACTTAATTGTTTGAACTACAGCAAGAGATTGCGGAAGCTGCACATGCTGCAGAAGACAAATACAAGATGAAGAACCCAGATTCTAGCAATTGGACAGATCGTAATGCAGAGGAATTGGCTAGGAAAGCTGTTAAGAGGTGGAGGATAAGCTTGTGTCTGAGCTCAGGAAACATTTGCCTGTTGCGGATCCCAAGCTCACTCCTGCTTTCCTACAAGAAGTAAAGGCTCACTACGAGAAGTTCGATGAACCTGAAATGCTACAGGAAAAACTTTATATGCTTGCAACTTCCGCTATGCCTCCAAGGATGATGGTTAAGTGGCTCCAGAGGTGGAACTCCTCTGCGTCAATTCGGGATGCTCATCGCTTTCCCAAGGCTAGCTTCGCCGATTCCAAGTTCCCGGATTGGCTCAATCGGGCAACGTGGTGGGCACATGTTAGTAATCATCTTAGCATTCATGTTTTCATTTCAGTAACCCCTATAAGATAATATCTAGTTTCTCATACATTTGTTGTGTGCATGTGCTCAGATAGCTGTGGAGGCAGACGAGCTCTTCTCAGGTGTTCTCACTGACCTTGGGGAAATAATTGACTACAATCCTGATGGCGAAGATCCGATTTTGACGATCTTCGATTACGTCGAAGCAATGAGGTGTCAGCTTTGGGATATTGCATTTTTCATTGAGTTAGGTGGAGATAACTGTGCTCACAAAAACAACCCCCCTGATAAACAACCTTTCTTTGTTCAAGCTGTCCGCAGGGTTCTTTACAGGTATTTTCGGTATGTTCTCCTGCCCAGGAAGGCCATCTCAAAGGTTCCACCTTTCTTCCCAAACTACCTGGATATCGAGAGTGTAGATTCCATGTTCACTCCCGCAATAATAAAATCCTGGGATCCAATTCACTTTCAGCAGTGCGGGTGGTCTTTGGACTGTCCGTTAAAGAAGCCTCCTCCCTTTGACATCGCACTTAGGGAATCCATCCAACCTCTCCTACCTTCTCCCGCTGCATCAGTTCCAGGCACAGAGTCTCCCATACCCCCCAAGGGTGGCTCCTCCAAAAGTAAAATGGCCTCTAAAGGGAGTAGGCCTCGGGGATCCAAGCGAAAGGCAGCCGATTTGGTTGAGGAGACAATGGATGACGATATTCGGGTAACATGTATTGATATTGGTGATCCACACACTGACCATCCCGACCCTGTCAGCTCCAATCCTCCCCTGGCACCTGTTCCTAAGCGTCTTCAACTTGCAGCTTCTGGTCAATCCAAGCCAATCACATTCGTTCCACCTGCGGTGAAGGCAATGTCGTCATCCGAGGCATGCACGTCCTCATCTACTTCTCCTAAGGTTCTTATACTCAATGACTCCTTCGACAAGATGTTGGAATATAAGGGGAAACACAACAGATTTCCGTCATCGTACGAAAAAATGGTTGCATTTCTAAATGAGGTACATAACAATCTTCATTAACCTTCATTTCGGCTTGGTTTTTTGGAAACAAAGTTTCTAGGTTCTAGGTTCTAGTTTCATTGTGCTCACAATTACGTTCGGAAATATAGATTGTTTTTTTTTTGTGACCTTAAATGAGTTCTATGATATTGGTTTAGGCTTGCTTGCTGGTTTAAGGATGGTTGCTGGGTTAGGCTTCATTGTAGTCAATGAAGTTCTTCCAGTCTTCTGGTTTAGGCTAGGCATGCTTTCTGGTTAAGGCTAGAATGTTTGATTATGGCCCCACAGTTAGATACCAAAATTTGAGTGAATGAGATATTTGACTTTGATTATGTCTTTAGAGGTTTCTGGTTTGGGGGAGGTGGTTGATTTATGTGATTACACTTAGATTCTGAAATTCAGTTGGTTGAGGTTTGACCTGACATTAGCACTTAAGGATTGTTGGTTTAGGCTGTGATGCTTGTTTAGATATGGGTGCTCCAGGGGGTGCCGGCAACAGCATCCTCCCTGGAGCTGGTTTTTTTCCAAAAACTTAGATTCTGAAATTCAGTTATTTAATGTTTGACCTCACATTAGCACTTAAGGCTTGCTGGTTTAGGCTCCCTGGAGTTTATTGTTTTTGTTTATAGTGTCATTTGGAGGCAGCTAGTTTGACACTTAGATTATGTATTCTTGGGATTTGCAAGTAATATTGGGTTCTATAATTTCTTAGAGGATGTTTGTTTAGGATGAAATATATGATTATGGCCTCTCAGTTAGATATCAGAATTTGAGTTTGTGTGATATTTGACTTTCATTTTGTCTTTATGGGTTTCTGGTTTATGGGAGTGGGTTCATTTATCTTATTAGACTTATATTCTGAAATTCAGTTATTTAAGGTTTGTCCCCACATTAGCACTTAAGGCTTGTTGGTTTAGGCTCTCTAGAGCTGGTTTTTTTGGTTTATTGTGTCATTTTGGGGCAGCTGGTTTGACACTTAGATTATGTATTCTTGGGATTTGCAAGTAATATTGGGTTCTATAATTTCTTAAAGGGTGCTGGATTAGGCTACAATGTTTGATTATGGCCTCACAGTTAGATATCTGAATTTAAGTGTGTGTGATATTTGACTTTCATTATGTGTTTCTGGGTGGCTGGTTAAGGGTAGGGGGTTGATTTCATATGGATGCAGCTGGTTTGACACTTAGATTCTGAAATTTTGGATTTTGCAAGTAGTATTGGCTTCTTTATTTTCTTAGAGGGTGCTGCATTAGGCTAGAATGTTTGATTATGGCCTCATAGTTAGATATCAGAATTTGAGTGTGTGTGATATTTTCTGGTCTGCAGGTTTAGGCTACCTATGCTTGCTGTACACTTTCTGGTTTAGGCTAGTATTGCTCAAAGTTCTCATAGGCTGGATGTTTTTTTATTTGAGTTTGCTCTCGCTCTAGAACTTTCTGGTTTAGGCAATGGGCTTGCTTAATGGCATTATAACCACTTCACATTCATTTCACAAATTCAATCTATACTTAATGTTTTTTTGTATCAAAGGTTGGAGCATCCAGGGAATTCTTCTTCTCAGGCCAGGTGTCCAAGAAGGCTGCGGTGGACCTCATTATTGCAGAGTATCCGGATGGTTTACCTGTCCCAGGTGTTTCAGAATTCCCAGCGCAAGTTCCATCTTGGAATAAGCAGGTGCAGAACTTTATCAAGTTCACCATTGGCTTCTGTCAAGGCTACCTTCACGACGACGGGGCATTGCTCCTATTTATTCCTGACAGCGTGCAAATCAAGAAGGAGGTCTTGAGCTTTCTCTACAACAACAATCTCGAGGTTAAGGAGGAATGGACCATCGTCAATTCCCTCCACCTCACTCACCCTATGCACAACTCCAAGCGGGTAAGTATTTCAAATATTTTTCCGCTCTTTAACTTATTATTCCTTCCTGATTTGCATTGCATTGCATTGCTAACAACTCGGCGCCTATTGTTCATGTCCAGACGCTGAAATTCAAAGCGATCGTGCTTGCTCGGTCTTTCTCCACACCTTTGGTTAGGGAACCAAAAGCTTTTGTCATTACTTCTAGTGACGAATTTGACGAGGTTGACCTTGCAAGTGATGACGTCCTTTTCAACATTGTCACCGCTGATACTGCACTCAAGCACAAGGACAATGACAAATTCTGGAGGGGCCTTAAGGAGAAGGCAGTGTCCCTGCTCCAGCTTCTAATAAGTGGCCTCAGCCCACCCGGAGGGATTATATGTGACCTCACTGCTGGAACAGGTATCAGTAAGTTGTTCAACATTCATATGGCACCTTACTTACGCAATTCAATCACATTCGACTAATTCGGTTGTTTCTGTCTTTATAGGTGCCTCGGTTCTTGCAGCACAATCTTCTAACATGGCAATTGTGGCACTTGAGGGAGATAAGGAATTGTACGAAGAACTCCTCATGCCACTTCAGGTCGCAACTTCGGAACGTCACGGGGTCGATCCAACCTACTTTGTAGACCTTGACAACGACGATGATACCGTCCCTCAACAGGGTGCAGTTAGTCTATGTGAGTAAGTCTTTTGTCATTTTCAACTTCTTTTTCGAATATGTTGCATTTATTTTGAATGATCCTAACAATCATTATTTTTCATTTCTTGGTGTAGTCTGATGATTCAAGGCCTGCGCTTTCTAGACTACAACTCACCTCCTATTTCTAGCATGCGACTTCCTTGTTATGCAGAGGATATGGCAGTAGCTTATGCCAAAGACTCCTCCCATAGTTCTAGTGCCTCTTCTAGTCCACGTGTGAAATACGATCCTAGAGTACTAAGATTTATAGATCAAAGTGCTTCGGAGAGTGAGGATGAATTTATTCCCTGAACTCCATTTTGTATTGGATTGTTTTATTTATGTTATTTTGATTTCCGACTCAAGTCTCATAAGTTTTGGCTACTTATGCTTGCTGGTTTAGGCTCCTGGGCAGTCAATTAAGTTCTTACAGGCCGCTGGTTTAGGCAAGGGATGCTTCCTGGTTTAGGCTTGTGATGCTTGCTGGTTTAGACTAGTTATGCTTATTGGTTTTGGCTACTTATGCTTGTTGGTTTAGGCTTCTTGGCAGTCAATTAAGTTAATTAAGCTGGTTGCGGCTGGGATACTTGTTGGTTTAGGCAAGGGATGCTTCCTGGTTTAGGCTTGTGATGCTTGCTGGTTTAGACTAGTTATGCTTATTGGTTTTGGCTACTTATGCTTGTTGGTTTAGGCTTCTTGGCAGTCAATTAAGTTAATTAAGCTGGTTGCGGCTGGGATACTTGTTGGTTTAGGCTAAGGATGCTTCCTGGATTGGGCTAGTGATGTTTACTGGTTAAGGCTAGGGATGCTTGCTGGTTTAGGCTATTGATGCTTATTGTTTTAGGCTTCTGGGCAGTCAATGAAGGTCTTCCATTCGGCTGGTTTAGACTATGTATGCTTGTTGGTTTAGGCTTGCGATGCTTACTGGTTTAGGGTAGGCATGATTGTTGGTTTAGGCTTCTGGGCAGTCAATGAAGTTCTTCCAGTCTGCTGGTTTAGGTTCTAATTGGTTCACTATTTGGCTACGTTCACACCATTCCACGATATTGGGCCCAAATAGTGCTGACGTCAGCCCTAATTTATTTCTATTTCAACGGAATTGGGCTCCCTTTTCAAAAAATATTTATAGTAATATACCCTAAACCCACGGTAATACACCCACTTTCTGTCATAATTTATACCAGAAATTTCTGCTCTCCGTTCTACGCTCACATACTTGAGTTTTCCTCTCGCCACCTGCCTCCCCTTCCCGCGACGTCACGGACTTCCAAATGCCATCCCTCTACCAGTTCTCGGCGGTCGACGCGGCCTCGGCCGTGGATTACTCCCGCGACGTCGGCATCGACGACGGCGTCGTCAACAGCCCGCCCCCCGCACTTGTCGCCCGCGCCTACGCCCCGTCGCCCTCCCCCCTCTCCAAGGAGAAACGGACGCTCGTTCGTTTGGGGCACCTCTCGCCCTCTAAGGACGACGGCGTCGCTCGTCGCGGGCCGAGCCGGCGTCTCCGCATGGAAGGCCCCCGTTGCCACACCTCCCCCGCCGACTCCGTTCCTCCCCCCGCAACGTCCTCCGCCATCGTGGGCCCTCCACGCCTCGACTCCCCCCCGCCACTCACCAATACAATAGTTCCATCGGCTCCGGATGCTCCCGTCGACGCCCCCCTCGTTCCCACCGTTCCCCGCATGGACGTCCCCAAAGCCAAGGTGCCCTCCTCAACCCTAAACCCCTTTCCCGCTTTTGCTTCCCTTGTCTTCCGTTTGCGTGCTGTTCTCTTTACGAGCGCCCATCCCAAACCGCCCTCATTATTTTCCCCACTCCATTCCTATTCTTATCTTCCTATGACGTTGTTTCGCAGGTGGCTACCCGCTCGCTTGGTGCCCGGCCCTCCTCCACGTCCTCCTTGGATAGGCACACCCTCAAGGCCGCATCTTCCGAGTCCGATCGTTGTCTGGCCCTCCGGAGAAGCGCAAGACGTTCCCTTTCGCAAACACCCTCGCATTCTACTTATAATACCACCTCTTACAATTCGGGAGCGCGTCCTGAAACATGCAAGAACGACACATATTCCTGTCCAGGCAACACACAAGGATACAGTCGTGGGCCTGAGATTTTTAGAGCCATGGAGGCCGCCAAAAAAAAGGACTTAGCCGCAAAAAAAAAATAGTGGGTCGGACTAGTGTGACTAGAAGCGTACTAGTGGGACGGACTCCCTAAATGGGCTTAGGTGTAGAACATATTTAAGTGCTTACTTTCTATGCTATTGCAAGTTACTCAAGACATTGATGGTATTTCCATTATAATTGTATTTCAATCCCAATTAATTCATTCAACTTCCATTCATTCTTCGCATCTTCCCTTCCATTCATAACGAGTTGTCATTTCATACGCAACTATTTTCATGTATGCCTCACATTTTTGTTCACTTCCATGCCTTTATGTATAATAATAGTAGCATACCATTATACATATGGGATTTTTAGTCGTCATTACCGGTCCAATTTTGAAATGTGCATCCTTATATAGTCTCATAATCAACAAAAAGTCTCCAAATACCGAATATAGTGTTATCCATAATGATTATGATAAAAAATAAATTATTTGTGATCCTTACCTAAATCAATCCCTATAATTTGAAATGTACAACATTTCCGAGCATAATGACACTAGGATTGATTTTGGCGCAAACTTGTAATTGACAGAATTTGAAAAAACACTTTCTTTCCATACAATGTCCAAGGGGTAAGACTAAGATGCGTTCAAATCTTCTTTCGATTACCAACGAAACCCACCTAATATTTAATTTTTATTCAAACAAAAATAATTATATTTAGATGCTTAAGGGATAGTGGGGACGGCTTGGGCATGTCACTCTATAGGATTTTTGTGCACCATGTTCTGCGGAGGGGTATTTGTCTAAGGGCTACTTACCTCCAAAGCACAAATTGAAACCTCCTTATAATTACTGAATTCTCTAAAATGGCATGTTTCTTTTGCATCGTACCATTACTTATACTGCCCATGTCATTGTAATTTTTTGTAGTCTACATTCACTTTAATTAAACAAAATTAATTAAAAGTGTATGTTAATTAAAAAAAAGTGTAAAATATACATACTATTACAAAAACTAAGTGGAAAAATTTATCATATAGGTGAAAAACTTGTGCTTACCAAAACAAATTTTAACTTGTGCAAAATATGAATATTGTTAACTACATCACAGAAGAACAAGTGTGATAACATGATGCATATCATTCCAAGACCATAACCTGAATGATATCATATAATTGCAAGTGATGAAGAACACAAGGATACTTAAGCATAATGCAGTTTAAAATTTGCTTTAAAATTTGTAGTTTTACAGCACATAGAATGTAACCTTCACGCATCAAAAGAGAAGGCTTAGGGTGGAAACACAACAAGAGTCAGCGTGTGTTTACAAACACAACACTCGCTCCGTAAAAGTTTGACCCCCCTCCCAAAAAAAAAACCCACAACCATTGCAGCTATGCAGATTTCTTGTGGTTCCCTTCAAATCTTTGCAAGTGGGTTGAGCATATGTAAAACAAAAAAAACTCGTGTTACCTTGTCGCATACCTTAGTGTCTAATCATGCACCAAAAAACAAGCAATTTACAACCAAAAAAACATACATATGTCAAGACCTATAAGTAGGGGTTACCCATACTCACATGTTTTTCAATCATCCCTTGTTAGGCATGTGTACAAAATCGATCCTACTAAACATAAATCCTAGGAACCGTATGTTTAGCCCCTATAATATTATACAAAAAAGGAATGGCCTACATTTTAAATCTATCTATCTTACTTGTAATGGGATTGTCTAATTTTAATGGACCCTTCATTATTTGGATTTTTTTTATAAATTTTATGTCAAATGAATTTAATCCTCCCTATATTGTGTTGCACGTTTTTATTAAAATGCACTAAGTGAATTACCTAGGGGATGGCTAAGTGGTGAGAGGCGAGCAATGAGCAATGAGTTTGAATTAGCAACATTGTTAACTCAAAATTGGGTTTGGAGGGAAGAAACAAGATCTTGTTATACATTATTTTAATTTAATACTTGGGGCCCAAGATTGGATTTTACATTCTAGTCTAACTCACATATAATCTAAAGTGGAATATGCCTATTAATAAGAAAATAATTTTATAAATGTATTTGTTTCAACCCCAATCAAATTAGGATTGGTACACATATGAAAACATGATTTGCATGTTGTAGACATTTTTAATAATCTTTTATGATAATTTCTATTCAAATGTTGTTGGAACTTTTGAATAAAAAATGAAACCTATGCTTATAGATCATAGACTCTAACTTGAAAGTCTAAAGGTAGTCCTATTCCATGACAATTCTAACATGGGTTAGGTTGAGCTCAAGTTGGCTGCAGGCTTTACTTGGGCTTTACTTATGATGGTATTGATTTGTGGTTGTTTGCAAGCCTACCCTTGCATAACGCCGTCATTCTGATTGTTTTTTAAGACTTAACTACCAATCAAAACACATGAAGATGCCGAGTGGTATGTCACCCTCATTATCCTTATCATTGGCATATGGGGAGCATTTGCACATGTACTAATTATACTGAGGTATTTGAACAATGATATATCCCCTGCCCACCCACGCATGCATGCAACAAAATATCCATCAAACACCTCACCCTACCCATCAAATTGAAAATCACCATTTCCATGTCTTACCCACCTAAAAATCGTTACAAAGCCATATACTCAAGTACCAAAACCCACAAGTTGAATACTAAAAGAAGATTTTCATTCCAACTTCACTACCAAACTCAACGAGTTAGCCTCAAGTTTTGAAATAGTTTTGTATTTGCACATTGTCCATCCACCTTGAGGCTAACTTGAAATCCAATCAGAATCTAGTTTTTTAACTTTCCTATTTTGGGTTATTTTCCATCCACCCATAGGGTAGCTCAAAATTGAGTTACCCTGAACTTTTGAAGTGTTTCTATTTGTGCATGTTGTCCATCCACCCCTAGGCTAACTCAAAATCAAGTCTCCACTTGAGAATGTTTTGGATTATCTACATGAGATTATTGGCATGTTTGTGTTTGTTGTAGTGTTCTTTGTTGAGTTTTCATATCCATTTGGAAGTTGTTTGTTGGTCCACTATTAATAACTCTCTTGTGATACTTGGAGGACTCATGCAATCGCTGACACCACATTACACATGTGCAATTTGTTATCCATTTAGAAATATGGTAGAAGTTAAAACTGTTTGAAACATATGGTACCAATAAAAATAAAATAAAACTATCTTTTAATTAGAACCAAACCCCATATGAAAGGTTAAAATTTGAAAAATTACGTAATTGAGCAGTTGGTAAAATTCTATTCAAAAATTAATTAGCATCCAAACCAACACCTTTTGCTCACATTATGCATGTGGGTCCATTACCACACAGAGGTGTGAGCCCAAAACAATGCCCACATGTGTTGTTAACCCTTAAAAGTTTGTTAGGACTTGATTTTTAAATTATGATTGCTATTCAAAAACTAAAAAGAGTGCAAGCCTCGAGCTTGGATTGTATTTGAGTTAACGATGAATTATCGTGCTCGTGTGTTGTGAAAGGGTTGGTGATTATTTAAATGAGATTAAAAGGATTTACGGGTAGGAACTTTAATGTTAGTGTTAGTAGGGTGAGCTGAGAGTTGTAAGGCTTGAGAGTTGGGTTGAATGCCCCAATTAGGGTAGAGGGTTGTTTAAATTAAACTAGGGAAATGTTCGAATTAGGCTCAGGGGGTGTTCAAACTAGGCAGGGGCAGCCTTGCGAGAGGAGAAGGAGCTGAGTTCTCGGAGTGGATGGGCCTCCGAGGAGGATAGGAGCGGCGAGCTCTCAGAGCGACCTCTCTCTCTACGCTGGGTGCCGGGGTGCTAGACTGGGAATTCTCCCAGCAATGGAGCTAGAGGATCCAGCCACCAAGGTTTGAACGATGGCGTAATCTGGTCAAGCCCTCGTACCCAGAAATTGGGCAGCAGGCTATGGGGGGAGCAAGGGAAAAAATCTGAAGTGAAGGATAAAATCTTCCGAGACTACCGGATGCTGAGCACATTACGTTGGGTGAGATGCGCAATGTAGAATGCTGGTTGCTTAAATGTTCAGAGGTGAAGGGTTCGAGGGATGCAGATTTGATCAGCACTGAGGGCTGAAGTGAGAAATTCGGAAGAATGAGGGCGGCACCCAAATTTTCTACAGGCTATGCAATGTTAGACCAGGGAACTAGCAAGTCTGAACTAGGATGTTGATGCTTCATAATTCGCGGCCTAGCAGGCCTCTGTAATCCCCACCAGCCTAAATCGACGTTAACTGACAAACTCAATGCGGAGAACCCTGGAATGCTGGTCCAGCGGCCGAACCGCCGCAGAGGCCAATGCTGGGTTGAAGGAAAGGCTGGAGGAGGTCTCTGGGAGCCCCACGGGGCAGGGTTGCGGGGGCTGGCCAGCAGTTGGTCACAAGGATGCAGCAGGAGGGAGAACACAAAATGAGGTTTTGAACGGTTAACCTAGAAGACCAGATTAGGGGAAGGGGGTCTTGATTAGGCTTAGGAGGGGGGTGTGACTAGGATTAGAAAGGGGGGTTGATTAGGATTAGGGGGTAGGAACTTAGATTGATTTAGTGAAGAAGTAGGGAGATTAGTGGAAGGGGTGGACAACTCATATGTGAGTGGTTCTACCCGAGGCAGTGTGTGTGGTTTTCTTGTGAAGGCTTAGAGTATTTTTAAATACTTATGGCTTGACTTGTTATGGAATAAACTGGGTTGGACATTGGTGTCATTGATGTGATTGAGGCTTGGAGGCAACACCTAGGCACTACCGTATGGGATCAGAGTATATGTGAGCTTTGGGCTTTCACCTGGATTACGACGCTAAAGGGTGAGAGTTTAGGGTTGACAGGAGGTGACTCTATTTGTTAAGTTCCAACCACATATGACAAACATAGAGTAATCTTTTTAATGTTACACATCTAAAAATTGTTCCAAATCTTATCAATGACTAGATTTACACGGTATCTATTACGTAGGAAAAGATGGTAACCAAACATGGCTATGTTACCCTTGAAGTGATGAATCCTGGTAGAATCTACCCTCAGGGGAAATAGTCTACAAAGTTGTGACTATTTCCTCCCAATTTAATTATTGTATTGGACTAATTTGGGATATCTCACGCTCACTTTGGAATGAAGTCAACTTCAAAGAAAGATAATGAGCTAGAAGTGGTTCCTAGAATTCCAACGACAACATACATGAACATAAATCAAATTTTAGCAAATGCCTTCCTATGTGGAGGAGTGTCATTTAATGAACGTAAATACCAATGGCGATTTGCTATCGCCTACTTTCGTACCAATCGAATATCTGTAATGAGAATTTCACATTTTTTGGTAGTAGTGTGTTCAAGGATATTTCACAAAATTTTGTTTTCAGTACTATTTAATTCTACATAACATGCAAAATTAATCGTACCTAGGAAAAATAGCCCTAGTACCAACATAGTACATGATTGTACTGTTGACCCAAATAATGACTAGGATGTACAAAGATTCTCTCGCCTTGGTAAATCCATCAAATGTCGAACTTATTTGACTGGTATCAAAAGTTACAGTTTTGATACCCACATGTACGTTCTTTGATGCCAATATCGATATTGATTGTTGCGACCATGCATTCACCTAATATATACTGGACCAACACTTGGTTGTAGGGAACTACATGATGTCATACATGTGCATACAAAGGAGGCATGTATTACATCACGTGTATGCTTTGTTTATAAGCTAGATGCATAGGTAGGCCCCCACAATGCGTACACATAAGAAGATGATAAGGAAATGATAAGGCATAAAGAAGTCTCATGAACGTCATGTGTTGAATTGTAGCAATTCCGTCTAAGTTAGTACATATGCGGCAAAAAGCCAATCCTGAGCTATATCCAGCTCTTCGATAAGGCTTCTACAAGAATCTCTTTGACTTGAAATCACGAAGGGATGACTCAACATGCATTTCTAACCATAGGATTGGCTCCATAATTAATTATCTCATCCACATGGCAATTGCAAATGCATGGTGACTGGCATTTCGAGTCCAAGCGTTGGAGTAGAGATGCAAAAGAAGTTGTAAGGAGTCGAAGTGAAGATTAATTCACTCAAGGAACGATCACAACGGCCCTCCTCATCAAGTTTTCGGCGGTTGATATCGTGCAGAAGGAAGGGCGAGATGTGGTCCATAGCTAGTCGCTTGCAAGTGGACCTACCCGTGCAAGCCTTTCAACACTGATGGAATGTTGCAGGAATTGGCCTTTACGCTGACAAATGATTCGATGACCATGGGTGGTGCAAATGATGACGATCGACGTGACAAGTTTTAGTTTGCTCGCTAGCAATCGGCTGCCGACCTCAGAATCTCCTTGCCAGCTGATCAAACTGACTCGGCTGAGGTTGAAACCGGACGTGAATTGCAATTCTAGTTAAGTTGATGAAGCTTCCAAAGCTAACGAAACTCCAAACATTATGGTTTTTACATAAAACAACGAGCCTCAATGACCTTGCTTGTAAGTTAGATGGAGCTTCGTCCAGCTTTTGTAACTGTGACCTCGCACAGAAAAGTAACATTAGTATCTTAAAACCCTAAACCCTATAACTCTACACATGACCGTACCTACAGTTTAATTCAGAGGTTTATCATCCTGATAGGTCGTTACTGTTGACAACTCCCAGAGAACTTATTCGAGCACATCCATGTGATTGTTGTCACATCAGAGCAGCCCTTCCTTCTTCTACGAGGAATCTGATGCTAATCCTTGGTGATAAATCTCCAAACACCACCTTTACTGTAGTGAAAGCTTGTTCGTAGATCAATCTGTCCAGTTTGGTAGCTGTGATCATGCCACACACAAAAGTAACAATATTAACTTTAGACCCTAAACCCTAGAGCTCTACACACGACTGTCTAAAAAATTCGGACCTTCATCATCATGCTTGTAGGTCTTGTCTGTTGACAGCTGCCACAGAAAACAGGAACGTCATTGGAGCACGTGGATGTGATTGTTGTCACATTAGAGCAGCTCATCCTCTTGCGAAGAATCCGATGTCAATTCTTGGTGATGAATCTCCAAACATCACATGCACTCATAGTAAATGCTCACCTTGCTTGTAGATTGATATCTGCAGTTTTCGTGGCTGTGATCCACACAGAAAAGCAACATTATCAACCTTAACCCCTAAAACTCTACAAAATTTGGAGGTTCATCATGGTTGCAGATCTGTCTGCTGATAGCTCCCACAGAAAACAGTAACATTCTTAGAGTACATCCATGCGATTGCTGTCACATTAAAGCAGCTTCTCATATGAAAAATCTGATGTTAATTCTTGGTGATGGATCCCCAAACATCCCAATTACTTATAGTAAGTTCTTCACCTTGCTTATAGACTGATCTTGTCCAGTTTTGGTAGCTATTATCATCCCACACACAAAAAAATTTCAGAAGTCAAAAACTTCACATGACAAATTTACAAATTCAAAGGCTCATCATGCTTGTAGGTCTGCTCTGTTTATAGCTCGCACACAAAAGAGTAACCTTATTAGAGTACAGTCATTGATTGTTGTCACATTAGAGCACCTCATCCTTCTTCTACGAAGAATCTGGATCTCAACTTTATTCATTCCTCAGTAGAATTTGTCCCCAGTCACAAAGCAGAAGATGTCCCATAGATAATTCAAGTTTCACTTACAATATATTTGATGGCAGTAAACTTTAATATTACATTTGTAGGATATTTAACTTTGTAGTTGCTAGGCAGAGTCACTTATTGAAGTATTTATTCATGCCATGAACCTTGTACTTTGCAATTCAAATAAATGTCAACTGTGTACATAAGGTATGTGGGTGTTATTTGCTTTGTTTGTCATGTTCTCCTACTACCAATTAGATTCACACAACGAAACTTTTGTTGCATTAGCGAGTTCACGATGAAGCATTATCAAAAATCAGATTGGACATCAAATCTCCCATGACTTTGATATGGTTATCTCTTTTGAGCATGTGTCTTCATGGTATATCATGTCGTTGTGGTAATTTTCCAATGGCACTTCTTATGAATGAGTTTCCAAGTATCGATATGGATGGTTGAAATTTGATGGAAATCATGCCAATCATTGCAACAAACTTTGGTATATTTTGCATCTTTAAATGAAATACTTTTCTATACTGAAATATTGTCATGGATGATTGAAACTTGGATGCAAAACCACTTGGTAAATGATAGTAATCGCAAATTTGTTAATCTATGATACCCCAAAAAATTACAAGGTATGACAATCAATGTGAAGTTTACATTTAGTGTTGGTGACACTATATTTTGTGCAGTTAAAGTTTTACAATCAGTATCGAGGAAGACAAATAGAATTGGTGACACTAAATACACCATTTTGGTGTAGCTACTGGAACTTCTCAGGATCAGATTGTCATGAAATTCCGCAAACCTCAATTGATGCATGACCTTCGAAGTTACTACAGAATTTATCACAACAATCAAATACTATACAACATAACTCACAAATTGAAGTTAGACTGCCAGTTACAGAACACGAATAAATAAACTTTTATGCCAGCTCACCACGCCCCTGCGCAATAATGCCCATCATATTAAAGTCCGAAATGACATCTTGGTGTAGAACTAGTTGATCAAAGTTGGTGGGCCTGGGGTGCATTATCATGCAAAACATATACGATTATACGTGAGTGCACATTAGGGGTATTAATTTGAACTTTGGTGGAATACATATACATATGCTACACAAAGTAACCCTTGTAGTTATGTACATGTATGGAGGATTTGAAAACATGTACAACATTTGTATTTGTATGGTAGGGTCATTAGACTTAGCAGCATAAGTTGTTTTAATGAGAAGTTCATTGTGGCTTTTTTTAGAGGTAGGGGATTCTAAAGTTTTCAAAAATATGTTTGTTAGTCAATTGAATGGCAAATCTAACTTTATCTAAATATCGTTGACTCAGATTAAGGCTAGCAATTTATATATGAAATCGAAACTCCTTACTACTGCAAGCCATGATACTATAATATTGAATCTTGCTTGTGAGTATGGTGTGTGTTTTGGAACAAACTTGAAGCTAAAAAACATAAAGTAGAACAAGAAAATCAACGAAAATAAAGGTATGGTTTGTTGGGAGAGTTTGTAAGATGCATAGAAAGCTTGGTAGTCATTGGGTGGAGTGGAGGGATCCAATACACTTGATGGACCACTCCTCAAACATGAAGATTGGCTTATGCTACTATAAGAAAGGAGCCAACAATAAGTGGACATGATACAATAATACTGATCAATTGATGGTGGGGGCATTCACGGTTGAGGTACTACTTTTGGGACAAAGGACTTAAGGACTTTGTCACATTGATCTTGGTTTTTATCATGATTTACTATTATTTGATCAATAAATTTTACATAAATAAGTAGATAGTTCATAAGCTTTATCAAGAAAGATTTTTATTATTATTTAATAATCACCTTAAACCCTAAACCCTAAACCCTAGGCCACATCAGTGGCATTTTTTTGCTATTTAGGTGTGCATTGGTGGTCAATTATTTCATGTTATGTATCTTGGTACCTTGGTAAAAGTGTCATGTGTTCATTCATATAAAAAATTTTGTCCAATTCTAATACTAGATGTTCCTTTTACGTGTGGCCGTGAATATATGTATATTTGGACATGTTTGGTGCCACATGTAAAGTTGGGCAATTGCTATTCAATACATATTTGGTTCTATTGGTACACACTTGAACGATGAGTGTGAGGAAAAAATTTGGGATCGTTTCGATTGATTCTTGTTGTCCTTTTCATTCCTTGATCCTAAGATGAACAATTAAGACAACACTCCTGAATGTCCTTTAAGGAATCAAAAGGATATCTTAGATGACCCTATTCCTTGAGTCTAAATTAACTTTGTCAGTGTACTCGATATGGAGTATGAAATGTAGGTATGATCCAAAATATGCTTCACAATACAAATCTAAGCATACCAAGCATGTGAAGTTATCCAAAAAAGTTTGTTTTCCGTTAGACGGCCAAAAGTAGTACCCCAACCGTGAATGGCCCCTGGTAGACTTAGAAACAATAATTGCTTTACCTTCTATGACATATAATGTAGCCTTAGATGCTTATGAATGTCATCAAGGGATGAAAAAGTCTTCAACAAATTTATTTATGAATGCTAGAATATTGCATTCTACATGTGATAGGGATTGATTGTTATTCATAATCATATATGTATACTTATATTAATGACTATATGTAAATCTAAATTTTTTATGTATACATATTTTCCTTTGTATTTTTATAATTGAAATTGTATGTATATTGCTAGAATTTACAAAAAAAAAACCTAGTATATAGGGAGATTTTAGAGTATGATGCAAACACATGTGATTCTTGGATTTCCTAAGAGGTGCACCCCGAGGTTCGTTGGAGATTCACTTGATGGATAAGATGTATTAGACAAAGACGCTTGACCAAATTCAATCTCACTATAGTCCATAACCAAGTTCCCCGCATTCTTCCAAAACCTCCCCCCGTTCCACCCAAATTTGCCCCCGATTTGCTCCAGAGACATTTAGATGCTTTAGGTGTGCTCTACTTACGGGATTACTAAGTGTGCATAAGGGTCGTTTTTTGGAAGGGGTTGGAATTATCACCCGTTTACATCATATACCTAAGAACAACTAATTCTCATACTCAATGAAGCAATATCGGATACCAAAATGGATCTAACATAAGTTGTCTTAATCACATACATAATTTTTCTTCAATCTAACAAACTTCAATAAGTGATAACCTCATGTACACAACTCTTGTATTATATGGCCTTAATTATAATCACTTATAATGCATACTAGTTCAATCTCAAGTGATATAATTTGTTACAATGTAAGAAACTCTTGTAATCCTTTTAACAATGAATCCAAATATGTAATTATATATAGGAAATGAATGTTCCTTAAAGCATATACGGTAATTACATTCAAAACCTAATTAGATGAGTTTTTTTTTTCATACATGTACCATAGGTCAAACTACCCAACTTTTTGGGCTTTTTAATAAAATGTTAATATTTTAAATTTTAAATAAAGCATTGCCAATAACTTGCAATTTTAATCGGATCCAGCTACTTGTGTGGGTCTTTTAAAATTATGCATAGGCGTAGGTTAAAAAATAAGTGTTTCAATACTTTATATACGTTGGGGAGTTTTTAATAAATAAACAAATATGAAACCCAATTTTTTCTACATCTCATTTTATTTTATTTGATCTTCACCAAACTTTTTGGTCCTTTAATTCTTGTATAATTTGACATAATTTTCACAAAAGCCGTCCTCTAAGTCATTTTTAATCCGATGTCCCTTGCATATAATATGGAAGTTGCGTACCCGGGGTGATGACTTGCAGTACAAACAAATTTACTTGTAAACACTTTCCTTCACAATTTTCCTATCAAAATTCAAAGCACATTTTCTTTATTAAGAGCTTGAGCACACTATGAGATTCATCACGAGGCTCATGAACTTGCAAATGTGCATCCCTTGTTCTTCCAACACTATTTTTCTTTCTTTTCTTCTTTTCCCAATCAAGCATCAAGTTCTGCTAGAAACAAGTCTAGAGTTTATCCGGACAAGTAATATGGTTCTATATCCAGACAAGTGACATGATCATATGTCGCTTCGATCAGAACGAGTAATTCTCGTACTCGATGAAGCAATCAGTGACTTGATAGCGAGCCCCGATGGCGTTGCTACATGCGGGCAGGATTTGGGTGCTGATGTACTTCAAGCACGCGGTGCAGTCGGACAAGCCGTACTTACAAGTAGCACGTCCCCATGCTGTCACCCCTCCGCTCGTCTCGCTGTCCTTGTAATCGTAGCCATAGTAAGGGGTCTGTTGCGCGAGGTCTGATAGCACCAACCCAATCGCCTTGTACAATGCACTCTTCGTTGTCGTCTTCTGTGTGTTGCAGGCGGCGAATTGGAATGTGGCATCGTAAGCCTGAGCCGAGGCCACAAGGAACACCGTGAAGATGGCGAGGGTTGTGATGAGCTTCGCCATGATTCTAACTTTGCCGGTCTTGCTATAATCTGCTTGGAGCCTGCACAAACATGATGTCGACAATTAGTCATATATTATATGACATGCATCACGTGTTGCTAGGTCGTGTGGTGTTAGGGCTTGAGACCTAGTTATAATATTCCTTGACAGCCTATGAACCTCACCATGGGAATCGCGGTTCCTTGCCACTGTGGATGGTTTTCTGAACTATTACAACTATGGTACATTTCCATTTTCCCATACTCATGGATTTCAAGCCTGTGTGAGTGGGAGCCTGCACTAGAATTGAAGTGCAGCTACCTAGGCTCATTCTACCATCTTGCATTTTGTTTACAGCAAATCTGAGAAGCAAAGTGCAGCTGGTTGACATTACTCTAACATCCTGAATCGGTATAATTGCAGAACCCAAAGTCATACATCCCACTAAGACTACAATTCTAACATCCTGCACTAATTAGATTCTAGAACCAAAGTGCACCCAACTAAGATTGCTCCTCGGGACAGAGAATGTCAAGCTCTCCCCCGCTTGGCAATGTTGAGGACATGTCATTGCAGCTTTGCAAATCATTGGCAACCGCCATAAGGTCACGTGACAGAAAGCGCATCTTGTACACAGAAATGAGCTGATAGCTGAGGAGTCTATGTGATCACTGAGCACACTCACCAATTAAGAAGACGGAGGAGCTGATAAGTGATACTCCTTAACTGTGGAGTCAACACTGAAGATGTGATGGTGTGTGGTACTCAGTGCAGGCCAGTGGCGTATTTATACTTGGAAATCTAGCTAGCCGGTTCCTAGAAAGGTCTGTGTGGCATCAATCTTGTGGAAAAATTTCGACAGTTTTTTCAACAACAGATAAGTTGAGAAAGTGTCATGTAGAATGGGGTTGTTGGTTGCTTTCAAATTTTGGAGTGGGCTAAGTTTTGGTTTGACTTGGATGGATCTCATCATCCCCACCTCATGTCAACCTCGGGGGTGGGGGCCCGGGTGCACTTTAGGGTGTAAATTTTCATGATCGGCTTCATGAAAGTCTAGAGATTCGGTTTCTTAAGTTTTTAGTTGTAACATTTTCAAAATTCTTAAGCGTCCAAGGGTCAGTGCAGACAGGGTCTCTCCAATGTCCATGCACAAATACGTGTATTTTAGTTTTACATGCTTTCATAAGTTTGCCTAAGTATGTCAAAAGTGATCATATCTAAAATTAACTTATTCCTCAAGTGGTCTTTTTGAATTGGTGGAAGAGTACTTTGATGTTGTTGAAGATTTAAGTTCAAATATGCTTTTCTATTTGAAATTACCAAGAATCTCATGTATCCTCTCCTATTCCTCTTTTGTGTAAGTTAATATTCAAGGCTAGATGCCCACCAACGTGTTGAGAGACCAAGGTCAACACAACTTACAAAATGCACATGTGGTGCCTTTGCCATAGAAGATTATTATACGTATCCACAAGCTCTCTATAGGGTATACACATTTTTTAACTATCCCTTTCCTACTTGTGTCATCCTCCTACAAAGAATCTCATGTCAATCCTTGGCGATGACTCCTCAAACATCTCATTTACTCATAGTAAATATTGCTTCCCCTTGCTTGTAGATTGATTTTGTCTTTATTTGGTGCACTAAACATCCCAATTAGTGAGGGTGGTACTAATTCAAGTCACACGCACAAATTACATTAAATATGATATTTAATTTCACCAATTCTAATTGTCTTGCTCAATACTAATTGTACGCCATGGTATAGTGTCACCAACCCTAAATGTTAACCCAACATTAGTTGTCATTCCTTGTAAATTTTTGGGAGGATTATAGATTTACAGTGTTGCGATTACTGTCACTTACCAAGTGGATTTTCATCCAAATTTCAATCATCCATGACAATATTTCATCTCAAGTTGCTGACAAGAGAAGGCAGGGTTTTGGCCAATGGATGAACTCATCCATCATCCCTGACAATATGTCTTCACTTATTCATTAAAAAGTGTCATCCAAAAAGTTACCGTAGTGACATAATATGACATTATAACACTAAACACTATATTCGTTAAATTGAGACTTTTTGGGCATTTTGAGACAATCACAGAAATAACAACAAGGATAAATGGAACACATATTGGAGAAAGTTGTAAGATGCGAACACTTTGAAGCGGGTGTTTAGAACAAGAACCCCATTAATAACTCATATTTGGGATTGTTTGGGGTGGGCAATCCAAACCTTAGGCCAAGTTGAAGGGGAAATCTTAAAACATTTATATTATCGCACAAAAACTTGTATGAATATGGCTTAGGTAGCGCAATCCAAACCATAGATCATATTGAAGGGGAAATATGTGAACCAATATAATATAACATACAAAATATTCCAAACTCATATTTGTGATGGTTTAGGTAGGGCAATCCAAACCTTAGACCATATGGAAGGGGAAATCATGTGACACTTATATTATTGCAAAAAAAAACATACAAAGTGTGGCATGTAAAATGCATAGCATGCTAACACAACACATCCATTGGATAGTGCGACCCAAAATGTTCTTGCCTATGGCCCAAAACCCTACGCCTACTATGGCCTATCTAGCCTCGGAGACTACCTCTTTTTCTTTTGCTTCATTTTCTTTTGCTTTTTTTTCTTTTGCCTCTTTTTCTTTTGCCTCTTTTTCTTTTGCTGCGGCTTCTTTTGCTCGCATTGCTTCAACATTCCTGAAAATCTCCGCCCCGCGACTATAGCCATTCTTGGGGTGACCGCCATCAATAACACATTTTGGATTCCGTCGGCCGCCCGAATTATACGACGAAGAATTCGAATACGATGAAGTGGACTGTCTTGCATTTCTGGTCATGGAGTAGAAACGCTCCAACTCGACGGACGTACTAGCCCGCATAGGTTTACGGGTGGGAGCAACTTGCAACGCGTGAATGCAAGAACACACGTGTTAGTTTAGGGAGGAAGACCCAAATGTGTCACACGTTCATTTTTTAAGTGCCGGATGATTGTAATGCGCGGTTAACCATGTTTTGGGGGGGGGGGGGGGGTTCACCTTGTCACCGGGGGCGTTCCCGTCGGAGTCGGCGAGGAGGGGCAATGCGTCCCGCAAAGGAATAGGAAGGGTGCCACTCTTCGTAGGCCGAGCGTCCATCCGCAGCCGCCGTTGAGGTGTACTACTGCCGCCGGGCCGAGAGGGGGACGTCCGGACGCATTTGCGATTTATGCCCTTGAGCGGCGACGGGGACGGAGATCGCCGGAAGATTTGCTTGGGTGGGGGGCTATCGACGACGCCGGCGTCAAGAGGCTCCTTGGAGTAGTCGATGGTGGACGCGGCATCGTAGACGGTCTCGTAGAAGAAGCTCCCCAAGTTTGATTCGCTGACGATGTCAATCGAGGGCTCCAAACGCTGATGGGAAAATTAAAACAAACAAAACCCAAGGGGAGGGGGGAGCATGTGAAAATCGATATACAATTGAGGCATAATATATCACACACAATGGCACACCATGTAGTATCTCAAATGAGTTTATTATATTTTGCGTGAGAGTACAACTCTCTGTATATATAGTCCTTCGGATCCATGTATCTTTCGCCTATCGGATTACAACTAAGGAACCGGGGCATGGGTAGTCCGCTCCCCACGAGCGTTTGAAGGTACTTAAGTAGGTCTAACAAAAAGCGGTCTCGGACCTTCTCGACCGTCCACGTGGGGCAAACTATGAAGTTGGAGGTCGGGTTCAAAATGTTTTTGGAAGCGCTGTCGTCCACCATCAACGTGTTGTCACGGGTGGGACGAACGTCGTAGGGACAGCCGACCATGGTCGGACGCTGGTCCCATACGACTGGCTTCAAGACCTTAAGAAATTGGTTTACGGCGGGGTTGTTGGGCTTCTTCACAACCCTGCCCTCGGGGGTGTATAATGTTTTACAAGAATCTTGTCCTATGACCAAGCACGGGGGTTGGAGTCCCTTGAAGATGAACTCCACGACGGCCTGGGTGTTCTCGGACTTCATGGAGCTCCACACGATCACCCACCATTTGGATAGGGCGACCTGCAGGAAGCGCCGAAGCTACGGGCGGAGGTACACTAGCTTGCTTTTGATGTACGCGGGGGGACCATCGTAGTTCTCGTCCTCGGGCTTGCAGAAAGGCACCGAGGGGACCTTGGGACAGTGCACGCACTGGACGAGGACCCCGTTGAGGTCTAGCACCAGGAACCGTGTCTTGGGCGGCGGAGACGGGGAGGGCAAAATCGGGGGGACCACCGCGCTGTCCTCCACGCTCCTCGGGGAGGACCGGTGGGGAGCCACGACGCTATGCTCCGATCCCTGCGGCGACGAGCGAGAGAAGGCGGCGAGGACTATGTTATGCTATGTTTAATTCAAGCAGAACGGAAATTTTGTGCAAACACAAGAAGAATTGGACCATTGGTGGCAACAAAAACATACAAGGGGAACAACATACATTGGGACACGGATGCTAACATATGGGCGCCAAAAATAATAATTTTATTGTTACAAATCTCTATGTACAATTTGAGGGGGGGGCGCGGTGAACGAGGGCATTCACACTATCCTAATTGTACATCTACAAAATTGGTTGCGCGCCGCCAAGGTTGAGCGTAGTCGAGTGAGGTGAGACGAAGGGGATCGCGGGGGGAGCACGTTGTTGGGTGCGTCAGGGGGTGTAGTTCCTCATAGCTAGGGGGGACAAGACCACGCCAACAAGACAATGACCAAGGAGGTTTGGGTCGGTCGACCCAAACTGGGAGGGCTCAGTGTGTTACCTCGCCCTGGTCATGTCTCGACGATGTGGATGCCTCCACCGTCCCCGGTGCCCCACCTCTCTCGCCACCGCCTTCTCCGCCTACGTCAGGGACCTTGTCCTGCAAAGGTTGAGCATCAGGCCCTTGTCCTAAACCAATCTCCGCATATGCATCATGCATGGGTTCATCGATTTGGTTAGGATTAGAGGTATCACCAGGCCCTTGGAGGCCTTCAACATCTAACATGGTTGTGTCTCTTTGAGACACAAGTTCGTCAAGGGAGGACTGAGCTGCTCCGGGGTTTGGGTCGGGCGACCCAAACTGTCCTGCATCGGGGGAGGCGCCTTGGGGCACTACAGTCGAGGGTGGGTTTGGGTCGGTCGACCCAAACATCCTGGGATCGTCCGGCTGGTGAGGGGGCGCCATCACTATGGGGGGTCGTAGTGGTGGAGGGCCCAACGGGGAGGAGGCTCCAGATACGCGCCAGATGTTGGGATCGTCCACTTGTTGGACCGGCGCGTACGGAACATGGGGCGGCCGCATCATGTGCTGGAAGCTGAATGACCCTTGCGACACTGGGTGCTGAGGGATGCTCTGTGCTGGGAAACCGGGGGGCAAGTGCAGAAACGAGTTGGATGGAGCCACCACCAATCCTTGCGCCCACATCCCTTGTATGACTTGCGATATCAAGTCGGCGCTGGATGGAGGTTGGGCCATCACCCTTAGTCTTTCTTGTTCCAAGATGAGAGCCCTCAGCTCTGCGACCTCGTTCCGCACGGAGGGTTCTTCCGCGGCAGCCCTCTGCAGGCGGACGCGCTGCTCCTCGTCTCTACGCATCTTCTCGTTGGCTTCCTCCACAGTGAGGACTTCGGGTTTCACCCTAACCATGCCTACGAACGCTGTCGGGGAGGGGGGATCCGATCTGAGCCGTTTGGCGAGCTCAATGTCGTCGTCGTCCTCGCTGCTAATGGCAATGGTCTCCTCCAATGCGTAATCGCCATAGAGTTTCTTTCCCTTTAACTTCCTCCTCTCCCGGAACGTGGCAGTCGCGTCCCTGGAGTACATGTCCCTCGCATCGTCCACCGTAAGGACGGGCATCATCTTACTCTGCGGGGTTGCCACACGCATAGCCTTCTTCCTCTGAGGGGCTTCAGATTCTTGCGTGAATCCCGTTGCCCCTTCCTCCACATCCCCCTCCTTTTCCTCCTCTCCGTGTTCTTCTTCTTCCTCCTCCTCTTCCACCTCTCCACCTCCTGTACGGGACGGATTGCCCGGATGCAACCCGACTAGAGGTTCGGGTAATTGGGTTGTTGCCCTCATCGCAATTTCTTCCGGGTTGATCCGCCTCGCCCTATCAAGAGGGTTCTCACCCCCCTCAACAACCTCGTCCACGTAGCTTCCCGGGATCCAATCGAGGATATCCATCTTCTTTGCCAGCGATTTCTGCGTCCTGTAAAATTGCAGATCGCTATCCTCTATGTACGAGTAGATGTTCAACCCCAACATCTACACAATCCAAGTTATATAGAAATTAGAATTTGCAAAACAAAAAACAAGACCAAAAACAATATCTAGTTTGGGTCGACCGACCCAAACCAAGAGAGAGACTAGTTTGGGTCGACCGACCCAAACTGCGCAAGAGCTAAAGAATGTAACTTACCATGGCAGCATAGAGGGGTTTCGAGCCCCCGAACACGTTGAAGATAGAGTCCCCTCTCCTAGTCAGCGTCCTCAGCATCCGCATGTAGAATTCCATCCGCAGCTCATCTGCAGGATAGTTTGCGTATTTGGCCTCGTCGTATAGGCATTTGCTGGAACCTAACCCATCTGGAACTTGGAAGAGCTTGTCCATCCGGGATATAGGGTGGTTCGGCACCTTCAACAACTCCGCTTTGTACACGAAGTACAAACACAGGACGTTGACGACCTTGGTCTTCTTGTCCTTCAACGACGTGTAGGCCCCCTCCGCCGGTGCAGCGATGTAGTGAGACTTGGAGACTGCATACTCCGGCTGCAATTTCCGGACAAGGTCGTACACCTGCTCCGCCCTTCTATCCTCGACTATCCATAGCCAGACATCAACCTCCCTGAACTTAGGACTCGCATAATCGACGAACTTAGATAGGAAGGGGTCGTAAAACAGTGTGCTCATCGTACCCTCAAATGAGCTTCCAGGAATGTTCCTGAAATCTATCATTCCGAATGGGAAACGCCCCCCTGCTTTCGTCCTTATCGCCATTCTGGCGTCTTGACCTGGCCAGCCCTGAATTTTCAAAGGCTCAAAGGTGACAAGGTTGAAGTAAGCGTCCCCTTCAAACTGGACAATCTTCTTCTCCTTGATGAAGTTCGAGAACGCACGCGCTGTGTGATCCGGAAGCGCCCGGTTCTTCCCACCCTTCACCATCTTGGCCCGCAAGAAGTCATCCCCCGCTTCCCTTATTAGAGCCGCCATGGAGGCACTGGTGAACTTATATTCAGCTTTGAATGCTCTCCAGTTAGCCTCATGAACCTCGCCGTCCACGACAATATTCCTCTCCGGCACCAATTTATGCAGCTCCTGCACTATAGTTGTCTTCTTTTTCCTATTCTCCGTCCATTCCTTCATGGTGTAGCATGAAGGGACGAAGGATTTGGGCTTTAAGAAGACAATCTTCGGGTGCACCCAGCACCTTTTCGCCGTGGGCGTGAAATGCAGGATGTGCGCCGCCGCCTTCTCCATCTCCGTCTCGGAAAGGCCTTGAAGAGTTCTAAAGAACTCTCTCACGAGAGGCTTCATTTGTTTGAAGCGCGTGGTTTGGTTGAAGAAAATTCCTGTGTCCGGGTCGATGAGCTCACCCGTCTCATGCTTCTCAAATACACTCTTCCACTTCATCCAAACGGAGTCGGATGCTGTTATTAAATAAATCTCCCCTCTAAGCTCGTTGTATTTCTTCTGTTTGTGACTAGCATTATCAATGGAGGAGAATTTATTTATCATTTGGTATTTGAAGTCCTGCATGTGATCAAAACAATCATTTGAATGCATGTTAGATATGAACATGTGATTTCCAAAACATATCATGACCAGTGTCTGCACCAAGAGTTTGGGTCGATCGACCCAAACTAAAAAAACATGACTGCAACAAGAGTTTGGGTCGATCGACCCAAACTAAAAAAATATGACTGCAACAAGACTTTGGGTCGATCGACCCAAACTAAAAAAACATGACTGCAACAAGACTTTAGATCGAGCGACCCAAACTAAAAAAACATGACTGCAACAAGACTTTGGGTCGAGCGACCCAAACTAAAAAAACATGACTGCAACAAGACTTTGGGTCGAGCGACCCAAAGTACACAAATAAAGCTGCAAAAGGAGTTTGGGTCGATCGACCCAAACAATACTCACCTCCCACTTGGGATTCTTGTCCTTTGCATTCTCCCTCTCCTTGAGAGGCCTACCATAGAACTCCCACACCTCCCGTGAGGCCATGATATTCCTTATCCAGGAAGCTTGGTAGGCCCTTTTCTTATTCCCCATGTTAAAGTAACGGGAGATGTCGCTCAGTCGGGTCTCATCGTCAGACCACACCACCAGTGCCTTCCACACCTTCAACTTCTCCTTCTGATGGTTGGGATCGTCCCACTCAGTCATCAGTTGGATTTTCTTGGAAGCCTCAACGCTGTGTTGGCCGTCTATGAGCCAAAAATCGCCTTTCTGAATTGTCGCCCACATTTCAGGGGTAGGCATTCTCTTCAGTCCCTGGGGCATCATTACAATGGTTTGCCTGTCGTCTTTGAATTGTTCGCTAACGATCTGCGCGATTATCCAATCGACGCAGGCGTCTTCTTTTGCCCGGACACATTTTTCTGGTGGCGCGAGATGACACTGACTGATGTTCACGTCGAATTTGAAATCCCTGCCCATGAAAAAGCAATGGGAGCACTTGGTCGTGAAATTGTTCACGATTTTTTGGATCTCCCCTGCATCCACTTCCTGCCCTGGCTTCGGCATGCGCAATTCTGGAGAGACTGGCTCGTCAGTCATCACAGATGACTCTCTCGCCCTCTTGGAGGGAGTTGTTTGGCGGCTGCCAGAAGGCATAGGAGTCTGGCTATCCGCCGGTGTCTCCGATGGAGTGGTTCGTCTTGAGCTAGCCGGGACTGGTTGCGGCATCCTCACCGATTGAGGCCTTGACGACCCTGCACCTTCCTCAGTGGGTACCTTCCGCCTGACGGCTTGCTGAGACTTCGTTTTGCTCTGCAGGGCTTTGTTGAGCACGCTGATTGCATGCTTTAGTTTCGTAAACCGGCTCGAGACCTTTGTGTTCGATGTACTGGCATCGATGAAAATTGTCTCGGGTTTGATTACATCAGGTTCGACACATGACTCCCTTGCATATGTAGCGTCAAAGGGTTCGACGAACTGGTGCAGAAACATATGCATTCTGCACAGCGCATTCTGCACAGCGCTGTTCTCAAGGATGACGTCTGCGTAGTCTCCAAAAGACTGGACCGACGCCACCTCCCATCCCGTAAGAGTCGCCCAGGTATGTTTTTCCACGGTCCCTACTTTAACAACGAATATCAGTTTGTAAATGGAGGTTTTTACTACTTGAATTGACCAGGCGAGGACAAGCCCGTCCTTAGGGACATATGAGTCATCCTGAGGTGTTTCGTGCTCCTGCCATAACACGTCTGGCGCAAGCATGAACCACCTTTCTCCTGGTCTTTTCTTTGGGGCCATCTGCAAAGAAAGAAGCAAGGATGTTAGTTTCGGTTGTTCGACCCAAACTTCTTCACAATAGATTAGATGTCACGTGATGGAAGGGAAATGTAATGCATCAACGCATTTATTTTTGGATTGTGTCTTGTTATTTTAGAACTTCATTTATATGTTTATATGGTATTTCGTTATCTTGGGTGGATTTGCGTTTTATATTGTCATCAAGGATTTCTTGAAAAGTTTATACTGTAGAGGTTGCGTTTGGGTCGACCGACCCAAACAGCAGGATGTGCTTTGGGTCGATCGACCCAAACTATAGGCTGTGTTTAGGGTTTAGGGACCCAAAGCACATCGTGTTGTTTGGGTCGATCGACCCAAACTATAGGCTGTGTTTGGGTCGTCTCCCCAAACTGTTCTATTTTAATATAGTTTTTTAAACTTGGCATGTAGCATATACAATGCTTATGCATTGTGTATGCTACAACACTGTCAATTAAGAAACACATATTGGAACCCCTTGAAAAACAATACCTTTGCTGAGGGTTTCTGTTGTAGTCGTTGCAGATGGTTGCTTTTGAACAAGTGCTCTTCTTCGACTAAGACAGAATCAGTGAATTCCTATTCGCAGACACGCTAAAACTCACAAACAACTACCAAAGATTTCAAACCTTTCTTGAATCTCTCAATAAACCCACAATCTCTCACACAACTCCTGAGTCTCTTCAGAATCACTCAAACAACAATTGTAACTCTCAAACAACAACTGAATCTCTCAAAACAATAACTAAATCTCTGAAAGCACTTTTGTATCACTTTTGTATCTCTTATAGAACTTCCTAATCTGACAACCACTCACAAGCACTCACATGCACTCATAAGCACTCACATGCACTCACAAGCCCTCACATGCACTCACAAGCACTCACATGCACTCACAAGCACTCACATGTACTCACAAGCACTCACATGCACTCACAAGCACTCACATGCACTCACAAGCACTCACATGCACTCACAAGCACTCACATGCACTCACAAGCACTCACATGCACTCATCCGCACTTCGAACTCTCGCAAGCACTGCCTAAAGCTCACACAGAATGTTGGAAAACCCTTCAACAATCTGGAAAACACTTCAACAATGCTATATATTGCAACACTAGTGCAATCTCCCGCTACAGCAAGAGAAGGGAGGGAAGGAGAAGAAAAAAGGGTGGAGAAGGAATGTAAAGAAAAGCGCCACCCTGAATCGCCACGGCGCTTCAGGAGAGGCGGCGCTTCCACAAGAGGCGCGGAGCGAAAAGTTGGCGGGAGAGAGAGAGAGAAAGGAGGAGAATGCTTGGCGGCTGGGGTTTTGTTACCCTCGGGAATTGGCCCCCAACCGCGCGAATAGGGTGCCAAAGTGATTAGGGCAGCAACGGGAATAGGGTTACGGGGAACCCTAACTCCCATCCCTCTAAGGAGTAAACCCTTAGCGGGTAGTACAATTTTGAATAGACTTTGGAGTAGCCTAAGGTATACATCAAATGAGGTATTCTAAAAAACTAAACCATTTATACAACTAATACATCTTTACAACGCAACTTTATGCTAACACTAATACTTAATTCCTACTTACATGACACCATTAACTAAATTTTCCAAACAAGTTGAAGTCATTGGTTTCTCGTTTGTTTGAGCACGTTATAAAAAAAATACAATTACGTGCCAAATACAATAGACTTTACCATTGATGCCAACAACTCACACAATATGCAATGAATAAAAAAGACAATCCCCACCCCCCAACATGAAATTCGGAAATTGAGGATATTTGAATGTGGAGCCTAAATGAATACCTTCCCCAAGTGCATATTGTGAGGGTTTGGAATTGCATGATCTTTATTTCAAAATGCTAACATGCTCAAGTTTTATAGGGTATCCCCTAGATATTCACTTTGATGAATCACATAGTCGCCAATAAACCATGGATCGTGATATATGTACTTGGAATGTGATATAAAAGCAAATCGGAGAACCACAACATCATATGAAGCCCTTCAAGCAATCATGTTGTTATTGAAGGTTCGCTCCAAGTATATTAGATAATGGCGCAAGACAAACTTGATGTTGTTTGTATATGGAGGTAGCACTGAACAACTACAAGATTTGGGGTTTAGGGTTTAGGGTTTAGGGTTTAGGAGTCATGGTTATAACATATTAATCTATCCAATATTAACGTACAACATTGACTTACTGGTGAGAAGAGTCTTATAGGAAGGTTATAGTAAAGATGATGTTGAGTATGTTAAGTTGTTATTTGGGACGTTTAAACGTGATATACTAATTGGTCTTGTGTTTATTCAAATAGCATTTCATGTTGTGGATGTTATTAGGACTTAGGGGTCTAACTTTGGATGTTTTGCTCCCTTTGATGAATCACATAGTCGCCAATAAACTATGGTTCGTGATGTATTTAATACTTGGAATGTGATATAAACGTAAATCGGTTAAGCACAACATCAAATGAAGCCATGCAAGCAATCGTGTTGTTGTTCATTGTTCCCTCCACGTATATTAGATAATGGAGAAAGATATAAGAAATGTTGTTTATATATTAAGAAGAGTCTAATAGGAAGGTTATAGTGACCACAATCTTGATCATGTGAATATGTTATTTGGAACGTCTAAACATGATATACTAATTGGTGTATGGTTTAGTCAATACGTATAATTTCATGTTGTGGATGTTATAAGGGTTTAGGGTTCAACTTTGGATGTTTTGTTCACACACATTAGTAAGCTTGAAGTGAACTTGAGGATGGATTCAATTAGCATGGAAATATTGAACTAAAAAGCGACATTGGTAGTTAGTATCCCCTTATCGACGTCCACATACATTCGTCATTGCCACACTTGCATGCGAGAGAAGAGGACAATATTGTAGGATTTAGGGTTTAGGGATGACAACATATTATATATAAAAGCTCTTGTCACTTGCATTGTTGCAAATTCAGATTTGGAACAATAAATGAACTTTGTCATGACATAATTTGATTTCAAAATTAATAATTCCCCTTGCGAGGATCTTCATAACCACTTTAACTATTGTATTTAGTGACTCTTACCATAAGGCGTTACACAATGTTTAGACTTCTTTTGTCTACATATTGGTTAATGCCATACCGTAATGTTTGAATTAAAGTAGATCAATATCATCATTTAATATGTATATGATGCATTAGGGTGACATTGTAGAAGTTTTTGTTTGATCCATATATTAATTTGAGACTAGAGAAAGTCTGAATTTAACGAATATAGTGTTACATACGTTTATCATTGCCACACTTCCATGCGAGATAATAGAGCAATGTTCTAGGGTTTAGGGTTTAGGGGAGACAAATAAATAATTTTATTCATCATGACAATGGCCTCAAGCCTTGGAAACTCTCTCATAATTGCAGCCTCCAAATGGCCCCAACCCCACCGAAATAGGTTTGCACTTGAAAGCATTGAATGGAGTTGTGGTTGGGTATACATATTGGTTAAAATATACCGTTGTGACACTTGGAAAAATTAATGTGGCCGCCACCCTTCCTCCCAATGTCGTATGTCATATACACACAAAACCAAAAAAAGATTAAATATCATAGACTAAATCATATGACGGCTGGGGTATGAGAGGGGCATTGAAAGATGCGCATTTTCTACAATAAACAGAAAACGGGGAATTCTGTCAGGAGGTTTGAAATAACAAGGCGGGAAAGGCATCCAATGAGGAAGTCGGGCAAGTGGAGGTGGATAGTATAAAGGGGCGCACCCCCCAAAAGTTGGTTTTTTTTTGCTCTTCTCCCACTCCTGAATTCGTAGAGAGAACTCTTAGTCGGAGCTGTACTTCGAGGTTCGTTCACGCTGCTGTTCATGAGGACCTATCCACAGCATGCAAGTCAGCAGTGAACTTTGCAATGAGCTGAAATTCCACACACCTCTCAATATCCGCTGCATTATACGCCGCATTATACGCTGTATTATACGTCGGTCGACACTAGTGTTGGCGGGTTCCAGTCTGACCCTTGTGAGGTTTGGGTCGGTCGACCCAAACCCCTTCACTAGTGTTGGGGGGAGTCTACTCTGACCCTTGTGAGGTTTGGGTCGGTCGACCCAAACCCCTTCACTAGTGTTGGGGGGGGTCTACTCTGACCCTTGTGAGGTTTGGGTCGGTCGACCCAAACCCCTTCACTAGTGTTGGGGGGGGGGTCTACTCTGACCCTTGTGAGGTTTGGGTCGGTCGACCCAAACCCCTACCCCACTGTGGGCGTTTATCGTAAAACCTTTTAGAAGGTTTGGGTCGGTCGACCCAAACTTTTTCGCACATCGTGAACGAATTGTTAATGGCCCTTACCCAAGGTACTCAGAAGGTTTGGACGGACAGAGTAGGAACCTTATCCCATCATATGTAATGTTTGGGTCGAGCGACCCAAACCTCATCCCAGTGTGGGTGGATTTACACTGTGAAAGTTTGGGTCGACCGACCCAAACCCCTTCTGAGTGTGGGTGGGTTTACCCTGTGAAAGTTTGGGTCGGTCGACCCAAACCCCTTCCCCAGTTTCGGCGGTTGTAGTTGACCATGACAAGGATTGGGTCGGTCGACCCAAAGTTTTCCCCACAGTGTGATGGAATTCTAAATGGCCCTCAACCCATCATTGTACAAGGTTTGAGTCGGTCGACCGGAACCCGACCCTATCCCACGGGCAAGGTGTGGATGGCCCTCAATCCCTGGTGCCACAGGGTTTAGGTCGGCCGACCCAAACTCCCACCCAAAATATTTTGTGGAACATTTTGTGGACTGGCGCACAATATTGGGAGCTCACATTGCATTTGTGTTGCAAATGTCTTGATCCTCAGTGTCCTCATTCATCGTGATGTTTTGCATTTCCAATATTTGATTCTTTTGGACCCTTACGTTGTGTCCATGTTTGTTGAGGTTTCATGTGCATGTGTGTAGGCGTAATGGAGGGAGTTGGTGGAAGAGGGGATTCCTTCTCTGAAGACATGGGCAGCACCCAATCTCTGTCTGGGGATGAGCTAGACATTGTCGGGGAGGATAGTTTTGATGACAGTGCAGATGAAGGTCATTTGGGGAGTCCTTCGCCATCTGACCCTTTTTGCCCCATTGTGGAATGTGCGGCGGGGCTTTCACGAGCTTCATGGGTGAATTTGGATGTGGTACTTGTTAATGACAGTGGAGTTGCTGTGGCGGAGGGTATTTGTCGTAACACACATCCACAAGATTGCATTGATGAACACCCCCTTGGCACCGAGGACGTTGGAGTTGTTATATTAGAATCACTCGTACATTCGGAAGTCAATCCAACTCATAGGTTCTCGTTGCGAAGGTGGCCGTTGAGGAATGTGACAATTGAGGGGGTTAGCTTGCGCGACCATGAGCGACGACACGTCCAAATCCAACAGGAGTTCCAAGCAAACATTCGGCCACGCAAAGGCCTTCGGAAGTACGAAACATTGACACGTCCTACTCCGTCTGCAAATAAGTGTAAACGTCAAAGGTTGCTCTGTGAGGAGTCTATTAGAGAAGTTGCTACGAAGGATTGTTGTGTACATCGTTGTTGCCAATTGTTCCCAAGAGATAAATTGAAGGCCATCCGTGAAGAAATGTGGCTTGGTGATTTCCGTCTAAGATCCACCAAAAAACTTGATGTCCATAGGGCGATACATGTGAACGGAGCGGGTCGCAAGGTCATCACCCTTGAGAGCATAGACGTATGTTGTACGGCATGGTACACCATTCATGGTGTGTCGAAAGCGGAATTTTATAGACAAGCCGCGTATGCCAATGAAGGCCGCCGTGCCCGTCACCATGGGAACATGGGCTTAAAGAAACCAAGAGAAGCAACGAGACAAGCAACAGCTACTTTGGCAACCATCATTGTCCCCCTTGCCGATGCAATGCCGCACAAAACACGCACACTCGCAACCGGTGAAAAGGTTGTGGAGAAGGTTCTTCCTACAGGCACGAAATGGAAAGACATATTGTTGGACGTAAACGCAGTTGGCGAGAAGGCCGGGTTGGACCCAATTTCGTTGTTGAAACTGAGTGCTATCAAAAAATCTCACTTTAGCGAATACATCACAAAAAGACGAGGCGACAAATTTGCCCGTTGTTCCAAATGCGAGAAGTTGAAACGCCTTCGAGATGCACACACGATGGGGACAGAGTCCTATGCCGCACATCAAATGAACTATTTCAAGCATGTGAACATGCAAGAGGCACACCGTAATGATTACTACACAAATAGAGCTTTGTCCATCTCCAGGCCTTTGGAAGTCCTTACAATCATCCATGACAAGATGGACCATGCCAAAACAGCCTCACCATGTTTTGCAAATCGAATCAAAGCCACGGACGGCCTTTTTAAGCTTCCTGTTTCGGTTACAGGTGATTTTGATAACAATTGCATTGCATTACCTAAACACAAATTTGTGCTTTAGGTTTGTATTTGGGGCCATACATGTACACCATGTGAATTTTTTGGTGTTATAGTTGAATATTAAACCATTGGGTTGCCTTTGCAGGAATGATTGCACATGGGCATGGTGATGTCAAATATGCTCATTATGCTCTTGATTTGTATCCGGCGGATTCAAACCACACGATAGGGTCATTTGCAAAGCTTTTACGTGATTTGGAGAAACCGCCGTCCTATTCATCAAGATTGTTATTTGAAAACTCGGGATCAACAACTCTATATGAAGCGGTCTTGGATGGAAGAGATGTATGTGTGCACTCATTGCCGGAGCCACCAAGTGAAGATGTGATTGCCAAGAATTTGCCCCCAACTCTGCGTGTCCAATTGGACAATTGTGCGAAGGACAATAAAAGTAGATATGTTTTTGCATATTGGTCATTGTTGGTTGCGAAAGGCATTTTCAAGGAGGTTTTTGTGTCCTTTCTATTGGTAGGCCACACGCACGATGATATTGATGCGTCCTTTGGGCGGTGGAGCATGAAGTTGCGCGAGGAGGATTTTCCAACAATCCCATTGTTGATGAAGTCGTACATGGATTTGGAGAACATTCCCGTCATCCCCCATATGATCGAGGAGGTTCCAGACTTCAAGGCATTTATAGAACCGTATATTCGAAGCGGAGCTCACCGATTGATCGGGCATACGAAGGCACAACAATTTCGGTTCTACGTGCGTGACGATGGTGTCCCCGCCATGCAATACAAGTTGTTGTGCACATCACAAGACTGGAGCCCGCCGGAGGGTCTCCTTGTATGGCGTGTTGATGGGGAAGGAAGGACGATGTTGCCTGACGGAGAGCCTAAGCCTTGCAAACCAATACCCATGAAGAATTTGGAGGACATTTGTAAAGGCATATCAGGCTTCATACAATATTGGGAGAGTTTGAGGGTAGCGGATGTTGGTGGATCGTGTTGGCTTCGTTACGGAAGTTGGATACAATATTGGACACGTGTTCGTGGTGCTTTGGCAAACCTTCATCAAGATACACCCCTTACTTTAAGGCATGGGTTTTGGCCACAAACACGTGTCAATGTACAAGCTTCGGAGGCTAGTCTTTTGGGAAATGGAGAGGTTCGAGAGGAGTTTGATGTGGACGACCATTACGTGGGGCCTGCTAGTAGTCGTCCGCCACCATCTTTCCGCATTGCAGTGGATTGTCATGAAGGTTATATGCTCATTTTGCGTCCTGGAGATGAGACATATGCAAAGCCAGTGTGGGTGGCAAGAGCTTTGTCCAAACCAAATTTTGTAACTTCCAGCCCTCATTTTCGACAAATACAAGTAGAGTACTACCGACCGACAGCACGGAATGAAGATATTGTTCGGCATTATACATGCTGGGATACAAACCCTAACTTTCGGTGGAAGGTGGATTCTGAGCATGGTCCATCTTGGGTAGATACAGATTCCATATTCATAGCATGGAAACCACGGAAAAATCATAGTGGATCAGTGTCCATCCCTCAAAAGTACATAACTTTTGCAAAAGACAACCTTGCTCGGATCGCAGAAGAAGCAACCCACGTTGAATGAGAAGTTGGTAGGATTGTGTTAGCATGATTATAGTGTAAACTGTAATTCGACGAATATATATTACTCATATGTGTGCTCCTCAAACTTGGGGCAAAGTTTGGGTAGAACTTGCGAATGCTATATTGTTTGGGGTTGGATGAATATCCATTTACTATATTTCAATACAGTTGTGAAGTTCATTTTTTTTATTAAGTTTGGGACTAAATTTTCCATTGAAGAAAAATGCATTTATTGCATGCACTTTGTATGTTGCAATGTCTATATTTTATTGACCATGCTAATAATAGAAATCATTTTATATGTTTCTTGGGTGAAACTAGTTTGGAGTGCTCTACCCAAAGTGTTTTTATAGATGAAGTTGGTGTTGAGTGCTCTACCACATGTGCTTATGTCCACACATAATAGATTTGGGATATTAGAACATATAATATATTTGAGATCGTTCTCAATATAGTTTCGGAACACGGAATGTTGTTTGATCCATATATTAATTTGAGACTAGAGAAAGTCTCAATTTAACGAATATAGTGTTACTAAATATCATATCTAGTGTGGCTGTAACGCAAAAGTTACCTAGAGGTGATATTTTTATTGAGTGACACAGACACTAAGTTCATGACTACAATAAATTCTATGTTCATGTACCATAGATTTCAAGAAAATTAATATGTGCTTTTGGATTAGTGTGTGCCACATGCTTGTTAGTGTATAGTACTGCCAAGTGACAACACTTTCACTAAATAGTGACAAAGTGCTGGTACTTTTATTGATTAGTGTGAAGTTCCGGTATTATTGTGATTAGTGCCAAGTGTCGTGATGAACAATGCCAAGTGACAATACTTTCATTAAATATTGACATGTGCAGGCACTTTCATTGAATAGTGCCAAGTGCTAGTACCATTGTGATTAGTGTCAATACTTTCATGCCAAGTGTTGCGAGGAACAATGATTCCTTTGGTGGCACTACATTGTTTTCTCTATTTAATGTGGGTGGGAAATTCATGTGGGTTGGAATGTAGTGTGGATTTCCACATTTATTTATAGTACTTGCCTTGTCTTGAATTTTCATCCAAATATGCAAATAAAAAAACCCACAGTAATTTTTCATATTGGAAATTACAGTGGCCACTCAAAATTATAATAAAAAATAGTTTGGGTAATTGGGAATTAGTGTGGCCCTCACTAATTTGACGAAAGAATGTAATTCATACCGTCCAAAAATTTAGTATCACCTTCACTAATTCCCCACCCTCATTATTAACATGAAGTAAAACATTCATCCAACTTTGTATATAAATCCAATATACCAACAATCATTGTGCATAACTAGGATTCAAATTAAGTTACATGTGCCTAATTTGATTACTTATCGTAATTGGACATCCATATTTGAGTGATTTGTGGTTAGGTGAGACTCCAAGAAGTGTACATTAACAGTCAATGCAATTGAAGGGACCTATTATAACCACTAAATGAGCACAAGAATCTTCACTTTGGCAATGAAGAGGAAGTTCAAGTAAGCTTTGAAAATTATGAGGAAAGTGGTCATTGCTTCGATTTGAATTTGCTGACCATCTTTTACATATCCCAAGATAAGTGCGCTACACCAGTTATGGTACTTAGTGTCACATGCAAAATAGTGCCACTTACCCTATTTTGAAGGGTATGCTAGGTTACATTGATGATTAACAACTTCACCATATTAAGTGCCGTCTCATGACACTTGGCGTTCGAGTGCGCTTCCTAAAATCTTGACATGAGTATGCTCAATAGTGTTATGAGGTTATGAGGCTATGTTCCACAATGGTCTACAAGTTGACTAAAGTGTTCACAAATGACAATTGCCATTGGAATGCTCAAGAATATCTTCCTCTTGCATATTAAAATGTAAACACATGACACTTGCCATTATTAAGCTTAAATATCTCACCCTTGGATACTAAGACACAAGCCTATCATCTAACATATCCCAATGTGCTACTTTAAATGTCATAATGAAGATGTTTTTTTCACTTGAAGAAGTTACTTATGTTGATGAATGGAATCTTATCAATAATTAATAGGCGTGACACTTTGAAACCTCTAGGCATCTAGTGGAGGCCTTTGCAAACAGTATACGTGACACTAAATAGCACAAACGGTCTAGTGGGAAAAATAACCATGATTTATGGACATCTACCTTTAAACTAGCACACCATCCAGGTCAAGCAATTGTTGACCTTCTAGACATGATAAGTGCTCCACATGGCACATTGTAAGCACATGAAGATAAGCTTGCAACACTTCCTTCACTACAAGGATTGCATGGTCTTAGCACTCGATCTCTTTCACAAAGGTACAATCCATCGCCAATAAGTGTTACCACAATAAGTGTTAAAATTGCATTTGTGTTGAAGAAAATTGTGCTCACTATAAAACCTCCAAAAAATTACACTAGTAGTTGTTAATTGTTAACCTTTAAGAGAATTTAGAAAATTACGCTCCCCTCTTTAATGAACTCACGTTAATAAGTGTTAACTTGGATGGAAGTGAGGCTACAAAATTTTACAACTTGGATGAAATTATTGTAACATGCATACATCATGCACACAATCACTTTCAAATTTATAGTAGGTTAAAACAATTTGCTCGGAGTTACTACATCAACAATCAGGTTTTGTTGGAAACATGCATGTATTCTTTCGAGGTTTTTTGACAATATGGAAGTAGAGGAGGCAATTATGAGAGATACAGAAGCTTAGGAAGCAATAAAGAAGAAAGAGTTGGAAGAAATTACTACCTTACTAAAACAACTAGGATTGGTATCTAAGAGAGTGAAAGTGGGCCCCACTATGAATGCACACGAGTTCGTCAATTATGAATTGGAATTTGATCTACACACCTGTTGAGAAGGAAATTATAGGTATGCTTGTTGATGGAGGAGGTGATGCAGTTGACAATGAACTTATTAAAGAAGTTGACAATGTGCAAATTAGTGATGTGGTGGTAGGCAAAGTAAGATTCAAGGATGTTGAAAGTGCATAAGTGACCCTAATCCAATTTTTGGAACAAAGACCTACTAATGTTACACCTTTTATCCAGAGCAGTCGAACACTTCAAAAACAAATAGGATCTTGGCATGCACAAGAATCTCACTAAACCACTATAAATTTGTTCTTCCATTAGGCTTAGATGTATGATGACATTTATATCTTATATATTTTCATCCTTTATTCTATATAAGTGTTTATTCGATTTATTTCCAAAGTTGCATAAGTGTCATTCATATAAGTGTTACAAATTGTTGATGCTACCCCCGATAAGTGTTAAAATATAAACACCACATAAGTGTTATAAATTTCCTTGCTCCGAATTGTCAATAGATATCAAGGGTGGATTGTAGCTGTACCTAAATCCATCATTACAAAAATATGGACACCTATGTTTGTGTGGTGTGTGCTTACTAGGTGTGAATGTAAGAATTGATACCAAATGATTTGGTAGGGGGGTGGGGGCGGGCCTATATGGCCATTTAATGAGCTCGAGAAACTTCACTTTCATAATGAATAAGATAATTGTATAATCTCCAAAAATTATGAGGTAAATGGCTACATGCAGGATTAGGATATGCTACCTATCTCACACTATAATTGCATGTGTCATATCCTACGTGAAGTGAGTGCATAAAGAAAAGAATTGAGGAACAATCTAACAATGATCACCATGAAAGATTTTATTCAAGCCACCTTACACCTACAAGATACAAAATTCAATTAAAATCTTCATAAAATATCTCCCTAAGAATGACTTATACTCATACTACCAAATCAAAAGTGAGAACTTTCAACTTGGCCGCACTACCGGTGATGTTCGAGGACATTCATATAGCCTCTACTACACTTTTTAGAAAATTGAAAAGAAAAATGACTTTAAGAATTCTAGTGTGGAACAATTTGTTCATATAGAATTGCAATTTGTGCAATTATTTGATGCTGCTTCATTTCAATGACTTCAAATATAGTATTTATCTCTTAAAAATGAAATAGACCGTTTGTCGCAACTCATGCACTTTGTAATTTTTTTACAATTGTGTCCCCCTCCCCCCCCCCTTCTTAAGGGAATCTATCATGATCATATACCATATACAGTCATTTCATAGTTGCTATATCATTTCACTGGTTCATTCATTTCAATTTCCTCCAAAGGGGTCCTATCTAGTGTTGGACTAGTATCGTCTTTTTTTATACCATCTGCTTATCTATAATGAGGATTTCATACTTTTTGATAGGTATGGGCATGGGTATTTGACAATACTTTTGCTTCAATGTCATTCGGGTTTATAAACCATGCAAGAACATTCATACCTAAATAAAATCATCCTAGTATCAATATGGTTCAAAATAGCATTGACCCGAAGAATAACTCGGGTATACAAAGATTCTCTCACCTTGACATACCTACCAAATATCAATATGTGACTAGTGTTATAATTTTGACAGCCACATGTAGATTCTTTGATTCCCTTATTGATGTAGATTATTGATACCATGCATTCACCTAGTATATACCGGCCCAAGATAGGTCCTATCACTATCAAGGTCTTCAAGTCTTGATACCTAGTCTATGACCTCATGTATAGAGCCTTCAAATGACAGCCATTGTGTGATGGACTTTGTGTTTCTACTCTTTATTAAAGTGCCATGGTCTACGTAGGTTGAATATGGAGGTCATTGACTACCAAAACGGAGGCATGGGGCCCTACTAATTCCAACTCCACGGACAATTTTGTCTGTTTGATCAAATTAAAAACTGTCTCATTTGTTTAGCAATTATAAATTGTGAAGATTGTCATCTCAAGTTGTAAGGTGGGAGTTGAGATGTAAAAGTTCTAGGAGATCAAAGGTTTTAAAATTTTCTTTTCCAAGTTGAGTGACCATGTCGCTTATTCCTAGTGTGGTATTTAGAAGACTTAAAATGATGTCTACAATGTTGTTGGAGCACATATTAGTCCAACTTCATCATAACACGTGTCTTTTTAGTGTTTATTTCTAATATCAAATCTTGCCATATTGCACTCAGATAAGTGTTCACTTAAGAAGAATGACCACATGGGGCTCACACATCAACTGGACAATGAAATTGGTCATCTTGATATTGTCTCATAACATTACTCAGCACTAGGGTGTTGCTCCCCTAGTGTCGGGGTTGAAGCAAGACTGATTCTCCTCTTATTCTAGTCCATCCTTGCATAGTGAATAGTTCTCACCCTCAAGGACCGTAAGGCCCCCAAGGGGCTTTTGATTGTAGAAAAGTGCAAATTGGATGAGATTGTTCCAAAGAAGTCCAAATTTGCGGGAAGAGGACCCTGGCTGTTTTTGCGAGATGGATCCAATGGTCTTTGCCGATCAGAAAATGATGAAGGATTGGATTTTTGGCGAATTCTTTGAGTTTTCAGTTTTTGGGCCCAATCTCATTGCTTGGAGACTTCAGAGTCCCATATCTTTTTTTCCACACCTCAAAATTTGACGAAAAAAATTCCACATTAGGATCACAATGTTCTTTACATGTGGTAAAAATTTCAGATGTTTCGGAGCAAGACTGATTCTCCTCTTATTCTAGTCCATCCTTTTCATAAACAAGCTATGTAAGTCTTCTTTAGTTTCAACGGTGCCGATCGTGAAAATCACCCCACACTAATAAGAAATTGAGCTTGTTACAAGAGCTAATCAAGAAAACATGACCTAAGCTAAAACACCCCCGGTCCTTTAGGGGTTAAGTATTGATCACTCTACAGGGTAGATGCAAAGTGACATACATGTATGACAAACTATCAAAAATTTATCATGTTTGGTTTTGTTTTCGGGCTTATTAAGCCAACTTGCCAACTCTCTTGCTTGCTTGACAACTTGCACATGGACTCGACAATGCAGTGAGCAAGTCACGCATCCACACTTGGCTTGCTACACAAAATCTTCCCAATATAAAATAGGCTACGTACCAACCTACCAACAACCTACATGGAGCTTTCCCCTCCTAGAAAGGAAACTCAACCCCTAGGTTGAGTAATGTTACGACTCCATGTGTTTTCCTTGTAAGACACAAGAAACACGTTCATTTCATTGCTAAAAAACATAGAAGACAATCATGACCCAAAATAAGAGAGTGGGCCTAAGGGTACTCCCTTGGGTGCACCCAAAGCAACACTAGGTGTTAAGTGGGATGGGAAGAATGGACTCAACATTGTGAGGTACATAAAATATTGATATTCTATACCTAATCTATTCTTAGTGTACAACCTAGGTGAATTCATTATCAACCTCTCAAAGGATTGTAAAGGGATTGTAAATTTCACTTCTACTAAACTAATTTGGGATCTTTCAAGCTAATTATGGTATCAAATTGATTAAAAACGTTAAGCTTTGTGATGCATACTATTTCAAAGCTTTTATATTGGATGAATGAGAGGTAAACTCATATGCAATAATCCTCCCTTTCCAAGTAAACTCTTCTTCTTGACCTATGTTATCCTAGATCAAGATGGTGCATCACTGTCTCTTTGTATTTGTATCAAGGCATTTTATGGACTTGGTTATATTTTTTATGGGATTTTTTTTTTGTTTTGAATAACATATGGTTGGAACCATGTTTGTTGTTTTCAGAGATTTTGACACGTTTGATTGTAACCGTTTAATTCCAATTACTAGATATTAGAAAGTTAATAGTCTAGTGGGCATGACCTTCCTTTCTTGTGTTGATGTTAGAACATTAGATTGCTTGTAATCATGATTGTGATTATTAGAGGTAAATAAAGATCAATGAATAAAGTTTGAATAACCTTATTCAAGGATTAAAGGGTGTTGAATTGGAATAAAGAACAAGGCAAGAAGTGGAGGCGATCATCTCACTCCAAACATTTGTTCATATGCCTTTGTATATGTGTATTTACTTATGCAATTTGGTCTCTAGTTCTCTTGTGCTTCAATAAGTTATGGGCCCACTATGCAAGTTGTGGAATTAGAGATTTAATTGGTAGTTGGTAAGGGAGTGGATCTTGAGTGATTGTAGTACTTGGAGGAGCCTTTGGGATGCTCTATGTTGGAGGTGCCTTAGTGCACGTTTGGAGCATCCGTTGGTGTTCGAGGTTTGGAGCATTGTCAGTGTACAAATAATACACATTTGGAGATTATAAGTATTACATCAAGTCTCTCTAATGCTTAAATGCATATATTTGATTTAATTGAGTGTTGATTTGAGTTGGTTAAGTACAATTGTGCATATTTGAAGGTGATTTGAGTATATTGAGGGTGCAAAGATACATTTGAGTTAAAGACGGCGTAGTCTGAGTAGGTTGAGGGTGCAAAGACATATTAGAGTTAAAGAGGGCCTAATTTGAGTTGTTTGAGGGTGCAAAGGCACATCTCATAACATGAAGGCTTATTTGAATTCAAAGGGATATGACTTGAGTAGATCAAGGGTGCAAGAGCATATTTGGAAGCAAGAGGGCTCATTTGAATTTAAGAGGGTTTGACTTAAGTTGATGAAGGGTGCAAATACACATTTGAGAGCAAAAGGACTTGATTTGAATAGGTCAAGGTGCAAAGGAACATTTTAGAGCAGAAAGGCCTCAATTGAGTGGATTGGTGTGCAAGGCCATATTTTCAAGAGGGGTTCATTTAGTGTTAGAAGGGTTGATTGAGGATTTTGAAGCCATTGAGTGCATATGATCGTTAAGAAAATGCTAAATTGAGTGATTAAAGAGTATATCCCAAGATTCCCAACCTTTGAGCGTAAGATTGCATTACTCAAAGATGAGGGTGCTAGAGTCATAGACAAGTTATATATATAGATAACTTGTTTCTAAATATATGCATCTTCTTATCTACAACCTAAATTTGAGTTCTTGGGAAATGATTTTTATATGGAATATATATTTCAAATATTGTCCATATTTGACATGTGCCTAAAGTAAGCCTAGGAAACCATAGTAAATAAACTCCAAAAGTGTTTTTCTTTTTCTTTTGTAGATAAGCTCAAACCACATGCAGAGGTCTAGAAGGAAAAAAAAGGTCACCTCAAAATTAATAAAACAACCATCAAGAAGGCAACACCAACCAAAAACTAAACTTTGACACCTCCTGGACCATTCTATGATTGGGATTTCAAGGCTTAATCTCGATGGTTAAAAAATCTCAAATGACATAAAAATAAAATATCATTGTCCTGAATACTACTATATCCAATCCATAGGGATGGTTTGAGAAAAGTTTAAACGAACACCCACTTTAATGTCCCCCATTGAAGACGTGAAAATTGTTGTAAATTCTACTTTGCTCTACACCTGGTCCTTTAGGGTTAAGGGTTACAATCAAAACAAAGTCCCAAGTAAAACTATAGGGTTTCCTATGGAGGAAGGTTTTGGGAGGGGGGGGGGCATACACCAAGATCATGAGATAAACATTAGGTGGATGAGTCATTAGTATCTTTCATAAGTTGACCTTATTGTTAGGGAAGGTGCATGGGAACTAGGGAGGTCGAGTAAGGTGGAAGCAAGAAAGAGTCACATTGTGGGCTTAAGAAGATGGATGCTTGAGGTCTAGGCCGCTTGATAAGCAAGAGTGATGCTTGAGGTCGGCAAGTTGACGACAAATGGATTTGGAGCTTGATGTTTGGAAACAACCTAAAGACGTCATAGTAAGTAGACAATTTATAGTTTTTCTTAGCCACCGGAGCATTATGGATATAAGAAATGAGCTGAGTTGCAAAGGTTGCATGTCAAAAGTTGCATTGTAGACCCACATTACAATATCTTCACATGTTTCATGCACAAGTTGTCATGACTACAGAACATGAATTGGTCGTGCTACCAAACAAAACTATATAAAATCATAACATTAGTTAGAGATTGTGCTAGGGCTAAGTATTAGGATATTGACAACCAGGGTTGTTTATTGTATCGTGACGGAGGCTAATCTCGGCATAATGTCGTGCCGTCACGACACGTATCCGTCACGACATTATGCCGGATGCTGTCTTTATCCTGACGGACTTGAATTTTACCGAATTTTGTGTGTAATTACATTACCCCATTTCGGACACGTAGGATGTAAGATATCCACGTGTGATGACATGTCAGCAAAGTAGAGGTAAAGTGGGGAAAAAATTACTAGCCCCCGATCCAACCCCCGTTTGCCCCCCTCCATCCGCCCCCCCCGTCCGTCCCCGTGTTCCCCCCGTCCGCGACCGCGTTCCCCCCCCCCCCCGTTCCCGCCCCGTCCGCCCCGTCCGACCCATTTTCTCCCTAACAAACTAACGCCCTGCCTTCCGAATTCATCCATCCACCAAAATACATCGTAATAGCCACTTATGTACTCAAATGAATTAAGAATATCTATCACTTGCACACTAAAATGGAAGCATATGACATTTTTCATTAGTATACTCAATAGTATCCTTGATACTAAAATGCAAGCTACCATCTGAAGTATTCCAATGTGCAATGCTAAATATTATAATGTAAATACTTTTCTATTTTACGAAGTTAGTAATGTTCATAAATAATGTCATATTGACACTTTGAGTCCTCTAGGCATCTAACTTAGGCCCTTTGCAAATAATATATGTGACACTAAATACCATAACCGGTTTACTTATCTACACAAAACTAATTAGGGATCCCTCAAGCAACAAAGTAACCAACGTAGTATGATGACCAACAAATTATCACCGCTATGGAGATTTTTGATCTATACAACAATTTGTCATAAGGACAAATACACTAAAATACACATATTCGCTACTCTATATATAACATTAAAATTTCAAATTTTGTAAGATAACGATGAACATGCATAGAAGTATGCAATAATAAACGGTTGGTTGAATTTTTAAATAAAATAAAAAATCTTAAAAATGGTACAACATATTGTACAAGTAATAACTTTATTATTGGGATGACGGTACAAATGCCATTTATAAATCACATACATGAAAAAATCATACACAATCTAATATTCCACTTCATTCCGTCAATTTGACTTCCGTCATGGCAACCTCGTAGATGCTTGTAGCTTCCGTCGAGGATCCAATCTTGGCGGAAGAAGATCCGGCCTAAATAAATCAACATAGCTAATCGTTCGGTTTTTCATCCGTTCCTTCAACGGTAGCCGATGAGGCGATAATCCTCTCCTCTTCTTACGAAAAGGTAAAGTCCTTAAAGATTCTTCCGCTACCTTGACTTCTTCAATGTCGATTGAATTGTCATCCACATCCACATCCCCGGGCTTCCGTAAAATATCCGCGCTCAAATCAACCACATCATTTGGATCTCCACCCACGCTTTTTGTTAGGTCCTTCTCCACCGCATCGATCTCGAATTTGACCGCATATTGTCGTTGGTCCTCCTCCGCCCTAAACTTCCATGTTTGTGTAGATTATGAGAAGGGGTTCATGACATAGTCATCACGAAATCGATCTCTAGCACTTCTCTCATCTCTCTCACGCTCGGGTGATGGATTGAATGGAATATGGGGTTCTCCTAATTTTTTATCTTCTCATCACATCCTAGACCCTCAAACATGTCTCTCTTCTCTCCCATCCTATCCCCCGGGTACGCAACTCCCGTATTATATGGTCCTGATTATAATAACTTATAATGCGTTTTAGTCCAATATTGAGTGATACAATTTGTTTTAATGTAGGAAACCCTTGTAGCCCTTCTAACAAGGAATCCAAAAATGTAATTATATATAGGAAATGAATATATTTTGAAGCATATAATTGTATTAAAAACCTAATTATATGATTTTTTTAATACAGGTACCATAGGTCAAACTACCCAACTTTTTGGACTTTTTAATAAAATTTTAACATTGCGAATGAATTATAATTTTAATGGGAGGCTTAATAAATATGCAACCCAACTTTTTTTTCATCTCATTTATTTAATTTGATCTTCACCCAACTTTTTTTCATGTCATTTTATTTAATTTGGTCTTTATCCAACTTTTTTTTCATCTCATTTTATTTAATTTGGTCTTCACCCAACTTTTTGATCATTTTAATTTGATATAATTTGATATAATTTTTATAAAAGCCGTCCTCTAAGCCGTTTTAAGTACGATGCCCCCTACGTATAATATGGGAGTTGCGTACCCGGGTCCTATCCATGATATTCTACTCTCGTTATATGTGTGAGTCTAAAGGCTCTACTTATATACTGAGCTCAAAGGACTTCATGAAATATACAATAATTGATGTAATCCAAGATGTAGAGAATTCAATTATCGTTGGTAAGATAAAGACAACATAATAGGAATAAAAAGAAAGTTGGTGAAGTCAAAAAGTTAGTTGCATTTTTTAGAAAAGTCTCCCGACACCCGCATTGGAAATCTCTTTGATACCTCTTTGAAGCTTGTATATTAGATTAGTTATCAATTCATCCAACAAATCACATATTTGTGCTTCAACCTTAGTAGTTCATATGGTTTCACAACCCATATCACGCATCCGAATGCCACTCTTATTCAACAAATCACAAATTTGTGCTTCAACCTTAGTGGTTCATATGGTTTCACAACCCGCACGCATCCGAAGACCACTCTCATTCAACAAATCACAAATTTGTGCTTCAACCTTAGTGGTTCATATGGTTTTACAACCCATGTCACGCATCCGAATGCCACTCTCATTCAACAAATCACATATTTGTGCTTCAACCTTAGTGGTTCATATGATTTCACAACCCATGTCACGCATCCGAATGCCACTCTCATTCAACAAATCACATATTTGTGCTTCAATCTTAGTGGTTCATATGGTTTCACAACTCACACGCATCCAAATATCACTCTCATTCAACAAATCATGAATTTGTGCTTCAACCTTTGTGGTTCATAAGCCCTAAACCCCTAAACCATTCCAAATTGCTACCACATATGTGCCATTGTTTTGTTCTCACACTCATGTAGAAGTGTTTTCATAAATTCCAATAGTTCTCCTTTACACATGTGACTTTCTTCTTCCGTGTATTGAAACTCCAACAATATTCTTTTGAGCCACAATTCGGTATTTGTGTTTGGATCACTATCATCGTTTGGATATTTACGAGGGTTAAAAAGTTTGGCTGCATTAAATATTGGGAGGTATGGGAAACAATCATTCAAAGTATGAACAATTTTTTGCATACAAAATGCATCCAATAATATGAATGGTTGTAGTTCATTGGGCCCATAACATCAAATAGCAAGGCTAGGAGGGTACCCTTTGAGTACCCGCAAATTTACCTCAACAAGAAGGGAAAAGCTTGCAAAGCAAGGGTGAATAAATGGATAATTAATCAAATATAGAAACTTAAAAAATACATCAAAGATGTTTCCAATGCGGGTGTCGGGAGACTTTTCAAAGTGTGCAACTGCCTTTTTGACCTCACCAAGTTTTCCGTTGCTATATAGCTATTAAGATTTGTTTAGATCGTAATTTAGCCTAGATTAGAACCTTTACCACCACTTGGCATTAGTTTTGTCCTACAAACCAACATATTAATTTTAAACATTGAAAGTAACTATCCAAATAGTTTCAGCACGCGCCGGTTTGATGCTCTTTTGAGAAGGTCAATGCGGGCTTGCTACTTAATGTTATGCCCATCAGTTGCCAATGCATGAACAACACAATATCTTGTATTGTTTTCATAACTCAACTGAAGATTTCTTACAAATTTCCTTAAGAATTTTCCCAAATTCTTGCTTGTACGACCCAACATAGGTCCATTCCTAGATTTTAAATTGACGTGATAAATTGAAATAATGAAATTGATGATTGCATTAATAGTTGTGATATCAACCATATCATATTTAAATTTCATATTCAATTTATTCAACTCTTGTAAAACATCTTCAAGCAAGTTCAAATAAAAATATATTTTAAAAAAACCTATGATCTCATACCAATGTTGCTCTTCATCTTTGAATATTCCAATAGCGCCAACATGCATTGTAGGGAGTAGGTGATGACATTACCAAATTGCATGAATGTGTAAAACCACTACATAATCTTCTTCAAATACATCCTTCAACAATCGTTTCAGCTCGTTGCGTCGATTTGTACTAAGGTAGAGACACCTATTCATGACAACGACCTAATTCTGCCGACTTTCAATATATACATGAACATTTCTCGCCATCATTTGTGTTGCTTCACAATTGTTCATTTGTTTCTTTTGGATAAGTCTATGGGTCATGAATAGGTGTCTACAACAGCCTTGCTTCAAAAAATTGTGTAAAATTGCTCAAGCCTCCAAAAATTCAGATTCCAACGTCCAACACTTCCTTTCGGATTTGCTAACACATTCATGATTTCACTCCATGCTCTTTGCACTCCCAGGTTACCAATTCCCTTATACACTCTAACCTTGATAATATCAGACCATCCATTTCACCATAAAGTGTGATATAAGCAAGGTGTGACATATTTGATAATGTCACATTTTGAAGATTTGTGCATAATGTGATATTATCAAAAAAATAGGTAGAAATATAACAAATACAAGACTTCAATGTTTTTGAATGTAAAATATAATTCAAAATTGTGAATAACAACAAGAGCACATCATAATGTGTCATTGAGATCAGGTAAAGACCTCTCACTAGAGACAAAGAAGCTTCCAATGTCACATTGTTTTAGTGATGTTAAATGTCCAACACCAATTCTAATGAGTTTGTCGAGGATTTTTTCCTTTCCTAACAACTCCTGAGTGTTGAAAATCTGAGAACCTTGGCTAGCCATAAAATTCAAAACATCTTTGGCATATTTTTGTGCATCGCTTACCTTCACTACTTTAGACTCATCATCACTGCTATCAACAATCAATGGGTCTTCTTCCATGGAATCAAGTACATGTTCGCCATCTTGCACTAATTGCACAAGCTCCTTAGTAGAATATTCCACCTGAAAATCATCTTCACCTTCCATGTTTATGTACTCACCATCACATACAATCCATTCATATTTGATATTATCACATTTACACTATGGATTTTGGAAAAAATAGTGACATTATCAAGGGTGATAGGGATAATAACAAGGGAGTTTTACACTAAGAAAATCGGTTTCAAACTTTTAAGTGACAATATCGAGGTGTTCTATTAACAAGGGTGACATTATCAAGGTTAGACTGTACTGTCATGAATAGTGTTGTGAGAAAGGAGAAAACGAGAGAGAAACGAGAGAGAGAGAAAATAATGTAACAATTGTATGTTACCCCAAGAGGTGTGGGGTATTTATATTGAGGTTGGGGCGACCCTTACAATAGTGTAAATAGAGTGTAATATATAGTTACTTTTACTTCGCTCAAGTTACTTCATACTTAGGATTTACTCAACACTCCTCCTCGAAGGAATAAGCAACTAAAAAATTTAATCTAGTGATTGGTCTCTACCAATTCTCTTCCTCGTGCTGATAACGTGTTGTGAGAAAGGAGAAAACGAGAGAGAAACGAGAGAGAGAGAAAATAATGTAACAATTGTATGTTACCCCCCGTCCGTACCCGTTCCCGCCCGTCCGCACCCCATCCCGCCCATTCGCGCCCCATTCCCGCCCCCGTCCGCCCCCTTGTTCCCCCCTGTCCGCCCCCTTGTTCCCCCCGTCCGACCCCCCTTGTTCCCCCCCGTCCGCCCCACCCTCGTCCCCCGTCCGCCCCACACCCTCCTTAGTCGTTTTTTACTACTTTGATTTTAACAAAATGGTAAACAGAATGGCAAAATGGTTTACTTGGCGCTAGGCATATCCACGTCCATGTCGGCGTTTTCTGCCACATAGGACGCCACCTTGGCAAGAAGGTAAGTATTTTACCCACCCTACTCCGTTCCCCCTATGTTGACCCTACGTGGACCCTATTGTGTCGTGACGGAGGGATCCGTCACGACACGACACGTCATGACGGCACGACACCGTCATAACGGCGGGATAGACAACCCTGTTGACAACCCATAATCATAGTACCTACGATTTCTTAGAAAAATTAAAAGATTTCAATCATAGCCTTTAATAATCCAAAGCACAATCATGATGGTGGACTCTTCATTGGAAACCTAAATGGCATGCATGGGTCACTATGAAATTATACCCTCTATAATATGAGAAGTTTATAGAGAAAAACCATTGTATACATACTAACGGCATGCTAGAAAATGGACTCATGTATTTATATTAAGCTTATGAATGTGATGACTTTATATATTAAATGTAAATATCAAATTTAAGAACCATTTATTAAATATAATGTCCATTGTCACTTTCCAATGAGAAAGTCAGTAAACGTTTTTTCATTCATAGAATGCAACTGGATTATTACATTCAATAACTCAAGGATTACATTCAATGAGATAACCCTCAAGGGAGCCCATGAGCTTTAAGAGCCTTTATTTTTTTTAAACCTAAAATCCAAACTCAAACCCCAACAAGAATGGATAAGGTAGACATTGTGGACTATTACCATATGACAATAATGGATGTTTACCTCAACATTCTTAATAGCATTTATAAATGTACACACCCGAGAAAAATAATGCCTTTCCCTTGAGTATGCTATGCACGCTAATGCCTCAAATTATACCCCTTCTTACACTCACATTAGTTCATATGTGGTATGTAGAGTTTGCCCCCTTGGAGCACAATAATATCATTGGGTGCTTGCTTGTAGCCAATTTCCTCAAGATTTTTGGAGCTCAAATGAATTGGTTGTATCTTATCCATTTGGTAAATATTTTTGTTCTCAGTGAATAATCATATGGGTTCCCCAAATTATGTTGATTATTTAGTATAGGATGATTAGCTAGATTTAAACTTGTAGTCTAATCTCTTTCAAACACATGTATTTTTTTTGTTCACTATTAGATCCAAACCTCACCACACACCACTCAATTGCAAGTGTCCAATTAAGATAAAATAAAAAAAATTGAATGCAACTCACTTACCTTACACGTAATAATAAAGCTCACTTAGAGATTATGCTAGGTCATGGGGAGGTCACTAGCTATATACTTTTGTATACCACATGTGGTTGGGAGTTATTTAAGGATGGTTTATTTATCTAAATTTCTTGAATAATTGGCACCCTATTAGTAGATAAAATGGCACTTTGAGGTATTTCTTAAGATCCTATAGGAATGTAGAATATACATCATGAACTTATTTTAAGACTTCATTTTATTTGTAAACTACATCATTTATAAAAGTCTTGGAATACTGACATAAATTGATGTTGATTCGTAACAAAAGGACAAAATAACATCAATGGAAATTTCAAATTAAAAATGTATGCTCAATGCCTAAAGTTTTGCAATTTGGTGTGGTTGCCTTCAAAAGCATAAACAAAAACTAGAACAAAGGAAAAAAATTAGATGGTTCTCACATTCAAGTAATGTGTTAAAAAAACATGTCAACCAAATGAACCTACAACATGAGTCAAATATCTAGCATTATTGTATGCCATGAATCAAATGCCCAACAATATTGTCTACAAGGGGCAAGTGTTCAAGCTTGATCAATAGCAATGCAATTCTTGCAACTATGATTTTCCCACAAATTCATCTAAACTCTTAGCATCTACGGGATCAAGTAGATAAATTGCCCAAACGGATCATACTCCATTGTCACATTTGACATAATTGAATCTACATCTACCCACTTACAATATTTTTGGTCATAATGGAATTTGAGGTGTCCTGGAGTAGGGAAAAAATATTAACACATCATGAATTCAGATGTCAGCACAACAATGCCCTTTTCAAATGCAGTTTCTTGTCTTTTATGGAGGTCAACGGATTGCCTGCATAATTCTCATTTTGTGCCAAATTTCCTCTGCATCATTTGAACTTGCCCAATCCACCACATACTATCTTCAAATCCTTGGAAAATCGAAGTTGGGGCATCATTCTTGGATGGTCTCCCTCCACTACATTTCTTGGCAACTTTAATTGTTGAAGAAATTATAATTGAATAGAAATCCCTTGAAATAGCATTTGGTTATGGGCCTGGTCACATATGATTTCACACTACACTTAAGGGCATGTGACCACACTACATGTTTTTGGAAGTAATGGCCTTTGGACACTTTTTTTGGGCTCTCACAATTTCATGGCCGCGGCTCTTGGCTCGTGTGTGAATTGGCCCTAAACCATGAAATCCAAAGCCAACTTCTAAATTGGATGACTTTTAGTCAATTGAGGGATTTTCTCATCCAATCCAAATACATTCATTGAATCTCACAAAAATTCTTTGTTTGTCCAAATATTACATACCCTATTTTATTAATAAAAAGGAAATACAAGCTGTGCATTTCACACACTGTACTTTAGATATAATATTATATGAGTCATTTTATCCAAGCTTTAGTAATTCCAAAATTTACATAAATTTTTTCTCTATGGAATGAAAGTACCCTATATTTTTTCTCAAGTGGTTCAATAAGATTTTGACAGTGACCTCCCTATGTGATACCTTATAGCATTCCAATTATATTAATCACATCTCATAGTTCAACTTCCCAAACGTCAAACCAATTTGATCCCATTTGGGATTCCTAATGATTCTTTTTGTTCCAATTCAGCTTTTAAGACAACACTTCTGGTAACCATTCAAGGATCATATATACCAACATGCTAATGTTATAGGCAAGCTAACAATGACTACTAATAGATGTATTGCATAGGCAACCAAAATGCAATACATTGAATAATTTGGACCTTATATGTAGCCAAAGCATTCAATCAAATAATGAGAAATCATCAAACAACCAATGACATGGTACTATTTGAGACCCTATATTTTTTCTCACATGGTTTAATAAAATTTTGACAGTGACCTCCCCGTGTGCTAGGTCAAGTAATTGGGAAATGACAACCCAAAATCGTAACTACGATATAATGTGTCTATCATAGCATAACATTGTAAAGTACAATATTATTGTTAGTTGCTTGCTTGTACCCATTTTCTTTAAAATTATGCAGCTCAAATAAACCTAACTAATTTAGTGAAGATTCTCTTCCCTCATTGAATGATTATATGAATTCCCCCGACTATATTGATTACTCAATACTGACTGAATAGCTAGATTTGAACTTGTAGTCTAATCTCTTTTAAACACATGTTTTTTTTTATGATTGTTATTAGATCTAAACCTCACCACACACTACACTACGCAATCATTCTAATGGAGAAGCCCGTTGGCCTTACATGTAATTATGAGCCTTGAAACGATTTTTAAAACAAGAAATCTCATCAAATTGAGCATTTAAATATGAAAGCAAAAGTATGATACGAGAGTATATTGACAACGCAAAGGTTGCTTTCTATTTGACATTGTCAAAACTTTCACGTGTCCTTTCTATTCATCTTTTGTGTAATTTAATGTTGGAGGTCAGATATCCACTACCGTGTTGAGAAACCAATGTCAACACAATCTACTAGATGGACATGTGGCGCCTTTGCCATGGAAGGCAATTATAGGTATCCACAAGCTCTCTATAGGGTATACACATTTTTCCACTCTCCTTATCTGTACGGTTGAATGATGTTATAATCAAATCTTTTGTTTCTAGCACACTAAAGTTTCTAGATACGGTTGTCAACACTAGTAGGGACTTGACTTTCACTTAACTAGACTCTACTATTACGGCCTTAGTTTACCCTACAATACTCATATTTAGTCTTTCCCTTTCTCAAAACTTCTTTTTACTACTGAAATCACCCAATCAATATTTAAGTTATTCAAACAATAAGAATTACGTATAGATGCCCAAGAGACATTACGGTCGGTCTAAGGATGAGTTTCCATGTAGGCTGCTTGTCCACTAGATTCTAGATAATAATGGGTTGGAGGTGTTTGCATGTTATTAAGCACAAGCCGCCATCCAACCGCATTATGACGATATGCTAGAATGTGGAGGGTTGTGAACATATGCCACTAGATTTCCATGTGTCCACTAAAGAATTTTAAACCTACAAGTGTTGGTCCCCGCAAGATTGAAGACCAATTTTAGGAGGAGGAGGTTAGCAGGGGGGCTGGATTTGAGAAGATGGGAGTAGCTACACTAAATATGGTATTTAGTGTCACCAATTCTAATTGTCTTGCTCAATACGAATCATAATTTGCGGTATAGTGCCACCAACACTTAATGTTAACCCAACATTATTTGTCATTCTTTGTAAATTTTTTGGGGGATTACAGATTTACAGTGTTGCAATTACTATCACTTACCAAGTGATTTTTCATACAAATTTCATCACACTAAATGTTGACAATAAATGTTTTGGCCAATGGATGAACTCATTCATCATCCCTATCAACCTCAAACCCCCACCCTTAAGCGTCATAGTCCGGGTAAGAGTCTAAGGCTCACATATAGCTCGTTGTAGTTTTTAACCCCTTGGGATTGAGTCGAATTCCTTCCAATGACATAATTTCATCAACCACAACTTTATTCAAGCCACCCAAAGTGTCAGGTGTTTAGAAACACCCAACCCCCTGTTGGTCACTTTATACTATAACCGCCCACATCAACTTCATTCCCTAGTGTTCCATCCTCTTCTAATATCTAAGCCCCCCACTCTCTAACCATTGTGCCCTTAATAAGTACCCACTACCATCTATTTAGTAACAACCCCTTGTTTACCCTAATGATCCGTCTATAAACTAATTACCCCTAGCTCCTAAATGTTAATCCCCTACCCGAGAACTAATTCTCCAACCCTCAGTGCTGATCAGTCGGACAAGAATCTATGTTGTTTGAAGGAGCCTGGGCCCGTCATCACCCATCATCGCCCGTCGTTGCCCGTCAACCAGCAGCCTTCGAGCTGGGCCTGCTGGCCAACTCTGTAACTGACCAGAAGCCCTCCCAGTGCTAGACCTTGCTCCAACCGTGGCCGACCTTAGTGTCTGCTTCACACAAACGCCTCTGAGCCCCTGGTCCTCGTCCTCCTTCTAACTGCCTTTTCAGCTCTTGCTGATCATTGCCCAAACGCAGTTCCCACTCTTGCAACCCAAGGAGCACATCCAACTCAAAACAAAACCTTCAACCCTTCTACAGCAATTTCCGATTCCCTCATAACCTCCATGTTCTCCTCACAGTGCTCCCCTTAGGTCGGGTGAATACGACTCCAAATGCAACCACACCGCTTGCCTAATATCGATCTCACCAACCTCCTACCACCTCGTGCCTTCGCATTCATGGCCAATTAACTTAGTCCTTCAGCAATTGACCCATCTCCCTTGTAATTTGAGAGTGTTGTCCCGAAACTTGGAAATGCAGATCACCATAGCGTCCAGGGTTGTCTAGTTATGACCTTCTTCCAGCATTCCTTCAACTTCTCCGTTCTCGCACTGTACCAGGCAGTTGCACTCACCTCCAAGATAGCCACCAAGGGTGGCAGTTCGCCCAGATCGCCGAATTGCTGCCTTCCAGTCCTAGAATGCTACCTTAGCGCATCTACTGACCTTGCCCTTGGTCTACTGGGATGCTAACCTGCGGCTGTAGATTGATTTCCCTCCGACCAGTTCCTGTTCGATCTCCACAAGCCCCTCCGTGGGCTCCCTCTCCGGCCCCCAGCCGCAAGTCTCCACACACGTACGCCAGAGAGAGTGCTCCCCGCCTCCGACTCCCAACTGTCGACCATCCCCAACCCGGGAAACACTCGGGTACAGTCCCTGCCCCCCCCATCACTAACAACTAACCTACCTAATTCAAACAACAACCCTGCCTAATTCAGCAGCTAAACCCAACCCTTTAAGTCGAACTTAATTCATACACTACTAATCTAAACTCCTACTTAACGACTTCAACTAATTCTTTAGCAATGCCGCTACCAAACACTAACTACCCAGCCTAAAGCTTAATCATTGAAACACACTCAAAGCCCACTCTTTTTATGTTTTGATAAAGTAAAAAAAAAAATCCAAACTTAAGTCTTAAAAATTTCCAAGCTTAAAACACATGTGGGCACATGCTTTTGGGCTCACAATCCCTGACAATATTTCTTCACTTATTCATAAAGACTGTCATTTGAAAGTTACCATTATAGTGACATAAAATATCATACGTAGTGTAGTTGGCTTATATGAACCCTACTCCACCAAACTCCCTCTACATTTGGGTGGGTTTGGCCTTATTCACACTAGAATCTAGTGGACGAGTAGCCTACATGGTAACTCACCCTAAGTGGTGCATGGTCATGCGGTCAATGATCGTGAGGTGAGATATTTTTGAATTAGGATCGGATTTCAAATGCAATCATGAATGGGAAGATTTTTTGGATCCTTTGTATGATCCATAAGCACTTCTAAATTTATTTAAGCATGGAACCTACATTATTTATGTTTTTTTTTAATCTAGTAGGCTATGAGAAATCTTGGGTACCAAATTAGCCTCAGGTTTTGAAATATCTTTATTTTGGTACATTGTCCATCCACCTTGAGGCTAACTTGAAATCAAATAAGAATCTAGTTGGACATTGCCAAAGTTGCTTCCAATAGGTGGATGTATAAGCTTGACCTACGTTATGGGGTTGGGCACAGACACGTTATCTAAACATAAGGTGCAATAATCATATTGCCATTGCACATCAAGTGCAGTTATGATAGTAGTCAAGTTGCCCACAACTGTAGAACAAGAAAATATTGCCATGATGTTGGACTCTGGTTCTTATTTTATGCGGTTACAACTTCCACCTATGTGGGGATTTGTACTATGCACTATGCATTTTCAAACCACGCTCCCCCCAAGATTGTTCACCATTTCATACCCCACACAGGCACAATGATGGGCAATTGACATTAAATTTATGCCAATTGAGATCCCATGGGGGTCAACCTCTACTTTTGCTTGCACATGGCAATTATGGCACCCACTGCGTCGCAATGGCTAGTTATAGGTGGTTGCTATGGACATGATCTCCTCTAGTATTTAAGAGTTAAATTCAAAACCTTATTTCATAGATTGTCTTATATCAAAGAAAAAAAATAAAAATATACTTATATGTAATATCTCAAATGCTTGAAATCCCATCAAAATACAACATTTGTATTTGCATCCAAGGGCACCCAAGCTACATATTTGAACCTCCATCTTCAATAACGTCAACTTGAAGATATAATTTTATCAATTCAAAAAGTGCACTTCCAGAATAAGTTAGTCACTTTTCACATAAACAATCAAACATCAAAACATATAAAACTAAAATATATGTTTTTGTGGATGGACATTGGAGAAGGACCCAAACTTTTGGATCCAATGAATAGGGAGAACCGACCGCTAGTTGTAGATGAACCGGTTGAAGTTCAAGAGTTCAAGAAAATCATCCATCATATTAGGGATTTCTATGGAATATACCTCAAATTAATTGTGAGGCCAAACCACCCACCCTTATGCGTCCTAGTCCGGGTGAGGGCGTGGGGATCACATTCATGTTCACATAACTCCCTCTTATCAACTTCATAAAACTCCATTTCAATTCCCATCAATTCTTGCACACCAATTTATTCCATAATAAGAGTACAAGCATTGAAAAATGCTCTTCTCTATTTATCCCCTTCTCCCTACACTAATTTACACCCCAACCCTCAACTCATTACCAAAATCTCATCCCCCTAGGCCACCCTCTAATTTGTGTGAAACCAAATCCCCCTAATGCCCTTGGCCCTTGGCCCTTTCCCATATCTGGTCGAGCTCACGACCGGTCCCATATCCGGTTCAATAACCGGCTTGAAAATCAGTAGCTCAAATTGACTTAGGCCTCGGCCAGCAGCAACTCAAGCTTGCTTGAAAAATCAGTAGCTCGCCTTCCCTCAGGCCTCGGCCAGTAGCAACTCAAGCTTGCTCGAAGAATCAGTAGCTCAAATTGACTCAGGCCTCGGCCAACAACAACTCAAGCTTGCTCGAAAAATCAGTAGCTCGCCTTCCCTCAGGCCCTCGGCCGCAACAGCTCAAGCTTGCTCGAAGAATCAGTAGCTCAAATTGACTCAGGCCTCGGCCAACAACAGCTCAAGCTTGCTCGAAAACTAGTAGCTCACCTTCCCTCAGGCCTCGGCTAGCAGCAACTCAAGCTTGCTCGAAAACCAGTAGCTCAACCTTGAGCTCCTTGAGCTCCTCCTTCGCTCCACACCACAAAGAGACACACACACACAAAATCCCAAGAGGCTTAACCCCTCACCTCTCTCCTACTTAGTAGGACCTCATCTTATCCACTAAACCCTCACCCCCTAAACCAACACAATGGGTCCCAATTCAAACACTTAAACCACGAGGCCCTTCCCCTTACTTAACACACATACTATCAACTTAATTCACCCAATCCCCTAATGCCGCTAAGCTTCTAATTAACCACACAAAATAAGCCTAAGGCCTAAAACATAACTCCACACCAAGCCTCACTCTTTTTAATGCTTTTTGTCGTTTCAATAACGATGTCAAATGCAACTTTGAGTAAATTCTAAGCATAAAACAAATATGAGCAACCATTTTGGACTCATATTAATATAGAAAAATTGGGAGATCCTAACATGTAACCGGATCAATGTCCAGGGAGAACCGGTATTTAGTGTAATGGCGGCCGGTTGGTTTTGTGAAAAGTCCGGTTGAATTGGGAAAGTTGAGGATGTGAAACCAGTGCTTTTAAAAAAAAACGGATTTCAACCGGCAACCATTTTGAAGAGGAGGATTTTTACCCGGATAAATTATGAAATAGGCAGATTTCATCTGGTTTGATTCATCTAGGGCCGGATATCATTTGGTTTTAGGGTTTAGGTTATGTGTCCGTTGTAGGCTTGTAGTGATTTGGTGAATGGTGGATAGGCGAAGCTTTTGCTTCATTATTGTATTTCATTGTTGATGGCTAGCGTTTAGAATGTGTTTGAGTGTGTCTATGGAAGATATTCGTGGTGATCTTTATAACGTACTAATGGAAGCCATAGATTTATGGAGGAACTCTACAAAGTTTAGATGGTTGTTTTCACATCCACAGAGATACCTTTCAGGGCGTTTTCCTTTTGAAGGTGAAGATGATACTGTTGATTTTGACTCTAACAGTTGATGAATTTCATTTTGGTATATGGGGGCATTCACGGTTGGGGTACTACTTTTGGGTGTCTAACGGAAAAAGGACTTTTTTAGATAACTTCACATGCTTGGTACTATGCTTAGATTTGTTTTGTGAAGCATATTTTGGATCATACCTACAATTCATACTCCATATTGAGTACACCAACAAAGTTAATTTAGAAGGAATAGGGTCATCTAAGATATCATTTTGATTCCTTAAAGGACATTTAGGAGTGTTGTCTTAATTGTTCACCTTAGGATCAAAGAATGAAAAGGACAACAAGAATTAATCGAAACGATCCCAATTTTTTTCCTCACAATCATCGTTCAAGTGTGTACCAACAGAACCAAAAATGTATTGAATACCAATTGCCCAACTTTACAAGTGGCACCAAACATGGCCAAAAATACATATAATCACGGCCACACCTAAAAGGAACGTCTAGTATTAGAATTGGACAAAAAAAATTATATGAATGGATACATGACACTTATACCAAGGTACCAAGATGCAAAACAGGAAATAATTGACCACCAATGCACACCTAAATAACAAAAAATGCCATTGATGTGGCCCAAACAAGTCATTTGACCCCTTTTCAAGGTTTATGACTTATCTACTTATTTCATAGGGAATTTCTCTATTATTGGTGATTATTTAATAAGAAATAATATCTTTCTTGATATAGCCTATGAATTATCTACTTTATTTATTTAAAATTTATTGATAAAATAATAGTAAATCATGATAAACACCGAAATCCACTAGTCCTTAAGTCCTTATTAAGTCCTTTGACCCAAAAGTAGTACCTCAACCGTGAATGCCCCCATATAGTATGGTATGTTAGGTTACTCTTTTATCATGTTGTGGCCTCAAATTTAATATGAGGTTTTAAGACCTAGGTATGATAGAAGAGTAAATTCATGGCCATCAACCAGTTAATGGGTTATTTTAGGTTCAACTCCTGCTATGGATAAATTGTTGATCATTGTTGTTAGATGTTGATATCATTCCATATTATTGTTGTATGTTGATATGTTCTTTGGACGTTGTTGTTGAATGGTGTAAGTTGTTTGTAAATATAATATTGCTACATTGGAAAACCGGCTTACTTATCAATGCCCAAGTTTTTTGCCGGTTGTCATCACAATAAAGAGGAAATTAGCCAACACTTGAAAAAAAATATAGGATATTGGCCGATCCAAATTAATGGCAACAACTTTGCAACCGGTCAAATCCTAAAAAACCGGTAGAAGTTGTGAAGGGGCGGATTTTAGCTGGTTGAGCTCAAAAATCTCCCAAACCCTGAACCGGATGGACTAGAAAGTCAAGGAATTTGACCCATAATGACTCATAATGACCAAAATATCCTTCGACACTGTTTGGGCTGGCTCTTCAACACTAAAGAATTTTAGCATGTTATAACAAAAACTTAAGGACGTGATGCCTTTTCATCTAAGTAATTATACACTTTACACCCTAAAGTGCACCCCGGCCCCCACCCCGGAGGTTGACATGAGGTGGGGATGATGAGATCCATCCAAGTCAAACCAAGCTTGGTCCACTCCAAAATTTGAAAGCAACCAACAACCCCATTCTACATGACACTTTCTCAACTTAATTAGTCGTTGAAGAAACTGTAGAAATCTTCTCGCAAGAGTGATGCGACACAAACCTTTCTAGGAACCGGCTAGCTAGATTTCCAAGTATAAATACGCCACTGGCCTGCACTGAGTACCACACACCATCACATCTTCAGTGTTGGCTCCACAGTTGAGGAGTATCACTTATCACTACAGCTCCTCCGTCTTCTTAATTGGTGAGTGTGCTCAGTGACCACATAGACTCCTCAGCTGTCAGCTCATTTCTGTGTACAAGCCGCGCTTTCTGTCACGTGAGCTTATGGCGGTTGCCAATGATTTGCAAAGCTGCAATGACATGTCCTCCTCAACATTGCCAAGTGGGGGAGAGCTTGACATTCTCTGTCCCGAGGAGCAATCTTAGTTGGGTGCACTTTGGTTCTAGAATCTAATTAGTGCAGGATGTTAGAATTAGAGTCTTAGTGGTATGCATGACTTTGGTTCTACAATTATACCAATTCAGGATGTTAGAGTAATGTCAACCAGCTGCACTTTGCTTCTAAGATTTTCTCTACACAAAATGGAAGATTTGCACTTCAAATCTAGTGGAGGCTCCCACTCACACAGGCTTGAAACCCATGAGTATGGGGAAATGGAAATGTACCATAGTTGTAATAGTTCAGAAAACCATCCACTGGAAGAGTGAATGCAGTGGTAAGGAACGGCAATTCCCATATTGAGGCTTATAGGCTATCAAGGTCCTGAGCTCTAACACCACACGACGTAGCAACACATGATGCATCATTGTCATGACATATTACTAATTTTTTATGTATGTTTTGTCAGGCTCCAAGCGGATTATAGCAGAATCGGCAAAGTGAGAATCATGACGAAGCTCATCATAACCCTCGTCATCTTCACGGTGTTCCTCGTGGCATCGGCACAGGCTTACGACGCCACATTCCAATTTGCGGCTTGCAACACACAAAAGACGACGACGACGAGTGCATTGTACAAGGCGATTGGGTTGGTGCTGTCAGACCTCGCGCAAGAGACCCCTTACAATGGCTACGATTACAAGGACAGCGAGACGAGCGGAGGGGTGACGGCATGGGGACGTGCCACTTGTAAGTATGGCTTGTCTGATTGCACCGCGTGCTTACAGTACATCGGGACCCAAATCCTACCCGCATGTAGCAACGCCGTTGGAGCTCGCTACCAAGTCACCGATTGCTTCATCGAGTACGAGGATTACTCGTTCTGATCGAGGCGACATATGATCATGTCACTTGTCAGGATATAGAACCATATACTTGTGCGAATATACTGTAGATGCCATATAATCATGTTACTAGCAAAACTTGATGCTTGATTGGGAAAAGAAGAAAAGAAAAGAAAAAATAGTGTTGGAAGAACAAGGGATGCACATTTGTATGTTCACGAGCTTCTTGATGAACTTTATAGTGTGCTCAAGCTTTTAATAAACAAAAAGTACTATGACTTTTGATAAGAAATCTGGCAAGATTTGTCGAGCACAGTGTTTGTAAATTTGTTTGTACTACAAGTTTTCACTTGCTGAAGTTTGTTGGACTGAAGTAAAAAATTATGTATGTCATGTAGAAAGCTTATGTTCAAACCAATTTGGTACCCAATACATCTTTATTGAGCACAAGAAATTGTCGTTCTCGAACACATAAGGTAAACCGGTGATAATTCCAACCTCTTCCAAAAAGTGACCCTTCTGCACGTCTACTAATCCCACAATCAGAACACACATTTAAGCGTCTGTATGTCTCTGGAACAAATCAGGGACAAATTTGAGTGAAAATGGGACAAAACTTGAAAGAATGCGAGGTTGGTTATGGACGATTGTGGAATTAGATTTGGGCAAGCGTCTTAACATAATATATCTTGTCCACCAGTTTAATCTCCTGCAAACATTGATCAATAGTCTACTGCAAGATGTCATCTGGGCATACTAGTTTAATTGATCGTGTTTTGTAACTTGGCAGTTTAACTTTAATTTCTGAGTTTATTGTGTAGTAGTTGGTTGTAGGGATGAATTCTGTCATAACTTTGAAGGTCACGCATCAGTTGAGGTTTGAGGAATTTCATGACAGTCTGATCCTGGGAAGTTCCAGTAGCTACAGGGAATATAGTAGTTAGTGTCACCAATACTGTTTGTCTTGCTGAATACTAATTGTGCACCGGATATCTAGAATCACCAACACTATTTGCAAACTTACAATTATTTGCCATTCCTGGTATTTCTTTTGGGGGTCTGAAGGAATTTGTACAGTACTGCTATTATTCTCATTTACTAAGTGAATTTTCATCCAAATTACAATCATCTATAACAATATTTCACTACAGATTTGTTAAGATACAAAATATACCAATTTGTTTCAATAATTGGTATGGAATTCATCTAACTTCAATCATCCATGACAACACTTGTGAACTTATTCATAAGAAGTGACATTAGAAAAGCATAATATACCATATGACAGTAAGTACAATAGTTGGTGCAGTTATGCGGATATGAGGCCTTGGTTGGGTCGCTTGTTGATCACAATTGCAGATTCAGGGACTAGCTACAACCTGGAAATATAATTGTGTTTTGGAAGAACAACTTGGGTTGCTTGCGGCTTCCTCAGTCTCTCGAACATGGTTTCCTTTTGGTTCAAACGAAAATAGACTTAAATTAATCGGACTTACTTTTGATTGGAAACTCGCAGTTGTGTCAGGTAAAATATCTATGGGTTCTACAACTTTTCACTTGCAAAATTTTACAGAATTGAGGAAGTTTGTTGGAATCGAAGCAGAATTTCGAGAGATTTGGCTGGATTGGGAGCGTAAGAGCCACACCAGTGGGAGTGAAGAAAGTCAATGCAGATAGTATATATGGAGGAATCCAAACACCCCACTCTTTCAAAGCCCTCATAACGTTATTCAACTCCTCCATCTTGATGACAATCTGTTTTTTTCCTCAAACTATCATTTAGGACTTCTTTAGGTTGCAACCCCTGCACACGTAAGATTGAACTGTTGACCAAAAAATTGAAAGAGCTAGTTCTTGGGGAAATTTCATGAAGTTCTTCCTCTCTTTCAACCAAGCCTTTATGGCGGTAATTCCCCCACGAGCTTCCGCATCATGGTCATGAAGGAGGCATCAAATTTGTCCTTATTGGACATGTCCACCCAGTTTTGATAAGCCCACACCTTGTAACCATTCCCCTTGCGGGGACGTTCCCAACCATGCCGTTTCATGAGCTCTTGCCTGATATTACATCCTCTCACATATACAAACATGAAACTCCATGATCATCTGATATTACATCCTCTCACAAAGTTTGATGCAATTCTTTTAGGATAATAAGCAATTAAAATTGTGCAAGATTTGAACTTACTTGGGCTAGAAACACACAACAACTTCTATCTGTGCAACTCATGTATGTTTAGGTAGCTTGCCAATTTTCACCACAAAATGCTCTACATAAGTATGGTGAAAATGGAAAAAATTGGATTAAAATTGATGACAATCGAATGAAAATTGTATATAAGATAAATGGGGATAGCAACGAGGATGGTAAACTAAATCTTGTTGCAAGCTGTGAGGGATTTATGTTTGCTCCGCAACGTAGCAGGGCCTCGCAGTGGAAGCAAAATTGAAAATGGCTATGAGAGAGCTCCCCATATATACTACTCTCAACATGATCACACCACCCTAACAAATCATAGTTCTATGTAGATAACGTGTAGACTATATTGCGTTATGAGTGGTTGTCATTGAAGTTATATGTCCGTAATCGCCATTTTAAGAGATTAGATTTCTAATTTGGTGTGGACATTTCATTATGATCACGCCGTGGATTTTATGACAGTGCTAACGACCCGCCTCCACAATTCATTTTGAAAAGACCTCTTGAAATGTGTACACTGTCAATATCAAATTTACGACACAAAGTCAAATCGTCACTCCCTCCATGAATTTCATATATAACCATTTAATGAGCTCAAAAATCTTTACTTTGAAAATGGATAAGATACACGTATGAGCTCCAGAAATTATGAAGGGAATGGCTACGGATAACATGAATTGAAGTTGGCTACAGCATCGCAACTATTGCATGCTTTGCATCCTAGTAAAAGTGGGTGCATATTAATCAAAACTGTCCATTCAACCCTTATTATTCCTACACCACTTGGGTCTCCAAATGTCGCAGCTTGACTCATTCTCACTCCCGAAACATGCGATAGCTGAAAATTGGAGTGGAAAGGGGGAGATGACTCCTAATCAAGTGATCTTCAGCAAAGTACCCGGCGAGATTTTTGGGAATAATTGGTCAAAATCCTAGTGTTCCAAAGTCCACCTGGTTACATGTTGTGATCTTTTGGTACTTCTTTATGGATTCGAGGTATATTCCACAGATTACCCTAAATTGATGGGTAATTTTCCTGGGGTCTTTGAACTTCAACTGGTTCATCTATAACTAGCGGTCAGTTCTCCCTGTTCATTGCTTCAGCACATGCTATGATTAACACTTTAGAAAGAACTTGGGGGCATTCTACCCAAGAGAAGTCTCTCATGTTAACGGTTGGCCTGGTCCATCAATGATCAAGGGTTGACCATTGCCATTTCAACACTATACAACAGTAAATCTAATATTCGGGAACAGCTTTGATATTCATTCAATTCTTAGATTTATTTGGGGGCTTGAATCGAAGCCAACGCTCACTCTTCACTCATCAGAGTACTGGAAAATGATCTCTCATGATTAAAATACAGTTTGGAGTTTTTGTGAGACCCTTACACTTCAAGGACCTGTATTAGTTTTAGTTTTACCTCCCACAATAAGGGTCTAACCTCAAAATGATGTGACATGAGTTGGGTGTCCGACTGACAAAAGGAACGGTCTGATTGTGGGTGCACAAAATACCCCTTTGTCATATAAAATCTCAGCTATGCTATCTGATCATAAACTATGCACAAATTTAGGGTCACTTCACACACGGGCCAAGAGCCGTGACCATGAAAGTGTGAGAGCCCTAAAGAAAGTGTCCAAAGGCCATCCCAAGATACCATCCAAAATCATGTAGTGTGGTCACGGACCGTCAAGTGTAGTGTGAAATCACATGTGACTAGGCCCTCAACCAAATGCTATTTCAATGAATTTCTAGTCATGCAGGTCCTCATGCATGATAAAATAGAATAAACCAACGGTTGTGAGCGTTTGGAGTGCCATGGTCTCACGGTTTTGGGTTAGGCCTACCTCCAAGAGGTGGTTTTTGAGAATAGTCCAAGTGACCATGAAACATGATCCATTCGATGCCATGTAGGAATCCATGTAGACTTTACATCCATCTTGCATTCACATACTCCGTTGGTCCCTCAAGCGTAGTGTGAAGCGAACTTGGACCGGCTCCGCCTTTTCCTCCAATGAGAGTGCTTGAAGTGTAATGGTCACAGGCTCTCAGTCTTGTGTGTGAAGTGGCCCTTATAGTCATTATAAATCAGCAAATCCTCAAGCCCGGGTACGCAACTCCCGTATTATATGGTCTTGATTATAATCACTTATAATGCATTTTAGTCCAATATTGAGTGATACAATTTGTTTTAATGTAGGAAACCCTTGTAGCCCTTCTAACAAGGAATCCCAAAATGTAATTATATTTAGGAAATGAATATATTTTGAAGAATATAATTGCATTAAAAACCTAATTATATGATTTTTTTTAATACATGTACCATAGGTCAAACTATCCAACTTTTTGGATTTTTTAATAAAATTTTAACATTGTGAATGAATTATAATTTTAATGGGAGGCAACTATTCGTGGCTTATAATTTTAGTGAGAGGCTTAATAAATATGCAACCCAACCTTTTTTTTTATCTCATTTTATTTAATTTGGTCTTCACCCAACTTTTTGATCATTTTAATTTGATATAATTTTTACAAAAGCCGTCCTCTAAGCCGTTTTAAGAACGATGCCCCCTGCGTATAATATGGGAGTTGCGTACCTGGGTCCTCAATGTCGTGTAAATAGCGATCGTGTGTCACTGCAGCTCGAGTACCAACCACCACTAACAAACAACACTAAAACATAGCAAAGTAACACATAAACAACACACCTCGACAGAGAAGGAAGAGAGTAGAACACTCACAATAGCTCTAAATCTCTCTTCAAATGCACACAACTAGTCAAGCTATCTCTCACTCCACCAAGGGAGAATCCAAGAGTGTAAGTAGGGGAAGAAGAACTCAAGATTTATTGCAAAATCATGCAATCTACACCTCACACAAGCTCTCTCCACACACTAACTCACAAGACTTGACTTGGCAAGAATGCCAAGCCAAGGAGGAGGCTCCTCACTTAGGAGCCTTCCTCTCCACATCTAGATTCATCCATCCAAATTTAGATGGATGAAATCCAACGGATAAGGTGCGGCCGTCGACGCCGCATACCGTGACAGCTGTCGTGTAAATAGCGATCGTGTGTCACTGCAGCTCGAGTACCAACCACCACTAACAAACAACACTAAAACATAGCAAAGTAGCACATAAGCAACACACCTCGACATGCCCCCCCTCAGCTGACTATGGAGTTCCGCCAAGCAGCTAGGACCAACGCCAATCTAAAGGGCATGGATAATGAAAGATTGCTCCGTAACTAACTAGTGTGGTAAACGTTATTCTAAGGGACTGTAGGCTGGGTGCAAGGTGAGCCCCATCCTTAATCGCCTCTGATGTTTGGCCATCAAATCCCAAAGAATTAAATCCACCGCCTCATGTTGATTGTGTCTCTAAGCCATAACTCCTCATTTTCCATTTGGGTAGGCACAAGATGATGAAAACCACACAGGATCATTAAGTACGATTGGTGGAAGCACCAAGTACCGAAGATCCTCGACAGCGAGGACAACTCCACTGTCCAGATGGTAGAGAAGTCAAGGGTGGCCTCAAGCATACCATGTGTCAACCGCGTTGACACTGATCACACAAGAGCATAGTAGCCGCTCCTTTCTTCTCTCCACACACAAAACATGGAAGACCGTCTGGCACGACGGCCAGTTCAAGATGAACTGTACCCTCAATAGGTAGATGACATGGGGCACAATTTTTGGAATGCTCGCGACATTCCCTGCCATCCTTGCCTTCCAACAACAAACCACTCGGCAACACCTCCTTCACCCGAAGGATAGTACGCCCCGCCCTGACATCCAATGTCGTAGGCGCCTCACGTTGGAGGTAGACATAATCCCCTTGCCGAAATCTCCGCAACTGAGGTCGGTAAGCACCACTACGAATGCGTGCATAACGCAATGTGTCACGGTGCTGAGCAATGGACAAATTCTCCATGGCCATAGGCATGGCCCTCTGGAAGAATTGAGCCCGCTCCTGCAAACACTCTGCCCAAAGGTCTGGGTCATCCAAGTTCACAACAGGAGCTAGTTTTTCCCGAATAGAACTCGGGAGTATAGGCTCACGTTCATACAATAATTGATACGGGCTGTAGGATGCCAAAGAGGCCTGCCTACTAAATCGATAACCCATAGCAATCCAAGGCAACATAAGGTCCCAATCCCGGTGGCTTCCCCGAAGTAATCCATACTTCCTCAAGCCACGCTTGGTTGTCTGAACAACCCGTTCAACCAAGCCATCTGCCTCCGGAAGATCCCGAGAGGTGGTGCGGTGATCTATGAGCGCATTAGTGCACAACTCCTCAAAAACACCAAGGAACTCCCTCCCTTGGTCCGTCAACACCTCAGCCGGTGCTCCAAAACGTGCCAACACACGATCCAAAAAGGCGGCCGCGGCCAACTCTGCAGAGTTTTGGGGTAAAGCAACAAGCTCAATCCACTTGCTAAAATGCTCCACCATCACCAACACGTACTTTGCTCCACGTGGCGTGACAACCAACGGTCCCACAAAGTCTAGCGACCAACGGTAGCCCAATCCCATGATAGGTAAGGGCTGTAACTAAGGTGACAAGGTGTTAAAGCTAGACCTGACCCGGTCACAAACTTCACACCTCCCGACATAAGCAGCCACCTGTTGATACATGCCAGTTCACCAATATTGGCCACGCAACATCGAATGTGTCCTGCGTATGCCAAAATGGCCAAGTTCCTCGTGTACTTGTCGCACCAAGGAGGTCCTCTGATCCGGCCTAGGAACAATACGCCTTGTCCCATCTGGCCACAATTGAAATAACAAACCGTTCTCCCAACGGAACCTTGTTATTCGATGTCCAATCCTATCCCTTTCCATTGCCGAAATAGACAAAGGAAAGGTACCCTGTTGAAGCTTATGCAATACGGGAAGATCCTCCCATATATCCATAATAGCTTGAGGCCGATCAGTCTCATCATCCGAACCCTGTATCGGAATCTCAACAGATGCACCAGAAAATAAAGTAGTAGGCAGCCGCGTGCCAACCTGGAACCGCCTCTCGATCACAATCTCCATGCCATCTGGCCCCGGTCAAGTCCTCATCTGAAGGATTTGGATTGCGTGAGAGTCCATCTGCATCCATGTTGGTAATCCCAGTACGGTGTACCACCTCAAAATCATACTCCTGGAGCAATAAAGCCCACCTGGCAAGCTTGCTAGTAAGCTTATCCGACTCCATGAGCCACCGTAACGGCTGATGGTCAGTCACTAAAGTAAAGTGCTGACCATAAAGATACGGCCGAAAATGGGCAATAGCCCATACCGCCGCTAATGCTTCTCCCTCGTAGGATGAATAATTAACCTCCGCCGTGTTATTGCTTCGCGAAGCGTAAGCAACAACATACTCCCGACTAAAATCATCCTTCTGAGTGAGAACTGCTCCCAAACCCAATAAACTCCAATCTGTATGCAACTGGAAAGATTTGGAGACATCTAGACGTCGAAGCACTGGAGCCGTACCCAGTTTCTGCTTCAATGTCTCAAACGCCTGTTGTTGCTCACGACCCCAAGTCCACGGTTGGTCCTTGCTCGTGAGAATGGTGAGAGGCTTGGCGATCAAGCTAAAATTCTTGACGAATCGCCGATAGTAATTCGCCAAGCCCAAGAAAGCACAAAGTCTCGGCACATCAACCTGTGCCGGAATCTTTTGCAAGGCGTCCACCTTAGTTTGTTGTACCCCAAGACCTCCTAGAACAATCATATGCCCCAGATATGCCAGCCGGTCATGGAAAAACTTGCACTTGCCGTGGTGCAAGCATAATCCCCACCGCTGCAACCGCTCAAAAACAGCTTGAAGATGCCTTACATGCTCCTGTGGTGTTATACTGAAAATGATAACGTCATCAATGTAACACCGAGCAAAGGGTAAGCCAGAGAGAACTTGGTCCATCACTCTCTGAAACTCCGCAGGTGCATTCTTCAGGCCAAACGGAAGAAACTTCCAATGGTAAAGTTGATCCTTTCCATCTTGATCAACTCCCCAGAATGCGGTTTTCACTCAGTCTCCCACAAGTAATGGGAGTTGGTGATAGCCGGATCTCAAGTCCAACGTGCTAAAAACTCGAGCAAATCCGAGGGCATCGAACAACTCCTCCGGGATTGGCATGGGATATCGATCCAACTTGGTTTTTCGATTAACTGGACGGTAATCCCCGCACATCCGTTTCTCCGTCCAATTGCCAAAGATATCATTTTTCGATGGCATAACCGTAGCACAAGCATACTCCCCGTTGGAAAGTTCGATTAGCCTTGCTGCCAAAAGCTCTCGGCAACGAGCCTGAACGCCGCTCCGCTCGGAAACACTGAGCCTATAAGGTCTCCGAAAAATGGGATGGTCGTCCTCCAACTGAATGTGGATGGGTTTTCCTTTATAACCTTCAAGATCCTGAAGGCTAAAAGCAAAACATCTACGGTACGAGCGAATAAATGCTCGTACCTTCCGTGCCTCAGCACCAGTGAGACAAGGGCCTAATTCAAGTGGCCAATCATCAAACTCTGTAGTCTCCGTCTCCACCAAAGGAGAACCACCTGATGCTGGCACAGACTCTAATTGCTAATGAGAAGAGGGGGCATTAACCATGCCCCCAGTCTCGGTGCTAGTACTAGAGTCTGACATTTCTTCATCACCACCAATATGTGATGATGAAGCCACCACCGGAGGCGAAGAAACCGAAGCAGTGTAAAAATGTTGAGCTCGAAGCTCCTCCATCACATGCTGCTCGAATTGAAAAACTCGTTCGGCTTCTCCAACCATGGCGTGAATTCCCTCTTCCATGGGTGTGGACCGCTGTGCCCCCTGACCAAAGTCCTCTGCCCCCAGAGACAACCACTGGTCACCACGATGCCTTTGCAATGAAAGGCATAAAGCAACAGTCCATACCATAGTATGAAGATCCATAGCTTGGCCCAACACGAAGCGTCGTTGGCCCTCAGAAAGGCCGGGAGCTGCGGTGGTGCCAGTGCGGAATCCCATGGCACGTTCCCGTTCGTCAGCCAATGGTTCGGTGTGGGTTTTGGTGTGAACATCCCACACCATACCCGGCCCCCTATCGCGGAAAACGAATGACTGTGGAAACGTCATAAATGTGGGAAAGGCCCGCCGTGGTGCCCCCATTTTGTTGACCAATGCCAACGGGGGTAAATCATCTCGAATAACCGGCAAAGAAGTCCGGTTTGGATCCAACATGTCATCCACCTTTTGATCAAAAGGTGGAGGCAGTGCAGAAAATGTTGCAGCTAAAGTAGATGACGGTGTGAGGTTGGTCCAAATCCACCGAGGTCGGTGGGCATAAGAACCAATGCTCGCGGCATCCACAAAAATGGGATCTCCAAGGTGTTGACGAACATAATAATCGCCTTCCAACACCTTGTCCCGAGAGTCTCCCAACAAAGGTACATTCTCGAAGATATACCCTGGAGGGGAAGGTTGGTGGGTAAACCACCACTGCATAAGCCGGATGAGGTCCCAGAAAAGGCTAGACCTGGGATCCTCTAAACCTCGGCCTGCTCCAGCACGTGAGTGGCCTTGGCATGGCCATCCCGCAATCACCATATCCACCGGGCCCAAGTGTCGTAAGTCGGCCTCACTGATGAGTGTAACATCACGAGGGAGACGTAAAAAACACCCACAAATGGCAGTTGGAGGTAACTGCTGGGGGTACAATACCATCAACTGGTGAAGATGGTGACGAGCCACACGGGTGGACACTTGAGAGTTGTCCACATAGACATACCATCTAACCGTGAGGTCAGCCTCCAATACGGCCGCTAAGCCTGTGCCGATGCCTCCAAACAGTTCCACCAAAATAATCCCCGCGTCTGGCGGTTGCCATAAAATGGGATCTGCCAATGCCGAGAGGACACCCGGTATGATCGGTGTCCTAGGAGTAAGAGAATGAACAATATCCTCGCACCTCCGAAATAGCTCGGCGGAATCACGCCAAGGAGGAAGGGGATCCTTGGGATGGCGCACCAATGCATTTTTAGGTGCCATATCCCGTTGATCGTCTGTACTCCCCATGAATGCCAATGACTCCTCCAACAATGCGGAACCATAAGGCAATGTGTCCACCATAGCACCACATCCAAAAACCATAGATAATGGTGCTATGGTCGCGGCCGCCGCGAAAGCTACGGGAATAAGTTCCCTGCGGCCATCCCCAGCCGACCAACCTGGTCGGATCCACGCCTCCTCAGTCCAGTTGTCCAAACCAAAACCAAGAGGGTAAAGTGCTTGCTGACCAACTAAAATGTCATAGTTGGTCGCATTTGTCACCGCACACCTAAGAAGAAGAGGTGCGGGTGAATCTCCAGGCTTCACTCGGAAGCTAAGCTGTAATTATGGCTCTCGAGTATAACCCATGGCTCGCTCCACGTGACCAATGGATGTGACAATGGTGAATGGACAGGGAGCCAAATCCTCGGCCGTCAACCTCAACTCTTGGGCAAGCCTCTTGCCGATCATAACTGGTTGTGCCCCTGAATCCATCATCACACAACGGGGAGCAACCCGAGTAGCATTGCTCCCAGTGCGACTGACCACCAAAATTCCGGTATTATTCACCATACGCACAACACCGGGTCGAATGCCGCGGCGCTCGCGGACAGGTCTAGCAGCGACATCAGACAGATAGGCTGCACCCGCGGATACTGGTGAGTCATAAGACGTGGTCGGTGCCTTGTCATCTGAGGCGTGTGCGTCAAAAGACGCAATGGTCTCTGCCGCAAATCTCGCACGCCGTTTGGCCACATCCTCAGGATCTTCAGAAGCAGGGATGTCCATAGTGGCTTGAGCCACGGTCAGAGAAGGTAATGATGCCTTCCCTTCCAAAATCCTACCTGCTAAGTGAAAAACCTTAGCAGGTTGGAACTCTGGCGATGACCACTCCATGGCCGTGAACAAAGGTGTGTGCAACACCTTGGATGCCAACGTGTGCGCCACATCAGTCGCTGAATGTGAAACCTCATCGTTTGGATGACGACCACTGACAGATTGGACGGCATCGGCCAATCCAAAAGATAATGGTAGTCGTGCCTGACCAATTTGGTCCGCGGGCGCATTGTCCCGAGCTCGCGAGCTCGCGAGCTTGCCACATATTCATTTGTAGTCAAAGGTATGGATTGTGACACGGCTTGAGCACGTGTCACGGCCGTGGAACTCACCACCTCGCCCGAGGCTCCGAACATATAATAATCTGGAGTGGAAGAACTAGCCTGAGCTCCGGAGGAAGACGGTGAGGCCAAGATTTGGCCGAATGACGCCAAGCTTTTGAACCTCTCCTCCATGACTCCAATCTTCGCCTCCAACGTCTTCTCCCGGTCGGAAGAAGGATGTTTCTCAGGATGGAGAGCAAAGCAGTTTTCTATCGCGTGATTGTTCCGCCCACAATGGGAACACTTCAACTGCTTGGGTAACTGATTACCCGTCATCCCCTTCGCCGAGCCCTTAGCGGGAACAAATGGTTTCCGCTTCGGAGTAGTGACGGTCTGGGCTTGCCTTTGCTTCGAAGGACAGTCCTTCTTAGCATGGCCGGCCTGCCCACAAGACCAACAATACATGGTCTTGTCTACCTCGGCCTCCGCCAATCCCGCAGCCGCAACCGGAACTCTTCGGGATTTGCTAGAATCCACAAGCAAGGACACCAAATCAATGGCATCGTGCTGACATAATGCACGATCACACTGCTCCACCACGGCGAATGCCTCTGCGAGTGTCGCTCGACCATCAAACTCCATGATGATCCTGGGTAGCGCCAAGTCAAGGAGACGTTTGTCAATCTTTGACAAAAACACCTTCACCAACTGACTTTCCGCGAACACACCTCCAGATTCTCTGGCAAACCTCGCCAACCTCGTATACATGGTACGAGGTGTATCATCCTTATCCCGTCTGAAATCTTGTATCCGCTGCATTTGGTCACGACGGAAGCCTCCGTACTCCCCCTGTAGATGCAGCTCAAATGCCCGCAATGGCTCAAAATCTGGCGGAGCCCCTAAAGAGGCTAAAGCCACTTGGGTGGCCATGGCATAACGCGAGAGTAGAAGAACTGGGCTCGACGTACTCGCCGCAGTGGGAACAGGACCCGTAGCCCTCGGCTCATCAGGAGGAGCTCCCTCCACATCCACCACATAACCTCCCTTCGGTACCTCCGTCTTGACATCCGGAACGGCCATGAAACTGGAAGCTGCGCCTTCCTTCAATGCGGATACCAACTCAACCCGAGTCTCCCAGTATCGCTCCACCTGGCGCAGCTCCATCCAATGAGCCTCTGTCCACTGCTCATAAGTTTGGAGAGCTTCATGCTCCAAATGCTGAGGCAGAAGCTCAAACGCATACCAATCGTTAAAATTGGTATTGCGTTGGCGTTTCTCTCGCATCCACGTACGAAACTGGATTTTCCAGTCTTGCAGAGAAATGGTCCCTGCTCGACCGAAAAACCGGTCCCGTATCCCTCCCCTAGTCTCCTCCTCCATATCGTCAAAGGTTCCCACCCACAGGACGTGAGACCGAGTGATAGTCCCCCACGCCGAAGTAGGCTGAAAAGCCTCGTTGGGTGCTACCACTGGTTCAACGTCCAAGAGGTCCGAGGGATGACCTTCCGATGCTCCTGGGGACAGAGAACGATAGTGTTGAGTACGAGTTGTAACCATAAACCCACAATGGGATGGTCACCGAATCAACAACCCAAATGAATTAGTATCCAGGTACAAAGAGAAAAAGGGTCAAAGGCAACCTGCACCTGCAACCACCACCAAAATTTATGGTCTGCTGGTCATTAACCCAGCCTCACCACAAGTGAAAACAAGCACCGCCCACTTGGTGCACAAACAAAGGTCCCGTCGGTCATTAATCCGACCTTACCTCCACAGTACCCTATCACAATCTAGGACTACACAAAATGGGGCAGTGCTAGAACACTCCAGCACTACAGCCCGCCACAGGGGAAGGTACCAAAACAAAATACAAGGAACAATGCAAGAACAACACTAGATCCTCTTCCCCAAAACAACATTCAAGCAGAAATTGAAAACGACCGCAACCAACTGGCACCCGCCTGCAGTTGGTGGTCAAAATAAAAAGCCCCTGTTGCTTAAGAAAAGAAATTGCATAAGCACATCGCTCATCTAGTGCTACAACATAAAATCCTCTCCTCCCCGAAGTCCCGGGAATTTGTGTTTCTAAACACAATTCGCCCTTAACAATGATATTGTTAAGTCGAATGGTAATTCCATGTACCAATTTGCCCCACCCCTCGGCAATTCCCTAAACAATCTATAAACTTATCCCAAAATAAAATTTACAACAACAATCAACCTATCCCCAAATAAATCCTAACACTCACAACATCCTAAAATGATTCATAACGCCCACAAATTGCCCCTAAATAAATCCAATACCCACAACCCGCCTCAATTAAATCCAATGCCCACCACCTGCCCCTAAATAAATTCAACGATCACAACCCGCCCCTAATCCTTTTAAGCAAAAGGGAAAAAAATGAAAATCCCACTATGCCAAGTACCTCTATCAAGTCGAGGTGAAAGGTGAATAAACCAATCGCAAATGGCCGCGATCCAACGCCCTCCGCGTGTTGCCGAATGCGTTCGCGAACCTCTCCCGCAATGCTCCACCCTCCCGAATCCCAAAAAGCCTTAATGGTCCATAAGGCATTTAGAAACGCCGGTATCGGATCGTCTCCGAGTCCCCAAATTTGTTCTTGATTAATGGCAATAACCTTGGCAACAATACTTGTCCAAAGGTTTGGTTCACAAAGCCAAGACTATATAGGAAACTCTATAGAGATAGAGATATATTGAAATATATCTACATAATATTTTTGAAAATAAAAATAAAAATAATTTATTATTATTATTTTGGTATAAAAAAAAATGAAGAATGGGGGAGGGTTGCTGGCTGCTGCAGGGCCCCGAAAAGGGGGGGTGGGGGGGGGGAACCACGTGGCGGGGGGGGGGGCGGGGGGTAGGGTTTAGCTGGAGGGGGAGGGGGTAACCTAGGGGATCTAGGCTAGGAGGGGGGACCGGGGTGGGGGTTCGCCTAGGGAATCTAGGCTAGGGGAGGGAGGAAGGAGGGGCAACCTCCTTAAATGGGGGAAGGGAGGTAGGTGACGAGGGGGGGAAGAGGAAGGTAGGGAAGGAAGGGAGGAGGAAGGGGGGGAGGAGGGGCCGCTAGGCAGGGTTGGCCGCTGCCCGGGCACCGGCGGGCAGGCCGCCGGTTGCCGCCGAGTGGGGGCGGCCCAGCAAGGCCAGGAGCTCCGGCTCCGGAAGCCAACTCTTGCCCTCCTCCTCCCTAAATTTTTTTTTTAAAAGATTTTAAATAAATCTTACTTGAATCCGCATCAAGAGTTCTCCTTCACAACTTAATGGCATGAATTCGTGCTTGTAAGCAACCAAATGATACAAAATTCCGTGGGAAATTCAAAAATTTCTCACCACAATTCAAAATGATGTGCACACATCACAAGCACACATTTTTCCTCCTTGTTTCTCCGCAATTCCGCAATGTTTGTCTTCCTTCACTCCAAAATCTCGCAACCACTTGTCCTCACACTCTTTCTCGAGTGTTGGAGCTCAAGATTTGAAGAAAAGAGAAAGAATCATGCACATTCTTGCCAAGTGAGAAGAAAGAAAGTAGAACAGTCACAATAGCTCTAAATCTCTCTTCAAATGCATACAACTAGTCAAGCTATCTCTCACTCCACCAAGGGAGAATCCAAGAGTGTAAGTAGGGGAAGAAGAACTCAAGATTTATTGCAAAATCATGCAATCTACACCTCACACAAGCTCTCTCCACACACTAGCTCACAAGACTTGACTTGGCAAGAATGCCAAGCCAAGGAGGAGGCTCCTCACTTAGGAGCCTTCCTCTCCACATCTAGATTCATCCATCCAAATCTAGATGAATGAAATCCAACGGATAAGGTGCGGCCGTCGACGCCGCATACCGTGACATCAAGGTTGCCCTTACGAAGCTCCAAAACGATGTGGCAGTGCTGGATTGGCAAACATGTGTATTTTAAGGCCCAGCTACTTAGTAGTAACACAAGTCCACTTTCCCCTAGAATTAGAAGGACAACATCATCCAAGGTAGAAGGAAGTGTGCCAATAGGTAAAGGCAGTTGAGTCTAAAAGCAACAACTTTCAGAAGGGTTTTCTATTTCAGGAAGGTTACATAAGTTTGGAAAGTATTCTAACCTGATGTACAAAATCATAAAGAGTTTACAAAAAAATTTCAAAAAATTATAAATTAATATGCAACCTACAAAAAATTTGCATAGTTGTTTTAAGAAATGAGCCTTTTCCTACCCACTAAGGGGGTCCATTGATGTTGGATTGTTAGGTAAGAATCACCACACAATCCAGCCATACTGCAGGTGAGAGTCCTCATTTCAATAACTTAGGTGTTGTCCCTCTTTTATGGATCACCTCTTACACCTTCTCGTTAAGCAAGCTAATCCTCGATTAGCCATCTATGATTGGCCAAAGTTGGAGCTCTTTTAAAAGTTTTCTTGCATCTTATTTATACCGCTATTATGATGGCCAAAGTGGTGCTATTATGTACTTGATGCTACATATGATTAATCACTTTTCATAATGACTTACTTGTCAATGATGACGCCGTTGCACTCACTTGTTGAAGGTTTAAGGATGAAAATAGGTGTCGCCAAAAGGAAGGTGTTACTTTCAGGCACTTGCTACCTTAGGTATATACATTGAAAAAGTGAGGAGGTCCATTTTTCCTCTATACTTCACTCGAAAAATATTAGAAATTGGGTGAGACCTTATTTATAGAAGAAACTTTTTTGAGAAATATTCAATATATTTTACCATCATTTCTAATCACATACTTACATCATAAATACTATATAGTACCCTCCAATGTCATGTATGAACTACGTATAGGGTATTGTGTTTAGGATGGTACAAACCTTGTAGAAGATCACAAGTTTTTCCACTCAAGGCCTCAACTCTTAAGTATTTAGTAATGTTTCTTGTAATGCTTAGTCATGTTATTGCAATGTTTTTGTATTGTTTAGTAATTCTTGTTCATCATGTTGCATCTCTCTCATTGTTTGGTGTCTCAATCCCTTGTCATTGTTGTATTCTGCCTTTATTGACAAACTCGGTTCCATAAGCTAGCCCAAGATTTATGTTAAAGGATTGCTTATGCTACAAGGGTCCAACCACACATCCTGGTTAAGGCTTCGGTTAACGTAACCACTCAAATTAGTTATATTATGCCCGCACTACCTAGTTAAGAGAGTTACTAACATATGAGGTAGCTAACCTATGTGAGAGATCATCTATCTCACGGCCGCATCATCTAGTTAAAATTAAGGTTTGAATAAAAGTTATCAAAATAGAAGTTAACTGATTTTTGGTGCCTTACAACCAGCCAGCCGAAGCACTTTGGGACTTTGTCCCATGCTCCCTAGCTGGCCGCCCTCGCCTCTAAGGGCGGGACAGTGAAGGACCTGCGCCTCACTGCCCGCTCTACCTCCTGCCCGCCGCTCCCCACGCTCCCCACGCTCCCCACGCTCCCCACAGATACCCGGGAGATACCCGGACGCCGGTTTAGGGTGACGCAGCTGCCTCTGGTGTAGCACTCTCGGTTCGTCACTCTTGGTTTGGCACTCTTGGTTTCAAATCTTGGACGATTTTCTTTTGCAATTGGGGTTGGTTGTGAACTTCATTTGATGTTGGAAGCTGTGCGGGAGGACTGGAGTTCGGGATTGTGAGTTCATTCGGAGCCTTGCCTTCACTCTCTTTGCCTAGAGTCCTAGCACTCTTGGTTGTTGAGCAATTGGGGGATGTTGAGAAGGAGGTTGCATTTCTACAATTTCTGGCTCCGGATGTGAGAGGCGGGAGGAGGAGAAGGAGGCGAGGTCGTTGCCGTAATTCCATAATTCGGGAATCCTCCTTATGGTGTGTGTTGTGCTGGTATGTAGAGATGATCTGCATGCATTGAATGCCTCAGACAACTAAGTTTTTGTTGCCACATTTTTTGAGCTTTAAGAATGTCACCAAAAAGCCTCCACCCTTCAATTTCGTCCTAGCCCGAATGGAGAAGTTTATAATGACATGTAGAGATTTCTCTCTTTGTAACACAATGTATGATTCCAATCTATCGTTGGAATATACACAACTTAGCCAAGCCTATACTATGTCTTCTTAGACTCCTTAACCTCGGGTAATGTCACATCCTTGTACTTCTCTAAAGTCCACCCGGCCGCTTTGGCCACGCATGCCTTCAAATATATCCCTCTTGTGAAGCGAGTCCTTGCCGTCGACTCCACACTACTACATGAGTTCTTGCTTATTGATTCCATGAATTACACAAGTTTAAGTATTGATAAATACTTGTCACTTATTGTAGTTTTCTCCTCACGCTTCAACCACTATATTGGTTTAATGAACTAATGGTTATCCCTAATGGAATCAAGCAAATTTCCTTTGTTCCCCTCGACTTTACTAGCTAATAGTGTAACTTTCCCATTACTTCTCGGAATGTCCTGAAATTTTATCTGTAACTAGGGAGACAAAGCAAAAAAAAAAAACATCTCACCAATTTGTGAGCCTATCCCATTTTCTGTCCGACAATTATGACCATTTTAGTGTGTCAGTCTACCCAGATTTCAGAATGTCATAACTTCCTCTCACAGGCTCCAAAGAACTTCAAATTTTGGGAGCAATCACAAAAACTAATTTTTTATGACCCCCTAAAATTTCAAACTATTTTCATTTTCTGCCAAAACGTTATGGCCTTTTTAGTCTGCAACTCTTGAAAACACTTCAGAATGATATATCTCCTTCTCATCTACTCGGAATGACTTGAAATTTGTACCACAACTAGGAAACCTAAGAACAACGCATCCCTAAAAATTTCATACGTTTCCAAGCCTTTATTCAGGAGTTATGCCATTTCAGCTCGAAAATGTAGGCAAAGTTCAGAATATCATAACTGCTGCTCCAATACTCCAAACATCCTCAGATTTTGACCATGTTCATATATACAAGTTGCTTACTAACCCTCTAAATTTCAACGAAGTATCTTTTTCTGCTCGGAAGTTATGCCCCTTACAACCTAGACTACTCAAGAAATACCCAAGAAATATGAACTCAAATACTACAACTTGAAGCCATAAAATATCTTAAAATTATTCGCACCAAAACTAATTCTAACAAGAGGTCAAGCCCTCTTCAAGGCCAACTAGCCTTGGCTCTCCAACTAAAAACTAAGCACACACATGTGCTCCAATCTTGCTTCCAACACACCCACATTTATAACACGTGGGGTGTCTTAGAGCATGAAGGGAAGAGAGGATGAGTGAGGGAAGAATGAGGGATTATATAGTAAGTTTGAGGGGGTGAGCACCCTCAAGGCTCACGATAAGCCCTCGAGATCTCCTCCTACTTTGTAGGCTCTAATCCTATCTCCTAAGCCTTCCTCCCTCAAATGATCAACAAGGATCCTAATTCAAACATTTAACTAACCTTGGCTTTCTACCTACCACACTTTACCAAGGTTTGTCCTTCTCCTACTTAAATCCACTCCACAAAAGCCTAATGCTTCAAACTAAGCTTTCTTCAAGCTTCACTCTTTTTATATTTTTGTGAATAATCATAAATCACCAAAACACCACTTGTAATGTTTTACAAGTGTTAACAACCAATGTGGGCATCAATTTGGGCTCACAAAGAGTATGTGTTTTGCAGGCCAACATTGGTGAGTATGTGCAAGGAGATGAACATACAACCATATGATACTGATGCATATCTTCGATACAGTCTCCGGACCAAATTGAACTGGTACTTCGTCCTACTCTCTATACACACCTATGCAGGTCCTCTTTGTACAACTATATCTTTTTGATGGCCTGAAATCTACTTAAGCAGACAAGTACTTGTTTCATCACTTTAGGAACTGCTATTACTTTGTTGCACCCTTAGCAACTCATGATGTGATATTCAAAAACATGCTCTTTATTGCCCAGTTCAGAAACAATGTGGTGTTTTCCTTAATTTGAAGAGTTATTTGATGCATGCCGAGTACAGGATCAAAGAGGATGATAGGATGATTCAGAATGAAGGTGTGGACTCACTTTCTGAAATGGAACTCCGGCAAGCTTGCAGAGACCGTGGAATGCTGGGCTTGAGATCTAAGGAAGATATGCGAAAACAGGTCAAATATTGTATTAATTCCTATGAAAATCTGTAGTTTTGTGGTTAATGACTATCTGGAGTGTTTTGTCTATCTTTCCACTGTAAATTAGTTTTATTCAGTCAATGGGATAATACACCACCAATCTGAAGTTTGGGCTTATGACTTGGCATAGAAGCTGATGTTCTGTTTGTTTTGGTGCAGCTTCGAGATTGGCTGGATCTCTCATTAAATCACTCTCTTCCCTCTTCTCTTCTTATTCTATCAAGGTAAAGATCTACTCTTTTATCTTATATGAGAAACTTGTTACCCTGCAAGGAACCAGAATTTTTAACTCATAGGAAAGCTCTTTGATCATCTTAACCATCTGGTAAGCATTTATAATAATGTGGAATTGAGTTTTGAGTTTACAGTTGCTCTATTCTTTGAGCATTTGATGAGTCGTATGTTGTACATGCTCCAGGGCTTTCTTGGTGGCAGGCAAGAAGCCAGAAGAGGCAGTTCAAGCTACCCTTTCCTCATTGCCTGATGAAGTTATTGACTATGTTGGAGTTTCATCTCTGCTTGGAGAAGAGGCACTAGCAGAGCATAGGCACAAGCTGGAGTTCTTGCAGCAACAAGAAGAGCTTATCAAGGTCCAATTTCCTGCAAGATAAATTCAATTTGGTAGTTTGTCACTGGTGAAGTTGTGCAATTGCAGGATTAGAAATCAATTATGTAAGTTCTAGTGTGTGGACATCATTTAGCTTATTTGATTGCCTGATTCTTGTTTGAATTGTACTGGTACTTTCTACTTGTGGCCTCTTGGTATTAAAAGTTTGTTTGGTTACAGGAAGAGGAGGAGTGAGGAGAGTGTAGTCAAATCTACCTTCTTCACCTCAATGCAAATGACCAGGGATAGAGCCAAAAAGAGTTCCTAGCAAGATCCTAGAAAGATGGAATATTGAAGTTCTCCATCCACAGTTAGCCCAAAGCACATTGATGTAACCAAGCTCAACTTTTTAGTAGTGTGGAGAAAATGATGTGACTTGTTGAGGTGACAACCATAATTCGTCTGTGTCTTGTACAAGTGTAGTGTGGATTGAGGTGGCCTCTTCTGGTAGCACATGTTTCATACACTAAAACTTTTGCATTTAAATAGGCATGCTCTTCTGCAGCACTGGATAAAAGTGATTCAACTATGCACTGCTTCGTGTAATCTCGACTCATGACTATAAAAAACCAAATCATTTTTGTTGCTCCTGGCTTTGGTGTTATAGTACAAATAGGTCCTGGATCAGTGATCTTTGAATATCTTCAGAAAGGCTAAATCCCCTGCCTGGATTTCTATGGTTCACCAACTACAAGCGAGTCTGTTCCATATATGTAAAATGACCAGCCATAACACACAGCACAACTCCAAATTGCAACCATCCAATCATTATATATTTTGCTCGGGGGGGGTAGTCATTGGTTGGAGTAGCAATATACGTGCGAACAAATGATAGAGTATTTTAAAAACATGGGGGCTAAAAATTATAAATGGACTTATGAGTATTATAGGGTATCAAAAATGGCACTGGACATCTTTAAAGTACTATAGGGTAAGGGAATAATAAGTAATTTGGAATTATATGTAATGCAAGCCATTTTTCTATTAACCCAAAGTAGAAATTTACATAATGATAGCATGTGAAAAAAAATAAAAATTGAAAGTAATACCCCCCTATTAAATAGTGGTTGTTCGCACCTATATCCTTAACTTTTTAACACACTCCCCCCCCCCCCGAGATATTTTGAAGAGATAGAATTCTTTTCTTACACATAATCTCTCTATGCTAAAGATTTGCCATCCCATTCCCGATTCCTTCTCCTCAGCTTTGCCTGCTCCTTGTTAAATTTCTCCTTCCCTTTGGCCAGGAGTGGGTCATGCACCACATACTGGTTGGGATCCTCATTCCTAGCCAGATGTGTAGCAAAAAAAATATTTTACTCAAGTAGGTCACACACACAACAGGAGATCACATACATTGAGAACAGACAACTACAACTACTTCAGAATGGTTCACCAACTACCCCAAGTTATTTTCACAGTTTAACAGAATTCTTCAAATTGTACTGAAAATAAACTAAAAAACTAAATTTCGGGTGTTGGCATTCTTGTCATTGATGTGTATGTGTACGTTGTCTGTATACAGAGCTCTTACCTGGGCTATGAGGTTATTCTGCAAAGTTTTTGAGCTCAACCAATCTTTTGTATATTAGTTACTACTGAAATCCTTCAAAGAGAGTGTGATTATTTCAACTTCTTTACCTTTCTCAGTTCAAAACCTTAGAAATATCTTTCATGTACACTGTGATAGGCGCTTTGCACAACACACATAAATATTCTCCATTGAAGCCACATGGGACAGACAAGAATCAAACCAATACTGGAGGAACTTACTACATGTCATGTCAATATTCATAAGGAACTTTTGGCATGAGCCAATCTTAAACTTGTTACATGTTATGTCATTATATATAAGAAATTATTGAAGTTACACATAGACATGTTTCATGCCTTCTATGTGGTATAACCAATCAATCGAGAGAGCTCCCAATGTGTGGGTAGTCCTTAGTGACTCCTCTCTAGAGTTGGCAAACTTATGTATGGGCAAAACATGGTACCCAACTATGATGTACCAACTATAAGGATGGTAGTTGAGACATCCTACATGTTATTTTAGCTTTGTAGAAATTTTGTGGTTGAGACATTCCACATGTAACATATTGCTTTGCATTCTTAATATATATATGTAAAGTGAAAAGGGGTTCACAAAGAAATCTCAAAATTGAGCCTATTAAAATAAAAGATATGCATCATGCATGTAAAATCAAAATATATGAATACAAAGTAGTATGATAGTCAATGCAAAATTGAAAACTTAAACTTTATTTCACAAACATTTCATGGTGACAATCTTTGCAACAAATAGAGTTTGCTCCTCCTTCTACCAATGTCTTTGTGGCACATATATCACAAGTGAACTTAGGTAATTTACGAAAAATAGACCTTTTTTGCTTGGAGTGTGATACAAACATATGAGGGGGCCGTTTCAAAGGGGGGCGTGAAATACTTCTTTCACCAATTTTGGAAGTGGGGTGTTTCCTCCCATGCCCCATTCTAGTATGCTTCACATTCTCTTATATGGAAGAAATAAAATCTCGGAAAGGGAGATCAATTGTTTTGGGCCTCTCAAAACTTGAAGGTTCCAAAAATGTGGCAATATAAGCTTGAAGAACTTGCAATTTCCGTTTCATCTCATCTTCATTATCAACATCTAGAGAAGCTTTGCATAGTGAATCGATTTTATTCAATGAATTAAGCATCTTCTCTCAGATGACGTCATTTGAAGTAGCATCTTCTATTGGTTCATCCACTTTAGATGAACTCATAACATCTATGGTTTCCATGTTGGATTCCATATGCAAAATTTCTTTCACAAATTCATCGTCTTTAGGTTTTTCAAAGAATTCCTTGACTATAGATTGCACCCCAAATATATGTTTGCACGTAGAGACCCTATCCGGGCAATTACAATGGTCTGTTTTTAGAGACACACTATACTAAAGGGTAGGATTTGTCTCATTTTTTATATGGAATAGAAGATGTTCTTTGTCAACAACCTCCAAAACATCTATTGGAGACGATTGATAAGCTTTAAAAATCCTCTCTCCTCCCTTCAATCGATGTCGATGAACTTTGTCATTTTCTCTTCTTATGAATCTCTTTGAATCACCTACACGTTAAACAAGTAAAATTCAAATTAATATCATATACGATACACATTTGTAAATTATGACAATTCAAACAAAAAATGATCTAAACCCAAATAACAAAAACAATTAAGGAACTTACTTATTCGTTCAATTATTTTGAATTGACTCAATAATGCAGGTTCGCCCAAACGGGTGCCATCTTTCACACTTCCGATAATTACCACAATTAGGTCTCTAAGAGACCGGTTGACCTTCCCTTGGAAGAGAGTATACTTTATCAACTCCCAATGTCGTTCAACATGGTTCGTCGTGTCTATGCCACTATATGGGAAAAACCTTCTAAACCGAGGCCGCAATCTTCTCCAAGGCACATTAATTCCGGCCCATCCGGAATTAATGTATATAGCAAATGCCGGAATGTGTTGAAATTCAACACAAAATCATCTCAAATTCTCATCAAAGTGGATGTTATTAGGACAAAACATCAAAGATGTGTAAAGCTCTCCATACACGGTATTTGTCCTCGTTAGGGACTCAGATGAATAAGTTCTCATTCCATGCTTTCATGACATAAAAGTGACATAAAAACAGCCTTCTAACGGGTTATAATTTTGTACCCCCTTCATAAGTCCAAAAATAGACATCATTGTTTACAATATTTTGAATAGCATTCAATGATGTCTTATGTTTATCAATTACAATGGCGGAAGGCCTAATTTTTCCCAACGACTCAAAAACATGTGTTAAAACCATTTCTATAGCTAGACCCTCGTGCCCTTGTTTCATGTCATTGCTACAAAGCATGTAGAAGACGGGAATTCCTATTCCATCTTTATTCGGGACAATTGCCGTATAAAGCAGCAATCCATATTGATTAGTTTTGAAAGTATAGTCCAAGGCCTAAGAGTTAGTAGCGAAAAACCTTTGAGCCGAAGTTTTCATGAACTCATCTTGAATGACAACCACAAATGGTTTTTTCCGTAGATCCTCGTCCATAGGTGCATATGATTGGTAGTAAAGAACTTTCCCTTGGGCTTGAAGTCTAGTGATCTCAATTTGTGCCGCATTCCAATCGTCCTTACGAAGTGAATCTACATGAAAAAAAATAATAGTCATAAGCAAGTTAAAATATTAAAAACTTATAAATTTATGAACTCTAAAGCACATATTATAAAAAAACTTGTGTAATTTTTTTATTTTAGAATAAATTATTTATATTGAAAATGGTGATTACAATCATAAGGAAAAAAATAAAGTCATAGGAAGAGTTAACATACCATTGATTATCAAGGAATATGCAAGAATGTGCACTTCATTTTTTATGATGAAGAACCTATATGTAGGACGCTTTAAATCCGTCACCCTTTCGGAAAATAAGTCTTGCGCCCTCTCCGATGCCGCTTCCACGATTCGCGGCGAATGCATGTATTTTAAATTCTTCATAACTAATGCTATCACGCGAGGGTGAACCGGTACCAAAAAAAGATCCGCATCGGATCCCGGGTTATGACCACTATGTTTGCTATGAATATATATGGTGGCATGGATCAAATTACTTGAACACCTCGATATCTTAGGTTCCACTACTTTTATTTGAAACTCATAATCACATAATCTAGAAGTCTTATTTCCTCTAGATTTTCTTCGATCTATGGGTTTCACATCACTCACTTTTCTATGAGGACGCTCTTTGTTTCCACCCCGGTGACAACGATAATAAGTCACCGTTTTTGTTTTCCACACATGACATTTATAACGCCTCCTTAAAACAATGTGTTTTGTATAAAATAAATCAAGGGATGTATTTAGTTCCTCCAATGAAACAGTTACTATTTCATCCCACATTTTTTTTTTCTTGACACACTTCACATAAATTCATACAATCTTGTATGAATAAAAAATTAATACCTCCCAAATTGATATCTGTACTCCATTGAATACGAATTCCATTTGTTGTCGAAGATATTGACAAATATTTTCAATTTTTATTAACATGTCATTTGTGCACAATCGAACGCCCATACTCGATTGGTGGAATTTTTCTATCATTTGTGTCTCTTAAAGAACACAATGCAAAGACACCAAAAAATTGTACAACTTTTAATTTTTTTTGAATTTTTTTCCACCTCTCAATTGTATGGGTTTCCATGTTGTTAATTGTGGAACGCCCATGAAGCTTTGAGAAGGGACAATAAAAAGGATTTGCTTTATGAATTTGGTGAAATGAAGGAAAATATTCCCCTTATGCAATCAATCATAAATGCTTCGGATTGAAGGGTGAAATGTACATACTTTCAGGGTTCTCTATCTCGACGTCGTGACAGTGTCGTGTCATGACGGACCCCTCCGTCACAACACAATAGGGTCCATGTAGGATCAACCTAGGGGGAAGCTAGTAGGGTGGGTAAAATACTTACCTTCTTGCCAAGGTGGCGTCCTATGTGGCAAAAAAAGCCGACGTGGATGTGAATATGCCTAGCGCCAGGTAAACCATTTTGCCATTATGTTTATCATTCTGTTAAAATCAAAGTAGTAAAATATGACTAAGGAGGGTGTGGGGCGGACGAGGGCGGAGGGGGGCGGGAACGGGGTTTTTTTTTTTTTTTTTTTTTTTGACCGGGGGGGGGGGAACAGAGCGGACGGGGGAGGGAACACGGTTTTTTTGTTTTTTCTTTTTGCGGACGTGGGTTGGAAACGGGGGCGGACGGGGGCGGACGGGGGCGGACGGGCGCTAGTAATTTTTTCCCCACTTTATCTCTACTTTGTTGACATGTCATCACACGTGGACATCTTACATCCTACGTGTCCTAAATGGGGTAATGTAATTACACATAGAATTCGGTAAAATTCAAGTCCGTCAAGATAAAGACAGCATCCGGCATAATGTCGTGACGGATACGTGTTGTGACGGCACGACATTATGCCGAGATTAGCCTCCGTCACGACACAATAGACAACCCTGCATACTTTGGAAATTTAAAGTCTCAATGGGGCCATTCACGGTTAGGGTACTACTTTTAGCCGTCTAACGGAAAACGGATTTTTTTGGATAACTTCACATTCTTGGTATGCTTAGATTTGTATTGTGAAGCATATTTTGGATCATACCTACATTTCATACTCCATATTGAGTACACTGACAAAGTTAATTTAGAAGGAATAGGGTCATCCAAGATATCCTTTTGATTCCTTAAAGGACATTAAGGAGTATTGTCTTAATTGTTCACCTTAGGATCAAGGAATGAAAAGGACAACAAGAATCAATCGAAACAATCTCAAATTTTTTCCTCACACTCATCGTTCAAGTGTGTACCAATAGAACCAAATATGTATTGAATAGCAATTGCCCAACTTTACATGTGGCACCAAACATGTCCAAATATACATATACTCACGGCCACACGTAAAAGGAACATTTAGTATTAGAATTGGACAAAAAAATTTATATGAATGGACACATGACACTTTTACTAAGGTACCAAGATACATAACAGGAAATAATTGACCACCAATGCACACCTAAATAGCAAAAAAATGCCACTGATGTGGCCTAGGGTTTAGGGTTTAGGGTGATTATTAAATAATAATAAAAATCTTTCTTGATAAAGCTTATGAACTATCTACTTGTTTATGTAAAATTTATTGATCAAATAATAATATATCATGATAAAAATCAAAATTAATGCGACAAAGTCCTTAAGTCCTTTGTCCCGAAAGTAGTACCCTGATCGTGAATGGCCCCCAATACGAATATCCTCAAAGGATGATGAAGTGAACTCATGAGGTGTCGGAGTTCCAATGTTCATATGTTCAATACCTTCCACCAACAAGTCTTCCGGGAAACTTAGTAGTGAGAGCGTAGAGCGGAGAGCGGAGAGCGGAGAGCGGAGAGCGGAGAGCGGAGAGCGGAGAGCGGAGAGCGGAGAGCGGAGAGCGGTGATTGGAGAGCGACAAAATTTAGATTTTATTGGGTAATTTTAGGAGAAGCCGTGCCTATTTCTGTGGATTTAGGGGTAGTTTGAATTCAATTTGTTGGAAAGGCACCCCATTCCCGTGGACATAAGAAACCTGAATTGTTCGAGAAACCAACGGATCCTATAGGCGTGGAAGATTCCATTTGTTCTCAAACATCCTAGAGTCTAGGTTTGAAATGTTTCATATTAAATTAGGGCTGACGTCACCACTTGAAATCAAACATAAACATATGATGAACAATGTAAGTGTACATAAATGATTTCCACAAAGTGATAAATTGCGCCAAGTAGGTTGGGTACTATTTCCAAGTACGATTAGATTTCAATAATTACCATACACAAAATATTTGATTGGCCGAGAAAATGTTCATGAAGATAGGTGCCAAACTCAAGACTTACAAAAATGTGTATTCAGTTCAAGTAGCTATATACAACCATCCTCTACTTTATTTCCATCTACACCCTATCGGCCGGGCATGTCCAATATGGGTAAAATGATTCAAAGATCATGCCATATAACTCCTCCGCACACCAGCAACTCTCCAATTCATCCCTTAGTTTAGCCAATGAACGCAATGATAAATCCCCCAAGTCCGACATAAGAATCCTCTGCGAAATTTTTGAGCTGACGTGGCGGCTACGAGAGAACCACATCATGTTCATTTGAAATTGTGTGATGAGGTTATGTTCGCGTGGCAAACACACCCTTAAGTCTACATTGGGACCCATGGCGTATTCATATTGAGCCAAACGAAGAGCATTGTACTCCACACTTTTATCCACAACATTTTTCCATGATTTGCAACATAGCCTCAAATCGTGGATTAGCGACAAACGACGTTGGGTGTCCAATACCGTCTCCCGGCCCGTATCCACATTTGCGGCACCCACCAATAAGTTGGGAACTAAGACTGACAATTGTACATATAGGTCCAGATGTAGTACGAGTGGCTCCATGACGTGCAATTAGAGCGATCTTCCACAACCTGATGAACAAATGATGAGGTACACAAATGAACTCAAAATCCAAGTAAATTTTGGCCAAGAACTTAACCTCAACCCAAAGACTCAAGAATGCTTAAAATTCACAAGAGTCTTAAACTCACACACAAGAGCATACAATTTGAAATTTTTGGCCAAGGCCTCAACCCCATATACAAGAGCTAACAATCACAAACTTTTGGCCAATGCCTTAACCTCACACACAAGAGCCACTAATCTGATATGTTTGGCCAAGGCTTTAACCTCATATACAAGAGCCCACAATCTGAAATATTTGGCCAAGGCCTTAACATCACATTCAAAAGCCTACAATCTGAAATTGTTGGCCAAGGCCTTAACCTCACACACAAGAGCCAACAATCTGAAATTTTTGGGCAAGGGCTTAACCTCACACACAAGAGCCACTAATCTGATATGTTTGGGCAAGGGCTTAACCTTACACACAAGAGCCACTAATCTGATATGTTTGGCCAAGGACTTAACCTCATATACAAGAGCCTACAATCACAAATTTTTGGCCAAGCCCTTAACCTCATATAGAAGAGGATACAATCACAAATTTTTGGCCAAGGCCTTAACCTCACATACAAGAGCCACTGATCTGATATGTTTGGCCAAGGACTTAACCTCATATACAAGAGCCTACAATCACAAATTTTTGGCCAAGCCCTTAACCTCATATAGAAAAGGATACAATCACAAATTTTTGGCCAAGGCCTTAACCTCACATATAAGAGCCCCTAATCTGATATGTTTGGCCAAGGCCTTAACCTCACATACAAGAGGCTACAATAACAAGTTTTTGGCCAAGGCCTCAACCCCATATACAAGATCTAACAATCACAAACTTTTGGCCAATGCCTTAACCTCACACACAAGGGCCACTAATCTGATATGTTTGGCCAAGGCTTTAACCTCATATACAAGAGCCCACAATCTGAAATATTTGGCCAAGGCCTTAACATCACATTCAAAAGCCTACAATCTGAAATTGTTGGCCAAGGCCTTAACCTCACACACAAGAGCCAACAATCTGAAATTTTTGGCCAAGGCCTCAACACCATATACAAGAGCTAACAATCTAAAATTTTTGGGCAAGGGCTTAACCTCACACACAAGAGCCCCTAATCTGATATGTTTGGCCAAGGCCTTAACCTCACATACAAGAGGCTACAATAACAAATGTTTGGCCAAGGCCTCAACCCCATCTACAAGAGCTAACAATCACAAACTTTTGGCCAATGCCTTAACCTCACACACAAGAGCCACTAATATGATATGTTTAGCCAAGGCTTTAACCTCATATACAAGAGCCCACAATCTGAAATATTTGGCCAAGGCCTTAACATCACATTCAAAAGCCTACAATCTGAAATTGTTGGCCAAGGCCTTAACCTCACACACAAGAGCCAACAATCTGAAATTTTTGGCCAAGGCCTCAACACCATATACAAGAGCTAACAATCTAAAATTTTTGGGCAAGGGCTTAACCTCACACACAAGAGCCCCTAATCTGATATGTTTGGCCAAGGCCTCAACCCCATCTACAAGAGCTAACAATCACAAACTTTTGGCCAATGCCTTAACCTCACACACAAGAGCCACTAATCTGATATGTTTGGCCAAGGCTTTAACCTCATATACAAGAGCCCACAATCTGAAATATTTGGCCAAGGCCTTAACATCACATTCAAAAGCCTACAATCTGAAATTGTTGGCCAAGGCCTTAACCTCACACACAAGAGCCAACAATCTGAAATTTTTGGGCAAGGGCTTAACCTCACACACAAGAGCCACTAATCTGATATGTTTGGGCAAGGGCTTAACCTTACACACAAGAGCCACTAATCTGATATGTTTGGCCAAGGACTTAACCTCATATACAAGAGCCTACAATCACAAATTTTTGGCCAAGCCCTTAACCTCATATAGAAGAGGATACAATCACAAATTTTTGGCCAAGGCCTTAACCTCACATACAAGAGCCACTGATCTGATATGTTTGGCCAAGGACTTAACCTCATATACAAGAGCCTACAATCACAAATTTTTGGCCAAGCCCTTAACCTCATATAGAAGAGGATACAATCACAAATTTTTGGCCAAGGCCTTAACCTCACATACAAGAGCCACTGATCTGATATGTTTGGCCAAGGACTTAACCTCATATACAAGAGCCTACAATCACAAATTTTTGGCCAAGCCCTTAACCTCATATAGAAGAGGATACAATCACAAATTTTTGGCCAAGGCCTTAACCTCACATATAAGAGCCCCTAATCTGATATGTTTGGCCAAGGCCTTAACCTCACATACAAGAGGCTACAATAACAAGTTTTTGGCCAAGGCCTCAACCCCATATACAAGATCTAACAATCACAAACTTTTGGCCAATGCCTTAACCTCACACACAAGGGCCACTAATCTGATATGTTTGGCCAAGGCTTTAACCTCATATACAAGAGCCCACAATCTGAAATATTTGGCCAAGGCCTTAACATCACATTCAAAAGCCTACAATCTGAAATTGTTGGCCAAGGCCTTAACCTCACACACAAGAGCCCACAATCTGAAATATTTGGCCAAGGCCTTAACATCACATTCAAAAGCCTACAATCTGAAATTGTTGGCCAAGGCCTTAACCTCACACACAAGAGCCAACAATCTGAAATTTTTGGCCAAGGCCTCAACACCATATACAAGATCTAACAATCTGAAATCTTTGGGCAAGGGCTTAACCTCACACACAAGAGCCACTAATCTGATATGTTAGGCCAAGGACTTAACCTCACAAACAAGAGCCTACAATCTGAAATTTTTGGCCAAGGGCTTAACCTCAAAAACAAGAGCATAGAATCTGAAATTTTTGGGCCATTAAAAGTGAGAGCATCCTAAAATCCTAACCAAATCAACACCTGAATCCAACTCAAGAATAAGGACTACACATCTAGGGCAATCGGAAGTGAGAGCATTCACCTGAAACAAGGTTGACAATCTTGTAGAAACAGAGTTGAGAGTCTGAGCACTCAATAGGTTGGAGTAGCACAATGCTTGGGCTTGAAAGTATTACATGCCGAAATAGGAGAGCACGTGCTTGGAGCGGCACAATGTGAAAAGGGTGCACGGGGATGTGACCATAATTGGAAGGAGATATGCATTCAATGCATTACATTAATGGGATGAATCTGAACTTAACTAGGGGATCTTAACTAATATTGCACATAATGACAGAGGATGCAATATATAACATTATGGCTGTAATGCCACATGCAAAAATCTGGGATGAACCCCATACCCGGGGACCCTCTCGAAACCGAGAGGGTCCACAAGTAGTCCAACCACTCAAGTTGACAAAATCTAATTACCTACCTAATCCACATACATTCATGTAAAAATGAATACTATCCATAATATCCCCACCTTGACCCTCTCGGTTCCGAGAGGGTCTCACTGTCAAGGATACACAAACGTTTTCAACCTAAGTACCTACGTAATACACATACATGCACGTACAGAAGGCACATAATAGTTGTGAAAATCTGGTCCTTACTATCACAACCTACACCCGAGAGGGTATCACTCTCATGCATATACAAAAATTTCAAACGTAAGTACCCACCTAGACCACATACATTCACATCCACAAGGCACATCATAGTTGTAAAAATCTGGTCCATACTATCCCAACATTGACCCTCTCGGTTCCGAGAGGGTGGGCCTCTTATGAATACACAAACATTAACAACCTAAGTACCTACCTAGTCCACATACATACACATAGACAAGCCAAGTCATAGTTGTGAAAATCTGGTCCATACTATCCCCAACTTGACCCTCTCGGTTCCGAGAGGGTCTCACTTTCATGCACACACAAAAGTTTTGAACATGAATAACTACTTGGTCCAAATACATTCACATAAACAAGCCAAATCAGAGTTGTCGAAATGTGGTCCACACTATCCCAACCTCGACCCTCTCGGTTCCGAGAGGGTCTCCCTCTCATGCACTCGTAAACATTTTCAACATGAATTACTAGTTGGTCCACATACATTCACATACAAAAGCCACATCATAGTTTTCAAAATCTGGTCCATACTAAACCCATCCTAGACACTGTCTGTTCCGAGAGGGTCTCATCCTAGTGCACAAACAAAACTTTTCAACATGAACTAATAATTGGTCCACAAACAAACATATACACAAGACAAATCATAGTTGACAAAATCTGGTCCATTGTGGTACTTTTGGGCCACCCCCTTTCGAGGGAGCCTAAAAGTATCACACAAGCCCTTCGGTGAAGGTGGCCTGCATTTGCAGGCGCCCAAGCCGAACCCGGATGATAGGTGTATAACGTGAGTAGTTAGATTTTTAAGGGAGATTAAATATGCGTCGTAGTACCTCCGGAGGTTAGGCCTTAGTTTTTTACTACTGTGGCTTTAAACTCCACTAACCAATTTCATATCTAGTTCTAACCTTAACCTACACCTATTCTACGCGCAGACGCACCAGCCTTGAAACCAAGGCAATCCTAATTTGTGAATTGGGATGGTTCTGATACACCCAACCGGGTGTGACTCATACCACCCTAACTCAACGAACGGAATAACGACAATTTGATGGACCATTCAATTCTTCCTATTTCTTTATTTAGTTCTATTTAGTTTTCTAAGCGGGGGAACTTGGCCTAAGTCCCACCCTTCACACAAATTCCTTCTTAATTACTTATTTTTGTTTGCACGTCCTAACTTACTACATTAACATATTAGGCATCACCCCTTACCTCGGGTCTCTTGCCAACAAGGCTTTACGATTTATTTTGTATGTTTTGATTGTTAAATGTGTTTACACTGGATAGACCACGAAATGCAACTCAATGGAACCAGGGTGACGGGCGACCTGTAGGTTCAACCTGTTGCGCAATCTTCATAAATTGGGGCCATTACTCCCAATCTATGGGGCCAACAACATAATAGTGGATTCGCGGGTCATTAACCCCACCTTTCCACCAACAACATTCAGAGTGGTCGTGTCGGTGATTAATCCGACTTACCACACACGAAACTTGCTAATAAATGAAGCTACTACCACAAAACATACCAAGGGCCCCGAAAACAATGGAATTGGGTACTCCCTTGGCGGTCAAGTGGTCAAGCCACTTGACCTTACGAGATAGGTGAGTGGGTTTAGAGATGCGTACCTTAGCCGTGCTCCCTCCAATCCTAAATGGAAGGCTTAAGGTTAGTTAATTTACCTCAATTTTCCTCGGTTGATTTGGGCTTGATGTAGGCCGAGCCGCTACCTCCTTCCTTGCTCCACTTTCCGAGCGTCGACCTTGCCTCCTTCTTTGTAACTAGTTTGGTAGTAAGCGTACCTTAGTTAACAATTAAAATATAAAGTGTTATTCTGCCCTGTAATTTAATCCTAAGCATAATATTTATACTTAGTGCACCAAATTATCTTTCCAATGATCTAAAAATCACTCTAATCGGATAAGAAATGCAAAAGTTATGAGGGTTGGAAGTGTGAGGTCGATTCAACCGACCCTTCCAACCCACCTATCTACCTTCTAACTTCAAGAATTCATAGCACATTCCTTACTACTTGGATCTAGGCTTTCCTTATACCATTGGAAAGCTATGAACAAGCTCTAACTAGAAAAAATTATGACATCAGCAGGTTAAGCTAATAGAAATTCAGCGGACTCCTTGTAACACAGCAGTCAATCAAGAAGGCTTAAACTATGTATCTCGCCTTCAACAATTCATATCTAATTCAAATCTTAGTCAAATCAAACGTTCTATATGACCCTGGAGAGATATTAAAAAGATGTATTTGATAAAAATATGTGATTAGAAAGGTAAGCCGAAGTGAACCCAGCAGGTCCTCTGTAATGCAGCAGTCAACCAAAAGTTCTCAAACTATGTGTCCCATCTTGCACAATTCATATCTAATTCAAATCATGCTCAAATCAAATGTTCTAAGCCATTTTGGAAAGCTACACAAAAGTTCTACTTGGGAAAAATATAATTTCTTGGAATTAAAATTCCTATTGGGCTCGCAGGTCTGATCCAGCAGCCGCTACCCACAAGACCACCCAGTTTTTCTACTCCATCTTTGAAAATCCATAACTAATTGTCATCTCAACCAAATCACAAATGGGAAACGGCTATGGATAGCTATATGAAATCTCTCTAAGAGAAAAATGATAAGTATCTTGTTCTAGCTTTTGAACTAAGCCTTCAGGGCATTGGCAGATGAGGTCTATAATGCCTCTACTCAAAACTCTACCATCCAACCTACCTCTACAAAAGAAGGAATAATTTTGTTGGTGTGTTAATAAACACACAACCTAACTAGGAGAGAGAGAGTAGAGGAGGTTCTCAAGCCTTTCTTTTAGACCATTGAGAATACATGCTAAAGGATTTTTTCCTAACTACATTGAAGCAGGGCTTCGCCCAAAAACTAGAGAAAGAGAGAGTGCTACAAGGTGGAAGGAGGGGTTTTTAAACCCTCTCACAAAAGGGTTGGACCCCTCCTCCACCGGATCCATTTTTCAAACCCTTTCCCGAAATTTTGGCTCGGGGGTTTTCCCGGTTGAGGTTGCCACCCTCTCGCCGAGGTGGCTCCGACAAAAAACCTTTAGAAATCTTTCTAATTTTTCCGCCATCGAGTTGGCAAGGGGGCAAGTGGGCAAGTATCCCCCTTGCTCTCTTTCTTTTTTGTCTTCAAAATTCTTCACGCCGATTTTATCTTCTTACGTAAAACACCTCCAATAGTCTTGTGTGCCTCACACTAACTAATAAACTAACACTTGCTTAGCTAGCATCTACTAACATTTGCTTAGCTAGTTGTTTTTACTAGCTAGCACATTTTTTCTACTTTGCTATCTTCTAGCACTACTTAGTTTCATTTTGACCTTCCTTCTTCTAGGCTAAATGCTAAATGAACTAATTTTCCCTAAATTCCCTATCAATTCTAACTTTTAATGCTAACATTCTAACTAAAAGTGATCCCGCAGAGTGGTGGACCACTCAAAGGGTTCACATCCATACTGTCCCCAGCTTGACCCTCTCGGTTCCGAGAGGGTCTCACTCTCATGCACCCAAAATCAATTTCATTATGACTAACTAGATGGACCACATACATACACATAGACAAGCCAAATCATAATTGTCAAATTCTGGTCCATACTAACCCCAAATTCACCCTCTCGGTTCTGAGAGGGTCTAACACTCATGTACACACAAAAGTTTTGAACATGAATAACTAGTTGGTCCAAATACATTCACATACACAAGCCACATCAGAGTTGTCGAAATCTGGTCCACACTATCCCAACCTCGACCCTCTCGGTTCCGAGAGGGTCTCCCTCTCACGAACCCGCAAACAATTTCAACATGAATTACTAGTTGGTCCACATACATTCACAAACAAAAGCCACATCATAGTTTTCAAAATCTGGTCCATACTAAACCCATCCTAGACCCTCTCGGTTCCGAGAGAGTCTCATCCTAGTGCACACACAAAAATTCTCAACATGAATTACTAAGTGGTCCACAAAGAAATCTATACACAAGCCACATCATAGTTGTCAAAATCTGGTCCATACTATCCCCACCTTGACCCTCTCGGTTCCGAGAGGGTCTCACTCTCTTGCAAACACAAATCTTTTGAAGATGAATAACTAGTTGGTCCAAATACATTCACATACACAAGCAAAATCATAGTTGTCAAAATCTGGTCCTTAATATCCCCACCTTGACCCTCTGGGTTCCGAGAGGGTCTCCCTTTCATGCACCCGCGAACAATTTCAACATGAATAACTAGCTGGTCCACATACAGTCACATACTGAAGCCACATCATAGTTGTGAAAATCTGGTCCATACTAAAACCATCCTAGACCCTCTCGGTTCCGAGAGGGTCGGCCACTTATGGACATAAGATAAGTAATTGAAAGAGAGATTGAAAGGTAAAAAACACATAAGATGATGGAGTTAAATGGGGTTTTAAAAAGGGCAATGGAAATTCAACAAGGGAATTTGTAAGTAACTCAAACATAAAGAAAACATAAAGAATAGGGGTTCCAAACGCACTAGGTGTAGTCAACAACTAGGACTATCATGTCTATCACTAACCTCGCCCTGGTCGGCCTCTATGTCTAGGAAATCAAATACTACTTTGTTGAGAGGGCGAATGCGACGAGGAGGTGGGGAAGATGCTTCTGCCAAAAGATTGGCAAGGTCAGCGGCATACGAAGGGAGCTGGAAGGTTGTCGAAGGGGTTGCAAACATGTCCGCATTAAGGACACGAATGGGACTCTCATTTTGAACTCTGCACAGTCAAGACGGAAAAACAAAACAAATTAGTACAAGCCAAAAAATCCGATAGAAGAAGATACAAATACAAGCAAGTAAGAAGACAAGAACGAACTTACGCACACAACAAATCGAAATTGCGCTTGGCCATCTTCCGGGGAGGAGGACCAAAAACGGATCCTCGTTGTGGGGCAGCATGCTGAGAAGTGTGTTCTTGCTCAGTTTCACGCATAGGAAGGAGGATGGACTTAAAGATGTCGAGATCGGACTCAAGCGCCACAATATGACGTTGAATGGAACGACATGCAATCACGGAACCTCCTATAAAAACAAAATGGCATAAGATGAGCATAAGGGAATGAATGGGAAATGAAGTAAGGAAAAAAAACAAGGAAATGAAACAAGGAAAAGAAAAACCGACCAATGCCACATTGCCAATCCATAATAATGTCGTCTTTATCCGTGAGGACGGAGAAAATGATGGAGAAGAACTCCGGGCGCTTCTCACGAACACCTCTCCAAGGGACACCGTCCTCCCTCATCGACTGGTTTTTGGCATCCGCAAAACTGTTGAGCCAACCATCTCTCTTCAAATTGTAACCCATGTCTTCGAAGTCCGAAGTCCGAAGTCCGGACATTCAAAACCGAATCATTGCGCACAAGAACCTTGATGAAGAACTTGCGAGTCTGTAAGAAATGAAAATGATAGTATTAGGAAAACAAAATGGAAGAGCAAAAAAAAGAAAACTAGAAATGGATGAGGCAAGAAAGACATACCAAATCAGCTGGATTAGTAGGCGATTGGAGGTCGAGGTCATTCATCCCAAACCAGTCTTCGGCAACGTAGAAATCCTCTGTGTGTGCCCAGTTATGTATGGATCTAGAGACGTCAGGATCGGCGGCGTGTGCAAAGACAAGGACGCCGTCATCATGGAGGTTTGCGTTAGCGAAGGCAAATAGAACCTCAAAGTAAGAGGAAGAACGCTTGTTCCATTGAGGAACATCGGACGAAGATGACGAGATGCCAGGAATACATAGGTTCTCCGGCACATCTGCGAAGAGAAGATCAAGCCCTGTGTGCACCTTAGGTTTGGTATTAGGACGAATACGACCCGCTCCCACCTGGAAATAAAAAAGCCAAAGAAAAATATAAGAAACCAATTGGTAAAATAGAATGAATGAACGAGAAAACAACAGAATGTCGCACAAACCTTAGTAAGAAATTCCTGGATGCGACGGTAAGCCGGGGGGGCAACCTTGGACCGCATGCGTTCCTCTATAAGCTTCCCCATATCGACATTCTCAAGCAAAGACAGAGAAGACGACTTCTCCGAAGAAGTTGCGGAGGTATCCGGAGCGACGGCCTTCCTCTTGCGTGGCACGGAGGGAATGGTGACACCGCTATGTGTCGCAACCCTTGCTAGCCCCCCTTGACCATCTTGGTTATTTTGAATTCTAGCAAAGGTTACGAGTGGCTAACCCTTAGCATTCCGCCATGCTAATGGATAGCTCCTCTTACCCCGGACCAATAGTTCATAGGAGGGAACCAACCCTCCTACTTTGCTTTCGGGACTCACCCCTTAATCGGTAACCCATTTCCCCAATGTGGACTTCCATCCATGGAAGTCCAATCCTATGTTGATCATCGCGTTGCCGGGGCAACACTACAACAACCCGAACCATACTAGGCAACTATGGCCTCACAATGGGCCAATGCCCATGGAGGCCGTGCCGTTCGGCCTCGGGTGGGTGAGGCCACACCACCTCACCCATATAAGCCTCTAGGACTCTACGCGGGGCCCCTACCCCACCGTCAACCAACCTCTTGTCTCTCCACCAAGAGTTGGGGCCAAGTGGACATTTTCCCTTAGCCGCTGGGCCTAGAAGCCCCCAGCAGCTTCAGACCATCATAACTTCCTTGTATGATGTCTGATTCCAGCAACCAACCACTCCATCTTCATCTACGCTTCACGTAGATGCCGATGGACTCCTCACTTGCCCCATTCGGGCAAGTGGTGAGGAAGTTATGACTGTTTGAACCTTGGCAGTCCCGGGAATCACTCCCAGGCACTGCTGTAGCAGGGCGCTGTCCCGGGACAGCGCCCCACTCAAATGGCCATAACTCCTAGCTCACACCTCCGATTGAGGTGTTCTTGAGCATTCTAGAATCACTACGCCATGAGCTACGCATAACTCATGGCCTTACCCTTGTGCCTCCTAGTCTTCGTGGATGGGAGGCGTTCCCAACGCCCGGGGACCTCATCCACACTAGGATCACTTGGGCCCTCTCACCAACGGCGCCACAAGTCCCGGGTGTCACTCCGGGGTCCCCCTTGTGCCCATGGTGTTTCGGCCACTCCTCATGGAGAGGTGCGCGACACTCACCCCCACCAAACGGAGTCGATGCCCTCATCGACTATACTCGTAGTCGGCACACCAATTCTCAAGTTGCCATCCTCTATGGTGCGGCATTGTGTTTACCTTAGGGCGCGACCCCCACAATGCTTCTTCAAATTTGGCATAGTCCCAAAGGTGTCGTTTCTAGGTGGTCTGTTAGCGACCTTGGATTTTTCATCCAAGGACCTAAGCTATACTAGACCAACCTACTTTGGGACTCACTTGGGTTGCCCCTCCTTTGGGGCCTCCCCCGTTAGGCTCCACTAGCCTAACGTGACACATCTAGGCGAGACCTCAACGCTTCCACTAAGTTGTCTCGGTTGCAACTCCGAGATGGCTTTCCATTGTTAAGCCACGCCTTGATTGCACGGGGGTGATGCCAAGTCCCGCCCGACTCGGTTCCCACTTTGCTCTTTCGAGACATGGGTTCATGACTCCCATGCGCCAACTCTCGTTAGCTCGCGGGTAGCACTTTTATGAGCACGCGCCATCACCTGTCCCCGCCCGGACAAGCCCACAACTAAGAAGTTTCTTGGTTTTATCCAAGGCCCCTCCAAGCCATGGCCCCCAATTACTCGGCTTACCCAACCTAGTTTGGCATGTCTATTCCCCCTCTTCCATTAACCAAGCACAAGTACAAGACTAGGACCTCATCTCATACTTTTCTCTTTGCACCACTAAAGTTTGGACTTTATTCCCTCAAGCCAAAGAACAAGTGCATGTTGTGGAGCAATTAACCTCGAAGCTATGTTTGCTACTAGAGTCTCTCCCCCACTAAAGGAGATTGATGTCCTCATCAATGCCTACGCTTCTTTTTATTGGAATGTCTAGCCTTAGTTTCTTTAAAGTGCTTCACCAATTCATTGGTGTTCACCATGTCTCTTGCCGCCACCCAAGCGGTTTCTTTCTCATGGTATCCTCACCATTTCACCAAGTATTCCTTTGTACTTTTTCTTTCCTTTTCACTTGGGCTTCCTACACTTGAGGATGCCCTCTTACCTCATGTTCCAAATGACGTCCACAAGGTCGGGAGGTGGCCTAATCACTTGCTTGTGATCGGGCCACAAGGTGTCGTCCTAAAATGACTTTCGTAATGAGACATGAAATGTCGGATGCACTTTGATATCCGGCGGTAATTCCAACTTATACATGTCCTTGAACACTTGTTCCACAATGGAAAACGAAGCTCCAATTTTGGACATGAACTTTTGGAGCGAGGCCTTCCGGCTAAGTGAAGTTGTTCACATTCAACAACACCTTTTGGCCCACCTCATTCTCCACTTCGCGTCTTCCGGCATTGACTAGCACTTCGTAGCACCTTCGGGCTTTCTCCACCAACAACTTGGTCATCTCCAAGACTTGTTTACCATCCTTGGCCAAGTCCTCACCATCTTGGTTGAACTCTAGTGTTGAATGTGCCCCCTCGAGAACTAGGTTAATAGGTTGGAGCGCATCCACTCCATAAGCCACCACGAAAGACCACCCCTTGGTGGCCAAGTGCGTGGCTACATTGCAATTACACTCCGCTCGACCCACATAGTCCGCCCAATCTCCTTGGTCCGCCCCCACCAAGTTCCTCAAGTATTGCTTCAAGTCTCCATTCACACGCTTTGTTTTCCCATCCATTTGGGAATACACGGCCGTGCTAAACCTTAGTTTCAATACAACCTCCTTAGAGAAATGCATTGAAAATGCACTTGTGAACTTTGGATCTTGATCCCACACAATCACTCTTGGCAACCCGTGGTGCCTCAACCATCATTTGAGAAAAGGCTATGCGGTCTCCAACGCGGTGGCGGTTTCCACAATCGGCACCATGTGTGCCAACTTGGCAAACCACTCTACCATCAACAAGATGGCATCATACCCATGTGACTCCGGCAAACTTGTGATCAAGTCCATGCACATACTATGCCATGGCGCCGACGGGATAGGCAACGGTTGCAAGAAACCGCCTTGCTTTTGATAAGAGGCTCGGTTCACTTTGCACTTTGATTCAAGCCTCCACAAAGTGGGCTACATCTTCCTTTATGCACCGCCAATGGTACCTCTTTGACACCATTCTATGGCGGCTTTTTCTTTCTCCTCTATGGCCGGCAATAGGACTATCATATTCCTCCTTCAAAACCGATAGCCTCAACTTGCCTTGTGGCACATATACCCGACTTTGTTTGCACTTGAACAATCCGTCCACCAACTTAACCTCTTTGAGCACCTTGCTCTTGCGAAGCTCACCTAAAAGCTTTTGTGCTTTGGGGTAGTTAATTTACCCCTCCCGTATCTTGCATCACAAGTTTCCTTTGCCGGCACACATTAGCCACAAGGTCTGGATGGTTCTCATTGCTTGGAACTATTCCGGTCTACTTCGCGCATCCGGCACCACATTTCCACGGTCCGGTTTGTGGATCAAATCCACCTTTATAAGCGCCAAACTATCATGCCACCGCAATGACTTGGCGCTCACTTGCGATTGAATGTCAAAATTCTTTTAGGACACATTGTCCATGTAGACCTTTGATTTGTGCGACCCCAAATAGTATCGCCACATCTTCAAGCAATGCACTACCGCAAAGAAGTTGTTTGGCATGAGTTGGTTGTCTTCTTTGACAACCATCGAACTTCATGCTCGCATATGCAATGGCCATCCATCTTACATTAACAATCCATCATTGGCAAAGTCATTCACCCCCGTATGCACCCCTCAAAAGGTTTGTCAAGCTCCGCGAACTTGAGCACGGGCGGCGAAGAGAACTTGGTCTTAAGCTCCCCAAAGACTCGTGACAAACATCATCCCACTCTTGGGATAGCCATTTCTTTCACAAGTCGAGCTTCATGCTCTCATATGCAATGGCCATCCATCTTGCATCAACATCCGCCAATGGTAAAGTCACTCGCCCCCCGTATGCACCTCAAAAGGTTTTTCAAGCTCCGCAAACTTGAACACGGGTGGTAAAGAGGAACTTGGTCTTAAGCTCCTCAAAGACTTGGTGGCAAGGCTCATCCCACTCTTGGGATAGCCATTTCTTGCACAAGTTGCACAAGCTTCTACAACCATGGAGCTTAATGCTCCTATAAGCAATGGTCATCCATCTTGGATCAACATCCGCCAATGGTGAAGTCCTTCGCCTTCATGTGCACCTCAACATGCTCATGAAAACCCGGAAACTTAACCACATCTTGTGAAGGGAACTTGCTCTTGAACTTCCCAAAGGCTTGGTGACCAGGCTCATCCCACTTTTGGGATAGCTATTTCCTCAATAAGTTGAGTAAGGTCTTAGCAACCTTAAAACAAATCTAGAATGAAGTGGTGGTAGTAGTTGGCTAGGCCAACCAATGACCTAAGCCTTTTTTGAGTCAAGGGCCAATTCTCTTCTTGGATTGCCTTGACATTCTTCATGTTTGTCCACCAACTTCCTTAGTCACTACATGCCTCAAGAACTCAATTTCTTGTTGAGCAAAGTTATTTTTCACTCCTTGGCGGTAACTTTTGGGCAACACATTGGCGAATACATCATTGTATCTCACCAACATCCCACCAAAGTGGTTTAGGGGAGGCCCATCTTTCCTAGCCTCCCCATAAGTTCTATCGAGTTGCTCCAATTGAACGACGACCATTATGTTGGCCATTTTTCATTTGGTCCATTAAGACCAAATTCAACTTGGGTCCTCCTACCATAGGAGTCCTTATCAATTTGAACTTCATCTCTTTGCCATTATGACACATCATAATGCATCGCAAGCACACCGGCTTGCACCTCACATCTCTCATGTGAGTTTCAAAGAAGGTGACCTTTCCAATGACATGCACGTCACTTATTTCACATAGAGTGAAATCTTGACAAAAATCTAATGTCCCACATCAAAAGGTTACATGCATCGCCGCATCCTTTGCTTCATGCGGTTCGCCCTTTGCAAACCGTACTTTGGTGGGCTTGCCGGCTCTACCCGTCCGCGAGCCCCAACCCCCTTGTGAGCTTTCGGCTCATGAAAGAGTCCGTTGCCTCTTTGACAACTCACGAGACATATCTCCCATTCATTTGAGCCTCAAGGTATACATGACTTGGCCTTGGCTTAAGGCTACTAGCCTTGGCCACAAAGCCACCATCTAATTCTCCGTCCACCGCAACAATATGTTTTGGCTCGGTCCGCAAAGCCAACTTTTAACATTTCGTCCGTGGGACGAATTGGTTTAGTGCCACAAAAGCAATTTCCAATAATTTGTCCACAAAACAAACATGTTTTGCCTTGGTAGCACAAAGCCACCTTCCCACACTCCGTCCGCGACACGAACATGAATTGCCTTGGTAGGACAAACCCACCTCCCAACATTCCGTCCGCGGCACAAGTATGATTTGCTTTGGAAGCATAAAGCCACCTTTCAACATTCCGTCCGCGGCACCAACATGTTTTGCCTAAGTAAAATGGACCAAACAATTTGCACTCATTTCTTTAGGACCTACTTTTGGCTAAAGCCACTTGTGGTGATGCGCCGCCAAACTTCTCTTTGTGACCATCGGCTTCAATGCTCTTGCAAACTTGATGGTCCCCACCATGTCCTCAAGAAGCCTTAGGGACTTAAACAAGGCATCCACCACCCGCTTTTAAAACCCCACCTAAAAGGATGCATTTCTTAGAAAGCTCGTCCGTTTTAGGTGTATCCTTCATTTGTGCGTTTGAATAGCGCACATAGGCCTTAAGAGGCCCCGGGCATTAGCACCAATACCTTCCAAGCATTTCGAATTGGAATTTCAATCCAACATTAATGCCCTCCAAGGTTTTGGGTGCATTCGGTATTCTAGGCCCCAAATGTTTTTTTTTTTTTTTTTTTTTTTTAAGGTGTGCGGGAGCCCTTTCAAAGGACTCCACCATTTTCCTTACTAAATCCACCATCATGCCCACCATTGTCATTAGAACTAATGGTATGGTCAAATTCCATTTACACATGATCTTTGTTCCAATTTGAGCCTCACAACCTTTTGGAAAACCCGGGCTCACCATAATAACCCGCTTATATGATAGCCATGCTTCCCTCAAAGTGCTAGCTCAAATATTGGAACCCTGCTCTGATACCAAGTGTCGCAACCCTTGCTAGCCCCCCTTGACCATCTTGGTTATTTTGAATTCTAGCAAAGGTTACGAGTGGCTAACCCTTAGCATTCCGCCATGCTAATGGATAGCTCCTCTTACCCCGGACCAATAGTTCATAGGAGGGAACCAACCCTCCTACTTTGCTTTCGGGACTCACCCCTTAATCGGTAACCCATTTCCCCAATGTGGACTTCCATCCATGGAAGTCCAATCCTATGTTGATCATCGCGTTGCCGGGGCAACACTACAACAACCCGAACCATACTAGGCAACTATGGCCTCACAATGGGCCAATGCCCATGGAGGCCGTGCCGTTCGGCCTCGGGTGGGTGAGGCCACACCACCTCACCCATATAAGCCTCTAGGACTCTACGCGGGGCCCCTACCCCACCGTCAACCAACCTCTTGTCTCTCCACCAAGAGTTGGGGCCAAGTGGACATTTTCCCTTAGCCGCTGGGCCTAGAAGCCCCCAGCAGCTTCAGACCATCATAACTTCCTTGTATGATGTCTGATTCCAGCAACCAACCACTCCATCTTCATCTACGCTTCACGTAGATGCCGATGGACTCCTCACTTGCCCCATTCGGGCAAGTGGTGAGGAAGTTATGACTGTTTGAACCTTGGCAGTCCCGGGAATCACTCCCAGGCACTGCTGTAGCAGGGCGCTGTCCCGGGACAGCGCCCCACTCAAATGGCCATAACTCCTAGCTCACACCTCCGATTGAGGTGTTCTTGAGCATTCTAGAATCACTACGCCATGAGCTACGCATAACTCATGGCCTTACCCTTGTGCCTCCTAGTCTTCGTGGATGGGAGGCGTTCCCAACGCCCGGGGACCTCATCCACACTAGGATCACTTGGGCCCTCTCACCAACGGCGCCACAAGTCCCGGGTGTCACTCCGGGGTCCCCCTTGTGCCCATGGTGTTTCGGCCACTCCTCATGGAGAGGTGCGCGACACTCACCCCCACCAAACGGAGTCGATGCCCTCATCGACTATACTCGTAGTCGGCACACCAATTCTCAAGTTGCCATCCTCTATGGTGCGGCATTGTGTTTACCTTAGGGCGCGACCCCCACAATGCTTCTTCAAATTTGGCATAGTCCCAAAGGTGTCGTTTCTAGGTGGTCTGTTAGCGACCTTGGATTTTTCATCCAAGGACCTAAGCTATACTAGACCAACCTACTTTGGGACTCACTTGGGTTGCCCCTCCTTTGGGGCCTCCCCCGTTAGGCTCCACTAGCCTAACGTGACACATCTAGGCGAGACCTCAACGCTTCCACTAAGTTGTCTCGGTTGCAACTCCGAGATGGCTTTCCATTGTTAAGCCACGCCTTGATTGCACGGGGGTGATGCCAAGTCCCGCCCGACTCGGTTCCCACTTTGCTCTTTCGAGACATGGGTTCATGACTCCCATGCGCCAACTCTCGTTAGCTCGCGGGTAGCACTTTTATGAGCACGCGCCATCACCTGTCCCCGCCCGGACAAGCCCACAACTAAGAAGTTTCTTGGTTTTATCCAAGGCCCCTCCAAGCCATGGCCCCCAATTACTCGGCTTACCCAACCTAGTTTGGCATGTCTATTCCCCCTCTTCCATTAACCAAGCACAAGTACAAGACTAGGACCTCATCTCATACTTTTCTCTTTGCACCACTAAAGTTTGGACTTTATTCCCTCAAGCCAAAGAACAAGTGCATGTTGTGGAGCAATTAACCTCGAAGCTATGTTTGCTACTAGAGTCTCTCCCCCACTAAAGGAGATTGATGTCCTCATCAATGCCTACGCTTCTTTTTATTGGAATGTCTAGCCTTAGTTTCTTTAAAGTGCTTCACCAATTCATTGGTGTTCACCATGTCTCTTGCCGCCACCCAAGCGGTTTCTTTCTCATGGTATCCTCACCATTTCACCAAGTATTCCTTTGTACTTTTTCTTTCCTTTTCACTTGGGCTTCCTACACTTGAGGATGCCCTCTTACCTCATGTTCCAAATGACGTCCACAAGGTCGGGAGGTGGCCTAATCACTTGCTTGTGATCGGGCCACAAGGTGTCGTCCTAAAATGACTTTCGTAATGAGACATGAAATGTCGGATGCACTTTGATATCCGGCGGTAATTCCAACTTATACATGTCCTTGAACACTTGTTCCACAATGGAAAACGAAGCTCCAATTTTGGACATGAACTTTTGGAGCGAGGCCTTCCGGCTAAGTGAAGTTGTTCACATTCAACAACACCTTTTGGCCCACCTCATTCTCCACTTCGCGTCTTCCGGCATTGACTAGCACTTCGTAGCACCTTCGGGCTTTCTCCACCAACAACTTGGTCATCTCCAAGACTTGTTTACCATCCTTGGCCAAGTCCTCACCATCTTGGTTGAACTCTAGTGTTGAATGTGCCCCCTCGAGAACTAGGTTAATAGGTTGGAGCGCATCCACTCCATAAGCCACCACGAAAGACCACCCCTTGGTGGCCAAGTGCGTGGCTACATTGCAATTACACTCCGCTCGACCCACATAGTCCGCCCAATCTCCTTGGTCCGCCCCCACCAAGTTCCTCAAGTATTGCTTCAAGTCTCCATTCACACGCTTTGTTTTCCCATCCATTTGGGAATACACGGCCGTGCTAAACCTTAGTTTCAATACAACCTCCTTAGAGAAATGCATTGAAAATGCACTTGTGAACTTTGGATCTTGATCCCACACAATCACTCTTGGCAACCCGTGGTGCCTCAACCATCATTTGAGAAAAGGCTATGCGGTCTCCAACGCGGTGGCGGTTTCCACAATCGGCACCATGTGTGCCAACTTGGCAAACCACTCTACCATCAACAAGATGGCATCATACCCATGTGACTCCGGCAAACTTGTGATCAAGTCCATGCACATACTATGCCATGGCGCCGACGGGATAGGCAACGGTTGCAAGAAACCGCCTTGCTTTTGATAAGAGGCTCGGTTCACTTTGCACTTTGATTCAAGCCTCCACAAAGTGGGCTACATCTTCCTTTATGCACCGCCAATGGTACCTCTTTGACACCATTCTATGGCGGCTTTTTCTTTCTCCTCTATGGCCGGCAATAGGACTATCATATTCCTCCTTCAAAACCGATAGCCTCAACTTGCCTTGTGGCACATATACCCGACTTTGTTTGCACTTGAACAATCCGTCCACCAACTTAACCTCTTTGAGCACCTTGCTCTTGCGAAGCTCACCTAAAAGCTTTTGTGCTTTGGGGTAGTTAATTTACCCCTCCCGTATCTTGCATCACAAGTTTCCTTTGCCGGCACACATTAGCCACAAGGTCTGGATGGTTCTCATTGCTTGGAACTATTCCGGTCTACTTCGCGCATCCGGCACCACATTTCCACGGTCCGGTTTGTGGATCAAATCCACCTTTATAAGCGCCAAACTATCATGCCACCGCAATGACTTGGCGCTCACTTGCGATTGAATGTCAAAATTCTTTTAGGACACATTGTCCATGTAGACCTTTGATTTGTGCGACCCCAAATAGTATCGCCACATCTTCAAGCAATGCACTACCGCAAAGAAGTTGTTTGGCATGAGTTGGTTGTCTTCTTTGACAACCATCGAACTTCATGCTCGCATATGCAATGGCCATCCATCTTACATTAACAATCCATCATTGGCAAAGTCATTCACCCCCGTATGCACCCCTCAAAAGGTTTGTCAAGCTCCGCGAACTTGAGCACGGGCGGCGAAGAGAACTTGGTCTTAAGCTCCCCAAAGACTCGTGACAAACATCATCCCACTCTTGGGATAGCCATTTCTTTCACAAGTCGAGCTTCATGCTCTCATATGCAATGGCCATCCATCTTGCATCAACATCCGCCAATGGTAAAGTCACTCGCCCCCCGTATGCACCTCAAAAGGTTTTTCAAGCTCCGCAAACTTGAACACGGGTGGTAAAGAGGAACTTGGTCTTAAGCTCCTCAAAGACTTGGTGGCAAGGCTCATCCCACTCTTGGGATAGCCATTTCTTGCACAAGTTGCACAAGCTTCTACAACCATGGAGCTTAATGCTCCTATAAGCAATGGTCATCCATCTTGGATCAACATCCGCCAATGGTGAAGTCCTTCGCCTTCATGTGCACCTCAACATGCTCATGAAAACCCGGAAACTTAACCACATCTTGTGAAGGGAACTTGCTCTTGAACTTCCCAAAGGCTTGGTGACCAGGCTCATCCCACTTTTGGGATAGCTATTTCCTCAATAAGTTGAGTAAGGTCTTAGCAACCTTAAAACAAATCTAGAATGAAGTGGTGGTAGTAGTTGGCTAGGCCAACCAATGACCTAAGCCTTTTTTGAGTCAAGGGCCAATTCTCTTCTTGGATTGCCTTGACATTCTTCATGTTTGTCCACCAACTTCCTTAGTCACTACATGCCTCAAGAACTCAATTTCTTGTTGAGCAAAGTTATTTTTCACTCCTTGGCGGTAACTTTTGGGCAACACATTGGCGAATACATCATTGTATCTCACCAACATCCCACCAAAGTGGTTTAGGGGAGGCCCATCTTTCCTAGCCTCCCCATAAGTTCTATCGAGTTGCTCCAATTGAACGACGACCATTATGTTGGCCATTTTTCATTTGGTCCATTAAGACCAAATTCAACTTGGGTCCTCCTACCATAGGAGTCCTTATCAATTTGAACTTCATCTCTTTGCCATTATGACACATCATAATGCATCGCAAGCACACCGGCTTGCACCTCACATCTCTCATGTGAGTTTCAAAGAAGGTGACCTTTCCAATGACATGCACGTCACTTATTTCACATAGAGTGAAATCTTGACAAAAATCTAATGTCCCACATCAAAAGGTTACATGCATCGCCGCATCCTTTGCTTCATGCGGTTCGCCCTTTGCAAACCGTACTTTGGTGGGCTTGCCGGCTCTACCCGTCCGCGAGCCCCAACCCCCTTGTGAGCTTTCGGCTCATGAAAGAGTCCGTTGCCTCTTTGACAACTCACGAGACATATCTCCCATTCATTTGAGCCTCAAGGTATACATGACTTGGCCTTGGCTTAAGGCTACTAGCCTTGGCCACAAAGCCACCATCTAATTCTCCGTCCACCGCAACAATATGTTTTGGCTCGGTCCGCAAAGCCAACTTTTAACATTTCGTCCGTGGGACGAATTGGTTTAGTGCCACAAAAGCAATTTCCAATAATTTGTCCACAAAACAAACATGTTTTGCCTTGGTAGCACAAAGCCACCTTCCCACACTCCGTCCGCGACACGAACATGAATTGCCTTGGTAGGACAAACCCACCTCCCAACATTCCGTCCGCGGCACAAGTATGATTTGCTTTGGAAGCATAAAGCCACCTTTCAACATTCCGTCCGCGGCACCAACATGTTTTGCCTAAGTAAAATGGACCAAACAATTTGCACTCATTTCTTTAGGACCTACTTTTGGCTAAAGCCACTTGTGGTGATGCGCCGCCAAACTTCTCTTTGTGACCATCGGCTTCAATGCTCTTGCAAACTTGATGGTCCCCACCATGTCCTCAAGAAGCCTTAGGGACTTAAACAAGGCATCCACCACCCGCTTTTAAAACCCCACCTAAAAGGATGCATTTCTTAGAAAGCTCGTCCGTTTTAGGTGTATCCTTCATTTGTGCGTTTGAATAGCGCACATAGGCCTTAAGAGGCCCCGGGCATTAGCACCAATACCTTCCAAGCATTTCGAATTGGAATTTCAATCCAACATTAATGCCCTCCAAGGTTTTGGGTGCATTCGGTATTCTAGGCCCCAAATGTTTTTTTTTTTTTTTTTTTTTTTTAAGGTGTGCGGGAGCCCTTTCAAAGGACTCCACCATTTTCCTTACTAAATCCACCATCATGCCCACCATTGTCATTAGAACTAATGGTATGGTCAAATTCCATTTACACATGATCTTTGTTCCAATTTGAGCCTCACAACCTTTTGGAAAACCCGGGCTCACCATAATAACCCGCTTATATGATAGCCATGCTTCCCTCAAAGTGCTAGCTCAAATATTGGAACCCTGCTCTGATACCAAGTGTCGCAACCCTTGCTAGCCCCCCTTGACCATCTTGGTTATTTTGAATTCTAGCAAAGGTTACGAGTGGCTAACCCTTAGCATTCCGCCATGCTAATGGATAGCTCCTCTTACCCCGGACCAATAGTTCATAGGAGGGAACCAACCCTCCTACTTTGCTTTCGGGACTCACCCCTTAATCGGTAACCCATTTCCCCAATGTGGACTTCCATCCATGGAAGTCCAATCCTATGTTGATCATCGCGTTGCCGGGGCAACACTACAACAACCCGAACCATACTAGGCAACTATGGCCTCACAATGGGCCAATGCCCATGGAGGCCGTGCCGTTCGGCCTCGGGTGGGTGAGGCCACACCACCTCACCCATATAAGCCTCTAGGACTCTACGCGGGGCCCCTACCCCACCGTCAACCAACCTCTTGTCTCTCCACCAAGAGTTGGGGCCAAGTGGACATTTTCCCTTAGCCGCTGGGCCTAGAAGCCCCCAGCAGCTTCAGACCATCATAACTTCCTTGTATGATGTCTGATTCCAGCAACCAACCACTCCATCTTCATCTACGCTTCACGTAGATGCCGATGGACTCCTCACTTGCCCCATTCGGGCAAGTGGTGAGGAAGTTATGACTGTTTGAACCTTGGCAGTCCCGGGAATCACTCCCAGGCACTGCTGTAGCAGGGCGCTGTCCCGGGACAGCGCCCCACTCAAATGGCCATAACTCCTAGCTCACACCTCCGATTGAGGTGTTCTTGAGCATTCTAGAATCACTACGCCATGAGCTACGCATAACTCATGGCCTTACCCTTGTGCCTCCTAGTCTTCGTGGATGGGAGGCGTTCCCAACGCCCGGGGACCTCATCCACACTAGGATCACTTGGGCCCTCTCACCAACGGCGCCACAAGTCCCGGGTGTCACTCCGGGGTCCCCCTTGTGCCCATGGTGTTTCGGCCACTCCTCATGGAGAGGTGCGCGACACTATGGGAGGGAGCAGGAACATGGTCTTGAGAAGGGACAGAAGGAGTGGCCGTTGGACTTCCGACAACTGTGGTAGCGGGAGTGCGCTGAACAGAGGCCTTGGTGAAAGAACGGGTGGACACTTGACTAGAAGCTACCCTCTTACCCTTGCCTTTGGCCTTCACCGGTGCTACCTCTTTGTCAATGGCGGCAGGAGTGAGATTCTCATCTTCATCTGGCTCTTCCTCCAATTCAATGACCTCAGGGGCAGCGGAAACAAGGCTCCTGTAGAGGGGTTCTTCAACTTCTGGAACAAATCCACGAGAACAATCCAGGTACCAACCACCAGCGACCAAATGGACGTGTGGAAATTTTGCAAGTTGCATGGGCGTGTACACAAAAAGGTTGGAGTTGTCATCGACCCACTCGTGAAGGAAAGACGGCAATGACGAAGCTGGAAGAGCATTCTTAACGACAAGCTCACGGTGAATGTACCTACGAAGTGAAGAAAATTAGAACAAAAGAATGTAGTGAAAAGAAACGAAGATATGAAGCACGAAAGAAAAAGAAAAAATGATTACCGGTAAGCAACACGCTTGATAGCAATTGGTCCTTCCTCAAACTCCATGAGATTGAGCCCTTTGGTGAACTTGAAGTCACCTTTGTCATCAAAATATACTCGAAATGCCTTGTCCCACAAAATGAGCCTCCAATGCTCGACAAAATGAGCAGGTGGGAAAAGGTCCTCCATAGAAACCCAGTTAATGTCGATGGAGCATTCATTTTCAAATGAGGCAATCTCACCCTCAACACCTTTCTCCAACTAAGATAACAGAAAAACAAAGTAAGTCCAAGATGGAAAGCCGACACTAAAAATCTCAACTTTAGTACCATCCTAGTCCACATACAATGACATACAAAAGCCACATCAAGGTTGTCAAAATCTGGTCCATACTAAAACCATCCTAGACCCTCTCGGTTCCGAGAGGGTCTCATCCTAGTGCACACACAAAACTTCTCAACATGAATAACTAGTTGTTTCAAAAACAGGTCCATACTAAAACAATCCTAGACCCTCTCGGTTCCGAGAGGGTTCGTTGCTAGTTTAGAAACAAGAAATTTCAAAATGAATAACTGGCTTGTCCACATACATTCACATATACAAGCCACATCATAGTTATTAAAATCTGGTCCATACTATTCCCAACTTGATCCTCTCGGTTCCGAGAGGGTCTCATTCTAATGCAATCACAATCCATTTAAACATGAATTACTAGTTTGTCCACATACATTCACATACAAAAGCCACATCAAGGCTGTCAAAATCTGGTCCATAACAAAACCATCATAGACCCTCTGGGTTCCGAGAGGGTCTCATCCTAGTGCACAACCAAGAAATTTCAAAATGAATAACTAGCCGGTCCACATACAGTCACATACTCAATCCACATCATAGTTGTCAAAATCTGGTCCATACTAAAACCATAGTAGACCCTCTCGGTTCCGAGAGGGTCTCATCCTAGTGAACACACAAAACTTCTGAACATGAATTACTAATTGGTCCACAAACATTCATATACACAAGCCACCTCATAGTTGTCAAAATCTGGTCCTTACTATCCCCACCTTGGCCCTCTCGGCTCCGAGAGGGTCTCACTCTCATGCACACACAAACAATTTCAACATGAATAACTAGCTGGTACACAAACACTCACATACTGAAGCCACATCATAGTTGTCAAAATCTGGTCTTTAATATCCCCAAGTTGACACTCTCGGTTCCGAGAGGGTCTCCCTCTCATGCACCCGCAAACAATTTCAACATGAATTACTACTTGGTCCACATACATTCAAATACAAAAGCCATCCTAGACCCTCTCGGTTCCAAGAGGGTCTCATCCTAGTGCACGCACAAAACTTCTCAACATGAATTACTAATTGGACCACAAACATTCATATACACAAGCCACATCAGTTGTTGTCAAAATCTGGTCCATACTAAAACCATACTAGACCCTCTCGGTTCCGAGAGGGTCTCAACCTAGTGCACACACAAAACTTCTCAACATGAATAACTAGCTGTTTCAAAATCAGGTCCATACTAAAACAATCCTAGACCCTCTCGGTTCCGAGAGGGTTCGTTGCTAATGCACAAACAAGAAATTGCAAAATGAATAACTGGTTTGTCCACATACACTCACATATACAAGCCACATCCTAGTTTTTAAAATCTGGTCCATACTATCCCCAACTTGACCCTCTCGGTTCCGAGAGGGTCTCACTCTAATGCACCCACAAGCAATTTCAACATGAATTACTAGTTGGTCCACATACATTCACATACAAAAGCCACATAAAGGTTGTCAAAATCTGGTCCATAACAAAACCATCCTAGACCCTCTGGGTTCCGAGAGGGTCTCATCCTAGTGCACACACAAAACTTCTCAACCTGAATATCTAATTGGACCACATACAAACACATACACAAGCCACATCACAGTTGTCAAAATCTGGTGAGGGTCGGCCTCTATTGCAATTCCAAGAATTTCAATATGTGACACTTGGTGGTCCACATACATACAAATACATAGTAGCCCATTATTCACATGAAGGTATTGAAGTACCTGTGCCCAAAAGGAAGCTTTGTGAAGCCAATCGTCGAGGACTTTCTCGCGAAGAGGAAGAGAAGAGGGGAACTTGTTTTTGTTTTTGACATCGGCGGGGGAATTCCACCATCGAAGCCACCTAGCCTTAAAGGAAGCATCCACATGTGTAGTGGCAACTTTTTGTAGTTTCTCAATAGTCATATCAGGGACAAGGAAGGACGAAAAATGACGGTCAATCTGCAACATTGAATAATGCAAAGAAAGAAAATGTACTTGAAGTTGAAGTGGAAAAATACGAACGATGAAACAAACTAAAAGTGAAGAGGTGAAGGGAGTACCTCTTGGAAGAAGTCATCGCCGTTGTCCTTGTGGGCGACGGAGATGAACTTTTCAAAGCTTCTAGATCGAATCCTTTTGATCAATCTGTCTTGGGCTTTTGTCATAGCGTCCCAAATCCCAGGAGCAGATCTAAGAGCCTCGGGAGTGGCCTCGCGGTACAACCGTGCAGCTGTATCCGCCGCATTGGATATCTCCCTCTGTAACAAACAGAGAAGTGAGTAAAGACAAATGCATAGAACATGAGGAAAGGAAAAACAATAGACAGCAGTAAAATTACCTTGTACAAGAACTTGACGAAGACATCCAATGTGAGAGGATACCAAGTAGGATTCTTGTCCATCTTAGACTCGCACATCTTGTAGTCGTCAACCGAAATGAGGTCGGAGAAATCCTCAAGCTTCATTTTTCCAAATGTACGAATGCGAAGCAATTTGGCAGGGAGGTTGTCTTTAACATGATCGTGCTCCGTGGACCTAAAAGGCAAAGTAATGAGAATCAAAGAAACAATGCACCACACCAAAATCGAGGAAGAAAACAAAATGAAAAGTGAACTCACCAATTGATGTCATTCATGGCATTCAAGAAAACCGCGGTGGAATTTCTTGGATCCACGACAATACAGTCAACAGAGATGTGCCAATCTTTCTCCAGCAAGTGATGCTTATTGATGTGCCTCCACCATGCCGACAAACGGTGGTTACCCTCCCACACGTAGAACATCTTGCCAGAAAGGTGGGCAAGGTCAGGGTCATTTTGGAGCATGGCGTCGAATTCCTCATTGGCCTCTTTCCACAATGAACTCCAAGAATTTTGGATGTCATCGGAGACATTGAGTACCTCATTGAGGTTGTTGTAGGGAGAGACATACAAGGCCCGGTCACCTTCGCGGTAACCCATGACGAACTCATTTTCCAACCGAGCGACCTCAACCTCGTTGAGGGGACGAACAAGTGGAAGACAACGCAAGCGGCATAGTGGAATAGAGAAACGCGACTTAAGAAGGGGTTTGATTCGAACCCGGTGTATAACAGAATTAGAGTCCTCTTTTCGTGATCTCCGAATCAATAGCTCAGTCTCCTCTAGGTTGGACTCATCAAGCGGACGCAAAGAATTTGTTGCAACAGGTGGATCAACAGGTAACACAGGACCCTCCAATGGAACATTATAGTCATCCATAGAGGGCTCCTCCATGATAATAAGGTCCATCGATTGTGATTCCTGGAAAAATGAGGCATACAATCTTTAGAACAACCGACACCTTGACCCTCTCGGTTCCGAGAGGGTCTCTCTCTCATGCACACACAAAAAGCTTGAACCTAAGTTGCTACGTTGTCCACATACATTCATATACACAAGCCAAATCAGAGTTGTCAAAATCTGGTCTATACTATCCCCACCTTGACCCTCTCGGTTCCGAGAGGGTCTCACTCTCATGCACACACAAGAAGTTTGAACCTAAGTTGCTACCTTGTCCATATACATTCATATACACAAGTCACATCAGAGTTGTCAAAATCTGGTCCACACTATCCCCACCTTGACCCTCTCGGTTCCGAGAGGGTCTCCCTCTCATGCACACGAAAACAATTTCAACATGAATTACTAGTTGGTCCACATACATTCACAAAGAAAAGCCACATCATAATTTTCAAAATCTGTTTGATACTAAACCCATCCTAGACCCTCTCGGTTCCGAGAGGGTCTCACTCTCATGCACACACAAGAAGTTTGAACCGAAATTGCTACCTTGTCCATATACAATCATATACACAAGTCACATCAGAGTTGTCAAAATCTGGTCCACACTATCCCCACCTTGACCCTCTCGGTTCCGAGAGGGTCTCCCTCTCATGCACACGAAAACAATTTCAACATGAATTACTAGTTGGTCCACATACATTCACATACAAAAGCCACATCATAGTTTTCAAAATCTGCTTGATACTAAACCCATCCTAGACCCTCTCGGTTCCGAGAGGGTCTCACTCTCATGCACACACAAGAAGTTTGAACATAAGTTGCTACCTTGTCCATATACATTCATATACACAAGTCACATCAGAGTTGTCAAAATCTGGTCCACACTATCCCCACCTTGACCCTCTCGGTTCCGAGAGGGTCTCCCTCTCATGCACACGAAAACAATTTCAACATGAATTACTAGTTGGTCCACATACATTCACATACAAAAGCCACATCATAGTTTTCAAAATCTGCTTGATACTAAACCCATCCTAGACCCTCTCGGTTCCGAGAGGGTCTCACTCTCATGCACACACAAGAAGTTTGAACCTACATTGCTACCTTGTCCATATACAATCATATACACAAGCCACATCAGAGTTGTCAAAATCTGGTCCACACTATCCCCACCTTGACCCTCTCGGTTCCGAGAGGGTCTCCCTCTCATGCACACGAAAACAATTTCAACATGAATTACTAGTTGGTCCACATACATTCACATACAAAAGCCACATCATAATTTTCAAAATCTGGTTGATACTAAACCCATCCTAGACCCTCTCGGTTCCGAGAGGGTCTCACTCTCATGCACACACAAGAAGTTTGAACCTAAGTTGCTACCTTGTCCATATACAATCATATACACAAGTCACATCGGAGTTGTCAAAATCTGGTCCACACTATCCCCACCTTGACCCTCTCGGTTCCGAGAGGGTCTCCCTCTCATGCACACGAAAACAATTTCAACATGAATTACTAGTTGGTCCACATACATTCACATACAAAAGCCACATCATAGTTTTCAAAATCTGCTTGATACTAAACCCATCCTAGACCCTCTCGGTTCCGAGAGGGTCTCACTCTCATGCACACACAAGAAGTTTGAACCTACATTGCTACCTTGTCCATATACAATCATATACACAAGCCACATCAGAGTTGTCAAAATCTGGTCCACACTATCCCCACCTTGACCCTCTCGGTTCCGAGAGGGTCTCCCTCTCATGCACACGAAAACAATTTCAACATGAATTACTAGTTGGTCCACATACATTCACATACAAAAGCCACATCATAGTTTTCAAAATCTGCTTGATACTAAACCCATCCTAGACCCTCTCGGTTCCGAGAGGGTCTCACTCTCATGCACACACAAGAAGTTTGAACCGAAATTGCTACCTTGTCCATATACAATCATATACACAAGTCACATCAGAGTTGTCAAAATCTAGTCCACACTATCCCCACCTTGACCCTCTCGGTTCCGAGAGGGTCTCCCTCTCATGCACACGAAAACAATTTCAACATGAATTACTAGTTGGTCCACATACATTCACAAAGAAAAGCCACATCATAATTTTCAAAATCTGTTTGATACTAAACCCATCCTAGACCCTCTCGGTTCCGAGAGGGTCTCACTCTCATGCACACACAAGAAGTTTGAACCGAAATTGCTACCTTGTCCATATACAATCATATACACAAGTCACATCAGAGTTGTCAAAATCTGGTCCACACTATCCCCACCTTGACCCTCTCGGTTCCGAGAGGGTCTCCCTCTCATGCACACGAAAACAATTTCAACATGAATTACTAGTTGGTCCACATACATTCACATACAAAAGCCACATCATAGTTTTCAAAATCTGCTTGATACTAAACCCATCCTAGACCCTCTCGGTTCCGAGAGGGTCTCACTCTCATGCACACACAAGAAGTTTGAACATAAGTTGCTACCTTGTCCATATACATTCATATACACAAGTCACATCAGAGTTGTCAAAATCTAGTCCACACTATCCCCACCTTGACCCTCTCGGTTCCGAGAGGGTCTCCCTCTCATGCACACGAAAACAATTTCAACATGAATTACTAGTTGGTCCACATACATTCACATACAAAAGCCACATCATAGTTTTCAAAATCTGCTTGATACTAAACCCATCCTAGACCCTCTCGGTTCCGAGAGGGTCTCACTCTCATGCACACACAAGAAGTTTGAACCTAAGTTGCTACCTTGTCCATATACATTCATATACACAAGTCACATCAGAGTTGTCAAAATCTGGTCCACACTATCCCCAGCTTGACCCTCTCGGTTCCGAGAGGGTCTCCCTCTCATGCACACGAAAACAATTTCAACATGAATTACTAGTTGGTCCACATACATTCACATACAAAAGCCACATCATAATTTTCAAAATATGTTTGATACTAAACCCATCCTAGACCCTCTCGGTTCCGAGAGGGTCTCACTCTCATGCACACACAAGTTTGAACCGAAGTTGCTACCTTGTCCATATACACTCATATACACAAGTCACATCAGAGTTGTCAAAATCTGGTCCACATTATCCCCACCTTGACCCTCTCGGTTCCGAGAGGGTATCACTCTCGTGCACCCACAAATTAGTTTCAACCTAAGTACCTACATAGTCCACATACATTCACATACACAAGCCACATCATAGTTTTCAAAATCTGCTTGATACTAAACCCATCCTAGACCCTCTCGGTTCCGAGAGGGTCTCAGTCTCATGCACACACAAGAAGTTTGAACATAAGTTGCTACCTTGTCCATATACATTCATATACACAAGTCACATCAGAGTTGTCAAAATCTGGTCCACACTATCCCCACCTTGACCCTCTCGGTTCCGAGAGGGTATCACTCTCGTGCACCCACAAATTAGTTTCAACCTAAGTACCTACATAGTCCGCATACATTCACATACACAAGCCACATCATAGTTTCCAATATCCCCATCCTTGACCCTCTCGGAACCGAGAGGGTCTCACCTCAGTGCATTCACAAAACTGTTCACCCAAAGTCCTACCTAGTCCACATACATAATTCCCACCATATGGTACACAAATTCAGCACGTAGACCCTCTCGGTTCCGAGATGGTCTCAATATTGTGCATACACAATAAATTTCACCATAAATACCTGCCTTTTACATATACATACCCCATTATTGTCAAAATCTGGTACAAAACACCTCAAGGTATACCCTCTCGGTTCCGAGAGGGTATCATTCTTGTGAACACACTACCAATTTCAACCTATGTACCTACCTAGACCACATACTATCACATACACAATGCACATCATACTTGTCAAAATCTGGTCCAAATTGTCACAACCTAGACCCTCTCGGTTCCGAGAGGGTCTAGCTCTTATGCACCCACAAGAATTTTGAACCAAAGTCCACACACCTTGTCCACACACTTTCACATACCTTGACCCTCTCGGTTCCCCACCTTGACCCTCTCGGTTCCGAGAGGGTCTCATCCTAGTGCAAACACAAAACTTCTCAACATGAATAACTACCTTGTCCACATACAATCACATACTCAAGCCACATCATAGTTGTGAAAATCTGGTCCTTAATATCCCCACCTTGACCCTCTCGGTTCCGAGAGGGTCTCCCTCTCATGCACCCACAAAATTTTTGAACCTAAGTTTCTACCTTGTCCACACACATTCACATACACGAGCCAAATCACAGTTTTCGAAATTTGGTACATACTATCCCCAACTTGACCCTCTCGGAACCGAGAGGGTCTCCCTCTCATGCACCCGCAAACAATTTCAACATGAATTACTACTTGGTCCACATACATTCAAATACAACAGCCATATCAGAGTTTTCAAAATCTGGTCGATACTAAACCCATCCTAGACCCTCTCGGAACCGAGAGGGTGTCATCCTAGTGCACACACAAAACTTCTCAACATGAATTACTAATTGGTCCACAAACATTCATATACACAAGCCACATCATAGTTGTCAAAATCAGGTCCATACTATCCCCACCATGACCCTCTCGGTTCCGAGAGGGTCTCCCTCTCATGGACACACAAAGAATTTCAACCTGAATAACTAACTGGTCCACGAACAGTCACATACTGTAGCCACATCATAGTTGTGAAAATCTGGTCCATACTAAAACCATCCTTGACCCTCTTGGTTCCGAGAGGGTCTCATTGTAGTGTACAAACAAGAAATTTCAAAATGAATAACTAGCTGGTCCACATACTGTCATATACTCAATCCACATCATAGTTGTCAAAATCTGGTCTTTAATATCCCCAACTTGACCCTCTCGGTTCCGAGAGGGTGTCATCCTAGTGCACACACAAAACTTCTCAACATGAATTACTAATTGGTCCACAAACATTCATATACTCAAGCCACATCATAGTTGTCAAAATCAGGTCCATACTATCCCCACCTTCACCCTCTTGGTTCCGAGAGGGTCTCACTCTCATGGACACACAAACAATTTCAACATGAATAACTAAGTGGTCCACGAACAGTCACATACTGTAGCCACATCATAATTGTGAAAATCTGGTCCATACTAAAACCATCCTTGACCCTCTCGGTTCCGAGAGGGTCTCATTCTAGTGCACAAACAAGAAATTTCAAGATGAATAACTAGCAGGTCCACATATAGTCACATACTCAATCCACATCATAGTTGGCAAAATCTGGTTCTTATTATCCCCACCTTGACCCTCTCGGTTCCGAGAGGGTCTCATTCTTGTGCACACACAAAACTTCTCAACATGAATTACTACTTGGTCCACATACATTCAAATACAAAAGCCATATCAGAGTTTTCAAAATCTGGTCGATACTAAACCCATCCTAGACCCTCTCGGTTCCGAGAGGGTGTCATCCTAGTGCACACACAAAACTTCTCAACATGAATTACTAATTGGTCCACAAACATTCATATACACAAGCCACATCATAGTTGTCAAAATCAGGTCCATACTATCCCCACCTTCACCCTCTTGGTTCCGAGAGGGTCTCACTCTCATGGACACACAAACAATTTCAATATGAATAACTAAGTGGTCCACGAACAGTCACATACTGTAGCCACATCATAGTTGTGAAAATCTGGTCCTTAATATCCCCACCTTGACCCTCTCGGTTCCGAGAGGGTCTCATTCTAGTGCACAAACAAGAAATTTCAAAATGAATAACTAGCAGGTCCACATATAGTCACATACTCAATCCATATCATAGTTGGCAAAATCTGGTTCTTATTATCCCCACCTTGACCCTCTCGGTTCCGAGAGGGTCTCATTCTTGTGCACACACAATACTTCTGAACATCAATAACTAGCTGGTCCACACACATTTACATTCAAAATCCACATCATAGTTGTCAAAATCTGGCCAATACTATCATAACCTACACACTCTCGGTTCCGAGAGGGTCCGCCTCTTAGCACCCACACAAAATTTTGAACCAAAGTTTCTTCCTTGTCCACACATTCACATACACAAGCCATATCGTAGTTTTCAAAATCTGGTCCATACTCTCTTGACCTCGAACCTCTCGGTTCCGAGAGGGTCGGCCTCTTATGCACCCACAAAAATTTTGAACCAAAGTTTCTATCTTGTCCACACATTCACATACACAAGCCATATCCTAGTTTTCAAAATCTGGTCCATACTCTCTTAACCTCGAACCTCTCGGTTCCGAGAGGGTCGGCCTCTTGTGCACCCACACAAAATTTTGAACCTAAGTTTCTTCCTTGTCCACACACATTCACATACACAAGCCATATCATAGTTTCAAAATTTGGTCCATACTATCCCAACCTCGACCCTCTCGGTTCCGAGAGGGTCGGCCTCTAAGCACCCACACAAAATTTTGAACGAAAGTTGCTACCTTGTCCACACATTCACATACACAAGCCATAGCCTAGTTTTCAAAATCTGGTGCATACTATCTTAACCTCGACCTCTCGGTTCCAAGAGGGTCGGCCTCTTGTGCACCCACAAAACTTGTGAACCTAAGTTTCTACCTTGTCCACACACATTCCCATACACAAGCCACATCATAGTTGTCAAAATCACATACACAACTCACCTCTAAAGTGAGAATTGATGTATACACAACCGCCCCAAGTCCACTCTCGGAACCGCGCCCACTACACACTCGGAACCGCACCCACCACACTATCGGAAACCTAGTTCCTTCTCAAAGAGCTCCAACTAGTTCAGAAGTCGCCGCTTTTTAGTCATAACCTACGACCTCAACCCAAAACCCGAGATGGTCTGGCTCTCGTTCATACACAAATAATATGAACATATTATCTTGTCTTTTCCACATACCTATAGACACACACCGCACCTCTTCCTCGTCAACATGTGTTTCACCCAATACCCTCTCGGTCTGTCCCTAGTGCATACCAACCAACCCAACCCTCTCGGTTCCTAGTGTGTCGTCCCCTTGTGCATTCCCAAAGATTTCCAAGTTATCGCACTACCTACGTAACACATATTACAACCTATTCAAGTGAAAACCCCACGTACACGCAAGTTTCTTGTTTTCAAAATGCAGACCCATATCTGAATTGCCCTATTGTCTGCAAGTCTTTTTCTTTATTTAGAGTTTTGAATTTCCTTTGTCTTGTTCCCATAAACCTATATCTTTAAGTGCCCCTTGTGCATATATCCTCCACGACAAACTTACAGTAATCATCGAATTCTCCCTTCTCTCCTCGCGAGACCCGCTCTGATTTGAACTGTTCGGATGCTCGCTCTCTTCCATAGATATTGCCTGTGAACCACTATCCTCCGCTTCTTTGTCTATCGATATCAGATTCAAGCCTCCCTTGTCCACTACACACGTGTTCTGTGAGTCTGTAGGGGTCCCTCTTCCTTCTATGCACGTTTCCTCCTTCTTCTTTAGTTCTCTCCGTCTCCTCTGTTTCGAATTGCTGAAACTAGTCCCTCCCTTTCTCTTCTTCCGTTTTTTTCCTGGATCTATTGTGGAATCTGTAATGTGCTCTGGTTCCTTCATGTGTGCGTCCAACTTCCCCTCTATTGCTCTCTTCTGTTCTCCCTACTCTCTGGGCAGCCTTCTCCTTCGCTCACAAAATGACCCCTCTCCTACCTCTCAGACCTATATATTACCACTGTTGAATCTTTAGGGTTTCCAATCGTTCGGTAGCCTTCCCTCTTTTTCCTTTTTTGGGGTCTTTTTCTTATTCGTCCATCTCTTTATCCATGGCTTCCTCGTCCACAATGTCTTCTTTAACGGAAATGGTTGAGCTCCGTGCCACTGGCATGGGCATCCCCCTTCTTTTCCCCATAGATGCACACGGTTTTGCATCTGTCTCTTCTCTGGACCTTAGTATTAGGTTTTCTTTGCAAAACAGTACAATATGGGTCGAACGCGAGATTTATGATACTGTTACTTCTCTTTTGTCATTGTCCATTCGTGAGAATCCTAGGGTTGCCGACAGTGGCTCGTCAACGTGGGAACTCTGCGCTGGTAAATACAGGGTGTACGGACTCCCATGTCCTTGCACGAATGTATCCACGGATATCCGTACCCCTCCCCATTCCTCTATGTCCACTTTCAATACTCCTCCCTTGGTCAAAGTTAAGACTGAGCCCGGTACGCAGACTCTCATACATCTTTCCGATTCCTCCGATGGTGATGATTCCCCCCTTTCCACTCCCATTCACAAGCCATCCCCATCCTCTGTCCGTTCCACCTTTGTTACCCACATTCCTCCGTCTCCTCTTCCTCCCTTTCCAGGCAAACCCCCGATTTCCATTCTTCAATGTCTACGTTCTCTTGCCTCCATGCCCGGTAGGAAGAACATCCTCAAGAAGCTCGATTATGACACCTTGCAAATTCAAGAGGTTAATTACCTGCCGCCTCGCTTTGATGGTGATCTCATGTTTGTCCTTGTGAGGTAAAGTAGGCAACCCCCTTGGTTTCCAAGCCAAAGGGTTGAGTCGTGCTTACTTTTCGTTCATAAATACATTTTATAAGATTCGAAAGTCTTTTTGAGAGAAAAGATAATAGTTAGCCTCTTAAGTATCCGATTAGTCCAACTTAAGCTTAGTTACCTTGGAATAGGCAACCTAGACCCTTTTAATGTAGCTAAACTACTAAAAATCAATGCAAAGAATACCAAATGCTAATAAAACTTCTAACTAATCAAAAAGGAATATGAAGAAAGAAGAAATATATGAGCGGCCTCACGGAAACCCTCATACCTTTTGGACAGAGTTTTAGTTTTACGCAAGATTAGGATGCAAGGATAGATAACTTCAAGTCCTACCTAGAAATATAAAACTTGTAGAAAATGGCCCAACCAGCTAACCGGGGTGAAGCTTCAAAGTCAGCAGTGCTACATCAGGAGCTGTCTCACGGAAACACTTATAACTTCTAGACAGAATTTTAGATGTGCATGAAACTAATTTTGTTGGAAAGACAATTTTATTATCTATCTATTCATATAAAATAAATTGAAATCAGATTTATTGGTAAGACGTGGCAATCCTCTAAAGTACGCTGTCCTATATGATTCAAGTTGCTAACTAATTTTCATTCTATATAAACTAAGGTTGCTTCACTAACAAGTAAAGAAGAGGTGAGGAATGTGAATGTCATACAAAGAGGAAAATACTAATAAAACTATAAGAGAATATTTTATTTGAAAAATAGAAACACTTACTCCTTCTCAAGGAGTACAACCACTCCCCCTACTAACTACTAACTACTAATTACTAATAGAAGTCGGGGACACCTAAGTTGGCGAGATAGATACTAAGCGTCGAGAAGGTTGAGGCTCTAAGGGCCCGAGACCGATGAAGTGGAATAGTGGTAATGCTTGATGGAGTTTCGACGCCTCTTAAATAGGTGGTCGAGGTAGACACTCCGTGGTATTCCGTCTTGCCACGTCTACCCTCGCATTGGATCCGTTTAGGCTTTGTTGATCTTTCGCATTGGATCCGCTTAGACTTTGTTGATCTTTCGCATTGGATCCGCTTAGATCCATTTTGACTTAGTAGTGCCCAAAGACACTTGTCAACTTGGATCTTCTCTCGTCGAAGCGAATCGGCTTGGTCAAACGTGCATCCATCTAGTCCACGTTGTTTTGCTCCACTCCTTTAACCCGTTGTCGCGTAGTCACTTTGGATTTAGCCCTTAGCTAAGTCAATCTTAGCCTTACCAACCACTTAAATCTTGCCCTAGCTAAGTCAATCCTCACATAGTCCTATAATATTCCGTTAATGCTTGTCCTATTAGGATTTACTTACTAGGCTAGTTTCTAACTCCCAACTTACCTAACCGACCTCATATTTACTATCTAAAGTCTATTTACCACTTATATTAGGTTAATTCGATAAAGGAATAAAAATAAACCTTCACAGTCCTACCCCCACTCGGTGTCTCTTCCTCTCATAAGAAGGCCCAATCCATGGACGGCATGGACAAACGCTATGACGGCCATGTTTGGACTAAAACCCAGACCACCAATATCACCAATGACATGGACCTTGTTTTTCGCTCCTCCTGTTGTGTTGGCCACCTCGAATGCCAAAATCCTCTGTGCGATTACCTACAACGTGCTCATCGGACTTCCCCGGTCAATGATACTGATTTCGACGGTTTCACCAAGGAACCCTTCCCCGTTGGTGGACCCTTGCCTCTGGGATCCACTCTAATGTGCCGGATATGTAAGGAGCCTCCCAAATGCATTGCTCCATGTCATGCCAGAATCTTCTACGTCCACGGCAAAGGCACCACTCAGCATGCCTGTATTCATCTTGGCAACCATCATCATCCCGTCAAGGTTGGCAATTGTAGAGATAGCCAACAGCGCATCAACTCCCTCATCGAGGAGCACGTCGAGCGAACGCCCCAAGCCACTCATAGCAAAATCGTCCTTGAAGCCAGCAAGGACCTTGTGGGTGAGTTCCTCCTCCGCAATGATACTGATCCTCATCACCTTCTCTCGTTGGAAGAACTTGAACCAGTTTTTGATCGTTGCAAAGAGTTGAATTCCCCCCACCTCCGTAACAAGGTTACTAGTTTCAAATACTTGCGTAGGTTAGGGGTTATGGATGGAATCGCCAAACTTCGAGGTGTCAGCAACTGGGCCTATGTCCAGCGTAATCAATTTCCGGGCCAGGGTGACGAAAAGGACAAAGTTTTCGTTTTCAAGATGTCCGAGGTTGGCCCTGGTAGTGGGGTCGACTTGGTTAAGCGTATGCAACCTGGTGGGGATCTCGAGCATGCTTGGATGATGTCTGACCATGTCAAACGCGTCGCCAAGTGGACCACCATGGCCTGCCACGTATACGACGGTACCTACCAGCGCATCATGACCATCGCTTGCTGCGACTTCCAATCCGAGGACAAGGATGCTCAAGTTCTTTTCTGGCAGAACCTCAACCAAGTCATGGCCCGGCACGGTGTCCCACATCCAAACTTCATTGGCTTCATGGCAGACAGTGCCCAAGCCAATTGGAACGCTGTGCGAATTGTGTATGGTTCAGGAGATCCTAAAGTTCCACTAGAAGGCCGTGAGCGCACTTGTTATTTTCATTGGAAACAATCGCTCGAGAAACATACAAAATCGTATATTAAACATGAGTTACAAGACCAACATAGACACCTTTGCCTTCAATATCGGAATGCGTCGTCTATGGAAGAGGCCGAGACTAGGTACCTAGCTATCAAGGCTTGGTGGTCTTCGTCGAATTGTACAAGTGAAGACGGTCTCAAGCACCTCCAGCTATGGCTTGCTTTTTGGCACTTCCGCTACCTTCAATGGGGTGGTTTCATGGAACTGGTACATCTCCCTTCTCTTTCTTTCTTGTTTTTTCCTTTCATTATTTTCATGTTTCTGTGCTCGCTCTAATACTCCATTTTTTCAATCAGGAAAAGGTATTGACCCCAGACCAGTTGGCCGAGATGCCGTCGTGCAATCTTGCGGAGTCCGTCCACAACAAGTGGCTTCAAGCCTCCGGCAACAAGGGTGGAGACCTATACGTTGCTACCGTGGACGACTACATTCGCGCCTTCTTACAAGTTGTTGCATACTTCCAATTCCTTAAAGGTGGAGTTGGCGGTGATGGTCCAAGCAAAGAAGAACTCAAGCTTAGGGGAGCTCAACGTTGAGCTCAACGTACTGGCGACCCCACAGTATTGCAGAAGGTGTTGCTTGACATGCCTGGTGGGGAAGAATTTTGCACTTGCGATCCACACCTTCAAGGCGCCGAGGTGTTTGGATCGCAGAAGCGAAGACCGGACACTCCAATTGGCGATGATGGCGAGACCCACCGCCCCGATACCGTCAACTTCTCTCGCCCTCCCCCCGCGAAGCGCATCACTCGATCTCAACCTGTATCACTACCTACTATCATTGAGGAGTATTCCCCGTGTGTTCAAGAGGTTCAAGTGCCTTCTCCAGCAAGAATTGGTTTTCAGCGTGTCACTGCCGTACAAGAAACTAAAGTAGATGTCTCTCTTTGGCATATTGCCCGCATACCCCATACCTCATGAAAGTCTTGTTGGGCTAATCATGCTGGCACGAAGAAGAACTGCACCGCAAGAATCATCACCAATAATAAGAGCGTCCCTGCACCGACCTACACCGGTATGTGGCATCATTACACACTCCAAGCGGAGAAGCGAATGGAATTCATCTTTTGCCCAGATGACATCGAGCGTTGTGTAAAGGGCCCTCGTCGGAAATGGGTCATACCATTCTGTGCTGATGATCAGAAACCTCCTATTCCCCCAATTTGGCCCGTCAAGATTGGGACCAACCTCACCCGTTCGGAGATCTTCGCGCTTGAAAACGCAGGTTTTCAACTCCCACCAAAGGAACGCATCACACCAACTCGACTCTTCACCAATTCCGCTCCCCCAGTGGATATGTCTGGAATCCGCATTCCAGACAACCCAGACTTCATCCCTCCGACAAGATTGTCTAAGGTTGTTCGACGATCCACCAGCGCACCTTCGGCAAAGCAGAGGCAGATGGTTGCCTCTGCTGAAGCTATGCATGGTACTGTTCTGAAGTTAACAATGATCCCTCAACCGGGATTTGGTTGCATTATCACTCTGCAGTCCAAGGCAGAACCGCAACCCCCCATCTACCAAGTGACAGTCAGTTCTCTTCCAGAGTGCAATTGCGCATTTTTCTTGGATATGATTTCCAAGTTCGGCCGCAAACGAAATCCTTATCTGAATTGTAAGCATCTCTATTACATCTTCATCAAGGTTTCTAATTTGGATCCTGAAGTGAATTTGTTCATTCACACCCCGACCTTTAGCTTCAATGAAGTCAAACTCATCCTCGAAGAGGGTCTTTTGACACATTCTACTTCCTAGAATTCATCTCAGCCTACCAATACATTGGGTCCTACTAGACGTGCCAATTGTAAACATCATGTGAACTCATAATTGTTTGCTATAATAAACACTATATTCGTTAAATTGAGACTTTTTGGGCATTTTGAGACATTCACAGAAATAAGAACAAGGATAAATGGAACACATATTGGAGAAAGTTGTAAGATGCGAACACTTTGAAGCGGGTGTTTAGAACAAGAACCCCGTTAATAACTCAATATTTGGGATTGTTTAGGGTGGGCAATCCAAACCTTAGGCCAAGTTGAAGGGGAAATCTTAAAACATTCATATTATCGCACAAAAACTTGTATGAATATGGTTTAGGTAGGGCAATCCAAACCATAGATCATATTGAAGGGGAAATATGTGAACCAATATAATATAACATACAAAATATTCCAAACTCATATTTGTGATGGTTTAGGTAGGGCAATCCAAACCTTAGACCATATGGAAGGGAAAATCATGTGACACTTATATTATTGCAAAAAAAAAACATACAAAGTGTGGCATGTAAAATGCATAGCATGCTAACACAACACATCCATTGGATAGTGCGACCCAAAATGTTCTTGCCTATGGCCCAAAACCCTACGCCTACTATGGCCTATCTAGCCTCGGAGACTACCTCTTTTTCTTTTGCTTTTTTTTCTTTTTTTTCTTTTTCTTTTGCTGCGGCTTCTTTTGCTCGCATTGCTTCAACATTCCTGAAAATCTCCGCCCCGCGACTATAGCCATTCTTGGGGTGACCGCCATCAATAACACATTTTGGATTCCGTCGGCCGCCCGAATTATACGACGAAGAATTCGAATACGATGAAGTGGACTGTCTTGCATTTCTGGTTATGGAGTAGAAACGCTCCAACTCGACGGACGCACTAGCCCGCATAGGTCTACGGGTGGGAGCAACCTGCAACGCGTGAATGCAAGAACACACGTGTTAGTTTAGGGAGGAAGACCCAAACGTGTCACACGTTCATTTTTTAAGTGCCGGATGATTGTAATGCGCGGTTAACCATGTTTTGGGGGGGGGGGGGGTTCACCTTGTCACCGGGGGCGTTCCCGTCGGAGTCGGCGAGGAGGGGCAATGCGTCCCGCAAAGGAATAGGAAGGGTGCCACTCTTCGTAGGCTGAGCGTCCATCCGCAGCCGCCGTTGAGGTGTACTACTGCCGCCGGGCCGAGAGGGGGACGTCCGGACGCATTTGCGATTTATGCCCTTGAGCGGCGACGGGGACGGAGATCGCCGGAAGATTTGCTTGGGTGGGGGGCTATCGACGACGCCGGCGTCAAGAGGCTCCTTGGAGTAGTCGATGGTGGACGCGGCATCGTAGACGGTCTCGTAGAAGAAGCTCCCCAAGTTTGATTCGCTGACGATCTCAATCGAGGGCTCCAAACGCTGATGGCAAAATTAAAACAAACAAAACCCAAGGGGAGGGGGGCAGGGGGGGAGCATGAGAAAATCGATATACAATTGAGGCATACTATATCACACACAATGGCACACCATGTAGTATCTCAAATGAGTTTATTATATTTCGCATGAGCGTACAACTCTCTGTACATATAGTCCTTCGGATCCATGTATCTTTCGCCTATCGGATTACAACTAAGGAACCGGGGCACGGGTAGTCCGCTCCCCACGAGCGTTTGAATGTACTTAAGTAGGTCTAACAAAAAGCGGTCTCGGACCTTCTCGACCGTCCACGTGGGGCAAACGATGAAGTTGGAGGTCGGGTTCAAAATGTTTTTGGAAGCGCTGTCGTCCACCATCAACGTGTTGTCACGGGTGGGGCGAACGTCGTAGGGACAGCCGACCATGGTCGGACGCTGGTCCCATACGACTGGCTTCAAGACCTTAAGAAATTGGTTTACGGCGGGGTTGTTGGGCTTCTTCACAACCCTGCCCTCGGGGGTGTACAATGTTTTACAAGAATCCTGTCCTAGGACCAAGCATGGGGGTTGGAGTCCCTTGAAGATGAACTCCACGACGGCCTGGGTATTCTCGGACTTCATGGAGCTCCAAATGATCACCCACCATTTGGATAGGGCGACCTGTAGGAAGCGCCGAAGCCACGGGCAGAGGTACACTAGCTTGCTTTTGATGTACGCGGGGGGTCCATCGTAGTTGGCGTCCTCGGGCTTGCAGAAAGGCACCGTTGGGACCCTCGGACAATGCACGCACTGGACAAGGACCCCGTTGAGGTCTAGCACCAGGAACCGGGTCTTGGGAGGCGAAGGTGGCGAGGGCAAAATCGGGGGGACCACCGCGCTGTCCTCCACACTCCTCGGAGAGGATCGGTGGGGAGCCGCGACGCTATGCTCCGAACCCTGCGGCGACGAGCGAGAGAAGGCGGCGAGGACTATGTTATGCTATGTCCATCTCAAGCAGAACGGAAATTTTGTGCAAACACAAGAAGAATTGGACCATTGGTGGCAACAAAAACATACAAGGGAACAACATACATTGGGACACGGATGCAAACACATGGGCGCCAAAAATAATAATTTTATTTTTACAAATCTCTATGTACAATTTGATTCGGGGGGGGGGGGGGGGCGCGGTGAACGAGGGCATTCACACTATCCTAATTCTACATCTACAAAATTGGTTGTGCGCCGCCAAGGTCGAGCGTAGTCGAATGCAGGTGAGACGAAGGGGATCGCGGGGGGGCACGTTGGGGGGAGGGGGAGCAAGTGTAGACCAGGGGGGGCAGGGGGTATGCATTTCCTCCTAGCAAGGGGGACACGACCACGCCAACAAGACAGTGACCCAGGAAGTTTGGGTCGGTCGACCCAAACTGGGAGGGCTCAGTGTATTACCTCGCCCTGGTCATGTCTCGACGATATGGAAGCCTCCACCGTCCCCGCTGCCCCGCCTCTCTCGCCACTGCCTTCTCCGACGACGTCAGGAACTTTCTCCTGCAAACGATCGGCATCAGGCCCTTTTCCTAAACCAATCTCCGCATGTGCATCATGCATGGGTTCATCGATTTGGTTAGGAGTAGAGGTATCACCAGGCCCTTGCAGGCCTTCAACATCTAGCATGGCCGTGTCTAGTTGACACCCATGTTGGTCAAGGGAGGACTGCGCTGCAACGGGGTTTGGGTCGCCCGACCCAAACTGTCCTGCATCTAGAGAGGGCCCTTCGGACACTACAGTGGATGGTGGGTTTGGGTCGGTCGACCCAAACATCCTGGGGTCGTCCGATTGGTGGGGTGGCGCCATGACTATGGGGGGCCGAAGTGGTGGAGGGCCCAAAGGGGAGGAGGCTCCAGAGACGCGCCAGATGTTGGGATCATCCACTTGCTGGACCGGCGCGTACGGAACTTGGTGGGGCCGCATCAAGTGCTGGAAGCTGAAAGACGATTGCGGCACAGGCTGCTGAGGGATGCTCTGCGGAGGGAAGCCGGGGGGCAAGTGCGGGAAGGAGCTGGAGGGAGCCACCACCAAACCTTGCGCCCACATTCTTTGTATCACTTGTGATATCAAGTCGGCGTGGGACGGAGGTTGGGCCATCGCCCTTTGACGCTCCTGCTCCAACAGGAGAGCCCTCAGCTCTGCTACCTCGTTCCGCATTGAGGGCTCTTCAGCGGCAGCCTTCTGCAGACGGACGCGTTGCTCCTCGTCCCTCCTCATCTTCTCGTTCGCCTCCTCCACAGTCAGGACCTCGGGCTTCACCCTAACCATGCCAGCGAACGCTGTCGGGGAGGGGGGATCTGATCTGAGCCGTTTGGCGAGCTCAATATCATCGTCGTCCTCGCTGCTTATGGCAATGGTCTCCTCCACGGAGTAGTCGCCATACAGCTTCTTCCCCTTCAACTTCCTCCTCTCCCTGAACGTGGCGGTCGCGTCCCTGGAGTACATGTCCCGTGCATCGTCCACAGTCAGGACGGGCACGAGCTTACTCTGCGGGGTTGCCGCCCGCATCGCCTTCTTCCGTTGAGGGGCTTCGGATTGTTGCGTGAAGCCCGTTGCCCCTTCCTCGACGTCGCCTTCCTTCTCCGCCTCCTCGTGTTCCTCTGCTTCCTCCTCCTCCTCCTCAACCTCGCCACCTTCTGTGCGGGACGGATTGCCCGGATGCAACCCGACCAGAGGTTCGGGAACTTGGGTCGTGGCCCTCATGGCCATTTCCTCCGGGTTGATGCGCCTCACCCTATCAAGAGGGTTTTCGCCACCCTGAACAACCTCGTCGACGTAGCTACCCGGGATCCAATCGAGGATGTCCATCTTCTTCGCCAGCGATTTCTGCACCCTGTAAAATGGCAGATCGCCATCCTCTATGTAGGAGTATATATTCAGCCCCGACATCTACACAATCCAAGTTATAGGGAAATTAGAATTTGTCGAGGCAATCACATAAACAAGACTAAGTACAATGTGTAGTTTGGGTCGGTCGACCCAAACCTGCAAAGAGCCTAGTTTGGGTCGGTCGACCCAAACCTGCAAAGAGCCTAGTTTGGGTCGATCGACCCAAACTGCTTACGAGCTATAGAAAGTCACTTACCATAGCAGCATAGACAGGTTTTGAGCCTCCGAAGACGTTGAAGATGCAGTCCCCTCTCCTCGTCAGCGTCCTCATCATTCTCATGTAAAATTCCATCCGCAGCTCATCTGCAGGATAGTTCGCGTATTTAGCCTCGTCGTAGAGGCACTTGTTCGCACCCAACCCTTCTGGAACTTGGAAGAGTTTGTCCATCCGGGATATAGGGTGGTTTGGCACCTTCAGCAACTCCGCTTTGTACACGAAGTACAAACACAAGACGTTGACGAACTTGGTCTTCTTGTCCTTCAACGTCGTATAAGCCCCCTCCGCCGGTGCGGCGATGTAGTGAGACTTGGACACTGCATACTCCGGCTGCAGTTTCCGGACAAGCTCGTACACCTGCTCCGCCCTTCTATCCTCGACTATCCATAGCCAGACATCAACCTCCCTGAACTTAGGACTCGCATAATCGACGAACTTAGATAGGAAGGGGTCGTAAAACAGTGTGCTCATCGTACCCTCAAATGAGCTTCCAGGAATGTTCCTGAAATCTATCATTCCGAATGGGAAACGCCCCCCTGCTTTCGTCCTTATCGCCATTCTGGCGTCTTGACCTGGCCAGCCCTGAATTTTCAAAGGCTCGAAGGTGACAAGGTTGAAGTAAGCGTCCCCTTCAAACTGGACAATCTTCTTCTCCTTGATGAAGTTCGAGAACGCACGCGCTGTGTGATCCGGAAGCGCCCGGTTCTTCCCACCCTTCACCATCTTGGCCCGCAAGAAGTCGTCCCCCGCTTCCCTTATTAGAGCCGCCATGGAGGCACTGGTGAACTTATATTCATCTTTGAATGCTCTCCAGTTAGCCCCATGAACCTCGCCGTCCACGACAATATTCCTCTCTGGCACCAATTTATGCAGTTCCTGCACGATAGTCGTCTTCTTTTTCCTATTCTCCGTCCATTCCTTCATGGTGTAGCATGAAGGAACGAAGGATTTGGGCTTTACGAAGACAATCTTCGGGTGCACCCAGCACCTCTTGGCCGTGGGTGCCACGTGCAGGATGTGCGATGCCGCCTTCTCCACCTCCGTCTCTGACAGCCTTTGAAGAGTTTTAAAGATCTCTCTCACGAAAGGCTTCATCTGCTTGAAGCGCGAGGCCAGGCTGAAGAAAGCGCCAGTGTCAGGGTCGATCAAATCCCCCGTCTCGTACTTTTCAAACACGGTTTTCCACTTCCTCCAAACTGAGTCCGATGCTGTAATCAAGTAAATCTCCCCCTTCAGGTCGCTGTATTTCTTCTGCTTGTAGCTCGAATTATCAATGGAGGAGAATTTGTTGATCATTTGGTATTTGAAATCCTGCACGTGAACAAAACAGAACATTTGAATGCGTGTTAGTTAAGTACATGTGATTTCCAAACCATATCATGACCAACATCTACAACAAGAGTTTGGGTCGGTCGACCCAAACTGAAAAAAAACACAAGACTGCAACAGTTGTTTGGGTCGATCGACCCAAACTAAAAAAACACAAGACTGCAACAGTTGTTTGGGTCGATCGACCCAAACTAAAAAAAAACACAAGACTGCACCAGGAGTTTGGGTCGGTCGACCCAAACAATACTCACCTCCCACTTGGGATTCTTGTCCTTCGCATTCTCCCTCTCCTTGGGAGGCCTACCATAGAACTCCCACACCTCCCGCGAGGTCATGATATTCCTTATCCAGGAAGCTTGGTAGGCCCTCTTCTTGTTTCCCATATTGAAGTACCGGGAGATGTCGCTGAGCTTGGTCTCGTCGTCAGACCACACCACCAGTGCCTTCCAAACCTTCAGCTTTTCCTTCTGATTGTTGGGATCGTCCCACTCATTCATGAGTTGGATTTTCTTGGATGCCTCCACGCTGTGTTGGCCATCTATCAGCCAAAAATCGCCCTTCTGAATTGTTGGCCACATTTCAGGTGTAGGCATTTTCTTGAGACCCTGTGGCATCACTACAATCGTTTGCCTGTCGTCTTTAAACTGCTCGCAAACGATCTGCGCGATTATCTAGTCAACGTAGGCGTCCTCCTTTGCCCGGACACACTTCTCCGGTGGCGCTAGATGGCACTGGCTGATGTTCACGTCGAACTTGAAATCCCTGCCCATGAAAAAACAGTGGGAGCATTTCGTCGTGAAATTGTTCACGATTTTCTGCAGCTCCCCTGCATCCACCTCTTCGCCGGGCTTCGGCATGCGCAACTCCGGTGAGACTGGCTCGTCAGTCATCACAGATGACTCTCTCGCCCTCTTGGATGGAGTTGTTTGATGGCTCCCAGAAGGTGTAGGGGTCTCACTATTTGTAGGTGTTTGGGAGGGAGTGGTCCTACGCGAGTCAGCCGGTACTGGTAACGGCATCCTCACCGATTGAGGTCTTGACGACCCTGCTCCTTCCTCTGTGGGAGCTTTCCGCCTCACAGGTTGCTGTGATTTGGTTTTGCTTTGCAGGCCCCTGTTCAGCACGGTTATTGCATGTTTTAGTTTTGTGAACCGGCTTGAGACCTTGGTATTCGATGTACTCCCATCGATAAATATTGTCTCCGGCTTGATAACTTCCGGTTCGACACAGGACTCTCTTGCATAGAGTGCGTCGAAAGGCTCGGAGAACTGGTGCATGAACATATGCGCGTTCTGCACAGCCGAGTTCTCGAGGATGACGTCGGTATAGTCTCCAAGAGACTGTACCGATGCGACCTCCCATCCCGTAAGGGTCGCCCAGGTGTGTTTCTCCACGGTTCCCACCTTGACAACAAAAATCATTTTGTATGTTGAGGCTTTGACTACTTGAATAGACCAAGCGAGGACAAGCCCGTCCTTAGGGGAATAGGAGTCATCCTGCGGGGTTTCGTGCTCCTGCCACAACATGTCCGGTGCAGGCATGAACCACCTTTCGCCGGGTCTTTTCTTTGGAGCCATCTGTAAGAAAATAATGTGCAAAGTTAGTTTCGGTCGTTCGACCCAAACATCTACGACATGAATAGGTTTAGGTGGATTGTGTATTTATATATTTCAGCATCATTTGTAATGATAATAAGAATGTTGTGATTATTGGGTGGATTTGCATTTTATATTGTTTGTGACATGCAGGATTCCTTGATATTTTTCCTTGATGCATTCCTTGATTATTATTTTGGGTTGATGTGAATTTTATATTGATGCAAAAATCATGGATTTCTTTATGAGTTTATAATTAGAAGACTTAGTTTGGGTCGTTCGACCCAAACATGATGCTTTGTGTTATATTTTGGTCGTTCGGCCCAAACATGATGCTTTGTTTTGTGTTTGGGTCGAGCGACCCAAACAAGGGGCTGTGTTTGGGGTTGTGTTTGGGTCGGTCGACCCAAACAAGAGGCTGTGTTTGGGTCGTCTCCCCAAACAATATTATTTTAATATATTTTTTAAACTTGGCATCTAGCATATACAATGCTTATGCATTGTGTATGCTACAAAACCGTGAATATACAAACACATATTGGTTAAAATAAAACACAATACCTTTCAAAGATGTTGTGCAGACAATTTGGAGTAGAGCAGGTTGTTCTTCCAATAATTCTCAATATCAAACAAACTGTGAGAAAGTTCAATGAGAAACTTTCAAACAAGTATCAACTCTCTCAAATAGCTCTTGGATCTCTCAACCAACTCCTGAATCTCACACAGAACTACTGAATCTCTCAAAAGACTTCGAAATGTCTAAACCAACTCCTGAATCTCACACACAACTACTAAACCTCTCAAAAGCCTTCGAAATGTCCAAACCAACTCCTGAATCTCACACACAACTACTAAACCTCTCAAAAGCCTTCGAAATGTCTAAACCCACTCCTGAATCCCTCACAAAACTACTGAATCTCTCAAACGACTTCGAAAACTCTCAAACAACTCTTGATACTCTTAAAGAACTCTTGAATTTCACAAGCACTCCTAAAACTTCCAGTACAAACACCTGGACCTCCCAAACCGAAGCTTTATCTACTACCGAATGTTCTACTAACTTCCTTCAGCACTTTCCAATACTCTTCAACACTCTTTTGCTAACTTCCTTCACTCTCACGCTCTAAAACCTTCCTCCGTATGTTTTTGTTTCTTTCAAAACTCTTCCTAACTTCTAAGATTGCACAAGGGCTATTCTATTGAAGAGCAAAAGAAAGGAGGGAAAAGAAGATGCAGAAGAAAGCAATGAACGCGGGAGAATGAAGGGTTAACCTACACCAAGCCTGATTCGCCGCGGCGCTTTGCGAAAGCGGCGCTTCAGGAGAGGCGGCGCTTCCAAGCGAGGCGCGGAGAGAGAGAGAGAGAAAGAAATGAGAAATGCGACGGTTGGGGTTTTGTTTACCTCGGGCATTGGCCCCCAACCGCATGAATAGGGTGCCCACAGGATTAGGGCACCCACGGAAACAGGGTTACAGGGAACCCTAAAACCTAAATCATAACGCTTGACTCTAAACCCTTAGCGAGCCTACCTCATTAAGAGTACATAGGCTATTTGCCTCATAGCATAGGTTGCATTCTACAATATCAACTTTTTGTAAGTTGAAAACCTTTTGAGTTTGTAAGTTCCTCGCCAATTGCCTCAAAACTAAATTTTAGTAGGTTAAAATCCTTCATATCTTTTAATGTTGTAGGTTTTAAAATCAAAATTTGAGTACTAAGTGGGATCCTTGGCAGGAATTGAACCTGGCTAAGCCTTTCACCACGTTTGAAGGCCAAGGATTAACCAAGTCTTTTTTAAAGAGTTGATTATAAGTTTTGAAAGGTTGCTAAAATTCAAATGAGTTTAAGGGTGAAAGTTCTCACCATGTTCTCATTCAACCTCTACTCTTCCTGCAAGATATAGCCTAAAGATATGTACTTAGGCCAACTAATTTCCCAATTTGAAGAAGGATGAATGGCTAAAATCCTTTCTTTTAAAAAAAATTTAGGCAAAATTTCCTAAATGTTTTTATCACATAGGTTGATATCCTATGTTTTTAAATTGTCCATAGGCTCTTTGTCCTACACTTTCAAAATTTTATAGGCTAAGTCACTAATTTTGTAGGCTGCATTTGTTTTAATCGGTATATTCGTTAATTTGGGATTTTTTCGGCATTTTGAGAAAGTTACAAATATAAGAACATGGATAAAATCGCACGTACATTGGAGAATGTTGTAAGATGCAAATACTTTGAAGCAGGTGTTCATATCAAGAACGCAATTAAGATCTCATATGAAGATGGTTTAGGTAGGACGACCCAAACATTACACTATGTTGTTGTGGTCCATATATTAATTTGAGAGAAGAGAAAATCTCAAATTAGCGAATTTTAGGGTTTAGGTTCTTTTGGACCCTGCTCTAAACCCTTATTAGTTTTTTCAAAAGAACTATGGAGTACCCTAAGGTGCTACATAAAATGTGTTATTCTACAAAACTAACCATTTATATAGCCAGCGCATTCTTACAACAAAACTTTATGCTAAACTAATACTTATCCCCTACTTACATGACACCATACCCTAAATTTTCCAAAATCATTGAAGGCATTGGTTTCTCTTTTGTTTGAGCATGTTAGAAAATTTAAACCATATAATTGCGTTATATTTAACGATGTAACCATTCACATTTAGTCCTTACCAATGATGCCAACAATTCACACGATATTGAATGAAAAAAAAAAGATTACCCACACCCCCCAACATGTGGAACAATTTAGAATAATTGAGTGTGGAGCCTAATAAATGAATACCTTCCCCAACTGCATTTTGCAAGGGTTTTGAAATGCACGATCCTTATTTGAAAATGCGAACATGCTCAAGTTTTAAGTACATCCCTTAGATCGTGACTTTCACGAATCACATAGTCGCCAATAAATCATGGTTCATGATTTATTTAATATATAGATTGTGATATAAGAGTAAATGGGATAAGCACAACATCAAATGAAGCCATTCAAGCAATCATGTTGTTATTCCCTGTTCCTTCCATGTATATTAGATGATGGCGCAAGATAAAATAGATGTTGTTTGTATATGGGGGCATCAGTGAACCACAACTACATTTGGTGTTTAGGTTTTAGGGTTTAGGGTTTAGGAGATAGGAGATAGGGTTATAACATATTAATCTATCCAATGTCAATGTATAACATTGTCTTACTCGTGAGAAGAGTCTTATAGGAAGGTTATAGTGAAGACGATGTTGATTATGTTAATTTGTTATTCGAGACGTTTAAACGCGATATATTGATTGGTCGTGTGTTTATTCAAATAACATGAAATATTGTGGATGTTAATAGGGGCTAGGGGTCCAACTTTGGATGTTTCGCTCACTTTAGGGAATCACATATTAGTCGCTAATAAACCATCGTTCATGATGTATTTAATATATGGAATGTCATGTAAAAGTAAATCGGAGAAGCACAACATCATGTTGTTATTCATTGTTCTCTCCACGTGTATTAGATAATGAAGGAAGATATAACAGATATTGTTTGCATAATATTATGAAGAAGAGTCTAATCGGAAGGTCATAGTAAATACAATCTTGATCATGTTAATATGTTATATGGGACGTTTAAACATGATATCCTAATTGGTTTTGTATTTAGTCAATGCGTATTTCATGTTGTGGATGTTATAAGGGTTTAGGGTCCAATCTTGGATGTTTTGCTCTCACACATTAGTAAACTTGAAGTGAACTTGAGGATGGATTCAAGTAACATTAAAAGATTGAACTAGAAAGGGACATTGGTAGTTAGTATCCCCTTAACAACGTCCACATACGTTCGTCATTGCCACTCTTGCATGCGAGATAATAGAGCAAGGTTCTAGGGTTTAGGGTTTAGGGGGGACAAATAAATAATTCTATTCATCATGACAATGGCCTCAAGCCTTGGAAACTCTCTCATAATTGCAGCCTCCAAATGGCCCAAACCCCACCTAAATAGGTTTACACTTGAAAGCATTGAATGGAGTTGTGTTTGGGTCTACATATTGGTTAAAATATACCTTGATGATACTTGAAAAAATTAATGTGGTCGCCACCCTTCCTCCCAATGGCGTATGTCATATCCACACAAAACAAAACAAATAGATTAAATAACATAGACTAAGTCATATGACGGTTGGGGTATCAGAGGGGCATTGATAGATGCGCATTTTTCTACTATAAACAGAAAACGGGGAATTCTGTCAAGAGGTTTGAAATAACCTCTGCAAGAGAAGAAGGCGGGGAAGGCATCCAATGACTAAGTCTGGGAAGCGGAGGTGGATAGTATAAAAGGGCGCACCCCCCAAAAGTCGGTCCTTTTTTTCTCTTCTCCCGCTGTCGAATTCGTAGAGAGAACTCTTAGTAGGAGCTGTACTTCAAGGTTCGTGCATGCTGCCGTTCATGAGCACTTATCCATAGCATGCAAGTTCATGAGCACCTATCCACACCATGCAAGCCCACCGTGAACTTTGCAATGAGCTCAAATTCAACACACCACGCAATATCCGCCGCATTATACGCCGGATTTTGTGGTGTACTTGGGCGAACCTTCACCTTTACACTAGTGTTGGCGGGTTTTGAGTCTGACCCTATGAGGTTTGGGTCGACCGACCCAAACCTGTCCACTAGTGTGTTAGGGTTTATGTCTAACCCTTAACATGTTTGGGTCGGTCGACCCAAACCCCAACCCCAGTGTGTTAGGGTTTTTGTCTGACCCTTATCAGGTTTGGGTCGACCGACCCAAACCTGTCCACAAGTGTGTTAGGGTTTATGTCTGACCCTTGTGAGGTTTGGGTCGGTCGACCCAAACCCCTACCCCAGTGTCTTAGGGTTTTTTTCCTGACCCTTATCAGGTTTGGGTCGACCGACCCAAACCACTACATGGTGTGGGTGGATGTACTCTTGTGAGGTTTGGGTCGGTCGACCCAAACCCCTACCCCCAGTGTGTTAGGGTTTTTTCCTGACCCTTATCAGGTTTGGGTCGACCGACCCAAACCCCTACGTGGTGTGGGTGGATGTACCCTTGTGAGGTTTGGGTCGGTCGACCCAAACCCCTACTCCAGTGTGTTAGGGTTTTTTTTCTGACCCTTGTCAGGTTTGGGTCGACCGACCCAAACCACTACCTGGTGTGGGTGGATGCACCCTTGTGAGGTTTGGGTCGGTCGACCCAAACCCCTACCCGAGTGTGTTAGGGTTTTTTCCTGACCCTTATCAAGTTTGGGTCGACCGACCCAAACCCCTACCTGGTGTGGGTGGATGTATCCTTGTGAGGTTTGGGTCGGTCGACCCAAACCCCTACCCCAATGTGTTAGGGTTTTTTTTCTGACCCTTATCAGGTTTGGGTCGACCGACCCAAATCACTACCTGGTGTGGGTGGATGTACCCTTGTGAGGTTTGGGTCGGTCGACCCAAACCCCTACCCCAGTGTGTTAGGGGTTCAGTCCGACCCTTATGAGGTTTGGGCCGGTCGACCCAAACCTGCACCAAAATAATTCCTGGAACTTGTTTTGGACTTGCACACAGTGTTGGGAGTTCACATTGTAGTTGTGTTGGAAATGTCTTCATCCTCGGTGTCCCCATTGATCATGGTGTCTTGCATTTTCCGATATTTGATTCTTTTGGACCCTTACATTCTTTCCATGTGTGTTGAGGTTTCATGTGCATGTGTGTAGGCGCAATGGAGGGAGTTGGTGGAAGAGGGGATTCCTTCTCTGACGACATGGGCAACACCCAATCTACGTCTGGGGATGAGCTAGACATTGTTGGGGAGGATAGTTTTGATGACAGTGCAGATGAAGGTGACTTGGGGAGTCCTTCGCCATCTGCCCCTTCTTGCCCCACTGTGGAATGTGCTGGGCTTTCACGAGCTTCATGGGTGAATTTGGATGTAGTACTTGTTAATGACAGTGGAGTTGCTGTGGCGGAGGGTATTTGTCGTAACACACATCCATAAGATTGCATTGATGAAAACCCCCTTGGCACCGAGGACGTTGGAGTTGTTATATTGGAATCACTCGTACATTCTAAAGTGAATCCAACTCATAGGTTCTCGTTGCGAAGGTGGCCGTTGAGGAATGTGACAATTGATGGGGTTAATTTGCATGAGCATGAGTGACGACACATCCAAATCCAAGAAGAGCTCCAAGCAAACATTCGGCCACGCAAAGGCCTATGGAAGTACGATACATTGGCACGTCCTACTCCGTCTGCAAATGAGTGTAAACGTCAAAGGTTGCTTTGTGAGGAGTCCATTAGAGAAGTTGCCACAAAGGATTGTTGTGTACATCGTTGTTGCCAATTGTTCCCAAGGGATAAATTGAAGGCCATCCGCGAGGAAATGTGGCTTGGTGATTTCCGTCTAAGATCCACCAAAAAGCTTGATGTCCATAGGGCGATACATGTGAACGGAGCGGGTCGCAAGGTCATCACCCTTGAGAGCATAGACGTGTGTTGTACCGCATGGTACATCATTCACGGTGTGTCGAAAGCGGAATTTTATAGACAAGCCGCGTATGCCAAGGAAGGCCGCCGGTCCCGTCACCATGGGAATACAGGCTTAAAGAAACCAAGGGAAGCAACGAGACAAGCAACCGCCACTCTGGCAACCATCATTGTCCCCCTTGCCGATGCAATGCCGTACAAAACACGCACACTCGCAACCGGTGAAAAGGTTGTGGAGAAGGTTCTTCCTACAGGCACGAAATGGAAAGACATATTGTTGGACGTAAACGCAGTTGGCGAGAAGGCTGGGTTGGACCCTATTTCGTTGTCGAAACTGAGTGCAATAAAAAAATCTCACTTTAGCGAATACATCACAAAAAGACGAGGCGACAAATTTGCCCGTTGTTCCAAATGCGAGAAGTTGAAACGCCTTCGAGATGCACACACGATGGGGACAGAGTCCTATGCCGCACATCAAATGAACTATTTCAAGCATGTGAACATGCAAGAGGCACACCGTAATGATTACTACACAAATAGAGCTTTGTCCATCTCTAGGCCTTTGGAGGTCCTTACAATCATCCATGACAAAATGGACCATGCCAAAACAGCCTCACCATGTTTTGCAAATCGAATCAAAGCCACGGACGGCCTTTTTAAGCTTCCTGTATCGGTTACAGGTGATTTCGATAACAATTGCATTGCATTACCTAAACACAAATTTGTGCTTTAGGTTTGTACTTGGGGCCATAGATGTACACCATGTGAATTTTTTGGTGTTATAGTTGAATATTAAACCATTGGATTGGCTTTACAGGGATGATTGCACATGAACATGGTGATGTCAAGTATGCTCATTATGCTCTTGATTTGTATCCGGCGGATTCAAACCACACGATAGGGTCATTTGCAAAGCTTTTACGTGATTTGGAGAAACCGCCGTCCTATTCATCAAGATTGTTATTTGAAAACTCGGGATCAACACCTCTATATGAAGCGGTCTTGGATGGAAGAGATGTATGCGTGCACTCCTTGCCGGAGCCACCAAGTGAAGATGTGATTGCCAAGAATTTGCCCCCAACTCTGCGTGCCCAATTGGACAATTGTGCGAAGGACAATAAAAGTAGATATGTTTTTGCATATTGATCGTTGTTGGTTGCGAAAGGCATTTTCAAGGAGGTTTTTGTGTCCTTTCTATTGGTAGGCCACACGCACGACGATATCGATGCATCTTTTGGGCGGTGGAGCATGAAGTTGCGCGAGGAGGATTTTCCGACAATCCCATTGTTGATGAAGTCGTACATGGATTTGGAGAACATTCCCGTCATCCCCCATATGATCGAGGAGGTTACAGACTTCAAGGCATTTATAGAACCGTATATTCGAAGCGGAGCTCACCGATTGATCGGACATACGAAGGCACAACAATTTCGGTTCTACGTGCGTGACGATGGTGTCCCCGCCATGCAATACAAGTTGTTGTGCACGTCACAAGACTGGAGCCCGCCGGAGGGTCTCCTTGTATGGCGTGTTGATGGGGAAGGAAGGACGATGTTGCCTGACGGAGAGCCTAAGCCTTGCAAACCAATACCCATGAAGAATTTGGAGGACATTTGTAAAGGCATATCAGGCTTCATACAATATTGGGAGAGTTTGAGGGTAGCGGATGTTGGTGGATCGTGTTGGCTTCGTTACGGAAGTTGGATACAATATTGGACACGTGTTCGTGGTGCTTTGGCAAACCTTCATCAAGATACACCCCTTACTTTAAGGCATGGGTTTTGGCCACAAACGCGTGTCAATGTACAAGCTTCGGAGGCTAGTCTTTTGGGAAATTGAGAGGTTCGAGAGGAGTTTGATGTGGACGACCATTACGTGGGGCCTGCTAGTAGTCGTCCGCCACCATCTTTCCGCATTGCAGTGGATTGTCATGAAGGTTATATGCTCATTTTGCGTCCTGGAGATGAGACATATGCAAAGCCAGTGTGGGTGGCAAGAGCTTTGTCCAAACCAAATTTTGTAACTTCCAGCCCTCATTTTCGACAAATACAAGTAGAGTACTACCGACCGACAGCACGGAATGAAGATATTGTTCGGCATTATACAGGCTGGGATACAAACCCTAACTTTCGGTGGAAGGTGGATTCTGAGCACGGTCCATCTTGGGTAGATACAGATTCCATATTCATAGCATGGAAACCACGGAAAAATCATAGTGGATCAGTGTCCATCCCTCAAAAGTACATAACTTTTGCAAAAGACAACCTTGCTCGGATCGCAGAAGAAGCAATCCACGTTGAATGAGAAGTTGGTAGGATTGTGTTAGCATGATTATAGTGTAAACTGTAATTCGACGAATATATATTACTCATATGTGTGCTCCTCAAACTTGGGGCAAAGTTTGGGTAGAACTTGCGAATGCTATATTGTTTGGGGTTGGATGAATATCCATTTACTATATTTCAATACAGTTGTGAAGTTCATTTTTTTATTAAGTTTGGGACTAAATTTTCCATTGAAGAAAAATGCATTTATTGCATGTACTTTGTATGTTGCAATGTCTATATTTTATTGACCATGCTAATAATAGAAATCATTTTATATGTTTTTTGGGTGAAACTAGTTTGGAGTGCTTTACCCAAAGTGTTTTTGTTGATGAAGTTGGTGTTGAATGCTCTACCATATGTGCTTATGTCCACACCCCATAGATTTGGGATATTAGAACATATAATATATTTGAGATCGTTCGCAATATAGTTTCGGAACACGGAATGTTGTTTGATCCATATATTAATTTGAGACTAGAGAAAGTCTCAATTTAACGAATATAGTGTTAATAAATAAGATCCCATGCATTGTTTTTATTCCCTTCAAGATCTTTTATTACAATACGGAATTGTATCAAGCATGCCTACTATGTCTATCAACTATACTTCCGTGTTTCCATCCTCCTACATGCTTCGGACTTTTTTTCATCGTCCCTTCTTGATGGAGGTGGACCCGGTCGAAGCAAATCAACGTACGAAACCGTTTTATCCCTCATTCGATCCTTCAATGGACGACGATGCGGTGATAATCCTCTCATTCTATTGCGAAACGACAAAGACCTCGAAGATTCGCCTACCATCTTGACTTCCTGCTCCGTGTCGATTGCCTTGTCTTCATTCAAATTAGCCGCATCATTTGCCTTACTATTCATGCACCTTGTTTCCTCCTTCTCCTGCACATCACCTCGCCTTTTTTTTTTTTTGCATATCGTTTCTGCTCCTCCTGCATCCTCCACCTCCATGCTTGTGTAGACTGCGAAAATGGAGTGAGCTCGTAGTCATCACTATGTTGATTTCCAGCACCTATGTCATGTTTCGACGATGTATTAAAGGGAACATGGGGATCTCCTAGACTTCTAATCTCTTTCTCCCATCCTAGGCCAGCAAACATGTCTCTCTCCTCTCCCATTGTGTGCATATGTCTCTACATCCGTATTGGATGCGAGTATAACTTATGTCCTCATTTATATACAGCTGAAGATAATATCACAAACAATAATTGTTGGAGTCAAAGTTCTAGAGTTGACTCACACATAGGACAAAGACAAAATTTATGGAATAAAAACGAAGCAAGTTGATCGTCCTTTGTATTTTGATTGACTCATTCTTCAATTATACCAACCTCCATATAATTATTCTCATTCGTTCTTTCTTGGTTCATCATTGGCTTTATCATATACTTTTTTGTTTTATCTTAATTTTATCTCTTCCTGATTTCCAAATGTAATGAGACCCTTTCAAATTCTGGGCCTTTTGTTTTATTTTTTGACCTAAATATTCCACGGAAATAGGTCACGATTATATTCTATTTTAAGAGAATCTGGAATATACCGAGAATATTCGACCCTTTTAAAAAATACTTTTAAATTTGGTATGAGAAGTTTACTAAATTTAATTCCTTTCCGCTCTCCACATCTCCGCTCATATAGCTGTGTCGTCCCAAGTCTTCCCAAGGCTCCAAAATCTTCTCAAGGTCTTCCTCCTCATCCATATCTAATTCCCCATTCGATGATAAGAAGTAAGTTTCTTGGGATGTTGAACTTCCAATATTTGTGTTACTTCTTTCATACACACCTTGAAGAAATTCCTCCACGCCCACCAACTTATTTAAATCATCGTTAAAATCGGAAAGGTAGAATTATCATCCTTCGTATGGTCTCCATCACCCTCCATCCTTGATGTCCTTCACTATGGCCTCGTCGTTGAAGTGATAGTCGAGCTAGGGAATATCGCCAGAGATTAAGGACCGACTACTGTCAACAAGACATTTTCCATTCATTTGCGAGCACAAATGTTAGGTGGTGGAAAGAGATGATGATACACATAGATTACACAGCCAAGTCAATTATCTAGATGTACTAGGTGCAATGATAGCTTGTAGGTGATGAAGAGTATTATTTACAGTTAATCCATTTAGTTGCTTAATGTCCCCCACCTGCATAAAGAGATATAGAAATACAGCCATGTTCAAATTGTGTTCACTTCAAACAGCAATTTAGTCCCAAGATTAGCCACACTGCACAGAACGACTAGATTAGATTGTCTTGTCAAGAGCAGTTGAGGGAGTGAGATCAATCAGATACCTAGTTTACTTGATAGCAATCAGGTCTTGCAAAAAGCTAACCAAGTCAATTTCCTAGTGAACCGTAATAGAATTGACATCCCTGCTTATTTATGCAAATTGCGCAGTAACTACTTTCGAATGTTATTGAAATGCCGAAAAGTTTTTTTCCGGTCCCTTCGCAGTTTCAGATTTGCAATTGATGGGTATTTAGAGTCATGGTAGAAGTTAGATGGATAACAATGATGTATAAGCCTACCCACGGGGAGGTGACTATTGGAATTTTAGAAACCACGTGAGATAAAAAATAAGGTCAATTTAATTCGTTGAGGGTAAAATTTATACATTCATTAGATCTACCATAGCTTTGGAAATATGTCCCCTACATGTTTATATGTAAAATAAGGCGGTGAATAATTCCTCCATTTTAGTAATCAGTAAAAAAAAAATGATTATAGATATTGGATCCCCCCAAATGTGTGTAGTAGAATCAATAGAATAATCATGGGTTAGACTACTTGGATGAAGAATTGTGTAATTTTGTCCAAATTTGAATGAAACGCGTTAGTTTAGAAAGAAACGTTGTGGATTTTTTTGGGGGAAAGAATATTGTGACTTCTAAACGGCCCTTGAGTTTGCTTAGGGTTTGGACAAGCATAGTGGTGTGAAGGTGGTGAAGCGTTTGGATAGGAGGTCTTGCATTGGTGAAGCGTGGCACAAAGGCGGTAGGTAAGACACATTTTTTGGAGCTTTCTTCATTGCTCCATAGCATTCACAACATTCACATAGGGTGTTTTACAAGCGCCAAAAGTTTGGCTTGCTCCACTCTCGTGAGGTATGTCCGCCTCATGCTAACAATTAGTTTTAGTTCTTTGTCATCATTGGTGTTAAACATCTCCAAAAATTTTGTCTTATCATGACATAAGAGAGGATATTGATATATACCTTGACATGTATTGGAGGGTGCATAATTATATCCTAACCCTTCACATTGTAAATATTTGGTACAAGGTTGAATGTGTTTGTGAACACAATTAAAGTAAATGTTTTTAATTTGTGTATTTAGTTTTTTCACTAAGACCTCCCTTTAATCTGATTATGCAATATCAAGGAAACAGAAACAAGACTATCGTCAAGACAGAGATTCAAAGAAATGCCATACCTCTAAGACAAATTACAAACACTGACTGGTAAAAAGTTATGTGTTTGAGCTGATACATGACATAAACCCTAAACTCAAAGCTCAGCGTGAATTCACTTCAAAACACAATAGACGCCTACGACATAATCAAATGAAAGCAACCAAAAAACGGACATGTATCTCCAGGTAATGGCGAAACAAGACTGACACCTACCTACACTATTATCAGCATTTTGCGGATACATCAATGGAGTACTCCAAGTATAATTTGCAAGGGTAAATAGGCAACCCATCCACAAAGCCAACCTAATTGCACAATGAGCCACAGTTTCCCCGTTGGCGGCTTGTTTCGGAGTCATGAATGAGAGTGCAACAAGCAACGACACCCTGCAATTCAAAGCGCCTACCAAGGTTGGAAACTCACTGGTAGAAATAGAAGGCCATGAAGTGCACCAAGCATTTATTTATTTATTATGAAGGCCACATTTTTATTTATTTACTCTACTAACATAACAAGTTCAGTGGCTTGCCGCCTGTCATGAGCTAGCCCAACATCAAAGGTGATGACACAATGATAAGATTGCATTATCATCTTACTAATCTCCTCTTAAAGAGTGTCATAAATTGAAGAGTCCAAGAAACAATTCCTCCCGCACAGCTTCCAGCCAATTCTCTAATTCTGACTTTACATCTGTTAGGACAGTACATCTTTAAACGCCTTTGTTTTTGTAGGTGGTGAGTGTATCAAAGAGGCATCTCTTGTTCTGAAGTCTTCTGCTCATTGTGAGTCTCTTTCATGTATTCTGATAGTAATAAAAGCTCTCTCTCTTTGTAGTCTTTGTGTAGCAAGGCAGGAACTGCTCTTGTAAGAACTGATACTTGTGAGTGGAAATGCAACAAATCTCTGATGCATGACTGCCATTGGTGCAGACATATCATTACTTCTCAGCTGACAGTTCGCAAATTTAGTGGACAAATGTAATGCACTCTACTGATTTGCTCAGCAATCACAGCCTGCAATGCAATGCAAGGCATGGAATGCTGGTTCCTATTGACCTCTTGTTTCCTTAATGAATGCGAATTGAAATTCAATAGTTAAAAACTCAGTTTCTTTGCTGGTTACAGCCCTGTTAGCAAGCAATGTTTTCCGTCAAATCCTTAAAATCAGTCAATACTTGTTCATGTTTTGCTTAGCGAATTTTGAGCAGAATAATCCTCAGAAGTCTCACATTCTGATTCTTCATCAAGACTTGTTCAAATCTCTGCGATGGATACAGGAAGGGGATTTGCTTTTCAGTCACCTCTAACAACACAGCTCATGATGATTCTCCAACACCAAAGAGCCCATGTTGAATGCAAGCCCTCCGCTGCTTCTTGGACTTTGGGCAAAGAGAGAGAAGGCAAGGCTCCGACCTACTCACGATCCCGAACTCCAGCCAATTCCTCCCGCACAGCTTCTAAGATCAAATCAAGCTCACAATATTCGTAAACAATTCATAAGAAGTGTCATTAGAAAAGTTTCCACAGTGACATAAAATACCATATGACATGAAATATGTTTATTTAGTGCAGCATGAACTGGAATGATGAAATCGAGCATAAAGTTGAATCCCTGATTTTGGGAAGTGTGTAGATTAACAAGAGTCCAGATACATTGACAGATAGCATGGATCGGCAACGGTGTTCAAGAGCACTTTGGGTGCAAAATTCCCTTTACATGACAAAGCTCATGACTCAGGCATAGGTGTGTATAGAGAGTAGGACGAAGTACCAGTTCAATTTGGTCCGGAGACTGTATCGAAGATATGCATCAGTACCATATGGTTGTATGTTCATCTCCTTGCACATACTCACCAATGTCGGCCTGCAAAACACATACTCTTAAAGCTCAAAAAATGTGGCAACAAAAGCTTAGTTGTCTGAGGCACTCAATGCATGCAGATCATCTCTACATACCAGCACAACACACACCATGAGGAGGATTCCCAAATTATGGAGTTACGGCAACGACCTCGCCTCCTCCTCCTCCTCCCGCCTCTCACATCCGGAGCCAGAAATTGTAGAAATGCAACCTCCTTCTCAACATCCCCCAATTGCTCAACAACCAAGAGTGCCAGGACTCTAGGCAAAGAGAGTGAAGGCAAGGCTCCGAGTGAACTCACAATCCCGAACTCCAGTCCTCCCGCACAGCTTCCAGCATCAAATGAAGTTCACAACCAACCCCAATTGCAAAAGAAAATCGTCCAAGATTTGAAACCAAGAGTGCCAAACCAAGAGTGACGAACCGAGAGTGCTACACCAGAGGCAGCTGCGTCACCCTAAACCGGCGTCCGGGTATCTCCCGGGTATCTGTGGGGAGCGTGGGGAGCGTGGGGAGCAGCGGGCAGGAGGTAGAGCAGGCAGTGAGGCGCAGGTCCCTCACTGTCCCGCCCTTAGAGGCGAGGCCTGCCACCCTCCTTAAATCTCCAACGTTTCACTCTTCCATCCTAACTAATCCTACTTACTTTTGTAATATTAACCCTATATAGTTGCAATTGTCGCCTCAACACCATACTTTGCCCATTCTGGGTACCTCAGAGTAGGTTTGTATTCCTGCATTATTGTCAAGAGTTTTGGTGCCCAAATTTGAGTTACATCTTACCAGGCTTGTACATACATCCGAGTTCCACACATTGCAGAGATTCTCCCAAACAGAACAAAACAATTGGCAGTTGAGAACCTAAAATTAGGCTAATGACAGAGGGAGGTACTACTGAACCGACATCATTCGTTCCATGGTAGCATGAATTCAAGTCATGCAACACAACTCAATTTTTTCAAAATATCAGTGTACTTGAAGATTCCATCAAGTGCTGCTGCTTAATCTATTACGAATGCGCCCTTAAGAACATTTTCTCCATAGACTCGGCATTGCATCTAAGTGTAGATGTCCCGACATGCTCTTCAGATTCACAGGTTTGCCATACCGCTTGTGGATTCCAGTGCCTTTACATGCTTGCTCTAGATCCAGTAGTAGGTACCTGAACGTTCTTGTAAAATCAATTCATGGAATTTGTTCGAATTTGGATTGGATTTGAAGCTGAATTCGAGATTGTCTGATGATTGATTCAATTCTTCTCATGCTCGGATGTACAAGCGAGCTTATTGTGTGGAAAGAGGAGAGGTAGGAAATTTTCAGGAAGCAGGTCCATCTTTTGTTTGTGAGCTCATGGAGAGTACAAGATTGGGCTACGCTGGTGAAGGGGAGGAAAGATTCGGGTGCAGAATTGTGGAGGGGAAATGTTGATGGGAGCCAAGATGGAGGGAGCGCACCTTGTGCGTAAGAGCACAGAGATATTTGTGTCCTTCTGGGGAAAAAGCTTCGCATGTGGATCACCTGCCACCTGGAAGCTGCAAAAACAAGCGCAACACAATCGACCTTCCTCCAATTCATTTTAGAGCGCAAAGACGCATCACTAGCTCCTCATGCATCTATCGGGCGGACAGAGAGCAGAAATTGACAGGAAAAGAAAAAGAAAAAGAAGAAGAAAAAAGGACACTAGACCCGGTCACTCTCTCACCTCCAACAAGATTTCCCGACAAGTTTTCCCGGCAAATTTTCACGCTCTTCACTCCCCATCCCACTCCGCTAATTCCCTGCCTTCCCTTTGCTTCCTTCCTTGCTCAATTCCTTCACGAAGCACGACGACCTCTTCGCTCCCAGCCGCGTTCGGCGAGACATCCCCTCCTCGAAGCTGACTCACCGAAGTCGCCTCTCTCTCTCTCTCTCTCTCTCTCTCTCTCTGTTTCTTCCGTCAAAACTCTGTGCACTGGTCTCTCACTAGTCTCTCACTAGCCCTACACTACTCTCTCAGTAGTCTCCCTTAGTAGCCCCACGTGTCTAGCATTGGGGCTAGGGGTCTGGGGACCCAAATGTCCTCTGCAAACACCCTAAGGGAGTGAGCCGGCGGAAAGGAGTCATCGGTTAGGGTAGAGCAAGATTCATTAAAACGGTAAGCAAGGGTGAACCAAGGTTGCTGATCCATGAGGGGATCGTACCATCAAAACTTGGTGCAGACTTGATTTTGTGTTGGACCATTGTCCTCATGACTCTTGTCATGTGAAGGACAGTCCGGAGGAGGACTGCGAGTATTGTGTCTGTCCGATCTGGTGCTACTTTGTGCGAGGATACACGTGGGCATCTGAACATAGGTTTACTAGTGAGTCACGCAAGTTCGAGAAGTCCACCAAGTTTAAGCCTGTCGTTTCGCAAGGCGTGCTTGTTGGCAGATTTACAGGTCTGAGACTGCCAATGGACGTGTTGGTGAAGTACTGTGGGGTAAATTTTCTTGGGCTTGGTGGGACGTGACATTCGATGAGGCGGTTACAGCCGCGCGTAAATCGCACAAGCGCTACATGCATTTAGATTGGAGCACTGTATAAGTTTACACCCAAATCTCGGAGTTTGAAACCACCAAGTCAAGTGGGCTCCCTCCACCAAAGCTGGTGCTTTCCTCCTCCTCGAGCAGGATGCAATCGTGTAAATTTGTTTGCTCATGTGCAGATTTTGGTGCTCATCGGTTCATATTTCAGGACTCAAGATCGTAAACATTTCATGGTTGATTGTTGTGATCTCACATATGCAATCTTGTCACATTTAAGTTGCACACTGCTCCCATCGCACAGGACCCACTCGCCACGTGCATTCTCATCTTCTTGGCGGGCCAGGCCGATTCTGAGCAGGTAGGATTCACAAGTCTGTCTCACTGTCGTTCGATTTCTTTCAAGAAGGATGCACCGACATAAATTTGTTTCTGCCTGTGCAGATTGTGGTGCTCCTTGGTTCACAATTTAGGTCTAAAGGTTGTGAAGGATTCATGTTTCATTGTTGTAACGATTGGGATAGGAGAAGAAATTTCTCACATGTGCAGTCCTGTCACCCTTGGGCGCCTCCGGATGTAACATCATCCCCACTTTCCCATTCCACTGCCTGTGACCGACATTTCCAGAATTGAGTAGGCCTGCATCCCGCAATGGAGCACGGCCTCGCATTCCGTTGACACGCATGTTAAGTTTGACAACTCTGTGTCTCTGCCGCTCGTTCCCTTCAAGAAGGATGCAATGGTTCAAATTCGTTGTCGCATGTGCAGCTTCCGGTGCTCCCGTGGTTCATAGGTTCAAGATAGTGAAGAATTTATCTGTGACTAATGTGATTTGAATAGGAGTAGAAAGTATCTCACATGTGCAGTTATGCCACCCATGGCCGTCTCCAGGTGCACAAAAATCCTTTTTTCTCACACCTGTGACCGACCTTCTGCAGGATTAAGTGGGACATTCAACGATGGCGGAGCTGTTTGTGAAGCACGCAGAGGTGTAATCGAGGGCGAGGCCTAAATACTCAGTTTGAGAAGTAACCGATTGAAGTGCGAGAGTCCACGGAAAATTACCGGTCATTGTTAAAATTGGATGCTGCCAATTTTTAGGTCGAAGGTAATCTAGCACCTGTGTATCGAGGTACTATATTAGGTTGGGATGCTGTCAGAGTCCCCCGAATTTCTTGTTGTCATCTTTACCCCGAAGTTGAGGTTCTTGTCCTGTGAGATTTAGACAGCTCTGCATTCAATTTAGCTTGCGTGAGCTTCGTGCATCTCTTCTGGGCGATGCATTTCCCACCGGAACCCTAGGACAAGCCACAGTAATGAAGGAGGCTTAGGAGGTGATTTGGAAGCAGAAGGACTTCACGAGGTGCACGGCAAGGAGAATTGGATGCTACATGGCGCTATTGACATATAATTGCTTTAATCATGTGCATTCTTCAGTATAGGCTGAAGGGAATCTAGCACTTGCACTGAGTGCCCGAATTTCTTATTGTCACATTTACCCCGAAGTTGAGGTTCTTGTTGTGTAAGTTGTAGACAACAATTTTGGATTTAGTTTAGCTTGCAGCGAGGTTCGTTCATCTGTCCCTGGAACCCCAAGGGAAGCCACAATATGGAAGGAGGTTTAGGAAGTGATTTAGAAGCAGAAGGACTTCATGAGGTGCACGGTCAGGGGATTTGGATGTCATATGGCAGGCATGTCGATTCTTAGAATTGATTGAGATCACGTGCATTCTCCATTTGAGGGTGACGGGAATCTAGCACCTGTGTGTTGAGGCACCCCATTAGGTTGGGGTGCTTTCTGGAGTCCCCCAAATTTGTTGTTGTCACATTTTCCCCGAAGTTGAGGTTCTTGTTTTGTGAGTTCTTGACTGCAACTTTGCATTCATTGAGATTGTGGTGCATCTCTTGTGTGATGCACACCTCATTGGAACCCGAGGACAAGCCACGATATGGAAGGAGGCTTAAGTCCTGCGCACATGAATGCTCTTCCGCCGCTTGGCCAGGCGGAAGAGGATGGAAAACATCCATGGCCGGATGGGGAGCCTCGCTCCGCCGGCGCTGGGAGGCGGAGCGGACCGTCCGCCCCAGCCCGGAAGGGGCGGGTCCGCCCCCATCAGCCACGGGGAATTCCAACATGCTTTAGGGAAATTCCCTAGGTATTTACCTTAACCGGCTTCTAAATTAATAGGCCCAGCTCCTTAATTCCCCGGGTAATTGCCCTTAACCGGCTTCTAAATTTAATAGGCCCAGCTCCTTCTTAATGAGGCATAAGAAGAGCTTAGCTCCCCTTAACCTCTCACTCCGTATTTCTCGCTCTCTCATTCGCCTAGCTAAGTGAGGATTTGGTTGGGTGCGCCATTTAGGGGGTTGAGGCTATTTATTTTTACCATGGAAGAAGGGTTAGGTTTTTTGGGGACCATGGTCCTAGCATCGCCTCCCATTTTGGGCGCTCCAGGACCTTCGAATGACGGGCACGTGGTGGGTTTAGGCTCACCACCTCTTCCAACTAGAGAGTGGACCCACGGAGCCACAAAATACTTAGCAGAGTTGGTAAAGGAGCGCATTGAGAGTTACGGCACGGCGGTTTTCAAGCAACAACATTGGGAGTGGATCCGGGAGCAAGTTATTAAGGACCACCCGAGCGAGGCGCGACGCACTTGGACGCAAGTTCGGGACAAATGGGACAAGCTTAAGCGCCATTATCACAAGGAGAAAAAATTACACAACATCACGGGCGATAATGCGGGTTCGCAATGGATTTGGTTGAATATGATTGACGAAGTTCTTTCCGGCACTGCTAAGGCGGACGGGGTGCCCGGTGGTATGGACAACGGCAGGCTTGTAGGTGTGGACGAACAGCCGCCAAGTCAACCGGAAGATGAATCACAGCAGGTTCCCGAGGAGGATCCTGAGTCGCCAAGAACTCGAGCCTCTAATTTACCCGGAGTTAGAGGGCAACCCATAAAACGAAGGAAGTTGGCTAGTGATATGGCGGCGTCTTTGGACCGGTTTTGCGAATCTACTCGTCGAATCGAGGAGTTGAAGCTAGAGACCGCCATCAAATTGCACGAGGACAACAGGAAATTAGAGTTAGTGATGTTTAAATTGACACAGGCATCGCAAGAGAGGATGGCAACTCTTTTTGCCAATGTGCTTCAAGGCCTTAAGAAATAGGGCTAGCAATGTAGCAACTGAATGTATTGGATTGTGTGTTCTTTTTCTTATTATGCAATATAATATTATTGTTGTATTTCTTTATTAATAAAATCTACATATTTAGTTGATTATATGTCATGTGTATACCTACTTTCTATCTACCTTTATTCAATAATGTAAATTATATTTTGGGGTGGCTTCATTTCTTTTAGAGAATTATAAAATTCACTGAGTAATATGTTACAACCATCCCCCGCCCCGATATGAACCGAATTAAGTGTGAAATGGTTTAGGTTTAACCGAATTTTATGTGGTGATTGTTTATTTTATGAAACTCTTGTCAAGTTATTGAAATCATTGTGTTGGTGAGGACTTCTTATGAAAACTAATGGAAACACTGAAAGTCTTTCACCCACATTAGTGTGGCCCACATCGATTATTTACCTGCTCATATTTTATTTATATTCATATGACTAATTACTACATAATGAATAGCACAATGAATTTCTAAATTGGTGTGCATCCAAAGAGGGTGTACTCACAACCAATGTCTATGTTTGACAAATTTGATTTGACGTTCAAGTTCAAATTCAAAGTGTCACGTGACTTTCTTGAAAACCAAAAATGAATGTCAATTGGCATCTACTTTTTGTTTCAAAATGTCATCTCAATTTTGGCTTACACAATATTTTAGGAAATCTCATATTTTGAATAATCAATATGCAATCTTGATTTGTTAAATAAATAAATAAAAAATAAATTGAACGTACGTATCCGGCGGTCTTGCATATTTCTCCAAATGTTGAAGATGGTAGCCCATACCATTGCATAAATTTGGAGCCCACAAATAGAAACCTCCATAAGAGCATCAATGGTCTTCAAGTCCAACTCATTACGCAAGTGGCTTTTGATTACATTTTGTTTGGAAAATTCTCTTTCACGTTGTCTCACGTTGTTCCCGGTTACAAAAGAAAATTGCGAGAGCAAAGTTGAACTTCAGTTTGTAGGTGAGTTTAGGAATTTCAGCTAATGTTATGGGTTGTGTTTTCCATATACTTAAGGTGCAGTTCATAGTAGTTAAGCTGCGTAGTAATATGTGCCATTTGAATTTTCACTGTGTCACTTGACGTGTGTAATTTTTTCCTCACAAGTCAATTTCTAAAATGTGCGTGTCAATTGACCTGCGTTTATTTTTTGAGCAAGTTTTTGCGTGTCAAAAGAAAACAACTTGCAAAAACTTTGTCAAACATGCACACCGCTCACAACGAATAACATGTATCTACATAACTAAAGTAAGCAACATATATGTTATGAAACAATAACTTATGATTTTAATCAAATACAAATTAGATCAAGGAATATTGAAATAAGAATTAAAAAATTCAAGTTGTGAACTTAAAAAAAATTTCATTAAGTTCTCAACTAGTTTCCAAGTGAACATCAATGTATTTCAGAGAATATAACATATATGAAAAGAACTGAGCATCAACCACCTCTTTAATATAACAAAACCAATATTGTAAATGTCGTATTATCTACTGTCATATTCCAATAAAAAAGTGTGTTTTGAATCAAAACGTTTGGTTTCGACAAAAATGTGTTGTAATATCGAGGGTGTCATATAAACGAGTGTCCTATTACCAGTGTTAGATTGTAGCAACACGCCAACCACATTGTAGTAACCAATACTTTCAAATATCAAACTTAAAGGCCAAAAAGAACGAATCATTCATACACGAAATGATGAATGGTCTTCCACTTTCCTAGCACATAAATGACAATTTACTTTAATTTTGAAAATTGTAAGATGTTGCACGTGATTCTTGCTGGGCATGTTTCATTATTTGAAGGTTACATTAAACACATGTAATTTAGATGGAAACTCATATTGTATAATACATTTATTTATTCCACACACATAGTTAACATATACTGAAAGTTGTTTAGAAAAAAATCTAGGAATAAATTTTACATTTAATGTGAACCCTACTTACTAAAGTGTAGTTCATCAAGTTTTAAGTTTGGTGTACCTATAGATCCTAACATGCATTACATGACATATTGCATAGGTAATGTAACCCTAAACTTTCTAAAATGTTTATTTAGGGCTTGTAAATGACTTTTGAAGATAAAGTCATCACATAGTAAAAGTGCTAAACATGTGTCGGTTGTCTCCAATGCAGTGAGTCGTATACAATATTTGTGCAAAATATATTTTACATAGTCATACTAAAACATACAATATTTTATAGCACGTACAATATCACAAAATAATATTATATAATGGTTTATATATTAGGGTTTCTGGCAACCCACGATTCAAAAATCGCTGCTCTCATCTGTTCCCCAGCTACCTTCCCAGCCCTACCATCGCCATGCAATCTCATGGTATCCCTACGAACTCCAACAAAAATTTCCGGACGCTGAGCGACGTCCTCTGGCAACGGAACTCGCTCGGCATATATCTCACAAAAGTTATGAAGAACACAACATGCGAGGGTCACTATGGCAGCTCTATCCATATTCATATTGAAGTGCTTAAGAATTCTCCATCGATTCTTCAGTGCTCCAAATGCATGCTCAATTACAACCCTACCCGAATTTACTGACTCATCAAATCTTTTTTTGTCATTGAACCTAGGGTCCGTGACATTAGCCTTAAAATTCTTCAGTAAATATGGACGGCTAGGGTAGGCTGAATCACCAAGCAAGTACGGCCGAACTTCAACTCCACCTATCTCTAAAACTGGTTCCGGTAATATGTCTCATCTTCGTAACTGCGCATAAAGTCCAAACCATGCAAATTGCGCAGCATCATGTACTCCTTCAGGTTGTCATGCACAAACATTCCAAAAAAACCTTTCCGAATCGCACACAGCTTGTAACAATACACTGTAAAAAAAAATTCCTATTAAAAAAATCATAAGGCATAGGAGTTAAACCCCGTTGGAGTTTTGAGGACAAAGGAATATGTGTACCATCAATGATATCTACCACGTTAGACAAACCGGTTTTCTCACGAAACTTGCAAATGGTAACGGTTAGTCTATGTCCAATAGGTGCGTGAATATATCTGCCGAACAATCTATCTTGAGAAGAAAGAACTTTGCAAATTATAAGCGTGTATTTTCTAATGGTAGATTCGCCACAACCGTATAAATTATCCATAGCCTTATAAGATAGACCTTGAGCCAATCGGTACACAACTAAAGATACTTGTTTTCTAATAGGTACTGGAAGGTGCACAAACATATTAGCAGTGGGACGCAAAAATGGGGTCAACTCCGAAACTAAATGCTCAAAAGCCAAAAAAACTCATTCTATAACTCTTACGATATTTGCGGTCCAACATGTCAGGAGTTGTATGCCATACATCCCCTTCGACAACATCGTAATGCACGTTTTGCCTCGGCTCGATCCACCACAACCGTTGTGAAAAACGCCGCATCCAAGAATATACCACGACTACGGGAAAATAACGAGCCCCAACACTACATTCCAACAAATCTAAACTTGGCCTAGCACGAGCTCTTCGAAGAGGAAACGTCAAAAACACTACCATAAAGGCAAAAAAAACTAGAATTATCTCCTCCTCGCTTGTAGCCATATTGTTCCAACAACAATGCTTTCTAAAAATGAGTAAGGAGCTGGGCCTCTAAACCCATTTAAGCGTTGGGCTCCAAAAAATTAACCGCCCTTCTAGAGTAGATATTTTCAACTTATAAAAAAAAAAGATTTTTTGACCCCCCCGGCAATTTCCAAGAAGGGGGGGGGGCTGGGTGGCGGAGGGCGGAGCGGAGGCGCGGGGGCGGGTCCCGTCAGCCTGGCGCATTAGCCCGGATGTGGGGTCTGACGGCCCCCCCCCCGCCGACCAACTACGGGGGGCCACCTGGCATGCGCCAGGCGGGGGCTGAGGCCCCCCCTTCACTCATGTGCCCGCCCCTTTAGGAAGTGATTTAGAACTTTATGAGGTGCATGTCGATGGGAATTGGACGTTTACATGGCATATCGACACAGAATTGCTCGAGAACATTTGCATTCTACAGTAATAGGATTTGCTTACTTTTAGCACACTAATAACCCACACACACAAATTAATACCCCATGAGAAAGCTGAGCTCACTTGTAGAGGCAATTTCCGTGTCTTTTTGTTGAGGTGCTGGGTGTTGGACATCTTTTCCAGTGACATGAAGCACCAACAAAAAATCGATGAGAATTTTACAAGACACAAACAGCAGTAATCAGGACAACCTTATTGTCATCAATAAACACTAATGTGGATTTTGCTAATGTAGAATCATGGAGGGAGCGATTCCGGAGTACGAGAGGTTGCGGAAGAAGAACACCGAGGCCAACAATTGAAAGCTACGAAAACTAGGTCTGTCACCGATTAATACATCAAATTTCAAGAGGCCTGAAGACCCTGGGTACATAACCCTAAACCCTAAACCTTTACAATGGACCTGCTACCGCTAAGGTTGCAAGTCAACAACATGTGATGCTTATAAATGTTTTAACCTATATGACACCTTACAGTCATAATTTGCATACAACTTGTTCAAGACATGACTATTTGCAATCATATCTTGAATATTATGACTCCCTCAAGTTATTATCTCGTTACGTTGGGACTCATTAGACTCACGTCCCAAACATTATGACTCCCTCCAGTTATAGTTTAGAGTCATTATGATATTGTGGAGACATTGTGATTCGTTGGAGTCATGTTCCAACATTGTCACTCGTTGGATCCATAATTTTTGTAACATGTAATGTCCATGTATTAACTCTCGTTCGTACTCAACAGTGTGGTTCCTGTGACTTCCTTCATTTTTGCCGAAATGAACAATGTACTAGGAAATTTGATAAGAAAAATTGTTAATCTGCCTGATGGCATGCAAGTGGAAGTATTTTGTACAATTGCTAGTTTTCCGGCAATTTCATTGCCGATTTTGGAAATGATTTCGAATGAGCTTGCGCATGTTTTTGAAAGCAGTCATGGCGTGCCTCTGGAAGAGCCATGCCCATTTCTAGAGCAGGGTGGTGGCTGGGGTGTGACCACCCGAGCGAAGGAAAAAAAACAACTTGCTGAGACGGATACCGATGATGAGGAGGACGAACAGGACGAAGAGGAGATATCCGAGAACGAGCGGTCGAAACTAAAGAAGCGGAAGATAAAAACAGTAACCTTTCACGCCATCTCTCAATTGGTACTGACCTTCCTAGTAGTCTCTTGCATTTGCAGCTGCATTCAGTCATTCACGTTGTTTGGGTCTCACTCCAATTGCATATAAGAATAATGTTGATAACATATGTCCGCATATGCATGTCACTCCATGAAGTCATATTCGGACTCTAGGCGAACATGTTACTTAGTGCAGTCATATAATATGACTCTAGGCAGTCATATTATGCAATCATATCTTTCCGTGAGGTCATATAGTGTGACTCGATGCAATCATGTAACTTAGTACAGTCATGTAGGGTGATTCCATGCAGTCATATCACGTCATTCTATGCAATCATATCACGTCACTCCATGTAGTCGTATCACGTCACTCCATGCAGTCATATAGTGGCTTGCAAGTATGGGTGTGTAGGGAAATACAAGTGAACCCAAGTCTTGGCTGCTGCAATCAAGCCGAAACAAGAGCATGGCCGCCGATAAGGAGGATATCTTGTTGGCCCAAGACATGCAAAATACTCTCCGAGCTTGTGAGATGGATGCTGACGAAGCATCGGCGTACATCGAGGAGGAAGAAGATGGTGCAGGGCACTACAACGAGCTCCTCGACGAATTGGAGCTCCGAGAGGTAAGCATTTTGCGGCGTATGGCTCAAAAAGGAGCCGATCCGACACACCTCCGCGAGAAGGTGCGGAACTTTGGCAGGACGGCGGAGGTTGAAGGCGGTGATCGCGGCGACAGAAGAGCACGTCGCCGACAATCCAAGCTGAAGAATCTACGGCGGAACTTGAAGAAGAGTGACGAGCGGGACACGAGCGTGGGCGGTGGGCGTTCGTGGGTCAACGTGGACGAAGCCGGATGCCCAACAGGGCAACACAGGTCCGACTGGCTTACGCGATTACGGAGCTACTCCCGCGACCTCGACTGGAGCATCGACAACTTCAAGGCGCATCCGCGGCCGCTCTTGATCGCGATCAAGGAGAAGATGGCAGCGCAGTTCGAATACCGGGGTGGACTTGGCGATGTACCGGAGGAGGTCTTCTTCCGGATTCTGCACCAACAAATGCGGACTCGGCGGTCCAACATGAAGAAACTGATTGAGAGCGGTGGGCCGCTCCCGCCATACGTTAAAAAGAAACACGTGGACAACTTCAAAAAGCTCATCGCGCGGACGGATAAGATTGCGGAAGCAACACGGATGAAGGTTGCACGGTAGACTGTACAAAACTTATCGTATTCCGGGCGGTCTGAGGGAGAAGTGCGCTCGAGACTTGTAAGCAATCTTATTTCCTCTTGCATTCGTGAATGATTATGTGACTTCACACAGTCATATATTCTGAGTCATAAGACCTCACACAATCATATATTCTGAGTCACATGACTTCATTCAGTCATACAATGAGTCATATGACTTCACATAGCCATATGACTACACATGACTTCACATAGTTATATGTTCGGAGTCATATGACTACACATATTGCGTCGTGTGACTCACTCCAGTCGTTTATAGGCAGAATATATTTGAGATGACTCTGCACATCCATATTAATCATTCCAGACACATTGTGAGAGTCATAGAACTCCGTGATGTCACAAAATGAAACCACAAGTTCCATTGGCTCGCGATACATTGTTGGCTGGTTTTGATATCTTTACGCATTTTACATGGTTGGACAGTTGTTCTTTCACAGGCTACAGTTTGGATCGGCCGCAACTGTTCGTCGTCTTTAAGAGGGCCACTCTCAAATGCAAGAGCGGGAGATAGAGGCCTCGCAGTTACGCGGAGCGAGCTGCACCACTTCCAGGATAGCATGAAGGGGGAGTTGGAGGATGTGAAGGCTATGGTGAAGCAGCTTCTCCACGAGGTGCAGAAGCGAAACACGGGGGACGTGGTACCGCCAGCTTCGTCGAAAGTGGGAACCACGGGGTTGGAGGACGCAATGGCGCGCGTTCCACATTCCACGTGGTCTGCCACATCGGCCAAATTGTAACTCGTCACAATCATATTACACGTCAGCAAAAAAACATCACTACACAGAGTCACATCCCACGTCGGATTGGTTTTTTTTTGCCCGGACAGGTTTAAAAAAGCACAGACTCCAAGGCCAGTCAAGGCATGCCTCACGTGCTGTCAGGATCGTAGATTCTGTCCTTTTATACGCCCAAACTACCGTATATATTCATATAACTGATGTTCGAAGCGACTCGTCGGTAATGAGTAGACCCAGTCACCGCGCGCGTCATCCTCCTCCGGTGCCTCGTCAGTCATATTTTGGAATTTTATGACTTAAAGCAATCATAAATTGTAGTCATAAAATGTTCTAATATTGGGTCATTGTCTTGTTGGCGTAGTTGTGTCCCCTTAGCTAGGAGAAGCTGCACCCCAACCCGTACCTCATGTCTGTCATTCACGCCCTTCAACCCCCCCCCCACGATCCCTCCGTCTCCCTGCGTTCGACTACGTTCAATCTTGGCAGCACACAAAGAATTTTGGAGATGTACAATTAGGATAGTGTGAATGGCTTGTTCAACGCAGTTCTCCCTAGGCAAATTGTACATAGAGGATTGTAAAAATAAAATTATTATTTTTGGTACCCATTTGTTTGTTTTTGTGTTGAAATGTATCTTGTGAGTTGTTCCCCTCGTGTATTGTTGTTGCCACCAATGGTTCAATTGTTCTTGTGTTTGCACAAAAAATTTGTTATGCTTGAAATGGACATAGCATGACATAGCCGTCGCCGCCTTCTCTCGCTCGTCTCCGCAGGGATTGGAGCATAATGTCATGGCTCCCCACCAGTCCTCTCCAAGAAGTGTGAAGGACAGCGTGGTGTCACCCCCCCCCCCCCCGATTTTACCCGCGCCACCTTTGCCGTCTAAGACCCGGTTCTTGGTGTTAGACCTCAATAGGGTCTTTGTCCAATGCGTGCATTGTCCCAGGGTCCCCATGGTGCCTTTCTGCAAGCCCGAGGACGCGAACTACGATGGCCCCCACGCATACATCAAAAGCAAGCTTGTGTATCTCCGGCCGTGGCTTCGGTGTTTCCTGCAGGTCGCCCTATCAAAATGGTGGGTGATCGTGTGGAGTTTCATGAAATCTGAGAACACCCAGGCAATCGTGGAGTTCATCTTCAAGGGCCTCCAAGCCCCCTACTTGGTCCTAAGACAAGAGTCTTGTAGAATGTTATACATCCCCGACAACAGGGTTTTCAGGATGCCCAAAAACCCCACCGTAAATCAATATCTTAAGGTCTTGAAGCCAATTGTATGGGACCAACGTCCCACTATGGTCGGTTGTCCCTACGACGTTCGCCCCACCCATGACAACACGCTGATGGTGGACGACAACGCTTCCAAAAACATTTTGAACCTGACCTCCAACTTCATAGTTTGCCCTACGTGGACAGTCAGGAAGGTCCAAGACCGCTTTTTGTTAAACCTAATTAAATACCTTCAAACGCTCATAATAAGTGGACTACCCGTGCTCCAATTCCTAAGTTGTAATCCAATAGGCGTAAGATACATGGATCTGAGGGACTATATGTACAGAGAGTTGTATGCTCATGCGAAATATAATAAATTCACTTGAGATAGTACATGGTGTGCCATTTGTGTAAGATATGCCTCAAATGTATATCGATTTTCACATGCTCCCTCTCCCCCTTCCCTTGGGTTTTGTTTGTTTTTATTTTGGCATCAACGTTTAAAGACCTTGCTTGAGGTCGTCAGTGACTCAAACTTCGAAAGCTTCTTCTATGAGACCGTTTACGATGCCGCGTCCACCATTGACTACTTCAAGGAGCCTCTTGATGCCGGCGTTGTCGATAGCCCCCCACCCAAGCAAATCTTCCAACAATCTCCGACTCCGTCACCACTCAAGGTCATAGAGCGCAATTGCGTCCGGGCATCCCACTCTCGACCCTGCGGCAGTATTACACCTCAACAACGGCTGCGGATGGACGTTCGGCCTGCAAAGAGTGGACCCCTCATATTCTTTTGCGGGATGCTTTGCCCCTCATCGCCAACTCGGACGCGAGCGCCCTTCGTGCCAAGGTGACCCCATGTCCATGGCTAAACCACACATTACAATCCTTCTATCCTAAAAGGAGCATGTAACATGTTTGGGTCTTTGTCCTCAAACTAACACATGTTTTCTTGGTCCGATGCGTTGTAGGTTACGTCCAACCCTAAATCTTTGTGGTCTAGTGCATCTATCGAGTTGGAGCGTTTGTACGATGTCATCCAAAGTTCCTCACCCTTCGATTTCGTCCTAATCCGAGTGTAGAATGTTGAAATGACACATGATAACTTCCTCCTTGGTAGTTCAACGTATAATTCCAATACACCTTTGGAATATACATAAACCATTCATTCTTTGTCAACTTCCGAGTTAATCCTCATTATGTCATTTTATTATCTTTGATTTCGGGCAAGGTTGCATTCTTAGTTTTCTCCAAAGTCCACCCGGCCGCCTTAGCCACACACGCCTTCAGGGATATTACTCGTCTGAATCTAGTACTAGCCGTTGATTCCTCGCTGGTATATGACACCTTGCTTGTTGATTCCATGAAGCTCATAAGTTTAAGTATTCAAAAATACTAGTATAGCTTTATCGTAGCCTTCCCTTCGCAAGCTGTTACAATCCCTTCTTGAATTCAACCTTTTAATGTAACGAATAATCAATGAGTTGGACCAAGGAATCTACTTGCTCGACTAAGCTATTGACTAATTCTAGTTTAAGTACCCCCTAGACTAATCCAGCTTAGCATCATCCGATTAATCTAATCCCCGCCTAGCTTAACCTAGACGTCCTAACCCATCGAGGAATGAGCCTAACCCAAATGAATTAACCCCGCTAACCTAACCCATAGCCTAATCAGACTATACCCCGAAACCCTCAGCCATTGCAACCGAACCAGCAGCCTTTCAACCGAGACAACAGCCTCTGTAGCCAAACCAACAGCCTCTCAACCGAGACAGCAGCCTCTGTGGCCAAACCAGCAGCCTTTCAACCGAGGTGGCAGCCTCTATGGCCAAACCAGCAGCCTCTTAACCGAGACAGAAACCTCCGTAACCAAACCAGCAACCTCTCAACCGAGACAAAAACCTCTGTAACCAAACCAACAGCCTCTCAATCGAGATAGCAACCTCTGTGACCAAACCAGCAGCCTCTCAACCAAGGTGGCAGCCTCTGTGGCCAAACCAACAGCCTCTCAACCGAGACAGAAGTATCTTCGACCAACTACTAAAAAATTAAGTACTCTGATATATTAAACATCAATTTGCAAGTTTTACAAACCTAGTAAGTCCCACAAACTAAGTGTGTCAATTATGTCATAGAATATAACTTACAAGTTCACCACAACCAAGTGCTCCAATATTTCATAAATGTCACTTTGCAAGTTCAAATGATTATAAGTGTAGATATCATATGCCTACAAGGAAACCAATGATCACTATGAATTTAAACTCTAAATGCTCCAATCCCAAGTCTACTCCTAACAAAAGGTCAAGCCACTCCAAGGCTAACTAGTCTTGGTACTTAACCTCAAGACCTTGCACACACACGTGCTCCTATCTTGCTTCCCACACATCCACACTTATAACACGTGGGGTGCCAAGGAGCACGAAGAAAAGAGATGAAGAATGAGGGAAGAATGAAAACTTATATAGTGAGTTTGAGGAGGTGAACACCCTCAAGGCTCACGATAAGCCTTCGTAATCCTCTCCTACTTTGTAGGCTCTCATCTTATCTTCTAAGCTTTCCTCCCTCAAACGATCAACATAGATTCTAATTCAAATATTTAACTACCATTGGTTCTCCACCTACCACACTCACTACTAAACTTACTCAATCCACTCCACACAAGCCTAATGCTTAAACATAGTTTTCTTCAAACTTCACTCTTTTTATATTTTTGTGAATAGTCATAAATCATAAAAACATCACTTGTAATGTTTTACAAGTGTTAACAACATATGTGGATATCATTTTGGGCTCATATACGCCATGCCCAGAAATGCACAACAGTCCACTTCATTGTGATCGAATTCTTCGTCCTATAATTTGGGAAGTCAACGAAATCCAAAATGTGTTATGGAGGGCCCACATCCCAACCTTAGCTATAGTCACAGGGTGGAGACTTTCAGGAATGTTGAAGCAATGCGAGCCAAAGAATCGGCTACAAAAGAAAAAAATGCAGTCTCCAAGGCTAGATAGGCCATCATAGGCATAGGGGTTTAGGACATAGGAAAGGTGATTTTGGATCGCCCCATCCAATGGATGTGTGGTGTTAGCATGGTATTCATTTTACATGCCATATGTTGTATATTTCATTTGCAATAATATGAGTGTCATACGATTTCCCCTTCAATATGATCTAATGTTTGGATTGTCCTACCTAAACCATCTCGATATGAGTTCTTAATTGGGTTCATTATATGAACACCTGCTTCACAGTATTTGCATCTTACAACATTCTCCAATATTTGTGTGATTTTATCCATGTTCTTATGTTTATAAATGTCTCAAAATGCCCAAAAAGTCCCAAATTAATGAATATAGTATTTTATTCTCAAATATGTTGCCAGGCCCATGAACATAGCTCATTAGCTTAGTGATGCCATGCAATTTTAGCAACTTCCATACATAGAAAGGGAAAATTAGTGACAACTTAGTACTGTTAAGCTACAATCCTAGAACTCAGTGCTTGACTTAAGGCCACTAACTTTGCCACCAACACAACCATGTTGATTTTAACGAAAAATGCTAGTAGCTACATTATGTTACATTGATAAGCCTCATGCTCCCTCTCCCTAGACAAGAAAATAACGACTTCATAACGATAAATTTTTTACTAGAATTTTGGGTTGTATAAATGACAAAGAATGTGCATGCAACAATGCATGAAACACCATATAATTTTTACTTGAGTCTCGAACGCACATAATCAATCCTTCATCATAACCAATACAACGACTGATCATTATGTATTTGTTCTTAATGTTTGAAAAGAAAAGAAAAAATTAAAAATCCACTTAGGAAACTTCATATTCATTAGCACTAGTACCCTCTTCCACACCAAAAATATTTAGCAAAAGGCAAGAAGAGAAGTGATCAAGTGCAAACTTGTGATTGCAGTAGTAAACTAAAGAAATCCTTTGGAAGAAGTTGGTCTCATGTATGTGTGCACACAAATTGCCTTCCAGTTTTCATGCATCTTAGTGTTTGTGGGAGTAACTAGGTTCTTGATGACAGCACTCCATTCTCAAGCATAACTACCCTACTTGGGATCATGTTTCTGTGCTCACTATCCTGGTGTCCGTTCAAGTCCACATGTTTAGATGAACTCACAATGAACATGAATAATTTTTTTCAACATTCGTAATCTGAGGGGGGAATCTCGCATTGGGAACCCCTTATCCACTTAAACTCTGTTAAACCGAACTGGAATCTTCAGCAATAGGATCAAATTTGTTTCTCCTCCACTTCTAATTCCCCCAATATGTAAAAACTCCAATCTCACGTCATGGACCCCCTTATCCATTAACCATACATGTATATATACCATTGCATCAAATTAGACTAGACTCAACTCTCAACAATATTGTTAAGCAAATAGTACTGTTACTTTCTGCATGTAATTTCATATCATAACTAACATTTACCATCATGTAGAGTAAGTATTCAAACAAGAGACATATATGTGTCAAAGTGGCCAACTTACTCCTCGACTCATCAATCCAAATATCTGGGGATCATGGGTCAATCACAGGGAGTGGTTCTCGAAGGAGAGAAGGAATTATTGCATACAAGTGTACTACTCATTTATCCAACATATAAGCTCTGAAATAGTATCCAGCCCGGAGGTTACTAGTTTAGTTGATCTGACACCGTATATAGCTTCAAAGACTGTGAATTAGTCTAGTCCGAGTCATTTGATATGAATCGCCAACACAACCTGTTGGGGGTCGAGGTTTTTTGTTGGATAGATGAGAGGTACGCTCGTATGCGATAATTCCCTCTCCATTCCTCAACTGCTCATAGCAATCAGTGACTTAATTTTTAGCAGCTCCAGTGGGTGATAATAAAATTAATACAGTTGATTTGGACCTGCTCGTGGCAAAGTTAACGACTCTTTAATGACGATAGTGCTCATCAACACAAGCTTAAAATACAAAATGCACCATGTACATCCAGCACAATTCTTCTTTGAGTTTTGTACAGAAAAACCTGTCAAGGTGGTCTGCATATACTTTGGTGACATATATAATTACACTGAGCATTATAAACTGACATACTCCAAACCTAAGTAGTAAGGATTTAGCAACAACAGAAATGAACCGGTATGAAACAAAGTACGAGTCATCGCCAGCTTCACTCATCGATGGTTCACATCATGATGAGCTCGTAGTTAAAGCTCACTCGGTGATGCTCACCGTCTCTCAGAACTTGACGTAGTGAGTCCTCGAAGTCCACGTACCCAAAACCTAAGTATTCACCAACAACATGGATCCAAGCCCATGGACCATTAAACAAAGACATCCATCGACTCTCGCAGCTCGCCCGTTATGGGTCATAACCGGTCTGCTCATGGATATAAACTATGCTGTAAATTATATCATGTCCTCGGAGTGGACAGAAAAGCGTGAGAGCGTCGTTGGAAGTGCACTTGGATGAGCGACCGGTTATGACTGATTTTCAACAATAGTGCTCATATAAACTGTGTACTTAAAATGCAAAATGCACCATGTACATCCAGCACCATGTTTATTTGAGTTTTGTACAGTAAAACCTGTTAAGGCTGTTCGCATATACTTCGGTAACATACATAACACTCAACATCATAAACTGACATACTCCTAAACTTAGAAAGTATTCATCAGCAACAGATATCCAGTATAAAGCTGTAGGAATCATTGCCAAATATCCAAAACCATCATGAGCTGGTAGTTATTCAAGCTCGATCAATAAATCATATCATCTCTCAGAACTATATGATCTGGAGTGGTCCTCGAACTGCACATATCCAAACCCTAAGTATTCACCAACAACATGGATGCAAATCCATGGATCCATTAAGCAAAGACGTATGTATATACTGCATAATCACATTGGCCATCTTACTCACTCCACGACTCACCAATGATCCCAAATAATTTTATCACGGATCGCATGGTCATCTGCAACCAGCTTGCAGCTCGGCGAATCTGCTGCATGTGGTCTCGGGGTGATCGACACTTTAATTAGAAGGAGTAATCCTCGAACTCCACGTAACAGTCGGTAACTTTGTAGCGAGCTCCGATGGGGTAGTTACAGTTGGTCTGAACCTGGCCGCCCGCATAGGTGATGCAAGCGGTGCAGTCCGACACCGCCAACGTGCTGGTGCAGGTGCCGCGGCCGTATGCGGTGGCGGAGCCGCTCGTCTCGCTGTCCTTGTAATCGTAACCGTTGTAGGGCGTCTCCTGCGCCAAGTCGGCGATCACCGCTTGGATCGCATTGTAAAGGTCGCTTCCCACGGTCGTCTTCTGCGTGTTGCACGCCTGCGAGACGAACGTCCCGTCGTAAGCTTGTGCGGGGCGGCCGATCAAAGCCACGCACATCAGGCTGGCCACAAGAGCCACGGCAACCACATTACCAGCAGCTGTGATCTTCGCCATTCTCACGGAAGGTCGTCGATCACGTACGTGGATCCGGAGCGGGAGCTGCTGCAATCTGCACAATATGCAGCAAGTTCCTGCGACAATCTGCAGAGCTAAATCGAACACCTTGCAGCAGTGGGTGTAGGAGGTCGATGATGGAGTTTGATGAGTTCGGAGATGATGGGGACTTCCCTATTTATACGACACATCTTCGGCAAGCTAATTTAGCGATGAGTTTCATGGATGACAAGGAACGGTGACGACGCTATGTTGTGTAATTTGGTCAAATCCTTGAAGACTTCATGTCACTTACACTCTCGATCACCTGGAACTTGCTGAAAAACTAAAGTAGCCAGAAAATCAACAATATAAGGTAGAGGGTGCTTAAACCAGCACTTTAAGCTATTGCACATACATAAAGGCTACATGGTTGATATAAAAATAAAAATAAAAACGTATTCATATTAGCCTTTTTTCTAAACCTAGGTATAAAGAAAGAAAAAATATTTTTAGCTCCAATTAGATATTTGATGAATATTTAAAGTCAAAACCATTAGCTTCTTCAAACCAATATATTGGCCCCGTGTATGATGACCTTGGATATGATGAGGACCCCCTCTTCATTGCCTAGAACCAACACAACATAGTTGGGTACTAGACCCAAGCTAGATCAAAGACCAACTAATAACGATGCACACAGGCACATGGTCACCTCCATGATCCCACCTAGTTTGCTTGCAAAATCATCACCTTGCATCCTGGGTACCAACCTCCTTTGTGCTTTGTGGGCCTACCTTCATGACTTTGTGAATAAAATGGCTATATCCCCCCCCTGTAGTGTATAGAATGGCTAGAATAGGCATTGACAAGCCACCCTAAACCCACCTTGAACCAACCCGAGATAGAGTGGAGCCCGTTACCTACCCTACATGAAGGTAGTGGAGGCCGCTATGAGATGGCATCACTAATGGCACCTAAAAGCGTCACTATGTAGACCTGGACACTCCTACACCATGGGGAACGGTTCAAGGTAGTAGAGTGCTGGTGATTGGGAGGCATTTGTTTATAGGTGTTGGTTTTGGGTGGGATGTTGGTTTTAGCACCCTCTACCTTACTACACTTGAGTCCACCTTGACCTTTCCCAAGTGAACTTCCCAAGCAAAAATCTTGCCGCTTTAGCTTTATTGCTTATTCATACAGTATGCTATGTAGAGGGTGCTAAAACCCTCTATAAGTGTTAACATTTATATTACAAGATAATTTTTTTGTAAAAAACTTACCTTGTAATAGAAATGCTAACACTTGTTGGGGTAACATTTGTAGAGGATAGATTGTACTAGTTTAATGTCCATACACTAATTTGTGGTCTTTGACCCAGGTTTAGGTATTGGGTTGGCGTAAAATGGTAATCACAGGGCTCTACACAGGAATCGACGTTTTCACTTTCCCCTATGATAAGTGTTGGGAATATGTACCCGCTAGTTGGGGGCGGGTGCATAGTTACCTCGCCGGTATAACTTGTTAGGGTAGGGGACCGTCATTTAACGTTTTGGATGGCTTACTAGCTAGATTGAGGCACATAGGACAGGCGTAGGACTGGAGGACCATTCAATTGATTTGTGATTTGGTTCCTGTTAGTGTGGGTAGAAAATAAATTTGTGGAAATAATTACTATGGGCCATCTAGTTGTCTAGTCATGGAGGAAATAATGTGGTCCAAAACCCGGGGCTTGTCCGCTAAGCCTTCAAGGAGACTCTTGACCATCACCTTGAGTATTAGACTTTCAAGGAAAAAGTAACTTGAAATAAAATAGTCACCCATGGGCCACATCAACTTACTACAAAAATAATTGATGTATCTCACACTAGTTTCAAACTACAGATTTGGCATGGGTCCAAAATTAAAATGACCCACACTAATAGGACAATCTAGTTACTAGTATATCTTATGGTGTTCATACCAGATCTCTTTTCTTTGTTTCATTCTATAAGATTTGTGTACATCACATGCGGTGGAGGGGTATTTGACAAGTTGGGTGAGCCAGGAATATGTCAGGAGAAGTTTGAGGACTATACCAATATAGATGCCTTTAGCACTAGATTTAACTTGAATAACCATTGTGGTTTTGGGTGAAATAAACTGGCAAGTGGCAGTCTACAAAACCATGGCCGAACCCGTTTGCCAGCAATTCCCGGCGTAGTACCCTTCTTTGACATGCAAGGTTTAATGTCAAATTCCTAGACCCTGCTCCAGTGGCCATTGGCAAATGGTGGGGATGCCTGCATAGGCCCAAATTAGGGCCATCTCACACACGAGCCAAGAGCCATGACCATGACATTATGAGAGCCCAAAAGAAAGCGTCCAAAGGCCATCCCGACACACCTCCAAAATCATGTAGTGTGGTCATGGACCCTCAAGTGTAGCATGAAGTCATATGAGACTGGGTCCTCAACCAAATGCTATTTCAAAGAATTTCTACTCATGCAGGTCCTCACACATGATAAAATCAAATAAACCAACGGTTGTGAACATTTTGAATGCCATGGTCTCCTAGTTTTGTGTTAGGCCTACCTCCAAGAGGTGGTTTTTGAAAATAGTCCAAGTGACCATGGAACATGATCCATTCAATGCCATGTAGGAATCCATGTGGACTTTACATCCATCTTGCATTCACATACTCCGTTGGTCCCTCAAGCGTGGTGTGAAGCGAACTTGGACCGGCTCCGTCTTTTCCACCAATGAGAGTGCTTGAAGTGTAATGGTCACGGGCTCTCAGCAGGGCCGTGGTTGCATGTGAATAAACCCTGGGACCGGAGGTTGGGAAGGTCGCAACCATGGCAGCCTTGTAGGGCCACTGGCAGCTAAACCAACGTGCCATTAGGCGATCCCCTAAGTTACTTACAGTCTACACTTATTGTAAAACCTTGTTTACTAACAAATTTTCCCTCAATAGATTTACCTCGTCTCTGCCATATAATCGCGGGGAGGTTGTTCTTGTAAATTTAATAAACCACGTGAGAAAATACATAGGGTATGGTTAATTCAAGAGAGCAAAAAATTATACAAATTTTGGAATTATTATATTTTGGATGAAATTATCCATAAAATATTATATTTAAAATAGGGTAGGTGAATACTTTAGGTAAGAATTCATTTTTATTGATAATGTAGAGTCTATTGTATTTGGAGGAACAAAGAATTCATGTGAGGTTCAATGAATGTCTTTGGGTTGGATGAGAAGTTGCCTCAGTCGACCAAAATCATTGAATTTAGATGTTGGCAAGCTTGGGGTGGTCACTAGCTAAGAGTTTCATAATTAGTTTGAATATGTATGAATACTTTTGAAATTAGAAGGCAGTAACTAAACTATTATAAACTAAACAAACTAAACATAAGTCTCATTGTAGAATAACAAAAGACCCTTTCAAATGGTAAGTCACATACATTATAACCTTAATGCAATTTCATTACATGCATTATTGATATTTGTTTACATGCTTTCTTTTTCACTTTGGGAATGAAATCTAGTCAATTGAATATTTACTAAGGTTAAGTGAACATATATACTGAATTTTGGGCCTTCAAGGTGAAGTGCATTCAATATGGGATTTGTAGACAAGCGGCCTTCAAGAATACAAGGACAATTTCATTTTATTTTTGGAAATTGGGCAGGGCGGGCAACAATTGCTAGTCAATATCAATATATATATATATATATATATATATATTGGTGGGGATGCCCAGGCGTGCCGGATTGTGGGCCCGGTCCTTAAGACCCCCCTTCCCCCCATGATGGGGTCATGACTCAACCATCTGGGACCCGCCCAAATGGCATGAGCTCTAGCCCTAACCGTTTTCTACTACACTAAATATACCACTGTGGAAAATTAGTGAGGGTGATACTAAATTCCTATATGCTATGAATTAGTGCCACCAAAAAAACTTAGATCTAAGACTAGGAAGCATTGTTCATCTTGGCACATTGCACTATTCACTCAAAGTATTGGCTTGGCACTAATCACTAAATGTATCGGCACTTGGCATTATTCATTGACAAGCATGTGGCGCACACTAATCACAAGCATCTGGCGCGCACTAATCACAAGCATGTGGCGTTCACTAATTACAAGCACGCACTAATTTTCTTGAAATCTATGGTAAATGAACGTAGGATTTACTGTAGTCATGAAGTTAGTGTCACTCGGTAGCAACTTTAACCCTCAATAAGTTTGAGATTCGCATGTATGACTTGAATAAGGGTCACTGTGGAGGTCACCTTCAACCTTCCAGCCTCAGACGGTGTAACCCACTGCTGAACCGGTTTACAACTTTACATGGAAGTTACTCTCACCAAAATTAGACTCCTTTTAGATTTCCATATCTTTGGTGAAGGTGTTTGTACTCATAAGATTTTATAACCCTTAATGCCCCTTTTTGGAATCCTTGAGGATTTAAATGATCTAAGTTTCCAAGTTTATGTTCCCGAAATCTAATGTCAAGGTTAGGTGTTCCTAAACCTTTATTAGATTTTGCATCTTATATGGACTTAGTAACATAATTTTTCTTTCTAATCAAGAGCCCTTTATAAATCTCTAAGGATAAAGTGTCCAAGTTTTTAAGTTTATGTTCCCCGAAACCCTAATGTCAAGGTTAAGTGTTTTAGGGAGAACATCGTTCATACATCCAATATCTTTCAGGGTTTGAACGATCGTTTTACGGAAAGACATTATCTTTACATACAATATCTTTCATGGTTTGAACGATCGTAAAAGATTCTTATTCCATTCAAGAACATGCATTTATGAAAAGGTTACAATTCTTTTGAAAGTCAAATCATACTCCCTCGCTAAAGTTTCATCTCAAGATTTCATTCCATATCCAAGTCCTAGTATCCACATAATTTCTCATAAAGTGCTTTCATCTAATGTTTGTTCCGTATTCAAGTAATATTCCTCATGATTTTTTTTTAGAGTTTTCTTTAAATCTTCGAGATAGAGTTTTAACGAGTTGAAATCCTAAACTTGAGTTGATATGTTGACGGGGTCCAATTTGCCGGCCGCATTCCGATGCATCAAGTTGAAATGATTCCGTGATTGATAATCTCCCCGTCGCGTCCAACTCGTTCTCTAAGTCATGATTCTACTTCACCACTTTAACTCAAACTATTCTTAATCAATCTCAAGTGGCTTTAGATGTCCCTTTCGGCCTTGCCTCATGTTAATCCTTTGATTATTTCCAAATTGGCCTTCCGCCTTCAAACTAAATAATCTCCATGTTTCACCAATGTTTCAAAGTCCTTCCGATTATTGAATTTCCAAAAATCCTAAATACTTATGGATCTTTTGATCCTCTCCGTGTTGAAGAGACACTATGATTATCTATTCTTCAAGTCCGAAATCTTTCTAAGGATTTTCAATCCCTTTAAGCTTTTGAGTTCCGGGGATAATATTTCAATCCCTAATCCCGTTGTGCCTTCAAATGCGAGGATTATAATCCTTTAAGTTTTCGAACGTGAGGATATGTTTGATCCTTTAAGTTATTCGAGCACGAGGATATGTTTGATCCTTTAAGTCTTCGAGAGCTAGGATATGTTTGATCCTTTAGGTCTTCAAGCTCGTCGTCCTCCACCTCAGATAGTTCGCTTTATAATGAGGTGCTTTAGGGGCCATATGTGGCCCCTTTATATAGGCTTGGAAATCAAAGGATTTAAAGATGTGGCGGTTAAGCCTCTAAATGTCTGTATTTACTAATTTTAGCCCTGTATGTCCTCTTAGTCTAAATACAGCCCTGACAGATCTATAATTAGAATGTCACGTGCTTAAAATAGATCTACCCAAGAAGTACATACGAGCATGTCTCATCCGCTTAGATGTGTCAATTGGTAGTTATACCCCTTTCATCCATTCATCCTAAAGTTTCTTCCTCATTCATTTACGGTTAGCTACAGTCATCCAAAATTGGTCATCCATGATGTCCTTTCATCTGCCCTTCGGGTTCATGCTCTCCCGACCCCTTACTAATCCTACTCACGGTCCCACTAAGTAGTATAATGCCCTCGGCCACCTCACCTACTAGTGGCCTCCCTTCTACTAATAGTCTTTCCTTTCACTAATAGCCTATCTCATTCACTAATGGCTAAGTTTAGCTGGAGGCCCATGTATAAAGTTACTATTTCCACCTTCTCACTCAAAGCCGAGTTGGCTCCTTCTCTCGGGCTGGCAGCTCCTCCTTCCACGTGGCACGTCCGACCAGCTCCTCTCCTCGCTCGGCTCCCGGTCACCTCCTTGCGTCCGCCGGCCTCTAGTCTCGTCGCTCCAACTGCTCCCCTATTTCCGTTGTCTGTTTGGTCGAATTACTCATTTCCCTCAGATCTCAGTCCTCCCTTTGCTCTTGTTGCAGCTTCAATTGCGAGTTCTGTGACCCTACAGTCACTTCACACAAGCCAAAAGCCGTGACCATGACATTGTGAGAGCCCAAAAGAACGTGTCCAAAGGCCGTCCCAAGACACCTCCAAAATCATGTAGTGTGGTCACGGACCCTCAAGTGTAGCGTGAAGTCATATGTGATTGGGCCCTTGACCAAAATGCTATTTCAATGAATTTCTATCCATGCGGGTCCTCACACATGATAAAATAGAATAAACCAACAGTTGTCAGCGTTCAGAATGCCATGGTCTCCCGATTTTCTGTTAGGCCTACCTCCAAGAGGTGATTTGTGAAAATAGTCCAAGTGATCATGGAACATGATCCATTCGATGCCATGTAGGAATCCATGTAGACTTTGAATCCTTCTTGCATTCACATGCTCTCTTGGTCCCTCGAGCGTAGTGTGAAGCGAACTTGGACAGGCTCCGCCTTTTCCACCAATGAGAGTGCTTGAAGTGTAATGGTCACGGGCTCTCAATCTCATGTGTGAAGTGGCCCTAAGTACTACCCTCACTAATTGGTATAAGGTAGAGGGTGCTAAAACCAACACCCCACCCAAAATTAACACCTATGAATGCCTCCCAATCACCAACACTCTACTACCTTGAAGCGTTCCCCATGGTGTAGGAGTGTATGGGCCCACTTAGTGACGCTTTTAGGTGCCATTAATGGCACCACCTCATAGCGACCTCCACTACCTCCATGTAGGGTAGGTAACGGGCTCCATTCTATCTTGAGTTGGTTGAAAGTGGGTTTAGGGTGGCTTGTCAATGCCTATTCTAGCCATTCTATATACTGTAGGGGGGAGGGGTTATAATCATTCTATTCACAAAGTCACGGAGGTAGGCCCACAAAACACAAAGGGGTTGGTACCCAAGGTCGTCATACACGGGGCCTATATATTGGTTTAAGAAAACTAGTGGTTTTGACTTTGAATATTCATCAAATATCTAATTGAGGCTAATTTTTTTTCTTTATACCTATGTTTAGAAAAGGGCTAATATGAATACATACCTATATCAACCATGTAGTCCTGTGTATGTGCAATAGCTTAAAGTGTTGGTTTAAGCACCCTCTACCTTATTTAGTGTAGTGATGGGGAGGCACACCTTTAGTCTGTAGCAATGGTCGGGGAAAACCGACAGCTAGTTCATTATCAGCCGATGGATTTCCCCTCATGGCCGGTCCAAATTTCCAACCATCGGATGGCAATCCGATGGTAATTTCAATCCTCCGGCAATTAGCAAATGGACCAGAAAATGTCCCGGAAATGTAGCCGATTCTTCTTGTGAGTTACTGGATTTCAGCTGGAAGAAGGCTTAGATTTCTACATCTAACTTAGAAAGTATGATGCGTGTTGCTATAGAAGACCGAGACAATGATTTTGATGACATTCTAACAAGTGCTCTAGATCTTTGGAAGGATGCTGCTAAGTTTCGCTATTTGTATAGCAATCCAGAGTGTTATTTGTTTGGGGCATCTGATGATGCACTTGATGAAGTACCCTAAACCTTAAACTTTTTGAATTATGCAACCTTTCCATGACCAAATCCAATTGCTTCTATGAAGAATTGGGGGACCCTTGGCCTTCAAGCGGTGAAGGCATTGCTAGGTTCAATTCCTGCCAGGGATGTTAACTCTTCAAATTTAAAGTTTTGAACATGCCTTCCTTTTCACTTATTCAAGATTTTGTACTAAGAAATGATTTCTAATAACTTTTCATACATTTTTTAAACAATTAGTGCCGATATGAATTCCATTTAATCGAATATTGACCAATGAAAATATGAAAATTTAGGCAATTGGCCGATTGTTTTACAAAAGACCGGCTCTTGCCGATGTAAATTGGAAAAAATCCGACCCTTCGTAGCAACTACTGGCAATTAGCCACTACAGTCTAACCTTGATAATGTCACCCTTGTTAATAGAACACCTTGATATTGTCACCTAAAAGTTTGAAACCGATTTTCATAGTGTAAAACTCCCTTGTTATTATCCCTATCACCCTTGATAATGTCACTATTTTTTTTCAAAATCCGTAGTGTAAATGTGATAATATCAAGTATGGATGGATTGTATGGGTGGGCATGGGTTCGATATTATAATGGGTGGGCATGGGTTTGATATTATTATTCATGGGTGAGCATGGGCTAAAGCAAAGCATATTGGGGGTCATTGAATGAGCTCTCATTCAATGCTTTCAGCATAGTGGGATGCCTTGTGTAATTTCAAATTAGATGATCAAACCATTAGAAATTGTTGGAGAAAGTCCGCCATATTGCCTGCAGAGTGGAATGCAGATATAAACGATCTTGATGAACGTATGAAGTCCAAAATGGAGGAAGCAACTTTGGAATTGGGTAGACTCATCGCCGCATTAAATTTGGGTTTGGATGTCGAAGGCAAGCATGTAGAAAAGCTTTGTCCTTTGGAGTACATAAACATGGAAGGTGAAGATGATTTTGAGGTGGAATTTTCTACTGAGGAGCTTGTGCAATTAGTGCAAGATGGCGAACAGGTACTTGATTCCATGGAAGTGGACCCATTGATTGTTGATAGCAGTGATGATGAATCTAAAGTAGTGAAGCTAAGCGATGCACAAAAGTATGCTAAAGATGTTTTGAATTTTATGGCTAGCCAAGGTTCTCAGATTTTCAGCACTCATGAGTTGTTAGAAATGGAAAAAATCCATGACAAACTCATTAGAATTGGTGTTGCACATCTAACATCAACAAAACAATGTGACATTAGAAGCTTCTTTGTCTCTAGTGAGAGGTCTTTACCTGATCTCAATGACACATTATGATGTGCTCTTGTTGTTATTCATAATTTTGAATTAGATTTTACATTCAAAAACATTGAAGTCTCGTATTTGTTATTTTTAAAAAATTGTAATTATATTTTGATTTTCTACATAATTTTTGATAATATCACATTATGCACAAAAAATGTGACATTATCAAGTATGTCACACCTTGTTTATATCACACTTTTTGGTGAAACGGAGGGTGTGACATTATCAAGGTTAGGGTGTACTTCAAAAACTTCCCGAACTCTGGTCTGCATTGAACCCTTTTGTCTGAATGAGACACACAACTTGAGTAATTAACTTCCCTTTTCTTTGTGACTTTCTTCGTGCCACAGACAAAATCGCGGCGCACCGTCATACATGATTTCCAGACCAAATCTGTGCATTGAAATGCATGTCTCCCTATGACTCAGAGTCCAAGGCCAACACTCTCTTATATATTAATTTCCACCTGGGGTATATATATATATTGCGCACTGGAGTGTCACTTGTCAGCTGCCGGAAACTTTGTGGCTCCTGCCCGGGGAGGATTTTGGGCATAAGTTAATAGGTTAACCGAGATCCTAGTGTTTCCAAGTCCAACTGCGGTAGGCTCAGGTATCTGACTAATGCCCCCTTCCCACCTGACTTTAGTTAAGACCCAAAGTATTTCCTAAAAACCGGGTAAAGCTCCCTCGGTTATAGCGGAGGCATCCGACTATCCCAATGCACCTACAAGAACTTGCTCCGGAGATTTTCAAGTAGGTTTTAGTTGAGTAGCTTTCACACATGTTCATGGTTTTATCTACCAAGCAATGAATGTTGGGTAGTTTTTGTCCCATCCCCAAATGCCTTACTACTCACCTATCTTACCATCGGTTTTTGTTTAATGAAGCTCCTCGTGCCCTCATAGCTAAGGGGGCCCCCACACATACTGACAGCGAGCGGCAGCGAACGGGCAAATTCAGCTCGCTGCCACCAGCATGTGTGGGGGTAGCAAGCTTTTAAATTACTGCACACAGGTAATAAATTTCACCATAGGAAATAAAGCTGCAAGATTGTTTTCCGAAAAGCGGTTAGGTCGGTGAAATTTGGGTTTAGGAAGCTAGCAACTTGGGCAGAAAATAATGAATTATAGTTTTGACCATATTTCCTGGAAATTATTGACTCTATTTGCTTTAAAAATATATAAATAAAATTGCGTTGGCTAGTCACCCAAGTTACTGCCCAACTTTGAGATATTATTTTTCAAATTGCCTAATCACTTTTTGCACTTTAATTATTTAGTAAACAAAACAGTGCCCAAGCTACCATAATAAACATGTCTAATATAAATAAAAACAATACCATAAGAAGTCAACATGTCAAACAATAATAACACACAATTAGGCCATCTTTTAATATATAATTAACATGTTCATATTCTATCATTGAAATCATGACTAGTATCATGATGGCCAAATAATAGACAATATCACATGCTATTGATAACCAAAATATCTATTTACAAAAATCTATAATTAAGCCGATTATTTTAGATTATAAACCTAAAATATTAAAAAAAATCAAGTAGAGGATCCTCCAGGTCCACTTTTAAGCTGTGCCTTCAACTTTTGAATTTCTAGTTGAAAGGCCAAATTTTGTGCGGCAATTCTTTCGTCACTTTCTCTCTTTTCTTTTGCTCTCCTATCTTCTGCCTCCTCTTTTTCTTTAGCTCTCCTATCTTCTACCTTCTCCTTCCATTTCATCATGGTTAATTCCCTATCGGCCCTATCCGATTCAATTTTAAGCAACATTTGCGATCTAGTTTCTTCTATCTTCAACAAAGCCTGTGCGAACCCTTCCATTCCTTTCAATACATTATCCTCGGCGTCATAATCTGTTCCTTTCCTCTTTTGAGCTGCTTTCCGTCCCGATACATTAGGAGAGATTGTTGCCCTGGTCCTCGGTGTTAGCGTTTTTGGAGGTGTTTTGTCAATGTTAATCCGTCATCGTGGAGATTTTTGTGGGGGAGTCGTATATGTGTGAGCCCAAAAGGGTGCCCACATTTAGTCTTAGACCCTTGAAACGTTAGTTGATGCACTTTGAAGTAGCATGTTACTTCACAAAAATATAAAAAGAGTGAAATGTTAGTCTTAGAAGTACCATGTTGTAAGAGGCTAGGATGTGAGTTGTTATTGTGTTTTTACCTTCGGAAGGATTTGAGTGAATGAGGATAGGTAAGGAGAACTTGGATTGAGTAGTTAGTGAGTAGGCTAGTACAAATGGATGGAGACAACCAAAGTGACTCAAGAGGCAAGTGCATTCGAATTGGGATGAATGGAGGATCACATGGAACGCACAAGTGGACCATCTCATCATGGCCACTTAATGGGGAAGGCCCAAGCAAGAATGCAAGGTGGAGGATAAGCAAATTCTCAAAGCACCAATCAAATCACGAGTTAAGCATCGTGGTTTGAATTAAGTGGTGAGCGACGATTTGGGAAAGTAAGGGGAGAAAGTTATGGCGGCGGAAAGCGAAGGAGGCTAAGTTTGGGTTGAAGCATCCCAAGTTTGGTAAAGTGTGGTAGGTAGAAAGCCAAGGCTAGTTAAATGTTCGAATTAGGATCCTTGTTGATCATTTGAGGGAGGAAGGCTTAGAAGATAGGATTGGCGCCTACTAAGTAGGAGGAAATCTCAAGGGCTTATCGTGAGCCTTGAGGATGCTCACCCCCTCAAGCTTACTATATAATCCCTCATTCTTCCCTCACTCATCCTCTCTTTCCTTTGTGCTCCAAGGCACCCCACGAGTTATAAGTGTGGGTGTGGGAAGCCATATTGGAGCACATGTGTGTGCTTAGTTTTTAGTTTGAGAGCCAAGGCTTGTTAGCCTTGAAGAGGGCTTGACCTCTTGGTAGAATTAGTGTTGACGTGAAGGATTTTAAAGTTAATTCATGATTCCAATTTGTGGTACTTAAAGTTCATGTTTTGAATACACGTGGTTGCAAGTTCCATGTTTAAGAGTTGAGCACTTGATGTTGTGATGAGTGCAAAAATATACTTGTGTGGATTAGTTAGTCTTAGTGAAGTTAGGAAATTCTCTCTCCCCCTCTCCTCTCTAGGATTTTAGGATCTTAGGATTAGAGAAGAATTGTGTGATTAGAAAGGGGTTGTTAGTAGAATTAGGGAAATTAGGTAGGAAGATTAGTTAAGGGCTTGAATAATTAGTGAGGTAGTTGGGGATTACAACTACAAAGTTGTGGGTTCATGAAGGAGCTGGGTTTATGAAGGAGCTGGGTTTGTTTAGTTAGAAAGTAAAGAGCTGGGTTTATGAAGGACCTGGGTTTGTTTAGTTAGAAGCTAAGGAGCTGGGTTCATGAAGGAGCTGGGTTTGTTTAGTTAGAAGCTAAGAAGCTGGGTTTATGAAGGAGCTGGGTTTATGAAGGAGCTAGGTTTATGTAATTAGAAAGTAAAGAGATGGGTTCATGAAGGAGCTTAGTAGATAGCCTACCTAATTAGCTCATAGACAAGTAGTTAGTTACATTATGCTAGTTAGTGTTATGTGTGGCTTTCACAAGTAAATGTATTTGAGATTGACTATAGAGAATAGTGTTTTTTTTAACACTTGCATCCTCTCTTTAAAAATAAACCACGTGCACAACTTAATGGAGAATGTGGAGCACTCTCGCGATGGCAAGACAAAGGAAGCAAAGACCAAAGGTGCGAGGGAGAGATTGACATAAGTCACATAAGTATTTCTTAATACTTAAAGGCTTATGTACGGTATGGAGACACCAAGTGAGACCTCTTATAGTAGCGATACGGAATACACAAGTGATAGTTCAAGTGGTAGTATAGAGTCAACGGCACGGACTCCATTTAGGAGAGGGATATCCTTAAGGGCTTGTGTAGCTAAAGCAGCCGGATGGACGTTAGAAGCAAACAAAGACAAAATAGCACCCGAGCATAAGGAGGTTAAAATAACATAGTTAACTTGTGCATTCTCCACATACGTATTGAAATCGTACATTGAGTTGTTAAAAGTGAAATTCCAGTTAAATCCAAGACCATTTGAAGGGTGAACCTTGCACTATGGACTCATCCAAGTCCAAATCCAATACCGCGGAGGAATGTGAGCCCAAACCCACTACTCGGACTACGGACGCTTAAGGGTGGGGGGTTTGGCCTCACATAATTGGTGCGTCCGCCGGGAGCGAAGCGGAAGGTAGTTACAAGACTTGGAGGCGACTAGGAGACTTGGAGGCAACTAGGAAAAATTGGAGACACAAACTTGAGAGAAGGGAAGGAGCACCCGAAACTCGGTAAGTATTCTCTCTTTGGGTTACATTTGAATTCATTGTATTTCAACTATTCCTTGGAATGAATTGCATTGTCAATTACGCAAATTCATTTTTGAGGAAGGAGCGCGGCGAAGGTACGTCCTCAACCTTTTTGGGGATTTGCTAAGAACTTAAAAGGAACCTATAACCGAGTAGCTCATTAAAACATTAGAGGGTAAATTCACCTTAGGACATTGAACTTTGACACTCACCTCGGGGTGAGTCTCAAAGTTTTGGGAGTTGTCATTTCATGCTCTAGATTAAATTAATATTTCACAAAGTTTATGGTGTTGTTACATTGAGTCACGATTGAGGGGAGTGCTAACTCACAGGGGGATGCGATTGCTCAAGGTATGTTTATTTCTTCAAAGTGAACTCATTAACTAATTAAGGAATGCCTTTTGTACTCGTGATTGTTGTTATCCGTTGTAGAGGGTAATTCCCGAATTGTGGATGGTGTGAGAAGTTGAAGGGTGAAGCCTCGACTTTTAACATAATCTACTCGGAAGGTCACCCCCTCACAATCGGTATTGTGGTGAGTGTTAATTTGCGGGAAGGTGCGGAGGTGATGCTCCGACTTAACCAAAAAATTAACATGAACATGCCTATCCCCTATTGGGATTCTTTCACCTAAGTGGGCTTGCAGGTTCTTTTCCTCACCTCCTAAAAAAATTATAACCACACCAAGACAAGTGAAAATATTAAGAGGGGAATTGCTAGGATTATGTGTGGTCAAGTGAGGGTCGATCGATTCTTATGGAATGCAAGGTAGGACTCGCTCACAAAAACCAAGTTTGATAGTAGGACTAGAGAAATCTACTCGAAAGAGGCGGTCCTCTAAAATCAGTGATAGATTAGAACAAGATAATGTTAGAATAGAGAGTTGTTTGAACGTCGAACCTAGGACTAGGTCAATTCTAGACACCTTAGAACTTGGAGCTCAACTTGAAGAGGAGATCACTCCCTCCAAATTGAGTGGTGAAACTTCTTCGGAAAATTACACACTTAGAGAAGAATTCCCGGTAGAAGTTGATAGGGGATTGTTGAATAGTTCACCGGTCACCATGGCCGAGGAACGGGGGATGGATCCACCACCCATACCCCCAATTCCGCCCATACCTCCTATACCTCCAATAGACCCATTGGTTAGGCCAAGAGGCCTACCAATTGTGGTTCCACAAAATTTAGCGGCGATGGATATGCCATCTCATCTCCCTAAATTTTATGGGACCAAGGATGAGGACCCCTCTCGGCACATGGAACGGTATATCGAACGGTTGGCTAGCTTCCTCATAACCGACCCGGGTTATTGGTTAGTGTGGTTTCCTACCACTCTAGAGGGGGAAGCCTATGAATGGTATCGGGATCATGCCGAGGGACATTTTAGGGGATGGGAACAATTACAAAGGGAGTTTCTTAACGAATTTAGGCCGGAAGTGGGTCAAAGTACCGCATTAAGGGCATTGTCGTCATTGAAGCAAGGAAGGGAGGAAGAAATTTCGGCTTACATTAGGAGGTTTGATTTAGTGTGCACTAGATTTGTGGGTACCATGCTCAACGACGACACGCTAAAGCAATTTTTCATTCAAGGGTTTTTTAAGTCCGGAACTATTAGGGGTGTTCTAGAAAGGAATCCCTTGACCTTGGCGGATGCCAAGCGTGCGGCTAGAGATATTGAAAACTTGGATAAAGATCACGAAAGGCTATGGAGAAGGGAGGATGAATTGATCCCACAATTCATCCCCATACGCCCTAGGGTGGTAGCGGTAGAACCCGCTAAGTATGAGAACCAAATTCCATATGCCATTGTGGACACCGGTCCCCGACCTTTAGCGGTTAGGGAACCGGCACCTCTTTTGGCACTACCGGCCCCTAGAACGGATCCACACTTGGAGGAGGTTGAGAGAAGACTAGGTGCTAGCCAACTAGGATTCCAAGAGGCTATGATAAAACAAATGCAAAGCCTCACGGATCAAATGTCATTAATGATCCGGAGTCAACAACCGGGGCCTCCACCCCCGGTTGAGTCGGGTAGGCATTCTTCCGGATTATGGTGTGTCCAATGTGGCCAACCGGGCCACACGCGTCAATTTTGTAGAAGTGGACAAAACCGTGACCAAAGAGGAAACGGTAACCCACCTCAACAAAATCAACGAGGTCAAGCGCCACCTCACTATGGAAATGGAAGCAATAGAGGACCACAACCTAGAGGGCAAGGTGGCCAAAATTTAGAGAAGAAGGAATTTCATCCCTTTTGTGGAAGGTGGCACGCTCAAGGACAATGTTGGTCCGAAGGTCAAGAGTTTAATTGTAGCAATTGTGGAGGAAGTCATCCCTCGGATACGTGTCGCCAACCGGACAAAATAATTAATGTCCCTTACCCGGTGGCTAATCCACAACAACAAGCAAGGGATAATATGCGAGGTGCTAGGCCACAAGGAGTACCGGCCAATGAACTTAGGCCACCTAACTTATACTATGACCATAGTAATGCTAGGCAAACTTTTCATCCACCGGCGGGCTTGCAAACTACAACCGGTTACATTCCAATACAAAATAGACAAGGAGTTCCACCTAATGGTAGTAACGGGAGACAAGCGCCTCCAACGGATCCGGGACCATCTAACTCCCAAGATGTTAGGTTCATGGATGGAGTGTTGGAGGCCACATGTGATGACATGCTTCCTCTCCCAACGAGAATTGGAGAGGAGCAAAGTCAATGGCCTCCTCACACCAATGCTATTACATATGAGTTAGTGAAGGGTAAGGGTGTGGTTGAAGAAGCACCTGCACTAGCGGTAACTACTAGGGCTAGGAGAGGGGATGCCCCGTTGGAGGTAGGAATAGGAGAGCAAGGAAATTACTCTTCGGATGAAGAGATTAATCTCTCCGAGTTGGATAGGGTAGCTAGAAGAGCTACTAAGGATGTGGAGAGGGAAAATATAATTTTACAAGATAGGGAGAGGACTAATGCGGTAAATGACTTGGATAATAGCGATGTGGGTGAATGGGAAGGACCGGGGGTTCCCGTAGACGAATTCGACGTAGTGGGTAATTCTAAGGTGGAAAGATCTACCGGGTACGACTTGTGGGCGGACCTTAGTACACTCAAGGCGGATATTACTTTCGGCCAACTATTGGAAATTTCACCCACGGCAAGGAAAACATTAAAGGAGGGAATGCCGGTACACAAGAGGATGAGGAAGGTGAAAGCTAAAATAGCCGCTAGGATCCAATCACAAGGTGGAAGAGACGTGAAAGCTATAGAAATAGAAGTTGTTATAGTAGATAAGGTGGTTCCTAATGTGCTAGTCGACGGAGGGAGTAGTCTAAATATACTACCGGAGGATACTATGAAAAAATTGGGACTTGGACTCACGGGGCCTTCACCTTTGGTCATAAATATGGCAAATCAAAGTTCGACTACGCCTTTGGGGATGATCAAGGATTGTAGAATGACTACGGGAGGTGAGGAGTACTTGGTCACCTTCCATGTCATTAAAATGCACTCCAACAAGGACACCTTCCCCATTTTGCTAGGTAGGCCTTGGTTGCGGATGGCGAATGCTATGGTCAATTGGGGTGGACCTAAACCATCCATCACTTATGGTCCGGAGGGTAATAGGGTCATAGTGTCCATTGGTTCATTAGAAGGATGGATGAAGAAGGAGATGTATTTGCCATTGGAGAAGGAAATTGATGACTTAAACGAGAATGAGATTGGCAAGGCATTGGTGGGAGTCGTCCATCCCGAAGGTCAAAGGGTTGTTATAGATTCGGGCTCGGGAAGTCTAGGTCCTAATTTTTAAAATTATGGGGATAATGGGGATTATGCCCAATGGCTAAGGGAGTACCCCGAGTCCGAGGTTGATGTAATGGTTACATTTCACCAAGTAGGCTTAGGGAGTGAATTTCCTAGTGTTAGTTTAGGAGAGGGCTCATTGTTGGAGCCATGTGAGGTGCTCACCGAGGAAGAGTGGGTTAGCGGTGGGTTAACACCTTGGGTAGATGACGTGGAAGAGGGTGAGGTTAGTTTAATTCATGTAGATGGGACTCAAGAGGAGGATGTGATTATTGAGTCATCGAAATTGGAGGAGCCTTTACATTTCAAGACCACGTCTACGGGGATAGTTGTAGGTCAAGATGTGAAAGATTACCCCAATGTGCCTTCCGATTGGTATCGGAACAAAGAGGAGCAAGCACATGTGTCGGAAGCGGATTGGCGGTACGTGGATGTGAAATTAAAGAATGGAAAAACCCGACAAATGAAGATGGGCTCCAAATTGGGGGAGAAAGAGGTTAGGGAGTATAGCAATTTGGTGGATGAGTTTAGTGATACTTTTGCATGGTCCTACGATGAGCTTAAGGGAATTCCTAGGGAAATGGTACAGCACCGGATTCCTTTAATTCCGGGGGCGAGGCCAATTAGACAAAAGGAGAGGAGGATGAATCCTCAATTGCAATTGTTGGTGAAAGCGGAATTGGAAAGGTTATTGAAGGCCGGGTTTATCAAGCCGGTGGAAATCACGGATTGGGTTTCTCCTATGGTCTTAGTAAAGAAAAAAAATGGGAAATTAAGGGTTTGTGTCGACTATAGGAAATTGAATTCGTGCACACAAAAGGATCACTTCCCCTTACCTTTTATCACCTTGTTGCTTGAGGAGGTTGGAGGTCATTCGCGATATACCTTTATGGATGGGTATGCGGGTTATAATCAAATTTCCATAGCCCTCCAAGATATCCATAAAACGGCTTTTACTACACCTTGGGGTACTTTTGTGTGGGTAGTGATGCCATTTGGGTTATGTAATGCCCCGGCTACTTTCCAACGATTAGTAATGTATATCTTCACCGACTTGTTGTTCAAATCCATGACCGTCTTTGTGGACGATTTTAGCACACAAAGTAATGTGGATGATCACCTACATTGTGTTAGGGAGGCATTGGTTAGGTGTAGGAAGATGAGGTTAGCATTGAACCCGGATAAGACATTTTTGGGAGTGAATAAGGGAGTGTTGTTGGGTTATGTTGTTAGTGAGAAAGGTAGAGAACCCGATCCGGATAAGATTGCGGCCATAAGCGACTTGGCAACTCCAACCAATTCCAAGGGGATCTCTAAGTTGTTAGGACATGTGGGATGGTACCGGGAACTTATTCCTAATTTTTCAAAGATAGCGGTGCCCATTACCCATTTGCTCAAAAAGGATGTCAAATTCGAGTGGACGGATGCTTGTCAAAAAGCCTTTGAGGAATTGCGGGATAGGTTGAGCACCTATCCGGTGTTGATACCACCCAATTGGGGTAAACCTTTTCACGTCTATTGTGATGCTAGTAATGTGGCAATAGGGAGTGCGCTTTGTCAAGCAACGGGAGAAAAAGAGAAGGATCAACCTATAGCTTATGCGAGTAAGCAATTGACCCCCGCCGAAAGAAACTACTCTACAACGGAGAGGGAGTGCCTAGCCATGGTGTTTTCCGTTAAAAAGTTTAGGCATTACCTCATGTGCAACCCGGTTGTATTTTTTGTTGACCACATGGCTATCAAGTATCTAATTAACAAGGCGGAGTTAAGTGGTAGGTTAGCTAGGTGGGTTTTGTTATTAGAAGAATTCGACTACACGGTGGAATATAAACCGGGTCGTATGCATTTACAAGCGGACCACTTGTCTAGGTTGTCGGAGGAGATAGGAAAAAATCCGGTAAATGATATGTTAGTAGATGATAGCCTCTTTGTGGTCACTTCTACACCGGAGTGGTATGCGGGCATAGTGGAATTTCTAACAACCCACAAGTTGTCCAAAGAGTGGACAAAAGAAGAGAGAAGGAAGGTGAGGGTAAATAGTAGGCAATTTGTTGTAGTGGGCCATAGGTTGTTTAGAAGGGGGTCCGATGGTATTTTACGATGATGCGTGTCAAAAACGGAGGTTGAAGCGATTTTAATCGCTTGCCACGATAGCGCTTGCGGCGGTCACTTCTCAGGTCAACTCACCGGGCAAAAAGTACTTAGAGCGGGCTACTTTTGGCCTACACTATTTAAGGACGCCCATGACTATGTAAGGAAATGCGACGCTTGCCAACGGTATGCCCGAAACGACCTTAGAATGGAGATGCCTTTACATGTATCATTACCCTTAATTCCTTTCGAAAAATGGGGCATCGACTATGTGGATGAGGTCCATCTCCAATCTTCAAAAGGAATGAAATATATTGTGGTGGCAACCGAGTACCTCACCAAGTGGGCGGAAGCCAAAGCGGTGAAGACCGACACGGCGGAACACGCGGCAACATTTATGTACGAAAACATAATTTCGCGGTTCGGGGTGCCGAAGATCCTAGTAAGCGATAGGGGTACTCACTTTTTGAATGACTTGATTCGAGAGATGACAGAGAAATTTAAAATTGATCACCGGAAGACTACTCCCTACCACCCACAAACCAATGGACAAACGGAAAGGGTTAACGGAATTTTGGTGAGTATACTACGCAAGACGGTTATAGACTCGAAGCGGGATTGGGATACGAAACTAACGGCGGCACTTTGGGCATACCGTACAACCTATAAGGTAACTACGCGTGCTACACCATTTTCCTTAGTCTATGGTCTTGAAGCGACACTACCAATCGAATATGAAGTCGAGTCACTTAGGGTGGCCGTGAGTACGAGACTTACCGAAAGTCAATCCTTACGAAATCGACTAACCGATTTGGAAGCACTTGACGAAGGGAGGAGAATGGCGGCTCAACATATTGAGGCAACCCAAAGAAGGAGAAAGATTACTTTCGACAAACGACATAAGAGAAGGGCCCTAACACCGGGAATGATGGTCATGATTCAAGACGCACGAAAGCTTGAATTTCCGGCGAAATTCAATGCGGTATGGTTAGGACCTTACCTTGTCTATGAGGTCTTTCCTAATAATTCAATTCAATTGGAAACGTTGAATGGTGAGCTCTTTCCTACCCGTACATCGGGAAGTAGATGTAAGGAGTACCGAGCTTGACTAGGCAACTTACCCTTGGAGCAAGAGATGTTTGGATTCATCCCCCGATGGTCGCCAATTATGTGAGCCCAAAAGGGTGCCCACATTTAGTCTTAGACCCTTGAAACGTTAGTTGATGCACTTTGAAGTAGCATGTTACTTCACAAAAATATAAAAAGAGTGAAATGTTAGTCTTAGAAGTACCATGTTGTAAGAGGCTAGGATGTGAGTTGTTATTGTGTTTTTACCTTCGGAAGGATTTGAGTGAATGAGGATAGGTAAGGAGAACTTGGATTGAGTAGTTAGTGAGTAGGCTAGTACAAATGGATGGAGACAACCAAAGTGACTCAAGAGGCAAGTGCATTCGAATTGGGATGAATGGAGGATCACATGGAACGCACAAGTGGACCATCTCATCATGGCCACTTAATGGGGAAGGCCCAAGCAAGAATGCAAGGTGGAGGATAAGCAAATTCTCAAAGCACCAATCAAATCACGAGTTAAGCATCGTGGTTTGAATTAAGTGGTGAGCGACGATTTGGGAAAGTAAGGGGAGAAAGTTATGGCGGCGGAAAGCGAAGGAGGCTAAGTTTGGGTTGAAGCATCCCAAGTTTGGTAAAGTGTGGTAGGTAGAAAGCCAAGGCTAGTTAAATGTTCGAATTAGGATCCTTGTTGATCATTTGAGGGAGGAAGGCTTAGAAGATAGGATTGGCGCCTACTAAGTAGGAGGAAATCTCAAGGGCTTATCGTGAGCCTTGAGGATGCTCACCCCCTCAAGCTTACTATATAATCCCTCATTCTTCCCTCACTCATCCTCTCTTTCCTTTGTGCTCCAAGGCACCCCACGAGTTATAAGTGTGGGTGTGGGAAGCCATATTGGAGCACATGTGTGTGCTTAGTTTTTAGTTTGAGAGCCAAGGCTTGTTAGCCTTGAAGAGGGCTTGACCTCTTGGTAGAATTAGTGTTGACGTGAAGGATTTTAAAGTTAATTCATGATTCCAATTTGTGGTACTTAAAGTTCATGTTTTGAATACACGTGGTTGCAAGTTCCATGTTTAAGAGTTGAGCACTTGATGTTGTGATGAGTGCAAAAATATACTTGTGTGGATTAGTTAGTCTTAGTGAAGTTAGGAAATTCTCTCTCCCCCTCTCCTCTCTAGGATTTTAGGATCTTAGGATTAGAGAAGAATTGTGTGATTAGAAAGGGGTTGTTAGTAGAATTAGGGAAATTAGGTAGGAAGATTAGTTAAGGGCTTGAATAATTAGTGAGGTAGTTGGGGATTACAACTACAAAGTTGTGGGTTCATGAAGGAGCTGGGTTTATGAAGGAGCTGGGTTTGTTTAGTTAGAAAGTAAAGAGCTGGGTTTATGAAGGACCTGGGTTTGTTTAGTTAGAAGCTAAGGAGCTGGGTTCATGAAGGAGCTGGGTTTGTTTAGTTAGAAGCTAAGAAGCTGGGTTTATGAAGGAGCTGGGTTTATGAAGGAGCTAGGTTTATGTAATTAGAAAGTAAAGAGATGGGTTCATGAAGGAGCTTAGTAGATAGCCTACCTAATTAGCTCATAGACAAGTAGTTAGTTACATTATGCTAGTTAGTGTTATGTGTGGCTTTCACAAGTAAATGTATTTGAGATTGACTATAGAGAATAGTGTTTTTTTTAACACTTGCATCCTCTCTTTAAAAATAAACCACGTGCACAACTTAATGGAGAATGTGGAGCACTCTCGCGATGGCAAGACAAAGGAAGCAAAGACCAAAGGTGCGAGGGAGAGATTGACATAAGTCACATAAGTATTTCTTAATACTTAAAGGCTTATGTACGGTATGGAGACACCAAGTGAGACCTCTTATAGTAGCGATACGGAATACACAAGTGATAGTTCAAGTGGTAGTATAGAGTCAACGGCACGGACTCCATTTAGGAGAGGGATATCCTTAAGGGCTTGTGTAGCTAAAGCAGCCGGATGGACGTTAGAAGCAAACAAAGACAAAATAGCACCCGAGCATAAGGAGGTTAAAATAACATAGTTAACTTGTGCATTCTCCACATACGTATTGAAATCGTACATTGAGTTGTTAAAAGTGAAATTCCAGTTAAATCCAAGACCATTTGAAGGGTGAACCTTGCACTATGGACTCATCCAAGTCCAAATCCAATACCGCGGAGGAATGTGAGCCCAAACCCACTACTCGGACTACGGACGCTTAAGGGTGGGGGGTTTGGCCTCACATAATTGCATCCACTTCAATGGGTTGGTTCAAATCCAAACCAGTCGGCTCACTGGGACCTCCAACATGTTCAGCGTCAACATCCTCCTGTGAATCTCCAACATCTATTGCACCTTGGATACCTTGGGTTTTAGGTGTTCGACCCCATATTCTATCGCATGTATCAAACCAAATCCATATGGAGGGTGTGCCACCTGTTGTACTTTTCCCCTTTTTCTCTGCTTTCCATTTTTTCTTCAAACTGTCAATTTTTGAAATTAAGTTATTCCTATTGAATTGCACCTTTCCCCTTTCATTGAACACAAGTAACATTGTTTGCCATTAAGACTTACCTATGGGATTATAGTTTTGACCTATGTATTTCTCCTCATACATAGACAACAAAATCTCTATCAACGAATCAGTCCAAACTACTCCACGACTTAACAAAGGCTCGGAATCATCGGTGTTACCCCGACCTTCACCTCGACCACCTCTACCTCTACCTCTACCAACATTAGCCATGTTTGAACAATAATGACTTTCAATAACAATATTAGTTTAGGGTTGCTTTATATACATAAGTGTGATTCTCACTTTTGAAAAAAAGAATGTAAAAATGTCATATATAAAAAAAGATACATAAAAATATATATAAAAGTAAAGATAAAATATATACCTATAAAAAAACTTATATATAAACTAAAAGACTCATATCTAAAAAAAAACTTATATCTAAGATTAATTATCTAATAAATAACTTATGTCTAACACTAATTATCAAATAATTGAAACTCATGAATCAATTAGGTGATGTTTATGACAGTTTTTTTCAAAAAAAATTCACTTCAACGATAAGAGCGTGCCAAAACAATGGATCTTGATATTCGTGACTTTCAAAATGACAATGAGGTGTATCCAATATTATACATAATTTGGATACTTGCATGTGTGAGGAGTTTGAGACAAAGACGAAGAAATGTACATCTTCCAAGAGAATGGTGGGTTTTTCCTAGATCGTTGCATCGATGGACAGCAATGTACAACAATGTTTACAACATGAATGAAGGAGTGAGGGACAGATTGTGGATTCGCGACTTTCGGATGAAGTATGTTACATTCTTGGAGTTGGTTGAGGTTTTAAGGCCATACATTCAACATCAACACACACGATACAGAGAAGCACTTCCAGTCACAAAAGCAGTAGCCATGGTATTACACAAATTGGCAAAAGGTCTCGATAATGTGGAGGTGGGTGAAATATTTGCATGCGGGAGTTCCACTGTGTACAAGTACACTTTATTAATATGTCATGCATTGGCCGATAAGGACAAATTGTTAAAAACATATATCAGCTTACCTTCAGGTGCTAGGCTTGCCAATATCATAGCAGGCTTCCACAATATCACTGGGCTACCAAATATGTGTGGGGCAATAGACGGAACACATTGCAAATTAAATCGGAAACCACCACAATCATTTATCCCAAGTGATTATTGGTGTAGACATGATATTTATAGTGTTTTACTGCAAGGTGTGTGTGATAGTGAGAAGATTTTTTGGGATGTATGTGTGAGAGCTCCAGGAGGGACACATGACGCGGCTCACTTAAGGCAATCTTCTTTCTACAATAAATTGATGAGGAAGGAAATATTGCAAGAACATGTTATCACAATTGGCAGACAACGAATCTTACCATATGTAGTGGGTGACGTTGCTTATCCTATCTTGACACAAATTCAGAAGCCTTTTAATGCAAGAACGACAGGAAATGCTGATCAAAATGCATATGACGAGAACATGAGGAGAGGACGAACGACAATTGAGAACGCATTTGGAATATTGAAAAACAAATGGTCCATTCTTAAAAATATAAATGTGGGGGTACAATATGCTCCTCTTATAATGGTTGCTTGTTGTGTTTTACACAACTTTTGTCGTATTAAAAACGATACTAGAGTTGTGGAAGGAGAAGAATTGGAAGATGCAACATTGAACGACATCAACCCAAACAGACCTAGACAACCTCTATCCGAGCAAGCTACATCTAGAGCAGGCAATAGGATAAGAGACAGTTTATTTAGTTATTGGGAGGAAAATTTGAAATGAATTTGATTTTATATTTGCATAAAACATTGAGAGGATATTGATGTATTTTACCTTATACTAATTGATTGTAATGGTTACTAATAAATTGTTGGTGTTATTAGGGTTGTTTATCTTAATTACATGTTGATTTCATCACATCTAGGGCCGAATATCATCGAGTTCTAGGCTTTAGACTTTAAATTACTTGGGTGGCTAGCTAACCCAATTTTAATTTTTAATTTTTTGAGCAAACAAAGTCAAGAACTGCCTAGGTGTTAAGGCACACTTGGTAATAATTATTTTAAGCCTAAGCTTCTAGTAACCTACGGTAGGATTTCAACCAATATGCCCAAAATTTTCCCCGAACACGGGCCAATGAACTCAAACGGCCGTTGTCACTCTTGCGCACTTTAGTAAGTTTCTGGTCCTAAACCCGAAAACTTACCCGGGCTACCTGCGAACGGCCAAATATTAAGGGCCTTGCGCCCAGTCGCTGGTGGGTCAACTTTTTGGACGAAAAGTCCCTCCCTGCTGGTGGGGGCCTTCCACTGCCTCGCCCACCAGCAGGTGTGGGCTGGCCCTAAGACTAAAAAGCAACCAATCACAAGGGTGGGAGGCGACACTTTTAAAGTTCCTATATTCTTGCCTCATGTTTAGGTACCAATGGGAGGGTCGGTGGTTGAGGCTTAAAACCTCCACTTTTAAGCCATGCCACATCATTTGCCACCTAGGCTCGGCACTAAAAAGAGCCGTATGTGTGAACCCTAGATAACTAAAACCGCTTTTAGACTAAAACTACTTCTAACTAATGCCAGGTGGGAATGCCCCATAAGAACATTCTCGGGCATATCTTAAGTAGATACAGTGTTAACCTGAATCACTGCTCGGGAAGAACCGGTGGTTAGTTACCGATGAACCGGTTGAGTTTGAGAAATAACCGGATGAAGTTGGAGACTTGAGGAGAATTAGCGATCATTTAAGAGGAATCTATACTAGAATATATGATATATCTCAAATGAGTGAAAGAAAAACTGGAAGATGTCGACATGTAAGGTGGAAATACCATAAGCCGTGAAAATAGGGTGATTCGCATTGAAGATCTGGTCTTACAATCCTAAGATAATTTTCCAAGATAGACGAGAAGGGTTCATGAAGAATGAATGCAAGTTGTTTCATTTTTTTCTACCCTTTACAAAAAATGCTACAATTTTTCAAAGTGGAAAGTTGTCCAAACCCCTACTCGTTCACTAGATTCTCCTTACACCGAACACGGAAATCCGCATTTCCATACAAAGTATCGCCTAATTCGGTTACCTCATGAGTACAATACACTTGACTCCCATTGGCTACACTAAGTGTACACACACTCAAGTTGCCGCCGAGCCATGATCGGTTTTAGAAATGGCACTTCACCATTATGACGGCGGTCTAGTGCACGGCTAGAGGGTGGTTAACGGGTTATGGTATTTCTACCTTAACCGGTTGGATTTACATCACTAGGATCTTGACGGACTATGCCCAAAAACTTCCCAGGCACTGGCCTGAATGCCAGTAATGGGTCCCAATTTGGGGACCAACAACTATGGTCAAGGAGCGACACATGAAAATTGTCACCAATTACAGATATTCCCAGTGATGGGACCATGCCGATCCCTTGCATGTAAGAGCCTTGGGCCCTATTCAACTTGGCGTGTGTTTTTGACAAAGTTTTCGCAAGTTTTTGACATTTGACACGCAAAAACTTGCACAAAAAGAAATTGCACATCGATTGACACGCATAATTCATATTTTGACATGTAGTGTGACTTGTGAAGAAAAAAACCACACATCAATTGACACTTTAAAAACTGAAACAACACATACTACTAGACATGTGACGTTGAGGTGACATTTCAAAAGAAAATGTAGGTGTCAATCGACATTCATTTTCATTTTTGAAAACGTCACGAGGCACTTTGGATTTGAAATTGAACGTCAAATGAAATTTATCAAACATACACACTTGTAGGCACCAATAGGGGCGGGGCCATGGCCCAGAGCCCCTTGCCCATTTTGAGATGTGCCCATTTTGTCCAAGAATGGGGTTGCCTTGCACTAAGCCCACACAACAACAGGGGAAGGCTCAACTTAATTAGTATCTTCTTTGCCCAAGCATCCTCAAGTAGTAAGGTAAGGCACATGTTGTTGTAAGTCACTATTTGGCTTGGCATTTTTTGGAGGGTCCAAGTTTGCAAGGGGGGTGGTTACGGGCAACTACATGTCATGAATATTCTTCACTCATCCACACACTATGCGGAGCCTCCAACCAAGTGGATCCAAGATTCCAACTCTTTGAAACGGGGTAGCAAGGCTGAATAATGTTATCTACATGTTGACATCTTTCGTTTTTTCTTAATTAATTTGAGGTATATTCAATAGATTCCTCTAGAATGATCGGTAATTTTCTTGAAGCCTTGAATTTCAACCGGTTATTTCTCAAACTCAACAGGTTCATTTGTAAGCAGTAGTTGGTTTTTCCCATTCATTGTTTGTGGCTTATCCAACTCTCTTGCAATATGATAGATGGGTCTTAATTAGATACCTTTCCTGTCTAGCCCACCTCTCCTTGGATATGAAATACACGATTGGTATAAGATGGTTTCCAAATCCAAGTGCGGAGGCCATAGCTACTTTCTTCATGATTTTTGGAGCTCACATGAATACCTTATTCATTATGAGAATGAAGATTTTCTTGTTCATTAAATTGTCATATGAGTCCCCCCATCCCCCCCCCCCCCAGTTATGTTGATTATTGAGTCGAAATGGTAATCATGTAATGAGCATGTAATCTAAATTTTCTTTAACCACCTTCTTTTTGGTAACCATTCTTGTAGTCACACCTAACCACATGCAACTCATTAAGATAAGTAACCAAATTAGGCATGTCTACCTTAGAAACAACTCATTGGTACCATTCAGACATATAATTTTTTCCCTTGATCCGCTTGAGGTTTTCTTGTTGACAAGGAAAAAAAAGTTTGAAATCTACAGCTTGATGGTAGATGGGTCCTAAATAGTTACTTTTCCGTCTAGCCAACTACCCTAGCATATGAAACACAGGAGCAGTACGAGATGGTTAGCAAATTCATATCAAAGGCATAGCTGTTTTTTTGATCATTTTCGGAGCTCATATGAACATCTTATTCATTATCAAAGTGAAAATTCTCGTGCTCATCAAATGGTCATGTAGGCCCTCCCCAAACATGTGTATTGTTGAGCTTAGAATGATCATGATATCCTGAGCACGTAGTTCAATCTCTCTTGGGGACATGTGTTTTTGGTATTTGTTCTTGGAGTCAGACCTGATCACTAACCACTCAAATACATAAGGTGGCTGAGGAAGATACGTAACTAAACTACACACGTCTACCTTAGACCGGAATGTATAACAATATACATCCACCACAAAATTATAAGACAAAATTATCTACATGCACATTTAATAACCGGGCCCCCCCCCCCCAATTGACATGTTGACTTTTGAACCTAGAATGGTTAGCATATTATGAGCACACACTCCAAGCTCTTTCAGACGCATGTCATTTTAGTGTTTGTTCTTGGATCCACATCTGACCACATACCACTCAAATATAGGTGTCTGGAAATTTATTGTTTTGTGTTGGAATCAGGCACGACTACCTTACATGACCAGATCTTCTGCAAGCTCAGTGATGACTTTTGCAGACAATGATACCATGAATGTATTCTTAAATTTATTCTACCGCAGGTCTAAAGACTTGCAGCTGGAAACACCAATCACGCCGATCAATCTCCTTATAACTTGCTTGGCAACCAATGGTCGGCCCACTTCCAGAAGCCTTTGTGGTGACTAAGATTTATTTCCACATGACAATCACAGATTTCAAACATTCGAGAGAGTAAATCAATTGCCAGTTGACAACTTCCACATGGTTTTGTGAGGTAAAGTCATTGATAGTCCAATAGAGATTATACATTTGTGATGATAATCAATGTCATAGATTGTCTTTTGTCATCATGGAGCTCTAGGCAGAGTGGACTGGAGTGAACTCGATCCAACCCAACTTAATTAGGTCACTTTGTGAACTTTGAAGTTCGACAGTGGTGCTGAATTTTTCAAGCCCTAGTCCATCTAGAATAATATTATGTCATGTTGAAATTAAAACCCAACATCATTTCAGTGCAATTCTGTGCATGAAGGGTTCAATAATACTCATAGACTTCAGCGCCTCCCAATCACACAAAAGCGATCAACAGCATTGATTTAGGGTTTGAAAATGTGCAATGATAAAAGATTGTCTATGATGTGCGAGGACCATATTATACAGTGATGTTTCAGGCATCCCTTGCACAAAATTCACATTCATACGTGCAACTGAGATAATTAATTAGTGCTAATTGAACTGTCATCGTGATGGTTTTTTCGAGGGCATTCTTCATGTCAAGTACATGGCCCAAGCGCCAACAACACCAAACACTCTATCATTCACAAAGGAAGCAAAGGTGTAGTCATCTGTGTTTGGGTCCCACAAGCACTTGCTCGCAAATTGGAAGCCTTGTTCCCTTTGCTCTCCGATGACAGTCTGCACCACAATTTTGTACCTTTCCAACCCCATGTCTGGTCCACAAGCACCGTTTATTTACACATCGTTAAGGTATGCAGGTGTTATTTGGTTACTTTTCTAAATCACACAACTGTATTTGAGTGGTTTCTAGTTTGGTGAGGAACACATGGTTGAAGAGATTGAACTACGCCTATAAATTTTATCAACTACTTAATGAACATGCACTTCTTATAACCATAACTAATTCAAGGGAAGTCCGAGTTTCTAGTTGTTTTTTTTGTTGATGCTTCGTGATAGATTTGCTGATATAACACAAGTTTCGTTGTGTAAATTCAATAAGTAGAATTTGGAGACCATAAAAAATTGAATGTAAATAACACATGCATGCCTTACAACCAAACTATGCACTAGGAATTGGGTTTGTACTATAGCCGATGGCAAGGTGACAAGTATCCATGATTGACGTAGTGGTTAGACCATGGCATAGTCATCAATTACAAGTGATAATGTGCCTCCTAGTTTCCAACCAAGAATAGACACATCAACAAAAATCGTTTGGCCTGAGTTGTACGTCATAAACAAGAAAGTGTAATTGAACTCCACATAACTTCACTTCAAAGCAATATTTAACATCACAAGGGACCAGGTGATGGATTTCGTATCTTGATTAAATGAAAGGCATGACATAGTACCTTAAGCCTGCAAAGTGGCAGATTATAAATGTTTGCCAACAAGAGCTTGATTTGACCTACTGCCTCATTCAAGAGATCTATTAGACATAAGTCTATGCATGTTGGTTTACATTGTGATGTAATCCTAATTACACATTCCTTTGCTTGAGGTTGGATTACATAGGCTTGTAGATCCACTGATGAAAAGTTGTTTAATTTGATGACCTTAGTGTAGGATGGTCAATTCAAGCTTCAAGAACGGAGTTGAGATGCAAAAGTTATAAGAGAGCAAAGTGAAGATTCCTAATCTCTTGAAACGATCATAAGCCCTCAACAACTCCATTAGAGATAAGTAAGTTTCCCTCCATGTTTGAGAATGTGGTACTAGGTAGTCTCAACTCTTTCATCCAATTGGATCATCAAGTTTATATTAGCCTCTATCCCTCGGAGGTCACCGCACTTCATTGCTCTAGGAAATTAGCCTTTTCGACATGAACTTGATGTACTTTAGTCGTTTGACTTCACGCACTTTAAAAACTATTTCATTTCACTCATAACACGCATCCAATCTCATCATAACACGTGTCAATTTTATGTCAGTTCATAACTACAAGCCTTGCCATACACCTCTCAAGCACAGGTCTCCAGTTGAGAAGAGTCACAACATAAGCTCCACATGGCCTTATTTCTATCATGTTGTTGATTATTCCAACCCCAGATTATGCTTTGACCAATCTCACGGCCCTTCAACTCTTAACAAACGTGAGCTAAAGTCATTGATTGAAGGGCACTCAAGCACATCACATGTAATACCCAGAAATTGTAAATACCTAAAGTAGAGAGCCCTTATTTAGTGACTTTTCCTATTAAGACATCTCTATTTGAGTGGTACGTGGTTAGGTGTGGCTCCAAAAAGAGATGTGGTCTAAAAAAATTTGGAGAATGATAACCACTCTAAACTCAATAGTCAACATCATTGAGGAGACGTATATGACAATTTGATGAGAATTTTCACTTGGATAATGAACAAAATATTCATGTGAACTCCAAACATTATAACAAAAGTGACTATGACCTCAATTTGGATTTGTTGAACATCTCGTACTAGGTATTTATATGCTTCATAAGCTTACAAGAAGTGGACTAGTTAAAAAAAGTTTACCATTTAGGGGTTGTATACTTTACCTCGAATCTCGTTTTTGACGCCATCGCTAATCTCTCGCGCCCACAAGGGTGCTTGCTCCATGTCATACACTACGTCCCCAATTTTCTCCCTTAGCAATCTCGTCATGATCTCCTTTGTTTTGCCAGGTAGGAATCGTGTTGATGGTGCATATGGCAACTCCGAATGGATCATGACCTACTTTCCCATCCACATGGCAAGCCCACGTTGGTGCGTTAAAGTTTTCCACGTGCCACTTGTCAATACGCGGCATGTTCTCAGCACATACTTACATGTACCTTCTTCGAACTTATGTTACGATGATGTAGTCAAAGAGGGTTCAAGGGAGTTGACATAAGGCTATGTGACAATATTGTGAGCACTTCCAACTCCACAACTTGGGTAGAATTAGGAATTGTCTCACCTGATTAGCATTTGTGAATCACGTAGATTGACATTACAGGTTTCAGGATCAGAGGTGAGATGCAAAAGGTTATGAGAGGTAAAAATAAAGATTGTCTTGGTCTTTGAGGGATCACATGCATGAGCGCTCACAAGTGTGGTTCATTATTGAACCTACAGTTGTTGATACATTTTTGCACAAAGTCTCATCTCATTGTAATACATGTCTTTCGGTTGTCCATTCTTACCTACAAATCTTGCGATTTACCAATCAAAGTCAAGTGTTCAATGAAGAAGAGTGAACACATACCTTATTTGTTCATGAGACTTTTATCACTCTATACTCTACGATTGACTGTGTTTGAAATAAGAGAAATACCTGTAGTTTTTCGGTGTTCTTAAGGTAGATATACGGAACACGATAAAAATAAGTTGATTCGAATCGGAAAGTGTGGCTTGAAATTTGTGAAATGTTTTTCAAAGATGGAGTAGAGGAAACGATGAGGAATGCAAGTTGTTCCATACTTTTATTCCATAAAAATAGTTAGTTACATTTTCCCAAAGAGGCAAGTAAGTCAAACCCCCCTGCTTGTATACAAGAGACTCCCAAATTTGAGCTTCGAAATATCTTACTCTGCATACGAATGCATAGAATAGGGCTAACCAATGACACCCAAAAGTGATCACAAGTGATGCGAAACAACACCTATCCGGCCAACCACTACATCCCACCTGTCATTGCATCCTTTTCGGCCACCATTTTTACAATTAACCATTTTGGATCCACACAAAAATCATTCTATCCCAAATCTAGTGGTCATTCACCAATCTTGGTTTCTCTACCTTCAAGCAGTAGCACTGCATAATTCGCCTTCGGCATCGCTATTACACAATCTCCCAAACCTTGATCACTAGCTCTGTACGTAATCAAAGCCCTAACTTCAAATGGATCATTCCAAACCCTAATAACCCTAATAGTCAAATAACCAGGGCCCCATTGCTGACAATCTTCAGAGAGAAGCCATTGATCTTGAAGAATCTATTTCGATTATTATATAACACTCAATCCGGATCCTCTCTCATGTGCAACACAAAGTCTTTTGCTGCACCACTGCAAGGATACTTCGTACCTTCGTTCGTGGGGTCATGTTTGAAAGATCTGGCATCGACGCCAGTTCCTCCTTCATTTCATGCAGAGTCTCCAACTTCGATGTTTCTGACATCTTCAAGATGTATGATGCAATAGTAATGCTCCAGCGACGCTTGAAATGTAGAGGACAGAAGTTGGTGACCTTGCCTATTAAATCCAACGGTTGTCTCATTCGCTTGTCTCTCTAGCTACCAAGCTCTAGAAGTGACTCATCAGTTTTCTCCTCCTAGCCATGTAAGAAATTGCATTGAATGTTTCATTCCAGAGATTTACACTTTACACGAGACTTATACGTTGCATTGAATTCTTGAAATCACGAAAGTCAATGCGCTGAAAGAGGTCTGAAAGTCAAATTCATTTGCACTTGTAGCATTTCAATGCCATTCTACGTGGCAACAAACAGTATATCTGAGAAGCAGATATATGATAAGAACACCACACTTCTATGCATGATGATGACAGAAGCAAGTGGACATTATTATAGGTATAACCGGAAAGAAAGAAAGAAAAACACTATAATGTTTCCATATGTTACAGGACTGGAGTTCGTGGAAATACCATAGGGTTCTGTCTGGTTTGACACAAAACAATTACATTTGGAGTGAAAATTGTCACATGTCATATGCACATTTGGTCAAGACAATGATCAGTTCAACGTGGAAGTTGGCTTTTGGCACTCAAAAGTACACCAAACAACCCCATACAATAGTTTAATTTTCAAAGCAGTGGGATTGATGTAAAAGTCAAGACTTGGCCATGCACATTATCCATTAAATCATTTCATGGAAGACTCCATGTAGGTTCTTCATCCATCCAAGCTTCCTTTATCCCTTAGACCCTCAAAGTCTAGTGTAAAGCCAAATAGGACAATTTTGGCTTTTCTACCAATGCTAGATTTAGATTTCAAATGTTGCAGGCCCACAAGCTTCAGTGAAAACCGGCCTTAAAAAGTGTTTATGAATGTCATACCCATTAATAGAGGAGTTGTCTCCTAGAAGAAAGTTGTAATATTCACCGCTCTCTCTAATCATATCAACATCCCATGCATTCTATGGACCGGCAACCTTAGTTAAACTCCAAATGTTTTTTGGAGCCCAATTTGGACCTCTCATACATACGATATTTTGAAACTATGCAACGTGATTATAGATTGTAATAGGACTCCTTGATAGATAGTCATAGCTTGTTGTCTTGCAAGGTTATTCTTCTTGGCACCCACGCAAAGTAACTCGAAAGGACTTCGATAGACATTTCAAATCATCCAGTTACCAATATAAAGAGAGATTTCACAATTAGTATGAACATGCTAAAAGAGTACAATCCTAAAGCATACGGAGGAACATATTAAATAAAAACAAGAGGTAACGAAGTAGAATTGGAAATGATAAGCCAAAAATGAAGTTCAGAAGTTTCAATTATTTGCTAGATAGACATCTCTATTTTGAGGTGGTAAAATTTCTTGGACAAGAGAATAGACGAGGTATATATGGATACCAAACACATCTTTAATATTCATTAGTTTGACTTGTCTCAAAGCAATCACAAAAGCAACGGCATCCCAAAATCTTAATACTATTCATTGTACATTCATACAACTTCATGTTGGTGGTGATTGGTAGACCAGTGTTGATATGGTATGATATAGGTGAATGCATGGTTCAATAAACAAAATCAATAATGGTATCAAAGAACCTACCCATGGGCATTAGAATTGTAGTACCAATCAATCAAATATTGATATTTAGTATGTCAAGGTGAGAGAATCGGAGTGTATACCCAAGTTACTATTGAATCAATACCATTTTGATACTAAGGCAATTTCGTCCAGGTATGAAGGTTCTTGCATGGTATATATACCCAAATGTTATTAAAAACAAACACATCGTCAAAGATCATACCCTACTAGAACCCAAAAAAAGTAAAATCCTCATTATAGATAAACAAATGGTATAAAAATAATACAATACTATTCCAACACTGGTAGGTACATCACAGTATCAGTTACATCCATGGGTTTGTAATGTGATGGCCACCAAATGTAAGCAATGAAACAAAGTACACTAATGCTTCAGACAACAGATTTTCTTTCAACATATGATCTGATCAGAGGAAGATTGACGAAGAGCTGTACAGGTGCTAGGGTTCAATGAAACGAGTGGCATGCAAAGGAGTAGTGAAACCAAAAAATGGCAAGAATGATTAGAAAGAATTGGTGATCCCATATACCTACCCCTAAATATACGTATGTATGTGTGTTTTTATATATAAGCATTCCTAGAATATTACTATACAAACAAGAACAAGCATGGCATGCTTTTCAATAAGCTGGCATTAAACAATATTGAACTCTTTCAGGGACACCTTCATGCCCGTACGTAAAACATTATATTTACACCTACAATTACTAGGTCTCAAGAAAATGATCATCCGCATTGACCTACTACAGCCGATTTCATGAAGACTAAGCCTATCTGTCAAACCGATATCCACCTACTCTGTACTGCTCAAAAATGCTGTACAGTAGTTGATGTCAAGCAAATTCAGGTAAAGAATGCCGCCTTTTTCATAACCAAGAACCTGGTTCCCCTTGTGGAGTACCTCTTATTGGTTTGTTTACCTGGAACAAAAGAATTATGGGTGGAGTCGACCCTCACTCGCTAATGTTACACTGCTGCAGCCAGGGATGGTCGTACTTGACGTATTTGGACCAGTAGGGCTTGAACTTGGACATCCCAATTTCCAACCATGGTTTTAAGTTGCCATTCCAGTGGATGACTGCACCACCCTCAATCTCGGCCCTATCAATTTTAGGATTGTAGCCTAACCCTAGCACATGCCATGTCTTCTCAAGCGGATGTGTTAAATTGTAAAATGTTGTTAAACCAGGCGGTAATGTCCCAAGCTTCCACAAACCTCGGTCCCCATTCTGCAAAGAGTACATCAGATATCAGAGAAAAGCCACTAGCCTGTCTAGAAGTTATTCTTTAACTCAATGGGGCTTTTCATTGGGAGTTAGTTCACTTTGGTTTGCCAATGGTTGTTTTGCATACAGACTCATTCACTTCTTTCCACTTGTGGTGCATGCTTGGAGGTAATGTTTGATTTTGAATGAAGAGAGACCTATTTTTAGTACATTGAGGGCCAAATTCAGTTTAGCACCTCTTGGCATGCCAAAATGAGTTTGACCCTCATTGAACCAATATAGAATGTTCTTCATTCAAACCTCCACAGTACCTCCACACTTGCACTAAAATCTTACCGAACATGGAAGGTGTTGTATGCAAAACAACCAACTCCCAACCAAAAGTATCGTCAAGTCAAAGGATAACTCTACTATTGCAATATACAACCACTTAATAAATATCTCAAATATTATAAATGAACAGCATTGAACCTTTCAAAGATACATCCAAAGAAATCACCCCCAGTAGTGGTATTTACCAGAGTTTGCCATCTGTGGTAGATGCCTGTAATATCCCGCTTCTTCCATTCCTTCAAGTCAAAGATGTTCATGCCAAATGCCCATCCACAAGCATGGGGGTCGAAATTTCTTGCAATGTACGGGTTTGCAAAATTTAAGTATTTGTCAAAACGATGAAAACTTTTCCCACAAGTTTCAACTGCACCATTCACTTTCCCTTGGAGGTTCACACTCCAGAGGGGACTGAGGTCCTTCTTCACAACAATGTCGTCATCAAGGAATAAAATTTTGTCCAACTTGGGGTACACTTCGGGTAGATAAAACCGCAAGTGGTTGAGCATTGACAAATACTTTGGATTCCTGTACTTCAAGTTACCAGAATTGTTCTCTTTGCCAGACTTAAAAAAGAAGGCCTTCATAGAATCAGTTTCTAGCTGCTTCAATACTGGACAGTAAGAGGAGTTCAACCACTTCAAATCATCCACATTCTGAACCTCTATCGTGGCATTGCCAGGAGGATTTCCCAGGAACCACATTTTCATTGCTCCATAGTTCAGCGAGTCTGTAACTACATGAAATACATGATTTTTGGATTCCTGTGACAAACATCTCCAATTTGAATTTTTCTTTGTCTAAGAAAGCCCAGATACAAAACAAGATAAATCTGCAACTTTGACTACAGCACATATAGCTCTAAGTAGTGTATTCAAATGGGCAGAAGGAACAAATTCATCCATTCAAATACATGATTTGAAATAATCTAATATACAAATCAAGACTAACAATGTTGCCCTAAGTAACAGCATCACACAAACAATCCAGTCATTGCTAAAATTCTGTACATACCTTTGCATTTGTAACAGTGGAGTTGACAACTACTGCAGCTGCAAGGATGTTATCAGAAAATACTGCATAATGGAACAGGGTAGTGTCTTCAAGCTTCTCTTTATTCGGAAAATCTCGTTTGTTCACCGGAAGTGCATTGTAATCCACAGTCAATCGCATAGATAAACAATGTAGGCCCTTTGGTATAGTTTTTGCAGCCAATTGGCTCAAGAAGTTGCTATGAATTTTGTAATTCCGGAGCTGTTCCTCTGATGATTGCAGCATGGCTCTCAGCTTCTTGACCAAAGTCTTTTCATCAAATCTAGCATCCTTTGCTCTTGCCAGAAGCTGTCCCATGGCTTTCATTTTGTCAGTTGCCCTGAACGCATAAAGCACTGCTTCAGAATAAAGAGCACCAAAGCCCACCCCAATCCCAATTCAAAAGTATACCCCTATGCACAATTAAAATTCCACACATACTGCTGAAAGAACATCAATACATGAACTAGAGAAAACATTAATACATGAAAGTATCTAGGGATAAACCAGTATCTCTTATTTTCCCTTAACAGGATTAAAGTGTTAACCATTAAGTCTGTGCATCAAACTCCAGGTGAGTTGGCTAGAAGGTGAGTTAGAGAGCTTATTCATAAAGTCATCAGATTTTCTTAAGGGTAAAATTAACATCCCTAAAGAATGTTTCAGCCAGAAATGGGTGGCAGATCCCATGGGTCAAACCTCATTTTAGACCCTAAACTTTAAAAAAAAAAATTGGATGAGGTTTAAGGAGTTTCATCCTATGTCCGGGGAGAACCGACAGTTAGTTACAGACAAACCGGTTGAGTTTGAGAAATAACCGGTTGAAGTTCGAGACTTCAGGAGAATAACCGATCATTTTAGAGGAATCTATAGAATATACCTCAAATGAATAGAGAAAAACCGGAAGATGTCAACATGTAACCAGCTGGATTGAGAATCACTAGGATCTTGACCGATTATGCTTAAAATCTTCCCGGGCATTGGTTTCATCCATGGTTAAAAAATTATGCTCTGACACAAGATGCTCTAACAAGCTCTTAATAGAAAATTCCCTCAAAGAGGCACCAAATCCCTAGTTTGATGCCTCTTTGAGGAAATTCACAAATAACTCTTATACAAAGAGCAACTTCGTCTCAGAAATTCGCATAGAAGCTACCAAGAGGATGTAATAAAACAACAACCTCCTCCCAAGGAGGTGCTTTTGTTCATCATAACTGCATTCCCTTAACCCCAAAACACTTTCAGTATGTTCATACAAAAAGATTGTGTCTCCTCTCTTTATACTGGATGATATGAAAGCTTCATCAAATTCTTTGTGTGGATGTCAAGAAGTGTAACCTTCCAAGTCAACAAGCTATCACTATCCACCAGAAAGTTACATCACAATGTATTATCATGTTCTATAATTTCAAAAAACTGAATGTAGAAGACACTAGATCAGGCCTCAAAAGTTTAAACATCTGGTATAAGACGACCTGAGAAAAACCCAGAGTTGACATAATCCTTACCCTCTTGGCAACTGGGAATCCACAGTAACATCCTCAAGCACTTTCGTGTTCTCTCTGATGCGATACTTGAGGTCCCGTAGAAGACGAGCATCACTATGGGTCATGGCCATATTTGCATATGCTCGAGCCATGATAAGCTGATCTCGCATTATTCGCACATTGGTATCTGAACTTGTAGACAGTCCTTGTGGACGCCACACACTGAATGAGCCGACACTCTCGTTGTCAACCTGTTTTGCCCGGCTGCTGATCACAGCAGCCTCAAGTTTCTTAGACTGCGCAGCATCATTCTTAGTAAGTTCTGTGAGTCGCTTCACGTGTCTAACTTCCCTGAGGTCCTGCAGGATACGTGATGAAAGATTGTTAGAATAATCTAGGTCATCTTAATTTGTGGTCATAATGGAGCATTTTTTCTTTGAACACATCAAATTGGCACATTTCATTTTTACAAGGAAGCTTCAGCAGCTTCTTGGAATATTGTAGTTATACAAAGTGATATACTTTGTCAACCCTCCTGGGCCTCAATGTGCATATATTAGGCATTTATCACATGCGTTATTCCGATCAAAGCAACCATACATGTAAATGTATTAAAGGGAGATACAAGCTCATATTAATGACTTAGACTAATATACATACCACGCATATCTAATCATCGTTATCACATATGACTTTACTTTCACTTCCTCTGTTTTACAACGCTGTGCTAAATATAGCATAGCCATAGACCAAATAAAATATTATTCCAATACTCATTGTTGCAGGTCGTACGAATCGTCATGTACCCCATATTGACATACATCCAATCCTCTAAGGGTTACCAATACCAAACAGACAATCCTTTCATCTATTCCCCTCAGAGATGAAGGATAAAAAACAGTTAGCGATCCTAATAAAAAGTAGACTTCACAAGTTTGTCAAGTTCAGAAGCAAAAAACAGCTGAATGAGCTCCCTCTGATTACCCACAGAATAAATAACAATCCAGCACTAATTTCAGCTTCAAAACCTAAACCTTAAGTGGGCAAGCATTGCTGAAAATGAGAACCAACTCCCATACACTCAGCAAGAGCCATACGCGCACCTTTCTACGAATTTTTTCCAGAACATCGTCATCATTTGCCACAATTTCGTGGATATCACCATCTGTTCAGAAAGCAGTAACACAATTGAATTCATCAATTAATATTTTAACACGAGAAATCAACTTAAAAGAGACAACTAACTTACACCAATAGCTACGCAGGGCTCTTACCAACATCCTCTATTAACCCCTAAGCATGTTAAGACGCCCAATCTGGGCCTCGCCAAGGATAAAGATATCTCTCAGCTACATACTGCCACTTTTAGTCAATTGTGCCAAAAGTGACCCTATCTAAAATCAACTCATTCTTGAAGTGCAGTTTTCAAAATGGTCATATACCTCAATGTCACTGAAGATTTGGGTTTAATTCCTAACCTGAGTGCCCTTGGATGCAAACACAAACTTAGTATTTTAATCATCAATGTCACATACGAGTGTATTTTTATTTTCTCCTTACAGAATGTACTAAATAAAGTTCAAACCCATATATATTAAGAATCAGATTTTGAGGCTTGGTGAGGCTCGTAGAAATTGTGTACATATGTCATACATTGAGCCCCTGCGTCTTCTTAGGGTTAACCAGGTAGCATTTACCATCATGCTTACCTGACAAGTCTCCATCAGCATCCCCAGGATCAGAATCCGCAGGATCATCCTTGACATCATCGTCCTCAATGTCAGACTCTTCATTTTTTGAATCAGGATCAGATTCTGCTTTCTCAGCATCCTCATTCAATGTCACCACATCCTTCACCTTACCCTTCTCAAAGTCCTTAAGTTCTAGTTCGGATTCTAGTTTTTGATCCTAATACAGACATGGAACGCAGGCTGTTAGTAAATATCCAACAATAAAACCAGCAAAAATCGGTAGGTTTGGATTAAAAAATCTCTAAAATATAGGCTTGGATATTTGGAACTTGGACTTTGACCAGGTGGCATGGATTGAAATCTGCTTCAGCCCTCACATGTTCTATTACACTATATGTAAACTGTTTTTGAAACACTAGAGGGTTCAATGAGAGGCACTTTACACTAAAACTTGAGGGCACATGACTTTAGATGAGTTTCAAGGGCCCTCACAATTTCATGGTCATGGCCCCAGGCCATAGTGTGAGAAGTCACTGACCTGTTTGTCCTCAAGGTATCTCCTACTGCCATTGACTATATTCTCATGAACCCAAGATGAAGACAAATTCATTCGTCCAGAAATGTTGAGATCCAATGGTCCAGTTATCTCCTTGTTGGCTTTCACTACGTCAAGTACCTAGGGACAAGACAGATTCCAGATGAAGCAGATTAGCTTTGCACAGGCAATCAAGGGTATGCACACATTTATACCTGATAGTGCCATTGTAAAACGTCGATAAGTATTTACAATCACAGTCATTAAGAAAAATTTTAAAAAGAGAAAAAAACACAACATGACAACAGACCTCCTTGGGAAAAAGATCCTCTATTCCCTGTAATGCAACACGCCTTCTTCTTTCTTCTATATGAAACTGCACAGTGTAGGAAACAAATTTAGGCAACCAGTGTGATTTATTTTCTCCAAGACTTAGACACACCATCCAAACCTTCGAAAACTCTTCTGGCAATGAATGGAATAAAAACGTACATCATTTGTAGAGTCGTCCACCGAATATAAATACGCTGCACACAACATGGACCAACCAGCAAACGCATGAGACAAACCCTCCTTCTCAGACAAATCTTGAAGTTAGGTTTATGCAGTCACAGATAACACCAATGCTTCCCAGTACATACTGCTCTACCATTAAAATTACAAGGATTCCCGCAACTATTTATTCCATTATGCTCACTACACTCCAAAAATATGTTCCAATCAGCAATGGACAACCCATACCACATATCAGTGTTCAAAGCACAATAGAGTCATCCTTTAACTCAACGTGACTTTTGGTTGGGAGTTGGTTGCTTTGATACAACACCTTCCATGTTCAGTAAGTTTTTGGTCCATGCTTGGAGGTAGCTTGGGGGGTTGAACGTAGAACATTAATAGAGTCATCCTCTAACTCAACATGACTATTGGTTGGGAGTTAATTGTTAGATACAACACCTTCCATGTTCAGTAAGTTTTTGGTGCATGCTTGGTGGTAGTGTGGAGGGCTGAACAAAGAACATTCTGTAACAGTTATGGAGAGTCATATTCATGTTGGCAGGCCAAGAGGTGCTAAAATGAATTTTGCCCTCAATGAACTAAATAGGTTATTCTTCATTCAAATTCGCACACTACCTCCAAGGATGGACCACGAGTGGAAAGAATTATTGACATTGCATGCAAACAACCAATGGAGAATCTGAACTCTAATGTGCTCAATAATAGTTCATTTTGACTTATTTAAGGACGGTTTTACAAAGTGAGTAAGCATAGCAGAATACATAAGGGAATCCAACAGTTCATGAAAGAGGAGTGGTATGCAAGACTTACAAGTGGAGTCGCTGCTAGTATGCTTTGTAAGAAAATATGAGGGACCAACAACGGAAAGAACCAGTATGCTTAAAATAATAAGGCTTTTCCGACGCCAACTCTTGCTGGCATTGCGTTGTGAGGAGGCCGCAAGTGGACCGCCTTTTCTTGATTGAACCATGGGCATAGTTGCTGAATGACTCGAAACCCACTACTATCTTATTCTACTTGTAAATCTCAATATGTTTCACACCGGTTGACATGTGGTCATGAGGATTTCCATTTCTATGATGAAAACCCAACAGCTGATAAAATCCACCTTCCCTCATCTGTCAAGGCAAGGATGGCAACAACCACTGCGATTTCGATTCAATGAGATAGGGTTCCTGCCAAAGTGAACAAAAAGGCACATGACAACCCAGAATGATTTTCCATTTCCACAACAAGGCCAATTTAAACACCGAGTTACAATGAGAAAAATGCAAATCCAAAGTAGGAAAAACCACCTTAAAACCGAACAAAACTCTCACATACTTCACTTCTGAGTATATTATTTTCCCCTTTTGTTTGCATGTCAACTGCTATAGAAACTCGGCATGCTGAAAGAAAAAATATCATCATAACCTCAAGAACCACCGAGCCCAAGAGGAAGACAAGAGCAACCCCACAATTTCACTCTCTTGGCAATCAAAAGTGTGTCTACCACAATGGGAGATGCCGACCCTCCAGACCCAAAAATAAATATAAATAAACAAACAGAACAAAACAGATGATCCACAGCAAGGCTATGGTTAAACTCAACTGGCGCGATCACATCAAAACCAAAACAAAAAAACAAAAAAAAAAACGATGAAATGTAAGCAATCCGTGACCAAGAACTTCCAACAACAAGAAGTTCACCAAAGAGCAATGCTTCCAACAAGGGAAAATTTCTTATGCCAATTGAATAGCTCCCTCTCTCTTCACAATACCTTCGGATCCACCTCTTCTCTTCTCCACCAATGTGAAGCCCAAACATGACGGTAACCAAAACCCATTGCCAATTCACAGCTGCTCCGAACAACAAATCCCAAACCTCCCTACAACTGCCTTACCAGCTTTTGGAAAATAAATTCCTAACTAAAAATACCTCCGATGGCGGCTCCTTGAAGTTGCTGCATCGATTGTCGGTCACCCCTCCGATCCAGCGAGCGATAAGCTACCCGGATTTTGAGTCAATAAGTTTCCCCGATTCCTTCAAGTTTATGCCAAACTCTGGTGTTATTTGAACCACCAAGTTTGTGCGCATTGCCAATGCAATAAATGCAATGCAAGACAGGATGCTGCAGATGTTGGTGTTGGTGTCGGTGTTAGTATGTGGTAAGTTAAGTAAAGTTAGGCAGGGCTTCGAAGGCGTAGAGGGGAAGCCTGTGGATTTTCTAAGTAGGAAAGCAAGCGATGAGCGCCATGACTACCATAACATAAGCAACATAAGTCGAGAAAGAGAGAGAGAAAGTGAGACGCCATAGCCACGGCGGTCATGGCCAGCCGAGCCTTAGTGTTGGGCATGCAGTGAAGCATAGTTAAGTAGGTGGGTTTAATTCTTTTGGGCCAAAGTAACAATTTAAAAGGGGGAGTTGGAGAAAGGGAATAATTATCGCCTACGAGTGAACTTCTCATCCATCCAACATAAAAACTTGGCGTGCTTGTAGGTTTGTGGCCGATTCATTTCAAATGATGTGGACTAGAATAAATCGGGCTTTTTAAAATTGATTTCACGTGTCCAAATAACTAAAATTGGTAGTTTATGGGTTGCATCTCATTTCAAGGCTTTTATGTTGGATGAATGAAAGGTTTGTTTGTATGCGATAATTTTATCTCTCCAGGTGAGCTTACACTAGGGTCCAAGACCTGATTAAAGTTCCAAATTGAGTGATCTTATTGGTCAAGTGCACATGCTTGGACCCAAAAAGTTTACCCTAGGGTCTGGATCCAAGGTATGGAGCAGTGTTAATGTGGCATCATTTTCTTGTCAAATCTCGCCTAGCCATTATCATAGAGTGTGTCATTTTTCGGGTTTTTCATGAATAGTTATTATGGAGATTATGCCATGTGGCATTATTTTATTTCTTGAGACCCATTAAGTAACCATGTAGAAACAATATTTTGGCATTTAGAATGATGAACCAAGAAGCAACTTATGGTATCGTTGCTAGCGCATATGCTATCATTATTACCAACATTCTTATGTGCCACATTCAGTAATAAAGTTTGAAGATTCGTTTCTCAAACTAGGAGGAGTATATTCTTGAGTGGGGACAATCAAGATTTGGTGGGGAAGTGGTGCCACAATAACACAACTTTAGTTTTTCAAAATGTGGACTTCAACCTCAATGCAAATTCCTTGGTTCAAAGTCTTGCTCTCGGCTTAACAGTGGGCTTACACTAGGATCCAAGAGTGAAGAAATTACCAAATCAAGTGATCCTACCGGCTGACAACAAAAATTTGGATCCAAGGGGTTTACACCATGCTTCATGTCCGATTTATGGAAAGTTAAAGCGACGTTAATATTGCACCAAACTCCGGTCAAATCTCAATGGTCCCATCGACTCAAGAAATATACCTCCCATATTGAGAATCCAAATCTTAAGCTTGGGTCCAGCTTGGGTCAAAAGGTAAGGTCCACTTAGGGGGTGTCTTGGACCCCAAGTTTCTTCGACCCGTATCCTAATGCGGATACACCCTAGGGGTGGATTTACACATGGGTACAAGACCAAAGAAAACTCCAAAATCAAGCGATCCTATTGATTAAGAGCAAAATTTATAGGCCCAAAAAACTTGCACTAGCCATGTCTAGGTCCATGGTGTGAGAACTGAGAAGTGCTAACGTGGCACCACTTTTCCATCACATCTCGACACTCCTCACTCAAAGAAATACTCCACCTAATTTGAGAAACCAATCTTGAGTCCAAAAGCGGTTCAGTAAGGGGTGTTTTGGACCCAACTTTCATGAACCATGACCCTAATATAAACACAAACTTAGTTTGTTAATGCTTGTGTGTGTATATATATAGGGTTTTATGCTATTTAAATACTAATGAGGATGTATTGGGTATATGAGGATGATTTTGTTTTGATACCATTCATGTCTATATAACATCCAAGAACCTTCTCACCTAGGTCCGAATAGTAACACACTAATTGGACTTCCCCATCAAATCTCGATTGCCCCCACTCATTCTACTCCCAATTAGTGTGTTACTATTTGGAGCTATGCAGTGCAATAATGTCTTATTCATGAGTTCAATTTTTACCAAAAAAAAAAAAAAAAAAAAAAAAAAGTTCAACAAGTTGTTCGGACACTATGGAACTAAATGACTTTTGTTGGTAAAATATTACATTCTCAATAAATAGTCATAGCATTGCATAACTTTGAATAGTAAATACGCTCTAACTATAATAATCAATGTAGTTGAATGCATTTAAATGCCTATCTATTCAAGTAAGGGAGGAACCCATCAACATGACATCAATGTTCCATTTCTCAATACAATCACACGGGGCCTCTAGCCATGGAAGAGTCCACCTTTAAAATCGTTCAACTTAAACAAAACAAAAAAACACAAGAAAAAACAAGATTTGAAAGTAGCGAGGACAAACATATCATGTACTTTCGTATATTCTAACCGCCACGAACATCGACATTGGAGATGGCGTTCGGACACGTTTCCGAAGAGAGGCTCAAAAATTGGCAAGTTGTAGCTACTCGGCTTTCAAAGTGACACTTGCCATTGAAGCAAGAAACGATGTGAGCAAAGGAGTCGATTGGTACTATAGCCACAAATGGGTCTATTTTTATCTATTTTATCAAAGGCTTTTTAGACACGTGGCAAACTTTCAAAGCCTTCTCATTTGCATTCCGATGCCTTCAATTGCGTAATTGGTCAACCTAAGATAGAAAAACAAAAAACGGTGAATGATCGCTATTGGTGCACTGGACTAGGAGTAGAATGATTCTTATGTGGATTCAAAATAGTTGATTATTCAAGTGGTGGCCTGAAAAGGATGTTGTGATTGGCCAGACATGTCTTGTTTCACATCATTTGAAGAAAAAAAACTTTGGGTGTCATTGAGTTAACCGTTTTATATGCATTCATATGCAAAGTAGGATATTTTGATACTCAAATTAAAGAGACCCTATTATACAAATAAGGGGTTTGACTTGCTTGCCTCTTTGAGAAAATATAACTAATTATTTACAGGCCATAAATTACGAAACAACTCGCATCCTCGTCGTTTCCTCCACTCCATCTATGAAAACATTGCACAAATTTAAAACCACTCATTTTGGCCAAATAAGCTTATATCACCCATTTTTGTTTTTCTACCTTAACTTAGGCCACTTCACACATGAGACCGAGAGCCCGTGACCATTACACTTCAAGCACTCTCATTGGTGGAAAAGGCAGAGCCGGTCCAAGTTCGCTTCACACTACGCTTGAGGGACCAATGGAATATGTGATGCAAGATGGATGTAAACTTGTAAAGTCAACATGGACTACGGCATCGAATGAATCGTGTTTCGTGGTCACTTGGATTATTTTCAAAAACCACCTCTTGAAGGTAGGCCTAACACAAAACCGGGAGACCATGGCACTCCAAATGCTCACAACCATTGATTTATTCTATTTTATTATGTGTAAGGACCTGCATGAATAAAAATTCATTGAAATAACATTTGGTTAAGGGCCAGGTCAAATATGACTTCACACTACATTTGAAGATCCGTGACCACATTGCATGATTTTGGAGTTGTCTTGGGACGGCCTTTCGACACTTTCTTTTGGGCTCTCACAATTTCATGGTCATGGCTCTTGGCTTGTGTGTGAAGTGGCTTTTAACATATGCAGGTCCCTGATTTATCCTAATACAAATAACAACACATAAATGTATTTTATACTACACACCACCAAGTACATATCAAAGTGTGCGGCCCTTTTCTTTTTCTTTTATTTTTGAGACAAACAAAGCATTTGTTTTTCCTTTTTGGTCAAAACAACATACAAGGCTACATGGTCTCAACATAACAATATTGATAACAACGCTTATTCCAAGTTTATGATGTTGAATCTATTGTGGTAAGAGAATTACCATGATATAATTCCCGAATACTATCTAATAGATTCCCGACCCCACCCACCCTCCATATTCAATTGGATAATGTTATGGAGAGAGAGAGAGAGAGAGAACTTTATATGATCAATCTTTTCAGTTTCTAAATATATGACTTCAAGTTTTGTATGATTGTTTGTTTTGTATAATTCAATGTTGCATATTACGGTCATAAGTTAGATGGTAGAGAAACATCTACTTCAAGAATGAAGAAAATTTTGAAAAACAATTTAATGTCCAGCCTAAGGAAGTTATTATGTGGGAAGGGAGTTGCACATATAGTTGAGTGGTAATCACAGGGGGTGCACTCGTTAGAAATGGGAACCACCTGCTTGCATGACCATGAAATTAATACCTTTAGTTTACAAGAAACCCCCCTCCTAAACATGATATGTGTACAAATATGTAGCTAGAAAATCCTCATGGAGGTGACTATCAGAATTTTAGAAAACCATGTGAGATTAAAAAAAAATAGGGTTAATTTAATTCGTTTAATTTTGTTAGATCTACCATAGCATTGGAAATATGTGCCCTACACGAATATATGAAGGGTGGTGGATAATTCTCCATTTTAGTAATAAATAGAGAAAAATAGGGTCATAAAGATAGGATCCCCCTAAAAGTGTGTAGTAGGATCGCTAGAATAATTAAGGGTTTGACTACTTGGATGAAGAAGTGTGTAGTTTATGTTCAAATTTGAATCAAGCGCGTTAGCATGGAGGGAAATGTTGTGGGATTTTTTTGGGGGAAGAAATGTGTTGGCGCTCCTCAATGGCCGTTTAGGGTTTAGGCACGCATGACCATGTTGATGGCACAAATTTGACCAAGTTCGAGACAAAGAGTAATCAGGAGAACTAGTGATCCTTGCCAACTTGCACAACCGAATTATTCAATTGTGACACACTCATCGTCAAATTCGATCAGCTCAATGCACCTGTGCGGGGCGTCCCCTTCACAAATTGCAGTCTCCACTTGTCTCTAGAGGTAAGGTATTCTGGTTTTTTGTTTTGTTTGGAATGTTTTAGGGCAAGGGGATGTTGCATTTGCAATGCATCAAGTTTTGGTGTAGTCACGTTAGTTGTCACCACATTTTCGTATTTGACCTCGGCGATTTCATAGATTTCGAAGGTTTTTCATCCGATGCAAGATCCTGGTGATAATTGTGAAAGTATGAAATTTCTCATCAGTAATGACACCCCTGATTGTTTCTAGAGGTTAGGTTTCGGTGTTTGGTACATGTTTTTAGTGTTTTGGGGCAAATGTTTGCTACCTATCAACATTTGGGGATGCTTCAATTTTTGGTGTAGTCACTGCAGTTATCACAATGCTTTCATATTTGACCTCGGCGCTTTCATAGACGTCAAATTTTTTTTCGTATTTGACCTCAACGTTTTCACAAATGTTTGTAGTTTTATGTTAAGCTTCCCTGGGCCATTTCTTATTTGCAATAGAAATGATGATTTGTTGGAAACAACTGAAGATATGCTTTGCCTCACGTAGATGAACACCGATCTTTTTGGAGGAGAGGGTTTTGTACGTAATGAAGTACGTGCTCCAAGACCACAACAAGGGTGGCAATTGGACATCGTTCCATCCCACCTTGTTGTTGATCGTATATGGAGCAAATAATTGTCAAGTGAGAATGAACAATGCATGCATTGCTTGAAGCATTTTATGTCAATCCATCAATTAATAGACCGTTTTTAATTATTATTATCTTTGTTGAAGCAGAGACCTTGGACTCTCTCCTATAATCCAACAGAGAATGCAATATTGCTCTGCATGTACTGATGACTTTGTTTACAAGTGAGTTTGGGGTGCAAGTTGATTGCAAGTTGGAAATAATTTGATCGTGTTGGGTAAGTGCTCTAAGCGATTTGGGAGGTCCCAACTTATGTTTGATAAAGAATTGGTGGAAATTTTGAGAGAAAATTGCCTTAGTAATTAATACATGAATTAGGGTTTCAAATGTTTGGTAGGTTTCTAGATGACTCCCATTTTTCATAAATAGTTTGATTTTGAGTACATGGTAGTCGGTGCCATTGTGTGACCAACAAATAATGCAATCTTGCTTTGCATGTACAGATGTTAATGGCGGTTCTTATGAACTCAACCTTATTCCCATAGACTTATGGCAGGAGTGAGGTGGCTCAAGAGTCAAAGCGTGGTTTTTGTAGCATGTTGTACTTAGCAAAAACAAAAACTAGGTAATTATCGGAACTCCAATGCCTACTTGAGGGCTATTTGAATTAGTTCAATATTGCTTCCAAGAATTGAGAGATTGCTTTAGCGAATGCAACATGAAAGGTCTTGTATAGATTTCTAAATGAGCATGTTCAATTCTCAAAATCTCAAAATCTAGTTTTTTGGCCATGAAATTATGGGAATTAAAGGTAGCATGTCGTTCATTCTTCATCATGTTTTGTTGTTGCTTTTACTTATCTTGCTAGTAGTGTTTTATATGCCAACCTTGTATTAATTGCCCTTTTGCTACAACAACCCTTTCTAGATGATCAATGGTACGCTACAACATTTGCCCACCTCACCGTGGTAGACTTGAAGGATTGCGCTTCGCCTTGGAGGAAGACAAGGTGGAGTGGTTGGACACTTCGAAGGTTATCCCCCATCATGCCATCAGCTAGTTTTAGATATTCGTCATCATTGGTGCTAAACCTCTCACAATTTATTAGTCTTATCATGACATTATAAAGGATGTTGAACATATATCTTGATAGTATTGGAAAGTGCATAGTTGTATCCTAACCCTTCATATTGTAAATGTTTGTTATAAGGTTTAAATGGGACTATAGTTGAATGTGTTTGTGAACATAATTAAAGTAAATGTTTTGAACTTTTTATATTTAGTTTTCTTGTATTTGAATGCAACCTTGCATTTTCGGAGTAGGTAGTTGTGCAAAATTTCATGTTTTGTCACAACTAATTATATTTCTTGTTTTGTTCTATCAATGTTTATAACTTGTCTATTTGAGCTTGTATATTTTGTTATCTCCATGTTTATTGGTAGCCCTTTAACTAGTATCCAAGTGTTATTGGTTGTATTTTGAATGGTTTAGGACCGGTATTACTAATTAAAACCAAATGAATGATAATTTGAATGGTATGGAGTGTTTGTTGCTCACACAGTCAGTTTCGCAATGCTATAGTATTCCGTCCACTATTTGATACTTGTATGATTTATCAAAAAAAATTGTGCCAAAAATTACTTATCTACAAATTTAAAAATAAATATAGGGTGCTAAAAAATACATCAGAATAGCTTTTTATCTACAAATAGGGAGGGAAAAAATGTTGAGAGGTGCATGAATATCCCCTCATTAAATACCCCATTATTGCACGTGCTTATGAAACGTAAGGGGGTGTGGTTGCCCCAAGAGAAAATCTCCTCAGATGCACATACAAGTGAAAAATAAATATATCATGTAGACCCTAGTCATATGTATATGCCTAAAAGATGATGTGAAAAATGTGGCTAAAACAATATTAGCAATACTTATTTATTTATCACTAATAAAATTTATGAACACTCGTTCATTCATTGGATGTAACTCATACAAATTTGTTCCTACAATATAAGTCATTGTAGCTAAATGCAACGATGGTTTCTAACTCTACCATCAAACTCTAACTCTAAAATTGACCCATTCTTATTTTGATACCAACATAACCCTATTTTCATATGGGAAAATCAATCCAAAAGGTCACTGGGTTGTTGATACTTAATCCACATATTGCCAATTTTGCTGTGCATCCCATAGACCCTTCCCAAATACCAAGTCCTTGGCCAATGTTTTGGCTGATTGTTTTTTTTCCCCCTCTTTTCTTCACTCCCTCAACTTATTGCTTGAGAGGCAAATGATATCGCACAATAAGAAGCCTTTAGGGTTCCCAAAGGGCAATCTTCCCCCTCTCGTCATCCTAAACCTTAAATTTCAGGGATGAATGTGATTCACATATTTGATGAAATATTCATTTGGAACGTTTATAAATTACCCATTTCATTATAATCGACTATGGACCTAAAGCTAGAAGTACAACTAGGACTATATGAATAATATGCCTAGTATATTTGCAAAGCTATAATAAAGAATACTATGTATTTTTTGTAACCCCTTGGCACAATAAATACCTTTTTTTGTGCACCCACATGGGTCTGTACGAGCCACATTGAGTGCACCCCTTTGGTGGTAATATGCCAAAGGAAAGGTGGGGAGGGGCAACAATAACATTGATAAATGGATACATAAAAACATGTGCTATAATGAAATTGGATTCCATTGGGTTGTATGTGCTCAAAAGAAATATATTTTTACAAGATACAAGAAAAAGAACATCAATGTACTACACTAACATGCAATGTATGTTCACCACCTTCTTCCAATTGACATCAACATTGGCTTTAAAGACCATGAATTAGTCTAGTCCAAGTCATTTGCGATGGATCAACGACAAACCTGGAGGGGGTCAAGTTTTTATGTTGGATGGATGAGAAGCACACTTATATACAATAACTTCCTCTCTCCTGAACTCATCTGCTGCTCGAGAAATTTTATTTGATTTTAAAGTTTTTCTCTTTTTGACTTCATTTCATTCACATTATTTTTGAGTGTACAAACCCTGCATATGACCCACAGTCAACCACAAGAAGTACAAACATATATAAGTACTAGCTTCTGTGAGAACCAAAGAGGACGAACAACTACTTGCCAACAGACTGCTAAAAATTCAATATGTCTCTCAAGATGGTCCTATCAATTCATTCCAACTACACCAATTGAATTCTAATTGGTTCAATTCAATTAGTGTGGATTGCCATTGAAAGCACACAATTTAACAACTTCTTACAGAGATCGTAACCTCCCATTGTCAACGTCCTGTTACCTTCTATAAAGCACATATGACCTATTTGTGTTGTACAGCTACACAGCTCCCAACAGTAATCCACAACGATTCAATAAACGGTGTAGCAATATTTTACTCAGATTATTTTGATAGAGAAACACACAGTGATAAACATTTTGTCATAGAGAACAAATATGTAAGTAAAGTCAAGTGCCTGCCATTCCACACACTATGATGCTTGAACATTTTAATCCCTGGAATAAACAGTAGAAGCAATAGAATTCTAACAATCAGCCTAAGAATTTTAACATTTCGTGGATAATGTAAATCTGCCGATTCATATGAAATATAAAGACTGTAATATCAGGAATCTGAGGACCCAAATGGGAGGATGTGCTTGCCATTCTCCAATTTCACCTTAGCTGATGCCTCCACCGCACTGAGAGGAAGTGGACAAAAAGTTCCAGTAGGCCCATAGAAGTGTGGAAATTTGCCTACTCCCTCAACATTGTCATATTGCAATCCATCGCCAAGCTGCCATCAGTGAACATAACACCCACACATAATTATCTGTTCCAATAATTTTCAAATACAGCTGATAATATGCTTGGACCAGTGTTTTGTGATAATATGCTTGCCCAAAGCCGCACAAACTGGTCTGCAATGACCAGAGACAATGTGCTTGAAAAGTCTAAAATTCACGAAAAACGGGACTTCCAACAACATGAAGGTCAAGGACATGAAGACAGTGTAGATCAACAACAAGATGGCACACTAAGAAAAACACTCTGGACATAGAATAAACTCAAAACTACGGATTTTGGATTCGTTGGGGAGCACATTTTCGAGAACAGTAGTTCGAAGCATGACCTATATCCTTAAAACTACATGGGTCTTTCAAAAGTAGGAAAGACCTCCTACGGTCACAGTGAGCAGTTTGTATTTTGGCTCCTATTACAGTCGCAATGTGGGTTTCAACATGCTCCATCATCGGATGGTTTGTGGGACCCGGGACCCCATGTCGGAACTTGATTCTTTAGGACTAGTAATCCTCTCCCATGCCAATAAGATTGAGCAAAAGGGACAGAAACAAGGAATCTGCATCATGACAGAAGTCGAATATTCCCTGGGCACATGGCTCAAGTGCAAACTTATGATTGCATTGGTGCAAAGGAGAAGTCCTCTTGAAGAAGGTTGAACTCTTATATAAACTAGATAACCAGCATGAGGAGACTGGAGGACAAGCCATGAGGGTCGCATGATATCTACTCTAGTTGATTATAGGACATGACTGCTCAGCTCATGGACATAATCTAGGAATTGTGGATATGGCACCTCCATAGATGAAAACATGTGACAAATTTTGATAACCCTTATGCTCTTGGATAAGCGATTAATTATGTGTGCAGATAACCACTTTCCAATTCTCAAGCATCTAAGTGTTGCAGTGACTAACCTACTTGAGAGTCATACTCATTACGGACAATTGTCCACATGTCAGCTCAAGTTCACCTACAACTGGCGCTTCTCCTTATCCCCGTGGTTCACAAGCTTAAATGAATTGAAGCCCAATAGGAGATTATTCTTCTCTGTTTCTAGTGCTGCCATTTGAAAACCCTCATCTCATACTGGGACCCCCTATGATAAAGAGGTAATGTCCTTCACAGTCCTGACCCTTGACAAATGCAAGAAGCTCCTCAACATCAATACTCACATTCAACATACAGAAAAAAAATACAACTCATTAAGTAAGCAAATTTGGGTAACAGAAAGACCTTGGAAGCATTGATCTTGAGCAGATACAAGTCATCCCGACCAGCATAGAATCGCGAAAGTGTGCCTACAACCTGAACATCTCAACAAAATCGAATCAGTTGACTTTCTTACTTTTTTAAGAGTCCAATGCCATTAAACGGATACACCAATACAAAATGTAGACATCAAAAGCCTATCCGTGCAAGCATGCACACACACACATCGCAAAGGCCTCCTCAGTTGCAGGTCCTTATGCTTTTGCAGATTTGCGCACATCAAAGTTTGAAAATCAATGTCTACTCAATTTTGGAGCAGCTGTGGGCACCTATTACAGCGGATGACGGATCACAACCTTTCACATTTGATTTAAGTTTTTACCAATATGAAAGTTCAGAAATACTGCAAATTCTTTGAGAGACAAGTAAGGAATAAGTTAAATTGCAACGCCTGGGCAATCTGCAAGGCAAAACCCCTACTCCTCGCAAGATCGCGATACCATGGCAACACATGGTTCGATCATAAGTAGGATTCCACAACAATGGAGAACGCATTAAAAGCTGTGACCAATAATGTGAGCAATGACTATACAATGCCAAACACAAACACATCGCAATTGCCTCAGAACCAGGTTCTGATACTTTTGCAGAATTGTGCACATCAAAGTTTGCCATTCAATGTCTACTCAATTATGGAGCAACTGTGAGAAGCCATTCGAGCGGATGGCGGATCACAACATTTCACAATTCTTGTGTCTCTATGAAAAATCCGAAACACTGCAGATTCTTCGTGAGACAAGTGCTGAAGGAGTTGCATTGTAGCGCCTGAACTATTTTTTTCCAAAATCCTCACCCCTCGCAAAATCTCGTCGAGAGTAAAGACAACACAGTAATTAAATGAACATACATATACATGGCTGTTGTCAGAGATCGCCGCACAATGTCAACAAACATTTCGACTAGCAGTAAGAGTCCATTTCAATGGAGGAAACTGTGATAAACAATGTGAGCCGTGGCTGTATGAAATTCCTCGTGACACAATGTCTACTCAATGTTGGAGCAGCTGTGGGAAAGCATTACATGAGATTCCGGTACACTGCAGATTCTTCGTGAGACAGGTGAGGAAGAAGTTACATTGCAGCGCCTGGGCGATTTCTTTTCAACTCCTTACCCCTGGCATGATCTCATAGCGAGAAAACACAACACAAATATATGGATGGCTGTCCCAGTAGAGATGGTTGTCACAGATGTCGCCACACGATGGCAAAACGTTACTCGAACATACCTAGGATCCCATTACAATGGAGAAAGCAGCATCCAAAGCTGCGACAAACAAGATGAGCCGTGGCTGAGTGAAATTGGCGGTGGGGGGAGTAAGCAGGGATTAATGCACCTGGGCGGCAGTGCTGAGATGGATGAAGCCACTGGAGGTGTCGAGCGCGCCTCCCTGCAGCGCTCCTGTGGCCTGTGCCGAGGCCCACTCCTCCTGCGGACATACCCTGTACACCCACTCCTGCGCCATCGCTACGGCCCCGTTCACCGACACCACGGCGCCGTTCGCCCAATTCTGCGCCATCGCCACGGCTGGCCTTGCGATGGCCATGGCCAGCCTTCATTTACAACCATAAGGCACATCAGGCCGGCGGACACTAAGGGCCGCTTTACACCTAGAGGCCGGCCCAATTCGTTGTGTAAGAGGCTTGAAATCCTCACTTGTGCTTGGGCAAAAGGTTGAAATCGGCTCTAATTCCTTACACCTAGAAGCCGGGCTGATTTGGTAGTATAAATTTTTTAATCAAAAAATGCATGGTCTGATATGGTCCGAGCTCGTTAAATTGGGTGCACCCAAAATGAAGGGTCAATTCTTGGCCTCAGGGCCAACGTCAAATTTCAACAACAATTTTTTTAAATAAAATATGATTTTTTAAAGCGAACCAAATCCGTTGGATTATGTGGAATTTGAACAGTTCTTGTGGTTCATCGTTCTCTCTCTCTCTCTCTCTATTTCTTGAAAACTGGAATCTACGAACTCCACACACAAAATTTCTTACGGGCAGCCCGTCAAAAGAAATTTAATTACTATATAAAATTAGGTGTGCAGACGGGTTAGCATCCCTGACAATCTCGCCTCCTGTGTGTGATGTAGCTCGTAGTAATAGACAGCACCGAGAGCTCTATACATGCTTACTTCTGTAGTAGCTTTCTACACAGGAATAGAGACTCTCTTGAGCAAGTAGACATAGACGTTGATCTGCTACTACAGAATTTTGCGGACATAGTGCAGATACCTGCTGAGTAGTGCTCTGCTCAGAGATACCTATTGTTGTTCGGAGAAGCAGCTCTTCGGAGATATGGCTGTTCTGAGTTGGGACTCTGCTAAACAGTAATACTAAGTTGAACTGGTGTGATGCCTAAAGATAGCTGCAGCATGCACATATTCTGTAGCAAGCACAGACTGAATCTAAGGGGCGTAGTAAAGTGGAAGAATAGTTCTCTTGAGAGGGAGTTTAGTTCCGACACAAACTATCACAGACTGTTCACTGAGAGCTTCATAAGTTCAAGAAATTACAGCTACAGCAAGATGAGCACATCTAACTCATCCAAGGACGAGTTTAAGGTGTTAATCCATGTTTAGTATAACTACACAGTTTATACTCATGATGGATAATAGACACATGAATTCTTGCTGTGTACATGATATTATACATATATGAATAATGATGTAAGGTTATATATCAATCTTCCCAAAAAATATATATGAAGATGATGTTGAATTTTATCTATTTCCAAGAAAGAGGTATAGCACTTGTTGACATCGATAACAAGTAAGAGGTCCGTTGATACCTGATGTACGCTCTACTAACTTTTCTTGTAATTGTGGGGAGCATGGGCACAGGTGAGGACCTCTTCTACAAGTGCGGTGCACCTTTCGAAGAAATTGATTACTCACTACATTTTTCTGGAAACTTCTCTCTGAAACCCAGAAAATTGATTATCAGAATTATCTTTCTTGATAATTACAGTCTAAATCACACTACAAACTGACTGATACCTGCGATTGTTTTTCTATATACGACAGTCAGTAGATATGAACATACTATGAAAACTCATCTGCTGCAGAGAGTTCCCAAGATAATTTCCTGCTGAACTGTTTGATGTGCCTTCAGTTACCGAAGTACTAATACAGCTTGTCTTTGCGGATTATCAGTAACAATGAGAGATAGGGACTTGGAGATGGTGGTTGTAAAAAGTCTCAAAACTACTTTTCAACCTATACTCTTTCTTACTGAACAATTATGAACTGGACATTAGAATATGTGGCTGAGGACACTAATTTTGAGTATATTCATACCAAATATACTTCTGATTACAATATTTGTGGTGTTTTGGATAAGAATACTGATGTATAAAGTATTTCAGAGATACTCAGATTTTCGGAATTTCTGGTGATATCCCCATAGAAATGTTTTTCGAATGTGGGTAATTCCGAAAATAAGCATACCCTGGATATTCTCAGTAACTCTCTGAGAAATGGTCCTACAAACTATACAATTATGATGGTTCACCCATAGCTTGATCTTCTCAAAATGAACAATCAAGAACAGATGATCATTTGAGAATTGATCAGTGATATATACTATTGAAGGGTATAAAGCTTAAGCAGATCCGAAGGATTTCTGATATCTGGTGGAAAATGGGGGAAGAGATATATTATTACGGTTTTTTTAAAAAAAGGGGTCTTACCTCTATGGTGAAACTATGACCATATGAGCGATATAGACACGGGTAACTCCCGACCTACTGGTTCTTTTATAAACCATGTGAACTAATAATACTGGGACGTTTCCAAGAGAAATGGTAATAGGGAACCAATGAAGGCGAAGCCAAGAACCAAGGTAGCCCGTTATAGATCACTACTGGAAGATTGTGGTAATTGATATATTACACAGTAAGCGGTTAAGGTGAAATTCCATGACAGACAATGGGTGTATGAGGATTTCGTAAAGGCATACTAAAGAACTATACAATCGTACTGGAACTATTACATATCTCTACTTAATAAAGGCGTTACGTACTGAGAAATGTAACATACCATGAAAATTATCGAGACCCTGCTTTGACAGGGATGTATGTTGTCGCTATTCTACATAACATGACTCTACAATAGGAGTAACATAACCTATTGTGACATGACTCTAATCCAGACAAGATTAGTCAGCTCTCTCTCTCCCGCTTTGCTCTAGAATTTGCTTTTGAGATATACTTAAATGTAACATTCTTGAAAAATTGATTAAAACCTTCTACTAAGACTAGGACACTTAGTATAATCTACACCACAGTTAAAACAATAAACTAAACCTAACCATGAGTTAACTTACCATGGTAAAGGAGACTTACCACGCTCCACGTTTTAGGGTTTTCAGTGACCTAAAGCGGCCACTATACCTTACTAAACCAATACTTAAACCCTAAGCTCCTCCATGTGAAAACTCTTTTACATGCTTGAAGGAGTAAACTCTTGGCTTAGAATGTGGATACAAGACTAGCGTGGAGGTGCATGGTGAGGCTAGCTCTTCACATTTTCAACACTGACAATAATACATTATTCATGTTTGGATATTCTTTCACTTTAGGGTCTTATACTTGTGAAAGTTACTATTTTACTTTGAACTAGTATCTTGATATGTACACAAAATCTAGAAAGTAGTTGAGATATTGAGAATACATACAAGTGAGGTATGTAAGTTTACATATTACATCCTTAACTTATTACTTGGTTGTAACAATAGTTGTTATGCACAAAGTAGTGACATACTAGACTATGTTCTAAACTTAGTTGCCATATGTAATGTGTTTTTGTGAACATGACACACATCATTATATTTTAGTATTTTATGCTATCAAACTTTGATTTGAAAGCAAGGAAACTTGATAACATATATAATTACTCTAATGAGAATGCATACTCCTTGTTGAAAGTTCAAACTTCTTTATATGATGTAAAACATATCACTACATTCATGGCTACAATGACAGATACTATATTTTGGTGAGTAATAGACTTGTGATGAGAGAAAATCCCACCCACCCACCCTTGCTTTATTTTGATGAAGAATAGAATGGAAAATGCCTCTGAAAAGAGAAAGATCAAGCTTTGAAAAAAACTTTGAAAAAAATACAACTCTCTTTAGATTATCCTTTAGTGGCTTGGCATCCACAACCTGATCCTTACTATTGTTCTAATCCTAAATACTTACATCAATGGTGATGGATGTAAGCTTCAGAATGCAGCAAAGGGACATGTATGGTGTGATGAACTGGTAACCTTGGGATATGGCCCTTTGTTACCAACTCCTATTCCAGCAATGCAAGCAATATTGTCTGCGATTGACATGCCGAATCTCCACAAGTTCATTCAAGAAATCATGTTGCAACATTGAATGAATGCAACGAAGAAAGTGTGCACACACCTCTCCTCCTCGACTCATTAGATCTAGCACTGTGGACTTCAATATTTGTAACTGCTACTTCGGATCCAGACAAATCCGTAGCAAATCTGCAAAAAATGCATGCTAGGCTAGCTGATCTACTCATCGAGGACGAAAGAGAAGTTGTTCGTATGGAAAGCCTCTCACTGAAGCTCGAACTTGCCTTGAAGGTTGCTAATGAAGACGCACTGGAGCCAATCTCCACTCGCGGCCCAGTCCCACCCTCGAACTCTGAATCTGGCAACAACAACTCTACCCATCCATTACTTGCAAAACTGCGAATCTCACCTGCAGACAGGACAACGCTCAAAGATTTCAGTGACAATATTCAAAGTTCTCAAACTGAGAAATATAAGAGCTGTTTTGTCAACACTAAGGGGCTGGTAGTGCCACTTAAATCTCCAAGATGCATCGAACTCCTAGTAAATGAGTACCATCACAAAATGTGGGTAGCTGGAAATACAAAACTGCTTGCACCCATTGCAGTGCAGTTGTGGAAAACGTGGGCTGGACTTACAGATTATGACATTGACAACTTCAAGAAACAAGCTCTCAACAACGTGGGTGTTTTGAAAGCCCCTATTGACCTTCTCCCTGTTTTCTCGCTCAATATGTTTGAATACTTAAAGTGTACAACCACAAAGGTAAAACTGCATACCAAACAAGATTTACCCATTGGCTACAATGGAAAAGAATCTCATTTGTCTGAACTTTGGAATGTATAACGACCATATATGAAATGCTTATGTAGCCCAAAAGCAAATAATTAATGCAAATGATTTATTATTTGGTTTGACCATGCGATCTAGATAATGATAAACACACTTGAAATGTTTTTCGCAAACCAACACACAACCACTACAAGACTAGCGATTTTCATGCTATGGTTAAGTGATGTTGTTCATATAACAGTCAAAGCAGCAATAGTCTTTCAATTCAAGAGAGAGCAGATGATATGTGTAGCAGTATAATTTGCGGAGAATCCTGGCCAGAAATTTCTTGCAGATCTCAATAATGTTCCAATAACAAGGAAGATTAAGCGACTCATGAAAGGGCCTAAGTTCTCTCTTAGTCATCTTGCCTCCCCAAGCCAAGCTCCTTCTCCATACAAAAAGCAAGACATGAACCTAAATGCATCACCAACTTTCGGCGGCAGTCCGAGTTTTGGACGTGGGAGATCCTCCCAAGGCATGAGAGGCTCACACAAAGAAACGAACAGAGGATTCAGAAGATAAAGAAATAATCGAGGTTCTTTTTTACAAAGGTATTTGCACCAAAAGACACATCAACAGAGATTTAATTTTAGCATGTCCAATTAGGTCAGCGCAAATGAGACTTATCCCACCGAGGCCACTAGCAGTCAGTCCCCATTAAAACGACGAGTGTTACTTTGGGATGACGAGGTTTAGAATCTAAGTATAACTTAGACCATTCCCAACAGACTTATGAACTAGGTGATAGTAGTTAGGTCTGACAATTCTACAACTTGAGTATTTATATTTAATTTATAAGTTTTATGATTACAGAGGACGAAATAGTTTTCTCCCGTAATGCACTTGGAAGGAATTTTATATCAAGAATTAAAAAATCAGATAGCTCTGGCATAATCTATGTCAAATACTGCAGCCAAGCACTAGAATAATGTACATTAAAATAACAACCCAATTCCAACTATGACTACGACTTCAAATTAAACAACCAAGTTCAATAAGAAGATTTTTTAAGAAATATGCTATGGAGTTTTCATTCAAATGGCCAAAAACGGTTCAATCATACTTAAGAATTAAAAAATATAATTTTTTAAAGAAAAAATTTAGAATAATATATTGTTAGGCTTATAGACAAACTTTAGATTTAGTCCTTTACCAAATCAAATGCATCGTGATTACAATGGAATAAAAAATTTTCCTTCATTCTCAAATGTGCTTCCCAAAAAAATTGAGCTGATAATTCATGTAATTATGTAATTTGTACAAATATATTTTTAATCCTAATATATTTATCATTTTTATTTCTACAACCTCCACACTATCATCTTGATTTGTTTCATAATTTTAATATAATTTATCATGGGGTCTTCGAGATCTTTAATTTGCATAGTCCCTACTTCAATCTCATTCATTTTTATACATTTTCTCCTTTCTTTTGCAGCTTGTGTACATGCCATAAAAAATCAACATTATCTACATGTTCTAGTTTGATTGCATTTTTTTCATGTAAAATTTTATTTCTTTATTTTTCCATGCATCATCAAATTTGTCTCAGTATATTATATACAAATTATGAAGGCAAATGTAGGTGGAAATCATATTTGGTACATGTCGGAAAGACATATCAATTTTGTTTAATAGAATCCTCCACCTTCACTTTAATATACAATTTTTTTTACAGCCATAATTATTGACGATTTGATAAAATTCCAATGCGTCTTTGCTCTATGTAATTTATTTTTTTAATCTTTAAAATGTAAATAGAACTATGGTCTCATTAGATAAGCAACGTCACCCATAAGTTTGTAAGGAAATAACTCACATTTTACTTATTGTCAAATTACATCTGCCATTATATTGAATGTCATATACTAATTTCTTGCTAAAAATGTTGTACATTATCACGTTTCACAGATTATTATGTTCTTATTTCAAGATATGTTAGACCTTTATAACCCCATTATACTCTTCAACGTATAAAATCCGCATGCCCAACTTTAATTTTATTAGGACGCATATGTTTGTATCTATAAGTGTAGAGACCGTATTTCCATCTCTTTCTCATAATCATCGTTGTATTCTTTCACCGCATATCACATTTTTGTAAGGTGGTCAAATTTTCTAAAGTCTGCGTGAAGGCTAGTAGTGACCATGAAATTAAAATCAAAATATTTATAATCCATTACGTACATTCTTTAGTATTTTCTGCAAAGAATTAGAACCATAAGAGTGATGATATCCAAGTCTATGAATTTTGTAAATCATTTATTTTTGCCTCCTTCACGGAATGTGTTAGCATAGTAAGTATGTAAGACACCGTTATATGACTCTTGATATCCCTTAACTGTGAATTGAATCACACCCTAACTCATTCCAATATAAATGATATAAACACCCCGAATTTATATACCAATGAACATGTATTTGTCTTTCATTAAATACATATATTATCATCACAATACAAAAAAAAATAACAACATCTTCCAACTTGCGTTGGTCCATATGTCAATGCCTAAATTTTAAAAAAAATAGTCATGTTTACGATATTGCTCACAGCTTGCTTGACCAAATAAAATTATGAACGGAGACAACTCCAACAACGTCAATATTTTTTTCAAGTCATAAACCCTCTTCAGACATTGAGAACATTCATTGTTTTCATCTCCTCGGTTATGCACCTTATCGGATAATATGTTATGTATACGAGATTCACTAATATATTATGCAAATGAGATCACCTAATGTGTTATGCACCAAAATATATGGAATATGTTCTATACTGTATTTAGATCTACAAATATGTAATGTAATGAAATTAATGAATCCGAACTTGTTAGTATATACATTTATTTCATATAAATAATAACCCTCATATTTTATGCCTACAATCATATGATTTGTAGATTGTACATGAGTATTTTTTATCGTATTAAATTTGATTATATATTAATAATTAATGTGGTATTATAAAATTTTGTTATATTTAATTATTATTCATTACAATCTACTGCTAAAATTGGTGTAGATTCATAATTATTTTGAATCTTGTGAGTCTCTAATCGGTTAGTTAACCCAATTGGTTTAATAGCACGGACTTGTTAATCTAATAATATATATTCACTTGCACATAACATATTGATTTACTGAGTTTTGTGGTTGCTATACAATTGATCAAGACATGGCTAGAAACATGTTGTAGTTGACGCAAAACACCTACAATTCTCATTATAGGAGAGTCAATGTCATTGACTTCAAACCCAACTACGAGACAAACGACAAAGATGTCAATTTGATCTTGTTGTCTTTACAATGACATTATTGTTTCTTTTCAGGGGATGGCCAATAATTTATCTTGCAAATATAGTGGCATAGTCGTATTTCTTTTATTCAAGGGCAAAGCATATTACCGGACTATGAAAGTAGCAATTTTGATTATGATGGTTATTTTTAGAAGAAACCTTAGTTGCAATATTTATGAAATAAAATAAATATTAAAATTAGACACTTTATTAATTATATCAACTTATGCTAATGTTCAAGCATGACTTTAAATGTTCATTTCAAAATTACTCAAATCTATATCAATTCATTTTTCTAGCATGTAGAAAGTATCATAGAGAAAACATTTTGCAAAAAATGTTGTACAAAATGTATCATACAAAAAGTGTCATACAAAAAGCGTGATACAAAATATGGCATGTAGAATGTGTTGTGAAAAAGTTGTCATGCAAAATGTGATATGTAGAACACATGAATATGCACCAATTAATGAATTTTGATATTTTGCGATGAATAAACATAATTTCATTGGATATTTTTTTTTTAATCCTAACAAAATTTATTTCCCTCCCATGTAAGCAACATGCCTCTTGGATGATCCTTTGGCAAATCCTTTAAATGTTTTTTTAATGAACGGTCGTTGTTGCATGCAAGGAATAATGTTATGTTGTTGTTTTTTTTATGAAATAATGCCATCTCTCATGAGTAACTCTTTATGTTTCCCTTCACCAACTCCCTCGCCTTTTGATCCAACACCCTCATTACATTCACCAATCGAATCCATTTGCACTTTAGATTGCATTTTTGTAATCAATACAATAATACATAATGAGACTAAATAACAATTGCCAAATATTTTTGTAGGATAATGATATCATGTATGGAAATTAGGCAATTGATTTGAGTGACATGTTGCAACAAATGATGGAAGGACAAGATGTAATTGGCACACCACACCCTGTCCATTGATCGTGCTTTATTCAGAAGAAGAAGAACTCCGGCCCCTTTAAGGGGCCGGAGTGAATAGAGTGTATGTTCGTAGGACACCCTAAGCCATACCCCAGGGTAATGGTGTTGGGTGTAATACTACTTCACCCTTTTCAGGGAGTAGACACTATGTTAGTAACTATGCTACCGGTTTAACCGGTGATATGGGCTTTAGAGGTAAATATGTTGGGTCCTTAAGATTTAATTATAGTTTTGTAAATTGTTGATAGGTTGCTTATTTTCTATCCGTCTTTTGTGGATTAGTATTGAGTGTGCATATTGTATGGCGATTATGTTGATTTGTTGAAATGTGTGCCTAATTTGTGATCTAGGGAGTTTGAGTTGTGTTTCTAGTGCCTTCATCGAGGGGATGTGAGTAGTGGCTCTAGCGCCTGATGCTAGTACAGTAGCCTCCCGCCTAAGTACGCAACTTGAACCTGGGAGGATTGTGCGTACTTAGCCGGTAGGTGCGCACTTTAGGGTTTAGGGTTCCTAATCGCTCGATTCGGCTACAATGTCGAAGAAACCGAACGGGAAACGCCTCAATGAGTCCCAACGATGTGAGATCGTAGCGAAGCTGAGGAAGACGGATTCGAGTCACTTTATAAGCAAGTGGTTGATATATAGGATCAGTTGCTCTCCTCCGAAGTTCGAGAAGAGGTTGAGGAAACATTCGATGATCTTAGAAAGTTGTTTGAATCGTTTCAAAGTAAGGTCTGGGTTGTCACCTTGAAAGCCAAATGCAAGAATCTTCAAAACTTGCGCCAAATGACAATCCATGACATGTTGAACTAAATAAACATGAACCCTATTTTTTGGGGAAAATAATGCGTACTTAAACGGGTGTGTATTTAGGCGGGAGGCTACTGTACTATGAGTGGGGCTACCTTCCAACCTCTTGTAGTGAGGTTGTCAATAAGTGGTTGATATTTCATGGTTTTCCTTTCTAGTGTTTCAGCGGAGAACTTGTCATTACAATATGTGAATTCTATGTATTGTATAGTGATTACTCGTGTGGGTGCTTCTGGTGGCGGAGAGTTATATGGGTGACCGATGACACATTATATGTCGGGTTTGAGCCGAGCATTGCAATGACAACGTTGGGTGTCGCATGTGCATGGTAGTAGCCATGCGGGTACTGTGTTTTCTTGTGGGGAGTCGTTGTATATTCCTGCATTCATTAGTATATAATGTCTGGTAAGTTTATTTGAGATGAGAAGTTTACGGATTTCCCACACAGCTTTGTTATGTCTATTTGTGATTAGTGCGTGAATGTGTTGTTGTTCAATTTAAGGAGTACATGTAACCATGTATCTGCTTCTAATGAGTTACAAATTGGGCATGTGTGGGATGGGTATGCAGTTCTACCAAAGAAGAGTTATTTCCTGGCATGTCCCATATATTGTCCAGTTCTGAATTTTACTAGGCATGTTTTTTGTTTATCTGTGATAGCCGGGTTGTTCCAAAAGTCATTTGATAATGGTTTGTCTATGTCTTTGTTGTCAAGCCATTTATGTAATTGGTGTGTTTGGGATGCCATAATTGTTAGGTTGTGCTTTTTGTCGTATTTAAGGATGTATTTTCCGAGGTGTCGGATGGGGCCATTATCTGGTGTGTCTTGCATTGAGTGCCACCAATTCTTTTGGAGATAATATGGAGTGGGGTGAGCATGTTCGTGTGTTGCTAGAGCATCTCTGTGTACTAATGTACATCCCATTTTAGCTAGTTTATCAGCTTCTTCATTGCCACTTATGTTCATGTGGGCTTTGACTTTATGAAGTGTGGTGGTTTGTGTGCGGGCTTGCAACACTTTAACTATAGATTCAAGTATTTTATTGTCTGGGTGGCTGTGTAGAGTTGGGTGTTTTGTTTGTGTGTTTATGAGATATAAAACGTTAAGACAATCCATAAAAATATGTGCGGGCTCATTATGATATGTGGTAGTAAGGAGGCGGAGGGTGTGGTGTAGAGCCATGAGTTATGCTCTTAGAATATTTTGGAATCCTGGCAATCTTTTTGCGATTTTGCGATTTTTGAAAGGGTTGTATATACCATATCCTACTTTTTCGCGCCTCCAATGTTCTGGGGTGATTGCTTTGGGGGGTATAAATGATCCATCTGTATAATAGCAAAATTGCGGTTGATATTTGAGGGGTAGGCATATGTTGTGATTAGTGATTAGTGGAATATTAGTATTTTGGGTCGTCGGTGGGGGAGGGGGGTATGTGAGTTGGGACCATTTCTTACTGCGGTTTACTGGGGTGGTCAATGGTGTTGGTGGTATTGTTGTGGTAAATATGATGGGTATTTGTAATGTGGTGCCAATGATGTTCATTTGACATGCATAATCTCTTGGCCTAGGGGGTGAAGTTTTGTGGTGTATGCACACTACTTGGATGTCGCGGCTTTCTATTTGGGGTTTGATTCGTAATTCTGGTGGTATTGTGGGTTCGTCGTATGTAATGGTATCTGCTTTAAAGTGTGTGATGACGTGCGAATCCGAAAAAGGACCATTATGGGGATGAAGGTTGTGGTACCAATTAGGGTCGGTTGTTATGAGTATTGTTATTGTGTCTGGGTCGTGTTTAGCTGCAAGTTTTGCCCAATGGAGGGCTTGTTGGGTGTCTTTTTCGGTATGAGGGTGGGCATATCCATTCCCTATCCATTTGTGTTGGAATGTTGTCCCTATTGACCCAAAGACTTTATCTCTTAGGAATGGAGAGGAGAATTGTCTTAGTGAGGTGGGACATGTTACTGGTGATGAGAAGTGTGAGTGTGTGATTTGGAAAGAGTCAATGATGTGTTCAAGGATAGCATTTGGTAATGTGTATTGGGAAAGTTTAAGGGGGTCGTTTTTGGGCATTTCATATTTGTACCGTTGGTACAGCCATGCTACTTCTTTATCAAATGATTGTGTGGGGGGTTCTAAATTGTGTGGTTGGTGGAGTGCGTTTTGGTATTGTTCCGATAGCCATTGTAATCTTTGTTCCGGAATGGTAATTATGTGACGCCCATCATCGTCATAAATATGTGATGCACCGTGTTGGCTTTGGATGGTGGGTTGTGTGCATGCGATGTCATTGTCTGGGTTACATTCATTAATATTGATGTGACATAGGGGTATGACTTGTGGGGGGGGGGATGTGTCTTGTGTCTCTTATTTGTGCTTCATCAAAGTTTGATTTTAAGATGTTGTTAAAGTGTCGATTTTGTTTGTGAGTATAGTATTGTGTTAGTAGTAGTATGTTATGGTTTATGGTGTTTTGGCTCTCCCATGGGAATAAGTCTTTGTGAGGAAGCCATTTGTTGTAGATTGATTCGTTTGGGAGTATCCATTGACATAGATAGGTGTAACATGAAAACTAAAGCACACACATTCAAACATTGTGTCTAAGCCTAACTACAAGGTGATTCATCATCACTCTCCTCTTTTGTACCCTCTTATGTGTCATCACCTAAGTATGCACACACTAAATAAAAATTTCAAGATCTACAATGAGCGATCAATGTCAAGGTAGCCGCACGAAACCTTGGTGACACTTTTTGCAAATGGAGAGAGCAACATCAAGCTTGGAGGCGATTCCCGTTCCATCACGATGCCATTCAAAATATATATAAGAAACTCAGGACCTTAGTAACATGCAATACTTTGAAATGCAGTGATCAAGTGCCAACCATGCTTACAAGTTTACTAATGTGAGATCGTTTGGCAACCTTTTGAATAGGTTCATCGTCATCCGCAAGGGAGGTAGTGTGAGGTACACTCCATCCATTCTTTCTATCATTCATCCATCAATATACACATCACATTTTTGTAGATGAAAGAATCAAAATTTTGTCCAAGTGAAGGAGGATTATGAGAAACTTCTATCCATGCACATGAATGTTATGAGAAAAGTTTGTCCAATGTGAGTTATGGGATGTACCATGGACAAATATTATAATTTTCATACCGGGTATGTACAGTGTTTCTTGCTTAAGTATGCACTTTGAACTGGAGCCGTTGGTGCACACTTAGTTGGTAGGTGCGTACTTTACTCATATCGCTTTCTAGACCCTCTGATTCGATGAATCACAATGGGAAACGGATGAAACTTGAGGCAACCAGCTTGACCGAAGACCATGGATGTGAAATCATTGCAAAGTTGAGCAAACCGAACGCGCTGAGCAAGTAGGCGCTGGGGCGGGAGTATGAAGTCAATGAAGGTGCCATCCGGAAAGTCAGGGACAATCGGGAGAACATATTGCAACAAAATCCAACCTATCAAGACATTTGTTGAATCTAAAAGTGCTATCGACTTCAAAGGCTTTGAAGCTCTATACAACACTATCCTTGACATTGACAACCAATTGCTTCCAATGTTCAAACGGAAGCTAGACATGTGTATGATGAATTGCGACGATCGTTTGAGACGTTTCAGCAAAACGTTAACAAACTAACATTTAATGTCAAGCATAAAAAATTCATGCATTCGTGGCAAATGACTCTACATGACATGCCTGAGTGGAGGGATTATTTCCCATGATACCCTATCTCAAGGGTCACACTGCACCCCACGTAAAGACCTAGCCGTGATTATAGATGCTTCCACACATAATAGAAATCAGAATGGCCTCTAGGAAAGCCGGAGGGAGATTATGCGACGTGAGGCTCCCTGTAATAACAAACAGAAAGCAGGGCCAGGTCTTTACAGTACAAGGTCGTGGGTTATTTGAAATTTGAACTAGCCCTAGGGTCCTGGACCAACCACGGCGCGACACCTCACTTCCCCCCAATTTGGTGATGATCTAGGTTACAAGCATGAGCAATTCGCGGCCTGTGAATTTGAATGTCCGCTGATTTCAGCCGTTAGCAATGTCAAGAGTGTGAATGAAGCGTTTGCATGTCGATCGAGGGAATTAGTGATTTGGTGGTGCAGTATGAAGCAGTCTGCCGAGAATTTCACCTCTTGGCCTCGAGATCATGTTCTCACTCATTCGTGCTGACTGTTTCGAACGTTGAAGGCTGGGCTTAGTAGGAGGAGGTTGGGATGGTAACTATACCTTACTTATTTTTTGAATGTCAAATGCAGCGGGTGTCGTGAATATATGACGACGCCGTGAGAGTGAGAGAGAGAGAGAGAGGGAGGAGGAGGAGGAGGAGGAGGAGGAGGAGGAGGAGGAGGGGGTGATTGCGAAAGGAAGGAGTGGAAGAGCGGTGAATTGCCAAGATTGTCCCTGCGCTCTGAGAGTTATGGCAGATTGGGAGAGCTTCAGAGGGTCAGGAGGGTCTCGGGAGCGCAGGGGAGGTCCTGCAAAATCTTCTGCACAGCAATCGAAGACTGAGTTACTGCAAGCCATTGCTGCGCGTCGCCAAGCTCATCTCCTTCGAACGCAAAATGCACCATCACCTCCGCTACCAGGTCCCTCTTCTGCAACACTCCCGAAGTTAATTTAGAAGTTAATACAGTTGCGCGATCATATCTCGTTTAGGGTTTAGGGTTTAGGTTTATTGATGTGGATGGTGTATACACAACTTGTCACGTTATTGGAAGCCTCAAATTATATTTCAGGATCCAAATACTGCGTAAGAAAATTATTCTGGGTTATGCTAATGTTTACTCATCAATGATCTATTAAACGAAAGTCGGAAATGTAGTTCTCCCCCTGCTTCAAGAGTCCCAAGTCAATTCGAGAAGAGTTACACGATGAAATTTTGTTCGTTTCAATGGGAAATGTGGCGCAAAATGTGTCAGATGTAGTGTAGTGGCATAAGTTGTCACGTTATTCGAAGCCTCTAATTATATTTCAAGATTCAAATGGTGCGTAAGAAACTCATTGTGAGTTATGGTAATGTTTTGATCATCGACGATTCGTTACAAAGAAATCGGAAGTTTAGGTCTCCTCCTGCTTCAATAGTCCCAACTTAATTCAAGAACAGAGTTGCACGATGAGATTTCGTTCGGTTTCTGGAAATTGTGGCCCAAATTGTGTCAGGTTTATTTATGTGGAAGGTGTCTACATACATCGACACATTATTTGAAGCCTCAAATTATATTTCAAGATTCAGAGAAGAGAAGATGGGAATTTAGGTCCCCCCTTACCTGTCTTGTTGATTTCCCAACTTCTGACGGGGCCATCGCATAGGACATTATGTAAAGAATAGTCACGGTGTGGCAGACTGGGGAAATCTTCTCCATTGAATTTGTGAGTTAATCCCTAATCCCTGAACTACATCATTATCATCTCCACCCATTGAAGACGACAGTTCCAGTACTCCTGCTTCGGGAGATTTGGCCTTGTCGTTGGGCACTCCGTAACAAGATTATTTGAGACTTGTTTCATCAGGTTCGCTCTGAAGCTTGACATCTGATCAGCTTATTGACTTCTTGCAGATGCAGTGCAAAGTCACAAAGGCGAGCGCTTTCTTGCAGAGGCCAATTTGGCTGCTTCTAAGCTTCTTCCTGAATCTTCAGAAGCAAGTGGTGCAAGTGGGGATGAGGATTCTGTTGACACTGGACATTCACCTTCCAGTATGACATTCTGACATATGGACTATCCACAAGTTATATTTGTTGCTTATATGTAAGATGGTTTTCATGAATATAGTAAATATCGTACAGGCTTGCCATAGAAAGAAATCCTGCTCCAATGACCTGTCATACAGTATGATGGGTGAAATGATAACCTGCAAGAGTGTGGACTCCATCACCAGTAATAACAACGTATCTTGAACTGGCTGTAGACTCAAGTCAATCAAGATCCAGGGTGCAGGGACGACGAAAGATTGGCAGACTGCAATCTGAATCAAGACATTTGAGTGATGAGGAGTGGGAGTCTCTTGATGACAGCAAGTCTACTAACGACAGCAGTGCAGATAATTTGAGCAATGTCCTCAACAACATGTCCATCAAGGAAAAGAATGGCTCTGGGATTCATGGGAAAGCAAGGATATCTGAAGATAAGTCTTCATGGAGGCCGATGGGTTCGATTATAGACATGAGGAGAAGGCTGGTTAAGAAGGCTATTCCCGCTGACTCAGAGAGTGACTCTGAAATTGATACATTTGCGAGCCCAGATGCTGCAGCAGCCTCTCCCTCTGTTGATTACACCTCTGCAGATGACGGTGATGTGGATTCACCTGTTTCCTTGAAGGTCAAGGCAAAGGTGAAGCAAGCTGGTGTACTGCCCAAACCTGCCTCTTCAGTATTGAGCTCACCCAGTGATTCCTATACAGAATATGAAGAGGCTGTGTTTGATTTTCGGATTGAGAGCAGTGCAAGAGGTACTTCTGTCAATCCCCATGAGTGAAATGCCCAATATGCGGGTTAAATACAGTGATGTCTGTAAGATGTTCAATCGGTTACCCTGTGAGTAGAGAGACAGAGAAACATTGTTCCGTGACATTCTGGATCTACATTTTTTGATGAACACACAACATTGATGAAACATAAGTTGATTTGACTGGAAGAGTCTGTGCAGCAAGTGTGTCAGAGATGGCTCCATCTGAGCCACAAGAACCAGCAACAGCAAATGGAGGGGACTGTCCCAAACCAGAGGAGGACTTTGTACTAGTTGAAGGCAAGCATCGCTTCAACCTGAGAGCAAAAGTGGCGACCATGTTATATCCACATCAACGTGAAGGAATCAAATGGTTGTGGAGCTTGCACACAAAAGGAATGGGGGGTATACTTGGTGATGACATGGGCCTTGGCAAAACAATGCAGGTGAGCTTGCTATAAAAAATTGTGTTGTTTATGTAAACACAGATTGGTCGTTGATTGTGTTGTTTATTGTTGGCAATAGTTGTTTCCAGTAGTTGTTGCTCCAGTCATTACCTCATCATATCACCCCTATACAAGTAGCCTTATTGCACAACTATGTGCATCACTATGATCTGAATCCTCAGAGGATGTTACAATGTGCAGTTATCTCCATATGTCATCATATGGGGATAGTGAATGGTGTCTGATCCTCACAAGTAACTGGTGCAATGCAGGTAGCATCCTTTCTTGCAGGCCTTTTCTGTTCCCAGAACATAAAGTGTGCACTTATTGTAGCACCAAAAACCCTGCTTGCACATTGGGTGAAAGAGCTCAAGGTGGTTGGGCTTTCACGCAAAACCCAAGAGTAAGTTCATTTTACCTTACAAGTAAACTGGAGGAACTAAATTGTTCTCTACCTGATCCACTTTCTGTATACAGTTAGGTTGAGAATATTTGGGGTAATATCAAGAAGACATGGAAATTGAACAGATTCAATTGTACATAAGAAGCCTTCTGATATGTATGGAGGAAATTACTGCAGCTACTCAGGCACCTCAGTCAAAGCACGTGAGTGTGCATTGCAGCATGTTCTGCAAATGGGAGGCATATTGCTCACAACTTATGACATGGTCCGATGTAACTTCAAGGCTCTCCGAGGAGACTTTGCAGGGAGGGATGGCTATGGTGATACAAGTGATGATATTATTACCTGGGACTACATGATTCTTGATGAGGTCTGTCTCAGTTAACTATGAACCAGTTTGCTTTGGTGCACAGTACCCATGTATTAGCCTTTCTTGATGACCTTGCAGGTCCTCATAGTGCTGCTTTTAAGTAACTCCATGATATCATATCTTGGCCTGTAGTCACATTTAAGAGCAATCATTGCCTTTTATTGAGGTGATTAATTTTAGAAGATAGTGCAGTTTTAATATAATGACTGCACAACAGTCACTGCAGGTCTTAGCTCTTCCAAGATTGTGGCCTTTTAAGACGGTGATACCCACATTTTTGATGATATAGATGCCTTTGAATTGTAGAAAATGACACTAGAACTTCCTTCTCTTCTTTTCCAAGAGTCCTCAATTTTCACAATTCTCAGCTACCATATGTTAGCTTCTTTCTTACATCCACTCTACTGTTTGTCATACTTCCTTTGAATGAAGTGTCGCTTAGTTGCTTACTATGACGTTTTGTGTGACAGGGACATCTTGTCAAGAATCCAAATACGCAACGTGCAAAAAGTTTGCGTGAGGTTCCAGCTGCACATCGTCTTGTGCTCAGTGGCACACCACTTCAAAATCACCTTCAGGTATGGGATCATCTCTATTCTCAGCACATGCAGAGAATCTCTCAGGTCAAAATCCTGACATATGCAGACATCATTTCTTTGGGATTTTTCCTCTAGAATACACAAATTCTAATCTTATCATGTAAACTGGACATCCTCTTTTTAAGGCTGTCAGGTTTAGCACAATCTCAGGGATTTGTAACAGAGTACTTCCTTGAGGAGCTCTTTGTAAATTCCATTTGTCAATTCTAATACCTCCTTTCCTTTCTGTAGGAAATGTGGGCTCTGTTTGATTTCTGCTGCCCAAATCTTCTTGGAGATCGAAAAGAGTAAGTGCCAGTCTTGGGAGTTACTATTCTCAAATATGAATTTGGTAGTTGTTGACTTCAGATAGTTTCAATACACAGGTGCTCTATCCAAGATTATTTGCTTAGTCAAAATCTCTGCTGAATCTCCATCAAACCATACAGTATGTTGCAAACATATTTGACCTGTAAGGGAGGTTGAGTTAATTACACCATGGTTTGTACATAGAACTGTTAAAATTAGCATTAATTTTTGTTGTGGGCTGTCATCAGGTTTAAGGACAAGTATGAACGACAAATCTTGGCAGGGACCGACAAAAATGCATCTGATCGGCAGAAGCGCATTGGATTACAAGTTGCAGAGGTAGGATACTTTTGGACAGCCAAACATAACATTCTTATACAACTGTCACCTCCAAAGTTTTAGGCTTTTAAGTTTGATTTATCTGAGAGCAAATCTGCTATAGGTATGATTGGACCACATGTAGGACATTGATTTATAGCAAATGTTAACATCCACACAATCCTTCTGTTTCTCTACATATCCTGAAAATTCTATCTACTTGATAATGCAGGAATTGAGGCAGAAATTTGGGCCCTTCTTTTTGAGACGACTAAAGAGTGAAGTTTTTCCTGACTCGGACAACAAGGAGGAGCGGAAACTTTCTCGGAAGAATGATCTCATTGTGTGGCTGCCTCTGTCAGAGCGCCAGGTATGTGTATGGGCCTAACTGTATTGTTGATGTGGGATGTATCTTGGGAGCATGTAGTCATGTAGCAATTGAGACAAAAGAAACCTGTTCTCTGGTTCTGTGCCTGGGAGCAGTATAATTTTGTAGTTTCTGTATGTTCTCACTCCACAGGATGTTCAATGGACATTAGTCCACATTGCTCATACTTGCCATTGTTTCGACATGCAGGAAAAGCTGTATCGAGCTTTTCTGAACAGTGATACAGCTGAGGAGACATGGAGTACTGGGAGGAAGGTCCTTGCAGCCCTAACAGTGAGTGAAAGATGATATTGTGTTATTAATACGTCTTTAGGTGAAGTTCAGTAGGAAGATATTTCAAGGGTTTTTCTTTAACGTCATTCATTTGTTCTTTGAGATCAGGTCATGAAGAAGATTTGTGACCATCCTACTTTGCTCACAAAGAGGGCAGCAGTCGACATTGCAGAAGGTATGGAGGGATACCTTGACAATGAAGACATTGCAGCGGCTGAAGCCATGACAAATACCCTTGCAGGAATTGCTGATGCTGATGATGGAAGCATGGGTGCCCCTTCTTGCAAAATTGTCTTCCTTATGGCACTACTGGTAAGCACTCCTTTAATCCAATCCACATCATTCCATGTTAAAATGGTTGTGATGTGATTTCAGTTCAGAGGATGTGTATAAGGTTGTTCACATTTCTGCTAACTTTGTTCAGGAGAACCTTGTTGAAGATGGTCATCGTACTCTTATCTTTGCACAGACTCGCAAGATGCTCAACATTATTCAGGTCATTTTTTAAACTGTACTTCAGTAACTTTGGCTGACTTTGTGTCTATATAATCTTGGATTTCTACAATTTATCTAATAGTGCTGATTTACTTCAGCTTGCTCCCTTGCTTTGTACTGTGGTGCGATAGTGTTATGGAATATTAAATAGGGTAAGATATGCAGGAAGAGATTAATGAAAGAGGATGGTGTTACCGCCGGATAGATGGTACCATCAAAGCCCCAGAACGAGAACAATGTGTGCAAGTGAGTTACACCTAATCTTTGATTCCGTTTTAATTGGTTTGCTCAACAGTGCAGTCATCATGACTGTTTAGTTGAAAAACATTCCGGAAGGAAATTTTTATGACAGTCACTAGTGGCAGTTATGAAAAATGCAGAAACCTCTTGTTGATTCTGCACATGTTTGGACCACATTCACCTTCAGTACCTTCTGACTCCAAAGTGATGAATCTGCTCTTACAAATGTGTAAATTCTTTGTGCAACAATGCCTTGTAAGAGGCTTCAACATCTGGCCAACTCTTGGGTCACTGTTTATAAGAATGTTGAACTTTTGGGTGTATAATTGTCTGCCTTTGAAAGTCTACTGCAGAGAGAACTAGTCAAGCTTGCAAGGGTAATTTAAAGTTCAAATATCAATTTTGTGTCCAGGAATTTCAAAATGATGACGAGATACCCCTCTTTTTGTTGACATCACAAGTTGGTGGCCTTGGCCTCACTCTGACGGGGGCTGACAGAGTTGTGATTGTGGATCCTGCATGGAATCCAAGGTGAGTCTACATATAATTTACTATTTGCTGTGTCATCAAGAAATGGCTGTGGTGAATGGGTTCATATGTGTCAATCTGCCCACCATGATTGTATGTATGTGGGTGAATTTCAGATTTCTGCACAAGATGATGACCTTCATGTTAACATTATTTTTCTCTATTATTTGGAACCAGTACTGACAACCAAAGTGTCGATCGAGCATATCGGATCGGTCAAAAGAATGATGTGGTCATCTATCGGCTTATGACGTGTGGAACCATAGAAGAGAAGATTTACCGTAAGCAGGTACAGGGACAATTGAATTTGAATTCACCATGTTCCTTCACATATATTCTGATGTTGCACCTATACCATGCTGTCTTCCTTGTAGCTAATCAGCTCTGCAATTTTGTCTTCAGTCATGGATTGCATACCATAATTACTCATCAGCTCTATCTGATTCTTGCATGTGTTATCCCTCATCAGCACTATCTGATTCTGGCAGGTCTTTAAAGGACACTTAATGAAAGTGGCAACTGAGAAGAAGAATCAAATGCGATATTTCTCACAAGGAGTAAGAGCCACTCACCTTGTCTGGTTGAAGAGTACATCCTCCAGTGAAGGTCTGTGTACGATTAGGGCCAGCATTTTGACCAGCTCATTTACCTGAATCATCTTGTTGTAATTGTTCTCTGATAGCACAACTTGATGCAGGAACTAGGAGATATGTTTCGAGTTCCCGAGACAGGATTCCATGTGTCCCTCACACAAAAGCAGTTGCACAAGGAGCATTTCAGTCAGCACAAAATGTAACATAGCTCTCCATTTGTTGCACCACTTGTATTTTCTACAAGCCTAGCCTAGCCTAGCTGGGCTTTTTTGTTATAGTGTTGTGATTTGTCAGGGTCCTGCAAGTAAATAATCAACAATTGTATAACATGTTCTCAGGAGATTGAGTACACAAACCAGGTGTATACTGTGAGTCCGCTTATGCTAATGGACTATGCTAATGCGTGAAGGTGTGGCTATTCTTGTGTACAGTGATGCAGGTTTGAAACACCACATTGAGTTTCTGGAGGGGCTGGGTATAGCTGGTGTAAGTCACCACGACCTCCTATTTACTAAAGAAGAAAAACCATTGCCACCACCTGGCCCTGAGGAGAATGACCTGAAAGCCACTTGGGAACCTCGGTGAGTGTCCTCTAAGATCAAACATGCAGAAACTCTTTTTAAGAACTTGTGATGAATCGATGAAGTATACAATCCATTCCTGACTACCATGCTCCCCTTCTAATGAGATTCAACATCCTGAACAGGAATCCTACATATGTTGGACAGCGCTTCAAGGCAGCTTCAGTGCAAGAGAACTACACATGGGAGGCAACACACCCCTTGGGGTAATTATCAATTTCTTCACCACCTTTTTATTTTTCTGTCAAACTCAGAAATTCAATTCTGTATCCGCACGGTCATCTTTCCTTTGATCCAATACTAAGCAAGATGCACATGGTATGGGCAGGCGTGGCGTGTTAGCGAGTGCAACCGCAGGTCTGCAAGGTCAGAGTATAGAGAACGATCATTGGCTGAAGGTGCAGTTTCTAAAGGGGAAATTGGAGCGGCTCTGCAGAGTATTTGATGACAAGGTATGTTGGCTTCCAACTTTATGTAAGATGACTTTCTAGTGTCATCTGTTACTGTGCAACTTTATCTTTGATAGAGTTGAAAATTGAATTTGAAATTGTGTGTCATATGACTGCTCCTGTGTGGGGTATTTTGCAGGCAACTCTTTCAAGGCTACCAGATCAAGGAGCAAATATTGAGAAAAAAATACAGGAGACAAAAATGGAGCTGGAAGTGGCTGAATACAGGAATAGTAAAGAGAATTTTGGTGTTCAACAGCAATCTAAACCTGCTGCTCCGCCTGCTATCATCGACCTCTCCCCTCCCATTTCTGGATTAAGGAAGGAGCCTGAGGACTGGCAAAAGCCAAGGCCACTCAGTTCAAACATTATGAAGCCCTCTGGCCCCCCGGCTGCCAGTACGCTCAAGGCGCAGTCTCAGGAGGTGGTGAGACCAAAGCTCTCGAATCCTTCAAACGTTTTGTCTGTGAAACCGAAACCTGTGACTGAAATGCCAAGTTGGAGCTTATTGAGTGACTCCCCATCTTCAAGCAGGGGCTCTCCAGCTCCAACAAGCAGAGTTGATGTTGATAACATGGCCGAGGCATTGAGCTCTCTCAAACTGCGCTTGCATTAAGTTGCCCATATTCAGTATGCCAGTTTTTCTTTCATCAAGCTATCAAGATGACATCGACTTCTGTGTGAATCTGAGCACCTCAAACTGGCGATGTTTCTCTGTTGGCAGATTATTCATATTTAAGAAATCTTTGTTCCTAGTTGCTCACTGAGCAACTGCACCTGTAATTATAATTCTTTTCAAGGATTCATCTCAAGAATGGAATGAGATTCTTGTCTTCGCAAAAACAGTCATTTCTGTTGAGATAGCATGTTATTGACCCAAGTAAATGAAGCCTGATATTTGAAGGATGCAGAGGAGAATTGATACTTTGTGGAGGATCTGAGATCATGGACCTCTAGGATCACTATTTGAACTGAAACTAAATTATTTGCCAATACATTAGTTTTTCATATTCTTGATGTGCTTGGCAACCGTATTCTATTGATGAGTAAAATCATTGAGGGTTTCATCTTTCTTTCCTGTTGTCATGAGTAATTGTCCTTTATAAGCAAGCTGAGTAATTTGTATAAGTGTATAGGTTTCGCCAAGTATTTGTTCCAACACAATTCTCATCTGTTGAATTTCTCTTTCAGGCACTTGTAAGTGTGACTATTAGAATTAGGTGTTCCCAAGGTTTGCAGTTGGGTCCCACATTCATCAGGAAGTGCATAGACTTGAAACTAACTAAATAATTGATGATGTAACACTCTTATGGGCCTCAAATGGACACTCTTAGCTCTGCACCCACTTTATCAAAGACACAATTTTGTACCTACTAGCCCTACCTCCTAGGATAGCTACGAGGTAGAGGTTTAGGTCTGCACCCAATTTATCAAACCTGCAGTTTGTATGAGATGCTTAGCAAATCCAAATCGAGGTCAAATCTCTTTTCTTAATTTTTGGAGCTCATACAAGTTTCCAAAGTAAATATTCTCTTAAGTGATTCTTTCCCATTAACTGAACATAAGGTCCATTATATATGTTGACTATTAAACCTAGAATACTTAAGTTACACCCATAAGTGCAATCAAGTTGTCTTTGTAAGTGCAATTAGGTTTTCTTTGCGCATAGGCTGCCTCTTAACCCATGCAAATAGATTTAGATCAAAACCATATAACAAGAACTTATAACTTTGTTAATTCATTCATATAATGATCACAGTAAATACATGTGTTGTTACCATGGTAGTGAATATTCAAAATGGCTAAGAGTGTCAAGAACTTAGTGTGGGGCGCAAAGTCCAATTCTGCTTTCAAATCTGATTGTAGATGTCACTGTAGGGACACATGTCATCCTAGTCACCCTAAGTTGATGATGTGGACCTTGCGCAGCTGAGTTGGCAAAGCGCTCCCTTTGTACTGCAGTGCACTGTAAGAGCTATCTCTGTCCGGGAGAGAGACTGGAGCTTCTTGAGGGTTTCGGTGCCACGGACAAATTCTACTCGATATCTCGCACAGGATACTTCGAGCACGGTCCGAGGCCACAACAATTGTTGCCCAGATCACAATTTCTTCATTTTTCTTTTGCTTTGGCAATCTGAAATGCTGAGCTTCGGATGCATGGCCACTTAGGGCCCTTATCTACTTACCCTAGTCGATGTGCTCACGAAGCAATTCACAGACAATTCGGTGTCTCCAGCTGGTCAAATTGGAGCAAGAGGGACACCGGAACCTCCTAACCATGGATGGAGCCGTAGTGGGCATAGTAGCAACAGAAGGCCCTATGCCATTAGCATGCGCGGGTCCTATGCCAATCGCATGCGCGGGTCCTGCGCCATTACCAGCAACAGAGGGTCCTGTGCCACTAGCCACGGCAGGTCCTGTGCCTTCATCAGCAACCGAAGATCATGTGCCGTATGTGGCGGAGGCATACGGGGAGCTTCCCTTGACACCATCGCAGGAGAAGAAGTTGGCGAAGAAGGTCCGCAATGTTAATACTACCACTAATAATAATAATAACAATAATAATAATGACGCAGCAGCAGCAGCAGCAGCTGGCAACGATGCAATTCGGAGACAGAACTTCGAATGGAGCCATGGTGCTGTTCACTCACTTCTGGACATCTATGAAGAAAAGTATTCTGCCCTACAGAGAGGAACCCTGCGTGGTCGCCATTGGCATGAGGTTGCTCAGCATGTCAGTGCACGGGATAATGGCACCAGATCTACCAAGACCAGCAAACAGTGTAAATTCAAGATCGAGAATTTGAAGAGACGCTACAAGGTCTTGGATTCGTCCCATCCCCCCCTTCTTCCATTTTGTTGTTCACGGTCAATTTCATGGTACCTAGGGTTTGTTGATGTCGATTGGATGGGTGGTGTTTGTGGATACTATGTGTGGAATTCCGAAAGTTCTCTTTGGAAGTGGGTGTGGAGTGAATATTGGATATATATGTTTTTATATGCTGCTGCTGCTCGTTGCCCCAACTTAGCTCTGTGTTGTAAAGAATTATTCCTTTATGCAAAGTCAATTGTTTGAGAAGAACATTATTATTGATTTATTTTATATTTGTAACCATTTGACTCTGCATTTCGAAATAATTCATCAATATCAAAATTCTGAGTTGGATGGAGGCCTCTGAGCTTTTGAAGTTATCCAACTGCTTCCTCTTCGTATGAGGAAAAAAAATCTTCACATGCTATGTAACATATTGATCACTGTCTCCACTTAGCTCTGTGTTGTCAAAGATACTTCCTGTATGCAATATGAAATGTTTAAGAACCTTAAAAAAAAAAATTGCCTACTATGTGCAACCATTTGACTTTCCGTTCAAAAATGTTGAAGTTCTGAGTTGGTTGGAGACCTCTGAGCTTTTGAAGTTTTCCTGTTGGGAGCTGATGAAGTTAGTGGGGATGTCGTGAAAGGTGGCTTCCTCCATGCAGATTGTTGTGGATGGCTCCTGCTTAAATTGCTTGCCCCCATTTGGCTATTACTGCACATGTGATTTGTTTCCTATTTCATTGTAGATTGTGGTTGTGTCCTTTTGATTGCTTCGAATTGAGTATGTAACACTAAAAGCTTAGCATCAACCATCTCTCCTTATTCCTGATTTATAGTTTACTCAGTACCTGTATTTGTAAAGTATTGTCAGATCCTCATTGCTTCTGAGGATATATTTCCTCCAGTGAGGAAGGCTGATGAGCTCTTGTTGATGTTTTGTAGATGGAGAAGGCACAGAGAACTGAGAACCCAACCACGCCAGGTACAGGCCGGTGGCCTTATTTTGATAGACTCGACAGCATGCTGGGATTTACTCCCAAGGGTGTGGGTGGAGGCCAAAGGGAATGTGCAGACACACTTTCAGGCTCGGACCCTCTATCATCACAAGAGGCAAACCCAAAAGTTAAGAGAGCATGCACAGAGCCAGCCCTTGAGTGTCAAGGAGAGAGTGAAATGCCTGCAGCCACCCCCATGGGTGAAGACAGGGACATATCACCGGATGTGGGAACAGGTGAACAAGACGAAGGCGTGCCTCCAACAGCCCCTGGCGTTCGGAAGGACAGCAAAACAGATGCTAGTGAGGTCAATACTATGTTGAATGGACCTGCTACATCTGGAGGTAAAGGCCGGAGCAAGCTTCCAGTGAAGAGCCTTCTTTCAAATCCAGGCATAATGCTGGTAAGTGGGTCTCACGTAGTCCATCCAGTCCATTTTCTTGGTAAAGAATATATTGACGTGAAAAGTGATTTCTAAGTCTGTGTTGAACAAGTTTATAGAACATGCCTATCTAGGTATACTACATCCATAGAAGAACATTTGCCACCATTTGACTCTGCATCTTGTAAGAAATCATCATCTTGTTGAAATTCTGAGTTGGGTTGAGGCCTCTGGGCTTTTCAAGTGTGTCCAACTGCTCTTTCTCCCAGTGAGGAACACTCATTAGCTCTCAGTGCATGCGGATGATTGTTGATGGCAAAGACAAGTCTTTGCCAGAGTTCTTCTATGGACGAGCAAAATGTCAGGAATATTGATTTGATTCACATACGGATGTGGACTGCCTCAGGATGACTGCCCAGATTATTGCCTTCTTGCCTTTGATTTTCGCTTCAAACAATGTATGCTCTCTACAGGCCAACAGTATCACAGCATTTGCTGAAGTTTTTGCACGCATTGAACAAGCCAAGATGGAGATGCATAGGGATCTAGAGCGGCAACGCACAGAAGCTGATCTGAAACGGACACAAATGGTGCTAAATAATCAGCTTGAAATTGCAAAGCTGGTTGCAAGAAGTAGGAAAAGGAAGGGCCGCTCAACGCCATCTTCTTCCGAGTCTGAATGAGGGTATGCCTCATCCATGACATATCTGAATGTTTTGCTTCAAGTTAAGATCTCATCACTAATTTTGCAGTGCTTACAGAACAACTCACATTCCTCAACGGTCAGATCGTTTTATTAATATCTGTGGTGGAAACTTGGTTTGGACTGTCTTAGTCTAGACCTTAACAAGTCTTAGAGTGCCTTGGAAGTTGGTATACTGGATTGATCACCTAGTCAATGCTGACTGGACTCATTTGGTTCTTATTACATTCTGGGGTAGTCTTCTTTTCTCAAGTATAGTGCGAGTTCCTGGCGAATCCTGAAGAACCTATGGACCATTAAGTTTGAAAGGGAAGAACAATGTCAATCCAATGACTCGTGGTTGCCTTTAAACAGGGTAAGCGCTTGAGGACTGTCTCTCTTGTCATCTTTGTGGTTGGCATCTAATGCCACACTAGGTATCAGTAAAAGTGAAGCACATATTAACCACTAATGCTTTCAACAAAGTATCAGTGAGTGTTGATCTTGAAAGGAATTGCTGAAACTTACTTTTGGAGCTGTGCACTTTGAATTTTCTGTTCAGGTCGGATATTATGGACATGGACCTGAGCTTTGCCATATGAGGCAGTCAAGATCAGCAATTGTTCGGGGACTTGATGCACTGAACACAGTAGCAGTATATATTTTAGGGCAGTACGTCATTCTTTGGTACCGTATGCAGAATCACAATGGTGGCTTTCAAAGTGGGTGAACAAAGAAAGACAACAGTTAGAAGGGGATGAGAGTTGAGGTGCATTATTTCAGTGCATACTAATGATGATGAGCATCAAGTTTATGGGCAATGGTGAAGACTCTTGTCCGTTGTAGTTTTGAGAACCCGTTTCTAGGCAGTACCACTTGGAGGAGCTTATTAGGATCCTAAGCGACTTCCAGAGATTGCTCCACTTCCCTGCCAACGAGTACAAAGGCGTAAGGAAAGCCAACATTAAATACCATTATGAGTTGGGAATCAACGACAAGCTTTGGAACCCACACACAGATGTCAAAATCAGCAAGATGGGTGACACATCAATATCTCATGCACATACAGCATAGTTGAAGTATCCTCCATATATTCCGTTCAACTCTACTGTGGCTTTGTACATAATCTCACCTTCTGTATACAACCTGGCTTTCTTCCAGCCATAAATGCCACTTCCATATATGCTCTTTGCATGTGGAATTAGGGATTAATGAGATACCCATACTTGTTGTCTGGCAAACAGTTTCTACGTGATGGTTATGATATCATGACTATAGCCACATAGATCAGCTAATTTCCTGCTAGTGCTGCGTCCCCTCTTCTGAACTATTTGTTCAATTTGTAGAGTTAACTTACAAAACTGTATTGATTCCTACCAGTTTACTTGGTCTGCAGTGGCTTCCAGTGTTACTTGTACTGCTCTGTCACACCAATCCGTTTGTCACTGCTATGACTGAAATCTGGAGGACATGGTTTTCTGATGGTGTTTTGATCTGCTTGCCCTTGTAAGCCAATTTAAAGTCAATGCTTGGTAAGCCAAAATTGGGTCCTGATGGGAAGAAGAATTTGAGCTGCAGAATGGTCATGCAGCAACTTCGATGTGAAGGTATGTGCAATGTCAGTTCAAGTTTCCTGAATTGACAAGTATAGGCGTATACCCTGCATATTTTATATCTATGTTACCACTGAAAATGTGATTGAATGATTAATCCTACTGATGTGATTTCTGATGGATTCAGGAACCTGCCAAGAAGTTAGGCGTCTCTGAGGTGGAATTGGTAGATTTCTTCCCCTGCCTTTCCATTGCTTGGAGACACGAGCTTGCCATGGATAGTTGAACTATGCAAAGGGCTGAAGTAAATATTGTAATGTGACAAGTGGACTCCAAATTAATGAATTCTCGCAACCAACATGGCAGCGGTTACAAGGAAAGAACTTTCCCCATCATGGCTGTCCTTCTGATTTGAACCTACAGTGCCCAAATAATGTGACGTCCTTAGCTTGACCAGGTACAAGTACCACTTGAAGAGAATATTACATGGATCAAGGTAGACATGTGTTATTTGGAGACTTATCTCTCTGCACCCACTTCTTTGTGGGATATAAAACATGCAATTGATTCGAGATGATTAGCAAATCCAAATCGTGCCCATAGCCATTTCCCTCGTGATTGTTGGAGCTCGTATGAATATCTTTATTCATAATCAAAGCAAAGATTCTCATGCTCATTGAATGGTCATATATGTCCCCCCCCCCCAATCATGTTGACTGATGATCTTCGAATGGTTTCACATAGATCAATCTCTTATGAACACATATCTTTTTGATGTTTGTTCTCGAACCCGTACCCATCCACATGTCACTCTAATATAGGTGTCTGTATGATTGCTATGTTGGAATTAGACATGTTTACCTTCTACGATCCACTCCCTAATCTCAGTGTCTGGGCCTGGTAATTACCAATCACTGTAAATTGGTTCTATTATGTACATGACTGTACCTCATGTAGATAAATAGATAATTGAATCAAGGCGGCACAGAAATTGAGGGTGACATATTTTGACCATATCTAAGTTATATCAGATACCCATGAGGTGTTATATGCTGTATGTTGGGAATGGTCCCACTTGCACATCGAAGCGATAACAATCCATGTAGTTGACGTGCACTTGCTGACCACCTGTAAGTCCCCACCTTTACCAAGTCATAGTTTCCTTTCTATACAAAATAGGCATGAAGCAAACTGGCAACCGTTTTATGCAATCAGAGGTGCTAACCAATGTTGCACACTGTAACATTATTCAGCTTCTATCAGCTGTTCCATTCTGATAATATTCAATATAAGTGCTTCACTTGGATCTCACTCATTGAATCTACTTATTGACAAGCATCCGTACAGTACAATTTTAGCACCTTGTATGACATATTCCTAGCCCCATCTAATATGGTCACTTAGTTGAATAATGTTATGTGGTCAAGTATTTTTTTTAAATTTCCTAACTATGTATACGGGTAAGGTTGAGGCATCTATAACTAATAAAATAAGAGAATTTGCATATGTTTAGGAGGAGTAATAGCAAGAAGAGAAACAAATTCTAAGGAGAATGCAATTGTTTAAAAAAAATCATGAATATGGAAATTGTTACATATTCTGAAGCATAAATTTTAGGAGTACACATAGTTGATCTATAGGTTAACCTATAAATGCTCATCTCAATGCTACTTCTAGGCTACGATAATTTCAAAACTCTTATGAGGGTAATCAATCACAAGCGGCCACCACATAAACTTTAACTTTGTTTGCCTAAAAAAATTAGATCTCATCTATATTGGCATTACATGACCTTAGTGAGTGTTAAATGAACACGGTCGACTATAGATGCCTTGACCTTAGGTGCTTATACATAACCCACTCTGCAAATTTTTAATACCCATAACCCAATCGGAATTGGATCCTCATAGCCATTGCAATAACCTACCCTCTTAAAACAAAAATTGTGATGATGGATGAAGATCATATCCAAACTAGGGTATGTCTAGTGGGCTCAGATAATACGTAGTAGGGTTTGTGTTTGGGCAAAAGTAAAAACCCTAATCACCATCTTCATTGCACTTTAGTTTCTTGTCATTTCTTTTTGTCTTGCCTTCATGTCTTGTTGTTGTTGTAGAAAGGTGGGTGTTAAGACCCACCACTCTATAGCCGCCTCAAGAGCTTATTACAATCACTGAGCCACCATAGGCCTATGCAACCATGGAGAAGTTATGCAAGCCATAGTTTTCAATGTAATTACTATAAGCATAATTAAGGCAAATTTATTCTTACTAGAGTCATCCTTCAATTAAACCGGAGTTTTGTTCGGGAGTTGGTTGTTTTGCATACGACACTTACCATGTTTGGTAAGTCTATGGTGGACACTTAGAGTCAGTGTGGATGTTTGAACAAAGAACTATCTATATCAATCTATCTATATCAATCTATCTATATCAATCTATTGGAGGGTCAAACTCATGTTAGTACCTCTTGACATGCTAAATCAAGTTTGGCACGCAATGAACCAATATAGAATGTTCTCCGTTGAAATCTCCCCAACAACTCCAAGCATGCACCGAAACTTACTAAACATGGAAAGTATAGTATGTAAAACAACCAACTCTTGACCAACAAACTTCATTTGACTATCAAATGATAACTCTATTGCCATTCGGCTTCCACAATGAGAGAATATATATAATTCAACCAATAATAATAAGAATCATAACTCCCCCTTAAACTTGCACATAAACTTGCACATAAACATGTAGTGCACTTCAAAAAATCGACATTATATAACATTACTACTCAACTACACGATGGTCTCCTTCTAAAGAAAGAGGTTGCAATTAAAATACTTTGACAATTTATAGTTGCTTGTTGAAAAGTTCACAGGTTGTAGCCTAAATGCTCCCCTTAAACACGGATCATAGATTTACAGGAGAATTATGCTCATGTGATACCTGATGCCATAGAGCGCAACCAAGAAGTTGTGTAATGTTATGAATAGAATTTGTTGTCCATGAATTATTCAAGTTTTTGTATTTTGCATTAGCACACTTCATATCACAATTGAATTGAAATTCACAAATTCATATCAACTTACGTCCATGGTTTCCTTGGTTTGGGAATTCACATGATAATCAAAGGACAGTGGATGTCTAGAATTCTCCATTTTGACCAAGTCATGGTTTGCTTTATACAGAATAGGCATGAGAACTGGCAATCCTATTAATTTTTCAAATTTTGGATGCAAAACAAATAAACTTTGCTTGGTTAAAATAAATAACATTACTAAGCAGTGTGTGTTCGTTCTTTGTGCCCTGAGAATATAACCATGGGAATGCACAAGCCTTGGATAAGGAGACTCATACTTAGATTGAGCTCTCAACATCCCATGGTTATATTCTTAGGGCCCACAGTAGTTAAGTAATGTTATGTTATGATGTGATCATAGGTTTTATAATCACATTGAAATGTGTTCCATGAGTTCTTGTCCAATATAGTACATGTTCACCACCTGCAAGGAAAAAAGCAATAGCTTTGTAAAGATTACTTAAAGGCCGCAAGGAAGAACGGGCTCGCATTCATGTCGGAGTAGACCGAACATCGATGTTTCTATTAGTTTATTATACTCAAAGGCACCGTCCTAGACTAAAGAACATGCAACAACTTACATTCGTGATTGCTTTTCATTTGGAGATTCAACAATTATCAAAGAATGATCATTGCAGGCTGCAGTTTTAGCTCTTGAAAGAGGGAGTATATATTTAGACCCATGTTCATCTAGTATTGTCCTTTCTTTCTTTTTAATCATTTAGGTGTCTCTAAAGAGGATGCCATAGTTATTGATACTAGTAGGGTATGGGTAATTGACGGTATTTTGTTTTCAATATCATTTGTGTTTATATACTAGGTGAGGAATTTCATGCCTAGGCAAAATCGTCATAGCATCAATATGGTTTAGAATGGTATCGACCCGTAGAATAACTTAGGCTCACAAAGATTCTCTCACCTTGACATACCTACACAATATCAAAATTTGACTAGTATTATAATTTTGATACCCATATTTCATTATTGATGTTGGTTATTTGATACCGTGCATTCATCTATATACTAGACCAATGGTGATTCAGACCTAAGGCATGTGTGTGAAAGTAACAATTTATACTTCCAAACATATCATCTCATATCTTAAGGCGGTTTCCATGGTTAAGGTGATCTATATACAAGAAGTGTGGTGGTATTGTGGACAATTCCAACTTCCATAGACATTTATGACCATTAGATTGGCTCAGGACTTGTGTCACCAAATTACAAGGATTCTCATTTCAAGTATTGATCGGAGTTGAGGTCATGCAAAAGTTGTAAGACTCCAAGTGAAGATTTAGTTTCTCTTTAAAGAACAAGAGGGCCCTCCCAACCTTTATGTAAGCTCGCTACACCGATTACGGTATTTAGTGTCACATACATTAATTTCGAAGGGCCTAAAATAGATGCCTACATATCTCAAAGTGTCACGTCCGCTAATTATCAACATAAGCAACTTCGATAAGTAAAAACATATTCACATTATGACATTTAGCGTAGCACATTGGGATACTTGACAAGATGCTTTTGTGTTTTAGTATGCAAAGGGAAGTTATTATTGAGCACACTAATGGCAAGTGTTATGTGTTTACATTTTAGTGTGCTAGAGGAAGATAATCTTGAGCATTTTGATACCAAATGTTATTTTGGTGCACTTTTAGTCACATTGTAGACCATCGTGTTGTAACACATGCATAGACCTCATCACACTATTGAACATAGTCATGCTAAGATATTTGTAAGGGCACTTGACATGACATTAAAGATAAAGTTGTTGGTCATTAGTGTAACCTATGCATACGCCTCAAAATAGGGTAAGTGACACTATTACACATGTGACACTACATAGTCCAATCTCATTGTAGCATGTGTCCTTTTGATGTCCATTTTTAGCTACACACCACTTAGTCTCATGTAGGTGTGCAAATAAGAAGAGTAACGTGTGGTATGAGACTTAATTGATGGCCCCTCTAGAAACACACCCTCCTTACAATGACTTCCTCTTTGGCCTTCTTTTCCATGTCTCATTTCCCCATTGGTCCCAACTCATTAGTTTTTGAGTTTTTTTTTTTTTTTGGGGGGGGGGGGGAGGGGTGGCCTCCTCAAACCACAAATGACCCTTGTAACCTCCATAACGTTCCATGCTTACACGAGGCTCTGCGGAACTTGTTGCGCATGGTTACATCAGCTACCAAGGTTACAAGTTACCAAGTATTCTAGTGCCACGTTACACAATCCCTCGTTTATATTTGGTTACATGGTCCCCAATAGTTACATGAAACCCCATGGTTACACCATCTGCAATTACGTCCTTTCAAGGGTTAAGGTTCGAGCACGGTTACAGTTATGCATCTCGGTTCAAACTCAGACGGTGCCCCCAACTGTAACCATCACAACCATAAACAACATGGATGGTGCAACCCTTACAACAATCATTCTCAATGCATCCCCACCACTTGGTAGAACGGTGACGTTGATGACCAATTTACATGGACAATACCTCCTAATAGTGGACCATGTAACCCAAGAGAGGGGAAAAAAATTAAAAAATATATATAAACTCCAAATCGAAGCAAAGCGCGCTACCTTCCAAGTTTAGTTCATAACACAAACTGAGGGCCGGTTTACACTACGGTGGAGAAGGCCTCCGGTCGGTCAAGAATGCTTGGCCAAGACATGGTTATATGAGGCAAATGGTGGATGTGCCGGAGAAGAATTAAAGGAAATAAAATATTTTTATTGAGTTGGGCTTCTCCGGCCTCTTGAGGCCGGACAAGAAACTCCTCCTCCGGAGAAGCCCAACTCCCAAAAGTGCCGCCATGTAGGCGGCCATGTCATTTTATCATCCATGAGAAAAGTTCACCACCATTGTTTTCTTCACCTAGTGTAAACACCCACCGGTCAAGAGTTGCATTTTCGACCAATCGCAATTGAGAAACGCCCTTTTTTTCATGACCGGTGGACTTCTCCACCGTAGTGTAAACCGGCCCTGAGTCCATGGTTACTTAGCAATTCGCCATGCCAAATTACCCGCCTCATGTCCTAGCGGTTGGCCTTGTCAAGGTTTTGTATTTATGTTCATTGGTTACAATTGGGAATCATACAACCTTGTAGGACAACAATATGCTTGTAGGGTAAAGGGACTTGTCACCATTTGATGACAACTCACTATGTGGTTTGATCATAAGTTTTGTACTACATATGAAGCTTGGACTTTCTACGACAAGGTGGGTATCCCCTCCCTTGTTTACTGGTTACAAAGCTCACAAACATTTTAAATGTATGGCATTGTCATTGTGGTCACAAATTCACAAGTTGCAGTCACATTTTGTAGAAAATCTTACTCTTTACATTATCAATTGTGTCAAGACATAGTAACCACTATGAATGTACCACATTCTTCCCATTATGCCTTCCCTTCCTTCTTTGGTATCCCATCCCCTCATTCTTCATGGTTATGATCATAGCAATGACTTCTTCTTGTGGTCAAAATATCATGGGTTATTGTTATAACGTGAGCATGGTTACTTTGTATATTTGTAACCAATAAGCAGTTGAGGACTATTGCAATGGAATGCAATACTCGTTATGGGTCTTGGTCTTCACATTGTCAAATGTGTCAAAATTCTTTACCTTTACAACTAATGAACCGCTTCACAAAGATTTGCGTTCCTTGTTCCAATCATATAGTTGTAACCAATATGGATGTGCTACATTATTCCCATCTTCTTAGTCTTCTTGGTTACAATGCTAGCAATGATTTCATTGCTATACAACTATCATTGTGGACATACTTTCATTTCCTATGGTTACAATCTGAGGATGATAACTTCATGTACTTATAACCAATAAGCATTCCCATCTACCATCTTTTTTTTTGGTATCCCATCCCCTCCATCTCTTCAATTGCATAACATTGTCATAGTGTTCACAAGTTTATGGACTCTAGTTGAAATGTGTGCATGATTATATAATGTTCATGTATCCAATATGCAAGTATGTGAAACCAATGTGGGGGCAATATTTGTCTTGAATTTTGGTCTTCATATTGTTGATTGTGTTAGAACTCCCCACCTATAAAGATAATGTATATGAAGTGCATTTCCTTAAAAAACATTGCATACCTCTTCTCATCCCTATTGTTGTGACCAATACGTAGGTCTCCCTGGGATGTTGGAGTGGAGCATGCAAGGGATGACATCTTCTCTGTGGGTGGTTACAAAAGAGATGTTGGGTTTGAAGGGATTTGTGTTTGCTTGGGCCAGGGAGTCCATGTTGCCAGAGGAATGGCACACGCAGGTAGAAACACAATTCTCAATCGTTCCTTCGCCCAACAAGGCATGGTGGCAAGAATATCTCACATGGATCGAGACAACCCGGTCTAGAGCCATGCAACAGTGGGTTACAAAGGACCCTCAAAGTTTTGTAAGGTTGTGGTGCCAAACTACAAATGTCCCAAAAAATCACCCCAACCAAATAGGAATTTGGAAATGGTTACAATTCATGGAGGACCTTGACATGGGCTAGGTCATCTATGTACATTGTAAGCTTCTTCCAATTGTTTTTCCTTTTCATTACATTGACGTAACCATATTCTTTGGATAAAGACATACTCTAACCATGTCATGTAACCACATTTTGTAATGCACATAACCACAACCAAACATGGTTTAAAACATCAGCACAAGGTTTGTAACATTTGCCCATGTTTTCCATATATGTTGTAACTATGGTGACAATCACCTACTATTGAGGAAATCCCTTTTCCGTTTCAAGTTCATTCTCATGTTATCTTCATTGCCCACAAACTCTGGTATGTGCTAACTTGGATGTAGCAATCATGCATCCAATTCACTCTTGAGGTTCTTCATGGCCCCTTTGCATGGCGAGTAGAATTAGTAGGTGATGGAGGAGAATATTGTTACCCCCGGATTCCTCAATGATGAAAGCATATAGTAGGCGAATAATATCCTCCATTTCTTTTTTTCTTTTTTTCCCTAGGTCCACGAGTATACACATCAGTTGGTACTTCCCCTGGCATGTTGTAACCATGCTCAACAATCATGAGCATGCTATGTAACCCACCAGCAATGATGCCCTTCAAGGATCCACAATACCTAGTGATCATGCCCTCTACAAGGTCCGGGTGCATCATTTTCAAAACCTTCATCTGGTGTTTGCAGATGTTGCCCTTCATGATATGGGGACAATCACATGCAGTCTACTCCTCCCTGGGGTTGTAAACCCAATATCTTTTATGAACCTTTGTTTTGGTAGGGCCACCTTGTTGAGAAAGCAAACATCTAGAATCAATCTCCCTTTCAATAGCGTGGTTATTACACATTGTTCTTCTTTTTTGTTGGTTACGCACCATGTTGTTTGCATAGTGCCATGTACCCGTAATGGTTTTCAACATTGCCAAGGAGTTGGTGGACAGTCCAATCTACTCTTCTTTCATGGTACCGTCCTTTTGATTGCCTCAATGTTGCTTTTAAGTTTTCGTGGTAACTCTCGATTGTTGTGTTAGTATCTTGACCTGCAAAACATAGATTGAGGTTAACAACAACCCATGACATTTTGTTCTTCCCCCACTCTTTTTCAAAATACCTCTAGACTTCATTAACAACCGGAATGCCTCTGATAAATTCCCGGAGTTGTGACTATGCCCAAGAATCTTTTTTTGTTCCCAAGGGGCAACATATGTCATGCATGATTCGGCCTATTGCCTTCAATAGTTGGGTGCAAACGACAATATCTTTTATTTTGATGCACGCATTCTGCAACCAAGCTTGCATGACATGCCATAAGCATAGGAAAATCTTTGTGTTGGGCCTCGCCTCTTTGTATAATGGCACCAAAAGAGTATATTAGCAATGTGGTTATATGACAAAAGACATTGTGATGGAGTTCAGGTTACAAAGTTATCTCCCATGTGGGTTATTTGAAAAAATACGAGGATGGAGTGTAGATTATGAGACTACCTCCCATGCCAACTTGTATTTTTGCATAACCTATCCATCATGGATAGCAATGACATTGGCAGAGTCATTGTGCGGTCCATATTCACATTTATATCTACATTGGAAGTATATGAAGCAAAAATTGCCAATAACTACCAAACTGACAACATATATCCTTACATCGAAGCCAATTGTGAGAAGTAAATAAGCCATGTATGCAATATACTTTGTCAACTTGTAACAATGGGTGAAGATGGTGAAATGTAATCGTGTTTGAATAGAGTGAGTAAGTAATATTCCAGGAGACATTGCATAGTTGAAGGGAAAGTCCAATTTCAAATGTGGTTTCAAGGAGACTTTGAATGACCATGGTTATTTTCTATCATATTCAAGAAATACTTCAAATGCTTCAAGTTACAAACCATTTGAAGGTTGAAACGTCTCTAGTATTGGAGGTTTGAAAGGTTGCAGCAGTTTGATGTAGTTGAATGGTTGTTTATGTTAACAAAGGTTCATGTAGAAAGGCTCTACATGTGTCAATTGTTCTTGGCTACAAAAAATCCTTGGGTAACTTAGAATTGGTTGATATTTTAAAAACACCCCTAAACCAATGCATCTTTCAACACTCCCTTACCTAATTTTTTTGATAAAGGATGTCAGTCGAGGTTGCAAAAGTATTGTGTGCTTACATGCATCTTTTCTTACATACATGCATTCCACATCAAGGTGACATTCCTTTCCTTTTGTGAAATTCTCTATGCGGTTCCACGAAATGTATGTGATATCATCTAGTATGGCATCCCTCCCTCGTAACCACCCTGAAAACATAAATTCCAACTACATTCAATGGACATGTGATCGAATGGTCTGGTGGAAGGACATGCACTACATTCTTCATGTCCTCAACGAGAGTTGCCCATCTCAACTTGTACAAGTCAACATATGGCATAACATTGTCACAATCCTGCATTGCCATATTCACCCACTACACATACAACCTCCACATAACCCTCATAAACACATATTATTTACAACAACAACAAAATTAAAATAATTGAAATAATTAAATCCTATATCTATCTGGAGGAATACAAAATTCTAGATTTGGGTGGAAAATTACTCAATGCAAAAGATGAATGGGTTCTCTAGAAACGAATGTGATCAATTTGGAGTTTTGGGTGATGGAATTTGAACATGTGGGGAGGCCGCCCCATCACTTTCTCACATCACACGTGCATAGGTGCTCAAAATTTTTGGAATGTCACCCACAAATGCACAACCACACAATTGCAAAACTAAGTATCCACAAAACCACACAAAACCGCACATCTACATTTGTACATTTGTACAAATGTTCAAACCCACACAACCCCATCTTCATAACTTCAATATTATGCTATTACAAAACTACACGTCTACACATCCACATGTGTGCACAACTACGAATATTGAAGAGAGTTGGAATGGTTACATTCTTGGGTTATGAAATTGTACGAGAATTGCATCCCTCCCATGCGTTCACACACTTCCACCAGTGCACTGAAACTCCTAGTGGAGTTAAATGTGGATTAGGGTTTAATAAATCGGTATTAGGGTTGTTCAAATTCCCAATCCCCTAGGTATGGTAGGTGAACATGTACCTATTGGCCATGCCATGTACTATACACGTTGATTTCTACTCGCCGTTTGCTTTGATGCTTTGTAATTGCCCATCGTTCTTATGCCATGCCATACTTTTCTTTGATATATTTTATTTTATACTTCAAGTTTTCATTTGTTGTAACTTAAATGGTTCATAGCCACGCACATGGACAACCATCGGTAATTTAGAATATTTGATAATTTGTCATTGAATACTACACTCAATGATAGTTTTTGAGAGTGAAATCCACGAGATTGTAATTGTGAAAGGCCCCTAACCTAAACCCTAGATTGCGTAATCATGGAGCGTTGTCACCATTTATGTTTAAGTAATTGTGTGCAATGACGTTACCAATTGTAACCGATGACCTTCTTAACTTTGTGTTGCAAGGGGATCGAATGTAAAAAAGATTGAATGCATGTAACCGAGCTTAGACCTTAGCCCATAAAAGGACATAACCGTAGAGGGTGTATCCTTGCATTGCATGAGCGTGGAGCAATCATAAACATGGGGTTCCATGTAATTATTGGAGACCACATAACCAAGTGTAATTGTGGGATTCCGCCACCTGGTGCTAGAAGACTTGGTATCTTGTAACCCTTCAAGCCATTGTAACCATGCACGACAAGTTCCACAAAGGCTTTGATAGCCACATATTGCTATGGAGGTTACAACGGTAGTTTGCGGTATGGGGAGCCCCCCCCCCCCCACCCCACTCGTGAAGAGGATGAGTATGAGGGGTTTTAAGAGGAACCAACAATTAAAGTTTAATGTATTATAATAGGAGGGTAACCACACAAAGTCCACATACTTGACTTAGGGCCACTTCACACACAAGGCTGAAGGCCCATGACCATGACGATGTAAGAGCTCTCATTGGTCGAAAAGGCGGAGACCGTCCAAGTTCGCTTCATACTAGGAGGTGAAGGCCTAAAGGCCCAAATAAAAGTTCGTGGATGAAAAGTCTACATGGAGTCCTACATGGCAGGCTATGGATAAGGCTCCATGGTCTGCCGGAATTTGCGTCAGGCCCACCTCCAAGAGGTAGGCCTGACGCAAATTCCGGCAGACCATGGCAGTCAGAACCCAAAATAGCAATCAGACAGCTGCCAGCAGTCAGCGAGTAGGCTGGCAGTATTATTTTAATAATTTTTTCAACAATAACTTTTTCAGGGCAGTTTAGGGGATAAGAGGAAGATGGCCGTTTCTTTGAAATGCCCAGAAGTTCTTGAAGTGTGTTGTATGTGTGAGAGAGGTAGAGATATTTTTGATTGAATTTTTTTTTATCAATTTTTTTCGCAAGATGGCAGGATTCTCGCAACATGGAAGTGGTTCCGAAACCCAGCAATGAAGCCAAAATTTTCCTTGGATGTCGTGGAGTCAACCACAATTCGGATTGCACGGACCCTCATTAGGAAGTAGAAATTTCAACAATTTTCAGTTGTTCAATGAAGAAGATGTAGAAGTGATTGGAACTCAAATGCCGCAACATATAGAGGGTAATAGAGAAATGAGCATGAGAGAAGAGGCAAAAGATGTGAGTAGGAAAGAAGATGAAATTGGCAAGAAGAAGAGAGGTAGGGCAGTGGCTACAAAATCGAAAGGAGCACAAAAAAAAAACAAAAATAGATGAAATAGATTTGGGAGATTCGGAAGGTGAAGAAGAGGCCCCTATTAAATGGCAAGATTATGAGATCGAAACTCTCATCGCCATTCGCGGTGAGATGGAGAAGGAATTTGTAAAATCAGCAAGAAAGCAAGGTATGTATTGATATTATTTGTACACTGTGTTCATTAATATTTGTTAGTTCAATCAAAATGCAAAAGTTCAGATACAGATTCGGCCAATTGGGCCTTTTTAAAGGCCTTCGCCTTAGCCGCCTGCCCCGGGCCCCCCTTTCCCCCCATTGGAGGACTTAGGCGTTTTGGCTACCTCGGGAATCGAGCCCGGGACCTCTAGGGTATAGGACGACCGTAGAGGGTTGGATAACCTAGAGTATTCCTTCCCTCAAGTGTATAAACTAGATGCCACATAATACTTATTCTCTTTGTATTGTACTGTTGTAATATTCTGAAATTCTACTGGTTGTATGTAAACATGAATGGATGCCACATAGTACTTGATCTCTTTGTATTGTACTGTTGTAATATTCTGAAATTTTACTAGTTGTATGTAAACAGGAATGGATGTCACATAGTACTTGATCTCTTTATATTGTACTGTTGTAATATTATGAAATTCTACTAGTTGTATGTAAACATGAATGAATGTTTGGATCAAGTTACATGCTCGTATGGTTTCTACATTGCGGAATTTTGGAAGAACTTGGCTGGCCTGCAAGAAGAAATACAAAGTTTTGCTGATGGAGTACAAGAATGATAAGAGGTCAAATGAAATATCAAGATATGAAAGACGAGAGTGTCAGTATTATGAGCAGATGGACATGTGGAATAGACAGCGTACAAGTGTGGTAAATCGGATGGCAGCAAGTGCTCAAGAGGATGAAGACCACAACAGTATGCAAACCACACAACAAAATTCACCTGCAAGTGCTACAAAGGACAAGAAGAAGAAATTTCAAGACAAAATGGAAGCCTTCCTAGAACAGATAGTTAGTAATTCTTCAAATTTGATTGCATCTTTTCAGACAACAATAGATTTACTGAAAAATATGGATGCTCATATAGCAACCTTAGTACAGAAGTTATAGTTACATACTCATATCAGAATCAGTATCCATATCCTGAAATTCCATGTTAGAATTTTTCTGCAGTTTGATTTGCCACAAGGATTTAGCTATTGCTATATACATATTTGTAGCTTCTATCAATAAATCTTCATCTTTTTCAATTTCTTTTATCAAGAAAATTTCAGTATCTCTATCAACTACTTTTGCTCTTCTTGTTTCATTTTTGTAATACTAATATTTCTGACCTCACCTATAGCTGCTAATTCAGCCCTCATTTCTTGTTCTTCTTTCAATGATCTATTCTCTATACGTCTACCCAATTCTCTTTCAGCTTCTTCTATCCATTTTATATCAAATTTGTCTTTTCCAATAGTACACATATTGTGTAGAGTAATACATGTAGCTACTCTATCAGCCATATGCCGTAATGGTATATCGGATCTTCTCATAATGATTCTCCATCTTCCCTTCAAGATTCCGAAAGCACGTTCTACACACATGCGGGTAGAACTTTGAATAAAATTCTAATTTGCTTTGTAGCCTTCTAATCCTTCTGCACACCCTTTGAATGGACAGTAAATCCATGGCCGCACTGGATATGCACAATCTCCGATCAGCTTATAAGGTAAGAATTTCCCTTTAATGCAATCTCTTCCAACTTTTGTCAACTGAAATAATGTCCAATCATGCATACTTCCTGCCCATCCAAATTCGTAATCCCAAAACACACATTTTGTATGTACTATACCTTATAATAAAGTGGAATGAAATGATTTTCTACAATAATAATCTTCTCCCCCAATTACAGGTGCAAGATTTGGAATGTGAGACCCGTCAATTGCGCCTATAATATGAGGAATTCCATGAAGAGCCTCAAATTCTTGGGCTAAGACCCTAAACCGAGCTGGACTTGGAAATTGCACAAAAGTCCCTTGCAAATGAACTCTAACCAATCTACACAAAATTCAAACTATTTCTGAAATTGTACTTTCGGCCACCCCATATACCTCTCCTACGGTACACAAGGTATTTCCAGTCCCAAGCCTTTGTAATGACATTGTAATTCTACTTTCAACTGAAATTGTCTCTCTCATTTGTGTATTCTTCCTCTGCAAATATGGACCTAACCTCTCACAAAGAAACTTGAATGTATTGTGACATACACGAGTTCTTTGTTTAAACATTTTTTCCGTGAATGAACCCAATGACAACCTATCCGTAAACCCTACATTTCTCTCAAATGCCCACACACTACGATCGCTTATCTTCATACCCTCAAAGCAAATGCTCAAAATCAGGGCATTTTCCCATTCTCCGTTTAGTGCCAATGCTTGCATATCAAGCACATGTTGCACAATCATGTGCAAGCACCAATATAAAGCTAATGCAACAAGAATCCTTCTTCTTCTCTCAATGTGATCCATCATGCTCTCTTTCCTTCCTCTCCAATGTATAACTCGAAAAGAGAGTGAGAAAAGAGAGAATGAAGATATGTAACTAGTGTGGTAGGGCTGCCCCTCTTTTTCCACTAATAAAATATGCAACGGTCCCTCAACATGGTCCATTCTCACTTCACACTATGTTTGAGGACCCGGCCCCACACAAAACGGGCAGCCCAACACCCATGGTACGGCCTTTGGATGAAAGTCAAAGGCCCTCACCATTTCATGGTCACGGCTCTTGGCTCGTGTGTGAAGTGGCCCTTAGGCTGGGGCGATCCAACATGTACACTAGTTCCTTGGAAACAAGGGTTTAGGCATCCAACAAGGAACGAGTGTATAGGTTTGTTCGCCTAAATCCTTGACTTATTACCCTTGAGTATTCAATGAAATCCATTCTCCCATCCGATCCGCTTTCTGATGATGCCCACTCAATTCTATACTGGACTGTCAGTGAACGGCAGTAAATTGACACTTTTTCCACTACCAATGACCGTCGTGCCCAGAAAATTGATTTCGATGTTCATTGCTCTTCTTGGGCCGCAAAAGGTTAGCATAGCAGGTTAATAAGCTTAAGTTAATAGGAGGCTTTTGTAAGAGGAGGACCCAGTAAGCTTGAAGAGCCTTTATGTTGTGAAGATAGAGTCATTATGAGAATGAGCACAGAGGCCATTTTTAGGTTGCATTGGTACTGGTTTAATGGTACACTGATATGATCTTATGTGGACAGTGAGCGCTGTCATAGAAGATTATCTGTGTTGGTTTCAATTCTTTGAGTTTTTGCTGTGACGGCAGATTAAGTTAGGGACTGGTTGCGCTCACCTTATTACAATGACTTTTTTAACGGTGTCGCGTTTGTAAAGGGTGGGCTTATTTACACTAGGGTCCAAGACGAAGGGAGCTTTGAAATCGAGCAATATTGGCCGAGAGCAAAGCTAAAGCTTTGGACACAAGGAGTTTACACTAGGGTGTAAGTTCAAAGTATACGAATTTGAAGCATTGTTACAGTGGCACCACATTCCTACCAAATCTAGATAGCATCACATGTAGAAAATTATCCACCCACTTTAAGAAACCAAATTTCAAGCATGGATCCAACCTTGACTCTAAAATAAGATCCATGAAGAGGTGTGTATGGACCATTCCCCAATTTTTGGAGAGAGGGAATTATCACACACAAACATAGTACCTCTCACTCATCCAAAGTAAAAACATTTGAAATTATATCCATTGCAGAGATTACTATCCTCAGTTTCGTTGATAAATTAGTCTAGTCCTAGTCATTGGAGATGAATTGGCCACAAACCTATAGAAGATCAAGTTTTTAAGTTGGATGGGTGGCAGGTGCGCATGCTCATGTGCAACAATGCCCGCTCTCCAAGTTTCTTAGGCCTGGACCCTAACATTAAAATGGCCTAAGTAGCCTAAGTTTACTGTAGAGGAACAATGAGTCTTGCTTGCTTACATATTGTACCGACAGGCAGTGGTGGGTGTGGTTTGGAAGGCAAGTTCTTTACAAAGAGGGATCACAACCATGGCAATACAACCATCTCCCTTTCTCCCTTTACAACCCCACTTCAATAGTAAGTTGAGCTACCACATCCTAGTCGAAGAGAGGTGCTTCTCCATGTTTTCCCACCATACTCATCCTTTGCACTTGTAGTTTCCTCTCTCTCTCTCTCTCTCTCTCTCTCTCTCTTCGGGGGAGGGGGGGCGGCTCTTTGACATATGACCCTTTTCATTTGGAATTTTTGTTTGTTTCTTTTGGCAAGAACAATGGGGAACACCATGGTGACGGCCTCACCACCATCATTACCACCACCATCACCACCACGTCTTCCATTGTATGTATATAGATTATTGAATGATTGAAGATGACCGCGTAAAATTATTGCTTAAAATATATGGACCCAAATCGGTCTCACTTCTCCTAGGTTAGCAAACACGCAATGAGTGCAAGATGGTTAGGAAATCCACATCACGACTGCAAACATTTCTCGCATAAATCTTGGAGCTCATATGAAACTTATTCATTATTAAATTCAAATTTCTTTCTTATTCGATGATCAAACAAGATCCTCGTGAATAAGAAAATTAATAATAAAATAAAAATAATTACAAAAAAACACCCCCCAATCATGTTGAATCATATTTGTTCTTAGATCTACACCTAACCACACACTGCTCAAATACAAGTGTCAATATGTGATAAGTAATAGAATCGGGGCCACTTACCTTGTAACCATATCTCTCATCTCTAACCTCAAGCCTAAAACTATTAAAATCCATAACCATGTTTTGCAAGACTAACAATATTCCACATAATATTCCCAAATATTCCCATGTATAAATTGAATGTGGGAATATTCCATGAAATATTGTCAGTCCCACATAACATTGTTATGAGCTTTCATGGTTGTGTTATGATCTTTACAATTGACTTGGTTATTACAATTTGGACAACTCAGTTATTCTGTAGCAGTCAAATAAAAAGTTGTCTTTGTCTTTGTGCCAAGCAATTTTTAGAGCCATATGTCTACTTGCTAGGTAACATGACACCACAACAGTGATCGGGGAGATTTTTGGGTGTAATCGGTTGAGGTCCTAGTGTTTGCAAGTCCAACCAGTTACATGTTAACATCCTTCAGTTTTCCTTTATCAAATTGGGGTATATTCTATAAATTCCTCTAAAATGATCAGTAATTTTCCTGCAGTCTTCAATTTCAACCGGTTATTTGTCAAACTCAACCGGTTCATTTATAACTAACTGCCGGTTCTCCTCGATCATTGCACCACAATAGTTACTAAAACATCCCACTTAGTCCAACTGAAGATTCAAGAACTCTATAAAATTATAAATTTAGATGGATGAGAGACACCTCGCTCGCAGGCAGTGCTTCGTATCTAGTCTTCCTTGATAAACCAACACGAATTATGTTGGGATTCCGATTACCAACACCAACCATTGTGGTGCAATAAAAATTTGTCCCTATAGGTTAATTGTTGATTCCTAATATGGTAACTTTAAGAGATTGATTCAAGGTCATTGACCATAATTGAAGTCTTAGGGTCAAGAATAGTTCACTGATTATCCCAATTAGTGTTTATTACTATTTGGAGTTAGGCATATCTATAACTATTTAATGAGAATGGAATATTTTACCAAGCAAAGTCAATTGTGTTCTATAATTTCAAACAACCTACTGAACATTCATTGGTAAAAATGGAACTCTTGAGTAAGACGTTATTGCATTGCGTAATCCCAAATAATAGCATGCACCAGTTGGGATTATTAATGTAGTTCTTGGGTAACAATCAACTTTTCCACCCTCCGCAATAACTAGCAGGTGTTGTGAACAAGAACACCTTGTGTTGCCGAAGATATTTGCTTCGACACCAACTTAGGGAAAGGAATTAGATTAAAATAAAACAAAATAAAAAATCTCATGGCGTAATGATTCATAAAAAACATAGCATTACTTGGCTAACGATATGTGTTCATGGGCCCATGAGCAGATTCGAGAATAAATTCTCCGGATGCTAGAATCCCACTGCTTCATACTGAATATGAAGTCAGGGCAAATTGAACACAACTCCTTACTTGAGTAATGTTGTGTAATATCAATGTGGACATTCCTACAATTAGTTGGAAAGCGATGGATTTAATTATGAAACAGTGATCCACTAGACGCCTAGTTCGACTGAAACTATATCATGTCTTTGAGTCATTTGTCTCAAAACAAAATCCTTAGAATGTTGGACTTATTCACGGCTCGTGGCTCATGGAATCTAGTGAATCCATCCCTTCGTGGATGAAGGGGCTCTAGTAAAATCAAGTCCCCTATAAGGTTGAAGGCCGATTCATACCAACTGGATTCCATTAGTATGATTTGGGGTCTCTTATCTTATTTATGGAGTCAAATACTCTAAAATAAGATATTTACATACTATAAAGTACTTCACTATGTTTTTGTCTTCGCATTGAACGAGTTTATGCAGACACCATGAATCCATGGCTCAAAGTCACCTTGTTGTGCTTGACCTCGAGCTCGCAACCAAAGTGCATATCTTACATACAAATCACTTAAAAGGATAGCATAACATTATTCGGATCCATAACAGTGTTTGTGGGACTGAAAATATTCCACAAAATATTCCTTATATACAATTCGAATATGGAGAATATTCTATGGAGTATTATCATTCCCACATAACATTGTCATGGATATGAATAATATTACGAGAGAGTTTCCAAGGTTCAACAATTTGAGTGCCGAACCACAATTTCCACATCACCTAATGTTGTTCTTGTGGAAATGACATCACAATGTTGACCTTCCATTGCAAAATTAACTACAGAAGCAACTATGTACAATTTGGGGTCAATGTACATTAGGGAACGGAGTGTGCATGTGAGTGCATACTTTTGATCCTGCCCCCTCCTATATACATTCACAGCTGATATGAAAACATGTATAAGTTATACTTTGTGCAAATTTTATTTGGCAAAAATTATGCCCAATACGTGTTTTAAGAATTTTCTATATAATCAAATTTGAGGTTTATAGTTAAAACATGCACCCAAGCTTTGAAGGCCGCGTTCTATTTGATTTTTAGAATTAGGACAAGTATGTGTTTGAGTCGATATCAACAATATTCAATGGGAAAGTCAATGGTGCCAAATCAGCACCACTTCTTCTCTTCATGCTCTAAATGAGCTTTGGATCTGGATCCAAGTAATAGCTCTTTGGGTCCGGTATTTAACCTTGACCAATAAAATTGCTCAATCATGGAGTTTCTTTGGCATTGACTCTAGTGTAAACCCACACTAAGTGTATCCTAATGATCTAAAGTCCAAAATAATTATGCAAGGCTATGCTCCATTAATATACTTGCAGAACCTTTTTATACTATATATATATATATATTCCATATCCTTAACCAGTCAATCCTCCAAAGTGGAGAACACTTCCAACAACCCATGTGTTTTTTTTAAGTCTATGACCAAATCAAAGTATTATTTGATATTATTTCTTGATTGGACCCCTATATTTGATTGGTGTGTGGTTTAGTGAGGATCAAAGAACAAAATACCATAAACACACATGTTTGAAAGAGATGGGACTACATCTTCACATCTATCAACTACTCCACACTCAATGATCACACGATTGGGAGGACCTATGTATTCAACAAACAATCAACAACACGTGCACTCCTGACAATCATAAATAAATGAAATGAAGTCGTCAATCCAATATTTGTTGATTTTGCTCCACTGTAGACTTTGCTAACACAACGAGAGTTTTGTTGTGTAAATCCAATCAGTAGAAGTTAGAGAACATGGAAAATAATAATAATAATAATAATAATAATCCACATGCCTTACGTCCTTGCATAAACAATTTAAATAAGGTGGATGTCTTGTTACTTATGCCATGCCCACACTTAATGGTGGACATAACCAGTGGGCGGCACCCACCACCATGGGGCATTTTTTCATTGGTTTTTTTTTCTATTCACTGGATGTAATGTAGTAAGACTTCGAGCATTCAATGGTAACCAAAAATAGAAGAAGAAGAAGAAGAAGAAGAAGAAGAAGAAGTCCATGCGGGTGGGAGCCGTCCACTAGCTATGCCCTCCTGTAAGTGTGGACATGGCATTATTGCAACTTGTCACACACTTTCCCCTCGTGGGGTATGTACTCTACAGGGACAAGCCAAATGTAAAATGTTTGGAATGGTCATGTGTAAGTTTGAGCATCCACACCAAGGCCGCCTTACTGGTAGGCAACCATACCCTGACTTTGAAGAGGGTGGGGCTAATACTTAGTGCCACGCACCAACACATGCCTTTGCCATTTAAGTGCGAGCAAGGTGCATAAAGAGTAGGTCTCCAACCGCCACTTTTGCCTTATATAGTGTGCCCATGCCACTACCACTACCCGCTTCTCCTACTATTTTTGACAATGTCATGTCCTATGGAGGTTTTGCATCATCACGGGTGTGAAATCTCACAAAAGCATAAAAATATGCTTGGAGGAAGAGAACCAATGTTGTTGGTCCTTCATGCAGATCTCCACAATGCAAGGAGCGGGATCGGGCAAAAAAAAATGACATTTTGGACAAACGTGGTCCAACACTATATCAAGCACAAGCCGGAGAGAGGCACAAAGAGGCATGCAAGATCACTTGAGACCAAATGGGGTGACAAGAGAGGCCATAATCATGAAGTTCACAAGGTGCTATGCATCGATTAAGGAGCTAAATAGAGTGGGGAAGTTGAAAGACGATATGATATGCAATACATGGAATTTGTACAAACAAAAATTTGGAAACATTTTTGTCTTAAGACATTGTTGGCTCCTCCTCTACATGTATTTTAGGTTTGCAAAGATCTTTAGGCCAATGGGAAGAGGAAGGTTAGTCTTACCCCCACTTCTAATCTCCTCGTAGATTGTTTGGATGGGCAGGTCATGGTTGCAAACTCCCAACCTTTGCCCATTATCCTCGAAGAGCCCCGCCCACAAGGTACCAAACAATTCCATGTTGACCATCACAATGCAAAGGGTAAGGAGGCCACATCCAAGGCAATGGCGAAGGCCACTATTGATTTTGCTACAACCACCCTAAATAAGGTGGAACATAATGCACATCATAACACATTCTCCCTTTTCACCTTCAAGGATAATTTGATTACCTATGATCTAGCTCAATAATGGATGGTGCTTCACAAGTAGCATGCGTTGGCAAAGTTGCAGTAGAGGAAGCCCAACAAGTTGTGGTAGAGGTGGTTGCATCCATCCTTGTAGTTGGTGTTGTTTTCATCCCTCACATCTCACCCTCCTCCCATTCTTTTACCATCCTTCCACCTCATTCTCTTACTTTCAATGCATATCTAGCCATTGGTGATCCCTACACATGCACTCCATACCTCAACTTCGAGGATCTCAAATTGGACGACCATTGCAAGGATGAAGACAATGATGCCCTTGTTCTCAATATGAGTGGTTGGAGATATGTGGAGTTGCAACGTTATGGGTTAGACTTTGGGCAATCCACATAGGACTCCCAGGTTGTTTCGGATACTCATCTTGAAGAATTGAAGAAAGTCTTCCCCCTACGCAACGGTGAAGACTCTCTCAACAACCCAACTCTGGTGTCGCACCCATGGTCGCAACACATGCAAGTTTTTGGAATGGGCCATTGCCACCAAATACCCAATGTGGCACTAATTCCGCCAAATCAATTTCACACCAAAGTGGCACGGTGTAGATTAGGGTTTCACCATGGATGCAAGGTGCTCAAATTTAGAGCTCTTGCAATCCCTCCCTTCAAATGTACGCTCTCAACCTTCACAATCCCTTTGTTTGTCTCTTTATGCACATCTCTTCTCTTTGTTATCTCTTCACCTCAACTACCCTAATGTCCAATGATGTGCACCAAACTCCTCCAAATCGCTCCAAGGGTGTACAAAAAACCTAATTTGCACCCATTTGCACTAAACATCCAAGGATCCTTGCCGTTTAGGTTTTCTTGGGCTTCATTGATCTTAATTGATGTAGGGTTTAGGGATTGTGCAATAACATGACAATGTTGCCAAGACACCGACTTCATGAATGTGGTATGTCTTATTGAACATGATTGCAACTTGTTTGATTCGAGTGTGAGTGTGATTGTAAGTTTAAGGTTTGTGTGAGGATGTTATTGATGTGAGTTTGATTTGAGGCCCATCGTAGATAATTTGAGGCCTAACAAGAAAGTTTCAAACCATCACTTGTATAAATTTATGAGCCAATCTTAAATCAATGAAAATTTGGGCTAACACTTGCAATAAATATGAAGGCCAACACTTGCTTTATAGTCCCAAGAAAAAAAAAATACCAATAGACTAAATTGGACCATCACTTGCATCAAAAAAATGTGGGACATGTTTTGCATTATGTAAAGGCCAACAATTGCGTGCACGGGTAGATCACTCCATTGTCAAGTTGAACACCACGTGCGACCAAAAAAAATCTTCTTTTGGTAAGTTGCACCACCAAAATGGGTCAAAATTTTATCAAATTTTTTTCATGAGTAGATATACACAATACCTATGACATAGTCAAAAGTGGTAACTAAATTTGATGATTTGTTTTTTTTCATAAAACATACCATTTCTAACTAGAATGACACAAAACTGAACTAAAACAATTACTAAAAAAACAAAGATGACTAAAAATTTCAAAAAAGTATACAAAAGATACTATCAATGGTTATGTATATGTAGAAAAATTATCATAAATTTTAAAATTATATATGGCATGTAATATAGGGGTAGCAAACTTTGTCCGCACGTGGTGTCAACTTGACAATGAAGTGACCTCCCCGTGATTGCGTGAATCCAAAGCCCATCTATTGTATGCATATCAAAACTTTGGAATGTCATTAAAAAATCAACTCATCGTCCAAACATAAATAGTGTATTAGATAAAGAAAGCTAAAGGGAACAAGTAAACTTTAAGAATATATGTTTTCATAGGCAACATGACAAAAAAATCTTGAATATAATAAGCTATAGGAGTGTTAGAAATATGGTTTTTAGTAGTAATTACTACATTTTCCCTCCCACATGTGTTGAACAAGGTCATCTCGTAAATTATAGTACATGTTATAATCTTTAATCAATACAATACCTGTAAATTTTGAAAGGTAAAACCTCTTTTGAGTATTCAACATTTGAAGAACTAGGCAACATGAGATCCTATAGGTTTTTTCCCTCTTATCTTCAAAAGTCATTTTGTGCATGATAATGCATGCATATATGATGTTAGCCATGTCGAAGGCATTCCACAACATGGAGGTGTGTGTGATCATACTCCACTGTGCTTGGAGCACACCAAAGCAACATTCAACATTCTTTTGACACGATTCCTACACATTTGTATTTGTTTTTATTAAAATCTTCATGTTTTTGTATGCTTTGAACGAAACAACTCCACTTTAGGTAAATACCCTTAGCTGGAAGATAATACCTATCGTACCAATGGCCATTAACCCGAACCCACTTTCGTTGGAGTTACCTTCCAACATAATTCTAACCAAAGGACTCCTACCAACTACATTTAAATCATTATTTCCCCCTTGGGATGCCAAAGAATGCATGCCAAATCCATAATTTCTAGTCACATGCAACCTCAAGGATAATAATTCCATTGATATGTATCATGATAACTCCACTTTAATGGGACTAGGCATAATTTCCATTTCCAGTGCATACAATCGATAAACTTAAACATACAAGGCCTTTGCCTGGTTAATTTGCATTTGTTGTATGATATTTGACTGTGTGAGTGTTCTCAAATAAACATCATCAAAACATCTTTGAACCCCTTTGCACCAAGCAATCAAATTTCTCTAGTAGTGCTCTAAGCCATACACAAGTACTCATGTTGTGCCTTTGTAGGTGTACCCAAGGACAACATGCACATTGTAGTGGTCTAGTTTTTATAATATGACAATCCCAACGCCCCCGCACAATTGGTTTTTGAACAAAATAAGAGTCAGTATTGCAAATCGCCCCCAAGGATGCGCCATAAAAGTGCATGCGCATCTAGTACATACGCCTAAATTCTTCATCATCAAACACAAGGTTGGGAGAAAAATAATCCCTATAAAGAGAACCATCATGTTCAAGTGCTAACCTATCCTTATCGGGTTTTTTGCCATGCTTACCTCCTCCATGTTGTTTTGGTTGGTCATCATATGATGATTCTTGCATTTCTTAAACACATAGCCCTATTATGTAGCCTTCCTCATCATCGTCCTCCAAATTCTCTCTAACTTGGTCATTATATTGCATCCATCTTTGAGACATCCGACACAAAATAAAAGCACGAGCAACGAAGTAATGAGATTAAAGGAATTCTAACACTAAATCCCTAAACCATAATGTCTACATAATCTATCATGAAGGTATGTAACTCTAAATCCTCAACCAACTAGGTCAACACCCAAATGTAGCAACTATAGCCCAACAAGCATTCATATCATCATACACACAGTGATAGTATTTAGATGTCAAGTTCATTATATAGGACTATGGATGGAGTCCGTATCCATCGTTGGATAACCCGGCCCAATCCAAACATTGTTCATGCCAATGACATTGAGAGCTTCAATGTTATAATATATAACTCCAACCAGTGGGATTGGACCGAAAACAATCGTGCCTAAAGTGGAGTATCTCACGGGCTTTGGAAAAACTTGAATCTTATCATCTTGGGCAAGGGTGTCTCGAATCGAAGATGCATCAAGCTACCAAACTACCAATATTTACGATCCAAAACCCTTAACCTCTTGGAATATGGCACATGTAGTAGTATGCATCCGGATAAAAAAGAAAGTACATACGAATGTCAACATCAATTAGATAGTACATCAAGAGAATGAAAGTTGTTAGTGGCAACATTCTTGTTTGTTTGTTGGGCGAGTGCTAACTACCCGCGAAATATGTTCTCCAGAAGTTAGATACAATAGTAGGAACGGTGTCACGCACCTCTCCATGAAGGAGTGCCTGCAACACCAAGGGCACAAGGAAGACCCCAAAGTGACACCTGGGACTTGTGGCGTCATTGGTGAGAGGGCCCAAGTGATCCTAGTGTGGGTGAGGGCCCCGGGCGTTGGGAATGCCTCCCACCCAAGGAGATTAGGAATCATGAGGGTAAGGCCATGAGCTATGAGTAGCTTATGGCTTCTGGATTCTAGAATGCTCAAGAACACCTCAATCGGAGGTGTGAGCTAGGAGATATGACAATTTCAGGGGGGTGTTGCCTAGGGACAGCGCCCTGGGACAGCAGTGACCTGGGAGTGGCGTCCGGGATTGCCAAGTTTGAACAGCCATAACTTCCTCAATACTTGCTTGGATGAGGTAAATGAGGAGTCCACCGGCATCTACTCTTTGCGTAGATGTCGTCAGAGTGGTTGCTTGATAGCATCAGAGATCATAAAAAGAAGTTATGGTGGTCTGAAGTTGCTGGGGGTTCTAGCCCGAGCGGCTAGGGAAAAATGTCTACTTGGTCCCAACCCTTGGGAGAGAGACAAAAGGTTACTTGACGGTGGGTAGGGGCATGCCCAAAGTCCTAGAGGCTTATATGGGTGAGGCAGCGTGGCCGACCGAACCCACCCGAGGCCGAACGACACGGCCTTCATGGGCGTTGGCCCAACGTGGGGGCATAGTTGCCTGGTATGGTTCAGATTGTTGTAGTGTTGCTCCGGCAACGCGATGGTCAACTAAAGATTGAACATTCAGGAATGGAAGTCCACATCTAACCATCGGCTACTGATGAAGGGGAGAGTCCCGAATGCAAGTGTAGGAGGGTTGGTCCCCCACCTACGAGCTAAGAGGTCCGTAATATGGGGAGCTAACCATTCGTATGGGTGGAATGCGAAGGATTAGCGCTCATGACCCTTGCTAGAATTGAGAGATGGTCAAGATAGTTAAGGGGCACTAACAAGGGATGCAACAAACGGGCCGGGCCTTCCAAGAAAGGGTCACACACTCCCCGCTAAGGGTAATTTGGGGGGCCTTGGCACCCTAAACCAATCCCACCTCCTCACAATAACCCCGCTCCGACATGTTTTTAGCTATGCCTTGCAATAGCGGTACCCACTTTGGTGGCGGGCTGGGGCGAACCAATCCCTACACTGGTTCCTTGGAGACAAGGATTTAGACATCCAACAAGGAACGATGTGTATGGGTTGGTTCACCCAAACCTTTGGTGGTGTTGCTCGTGGGCTCCACAACATCATAAACTTACATGCTTTTCGAGTTCCCGCTTCAAAAGTAAAGCGGAGAGCCATTCAAAAATGAGAAATATACACGGTGGGTAGATAGCAGGCGTGCGGTATGCTATCAATCATTGTAGCGCTAACTTACAAACTACCTTACCAGGCAGGCAGCGGGGGGCAGAAGAAGAGGCCTGATCGAGCTTCTCAACGGCTTTTGCATTTGAAAACGAGGGGCAGGCTTTTTGGTGCTGTGGCCGTGGTCTTGGTCTTTTTGGAACGTAGCTCGGGGAATTCCGACCCTGGCCCCTTCTGGATGAGAAATCATTAACACTGCAGCTGAGTCACAAAGCAAGCCTGGACATGGGACCCAGAGCATCTCGGCCAGGGCCATTAATTGAAGTTTTCAAGCAGCATCCGCATCATCATCATCATCGACGGTCCCCCAAACCCTTTACTAAGTTACAGGAGCACTGCTTACGATACAGGCCCGCAAGCCCTAAATTGGGTGAGGGCCCAGCCCGGCCCAGCCTAGCCTAGCCTGCTCGTTGGCGAAAGAGTGAGTCGGAAACCAAGAATTCCCCAAATCGGCAGACCTTCTGACTTCCAATTCCACCTCGTCTCCACACATCACCTGCAGTGTGTATGGTTGACAAGTTTCGTTTGACATTCAACTTCAAATCCAAAGTGTCCACTAGAAGGAAACAGGGTCTCTTCGACACGAAGTTTTGACACAAAAAGCTTTTGTGTGGGAGTTTTAAGCTTTTGCTCGATTTTTGAGCTCCGCAACACAATTCTTACATGCACGTAAGAATTGTGTTGAGGAGCTCAAAAATCGAGCAAAAGCTTAAAACTCTTACACATATGTGTAAGAGTTGTGGAACTTTAATGTCATGCAACAAGTCCGTGAAAGAATGTTCTATCTTTAATTAGGTAGGTGACTTCCTTCAAGGTCTAGATCTAGCTAGAAGGGAGTCACCTACCTAATTAACTACTAATTAAGGTAGAAGAGAGACATTACATGCATTCATCCAACATAAATGCACTAAAATAGCAAATACTCAATGGCAAGAAAGTCCGTGAAAGAATGTTCTATCTTTAATTAGGTAGGTGACTTCCTTCTTGATCTAGATCTAGCTAGAAGATCTACAAAAGTAAACAATAAATAAAAACAGTAAATAAAAACAGTAAGTAAAAACAGTTAATACAAACCGTAAATAAAAAGAGTATATAAAAAGAGTAAGTCAAAACAGTAAGTCAAAACAGTAAAAAAAAAAGTTAAAAAAAAGTTAAAAAGTAAGTTAAAAAGTAAGTTAAAAAAAGGAAGTAAAAACAGTAAATAAAAACAGTAAATAAAAACGGTTAACACAAACGGTAAGTAAAAACAGTTTATAAAAATAGTAAGTAAAAATAGTAAATAAAACATTAAATAGTATGTCGTAGATAGAAGATAGTAAACTATACATAGTAAATACTATACCGTATATAGTAGATAGTATATTATATACAGTATATAGAAGCTAAAGAGTAACTTGGGGCCTCTATATACAAATGCTTTAAATACTTGCCATATATCATATGAGGAGTGGTGGCTTAGTGGCTAAGGCCTCTATGTGGGAGCCAAGAGGTTCAAGGATCAAACCCCTTGGCCCCCACCCTTGGCTTAGCCCACCTTGGTAGGTAGGTGGCTAGGCATTTGGGAGTAGGTTCTGTAGATACCTAGGCTTGGGAGGTGAGGAGTGGACTACTAATGGACATTTCTTTTAAGGAGATATATTATGTGAGATTAAATTAATGTACCTCTGGAATTCTCCCATTATCATAAATTATAACGGCGATCGAGATCACTAATTACCACGGCCGTCAAAATCATTAATTACTGTCGCAGTCAAAGGCCTTTAACCACGACACATTTCTGACACTCATTTCGGAAAAATAGCACAGGTCCAGGATGACAGCTTGTCCACACTGGCTGCAAATTCAATGACATGTGTGCTGGTCACTTAATACTGTTAAAACACTGTCCTTTTCGTGTTCGAAAGAACCCTGTTTCCTTCTAGTGGTCACTTGACATTTTCAAAAACAAAAGTGAATGTCAATTGACGATCTATATGTTTTCTTCTAAGAGCATCTCCACCCTACCGCGTTAAAGGGTCTTGGCAAGCCCTTTGACGCGGCCTTGGAGAAAAATTTGCCCCACCCTTCTTGCCAGGGCTCTTCAAACTTCCGGCTCCACTCACTATCCTCCCGGGTGAGCGTTGCTCTTGCTGCGCCCACATTCCGGGACCTCATCCACTTGCGATTCGGTGAATCGTGTCACTTTTGAGAATCAGAAGCACTTTTGGAAATATTCCTGACAATTTTTCGGGTTGAAGAGCCAATATGCAAGGCAACGGTGGGGGAGTGCCACCCTAAAAAAATTTGATGCATGCTTGGAGCCCTTCAAAGCACATTTCGAGAGCCTGCCTTTCTGCTGCAGGGTGGAGATGCTCTAAAGTGTCACCTCAATGTCACATGCCGAATAGTACGTGTCATTTCAATTTCGAAAGTGTCCATTGACATGTGGTTCTTTCCTTCATAAGTCACACATGTCCAATTCTAAATTGTGCGTGTCAGTTGACGTGCATTTTATTTTTGTGCAAGTTTTTGAGTGTCAAATGTCAAAAACTTGCAAAAACTTTGTCAAAAATACACATTGATCACCTAACACACACACACACACACACACACACACACAAGGTAGGTGGGTCTTAATTTTCTTTTGATTTTTTTTCCGGCCCGGTCACTTCTCTTATGATTATTACAAGATGGTTAGCAAACCCAAACCAAGGCCGTAGCAACTTTTCTCATAAGTTTTGGAGCTCGTGTGAGTATCTTACTCATTGTCGAAGTGAAGACTCATTGTGCTCATTAAATGGTTGTATAGGTCCTCCCAATTGTAATGACTATTGGACCTGAATGCTTGTTGTATCTTGAGCATGATGTCCAATGTTTTTTAACACGCGCGTCTTTTTGGCATCCATTTGTAGAGTCACGCCTAACCACCCACCACACAAATTTAGGTGTTTGATTAAGATAAGTAATCAAATTAGGCACGTCAAGTTGAATCACATAACCAGTTGGTGCCTAAAGTGGTGTTTCAAGATCGGGGAACATGATGACTTCTTCACAAGGTATGATTATGCTATTCATATTTTTTTTTTTCTTGTTCTCCATTTTTTACTGATTAGATTGACATTTTTCAATTTTTTTTTGCGTAATGAACACCAACAAAAATCAAAAGGTCTCATGATTTAGTTATGGTTGTTGAAACCTCCCCCCCCCCTCCCTCTTGTTCTTTTCTGCACTAAGCCCACCTCTAGAAAGGAAGGCCCTACACCATATACTACAACATGAAAATCCATGATCATTTTACAGTCAACAAGCTCATAGTTGCAATGGGCTTGAGCATGGGTAGTCCGTTGTCTTCTTATTTAATGCTTATTGGAAGTGCACGTTTGTTGGTTAAGTTTTAGTATTAATACATAGGTCCTCCCAATTCGCAAACGGTATTTCTTTTAAAAATGTATATCTATGGTGTTTGCTCTTTGATCCTCAACTAACCACAACCCAATCAATACATAGATGTCCAATGAAGAAAAGTAATCTTTGCATAACCCTCCTCCGCCCCCGATTGCAATTTAGGTCATCAGTCTTCATATTCAGAGGGTGTAGAGGGCATGGAGCCAAAATGGTAATAGTTAGTAACCCGTTTGGCCCTCCCAGCCTTCAACGATGACCTAGTCCATAACTTAAAGGCATGTGGCTTTATCATGGCAACGTAACATTATTTAGACCCATAACAATGTTTTGTGAGACTGGCAATATTATGCGGAATGTTCCCCACATTCGGACTGGATATGGGAAATATTCCACATAATACTATCAGTCCCACATAACATTGTTATGGATTTGAATAATGTTATGATTTTCAACAACTCCACATACAATTTTCAACGATAAATCAAACCAAGAATTGTATCATGTAGTTAGCAATTGTGAATTTCATAGATTGTCATCTCAAGAATCAAGATTGGAATTTATGAAGGCCTTATGTGCTTAGGCAGTCTCCTTGACACCTATATTTCAGTGGTAAGTTATATGATAGAGTTTGTAGTTTAAAATGGACATCACGATGATATTAAACTAGTATACGTGCAAAATATATAATAACCATTCTTAGATGCATAAGTGAACGCAATTGGGAAGGCCTATCTTATCATTCAAAAAGAAAAAGAGCATTCACTGTGGATTGTCATAACTTATTCATCTCAAGTTAGGAACTTGAAATGACAATCTTTGCAAATTGCTAACATGTCGCTAACCATATGAGACAACTCCCAAGTTGATCCAACAATCATACATTTGAGCAAAGATGGATGTCCCCACAAAAACACACTGCACTAAATATGAACGCCTACACTAAATGTCAATAACCCTATGAAAGTAAGTAAAATTAAATGTAAACTCAAACACTAAATATCAACTATGGTAATATGTGGAAGTTACATGTTTGAATTTAGTGTTAATAAGGATATGAAAAAAGAACCAACAATGATAAAAGGAGGATTCCAACATATCTTCTAACACTAATTGTCAAAGAATTGAAAATTAGTGTTGAGCTGGGTAGGGTGATAATAAACATTAAATATAATCAAACACTAAATATCATATTTGGTGTACTTGTAAGGGCCATATACGTTAATTAATTAAGTTATTCCTAAATAATTCTCTAAAGAGGTGGGCATGACTTACCTATCATTTCATTAATCGAGCAATATCTATAATTGTGGATGGATCACCTTTTCCAATGACACGCCTTTGTCAACTTTGGACTCTTATACACCCTAACCTCCATAATATCACCCTTTGTAATGTCACTCCCTCTCTTATATCCCCAAACCCTAGGGATCAAATTTCATGCTTGTACGCATCACACTCGGTCATCATTGTCATTATTGCAATGTTGATTTTGTGTCATTCCATAATGTCACATGCTACATGGGTTCCCTATCATCATGCATCTATGTTAATAACACGTACCTCCTTAATATCACATGCACTTTGGTTGCCACAAGCATGATATTAGGGAGGTTAGATTGTACTTGTGCATCTCAACTACGATTCTAATCTTGAAGTGACAACCTTGCAATTCGGAGGTGCTAATTGGACGAGGGAGTTGGGCGAACCGACCCATACACTCGTTCCTTGGTGGATGCCTAAACCCTTGCCTCCAAGGAACCAATGTACGGGTTGGTTCGCCCCAGCCTTGGATGAGGCAACCCCAAGTTGATCCAATGGTTGAAAATGTATGTAGAGTTGGAAGTGCTCACAATGACATGGCCACATACCTCATAAAGTAATTGATGTATGGAGAATGTTTTAAAGGGTGGGCATGACTTACTTATCACTACGATTACGTATTTCCAAACAATATGTGACACTAAATATCTCAAACAACGGAGTGGAGCAAAATTTACCACCTTGTCATCAATAACACGGGCTTGTCAACTTTTGGACCTCGGGGGGTTCACTGGGTGGAAATTAGCAAATGACGTGAGTTACATTGTAGAATACAACTATTTCTTCGAGGTAATTATTATATTTAAATTTAGAGTAAATTAGTTTAAATTATATCCCATTATAACAAAATATGTGATACATTATTCAATTAATTCCACGGTACAAGGTTGATAATTTTCTAATATGGTGTGTGCAAAAAACTTTTCAGTATTTTCTTATAGTAGGTTCAGTGGGGATGGATGAAAAGTGCCATATTATGTGGAAGTATGGATGTACCATGGATGACAAGGATGACAATTGTCTTTGGAGAGGCGGAAAAGTTTGGAGCTTTTGAGGTTTAGGGTGCTCAATTCCGGGTCTAGCTTGTGGTTTTGTGCAATGTGCTCTTCTTCTTTGTGGCGAAGATGCATTCTTCTCATGTGTCTCCGCTAGTAGTGAAAGGAGTTTCACGTGAGAGATCTCCTCCACAGCCTAAGGCAATATGATAGTGGCCTTCTTTTAGGTATTCCGGGTGAGTCTATAGATCAACTAGTGGTTTTGGTGTGCACGATTTGAATCTCCAAAAATTCAAGCGATTGAATTGGATGTGATTGTATGTAAGTGGCCTTATTATGGGGGTGAGTCCCTAGAACAATTTGTGGTTTCACTGTGCACACTTTGAAGCTCCAAAAGTGCATGTGAATGGCAAGGGTGCGAGTGTTAGTTTTGTGCCTTTTATGTGCATCAAAACCCCAAAGGAACATTAGATTTGAAAGCCTTGAAGTATAGTTTTGGAAAGTAGTTTTTGTGAACGTTGTTTCCTAAATTGGTTCCTCAAATAGCTTCAGAGTGGCTTTCTTTCATATATTTCAAGCACGAGTCTCCAAGATCAATTTTGTGGTTTTGGTGTGCACAATTTGAAGCCTTGAAAATGCATGCAATTGGAAAAGGATGTGAGCGTCATTTTGTGCTTTTGGTGCTCATCGAAGCCCCAACAAACCTCATATTTGATAAACGCTCTAGGCATATCATGTAATGTTCGTCTATGTGTTTCTAAACACATTAGAAATGCACATCTACATCATGCATGACTAGCATTCATCCAATATGCAATGTATCGCATTGTCATGCTTATATTTGTGAATGGTGTGATTCACTACTTGGCTTTATCTTATCCATTTTGTGTCATGCATTATAATTGGACATCACATAGACACCATTCCTAGACTTACATAAAACGACACATCTCTACGGTCACTCTAACAAACTAGGTGGTTGATTTAACAATCCCCTTACCATAAGGCCCTATAAAAACACACGAATAAACATTACAAGCACCAACGAATTTCAAACAAATGCTCGAAAGACCGATTATTTACAAAACCAAGGTACGCCAATCCTACCGCACAATGCGTGCGGGGAAACCATACGTTCCACTGCTGCAGAATGAACAACACTCGAGCGAAATTACCACCCGGTTTGTAAGAGTGGCCTTGCATAGAAGAGACATCAGGCTCGCAAAGTCCTCGACCCCACGGTGCAGTGACGTGTTGTTGAGTGATGTTTTGTTCACAATTCCAAACCGGATGAGACAACTCCCAAGCCAACCCATTGGTCGAAAACGTGTGCGGAGGTGGAAGTGGCCACAATCATAGGGCCACGTACCTTACCTCACGAGTTGATTAAATATGAGTTGATTTTAAGTATACGAAGGACTCTCCAAAGCGGGGTGGGCTCGAGTTACCTTATGAGCCGCCTTTTCACGAGGCAAGAGCAGTAGTACCAAGTGTGGATGGCGGCTCCTCACCAGCAGTTGGCCTGCCTTGCTTTACACAGCCTGTGTCTGCACGGCCATGGCCACTCCCATGTGGAAAGCCCGACAAGCAACGATAGCTTCACTTATCCTCCCTTCTCTCAATCTCCACAAGTAACTTAACTAGAGCGCCACACCATTTAGTGACACGTACACTATTTGCAAAGGTCTAAACTGGAGGTCTCAAAAGTGTTGCCAATATGGTTCCATTCATCAACGTAAGTGGCTTTTTCTGAGTGAAAAAAATTACGTTCTGACATTTGGAGCAACACATTGGGATGTTTTAGATGATAGTCTTGCGTTTTGGTGTGCAAGGGAATGATGTTTTTGAGTGTACTCGTGGCAAGTGTCGTGTGTCGTGTGTTTGCATTTTAAGTGTGCAAGAGGATGATGTTCTTGAGCTTACTCATGGCGAGTGTCGTTTGTATACGGTTTAACCAGCTTGTGGACATTTTGTAGCTTGGAAACATGCGTAACATGGGTGTTTAACTTCTTTGAAGAGACAAAGGTAAATTGATTTTGCTTGGATGGTTGCAGTCGGTGTTAGATTTGTGATGGACAATATTGCGATCCAAAACAATTTCAACATGATAAAGTTTGGTGACCGTGTGGGTTGCACGACGTTTCAGGGCCATGGCATCTTTTGTAAAGTTGAAGGAAGAATAGATCAATGTCATTACAAAGAATTATTGCAAAGAGGTTTACCATACATTGTAATGGCATGTGATCTTGATCCTTCTCGTTTTATTTTTCAGCATGATAATGATCATGAACATACATCAAAGAATGTCCACCATTGGTTGGGATCAGAAAAAAAATCTTAAGTCCTTAGTTGGCTTGCACAATCTCATGATACAAATCCAATCGAGCATCTTTGGGCATGGCTAAAACACTCTCTCAATCAATATCAAAGGGCTCCAACACGACTTCTAGAGTTGTGGGAGTGTATTGAGGAATGTTGGGCTTCCATGACACTAGAGGAGTGTAGAAGGTTGCATGAGAGCACGCCAAAGTGAATCCAAGCTATTTTAGCTAGTAAAGGCATGTGGACAAAACATAGGGTTGTTTGTGATAGAGGACATGCAAAAGTGAGTAAAGGAACAAAATTTTGCTAAATATAGATGTATTGTACATATTAATGTGAAAGAGACATTTATTCCCATCAAAATATAGCCTACTCAAACTATTATCTTGCACAAATTATGGTTTGTGATGGCCTATTGCCAATTTCTCTACATTGGTGAATGATTCAAAAATTACAAGAGTTTGACTCATTTTTGCTACACATTGTAGCAAGATGTCTTCCAACATCTTATACCATGTTCACTTGTAAGTGGTGTTTTTCACTTGGTTAGCCCCTAATGTCCTATGTAATCATAATATGGTCGTGACCAATTCGTTATGACCCCTTTGACACTAGTTTGGATGGTTTCTAGATTGTTTCAACTACTCCTCATCTTCATGTTCAGGTCTGCTATGTCATGCCACGTGGATAATTTTGATTCAACATATTTAGTTGTTTTGGATGAATTCAAATATGGGAGTATATTCACAACAAGTTTATAGTGGAACCGCTTCACAAATGCATGCATGACATTCGTCACCTCCGCAGTGTAGGGCAACATATCCTTAACATGTTTTATGTTGATCCATACGTGCAAACGATTCCCAACTGATCTAACAAGTTGCATGACACTCAAACGTAACACATCCGAAGCATCCACTGTTGAAATTTTTTGTTGGACATATGTTATTGAGTGTAAATCTATGTGGAAGGTGCGTAGATATGTCATTGTTGCCTCAAATTACAAAGGTTCCCCAAAAATCACAAAATAATGGTTTCAAGATTTGTGAGCTAATTTGAGTAGGTATATTGCCCCTCTTTTGAACGAGGTAAAGTTTTGTCATTTGGAGTTTATTTGAGTGGAGGTTCGATCAAAAAACCAACCCTCGTTTTTTCAATTCCAAATTGTTGCCCCTCAAGACCATTACTGACATTCCTATCATAATCTTCTACGTAATAAAACTACAGCATTAAAAATTGGATTGTGAGTAGTCACCTCCAACCTACAAAACATTTATACATATGGAGTTGTCAAAAAACACTTTAGCTACGATCGCTACGATTGCTGAAACCGAGGTCACATTTATGAACATATTTGAAGGAACTTGGGCATGGGAAGTTAGTGGTAGATATAATTGTAATTTTATTTACTAATTTAGCTCTCCGAAATGAGTTCCCGCATTTAAAAGAAATCCCGAGATATTTCATTGGGAACCCCGTTGCCTGGTCTAACGTACCAATCGGTGAGGCAAGGACCGTGTATGGCTTCCCTTAAGTTAGAAGGTGAAGTTACCAAGTGGGGACTAAGTCCCAAGAGCCCGGGAACAAAGGGAACGGGATTGGAAGGAGCGTGTTCACACAGCCGAGCGAGAGGCCACTTCACAAGTTGATTCGATTTCACCTTCAAATGGCCCTTCTTCCATCACTCGTTCACATGGGTAAGAACGTTACTTGGGAGATTACTAGTTTTTATCATGGGCTTCTAGCCCCATGCATTTATAAAAGCAAAGCACCGTCTCATATTGGGCCGGACCCCCTATGGCTTGGTCCAAGTTATAAATTAGTGAAGGAAGGACCTTGTATAGCATGGTAAAGTTACCGTAACCTTCCGCCGTTCACATGGTTAGAAAGAACACGTCCTAGGAGACGACTACTTTTCATGCTTCGATTCTAGTGCCTCCATTTATAAATGACCGAGTATTTCAAATTGGGATCATGCTACTATGGCTTGGTCTAAAACCTAATATTGTTTGTCATTCCTTGTGATTTTTTTTTGGGGGGGGGGGGCATTATAGATTTACGATGTTGCAATTGATGTCGCTTATTAAGTGATTCTTCGTTCAAATTTCATTCATCCACGTCAATATTTCATTACAAAACTATTGGGATGTATATAGTACCAAACTTTGTAAGTAATTCATTACAGAAATGTAGGTGGGATGACGATACTTGTAAACTACTCGTAAGAAGTGATATAAAATACCATATGACACTAAATACAAATATTTAGTGTGCTTGGATGATTTTTTTTTTTTATCATGCAATCTTCATGCCTCCATTCATAAAAACAAACCCTATCTCCAGTTTGGGACCCCCTACCATGGCTTGGTCTAAGTTACCAATCGGTGAAGAAGAACCTCGTATGGGCATGGTGAAGTTCCCAAGTGAGGACTTGGTCCCCGAAAGGCCGTGGGAACGCAAGAGAACTCAAGGGAACGGGACGGGACATGGGTTGTGTTCACACGGGCCGAGTAGGACACCAACCCATATATTGATTCAAGTTCACCTCCAAAGGGAATGGAACTCCCTTCCATTGTCCATAACATTCGGAACATAACTTACGAGAATTATGTTTGATTATGCACTTCGAATGACTTCATTCATAAAACAAACTAAATTATTCCCATCTCACATTGGGAAACCCCCCCCCCCTCTCCTTTGGCTTGGTCTAAAATACCAATCGGTGAGGCAAGGACCTTGTATGGCTTTGATGGTGAAGTTACCAAGTGGGGACTAAGATTGTGTCCGAGGAGAATTTTGGCCATAATCGGTGAAGATCCTAGTAGTGTTTCCAAGTCCAACAATTTACATGTTGACATCTTTAGATTCCTCTTCATTAATATGAGGTATATTCTATAGATTCCTATAAAATGCTTGGTAATTTTCCCAAAGTCTTGTACTTTCCTCAATCTCAACCAGTTCATTTGTAACTACCGGAGTGGTCGATTCTCCCTGTTCACTGGACTTGAGAATATATGGGAACTCAAGGGAACACAAGGGAACGGGATGGGAAAGGGATGTTTGTCACACGGGCACTTGGGAGGTAAATATAGGGTAGAGGATGCTTAGATCAATACTTAAGCGATTTAGCTTATTTTTTGAGTCTGTTGGCTTAGTGGTATGCATGATTGGCTAGGCAAATTGGCTTAGAAACAAAATAAAAATAAAATGCGCATCATATGAATATATTATAAAATTTTGAAGTCACTTGCTCCTAGCTTCTTGAATCCATCCCTAGACTCCCATTTTTTCAAGGCAAACAACTCCCAAAACCATCCCAACATTCGTCCAAATGCTCCCATTTTCACCCAAAGCCATCCCCACCTTTTGCCCAAATTGTCCCCGCACTAAAACCAACTTTCCACCCAGCAAGAAAATTAAGCTCTTAGAACTTTTGCATGTGGGATATATATAAATGCATATAAGTGAGCCACCTCTAGATACATTCTGATGCTTCTTCAAATCCAATCCCACTTTTGCCCAAAATCAACCCCGCATTTTTCTGGAACCACCCTGCTTTTCAACCAAATCCACGTATGCATTGCATTGGACGTTCGGATGGTTTACGATGTGTTCCGGGCATGGGATTAGGAGGTGTTCATAGGTGTTACTTTTGGGGCGGAGTGTTGGATTTAACACCCTCTACCTTACATGTTGATGCAAGTTCACCTTCAAATGACACTTCCTTTCCATTGTTTGTATGGTTCATAACATTATTTAGGAGGTCATATATATATATATATATATATATATATATATTGAGGGACCTATATGACCACTTAATGACTATGGCCTTGCTTTGGATTTGCTGACCATCTCGTATTATTTGTGTGTTTCATATCCTAGGAGAAGTGGGCTCGTCGGAAGAATTAACAATTTAAGACCCATCCACCTTATTTGTGTCATGTTTTATGCACTTCCAATGATTCCGTTCATATAACATTTTTTCATCTGACATCGGGACTCTTGTGCTTGGTCTAAATAAGGTAGACATGCCTAATTCGGTCACTTGTTTGAATCAAACACCTAGATACGAGTGGTATGTGGTTAAGTGCGGCCCCAAGAACATATGCCCAAAAAAACACGTGGTAAACAAAAAATTGGACTACGAGCTCAAATATGATAATCGTCTAAATTCAATATTCAACATACTTAGGGAGACCTATATGAACACTTGATAAGCACAAGATGATCTTCAATTTGATGATACATAAGATATTCACATGAACTCCAAGAATTATAAGAAAAGTGACTACGGCCTTGATTTGGATGAGCCTAACTATCTTGTCCCGATCATGTGCTTTAATATCATAGGAGAAGTGGGCTAGTCGGAAAAAGTAACCATTTAAGACCCACCCACCTTACCAATGGGTGGGAGCAAGGACCTCCTTGTATGGCTTCGATGGACTGGGTCCGTGGGAACACAAAGGGAACGCGAAGGGAACACGAATGGAACGGGATGGGAAAGGGGCGTGTTCACACGTGGAGCGGGAGGCCAACCCTTGGGCAAAGAGGAGGGGCTGGCTGGCCCTGCTTCTTCTCGCTCGCTCGTGGACACCCCGCGGAAGCAACAGCAGCAGCAGCAACAACAACAAGAGAGTGTTGAAGAGAGAAGCGGGGCAATCGCTACGGGCGAACCCAACATCCCATCGCATCGCCTCGCCTCGCCATAGCCCCAGCCGTCGCATCCGGGCGAGACAGATCTGGGCACCAACCCTACCCTACTCTTGCCTGGCCGAGTACGTCGCAGCACAAGACCGACAGAGCGAGGCAAGGCAGGAACGCTGGAGCAGCAGGGGCAAGAGGCGGAGCAGGAGCGCAGAGGAGAAATGGCTTTCTCGGGCACTCAGCAGAAGTGCAAGGCTTGCGATAAGACCGTCTATTTGGTCGACCAGTTGACGGCCGATGGCGTCGTCTACCACAAGTCCTGCTTCCGTTGCCACCACTGCAAAGGCACTCTCAAGGTTCGTCCCACAGGGTTTCGTCTCCGACACTTCCCCGCATTCTCGTCAGATTGTGAGGGATGAGATTGAGATGAGATGATTTCAGATGAGATGGTACGAGATGGGTTGGGTTGAGGGGAGATGAGGTGAGATGAGACGAGACGTTGTGTGCTTGATGTGCGGGGTTGGTGGATTTGTATGCCAATCCAATTTTCGGACTAATCTTCTGAGTGAGTGGGTGAGTGAGTTTGTGCATCGGATCGAAGGAAGTGGATGTGGTGTGATGTGTGGTACATGCGAGGGTTTCTGTAGATCGCATGCGATGGTGCATGGATCTGTGGTTAGACTATTAGGTCGTTCTCTCGCATGCTCTGTTCACACAAACCGTTAGGTTCGTGGGAGCTAGCCATGCAATCCAATGTTATTCCCGTTTGTTTTTTGCTCGTGGATAAAGAAGATCTGAAAGGTCACCGTCACCGTCGCCTTCGTTGTCAAGAATGCAATGAGGAGAAGTGTGGTCATTCTTGCGGACTGGATTCGTTCTTGGATAAGATGGATTGGGCGTGAATCGAAATCTGTTGGGAGCTTCAAGCACCGAGATTTCGGAGAGAATAGTCAAAGGAGGCACTACAGGTGTTGGAGCAGAGGTTTTAACAGAGCATCCCCAGGGGATCAATGAATTGATCGCGCTCTTTTTCGTATGTAGACCCGAATGCGTGGGAGAATCATGTTAGGGCTCGGTGCTTTTTGCAATTCCTTCTGAACGGACGGAGTGTAGAAAAGTGATTGATTTTGTCAGAGTAGATGGTAATTCAATTTTAACAAGGGTATCTGTAGATTTCCTTAATATATGTTAATGCGGGGTTAACGGGCACTATTGGTAGACCTGCTTACTCCATGTATGTGGAGATCAAAGGCAACACCTTTTCTTAAATTTCATACTTGAAATTTCCTATAATTGAAAATGGGAATGGTGGACTCCTTCATTATTGGCAGCTCGGTAATTATGCATCATTGGAAGGAGTGCTCTACTGCAAGCCGCACTTTGAACAACTATTCAAGCTCACTGGGAGCTTCGATAAGAGCTTCGAACACAAAGGCACTGGTGAAGGTCAGTATGAAAAAAACTTTCTGACCTGCTCGCATTGATGATTTGGGCTGCATTATTTAACCAAGTTCATTGAAGTATTGTTACTCCATTGTTGCTTTACCTTCAATAAGTTATACACTAAAGGAAGCTAATTCGATTGAGTTTTTTCTGGGTTTGGCTCTGGACAGGAGGCCTGAAGAAGCAGGGGTCTGAGAAGTCTGAGGTATTTTAGGCGTCTCATTTTTTCACTTTCCTCTGTAGTATTTTGGATGATTGGGGAGATACTAATTAGCAAGTTAGTTCCTACTGGAATTACTGGTAGTCGCAGGTTTTTTGATGGGATTAAAGACCTATCTCTTGCTTTGTTTAGGAAAATATGTTGACCTATTTTCGTGTCCGTTGCTCATGACAAAATAATGTAAGCACAATATCCCATGTTGATTTGAATTGCTCTGCCCCTATTATTGCAGATGAAAACACCATCAAAGGCTTCATTGATGTTCTCTGGTACACAAGAAAAGTGTATTGCTTGCAACAAGACTGTCTATCCAATTGACAAGGTATTGTGACATTAACTCATTGGACTTATCATGTCCTTAGTGATACTGTTCCTGCTTTGTTGTTGCAATTGTATTTGACGCCTTGCTTGATTGGGTTTTCGTCATCCGAAGTCCACGGGGATGTGATACAAAAGTGATGAGTAATAACCTCGCTGGGAGGGTCGATGGCGTTTGCAAACTGACGTGAAAAAGAATTGATGGCTAGCTCGCCTAAAAACGTTCCACTGATGGTTGATTGGAAGCTGCAGATTAAGTTGTAAATATCTTAATTGATTGATCCACTGCTTAGGTTTTTGTTCTCCATCATAGAAACTTTTTCAAGGTGGTCAATTTCTTGTGAATACTCAATGATTTTCTGAAGTGTTCATATGATGGTTTAACTGGAGGGTTTTTCTGTTACAGACAACTGTGGAGGGGTCACCTTACCACAAAAGCTGCTTCAAATGTGTCTATGGTGGTTGTACCATCAGCCCCTCCAATTATGCTGCTCTAGAAGGACGACTTTACTGCAAACACCATTACTCTCAGCTTTTCAAGGAGAAGGGGAACTACAGCCAGCTCACAAAGACCCCGGCATTGAAGCCTACCGCTAGCAATGCAAGCACCGAGTCCTAGATCCTTCAAGGCCTTGGTTTCCATCTCTCCGAATTCATGCGCAAATTCATTTTGAAAAAGGTTCCAGAAGGTGTCCTGTACATTTGTTTTGCAAGGGGATATGGGATTCCGGTCCTGGGGGAGCTTTCTGGTGTTACTACAGAAGAAGTTTGACTCCACATGTTTCTAAGGTTTGCCTTACTTTGTGAGTGACAGTCACAAGGTTACAACCACACTCTTATTTGTTGTGTTGGTTTAGGTTTCCCGTAGGCTGATACATGTATCTGGTTACCCTTGCATGTTTTTGTGGAGTTTACTCTGCAATCACATTGATATGTTTCTAAGGTTTGCCTTGTTTCCAATTCCACAGTGAAAAATCTGAATCCTGGAGGTTTAGGGTTTATCACTTTAGTGTCATGTGTCTTGCAAACCTTGTCAATGATGCCAAGAAGAGGTGCTTAGCTCAAGCTGAAGCTCGATATACCCATGTCCTTTTGCACTCAAGGGTTCAGGATGTTCTGTATAATCTCTTCTATATGGCATCTCTGTTAATCACTGGTCTAGGACAAGGGATGTAGTGAGTAGCTGTGGTATTAGGCTGTCGAACCATCCATCTTGGATGCACAGTGGATCATGAAGTGTGGGACACATTCATGAAAATGTTTCTATTGAGGAAGGTAAGGAGCAAGTAGCCTTGCTTTAGCTGAAGTGCAATATACTCATTTCTATCCAAAAAGATTTTGATTTGTGAATCTTTAGAGATTGGAACTCCATTAGGGTTTGTATCTTTATGTAGAGGAAACATTTTGTGTGCTTCAGTTCTAGACATTATCTCTGGATAATTTGTGGACCTGGTATTTGCTAGGAATAAATTGACGTATTTGACCTGGCAGTTTGCAATAAAGCCCTATTGACTGGCTTGCCCTTTTGTACACTAAATCTCATGATCACACTCCTGCTAAACCCAATTTCCCATGTTTGCTCTCTTTTGGAATTTTATGTCATGTTTAATGACTGAGTCACATGTGATGAGCAATGACAATTGAGTGTGGCTCAGAGAATACTTCTGTGGGTAGTTGAAGAGAGCTGGCCATATAGCATTGTGGGCGAATTAATTACAGGCCCTGGATTGGCCGCTGACTTTAATCTGAGAGGGCCTTGGATGCCAGTGAGTGTAGTAGAGCTTGACGTCAGCTTTGAGTCCCTCAGCTACACCTGATGTTTACTCACTAAGCTACATTTGGGGTATCTATTTTGAGAATACCATGTAGACGGCACAGTAGATGTTGCAGGTTTGGTAAACTCTGCTCTTGTGCACTAAACCATCTATCTTCTTCCGAATATTTTTGTTTTCAACCACGAGATCAGGTCCTTCTCATAACTTCTGGTATTTCATTGCTGATTATATACCAGCAGGATTTACTTGGTGTATATGCTAACAGCAGCTCAAAGAATGCGATTCGAGGCACATGGGTGTTATATTTGAGGATCAAATAAGTATGTGTTTGTTTGTTGGGGTTTAGATACGCATGAGCTAATAGCACAACAAACAAATCTGTCTACGCAAGTAGACGAAGTACAAGTTCACAAGCAAACGTAAGGCAAATTGTCTGAAACTTATAATTGAGGTTGAATGCCATGTTACTCCACCACCTTAGGTGAATGTGATGTGAAATAATGTTACATAGTGTTTCTGGAAAGGGTGAAAAGGTGATAAGACCATAGCAATGCGTAACACTTTTAATACTTTTAAGAGTTGAATTGGTGGACAACGTGACCTGCAAACAACCACCAAATCAAGTACCATAAAGAGCACCTAATCTGTCAGCAGACTAAGTGACAGTGACATCAACACAGGAGGAAAGTATGGACAAATTGTTCCGGTAGGAAAAATTAGGTCCTCGAAGTTGTTAGTTACTAATCATGTAACAGCTTGTTATTGATCGCATCATTGTCTACTTTACACATAATAGTCTCAAAAATTGCACATCGTGAGATTTATCAGAGCCTCAACCTCAACAAACCATCCCACAAAGGTAACTGGTACAGATGAGAGCCACCTCCTAGTTGCAAATCCCAAGCATTCATGAAGCATATTGTGGTGCACTGCAAGTGTGTTTTATATGAAGCTGATTTATTGTACCAATGGTCAGTACTATACAGAGTATAAGCCAGGCTAGATTGAATGATGCAGTGATTTAGTTCTACAGTCTGAGAGAAGCTATCACTTCAGGTTTAAAATCAACCCGAAGACCTAGTACACGACGGACTTCAGTTGGGGTGAGGCGCCATGTCATTGGCCCTGAATTTTCACCCCAGTAATCCAAAATTTCTGATACTCTCTCAAGATTCAGAATAGTCGCCATCTGTGTCAATCGTGCAAACTTGTCACGAACTGTCCGCTGGGTCATTGCTGAAAAGTGACCGACCAGGGTCCGAGCGTCTCGGTCCAGCTGCAGTCCTCCAAGTTGATTGAATCTCTTTTGAGTCATTATAACCTCCAATCGCTTCACTAGAGTATCTATAACCAGATGTACAAGGGAGTCATAGTTGTTTGTTGTCAGGAAGGGCTGAAGCCAGGTCACGTTCATGTCCACTGCATGTAGCAGCTTCTGGACCCATGGATCACTGACTTCGTTCTCAGCATATTGTGCTTCTGTGAGTTCATAGCTAACAGTTCCCACCTATCAAACATAAAGCAAATGGTCACATAACATGCAAAGAACTGGAAGGTCTGTGGTGTCCAAAACCATGTATAAATGGTCAACATTGCTATCCTAGAACAATCCTAGATGACTACAATCACACTAACTCAATAAATTAGTGTGAATAAGGTCGTATAGCATACAATATGGGTACACGGTTCTACTTCATACATTTAGAGGTCAATAACTTGACTGGGGCCCCTTTCCCTAGGTGTTGGACATCATCAACTGTATGTAAAGGAAGACACTCTCTCACTAACTTCGTTTAGAGAGTTATGCCCACAAAAATGTGATCCATCGAGTTCAGTAAATTACATCAGAACCTTCATGTGCAGTCTGTGGAGATTTCAAAACTGTTCAATGAAGTTGTAATGACGCACTAAACAAAAGTGGTTTCCAGATCACATGACAGCTCACTGTGCTTACCACATCCAAAAGGTTCCGAAGTCTGGGAGTTATGCTGTTCGACAGCTGCTCCAAGCCTTGGTTTCCAATCTGCTTATAACGATTCCCAATCTCTTCAAGTTCCCTCAAAGCCGACTTAACTTTCTCCCTTTCCCCTGGTCCTCCAAGTGTCTAGCATACAAACCACAAAAGGTGTTAGGATATATCAATATCAACCCTAAATCAAGTATTGGGATTTTAGCTGTTTGTTTCTGAGAATTAATTGCCATATTCTCTAAGACATATAGGTGCAAATGTTTTTCCATGCTTGAGTTTTGATTCAAAAACATTCAAGATACATGACATTTACAAAACATCCTAAACACATGTCTAAACACAGGTCTTCACACCCATACTTGTGAATTAAAAGAGTGATATTGGCCTAAGGATCTCAATTCATGTCCATCACATATGTGAATATGATTATATCTAGCTTCTTTAGGAGGTAACGGCACAAATGAGATGGGGTTTGGCAGGCTGCTGTGAACCTCGGTTGCTCATGTGTGAAGCTTTGCAAGGTAGTCTCTTTCTTCTCTTTAATGTGGGCCTTAATAATTCGAACTAAGTTTTCTACTGAACCAATCATCTCTATCCACGTATTTAGAAGCTAATCGTTCTTTGACAACCAGTTTCGAACCCCAATGCTTAGATGACATATACCCCACCTACATTATTTAACTACCCACACGAAAGAGAAGGGCTTTAGAATCAATGCTTGAGAGACATGAATTACCTCATACGAGTGCTCTTCAATGTCATGCTTGAGCTTTCCAACATACTCTGCGCTGACATCTACGTTGTTAAGAGCTGTTGCCACTTCGATGCCAACCTTGGTGACAGCCACGCCTTGGGAGAAGAGCTTCAGGAACAAACTGGGTTCCCTGATCTTTCGTTGCAAAGCCTCACTAAAATCATTATTTAGCAAGGTACCAGTGTGATTGATAACTTGCAGCACTGATCGTATGTTTGAAGTTGAAATCGCACGCCTTGTGCAGCTCTGGAGAACATAGAAAACATCATCCACCATGGATGTAGTCAATCCATCTGCAACGAGCTCGTCAATCTTAACAGCTTTCTTCACATTCTCACTCATGAAATACTCCTCGAGCGCGACGTAATAGCCAATAAGCTCTTGTATTGACAAGCCAAAGCTCCCAGACTTGAAGGAATTCGACTCCCTTGGACTCATCTGGCTACCTGCAGCCCCTGCTTCTCGCATCTTTGTATTCATAAAGTGGAAATAATCCTCGCTTGTTTGACTCAACAACATCATCTCTTCCAAGTAAATCTCTATCTCCCGGGGATCTGGACCTTCAGGAGCACCAACAGCCAGCAAATTCTTGTTGTGAATGGAAATGTCTTTAGTAACCTTCAGGAGCTTTCTCTGCTCAATATACTTCTTGACGATCATAGTTCCCCGTGCATTACACTCCTCCTGAAGCTCCAGCATGGCCATCGCAATGCCTTCCTCCCCCGCTAGGTCGAACAGAAGCTCTTCATTCTCTTCGAGAGCAGATGCAATATCCTTAAACACATTGTTCAAAATTCCTACAAAATCAGCTGTGGCATTAGACCGTCCACCCTCCGCAGGCCCTAGAGACTGCACCAAATTCTCGAAGTCACTTTTCGCCCGTAACGCAACAACCTTCCTTAAGTAACCTGTGTAGGATCGGAGTCCTTCCTCCTGCAGCCTAAGAGGTGGGTAGAGCTTCACAAACCGGACTACATTATCGTGATCCTTTCCCTCGATGGCAACAGAGAGCTTCTTTCGAATGATGGTCTCCAGCTTCACCTTCGACTCTATCATCTGCTTCCGCTGCTCTGTTCCAGTTTCCCTTCCCGCCGCACTATCTAAAACCTTCCCCGATTCATTAAACTCCGCATCCAGCTGCAAGAATGTCTCCACATACTTAGAGGCCGTCTCATAATCCTCGACCTCGAGAGCCTGTTTTGCTCCATCAATGCAATTCGTTCGATCAACAATCGCGTCAATCCTCACCAGAGTGGATTGCACACGCGATTGCGCCAGATCGAGCTCCCTCACTTTCCCACTCACATGATCCGCAAGAGCACATGTAGACTGCACACTCCGCAGCATCTGCTCCGAATCGGATCGAACAAACTCCAGAACCTCCGCGGATTGGTGTAACCCTCCGAGCTTCTTCTCCAGCCCATGCCGTTCGTCCAGAAGCGCTTCCAGCTCGGTGTCGATGCTTCTTTCGTACGCTATGCACTCGTGAAGCAGCCGTGTCATGGCTCCCACATCCGTTAGTGTGCGGATCTGCTCCAGCACGTTCGACATTGGTGCCACGGGCGCAAGCACATCATCAGGTACCATTCTTGCTCACCCTAGGGTTTCAAGAACCGAACAAACCCTGTCTCGATACCGCGAGATGTAATGCACAATTGAGACATCCACTACGTGCAGCCGAATGCGAGCCTATGGTTCGCGAATTTTGTGATGGTGAGCGCGCACGATGAGAAGTAATGCGGTGTAGGTGCGATCTCGATCACGCCCCCCCGCTGCGTCCATTCTTGCCATAGCCAATCTTTCACCACCAAAACTCTAATCAGACATGGAGGGCATCCCCACGAAGTCAACACAATGCAACTCGCTAACGCTATAGTGGTGGCTCCTATCTTTAGGGTCCCATATAGCGGGCCACGAATTGGGTCAAGATGTATACCTAAGGGCCACTTCACACACGAGACTGAGAGCCCGTGACCAATACACTTCAAGCACTCTCATTGGTGGAAAAGGCGGAGCCGGCCCAAGTTCGCTTCACAGTATGCTTGAGGGACCAACGGAGTATGTGAATGCAAGATGGATGTAAAGTTTACATGGATTCCTACAGGGCATCAAATGGATCATGTTTCATGGTCATTTGGACTATTTTCAAAAAACAACTCTTGGAGGTAGGCCCAACACAAACCTGGGAGACCATGGCATTCCGAATGCTCACAATCATTGATTTATTCTATTTTATCATGTGCGAGGACCTGTTTGAATAGAAATTCATTGAAATAGCCTTTGGTTGAGGGCCCGGTCTCATATGACTTCACACTATACTTGAGAGTTCATGACCACATTGCATGATTTTGGAGGTGTCTTGGGATGGTCTTTGGACACTTTCTTTTGGGCTCTCACAATTTCATAGTCATGGCTCTTGGCTCATGTGTGAAGTGGCCCTTAAGGTGCCGTGTCTTCAATGGTTAATTTTTGTTGTTTGCAATGATTCTCAATTTGGATTTTAGAGTTAGCAGTTTTCTTGGATCCGCCAATGTGATATGAGATTTCAATGATAACCTATGGATTGCTTTTTGGTTGACCTCCCCCACCCCCCACCTTCCCAAATTATGTTGACTACCTATTGAACTAAGATTGGTTAATACTTTTTGAACACATAGTTCGATGTTTTAATACACACATCTTTTATGCCAATCTTAGGTCCGGTTTACACCATGGACCCACGTGCATGGATCATGAAGTCAGACCATGGAAGATGGCCTTTTTCCATGGTCCAACTTCCATGGTCTTTTTTTTTAATAAGATAAAATTTACAAAGCCTTTGGGCCCCTCTCTAGGTGTAAACCAAATGTGGACCAAGAGGAATGACCAGGCACCAAAAAGTGAATGTGCTAATTTTTTTAATATATGTCCAAAAAGGGCGGTTTTGAAAAATTAAAGTTAGACCATTTTTATTTTTATTTTTGTCTTCTCTTGTCTTCATCTTCTCTTCCCCAAACAAATTTCATTAAAAATTAATTATAACAATATTTCTCTGCCATGGGCCCTTGCCTTTTTCTACCAAAGCACCTACTTTGCCTCTCCCATCGCAAAACATGTTGGACCATGTTAATGGATAATGTTGGCCTTGCAGTATGTCTTTTGGGGAACCTCAAACTTTGACATTTTGTCCTTTGTGTAATTTGAAGTGATCCCAAGACGAGTTCAATAACCAAATCACATATTTTACAAGGCCTTGGATCAACTTCATGATGTGCATCAATGTACTCAAAGAAAAGGGAAAGAGGGAATTATCATATATGAGTGTATCTCTCATTCGTCCAACATAAAAACCTTTAAATAGTATTCCACCAAAGGTTACTTTGTTTAGTTGATTTAACACCAGAATTAGCTATATAGACCATAATTAATCTACTCAAGAACATTTGAGATGGTTCAACAACATGTCTATAGGGGGTCAAGTTTTTTTATATTGGATGGATGAGAGATACACTCATATTCGATAATAACATATTCTATTCCCTCCATAACATTAGAAAACCTAAAGCTTGCATTTCCTTTTCTAGAAGAGGAAGCTAGAAGTAGACTAGCTAGGTAGTCACTAACTAAATTCTAATCAATACCATGATTAGTTGCCATGGACATGACAAATACCTTGTGGGGTTAGTAACTTGTTGCACCAATGTAAGCCTCACATGCCATCCAATACACCTATAACATGTTTGCATAGACTATTTATAATTTAATGTAAATATTATTTCGGTTAGTTTCAATTACAAAACTGGTGGCATTCTTCCCATGACTTTTCACCCTTGCATAGTGAACAATACTCAAGTTGAGCACTAAATTGAATATTGTATTTACTTTCATATGGTATTTTGTGTTATCCGGGTACCTTTTTCTTCTTCTTCTAATGGCACTTCTTACGAATAAGTTTACAAGTATTGTCATCCCAACTTACTTTTAGTTCATCCAAATGCCAACACACAATTTGATCAATTTTGTATCCTAACATTCATGTAATGAGTAACTGTCATCGATGCTTGAAATTTGGATGAACTATCACTTAGTCACTGACACATTTTGCAACAGTGTAAATATATAATGCCCAATTTTTTTACTAGGAATGATAAATAATGTTAGTGTTGGTGTTACATTTAGTGTTGGTGACACTACACGGGCACTTCATAATTAGTATTGAGCAAGACAAATAAAACCCGTGACACTAAATACAATGTATAGTGTATTCATAAAGGTGATCCAACATAAGGGGGAAATTATTCTTCCAAAATTCCTAGCACTACACTAAGAAGGATATTTAGTGTTTGATTATATTTAGTTTTGTAATTACCACCCTACCCTGATCAATACTAATTTCAATTCCTTGACAATTAGTATTACACATAAATGTGTTGCTACCTTCCCTACTGCCACCTCCCTTATATATATTCCATATCCACATATTACCATAGTTGATATTTAGTGTTTGAGTTTACATTTAATGTTACTTACTTTCATAGGATTATTGATATTTAGTGTATGTGTTCGTATTTAGTGTGTCAAACACTAAATATACTATTTAGTGTAGTGGACCTAAACCCTAGTGCTGAGTAATGTTATGAGTCTTCTTAGAAAGGCAATATTTTTGTAAATATGTCAAAATGTCCCATACTTTTAAAATATACATAAGTCGTTGCTTCTATGACAAGCTGCCCTATCAGTACTACACGTGAGACCTTTCTGTCTTCCCGCGCCCTTATTTTACGAAAAAAAGGCTCCCCCAACGTCCTCCGCCGCAAATCTACATTTCTGCCTACATTCCTCTTGAAATGATCTTCCCGTCAAGAATATATAAGATGGAACGTAGATTTCGCGCTTCCTTCCCGCTCTCCCCCCCCGCGGCCTTCTTCCTCCACACGCGTTGCCATTTCGCTTGCCACCGCCCCCTCGCACCGAATGTACCGTTAGGGCGGGTGAGTGTGCGCAAACCTCTTCAGTAGTGGACGATCGTGAGACAAACGTTTAGCATACGCGAGCGCCGATCTGCCGACGTTCCATTTATGAAATTTGATAGCCGGAAGCTATGGTTACGAGTGTTTGAGCCATTACTCAATTCGGGTTTCTGTTCTATCCGTAGAATGATATATCTGCACATCCATATATTGTAGATGCATGTGCAGAACTATATGGATTTCGGCATCATTATGCATTTTGCAGCTGAATTAGGAACAGTAGAGGGATATTGAGGTTTGTACTTGATGGATGCTCAACTAGGGTTTTAGGTTCTAAAGACGAAGGTGGCTTCAATTGGCCTCGTCGAGCAGAGTACGCCGAATTTGATAGTCGGAGGCTATGGTACGAGGATTTGAGTTAATTCCTCAATTCTGGTTTCTGTTCTACCCCTAGGACGATGCGTCTGCACATCCTTACACTGCAGATGCATGTGTAGTACACGGATTTCGGCATCATGTGTTCCTTATTTTTGCAGCTGATTAAGGAACAGAAGAGGCATATTGAGGTCTGTACTTGACGGATGCTCAACTAGGGTGTTAGGTTTTTAAGAGATAGGTGGCAACAATTGGACTCCTCGAGTGGAATACGCAGGTTGTTGCGAAGAACAGGAGAGATTCAGGCCAGATTTAGTGATTGAAAATCTTCGAGAGTTAAATTTTCTGGTGTTTGAGTTTGAATTTGAGACCTCACGCACGATTTCCTGCTCGTTGATGACGATTAGGTTCGGATTGGCAAGTTGGCGATAAGCAGGCATGGAGATCTACATGTGGAAGATGATGAGTTGAAGGGAATTGGCAATGTGACAGAGCTACATTGCTAGTAAACTAGGGCATGATGTCCATTGTCGACACTGTTCTGTTATTATGTCATTGTAGAAGGAAATGGCTGGGCAATTCAGACCGACAACTGACGAAGATTTTTAGTTCCGAACGAAGTAGGGGTTAGATCCCTCGGCCGGATTTGATTTATATGCTAGGCCTCGAACATTGCACAAGGCATCAGAGTACGGGGACGATGTTGGAGAAGTTTTACACAAGAAGGAAGACGAAGGTTGCCGACGTGGCAGACAACCAGAATGAATCCGTCTACAATTTCCCAGTAGAAGTAGAAGTGGAGAGGGCTACGAACACATTTAAGCAGGGATCGAACAAGTACTTCAAATCTTCCTGTAAGTTTCTTGAGCATTTACAATTTCCTTTCAGTCGATAACACATCCCACCTGGCATTGACCTGATTGCATCGAATACTGGCAGATAGCGAGAAGGCCAAATTACCTGTGACAAGTGGAAGGTCGGGGTGGCAAGGTCAACAGTCTGCAATGGGGAGGCCCCATGACCAGGTAGTTAACGTTTTAGTGCCTCTATACTTTGTTGAGATCGTCTCAATATTTAGAATCGTAAGTCTGTATGGACAGTTAAATATCTACTGGTCTTTGGATGTACAAAGTATATGTCAATGTCCGGGAAGAGTTTTGGACATAATCGGTCGAGATCCTAGTGTTTCCAAATCCAACCTGTTACATGTTGACATCTTTCGGTTTGTCTTTACTAATTTGAGTTATATTCTTTAAATTCCTTAAAAAATTATCGGTAATTTTCCTGAAGTCTTGAACTTCAACTGGCTATTTCTCAAACTCAACCAGTCCATCTGTAACTAGTCGTCGGTTCTCCCCGTTCAATGGTATATGTGCGCAAATGTCAAATACAATGGTCTAATTTAGCATTGCCGACAATGGTCCTGTAGCAGCGGTAACCAGTCTCGAAAGTCCTGCGATATTCCATTGTCAGTCTTTCTGGTCTACCGAATAGGACAACTCTGCTTCCATGATATGAATTGGCACTTCTGAAGATCCCTCGACAAGGTAGCTAGAAAAATCTAATTTGCATGAAGAGAATAAAGAAGAGGAGTTTGATTTCTGCCATGTGTTTTGTGAAGTCACTACTTAGTGAGGGGAGGCCATGGTTCCTGTACTATGACGTTCTGAGTATCTCAACATGTTATTCTTATTTTGTTCCATAGGTGAGTATGTGGAGCTCTAGTTCAAAGCCAGGGATGCCACGACAGCATAACAGTGTCAATAAAAGCAACCAGAGACTAGTAGCTATCAAAGCCTCTCGTGTGAGGCTTGGGCAGCATTACTGTAGGTTTCCAGAGGTGAATTTCACCCCAAAATGGATAGAGATAAAGACGATCAAGGGCAATGAAGGGTCTCCGATAAGTGAATGGCCTCTGGAGGAGCTGTGCTCATTCGAAAGCTACTACAACTTTCATTCTGATAGTGTAAGAAAATCTCCTACAGGAAACGACATGAATGGCTATTTTTTATTTTGCCTTTTGTTATCCAGTTGCATGATCAGAAGCATAGTTTCATGCTACTTGTACAGTTGAATGAACCGAGTATAGTTCACATTGAATTCTCTTATCAAGTGTAAGCTGTGTATTTTTATTCTGCATTTGTAATTTGACAATGTGCCCCTGTTCTTCAGACTGAGGATACAAAAGCAGTGGTGGGTTTTAAATTTCACAAGAGAAGGAAGGATGGACTTAATAGTGCTGACATTTGTAGCACTGAAGATGGTGAGTTCCATAGTACATGATGAAATTCTTGCCACACTTAAAGGAAAAATCAGAGTTAAATTTATTTATTCATTGAGGGAATCCTCTGTTCTTACGTAGTTATGACACCAATTTGTTCAGACCTAGTTCTTGGATATTCCTTGTGTTTGTTCAAGTATCTGTACATTAAGGGCTTGGTGCCTTCAGCATTTCATCACCTTCTTGGCCCTTTCAGCCGTTTGGCTGCTCTCTGACACAGGTGTCAACGTCTTGGGTTCAGTTTTCACCTCTTTTGTTCCTCTCTGGTTTAAGTAGATTCCATTGCTAACTTCCAGTAATCCCAAAGAAGATATGCTCTTATTGATAAGTGCAAGTGGCAAGTCTTCGTGAATGTATTTCATATAGTGCTTCATTATCCCAAGCACTAATATATTGTAATTGCAAGTACTTCAACCTTCAACCTAACTTATTGAACATGCCTTATAGATCTTGCAACCTCCTTTGTCATGGAGGTGGACAATGAAGAGTGGTGCAATCATCAGCGAGAGATCTTCTCAATGTCTGAGAAGTACAAAATGGTCTGGAAACGCCTTACCAGGTACTTACCTTCTATGAACTTTCTTAAAAAATCAAGGAAGGCCCTTTGATACTTGCACATGTGCTCTTATTTTTAAGGTGACCAAACTTTATTATTCAGCATTAAGCCTCCTGAGTTACAGTTATTCTGAGGTTTGGGTTTCCTTTCACTGCTGAAAATGTGGCAAAGCTTAATACGTACATACCAAGAAACCACCTAGTCCTCTGACTTTTTGATCTATGGAATGGTTGTCTCTGGCATAAGATCCTGGTTACCTCTAACATAATACTGACAAGGATGTTGAAACTATAATTGAAGTATTATACTATGATGTGCATGTGGGCTTTGGAATTGCCCTGCCATGGTAGATAGATACAAGTAAAGACTACAAAACTCTGAATTTTTTGGAAATATAGTTTCCATTCTTGTGTAAATGAAACAGAATTGCTAACAAGTGGCAGGATCTTGCTGTCTTTGTATGTCAAGAGATGAGGCAGTAGAGATGAAAGGAAGGCTTTCAAGGAGTCCACTTAAAGAGTTATCGAGCAATACTCAAGCAATTAGGTAACACATAATTGAGTAAGATAGCTTTCATCAAGATTTTTTATTGTTTGTTCTTGTATGTAGAAAAGAACAGGTTTTAAAAATCTGTTATTCAATGCAGCTTGTAGATGGACTTAGGGTGCTATCTGCTTTGAACAATTCTTTTGCTTTGATGTGGTCTCCTGAATACAATTTAGTTGATCGGAACCTGTTTTGGAACTTTTACAGAGAGAATATTACAGAGTGGCATCCACAAATCTGCTCACCCCCCAGCAGGTATGATTTGTCCTTGCTCCATTTCTATTTAACACTGGAGGAGTTTGCATTGGTGGCATAGGAATCAGATTTCTGCAACTGTCTGTCTTAGGCTACTTTTGTTTTTGTGTAATTGAAGATATCTCATGAATTTATAACCTTTCTTTGGCTGCTTGTGACAGACCAAATCGAGAACTACAAACGTTCGACACCCTTGTCTTTCCCCAAGATGATCCGGATGCTGTCACAATCACAAGGAAGGATGTTGAGGTTTTACGACCAATGGGATTCTTAAATGATACCATCATTGACTTCTATGTGAAGTAAGTTCTGAAGATATTTATTCAAAGAAAGATTCACCTTTCAGTGTATGGGATCGTTATTTACCTCATTAGATGTCAAGGTGCTGCAGATATGGATAAGGCTCTGTCACAGTTCATGAGTAAACTCGTGTTTTCTTACAAATTTCTTTTATTCGAAATTCCACTTCCATCATTTGCATCCTTCACAAGACTGCTCAATTTCTTCTTTTTGACTGCAGGTACCTGCAAAGTAAGGTCCCACGAAAGGACCAAGGAAGATTCTTTTTCTTCAATAGCTTCTTCTTTAGAAAGCTTGTTGATTCCAGGAAGAATTCACCAGATACTGATCAAGGCAAGGTTGACTTTGACTTTGAACGTGTGAGGAAGTGGACTCGGAAAGTGAACTTGTTTGAGAAGGACTACATTTTTATTCCTGTCAATCAGAGGTGCAACTACTATTTTTGCCTCATCAAATACTTGCAAAACTCTACGTTGGTATGCCAGCACTAGGGCAGCTACTGTAGGAAGGGTGATGTTTACATTTTATGTCTGAGAAATCCAAACATATGGGTTTTGATTGTTGTCTTGTTTACCTTGCTTGAATGATGAGATTGAAAGCATAGAAGGAAATGATCTCATGGTGTGATTGGCAGTTTGCACTGGAGCCTTATTATCATATGTCATCTTGGCGCCCTTGATCGGACACCTGGTATGAGGATGTATTTTCTTAATTTGGATTTTGGATCAATTTTCGCTATTGCATCTTTTCCAGCTTGTTCTTTGAGTCTATGGTAGGTTAGTTATATGCGATTATATGTACTCAGTGCAACTCATTTATACTGATTCATCTTCATAATTGATGCACAGATGAAAGCATGGGGACACCCTGCATTTTGCATCTGGATTCTCTTGAAGGTAGCCATGCAGGAGTTGAAGGGCACATTCGGAGGTAAGGTGATGGAAAAGTAAACCTGTAGCCTAGGATGGTTAAATGTCAATTATCAATGTGCTCAGCAATTTGGCCATTCAGACCCTTGTTCTGGCAAAAGCCTGATGCATATTAGCTCATTCATCCAGGGTGCTTCTCCTGTGAAGCTCTTGTGGTTGAATTTGCGACTCTTACAACTTCCCTTATCTGACTCTTATTCTCTCTTCTATTTTTAATATCATATTGATTCCATGAAGAAGTGTTTGTCAGTTGTGTCCCTTGCAAGGGATGTTCAAACAAAGTAAATTTAATCTAGCTGAAAATCTGATGGAGTCCCTTAGTAGGGATCACAATGGAAGGATGGTCAAAATCCTGAGAATCTTAGATACCTTATATGCTTGGGTGCAGGTATATTGAAGAAATATGGATGAGAAGAAAAATTAGTTCGCTTCCTGATAATTCTGGAAGGATGCCGTCCCATATGCAATTTATAGAAGCAAAGGTATCTGCATGCTTTGTTTGTTTGTCTAAATCTGGACTGTGGATGCACACAATTGAAAATATTTATCTATTATTCAGCTTAGAATGTTCTACAATTTCTTTAGCTTACTCTGTGCTACTGCTGTGTTCCCAGGTGCCCCAGCAAAACAATCACTGTGATTGTGGTACTTATCTTTTACATTATGTTGAGCTCTTTCTTAGAGCAGCACCTTTGCACTTCAGCCTTGCACGAAGTCAGGGATTTCCATATTTTGTAAGTATATTTTCTTTCCTATGCACCGAGACTGTCTTTACTGCAACATTTGTATTTTAGTCGGCTGGGAGGTCAACAAATTCGATATATGTAGTTTGAGACTAATGTCTTGTTGGATTTTTTGACAGCTTACAAAAGAGTGGTTCAAGTCATCAGAAATTTCAGGAAAGCGCTGCGCCATCCAAAATCTCTTATACCAACTTCATCAAGCTTCGCTCTCATGTGCAAGCAAATTGACAAGGTCAGAAGCAAATATGTCCTCTACCGGATATTTGCATGAATTGGATGATGGTGATGATGAAGAGAACGATGAAGTCATTCTTGTAGGGGAAGTTGCAAATATGACACGGGAAAAACCATGCCCATCCACCTCAATCTTCTCTGCCAGCAGAAATGGTTCAGATGCTCATGCAACAGTGGTGCGCCCTGAACAGACCCCATTGATACTTGGGAGCTCTACAAGGTGCAATTCAGAAGGACAACCTTCACCAGGTGACAAAAAGTTTGGCTCTAATGGAATTTTGAAGTTTTTCCCAGTCGTGAGTGGAAATGATGACATGCAAAGCTACCGCAAAAAGCAGAAAGTAACAGGGGCACCATCCGACTGGGAAGAGGATACTGAGCTCGAAATTATCCATGAGGATCAAACACAGAGAACGACGGAGGTTGACATAGTCAACCCCCCTTTAAGTCGTAGTAAACCTTGTGTCCGCAATATTTCCAAGTACTTCAGTAGTAACCAGAACTGTGATATTTTTGACATTGTATCAGGGAGCTGAAAGGACAGGATAACTGCACACCAGGAAATTTGTGAATAGTACTGCACTTTGCAGTATGAGGTGGAATGAGCCTGTGACATCCATGAACATGCAAGTGTGTACTGGTGTGGCCGTTGCAACCTGTGCAACCTGTTAGGATCCTCACGGTCCTCCAAGTATCTTTAAGTGCACCTGGACCTGTTCTGTGGATACTCTGAAGGCTGCTTACACAAGGGGAGCGAGCTTATGAGAGGTGCCAAATTCCAATGTACTCCAAATTGTCCTGGCTGCCAGAAAAGGTGACATTCCTTTGTATCATTGTATATGAAGATGAGCGGGAGAGGGTTGTGTATGCCGCTTGATGAAGAAGGAATACTCCGAAGCTTTTGACAAGGTTTGGAGAGAGCTCTTGTGTAAAGTGGATAGGACTGATAGCTTTTGAGCTCTGGGAAAGCCTGCCAAGCTGGTAATGGAAAGTGCTTCACATGCAACATAGGTGTGATTCTGACAACACGCAGCAAGGAGATGATATGCCATATACAGGTGGTACAAAGCGTTAATTTTCAAACACCTCATTGGGTGTCTTTCAAGAGTTTCAGTCAGGCCAAGCCATTTTGGTGACGTGTCTATTCCTGATTGGATACAAAGACACATTATTACCTGCAATCGATGATCTTCCCATGGCCTCACCACAACATCTCCTAATGGATGCATGTCGTTCGGCGATTGGATGTAGTAGGTACTGAATACCTACCTTACTGCTACCGCGGCTCAGTAGTTTGGGGCCTTCGACAGCCCCGGGCAAGTCTCACATGCATCACTCATATAGTGTACATAAGTATATGTGCCTTTCACATTGATAGTTTAGTCATAAGATGAAACTGTGTCTTTTTCTGCTTCCTGGCCCACATGCTTCCTAGAATGTAGTATGCACTCCAAAGATGTCCATCAAATATTTTGTGGCCTTTGGAATCAAGCAAGAATGGTCCAGGTGTATGGGCTCACAGCAGCATATGGTTTCGCAGGACCTCCAGTTCCATCTGTTTTGCTCTAATCAGGTTTTTTGCAAAGCCCTGTAGTCTATCAACCTAATTGTCTTGATGGTCTTGGATCCTCCCCTGCTGTTTGCAACCAATGGTTTCCTGCGTTTACTAGTGGCCATTATAGTCATTTGTTAAATATCAGAAATGTGTCTAATACTATGAAACCCATTTAAACTTGCAGTGGTGTGCTCTTATTCCACATCATGGGCTTCCAAATGAATCTTGTGAGAAAGGAAAGATAGAACCAACATAGAGGGATCTATCCATATAGTGCGTTCTTTATTTGTGGGTCTTCTTCGATTTGGGGTTACTAGTGTGCAATCAATGAGAGGAAGGACCAATGAGGGATATAGATGCTAGGAGAACTGGGATAGGGATTTATGTGTGCAAGTTTCTAAAACAATCGTGACCATTCATATTAATTTGAAGGATGCATTGAACAGTTGAAGACCGTCAGTGCTTATGTTAACCCTTCAAGGACCACGGGTTAATGTATGGCCTATATTCACAATTTCAATGAGCCTATCAAGTCTCGGAATCATATATTTTTTCATATTTATAGGTTTAGAAAGTTATCAGTCCGTTATTTTGTGTCAAGGATTAAAATATAAATATAGTTATATGTGACATTGACAAACAGAATATTATGTGTTTATATCCGAGGGCATCCAAATAATGTACTTCAGTCCAAACCTTCAATGACATTGATGTATTCAACCAACTTGAAAAGTGCATGTGAACTTGTGAAGGCTATTCTTCACACAATTTGCTTAAAATGAATCTATGTACATCAAATACGTGTTTTTGTGCATGGAAGTGCCAAATTGGGCCTCTTGGATGCTAATGGCATAATTACACTTTTATGGTATATAGTGTCACGTGCACTCTTTGCGAAGGCCTAACCTAGGTGCTTAAAGATCTCTTGGTGTCATGTCCACCAATTGTGAATATGATACTATTCATCAACTTCAATAACTATGTTACTCAAAATCTATACATGTTATGACATTTAGCATAGCACATTGGGATACTTGACATGATAGTTATGAGTTTTAGTATGCAAAAGGGAGATATTCTTGAGCATAGTAATGTCAATTGTCATTTTTGTACATTTTTAGTCAACTTGTAGACCATTATGTAGCATATGCATACATTTCATAACATTATTGAAAATACTCATGTCAAGATATTAGGAAGTACACTTGAATGTCAAGTGTCATGAGGTGACACCAATGGTGAAGTTGTTGATCATTAGTATAACCTAGCATATGCCTCAAAGTAGGGTCAATGACACTATCACACATGTGACACTAAATATTGTAAACGGCGTAGTAGTTGCATGTCTTTTAGTTTTCTCAAATATTCCATTACTCTTTGCATGCCTTTGCTCTTGCCTTGAAACACATACTTAAATCATAATCTTGGGACTTACTAAGGTTGAGGCATCCATATATGACTAGGTCCATTTAACCACTCACCAGGGTACATGTAATGCTGACATTAAGAGAACGGAGTTAAGGTTTATGTGGTGGTGGCTTGTGATTGATTACCCTCACAAGAGTTTCGATGACTGTCATAGCCAAGAATTAGTATTTGGATGACCGGTTATGAGTCAACCTACATATTGACTATGTGTTCCCCTAAACTTTACCGCTTCAAAATTCCATGTTAATGAGGAAGAAGAAGAAAACTTGCATCCTCCTTGGAATTTGTTCCTCTTTGCAATCAAAATAATCCTCAACTATTACTCCTCCTAAACATATGCAAATTCTCTTATTTTACTGGTTACAAATGCCTCAACATTAACTTAGAGAGGAACAAAGCAATGAATAAGGAAGGAAGGGAACATAGATTCCACTTTATTTGTTAGACTAAGTCATAAGTAGTCATTCATTCCAATGATGTGGCACCTCTATTGCATTTTCTTTCTCTAAACATTGGTTTGAGTCTATGGTACCTATCTCAAGATGAGATATTGTAAAGGAAGTTCCACTACTCCGTTTATGGTATTTAGTGTCATGTACACTATTTGTGAAGGGCCTAAACTAGATGCCTAGAAGTCTCAAAATGTCATGCCCACTAATTGCCAATATCATTCCATTCATCAAAATAAGTAACTTCTTTAGGTGAAAAAATATCTGCATTATGACATTTAGAGTAGCGCATTGGGATACGTTAGATGACAATCTTGGGTTTTAGTATGCAAGGGGAAGATATTATTGAGCGTACTAATGCCAAGTGTCACGTTTTTACATTATAGTATGTAAAGAGGAAAATATTCTTGAGCATACTAACGGCAAGTGTCCTTTGTGGACCATTGTGTAACATGGGCATGCACCTCATAACACTATTGAACATATTCATGCCAAGATATTAGTCAGCATACTTGAACGCCAAGTGTCATGAGTTGTCACTTATGATACATAATAACCTAGCATACACCTCAAAATAGGGTAAGTGACACTATTATTGATTTGACACTAAATACCATAAACGGTGTATTGGAAGCATAAAAAAGTAGTGGTGAAATGATGATTTGTGAGGATCAACCGTCCGCATCATCGAGGCACTGTGAACGCCCCCCGTGTGGTCGGGGGCTAGGAAGATGTTGGCCATTGATTGCAATCTGACATATCTAAATGCTTTGATGTTGCCCCAACTTTTGGCTTCTCTTCCCCTTGAGTAGAGCTTGAAAAACTTCACGTTGGATGAAAAACCCACCTTCATCCACTCACAAATCTTGAATGAACTTTTGAAACTAAGTCCTTCATTAAAAGGACGTGCGGAGGAGATGATGCCAAGGGGGGTGCTCAAACTCCTACCTCTACCTTTTGAAAGGCACTACCAAGGGTACTAACCATCAACTCCAAGCCCCTTTTGTTGATCAATCTTTAAATGAAATAAAACTTAACTGGTTGATTGAGAGCATTTTTGTGGGATTTTGAAGGTTCCCGTGCCCTAAGTTCCCAATGGAGTTCCCCCGAGGGAACTTTGAGAACCCTCTAGAAACCTTTTAAATCCCACACAAATGCTCTCATACAATGGAACGAACAATCAACCCCCTCATCTTGCAAACATAGATTTTTCATCCGCCAAAATTTCATCTGTCAGAAGATTTTTTTCGAGTTGCTTGAGCAGTTTCGTAGACTATAGGATGGGGCTCTGTGAATGGATGACTTGGATGTAGTCTGCCCACGACCACACACCCTCCATTCAAAATGTCTCAGTGACAGGAATCAACCGTGGCAAAGAAACATTAAATTACCATGTGACATGTCCTTGATATTCGGTATGTCAACCGTGCCAGGTGGCAGTGGGAAAGCTAGTTTCGCCAAGTGGACGCCCGAGTTCCCCTCTTGTACCAGATTTCACTTTCGTGGGATACTTGTATTTTGGAAGTGAAAATGTAGTGGCTCACAAGCATTACTGTTTCCCACCTACCCCTACATAGGTTTGTTGCCAATTCATCTCAAGTGACACTCGAGTGCACTATCCGAATTGGTGTGTGTTACTATTTGGAGTTACGCAATGCTATAGCTATTTAATGAGAATGTAATAATTTACCATGCAAAGTTACTCATGTTTAGTAGTGTCCAAACAACCTATTGAACTTCTGTTAGTAAAATTTGAAGTCACGAGTGACAGGTTATTGTGCTACGTAACTCCAAATAGTAACACACACTAATTCAAATAATCGGTGTGATTCAGGGTCTTTGAAGCTAATTCTAGTGTCATATCAACTAAACGAAGTAACCCTATGATTGCATACTATGTCAAGGTTTTTTATGTTCGATGAATGAGAGGTACGTTTGTGTAGGATTTGTCTCTCTCTCTCTCAACCTTGGATCTGATGATTCGCTCACGGGCTGCTCGAAAATATAAGTTAGAAAAGAAAAAATAAGAAAGAGTAGAGGACGCTGCAAAGTCCCCGGGGCTTCGGGCACTGAAACTCTTCGACATAATTATTCTCCTTGCTCAACGGCTCACGGCATTTGTTGTTGAGCTCAAGTTCGACGGTCTTTGTGAAGACACAAACTACAAGCACCTACAAACACAGTAAGATGAGCAAATCAAGCTCAACCACTGACGATTTCAAGGTGTAGAACTAAGTTTAGTTAGCGGACATATCACACTTATAATGTGGCTACAAACTTGAGTTAGCACATGTTTGCTCGAGTAGCATGTTTATTTCTGTTTATCGGTCAATCTTTTGAACTATGTGCAACAATGTGTGTAGAGATGGTGTATACTACCTATCTCTAAGGAAGTAGTAAAGCCTTGTTGACATCGATAACAAGTAAGAAATTTGCCAACACCTGATGTATGCTCTACTAACATACTTTGTGGTGTTCTTGGGAAGCATGGGCACAAGTGAGGACCTCTTCTACAAGTGTTGCATGCCTTCTGAAGATCTGTCCACTCATTTCAATTTCCAAGGACAATATTCCTTGAGTCCATAGTATTGAATTTGAGTCTATCTTTCTTGTTTTACACCATTATTTTCTCTCTACTCTTTGATGACTCCCGGATTGGGCTCTACACATATTCTGTTGATAAAGCAGTCGGCATAGAAAAAACAAACTAAAAATGAAACAACTAGTGTAGTCGTTGAGCTATACAAGAGGAATCAACTAGATTTGTGATTCTTGACCTCTCTGCAGTAAATAAATACAAAGTCGGGGTAACTCTGCACACAATTATAATTACCTAATACTCTGCACACATCTATAATTTCTTGACACCTTGAAGTGTTAATATTGTGTGCTTAATCAAAGTTTAGTCATGATCAATGTGACCCCTCTTCGTAGTGAGTGAGTGGTATGTCGAGGTAATTCTTTATACATGAACAATCATCGGGGATTGGGGAAGTAAAAAATCTATATGCTCAACCGGATTTTTGGTTTGGAACAACGTGAGTAAGTGTTCTCGGATTTAGTTCTAGACTCTGCTTCATAATGACCAGATGAATGATTGATGTAAGTCTATACACAACTATAAGAACTCGGAACTCGGAACATAAATTTGACAATACCATGTGTTCAGTTGAATTTCCTACATAATCGGCTTGGGGTGAACAACAAATATTAACTTGATCTCAATAGTTTTTACCTCGAAGGTTGAAATAACACGTTGAGGAACGAAAAGTAATTGATGATTCGATTATCAAGACCCTTCTGTGCAAGGGATGTATGTTGTCATTACCTAACACAACTCTACTTGTATAGCGATGACATATCTTATCAAGACAAGAGTTCTATCAAGACAAGATTAGTCAGCTCTCCCCTACCCTTGATACAAACCACTAGACATTGAAAATCGTCAATCAGAACGTTGGGATGGAATTGGTGCACGAGGTACATGTGGCTAATTTTGTTACTTCTCTTAATTGGACAACTATATATGAGTGGTATGTGGTTACATGTGACTATGAGAACCGATACGAAAAAACCATATGTTTAGGGATTGGACTACGTGCTCAAAATATGATAACCATTATAGGCGCAATAGCCAACAGAATTGGGGACCTATGTGACCAATTTATGAGCATGAAATTCCTCACTATGATACCGAATAAGATGTTCATATGAGATCTAGAGTTTACGAGAAAAATGGGTACAACTTGTATTTGGATTTGTGAACCGAATTGTACCAATCAAGTATTTCATATCCTAGGAGAATTGGACTAATCGAAAGAATAACCATTTAAGAGCCATCTACCTTAGTATACACCTATACTTATCAATACTTAACCGTCCATCCTAAAAACTTGACCCCCCCCCCCAATTGTGTGTGTCTATATTCATTCGAGGTATTTGAAGGTAACTATGGTGTCAAATTAACCTTCAAGAAGTAACCTTTATGTTACATCCTATTTTAGAGCCTTCTTATAAGACAAATGAGAGGTGAGCTCATATGTGGTATTTCTTCTCTTGTTAATCAATCCTCTTTATACTCAAGCCCAAGTTGAGAGCTCGAGCTTGCAATGTTGGTGTGTTTGATTGACTAGCTTTTCATTGAAAGCTCAAACTATTGAGAGTTTGACTAGTTTTTGAGGTTTGAATTGTTAAGGCGAGTGTGAAGTGGCCGTGCTTAAAAGCGAGATATCGAGGGTGAAATGGAATTCTACAAAAACGAATTCATCACAAGCCAAGGAATTGCTTAGGAGCCCAATGATTTAGGGTCTACAAAGCAAGACCTCAAACTCTTGATGCTTTTAAGCGACCTTTGAGAGGTAGCATAGGCTTTAAGATGAGAACTTGCCAAAAATGAACAAGAGCTTCTTGTAGTCATACTACATGGGATCCTGCGTTCAAGATTGAAGCCCTCGTATGAGTTTCATTTTGAAGGGCTCCCAAATTTCAGCTCTTCAGTTGAAGGGCTGGTCCAAATCCGAGACGTCAACTTAAGAATATAGAAATGAAATACAACACTCATGTTGAACTTGTGCATGGATTATATGGTACATGGTTCCAGTACAATGTGAAGAATTAAGAATTTAACCATCTAACTCCACTTCTTGTAGTGACAATGCCCTACGCTTGTTGGTTCTTGTGGTGGGCAAATTTGATATTGAGGACTTCAAGTGACGTCTTCGTTTTCAATTTGAGGCTGCGTTTTGAAGGGTTGTTTTGAGAGAGGTATATTTTGAAGGGCCAAATTGCGTTTGAAGGGCATTGAAAACTTCAATCTTGAACACTGATGGGATCCATCGGGTTGCAATATAAATGTTGTAAGCTCAAGTTGAAAGCTCAAGAGAAAAAAAGTGAAATGTGAGCAAGCCTAAGTTAGAGGGCCTCGACCAATGAGAATGCTCACTTTTCCGAGCTCTCACCTTTCAACATACCCCCCCCCCCCCCCCCCGCTCCCTCTCCGTCCATCCTTGACCCCCTAAACCACCCAACCATGAAGATCATGGGTTTCACAATCAACATTGTAAATAATTGTCTAAATGTTGAATCATTTGAATGTCTTGAAAAGGTTAGAGAAGTGAAATTTTGAACCAAGTTAACTCCTCTTGCTACAAACATATGTGCCCTACGCGATTGAGCTATGTAATTGGAAAACTATCATGTGTCACTTTCAAATATGTGAATTTATCACAGTAGTGTATTTGCATATTTCTTCCAACGACGCATGTCAATTGCCTAGGATTTGTATGTTGGTAGCATCTTTTGATAAGACAAATAGAGGGGTGGGGGGGGGGGGAAACTATAGATGTCGACAGAAAGATCACCAAAGGACTTCTCACTCATGCACCAAGAGGGTAGACACCATCTCTCTCCCAAAGCCCACATATGCCTTGGAGAATGATTGTAGCGAGGATTGAGTTCATATAAATGATAACCGTGTGAAAGATACAATATCAACACATGAGTTTCTTGGCAACCAACCTGTGCCACTAGAAGAAATATGCAAATCTAAGACTATGATAGATTTTCATATTTCAAATGACACAAGTCAATTACTTAGGGCTCGTATGCTTGTAATGGTATTGTCTTAAGTGATTGCTTGAGTTTAGTATCTTGTGGTTAAAAGTGAGAATTGTTATTAGCAAGAAGAAACGGTTAGGAAAGCTAAAAACATTTTGGGCATTTAATGCTAGTTTTAAGATTTGTTTCTATACTTGCGAGGATGGTTCGTGTGATTGAAGAATCTTGTTAGTATGAAGGGCAACCTATGATGAGTGAAAGTGATTCGCATCAATTGGGAACTTTGTGTTTTAAGCATTAATTGTACCACTCGGCAATGGACACATAGTTGTGCATGAGTCCCAACATCTATCATAGGCATTCAAATGGTAGCAAACAAGTGAACATTGTGCGCGGTTAAGTAGCCTTGTAGGTGTTCAAATGCTCATGTGTAGGTGCATGTCAACAAATTATTTTTTGGCAATAAACATGTATTTATTGTTTATTGATCCAACTTGTTGCTAAATTTAAGAAGTTATAAGCTTTAATGTGTGTGTTTTCAAGAAAATTTGAGCTTTGGCATGCGTTCAAGTTGAAGTTCAGTCAAGATTTGGCATTTGACTTTTGCCTTCAAAACAATTCCATGAAGAATGGGTTCTCTTAATAATAAAAAGATCGAGGTTCGATTGGGGTAATTAGGCTTGCTTACAAATACATATAGTCTAGGGCAACCATATGTCTCTCTTCTTGCACGTTGTTTTCTTGCATGTAAGTTAAACCAAGCATTAATAATTGACATGCAATTACATTATAATGTATATGCAATTAGGTTTGCAAAGTCAACCCAATCGCACATATCACAATAGATATATGATTTAGTAAATAATTATAATCAGTGTGCCGTGTTAATTAGAATGAAAGTTACTTTATGTCTTGTTATGTAGCATTAAGTGTCACGTGACACCCTCTCCAGGTAGTTGACAACTAGTTGTTGCAAGGCAATTAGTGTGGTCAATGATGAATACCTAGAGTGAGGCAAACTCGTTCACACGTTTAGTGTAGTTGACTTGTACCTTAAATGGTTCCGAGCTTGCCTTGAGGATTTTTCTTGGTAAGCATGTTGGACAAGATACATTGTAGTGATTCATTTTTTGTCCTCTTCTTTCTTCATCCGTATAGTCCTTAGTACTTACGCCAGATGAATCCACAAAGCATTGGGTTAACCGGAAACATCCTTTAGAATCTATCTATCTATCTATCTATCTATATTTATTTATTTACGGAGCCTCCTTTGGATGGGAGACCTAAGGGCCACTTCACACACAAGACTGAAGGCCCGTGACCATTGCAATCTAAGAGCTCTCATTGGTCAAAAGGGCGGAGACTGTCCAAGTTCACCTCACACACAAAGGTGAAGGCCTAAAGGTCCAAAGAAGACTTCATGGATGAAAAGTCTACATGGAGTCCTACATGGCGGACTTTGGATAAGGTTTCATGGTCTCCCGGAATTTTCATCAAGCCCACCTTCAAGAGGTGGGCTTGACACAAATCCCGGGAGACCATGACTTTTTATTTTTTTATTTTTTTTTCTAGTAAGACAAATTTCATGATAGATTGCCAGGTAGATTCCATAACAGATTCCAGGACAGACAAACACCACCAAGTAATTCTCTTAAATTGATAGAGTTTGAGACATGTTATATTAAACCAAATCCTCCCCTTTTTTTTCCGCCAACAAACTATGCAATGGTTCCGCAACATGGTCCATTCTCACTTCACACTACCCTAGAGGGCCCATGACTACATAAAACGGCTTTCCCAACACCCATGGTACGGCCTTTGGATGAGAGTCAAGGGTCCTCACCATTACAAGGTCACGGCTCTTGGCTCATGTGTGAAGTGGCCTTAAGAATGGATGCTCAAAACACAAGGGCATCCCTATTAAGGTAGATGGGTCTTAAATAGATACTATTTTTTTACCACGACGCTTTTCTTAGGATTTGGAAGGCGCAATTAGTACAAGATGATTAGCAAATCCAGGTTGAGGTTGTAGCCACTATCCTTGTAATTATTGGAGCTCATATGAACTCCTTATTCACTGTCAAAGTGAAGGTTCTCGTGCTCATTAGACAGTCATATAGGTCCCCTCAATCATATTCACCATTGAGCTTAGAATGGTTATCATATTTTGTCTTCGATGCAATCCAATGTCTTTCAAACACGTCTATGTTTGGTATATGGTCTTGGAACCACACCAAATCACATACCAGTCAATACAGGTGTTGATTAAGAAAATTGACCAAATAATTTTGGGGACCTATGTTGTGGCCTTCTTATGGTTCATTGTTAATGGAATTTTAACAAACCGTGACAACTCGGAATTAGCTAAATCTTATGGGATTCATCATGGCTTCTTCAAATGCATTTGCAGATGCACAAAAATTCAACCTCATGAATCCGAGTAGTATTAGGCAGGATAAAGTAACTAAATAAGCCATGTAACCCTCAGAAGCCTTCACCACATAACCTAATCCAAAGACCATTAAGAACAAGAATTTGTGAAAATAAATAAGTAAGTAAGTAAGTAAATAAATAAATGAATAAAGGAATAAGAGAACTCAAAATTTGAACATCACTAATTTTTTTCCTATTATCTCAATAATTGAACATTGATATTTTACCAATTGATAACCCAATAGGTATAAATGGTCGACTAAGATATTTTCAAGGGTGATGAAATTGATATTATAGTATTTCAACTCACAAGAATTCACGTTCTTGTAAGCAACATTGGTTGTACATTCATAGTTGTAAACACATGATATTGTGGGCTCAAAACTAACATGGGTCAAGAACAATGAACTTGACAAAAACTGTTGTGATACATCAAAATTACAATGAGTCATAATACTAGATGTAAGAAGTGTACGATGATATGTGCAAGTAGGTTGCGTTCACAAATAGGTTGCTTCTTTACCCATGCAAACGACCTTGGGTCAAAGTCAAACCACATAAACTTACAACTTTGTTTATTCATCCATATAGAAACCGCAATAAAAAATTAATTTCTCGATGTATTTTGTTATCGTGATTACAAATGTCCAAAATAGAGTAGAATGTGAAGAAATTGGCACGGGCAAGCTAGTTGCACGTATCAAGTAGTTGACAATGGACACCTTAAGCGTGTTAGCATCCCATGAGAAGGTATAAGTAGAGTACTCAAAGCAAGACTCGGCACGATTTTGGGGACAACCAAAAAAGTGTGACTTCATCAATGCCAAGCTCAATGTGTTCCATTCACACACGCCACAACTATAAGTTTCCATGGAGCCGGAATTGCAAGTGTTTCTTGAAAATTTGATAACGGACTTAATCTTCTTTTTCTTTTACTTTTTTCCTTTACTTTTTTCCTTTTTTAATATTTGGGTTGTACGGATATACATTTAATTGGTTTCATATGATGACGATTCCATGAAAAGTAGGAATTCGCCACATATGCACCCATTTAACCCACGAGTCATGTTTAGAAAGGAGACTTGGAGGAAGACTTAATAAATCACAAACTCAAAATTTGAGTGGCGTCATACCATCTATGAACTAAATACCATATTTATAATAAGCTACTTGTATGTGGAAACCAACTTGATTACGAAGAGTACGAGAAGAAAAATCCTTTCAATATAAGAAATATCGACGTGATCCAACCGTCACTTTATTGAGGAAGCTTCCACTATTTCCGAACATCATTGATAAAATTGATGAAGATGATCCTCACATAACGTTATTCAACACCTATTGTTTGTTCATTGGGCCCTCAAAATATGATGGCCGGATGCTCCGAAAGCTGAGTCACTTGCTCAGTTTTCAAACATTTGACTATTACATTCTAAGGGCCCACTGAACAATCTCCTATCAACATCAAAGTGTGTAATGTTATGCAATCTCATGTCAACATCAAAGTGGATGAAATAAGGTAGACGTGTCTAATTTGAATGCTTATCTTTGACTTGACACCCATTTATGAGTGATATATGATTAAGTGTGGCTCCAAAAGTGGATACCACAAGGACATGTGTTTAAAAGAGATTGGACTTCGTGCTCAAAACATGATAATCATTCTCAACTCAAGAGTCAACATAATTGGGAGGGGGGGGGACCTCTATGACCATTTAACAAGCATGGGAATCTTCACTTTGGTGATGAATGAGATATTCATACGAACTCCAAAAATTACAAGGATAGTGGTTACGGCCTCGATTTGAATTTGCTGACTATATTTTCATACTAATCACATGTTTCGTTGTATAAGCGAAGTGGACTAGTTGGAAGAAGTAACCATTAAGACCCATCTACCTTACATGTGTTGAAGTTATTCATTCACGAAGGATGTCACCTCCTACAACCTTGGTTTTCTCTTGGTTGCTTATACTTCAAACTTCAAAGCATCACTTGGGAGCATGCCGTCCAAAAAGACCACATGGGATAAAGGTTGTCCTTATTGGGCCGACTCCGTCTCAATATCAAACCCCTTTTCTTTCCGCCCATTTTGTGCCACCTAGAAAAGGCATTAAAGTCTCCCAAAAGTATTTTCATCTATACCGTGCGGAGCCGTACACTCAAAGGCCTCGAGCACTCATTTCGACAACAACAATATGGCAAGGTGGGTTAGGTGAGCGTTATACCACTCGCGCTTATCATTACAAGTGTGGGTTTAGATCGGAGTTCAAGACCAACATTAGTCGAGGTTAAGTTCAAGTTTGAAGTTTGCATTCACATAATAATTATATATAATTATATATATATATATATATTACAAATTTATTTTCTAAAGTAAAGACTAGTAATGAAAATTTTCAATAATATGCACACTATTTCATAACCCCTGAAAAATATTCTTTTATCACACATGGTTCATATCCCTACAAGGGAATCACCCCTTCTCGTATGTCTCCCCCCCCCCCCCAAAAGACTAAACAACTTCTTGCTCCCATCCTCTCCATTCTATAAAACAACTTCTCCTCATGGTGTGTCTTTGAAAAAATTAAACTTCATTGTATCCTAGTCTAGTTATTTGTTCACACCTGTTTTTACATATAGCACGTGCCTTATCTTGAGAATGAGATTCAAAATTTACTCTTAAAGTTACAAAAACCCTTACATGCTCGACATATTGAATGCAAACACTAATGACTATTGGTCAAGTTATCACTCGATTCTTTAGTTATCTTGGTCTCGCTAACCCTAATGTAAGTGCCTCGTGAACGCGCAACAAAAAGGTCAATGCTTAACATTATCTACTCCACGAGGACCTAATTAAGAAACATATGCTTCAATGTCAACAACCATACCCGGACGATATGATACAATAAACTTTTGAACACGATTTCCCATTTCCCTTTATGAGACTTCTTTGAGCATGATATTTGTTAAGGGACGCTCTCATGTGTGCACGAAGCGTTTGTTATGTTATAGGTGCCTCTCTACTTTACCCACGGACGCCGTGATTATTTGTACGAGTGAGTCCTAAATCATATAGAGCATTGCAAGCAAGCATGCTCATTGAACGAGCGAAGAAAGTGAAGCAAGTCCCGAGAAGATCACTTGACTTTCAAAGTGCGACGTCGGAACCGTTATTGTTTGTTAGCACTTGTAGTATCTCATACTATGAAATTGCATCTTGTATAGTAAAATCTTGGGCCCACTAAAAGGCATTAAGATCTTGTCATGCAACAAAAATCCCTCCAAACACCACAACCTAAACTAGTTCTCCGGCCTACCTATTTAGGTTTCTTCACACTTTGGGTTTTAGGACGCACTCAAGAATGATGTTTATGTCCATGGATGTGTTATGTTTTTAACATTTGGTTCTTGGTTTTTTTTGTTTTTTTTTTTCCATATGTTTTGTTGAAGTTTCATTATGAACTTTAATTTCATTGAAGTATATATAAAAAAACTACAAATATTACACCTTCAATTATTCATCATTGTGATAGGTCCGAGATGACCTTTAAACTACCGGGTGATATTGGAGAGGTACCCATTCCGGAATGGAGTGGTTGGCGGTTCGATTATCATTGTGAAATCTTCTCTCTGCTTGATGGAAAAGACTAACTAGGTAGATAGGAAGCCAAGAGCCCACTCACTACAAGGTAGGCAGTAAACCCCGCCTTGCACCAAGAGGATTCTTGAGCAGGGTAAGGCCAACGGGCTCAAATTCACATTAGATTGTCTGATGTTGGTTATTTATTTATCTTAGTGATATAGTGAACTAACAACAACAATTTAAAACCGAATTGGTTGCATTCACTTATGTATGTGGTAACCTGCAAAATGTAAGCACACAATCATAGGTTGTTGGTAAAAAAAACAACATGTGTACAAGCTTGTGAGGATATTAAGTTATCACCCAAAAATTCAAATGTAGAAAAATGGTTGAAATTTTAGAAACATACATGTATATCTTAACGCTATATCATTCAAGAGGGTCGAGACAGCAACCCCTCTCTTTTCTCCACAAGAATATGATATAATTCCTAATTAGTTTCATCAGTAGGAATATCCACTAATGAAATCCGCCTCAATGCATCAAGTGTTTCCAATTTCAAACTAGCTCATATGTGGCTCTTGATTAAATTTTGCTTGGAGAAACCCTTCACCAACATTGTTGTACTAGAAGGTATCACTAGCACTCTCTGCCCAAATTTTATGTAAGCCAGGCGAGGAAGGTGGGCATGGACATGAATTGGGCTTTAGTGAAAATACATTAGATTCAACGAAGGTAAGCATGTCTTTAACATGCAATCTCTGCCCCCGCCTCTTGTAGGATGTGGAACATGCCATTAATGCAAGACGATTAACAAATCCAAATCGTGCCCATAGCCACTTTCCTCATAATTTAAGAGTTTGCGTGATTATCCTATTCATTGTCAAAGTGAATATTCTCTAAGTTATTCAAATAACTGTATAGGTCCCCCCCTTTTATATTGACTAATTGCATCTAGAACATTGAATATAATTTGAAGACGTTGGCGATCTCTTTGTAACACGTGTCTTTTTGTGTCCATTCTTAGATTCGCACCCAAGCATACACCACTTGAATATAAGGGATGCATGAGTTATTATGTAACTTTATACATTAGTATTTGATTTGTGTGTGGTTCAATGAGGATCAAAGAACAAACACCAAAAGTCAAATTTGTAAAAGGGATTGCACTGCATCTTCCACACATAGTAAATGCAATGGGAGGACTCATATGTAACGCATAAAGCATGAGAATTGGGAAAGAAAAAGATCGTGCAAATTTCCACAAAAAAACGCATAGTGTTTCGCCCTTCAAAGCATCCTTCAACAAAAATGCACATTTATGACCACGAAAAAATGTGGGGAGGGTTAGTGTTTGATCCAATATTTGTTGATTCTTCATAGTGACTTTGCCTTTGCAACAAAAGTTTTGTTGTGTAATTCTAAGCGGTAGAAGTGAAAGAAACACACAAACACACAAACAAAAAAACAATCAAAATCAAATAACACCCACATACCCTAAGTGCATGTCTGAGATGACCCTAAACTACTGGGTGATAGTGGAAAGGTACCCATTTCCGAATGAAGTGGTTGGCAGTTCGATTCCCGCTGTGAAATCTTCTTTCCACTTGATGGAAAAAAAACTAACTAGGTAGATAGAAAGCCAAGAGCCCACCCACCACAAGGTAGGCAATAGTAAACCCCACCTTGCACCAAGGAAGATTCTTGAGTAGGGTAGGGCCAACAAGCTCAAATTCACGTCGGATTACATGATGTTGGTTATTTCATTTTACCTTAAGTGCCCATTTAAGATCACACACACCAGTTGAGCACATCTACCTTAGAATCGTTTTTCATATGCTTGTTGGGTTAAAGTATCGAAAGGAAAACTTCATATCTAATGCATTATGGATCATGACATCCACCTATATTTATATCAAGAAGTTTTACATGGATGGGTAAGAGGATTTATTTTATTTCAAAACTTTAAATCCGGGACGTAAACTATTTTCATATTTTAGGTTTTGGGACTTTTTTCAAATGTGAAAAAAAATGTTTCAATCGATCGTTCGGGAAGCGGGACGTAAAATAAGACTTTGTTTACAATGGGCACCCACCATGCTTTCAAAATTAGTGTGTCCTATTGGTTTTGAGGAAAATATCTACTTGTGGCCGAAGGCGTGTGGAGTCGGCTCCATGCCCTACATTCTACTTTGTAGCTTAAGGGCCAATGGATTTCTGCCATGTGTATCTTTCACACTTGAGTAAGCTTGGGCTTCATTGTGTCTATTTTCATTAGGTGAAACTCATCCATCATGGATGAAGGCGCTCTAGTAAAACCTACCCCTCTATAGATAGGCAAGAGAAAATTATCGCATACGAACGTATCTCTCATTCATCCAACATAAAAGTCCTAGAACACTATACAATTTTGGAGATATTTCTTTCTTTAAAGTTGATTTTATAGTGAAAGTCATTTTAAAGACCCCGAATTAGACTAGTCCAAGCCACTTGAGATGAATCAACCTAACCTATAGGTGGCCAAGTTTTTGGATGGATGAAAAGTTTGCTAGGGTTATGATAAATCCTCCTCATCCTACAGGTCGACGGCCAATTCATTCAAATTGGGCCTTGCTAGAGTACTTTGGAGTTCACGATGTCATTTATGGATTCATAAAATTCACCCAAGGTATATTTGTCTTAATTTATTTTCCCCCTTCTGATTGTCCACTTATCATAGGATGTGAAACACACAATTAGCATGAGATGGTTAGCAAATCCAAATTGAGGTTGTAATTCCTTTCCTCGTTATTTTCATAATTCATATGAACATCTTATTCAATATCAAAGTGAAGTCTCTTGTATATTGCATTTACGTAATTCTAGACAGGTTTTCAAAATCTAGACTTTTTAGTTGTCCCAATTCTTTCATAGGATCTTACAATACACTTGTAATATACCTAAAATTTATGGAAGATGTGTGAATCCTTAGTGATTACTTGAAAATTGTGTTTTTGAAATATGATGAAATTGAGATAGTTATTTTTATGTTGAATATATATAAATAAATAAATGTTGAGTAGTGAAAATACCATCATACAACTGCAATAATCATTATTAACTTTGCATATTTCTATTAGAGGACTTTACCATGCAATCTTATTGTAGGATCCTATGATAGAATTCAACATGGATTTGGACTTAGTCCTATTTTACTTATTGTAAAGATGTGTTCCGTGTTGGTTAAACGATCATAAAGGTCCCCCCCCCCCAATTATGTTGACTATCGAACCTACAAAGATTTTCATATTTTCTGAGCATGTAGTCCAATCTCTTTTGAAATTCTTTTCTTTTCTTTTCTTTTCTTACTTTTTGGTATCCATTATCAGAGCCATGCCCAACCACATATTGCCACTTAAATATAGGTGTCCAATTAAAGTTAAGTAATCGTTAGGCACGTCTACCGTAGTCATTACGAAACTCTATCACAAGTCAAGCCAAGCACTATCAAGGCCGTAGAGAAGGTTCAAGTACCACGATATGTACCACGCATGTACATATCACTTCTTGTATGCCAATAATCTAAGGGTTCATGATGCCTTTTCTCTCTCTCTATATATATATATATTTTAAGTCTCAAGGGAGACATTGAGAAACATAACTTTATTTAGATCCATAATAGTATTTTATGGGACTTACTTTATTCCATGGGATATTCCCGGATATTTCCCACGCAAACTAAATGGAGGGGATCCTTGAGAATATTCCATGTAATATTGCCAGTGCTACATAACAATGTTATGGATCTAAATAATGTTATGGAGGTTGGGACGATCATCATATATTTCTCATACCATGCCCACCACTCTAGGACCAGTGACCAGTCCACACCAGCGGGAGAGTTTTCATCTTGGTAGGAGTTCTTATCTTATATGCATTGGTGAAAGTGCATTACATTGCATTCAGTGAGGATACTATGAGTAGGACGAAATCTCCTTACTAATGATAATAATTTTTGAAAAGAAATGCACTTTCTTCATAAAGAGGGACTCCTCCTATTGCCCAAGATAAGCAATTGACTCCGTCGTGGGCATGGAGTTACTTGAGAAATATAGTGGACAAAAAAGGTCTTGTTCGTACAACCAAGTGTGGTCACATGTATTGTATTACCTTCATGTGCAATTATTGCGGGGAATGAATTAGTGGGGGTCGGACCATCTTCACCTTTTGAATTTACATACTTGAGGTTCAAGGATTCTTTTTGGTGCTATGAAGAGTTGGTATTGGTGTGATGGAAATGTCATGTCTCTATACAGTCTAACCTTGATAATATCACACCATCCGTTTCACCATAAAGTGTGATATAAACAAGGTGTGACATATTTGATAATGTCACATTTTGAAGATTTCTGCATAATGTGATATTATCAAAAAAAAAAGGTAGAAAATCAAAATGAAATTACAATGTAAAAAATAAAATAACAAATACAAGACTTTAATGTTTTTGAATGTAAAATCTAATTCAAAATTGTGAATAACAACAAGAGCACATCATAATGTGTCATTGAGATCAGGTAAAGACCTCTCACTAGAGACAAAGAAGCTTCTAATGTCACATTGTTTTGTTGATGTTAAATGTGCAACACCAATTTTAATGAGTTTGTCATGGGTTTTTTCCATCCCTAACAACTCCTGAGTGTTGAAAATCTGAGAACCTTGGCTAGCCATAAAATTCAAAACATCTTTAGCATATTTTTGTGCACCGCTTAGCTTCACTACTCTAGGCTCATCATCACTGCTATCAACAATCAATGGGTCTACTTCCATGGAATCAAGAACATGTTCGCCATCTTGCACTAATTGCACAAGCTCCTCAGTAGAATATTCCACCTCAAAATCATCTTCACCTTCCATGTTTATGTACTCCAAAGGACAAAGCTTTTCTACAGGCTTGCCTTCGACATCCAAACCCAAATTCAATGCGGCGATGAGATTGCCCAATTCCAAAGTTGCTTCCTCCATTTTGGACTTCATACGTTCATCAAAATTGTTGATATATGCATTCCACTCTGTAGGCAATATGGCGGACTTTCTCCAACAATTTCTAATGGTTTGATCATCTAATTCATGCCATGCCGCCACACACCATAGCATTGCTTGAAATAGATCAACATTCAGTTTCCCCAAATCTTCATTTGAGTTATCAATTTGTTGCAAAGTCCAGGCAACAAGCTTGCGTTTATAGCACATTTTGAATGCTGCAATCACTCCTTGATCCAAAGGCTGAACAACTGAAGTCACATTTGGTGGAAGAAACAATATAGTGATATGGGAGAGTACAAAAGCATTAAATCCATCTATAACTTTTTTGACCTCACCATGAATATCATGGCTTCCTGCATTATCCATAATAATGCAAATTTTTCTATCTTGCAATGCCATTCTTCGGTTCTCACTCTTCACCCAATGTGTAAAAGCATCACCATTCATCCAGGCTGAATTGTTAGAATAATAGTGTACTATACTATTTGGATCAAACTTCCGAGGAAAGCATCTGGGACGTGTTGATTTGTGAATGAAAACAAGCTTCAATCGCTCCTTCCCTAAGATATTAGTGCAAAGCCCCAATGTCACACGGTCCTTCTTCTTTTTATTTCCTTTTGCCTTCCCAATATTCAAAGTCTTGCAAGGAGAGGCTTTATAATACAAACCTGTCTCATCAAAATTGAAGATGTCTTCAAGATCTTACTAGATTCTCCTATGCGACTATTGACTATAGAAACAGTGAAGACCGTGCCACATATCTTGAGATTTCTACATTGCAAACCAATTGAACTAATTTAGCTTAAGTCAACACTACTTTGTACCAGCTCAGCTAAACCGTAGAACTTAACATCCTAAATTACTTCACACAAGCTGAAACCCTCAAAGACACATAGGTGAACACATGTGACGGAAGGTGGGGTGCATAGAGGATCACATACAATCCATCCATATTTGATATTATCACATTTACACTACGGATTTTGGAAAAAAATAGTGACATTAACAAGGGTGATAGGGATAATAACGAGGGAGTTTTACACTAAGAAAATCGGTTTCAAACTTTTAGGTGACAGTATCAAGGTGTCCCATTAACAAGGGTGACATTATCAAGGTTAGACTGTATCACACTTGTAATGTGTTAATATGATGAGTGGTTATTTTTAAGTCGATGATCCATTGTTAGTTTGAGATTCTAAAATAAAAAAGAGAACATTCTATACTTTTTGCATGCTTTCTACGTGGATGATGTCATTGCCTTCAAAGTCTTTTAGAAGTCATATCAATTGCATGAAATTGCCAACTTTGAGATAAATATGTGGAAATTTGAGTGACAATTTGTCTAATCATCCATATGTGGCTTCGTCAGTCCAATGATGGTAGTCAGTGTTCCCATCTTGAAGATTTGAAAAACAAGCCAATGTTGATAAGCAACAAACATGTTTGCAGGCTTGCATAGATAACATTATTCAGATTCATAACAATGTTATGTGAGACTAACAATATACCACATAATATTCTCTACACTCAGACTAAATACATGGAATATTCTATATAATATTCTAAGTCCCATAAAACGTTGTTATGGATCTGAATAATGTTATGTACTTTGCTTGTACATACATTATGTGTACAAAATATGGTCATTCACGAGGGTGTTTTCTCACAACACACACACACACACACATATATATACACACGAGGGAAAGATGGAAAGTTTTAATCAACTTCCTTGATGTACTATGGAGTGGTAGGGTCTTTGTTTGGTGATCTTCATAACATTACTTAGTTGTAGGCCAATGTGTTGTGGGGCCATGAACTTGTTGGGCAGTGTGCCTCTTTTATTACAAGATTGCTTCAATTTTTAGTCTGAGTATCATTCACAAAATGCCAATTAACCAACATGTAGTTAATCGTTTTCTTTTGTCCCCAAAAATGCCATGTAAATATAAATCCCAAATCCATGTCATCTGCATCTTAGGGCCCCACGTCTCCATGCTAGCCCAACCAGCTTGCTAGCCATGTCTAGCATAATTCAAGGGGTTGAATACATGCTGAAAAATATGTGAGATGACTACCAAGTGACCTACTCATGTCCATTTAGAAATGATGCATGAGGGTAGCACATCGGATGTTTATTCTTAATATCTATACTTGCTTCGTAAACAAATATAATTTACAATTTTAACCTTGGTTATATATTGTGCACTGTAAGGTGGAGAGATGACACAGACCAAGGGTTGGCATGGATGATGGATGTTTCAATCTAGGGCATCGTTCTTTACTTGTACGTGGATTGGGGGCAGATTCACCATGCCTCATCTACATCCTTAAATTATATGTATTTAAAAATGGTAATTGTGAGGGATTTTTTCATTAAAACCTTAAAATACAAAGAAGGATTAACAATTCATGAGAATTTTTAAATAAAATAAAATAAAAGATGAAAGAATGAAAGAATGAAGATCCTTGAATATAACAATGAAAAAAAACAAAAAAAAACACAATTAATCTTTATTTGAAAGAGAATTATAGCCTTGTTGACTTTGGACATGGATTGACCCCCACCCACCAACTTACATGTGCGCCATGGCCTTGTGGGGAGCGTGCATGGGACTTTTATAGTTGCATTATACACCCTCATAGCTAGACCATGCCAAAACACATACTAACTTATATAAGTCACGTTGACCAAAGATAGCAATCCCAAATCCACTTTTGAATTAACACTATGGAATGGCACCTGAACACTACAAGTACACTTAAACACACGTCATTGTTATAAAGAAACCTCCAAAATGTTGCTAGGAGGTTGGAACAATGATGTAGAGACCACGATACGGATTGGTGGGATCTTCATAGTTATATTAAAAATTTATCCTGCACAACATGGGAGGTTGTGATGTGGGAGAACTTGTTCCTTGTGGGATTAACCCTTAAAGGACAATGCTGCCCCACGGGCTTGGTATTATTTTGGGAGAATCTTGTTCAAAACTTCTACTCCATTGCACCAAATGGGGTTTTTAGAATCCCAAATCGAGCACCTTAGCAAGATCTATACTTCTTTAGAATAGAGCCTATGTAAATTAATTGGTTAATCATGCTTAAAATGAATTTTAAAAGATATTTTGGGTGTGGTATCGGGAAAGCATATGTCCTTTAAGGGTTAACCCTACCATTCACGTCACCTAGTGGACGAGTTTGTGTTGAGGATGACAAGGAGTCAACTCGTGTTTGCTTACCTACCATATCTGTCAAGGACATGCCCCCCATGATCCAGTTGGAATTTATGCATTCAAAATCCACAACTAAGCTTATGAGTACGTCAATCGTTCTGTTATATATCCAGGGTTGTTTATAGATGTGACCAAGGGTTGTGAGAATTAATTATTTTTGGATCAGCAGTCCACATACCATGACCAAGAGAGATGTCCACATCATTTTCTAACGTTATTGGTCACAAGATATAGTGTAGAGAAGACTTAGATTGGGATGCTAGTGTTTTACATGAAAGAAGATACATTGAAGAAACATTTACTAAAACATATTTCTATTTATATTTTACTATGTGCCCAAAAGTCATCCTCCTATGTTGTTTGACATGTTTTCATCCATCGTGGGTGCAATACCGTAACACCATAGTAGGTTCGCCACCTGCCGCACGAATATTTTATTTTATTTTTGAAAAAATAAGGTTCGCATTCCAAAAATTGATTTTTTTGAAATTCGTCTTCTCATTTATTGGATTAAAAATCATTCGTGTTTAGGGTGGGAAAGATGTGCAGAAATTTTATCCTAATTGCGTTTTTCATCCATTTATGGCGGCCCAACTTGTTTAAACCTAAGTCATTACCCTAATCTTGATTTTCTGTCTTTTCGTTTTTATCACAGTATAATTTGAGAGTTATTCGTTTCTCTTTGCCTGTAATTTATGTTTTTTTATGTTTTTTTTTGGGGAATTATTTATGAACGAACCTGCTATGGTGTTACGGTATCATCCTCTTAGACATTCCTTCCTCCTCTTACGCACTTGTAACATATTTTACATGTGTTACCTTTCTTAGTATAATTGGATGTTCTTGCAACATGTTGTTTTATGCCAATTATGGTATTTAATGTCACTTGATATTGGGAGCCACTCCGAATAGGTAGGAAGTGACATTAAATACCACAAAACAATGCAGTCAATGCTTGTTGGTTATTAGCCTAGCCCCCTCATGATTCACACACTCCTTAATCAATTGTTTCCAAGATGTTCCAACACATGCATATATATATATATATATATATATATATATGTCACATATTCTTCCTTTGAAATAACATCAACATGTGTTACTATGATAAGAACACATGACATTATAATTTGAAATTTGAAGATGGAGTAGTTGCATCATCCCATAGTTATATTCGTGGGGGCCACATGAATGAATGCACACTGCTTAATAATGTCATGTAAGTGTTTTGTAAAGGAAAAAAACAAAATGAAAAAAGAATTGTTACTATGGGAATAAACCTGATGTTATATTGGAAACATCGTCCCCTTACCCAACTTCTACTAATTAGATTTACACTTCAAATCTCGTGTTGCATCGGCGAATCTATGATGAAACATATGCAAAAAAACCCGATTGAAAATCGAACCCTCCTAATTTAGTTACGGTTATCGGAAGTGCTTGTTTGTTGATTTCTTAATTGGATACATAGTCCCCCCCCCCCCAACTCATATTCATTGTTGAGTATAGAGTAATTCTTTGTGTTTGAAATTGTAGCCTGGTCTCTTTTAAGCATGTGTCTTTATGATATTTTCTTTTTAATCCTTACCAGAGCACACACCAATCAAATAATAGGGGTCTAATATAGAAAATGAGCCACTTAAGACCCATCTACCTTGTGCTATACTTTGTTAGGCACAAGTGCTTAAATAGGGTGGGGATGTCAAGTTTTAAATGAATGGAAATGCCAACAAGATGAGATTCTTGGCAACCAAAGTGTACCCAAGTAAATATAACAAAACCAAAGTGACTCTCTCTCTCTCTCTCTCTCTCTCTCTCTCTCTCTCTCTCTCTCTCTCTCTCGTAATTCTTTCTTCTCCCCTTTTCCTTCCCACCTCATGCCTCATTCGCAACCCTCATATACATTGTGTTCATTCAGGCTCCGATATGTTGGACCAACATTATGACTACATGTTCAAAAAGAAGAAGTAGAGTTATGTAAGAAGCGATGAAGTAACCAATGAATACAAAGTAAAGTTACGACTACGAGTATAGTTAAAAAAAGGGGAAAAAAAACTCATGGTTATACTTACGAACACCTCCACTCTCGACAAGAGTGCATTTCCAGCGGGTACATGAAAGCACTCAATTCCAATAGGACTTCACCTCTAAGTTACCAAGAGTTCACCTCTACTATAAAAGGACAACAAACAAAGGATGACCAACTCTCTTAGACAATCCCCCCACCCCAAGTTGGAGTGTCCCATGGACAACTCCATCAAATAAGTTCCCTTCATTATTTGAGAACGCAGTACTAGGGAGTCTCAAGTCTCTCTCCCAGTCAGACCATCATGTTGATACTCACCTGTATCTCACAAACGCGGCTGCCCCTTTGCTACTCTAAGGAGTTAGCCTATTTGACATCATCTTGATGTACTTTTCGTCCCATAAACAATATTTAACTTTCCAGGTTCTAAAATAGAATTTAATGCAATTTCAAAATTAATTGAAAATATTTTCGCAACATCAATTTCCATTTCATATCCAATAAAATTGTGGGTGTTTACGGTGCCCCGACTAATCACGTGGCAATGGTACACGGGCACATTAAGTGTAGATATTTGGTTCATGGGGTTGATTTGGCCCCGATCTTGTATGTTGCCAATGGTGAGGTGGCAGGACCTCATTGGCCGCTAGACTTTGTCTCCACTTTCAGCTGCTTGAGTCTGGGCTTTTTAACTTAATGCCAAAATGCCATTGGCCCTTGAGTCCTCTGGAGGCAACAATTTTGGTAACTAGCCACCTGTTCCTAGCAGCTACATTTGCAGCCTACGACGGCGGCCCGCATGACTGTGTCCTTGTGGACCCCAGAATCTATAGCCGGGGTACATGCCAGGAAACTCATATATCTCCCACCAAATACGACTGGAATAACCTCAAAAGGTACATATTGCCGCCCGTGCCCGGGAACACCGTGGCACTGGAAGGGGGTCGCGAAGGGTGGGGAACATGAGTGGGAACTTTCATGGGGAACGTGGAAGGGGACTCTCGAGAACGGGTGGGAGATCTGGAGTGAGAATGCATGTGGGGGAATGGAGGACGGGCTCTCGAGTGGAGTCACTGCTGTATAGGGAACGTCGTGAGAACAGTATGGGAACTTTAAGGAACGTAAGGGGAATAGAGAGGGGAGTGCCAAAGGCTTAAAAGTAAAGCCCCAAGCCAGATTTCCCGTTGTGAATATATGAGGTGCCTTTACTTTTTCGTGTCTCATTCCATGTGTTTTGGAGTGCATTACGTTTTTGGACGGGATACTATGTTTTTTCAATTAATTATAACAGGTGTTAAAATAATTTTTGGACTTTTACGTTTGGTAATGTATTGTGAGGAACATGAAGAATTATGCTTGGGTATTGTCTCGCATGGTGACTCTATTCCTCATAATGCACTCCCCTCATGCATTACCTATTACTTTCAACACCGTGGAAGCGGAAGGGGATCGCAAAGGATGGGAACATCTTTGGGAACACAGTGGGAACATCCCCAGGGGCCTTCGAAGGGCCTCCCGAGAACGGGTAGAGAACTTGAGTAAGAATGCATGTGGGGAACGGAGGAGGGGGCTCTTGTGTGGAGTTGTGCTGGCATGGGGAACATGATGGGAACGGGAGGGGATCGGAGAGGCCGGGATCTGAGCCGAGAAGGGAGTGACGAAGGCTTTGAAAGCAGCTTCCCCGGAGTGCGTCGTCGTCGTCGTCTGAATCCTGCGACTCGCGCGATCCGGTTGCCTCCAATCATCCGCAACGCACCGTATTCGAGTTCCCGAGGCGACGGGCTTTCCAGCAACCCTAAGGACGACATCTGTACCCATCGCTGCCAATTGTGGTACTTACTTGTAGTTCCACCCTCTGGGGTTTGATCGAGCATCGCAGCTCTGCGGGAGCTTTTCGGTATCCATCCGTATGCAGAAGGCGCTCAACCGGGTGCCGCTGGAGCAATTGTGTTTTGTGTTTCTGTACGTTTCTGGACGCTTCGATGTTTCTTTTCTTTTTGGTTTATCTCCTTCCGCAAACGTAGACGGGGGCTTCGAGGTTTCTCCTCTCTTTTGCGCATCGAACAGAGCCGCTGAGTGGGCGGGCTAGAGGTTTGGGAGAAAGTCGTAGCGCAGGAGTCTATCCATCCATTGTTCCGTGACCTGGTTGGTCTTGTTGTAACGTTCACCTGTAAACGATTGTTGTGACGCGTATTGGAGATTGTTTGTGTTCTTGTAGTCATATGAAAACAAGCTAGGGTCGAACCGCAAACTTTGCACGAAGCTTATTATCCTTCATGACTCGCGTTCTTACATCACCTAAGTCCGCACCATCCGGTATTTTGTGTTTAGCGACAGGCCTTCTGTTTGGTGTATTTTTCGCATCTTTGTTCTCGAATCTCAAAGTGCGGGCTTCGATAGCTCCGTTATCTTCTTTAAAGCGAGGATAACACATGCGCCTGAACATGCTTCTCAGTTTTATTTATTTTTAATGTCGACATGCGTGCTCAAGTTCAAATCAATCTGTACAATGGTGAGCATCTTCAAATTCGCGGTTGGACTGTGTATCCGCTGTCATATACATGTGTTGTTCTCTATAATTTTAGTCATGACCTACTATTGTATTGGATACGAAACCCTTGGCGTGCAAGGTGTCAATGCGCACGAGATTACGCAATTCGTGGATTTACTGAGTAGGTTGACGCCACTTACTAACACTTCAGCAAAAACTTAGTCTGAGCTTCATTCAGCATTGTTTATCCACCAGTTTTTAATATGCCAAAGGGTGTGAAGTTCTATTATCTCTTATTATCAAGCTGCAAAAGTCTAGTGAATCTTACTTCTGTCCGACCTTTCAACTCGAGTGTGTTCTCGAGGCATTTTGCTTTTACAAACTTAAAAGTCGTCATGGGTGATGTTGATTGCGGAAGAATGGAATAGTCCCCTAACAGCTTCAAGATTTTCTATAACAAATATAATCGTGATGTCTATTAAAATAATACATTGCTTTCAGCTTTCTATTCTCTCCAGCTTAATTTGAGGTTCTCGGGGCTTCACATTACCTCGTACAAGGTGCTTGTAATATTATTTGGATATAGGGCATTCTCTAGAACGTTGCTTACGTAAACAGGATTGATACCTCTTTGCACATAAAGTACTTGGTAAAACCCGTGTCACTGAAACAGTTATTGATTGGAGCCTGGCATATCTCATCTTTAGTCCTTCCTTCTTCGATGATCTAATCTTGAATCTTTTCTCACTTGTACTTACTTTTAAGAAGTGATACTTTTACTTTTTGGGAGTTTTTTTAAAACTTTTACAGCTTAGTAGCAGATCAGGACTATGTATTGTTGCAATTCCGTCTATTATGAAACTTTGGAGCCAGATCTCTAATGCATTTATTTGTTACTTGGAAACCGACCGCTCCCAGATGAGAAGTTCTCTTTACATGAAGTCGCTTTTGTTCTCGTTAGGAGGGTGTTAATCTACACGTGATTTTCGCGAGTTAATAAGGGTTTGTATGGTACTATGTTGTCGTCTATTTATACTGCTCTTATGATAATGTACTATGTGATCTTGTAGCGATGGCCATGCAATCTCTTAGACAAAGATATGTTGACTTCTAATCATCAGAAGTTTATGTAGTGAGCACATGATTACTTATTAGATTCTAAATGATAATTTTGTCTTACAGGACTTACAGGATTGCAAGGCGATATTATGTTAATTTCACCTGCTTTCAGCTGTTGAATCATCCTATGCTGTATGGTTGACCAAGCGATACTTGTGGGAAGTCTCAACCAGATACTGGAGGATTGCTAAATGAGGGCAGAAAGATAGTGGTGAATTATCTTCACATGTTGTGGCTGCAGCCTCTTGATCGACTTATGGTTCCGGTTCAGTGACTGGATATCCTACAGTTGGGCTCTTCAAGGTTGAATATTAGTTTTTGCAGTAAATTTCAAGATGCCAATCAGACAGGACAATATGGCAGATAATGATGGAATCAGTTCTGTAGAGCCTCCTGACGACAAAGATGGGGATGATGAAAAGTTTGTTGAAGTTGATCCATCAGGTCGCTATGGACGAGTAAGTTCTTGCTTCTTACAGGCTTTGCGGTTATGACATGGGCGTTTTCATCTGAAAATTTCGATTCATCTTAAAGAGAATCAGTTCTATCATATTAGCCCAATAACATTTCTGAGGTTGCTTGGTTATGATCATTGACTACCTAACATTGGGAGGAAATGATATTGACATATGTAGATCTTAGTTCATGGTCAACTGAAGAATTCAAGTAACTGTAAGCTTGGCCTGTTGGAGGAGCTAGGTTATTAGGAGGTGTGAAAATTGTCCTGTACAATCCAAGTGTTACTTACAGATCCTTCACTTGTTTACTGCCACCTCCCTCACATCTACCTCATGTTTGTGACTGCAATCCCTTTGATCATAAGGCTTCTGGAGGCTGAAACATGTTGTTTAATTGCGAGAACTTTCTCTTGTGAACTGAAGTTTTGAATGTGTATTGTGATGTTACAGTATGAAGAAGTTTTGGGCAAGGGAGCATTTAAAACAGTGTACGTAAAATTTTCAACCACTTGTTTACTATGTCAGATAGTATGCATGGGTGAATCTGAACACTTGTGCTTTCAGATATGGAGTGGTCATATGACCTAGAGCATATCTGTCCCTTGTCAGTTCTCCTAACATTGGACATTAACATATTTACTAATTCATTGCATCCTTCTTGCAGTTACAGGGCTTTTGATGAGGTGGAGGGTATCGAAGTAGCTTGGAATCAAGTGAAAGTACAAGATGTTCTTCAGAGCCCTGAGGACCTTGAACGTTTGTATTCTGAAGTTCACCTCCTTAAGACATTGAAACATAAGAATATCATCAAATTCTATAGTTCTTGGGTGGATACAAAAACCAAGAACGTGAACTTTATCACAGAAATTTTCACCTCTGGCACTTTGAGACAGTAAGTGACTCATGTTTTTCTTTTCTTACTTTTGAATGTGAATCTGGGTTAGACGGTTTTTGCCATCAAGGCTGCAAGGAAGGGATGCCTGCATCTTTGGGTTCCCTTGATGGACTTTCACTATTTTATCAATTTTTAGTAATTCGCCTTTAGCTGTAATTATTGTTGATTTGGGAACAGATGATTATTTCACTGACCAAAATGAATGCTTGCAGATACCGAAAGAAACACAAGCATGTTGATATAAAGGCAGTAAAGAACTGGTCACGACAGATTTTGAGAGGGCTTCTCTACCTCCATAGTCATGATCCACCTATCATTCATCGGGACCTCAAATGTGACAACATATTTGTGAATGGCAACCAGGGAGAAGTGAAAATTGGAGACCTTGGCCTTGCAGCGATCCTACGACAGGCGCATGCTGCCCACAGTGTAATTGGTGAGGAACCTTTGCTCTGACTTTGTCTAAGTTAAGATTCTGCTTGCTATATAGATGAATTGTGCGATCTGATCCCATTTTCCATGTTTGTGCTCTACTATACATCATAGCATCTGGACACTTACCACAGTTTAACTCATCATGACATCATAGATTTGTATCTTTGTCAGTGATGGTATGTACTAGTTTGCAGCCTTGCCACTGGGCACCAAAACATATTTCGTTGTAGCTGTTTATATGTCCTTTATGGCTATAGACATGGCGTTTGCATGTCTGGTAATGTTTTTGTTTCAAGGTTGAGGATTTGCAGCCTTGTGCTGGATAACGTTTTTCTTATCCTATATTTATGCATATCGTTTTCAGAACTAGGTATGTCTGTTTGGGTTTGGTCTGCAGCCTGCAGACCTGTTTTGAGTTTTGACAAAGCTTCTTTGTGAAGTCAGCCCTCTCTGGCCTACCCTCTGATTCAAGGGTTCTTCCTTTTGTTTTGCAGGGACACCAGAGTTTATGGCCCCTGAGCTGTATGAAGAAGAATACAATGAGTTGGTGGACATATACTCCTTTGGAATGTGCCTACTTGAGATGGTCACTTTTGAGTACCCTTATAGTGAATGTATAAATGCTGCTCAGATATACAAGAAAGTTTCTTCGGTGAGTGATCATTTGTTTCTGTTTCTGTATGGTTGTGGACTTTTAGAGTGCATTTTGTGGAGCAATTCTCATGTCCATTTCAAATGCTATGCATATTTTTAGCTGGGATCTCCATTCTAAGAGCTTTATTCTATTGGCAATCCAGAGTGTCAAACCAAGTATGACCAGGTCATGTTAGTGTCACCAGCTTCTCTGTAGCTTGGGGTTCTAGTCCCATTTGTACAGTTTTTCAAAAGGTAAACAATATTCAGTGTTGGGGTTCTAACACCCAGAGGACAAAATGCATTCAGATTCTCCACCTAGTCAAGATCTTCCTGTATCTGTATCATGCCTATGCGAACATTTCATTGAAAAGGCTAACCGAGGTTCTGGGCGTCTTTGTTAACTTGGCCAATCTGCAGGGAAAGAAACCAGCAGCATTAGATAAAGTGAAGGATCCAGAAGTTCGAGCTTTTGTTGAGAAGTGCTTAGCTACTGCATCAAGTCGTCTCCCTGCCAGAGAGCTTCTTATGGATCCATTCCTTCAGTGTGAAGGGGACCGTGAAGCTATAGAGTGTCTGCCTACCATTACTCTCTCAAAGACTCGTGCTGATGATTTTGAGGAGCTTGGAGTGATATGTGAGGAGCATTCGCCAACGCTTACTGCTGGAGAGCGGTACTACAATAGCAAGGCGGAACATGATCGAAAAGGTCGTGGATCTGGTGAAGTTGACAGATCACATGTTGCAGGTAGTTCAAGGAGAATGCCACCATTATCTTCTGGTAGAAGGTCAGATGATGAAGATGATCCTTCTGGCAGCACTCGCTACTCCAAGGACCGAGCAAGGAGGGGCAGCCGAGATTTCAGAGTGAAAGGGAAAAGGAAAGATGACGATACAATATTTTTAAGGCTGCGAATTGCTGATCATGATGGTGAGTTCAAGTTAGAATGACATAAATTGGTATTGTGTTTTAAGGTTTCATGGCTGTCTGAAGTTTATAATACTGTTCCTCAGTGTTGGTAGTTATCAAATTGTTATCAAGTGAATCTCTGGTTTTGTGGTGTTGTCTTTTTCCACAAATTTGTAAAGGCTTCCTAAATGTCATTATTCATAATTATTGTGCAGGCCATAGCCGCAACATTCATTTCCCATTCGATATAGAGGGTGATACAGCAATGTGTGTTGCGAGTGAGATGGTGGCTGAGCTTGACCTCTCCGACCAAGATGTCACCACCATTGCTGAAATGATTGATGCAGAAATCCTGGCCTTAGTCCCTGAATGGCAACCAGGGGTTGCTGTTGATGATGAAACTGGCTACACAACCATCCATGATGGCACAGATCCGGTGGCATTTTCATCAGATGAGTCTGTTTTGGAAGAGCTATCCACTAGTTGGAAACCTCGTTCTACATCTCCCAGGTGATCATGCCTACATAAGTTTAGCTGAAATTATGTATCCTTAATTATCTTTAGGAGTTATGGAGCAGAAGTCCATGCAGAGTTTTATAGAGTTTCACAACATAAATAGCAATTGACACTTAGAGCATTATAGTTATTACTTCACTGAACTTTCTAATTGTCTTTTGTGAGAGGTCATGTGCCTGTATTTCACTTCTATAGTTAGAGAGAAGTACTTGGCATTGTCTCGCTAGCATCTTGTCCTTCGCCATCTTACTCTACTGTGTACTGTTTTGTTTGTGTTTACAGGATCAGCTCTGTGGCTGTAGGTTCACCTCCTAGAATGGTGGAAGGCACAATGCATGGGCGGTTTGAAGAAGTCACTTATCCCCCACGAGGGAGTCATTCTCGGCCTGGCTCGGACCCTGTGATCTTCACCAGTGAGTCTTCAGATGAACGGGATGAAGGAGACGACTCTGAAGAGCATAGGTCAAAACTTGGAGGCACACCAGACACTGGGTCACCTGGCTTAAGTCCCAAACATACAGACTGTACAGAAGGTCATAGCAGAAGAAATTCCTTTAATGAATTAGTAGAGATCAGGAGAAGTGCTGGAACTTCTAGATACGCTCAGGAGCCTTGGGAGGTTCTACATGGCGAAAATGAAAGATTAGAAAGTAGTGTGCAAGATGATGTGGCTCTCTCAGAGGGTGATGATGATGAAGATACTATTGCCCGAGAGTTGCAATTCTTGGCTTGGCGACAGGAGCAGGAGTTACAGGAACTGCATAGGCGACATGAGCAAGCCATGCTGCAAGTTAAGAATCGGCGGAGACAGAAAAACTCATATGGTGAACATGGGCAACCCATTTCACCTGACTCTCAACAAACTGACTCTTCATGTGAAGTGTTTCCTCGAACTGAGACAAGGAGCTCCCTTAGAGCTGACAATCGCCCGTTTTCAAGAAATAGTTCCCGTGGCAAGCTATCTGTAGATAATTGGAACGGCAAGCAAGTTGTCGACGAGGGAGAGGACTCCAGCAGGCCCGCATTACAAGGAGTGTCTTTGAATCAGGATCTCAGGTATGTGGCTGCTCCAAAAGTTTATGGCTTGGGTCATAATCTGCAAGGTCATGTGGTTCAAGAATCCTCATCAGGCAAAAGACCTGCTAGAGAATCATCACCATATAAATCGGATGGCGAGGGGAGTAGTCACAACAGCAGGCCGTATGACTATTTGAACCCCCGTCTTTCAATTGGTGGGGATAGGGCTGGGCAACAGAACTATTAGGTAGTTGCTAATGACGAAAAATTACCTGGGTTATAATCTTGTAGCTCCAGTGTATCAGTATATAATTTGTTGAAGGGGCAAGGTGAGAGAGCAGAAGCTCCTGGACTCCTGTCCTGCCATTGCATTCCAGTATGGTGACAAGCTTTTGGTAGCGAGGACTAGTAAGTGCAAGGCATGCAGCTGTGACTACCTGACGGGGTCTCTCATGCTTTTGTAGTATCTGATTAGGTAAATCAACAAATTGGGTTGTATGTCCAACTTTAAGATTAAGATCAGTTTCTTTCAAGCTTGAGGAGTGTTTGTTCATCATGTGTGCATGGGGTTATGTTCACATCACCATCATCTGCAACCTTGCATGGTCTTAGAGCTTCTGATGAGCATCTAAAATTTGATACTAGAGGAGTTTGTACATTGTTCAAGTTGTTGAAATGGATTGCAATCCATTGGCCTGTAGAAGATTATATTGATGGAATTACATGCATCACTAAAAATTGGTTGAATGCAAAGATTCCATAAGTATATAGGAAGTAACCAACCCAACCATGCCAAGAAGTATTTGTTTAGGGTTTGCTTTGGAACTACAGTGACTTCAAGAAATGAGTCTATGAGTCTATGAGGGTATTTGATTTAGAAAAGTAACAACGTAGAGAGTATGAAGAATCAAAGCAATAAATTTTGAACATGAAAGTTTGAGAGCATGAAGTAACTGACAACCTCAAGAAAATTGAAAAGAAATTGCCACTAGATTAAAAAAATACATAGTGCCAAAGTTGACTATGTACATAGACTCATTTTTTGAGGCGTTATAGAAAGAGTGGTCAAAATCTTGTCCACTTTCCACGAGCAGCCAAAACAGCTGCAATTCGATCTGGCATGCTAGCATACAATCTCTCACATTGCTCTGTAGTGATCGTCTTATAAGTCTCCTCCACACGCTCCCATAATTGCAAAAGACCTACAGGAGGAGTTGGATAGGAATTCAAACGATGTTTGAGAATTGCCCAAACATGTTCTATGGGATTTAGGTATGGGGATTGAGCTGGCCACTCTAAAATAGTGAATGGTTGCTCTAAGAACCATTTCTGAACAATCTTTGCCTTATGTATAGGAGCATTATCATGCTGGAAAATGACGTTATCGAGGTTCAAGTATCCTAATCTCTAAACTCAAGTACAAATCTCCATGCAAGATTGTAATATAGTCCTTCGCATTTATACACCCATCCACCTTTTGTAAATCACCTACACCTCTTGCTGTCATACAACTCCATAGCATCAAAGACCCTCCACCATGCTTCACTGTTTGCTTCACCGCACGATCAGGGAAGCTTTTTTGGTCATTGACCCAACACCAAGTCCTCCCATCTGCATTGAAACGATTTATCTTCGTTTCATCACTAAATACAACTCTCTTCCAATCCTTTGTTGTCCACTCTTCATGAATTCTTGCAAATCGTAGCCTCTCGTACATTTTTATGTGACAAACAAGGCTTAGGAATCTTCTCACAGGCACTCAATCCAGCATCTCTCAAAGTAGACCGCAAAGTGTTATCACAGAAACCCACTTCTCTACCCTCTCTCAACACTTTTGCTGCATGTATTGCCGTTTCCAACCCTCCAACCGTGACCAAACGCACAACACGTTGTCTCTCTGAAGTGCTAAGAATCTTTGGAACACCTCGTTTTGGCAATTCTAAGTTACTACAATGTTTCTTCCTCACTCTATTCACCGTACTCTGTGAGAAACCCAATGACTTTGTAACCACTATTGTACTCTTACCTTTCATCAAAAGAGCAACGATATCTCTCACTTTGTCTCCTGAAATTGGCTTCATCATGCCAATTCTAATTCCTATTCTCCACAGTATGGTCCACAAGAAGGAAGAGAAGAGAAATCACAAAAAAATTCATCAAAAAACACAAATTTCTCTATGTTCTACACTCATGTGAAGTTGCTCCACAAGCCACCTCAAAAAATGAGTCTATAAGGGTACATGCACATTTGTAATCTTAACTCACAATGTAGATATTATTTAGGCAAAGCACCATGTGGCATGTGTTAAGAGTGCATGAGGCACAATAGATTTTTTTGCTCGGCTTCATCCGCCTTAATGTTTCCCAGCTAGCCCCCCATCAATGCTCCTTGATAGGGGCATTGCCTCATTTCTTGAAGTCACTGTAACTACATGATTAGAGGTCAGCATTGAACTTGGCTCTGAAGCTTGAAGGTTAGTTAGTGAGGCATATTGGTGGGCACTTTAAGGAAAGAAGCAGCAGTAGGAGTTACATGCTGGGAACTCAATTCCCATCTATTCAAGGCTTTGGTGCTTCCAACTTTCACTTATGGTATTGAAATTTGGGGAGGTGACTTGAAAAACTCTCATTGGAAGGTTTTTGAGAAGGGCATGAAGATGCATATGATGTCAATTGCATTCTTGAAATTATCATGAAGTATTTTGAGTCCAATTAGCCTTTTCAGCTTCCTAGACATTAAAATCAATTTCATTGTCATTGGTTGTCTACTTGTGCAAACATATCATCCCATCTACTATGCTTCCACTCATGTACTTCATGTCAACATACCATTCTTAAGCATGAGATAAGATTAGTATAAGGTAGATGGGCTTCAAGTGGCTTGTCTTCTTAATTGGACCCCTAGATTTGACTGGCATGTGGTTCGGTGAGGATCAAAGAGCAAACATCATAAAAGACACATGCTTAATAGAGATTGGACTAAATCTTCAAATATTAATAATTGCTCTACACTCAATAGTGAACACGAGTGGACTATTTATCCATTTAAGAAATCAGCAAATATGTTATTTTGATAACCATAACAAAATAAGGGTAGGTCCAATTTTCAATTTGGTTTTTGCAGATGTTTCATCATAGATTTGCTAATGCAACACAAGTTTTGTTGTTTGAATTTAATAAGTAGAAGTTGGAGAACATGAAAAACGAACCAAATAACACCCACATACCTTTTCTCAACTGCAATTGAAGAGTCTGACATTCTAGAAAGAAAATATGGATTCATTTGGAAGTGTTAATGTGGCCCATGTTACACGTTGGAAATATTATCACGTACTAAGTGGGTTTTCATCCAAACTTCAATCATCCATGACAATATTCCATTCCAAAAATTTTAGGATGCAAAATATACCAAACTTTGTTTCAATACGTGGCATTTGGATGAGCTAAAAGTAAGTGGGGTTGACAATATTTGTAAACTTGTTCACTAAAAAAGTTACCATAGTGACATAAAATACCATATGACACTCAATACAATATTTAGTGTGACTTACTATTTGAACTTCCACAATGACTATAGCTACTTATTGGAGATCTCAATTTTTACTAACAAAGGTCAAATTGGTTGTTATAGAACACTCACATCTTCACTTGGTAGAAGCTTACATCAACATTAAAAAGTTATATCACTGTGTTAGTCCAAATAGTAAGTGACACAAAATACCATAAATGGTGCACCTGAACTAACCATGAAAACTTCTCCCCCATGCGGTCATGAGGCACGAATGCTCGAAGCCATAGTGACAAAACCATCACCTCACCTAGACTCTCAAACTTTGACCCTTTCATTCATTGATTTGGAGGTGTTGTTAAACTAGCATTGGCTTTATTGCTTTATCTTATGACACTTCATTCCATGCATTATTTGTCAAATTGTTCCAAAATGCACCCGGCCACCATTGGGGGAGTTTTGCAATCACGACGAGCAACCATACTCAAGATGGTGGTGCCACATGTGCCTTAACTTGGCTATTATTCCAACGGCAAAGATTAATAGGGTGTCAACTAAAGATTCTCTTTCTTCACATATTCCAATCCCATTGTAAAATATAATATCTTTCTGGTGTCAATTCTTAAGCACAAACCTCTTCATATACCACTTAAATTGGTATAAGGGGAGACAACGATCACATAAGGTCCACAATACTGCCTCGTGATTAATTTGTATGTTTCGAAGCATGGATTTATTATTTTAATAACATGTTGGTGGTATGCATCAGAATAGATTCTTGGACCTTCAGTCTCCATCTTGGGTCTTGTGGACCTTGGAATTGCTGATGCCAAATCATGACAACTCTGGAAACTGCAAGAATGATGCCCGATTCCAAATATCGAATTGGACCATTTTCCAGTCAACGACCCAACAATTTAGAGCCCCTATTAACCGAAGTTCCTTCTGGAGGTTCATTATTTCATGAGGGAATATTTAGTGGAATCTTTTTGTGTTATGTTTTCAAGAAGTAGAGTTTTGAGTAAATGTGAACAGTAGACTTGTCCAACATTATTATTGCATCTGAGAGTAATTCTTGAACAGTGGAGACATGCACATTGCCAAACAAAATTATTTGGGGGAAGAAACGTGAAGAATGTGATGAAAATCCCAATGACATATATTTTGAGAAACAATGTGCTCAATAATCCTTCCAAATGTGTTTTTTTGTCACAAAAACAAATAATGCATTGCAATGTGAATGAATTGAAGCGTGCTACGCCAAGAGATGAAGTCCACATTTAGGGTTAGTATATGTCATTTTTCTCAAAAGGGCCGTTGATAGAATGCGCATATAATTTCATTATGTCCAGAACTCACGCAGTTAATTTATATATTCTAAATTGACTCAAAACATCAAATTGATGCAAATTTTGGAAGGTTTTATTGAGCTGTTGTATCGATTTCAATGTGCTGCGCTTGATGATTTTGCTTATCCCATTGCGTACAATCCTAACCTTCAGATTTTTCAGTGGCAGCCGGAAGCAATAGCAATCCATTGAAATGTAAAAATGCTTGGAACCTCTGCCGGAGTCTCCGGCTGTAGCTTCGGTAGTACATTAAAAGTAGAGATCATTGATTCAAACCCGAACACTAGTAAAAAAACAAAAAATCGGTTGGTGTGATGTAGCATAATTTGTCTTGAGCGGGTGAGTTGTGCACGATCTCCAAATTTCATGCAGGTTTCGAATTCAAAGAGTATCCTCACACAATCTGAAGAAAAATGGCGTAATGGCAACACTCATCAAGAATACCTAATTGATTTCCACCGCTCTCTTGATTCTTCTGGGAGAAGACTCCAGTGTGCATGCTTCCTGAACATGCACATTCAATCGATACAGCTAAATAAAGACAGCGGTAGGCTCTTCTTGCCAGAGTCGAAGTTTTCTAATCCTGGTGATCACGATTCCCATAGGTTCCGATCTCCATCTGTCTACGCGTGTCTTTCTCGCAAGGCTAATTTCGCTTTCTTTTAATATGCTGATTGAATATGCCGTCACAGTCTCTGTTATAATTTCTGTTTGTGAGCTGATGAAAACTGATTGTTCGTTGCATGTGAAGGTTCAGCTCATCGATCATCATGGTTCAATTGCTGCAATCGGTGCTCCGCCTCATGTTACTCCATCTCTTGGGGATTGTCTCTCTCTTGATCACCCGGACGGACGGTCGCGTCATGGAGACGATGCAGACCACAGATTTGGGGCTGGTAGGAGCAGGACTAGTTGAACTTAAGTCCAGCTCGGAAAGACGCCGGCCACTCACACTCTGCTGTCTCATTGCTGATTACCAATGCGTTCCTACAACCGAATTTCCCTTGCCTGCTCCTTGCGCCGTTTACGGTTCAAGCGGCGACGGAATTCGTGATGTTGACACAGATGCAGGGCGAGGAAGATTTGTTGGATAGTTGCCGGCCTTGAATATCTGTTGCCCTCCTGGTCTATACATCTGCGTTAAGAGAAATTCAAATGGAACATCTCGCTTGTCTGCCAGTAGTGCCGCTGCAAATGACCATAATGTGGAGGGCACAGAGGGACCCGGAGGAATCAAGTGGCCCGGTGGCCGTAAGTAAACGTGGAGAATAGCATAAGATGTGTTGAGAAAAGTCTTGTAAACATCTGGTTTTAATTCAAGAAAGTTCACGCGCGCACGAGCAAGGTATATCCGTCAAAGCGGTTGGATGCACACGCTCGCCCGCTCGCAGCGTTCCTTTCTTTCTCTTAGACTCTGTGAGACGAATGCAAGCAGATTTCTTGGAAGTCGACTTGCATGTTGCAAGCTGTACGTGTACATGCACATGTTTTTAAACATTTATCTCAATACAATGGAAACTCCTTTCAAGTATGTGAGGGCCGGTCTTGATGAAAAGTATGGATGTAATTGTGAAAGCCTCACTTCAGTTTCCTTGTCTGCGCTTGTTTTCGATCGATTGTACTAGCCTTATGTGGGGAGACTTGGCCGGCCTTGTACAGTGGCATACAAGCACAAAAAATTCATCTGTATGATCAAGGAACGTGTATGCTGTAGGTGCACACATGCCATTCTTCGATCCTATGCTGTACTCCTACATGTTGCAGACACTCTCTGACCCTGATACATGAAACTAAAAGGTGCTTTTCAAATAGTGAATCAAGCAGCAAGCTCTGCTAATCTCGACGACTAAGGCAACCAGCAGAGTTTCAGTGCAGAAACCAATCACGTCCCATCTGGTTATGGGTTGTTTGCAAAAACAGATTTTTGCGAAACATGCATCACGACCCCACTGTCGAGATCTGCCAGGGTCCTTTTGACCACATGCGTAGAGGCTACTCACTTGCCGAGACTGCTTGCGAATATCGAAAGGACCAAACGAATCTATACGCGCATGGTAATTACTGTTGCCTCGGTGATCGAATGGTGATGTTTACATTCGCAGAAATAGCGTTGGCACTTAGTAGGTTATGGTGAAGCTATATCGGTGTTCCTGAATTTCTGGAAGCTACTCATCATGTTACTGCAGCTTGTGGGAAGTGTGTCTCTTTTCCTGAGCATGCAGGGGGAATTAGGTCCAGCGGTTTGGGACCCTGCTGGTGGCAACTGGATGATCACTACCAGGAGGATCATCCGCATGCACTCTCCGGCTGCGGAAGAAACAATCCAGACAACAGATGAGGGGGCCAATGTTCCGCAGTATCAGAGGAGTTCATTCGTCATGGTGTGGCCTCCCGTTAGCTTGAGCGCAGTACAAAACCTAGCTCTAAAAGCGTGGCAGAGACGCTTAGGAATTAGCCTTGCTGTTGCAACTGCAGATTTTCATGATGAAATGACGTGAATACATTTCAGAGACCTATTTTTCATGCATGTAAGATTGGCGCTTCAGCAAACTTCTTTATTTGGGTCCCAAATTGAAACCCGTTTCATTAGCAAGTCTAGTACAACCGAGTATCCTTATTCCAAGCCAAAAAGATCTAGCATCAACAGAAGGAAAAGGACAGATCCACGCCATGACAAAAATATCCATAATATTCGTGGCAACATGGCTCAAACACAAAAAATTCCCTCATTCTATTAGTGCAAAGGAGAAGATCGTCCTCTTGAAGAAGGTTGCTGGTCTCTCGAATCTGTGCACAGCACAACCAGCAGCCGCCCTCCACTACTCGAACTCGTGTAACCATCGCATTCAGTAGATGCTTGAGAAAAAATGGGAAGACTGTAACTATCAATGTGAATACACAACTTCTTGTATATTGTTCTGTTGAGATACCTGATGCACTTGTCTACCCTAACCCCTACTTTTCTGGCGTTTTGCCTCAAGCTGACGCCCAAACGCCTCAATCTCCTCCTTGGTGTACGAGATTTCTGGGAAATTCGTGAGCGCGACAGCACGGGTTTTGTAGAAAATCGCAGCTTTGTCGAAACACTTCCCCGCCTCCACTTTGTCTTCGAACAACCCAAGGTGAATATTCACCTTGCGGTTCGTGTCCAAATCCCTGTAACAGAACTTCGCCATGTACTTTGCCGAGTTTGTCCTGGGGCCGCTGACACCCCGCTTGTCGACCTTCCCTCGCACAAAACCCACTGAGTAGGAAGCCCTAAGGCGCCGGATGTACTCTTCGATCGGCTCAGTGCTGCACTCCTTCATCTCCTCTATGTCGGGTGCGTAGGTGCTGAGCGGGAAGTTGAGCAGGCACGGCCCCGTCCCGTCCAACCCTTGGTATCGGCCCAGCTTGATGCAGACCTTGTCGCGGATCTGGGCCGCTTCTTCTTGAGAATCATACATGCCCAGGTACCACTGCCCACCGGTGCGTTTCCTCCGTTTCGGAATCACGGCATTATTTCGCGGATCCCGCTTTTTCTTTGAGTCCCAGACAAATGCCTCCCAAAACTTGTTTTGCGTGTTGAATGAAACGCCTTGGAAACCCCATGACTGAATTTGGCTCGGAAACCCCATGACTGTCTCATCTGGTGATTCTGCAAGGAACTCTTCTCCAAATTAACCTCTTGTGGGGCAGGTTTCTCTAACTTGTCTGCACCACCACTCTCCTCAGCAGAAGCCAGGTCAAGATGTATACCATGAACTTGGTTAATCTTCGTTTGTGAATGTAGGGTCTGATGATCTGTGTGCGACAGGACAAGGCTCTGGCTTTCAAGGATCAATGTTAATGGGCCACCATTTGAAGGTCGAATTGGATCGGCCATCTTGGCTTGCATCCGAACTGCATGAGGTGATTGGGCAGGCCTCTTCCAATTTCTCCTGATTGAGACCATGACTGAATGGGATTCTCTGAGTGACCTTTACAGGAGCTGGTCGATGAAGAATGGAGGTAGACTTGCAGATCTGGCATGAGCCACAACACAAGCAATATGAGAACTTCTGTGGACAACCGCGAAGGAGAATGCGCACAAAACACGGATAAACATGAGATGATGGCACGGTTAATTCCTACAGGTGGTGATCACATGGATCCTTCAAGCTCCTGTTAATGTTTCCCCACCAAAAGGTCTCCCTTCACTAGGAGAAAGGAGCTTGGAGAGACTCCGGTCCAAATAAATTAGAAAGAAAAGCAAAACATTTAGAAATCACACGTGATTCCAGCAGATTCTTAGGAACTCCACAACAACATAAGTTGCCTTACAGTTCCAGAACATCAAGCTCCAGGTACCAGAACCCCAGGCCACCAATACAAAAAGTAAGAGCTCAAAGGCTAACACTGCCCTCCAATACCAAAAGTAACCCTAACAAACAAACCACAAGAGAAGGTGATAGAAGCTCTTGCAACTCCTGAACGTCAACCTGGAAAACGGTGCTCTTACCACCACCTCTGCACAAAGTGAAGTCATAAAATGAAGCTCTGCGAAGCACGAGCCTCTCCACTATTACAAAAACCTACAAGTGTACTAACAACAGACCAAACAAAAGAAACATTAGGTGATTTGCAGACCTCCACAACATCAAGCTCCTACCCCATCTACTATCCGGACCACTTACAAGTGAAGTCGACACAACCGTGTCTCGATCCCACAATAGTATGGAAACTTAAGCTGGATTACCAACAAAGATTGCACAAGAGAAGGGGACGCATGCAATTAGCCCTCCAATTGCAGCATAAAATCAAGCTTCTACAGCCCCAGATCACCAAGAGAGAGACCTCTCTGGAGCTTCGACGACAACCGAGTGGCCACTCTGCAATTTATAGGAAGCCTGAGCCGGCGCTGCTGTAATGGAGCCCGTACCTCGGCAGGTGGGAGGAAGGGTGGATGAAGCTCATCAGCGTGGATGACTTTCACATTATTCCGTTCGATTATTCTGGATGTATTTCTGCCACACCTCAGGGAGTTGAGAGGAAGTGTGAATGGTGTTCATCGATGTGGATGAATTCACATCGCTCCTTCGGATGTAATTTTGTCACATCCTTGGCAAGTGAGAAAGGAGAGTGGATGACTTTCATCATTCTGGATGAGTTTCACATCTTGGGGCACCTCAGGAGTCCGGAGGTGTGGATGAAGTTCGTTGAGATTGATTACTTGCACATCCATCAGATGGATGTATTTCCCCCACTTTGTTGGTTTGTCATCATTCAAGCCGCCTGAGAGAGCCAACCCCTTAGTACTACTTGTGTTTCCTTCTTGCATGAGTCCGAAGTTCCCTTGTTTGTTTTTTTGATTCACTTTTGCTAGCTTGTAATTTACAACTATGTATTAAATTTAATGTTGGAGATTGAAGATATAGAAGTTAAATGGGTGAGTCATAACATCATTTCTGCTAGGCACGTAAACACATTCCAAAGTTTATATGACTGTTTGTGAAGTTACATTGGGTGGGAGTTGAGCTTGTTGTTTTTGGAGTCAATATGAATGTCTTACAATTTTTGAATTTTTTTTGATAATTTTTTTTTTTATTGATTTTGGAAAGTGCACTTTATGTGTATATTTGTTAAAAACTTGTGAGAATTTTTTTTACTAAGCTCATGTACCTTACCAACTTCATTTCTATCAATATGACATGCTTTCTCTTCTTGTTCTTTCTAAACTTTTGTAGGAATATATAAATATGTTTATGAAACGTACAGTCATTTTGAGTTATTTGATAAAATATGGGATTTAAAACTTGACATGGTAGTGTTGTGCATAAAGAAACACCACTAAAATATTGTATTCAATGTCATCAATTCTATTTGTCTTGCTCAGCACTAATCGTAAACCGCTCATGTAGTGTCACCAACACTAGATGTTAATCCAACATTATTCATCATTCCTCGTACAAACGTTTGGTCACTATAAGGGTATAATTTAGTGAACTCAAACTTGCTCATTCCAAGTAAATTTGAAGCACCTTTTCCTTTCCAAGATCCCTAGGGTCATGTTGTGTTACTGTAGAGGGCCATGTGGTTCAACACTTGGATTGCTTAGTTGTAGTTTCCACATGGGAATTTGTATTTATTTATTTATTTATTTATCACAACATACTTTTTAGAGTTAATGGATGTCACAGGTATACATAGAAGGCCACTTTGAAATACAATTCAAATATGAAATCACATTTTTATTCTTTAAAATACGTGCTATATAGAAAATTTTGAGTCCCAAGTGGAAATAGTAGGTGCCCATAATTGATCATAGATGGTGCTTGAAGCAACGACTCGATGATATGAAAGCAATCCTATGAGTTCAGTGGCTCACAGTTCCAGTACCTCTTGGCATTATCCCAGTCCCCAACATCACTAAGACTTCATTTGTGTTGTTTATTAAGCAAACCAAGGCATTAATAAATGCCTAGGTAGACTTCACAACAATAATTTGAACCATCTATATTTGAGTGGTATGTGGTTAGGTATGAATCTAGGAATTGGCAATAAAAAGATACGTATTTGAAACAGATTGGACTCCATGCTCAAAATAGGTTGACCATTTTAGGTTCAACAATCAACATGATTGGGGGGACCCATATGATCAATTTAATAAGCATGAGAATTTATACTTTGAGAATGAATAATATAATCTTATGAGGCCTAAAGATTGTGAGGCAAATGGCTACATGCGCATCATGATTTGGATATGCTAATCGGCTTGCATTGATTGCATGTTTCATATCCTAAGAGAAGTGGGTGCAAAGAGGAAAGTAGTATCCATCTAAGGCACGTCTACCTTAAGGATCTGACTTGGAAGTAGTATTATAATAAGAGTCTATGAAGTTTTGGCATTTGCCAAGTTGGGACACATGACGAGTGGTGTTTCCTAACATGGCCATTTCACATAGCATTTGATGAATGATCTCCTTCTAAATTGATGTGTTTAGTAGGTCTAAATTCTTTGAACCCAATTCATCTTGCACCCATTGACTTCTAAGTTTGGACGCGAAGGGCCAACTGATTTCTTTCTTGGTATGTAAATTTAATGTAGTTTTTGAAAAATTGATGTGAATAAATTCATCTAACGAATGTTATGAGATTACCCAAAATATCAACATGTTATCAAGGGCACCAAAGAACCGAGCTTGTAATTCATAAATGAGGATAATGAGCATCATGCATTGAGATGAACACAAGTGGGACAAAGTTGAATGGCCAAGGCTAGACACCCTTGACCCATCTCTTCGAGCTGGCCCCTCACCAACATTATTGATGTGAAGGGGGTCTAGTAAAAACAAGCCCCCATAAACTTGTGGTTGATTCATCTCAAGTGGATCTCTTTATACTAATTTGGGACTTTTGATGTTAATTTTGAGATCAAATTGTCTTATAGAAAATATCACATGTTATAATATAAGTGCTTACATTTTCACCTTAAGTAATGTTGGTGGGACCCTAACTCAAACTGGTGGGTGTCTAGCTTAGTTGCCATTTGCTAATAAGCGATCTGGAATAATAATAAAAGTGTTCCACAGTAAATTTCAATATACATGCAAACTAGGAAAAGAGATTGTGTTTTAGAAAAAATAAAATGCAACACGATTTCACGTCATAACATTTTAAAGTCATGCAAGAGGCCCTCTCTTTGCCATAACTACACTAAATAGGTAGATTAGTGTTAGATGAAGATTAGTGTTAGAGCCAATAGTTACCCAAAACACTAAATGTCACTTGACATTACAATTAGTGTTACAATTTCCTTTGTCTTTATTTTGCATTGTCAAAGTTGAGTTCCATTAAGTTTAAATTTTGTAATATCAAATTCCTAGCATATTACATTTTCTATGAGGCTCACATATTCTACCTCCAATTCTTCATTTGAAGATCTACAAAAAATGTCATCTAACACTAAATGCGCTTTTGTAAATATTCAAAGTTACTAATTGGTACAAATAGTGTTAGAGTTGACATTTAGTGTTCTAACACTATGAATACAATTGACATTTAGCGTTTTCGTCGACTATTAGTGTTTCCAACACTAATCTACCTATTTAGTGTAGCAAAGAGGTTTTTCATGCAAATGGGAATAGACATGTGGCATGTATTGCATATCACCATGTTCATACTCTTAATGTCGCACCCGTAGATAACAATGCAGCATGAGGCCTACCACAAATCATACTTATTCTCGGACACAAATTATCACTGCCATTGGGAGCTTAGTGAAGGTCCTCGGGGGGTTCACTGGCGAAAAATCGTAGAACAACGTGTGCTAAAAAATACGGTCTAATATATTCATTGTAGATAAATTTTGTAAAAAACTTACATATAATATAGGGGGTTTTTAAATATTGAAAAAGGATTACATGTAAAATACCATCACACCTTTATTTTGAGAAATACCATACCTTATAATCTTTTCTGCAAGGTAAATAGCCCCCCAATAAATAGGTCCCAAACGCACGTGTATGCAAAATATAGGAGGGAGTGAACCCCCCGAGTGAAGGTCTGTGGAAAAATGTTGGATCGACATGACCATCCATGGAATCTGAATCACCAACATTGTGCCATAATCGATGCACTTGTTTTGATTGTTTGAGGAGTCACACAAGAATAAACTTCAAAAAGATCAATGTGAACTCGTGACAATGCCTCTATGGCCTTATCAACTAAAATGAGCCAATTGGGCCGTTACGAGATAATCCTTTTGTCACAATTGATGAGATCTTCCATATTACAATTGATTATTTGCATGGTTTTATAAACATGTGTGGGTGTATTGGAATGGTTAAGTTGTATTTTAAGAACCCTCAATGGGTATTATCTCGTACCAACTAGCAATCATTACGTTCCCATCACGTTCCCTACATTAAATTGAGCAGACCAATTGACTCATTTTAGTTGATAAGGCCATCTCTTCCCATCTCAACATAACGGCTCCTAGATTCTTCTTCTTTTTAAGCTCATGGTGTGTATATTTCATTATAGTAAAAAATAACTCGTGCGCATGTCACCTTCAAGTTAATGCCCTTATATACCCAAAACATTCAAGAACATAAAACATGAACATTTAGATGATGGAACCACACACAGCCTCAAATGTATGTCCTAGTTCAAAACATAATATCTTTCATGGCTAGAATCTAGATTTTTGCAATTTTTACCGGAATATGGACTTATTGTATTCTACAAATGAGAATAATGTGAGAGAATTACCCAAAATATACATCCAAAACGTATTTTCAATAGCTTCATCCCATATATATATATATATACAAAACTCTTTTTTTGTGGGATTTTAGTTTGTTACTAGATTGATTCATCAGAAAATGAAGAAAGATACTATACCAAATCATACTAGTCGTCTATATGATTTAACACAAAGAAACTCAAATTTGCGGAAAAATTTGCGGAAAAATTTGCCACAAGTTCAACAACTTGTTGTAAAATTGGTTGGGACCCTATAGCTAGGAAATTCCTATGCGGAATATGCATTTCATCACTCAAAGTGTTCAATCAGATTGCCCTCTATGGTATTACAAAATGACGCCACTAATCTTAGAAAGGATAGGAGCCAAAGATCAACGGTTGAGTACTTCAAAATTTTGAGTGCAACATCTTCATTCACGATTGTGAATGATCACATATTATATCAAATGATTCATCTACTTGTAACTATAAGAAATTTTATATTAATTTTACATATATTTTTATTCACATATATTTATATAGAGTTCATCACAGGTTTGGAAAAAGAAGAAGCCTCTCATATAAGTTAACTTGGTAAGGTAGAGGAATGTCAACAATTTTCTAACGGACGTTCAATAATTAACAAATTGACTTAAGTGCATTTGAGATAGGAAATCATAATTCCGAGAAATATATGAGTAACATTTCAAAATATCTCGAGATGCTCATATCGACTCCAAAAGCAGCGAGCTCAAATTTCATAAGATTATTCAACATTTAGTGTTTGTTTAGTGGGCCCTCAGAATATTATAGTCGGATGCTTCGAAAGTTGTGCAAGGAGACTCAAATTTTAACTGAGCTCCCAACATTTGACTGTTATATTCCGAGGGCCCATGTCGTTGAGTCATCTTATGTTTGATGATAATGTCACATAAACTTTGTAATATGCCCGATACAATATGTTGGAGAACATGTATTTGAGGTCATAGATAACTCCATCTCCAAACTCCATTTTAGAAAGTAACTGACTTTGTGGGTTGCGGGCTAGCAACAAAATTGAATGTTAACCACAATATAAGGTATGTGGGTGTTATTCGGATTGTTTTCCATGTTCTCCAACTTCTACCAATTACATTTACGCAATGAAACTTGTGTTGCACTAGAAACTATACAACGAAGCATCACGGAAGCATTAACAAAAATTGGATTGAAAGTCGATCCTTTGTTAATTTAGGTAAGGTTTTCGGAGTGCATGACCGTTAGTTTTTTGTCTGAAACATAAATCCCCCTAATTTTCACTATCTAGTGTGGAGTAGTGAATATAATTTGAAAACACAAGCCAAACTCTTTTTGCACATACATCTTTAAGGTGTTTGGTCTTTGATCCTAACCAAACCACAAACCAGTCAAATATAAGGGACTCCATTTAAGAAAAACATCCGAATAACACCCGCATACCTTAAAGAAACCTTTACTCATCATGCAAGAAGGGAACGCATGATACCCGGGTCGGCTCTCTCTTACGGTCACAACATTGCACTAATGAGAAACCAACAGAATGAGGAAAATACACCCAAGTCATCCACCGTGATGAAATTCATCCACTCTTCGTCTCCACTCCCGAGGCCAGGGAAAACTCCAAGCCGCTTGACTGCAGCTAATGTGAAAGTCATCCACCTTGATGGACAAGATCCCACTCTTCGCAGCTCCCGAGGTCCATGGAAACTACATCCAAGCCGCTGGACGGAGACCCATGTGAAAGTCCATCTTCCTTGACGAACTTCATCCATTCCTCTTCCCACCTGCCAAGGTCTGGCGAACATACATCCAAAAGACCCGAATGGGGCCGCTATGATAGTCATCGGCCTTGATGAACATCATCCAGCGTCTCCTCACGATGTTGGGGAAACACAATACATCCCAGTGACTGATGTGAAACTTGACCACGTCGATGAACTTCATCCACACTTCCTTCTCCGCTGCGGAGACATGGGCTCCAAATCAGACTCCATGACAGCAGATCCGGCCACTTCCTTTCCACTCTATGATCGAAGCTCCAGGGAGTTCTGTCTCTGGAGATTGGTGGTGACTGCAGCAGCAAAGCAATTGGAAGCCTGATGGCATGCATCGACTTCTCTTGTCTTGCTGAAATTGTTGGTGATTCACCTTGCTCCTTCATACTTCGTTCGTCGAGAGGATTATGATCTGAGTACGGAGTTTCAGCATTCCCTCACCTTGCAAGTGGTCTGGATGGTTAATGCGGTAGCAGGTTGATGTTGTGGAGTTGTGAGAATCACCTAATTCTCCTTTTGGCTGGGAATCTTGTTAGTACACTTGTCGCTATATTGTATGGGTGGAGAGGGTTATGCTCTCCTCTAGAGTTGCTCCATGTTAATACAACTACACTTTGTGCAGGGATTGTGGTAAGAGTGCCGGTCCCAGATTGATGCAAGCACTTCCATCACCTTCTCTTGTGCTTTGTCTGTTATGGTTACTTCTTTCTGTTGGTGGACAGGGTTTGCTTCTGGTGAGAGCACCCTGCAGCTTGATGTTCCGGAATTGTAATTAGGAATTTTTTGGGTTGTTATGAGTTCCGAATAATCTGTTGGAATCATGTGAGATTGTTGGAGCTCATGCTTTTCTGTCAGTTCCGAAGTGTCCTGCACAAGCTTCATTTTATTCTGGTGAGGGTGTAGTTTATGTGGGAAAGGTCATCAACATGACCTTGAAGGATGTATATGTCACCAAGGTGTATGTAGCAATTATCAGTGCCATAATTCCATGTCTGTAGACGTTTTTGTGCCAATAATATTTCATCATGTCGCTTGTGCAGAACTTGTGCCGTGCCTCATGCCAGCGATCCGCTAATCTGGAAGTCTGCCTCAATTACTCATCGAATTGTCTCTTTTAGAGATCACACGGAGGATTCAATCAGTCATAGCTCCAATCAGGCGCAATCGGAAGAGGCCTGCCCAGCTACCTCGTCCAGTTCGGTTGCAGGCCGAGATGGCCGATCCAGTTCCACCTCTGAACGGTGGCCCATTCACATTGATGCTTGAAAACCAGAACCGCGCCGTCTTGTCTCACACAGATGTTCCGATCCACAAGGAGATAAACCAACTTTATGGTACACATCACAAGCTGGATTCTGCTGAGGAGAGTGGCGGTGCAGTCATGTTAGGGAAACCTGTGCTACAACATGCTTCGGAAGAGAAGAGTTCCTTGCAGAATCAACAGATGGAAGACAACCATAGGGATTCCGAGCCAGATCGGAACGATATGGATCCAGCTGGAAAGGTACGTGTGCTGATGTGGATTAAAACAATACGATCAACCCACAGCATTTTAATAATGAGAAATTGCATGTCACTCGATCTGATGCAATTACAAGTTCTGTGAAGGAAAAGAACGTAATGAGTAAGGTTATAAGATCTATATATGCACAGCATCCAACTTACTTCCTTGCATATACTGTGGGAATATTCTTTGTTGAGTTCCAAAATAGGGTCCACGAAGATTTGTACCAAGCAGTCATACAATTCCTTTTTACACAGATGTCAAGTCTAAAGTGCACTGTAGGAATGCCTATAGTGCACATGGACAACCTCCTATGGCAACCCACATGGACAAAATCGATCTTTCACCTCATAATGTTGTACCTAAGTTCTTAATTACTTCGAGACCAAATCCAGATGTCTCAAGTATCCTGCAATTTTGTAAAAGATATCAAGTCTATCCTCACCATTCCAGGAGTCTGTAATGGTGTCCAGGATGTGACCTACTGTGCAATTCACTCCTGCAAAATTGGTGACCAATTATGTTAAATTATGTGGATCGTTCACATGTGTGGATCCTTCCTTTTGTGTAGTCTGTGGAATCATACTGCTGTACTTCTTTATAATGTTGATCCTATTTTTAGTCCAGATGTCTCTAGCATCCTGAAAGTTTTTACGTTGAAGGACATCAAGGCTAACCTCTAATGGTGTCCAGTATGTGGCCTTCCTGTTCAATTCATTACTGCAACAAATGAAGCCCAATATTCTGCATGAATTTGAATGTGTAGGTCACTTCTTTTGTGAAATCTGTACTGGAATCAGATCATGCTGCAGCAGACTTCACAGCTTTGTGGAAATGCATGCTGTTAATATGTGGTTGAATGTATGGACTGATTTATCAACACTTGATCATATGTGCCAGGAGATGATGGGGCAATTCGGTAACCAGCACGAAGAAACTGCTGCTGGTGGGAAGCAGGTCAAATTACCTGCACACCAGAAAGACCCAGAAGGCCGCCGGGGATCCCCCAAATTCCTCGGCGTTTCATTCAACGCTCAAAGCAAGTTATGGGCGGCATACGTCTGGGACCCAACCAAAAAGCACGGGAATTTGCGAAAAAATCCCGCCATTGCGGAACGGAAGAAATGCACCGGTGGGCAATGGCACCTGGGCATGTACGATTCTCAAGAGAAAGCGGCCCAGATCCGCGACAAGGCCGTCATCAAGCTCGGCCGACGCAAAGGGCCGGAGGGGACGCGGACATGTCTGCTCAACTTTCCGCTCGAAACCTACGCCTCCGACATAGTGGAGATGGAATGCGGCAGTGAGTCGACCGAAGTGTACTTCCGGCGCCTCCGGCGCCTCAGGACTTCCTACGCAGGGGGTCCTGTGCGAGGGAAGGTCGACATGCGGGGCGTCAGCCTCAGGGAAGATTTGGGAAAGTACGTGGCAGAGATCACTTGGAAAGATTCGGACACGAACCGCAAGCTGCATATTTACCTCGGCTTGTTCGAAGACAAAGTGGAGGCCGGGAAGTGTTACGACAAAGCTGCGATTTTCTATAAGCGCGAAGCCGCGCGCACGAATTTCCCACACGACTCATACACCAAAGAGGAGATCGAGGCGTATGGGCGTCAGCTCGAGGCAAAACTGCAAAAAACTAGGGGTTGACGAAGGTATTGATGATCTCAAAGGTATTGAAGAAGTGGATTCACATTGACAGTTACAGGTCATCCAATTTATCCCAAGCATCTATATGACGCGATGGTTGCACTCGATTAGTGCCAAGTGGAAGGCGGCTGCTAGTTGTGCTGTGCACAAATGTAAAATATCAGAAACCCTCTTCAAGAGGGCGATGTTCTCCTGTGCACTAGTGGAATGACAACATATCCCGCACTTTAGCGATATCATGACCGGGAATACTTCAGATACTATTGTCATGGCGTGGACTTCAATTTCTTTTTTTCCTCATTGCCTATATCTTTCTGGCCTCGAAGACGGGTACTAGTACTAGACTCGCTGATGTATTGAGTTTCAATTGGGGACCAACACACAGAAGTCTGGTGAAGCGCCAATCTCAATTGCATGAAAGATAGCTCTCTGATTTGTATTCACGTCATTTCATCTTTAAAATATGCTTTTGCAACAGCAAGGCTAATTCCAAAGCGTCGATTTCACGCTTTTAGAGCCAGATTTTGCGCTTCGCACAACCTAACATGAGTACCGGGCCGAAATGCATCTCCGAGCCACCGGGAGGCTAGCATGATGGGATGATCTCCTCTAACAATGTGGTACATTGGCCTCATGTGTTGTCTGGATTGTTTCTTCCTTAGCCGGAGGAGGGTGCATAAGGATAATCCTTCCGGTAGTGATCATCATGTCGCCATCAGCAGGGGCCCAAACCGCTGGACCTAATTCCACCTGCAGGCTGAGTAAAAGAGATACACTTCCCACGAGATGGAGTAACATGATGAGTACCGCCCAGAGAAATAAGGGTGAAGCCATCTGCATAAAATTATAAGGAACGTCGACAGTCGGAGCCAAGTGATTCAGGAACACCGATATAACTTCACCAGAGAAAATAAAAGTACCAAGCGTTGCAGCCTCTATTCAACAGATGCATAGAGCCCGCGTAGAAGAGCCTATTAAGAGTTTCAACACTAATTCTGCGAATGCAAACATCACCACTCGACCATGTAGGCATCAGTAGTAGTTGCCATGTGCCTATAGATTTTTCTTTCCTTTCGATTATGGCAAGCAGTGACGGCAAGTGACTAGCCTCGATGCATGTGGTCGAAATGACCCTGCACCTCGACGGTGAGATCGTGATGAATGTTTGGAAACAAATGTTTTTCCTAGCAATCTATAACCAGATTTAAGTGAAATACTCTGGAAACTATGGTGATGATCAGCTGGGACGTGATTGCTTTCACTTTGATTCTCCGGTGGTTGCCGTAGTCCTCGAGATTAGCAGAGATTGATCCACCGTTTGAAAAGCAAGTTGACTTACCGAACAAGAGAGTGTATGCAACATCGGGCGACACTGCATAGAATCGGACAATTGTATGTGTGCACCCGAGTAATTAGTGATACAGGATAGACATTTCTTGCCCTCACTTAAGATAAAAAAATATGTAGCCGTTATAGGCCATTGAACAAAGCCGGCCATGTCTCGCAACACGACTAGTAAAATCGATTGGAACACAAGCGCAGGCAAAGAAACTGTAGTGAGGCTTTCAGAATTACATCCACATGGCTTTTCCATCAAGCCCGGCCTTCACACACTTGAAAGTATATATTTCCAATTTATTAAGATAAACCTTGAGAACATCTACAGCTTGCAACATGCAAGCCGACTTCCAAGAATATGCATGCATTCGTCTCACAGAGATTCAAGAGAAAGAAAGAAATATGCTGCAGTGCACCTGCGAGCGTATGAGCGCGTATTCGGCTGTTTCGGCGGACACTTGGTCTTGCGCGCGTGCACTGTGTTTACAAGATGTTTACAAGACCTATCTCAGCACGTCTATTTCTCTTGTCCGCATTTACATTTACCCACGGCCACCGGGCCACTTGGTTCCTCCGGGACCGTCTGTGCCCTCAACAGTATGGTCGTTCGCAACGGCACTACTACCGGCAGACAAGCGATATCCTCCATCTGGATTTACCTTTTCGCAGATGTATGGACCAGGAGGGCAACAGATATTCAAGGCTGGCAACTTTTCAACAAACCGCCCACCCCTGCGTCTGTGTCGACATCACGAATGTTGTGGCTGCTTAGATCGAAAAGGGCGCCAGGAGCAGGCAAGGGTGATTCGGTTGTAGCAACGCATTGATAATCACCAATGGGGCAGCAGAGTGTAAGTGGCCGGCGCCTTTCCGAGCCAGACTCCAGCCTTACTAGTCCGGCTCCTCCTAGCCCTGATTCTGTGTTCGGCATTGTGCGACCCTCCGTCCGTGTGAGCAACAGAGAGACAATTCCCAAGAGGTGGAGTAACATAATGCACAGCACCGCTTGCAGGATTTGAGCCATGATGATCGCTGAGCTGAACCTTCACATGCAACAAAGAATCAGATAGACTCATCAGCTCACAAAATATAAATTACAACACGCAGCATATTCACCACAGGAAATTAAACAAAGCAGATTAAACCGTGCAAGAAAAAGATGCGCAGATAGATGGAGATTGGAGCCTAAGGGAAACCTGATCACAAGAATTTGAAACCTTCGACTCTGGTGCAATTGGATCGACTCCTACAGACAGATGCAGAGAAGAGCCTACCGCCGTCTTTATATAGCTGTGTCGATCTAATGTGCATGTCCAGAAAGCATGCCCACCGGAGTCTTTTCTCAGAAGATTCAAGAAATCGGTGGAAATTAGGAATTCTTGATGAATGTGCCATTCTGCAATCATTACGCCGGTTTTCTTAAGATTGTGAGAGGTTACTCATTGATGAGTACGAAACCTGCATGAATAGAGATCGTGCACAACTCACGTTGCATTTCAAACCGGAAAACACGCTCACAATAAAATATGCTAATTACATCAATCGATTTTTGCTTGTTAATTAGTGTCCAGGTTTCAATTGACGGGCCGGAGATTTCGGCACAGATTCCAAGCATTTACTTCAGAAAGAATTGCTGTTGCAGCTTCCGGCTGCCGCTAACATTGATCTGGAACCTTTGTTACGAATGGTATAGGCATTCCATCAAGCTCATCACATGCAAACCGACACGACGGGACAGAAAAGCTTCCACTTTTTGCATCCAAAAACTTTACTGAAGGTTTTACGTAAAGAACTAAACCTTCCGGAAGAAAATGTATTAAGGTTCCTCTGGATTGTGGATTGGTTGAGCTGCTGGAAAATGGTGTGTGATCATTGGGATCGAAGCAACATTCTGCAGACTCATAAATTGACATCAGTACTTTCAAATTCCACCAGGACAGTAGACTGAAGGTTAAGAAATCTGTACTGATCATGCACACCAGCAACCAGCAACAGATCTGCTGCAATGTTTGGAGCAGTGCAAGGGAGATGTTCTTTTTAAACTTCACTAGAATTATTGCCCCAGGTAAGGATATAAACAATCATAAAGGCAATTTGTGGGCCCTTATATGGTCGTTCCTCTTAATCAGATACCTATATTTGAGTGGTACATGACACAGTTTCTAATTAAGATTTCGAGTCCAGTTCTGGAAATTGACATCACAAGCAGATGAGAAAATTCCTGATCAACAGTCAAAGTTGTCTGTGGAGACGGAAGTGCCTACAATAAGACCATATACCTTATTCATGCTATTTGAAATGTAACATGTTCTTGTTTTGAAGGTCGATCTCTGAGGTCAAATCAGGGCATGGCCTTATAATTGATTTCAATGATTAATTGCCTAAAAAACTTCAAAGACAAAGCTGGATGGCTGCAACAGAATGCATTTTGAGGTAGTGAAGTTATCTGCCATTGAGCATGCTTTTAGACTCCATAGCCCTTACCTTAAGTTTATTGTGAACCTACATTGAGTTGCTGGCAAGGAGGCTCGTTTATTCACGGAATTTATCCATTGCAAGCTATCTTCAAGCTCTGATCCTCTTCAGAAATAAAACAGCAAGGCCTGAATAGAAACCTTGGGTTAAAACCTTGCAATTTTCCATTGACATTTCAAGAAAAAGACACGTGTTCAAATTAAGTACACATGCCAGGTTCAGTCTTAAGCAAAAAACTCCTTACATAGAATCATGTGCTCAGATTCTTCTTAAACAATGCACAAAATAACTATGATGCACTTTCATTTTTTGTTTGACAATTGCCAACAAATTGTGCAGGTCTAATAGCAGAATGGAGATTGGCATTTAATATTCATCCGCACTTAAAAAGCTACTATACTGAAAACCATTGTATCCAACCTTGACCTTACGAATTCTTCCAGAAGTTGAAATTCGCAACCTACCATCTGCACCCTATCATGCTCTGTGGCTAGTTGCCATTGAATGATATGATTCCCAACACGATTACCTGTGCTAAACTTTTAAGGTTTGGGCCATTGTTTTCTCAATAGAGAATAACAAAACAACCCCCTACAGATAGGACGGGAGGACCCAAATACTCTCTGGCAGTCCTTTGTTTCTGGTATACAACCTGACCCCAAGCAAATCATCAATGATTCATCAATGAGGGGTACTAGTGATCCTACTTTCTATGAGCTTTTATAATTCTCCGACGCCACATCGCAGTTGTTGGGTCAAGGCGAAGCTCCCAGGTGGGCCAGTAGTGCAGATCCTGCTTCACCGTCAACACTCTCGGCTTCCCATTCAAGTGGATCGTTTTGACACGCACAAAAGCCCCATGCTCTAAACCCTGTGTCACGTCCACAAAGTCTTGCAGGTTGGCTGTCGGCTTGCCGTTGACCTCCACAATCCATTGCAACGCGTACAGGCCGTATCTGTGCACAGGACTCCCATGGCACCAGCGCGCCACATAAACTCCATGCCCTTGTTGTGGCAAGAATCCCAAGGCTCGCACAGCTGCATGCGGGTCTTGCAAAACACATCCGGCCCAATTAACCATGCGGGTGGTGCCAAACCCGTCTCGGTCATCAATCCCAACCTGGATGTCAATCTCCTGCCCCTGCCTGAACAGGGTTAGGTCAAGTGACCCCGGTACCTGCCTGCCTAGGTTAGAATTTGAATCTAGAGGAGTTGACTTTGTGGCTTCACAAGCAATTTCCACATCCCGAAAACATGTCACTGGTTTCCCACTGATGGCCAGCAACATGTCGCCCTGCTCCAGGATGCGTTCAGCCCGTGACCCTGCCAAGCAACCCTTCACCCTCAAGACCTGCCGCCGGATGGAGTCTTTCTCCGCGAGTGCCTGGACCCATTTGTCACTGAGACCAAAACTGCGTGCCTTAGACAACAACGTTGGGTAAAGTTCAGCTTCAAGGATTCGCATTAACGGCATCGATCTCTTGGTGCCATTGATAACCAATTGAGGGCCTCCTGATATGCCCCTAACAATAACATCTAAAACTTCTGAAATAGCGTATACAGGTATGCCTCGCACAAACTGGTGGTCTTCTGGTGAGCTGTCCCCGTACTTCACTTGGGTTGAGAAACTCCCCCACAATGCTTGCACCCTCCCAACCTCGTCCGCAAGGACACCTGAAAACGTGTGCCCGAAATCTGTGTCAAGCTCTATGACTTCCATGTTCATGGCTCTATATCTAGGGCAATCAGCGGCAGCAACATTTAAAGCAGCTCCCGGGTTGGTCACTGTCGACTTCCGTGACGTTGCTTGTAAGCTTCGTGAGAGTCCAACCAAGTACACAGAGTCACCCCTTCTCAGGGGAGGTTCGGTGGACAGAACCGCTGCCTGCACAGCAGCCATTCCCACCTCACCCAGGGTGGCGGGGTTGTACGCCACAAGTGCATAATTGTGCACAGGGTGTAAAAAAATAACTTCAGCAGGGATCTCCATAGGAAAAGCAGCAAACGACAACATCACATCAGAGACAGAGATCGCCACCGTGTTTTTGTCCACTGCCACCAGACCCAGGTCCTTTGAATGGTGCACTATGACACCTGTACCAAAAAAGTGTTGGGCATGTACACCATCCAGCATAGCTGAAGGTGGGATATGCACTTCCATCATCACCAGAGTGGGCTCTATCACATGCTCTGCCACCGATGAGCTAGTTCCGGGCGCAATACCACTTTCCTGCCGGGAAGCACTGGTTAGCGTACCATTAATGGTTGGGGCAGGGAGGTCTAAAGGGAGCAGCACCTTGTCCACCTTTTGGCGCTTTGTTAAGGCCTCCACCGGTATATCATCAGCTGCTGCAGGGTCCTTTTCCTCAGCCTCTTGTTTATGCTCCCCATTGGATGCAGTGACCAAGCCATCCAGCACATCCAGCCCTGACTTTGCCAGTGATGCCAAGTTGAGATCTATTGATGGTGACACTAAAGGAGGTTCTATGCTTGGGGCGGCTGGCTTAATATCCCACAACCCTGTTGCATCATTGCGAGTGTAAATCTGCGGGGGCGCGTACCACTCATGCCGATCAATCGTGACCAATACAGACTTGCTCCTGTGCCTGTCAGCATGGCTTACAAATTCCAGAGGCACACGGGCACCCTTCGAAAGCTTAAAGAAAACAGATATGAAGCACTCTAAATTGGGGATTTCCTCACCCGCCATCTTCTTTATTATCGCGTGTTTGGGTACTCCGGCCCGAGACAGCATGTATCCAGGCTCAGCTACATACACAAGACCACAGACAAAGTGTAGATTGCGTGCTTGCTGGTAGGATAGGGAGTGGATCACCCCCCCACTGACTTCCAGAAACGTACTGGGGGTGATGGAATGCAAATCCTGAACATCAATGGTGACATTTATAGTTGTGCCTCCACGCTCCAGCTCCAAGTTTACAGGATTCCCAACGTTGTCATCTAATAGGGTTTCATAAATTAAAAATTGGGTAAGTACCTCCCCATTCGCCCGTATGAGCACATCTCCTGGTTCTAACTGCTTGTAAGCTGGGCCACCTGGCACTACTGACTCCACAACAAGCATCCCCGTCTCAGAAGCTGGGCAAGCATTACGGACCATCTGCTCAGTTTCGCGTTTCAACCCGAGTCGACGGGTCTCATCAAATCCTTTATGAGAGAAAGTCATCTGGAATGTCCCTCGAGGAATAACCACAGGCTCCCAACCGTCTTTACATAGGTCCTTCTGCTCTTGTAAAAGATTAAGTGCTCGCACGACCCGTTCTAAAGGCAGGAAAAAAGCAGACGCACTCGCAGATTTACTACCTGCATTGAGCGCTACCGCCCGACCATGAATATCAATAACTGGAGATCCACTCGACCCTCCCTTTGTTCCCGACGCCGCCTGCATGTAGAATGTGTTGAAATCATTGTACCCATCCTTCTTGTAGTGAGGGGCATCACGGTCAAGCCGCGCAAGTGTCCCCGCAAGTATGGAAACTTTTTCCCCACTATCATTACCTACAACACGAATTTCTAGACCCACTGCGGCTCCCTCTGGTGCAAGAGGAATTTCATCATATTCAAGAAACTGCACAGCATCAGGGTCAAACCAAAGGAATCCAAAGTCATGCACAGGGTCACGATATAGAGGGTACACAGAGATCTCTTCCCTATTTACAAACATGGCTTCCGCCACTATGGGACCTGGCTTCACAACATGCCTGTTTGTGAGCAAAATCCCTCGTTTCTTGTCAATTACAAAGCCAGTTGCATAGCTTGCCCCAGCTACTTCTGTGTCAAACGCTCGAGTAGCTGTAGTTCGGAGCACTACTACAGCAGGAACAACTTTACTAAGTGCTTTGCGCCAGTCCTCTGCACTACCTGCACTGTCAAGAAGGGTTGCATCAAGCTCCATTGGCAAACCCATCTTAATAGTCTCCGCGCTCTCCGACTTCATTGTAGGTAGGGAAGTCATCTTGTCCTTGTTCCTCACCAAGATGTTGCTTGTAACTATTTTGGGTTGCACAGCCCAAAGAGCAGTTCCTGTTGCACCAATATGTTCATGCCCTGCAAGAAATGAACATTTAGTGCCAATTATGCCAACAATCAATATAGAAATGTAGAATGCAATCTAAATATCACAACTGTCGATCACCAAAATTCTTAGACCCATCACTTCAATCATTACTCACTAATTTTCTAAATAAAAAGCACATAATTAGAAATGTTAAGGGGCTCCTGATTGAACCTTAGTTATATACTTCCTTGAAATATGCTTGGTGGAGGTTAGAGAATTTGCCCCAAATCCATATGCATCAGATCCAATCCACTTTTTTCTTTGGCGACCCAAAAGTGTAAATGACAGAGTAACCCAATGCATTAGTTCATCTACAAGGAAACATATACGTGAAGGAGAATCCTGCATCAAAGCAGCAGCACTCCGATGTTTAGTGGTACAAGCCATATCTACTTTTCCGGAATGGATCATGACTTTTTGGGTCCTCACTTTGATACCACAAATTTACAAATGGGTCCATACTATTGCATAACATTTATAAACTGTTTGATACTTATTCAGATGTATACCATCCTGATGCAACTTATTCAAAGGCATCTTGCTTCCCAGATATTTTAAAGTGCTTGCGCTGAAACCCTAACTAAAGGGGGTGAACCAGTCAGGTAGCCCTGAAAGTGAATTTGAAGAGTCAGAATTAAACAGCACAATAATCACTAATGGAGATGGGACACACATGACTTTATACACCATATTCAACATCAGCGGCAAGTATCTAAACTGAGGAATAGAGAGATTAAGAGAGGTAAAACAATTGATTGAAACCCTGCACATATAATCGCTTACATATATGTAACTTCAAAGGACATTGTACACAAGTCAGCAAGCTGAAAGGGTATGGCAGAATGCAAAAAGACACTCACCAGCTGAAAGCAGGAAAATAGAGCTAAGGATGCAAAATGCAAATTGGATTTTGGGTGCAAGACAATTATTAAATTAGGGTAGATTGTCTTCATTAAATAGACCACTCATGGAATTCTCATCTGATTGTTTGCTTGCATGGATGACTCCCCATGAAAACAAAAACGATCGTGCTCGTGCAGAAAATCTATGCAATATCATTGTCAACATTGGCTTGAGAGGTTTATTCCATCAGATGCCAGTAAGAATGTGTTTAATTCAAGGATCGTGGTCCCAGTAAGTGAGGACAGGTATTCAACATTGGCTTCCAACACAACCTCAACAAACAAGCAAAACAAGGTTGACATGAAGAGCTTAGTTTTACAGTCATGGAGACTGACCTTGCTGCCACTTTTCAAGCCTCCCATTTCTTCATCTCCCTAAATCCTCCATTTTCAGAAAAGCCTGCACAGATAGTAAAATTTCATCATTTCCAACCATTTGAACCATAATAAGCTTCCCAGTATGCAAACCCGAGGGTTAACCTCTACAGATTGTCACACAATTGTTTGCCCTCAATATCTGTCTCTTGAAGCAAGTACAGAAACCCAGCACTGATCATCGACCTTCGCATTTTACAACAAAATAAAACACAACCATAAGCTCAGAAAGAGAAGTAGAATTCACAATATAATGCCTGCACAGCCACTTTTTCAACTCTCTCATTAGGTACCCTACTTGAATAAGTAAAGTCATAATGTGTGATCCATTCCCAGTTCTGAGAGTCATTAAAAAAGCATCGTATTCATGTCAAGAGAGCCACATCATACAAATACCGCCCACCAGATGCAAGGAAAATCCGTCCACGAAAACCCATAATATAGAGGCAGCTTAAGAATGCGATCCAGGCAGACCTCCAATGTGAGACACAGCATCAAATCTCTGAACGAACCTTACAAGTCTCCAATTGAAATTAGATGACTGAATGCTGAAAGTGCTCTTCGTCCATTTCTCAAACTACACAGATTGATCCTTTGTGATTGACATCTTCGTATGACTTATAATACCATTAGCTACACGTACTTCATTGCTATCAAAGTAATGATCATATCTAATTGGCTCTTCTTCGACTCCTAAAAATCAAACCCTATATCGTACTCTGCCTTCAACTGACCTCTGAACCATGCTCTGATTAGTGGCCACCTCCTGTTCAGAAGCAGAGCAATTAAAGGACACAGAAAGCACTTGCAACAGTAGGGGAATCCACGACCTCCACTTCAACACCACCCTGTGAACAGGATAAGGAATCCCGCCCTTACGATCATGATCGAGTAGGGGACATTCTTTCACAACCTAAACAATAAAGAATGTAACCCCATTTTTCCTCACAGCAGCAGCAGCAAGGAAGGCTCAGACGGCAGGATTAGTTGTCCAATTTTGTGGATCTACGCCATGAGGGGATTCCTCACTACTACGAACTACCAAAAAACTTTCTAAATCAAACTACACATTGCCGATCAGGAGGACAGAAAGTCACACAAACAACCCAATTGAAGAACGACATCCCAACTGCACAGTATTCTTAGTCCGCACACTCGAATTCCTCCTGCCCAGCGGGGGCTTGGGGTTGGCTCCTAAGCCAACATCGTAATCAACTAAGAAAGCGGTGAAGAAAAATGCGTCCTAGCCATCAGCCCACTATCAAAATTGAGTCCCAGGGCAAGACATCTGCCCTAACCCAGGAAAGAGTTGCCTGCCTACAGACGACATTGAACCACCTAACCCAAAGGACACAATTTCCAAAGGGCACTACAGCCCAAAATCCCCCCCAAATGAGGTGAGCCACAGCGAAATGTTAAAACTGTTTTGCCATATCCCATACCGGCAACCATCTCCCATATCCCTCCAACCACCATAAACAGAGGAAACAAGAAGAAGGAAGATCTTCATCTTCAACACCCAATTCACCACTACAACATCCACCACCATCACCAAAGTGGCAGCATCCACCAACTCAAAACCTCACCAATCGAAGTGACTTCACCCACGCATACCCAAAACAAATGCAGAAGCAAAGGCAAAGCTCTCCGAAATGGCGATCCCAGTGACAAAAGGAGTGCCATAAGATCCACACACACACACACAAAGGCAAACACCAAGCACCAAACACTTCATACATACATACATACATGCATACACACACACACATACACGGGGCACCATCCAAGGCAAAAAAGCAAGGCAGCTCCATTACCTCACTCCCAACACACTCACTGGAGTATGTAGTTGCAGCTTCTTCAGAAGAAGAAGAAGGGAAGAAGACTCGTCTCATCTCACACCTTCCAGTCCAGTGCTCACTGCGGATGGCTGGCTGGCTGGCTCGCTCCGAAATGATGCGTGTTGCTCCAAACCCGGGGCTCTGCTTACGCTATTTGCAACCAGCAGTTGCAGTAATAATGGGACTTATTACAATCCTGGCTCAAAGGGATGGAATGCGATTCACTCTGACTGATAATAAAAATAAGCTGATGCGCAGGTTGCGAGTGCTTCAAAAAGCTGCAAGCCGCGGGCGATTGAGTCCTACTTACTGCATGACTGACTGGCTGGCTTTTCACATGGAAGATGCAGCAAGTGGTTCCTTCTTTCGGGAACTTCCCGAGTGCGAATTGCGGAAGAATGCTCTCCCTCCTCTGCCGCTCACCACTTTCGAGCCTCTCTTTCCCTTCCTCTTTCTCTTTCCGGCCTCTCTTCTTTCGAGACTCTTTTCTTTCCGGGATCTCTCTTTTTCCCCTTCACACACTACCGCCTCGCCTCGCCTCATCTCCTACCTACCAGGTCACGGGCCTCCTTCCTACCTACTTACCTACCTACCTATCTACCCACCCGGCCGCATGCGGAGCTACCTACCGGATGAAGATATTTCCCCCAATCTAACCGGCCATGGTAACTTTGACTCGTGTAGTAAAAATCCGCCCAATTATGTGCGCCCAGGCTCTTGAATGCGTTTCGGCCAATGAGAGGCCCGCGTCAATGACCTCATTTACTCTCCAGATAACTAACCGTGGGGTAGATTTCGATTGGCTGGTGACGTCAGAGTGACGTGTCAGGGCTACGTGTCGTGCCCTATTGGCTGCGACCCCATCAATTCCACCTCAGGTGAAAACGCAGCCAATTACCTCGGTTTTATCATGATAGCCAGCTGGGGTAAAAGTTGTTTTATGACACCAACCAAAGGGGGAGGGTGGAAACATTGAATGCTACGTCGAGCTCGATTAGTGATAAATTTAGTGATAAATTTAGTCGGTATAAAATCCGATTTGGAATCTTAGACCTCAAATTATCCAGTCTAGTGCTCGATCGGGGAGAACCGGCAGTTAGTCACAGATGAACCGGTTGAGTTTGAGAAATAACCGGTTGAAGTTCAAGACTACATGAAAATTACCGATCGTTTTAGAGGAATTTATAGAATGTACCCCAATTTAATAAAGGAAAACCGGAGGATGTCAACATGTAACCGGTTGGACTTGCAAACACTAGGATCTCAGCCGATTATGTTCAAAAATCTCCCTGATCACTGGTCTAGTGAGATTACACTAAGGTTAATTAGCAAATGACTTATAGGGGTAGTTTGCAAATGACTTGTAGGGGGGTAGGTTTTAACCGCCGCCCCGTGGTACGGGATTTGGGCAAACCAACGCATACACTCATTACTTGTTGGATGCCTAAACCCTTGCCTCCAAGGAACCAGTGTACGGGTTGGTTCGCCCCAGCCGTGGTACGGTAGGCGCTTGGAAGCAAAAACCCTACCATGGGAGGGTGAAAATGCAAAGAGGCATTCTACACCGAGTGGTTTTCATTCTTAGCGGATTGGCTCCCCCTATCATTTGGAGTCCACATTCTTATTATTCGTAGCATTTCTTTTTCTTACCCAAATAACATAGTTAGCATAGCCCTACATTGGGTGCCCATACCCATGCCCATGGGTTTTGGGTGGGCGTGGGTGGGCATGGCTGCGATATTGTTGTTCATGGGTGGGCATGGCTGCGATGTTATTGTTCATGGGTGGGCATGGCTGCGATGTTATTGTTCATGGGTGGGCATGGGTTCAATATTATTGTTCATGGGTGAGCATGGGCTAAAGCAAAGCATATTGGATACCACTGTTAAATTCAATATTCTCTTGTGGTGGAAGCTGAAAGGAACCCCCACATTCCCCATCATGTCATGCGTGGTGCGTTCAGTTTGTGCATCCCTGCATCCAACTCCAAATCGGAGTCAAACTTCTCGGATGCAGGGAATACGCTAACCAAGAATCGCTCCGGGCTCAAGCTAGCGATAGTGAACGACCTTTTATTTGTCCAATCCAACCAAGACTTGGTGTAGGCGGGTAATACACATTACACAATTTTTGAATACATAGGCGCAATTTAGATAGTATGGGTGGGCATGGGTCATGCTATGTGTGGCATGGGTGGGCATGGGTGCGCACATGTCATGCTATGGGGTGGGCATAGGTCGTTGTTGATGGGCATGGTCTGGGTATGGGTGCAATTTAAAGGAAAAATGTTGGGCTCTGATAGTTAGTTATATTGACCTTTTGATACAGTTGTGATCGACACTACCATACTCACTAGCTAGCCACCTGCATTAATTGCCTTGTAATCATTATGGCAACCAAAGAGGGTGTCATGCGACATGTGATGTTGCATGACAAGTCACAAAGATCACTTCAATTAACATGGCACACTAAATCAAATCCAATCAAATAGTTAGTGCAATTTGCACATCAAGAAATGGGAAATAATCTCTCTCTCTCTCTCATATAAGTTGCTTCTTTTAGCTATTTTACCCCATAATTTATCTTGGGGAAACCATTTTGGGATGAACTAGCCACAAACCCCTTTGGGTACAAGTTTTCGATAAGTCCCTTTTGTCTCAATGAAATTAGTGAGGTCCCCGTCACAAACTTATGGAGGTTGAACTATTACTTCGGAATAATAAATATTGAAATAACATCATGAATTTCAATTTCCGTTGTGATAAATGAATCACTTTGTTACTTTCCTTTATCGTGTGTCACATTATATTGTTAAGAAATAAGATTTGAAATAATATGCATAGATGTAATGATACAATTACATTATACACCACCATGTTTAAGAATACCACCCTTTCAAGCTTTGTGATGCGATTCCAAGAACAAACATCTAACCCTACTAAATATCCCAACTTGTGATGTTATTTTTATGTTATTGGTGTTGACTGCCAACCTCTCTTGGAACATTTCCTTGATACTTGTTATTCATGTTGAAAACCAAGTAGGAGATCAAACCCATGTCATGGATAACAAGAATGGACATCGAGGATGAGTGATGTTATGTTGTTAGTCGTGACGTTAATATATGTTTTTGGTTGTTCGCCTCGTGTTTGTTATTAGCAATGATTTTATTTCAATCCCATCTTGATTAAGATCAACACATGCAAGGGATTGTAGGTAGGGACGATTCGCATACTAAGGTAGAAATACCATAAACCATGAAAATAAGGTGATTCACATTGAAGATATGGTCTTAAAATCATGAGATAATTTTCCAAGATAGAATAGAAGGATTCGTGAAGAATGCAAGTTGTTTCGTGTTTTGATTCCTTGTACAAAAAATCCTACAATTTTTCAAAGTGGAAAAGTTTTTCAAATCCCCTACTCGTTCACGAGATTCTCCTTACATCCAACACAGTTCTGCTCATTTCCACACATAACATCACCTCAACTGGGTAACTCATGAGAGACATTAACATGTGATTAATGATAGTCAAACATGACTAAATTTGGCTAAACTGACTGTACACGCATTTGAAGTTGCTAGCCTCGCAACTATTGGTTTCAGAAATGACACTTCACTATTATGATAGAAGTCTACTGCACGGGTTGAGGGTAGTTCACCGGTTTAGGTATTTCTACCTTAAAGGCGACAAGGTAAACGATGGCACCCAATGACCCATCACCCACATTAACTATTAAGTTAATCCACATAAGGGAAACCCATGTGGGTCACGATCGAGAGCCACCACATGGATAGATTGACGACCATAACTAAGTCTCTATCTAAAAAGAACCGTCCTTAATTGATGTCGGCCGTGATATAGTAAATGATGCCAAATGTATTTCAGGTGTACTAATAATGGCATATATGTGTGCTATATTATGTCACTCCAGCCGTTCTATGTCTCCATAACGAAGGACTTAGTCAACTGTTTAGACCCAGCTTAATAACTTACAATATAGGGAACAACTTTTAAGGTAGATCCCATTTTGTCTTGTCGTTCAATGCTCAGACTCCGAAAAATTAGTCCCGGTTGCCTTTAAACTAGCGGGCCCATGGTAACCTAAGGGCCACTTCACACACAAGACTGAAGGCCCGTGACCATTGCGATCTAAGAGCTCTTATTGGTCAAAAGGGTGGAGACCGTCCAAGTTCACTTCACACACGAAGGTGAAGGCTTAAAGGCCCAAAGAAGACTTCATGGATGAAAGGTCTACATGGAGTCCTACATGGCGGACTGTGGGTAAGGTTTCAGGTCTCATGGAATTTGTGTCAGGTCCACCTCCAAGAGGTGGGCCTAACGCAAATTCCAAGAGACCGTGATTTTTTTTTAATATTTTTTCCAACAGAAAAAATTTCAAGACAGTTTGTAGGGCAAATTCTAGGACACACAAACACCACCAAGTAATTTTCTCAAATTGATAGAGTTTGAGACATATTATGTTATACCAAATCCTCCCCTCTTTTTCCGCCAATAAAATATGCAATGATCCCGGAACGTGGTCCATTTTCACTGCACACTATGCTTGAGGGCATGTGACTACATAAAACGGCTTTCCCAACACCCATGGTACGGCCTTTGGATGAGAGTCAAGGGTCCTCACCATTACAAGGTCACGGCTCTTGGCTCATGTGTGAAGTGGCCCTAAGGGTGAGTTTCCATGTAGGCCATTTGTCCACTAGATTCTAGATAATAGTGGGTTGGAGGTGCTCGCACGTAATTAAGCAGTAGCCGCCATTCAACCACACTATGGTGGTTTGCTAGAATGTGGAGGGACTGTGGACACAAACTACTAGACTTCCATGTGTCCATTATATTTATTTATTCTGACCTACAAGTGTCGGTCACCGAAGGATTAAGACTAGTTGAAGACTCAAGAGAACCAATGATGGTTTATAACTCCATCCTTGGTAACCGGGAGGAGGAGGTTAGTAGGTGGGCCTGGATTTGAGAAGATGGGAGTGGCTAGTTGGCACATACAAACCCTACCCTACCCACCCTCCTCTACATTTGGGCATGTTTGTCCTTATTCACACTAGAATTTGGTGGGTGAGCGGCGGCCTACATGGAAACTCGTCCTAAAGGCACATATCCATTAGAATATGGTGGGCAAGCCACCTACATGGAAACTTAGATTCCATCTAGTGGAATCTACATTTCCACTAGAATCTAGTGGGGCAAACGGCCTACATGGAAATGAACCCTAACTTAACTTTATCGGGCACACCATATGTGGCTATCAACCTTGAAATCAAATTCCCCAAGTTTGTAGGCACATATCAAGGTCAAAATTATTTTACCTTGGCCTATTGGACTACTTTCGAAACCGACATTTATGCACTTGTGTGTGTCCACATGAGTTGGATACGTAAGTCTATCTCGATCTTCAAAGTTATTGTGAGACAAGGTCACTTTTGACATGATTAGCTCAAAAATGAAATCACGTAGTTCAACTACATGTTTTTATATATGTATGATATGTTCTCAAGCAATGAGTGATTTCATACAATTAAGTCACAATGTTCAGTTACCTCTCTTAATATCTACACAAGTGTATTCAAAAGTCCATCTAGGGGTTATTGTGTGGGCCACGATAATTTCTCTAGAACACACATTGAAATTTTAACCTACGCCAAATCTCTAGTTCAAAATTGGTGAATGGCATAAAAAATTGCTTCTCCATAAATTTATGTTGACATGATTATTTTATTTTATGCTATTTGTGTCCTTGAACTAATATTCAAGGCGTTGGTTGGAAGTCTTCATAGACACTTAGGGGAAGGACCAAGGTCTTGAACCCACACTATTTCTACCATGACTACACAATTCAAGTGGCACAACATTAGTTGTTTCCACGTCAATTTCCACCCACGCTAATAGGATAAGTTAGGGTGCTTCATGTTGTTATCCCTACTTTGTTGACATTTTGTGTTGGAGTGTCCCCTCTACAACTCCATCAAAGATAGGTTCCCTTCCCTATTTCAGAAGGTAGTACCAGGTACACAAATAAGTCCTAGTAATGTGGGCCACGATGATTTTTAGAGCCCACCTTAATTATGATATTGAGAATTAATGCGGGTATGTTAATTTTCAACCCATGGTAAATTTATAGTCAAAATTAACACGGGCCACATTAAATAATATTGTGCTACTCTTGTCATGGAAGTGATATACAATGTGTTGATTGGAAGTCTTTATGAAGGCTCAAGGGAAGACACGGGGTCTTGGATCCACAATGTGTCCATCATGACTAGATATATAGTGTAGCTCACACAAATAGGATTATTTACTGTAGTTTCAAAGTTATTTTTTTCCCGATTAGACCATCAAGTTGATATCAATCTCTATCTTACTAGGACTATTACACTTTATTACTATAGGCAATTAGCCTTTTTAACACCATCTTGATGTTCTTCTAGTCATGCAAGCCTTTTGACTTTATTTCATCACAATAGATAAACAACATTAGGTAGTATGATTGTGAGACAAATGGAATATGTCACACACGCAAATGATGGAGGGTACGGGTCTCAACCACTCAAATAGTCATTGACTTCATGTTTTATAGTTTACTCATAGGATGTAGTGTTGGTTACTTAAGGGACCCATGCAAGAGATCGACTTCACAACAACTTGAACATGTGAGGACACGAGGACTTTGTGTATGGATCATTTTCTCCACATGAAATGCAAGAATATATAAGATACTCACACCCAATGTATTGTACCTCCCGTAACACCTACACCACTTGACACATTAATTTACATTATTTAACTTTATTTTATTTTTTCTTAGACAAATAACATTTTATTGCATTGCCAATAATGTACACGACCATCGTGATTCGAAGTAGAGAGAGGGACAACTCTTTGGGGTACACGTGATAATGATTTAATACAATGATATGCTATCAAATCATTTTTTAAACTAAATAATATAGTATCTTGTATGTTTTACGTGTTTTTGGGATGAAATCCTCAAAAGAAACCCCCATGTTCCATAGAAACTAGATGAAATTGTCAAAATTGGGGTGAAAATGTTTAAATGTGGATGAAACATGATTATTATTCATGTATGGCTTCATCACTCTAATGGTGAACGACAAAAGAAAAGAAAAGAAAAACACATAAGCACATGGTGGAACCACACAACCTCAAGAAGGGTACGATGTCTAACCATGATCCACTAAACCGACAATGGGGACTTGACATTTCCGGAAATGCTTGAGTTGGACTGACACCACAAGAGTTTGTTGGCTCCCCATAACATGTTGAAGTTGTCCATTACTTCTTCATACTTTGTGGTCTCCACACTCTTGAGGACTTTTTATTGAATTTGCATTGCAATGTGAACATGTTGATAAGCTTCGCATGGATTAAGACAAAGGAGGCTCCTTAAATGATCACTTAGAGCATTTTGGTATATTGAAAGCAACGGGAACAAATAAATGTAACATCAACACCATAGCATCGATCAACATAAGAGCTCACTTCTAAGCCTAAATTTACCCGCAATTTTCTTACCTCTAGTAAATGCATTGTTGGCAACGATTTTTTCCTTGTTGAATAGGAATAAGGTGGATGTAACCATAGGAAAGCATGAGATCAAGCTGACACGATTCACATTTGCAAGTGAATCAACGTTATATTCTCATCATCTTCAAAGTAGGGCTCATGACCCACCCAACTCCCCAAATCTGTTGGGCGATGTTATGCAACGATAAGTGAATGAAAGGTAATTGTTTCTCGACGTTGAGATGAATATGATAAGAATGATTTTGGAAGAAAGGTGCTCCTACACAAAGCCCTAGCAAGGACAACTCACATGGGGAACTCTTCTAGCACGGTTTGGCTTTTCGCCCTTTGTCGGATGACCTTGTCATTGACGACCAATATATCGGTTGCTATTGGCCATCCATAGGTGGTTGGAAGGAACAAAGTACACCAAAAGAGTTATGGAAATGGTAACCGAATGTACTCCTATTGGCTCTATGTCTTGCTCTTGAAAGAAGGTGGGCTATGTATAAGGACAACCGACCTTAAATGTGATGCTATGATATTGTATGTGAAGCATTTTCATTTCCGTTACTTAGTACCTACATTGGTAAGATCACCCCACCTCCTAAAGGAGGCGGTTGCCATAAAGGTGAAGAGGCTCTCATTTACATGGAGACATCGTGGAGTCATCTTACTTCGAGTTATTAATATCATTATTATTAAGTGCTACATGTGAAAGATGAGGGGAGGATGTAAGGATCATGTATGCATCCATCTACACTAAACATGGTTATGGGTTGGTGGATAAGGTCATTCAGTATATGTAGTCACCCACACTACGGTATCTATGATCAACAATCATAACTACAATAAACATTTTGTGTATTGTGGTCCATAGTGATTGTCCATTGATTGTCTTGCGGTCATATATCATGACAATCGAAGAAGGTGTCACATGATACTTGACGCTACATGACGTGTCATAAAGACCACATTAATATGGCACATGAATTTCAATGCCACGTTAAATAATATTTTTACTGAAATGTTGGGTTGATTCAACATGTTAGATAAATAAATATAAAAGTCGGGTCCTAGTGTAGCAAGCATAATTGAAGAGCCTCTTTGCCCACAAACACTGCCCCCTTTTGGGGTTGGACTCAACCTATTAGAATTAAGTATATTATTTTACCTCTATAAATTAACATTAATTACATGATCGGTTTTGTTTTAATCTCAAAATATCAAACCGTTGATGGACATAAAAACCATCGTAGGCTGTGCCATTTGGATTATCATATTGATTAAGTGAGTATGGGTATGTGCAAATAGTGTGACCCATTGTAGTAACTACACTAAATGTTGTACTTAGTGTCACCAATTCTATTTGTCTTGCTCAATACTATTTGCAAAATGCATGTGTAGTGTCACTAACACTAGTATTTGTATACCTAGCATTATTTGTCATTCCTTGTGAATTTTTTGAGGTATCATAGATTCACAATGTTGCAATTACTAAAGCTTATTAAGCTACTTTACCATCCAAATTTCAATCATCCGTGATCATATTCGAATACATAAAGGTTAGGATACAAAATACACCACATTTTGTTTCAATAATTGGCATGGATTTCATCCAAATTTCAATCATCCAAAACAATACAAGTTGTAAACTTATATCATAAGACTTGTCATTATCAAAGTTACTAGAATGACATAAAATACCATAATCACTATATTTGTTAATTTGAGACTTTCTCTTGTCTCAAATTAATATATGGACCACAACAACATGGTCTAATGTTTGGGTCGTCCTACCTAAACCATCTTGATACGAGTTCTTAATTGGGTTTTTGATATGAACACCCGCTTCAAAGTATTTGCATCTTACAACATTCTCCAATATTTGTGTGATTTGATCCATATTCTTATATTTGTAACTGTCTCAAAATGCCAGAAAAATCCCAAATTAACGAATATAGTGATCATACGACATTAGATACAATACTCAATGTAGTGAGGGCAACCATAACAATGTTAAGCAATGTGCATTCATTCGTGTGAGCCATGTAGTTATATTCTTTGGGAATATAGCCATGGGATGCCCCAAATCTAGTGCAGATTCAGACTTAATCTAAGTCTTACTACTTGATGCTCGTCAATATGATTACGAACTTATTCTTCCGTCTCTCCCAATACCATAGGTGATTAATTAGCATGACAGTCAACACTTAATTTATTCAAATTATGAGCAGAAGGCCATATTTCATTTTTTGAAGACTTGTTAGAACCTCTAAAAAAGTCCATGTGTCACTTAGGGTTGATTCACACGGGGTCCCAAGTCCTAAGTCACTTGAGTTAATCCGCAATCTCAGCCATTGAGAGCATGGAAGTTGGGACTTCCCACTTCACACAGGTCTAAAGTCCTAAGTCCTATAAATATGTTTTGCATAAAATAATCAAGACTCGACTTTAATGATTATAAACTATAGTTCAATGCTTTAAACCTATGTTGGGACTTGGCTAACATGAGCAGGACATGGGACTTGAGACCCTTAAAATAGTAGCAATTTGGCACCTAAAAGTTGGACATGCTTTTTCACCTATACTATAGTTTATACAAAACTATTGTCTATGAAGAACTTGGTGTGTAATAGTGAAACAAATAGTCGTGTTTCCTCAAGTAGGAAACTACGCCCAAAAAACGGCAGCCAAAATCGGTTGCAGCTGCAATTCTTTTGACCAACCTGATTTGTAGTCGCTCAATGACTATAATTTTTCTTTCTTGTTTTGGGATTGAAATTTTCAAAAATTTTGGGGCATGTAACATACCATTGGAAAGTTATTTTCAAGACCTTTCCAACTGTATATTACATGCCCCTAAAATTTTAAAATTTTAGTTTCCAAACCAAAAAGAAACAAATTAATATGCATTCATTTAGCAACTGCATGTTAGGCTGGTCAAAAGAACCACATCAACTGCGGTTCTTTTTAGCATAGTTTTCTACTAGACTAAATAGGATGTTTTGTGTTTGATACACAAAATACCAATGCATACACTAAATATCAATAACCCTATGAAAGTAAGTAACATTAAATGTAAACTCAAACACTAAATATCAACTATGGTAATATGTGGAAGTTACATGTTTGAATTTAGTGTTGGTAAGGATATGAAAAAAATAACAATGACAAAAGGAGAATTCTAGCATATCTTCTAGCATGTCTTCTAGCACTAATTGTCAAGGAATTGAAAATTAGTGTTGAGTAATGTAGGGTGGTAACAACATAAAATATATTCAAACACTAAATATCCTATTTAGTGTAGTCTTCTATCAACAATACTAGGTATTGTGAGCCAAATTACCATAATTTACAAAATGGAAGCTCTCCTATTCAATTTTCACCATCTCTTGCAAGGATCTTTAATTAGGTTACATCCATGATCGTATATTCGAGAAGAAGTCTATGGGCGATGAAAGCAACTTCTGGCTTCTGGTGAGGCCACGTTGCATGTGCTTTCTCGACCATCGGATTTGACCGATGTACCCTCCTCCCATGATCTCCTCCGCCCACTGCGTTGTTATGGTGACATACCTTAGAGGGCTCTCTATTCCGACACAAAAATAATTATTTTCTCCTCAATTCCCTCCCCCCCCCCACCCACCTGCGTGTCATGCTCACATTCGTGAAGAGCCACTTGTATCTCACATGGAAACTACATTCCAACACATGTAAAGATGAAACATAGAACCCTCTACAATACTTCAAGAAAGCAAAAAGTTGAACTAAGATGTGGACGCACCAACCTTGGTATTGTTCATGTGAAAGGCCATATTGCAAATCTAAAATTAGGAATGAAATATTATATCCTTCTTTCATGGATGAAATTGCCGCCATAAACATCCCCCGAAACCACAAAAGTTCGATGAACAAATTCATGTTTGGATGAAACATTTAATCTAATCCCTATGTGGCTTCGACACTCTAATGATTGTTGTCATTTTGGCTTTCTTGATTTTTTAGAAGAAAACAAAAACATTGGGACGCACCATTATCCTTCTTCTTAGGGGTGGGACCCACAAATTTGCCCATTCAATGTTGGGGCCCTTTGAACACTAATAAGGATGTACGTGTGGGTAGCCGGTCCATGCTCAAAACTTGGGTCGAGTTAAGATAGCCCAGCCCTTTGAGCCCCCACTCACTTAATTGGTGACACAAGCTTTAAAAAAGGCTTCGGACGGTCGGTGGATCATCCCACCAAGAGATGCTCCAAGTACGTTTTGAGGCGGTTGCAACAAATGGCATTGTGGTTACCAATGTTATGTTGATTGTTCAACCTCGATTTGCAATGGTTATAGTTTGAGTGATTATGAAGGGGCAAATTGTTCCTAGTCCCAAGGGGAGCACTACATAGGTGTTTGAGAATCATGTGTGTTCAAGCCGTTATTACACGGGGGCTATGTATGTAAATTCTTCACATTTTTGTAGGCCTATGTTTACCTAGATTTCTAAATTTTATTCATTTCATGTGCTCTACATTTCATTACATTTTTTTTTGTTGGACCAATTATTTTTAGGCTCTTTTCATTATAGATGCAACATATGACTTGTGAGGCGACCAAGGGATGCGACTTGTGCGTCATTGTGTACGAGAATTGGAATTTAGTTAAAGGTAGGAATAGAAGAAATGCCTAGTAGTATAGTTCACAACATAAACTTAAGAAAGAAAGAGGCATGTAGTGCAATGTCCACTACGAAACATTTCCACTGCAATGTCTACTACGAAACACTCTATACAAAAAAATTCATTAATATCGACCAATATCACTAAACAACATCCATTTTAGAAGAAAAAAAAAACAAGAAAGCTGCAACACACTTTTATTGCAAGGAAAGAATCCCAACACACATCCATGTGTTGTTGAAAACACTGAACTTTGCACCCAAATCCCGGGATCGGACGATTTCCAATTGCCCACCCAAACAATAACACCAAAAAGGAACTAAACCCTAACTCAAACTAATCTTGAAAACATTAAACTCTACACCTAAACCCCAAGGCGATTTGCAACGGCCCACCCAAACAATAACACATGATACAAACTAGAAACCCTAGGTGTTGTTGCAAACACAAAATTATACACCCAAACCCCAAGACGATTTGTAACAGCCCACCGAAACAAGAACACCCAAACCAAGACCCCAACTTGTTTGTTGAAAACACTAAACTTCACACTTAAACCCCGGGACGATTTGCAGCGGCCCACCCAAACAATAACACATGAATTAAACTAAACCCTAACCCCAGGTGTTGTTGAAAACACTGAATTCTACGCCCAAACCCCAAGACGATTTGCAACGTCCCACCCAAACAATAACATTGGAAAAGAACTAGAGACCTCAACTGTTGTTGAAAACAATCAACTCTACACCCAAACCCCATTTTGATCTCAATATGACCAACCTAATTTACTTTTGATAATTTTGAAATCCTTTTTTTTTGGGTCAAGCCTATTGTAGATATAAAATTAAACTAAATTTTAATATATTCACCTACCCTTCATTATTTATAATGATTCAAACACCCATTTTGGTGAGGCTAATTTACTTTGAAGCCCTTTCTAAATTTCAAGACTAAGGCAATTATATTACCCCTTCATTTGATCGCACGCTAATGAAAAAAATTGGTTGAGTGCTCCCCCCGGGCTCCTAGTGTTTATGGCATCGATACTAGATTTGTGCTTCAACTTGTGGTATTGGTAGATGGTTTTGGTAAGAGTTGTGGTGAGGAAGCTTAGACTTAAGTGGTGAGCAGTGAGTGGTAACATGGGATTGATGATATCAAATATAATAAATTCATATGAGTTTAGGTGTTATAATCTTAATTTGGCAACAAAATGATTGTATCTATTTAATAGTACTGTATTAAAAGTTTCAAAGGTCACAAGTGAAGGTGGCCTATTACCATCGATCATTGGAAAAAAATTCAATCAATTATAATAATCCAAAATGTTTTAATGTCATGTATTGACATTTTGAAATAGTAATGTCAATACAACGTTACCAACACTACTTATGTCCAACAACACCAACAAATTCAAGTATTCACATGACCTTGTTGTAAGTATGCGTTGAAGCCCGAATGAACTTGTCATTCTTGTATCCCAATATGCATATAAATCTAAACACATGACAAAGGTGTTTGCAATACACTCATTCACTTGTTTTATAAGAGCATGAGAGGACACATTGGTGAAGTCCGAGCAATTGTATTGTTAGATTATTATAACCCGGTTGGGGTTGTCCTCCTTGGAGACAATGTTAATGATAACAATAAATCATGGATATGGAATGGTAGTGACTCCAACAACATAATATCCATCCATGAATCAGGTGCTCTCCATTTGTTTTTGTGATCCGTTGTTGGTGATGTTGATTTGCGCCACACTGTCTTCAAGAATATGATAGTTGGGTGGACATTTGGGTTTGGCAATGCACAAAAATACAACCAAGAGATTGGAAGTGTCGCAATTGCTGAAAGCCAATGACGCGGCAAAAATGCCTCCTTCCATGCAATCGGAACTTGGCATCTTCAAGCACTAAGACCTCTTCCCTCAAGAAATTGGTTCCAATCTTCATTGGCCACGTGTTGGGCACTATAGGCCAATCCAAAATATATTTATTTTTGAAAAAGTGCATGAAGGCATGGACAATATCATCCACTCTCACTTTGTATAGGCAAATCATCTTATTGCCAGATTGTTGGAGCCACTTGTTGTGCACCATCTTTGCAAGGTTGCATGCTCGCATTTTTGTACGTTTATCTATTGCCATATCATGTTAACGCCATACAAGTTGTATGAAAACACCATCACAAATAACTCACATGTTGGAAAACTATCCAAAAAAATGAAGAAAACAATTTTGTAATGCACTTACAGTAAGCATATGGCCACATATTGCATGTAATAAAAGTGCTAGAACTCCAACCACTTCGAGGGATATGAATTGCCTTCGTTTATGGTAGCTTAGGATGACAACCACCATGAACAAATTACATGATATTTTGTCTTAGTGTTGTTCATTATCTTCACATCATTGTAGTCTTTGCATATTTGCTTGTGCTAAAACTTCATGGAGTATTTGATATACTTTTGAGTTACCTTGTCGAGATTGGCAAACCTTCATTAAATAGACAAATATACTTGTGATTTTCCATTAAAATAGTCGGATCTCCACATATTATAAATCTTGGGGACCACATTCCAATTAGCTTGAGCAATGCCTGTCATGAAACCTTTGAAAATCATATTGGTCACTCCATTGTCCCCCATGGCACATTCAAGTTTTTCCATATAAAAGTATGTGCCGCACCATCTTCAAACTGCATGCCACAACACACAATTCTTAACACTTTACAATGCTTCCTATTATATGCACAACATGTCATTGTCGTCTAGTCCTTCAAACACTTCACATGGTCAAACATTATCCACGAATTTTCCATGACCCCTCCAACCTGCATACGTTTTACAAGCTCTACACTATTGCATGGTAGGTCAACATGCATTTGGAACACAAACACCTTGTCTTTTTTATTGCCCTCAAAACTTGCTACCATGGATGGACTTGAAACTCAAATGATCTTTGAGCACCCTAATACTATCCATTGTACACATTCCACTACACACAAATCGTTTTGAACCCAACTTGAAGTTGCGATAGTTGGAGGATGTTAGAACTTGGAATTTATCTGTAACCACCTTCAATGACAAACCAACAAGTTGATGGCCTTCATTGTTTGTTGGGGGATTGAAGAAGGTAATCCTCCAAAATACCTTCTAAAAGCTAGCAAATTAAAAGGAATTGCCAAAAGGATGGGTGCATCATAACATCATAAATGACTCCTTTAAATAAATTTGTTGGTGCTAAGAAAATCTACCAAGAATTATTTGCTCGTTGCCATTTCTATAACAAAGTTTTTGGCAATGGGTGTTTTCACTACTCTTTGGCAACAAATTGGTAAGCCATGTCCAATGACTCACAACATGTACCATAGACACATAATGGTCATGCAAACCTAGATAAATACAAACCCTTGACAACCCTGGAGATGTGAAGTAAATATATACTATGCGAGTATGCCACATAGTAATGCACACAAGTATTAAGTGACACACCATACACTCCGTTTTGGATTCTTCAAGTGCCACATTTCTCACAAAAATATAGGAGTTGATCCCATCCACTTGTTGTTGTTCTATACCCCCCTCACTGCAATATATGTGATTCAAAAATCATTTGGGCATTGGAGATGACTGACACAAGACAAACGCATGAAAGAGAATCCAAAATCATTTTGGATATTAGTGGTTTTGGTTGTGCACCAAGCATGTTTATCGCACATCTTGTCCATGCCATCTATGGAACAACCATACACAAACTCCCATTAAAATTGGGGGCAACATAAACAAAATGTCATTATTATAAGACGATGACATGTACTTGATATCACAAACCTCTATGTTGTCAAAACCAGTAGTCACCATACTTGACTTAGACATTTCTTATACTTTGTTAGTTTCAACGCCTCGACAATTTTCAAACCTACAAAATATTAAAAAATGTAGAGGTGGACATTGATTTTTAGTTCCCTGGTGAGCTAATCTTATATATAGAGGAATGTAAGGAATTTTCTCGATATCCATTAAGAATTTGGAAAGAGTGGGAGTTGTGCTTTAAAAATGAAAAGGTGATTTGTCTAAAATATCAATAGCCGGACAAACTTCGTCATCATAATCACACAACATAAGAACACCATCGTCACTAAGCTCCGATTTAGTGGTGACACTTGAAACTTGGACCATTGACATGCCATAATCATTTGTTAAAATGACAATGGAAGCTCGAATTTGTGAATCACAGAGACCTATATTCCTAGATGAACCACGATCCAAAAAATAAATAAAACCATCCTCACTCCTATTTTTTGCATCAAAAGTGTTTCATACACATCTCTATCCACAAAGTACATTTCCTGCTCACCATACATGGTTCATATATGGAGGTTGAACCTCAATCTAAGCAAATCCTTGGAAACACAAGCATAGCCATCATCCTCTAAAGCCAAAGTGAAGGGCATAAAGGATATATGAGCTCTAATGGTAGCCATGAGAAATATGTGGAATTGATGCACATCACAAAATGGATCAAGGAATATTTGTATTGTGCATTGCAAACACCAATTGATATAATTTAGAATATGTGACTCACACATTCCTTCGTATCCTTTTGCAACTCCACTTGGTGAATAACATAAATTTACATAGATTTATCTTTGACACAATTAGTTAAAATGGTCAAGCATGTGTTTGGTGCATTGAAGGGTTAAAGGCCTATATGTTCCAAAACGGGGCTTTTAAGTTCAAATATACGGATCTTGCTAGAAAATAATAAATTCTTAAACTTGGTTTATAAAATGTCACTAGTGGTTATCATATATATAAAGTGAATCTAGACATATTTTCAAGATCATCACTTTTTGGTAGCTTCAATTCTATTATAGGATCCTACAATACACTTGGATGTACTGAAATTTTATGGAAGATGTGTACTCCTTAGTGATTACTTGAATTTTATGATGTTAAATATGACAAAAAAATCAAATATATATATTTTATGTCAAATATATAAATATATAAATATATACTAAATAATGAAAATAAAATCAAAACAACTATTATAATATTATAATATTCAATCTTGTATATTCTTTCGGAGGATCTTATCATACAATCCTATCATAATATCCTAGGATAGAATTCGACATGTTATGAATTAAGGACTTGGACTTAGTCCAGTTTCCTTGAATATGTGTTATATATGGTATACATGATGAAGGCATCATATCTCAAAGAGATAGTTTGACAGCTTGATCACTTCAAGGCCATCTCATGCATGCTTGCCACTTTCCACCGATCTACATTATTTACAAATTTGGTCAATCCTATCAAGCTTCTCATCAAAACTTGTACAAACAAATTTTGTCATTATAATGACAAAAAGAATAAGAGTACATATTAATTCATATGGGAGGACCATAAATATATATGGTATAATTTCCCAATTTGTTTAATGTGAATCATATCCTCTAAACATGTGCCTCATAACTTCTTCACTTGTGATATTTCTACAAAATAACCCCTTGTATCTTTGTACAATATATCTTAGAAAATGCTTAACGTTGTCTTTAGAGGTTAGAGAGAAAGAACTTAGCTTCATGACATTGGTATTAGCCTTGAGACACATAGCCAAGAGATGAAGACTATGATTTATTGTTGTAAAATTGGCGATTCCATGCACATACTTCTTTTGAATGTATGATAAGACGACTCCATCTATGTTAACAAAGTGGTTAGTTGAACTAACTTAAAGGCTCTTTGTAGAAAACTAGTATGATTGATGCCATCATGACCCCTTGCACATGTGGTCCCCCCACCTTTCCAGAATGACAGCCAAATGTGAGAAACTTTGGGATGATAACCACTACCGCCGCCACCAATTATCCATTCCATGTTAGATGATTTCGACAAAATGAAACTTGGAGCTTTGTGAACAAAAAAACAAAAAACGTGGGTGTGACTTCATATTTTATGGTATAAGATGCATGCATGTACTATCCTTTGGACGTTTTGATTGAGGATCGAGAATTTGAGGTGTAGAGTGAGACCCAATTGAAATCAAATGAAAAGGCACTTCTACCAAGGGCATTGAGCCCAATGCCCTAGCTACAACTCCACATTCCCATCACACTCGAGGTCGATACTAGGTACTAGTGTTGGTCGGTTTTGAGTTTTCGAGGGACCTTATCGAGTCTTAGTGATCACAAGTGTGCTCTAGTTTTTTTAGTTTTTTTTTGACCGCATCCGCATATGACAACTATCGAAACAATTGGGCTATGACATAAAGTGATCATGGGGACTTGCACTTCGTCCCATATGGATATATAGTTTGAACTCGTATGGTTGTCTTGGGACGGTTTCTTCAAGGTTCATAATTTTCCCATAGGTGGGGACTTGTTCCAACTTCGGTTTCAATGTTAGATATGTTTAAAATATCGGACTCGGAGATTGAAATAAGCTTTCGATTTGGCTATGTAGACTATTTCAAGTATTTTCAGCTTGTGGGTTCATATTCTTACTCTAAGAAATCAATCTAATGAGGCAACCTTGGGAGACCACAAGCTATATACTTTTGTAAATCACGTGTGGTCAAGGGTTAATTAAAGATGGGTTTTTTTTAAATTACTGAATAATTGGCACCTTATTAGTATATAAAATGGTATTTTGAGGTATTTTTCAAGATGCTATAGGTAAATATAGTTTACACCATGAACTTACTCTATAGACTATTTTTTTGGGGAGCATTGTGCTACATATCAAAATTTTGGAATTTTGACATAAAACGATAGCAATCTAAAACACAACAACAACATTACAATGACAATACATGCAAATTACATTGAATGATACATGGTCGGGGGGTTCACTCCCTCTTATATTTTGCATACACGTGCGCTCAAGACTTATTTATCGGGTGGCCTATTTACATTGCAGAAAAGATTATAAGGTATGGTGTTTTTCAAAATAAAAGTAAATGCTTGTATTTTAATACACCCTATTAGTAATTATAAGTTTTGGGGGAATAATTTTAAAATACCATATTTTACTTATACTGCAATTTTTTTTCCTTATACCCCAAGTAACCAATTTTTTTAACTATACCCCATTTTTTTTCCTTTTTTCAGAGCCCAATTGTCCATTTTTTTCTTACACCACATTTTTATTTGGTTTTGTAAGCAACAATTTTTCTCATGAAGGACATTTCTCTTCTTACAACAAAAAATTACCTGTTTTCATCTACTAGCACAGACCCTACCCTAGATCCGCTACCCCTAGTAATTGTTTCCATGTTATTTTACATATTCTCATTAGATAAAAGAGGCCATTATATGTGATGGTATTCTACATGTAAACATGTTTCATTATTTAAAAACCCCCTATATTAAGTGTGTGTTTTTTGGAAATTTTATCTACAATGAATATATTAGATTTTATTTTTAATCGCATGTTGTTTCTATGATTTCTGCCAGTGACCCCTCCGAGGGTACATGGTTGCAACACTACCTTGAAATAATCTAACACAATCTTGAAACTCTCAGTGACCACTCCAAGCCTTCACACAAAACCAAATCATCACAAAGTTAATGCTTCCAATTACTATCTGCTTGGCGACCCTCCATGATGTTGGGGAACTTCTCACCTCTTTTAGTTTTCTCTCCCTCTCTATTTCTTTCTAACAAGCTCGACTCTTCCCCGAGTCTTCGACAAGTAGCCCCCTTGCGGCCCCTTAAACCCTAGTGAGTGTGCCATGCCCTAAGTCCTCATGTAAGTTGTCCTTATCATAAAATATCATAATAACAAATTGTAAGTTATTAGAAATCATGAGAATGGAAATAAAAAACTAGGGAATCTGAACTTCATTGGTCATCTAATGTCAAAGATGTCACGAGGATACTTTCCCTTAAAGCCAAATAATTCTTCATTACATCTAAGGTTCATCCATAGCCACCATCTAAATTTAATGACTTTTAGTCAATTGAGGCAACTTCTCATCCAATCCAAAGACATTCGTTGAAACTCATGAATATAAATACTTCATTCCCCCAAATATTACAAACCCCACTTTATTAATAAAAGTCACATACTACTTAAAATTTTCACCGACCCTGCTTAAGGTCTAATAGTTTATGGGTTATTTCATCCAAGCTAGAGTAATTCCAAAATTTGTATAGATTTTTTTGTTTTTTTTAAATTCCCTGTATTTTTTCTCATGTGGTTTACTAAAATTTCAAAAGTGACCTCCCTACGCAACGCAATAATTTTTGTTGGCCTTAAATATCATAATAGAAAATGAAAAAATGAAAAATGAAAAATGAAAAAAAACAAACAAATTGTCGCACTATAATGCAATGTAATCGCATTATACCCCGTTCACCCAAAACATGAGGAATGGTTGGGGTTGTCATCATAAAAATTGAGCTCAAATTAAAATATATGGTTCCAAAATTGTAGGAGGGGTTAAACAACAAATGAATTGTGATATTGAAACAAAAGATTCAACAAATAAACACATGTTCAACCCCTCATTTTCATCAACTGGCACTAGAAAAAAACTTGTCCATTACAACCATCCAACGCAACTTGTTCATTACAACTCATGGTGAGACAATGCATAGATGTATGAATTTGGTTGTCAAATGAAGGTTTTTGATTAGGAATTTTGGACAAATGGCAACCAAAAACCTCTGCTGGCCAACCATAACGATTTGTTTATATGTTATCTCACTGTGAGTTGTGATGGACATGTTACAATTGATGATTATACTGGACAAGTATTCTTCTATGTAGTGTGTGGATGTAATTATGAGTATAGTGAGCATCCAATATAACACCTTCAAGAACAAAAATACAAAAGAATGAAAATTCAACACTCACAACATCTTTCATGTGGGCTCAATTACCAAAACCTTATAATAGGGCTAGTGGTTATATAAAATCGCCAATCCATGTCAATGATCGAGTACAAGTCCATAGCACAATAGATTGGAACCAAAGAGTCGTATACATGTTCTTTGATTGCCTCCCCTACTTATTGGTTACACATACATGACATGTTCCAAGCTTGGGTTATAATGATGAATCTTTAATTTGCTTTAAGATCTCTTGCTATAAACAATTTAAAGATGTAATTTGACCTTGCTTAGTCCACAACATCCTCATCGTGCATTGTTTCATTTGTCTTTAAATGTTTTGAATGTAATCTAACCTTGATTATATGACACCCTGACTATACGAAGCACTTCTAGTCGCTCAAACTTCATAATGTTAATTTACCTTCATACTACGACTATGGCACTCGCAATACGACCTTTTTTAGGCATGATTTATCATATAATAGAGGTGATTAACATGCATAAGTGATGGGACTCACATTGATTTCAAGGTTCACATGTGATTAGTACTTTGCAACATGCATGGGAACCTTTAGGAATGTTTAAAGCATTGAGAAACCTTGGAGGAAACATCGGGGAACACTGTAAGTGTTGGGGAGTCTTGGGTATCGACATTGGAGAACATTGTGAGCACACAAAGTGACATTCTAGATTGAATCATACCATTTAAAACAAATATACCTTGATAGTACGACATTTGAGCCAAAATATCATATTACCAAAAATGCACCATTCGGATTTTACGATACTAAGTTCTTGCCCGACCAAACATGACTTAATAAAGAGGGAGAACAATGCACACGTTTTTGAGGATGCTCATCTTTGGCCATTGGCAATCGACAACATCACAAATTCTTACCATAAACATACACATGGGAAAAAAATTTGTCATCATGAGGATGAGATACTTTTGAGTATATAATATGCGGTACACTTACGAGTGTGGTTCCATGGTCAAAAGGCCTCAGTTGAAGTTGCAAATCTACCCCATATAACACTAGTAGAAAACTATGCCAAAAAGAACCGCCGCCAAAGTCGGTTACAGTTCTTTTTGACCAGCCTGATATGCGGTCACTAAACAACTGCAGATTGTTTTTTGGCCTTCAGTGACTAAAATCTTAAGAATTTGGGGCCGTGTAATATACCGTTGGAAAGGTCTTGAGATTACAGTTCCAACGGTATATTACACGCCCCAAGAATTTAAAATTTCAGTCAAAAAATGAAGAAGAAAAATCTATAGTCGTTTAGCAACTGCATATCAGCTGGTCAAAAGAACCGCAGCCGATTTCGGCTGCGGTTTTTTTGGGCATAGTTTTCTACTAGTGTAAGCTATGAGCTCTATTGCTTTTTGTGGACTAAGATAGATGAGTCTTGAGTGGCTTATATTTATTTGGCATGTGGTTTGGTAAGGATCAAAGAGCAAACATCATAAAGGCACATGTTTAAAAGAGATTAAACTGCACCTTGAAATATTAATAACTACTCTACATTCAGTAGTGAACACAATTGGGAGGACCTATGTGTTTATTTAAGAAATCACCAAACATACACTTCCGATAACCATAATTAAATCCAGGGGGTCCGATTTTCAATCTGATTTTTGCATATGTTTCATCACATATTTGCTAATGCAACATGAGTATGGTTGTGTAGATCTAATTGGTAGAAGTTGGAGAACATGAAAATTGAACCAAATAACACTCACATACCATATGTCATGATCATGTGATACCGAGGTAACCCTCAAGGCGCACCCCAAAAAAGAAGAAGAAGAAGAAGAAGAAGAAGAAGAAGAAGTGCATCCCAACACATGGCTCCTCAGTAATTCCATCCTCGTTAATGAGATCGATTGGCCTCCAAAGTCTGCGAGGAAACAGTCTCACAACTGAACACAAGAGGGATGCTGTCATAGAACTTGCTTAGATTTTATATAGTGATGTTCATGCCTCTCATATGGGATGCATATATGAACCTTATGTTGGGACATCGGTGTTCCAAATAAATCGGATCATGCTTAATGATTGGTTTTGTGGTTGTAAGTGATTAATAATAAAAATCAACTTTGAACATCAAAGCGTGTACATGATGTCGAGATAATCTCAACGCCGCTTTGATCGCCTTCAGTTGATCATTTTTTATGTTGACACGGGCTTTATGCGAGAATCGGTGCATTATGGGACATTGGTGTCCTGCCATAAGGTTCATATAGTGATACCTTCACACACACGAACAATCCAATTCATTGAATTCACGTACTGTCATGACAGATTCCCAGAACAAGCCATAACACAAAAACATGCCAAATATGACCCATTAATCAACGCTATACAAAGTAAAGGATGGAAAACAAACCCTCTCACAACAGGAGTTAGAGGCGCCATACACGAACAATCCATCAAAAAATTAGAAGACCTCAAAATCCCAAAACCCACTATCAAAATCCTCATGAAAAACATACATCAAAACGCCATTAAATATCTCACATACCTCGTATTAAATAAAAGAAAACTTAATAACAAACAAAACACCGTCGCACCCCCCTAAAAATTTACCCCCCCCCACTCCTTACATTATACTTCTTACAATGTACTTACCTTTTCTTTCTTTTTACTAAAAGAGCCCACCTCCCAACGGAGGCATAACTCCCCATGCTACAACACGGCTCGCCGTGTTTAGCATTCAGACAACGGGCTCGCATTCACGCCGGTACAATGTACGGGCGTTACTTTTTCTTTTTCTTTTCTTTTCTTCATATAGTGATATACATTTTCTTGTACATATAGGAACTACGTGAGTTTAAGGAGTATTTTCTATGAAAAAATAATGCTTAGATTTATATTATGGAGTATTTAACGCATTGGATGGGTATTCTTAGAGTATACTTGATATAACCTCGCAATAGATTCTCAATACCCTGATTTATCCTAATGATTTAAATTTTTTATTGAGAGAGAGAGAGAGAGACTCATCCATTTAACACAACGAACTTGACCCCCTACATGTTTGTTGCCGATTCATCTCAAATGACCTCAAGTAGACTAATTTGGGGTCTTTGAACTCTAATGCCGGTGTCAAAACAACCAAATAAAGTACAACCAAATTTGGGCTACATACTATTCCAAGGCTTGTATGTTGGATGAATGAGAGGTTCACTTAGAAGATGATAATTCTCTCTCTCCCTTTGCCAACGATGATCGGGGAGAACTGGCTCATTTTCCCAAATTACTAGCCCAAATTCCCAACGTTTGGAAATAAACCGAACCATATTTTGAAAATTGTACTATTTTGAGTAAAAACACAAGGAACAAGCGAAGCATTTTAATGAATAACCGGTTGATCATAAAGAAGTAAGGATAGCGACCGAGCTGGCTTAAATTTATCCCTGTTCACTGTTTGCCAGACGAGATGTCTCAAAGCTGTGTCGCTAGTGAAGTTATGTTCATGGTGGAGGTTTACTAAAATGTTCCGATTGTATTCGCTCGGGTTTTGACCTGGCAACAGGAAATTTGCACTTGGACTAGTGGAATAAGTACTGGAGTCTGGCAAGCAAGGCTTCTTTTTGCACCCGTCACAAGCCAAAAGAAACGCATATAAAGTCTGAAATTAATTTTGCATGTCAAAAGAAAAGAGATAATGAGAAAGGTCCAACCAAAAAAAAAATCAGCTTGTTAAAAGAAAGGTCTCCTCAACCACCACATGTCAACCATATTCCATAACTATGGGCAAACAATGTTGTATCCTGTAATATATAAGTAACGTTATGATTTCAAAGTGACTTGGGAGGTACGAGTCAACTTCCACACTTGTAAGTGACACCTAACTAAACCTAGTTTGAGTTTGTGTTGAGTTTTCAATGTGATTTTGATCATTCAAGAGGGTTTCATTAAAGAGTATGAGAGTAGACACAAGCTAATTGAAATTCGCAATGATTCCCATAAACTAAGATCCACTCATGTTTCTAGAAGCAATAGCAAGTCTCAATGACAGTGCTACCTACGTTATATAAACATTGAGAGCTAAATAATGTTATAGATCAACAACTTGTGAGGATAGTTATAATTTGGTGTAAGTATGAGTGTTTGGAAGCAACCGGTAGGGGGACGCCAAACGAGGTTGGCTAAAAAGGTCAATGACCTTTGCACCTACACCCTACAATCGAATTAGATGCAAACTACCACTAATTACCACCAAGAAAAACCAGGGTGATGAGAGATAATACATATGTCGAAAAGTAATTTACATGATCCATAAAGGAACAACTTTGAATCACATCCAAGTCACAATTATAGTTTGGTATGAAATGGGTGTTTAGAAGCAACTAATAGGGTCGAAGCCTAGCGGGGTTGATTAAAAGGTCAGTAATCATTGCATCCAACAAATAAGTTTGATGTGGACTACCATTAGGCCACTAAGCTATTTTCAATCAACTAAAATGTCATCTTCTTTACAATTCTGCTTCAAACTTGACTTGGGATGTCCTTTCGTAGAAGAATGAAGCGTGAGTAGTGAGAGGTGCATAGAGGTGGTGAACCATGTGGTGTGTTTTTTCATAATTTCTTAAAGAAATTCACGATTATTTAATTGTGGTAGCATAATGTGATGATGTGTGCAACATAGCCGCGTTGTTGTGTAATGTGATGAGAATGTGATTTGGTATCATTTACTTTTGAAAGAATATGATTTGATCTTCAATTTTGTGTGAAAGATTAAGATTTTCTCAACCCGGCTTTTGGAAGGTAATTTTCGATGTCGTCCATCACATTGAAAGGCAAAAAAAATAGTAACCTGTCAAAAAAGGAGCACTGGGCATAAGTCTTCTGAAGCCCACTGATAGCCGTATCAAGGTGTACAGTAATTGGCTCCCATAATATTGCATGTCAGGGTTCACATGTTGGGGGTTTGATGCGGCAAGGCTCCCGATGCATCAACCCCTGACATACTCAGAGCAGCACAGACCTCAGAGGATACCTATTCATGAGAGAATCAAGTGATGAGTCAATACTGGTAATCTGACATGAGCAGAAACTGAAGCTGTTTGAGAAACTAACTAACCTACGTGTTTCAAGCTTCACAAAAACGTCCATGATCGCGAGTTCTCCATTGACCTCTGACATTCTCAGAGCAGGGGACGCAGCCTTCGGTCATGCCTAGTATATATGGGTAAATCAAGTCATGAGTCAAAAGTACTGATAAATTTGACATGAGCAGAAACTCAGGTTGCCCAGGAACTTGACTCCACTAGGAAGCATCATTGTTCGCCACCCCGACGGCTCGTGAACGGTCCTTCCTGTTCTTCATGGGCACCACAACGGATGATCAGTGCCAGCCCCATTGTGCCTTCCCTGGAGGGCTTCGCATTGCCAGTGACCAGGAAGCGTTGCCGTTTGTTTGCCACCCGAGGGCTTGTCAACAGCCATGGTCTTCACGGATGCCCGCCTGACAGTGTCCTGGGAGGTTTTTGGGCATCGCCAGTTGAGGTCCTAGTGTTTCCAAGTTCAGCTGGTGACACGTTGGCATCTTTCGGTTTTTTTCATGAAATTGGGGTATATTCTATAAATTCCTCTAAAACGATCAGTTATATTCCTGAAATCTTGAACCTTCAGCCGGTTATTCTCAAACTCAACCAGGTCCATCTGTAAGTAGCAGCCGGTTCTCCCCGTTTCATTGGCCCCACAAAGATGATTAGTGCCACTCCATATTGCCAGCGGCCATGGCAATCAAACCTGGGGTCCCACTCCGAGGAACCCGCCGTCACTGCCCTTCCCACGGATGAGCACCCACTTGTCCCGCGTGGGGCGATACTTATTCTCGGTGCCGGTGGAACCCTAATGTGTAGAGTCAGGCATCTAAGATGAGGCCCTACTATACAATGCACCAATGTTTCAATCATGCTCCATAATATATGCACACATGTTTCAAAGCAATTGTCCTTCGAACGTCATATGTCACGAGGGATGGCAAGATCTCCATCGACCGACTTGACAACCTCAACGCTCGGCACGGACATCACGTCGTCGAAGAGTCAGTGGAGTACTACTCAAATACTGATGATCTGACATGAACAGAAGCTCAAGTCGCCAAGGAACTCGACTCCACCAGGGAGCCTCATCGTGTGCCACCTCGACGGCTCATGAACGGCCCCATTCTTCATGGGCGCGACGACGATGATCAACGCCGGCCCCATGGTGCCCACCATGTAGAGCTTCGCATTGCCAGCGGCCATGGCAGTGACCAGCCTCGGGTCCCACTCAAGGAACCCGTCACCGCCCTTCCCGGGCACAGGCACCCATACGTCGCGTGCCGGGCAATACTCTTGGTACCCATGGAACCCTAATGTGTATAGACGCCCGTCCAAGATGGCACTCGGTTTACCCCACCCACTCTTGAGCCCCGGGTGGATGTCCGTCCACATGTTGAGCACGGGGTCATACATGCCCGCATTCGTGCGCCCCCTCAACCGCTGAGGCCCAGACACCAGGAGCTTCCCTTCCACCACTGCCACGTGCCTCAAAGGGCTGCACAGGTGCTGCGTCACTTGCCCCCGAGCACTCGCCCCCGACCGCCATAGCCCAAGGCCCGAGTCGAATATCTCAAGGCCCGGGATCGAGTAGCTGGTGCTCGCATCGCAGGTGGTCACGTGGCAGACCTCAGACCCCCCGATCACGTACACGTTGCGGCCGATCACGCCCACCAGGCACCCGAAACGTGGGGTTAGCATGGGCCGCCCCTTCCGCCACCGGTTTTGCCGCGGGTTGTATATCCAACAGTCTCTGCAACCCAACACCCTTCACTCAGTTCACCTCAAAAAAGAACGTCTCAAGAGGTAGGTTATGCGACGGGTTGTGTACGAGCAACATCAATCAGCACGTGATTTTCCTTCCGCGGGTAGGGGGACTGTCTGTAGGATCTTGCTGGGGTTGTGTACCCAGAAACTTCGACAAGATTGAGATCGTTTCACGCAGCTTGAGTTCTCCAAGCTTCACCCTCAAGGGAGAATGTCAAGAGAGTATATGCAGAGGGTTGTGTTTTAGCAACCCATGATCATGTTCCTCTGCGGCGAGGTATATTGACCCCATTAGAACTTTGCAGTAGGGGTTGTATCCAGCAGTCTCTACAAGATTCAGATCACATGAACTTTACTCAGCTCCTTTTTCCGAAGTTTTGTATTAGCAGCAACAGAGGATTTTCCTGAATGGGACAGCCCAAGTAGGGTTTCTGGGGATATGTGAATTGAAACCATGCATGTGCAGCCATTGCTGACGATACCCTCAAAAGGTCCAGGAAGTAGCTAACTTATTGTACTATGCACCATGAAGATATATATATATATATATTAACCTTCTTTGTGTGTAATGGACATCGCAAACCTCTAAAATTGATAAATTAATTTTTTGGAGTTTCTTTGGTCTTGGACCAATGCAAAGCCACCCTAACTATGGTTCAAGGACGCCATGACTAATTGCGTACGTTGGATTCGTCCTATTTGACATGGTCAAGAGTGTGTAAGTAAGGGGGTACCGTAGAGCAGGTCGACCGTAAGGAGCACCGCCAAGAACGTAAAGCTCGTCGTTGAACACTACAGATGAAGCACCCAATACCACATGCCCTCCTGTGACATGTTGGTCATAGGGGATTGGTGGCAATGCATGCCACTTATATCTGCAAACAACATTGGAAATATTAACTTAATCGAAATAGCGTCTAAAAATAATGCAATATGATGCATATAGGAGGCACATAGCTAGGCAGTACTGGCATGTGAAAACATCTCCACATTCAAGTCACCATGGTCCATAATATGAGATTAGTGCAACCCCCTTGTCCGCGTCTTGATGCATCGTGATCTTTATCCCTTGAAAGACTGAATTGGAGGTATTGTTTGTTTGAAGCATAATAATACTCTTAACATGCATGGCAAAGTGCGTTACTTGCCATTAACTATATCCAAACACTTTTATATCCCTAAAAGTTGTATACATGTCAACCACTTTTTAGAAGAGAACAAGTATCTGTGTGTGTCAACTATGTGTCAACATCAATTTTGCCTTGAGTATATGATCAATCTTGCACATGGAACATGATGCAAGGAATATAACAAGCAATTTTCGTAGAGAGAGCAAATTAGCTTCAAAGCTAAGGAAGCTCAAAACTTGTTTCATATCCCTAAACATATCTCTCTAAAGCTTGCTACTACATATAATAAGGGGGATACATCACTTCAAACTCTCACTTCAAAGGAGTGGGTGGTGGCATCTATGCTAATTTGGGAAGAGTATTCTTTTGGGGTTTCATTTGTGTAATAAGCTGCCAATTTGTTAGTTTCTGGGTTCTAAAGAACAAATTCCGCCTTGCCATCAAATGTTAGGACCTCTATTGGAACTTGATTGATTAGCACCTCTCCTTATGCCAAAAGGTATAAGCGGGGGGGAAGGGATCCATGTCATGATGAATGTATTTTTAGAATTTCAGTAAGAACATTCTGTTTCAATCTGAGTTCATTATACAATGTGTCATATGACCAAGGCTTTAAAAAAGTGATGTAGATTTTTTTCTCTTTGTCATGGCTTCAAACTGCCAACTATGACCGCGAGAAACTCAAAATCATTTTTCTCAAAGCTCTTGGTGATGTGTGTGAATCGACGAGAGAGAGACAAAGCGAGAGAGAGAGAGAGAAAGAGAGGCCACCCGCCAGTTGGCGTGAACAAGGGACATTTCTACCTTGATCATAGCCAGAAGCTCATATTTCAACCCATCACAAGTTCATTGAGCATGACTATGAGACAGATGTCACTGCTTCATGTTGGACGTGGCCCTTAACAATCATCAGATCAAGAGGGGACCAAAGAAGGAACCCCTCGTGATCTTAAGAGTCAAGTTATATAATCTAGTATGGTATAGTGTGTTTTATGTGGGTACCCTGAGGTTGGGTGTTATGGTTGGACATGGATAGATAGATACATACCGCTCTGCATCAAGGGCATGCCAAGAGCTGAATCCACCCACAAGCTCCCACCGCCCACCCCTGCACCCGCCTTGCACCTCGTCCAACCTGGGAGCCGCGCCCACGTGAAGGTAAATCCAATCCTCACTCACACCCATTTGCTTCCGGGTGTCCACAAACTCCTGGCCCTCCACCACCTCTTGCCATGCTTTGGACACCAACCTCAGCTGGCCATGGAGAACTCGAGGGAGGCGTGCCAAACACTGCAGGGCAAGGTCCCGGGGCAGCCCGGGGATTATGCACGATGGGTCGAGGGGTTCACTAAGTGGTGTTGTCGTCGCCTCTGAAGTTGCTAATTCTAGTTGGGATTCCTTACTTGGATGTAGGAGTTCTTGAGAGTAGGGGGGGCTATCATGAGTCCGCCATGATCTTCTACGGTTGAGTGCTGAAAAACCAGTAAGACCAAATCATCAAACCAACCATCATCAAAAAGCGGGCCTAATTTGGTTACTTATCTTAATCAAACATCTGAATTTGTGTGATGTGTGGTCAAGTGGAATCTAAGAACGGATACCAGGATGACATGTGATTAAAAACGAGATGCGATTACGTGCTCAATATTTGATAACTATTTTAGGTTCAAATAGCAACATAATTTATTGGGGGAACCTATATGATCGTTTATGAAGAAGGAGGATCTTCACTTTGACAATTATGAATAAGATACTCATATGAGCTTCAATTTTTCCTGAAGGAAGTCATTGTATACTTGATTTGGATTTGCTAATCATCTCGTGCTGATCACGTGTGTACTATAAATAACTTTGGCGATAGTGGGTGCAGAGCTAAAAGTGTCCATTTTAGGTCCACTTACGTTGTTCGTGATTACTGTGGAATGAAAGAGAAGGAAGGAAAAATATTGAAGGATGACTTGAATGCTCACCAGCTGCATGAGGCCATAGCTTGCGGACCACATTGAGTCGGAGTTTTTGCAGACACCTCCAGACTGGTTGGGCTCGTCGACGGATTCGACATCCTCGCCTAGTCCGAACTCCAATCGGCCGAAGTCTTCTGAACACCGGGTCTACATGGTCAGGCGCTACTTGCATGCACGATGAAGATGCGCCCATTCCCCCTGCTTGTTGCAAATACTAAACACACCCAAGAAGGCAGCCTTGACAATCTGTGAGGTTTTATATTATCAGCCCTTCAAGTTTGATTGGATTGGAGTGCCTGCACATTTGTGCAAAAATCATCACAACTGATTAGAAAGAAATTTTAGCATTCAATTCAGCATCACACGAGTGCTTGATTGCAAGCCATAGCCAGCATTGATTAGGTGGCTGAAGTGCAATCTGGTGAATACGAACGAGGTAAATTGGATGCGAAAGACTTAACGCAGGTTGTAGTAGGCGTCGAATCTACTAAGATGCAATGAGTCATGTATTGGGTGCCCTACTACAACTGACGGCATGGCGAGATGTGTTCATTATGCCATGCCGAGGTACTCAATTATGGTTACAAGTGATAATGTGTGTCTCTACGCATTCAATCAAATATATTAGACATGTTACCAAATTTGTTTATCCTGACCACTATGCTCTCAACATCGAGTATAGACATTACCTATGCGGCGCCAACAATCAAAGGTGTGTGTTGCCAAGGTTAATATTGTTGGATCCCCTATCAGAACTTGATTCATTCGCATTGATACCCCTCTAGTTCCATGCCCAAACATTTTAGTAGGGAATATATAGCAAAGGGATCCACATCATGACAAAAGTGAAGTATTCCTTGGCCACATGGATCAAGTGCAAACTTGTGATGATTACACTCTTAGTGCAAAGGATAGAATTGTCCTCTTGAAGAAAGTTAACAGTCTCTTATATATGTAAATTCACAACAACCCATCTTCTATTTCTTCAAGCATCTAAATTGTTGCGGTGACTTAACCTATTTCGGAGACATTTTCCCCACTTGCTCTAAGCACCACACGTCGTCCGTTCAAGTCACCTGCAAATGGCACTTCCTTCCTACCTTCCTATCTGTGGTTCACACGGTTAATTAAACGAACTGAAAAATCAATAGAAGATCAGTGTTTTCTCCACTTCTAGCAACCTTAGTTGGAAAAACACCATCTCACATTTAGGACCCCTACCATTATAGGAATTGGAATCGCCACAACGACACCAAGCTCACAATGCTAACCGAAACTCCAGATTTCAGTTTGAATGTTCCTCAATTGGTTACGTGATGGGTTCAGAAATTCGAGGACACCAATGTATAAATTCATACAAAACTCTATATCAGCGTTAGGGTTCAGGGTCATGCGGGGCTTAATTGCAAACGGTTTGCAAACGCAAAATGAGAGGAGACCTTGTCCAATCTATTCAGTACGCCTAACGCATGCAATTTGGACTCTAAATTTCTGTTTCTCCTTGAAGTAGTGATCATGACAAGGTCCCTGTCCAGAATTGAAGCCTCCGCGCACCCATTGAATCATCCACAGCAACTAGGAGATATGGCACCTGGTTGAAAGAAACCAAGGCCTTTCAATCAAAGCACAAGATTGAGAAGCTTCCCATTGAGGATATATGATTGGAGCTGACCACTCCCGTGGATTAGTTCCATCTCCAGGTTCTACCAATCCCCCGCTTCCCGCCTGAATTCTCCAATACCTCCTTCAACCCAGTTCTCTCGACTTCGAAAAGGAAGTTACAATATAGGGCCCCAGACTTACCTGGGCCTTGAATGATTGACAAGGGGTTCAGCAGACATTGCCGATCAACTCCCTCCTTACTTGTGGGATATTCTCAGAGTCCTCTACCGGAATGACGCCTTCATGCATCCATTGAATGAGCCAAAACAAATCGAGGTTTGGCTAGCCTGAGCAACAAGTTGACAGAAACTAAGTACCTTCAACCAATGCACAGGATTGAGCAGCTTCCCATTGAGGATATTTACTTTGGAGGTGGCTCCGGTGCAGGATTGATACCAATTCCAGATTATGCCAAATTATCTCCCGCCTGAATTCTTCACCGCCATCTTCAACCCAATTATCTGTGCTCCTAAAATTATAACCTACACAAACAGCATTCACAAGGAGCTGAGCTCAACAAGCAGATGTTTGCCTAGTATCAACTCCCTCATCACTGAATCTGGCAACACAAGGTCCTGACACACGTGACGCCTTCATCCCACCGATTGAATGACCCAGAGCAATTAAGGTATGGGCACCAAGTTGACAGAATAATCAATACCTTCAATCAATGCACAAGATTGAGTAGCTTCCCATTGAGGATTTTGGAGGTGTCTCTGGTGGTTTATAAATACCAATTCCAGATATTTACACCAATCCTCTCTGCTACCGTATCCCTACTTCCCGCCCTGGAATTGTTCACCAGGGCCACCTTCAACCCAATTCGCTCAGCTGCGTGGGCTCCGGAAGTTCTAACCTACCCAAACATTTATTCACAAGGAGGGAAGCAAGCGAGCAGATGTTGCCAATCAACTCCCTCATGCGTCGCTTCTGCAATCACAAGGCCTATTAGAAATTTGACGCTTTCATGCGCCCATTGAATGAGCCAAAGCGATTGATCAGGTATGGCTACCCTGCAGAGCACCAATTTGTTGACAGGTTAATCGATACCTTCAACCGATGCGCACAAGATTAAAAAACAGCTTCCTATTGAGGATTTTATCCGATCGCTCCGGTGGATTAATTCCAGACTCTGCCAGTTCCCTGCCTCCCACCTCAATTCTTCCCCACCACCACCTTCAACCCAATATCTCTAACCTGCGCGGGCTAGCTCGGAACGAAGTTATAACCTAACCCAAACGTCATTCACAAGGAGCGCAGATTAATTAAGCATCAGATACTGCCAACCAACTCCCCCGGCCTCATCGATCCCTCTACTTCACCACTCTGGGATATACACATAAATTAACACGGTGATGATCAATAATGATGCCCAGTGATCAAAACTCCATAGCCAGACTCCAAAAACCTGACACTAATCCACTCCCTCAAACCGAAAGGAGGAGGAAGCTGGCAGCTTTCTTCTCCATTACTACTACTCCTACATATTGGAGGTTAAATCAAATTCTTCTGCTGCTGACTCTTTCGCATCTCATCTCCTCTCATCTGCTCCCAGAACGTACACAATCTCTGTCCTAAAATTGCTTTGAGCAGACACACGCAACCGTCCTTTCAGCCTCCAACATCATGAACTAGAATAGGTGCAAGTCATGAGCTTCTTGGCTTTGCAGCTCCTGCCTCATGATCGTCTTCCACAATCCACAGGTACACTAAATAATCCTATTCCTCTAAACCACAAGCAATTTTCTAGAGCCCACACTGATTTTCAAGATGAGACTTAACTTGGGCCATTCTAATTTTTAACCCACGCTAAATTTCTCATAGAAAATTAGCGTGGGTTGCAGTAAAAAAAATCTTTCTAGAAAGTTAATGTGGGTGGTTATTTTCTTTTGTGCCACATTTGTCTTATAACTAATATTCAATGTGTTCGTCATGAGTCTTCATGAAGACTTGAGGGAAGACCCGGGGTCTTGGACCCACGGGAATTTCCCATTGACTAGAAAAATATTGTGGCCCACGCTGATTATTTCCATGCTAACTTCTCACCCACACTAATAGGATTGTTTAGTGTAAGCCTAGGCCCTACCATTCCTCCTCGTCAATTTTTTTAAGGAAAATTTGTGTTTCCCTACACCTGACCTATCGAGGGGGTGTGGTAAAAACTAGGGGGTACTTTAGATGGGGTCCACGGTCCACGAACATATGGACTAATTTGAAGCAATTTGAGGCATCTTGAACCATGATTGAACCCTTGAACTGGACCCTCCCTTGGACCCTACCTTCTCAAATGGTTCTCCAAGGATAAGCTCTCCTTTCAAATTCACTTCTTGGTTTCGGATCCTTAGTGGTTCCTTCCAAAATGATGCCATGTAGGAGACACCTCACTTTGCCCCTTCTTGGTCTTGGACCGTCATCTAAAGGTCTTCGGTCCAATTTACACCTCTTAGCCAATAGGATTACTCCAATTTGTTGGACCAGTATCGTCTTTTTCTTACTTTCCGATACCATTTGGGTGTGTATACCATATTAGAATCTTCAAAACCTATGTAAAATCACCCAAGTATCAATATGGTTTAGAATGGTATTGACCCAAATAATAACTTGAGTAAATAAAGATTCTTTCATCTTGAGGTACCCACCAAATAATCAAACTATACTACTTTATTGGTAATATGATTTTGATACCAATTAGATAGGTTCTTTGATACCTTTAGTGACATTAATTATTGATACCATGCATTCGCCTATATACCAATATAAATTTGATTAAAATTTTCTCTTAAATTATTACTTTTGTCCTTATTCATCCTAATTTAATCTCATACTTTGGTGTTAATTTGATTTAGAATAGAAATTCCTAAGCTTTGCATAAATATCAAGATTTCAACCTCACGGTTCATAGGAGAGAGGGAAATACATATCACAAACGAGAATACCTCACATTCATCCAACATAAAAGCCCTAAGATCGTGTGCAATGCAGTTCGGAGGTTAGTGTATTTAGTTGATTTGGCACCAAAATTGACTTCAAAAACCCTGAATAGAAATGAAACAACCACAAATCTATAGGGGGATCAGGTTTTAAAGTTGGATGGGTGAGAGATACACTCGCATGCAAGAAATCCCTTTCCCCCAGTTCCTAGTAGTGTCTGGGGAGATTTTTGGACATAATCGGTCAAGATCCTAATGTTTCCAAGACCAATTGTATACATGTTGACATCTTTCAGGTGTTCTTCATTGAAATTAGGAATATTCCATAAACTCCTCTATATGGATCGGTAATCTTCCACAAGTCTTGAATTTGAACCGGTTATCTCCCAAACTCAACCAGTTCATCACTAAATATGATATTTAGTGTCATACGGCATTTAATCTATGGTAACTTTTTGGATGACACTTCTTACGAACAAGTGAACAAATACTGTCATGGATGATGGATGAGTTCATCCATTGGCCAAAACCCTACTTTCTCTTGTCAACAACTTGCTATGAAACGCACTGTCATGAGGGATTGAAGTTTGGATGAATAATCACCTGGTAAGTGACAGTAATTGCGACACAGTAAATCTATAATCCCCCAAATAATTTACACAGAATGACAATATAATAATGTTGGGTTAACATTTAGTGTTGGTGACACTATACCGCGGTTTACAATTAGAATTGGTGACACTATGTATCATATTTAGTGCAGCCCGGCCGGTGTTGTGAAGTTGTAACTTATCCTTTTGGTTTAAAGTAAGAACGTGGATTCTTTCCTAACTTGCTTTAACTTTCTTACCCGAGAGGCATGGACCCCAGCCTGGCTTTGCTTTGCTCACACCTTTGATGAGTGGTCTCCCAATCGCTGACATTCCCAGACATGGGGAAGGCCCAAGCTCTCCCTTTATTGACCCGGGCCGGCTTTGACTCCCCTTTTGCCCATTATTTGCAACACCATTCGTGCTTTCATGGAAAGGTAACTTAAAGATAACTTACGGTAAGATAACGCATGTAGATGGGTCTTAAACGGTTACTTTTGTTCCCAACCGTCTCCTAGGACATGAGACACACGATTAGTACGAGATGGTTAGCAAACCCAAACCGGGGCCGTAGCCACTTTCCTCATGTTTTTGGGAGCTCATATGGATATCTTTTTCGTTATCAAAGTGAAGATGATTCTCATGCTCAGTAGATGGTCATATAGGAACCTCCTTCCCTCCCTTTTGCCAATTAACTTGACTCATTGAGCTTTGAATGGTTATCATAATTTGGGGCACATAGTCAGATACTTGTAAGACACATGCCACACCTAATCACAAACCACTCGAACGAAGAACATAGTATTCGTGAAAATATCACATCCGCATGTGACTGGTGTTTTTTTTTTAAAGGTCAACTCGGTTTCTAGTCTTGTCGAGTGCGCTTCAACTTTGGAAAAATTTGCATTTGGAAATCAATTTTGTATGGGCGCGTATGGTACAAGTTCAAAGAGTAAAGGGAGGGGGGGGGGAACAAGTCTTTTTATATGATGAATACTACGTTTTGATTGCTATCTAGAGTGTTTGAAGTAACAATGAAAAACATAACACTCGTGATATAAAAGACTTCTTCCTTCGTTATCACTTGCGCATGCTACTAGCACAAATGTAAATACATCCAAGTGTAGTCGGCAAAAGTTGCCTCCAAAGACCAATTCAAGCTGGCTTTCCTTGTATTTGAGGAAACGGCATTTGTGACATTTTTGGCATGCCATGTGACGTTTTCACGAATACCATGTGAAAGGTGTTCAATTAAGATAAGTAGACGAGTAATTTAGGCACGTCTATCTTATGTGGTCCCGTTGCAGGCGCCTCCAACTCCACATACCATTGTGCCCATTGGATAGGATTGGGAATCGCCTCATCCAATTATTAAATGTGCATCATGTTGATTAATTATCATTTCAAGTTTCGAAATCAAAGTTGGGTCGCACAATTTATGGTGGGCACATCAAAGTGAAGATTCTCTTTCTCTTTCAAGTGATCACCTAGGCCCTTCCAACTGTGTTCACCGTCCGATTTAGGATAGTTAACATATTATCAACACAAAGACCATCTCATTGTAACATGTGTTTGTCGTGACCACGTGTAGGTCTTATGTGGTCACCTCTCTTAATTGAACACGTGTACTTGAGTGGTAAGGTAGACATGCCTACTTTGGTTACTTGATTCAATCAGACGCTTATATTTGAGTGTTATGCGGTTAGGTGACTCGGGCTCCAAGAACATATATAAAAAAGGCATGTATTTTGAAGGGATTATAAATACGTGCTTAAAATATGATAATCATTCTAGGTTCAATAGTCGACATAATTGGGAGGACACATATGATCAATCAATGAGCACAATAATCTTCACTTTGATAATGGATTAGATATTCATATGAACTCACGGGGAGGTCACTTCATTGTCAAGTTGACACCACGTGCGGACAAAGTTTGCTACCCCTATATTACATGCCATATATAATTTTAAAATTTATGATATTTTTCTACATATACATAACCATTGATAGTATCTTTTGTACACTTTTTTGAAATTTTTAGTCATCTTTATTTATTTTTAGTAATTGTTTTAGTTCAATTTTGTGTCATTGTAGTTAGAAATGGTATGTTTTATGAAAAAAAACAAATCATCAAATTTAGTTACCACTTTTGACTATGTCATAGGTACTGTGTATATCTACTCATGAAAAAAGTTTGATAAAATTTTGACCCATTTTGGTGGTGCAACTTACCAAAAGAAGATTTTTTTTGGCCGCACGTGGTGTTCAACTTGACAATGGAGTGATCTACCCGTGTATGAACTTCTTGAATTAAGAGGAAAGTTGTTATGGCCTTGATTTGGATTTGCTAACCATCTCGTACTAATCGTGTGCTTCATATCCTATGAGAAGTCGGCTAGTGAAAAAGAAAACCATTTAAGACCCATCTACCTTACTCCCTCCGTCCCAAAACGATTGTCCTACCCCCTAGACTTTTATATCCCAAAATGTTTTTCCGACAATCCTAAAACCCTCAAACTCTAGGGGGTAGGACAATCGTTTTGGGACGGAGGGAGTATAAGGCAAGGCTTGTAGTTATGAACGAACACCAAGATGGCACATTTTCCACTAAGATGGACTATGTCCTCAGGATATAAGTAAACACCATTCTAGACCCAATCACAGTCAACACATAGTTGAAAGGACCTACGTGATCGCTTCAAGAGAAACATATTTTACATATTTCATTTTATTTTTGGTGTGTGTGTGTCTGCGCTGACAGAGAAGGCCAAATAGCCAACGTCAAAACGCATAATTTCGACATTTGGACCTACTACGACTTTTGCATCTCACCTCCAATTTTGGAAACTTGAAAAGACATTGTGTGTGATTTTGAAAACCCCTAAAAGACAATATGTGTGTGATTCGTGATCGGAAACTGGATGAGGGGTTGATCACACCAACCACTTCCAACATCACCCGTCAACATCTAGGGTTGTAATAATGTGAAAAGTGGTGGACTAACATCTACTTCTGAACATAATCCCCAACAATTTCACGAACGGAAAGTTTGGTGTGATTAGGGCATGAGATAAATTCTCAAAGCTGAATGAACCTATGGCCACGCATTTATGTGGATCGGGAGGCGGAAGTGAGCCGTTTTTCCTTTGCTTTTGGCAAGATTCACCACCCATCAAATGAGGGCATTATAATTTGTGCTGCATCCACACCCAAATATAGTCTTCGGCTGCACTTGTAAGTGATGACTGTCCCATGATGATTTACAGATCCGGGATTTTGCAAACTTAGGGCCACTTCACACACAAGCCAAGAGCCGTGACCATGAAATTGTGAGAGCCCAAAAGAAAGTGTTCGAAGGCCGTCTCAAGGCACTTCCAAAATCATGTAATGTGGTCACCAACCCTCAAGTGTAGTGTGAAGTCATATGTGACTGGGCCCTAAACGAAATGCTATTTCAATGAATTTCTATTCATGCGGGTCCTCACACATGATAAAATAGAATAAATCAATGGTTGTGAGCGTTTGGAGTGCCATGGTCTCCCGGTTTTGTGTTGGGCCTACCTCCAAGAAGTGGTTTTTGAAAATAGTCCAAGTGATCATGAAACATGATGCATTGGATGCCATGTAGGAATCCATGTAGACTTTACATCCATCTTGCATTCACATACTCCGATGGTCCCTCAAGCGTAGTGTGAAGTGAACTTGGACTGGCTCCGCCATTTTCCACCAATGAGAGTGCTTGAAGTGTGATGGTCACGGGCTCTCAGCCTCGTGTGTGAAGTGGCCCTTACAACACTGCTGCTGTTTGTGGCGCCTGCTGCCTGCTCGCCCTCAGAAACTCTGAGTACGTGTGTGTTGCTTTTTGTGTAATTTGGTGCGGAATCCGAGAGGATGTTATTTCAAATGGGGGGATGTTAAATGCCCCCCACGAACTTTTCGGGGGAGGTAGATTCAGGGAGGGGCAGCTGTCCAGAGAGGAGTCTAGATTTTATGGACCTGACTGAAAATATCTGCATGTCCGACTTCGAAAAAACCATTGCTCTTGCATGTTGTTTGTGGCGTTTGTTGTATGCCTACTCGCACTTATAAATCTTGAGTACGTGTGTGTGTGTGTTTTATTTTTGGGTGTGTAATATGGAGTAGAATCCGATAGCATTTCAAATAAGGGATGTTAAACACCCCCCCCCCCTTCCTCCGTGAACTTTTCGGGGGAGGTAGATTCAGGCAGGGGTAGTCGCCTAGAGAGAAATCCAGATTTTCTAGAACTTACTGAAAAGATTTGCTTGCCCGACTTCGAAAAAACCATTGCTCTTGCATGTTGTTTGTGGCGTTAGTTGTATGCCTGCTCACTCTTATAAATCTTGAGTACGTGTGTATGTTTTTTGGTGTAATATGGTGTAGAATCCGAGAGCATTTCAAATGAGGGATGTTAAACACCCCCCCCCCCCTCCATGAACTTTTCGGGGGAGGTAGATTCAGGCAAGGGCAGTCGCCCAAAGAGAAATCCATATTTGTTGGACCTGACTAACAATATTTGCTTGCCCGACTTCGAAAAAGCCATTGCTCTTGCATGTTGTTTGTGGCGCATGTTGTCTGCATGTTCGCTCTCAGAAACCCTGAGTACATGTCTTTGTTTTTTGTGTAATTTGGTGTAGAATCCGAGAGCATTTCAAACGGGGGCGTTAAACAACCCCCCATAAACTTTTCGGGGGAGGTAGATTCGGGCAGGGGTAGCCGCCCAGAGAAAAATCCAGATTTCCTGGACCCAATCAAAAACTTTTGTTCGCCCGCCCGACTTCGAAAAAACCATTGCCCTCGCATTCTTGAAGGCCACTTATCCACAAATCCCATATTGAGTGCACTTCACCTTCAAGGTCCAAAATCCAACATATATGTTCACTTCCATTGAATAAGTAAGCAATTGACCGGGATTTCGTTATCAAAGTGAAATTGTCAATAAAGCATGTATTTAACTTGGAGGTCAAAAATATTACAAAACCCTCACTAGCACTGAGGATATAATTTTCATGACTTGCCATTGAAAGGGTTTTTTTCATTCTTAAAATGGAACTATTTTTAGTATGTTAAATATTATATTCTAGGTTAATACCTTCTACTTTCACAAAGTATTAAACTAATTAAGTGTGATTGGATGTAATTAAGTCTAATTAATTCTGATTAATCCTAACTAAGCCCAATTAAATCAAAAAGTCTGATTAAGATCCATCTTTCAGAGTTCAAACTCACCCAAGGTATGTGGATGTTATTTGGTTACTGTTCTTAATTGGACACCTAATATATTTGATTGAGTGCTTTTTCTTTTTCTTTTTCGTTCTCCATCATCTATTGATATTTGTTTATGTTTCAAATTTTGTGTTGCGTGAACAAATCTTCCGATGAGACTCAACCAAAATCCACACCTCCCCTTTTAAACATGTGTCTTTATGATGTTTGTTCTTTAATCCCCACCTAACCATGCACTAATCAGAATTTAGTGGTTTGATTAAGAGAAGTGACCAAGTAACACCCACATATCTTAACACCTAGTCAAATGTGCAACACACGATGTGCGGTTTATGAGATAGAAAAACCAACATCACAAAGTTACTATTTGGCCCTTTCTTAGTATATCAATTGAAAGGCATCTTGTGCAACTTGTCCAATACAACTCAATGTCTTCCACGTCTCCAAGGAGTCCCACGTTTTGAAAGCGATCAAATTAGTTGTCATTTCGAGGTTTACAAGTTGCGTGTTTTTGGAGTTGTGACAACAAAGGGTGACAAATGAGTTGACAAATAATTTATACTCGGAAACGCACAAGTGCAAGAGGACAAGTGGCTAACAAATGGACCACATTTTCTTGTGGTAAATATAAACTTAGTCGCCCATTACTCTTGTTTTGATGCAGTAGATGTGCATCATGTTGTTTTTAGTGGTGGTAGTCATGAGTTGTCAAGCAATTGGGAAGACATGGATACCACGCACTTAGTATAGTTTATTGGTCACTTGCATGAACCACAATAACATGTGATCACCCATGGTTATAGTAGAGGCGCCTTCTCCCAATCACAAACCCATTGGCAATCTATAGGGTATCGGACTTTCGAACATGCCATGACTGAATTTTGATCGAGCCAAAACCGATATTGTCATGACACATGTCTTGGTTTTGAGTGCTAAAGTGAGGCGGAACAGACCGGGTTGAAATGAGCGGTTATGGCATACCCTAGATATTGGTAACATGGTCGGGCCAACTTTTGGCTTCAATAATTCACAATCATTTCAATTCAAGGTGTAAAATTATTGAAGATTTTGCAGTCTCTTGATTTATATCTTCCTACACAGGAAGAATTTGCAACACCGTATATTTCTTTAGATCTGGTGCAAAATCTCTTTAGTGATCGGTTATGGGTGCCTCTTCTACATGTGGATAAATAAGAAAGTCAACTCATTGGGTGTAAGGTCGAGGCATCCATAGTCAACCACGTTCATTTAGATGAGCGGTTGTGGGTTAAGCTACAAATCAACTATGTGTTACCCTAACTTTACCGCTTTGAAATTTGTAAAAAAATTCATATTCATGGGGGGGGGGGTTTATCATTCTCATTATAAATTGTTTCTCTTCGTGAGAAAAATAATTCCTTGTTGTCACCCCTCCTAAACAGATGCAAAATCTCTTATTTTATCGGTTGTGGATGCCTCAACCTTAATATATAACAACCAAGGCTACACTGAAGCATTGCACACCCCCAACTATGGAAGACTTCAACAAATCCATATTACCCAAATGTTTCATCCAATTTTTTTTTATGAAAATGATAAACAATTTTTTTTTCAAATTCTTAACCTACACCATTCTTAATATAAGAAAACTAAAAAGAAACTGACATCCCATTCAATCTAGGGCATGAATTTATAAACAACATAATATGAAGGTTGCAACATATGCGCTAGCAGAAAACTATGCTCAAAAAAACCGGAGAAGAAATCAGTTGCGGTTCTTTTGACCAGCCTGAACTATAATCGCTAAACGACTACAAATTTTTCATTTTTGTTTAGTGACTGTAGTTTTAAAAATCGCGGGATGTCTAATACACCGTTGGAAAAATCTTGAAAATACCTTTCCAACAGTATATTACACGCCCCCCAAATTACTAGAATTTCAATTTCTAAACCAAAAGAACAAATATGTAGTTATTTAGTGACTTCATATCATGTTGGTCAAAAGAACCATTGCCGATATCAATTGCGGTTATTTTTGGCATAGTTTTCTACTAGTGATGGCTACATATGTGGGTGAGAAAATCCCTCCTATTCACAAGTATGCATCACACCACTAGGGATACCATCCATGGGATGGGCCAGGGATTCATGGCACTCATGTATTTTCATTAGTGAGAGTTCATTCATCTTTGCGGATTAGATGAACCACTTTAGACACTACCTCACGTTGTCGGCTCCTTGTCTCAAGGCTTTCAAAAATACCAAGTTTTAGTAGTTCTAAATGATCCTAGTCTACTCTAATACTTAAGGCAATAATACAAAGGGGGTTAGATAAAATAAAAATGCCTCATATAGAAACAAGTGGGTGCATCATGCGTTGCCAACCTATGATTACTAGTCCAATTATTTTTAAGAATTTAATATGGGTGGACATTAAATACCCCCTCACGAACTTTCGGGGGTGTCAAATCCGGGCTAGGGCAACCCTCTAAAGAAATTTCTGAACCCAATCGAAAATTGTTGCCCATCCCGCCCAACTTCAAAAAAAAACATTGCCCTTGCATTCTTGAAGGCCGCTTGACTACAAATCCCATATTGAGTGCACTTCACTTCAAGGTCTAAAATCCAATATATATGTGCACTTCCAATTAGTAAATAAGCAATTGATTGGGATTTCATTCCGGAAGTGAAACCATCAATGAAGCACATAATTAACTTGGAGGTCAAAAACATTACAAAATCCTCATTAACATTGAGGTTATAATTTTGTGACTTAAAACTATCTTTTGTCATCCTAATGACAGATTAGTGCAAGTGTTCATAAAATGACCAAAATGAAACAATGAACATAGAATATAAAACATACAACAAAAAGTTATATGAAAGTCAATCTTATTTTTTAGGTAATATAATATGAGCTATAAATAAATGGTATGTTATTTGGAATTAGACTTGTGGGACAATGTTATGGATGGGGTTTACTCAAAAAATCATAAGTTTCTTACTATAGCCTATATGAAATAATTTAATATTTTATCCTCATCAAATAATGTATTATCTTTAAAATCACATGATGTATATTAATTATTTTCAAATAATTTATATAATAATAATACTAATGAATTTATTTTTGAGTTCACCAATTTACCATAAGTTGATATATATTATTTTGACATATTACAAATGTTTGAGCAATCACACCCGTGCAAAATAAATGAATTATGAACAAAAAAAATGTCTATGACAACACATCATTATTATATATTGCACACGTTGATATCTTGCAATATTTATCAAAATAACCATGCGGAATTCAAAGCCACATCATGGCCTTGGAAACAACTTATGGGAGGTTAGAAAATAGGCTTAGAGCATCCAATGCCACATCGTTGCCTCTTGCCAACTAATTGATATTTACAAAATAACTAGTAGTTCACAATAGCTATGAGGGAGAAAATAGGTCTTACATGCCAACTCATAGATGTTTCACAAAAGTAAGCTCCATCCGAGCTCCTTGATGGACTCATCAGATTTTTGTTACCAGATGACTTTACTTGAGTGCCACGAATCCCCGGCCCATGGGATGCACATTGCAATCTTTGCTGACAAACGGGTTTTCTTCATGCAAGTGCCAAGAAGCACTTGCGTCTCTTTTATTATATTATATCATTTATATGAACAAACAAGAGGGTTACCCATACTCACACACCTAGGTTATTCTATGCAAGGAAAGGATTGTGTCAATGAGCCCATGAGAGATCGCCCATGGGAGGGTGTTATGAAGGCAGCAAATATGAAAAAAACCAATTTCAATCAAGAGCTAATAATAATGATAATAATGAATAGATACAATAATAATATATTGATTGAAATCACAAGAATGGAATGGAAGTGACCCAAAAATCACTAACAAGGACCACACCCATCAACAATGTTATAACAATGCACTAACCAATAGCATGGTTACCATAGGCGCCCACATATGGGATCATGACAAATAACAACTCACATAGAACAACTTGATCACAATAGATGCACATGGAAGACTATAACATGGTCTTATTGTGGGCAATTCCAACTCCACAAACAATTTTGGTCGTTGGATCAAAACATGAGTTATCTCTCCCGATTAGCGATTGCATATTGCGCAAAATGCTAAGTCAAATTGCATTTAATCGTAGTAGGTTGAGAGATGCAATAGTTATAGAAGGTCATAATTAAGATCATCATTTTTCTCTAAGCAACAACGTAGACCTCCCAATCATCGTGTTAATCATTCAACCTAGGATGGTGTTTGTGTTCTAAGCACATCCAACCTCATAGTAGTTGCACACGTCTTTCTATTCTTTAGTCATAAGGTAGACAAGGCTAATGTGGATAGCTGCAACTCCACAAGCATTTATGGCCGTTGGGCGCAACATGAATTGATTCATGCATCCACACAACATTTGCAAATCATGAAGTTTGTCATTCGAAGTTTGAGATATTCAAGTTGAGATGCAAAAGTTATGAGAGAGTTCAACGCGAAGACTCTCTTTATCCTTAAATTGTCACAAAGTTCCTCCCAATTTGTTGCATTATTGAATCTAATTACTTCAAATTGTCCAATCTCATCATGACACATGTCCTTTGGAGTTCATTTCATATCTATAAGCAAACCATATAGCACTCAAATATAGGCGTTCTATGTAGGGGGATGATTGAATTAGCCTTATCTACATACCTTGACTGGAAGTCTTGCCATGCACCACTCAAATAAATAAAGTTGTTCAATTAAGAAGAGTGGTGGACCACATAAGGCCCACACACCTTATTTACAATCATATTTGTTGGAGTGGCCAATTGGCAAGTTCATGGCAATTAGCTAGGGCTAGACATCCACCGCTTCAAGTTGGACCCTTTGTTACCAAGGTAAAGGGGGATTAATAAAAACATGACCTCCATAGGTTTGTGGTTTATTCGTCTTAAGTAGGTCCCCCTTGAGTGATTTGGGGTATGAGATTCTACTTTCGGGGTTAAATTTCCTGAAAAAGAGAAAATCTACATGCTATAGTAGAATTGATTGCGTTTTCACCTTTGATAACAACAGTAAGGGTGCAACTCAAAGTGGCGGGTGTCTACACTAACTATTGTGTGTAATGTCATATGGTAATTTTATGTCACTGTGACAACTTTCCTACTAACATTTCTTGTGAACATGTTTACAAATATCATCAAATGGATGGTTGAAAATCAAATGAAACCCATGCCAATTAACGAAACAAAGTTTGGTACCTCTACATCCTAGCAAGTTTGTAACGAAAGGTTATCATGGATGACTGAAACTTGGATGAAATATCACTCAATAAGTGACAATAATTGCAACATCTTAAATCTACGATGCGTATTTTTTTTTAAATGACAAATAAACGACATTACTACACATACAATATCCAATTGCCATTGAGCAAGACAAAGAGAATCGGTGACACTAAATACAACATTTTGGCGTAGCTTTGGCCATGGCCCATTGAGGCTTCCAAAAGTAGTCCATGATGCACCGTTCATTTCATTGTCAAAGATGGGGACAAGCTTTGGCTTGTAGACCCAAGAGGTTGCCTTCCGGGCTTTTGCTTTGCAAATACTTTACTCAATTATATGCGTGTTGCGGCAAGCACACGCATGAGGTGGAGGTTGAGGCCTATCACAAACATCTTCTCAACGCCATTGGGTATCAAATGTATGACTATGATCCTAGGTTTGCGTTCTAAAATGAAACACGTGTTGCACTTTAGAAGATCTTGACCACTTCAAGAATAGGTGTCCGTGATAGGCACTTCTACTTAAGCTTTTCACGCCTCTGTGGTGACAACTAAAAAATCGCATCCCACTACTATTAACTAGGATTTAAGTATATTATTTAGGTTCATGCATGAAGTTTTGACGATTTCAGCTGTCAATATGATGTACACTAGATCGCAAAACTACACATATATTATGGTGGTTGACGAAAATGGAATACAAACATTTGAAGTTGTGGTTGATATGTTGGTGCTTTTGTTGTTGTCATTTGATGTTTTTGGTCCATGCAAGTGCATATTCCTTAGTACTTTTGAATGAGTGATTGGTATGAATATACTTAACATGCCGGTTTATCCCATTCATCTAGTTTATATGTCTTTGTCTTTTCAATCTCTTCCCAATAATATAGAATAGTTTAGTCCATGACGCTAAAATGTCATTCTTCCAAGAATGTTTCTTTCATGTGAGTTTATGTGTTATTAACTCTTAATAGCTAGCATGATCAAGAATTATGTAAAACATGTTTTTTTCTTAAATATTAACATCTCCAAGGACTCTTGTGAGAATTATAATATATATATATATTTGTTTTATTTTGTTTTATTCTATTTTGGGGGGGGGGGTCATCTCATCACGAGTTTAAAAGTGCCATAGCAAATCTCATTGTTTTGATGGACAAACCTATTTTGACCCAAGGAGTACTTAACGATTGTTAGATAGGTGAGACATATAAACATTTTTTTCTAATATAGTGACTAGTATATATAAAATCTTAAACTTATAATAATGTATATATCTTGGTGCCAATCTATTTCTCATCCTAATGGAGAGCCTCCCCCCCCCCCCCCCAAAAAAAGGTTGAAAATAATGGTTTGTTCAAGGATGGATATAAGGATCTTTTGATGTAAATCATTATGAAAAAACAAAATGAGGAATGAATTTGAGAGTTTCATTGGAAACATCACAAAAGTTGATGATGTCATTCATGTGGTTGCAAGTTACACCTTTGACCAAAATTTCGGTGTTTACAATGACTCTAGGAAAGATGAACATTCTTAAACAAGTAAGGTTATTTTCAAGTCTCTAAACAACTCTAGGTGTGGTAGGGAGGTTTGATCGACTTTTGACATTTTATTATTGTTTGAGGAGTGTTCTAGTATGTTTGGAACCCCTCGTGCAAGTGAAATGGGGAGGAGGAGTTTGACTATGACCAAAAGACGGACGGCTATATGAAAAACAAACTCATTATCAAACTTTTGAGAGCATCATTTTAGGTGCTTTCAAAAGTTTGCAATGAAGTTCATTTTCTTATAGCCGTCTTTTGGCTAAAGTCAAACGCCTCCTATTCGTTACACACACAAAAATTGGGGGTTCTTACACTACTTGAACACTTTTTCAACATTCATCCCTATGGCAATTGGTTGAATCATGTTCCTATATTTAGCATATGATAGGGGCCAAATGTCTTACCTTCATGGGAAGAAACTTAGATAATAGGAAAAAATTGACATTGATATGAATAGTGAATAATGCAAGTAGGAATAATATGAATGTTGTGAATAACACTGGTATTTTTAATGAGTAGTGATGCTATGAATAATATTTTCAGTGAATATAGTGTCAGGATGAACAATGCTTCTTGAGAAAAGTGTTGGGTTTACAACTCCACCCAAATTTCCAAGTGTCAGCCTGAATGTATAACATCTACTAATTACTACAAGTTTGTTCCCAGGGGGAGGGGAGAGGAGCAAGGACACATAATGTAACTACTTTATTCCAAGATCCAATGAATGAACATCTATGGCTCAATAATGTTACGGGCTCCCTACCAAACCATGAGTTTTTATAGACTTTAAGGATAACTCTAATCTTATAGTAAAAAAAAAGTGTAAAAACCTCTGTATTTTTGGGGTTTCAAGGTTCTGGGTTCTTTCTAAGGGCTCCAACTTTCGCAAATAGCTACACAATTCACTATATTTAGTACATACCACAATAACTTAGTTGCTTCCACACTTTAAAATTAGTGCAGTCCACCCAGCCACAAGGAAGTATTCTGAGAGCTTGTATTTCACATTCAAGTACTCTACAAAATTGCTAGAAACCACGAATATCCTTATCATAAAACAATCAATCGTATTTGACATCAAGAGAGCTTCAAAAACCCCAACTTCAGTAGACAGTGGGTTGTGATTGAGGTATTTTAATCACAATTTTATAGGTTGCATCACTAGGAGAAAAATGGTCCATTTCAATCATTTGTTGCAACTTGTCCACTTTGCAATTCATGGCAAAACAAAATGTGTAAGTAAATCATTTTGGCTGCCAAGGGGAGGTTTTTGGTTGCGGATTTGGGAAAAAAAATTAGCAGCTAAAAACCTCATGTTGACAACCAAAGTGAATCGCTTATGCGTTTCCTTGTCATGAGTTGCAGAGGACAAGTTGCAACAAATGGATGGAATGGACAAGTTTTCTCTTCTAGTGCATGTTTTGAGTTTGGATGAGTGAGATGTGCGTTCGTATGCAACTATTGTGCCCTCAATTCTACATCAAAATCTACAATGAGTTTTCTTACAAGGACTTCCAATGTCACATGATGTTCATGTACATATTACAGGATTTCTGGCATTGAAATATGTAACTACTATGGAATCCATATCACTTTGTCTATTTAGTGATGTGGCAACAACACATGACACCGCACTAAATTGAGGACTCTAGAACTTGATGTGGTTGACTTCAATGAAGGCAAACAATGTATTTTTTGCGCTCCTTTGAGGTGTTCACATGTCGATGCGAAACAATTGTCTTTAGGGGCAGTCTTATTCTCGTGATACATGTCTTAGGACCACATATAGACCTAAACCAACTCAAAAAGGGAGCAACACCTTAATCTACGCGGTGGCAACATTTGAGTTATCTTTCTTTTCTTGTGAACAATGTAGTATTATTTACTATCGTTCCTTTGAACATTACAAACACTTTAGTGGATAAACTTTACTTACACAAGATCAATTGTACACCATGTTTGCAATCGTGATCTAAACATCAAGCGCTTCAACAAGAATAACTATGTAGCATCGAGAAGACAATCCAACCACAATTATCCATGCATGTCCTAGACATTACTTTGCAATAGAATTTGTACTCACACATGAGCTCCATCCATATACAATGGTGAAGCATCGTCTCTCATTCACAACAACTCCCAAATGGTATCATCTCTTTGCCTCTTGTAGTTGCATAAGATCTCTAGAGATGAAATAAATCACAAAGTACCAAAGTTGATTAGTTGCTCAAAGGTCTTCACATAATGTAATCATCCTAAACAATCTACCCACTCATCATATAATGAATTGTAATCCTCCCATACTTGCATGTCCCAAAAATCTTCTGGAACATCAATCTGCTTCCCTAAATCAATTCCTTCTAACGGTTGACCTGACTCAATCACTTTTGTTCTTATTTCAGAACATGAAGACATAGATGTATTTTGGAAGCTAGAGATTGTGGACATACTTTGCATCATGCAAACATTTTCAATCACTTTGGGCAACTCACTTGTAGTCATGTTGCATGAATTCATACTAGTATCAATGTTGTCAAAACTCTTGTTGCTCAAATAAGGTCTTACCTCTTGCCCAGTTTGTTGCGAATCCAATATCAACAATTCTTCCAACACATTAGGATTTGAATTCGAAACTTGATTCGATGAAGAACATGACAACTTGGTTCTCCCTTCAAGGTCTCGAGGTCCTCCCCACATATTGAGATTGCCAAAAGTTGTGTTATGAAGTGTTGAAGGATCTATTGCCATGTTTGTTGTGTGTGAGTCAACGTACATGTGCGGTTGGGGTGTGTATTTCAACACATGTTGAGAAGTGTCCTCAAATTTGACAATTGTTTTTGTTCCATGCGATTTGGCAGCTTCATTGTAAGCTTGGATGGCTTCCTCTTGAGTGTCAAAGTTACCAACCCACATCTTCTTTTTGTCCTGAAGCACGAGCTCCACCACCCATGGATGTCTACGTTCCGGACGCCAACGAATGCCTTTGTAATGTGTTGTAGGTACACCCATTAACTGCTCCCTTTCTCGAGCCATCTTCCGTGCCATGGTCCGTTCAAGAAGCCATGTTTTTCCATATTTCGGTATGGAAAATTGCGTAGAGCAAAGATCGTAAAGTTCAAATTCAAGAGACATGTGTAACTCCACATGATTAGCAGATAACCAACTCGCATAAGCCTTTGTCTGAGTTGTGGACATGTAAAACATTATTTGTTCCACAAGCAAATAATTAGAACCTTTCTTTGCCCCAAAAGATCTAAGTGAAGGTGAAAAGAAACCATGTAGATCAAATGTAGATGAGTCTATCGAAACACGATATTGCGGTTGTATACTAGAGTCAACTCTATAATATGGTTTTCCATTTGAATTAGGCAACCATTTTATTGAATGGCCTAATTGCATCAAAATCATCCCTCTCCAATTCACAAAGCTATGACCAATCTTGGGTGAAATGCACTCTTCACTTGGCTTTGGAAAAAAAGAATGAATCACCTTGATGTAATAATGTTCCCATTGCCCATGATACTCGAGTTTGTATTTGCCATCTCTAAGCTTTGGAAAATCATGGCGTGTTACTTTTGTTAACTCTATGATTGATTTATCAAACCTACCACCTGATAACAAAGACATAATAGACTTATCTTCAAGGGGCCTACATAGACACTATTGTTTTTTTCACAATCTATGCAAGTGGACTTGACATCAACAAAAACTACAAGATCTTTTGGGCTCCACGCCTACACATGAATGAGAAGAAAAAAAACATAAAAAAGACAAGATCTCAAAAATCACGTTCAATTCAATCACTTTGGCTATCAAAATTGTGCTCGAGTAACTGTTCTACAACCCTTTGCCACTAGCTACCGCCTTCTTGGTTGAAAACGAAACATGACAACTCAAAGAACTCCTCACTATAGTCACTATTGCCACCTTTTGGTGAATGTACATGCACACACGCTTGTGCACTATATACATGTAGTGTCTAATGCTTGTAAAGGATGAAGTAGTTCTGCATCTATCGTCATTGTCCTTTAGGACATGGCCATGAATATCTTACAAACATACAATCTATTCGAGTCCCTTGGAGACTGTTGTTGTAGTTGTTGTTGGTGTTTTTCTTCTTCTTTGGTGCCTCACAATCTACATATCATCGGTTTGATGCAAGTTATGGCAACAAACTACATAAACTTAAAATGCTAACAACTTCATGCGATCTATCGGTTTTTCTCAATTGGACCTTTTGACAAACACCTTAAGAATATGAAACCCAAACACAGAAGATTTCAATGAGGAATACATCACTTGCAAAACAACTTGAACATTGAGATATGTGTATATACTTTGAGAAGTGCTTGCAAGAAGAACTTGAAGACCACTCAAAGCACCCCATTGTTTTTGAGAGTCAAAGACACCTTTTTTGACTAGACTTGGGACTTAGACAACATCAAATTCAACAATTCATGATGCTTACCAATGAAACAATATTAACTTACTATTGAAGAGATTTCTAGGTCACTAGTAAATCCCTTGGTCTTAGGGATTTACCGACTGACCTTCATTGTGGCGACATTGGTCTAGCATTGTACAATTAGAAGTTAAAAATTTATAGTGATGATGAACCCTAAAAGTGAAATTGCATGCACATGGGGGTGGATATCATATTTGATATGTACTATTAGAATATGCTAAATAGTCAAACTCAATAAACGTGAGACCCTTTAGTCTTGTTAAATTGGAGAGCATGGACCCATAGCAACAAAAATTCTACGGAGTTCCCACAAATCTAGGCGACCACCAAACAATATCCATGTTTGGACATGTTCGATTCCATGTCAATTTCTCATCCACAAATGTTCGAAATGGTCAATGTTGATTTTGGTGACATTCTGTAAAGCGAAGAGGAACAATCACTCATTCTTCAAATAATAAGGGAATATAGAAAGCAATGGTCATGGACCATGGTCACTAGTGTAAATCAAAGTGCATTGTTCCTCCACAAAAAGCATGAATAAATATGGTAGAAGCGCTTACTTTTGTCAATGGTCCAATATCACACCTATATAAAGCCGTGGTGGGGGGTTCTCTCTTCATTGGAACTCCAAATGATGTGTGTGTGTGTGTGTGTGAGACTATCAAACCCTCTACATGCAAGAATATGATAGAGAAAAACAAAGGTATACATACTAATAATACATTACATAATAGACTTGTGTGTATATATGTGTATATATAAATATAAATATAATATTGTAAGGTGCTCATGTGATAAATAATAAATGCCTCCACTACATACACAAAGTAGAAGTAAGGAGAAAAATAGTATGTATTGTGTATACAATATTCCACTTTCACTTTCATTAAGAGAGTTATTCAAGACTTTTCATCGAGAGGATGTTGTTCTAGTAGCAAATATGTTCCTACAACACATGTCTATTGTCGATTTGAGTCTCTAAACTCTAGCACCCCCCCCCCCAAGTTCTATACATCTACCTTCACTTCAATTTCCCAATAACCTTTTTATACAGAGTGGAGAAACAATAATACCTCCCGTTGCTTGGCGGTGTTCACCCAATGACCATTATCTAGTGCATAAGCTTCCACTCATGATGGTTGATTCCAAATGAAAATGTTGTTGGAGGATTATGCACACATGAGATGGACATTCCTAATTCGACTGCTTATCTTGATTGGATCCACCTATATTTGAGTGGTATGTGGCCAGATGTAATACCAAGAATGAACACTAAAAAAATGTGTATTTAAAAGAGACTGAATTACGTGTTCAAATAAGTTAACCATCCTAGACTCAAACATTGCTATATTTGGGAGACCTATATGACCACTTAATGAGCACGGAAATCTTCACTTTGATAATGAAAAGGAAGTTCATACGAGCTCCAAAAATCATAAGGAAAGTAGCAATTTGGGTTTGCTAACCTTCTTGTACTAATCGCGTGTTTCTTGGTGACCAGGAGAAGTGGGCTAAGTTAGTTAGAAAAGTAACCATCTAGGACCCATCTATGGGTGGTGTGACCTTTGCACTCCATAACAGATTGCTCATCTCTCACACTTCACCTTGTGTCACCAATATCTCTCTCTCTCATGTTCTGATTCTGTTTTGGGTATCTTGCACCAGCGTGGGGTTTTGGGTTTTGGTTGCAAGGGTTGCTTGGAGCGCTAATGTCCATGTTACTGGCCCAGCAGAACCATCGCCATAGCCACCATTTGCTCTCACTCTGCTGGAGCTCCTCCGCAGGCACAGTGATCCAAGGAACAGCAGCGAGGTGGAGGAAAAGGAGGCCCGGGATCGTCACCATGGCCGCGAATAGCTACCGCAATGATGTGGCATTGGCCACCAAAGCCGTCCGTCTCGCATCACGCCTCTGCCAGGTGAGTTTACGAATTGGGTTTTTGGTTTGGGTGTTTGAGGGCAACGTATTTCCTCGACGATAAGGTTTTTTCCCAATTTGGCATCCGGTAAATGTCATTGGGTTTGTTGGGGGATAGGGTGATGCATTGTGTAATTGGGGAGGAATTGGAGGTTCGGACAAAGTAGTTTTTGTGTTTTAGGGTGTTTGAGGCCAACTTATGTGGTTGAGGATAATTTTTTTCTTCTAATTTTTCATCTGCTAAATGTTATTCGGTTTGTTGAGAGATAGGGCACTGTGTATTTGGAGAGTAATTGAAGGTTTGGACGAATTGGGTTTCTGTGTTTGAGGGTGTTTGAGGTCAACTAGTGTCCTCGAGAATATAGTTTTCGCCAATTTTGCATCTGCTAACTGTTATTGGGTTTGTTGAGAGAGAGGGTGATGCATTGTGTATTTGGAGAGGAATCGGGGGTTTGAACGATTTGAGAGTGGCTGGTTGCTTAACCAATTCTTTGCTGGGGTTTGTAGTCAGTGCAGAGGGTTTTGCTTGCAAATGAGACGCAATCCAAATCGGACAAGTCCCCGGTTACAGTTGCGGATTATGGTACGTCCTTCCCCCAAAAAATAAATCAAGTAGGTTGTGGAAGGTTGGGAAACTGAAAGGTTGAGAAACTGAGGGGCTCTTTACACCATGGACCATGAAGTCGTCCCAAGGCCCGGGACCACTTCAGTTTGCTCCAAGAAGAAAAAAATGTCAGAGTGACCATGGAGTGCGAGTCCCTAAAAGTGACATGGTCCAACGGATTTTGCAGTGGGAGAGGCAAAAGAACTGTTTTATTAGAAAAAGGCAAGGGCTAGAGAAATGTTATTATAATAAATTTTTAATGAGTTTTTTTTTTTGGGAAGAGAACATGAAGACAAGAGAATGGTCAAACTGGATTCAAATTTTTTTCTTTCTTTTCAAAACTGCCTTTTTTGGGCAAATATTTAAAAATATTAGCGCATTCATTTTTTGGTGCATGGTCATTCCTCTTGGTCCACATTTGGTTTACACCTAGTGAGGGGCCCAAAGGCTTTGTAAATTGTTTTTTTAAGAAATCGGACCATGGAAGTCGAACCATGAAGTCGGACCATGGAAAAAGGCCATCTTCCATGGTCTGACTTCATGGTCCATGGTGTAAACCGGCTGGGAGCAGATAAAGTAGGCCAATTCTCACTACCTTGAACCGTATTTTAGTACTTAATGGAGTTGAGTGGTTGGTGATGAAAGGACTTGCATTTTGAACAGGTCATTATTCAAGGAACTTCATAACCAAGAAGTCAAGCTCTGAATATGTTTCTACTTTACATTGAAATTCAGGGTTGGAGAAGATTTCAATCTAACATTATTACAAACCCAACCAAGCGCCAAAGTTTCCAATCAGTTATCCGGTTAGGTTTTGAATCATTTGACTCCTTCTTTGTCCTACTTCAGGGTTTTGTTTTATATCTTCTGGTGGCCTTGAGTGGATGAAATTGAGGTCTTAGTATACATGCTTTACAACGATGTGCTTGAGGACGAGCAGAAACTCAAGATAAGAATGCAGGTTGATTGTTGTAGATGGCCATGCACAATGTGGCAATTACCGCATGTGGGATTTGTTTTCTGTTTCATTCTAGTTTCTGAATGCTTTTCATTGCTTTGGATAGAGTAGGCAACTCTAAAAGCTTCAGATTAACTATCTTTCGGAATTCCTATTTTATGGATAACCAGTCGAGTATTGTTTTTTTGATGGGGATCACAACTACAGTAAATGTTGTATCTAGTGTCACCAAACTAATTACAAAACCCTTGTTCAATACTAATTGTAAACCACCCATGTAAACTAACACTAAATGTTATCCTAACATTATTTGTTATTCCTTGTAAAACATTTTGTGCATTATAGATTTACAACGTTGCAATTATTGTCAATTACGAAGTGATTCTTTATCCAAATTTCAATCATCCATGACAATATCTTGCTAGGATGCAGAAAATACCAAACTAAAAGTGGATGAACTAAAAGTAAGTTGGGATAACAGTACTTGTAAACTCATTTATAAGAAGTGTCATTAAGAAAAGTTACCAGTCACATAATATACCATATGACACTAAATACAATTTTTAGTGCAGTCATATTCACTGTTTGGAAGGGAGGTTAAGAATGAGGGGTCAATTTAGGTTGCTTGTAATATAGCTTTGCATCTTTTAAACAAAAATGATACACACCCTAATCTCCATATGGGATGGTGGTTGTTAGGCTCACAAGCACTTGTTAGCTGGGCATTGGAGCGTGAGTTACCTACTGGTTCATTCTCAATGGTTGCTGAGGAGGTATGGATATTCTCTAAAGACCTATTAATTGGCTTTCAAAGTTTTTTGGGTCAATAGAGCCCTCCTCAATAATCAGTGGGTAATAAGGATTCGGAAAACATTCCTTTTGAAGACCTTGTGTAATCAATCTCTGACATTATCTGATGACAGGACTCAGAGGATTTGCGTACGGAGGCAGGGGCACTGATGCTGGAGCGTATTACTCAATTAGTGAATGAGGTTATTGCCTCAGATGCAAGCTTGGATGTTGCCCCACTTAGCAAAGAAGATGTTTTACAAGCAATCGATCGGGGCAGTTCAGAAGGAGGTCCTACAGGACGGCACTGGGTATTGGACCCAATTGATGGAACCCGAGGGTGCGTGTGTACATCCGTATTTGCACTTGAATGTTGGTCTCTTGACATGGGTTATTCATTTTGTGAAAGGTTGATAAGAGTGCATGATGCCCCTCATATTATTAAACACTTGTAATTATTGCATTCAAAAGAAGCAAGCGAAGCTTATAGGCCTTGGAGGACGTGCTTTCAATCCTGAACCATGTATTAGAGCATCCAGCTTACCGAGTTTGTGGATTTACAATCCATGGGATTGTCTAGCAGCATAAGTTCCCATAGAGTGATTCTGGTTCTCCACTTAGAGTGCCAAAAGGCCATTCCACATAGGATTAGTAGGTTTTGACCAATGTGCATACGACACGTGTCAAATTGCCTCCAATCTTTTATTATTTTTGTTGTTGAACCAGATAGCACCTTGCTGTATATGAGATTCATGATTAGGTCATATTTGTGCAGTATCTAAACTTGACCCTTTCACGTTAGGAAGACACTGCACATTTGCTATCCAAGTTTTTGGCACTTTAGAATTATCCTTTTAATGCAGTGGGATTTTTTGTCCCTATGATTTTCTATTGGTTCTTTTGCATATATTATCAATTTCTTTCTTTCTACTTGTGCTGCATCCTCGGAGGTAAAGTTTGACTATGAACAAAGGAAACCTATTTTGGTTCATTGAGGGCCAATGTCATTTTAGCACCTCTTGGCATGCCAAAATGAGTTTGACCCTCATTGAACTGATATACAATGTTTGAACCTCCAAGCATGCACTTAACACTTACCGAACATGGATGGTGTTATATACAAGACAACCAATTCCCAACCAAAAGTCAAGTTGAGTTAGAGGATAACACTTTTGTCTTCAAGACTTTGTGTGAATTAGCCTTTGAGGCGCCTGAAAGAGAATGGATGTGCCTGGTTTTTCAGGTTTGTGAGGGGAGATCAATACGCAGTAGCTCTGGGACTACTGGATGATGGACTAGTTGTTGCAGGAGTTCTTGGGTGCCCTAATCTGCCAATGGAGTCAATTGCTAATGGTGTTCCTGCAAGTTCAGGTGAACCAATTGGTTGCCTTTTCGCTGCAAGCAAAGGTGCAGGAGCGACGGTGGAATCATTGGATGGGAGTGTGAAACCAAAGCCAGTGGGTGACTCAAACCTTTTTAATTTATGTCTAGGTTATGCCCTTCCATCATGGCCAAATTGGGGGACATTATCAGAAATATATTCTTTGGATATATTAGAGTATCCTTTAACTCAAAAAATGACTCTTGGTCAGGAGGTGGTTGTTCTGAATGCAACTCGTTCCATGTTTGGTAAGATTTTGCTGCATGCTTGGAGGTAGTGTGGAGGTTTGAACAAAGAACATTCTATATCGGTTCATTGAAAGTCAATCTCATATTGGCATGCCATGAGGTGCTAGAATGAGTTTGGCCCTCAATAAATTGTAATAGGTTGTTCTTCATTCAAATTTAAATACTACCTCTGAGCATGCATCACAACATAACATTATTCAGATCCATAACAATGTTATGTGTTATCTCAGAATGTGAGGAATATCCGAGAATATTCTGCCGAATACTGTCAGTCCCCCAAAATACTGTTATAGATCTGAATATACTGTTATAGATCTGAATAATGTTATGCAAGTGGCAAGGAATAAATTGATATTGCAAAAAAATCAATGGAGAATTGTAGGGGACCAACTCCTGACAAAAAGTCCCATTGACTTAAAGGTTAACTCTATTGTTTCCTCACAGATGGTTTGAAATATTTCATCAAAATGGGCACAAGTATGGGGCATAATTTGGCAATGGTGTTGGCACATGGCAGGTACATGTGAGCAGTGTTACGGATACGGCATTGGCCACATTCTGTGAATCCTATGAGTCCGCCCATACAAAGCAAGACCTGACAGCTGACATTGCCGGGGTATACAAACTCTCTTCATTAGATGTTTTTTTGTAAATTCTTTCTATTTCTGACTCAGGTGCTGAATTTTCCTTTCAAGATTGAACAAAGTCTTATATAGCCTGACAACTGTCAAATTTGAACCTTATTAACCTAGCTGGAGATTCATTGATGAGGTTGGGCAGAGTTTGTGCTCTGATCAGGTAAATGGGCCTGAAGGTTTTGTATTGGTGAGTTAGTTTGAGGTAAAGGTCATTTATTTTCTTGCATCTGTTGGTGTGATTGCAGAGGACAGTATTAGATGGAACTGGATTGTTGCACTAAACATCTGATTTGCTGTGGCATTTAACTTGGTGTGCCATATTAAGTAAAGTTGTCTTTGGTACTTTGTTCTGTAGCACCAAGTGTCATATGACACCCTCCCTAGTTGCCACCCAGTCATTCCAAGACAATTGGTATGGGCCACAGTAAACCAGATGTTTAGTGTAGTTTTTGTTAGATATATATCGCCTCAGAAGTACTGAAGTGTTCTTTTTTTAGACGAGGTGAACTCTTAAGGCCCATCATTTGAACTTGTTGATGCAGGTCTTGGGGGTGAAAGCTCCTCCAGTGCGAATAGACAGCCAGGCCAAATATGGTGCTATGGCAAGAGGAGATGCAGCAATTTATCTCCGATTTCCACATCTTGGATACAGGGAGAAGATTTGGGATCATGCTGCGGGGGCTATTGTCATAACCGGTACTTGCTCCCTCAATTTACTACACTGATATGTGCCTTTAGGGTGCCTTCTACACATGCAAATTACACTGGTTAAAATAAGATCACAAAAACTTATAACTTTGTTTATTCATCTATATAGCACCCACACTAGTTTTAATTTTTAATTTTTTTTGCATATTTTGTCACTGGTAATAGATATTCAAAATAAGTGCGAAATGTCGATCAATTAGGGTAGGGCAACTTAATTGTACATATTAGTGTACATTGATTATGGTAAAGAGTGTGGGCATATGTATAGTGTGGTCCACAATACACACCATCACGCAAGAAAATAATGTGCAATCCTAGTTACACTTGTCATGCCCTTGTGATATATCAACTTCCTTGCTCTGAGTTAGGAGTCTTTCAAATGCACCCTTTTTGCAATCACAATAGAAGTATTGTAATCTACAATACCTCTGACGTAGAATGTTGTTGGTTGGAAAATAATGTGAAACCAGAATATTTATCATAATCAATGCTGATTATGGAAAACAATGGAAGTAGATGTATACTGTGGCCCACAATGCCAACCATCACACATGAAATTAGTGTGCATTCCTATCCAAACTTGCCATGCCACCATGCTACCTCCTTCCCCTAGGTTCTTCTAAATGCACTGTCTTCAATCCACTAGAAATATCGTAACCTACATTGTGAGCTTTTGACGTTAAGTATCGTTGGTTAGAAAATTATGTGTACCCACGATATCCTCCGCTATGGTTGAAGTGTGGAAATAAGCTCAATTGTGTGACCCACAATTTTTACCATAATCAACATTAATTACAGTAAATAGGGTGGGGAGATGTGTAATGGGACTTACCTTGGGCGGCCCTATAGTGTGATCCACAATATGCACCATCACATATGAAAATAGTGTGCAACCTTAGTTATGCTTGTCATTCCCTCGTGATATGCCCACAACATTAGGTTGGAAGTCTATCAAATGCACACTATTTTCAATCCAATAGAACCATTGTAACCTATAATGTTGCCCTCTGATGTCAAATATTGTGGTTGGTAAATAGTGTGCACCCACAGTATTAATTTTGATGCTAGTGTGGAAATAAGCTTACTAGTGTAGCCCATGGTATTTACCATAGTCATTGTGGTAGAGTACCTACTTCCAAGTATGACATGACAGTGTTAATGGGTCTTGGAAGATGTTTGGTGCTTACATTGAGGTTTTCTTTTGCACGCACTTGTTGCTTAAAGAATTGTGGGTTGTGCGTGTGAGCAGAAGCTGGTGGGGAAGTATTTGATGCAGCAGGCAAGCCATTAGATTTCTCAAGAGGCAGGTTTCTGGATTTGGAGAGGGGCATTATTGCGACAAACAGGGTGCTGAAACCCCTGGTTCTTTCAGCCGTGCAAAAGTGTGTGGAGAAAGAGAAGGCTCAATCCAAACACTGAACCTGCAACATCTTATATATTCTGATTCTCACGTATTCCTCTTTTTAATTGTTTTTGCGGAACCAGATTGTCTTATCACGTCTTCAAAGGCTGGGTGTCTTTCTGGGTTCTCCATTCAATGTTGTAAAATTTATGAGCAGAGATTAAAGTTGTGTAGATGTGGAGGTTTGGCTCAGTTATTTCATGTTGAAGACGCTCTTGTAAGCATCAAATGTTGTGCAATCTGAACATTTCGAGACCATATTCTGGTCCTTCCCCAAATGAGTTGCAGAAGAGTAGGACGATTGTCAGTCACAGACTGTTTTTGACTGGGCTGAAGATATTGAAGTGCTTAGTTTGTGGAACACCTAGAGGACACAGTTTCTTGATTCAAGTTTGATACCAAAGAGGGCTCTTTATTCCATTTTGATCGAGAATAATTATCCCACTAAATTCTGCCATATGTCATGAGTAGATTGGCTAAGACCACTTGAATCCTGTGTGGAACCTCCGATGTGGCAACAGTAAAAATGGAATAGAGCACCCTGTTTCAGGTTGACAAGAGTTGGCTAATATTGCTAGGGTGCAATTAATCCAAAGTGGTGCTTCCAATACATATGCTCTCCAATCCAGATGCTATCCAAAACATTTCAATGCCAGAAGTTATTCTTAGCCTTTCAACCTTCAAATGGAGCTTGGGTGTAATCTGTCCTTGTTAGAGTATAGGAAGAGGAATTCTAGGAAAATTTAACTTATCAGTGGATTAAAATGAATTTCTTGAAGAAACTGCAATCCATCTGGTGCCAATTACATTCCACTAGAATCTTGTGGGTGAGTGGCCTACATGCGAACTAACCCTTAGAAATCATGAAATGTTGAACCGTATTTTACCCGCCTTCACAAAAAGAAAGTACCAAAATCATTCCTAGCTTGATTGAAACTGTGGCACCCTATAAATTCCCGATGATTCAACTCTACTTCACTCAAAGTTTGAAGTGTTGAAGGGAGATAACATGTAGTGCCATTTGCACAAGTCTCTTGGAATCTTTGCAACTAGACTATGGTGGCATAGATTTTGTGTTGAGTAGATATTGTAGGTTCAACACAAATTAATTCAAAATTTTGAACACAATGCCTCATGTCATGTTTCTATTAGTTGGAACCCTTGCACAATCCCATGTGTAGCATCTAGGTACCAAAGTGTTGAACTTGCTTTTTACTTAAGGTAGCCCATGGTCACTCACTTTTTCAAAAACCTCAAAATGTTGATATGGTTTTTCTTGGGATTTTCGTTTTCTAAGAGACTTTTTCTATCAATTGTTCTTACAATAAGAATCTTTCAGTACGAAGGCTCTCTCCTCATCTAAACATGTGATATAATGTATTTGGAATTTACTTTTTATGTTGAAAGGTCTAACTTCTTGCACTAATTGCAAAATATCAAGTTGTCATTCGTGTCCTGCTTAATTGTCATGCTTTCATTGAACCCATATTGTTGCTTTCTCATCATATCAAAATTCTTATGCTTCCTCTTCATATACGTCAAACCCTACTCATAAGCAAACGTCAAAGCCCATCGACACCCAACTTAACAAGGTATTTTACTTTTGTTCTAAATAGATTTCAAGCAATATATTTGGTGTACCTCATGTGGAAATTTTTTGAGGGTTAAGAGTGAATTGAACTAAATATATGATTGCGTGCAACTTGTATTGCTCATCATTGGCCCACATTCAAAATTTGTCATGCATTCTCATGCAAAATTGTGATGCAATGGTCTCATAATTAGATGGAATTGGAAGATTCCTAGTAACTCTTAGTGGGTGATTAGTTGGGCTGGTGGGTTTGGATGTTGTCATTGGTGGTTGGTTCCTTGTTCTCTTTTACATTGCATGCAACATGCTTGAAGCATTTTGCATCCCCTCCAAGTGGGTTTGTCTTCATGTGTCTTGATTCATTTCTGGCATTGGCTTATTGGTCATTTGTCTCGAAAGAATATAATGCAATAACTAGGTGACAACAAGAGAGGATGTCTAGAATACCATTTTAATTAATTAACATGGCAAACCAATTTTATTACCACACTAAATAAAATGTTTACTAAGGTAGACATGCCTAATTTGGTTACTTATCTTATATTTAAGTGATACGTGGTTAGGTGTGATAGGTGTGGCTTCAAGACGAATACCATAAAGGCACATGTTTAAAGATATTGGACTACATTCTCAAAATTTGATAACCATCATAGGTTCAATGTTCCACATACCTGGGAGAAACCTATATGACCATTTAACGAGCAAGAGAGTCTTCAATTGATAATGAACAAGACATTCACATGAGCTCCCAAAAAATGATGAGGAAAGTGGCCTACATCCTTTGATTGGATCAACTAAGCATATCGTACAAATCGCGTGTCTCATAGCTTGGGCTAAGTGATTTAAGACAAAAAAGTAGTCATTTAAGCCCCATCCACCTATAGCATGCCCTCACTAGGACTAGCGACTAGCCCACAACAATGGGAGAGTTCCCATCTTTGATAACAATTTTTGTCATGTATGCAATGAAGTTTCAACAGGAGAAACTGCAATACACTACATCCAGTGAGGTTACTGTGAGTATGATGAAAAATCCTTACTCATAACAATTAATTTCAGAAAGAGACGAACTTTCCCTATCAAGAGGGACTCTTGCTGCTGCCAAGGAGTAGGGGCTAGCCCTAGGTGGATAGAACGCTGAATCAAGTAGTGTAGTCAAGAACAAATGAAAGGCAGTCTTTCATCGACTTGGAGAAATCCGAGGTTGCTTTTAAACCTTAGCACCGGAATGATGCTTTTCCATCAAGGCTCCTCATGATCTCATACATGAAGCGGGCCTTGACCAATCGCGTCACACAAGCTCAAGCTAAGGTCACCTTAGGTGCTGTTATGGACGAATGATTGGATGGGCCCACCAATCACCAACTGCCACATGCGCTTTTAATATAATAATAATAACAATACTTAATACATAAACAATAAAATTTTAAAATTTTAAATCTTTGAAGAATAATCATAAACTTATAACCTTCTTGCTGTGTTTACTGGCCAATCGGGAGCAAGATACGAAAGGTCTATCTGAATTTCCGGTCGGAAGATATTTTGTGGGTCCCACCAGAGGGTGCGTTGTGGCGTATTGTGATTGATCGATTCCTTTCACTCGCATCATGGCTTTTTGTTCAAGGGATGGTTCGGACACCTGGCACATGAGAAGTTACAACCTTACAAGTAACTGGAGACCTATCCTATAAAGGCCAGCAGGTGCTGGACTTCCGGCGACTACATGCTATATGTACCAAGGAAATTGGAATTGGAATTGGAATTGGAATTAATTCTAGAGTCCGGGAAGCAAAAAGGCTAATGGGATTGAAAGTACATCACGATGCTTTCAAACTGGCTAATTCCCTACATTGGAATATATATATAGAAGTCTACAAGAGTTATTAGGAACTAAGAATTTATTACCTAGTATATCAGATTCTAAGTGGCACTTCAGAATGTCAGAACACTATATGTATGAGCGTACCTCTCATTCATCCAACATAAAACCCTAAAATAGTATGTAGCGTAGAGGTTGTTTTATTTTAGTTGATTTGGCACGGGAATTAGCTTTGAAGGCCATGAAAAAGTGTGCTTGAGGCCATTTGAGATGAATCGGCAATGAACCTATATGGGGTCGAGTTCTTATTTTGGATGGTTGAGAGGCACGCTCTTATACGATAATTCCCTCCCTCCTTCCCTTGGGATTGAGGTGGATCATATAGTTTGACCACTTTTGCGTGAATCGACTTATACGTGCTCTACAAAAAACATATCAATGGGTTTTACAACAATAATTCCTCTGACAGTTCCTAAGTACACTAAATATCCCAATTAGTGCGTGTTACTATTCGGAGTTGCGAAATGCTATAAATATTTAATGAGAATGTAATGTTTTACCAAGCAAACTCATTTAGTATGTTCTTTCATATCCGAACATCCTATTGAACTTTTAGTAGTAAGAATTAAACTCCTGAGTAAGATGTAATTGCACCATATAACTCCGAATAGTAACACACACTAATTGGGATAATGGATCCCGGGTAGTTCACTTAGTGCATTTTAAAAATGATGTGTGGCATAATATAGGGAGGATTAAATTCGTTTGATGCGAAATTTATAAAAGAATTCCAAATAATGAAGGGTCCATTAAAAATAAACAATCTCATTACAAGTAAGGTTGATAGGTTTAAAATGTGGGCCATTCATTTTTTGTAAAAAAATATAGGGGCTGAAAATAAGGATCCTAGGATGTATATTTAGTAGGATTAAATTTTTTAAACATGCCTCACGAGGGTTGGATGAGAAATGGCTCATCGTTTGCCCAAAAATGAATGAAAATCGCAACGCTGGTTACTGGTCGTCTTCCTGCACTGCCGTTTGTAAAAAAACACCTAGGGTTTTGTCTCTTTCTCGAGTCTGTTGTGTTTTGGGCAACTTTCTATTGAAGCTCTCCCTTGTTGAAGCTCATGTTAACAAAGTCTAGCAAGTATGTCTTGTTGTAGTTGGTTTAGGATCTCCTTTGTAGACTCTCTTTTGTAGTTGCTTTAGGGTTGGGGGTGGTTGTGTTGGTGTTTATGGATGGCAACTCAAGTGAAGATGTGAACTATGGAGAGCAGTTATGTTGTGTTGTAGTATTACAACAAGTTGAAGGTTTTTGAGGAGGAAACATACGCCTCACTCAAGATTCGTTTGGAAGATAAATCTGCGCTAGAGTGGCCATTTGAATTTTGGGACAATGACAATAAATGTAGGATTCGGCAGAAGATGGAGCCTTCGTATGAGCTCTTTTGTACGCCTCAACGTAATGGACCTCTATGCCATTTGTTTGCACCTCAAGCCAGGCAGGCCGCGAGAATACTTTGTCCATCATGTCATCCCCCGTTCCCCACATTCATCTCATGTTCCCAAGACCATCTCCGTTTCCCAATGTTGTTTCCATTGCAGATCACTAGCGCATTTAGAAGGACCAACGCACTTAGACGGACCATCGCATTTGTGATGTAATTTAAAGCATTGTTTATCTTGAACTCTTAGGCTTATTTATTTTATTGGGAGATGTCATCGTCATTCAATACCAGTTTTGCCCTAACACCATGGATTATGTACCCGTTGTGGACTCCAATGATAGTTATGGAACATACACAAATGATGAAAATTTGTAAGAGTTAGAGGCTAATATCTTGGCAGTGTACGACGATGATGGTTGCATGCAACACTTACAACGACTTCAATCCGAAGGATTTGGAGGAAAGTGGCTAAATAACTGTCAACCACAATGTGGGGGTTACGGACGTACTAAGTTAGATGCGCGAGGCGCATGCATTGTTTAAGGTTTTGACTAATTTTGAGGTACACGAATTTGATGAGCTTGCTTCCATTGTGTGTTTCACAATTCATAACAATGCACATAATACGATTGCTGAAAGTGTTATGAGTGGTAGACCCATGAAGTTGACACCTGAGCAATGTTTGCTCAAATTTATCATGTACTTGAAGCACGACAATGTAATTAGATATGAGTCCTTTCAATATAATGTTGCTCGTTCAACCTTACATGAGGATGTGTTATTCATTGCTTTGTACATCGTTGATGCACTAGCCGATGAAATAGCTTTGGAGATTGGGTTTAAAAATCGGCAACCCTTCGGGGTGAGGTATGAACAAGTAGAGATGGGGTTTAAAGAGTGGTAGCCCTTTGGGGTGAGGCATGAACAAATGTAGATTGGGTTCAAATTTTTGCAGCCCTTTGGGGTGAGATATGACCAAATTGAGATTGGGTTCAAAATTTTGTAGTCCTTCGGGGTGAGGTATGAACAAATACAGTTTGGGTTCAAGTTTTTGCAAGCCTTTGGGGTGAGGTATGAACAAGTTGAGATTGGGTTAAAAGTTTGCAGCCCTTCGGAGCGAGGCATGAACAAGTTGAGATTGGGTTTAAGATTTTGGAGCCCTTCGGGGTGTGGCATGAACACGTTGAGATTGGGTTCAAAATTTTGTAGCCTTTCTGGGCAAGGCATGAACATGTTGAGATTGGGTTCAAAATTTTTGCAATGCTTTGCGGTGAGGCATGAACAAGTTGAGATTGGTTTCAAAATTTTGCAATCCTTCGGGGTGAGGTATGAATAAGTAGAGATTGGGTCCAAATTTCGACAGCCTTTCGGGGTGAGCTATGAATAAATCGGTATTGGATCCACATTCATGTATGAATCAATATATCCTTCCCTCCCACTTTGGTGTTTTTTCCTTGTGCCCAGCTCCCACCTCACAACTCCCAATCCACAGCTAAATGCCTCAACTCGAAGCATTTGATCCACAACTAAGCACATTACCTCACAACTCCTAATCCACACCTAAGTGTCTCACCTCACAACTCTTGATTGATAGCTAAGCACCTCACCTTGTAGCTCTTGATCCAGAGAAGAGAAGAAACGTTGACCTTGCGATCAGCGTGATTGGAATGCCCGTTCGACCCACCCTTGGTATTATGCCCTCAAGACATAATACCAGTGGTGTAGGACTACTAACCCCTCTCGGGGTGGGCACTATAGTAACCAGACTAGCCAGGTGCCTATGGGCACTTATCAGTTGGGTATACTTCCTTAGCTTTCGTTGGCATTTATTCTTGTATTTTTCATCCTACTTATTAGTTCGCTACTCTTGATCCACAACTAAGTTAAGCGCTTCACCTTAGCTAGGTGGATGACTTCACAACTCTCGATCCATAGCTAAGTGCCTCAGCTCGTAGCTCCTGATCCACAACTAAATGCCTCACTTTAATTAAGCACCTCACCTCGCAACTCTTGATCCCAATCAAGCGCCTCACCTTGCAACTCTTAATCCATAGCTAAGCGCCTCACCTCGCAACCCCTAATCCATAGCTAAGCACCTCACCTTGTAGCTCATCATCCACAACTAAGCACCTCACCACGCAGCTCTTCATCCACAACTCAACACCTAAGCTTGAGCAATAGCCATTGATCTTTGGGTGCACAAGAGCCGCATGCGGCTCTAGATTCTCAAAGACTTGATGTTTGCAATGAAGTAGTGCAATGAAATGGGAAGGGGGTAGGTCTACACCGAAACCTTGGAGATAGGGCAAAATTGGGTAAGGACCCTAAAATCGGGTTGCCTAGACTTTGACGCTTGGGTTATGTTAAGAGCATCCTCAGTCGGTCTAGGTAAAGCTCACTGCAAACCAAAACCTATCTTTTGACTGACCTAAAATTAGAAACTGAAATTACCATCATTAGAAGCACACCTAAATAAACGTGAGATATTTCTCAAGAAAAAAGAATTGTAAAAATTTGACGTAGGTGAAATCCCTCATTGAAAACACCACATTTTCAAAATTTAGAGGGAGTGCACCAAATCTTGCTTTAAAATGGAAAGATCCTCCCACACTCCCTCCAAATTTTTGACATTTAGAGGGAGTGTGGGAGGATCTGTCCATTTTTAAGCAAAATTTGGTGCACTCCCTCTAAATTTTGAGCAATTTTAAGCAAGATAGGTCTTGGTTTGTAGTGAGCTTTACCTAGACCGACTGAGGATGCTCTAAGGGCATTCACACAACACCCTAGGAAAGTCAAGTATAGCTCCGGACCCTACACCTAGGGTGAAACCTTGAGTATGACATGCATGGCATCCCGAGAATTTAAAGATAACTTTAATGAGGTTGCAATCAAACAATTTCTTTTCCTTTTTTTCTCTCACTTACCTTGATTTCATGGATAAAGTGGTTTTGTGTTTAAGACATTCAACACTTTTATGATCTAGTGTCCAGGGATTTTTTTGGGCATAACTGGTTGAGGTCTTAATGTTCCAAGTCCAACCAGTTACATGTTGACACCTTCTGGTTCTCCTTTATTAACTTGAGGTACAGTACTTTGTAAATTCCTCTAAAACAATCAATCAGTTTCCTGAGGTCTTAACCTTTAACCAGTTATTTCTCAAACCCACCCGGTTCATCCGTAACTACATTGATTATCCCAATTAGTGTGTGTTCCTAATCGGAGTTACGCAGTGCTATAACTATTTATTGAAGATATAACATTTCACCAAGTAAAATCATTTATGTTCTATAATGTCCAAATAACTCATTGAACTTTCGTTAATAAAAATTGAACTCCTAAGTAAAATGTTGTTGCACTGTGTAACTCCGATTAGTAACATGCACTCATTGGGATAATTAGTGTAGTGGCCATTTTTCTTCATTTATTAGTCTGATTTGTGTAACTCGAGTAATTTTCTCTATATTTGGATATAGGTTATTAGGTTATTTGTAGGTGCATACCAATGTTGTACACATATATAGGTGAATGCACAGTATCAATAATCAACATCAATAATGGTATCAAAGAACCCAGTACCCGTGGGTATCAAAATTGAAATACTAGTCAAATATTGCTATTTGGTGGGTATGTCATGGTGAGAGAATCCTTGTATACCCGAATTAGGGCCAAGTTCCATGTGCCAGTGCCGGTCCATTTCTTAAGTGGGTGAGAGACGGGTGACATCATCCAAAAAATGGGTGATGTCGCCCATTTAATGGAGGGGTACTTCTACGTGGGGTGCCGGTTTATTCCGATTTCCTACTTTCTCACCAAATTTGGTGAGTAATAAGATGTCACATTTTATGAAGGTGACCGGTATTGAAAGTCATCGTGATTTCACTTTTGATATTTGACTTGCACAAGAAATTATGCACATTTCTTGAATGGATTTCAAGTTATGTGTTCTTGGTGTCCATAGGTGGTACAGATGTCATTTATGGATATATATAAATATTTATATATTTTACTTTTAGTTGAAATCGTGATTGTACGTTGTTTATAATTGATTTTTGATACATTTGCGTAGTCTTTGGATTTTTTTAAAAATTGATTAAACCCGACACTTACTATCACATTGCATAATATGTATGTATTTTTTGTTATTAAGATCCAAATTCTTGAAAACATCATGAGATACACGTTCCCATGAGTTCACTTTAGTGCACGATGAGAACTCCGACGATATAACATACTATCATTTTTTTGGGGGGATCGCTATTTCCACACCTTTCTTGGCTAGATTCACACCTTTTTGCCGGTTCGGTTGCCGTGTCACTGAGGCGCTATATATGAGATTCTTCATGGTGCATCCGGACCGTTGCTCCACCAAGGCCCATCCAAGGGCCTCAATGATCCTAGGTGGCGGTGGGGTGGGGGGCGGGGGTGGTGCTTGCCACCAAGGCGGGGTGGAGCCGTGGGCCTCATGTCTTTTTTGGGGAGGCCGGATTTAAGGTGGTGTCGGGCCTAGTGGCTAGGCCTACTTATTATATAACTAGTTGGTTACCCTTACTCTACTTACTAAATGACTAGTTGGTTATCCTTCCTCTACTTACTAAATGACTAGTTGGTTAGCCTTACTCTACATACTAAATAACTAGTTGGTAAGCCTCTCCAATACTTTAACGCATCAAAGCTTAACTTCAAGACTTGCACATATACCACTCAAATATACATGTCCAATTAAGAAGAGTGATCATAAGTAGAATAAGGCTAACCAATTAGTTATTTAGTAAGTAGAGTAAGGGTAACCAACTAGTCATTTAGTAAGTAGAGTAAGGCTAACCAACTACACTAAATATGATATTTAGTGTTTGATTAGATTTAATGTTTTACCACCCTACTTTGCTCAACACTAATTTTCAATTCTTTGATAATTAGTGTTAGACATAAATGCGCCGCCGCCGCCTTCCTTGTTGCCACCTCTTTCCTACTAAACACTAAATTCGTGCATGTAACTTTCACATATTACCATAAATGATATTTAGTGTTTGAATTTACATTTAATGTTACTTACTTTCATAGGGTTAGTGAGATTTAGTATAGTGTTCGTATTTAGTGTATCTAACACTAAATATCATATTTTGTGTAGTTATTTAGTAAGTAGAGTAAGGCTAACCAACTAGTCATTTAGTAAGTAGAGTAAGGCTAACCAACTAGTCATTTAGTAAGTAGAGTAAGGATAACCAACTAGTTATATAATAAGTAGGCCTAGCCACTGGGCCCGCCTAGCCACTAGGCCCGACACCACCTTAAATCCGGCCTCCCCAAAAAAGACATGAATCCCACGGCCCCACCCCGCCTTGGTGGCAAGCACCACCCCCGCCCCCCACCCCACCGCCACCTAGGATCATTGAGGCCCTTGGATGGGCCTTGGTGTATCAACGGTCCGGATGCACCATGAAGAATCTCATGTATAGCGCCTCAATGACACGGCAACTGAACCGGCAAAAAGGTGTGAATCTAGCCAAAAAAAGTGTGGAAATAGCGATCCCCTTTTTTTTTTTATCTCTTCTTTCCTTTTTATTTCTTCTCACAACTAGGCTTTGAGTGTACAAAGAGTGCTTGATGCAAGAGCAAGGAGCCCTAGGAGTACCCCTAAAAAGAAAAGACTTGAAGAATATAAAGTGGCCTTTAGTACCCAAGGTGACCCGTTGATCTAGTCACCAGAGCTCTCTCACCGGCACATGTCCTTCTCTTGACTATTAGGACCACCCGTCCTTTGGCACCGGTCCCTGCACAACGTACAATGCAGGATACCCATCCATGGGGGGTATCAGTCCTTGGGCGAGGGGGATGGGCACATGGCACCACCCTTTTCCCACCCGCCCACCCATTTATTTATTTTTAAAATGGACCGGGACCGGTACATGGAACCTTGCCCTTATTATTGGAGTCAACACCATTCTAAACCATATTAATACTAGGGTGATTTTACCTAGGTATAGAAGTTCTTGCATGGTGTATAGACCCGAATGATATTGAACGCTAAACAAGGAGAACAAATTGCTAGTCACAAATGAATCACTTGAGGTTGAGAAATAAGCGGCTGAAGTTCAAGACTTCAAGAGAATTACCAATTGATTTAGAAGAATCTATGGAAAATACCTCAAACCAATAACAACAAACCGAAAGATCACAACATGTAACTGGTTGGATTTGGAAACACTAGGATCTCGATTGATTCTGTCCAAAAATCTCCCCAGACACTTGTATTGAAAACTAGAATACCGTCAAATACCCATACCCATACCTGTCCAAAAGTTATGAAATCCTCATTATAGATACCCAAATGGTATTAGTTAAATGACGATACCAGTCCAACACTACACCAAATATGATATTTAGTGTGGCTTACTATTTGAATTTACATGGTGCTATATTTTTTTACTATTGGAATAAATTTTCCCCAAGTAAAGTTGTGAATGTTCTATAATGTCCAAACTACCAATTTAGCATTTGTTGGTAAAATATGATATAGATATAGCATTGCGTAATTCCAAATAGCAAGTCACACTAAATGTCATATTTAGTGTACTGGTGCACACCTCTAATAAGTGTCATAACTAATAAATTGTTGTGCTCCCATGAAGACCTACACCCAGGGCTATTTTTTCACAAAGTTTTAACCTGTCCATGTCCCAAAACCTCAAATTGAAAGGCAAAAAAAATTGCAACCCGTCCCAAAACCGGTAATTTCAAAACCAACCCGTCCATGGAAAGGTTAAAGAAAAAACAACCCGTCCCAAAACCGGTAATTTCTAAACCAACCCGTCCATGAAAAGGTTAAAGGAAAAAACAAATCGATAAAGATAACCCGAAAGATGTCGGCATGTGATTGGTGCACTTGCCACTTGGAAACAATAGTATCTTACTATCTTTGTTCATTTCTGCTTTTTTCTATTATAATTACCAATTTGCCAACCTACCACTGCCCCATTTTGTCTGTTTGTCCACAGACTAGTTCAGAGAAACTGAACTAGACTCAGTCACTCAAACTCAGTCACTCAAACTCAACCGGTTCATTTGAAACTAATTCGAATTCAAGAAGTTGGAGAGTGCCGCTGGAACAATCTCCTCCTGCAATCTTGAACTTCAACAGGTGTTTTCTCAAACTCAACCGGTTCATTTGAAACTAACTCGAATTCAAGAAGTTGAAGAGTGCCGCTGGAACAATCTTCTCCTGCAATCTTGAACTTCAACAGGTGTTTTCTCAAACTTAACCGGTTCATTTGACGACTGCAATCAAGTTAACTCTCACTGGTCTCTCAGTTGCTTTAGCTTTCAGTTGCATATGTTCGATTCACTAGCATCCTAAATCTTGAGAGTCTTATTCCTCTCTTTTGTTGTGGGTTGAGTGCAGATTCGAGGGTTGTGGAGGAAATTTCTGTCAATTCGAGTTAAACCCTAGCAAATTGCAGGGTTGAGCTTGTAAGTTGTTGGGTCAATGTATGAGTAGATATTTGAGCCTTACATGTGCCTAAGATGGTGGAAGCGTTGTCTTTGCAAGGATAGTGCAAGCGTTGTCTATTTATTAGTTGGATTGATTTTGCAGGTTCAAGTCTCAAGCCCCATCACGATCCCGATGAAGAAATTGTGACACTTTCAAGTCCGATGTTCCAAGGTCTGCAAGTTTAGAGAGACGGATAAATTATCACATATGAGGACACCTCTTCTCCATCCAACATATACAAATTCAGACTGTGACACTTCTTTGAAGGGTAAGCAGCTCTTTATTTTTAAACTTTTTAATATGTTTATATATACTAATTCTTATTCAATTACTAAGTTTACCTTCAATTGTAATCTTTGACATTATGTTAAAAAGGTTCTAAATTTTGTGGTTGATGAATTAATGTATGCAGGTGAATCAAGCACTTCAAGATTGATAGTTTGATTGGGTATTAGTGGTTTGATTGCATTATGCTTATATTCACATGTCATATATGACATAACGTAATTGATATTTGTACCATTTTTTTTAATTTTAAAAAAATTATTTTTAGAACCCGTCCAAAGTGAATTTGACACGTCCCAAAACCGGTTCATTTTCTAAGAACCCGTCCACTGGAAATGTTTTTTTTTTATGAACATGTCCCTAGACATGTTAGGGACCTTGTGAAAAAACACCCCTGCCTACACCCCTTTATCATAATACTTATGGTAGGGGGGCCTACTATATTGACATTCTCTACTTTTTGTTTGCCTGCCCGCCTTAGATTGAGGGGGTCCTCCCACGTGGTTTTCTTTGTGCATGCCTTCGGGCAGCCCCTGCCCGGGAGAAAATTAAACTGTGCCCTTTTCCGGCACTTCGATGCCACATGGCATATTGGTGGTTTAAGTTCAGAAAGAGCTCCAAAAAGCACATCTAAAGTTCAGATACTTTCACAGATATTTGTACACCTGTCATTTACTTTGCTCATAACTGCTAAAGTGGAAACTTCAACCCTATTCCGCATTCTGGCTTTTTAACTATATGTACTAGGTCGATGCCGCTAATTTAGTGTGGCCCACACTATTTTCACCATCAACCCATGAAAATGATCTCACAAGCATCCGGTGTCAACAAGAGGAGGTGATATGCTATGTCATTTGGTGTTACAAGACTACACTATACTACACTAAATAGGATGTTTAGTGTTTGATTATATTGAATGTTGTTACCACCCTACCCTGCTCAACACTAATTTTCAACTCTTTGACAATTAGTGTTAAAAGATTTGCTAGAAGATATCTTGGAATTCTCCATTTTGTTATTTTTTTTCCTTCCATATCCTTGCTAACTCTAAATTCAAACATGCAACTTCCACATATTACCATAGTTGATATTTACTGCTTGAGTTTACATTTAATGTTACTTACTTTCATAGAGTTATTCATATTTAGTGTATGCGTTCGTATTTAGTGTATCAAACACTAAATATAGCCATCTATGGGGGGCCCAGTAGACATAATATGTCGGGTCTTAGCTAGGCCATGCACGTGCATGGGTTGGGGAGACATGTGCATTGTATTAACCACTCCAAGATTGTGATGTCTTGGGGTTAGTTATGTTGGTTGCCGACATTTACTAGGGTATAGCACCTTGTGTGTTTGTTGGATTGGAGTGTGTAGGCTATTTGGTGTACTGCCTTGTTGTGTCAAGCTATGTGTGGGTAGGTGCAAGTGGAGGAAGGTGTGGCCACAGTTGGGGTTGGGATATGTTAGTGGTGAGAAGATGTTAATTATGTGGTTTCCCATGTATTGGGTGAATCGGAATTTTTGAGGTTTGTGTGATTTGTGCATCACATTTCCCTAAGGTTTCCAGAAGTGGTTTGAGAGTTTTCGATTGATTTGCTCATTAGACACACATTTGTCGGTGTATGCAAAATTTGGATTTTGCAATATGTAGTTCTTGTTTGTTGTGGTATTTGTTTATGTATGCTTGGAGGTTGCGGAATTCTCCATGATGTTCACTTGTTGGAATTCCGTTGAGCCAATAAGGTATGGTGTCTGCGATGTGTATGTGGGGTGTGGGGGTTGGGGGTTGGTTTGTTGCGAGTGGTCACTTCATGTGCTAGTTGGTTTGTGATTTTGTTGCTTGAGATTCTGATGTGTGCTCTAACTTTTTGTATTGTTATGTTGTGTTTGGTCCATAGAATTTGGTGGACTATGGCTGAGATAAGCAGTTTGTCGGGGTGGTTGTGCTGAGATGAGGGGGTGGCGGATGTGATTGTTAGTGAGAAATCTGTTGTTGAGGATGTTAGTAAATAGTCAATTTTGTTAACCATTCTAAGCTCAATAGTCAACATAGTGAAATGTGGGAGGTGGGTGGGTGGGTGGGGGGGAGCATGTGGCCTTCGTATGGCTCACTACCAATGGACTTTGATATTCCTTAACAATCCAAATTTAGCTCCAAAACTTTTTGGAACACACAAAATTTCAACCTTGTGAATCTTGATTAACATAAGGTAGCAAACATCAAACATAACCAAATAAGGGCCATCTATAGTCATATGTGCAATTAGGTTGCCCCACACTAATATATCAACAATGCACACCATTTTATATATATACTACAATAGTAACAAAATAGAATATGTGGATGGATAAACAAAGTTGTAAATTTTTGTAATCTAGTGTTGATCCAAGGTTGATTTGCATGGGTAACCTATAGTAGAGGCGCCTATTCCCGATTAGGAGCCCATCGGCAATCTATAGGGTACCATGATTATCATTAGGCTAGGACTGAGTTCCCATTAGGCCAGGATTGAAATTCGATCAAGCCAGAACCAATAGTGTCATGACACATGTTTTGGTTTTGAGTGGTAAAGTGAGAAGGAACAAGCAGTTAAAATGAGTGGCTATGACAGACTCTAGACATTGGTAATGTGTTCGGGCAAAATTTTGGCCTAAAAAATTCACATTATTTTTTAAATTTAAGGAATAAAATTACTAAAAAAAATCACAATCCTCCTAACTTTTATCTTCCTACGTGGGAAATAATTGAACCACCTTATATTCCTCCAAATTTGGTATAGAATCTCTTAAGTGATTAATTATGAGCGCTTCTGCTCTAATCGCAACATAATTCCACATAATACCTTAACTTATAGAATTCTAACTTATGTATTGGAATTGAAGGTTGCTTGTGAAGAATGTACACTTGATGTGATATTTAGTGTCACCAATTCTAATTGTCTTGCTCAGTAGTAATTGTAAACTGCGGTAAAGTGTCACCAACAATAAATTGTTAACCCAACATTATTTGTCATTCCTTGTAATTTTTATTTTTTTGGGGGAAGGGGTTTTATAAATTTACAGTGTTGCAATTACTGTCATTTACCAGGTGATTATTCATCCAAATTTCAGTCATCCATGATAACATTTCATCACAAGTTGCTGACAAGAGAAGGTAGGGGTTTGGGCCGATGGATGAACTCATCCATCATCCATGACAACATTTGTCCACTTATTCATAACAAGTGTCATCCGAGAAGTTACCATACTGACATTTAAATACCACATAACACTAAACACCATATATAGTGTTGTTTATATTCAACTCCGAGGCCTAATTTTCCGGCCCAGGAGGAGCCACGTGCCGGACTGTGACTTGACGAAATCCTCCCCACGTGTCAAGATGGATTTGTGCAGCTCGTGGGGCACAAGAAGAGCCTCCGCCAGTGGTGGGCCCGGAAAAGAGGATGAGATCTCGGGCAGCGGGCAGAGATGGGAGGCCTATATTTATAGCGCACCCGAAGATATTTTTGTCGGCACCATTTTGGGGAAGGCTCCGAAACTATCCTTTGGAAAAGGGGAAAAGAAAAACTTTCTGGTAGGGCCCCCCACCCTCCCCCCCCACGCCTGCAGGCAAATGTTACAATGTGATTGGTGGAAGGAGGGGGTAAAAAGATGGGTAAAAAAGTGGGGATGTTATTATTACTCCCCGTAAAATGCCGGACAATTCCGGACCTGGGTAGACTGCCGAAAGGGCTCACATCCTTGTCTCCACTTCAAATGCTCTCAAGTTTAATTGGCTCATGTCATGGACATAATGCCACTCAGCTCCATTGCGTGTGTTCCGTGTGGGACCGGGTATTTCGGGCTTGAAGCATAATGATTCGTTTTATTCTAGGATTCCCCATTTATGTTATGGGTAGCACTCGGGCTGTGTATTGTAGAGTTTCCGACAAGCAGCTATAATTTGTCAAGAATGTTGTATAATTTCGTTAATCGCAACCTCTCTCTTTGGAAAGAAGCCATCGTCCAGTTGCATGACAATGCTATGGAGTAGAGCGCGACTCACTTTCATTGCAGTTTTTCAGTCCATACCTTTGTCGTTGAATTAATGTGTGGATGAACACAGTTTCTCAAGAAATATCCATGATTGTTTTGTTCATAATCGCTTGGGAATTATCTACACTATCAAATAGATTGATAAGTGCAATTAGATATCTCAAATGACCTTGAATGCACTAACTTGAGGTCTTCATAGTTAATTTTGGTCTGAAATCAACTTAATATAGTAGCCTCTGGGTTGCATACTATTTTAGGGTTTTTATGTCGGATGGATGAGAGGTACACTCATGAATATACGATAATTCCCTCTCTCTCTCCGGTTCACCCCCCCATTAATATATTGACATTGCACACTACTTTGAACATTTTGTACCACAATGTTTTAAAATTTAAAATACAGTATTTATATTTCTGTTGTGGATAGTAAACGAAGTTATATGTTTTTGTGATTCAACTTGCTGAATCTGATTTGCACAGGTAAGGCAGCAAGCTGTTCATGAAGGCAACCTAATCGCACATATATCAGTGTAGATGATGGCATGCACCGAGTTCCAAATTGACAATTCTGATGATATATGAACCGACGCATGCGGCTTGAATCAATATGTAATGGTGCTGATTGTCATTGTGTTTCCCCAATCCGGCTGCCCTTGATGCATTACATTACATTAAGTTACAGACTGAAAGGAAAGAGAAGGAATGTACTCTCCGATTCCATTTGGCAGAGCCTCACGTGAGTATATTGACAGGTGGTTAGTTTCCAGACGAAGTCGGGTGCTGAATCTGTGCCAGATGTTCTCCAAGGATTATAAATTTGCCATGCAATTAAACTCTGCAAGACAAGTGTGGCCATGTGTGTTGAGGTAAGTATGTAGGAGCGAACCTCGATCTCCATGTACTTGTCCAGGGCGCAAATTGCTGACATGTGTGGAGATGACCCAAAAATCAGGACACAGTGAACACCAAGCAAACTGCATTGGCTGATGCATAATAAGCTTACTTCTTTAACACACACAGCGAGCAAGAAGGTATTTGAGATTCAGAGATTAGGGTATCAATATGAGCTAGGGGGTTTGAAAATCCAGGCACTCAGAGAAGCAGACTAAAAGAAACATTTGCCTACTTGGGGTCCCAATGTAAAATGGTTTATTTAGTTGATTTATTTTCCCCCCATGAAGGCACGTGGTTAAATGACCAGTTCATTTGATGCGATTCCCCACACTGGGGAGGAGGCGCCTCTTGCAGGTGGGCGACATGTGGAGAGCATGTGGATATTGGCTTGCCGCAACTAGGAAGATTGATTTTGTCATTGTAGCCGTAGTGCACCGTTTATTGTATTCAGTGTCACATGTGTGTAATGCAGTAGTGTCTCCTGGTTTAGTGATGATAATCCGAGGCGCATGTATGTTAATTTCTTCAATGAATATATAGGTCCTCCCAATTGTGTTCATAATTGAATGTGGAGTAGTTAATAAAATTTGAAAATGTGGTCCAATCTCTTTTAAACATCACATAACCTTCAAACCACTTACCAATCAAAATATAGAGGTTCAATTAAGAGCAATATTCAAAAAACAGTTTAGATCAGTCGAGACACATGTGATATTTAAAAGACATTGAACCATGTTTTCAAATTCAATAAACTACTTCACACTCAATAGTGAACATAATTGAGAGGACCTATATGTATCAGTCTAGAAATCAACAAACATACACTTCTTCCAATAATCATAATTAAGTCAAGGAAGGTCCAATTTTCAATCCGATTTTTGTTGATGCTTCATTGTAGATTTGCTGTTCCAACACTAAATTATCTCTCGTGAATATGTAATCAACAAAAGTTCCAAAGAGAACATGAAAATGGAACCGAATACCACCCACATACTCTTACTAATGAATCAAGTTACAGGGGGGGAGACCCACCCCCCCCCCCCCCCCAACACACACACACACGGGCTTCCGACCCAACGAATGAAGCACTACTCAATGGACATAAGTAAGTGCATTCAAACTACATGTGGACTCATCTGTTTCAAACTTCAATGGCCCAATATTATTAAAGTAGATAGATCTCAAAAGGCTCGTTTTCATAATCGGACCCCAATATTTGATTGGTATGTGGTTCAGTGAGGATCAAAGAGAAAACATCATAAAAACACATGTTTAAAAGAGATTGGATTACATCTTCAAAAAATGATAATTACTTTACATTCAATAATGAACATAATTGAGAGGATGTATAGATCCAGCTAAGAGATCAAGAAACATGCACTTCCCTAACCATAATTAAATCAAGGAAGTCTAATTTTCAATCCACTTTTTTTGCATATGTTTCATTGTAGATTTGCTAATGCAACAATTATTCTGTAAATCTAATTGATAAAAGTTGGAGAACATGAATAACAGACCAGATAACACCCACATACAACTAGGATGTAAGTTAATACGGACGAAAGACTTGTCCCAAACTTATAATGCATCTGAGAGTATTTTTTGCACAATTGAGACATGCACATTGTAACACAATTTATTTGGAGGAAGAAACTTTGAGAACATAATGAAATCCCCAATTATACATGCTTTGAGATGCAAGATGGTCAAATATTTCTTCTAGAAGTGTAAATTTTTCACAAATAACACAATGTTCATGCAACTAAAGGAGTGTACTACAACAAGAGATGCAATCCACACCTAAGATTAGTTGTTGTCAACTCTATCCCAAGTTCCGCCAATAGATTCACCGCACACATAAAATTTCAGAACAATGTCTACGGAGGATTTTAAGCATAACAAGTCGAAGACCTAGTGTTTCCAAGTCCAACCAGCTACATGTTGACATCTTTTGGGTTTTTCTTCATTCATTTGAGGTATATTCTATAAACTCCTCTAAAACGATCCGTAAATTTCCTGAAGTCTTGAACTTCAACAGGTCATTGCTCAAACTCAACCGGTTCACCTGTAAGTAGCGACCGGTTCTCCCCGTCCACTGCTCCAGAAGCTAGGAATAAGCCTAGATTTAGTTAAACATAGTTATCCCGTGGGCCCCCTTTTCATTCCAACGCCGTGACGATGATGGCGGTGGTTGGGAGGGGAGAAAGCGAAAGGCGGACGCCCGCTGCCGGGTACGAATCCGACGGAGAAGCGCGGAAGGATCGGCAGCAGTTCGTTGCGACGTGGAAGTAATCTACTGTTCACTCTCGGCCATAAAAGGGCGAGGGCACCGCAGGTCGCGCAGCACATTCATTGAGTTACACACACTTCGTGCTTGTGCTGGCGATGGCGGTGGCCAAATGTTGTTGCGTCGCCGGCGCCTCCGAGTCACGCTCCCTACATGAGCACTCCCAGTGTGCTTGCTCCTCTCGTGGTTATGGGTCGCCGAGATGCAATTCAACGAGCCTTGTGAACAGCATGGCTAATTGTGATGATGTTGTCGTCACCGGCGATGATCGCACAGATGAGCCGGCGGGTCATCGACGAGGCTAGTGCTACACTACTGCCGGATCAGTAGAACCAACTGCCTGCCGATGATGACCACGCCATCCTCCTCTACGCATCATGCATCTGAATTTGCATGAGACTCAAAATTTAGCTCCCAAAATTCGGAGACCCAAGTTTTCTGTCACCTTGGGGATTGAGACGGGGCTAGGTCAGTATTGAGACTCTTTGCAGTTTCATCATGTGTCGTGACGATGCCTGTTGATGTGTAGAGATAATGGATTTATTTTTTTAATCCATTGCAGCTACCTGAGCTTCGGCGGTTCAACTGCGTCATCTGGTTCAACTGAGTGACCCGAGCGGCGGGAAGGTTCTGGGTACAACGTCTTCGTCACAGTGCATTGAGTTGAGTTGAGTCGAGTCAAGTCGAGTCATGATGACTTTCGAGGATGAGTTTTAGCGTAGTACCGAAATTTTCGACCTTTCAGCTTCTCTGAAGTGCCTTTCCTAGTAGTCTTCGAGTTTCTTCACGGTGAGATTGGTTAGTCAACATGGTTTTTTAATTCACCAGGTTAGTTGAGGATCAGAACCTTTTTTTGGACCTCTACAAATTCGCACCGTCTGATGATTCTGGGAGGGCTAGTAGTACAGTTCAATGTTTCGAAGATCATATGGTGATACGAGTGACCACTTCCCCACGGTTACTAGTTTTTCCTATTCCAAGCTGTTTCGCCAGTCCTTTCATGTCAGAGCTGTAGAGTTGTGCAGATCAACATGTTCAGAGTGATGATTTTATTGATTTCGTCTTGGTTGACGGTCATACTGAGAATCAGGTCCGCCGCGTTGTACATTCTTTTCAATTCGTCCAAGTTGCGAAACGCATTTTGAGAAACGAACTAGGAACTATTCTCCCCTAAAGCGTTGTATGCTATTAGTGCAAAGCAGGTTTAAATATACATAATACTAGGTTATAAGTTTCGACAGAGTTGACTTTGCCGAGGTCCAGCTTGGTTACCTTCACTCCACTTTTTGGTAATGTTCCACCGCGACATTTCCTGCACGGTTGCTTGCACTCCACAACCAGTCTGACTGTCGTCGCTCAGTTTTTCTGTCAAGTAGTTGGCTCTCGGAGCTCTTTACTTCTTTGTAATCTTGTCGAATGATCCCAATAAGTCAGACCAACGAGTTTTATGAAGCAACCCCATGGCTTATATAGTCACCTCTCTTACCAAATGGTCCTCAGGTTAGGATGTTCCTCAACCTACGTTCCTCGGTAAATTTAATCACTTCTGCGTATACGCCGCACTCAGTTGCCAAGTCGCCTATACTTCTACGAAAGTTTCGGAAGAGTAGAGTTGATACTAGGCAGATATTTGCAGAATTAGTTTTCGAACTCCTCGATGCTTTGAAACTGCACGTGGGTTCCAGACTCCAAGGGTTCGTGTTCGGGTTTATAATGCTGGTGGGAGTACCACTGGGACCGCAAGCATTTTCTAGGTGTTGTTTCTCCAAACACAGATGCTAATTGAGAGGCAACTCTGAAGAGAATTTGCACTGTAGGGAAGCTGTTACTTAGCCTCTCCTTCCAGACCATGAAGTATACTGCTCGGCAGATAAGGGAGTGGTAACTATAGTTCCTGCATTGGGTTAGTTACAGTGTCTTGAAGAGAGCCTTCTATTCAGAGACACCATTCAGTGTAAGAATCCTGATAGAGCAAAGATATCCTCTCTTTTAGCTTTCCTTTCTTCTTATACTCCCATTAGACATCTTTACCGAAAGAGCGACATCCGTGGTTTCCACAACCTGTTAAAGATCAGGATTGGGGATGATCTGGTGACTACGTTGGCAGTGGGAGTGCTACTACTGCCAAGCATTTTCGAGTTCATTCTTCAAACAACACAGACAACTACATCGACTTGATTGATCGGTCGACCCAGACATCAGGATTCATGCAGCAGCTACGTCTGCTGGGTCAGCTGGGCGCTATGTCCAGAAACTACATCATTCCCGGCGCTGATGCAGGCACCTGGCACGGCACCATTGACATTACCATTGCCGCACCATTGGAGCGAGTGTGGGAGATCGGCTCCAACTGGCTCCACTTCCCGGCCAACTGCTCCATGGAGTGCACGGAGGGGGAGAACGGTGTCCCCGGGTGTGTTCGGAAGGTGTCCCCCAACAGCTCCAGCCACTACTGGGTGACGGAGAAGCTCACCCACATCGACCATGCCCAGCACATCCTGGTGTATGACCTTGTGGGTGGCAACACCAGCATCCAGCCTGGCTACCAGGCAGCATTCCAAGTAAGCAACTCCTCATGATGCTCTTTGAAGGTAGCCCATCGTCATGGATCAGCTCAGAATGTCATGTTTAACGTATGTCGAGTCCTATTTTGGGTACTTCCTAATCAATAGACAATTGACGTGACGGTCGGATTTGCAGATTCGCAAATCGAATCACAAATGTTATCAGTCCAAGTTTCAGAATCGGGGTTCAGAAGCAAAAGTTACACGTGAAGATTACTTTCTCTTTCACATAGCCCCTTTCTCCCAATTGTGTTCACTGCTGAACTTAGAATGGTGTCTACTCAGCGTCTATATGTTGTACAATCTCATCGTAATAGTCATGGTGAACGAGTAGCTCCCACTGTCATGTGTAAGGTGTGTCCAGCCGGAATTAGAGAGAATTGCCTAAGTTGTAAAAAGTAGAAGTGAGGGTTATCTTTCTCTTCAAACAATCACACAGGTCCTCCCGATGGTGCTAACATATGAACCACTACTGGGTACTGGAGAAGTCCAACCACATCGAGCATGCCCAGGACCTCCTGGTGTATGAGCTTGTGGGTGGTAACCAGTTTCCAACCGGGCTAGCATACTGCATTTCAGGTAAGTATAAGCTCTTGATGCTCTCTGAATGCAGCCCATAATATTCATTACGTATCATCAGTTCAGAATGTCATGGTTAAGGCATGATATTGTCCAGCCCTATTGTGTGCACTTCCCATCCCCCAGACAATTGTGACCCGTTGGATTGGATCAAGAATTCTCTTGTCTGAATAAGTTAGCTATTGCGAGTCACGCAGATTGTCATTTCAAGTTCAGAATTAGTGTTGAGAAGAAAAAGTCATAGGAGGTCGAAGTGAAGATTTTCATTCTCTTTAATTGGTCATATAGACCCTCTAACTGTAGTCACAATAAAAAAAGACCTGTAATGAGATTAATAATTTGACACGTAGTCCAATCTCATCGTAACCCATTCTTTCCAGTGGCCATTCTTGCCTACAAGGCTTGTCATTTGTCATTCAAATATAGGTGTTGCTTAAGAATGACCGCATAAGGCCCACATACCTTTTAAGTAAAGTTTGAAGTCCATCATACTGATCATGATGATCAGCTTAGAATTATATACGAATCTTCCGCTGATCACATGAATCGCCTTTAACCCATGCCATGTAATTAGTGCTCTGTTGAATATCAGCTGGCTAGCTGAAGATGGCAAGTGCAAATGTAATTGAGATATGTGGTGCCAATGATGTGAGATGCGGTTCTTTAAATGGTGGCATTAGAAGTCTCCTATCGGTTGTCGGTTCATCTATTAACCTTGTGAAGCAGGGGAGGAAGCGTCACTTGCACATGAACTTGAATTGACATGTGGATAGTTGTCCGTATCACATCTCATGTTTGAAAAATGAGAGGCAATTGTCTGCACACATGTAAGAGAACGACCATCTTCAATAGGACTTCTCCTTTATATCAAACCAATCACAAGTTCACATTTGAGCAACGGGACAGGAAGATACTTTATTTTTGTCATGAAGTGGATTTTATTTAGTTTTTCTTCATTTTCTCTTGCCAATCTTTACCACGTTGGCCTGGAAATGGACACACTCATCGTAGGTTAGCTACCTGATCCCAGGTGGGATGAGAATGCAATATTGTGAAATATGTCAGAACTTCTAAATTTGTTGGTGAACGTGAAAAGAGAATTATAAGTATAAGAGTGAGTACTTCTTACAACCCAACAATTCTTGATCTAATCTTGACTTGCAGAGGTTGGAATGGACATATCTGGTTTTGGTCCTAGTGATGAATGAGGTACAATAAAATGTGTCCTGCAAATTCTGTGATATATACTTGAAGATGTTCTATGATTCTGGAACGGGCGTTACTGAACGTTATGACGAACTTCTTATTGTGTATTTCGTATATATAGTAATATGTATATACTGTACTGAATGTTATGAATTACTTCTTATGTGCAGGTCATCGAAGCTGGAGATGGAGCGACCCGGGTGGTGTGGCCGTTTCGGTTCAGCCCTCAACAACCCTCCGTAGAGTCCGTCACTCCGCTTATCAGTGAAAGAGTGACAGGGTACATCAAGGACCTGGAGTTGCTGGCACAGAAGTAAGTCAATCTCAAATTTTATCAACCATCATCAATATTCAGATCACAACAACAAATCAGAGTCAACAAATCAGATTCACCAACTTTTCTTCATCAATCTGCAAATGTCGAATCTCTGGACAACCATAAATGCGCGACTTGCTGTCAAAGATCGGTTTTCCAAGTTAGATTCTAGGTCATGTGTCAAATTTCAACCCGATTACCAACTCATGATGATCAGCATACAGTGACAATCTTTTTGCTTGGCCACGCACTTTCGAGTTTTTTTGCGGTCAAGTTCAGCAAGGTCGAGGGTATCTAACAAGCATAAATTATTGCCAATACTTTCAACGTGGCAGTACAAATATACCAACTTTTTATGCTAGAATTTTATTTATTTATTTGTGCACTGTCGATTGTAGAATGTCAGATAAATTCATTTCTCACTCAGCCGCTAATTGCGGAATATTGATGAGAGATGATGATATTTTGTCCAGTATTGTTGTACCTACTTTTTTTCTCGCTCTCGTTCTAAGTTGACTGAGTGAGTTAATTACAGATACTAGAGGCAGTTAATTATTCCTAGACTGGGACAAGCAATTTTTTTGCACGGAAGTCCCAGGGGTCAGAAGTAGGGTCTGTTATTCTACCTTCAGCTGGTTTTTCCCACCATTTACCAGGTGCGGTTATGTGGATTAAATATTATGGCCCCTTGGTATGGAAGACTTTACCCATGTATATCTACTGGTTTCTGAACTAAAATAAATTCCCAGATGTAGGCAGTCAGCATTCTCAAGAATATCCAGTTGGGGAAAGTTCATGAACCCTGTGATATGTGATTGTAGTTCGATATGAGTGGGAAGTGAGATTACTGTTTATTAATAAGGGGGCTGGAAGAGTAATTGAAATTTAGGCTTTCTTCTCTTTCTCAATGTATTGCAGTACGTTGAGAAGTGCTTTCTACTTTCTGTAACCCTTCTCCAGTACCATCAAAGAGTGCGTCAAATAGATTATTCTTAAAGCAGAATGCATCATTTCGAATGTGCATATTCAAATTCACGAGATTAGTAGACAAAAGACCATGGGAGATTTTCTGCTGCATTAAAGTTCCAGTATAGGAGTACAAATCTTCTCCTTTTACAGTCTTTTGACTCCTGATAAGTACTTTCTACATATACAGGTACTCTGCGCTCATTCTGTGGACGCTACAAGTTACCTTTGCCAGCATTGTTTGTTTTCTGCATTGATTTGGACATTCTTGATATCTTCAACTTCTAAAAAACATATAAGGTTAGTAAATTTAACTTCACTACTACAACAATAAAGAAGCCTTAAATTGACGCACTTTCTCAAGTCATCATTGAAATCTATGGATGCACGTGATCTGTACGTGATAAGCAATTACTTGATGGAAAAGTTTTTATTGAGCATGACATCCTGGACAATACCCGGAGCTGGAGGCTTGGTAGCAACCCATCCTGCTTGTCGGATTGTCTCCTGATTAAAGGTACGTCATTTCTTCATCTCCTCATTTGGAAATGTCTTCTAATTTATTGATTGGACATCAAACATGTTAGAACCAGGTTAAATGTGTTGCCTGTCAACTGCTTTTAAGTTGTAGGTCAGAACTGCTCCTTATGTATCAAGCAAAAGCTTGTTAGCTATGGTGGAGTTTAGCATCCAAATTTGCCATAAATTTTTGAGGATGGAGCGCGTCCAGTTGGAGATGAAGAAGCACATATATCTTGAGGTGACACAATCAGAGAGCACAATGCCTTAGTACTAAGGAGGACACAATTTTTTATTTAAGAAAAAGATGGTGAAGCCCAATGGGTTCCAATGTGAGATGGGGCTTCTTGAATGGAGGCACAAGAGGTGGAGAGAAAGCCTATCTCTTAATGGACATCGTTGAACCATGTGAACCACAGGGAGGAAGTAACGAGACTTGAAGTGAACCTGAATTGACACGTGGATAGTTGCATGTAGTGAGCAAGGAAAATGAAGTTCAAGTAGGTTAGTTACAACGACACTTAGATGTTGGAGGATGGAAAGGTGTCAAATAGATTGGTCTTATATTCTTGAAAAATGTACACTAAATAGTCCTCTTAGTGTGGGTGGAAATTTAGTGTGGAAATAATTAGCATGGGTCACACTAATTCTCTTGTCAAGGTGAAATTATCATGGGTCCAAGACCCCAGCTCTTCCCCCAAGTTTTCATGAAAACTTTCAACCAACACATTGAGTATTAGTTATAGGACAAAGGTAGCATAAAATAGAATAATCCTCCATAAAGGTAGTATAAAAAAAAACAAAGTAATTGTTTTCTAGATAAAAATTACTGTGGCCCACACTAATTTTCTACTAGAAATTTAGTGTGAGTTGAAAAGTAATATGGTTCATATTAATTCTCATTATGAAAATTAGCATGAACTCTAAAAAATTACTATGGCCTACAATATTAGAACTATTTAGTGTAATTGTGTGCACACATACAAAAGATCAATCTTCTTTCAAAGGACTTCTCATGTGCACTTCTGTAAATATGAGTCACATCTCCAGAAAATACTCAAATCACTTTTATCATGACGTGGACACCTTTTTTTTTTGTTTGGCAATGCTAAATTTTTCTAGCATGGAAGATAGTGCAAATAAATAAATTAAGTTATGCAATTCCAACATGGTGTCAAGGCATGTCTCCTAAGAAGAGGAGATCAATTTAGTTGTCAAGATTGTAAGTTCTTTTTGGTACACCAATTATGGAATACATTGCCCCACCTGGGCAGGAAACATAGCATGGGTACTGCATCAAACTGCAAGTTGAGATATACGGGCATGTTGTGGACAAATCTAACTTTTTGATTGGCTCAAAATGGTCTCATCAAGTTAGCAATTACGAATTACAAATTGTCGGTTCAAGTTTTAGGATCAGTAGAAATACAAAAGTTAGAAGGGTCCAAAGTGAAGATTATCCTACTTTTCAAATGCTCATACAAGCCACCCACCTCAATACTAGTAAAGAACAAACCTAGAATGATGTCTACATTTTTTAGCACAAACTCCAACTTTATCGTGACACATGTTTTTTTTGTCTGTCTTAAAAACAAACATTGGCATATAAAACTCAAATATAGGTGTTTGATTAAGAAGAGTGATCATGCAAGGCCCGTGAGTATCTTAATAGAAGACTTGCTCCAATCTCATTCATGCACTCCTGACTCTATTCCCCAATGGTTAGAATTCATTTGATGTTATGATGGAGATGTGTTTTGCGATGTTCCTTTGTTTTGGAGCATTGACAACCCCTCCTTTCTCAAAATCTCAATGACGGGGGATTGTGGTATATGCAACCACTCCCTTCTTTCATGATCATGAAATTCTATAACACACAGATGTTCCAAAAGTTTGCCTTATTGGAATACATGTCAACCACTGTGGCAATGGCACATGACAAGTTTTGAGGGGAAACAATTATTCTCATCGGATCCATATAGAACCCACTACCAAAATGACAAACGTTCAAAAAGTTAAAGCTAGTGTCACTCACAAAAAAAATTAAAGTAATAAATAAAATCAAGTAAACATGGGCTTTTTGGGAGTTAAAAAATGATTCACATCAACATTCGCATACATATATCCAAATTTGATGTGCAACATTGTTTGTGAATATTAGATGTGCTCCAAAGCAAGCAACCAAGTTTTTATAGGCAAATGTGTCTGAAAATCTAGTTGTTCATCAACAATAAGTGCAATCTTGGCAAGATGTTGTCTTGATACCATCAGTGGTTAATTTCGACTGATAGCAAATGGCTAAGAAGACAAATGGTTGCTTACTGAAGCTCATAAGGAATTAGGAGCTGAGAAATGAGAAAGGCACAAATCGCATGTGTTGCAATAAAGGGCATGGCATTTAACACAGCAACTCCATTAAATGACAGATGGCTTTACAATTCCAACATGGAGCAGGCACTAGATAAAGTGCCGGCCCTATGTTATGGAGACTTATTGATCCTATCTTCTCCACCGCTAGACCTAATTCACTACATGGAAAAGGAAAAATTTGCGCACCGGATGCTAATTTGTTTCAATTGATAACAAATGCCTACGAAGAACAAAGATGTAATAATATATATGTATACGCGCGCGCACACACACATATATATATATTATTTCTAGCTACAATATAAATGGCTGCTTGCCAATGATGGCAAGCTCATACTGCTTTACAATTGGAGCAAGCATGGCCATGGTCTGGTCAACTGTGCAGTTGGTGATGTTTAGCTTATTTGGCTCACCATTGAAGCCTGTCGGAAACTCCCGGCACACTTCGCCCCGGACGTTGATGGTGTTGTGGTAGTGGTAGGAGCGGAACAAGCTGGCATTCACATCCACCTCACTTCCACTGATTAAGTGCTCCGAATAGTGAACCCCCGTGGCCCATGCAAGGCGAGGCTGTAACACGTATTTTCTCGACTCCACCGGTTCGAAACTGTAGTTGCAATTCGCAAACAGGAGTTTCTCAAACGCCCATTTCCTGCAATATCAAATCGGTGGTACTCACATAAATCAGTGGATCATATATTTGTTTTGGAATACAGCATACGTATGTCAACAAATTCATCAATCGCGCATATCAACAAGTTCTCGTAGTTGGAGAAACTAGAATTCTTGGAGGATTCATCTTCGAGGTGGTGCCATCCTGGAAATGTTTCAAACTGGGATCAAGCATGCCAGTCGGTGCTTATAAACTCTTTAAGAAAGATATTTGGAAACAAAGCAGCTGGAACATTCATCGGTAGTGGGGGAAGTCCCATAATAAAATAAGAATCATATCGCAGCAAGCAATTAGAGCAAGGGGTGTGGAAGCTACCGAGAATTGGAGCAGGGACCTATTAGGTCATGTGTGCTTTCCTTGGACAATTATGACTATTGAAACTTTTGAATTATGAAGCTACCGAGAATTGGAGTAGGGACCTATTAGGTCATGTGTGCATTCCTTGGACAATTATGACTATTGAAACTTTGGAATTATGCATTGGACAATGAAGATTGTCGATGTAGGATTTCTTACTTTCGACTATAGGTAGTTACTACTTGTACCGTCTTCTTCATGAGAATGCTTTCTCCTCGGAAAGCACAGTCACACTCTTGAAACTTATTAGAGCTTGAATACAATGTGTATGAAATCAAGGGAAGACTCAAGGAATGCATAAGGTATGAGGAAAGAAGGGAGAGAGAGAGGAGAGAGATTTACAAAGGAGGAGGTGAGGAAGGAAAGCCTAGGGAAGGGAAAGGAAGGTAAATTATGCTAAGATGTGTAATCCTTTTGGTTTTTGTTAGATTTACATAGTCATCTTTCCAATGATGTAGCACCTTTATTGAATTTCCTCAACCCGAATGTTATGATAGAAGTGAGATCTAGGATCACTAATTTATAGGTGATTTTGTGTGGCATGGACATCGATGTCCCATGTTGATACCAGTGACCTCCACAACTTGTCCTCCCTAATCACCACCGTCTAGATTGCAACCTACTTTACATGGATCAATGATCAGTGACAACCCTTATCCACTTATTTTTCTTATTAGAACACCTATATTTGAGTGGTATGTGGATTGATGTGGCTCCAAGAGCAGGTACCATGAGGACATGTGTTTTGAAGAGATTGGACTACGTGTTCAAAATATGATTACCAACATAGATTCAATGGTCAACATAATTTGGGGGACCTATATCCTCATTTACTAAGCAAGAGAGTCTTCACTTTGATAATAAGTTAGGTTTCAAATTGGATTTGCTAACCATCTCATACGTTAAAGCCCTGATGTGCCCTTCAACCTCAACAAGTATAAGAAGTAGCCATGAAATCGACCGTATAGCCGTTGAGAATCGTTTACTAAATGAGGGTATTGTTCACATTTTGTGGAACACTTCTTACACTGCCTCATTAAGTTGCACGTGTTTCATATCGTCGAGGAAAGTGGGCTAGTTGGAAAAAGTAACCATCGAAGACCCAAATACCTTAGTGTGACCCACATTAAATGAGAAGTATAGTGGAGTAACATGGTAGAAATTCAATAAAACTGAGAAGGGTAAATTCATCAAGCCTCATACAGCACACCACTCACCTTGCAAACTCTGGCGACAAGGTAGCCTCAACGCTGACGTTCGGCCCTCTCCGACAAAGGTCGGCCGACATCTTCACATTCTTGAAGTGGATCTGCGTCACATTGTTTCTCGTGCTATTCTTCAGCAACTCCACCAACCCCGCACCACCATCAGGCAAGTACAAAAACTCGTCCACATCGAAGAAGAACGTCCAATTCGCAAGGGTTTGCGTTCGCAGCAGACAGTCGTTCAGCATGGTGAACTGATGGTGGTAGTAACCCTCGTAAACCTCCGCTCTTCTTAAATTCAAGACCCTAACCCTTCCGAGCTCAATCCACGGCTGCAAAACTCGGTACACATCGCTATGGATGCCTCCCGCATCTTGGAAGATGAAAATCGAATTCTCCCCGAACAGCAACGCATGGTAGGCCATCCACTCACGGATGCGTTGCGGGCTAATATCCCCATAGAGTGGTGAACCGCAGAAGGCAATCTCGTAAGGGTAAGGAGGCTGAAAGCGGCTTGCGTTGTACTCCCCTGGAGCTTCAATTAAGGCTACGAATTTCTCAGGAGAGCGGTAAACATCGGGGTACCTTGCGGTGATTACCAAACGGCCGCCCTCGGATTTAGTACCGACGTCATGGTCGAAGTCGCAGACTATTACGAGTGTTCCGTAGATCCGTCCCATGTTCCAGTCAGGTTTGATGGTTCGGGTTTTGTTAGCCTGCACGAATTTGCCTTCGACGTTTTGCCATTCGCATTCATAGAGATGGTCGTGGAGGTTGTTGAGACGTTTGCTCCCTATGGCGACGAAGGAGAATCGTCTCGGGCCGTTGCGGTAGGCACCGACTTCTACGAGGAGGCGAGATGCCACCCCGTGGGGTTTGAAGGTTTGAACCTCCCCGCGGGAGAGATCGAGTGAAGAGGTGTGGAGATTCTCCTCCACCGGGTTGGTGAGGGATGAGTTGGAGCAGGTAGGGAGTAGTTTTGTCCGAGTGTTCGAGATTTCTGGCCACCATGACCGCTCGTAGATGGTGAGGTTTGAGGAGATTTGTACCACTAGGAGAAGGCAGTTCAGTGCTATAAGGACTATCACGAAGTTGGTTCCTGGCCGCGATTGCGACCATTCTGTAGTTCTTGGTGATGACTTCATCTAGACTTCTGAAGATGATGCACGACAGTGCATCAGCACATCAAATTAAACAACTCTAATTACGCCCTACTTGGAGCTTCGAATCACCAGTTTAGATTAGATTGTGGACACCTGCATGTGTGGTTGAGAAGAACCTGTACTCCACTGCCAACTCCTTTGGTAATCCAGGTACTGAAATGATTCGGCTTCAAACTCCTCCCATGCTTGCGATATCCAGCTGCGAGCAGTTGTGGCGAAACTTTTCGACCTTAAAACGACACAAAGAGTTCCCAATAAAAGTTTGATGAGGAATTTGAGAAGTGTAGAGAGGTCGGAGTCAGTCTGGACCTTTCAAGTTGAGAAGCAATTTGGAGGGAGTAGAAGTGGACGGCAGTCCCCACCCGGGTCTCAACCATGTCGAAATTTCAGTGATTTCACCTGTGATGCATCAATGCAGTTGCAGACATGGAAACATGTATCTTGTGGAGACATCGCCGTGACTTGAAGAGTTTTGATTGAAAGCACCTGAAATGCCAGCAAACAGAGAAACGTCATCGAAAGGATCAGACAGAATCAGTGCTATGATGTACCTCGTCTGCCATTAGTTTAGAGTGAAGTCCTCCCTCGAATTAATCGACAGTGCGAATGTAACAATCTCTCTACAACAACACCAAATGCCTTGGAGCGAGCTCGTTCGCACGCAGCTGCCACTGGCAGTAGTGCAGCTGAGCAATCGCAACGGCTGGTCCGAATGGGGGCACGCGGCTACCAACTTCACTTTCGGTTAAGAAATGATGGCGGTGGCAGGTGTGGGGTATATCCATATCTCGGCATCAAGATAAATTAGCAAAGCTCACCCAAGCGTTTTCCGACATAGCCGCTGCAGCAGCTAGTTTGAGCGAATATGGAAGTTCGGAATACTTCACGGAAGTGCCCTACATCTCTATCAAATGTTGCTCTAATTCCCTCGATGATTATTTAGCTCATGTGCACTGCGACCTGACCTCAAATTTAGTTTACGTGCGCGTAATGAGTTGTCTCAATGCTCAAGTTTGCAAAGCGCCTGGATTGACAAATGTTGCATTTGATAACATATTAGGGCAAAGGAATTCCAACCTCGAATGAGCACATCACACGAACTATAGGCAACTATTTATATGCAACTCCCTAGTTGCTTATCGCCATACTTGCAGTGCGAAGGAAGACTCCGATCTCACTCATTCAGATTGATGGAGAGGAGGAGAATGCAATTAGCACACAAACTGAAGAAAATCAGAGGAAGCCAGAGAGGAATGAAGGATTTAACCTACACCATAGCTGTTCGCGCAATATAGATAATTTGCGCTAAATCATGCCCTCCAGTCAAAATCAAATGTGCAGGATCGGCCAGCATTAAAAAATAAATAAATAAAATGCATGGACTCAATCAATGCTTCCCATCACAATCCTTTCTAGTTTGAATCCTGGCTCCAAGGACATACTGTACTACTCGTCAGTGAAGAGCTTGCGCAAGTATAAGAGCTACCTCTGTCAACATTAACTAGTGCACTGCACTTTGAGATTCGACGTACACTTGTAAGTAAAAAAGCACAAGCTCGCTTGAGGACACCGTGTATTGCAAGTCGACAGACGCTCCGCTCCGAGCTGAGCCATAGCTGGTACCGGTGAATGGCCACTTGCAATGAATGCACAGTCGAACCTCCGTATCTATGGATATCCACCACTATCACGCAGCCGTAAGAATCAACACTTCAACAGTGGAAGAATTGCGGCCCTCCACCGTGAGCTCTGGACATAAATGAGGCCTCTGAGCTCACAAGATTAGATTCAACCGGCAAGTGTCACCCAAGTGGTTCGCTTGTACAGCTTGAAGGACTCCGCACGACGGAACACCCGCCCCCACTTGATCGACTCATCATGGCAGAGCCAGACAAAAGGCGAGCTCCCCACTCATTGAGCTCCACAAAGCACCTTTTTCTTCGCCACACTCTGGGCACACTCTTCCTGCCTCCGAAACAAACACCCAATTTTATTTTTTACAAAAATTAAGACCTTCATCACTTAGTCGTATCCTAAGTAAGCTCGTTCGACTCAGGAGATTGAACCTACCTGACTGCAGAGTGGCAGGATGACTACTATTACTACTTTCTACCTATTCATCAATTTCTTGCCCACTTCCGAACGGTTTTTTCATCATCGTCGATCGTGGGGGTGGTGATGAGGGTGCCTTTCGAAACAGACTGGAGATGGAACGGCGAGCAATGAATGGGGAGAACCGACTAGCTAGTTACACATGAGCCGGGTTGAGGTTGAGAAATAACCGGTTCAAAGGTCAAGACTTCAGGAGAACTACCCATCATTTTAGTGGAATCTATAGAATATGCCTCAAATTAGTAGAGGAAAACTGAAACATTCATCATGAAACCAGTTGGACTTGGAAACACTAGGATATTGATCAATTTTGTCCCAAAACCTCCTCGGACACTGACGGCGAGGAGTTGAGATATTTAATTATGGTCGAGGCATCCATAGTCGACAAAGTCCATTTAACCACTCACTAGGGTCATGTAATGTCCACATGCATGAGATTTATAATTTTTAGCCAAATGGAATTAAGGTCTATGTGGCAGTGCTAGCTTGTGATTGCTTACCCTCATAAGAGTTTTGACAAATGTCGTCACCAACCATTAGTAGTTAGATGAGCGGCTGGTTATGGGTCGACCTGTAGATCGACTATGTGTTGCCCTAATTTGATTGCTTCAAAATTTGTAGCAATTTCCATATTCTTGAAGAAAATTAAATTAGAAGAATTTACATTCTCTTTAAAAGATGTTTCTCTTCACAAGAAAAATAATTCCCCGCTAGTACTCCTCCTAAACATATGCAAAATCTCTAATTTTATCGGTTACAGATGCCTCAACCTTAGAGATGAAAAAGGGAAGGGTGGAAGTTGAGATCATAGTATCATGGCACTATCGATTCCAGCCTAATCAAAAGCCATTCTCAACCTAATCAAAATTCTGGCACCCTATAGATTGTCGATGGATCCTGAGTGGGAATAGGTGCCTCTACTATACATAGGCACCACGAACCCAAGCCAGCCCTCGTGGGCTCCTTCGATCAGAGTTAATTGTTGTTGCAACAACATACCCAGCTTCAACGTTGCCAGGGTCAGAATGCATCATGAGTGACTCTGAGACCAGTACAAGTGGCTTTTATTTTATTTGGCAGTGGGGTGGGAAGGGAACGTGTTTAGCAAACAAATTGAAAATATCTTTCATAGCATTCTTCATGTGGAGGCCACACAAAAATCGCCGGTTCCAAAATGGAAACCAGTGGACCCATGTATAAGAATTTGACCTTGATATGTGTCTAACCTTCGAGCGCTTGGTTTTAAGGTTGATACCTCTTTTGTTTTGTGGAAACACCTGTTTTCAACTCTACTTAAAGATGGTGGGTTTGTAAGGTTTAATTCTCAAAAGGTCAAGGCCAAATGTGTATGTGTGTGTATATATATGTATATATATGTATATGTATATGTATATGCATACACAAAAAAATTCCAACATCTGCCTAAAACATTTCAGTCCAATTTAGTAGCTTGTTGAATAAAATTAACACTTTTTTATATAATAGATCTGACTGTGCAAAGGGCATCTCCATGTAGTTAGGATCGTTCACGCAAATTTTTATCCATCCATGTGTCCAAAATCCAAAAATTATGATACGAAAGTGTGTGTTGGGGTATTGCTAGGCATTGATGACTTTCCCAAACAAAAACGTATGCCTCGGTGTTTAAGGGTTAAAACCGAGTTTTTCCGGTCGAAGCTAAAAACTTACATTTGTAACCAAAATAAGAGGGACCAACTTTGAAACTAAACTCCCAAAGTTAAGGCAAACATCAAAACCAAACTCCGTTCACCTTGGCCCACTAACCTCCATTTTGAAACCAATATTTCCAAAACGTGTGTGGCCTCCCCTTCTACATGGGTTTTTCTACGCTTTCTATAAGGGGGGTGGAAGACTAAGCCAAAGAGGATCTAAAATTCAGATTCAGTTTGAGGTTGTTGAGGGAATATCCACATCGCAAGCCATGAATTCCAACACCAATCCGCCTTCCCCTCACCCCGCACTGCAAGCATTTGAGACCTTGGCAACACTACCAGCATTGATGAAATCTTGTCCCGTACCGTGTGTCATTGAATGATCTGCAAATCTACCACAATGATAGATTTGCACATTCGTTCATTGAGATTGGACGATAGTGTCCTAACCCACATAAAAAGGTTGAGTTGCTAAAGAATGTTAGGGTTTGTTTGTCTATATTTGACAATTAAAAAAATATTATGAACATTTATGCCACATGTATAATCGATGGAATTAGCAATAGAGACAACAACATTCATGAACATCACGCGTGTTGGTAGAATGTGTGTAGAAACTTAGTCTATCATATGTTTTATGCCACAATTAACACCTGGGCAACTAAGGTCAGAGACAAATTTGCATGTACAAACACAGTTGCCATTTCACATGCATAAGAGCATTCAGTTGATACATATAACAAACTGTATATTCAAGAAAGGTTTCGCTTGGGGGATGATTTCCAGGCTTTCATATGAAGTTGGGTCCATTTCCATACTAAGGGCCGGTTTACACTACGGTGGAGAAGTCCACCGGTCATGAAAAAAAAGGGCGTTTCTCAATTGTGATTGGTTGAAAATGCAACTCTTGACCGGTGGGTGTTTACACTAGGTGAAGAAAACAATGGTGGTGAACTTTTCTCATGGATGATAAAATGACATGGCCACCTACATGGCGGCACTTTTTGGAGTTGGGCTTCTCCGGAGGAGGAGTTTCTTGTCCGGCCTCAAGAAGCCGGAGAAGCCCAACTCAATAAAAATATTTCTTGACCGACCGGAGGCCTTCTCCACCGTAGTGTAAACCGGCCCTAAGCTTACCTTTCAGTTTTTAATCTAAAGTCTGGTCAAAGCAAAGCTTTTTTAGAATTCAAAAAGGTATGCAGGGAGACAATGAATGGGGGAGAACCAACTGCTACACTAAATGTGTTATTTAGTGTCACCAATTCTAATTGTATTGCTCAATACCACTTGTAAACCTCGGTGTAGTGTCACCAACACTAAATGTTAAACCCAACATTATTTTATCATTCCTTGTAACATTTTTGGGGGATCATAGATCTACAGTGTTGCAATTACTGTGGCTTACCAAGTGGTTTTCCATCCAGATTTCAATCATCCATGACAATATTTCATCACACATTACTGATAAGTGAAGGTAGGGTTTTGGCCAATGGATGAACTGTGAGGCCAAACCGCCCACCCTTAAGCGTCCTAGTCCAGGTGAGGGAATGGATATCACATTCGTTTCACATAGCTCCCTCTTACCCACTTCATTGGAAGTCATTACATTTCTCATTAATTCGTACACACCAATTTATTCCATAACAAGATTACAAGTGTTAAGAAACGCTCTTCTCTATCATGGCGCTATTCGCGTGCTCAAGTACAATCCCACACAACTTAATCACCACTCTAATGAACTAGTTCTTTTCCTCTTTGTTTAAAACCAACACTATGTACTAACCTAATTGACTACGCTACAATTTAGTCTAGTGTAACTATTAGCTCCCCCGAATTCTACCAGCTGCTCCTTAGTAAGCTTTTGTCCCAGCTCTTAGTGAGCTTCTGTCCTCGGCCTTAGTAGGCCTCTGCCCTTGGCCTTAGTAGATGTTGGTCTCATCTAAGTAAGCTTTGTCTTCGGCCTTAGTAGATGTTGGCCTCGGCCTTAGTAGTTGCTGGTCTCATCTAAGTAAGCTCTGCCCTTGGCCTTAGTAAGCCCATGGTCTCGTCTAAGTAAGCTCTACCCTCGGCCTTAGTAAGCCCCTGGTCTCGTCTAAGTAAGCTTTGCCCTCCCTTAGTAGTTGTTGGTCTCATCTAAGTAAGCTCTGCCCTCGGCCTTAGTAGTTGTTGGCCTCATCTAAGTAAACTCTGCCATTGGCCTTTCTAATCGCTAATTTTCTAAGCTCCCTCTAATCAACTACATTCTCTACCACACTACACCACACACACACACACACACACACCACAAGAGAGAGAGCTGACTTTTCAAAACTTTCACAAAGTTTGAACTTCCTCTTTTCAGAGGCCAAATCCTTCAAGTTCTTCTTCATTGTAATGCAAGGGTGGGTGGGTGGGAATGTTTACAAGACTCTTTCTAAGTCACTTACCTTGCCCTATTTCACCATTACATAGTGCTTTGCATAAGAGAGTCCTTTGCAGTCATATATTGATGGGTGTATTGTATCACCTAAGTATTCTATGCCATATCCTAACTTGCCTTGCAATGATGAGTGCCTCATTTACATGCTTTGTGAACAAATGGTTTTCATTACCCATTTGTATGGTTTCACTTATCCCATGCTTTGGAGTCTAATCCCCAACCTTCATGTTCTAATGCAAAAATGTATCTATCTAGTCCACTACATGTATGAGGTACTTACAAAGAGGAAATAATCCTATTAGCCTCAACCAATGGAAATGCATAAAATGTCATAATCACAAAGCATTACTGCATTGAACGTGTGAAGGGCCTGCCTCACCTGTGCCCATGCAACCAACCAACAAAAAATGAGGATTAGTTACGTACACGAGGTAAATAACAGCAGGACCCAGTTGTTATCCATGTCGCACACTTAGACTCCATTTCAAAAACATCAAAGTATTTCAAGAAAGTTACACTCATTGTCAAGCCACATATGAGTGTTCAAACCTGTTCTTTTGCCATGATGGGGTAACTCCAAGTAGAATACTCTTCTTGGTGGTGACTCCTACTCCTTCACGCTTAGCACTTAACTAATACCCTAATTCACACTAAGTTGGCCGCACCTTCCACTACCGTGAATAGTAGAAAAGAGGCTCCGTTTTAGGGTTAAAGGGTTTATATTGGAGTTCTTACCTATGGTAAGTTCTTCACGCTTAGCACTTAACTAATACCCTAATTCACACTAAGTTGGCCGCACCTTCCACTACCGTCCCCACTTGATCGACTCATCATGGCAGAGCCAGACAAAAGGCGAGCTCCCCACTCATTGAGCTCCACAAAGCACCTTTTTCTTCGCCACACTCTGGGCACACTCTTCCTGCCTCCGAAACAAACACCCAATTTTATTTTTTACAAAAATTAAGACCTTCATCACTTAGTCGTATCCTAAGTAAGCTCGTTCGACTCAGGAGATTGAACCTACCTGACTGCAGAGTGGCAGGATGACTACTATTACTACTTTCTACCTATTCATCAATTTCTTGCCCACTTCCGAACGGTTTTTTCATCATCGTCGATCGTGGGGGTGGTGATGAGGGTGCCTTTCGAAACAGACTGGAGATGGAACGGCGAGCAATGAATGGGGAGAACCGACTAGCTAGTTACACATGAGCCGGGTTGAGGTTGAGAAATAACCGGTTCAAAGGTCAAGACTTCAGGAGAACTACCCATCATTTTAGTGGAATCTATAGAATATGCCTCAAATTAGTAGAGGAAAACTGAAACATTCATCATGAAACCAGTTGGACTTGGAAACACTAGGATATTGATCAATTTTGTCCCAAAACCTCCTCGGACACTGACGGCGAGGAGTTGAGATATTTAATTATGGTCGAGGCATCCATAGTCGACAAAGTCCATTTAACCACTCACTAGGGTCATGTAATGTCCACATGCATGAGATTTATAATTTTTAGCCAAATGGAATTAAGGTCTATGTGGCAGTGCTAGCTTGTGATTGCTTACCCTCATAAGAGTTTTGACAAATGTCGTCACCAACCATTAGTAGTTAGATGAGCGGCTGGTTATGGGTCGACCTGTAGATCGACTATGTGTTGCCCTAATTTGATTGCTTCAAAATTTGTAGCAATTTCCATATTCTTGAAGAAAATTAAATTAGAAGAATTTACATTCTCTTTAAAAGATGTTTCTCTTCACAAGAAAAATAATTCCCCGCTAGTACTCCTCCTAAACATATGCAAAATCTCTAATTTTATCGGTTACAGATGCCTCAACCTTAGAGATGAAAAAGGGAAGGGTGGAAGTTGAGATCATAGTATCATGGCACTATCGATTCCAGCCTAATCAAAAGCCATTCTCAACCTAATCAAAATTCTGGCACCCTATAGATTGTCGATGGATCCTGAGTGGGAATAGGTGCCTCTACTATACATAGGCACCACGAACCCAAGCCAGCCCTCGTGGGCTCCTTCGATCAGAGTTAATTGTTGTTGCAACAACATACCCAGCTTCAACGTTGCCAGGGTCAGAATGCATCATGAGTGACTCTGAGACCAGTACAAGTGGCTTTTATTTTATTTGGCAGTGGGGTGGGAAGGGAACGTGTTTAGCAAACAAATTGAAAATATCTTTCATAGCATTCTTCATGTGGAGGCCACACAAAAATCGCCGGTTCCAAAATGGAAACCAGTGGACCCATGTATAAGAATTTGACCTTGATATGTGTCTAACCTTCGAGCGCTTGGTTTTAAGGTTGATACCTCTTTTGTTTTGTGGAAACACCTGTTTTCAACTCTACTTAAAGATGGTGGGTTTGTAAGGTTTAATTCTCAAAAGGTCAAGGCCAAATGTGTATGTGTGTGTATATATATGTATATATATGTATATGTATATGTATATGCATACACAAAAAAATTCCAACATCTGCCTAAAACATTTCAGTCCAATTTAGTAGCTTGTTGAATAAAATTAACACTTTTTTATATAATAGATCTGACTGTGCAAAGGGCATCTCCATGTAGTTAGGATCGTTCACGCAAATTTTTATCCATCCATGTGTCCAAAATCCAAAAATTATGATACGAAAGTGTGTGTTGGGGTATTGCTAGGCATTGATGACTTTCCCAAACAAAAACGTATGCCTCGGTGTTTAAGGGTTAAAACCGAGTTTTTCCGGTCGAAGCTAAAAACTTACATTTGTAACCAAAATAAGAGGGACCAACTTTGAAACTAAACTCCCAAAGTTAAGGCAAACATCAAAACCAAACTCCGTTCACCTTGGCCCACTAACCTCCATTTTGAAACCAATATTTCCAAAACGTGTGTGGCCTCCCCTTCTACATGGGTTTTTCTACGCTTTCTATAAGGGGGGTGGAAGACTAAGCCAAAGAGGATCTAAAATTCAGATTCAGTTTGAGGTTGTTGAGGGAATATCCACATCGCAAGCCATGAATTCCAACACCAATCCGCCTTCCCCTCACCCCGCACTGCAAGCATTTGAGACCTTGGCAACACTACCAGCATTGATGAAATCTTGTCCCGTACCGTGTGTCATTGAATGATCTGCAAATCTACCACAATGATAGATTTGCACATTCGTTCATTGAGATTGGACGATAGTGTCCTAACCCACATAAAAAGGTTGAGTTGCTAAAGAATGTTAGGGTTTGTTTGTCTATATTTGACAATTAAAAAAATATTATGAACATTTATGCCACATGTATAATCGATGGAATTAGCAATAGAGACAACAACATTCATGAACATCACGCGTGTTGGTAGAATGTGTGTAGAAACTTAGTCTATCATATGTTTTATGCCACAATTAACACCTGGGCAACTAAGGTCAGAGACAAATTTGCATGTACAAACACAGTTGCCATTTCACATGCATAAGAGCATTCAGTTGATACATATAACAAACTGTATATTCAAGAAAGGTTTCGCTTGGGGGATGATTTCCAGGCTTTCATATGAAGTTGGGTCCATTTCCATACTAAGGGCCGGTTTACACTACGGTGGAGAAGTCCACCGGTCATGAAAAAAAAGGGCGTTTCTCAATTGTGATTGGTTGAAAATGCAACTCTTGACCGGTGGGTGTTTACACTAGGTGAAGAAAACAATGGTGGTGAACTTTTCTCATGGATGATAAAATGACATGGCCACCTACATGGCGGCACTTTTTGGAGTTGGGCTTCTCCGGAGGAGGAGTTTCTTGTCCGGCCTCAAGAAGCCGGAGAAGCCCAACTCAATAAAAATATTTCTTGACCGACCGGAGGCCTTCTCCACCGTAGTGTAAACCGGCCCTAAGCTTACCTTTCAGTTTTTAATCTAAAGTCTGGTCAAAGCAAAGCTTTTTTAGAATTCAAAAAGGTATGCAGGGAGACAATGAATGGGGGAGAACCAACTGCTACACTAAATGTGTTATTTAGTGTCACCAATTCTAATTGTATTGCTCAATACCACTTGTAAACCTCGGTGTAGTGTCACCAACACTAAATGTTAAACCCAACATTATTTTATCATTCCTTGTAACATTTTTGGGGGATCATAGATCTACAGTGTTGCAATTACTGTGGCTTACCAAGTGGTTTTCCATCCAGATTTCAATCATCCATGACAATATTTCATCACACATTACTGATAAGTGAAGGTAGGGTTTTGGCCAATGGATGAACTGTGAGGCCAAACCGCCCACCCTTAAGCGTCCTAGTCCAGGTGAGGGAATGGATATCACATTCGTTTCACATAGCTCCCTCTTACCCACTTCATTGGAAGTCATTACATTTCTCATTAATTCGTACACACCAATTTATTCCATAACAAGATTACAAGTGTTAAGAAACGCTCTTCTCTATCATGGCGCTATTCGCGTGCTCAAGTACAATCCCACACAACTTAATCACCACTCTAATGAACTAGTTCTTTTCCTCTTTGTTTAAAACCAACACTATGTACTAACCTAATTGACTACGCTACAATTTAGTCTAGTGTAACTATTAGCTCCCCCGAATTCTACCAGCTGCTCCTTAGTAAGCTTTTGTCCCAGCTCTTAGTGAGCTTCTGTCCTCGGCCTTAGTAGGCCTCTGCCCTTGGCCTTAGTAGATGTTGGTCTCATCTAAGTAAGCTTTGTCTTCGGCCTTAGTAGATGTTGGCCTCGGCCTTAGTAGTTGCTGGTCTCATCTAAGTAAGCTCTGCCCTTGGCCTTAGTAAGCCCATGGTCTCGTCTAAGTAAGCTCTACCCTCGGCCTTAGTAAGCCCCTGGTCTCGTCTAAGTAAGCTTTGCCCTCCCTTAGTAGTTGTTGGTCTCATCTAAGTAAGCTCTGCCCTCGGCCTTAGTAGTTGTTGGCCTCATCTAAGTAAACTCTGCCATTGGCCTTTCTAATCGCTAATTTTCTAAGCTCCCTCTAATCAACTACATTCTCTACCACACTACACCACACACACACACACACACACACCACAAGAGAGAGAGCTGACTTTTCAAAACTTTCACAAAGTTTGAACTTCCTCTTTTCAGAGGCCAAATCCTTCAAGTTCTTCTTCATTGTAATGCAAGGGTGGGTGGGTGGGAATGTTTACAAGACTCTTTCTAAGTCACTTACCTTGCCCTATTTCACCATTACATAGTGCTTTGCATAAGAGAGTCCTTTGCAGTCATATATTGATGGGTGTATTGTATCACCTAAGTATTCTATGCCATATCCTAACTTGCCTTGCAATGATGAGTGCCTCATTTACATGCTTTGTGAACAAATGGTTTTCATTACCCATTTGTATGGTTTCACTTATCCCATGCTTTGGAGTCTAATCCCCAACCTTCATGTTCTAATGCAAAAATGTATCTATCTAGTCCACTACATGTATGAGGTACTTACAAAGAGGAAATAATCCTATTAGCCTCAACCAATGGAAATGCATAAAATGTCATAATCACAAAGCATTACTGCATTGAACGTGTGAAGGGCCTGCCTCACCTGTGCCCATGCAACCAACCAACAAAAAATGAGGATTAGTTACGTACACGAGGTAAATAACAGCAGGACCCAGTTGTTATCCATGTCGCACACTTAGACTCCATTTCAAAAACATCAAAGTATTTCAAGAAAGTTACACTCATTGTCAAGCCACATATGAGTGTTCAAACCTGTTCTTTTGCCATGATGGGGTAACTCCAAGTAGAATACTCTTCTTGGTGGTGACTCCTACTCCTTCACGCTTAGCACTTAACTAATACCCTAATTCACACTAAGTTGGCCGCACCTTCCACTACCGTGAATAGTAGAAAAGAGGCTCCGTTTTAGGGTTAAAGGGTTTATATTGGAGTTCTTACCTATGGTAAGTTCTTCACGCTTAGCACTTAACTAATACCCTAATTCACACTAAGTTGGCCGCACCTTCCACTACCGTGAATAGTAGAAAAGAGGCTCCGTTTTAGGGTTAAGGGTTTACATTGGAGTTCTTACCTATGGTAAGTTCTCTCAACCCTAATTTTGGCTTTAGGTTTGAGACGTGGGCCCGTCTGTCACTAAGCTCGTGTCATATTTTTCATCCATTCCTCCATAGTGTTTGCTTCATGGTAAGTACAAATTCTTGCCATGTGCTTGGGTCTTAGTATTTTTTGGCTTATTGGTCATTTATGCTATTAGTAAATACCTTTGCCACGTGCTCATTTATAAAGGTAGTTTATGAATTTCAGAAAATTGCATGGTAAGGCATTAAACAAGAGCTAGAAAGAGAGGGAGAGAGAGAGAGAGAGAGAGAGAGAGAGAGAGAGAGAGAGAGAGAGAGAAGGAAGGAGGGAGGGCATCCAAACCACAACCTCCTTAGCCTTCTCCTACTTAGTAGGACCTTATCCTATCCACTAAACCCTCACCCCCTAAACCAACAAGAACATGTTCTAATTCAAACATTTAAGCCAAGGCCCTTCCCCTTGCTTCATCAAATACTACTCACTCAACCAAAACATTCCCTAATGTCACTAAGCTTCTAATTGATTACACAAAATAGGCTTAAGGCCTAAACATAAATCCACACCAAGCCTCACTCTTTTTATACTTTTAATTGTTTCAATAACACTCCAATTGCAATTCTAATTAAATTCTAAACATAAAACCAATATAAGCACTCATTTTGGGCTCATATGAACTCATCCATCATCCATAACAATATTTGTTTAGTTATTCATACGAAGTGTCATATGAAAAGTTACCTCCGTGACGTAATTTACCATATGACACTAACTATCATATATCATGTAGTTAGTATGCATGCTGAAGAATATGATATAACTTAAGTTGGTAAGAAATGATAATGTCAATAAAAAGTTATAGCCACATGTAACTATGAATGGTGACCTACACTAAAATGACAAAATAGTGTAGTGCAATGTACAGGGAGTACCGACGTTTAGTTACAAGCTAGCCGAAATTTTTTGGAGATTTCCGAATGAGTTCGCAATGATTCGGATGAGGTACCGATGTAAAATTGTCGAAGTCGGAAATCAACCGGTTCATGGGAGAATAGACCAGCAATATGGCCGGTTGAGGCGTCATAGTTCGGGATATTTACCGAGTCAAATTTTTAATTTTAGGCAAGTAGCCGAAGGGACTAGGGATAGGGCGGAGATGTTACTAGAGTAATACTAGAGTCATGACTCATAAGGTCAAAACCATGGAGGCTAATTTATGGTTGGTTCCATTGTCATTAGGCCGATTAGGGTTTTGAGGCTCTAAGCAACCAAGGACCCTCTCTCACAAGTATAAGAGTTTGACCCCCTTGGGCAAAGTACCTCACTCTTGCATTAGGGTTTTTCTCTCTACCCCATTCCTGCTCTAAGCTTCCGCTTCTGCTCTTGTATTTTCAATTGATGTTTTCAAACTTTGTGACTGGCTTCGAGCTTAGTGGGTGGCTTCCAATCTTGCACCACTTGTCAATTTGTTCAAGGGTACATTGAATTAAGTGCTAAAATGCTAGTTTTTTTTCATCTTTTCTTTTGGTTTTGCAATTGTGGATAATAGTAGTTATGGTGACTGTGGCCATGTCTTAACAATAGATCGATTGTAGGTTGAGTGATGATGTTTGTGGATGCATGGAGGTTCAAGAAACATTTATGTTGGATTTCCATGTTGGTGGGTTGATTGTAAGTTGTGGGTGCTTATGATGGTTTGGGGGATCACATTCGGGTGTCGGTTGTGAGTGATTCAAGGCCCGTTGGGTTGGAAAGCAAAAATTTGGAAGCTATTTTTAGAATTTCTTGGGAGGGGCTAGATGAGAACTTTGATAATATCATTGAAGAGGCAATTCCTTTGCGGAAAAATGGAACTAAGTACCAGTTCCTAAATGCCAACCATTCATGTTATATGTCTTCTGCAAGTGACGTTCTTTGTTCAATAACTTCAATTATGTTCCCAATTCTAAGAATGTCAATTAGTTTCAAGATTGCATGGATTGTTGTATTAACCAACCTCTAAAAAATGTATGCACCCTCTTTGGATCCATACATTTTTCAAAGGCTACATTCTCGGCTACATCAATTTTATTTTTTATAAAAATATCCGACTTAATATACTTAACTTCGGAAATATACCGAAGTAATATTTAAAAACTAAGAAAATTGCCGAATGGTAAAGGTAAATCTCGGAATTTGGCCGAGAAAAATAACTGGCTTTCGGTAGCTTCTGAGTGGGGGGGGGGGGAGGGAAAAAAATTATTTAAAAAATTTAAAAAAAAAAAAATCGAACCATTTCATAAAAGGTAGGAAAAGTACCGATTTTTGTATAGAACTCCCTCCCCGGACTGTGGTGTAGTGGCATGTCTATTACTATTTATAGTACATTTGACTTTCACTGCACGCAACAATTATTACACATGCATGTTTTGACTGCGAAGTTTGAAATTTGCAATGCATATATAGATCGAAGAGTAAAAAAGCAGGGTTGACTTCGAAGCCAATCTAGCCCTGTCCTGGATTGCAATTCAATCACGAAATGTACAGACACTCTAGATATGCGTACTTGCAAGTGTACATTTGGTTGACTTAACTTTCCAACCGATTTCCTTTCCATTTCAACCATTTGTTAGCCTTCGTTTCCGCATTTGTTCAATCAAAAAATTCATATGAAATCATTGCCCAAGAGTGCATGTTCTTCCTCAAAAAGGGCTTGGGTTTTCATGGCGTCTATGTACGTTCATCCATCATGCATGAAGGGGCTCTTGTAAAACCAATATGACAAGGTCGAGGTCGGTTCATTTCAATTGGGTCCCATTAAAGTAATTTTTGGGGTTTCTGATATCATTTTTGGTTTTGCATATATTTGAAATAAAGCAAGCCTTCAAGGTTTAGAATATTTAACCACTTTTGACATATCCAAAATCCAAAGGATGAGTTTACATAGACACCACGAAGCTCTTGCCCGTAAGGTGTAAGTTACCACAACATATGTGGATTCGCATGCTTGGAAGTGTACATAGCAGCATCCTCATGGCTCATGTGTTATGGTGTGTAACTTAGCTCATTCATCATAGATAGAAGGGGTCTAATCTTATTAACAAACCCCCTATTAGGTCGAGGGTTGATTTATCCCAACTGGAGTGCGCTAGACTAAGTAAAGGTCTCTACTATAGAGAAGCTCGTTTTCATTTGAACCTTTCCGATGGATCAGTGTGCCCAGACACAGTGAAGCTCTAGTCCACTAGAAAGGTATAAAAAGACTTCCATTTCAACCATTCCTTAGCTTCGCTACTTATGTTTAACCCAAAAGATGATATGACATCGACAAACTCGGAAAATATTACTTGAAAGTGAGCATTCAGTTCCAAACACATGCAGTCCATTCATTTACTGCCATGTAAGTCCTTGATGATCACCCTATGCAGGTGAAAGATCAATGCAAACCCATCGTCGTGGTAGATTTGCAGATTGTCCAATAATGTATGACAAGTTTCCAATGACGCAAGACAATTTGCGCAAGTTTCATGTGATCGAGCAAAAGAGAAAAATTCTAGTTCGGGCATTCTTAGCTTCGCTACTTTTGTTCGGTCCATGAGATGACATGATGACAAAGAAAATCATTGCATGAGAGCTTGTGTGGCCACAAACCACTTACATTATCTTGTTGTGGCCTCACGAAACTATGATCAAGTTCTAGTCTACCGTCCCCAGGCTCAACACACCAAACTTTTGTGGAGCCTGAATTATTTGAGGTCCAGATCTATTTACATTACTGTGCTCCCTCTTTAGTACAGTCAGGACTCTATAAATGTTACAGGTCGGGAGTAGGGGAAAAAAAAATAACATATATAGAAGCATAACAAGTAACACTTATAGAATTCATACTGATGATTGATAACATTTATAGAAATAACACTTAGATTTCCGAAAATGAAGAACATAACGTTTTATAAAAACAAAAAATGAAAGTGCAAATGATAATACATAATTCAACTAAACTTGTTGAAAGAAATAATCTATACAATAGTAACTTGACGAGATTCTTCCAACTATAGTAAACCAACCGAAAAGAAAGAGTCTATAATAGTCTGACGAGAAGCTTGCAAATGATGCGATGAAACTTCCTTCTAGAGTCCTTGAATGTTCTTGATGTGTGATAGGGCATCATTTGGTCTTTGTTCAAAGTATTTCTTCAAAGTCTTTAGAGAGCGCTCATCAACACTCGATCTTACAGCTTCTTCTACCACATCAACCATAACCTCATCAACATTAATTTCTTGATGTTCTGAGGAATATATATCCAAAAACTCCTCATCGGTAGATCTCTAAATAAGAGAGAATAATTGACTTGTTCGCAAAGAATATGGGATAGATGTGATTACATGCTTAAAATGTATGCTCTCATATATTATTACCTTGATTTTCTCAAAATTAACACTTATAAAGGTGCAATTAACAAAGAAGGGAGTAGAGCATGTTATAACATTTAACACATAACACTCACTAGTCTTACCAATTGTGTTTTTGTAGGGGAGAAATTTTTTCTTAACATATATGAAATTATAGCGCTTATAGGGGTAACACTTGTAGAGTCTTGATTGTATGACACGTGTGGGAAACACAAAAAATGTCGTATTATCGAGGTGTTGTCTTCTCGTTAATATGACAAATGGCATAAAATTGTTGTACTATTGAGGGAATACAAAATCATAAGTAATATCAACTTCAAAATATGTATAACGAGTTTAAGCAATATAGATGGTATGAAATAATAACTTATAACTCCAAACAAATACAAATATTCTCAAGACCTCTTGAAATAGGAGTCCAAAGATCTCCGGTGTTGCCTAACCAAATTAGCAACTGTCATCTTAACTAAATTCCTCACTACTTTTGAAAACTAAGAAATTCATTAAACACCAAACTACAAAGAGTTGTCTAATAAGAAATTAGACAACAAGGATGCATGCCCTTTAGCATCACTAAGCTTTACTGCAGGTGGAGCAACATCATAAGTACAAGGCAACATACTAGGCAGGAGGCCGCTCTAACCCTAACCATGTCCATTCTACACTAGTAACCTTAAATCATTAAGTTCCCAATGATAAGTAAAGTTCCCAAATAATTCCCAAGTGAAAATGGATGTATTTTAGATGTACATAACATAGATGAAAGGAATTTTAGCATTAACTACCTCTTTAATATGACAAAACGGAGATTCTAGATGTCGCATTATCAAGTGCCGTAGTCGTATAAAAGAGGGGGTTTTGAATTAAAAAGGTTTGGTCTCGCAAAAATGGGTCGTAATATCAAGGGTGTCGTATTAATGAGGTTTGACTGTAGTAGTGCTGCCAAAAACATTTAATGATTTGAATAATTAAAAAATGATGGTAGTAATCCTTCAGTGTGGTGATGCATACCCATCTCGGTCATTTTGTCAGACAAAGTTATCTGACTAAGCTGGAGCTTTGTGATGGATAGGTAAAATGGCCCATTTGGAAACGTGAAAGCGCGAAGAAGCATTCTATGGCCTACAATATTCTCATGTTTGCCTTATTTGACTTTAAGATGTCATTAGAGATTCCAAATTAGTCCAGCATGTTCCAGTTGGAATGACTTGGCCCTTAACCTATCAACGCTTTGTTTGTATTGAAGCCCTTCCATCCATGTTAAAGCCATTGCACCACTATATAGGGTGTTGTAGTTCACTGCAACTATGCTAGAGCAATTGATTGGGGTTTCTCCGCATCTTTTTCCTCAAAGATGTCAACCCATGCAAACATGAGACACAAGAAAACTCCAACACAAAGCATGCTTTAGTTTCAACTGCATTGTAAGGTAAGTAAACCCAAAACCAACACTTGACCAACACCTAGAAATCTTGTACAATGGGAACATAGTGATTACGAAGATGTACACCGTGTGAACATTTGATACAAGTGTTAGTTTTTAAGTCACCTACGAATGAAAGTTATGACCCTTGTAAACTTTGCATAACAATGTCCAAGCGATTCATTCTTTGACTTCTTGGGATCCTCTCGACCTTACAAACTAGGAAACATGTGGACTTGGCAATTTGAATGATGAAAATTATGCTCAACACTTGTTCTGTCGGTTTTAGGTATACGTATCTTACGAGCAAAAGTGACACAACCTTCGTTCTTGAAAATGAAGATCCTCTTCCATTTTCGAAATGTAACACGAGGTAGTTCCAAATAACTCTACCAACATGACCATCACGTTAATATCAAGCTTACTCATTATCTCACAAAGGCCACTGCACTCCAGTACTGTAAGAAATCAGGCTTTTGACTCCACCTTGAAATACTTGAAGTCCCATAAGTCTCCTCATGCCCTCGACTTCAAAAACAACTTCACTCCAATTCATTTCCGCGTGATACAAAAATGCAAATGCGGGGTGAACGAGTTGGGCCGGAATCCGGATTCAATTTCAAGGACCCAACACCGCATTATGTTCGGCCACAGATTAGTTGGCAGCCAGCGCAGCAAGAACTAAAACACCAGGTAAGTTAAAGTCGGTACTATAATATAACTACTTAAGGTTATTTGAGTTAGGGCCACTTCACACGTGAGACTGAGAGCCCGTGACCATTGCACTTCAAGCACTCTCATTGGTGGAAAAGGCGGAGTCAGTCCAAGTTCGCTTCACACTACGCTTGAGGGACCAATGGAGTATGTGAATGCAAGATGGATGTAAACTCTACATGGATTCCTACATGGCATCAGGTGGATCATGTTTCATGGTCACTTAGACTATTCTCAAAAACCACTTCTTGGAGGTAGGCCTAACACAAAACTGGGAGACCATGGCACTCCAAACGCTCACAACCGTTGGTTTATTCTATTTAATCATATATGAGGACCCGCGTGAATAGACATTCATTGAATAGCATTTGGTTGACGGCCCGGTCACATATGACTTCACACTACACTTGAGGGTCCATGACCACACTACACGATTTTAGAGGTGTGTTGGGATGGCCTTTGGACACTTTTCTTTTGGGCTCTCACAATTTCATGGTCACGGCTCTTGGCTCGTGTGTGAAGTGGCCCTTAGTGAGCGGCTTTAATTTGTGACCACGGCCTTCAAAATCCTTAATTACCGTCGCAGTCATAGGTCTTAAACCACCACACAATTCTGACACTCATTTGTTAAAAAATAGGATTGGTTCAGGATGACACTACCTCCACAGTGGCTCCAAACCTTCATGACATGTGTGTTGGTCACTAAAAGGTGTTAGATTAGTGTTGTGAAAGTGTGGGAAAAGACCTATCTTCCTACTAGTGCTCCCTCAAGGGACGGAAACCCTCCTACTGACTTTTAAACAGTCGTCGTAGGCTGGACTAATTCTCTCGTGCTCTGTGACGTTGTCTGTGGCGCTAGCTACTTGTGCATCTTATTATTATTATTATTATGATGCCTGCAGTATAGTAGTACTACTGCTGATGAATTGATCGGACTGAAGGTGCCAGATTGACTACTCTACACTATTCACTGCTGCTGCTGCTGCATCACCGAATCTCAAATCAGACCATTTCTCATTGCACCTGCTGCCACCAACCGACAAAAACTTAACGTACTCACTTCCTTCCTTCCTTCCTTCCTTCCTTCCTGTGGCTGGCTCGTCCGCACACAGGCAGGCAGGCAGGCTCCCGCATGTGGCTCCACGATTTTGACAACTTCAGAGTCCGGACAATAGTAAGCAAGCCATACATATATGGAGAGAGACAGTCCAAACCCCATGTAGGTCTATTAGTAGTCAGATTGAGTACTCATAAGGTCGACGACCGAATCCCGTTTTCACAGCTTTAATTGGCCAACCTATTTCCATGCAGCGTGAAGGGAGGGGGGCACTTCAGGGATCGGGAGATTTTTGAGCTCACCCAGCTAGAATCCGCCCCTTCACCACTTCTACTGGTTTTTGCCAAGATTTGACCGGTTGTAAACTTGTTGATGGTCATGGATAAACTCTTTTATCATGCCTAGGTCTTAAAACCTCGTACTAGATTTGAGGCCACAACATGATGAAAGAGTAACCTAACATAGCATAGTATATACAAAAATGAAATTCATCAACTGTTAGAGTCGAAATCAGCAGTATCATCTTCACCTTCAAGAGGGAAACGCCCTGAAAGGTATCTCTGTGGATGTGAAAACAATCATCTAAACTTTTGTAGAGTTCCTTCATAAAGCTATGGCTTCCATTAGACACACTCATAATACATTTTAAATGCTAGCCGTCAACAATGAAATGCAATAATGAAGCAAAAGCTTCCCTTGTCCGCCATGCATTCACCAAATCGCTACAAGCCTACAATGAACACATAACCTAAACCCTAGAACCAAATGATATCCGGCCCTAGATGAATCAAACTCGATGAAATCCGTTTATTTCACAATTCATCCGGGTAAAAATCCTCCTCCTCAAAATGGTTGCTAGTTGAAATCCGTTTTTTGTTTTAAAAGCACCGGTTTCACATCCTCCACTTTCCCAATTCAACCGGACTTTTCACAAAACCAACCGGCCGCCATTACACTAAACACCGGTTCTCACCGGACACTGGGCCACTTCACACACGAGCCAAGAGCCGTGACCATGAAATTGTGAGAGCCCAAAAGAAACGGGTCCAAAGGCCGCCATCTCAACACACCATCCAAAATCGTGTAGTGTGGTCACGGACCTTCAAGTGTAGTGTGAAGTCATATGTGACTAGTCCCTCAATGGAATGCTATTTCAATGAATTCCTCTTCATGTGGGTCCTCACATATGATAAAACTAGAACAAATCAATGGTTGTGAGCGTTTGGAGTGTCATGGTCTCCTGGTTTTGTGTTAGGTCTGCTTCCACGAGGTGGTTTTTGGAAAACAATCCAAGTGATCGTGAGAAGTGATCCATTGGATGCCATGTAGGACTTCATGTAGATTTTACATCCATCTTGCATTCATTTGTATACTCCGTTGGTCCCTCGAGCGTAGTGTGAAGCGAGCTTGGACCGGTTGTGCCTTTGCCACCAACGAGAGTGCTTGAAGTGTAATGGTCACGAGCTCTCATCCTCGTGTGTGAAGTGGCCCTAATATGAATCTTTGATTATTGTTGACATGTCATGACTGAAATCCAACTTAGCCAAATGTCATTGGCTAAGTTGACAACTAGGTGTAGATTGCAAGTAAGCCACATTTATTGATGACGGGGATCAATCGTTTTTGATTTTGTAACTGATTGGTGATCAGAAAAAAGGTAGCCAATATCATGAGTAAAGGTCAAAGACATTATCCACTTAAAAAATTCATAATAATTTGGTACTTTCCAAAAAAATAAAAATAAAAATTCTTATTCTATTTCTCGTACACGAAGATTTGTTCCTCTGGTCATGCCTTAAATGTACATATGCAAAATCGCTTAAATGGTTGGGAATGGATGGGCTACCTTAAAGGCCTTAGGCGTAGTGTACGTTTATAATAATTGAATGCTGTAGTCAAAGTGGTGATCAATGACCAGGGAGAATTGGGGGCCGCTATAGGTGTTAGGAGAAGGTCTTCATTTCCTTCTCTTTTCTTCATGGCTCCCACCAAGCTCTCTTGCTCCCCAAAACACTGCTCTAACTTTGAGCTTTGGCATACCGTGCCTTTCTTATTCTATTTTATCAGTTGTAAGATACGTGGGTGTTATTTGGCTCTTTTTTTTGCATGTTCTCCAACTTCTACCAATTAGATTAACAAAACAAAACTCGTGTTGCATTAGCAAATCTACAATGAAAAATTTGCAGAAACTAGATTGAGAATCAGACTTCCCTTGATTTAGTTATGGTTACTAGCAGTGCATGTTTGTTAATTTCTTGATTGGGTACATAGGTCCTCCCAATTATTTTTGCTATTGAGTGTAGAGTAGTTATTGATATTTGAAGACATAGTCCAATCTCTTTTAAGCATGTGTCTTTATGACGTTTTCTCTTTGATCCTCACCAAACCACATGCCAATCAAATCTAGGGATCAGATTAAGAAAACGAGCCACTTAAGACCCATCTACATTAATTGCCTCAACCTTAACTCACAAGCAAACACAACAATCAACCATGGCCCACCCGCCTCCAACCTCCAAAAAAAAATATAAACAACCAACCCCACACCTACCTCGCACAAAACACACTCCACAACACAATCAACTTAACTTACCACAAGCAAGCCGGTGGCCTCCACCAATGAATGAGCCACATCCCTCGTTCAACGGCAAACCCTAAACCTTCAATCAAGGGGACTTGTGATAAATACAAGTTGGAACTTACCCTTCAAAAACTTGAAGAACCAATCTTTGCAACACACACACACACACACACACATGTACCTATTCTAAAAATGGCTCCAATCTACTTGACGGAAACTAGTCAGGTGGTCAAGCACCTCATGTGTTCCAATTAAGTTAAAATTTAAAGGTTAAAAAAATGGCTCCAAGTTTTTTACCTCCACCATCATTTCATTATAATATTTCATTACACAATTGTGCGGATGCAGAATTTACCAAACTTAGTTTCAATAGCTGACACAGAACATGTAGATTTATGGACAACGAATGAACTAAAAGCTAAGTTGGGTTGACAGTGCTCATGAACCTTACCACAGTGACATAAAAATAGCATATGACCACTAAATACAATAATAAGTGTAGTAACCAATAATTGGTGGCATAGTGTTTTTCACAATAAATTATTGAGGAAATTAGGGTCACTTGACACACGAGCCAAGAGCCGTGACCATGAAATTGTGAGAGCCCAAAAGAAACGTGTCCAAAGGTCGCTGTCCCAAGACACCATCCAAAATCATGTAGTGTGGTCACGAACCCTCAAGTGTAGTGTGAAGTCATATGTGACCGGGCGCTCAACCAAATGCCATTTCGATGAATTTCTCTTCATGCAGGTCCTCACACATGATAAAATAGTATAAACCAAATGTTGTGAGCATTCGGAGTGCCATGTCTCCCAACGGTTTTGCGTCAGGCCTACCTCCAAGAGATGGTTTTTGAAAATAGTCCAAGTGACCATGGAACATGATCCATTCGATGCCATGTAGGGATCCATGTAGACTTTACATCCATCTTGCATTCACATACTCCGTTGGTCCCTCAAGTGTAGTGTGAAGTAGCGAACTTGGACCGGCACCGCCTTTTCCACCAACGAGAGTGCTCGAAGTGTAATGGTCATGGGCTCTCAGTCTCGTGTGTGAAGTGGCCCTTTAGTACGGGCCTTTAACTGCCGAAGTTGCGGCCATGTGGTTTTTTCCTTTTCCAAAGGCAATCATTCACAAGGGGGCCAGGAGTCTCAGGTGTGGTGTGGTGTGGAGTGGTGTGGAGTGGTTGTTTTGCCCTTTTGGACTTTGGTCACATTGGCTCTTGACCAATACATACACCAAGCACTACATTAACTTTGTGGCAGGCCTTATCAATGAACGGGGAGAACCGACCACCACTACCACTATTGTGTCTAATTAGTGTGGGTTATTATTTGGAGTTACGTGTATCTATAACTTTTTACGGAGAGCATCATCTTTTACCCAAACAACAGTAGTGTACTAAATACGATATTTAGTGTCATATGGCATTTCATGTCACTGCGGTACCTTTTTTTTTTTAAATGACGCACTCTCTATGAATAAGTTTGCAAATGTTGTCATCCCAACTTACTTGCAGTTCATCCAAATGTCGATTATTGAAACGAATTTTGGTTTAGTTCGCATCCTAACAAACACGTGATGAAATATTGAACAGAGATGTCGTATATGCACATCCTCGAATCAGATTTTTCAAAAGAAAAAACTAACCACGTAACCAATACCAACATATGAGTGTTAGGCAATCACCGTACAAAGCTGAGAAAAGTATATATATGCAAATTTACCATTACAATAAGATTTGCATATTGTCGAGTGACGCAAGTCAATTGCCCAAGACTCATATGTCGTAGTGAACGAAGGTTGTATCCCTCACGAAAGGAACCTCGAGCTACCGTGTGATGTGGCTGATTATTGAAGAGTGTCTTTCAACTTTTTGCGATGTAATGGCTACTCATACTCTTGATGAGGTGGCCAATCAGACTCACAAGGGCGCATTATGAGCTTTATGCAATAGCTGTCTAGGGTCGGGGAATATATAGAAGGCACCGGCCACACCTATTGTGGAGATGTTGACAAGTTTTAAGTACTTATAATGATCTCAATTTACATGTGTGATTATCTTGTCGGTTCATAAATTCAAAGTGGATTCGGAAGCCGTGCAATTCAAAACATGATATTCAAATCTTAAATTTTGTTGCGATTTCAAAGTAGAAAGTTCATATGGTTCATTGTGATCATATATATATATATCGGGGAATGCATTCATGTTTACTCATTTTGGTCATGTGCCACATTGTGCATGGGTTCAACATGCTTGTTGTATAACATGTTATGATCTTGTCTAGCACCTTATATTCGTGGGACCACATGTGATGTGCCACATTTGTTTCCAATATCATGTATACAATCATTTGAAGTGTTGATTTTGCAAACAATGGCTTTACTACCCATATTGAAGTTGCCACTCATATTCTTTATGTCGCAGTGTGCTACATGATGGATTTGCCATATTTGCACATAGGTCATGCTATGCCTCTACTTGCTTTGTTTTTTTTGGAACATTTAAGATATAGTATGTGTCCACTATACCCTTAGTTTAAGTGGTCCACACTCCACAATAGACAACAAACCGAAATAGGTGCATATGTCTTACGTACGTAGGTTATGGTGGGTCATTTCTCTGCAAGCGTGGGCAATGATGGTGGGAGTCCATCCACAACAAGGGCCACAATTGATGAAACCGACTCCCCATCTTTTTCTCCTTTTTTCCCCCATTTATACACTCTACAGGAGACACATTGTTAGCTCAAACTTGCATTTTTTAGGAGTTTGGTATATGGTGTTGATGAAGTTCCATCCAAAGTTCAATTATGGAAAGCTTGACCAATCCTCAAGCTTTTGACACTAGTTTGAAAAAGTGTAGAGTGGGCATGCTCAAACACATGTGTGAAAGGAAGTTGACACTAAACAAAGGAAATTTAATGACAAACCAAAGAATGCTTAAGAGCCCCTAGACTTTGGCCCCCCTAACAAAAGCTCCAAGTCTTGACATTCCTAAAACCACCACCATGAGGTAGCTTAGGATTTTGACTTTGGGTTTGTGAATATTGACTAGACTTTATTGTAGTTGTTCCACATGGGATCCGTTGAGGCATCATTTAAGCATTGCAAGCATGGTAAAGCATTAAAGCTCTCAAGGTGAAGGTTAAAGTGTAAAAAGGACTTGAGTGAACAAGTGTGTGTAAGTGTCCAATGAGAATGCTCCTTTTACAAGTTCTCAACCTTTTTAATTTAAAGGGGGCCTTAGATTGGGCAACAAGCATGCATTGGCTTGCAGAAGGTTGGTATCATAAGTTTGTAGGTAACATGATGACTTGACCACACTAGCTGACGTCATGACGCCATTCCTAAGCATCCTTGATGAATATTTGTTGTTTTATGGTGTAGGAGTGTCCATGCCCACGGGATGATGGTTTAGGGTGTCATTGGAAGCGCCACCTCATAGTGGCCTCCACTATCTCCATGTAAGGTAGGCAATGGGCTCCACTCTATCTTGGGTTGGTTCAATATGGGTTTAGGGTGACTTATCAATGCCTATTTTAGACATTCTATACACCGCGTTGGGGGGGGGGGGGTTCTAGCCATTCTATTCACAAAGCCAAGGAGGTAGGCGCACAAAGCACAAAGGGGTCAGTTCCCATAATGCAAGGTGACGGTTTTGCAAGCAAACTAGGTTCGATCATGGAGGTGTCCATGTGGCTTTGCGCATCATTACTAGTTGGGCTTTGATTAAAATTGGATCTAGTACCCAACTAAGTTGTGTTGGTTCTATGCAATGAAGGTGGGGGTCCTCATCATATACGAGGCCTATGAATTGGTTTAATGAAGCTAGTGGTTTTGACTTTGAATATTCATGAAATATCAAGGCTTAAAAATTTCTTTCTTTATGCCTATGTTTAACCCAAAGGCTATTTAAAAAAAGTCAACCACATAGCCATATGAATGGCTTAAAGTGTTGGTTTAACCACCCACTACCTTATGTGCATATCAAAGTATGAAATGTGCATAAGTGAAAGAATATCATTTAGTTAATCTACAAGAAGCACTTCAAAAGATTGAACGATATTCACCTTGCACTACAAACACATATTTAAGTAACTTGACTAAGTCTAAATCTAGAATTATAACATGATGACTTGTATCAAAAGATCTTACAATAGGATTATATGGTGAGATCCTTCAATAGAATATGCAGAGTTGATAATGATAATATTATAGCAGTTGTTTTGATTGCATTTTCAATATTATAATTTTATACATTTAACATAAACTTTTGATTTTTCTTCATCTTTTAATAACACAATGTTCAAGTAATCATTAAGGATTCACACATTTTCCATTCAATTTAGGTATATCATAAGCATATTGTAAGATCCTATGATAGAATAAAAGCAACCAAGAAGTTGAGATTTAGAAAATATGTCTAGGTGAACATAAATACTATATGACATGAAAACTTGTCCATTACAACCATCCATTATGACTTGGCCATTGGTTGTCAACCATGGTTTTTGGCTATGGTTTTTTGATGATAAATACCAACCAAAAACCCTCCGGCTGACGACCAAAATGGTTTCATTTATGTATTTTCTTGTCATGAGTCTCAATGGCTGAGTTGCAATGGATGGTTCCAATGAACACATTTTCTTCTAGTGTTGACCTCGAAAACAGCAAGGTCAAGAAGTTCATGTACTCATATTTATATAATTTATCTTATTCTTGATTTCTTCTATATACGTTGAAATCTTCAAACTATTGTCTAGGCTTATAAAGGCAAATTGTTTTGTATAGTCATGGCTCCAAATTTTTAAACATCAAGTTTTGGAGCGTCACACAACATTATTCAGATCCATAACAATGTTCTGTAGGACTGACAATATTCCCTACATTCAGATTGAATATGGGAATGTCCAAAAATATTCCGTAAAATACTGTCATTCTCACATAACATTGTTATGGATTTGAATAATGCAATGCATTTTGCAAGTGATTGTATTTAACCAGGAGGCCTCCACATGGCCTTTACATGTGTATATTTTTTCATCACCACCTACAAATCTATAAGAAAACCTATGCCACTTTCTATGCTTTACAATAAGTGTTTCTTATCACAAAATGGTTCAATGTGTAGAGAGATCTTCCTCGAATAAACTTATGCACCTTTTGAAATTCTAGATTGTGTTTTCTTCAGCCAGGTTCCAAACTCTTGTGCATGGGACAAGCTCCCAACAAGCTTGGTTGTGAAATAAAGGTTTCAACTAGCATGATTGAAAACAAGTGAAAACTTTCTTGGGTCAAAAAACTTATCCTCCCCAGAATGTTCCCATTTGATTCACATTAGGGTTTTCGAATTTTGGAATGCGGGCATTACGCTCAAAATATCGTTTCATAATAGAATATGATTCGATAAATTCAATTTTCCAAAATAAAGGAAGGTCTCAACATGGTGATGTACATGACTTTCACAACTTTGCAACAATTTGTTTTTCTTCTTGTGAAAACTGAACCAACATTGAGTTTATTATTTTCCTAGGTGGATGCTACAACCATTGTAAACACAAATTGACTGCTTAGAAGAAAAAGAGAATGACATGTTCAAATACTCAAAAGAATTTTTTGACTCATAAAAAAACCAACAAAAGGACCACAAAACTGTATTCAATGTCTCCATGATAAAGATCATATATGTAGAGGATTAGTTTGGGCCCATGTAGTCTCGGCTCATTGCACTCATGCAAGTGACTTAATGTCATGGTTCATCTCACACCATCTGCTCTACATGTTGTTGTCAATGACCAACTATTTTTGGATAGTTTGGACATCAACAACCTCACCACCAACGTGCCCATAGTCCTTGTCTTGCGAATATTGTCAAAATGTTATATTTAGACTAAGATATTGAATGGATTGGGTGACTTCATCACGATAAAGGCACATGGTTGGTGCCCAAGACCATACGAATTTTGGTTCATGGCAAGTTTTGTACCATGGGAGGTGCAAGTAAGAAATGCCCTTGCAAATTTGTTGTTGATTTATCTCAATTGGGTCACACTAAATTAATATGGGAATCAGTTCATCCAAGCATATAAATTATTGGTGAAAATCTATATTTTCACCCTCCCCATGGTATGTACGAATGTTGGTATGGTTTACAAGTGAGTGCATGGTATCAATAATCAACAATTATAAGGGTATCAAGGAACTTGAGCTTGGGTATCAAAATATTGATATATGGTGGGTATGTCAAGATGAGAGAATCTTTTTATATCCAAGTTATTGTCTAGGGCAATACCATTCTACATCACATTGACAACTAAGGCAATTTTGCTTAGATACGAAGTTTTGTGCATAGCATATAAACCCAAATGCTATCAAATAAAAAATGCCGTCAAGTACCCATACCCTACTAGTATCCAAAAATGTTAAATCCTCATGATAAACACCCAAACAATAAAGCAATTGACTTAATTTTATTCATCCAAGGGCAAAACGAGAAGGTGTCTAAATCACTGTATATAAATGATTTTCATTTATGGACTTTACCTGATGGACACGAGAAAGACGACTTTCGTGTATGGATAGAATTAAGCCCAAGGCTTTAACAATGGAATAAACGACCACATCCGTGTCTTCACAACATAGCCAAATATTTCACTCATGAATATGAGATATGGATGAAACACTAACGTAACTCGAGTGTGTTCACCGAGGTTATCGATCAATCGATAACATTGCATCGCTACCTCCTCCACGGTAGAATGGTAGCTTGCTTGTGACATAGCAGCAAGAAGTTCCAACTTCAATACAACAAAACACACACACACACACATTGATTAGAAGCACAACTATTTGTTTGTTCGAACTCGCAATCAATGATCGGGGAGAACTGGCAGTTAGTTACAAATGAACCGGTTGAGTTTGAGAAATAACCGGTTGAAATTCAAAACTGCAAGAAAATTATCGACAATTTTAGAAGAATCTATAGAATATACCCCAATTTAATAAAAGAAAACCGGAGGATGTCAACATGTAACCGGTTGGACTTTGAAACACTAGGATCTCAACCGATTATGCCCAAAAATCTCCCCGATCACTGCTCGCAATACTCTACTTGTTGGATATCTTATGTGTTTTCACGTAAGTATAAGAGTCACTTGGTAACGTAGTTCCGGTGAACAAGCGAATACAATACCAGACCAACACTGGTATGTTCATTATAACTGCCACGAGAACCTACCCCAGGCTTTTATGATGCACACATGCAGTCAGTCAGCCAGTCAGTCAGTCAAAAAGGTGGTGCTCTTTGACTCGCTGGGGGCATATGTATATATATGTTTACGATACCACGAAGTTTCGATGCTAACGACCACATCGCTCGAGTACATCCTCCATGGCTGATGATGAGTGCTTTTTCAACGGCGATGCCTTCCAGTAGACATCACCAAAAGCCACAACGAACGCTGCTGCCTTCGACGTGAAACCTGCACTCTTTTGCTTTGAGCTTTCATTTCGACCAAGTTCTGCTTGTCTGTCTGTGTGTCTGTGTGTCTGTCTGGACGTGGGCTCGGATCCGTTTCCCGTGCTTGCTTTCCACCATAACTCTCCATAGCTTTCCACATTCCCCAATTGGGAAAGCACCCCAGATGCGTGCATTCAACCGTGCCTCGCTCCTCAAGAAAGAAAGTCACCGCATGCATCGAAGCTCGATCCTCGAATTCGGCCGTCGTTTTGTCGCGAAGGAAGCTTGCCCAGGAGCTGACTTGCTTTGGATGCAACCAACAGGTGGTGGGTGGTGTTCAAAGGGCCAGGGCTAGACACCGGGACACCCTCCTCTTTGAGCCGGGCCCTCATGCCCCGCCCACGTGACATGAGGTGAAGACACAAGCGATGAGATTACAACATGTGGTTATGAAGGTGACTTCTAGGGATCAAACCCGACACATGTTGTAAGGTAGAAATACCATAACCCGTGAAAATAAGGTGATTCATTCGCATTGAAGATCGGGTCTGACAATCATGAGATAGTTTTCCAAGATAGACGAGAAGGATTCATGAAGAATGAATGCAAGTTGTTTCATATTTTTCTGCCTCATACAAAAAATGATACAATTTTTCAAAGTGGAAAGTTGTCCAAATCCCTACTCGTTCACTCGATTCTCCCTACACCGAACACGGTAATCCGCATTTCCATACATAACATCGCCTAAATCGGTTACCTCATGAGTACATTAACACTTGATTCCCATTGGCTACACTAAGTGTACACGCATTGAAGTTGCCGACGAGGCATGATCCGTTTTAGAAATGGCACTTCACCTTTCTGACGGCGGTATGGTGCATGGCTAGAGGGTGGTTAACGAGTTATGGTATTTCTACCTTAATCAGCAAAAGAAACACTTTGCCAACATAACAACCACCCTCAAGGTACCCGTAGCCACACACACTTTATTGAATATACAAATCTTAAACCAATGGTGGGGCTCATTTGGGTCACCTACTTACATGCTTACCATAAGGGACCACTAGCACTTGTCCCGTAGCGTTGCTTCTCAAATCCATTTCCAGTTTACATATGAGCTTGTGGTTACGATCAAGGTGAAGTGTCCCTCATTCATGCAAGCCCACGGAATTGGCGTCGTCATCATCTTTCCGCTTTTTGACATGTAGGTTTCTTATTTAGATCATTGACCCCATAGTTAGCATCAAAGGCCCAAAAATAATCTAGAGGGACTTGTTGAGATGAATTGTTTACACATCGACGGGGGTCAAGGTTTCACAAGACCCCCTTTACCTTGATGATAGTGTTGGGGGTCCATCTCGAAAAGGTGGATGTCTAGCGTGGAATGTTGTCATGCGAGCAGTGGGTGGTGAGTAGTGAACGGTGAGAAGGGAAAACCATCATGGAAATGCATGCACTTGTATCTTATAATTATGGAAATATGAGAGGATTTGGGGAGTTCAATGGAGTACTCTTGGGAAATTATTGAAACATGCTATTTTGTTTGAATTTAAGAATGGAAGGCACACTTTGGAGAATGTGAAAAAATGTGATTATAATCAAATAATGATGTAGATGGTGTAAAATCACGTATGAATTGAAGTCTGATGATTATGGTTTTTTAAGGAAAAAAAACTTCAATCCTCAATCATGCTTGGAAATAGACAAACAACTAGAGATTAGAAGTTGTTTGATTGAAAACCAAAAAATGTACAAAAATTTAATAAATGTGTAGTTAGGTTTTTTCTATTACTTAAAATAACCCGAGGAACACAACTCATGGCACAAGGTCTCATAATAGGTTGAGCTAGTGTTTATAAGGATTAATGTCATATTGAATTAAGGTTTCTAATAATAATCTATGTATTTTACTCCATAGCTATATTATAATGCTCCATAGCATTGGAAATATGTCCCATGGATGATTATATGTAAAATAGAGTGCTAGATAATTCCTCCATCTTACTAATCTGTAGAAGAAAAAAATAAGGTCATAGACATAGGGTCCCCCTAAAAGTGTGTAGTAGGATCAATAGAATAATTATGGGTCTGACTACCAGAATGAAGAAGTGTGTAGTTTTTGTCCAAATTTGAGTCAAGCATGTTAGTATGGAGGGAAATGTTGTGGGTTTTTTTGGGGGAAGGAATGTGTTGGTGCTCCTCAATGGCCGTTGGGTTTTGCAACGATTCTGAACATGTGGGACCCTCTAACTAGTATCCAAGTGCTATTGGTTGTGTTTTGAATGGTATTTTGAACGGTTTAGGATTGGTATTACCAATTGAAACCAAATAAATGACAATTTGAATCGTATGGAATGTTTGTTGCTCACATAGTCGGTTTTGCAATGCTATAAGATTCCGTTCATTATTTAGTGCATGTACGATTTATTAAAAAAAAGCCAAAAAATTTCCTCTCTAAACAATAAAAAATAAAACCAGGGTGTTAAAAATTACGTCAAAGTAGATTTTTATCTACAAATAGGGAGGAAAAAATTATTGAGAGGTGCATAAATATCCCCCATTAAATATTCCATTATCGCACATGGTTACAAAACGTAAGGGGGTGTGATCACCCCGAGAGGCTTGGCTATGGCCCTTCAACTATCTCCAATCTCATTTGTGCCCATCCAAGGCTTCACTAAATTCTCTCATCCCCACTAGGCTATTGACTTTCTTTCTCCGTGTGGGAGTTGACTTCCTCTCAACCTTCCATTGGTCATGTCCATTTTCCAATCTTTACTAGGCCATTACCCTTCTTGAGCTTACTAATTCTTCATCTTAACTTTCTCAACTAACCTCCTTCGGTTTGCAAAGGCTATCGCCCTTCTAAGGGCAATTATTCCTCACTCCCTCTCACATGTTATTGTCTTATCACATGCCAGTGGCTTTCATTCATTTCTTCTCTCAAATTGGGAGGTGCATTCTCTCATTGCCTACCACTCAAACTTTACTCATTACTCGCGTTTTTTGCCATGAATTTATCTAGGTTATTATAAGTCTTGAAGAGTTACTTCTCTCCTTCCTCTCTTTCGAGTCAATTGCTCGTCTTGGACTCTATTGATTCCTAACCTTCTACAATTTTACCCGTTCACATTAATGCTTGAAGGCTATGACCTCATAATCAAACACTCTCATAGCCTTTCATTTTTCTTGCTCTCACTCACATACAAAACCTTCTCAGACAATTGCACTCTTAATTACACTCTTAACCATAACATTGGTTGACATAATGTCTTATCATACTTTATTATGCCAATTTATCACTCAAACTTACTTTTCCTTGGCCTATCACCGACACTTACCCTTAGCTATGATTATTCCAATCGTTGATTAATTGGTTCTTAATCCTCAAAGTCCTTTGGTCGAGACTCAAGGTGATAGCCATTATTCCCCCACATACAACCACTCTCCTACACTTCAAAATACACACAATCATCAGCCAATATGCCAATTTAAACACATCAAGATGATTGCCCATAAAAATCATTCATTCACTCTCAATCATAGTTGTCGATAAGTTTTAGAGTCCGAATCACACGGCTATGTCTGCCTAATTATCATGTCCTCAAGCATCTCACTTGGGACTCTCTCTCTCTCTCTCTCTCTCTCTCTCTCTCTCTCTCTACCTTGCCATACATAAATTACTGAGCTCAGTAAATATAATCTTTAAAGGGTAAGTACCTTAGGGTTAGAAGAGCTCTACCTAACTATTGTCCGCCATAGATTCTGCTCATTGCATCTACGGACAAGGTTGAAAACCTAATCTTATAATAAGAGCAAGGGCTTGAGAAAGTACCCTTTCACTCAAAGGTTAAACTACACTAGGCGTTTATCTTTGGTAAACTCTGTGATTAGGGTAGAGGAAGTTAACTAGTGGGTGATTTAGGCTAAGTGCTTCAATCCAACCCCACAAGAAACTTCAATGGCAAAGGAACATGTAAAATACTCTTTTTTGGAGTATGTGGTAATGCAAAATCAATAGGTGTATTGTTGTATGATTGTGTGACATAGATAACAATTGGGTTCTGTTGTTATCCACCTCGTGTACGTGACTAATCCTCATTTCTTGTTGGTTGGTTGCATGGGCACAGGTGAGGCAGACCCTTCACAATTTTGAACGACATCCTTAGGTTTTGCTTATCTTTTTGGGTTCATACACTTAGTGCTCATATAATGTATGTATTCCGTGATGAAGAAAGTGAATACTTACACATATACTCCCTCCGTTTCATATCAAAAATTACGTTTGGACATAATTTGCGTTACGAAACAAAAGATACGTTTGGTGAAATTTCTTTCAAACTTCGTCAAACGAATTGGAATGTTGCTATAAACAATGTAAATGTTGTTGTTGATGAACTACCAAGTCAATCAACTAACAATTTACACTTATTTAATAATTGATATTTGAACTCAACCTAAACCCAAACATCAACACAGTTTTATGTGTATCATTCGTCAATGGTGATGAGCAGGCGTGTTGCCTTCAACAAATTCACGAGCATTCCTAACGATTTCTCTCAAACAATGCAAAGTGTGAGGACCACGAGTCTCAACCTCACTACTCATTAGCAAATGAGCTTCGGTGCCATCCGCCCAAAATGACGGGCTTCCAATGAAATTGGCGTTAAAAAAAATTTGATTTTTTTTTGGACACCCCTAGCTCACCGGAAAGTGCTTAGTGAGAGCTATATAACGCACACAATTTCGTGCTAAAAATGCTAAAAATGACCTTAATCCCACATATTTAGTGAAACGTAACTTTTGATATGAAACGGAGGGAGTATTGATTATTGGGTTATATTTTGAAGTGCATATGGTGACAAAGGTCCTTTCAAGTTTTTGACTATAAGTTGTTTAGTACATACAAGGTTATTTCAAACAATGCAAGGTGTGTAGAGTTAGTTGAGTATGAGTTGCATACAATAGATGGTGTCAACCCATGGTTACACCATATGATAGAGTTACTAAGACATGCATTGTACTGAAATGAAGAGGGATCCCACCCACCCACCCACCCGGGTTTTTGTTAATAATACAAAGATATGTATATGAATGGAATGGCCTCTATATGGAGGATGTTTTCTGAATATGACTATGCTTGAATATAAGCTTAGTTCTTACCAAGAAATGCCCAGCTCTCTCTCTCTCTCTCTCTCTCTCTCTACATTGCTTCTACATTGAGACTGCCAAATTTTTGCATATGCAAATTACATGTTTCTTCCTTGGCCAACCTTTTTTCATTGAGTTAAGAGGAAGGAGAAGGTGGTTACAAGCCATAACCAACTTATCATGGCAATAGCCTTCTAATCCTACTATGGATGACATTCTAACTACCAAACACTAGATGAAAGCCAATACAAGTTGTAAAATTGCCCATTTCTGTCGGGATATGGCCAAAAAAGTGGCTTACAAAATGCAAAGGAGTAAATGTCCACATGTGGATGCAAAAACATGAAGAATCATAGCTTCGGGTTTTATCAATGCTTCAACAAAAACTTGCAATAACAATGCATCTTTCTCCATCATTTAGTGGCTAAGTATCCTTATTTATTAGGTTAAAAATATTTCAATATCCTCAATATCCAAACCTAAACCAACAATGGATTTTCGGAAATTGAATCGCACCAAAAGACATCTTCTTGTCCACAAACATTACAATGTGGAATCCCCTAGTCTGCATGACCAAAGACAAATTGATACTATCAATCAATCATATGAATAATTTTAAAGGTAGAATGCAAAAATCATTCGATTAAGCATTGATTGTTTGAGAATTGTCAACCCTTGAACACAAGGACAAGTCATTGAAGTCCCACTAATCCTTCTTAATTGCAAATTCATAAATCTTTGCATAAATCATTACATCTCCTTTTACATATTTAATCTTTGGGGTCTTTAAGAGCATGCACTTCTTATCGTCAAGATAAGAATGTGCAAATTCAAATTAAGCTTCAATGTGGCTCATGTTGTACTTCTTCCAAGCTAGAATGTGTTTCCAAAGGTACATAAACATTGGGAACTGGTAGGCCTTCTGGATTATCAACAATAATAAGGTCAAACTTAGAACGACTACGAGACACTTGTAATCACAACAAAAAATTGGTATTATAATCCAAAAATTAATAACTTTAGCTTCATCGAAAGAAATCAAACTTGAGGTTCATAATGTTACTATCTTTAGGACATCCAATCTCTCAATGAAGGTAGGGTTTGTATCCACTCCATTCTTCATGATTGTATATATTGATGTCGTCTTACAACAAATGCATGTGGCAAGACGAGAGTGGATACATACCCAACTTTATTACCAACCACCTTTTGTTGTAAAACCTATTGCGAATGAGCAAGAGATTGGACACTAAAAATGAGAAGAGATGGGATAGGCATAGGAATTGGAACAAAAGCTATTTGTGTAGAAGCAATTTGTATCTCCGACACAACTTGCAATGGTGTTGAAAGCACATGAACTTCATGCATTGGAGGAATGACCATACCTTTTGCTACACATTATCGTTTACCTCAACATGAGTTGGTGTGGGTTGCGCCTGTGTGTCATCATCCATTATATCTAAATCATCTTTTATTTGTGAGAAACCAACCTACAACCACCCCATATTTCTCTTATGTTGGGTGAAAGGTAAGTGGATAACCCATGGACTAGGGAGATTTTTCCAAAGTGTCAGTGTCCCATGACCTCAACCAAGAGTTCGTGAACATGTAGGGTTCACCTTCATGTGTCCATGTCGATAAGAAAGTTGGAAAGATTGTCATTGCCACCACTTCTGAAGGCACAAGTTCTCTCATGATGCATCTAAACACAACAATATACACTCACATAATACAAGGAATTTGAAAATGAACCATAGAAGAAGCGTGAGAAGAAGATCATGGAAATGCTCAATCAACTTATAAATAGATAAAAAGCTAAAATTACTCACTTGACGGCAATTTTTCATTGTGGATTTCTGACAAGGACGAAAGAGATAGAAAATCCCAAGGCGCCCCCAAAGAGGGGTTGAAAAACTTTGTCCATGTTGCACGTGACAAGATATTATCACGCCAATCCATATTGCCCAATTGACCTTTTATAACCTTTGCACTTTGTTTCTCTATCTCAAAGTCGAAACTTGAAGAAAAGGGGGGGGGGGGGAAGTTGGAAGAGAACCATAGATTGTATCCTCGGTGATGAGGTGACAATTTCACATTTCATTCGAACTTCATTTCCTCTTGTTTTGGTTCTTTTGATGGCCCTTTGGGCGCAATCCACACAACCTTACAACCACCCTAACGTCATACTTAGGCACATTCAACAAATGGTGGAGGGGCTAGGACTTGATCACTTGGCCACCTCAACATGGCATTAAGTCCCCAAGGGCAAGTTTGGGGGGGGGGGGTTGACTTCTTCTTCCTTTAAGCCCATTTAGCAATCAAGACCCACATTAGCTTTGGCAAAAACTTTTAAAACACGACCCACACAATGACATAGAAACTTGGCAAAAAGAAAATAAAAGAAAATAAAAGAAACCAAAAATTATATCCTTGGCCCTGAGGTGATAGTTTTAGGTTTTCTTAAGAAAAACTATCTTCTGAAGTCAAAACTTGAAAATCAAATAATTAAAAATTAATTAAAAGAATCAGAAGAATAAATTGTATCCTCGGCATTGAGGTGACAATTTCGGGTTTTTTTCCAAAAAAATCTCTCTTGGAGTCCAAACTTGAAAAAGAATGATTTTTTTATTTTTTTTATTTTTGTGAATTTAAGAAACCATAAATTGTATCCTTAGTGCCAAGGTGACAATTTCATGTTTCCTTCGAACTTTGTTTCCTTTTTTTTTTGTTCTTTTGGTGACCCTTTAAAAATCCATCAAGTCGTTTGGTTTTGACGATATCACAAAGTTCATGGACAAAACCATCCATTTGGGTTACCTATGATTTTTGGATGTCACTTAATTTGTCACTTCCTTCATCGCGCTCAAACATAGTCTTATAAGATTTAGCAAACAAGGTAATTAGCAAGTCTATTGTTTTGAGGAATTTTTTTCAAAAAAATCCATCCTCTTGTACATCACAAAACCAACAACTTTGTTTCCATCCAACCGAACCACCCTCAAATTATCTTGAGCAAATAAAGAATTTCAAGTGCCAAAACCTCAAGATGAGGACCCAAGATCAACACCGGATGGCATTGCAAGTGTGTATATCACATAGGAGAATGGTGTGTGCATCTATTGAATTAGAGTGATGTTTTCATGCTTCAAAATATAGTATGTTGTGGACTATGTTGAATGTGTAGGAAAACAATCCAAGTTTTGTGCCATTTACTATTTACATGGAATTATTCATTAATTACACTAATGATAATTAACAAGGTTTTCTAACACCATTGCCCTAGGGCGTGGCTAAGGATGTACTACGAACAGACACTCTAGTCACTCCGGCGTCCTCCGGAGACCGGAGTTCTTCTTCTAATTAACAAGGTAATTGTTAATCACCCTAACTATGCTTACCTGTTAAATTTGATGAAGGAAAAGGCATCCTTCAGTGGTAAGTATAATGTTGTGAGGTGGGTATCCTTGCCCTTTCACGTGACCTCAATGACAATATCCACACGACATTGGAGTACACCAAGTAATTTGAAGACACCCATTGTATGGACAAGATTTTCAAATCCATACTAACAAGGCGTGCTTCATAAATTTTCACTTTTGGTCTTGCATCCTTCTTTTATTTTTATTATTTTTATTATATAGCAAATGCACATGAAGAGCAAACAATGTATGTGTTAGTAAGTGGAACAAGGCTTGAGCCTTTAAACGTTAAAGAGTTGAGAGGTAAGGACATTGTTAGAATCGTTGTTAAACCTCGAGCGTATGAGAGGCCATGTCAAGATGTCAAAGTATGGAGGGGTTTAAGATCACTTCTTGATAATCCAAACTGAATTTGTCATAAATCAAAATATAGTAATCTATTTCATTCATCATGTGCACTAGTCTAGTTTAAACATAAACATTTATACAGAACAAATTATAGGGAGATTTGAACTCATCTGAACATTGACAGACTCAAATACATACAACATATACCTAGTCATTGTTGGAGTCGCGAATGAATTTATTTCCACTTACTTTATTGTAAAGGTTGTGCTAAATATGGAGTCAATATGCCAAGTATAATATTATTCCAATACTTTTTGGGGGCTTGTCCAAATTGTCACATATTCGTTTTAATACACCCCTCGTTCTTTAAGGATTTAAGTTTAAAGGATCGAGAGCTAAATATATTCTTAGAGTGGGTTTACATCAGGGTATGAATTCAAGATAGTTGGGGTCCAAAACACCTCTTAATGGATCTTACTTCTAGACCCAAGATTATTCCCTAGGCTTGAAGATTAGTTCCTCAAGATAAGAGAAAGGGTAGCTTCAACCCAAGGCCTTAACCCAAATTCCTTGGGACTTCGAGGTTAAGCTGCCTCATGCTGGAATAGCACTCGGGATGGGGGACCTTCCTAGCACTTGTTTTATGGTGCACCCTACCACCTATGATCCGCCCAATCACAATGGGGGTTTATGGATGAACTGGATACTTCAAACCGACCATGTGAGAATCCGGGGGCTTGCCCTTGGGGGAGATAGGTGTTGGCTAGCTTGTCTACAAGGTGTTCACCTTTGAAAGGAGGTGAGGTGGACGAGGCCAATTTGGTTAGCTTTCTTAAATCAAACACTTGTTTTTGGCACGTAATTGGCATTACAATTGCTCTAATTTGGTGGGTGAGTAATTAATACATGCTAATTTAGTCACCACCTTGATGATATTTGGGTAAGTCATATCTGCAAAAAAAAAACTACACCCACCATCTATTCTAATTAGGAGTGCTATCTACCGAGTTATGACACGCTTGAATTTTGTGGGTGAGGTGGGCAAATTAGGAGGTGGCATGTGGTTTTGAGGTGCCAACCAACTTGTATTGTGGGTATTCTATAATGAAGAGCTAGTTTGGCAACATTTTATCTTGCCCATGACCACTTTTGTCGCAACCCTTGCTAGTCCCCCTTGACCATCTTGCCAATTTTCAATTTTAGCAAAGGTTACGAGCGCTAACCATTCGCATTCCGCCATGCTAATGGTTAGCTCCTCCTACCCCGGACCTTATAGTTCATAGGAGGGAAACCAACCCTCCTACTTTGCTTTCGGGACTCACCCCTTAATCGGTAACCCATTCCTAGATGTGGACTTCCATCCATGGAAGTCCAATCCCATGTTGATCATCGCATTGCCGGAGCAACACTACAACAACCCGAACCATACTAGGCAACTATGGCCTCACAATGGGCCAATGCCCATGGAGGCCTTGCCGTTTGGCCTCGGGTGGGTGAGGCCACACCACCTCACCCATATAAGCCTCTAGGACTTTACGCGGGGCCCCTACCCCACCGTCAACCAACCTCTTGTCTCTCTACCAAGAGTTGGGGCCAAGTGGACACTTTCCTTTAGCTGCTGGGCCTAGAACCCCCCCAGCAGCTTCAGACCATCATAACTTCCTTGTATGAAGTCTGATCATAACAACCAACCACTCCATCCTCATCTACGCTTCACGTAGATGCCCATGGACTCCTCACTTGCCTCATTCAGGCAAGTAATGAGGAAGTTATGCCTGCTTGAACCTTGGCAGTCCCGGGAATCTCTCCCAGGCACTGCTGTACCAGGGCGCTGTCCCGGGACAGCGCCCCACTCAAATGGCCATAACTCCTAGCTCACACGTCAGATTGAGGTGTTCTTGAGCATTCTAGAATCACCACGCCATGAGCTACGCATAGCTCATGGCCTTACCCTAGTGCCTCCTAGTCTCCGTGGCTGGGAGGCGTTCCCAACGCCCGGGGCCCTCACCCACACTAGGATCACTTGGGCCCTCTCACCAACGGCGCCACAAGTCCCGGGTGTCACTCCGGGGTCCCCCTTGTGCCCATGGTGTTTCGGGCACTCCTCATGGAGGGGTGCGCGACACTCACCCCCACCAAATGGAGTCGATGCCCTCATCGACTATACTCGTAGTCGGCACACCAATTCTCAAGTTGCCATCCTCTATGGTGCGGCATTGTGTTTACCTTAGGGCGCGACCCCCACAATGCATCTTCAAATTTGGCATAGTCCCAAAGGTGTCGTTCCTAGGTGGTCCGTTAGCGACCTTGGATCTCTCATCCAAGGACCTAACCTATACTAGACCCACCTACTTTGGGACTCACTTGGGTTGCCCCTACTTTGGGGCCTCCCCCGTTAGGCTCCACTAGCCTAACGTGACACATCTAGGCGAGACCTCAACGCTTCCACTAAGTTGTCTCGGTTGCAACTCCGAGATGGCTTTCCATTGTTAAGCCACGCCTCGATCGCACGGGGGTGATGCCCAGTCCCGCCCGACTTGGTTCCCACTTTGCTCTTTCGAGACATGGGTTCATGACTCCCATGCGCCAACTTTCGTTCGCTCGCGGGTAGCACTTTTATGAGCACACGCCATCACCTTGTCCCCGCCCGGACAAGCCCAGAACTAAGAAGTTTCTTGGTTTTATCCAAGGCCCCTCCAAGCCATGGCCCCCAATTACTCGGCTTACCCAACCTAGTTTGGCATCTCTATTCCCCCTCTTCCATTAACCAAGCACAAGTACAAGACTAGGACCTCATCTCATACTTTTCTCTTTGCACCACTAAAGTTTGGACTTTATTCCCTCAAGCCAAAGAACAAGTTCATGTTGTGGAGCAATTAACCTCGAAGCTAAGTGTGCTACTAGCGTCTCTCCCCCACTAAAGGAGATTGATGTCCTCATCAATGCCTACGCTTCATTTTATTGGAATGTCTAGCCTTAGTTTCTTCAAAGTGCTTCACCAATTCATTGGTGTTGACCATGTCTCTTGCCGCCACCCAAGCGGTTTCTTTCTCATGGTATCCTCACCATTTCACCAAGTACTCCTTTGTACATTTTTTTTCATTTTCACTTGGGCTTCCTACACTTGAGGATGACCTCTTACCTCATGTTCTAAATGACCTCCACAAGGTCGGGACTTGGCCTAATCACTTGCTTGTGATCGGGCCACAAGGTGTCGTCCTAAAATGACTTTTGTTATGAGACATGAAATGTCGGATGCACTTTGATCTCGGGCGGTAATTCCAACTTATACATGTCCTTGAACACTTGTTCCACAATGGAAAACGAAGCTCCAATTTTGGACATGAACGTTTGGAGTAAGGCCTTTGGGCAAGGTGAAGTTGTCCACATTCAACAACACCTTATTGGCCCACCTCATACTCCACGTCGCGTCTTCCGGCATTGATTTGCACTCCGTAGCACCTTCGGGCTTTCTCCACCAACAACTTGGTCATCTCCAAGACTTGTTTACCATCCTTGGCAAGTCCTCACCATCTTGGTTGAACTCTAGTGTTGAATGTGCCCCCTCGAGAGCTAGGTTAATAGGTTGGAGCGCATCCACTCCATAAGCCACCACGAAAGACCACCCCTTGGTAGCCAAGTGCGTGGCTACATTGCAATTACAATCCGCTCGACCCACATAGTCCGCCCAATCTCCTTGGTCCGCCCCCACCAAGTTGCTCAAGTATTGCTTCAAGACTCCATTCACATGCTCCGCTTTCCCATTCATTTGGGAATGCAAGGCCGTGCTAAACCTTAGTTTCATTCCGACCTCCTTAGAGAAATGCATTGAAAATGCAATTGTGAACTTTGGATCTTGATCCCACACAATCACTCTTGGCAACCCGTGGTGCCTCAACCATCCTTTGAGAAAAGGCTATGCGGTCTCCAACGCGGTGGCGGTTCCCATAATCGGCACCATGTGTCCCAACTTGGCAAACCGCTCTACCATCAACAAGATGGCATCATACCCATGTGACTCCGGCAAACTTGTGATCAAGTCCATGCACATACTATGCCCTGGCGCCGACGGGATAGGCAACGGTTGCGAGAAACCGCCTTGCTTTTGGTAAGAGGCTCGGTTCACTTGGCACTTTATTCACGCCTTCACAAAGTGGGTTATATCCTACTTTATGCACCGCCAATGGTACCTCTTTGACACCATTCTATGGTGGTTTTCTTTTTCTCCTCTATGGCCGGCAATAGGACTATCATATTCCTCCTTCAAAACCGATAGCCTCAACTTGCCTTGTGGCACATACACCCAACTTTGCTTGCACTTGAACAATCCGTCCACCAACTTAACCTCTTTAAGCACCTTGCTCTTGCGAAGCTCACCTAAAAGCCTTTGTGCCTCGGGGTAGTTAATTTACCCCTCCCGTATCTTGCATCACAAGTTTTCTTCGCCGACACACATTAGCCACAAGGTTTGGATGGTTCTCATTGCTTGGAACTCTTCCGGTCTACTTCGCGCATCTGGCACCACATTTCCATGGTCCGGTTTGTGGATCAAATCCACCTCCATAAGCGCCCAACTATCATGCCACTGCAATGACTTGGCGCTCACTTGCGCTTGTATGTTAAAATACTTTTAGGACACATTGTCCATGTAGACCTTTGCTTTGTGCGACCCCAAATAGTGTCGCCACGTCTTCAAGCAATGCACTACGGCAAAGAAGTTCTTTGTCATCAGTTGGTTGTCTTCTTTGACAACCATCGAGCTTCATGCTCCCAAATGCAATGGCCATCCATCGTACACATAATCCACCATTGGCAAAGGCACTCACCCCCTTATGCACCTCAAAAGGCTTGTCAAGCTCCGCGAACTTGAGCACGGGCGGCGAAGAGAACTTGCTCTTAAGCTCCCCAAAGACTCGTGACAAACATCATCCCACTCTTGGGATAGCCATTTCTTCCACAAGTCGGACAAGGTGGGAGAACCATCGAGCTTTATGCTCTCATATGCAATGGCCATCCATCTTGCATCAACATCCGCCAATGGTAAAGTCACTCGCCCCCCGTATGCACCTCAAAAGGTTTTTCAAGCTCCGCGAACTTGAACACGGGTGGCAAAGAGGAACTTGGTCTTAAGCTACTCAAAGACTTGGTGGCAAGGCTCATCCCACTCTTGGGATAGCCATTTCTTGCACAAGTTGGACAAGCTTCTACAACCATGGAGCTTAATGCTCCTATAAGCAATGGTCATCCATCTTGGATCAACATCCGCCAATGGTAAAGTCCTTCGCCTTCATGTGCACCTCAACATGCTCATGAAAACCCGGAAACTTAACCACATGTTGTGAAGAGAACTTACTCTTGAGCTCCCCAAAGGCTTGGTGACAAGGCTCATCCCACTCTTGGGATAGCCATTTTTTCCAACATGTTGACTAAGGTTCTAGCAACCTTAGAAAAACCATGAATGAAGTGGTGGTAGTAGTTGTCTAGGCCAACAAATGACCTTAGCCCTTTTCTTGAATCAAGGGCCAATTCTCTTCTTGGATTGCCTTGACATTCTTCATGTTCGTCCACCAACTTCCTTTGTCACCACATACCTCAAGAACTCAATCTCTCGTTGAGCAAAGTTATTTTTCACTTCTTGGCGGTAACTTTTTGGGCAACACATTGGTGAATACATCCTTGTATCTCACCAACATCCCACCAATGTGGTTTGGAGGAGGCCCATCTTTCCTAGCCTCCCCATACATTCCTTGGAGTTGCTCCAATTGAACCACGACCATTATGTTTTCTATTTTTCATTTGGTCCATTAAGACCAAATTCAACTTGGGTCCTCCTACCATAGGAGTCCTTGTCAATTTGAACTTCAATTCTTTGCCATTATGACACATCATAATGCACCGCAAGCTCACCGGCTTGCATCTCACATCTATCATGTGAGTTTCAAAGTAGGCGGCCTTCACAATGACATGCATTTCATCTATTTCACATGGTGTGAAATTTTGACAAAAATCCAATGTCCCACATTGAAAGGTTACATGCATCGCGGCCTCCTTTGTCTCATGCGGTTCGCCCTTTCCAAACCGCACCTTGGTGGGCTTGCTTTCTCTATCAATCGGCAAGCCCCAACTCCCTTGTGAATTTTGGGCTCAAGAAGGAATGGTAGCCTCTTTGGCAACACATGAGACATTTCTCCCATTCATTGAGCCTCAAGGTACAAAAGATTTGGCCTTGGCTTAAGGCTACTAGCCTTGGCCACAATGCCATCGTCTTACATTCGGTCCTCGGCAACTTGGCTTGGCTTGGTCCGCAAAGCCAACTTTAAACATTTCGTCCGCGGGACAAATTGGGTTGGTGCCACAAAACCAATTTCTAATAGCTTGTCCGCAAAACAAACATGTTTTGCCTTGGTAGCACAAAGCCACCTTCCCACACTCCATCCGCGGCACGAACATGAATTGCCTTGGTAGGACAAACCCACCTCCCAACATTCCGTCCGTGGCACAAGTATGATTTGCTTTCGAAGCATAAAGCCACCTTTCAACATTCCGTCCGCGGCACCAACATGTTTTGCCTAAGTAAAATGGACCAAACAATTTGCACTCATTTCTTTGGGACCTACTTTGGCTAAAGCCACTTGTGGTGATGCGCCGCCAAACTTCTCTTTGGGACCATCGGCTTCAATGCTCTTGCAAACTTGATGGTCCCCACCATGTCCTCAAGAAGCCTTAGGGACTTAAACAAGGCATCCACCACCCGCTTTTAAAATCCCACCTAAAACGATGCATTTCTTAGAAAGCTCGTCCGTTTTAGGTGTATCCTTCATTTGTGCATTTGAATAGCGCACATAGGCCTTAAGAGGCCCCGGGTGCCTCATTAGCACCAAATTCATTCCAACATCAATACCTTCCAAGCATTTCGAATTGGAATTTCAATCCAACATTAATGCCCTCCAAGGTTTTGGGTGCTTTCGGTATTCTAGGCCCCAAATGTTTTTTGAGGTTTGATGGAGCCCTTTCAAAGCACTCCTCCATTTTCCTTACCAAATCCACCCTCATGCCCACCATTGTCATTAGAACCAATGGTATGGTCAAATTCCACTTGCACATGATCCTTGTTCCAATTTGAGCCTCACAACCTTTTGGAAACCCCGGGCTCACCATCATAACCCGCATTTTTGATAGCCATGTTTCCCTCAAAGTGCGAGCTCAAAACTTGGAACCCTGCTCTGATACCAAGTGTCGCAACCCTTGCTAGTCCCCCTTGACCATCTTGCCAATTTTCAATTTTAGCAAAGGTTACGAGCGCTAACCATTCGCATTCCGCCATGCTAATGGTTAGCTCCTCCTACCCCGGACCTTATAGTTCATAGGAGGGAAACCAACCCTCCTACTTTGCTTTCGGGACTCACCCCTTAATCGGTAACCCATTCCTAGATGTGGACTTCCATCCATGGAAGTCCAATCCCATGTTGATCATCGCATTGCCGGAGCAACACTACAACAACCCGAACCATACTAGGCAACTATGGCCTCACAATGGGCCAATGCCCATGGAGGCCTTGCCGTTTGGCCTCGGGTGGGTGAGGCCACACCACCTCACCCATATAAGCCTCTAGGACTTTACGCGGGGCCCCTACCCCACCGTCAACCAACCTCTTGTCTCTCTACCAAGAGTTGGGGCCAAGTGGACACTTTCCTTTAGCTGCTGGGCCTAGAACCCCCCCAGCAGCTTCAGACCATCATAACTTCCTTGTATGAAGTCTGATCATAACAACCAACCACTCCATCCTCATCTACGCTTCACGTAGATGCCCATGGACTCCTCACTTGCCTCATTCAGGCAAGTAATGAGGAAGTTATGCCTGCTTGAACCTTGGCAGTCCCGGGAATCTCTCCCAGGCACTGCTGTACCAGGGCGCTGTCCCGGGACAGCGCCCCACTCAAATGGCCATAACTCCTAGCTCACACGTCAGATTGAGGTGTTCTTGAGCATTCTAGAATCACCACGCCATGAGCTACGCATAGCTCATGGCCTTACCCTAGTGCCTCCTAGTCTCCGTGGCTGGGAGGCGTTCCCAACGCCCGGGGCCCTCACCCACACTAGGATCACTTGGGCCCTCTCACCAACGGCGCCACAAGTCCCGGGTGTCACTCCGGGGTCCCCCTTGTGCCCATGGTGTTTCGGGCACTCCTCATGGAGGGGTGCGCGACAACTTTAGACACATGACACAATCAATATTGGCATTGAACTTGGTTTTCATTGGCAGATGGCTCATGTAGAATATGCTAGTGATGTCATCCACTTACACAACATTGAACGATGAAAGAGTTCCCCCCTATAGCACCAAGTTGGGTAGTAGAGAATTTTTGATTCTAGAGCCTAAACGAACACCTTCCTCAACTCCAATCTGAATGATGCCAAACTCTTTGGTCCTAATTCATAATTGCTAACATGCACAAGCTTCCAATGCTTGAATACATCAACTAGATGATTTTACAGTGCTAGAGGTGTCCACATTAGCCTCATCTACCACAGTAGTCGTTGGGGCCCTCTAATTCTTGTAATGCATGTTTGGGGATTACATATAGATTTAGACCACTTGAAAATGAAGCAACACCATAATTCACGCCGGTGACAACACCGAGATCATTTTATTTACTTACTTTTCCTTTCTTTCTCTCTTTCCTCAAGCTAGGAATAGTTTCTTGAGTGGAAACTACCCAGATTTGACGAAAAAGTATGCCACGTTCGTGCCATGTGAAATTGTCATACCTAAAACCCAAACCCTAGTCCTTGGGTCCAAAATTGTGCGTTCGACCAATAGGATCCACTCCATTGTGGAGTTTTCCATGGTCTTGGACCCTAGTGTAAACCCACCCAAAGGATTACGGTTAACTAAATGATCCACACTAATTTCCATCCACAACGTGTACACTAGAGTATCTCTCATCCGCACTAGCGAGGAGTTAGGAGCCACTAAGTTAGGTAAGTGGAAAACCCCAGTGTCGCTCCCTGCCCTCCAACGTCCAAGCTTCGACCGACGCTGCCTGGCCCTGGCCTTGGCGATGGCGAGGCTGGCGATGGGAATGCGAAGAGGAATGTTGGTACTGGCGAAGTCGAAACACGTCCACTTCCAAGCTTCGATGCCGCGTGGGATCTTGGCCGCAGCAATTAGGATCAGCATCTCGACGCCAACACCGACGAGGAGGCTGCTGTTCTGAGAACGGTCACAATGCAGGGCGGGCAGTTGCAGGAAGCGTCCTCGAGCCATTTGGTCGCTGCTCAGGTACAATACGCAATCAGAAATGGGAGTCAACATCTGTCAATGTTACGTAATCTCTATTGCTGGAAATTTTCGATTTGGGATGTTGCGCGTCATGTCGCAGTAGGGGTTTCCGTCTCGTTGGACAGCTGAGGCTGTGGCCTCAGTTAGGGTTTGTTGAATCTCATTCGTTAGAAAGTTTCTGCGTCATCTTAATCAGGGTTTCGAGTGGTGTCTGTATCGCCGGTTTCTTCGTATGGATCACAAAGCCTTGATGGGGAGTTCTGGATCAAATTTCTTTTCCTTTATTCGTGGCTTATGTCAAATTGCGCTCATCCTTTGGACACAATGGAGAGTGGGGAACTTCAGAGTTGATGTGAGGCTGTTGTATGTTTATGAGGGAGGAAGCTCCATTGAGTCGGACGGATCGAGAGTGTGATCGGCCACTGGCAAGAGAATAGAGAGAAGTAGTAGCCAATAGCAGTCGTGCACTAAAAGGGTTCGGGTCAGGATGGTCCAGCTCATTGCTTTCTGATGTGAATGGACACTGTTTAGTTGTGGACAGTGGCTACATGTACTTGGCGTAGTTTCTTGTGTCTCAACTTCAGGATTTCAATATACTGTAATTAATTTCAGGTATTCAGTTGACTCTTTCTACATGATATCTTGTTGCAGCTGGAGTTTTCATTCCTCTTCTCGATCCGAAGCTTTTTTCTTGACGAGGAATTGTCTAAGAAGGAAAATTGTTGCCTTGGTTATCCCGATTAGTCAGAGTGACGTTTGATTGTAAAGATCTTTGGTCTCCCTGACTGGTCTTGATGTCTTTTGTAAGACTGTAATGCGGCTAGGAACCTATTACTTCTATTCGAGATGCAATGGTAGGGTTCAACACTTCAGAACAACGTAAGAATCACATGCTCAACTTCTATTGAGGTCTTCTTCAACAGATGTTCTTAAGGTAAATGGTGATGGTTATCAATCGGGGTTCTGTGGAGCCTGGTCATAGTATTCAGGTATGTAGACGAGTCTATTATCCGTGGTTCAGGTTTGGAGCATTAAAGTACCGCACAGAGTTTGTTTACGTGATTGCCGGGGTTCGCTGAAGAATTCATCTGATAGTGTTGTGTCTACAGAGATATACCTACACGTTTAGGTGCTAAATCGAGATGATTACTTGAAACTCTATGCAAACATTCACACATTAAAAGAAGAAGAAACGTTGAGAACTTGCTGTGGCGGATCTTCAGGGACCTCTTCATTTTCTGAATACTATAATTTATCTGTCTGGACATTTGTTTGTCCAGAAATCACCCAGCAATCTATGGATGTGTACATTTATGTACTTTCTAGAGGAACATGATGTGAAGGTGAATTTAAGATTGCATCAGTTAACTTTTGTTCAGATGGCATCATAGGACTGTTATCGGGACATGCTTCAGTCATGGATACTTTGTTAGGGAAATATGTGAATCATCCTCTATTACATGCTTTGATTCATATATTATTGCTGAGCTCATTGTTGGTGATGATGTACCGATATTCAGGACATTGGTACAGTGATGGTGGAGGCCGAGTCACAGTACAGACAGGAGGCACTCAAGCCATTTATGGAGTGTGCACTCAATGTCTGGAAGGACACAGATCCTGGCGTAGAACTAGTTACTGCTTCAAAGATGCAAAAGTCTACAATTAAGGCTAGCAACGGGAAGTACTGCAAGGAAGGAGGTGAAGAATTGAATGGTCAGCTATGGAGCATGCTTCCTGAGGAGCTTGTTGATCGAGTTCTGGCCTTTCTTCCCATTCACAGCTTATTCCGAGCACGCACTGTCTGCAAACGCTGGTCATCCATAGTTTTCATACCTGAGTTTGTAGACCTTCGGGCGAAGTTATCGGAAGTGGGTTGCACAGAGGACTCATACTATCTCATGTTCCCCTCCTATGGAGAAAACCTAGACTGCTCGGCATATTATCCATCTTCTGGGCACTGGCAGAGTTTACCTAGTCTTTCATTTCTGCCTGCGCAGGTAAAGACAATTCGCCAAGGTGCAGGAGGATTACTCCTTGTACTTGACAATCGAACCTGGGTATTCCATGTATGTAACCCCTTCACAAAAAGCTGGAGAGAGATTCCTCGATTGACCCATATAGGTAAAGAGTGTCAAACAGCAAGTGCTATGGTGGCTGCCAAAGACTCGAAAAGCTACAAGATAATCGCAGCAGGCATTGCACATACACAGGTATACGACTCCATGACTAATAAGTGGACTGTGAGTAGTGGCTTCCCTGGGCACTTGGAAATTCTGATGTTTCGGAGAGCTGTGTGTCGTGGCATATTGTACATTGTTGCTCTTCAAGCACAGGAGCTGAATCGGATTGGACTTGTAGCATATGATGTCCAAACCAGCCATTGGATGGAAATTGAAGACAAGCTTCCTCCAAGGTTTGTCAATGGTCATGTGGTGGAGTGTGGGGATTATGTGGCAATGGTGGCAAACGTGTGTACTGAAGAGCGAGGCCACACCACAACAACTAGCCTTCATGTCTTCAAACTTCATCCTGTCACAAAATTATGGAAAGAGATTTCACGGCTCCCTGATCAGATGTTCAGTGAGTTCATGGAGGAGCGCCGGCTGTGTGGGTACAGCTGTGTAGGTGTGGATGGTAATGTTTACATTACATGTTCGACAGGTGTTAGGGTATTGGTGTTTGACACCACAATTTGCCAGTGGCATTGGATTGAGAACTGCCCATTTCCTCTCAACAGAGGGGACACAGATGGAGTTCACGCCGGATACTCCTTCAAACCCAGCCTGAATGCCTGTGCTTGATACATCCAACATCCTTTCTGTAGTTAGTCTTCCGGAATCTCGTACGGAGGTAGGAGGTAGCCAAATAATTTGGCACCAATAGGGATGGTGGAAGGTTTGGAATTACTCGAACCACATGGAGGGAGACTCCCAATTTTTAATCTTCTTATCACAACTTGGTGGCGGTAGGAGGACCTGGATCAAATCGGTAATCTATTTTGTATATTAACGATTCTGCTCAATTGGAAGAAATTGTAATTTTGGTCTGTGTACAACTGATCATGTGAAAGTCCTTGTGTTAGTTCACTTCAAGAGTATCTAAGTGTAAAAGTGGGCTTGGGATTTGTGGTGCTCAGGTTATTAGGGGTCCTGCTATGAACCTGCCTCTTGTAGGTTTTGTGGTTAACACATCCCTTTCTAGATTACTAGATTACTTTGTTGTGTCTGATACTATTTCCAGGCTCAGATCAGCTCAATGAAATCAAACATATAGCTCAATCATTGAACCTTTTCCAATTGGAAATCCTATGAATCTACTCAAGTTTCAGGAACTGGAATGGAAACTGCTTTTGGACCCTATTGGAGTATATGATTGTCAACCAGTCAGCACCAACCCTGTCAACTTAGATGATCATGAATTTTGCAGAGCAAAGATGTACCTAGACACCTCAGTGCAAACTTGCATGAAGCAAAGCAGGCATCATGAGACAAAATTGCCTCCACAAGCTCATAAAGGCTCAAAAGGCTGAAAAAACCCTATTAGCTACTCCATCCCCTACCCCCCACTGCTAAGGCCATGTCCTTCCAATAACACAACAACCAAAGACAGGCCCTCATGTTCCGGGGAGGAGTGGGCTGTAAAGGTCCATACTGTCTCGTAGATTCTCACCCAACGGCTCAAATTGAGCACTACAAGGCCTGACAATCAAGTGAGTCAAATCCTCGCTGGGAAGAAGACAGCCTACAGGTGCATATCTGTAAGGCGCCATGCTCATTAGCGCAAAGAAGTGGATGACGAACTGCAATGCAACAGGTCATTTATCCGATTTGAGCCGGAAACCAAACGTAATTGGTGAGCATTCGTCAATTTTGGAGCACCAATTTGTGAATCCCCAGAACTGTATGAACACTAAAACCTTCACTCCATCTGATAAGAGATTTGAGCCCTTATGACTATTGCATACATGATTCAAACAAAGCATACAAGTTATTCACCCCTAGCTACATTTTGACATTTGCTTTCTCCCAATCTGTCCCTGTTTTTGTCCAAATTTGCCCATGTCTTGTGTTGTGGACACCTAGAGACTTTTAGGTGTGCTCTAGTTAGAGATCTATGAGACATGCATAAGATGTGATTTTGGGACGGGGATGGGAGTAGCATGGAGAAAGGGATTTATCGTATGCAAAAGTATACCTCTCATCCATCCAAAATAAAAACTTGTTCCCATATAAGTTTGTTGTCGATTCATCTCAAATGGCCTCAAGTACACTAATTCGGGGTCTTTGAAGCTATTTCCGGTGTCAAATATACTTTAAAAAATAACCTTCGGACTGCATGTTATTTCAAGGCTATTATGTTGGATGGATGAGAGGTGCGCTTGTATACAATATTTCCCTCTCTCCGGAGTAGCAACCTCTACTTAACATGACACACCAATTTCAATGTTGCACAAGATTGAAGGCTTGTGACCATTGCATTCGAAGACCTCTCATTGGTTGAAAAGGTTGAGACCGTCCAAGTCTACTTCACACTAGAAGGTGAAGGCCTAAGGGCCCGAAGAATTTATCATGGATGAAAAGCCTACATGGATTCCTACATGGCAAACTTTGAATAATGTTTCAAGAGGTAGGCTTGATGCAAATTCCAACCGACCATGTCAATTAATAAACAACTAATATGGCCTTTGGTTGAGGGTCATGGGCCCTTGGCTTGTGTGTGAAGTGGCCCTTAGGGCATGTTTACACCAAAGGCACTAGGCCCATGGCTCTTAAATGACCATAGTACCCCACTTTTATGGATGAGACCATAGAGAAGTCCATGGACTATAGCCCAAAGTCTTTTGGAGGGCCCAAGCCTTTAGTGTAAACCCAAATTCATGTTACAATTTATGTCAGGTCTACCTTCAAGAGCCATTCCCAAAACATTTCATGTGGATTTTTCATCTATTGAAGATGTTATGGGATGTGGTCCAAACCTAAACTATTTTGTCTAATTAGAATGGGTAACCATTTAGAGTTACACATTGCTCTAACATTTTACTGACATCATCATTTATTACCAACGAAGTTATATCATATTCTTCGACGTGCAAACTAACTACTTATGTTATTTGGATAAAAAATATTACTCTTAATACAATGTTGGAACAATGCGTAACTCCAAATCATAACCCACACTAATTAGACAAAATAGTTGACCCTCATGTAAACCTAAAGCGGGGCCCGTGACACTCTCAACCAATGAGAATTCTCAATAGCCATGGCCTAATGGATGTCGTGTAAAGAGGCCCTTAGTGTAGACGGTGTCTATTCTCTCTGGGAGAGCTTGCAAGGGTGATAGAGAGCGTGGGAAAAAATCGCGGGTGCGGGGAACGGGACTCGTGCACAGATCACGGGTCCCGTCCCCGGGCCTCCGCTCGGAGTCGCCCTTGTGCAATTCCCTGTTTCGAGCAAGCCGTGTGGGCCACTGGAAGAGGGAGGAGAGTCGGAGCGCCCGCATCGCTCCATCTTCCGCGCTCTCCACTCTCCGACTTGCATCGTCGCAACTTGCCATCCACGCGACTCACTTCACAAATTCCACATCCTCTCGTCGCTTCAGGTAAAGGCTCACCTCTCCACCTCCATTTTTATGATGCATTAGGTTTTCAAGCGTGGGTTTGGAAGAGTACCGTTGGAGTGGTGGGTTGATCGACGTCTCCTCGAAGCAAGTTCAGATCTCATTCCTTGCATTTTTGCTTCGGAGTCAGTCACACTCAACTCCGGGTGGGTCGGAGAGAGGTTTGGTTAAGAATTCAGGTTTGAGCTAGGATAGATCGGCGTACAGCTTCTTGAGCTCGTCCTACCGTAGTTTCTGTGTGTTTGGAGCCGGAGATTGGCTTGGAAGCTTACACAAGTACAAGGGAATGTGGACAAGGGCCAGCATTGCTGTGAAGAAGTGTGTTGAGACTCTTACGGTGGCGGCAATTTGAAAATTGTGTACAGGATTTTTCACAGGGTTAGGCGGAATTGTTCAAACTTGGAAGGAGAAGTTCTGTGGAACTACCCATGTCTGGCCTCTTCGGTCGCTCAGCACGGGGAGCTTCGAAGGAGACGAGCTCCTTCGAAGATGAGGAGGTTCCCACGACATCCAATGGGGCCAAGACTACGGGACGGGCGAAGAACCACTTCGATGATGAGGACGGGTATGCTAAACCTCCCCGCGGTGCGGGAAAGAAGGATACACACAAGGGCGCGCTAGCGAATGCATCCTCGGGACCGGATTCGGATGAGCTTTTCAGCTACGGGAACTCGAAGCCAAAACCCGGGTACGTTGCTCAGAATGGCTATGGGCAAAACGATGGTGAGGCCCCCAGTGAGGAGTATGTGAACCAGGCAGTTCAGGATTTGGAGGTGCACGCTGTTAAGAAGTCGCAGGAGACGACGTCTACATTGAAGAATTGCTTGCGGGTTGCCAATGACACAATGTCGGTTGGAGCCACGACTTTGATGACCTTGCATGATCAGGGGATCCAGATCGAACGGACCCACGACAGAGCTGTGGATCTTGACCAGCATTTGAGCAGGGTATGTAGTGCTCATCTTCCATCATATGATGATCGTCCTCTTGAGCAACCGAACAAGTTAATCTGTTACTAATTAGAAGATTCATTCATTTGGTTTTGTGAGTATTTGAAAGAGGATTTCAACGCATCTCAGGATGTATCATTTGGGTATGGAATAAGTTGTGAATTCTCAAAGTGTCGCCTACAGGTGTAACTCATTTTCGATACTTCCTCTGATAGGCTCGCATTGTTCTGGTCGTGTATATATTTGTAATCAAAATGTAGGTTATATGGTCGCCTTTTGGTGAAGTTTCTTTTGGACCCGGGGTGCATGGTGCTCATCCTCCATCGTATGATCTTCCTTTTAAGCCACCGAGTGAAGTCCTTGCTAATTATGAATGGCTAAGTGTATTGTGAACAATTCAAAGGAAATTCATATGCATTTCAGGATGGATTATTTTGATACCGTTTGAATAAGTCACGAACTCTCAAAGTGCTGTCTAGGGGTGTAACTCAGAATCGAATTCTCATACGCTTGCATGTTCTGGTCGTGTGCATCTATGTAATCAATATGTAGGTTTTGTGGTCAACTTTTGGTTAAGTTGCTTCTGGGTATTTTTACCTCATTACTAGCATTATGTATTTAGGAATTCAACCCTCTGCGGAGTTGAGCTAGTCATCTTACAATCAGAGGGTTGATTTCGGGATAATGCAGTTGGGTTGCTGACCTGTACTGGTGAACAGCCACCCACACATTGTGGGGAAGCCATATTGGGATTTCAATCAGATGCAGACTCCCTCCATGGAAAATTATGGAATTCATTTAATGCTGAGGTTGCTGTTGGGTGGTGATTATGTACATGCGTAGTATTTCGTTTGGGACACTTCAGTTATCTGATTAGCAAAACTCTGGGGTGAGCTATGCACAATGTGCAGTGCAAAACCTTGTCAAATGCTAGATACATATGAAATAGGCTGGCTCTACCATTTAGTACAGCATGCCTGGGAGTCTGATAACCACCATCAGAGCAGGGAAACCTTTTCTATGTTGGCAGGAAGGCTTTACATCCAAGGCTTTTGTTGTCTCAAACATCAACAGTACACTGGTGTGAGGTTTGGATGTATGTCTGTTGAGGATTCTGATAAGAGGTGTGTTGTTGTCTGCAGGGAGAGAAGCTTTTAGGCAGTCTTGGAGGAATTTTCTCAAAGACATGGAAAGCCAAGAAAACCAGAAAAATTACAGGACCAATGGTTGGCCGAGGTAGAACTTCCACCTTATCAAAGTGTGTAGTTCCTTTGTGATAATAGACGTATTCTTGCGGTAACACAATGACATGTGAATAAATTGTGTTTAAGGAGCGTCTTGCTCTGTGTCCTATTTTTATGTGTTGGTTGATTAAATCTCGAATTTGATGGCCGCCATGTGCAGTCGACAAGCATAACCACAAGGAGAGTGCTGAGGATCGTGAAGCTCTTGGCCTTAATGGGGTAACTGAGAAGAAGAAGTCCGGATCCAACCATGATACAAGTTCATTCCATGGTCAAGTTGAGGTATGAGTTGTTGCTTATGTGAGGTCCTGTTTAATTGTTTTCAATGGTTTTCTGTCTTTTCTCATGTGAAGCAGTGTGCTACTTTGAGGAAGTGTTTGGAGATTATGGGTCTAATTGCTTTATTTTTTCTTGTAAACAGGCTGAGAGAGAGACTCAAGACGATATGCTTGATGACTTGAGCACCGTGCTCTCACAGATGAAGGAATTGTCCATGGACATGAACACAGAAATTGAAAGGTATTTACTCCTAATTTTGTATGACGCCCTTTAGGGTTCAGGGTATTTCAAGGGTTTATTTTGGTGAAAGAAATCAGCATGCACCATCTTGTTTTGTCTGGGAAAAATAGTGTGTATGATAGAGGTGGGTCAATTGTTAAGTAACATGTCAATAGGAGAAAGTCTAATGGACGTGTCATCTTGGGCTTCTGCAACCCCTCTCCAAGATATCAGTGGAATACACATGCTATATGTGAAGAGTGAAAATTCTTACAATGAAAACCAACTGTTCTTCGTTTCAAATAATGGTGGCCCACAATTTGTAAGGACCACTCCAGATTTGCACTCCTGAAACCAACTATGCCTACAACATTCGTCTAATTCACACCAATCAAAATAAATGGTGCACCTCGTCTTAAATGTTTTATAAGCTGTTAGTGCTCATTTGTTCAAGTCTGAATTGCAAACTAAAATTTTGAGCATCTATGGGGCTGAATCATGTACTATGTGTGCAACAGGCAAGCCCCTGCCATTGGGCATCTTCATGACGATATCCAGGAGCTTAATTCTCGAGTCCAGAGAGCCAATGTTCGTGGACAAAGGTTGCTCCGAAGATAATTTCCTCAACAACATTCTTTCTGACACTGCTGATCAATTTCGAGCAGCTTTACCCCTCATTAGCATAGTGGATTCTTATAGGAAAGCACAACTTGTGTTTCATTTGGCCTGTCCTGGAACCTGTCTAGGTGTAGAAAGCGACCTGAGCATATCTAGCAGGACCTTAAGTAGCCGCCTACATTATTTGATTGTCAATAACACCCCTTTGATGGCGTGTGTTTAGGTAGACATCGGGGCTTTTGTGAAGTATTTGAAAGATTCTTTGACACACTGTTTGCTAGGCGGATTGGCCCTCATTTCTCTAATCTATTTTGTGCTGGACGTTGGTGGTTGGAAGTCACCATGTCAGCTTTCATCTAATTGTATCTTCTCACTTCTATATGGTGTGGATCTAAGGAAGTTTCAGCTACCTTAATTGCATGCATCTATCTTGAGGATCAAAGTCCTCACATTCACCATATTTTAATCAAGTACAATTCGCTCACATTCACACATAAGCGAATCTGAGTCCCACTTTGAAGAATCTGCTTGGATCATGAATACCCTTTCTTGAATAGCATATTGGTCTACCTGTTACATGATGAATCCACTCGTGCAAAACGGAATTGTGCTGCATGTAAGCACCAATATGCTTTATGATTCTCGATTCTTGCTGTGAACAGTGTGCCTGATTTTCTCAAGGTACATGAGAAATGAAACCCGCCAGTTTTAGAGCATGAATGCAAAGCAAAGTGCTATGCTTGCTGATACGAGCAAAATATCTCCTGCACAGAAAGCCACGGAATGAACGATCAGTGGAAGGGTGCAGAAATGTGGACTTGATGATATGAAGCAGTTCTGATGATGTATTACATCTCCAAGTTTTCAGAGATAGGAGTGAAAGACCTATCAAGTCAACAACCACTCTGGGCCTCTCAATGCACAAAAATGTGTACTTGAGCTACATACTTTCTTCTAAAGCCAATTGTGTCAAAATCAACTTCATCTAGGATCAGCTAATTCTTCAAGTGCACTTTTCAAAGCAGTTATCTTAGTATTATTGAAGATTTGGAGTTTACATACACAACCTGGGTGATGCAAACACATACTTAATATTTTGATCATCAACGTGAGATATGACTATATTTTCATTATCTCTTTGACATAAAAATAATGTACTAAAGATACTTTCAAACTCCTAAACAAAAATATTTTGATTTTAAGACTCCTCGGTGAGGCTTGTAGAAATTGTGTATATAGTTCGGATATTGAGCTCCTTAATCGTTCAAAGGTTAAGACCTCATGAACATAATATAATGTGATGTACAATCTTGGAGCCTGCATTCCGAAAGGAAAACAATACCTCTATTGTGAAGCTTGGTAAATCGTGACCAGTGTAGAGGAGCATGGTCTCCCATTCACGTTGGTGTAGTGTCACCAACACTAAATGCCAGTTTAACTTTATTTGTCATCCATTGTAAATTTTTTTGGACATTGTAGATTTACAATGTTGCAATTACCGTTGCTTACTAAGTGATTTTTCATCCAAACTTCAATCATCCACGACAATATTTCACTACGGAAATGTTGCGATGTAGAATATACAAAAATAGAAGTGGATGAACTAAAAATAAGTTTGGATGACAATACTTGTAAACCTATTTCTTAAGAGGTGTTTGTAGAAAGGTTACCCCAGTGACATAAACTACCATATGACACTCTATAAGGTTGGGGCATCTATAACCAATAAAATAAGAGGGTCTGCATCTGTTTAGGAGGAGTAATAGCAGGGACGTATTTTTCTTGCAAAGAGAAACAAATTCTAAGGAGAATGAAAACAAAAAAAAATGCAATTTCTTTTCTCTTCATGAATATGGAAATTGTTACATATTTGAAAGCGGTAAAGTTAGGGTAACTCATAGTCAATCTATAGGTTCACCCATATACCCCTGGCTGGGGCGAACCGACCCGTACACTGGTTCCTTGGAGGCCAGGGTTTAGGCATCCAACAAGGAACGAGTGTATGGGTTGTTCGCCCAAATCTATACCCCTCATCTAAATTCTAATGCTTGGCTATGATGGTTGTCAAAACTCTTATGATGCTAATCAATCACAAGACGCCACCACCACAAAAACCTCAACTTCCTTTGCCTAAAAATAAACATAGATCTCATCCATGTCCACACAACATCACATGACCCTGGTGAGCCGCTAAATGAACCTGTCGACTATGGATGCCTTGACCTTCCAATATCTAAGGTAGAGGGTGTCAAAATCAACACCCCATCCAAAACCAACACCTATAAATGCCTCCCAATTGTCAACACTCTACAACCTTGAACCGTACCTAGAGGTGTAGGAGTGTATGGGCCCAGGGAGTGACGGTTTTAGGTGTCATTAGTGGTGCCACCTCATAGCGGCCTCCACTACCTTCATGTAGGGTAGGTAACGGGCTTCACTCTATCTCGGGTTGGTTTAAGGTGGGATTAGGGTGGCTTGTCAATGCCTATTCTAGCCATTTTATTCACAACGCCAAGGGGGTAGGCCCACAAACCACAAAGGGTCATTTCCCGGGATGCAAGGGGGTCAGTTCCCGGGATGCAAGGTGATGGTTTTGCAAGCGAACCGGGTGGGATCATGGAGGTAGCCGTGTGGCTTTGCATATCATTACTATTTGGGCTTTGATGTAGTTTGGGTCTAGTACCCTACCGTGTTGTGTTGGTTTTAGGCAATGAAAGTGGAGGTCCTCATCATATGCAAGGTTGCCATACACGGGGCCTATGGATCGGTTTAAGGAAGCTAGTAATTTTAACTTTGAATATTCATCAATAATTCAATCTTTTCTTTCTTGATACCTATGTTTAGCCCAAAGGCTAATATGAACATATATTTTATATATCAACCACATAGCCATATGTATGTGCAATAGCTTAAAGTGTTGGTTTAAGCACCCTCTACCTTAGTGGTGTTGTTCATGACCGAGTTCCTGTACTTACTTTTGGTCTGAAACAAGCCACCAGACGCATCCAACTGGAGCCCCATTGCCAGCCAAACCAATGTGCTCCCGAGCTTCTCCCGGACATGGCTTTGCTCCATATCCAGGGACACAAACTCCCGCCATTTCAAGCCCCAATCCCGGAGGCTGCCGATGCCCCACACCTCCTTCACAAACACGGCCAGGCCTCCCACCAGCAGCGCATAGGCTGCCAAGCGGCTCACCCGGGAAACCCTAAAAAAGTGGAAGCAACACACAACGGCCGCCAGTGCATGCAAGGTCCTCCACGAACACCGCTCTGCAATGCAACACTCCAATACCTAATTACATATAAGGTGGAAATACCATACCCTGTGAAACTAAGGTGATTCGCATTGAACATCGGGTCCGACAATCATGACATAAGTTTCCAAGATAGACGACAACGATTCATGAAGAGTGAGTGCAAGTTGTTTCATATTTTTTTGCCTTATACAAAAAATGCTACAATTTTTCAAAGTGGAAAGTTGTTCAAATCCCTACTCGTTCACTACATTCTCCCTACACCGAACACGGTAATCCGCATTTCCATACAGAACATCACCTAAATCGGTTACCTCATGAGTACATCAACACTTGACTCCCATTGGCTACACTAAGTGTACACGCATCGAAGTTGCCGCTGAGCCATGATCGGTTTTAGAAATGACACTTCACCATTATGACGGCGGTCTAGTGTATGGCTAGAGGGTGGTTAACGGGTTATGGTATTTCTACCTTATACCTTGTTCGAAATGAACGAAAAAAGAAAAGAAAAGAAAATGATAGATAGTAAATAAGAATCAATGCACCCCTCATGTACTAAGGTAGGGGTGGCAATTTCCGTGCAGGTCCTAAAGTCGACCCCTATGTCGGAAGCACCTATCAAGGTGCTTTTACCGTTCACAGCGCTGCCAACATTTCATTGGATGCCAGCGGTTGGTTTTAGAAATCCACCCTGTGGATATACCACGTACCCTATGTGCGAGTGTTGGTCACTCTACAAGGTTTCCTTTAAAAATTTGTAGGAAATCATAAACATGCTGGAAAATTTTGATTTTTTCATAGTTGCTCTTGCACCAGCTTTGCGGAGCGCTCAAAATTTATAAAAAAATAGTTTCAGCATCCCAACTAGGCACATCTGAAATTTGGACGGAAATTGCCACCCCTACCTTATGTAGGGGGATTGGAGACTGTAACGTGCCACTTAAATAGAGCCCACTTACCGCAAAGTAGGCAGTACATTTTTTCATGTATGGAGGGGGCTCCTGAACAAGATAATGCCACCAAACTCATATTTATATCGGTTATGATATGGATGTTTGTTTTTCTTTACACAAACTTGATTAAGGTAAGGGGAGGTCTTCAACATACACTTTACTATGCACACACTTCTTACATGATAGGATACATGAAATATGCAATTGACGGGGGTTGATTAGTAGATCCACGTTGTACATGTAGCCATTTTCCTCATAGTTTGTGGAGCTCATATGAATATTTACCTTCACCACATACATGGCGAGGTAAGCCGGTGTCAAAGTGTGTATATTATAGACAATGGGCCCTCCTCGTCACTTGCGACGGCATTTATTGTCAAAGTGTACAAGACAAACTTGGACATTGGGCGTAATGGTTACTGCTAACAATATTCTACAAGAGCGCCCTATAAATAAGATGTCTTGGCTCCTTTTAATAACATCGTAAGAGAAGGCTATTGAAAGGTTAGAGAAATTGATAGTAAGCAATTCTAATCTAACGGGAATGTCATCCGTGTCCAAAGCCAATGGAGATCCTTTTACACATTAGCTTATTCCCTCGTGATGACCATGACTTGTTGGGGAATGAAGGTTATGGAAATATGGCATAAGGTATTCTACTACATGTTGTAGCAAATGTATTTTGAAAGTCATTTTCAAATGACAAAAATGCAAGAACCCATCTACCGAAAGGTAGGCATTAAGCCCTACCCCGTAACCAAAAAAATTCCTCACATGGCACTGGGCAAATGGGCTCACATTCACGTCACTCAATACACCGGTGTCAGTTTTTCCTTTCTTTTCGAATGCAAACAAATTTGCTGCAAAACACCAATCTACCCATGGCAAAGTAGTTTCAACAACAGAATGGAATTGTGTGGCTTGTGCTAATTACATGGCGGTTTACATTGTACATATCTCCAGTCATTTCTCAACAAGGAAAACAATCCGGACCTTGCACATTGGAATGAAATGAGGTTGATAAGCATCAGCATCATCAATTAATGTCATACAAGATCATTGCGACTCAGAATGGCATGCATATTCTTATATTACGGTCCCTACTACACCTACCTGGGTCTTGAAATAGGCTTCTTAGGGTTGAAGAGTAGTTAGGGTGTGTCATGCAACTGGGAAGATACAATGTCAAATCCTTCTGCGGTTGCATTTTTATTTTTGACAGTTTTGATAGCCACAATGCTTATCGTTCAAATGATTAAGTGAGAAGTGGGTTTGGAGCTATACCGATTTCAATGGACCTTAGCTTCGAACTTGCAGAGGAGTAGCCGAATATGGCAGCCATGAAGAGACATCCGAGGCGAAGTGCACGTGATGGCCTGCAATGCTCACGCTTCCGACGAGTACTTGACATGATCTCTCCCTCAAAATCATGCAACGCTTCTTGCAAGTTTATTGCAAGTTTTTGCAAATAAGTTGCTGCAGTTTTCTCTCTCACCAGCATGGCGTTCTCTTTCCCACCACCGAACAACCACTATGATAGTTGCCCTATTGTTTTATGCAATTGACTGGCCCGGTGATTTTGAGTGCTATACTAAACATCTGATTTAGTGTGGGCCATGGCAATAAAACCGGCGTGCCATGTTAATTAAAGCTGCAAGGTAACCCCGATTTCATGTGACAACCGCCAAGTGATTGCAAGACAATTGTTGTGGGCCGATAATGAACAATATGTGCCACACTAAATCATATATTTAGTGTAGCAACTCGGGAGAGACTTAGGGTTTGTGTAACTACCAACTTTGATGGTAAATCAAATTTAAGACTAGGCATTGGTCCCGGGCTCAAAATTAACGTGGTCAATTTTTTGCAATTATGAAAATTTTCACTTTTGAATGTATGGCATACATGGCATGTATCAACCTGTGTTCTTTGATGGAAAAATACACATCTAGAGAAAATATTTAATGACATTGCTTCTTGAAAATATGTATCATTGTAACATTCATCATATTCTTCTAGCTACAATAAATATGATATTTATTGTCATATGGCACTTAATGTCACTATAGTAACTTCTTGGATGACACTACTTATGAATAAGTGAACAAATACTATCATGGATAATGAACAAGTTCACCCATCGGCCAAAACCCTACCTTCTCTTGTCAGCAACTTGTGATGAAATATTGTCATGGATGATTGAAACTTGGATGAAAAATCACTTGGTAATTATAGATGTTACACATAGATAATTTCATTATATCAAATTCAAGCATAAGTCTAAGTTTTCTTTTCAAATAGTTTAATGATAAGCATGTGAAAAATGTTTGAATAGTAGCGCTACTCAATTTCCGTTTTATTTTCCAAATGTATAAGATCAACATCATGAGATTGACTACTACGTGCAATGGAATCGTCAACTTTGTAGCGATACCTACTTGAAATCACCAAAAAGAAACAAAAATTTACGGCCATAATCACTGCACACAACCAATACAATTTATCCAAACGACACCGGTTAATATTGTTGACGATCCAACTCTTCCCTCTGTTGCGGGAGGTTATGGTCACAACTGCATCCGTGATTGCTGTGCCCCAATAGAGGCCAATACCTATAGAAGCCAAGCGCATTGCATGGGCGAGTGCTCGTAACCTTGGAGAAAATTGGGTGTAATAGAAATCGAAAGTGGATATAGCAAAAAACACCTCGACTAGACCAATAAGGAGATATTGTGGTAGTAACCAAAAGATAGTCATGGGCAACGCCTTTGTTGGGCTATCAAGGAAGCCACCGTCTCGCGCAACCTATCAAGCCACGACAAAAATACATATTAATTTTGAGATACACCCCTTCAAGTTGTTACCCTCACATATACGATCTTTTAGCAAGTGTTGGGGTGAGCCTTTCCCATCGACTGTTTTATGAAGGTCTCATGTGCATTCTCTTGGCACTTCTCCTTGAGTTCAATCTACTATTGAATGTGTGCGCATCAAGGTTTAAAAATTTGGTGTCAAATTCATCAAATGTTTGCCAAACCAGCAAAAAAACTTACTAATAAATATAAGAGCTAGGCATCCTAACCTCAAGAACCAGATTAAAAAAAGGTGTATTGGCACTACGTCCTAAAATGCATAAAAATTAGATGAGGAATTAATAGAAGGTTCCCACTAGTCTATGCCCAATGTTTGTTCTTTGATTCAATGAGGCTCTGTTTATTGGGAATTTGGTTCTTGGGACTTGCTATCATTTGTAGATGATTGATCCATCTAGACACCTCATAAGGTTCAAGAGCAATATGTAACCTTTCATAGAAGATGCTACGTATGCCAACTTCAAAGAGGGAATGACATTGCAAAAAATGAAACATGTGCTAGGTGTTATAAGAGATAACTCACATTCAATCTCTTTTTCTCGATGCATGCAGCAACAATACAAGCAACAATTGACAAGAATGTGCCAACTCCCATGCGTTTCAAAATTGTGATTCCCCTCTCATTGCCCGTGATCCGACGGAAGAGAGGCACAAAAACTTGGTCATACACAGGGATGAGGATGAGGATGAAGAGCGTGATGAACCCTTGAAGTGATGCGGGAGGTATCTGGAAGTGGGGACCCATGTGGCGGTCCATTGTTCGGCCTTGCTTTGTGAAATACGTTGTGACCAAAGCAGGGTATGTGATCCCCGCAAAGGTGTTGGAGAACCAAATGGGCATCACCCGAAGCACCTGTTTGACCTCCTCCACTTGTGTCACCGTGCATACCCGCCATGGATTCGGTGCCTTCTCCAATGACATTGTGCTTGAGCCAGTTTTTGTTGTTAATGGCCCTGGAAATATTGCAGCCCTATCGAGGAACCTGCAAAAATGATAGTTAGCTTTAAATACATATATGCCATCACACGAAAAAGACTGACCACTAATTGTCTCCATAGAAGACACTTTAACTTTCACACTTGTCAAATTTCAACCCACCCCACCATCATAGCTGAAGACTTCAATAGAGACCTCCCCTTACAACATCAACTCCAACAACATTGCGTTTAGACCAAAACTTGGCGTTAATGGCACTCACAATATTACAACTTCATCAACAAACCTACAATATTGAAAAACAACTTCACAATCATGAAAAGCTCAATTTAATCAATGCATATCAATGAGAGGTAGATCACCTGACTATATCTCCTACACGGACTTTATCCTAGGGTAAAAGATGGAACCAAAAGAAAAAAGTGCCAAAGTGACGTGGTCACTTGGCACTTTGATGTGGTCACTAATTATGTTGCACGAATGCCCTTCCCTGTTTCTGTTTTGCAACGCCTGATGTTTAGAATCCCTATTGTAGCCAAAGCTACAATTTAAACAATATGCAAACAAGCTTATTGGAAAAGGTAGAGAAAGGAGCATAACCAACTTCTCCATGTCTTTCAACGTTGTGGCATCCCTGGACTGACAGACAACAAACAAAGGATTATATCTTGTAACCAAAGGATTCCTCCCAACCACATTTCTGAACCTACAGCCGAACCTAATCCCCATGATAAGCACAAAATGACACCGCAAGTTCAATAATATTCATCCATTTTATGTGGAGATCAAACCATTAAATCGGTCAAATTGAGGTAAGGGGCAATATATCCTACATATCAATGGCTATATAAGCGACACATGCCATGACTAAAACCCTGTAAGTAACCAGTATACTGGGTTAACCCGTAGAGAAGGCTACACTAAATATGTATTGTAAATTTTGTGTCAGAAATTCAATTTGTCTTGCTCAATACTGATTGTAAACCGGCCGTGTAGTGTCACTAACACTCATTGTAAACCTCACAATATTTGTAACAAGAGTTTTGTGAGTTTTGTAAGTTTTGTTTTGTAAATCTAACCGGTAGAGTTAACTGGAGAACATGAAAAAAGAACCAAATAACACCCACATACCTTATGTGTATATAATGCAACTCAAGGAAAGGATGCTCACAAGAAATCGGCAGTATGCTGCACGTGTGGATGACTTCGTCGTTGATCGACATGAATGTCGGCCGAGCTTGCTCCATCGATCGTCTCCTCGTACAGCTGGCTAACATAATCACTCGGTAGAACGAGGCGCCGATTGCGGAAAGCCGCGACGAAAACTTGGAAGAAGCATGTGAAGGGGCTGTAGTTTGGTAGCTTTTGGTGGCGGTAGAAAGGCGTCCCGACCAATGTCACCACGAAGCTCAGGAAGAAGGCGACGGTCAGGATGCCGTATCCCCAACCCCAGCCGACGTTTTCCTGGATGTAAACCGCCGCTGTCTGCGCTAAGATTGCTCCGACTTCAATCGCGTAGTAATACCAGTTGAAAAAGGAGTATTTCTGCTCCCTCTCGACGGAAAAGCCTTCGTCGAATTGGTCGGCAGCGAACGTGACCAAGCAGGGCTTGACGCCAGCCAAGGCGAAGGAAATAGAGTATAGAGAGAACCAGAAGAATCCCAACTCGCCTTTCGATGCGGTCACTGTGCAAGTGCTCGTGCCCGTGGCACACTGAGGTGGTCGTAGTTGTGGTAGAGCCACCGATAACGTCAGGCAGATCATTCCCTGCAGAGCGATCCAGAGATTCCAATGTTCACAGCTTTATTTTGTTGAATTCGAGAAATTACTTCGAGTCACCGCCATGACATATCATTGCACTTCAGTAGAAAATCAGAATATCAGAGGATTTAGTTCTCAAATTGCAACGTAATCAAATAAGAACTTCGGCTCCATAGCCGATTTTGGGACAAAGCTCGCCGAGGTGTCATGTCACTACTGTACCAGGGCCCTGTAGCTAACATCGTTTGAATCATGAAGGTGCCAGGCCGTAGGGGGCAGGTATTACAACAAATGCCCATTTCAAAGTTCTCGAAATTGTCGCAAAAACCCTTCTGAGAATGTCAAACAAGTCAGTGAACTTGAAGGAATTTGTTCTTATAATAATGCAGACTAGTTCTTTGCTGTCATATCGTTACGAACTACGTATTTGTTGCGATTCCGCATGTTATCGGGAGTAGCAGCAAACTGCATGAGGCGAGGCATTGTCTATTGCATCATACCAAAAGATAGATGCAGTCGTGTAATTTGAGAAAAAGCATGTGATTGAAGCTCACCAAGAGGTAAGGTACGTCGAACCAGATAAGAGTTGCAAATCGACCCAAGTAAGCATCCGCAATGAAAGCTCCAAGCAGGGGTGTCAGCCAGGTGGAGCCATCCCAGTTGAACACATTTGTGGTCGACTCCACGGTCCCTTGGTGCAGGACGGAGGTGAGATATGTGACCAAGTTTGATGCAATTCCATAATATGTAAATCTTTCAAGCACCTCGGCAACTGCACGCCAATCTCCCTCAAGATCATTAGAGCATCACAGGACCTCTAGCAGCAAACTACATTTGACTTTGTCACACACACAAAATCCTTCATCCGTTGCTCTTTTAATCCTTGTGGTGATTCAAGAATGGAAAAACCTGGTTGTGATCCACATCTTCAATTGATCTGAATCCAATACTTCCTGTTTTGAATGGGAGGGAAGTTAGGAAAGTGAGGGGCTATATCTGTTTCGAAATAAAAAAGAGTGAAAATTCATGGAGTTGAAGATCTTTATGTTTGTAGTTTCTAACTATCTATCCTAGACTTTCCTCACACATGTCTCCGTAAACCCGTGTCGCATTTGCAAATGACCCCAGTCTGTGCCCAAAGGTGAAGCATCTCTCATTCATACCAACATCCCCGTTGGCGTCATACTCTCTCTCTCTCTCTCTCTCTCTCTCTCTCTCAGAGTTTGCCTAGTAAACGCATTGATACCAAAGTACATTTTGCTTTCATACACCAACCGACCGGCCCCCACGAATTTGGAGAGGGGTAGACTCAGCTCTAGTGATTTTGGTGAAGAAAAATCAGAATGAAACTGTGACTCGCTTTCAAATCGCTGAGCGAATCACTACATGCAACTGATTCATAACTCATCTCTGGAGGTCCTTTTCTTTTCACTCAGACTATCACCTGATTTTCACATGTCATTGATCAGATTCTAGATAGTTTGATAAGATTAAATCACCGAACGCCAGTTGGATATGCCTACCACCTAGGATTAGACACAAATCTTGTTCATTTATTAATGTGTAGAATTTTGAAGTACCCAACAAGAACGAGGCGGGTTTCCATCGACCATCAAAACGCGGTGTTGCTTCCTGTTCGAGTTGGTCTAATTCTATATGTGATCCCGAAACTTGAAAGAACATTGTCTCCTTTCAAAGATGAACTCCTTAATTGAATAGACGCGGACAACCTGGCATGCACCTACCTCCCCCAAGGACAAACCCTTACATTCTCACAAGGTCGGTTGAATATATCCAGTTCACCTGCACAACTGTAACTTTGATAACATACTGAACACCTTAAAAATAAATACATCCCACCAGAAGGCACAAACTCGATGATTTCGTCAAAAACAACGTTCATCGTGTGCAAGGTTCAGACTGAGTACCCAACAAGAATGAGGCGGCTTTCCATCGACCAGTCTTGGCATGATCAATCGGTCTCCCTTTGTAGTCCACTGAATTTAGGGCTGCAGTAGAGGTCATCATTGGGGCCTCAATATTCTTCTGCGACTCAGTGTCTTCCATGGGAGTAGTACTCATGATGCAAAATTCAAAATTAGTTCGATCACAATACACAACAGCAATTGATAAGCTTGCACAAACTAACTACTTTAGTGCACACTACCACATCAACATCACCGCAATTTTTCATGCCGAAAGTCATCGAGAATACTCCCAACATGTAGATGCATGGTATTTGTAGCTACTGAGCTACAAATTCCAGTAACTTATAAAAGTTTCTGGCTTTGACTATGGAGTCACCAGATGCAGGCCAAAAGCCATGAGTTTGTCATATTTTATAGTAGATAGGTTTTGTAGGGGACTCGTAATGGGATGGTTGTGCAATGAGGATGAATTTAGGCCGAGGATTGTGACCATGACTTCTGACATTAGCAGCTTGTACATTGATTTGCCTTTACAGGACACCGCCCTCGTACTTAAGGTAGATGGATCTTGAATGGTTTCTTTTTCTGACTAGCCCACCTCTGCTAGGATATGAAACACCAGCAAATAGTATGAGATGGTTAGCAAATCCAAATCGATACGGTAGCTACTTTCCTCATAATTTTTGGCATAATATTACTCAGTTGATGATGTGTGTTCACTTGTGGGTGAGGGGATTGGGTGAGGTCCTCCACCTGTCCAAGTGCATCATGAACTCATCATAGAAATCATTGGTTGCAAGCTGTGGTTGGCTCTCACTAAGGGAAGTGTAGCAAGGCCCATCCAAATGTACAACATAGCACCTAAAAGCACTCTAGGTCTACACTCCACCCAGGCTAGGCAATGACATGGGACCTACTAATTACAGGTTAGGAAGGTACTTATTAATTTGGTTTGAACATCTAGCAATATGGTGCACCAGGCTCTGGCCCCATATTCAATCTGACAACATACAGATTGTGGCATCCCACCTCGATATTCTCGAATCTCTTGTGGGGGTCTAAAAGGCCCACAGAATAGACATCAAGTTTTGGGTAATGTTCCGAATTCACATTGATATTTTAGCCATTATCAAATTGAAAATTCTCATGCTCATCAAAAGGTCCTCTAGGTCTTCCCCCAATAAAGTTGAGTATTGAACCTAGAATGCTTACCATAATTGGATCACATAGTCCAATCTCTTTCTAAAGCATATACTTTTGGCTTCCCTTCTTAGAGCCACACTTAACCACATACCACTCAATTATAGGTGTTTGATTAAGATAAGTAACATAATTAGGCATGGCTACCTTACCCATTATCTACTCTCTCATCCCTGCCCCATCCACTTAAGAAAATGGTTTGTAAACATCAACTTGTGTACAAAAATTGGCATAAAACAAGCATGCCTTAATTGGAAACTTTTAGCTCTAGACCCATTTCTCATAGGATGTGAGACAAGCAATTGGTTGAAGATGATTGTCAATTTCAAAATGTTCTCATTGCCATCTGCCTGAAAATATGCCCTAACCTCCATAATAGCACCCTCATTAATGTCACTTCTCTCTACAATCCCAAAACCCTAGGGAACGGATGTTCTCAATTCAAATATCCCTCCTTGTTGTCACATTTACCTCCCATATATCATAGATTCTAACTTTAAAGTAATCCACCACAAGCTTGCACGCATCACATTTCATCGTTGTCATTATCCAGGTCATTATCATCATTATTGCAATGTTGACTTTGTGTTTCTCCATGATGTCACCCACTACACTAATTCTCTATTATCATGCATCCATGTTAACACTACATACCTCCTTAATATCATGTGCACTTTGGTTGCCACAAGCATGATATTAGGGAGGTTAGAGTGTATTTTGAACTTATGTGAATATCATGCTCATTATCAAAGTGAAGATTCTCGAGCTCAATAATGTTTAAACAGATCCCCCCCCAAAAAAAACAAATTATGTTGACTATTAAGCACTTACTCCAATCTCTATAAAACACATGTATTCTTGGTGTCCATTCTTGGATCCACACCTAAGCATGCATCACTCAAATATTAGCTCACAAATTTTTAAAAGTGACTATGCAAAGCCTGCATGTGCCATATGTATAAATGAGTAGCTACACTAAATATGATATTTAATGTCACCCATTCTAATTGTCTTGCTCAATACTATTTGTAAACCGCGGTATAGTGTCACCAACACTAAAAGTTAATCTAACATTATTTGTCATTCCTGTAATTTTTTTCGAGGATTATAGATTTACCGTGTTGCACTCACTGTCACTTACCAAGTGATTATTCATACAGATTTCAACCATCCATGACAATATTTCATCACAAGTTGCTGACAAGAGAAGGTAGGGTTTTGGCCAATGGATGAATTCATCCATCATCCACAACAGTATTTGTTCACTTATTCATAAGAAGTGTCATCCGAAAAGTTACCATAGTGGCATTAAATACCATATGATACTAAATATCATATTTAGTGTACCATTACAAAGACTCTATTTAAGAGTATTTCATTGTCTCCCCCTAACATTACGAAGTCCAATGGTGTTTACTTAGTTTCGGGAATCGAGGCCCGGCAGTCGGTCGTCAGAGTTGACCATACTAGCAACAAACCAGGGTTGTGTAGGGCCTACTTGTTAGAGAAACCTGTCATGTCCCGTCCCGGGTTGGGGCGCCAACCTATACCCCTCCTCGCCATGTTGGTTGCCACGTCGTCCACCCGCCCAGCTGGACATCCGCATGCCAACTCCTGAGGTTACAATCAGCTTCACATCATTCGCCCATGCCTTGCATCATGACATCCTTCTGGCATGAAGACCATGTAGACCATGATCCACATCCATCGTTGGGTGGTAACCTAATTGCCCTCGGGGACTGTGATCTCCATACTCTTTTTAAACCTTCATTCAACCACCCCTCATGATTGATTGTAACCTACTCATTCACTAGACACTCTAGATTACTGCCGCAATGGAGTGTGTTGCATCAAGTGATGCGATTGTAGCAATGATGGAGTGAAGGTTTTATGTGTCTCATGATGTGTGACTTGATGAGATCCAATTCATTGGAACTATTCCAATCTAAACGGTTTCAAATCTAGAACTAGAAATTGGATTTATTTCTTAAAAAATTTTATTGAAAATATTCATTTTCCCAAATGTTTTTTGATTGATTTTATATCTAGAAATAGAATTTCCGTGAATTTGGGTACGTGGAGAGATTGGTGCAAAAATAATTCCCTCAAGTAGAGGTTCCACAATATTTCAATGCATGATGGTGTATATTGTGGACCACACTATAGTGCATCAAAGAGTAAGTCACACTATAAGTATACCCTCAATATTTACAACAAATATTGTAGCTAAGGTAACCACCACCAAATCCCTAGCCTCACAAGCTGAAGAAAAATAAGTTAAGTCCACTCACATTCCTTATTGCTATGCATTTCAAACTCAGACTCATATGTGTCTATTGTGTAGGAGAATGGCACCTCTTGAGGTCCTTATGAATTTAAGGGTGAGGTGAACAAGGGTGGTTACCCGAGTGACTTGTCTGAATTTTTTTCCAAGGTATTATGTAAGGGGGTGTAATGTCCTTTGTAAATATTAGAGAACAAATTACATAATTTTTGGTGTCATCTAAGTGATGAACTATCAAATTTAGGGTTTCTCATTTGATTACTTATCTTAAATGGACATTTTTGTTTGAGTGATATGTGCGATTAGGTTTGGATCTAAGAATGGACATAAAAAAATACATGTGTTTTAAAAAGATTGAATTATGAACTCAAAATTTGCGTTAATCATTCTGATTTTAACAGTCGATGTATTTGGGGAGACCTATATAATCATTCAATAAGAAAGAAAATCTTCTCTTAAGTAAAGAAATAGGATAGTATATACGAACTCCAAAAATTATGAGGAAAATAGCTATGGGTTTGATTTGGATTTTCTTATCATCTTACACTAATTGCGTGTTTCATGTCCTATGAGAAGTGGGTGCAAGGCTTAAAAGGTCCATGTAACACTTGGGATAACACTTTGGGGTGGGCTTATGGATTTCAAGATGAATTTAGTGCTCGCAACTCATATGCATACTAAGATAAGCACATGTGAAGGCCACAATTCTTTTACCTTGGCCCACCAAACTTTGCTTCAAAACAAGCATTTCCGAACATGTGCGACCTCCTCTTCACCCATTTCCAACACTTAACCTTGAGATTCATGATAGATTCTTGCCACCATTCCAAATGTTGGAAATGAATCTAAAGACACGTCACCTCCATCGTCAAGCTGACATCGTCGCGTGAACTGCAAGAAATTGAAAGATGTTATGATTATAACCCTAGAATTCCACGACCCATCAACTAAAAGACATGTGCTGACTAATATTATGATGTTACAAGATTCCCCCCAATTATTAGTTTGACCATTTATGGATCCCCTCCACCATTTCAACGTATGCAGGTGATGTCAAGTTACATCTAAAAATCAAAAGTCTTAGCCAACATATGAGTTCTAGCCAACCCTTCCAAGCCTTTTACAAAATCGATATATATAAAGGAGGCAAGCCCGTTGGACCCCTCCTTTTAAGTGTTGAGCGGTCCCTTGGAGAGTTCCAAACTTCAATAAGAACTCGACGTACAAAAGTACTAACTTATGAGGGCCCCAATGACAAGACTTTGGATGGCAAAATGCCCTTAGAGCATGCGGTTGTCAACGAACCCGGAATCTAATGCATAGTGTTGAAATTCTCAAGCTCCTTGGTGGCTACATCCGCAAATGAATCCAACCTGGAAGGTCAGAAATTTGTATTAAACGACAACAATGAGGAACATGGAGGACGTACAGTACTTACTTATTAGCTTCACATTGAAGTTGTGTAATGAACAAGGAAAGCTCTATCGTCACCTCCACAAATGGTTCATATGAATAAGTTAGCATCTTTGAGCCTCGGGGGGGGGGGGGGCAGTGTGTTAGAAAGTTAAGGATATAGGTGTGAACAACCACTATTTTATAGGGGGGTATTACTTTCAATTCTCTTCTTTTTTTCACATGCTATCATTATGTAAATTTCTACTTTGGGTTAATAGAAAACTGGCTTGCATTACTTATAATTCCAAATTCCCTATTATTCCATACCCTATAGTACTTTAAAGATGTCCAATGCCATTTTTGATACCCTATATTACTCTTAAGTCCAATTATAAATTTTTGCCCCCATGTTTTTAAAATACCCTATCATTTGTTCGCACGTATATTGCTACTCCAACCAATGACTACCCCCCCCCCCCCCCCGAGCTTTGAGCTTGGGCCACATCCAAAACCTAAACAACCGAGGGATGTTTTTGACTAGCCAGCCTAAAGATACTTCATAATGTTTGCCATGTCACCCTATGAAGTAAAAGGGTTACATGGATATGTTCCACTTATTTACCCCTCAAAATTGAACTTCTCATATTCATTGCAACTGACCAGTATTGTTATTGAAGAGTTTTTGAAGCCAGAAGTTGGTCCAAAAATATTACCAATGTCTAGAGTCTACCATAACCGCTCATTCTTTTTCACTTTAGCACTCAAAACCAACACATGTGTCATGTCACTATTGGATCCGACATGATCAAAATTCAGTCCAACATGATTGAAATTCAATTCTAGCATGATCGAAATTTAGGTTCCCTATTGATTGTGGATGGGGGGTCTTCATCGGAAATAGGTGCCTCTACTATACATGTATGCCACATCAACACGATCTAAAGGTGGTTTGCAGCCAAGATGCTTGATGACATGGCCACTAACATATGATAACATCTATGCACGTAATCCTTGCACATAACAAAACATTGTTATGGATCTGAACAATGTTATGCATGACAACCACACTCAGTTGAAGAAACAATAAATAAAATGTCGTGTTGCCTAAGCAATCATTACATGGCGATGTAATTGGCCGTTTTGATAATCATTACAATAGAAAATTCCCCTTGTGAAGGGTATACCAACAAGACGATGGCATTGTTTCTTTGTTGCAATGGTTGGTTGGATGGACGGGGTTTGTCCTAGTCTTGTTACACATAGATTAATTCCATTGACAACCTAAAGTTGAAGATGGATAATGCATTTTGTCAAAACTCTTAAGTGCTCAACCATTAAAGTTTCAACCACTGATTTTTAGAAAGTTTTATACACGTACATTTCATATTTTATATTTCACATTTGTAGTAGGTGGGGCATAATAGGTGGAGGTGTAGGGATAAAAAGAGGAGAGATAAAGTGAAGAAGAGGGGAATATCTAAATTGAAAGCTCCAATCAACTTCTAACTTCAAGATTTAAAGTAGACCTATGGAGGAATGAATCGTGCACAAACCTTAAAGAGAGCGCCTTTCTAGCTATAATGATTGTGTCAAACCTTAACTAATGATGTTGTGCAAGTCTACCATTTCTAATGGCCAATACGAAGTCCAAGGGCCCAAAAACAAACAAATCCAACAAAAGCAAATTAGAGCACAAATCTTCCTAAACCCTAGACTGTTGTGACAATAGAGTTAAGGCATGAGCCATGCGCATAACACACAAACAAGATGTCATAAAGTATGCAATGTTTTTTATGTCACTGGTCAAATCCTCTAGTTTGCTTGAAGTAAAGAAGCCCATTCAAATCATGTAAAAGATCAACGATAGGCTATGTCCTTGCACTTGATTTTCTACGTGTTGTATTTTGTAATTCAAATTTGCAGCACCTTTCTAAGTATTAAGGACTGACCATTGGGTGGTTTTAAAAGCACATGTTGAGCTTTAGTACGGTAGTGCACATCCACAACATACACCGATTGCCTCTTTACATTTAGTTTCAATGAATAGACTTTTGGAATGCGGATGAACATTATCTGACTAACATAGGATTCGATTTTTCATGACGTGGCTATGAAGATATTGATAGACATGATGAGTGGTTGAAGGAAATCACAAGAGAGGTAAATTACCTATAAGTTGGATGTAAACTGCTATATCCCTACATTTTAATTGTGAACGATCCCATGTGTTGTAATATGTGGCACAATTTCTTTATCATTTATGTAACTAATGAAAGGGTGTTGTGATGTGCCATGCAAATTGGGTTTGTTTTGATTCACTTGGACCAATACGAAATGATCTTAAAGTTGCAAATAAACTACATTGGGAGGTTCTTTGACCAAAGTGGTAATCACTTGGACCAGTACGCAATGTATTTTGAGCATGGATAAGAATCAAAGTGGAGTTGTTGAGATATTTGAGATGAATGACATAAATGGACACCCGGGTAGTGGACTCCTCATTGAATACCTAAATAACATGCATGGGTTTTGCTATGAAATTGAACCCCCTGTATATGACAATTTTATAGAGAAAAATAATTATATACGTACTAATGGCATGCTAGAAAATGAACTCATGTATTTATATTAATATTTTCAATTAAGTGTGATAAATGCCTCCACTACATATACAAACTATAAATCATGAATTGAATAGGCCATTATTACATATAAAATCCCGTTTCACTTTCCGATGAGAAAGTCATTGAACATTTTTTTCATTCATAGCATGTCATTGAACAATTGTATCAATAAACAAAGACAAAAGCACAATAATGACAAATTAAAGAGCAAGACTAATGGAAGCCCATGAGAGCTCCAAGAGCCTCTACTTTGTGAAACCTAAAACCCAAATGCAAACCCTAACAAGAACAAACATGATAATCATTGAGGACTATGACCATATGACAAGATTGGATGAAAACATGAAGTAGATGGAGTTTCACATCTATTGTCAGTTTTTTCTCTAGACCTTAGAGCCCTTTCTTGTACATCTATCTTTACTTCAAAAATAATAATAATAGCCTTTTTAGATGTACACACTAGAGATAAATAATACCTCTAGTGTGTAATTTATACCTCTAGTGCAATCATACATCTAGCCCCCTCCCTAGAGGTGCTAAAAATTTATATCTCCTTCATCATCTAAGTAATAATAAGATTGAAGAAATTGACCAAAAAAATGATATTATGTATAACAATTGGGCACAAATGAATATCTTGCACTTCATATCCCCCGAATAAATATCCTCTTAACACATGTGTATAGTACAACACATCAGTTGCTTGTTCCGTTGTATGAATGGTCTCAATGTCTAAGTTCAAATTATTATGTATTCAAGACATACAAATCATAAATTCCAAATAAACATATTAGTATGAGCAGGTTTAAGTTTTCCACTACCTAAATCATATATAAATGTCAACGTTGAGTGGAACATTGTGAAGCCTTTAATATTCTTCGGTGAATTTTATCATGTACACATAACGGCTATATGTCATGGTGGTGTACATTTCCCACTTGGGTGTACTATGTTATGATATTTGGCGACTATAAATGTTTTGAACCCCCATGGTCATACGATTCTTCTTAAACCCCCTTCTCTTGAATAATTAGACTCCGATTTCATCATCAATGATTTACTTGGAGATGGAATGAATGCATGATTTCTTTACCAATGATTCCACCTGTGATTTGGTTGATAGATAGTTGAATTCCCGTTGACTTTTGTTTTGATAGATTTTCTATGTGATTTGATCAAGGATCATGAGCCTAATTCCGGTGCACGAGTTTTATTATCGAAGATGATGATCTTGTTTTACTCAAGTACATCACTTTTGTTTTATATTTATTTTGTGTTGTAGATAATGTCCTCGTTGATTTATTCAATTATAAAGTGATTGAAGTCCTCGAGGGGTGAACTCCACTACACTAAATATGATACGTTGTGTTTGATACACTAAATATGTACACGTACACTAAATGTTAATAACCCTATGAAAGTAAGTAACGTTAAATGTAAACTCAGACACTGAAAATCAATTATGGTAATGTGGAAGTTACATGTTTGAATTTAGTGTTAGTAAGGATATGAAAAAAAATAACAATGATAAAAGGATAATTCCAACATGTCTCCTAGCGTATCTTCTAACACTAATTGTCAAGAATTGAAAATTAGTGTTGAGCAAGGTAGGGTGGTAAACAACATTCAATATAATCAAACACTAAATATCATATTTAGTGTAGCTTGTATGGTACCACGTGGGTGTACATAAGGATATTTAATGAGAGATTGGTTTATAAGGTATACATAAGGGATGGGCATTGTTCCACCTAGTGTTGTACAAATATATAGGACTCAATATGATTTTTGGAAGGACATGTAAATGTAGCATAAGTCCCCTCCCCCCCCCCCCCCCAAAAAAAAAAAAACCCCCTCTCAAGGTTTTCAAATGAATGCTTTATTTCAACCAATTATACCTCATACCCCAGAAAGTTCACATGTATTCATCCATGAAGCAATACTTGTCATCCCCCATGTCATACCTCTGAAATGATTGTGTCAATTAAAAACATGATTTGTGAGGACATGTGTAAGGAATGTTTTCACATTTCTTTTCCAAGTCATTAATATTTTGTACACGCAATTGAGGAAAATTATTCTACAAGTTCAAAACCATCATATACATACAAGACCCTATTAATTATTGATACGACTTTATGCACTATAGTCTTCCTTTTGGTAATAATTTTCTATACATATAGGGGATATTAATAAGGGGACTTGCATGCATGCGGGCTCCCACTCTTATGAAGAGTCTAAGTATGTGGGTGGTATTTGGCTCATTTTTTGTTTTCTCCAATTTCTACCGATTGGATTTACACAACAAAACTTGTGTTACATTAGCAAATCTATAATGAAACAGATGCAAAAAAATGGAGTGAAAATTGGACTTGCCCTAATTTAGTTATGATTATTGAAAGTGCATGTTTGTTAATTTCTTAATTGGATACATAAGTCATCCCAATTGTGTTCACTATTGAGTGTAGAGTAGTTATTGATATTTGAAGATGTAATCCAATCTCTTTTAAGCACGTGACTTCACAATATTTCAGACCTTGGACAACTGCCAAAATAACTATAGTTAATTATATATATTTTTAATACATTTTAGAGAACAACTATACTTAACTCAAAAAATTTAACCAATTCGAAGAACAAGTGTAGTTAACTAGAAAATTTTTAAACCGATTTGAAGAACAACTATAATTAACTAGAAAATTTTCAATTATTATTATATATTTGAAGATGTTCGCCTCTTGATTTGCTTCAATTGAGGGTCTTTAATATGCTTGGACCACTGAGGATCATCAAGAAACGTCTTTATACGATCACTCATAGTGTTTGGCTCCAAAACAACCTCCATGTACACCACCAACACAAATGGCACACTAGTGACACTCCAACACTACAACATAATTATGTGAACATGTTGCGCTCAACTTTAGTTAACTAGATATAATTATAGTTGACTAAATTTTTTGGAAGACCAAATTTAGAGAAACTATCTTTAACTACATCTTTTGGTAGGTCAAATTGCGAACAACTGTAGTTACGAAAGGCAACTAGTTAACTAATAGTTGAATTAGTTGGTTAGTTGTCCAAGGTCTCCAATGCTTGCTCTTTGATCCTCCTTGAACCACATACCAATCAAATATAGGAGTCCGGTTAAGAAAACGAGCCACTTAAAACCCACCTACATTACCCCTCAGTTTTGAGTCCACTTATATCCCTCAACCCCCCCCCCCCCGAAAAAAAGAGGAAAAATGAAAAAGAGAGGAATAGAGTCATGAATATTCCAAAATAAATTTCTGCCCAACTTGGCTACCGGTCCTTTGCAAATAATAAACAATGTTGGGCAATCCAACATGAATTTGAACCCATTGGCCCTACCCTACTCAAGGATCCCCTCAGGGCAGAGTGGGATTTACTGTTGCTTACCTTACAGTGGGTGGGCTCTTGGTTTTTCCATCAAGTAAATAAAAGATTTCACATCTAGGAATGAAACCATCAACCCTTTTGTTTGGATTTGGATACCTCTCCACTATCATCCGGTAGTTTAGGGTCATCTCAAACCCCTATATGACCAAAAACACAAAGAATTTACTTCAACCGTAGTTAATATTATGTGGGTAATGGATCACAACAGGCTCCCTATATCATATTGTCTTCATTGTATTGACCTATCTGAGACCTCTGCACATGACCATGATTGTTGAATATCCAATGGCACATTGTGGGATACTTGTTGCTCAATTGAAGCATAAGATTCTAAGTCAACCCACCACTAATCAGGTGCAACGTTTTCTTTGTTAATTCAATCTCCACATCTCATTTTAAGAAATCAAAATTCATGTGTATGATGACATATGTCTTTTTGAAACTCCAAATATATAATCACTTATGTCAAATTTGACACAAACATAAAGTAAGATTGGCATACCTAAAACCGACATATTACTTAAACGAACACTAAATATCACATTCATACATTTGAAATCCCCAAATTTTGTTGGTTTTAGTTTCAATAGTGGTTTTGAGTATATGTATAGTGATCTCCTGCTTAAGTACACACTTTGAACCGGAGCCGTTGGTGCGCACTTAGTTGGTAGGTGTGTACTTTACTCATATTGCCAGTGTTCTAGATTGAAGTTGTCAATGCCTTTCAAATACGATTTGGCCCTTCAAAACATACCTCTCTCAAAACGACCCTTCCAAAATGCAAACCCAAATTGAAAATGAAGACGTCACTTGAAGTCCTCAATATCACTACAAAGCTGTCCTCGACATCGACGACCAATTGCTTTGCTTCGATGTTCAAACATAAGTTGGACAAATGTATGATGAACCGCGACGATCGTTTAAGATGTTTCAGCGAAACGTTAACGAACTGACATTGAATGTCAAGTGTAAAAAATTCATGCATTCACGGCAAATGACTTTGCATGACATGTTCAAACAATAAAGCATGAATCATGATTCTTGTCAAAAAAAAATTGCGCACTTAACAGGAATGCGTACTTAAACGGGTGCGTACTTAAGTGGGAGATTGTTGTACATGGTTGGAGTTTTGTGATATCTATGCATACTCATCAAGTGTGGATGAAACAATTTTAGTTTTTAAGAAAAGAAAAGAAAAACTCCTTATAAGGTGAGGGTCAATACATCCACTAGACCAATATTGGATATCTGATGCTAATTCCAAGGTCAAAATGTCTAATTATAGTATATATATATTGCATATCACCTTTCCTATGCACGAGTTTTAGGAGACATCACAAAGCTTTAACCAATTTGATGTGTTTGTAAGGTATGTGGGTGTTATTCGGTTTGTTTTTCATGTTCTCTTACTTCTACCAGTTAGATTTACACATCGAAACTTGTGTTGCGTCAACATATATGATGATGGATCAATGAAAACCAAACCTCCCGTGATTTAGTTATGGTTATCGGAAATACATGTTTGTTAATTCCTTAACTAAATACATAGGTCTTCCGAATTTTGTTCACTATTGAGTGTGGAGTAGTTAATGAAATTTGAAGATGTAGTCCAATGTCTTTTAAGCATGTGTCTTTATGGTGTTTGTTATGTGATCCTCTCCAAACCACACACCAATCAAATATAGGTGTCTAATTAAAAAAATAAAATGTAACCGAATAACACCCGCATACCGTCTGAGAGATTCGTTGACGAGAAGAGGAATTTCGGGGACGCCATGACGACCGTCGTTGTCTCTCACTTCTCGTTAGTCGTCTTATTATCGCTCTTCGTCGTCTCCGTCGGCCGTCCTCGTCGTCTTCCTCCAACCTCGGAGCGCAGCCAGAAGAGCGCCGCCTTTCGTCTCCCGCCATGCCCTCGATCCATCGTTCCCTACGCCTCCCAAATCCAACTCACACTTAGTTCACATCAACCCTTCGCTTTACTCACACACCGTGTTGGGTTTCATCCACCATTACAAGCTTGTTCGATTACTAAGTTCAAACCTCGGCCGATGAAATAACTTCTTTCACCTTTTTGTTGTGAAGGTGTCGGTGTAAGGTAAAGGATGGATTGGAGGCCCATACGATGTAGCCGTTTGGCCTCCGAGTTGGAATCGACCTCCGGGGCATTGTTTGCCACTGAAATTCGCTCGTGACCCTCGCCTCGATTCAAGTGGTTTATGTGCGCTTGCGAGATGTTTTGAATTCACATTTTTGGGGTGAAGAAGCTCTCGCCTATGCTGGCAACAACTCCAGCCATGGCACTTCGGTTCGAGGTGCTTCTTTCCTACATTGCACTCACTTTCTGGAGAAGGACTGAGGGAGGGAGTCAAATTTGACCATGTTTGATGTAGAGTTTCATATCATGGAGCTTGCTTTTATGTCGTTGAAATTATCTAATTTTAAAAACATAGTAAGTTATGAAGGATTGGGGGAGCATTGTTGGTGAAACTCAATTCCGGTGATGGTCTTTTTGGCAGAGTCAATTTTGGCGATGCGTGATGATCCCTGTGGGTGTGCTCCTAAGAAATTTGAAGGCATATGAATATGTGTGAATGCTTTTCTGCAAGTTGGTTGGAGTGATTTTGCGGATGCTGAACGATGGGAATTCGAATGCCGTCTCTCTTGTTCTATTGAACGATTTGCTATTGAAATCGTGAGGTGTCAAGGATTGGGGGAGCATTGTTGGTCAATCTTAATTCGGTGATGGTCTCTTTGGCAGAGTTAATTTTGGCGATACGTGATGATCCCTGTCGGTGGGCTCCTTAGAAAATTGAAAGCATATGAATATGTGAATTTGTTTCTTTCAAGTCGGTTGAAGTGATTTTTACGGATGCTGAGTAATGGGAATTTGAATGTCGTCTCTCTTGTTCTTTTGTACGATTTGCTTTTGAGATCGTAAGGTATGAAGGGTTTGGGTTGCATTTGTTGGTCAATCTCGATTTCATCGATTGTCGCTTTGGCGGAGTGAATATTTGGTGATGCTTAATGATCCTTGTGGGTGGGCTCCTCAGAAAATTTTAACGCATGTGAATGTGTGACGGTGTGTGTTTTTTTTCTTGCAAGTGGGCTGAAGTGATTTTGTGGATGCTGAGTGATGTAAATTTCAATGTCGTCTCTCGTGTTCTTTTCATAGCAGGTGCTTGCACGGCACAACAGAGCTCGTGCATCGCGACTCACATTACCACATTTCGAGTGCCAAACACCCCTGTTTATGCCTGTTGGCACGCAAGGTCTAAGTCTTTCACCCTGCTTCACTTATTTGCAATCAGGGGGTACAGGTTCTTATGGGAAAAATCAGTGTAGCTACACTCATTTAAAAAAAAGAGATTCTTATAGAAAAGTAAATGTCCCAAGTTGTCAGTAATCATCCTGTTAAGATCAACATGATAAGATCGGCAAGAACAGCATTCATTTGAAGACGTCAAACGAATATATATAAATACGAAAATGAATTGCATTTGGCAAAGATTCTACTTACAGATTTTCACAGCAGCTTCCAACTGACTTGTAATATGCAGTCCTAGGAATCTGTCTCATGCCTTTCGAAAGGGGCTCCTGAATGTGAAGAATCAGTTATCCTAAATCTAAAACCCTGAACCCTGAATCCTTATGAACTAGTCTTATGAACTATAGACGAGTGCAGATTGGTCTGGAAGATTCTCTGTCCTGGGCCAAACCTAGTGCCAGTAAAGAAGATTCTGAGGGATCTGCACTGGTTACTCATCAGAATTTGGGTGACTCATCATAGGTTAAGAACCTGAATGTGCAGCCAACCTTCTGGTTCTTTCTAGCAGGTGCTGGAGCTCAATTCCAGCATTTATTACGAAAATAGGGTATGGGGCATTGTGAGAGTCAGCACAGTAATGGATAAGCAATCCAAAGATACTGTACCTGCTCTACACTGTCCTGTTCACAAGGAATACGCATGTGTTGAGTTTAAGAAAACTGGAATATTGCTTTTGGATTTACCTGTCGCTGGCCATCCGTTTGGGATGGTGGGCCTTATTGATATTCAGAATTCAAAAGTCTCACATCAACTGTAAGCTGTAAATGGATATTGTCAATCACTTTCAATATACACCCTGTGGTAAAGTTAGCAAGTTCAAAATGTTTACAACCTTGAACCATAATTCCAGGCACAATTAAGGGGTTGACAAATGATCAGTTGGAGGATCTGGAGTGCCAAATTATTCTTGGGAACACTTACCATCTAGCACTGCGCCCTGGAGCTGACCTACTGGACACCATGGGGGGGCTTCATAAGTTCATGAACTGGCCTCGTGCACTTCTTACAGATTCTGGAGGTTTCCAGATGGTGGGTACTTTTCTACATGTATCTCTCTTGTTCCATTGTAGGCCTATTTGGGTAGGTGATTACATCCAACACCAAGGGTGTCTTTTTGTACAACATTAAAGTTATCCTTCAACTCAATGGGACTTTTTGAGGTGCATTCTCGGAGGTAGTGTTTGTATTTGAATGAAGTGCTACCTATTTTGGTTCATTGAGGGCCAAACTCATTTTAGCACCTCTTGGCATGCCAAACTGAGTTTGACACTAAATGAATCAATATAGAGTGTTCTTTGTTCAAACCTCCACACTACGTCCAAGCATGCAGTGAAAACTTACTGAACATGGCTTTTTAGAGAATCCTGCTCTCGTTTATATATATATATATGAGTGTATATAAATTTATAATGTGGGAAGGTGCTGTATTCAAAACAACCAACTCCCACTTAAAAGTTATGTTGAGTTAGGATAATTCTATTAGCAGCAGAAAATTCTAGGACTGGATATCTCCTCTAGTCGAATGTCACCGTTTGGTGGTGCATAGAAATCTTGTGAATGATGGCTATGGCATGTGACCAGCATCATGAAGAATGTAACAGGCAGTTCAATTCTGATCAAGTCTTACAACTATCAATTTGGTGGATCAACTTCAGTAAAGATTGCACATCTTGTAGGTCTATGGGCATTCTAGGCATATCTCTAAGGATGGTATCTCTATGTTATCTGTAATTTCCTCAGGTCTCTCTTCTTCACTTAGCAGACATCACTGAGGAGGGAGTAACATTTCAGGTGTGTTTTCTCATCTGCCCTATCTTAGTTAATGGTGTTATGAGGCTTGAGAAATATGATTTTGAAATTGAGTCTACAGATCCTACAGTTAGTCTATATGCCCTGACTGTCTTTCACTTTCTGTATTACTTGATGTCAGTTTCTGGGGGATGACCAAACCCAATATTGTATCAAATCACTCTTTTTGTAAACATCACCTACATCTGGTGGCCGTTACCTAGCACACACTTTCTGGAGTCTTTTCAGTTGCGATGGCTTGATGAATTGTTAAAACAGTTTCAAACTTGGCAATATGCAATTAACTTGTTGCAGTGATTGTTCACCTTCTTCATTCCTTGTCTTACAATGAGCTTATTGCAGTCTCCAGTGGATGGTAAACCTATGCTTTTGACACCTGAGGAGTCAATTCAAATACAGGTATGTTAGTCTAATTGTATTTTGTAGTTTATGTGAATAATAGTCCCCCACAACCTTCAAGATTCTGATGGGTGGCTTTTGTTGCAGTAACTGTCCTGCAGTAAAACAAATTCTTTAGAATGGGTTAGCTGCTATTATCTCTAACTGGACTTGCATTTTAACTATGTCGTATATGCAGAACAAAATTGGAGCAGATATTATAATGGCATTGGATGATGTGGTAAAGACAACAACTTCAGGTCCTCGGGTAGAAGAGGCCATGCATCGAACATTGCGGTGGATTGATCGCTGTATTGCAGGTGCAGCTTTGTCCCCTTAATTGATGATTTATTGGTCGTGACTTTCTCATGAGTTTCTCATATTGAAAGTTTTTTTGGTCAAGCACTTAAAAAATCTGGGTCTTGTTTGGCACTGACATATTTATTGGCATGATCTTTGCTTTCAACAGCACATTCAAGGCCTAAAGAGCAAAATCTATTTGGGATTGTGCAAGGTGGAATTGATCCAAACCTCAGGTAAGGTAACATATCTGGTGATTGTTATTGTCACTTGTTATGTGTGCATGTCCCTGTCACAATGTTGTAGGTTAATACTAATGTTTTCTCGTTGTTGTTTTGCTGCATTGTTTGTGTAGAGATATGTGCTTGAAGGGTCTCGTGGCACGCAATTTACCTGGGTATGTATACAATTGTTGGAACCAATTTGCAGTTAGAAAACTGCAGAAAGAATGCATCTCAATTGAGTCCCAAGCTGAAATAACAAACTCAAGCAAGGACAAATTTGCAATTGTTTACAGTGTTATTTCTATAAACCTCAAATGCACTTACAACTGAAGGGTTTGCCAAGGATTCGCGAACTCTGAATTTGATAGTAACACTGCACTGAATATTTGTGTAGATCTCGGCTCCTGTCGGGAGATTATAGGTGACTTTTGAAGTTGTGGAACTTTCTTTTGAACATTATGTTGTTGTGTGGGGCTCAGTTATGCCATTGGGGGCTTAGCTGGAGGGGAGGAAAAGGATGCATTTTGGAGAGTAGTTGCACAGTGCACTGCAGGGCTTCCTGAGGACAAACCTCGGTATGTCATGGTATGTACCAATATCATGGTCCTCTGAAGTACTGAAATGATAATCAATTCCACCCTTGTTATTCCTAACGATTTTAATGTGAGTGGTATCCATTTTCCCCTTTGAAAGAAGGGAAATGCATCTGCATCCTTGGAGGACCCACACTTGAGTTTTTCCTGATGCTACACTGAAAGTTCTAGAAAATGCATTTCATGTGTGAATCTTTTCAATTTACCTCGTCTTTATGTTTTTTACCCTGATTGTCACAGCCAATTATTCATGCCACCTATTTTTCTGAGCTGATGTGTTTTCGACTGCTCATGGCTCTGCTGAATGTCAGGGAGTCGGCTTTCCACTGGACATCGTGGTCTGCAGTGCCCTTGGCGCTGATATGTATGACTGTGTTTATCCTACTCGCACAGCTCGCTTTGGATCAGCACTTGTACCTGAGGTCAGTCATTTCGTTAAGCCTGAAAGAACATATTAATATGTTCAATTCATTGGAAACTACGTCTGATGTAGAACTTAAATGCCTATGCAAGGACATTTGCATATATTATGTGAATCCTCAGCATTCAATGTGTCCCAGGTGACCTCCCAGATCACTAGTCTATTGTATTTTGAGAGTCTGAATTCTTAAATTAAAAGTAAGACAATGAGTATGGGGTCACTAATATATGTCTAGGTGCAAAACATATTCTACAACTCTACTACATGTTTATTAAATGTGAAAACATTTTGTGAGTTACAGCACTCAGCACATAGTTACTCATATGAGTTTTCATGCAACTAATACTTGTGTCAATTTCTCTGCAAGTAGGGCGTGTTGAGGCTAAAACATGCAGCTATGGCTACAGACTATCGACCTCTTGATTCTTCGTGCTCCTGCATGGTACGATCTTCGTTAGATTTTCATGTAGCAATCAGTTGAGCTCCCTTGTATTGGAAATTTTTGCTCACCCTCTGTCTGTCATTTTCTTGGAGGCCCAGAGTACACTAAGAGATTCAACAGGAAGTCCAGTAGGTTAGGATGACCCATAATGAGCTTCTGAACTATCGCTCATTAGTAAGGTGAGCTTATCATAACTTACACGTCTGGCAAGATTGGAACTCCACAGTGAGTAAATCGATTTATGTATGTGATTTTGATGCAGGTGTGCAAGCGCTACACACGAGCATACTTACACACACTGGTGACAAAAGAAGCAATGGGCTCGCAGTTGGTCTCATACCACAATGTGGCATACATGATGCAGGTTAGTAGGAGGTTCTTGATTGGAAGTCTCCTAACATGTTTTTTTTTCTTCATGTCTTCTCAGACAATGTGTCGTGACTTTCCATCTTGCAGCAGAAGATTATGCAGAGGTCTTTTCTGGCATGTTAAATTGAGCGTGAACTCGTGTTTGCAGTTAAGCCGGGATTTGCACAACTCTATATTGGAAGGGCGTTTTCCTGAGTAAGTCACTTCTTAAATTTGGAGTATAAAGCATCCAGATCAGATGTATTGGTTGTTCGTTTCTTGCTGCTCTTATCAAGTACCTCACATGGAAGTCATTATATTTGTAGGTAATGTATAGTAGATTCTCACTTGACTGATCACTATGACAAGCTTAAGGAAGCGGGCATATCTAGATTATAGTCTTCAAGGTTAGGCTTCACCCCATTTTGAACAGTTACAACCTGACATGTAGTCATCATCCTGTGGCGAAGATCAGAATTGTGAACTGATTGGTTTCCTGATATGGGCTGGTGTGGCAGATTTGTTCAAACTTTTTTGCAGAAACAGGTCAGCCTCATATCTCCTTTAATTGACAGTTGTAGTGGACCCCAGTTTTTAATCATGTATAATAGCAATACTGAGCTCCAGCATCATAGATTAGTGATAGTTCTTGAACATGTTGTTTTGGATAATGAGCCAAAGAGATATTTGAGATAGAGCTTGATGGTTGGGCACTCTATTCTTCTCCATCAACTCTCCGTTTAATACACCCTAAATTCTGGTGTCATCGACCTCCCTGCCATCTTACTGGGATCACTGATATTCGTGGTGTGCATTTGTGCAGTTTCCTGCTGGGAACGTTCCAGAGTGGGTTTGCAAGGCTATGGAAGTTGCTGGAATTGACATCTCTATGTGCTGTTCGCTATCCCTCATTAAATGACAAAGACTGCAATTTTCAGCAACTCAGCCTACAGTGAAGACATACTATATCTGTTGGCTAAGATAATGTTACTTTCCATAGTGGGTTTTCCTCATGCAAAAGAAAAACTGTGCATTGAGGATACCTGAGACAACAATTTTGCAATATCTCTAGCAATTTCATCCTTCTCTTTTTCGGATGCAGCCCTTCACATTCCACTATATATATGAGTGGTTCTTTATAGTGAACCAGACCAAACTACAAGGGGATAAGATTTCAACAAGAACTTCATTCATCAATGACTACAGAATGCAGTAGACCTACTACGGGATGGTTTAGCCCTTCCTTTTCAAGGACAACTATTGGTGTGGCTGCAGCGGATGGACCGAGTTTTTCTCTAATTATTTTTCTTATGCTTGGTGCAAAAAGAGCACCCAAGTTTCAATGGACAACATTGATTTTGTGGACGGGAAAACATCATTCATATTTCTGGGTCAGCAACCTAATGGTTGTTGCTTCCAGAACATTATTTTCAGTCTTATACTTCACACACAGGATGGATACTCTTTACCTCTATGTAGCTCTGCTTGCTGTTACCTCTTGAGTCTTGACCTTTATATACACCTCTGCTTTGAGTAGTGGACCCCACAACAATATCTCATAATTATTGAGAGAAGGAAAATTCTACAGAGGTGCTACATCATTGAAAAGATGACTACATGTAGGCTAACAAAAAACAAGTAAAATCCACCTCCCTCCTATCGTTCTGGCTTTCCTCTCATTCCTTGTAAATCTTTCTCTTCCCCTTCCCCCTCTCTGCATTTGGGTCTTCCCTCGCCTTCATATAGATTCTGTTCTAGAAAGCTCAAGAATGTTTCTGAATTTTAACTTTGTGTTTCAAGGGAAAAGGTATGATCAAATAACCAAGTAAAATAAAAGACATGCAACTACAAGTTAACACAAGAAGTACTAGATCATCGATTGGTCATGATTGTTTAAAGGATATGCACATGACCTCATAGGTCCTTACCAGCTTGATTGATTATTGGAAGTCAAACTTCAGTTGCAATTTAAAGTGGTTACGTAGATCACATAATGCCCACATATCTCAATATTTATTTTAAAGTATGTAGTTTTCCATGTGACTTTGAGGTGCCACACACTTAACATTACTCAGTTGATAAGCTGTGTTCATGGGTCCAACAGTAGATTTGAGAATAAAGCCATTAGATGTTGGAATCCCATTGTTTTAGATTGAATTTGAGGTCACGGTGGTTGAACACAGCTCATCAGCTGAGTAATGTTATGCATGTAAAGTAAGTGTCTAGTAGTAGTGTGCAGGAGAGCCTAAGCATTGGCTTGCATATCCGTGAGTCTTGTACATAGGGTAAAGCATAAGTTACATGGAAAGTACGCAAGGAATTTATGTTTTAAGAATAGTGTGCATGATAAGTCATTGATCTATTAATAAATTATTTAGATGCATATCTAGGATGACTAGCCTTGCTCTTACCAAATTGCTCGAGAGGGACTCATTTGAATTTTAGTGAAATGTAGCCTAAGTTAGTGTGATCTCCACTATGTTGGAAGTAGTGGAAAGTGTGCCTTACACCGTGTAAGAGCCTTGCAACAAAGGTTGTATCAACTTGTATGTGTTCATTATGGAGGTTGAATCCACTTTGAGGTCATGGTCAAGGATATGATATTCAACGGGAGGAGGAGAAGACCCTCTCGTTGATAACCGATTGATTGCCTCCCACGACATAAATACCCGGATGGAATCTTCCGAAACTTAGTGCAGCTCCCACTATTTTGGAAGCAGCGAAAATCGTGCCATTCCGTTGCGAGCCTAGCCTCGCAACACAAGAGAATGATTTCACAGTGGACCTCTTCCACACTATACCTTCGTTTCTCCCCCTTGCTGCTACTTACTCGTTGCATAGATTGACTGCAGATGTTGCTGCAATTGCAAATGCAGCAGTAGTCGAAGCTCCAATGCAAGGCTCATTCGCATCGCTGTCTGTCCGCCACAGAATTCTCACTCCTCCTCGCAGCACCACAACGATAACATCATCAACATGTGGCACCATTAGCATCCGAGCAAGAAGCTCACTTAAGCTGCATAGGACCAAAATTCCTCTCACCACTATGATCCCTCTCTTCTCCAAGATGGGCGGCAGCAGAAAACACGACATCAAAATCGACGATGACAGTGGGAGGCGAGAGAGGCTAATCTCTGCGCGGAGCGAGCACTCATCCCCTAGAAATGGCGCCTCACATGAAGAAGAGATTCCTTGTGGTTCTGGAAACGGAGGATTCTTCGCAGGGTTGGTTGAACCTATCTGCCCTCACCCGCCCCGGGATCCCGACCCATCCCTCCACAACGAGGATTTCGCACCCACCATGCCTGTGGGACGCATCTTCTCAGTGTGGGACATGGCGTGTCTATGGGTAGGGTTGGTGGTGGGCGTGCCGACGTATTACATGGCAGGCAGCCTGGTGGAGATGGGCATGGCATGGTGGCAGGGGATTTTAACTGTGTTGGCGGGGAATTTGGTGGTCCTGGTGCCCATGGTGTTGAGTGGGCATGCGGGGACGAAATTTGGTGTGCCGTTCCCCGTGCTGGCGCGCGCCTCGTTCGGGATCCGCGGTGCGAATGTGCCGTCGCTACTGCGCGCGCTCGTGGCGTGTGGGTGGTTCGGGATCCAGACGTGGATAGGCGGGCAAGCCATCTACCAGCTGCTCAACACGTTATTCCATGGGAGCTTCCAGGGTAGCGTTGTCCCGTGGCTCGGCATCAGCTTGCCGGAGTTTGGGTGCTTCATGGTGTTCTGGCTGCTTCAGGTGAGTGGATGGGTGGGTAGGTTTTTCTCCAGCTTCTTGTGCAAATTGCTTGCAAATTATTTATGCAAGTTGCTCTGTAAATTCCGCTTTTTGTCGTTGGAAGCATAGGGGGTCCCAATGTGCGATGGGGGCGCTAGAAGCGGAGAAACAAACTATTTTGTATGGTCATAGGGTCATTTAATATTTAAACAACCATGTGAACCAATGTGAAACCACGGAGAGGAAGGAAGCGGAAGGAACTTGACCCGGCATGTGTATACTTTGTTGCCCTTACCTAACGAGAAGGAAAATGATTCACAAGTAGGTTAATCGCTGCAACACGTAGATGGTTGAGAATGGAAGGCGCCCTGTGGCTGGGCATCAACTTGCAGGAGTTTGAGTGCTTCATGCTCTTCTGGCTTCTTCACGAGGGTAATTGAGTGGGTTTGATTTTCTTTCCAGCTTCTTGTATAATTGCCAGCATTCCTCTGCAAATCCGTCTGTCACTGGAAGGATAAGGGGTTCAATGTGAGATGGGGGCACCTGAAGCGGAGAGAAAAACTGTGTCGTGTTGGTCGTAGGTTCATGTGAACCATGTGATCCACGGAGAGGAAGGAAGCGTCACTTGCAAAAGAACTTGAACCTACAGGTGGAGAGTTGCCAGTAGTGAGGAAGGAAAATGACTCCAGAAGAAAATGATTCCCAAGTAGGTTAACCATGTGAATCATAGAGTGGAAGGAAGCTCCGCCTGCAATTTGAACTTCGAACTTGACCTAATCAACATGTGCATAATTGCCTGAAGCAAGTAAGAAAAATGACCCGCAAGTAGGTTATGGGAGAGTAGGCTTTGTCACTACAACAACACTTAGATTGTTGAGATGCTTGAGAAAGGATGGCGTGTCGTGGATTGGCATCAGCTTGCCAGAGTTCGGCTGTTTCATGCACATCTGGATGCTTCAGGTGGGTGGGTGGATTTTCTCCAGCTTCTTGTGACAATTGCGTGTACATTCTTCTGCAAATTCTGCAAATTCTGAAGCCATACGAGGACTCTGGTGCAGACGATTTTCTTTCTCCAGTCATTCTTGTGGGAGAGTAGGCTATGTTGACGACCTCAAAATTCAATTTAGACTTTTTGGAAGCCAAGTACGGAAGCTGGACGTATTGGGCAGGGCTTTCCTATGCATTTCCCTTTGCATTTCTATGCAAATTATTTATCATTGGACGGAGAAGACGTACCTACATTGCAATTGTCTGGCCTGCAGGTAGGTATTATATGGAATGGAATTGAAAGCATTCGGGAGCTAGAAAAGTACAGCGCTCCAATTTTGATAATTCTTTCAGGGGCATTGCTGACATGGGCATACATCAAAGCAGGAGGGTTTGGGCCAATGTTATCAGCTCCTTCCCAGTTCAGCCCTGGAGGTCCCAAAGCGGGACAGTTCTGGCCAACTTTTTTTCCAGCATTAACAGCAAATGTCGGCTTTTGGGCTACTCTCAGTTTGAATATACCTGGTAAGGCTTAACTCAGCCACCTTCAGGAGTCAACCTACCTTCAGAATGTGACTCTACCGGAAAATAAATAAAAATGAAGATCACTTTGATCTGAGGTTATAGATTCTGTGCGCTTTTATTTCAACTCAAAGTTCGAGAGTAACTAGACAAGTTGCTCACTGTGTGATCAGTACTATGGCAAAAATGGAAGCCTAACAAAAGTCTGTCTGCTAAAATGTGACCTCATACTCTGCGTTAAGTTAAGCCATGTGCCATTGTTATGATTTCTAGTATCAGCCAGTTTTGAATATGTTATTCAGGACATTTCACAGACTCCGTTTCTATTGTGGGGCAGATTTTACAAGGTACTCAAAGAGCCAGGTGGATCAGCTGACAGGCCAAGCAATAGGGTTACCTGTCTTCATGGCAGCTTTTACATTTGTGGGTCTCGCAGTGACCTCTGCAACAGTTGTGATCTTTGGACGGGCTATTTCGGATCCAATACAACTGTTGGCACTCATAGATGGCTTTTTCCCCATTCTCCTGTCCCTTGTGGGGGTTATTCTAGCTACTTTGACCACCAACATTGCAGCCAACATTGTTGCGCCCGCAAATGCGCTCGTAAATCTCAATCCATCTGTCTTTTCCTTTAGAGCCGGAGGTCTTCTCACAGCAGTGATTGGGGTTCTGCTTGCACCATGGCGGCTGATTCAGTCAAGCCAGGGGTTCATTTATACGTGGTTGATTGGGTACTCTGCTTTATTGGGACCTGTGGGTGGAATCATCCTGGTTGACTACTTTGCATTGCGAAGCCGAAAACTTGATATTGATGATCTTTTTTCCTGTGAAAATGGTGGTCTATATTGGTATACTAATGGTTACAACATCATGGCTTTGGTAGCTCTTGTCGCAGGCATTCTTCCGAATGTTCCTGGGTTCCTTGTCACGACAGGAGTGTGGGCAAGCTGCCCTCGGGTGTTTTCCATCATTTACGACAATGCCTGGTTTATTGGTTTCTGCATAGCTGGTCTTGTCTACCGGACTCTATCAAGTGGACAGTCCAAAAACTTGCATACTCTGGAAGCATAGAGGAAGAAAGAATCGAGTTCAAAGGATCAAGGCTCTCTGTAGGATTGAACTGATCCTCTGGAACTTGAAGCTCCAGAACATAAGGCCCAATGTTAGACACCCCTGGATATCTGCCATCCTTTCACCACCACATTTGTGAACGTTACGATGTACACTGCGAATGGCTTTCCAAGGTCTAACGACCCTGTTTGTCTTCGTGGAATATTTAACTGCACCCTTGGTACTGTCCCTAGATCTCTGTGGAGTAACCAACTTACTATCTACTATATGTTTTGGAAAGGTGAACGGCGAGGGCGCATGGGTGGTGAGTTCCAAAATGGCTGGCCTCGACAGTGGCATGTCGAGCGGATGGTATGGGACGGCCCGGGACATGAATTCACATGCATGGGTGCAATGGGCCAGGACGGCACAGGCCCAAACTATTCTACTATATGGTTTAGAAGGTGTGAATGGTGTTGATTCAGTTTGCTTATGATGTTGGGTGGACAGCAATGGCGACATGTTGGGTGGACGGTGCAGGGTTGGCCTGGCAAAGGAATTCTATATCTACGTGTGCAATGGGTTGGGAACTAGTTGCTTATAAATGTGGATTGCAACGTACACTACATCCCTCAAGATGATTTATATTTCCCGTCAAGCTAATGGTTATATGTTCTTGGCCACCAATTCTGAGGTGTAATTTGGCATGGATGTTCATGTTGCGGGATTCAGTGCAACTGAATTTTTATGAAAGATACCTTGGAGGCTTTCCAGGATGTATACAACCTTCTTAACTCCAAAGGCAAGGGAGGGTTCAACTATTCCTTCATTCAATCAACAATCCATATATATAAAAGGACAGAGCCTAGTATGTAAAGTTCCTCTATGTGTCTCCTGATTACAACCAATAAATTGGAACTAGTCTGTCAAGGTACAGATAGCCTCGTTGATTGTGCAGGGACTATCAAGGGGCTGCCTTCCAATCTTAGAGACAAGCTATCCACTATTTTTTTGCATGTAATGTAATCAGGATATGTGACTATTGATTTTGGATTGACCTACAGTTTTGACGGTTGTCCTCCCATCACTACATTAAAATATGGGTTTACAGAAGTTGAACCCGTCTAATACATTTTGTCAAGGATTTGTGGGATTTGTGATGTTGAATTTAGAAATGGAATCCTTGGATGTTATGCCATAGCATCCAATAGAATTTCGAGGATGCTGTCAGGTTATTGGAGTAAGATAAGGGGATCAAGCATGATCTAGTGAACATGTTAGAACCAAAATGTCACCAGACTTGCCTTTATATTGCAGACTTTAAGTTTGATTTTGAGATTTGGCTTTTGATTATTTATGCTGGACCCAGTACTTAAGATCCGGTTGGACCTTTCACTGACTTATTTCATGAATCGTATATATGAATTCGAATTGTTGAAATTTGTGCGAGCCTGGCTCACACGATTTACATACATATTTTCATCAGGAATAACACATACACCTATCCTCAAATATTGAATGGAGGTAGGGATTGATTGATGGACACAGTCAAACACTGGTTTGGATACCATGCAATCAATTGAGCTTCTCAAATTATAAAGCAAAATTGGCTCCGAAACTATCTACTATGCCTCAATAAACTGATCAGCTTCCACAACCAACTGACCAGAGAAGTATGTAACCATTATTGTACACATTGCCAAGAAATTTAGAATTTAAGAAAATTCATTCTCAATTAACAACCAACAGATTTGAGATTGAGTGGTATACCTGCTTATATTCACTCATACGGCAAGTTGCAACCAATTCCGTGAGGCGGCTAAGTTGGAAACTTAGCATGATGCAGGCGAAGGAACATTCTTGTGAAACACCCTCTGCTGCCAGGTACAAGAGTGCCAAGTGTAACCCAACAGCATTTCTTGTCCGGAAAGAGACCAAATGCCATGTCATAACAAATGTGAGGTGCAAAAGTTGATCTCCTCAGAGTTTGACGAATGTTGTGATTCGACCGAGCAGTATATATGGATGTACTACTACCAGGTGTAAGTAGCAATCAAAAGTGGATGGATTCCTAATTGGTTGAATCAAGTGCCATGGATTCCGAGCCAGTATGGTGCAGAAAAAGTAGATCCTCCAGGCTCCCAGAGCTGATGAATGTTGACGAATGTGATGATTCGACCAGCGGAGTAGAGTAGAGTAACCAGGTGTAAATATGCAAAAGTAGATGGATTCCTCCTGCCTCCACCGCCGTTGAGTGATGAACGGTGCGATTCGCCCAACGTGGAGGGAAAGTGGATTCTTAATTCCAGGCAGGCATGTGAGCAAGGAGTGTCTGTGATGCGATGAGTCTTCGACAGAGTCCTTTTGACAAAAATCTAAGAGGGAGGTGGCGTGGCAGCTTCAACTCGCCACAACTCCCCACACCGGCAGCCTACGTGGGCAACTGCTGCTCTCACTCGCAGTTTCCTCCTTGGCGGTGTGTGGCCCTCACAATCGGACTCCAAACCACGCGCGGAACCACGTTACCAACCAAACCGAGTTAACCAATCTCTTCCATCAAACTTCACCTCATCCGGACTACGAAACGAAACCATTTCGGGTTCACCATCACGCTCGGATATCACATCACATAATCATCTGACATCCTTAGCCGGATTCAAACAGACACCATTCGTATTCGTATATACTATTTTGCCGCAAACTTGTGTATAATTGTTTTGGTTAGAGGGGGATTTTTTTTCGCTAGAAGGAACCAACATCACCGTTTGTAGTTAGAAATTTGGTGGATACTCGAAAATTTGTCGACAATTCGATTAGTTTGCGGCTTGACTGAAGAATTTGCAGAGGACTGAGATTGTGGTGCGGAGGATGGCAGCATGTGCTTGCAGCACGGGACTGTTCCAGCTCCAGGTTCTTCCGAAGGCCGCTCCAACTTCGAGCTCGGTTTCCGCTCAGGTACGGTGAATGCAAAAAAAACCCGCAGTGCACCCATAATTTCCGTAAGTTGTTAAGTATGTTCAGATTTGAGGAGAATTCTTTTGATGTGCATTCCTTCGACGAGACGGTGACTCTGTGGTTGTCACCGTTGAGTTCGTTTTTTCAGACCTGGAGTGTAGATGCATACACATGTTCCTTGGTTGTTTGTGGAGTCTGTCGAGTTTATGTAGAATACATCTACCGAAGTTCCGTTACTCCAGTACTTCAAAGCCTGTATTAAGGACTCTATCGTGTAGGTTGATAGTGACGAGGTTTCTTCTTGAAAGTGTGGAAGCAATTTAAGAGTTTCTGTTCATGTCTCCCACACTTGGATTGTAGATCCGTACTTATTTTTCTTGGTTGTTTGTGGAGTCTATTGAGTGTATGTAGAAACATCTACCGAAAGTCCACTATGACAGTACTTCTATGCCTGAAGTAAAGACACGTGGAATCTGTCGAGTGTAGGTCGATCGAGAAGAGGTTTCTTCTGGAAAGTGCTGAATCCATGTATGGGTTTTTTTGTGTGCAGCTCAAACCGGAGAGAGTCACGCAAGCAAAGGAAGTCCAGTGTGCCGCTTTACCATCGTCGACGGAGTGTGTTTGTGAGTCGAGAAATCATGGTGGAGCCAAGCGCACCTCAGTGGGCTATCCAGTTGTAAAAAAGTCTGTGAAGCTCAATAGCTTGAGATTGCATGGCACAGGTCGAACACACGCTCGAGTGCAAGACACGGTTGAGAATGACATTTACGATAGATCGGAATTTGCTTCGTCGCCTCGAGGCAAGGAACGGAGCCGAGGGTGGCAAAGCACTCATGGAAACGAGAGGAGAAAAGTGCAAGTGATCACCGACAATGGGTTTGTGGATTTAGAGGAACAGTTGGGGATCTCCAAGAACACGAAAGGCCGGTCGCGGCGGGGAAACAGCAGACGTAATGGAAGCAGCAGCAGAGGGTTTGAAGAGGAGGAAGAAAGATTGTATCTCGATGGCTACGAGTTGATCAGTGTAGCGGAATTTGATGATAGTTTGGATTTTGGTTTTGGAAGGAACTCCTTCTATTCTGCAGATGAATTGCAGATGCAACAGGCTGCTGCTTCCCCACTGGAAATCAACAAATTCCTGGCAGAGAAAGGTAATTTTTTCCTTACTTTAGACAATTCCCGGAAGAAGCTGATCTTAAGTTTGTGAATCGTATTAAATGCTTTTGGTAGGAATTGTTGTGCTCAAGACCAACACAGGGAGTATGGATGTGTCGCTTTTGAGGATGTAAAGGATAGTAATGAACAGCTAGCCGAAACACTTGTAAGTGGGTATGCCGGTGGGAAACTTCACCGAAATTTTGAACAGAGAGGACTTTTCTGCAAAATGGAGTGATAATTTGGAAGGAGCTATTGCAAATCTATGCATCTAATGTGCATTGACAAAAAAATTCATGCAGGAAACAGCAAAGAAAGATCCAACAATCCCACTACTACCGTTTTGGATAGTCCTCTCCCATCCTCAACAGATGTTCAAGATTATGAACGAGTAGCTACCAGAAGCGTTGCAGCAGACAGAGGCAGCAAGATTACTGAAGAGGCTGACAGTATTGCCAAAAATTTGGAACGGCAGATGTTGATGGAACGCATTGGTAATTCGGAGAACGGTTCAATCAGCAGCAGTAGCAACGGAACCTCAATCGCTGTCAGAATGAGAAAGAACATCCCGGCCAAGTTATCTAAACCCTTGAAATCTGGAGAGGAGGCATTTTTAAACAGCAAAGGCTTCCGTGATGGTAGCGTTATAAGAAATGCTTCTCAAGTAACAACAGATGTTAGGGAGATGGAGGATCTGGAGGCCGTGCAATTCATTCACCAAGACACCGTTGAATTGGACATCAAAGACGAGCTTCGTAATGTGAGAAGACAAATTTCATCTGGTTATACAGCGGGGGCACGGAAGGTTTTGCAAAAGGTTAGTATTGCTTCTAATTCTAAATTCAGATTTACTAGCCATGGAGATATGTTGGATTGCTCACACCTCAAGTGGCATTTGACAGTTTTGATCACATCAAGATTATTTCATTCTTAGTTTTTCACCAATATGTGGTATCTAATATTCCGACCAATCATATCAAGTTCCTCATGAAAATTTTGTGACGACGATGAATTTTCAAGTTTGTGCTTCTAGATTAATTGTGGGATGATAAGAAGTATAGGTTTTGATATTTCTAACCGTACAGATGTGATCCTTTGATCGTCTGTTACAACTTCTCCTTTTGTAGTAGTAATTTTTTAAGAAATCCACGGAAAGGTTTGGTCTGTAACACATCGTAAAAAATCCTATATTGAGAGTACCCAGGCTGTTTTTGCAACCGTTAACAGGGGTTTACATGTTGGTGTGGCAGCTTTTGAAGAGGCACCCGGATGACGCGACTTTAATGGTGCACATGGGACAACTGGAAAAGAAAGAAGGTATGTAATTCACCACAACTTTGAGATTTTCAAAGCAAAGGTAGTGTTTTATTGATGATACTACTATTTGATTCAAGCTGCTTACACTCCCCTTTTGATAATTATCATGTTCGAGTCTTCTACTTTACGTTCAGTGATTTAGTTGAGTGAGTTTGCTCATGTTGCCTGATTTGCACCCTACATGGTTCTTGGCAGGTGACACAGTTGCAGCTGGAGCATATTATGGAAAAGCAGTAGCAATCTTGAAAGAAAAGGGAGACTATGGAGTAGATTATGTAATGACACTACAGGGATGGGGTTCTTTAGAAGCGCAGGCCCGCAACTCGAGCAGAGCCAGATCTCTTTTCCAGGAATGTGTGCGAGTTTCTGGAAAGGTAAACAAATTCTTCTGTGTTACTCTCATTTCTGCAACAAGATAGAAGGTAGTACTCTCAGTTGATCTTTATCTCGTCACATCGTCATCACTTGGAAATAACACGTCCATGTTTTCATGCCTTTGCACCAAATTGTGGTTAGGCAGCCGGGGTTGCGAATTATAACGTCACTATTCAGTATGGTTGTGGTTCATTTGCACTTAAATTTTTTGAATTGACATTCTACAGGCCGCGATGGGTGGAGCTAAAGAGCTCGTGGAAGCAGGTGTGTATGGACTCCATGGATGGGCCATGCTTGAGCAAAAGCTAGGTAACTGGAGCGAAGCCAGGGAGCTCTTACAGAGAGCTGCTGATATCCAACCCGGAAATGCTGTTGTCCACCAGACTCGAGCTCTTCTAGAAGCACAGGCACATAACTATGCCACCGCACGCCATCACTTTAGACTCGGTGTGACATCAGCTCCTGAAGATGTCAAGTGCTGGCAGGTGAGCATTGCTCCATCAATCTATACACACTTCATCATGTTGCTGCCTTGTCGTAGTGCTCATAATCTCCGATATTGCTAACGCGTCGTGTCTTCATTGGACACGAACACAACAATTTTGGACCGTAGCAAGCAGTCCTCGCTACATGGTGAGTGCTACCCTATTGTACATGTGTCGCTTCACTACGGATCGTAGCAGGGTTCCTTGTGTACCTACCTTGACACTTCCGTGATTCGGAGTGTGATATGAGGATGTCTTGCTACAGTCCTTAACATGGTTCCTCACATACAATATTTAATACATAGTGATCAGGCGAATCAATATTGTTGATGTGTTTATTCATAATATATGAGGAGGTGAATATGTCACGTAATAGATGACCTCGTTATGATCGGACCATTTACCTCCAGTAAAGGACATGTGTCAGACTGCTCTTTGCCACAGTAAGCACCCAAAACCTACTTCCCGCTACCCCGGCTCGGTGGGTTGGGCACCTACTACAGCCCATGGCAAGGCTCTTCACTTCCACTACCTAGTCCTTTACCCGTGGCAAGTGTTGGGGTTGACTCTCGAGCTCTACTTTTGGAGATATCCATGATGGCTCATGTGAATCCTTTTTCGGACTTCTCCTTGAGTTCAATCTACAACCGAATATATGTTGGCTTCACGGCCTAAGGTAGGTAACAATGAGGCGAGGATTGATAGGAACATTGTCACTATTCTATACTCGGCATCTAGTTCTAGAAACGACACTCCAATTCTTGGAGCATGCTGAAGCAATACCTTGCTATGGTTCCATGTGTTAGCTCATTCTGCAAATCCGATATCTTGATAATGTCGACTGTGTGGAGCTTCATAACGTGGACGGACATAATAATCTTTTGAAAATGAACTTGAAAAGGTGACTATGAATGGTGGACAGAAAGATTGTCTTGACGTTCTCATCATGTTGTTGCACAGGCATGGGCGTTATTTGAGGCCAGTCAAGGCAAGCCAGGAAAGATGAGACAACTCTTTCAGAAGGCACTTGAAGTGGAACCCAACAATTTACATTCCTTACAGGTATAGTCACATTGTTAGTCCCTACCCTTTTGTTCAAACTTTTCACAACTTTCTTGGTGTAGGTAGTTTCCAGGTATGGTGCCAAGTGTTGAGTGGTTCTCATACTTACTCACACACGAAAGAAGTGATTGTGTTGGTTTCATTTGTCTGTACATTTTTAGGTGTAAACTAATCTACATGTTGCATTGGGTTGCCAGGCCTGGGCTCATCAAGAGGCACTACTAGACACAGAATCATCTAGAAGCCGCGCACGAAAGTTGTACCAACGTTGTGTTGAAGTGAACCCCGAAAATGTGCATTCTTGGCAGGTAAATTTAATTCTTTGTTCATCTGTGACTTACTCGAGCATTCTCTGTCATTTCAGTCCCAACTTTTGTATGCGTGACACTGTTGTTTTTGATGCATTTGTGATCTCTCCTGTCCTCGAAGTCTAAGTTGTACGTATGAATTTGATTGTGTTTGAATACAGGCCTGGGCCAAATTGGAACATGTTGCTGGAAACCTCACAGGTGCTAGAGTCCTCTTCGAACGTGGCCTTGGCGCCAATCCTCGAAGTATTCCATGCCTTCAGGTACCTAGTTTCTTCCTCTCCTGAATAGAAAATCCAAGTCTTGGAAGTTTGCTGTGACCATCGTTTTTGCTCTGTAGTACCCCATTTTGATTCGCTTCAAAGTTGAAGTTCATCTCTCAAAGGTCGGCTTAAACTCAAGGCCTTAACCTGGATCTGATGGGGACTCCGAGGTTAAGACGCATTACGGCCGCAGAATAGTACTCGGATGAGTGACCTTCGTAGCATTTGATTTCCGGTGCACCTAACGTAGACAGGTCTTAAATGGTTACTTTTTCCGATTCACCCACTTCTTATAAGACATGAACACGTGATTAGTATGAGATGGTTAGCATATCCAAATTGAGCTTGTTGTCACTTTCCTCATAATTTTTGGAGCTCATATGAATATCTTGTTCATCATCAAAGTGAAGATTCTTGTGCTCATTAGGTGGTCATATCGGTCTTGCCAATTATGTTGACTATTGAATATAGAATGGCTATCATATTTTGAGCACATATCTCTTTCGAACAAATGTCTTTTTGGTATCTGTTGTTGGAGTCACACCTAACCACACACCACTCAAATATAGGTGTCTAACCTAATTTTAGGCATGTTCACATTGCACCTATGGTCCACCCAATCATAGTGGGGTATCCGGGTGATCTGGACATTTTCAATCAGCCATGTGGGAATCTAAGGGCTTGCCCTTGGGGAAGATAGATGTTTGGCCAGCTTGTCCATGTCCGTTGAGGTGTTCACTTTCAAGGGGAGGTAGTAGTCTTTGGAGGTTCTCTAATTCTAATAATGAAAGCTTTCGGAATTACATTTAGACTTACACCAACTCGATATGATGCAGCACCATAATCCACATTGGTAGAAACAGCAAAGATGTCAAGTTTTCTTCTTCTTTCTGCACCTCTCATGGTTCTTGGTATTTTGTGATCAGGCCTATGCTCACATGGAGCGTTTGAGTGGATGTTTTGAATCCGCCAAGAAGTTGCTCCTGGTTGCATTTTCTTTGGAGCCTGAGAATCCTGCAGTTCTAATGGTGAGTAGCTGGGACTATCTATCTACTTTGTAGACACATTTTTAATTTGATAACACTCCCATGCGTGTTGAGCTCTTTTGGTCTTCATTTTCAGGAACAAATACTGAGCATAGTCTAGTGGCAAGCTTCTATTAGTTGTCACCCGATAATGAACATGCCAAAGATCTAAAGCCTTCACGCAATCTCAGAATCCTGGGGCGGAAACATGATTTTTCATAATATACAATTTGGTCTTGTTGCAAAGAAATTAAGCAGATGAATCCAATGGTATCTTATTTGACATAGTTGACATACGTATTTCCCATGGGCAGTAAACAATAACAGAAGGATAAGGAAATTCATCATGCATGGGTGTAGGATATAACAAGTTTTTTCGAAAACCTTAGTAAGGCTATTCCTTATTTTATCTTATTGCAGCTTATTATAACACTCAATATTTGTATTATGATATTTTCAAGCTTGATTATGAAATTTTTAGAAATTGACAACGCCTTATTTTGCCATCGACCTCTACTTATTATATCCTTGGGCTCAAAATACAGTGATGGTTGCATAGGTGTTGTAATCACTAAATATACCGTAAAACATCGTGTAGATCAATTTACAACTAGAAACTGGGGCTGTGTACTCCGGGATGGTACAAATAAATGTTGCTTGTTGAACCATTGTCGAGAGTTCCATCTTGTTGCACAAGGTTGTTTCTACAAAAACATTTCCTGAAAGGACCTTGCTTTTGCATAATTGTGCAGGAACTTGCTCTCACAGAAGAAGCCATGGGAGATTGTGTGAAGGCAGAGGAGTATTTCAAGAAAGCAGGCATTGCTGACAGGCTAAAAAGTCGGACGAAGCGGAAGATCTTTGAATCACGGAAAGCTGCCCCTAAAGTTAAAGTCCCTCTCAAATCGCGAATTGATGTAACACAGAAAACATCATCTGGGTCACAATCGACCGCTCCGGTGTGGAGGAGACAAGTTTCTGCTGCAACAAAAACTGGAGTTAGGTAGAACTTGTACACATGCAGGAACAAACTTGAGAAGAAAACAAACAAAAAATTCATCAAGAACTGCAGAAGATGCTACCATTGTGCATCTTGGCAGTGCAAGTCTGTAAATATGTAACAATCCATGTCCTGCACTTGCTCTAGTCCCAAATTGTGGGCTGAATTGGCCCCAACAAGATAGTTTTATGGATTGCTGCAGCACTTGCTGCCAACAACCTTTTGTAACATTCCTATGAGATCCCATTCAATATAATTGCACAAAGAGTTTCAGATTTGCTCAGTCGAATTGTTTGTGAACAAGTGACTGATAGTTGTTTAGTGTAGATTCTGCATGCAATCCACTTGCTTTGTAGATGATTGGTAGCTACATCATTCGTTAAGCTAGATGGATCTTAAAATGGTTACTTTTTTCCAACTAGTCAACTTCTTCTAGGATACCCTAAACCAGCAATTAGTACAAGATGGTTGGCAAATCTACACCGAAACCGTAGCCATTTTCCTCATAATTATTGGGACTTGATATGTATGTTTTAAACTATAATCAAATCGAAGATTCTCATGTGCGTCAAATGGTGATATAGGTCCCCCAATTATGTTATCATTCAATTTAGAATGGTTAGCACATTTTGAACATGTAATCTAATCTCTCTCTCTCTCTCTCTCTAAGATACATCTTTGGACTATACATGTACCCTCTTACAGCGAGATGAGGCCAGCCCACCTCTAGTGTCAACGTGAATGAGAGATACTTCATCTTGATCATAGTTGTGTGCTCATATGCAAACTTGGAGCAAGTTTATGGAATAGGATTACGTGACAAGTGCTATTGCTCACTTGTTGGAGGTGGTCCCTACATATGCCTTCTTACATACCTCTCATGAAAGGGGGAAATATCCTCAAACAAAGTAGAGAATTAAAAAATTAAAAATAAAGCTCATTGGAAGTCTATATTTTGTGGAGGTGAGGACAAAACAAATGTGCTAGAGGTGATAGTGAGGAAGTGTAATGAATATAAGCAAGTATTTTTGTACAATAGATCAAAATTCTCAAATCTAATGATGTTTCTACAAAGCATTTTCTTCCACTTTGTTTTTTCCAAGAATATGTGAGAGGCCACTTCTTACAAACAAGTGGAATGATCATCAACGTGGTTTTGCACACAACCAACACACACACACAAAGATAGATGCATGTATGGTCTAGTTTTATTTCAAGGTTGCATTTGGTGTGATTATCTCATGGTCTCTTGTTCCATGTTGATCCTACACTCTTACTTCATGTCGTCATTCTCAAGTCAAATTGCTTTGTGTACCTCATTTCTTTAAAAATGAAACAGTATTCTTAGTTGGCACTTTGTAGTGTTTATCGTAATTTCAATGACGCACGTAAGTTATTATGGTTACATTTGGGTTAGCTACTAAGTTTTGAAATACTTGGTTTTCGAAGTTTACGGAAACAATTTATATGAAACTCTTGACTTTAGAAGTATTTTATTCCCCCGGGGGTGGACTCTTCATACCATGTACGAACTAAGGATAATATAAGAAGGGGCATTATTTGAGGCATTAGTGTACATAATATACACAAGGGAGAGGTGTTATTGTTCTTTTGTGTTTACATTTTAAAAGGTTACTGATTTGTCTGAAGGAAAGGTAGACTCTACAAAAGGGGGCCCTGAGGTTTAGAGAAACATTTGACAATAGATATGTTAGTTTCATCCATTTCACTCTTTCATCCATTGTTGTCATATGATAATAGTTTTTAATGATTATCATGTCCATTCTTGATAGGGTTTGCATCAAAGTTCTAGGTATTTACAAATTGGAGGCTCTTGGAGAACTCATGGGCTCCCTTGAGTTTTGCTTTCCGGATTAAGGCTAAGATATTGTGCTCTTGTCTTCGTTTCTTTGATGCAATCATTGAGTTGCATGCTATGGATGACAAAATGTTTAATGATTTTCTCATTGCAAAGTGAAAGTGGATTTTATATGTAATGAAGGCCTATTTCATTCATGATTTATATTTTGTATATGTAGTAGAGGCATTTACCACATTATGTTGAAAAGATTAATATAATTACATGAGTCCATTTTCCAACCTATTGTTAATACGTATATATTTGTTTTTCTCTATAAACTTCTTGCATATAGGGGGTTTAATTTCATAGTGACCCAAGCACGTCTTTTAGGTTTTCAATGAAGAATCCAACCCACAGGTTTATTCCTCACTTTAAAATATTATGATTATTTATGTAAGAACAACAAGTAGGCCTAATCGTGGTAAGGCCTCCCTCAATCTAGTTGTGGGAGGGTATATAGTCCTATAATACAAGCCACAATAGTCTTCTAGAGCCCAAACTAACTCTCATAATGGGAATTAATGTGGACCACATTTTTCTAGTAAATTAATGTGGGTGATTATTTTAATTTGTGCTACTTTTGTCCTATAACTAATACTCAATGTGTTGGTCGGAAATCTTCATGAAGACTTAGGGGAAGACCTTGGGTCTTGAACCCACATAACTTTCACCTTGACTACAAAATTGGTGTGACCCACACTAATTATATCCACACTAATTTCTAACACACACTACTAGGACTATTTAGTGTAGTGATTGAAGAAGGAATACAAGGAACCCATCAAACAAGGAATATATGGAAGAAGGGTATAAAGATGGGAGAAGCCCATGCTTAGGGCCACTTCACACACGAGACTAAGACCCCATGACCATTACACTTCAAGCACTCTCCTTGGTGGAAAAGGCGGAGCCGGTCCAAGTTCACTTCACACTACGTTCGCAGGACCAACAGAGTATGTGAATGCCAGATGGATGTAAAGTCTACATGGATTCCTCCATGGCATCGAATGAATCGTGTTTCATGGTCACTTGAATTATTTTCAAAAACCACCTCTTGGAGGTAGACCTGAGACAAAACCAAGAGACCATGACACTCCGAACACTCACAACTATTCTATTGTATCATGTGTGAGGACCCACATGAATAGAAATTCATTGAAATAGCATTTAGTTGAGGGCCTAGTCACATATGACTTCACCCTACACTTGAGTGTCCATGACCACACTACATGATTTTGGAGGTGTGTTGGGACGGCCTTTGAACCCTTTCTTTTGGGCTCTCACAATTTCATGGTCACGGCTCTTGGCTCATGTGTGAAGTGGCCCTTAGGGGCGGTTTACACTATGGACCATGAAGTCGTCCCACGGCCGTCTAAGCGATGTGATTGGACGTTGAAGTCGTCCGGGACGACTTGGGTTTACACCAAGGAAAAAATGGCAAAGTGACCACGGAGGTTGAGGTCCACAAAATATTATTTTTTAAGCCTACCCTATCCACTGCCATGGTCCAACGGGTTTTCCGTTGGGACAAGCAAAAGAGGTGGTCCGGGAAAAAGAGCAAGGGCCCATGTCAGAAAAATGCCGTTTTAAGCCTTTTTGGTGCATGGTCATTCTTCATGGTCCACATTCGGTTTACACCTAGTGAAGGGCCCATGAACCATGAAAACTAATATTTTAGTAACTCGGACCATGGAAGTCGTCCCATGAAGTCGTCCCACGCAAAATAGGCCTCTTACGTGGGACGACTTCATGGTCCATAGTGTAAACCGCCCCTTAGTACCTCTTAGGCAAGTCTAGGGGAGATCTAGCCTCCAATGCCCTATGAAAAGTGTGCAAGAAACTTCATTGAGAAGAGATGGGGTCCAAGTTCTGTAGAGACATTGGCCGCAACCAAGCGAGAGAGGAGCTCTGAGGTACGAGGAAGACGAAGAGCTCGCAAACGGCAGTGTAGACGAAACCAACGTCGCAGAAAGAGAAGGGCTGGCAGCACCAGGTGGCAGCCAGCAAGGACGAGAACGAGGAGCCGGCAGCTCCAGCTAGGACGACAGGCGAGCGAGGAGCAGGAGCGAACGGGACTGGCAGGGCAAGGCCGGTTCGGTGCCAACAGTCGGGAGGAGCAACAGAGCCGAGACTGAAGAGTTAGGGCTAGCTCAGGAACTGGGGAGGCATGAGCCGACCCTTTCCTCTTTTAAGCATGTGGGGAAATTATAGACGGATGAATGAGAACTTAACCAATAAGATACGAGGAGTTATGTAATTAGGGAATACATATTAGGCAAAATATATTTAGAAACTTTGAAATGAGACCTTCAAATTAGGCTAATTTTAGATACAGTACTAAATATAGCCAGAGCTAACATTCACAAAAATCCATAAAATACTAAGATATGAACACTATAAAAGGAGGCCACTTAAGGGCCCTAATGCACTTCATTCGCTCAAGCAAATTTTACATGAGTGTCCGAGCTCCCGAGTCCCGAGTCTTGAGTTCGCTATTGGCACCCACGGTGCACTAGATAGAAAATTGGCACCCTCGGTGCGGTAAGGTAATAGATAGAAAATTGGCACCCTCGGTGCGGTAAGGTAATAGATAGAAACTGGCACCCTCGGTGCGGTAAGGTAATAGATAGAAATTGGCACCCTCGGTGCGGTAAGGTAATAGATAGAAATTGGCACCTTCGGTGCGGTAAGGTAATAGATAGAAATTGGCACCCTCGGTGCGGTAAGGTAATAGATAGGAATCGGCACCCTCGGTGCACTTAAGTCAAATTGGCACCCACGGTGCGATAGGGATCGAAATTGGCACCCTCGGTGCGGTAAGGTAAAAGACAAAGAATTAGCAACCTAGGTGCAATGCGGAAAAGCTAAGTGGAAAGATTTCACGTAGGCCTAGGTGATTGTTGAAGACGCACAACGAGCGAGAGCTTTATGGAAAGGAGTCAAAATTAAGGAACTTACTTGCGGGCTTATTGGCAAGCACCACATAAGAGGAATTCAATAAATGCTCGTGATTTCACATAGGATGACTACCGGAGGAGCAATCGCATCACGTCGAGCTTGAGGTTATCACATATACAAACTCGGAGTACACATGGCATCCGGTAAGGTCACCCGAACTTAGCAAATGTTCTAGGTAAGTAAATAAAGCTAAGTAAGATCAAATCACTTAAGTGGTGATCATGGGAAGAGAGGGGCATGAGGCCTCAAGCCGAAGTTGACACCTAAGCAAATCCACTCATCAGTACCTCACACACTACCGGTCATGAGTTACCTTGATTAGCTTGCTTGATAGGACTTGATAAATCTAATCACATAGGTCGGCAAGCAAAGGAATTGATCTAGGGAAGGTTATGTGTTGGCCTCGTCATCAAACCCCCTACCATAGCACCTAAGGTAATCGTGGCCTAAGAGAATCTTCTGGGCTACAAGCCGGCCCTTGCCCAAGATTGAGAATGTTCTAAGGAATTAACAAATATGCATTAAAGCCTTAAAGATTTAGCCGAGAGCATACACTCATAACTAATGGAATAAGAATTTGAATATAAATTCAAAACCACGAAAGATATTGTAGGTAAGAGATTTTAGATGGTTTCAAATCATGAGAGTTATGAACTTGAAATATGTTTTATAGGAATTCAAACCATGAAAGATAATGTATGAGGGTGATTCTCTCGGAGAAACACTTAACCTTGACATTACACGTTTGAGAAACTTTAAATTAAGTTCTAAAGCACTTACTCATTAAAAGAGTTATTTGGAGATAGGGAAACTACTTTTGCATATTTCTTGTTATGAGTACTTCAGGGGAACATAAACTTATAAACTGAGATCAGCTACTCCTAGGGGACTTATAAGCACTTTGGAACTATATGTTACAGTATTGAGACATAGAAGATTTCGTACACCTTCACGAGACAGGAAGAGAAGAAGATCTAATTTTGGTGGGAGTAACTTCCATGTAAACCGGTTCAGCAGCGGGTTACACTGTCTGAGGCTGGATGGTTGAAGGTGACCTCCACAAGTTCCCATGACGAATTCAAATTTAGCAAAGTGGACCGTTGTTTATCCCCTTTCTTTTGCTGCAAGAAAAATGGATTTTATTGGTAGCAAAATGGATCTTGAGCCCTTACTTTGCATGCCTAGCAAAGGGGAAGGGGTGCCCCTTGTGATTCATGTCTACCCCCCTTCTACCTACTTCCTCTATGTACACTCTTTCTTCTATCTAGTGCGGGCTTCATTATTCCGAACTTTTGTCATTAATTTAACCATCTTGATTTGAAGTGGTACGCAATATAATAGAACACTACATTATTATGCAAAATAATGAAATTGATGCAATATATAAAATATTTCATTTCACAATGACTAGTATTTGGACAATTTTTTGGCCAATCTAGACTAGATTGTCATCGCATGCCCGTTTTAATATCTCCACTATAGTGTCAAACTATGTGTCCATCGTGTCCACGGTTCTTTAGTATACAATCACCTACATATTGGCTACATGGCGAGTAGAAATAACAACACTTGAAGCATGAGTGTTAAAAATTTTGCTTGATTACTTGTGAACTTACCAAAAGTCTAGAATAACCTAAATATTGATTCAGTCTAATGTGGGGTGGAGCCCGCAAGTTCACACCTAATTGTTAAAAAGAAGGATCTAAAATGCACTATTCACGTCAAAGTAGTGAAGGCCTCAAGGCATGACAAACCGTCTTAAGATATGTAGTGATGACTGTTTGCAAGGAATGGTTTAACCAAACAACGATGACGGAAGCCCACACAATGACTCATTTGAAGAATCATTATTTTCAATGAATCACTTTATTTATCACACACGCACACACACCAAAAAAATAAATAATTAAATACATAAATTAAATAAAATTAAATAAAAATTTCAATCGAAATGGATTATCATAATATGATGGCACATTATTTTGGAACCCACACTGGACAGAAGAAGTGTAGCCTCCACCTGCCTTTTGGATGCCAATTTCATCCCGTTCCGATGTTAAAAAAGTGCAATTGTGACTTTTAATTGGTTGATAAATCAACAAAGGAAAGCGTTAATTTGCTGGCAAGATTTGTGGCTAATAGCGTGTTAAATTCTGATTGGTGGAAAAGTTGTGCGTTAAAGGTAAAGGGTCCAACATAATAGCAAATAATACAAACCACATGTAAAAGTCTACATGGTAATTGAACTCAACTATCAAGAAATAAAAGTAACGCATGTATCCAAGTACCAGCATCAATGTGAGCCGTTAGCCGTATGTTGATCACGGTTAATCATGATGCAACATAGGGTGTTATGCCTCCTTTACTCAATTGGCATCAAAAGTGTAACATCCTTTTGGGAGTTTCTCGACTCTTTGACCGGCCACTTGACACAAGAGTCAAAGGCCATGAGCATGAAATTATGAAAGCCTCCATAAAGGTCTTCCTTGGAGGAGTGCATTCGTTTTGTTAGAACCACAAATCATGTCCATATGTCACCTTTAAATTAATATTATGTATGTATTTTGTGTGGAGGAAAAGGACTAGCAACAAGAGGTCAATATATATATATATATATACATACACTCAACAAATATTTAAAAAAATATAGATTTCTAATATTTTCACATAACTATTTCAAACCCCATATCCTCATTTGGGAACTTTATGCCAATGATCACTACCTTCAAACCATTTACAACAGCCCAAGGGTGTCCCACAATTTGTTTTTTTTTTTTTTTTTTTTTTTTTGAGACAGAAGGCCGACATGCCAGCGCCAAAGCACAGGAGGCAGTTCACCACCCGGCAAGTTTTCCGTCAAGTAGAGAGGAGATTTCACAGCCGGGATTCGAACCGCCAACCTCTTCCTTGAGATTTGGGTATCTCTCCACCATCATCTGGTAGTTTAAGGTCATCTCGGACCACGTGTCCCACAATTTGTATGAGATCAATCTCAAGATGTTCACAAAATTGCCAACCTTAACTCTATCTAAAGTCTTCCTCTAATCTCTTATGTATATATGTCAATATGGTAATTTTAAATTGAATTTCCTTGTATCACATGATATAATATTTATATGTAGACATTGTTGACAAGTAGGAAAACCCTAGTCCTATGATTTTTTTTTAAATTTATAGTCACAAGGTATACACCTCTTGTGCACCCACGTGCTATAATAGGTTCAATTAAGGTGCCCCCCCCCCCAACAACAACATTTATATGAAAATCCCAAAATCATTTTGTATGGCATGAACTCTAGAACTTGCTCCCCTTTGTATGGGACGAGTATTGTTTCACTTAGATTGATAGAAGTTAACAGGGTAGTACGAATTTTAGGGGAGAGGTGAGTGTACCCTAAGGCCCCCTAAAGGTTTCTCACAAGAGGAGATTATTTCATCCCGATAGGTCTTATACCCCCAAAAGTTCATTTTTTTCATCTGTGAAGCAATATTTGTCATCCCCAGTGTCATACTTCAATGACTATGTCAATAATTAAGAAATCTATTTCAATTGCATATATACAACATGTGCTTGATTTTTCCAATTGTAAGATGTTTTGCATATATAATTATGACAATATACTCTATAGGTACAAAATTGATGTATACATACATGAGACTATTATGTAGTCTTTGAGTTGTAAGTATAGTGTTCTTTTTCGTCATAAAATATTTGTATATAGGAGGTTTTAATTAGGGTTCTCGCACATATGCAGCTCCTACTCTCAAAGAAAAACCTCAAGACACAAAAAAAAAAATCCCTCTCCAGTAGCTTATTGATAAATAAACTCACATATGATATCATGCACACAAAGGGGAGCTACATTGCGAGGGCCCTGGGCTAGATCACATCTTCATACGGCTGAGCCCCGGCCCTCCCACGCCTCCTTCACTGCCCGGTCTTCCTGCCCACACATGTGTGGGAACTCCTCTTGGCTGGGAACCAATGTGACAATATCTTGTCAAAATTACAAATATTCAAGTTAACATCACTTTAATTATTCTCAAGTCAATATATGGAGTTCCTTCACATGCCAAAGGAGCTTAATGGCTTAAGTGACCAGGTATTGTCACATTGGTTCCCAACATAAGAGAGTTCCCACGCATGTGCGGGCAGGAAGACTGGGCAGTGAAGGGGGGCGTGGGAGGGGTGGGGCCCAACCAAATGAAGATGTGATCTAGCCCAGGGCATTGCAAGGGCACCACATATGCACTAAAAACACTATTGCGAATGTTTTTAGGTTTTTTTAAAAAAACTATAAAACTTGTTGAGAGACTTGGAGAACAAATCTCTAGTACACTAGTTATCCCAATTAGCGTGTGTTGCTCTTCATAGTTATGTTGTGCTTTAATTATTTAATGAAAATATTATATTTTACCAAGAAAACTCATTTATGTTCTATAATGTCTAAACAACTTATTGAACTTTCATTAGTAGAAATTGAACTCCTGACTAAGACTCTATTGCATTGTGTAACTTCAAATCGTAGCACACACTAATTGGGATAATCAATGTAGTAAATGAGCGAAGAGGTGTGAGTTTTACTAGTGTATAGGCATATTTATGAAGACATATAATTCTATGTCAATTACTAATTGTTGTGTGAGCCTAACTAACAAATGATATCTTATGTGGGCCTTCCATTGTAACTCTCCTTAATTGAACACCTATGTTTGAGTAGTATACGGCAAGGTCTATAGTTAAGAACAAACATCAAAAAGACATGTATGATAATGAGGTTGGACAATCCGTTCAAAATATAGACATCATTCCCAATTCAACAATGAAACACATGTGGGAAAACATAAGAGATCATTTAAAGAGCAAGAGAAAATGCTTACTAAAGAGTGACAAAGTTCCATTTTATGCATCTTTTTGGTTGTTAAAATGGTAATCTTTGTGATTCACAATTACTAATTGAGTGAGACAATCTCCGATCCAATCTCGCGCTAAAATTCTATGTGGAGTTGGAAGTGCCCACAATAAGGCCACCCACATGCATTCCATTTGATGCACTTGTTTAAGACAAACATGTTTTACCCAAACACCTACTTTTGGGTGCAAAGTTGTTCAATACTTTCTTAATGCAAACACCTCTAGTATTATTACGAGGATTCATATGACAACTCGTTGGACATGGTAGCCAAATAATCAATGCTCAACACCCACTCAACACTAACCACACTTTAGGCATACATATAGAGCCACTTAAGAAGATTGCATATATACGATCTTTACAAATTCATCAAAATTTGAGGTTTAATCATCTCAATCTCATTCTTATGGCATTGGAATTCATACAAAAGTTGCTCATCAACTAAAGAAAAATCATAATTATTCCATTGTCATTAAAAACATACCAAACATCTTGGAAGTAATTGTAATAAGCTCGTCTATCTTACATTCAAGTTGTTGCACTTGTTTAGTGCTTGCCATTATGGGCGAGGTGATAATGTGGAGAGAGAAAGAGAAAGAGAGATTAACTCTCATCTATCCAACTTCAAAACATGACCTTCTACAAATTAGGTTTGTAGGTACAACAATCAAATAGGAAGGCGGTAAGGTAGTAAGGTACATTATAAGGGCCATTTCAAACACGAGACTGAAGGCATGTGACCATTGCATTCTATGATCTCTTATTGGTAAATAAAAAAAGGTCATTTACACTTCACACTAGAAGGGAAGGCCTAAAGGGTCCAAATAAGTATCACGGATAAAAAGTCTACACGAATTCCTACATGGCATACTATAAATAATGTATTTTTGGTTTGACGCAGATTTCAGCAAACTATGTCAGTGGTACGACCTTGGGCGAGAATCAAGGCCCCTCACAAGTATAAAGGTCGAGGCATTTATAACTGATAAAATAAGAGAGTTTGCATATCTTTAGGAGGAGTAATGGCATGGACTATATTTTTCTTATGAGGAGAAACAAATTCCAAGGAGGATGCAATATCTATATATAGAATCATTTCATGAACATGGAAATCGCTACAAATTTCGAAGCGGTCAAGTTAGGGTAACACATAGTCTATCTATAGGTTAACCCATAACCGCTCATCTAAATGCTAATGCTTGGCTATGACAATTGTCAAAACTCTTATGAGGGTAATCAATAACAAGCCCCCACCACATAAACCTTAGCTCCGTTCTCCTAGAAATTATAAATCTCATTCATGTCAGCATTACATAGCCCTAGTGAGCAGTGAAATGGACCAGGTCAACTATGAATGCCTCGACCTCACATGGTCATGGCCCTTGGCTCATGTGTGAAGTGACCCTAAGTAGATATCCATTTTGTCACGTTGGTGGATTTGGCCGATTGAAATGACAACCATGACGTCGTGACGCCAAATGCCGAATGAAGATTGTTATTGAAATATTTAACACTTGCATGGAATGGTGTGTGGAGATGCATTATGTACTTGGAGATGCATTATGTACGTAGAAGTACTATAGATGCATGGGATTTCGTGCATGGTGGGCGTGAGTTACTATAGCTTAATACAATGAACCGGCCACTAGTTACGGATGAACCGGTCGAGTTTGAGAAATAACCGGTTGAAGTTCAAAACTTCAAGAAAAAGTGCCAATTATTTTAGAGGAATCTATGGAATATGCCTAAAATTAATGAAGAAAAATCACAACATGTAACCGATTGGACTTGGAAACACTTCTAGGATGTTGACCAATTATGCTCCAAAATAAAGACCGGAGACTGGCTTAAACATGGACTCTTTTGCTAATAAAACTGTTTTTGGGCCAATAATAGAACTCCGGTTTTGACCTCCGGGTCCTTATTGCCGTGTGACCTGGGGTGATGTTTCCTAGCAAGGAGGAGGGTGAAAATGCTGATGCAACTACGGAGAGCTTGCATTTTATCATTAGTTTCAGCCAAATTTAACACCTAAATTGGGATTAGAGATTTCTAATAAGTTTAGTGTGATTAGATTAGGTTGGAATAACAACAAACTTGTAAGGGTGTACAAAGGGTTACACAACTCTTTGGTTGCGTTTTTATGGGACTTAGTATCACATTAGCATGATTTTCCTGTTTAGGAGGAGCACTCGGGCTATGACCTGTGAACTTTTTGACAAGAAACTGTAAATTATCATGGTTTTCCAAATGCATCCTCTTCCTTTGGAAAGAGACCATCATGTAAATGCTTAGTAATTTTTATGTAGGTAGTTGCTCGGAAAATGAAATCCCCATGGCCTGTTCCACTTCAAATTTGGTAGTTGTTTTCATTTTTGACCATCGATGGGTGAGAAGAAAATTAAATTTATCGAGCCACCTTGCCGGTGAGAGGGAATTGTTGCATGCAAGCATACATGTCATTCATCCAACAAAAACACCTTGAAATAGCATGTATGTTGGAGGCTATTACTTTTTCATGATTTGACATTGGAATTTGCTTTAGTAATCTTGAATCAACCTAATTGGGTAGTTGATTTTTTGATGAGTCAACTACAACCCTATAGGGGCAAGGAAAAGCGGGTGGGGCTTGAAAGTTTGCAGCACCTACCAACAGGGAGAGTATGAACATTGAGAAATGTTGTAGAACCTAGGGACACCTGATTCAGTTTAATGGGACCAAGTTAGAATGAATCAACAACAAACTTGAGAAGGACATGTTTTCACCGCAAAACCCTCTCAGTACGTGTCACGCACTAAAATCCTTAAAGAGCAAAACTTTAGCATGGACATGTGTATAGTTTCAAAGTAGTATAAAGCGTGGCAAATATTGTAGTATGGAATGGTTCATGTAGGTCAGAGATCATTACTTCTTGATACTTGGTTGCCGGAATTTCACTGCTTAATTACACCTATTATTGTGGTTTACCATTGAGAGTTACGTGTTGCTATGATGTTCTACCAATAGTGTCATGTTTTACCCATACAACATGAGTAGATGGTATGCACATCAAGGAACATAATATAACTTGATTGGTAAAAATGATTCTCTTAGCAGAAAGTTATAATATTGTGCAAATGTAAATGATAAACCACAACAATAAGTGTCAATGGTGCAGCTTCAAAGATCTCGAATTAACATGGTTGGGAGAGAGGAGGGGGGGGGGGGATATGTGATATTAACTTTTTAGTTCAAAACTCCCTCTTTTATACGACTACGACACTCAATAATGCGACATTTAGAATCTCCGTTTTGTCATACTAAAGAGATAGTTAATGCTAATTTGTGTTATTTACATCTAAAATACATCCATTTTCACTTGGGAGCTACTTGGGAATTTCACTTATCATTGGGAACTTAATGAGAATTAGGGTTACTAGTGTAGAATGGACATGGTTAGGGTTAGAGTGGCCTCTTGCCTAGTATGTTGACTTGTGCATGAGACTTTGATCTTAATGTTGATCTAGATTCAGTAGATGTGGATGATGTCACTCCACTAACAGTAAAACTTAGTGATGCTAAACATCGTGCATCATTATTGTCTAGTTTCTTATTAGAGAACTCATTATATATTTGGTGTTGATGAAATTATTAGTTTTCAAAAGTTAGTAGGGAATCTCGATAAGATGACAGTTGCTAACTTGGGTAGGCAACACCAAAGATCTTTGGACTCCCATTTCAAGAGGTCTTGAAAATATTTGTATTTGTTTGAAGCTATAAGTCATTATTTGATACCATCCATATTGCCTAGTAAACTCGTTATATATATTTATTTATTTATTTTAAAGCTCATATTACTTATGTTTTCGTATTCCCTCGATACTATGACAACTTTACATCATTTGTCATATTAATGAGAAGACAACACCTCAATAATACAACTTTTATTGTGTTTCCCAAATGTGTCATACTAAAAAGAAGACTTGTAACATCATTCAATGCGTTGGGTTTGTGCTCTTTCTAGTTTTAGATATGGAAAAAGGAGCATGATGGCCCCTTCCCACTTGACTTTACCAAATACCAACCAAAGTCTTCCCTAAAAACCGGGTAAAGGTCTCTTGTCATCGCGGAGGCATCCGGCTATCCCAATGCACCTACAAGAACTTGCTCTGGAGATTTTCGAGTAGGTTTTAGTTAAGTAGCTTTCACACATGTTCATTGCTTTATCTACCAAGCAATGACATGTTGGATAGTTTTTGTCCCATCCCCAAATGCCTTAGTACTCATCCATCTTACCGTCGCTTTTTGTTAATGGAGCTCCTCATGCCCTCATAGCTAAGACTAAAAAGCAACCAATCACAGGGGCGAGAGGCGACACTTTTAAAGGTCCTACATTCTTGCCTCATGTCTAGGTACTGATGGGAGGGTCGGTGCATTGCTTGAGGCTTTAAACCTCCACTTTTAAGCCCTGCCACGTCATTTGCCAACTAGACTCAAGACTAGATAGTGTCGATGGTGTGAAGGCTGTGTTTTTCAAACCAACTTTTAGGCTCAGCTAAAGTCAAGTGGGAAGGGGGCATCATGAGTCAAGTTCCATGGTATGTTAGGTAGTTGGAAAAGGGTCGAGGTATTGGTTGTAGATGGCGGACATATAAATCCGGGGATGTTTGGTACATCAACATATTCAATATGTGTGTCAAAAAAATCTATGAATTTGGGCTAGTTGTTTGGGAATGAAACTTGCATGTGTTTCCATGGCTCCACATGACATTGTAAGAATTTATGAACAATGTTACGTGCATTAGTGAAAATTTTGAAGTCCACGGTAGAAGGAAGAAAGAGTGTGGCTATTTATGTTATATATGTGGATAAAACGTGGTGTTTTTGGTGAAAACTTATAGTGATGTGGCACTCCAAATGACGATTTTAGATAATAGGAAAAATTGGTGCACTTACTTATGTTATGTTTGTAGTGATAAGAACCGAGTTTGAAACCCACAATATTGCAATGAAACTTATGGCAGTCGACACTACATTGAATGATTGATTATTTGCCTCACGCCGAAGTTTTCCACATTGATATGTGCATTTAGGTTGCCTTTTTTGCCAACGAAAATTACTTGGGTCAAAATCACATCACATAAATGATGACTTTATTTATTCATTTGTATAGAAACCAAAATATAATAAAATAAATAGATTGTGTTTTGTCACCATGGTAATGAGTGATCCAAAAAGTGTGAAATGTTGATAAATTAGCTTGGGGCAACCTAACTCCACACAAAGGGAGTGGATGTAATTCAAATTGGTGTGTTATAAGTGCATCTATATTTGAGTGGTGTGTGGTTATGTGTGGACCTATGAATGGGTACCCCAAAAAATGTGTATCAAAAAACACTTCTCCAAAATTTGACCGTTTGAGGCTCAAAAGTAAGCATCATAATTGGAGGGACATACATGCTCATTTAATAAGAAAGAGAGTCTTCACTTTGAAAACAAATAAGATATTCATATGAGCTCATAAATATGTGATGTAACTATCTATGGGTATGATTTGGACTTGCTAACTATCTCGCACAAATTGCTTATGGTGTAGCCTACAACAATTGACGCATAGCGAAAAGCATCCATTTAACGGCCGCTTACATTTTCAATGTAGAAGTGAAACTAGGCGGGCCAATGACCATCATGCCCGGGCTGAATAGCCGCCATGTTTCCTTAAACCTACCGTGGGGGTAGCAAGAAAAATTGACCCCATGTAGGTTGGTTGCCAATTCATCCCATATCAAGCTCACTAGACTTAATTGGGGACTCTAACCTCTATCTAGGTTTGATGTAGCTCATAATATCAATCCATGGGATTCACTATAATATCTAATCAAGGCTTTCACCTTGACCTCCCCCGGTTCACCCTCCCCCTTGGTAGGTGTTATGCACATTCACCCGACTGAACATGTAAGGCCAATGGGAGAGACAATATTATTGTATATGAGTACCTCACATTCATCCAACGTAACAATTCAACTCCATGTGGGTTTGTGGTTGATTCATCTCAAATGGGCTTGAGCACTGGTCCGAGATGACCCTAAACTAGTGGATGATGGTGGAGAGATACCCAAATCTCAAGGAAGAGGTTGGCGGTTCGATTCCCGGCTGTGAAATCTCCTCTCTACTTGACAAAAAAACTTGCCAGGTAGTCAACTGCCTCTTGTGCTTTGACGTTGGTATGTCGGCCATCTGTCTCACAAATCAAATAAAACACACACAAAAAAAAATGGCCTTGAGTAGATGAACAAGGGGGTCTTTAAAGCTACTTCCGGTGTCAACTAAACTCAAAAATAGTAACATCCATGCTGCATACTATCAAAAAAGACTTCTATGCTGGACGAATGAAGACGAGGTACGCTTGCATACAATACAACTCCCTCGTCTCCAAGCATCCAACGGGCTCAAATTCACATCGGTCATACAACCCAAAGTTGGTTGTTGTTTTCTTACCTTTCCGCCCGGGCTCCCGGATAAAGAAGATAGAAGGGAAGAACATGGGCCGCCTCCTCATCATTCCCACTTGCTCTTTATGGCTTTTGGAATGCCAGGGAAGCCTCTTCTCCACCTTCATCGAGTGGAGTCCGCTAGTACCACCACTATTGTAAGGGATAGTCGTATAGTATATTATATTACAATACCCCCCACCCCCCAACACCTATATATACACTAGGCATCACAAACATACACACACACACACCCACCCCCTAGGCATACCTTGTTCATGCACTCCACTCTTTTTTTTTAGCAAGGTGGCAAGTTGGCAAACTCAACTTGGTTCATAAATCTATAACTTGTGCCCTAATCTATAACCCATGCTAAAATCGTCGCGACCCATTGTTTCACGACAATAAACTATCATGCCATTTTAGCACGACCCCCAAAGCTCGGGGTGCCGCATGGGGTTTGGGGACCTCGCTCGGGGGTTTTGGGTGGTCCTCTAAATACCCCCATCGAGCGTGGCTCGGAGGCCAGGTTCAGTGGGGTTCATTTTTCTGGCCCTCCCTGTTTTGGCCCCTTGGGCCTTGGGGACTTTTTTGGTTTTTTTTTCCTAAATTTGGGTCCTGCGGCCCCAAATTACTCTAGGAAGCCCCCTATGAGATCAAGTAAGGCCCCACCCAATTAAAAAAATTAGGGGGCAGGTTTTACCCCACCCCTGCCACCCCCTCCCGAACCTGGCCTCCGAGCCACGCTCGATGGGGGTATTTAGACGGATCCGGTTTTGGGGACCTCGATTGGGGTTTTGGGGACCTCGTTCTTCACACCGTGGCCTAAAACGGTGGGGTCCCGGTCCATTTGGGTCCCGGGATTGGAAATTTCCGAGGTGGGTGTTGGGCTCCACCCGGCCTGGGAGCCCTTGAAACGGGCTACTTAATTACGGTTGCACTGTTTGTGGTATTTAGTTATCACTGCTAAATTAGCCGTTTAAGCGAGTGGGAATTAGTAATTACTTAATAACGACAACATGGACTTGATTATTTAGTTGTGACTTTCCTTTTTTTAAACAAGGGAAGTACACTTAGCTAGTGGTGTGCAGTTGTGAACGTTATTAGGGAACACGGGAGAATCTACTTAAGAAACACTTGAGCAAGTACAACGTAACTTCAAATAGCAAGTGTTACTAGATAGTAGATACCATGAACAATGTCGATGTTCTTTGTGATGTGTGATCTAGCTAATACCGCAATCAATGTATGTGAGAGACGTAACACTAAATATGGTATTTAATTGTCACCAATTCTATTTGTCTTGCTCAATACTAATTTTGAACCGTGTCACCAACACTAAATGCTAAACCGACATTATTTGTCATTCTTTGTAAAAAAAAAAAAAAAAAATTGGGGGGGGGGGGAGTATATATTCCAAGTGTTGCAAATATTGTTACTTACCAGGTGGTTTTTCATCCAAGGTTCCATCATCCATGACACTATTTCATCAGAAGTTGCTGACAAGAGAAGGTAGGGTTTTGGCCAATGGATGATGGATGAAAATTTGTTTCTTATAATATAGTTGAGTATATTTTCACCTTGGGCGAGATTGGTGGAGGTCAACTCCAAAAGCAAGACGTACAATATTGGCCCTTAAAAAACACGTGATCGTTTGATGCGTCAAAACATTACAAAGATTGTGTGGTATTCCCAACAAGTACTACATGACTTTGAACCACTATACCAATAATTAGGATCAATAATGGTATCACATAACCTACTCATGGGTATCAAAGATGTCATACCAATCCAAATAATGATATTTGGTGGGTATCTCAAGGTGAGAAAAGCTTTGTATACCCAGGTTATTATTTGGGTCAATATCATTCTAAATGACATTGATACTAGGACAATTTAATCTTCTATATATGACAATTCTTGCAATCGTATATAGATCCAAAGTGTATCGAAAGTTATCCTCGATTACCCATTATAGTAGAAAACTACACTATTCTACAACACACATACAAATCCATAGAGTGTGCAAGATATTTCATTCCATGATTTAACATTGGTTTGGACTTACATTGCTAGGAAAATTGTACAAACATAATTCATCTTGAGAATAGGGGCAAAATAGTGTGCAAGGAGTCTCACATTCTTTTCAAAACAAGAGTTATCTTAACACGTTGTTGTTGTCGTTTTTCTCTAAAGATTTGGAGAAGGCCTACATAGACTTCTGAACAAGCTATATGAGTTTTGCATGTTTTCTAGCATTGAAGTGAATTTATCAAAGACCAAAATCATGATCTTTGGCGACAACAAAAAGATATTAAACCAAAAGGCATTTTATGCAAATCAAGACAAAATTGAGATAACCCATGAATACAAAAACCTTGGGATTGATTTCTATTCAAATGGTCGCTTTGAGCCATTGAGTAAAAAACACAAAGATTTGCAAATATGAAAGCATGGATGGGCACCATCAAGGAAAAAAATTAATAATCAAAATCGTTGTGGTGACAATTGCTACTTCAATCGAAGTAACAACCCACAAGATTGGGCAGATGGATGAACTAATTTAGTGCCTCCAAGGAATGACCTTCTTTATCCTATAATCATCCAAATGCATCACATTCATCAAACTATTCTTAATCCATACAAACTACATTAAGTCCATCATTTCATTCTTCACAAAATCACTCTTCATCCAATCTAAATCATTTTAACTTCATGTAAATTTCATCCAATATACCTAGTACATTCATTCATTATATTATCCAAGAACAATCATCCTATTCACCTCATCATCGTTCATTATTGAGTTTACATTCAGGGAATTTACTACGACCTACAGTAATTTCAATTATAAATTCATATCTCCCTCGTTATTAATCCAAATTGGAAGTATAATATACCATTGCGGAGATATTGAAAAAATAAAAATAAAAATAAAAATTCCAAAATATTGGAATAAAACATATCAACGATGGTATGCGGATAAACATTGCCGTAGTGACAATTCTTAGACAAAACTTTAGAAATTCCTAGCAAATTCAATCCAGCTCGGAATTGGGCATGCAAGGTGTCGCCGGGAAGCTATTGAAGTGAATTATTTGATGCTTGAAAAAAATCATTTGGGAATATGCGGTATACTTGCTATAACAAAAGGGGTTGGTTGTAAGTACCTAACTTCCACGACCATAAGGCCTTCTTTTCTCCCACTTGGACGCATATCCAAATCATTTCCAATGCTTGTATTATCCTCTATGAATATCACGTCTCTACTTCTTATGATTTTTTTAGTTTGCAAACACATTAGCTTATAGGCCGTAGTTCCATCACAATAACCCAAAAATAAACATTTTATGTTCTTTGCATCGAGCTTACCCCTCTTTTCATCGGGCATCATTGCATAAGCAACACATCTGAACATAAGCATGTGTGCAATATAAGGCCTCCTCCCGCTTCATGCTTCTTCAGGCATAATGGAGTCCAATGCCCTCGTTAGACATGGTTTCAATGCGGTCACATTGGCCACTGCTTCCATCCAAAATGATTTGTGGAGGTTTTAAGCATGAAGCATATTTCTTACCATCTCCACGATGGTTCAATTTGCATGCTCTACCACTTCATTTTGTTGAGTCTTATACATGATGAACGTTTGCTTTTCAATGTCATGATCTTTCGGAAACCACTCGAATGCCTTGAAAATGTACTCCCCACCATTGTCCGACTAAAATGCTTTGATTTTGTGCTCTGATTGTGTCTTTACAAGTGCCTTGAACTCTTTGAACTTCTCAAAACATTCTCCTTTAGACTTCAACACATACAATGACACATTCCTCGACAAATTATCAATGAAGGTGATGAAATACCTTCCACCATTGATAGATGTGGTCCTCATAGGGCCACACACGTCAGAATGCACAATCTTTAAAGGCTTGGTTGTTCGCATCCCTCCCCCTCCCCCCCCCCTTATTTGGAATTACAACCCTATGTTGTTTGCCTTCAATGCATACTTTACAAAACAACAAGGATGTGGGGCAAGAAAGTTCACCAAGGCTCATGTCACTCACTATGTTTTGAAGCATATGAACACCCTACACGTTCAAATGGCTAAGGCGGCAGTGCCAAGACTTGAGCATGCCATCTCCTATTGGAGATTGAACTAAATTGGTTGCATCCTCATTGGATGATTTAAAGATATAAATAGGAGTTTAAGAAAACATGAAGGATCCAAAAATTATAAACATCACCATTAGGGATTGCTGGGAGAAGGGATGCAATTTTTATTAAAAAAATTGTTGTGTGAGGAGGCTACTTGAAATAATTGAGAATAATTGACACATCCGCATGAGTGTCATCCCTCTTCTTCTAAATATTATCCCGTGCGGCAATGCAACAAGAATCATTGAAAGGCCTTCTGTGTCAATCTATTGAGCCCGATCCATGGCATTTCCTCAACAACCTAAACCCCTAATCTCTATTAATGCAATGTGTATAAGAGATCCCAAAGTAAGGGTTGTTGGTACGGGCATCCTTCAATTAAAGCCACATCCACTCGAATGTTGGTAGAGTGAGGGTTTATGTGGTGCTCCTCACCCCAATCAAAAGCTTAGCCCATCAACTTTGAGATCTACTTGGAGAGTAGGACGCATCCCCAACATGGTGAGACCTACCGACACTTATGAGAATGAGGATTAAACATATGCCGATCTAATGGAGTATGGGGCATTGCATCTAGAACGCATTGCTCAAATCAATGATGTGTTATTGTCACTTTAATCTATGCTCTTGTGAGGTAAATGATTGTGTTCTCTAAGGTGAATGAGTGATCCTGTGCGGTGCGGAAATTCCTAGGCTTCAGCATTTGAGTGTTTGGGGCATTAGGATGTGTTCATGCCATTGAGCAAGCCAATGGTGGCCTTGGAGCGGTAGTGTTGTGCGCATTGTTGCAACTCTCCTTTGCAAGTGCATGCGCATATCCACTATGTTGTGGCAACACCTATTGTGTGGGTGTCTGCAGGCATGTGGCTTAAGTCCCAAAATAATCACTAAATGGGTGGTTGGCATCCACATGGATACACATGGTTGTTTGTCATCCATATCACGTTGTACAAGTTGCTTGTTTTTGCACATGTGGCACCAATGTGAGGTCACAAACACATGGCCACCTCAAATCTCTAGCAGGGGTTGTGGAGGACACAATTAGATATCGACTAGGGCAATCATAGTATGAATATGACAATTCACATCAGTATGATTACCCGCCGTTGGTAGGTGCACATCATGGTTGTTGGTGGAGAGGCCTTCGGTGGCCGCGTGAGCTCCTATTTTGATGTTGTTGTGGTCAAATTTTGCACATGCTTGTACATTGTCAATATGTTATTGGTGTGGGCAAGCTTTGCTTGTGGTGCCAATTATACTAGTGAATAACGGAGCAGCAATAGACTGGCCGCCATGTTGTGGAATTCTTATGTTGAGGATGTTGGTGGCAAGGTTTGGAATGTGGTGGCTGAAGAAGATTTTGACCTTTCCATAGAGGAGTACTCTCTTGTTGGCTCTCCTACCAGGCTTTTTGGTCACATGAGAAGTAGAGGAAGACGTGCAAGGAAATGATGTGGAGCCCAACATGCCAGTAGAGGGTTGCACGCCGAAGGAATGCTTGTGAGCACCAATCAAAGACGTGGTCGGGGAGGCGTAAGCTACATGTGCCTCCTATTTCATGCTTGTTGTAGTTGCAAGTTTGGTGGTTGTATTACCTTGGTATTTGGATGCATGTAAATATAGAAAGGAACGCAACTCCATGTTGGTGTGCATATCACTGCAACAATTCATGAGATGTGGTTGTTTTCTATGTTTTCAAGCAAGGAAAATTATTTCAATTTTTTCGGGGTGATATTGTTTGAAACCTTTTGTGCTTCTTGATTTTTTAGCAATGAATTTAGTTAATCATAGATTTTGTTTAAAATGTTGTGTAGGGTATATGGCACACATCCTCATGTTGGCACTGATTAGTATGTTTCACCAAGTGGCTCTATTTATTTGCTCCCCCAAGCACTCTTGTTGCTAGTCGTTCGGCAAGAGTGCATCACGCCCAATTCATGCATGCACACTCCGCTCATGTGCACATAGGAGCGATGCATTTGACTCCTCCTCTACACTTATAGGGAGGATACATAAACCCCATGACTATGAATTGGGGAAATTCATATTGTTGTCCAAGAGTGCCAACATTTAAGGTGCCAACGAACCGTCCCTATTCCAAAAAGGCACAAAAACTATGTCAAGATGTGGCGGATCCTAAGGTGAATAGGGTACCATCTCGTGATGTTAAAATTCGTTAAATAAACACATGCTCAAAGAGTTTGAAGAATATGTGTAGATAATACAAGAAACATGTGGGGCCCCAATTATTTGGTTGAGAACAAACTCATATGGGGAGGCTTGTGAGTTGAGGTCTAAATGGCACGTGCATTGCACGGGTAGATCACTCCATTGTCAAGTTGAACACCACGTGCGACCAAAAAAAATCTTCTTTTGGTAAGTTGCACCACCAAAATGGGTCAAAATTTTATCAATTTTTTTCATGAGTAGATATACACAGTACCTATGACATAGGTAAAAGTGGTAACTAAATTTGATGATTTGTTTTTTTCATAAAACATACCGTTTCTAACTACAATGACACAGAATTGAACTAAAACATTTATTTAAAATAATAAAGATGACTAAAAATTTCAAAAAAAAATACAAAAGATACTATCAATGGTTATGTATATGTAGAAAAAATATCATAAATTTTAAAATTATATATGGCATGTAATATAGGGGTAGCAAACTTTGTCCGCACGTGGTGTCAACTTGACAATGAAGTGACCTCCCCGTGGTGCATTGTTGAGCTAGTATGTATGTCCAATATAGTATTCAAAATCTCGATGATCAAAATAAAAAATTGGTCATGTGCATTGTTGAGATAGTGACCATACGATCTTCACAAATGCGCCCTACTTCTAAAAGATGGGGCAACAAGGATTACATGCAATCATTATATGGACACTACATGAAGTGGATTGAAGAAAGTTCAAACCACACATGGGTGTGATGATAGAATGCCCCACCCAAGCATGAACCCAAAGTATTGGTGTGAGTGCTCCATATTTTGAAAGAGTGAAAAGGGGAAAGAAATCTCTAAGTGCATGACATTAGTACGCACATGTGTGGGAAGACTTCCCAGACATGCGAAGTTGCGCCTTGTTGAACGAAATTCTATTGGTTTGTGGATTTTACTTGTTTTTAAAAAAAAATAGCATTCATACTTGGTGCATTCTTTAATCATGCTTGAGTACTTTTCGGATGCATGATGTGCCTCGTAGGATGTTTTTATTGGAGAAGATGGCCATGAGAATGCTCAATTAGTTGGGTTGACGGGCAATGTTTGGAGGCACATCGGTGGAGGTTGAAGACAAGGCACATGTCTATGCCCTAGAGAAGATGATTGTTGGTGTTGTCAGCACCCCATACAATTCATATCCTAGATTAATTTCATGGTGTGTAGTTATCAGATCATGCAAAGTTTTGTTAAAATTCACGAAGTGACAAAACTTTGATCTATATGTTTCCCATGTATGGGATAGCATGACATGGTATTGTGGAATTGAATAACACATGCCTTGAGAACTTATATGCACGGACACCATACAATCCACAATGAGTTTTGCTTATGGTGGAATGAATGTTGTCGGGACCAAACATAGCTGTGCAATTAGAAGCATGTGTTGGGTTCATGGTTGGAGTTGGGAAAAAACATCTCAAGGCTCCAACCCCGTGCACACATCCACTTGCACCTTGGACAATGATTCATCCCTTCACAATATGCCATGTCCTACTCACCCATCCAAGTTCCTCACTGCGCATTTAGTGACATGTTGTCCCAAATTGAACGTTTTGCCTTGTGTTGATTTGACTAAGTTCTTTGTGGATTGTGATGGACTAGGCAACACTGAAATCTTGCCCACCAATATATGCGGTGACAATGAGGACGTGAAGTCACCAGCCACGCGATGCCGTGAACCAAAAGGTAGTAGAAAGAGTACATAAGCAATACATGACCTTACAATGACATCATCATTGTCACAACCAAACGTGAAGAGGATTATAATTGGTGCATGTGGTTTGCTATGTTGGCCTCCCAATAAATCTAGTTGAATGATATCATATAGGCTTAAGAATATGTGTTCAATCATACACATATTTATGTTACATTATATTGTTGTTGGGTTGATTATGTTGTAGTGCAATGTGCAAGCAGTGTGGTCCAGGTTATTAACGTGGTTGAAAAGCAATCCCAACCCCGTGTCAGCGAGGATTAAGGCTCTAGAGAAAGTAAGGCTTATGTGCATTCCATTTGTTTGTTTATTTTTTGGCTTTTTTGTGTAATGACGCACTTGGGTTGTTGTCATGACATGTGCTACCTTAAAAATGGGTACTAGTATGTGTGTGTGGGAATGAGGTCCCAATATGGGACAAGTTCGTGATGGGTAATGCACATACACAAGCCTCTACAATTTTGAATGGTGGCACAATTGTGGAAGATTGCCCGGATTCTAGTGATGGTGACTATGAAGAGGTGAAATGTTCATTTTATGTGTTTCATTGAGGATTGAAGGCATGGTTGATTCATTGTCGAATGCATCCCATCAATTTATGCATCGACCAATGAAGGGGTTGTTGAAATTGGTAGTGTTTGTGCATGCAGATTGATCTTGCCTTGGCCCCCCCCCCCCCCCCCGTAACGATTTTTTTGAAGGCAACGTAATTGAAGCGTGCCTTTGTGGAGTTGCACCATCCTGATTATGACATGGAGGTTGTGGGGAAAGGTCATCTAGGAATGCAGTGCTCCATGGGAGATGGAGCGGAGGAGACAAACTCGGATGGCGCTTAATATGTCATTGTCATCGAGGCTTGCAAGGAAGGAGTTTCTCTCCCATTGGAATCCAAATTTGAAGCGGTGTGAACCTTTTGGATGAGGTAGTGGGCTTGAAAGTAAAGTGGCTTATGTTCTTACCTACAAATGCATATTTGGGGGAGTGATGGGGGAGGGGGAGCTAGTAGGGGTGTGGAATTCTAAATAATTTGAATGTTAAATGCTTGCACGTGGAGTAACTCTAGGATGATTAACTTCATGTAGTGATGGCATTGCTTACAGGAGGATAGAGCGTAGTGCATAATAGATGCACATAGAGTGAAAGGTTTGTAGCCATGAACCTTAAGTTTTGGGATGTGTATGCACAACATGCCTTGCTTTGAATGAAGCAAAGCCACACCCTCAGAGTGCGTTGATCCAAAGACGTGTATGACAATGGGAATAATCGTGAGCATATTGTTGTGTTGACATTCTTGGAATATTATGTTGTGCACATTTTTTTGTATTTTACAACCAATGTTAGTATATTAAGCTTGGCACATTGTAGACCATGCAGGAATGCTCATCTGGGAGTCAATTTTTGACATTGAATTTTGGCCATGGCCACCAATTGTATTAGAGGGCTTCGTATTCATGTACAATTTTTGTGTATAAAAACCAGTGTTGGGAATGTCCATTATATTGATGCACAACATGTTCGTCATGGTGTAAAGAATGATTGTTATATTGATTTGCGTGTTTACAAAGATTATGTTAATGAAACATGCCACCTCCAAATTCAAGCAAAGTGTTAGCTTCAACACCACACACCAAAGCGATTTTTAATTTTTAATGTGTTACTTATTGGCAATAATGACCAATTCGTTTTGCAGTCCACAACACATATATGTTAAAAATATGTAAATGTGTTGTCATCTTGAAAATACAACCATAAAGGCTCACCATTTGCACATGGTTGCACTAGACCATAGGCAATCTTTGTTTGTCTCAATTGAATTTTACGTAGTGGTGTTAGTTGCAAAGGACATTTACAAATACATTGTTTTAATTGCAGGAAATGCATTAATGACGTCTCTTGTTGATTGTTTTGGCTATGCCTGTTTGTTGTCGCCAACAATTGTGAACGTTCATTGCAACCAATTTTCTAGTTCTTTAGTGTGTGACGAAATCCCCATATGGTAGTAGTGTTGTATTCACTAATTGGAGCAAGCACATTGACATTCACCATTACGTGTGAGGAAGATGTGCTCAATCACTACCAACATATGAGTTTTAGGCAATCGTTTTGCGCTGGTGAAAGAACAATGCAAATACATCCTTGTGTTGGACTTGTAAATTTTCTAGTTATGTAGGACAATTGTTCGAGACTCACATGCATGTAGTGAATGGTAATAGTTACCCACTCTAACTTTTCATATTCAGTGCAATGAAAGGGAGGAACTGACCTCTAGTTACAGACAAACCACTTGAGTTTGAAAAACAACCTGTTGAAGTTCAAGGTTTCAGGAAAATTACCAATCGTTTTAGAGGAATTCAGAGAATTTTCTTTCTTCAAATCAACAATGAAAAACCAAAAGATGTCAATATATAACCGGTTGGACTTGGAAACACTAGGTTCTCAATCAATTATGCTCAAAAAATCTCATTGGACACTGATTAAATGTAGCCTCCTCAAGTATGTGATGTGTTGGAGGAGCACCTTTGTGACAAGGAATAAACGCAGTGGATGAGTGGTGGCAAGAACGGAGGAGATTAGGGGAGGAGGGTTACATCGGTCAAATCCGATGGTCGAGAAAGCACAAGCAACGTGGCCTCACCAGAAGCCAGAAGTTGCTTTCATCGCCCATAGACTTCTTCTCGACAACATTGCAAAACTTCTATAATAGTGCTCGGAATCCAAAAATCAAGGAGCATGTTTTAAGTGGTTCTTTAATCTCTTCACCTTTCCAATCTCATGGGTGACATCTTTAGTCTAGTGGGAAGCTAATTGGGGTGAATTAACCACATCAAACCTACATGGAATGTTTTTATTACTATATCATTCTTATCTCAATCTAATTGGTACTGATGGCCCAATTGAAAAGAATTTGCTTCCCAACACATACCATCGGAGGTGCAGTAAAATTTTGTCCTTATAAATCCATCTATGACTCATATTTAAATAATATGATTAGTTTGGTTAAGGGTTGTTGATATGAAACCTGGTGGGTGGACTCTTCATACCATGTACGAACTAACATGATTGTAGAAAGGGGCATTACTTGAAGCATTAGTGTGCAAAATAAGCATAAGGGAAAACGTGTGGTTTTTCTCTAGTGTGTACATTTAAAAGGGCTATTAAGAACCTTGAAGTAATTGAAGGTGTACAAAAAGGTCCCTTAAGGTTTAGATAGTTTCATCCAATTTACATATTTCATTCAAATGACATGTGTTTCAAGGTCCAACTATTGTAAGTTACATCATGTGGATGAAAAAAATGTACATCGGATTTCTCATTGGAAAGTGAAGTGGAGTTGTATGTGTAGTAAGGCCTATGTATTTCGTGATTTATATTTTGTGTATGTAGTGGAGACAATTGTCATTATAAATTGAAAGCTTAGTATAAACATATGAATCTATTCTCTAGCCTACCGTTAGTACTCATGCATTTCTTTTTCATCATAAATATCTCGTATGTAGGGAATTCTATTTCATAGTTTCCCACACACGTCATTTGGGTTACAAACGAAGAGTCCACCCCATGATATGATTTTGGTGTTGATTTGGCTTAAAATATTAACCCTTGGGCTCTACATAGGAATCAATGTTTTCACCCTCCCCAATGGTAAGTGTTGTGAACATGAACCCCAACTCAAAGAACAACTCAAGGTGCGTTTACACACAACCACCATTTTAGTGATCGATGATTGTAATTTATTGTCTTTAAGGTATAAGAAGTGAAATGGTGTATTGATGACAACCACAAGTACTCTTACTTGCCCAACTATGATACAAGGTGTAGTTAGGAGTAGTCACAATGGTTGTAGTTTGCTTTCTTTGGCTCTATTTTGTTTGTTGTTTCTATGTTTGATTGTTTGTTCTACTGTGGAAGAGAACTTCAAGTCAAAGCATGGGAGATAGTTTGTAGGAGGTACACTAAATATCACATTTAGTATCACTTACTATTTGGATTTACACGTTGCTATATCTCTTTACTATCAATGCAATTTCTTACCAAGTAAAGTTGTTAATGTTCTATAATGTCAGAACTACCAATTTCACAATTATTGGTAAGAACATGAGATATACAGTCAATAGGTATAGCATTGCATAATTCCAAATGGTAAGTGATGCTAAATATCATATTTAGTGTAGTCACTCTTAGACAATAAACCCATTAATTGTGCCAAACGTGAGAGACCACTGCTCGGGGAGAACCATTGGTTAGTTACAAATGTACTGGTTGAGTTTGAGAAAAAACCGGAGGAGAATTATGGATCGTTCTTGAGGAATCTCTACAAGAATATACCTCAAATGAGTAAAGAAAAACCGGAAGATGTCAACATGTAACCGGTGGGATTTAGAATCACTAGGATCTAGACCGACTCTATATGCCCAAAAACTTCCCGGGCATTGTGAGAGACAATCGTTGAGGACAAATCCACCCTTCCACTATTCTTCCACTCCTCTACGGTGGTTGTGTGTAAGCATAGAAAATAGCAGTTCCAAACCACAAACTCATGCCTTGGCCACACAAGATGGTGGCATCAGTGTTCAAGATTGAAGTCCTCAATGCCTTTCAAACACGATTTGGTCCTTCAAAATACACCTCTCTCAAAACAACCCTTCAAAACGCAACCCCAAATTGAAAATGAAGACGTCACTTGAAGTCCTCAATATAATCCGCCCGTCACAAGAACCAACAAGCGTAGGGCATTGTCACTACAAGAAGTGGAGTTAGATGGTTGATTCTTAATTCTTCACACTATACTGGAAACATGTACCATATAATTCATGCACAAGTTCAATATGAGTTTTGTATTTCATTTCTATATTCTTGGATTTGAATCAACACTTCAACTGAAGGGCTGGAAATTGAGAGCCCTTCAAAATGAAAGTCATACGAGGGCTTCAATCTTGAACACTAGCCGGCATGCTTGTCCTCCACTAACATCATTGGGCCAAAGGTGAGCTTCTCGCATGAGAAAGTGCTCCCATTCAGTGATTGGTGAGATTTTTGGACATAATCGGTTGGCATCCTAATGTTTGCAAGTCCAACCGGTTACATGTTCACATCCTCCGGTTTTCCTTTATTAAAATGGGCATATTCTTCTATAAATTCCTCTAAAATGATCGGTCATTTTTCCATAATGTCTTGAACTCAACCGGTTCATCTGTAACCAATTGCCGGTTCTCCCCGATCATTGCTCCCATTGTTCCATTCACTGGTCTTGCGGTGGTCTCTCCTAAGCTTAATCATGGGAGAGTTTCTACTACCCTAGCTACCACCGTTCCTTGAACGGCGAGAGAAAACCATAGACTCATGACATTTAATGACCGAAGTCAATGCAGTAACAGTCTCTTGTAATTAGGAGAGACTTCACTTTACCCTTGTTGGCAATTACTCAAGCCCACTAAACACCGGTGGAAGCAATGCACACCGACATTATCTAAGGGCCGGTTTATACCATGGACCATGAAATCGGATCATGGAAGATGACCATGAAATCAGATTTCTAGAAAAAAAATCCCTCCAATTGATGTAAACCGAATGTAGATCAAGAGGAATGACCTGGCACCAAAAAGTGAATGTGCGGATTTCAAAAAGGGTAGTTTCGAAAACAAATTCAAGTGTGACCGTTCTCTTGTCTTCTCTTCCCCAAAAAAACATTTCATTAAGAAAGTATTATCATAACGACATTTCTCTGCCATTGGGCCTTTGCCTTTTCCTACAAGGGCACCTCTTTTGCCTCTCCCATCATAAAACCCGTTGGACCATGTGAATGGATAATGTAGGCCTTGAAACATATCTTTTGGGGACTTCGAACTCCATGGTCACTCTGACATTTTCTTCCCTTGGTGTAAACCGAAGTGATCCCAGGACGAGTTCAGTGGCCAATCACATATTTTACATGGCCTTGGGACGACCTCGTGGTCCATGGTGTAAACAACCAACCCCTAATGAAGCTGGTGTAGCCAGGGCTTCAACCATCGCCGTAGCGGTTGTGTGAAAACCTATGATCATGTAGGACCGGCAGTTAGTCACAGACGAACCGGTTCAGTTTTGAGAAACAACCGGTTGAAATTCAAAACTACAAGAAAATTACCGATCATTTTAGAGGAATGTATAGAAGAATATACCCCGATTTAACAAAAGAAAACCGAAGGGTGTCATCAACATGTAACCAGTTTGGACTTGCAAACACTAGGATCTCAACCGATTATGCCCAAAAACCTCCCCGATCACGAGTGGAAACGCATCTTGAATCAAAGAGTAGACATCTAGCGCGGGCGATGTTGTTGCTTGCTCGTGGCATGTTAGATAGATTAGGCATGTGACGACTTTTAGCCAAAAGCGAACGAGTACCATGCATGGTGTCCACTTGAATGTTGAAAGGCATGTACCCGAACTCACTTGGAGGCCGTATCAATCCCTAATTGTGGAAAGGTACCATCCATGATATATATGTACTTTAAATTCGTGTGTCGAGAATTTTAGGGGAGCGTTCCATATCCAAGTCTCGCATGATTGGCCGGCCCCATTTGAGTTTTGATTTGGCACGGCTGCCCTTTGCAAGTTGCGCAAGTGTCTTCGGTTCAAATAGGGATGATTAATTAATTCACCCTTATCCACCTTCACATCACACACGGGACCGAGAGCCCGTGACCGCCCCACTTCAAGCGCTCTCATTGGTGGAAAAGGCGGAGCCGGTCCAAGTTCGCTACTTCACACGACGCTTGAGGGACCAACGGAGTGTGTGAATGCAAGATGGATGGGAAGTCTACGTGGATTCCTACATGGCACCGGATGGATCGTGTTTCATGGTCACTTGGACTATTTTCAAAAACCACTTCTTGGAGGTAGGTCTAACACAAAATTGGGAGACCATGGCACTCCGAACGCTCACAACCGTTGGTTTATTCTATTTTATCATGTGTGAGGACCCGCATGAATAGAGATTCTTTGAAATGGCATGTGGTTGAGGGCCTGGTCACATATGACTTCACACTACATTTGAGGATTTGTGACCACACTGCATGACTTTGGAGGTGTTTTGAGATGGCCTTTGGACACTTTCTTTGGGCTCTCACAATTTCATGGTCATGGCTCGTGGCTTGTGTGTCAAGTGGTCCTCAATATCAAGGGGGTAATAATAAACGCATGTTTCCTAATTGAAGTTCAATACACTAATTTGGGTTTGTTGACTTCAATTTAGGGTGAAGCTTCATTTTAAATTATGATTATGTGATTCTAGAATAGTAATTAATATTTTCACCCTCCCTTTCCATGGGTTGCTTTCTATGTGGTAGGCATTGTGAACATTCACTTGAGTAGTAGCATGCAAGTGAAGATGCTTCATATTTCATGTTAGTATTGTTTTTGCGAACCGGCCTTCGGTTTAACTCATATTTTGAGTAAAATCCGACATGTTTGTAAATTCCATACTATTTGCATAACTAAATTTTTTGGGCGGACTCATCAATACACTTTCAATACATTTGAATATATAGAGATGTGTTTGAATCCTTTATTATAATTTGAGTGCAACAATGTTGCAAATCATGAGCAATTTTAGCATAGGTTTTATTTTCTATTCATAATAGTATATTGAATATATCAAAATGATGTATGCGTATGAAATATTATCGCAAAATCCTACTCAAACATGTTGTAGTTATGATCAAGCCTTGATCCAAATTTACTTAAGTAGAAGTTGATTATACATATGAGCCCAATTCCGTTGAATACATGTTGTAATTGGGTACCACTAGTACTAAATTCCCAGGTTGTGGACTCTTCATTGGAAACCTAAATAAAATGCATGGTTCATTACAAAATAAAACCCAATACATACAAGAAATGTTTGGAGATGAAACAAATGTACACATATTCATGGTAGGCTTAAAAATGGACTTGTGTATTTATATAGAGCTTTTCAACTGAATGTGAAATATACCTCCTGTGATGGCAATTTTTAAAAATTTCTTAGCTAAAATAAAACTTCAGTGTAAATAGTGTCCTTTTTTGAGCTTCAAAAATGCAAATGGACATGTATGAAAAGGACTATAGATTGAGATTTCAGAAAGTAATTGTCAAAGACTATGGCCTGATTTTAGGAGGTACTAGAGGCAGATACAGGCCATTGTCTAGTAGAGAAGGGGGGCCATTATTAAGCATGACTTTGGAGAGAAGCAGAGAGAAGGCCTGAGAGAGGGTAGAGGCAAATTTTTACCAAGTATTGTAGAAATCTGTAAGAAGTAATTACATATTCCCGAGGAGTGATTCCTCGGAGGCTGTCAGGCTACAGTCTGATTATGTATTGAATTGTTTTGTCCAATCCAAGGTGTGTAACTGGATTGTGATAGTTAATTGTTTAGGCCATACACTTTGCATAATGATTTTAGTGCTTGGCCAATATTGAAATATAATATTTTCGAACTTTACTGAACTCTAAATCTGTCATGATCAAATTATCACCCTGTAGACCATATCTGATGGAATTTTGGGTACCGAGGATAAGTGTAATGGTTTGCAACTCCAGTCAATGGTCTGTATGTATGGTTATGATTACATGTGTGTGTGAATTACTGAATCATGGAAGTTAGGGGGATGTTATTGAGTGATTCGCTTAATGCATATGATTTCTTTATGGTTGATTGATAGATGCCCAATGAGTAAGATTGTTTTATAAGTAGGAATGAGGGCAATTGTCTGATTGAGAAGTAAATATTGTTTTGAGTGCAATATTACCAATGGCAACCGAGATTATAATCCGACACGATTGCTATTGACCAAGCAGAGAGCGTTGATTGTTTGATATCTATATATATATATATATATATATACCTGATTATCTTATCGCAGGAGTGATTCCTGGAGAGAGTGCAGGGATTTGGGTGAAATTAAGTATATTTTTTTCACAGATTAAATTGCCGGTGGTTGCGATTGATAATCTCATAAATACTTAAGTAGGCCATAATCTGTGTTTGCTTCTATTACCTGAGGATGGAATTAACGTGCGTGAGGCAATTGTCATGAGTAATGAATTGGTTCACCGTTGTGTTAGCATTTTGAGTTCACGTGGCGATTGTCTGTGAAAAAGTTGGTCTCAAATTTCTTTGTGATTTGGCTGCAGTATTGCAGAAGGGCCCAAACCATAGACTTGGGAGAATACGGGGGAAACCTGTACCGGTCCAACAGGTGGACGGAAGCTGAAAGGTTGTTGGCCAGGCTATAGACTTCAAAGGGTAAACTCAACTGGTTTGTGAAGCTAAAAGGCCTGGACTGTTGGCGTCCTAATTAACTGGTACAATAGATATAATTGAGAAATAAAAGGAATTCAACATGACTTAAAGTTGATTTGGATTTCTAATTGGGTAAGTAAATGAACGCAATAATAACCTTGCGACTGATTAATGAAGAAAACACTTTAAAGGATATGGGTTGAAATAATAACTTGATTAAATTGGATGCTCAATCATTGATAAGATAAAATGATGAAGATCTATACCATATGACATATTGACGTGCACGTATATATCTGGTTTGGCTTATTGACGCACTCCGAGGTCGTTATGGTTACTTTGGGCTACGCACTGGTGAGGACTATTGTCGGACAACCTCATTTAAATGTCACAATTAATTAAAGAACCTCGGCAATCCTGAAAGGATGACAGTACCGACTATTTCAAGTTTCACTAAAAAGGATTAAGTAAATACCAGATTATTGACGATATCAAAGGGCCCTCGACTTTGATAAGCAAGACTAAAATGGGTTACTTTTGCAAATGACTATTGACAATGGCGAGCCCTATGATTGTGCACCGCACTTGGTCCAATTAAAATAAACTCACTGCCAGACTATTGACCGGGAAATTAGAGTGAGGTGTGAGACTGTCACATTTGCATGTACTGACTTGGAGAGGCTTTTAGAGTTTTTATCCCTTACCCATAAACCCATTGTCAGCCATAATCCAAAATGAAGTGAAATAACCTTATGTTTTCCCTAATAATCCTTATCTAAGACACCTAGATGATATAGAAATCACCTTTTAAGTCTTCCCTGATTGTTTCCCTGGTTTTGTTCCTAGTCAAAAAACTAACTACACCTCCACAACATACACAAAGTATAAATCATGAAACAAAGAGGCATTTATTGCATATGCGATCCACTTTCACTTTTCCACGAGAAGGTCATTGAATTTTTTTTTTCACCCAGAGTATGTAACTTATAAGAACATGACCCTAAAAATCGCATCATTTGGATGGGAAACGTACTTGGATGAAACTAGCACATTTATTGTGAATTTTCTCATTAAAATCTTAAGGACCCTTTTGGTACATCTACCTAAATGTGCACATTGGAGAAAACAATATCTCTCCCTTATGTATACTATGCATGCTAATGCTTTTAGTAATACCCCATTTCCACTTATGTTAGTTTGTACATGAGAGTTCAACCCTCCAAAGAATAAATTCCACATAAAGTGAGGAAAATTTGAATTGGCAGTTCTTCCTTTGAATAAGGGCCACATCACACTCAAGCCAAGAGACACGACCATGAAATCGTGAGAACCCAAAAGAAGTGCCTAAAAGTCGTCCCTAAACACTTCAAAAATCATGTAGTGTGGTCACAGGCCCTCAAGTGTAGTGTGAAGTCGTATGTGACCACGCCCTCGCCCATATACTATTTCAAAGAACTTCTATTCACGTGGGATCCTCACACATGATAAAATATAATAAATCAATGGTTGTGAGATTTCGGAGTGCCATGGTCTCTCAGTCTTGTGTTAGGCCTACCTCCAAAAGGTGGTTTTTGAAACATGGTCCATTTAATACCATGTAGGACTCCGCAAAGACTTTACATCCATCTTGCATTCACTTACTTTGTTGGTCCCTCAAGCGTAGTGTGAAGGGAACTTCGACTGGCTCCACCTTTTCCACCAATGAGAGTGCTTGAAGTGCAATGGTCACGGGCCTTCAGGGCCACTTCACACACAAGCCACGAGCCATGACGATGAAATTGTTGTAGCAATTTCCATATCCAACACGACATTACTTTGCTCTTGAAAGTTGAAACAAAAGCACATGTCCTCCGAATTGTGTTTCAATATTCAACCTAAAATTGCGCGCATACTATGAGCACATAGTCAACACTCATCGTAACACGTGTCATCTCTTTGATGTCCGTTTTTTTTTTTATCACAAACCTTGATGAGTATGAAAACTATGTTAAGAAGAGTGAGCATATAACACCGACATACCTTATTTTGTGGAATGTCAACACTATTTCATATTGTAATGTAAGACACTCTCAAGTCTTTCTTCCTTTTGGCTTCTCAAACTTTACAATTTATTTGATTTCATTACATTAGAGTTTCTCCATGTCAATAGCAGTCCTTTTGCATAGCAGATATTGAAAGATTGTAGATTTGGTATTCGTATGATGGAATATGATGATGCACACTCTCAAGCGTTACTTGAATACTATGTCCAATCCAAAGGCCAAGATTATGCTAATTGTCTAAAAAAACAACTAAATATTTCATTTCTTATTTTGGAAATGTTGAACACCTTGATGTTATTGAGATTTAAGCCCAAATACGCAACATAGATGCCCTTGTATCCATATACATACATTATGTTTTGATAAGCAATGTCAAGTATGAGTGTGTTTTATGTTATCTTTGACATACTAGAATGTATAAAATAAGGTTTCGGACTCATAAATATTTAAATATGAGCTATGAACTCGGTAAGGCTTGTATAAGTTATGTATATGGCCATATATCGAGACCTTACGTCCTTGAAGGGTTAAGTAAATCACTCGTGGTTTCAACCTCTAAGTTGTTTCTCTAAATAAATGACTAAAAAGTTAAGCAATCCTTGAAATGGAAACTTTTTCCCTGACTAACCCATTGTCTCCCATGACACTAAACATATGGTTTGTATATATGATTAGCAAATCCAAGTTTAGGACATAACCATTGTTGTCGTTGTTTTGGGCATTCACACAAATGTCTTACCCCCTAAATCCTTGAGTGACCTAAAGTGACCATCGTTTGGAGCAATTTTTGTTTGTTTTCCATAGGTGAAGATTAAGATGTAGGTTGACGTAGGTTGATTAAGGTGTAACATTGGGGAATATTGAGAGGAACCTAGCGTACCATATGTTTATGGATTGGGACAGATGCTCTAGTTTAGGGAATTTTTCCAAGTCTATTACATGCATGGTAGTTTGAAGCCACTAGTTTTGTCAAGGTTGTTTGTCAATGATAGCCTCTGCCTGAAACCAAAGCCCCACAACCGTAACCTGGTGGGGAGACAACCATGAGCATGCACAATGAGTTATATGGGCAAGTTGGCCCCTTCACCTTTTTCTCCTATGGTATCCAGCTAGGTGCACGAGTTGCTTTTGAGGAAAAAATTCAAAATACATTACAATTTGTTAGGAAGGAATATCATGGATTGTTTCATCTAATTTTTTGTAATTTTTTTTTTTGTGATTATCTTTTGAAGCATACATCTACCATGTACATCTTGGAGTTGTGCCTTTGCAATTTGTGAAAGAACATCATGGTTCATCCCAAGGCCTCCCAAAATTTGACTCCAACCTAAATTTGTGCACGTGAAATACCTAAACGTGCACAAATCAAATCATGATGTCAAGCACCAAGGCCCACCTCATTTGGAGCCCAACCCATCCCCGAATATATGGTTAGATGAGTCATGCCACTATCATAATACATGTGATTGTAGCGTAAACTCAACAGTGATGATTTGCTTAAATTTGGGAAGAATATGTTTAAGGATTTGGGGGTTGATCATCATGAAAGTGAATACACACTCCTTCTTCATCAATTATCATATAAGCCCCCCCCCTTGCTTTAAAAAAATATATAAAAATAAAGACTTGTGTTGCCGATCGTGAGCCTAAGGAAAAAGGACATTAGAAACCGATATTATCACCTTCGTATTATGAAAATGAATCTTCTTGCTTACCGTCTTAAAAAACGAACATATATGCCTTGCTAAAGAACATTATGGATTTCTCTTTACTGTCACCATATTAACTATCATCATCTCTAATTCCTCATAAAGTGCTCTCTATCGCTCTCTTTCTCTCTTGCACACAATGTAAGTCAAATGTTTTCATTGGCTCTACCTTGTGGGAAGAAACTTAACGATGGTATCTAAAATGAGCCAACAGTTTGGCAACCAACTAGAACCAACCACATATGTATTGTCATCTAGGAAGTGTTGTTAGTGTTAGCAACTCGTTCTTCAATCGGAGTCCAGTTGCAAGTGATACGTCTCGTCGATTTCAAGTGGTCTCGAAAATGACCCAAAGTCCGGCCAACCTTGTTCAGACCACCAACCACGCGTGCAGGATGGTACTAGGGCATCTTAGTCTCTCGCGACTGACTAGCCACTTGTTTTTTCACGTGCCCAAACTTTTTGTAAAGTGTCCTAGACATGAAACAATCCCGCAGCATCATTTCCCCAATGGCACTTGTCCTCGATACAACTACACTTTACGTTTAGGTCATGATGGTTAGCCTACGAAACCCTAGGGTGAACCCATCGAAAAAGCTCGGGAGCTCATGATGGTTGGAGATGCACTAGACAACAAACCCTCCGCGGTGGCCATTGGACCCTCGATGCTTGTGTGTACGAAAGAGGTGATGTGAGGTTATGCACATAACCTTTGGCTTTCCGGTTTGGACGTTACACTTTGGTGGACCAAGGCCAATCATCCTAATTCCTAGTGCGCTTCACTTGGGTTTCTAGGAAGGAAACAAAAAGGACTCCGGTCAAAGAGACCCGGGGTTACGCTTCCCCTCAAACTCATGGCTTGGTTTGACCCAACAAAATCCCCAAACACACCACCACCACAAGGGCATCACTTGTGGAGAGGTCTTGTGATGACTTAACTCCGAGTCTTAACCCCTATAGGACCAAAGGCCTCACATGCACCAATCTCAAATTATTATTATTATTATTATTATTATTATTATTATTATATAACTTCAATCACTCACTTCATTTTCTCCAATGTAGATTTCATTGCATTTAAGATATTCTTATTATTACTATTATTATGGTATCTGAAAGCTCTATAACTCAATGGTCGAAACTATGTTGAAAATTGATTTTCCTATCGGATTCACCACCTAGAAAAATTGTTCAAATCTTACAAATTTTTAATGAACAATTCCTCGGTGTCTTGATTAATACACTCTAACATTTGATTGAATTTGATTGGAAATTATATTACATTCAGTTATGGATTTAATAATAATAATAATAATAATAATTCACTGTCTTGTTCAAATAATCTGAATTTTGAGAATAAATCAAAACATCACATAGATATAGCCAAAACATTTAAAACAATCATCTTAAGTTGCAAAATGTGCATTTACTTTATAAATAACCCTTATTCCAATTGAGGGCTAAAAGTCCTATGCTGGGTACAATTTCTTGACTCCAATCAGGACCTCAGTTGTGGGGCCTTCTCACTCTTATTGGTATTGGGTGTGTATATATATATATATATATCAACACACCCAAGTGCTAGTAATGAGCAAAATTTGAAGGATAGTAAGGTAACTAGGGTCGTGGATTTTGGAGACTATGTGATGTTGATATGAGTTTTTGTAGCAAAAATGCTCAAAGTCCTTGAATGGTCATACATGGGCTCCCGAAGATAGATTAGTCTCGAGAAAGACTAAGGAGAAAACCTTGGGACTTGGATCCACATTATTTCCATCCAACTAGACAATTAGTTTTTTTCTTTTTTTCTTTTTTTCTTTTTTTCCTAGGCACAAAGTGAGAAATTCAATTGCAAAGGTAACCCAAAAAAAATTCAACCCAAGCGAGCCTCCAACTAGACAATTAGAGTGGCCCATGTTAATCCTTTTCCCGCTTGTTTATTAAAACCCCCACCAATAGGACCAATTAGTGTAATTGGTATCAGATGATTGAGTGCATGGCCTCCACCACACCCCCTTACTTCTATTTGCATATGGTTTTCTTTCATCCTATACTTGCATTTAATTAACAATAACAGTCGTGCTACACTAATTATAATATTTAGTGTTATATAGTTTTTAATGTCACTATGGTAACTGTTCAGATGACACTTCTTATGAACATGGGAACAAATATTGTCATGGATGATGGATGAGTTCATCCATTGGCCAAAACCTTGCCTTCTCTAGTCAACAACTTGTGATGAAATATTGTCATGGATGATTGAAATTTGGATGAGAAATCACTTGATTAGTGACAATTTTTGCAACACTGTAAATCTATACCCCCCCCCCCAATTACAAGGAATGGCAAATTACTCCTTTGGTAAGATGACTTCATGGAAGTGCAAATTCAAATTCACGAAGGTTCCAAGCTACACCAAATATGATATTTAGTGTGACCTACTATTTGGATTTACATGGTGTTGTATCTTTTTACTGTTGAATTAATTTTTTACCAAGTAAAGTTGTCGATGCTCTATAATGTCCAAACTACTAGTTTAACATTTGTTGGTAAAATATGAGATGTACTGTAAATAGATATAGCATTGTGTAATTTCAAATAGTAAGTCACACTAAATATCATATTTAGTGTACTTCATGAACCTCCCAACTCATGTTATTGGAGTGTTCAACCAATTTCATGAACCTCATGATTCCTCTAAACAAACTTGACATGTGGCACACCTCGATTTCATGAATGAGGACCTTTACATGCAACTTCAGGAATCTTCTAAACCAATTTCATAAATCTTCCAAACCAAGCGGCTCCCGTATTCTCAACTTCACACCTTCTCGGTTCACATTCTTTGCCTTTTTGTTTTGCAATCGGTGAGAGCCTTCGTGCTAGGTTTGACAGTGGAATTGATTTGGAAGTGACTTTGTGTGCCTACATACAACTCTCTAGTTCTCTAGCAATGATACAGTTCTCTAGCATGCTTGGATTTTTCTACGAGGTTTTGTAATGGTTACCTTTTGCACAACTCAACACAACATGTTTTGTTTTCTCTATGCATTCTTTGTGTTCATAGATTCTAAGACACACATTTATTTAAATTCACATAGAATATGCGGGCGCACGTTTGTTTGTATCACTTGAGTCGTCTGACTCGTCTCCTACATATTGTATAAGCGAAGAGGAATTTTTGCTATGTTGGTTCCTTTACAAACCATAGAAAACTCTCCATTGCCTAATACTTTAGAGGATAAACTCTATGCTCCTTTGTTTGTAGTTTCTAAGTATTTAGAAAATGATCCAAAATGTGACAATGGAAACAAACTTAAAGTAAAATAACCTTTGGAAAATGTATTGTTGTGAATGCCCGAAGATTAACATAGTTTGTACACATATTCTATTTCTTTACAAGTATTGCTACTTTCTTCACATGTTGTGTTTGGTATGGTAACCATGTTTGGTATGGTAACCATGCCTAGTTGCCCGCGTAGATATAACCGCATAGATGTTGCACTTTGCTCACGAATCATGTATTATATTTTTAACGAGGGTTTATCGTATGTTGACACAAATGAATGTTACTATCATCCTTATAATATTGTCATAAGCATAGCCAAAGCTTTTGAAAAAAAAATGGTCAAATAGTGCCCAAACATAGAGGCGGTGTTCACTATTCAAGTTTACGAGATGAGCACATTCAATGGTTAGTAGAGAGGCTTCATGTAGATCCAGACATCACCGTAAAACCTCTCCATTGCTAGTTGAATGAAATTTTCAACAAGAGAATCAACAAGATTTTTGGTAGAGCTAGTCACGAGGAGCGATTAGGAGAATCTTACACATGATGTACCATTCTTTGTGAAATAAAGTCATACAATTCATGAAGTTGATTTTTGTGAAGTTGTGAATATGGGTACCAAATCATGGAGTTGTTCACAAACATGGAGTGGAATTGGTTGAAAATTCAAGTCGAATTGGTTGTATGTATAGTGAACTTGGTTCACGATTCCAATGAAATTGGTAGAACCTATTGTTAAATTGGATTGTAAAATCATGAAATTCAGTTTGCACTTTTGTGAATTCATCTTACCAAAGGAGTACGTTGGGTTAACAATTAGTGTTGGTGACACTATACAACAATTTACAATTAATATTCAGCAAGACAATTAGAATAGATGACACTAAATATCATATTTAGTGTAGATATTAGGTGGAAATACATTAGTGTAAACCACACTAATCCACATGGACTACATGACCAGTGAGAGGAGAATGGATGACAAGTTATAATAATAGCGAGACATCCACATATTCATCCAATTGTATGTGGGACAACACCAATCATGATTTTGAAACAATGCTTGAGCCAATAGTCTTCTTTTGTAGGCCTTTGCTTTTGAGGCATGGAACATGGAGTTTGTGGATGCAAGACAAACTCTCAAGGCCACTTCACACACGAGCCAAGAGCCGTGACCATGAAATCATGAGAGCCCAAAAGAAAGTGTCCAAAGGCCGTGCCAACACACCTCCAAAATCATGAAGTGTGGTCATGGATCCTCAAGTGTAGCGTGAAGCCATTTGTGACTGGGCCCTCAACCGGATACTATTTCAACGAATTTCTATTTATGCAGGTCTTCACACATGATAAAATAAAGTAAATCAACGGTTGTGAACATTCAAAGTACATGGTCTCCCCAGTTTTGTGTTGGGCCTACCTCCGAGAGGTGGTTTTTGAAAATACTCCAAATGACCATGAAACACGGTCCATTTGATGCCATGTAGGAATTCATGTAGAAGTTACGTCCATCTTGCATTCACATACTCCGTTGGTCCCTCAAGCGTAGTGTGAAGCGAACTTGGACCGGCTCCGACTTGTCCACCAATGAGAGGGCTTGAAGTGTAATGGTCACGGGCTCTCAGTCTCGTGTGTGAAGTGGCCCTCACTATAATGTCATTCAACCAAGATCACAACTCATTGGTGTGACGGGTTCAAACTTGCATGAAATGTGATGTGTGATGGGCTTAAACGGGCACAAAAATTAAGGATGTGGGTACTATGGTATCTAAAAGCTCTAAGTTTACAACACCTAGAACACTAATAGCCCTATTAGTGTGGGTGGAAATTTAGTGTGGACTACATTTTATTTTCTAGTCAAGGTGTAATTAACGTGGGTCCATGACCATGGGTCTTCCCCTAAGTCTTCATGAATACTTCCAACCAACACAATGAATATTAGGTATATGACAATGGTAGCACAAAATAAAACAATCACCCACATTAATTTCTCATGACAAGAACTACGCTAAATATTGTATTTTGTGTTAGATGGTAGCTTATGTCACTGTGGTAACTTTTCTAGTGACACTTTGTATAATAGAGTTTATAAATATTATCATCCCAACTCACTTTTAGTTCATCCACTTATTGAAGCAAATTTTGATATATGTTGCATCCTTAGATGTATGTAATGGAGTGTAGTCATGGATGATTCAAATTTGGATGAAAATCCCTTAGTAAGTGACAATTTTTACAACATTGCAAAATACGTAATGCCCAAATGTTTTATCACCAAGGAATGACAAACAATGTCAGGTCTACATTGCCCCAGGCTAGATCACATCTTCATTCAACTGGGCCCCATCCCTCCCACGCCTCCTTCACCGCCCAGTCTTCCTGGCCACACATGCATGTGAACTCTTCCTCGTTGAAAACCATTGTGACAATACCCAGTCAAAATTACAAATATTCAAGTTGACATCACTTTCATTATTGCCAATTTAATTGATGGAGTTCCTTCACATGCCAAAGGAACTTAATGGCTTAAGTGACCGGCCGCTTAATGGCTTAAGTGACTAGGTATCGTCACATTGGTTCCCAATGGGGGAAGAGTTCCCATGCATGTGCTGGCAGAAGACCAGAAGCAGTGAAGGAGGCATGGGAGAGGCGGGGCCCAGCCCTGGACAGATGTGATCTAGCCTGGGGCATCTACATTCAATGTTGGTGACACTACACGGGCGGTTTACGATTAGTATTGAGCAACACGAATAGAGAAATTGGTGACACTAAATACAATAGTTAGTGTAATGTGGGCCATAGAGGAATGGCCATAGCCCACATTAGTAGGACTAAACTATTTTAGTGTGGTATGAAAACAAGAGCAAAATAACCAAGTTTGACTAGACAAGTTAAGCCTCCGCATCATCGGTGACTGTGCAGAATTCAGTCCTAAGGAAGGAAAGAAAAAAGATGCCTCAAATGGCTCCGCTAAAGATGCCTCTATATCCTGGAAAGATGGCTTAATAAAAATAGAAAGGCATGGGGAGCCCAGAAAGAAAAAGAAAAAACATGGAGTTTCATCCATCAGTTCCATCCCCTTATTATAAAGTATGCTGGCCTTATTATTAGGTCACTCTTCTCACATCACATCCCCTACAATGTGAGTGGTATATTTGGCCTGGCTTATTATCGTTAACATTGGACACTACAATGATAGCCTTATTCTTATCATTAACAATATTGTTTCATGATGAGATTGGATTATGTGTTCAAAATACATTAGCCCCTAAATGTTTGGGTCTATTTTCAAAAAGTCAAAGCATTTCACATGAGTCATTTTGGTTTGCTTGAAGGAACGAAATTTCTAAAGTAATTTCCCACGTAAGTAGTAAAATGCATGTTGAAGCTCTATAAACCAATATTGCATTATGATTTGGACCATGTTTGGCTTGGTGATGATTTTTGGCTCCCATGACTTTAAAATCAGTCTCGTTTCATGTGAAGAAGATAAACATGAAAACAAAACATACTACAACCATGAAATTTCTTCTGAATTTTCATTTGTGGTAGAGGTGGTATGTATTCGTTACTAGGTATAAAGTTGCAAAGAAAAAAGTTACAGGATGGACATGATTGAAGCATCTTTAGATTTTGGATTGTACTTTGGGCACTCAAATTCCAATTTTCTCAATAGTGTAGAATCTACAAATTATGCCTAAGTCAAACATCTTATGAAAGAAGTATCTCCAACTGAGGTTTGGAAATTGATGAATTGGACCTTTGACTGTAAATTAACCACTTTATGGTCGCCCATGCATTTACGGATTAAGGTACCCAACCCATTCCCAATCACCGCCCATTTCGCAACTTAGGCCAACATAATTCCATGCAACACGTTATCGATCCTTGACCAGTGATGACATGTCATGATCAAAATCCAACTTAGCCAAATGCTAGTGGCTAAGTTGACAACTAACTTGGTTTAGATTCTGAGCAATCGTTGATTACAATAATCAAGCATTCTCGGTGATCGGAAATAGGGTTGCCTATGTCATGAGTAGAGGTTGAAGAGAATATTCACTTAGAAAATTCATAGCAATTTCGTTATTGTGAAAAAACACTATCATGAAACAACTACGCATTGCTTCTTTCTTTCTTTTTGCTTCTTCATAAGGGAAATTGTTCATGTGATCATACCTAAACCACATACATTCTAAATTGCATAATTGTTCATGAATGAGTCGGTTGCCTTAAACCATTACATGTCCAACCTTGTTGAATTTGGTTCACTTGTTCTTATGCATGTCATACAATAAATTCATCACCTAAGATGAAATTGACCATAGAATTTTCAATTGTTATCAACTATTCCATTTTATTAATATCAGTACATTGGTTCACCCGAGTGTTTCAATATGAATATGCTAGTTCAAGGCTCTTCCTTGAGAATAAGCATATTATATGAATTTTAATAGAATATGGCTTAATCCTAGCCCCACCCAACGTACGTACTCAAATGAGTAATGTTATGTTGGTGATTGTCGTGTTTCATTTGCTACATATGCATGGGCCCCACCAAACATGTGATCTAGCTTGTCAATGCTATCAATGTTAGCACGAAATGGGATGCACGTCTCAACTGGAAAAAAAATGATTGATTGTGACTTTTGTATCTCAAACTCCAGTCTTTGAAACTTAGAATGTCAATCTTTGGGATATGCAATTGCTAACCGATGAGACATTTCTTGATCCAATCCAGAAGTCATTTTGATTGTGGAGATGGAAGTGCCCACAATAGGGCCACATACCTTACCGATGATTTGGGTTGCCTTCCTTATTTCACCCTTACTACACTCAATTTTGTATTTAGTGTCACCAATTATACTCTTGCTCAATGCTAATTGTAATTCGCCTGGGTAGTGTCACCAACACAAATTGTAAACCTAACATTGTTTGTTATTCCTTGTAAAACCATTCGGGCATTATAGATTTCCAATGTCACAATTACTATCGATTACTAGGTGATCTTTCATCCAAACTTCAACCTCTAATGACAATATATATATATATATATATATATACACACATTATGGAATTGTTAGGATGCATAATATACCATGGTTTGTTTCCATAATCAACTTGAATTTCATCTAAATTCCAATCATCCATGACAATATTTGTGAGCTTATTCATAAAAGATATCATTAGGAAAATACCACAATGACAAAAAAGAATACAACATGACACTAAACACAATATTTAGTGTAGACTTACTCATGGGTTACGTGCCTATTTTACATTAGGCCAAGTGATCATTACACTCTTAAGGGGTTCGCAATGTTTTTACTAGCGAGAGAGTATCATTGCATATGAGTCCATATCTTGGCATTTATCAAACAAAAATGCCTTACGATAAAATGTAGATCGGAGGTTCTTCTTTAAGACAATGTGATGATAGAATGAGCTTCAAAGAATCCATGTTAGTGCAATGGGACACATGTGAAATGGATTTACCCCAAACATATAGAGGGGGTGTTCTAAGATGTACAAGCTTTATTTGGTTGTTTATGTTGATCGGACACGTATATTTTAGTGTTGCATGGTTAAGTAAAATAAAAAATGACACCCAACATGATATGTGTTAAGAAGAAACTAGATGACGTGTTTGAAAGTTATCAACCATTTTAGACTCAATAGTCTAAACAATTAGTGGACCTAGTTATTCGTTCAAAGAACCAGTTTACATGCACTTTCGACAATCGTAACTAGGTCATGGGAGGTGTGATTTTCAATATGGTTTTTGCAAATGTTTCATCACAAATTCGCTATGGTCATACAAGTTCTCTTGCATATACTGATTGGTAGAGGTTGCAACACATGAAAAAGTAGTTGAAATAACACTCACATACCTCAACCCTCTTTCGTTGGAGGGTGCATTTCGATGAACTTGGAGATTCATACTACCCTTGATATCGAGGGCAACTTTGCCTACTATCACCAATTCTCTTTCTATAACCAACCACTTGTATATGGAAGTTGACTCCATTATTAAGATACGGGGAAAATGATGATATTTTCAACAAAATTCGAGAAGATCCAATGGTCACAAAATGTAAGTTCTCAAGTTGGGGTAGCTAATGAATATCTTGCTTTATCTGAATTTGGACGACATGATGGATGAGAGAGTTCAATTATAATATTGTATGTACATATATATGTAGAAGAGACACATGTGAGAACGAGTAAATATATTTAGTTCCTCCTTGACAGAAGACAATGTATATAATAAGATTTAAAGCACATAAATATAAATATATATGATTAATGAACTCAATGAAACATGTATGAATTGAATATATGACCATATATTGAAACTCCACATCCTTTAAGTGTTCAAAAGAACTTCAAACTAAGTTGCACCTATCCATTCTTATAACATTCAATCATCTCCATGCCAAATGCCCCCCCCCCCGGATGAAGACATGAAAGTGGGTTAAATGTAAATGGATGAAAGGTTGTTGTTTAATATTCAACAAAGTATCTTTCATATGCTGACTCATACAAAGAATCGGCCGAGGCGGAAGTCATAGCATGCAATGGGGTCAAATGTGGCTTATAGTGGAAAGTTTACTATTGTAAGAATGGCTAAATGTAATGCTAAATCTTGTGCAATATCACTTGATGCTACCTCGTGTTGTAACATTTAAGCAATGATGTGATTTTTGTGCAAGTGTTTAGAAGAAGAAGAAAAACAAATTTAAAAAATAGGTGCTCTAAATATATAAATTAGTGTGGCATTATAGTTGGTGGACCATGTTGATTCAAGTGGTCTTTGTGATTTATCATGAAGCATTGAATATCACGTGACATCCTCTTTAGTTGTCACTTGACAATTACAAGAAGTTTAATGTGGATCGATGATAAATAGTGTGGACCGCACTAAATTAGATGGTTAGTGTGGCTTGTGTATGTACAATATAAAGCTTCAATGTTAATGTGAAAGGAAACTACATAGGTAAAAAGCGTGATAGCACCATCCTTAACTTCAAGTTGTATTTCACATTACATATTCTAACGTAGTTCATTTCATACCGCGACGAGTCTAAGGCAAATCATGGTTGATGAAATACATGCTTCAATAAAGTGTTGAAGGTCCCATTTGACCAACACATATGCCCTGCATGTATGTGGTTGATTCACCCCAACTTAGGGTACACACACTCTGGAATTGTTACAATAATGAGCAAAATATAATACAATAGATTTTTTTGAGGTGGGACTGCCAAGATTTGGCGGAGAAGTGGTGCTATGTTAGCGCCACTTCATTTTTTTTCATACCTTGGGTTCATACCCCAATATAACCTCTATGGGTCCAATTTCTCGAACAACTTGACTGCTTGATTTTGAAGTTTCCTTGGTCTTGGATCCTAGTGTAAACCCACTCTAAATTAGGAGCGCTTTCCACTGATATTTGGCATACCGATGATGCCACATTATTGCCGCTTCGTGGTTTCATACCTTGGACCATACTGTGGTGTGAATGCTTTGGGTCCAAGATGTTGCTCTTGACCAATACGATCAGTTGATTTTGGAGTTCCTTTGGTCTTGGACCCTAGGCTAGTGTAAACCCACCCTTAGCGTACGCTATTTGAGGTAAATAAGGTGGGCCACATAACGAGGAAACCGACACTAAAAACATCGAGGATACTACTAGGGATGCACCCTATAATCCAACATTGGAGGTTTACAGTACAAATTATCTATGTTCATGTTGGATGAAAAACAATGTGCACTCGAGAGACTCCCAACCAAATGAGATCCAATGTATCCTATCGAACTTGGATGGTTTGAATGCATCATAAATATTTACAATAGATGTCAACAAAAATTGGAAATCGTCATAATCCCAAAATATCCATTATTGAATGTAAATTATCCAGAAATAATATTTACTTAAAGTTTTTGATAGATTACGAAGTATTATAGTTTCCATCGAATAAATATATATAGGACAATATGTGGAGAGAGTGATACAGAATCAATTCCCTTGGACGTACAGTTCCATTCCATTTTGAATTTGTGATGGTGTATACTATGGGCCACACCATGATAGTGCAACAAAGGAATACGTCATATTATAAAGACTACACACGGTATTTATTATAACCAATTTCTCATCCAAGAACATAAAGATTATGAGGACTTGGTACAATCATTCATCCGTATTGGCACGATATCATCCATAATTTCAAAGATTATGTCCAACAAGCATCGAGTGGAGGTGGATGGCTTGCGCGGCTCATCATCCACTCTCGTCTCTATGGATATCTAGTCCATACATAATGTGTCTCTAGTGGAAGGGGATCAGGAGTTGGGATGGATGAGAAACGTGGATGAAATTTGTAGCCCGTCATTTTTCCCTTCCGGGAAAAGAAAGTGGAGAAAGAAAGGGGAAGGAGGAGTGGCTGTGGCGGCCACCGGACTGAGGGATCTGGTTAAGTGGGCCTCGCGATCGAAATCGCACCCACGCGCTTCATACGCAAGCGGCAATCGAAGTGCTTTGTGGCCCCGTTGAAACATTTTCCCGCACCGAAGAATCTTGGGTTGCGCGGTTTTATGGATTTTGGGGCTCAAGCGTTAACTCGCTGTGTGCGTCTGCAAGGTGTTGCGCAAAGATTCGGTCGCCTCTTTGTTGTTGTTTGTCGTCATTGTCGTTTCGGCGGGGGAGGTGTTTTTTTGTTGGGACTGAGGGATCCAGTGAAGAGAACGACTTTCGGATTGATACTCGGGAGTTAAGAGGTTTTGGTGATTTCGGGTCATCGTTTCATCCGGGTTTGGGTGGAAATCACTTTTTTGGGTGAGGATCATCTTTTAATTTCGGATCGGCATGTAAGCATCCGAGCCAGCTGCAAGGGTGGAGAGATTCTACGAAGAGTTTTGCGGGGTTTCCCTTGGGCTTGTGGATTTTGCGAGTTTTTTCTTTTTTTCTTTCTTGTTGTTGCTGCGGGATCAGTGAAGAAGAAACTCTGTGGAGCCTAGAGCTACTCTTGAAGGTGGGAGGTTGGTCAGTTGGTTGGATTTGTTTGGCTTTGGTTGGGAATTGCTATGTTTGGGTTGGTTCGGATGCCTGTTCATGGATGACCAGGAACGTGTGCTCAGCTTATTGAAATTTGGTGATCAGTTTTCTGGCTCAGAAAGCTTGGATGAATGTCTCGCCAAATTCTTGAATAGTTTATGTGAATGTGGGAACAAGTTGCCATGCCGAGGTTGCTCCTCGAATGTGTATAGTTCAGTGATCAGATCCAGTTCGTAAGGTGCGGTTCTTGGTGCTGATGATGGTTCTCTTCCGTTTCTGCAGGGTGTTGGAAGAACTGGACTCCAAACCGATTTTATTGATTATTGGAAAATTTTCCGTGAACTTAGCAGAAAGGAACCTGCGGAGGTTTAGAGTAGTGCGGGGTTTTAATATTTTGATTCTAGTAGAAATGTGGGTGGAATTGAGGAGGAGGAGGTGCAGCAGGATTGAGTATGCCAGTCGATCAGGGGAAGGGTATTTGGAGGTCTTGTCGAGTTGGGGTGGAAAGAAGGAGTAAGAAGGGCCCAAGGGGATGGGCACAAGTGCGGGAAGAAGACAGTGATGATGCGCAGGGTGGATGAGGAGGTTTTGGAAAGAACCCAAGCGTACAGATACGAAGCTTGGAGGACAATTTGATGGGAAAAAGAAGAGCAGCCCAGTTATTGTAGATTTACAGGTTTTGATGGTACAAGGTGGATGCGGGTTTGGAACATTCCGAACGCATAGATAGATGCGAAACTTTTAGGACAACTAGATGGGAGGAAGAGCCCGAGTTATGAAGAGAGCCAGATGATAGTATAGGGTGGATGCGAGTCTGGAAAGATTCCAAACGCACAGATACGAAAGCTTTGAGGACAATTTGATGAGAAGAAGGGCCCGGGTTTTTGTAAAGGGCCAGATGGCGGTATAGGGTGGATTCGGGGCTGAAAGAATTTAAACGCACATATGCAAATCTTTGAGCAGAATTTGATGGGAAGAAGAGCTCTGTTTTTGTCGGCAACCAGATGATGGTGTAGGGTGGATGCGGGGTTGGAATTAATTTAAGCTCACATACCAAACCTTCAAGGGCAAGTTGCTGGGAAGAAGAATAAGAAGAGTTCTGTTTATGTGGTCAGAGAATAATGGTATAGGGTGGATGCGGTTTTGGAAAGATTCCAGACGCACAGAGACGAAACCTTGATGGGAAGAAGACGGAGAGCACTGTGTTTGTAGGTGACCAGATGATGATGGTATGCGGTGGGATACGAAACCTTTGAGCACATCTTGATGGAAAGAAGAGCTCTATTATTTGTAGGCAACCAGATAATGGTATAGGGTTTAGATGCAGGTTTGGAAAAAATCCAAACGCACAGACAACGAGACTCTCTCATTGAGCACGACAATTTGATGGGAAGACGAAGAAGAGCAGCATTTCAGTTTGTGTAAATGGCCAACGAGCCATCCAGCGAGAAGACGTCCAGCTAATAATGCCCGCGATGTGGCCCGACAGCGTCCAAGCCATGGTGCGGTTAGACAGGCGGAGCCGCATCGTGGACCCCCGCGGAGCAAGCTTCCTCAACGAGACTACAGAATTCGGTCAGCTATGGCCGAAAGAAACCACGTTCGCAGATTCCACCCACTTCGAGGAGCTTCTGGACCGCAGCGGTACCGGTGTCTCCCACCAAACCTCGCTGTTCCGTCTCTATGAAGACCGTCAGAACAACGCAGTTCAGCTCCTCAAACAGCAACTCGACACACTCAACATGCAACGTCAGGAGGCTGAGCGGAGGCAGATCCAAATCATGGAGGAAAGCTTTTACGAGCATACGTCCATGTACATGAGCGAGGTGTCGATGGCGAGTGACGAGAGTCCCCATTTTGAGAGCTACTTTGGGGGAGATGATGGCCCTGCGTCATGGAGCTCTGTGGCGCCCAGCGATAGCTGTACCTCGGAGATGGAAGCTTCCATGGGTAGCGAGGCTTCGGCTGATTACTGGAGAGAGCGAGCTCGAGGGTATGCGAAGCTCCTTACGGAAAGTATCCGGAGAGAGGAGGTTCTTATTGAGAAGCTGAGTGAGTGTACAGCGTTGCCTTGCGCCTCGCAGCCTTTGGAAGAGCTTCGCCAGCAGCTTCACCGCTTTGACAATTTCTTGCGCTTCACATTGCGAAAAGCGCCTGTCGTCATAGGCCACCAGGTCAGTCCCTCTACCCCTCCTCTTTTTTTCACCTTAAGGTAGAGATGAGATGGGCCCTAATCGAACAGTGGACTTAATTGGGACACCTATATATGTGTGGCATGTGGTTAGGTGTGGATCTATCTTCACTTCGATAATGCATAGGATATTGATATGAGTTCCAAACATTATGAGGCAAATGGCTACTGGCACAATTTGGAGTTGCTAATCATCCTGCATTGTGTGTATCATCATTAATTGTGTGTTTTATATTGTATGAGAAGAGGGTGCAGAGAGAAAAGTATCCGAATTTCACACCTCCTACGTTAACCCCTAAACACTTTTACCATGTTCATGCTAATTGTGTATTCTGTTTTTATACTGGAAGATATGAAATCTTCATCAAACTTTTTTCAACTTATTTTGTGTCCAGATATTAAGAATGATAAGCGTGCAAGACAACAAGCTATCACTATCTATCAAAGAGTCACATTACAAATTATATTCACATTGTACAATATCAAAATACTGTATTCTTTTGAGAGGTGCAAATCGGGCTTCGAAAGCGACTAGGGTTTAAACATACATTATTTTGAAATTGAACAATGTGCACAATGTGAATATCCATTGTGATGTGAATTTCTGGCAGATAGTGATAGGTTGTCTTGGAATTTTATGCTCCTTGACACCCAGCACAAGATAACTTGGAATTTATTTGATGAAGGTTTTCAGTCTGCAGCATAAAGAGAGAACTCACAAGAAGTATGAAATTTCTAAAAGCGTTTAGTCAGGTCCAGGATTAAGTGCCAAAATGCAAGGAGTTAAGTTACTACATTCTTGAAGTGATTTGAAAACCTTGAATCAATGGCCACCAGGTCCTCCACTTCTTTTTTCACCTTAACCTTTCATGTCAGGTCCAGGATCGAGCACCACAGTGCAAGGGGTTAAGTTACTACATTGCAGTAGTGATTTGAAATCCTTGAATCGATGGTCACCAGGTCCTCCTCTTTGTTCACCTCAACTCATGAATGTTGGATCCAGGATTAAGCACCACAATATTATGTGAACAATGTTCTTCCTCTGTTCTTCACACAAAAGTAGTCACAAGGAAATTTTGAATAACTGATACAGCAGAGAAGGCCTGGGGCATCTGATAATTCACATATTGTTGGACAGAGATTCCTTTCATGCCAAGAATATCTCTAGCTATAGGATATTATATGTTCTTCAATATCTCCTACTATGTCCCTATAATGTCTGTTTTTTGACTTTCTCAGTGGACACAGTAAGACAACATGCAATGTCACTGTGTCCAAGCAACACAAAGTAATGAATTTAAAGGAAGTATTCAATGAATGAAAGGATGAGGATGCTGAAATTGAGCTGTAACTGATCTTGAACTTGTCTGTCTTTGTACTTGCAGGATAGTGACTTGCGTTACCGTTTTATATACAATGCCTTCCCGACATTGACCGAGGCGGTATGCTCCAGATTCCTCATTCCTTTGACCACCTTCTGACTGGGGTTTATGCAGGGTTTTACAGCCTCATAGTCTGTGTGATATCCACTCAAGAATTTTGTGTATATAGAGCCTTGGAGCATTTTAAAAAGTTGGTCTTAATAGAGTGAAACTGCAGGATGTGTGTTGGGAGACTTCCACTATGATCACTTTATGATGCTGTAACCAAGCAATAGAACTTTTGCTTAAGTTAAGCTAATGCGCAGTTCCATTTCAAGTATTTCCATTTAAGCGCATATTGTTCCCATGAATTTACAAGTAATATTGCAGAAGGATGCTAAAATTCTCAATGGTCATCTAAATTTGGAGTGGCTTTTGACCTGTGGCTGTTTTGTCGTATAGGAAGTGATTGGAAAGACTGATGTGGAGATTTACAACGGAATGGGAGTGGCAGAGCTCATGGATTTTAAGCGGGAGGTGCTACGGAAGGGGTGCCCAGAGAAACGAGAAATAACTTTCAACACTGATCTATTTGGCGAGAAGACATTCATGATAGCTGTGGAGCCTGTTCTTAGCCGGGGAGGTGAGGCCATGGGCCTCAATTACATTGCCATGGATGTGAGTGAACAGGTGGATAAACGTGAAAAACTTGCACGTCTCCGTGAGCAAATGGCTGTCCAGAAGGCCATGGAAACCGAGCTTCATAAAACCATCCACATTACAGGTAGACATCAATCTACCTTCACAAGGGTACTTCAAGATGTTCCTGATATCATTGACCTTGAATGTAGTCACTAAGCCTTCACTTGTTATTGATCCGCTTACCTGGACATGTATGTCCTCTCTTTTGGACTTGTTGGCAGTACAATTGTTGTCATTGTGCAGGATTATATACTGTGATACAGCAAGACTCTTTGTTCAGCAGCCTGGAAGTGGAACTGTATGGATAGATTGATTAAGAATATTGTTCTATTGTGCCATGTACATGTAGAATATGAAGATAGGGTTTAGTCTGTTTACCTCACATTGCATCAGGGTTCTTGTGAAGGTGGTATTTTTTAAGTAGAGGTCCTGAATTTGCAGAGGAGACAATGCGGGCAAAGCAGATGCTGGCAACAATGTCCCACGAGATCCGATCCCCTCTTTCGGGTGTGGTGAGTATGGCTGAGGTCTTAGCCACTACGGAGCTTGACGAAGAGCAGAGGCAACTTGTGGATGTGATGGTGTCGTCTGGTGACCTTGTCTTGCAGCTTATCAATGATATTCTTGATCTCTCCAAGGTTCAATCTGGTATGTAACAGAGGTAGAAGAGTGGCACATTATATGGTTTTCAGTTCTTGCATTCATTTCCCCCATGGTTTTAAATGTTAGGATCATGGTTTGAAGCTCAGTTGTGTAAAGTGAAGTGATTTATGGTTTTGACAGGGGTGATGAAGTTTGAGGCTAAGAAGTTCAGGCCTCGAGAGGTGGTGAAGCATGTGCTGCATTTGGGTCTGGCATCCCTGCACAATAAGAACATTGTCCTTGAAGGACGTATTTATGATGATGTGCCTCTCGAATTGATTGGGGATGTACTCCGTATTCGCCAAGTTTTCACAAATTTAGTCAGGTACTCCATCCTCTTGGCATACTCTACACTTTCAACATTTTTATTTCTCTTTCCTGTACTGTTAAGTTGATCAATCAATCAGCTGATGACTTCTCGCTCTTCGCATTTTGCAGCAATGCTATCAAATTCACACATGAAGGTAGTGTGTCCATAAATATTCGAATTGTTACATCCACTCCAGCACCTGTGGATGGGGCAGCCAAAAATGCCTACCTACCTGCACGTAACCACCCTTCAATGGCTTCAACACCTTCTGCAGCCGGCTCTGAGGAATCTTCTCTTTACCGTTCCAGACCGAAGTTTGTAACAGCGCTTCAAGGGGAAGTCGGTTACAACGCATGGCCCCCCTCCCCTGACATGAAGTCACGGTTCATATCGCAGCAATCTGCACCTGCTGGACCTTCTACCTCGAGAGGCCTTGACCTTGACCAAGGAGGAACTGAAGATGTGGTCGTGCTGTGTTGTGATGTTTGTGATACAGGAATAGGAATTCCAGGTAAGAACAGAGAGTTTTATTCTGCCAAGGGTACAAGACTATCCTTAATTATAAGTAGTTTGTTCTCCCTGGCACTGGCCGAAAATGCCAGGGTGGATTTGATTGGACAAAGCAAACATGGGATTGGCTGGGAGAGGGGTTGCTATATTAATAGAACCCCCAATAAGTAGTATACAAATCCATATTAAGCTTAGTTTCAATGAGTGCAGCAGATAAGGAGTGTGAGGAAATCCAGAAGAAACAGTCTTGATGTGAGGGGTGTCATGTGTTGATCCTTGTGTCACACTGACTGATTTTTTTTTGCATATGGTTGCAGAATCAGCTCTACCAACATTGTTTGACAAGTACACACAAGTCAGCACCACACATGCACGCAAATATGGTGGCACTGGCTTGGGATTAGCAATCTGTAAAAATCTGGTACAAAAAAGAAGCCCTTCGATGGTATTCATTACTAGTAATGCACAAACGCTTCCTGGAACCTCTGATAATTATCCCAAGTGCAGAGATGGTTGGTGAAAGTGCCACCATTGTGTAATTGTTTTGTGGGTTTGGAGGGTTTTATAAAGCAGTAAGATATACTGATTGAAGAGGATCTGAATTTGCAGATTGAGTTGATGGGGGGGAGCTTGACAGTGTCAAGTGAAGAAAATCATGGGTCAACATTTTCATTCAAGGTGCCTCTGCGAGTTGCCCCAGAATGTTCACAAAGTACTGGCCAGCTTAGTGAAGAGGTGTATGACAAAATGACAAATGAGGCGAAACGGGAGGGTGGAACTGAGAAGTTAGTATCAACAAAGAAAGTTGGCTATCTTCATTATACATCGAAAGTTGCTTCGCTCACTACAAGCCAGTCTTCAGGTGAGTCCAATCCAGGAAGTTTTAGTAACGCATCAGCGGACTCTTTCACATCCTCAACAGCTGCATCCTTGAGCTCTAAGCAGCACTTAGAAAAGGCAGCGTCATTGGACCCTAGTCCATACAGTAAGGACCCTCTTCATGAAGCAAAAATATTGGCAACCCGGCAGAGAATAAGTGGGGTAGGAAATTCTCAAGATAGTTCATCAGAGTTTATGGATGTCGACTCCAGGGCACTGGATTATAAGGCATATATTCCTGGCCGCTCAATGTCAGAGTGTCAGTCTCCAGGCCCCTGTATACTGAAAAGTATGGAGGGCTACAATTCAAGCATAAAACCAAAGGTCCAGTCACCAACAAGGTTAGGCTCCTCTAGAAAGGTAGGAACGAGCAACATACCTAAAGTACTGTTTCCAAACACTCAAAGCATGCAACATCAAAGACATCCTCGGATCCTCCTAGCGGAAGACAATAAGGTGAATGTGATGGTGGCCCAGTCCATGTTGAAGCGGCTTGGTCTTAAATTGGAGGTTGTCAACAATGGGGCTGAAGCATTGGAAGCTGTGCAACAGCACTCGTATGACGTCATTCTGATGGTAGGTAGCTCAACTGGTCAATGTAAGAATAAGCAACTGATTCATTAGCTTAATGACATGTATTTTTAATACATAATACCCAGTGCTAAGGTTTTATTTTGACATTTTCTGTTTTCACACAATACTTAAGCTCGATTTGTGAATTATGAATTACTGTGTGGAGATGAAGATATTAATCACATTGTTAAAACTACCATCAGGAAGAAGTTTAATAACCACTCAAGGGAAACTATTGCCTTCTAGTCCAATTTCTCTTCTGGACATAGGTACATGACGTCCTGTTTCTTACACATTGAAGGACTATCCAACATCTAAAGTCTTCTGGATACTTTCACTACATTTTTCTTCTCTACTTGGTCAATTATGCATCTGATATCCTTTGTTTATATGTTTTGGTATTTACCTGTCTGGATATGGAAAGTGGCTTTATACATGATGCGCAGTCCGGTTCAATAATTTGAAGTTATTGAAGGCAGTCCTCCTTTTGAAATAATCATCTCTAGTTTAGAATGGAGATGACCCTTTGACAACCAGTAGGGTCCAGGACAAACCCAAACTAGTGTTGGCAATTGAAAACTGACCTCAAGTATTCAATTGTTGAAGTTTGGCAATCTCAAGTTTTCACTGCAAGGTTTCTTGCGTAATTATTCTTGTACTATGTAGATAGTCTCTACCTGATTTCATTGAGCAGGTGTGTTAATGGACTGAATATCATCATTTTATCAATCGTCTCTTTTAATTTTCTTTTGGGTAGTGTATTCTCCTTGCTACCTACGATTCTTAAACCCCATAATCAGTGCAATGGCAAACAGCTGAATAACTTTTCCAATAGCGTCCTGAATTGAAATCTGATGTGCTTGTATGAGGATTTACGGTGAGTTGCTGATAGTTGGTCTTGCACTCTTCGGTCTTGCAGGATGTCTGTATGCCAGTGATGGATGGGTTAGAAGCCACACGGAGGATACGCAGATATGAACAAACAGGCTCTTGGGAGGTTCCTAAAGAGGGGCAGGCTGAGAAGAATCCTGGAGATTGTGATAAAGAGTTCCCTCCTGATGTGCGATTTGCCAATACAGCTCCTCAGATTCCAAGGAGGCCAAGAGTTCCCATTATTGCTGTACGTTTTGCAATATTACAGTTCAAGCTTACCATCTTTTAACTTATAGTGTTCATTTTCTTTGTGACTTTGATATGTGAATGCATTCTCCCTTGTAATGCTCTTTATCTCCGTGTTTTTTAACAGGCTTTGTGAATTAAGTTCTAAATTGTATACTAACGAGGCTTAGTTTGCGAGCTGTGGAAGGATTGTGTGAATTTCTGTAAATTTGAAAGTTTATGTGTTGAAGGAGGTGCAGTGGTAACGATTGCACTCAGCAGATTCTCATTTTCATTTCAATGTGGACTCTAAACGTCAGCAAACAAAGTAAATGAGGGCTATTTTGGAGAAATTGTTCCAAAGTCGTATGAATCACTTTCATATGTTTTTCTTGCAAGGGTTATTTTGACGGATTTGGGAGGCCTGATACAAGAGCCTAGACCCAGGCTAATGTTTTTCACATGCTGATGAATTGGTTTTCTCTCTTCTTGGTTTTGCAGATGACAGCCAATGCATTGGCTGACAACATGCTGGAGTGCTTTACTCATGGAATGGACTCATTTATCGCCAAACCTGTCACGTTTACGAAACTGGAGCAGGTTTTGAAGCAGTTTATTCCTTGTCTTGACCGCACTCAAAGCTCCTCAGTGCAACTGACTGCCGATGGATAGTGGACAAGAAAAACTGTGCTACTGTACCAGAAATCGAAGCCGTGGAGTTTGTACAACTGTACAATCCGAATTCATGGAGTGTTTTTTTGTAGAATGGAGTTGCCCAGGTGAATGGCTCGTGTAGGTTGGCCATCAATACGAGAACTATGGTGCACCCCAGATAATTTATTCTGAGCCACTTGAGCATAAAAAATGGATTGGGGCTCTTTTGGCCAAACACCAGAAATTGGCAATGGCCTGCACAACAAATTTTTGTAGGTCATTTGTGATATAGAAAGCAGGAGTTTTACCAGGCTTGCCCTCTCTCTGGTCTGAATGTTCCAAATTCCTGAACCAGAATTAGCGATGAGAGGATTGTGAGAACCATAACTGTAGGATGATTGTTGACAAGAAGTCGACTTTCAATTCTTTCTCCAATATACAGAATTGAACCGTAGAATTGAGCACTAGTGTAAGGACTAGAGAAGGCAGACTCGAATGGGTCTGACAGGAATGCCCTACAACCTGGAAGCACTCAGTTATGTATCTGTGACACTGTGCTTTAATATCCACCTGGAGCTGGATGTCGTAGCTTGTGTTCGCCATTGGCGAAAAAGTCAATTATTTCCGGGCTGTGCAAATGCTCTAGCCTTTGTGTGATATTATTTGTATTATAAAATCTGGTCTATTCCAAAAACTTTCCCTTCATCTTCATGCTTGTTCACATATTGCTCTTGTGTCATACAAATTTTGTCCAGCTTGTGATTGCTTCATCTGTCATTACAATATTGTTGCTATGAAAGTAGGAATGAAGATGTTGTCTTTTTCCGAGGGTATCTCTTGACTTACACAGTATTTGAGCTTTTTAAAAACTTTAGTACCCAGCTTCTCAATTCCTCCCCATGAAAGCGCATCCCAAAAGCAGAATTGAAGAAGGGAATTATGGATGAGGACCTGTTACTCAAGGTCAATCAAGAGTCAGATCCACACCTTAGCACACAAATCCACTCATTAACATGACTAGGAAGTGTGATTTTGTGTGATTTTATGTTGTGTGTGAGAGAAATCTCCGTACACTTCCTAACTTGAACGGACTTACATGCATTTATCTCCCAAGGTGTCATGCCATGCTTCACTGTGATGATGAGCATGGTGTCCTCAAAGCTGAAGCAGTGTGGAGCTGCAGTATCAACTTGTATATCTCCACCAGAGGTCCGTTGACAAAATGTAGGGCTCACGTCAGATTTTTGGCTGCCGCAATGGCAAGAATATTACGTGTGCAACGACCCCACCTCTTGGTCAAGAGGTCCTCCATCAATAGTTCATTGTGAAATCTTCCGTTGACATGGGCTATGTGTGGTGTTTTCACCTCACCCATGGCATGGTTGCTCCAGTCCATTTCTTTCGCTTATGTGTGTTTGGTGGTTCTATAGTCCAGCTTCCTTGCATGCTCCTTACTAAATCTATGATCTTAAATGGTTTCTAGCAGATAAGTACGTATAAAAGTTTGAAATGTACATGTATGAAAGAAAATCATTTAAAAAAATCTATGAGCACCACTTCAAGAATTCATAAGATACATACTCTCAAAATTGTGTCAGCGACTCACTACATCAATTTTCACACACAATGTCAGGCAAATCAAAATAAGAACTTAAAATATTTCACTTATATAAGATAATGATCATAGTCTCATACATCATGCTCAAAGTCTCATGTATGTTGCACAACTACACAAGGAGAAATATTGATTTGAAGATAACTATATACATCGCCTTGGTTTTGTAACCTACATCTACCTATATAGATCAATAATTTTGTCCACCCCTCTTTTAGAAGCTAAAATGGTTTGGATACGATTGGGCATGCTATGATACAACTGTTGACACTGCTTAGGAGTGATGAAACGGAAAGAAGGTTGCACAAGCTCCCACAATTGAAGCATTCCTTTGGTTGGTGTTGGATGCTCATTTAATTTCCATTTCAAAGTGCCAACACATGCTCCATTGGATTTAGGTCATGTGATTGAGGAGGCCAAGTAAGCACATCAAAATTTAGCATTTTGGGATATTAAACTCCAAGGAGTAGGACAATAATTTTGGGATGGAGGGAGTACTACACATGTGGTAAACCTATGGTACAACAGGGCTATAACGTGCAACCTCCTCTCCTCTAGTAATGCACTCATGGGCAAAGAAAACCTTCAGAACTGTAGGGAACAGTGTTCTGACATAGCACGGTACTAACCAGAAGTGAGGAAGAACCCTAGGCAATGCGGTGAACTTATACTGGCAATTTAAGGTGAGTGATAAAAACAGTTCCAAAACTGAGTCAATGCACCTAAGTTCAGTCGAAATGCAATTTCTCTCATTGCTACAACAATGGAGCTGAATTTTGGGAGGATCTACACATCTCACCCAATTTACGGTTTGGCAGAAAGATGAATACTCTTCCAGACATGACTTCCCGAAATATGCTGATTTGCTGATCGACTCGGTTAGAGAGTCGATGTGTTTACTTCCATTCCAAAAATAGAAAGACCGCCTCTCATGTTCCTTATTCGAATTTGCTAATGTGTCTATGTAAGTTTTGTTCGATTGTTCAAACCCATACATATGTTGGAATGCTGGAAGTGTCCGCTCTAGACACAGTTACCTTGTGACTCTCATCATGTGTGCTTATTCTTAGGGTGAGTCTCCGGTCCACAACTTCATATACTAAGTGACGCTAAATACCATAAACGACGCGGCAGGAAAAGGAAGGAACACCATAGAAATTGCTTCATAATGTCCAGGCTACGAAAATGGCAATGTAAATATAAAATAATGCAGACCACAGCCTTTCCAACATCCACAAATACACAAGAGAACACATACGACACTATCAAGTGAGCCTCCACCAATTCTACATAATTTACATCTGTTATATCAATTGAAGACCTGTCTCAACTCGCCCTTCGCAAGAGGAAACGGTCTGCGAGATATAATACCTACAATGCTGCTGAAACTCTTCTGAAAACTAAACATCTGCACATTAGTCCTCCCCTCTGTTAAAGGACGAACAAAAACCAAGGGGAAACTACAACTTAGTTCACAACACCACAATCATACCCCAACAAGAAGACCTAACTGCCCATTGTTTATTATCACTCTATGTAAGAATAAATTCTCACACGACACACTCGCTCGTTATGCTTGTATCCACATCCACTCGGCAGACTCCCACGATATATACACTAAAGCCGAGGGACTCGCATCTTAGAAATATCAAACAATTGCAGTCTTCAGAACCTTCTGCACACCAATATTCTCTAACTACTCGGATTAGACACCATGCCAGTATGAAACCTCTGGACCGCAACTTATTCCAGCATTCCTAAAAATTACAACAAGCTCTGGGCTAAAAACAACAACTTCCTCACAATCCAACCTAAACCCTTATGCTATGATCATCTATGCTCAGCTTCAGGCACAAATTCCACGACAAAAAAAAATCCCCCGGTGCACATAGTAATTGCCTCCAATCAAGAAGCCCGCTACCTTCAACAACCATCAACAATTCGTAGGAAACACACATTAATTCATGACGAGAACAGTACTTCGAAAGTTTAACCCGCAAGCTAATTAAATAGATTTAAGCACAAAATTCACAAGGTCTTCTCAAGCTTCAGACTAACTGCACCCCGAGAAGAGCACGCATTTCAAAAGGCTCGTCAATTGACGCAGAAAAATTTTGTACTGCTCTTTGGAAACACGGACGTTACAGAATGCCTGACAGCCACTAACATTCCTGTTGGTCGCCACAGCCGACCATCACCATCTATAATACTTAAGCAGCAGCAGCTTCCTGGACAGGGTACTCAAATGTCACTTCCTTTCCTGTCAACTTCTTGTATACTCCGGAATAGGTCTCTAGCTTGAACTCCGTGCTGTTCCTTTCCTTAGGGTCCAAGTACACGCGCATGATTCGAGATCCATCCAAACGATAACGGATCCGCTTGCCAACAATCTCCGAAGGGTACACGAGGTCCTCCAGGATAGCCTCGTGCACGGAGGTCAAAGTCCTGCTGCGTGGCCTGTTCACGGCCGAGCCCTTCTTGGGGGGTCTGAGGATGCGCCTCGTAGCAATAACGACCACATCCTGGAGTACTTGCAATGCACATCATCAAAAAGCATATCCTCTCCGAGGTTTGTGCACATTCCGACCATTAAACCCTAACAGAAGTTGGGCTTCCCCTCGTGCGCCGGGAACAATGTAAATGCCAATGCATGACTGCAAACCCTAAAAAACCCTCCAACACCAAACATTGGAGTACAAACAAGAAGGACACAGAAAGGAGGATCAACATATCACAACGGGGAACCAATTTGGCCCACAAAATTAGGGTAAGAATATTTCTAGGAACGCACCTTGCCACTGAACTTCTTCTCCAACTCCCTCACGAGGCGGGCGTGGATCTTCTGGAAAGCCTTGCGCAGCCGGTACGGCACGTGGATGATCACGGCCTTGCGGTTACCGGACACATCGACCTCCTTGGCGGAGTTGATGTACAGGTCGCGAAGGTCGCTCTTTAGCTCGTTGTTGGTAGACTCCAGGTCGAAGAGGGCCTGGGCCACGGACTCCTCGAATTCATCGGGCTCCTGCCCTTTCTCCTTCTGAATCTTCCTCCTCGCAGTAAACATGGCTGCGGCTGAGGAATGAACAGGGAACCCTGGCGATGGAGTTGGCGATGGCGTGGGAGGGCCAGCAGGCGAAAGAGAGAGAACACCGCCCTGCTCGCCCTTGTGCAAGAGAGACGCTTCCCAGACCTAGCCGCCCTTTAGGGTTGGCCCAGGCTCGGCCAGGCTCGGACACCGAGCCCACGGTCCAACTCTTCCCTTGTCCCTCTTCACTTACATGCTGGTCTGGGACACCTCCACCAGTGCCCGCTCTTTTCTAACAATACAAGACAATTGGTTAATATATTCAATAAGTTTAGATGTTCGTCCCACCCACGAAACTTAATTTCACATTGCTAAGTTTCAATCCACCATGTACGGTATGTAAGGTAGAGGGTGCTTAAACCAACACTTTAAGCTATTGCACATACATATGGCTATGTGGTTGATATATAAAATATATATTCATATTAGCCTTTGGGCTAAACATAGGTATCAAGAAAGAAAAAATATTTTTAGTATCAATTGAATATTTGATGAATATTCAAAGTCAAAACTACTAGCTTCCTTATACCAATCCATAGGCCCCGTGTATGGCAACCTCGCATATGATGAGGACCCCCACCTTCATTGCCTAGAACCAACACAACATAGTTGGGTACTAGACCCAAACTACATCAAAGCCCAAGTAGCAATGGTATGCAAAGCCACATGGCTACCTTCATGATCCCTCCTGGTTCGCTTGCAAAACCATCACCTTGCATCCCGGGAAATGACCCTTTTGTGCTTTGTGGGCCTACCTCCTTGACGTTGTGAATAGAATGACTTGAATAGGCATCGACAAGCCACCCTAATCCCACCTTGAACCAACCCGAGATAGAGTGGAGCCCGTTACATACCCTACATGAAGGTCATGGAGGCCGCTATGAGGTGGCACCACTAATGGCACCTAAAACCGTCACTCCGTGGGCCCAAACACTCCTACACCGCCGGGTACGGTTCAAGGTTGTAGAGTGTTGGCAATTGGGAGGCGCTTATAGATGTTGGTTTTGGATGGGGTGTTGGTTTTAGCACCCTCTACCTTAGTGTCACTGCACTATTTGTGAAGGGCCTAAACTAGATGCCTAGACGTCTCAATTGTTCATGTCCGCTAATTGTCAAAATGATACTATTTGTCAACATAGGTCATTTCTCGAAGTGAAAATTTATTTACGTTATGACATTAAGTGTAGCAGATTGGAATACTTGAGATAATAGTTTTGTAGACCGTTGTGTTACATACCCACGCACCTCATAACATTATTGAACATACTCATACCAATATATTAGCAAACACACTAATTGTGAAGTGTTGATCATTTGTGTGACCTAGCATACGCATGAAAATAAGGTAAGTGACACTACTACGCTTAAATCTCACCCTCACATTATTGTTTTGAGTGTTTGCTCAAAAGATGTTACTTCCCTCTCAAATGTCAATTCATTTAAATCTCACAATATCTAACAACTCGCAAAGAATTGAGAAATAAGAGATAGATATCACTTCTTGAGTTTTAAAATTATTGTATATGTATTGAGAAAAATGTTTTGAAGAAGGTGAGATACAAGATAAGCTCAAGTGTTGTTGACACTCAATCTTAAGATAATTTCGTTGCTATGGAAAGAGGTATGTTTTCTATTTTTAAAGTACTTTTCCATTCTTACTCAAATATATTTTCCATTTGATGTTTATATTCTTTCTCTCTAAATATTATTTTATTTCTAATATTCCTAAATGAGATTTTTTTCTCAAACGGTTACAACCGTTAAACCTTTTGGATGTTCATAATCATAATTCTATTTTTATCTTTACTTTGGCTATATCTTCTACAATCCATATAAGTATAACATGATTGGTAGTTACCAATCCTCAAGGTATAGGTGAGATGGTTAAAAAAAATTGACTTGGCAAAAATACCTTATTTGTATACTAATTATTAGTTCTATATCATGGTTCGTTTATGACCTAAATTATACGCATAATTTACTCTTCAAATTTTGACATAATTTTATTTGCTCATCAAAGAGATTTCCACATTAATGCCTATCTTTACCCCATTACCGTGGGTTGCTTAACCTATAATTGTGCATCTTCTTCCTAATGCCGTGGCTGAGTGTCCAAAACCATGGCAACTACTAGTTCCTCTGTTGCTCCATACACGTGAGTTCCTTCTGTTGTCAACAATCACTCCACCTTCACTTCGCCTTCGCCATCAACTCTCACCTTAGGCTCTTTAGCTCTTTGCCTCTTTTCACTTTGGCTATGGGTTGATGACGATTTGCTTCTGTTTTGCCCGTTGTTGGTAGCTTGCTTCTAATTGATGGTGCTTTGCATTCTAGTGTGTATACTTGGATTTTGAGTAAGTTATCTATATTTTACCCCCTCCCCAGGTTGAAAACCCAGATCTCCTCAAGTCCTCCGTGTGAAAGCGCATCCCAAAAGCAGAACCGAAGAATAGAATCATGGATTAGGACCTATTACTCAACGTCAAGCAAGAGTCAAATTTACACCTTTGCACCCAAATCCACTCATTAACGTGACTTGGAAGTGCGTAATTTTTTTATTGTGTGTGAGGAAAATCTCCATACACTTCCTAATTTAAACAGATTTACATGCATTTACCTCCCAAGGTATCATACCATGGTTCACTACGACAACGAGCACGGTGCCCTCAAAGTTGAAGCAGTGTAGAGTTGCACTATCAACATGCACATATCCACCAGAGGTTTGTCAACAAATGTAGCGTCTCATTAATCACCCCCCCCTCCACCGTATGACGTCACGCCAATGCCCAACAAAGTCTACCCAAAATCGAGGAATTTTGGAGACTTTGGGTAGCTTGTTCTTTTTGAATTGCCCGCTTCCCTTGCTCCCGTTGACAGCGTTCCCAACCCTCTATTGACGGCGTTCCCAAGCCTCCATCGATGACAATTCAGTTTTGTAGCAATGTCGTTCATCAACGAAATGTGTGTTGTGTTGCAAGACTGAGCTTGTCCTACACAACCAAAACTTGTCCTGTCGGGAAATGCGGATCTAGAAAGTATTGACCTAGGGTACATGGTTGGAGGCTCAACGGTTTAGGGTTTGGGGGCACTGGCTGGGGCCTTGCCTTGGAAGTGTTTGGTTTTGTGTTGCTGTGTTTTTTGAGTTAGGATTTGTTTGTTTTTGACATCTTGTTTAGGTACTATGGTTGCAATTTGTGGTGTAGGCTGCAGGGAAACTTAGGATTTGTTGTTCTATTGTAGTGTTCTATGTCCCATTTGCTTCAACATCTGTAGTCCATTGTTTGAAGGGTTTCACTTCCTACGTCAGTGAACAAAGTTTTGGAGGCTATTCTAAAGCCCTGCCAATCTTTTTCTTTCCTATCGTACTTACAATGGTAGGGAGGAATCATGTGTATATAGATCTCATAGCTGATATCAGTGGGTGCTCTCACAGGAGACACAATGCTCCTCAAACCCAAGTTGTTTCTTGCACTGCACGAACAGGTAGACCAAGGCAAATGCATGCTCAGGGTAGCTCATATGTGGACCTCATTGTGGAAGCGAAACTTGATCCCGAAGATCCTCCGTACGACCTTGATAGAGAGCGAGTACTTTTGGAAGAAATGAGGGGGATGTTGCAGAACCCCCCACCAGGACCATTCAGGAAAGAGGACATATTGTGGAGGCCTCTCCTTACATAGGGTGGCGCCCAACGTAGGTTAAATGATTTGGTTGTCATTCTTTGGGAGAGGTTACATGACTTTGTTGATGGAGAGAACATCAACCCATAGTTTCCATGTAGATTCACAAAGGAGACGTTGGAAAGAAACCCCCTAGGCTCTGTAAAGCTCATGCATCCTAGTACATGCAGTGTCAAAATCAAGTACTTATCTGCAACTGAACTCCTTGATTTGCCATTGGGGTGATCAACCTTGTAAGTTGCGTCTCCTATGGGTTCTATAATCTTTGAAAGACTGTTATACTATGGAGGATAGTGTGGACGAGGGATTTTGTTGTCCTGCACTATTGCTGCAATACTAATCTTTTAAATTGTCTCATTTTATTCGCATATATCACTGCAATTTTGGACCAGAGGACCATTCCAATGTCTATGTTTCATATTTACAGTTGATTCCGAATGCAGCCTAGAGGAGAAGGAAGGGAAATCAAGAGAAATCGTCATTTGCAAAGGAAAAAAGAGGGAAGAAAATGGTGCCAGAGTATGATGATTTCAGGCAACACAAGAAGGCAAGACACATGGGCAAGAGAATGGGAAAATTTGAATTTGGGACGTCCATCAAGAGAGGTTGGCAGAGACACTTCTATGCCAAGCAGGTGTATATGGATAACTCTCTGTGCCAGCTAATATATAGAGAGACAACACATGCAAACAAGAACGGTGATAGATGCCATGGTGTCAACGTTGCGGGGTTTCGGCATGCGTTGGGCACAACCTTGTCTGCACAAAAGAAAAATGAGTTAAACAACCTTCTATGGTAGGGCTATACTGCCACCTAGGTCATGCAACAACACAAAGAACAGGTCTGTGACATGGTTTTGAAGAATGCACCTGTTACATGGGACACCTTTGTCATGCCCCATGATGTCCAAAATCAGGCTAATCAGATGGCAACAAACTTATGGAAGAGACACCCAAATGAAACAATGAGTGTTCGCAGGTGGAAGGAGGCTAATGAGGACCTAGTCTTCAAGTACCAGGAGCATGGACAATTGAACATCAACGCCACATAGCAGGACCACAACCCATTCACAATTGGTATTCAGAAAGACTAGCAATTCAAGCAAATGATGAAGTACGGCCATGGAGATGCACTTGCAATGGATGCCACGTTTGGAACCAACGATACAAGGGTAAGAGCTTCCCATTGAAGTTGGAATTATGACATTTTTCATGATAATGTTGCATGACTACCTGTGTTGAAACATGTCATGCATGACTTATTTGCAGTACCCTTTGTACACTATAATGGTGTTTGATGAATGGCAAAATGGGATTCTAGTAGCGTGGTTCATCACGTCTAGTTCAATAGAAGAAGACCTCACTCCTATCTTGACAGCATTGAAGGACAAAATGGTTGCAGCCATGCCTACCTGGAAGCCGTCTTCTATCATAGTTGACAACGCCCAAGCAGAGATTAATGCTCTACAGTAGGTTCTAAACCCCACCTCAATACAAACCTGTGTGTTTACCAAGAAACTAAAGTGGTCAAGTCATTAATTCAAGTCTTCCAATCTATCTTGTAGGAAGGTTTGGCCAGATTCACAAATTTTGCTATGTTTTTGGCACGTACACAAGGCTTGGCTGGAGAATGCTTCAAGAAAGATATCAAGGATTGAAGACCGTGCTTCTATTCTTTGTGAAGTCGGTAACATCATGTATGGGGTTGGATTTTGTCATGGCGATGATCCTATTCAGTGGGCACAGTCCCAACTGGATGACATTAGGGCAAGAAGACCAGAGGTTGCTCGATTCATGAACTACATGGACAACAAGTGGCGGAAGAAGATCGTAATGTGGTGTATTGCAACTCGGAATCTTTGTCTTGCAGGACATAATACAAATGTTGGAATAGAGTCGTACCATGCAAACTTGAAGACAATCATGTTCTTAGAGAAACATCGTCTGGTTGGACGTGGATTAGACTGGTGCATTGATAGTCTCATCAAGAAAGTACATAGTCACTACTCGTACCACTGTGTTCTAAAGGGGAATGGCTTCATTCGGAACATTAGCCAGGAGGTAATCATTGCAAGTGCCATACAAGAGGCATTTGGAATTCCAGATGATCATGTATACTTATATCCAGATGGTGACGATGTAGCATTGGTCATGTCTGTTGATGACAAACCCCATGTATGGACCGGGACGAAGTTATTTTGCGAGCATAGAGCAGTGAGCGGTAAATTCCGAGATATTTTGATTAAAATGTAATTTTAAGTAGCAAGTTTAGGGTATTTTTGGACTAAATGTATTTTTAGTAATTTTTCTTCTAAACATAGTAAAAATTGGGACCTATGACCGTGGACAATTAAGGGCTCTGATACAGGAAAAATGTAATTATATCAGTGAAAAATCTGGTAAATGTGGTAAATTGAACATTTGGAACTAATATCAGTAATAAATAACTTATTGTCTCAAGTCAAAGACGTACTGTTTTAGTATAATGAGAATTAGTGGTACTCTAAAAGGGTCATGCAACTTTGGAACAGAGAAATACATGTGGTGCGTCAAATGTCTTGTAGTGGCCCTTTTAATCTCACTACATCATGATTATAACAAATCTTGCATACATATGTTTCTTTAAAGAAACAAAAAACTCTAAGAGTCAAGGTACTTCAGTAAACCACCCTCCAAAACTCGTTTCACTTTGTTGAAGCTAAAACTAGCTGCATGAATGAACGTGTATAATTTTGAGTCCAAACCACAGACTACAGTAAACAAATAATACAAATGCTTACAGTTGGCCCATTGACCCCGTTTTCCAATTGCTTTAGTCGCCATCTCCTTGAAGTTAGGACAAGTGCATGCTGGCAGCTGCGAAATAGTCAAGTAGTATTGCTGAACCTTTGGGGGCGTGCCGGAATCCAATGAGACGATGCATCCTAAGGCAGGGGCTGGAAGCATGCACAATTTGTGCACTTTTGCTTTTAGTGATAGGGCTGAGGCACAATTATTGGCGTGTTTTGTTGACGGGGCCTTCTTGTTGCACCGAATCAACTTCTCTGAATGCCGGGTGGGAAACTCATCCGGATATGCGGGAGTCGTGTAGCTTGCTAAGTCCAAAGGTAACGGGTGGTCCTGAAAAAGTCTGGAAGGTGTCATCTCCTTCCGCTGGGGCAATCTAAATCCTGCGTTTTCTAAAGAGAGGATCTCTTTGCAGGTTAAGTTGGTCCCCAACTTAACTGGCCATACCTCCGGAACATTCGGGACTAAGACCACCCAATTCCTTTTTGTGCCCTTAACGCATCTCTCAATGTCGTCACTGCAGAAAAAGAAGTCTCGAGGGTCCAATCTCTTCTTCCGATAGTTCTCCATGAGGCCCGAGTAGGTAGGTGCAGTGGTGCTCTTCCCGTTTTGTACAATCCGAGCGACGCACTTCTTCTTGGTGATTGTTTGTAGAGCAAAGCAAGCCTTCGCAAATGTCTTAGGCAGTCGTGCGATGTGCCACTGGGCAGGGTTGCATAATGTCTCCTCAATCGCGGTGACGTGGTACCGATCCAGCTGCTGCGGAGCGTCGTGTGTTGGAAGTTGCGGTTGCTCTTCATATGTAGTTGTGGGAGAATATGGAGTTGTCATAGGAGGTGGAGAATCGTTCAGTCGGGCAGATCTGGTTTGGACCAGTGTTGAACGGGTATCTGTCCCGCACACGGGTCTGTAAAAGGGTATGTACACTGGTTTGTGATACCAGCTTGAACTACCAAGCAGTGTGCAAATACCAAGTTCATACCCGGGCCCTGGATTCACTGCCAACCCTAAACCTGGTCACTAACCCGTACCTTGCTCAACGATGAGCTTGGAAACCCTTAAACATGCACGTCTTTGTTCATTATGCCTGCTTCTGGCGATGTACTGGTTTGTTGTGTGCACAGCGTACTACAGGTAGTGGAGCTTTGTTGTTGGGGTTAAGCTAGCAATGTTGATTAATGTGGGAGAGAGGGTGTTGCACCTTCAAGAAGAGGTAATTCCGTTTTGTCTTTGCTTGAAGCACCAACTTCATATAACAACTAGGGTTTGTGTTTGCTAAACAAGTTTAGTGATTATGGGTTAGGATTTAGGAGATTGCTTAGGGTGTTTAAGGGAGTGAGATTTGTCGCCATGGAGTCTGTAGCAACGATTCAACTTTTGTCTGACGATGAGGGTGTTTGTGCTCATGAAGAGACAGTTGCGATTGGCAACGTGAGTCACTCTTGCGGAGGTACCGAGGGAGAGACGCACACTGAAGCAACATGTTCAATTGTTCAGCGTTTTGTGGAAACCAATGCTCTCATCAAAGAGGCAGTTGCTGCAGAGGAAGAAGTTGTTTGGCAAGGTCAGTCAGTCACTTTGAAGACTTCAATGTCGTCTTTTGTGCACCTCTTTCGTTGGGGTTGAGTCACATTTCTCGTGAATATGAGAGAGAGAGAGGAAGCTCGCCGAGATTGGAAAGCAAATCTCAGCCGATCTGAGTGAAAAGTGACACGCTTAGGGTAGGCTCGACTTGTTTGATGTATGGTTTGAAAGTGATGATGCATGCATGAATTAAGTTAAGCTAGGATGTATCCGAAGTAAATAATTCTTCCTCTGCTGCACTAGGCTAGAGATGAAGGCGATATTGGGCGGGCCTTATTCGGTTACTTTTCTTATTCAGACACTTATATGATTAAATACTTTCATGATTAGATGTTGATCTAAGAACAGATACACAAGTTTCTGATCTGGTTTTTATTTCCAATCTTGCGAGAGAAACTTTCTGCGAACCAGAAATTGTGGATGCCGCACCATCGAAACTCATCGGTGTGGGCGTTTTACCTGCTCAAAGACGATATAGTGCAAAACTTTGACACAAGCAAGCCGCAGATGTTGCGATGCGTGGTGTGTCACCCAAGTCTTGCTGCGAGCAGCACAAGTCACACAGCGCCTCCGTCGAAGAATACTCGGAACCGTGTGGGAATTCTGAAGTACACTGTGGAGCATGGACTCTCTTCAATGAAGAAGCATGTGGAGCGAGACCATCAGCAAGAGTTTGTACGGTACTCAAAACATGCAAAGGAGATTGAAGATGCAGCCCGTGATGAGCGGCAGAAGGGCAAGAAACGTAAGTCTCTGCCACCCTCGTCAATAACATAATTTTTTTCTTCCACTCGGCCATACAAGAAGTGTGACACCATGCAAATCCATTTCATCGAGGATTTAGTTTTGTTGATTGCGAAAGGGAACGTTCCATTGTCGATGGTCGAGAACCCATGGCTTCGGCGTCTGGTGCTGCGATGTGATGCACGAGTGGTGTTTCCTACTCGCAACCAGCTATCAAAGGAGCACATTCCCCAGTTGTTAGCAACAACAATGGAGCGCTACGTGTACCCAGTCATCAACAACTGTGACACTGTAACTGTAACTTTCGACCTTTGGATGTCCAGGGCTGGTTACGATACTTTTGCAGCTGTTGTGAATTTTGTGGACAAATCATGGGTGCCGCAACATGTGACCATGGGCCTTTTTGATGCTCCTACGACCTCAAGGATAGCCTTGGCCGAAATTGTGAAGCCATTACTGGAGCAATTCAAGTTGCAGACTAAGGTAATTGCATATGTCAAAGATGAAGGCTCTAATCTGAAGACTTTGGAAAGAGCCTTGTCTGCCAATATTTCATGTGATGTACTTGGGTTACAGGATCCATATGCAAGTGTGTGTTTTGGACATGTAATGAGCAAAGCTGCTCAATATGCAACCACTGAAGACAAAGTGTGCATGAAGATGAAGGAGGTGAGCCTTAAAGATGCTCAAGCAGCTTTTCAAAAGACCATCACGTGGACTAAAAAGTCCACCAAAGGAAAGCATGAATGGGATGCTGCATGCATCGAGGCTGGATTGCCAATAAGGCGGCTGAAGACACCTGTGAAAACCAGGTTTGCGTCAAAAGTGGTGCTCTTCCAAGAAACCTTGAGGTATGCATGCCTATGAAATTGTTGTTGATGTCTTGGGAATTGGGATGAGCATCTTCGTAGTGGGAATAAGAATCTGTTATGTTAGCACAGGTAAAATTGCATCCCATTTAGGTACCATATATCACTTATTTCTAGAAAATCTGTCATGCTCAAAGAATTAGTTCTCTAGAAAGTGAGCCTCTTGAATGCTTGAAATGAAAGTCTCCGCTGGGGTTAAAATTAAGGGCACAATTGCAAAGATTCACAACAACGCATAGGGTGAGATTGTTTGTGAAAAGCACAGTAAATTGTTTGTGAACAACACACAGTAAATTGTTTGTGAGAGATGTTAGCACTACAAGAAAACCAGCCCAATGTGACTAGGTTTTATGACTACAATACAGCATAAACCAAAATGTGACTAGCACTGTTTGTAGTCATTTTGAGTTAGTCGCTTCGGACAATCTGACTAGGGGTCATATCGGACACTTCTTGTTCCCAATGTTGCGTTCCCACAGTGTTTTGGGACCTCAAAACGGGACCTGCAGTGAGACTTGGACCATATGACTCTATATAGTCATACCTCTATGACTATATGTAGTCATCTATATGCAAATAGGGTCTGTTTGGCATGACTATGTGTAGTGAGGTATGTGTCAATACATGACTAGTTCCATCACTACGCATAGTAGTAAAATGGTGACTGTTTGTAGTCATACATTGAGTTGGGAGCATACGACTCTTTGAAGTCACATCTATTTGACACCCCATAGTCACAAATGTTGAAATAGCTTCGTGGTGATATGACAAATTGTAGTGAGGTATCAGTCAATACATGACTGGTTTTATCACTACGAACAGTAGTGAGATGATGACTGAAATGCGTCATAAATTGAGTTGGGATAATAAGACTCTTTGAAGTCGCATCTATTGGACTACACATAGTCACGAATACTGAAATGACTTCTGAATGCTATGACTAATTGTAGTGAAATATTGGTCTCCAGTACTGAAATCATGAGATGGGCATGACTAATTATAGTGAGGGTTTAGAGAATATAGCAATGGTTTGATCACTATGCATAGTGATTTGATTGTGACTGTATTACATCATACACACCTGAGAGAATACGACACTGTAAAGTCAAATGTGCGTCACTACACATAGTCACCCATATCATCTGATGACTGCATGGAGTCCTTGTATACTCGTTTCTTTCACTACTGGGAGTCAAAGTTCAATATTAAATCGGAAGCATCTGTCTAGGACTTGATTGTCCTTAGTTTAGTGCAAACGTATGCCATGCAGTCGAATCTGCCATTCTTACGGTGCATAGTCATAGATTTTAGTTTCAGATTAGTGGGATAATGAGACATCAAGACTATTACAAGTCAACCGTGCGGTTGTGAGCACTGCGTCAGGTCATGCAAATGATTTGAACACATTTCATTGAAAGAGAAAATTTCATAGCTGAAACATGATGCTCTGCAACTGGAACTCCATCACTCTAAACTGCTTGGGAGAAGGACATATCAATGTCCATGAACTCTGTGGGCCACATTATAAAGTGCCCTACTGCTTGTCCTACCAAGGTCACGGGTGGATCATCTAGATCTATGGGTGCAAACAAACTGTAGTCATCATCTAGGCTTTTCAACACTTCTACAGACACACATCCTGCAATTATGGTTCTCCCGTGTAGAGAAGCACCAGCTACATTCTGCACTTTCCCGAGTGCCACAACTTTATCCTCCTCCCCTTCTTGAATTCCCTTGAGTCTCACATGGTCACCCTTCTTGAACTCCGGGTCCTCACCTTCTTCTGCAACCTATAATAATAATAACAACACAAAACAAGCATCAGTTGGGACTCAATTGCTGTTTTCATACAACGATGTACATCTCCAAGGCTCATGGGAATTATTCAAATGCTATGACTCTGAGAAGACACATATGCTAACGTCATTACTAATATCAGTCACGTATTCTAACTTCATGACTGAATCTAATCAAGCCTGGTCGCTCGTTCCATACTACAAGTCTACAAACAATCACGAACTTGCCATACTGAATTTCTAAAGACCTAAGGCACAACATTCCAGGAAGTGGCACATGGCACTTACATGTTCACTTATCTGTACGTTCAAGTTTTTGGAAAGGATCACAGGGTCACCCTTCTTTAAATCCGGGTCCTCGGTTTCTTGTACAACCTATAAAAAAAACACACACACAAAACATGGATCAGTTGGGATTGAATCACTGAATAGGTGCTTTCAGAAAAAGAAACCTGTGAAAATACATGGCTTGTGTGCACTTACATCTTCACTTACCGCTGCGTTCATGTTTCTCTTCCTCTTCCCTTTCGCGTTTTGCTGACTGTCAATGTTGGCCTCCTTGCTCTTCTCAGGTTGAGTTTTGCTCCCCCGGACTGCCCTTTGCTTCTTTGTGTCATCGTGATCTTTCTTCAGCTTCTCAACCTCTGTCAATCGCATTCTCTTCTGGGTGCGAGTGTCCTCTTTTGCAGGCTTCGAAGCCCTCAAATTCCGAGTTGAGTACACAATTGGGGCACGTCCTCCTGACTCTGCCACGGTCACTGTACCACAATCCGGAGTGCCTCCTGTAGGGTTGCTCGAAGTTCCCGACGGATGTGAGTCTTTCACGTCACCTACTGCAGGAATCTCCTCTGCCTTCTCCGGATCTGCCGGCTGCGATTCGCACTCCCCTACTTGCTGCAAACCCAGTTGATTACAAAGTATAAGGATCCACTCAGTCATTGCTTTTGATCAAGAGCAATGTTTGTAAATGGGTTCAACAAAGCCTCACCTTCTTGTGAATTCCAGTCACTTATTTGAATTCAATGACAATGGATAGTAATACATATTAAACTGATGACTGTGAGAAGTCACATATTCTAGCTTCATTACTATTATCCATCACGAATTTGATGTTCATGACTGCATCTAGTAAAGCCTGGTCACTGTTTCCATATCAATGACTACAAACAGTAACGAACTTGGCATGGTGAATTCTTCTAGAACTAAGGCACAAGATTTTAAGAAGTGCCCAAGCAGGAGCTGTAACAACAGGAGCTGGACAACACACATGAAGTCATGTTTGTACCTGCAGTGGCATCAAGCTTTCTTGGACCTGATCTGGCTTTCGTGAAGTGTCGGTGCCGGTGGACTCTGAGCTGGAGCTGCCTTTTGCACTTGCTGCCTTCATGGGGGTGACAACGGGAATCTGCAGGTGCTGCATGATGCGTTCAATGTTCTTCTCCATCGCTCTCCGCCAATCACTGTCCTGCTCTGGCTTTGCATCAGACACTCGGCTACTCGGGGAGGTTTCACTTCTAGGAATGAGTCTTCGAGGGGCATCTTTGTCGCGTGCAAGCTCCCTTTCAATTTCAACCCTAGTTGGGCTTCTCTCCAGCTTAATGGCCTGCACAGAGATCTTACATCATATAGTTAGTGCTGCATGATTACAAAATCTTAGATTCTCTATGACCCAAAAAAGTCACGCAAACTCTGGTGATGACTGATGACAGTCACATACTCTAATTTGATGACTGCACCTAGCCACATCATGACTTGGTTTTCGCATTGGAACAGTTGTACAGCCTTTGAGATCATCTTCAACCTTATCTGCCTATTGCAAATATTTCTAATAGGGTAGTTGTATTGTGGCAATTGCCATTGAGTACTCAAAGAGTATCGCTTATATTACGAGGCTTCATTCATAAGAGGAGGTTGTTTCTATTCCCAGGTTGAAAGTTATCATATATTATGCTGCATGTGAGTCTCCAATATAGAGTGGATACGGATGTTTTGCAAGTTGTGAGGTTGGAGTTGTAATGGACTGAAGACTTACCAATTGAGCTCGAACATATTCTTCGTTGCGCCCGGCTGAAGATGGCCTCCTCACTTGGGCTCGGCTGTATCGCAACTTCTCTGCTTCCTGTTGTTTTTTCTCCTCCAAGATGAGTTTTGACAACTTCACCCAATGGTCATGCCGAATGTGCTTTGGCTTGTCCTTCCCTTCTTGCATTCTTTTCTTCAACTGATATCTCTTCACCTTCAGTTGGCCCTTCAATATGCTGTGGAAAGCCTCTTCTGTCACCTTGCCAAGGCCCCCATGGTACTCAAAAGTGTTGTCCACTCGTTCCTTGACAGCGAGCAGCATCGAAGTGTTGAGATTCTTGTAGTTATCTTCGCTGAAATCTATATCCTGCGCATGACCTCGAAGACATGTTAGCCACAGCGGACGATTCTGTCCTTGTGGATGTCCTCTCAGATCGACCTCCACAAGGTGTTTTCTGGGCCCTCCAGCATCTCAAAAAGTGACCTCCTGAGCCTGTTGTTGCTTCAAAGCGACCCGTCGTCTGGACTTTTGGTCTCTGGAATATGAGGGTTGACCTAAGCTCTCAGTCATCTCCGATGGGGAATACGTGGACGAGTTCACCACAGGCTCCTGCATCTCCATCGCTCGCCTCCATTGCAGTAGTTGGAGTTGTTTTTCTGCAATTTGAAGGTCCAAGTTGCTAATGGGGCCGTGGCGGGGGAGGCCTCGGCCACGCGAAGGAGGTGTGTTGCCTCCCTGAACACGAGGAAGCTCGGGTACTACGTCATTGCAGTAATCGAAGGGCTCCCCTGTTAGTGAATCCTCTGACATCTTAAGGGGTTTGTCGTGTTGGGGTCGGTCTGTTTGCGGCGGACGGAGGCTCGTTGACGTGGGTTTTGGAATTCCACAACCTCCACGACCTCGCTTGCACACCTCCCAAACAGTTGGCTCGGTTGTCTGAGCTCTGGCCTGCACAGTGCATACAGAGGTCATCAATCTCAATGTCAAGGTTAGTCGTTCTCTCAGTTCATGTGACTAGAACCAGTCACAAATCCTCAACGCATACGAAGTTTGTTAGTCATCTATTTAGTTCATGTGACTAGGATCAGTGCCGATATGACTGAATCTGGCTCAAGCAAGATTCATTCTAAAATTGATTCATTCTAACATCTGCTTGCAGGGCAGAAATTCGTCTTGGGCTAATCGAAGCAATAAGCAGTTCAAGTGTTGGGCTTATGATTGTTGCAACAAAATTGGAACTATTGATGAAACTTAAACAGCTATCCCTCTGTCTCTTAAGATTGAAAAATTGAAATCTGATGTTCTAAACTTGAATGGAAATGCTTACCAAAACTCAAAGATCAGCCCAAATCGATGATGGGGATGTACTGGACAAAACTTAAAGCGATTAGCTTGAGACCAATCCCAATTTCAAGAGGCACGGGCACTTCGAACCTCAAGGATGTTTCAAAGGATGCTACCTAAGCAACCCACCACAACAATTCCCAAGAATCGAGAAGACCCCAAAACAATATGCTAGGGTTGCTTATGTATCTAGCAAGATAACTTACATTAGTCAGAAAATACAAGGTCAACAAGCCAGCAGTCCACACTAATTTAGTCTCTGAGCGATGATCCTACCACTGGTATCTATGACCTCCATAATCCAACCCAGCCATGTCCAGAAAAAATTCTGCTCTCTTTCAGCCAGTAAGGACAGCCAGACCCACCCCGAAACTACATGGCTGACTCTTGATACAATATAGCTAGTTGCCTATTTCCTCCTAACAAGTCACAAAATTCCTTCTGATGCAGTCATAATCTACATTCAATGTAACTCCAGTTGAGCATTCCTTTGCTGCTGCTGCTACACCGTTGTCTTATTTTTGCAGACACTAAAATTGCTCAAATTCCATTATGTCTGATGCAAGTTTCTTAATCGCAATAGTACTTTATTTGGTCTATGATATTGAATTTATATTTAGTACAGCCTATTAGAAAAGGAACGAGAAGATAAAAGTCAACTGTGATTGATATCTTGCACATATTTGGTTTTCAGTCTAGGTCATTTGTATGAGCTCAAAACTCCCTATAATTCATGTTACATTTATGTATAATCTGATTGGAAAAGTGCATAAGCTAAATGGCTATTTTCAAAATTGGTATCTTTTGACCCATCGCGAAAAAAATCAGGAATTAAACCCCTCTGTTGACATCTACAATATTTTTTTTCACTTCAGAAAAGGCCCTCCAAAAACCGAATCAATTTCAACAGGCCAGACAAGCTCCCAAAAGTAGGGAAAAACGTTTCAGGCTCTTGATTCTCCTCCACCTCCCAGATACGAGCATTTACTTCCATTCCAAAAATAAATTTACATACTGAACTCCCTAGCCCCTGAAGATATTTGCTCCCGATATTACAACCTTTCCCACCATAGCCCCATCCTTTGAAATCCAGATTTGACTTGACATAAATCTCCACCACTGTTCGGGGAGGTGTTGGGCACAATTGGTCGAGATCCAGGTGTTTCCAAGTCCAGCCGATTGCATGTAGATATCATTCAGTTCTCTTTTTGAGTTTTAGATATAATCAATTATAGTTTCCATTAAATGTTGAGTGAATTTCCTAAAGTTCAGAGGCTTGAACCGGCCATTTCTCAAACTCGACCGGCCCATATGTAACTAACAGTTGATCAGAATCCATTGACACGCCCTGGCAATGTGCATATAATACTATTAAGACACAGACTTCGAACTCCAACCATTCAGAACACATCATGAAAATTGAGTTGCAACATGTGAATTTGGGACGGTTTGAAGACAGTTCGGCTCTGCTACTCTTAATCAATCCTCTTCCAACATACGAACGAGGTTGCATAGGGGACATTCCAACACGAATGGCAGATTGCCAGTGCACAGCTCCAAGTGACGAAAATTGCCTCTCTGTGACATCTCTCTTTCACTACACTACTGGGGTCAAGCTACAAAGATAGAAAGAAAGGCTCCAGATCAATGAACTCCTTGGCAGAAAGTCATATTTACTTAGAGGATAACTCTATTGTGAAGGGTTACAATGAATTCATATATAATCATTGTCTTAACAACGACTATAGTTGATAAATATAGCTGATACTCTATGTTTACCTATGTTGCAACATCAAGCTCTATGGCTTGTGGGCATTGACTTCAGCTTCACACTATTTCCCACATTCAATAATTATGGAATTCTTCAGCAAGAGGTAGAATATAGGGGAATTCAGTAGCATTAGTTTGTGAGATGGAGACCTAAATTGAATAACAGAGTTCATTCTGATCACGTGTGATTGCACTTACTGAGCTCATGTTCTCATCATCATGTTTAAGCCACCAAGATTTTATGAGTAAGGGTTTATGGCAGAAATTGGTTTACAGTTTGATAGGAAATAATACTCTCATCCTACATCTTCCTCTACGCATGTACTACTTCAGTGGGTTGGTAGATTGTTTGGGAATATGGCACTGAATTCGAGACCAATGACAATACAGTCCACCCTCTACACTCGTGAGGCTTCTGAAAATCCACCTTGAAAGTGACTGAACAGATGACGAAACATTTTTTTAATGGAGACAAGCTCGAGAATTATAATATCTTCTGATGTCTATAAGAACATGTTAGCATCCAGATGTGTGCAGACAATTATTCATTATCCCTGTTCACATGACTACGACCAGTCACAAATCTGAAACACATACGGTTTTAAACAGTCAACTTTTTAGTTCATGTGACTAGTACCAGTCACACATCCTAAACAATGACGATGGTTGATAGTCATCTATTTAGTTCATGTTACTGAACTCAATCATGGCCATTGATAAACTGATGACAAGCACTCATCGAGCCTACGGAGATAAACTATTCGTTTACCATAATATGGCTTGCATGAAAATCTAATACTGTGCCACCACAGATGAAAGGACTCACATCTGGAAAAAACCCAATATGAAGTTAGTACACTCACCTGAGGATTTTGGACGCCTCGATGGGGCTTTCCCACTCCTACTGGCGAGACCTCATCATCGCCATGTCCACGCTCAGCAACATTCAGGATGTCAGTGTCGCTCTCCGAAACCTCCTCTTCACTGTGCCATTCCTCGGAGCTGCTCTTCCCGCTCCGAGCGCCCTCCTTCGATTCCTTCGACAACACCCTCTTCTCCTTCCTCCTTTCACACCGCGACGGTATTCCAGAACTTGGGTGCGGTTTGCCGAGTCGCGAACTCCGGCGCACGATCTCCGACCCCTCGTTGCAGTTCTCTCTGCAGTTCAAGCAAGCATCAAGTTAGTCCCCAGCGAAAGCAAGGTCAGTGAGGGTACTTGCTTTCAAAGGATCCAAGGGGCGAAAACAAGCTCTCAGCGGGTATTTGCTTAAGTTAGTGAGGGCGAAAGCAAGGTCAGTGAGGGAACTTACTTTCAAAGGATCCAAGTGGCGAAAACAAGGGCTCAGCGGGTATTTGCTTAAGTTAGTGAGGGCGAAAGCAAGGTCAGTGAGGGTATTTTCTTAAGTTACCAAAGGATGCGCAACAAGGTCAATGAGGGTAGCTGGTGACAATAAATAGAGGAGGCTGGCAATTTCGGCGAAGGAGGTAGGGTTTAGGGTTTCAGTACCCTAAACTGTTGTTTTTGCGGTAACCTCGACTGCTGGGTACCAAGGCTGCTTGCCTCGTGTTAGCAGCTGCCGTTGCCGTCAAGGATGCTGCCAGAAGGGGGACTCCAAGCTGTTGTAGCCTAAGGGCGTTTTTCCGTAAGTTCTCCTGCCGCAGCTGCTCGTACTCAGGTACTTCGGCGTCCGCGATGTTACCAAACCCTTCCTCCAAAACCTGCTCCTTAGATCGCTCCAAACCCCGGAGGCCTGAGTTGGTGTCGTCCTCTTCACTCGCCGAGGGCGCTTCAGCGGCGTTCGAGGGCGTCTCCATCGCTCGAGCGTGCAGGAGCAGTGAGGCGTGGGAGGCATTCGAGCACACTCGGCATCGCCATTTTGAAATCCAGGTAGGAGCCGTTGCCAGCCTCAATCCCTGAACTTAATGCTTGTTATATCTGAGAGTAGCTCCACTACACTTAAATGCCGCCAATAACTTTCCGGCTGTTAGGGTTTAGGGATCTGTAACGAGCGTGGTAGGGTTGGAACTGTCATCCATTCTAAGTTAGTGAGTCGCTCAAGCTGCTTTACAGTCGTTGCTCAAAGCTGTTCAAGAGATTTCAAGTTGTTCAAGAGATTCGTCACTGAGGTTAGTCATAAGAATGGTTTAGGTGTCGACTGTCAGTCACAAGATCTCATTGTATAGCGAGTTAAGTAGTCAGCATCTTGATTCGTGTGACTGAATGCAGTGACAATGTTTAAACATTGATCAAACTCCAGGGTTTAGGGTTTAGGGTTTCTAGTGTGATTGAGGTGCAGGTCTGGATGATTTTCCCTAAAACCCTAATATTGATTGAATGACGCTACATTTATTCTGGGAAGTTTGCTCATCAAGAGCATGACATATTGCAATATTTCTTGTACCCCTTGGGTTTAGCTATGGTTTTCGAAAATTTCAATCCACTGGGGTGATGGTCAACTGCGTTTATTTGATTGTCATTTAGGTCCAGAACTCTTAAGTTAGGGTTTGGTTGAAGTATGTTAACAGTATATGTTAACAGCAGACTGTGAATGTGAAGCACAAATGACTTTGGTGGTGGACCTGGTTGTTTTTACAGGCTGCAAATTTGTTTGCTTTCTCCTTTCACCAAGAGTATGCTGACATTCCTTTTCTTGCGTTTTTGCAGGTTAAAGACTTCTACAGGACATATTTAGGTTTGCCAGTGGACCTAGTTGGAGATTATAAGCCAAGAACTTTAAGTTTCAAAACTGAAACATGTAGTGTTTCATGTTGGAAGATGGGTTACTTGGGGACTTCGGCACAGGGAGGTAAGTGCAGTGTGATTTACTGAACCCAGGATCCAAGTTGACAATGTGGCTAAATGTGTGGATCCTTACATTGTAATAGCAGTAATTTCTTTCCCAATCAAATTTGCAGCAATAAGAAAGCAGCCCACACCAAATACCCTCACTACCCTTGTGATGAGTAGAAGATGATGTTTGAATCTGTGTATGGATCCGCTTGGCTGAACTGTGACTCACTAAATTGTAAACGATATTGTTTCTGAATGCTTGGCTTTTGGGTAAGGTAGATACATGGCCATATTATGGGCACTTCCACCTCAACAGCCAAATTTTTGCTATTGAACAGATTAATCTGGTCAGGAATTGCTAACAACAACATTACCATTTCAGAATCATGGTTTCACAAGATGAGTGTTACATTATAGGTGTCCTACGAAGAAGAGTGATCGCACAAGGCCCACTTGCCTTAGTTTGGTTACCTTTCAAAGTTTCTATCTTTCTTTCTGCCAAGCACTTGATTTACTTAAGCATTTGATGATTCTTTCTATTACACCCTAAACCCTATACCAGCCATGTATAGGTGTCCAATGAAGGAGAGTGACCACGTAAGCCTCACGTACCTTAGTTACCTGTCAACAATGACTGGTGTCCATAAGTTTTGATTTGTTTGATAACTTGCAATGGTAGTCAGTCTTAATTGGCCTGTTAAATATTATGAAAACTAGATGTGGGTACTTGTTTTCATAGTTGTGATGAAGTCTAATCTCGAATAACATACATTGAGGAGTACCAGGATGGTGTACATCGCAATATTTGTGAAAATCTGAATCTGGGTCTATAAGGTGGTTGCACATAGGTCAAGAACCAAAGTTTTGAGTATGTATTGCATGTGGGTGCAGGCAACGCCTGATGCCATCCTGACATTGACCTCAAAAGCGTCATTGACAACTACCATCAGTATCACTGCTCCCATCTCTGTGTCAAATGTCCAACTAACTATTTTGGATTCTGAGATCGCGGCGGCGCGGCGGGTGCTCTTCACGGTCGCATGATTCCCCTCTCCTGTTGCCGCTTCGGTCGTGCATGTGGTTGTTGACTCTTTCAACGATGCTGCCATAATGGGGACTCCAAGCTCCTGTAGCTTGAGGGCGTTCTTCCGTAAGTTCGCCTGCCGCAGCCTCTCGTACTCGGGCACTTCGGCATCCTCGTCTCTCCCAAACCCTTCCTCCGATGCCTGGTCCTCAGATCCTTCCGAACCCCGGTCCTTGGAGTTGGTGTTGTCCTCTTCAGTTGCCGAAGGCGCTGCAACGGCGTTCGTGGGCGTCTCCATCGCCATAGCAAGCAGGATCACTGAGGCGTGGGAGGCATTCGAGCGCCCTTGCCATCGCCATTTTGAAAATCAGGTGAGAGCCGTTGCCAGCGTCAATTTGTGAACTTAATGCTGCTTAGATCAGAGAGTAGCACCACTACGTTTGAACGCCGCCAGTAAGTAGGCTGCTTTTAGGGTTTAGGGATCTGTAACGAAGTCGCAACTATCATCCATTCTAGTCACATTAAGGTGAAGATCTAATTGCTACTCTCTAGGCTGCTTTAGGGGTTTAGGGTTTAGCTATGGTGAGAGCCGTTTGAAGTTGTTTCAAGTGCCCGGAACTATTTGTGTTCTACAATCCAAGTTGGGCTATATCCATTGATTTAGGACCCTGTTCTTTGAGCAACTCTAAATGACTTGAAATTCTTGTGCATCAGGTTGAACTTGCTGCTCTAGACTATCAGAAAACACGATTGGTTCGTGTTATGGGCAAGGGAGGAAGACTAAGATTTGGTCAAGATGGGGAAGCTGAAGTGGTCAGTGCACGAGGGTATTATTTTCTCTCTGTAAATCAATGTTAATTGAGAACAGTGAGTGGTTGTGCTAATAATAAGAGAGTCCAGAGGGTTCAGACTGTTCAACCAGAGGGATGTTAGCACATGTAAAGGTATTCATGAATAGCTTGGCCATAACATGCTGATGTATTTTTTGAGATCCACCCTTATTCAATGTGCTTCAATTTACTATTTCCTTCGGAAGTTATGTTTTCTTTGAACCAACTCATGGTCAAGTTCACACAGTGGTCAGGAAGTATCAGATGTAGACCTTGTTGCAATTTAGAATAACATGCAACACTTCTGGTATAGTGATGGCGACATTGAGCCTGTTGGTGCAGTCAGCAGCAGTGTGGAGATTCATGCCATTTATTGAGGGCACATGTATTTGGGATTATTTTGCAGGGAAAATCATCTATGGTGGCTGCATTATCCCAAAGCGATGTCTATGTTGATGATAGGTACTATCTTGCCCTTAGTATTAGTGCCTCCTTTTCAGAATCTATACAATGAAGTAACACTAAATGATTCAAATAAAGGAAGTCAAATAGAGAAAAAACCCCTACTAACATCAGTGCCCCACTAGCCATGTATTGTTCATGGGTTTCCCCATGCTACAATATAAGATGAAATGCCTTTGCTTTTGAGTATGCTCAAGTTAACTATACGTTTTACTTGTGTGTACCCATCTAATATTTGACATGCATAACAGATGCTAAACTACAGTCCTGAGCATCTTTTGGCACTGATTTGATGGACCTCTCTATGTTTTGTTTTTCATTGGAAATATTTTATGTTATTCTACCTTCTTTCAACTTTTTTCATTGAAGTGCAACTCTTGAACCTCACTGATGAGGTGGAGGGTGTTGCAGATTATTTGCAACACTTGATTCTCGTGTGCGAAGTGTGGTCTTGCCTTCAGGGTAATAAGTCCCATCATCCTCATACCCCAAAACCATCTTCTTACTTAATCCGTGGACCCCAAATATTCCTGTTACAACAGTACATGCATGTGAAATCAATGCATTTATCGATGTTTCTGGATGTAGATCATTGCCTTGGACACTTGGGTGGTAGCAGACAAAAGTGGACTAAGAAAGTGATTGTCACCTCTTGCAATTGCAGGCAAAAAATACTGCTAAGCGACACAGTTGGTTTCATATCTGACCTACCTCACCAGGTTAGTTTGATTCTTGGGTATGTTAACACAGTTCTTGGTGCATGTCATGTCAGCGGACTTACAAAGTCTTCATGCAATTCTTGTTGGTTGGCTTACCACTATGCACCGTAGTTCTTTGTTCATATGGTATTTGCATTTGATGGTGTACATAAATTGACAAGATTCAGAGTCCTTAACTTTGTCAGCACCAGGGGTGTGTTTGTATGCGATGTGTGACAATTACTACAAAACCCCCAAGAAGTATTGAAGTGATATTTAATTTGGTCTAACATATTGAATTAATATTAAGCACAACCTTTAAAAAAGAGGAAGTAAAAATAAAGTCAATTGTGACAACGGTCACTAGGTATTCCGAAGTAGGTGAGGAGGTATGCTCCAGCTGAAGAGTGTTATAGTGGCATTATATTTTCTGGCTTATGTTTCAAAGCCCTATTTGCAGCTGGTGGAGGCTTTTCAAGCAACGTTAGAAGAGGTTGTTGAAGCCGATTTTTTGCTGGTGAGTCTGCAACATATATCTCTCTGCAAAACTTACAATTGTTTGTATTGTGATGATCAAAACTTTCATTTAGTATTGCAAAAGAAAATAACTCTCTTAATTATATGTCCGTCCCCTTTTCCAGCATGTTATTGATAGCAGTGCCCCAAATGCGGATGAGCAGCGGGAGGTGGTGTTAAAAGTCCTTCGAGAAATTGGTGTACCACAAGCTAAACTGGACACCTGCATGGTGGAAGCCTGGAACAAGGTATTTCATGTTTCTGAGTTGATATTATGGAACCCCATGATTTCTTGCCCAGAGAGGATGGATGGTCCACACCTAATTGATGACTCACACAGGAGAATTTGTGACCTCTCCGTGACTATGAGGCAGTTCAAATCAACAATGATGAGGGAAATGAATTTGTTTGCATACAACACTGGAAGGTCGTTCTTGTGATTCATTTGTAGCAAATAGTGAAATGAAACTGCTATGCATCACCTATTATCAAGATGAACAGGATTAGTCAATTGGAGTTTCATGTATGTTGTTGAAATGAATTGTTTGTCGATCAACTTCTCTGGAACCAAGCTCTATGTATACTTTTTGGTTATCAAGGTTGCTTCCATGTATATGTGTTATTTCAGTGAGGTTGTCCTACATCAACTTTGTGATCAACATAGATTGTAATGTGACTTTTTGGTGGGTAGTGATAGCTTGTTGTCTTGCAACGTTATTCTTTTTGATGCCCACAAAAAGTAACTTGAAAGGAGTTTGATGAAGATTTCATGTCATCCAGTGTAAAGAGAGAATACGCAACTAGTATGAACATGCTAAAAGTGTTTAGGGGTTGAGCTTGATAATTGACACAAAGTTGGTGATGGACTTCACACAGGTGGATCTCCTGGAAGATACCTCGGAGGACATCAACACACTCATGCTGGATGAGCCACGTACGTTCTGGCCAAATGACCCCCCTGACGAAAATCAATTATTCAATAGTCTAGCAATTATTCAAAAAGTTTTGGTGTGTGTTGACTAGGAATTTCTGTTCTCATATTTGTGTTCCACTCACACACATTTGTTATCTTATTGTGCACCAGGGGGATTTGGCCATTTTAAATAAAAAGTGTTTTAGGGAGGTTGTAGAACGATGTCGCGCAGAGAGAAGAGCGTTAGAAAGCCAAGGCATCTACATGGATAACAAGGTAAAGCTCAAATGGTCTTGTATACCTGTATATATGATATTTTTGTGGTTCTTTTAGATCTGCTCAATTAACAACTAACCCTGAAGACTTTGCTTAGACATGTATACCTTCTATCAAAAATCTAATGTAGTGATATTTGGATCCTTGAACAGATTTTGCACATTTCTGATGTTGAAATTAAGGAAACAAAGCTGCTTGGCAACTCACCCATCATCATTGTTTCTGTGAGAATTTACCTCCCACTACCTTCACATGAATGTGTTTTTTTGCTCAACACTTAGTTTGGTTGTAGGATAGCTTTATTGCCTTTATATGCATTAAAATGCAGAGGTGTCCTTGATTCACTTTTAGGGTCAGGTCAGTGCACAAAATTTGCATATGATTTTGTTGTAATTCTAGGAGCACATTTTCAGGGTACTCTAGAGCCAGTAGTTGTGATACAAATCTTTTAGGGTCGTATTTCTTAGAACTCATACATACAGTAGTTACTTGCAGCTGAGGTCATGTACTCAAAAATGCATTGTTGCTGGTACATCATGTAAGCTTTATTTTGAGGTGAAACGTTGTGAGTGCTATCACAAGAACCAAGTTCCATATTCGGGTTATGGAATTATATTAGATAGCATTGATGACATTTAAAAGCACCTGAAATTATCCCCGCTTAGTAATAATCAGTAATGTAAGGTCTTCCCAAGGTCGATACCAATCTGATGCTGGTAAATACATTAGTTGAACAGAAGTACATGGCAAGTTTTATTGCACCAAATACATGGTTTATAATGTTGTCTAATATTACAGGTGGGCAAGACACTTGATACAAGTAAATTTAAGCAACCAGTGAAGGTGCCTTACGGACTTTTCTTTCAACATACAGGGCACAGGTGTGCAGTGTGGATACTTCACTTCCATGCCTCAAGTGAATAATATTCATGGAACGCTTAATTATTGCATTTGATAGATCACCGTAGACTGTTGTTTGGCTTAACACTATATAGAGTGTTGATAGGTGATTACTATGTTGGATTCAGTATGGGCTTCTAGATAGAGAGGACGTCATAGGACACTTGGTGATTTATGATAAGTCATGAAGAGCACTCTATTCAATTGAATATGAATGGGAAGTTGTGGGAAGTTGTGGGAAGTTGCATCACATGTGAGCTTTTGATGAGTATTTATGATATGTGTGATTCTTGGCAGCTAGTGGTGAGTGGAATAAAGAATAAGAGTAATGGATACATATTTGCATCGTATGACTGCTAGCAATCAACCAAGGGTCGAATTCTGTAAACATGTGGTCGCAACCCTTGCTCCCTTCTTCATTCCTTTTTGCTGAAGGATGATCTGACCAGGGTCAGTCATACTTTTGGTTTATGTGACAGTGCGAAGTCACATAAAAAGTCAGCACATAGAGAGTTCAGTAGTTAGCAGTTTGGTTCATGTAACTGACGGCAGTGACATGATATGTAGTTGACTTGATATGCTGAATATGTAGTCTGACTTGATATGTAGTTGACTTGATATGTTGAATAAAATTGCAATACCTATGTTGTTCTCCACATACAAAAGTTGTTGGTCATTGAACTGGCTGAAGTACTATGAGTTCAGCAACTAACAATACATTTAACATTGACAATGGACTTGATTTATATTTTTTGATTTCAGTGGGATTTTTATGCACGTGCCTAATTGTTGAAGCATTTGAGACACTTGACTGCGCGATTTCATGAACTCGTGTCATAGGTTGTTTATAGACTTCATATCTATTGGTATTTTATTATAGTTGGCAAATTTAACTATTATAGTATATCAATTTGTGGAGGATGTTGTTACTCTGAATTATTAGTCAGTCACATGAACCAAACTTCTCACTACTGAACTGGCTATATGAAGAAGGATTGTGACTTTGTACAATCACAAAAACCAAACTTATGACTGACCTAGGTGAGTCTTGTAAGCTAGGGCGTCCATAAGTTGGATGATCCTGAAGCAGATATAGACTTTAAGGACTGCCACCAAAATCCTTCCAGTCTGAAGTTCTCTTTTAAGCTTACATGAAGGGGGGGGGGAGTACGTGTGGCAGCGAGTCTAGTATTCTAGATATTGGTAGCAGTCATTTGGTGAACTTGATGGTTAAACTGAGATTTCTGGCATAACCAGTCAAGATCCATGTTGTGAAATTGTAGTGTGATTAGGGTTTTTAGTTCCCACGCTCAATTCTGCGTGGTTTTCTGAACAGGAGCAAGTGGCATTGACCGCCTTACATTGCAAATGGCTAGGCGTGGAGCGACGGGGGCAAGCGACCTCCACCTCTGGGAACTAGAGGAGAGAGAGGCAGATAGATTGGGGCTAACGCATTACCGTTGCCCATGCAGGAACTGTATGGGAGGTCGTTGCATCAGTAGGGGAACCATTCGCAAGCATCTCAGAACCATCGGAAGAGACCCTCAATTCACTGTGCCTATTTTGGTATGTCTACATAACTACTAGGAGAACAGCTGTAATATGACTAGAACAGTTCAATATGGCATGGCCAACATTACTGGTTTTTATTAGAATTTGTGACTAGGTCTAGTCACATATGACTGATTCTAATCAAGGTTGACTGTCATAAGTAACATCCCACCAAAACTAGTCATGCATTCTCACTAAATCCAGTCATATCGGACACGCAATCAGGTAATGTTCCAGTGCTAAAATACTTTCAACTATTAATTCCGGGGTGTGCTATGTTCAGGCTGGACTCGTGGATGCGGAACAGGACCTTGTTGAAGAGGAAGTTAGGGAAAGCCCTCATCAGCTGGACAACAACAATGGGGGCATGGACGCAATAAGAATGATCATGGAGTGCCTCTCTAGATACGATAACCTCGAGGACGAAGACCGTGAGGATTGTAGAAGAACAGACGATGTGGAGGAGGACGACGCAATCCCCGGGGAGGAAGGGGATTGCACGGCAGATTTAATGGAGGAATTACTTGCGCATGCCCGAACTCCCCTCTTTGCAGGTGCCACAACAAGTCGCTTGGTCGCAACTCTGCTGCTCCTCAATTGCTTTGCGGTGTTTGGAGTATCGAATGCATTTGCTGATGAACTACTTCAACTGCTGCATATTCTCCTTCCAAGCGACAATTACCTACCCCGTTCCCACTATGAAGCCCGGAAGTATGTGGTGAAGCTGGGACTGTCCTATAACAACATTCATGCATGCCGCAATGGATGTTGCCTATTCAGGAAGGAGTTGCAGGATGCGAAGTCCTGTCCAAAGTGCAACGCCCCGAGATACAAGTCGGAGTCCAGCCCAATCCCATCCAAAATCCTACGCCACTTTCCGTTGATTCCCCGTCTGAAGCGCATGTACCGGTGCAAAAGATTGGCGGAACTTAACAAATGGCATGCCAATCATAAGAAGGAGGGTATTAACGTGGAATGCGTCCCCGACTCGAAGGCCTGGAAGCATATTGATTCGTTGGATGCCAACTTTACAGATGAGCATAGGAACATACGCTTGGGGATGGCATTGGACGGTGTGAATCCGTTCGGAAACCAGTCGCTCAGTCACTCGACATGGCCGGTCCTTCTGGTGAACTATAATTTGCCTGCATGGCTAGTGACAAAGCCATTTTTCATCATGCTTGCATTGCTTATTCCAGGTATTGCTTACACTCAGCACTGATGACTGCATCTAGTAACCAGCATGGTAAGAAGGTTGACTGTGAATAGTGCAATTTCTGAAACCAGTCACCGGTTCCAGTATCTACACTCAGAATTGTTGACTGCATCTAGTAACGAGCATGGTAAGAAGGTTTACTATAATTTGTCTGCATGACTAGTGACAAAGCCATTTTTCATCATGCTTGCATTGCTTATTCCAGGTCGCGAGAGCGTGACCTCGGAGAACATCGATGTGTACCTTACTCCATTGATTGAAGAGCTCTTGGAACTTTGGAAAGGGGTACCAGCCATAGATGTGTCTGAAGAGCCCCCAAGACAGCATTTTAAACTACGGGCTCTACTTCTTTGGTGCATTCACGACTTCCCTGCGTACGGACTCACATCTGGCCAAGTCACAAAAGGGTATAGAGCGTGTACCGAGTGTGGGCCAGATGTTACAACTCGGCGGTCAAAGGCTCTTAGAAAGAATGTATATTTAGGTCACCGCCGGTATCTCAGTAGATGGCATCCATATCGTAGGCTCAGGCATTCATTTGATGGTCAACAGGAGTACCGACCTCCCCCTCCAATTCTAACAGGATGCGACATCAAGGGCTATGCACAAGAAAGATTGTCCTTCCTGCAAGAGTCACAGGGAAGAAGAGGTGGAGGAGAAGGCGACCCCATTCAGCGTACCGGAGTGAAGCGGCTCTCCGCTCTGTACAAGCTTCCGTATTGGCAGGTACTTAGCGCATTCACAGGTTCCAGTAACTGACATTTAGAATTGTTGACTGAATCTAGTAACAAACACGCTTATCTGGTTGAATGTGAATAGTGCAATTTCTGAAATCAATCACTGGTTCCAGTAACTGATAGTTAGAATTGTTGACTGACTCTAGTAACAAACACGGTTAGCAGGTTGAATGTGAATAGTGCAATTTTTGAAATCAATCACTGGTTCCAGTATGTTCAGTTATAATTGTTGACTGACTCTAGTAACCTGGTTGGTAAGAAGAGTGACTGTGAATAGTGCAATTTCTGAAATCCATGACTGCCAGTATGGATGAAACAAAATATGGACCTATATCTTTTCAATGAATGCTTAAGAGTCTTTGTCGAAAGTGAGTAAATCTGACGCTGGAATGCTTTGCTGGGATTTCTGGCAGGACCTCCTCATTAGACATCTTTTGGATCCCATGCACTGCGAAAAAAACATCTGCGAGAACGTGATGAAAACAATTTGGGGAGTCCGTGACACTTTGAAGGCCCGGCTAGACTTAAAAGAGGCCAACATTCGACCATATCTGCACCCTCTTCCAGGAAGGAAACATGGGTCTGTCGTACTTCCAACAGCTCCATATGTACTATCGAAAGAAGAGAAGGCAAAATTCATAGACATTATCCGCAATTTGAAGACTCCTACGAACTACGCTGGCCAACTTGCAAAATGCATTGCGTCGGATGGGGACTTGAAGGGGCTGAAATCTCATGACTACCATGTCTTGATGCAACAATTGCTCCCCTTGTGTTTGCGCACTCTCTTAGACAGGGATACGCGGGTGGCAATAATACGGCTTAGCCGGGTGTTTGTACGATTGTGCGCAAAATCCGTAGATCCCTCGTCCATGGAACAGTTATTGGAGTACACAGCTGAGACTCTATGCATGCTAGAGATGGTTTTTCCACCTTCATTCTTTGATGTCATGTCGCACCTCCCCATTCACCTGGTGCAGCAGTTGGATATATGTGGTCCCGTACACACCCGATGGATGTATCCTATTGAGCGGTACCTGAAGAGACTGAAGGGCTATGTTAGGCAACGAGCAAAACCTGAGGGATCCATGGCGAGGGGGTACACAATAGAGGAGGCGTTAGGATTTTGCACAGAGTACATGCAAGACTGTGAGCTAACACGCAGGAGGACTTGGGACGACGAGGAGGAAGTAGGGGCCAAGAGTGAGGTCGCGGAGGGTACAGGTCGATATCGACTCTTGACATCAGAGCTGAGGACACGGATTCACGAGTTTGTTCTCACGAATGCTGAGCCTCTACAGTCATACAGAGAGTAAGCATCACATGTTTTAGTCATGCACTCTGTCTAGAAGGGACAATGTGACTCTATAGTCAACAAAGGTCTATTGCGTATTAATTCCAGTCATCATATTGCAACACATGACTAACAGATAGTAAGCATCACATGTTTTAGTCATGCACTCTGTCTAGAAGGGACAATGTGACTCTATAGTCAACAAAGGTCTATTGTGTACTAATTTCAGTCATCATATTGCAACACATGACTAGGGAATTAGATGTTGATGACGTTTACATTTATCTGCCGGCTGTTTTTGTTATGTAAAAAAATTCCATCCACTGTGGCTTCCAATCAGACGTCACTACTTGGAGATGGAAGCGCGGCACAGAATGCGTGCAGAGATACGTCGTCGATCACGGGGCAGAAGAGCAGAGTATCCAGCAATCGCAAGGAATGAGCAGTTTTCTGAGTGGCTTCCAATCGCGGTGCAACGGGATGTGGCAGCAGGCACAGAGGTCCATGAAGATATTCTTGGCCTTGTCCTACCACCTTCATGCGAGGCAAAATCGTATCGCAGCATGTATGCATACGGGAACCATATACGTGTGCGAGGAGCAGAGGGCCACTTGTCAACGTGCGACAGCGGAGTAGCTGCAACATTCTCACAATCTTGCCGTTCCAGCAGAAAGGACAAGAATCACAGGCTTGCGAACGTGGAGTACGTGGGGTGGGTTGAAGAGATTATTGGGGCTGACTATGGGAAGTTCGAAATACTCCTACTGTATTGCAAGTGGGTCCGCGCCACGTGGATTGGGCCACGGGCAACTATGAAAAGAGATGAGTACGGTTTCACTCTCGTGAACATTGACCGTACCATTCCGTACTCATCAGATTCGTTTGCGTTTCCTCTTCATGCTCAACAGGTCTTCTTTGTTGACGATGTGGCACATCCTGGATGGAAGGTAGTTCTACGCAAAGAGGCACGAAGTGTGAGAGTGACTTCCATGGCTGAAGGAAGACCAGATCTACACTGCCTAAGCTTATGCGACGATGTTGTAACTCAGGGATTGATGGCACATCATGTCGCTGATGATACCGTAGCAATGCCACCTGTTTTATCAAGTTCCAGGGAGCTTTCTAGCAACGAGGTGCAGCTTGCTATGCAAATGGAGGATACAGAGGCAGACTACAATGATGAATCACCACAGTAGGACTGTAGGAGCCCAACTACTATCTGTAGAATTTTGGTACAGCAAAAGAGTAGTCACAGAGATTGCACAATTAACAAATTAAAGTTGTATGGACAAAGGGGGTTCATTACCAATATAAGTAAAGGAAATTGTGTCTGTGACTATGTTATATCGCAGTCATGACTGAATCCAGTAAAGAAAACTGTCCACATGGCTACGTTATTTTGCCAACACTTTGGCATCTCAAAAAAGTATGGGAAGGTGATCAATAACGGCTTTGTTGTGAGCATGGGAATTCTGTAGCCTGGTTAAGCATACACGGCAATGTCGTGCATCTGAAAAGAAAGTGGGAAGATATTCCAAGTGGAATCATGATTTCTGGACGCCCAAGCCAATTACTTACTAATTTTTGAAGGTGTGTTTAGTTCCTGTTTCTATGATGGGGTGCCTCTAAAATGACACGTGATCATGTTTGCGCGCAGACATGGTAGTGTTGAATAGACGAGCTATTATGTAAGTGAAGATTATAGACCTACTTCTATATCACAACACTCACCCATGGAGCCAACGACTAGAGGACTTCAAAATCATCTGATTGAAATATATGACAACTATTAGTCAGTTCATTTACTACAGGAAGTCATGTAGTCACCCAAACCAACTCTCTTACTGCAGTAAGACATACATAACGCATTAGCATTAGCATGACTACACATAGTGAGCACATTAGCATGACTACACATAGTGAGCACTCATAGCATGACTCTGGGAACCGGGCAGGAGAACATATGTCCCGTTCCCGTAGACGTTCCCACCCAGGTCCTCAAAAATATGACTACGTATATGACTAGACCATGACTGGACCCTCTTAGGACTGATTTTAGACTAAACCAATGACTGAGGTGACTACATAGTCATATGCCCTTAGTCACATCCGGTCACATTGGGCTGGTTTTCTTGTAGTGTAGGGTGAATTTGATGCAAAGATAGGGGTCATAAAATATCAACATGATAATTAGGTAAAAATTGAGGCCTAGTTTTGTACAGGTGCTTAATAGTAGTGGCACTATACTGGTCTGCTTTACTTTTTCTAGGTAGACTCACTGAAGAACATCAGTGTATATGTTTGATAAATTTCGTCTGACAGTCAACTTCAATTCCAAAGTGTTACATGACATTCTCAAAAACGAAACAAAAATGTCAATTGACATGTGCATTTGATTCTAGTATGTCACCTGTAGTAGAGTCAAACGTCTCCTGTTGATTGCAAACAATCTATTTATTGTTACAGACATCCACGCTTTCCAGTATATAAGCTGCAAAGTTTGAAGATTAGGTGTTCATTAAACTAACCCTCAACATTAAGCTATTGTGGTGTGTAGTTACTGTGACTGCTCGAGCTCCTGGTGCTGATATGTGACAGGTTTCATGTTTCATCCCAATTACTTTTGAGTTATAGCAACAATTAGAGCTGTTGGTAACTCAACATTTAAATTGTCTGTTGGTAACTCAACAATTAGAGCTATTGGTAACATTTAAAATGGTAACTCAACATTTAAATTGTCTGCATGTTGTGGTGGAACATGCTCCAACATTGTTGCTTTCCGGTATATGCAAGCTGAATTCAATGGTGTGTGTGCAGGTATGCAGATGCAATAAATATTTGCTACAGGCGGCAGTCTACATCATTGCAAACTCGTGTGCCAACAAGTCTCACATGGGCAATTGCTCGAGTTGTGACGGAGACATTGACCCCTGTGGTGTCACAGTGCGTTCCAAACGAAACTCGCGGGTTCTGGTTGCTCAGTGATGCTTTAGTAGGGGCGTTGAAGTTGATGGTGCAAATGGAGGCGCAACAACTTGCACACAATTCAATTGAACCGCCCTTGGAGTGTAGCGAGTTTGACTCAGAGCTCGAAATTCTCTATGGACGGATGGCAGGACAGGTAGCAGCGGTGTTGAGGCCTTTTCTTGCTTTTTCCCACAAGTACGATGAAGGGCAAGCTCAGAACATGCTTGCTCTCATGCTCGATCCACGTTTCAAGGGATTGGAGTTACTACAAGATTATGTTGGCCGTGAAGTGGCGAAGAAGGTGGTGGATGAGTACGACACCAAAGTCTTGGTACCCATGTTGGTCAAAGTGGCTGTAATTTTGTCTCCCATTGTTGTTGCACAACCAGCCGCTCTAATCGTCCCGCATGTCTCCCAAACTTCTTTGTTCGGTGCACCAACTTCTACAGCTGAAGCAAGCAAGGGGCTGCTACTTGGCGAGCTCAGCCTCTTCCGGCGTCTTGTTGTTGAACCAATTAATGTTGCTTGTCCGTTATTGTGGTGGAAGGAACATGAATCGCGTTTCCCAACTGTTGCTTTTGTTGCTCGACAGTTTCTAGGCATACCAGGTAGTCAAATTGAGTGTGAGCGGATCTTTTCCATTGCCGGCATTCTCACATCCCTTCGCCGTTGTAGACTTGGTACGGAGAATCTCAATGCCCTTGTCATGATTCAAAAGAATTGGCCTTTTGATGCCCGCACAGATACACTTAGTGAGAGTGACATCATTCAATTCTTCAATGATGAAACAGAGTTGCTTGAAATTCATGAAGAGGAGTTGATTGCAGTGGGTGAGCTAGAGTGAGATTTAGCTTGAGGGCATTGTTTGATTGTTTTTTATCAATTCAACTTTGTTTGATTAAACTAATGTTGGTCGAAGTAGTCCATGTTGATCCAATTCAATACTTAGTCAAGCATGATAATTTGATAAATTCAAATCATGATTCAATTTGATCAGTTTGCTCAAGTTCATGCTTCATCTGTTTTGGATTTTTTTTAAATTTTAAATTAAAATATTAAGTAATTAAATTCTCTCTTAAAAACCTTAAAATGACATACCATACCCTTGCATTGGGCACCCTGGTATATGAAAAAAAATCACACCATAACACGTACCCTAAAATTCAAGAAATTTTACAAAACCACATACACATACCCTACCTTGAAAATACAAAACCTTTGTAATATCAATACCTCGATGTTCTACATTTCCAAGAAATTTTCAAAAACCAGGCCTCCCCTGTATGCACTTTACAACATACCCGTTCAACACTGGTTTGGACGCGTGGTCGGGATATACTGATCTTGTCTAGCCTGTGAGATTCATGTTCGTCACCGAAAGCAGTATCTGGTTTACGCTTCAGAGAAACAAATACCTCTTCCCCTTCGAGGTGGGGAGTCCTGGTGCACCACTTGTCACCGCCAGGCATCTTCAAGATGGCCTCATGCAGCGGTTTCGAGTTTCATGTTTTTGCGGCTGACCTCTGAACACGCCTCAGCTTCAATTCCTCCTTCGACGGTCCAGTTCCAGGGTTCTCTCCCTTCAGGAATTGGGAATATGCTGAGCAGTGCATGAAAACACGCACGAAGTCATCGACTGTTGCCACATAAAGGTCGCTGTCTCGATCGCCAGATTGATGCTTCCATTTGTTATGAATAGATTCAGCAAGGTTACAGGATGGCATTTCCGCTAGTTCATCTTCACTTAGATCCTGCAATGAGAATACAGTCCAAAATTAGAATAATGGTGGAATCAATGTAATTGAACTATAAAGAATGAACTATAGAGGAAATATAGAGGCAAGTATAGACTTACCAACTCCATAAATCCACCTTATTGGCGGTAACGGAAATGCCAGAAGGCCAGCCAAAGCTCCAGTCGAGGTAGCGCTTGTTCAATTGCTGCACCGGATGACATCCACCATGCCCGAATTGCCAGATACTTTGTCTCGGCCTCCGCCATCGATTTTGCATTCTTGTATTGCTGGCATAGTCTTCGATGCTGAGATTGTAGGTCTTGACGGATATCGGCCTTGGTATGTTTTTCCAAGGACTGCGTCCAATGGAAAAGACAAGTCCTCTCTCTGTCCACCATCTTCTCAAACGCATCTCCACTTCCGTATATGATTCGAACAGCATTCCAGTTGGCTTGGGCACTGTCGGTCATGAAACCTTTAAATTTTATTTTGTCCACTCCATGTTGAGCCATGAAAGCGTTCAGGTTTTTCCATACGACTGACTGGGCTGCAACATCTTCAGACTGCATGTCGCATACTGCGATGGTCATGACACGGCAATATGTGGAATCGTACACATGGCAAGCCATTGTCGTCCACGAACTGACCTGTTTGACATGGTCAAACATTATCCAGGAGTTATCCAGGTCACCACCGGATTGCATTCGTTTGACCAGGTCGACTCTGCTGCCCGGTCCAACTTCAGACATCTTGAAGACAAAGACCTTGTCCATGTCCGCTCCTTGCCCTGGAAACATATTCTGCTGCACGAACTTCCAATTGCTAGCACCGCGTAACTTGGTAATATTGTCCATGACTCCAAAGTGACGGATAGTCCTGAATGTGGTGACTGCGTTACGAATGTTGGGCGAGGTGAGGTGCTTACATCGATCGAAAATAACTTGCAGCTCGTCGAGCTCCAAGATCTTCTGTGGTTCACCTTCTTTAGCAAGGAGGAATGGGCCCAGTACTTCATTTGCAGTTTCAAGCACAATAGCTGAGCGAGTGGCTGATGGGGTGCGTTCGACTTGCTCCCCAATCAAGTTGTCTGTCAAATCGATGAAGTCCCAATGATCACCTGACTTGACGAGATGGTCGTGAGATCCCAAGTGCACACAAGCCCTCGTCATGTGAGGTGTCGCAATAACATAGTAGATCTTGGCAGGGCAGACAACAACACAAGTGGGAGGGACGTTACAGGATTTGCAAACAACGGCTGAACCAGTGGGAGGTTTGGACCCCACTTCAAACACTTTCTCAGATAATCATTCCCACTCTGTTTCATTCATTTTGGAAGTCATGTGCTCTCGCTGAAGATACTCACAGGCATGATTGTCGCAACAGAGGTGGCCCAGGCTTCAGCAACCAGAACATACCGACGTCATTCTCTCCTCTAGTCTGACGAACTACATGTGAAACTAGACCGGTTTGATCGTCAAAAACTTCTTCTTCGACAAAGATAGTGACCTCACGATACTGAAACCTCAAACTTAATGTTGTACAAGTAACTATAGCATGACCATCTTCACCTAATGGAAAGAGGACCGGAACAGAACGATGTTCAGCACAAAGCAGGGCCATAGTATTCCACAGAACTCTGAACGAAACAAGTACTCTGAACATTGAAATGGCATGAATATACAGTGCAAACTGGTAATTTATGTCACAGTAAGCGGAATTTCAAAAGTTAATAGAGAGTCATGCAGAGTAAGCTGAAAGACGACTAAAAAACCAATTTTAAATGTAAGTCCGAGATATGTAAGAAACCGATATCTATTTTAAACATAGTATTCCAATATAAATAAAGCTATAGAGGTGGTCGTATCATATACACTCACAACTTGTTATGTTTACCTGTTTTCAAATAGTAGAATCCAATAACAGGAATACATTCTAAATATGATAGTAGCTCTGCAATAATAAATTCCAAACATTAGAATGCTACATTGTGAATAACGACGAAGACGCTTATGGGGCCCTTTGCCATTATTGTCACCGTCATTGTTATGGTCCAACCCTAAACTATGAACTGCAGTGCATCCTGCTGAACCGAGTTTCTGTCGTTTGGGACGTGGGGAACTCCTTAATAGAGATCTAGAGTACGTGCCCGGTTTAATAACCCCTACTCTAGAATAGGCATGAGTCTATAAAGTAGACTTTTCCTCTATCAGCGTTGCATCATCCGCCTGCAAAGATGGAGTCCGTGGATGTGAAACTGCAGATTAATTATCTAAATCCAAGAAAATGTGAACATAATGATGGTGGCGAGAGCATGTATTGTTAGAGATGAACACTAGGTCGAGAGCGAGAGCAGATCGAGAATTTAGGAGGACTATTGAAAAACAAAGGCGTATTGAGAGAAGGCAAATGTTAGAATCAAGAGAGAGCTTAGGGACGCCGTACAACTTGCGGACAACAATGGGTAGACGAGGGGTTAATTCTTCTAGGGGCATAGGTAGAGGTTCCAAAGGGGAAAAAACGTTTGATGTTTCAACAGTAGCTCCAATCGTTTTATTGCCTGTATTGGAGGAAGACAACCAAGTTGACAAAGGGGGCAGTGAGGTGATGTTTATGTGCAATCCTAATGATATTCTTTTATGTGCAATCATAATGTTAACTTCTATCACGGATAGTTAGAACAATTGAGACCCATTAACTTCCCTTGTTGTGTGGGCAATGTTATCGGCACCTTTATGTTGTGTTTTATGTTTGGTGTGGGATTGTGAATTGGGTTTGGTTTGGGCATCTGGAATAGGGAGTGACGCAGACACAGGTTCAACCTGAGGCAACCTCCAGTGCCGTAACATCAGATCATAGTGAGGAGAAGGTTTGTAAAGATTGTTATCAATTGGTGAATTTTAGGGTTTTGGGTTTAGGGTAAGGGTTCTTTCCAATGCTAACACTGTCTTAGGCCAACTTCATAGCTAATGAGCACATGACATATACACTTAACAGACCCTAGGCAAATTCGATCGCGGCGATGATATTGGTGATCTTCACGAAGCCAGCATGGATAATGAAGAGCAACACATCGGGTAGTTTGTCCCACACATGTAATCTGATGTGAGGTTAGATATGAGTTAAGGTATGTGCAATCTGATGTGAGGATAGGTATGAGGTTAGGTATGTGTAATCTGATGTGAGGTTAGATAGGTCTGAATTTTTTTTCTAGTTGTGAGTATGAGTGTCTCGGGACCGAAACACTCTTTCTGGAATAGATTTGTGTGTAAAAAGTGTATTCTGATATGAGGTCAGATATGACGTTATGTATGTGTAATCTGATGTGAGGTTAGATATGAGGTTATGTATGTGTAATCTGATATGAGGTTAGATATGAGGTTTGGTATGTGTAATATGATGTGAGGTTAGATATGAGGTTATGTATGTGTAATCAGATGTGAGGTTAGATACGAGGTTAGGTATATATGTGTAATCTCATGTGAGGTTAGATATGAGGTTATGTATGAGGTTACGTACGTGTAATATGATGTGAGGTTAGATATGAGGTTAGGTATGTGTAATCTCATGTGAGGTTAGATATGAGGTTATGTATGTGTAATCTCATGTGAGGTTAGATATGAGGTTAGGTATGTGTAATCTGATGTGAGGTTAGATATGAGGTTAGGTTTGTGTAATCTGATGTGAGGTCATATACGAGGTTATGTATGTGTAATCTGATGTGAGGTTAGATATGAGGTTATGTATGTATAATTTGATGTGAGGTTAGATAAGAGGTTATGTATGTGTAATCTGATAAGAGGTTAGATATGAGGTTAGGTATGTGTAATTTGATGTGAGGTTAGATAAGAGGTTATGTATGTGTAATCTGATGTGAGGTTAGATATGAGGTTATGTATGTGTAATCTGATGTGAGGTTAGATAAGAGGTTAGGTATGTGTAATCAGATGTGAGGTTAGATATGAGGTTAGGTATGTGTAATCTGATGTCGGGTTAGATAGGTCTGAATTTGTTTTCTAGTTGTGAGTATGAGTGTCTCGGGACCGAGACACTTTTTTTGGAATAGATTTTTGTGTAAAAAGTGTATTCTGATATGATGTCAGATATGACGTTATGTATGTGTAATCTGATGTGAGGTTAGATATGAGGTTATGTATGAGGTTATGTATGTGTAATCTGATGTGAGGTCAGATATGAGGTTAGGTTTGTGTAATGTGATGTGAGGATAGATATGAGGTGAGGTATGTGTAATCTGCTGTGAGGTTAGATATGAGGTTAGGTATGTGTAATATGATGTGAGGTTAGATATGAGGTTAGGTATGTGTAATCTGATGCGAGGTGAGATATGAGGTTATGTATGTGTAATCTGGTGTGAGGTGAGATATGAGGTTATGTATGTGTAATCTGATGTGAGGTCAGATGTGAGGTTATGTATGTGTAATCTGATGTGAGGTTAGGTTTGTGTAATCTGATGTGAGGTTAGATATGAGGTTAGGTTTGTGTAATCTGATGTGAGGATAGATATGAGGTTAGGTTTGTGTGATCTGATGTGAGGTTAGATTTAACGGGACTGACTTAATTGTGCGAAGAGTACTCTTTCTTTCCTTTACCTAGTAGAGTTCTTATATTTGGCATAGTGTTTTGGTTTTACATATGGCAACTATTTTGATTGCAAGGTTTATAGTGATGAGCTGTGTCTTACCCGCAGGTATTTCAAGTACGAGCTCCTTGCAAAAGGAGCAATAACAAAAGAAGATCTCCCCATATTTCTCTCTGCATGGCTTGACAGGTCTAACTCAACATGCATGTTCTCAGCAAATCAATAGCATACGTGGTCCACCTCACATCTCACAGGAGGTGGTTGGTACCTCGACTGTGCTCCTAGTTTCACTCCTTCCTTTGAAACTGAACTTAGGAAGTCAAGGGAGGCAGTTGGAGAATCTGGTGTTGAGATGGTTGACTTACAGGGCATAGAAGACGAGCATGAGAGGGCAAAGGCCCTCTCGCGACGTCTAGAAGAGGATAGGAAGAATGCGCTTAGAGTAAAGGAAGCAGAGGAGAAAGCGACACAGAAAGAGATGGAAAAACTCCAGAAGTCGTTGGAGAACACTAACATGAAGGGGAAAAAAAAGATGAACCCCCATTCTAAGCCAGAAGGTAAAAGTCTTGTTTCTCCAAGCCCGACTAATGATTCTGGATCTCAAGCTCCTACTTTTTTCCAAGGTACAAAACGGGATTCCTCATACGACTAGTTGAGTCTTGTTTTTAATTTGGAAGAGGAGAACGAAAGCCACATTGACGAGCTCATTCTCAATGCCTCCATGAAGGAAGTCCTTGGCGGTAGCTTACATGACTACACCTCTTATTACAAGGACTTAAAAAGCTTCATGATTAAGGTATTTTTGCTTTTACATGTTATGCCAACAATAACGTTTTCAATTTTCATAGTATACAAAGTGAGAACAATTATACATATTCATAGCCATATTCGGAGTTGCTCTGATCGTTTATGCTGGCTAATTCTTGTTAAAGCTGAATAGACAATACATTTCTTCTCTATTACTTAGCATCGATATGAATTTACTTTACTCTTGTCATCATTTGTTCAACTTCCAAGTGTACTATATTAAATTCGGCTCTAATTATTGTTAGGTACCAGTTCAGGTAATTTTGATGTACGTCTGTTTAGCCATTTGAAAGCCGTTAATTTGGTGTAGATGTACTAATTTCTGGGTGTGTTTGTTTACTGAGCAGCATTCCAAAAGCAAAGTTTGATTCTACAAAGGGACTACCGGTGTCCAACCCTGTGTGGACTTGATACTTGCCGATATCCCAGAGGGCTTGCCCGTTCCAGGGATCTCCAACCCACCAACGTGGATTCCTGCATGGAATCAAGAAACTTACGAGTGGCTTCAGCCAATCTTTGATTTTGCAGATAACCATTTGCATGATGACGGGGCCATCATTTTATTTCACCCTTTTCAAATGACTACAAAAGCCATGATTATTGGATATTGTGAGTGTTTCGGTTTTCAAGTTCGGAAGGATTGGTGGGGTATGAACCGCCTTCATCTGACGTCCCCGATTAACCAGTGTTTCACTGTAAGTTAATTCTCTAATTTAATTACTCGTTATTTTTTAACAATTCTAAAACATTGTTTGACACGAATGCTACATAATGATTTTCTCATATTTTTGGTTCATTGTTCTCAGTTGACAAGTGTTGCTTGCAATGGCTAGTGTATAACTCAGTCCATAGGTCTTGGAATCTCATTGGCTAATGTGGAGTTCTGAACTGCTTTGTTCTGTATATTGAACTCAATAATTTTGGACCATGGTAGACTATGCGTTTCGGGATTACATTGGTGGTGAGGACCATGCATGCTTCCAAATTCTCATTTCAGCCTGTCCCCGCTCTTGACCGACACGGGGTAGATGTATCAAGAAATGATATTCTACATAACCTCGTCTCTCGTGAGGATGAGCTCATGAATGGACCCACGCCGTGGCGAGGTCCAAGAGAGAAGTCTACTCTTTTAATGCAAATGTTAATTCAGAGTTCTACCTCGCCTGGGGATGTTGTTTTAGACTGCACTGCTGCTACGGGTATGTTAATTCAATCTTCCATATCACATCTTTAACTATTTGTTATTAGTTCCAAAGAAATCACACTAATTTTATTGTCATTCTTTTTATTGTAGGATCTTCCATCCATGCGTCCCACAACGTCGAGCGTCACATTGTGGCATTAGAGGTTGATGAGGCCATTTTCCATGCCGTACTTAAACCCTTGATTCGTTCGAGTGTTGCTCCTGAGGTCACTTCTGGAGCAACGGCAAGTAGTGAGGACCCGGAGGGCGATGTACTTGTGGTCCCGAGAATTGTGAAGAAGTCTCGATTCAGTAAGTGAGATTGTTGAACAGTTTCTCATGCATTTGTTTTACTTTTGAGCGTCATTGTATCGAATATCGAGCCCTAAACATGGTACTTTTGGAATTTGCAGATATGGACCAATGAACTATCCTAGTCACCACCCTTTCTTCTGTGACCCTACGTTTTATCCAAGTCCTCCAAAGACTTGGGATCTCCCTTCCTACGCAAATGACACTGCAATTGAACTAGCTAGTGGATCTTATCGTACTGCTATTCCTAAATCTTATCCACGTAGCTGTACAGAGTTTTGTGATATTGAAGCTCTAGAGTCTGATTGTGAAGACTCCTCGGATGGGAGCTGAGTTATTCAGCGGTCACGGCATCCTCTACTGATTGGTTTCGTTTATTGGTTTATTGGTTCACTTGACAGTGTGGTCCAATACCTCTAATCAGTACGACAAAACTTTTACATACTGTGTTAAATGATTTTATTCAATCTCATTGTACTGACTGCCATTCATTTCTCAATGTCGCATATGCTCCCATTTATGAGTTTTTCCTTTTCGAGAGCAATTTATTTGTTTATTCGCATTCTAACATACATTTAGTACATATAGATAATTTATGTTAACACGTTACAATTCTGTCCATAACCGCTGAATTATAATTTTATTTGTGAAAAGTATAATTAAGTTGAAAATATCATCGTAACTAGTTAACAAGGAGTATGTATAATTGAATCCTATGACATGGCAAATCATTTTATCTTATTAAATATTGAGTTGGACTTTTATATCACATTAATTCTCAGCTAAAAAAATTCGACCCTTTAAACATATTGTTTTATGATATAAATCTTTCCCACGATTGTAATGTACTGTGCATATACTATATGACCACAAGAGTCACATCATTATTGTGTGGCTGAGTTACAATTCAGTAAATCTGAAATCACGTTTTATTCTAATAATACAGATTCTTTAAATCCTTGATGAATAGTATTTCGCAAAATTAACTATAATATTATATGCTCTTAAGAATCTACAAAATGGACAAATGTTTATGAATTCATTGAGTATCCCATATGTATGTCTACTGAATGAGTATCCCATAGTAAGCGATGTTTTGCTTCATTATTATCATGCACTGCCATTCAAAAAAATTCCCTCCACCACAGATATAGGATATTTTTGTCAATAAATTTGGTAAATATTTCAAAAGTTGGCTCTACACCACGGTCATAGGGCATGTTTTGCCTGACAAAATTTCAATATTCTAGAAAACTTACCGCTCACCGCTCATCGCTCACTAAATAGCTTTTCCCGTATGGACCGTCCACGGTCCTAACTCGTCTTTTGCACAATGCGATTGCCCCATTTCTCTACAAGGCATGATTTGCAAGCATGTAATGAAGGTTTTCAGGATGATCAATTCTGGATTAGAAAACGAGTTTATACGAAGGGAGGCAAGTACAACATATGGGGTGAATAAGACTACGCCAATGTCGCAGACATTCAGCCAGGCCTCTACATCATAGATTCCACCCACGTTGGATGTGATAAAGGAGGACAAACCTCAAGATAACTGCCCAGATGAAGCTGATTTTCCAATTTTCTGTAGTAACGTTGAGAACATAACCCTCGTGGACACTGTATATTCCAGCCAAGGCATAGGTCTTTCAAGAGAAGAAGCGATTGATCTCACCCAGACGACATCAAGGTTAGTATCAAGACCGCCTTCAGGGAATGCCAAATATTCTACAAATGACCCGGAGGCCATATTCCAGGACATAATTCTCATCTCCGAGAGCACCTTGTTGCAAACCTGAAAAACATCCGTGGGAAGATGAACAAGATGATGGCAAGGGGGTTGGATCAGGCGAGCAGGTCCGAACTCAACCTACTATCCCCACCAAAGATGGGGACAATTCCTAGAAACGGAAGAAGGGACCACTTGAGAGGAAGTGCAGGCGAGCAAAGAGGTAGTGCTGAAGGGCGAAGAAGTGATGATGTAGGGTTGGGGTAGACATGTTTAGTGAGAACTTTGTCATGTAGTTGTGGTCATGCATTCATATAACCAAAACACTATCCTCCAAGACTATAGAATTTTGAGAGTAAAACTTCAGCATGTACCTCTGCTCTGCAATACAATAAGGTTTTGAGGCCTAATAAATGTTTCATTTAAATGAATGATACTTACATATTATGCGTACACGAGACTTTTGAACTGCACTTACAAGTGTCACCTGTATGGATTTCTACATTTCTTTTAATTCGGGATGGACGCTTCAACAACAAAACATAAGAATGATCGCCAACTACCCCTATCATGTACATCCTGTCCTACCCGGAAACCATGGTAAGCGCAATAGTCCACGATGTTCTAGATCGTCATCCAACCACAATCAGCTTTGCCAGTTTGATGCAAACATGTAGCGTAGCTCCATGATCGCATACTTAGAGCAATCTTCCATTCTTCGGACTCCTCCTCCACAACAGCATGCAATGCCCAAAGCCTCCTCAAAAGTGTATGAAGTCTCTCTGTTCCATGCTAGGACCCATCATAAGCTAAATCAAATTCCAAGAAGTGACGCTTAGAGAGCACATCAAGAGTCTAATTATCATAGTCTTAAATAGGGATAATGAGGGTGTTGCTATTGTATTGCCAATATGAGGATCTGTGAGCCCACCCCCGGAGACAATATTGTTTGTTTTTATAGTCACTGTGAATCCTTGAAAGCGTGTTGCTCCATCCCTATCCGATGGCTCAAATATCAATGACCGGATAGGAGTAATGGCTTGTGCAAGACCAATAATATCCATTTGATGGGCTACATCTTGAGGCGTTCTGTTGAATCCACCGGAAGCAAGATCGCCCACAACTGGAGCGGGATTAGCAATGTGAAGTAGCATGACTTGTCTTTGTCTCTCGGCCTCATCTTTCTGTCTTGCTCCATGAGATACACAAAGTTCGTGTTTGAAAACCTGCAAATTTGTGTATTGTGTAACTGGTAAGCTTAAATGTGCAAGATCAACTTGGCCAACAGGGGTCAAGGCGAAATAACCTTCCGGAGGACAATTTACTAGTGACTTCTGCAATTCAATGTCTATGTCCTGGAGAAGGTCCTTGACATGTAGGTTCTTTTGTTCTGCAAGCTCAGTGACATCGTCATATGCTTCCTCAGTCTTGTTCAAATAACCATCATGGACGTCAATTCCCAAACTCTCAAACGTTACCCTGAGTTGCAAATGTCTTAAGTCATTCAATATAGCAACGACTTTATCGACTAACTGCTCCAAAAGTTTCCCAACTTCAGATCGCTCCTCCAATCCCAACATTCTTCATCCGATATCAATGTTCTCCCTGATCTTCATCTGAATGCGTAAGACCTGAATATAATAACGTTAAACTGGATCTCTTACACACAAAACATAAAATCAAGAACCACAATAAAAATTGCCTTGCAATACCTGGTCACAATGTGGCCTAAGGAGTCCTTCAGCCTCTTTCTTATACCACATGGTTGCTAGTTCTTCTCTGTTGCCAAACCTGACCATAGAAACAATTGATCTCCAGGCCACCTTCATAATGAAACTCTCTATTTGGCGCATAACTACCTCATGTTCAATACCTTCGTATCCTACAAAACCCATGAAGTCCCTCCTGCAATCCAGTTTAAATGACACTCCCACGATAGAAATGCAAGGAAATAAAATCCAACCACAGTCAATAACATCTTGTGCAACCACGTACAACCTCATTGACTCGTATGAGTTCTTCGCAATGCTTAAGACATTGTGTCTGATCATACCCCTTTTTAGGTGTGTGAGAGGAGTGATGTGTTCTGACGAAACTTTGGAATACAGTTATAGTACACGCACAATGTTAGAACACTCTAACTCTAGTGTCAGTGATTCTCTAACACCCTCTATCTTCAAGGCCTCCACAATATGCAACCACTCCTCCTCACCATTTTAGGAAAATCTCTAATGAAGGCTTGAGAGAATGGTGACCACCACCATGCCGTATCTTCTTTCTTCATAAGTTGAGCATCATAATAGAGTTTTAGTTGTTCACGCATATGAGCCTCACGTCTCTCCTGGAGCTCTAGATCATCCCTCTTTAGAGCTTCCTTGTACTGCTCTCTCGCTGCATGAAAATCGAGATAGTCCTTAAATTTTGATATTTCTTCGCACATGCTAAAGTAGCCAACTTTTTTTTCCTAATCTCCCTAGTAGCCAATAGTTATCATAACGATCTATAATATCCTCGCATGCTCATTCTTCCCTCGCCCAATCTGAAGCACAGTAACGGGGTTTGAAGGACAACCACGGCTATAAATGACAATTTGGAAAAAAATAAGGCAATCCACATTCAAAGAGGGGCTATAGAAGATTCACGAGTTTCCGGTCATGAACATACCAGTCAAAATATGTAGCTTTTATTGTAGCCTTTAGAATTTTGTTATGCTCCATGACCCGCAGGAGATCAATGTATTTTTCATAATCATGCAAGAGGTCGCGATTCATAATTGCAGACGACTGGTTCTCCGTTAGCAAATAGTACAATGTAGGGGCCGGAACACCTTTAGAGGTTGTGGGATTATGTTGACATCTAGCTCAAATGATGTAGTATAAGCCCTCGCCCACGTCTCCACTTTTTCACGCGTTGGCATGTCCACACAGTCCGACTCAGTTGCAGGACAAGTAGCTAGAGTTTGCGGAGGCAACTAGGGGGGGTTTTGAGGTGGGCATCATCCATCTCGGCTGCACCAAACGACTTCTCTTGGGTGAGAGGTTTTCGTTGCTGCGGCGGAGTCTCCTGCGAACTAACTGTGATGGGGGAAGTCATTGTTTTCTTTGGTGGTACCTTAGAAACGGTACCACATTTTCCACATATTTCCCTCCCCCCATCGTGACCATCAGTTCAAACGTCTGCCAGGTTTGTCACCTTCTTCTTCTTCTTTGCCTCCACAACGTTTGGATGGTTGCCCTTCACATTCGTCTTTCCCTCTCGGCCTCTTGACCCTCTTGCCCCAACTTCACTTGCCCTTGCAGCATGCAATTGAACTTTTTTTCTTTTCATTCCCAACTTTTGACCTCCTTGGTTTTTCTGAACCTCTGCAGCCTTACTCTTCTCTCCATTGTAAAAACCCTTCATCCCCCTTCCAGCGTGTTTCAAAGGGAATGTTAGACCGCGTTCATCTAAGGTCATCTTCAATGTCGTCTGGTCATTATTGTCAAATGTCGGGTACATCTTCAATGTGTACGGACCAGACCAACCCTCACATTCATCGTTGTACCGATGAAAGGACATCATGTTCTTGTCTTTAAAATGCATTCCACAATACCTATAGCAAAACCAATATTTGTTGTCAGTATGCTTCACGGGATTCCTCCAGTTGTGGTGAGCCTCAACAATGAGGTCCTTGTACTATGACTCGGTGTAAAGACAAACACAATTTGTTCTGCAGTTTGTCATCGTGCACCGGTAGAGCTTCTCATTTCCAATGGTCACCTACATTTACAACAAACAATCGTAAGCACAACAAAATCCCAAATTGAAAGTTATTCAGACAACACTTGAAGTCAGTGCACACACGATGAAAGACAAATGAAATGCATACAGACAACACAGTATCTACACTAGTTATAGTATTGGAGAGGGGAGAAATGAGGGGGGGGGGGAACCAACTTTCTGCGGACCATCCTCACCATTGAGAACTAAATGCTTCCATTGTTTTAGACCAAGTAGTTTGATCAACCTCTGGTCCTTCTTCACGAAGAGTTTTTTTATCGTTATCTACCTTTTTGTCCCACACCTTTTTTGTTGCCTTTGCATGGAACACCTCCTTCTCAGACTTCCGTTTTTGGGAAACTGTAATGTCGCCGCTTAGACTGTCTCCAGTGGATTCTGCAGCCTTTGTCCGCTTTAACCTACTCTTCTTGAAGGGAACCTTCTGCAATTGGAGAGGGCCACCTATGCTCTTAAAAGCGGAGCTGTCAGAATTCAACGAGACCACCTCCTCGTTGTCACCTTCCTCCTCCTCCAAGTCTAGTGACCCACCAGAGTCAACATCCTTCAGCTCCAACAACGTCCTGGCCTCTACTTCCCTAGAGAAAACCTCGTATTCTTGAACGCCTACAAAAGCCAGGAGGGTTTCCCTTAAGCCAAGTAGAGAGGTCAAAATTCGAATACCCCAACTATACGCATCTTCAGCACCTCTATTGTAAAGCTTGTGCCATCGCCCCTGAACCAATAGGCTCAGCACCCGCACAGACCTCCAAACGTAAGCTTTGCCACTCTAGTTCAATGACTACCCTTCCTCCTCCGGAGCACAATCTCAATCCACAGGCTATCTCAAATAATTATCGCACTCTAAAGCGGTGGTCGCAAATTATAATCGAAGACGTATGCCTACACTTGAAATCCAATCTCATAAACTCCGCTTCTGAATAAAAGGCTTACACTCAAAACCATTTGAGCTTCACCCCAAAACACCTGCTTTCTATGCATTCTAGTGGAACTGGCCATTGGCCACTGGCCTAGAAACCCCAACAACCACAAAGCACTAAACCCTAAGCATCTCGAAAACCCACAACCCAAAATCCACTCCGAACATAGTGCAAGCAAGGCACACAACATGCAAGACAAGAAGGGCGGGAAATGCACAAACACAACATTCTAATCGCAGGACAAGATCTATGCTATCGCAAGACCAAAGGCAACATTCATTGCCTAAGTTCATTGTCGTTGAGATGCTCCGACGGAGAAGTACCAAGCAACGGCGACGTCGATTCTACGGAACAATAAACTACCCTGCAACGGCGACGGTGCTTCCATGACCGGCTGAATTGGTCTCCAGTCACATCGGGCTCACTCAGGGACGGGCCGAGAGGAAACGTTGCCCACGTGGTGGGCCATGTACATGGAGGGGGGTGATTAATGTGACCCACAAATGTAGGGCTCATGTTAGATTTTTGCCACCGCAATGCCAAGAATATTACATGGACAACGACCCCACCCAATGGTGGTTTTTCACAAGGTCCCTAACATGTCCAGGGACATGTTCATTAAAAAAATATTTCCAGTGGACGGGTTCTTAGAAAATGAACCAGTTTTTGGACCCGTTCATTTTTGGACCCGTGAATTCACTTTGGACAGGTTCTACAAATAACAATTTTTTTGATAATTTTTTCCAAAAAAAAGAAATGTTACAAATATCAGTTACATTATGTCATATATGACATGTGAATATAAGCATAATGCAATCAAACCACTAATACCCAATCAAAATATCAAGCTTGAAGTGCTTGATTCACCTGCACACATTAATTCATCAACCACAAAATTTAGAATGGGGTGACCTAGAAATTAAAGATGAGAATCGACAGAAAAAGACAGATAACTGACAAACATTGAAGGCATAATTTGTCAAGATCCTATTGTTTCCAAGTGCAACTAGTCACATGTCAACATCTTTCAATTTTTTGTTTTTTTAAATTTTTTACCAACACTGTAAGAGACTTATTTATACCTCTTGCGGGACGGGTATTTTCATTTTCAAACTAGTTTTGGGACGGGTTGTTTTTTCTTTAACCTTTCCATGGATGGGTTGGTTTAGAAATTACCGGTTTTGGGACAACTTGCAATTTTTTTTACCTTTCAATTCAAGGTTTTTGGACGTGGACGGGCAAAAACTTTGTGAAAAATCAGCCCTGACCCCACCTCTTGATGAAGAGGTCCTCCATCAATAGTTCATTGGGAGTCTTCCACTGACATGGGCTTCGTGTGGTGTTTTCACCTCACCCATGGCATGGTTGCTCCAATCTATATCTGTCACTTATGTGTGTTTGTTGGTTCTATAGTCCGGCTTCCTTCCGTGCTCGTTACCAGAGTGGTCTGTGATCTTAAGTGGTTTCTAGCATATAAATATATATACAAGTTTGAAATGTACATTTATGGAAGAAAACCGTTTACAAAATCTATTAGCAGCACATTAAGAATTCATAAAATATGGAGACTCTCAAAATTGAGTCAATGACTCACTACATCAATTTTCACACACAATGTCAGGCAAAAAAAATTAGAACACAGAAAATTTCACTTATGTAAGATAATGATCATAGTCTAATATATCATGTTCAGAGTCTCATGTATGTTGCACAACTACACAAGGACAATAATTAATTTGAAGATAACTGTATACATTGCCTCGGTTTTGCAACCTATATCTACATATAGATCAAAAAACTTGTCCACCCCTCTTTTAGAAGCTAAACTGAACTGGATACGATTAGGTGTGCTATGATGGAACTTTTGACATTGCTTAGGAGTGATGGAACGCAAAGAAGCTTGCACAAGCTCCCACAATTGAAGCATACCTTTGGCTACTGTTGGATGCTCAATTAATTTGAGTTTCAAAAGTATCCACACATGCTCCATTGGATTTAGATCATGTGATGAGAAGGCCAACTAAGTACATCCAAATTCTGCATTCACAACCACTGCTTGTGTAATTTTGTTGTATGTTTAGGATCATTATCATATTGAGGATATGACATGAAAAGGGTTCGATTATCTTCACAACTCCATCTTGAAGAATGATAAGATACAGAGCTTGTGTCATCTTCCTTTCTATCTTGCACATGCAACCCATGCCACCAGAAGTCATCCAACCCCACACAAGAGTACACATACGAAACTATCAAGTGAGCCTCCACCAATTCCACATAATTTACATCTGTTATATCAATTGCGGACCTGCCTGAACTCGGCCTTCGCAAGAGGAAACGATCTTCGAGATATGATACCTACAATGCTGCTAGAATTCTTCTGAAAACTCAACATCTGCACATTAGTCGTCCCCTCTGTTAAAGGACGAACTAAGAGCAACGGGACACTACAACTTAGTTCACAACACCACAATCATACCGCAACAAGAAGACCTATCTGCCCGTTGTTTATTATCACTCTCTGTGTAAGAATCAAATTCTCACACCACATCCTCGCTCGTTATGCTTGTATCCACATCCACTCGGCAGACTCCCACAATATATACACTAAAGCCAAGGGACTCGCATCGTAGAAATATCAAACAATTGCAGTCTTCAGAACCTTCTGCACACCAATATTCTCTAACTACTCGGATTAGATACCATGCCAGTATGAAACCTCTGGACCGCAACTTATTCCAGCATTCCTAAAAATTACACCAAGCTCTGGGCTTAAAACAACAACTTCCTCATAATCCAACCTAAACCCTTATGCTATGATCATCTATGCTCAGCTTCAGGCACAAATCCCAAGACCAAAAAAATCCCCCGGTGCACATAGCAATTGCCTCCAATCAAGAAGCCCGCTACCTTCAACTACCATCAACAATTCGTAGGAAACACACATTAATTCATGACGAGAACAGTACTTCGAAAGTTTAACCCGCAAACTAATTAAATAGATTAAAGCACAAAATTCACAAGGTCTTCTCAAGCTTCAGACTAACTGCACCCCGAGAAGAGCACGCATTTCAAAAGGCTCATCAATTGACGCAGAAAAATTTTGTACTTCTCTTTGGAAACACGGGTGTTACAGAATGCCTGACAGCCACTAACATTCCTGTTGGTCGCCACAGCCGACCATCACCATCTATAATACTTAAGCAGCAGCAGCTTCCTGGACAGGGTACTCAAATGTCACTTCCTTTCCTGTCAACTTCTTGTATACTCCGGAATAGGTCTCTAGCTTGAACTCCGTGCTGTTCCTTTCCTTAGGGTCCAAGTACACGCGCATGATTCGAGATCCATCCAAACGATAACGGATCCGCTTGCCAACAATCTCCGAAGGGTACACGAGGTCCTCCAGGATAGCCTCGTGCACGGAGGTCAAAGTCCTGCTGCGTGGCCTGTTCACGGCCGAGCCCTTCTTGGGGGGTCTGAGGATGCGCCTCGTAGCAATAACGACCACATCCTGGAGTACTTGCAATGCACATCATCAAAAAGCATATCCTCTCCGAGGTTTGTGCACATTCCGACCATTAAACCCTAACAGAAGTTGGGCTTCCCCTCGTGCGCCGGGAACAATGTAAATGCCAATGCATGACTGAAAACCCTAAAAGACCCTCCAACACCAAACATTGAAGAACAAACGAGGACACAGAAAGGAGGATCAACATATCACAACGGGGAACCAATTTGGTCAAAAAAAATTTAGGGTAAGAGAATATTCGTAGAAACGCACCTTGCCACTGAACTTCTTCTCCAACTCCCTCACGAGGCGGGCGTGGATCTTCTGGAAAGCCTTGCGCAGCCGGTACGGCACGTGGATGATCACGGCCTTGCGGTTGCCGGACACATCGACCTCCTTGGCGGAGTTGATATACAGGTCGCGAAGGTCGCTCTTTAGCTCGTTGTTGGTAGACTCCAGGTCGAAGAGGGCCTGGGCCACGGACTCCTCGAATTCATCGGGCTCCTGCCCTTTCTCCTTCTGAATCTTCCTCCTCGCAGTAAACATGGCTGCGGCTGAGGAACGAACAGGGAACCCCTGGCGATGGAGTGGGCGATGGCGTGGGAGGGCCAGCAGGCGAAAGAGAGAGAACACCGCCCTGCTCGCCCTTGTGCAAGAGAGACGCTTCCCAGACCTAGCCGCCCTTTAGGGTTGGCCCAGGCTCGGCCCAGGCTCGGACACCAAGCCCACGGTCCAACTCTTCTCTGTCCCTCTATACTTGAGCATCTTCACCGGACCCTGCACAGCCCCCTGCAAGATAAACAACACTACTTTAGAGCGAGCGGACTCCGGAGGCTTTAGAAGGAGGGGGAGGGGAATGAGCACCACCACATCCCATAAAATTTCCCTCCACTAAAGAGCGTACATTTTAGATGGATCAAAACAAAGAGAGCACCCTATTTTAGTGGACAAATTTAGTGCAACGCCGTGTAAATGTAATGTCTTCCTTGATGTGCTTAAAATTTCGGTGACCAACGTGTCCACAAAGTTAACCTTCAAAAACTCACTCTTAATTGTTTTGAACGAATCAAAGGGAAGATGGGGGATGCAAATAAAATCATGTTCTTCATTCTTTTTTCTTGGGGGTTAATGAATGTCATATGTGATTACGAATGATAAAATGAGTCAGTCGAAGATTTCATAAGGAGCTCTTCTTTGTTAACGTAATTGTGTTGAGGACTCATGTGCAACCAATGAACCTGTTGGACCGGTTAAATGCAATGAAAATGCCCGAAATCTTTGAACAAAAGTGGGTCCCGTATTTGAACCTTACTCTTTTCCTTTTGAGTGAAAGCAACCTTTCAAAAAAAGACATTTACGTAAATGATACATGGCTTGGACTTTACATTATCCCAAAATTGACTAATTATCAAATTGATCACTCACAAGAAATAATCATTTATTTAACTAAATCTATACAACATAATATTATTAAGCAACGTGTGTTCATGTGAGCCCTAAGAATATAACCATTTGATTTTCAACCTAGTGTACAATCATACTTAACATGAGTTTCCTTGCACTAGGTTGGGGCATCTCATGGTTATATTCTCATGCCCCACACGAATGAACACACACTACTCAATAATGTTATGTGTTGAGTTAAATTGGATTGAATTAGCAAGAAATGACAAGAATTTTAGGGGGAATGAGCCAATTGCACACAATATCCGCATGAAATATAAGGTGAGGGCATAAGACTTGTTTCGATACTTAGTTCGCAATTACTTTAATCCATAGACATTGCCAATAACTTTCTAGTTGGCTCATAGGGTTGATTAGGATCATAGACCAACTAAAGTTTGAAATCGATCAATCTTATGGTCGAATGCAAATTTGGATCCATATAGTTTACACTTTGAATGACATGGGTCCAAGCTATGAAAGAAGAATATGGCACTAATGTCGTATCACTTTAATGTTTAATCTTGTTGGTCCACAATCAAGAAAACGCTCCTCCTAGGCTAAGAAACCAATCTTGAATTTTGAAAATAAGGTCCACTGAAGGTGTTTTGGACCCCAAGTTCCTTGACCCAAACCCTATTGTAAACCATGATGCAAACCCACCCTTAGGACCACCGTCATTATAGAATGAACTATAAGTGTTGCTTACAAAAAAGGGCATATACTATTGTGTACCACATTAACATTTTTGGGTTCAAAATCTAGTGTATTGTGAAGTCAATAAATGAAGGATTATTTTGTATGTGTCATGTGGCACTGTCATTTTCACATATCACCCACTTGCTATGTGCATCGAGCTAAACCACTTTGCATGAAATGTTGTTGTCTTCAAAAGAAGATGTATCACGAAGTCAATGAATATGCATATATTGTCTTTATGTCGTGTGGCACCAACTTTGTCATTTGTGAGCACCACAACATGCCACTTGTCACGATTGCAACCTCATTCAATTGTTAATTGCATTAAGCTATGCACCACATCAAACTACTTAACATCATGTTGAATGACAATATTAAACATGCCCTACTCCAATTCGTTTGAAAATTGACGTAGTCCATTCTATCTAATACCCGCATTAGTCCTAGTCCCCCTATTTGGAATATTTGTTGTACATCGGAGAAGCATTGTCTTGTCCTATCATGAAGATATGAGTTGTTGCCATTAGTTTTTTGCCACTTCGAGATACATTTTAGGAAACCAAATCAAATTTGGAAACTTGAAATCTACCTTGTACCGAACAAAAGTATGATCCTTGGTTATGCAATCACCAATTCTATTTGTTTTGCTCAATAATAATTGTAAATTGCATGTGTAATATCACCAACAATGTATGCAACTGAGCATTATTTGTCATTCCTTGAAAAAAGTTATAGACATTACAAAATTAGTATTAAACACACACACAATATTGCACAGACACAAAACACAATATTGCAATTATTGTCACTTACTGATTGATTTTTCATCCAAATTTCAATCATCCATAACAACTATTACGTTACAAACAATGTTAAGATGCAATGTATTGGAAATTTTGTTTCAAGAAGTCGCATAGATTTCATCCGAGTTTTAATTGTCCATGGCAATACTTGTAAACTTATTCAAGAGGAGTGTCATTAGAAAAGCTACCACAATGACATAAAATAGCATATGACACTAAATATTCTATGTAGTGTAGTATCCATGGATAATGATGGGTGGATGAACACATGATGTGCCTCATTTCACAATGTCATCCTCTTGGCAAAAATTCTACATGAAATGAAATGAAATTGATTTGAAAGTCAAGGAAGCTGAAAAGGTTAATGGGATTGAAAGTACATCATGATGGTTCAAACCAACTACTTCTCTAGAGTGGAGAAGTGCAATAGCCTTCATGAGATAAAGGCTAATATCAACTTGATGGTCCAATTGACAAAAAGACTTGAGGCTCCCTAGGACTACATTTTCAAATAGTGATGGAAACTAATCTATGATGGGCTTATATAGGGGACAGTCCAACACAAAATGTGCCTCATTTTCAATTACATTACAAGAGCAAAAGTGACGTAGTCGAGTATCTTTAAAGATAGGGATTTTTTGACCATCATTCAACTTCAATGGCTAATCTATGGTTCGAAGTGCTTGCACTGTGATGGTGTCAATGGTTGCTTTAAGTATAATTCACATTCATATCTGGAAAAAATTCTTGAGGTGGAGGTAATCTAGTTTCTTCCATGAGAGATCGAAAGAGTTCCATTATTTAGAAAAGAAACGCCTCCTTGACATCATGACATGTTATTTTAGACGTGGTTGGATTGTCATGTGTATTCCAATGAGATAGACCCCATGATGTTCTTCATGTTTGGCTAGGTGCTGGAAAATTAAGGATGATTTACTACCCACCAAATGATTGATTTCCTTCATTACAATTTTTACTTCACTTTAAATCCAATTTTTTTTTCTAATTTATTGGCAGTTAAAATTCCATTTTATCTAATTTTATCTGGGTTTCATTTTTTGGTGTTATTTTTAAGTCCCTTACAACTTAGAACAAAACACCATTATCCTTGGTAAGAGTTGAACCTAGCTTGAATCCCCCCCCCCCCGGCGCTGGTTGGGGGCTAAGGATTCTCAACCCCTCTAAATTTAACACCTTCAAACATTATAGGACTATGAGGATCAACAAATTCAACTTTCATGCATTACCTAGCAACTAGCAACAACAAACACATTGTTATATCAATCAAGTACCAACACTTAACATGTATATTTCAAAATAAAGACATGTACATTCTAATGATCTTCATAGACACCTATACCATTTCATACCATTAATATTACAAGGGTTGAAGATTAGTAAATATAACACAAACAAGATTAAAAACTATACAACATTCACATTGCAAAAAAATCACATAGTAGTAGGTTCCTCATCCTCAAGGTCCACATGTTTAGCAAGATAGCATTCGAGATGCGGAAAAAGAAACCTAAATTTGGTGTTGTTTTTCCAAATCCACACAACTTCATTGAAAGTGTCATGACAACTTGAATTGGCCGGTTCGATGCAACTCTTAACAATCTCTCCGAATTCTTTGTTAACATTCTTTATTATGTTTTGGTGTTATACAATTTTACATTGAAAATGTTTTTTTGTAAATCACCGTACGAACACAATGCACTCTAACAATCTCAACAAGAACAACCAAATTCTCACACTTTATCTTCAATGTAGCCTTCCAAGTCATCAATCCCCATAAATCTTTGAAACTAATATCCAACCAATACATTATTGTTTGTAATTCAAATTTTAAAAATCCCTCTTAATTGCAACGAAGTTTATCAAAGAAGGGTTTCCCCCTTTAAGTTCTTACTCAAAACCATACCAAGCACATAACAATACTAAATCAGACGTACACACCCCAATTAGCTAAACATATTTGATATGAAGTTTTCCTTTTCATGATTCCCTAAAATGTGTGGCAACCAATTTCAAAAAAATATTAATTTCCTTTGATAAATTTTGACAACTATAGGCTTTTGTTGTATCTATACTTGTCAAGTTTGTCCCACGAGTTACACAATGCATTGAAGTGAGAAATGAGTTAAATTTTTTTCCATATTTGCTACAACATCATTTCATTTATCTATCATTTGTTGTTGCTCCGTTAAAACCAAACCCTACCAACTTGTCAAAGTTAAATTCCCAATCCGTCATCATTTTTGTTGATATTTATAAAATTATACATGCATATTTTTTCAACACTCATTATGTATTAAGCCTTAAAAATACATATAGGAAGACCTTCCTCAACAAATGAAGCAAATATAACTAGATTACCCGTCACTGATATATCCATAGACTCATCAATAATAATCTCAAAAAACTTTGAGTTTCATACTATATTTAAGTCTTTCTTTTGGACAACTGATGAAATATAAAAAATGATCCCACTACAACTTTTTTCATCATGATAGAGTTCTTCTATCATGTTGATTTTACTGTTACAACAAAAAAACATAAACCTATAAAGTTTGAAAATGAATGAGCTCATTCTCACATAGTATGCAACTTAAAATAAAGAATGTTTGTCACATGTCCAATTTGCCTTAGTATTGCCTCATTGCATAATTTGTTGACCCCACTGCATGGCCCAAATTAATCTACCATGCTCTTCAGTCTTGCAACAGTCTTGGAAGGTTAAAATCATGATATTAACATTGCCAGTTGTAGCGAATACAATCATCTTTTCATATTTTTTTCATATTTTACAAAAAAAATATACCCGTTTCAAAATTTAATTTAATCCAATCAAATTATGTATACCAAACTTCCTTTAAATTGCTTTGTGGAATTTGCAATGAAATTAAACCCAAATGAGAAGAACAACCCTCGGAAAAAGAAGATGAAGGATTTTGTCTCATTACTTTGAGAATTTATATATAGCATAGCTCAAGGGCATTTTTATCTTTTTGTCATATTGCTAGAAACTAGCAAGTGCTAAAGACTTATAATATATCCAAAAAGCAGACTCAAAATGTGTTGTTACACTCCAAACAAATTAAAAAAACTAAAAAATGAATATTCAAATGTAAAACACCAAAACTATACAAAAAATGATATTCATATTTGAAACAAACATTGATGAATGACCATAAATTTGCACTCCCAACATAGATATAATAATTACAAAATTGGAAGATGAATATTATGTAGCAATAATACCAACAAGATTGGCTTTAAAAGTTAGGACCATCAACAACAACATCAACAAAGACCCTAAATCCTAAACACCAACAAAAACCAACAAGAATGACTTACAACAATACCAAGAAGAAAGATCAACAATAACAAAAAATAAAATTATATATATATATACACAAAGATACAAATTTGTAAAGTATATTAACAAAGACATAAATTTCTAAAACACCAACATGAACAAAAAAAAACATCAATTTTAAATGTACAACAAAAATACCAACAACCTGAAATGAAAAACATTCAAAATGACAACCAACAACAAAAACAATTACCACAATTAAAAACCAACAACAACTCCAAACAATGACATCAACTATGACAACAAATAATAACAACCAACTTTAAACAACAACCAAAAACAAGAAAGACCAACAAGAAGGACCCAAAATTAAAAATTAACAACAACAACAAACATCAACAACAACTAAAACAAAGGATGAATATGAAAGAATAGCAACAACAAGAAGGATCAACAATCCCTTACACAATAACAACATCAACAAGAAAAGGGACCATCAACAAGAACAAGAACAAGAACAAGAACAACATTTCATTTTAAATGATAAATCCAACAACTTAACCCTAATTCCAAAGCCTAAACCTCCAACCGAAAAAAATACAAGGGAAAAAACCAAAATCAACTAATAAAAAACAAAACAAAAAACAAACTCAATAAAATAATATTTTTAAATTATTTATATAGCAAAAAACAACATTAACCACATGATGTAGCACTGCTATGCACTCCATGCCACTACTTCCAACGCCAACAAATTGCCCACCACTACCTATCACTAGGGTCCGCCACTGTAATCCCAAACTAAGCCCCTGAGCCTTCACAATCATTCAAGTTGTCTCGCAATAGTCAATCCGAGCTCGGAGCAAACGACCTTAGAGCAGCAAACCTTATAGTAACCAAGCCGAGAAGGTAGCAAACCAACAAACTAAGCAAGCATTTGACCAACCAACAATCAACCAAACTGCAAGGTGCAACTAATAAAACAAGAGACCCTAAGAAGGTTAAAGCCGATGAAGGTAAGAGCCTAAGTGGGGCAAACAAGCTCTGGGAAGAGTTAAAAACACAACAAACAACTCTGCACTCTAGCAAGTACCGAAGCAAACCCTAGTCACAAACAAGAAACCAAGAGAGATAGAGAGTGAGAGCGCTCAACGGCTTCATACAAGAAGTTCAAAATGTTGAATTGGTGCCATGGGCTAGAAAACCCTTTGGCCCAACATGATGGCTAACTAATATCCAACCAATACCCTAGGGACTTAGCCAATATCTGGAAGGTCTCATATTAACCAACGTAAATTTGTCTTATAACCTCGGGGGGGGGGGGGGGTAATATATTTGCCTCCCACTCATGTCAACCCACCCATATCTAGATGGAACCAATAATTGGTCAGATGTCCATCTGCAAGTCTTCAACTTTAACCGGTTATTTCTCAAACTCAACCAATGCATCTCTAACCAACTACTTGTTCTCCCCGTTCATTGTTGTAGTAAGTGCATTTAGCCTAATTAAGCGTAAGGAAGCCTAAACAAGTGTAATTAAGCACATCATTCCTCATATCTAAATTAAGTCATGATTAATTCCAATAAGTGTTTTTATATTTAATTTGGTAAGCATACTTTCTGATTTGATTGGGCTTAATTAGGATTTTTAGACTTAATTACATTCAATCACACTTAATTAGTCTAAATGTGTATGAACACTTTGTGAAAGTAGAAGGTATTAACTAAACTTACTTATAATAAAACACTAATTTTAGTTCCATATTAGAATGACAAAGACCCTTTCAATGGTAAGACACAAAATTATAACCTCAATGCTAATGAGGGTTTTGTAATATTTTTGGCTTCCGAGTTAATTACATATTTTATTGATGATTACACTTCGAACATGAACTCCCAATCAATTGCTTATTTACTCAATGGAAGAAAACATATACATTGGTTTTTGGACCTTGCACTCAATATGAGATTTGTGAATAAATAGCCTTCAAAATGCAAGGGCAATCGTTTTTTCTAAGTCGGGCGGGACGGTCAGAAGTTTTCGGTCGGGTCCAGAAAATCTAGATTTCTTTCTGGGGGCTGCCCCTGCCCGTATCTACCTCCCCGAAAAGCTAGTAGGGGGAGGTTTAACGTCCAGCATTTCCCACACCGAAGTTGGATGCAACCGAAGTTGGATGCAGGTTGTGAGATTTCATGAAAATAAGCAAATCCCACACCGAGGTTGGATGCAATTGTCAGATCTCGTGAAACAAGCAATTTCTCACATCGACTCAGTTGGATGCAATTTACCGAATTTCGTGAAAACCAGAGGCAATCCCACAGGTGGAATCCAGTCTAAAAACTTGGACCGCTTGACACTCCAGGTCGGTGAGGAACCCGTGCGGAAAATGGTGAACAAATTCCACCGGGGGAGGTCAGATGCATGGATGCGTGTGGGGACCGCCCGACCAGTCGGAATAAGCCTGCATATCTTGTAGGTTTCTACAGTTGTAACTTGTGGCAAATGGGATTCACCTGTAGACTTTTGATTCCACCCCTGACCCGGACCGAGTCGTCTTCATGGAACCTCGCCAGCTGAAAGTCGGATGCATGGAGCTGTTTCCCACACTTTAGAAACAGGAAGGAAGTTCATGGACTATGGTCGTCTTTGAATCCTGGGGCCCCGCTGACGATGTTTTCTCAATCGCACTGCGACGTAGTATCCGATTGCCGGGATCCCAGTCGCATACACATGGGATACATGTGCCGTCGCTTTGATAACTCAAGTCTCCTTTTGGTGATGCACCGGGTGCTGGTTATGCGTATGAGATTTCTCACCGAGTTCACGTGAAGCTGGTCAAGGTGGCTGTGTCTGCTCCAAAGTCCCAATTGGCTCCAAGTTTGGGAACGAGACCGCGGAGCACTGATTGATATGTGAAATTAATCCCACCAAGAGTTTCTTGAAAAGTTTCTGCAACCTAGCGCAAGTTTGCGTATTGTGGAACATAAGAGTTCCGCGGGGACATTGGCTAGCTCTAGAGTGATTTGTATGCTCGTAATGCTCGTATGCAGAATAAAAGGAATTTTGAGGTTGATCGTGAACAGGGCGGCGGCAGGAGGAGGCTAATTACCTGTTGCATGTAAGAAGTAGGCACGTTTGAGTGATTGTGTGAAGATGAATGACCTACTTGCACGAAGCTTCAACCGAGCGCGCGTTGCAACCTCACCCAATGAAGAAGACCTCGAGAGCCGGGAGGCTCTCCATGCCAGTGTGGAGATGTCAGCCATGGCGAGGCCCAACGACGACATGGGCCACTTCTTCAAGGAGATTGAGACCATCAAGATCGAGCAGGACAAGGTGAAGCAGTTTCTGGAGAAGCTCCAGGACGCAAACGAGGAGGCCAAGACAATCCACCGAGCAGAGGCCATGAAGGCGCTCCGCCAGCGGATGGACTCCGACATAGCCTCCGTGGTCAAGTCAGCACGGTTCATCAAGGCGAAGCTCGAGGAGCTCGACGCGACCACGGCCGCGAACCGCACGATGCGTGGCCATGAGGAAGGCACGGCTACGGACCGAACACGAGTCTCTGTCACCAACAGCCAGAGAGCGAAGCTGAGAGAGCTCATGCACCAGTTCCAAACCCTAAGGGAGCAGACGATGAGTGATTACAAGGAGACCATTACACGGCGGTTTTACACCGTCACGGGCCAGCAGGCTGACGAGGGAACCATCGAGAATATGATCCGCACAGGGGAGAGCGAGACTTTCTTGCAGCAGGCCATCAGGCAGCAGGGGAGGGGGAGCGACCTTCTTGACACTGTCCGTGAGATTAACGAACGGCACGCAGCCGTGAAAGAGATTGAGAAGCACTTGCTGGAGCTTCACGGCATCTTTGTGGACATCTCTGTGCTTGTGGAGGCGCAAGGGCAAACCCTCGATGACATCGAGAGCCACGTCAAAGAAGCAAGGTCGTTCACTGAGCGTGGTACCGTGCAATTGGTGAAAGCCAAGCGGCTACGGAGACGCAGACGCAAGTGGACATGCATCTGCATCTTACTGATCATCCTCCTCGTCGCTGTCTTGCTCATCGCCTTGCGGATCGCGGGCAAATTGTGATGATCTTCGCCATGCATGAAAGCTGCAGGCAAATCTTCATGAACATTCTCACAGGCAGCTCTTCACAGCTGATCGAAACCCCCGACGACCCCAATCCCTAGTTGCTACCTTTCAGGTTTTGAGTTTAATAGATGACGACGATTGAACGGTGGTGGAGATTAGTTCCCTGAAGTAAAGTGCTCTTCAGGTTTGTTAAATGTAGGAGAGTGGAGTTTCGAAAACTCATGAGGTTTTCAAGAGATCCACCTATTCAAGCCATCGAAGGGCACAGCTGGATTATCCATGAACAAATTCTGCAGCATAAATTGCAATCGGAGAGTGGATGTCAGGTTGCGATAGTAGCTATCGAATCTAAGTCTCTCAAACCATGTATGGAGCGTAGTCGATCTAGTTGTGTACATCAAAAAAATGGAGACTAATTGAGGAGTGAAGAATGAATGTTGAGCTAGCATCATAAATCTGCGTACTCAAGTTGTTTTTGAGTAGTTTATGGGACACGACTAGTCGATCTGCTCATGGACGGTAACGTGAAAACATGACTAGCCAAGAGAGAGTGGATGAAGAGCAGTATGCCAACAAGACATCTACCTAAGGTAGAATTACCATAACCTCGTTAACCACCCTCTAGCCGTGCACTAGACCGCTGTCATAATGGTGAAGTGCCATTTCTAAAACCGATCATGGTTCGGCAACAACTTCAATGCGTGTACACTTAGTGTAGCCAATGGGCGTCAAGTGTTAATGTACTCACGAGGTAACCAATTTAGGCAATGTTCTATATGGAAATTCGGATTATCGTGTAGGGTGTAGGGAGAATCTAGTGAATGAGTAGGGGTTTGGACAACTTTCCACTTTGAAAAATTGTAGCAATTTTTGTATAGGGCAGGAAAATATGAAACAACTTGCATTCTTTCTTCATGAATCCTTCTCGTCTATCTTGGAAAATTATCTCATGATTGTCAGACCATATCTTCAATGCGGATCACCTTATTTTCACAAGTTATGGTATTTCTACCTTGTTTGAGCCATTTATGAGACGAAATCAACTTGCTTAAATGGGCTGGAAATTGGACGTTATGGATTGCATCACTAGAAGGAAAAAGAAAAGAAAAGAAGAAGACAAATTTCATGTATTTGAGTTGTTGAGTTGTTGATGGGACATGACCGATTTGTTCGTGAACAAAAAGCGGAGGTTTGGAGGAAGTGGATAGAGAAAGCCGAGGGAAGATGTTGGAAGTGCTCTCCACTTGGACGAGCATTGGTAATGAAAGCTATTGATTTTCCGGGATTGATGATTGTCTCATTTAGAAACATCCAATGCAAAGAATGCAATTTTAGCAGTAGGTCAATGGAACACAATGATGTACATTAAACCATTTTTATTTTATTTTTCTTTTTATGGGAGCTTGCAATATGTGTGTATCTCGAGTATCTCTCATCCTTCAACACATAAATATCATCATGCGAGTTTGACTCTTGGCATGGACACAATTTGAGCTTGTTCATGAAATTGCAAGTGTAACTTAAATTGCCTTTTTTCATTTTTTTTTTTAATGCATTCATTGTATTCCGCATGTGTTGGGTATTACGAGTCAAGCATGCCCATGAATGGGCGAATCTTTAAACACATGCCAACAAGGGAGGGGGTGAAAATGTTAATTAGGTGGTATGTAGAGTCTTGGGATTGTTATTTTGATCCAAATTAACATCTAAATTGGGTTGCATACCATGAGTTAGTCTTCTTATGTTAATGTAAGATAAATTAGTACTCAAATTCTAGGTGGGGAGGGGGGGGGGAGTTTACCACATTACATATGGTAGGTGTTTGGGCAATGAATTTGCCACGGATCTTGTGGCAACCATGTGAGGTGAAGGTGAAAACCTGGGAATTGTTAATAGCTTTGAGTTATTTCACAAAAGAGAACATATTGATATGGTATTGGAATTAGCATCAAAAACCTCAAATTAGTCTACATTGTTTATGACTTGTATTGTCACTTATTATAGTGTTGTACATGATGCTACACCTTTTAATTAAAGATTCTAGTTTCCACAAATAAAGTCAAATGGGACATTTGGACATTAAGTACTTGATAAAAACCTACACTCTAAGCAAAAAGCTCAAGCATTATGTAACTCCAAATAGTCAATGACAATATGTATTACAAACAATACATGTATCCATATGATCTAGGTGCCTCTTTGAGAGATTTTTCTACTAAGAGTTCATTAGCTTGTCTTGTGTCAAAGCCTAATTTTAAAAGTTGGATGAAATTCCTTGGACCTCCTCTTTCAATCCCAAAACTTTAAGATCTAAAATAGGGTATGCCCGTGGGATCTGCCTCCCTCAATTTTAGATCAACCTATGCAAGAGTAGCTTGGCCCACCAATCCTAATATGGCATGAAACCATTTGTTTTTTTTCTTATACACAACCCCACTTTTTAAACATCCTAATTTAAGCCTTAAGAAAACTTGGATGACTTCATGCATCAGCTCTCAATCTCATCCTTTAACCAACTCATCAAGAGTTTGATCTGGAGAGTTTACGGATAACTCTAAGGTTAGATGGGCTTGAGTGGCTTTTCTTATTGGACCCCTATACTTGATTGGTACGTGGTTTGGTGAGGATCAAAAAAACAAACATCATAATGAAACATGTTAAAAAGAGATTGAACTACATCTTTAAATATTAATAACTACTCTACACTCAATAGTGAACACAATTGGGAGGACCCATGTATCTAAGTAAGAAACCAAGAAACATGCAATTCCAATAACCATAGATAAAATAAGGAAAGCCCAATTTTCAATAGATATTTCATCGTAGATTTGCTAATGCAAAACAAGTGTTATTATGAACATCTAATCGGTTGAAGTTGAAGAACACGAAAAACGAGCCAAATGATAACGCATGCCTTAATGAAGTGAGATTAGGTTAGGACGAAGTGTCCCCAAATCACTAAGAGGACGTAGTTTTGTCCCGAGGACTCCCTCATATGCAGTTGGCATGAACACAAAGCTCAATGGACGATGATGCATGCATGCTCAAAGAATGCATTGGCCATTACAATGGTCTTGACTTATCCGGGCTCTTCATGGGACTCACGCGCTTACTTACTTCCACCCGATAAGTTACATTCTCATCTTCAGTGCCTGTGGCTGTTAGTAGAGCTGTCCCAATCGCGCCACTTGTCAGACCCTAGTTGGATATGGAAATTGCCACCTCACCGTCAGGTGGCACTTCCACTCCCTGGAGCCAGCCAATCCCCTCACGCCACCTGGGTCTGTCACTTGACGCTTGGGATGTGTGGTGGCTGTCAAAGAGTCCCGGTGAAAATCCTCCAATCGACTTTTTTGTGGGTCCAACTTTGTCATATGTAAAGTGATAAGGTTCATTTAAAGTGATGAGGTTCATTTAAAGTGATGAGGTTCATTTTAGGTCTTGATGTTTTGAGAGGAAAGTGCAGTGAAGGGAATCAACTTTCCAAGGACCGACGCTGGAGATGTTCATTATCCAACGGACGAGTCCAATCCGACGCACGTTGAGAAGTTTGGGCTGAGGAAGAGCTTGTCCTAATGTCTTCAAGCCGGCCCAAAGATTTGACGCCACCTAAGAGCCACATGGGATGAGTGAGTGTTCGTGCCCAACCATGATATAAAGCCCTTGAGTTGGATTTGATGAAACGGTCCTATTGGCCCAACCCAAACGATACCTTAAACAATGTCTTCAACAATTTGTGCATGCATCGTTGCAATAAAGTGCTACATATGATGCACATGTAAACTACAATTATGGCAACACCATAACGAATATTCTTTCTAATGAATATCCTCCACTTCAATTTGATGCACCAAACATGCCTCTTTATGTAGCACACGTTGACAATCTCCTAGCTCCAATGTATATGTTTGAGGTTGGCATGCCAACTCATTCTACGTCCAAAGGTGAAACAACTATGAAGGTCCGGTCACACGAAGTGGTTAGTGAATAGTAACACTAAACCTTATGTGGCACATGATGTATCACTTCATGTTAAAAGCAAAGTGATGAGAAATAGTTTAGTGCTAAATAATCATCACTTCCAAGAAACAACCAATTGAGTCAATATGTGACTTTACCATTGGATGCGAACATACGAGTGCTCTAATATCATAAACATGCCATTCTTAGTTGATGTTACGCCCTTAACACTATGGATGGCTAACAATCGGTTTGACCAAACCCTTACCTATTCACGTCAACCTATGGTTGGTGTCGTTCTCTCTCACTCACACGTTGCCAAAGTCTTATTCCTCGATCACATTTTACGATGTTGCGATGCCTCGACGTCTCAACTCCTTTTCATTTCATAAGTTGATAAGGATGGTATCCAACATTTTAAATACCTCTCAATCGGTTTCTAGGAAGGCTACAACAAAAGCAAAGTTCACCTTAGTGTGTACTTTGGTGTACTATCTCCCCACTATCTCATAGAAGGATATCGCTAACTTGGTACATATTTGTTAGGATATGTGAGTCCATGCTTTAAAGATCCAAGAAAGAACCAACGGTGTGGGGCACCCGGCCTTTATCTCTCGGGAGCTACACACAACCACAACATATTAAGCTTATTAGGGTTTACTCCCGGCTCACTTGCCCAACACACATGGACCCATGCGAATGTTGGTGAGAGGGGTGCATATGGCGAGATGGATAAATTGATGCACACGAGCATACCTCTTATCCATTCAACATAAAAACTTGATCCCGTGTAGATTTAGGGTTGTTTTTGTCTCACATAATGTTGAGTCAAAGTCTTGAATAAATGTAGGTTGCTAGTTTCAAATTCCACGTCAAACAATCATTACGATCATATACAAACACATGCCAATGTCCCTTTACATATTAAAGCCCACAATACATAAGCAAATAAACAATATGATGCTTCAACACTACCCCAACAAAATTTGCCTTGGGAGATCTTTTGAGATTAATTGCATGTTGTCTTACTTGGGATGAATTTGGTGGTTCTCAAGGAAGTACATTAAATATGATGTTTAGTGCCATATGGTGTTCGTCCATTGGCCAAAACCCTACCTTCTTTTGTTAGCAACCCGTGGTGAAATATTGTCATGGATGAATGAATTTTGGATGAAAATCATCTCGGTAAGTGACAGAGATTGCAACACTGTAAATCTATAATCCCCTCAAAAATTTACAAATAATGACAAATAATGTAGGGTTAACATTTCAGTGTTGGTGACACTATATTGTTGTTTACAATTAGTGTCGAGCGAGAGAATTAGAATTGGTGACACTAAATATCACATTTAGTGTAGTACCCAATGTTAAGTTTGTTTCGTTATTTGTAAAGCAGCGGATATGGTGATATATATCGGAGGGAAGGAGCCTAACCTATATATGTCATGGATGAAATTCTACATCCATCTACAATAACTCCATTAGTGTCCTCTTTATAGATTGAAATAATTCACAAAACATTAGCCTAACCAATAAAAGTGGTCTCTTGTAACATAACATGTTATACTCTTAGGGCCGGTTTACACTACGGTGGAGAAGGCCTCCGGTCGGTCAAGAATGCTTGGCCAAGACATGGTTATATGAGGCAAATGGTGGATGTGCCGGAGAAGAATTAAAGGCAATAAAATATTTCTTAAGGAGTCTTGACCGGTTGAAGTCTAAACACCTAGAGGAGAAGTTTAGCGGAGAAGTCCACTGGAGAAGTCCACCGGTGAAGAGAAGTTCACCTAATGGTGAAGATTTTTTGTGATAAAAAACCATAATTCTCTACATTCACATTGTATCAAAAGATTTCAACAAGAATTGTGTTCATAAGAATTGTGTAATATAATGTTCAATTTTATTCAAAAGATAATGAAAATTGCCAAATTGCCAATTGTCAAGTTTGGCCCATGTAGGAAATAAATGTCTCCTTGGGTGTTTAAGAATGAAGAGGGGGAAAACCCATACACATTGGACAAAACATTACTCTTTGGTATTATTTAAGACATGCTCTCCTCTTAATCATCCTCATCAATTTCTCTCTTCTTATCTTTGATTTTCAATCATGGATAATCGAAGAAGAGAGATTTTGTGCTCTCTTATGATCTTTATAATTTTGAAGTATTTTATCGTTTCAACTATGGCGATACAAAAAACCATCATGTATCACCATACTGCTTCAATTATGATGATGGCATATTTTTTGTTTGGGAGCAAGGAGAGGGTGGTGTGGAAATTTGACCGGCCAAGTGGATATGTGTCACAATTTCTTCTTGGATCATATAATGCAAAAATGTTCAAAGATCGTGTACGGGTGAGTAAGCCTACTTTTTTTTTATTCATGTCATTTGCTTGGACCCATGTTGAGCAAGAAAGATACAAAATTAAGACTTTGTATTCCAATAGAGTGTAGAATTTCTTTGACATTGCATCAATTGGCAACCGGTGATACTTTGCATACACTTGCCGGGTTGTATGGTATTTCAAAGTCAAGTGCTTCAATCATAGTGAGAGAAGTATGTGAGGGTATGTGAGGGTATTGAAATCTACGGTCCAGGATCTGTTTTTGAAAATTAAATTTTTATTGAGTTGGGCTTCTCCGGCCTCTTGAGGCCGGAGAAGCCCAACTCCAAAAAGTGCCGCCATGTAGGCGGCCATGTCATTTTATCATCCACGAGAAAAGTTCATCACCATTGTTTTCTTCACCTAGTGTAAACACCCACCGATCAAGAGTTGCATTTTCGACCAATCACAATTGAGAAACGCCCTTTTTTTCATGACCGGTGGACTTCTCCACCGTAGTGTAAACCGGCCCTTATTAACTCTGTCCCATATCATGGGATAGACGCATTGTAGAGAATGACTTTGAATGGTACTAGGGCTTGGGCAATGCATGTAAGGTCTTAATGGATATGTTTGGTGAAATATAGCGAAAGCTCAGTGGAGGCTTAATGAAAGTCCCAATTTAATACGAAAAGAGCTAGTAATTAAGAATGATTACTATCAAGATGTCATTTCAAGACATAGCCTCTTGTGGCAAAGCCACATTCCCTTGTTTAACTTTTAGTTTCTATAAAACTAAAAGCAATCATTCACTCTACCATATACTTTTACCACTTCCAACATTTCACTCTTAAAAAATAGGATTCTTTTCTACATTCAACCTTTGCGACATGATGAGATGCAACATTGCAAAGTTTTTTCATACTTTATGGTAAAGACTTTTGACAATTTCATCAACTTTTTCATAACACACGAAGGCAAGTAATATAACCTAGACATTCCATTTCTTTCAAATATTATATAGAATATGCTATAATAAAGTATGCTCTTATTAAAGTATAAGTAGCTGATATGACGATTAACGATTACCGATAGGATGATCGACGATTATCAATCCATATGATTTCGGGGCCAGTTCACATGGGGACCCAAGTCCCACTCATACTAGCAAGTCCCAACATGGAGGCAAAGTTCCAACTTTTGAGCCTCAAGAAATCATCAAAACATGGTTAATTGTCATTAGAATCAGATTTTGATTATTTCATGCAAAAATATTCACGGGACTTGTGTTGAGAACTGGGTCTAGCTTTTTGCTTGACTCAACTCTCAACACAAGTCTAGAGCCTCACCTCCAAAAAGTATTGCCATGTGGGCATCCATGTCATACTTGGGACTTGGGCCCGTGTGTCAACAGGCCCCCAAAAGGCTTGCATGCAGAAGTCCTACGAGGATATAACCTCGGAGCATACTAAGTTATGGTACTGGGAGTCAGTAAATAAGCATTTAGCATATACCAGCAGGCATCATACCCACTTAGGAAGACACTTGCAGTGTGAACACATATAAGTGCCAGCTCAGCCCTAATCCCCGGGCCCAAGTGGCAGGGAAAACACTCCGAGAGAGCGAGAGAGAGAGAGAGAAAACGAGAGAGAGAGAGAGAGAGAGAGAGAGTCAAAGGTGTGGATTCGACGCAAACCGCAGACACACCATTCACTTCAACGCATTTGAGGAGATAGACGTTCGATTGAGAGGGCGCACTAGTGGCACATAAGAATAAAGAAGATTCATCGGAAGCTCCTTAGAAACCCCAATTTCTCCCTGCGCCCCCGGTCTCGGACAATCCGCCACGGCACCGCTTCGTTAGTTTCGGGAGCAAGCCTTCCCTGTCCTTTGTTGCCGTTTCTTTTCGGTAGCTATGGCGGACCGTCTGTTCTCGGTTTGCACGAGGTAGCTTTAAGCGACTTGTGGAGTACGAGGGAGGGGAAGTTTGTTTGTTTGGGGGGTTGCTTAAACGAGGGGAGTTGAGTGTTTGTGTGGTGGTGGGTTTTCGGTGAATTTCATCGTTGGAGATGGATGGTGCGTCGTTGCAGGCTGGGTCTTCGAAGTTTTTGGTGCAACGGTGTTGGGTGTCGAAAGCAGAGGTCAGAAAGACGGCGTCGGGAAGGTCAGGGTGGAGTGGTTGGTGTTGTAGTGGGTCCAAATAACAAGCTGTAAATTGGCTTTGTGTTTTATTGCGTTGGTGGTGGTGGTGGCGGGGGAAGCGGCATTGGAAGGTTGGCAGGTTGCAGAGGGATTATTTCTTCGACGCAATGGGAAGAAGTAAGCAATTCTTTCTTTGTTTACAGAGCTTGGATTTTGGTTTCGATTAATGGCTGCACCGCTTGGTCTTCGTCTCTTTGGAAATGACATTTTTAATCTCCAATTCAGCCACTTCCTTTGCCTAGTTCTGAGTTTCAACAGAAGATGTGGCCTCGTTTTTCAGCTTTCTTCTACATGGGCACAGAGAGGAGTCCTTAAGCATAAGAAAGGTCTCTCTGGCGCATGCTTCTGCCTGCTTTGCAACTCACATATGAATGAAATGGAGAGTTCGCACCGTCTGTTATTTGTTTAGCTACTCTTGTTGGCAGTTGGCTTCGCTTGCTCTTCGTCTTTTCGGAAATGGCATTTTGTAGCTCCATTTCAGCCACTTCCTTTGCAGTTTTGAGTCTTCAAGAGAAGATTGCCTCCTTTTCTAGCTTTCTTTTACATGAGCATAGAGAGGAGTTCTTACGCATAGAAAAAGGTCTCTCTGGGGCGTGCTGCTGCCTCCTTTGCAATTCACACGTGGATGAAATGAAAAGCTCGCGCTGTCCGTTAGTTGTTTGGCTACTCTTATTGGCACTTGTTGCAACCTATCCATAGTTTATTACCAAAACTGAAGGTTGTCACAAGTACCAAGGCTTTGGAGGGTTCCTAAGAGGGGAGCTTGTCAAAGCCCTCGTAGCGAAATTAAGTGTGTCTTCTCAAATAAACTGAAGTTTTGGCTTCTGGCTTTTGACTTTTGTTTTTCTTCGGTATTTTGTCTTTCCTCTCCTGGTTTCCTTCATGTCGAAATTGAGGACTTAGTATACACTCTATGCGATAATTTGCTTGAGTTACCTCCGGAGATCAGTAGCAGAAACTCAAGACAAGGATTATTCACTGTCAGAGGGAACTGATGATGAAGTTAGCGGGAAAGTCGTGGAAGGTGGCTTCTTCCATACAGATAGATTGTTGTGAATGGCCTCTGGTCAAATGACATACCATTCTTGAGCTATTCGCTCATGTGTGATTTGTTTTGTATTTCGCTCTTGTCTTTGGTTGCTTTCTGTTGGTTGCTTTGTATTCAGTACGGAACTTTAAAAGCTTGAGATGAACTATGTACCTCTCCCCGAGTCTTATTTCATAGTTTAGTGGTTACCTTTACCTGTCATGTACACAGTCACAAGGATACTTTATTACTAAATTTCCTTATAGAGACTTAAGGTAGTGAAAATCTAAGGTCTTGCAAGTCAGAGGAAGGTAAGTCCAAGGAGCTCCCAAATTATGAGCAGTTCAGATATGCATTGCCTAAGCTCGGATGGCTTTGCTTGCTGTAGGTACGATGCCTTTAGTATTCTTGATTTAAATTATATATCTTTGCTTTTCTTGTGCAGGTAGGTTGCAGCGAAAAGTTGCGAGAGGGGATGAAGACCCTGGCGAGGGGTCTGACTCTCTGAGTTCCCCGTTGGCAGGCTCTCGCTGGTCAGATGGGAACCCTAATGTGGTAGAGGAGGTGCAAGCTGGTAGCTCTGCACTCGAAGGATCTTTGGATGCCCTGTATGAAAAAAGGTATTCTATTTCATGGCTTTCTGATGGTCTGAATTTAGCCTATGTGAAGCGCAGTGCAAGTTGTCAAGGTGAAGTAGTTAGAATTAGTGTGCTATTAGCTCTGGCTTTCAATAAATACATATTATTGAATTGATGCCACATTTACATTGCTTGAGACCCACACAAAACCCACTTGGATATTGTAGTTTTGTATTATAAAAGATGAATCAGGAAGCACCTTGTAGTATCATTGGAGCAGTAGAGGTGACAATGTTCTTCTATGTGGTGGTATGCAGGGCGGCTACGAGGGAAGCAGGTCTGAAAGGTCTAATCAGAGCTTTCACACAGGAGGTCATGTCTAACTATGTTGAAAACAAGTACGTGTATTTTCTCTCTCTGTACATGTCCTCTCTTTTGTTGCTTTTCTTTGATTTGATTTAATTTGATTGTATCTGTAGTGCACCAGGGTGTAGGTGGTTGAGCGTACATTGTTGGTTGGAAATTGTGCGGCTTTCTGCAGCGTGAGGTTAAGTAGTTCTTTTCGTTTGCTTTGGTTTGCAGGTACGAAACAATTGGACATCAGCTGCTTACCTGCGTAAAGAAGGGAGGCTCTTCAGAGATTGCCTTAGCAGCTCGAGCTCTTGGTCAGTGATGTCCTATTGCGAAGCTTGAACTGCCATTTACACAAGTGGATATATATTTTTTGGATTGCACAAAGCAAGTGAAAGGATTTTCAATGGGTGCTTGTCATTGACAGTGATGGAATTGGCTCTTGGCAGGTTTGTTGGTACTTACACTTGGAGTAGGTGATGCTGCAAGTCAAGTAAAGGCAGAGTGTGAACAGTACCTTGTGAAAATTGCCAAGTCGGCATCTGCATCCACTTCTAGGATAGCTGTAAGATTTCTCCTCTTTTTCAAATTTTCTCACGATTTCTTTGTACGCAATCTTCTCAAATTCTTGTATGGACGTATCCTCACATTGGGTGCTTTTTCATATGCTGGGGCAGGCACTGGAGGCTTTAGCAATCATGTGTTTTGTCTGCAATGTCGATGAATATAAAGAGGAAGAAATGGCCATTTTCTGGCAAATATTTGGACATGCTGGTGTCGAAGCTTCAGACCAGGTATTGCTACCTGCTATCCATAACTGTCTTGCTGTGCTGATACATGTTTTGAAAGCACTTTAAGCAGGATGATGTGGAAAAGGCAATGAAGTATATATTGAAATACCTTATGTAGTCAATCAAAGGTTTTATGCACTGATTAATCTTGTGCTTGGGTGACTGCAGAAGCTGAAAGTTCATCAGCCTCCAGATGCGGTGAAAGCAGCTGCATTGTCAGGATGGACTCTCCTTTTATCCACGTTGATGCCCTTGCAAATACCTACAGCCCTCTTGACTTCGTAAGTCTATGTTCTTGACCTATTTTTCATGGGGGCCTTGGTCTGACTTCCATTCTAGAGTGTCACAATTTATGTAAGGTTTGTGGGCTTATGTGGCCACTTTTCATAATTGAAAACCTACATTTGAGTGATATATGGCAAGGCTTGCAGTTAAGAATATAACCAAACAGACGTGTTACAATGAGATTGGACTATGTGCTCGAAATGTTGACACCATTCTAGGTTCAATAGGTAACGCAATGGGGAGGGTCTATGTGATTGTTTTAAGAGAAAAGAGTATGTCTATGTTGATCTACTATATAGCTTTGATTCTGAAACTTGAAATGAGAATCTTTGTGATTTGCAATTGCTAGCTGGATCCAATTCAATGACCAAAATTGTCTGTGGAAGTGGAAGTGCCCACAATAGGGCTGCATATGTTATATATGAAGAAACCTTTAGTGTACTCTTTGTGTCATGAGAGCTAATTTGGACTTTTTGCTAATTTGGACTTTTTCTTCAGGAGCTTCCCGGTGTTGTCATTGCTCTTGGAAAGTCAGGACATGGCAGTTCGTAGAGTAGCAGGGGAGGCAGCTGCTACACTCTATGAGGCAATTTATGATGGTGCTGATACTGGAGGTTGTGACAGTGAATCGACAGACAGTTCTATTCCTGACCTTGAGGAAGTAACCAAAGATCAGGTGCTGCATCAAATGAAAACCCTTTCCGTAAGTTCGACGAAAAAATTTCAGACACGGAAAGAACGGGCATTGCAGCGTAAATCTTTCCGGCAGTTGTTGACCACACTAGAGGTATGTGGTCGTTCATCCTAAGAATCCTCTTGTTGATTCACATTGGGACATGTGTCAATTATGCTAGAGCTTGGGGGCCTGTGCCCTTTGAAATCTACAAAACTCTTGTTGGTGGAAAAGGCCACCTAGACCGTCCCACTTCACTTCACACTACACCGTCTATGGTATTTAGTGTCCTGTACACTATTTGCAAAGGGCCTAAACTAGATGCCCAGAGGTCTCAAAGTGTTTCGCCCGCTAACTGCAGATATGATTTCATAAGTAACTTCTTCAAGTGAAAAATATCTTTATTATGACATTTAGAGTAGCACATTGGGATACGGTAGATGATAGTCTTGCGTTTTAGTATTCAGGGGAAGATATTCTTGAGCTTACTAATTGTAAGTGTCATGCGTTTAAATTTTAGTATGCCATGGGAAGATACTCTTGAGCATACTAATTGACATCCACCTCATAACACTATGGAACTTACTCATCCTAAGATATTAGGAAGCGCACTCGAATGCCAAGTGTCATGAGAGAACACTTGTGGTGAAGTTGTTAATCATCAATATAACCTAGCATACGCTTCAAAATGCATGAAAAACCTAAATGGAGTCTTACATGGCATGCAATGGATAATGTTTCATGGTCTACCGGATTTTGCTACAAGCCCATCTCAAATAGTGGGTCTAACACAGAACTTGGAGACCATGACATTCCAAAACTCACAACCCTTGATTTATTAAAACTTATTGTGTGGAGGGGCCAACATGAATAGGGTGGTTGCGTATGTCTTTACACTACACTTGTGATCAGACGAAATCCTGTTTCAATTTTCCATGGTTTTAAGGGCCCTACAATTTCATAGTCGTAGTGTACAGGGGCCCTTAACCCCTAAATGCCCAAGAAGCTAAAAGGTGGTTGCGAGCGTTTTTCACATATATATCTCTCAAGGCAAACTTGACATAATAAAGTTTTGCACTGTCTAGATTAAATGGATCGAAATTTCATATCAATGACTCTAATATATGGACCTTGAAGTGGTTGGAACCCTTAAATTAGCTGTTTTGGGAAAGTAACAATGTCGGTGACATGAATATTTTTGGTTTTTTCCACCAAATTATGCAGTTCCAGTTTTTAGCCAATCATATCAAAGATCAAGTGATTTTGATACATTTTGGATTTTTTATTATTTTCTGAAGGAAAATGCTTGTAAAATGATTTGGTGGAGACCAAGAATAAAGATTCATAATCCAACTGCACAGATGTGATTTAAAATTGACTCCCTAAAACTCTCTCTTGTATGCCAACACAAAATTAAGTTTCTGATTCATACTTTATAGTACATCTTTGATTCAAGCTAAAACCCCCAGGCTTTTAGGGGTTAAACTATCTCAGGTCACCTGTCTAAAGCAGCCAGAGTCAGTGATGTGTGAAGCATTTAACTCATCTTAAATGATATAGGTAAGTTCTTTTCTTGATTTGCTCATCTTTACATTGACCAGGATGGAGTGCCTCGGGAAGTGAAAATAAAGATCCCCAAGTGCAAGGTGTTGATTATCAGAACCTGGAGTGAAACCGTACAGGTGGCTGGAACTTCCTTTTTTCTCTGTTGCTTTGCAATGTTCCATATCTTTCTATTTTCTATGCTCCACTCTCCAAGTGACATGTGTGTTTGTGTCTTTTTTTCACTTTCCAAGTGACTTGTCTGTTTGTGACCAGTATTTCATTTGGAAAATGTTTAATCAAAGGGATCAAGCCTGTAATTTAAAGGGAAATACTAGATTATTTATGAAATTTGCTGATGTTGTTTACCACTAGTAGAGGCAACTTTGAAGCATGTGTGAATGCTTTTGTTCTTTCTATGCTGACCAGCTGTGTTTTGTTAATGCAGTTGAATGGTTTAAAACGGTTCCTAGGTGAAGGATTCCAAGTGCACATGCAGGTCAGTTTCTCACAACTTTGCTTTGTACATGCCATCTCAAATTGGTGACACCTGAAGAATGCATTTTGACTCTCTTAATCTTACTGCAACTATAATGCTATATTACTACCTAAGTGCAGTTTAATAATCTTAGTGTATAATCTCCATTTGTAGTTTGAGTTGTATCCTGGGATGATTAGTTTTACTTCTCTTTCCCTACAGGTGTATGCCCATTGGGAAAGAAAAGTTGAGTGTTCTGTGTTTGGTATTGACAATTTGGATGTGTGTAGACCTTCGCAATAAATACCCTTCATGGCTGTGTGAACAGAATAATACCCTATTGCACGATATATTTGGCATTGAAGTTGAAGATGTGCCCGTCTTACTCAGCTCAAAAGAAAAGGTACTGGCAGCGATTCTGTCTAGGAATCACATAGTTCTTATGAGGGGTAAAACATGAGAGCATTTGATAACAACTATTGTTTTTCTTACAAATTGCTGTTATAAGATTGAAAGTGGCCACTTCCATTTTGCACCTTTATATGTCTTTAGAGTCTATATGAAAAGCACACCTCTATAAAGTGGCTTAAATTATTTGGCAGAAGTAATCTCATTAACTTTTGAAATAATAGAAGAAATTATCCCATTTAAACATGTAATGTAGTTGTTCAATTGAAGTAGTTGTGAATTTTACACCACATTAAACTCAAAGGGCCGTAAAGTTGTTGCACCTCATTAAACTTATAAATTTTGTCAGAAATATGGGATGAGTGAATTACTACGTCTGTTTTTTCGAAGTCTGTTATTCAATTTTGTTGGCATCATTGGGTGCAGAAAATGCTGTGGTCGCCTAATTCCGCTGCATGCAAGGCACGCACCAAACTTCTGAACCGCACACGATTGAATAATCAGGTGAACCTCGAAGAAAGACCCTCTCACCACCCATTGATTCTCATGTTGTAACTTGACATAGCTTATCTCCACTGGAGTTAATGATTTTAAGCATTATTGATGGTAGATTCTCATGGATTCATGTTTGTTGTGGTTATTGCAGGCTGAGAAAACTGCTCATTTCAGTACTGATGAGTGCGACAGTGACTGATTCATCCGAATCTCAGTTATATCTCATTCATACTACTTATAATTACCATAATACTTGTTTCAAGATTTCAGCAAATAAAGAAAAGAAAACCATTTAGGAATTGTATGTCGAATCATTGATTGAACCATTAAAGATACCGACAGACCCAACAATACCACTTCAAGCTGTGCAGGTGGAGAGAAGTGATTATTGTTCATGGAATGTGTTTTAGCTACAGATTAGGCCAGGACCTTCATTTTCAGGATATATTTCCTCAAAGTGGTGGGCACATGCCCTTGTTAGAAACATTGGTGACAAGCTCTGGTCAGCACCCAGTTGCCCAATTCATGTTAACTTCCTGATTGTATTGTTCTGATTTACCAGAACCAAATTTCTCATGATACAGTAATATACATTTGCTATTATCTTAGTTCATTCCAGAACTAATTTTGCAGACAAGTTTGCTATGTGATGAAGTTAGATGGACAGTTATACTTGACCCAAATTTCTGTGCTCAGATTTCGGGAGTCTGCAATTTCTGTGTCCAAAACATTCTTCAGTGTTTGCCAAAAACATTCTGGGGCTGCCTTGCACATGGACCAAGAGCTGTGACAATGAAATTTAAAGGCCTTTGAAAATCATCCAAAGGCCCCCATTGCAATAAAATGTTATTTGGGGTCCATGGCAATTTGATTGCTTGTCACAGCCCCTAATTTTGTGTTAGACCTGCTAATTTTGGTGGGCCTGAGGCAACATCTAGTAGTCCACTTGGTGCCATGTAACATATCATATAGATTTTTCATTTATTTGAATTTGTTTGGTCATTCAAGCTTTCAAGGTCTAGTGTAAAGTGAACTTGGACCTTCTTTGGCCTCTTGACCGATCACATAATTTATATATCACGGGTCAAAGGTCCTCAAGCTCCAGTGAAAAGTGGCCCGCAGCTTGGAATAAAAGTCCTTGAAACAATGTGCATTTCATTTGAACACTTTCTTAAAGGTAGTTGCTATTTGACCATAACATTAACTAGTTGTGTGATGAGGTTTATTGGGCCATGTCGAGTAGAGGGGTGCCTATAATTGATCACTTAAGAGGTTTTGTGTAAGATGTGGAGAAGTATAAGGTGGTGCAACTTTTTTCCATGCAGGGAAGATAAAAACAAGGAGGATTGTCGTTTTTCGGCAATGTTATTTCTTAAATTGAAATTGGTTGGCAATTAAAGAGGTAAGGCAACGATCAGCAATTGTTGATGTTGAAGATGAAGAAGGGCACCATAAACTGACATCCAAACGTTGACGCTACAAGGACCCCAAAAACACCACAATTTGCAACCACAATCTCATTACTAGATCAAAAAACAACCAGAAGAATAAGAGAAGAAAAACCACCTATGAACTCCATCCTCACTCCACCTGCAATGAGCTCCACAATGAGAAACCTTTAGGGTTCCCATAGAGTGGTCTTTCCCCTCTCGTCCTAAACCTTAAATTTCATAGAGGAATGTAATTCATATATTGGATGAAATGTTCATTTGGATCTCTTGTAGATAACCCACTTCATTATAATTGACTATGAGCTTAAAAGCAGAAATCCAACTAGGATTAGATGAATAATATGCCTAGTACACTTACAAAATCTAGAATAAATAATACATGTACCTTATGCATATTTTGTAACCCCTAGGCACAATTAATACCCCTCTTGTGTACGCATGTGGGTCCACTCTTTCAACAATGATTAGTGCACCCCCAAAGGGCGGGGTAGAATGGCTTAGCAAGCAAAACCTTGCATGCTCCAAGTAGCAATGTGCTCTAGGGTGCTTCAAGTTGGCATTTGTCCATGGATCTCTCCAGTGATCGAGGAGATTTTTGGGCATAATCGGTTGAGATCCTAGTGTTTGCAAGTCCACCCGGTTACATGTTGACATCCTCCGGTTTTCCTTTATGAAATTGGAGTATATTCTATAGATTCCTTTAAAATGATCGGTAATTTTCCTGCAGTCTTGAACTTCAACTGGTTATTCCTCAAACTCAACTGGTTCATTTGTAACTAACTGTCGGTTCTCCCCGATCATTGGACCTCTCTTAACAAACTTGTATTAATTTATTTTCCCTAACCCTCCCATTTCCCTTGTTGAAATCCTCCCGCTTCTCCCAAGGGACGATTGCCACATGACTTTTCCTCCCCCATGGAATTCTCCACGTCCATGACAAATCCTTGAATGAGAAAGAGCTCAAAGATGGCGGTTGCACTCCACTCCTAAGATGCTCCAAAATTGCCATGTTTTGTAACATGTGCACTTTCATCATAATCGTCCTCCCTTTTTGGAGCAAAATTGTCCATCTTCTCCTAATCTCGGAGCTATGCGACTCCAATTGTGGACATGTGTAGCGAAATTAGGGTTTGGATGTCGCAAGGGAGTTGGAGAAATGAGCGGCAATGCGCCCTTGGTTTCAAATGCCTTGACGCACCTAAGATCATCTAGGGAATGTTGTTGGGTAGACTGCTTGTGCCATGGGCTATGGCATCTACCACTCAGAGCGTCCCCACCAGACCGGGCATGGGGCATGCCAACGCCCAAAATGGGGCATCCCGGGTTCTTAGGTGGCGGTACCGGCATAAATTGAGCCCCACCAGTGTCCGGTCCCTCATAATTTAGAACCGACCTGGGTATAGTAAAGACCTTCCCCCGCCATAAATGGTTCAGATAACGACCCGCCAAGAGATTACTTTAATATGAGATACTCCGATATCTTACTTTATCCCATGTCAGATAATTGGTGTCGTTGTCTTATTGATTGCTTCCTAATTATACCGGGGGTATGCCTAGGCTTTGGTGGGCTTTGACTCAAGATGAGTTGCCCTGCCCAAGAGGAGGGCTCCCAAAAAGTATAAAATATTATATACTCTATTTGGGCTGTACCCGATCTGATGGGGATGCTCTCACCGTGTGCACTAGGTGACTATGTTTTACGACAACATGGGTGTGTATGGGCAAAAGTCACATGCAAAGCATGCAATTCATGGAACATGAGTTGAGACCTAGAAGATGGAACACTGAACAATCCATTGGGTTACGAGGGTCTTGCGGGTCACTAGGCTTGGCAATGATTTTAAAACATACGCCACAAGTAATGTGAGAGGAAGTTACCCACCTAAATGGGAGAGGACTAATTATAAGCAAGTTATAGGTTAGTTGCTTATTAATAGTAAATATTTGTCCGTCCCTATCAATGCTAAGTGGCAACCTCACCTAAATAGTAGCTACTAGTACTACACCGATCATCCCACTTAGTGCGTGGTACTATTCGGAGGTATGCATTGCTTTAACTATTTAATGAGAATGTAATTATCTACCAAACAAAGTCAAATATGTTCTATAATGTCCAAATATCCTCTTGTAACTTTTGTTGGTAGAAATTGAGCTCATGAGTACGTAAGATGTTATTGCACTGCATAATTCCGAATAGTAGCATGCATTAATTGGGATAATTAATATAGTAGTGACCATGTTGGGGGTACAAACTTCTTGTTGTGCTAGACCATTTGTCTCGTTAGTGTGGGTGACCATTTGGAGTTATGCAATGCTATAACATTTTACTAAGTGTATCACTTTATACCCCAAATAACATAAGTAGTTAGTATGCACACCGAAGAAAATGATATAACTTAGTTGGTAAAAATTAAAATGCCGGCAAAAAGTTCTAGCAACACGTAACTCCGAATGGTGTCCCACACTAATTAGACAAAACAATATAGCTTATGACCAACATCAGAAGCACCCCTGCATGACACAAATACCTCCCTCCTTCTCATTTACATTGATTTTATACATGTTGCCGAATTTAGGAGTGGAAGTTCAATTGCTTGTTGAATAATGTTATGACCAAGCGACGTCTAAACGTAAATAAGTTGAAAATAATTTGTAATATAAATCTTGTAAAAAGGAAAGAAATTAAAAGCTAAAATGAGAGGAAGTTGAAAAATGCAACACTACCAATATTACCCACATCATTACCTCTTTTTTTGTCCTTTTACTTTACTTTTCTATACGGTGTTCTCTGCTTTTACTTTTGTTACATATGGGTATAAATTAGTACTTTTGCAATGATGATGAACTTAAACTTTATATCCCAACTGGTTACTTCTTTAATCATTCTAATCGTCGAGGTTGCGAAGATATCGGTGAAATTTGTCATTGACAAGTTCTGGTCCACACATTCTATAAAATCCAGAGAGCTTTGCATAAATTTGTTGAGAGAAAGAAAATAAGTATACCATGGGCTGCCATACTGGAAGGGCGAGGTCCTCATGTGCACAATGTGCTCTAGACTTGTGTCAACAAGCAAAGGAGCGTGAATTAGAAGAATTGAAGGCTAAAGCACGTGAATGTGCTTTGGAGATTGAATCAGCTTGTGAAAACTTGGACGAAGAAGATGCTTGGAAGGCAAAAATGCGTCGACGGGCAATGGACGTGGAATTGGCATACACAGAGTTGAAGTTGCGCAAATCACAACTCCAAGAGGTCAAACGCAAATCAAACAAAGACAAATATGGACTTTTGGCATTTTGTTTTGTTGCCCTTTGTAACATTGTCGTGGACAAGATTCTTCACTGGCCCTTATACTTGATATAATGTTTCTTTGTTTCTTGCTCAAACGAGTGATGAAGCAAATGAGGAATTTATCTTGCCCCAAGACTTAGTAATGAGCTAGAAAAAGAGGTTGAGGCTCACCTTCATCAATTTCGTCCTCCTATAGAGGTGGTGTTCCAATTTACATACTAGAGTGAGTGTAAAATTTGTACACCAATTTTGGAAACGTGTGTTTTCATGTTGTCCAATCTTATTGAAATAAATTAGAAGAGTGGACTTTGTAGTTGCTAAATGATGTTACAATTTCAGAATGCTTGAAAATGAAGTATCTATATGTTTTTACATGTATGACTGCACTATAGTAAATGCCCTAGAGCACTTTGGCCACACTCTCACTTGGTCCTATAGTCTACACTAAATATTGTATTCAGTGCCATATGGTATTTTGTGTCACTGTGGTAAGTTTTCTAGTGATACTTCTTATGAATAACTCTACAAGTGTTGTCATCCCCAAATTACTTTTAGTTCATCCAAATTCTTTTTTTTAATATTTTTTTTATCACACAAACAAAAACACAACTCTCCCCTTCTCACAAACACATACAAACACTCCCAAAGCCTCTACCAGTAGAACTATCCACAACCAATTCCACAAAATTCCCACCACTAAAGAGCTAGTACATTAGCGGTTCATTCACACCCATTCACACCCCCTAATAAGGATGGCACATGTATTCTAGCCGGTTTTGGAGTCTACAGCAAATATAACCAAAAATCATAGCATAAATACTCCCAGGCTACCCAAACATATTAAGAGCATAACTCAATGCAATCCTCTTCTGTTTAGAACATACAATGAACTTAGTCACAAAAAACCAATAAAATCTACATCTTCACAGATGATTTTAATATGTACACAAAGGTTCCTAGTAAAATTCCGATTAGATAAACACAACAAGCAATACATGTCATTGCTGCAAGCACAAATGAATGCACCCCTCAAGACAACACCATACCAACACATGCAAAACACATGCACAACTCATTGTTGCACATGTTTAGCTCGCTTACGTCTAAACATTACAAGTGTCATTGGTATAGCCAAAGAAGCCACCCCCCCCCCCCCTTTTGTTTTTAACACCAACCATTCCCTAAACTTTGTCCAAGAAAAGCACGACAAATACAACTTGCTCATAGATGCTCTTTGACAAAAAAAATTGAAAGCTTGTTATATTACAACTTGGGCTAGAGGAGCGATCCACACCCTAACTATGTAATACTTCACAAAACTCAAATTACCCAAACGCCTCATCAAACTCTCATGAAAAAGATACACCAAATATCTATAAAATACCTAACCTACAAGAAAAGTAGAAAGAACCAACATCTTAACCAACCCTCAAAATAAAATTATAATCACACAACATAAAGACCCCAATATATATATGACTACACTCACAAGTGAGCAAAACCCTCTTACTTACAAGTAGGATTTACATCACAAGAGAGAGCATCTGTGCATGGGTGGGTACTCTCTACTGACGAATGGGTTTTTATTCATGCAAGTGTCAAAAAACATTTGCGTTCATTTCTTTTTGTTTTTATTTATGCCCATATAGAAAGGCCCTCAGTGTGATCAACATATAATCAACAATGAACAACATTCCACTAAAACATAGTATTGGAGAGAGCTCTCTATTTCGACAGATAACAAGTATTCCATCTGACACGTGTCATTCCTACAATTGGGTGAGACCACTTGACATGGGATTGATAGAACGCCCTCCGGTATGCTCAAAGACCACAATATGTTCGTGTACTGTAGATTTCCAACTCAACATTGAGCATAGCGAGAAAGCTGTGAAGGTTCTTCGGTGCCCGATTGCTCACGGCGGATGTTTGGCCGAATCTTGAAGCAATTTCGATGGTGCTCATTGTCAGGCTGTAAGTACCTACTTACTTAGTCGGTAACTGAAACTTTCATCGAGGTTTGAGCAACTTGTGGGAAATTTCGGTGATATTGAGGTATACAAGGGTGTGTGTGGGAAGTGGGCATGGTTATTGAGAAAGCTGGAGCTTCGGGACTGGAGAAACTTGAGTGGATTGCGTAGTGGGAGTCATATTTCACTTTTTTTGGACATTTGGAGGTAAATGGCCTGGGTCGCATTTGCATCAGAAGCTAATTTTGTGCTTGGCATTCGAACTCACCAGCTCTCTGATCGTAATGAGGTTTTCCTTACGGTGCCTCTCGTGTGGAATTCACGGCGTGGAGATTTCCTGATAGCTAGGCTATCTGGGTTCCTCAAATTCAAAACACGAGGAGCTTAAACCCTAAACCCTAATTAAGGATGCGCTCGAACAGAAGTTAGGCTTGTTGATGACGTCTGTTTGAGCTCCCGTGCTTGTCAAATTATCAGCTACATGGGAGTCGGAGTCATTCACTTTTTGTGCACATTTGGAGGTAACGGTTTTGGGGCACATTTGCACCAAAATGTAGCTCTGGGTTAAGAATCTCAAAAGCTATTTGTGGGTGATGTTCGACATTCGAGCTCATCAGCTCTCTGATGCGACTGAGGTTTTTCCGACGCTGCCTATTGTGGTCGAGTTAACTTTGTAAAGATTTTCTATTAGATAGGTGTTTAAGTTGCTCAAATGCAAAATAAGGATCTAAAACCCTAAACCCTAAATGTAGGAAGAGCTCAAATAGAATTCATGCTTGTTGATGACTTGTGTGTTTGCTCTTGTCTTTGTCAAATCATCAGCTTCAGGGTCCATCTATTTTCTCATTTTAGCTTGTTTCGCGAAGCATTTGGTGAGAACCATAATATCTCTGGCAAGGTTCCGTCCTGGCGAAATTTGATGATTCAAAAAGAGAGAGAGAGAGCTTCGTTTTTATTCATATAATATCATGTCGCCAGCTACTCGTCACTGTTAAGGTTTCTCCATGAAGAGCTTCTCTAAGGATTAGTGAGCATTCCCTTCAATAGTAGAGGTCCTGATTATGTGTAGTGGTTTGGTATATTTACTGTATTGGACAAATGATCATGGCTGGCTTATTTCTACCATCAAGCTTAAATCGTCAATAGTGTATGCATATTCTTCATCAATATCTGGGACAACGAGTAACGCAATTGCACAATCTGTGCTAATGGCCATGGTTATAGTCATCGTGAAGGGGCTTGGAGAGAAATGGAATTCTATCTCTTCTTTTAAGAGAGCGTGACCCATGTTTGACAGGAGATCTGGGATCAGGTTGTATATTTTAGGGTTAAGGTTTAAGGATTTTGTTGTCAGAGCTCACAGATGAGTGGATCTATCTGGAGCAACTTGTTTGAAGGTGCAGACCTCAGCAAAGAGTCCGATTGCTTAAAAGGGTAAAATGATTGCATGCCTGTAATGGGGATTTGGATGTGTATGCAGATGATTAATGAAGAGCTGCGGATGGAGGTGTAAGTGAATCCTCCAACGGCCCCCAAAGATGCTCCTCAGAGGCAGACAAGGAGCTCTTTGGAAGCTTGTTTCCACTGCGCAGTCTTCCCTGACTGGGGGATGCCGGGCGGCATTTTCAAGGGAGAAGTGGAAATCCTCATTAGGGTCAGGGTTTGATGGTGGTGATTTCAGTGATGAGGAGGACAATCGTCACTTTGACAAGGCTCAAAGAACAGGCTTTGGTTATGGTGAACCGGGAAGTGTAACCCTGAAAGGGGATGAGGATGCCATCGTTGACGAGTTCAATAAGGTGCACTTCCACTAGTCATGGATTTTACATCTCTACATCATTTGAATATGAAATTGGCTTAAACGCTTTCAAAAGGACAAGGTGTGCCCATATGCAAAACATTTTGGCCATGCAATGTTTGTTGGTGTGGTAATTCTTTGGGTGGAAGAAATGAGGGTTCCAAAATGGGAGACATAATCCACCCATTCAACGAGGGTCCCTTGAATCTTCTTATTTAACCAGCTTGCCTTCCTTCGATGCTCCCTTTATGCCAATGATGCGTTTAATGAGCTTGCTGTTGCCAACTTGAAGAAGTGACCAGAGGTGTGTGCTCCAGATATATCTTGCTGCCTCGAGAGTTCTCCTTGCAATCACAATGTAAAATGAAACTGGATGGGATAGTGATCAACCTGAGCATGATAAGTGCTTCTTCCTCGGTTGGCAGGAACTGGAAGCTATATTTGGTGCTGTGCCTCCATCTCGATTTGAGGCAACTTCTGCCATGAAAGGCAAAGTCTCTTCTGACCCACAACTCAATTCTGCACTGTCAGCCCGACTGGAACCGGTGAGGAGCAACTTGACTACCACTGGTGCAGTGAGGGATTCTGACCACCAATTTGTGTCTCGATCAAAGGATATTGGCAGAGAAAATCAGCCACCTGCTATGGGTCTCTCACATGTTGACGTGACAGGGAAGGCTGCGATGGTAAATGTTTCCATGAAGAATGACACAAGGAGAGTGGCGGTTGCAAGCGGGCGAGTGCACCTTGGTGCACATGCATTCTCCCTTGTCACCGCCAACAGCATCTCCAAAGGTGATGTTCTCACGGTGGCGAAAATCGCAGGTATCATGGGCGCGAAACAGACGGGCGATCTTATACCCCTTTGTCATAACCTGTTGCTGAGTGGGGTTGATCTGAGCCTCAGTCTCAACGAGGGACTGCATGCCGTGGACATTGAAGCTAAAGTGACGACTGTTGGTCCTACGGGTGTGGAGATGGAAGCTCTAACTGCTGTGTCTATTGCCAGCCTCACAGTTTACGACATGTGCAAGGCTGTGTCAAAAGACATCAAAATCTCTGACATTCAGCTGGAGTCCAAGACAGGAGGCAAGAGTGGTGACTGGTGCAGAGAAGAGAGATCAGCCACCTCTGATCCTTGAGCTTCTCTGGAGGTATGCTTTGGAAGCTCAATGATGTTGCCTCAGCAACAGCATTTCATCAGTGTCGCTCAGGGTAGGAGACACAATAAGCTGGCCAGTGCTTCACTTGCTTCTCACAAACATAGGTCTACCTTGAAGTTTTTGTTAAAATCCTAGTCTCGTGCAAATCATTCAAATCCTTCCAGAGGTTGAGCTGATGTAACAAACCCATATCATGTACGAGTAACTCTCGTGTGTAGGGACGCCGTAGAAGTGCCAAGTCTTCATAGTCCCAGCTTTGCGGTTAGACCCAAGATATAGTGGCTCCTCAAGAGAAATGCAGTGACTGAGGGTTGGAGACACAATCAGTTGGCTTACTCTCCATCATTTCACTTGCTCCTCACAATCAGAGGTCTACCTTGGCATTGGTCCTGAAAAGCCTAGTCTCATGCAATCCATTCAAATCCTTCCAGAGGTTGAGTTGATGTAACTAACCTATTATGTCCGAAGTAACTCTCATGTGGGAAGACACTGTAAAAGTTACATACCAAGCAATCCCGTGGCTTCATTGTTCCAGCTTTGCACTTAAACTGGAGGTATATTGCCTTTGAAGAGAACCAGTTTGGTTGCCAAAGTAGTGAATCAGTGTAGGAGACATAATCAGTTGGCTTAGGGTGAGTTTCCATGTAGGCTGCTAGCCACGAGATTCTAGATAATAGTGGGTTGGAGGTGTTCTCATGTACCTAAGCACAAGCCACCAACCAACCACATTCTGGTGGCCTTGTGAATGTGAAGGGCCGTGGACATGGGCCGCTTGACTTCCATGTGCCCACTAATGCACTTTTTAACCTACAAGTGCTGGTCACCGAAGCATTGAAGGAGGAGGTCCATCCTTGGTAACTTGGAGGAGGAGGTTAGTAGGTGGGCTTGGATTTGAGAAGATGAGAGTAGCTAGTTGGCAGATATGAACCCTGCCCCCACTAGATTCCATCTACATTTGGGCGAGTTTGTCCTTATTACCACTACATGGAAACTCATCCTTACTCTCCATTGCTTCACTTGCTCCCTGAAAAACAGAGGTCTACCTTGAATCGTTTCGTAAAAGCCTAGACTTATGCAAGCCATTCAAGCCTTCCAGAGGTTAGGTTGATGTAAAATCCCATGTACAGGTTTCTCTCTTATGCAGAGACACCGCAGAGGTTGCACACCATGACCATGCGAAGGCTTCATAATCCCAGCTCTGTGCTTAAACTCAAGATATATTGGCTCCTCGAGGGAAAAGCAGTGACTCAGGGCTGGAACCACATTCAGTAGGCCTACTCTCCATTGCTTCACTGGCTCTCCACAAACAGAGGTCTACCTTGAATTTTTCTGTGAAATCCCAGTTTCGTGCAATTCTCCCAGAGGTTGAGTTGATGTAACAAACCTATCAATGTTCTAGTAACTCTCATGTCCAGGGACATGGTAGAAGTTGCAAACCATGACTGGTGCCATGGCTTCATAGTCAAAGCTTTACATATAAACTCAAGGTATGTTGCCTCTTCAAGAGAGAAGCAGTGACTTGGGAAGTTGTTCAAGCTTGCGATGTGTGCCGTGGTGCTACTACAGCCTGGATATGAAAGATCAAAGTTTTCTCTGTAGCTGTTGATGAATTCATCAGCAACTGTGCTCACTAGGGGCTTGCAATGTTGTGGTGGTCTTGGTCATCCTTTCACATCCTGCTACTGCACATGTCGATTGCACCTGTTTTGGGGAAGGAGCCATTTATATAGCCTTGTTCAGTCTGTTGCTGTACCTATTGAGTTTCCTTTGAGGACTACAACGTGCAATGGCGTTGGTTATAGAGTAGATACTGGTCGATATGACAGTCTGTGTTGTGGCAAAGTAACAGAAGGTGTTGAGCAATATTGATGAAAGCTATATATAAGAGACCTCTTGCAAATGGTGAAATCCTATATTTAGCAGGATTACTTTTCAGCTGTACCCCCACAGCTATTAACATGATTCTAGTCTAAAAATACTTGCTTGCACTTGGTGTTGAATTTTATAAGGTGCTTCCGATGTCCATTATGACTTCAAATTTTGTTAAATATCCTGCTTCGTCCTGTATTCATCTGTTTCTCAATTTGTTTGTGAATTGAAATCACTCCATCTTCGTTTGCCAAACTGGAATGGGATGTGGTGTGGAGCAAACCTTCCATTCTAAAGCATCCAAGTGTTGTGGCACCTAACCATTCATCTCTCCTACTCACTATATAGTAATAGACGCACATTAGAGTTATCCTTGAACTCAACCGGAGTTTTAGTTGGGAGTTGGTTGTTTCGCATGCATAACTTTCCATGTTCGGTAAGTTGTGGGTGCATGCTTGGAGTCAATGTGGAGGTTTGACCGAAGGACCTTTCATATTGGTTCGTTGGGTACCAAACTCATTTTGGCGTCCCTTAGCATGCCAAAATGAGTTTGATACCCAATGAACCAATATGGAATGTCCTTCGTTCAAACCTCCACATTGACTCCAAGCATGCACCCACAACTTACCGAACATGGAAAGTTATGCATGCGAAACAACCAACTCCCTACTAAAACTCTGGTTGAGTTAAAGGATAACTCTATTAACTAAGGAAAAAATCACCAGGTCTTTAAGTCTTTAGGCTAGCCTTCAATTGTTGGATCTGACACATATTGTGGTCATTTCTCGTAATCCAGACTGCCATGTTACACATAAGATGGTGTACAGTTGAGAAGGATTTCAACTTGAGTGCCTTCCAGTCGCCATAATTGCAAATCAACCACATGAGGTTCTTTGAAGGACTTGGTGTTTGTCCTTCATGCTAGCTTGGAGAAAACATTGACAGTTCCAACTTGTGGACAATCACCAAAATGGAGGATTATGATTTGATTCTAAACACATTTTAAGGTAGGCATCCTGAGAATAAGTAGATCTTAACAAAACCTTGCAAAGCCCAAGTTTTCATTCTCTTTGATACAAAATATATTGGATGTGTCTATATTCTAACGATAAATAAACAATGATATTTCACATGTCTATGTTGAATTGTAGACAATTTTACATATGCATAGGTAGATCCACGCATAGAGTTGCATTAATCTGAACGTTCTTGGGGAGGGTTGTGTGCATATATATATATATATGATTTAACCTATAAACGAGGTGAAGGGTACAAGTGCTAACGAATTGAGTGTTAATAGGGTCCTCAACACAAATGATTACATGAATTTCAACAATTGTGGGAATAATGTTTGTTACACACCAGTACACTAAACATATGATTTAGTGAGGAACACACTATTCACCATGGGCCCACATTATGTGTCGAGATTGCAATTATTGAACAATGACTAAAGAAGATGTCGCTTGACACTTGGTGCTACATGATAAGTAACGAAGACCATCTTAATTATATAAAATAACACCAATTTTAATGCCACACTAACTTAGGTGGTTAGTGTAGGTGGCCCAATGCAAAATGAGGGTTGTAAGCCTTTAAGGTAAGTGAAAGTGATTTGGATGCTCATCTTACAAAGGGGCCTATAATTTGAGTGGTCTATTATTAGGTGTGGATCCAAGGGCGGACACCAAAAAGACATGTGTTTCAAACCACTCTAGGCTCAATAATCAACATAATTGGGGGGTTACCCATATGATCATTTATCACAACGATTGTTTTTTTTAAACTTTGACAATGAACAAGGAATTCATATGAACTCCTAAAATTCTAAGGAAAATGACTACAAACACTATTTGGAGTTGGTAACCAAGTTGCACTAGGAAATTGCATGCCTCCAATTTTACAAGAAGTGGGTGTAAAACTAAAATTGTCCATTTAAAGGCCGCTTACCTTAATTTACACCAATTTTAGTGCCACACCAAACTAGTTGTCTAAAGTATGTGGGCCTTGTTTGGGTTTTTTTTAATCTCAATCACACCCCTATATTTCAGTGTTGTGGGGTTAAGTTAGATATAAGAACAACACCCAACAAGACCTGTGTTTAAAAGAGATGACTACGTGCTTATACATATTAACCATTCTAGAATCAAGAGTCAACGCTACTAGAGGACCTAGGTGGTTTATTAAAGAATCAACCCACATAAACTTTCAATAACCATAACTTAAGTAAAGAAGGTCCAATTAACAATCCGAATTTTGTTGATCCTTCATCACAATTTGCTAATGCAACACAAGTTTCCTTGTGTAAATCTGTTGAGTAGAAGTCATAGAACATGGAGAAATAAACCAAATAACACTCACATACTCAATTTTTTCAACCATGTAGAATGTACAAATTAGACCTTTTACTCAATCCCAATGGTCAAAGTAATCATAACCTAACTTAAACACCTTGTGAAAGGAGTATTTCCAAAGAAAGGTTTGAAAATTGACGAATTGGCCCTTTGACTAGAGAAATCGGGCACTTTGTGGTCGCCCAGGCATTTACGGGTTAAGGTGTTAAGTTAGTGTAGATGCCCAATGCAAACGCGGCCTGAAGCCTTTGCAACCTCATCCAAAGGGCACCATACAAATGTTCTGCTTCCTCCCAATTGGCCCCTTTCTCACGCGCGATCGCCACACGCCCGCCCGCTTATCTGCCCGACGCCAAAGTTTCTCCCCGGGCAGCGTCTCCCTCCCTCTTGGCTGTGCGTGAGCTCCGTTATCCATTTGCAGCACAGTCCGGCAACGCCATCACCAGAAAACCCCAAGCTCTCTCTCTCCCTTCTCCTCTCCTCTCATCGCCTTCCTTTCCGTCCCTTTCCCCTTCCTCTCCTTCTCCCCCTGCCGTTCCTGCAGCAATGGCGGCCGCAGCTGCAGCTACCTCCTGCTCCGCGGCGCTCGCATCGACCTCCGGCGTCGTTGGCTCAGTGAAGAGCAGTTTCTTCTCCACCAAGGTGGAGTGCAGAGTCGCCCCCGCCAGGAATGTTGTGAGGCTGTCAATCAGAGCTGAGGACGCGGCCGCCGCACCAGCTGCTGTGGAGGAGAAGGCCAAGCCCGCTCCTGTGGGACCTAAGAGGGGCTCCACCGTCAAGATCCTGAGGCGCGAGAGCTACTGGTACAATGACACCGGCAAGGTCGTCGCCGTCGACCAGGTGACCGCTCTTTCTCTCACGGTTTTGAATTCAGTCTCTGTTTACTGCCCTCGCTCCAAAATTCTGGTCTCTTGTGTCAATGCATTGCCTTGTGTACGATGGCTGTGTGTACGAAGGCTATGTAATTAATTTAGTGTATTCTGCATTTGTAGTCTCTTCGTAGTGTGGCGTCAATGTCGACCTTGAGTCTCTCATACAGCATGGATCTCTTGTGTGATTTCTTCCATCCTTGTTCATTAGCCATTCCAGCTATAGAAAGCCAGAGAGAGAGATAGCTCTTTCTCTCCCTCTTTCTGACGGTCTTTGAATTCGGTCTCTGCATGATGAATTTGTAAATACCTACTCCGGCTCTACAATTCTGGTCTCTTATGTTACTACATTGTCTTGAGCACGAAGGCTAAGTAAACAGTGGACTGCATTCGGAATCTGTAGTCTTCTCGTAGTGCAGCAGCGATGTCGAGAACAAGTCTTTCATATAGCACGAAAGTCTCTTCTGTGATCTCCCTCATTCTTGTCGTGCGTCATTCCAGCGAGGGAAAGCTGCAGAGAGATAGCATATTTCGATGACCGTTCTTCGTGCATAGAAGAAGCTGAAGCGGCGGAGAATTCTGAGAGAATCAATATTAGTAACCAATTCGACGCAGTGTCTGGTGCTTTGCTCAAAGTTCTCTATCTGCTGAAAGTATGAGCTGACATTGCCATTTCCCTGCCTCGGGTCTTTTGTGATATACACACTCTTTCTTTCACGGCTCACTAGTAGTGATAGAGTTGAAGGTTTCTCTACGCTAAGTTTCTGCATGTCGTGATGGAACAGGTCGCCGGAGTCAGATATCCCGTGGTGGTGAGGTTCGACAAAGTGAACTACGCCGGTATTTCCACAAACAACTACGCCCCCGACGAGCTTGTGGAACTCTGAAATTGACGTGTAAAATGTGACATAAACCGCAATGTAATGAAGAGATTGTTTTGTCAATGATTTTGAGCAAATGTTCATATATATCTATTTTCAGAAAAGTCAATGGAACCTTATCGCAGTTCTCGCACTGCTGTGGCGATGAGATTGATGTCGTGTGCTACATGTGAAGTCTTGTTTGTCCTCCCTGAACTCCATTATGACTTTAAACAGGAGAATGCAAGTATGTCATCCTTAGGCTCGGGCATGGGATACATCCTTAGCATGACTCAGCATTAAATAGTTGATACGGGTGTGATCCCGCAGTGAATGCCTTTGACGAATACTGAAAGACATCAGTGAAGAAACTTCAGATTTATGGTGTCTCCTATCTTTAGTGCGCACGCCTGGTGTTGACAACCCTACTCAAAGTCTCAGTTGTTTGAACAAGAGCAGGCTGTGTCGTCCATGTGCTGATGATCAAACGACCTTACCTGGACACGCTCGCTTTCACTTTTATTATCTTGCAGTGGACATGATAACGGTGATCGTGTAACTTGCCAACAGATCATGAATGCCATGAAAGCCGCTGATTGATTGACAAGTGGTCCTACATGGCCCGGAACTCGACTATGGTATGATTGCAAAATATCCTCAAAACCCAGGAGAATGTAGTATGAGGGCACTGAGAATTGTGCAGTCATTGTTTCAAAGTACACACTACAGTATTGATGAGTACTGATACTATGTGTGAACACTTCACGTTTTAAGGTATATTGAAGGGAATTTCAACTCCAGACATTTGGTCGTGGGATGGGCTTGGAAATTGTCTCAAATGGGTAGTAGCTGTGAATTATAGGGATTATATTTTAAAATTTGGGACTAAAAGCAGAGATGTAAACTCTTCAAGATGATAATGTGAAGATTCTTTAATGACCACATTAGCATTTTTAAATGTGTTCATTAAAACTCAAATCTCACCGTGAGACATATGTTGTTGTCCATTCTCATATACAATCATTGCCATATATCCATCAAAAGAATATGTATGATGTCATGTCTTCATGGATGGATCATTGTGATGAGTTATAATAATAACCTTTCTGCTCTTGGATGAGAAATCGGTTATGAACGCACATCTATTTGGGTCATTGACCTTACTTGGAAGATGACATGTCTTCTAAATACCTGTTTATGCTGTTTATGTAGATATGACCTGGAACTTGACAGAAACACATTGAAATCTTCATACCTCAAATCTTCTCAACCGCCACGAGCATGAGACAGAACCAAACAGTGGAGAAGCAACCCTTTCCCAATATATTTCCTATCCGATGCCTCCATACATTTGCAACTAACCTGCTGCTGCATTCCAAGATAAAATTATCCATCTTGGACAATGACACTACAAGAATCGTCCGACCTATGGTTTCAAATCCCAATCGATTGTACAATGGGTGATAGCTCTTATCACCAAATCAGTCAAGTCCTGTTCTCCTTCTCAGTGCTAACTAGGCGCCCTCGAACTCACTTCTTCTTGCCGCTCCTACTACTGCTACTATGTAGTGGAAACCCTTGTCCATCCTTGCTCGGCAGGCTCTCCTCTACCACTTAGGTAAGGTTCTGCTTTGCCGGTCTGATCATGTTCTTGAATGCAGGTGGATGCTTTAAATGTGGGTTTTGTGTTTCTTCTCAAATCAAGGAGACTTGAGCCAAACCTCCTACAGACCCACTTCTCACGTTCTGAATGTTTTTCCTTCAGAGCTCTCATGCGCAGCTCCAGGTTACCAGACCGCAAGTCGCCGACCCGAAGTGGAATCGGGTGCGTACACTCCACCACTGTCGTCGCTGCTAGGCCAAATGCGCCTGTGAAAGTCACTACTGATCGACAAATTAAGCCGAAATTTCTTCGTCCTCCTTGACGTCCGAGCTTTTCGGGCGCGGTGACGTCTTTATGGACGCCATGAGTTTCGGTTCACTTAGAGCTGTGTTTGCGTCTCCATCTGGAGTCCGACCCCTTTCAGCGGCCTGCATGGACCTTGTGGCCTCTGCAATGAGCCGTCTAGTCATAATCCATGTAATAATCCGTGTAGCCATGGTGGCTTTGTCGGTTTTCGCAGCTCTTTCAAGAGCATTTGCTGCTCTCTCCACGTCCGTCCGCAATCAGCATCCTAGTACACATATATCATGTAATCAATTTAGTTCACACAACCTTAAAGTTAACAAATTAAAAGTAAAAAACCCTAGGAAAGAGAGGGGAGGTGCCTCTGGTGTTGCCACCAATGTGGATTATGATGTTACGTCGCCTTCGAGGTGGTCGAAGTCTCAATATAATCCCTAAATGGGCATTACAAGAGGGGCTCTCAAAGACTACTGCCTTGTTTCAAAGGTGAACCCCTGAACGGGTGGGGACTGGTGGATCTGCCCCAAAGGCAAGCCCTCAAGTTCTCACATGGTTGCTTGAAAATATCCAGTTCACCCATATACTCCACTATGATTGCGTGGACCATAGTGATACGGTGCACCGGAAAATATGTACTAAAAGGGTCACCCTCTGAGCACTATCCCAGCTTTAGGGTGGGTTAACCTTGGAGTTCAAGGGAACCTGGTTAAGGTCTTGGGTTTCAGCCACCTTTAAGAATATCCCATATACAAGACCACGACAAAAGAATTTCCCAAGATGTTTCATCAGATTTCCTATCTCTTTTTGACCTGGCCTGATCTGAGCAGAAGAGAATTTCCACAAGCGGGTCTAAGAGTAAACGAACTCTGACGAGAAATGACACCTATAACGGAAATATATGTGATCACATCGTTGCATTACAAAACAACACATAACAATTGCAATCCTAAAGCTCTCGAAAATGACAAGGATCGGCACGACTCTCTTGTCTTGCATGAATCCTTCTGACTGGACAGCGGAGAAGTAGAACTACATTTCCTCGAGAGTAGAGACCATGCTAGGATGCAAACTTCTAGCTGTGCTACACCATAACTACATTGTTTTCTCTAATTAGTGTGGGTGAACATTGGAAGTTACACATTGCTGTAAATTTCTACTAAGAGTATCAATTGAAACCCAAGTAACATAAGTAGTTAATATGCACACCGAAGAATATGATATAACTTAGTTGGTAAAAAACGATAATGTTGGTAAAACATTATAGCAACACGTAACTTCAAATGATAACCCACAATAATTAAACAAAACAATGTAGCTAATGACCAACGTTAGAAGCACCCCTGCATGGCACAAATACCTCCATCCTTCTCATTTACATCTATTTTACATATGTTGTCGAATTTAGGCAATGGAAGTTCAGTTATTTGTTGAATAATGTTATGACCAGACGATGTTTAAATGTAAATTAGTTGAAAAGTATTTATAATTCAAATCTTGTAAATGAGAAAGAAATTAAAAGCTAAAAATGAAAGGAAGTTGAAAACTGGAACATTACCAATATTACCAACATAATTACCTCTTCTTTTTGTGCTTTTACTTTACTTTTCTAAACGGTGTTCTCTACTTTTACTTTTGTTACATATATATATAAATTAGTACTTTTGCAATGATGATGAACTTTAATTTGATTTCCCAACTTGTTTACTTCTCTGATCATTCTAATTGTTGAGGTCGCAAAGATATCGGTGAAATTTGTCATTGACAAGTTTTGGTCCACATATTCTATAAAATCTAGAGGACTTTGCATAAATTTGTTGAGAGAAAGAAAATAAGTATACCATGGGTTGCCATACTGGAAGGGCGAGGTCCTCATGTGCACAATGTGCACTAGACTTGTGTCAACAAGCAAAGGAGCGCGAATTAGAAGAATTAAAGGCTAAGGCACGTGAATGTGCTCTAGAGATTGAATCAGCTTGTGAAAACTTGGACGAAGAAGATGCTTGGAAGGCAAAAGTGCGTCGACGTGCAATGGACGTGGAATTGACATACACAGAGTTGAAGTTGCGCAAATCACAACTCCAAGAGGTCAAACGCAAATCAAACAAAGACAAATATGGACTTTTGGCATTTTGTTTTATTGCCCTTTGTACCATTGTCATGGGCAAGATTCTTCACTAGCCCTTATACTTGATATAATGTTTCTCTGTTTCTTGCTCAAACGAGCAATGAAGCAAATGAGAAATTTATCTTGCCCCAAGACTTAGTAATGAGCTAGAAAAAGAGGTTGAGGCTCACCTTCGTCAATTTTGTCTTCATATAGAGGTGGTGTTCCAATTTACATACTAGAGTGAATGTAAAATATGTACACCAATTTTGGAAATGTGTATTTTCATGTTGTCCAAGCTTATTGAAATAAATTAGAAGAGTGGACTTTGCAGTTGTTAAATGATGCTTCAATTTCAGAATGCTTGAAAATGAAGTACCTATATGTTTTTACATGTACGGCCGCACTATAGTAAATGCCCTAGAATACTTCGGCCACACACTCACTTAGTTCCATAGTCTATACTAAATATTGTATTTCGTGCCATATGGTATTTTATGTCATTGTGATAACTTTTATACTGACACTTCTTATGAATAATTTTACAAGTGCCGTCATCCCCAACTTATTTTTAGTTTATCCAAATGCTTTTTAATTTTCATCACACAAACGCAAACAAAACTCTCCCCTTCTCACAAACACATACACATACACACACTCCCAAACCCTCTACCAATAAAACTATCCACAATCAATCCCATAAAACTCCTACCACTAACGAGCTTCTACATCAATGGCTCATTCACACCCATTCACATCCCTAATGAGGATGACACATGTATTCTAGCCAGTTTTGGAGTCTATAGCAAATATAACAAAAAATCATAGCATAAATACTTCCAGGCCACCCAAACATATTAAGAGCATAACTCAATGCAATCCTCTTATGTCTTAAACACCAAATGAACTTAGTCATAAAAAAACCAATAAAATCTACATCTTCACGGATAATCTCAATAGCATGTACCTTATCTACAACCACATAAAAAGCCCATCCTCCCAACACAACCATCCAAACAAACTACTTATCACCGCCCATAGCACACCACCTAAAAATTGAACCAATAACACCCACATGTGAAAAATCAAAGCACACGTGGACATTTTTTACAATGAGATAGTGGACAACCTAGGCAAGGTTGTTAGCAAGCCCAAACATGGATGATGGAATAGTCCCATTTGTCCATATTGGACATACCTCACCATATTAGCTTGAGAACCACCATACATCAAGAGTACGGTGTCGTGTAAATAATGATCGTTTGTCACTGCAGCTCGAGTACCAACCACCACTAACAATTAAAACTAAAACATAGCAAAGGCACACATACACAACACACCTCCACACTAGGGTTTGACATTCTTGTCAAGTGAGAAGGAAGAGAGTCAAACCCTAGCAAGAGCTCTAATTCTCTCTTCAAATGCACACAATGAGTCAAGTTAACTCTCACCCCACCACAGGAGAATCCAAGAGTGTAAGTAAGGGGAGAAGAATTCAAGAATTTATTGAAACAACATGCAATCTTCATCTCGCACAAGCTCTCTTCACACACTCACTCACAAGGCTTGACTTGGCAAGAATGCCAAGCCAAGGAGGAGGCTCCTCACTTAGGAGCATCTCTCCAACTCCTAAGGTTCATTCATCTAACTCTAAATGAACGAATCCCCTGCCCCCTCGGATGCGGTGTGGACGCCGACGTTGCATACCGTGACAATGGGATGGATCAATAAGGAAACTAAAATAAAAAACAGAGAATGACGAAGTAGCACAACTAATTAACTGTTCAAAAACCAAATTCAATTATATATTAAGAAAAATGCCTTAGTAATAACAACATTGACCTTAAACTCTTCATCCAATTCTAGACAACCCTATGGATAATAGACACACAAATGACACAAATACTAAAATTTCGATATGCCCAATACATAGGCAACCTAAGAAACCAAACCTTCTGGCCCCGTCACCCGACATGTCGTGTAAACTAAGATCGTTAAACACAACAGATCGAGTGTCGTTGTCAACATCAATTAGCAAAATAAAATAGCAAACTAAAATACTAAACAACCACCTCTTCAAGATGAGGGTTTCTCTCTCCAAGCTTAAGAAACTAAAATGTCTCCTTACAAAGCTTAAGAAACTCTAAAATTGACACACAAGAGTCAAGCTATCTCTCACTCCACGAAGGGAGAATCCAAGAGTGCAGGTGGTGGAGAAAGAATGCAAAGGCTTTACTCATAATCTACTACACCATAGCCATGAGAAAGCAACAACAAGCTCTCTCTCTCTCAAAACACACTCACAAGACTTGACTTGACAACAATGGCAAGTCAAGAGGCCTTCCTCTCCATACAACCCCAATCCTATGTGGAGTTCATCCATGGAGTGGATGAACAACTAACTAGGACTCCCAATGGAGTCCGTTACTCATCCCAACACACATGGACTCCTAATGGAGTCCATTTACTCCTAAATTGATGTAACTTAGCCCCCGATGTCACCTCACGTGACAGACAATCAACTGCACACTATGCACACAACATGCCATCGACATATGCCCCCACATGATCCTAATATGCACACAAAGATTCATAAAGAATTTTGAATAGATAAACACAACAAAGCAATACATGCCATTTGCTGCAAGCACAAATGAAAGCACATCTCAAGACAACACCATACCAACACATGCACAACTCATTGTTGCACATGTGTAGCTCACTTATGTCTAGACATTACAACTATCCTTGGTGTAGCCAAAGAAGCCACCCCTCCCCCCCCCCCCTCCCCCGGCCTTGTTTTCAACACCAATTGTTACCTATTGCCATGACTAGTTCATAGAAAACTTTATCCAAGAAAAACACGACAAATACAACCTGCTCATAGATGCTCTCTGACAAAATAACTGAAAGCTTGTTGTATTACAACCGGGGCCATGCGAGTGATCCACACCCCAACTATGTAATACTTCAAAAAACTCAAATTACCCAAACGCCTTGTCAAACTCTAATGAAAAAGATACACCTTATATCTATAAAATACCTAACCTACGAGAAAAGTGGAAAGAAACCAAGATCCTAACTAACCCTCAAAATACAATCATAATCACACAATACAAAGACCCCAATATATATATATAGCTACACTCACAAACGAGCAAAGCCCTCTTACTTACAAGTAGGATTTACATCACAAGAGAGATCATCCATGCATGGATGGGTACTCTCTAGTGATGAATGGATTTTTATTCATGCAAGTGCCAAAAAGCACTTGCATTCATTTATATTTATTTATATTTATGCCCATATAGAAAGGCCCTCAGTGTGATCAACATATAATCAAGAATGAACTACATTAGACCTTGGACAACTGCAAAAATAACTATAGTTAACTAGAAAAATTTAGGACTAGATACAATAACAACTATAGTTAACTAGAAAAATTCCAAGTATTATTATATATTCGAAAAAGTTCACCTCTTGATTTGCTTCAGTTTAGGGTCTTCATCAAGAAACGCCTTTATACAATCACTCACAATGCTAGGCTCCGGAACAACCTCCATGTACACCATCAACACAAATAACACACTTGTGATACTACAACACTACAATAGAAATCCATGAACATGTTGCCCCTAACTTTAGTTAACTAGATACAACTATAATCAACTAGATCTTTTGGCAGACCAAATTTAAAACAACTATAGTTAACTACATTTTTTGACAGGTCAAATCGCGAACAACAATAATTATGAAAGGCAACTAGTTAACTAATATCTGAATTAAGCGTAGTTAGTTAGTTGTCCAAGGCCTGAACTACATTCAACTAAAACATAGCATTGGAGAGAGCTCTCTATTTCGACAGATAACAAATATGCCATCTGACACGTGTCATTCCTACGATTGGGTGAGACCTCTTGACGTGGGATTGATAGAACGCCCTCCGGTATGCTCAAAGACCACAATATGTTTGTGTACTGTAGATTTCGAACTCAACATTGTGCATAGCGAGAAAGCTGTGAAAGTTCTTCGGTGCCCGATTGCTCACGGCGGATGTTCGGCCGAATCTTGAAGCAATTTCGATGGTGCTCATTGTCGGCTGGAAGTACCTACTTACTTAGTCGGTAACTGAAACTTTCATCGAGGTTTGAGCAACTTGTGAGAAATTTCGGTGATACTGAGGTATAGAAGGTGTGCATCGTTATTGAGGAAGCTGGAGCTTCGGGACTGGATAAGCTTGAGTGGATTGCGTAGTGGGAGTCATATTTCACTTGTTGTGGACATGGAGGTAAACGGCCTGGGCCACATTTGCATCATAAGCTATTTTTGTGCTTGATGTTTGACATTCGAACTCATCAGCTCTCTGATCGTAATGAGGTTTTCCTTGTGCTGCCTCTCGTGTGGAACTCACGGCGTGAAGATTTCCTGATAGCTAGGCTATCTGGGTTGCTCAAATTCAAAACACGAGGAGCTTAAACCCTAAACCCTTATTAAGGATGCGCTCGAACAGAAGTTAGGCTTGTTGATGACGTCTGTTTGAGCTCCCATGCTTGTCAAATTATCAGCTACATGGGAGTCGGAGTCATTCACTTTCTGTGCACATTTGGAGGTAACGGTTTTGGGGCACATTTGCACCAAAATGTAGCTCTGGGTTAAGAATCTCAAAAGCTATTTGTGGGTGATGTTCGACATTCGAGCTCATCAGCTCTCTGATGCGACTGAGGTTTTTCCGATGCTACCTATTGTTGTATAGTTAACGGCGTAAAGATTTTGTTTTAGATAGGTGTTTAAGTTGCTCAAATGCAAAATGAGGAGCTAAAACCCTAAACCCTGAATGTAGGACGACCTCGAACAGAATTTATGCTTGTTGATGACTTGTATGTTTGCTCCTGTCTTTGTCAAATCATCAGCGTCAGGGTCCATCTATTTTCTCATTTTATCTTGTTTCGCGAAGCATTTGGTGAGGACCATAATATCTCTGGCAAGGTTCCGTCCTGGCGAAATTGGACGATTTAAAGAGAGAGAGAGCTTCGTTTTATTCATAACATATCCTGTCGCCAGCTACTCGTCACTGTTAAGGTTTCTCCATGAAGAGCTTCTCTAAGGATTAGTGAGCATTCCCTTCAATAGTAGAGGTCCTGATTCTGTGTACTGGTTTGGTATATTTACTGTATTGGACAAATGATCATGGCTGTCCTATTTCTACCATCAAGCTTAAAGCGTCAATAGTGTATGCATATTCTTCATCAATATCTGGGACAACAAGTAACGCAATTGCACAATCTGTGCCAATGCCCATGGTTATAGTCATCGTGAAGGGGCTTGGGAAGGAATGGAATTCTATCTCTTCTTTTAAGAGAGCGTGACCCATGTTTGACAGGAGATCTGGGATCAGGTTGTATATTTTAGGGTTAAGGTTTAAGGATTTTGTTGTCAGAGCTCACAGATGAGTGGATTTATCTGGAGCAACTTGTTGGAAGGTGCAGACCCCAGCAAAGAGTCCGAATTACCAAAAAAGGGTAAAACGATTGCATGCCTGTAATGGGGATTTGGATGTGTATGCAGATGATTAATGAAGAGCTGCGGATGGAGGTGTAAGCGAACCCTCTAACGGCCCCCAAAGATGCTCCTCAGAGGCAGACAAGGAGCTCTTTGGAAGCTTGTTTCCACTGCGCAGTCTTCCCTGACTGGGGGATGCCGGGCGGCATTTTCAAGGGAGAAGTGGAAATCCTCATTAGGGTCAGGGTTTGATGGTGGTGATTTCAGTGATGAGGAGGACAATCGTCACTTTGACAAGGCTCAAAGGACAGGCTTTGGTTATGGTGAACCGGGAAGTGTAACCCTGAACGGGGATGAGGATGCCATTGTTGACGAGTTCAATAAGGTGCACTTCCACTAGTCATGGATTTTACATCTCTACATCATTTGAATATGAAATTGGCTTAAACGCTTTCAAAAGGACAAGGTGTGCCCATATGCAAAACATTTTGGCCATGCAATGTTTGTTGGTGTGGTAATTCTTTGGGTGGAAGAAATGAGGGTTCCAAAATGGGAGACATAATCCACCCATTCAATGAGGGTCCCTTGAATCTTCTTATTTAACCAGCTTGCCTTCCTTTGCTTCTCCCTTTTTGCCAATGATGCTTTTAATGAGCTTGCTGTTGCCAACTTGAAGAAGTGACCAGAGGTGTGTGCTCCAGATATATCTTGCTGCCTCGAGAGTTCTCCTTGCAATCACGATGTAAAATGAAATTGGACGGGGTAGTGATCAACTTGACCATGACGAGTGCTCCTTCCTCGGTTGGCAGGAACTGGAAGCTATATTTGGTGCTGTGCCTCCATCGCGATTTGAGGCGAGTTCCGCCATGAAAGGCAAAGTCTCTTCTGACCCACAACTCAATTCTGCACTGTCAGCCCGACTGGAACCGGTGAGGAGCAACTTGACTACCACTGGTGCAGTGAGGGATTTTGACCACCAATTTGTGTCTCGATCAAAGGATATTGGCAGAGAAAATCAGCCACCTGCTATGGGTCTCTCACATGTTGATATGACAGGGAAGGCCGCAATGGTAAATGTTTCCATGAAGAATGACACAAGGAGAGTGGCGGTTGCAAGCGGGCGAGTGCACCTTGGTGCACATGCATTCTCCCTTGTCACCGCCAACAGCATCTCCAAAGGTGATGTTCTCACGGTGGCGAAAATCGCAGGTATCATGCGTGCGAAACAGACGGGCGATCTTATACCCCTTTGTCATAACCTGTTGCTGAGTGGGGTTGATCTGAGCCTCAGTCTCAACGAGGGACTGCATGCCGTGGACATTGAAGCTAAAGTGACGACTGTTGGTCCTACGGGTGTGGAGATGGAAGCGCTAACTGCTGTGTCTATTGCCAGCCTCACCGTTTACGACATGTGCAAGGCTGTGTCAAAAGACATCAAAATCTCTGACATTCAGCTGGAGTCCAAGACAGGAGGCAAGAGTGGTGACTGGTGCAGAGAAGAGAGATCAGCCACCTCTGATCCTTGAGCTTCTCTGGAGGTATGCTTTGGAAGCTCAATGACGTTGCCTCAGCAACAGCACTTCATCAGTGTCGATCAGGGTAGGAGACACAATAAGCTGGCCAGTGCTTCACTTGCTTCTCACAAACAGAGGTCTACCTTGAAGTTTTCATTAAAATCCTAGTCTCGTGCAAATCATTCAAATCCTTCCAGAGGTTGAGCTGATGTAACAAACCCATATCATGTACGAGTAACTCTTGTGTGCAGGGATGCCGTAGAAGTGCCAAGGCTTCATAGTCTCAGCTTTACGCTTAGACTTGAGATATAGTGGCTCCTCAAGAGAAACGCAGTGACTGAGGGTTGGAGACACAATCAGTTGGCTTACTCTCCATCATTTCACTTGCTCCTCACAATCAGAGGTCTACATTGCATTGGTCCTGAAAAGCCTAGGCTCATGGAATCCATTCAAATCCTTCCAGAGGTTGAGTTGATGGAACTAACCTATTATGTCCTAAGTAACTCTCATGTGGGAAGACACTGTAAAAGTTACAAACCATACAATCCCGTGGCTTCACTGTTCCAGCTTTGCACTTAAACTGGAGGTATATTGCCTTTGAAGAGAACCAGTTTGGTTGCCAAAGCAGTGAAACAGTGTAGGAGACATAATCAGTTGGCTTAGGGTGAGTTTCCATGTAGGCTGCTAGCCACTAGATTCTAGATAATAGTGGGTTGGAGGTGTTCTCATGTACCTAAGCACAAGCCACCAACCAACCACATTCTGGTAGCCTCGTGAATGTGAAGGGCCGTGGACATGGGCCGCTTGATTTCCATGTGCCCACTAATGCACTTTTTAACCTACAAGTGTTGGTCACCGAAGCATTGAAGGAGGAGGTCCATCCTTGGTAACTTGGAGGAGGAGGTTAGTAGGTGGGCTTGGATTTGAGAAGATGAGAGTAGCTAGTTGGCAGATATGAACCCTGCCCACACTAGATTCCATCTACATTTGGGTGAGTTTGTCCTTATTACCACTACATGGAAACTCACCCTTACTCTCCATTGCTTCACTTGCTCCCTGAAAAACAGAGGTCTACCTTGAATCGTTTCATAAAAGCCTAGACTTATGCATTCCATTCAAGCCTTCCAGAGGTTGAGTTGATGTAAAATCCCATGTACAGGTTTCTCTCTTATGCAGAGACACCGCAGAGGTTGCACACCATGACCATGCGAAGGCTTCATAATCCCATCTCTGTGCTTAAACTCAAGATATATTGGCTCCTCGAGGGAAAAGCAGTGACTCAGGGCTGGAACCACATTCAGTAGGCCTACTCTCCATTGCTTCACTGGCTCTCCACAAACAGAGGTCTACCTTGAAATTTTCTGTGAAATCCCAGTTTCGTGCAATTCTCCCAGAGGTTGAGTTGATGTAACAAACCTATCAATGTTCTAGTAACTCTCATGTCCAGGGACATGGTAGAAGTTGCAAACCATGACTGGTGCCATGGCTTCATAGTCAAAGCTTTACATATAAACTCAAGGTATGTTGCCTCTTCAAGAGAGAAGCAGTGACTTGGGAAGTTGTTCAAGCTTGTGATGTGTGCCATGTTGCTGCTACAGCCTGGATATGAAAGATCAAAGTTTTCTCTGTAGCTGTTGATGAATTCATCAGCAACTGTGCTCACTAGGGGCTTGCAATGTTGTGGTGGTCTTGATCGTCCTTTCACATCCTGCTACTGCACATGTCGATTGCACCTGTTTTGGGGAAGGAGCCATTTATATAGCCTTGTTCAGTCTGTTGCTGTACCTATTGAGTTTCCTTTGAGGACTACAACGTGCAATGGCGTTGGTTATAGAGTAGATACTGGTCGATATGACAGTCTGTGTTGTGGCAAAGTAACAGAAGGTGTTGAGCAATATTCATGAAATCTATATATAAGAGACCTCTTGCAAATGGTGAAATCCAATATTTAGCAGGATTACTTTTCAGCTGTACCCCCACAGCTATTAACATGATTCTAGTGTAAAAACACTTGCTTGTACTTGGTGTTGAAATTTATAAGGTGCTTCTATTGTCCATTATGACTTCAAATTTTGTTAAATATTCTGCTTCATTGTATTCATCCGTTTCTCAATTTGTTTGTGAATTGAAATCACTCCATCTTCATTTGCCAAACTAGAGTGGAATGTGGTGGGGAACAAACCTTCCGTTTTAAAGAATCCAAGTGTTGTGGCAACTAACCATTCATCTTTGCTACTCGCTATATAGCAATGGATGGACATTAACTAAGGTGACCAGGTCTTTAAGTCTTTAGGCTAGCCTCCAATTGTTGAATTGGACACATATTGCGGTCATTTCTCGCAATCCAAGTAATCCAGACTGCCATATTACACATAAGATGTTGTACAGTCGAGAAGGATTTCAACTTGTGTGCCAAAATTGCAAATCAACCACATGAGGTGCTTACAAGGAATTGGTGTTTGTCTTGCATCCTAACCTGTAGAAAACATTGACAGTTCCAACTTGTGTACAATCACGAAACTAATGGATTATGATGCGATTCTAAACACATTTCAAGGTAGGCATTTTGAGAATAAGTAAATTTAAAAAACACCTTGCAAAGCCCAAGATTTCATTCTGTGTGAGTCTACTGATTAAGAAAATGGAACTCCCTTGGGCTCTTAGAAGCTCAATGTAGATCCTGCCATCCCTTCTCCCTAAAAAATTCAAGAAAATTTGGACTTGTGATGCCTCAACTTATTAGATTAAAGTAGGTCATGCAGGGGCACTGAGGATAATCCTTTGGATAACCCATCTTCAAAATTATGGCAAGAGGGAATCTTTGGATACAAGTGTACCTCTCATTGTATCCAATGAAAGCATTTGAAATAATATTTAGGTTGGAGGTAATTTCCTTTGCTTCATTTGACCACAGGAACTAACCACAAACCCATTTCTAACAGGGATAAATGAGAGATGCACTTGTATGCAAGAATCCTTGACTCTCTAGTCATTGAGATGAGTGCACACAATTTATGAACTGTAGATCGACTCATAAGTTGATCAATCTAATAGGCATGTATAGTTCATTTACTCATTTTATTTTACAATAATGTTTGAATGGTGTGTGGTTAGGTGTAGATCCAAGGGGTTATTTACATCATGAACCACTAAGTTGTCTCATATTAGATGATTTTTTCCATGGTCATGTATTGAAAATTGCAAACTTCACAAGCTTCAAGCTCCTCACTAGTTGTAAACCGAACATGAACCAAGAGGAGTGATCATGCACTAAAAAATGGATGTGTTGAATTTTTATTTATTTTTATATATATGCCCAAAAAGAAAAGTTTTGGATTTTTTTTCTTCATGTTTTACCTTGTCCCTTTCATAACATTACTTATCATGCAACTCTCGTTTTGTGGGCCCTCAAAATATAAAAGTGGGATGCTTGAAAAGTTTCGTAGGGAGACTTAGATTCAAACCGAACTCCCAACATCCCACTGTTATATTCTGAGGGCCCACAGAGTTGAGTAATGTTACGTTCTTCCTCCGTTCTCCTCTCTTAAAAAAAAGAACATCTTGACTAAAAAAGAAGAACAAAAATGATCAAATAAATATCGAATTTGCAATTCTTTACCATGGTCCCTTGACTTTCGTAGCAAGAGTACCTCTTCAACCTCTCTCACCACAAAACCCATTGGACCACGATAGTGGATAATGTGGGCCTGAAATAAGCCTTTTGGAGACCTCGAACTCATGGCCACCCCTAACATTATTTCCTTGGTGATAAACCGTAGTGGTCCCAGAATGAGTTCAATGGCCAATCACAGATTTTAGAGGAGCAACGGATGACTTCATGTTTGGATGATGTAAACAACCCTTATTACATGGACTTTGTGTTATACATGTACCATAGCACTATAGCTTGTTCGTGCACCTTATAACGAATATTTATTTCTTTATTGAAAAATAAGGTTCATCAACTAAAAATATAATTTATGAAATTTGCCAGTCCTATGATTTAAAAAATGTTAATTCATTTTTTTGGTAAGGTCCAACAATACTGGAAGTAGGTTGTTGTTTTTTTCATTCATTCGTGGGGGCTTCTTGGCCTTAAACCTAATTATCCACCTTAACCTTACTTAGTGTGGCTCTTGTTTGTCTTTGCACAGTGTATGTGTTAGGTCTTTTGTGTGTATTTGCACTTTGACATGTGTGAGAAGAGTGTTAGAAATGACACCAAAACAACGATGGTTTGATTTTGCTTTTATCCCTATTAGCAAGGAGGAGAGGGAGATGAATATAAAAAAAGAGTTTGCCGCTTTGAGTGAGCAGGGCGCCGAGTCATTAACGCATTAGCATGCAGCCTCTTCTGGTGCGTTGATGTGGTTGGAGCTTAGAAGAGTCCAAAATTTCCATGAATTAGTTTTTTTTCCTAATATAAAATTTCACTTATTCATTTAATTGGGTTCATAATTTCCGATTTTTTTGGGTTTTTAATTTGGAAATGATTTTTGCACTAACCAGCTATGGTGCTATGGTACCTATTCATGGGGTTGTTTGTTAGATATCTTCAACATCTATTATTCAAATGAATATAAATATAAAAAAGTTGGGTTATGAAATTCACTTTAACAATAGTAAATTTTGTTGTTATCCATTTCAGAGTTTGGGAAGTTTTTGAAGCCTTAGTGGCTAATTGCCGGTAGTTACTACGAAGGGTCGGATTTTTTCCAATTTACATCGGCAAGAGCCGGTCTTTTGTAAAATCAATCGGCCAATTGCCTATATTTTCATATTTTCATTGGCCAATATCCGATTAAATGGAATTCATATCGGCACTAATTGTTTAAAAAATGTATGAAAAGTTATTAGAAATCATTTCTTAGTACAAAATCTTGAATAAGTGAAAAGAAAGGCATGTTCAAAACTTTAAATTTGAAGAGTTAATATCCTTCGCAGGAATTGAACCTAGCAATGCCTTCACCGCTTGAAGGCCAAGGGTCCCCCAATTCTTCATAGAAGCAATTGGATTTGGTCATGGAAAGGTTGCATAATTCAAAAAGTTTAAGGTTTAGGGTACTTCCTCAAGTGCATCATCAGATGCCCTAGACAAAAAGCGCTATAGATGCTTCCGGTTGAAATCCAGTAACTCACAAGAAGAATCGGCTACATTTCCGGGACATTTTCTGGTCCATCGACTAATTGTCGGAAGATTGAAATTACAGTCGGATTGCCATCCGATGGTTGGAAATTTGGACCGGCCATGAGGGGAAATCCATCGGCTGATAATGAACTAGCCGTCGGTTTTCCGAACATAGATCCATTTGTTGTCCATTTGGAAAACCGTTGCTGCCGCCATAGCCAGCCAAAGCACACGTCCTGCTTCTGAGTCACTTTCGTATTCCCCTTCTTGCTTGTCGCGATGGCCGTAGATGCAGCTCCCTTCTTGCTACATCGCGGCAGTCGCATCGACCCCCGGCGTCGTCGGTTGCGTTAGGAGCGGCTTCTTCTCCACCAAGGTCGAGTGCAAAGTTACCCCGGCCAGGCGTGTTGTGAGGTTGGTGATCAAAGCCGAGGATGCGGCCCTGCACCCGCTCCTATTGGATCTTAGAGGGGCTTGACTGTGACGATCCTGAGGCGCGAAAGCTACTAGTTCAATGACACCCGACAAGGTCGTCGGCATCGATCAGGTGACCACTTTTGCATTCTCTCATGATTACAAAATTACAAAATTACAAATCGATAACATTGCATTCTCTCATGGTTCTGAGCTTCGATGTTTTAACGTAGTTAAAAAAAATCTAGAGCTCCTTCATGTCTCCAGATTTTGGTGTCCCTTGTCGTTTCGCATTTGTCTCAACATCGCCTTAAGGAGGAAGTATTAGTCGTTAGTGTACAGCACCCCGCATTCTAAAGTCTGGTCATAATGCTGCAATGACACAAGGCAACGATGTCGCCATCGATCAAGTGATGCCTCATTCTCTCAGAGTTCTGGAATTCGGCCTCTTAACGGTGCAATAGACTTGGATTCCAGGTCCTTCTTGGCTCCAAACTTCGGTGTTGGTAGTGGTTTCGTGTTTGTCTCGACATCGCCTTATGTAGTAAGATTTAGTAGCTAGTGTATAGCAGTCTGCACTTTAAGTCTGGTCGTAATGCTTCAATGAGTACGAGATTCAGTATCTTCCATGTCTGCGTGAATTGTCACATATTCTAATATGTCAGCCATTCCACGGAGCGTTAGCCACACAAAAATAACATTTGCGGATAATTGTTAGTCCTCGAACACTTCCATTATTGTTCTCATTAGAGTGAAGTTTCAGATTACACGAGGTATACACTCTTCTATGTAATGTCCATGACGGGATACGGACATAGGGCAAAGTGATTCTTGAGTTCTGTATACTTTGTCCTTCAGTAGAGTGCTTCCTGTGCTAGTAACCTCCTGCTGATCTCCTTTTTTGACCTGTTACCTTCCGTCGCTCAAGCCTCATGACGCGTGATAAAGTGGAATTATATATGCTAACTTTCTGGAATATTGTAATGGAACAGGTTCCCGGAGTTACATACGCTGTGGTGGTGAGGTTCGACAAAGTGAACTACGCTGGAATCTCCACAAACAACTACGCCGTTGACGAGCTTGAGGAGGTCTAATCTGAAGTTTTGAAATGCCGGAGACTCACCATCTGCACTCTTTTGGTCTTTCTCTGGTAGTCAAAACCTGCCTGTGTGCCAAAAACTTGATGTGCCTGACCCATTGAGTCCCCGCCATAGTGTTCTCTATGCGGTTCGTGATCATGAGAATATTTTGTCCTTCATTCTGAACATATATTTATTCACTACCAATGTCTGAAAAGTCGGTGGAACGTTTTGCAATGTTGCACTGCTGTCGATGACGAGACCGATGGTTTGTGATGGCATCTAGACTGTGTAATTGTTTCAGTCTACCTCGATTTGTACTGGCTCAGACACACATGCAAAGTATCTAGTTTTACTTGCTGAAGTGGAAATCCTTTGCACTTCAATGACAATTTGCAACGATACCAAACGTGTAACACATGTGGTGGACAAGAATGCTTCTGGAACTTTGTTGTTCCTCATATGACTTCCATTACTCAAGACACTGTCTTTGTTACCCTCTCCTCTATCATGTGGAAACGGTGTGGAATTCCTTCTTAATGCTAATTCTTCTCAGGAAAGATGAACAGCTGCCATTCCTCTTCAAGATTACCTCTCGTTTAAGGAAGAAGCGCTGCTGAATCATGTATGGCAAGCTCCGTGAGTACATGAATTCAGTGACTAGAACACATCGGATACGTACATGAACCTGAATCTTGTCTATTAGATTCGGTGTTTTGTTATGCGGATCCATGGAAATTGTCTGCCGAGGTGGTTATTCAATGCTACAATCCGATTGGAATTCTATGTATCAATATATCTGGGGGCAGACAAAGACTAGGAAGACGTTTATGGGTATAGATTGAACGAAAAGGATTTAAGAACATGCCTCCAGGGAAAACAAGCAGGGATTATCGAGGAGGGCAATGCAGTTTGAATAGCAAACAGTGCAGATGGAGAAGGCTGTGTGAAGAGCTATTAGGCAATGAAATAATCTAGTTAAAAAATTTATACTTGTTTGATAGACGACTAGTGGAATGGTGCGTCAGAGCTTGGCTGGTCATGGATCTTGAAATGTTTTTTCTGGAAACTTGGATTCCATCCCAACCAGGTTTTGTCAGATTACAAGCCCTAGATCAGGTTCAAACCATTGTTGGCCAGTTGCATATGTTGTGGCGAGTTATCTTCCCGTTACCTTGTAACCACCCCTGTTATGGACCAAAGGTATCCCCGGATCTCCAAAATGTAAGTGATCGATCACATTGATATCCGTTGCACAATTTGTTTTCGAATGTTGTTATTGAGAACCTTGTTACTTATGTAGACACAAATGTCAATAGAATATGCAAAATGCCTCTAATCTCAAGAGTCACTATGCTGTTTGATATAATATCAATTACATTCTGCTAAGATGTATTCTTAGGAGGGTAATTTTTGATTCAATGATTGGAATTGAATATAATTTTAAAAGATTAGGTGGACTGGAGATCGATCACCGAAATGGAAGATCACCGACTATAGGTCTTTCAATACATAAGTGATATATGTGATTTCTCCATAATTTTCACAAAACCTAACCATGATTGGTGTAGGAACTTGACAACTGACAAGCATTGGTTCAGGCATCCACATGGTTCTAAACAAGAGTGTCTTTAGGCTTCCAAGGTTGAAGAACAAGGTTGGGGTTTGTTTATATATGAATCTTCCAACTCTTGTGTTTGTCCATGAAATTCCCGATTTGATCTTTTGTCACACATCTTGTTAACAAAATGTGGATGAAATTTGAATGTCATTGTGATGTGTTTGAAATGCTTATTTGTGCATGTGTTGATAAGGGCATATGAAAAGGAAACCTCATATCTAGTTACGAACCTTCCTTGGAGCAACGGCTTTGTGAGGACCATGGGAGGCGTCATTTGCAATAGTACACATATTGAAAGTTGTGAACCTAAATGTCTTGCATTCATGGGGTCAATGTAGTATATCTTGGATGGTTATGTGTCTAATAGGAGGATATGAGTTTTGGGTATTGAAATGAGAACCTTGGAGTATCAGAGTTGTGGCTTGCTAATATGACATTTACGTATATTTGGACAAACCACTTGTCCAAAAAAATAGGGGATGTGCACTTGTGGGGACAAAACATCAAACGACAACAACAAAATCAATCACAACTTCAAATGTTTGTTGTTTATGTTTGTTGTCTATTTTTGTCAACCACCATATTTGTGTAGTTTTACGATCTAGTATGCGTCATATTGGGAACATATGGGCAGTTGAAATTATCTAGATTCATGGATAAACCCAAAATATACTTAAATCCTAGTTGCTAGGAACAAGATTTCAATCACATTGTCTTGGCTTCTAGGATTCACATTGGTTTATGCTAGAATGAAGAGTTATTTTTATTCTATTTTATTTTAAAAAAATCCCCTCCCCGTTGGGTTGGAAAGGCCCTGTTTGCAACCCTTCACTTTCATGTAATGTTTTCTTTAGCAAAAAACGTGCATTTGTCTATGCAACAACATCTTTAATAGTTGTATTTTGTTGGCATTTATTGGGTCTATGAAAAAGTTGAAAGTGATGTTCTAAGTGCCAAATTACTCATCTTTAACCTTTTGGGACCCCCATATTTGTGTCAAAGTCTTGTATGAGTTCCCAATATTTTCATTGTGCTTGCAATGATCTTCATATGTATGTTGCTTAACACTATGTGGAAGCTAAGTTGAAACTTAGATTCTTACCTTCTAGATTGCATCCTCAAAAACATAGTGTTTTCTTATGGTTTGTGAAACACAAAGGCGTGGGGAGGGGGGGGGGGGGTTGTTTCCAAAACATTGAAAGAAGTGGCTCAATGCCAATATACTCTATATCAACCTTTTGGGGATCCCTATATTTGTTTTAAAGTTCTCCATAATTCAATTCTATTCCTTGTGCATACTACTTGAAATTGCAAGGGAGCTAAGTCGAAGCTTGGAGTTTTTCACCACCATCAAGGTTGAGTTGTTGAAGCCTATAATGCTTGGAAACAAGATTCCAGCAAGTTTTGAATTAAAGATTGTCTTCTCCATGGTCTTGGGTGAACAAATGGGGGATCTCCAAAATGTTGAAAAAGAGTGTCTAGGTGCCAAAAATCTCCTTTTCAACATTTTTGGGACCCGCTTATTTGTTCCAAAGTTCTACATAGATTTTCAACATTGTTCCTTACACATGCAATGATCTTTTTGAGATGCTTGCTACTTGAACTTATCAATAAAAATCTTCAAAGCCTTTTTCAATATTTAAAAATAAAACATGTAGACATGTCAACCTTAAATCTTGGAAATTGGACAATTTTCTAAAATATGTTGTCCATAATACCGAGAGGGGTGTTTTTTTAACCAAGCTTTGACCCCTAAGCATCTAAGAGGCCCAAACTGGGCCTCTCCAAGAAAAATAGTGTATTTGAGTTACATGTTTTCATTTTTAGTTAATCGTGTCAAAAGTAGGCCTATTTAAAATTATCTTATTCTTCAAGTGCATTATATGAATAAGTTAAACACTTTGATTTTACTAAAGATTGAAGTTCAAATATGCAACTTGGATGCCCTTGGATGCAACACAGTCGGTGTATTTTGATCATCAATGTCTAATATGAGTCATTTTTTATTTTACCCTTGACTTAAGACAATGTATAAAATAAGGTTCAAAACATGAATATATCAAACATGATTTTTGAACTTGGTGAAGCCCGTATAATTTGTGTGTATGGCCGTATATTGAGGCCCCATGTCCTTTAAGGGTCAAGAAACATACTAGAAAATATAAAAATATGAAAATGCCTCAGATCCCCAAACCTCCCAATGTAGTGAACATGAATTCAACATCATGTTTTAAGTTTACAACACAAAAACACCTTCAAGAATTGTGTAGATTTCTAAATGCTTAAAATCGCTCAAGATGCATGTTACTTGAATCTACAACAAGGTCCCTTCAAATCAACTAACTTTGCCCCCAATTCACAAATGTTTGAGACCCGGCATCTCAACACCAATATATAGCACTCCATCGTGACTTGAAATCAACAAAAGCTACATATAGGATGACAAAATAGCATCTTCGAATATCTTGGGTATAGAGTTAGTAGGAGTGTTCAAATTGATGTTGATTGTGGTCTTCCAGATGTCACATGAATTTCGACAGATATTTTGTGCAGATCAACCCTAGGTGAGGTGTTTAATCCAACGTAGCAATAATGTGGACACCTATGTTTGAGTGGTATATGGTTAGGTGTGGATACCAAAATGGACACCAACAAGTCACGTGTTTCAAAGAGATTGGACTACATGTTCAAAATATGTAGCCAATCTTAAGTTCAATAAGTCAACATGGTTTGGGGCACCTACATGACCACTCAATGAGTAGGAGAATCTTTTTTTTGATAATGATAAGATATTCATGTGATCTCCAGAAAAACAATGAGGAAATGATTATGGGCGCGATTTGGATCTGCTAACCATTTCGTACTAGGTAATTGCATGTTTTGTGACAGATCACCCACTCCATATATACCGCTTCCTAAAATATTTCTTCCCGCTGAGAGGGAATTGTCACATATAAGCATAATATAGGCGTACCTCTCATCCATACTTCATAAAAACTTGACTCTCTTCAGTGTGATTCTTTGTAGTTGATTCATATCACACTGTTCAACTAGACTAGTTTCAGGTCTTTGGAGCTAATTATGGTGTCAAATCAAATCAATATGTAGGTTCCAAATAACCACATACTATTCCAAGAATTCTATGTTGGATGAATGAGAGGTATGCATGTGTGTGTTACTTCTCTCTCGTAGAGGATTATAGTCGAAGATTGATTAACTAAATGCCTGAAAATAAAAATAAACACCCCACCCAAGATTAGATCATTTATGGATTGCAATCTCTCAATCAAAGCATAGATGTTTTAATCAAAAATACATAAAAAAATGAAATCGCATAAATGAGCTAGATTCAAATACATGCCATGAATACATTAACACCATAATCATTATATAAGATTGTCTCTTTGGTAAGTTTGAGTTCTTATGGATCAAGTACTAGCTCGTGGCTTTAATACTTGCGGGGGGCTTGTATAAATTATTGTGGAGGCCAAAGAACGCATTTCCGGTGCCTTTGAGGGGTTACAGTGAGGCTCACGCATTAACTCACCCCGAAGCGCAACTTCGTATGCTTCCACATCGATCTCACAGGGCAGGATCACCCAGGACTTTGGAGATAAGCTACATTAGACACGGCTTGCATGCCGACCAAATGCACGAGCTTCATGATACGACACTCCTCGAAAATGTAATGTATTTCCTAGCCTGATAGTTAGTTTCGAGGCTCGCAAAAACCTCGGCCGGGAACTCACTCGATCGATGAATGATCGTCCATAACTCCATATTTTACTTTCATTATTTGAGGAGACGGTGGTGCGGCAGTTTGATCCGCTGCAATCGACTTTTGTGTCCGTTTTGACCACTTCGCGATGCATGACGCACATGTGATGATGGCCGGCCGAATCGAACAACTCTCTTTACTAGAAATGACACTTCCAAACTTCACATTCATCGTTGGCTGTTGGATTGACTCAGGAATCATCTCAGCTGGCTGGCTGGCAACTGTGAATCACACATCTTGTCATTTTAATGTTACAGAGTCGGAGGAGCTGGAATGCAAAAGTTATCATGTGAAGATATTCTTTTCTGTGCATGAGCACGTAGGCTCTCGTAGCAAGGGGCGTCACTATTGGAGCGGAGCTAGTATGAACCTAGACTAATATATTATGCATTGTGCACTATTGGAATCTAGTGGATTTGATGTCATATCCGTTTGTCAACTTTGTAGTATTCCTAGTTTCCAGTGAGAGGAAGTGTCGTGTTTGTGGCATCGTTGTGCTCAATAAGTTGACATTAACGCAATCAAAATGCATTAGTGGTGTGAGGACAAAGTCCAATCTCGTTGTAACACATGCCCTTTTCGTGTATGGTCACGATTACAAGTCGAGCTATAAGATATGTGCACCCGTTGTGGGTAGTGTTGCTAAAATGGACGGAATCTAGGGTTGGTTGCCATCTCACAACCTTGTGTCCATTTAGGTACATAATAAGTGCACATAGTCTTTTGGTAAGATGAAATCATAGAAGTGCAAACTCAATTTCATGATTTTACAAACCAATTTAGCAATAGGTTCTACCAATTCCATTGGAATCACAAACCAAGTTCCTTAGATACACAATTGATTTAACTTGCATGTTTAACCAATTTCACTGCACGTTGTGGATAATTTCAAGATTTGGTACCCATATTCACAACTTCACAAAATCAATTTCATGAAGTGAAAACCACACTCCAAACACATTATGTGGCATGCTCGCACAGCCAACACTCTTCCCATAATCAAATCCACGAGATTGCGCACTCCAACTACATTATGTTTGAGTTGCTTGCTTCAATGTACAATAATCAAAGACCAAAGAAGCATCGGCATTGCTTGCCTCCGGCTTTACTATAATGAAAGACCAAAGAAAAATCGACATCAAGGCTAGAGGCTTCTAGGTAAACACAAAACCAAGAGGAACCAGTGATTAATGAGAAAGGCAAAGGATGCGAAACAAGAAGGCAAGAAGTTGAGCAATTGAGAATAACAAAACCACAGAGTGCGAAAAGATTTATGAAATTGGTTTGGAAGACACATGAAGTCGCTAGAGGCAAACGTCCACCACTATCATGAAATTCACGTGTGCCACATGGCAAGTTTGTTCAAAAAAATCATGAACTAATTTAGACGGTTCATGAAATTGGTAGAACAGTTTGATAAACAGTGGTTGGAAGGTTCTTGACCTAGCTTGGAACCTTCATGAAATTGAGTTTGCACTTTTGTGAAGTCATCTTACCAAAGGAGTATCTTATATGACTTATCTGTAAGGTGTTGTATTGAGGGGACTGACTAATAACTTACATAAGGCCCAGACACCTTAGCTAGTATACTGTATGGCACTTGACACACTGCCTTTATTATTGTTCACTTTGCTGCTCCTCTAGATTCGAAGTTGGGCCCACGAACAGAAGACACGGACCGGGTCTAGTGGTAATGTGGAAGTGGTGATTAAAACGTCCTCTTCGTTTGAATGGGATATGGTGGACCTTAGAGTTAACCGTGGGGTCTCTAAACTATTCCCAACATGAAGGTCTCTATCTTTTCCAACATCTAGAGCAACAACCCATGGTATAGAGTCAAAGACTAGTGTTGTGCGGGTATATCACCTAGACCTACGTACCCGTACTAAGGTTTGTGCACCTATCATGGATGCTATATCCACAATCGACATAATCTTCATGACATTCGTAGGTTCTAGATGTGAGTTGACAATCAATCTTAAATTTAGTCCATTTTAGGTCCACTGCTCATTATAGGTGCACATATCTTATGGTGTATCGGTATGTGCAATGGTGTTTGGAAACATGGTGACCTGTATCAATATTTACAAATCCATGTGAAGATTGGAACCAACCGCCATCGTAACGGAAGAATATTTGCTCACCAAACTCAAAGAATAAGGTCAGTATCATGTTGATGTGAGTGTGATTTGACAAGCACAAGGGAATTGTTGCATGTGAGTGTATCGTAAAGGGCTCTCTATCCCAACAAGAATCACCTCTTCTTCCTTCAACTCTGTCGTGTCATGCTCACATTCGCTAAGACCCACTTGTATCCCACGTAGAGACTACCATCTGGCATTTGTAACTTGATGAAATGGAACGCCCTCAATAGTATCTCTCATCGATTTGCATTGAACACACATTTGCCCCCATAGCTTTGTGGTTAATTCATTTCCAGTGAGTCTCACTAGACTAATTTCGGATTTTTGGAACCAATTTCAATATCAAATTATCTAAAATAAGAAAACCCTACCATCATACTATTATCTAGCATTTTTTTGTTAGATGAATGAGAAGTACACTCGTACACAACAATTCCCTCTAGCCAATTTGGCATGATTATTTAGCCCTTGCATGGTGCATATATAGATCCAACTTGAGATTAAAAACAATGACTCTCTTGAACACCTACACCCAATCGTATCCACATTCTCCAAAAACATGAACGTCTCATATTTCCACTTCCCAATGTATCCATAGGGCAAATGACAGTTTAAACTGTAAACCGCAAAACTTGATTGAATGCCTAGGAGCACATTCTCTAGTCAATGTCAAAATTTAGTTGTCATTAATACAATCACCTCCTAGTCCAATGGCTAATCTCGCTCTTAGAATAAGTAACATAGTACATATTTCATATTTTCTTGGGAGGCCCATGATTAAATTTGGATACACACATAGCGGCATTTGAAATTACATGTGTTGCAAAATTTGATGTTCATGTCGCCAAATTTCCAAAGATCTTTGCAACATCTTTACAAGAAGATGCCTTTTGCATGTTATCAGAGGCAACCACTGTTTGTTGATTGTAATGCACCAAAAACTACACTAAATATGATATTTAGTGTCACCAAATTTAATTGTCTTGCTCAATACCAATTGTAAACCATGATATAGTGTCAACAACATTAAATGTTAACCCATCATTATTTGTCATTCCTTGTAAAAAAAATTGGGGGATTATAGATAAACAACATTGCAATTATTGTAACTTACAAAGTGATTTTTTGTCCAAATTTGAATTGTCCATGTCAATATTCATCACAAGTTGACAAGAGAAGGCAGGGTCCATCATCCATGACAATATTTGTTCACTTATTCATAAGAAGTGTCATCCGAAAAGTTACCATACTGACATTAAATATCATATGACACTAGATAACATATTTAGTGTACTTCTTAGCTCATTTTAAACCATTGGGTTTTGCTAGTATTCTAAAAGTTAAGTTTGTACCATAAGAATGGGCATTAATCAAAGAGTTTATAACTATTATGGTAGGAAGCAAGATATTTTGCAATGCATGGGAAATCATTAAATTCCAGATGATTTTCTTTATGAGTATATTTATTTGGTGGCTAGTATCCTATGGAATTGAAAACACATGCTCAGGAAGTAGCTACCGCTACTCTTCAATTTAGGGATGAAGGAGTGCGGCAAAGGTAAAACCCTCACCTAATCCAACTATCCATGTAAGGCTAGGGGTTAGCATTCACCTCGCCGCCGAAGGGGGGGGGTTCCAACTCCAATGTGTGTGTAGCCTCTCGGTTAAGTGTTGTGATAGTAGCTTTCCGTTCATAACTGATTTATATCTCGTTCATGTGTGGTGAAGTCAGGTTGATCTCCGGCATAACTACTCTGCGTGTTGTATGTAGTAAGGTAGGAATAATAATCCACGAAACCACCATCATGTTGTTGGACCTAAGGGTTGGAGGTGATGTCCCCAACTCTTGAAGATTGTGCAATATGTTAAATACATAGGTTGTCTTATTTCCCGGTCCCATTAAGTTGAATTTTTGTAATCAAACCGTCTTAAATTAATTAACAACCAACAAAATTTATATAATGCCCGTGGATAATAAAACCAACCGGGAACTTAAGTCGGAGGGTTAATACTAACCCCCCCCCCCCTCCGGCACCAAAAATCGGAGAGTGTAAGTGTCAATCAACTTTCAAGAGACCCGCACAAGGCCTCTAAGGGTTTGGGTTAGGGTGTGCACCAAACAGATAGATGATGATATCATAATTTATGAATTTAGTAATATAGGCTATGTTCAATCAACCATGAAATAAGAGGGAAGGTTCAGATGGTGGAACTTAATTACGGTCCCCCTCCCTCCCAATTTGAAGAATTTAATTTAGAAAATGTAAGGATTTAGAACTCGCCCAATTCATTAAACAAGTCTAGACGTTATTCCGTCAACTCGAGCAAGGAATAACTAAAAGCCACACACAAAAGGTGTAACCTAGGTTATTTTGTTAATTAGTCTTAGGTTGCCTTGATCCCAAGGCTGGTGCATCTGCGCTTAAACTATAATAGATTAGGCATTAGCTTAGATAATCACCTGAGGTACTTAACATTTAGGCACAACTTACCGAAAGGATACGACACGATTACCAAATCTCTTCCATGGGAAGGTCACTTCATTGTCAAGTTGACACCACGTGTGGACAAAGTTTGCTACCCCTATATTACATGCCATGTATAATTTTAAAATTTATGATATTTTTTCTACATATACATAACCATTGATAGTATCTTTTGTATACTTTTTTGAAATTTTTAGTCATCTTTGTTTTTTTTAGTAATTGTTTTAGTTCAATTCTGTGTCATTCTAGTTAGAAATGGTATGTTTTATGAAAAAAACAAATCATCAAATTTAGTTACCACTTTTAACTATGTCATAGGTATTGTGTATATCTACTCATGAAAAAAAATTGATAAAATTTTGACCCATTTTGGTGGTGCAACTTACCAAAAGAAGATTTTTTTTGGCCGCACGTGGTGTTCAACTTGACAATGGAGTGATCTACCCGTGATCTCTTCACAAACCAAAACACTCATAAAATTTCATAACATCCGGCTTCGGCTTAGGCACCTGCCAAGGCATGGCACCCTTACTAAAGGGCTTGTGCAATACTTTTAGGCTCTCTCGGAGGGGGGTGCCCAAAAGCATTACAAGGGATATTATTTTATTTTTAAAATTTGACATCTCCAATCCAAGATGAGACAAATAAAAACTACATCTCCTAGAATTTTTATGAAAATTTTCCAAAAAAATTCAAAATACTTAGCTCATGTACAAAACAACAATTTTAAAAAAATTAAAAAAAATTAAATTTTTTTAACAAGGAAAAGGGGGGATTGAGATTTGTTTTTGGAAATGACATGTCAGATTCAAGATGCCACATTTCCTTGAAACTTCCATGAACCCTTCCATGGAATTTTCATGAAACATTTAGACAAAAATCTCAACTCAAAAGCAAATTAAAATATTTAGCTCATGTACAATTCCACAATTGTGGATTTTTTGAGAATTTTTTTTAAAAATTGAACATTACTTGAATTTTTTTTGAATAATTAAATGGGTAGGGATAGCACTAGTTTTTTTTGGAAATGAAATATCAGATCCAAGTTGCTACATCTAGCATTCAAAATGAACCCTCCCATAGACTTTTCATTAAAAAATTAGAAAACAAAATAAAATTTTTTCCAAATGTTTCTAAATGTTTAGCTAATACATAAAGCCACAATTGTGGATTTCTTTTAAATTTCTTTTGAATCTTGAAGGAGGGGATTGGATTTTTGGGAAAATGACATGTTGGATTTGAGATGCTACATTTAGAAAATAGATGGAATACTCTCACTTAGAAGTTTTATGTATAATTCTCAAAAAATGAAATTATTTAGCTCATGTGTAAAGCCACGGTTGTAGACTTTTGGGGAATTTTTGAATTTTTGATTTTTTGAGTTTTTTTTTAAATTTGTTTAGAATTATGAAGGATGAGGGCTGGTATTCTTTGGAAATGACATGTTGGATGTGAGATGCCACATTAAAAATTATATATATACCTTCTCCTTTGGAATTTTCATAATAATTTTAAACAAAATTTTAGATTGCCTTTAAAAATTCAAATATGTAGCTCATGTGTAAAGCTACAATTGTAGATTTTTGGGAGATTTTTTAATTTTTTGAATATGTTTTGATATTTTGTGGATCTTGAAAAGAATGTTGTTGTTTTTTTGGAAAATATCATTGTGGATCCGAGATGCCACATTTAATATTCTTAACAATCCTCCTTTCTTAATATTTTTATAAATAAATTCAAAATATATTCATCTTTGAAAGTTTTTTGAAATGTTTTTGAATTGTTGAGGGAGAGTAGAATCAATTATAATTTTTACCATAAATTTGTGATTGTACGAGTATGAGTGTGAATGTGAATTGAAAAGGTGAGTGTGAAGAAGAAGCCTTGAACAAGGAACTTGGAGTGAACCACGGGGAGGTCACTTCATTGTCAAGTTGACACCACGTGTGGACAAAGTTTGCTACCCCTATATTACATGCCATATATAATTTTAAAATTTATGATATTTTTTCTACATATACATAACCATTGATAGTATCTTTTGTATACTTTTTTGAAATTTTTAGTCATCTTTGTTTTTTTTAGTAATTGTTTTAGTTCAATTCTGTGTCATTCTAGTTAGAAATGGTATGTTTTATGAAAAAAACAAATCATCAAATTTAGTTACCACTTTTAACTATGTCATAGGTATTGTGTATATCTACTCATGAAAAAAATTGATAAAATTTTGACCCATTTTGGTGGTGCAACTTACCAAAAGAAGATTTTTTTTGGCCGCATGTGGTGTTCAACTTGACAATGGAGTGATCTACCCGTGGAGTGAACATCCCAATATCTCCACCAAATTTATTGACAATGCTATGTTAGTGTGAGAGTCCTTGTATATGTGTATGAGTGTATTTTTATGTTAAAAAAGTGGATATTGTGTGTGTGTATGTGTATGTTTGTGAAAGAGATTATGTGTTTGATATTGAAGTTGGAATCAACAATGAACTTCATGTACACATTTGCATTCGTACAATTTTGAACATGTGTATATATATATATTAGACATCTCTAATATATTTGTATATGATTTCAACGTGAGAACAAATTGTGTGTGTATGTTTGTAAGTGTGAAATATGTATGTTTAATTTTTTTGGTCACAATGCACTTCATACATACACAAACTCACATCTGCATAATCTTGAACATGTGTAAGATGTCAATGTGAGACACATTATGTGTGTATTTCTGTATATGATTGACGTTAGATTCAACAATCAATTTCTCACAGACATTCATTTTTAACAATTGTAAACATGTGTATGCATATTTACAAGAATCCAAGTATGAATGTGTACGAATCTCAATGTGAAATATCAATGTTTGTATGTGTAAAAGAGAGAATATCTATGTATGCATGCATGTCATTGAAGTAAGATTTAACAATGAACTTCACATGTACACTCAAATCCAGAAAATCTTCAACATGTGTATGCATATTATAAAAATTTGAAATAATATTTTTTTATTGAAATTCACAAGTTTATCCATGCATGAGCTAAAAAATCAATAGTTTTTTTTTTAAATTACGTTTTTGATTTTTTTGAATTTTTGTTAAAAATTTCAAAGGGGGAATCCATTGGATTTTTAAAGTGTTATCTCAGATCCAAGATGCTACTCTCTAGAGAAGATGATTTACCTCTTTTAATTTTTTTTATGAAAAATTGGAAATAATTTCTTGCATTTTTTAAATTAGGATACTTAGCTCATACATGCTTGGTTTTTGTATATTTGATATTATTATTATCAAATTATTGCATACTTCAATTCTTGATTATTTCATTTTTGGATTTTAAGATATTAAGGTCTAATATATTTGAATCTTACATGTTTGAAAGCTTTCATACTTGAATTCTACATACTTGATGTTTTGTTTCTTTCGTTTTTGAATTTTAGAATACTTAGCTTTTACATGCTTAGGACTTATAAACATTATTTTTGTATACTTGAATCCCTACATACTTTAAGTCTTGATTTGTATATATTCAAAATTTTGCATACTTGACTTTTCGATTATTGCATTCTTGAATATCATAGTACTTAGGTCTTACATATTTGAATCTTGCACATTTAAGATTTTGGATCAATAAATCTTAGATATTTTTCTTCTTGATTTATGTTTCCCCAAATTTTGGGATACCTAGCTTTTATATGTTTTGCTTTTTATATTTACATTATTACGTGTTTAAGAATTTGATTCTTGCAAATTTCAAATTTTATTGTTTCTTATCTTATAATACTTGCCTCTTACATACGTAGATATTATATAGTGATTAGGGTATATGTCGAATCTTGTGTAGTTGCTTCTATGATCACCGCTTTAATGATAAAATCATAATAATTTATGATTAATAATTTGATTTTCCCATTCAAATTAGTCACCACAATGATAGTGAAATAATGATGAGAATATTAAATCATTGGAAGATATTACTTTTTTTGTTAACGACATGCAAACACCACTGAAAATGGAATTTCATTTCATTTCAAGCAATTTATGTATTAAACCATCAAGGAAGTCTAGGATTTCTATTCTTCTATGTTGGTTGGTGTCGTTGGTTGTGATTCAATATGTTCTTGAAATTGACATGCAATTCCTAGAGATGGATTTATGAATGGCTATAGAGAAGGAGACAAAGTTGTTTGTGTATCAATTTATGTTTTATTTTTATTTTAAAAAATCAATTTGAATTGAATGTTGAGATGAAAGTTACTTGAAGTGTTCATTGGCGCACAACTAATGCTTATTTTGAGCAGAAATTGAATATTGATGATGATTGTGTCATAATTTATTTTTTGTTTGGGAAAGAAATCATCGGATGATTGCATGAAGATGCCACGTAGTGCAATTCTACGCATATGATCTAGAATGACATTGTGTAGTTGATTGCATATGCCTAGATACATCTGGTAATGGTAGAGTCATTCTCGAAACAATGCATGATGTCAACATGTATTCATTACTTATTTGTTTTTTATAAGTTGATTCGTGGCTCAAATTTATCAATCTTATTGATCTTCTTGTTGATTTTTCTAGGTTCATTGAGAGTGAACATGTAAAGACCAATTTTATTTATAAGCTTCATCGGATTCGTTATTTTAGTGTTTTACTCCTCGAAGATTTTAAATCGTTGATTCCAACTAGTGATTATAAGAACAATGAAAAGAAAAAAACAATGCAACTTGGTATGCATTAACAATTGATACATTTGTGAGATTTTTATATAAGGTCCATTCAACAACTCTCATTTAATTTTTATGTGTTTGTTTTCGTTTTAAAATTGAAGGTTTCATAATATATTTGTGTGTGCAACGTCAAGTTATATTCTATGGGCTATAAAATTGCAAATTTTAAAGCAAATTTGAAACTGCATTATGCTTAAGTATCTTTCTGTTTTTCATCACTTACAATTGTATGATATCATTCAGGTTATGGTCTTGGAATGATATGTGTCATGTTATCACACTTGTCTTTTGTGATGTGGTAACAATACACATATTTTGCACAAATTAAGATTTGTTTTGGTAAGCACAAGTCTTTCACATGTATGATAAGTTTTTGCACTTAGTTTTTACAATGCTATATATGCTTTATGCATTTTTGTTATCATGAATGTTCCAACCACTGTTACATTTAATACTTTTTTTAATTAAAAGAATTGTAAACTACAAAAAATCGCAATGACGTGGGTGTATAAGTAATGGTAGGATACAAAAATGTCATTTTAGATAATTAAGTAATTATAGGGAGCTTTTAATTAGTGCCTTAAAGGTAAATAGCCCTTAAACAAATATCCCTCCGTTTCACGTGGTGCACAAAAATCCTATAGAGTGACCTACCCGAGTTTGGGTGTAGGTCAATATGCATGGAAACTTCAATTTAAACCCGGAGATGACCTTGGAAAAATTGTAGAAAATGCAATTCAATGCAAATTGCAAATACAGTGGTTAAAACGATGGAACTCTAGTCCTATGTTGCATGCATCTAATTATATTCTGCTTTCTCCAATGAAGGAGAACATCTTGGCCATGGAGTCTTTTTTTACCATGTGTGTAGTTGGAGGAAGAAAATGTAAATGAATTTGAGAATGTCAAGGAAGAATTGAGTAAGTCAATTGGAAGGTTGATATTCTCAAGGCCTCTAAAGTGCCACCACCTACATGGACAAAGGAAAAATTAAACAACAACAACAAACAAACAAACAAACAAACAACAAACAAACAACAAACAAACAACAAACAAAACAAAACAAAACAAAACAAACAAAACAAAACAAAACAAAACAAAACAAAACAAAACAAAACAAAACAAAACAAAAAAGAAGCAAAAGAAGAAAAATCAAGGCTAACTTTTGCCGACCACCCCTTCCAACCACAAGGCCTATTGGCCATGGATATGGCCGGATCCAAATCTAACAGTTACCATCTATGGCAGACCTCATATTACCTATCATTTTTCTACACCACTAAATTCTAAGGTCTTCATTCGTTGCCACCTTCATCCAACAACCTTTGCCTTTGTCTACGCAATATCTTTATCTGCACCATCTTCATCGGTAATATTCTTCAATATACTTTTCATTTGTTCTTTGACACGCCATGCCATATTTTTATGAATTACCTAGTCATCTAATAATGTTCACTAATTGATGTTAATTTAACTCCTAACAATTAACTCTCTTTTTAACTAGGTAGTGGGCCTTAACTCAAACCGTGAGCAATTTGGGTGGCTCACAGATAGCCATGAAGAGAAATTTGTACATATAATTTAAACTTCAATACCACATTTCAATTTGTCAAAGATCTAATTGTAATTATATTGGTTACATTGCTTGGACTGAATATCTGTGATAATAAAATAAAGATACATGCGCAAGGAGTTGCTTGCCATTTTTTATATTATTATTTTATATTATTATTATTTTATATTATTTATATTTGTTATCCTAAATGTTTGGATTGGCAAAATCCATAAAACTTATTTTTACACTCCTATACAATTGAAACTTTGAAATTATAATTTTATCCATGAATGTCATTGGTTTATGTATTATTTTGTTGCTTTCTACCCAACATAAGAGGAGGTTGATGGCAAGGCTATGATCAGATAAATACCCCTTGATGCATGCATCGCATGATAAAATCACAGCCAATAAGGATGGTCCTCAATCCACACAAAAAGGAATGGCAATACAAACCGAAAAACGAAAGAGAGGCAAGAAAGTTGACACTCCACTTGCACCTCCAAACGTAACCACCAATGACTTTATAAGTACATCTATTGTTATGGACGTATCCAGTTGTGATTCAACAATCTACAACGCCTTCTTCATTGTCAACGCACATGTTGTTGCAACACCCTCTATCATGAAATTGATATCAACTCCCCCACATATTCTATTATTGAAGACTTACGACTTTGTAAACAAGTGAGTATCTATATTATTTTGTGATTCAATAATTGTATATAGTTGTTATTTTGTTATCCTCACATGAAATCGTCATCATTTATTTTCATGTTGTCTTGTTGTTGGGAGTGAAATTTGATGATAACCGTACAACACAACTTTCAAGTCATGTTATCCTGCACAAAGGATTTAATTTCTTGATTGCAAATGTACCTAAAGGATTTCCTGTGCCTTTTATCTTGCCATTTGCGTTTCCATAATGAACAAACACGATTGTAATAAGATAGAACCAATTTTTGAAATCTCGTTTGTTTTTCTCCACGATGATGCATGAATTTTCTTATTGTTCGAACTTGATGTTCAAAAAATATTTGACTTGATGTTCAAACATTTGCAACAACTTAGAATTTTTTATCGTTAGAGATTGGTGGGGCATTAACTTTATGCATTTGTGCTCGGGTTCTAATACTTCCGTACAGATGAGTGTAGATTATAATTTTTTCAAATTTCTTATATTGAAAGATTAATGTCGACATTACATCACTCGTAAACTAATATGTACAATCTTGTTGTTCTTGTAGTTGAGAAGATTTGCATTTTTTTGTATTACAAAGCCAAGAAAGGTAACATTGTCATTTCATTTAGCGAGAATGAGGTTCTCGTCAAACAAAGTGTGTCAAACAAGGAGGTTGATATTATCTCCAACTACATTTCAAAGAAAGACCAACTAATGGGTGATTCAGTGTCATGGCAAAGTGTTTGGAAAAAACATTGAATTCTATACCAGATATTTATCAAATCATCAACTAGGCATGGAGGAGTAGTTGTGGATGTTACCACATCAAAAGGTGCATTTTTTGAATTACAACACAACTAATTGATTTTGTTCAAATTGATTTCTAAGTCTATCATAATGAAATCTACATCAATGGTGTTTGCAGGTATTTATGTTCATATGTTGTTGCGAAACAAATTCTTACACAAAGTAAAAAACACATGATATTGTTATTTTGATTTGTTTTCATTGACTTTCACAGAGAAAACAATTATAGAGAAAGTTAGAGAAAAAAAAGCGGTAATTAAAATTACAACTTCTAAGAGGCCTCATTGTTTACCTTGTTGAATTTGAAGATCTAATCTCATTAGAAAAAAAAATTATTTTATTTCAATTTAGTAGTTATTGAAAAGAAAGGTGAGTTCCATTATTTGGAGTAGTTTTGCACTTGTGGCACTCAATTAAGTGTTGACAATACTTTTAAGGATTTGAGTCTTTACACAACTTGTTTTTTTGGTAATGTACACATAAATTTGGTGATTTAATGGCATAACCAACTATTTGCACTATGAATTTTTTTCTCATATCTTGGGCTTATACTAGTTGTAGCTAGAAACCTTGCATTTTTCCATAGCAAAACTCTTTCTATGCGACAATGTGTTTGAATAGTGGTCGTCATCTTGTTGCGTATGAGGCAGACCTCCGTATCTTTAATGTTATTCTCGCTCCACTTCATACATTGTTTTCTCATTGTCCTAGAGTGCAAACACCAACACAATCCATTTTCATGGAGGAGGATGAAGAACTTGTTAAAAAAATGGCCAAGAAGAGTTGTTTGTGTACATGATTTTCTCCTTGGATTTTTTTTTAAAATTATCATTTCTTTATTATCTTTCACCCGTATGGTAATTGGTGTTTGTAGTGTTGCGAAGTTGATGGCATCACTACACTCCCATCCAAAATATTTGATGATGAGAATTCTTAAGAACTTTATTACTTTTGTTGAATGCTATGTGAAGATTGCTTCGTGAATGCAATGTGTTGGGTTTTGGTTTCAAATTTCTAAATTAACTTGGTCTTCATGGATTTCAAGTCATTTGTCATTGAATTCATTTATCCACTAAGGTGCCTATGTCGGCATAGCAATAATTCAACAACGTGTTGGCCAATGCTATTGATCTTCAAATCTGTGAAACAACCTAAGCATTATCTACATAATCAAACAAATGTATATCAATGAAATAATAATATGAAGTTTTTCCAACCACCCTTCCATATTTTCACAGGAGAGTGTTCATCTATTTCATGTAAAAAATCCACGGTTATAGGGTACAAATGGTGCCTGAAACCAACATCGATCATGTCCCCTCCTCACTGCTCACATGTCACCACTCACCACTCACATGGAGGGAAGCTATCTTATGAGCGATGAGCAGTGAGCGGTGAGCGGTGAGCAGTAACACATGAGCAATGAGCAGTAACATATGAGCAATGAATCCAAATTTAGTAAAGACACACGGGTTTAGGGTTTACAACCAAAATTTTGACAAATTAATTGCATATTTTCAATTGTAAATTGCCAATATTTTAAATGAAGCACAAGTGAAAGGGCCCTATTTCCATAAATCATTTAGAACACTTTCAATCCATTGCTGATTTTTATTATAATAATTCAAACCAATACTTGTCATTTATTGACATCCTTATACATATAGCTACAACTAGCACTTGTACAACTACTCACATTCTACAACACCAGCAAATTCAAGTAGGTGCATAACCGCATTATACATATATGTCGGTGCCATAATTGTGAGCCACTCAAACTGCCCACAGGTTGAATAAAGGCCCAGAATCTACAAAAGAAAGAAAATTAGATATTAGAAATAATGAATATGTAGGTAGCTACTAGGTTTTGAGACATCCGCCTGTGGATGCGAGTTGTGTAAGAGACTGGTATTAGGTCTGGATCAACCCGGGTTCGAATCCGGTTGGTTACATTGACTGGTGCTATCCCAAATTGAGCTAGTGATAAAGCATAAATAATCTATAGGCGGATACCAAGAAGACGTTACTACGCGGATGTGCGTAGAATCTTCCTAATTATTTTTTATTTTTAGAAACGTGTTATTATTTATCCGTGTGAATCAATCAAACCACACATGGTTGGGTCGCAGTCTAAATAAAAATGAAGTTACTGAATCATTTGAAATACTTTCAGTCCACTGCTAATTTTTATTATAATAATCCAAACCAAAACATGTCATTTATTGACATTCAAATATATGTTGCTTAATAGAACACTTGTAATACTACTCACATTCTATAATACCAGCAAGTTCAAGTAGTTGCATGACCTCATTATAGGTATATGTAGGTGCATGAATGAATTTGTCACTCTCGTAATCCACCCTGCACAAAAATCTAAACACATAATAAAGATGTTTACAATACACCCATTTTCCTTTCTTTCCCAATGCATGAGAGGACATTTTCGTGAAATCTGGACATGTGCAATGCGGGATATCGCCAATTGTGACATGGTAGGTGATATCCTGCTTGGAGACAATGTTGATTATCACTCCAAAGCCCGGATATGGAATGGCAGTGACCCCAACCACATAATAACCTTCCATGAGTCCGGCGCTCTCCCATTTGTTTTTGTGATCCGCCAGAGGTGCTGTTGGATTACGATGCATTGTCTTCCCAAATCTGAATGTAGGGTGGGCGTTTGGGTTTGGTGGCATAGAAAAATGCGAGCGAGGGATGGGAAGAGTTGCGATTGTTGAAAGCCTACGACGAGGAGACAATGCCTCCCTCTGCTGTAGTTGAAATCCAGCATCTTCAAGTGCCAAAACCTCCTCTCTCGATAGATTGGTACCTATTTTCACTGGCCACATGTTGGGTACTATAGGCCAATCCAACACATATTTCTTCTTACTGCCACTCACACAACGTTTGATGTCGTCAGGACAAAACCAAAATTCATACTCCACATTGTTGGGAGAGCGAAATTCCTTCCTGAGCCCTTTGTATGTTGGAGCAGGTGTGCCATGTTTCCCAGTCCCGACTTTGGCATTGCACATAGTCCCTGCAATGGCCTGCAGTGCCCAACATCGTTTGGCTGAGTTGGGTGGTAATCTTGCAATGTGCCACTTGGAAGCAAGACAATTTGTCTCTAACACGGATGTAGTATGAGCCACACCATGAATTGCGGAACTCAACGATTCCTCTATGCGTTGACGAGTTGCTCGGGTGTTGGGACGAGGAATGGAATAGTTCACTTTGTCGGGTCGATGAAAGTCACAATCAGCACCCGGTGGTAGGTTGAGTTTGCGTTTGGTGGAACCAAAGAGCTCTGACCCTTCCAATGCACAATCTCTCGTGTTGACGTCTTCTGCCCCTGGATAAGACTTCATGGCATTGGCCAATATTTTTGGATCTCCACACCTGGCAGCTACTTTGAGTTTCAAGGAGGCCGAATCAGGACCTTTACCATCAGACCCCCTTTCAACCATGTCCGGTAATTTGCAATTTGCATGAAGGCACGGATCATGTCGTCCACTGTAGCTTCATATAAACAAGTCATTTTGTTGCCAGACTGTAGGAGCCATTTGTTGTGTACAGTCTCTGCAAGGTTGCATGTTGGCATTTCCGCACGCTCTTCTATTGTCATATCCTATGAACAACACACAAATATAAGGATAAGACAAACATAACATAGATTATATATCTAGGTTTGGATCGTTCGACCCAAAATGGCTGCCACGTTTGGGTCGAACGACCCAAACTGCCTACAAGTTTGGGTCATTCGACCCAAACTGCATACAAGGTTTGGGTCGAACGACCCAAACTGTTTGTTGTTTGTTGTGTACAGTCTCTGCAAGGTTGCATGTTGGCATTCCCACACGCTCTTTTATTGTCATATCCTATGAACAACACAGAAAGACAACGATAAGAAAAACATAAGATATATTACATTGAGTAATGAAGTTTGATATGTACTTACAAGTAGCATATGGCCACCCCATTGCCTGTACCGAAAGTGCTAAAATCCCAACCACTCTGAAAGGCCAAGAATGCCTTCTTCGAAGGCAGCTCCAGATGACAACCACCAAGAACGAATCACATGGTACTTGGTCTCAGCGTCATCCATTGTTTTCGCGTCTTTGTAATCCTTGCATATTTGTTTGTATTGAAATTGCAAGGATGGTTTGATACACTTTTGGGTCACCTTATCCAAGCTTGTGGACCAATGAAAAAAACATGTACGCTCACGTGCAACCATGGGTAGACTTGGATCACCATCCCCGTAAATCGCCCTCACCGCATTCCAATTAGCTTGAGCACTATCAGCCATAAACCCTTTGAAGTTTACGTTTGGTACACCATTTTCTGCCATGACAGCATTCAAATTTTCCCAAAAGAGAATTTGTGCTGCACCATCTTCAGATTGCATGTCACAACACGTAATAGTCAACACTTTACAGTATCGACTATCGTACACATGGCAAGCCATGGTCGTCCAGTCCTTCAAACGTTTGACATGGTCAAACATAATCCATGAATTCTCCATATCCCCACCGACTTGCATCCTCTTCACAAGCTCCACACCACTACCTGGAAGGTCTACAGACATCTTAAAAACAAACACTTTGTCCTTTGACTGCCCTGGGAACCGACTACCATGGACGAATTTGAAAGCAGAGTGGTTTTTGAGCGCCATAATACTATCCATAGTTCCCATTCCACTACGCAAAAAATGCTTTGATCCAGCTACAAAGTTACAACAATTTGGAGACGCAAAAGTGCTGAATTTGTCCATGACGACCTCTAGGGATGAACCAACCAAGTGATGGCCTTCGACATTTGCGGGAGATTTGAGAAGGTAATCGGCCAAGAATTGTTTGCTCGCCGCCATAACTATGGCTGAATTTTTTGTTGTGGGTGTTTTCAATACTTCATTTACAACGCATTGGTATGCCATGTCCAATGATTCACGGCATGTGCCATTGGCCACAGGGTGATCATGTACACCAAGATGAATGCAAGCCCTGGACATTCCAACGGATGTGGAGTGGATATATATGATTCGAGCATTACACAAAGCAATGCACACAGGTGTGGAACGACATACCTTACACTCGACAGTGGACTTAGTAGGAGGAACAACACCCACAGCAAATGGGATAGGAGTTGAACCGGCCCATTCAGTGTTGTTCCGGAGGCCCCCATTGCGATTCATGTAATCACAGTAGTCATTATGACATGGGAGATGACCAGCACAAGTAAAGCGCCGGAAGGACAGTCCAAAGTCATTTTGGATATTCGTGGTTTTGGTGGTGCACCAAGGGTGGCCGTCGCACATCTTGTCCATGCCGTCCATTGAGCGACCATACGTACTTGGAGCTTTGAATGTCATAGGAGGCAAGAGAAACAAAACATCACCATTAAAAGAAGATGGTAAGTACTTGACTTCACGAACATCTATATTGTCAAAATCAATGGATGCAAGATCGGACTTTGATCTTTTTCTTGACTTTGTCAGCTTCAAGGCATCAACCATAGTCAACCCTGTAGATGAAGGTGAAGGGTGTAGTGGAGGACGTTGAGAAGGTGAGATTTGGGGAACCTCCTTCTTGTACATAAGACCGCAAGGGGAGTTGGCTACATGTATAGGAAGTTGGGAAGGAGTAGAATGAACACTTCTAAATGGAAATGGCGATGTGTTTGAAAGATCAACAGATGCACAAATGTCATATTCTGAATCTGATAGCACAAACACACTATCATCAAGGGGTTCCACCTTAACAGGTGCGATAGAGGGAATTTGAACTGTGGATGTACCGGATTCGTTTGTCAAAATGACAGTTGAAGCTTGCATCTGAGACTCAGAAAGTCCTATCACCCTAAATGAACCAGGTCCTAAGATCCACATAAAACCAACATCAGTTCTATTTTTTGGAACCAAAATCGTTTCATACACCTCTCCATCTGCAGAGTACATCTCATGCTCTAAATACATGGTTCCTATCTGGAGGTTGAATCTCAAACTAAGTAAATCCTCTGAAACACTCACATGACCATCATCTTGGAGTGGCAAGATGAAGGGAACAAAAGATCCATGAGCTCTAATGGTAGCCATAGAAAATCAAAAGAACATATGAACAACACATCACAAAAATATGGGATGAATGTTGCTTTTGTATAGAGTTGTGTGAGGAAATGAATGGAAATGAATGGAAATGAAAACGTGTGATACAATAATGGATGGAGATGAAAGCGTGTCATACATAGCATCTAATAATACAGAAGTGGACATAATACAATAATAGTCAGAGACTATATACAAGCAAGATATACACAAAACAGTGTCAAATACTAAAAGTATTGGTAGAAATTTAAAATATATATATGTGGACTGACGAATATGTAGAAAGAATTAAAATTGGTTAGAAAAATAAATTATTGATCATTATGAATAGAACAAAGTAGGTGTCAGAAAATTTTGGCGGATATAACAAAAATAAATACATAATAACAAACGCGTCGAAATATCTTGTTCATTGAACGCCAATTACAACATGTGATCGTAATATACGCCGGATTTTATGAGATAGATACATTGGAAGAATAAATGATAGTACCTGATAGAAAACATATCATAGACACCAACGATGGTGGACGATGTAGAGAGAACACCCCTGAGGCCGAAGAGAAGACGTAGGAAAGCTTTGTATTTCACTTCCGAGAAAAAGAGGTTCAGACTCAGTGTGGGAAAGAAGGATGTAAAAAAAGAAGGGAAAAGAAACTTGTTGAATACGGTAGAAGAAACTGTGAAGACACTGGATTTTGATGGGATGGAGGATGGTGAAGGTACAAAGAGCAAAGAAGATGTAGACGATCATATATCAGAGTCCGAATTGAAGACGGGTTCAAAGAAGACGACAAACAAAAAGGTAAGTCAGTTCAACGTTCACATAATTTGATAGTGCATAAGTTGTAAGTTAGGACGGAGAACCATATACGTTCATTCACATGTCATGTAGTAGCAATTTATAGATGTTATAAATTGGAGAGGAGAAACCCTATACGTTAATACACATGGAATATAACAGAAATTTAGGAAGGCTAGAAGTCAGGAGGAGAAAGCACAGGGTTTATAAGAACAACTTGGGAGACGACAAGTTGGGAGGTAAAATCCTGTACGTTAACGCACAGGGTTTATAAGAGTAACTTAGGAGGCAAAAAGTTGGGAGGCGATTTATAAGCGCAACTTAGGAAGCCCAAAGTTGGGAGGAGAAACCCTGTGCGTTAACGCATAGGGTTTGTAAGCGCAACTTAGGAAGCCCAAAGTTGGGAGGTAAAACGACTAGGAGAGCCTAAAATTAAAACAAATATCTATTGTATGAATTTAAATCGATGTTCAGAACCTAGGAGCAAAAAAACTATTGAAAACGTCGTTAGAATGCAAGAAATGAAAAATATGACTAGTCAAGTACTCATGCAATACGTTATAGGAGCTAGAAAATGACACAAAATAACATAAATTTTTTTTTGCCCAGAAACCCAAAATCTACGAGGTGGCCCAAAACAAGGAAATACATAGAAGAATGAGAAAAGAAAATCATTTCAAACCAAAATAAAATATGAGAAGCATTTGTAGCTACGGAAATTTTGATAATATAGCATATTTTTTTTATTTTTTTTTAGTCCCCATTAGCATTTTTTCCAGATTTTACAAGTTTTGGCAAATCTACAAAAAAAAAAATATTTTTTCAAATTCACGTCTCGGCCCTGTGCGTTAACGCACAGGGTGTATGCGTTAACACATAGTGGCTAGAAAGTTGCCAGCGCAGACCCTATGCGTTAACGCACAGGGTCTACTTGCCTAGCTAGAGGCTTCGCAAAGTTGGGCAAGTAGACCCTGTGCGTCAACGCACAGGGTCTGCGCTGGCAACTTTCTATCGGCTATGGGGGCCACGAAGAGCCACGCTAAATATGGCTGCAGGAACAAGTAGTATAAATTGCCACAACCCCAAAGCATTCAGTCTTTTTTCTCTCCTCCGTCGGACCTAAACTCATCGCTGCAAGCTCTCTCATCTATAGGTGCAGTACAAGGTTTGTTTGCACTTTCGTGGTGACTGGGTAATTGCGCATAATCAGGCGTAAATTGCGGACAGTTTGGGTTGTTCGACCCAAACTGTGAGCATGGTTTGGGTCGAACGACCCAAACTGTGAGCATGGTTTAGGTTGAACGACCCAAACTGTGAGCATGGATTGGGTCGAACAACCCAAACCTCGCGTCCAACTTTGTTAGACCTGTAGTTGGACACACAGACCCTGTGCGTTAACGCACAGGGTCTGGCCTTGTAGTTTGGGGTGAGCGGCCACCCTAATCGTACAATATTTAAAGGTGCAAATGGCTGTGTCTAGAATAATTTTTGTCATTCTTCCCTGTGTTCGTGGTATTCTGTTGTTATTGTTGTTGCTATTGCTGTTATTTTTGTAATGTTATTGCTAATGTGTTGCTACTTGTTTTGAAATATTTATGAAATTTATTTCATTTGTTTTAGGACCAATCAATGGATTTTGAAAGAACGACTCCTATTTCTACTGATGATGATTCCACAATGCATTCAACTCAAGATTATCCATTTCAACAAGTTTATCATCATGAGGACATATCGTCAAATCTTCATAATAAGAAAAAAAAAAAAAATGAATCCCTCGATGATTTTGACTCAGATGAAGATAATGATGGTGACAATAAAACTTATCAAGAGAAAATGTGGGAGCTTACGAACAAACGAAAGGTCAACTCCACTTCCACAATTTCTTCAATCCGTGCTGGACCTAATGCTCGCTTGCGTGTACCCTTATGTCGCATGGTTCCTATGCCGATTGCGCGTCCAGCTTTGAAGGGTGACATTACTAAATTGGAGGCTGATTTTTTCAATGGTTATCGTGATGGTGACCGTGTGTTTTATATATCGGCCACCGATTCTAAGGGAAACTTTCAAATTGGGCTCAAGCCAATGCCCTATTTAAATTTCAATTAGATACAAATTTGTCATTGACGTCATACAAGAACAAGATGTTTTTCATATGGGATGGAAATCACAGATTTCTTGCTTGGAAAAATTATATTGACCGCGTATATACCGAAAATTATGAACGACATGTCTTTGTGGATTCTATCATTTTGGCGCCCGAGCCTGACGACATTCCAAGTTTGTTGACTGCTATGCATGACATCAACAAGTAATGTTCTTACCTATTTTTTTACACTTATTTCTAATTTATATTTTGTTTTCCAAATTATATCATCATGAATCTAATCAATTTAATGTTTCTTTTAGGTCAACCGAAAATTCTCATGTATCCACCAATTTGGTGCATACTTTATATCGGATGCAAAGTATTGGCACCATGCCTTTGACTTCCTTAAGAAAGTAACTGGATCCAAAGAATTATAAACGATGTGAGGAAAAGTCCATCGAAACTTGATATTCTTTGACACGACCAATTTTTTTGGATTACATATACAGTGTAAGTTCTTCTACCATTGCTTATATGTGTCTTATGTTTATTCACCTTCATTTTACATTACATCTATATGAACTTATAAATATTGACTTTTGTTTGATTTTTCAGCAAGAACTTGTTGAGGCTAGCGATATTGCTCTCAACCAGTACAATGAAACTCATCCTCTTGAACGGACATCAGACGGAGTTTCAAAAGCAATGTCCGCAGCTGTCAACAAAAAACGTGCAATGTTATCTTCTAGTTTTACGAAACAACTAGCGATTGCCGATATCAACCTTACCTTTGCTTTCCTTGAAGAAGTTAAGCACCATTGGGGTTCATTTTCGGTGCCTGAAATGCTACAAGAGAAACTTCATCGTGTTGCTGTCAGTAATGTGGATGCAGAAGTCAAAGTTGGATGGCTCAAGCTTTGGAATGGCAATAGATTTGACAAAGATGCATTACATTTCCCGAAATCACCCCTCTCTGATTCTGCACTTGATGATTGGTTATCAAAGTCTACATATTGGGCACAGTTGGAAAAAAAGGCTATCGAAGAGCTTCAAAGTATTCTTTCATCTCCTCTTCAGTTGCCTGCAGATGTGCCTATTCTCTCCGAGTATATCCAAACCTGGAAGTTTTGCGGCTTTCAATTCAATATTCTATCGTGAATTCCAAAGCGGAAAAGTTAAAAAACACAACGGTTGGGATGAGCAACCTAATATTGATCTTGCTATGAAACGTGTATTATACAGGTACAACCTAATCTTATTATTTTTTGATTTTTTGATTCTATTTATCAAATTGTCATGGAATATTTGACTTACAATATTTTTGTGTGTAGGTATTTTCGATATGTTTTGATTCCACATAAATGCGTTATATGGGAACCTCGTTTTTTCCCAAATTGGCGTGACACTATTGCAGGAGATTCATGCATGTTCACTACTGAGATTTGTTTGAATTGGTCGCTCCCACACTATGAGGATTGTGGTTTGTATCTTGATTGTCCTAAGGATGTATGTCCGTCAAGTGAGAAGACAATCCATCAGATAAATGATGCTAAAAATGTGGATCTTCGTGATACTGCAATTTTGCAAGCACAAATTGTGCAGCTTAAACTTAGAGAGCCAGAACCAAAAGAGACAAAACGTCGTAAGACGAAACATGTTCCTGAAACCAAAATACAAGATCAATCGGAAATTTCACAACATAAAGAATTGCTTGTTCTTTCCAATGATTTGGATAAGAATCCACTTGGAGTCGAAACTTCAAAGTTTGGGTGCGATGTATTGGAATTCCATTACTCGAGCACCTATGACGCTATTCATCGTGCGCCAACGAATGCTTTGAGAAAAAAAGTTATTCATACTGAAGAACTTTCTCACGCTCTCTTTTGCTCGATCTACTGCTGTTAAGAACAAGTCTGAAGGGGTTGAAGTAGGCCCTCCTGAGTGGATCCAATGGCGGACATTTCTTGAAAACGTAAGTATTATTATTTTGGTATTTTCTGTAATGTTCTTACTTTTATTTGGATTTTATTTTGTGTCTTATATTGTGATATGTTGTGGTATTTCAGTTCAAAGACAATCGCGAATTTCATGTCATGGGAAGTCCGGCTCCATTTGCCGTTGACTTGGTTTTTCTGCAATTTCCCGACGGTCTTGACTTCAACCTCTCCAATAGACCTGCTGAAATTCCTCTTTGGAATAAATATGACAAGAACTGGATGGTTGCAACAATGTCCTTGTGCAAGTCCATCTTGTCTGATGATGGCGTCCTCATAGTATTTTCTGCTATCGATATGCAAACCAAGATGGTTTTGAATTCAACCTTACACAACGGCAACATGAAAGTTCTTAGGACTTTTATTTGCCTCAATTCGTACATGGTGTTCAAGGATCCGGAGTCTCCAACCTACACCGTAAGTATAACACATCACAATTGTTTCTATTTAATTATTTTGGTGTTATTTGCATTGTATATAGTTTTAATACAATTTATATTTTTTTGTAGACTCCGGCATTTATGGCTCATGTCTTGGTAAGGGATTTTACTACCACAAAATCCACGAGACAACCAAACTCCACTTTTTTTGGCACTGGATTGAAAAGCAAAAACTTGCTTTTTAATTTTGTGGATGAAAAAAACATGTTTCTTCAAAAATCGGGAAGACCTTGGAGGGGGCCATATCAAAAATCGCCGCGTTTTTTTTTAAGATCTTATTGAATTGTTTACACCATCGAATGGACGCGTTGTTGATTTGACATGTTCCACTGGAGCTTCTATCCTAGCAACACGCGCATGTGGCAGACATCTTCTTGCATTTGAGGGTGATAATGACATGTTTGAGCACGTATTGAAACCGCTTTTGGAAAACGTTTTGAAAGAGGGGTCATCTGAGGAGAATATACAATATCTCACAAAAGAAGATGATAACCTCTCAGATGAGGAGATGCTTGAATTTGAGTGTGAGTAAGTTTTAATACAATAAATTTTTATTCAATTCATTCGTTTCATTCAATTCATTGGTTCATTTTTATTTCTTCACATTATTTACATGTTTCATCGATTTGATTTCAGGAATACGATTGGAAAGAGGACATGTCTCCCGTTTTGGGCACATAGACAATTCCTACGAAGTCCAAGCCGTAGCCCGCATCTCCCATCATATGCCGAGAATGTTCCAATTGCAATGTTGAATCTCGAAGATTCGGATCCAAATGAAGAATCTTGCTATAGTTCCAAAATCAATTCGCAATGCAAAGGTGCTCGAATATATATAGATGACGAGGCAAAAGATAGTTTCATGTCTAGTGCTACTACTGATGAATAAATTTTTGGACTTCATGTTGTTTATCCTTCTCAACCCTCTTATTACTAAACCCTAAAATCATCATTTTTAAGGCCACAATTCCACGGTTATAGGATATTGGTGGCCCTATTACCAAAATTTTCATCTTCCTCACTGCTCATAAGTTACCGCTCATCGCTCACCGCTCATTGCTCACCGCTCATAAGATAGCACTCCCCCACTCACATGATAGCACTCCCTCTTGTTCACATGGTGTTGTTTGTGGTTTATATGCAAGTTTATAGGTTCACATGCTCATGTTTAGATTTAGATGTTGATTTTGTTTACTTATATAGCTCATGTGAGGGTTTAGAGAGTGGTATTGTGCTTTCGAAGCTCATGTTTAGGTTCAAGTCATGGTTTTTGTGGCTTAAATGTTGAATTTGCATTCACATCCTTGGCATTTAGATTTAGGCATGGTTTTGTTGGAACAAATGATAGGTTGTTGCTTGGATTCTTTTTGTGAGGCTCTTTGCTCCTCTTTCATAACTCGTTGATGCTTTCTCACTGATGCTCTCTCATCAATGTTGTTGATTTCTAACCATTATGATTGGGGGATTTTTTCCCTTGAAGTTGGTTATTGTTGCATCAATGTTATTGGTGTTATGTGTCAGCTCAAATGTATTCTCCCATTATGCTTGTGTAACGTATTTCAAAGGCAATAGCAACTTAAAGGTGAGTGCTCAATCCTTTATCCAATCTTAAGAATAACCCATTCATATTCTGAAATGCAACTTCCATTTTCAATGCATTGCACTAGAGGCATAGTGCAAGTTTATGGAGGACGAATTCTTGTGGTGTATTCAATTGCAATTTCCATTTTTAAACTAAATTGATTGAAGCCTATATTGGACTTGGTGCATTTTAATTTAAAAAATATAAAGTGCAAAGATTTAACTACCATACCAAAGAGTTCATTTCCATTGTGCTTCCATTTCAATCAAAAAATTGCCAACCCACCTTGTACCATTGCAATTACCATTCCAATTTGTCCACCATATTGCTTAAGACCATGCCAAAACAAAAAGAGTTGAAAGTTCTAGGTTGGCCAAAACCATCATGTTTGATAACATTGCAACTTACATTTTGCCCCCAACACCATTGCAATTGCTAAATTGTTCGATACCCTTAGATTTTAGTCATGCTCTCGGGGGGGGGGGGTAGTCATTGATTGGAGTAGCAATATACGTGCGAACAAATGATAGGGTATTTTTAAAACATGGGGGCAAAAAATTATAAATGGACTTAAGAGTAATATAGGGTATCAAAAATGGCACTGGACATCTTTAAAGTACTATAGGGTATGGAATAATAGGTAATTTGGAATTATAAGTAATGCAAGCCATTTTTCTATTAACCCAAAGTAGAAATTTACATAATGATAGCATGTGAAAAAAAAATGAAAGTAATACCCCCCTATAAAATAGTGGTTGTTCGCACCTATATCCTTAACTTTTTAACACACTGCGCCCCCCCCCCCCCCCCGAGGTCATGCTCAATCCCATTGCAAATTTTAAATTATCACAAAACTATATTATAGTGAAAAACACCGGTACTATCTAAAATCATCAAAAAACATTCTTATTTCACTTTCATTTATGATCACACATATTTCTTAAAGTGTAGTCCAAAATACGAATGAACACTTCAATACACATAATTCAACCCAAAGGTAATTAAGGGTAAGTGTTGGTAAGTGATGGATGAAAAGAAATAGCAAAATGCTAGTGAAAGGGGTAATAAGTTGAGGGGTGAATGGTAAGAATAACTAATGAATATAAATATATCTAAACCATGAGAGTCTATCAATAGTAATTGTTACCCATGTCTGCAATGTTAGGCATGCACAAAAATTATGGATTTCTATTGTCAATCTCGTTTGTTCCACACTGAAGGTTAGCACATGTGAAGCCTTGATGTAGTCCACTACTTGAATACCCCCAATTTTTAAGTTTTAATTGATCACCTTCTTTTGTCACCGATTATCATATTGTGCATGATAATGCACGTGATCATCATGTCAAAATCAAATCATCCAATCTGAATCTACAAGGTTGTTGAATGACTGCCCTTTGGGCTTGCAACACACCAAACCATTGTTCGACGTCTTTATGGGTACCCTCTTGTGTTGTGGCAAAGTTGGATAATATCATGTTTTGGGGTTTGTGGATGGTTTGGACAAAACATGTCCATTTGGGATCCATCCCGTTGGCCAAAAGAAAGTATCCAGGTAATGATTGTTAATTACCCAAAACCAAAGCCTATTTTCTTCCCCTTTAGCATACCCTGAACTAGTGGGGACCTATCAATTCCATCAAGATCATTTTTTTACCGTCATGCATGCCAAAGAAGCATGCCATACGCATAACGATTGATCACAAACTACCTCCAGTATCATGAATTTTTTTAATCATTGCTTTGGTAACTCCATTGTAGGGAAACAAAGCATGCCTTCACCACCAATGCATGCAGTCAATTGACCCAAACATGCTTGGCCAACCCTTCTCATCATTGACATTCATTTGTTGAGAATGTCATCTTGGGTTGGCGTTTCTTCCTCAAAACAAGCACACATACCTTTTGCCCACAACTTGACACATTTCAGGGAAGGACTCTCATCAATTCTACAATACTCTAGAGGTGCATTTGCATAATATCCTAATGCAAAGACTCTTTGAGTAACATTTGCTTTCTATATAGTGTTTAACCAAGTGGCATCATATTTGTGGGTGAAATAAAGGTCATGTAATGATGCGATACCTACGCCTAAATTTTTCAAGTCGTAGTCTAGGAGGGTCTTCAAAATAGTCACTCAATATCACCTCGTGGCATTTCTTGTACATTCTATCAACATTACTCTTCCTCCAAACCCTTGAGCCACCCTGCTATTTACTTGGGAGCTCCTCATATTTTGACTTTTGAACTAGCTCTTGAATGAACTCTTCTTCCACCTCGTCCTCTTCTTCTAACTCGCGGTTGAGGTTATCATTGAAACCACTCCAAGTGTTCGCCATCACTTCTAGTCCCAAAAAACAAAGGAACAATCTCTCTCACTCAAAGAAGCGTACTATTTTTAATTTTCTAGAAACCTATTTTGAAGAGAAGAGCAAAATTGACAACACTATGGGCCACTTCACACACGAGCCAAGAGCCGTGACCATGAAATTGTGAGAGCCCAAAAGTAAGTGTCCAAAGGTTTTCCCAAGACACCTCCAAAATCAAGTAGTGTGGTCCCGGATCCTCAAGTGTAGTGTGAAGCCATGTGTGACCGGGCCCTCAACTAAATGCCATTTCAATGAATTTCTATTCATGCAGGTCCTCCATACATGATAAAATAGAATCAATCAATGGAAGTAAGCATTCGGAGTGCCATGGTCTCCAAGAGGTGGGTTAAAAAATAATCCAAGTGACCACGAAACATGATCCATTTGATGCCATGTAGGAATCCATGTAGACTTTACATCCATCTTGCATTCACATACTCCATTGGTCCCTCAAGTGTAGCGTGAAGAGAACTTGGACCGGCTCCACCTTTTCCACCAATGAGAGTGCTTGAAGTGAAATGGTCACGGGCTCTCAGTCTCTGTGTGTGAAGTGGCCCTAATTGGTCTCACCGACTTTCCAAGGCTATTGGTACTCAATCTAAAGAAATTAGTTAAGTTAATGAGGGAAACTTTGATGTATAAAAAGAAAAGTCAACATGTTCGGTTGCGAATTTCATACATGTACCCTTAAAACCATACGTGATTGAATTAGTTTAATTGACCAACTCAATATGAATGAGCAATCCAATACATGGATGACCCCACGTAGAGGATGACGACAAGATGAGCCGTGCCAACAATTGATGGGGTGGTTTTTATTGGCTTCGAAAGTCGGTGAGTTATTAAATGAAGGCATGGTCAAGGGTGGGTTGCGAGAGGTTTCGGGCAGCCCATTAATGTGCCCGAAGGCCAAATGATGGGTCGATCTTCTCCTTCAACATGGGTTTGTGGTGGGCCATGCAAGGTCGCCCTCCGGTCTCGGGGGGTGGACTCTTCATTAGAAACATGAATGATGTGCGTGGGTCACTATGAAATTGAAATATCCTATATATGAGAATTTTATAGAGAAAAACAAATGTATATGTATTAATGGCATGCTAGAAAATGAATTCATGTATTTATACTAAGCTTTTCAATTTGATGAAATAAATGCCTCCACAACATATACATAACATAAATTGTAAACCATGTATGGGTTTCATACATGTAAAATCCATGTGTCACTTTCTAATGAGAAAGTCATTGAACCATTTTTCCATCCATAGCATGTAACTCAATGATTGCATCAAACAAACAAAGACAAGAGCAAAATAACCTAGTCAATTTGGAGAGCAAAACTCGAGGGAGCCCATGAGCACTTCAAGAGTCTTCAACTTGTCATGTAACCCAAATCTAGACCTAACAATAATAGACAAGGGAGTCATTAAGGATCATTACCATATGACAACAATGGACGAAAATGTGAATTAGATGAAACTAACACAAGTGTTGTTAAAATATACTATGAGCCTTAGGGCTCCTTTCTGTACATCTACCTTTACTTCAAAAAAATTCACAACCTTTTAAAATGTACACACTAGAGGAAATTAATACCTCTCACTTAGGATTATTGTGTATGCTAGTGCCTCAAATAATATTCCTTCTTACACTCACATTAGTTCGTATGTGATATGAAAAGTCCACCCCCTGGGCCCCCGGTGGGATGCAGTTTCTCTTTCCCGGCCCCACCCAACTTGAAGGGCCTGCCTCTAGCCATTTGTTGTCACACTTAGTAGGTCATATAGTGCCCCTCTTAGGGCCACTTCACACACAAGCCAAGAACCATGACCATGAAATTATGAGAGCCCAAAAGAAAGTCTAAAGGCCGTCCCAAGACACCCCCAAAATCATGTAGGGTGGTCATGGATCCTCGAGTGTAGTGTGAGGCCATATGTGACCGGGACCTCAACTAAATGATAATTCAATGAGTTTCTATTCATGTGGGTCCTCAAACATCATAAAATCAAATATATCAGCGGTTGTGAGCATTCGAAGTGCCACAATCTGTGTTAAACCTACCTCCAAGAGGTGATTTTTTAAAATAATCCAAGTAAGAATGAAACATGATCCATTTGACGCCATGTAGGAATCCATGTAGACTTTAGATCCATCTGGCATTCATACACTTTGTTGGTCCCTCAACCGTAGTGTGAAGTGAACTTAGACCGGCTCTACCTTTTCCACCAATGAGAGTGCTTGAAGTGTGATGGTCACGGCCACTCAGTCTCATGGGTGAAGTGGCCCTTATAGATGTGGCTTGACATTGGAACTTTATATAAATATAATACTATTGGGCAATACACAGTCACTCTTGAGTATATGACAATGCTTGTAGTTGCAAATGGAACGTAAAGAACGTCTTACAAATAGTTTGGCCTATGTGCTCAAAAGATATTAAAGTACTCTAACACAAATAGGAGGTGAACACACATTGACCTCTATGTGTTCACTTCAAGAGCAATAAATTCTTATTTTTGATGTCTTAGATCCTTTGCATCTCAACTTCAATTTAGAAACTTGAAATGAAAATCTTCGCAATTTATTGTGGAATTTGAATATTTTTTTAAATGCTCACTCAAGGGGATGGACTCTTCTTTAGAAGCCTAGATGACTTGTGTGGGTCACTATGAAGTTCAAACCCTTATATACGAGAGGAATGCCCGCAACATCATGGGCACAAGGGAGACCCCGGAGTGACACCTGGGACTTGTGGCGCCATAGGTGAGAGGGCCCAAGTGATCCTAGTGTGAGTGATCCTAGTTTGGTGCCATCCAAAAGGTTACCATAGTGACATTTAATACCATATCTAGTGTAGTCATCACAATCTCCTCCTAGTTTTCTTTATGAAAGAATATAGGCCACCCTTTATAAGGCATGGGTTTGGGGTGGGGAGGTTGAGTCTTCATAGCCCATATGGCCCACGTGAGTGTAAAGAGGGATATTGTTGTGCACCATTATACATTGTTTTCATGAGGTTGATGTATCACACTTTCTTATTGCTTACAAGTGTATTACAAGTTGTAAGATCGTCAGTTTTGAGAGAGGTGTGATAATAGATGTGATGGTTTCAGAACATTACTAGGCAACTACACGATGGTCGTTCAAAAAATTGAGGTTGTAATTAAAAAACTTTGATAGTTTACAATTGTTTGTCAAAAAGTTCATAGTACATATCTTGAGTACTCCTCATAAACATAGAATCCCAAAAATGAAACAAAAATATGCTCATCTAATATTTGGTCTCACATAATGCAACCGAGGAGTTGTGCGATGCACAATTGCATCTTTTTTCACCTAGAGAAGTCTTTTACCAAACGCCCATGCCATTCCTAACCTTGTTAGGGTTCAAGGCTCTTGCAATCATTTGGTGTTTGAGTTGCTTAGGATTTAGTGGATTTGGAGTTTATGTCTTCCCTCATAGCCTAGTGCCCTGATGTTCTTAGGGGACCGGTTCTTATAAGATCATAGCCTTGAATTTTGGATAACTTTGATTCTATTTGTAGTCTAGGATATTGTTTTTAAAATCCGAATATACATACATGAAAGTAAAATTTCTAGCCATAGAGAAGATGTGATACGATTTTTTGGATAGAATAGGTTCAATTTGGAATTTTGAGGCAGTTTAGGATCAGAAATAGAGTAAGAACTCTAAAAATGAAAACATAGGTAGTTAGTGATTGTTTAGTGGAAATGAAGTGGAAGTGTTCCTTCTCAAGTCAGTGACCATAGTCCAGAGTGGGAGAGTCATTTGGGAAAGACCATAGTCATGTGACTAATTAGGATAACTTATGAATGTGGCTATGGGCAAGCACACCAGTTAGGAAGAGAGGCTTGTGACTCGGCAATGACGCGAGAGAGAGAGACAGAGAGAGATTATTAACAACTACTTCTTGTGAAGAGAGTAGCTTCTTCTCTCATCTCAAAGCGAGACTATAGTCTCATATAATTACGGGGTGTGAAGCCCTTGCTGATGTAAAAGTGTCATCTCATAATATAAAACTGCGGAATTTACTTTCAATAATATGATAGTATGGATTATGGTCTTGATGTCATTGTGCTTAGAGCATCCCCACTAGACCGGGCACCGCCCCGGGCATAATTGCACCGGTGGCACCCCGGGCATAGTGTGGGTTTACCCGACATATTTTTGGAGCCCACTAGCTCGGGTACATGCCCTTCTTCGAGGCCGGCCCCCGCCCGGGATTACCCCCTTGCCCGAATCCATTAGCCTTGCCCGATGCCTTGCCCGATCCCTTTCGGTTCTCCGCCCGGATACTAAAATACCTCGTTAATTTGAGACTTCCCCTTCTCTCAACTTGATATATGGACCACAACAACATGGTCTATTGTTTGGATCTTCCTACATAAACCATATTGATATGGGTTTAGGGTTTCCCCGTGTGAGCCCAAAAGGGTGCCCACATTTAGTCTTAGACCCTTGAAACGTTAGTTGATGCACTTTGAAGTAGCATGTTACTTCACAAAAATATAAAAAGAGTGAAATGTTAGTCTTAGAAGTACCATGTTGTAAGAGGCTAGGATGTGAGTTGTTATTGTGTTTTTACCTTCGGAAGGATTTGAGTGAATGAGGATAGGTAAGGAGAACTTGGATTGAGTAGTTAGTGAGTAGGCTAGTACAAATGGATGGAGACAACCAAAGTGACTCAAGAGGCAAGTGCATTCGAATTGGGATGAATGGAGGATCACATGGAGCGCACAAGTGGACCACCTCATCATGGCCACTTAATGGGGAAGGCCCAAGGAAGAATGCAAGGTGGAGGATAAGCAAATTCTCAAAGCACCAATCAAATCACGAGTTAAGCATCGTGGTTTGAATTAAGTGGTGAGCGACGATTTGGGAAAGTAAGGGGAGAAAGTTATGGCGGCGGAAAGCGAAGGAGGCTAAGTTTGGGTTGAAGCATCCCAAGTTTGGTAAAGTGTGGTAGGTAGAAAGCCAAGGTTCGAATTGGGATGAATGGAGGATCACATGGAGCGCACAAGTGGACCACCTCATCATGGCCACTTAATGGGGAAGGCCCAAGGAAGAATGCAAGGTGGAGGATAAGCAAATTCTCAAAGCACCAATCAAATCACGAGTTAAGCATCGTGGTTTGAATTAAGTGGTGAGCGACGATTTGGAAAAGTAAGGGGAAAAAGTTATGGCGGCGGAAAGCGAAGGAGGCTAAGTTTAGGTTGAAGCATCCCAAGTTTGGTAAAGTGTGGTAGGTAGAAAGCCAAGGCTAGTTAAATGTTCGAATTAGGATCCTTGTTGATCATTTGAGGGAGGAAGGCTTAGAAGATAGGATTGGCGCCTACTAAGTAGGAGGAAATCTCAAGGGCTTATCGTGAGCCTTGAGGGTGCTCACCCCCTCAAGCTTACTATATAATCCCTCATTCTTCCCTCACTCATCCTCTCTTTCCTTTGTGCTCCAAGACACCCCACGAGTTATAAGTGTGGGTGTGGGAAGCCATATTGGAGCACATGTGTGTGCTTAGTTTTTAGTTTGAGAGCCAAGGCTTGTTAGCCTTGAAGAGGGCTTGACCTCTTGGTAGAATTAGTGTTGACGTGAAGGATTTTAAAGTTAATTCATGATTCCAATTTGTGGTACTTAAAGTTCATGTTTTTACACGTGGTTGCAAGTTCCATGTTTAAGAGTTGAGCACTTGATGTTGTGATGAGTGCAAAAATATACTTGTGTGGATTAGTTAGTCTTAGTGAAGTTAGGAAATTCTCTCTCCCCCTCTCCTCTCTAGGATTTTAGGATTTTAGGATTAGAGAAGAATTGTGTGATTAGAAAGGGGTTGTTAGTAGAATTAGGGAAATTAGGTAGGAAGATTAGTTAAGGGCTTGAATAATTAGTGAGGTAGTTGGGGATTACAACTACAAAGTTGTGGGTTCATGAAGGAGCTGGGTTTATGAAGGAGCTGGGTTTGTTTAGTCAGAAAGTAAAGAGCTGGGTTTATGAAGGACCTGGGTTTGTTTAGTTAGAAGCTAAGGAGCTGGGTTCATGAAGGAGCTGGGTTTATGAAGGAGCTAGTTAAATCCAAGACCACTTGAAGGGTGAACCTTGCACTATGGACTCATCCAAGTCCAAATCCAATACCGCGGAGGAATGTGAGCCCAAACCCACTACTCGGACTACGGACGCTTAAGGGTGGGGGGTTTGGCCTCACATAATTGGTGCGTCCGCCGGGAGCGAAGCGGAAGGTAGTTACAAGACTTGGAGGCGACTAGGAGACTTGGAGGCAACTAGGAAAAATTGGAGACACAAACTTGAGAGAAGGGAAGGAGCACCCGAAACTCGGTAAGTATTCTCTCTTTGGGTTATATTTGAATTCATTGTATTTCAACTATTCCTTGGAATGAATTGCATTGTCAATTACGCAAATTCATTTTTGAGGAAGGAGCGCGGCGAAGGTACGTCCTCAACATTTTTGGGGATTTGCTAAGAACTTAAAAGGAACCTATAACCGAGTAGCTCATTAAAACATTAGAGGGTAAATTCACCTTAGGACATTGAACTTTGACACTCACCTCGGGGTGAGTCTCAAAGTTTTGGGAGTTGTCATTTCATGCTCTAGATTAAATTAATATTTCACAAAGTTTATGGTGTTGTTACATTGAATCACGATTGAGGGGAGTGCTAACTCACAGGGGGATGCGATTGCTCAAGGTATGTTTATTTCTTCAAAGTGAACTCATTAACTAATTAAGGAATGCCTTTTGTACTCGTGATTGTTGTTATCCGTTGTAGAGGGTAATTCCCGAATTGTGGATGGTGTGAGAAGTTGAAGGGTGAAGCCTCGACTTTTAACATAATCTACTCGGAAGGTCACCCCCTCACAATCGGTATTGTGGTGAATGTTAATTTGCGGGAAGGTGCGGAGGTGATGCTCCGACTTAACCAAAAAATTAACATGAACATGCCTATCCCCTATTGGGATTCTTTCACCTAAGTGGGCTTGCAGGTTCTTTTCCTCACCTCCTAAAAAAATTATAACCACACCAAGACAAGTGAAAATATTAAGAGGGGAATTGCTAGGATTATGTGTGGTCAAGTGAGGGTCGATCGATTCTTATGGAATGCAAGGTAGGACTCGCTCACAAAAACCAAGTTTGATAGTAGGACTAGAGAAATCTACTCGAAAGAGGCGGTCCTCTAAAATCAGTGATAGATTAGAACAAGATAATGTTAGAATAGAGAGTTGTTTGAACGTCGAACCTAGGACTAGGTCAATTCTAGACACCTTAGAACTTGGAGCTCAACTTGAAGAGGAGATCACTCCCTCCAAATTGAGTGGTGAAACTTCTTCGGAAAATTACACACTTAGAGAAGAATTCCCGGTAGAAGTTGATAGGGGATTGTTGAATAGTTCACCGGTCACCATGGCCGAGGAACGGGGGATGGATCCACCACCCATACCCCCAATTCCGCCCATACCTCCTATACCTCCAATAGACCCATTGGTTAGGCCAAGAGGCCTACCAATTGTGGTTCCACAAAATTTAGCGGCGATGGATATGCCATCTCATCTCCCTAAATTTTATGGGACCAAGGATGAGGACCCCTCTCGGCACATGGAACGGTATATCGAACGGTTGGCTAGCTTCCTCATAACCGACCCGGGTTATTGGTTAGTGTGGTTTCCTACCACTCTAGAGGGGGAAGCCTATGAATGGTATCGGGATCATGCCGAGGGACATTTTAGGGAATGGGAACAATTACAAAGGGAGTTTCTTAACGAATTTAGGCCGGAAGTGGGTCAAAGTACCGCATTAAGGGCATTGTCGTCATTGAAGCAAGGAAGGGAGGAAGAAATTTCGGCTTACATTAGGAGGTTTGATTTAGTGTGCACTAGATTTGTGGGTACCATGCTCAACGACGACACGCTAAAGCAATTTTTCATTCAAGGGTTTTTTAAGTCCGGAACTATTAGGGTTGTTCTAGAAAGGAATCCCTTGACCTTGGCGGATGCCAAGCGTGCGGCTAGAGATATTGAAAACTTGGATAAAGATCACGAAAGGCTATGGAGAAGGGAGGATGAATTGATCCCACAATTCATCCCCATACGCCCTAGGGTGGTAGCGGTAGAACCCGCTAAGTATGAGAACCAAATTCCATATGCCATTGTGGACACCGGTCCCCGACCTTTAGCGGTTAGGGAACCGGCACCTCTTTTGGCACTACCGGCCCCTAGAACGGATCCACACTTGGAGGAGGTTGAGAGAAGACTAGGTGCTAGCCAACTAGGATTCCAAGAGGCTATGATAAAACAAATGCAAAGCCTCACGGATCAAATGTCATTAATGATCCGGAGTCAACAACCGGGGCCTCCACCCCCGGTTGAGTCGGGTAGGCATTCTTCCGGATTATGGTGTGTCCAATGTGGCCAACCGGGCCACACGCGTCAATTTTGTAGAAGTGGACAAAACCGTGACCAAAGAGGAAACGGTAACCCACCTCAACAAAATCAACGAGGTCAAGCGCCACCTCACTATGGAAATGGAAGCAATAGAGGACCACAACCTAGAGGGCAAGGTGGCCAAAATTTAGAGAAGAAGGAATTTCATCCCTTTTGTGGAAGGTGGCACGCTCAAGGACAATGTTGGTCCGAAGGTCAAGAGTTTAATTGTAGCAATTGTGGAGGAAGTCATCCCTCGGATACGTGTCGCCAACCGGACAAAATAATTAATGTCCCTTACCCGGTGGCTAATCCACAACAACAAGCAAGGGATAATATGCGAGGTGCTAGGCCACAAGGAGTACCGGCCAATGAACTTAGGCCACCTAACTTATACTATGACCATAGTAATGCTAGGCAAACTTTTCATCCACCGGCGGGCTTGCAAACTACAACCGGTTACATTCCAATACAAAATAGACAAGGAGTTCCACCTAATGGTAGTAACGGGAGACAAGCGCCTCCAACGGATCCGGGACCATCTAACTCCCAAGATGTTAGGTTCATGGATGGAGTGTTGGAGGCCACATGTGATGACATGCTTCCTCTCCCAACGAGAATTGGAGAGGAGCAAAGTCAATGGCCTCCTCACACCAATGCTATTACATATGAGTTAGTGAAGGGTAAGGGTGTGGTTGAAGAAGCACCTGCACTAGCGGTAACTACTAGGGCTAGGAGAGGGGATGCCCCGTTGGAGGTAGGAATAGGAGAGCAAGGAAATTACTCTTCGGATGAAGAGATTAATCTCTCCGAGTTGGATAGGGTAACTAGAAGAGCTACTAAGGATGTGGAGAGGGAAAATATAATTTTACAAGATAGGGAGAGGACTAATGCGGTACATGACTTGGATAATAGCGATGTGGGTGAATGGGAAGGACCGGGGGTTCCCGTAGACGAATTCGACGTAGTGGGTAATTCTAAGGTGGAAAGATCTACCGGGTACGACTTGTGGGCGGACCTTAGTACACTCAAGGCGGATATTACTTTCGGCCAACTATTGGAAATTTCACCCACGGCAAGGAAAACATTAAAGGAGGGAATGCCGGTACACAAGAGGATGAGGAAGGTGAAAGCTAAAATAGCCGCTAGGATCCAATCACAAGGTGGAAGACACGTGAAAGCTATAGAAATAGAAGTTGTTATAGTAGATAAGGTGGTTCCTAATGTGCTAGTCGACGGAGGGAGTAGTCTAAATATACTACCGGAGGATACTATGAAAAAATTGGGACTTGGACTCACGGGGCCTTCACCTTTGGTCATAAATATGGCAAATCAAAGTTCGACTACGCCTTTGGGGATGATCAAGGATTGTAGAATGACTACGGGAGGTGAGGAGTACTTGGTCACCTTCCATGTCATTAAAATGCACTCCAACAAGGACACCTTCCCCATTTTGCTAGGTAGGCCTTGGTTGCGGATGGCGAATGCTATGGTCAATTGGGGTGGACCTAAACCATCCATCACTTATGGTCCGGAGGGTAATAGGGTCATAGTGTCCATTGGTTCATTAGAAGGATGGATGGAGAAGGAGATGTATTTGCCATTGGAGAAGGAAATTGATGACTTAAACGAGAATGAGATTGGCAATGCATTGGTGGGAGTCGTCCATCCCGAAGGTCAAAGGGTTGTTATAGATTCGGGCTCGGGAAGTCTAGGTCCTAATTTTTACAATTATGGGGATAATGGGGATTATGCCCAATGGCTAAGGGAGTACCCCGAGTCCGATGTTGATGTAATGGTTACATTTCACCAAGTAGGCTTAGGGAGTGAATTTCCTAGTGTTAGTTTAGGAGAGGGCTCATTGTTGGAGCCATGTGAGGTGCTCACCGAGGAAGAGTGGATTAGCGGTGGGTTAACACCTTGGGTAGATGACGTGGAAGAGGGTGAGGTTAGTTTAATTCATGTAGATGGGACTCAAGAGGAGGATGTGATTATTGAGTCATCGAAATTGGAGGAGCCTTTACATTTCAAGACCACGTCTACGGGGATAGTTGTAGGTCAAGATGTGAAAGATTACCCCAATGTGCCTTCCGATTGGTATCGGAACAAAGAGGAACAAGCACATGTGTCGGAAGCGGATTGGCGGTACGTGGATGTGAAATTAAAGAATGGAAAAACCCGACAAATGAAGATGGGCTCCAAATTGGGGGAGAAAGAGGTTAGGGAGTATAGCAATTTGGTGGATGAGTTTAGTGATACTTTTGCATGGTCCTACGATGAGCTTAAGGGAATTCCTAGGGAAATGGTAGAGCACCGGATTCCTTTAATTCCGGGGGCGAGGCCAATTAGACAAAAGGAGAGGAGGATGCATTTACAAGCGGACCACTTGTCTAGGTTATCGGAGGAGATAGGAAAAAATCCGGTAAATGATATGTTAGTAGATGATAGCCTCTTTGTGGTCACTTCTACACCGGAGTGGTATGCGGGCATAGTGGAATTTCTAACAACCCACAAGTTGCCCAAAGAGTGGACAAAAGAAGAGAGAAGGAAGGTGAGGGTAAATAGTAGGTAATTTGTTGTAGTGGGCCATAGGTTGTTTAGAAGGGGGTCCGATGGTATTTTACGACGATGCGTGTCAAAAACGGAGGTTGAAGCGATTTTAATCGCTTGCCACGATAGCGCTTGCGGCGGTCACTTCTCGGGTCAACTCACCGGGCAAAAAATACTTAGAGCGGGCTACTTTTGGCCTACACTATTTAAGGACGCCCATGACTATGTAAGGAAATGCGACGCTTGCCAACGGTATGCCCGAGACGACCTTAGAATGGAGATGCCTTTACATGTATCATTACCCTTAATTCCTTTCGAAAAATGGGGCATCGACTATGTGGGTGAGGTCCATCCCCAATCTTCAAAAGGAATGAAATATATTGTGGTGGCAACCGAGTACCTCACCAAGTGGGCGGAAGCCAAAGCGGTGAAGACCGACACGGCGGAACACGCGGCAACATTTATGTACGAAAACATAATTTCGCGGTTCGGGGTGCCGAAGATCCTAGTAAGCGATAGGGGTACTCACTTTTTGAATGACTTGATTCGAGAGATGACAGAGAAATTTAAAATTGATCACCGGAAGACTACTCCCTACCACCCACAAACCAATGGACAAACGGAAAGGGTTAACGGAATTTTGGTGAGTATACTACGCAAGACGGTTATAGACTCGAAGCGGGATTGGGATACGAAACTAACGGCGGCACTTTGGGCATACCGTACAACCTATAAGGTAACTACGCGTGCTACACCATTTTCCTTAGTCTATGGTCTTGAAGCGACACTACCAATCGAATATGAAGTCGAGTCACTTAGGGTGGCCGTGAGTACGAGACTTACCGAAAGTCAATCCTTACGAAATCGACTAACCGATTTGGAAGCACTTGACGAAGGGAGGAGAATGGCGGCTCAACATATTGAGGCAATCCAAAGAAGGAGAAAGATTACTTTCGACAAACGACATAAGAGAAGGGCCCTAACACCGGGAATGATGGTCATGATTCAAGACGCACGAAAGCTTGAATTTCCGGCGAAATTCAATGCGGTATGGTTAGGACCTTACCTTGTCTATGAGGTCTTTCCTAATAATTCAATTCAATTGGAAACGTTGAATGGTGAGCTCTTTCCTACCCGTACATCGGGAAGTAGATGTAAGGAGTACCGAGCTTGACTAGGCAACTTACCCTTGGAGCAAGAGATGTTTGGATTCATCCCCCGATGGTCGCCAATTATGTGAGCCCAAAAGGGTGCCCACATTTAGTCTTAGACCCTTGAAACGTTAGTTGATGCACTTTGAAGTAGCATGTTACTTCACAAAAATATAAAAAGAGTGAAATGTTAGTCTTAGAAGTACCATGTTGTAAGAGGCTAGGATGTGAGTTGTTATTGTGTTTTTACCTTCGGAAGGATTTGAGTGAATGAGGATAGGTAAGGAGAACTTGGATTGAGTAGTTAGTGAGTAGGCTAGTACAAATGGATGGAGACAACCAAAGTGACTCAAGAGGCAAGTGCATTCGAATTGGGATGAATGGAGGATCACATGGAGCGCACAAGTGGACCACCTCATCATGGCCACTTAATGGGGAAGGCCCAAGGAAGAATGCAAGGTGGAGGATAAGCAAATTCTCAAAGCACCAATCAAATCACGAGTTAAGCATCGTGGTTTGAATTAAGTGGTGAGCGACGATTTGGGAAAGTAAGGGGAGAAAGTTATGGCGGCGGAAAGCGAAGGAGGCTAAGTTTGGGTTGAAGCATCCCAAGTTTGGTAAAGTGTGGTAGGTAGAAAGCCAAGGTTCGAATTGGGATGAATGGAGGATCACATGGAGCGCACAAGTGGACCACCTCATCATGGCCACTTAATGGGGAAGGCCCAAGGAAGAATGCAAGGTGGAGGATAAGCAAATTCTCAAAGCACCAATCAAATCACGAGTTAAGCATCGTGGTTTGAATTAAGTGGTGAGCGACGATTTGGAAAAGTAAGGGGAAAAAGTTATGGCGGCGGAAAGCGAAGGAGGCTAAGTTTAGGTTGAAGCATCCCAAGTTTGGTAAAGTGTGGTAGGTAGAAAGCCAAGGCTAGTTAAATGTTCGAATTAGGATCCTTGTTGATCATTTGAGGGAGGAAGGCTTAGAAGATAGGATTGGCGCCTACTAAGTAGGAGGAAATCTCAAGGGCTTATCGTGAGCCTTGAGGGTGCTCACCCCCTCAAGCTTACTATATAATCCCTCATTCTTCCCTCACTCATCCTCTCTTTCCTTTGTGCTCCAAGACACCCCACGAGTTATAAGTGTGGGTGTGGGAAGCCATATTGGAGCACATGTGTGTGCTTAGTTTTTAGTTTGAGAGCCAAGGCTTGTTAGCCTTGAAGAGGGCTTGACCTCTTGGTAGAATTAGTGTTGACGTGAAGGATTTTAAAGTTAATTCATGATTCCAATTTGTGGTACTTAAAGTTCATGTTTTTACACGTGGTTGCAAGTTCCATGTTTAAGAGTTGAGCACTTGATGTTGTGATGAGTGCAAAAATATACTTGTGTGGATTAGTTAGTCTTAGTGAAGTTAGGAAATTCTCTCTCCCCCTCTCCTCTCTAGGATTTTAGGATTTTAGGATTAGAGAAGAATTGTGTGATTAGAAAGGGGTTGTTAGTAGAATTAGGGAAATTAGGTAGGAAGATTAGTTAAGGGCTTGAATAATTAGTGAGGTAGTTGGGGATTACAACTACAAAGTTGTGGGTTCATGAAGGAGCTGGGTTTATGAAGGAGCTGGGTTTGTTTAGTCAGAAAGTAAAGAGCTGGGTTTATGAAGGACCTGGGTTTGTTTAGTTAGAAGCTAAGGAGCTGGGTTCATGAAGGAGCTGGGTTTATGAAGGAGCTAGTTAAATCCAAGACCACTTGAAGGGTGAACCTTGCACTATGGACTCATCCAAGTCCAAATCCAATACCGCGGAGGAATGTGAGCCCAAACCCACTACTCGGACTACGGACGCTTAAGGGTGGGGGGTTTGGCCTCACACCCCACGAGGCAATGAAATAAAACAACATTGTAACACTAATATCACTACATTCGTTAATTTGGGCATTTTTCTTGTATCTAATTAATATATGGACCACTGCAACATGGTCTAATGTTTAGGGTTGTTCTACCTAAACCATCTGGATACGGGTTCATAATTAAATGGGTGTGTGTAAGATTTGAATTTACTAATCATCTTAGATCAATTTCGCTTATCTTAAAGATAGAGATATCATGATTGTAGACCTCCAACATTAAAACAAAACTCCACCCCCTATAGGTTAAGGGTTTAAAATCATCTTTGATGAAATGGTCTACACTACTTCGGAATCAATTAAATGGAAATTAGGGTCATCCGGAGTAATGTTTGGGTCGAACGGCTACCAATGCTTTACCTTTTATCTTTATATTTTATCTTCTATTCATATTTTTATTTTTATACAAAGTTATTTCTATAATTTGATGGCTTTTATTTTTTATTTTTTTATCTTTAATCTATTTTTATATATTTATTTTTATATAACTATTAAATGAAACATTAAAGAAATTGGGATTTTAGGTAGATAGATAAATAGAAACTCCGGTTCCTAGACTTGGATCATAGCACTATTTGACTTTTGACTTGTTGAAATTATATTATTTCAGTTGATTGAATATTTTTTTACACATATGTTACTTGTACACCCTACTTGAAGATTTTGTGGCGTTGGTGTTTGATGCACCCCGTGGGTCGTTCCTTTGCAAATAAGCTCAAGAAGACTCACGGTTAGACATCACATAAATTTATATTCGCTTGAGATGACCGTGTTTCATTTATATGTTCGGTCCATGAATTAATAATACCTCTTCTGCTTATGATATGAATATATGATTAGAGTGAACACAATCTCATTATCTTAAGTTTTCACTTTCAATGTAAGACATCAATGAAGATAAGAACCATTAGATTAGAGAAAGTTTCAAGAGGTGTAACAATATACTTGATAACAATATAGTTTTCAATAAGTTATATGAGTATTTAAGACTTGTAGTTCATAAACATCAATCATGCAATTAATAATAATAATATTGCTTCAATATGTATAATCACTTATAGTTAATCACCATATAATTTCAACAACATAATTATATCGATTGTTTTGCAAAGTCACTCTTTACGCATCAAAGTGTTTCTTGATGACGAGAATTCATATGTCTCTCTTGAGTTTTGTTCAAGAGAGACAACTATTCTCTCAAATTGTTAACTCTTCAATTGTAATGACATCCAACAACTCACAAAGAAACTTTAAGCATCAATGTTTCAATAACAATAATTGTAAGTCATCAATCAATCAATCTTTGTTTTATTAATGTCAATGTTATCTATATCATTCTTATTATTATTCCAATGAAAGCATTTAATATAACATCAATATGACACTCATGCATAAGTCACATAATCTTCATCACATGTATCATAAGTTTTATCTTAATTTCAAGAGTTGAGCACAAAGTATCTTTTTCATAATGCAAGTAAGTCTTTGTCACTCAATCACTCAATATATGTAAGTAATAATTTCCCTTTTGAGGAGATCAAAGATAGCTTCCGCTTGAAAGAGAGAGAGAGAGAGATAATTTTGTTTCTTTCAATCAATTTGCTCTCACATAACACTTCTCTCAAAGTTTCATTGATTCTCCAAATATCTTCGTACGTTTTGTTCTCATCCTCACACTAATCTTTTGAGTTCTTTTTCACACTAATCTAGAGACCAATCACTAGATTAAATTTTTAGTTACTTATTCATTCGAGGAGGACTGTTAAGTAAAAGTAACTATATATTACTAAGCGAAGTAAAAGTAACTATAAAAGTAACTATTTATGTAGAGACGTTTTACCTCTACCTATGTTTTTTGCAAAGACCGCTATTTATATAAAGACGTTTTATCTCTACCTATGTTTTTTGCAAAGACCACTATTTATGTAAAGATGTTTTACCTCTACCTATGTTTTTTGCAAAGACCGCTATTTATGTAAAATGTTTTACCTCTACCTATGTTTTTTGCAAAAACCGCTATTTGTGTAAAACGTTTTACCTCTACCTATGTTTTTTGCAAAGACCGCTATTTATGTAAAACGTTTTACCTCTACCTATGTTTTTTGTAAAGACCGCTATTTATGTCTTTATTTTTTTTCTTTGTCTTAGCTCATTTATTCTGTGGGGATGGTTGAGATATACATAGCAGATTGAGAGATACATAGCATCAGCTTAATTACATTGCATCAGGTTGAGAGTGATTATGTTAAAAGCAGGTTGAGAGATACATAGCATCAGGGCTTAATTACATTGCATCAAGTTGAAAGTGGGTCCTAGTTTAGGCTGAGGGCTTTGTGTGGTTGAAGGTTGTTCATTTGCTTTAGGCTGTGTACTAATTTGCTTGCAAGTTGAGGCTTAATATGAAAGCATGTTGAGAGATACATAGCATCAAGGCTTAATTATATTGCATCAGGTTTAGAGTGATTGTGTAAGTAATTATGTTAAAAGCAGGTTGAGAGATACATAGCAGCATGGCTTAATTACATTGCATCACGTTGAGAGTGGGTTTAGTTTAGGCTGAGGGCTTTGTGTGGTTGAAGGTTGTTCATTTGCTTTAGGATGTGTACTAATTTGCTTGCATGTTGAGGCTTAAATTGAAAGTAGGTTGAGAGCTACATAGCATCATGGCTTAATTACATTGCATCAGGTTGAGAGTGAGTGATTGTGTTTAGGCCGAGGGCTTAATTACATTGCATAAGGTTGAGAGTGATTGTGTTTAGGCTGAGGGCTTAATTATATTGCAGGTTGAGAGTTAGTTTGCTTAAGTATGAGGCTTTGTGTGATTGAAGGTTGAGGGTTGGGCTTTAGGCTGAGGGGTTAATTTCCTTGCAGGTTGAGGCTTAAATTGAAAGCAGGTTGAGAGTTTATTAGTAACAGGTTGAGGTTACAATGCATCAGGTTGAGAGTTAGTTGTGTTTAGGCAGAGGGCTTTGTGTGATTGAATTAGGCAGAGAGGGCTTTGTGGATTGAGAGGGTATTGAATTAGGCAGAGAGTAATGTACATAAGTAGAGCAACACATAATACACTCCAATGTGGACAAATTCAAATGATGTGTTTGAAATCATTGAGTTACAGTCCTAAGTGCAAAAGCTACTGACATTCCTAAATCCTACTACCTAAACCCTGCAACCATGAGGGTTGAGGTGTGTACGAATTGTGAGCAGAGGGTGTGTGAATTTGTTGAGAGGAAACATGCCTATTAGCGAATTCTTCTCGAATTCCAAAGGTCCAAAACTGGACATGATTTGCATGCATATCATGAGGATCACAAGAGAGGCGTCGACGTTGTGATGGGGTAGGGTTAATTTCGAAGTCGTATGTTTGAGAGTCGAGGATGATGGTCGAATCTTCCTCACGATCCGAAGCTGATTGACCGAAGTCATTCCCAAATGCATTGAGATCAGCTACCCTCCTCCTGTCTCCAAACAAGTCAGAGGAATCATCCTCACAATCCAGCTCGGCACAATCATCAGCATCATCATCTTCATTCAAATCCCTAAACCTTGACCCTTGGTGAATTGTGTGTGTTGGTGCAGGTGCATCCCTAAACCCTAACCCCTGGTGTTGTGTTTGTGTTGGTGCAGGTGCAGGTGCAGGAGAAGTGTTGTTGGGGGAGGAGCAGACTCCAACGCGAGGAGGAGGAGGCACGTTGGAGGCAGCAACCTCGGCAGCTTGCTCGGCAGCAACCTGGGCCTTGAGCTTTGCAAGCTCTTGGGTCCTGCGGAGATGGAGCCACTGTCTAGCAAGGTCACAGGTAATGTTCTTATCCTCTAGTGTAAACAAACTAAATGTATTTTGCTGAGCAATTTGCTCAGCTTTCTTCAATGTAGCAGCAGCAAAGTCGATTGTAGCTTTTGCATTAGCACGCAAAGCTTGCTCCTTACCCTTATCATGTGCATGCTCCATTTTTTAAGACTTAGCACCCTGTGGCCTTGTCTGTGCAGGTGGCGATTCGGTGGAGGGGGCCTGGCCATTGGGGGAGAGCAGATCGCGACGATCAACAGGCAGCCCCTCTCTTGAGGGCGGATCTAACCCTTGACTCTTTCGCTTCCCCATAAATATTGCTGCAAACCTAGGATATGTCTTTAACAACAACCAGCAATGTTTTAGAACAAAAGGCTTCCCACATTTTTGCTTGTACAAGGTCATAGCATCTAATACGAAATCATCCTCACTTTTCCCACTCTCATTCAAATCTCTCACTGACTGATAGCAACCACAGAACTTGGCGACATATTGCTTGATGTCGGACCATTTAGTCTCTAGAGACCTAGCAGGACGATCAGCTCCTCCTTCTGGTTTGTGCCTAGCATAGTGAGTTGCTACATTGATCCAAAAATGTGCATTCTTCTGCCCTATCCCTCTCCTGGAGTCTGTCGAAGTATGCATAAAACTTCGGCAGCACTGTTCTTCCTCCTCCGGGCAGAAGTTCCTGCCCTTCCTAGTCCTCCCACCCGTTGCAGGTACATCCCCCCCCCCCCGTCCTGACATGGTGGAATAAGTCCAAGAAAAGGTAAACTGCCGGATGGCGTTGGCGGGGCGAGCACGGTACCCGAGGCCAATATACCCGAAGAACTCCTCCCAAATGGCCGACCCGGCACCCTTTATGGCGTTAGCATCGACTGGTGGACGTTGCAACTTGGCGTCCCGGGCACCGTAATTCCAGGAGTGCCGTTCAACCGCTTTATACCTCCGCTGGTGGGGACGCTCTTAGTGAAGGCAATGAATTTGGGATCGATCTAGTTGTGTGTTGAGAAGGACCCGGGAAGACTCAAGATATAGGAGCATTCCGGGCATGCATTTATCATTTGGATTATCTGGTGAGTGGATAGGTTCAAGAATCAATATTTAAGATAGTAACCCTTGATCCTTGGGAAAGGCTGAAGCGTAGTTTGGTGTAATTATGAGGTTGATTTTTTGAGGAAGAGAGGAGTGACCATTGACAATCATCTCTCGTGAATAGAGAAGATTTTCCATTGTCATGCCCATCGTGCAAGTAGTCAATTCAAGTGGGATTTGTTTGTGTTTTGTAGAGAGTAAATGAATATTAAATTTCAGGAGTAACTCAGGTCACATGCCATAGTCTTTTGGGAGTGAGAATGACATAATCATGTGGAGAAAGTCCATGGTGAGATTGGCTAGAACCATAGACAAATGAGTAATAAACGAGCACATAAACGAGAATAAGACAAATAGCAAGTTACCTCCTTGAGAAGGGAGAGAATCTTCTTTCCCCTAGGGTCAAAGTGTATGTTTTTACGAGTTAAAATAACTAAGGGTGTGAAACCCTAATTGGGAACGAAGGTAAAAAAAATCCTCTAGAAGTGATAATCTGGTTACTAGAGTGATAATCCACCAAGACGATGGTCTGTGCGGGAATGTCGGCGTGAAGCCTGAAAACGTAGTCCAAGACTAGTTAGAGAATTTTGATGCAAAATCTTTTTTTTTCCAACTTAATGGATTTTGCATCAAAATTAATAGATTTTGATGCAAACTCTGTGAAAGTACTATCACTTTGTGGTGAAGTGAATTATAGTCAGTTAGGCAAGAGCATGGTCATGGGAAGGTAATTTTAGCGCCCGATTTAGCTAAAGACCATAGCTTGCAGCAACGACAATGGTCTGAGAAGGACAAAGCGTCAGAAACGGGGAGGCAAACCGAATCAGGAAGGAGACGAGGAGTTATCCCATATCACTGGGTAGGAAGCCCAATAGTTAGTATATAAGGGGAGGCAGTCATGTAAGCCTTTGAGAACTAGATGCTTACTTGTTATTAAATACTATGGCCTACACTACCCTACAAGATTTGTTACTAGTGACTAGATATTGAGACTATGGTCGACACTCACTAGGCTATGGACTTGGGGATTTAAACTCAATTGCTTAGTTATAGTTTGCTTAGGTCCGGATACTTAATTTCCGTCGCTTGTAACTAGACTTTTGCAAATTATAACAAGTGATTTAAAGCATTAAGTTAAATGTTGACCGGTTGTTTCTAAAAAGATGAAAAGAGATGGAACACAAAATTACAAGTTTTCAGTAATTAATTTGAAGGCCTAAGGGGTGTAGTTGAAATATGTTGTAATTGAATGCTAACTTGTGGTATGGCCTATAGTCCTTGAGCACTCACCGGAATGATTCATCACATAAAACAGGTAAGGACAATGATTCCACCACCTCACTAAGGTGTAAGGTAAACTAAGGAATTGAACAACCTGTGGGGTTGAACTTCAATATTTCATGACTCACTAAATTACCATTAAATCAAAGAAAGATTATTGTTGGATTATTGGATACTCATGGATACTCATGGATAATCAAAAGACTGTTGTTGAGCCATAACTCCTCGCATTTAAAATCATAATAATGTTGAGATAGATGATAATGTTGAGAGTTGGTTGTAAGGGAGAGACAGAGCAATTGCATGTACCGCAATAAGTGACCTTAATTACCCAAACCTCAATTTAATAAGTCCCAAAATTCACCTAAGTTGTTTTCACTGGGTTTGTCATACTAAATTCATTTAGTCTGCCATGCATTTTATTAATCAACCTAATAGTGATACCTAGATATAAAGTCTGACACTCACTTAGTCTTCCCTATGTGATTTTCTTAATTGGAACCCAAACCAAAAACCTATTTACAGAAGCTAACGCATGAAGATAAATATGAATGTCAGATTTTGTGGAAGCGAGCATGGGTGTTGCATGAATGAAAGGCTCCTCTCACAAGAGCTCTTGTCCCCTTTTGGGGTGGGACAACACAAACACATGTATGACCAAAGCAATAATGCCCATTTTAAGATAACATGTAGAATTAGACCAACTCAATAATGAAGCAACATAATAATCGACATTTTTTTCTTGGCCAAGGGGTATTTGTTGCATGCTAGTGTACCTTCATCTAGCTCTGAACTCTAAACCCTAAACCATGTACCTAAACCTTTCATACAGGTGTCACATATAAGTTTAATCAAGACAACAACATAATTATTTCAAGTTATTCCAGTTTTGAACTGGCAATTGGATGATGATTTATAAGGTAAAGTCTTGTGAACCCTCACAATATTACATGCAATTGTGGTTGTCTCTCAACTCACACTATTTACCCATGCAATTGTATGACAATGAGTTTAATGAATTTTACCAAGTGCAATGCACAAGCATAGGCACAACCATTGTCAATAGTCTTGCATAAAACATCCCAATTTAGTCTTCTTACCAAAGCCAAGGGCACTTTGGTACATTCATTAATCTTGTGTTAATTAGATCATTTTAATTTCACTTGAAAATGTCGTATAGTCATCCTTCTAGGATTATCAATTCTTTGATTAAACACGATCTTAGTTATATTGTCTGATAATTGTTTTTAAACTTGGTCTTGGCCAAAGTAATTATAATATCCATGAATTGCGACAATAGGCCAAACCACATATGCGAGTCAAAGGGTCATGGTGGGATTCATTGATTTATTCCCTTTTAACTTGAAAATCTATCTATCTATCTATCTATATTCTCACTTCTTTGCCTATTAATCATTGAAATGTTTCTCCCATTTATATTTCAAGATGATTGTCTAATGAGTTCAATTACCATACCTTGACTAATTCACGTTTACCACTCTAGCATTTTAGAGTAAAGTCACTTTTATCCATCCAATGAGAGCACATTACATATTGGAGTTCCAACCATCAAATCCTCTCGCCTTCTCGGTGTCTTCACAATCAATGGTCTCATATCATTGTCCATTCAAGTTCATTGTCCATTCAAGTTCTTTGTCCTCTCAATAGTTACAAATAAACACAACTAAGGTACCGACCTTGCACCAAACTATTGTCTCTTAGCTTTCAAGGCATTCGTCTCCACTTTGTTTTTATTGGTTTTGCACTCAGACTACATCACTTGAATTCCACAAGGCCATAGTCTTTACTAAGTCAATTTCCTCATATCCTTAACTTAATATTTCTCTAATTAGCACTCATGATTCAATGTTTAGATCCTTCATGTTTCTCTCAACAATACTTAACAATAAAATCAGACAATTGTTCTCAATCAATTCTCCCTAGATCTTAATAATTATCAGAGATTCTCATAATGAGAAAGTATTCATCTTAAGTTTCCCTCCATATGTCCATCCATGTGATCTACATTCAAACCATTAAGAAATGGCCTTTGAGATATGAAACTATTATGACATCAAAGATCCATCGACTCAAAGAAAATTTTCCTCCAATAGACCATCATTCCACTTATGCGTCGGGTACACTATGTGACCTTTCCCCAACATATTGAGTCCTAACTATCAATAACACACTTCATACAATTCTCTAGTAAATCTCTTTGTCTTGTGGACCATTGACTTCGTACTTCCTCCAACATAAGCAGCATTATCTATAAATTTCTCACAACATAAACAAAACCATTAACTCAACCTCTCCGAATAGAAATCATACCAACTCACAACATAGCCAACAAACCGTCGACTTGCACATAGAAATTGTTACACAATTTAACCAAGATTCATTCCAAAGTAAAGTTCTCAATCACACACAAAAACAATCAGATAATGGATTGGAGAATCACTCTCCATCCAACAAATTTGTTAGCTTTCACATGCTACGGTGCGTTTCATTCACAAAAGGAACAATCTTTGACTCTATTGTAATCATAAATATTCACTTGTAAAAGTCAATTGTCATTTTATCAAAGGTTCAAAGTAGATAAAATTATGGTCTAAGATGCTTTCTTGAGAAATCCACTGCCTATATATATCAACAACAAGACACATGCTAATTTTGCATGGTGGTGACTACTCTTATTAGACCATAGCCTTCTACAATCTTTTTTTTCTTCATATCTCCTAGTCTATGGCCCGATTTATCACATGCTAATTAAATGTCTTGTTTTAATTGGCAAATTCAAATTAATTCTTCTAATTGAGACCAAAAAATATATAGAAATTTGACTCCACACGATCATAATATGGTCATGAGCACTTTGCTTTGACCCCTTTGACACTAATTCATATGGTTTTTTGATTGTTTCAAGTATTCCTCTTGTTCATGCTTAAGTTTGCTATATTTTGCCACGTAGATCATTTTGATTCAACATAGTTAACATATTTTTGAATTAATCCAAATATGGGAGTGTGCTCTCAATTGGTTTACAATGGAACCAGTTCACAAACCAAAACTTGACATTTGTCATCTCCACAGTTTAGGGGCAACATGTCTTAAACATGGTTTTGGTTGATCCTTATGTACAAATAATTTCCAATTGATTTGAAAATTTGTATGACGCTCAAATGCAACATATCCTAAACATCAACCATTGGGATGTTTAGTTGGACATGTGTTGGTGGTGTAAGTCCATGTGGAAGGTGCACAATTGTGGCATCCCTACCTGAAATTGCAAAGCTTCCCATAGAAATTCAAAATAGAAGTTTCAAGATGTGTGAGTTGATTTGATAGATTTATTGCTCCTCTTTTGAACGAGGATAAAATTTTGTTGTTTGGAGATGATTTGAGTGGAGGTTCAATCAAAAAACCAAAATTCTAAATTGTTGCCCCTCAAGACCACTATTGACATTCCTATTATGATTTCCTACTTAATAGAACTTCAACATTTGAAATTTGGACTCTGAGTTTGAGTCACCTCTAACGTGCAACATCTATACAGTTGGATTTGCCAAAAGAGCTTCACATCTTCAACTATGGTCTCTGAAATTGAGGTCACATTTTTTTTGGAGCAAATATGAGGGAAATTGGGCGTGGGAAGTTAACAACTAAGCCCCGGCCATTCGGCATAACATGTTTCCTCTAAGAAGAGTAAAGTAAAAACGCCCATAACTAATCACTTAAGGGAGTTTGCACTAGTTCTAGAGAAGTATAAGGCGGTGCAATTTTTCCCATGTAGGAAGATAGAAATCAAGAGGATTACAATTTTTGGTAATTTGAATCCTTAAATTGAAAAAACTATGAATTTTTTAAGCCAAAAGTTGGCCTGAACATATTGCCAATGTCTAGATTCTACCATAACCGTTCATTCCTCCTCATTTCAACACTCAAAACCAAGACATGTGTCATGGCATTATTGGTTCCAGCCCAATCAAAATTGAGTCCTAGCAAGATAAAAATTGAGTCCAAGCTTGATTGAAATTACAGTATGCTATAAATTGTTGATGGGGTCCCCGTGTCATTGAGGCGCTGTGAATGCCTCCCGTGTGGTTGGGGGCTAGGAAGATCTCGACCGTCCAGTGCGGTCTAACATATTTAAAGGCTCCTATGTTGCCCTAGCTTCTGGCTTCTCTTCCCCTCGGGCAGAGCTTGAAAAACTTTCACGTTGGATGAAATCTCCACCTCCGTTCACTCATGAATCTTGGATGAAATTTTTCAAACAAAGTCCTTCATTGAAAGAACTTGCGGAGGGGATGATGCCAACGGTGGGGTTTGAACTCCTACATCTTCCTTCTGAAAGGTAGAATCAAGGGTAGTAGCCATCAACTCCAAGCCCCTTTTGATGGCCGATTTTGAATTGAAATGAAATTTAACCGGTGTCGTAGTGTAAATACGTACACTATATACATGTGTACGTATTTTGTGTTTCATTGTGATTCCTTCATTTGGAGGAAAGTAAAAGGGAGTAGAATTAGATTACCTTTTTGTTTACTCATAGTTATTCTTAGTGACTTTTAGTTTATCTTTTTTATTCTTATATATCTTTTTTACTCTTATTACCCTTTTAGCCTTATTTCTAGTTTTATCCTTATTTTATCTTTAGACCAATGGATAATTAGAAGCCATGTGATGAGGATAAGAGGAGGATTTTTGGCCTTATCTCACATGTGTGGTTGAAGAGAAGAGAGGTTGAGGAGACAAGAGTCTTTGTTGTGGAAAGCTCATTGTTGTTTTTGTGTGGATTTGATGAGAATCGGAAAATAAAATAGGCAAGAGAGTTGCGTTTCATGGGACTGTTTTCTCTTGAGTGATCACTTGCTTGAATGAGAGTTAGCAAAAACAAAAGTTGTGCTAGTTTGAGTGGAGGGAAGTCTGTTAGCTCTTGCATAGAAGGGTTGAGACTTCGACCGACCACAAAAAGACGGACAAGCCATTTGTTTGCAACAAACCTTTGAGGAAGTGTATGATTCGATCAATTTGGTGTGCATATGAAGTTTTGAAGAAACTGCAGACCGAAACTTTTGAAGACAAGAAGATTCGACGGTCCGGCAAGCAAATCTAGTTGCAGCCAAAAGCCCAGTGCTTTCCCAAAGCGGACCCCTCTCTACCCGACACCGGTTGTATGAGAGCGTTTGTGTGGGATTTTGAAGGTCTCCAAAGGGCTCCCTACGTTCCCAATGGAGTTCCCCGGAGATCCTAATGGGAACTTAGGGAACCCTATGCGAACAAAAGCTCTCATACGATGGGATAAACAATCAACCCCTTCATCTTGCAAACATTGATTTTCAATCTGCCGAATTTCATCCGTCATAAGTTTTTTTCTAGGTTGCCCGAGCAGTTTCATAGACCGTGGGATGGGACTCTGTGAATGGATGCCTTGGATGTCATTTGCCCACAATCACGCACCCTCCATTCAAAGCGCCTCAGTGATATGGATGGGGTCTTTCTTGATAAGGAATAGGCACCTCTACTATAATAAGAATGGGTACAAGCCTGTGCATCAGCAAACGCTATTCTTTATCATAATGAAAACCAAAGATTGTCGACACCACAAAATTTGAAATTGAAATTAAAATCTTGAGAACTACATTGACACCAGCAATGAAAGAAGTTTCCAGCCAATTAGAGTGTGTGGAAGGGGTTCCTTGGCCCTCGTGCATGCACATTGACTCCAACCACCATCGAAAAGAAACTTATTGGCCCATGCACGTACATTTGACTCAACATGCAAGACAAATATAAGCCTCCACCACACGGGAAGAGGAAAACTTCCAATCCAATCCAATTCAACACCCAAAATTGCATGTAAAGTAGGAATTGTCTATTCTAGGACCACACACTTAACTCGTTTCAAAGTAAATATAGACATATCTCAAAATCGTGACTCATTGGTTGCTTCGATTGTATCGGCGGACCGTCGATACGCTTCTTTTTCTTCTTTTTGAGATAGAAGGCCAACAGGCCAGCGTCAAAGCATAGGAGGCAGTTGACCACCTGGCAAGTTTTCCGTCAAATAAAGAGGAGATTTCACAGCTGGGAATCGAACTGCCAACCTCTTCTTTGAGATTTGGGTATCTCTCCACCATCATCCAGTAGTTTAGGGTCGTCTCGGACCACTGTCGATACACTTCCATTATATCTAAATTCAATGAAGATGTGTGAATCCTCAACGATAACCTCAATATTATGACATCGATTTTTATGGAAGAAACCAATTATATGATTATTTGACGTTAATATATAACTAAAATTTAAGAAATAAATGTTAGAATAAAAAATGCTATAATATTTTAATAATCGACTCTACATATTCTATCGCAGGATCCTATCATGCATTTCATATGAGGATCCTATCCTAGAATTCAACATGTTATAATTCTAGCCTTGGACTTAGTTCAATTTTACATAAATATCATAACTTTATCTACCGTCACATGTCTTACACTTAAAGGGACACTTGTGACTTGGGGTAAATACCCTTGAGTTATTCTTTGACCAAAACATTTGAAGTTTCTTCAAATAACCATGGATGTATATGTGAGCCAAATTTTTAGGCTAATAGTTTCACCAAATGCAACTTGATGAAATTAGCAGCTACACTAAATAGGTAGATTAGTGTTGGAAACACTAATAGTCGACGGAAACGCTAAATGTCAATTGTCTTCATAGTGTTAGAACACTAAATGTCAACTCTAACACTATTTGTACCAATTAGTAACTTTGAATATTTACAAAAGCGCATTTAGTGTTAGATGGCATTTTTTGTAGATCTTCAAATGAAAAATTGGAGGTAGAATATGTGAGCCTCATAGAAAATGTAATATGCTAGGAATTTGATATTACAAAATTTAAACTTAATGGAACTCAACTTTGACAATGCAAAATAAAGACAAAGGAAATTGTAACATAATTGTACTTTCAAGTGACATTTAGTGTTTTGGGTAACTATTGGCTCTAACACTAATCTTCGTCTAACACTAATCTACCTATTTAGTGTAGTTAGATGAAAGTGATGAACTATGGACAAAGTCACAACTTAGAAACCTCAAGGCAGTTAGAACCATCATCTTCCCCGCCTCCCATAAGGAAGCAGGGTGAGGCGGAGAACGCATGCTTTTCTTAAATAGTGAGCGCAAAAAAATCAATAATAGACTTGCCTCCCTTGGCAAGATCGCTACCTGCAAGATTTTTATTACTATTATTATTATTATCTTTTGATTCATCTCAAAGGGTGTAGAGCCAAGAGAACAATTGTCGAAGGGAACAATTCCCATAATATTGTGTGAATGCATGCATGTAATGTTATCTTTAAAGAGTGAGAATTTGTCAATAATGTAATGTGGATTATTGTATCTCTATAGATGTAAGGTCGTAGTTTGAATGTGATTATAATGTAATGTGTCTTAGGGCGATCATTATTGTCAATTTGCCCAAGTGTATGAATGTTGAGTCAATTAGCATTGAGATATGGAAGGAACGCCATGAACATAGTTTGACACTAATTGTATGTAGCAATTAGTTGTAAACTATGAGCGCTTCCAATTGAGAGAGATTGAAGGGGCATTTGGGGGTAAAAATCCCTAAGTTATTCTTTGATCAAAACACTTGAAGTATGGATGTATATATCACAAAAATATGGTGACGTTGCGTAAATTCATAGTGGTTTGCAAACTTCATGAATCCTACACTATTAGTCAACATGCTATAATTATGGACTTGGACTTAGTCCATTTACCCATTGTTTATCCATTTTACATATGATGGGATGCTTGAGGTAAATATCCTTAAGCTATTCCCGCGGGGGGGGGGGGTGGACTCTTCTATGGAAACCTAGATGATGTGCATGGGTGACTATGAAATAAAACCCCCTTATATACGGGACATTTATAGAGGAAAAAAATTGTATGCACACTAACAATAGGCTAGAAAATGGACTCATGTATTCGTACCAAGCTTTTCATTTTAATGTGATCAATGCCTACACTACATACACAAAATATAAATCGTGAAATAAAAACGCCTTAATTACACGTAAAATCCACTTTCACTTTCCATTGAGATATACATTGAATGTTTTTTCATCCATGGGATATAAATCCATGATAATAATACGACCCTAAAACACGCCCTTTGGACGAATAAGGTAAATTGGATGAAACTAGCACATCAGTTGTCAATTTTCCTCTAAATTTTAGGAACCCTTTTTGTACATCTACCTTTAGTTATAAATTCTTGATAGTATTTCTAAACATATACTCTAAAGAAGAAGAAAATACATCTCCCTTATATATCCTATGCAAATTATACCCCTTCCTACACTCAGGTCAATTAGCTCATACGTGGTATGAAGAGTCCAGCCCCCGGGGTTAGTCCTTGATCAATGCACTTGAAGTTTCTCAAGTAACCATGGATGGATGGATGAATGGATATGTCACAAGAATAGTGGTGACAATGCATAAACTTCAAAGTGGTCTACAAACTTCGCGAAGCATAGGTGATGGCAAATGCGACTTTCTTCTTCTTCTTCTTCTTCTTCTCCTCCACTCGTAGGGATGCGTGTGGCCGATGCATGGGTGTTTAAGTTAGCGGCGGCCCCGCGCTTGAAGAAATTGGATATTAGTACTTGAGTGGCTTGGTTGGGTGGTTCTCGGCAATTCAACCCGGAGTCATCCGGTCCACGCTAGCTTGTCATTTAATTGTGGGAAAAGGTTGTGTCGTGGAACTCTCCGCACCTCAATCAATCGAAATGTTATTCTAACATAATTTATTGCACAATAGGAGTTGTTGAGATATATATCACTTGGGTAGTTGATACTCCCGGCCGCCCTAGGATGGTCAAATTTTCAATGTTGATGCTCACCACGGCCCCTAGGTGCTTTGACATTATTTGCCTTCACGGGCCTACTATGTAGAGTTAGTTGATGGTCTACGGTAAGATCTTACGAAAGATGAAGATGAATGAGGTCTTTGACACAAGCACAAAAGTTGTTTCAATCGTTTAAGTATGCGGCTTCAAATGTGAACAATTGGGCAAGTTCATAGTGTTCTTTTAAGACGGCGAAAGTTTTCTTGAGGCCGCCTTATGTGGAGATGAAGGTTTTCACTTTGTGCGTATGTATGAAAGCTTTCAAAGTCATTAGAGCAAAGAATTTGCACACGTCGTAGTTATCCGTGGGGGTTAATCTCTGTATTTTATTCTAAGAATTTGGTGTGTTTGAGGTTTGAGATGACCTTAAACTACCATATGATAGGGGGAAGGTACCCAAACCAAACGGAGTGGTTGGCAGTTCGATTCCCGGCCGTGAAATCATCTCTCTACTTGACAAAAACCAGCCAGGTGGTCAAGCGCCTCTGGTGTTCCAAAGAAAGAAAAAGAAAAGACTTGTCTAAAGGATATTTTTTGGGGAGGCATTAAGCAATGTTATGTGAATACTCTATGAATATACTCAAATGTGGATTTTGGTGACTCTATCTTACTTCTTCTTTTTAAACCTTGCTTTTCTCACCTCTCAATTATATATTACACCCTATCTTCGGACTCGCATGTATGTCTAAGGCCAATGTAGTGGACCCCACCCCAAAGAAGCATCACACAAAGTGTTTAAAACAATCAAGCTCTAGTGTTGAAGTTGTCATGCTTTTGAATCTTACGTTTCTTATCCAAGACAAATGTACTGAAATGTGCAATTAGGTTGCCTTTGTGAATAACTCATGTCTTTACCCTTGCAAGTTATCTTGGGTCAAAATCAAATCACAATGGCTTTGCTTAATCATCTGTATAGCAACCACAATGAAAGAGATTTACTCTGTTTTGTTATTGTGATGATAAGTATTCAAAATAATGTGGAAGGTCAATAAATTAGTGTGAGGCAACCTAATGGCACATATCAGTGTGCAATTACTAGATTGCTTTACATGACAATGCAAAATCAAGATTTATGCCAAGTTAGACAAGTCAATCATACCTTACATGACTCCAATGACCCAAATGCTCCAAACTCGCAATTAAATATACCATAGAAGACTCTCAATTCTGACAAATTATGCCACGTGTCATTCATTCATTGGTCTAAACCCACTTGAGTCATTCAGAAAAAAATCCGGGCAATTTAGGTTCAAGGATTGATTACCAAAGTGAAAGTGCAATAAAGGCACAAATAAATAATGTATATGGTGGATGGTGCTGAAACAATCACTTGAAGCGTTGAGCAAGTAACAATATTATTTATATCTAGAACTGTTTTATTTCTTATTGTCAGTGATTGATAGGAGATTTCGACACACCAAAGTTTTATTGTTTAAGATTTTAGGGTGTTGGTTCTAGATGGGCTGTTGGTTTCAACATCATCTACCTTGGAAAGAGGGAATTATGGCATACAAGCATACCTCTCATACATATGACATAAAAACCCCTGAAATGATATGTAGTCCGGATGTTATTTTTTGCAGAGTTGATTTGACATTGTAATTAGTTTCTAGAACCCCAAATTAGTGTATCGGTGATCATGTGAGATGAATTGGCAACAAACCTAGAGAGGGTCAAGTTTTTAATGCCAGATGGATGAGAGATATGCGCGTACATGATAATTCCCTCTCTCCATCTACCTCTAAGGCACATACGTAATCAATATGCATTTGAAATCCTTGATATTCAAGCTCGAGGTAGAGAACCATAACCCAACTTAACGATCGCTTCGATAACCTAGATATTGGGCACGGACAATAAAAAGAGTTGTGAGACTACTTTGCGATTATAAGTAAAGGGCAACGGTGCCACTTATCACGAGTCATACGAGACTTTGAGAACGCTACTTTTAGGCTCCACTACACCAGTTTGGAGGAACGACTACAAATAAGATTTGCGGGCACCAATGCCAAAGTTGATGCAGTTGAACTCGGCTTTATGCACATTAACTTATAGAAGGTTAAAGGGAAGGGGGAGAAAGGGGGGGGGGGGTCCCATCAAGCGGCCAATGAATAGAGTCGGCAAGCTTGTAGGAGTAATGGCCATAAATGCAATAATGCAATCCTTCACCAAAATGTATTTGGAGGCCGGCCGTCCATGGCCGTCCGGAAGGTGGGACCCACCCCTCTACTCTAACCTACACACACACACACCAACTAAAAGGGCCATCACGAGATGAGGCGGCCGACCATATGGGAGACCATAACGGCCATGTAGGCCCATTCCATAGTAGGCCCATCCAATTTGTTTATGCATAAATCCAACATTTGCCTTTTGGCTTTCACATTTTAAATGGTTCTTGGGATTTCGTTGTAAATATCCCACGGTTACGGGTTTCCGGGGATGATGACAAATCCGCCCTCCCAAACAGACAATCTTTCCACCCTCGCTCGCCACTCTAGCGCTAGCTAGCTTGCTTCCTTCCTTATTAGCTTCCCGTTTGCTTAGGAAAAGGTTCATTGCACCACGTTGGTCCAAGCTCGGGCCCCACCGATGTCTTTGCAAGATTAATCTTGAGTTGGTCGGTTCTAGTTCTCGGTGGAAGGTGTGGCCATGTGGGCCTCCGGGCCCCACCATAACTGCCAACACGCATGTCCCACGCCACACGTACATGGAAATTTCGCCCCAAAATAATTTATTTTTTGTTTATTTTAATCCTAAGCCATACGACACCTCACTTTGTCACAAAGCAATGCACGCGAAATCCTATTTTAAGTCCCGACATTGCTATTGGCTACCATCTAGTCTTTAGAGGAAGCACGGACAAGGCAACTTCTTTCTCCGTCCATCCATTTTTTCCCCCCAAAGTTAGCTTATGGCCCCTATCTAGTTGGGGGGGGGGGGGGGACCAAAACCATAACACTAAGTACGTGTTGAGTTGTGTAAAATAAGAGGCATGTTCTTTGCATGATAACCACGACACTAAACATTGTATTTGTCATTCCTTGTAAAAGACACTTAATATTGTATTTGTCATCCAACTTTCAATCATCCATAATGGAACTTGTAAACTCATTCATAAGTATCATCAGAATAAATACCACATTGAATTTAATTGCCCTATGACACTAAATACATGTATTTAGTGTACTACTCTCTTTTTGAGCCACCTTCGATTTCTATAATCATACACTCTAATGTTTGATGGAATGGAGAAATGTATTTAAGAACGTTGGTTCACTTAGTGTGAATGTTGTATTCTTAGTTGTTACTTGGAAGGATAGGCCTCGGATGAGCACTATGTCTTGATTCCCACCCGGGCTACGCTGTTTCGGCCGGGTAGGTTGTATTTTGGGTTCTTCTGCAATCGAATTTTCAATTTGTGCCAAAATAGAAAAAAAAAAAAAGAGGTTGTATTTCTTAGATGGCCAAGCATGTGGAGACGGACCCAATATCAAAGCCAATATCAAGGGCAAATACAAATACATCATTCCACAACAAAACTTATCTCCCAACCCGGATTATTGTATGTATTGAAAGTGAAAAAACTCCACAACTCTTTGAAAAACCTTGTTGTGAGAATATTCCGGGAGTCTCGATCTATGATATAAATGAACCCACTAGAACGTTGAGACGTCACAAGAATATTCAAGTGAATGTGCGAAACGAGGCACACCTCGACCACACTTCGTTGAAGTAGTACACACACCTACGAGCTAGCGCACATGGCAAGGTGCTACTAACTAACCTCCTCCTCCTTGTTGCCATTATCATAAGCTACGGTTGAGCTTATACATGGTATCCTTCCTTCCTTTCCTTTCCTTTTCTTTCTTTCCGGGTCGGGGTTTGCTAGATATTTCCTCCGTGGTCGGGTCGGCACTATCCGTTGCCGTGAAAAGCCGAGCCGATGCCCAAAGCCTTTCCCCACCCTTGAACAAGCGCCAACCGCCGGCATGCACGTTTTTAACCGCCTATAGCTTCACGGAACTATGAACTTAGGGGCCATGTTTTTCACTCCTCCTCCTTCTTCATCTTCTTCGTGTTTCCGGTTTCCCGATCTCAAGTCATGACCCACTCTAAGCGGATGATACCGTATCAAAGTTGGTAAGTATTTCACATCCTTTCTCTTCGAAACGCATGTAATCAATCCGTGAGCCACTTGAGTTCCGTTATAACCGTATCAAACGACGAAAGTATCTTCTATGCAAGCCCACCATCGAAAGATGCCGTCAAGAGAAGAAGGAAAAAAAAGGGCTTCCGGTCTCGCCACACTTTATGTTGGCATTGTAATTGGGTAGAAACCAATGTGGTACTAGTATAGATTAGGTGAAAGCATGGTACCGATAACCACCAACGATGGTGTGATGAAATCATACTTGTGGGTATGTGAAGGTGAGAGAATCTTTGTGTACTCGGCTTATTATTTTGGTCAATCTCATTCTATATCATGGTCATATGAGGATGACGTTACATGAGTACGAAGATTTTTGCATGCAAATGGTATCATGAATGAGAACATTAAATCATCCATGACCTTGATGGTAAACTAAGGATACATCCCTAAAACATGACGATCGATAGCAATAGCAATGCATCACCTTTTTCATTTTCATTCACATGTGGAACTTCGATACACGCATATCTCAATTGGAGTTTTGATGCAATGGAACCTAAGCATATCATAGGCTTTATTTGCAAACAAGACTTTTGTTGTTTTTTGGGTTCACTAAACGATTTGATTGACCTAGAAATTGTTGCGTTTGCATTTTCTTGTTCACAACCTCTATTAGGAGGGGAAAAAGGATGCATGCCGTGATTATTGTCACGTTCCGGTGGTTTCACTTGAATATGAAAGGCTTTGATTCCATTATGAATTACAAGCCCAATGGAAGAGTGACACATCGATACACTTTGGAGCACAAGTCCATGGACCTCAAGACCGTACTTACAATGTACATGGACCTTAAGGCCATGGAAGATCGCTTGCTTTTCAATATACAATGTACTTGCAAAAGAATTGTTTTCGGCTCACATCATAGTTAATTTCCCGTTGAGGAATCGAGAGGCGGTTAGCTCCATTCCACAAACTACAAGTTCCCTCTACAATGTGCCGGCCCACGATTATTGGCCTTCTAGAAATCAAGCAATCCTCCATGTAGATGGGAGGTCGAAGATTTGTTGTTTAATGGGTTTCGCCGACTTGGCCAACACATCGGAGTGTGCCCTTTAGCGATGTTGTGAAGGATGGTTGTAGGCTAGGATGGTCTTAGTCACTTTTAGATTAGCTCGTGCTCTAATAAACTAGGGTAAGTTTGTAAGATATTGGAATAATTAGTCACGACGTAGGATGATGAGATGGAGAAACGATAGCCGTCGGAGTCAAATCTAGATTATGTGGATGAGATGCGTCCACGCGACAAATTGCAACCGGAACACGATACGCAAACCAATGGAATGAGTGTAAGACGGATTTGGATGAGACTTTGTCAAAAGGCAAGAGAGATGCTTCCGAGTCTTCACCAAGAGAGATGTAGGTAGGCATGTTTGGCATTGGCTTTCGAAGGGTCTTGACTCACTCCCGACTCCCAAAGCGAGCCATCCTCCTAGCCCGCCCACTCAATAGGAATGCCCATTGAAGGGTCACATTACTCAAGGTAAGTTACGAGGCCTTATGAAAGGAGACGAAATGAAATCGATCGCAAAGTCCATGAAGTCAAAAGACTCTTGGACTTAGAAGTAAGTACATGAAGGTAGGTCCAAAAAAAGCAAGGGGGGGGGGGTGGGGCTAATTTCTTAGAGTAACAAAGTGTACGTAGTGGCTTATGTGAGATAATAGTCAATATCAACTTAATGATCTAGTTGGTAGAAAGATTCGAGACTATCTAGGGCTACATCCTGAAACGTGGAAAGGAACCTCTATAATGGAGATGTTACACGGACAATCCAACACAAAATGTGAACATGTTATCTCTATGGATCAAGATAGTCAAGCACCAGCCAATTCCAATTATATGGTCATTCTTCTTAATCGAGCAAATAGTTTTGAGTGACATATGGCAAAGATTAATTAAGTTTGGAATGCACAAAGAGGCATGTTATCGGTGAGAGATTTTTATTTATTCATGATGAATTAAGTATTCTAAGTTCATTAACCCTTGTTGACATGATTGAAAGGGCTGATATAATCACTTGAAGAGAGTGAGAGAATGTCCTTTGACTTCCTTAGAATCTTAGATCTCAACTATGATAATGAAATTTGAAATTACAAATTTCATGATCCACAATTGCTAACCAGATGAGACCATTACAACGTTCGTAATTGTATGTGGAGTTGGAAGTGCTCAATTATGGCCACACACCTTAAATTGGCTTTGGCTCGGTGCCATCGGAAAGCGTCGGTGACCGATGCATCCGATTGGGTAGCACCATCCGTGACCCATATTCTAAGTGGTGGAGAACATCCCAAACCCTCCTAACTTAAATCCAAATCCACATGCATAAAACATACTTTTGGATGCCTTTGGTTGATATGCTATTGTGGCCACTCAACATCTAACTTATCTATCTAGTGTGCAAGCTCATGCTTTTGTATGGTCCACACTCGGTATCTAGTGGAGGGCCTATGAGGATTTAAGCTTACTTTTCACCTTGGGCCAACAATCCAAGGCTCTCGAAGACACCCTTCCATTGGCCCAACCATAGGTTACATGATTTCTTTGAATCCAACTACGTGGGCATGGGGCCTTGGTCGCCGGCACAAGAGTACCAATCTTTTTGTCTTGCTTGGGACTAAAGTGTTGGCGCCTTAAGAATGTGCCATGTTATACTTTGACCAATAAGGCCGCTCGGTTTTCAAGACGTTCCGGGGCCTTCTCTCGGTTCCTTGCTTTAAAATAAACCATGGCGACCGGTTGCAGCTACTACTTGTTCTATATCTTCTAATTCGATTGTTGTGGATTAGCATTTGGAGTTATGTAGTGCTATCGTAGTTTCCCACAAGGATGCCGGATTTTTAAATCAATATAACCAAAGACATGGGAAAGGGGGAATATTGTATACAAGCCCATGTCTCATCCATCCAACATACAAAAAGCTTGATCCCCTATAGGTTTGTGGACAATCCATCTCAAATGACTTGGACTAGCCTAATTCGGGGTCTATTTAGCTAGTCCCTTTGTCAGATAAACTAAACAAACCCAACTCCAAGTTGCATACTACATTGATTTTCTCGATTAGTGTGTGTGGTACTAATTCCTGAAACATGCATTATTTTGTCAAATCTCAAAATTAGCGAGGGCTGAAGTTGTTATTGAGTGGTATTAAATTATGAATACATGCTCATATACCATACATTTTAAGATAACTAGTGCATGATTTAATTTGGTAAGCTCAGAGAGAATCCTTCTTCTTCGTTTTAGTTGTGCCACTCAATCGCAAGGAATCTCCTAACACCAAGAAACCAAAGAGCGCTTGCATTGAGAGTTTCCAGCACTCTGACACTTTGAGCTCCTGAACCTCTAGATCTTCTGGTAGCACTAATTCATGAAAGAAGTTTAGTATCACCTTCCCTGATTTTACCACACCCACTACTAGCCCATCCTCATTAATTGGGTTAATCAATGTACTTCACGGCCGGGGCTAGATGCCCACCTCTTTGGGGTTGGCTCCAACCACTAATATCCAAGGTGAAAACGTAGTCTAATATATTACATTTTTTATTTTTTTTTGAAGATAGATTGAATGAGAGGTACGCTCCTATATGGTAATTCCCTCTATCATATAAAAGCCATGAAAAAGTCATATAGAAGCCCCCTTTTATGTGGGGCTTCTATGTGATGATTCCCTCTCTCCAAAAACATGTATTGGGCACCAATGAACGGGAAGAATTGGTTGCTAGTTACAGATGAACCAGTTGAGTTTGAGAAATAACCATGTGAAGTTCAAGACTCTAGGAAAACTACCGATTATTACAAAGGAATCTATGGAACATGTCTCAAATTAACAAAGAAAAAGAAAAACAACACAAACTGGTTGGACTTGGAAACACAAGGATCTTGACCGATTATGCCCAATAATAACCCTGGACATTGTTGGCCACTTTATAGAATATAATAGTTGGTAAAAAGTTACATTCTCTATAAGGAGGCTGGGGCGAAATAACTTGTACATTGGTTCCTTGGAGGCAGGGGTTATGGCATCCAACAAGGAATGATTAAATGGGTTGGTTCGCCCAAATCAAGGTGTGTATATAGTATTGCATTCAATTTTCAATTACTTTATTTGAGACAAATGGGCAATTATAATATTGAATCTTTCAGACAACATTTATCATCTAATTAATGCATAGCAACAATTTGCATAACATTACTAAGTAGAGCATCCTCAGTCGGTCTAGGTAAAGCTCACTGCAAACCAAAACCTATCTTTTGACTGACCTAAAATTAGAAACTGAAATTACCATCATTAGAAGCACACCTAAATAAACGTGAGATATTTCTCAAGAAAAAAGAATTGTAAAAATTTGACGTAGGTGAAATCCCTCATTGAAAACACCACATTTTCAAAATTTAGAGGGAGTGCACCAAATCTTGCTTTAAAATGGAAAGATCCTCCCACACTCCCTCCAAATTTTTGACATTTAGAGGGAGTGTGGGAGGATCTGTCCATTTTAAGCAAGATTTGGTGCACTCCCTCTAAATTTTGAGCAATTTTAAGCAAGATAGGTCTTGGTTTGCAGTGAGCTTTACCTAGACCGACTGAGGATGCTCTAAGCAACTGGATGATCATCTCTTCCAAAGAAGAGGTTGCGTTAAAAAAAACTATGATAAATTATAGATGCTTGTCGAAAACTCTATAATACACAGTTTGAGTGTTCCCCATGAACGGGATTCCCCTTAATTAAAGGAGATTTATGCTCACCCAATATAATAAAGGTACCTATTCCTAATCAAGACCCCATCAACAATCTATAGGGTACCATGATTTTGATAAGGCTGGGACTCGATTCCAATAGTGTCGTGACACACGTCTTGGTTTTGAGTGGTAACATCGAGGAGGAATGAGCGGTTAAATGGGCGGTTATGATAGACTCTAGACATTGGTACCATGTTTGGGCTAACTTTTGGCTTCAAAAATCCATTGTATTTTTAATTTAAGGAATTGAATTACCCAAAAAAATAAAATTGTAGTCCTCATGATTTCTACCTTCCTACATGGGAAAATTTCACACCGCCTTAGAATTCTCCAGACTTGGCATATAATATCTTAAGTGGTCGCTTATGGATGCCTCTACTCTACCTGGTCCCAAAAAATGCAACGAAGGAGCTAAGTAATGTTATGAGAGGGGCTTGGCGAGGGAGTGGATTACATAGTTCCTGATTCATGTAAAAAAAGAGAGAGTAAAGACTCCTCTACAAACATTCAATATAATTTTATTTCATTTCATTTTCCAATGCGAAAGCATTTCATCTCTTTGGACACATGCTATTTGGGAGGTATTTGTAAGAAGTATGTTTGTCACAAACAATGAGTCATAAATGGAGCGTATTTGGGAAACATTTTCCTACTGTATCAACAACTCATACAACCAAAGAACCTAGGAATCATTCGGTATTCAACCCCTAAATGCACTTGGGCATTTTGGGGTTAAAATGGACGAAATCAGTGACTTGGGTTTAGGCAATTGTTCAAGGTGATCGACACATGTATAGTGGAGTTTAATCGTATGGACGTGCATAACATTATTCAGATCCATAACAATGTTCTTTGAGACCAACAATATTTGATGGAATATTCTCCATATTCAGACTGAATATGGGGAATATTTTACAAAATACTATTATGGATCTAAATAATGTTATGTGAGCTCTTTGGAGTCTACAATGTTTCATCATGTTTTGTGATCGTCCATGTGTCATATTTAGGCATGTTATAATAGTTTTATAGGAGGTGGTCTAAAACATGCTACATCGGCAACATGTTGTGAGAGTGAAATTTGTGATGGCTCCCCTACCACTCCAACCCAAGCTGGGGTTGTGGGCCATAATCTTATGACAAGCAAAACCACATAGCACATGCCAAGTCACTAACATTAGAACACAACGTCCATACGAGGCATCCACCCTGATTACCCCGATGACTATAGTGCCCACCCCGAGAGGGGTTAGTAGTCCTGCACCACTGTTATTATGCCCAGAGGGTATAATACCAAGGGTGGGTCGAACGGGCATTTCAATCACATTGACCTTTGGTCAGCGTTTCTTCTCTCTCTCTTGGCTCCCCTATCAAAGTAGTGAATCTTGCAAAAAGTTGTGAAGAATAATTTATTATCTCAATAAACTGCAATACCAAAAAAATCCTCAACAAAACATTGAATGGTTTTCCCCCAATGCTTGCAATGTCCAAATTGAAAATTGCAATGCCGATACTTCAATTTCCCGAGCACATTCATTGAACCTTCAAAAACATCTATTTTAATGAGACATATTTGAATCCTCAATAATTACTCAAAATGTTATGATATAAAAAACTTAATTTAATGAAACATGAATATATTCGGGTACATCTTGTTGATCATCATGCACAAGGACGTCAATGTTGAAATTTTATTAAAGTGTTTGAGAACAAATACATAGTACTTTAATTCAAGAGAGAAAACATTTATACAAATTTTGGAATTACTATAACTTGGATGAAACGATCCATACAATATTGTATTTAAAATAAAGTGATTGAAAAAAATAGGTTGTGTGTGTGTGTGTGTGTGTGTGTGTGTGTGTGTGTGTACATATGTTTCTTATATATGAAGAAATGAAGAATTAATGTGAGGGTCAATGAATGTCTTTGGATTGGATGAGAAATTGCTTCAATTGATTAAAAGTCATCAAATTTAGATGTTTGCAAGTTCGGGATGGTCACTAAAGTTTTAGGGCAGTGTTGCATTGTTTCAAGATAGTGCTACAACCAGGTACCATTTCATTTGATTTGCATGTATCATTAATGTATTGTTGTCGTATTGTTTTGGAATAATGTCAATTTATGTTAAAATTCCAATATCTCGATAAACGGTACATTTTACAAACAAAATAGAGTCTATAAAACAAATTGATGTTGTAAATTATAGTCATCTATAAGGTCTTGAAAAAGACCTGAAAGTTTCATTTTATTTACTAATAAGGCGCCAATGATTCAAGATATATAGATGAATAGCCTATCTTTAATTAACCCCTAACCAAACTTGGCTTGCAGAAGTATATAGCTTGTGATCTCCCTGTGCCATCATGACCTAAAGAAACCAACATGTGTAATCATGTATCCAAATCCTTTGATATGTTGCGTGCTTGTTTGTAGGAAGCATTGATTACCTTGCCATGAGGAGTGTAGAAGACTCAACTCTACATAATCGATTTCTTTGATGGCATTGAGACTTTGGTTGGACATACAAAAGGTACATAAGGTGGATGTGCTTATTTTGGATTTTTGTTTTCTCTTCAGCCACTTTGGGAAATCTATGAAACACACAATTGGTGCGAGATTGCCAAATCCCAATTGTGCCCTTGCCATTTGTTCATGATGTTTGGAGTTCACGTATGTTACTTTTGATCAAAGCAAAGATTGTCATGCTTGTTAAGTGGACAAATAGGTCTCCTCGAATTATATCCACCAACAAGTCTAGAATAATCAATATATTTTGAGCACCTAGTTCACTCACTCATAAAATAATCAATTCTTGTATGTTTTTGGTGTTCTAACTAGATCCACAATAACCACATACCACTAAAACTAGGTGTCCAAATTATTGGTAGGTTGAAATTAGGAACGTCTACTTTATGAGTGTTAGATTGTGTGGTCATCTTGTTCTATATCAATCGTGTAATTATGATGAAAGATTTTAATTTTATGATAAATGTAGGGTATGGGTATTTGATGATAGGTATATGTGTTTCTGATACCATTTGTGTTTATTTACCATGCAAGAACCTTGATACTTGGGTAAAAATGGGTATACAAAAATTCTCACACTTTGACATATCCACCAAATGTCAACATTGTGTGGTATTATAATTTTGATACTTAGGGGTAGGCCTTTTAATACTCTTATGCATTTACATGTATGATACCCCAGAGGTGCATTTTACCAAACACATATGACTATACACGAGTGCACGAAAGGGGTATTAATTTGAGGTTTGTTATACTACGTATACATATGCTACACTAATTGTAACTCACAGTTGATAACATTATTCATATATTGCAAGTTGGTCAATGGGGCCCTTTATTAATGGAATGATTCTAGAATAGTGGCCACATTCAATTTTAATGTGGAAGATACCCATGTTGGTAGGGTCTGCCGCGGCTACATGGCAAGCCATTTGAATAATGTTGAATTATATACATGTATGGAGGACCCTCAAAAAATACACAACAAATTTTGTAGTTGTATGGTAATGTTACTGGACTCTATAGCATAAGCACTTTATACTAAATGATTTTCTTTTCATCAAGCATGAATATTGGCTTATGATGATGTCAAAAAAAACCAACAACAAGCGGACACACATTCTAATTCACCATATGATGATTATCTTTAAAAAAATAAATTTAGTAGCTTTTTGTGATATGTATTACAAACTTAGATGCTTATGAGTTACATCAATAGAACAAATAAGTCCATAACAACCTTATTCAATGAATCAATCATAGATTTTTGCATTATACATAAGATAGGGTTGATTGTTCTTAAAACAAATTGTATATTTATGTTCATAACTATACACAAATGTAATACCTCATTGGGGGCCAACGAGATATTGGCTTGAGCTATGATTAACTTGGAGGTAAGCACTAGGCACATGGAGAGAATGAAAGCCAAGGAATGACCAATGCAAAGCATAAGAAGGGAAGTTGAGAAATCGATTTAATAGGGCTCCTCCAACCAAAAACAAGCCAATGTATAAGAGAGTGTCCACCATCATGGGCAAGTTAAAGGGCAACAACAAGCATTGTATCAATTTCAAGTATTTAAAAGACATTTAAGTGCCCATGGCATCTAACTAAGTGGATGTGGGCTTACACCACCCTCCAAAACATTACACTACATAATCAACTTTTTCAAAATTAGTTTTCAAGTAAAACTAACCCAAAGCTTAGACCATAATTACATCATGTTGAATTGTATGGTAGGATCCTCCATCATTGACAATTACATTGATTTTCTAGACAGTTGTCTTAAAATTGTTTCATCATTGTCTATGCTAAACATCAAAAACGTAATAAACATTTTCTTATTGTATCTAATTTTCTTTAAAAAAACCACACATCTCACATGAAAATAGATATTCTAAAATGTATTGATGAGTCTATCCATAGAATGAGGCCACCCAAAAGTATGAGTTTTGAAATAATATCCAAGTTTACATGAATGCAAGTTTCAATCGTTCACTTTCACCTTTATTCGTCTATTTGTGTTAAATTTGGATGATTGACCCTAACACATGACCCCAATATCCCAACTACAACCGGTCACTTCCCATTGCACAATAGTTGAAGCATGTTCTCTTAATTACATAGGTGAATATGTATGCCCCTGCCCCGCCCCATGTAGGGAGGGAGGGAGGGAACTGTTATATACAAGCGTACCTATCATTCATCCAACATAAAAGCCCATAAATGGTATGAAACTTGGAAATTACTATTTTACTTGATTTGACACCTGAATTAGCTTCAAAAATCTCACATTAATTCTACTCGAGTCATTTGAGATGAATGAATGAATGTCAAATGAATGTCAAATGAATGAAAGGTACACTCCAATATGATAATTTTCTCTCTCCCTCTCCGCCCGTTTGGGGGGGGGGGGGTCCTACCCTCATCGTGCCCTCTCAACATCGACTTCCTCCACTCAGCATGCACTTGACTGTGTCGTAAAGCCAACAACCATCAAGAGTTCTTATCGCTTTCTCGTTCATAATCCCTTTCAAGTCTTGATTTGTTTATGTGGTTTCCCGTGATAGAGCCCAACCTTGAAAGGACACATTAACCTTCACCCAAGGATTTTTTTGTTATTACATGTTTTGTCTTCTTTTTACCCATATGTATCACAAAAGATGTACCGTAAAGTGTGATATGAAGACCCAATTTGGAATTGGTTTTCAAGAGAGAGAAAGAGAGAGTTATAGAGGATGAATCCTATGCTAAATGTGCACGGTTCATTCAAACATTGCCAACATTGGTTACAAGCAGTGTTGCTAGTATCATCTTTTCATTTACAACATAATGGGTATCTTAATGAAGATTTCACATTGTTTTTTCTTTTTACATGTACGACATGGGTATTAGATGGCGTGTATGTTGTCAATACCATTTGGATCGATACACCACGCAAAGAGCCCTCATATCTAGATGAGATAATCGTCGTATCAATATGGTTTCAAAATGGTATTGACTCAAATTATAAAGTCTCGGGTATACAAAAACTCCTTCACTGTAAAGTACCCACCAAATCTCAATATCCAACTGGTATTACAACTTAGATACCCACATGTAGATTCTTCGATACTATTAATGACGTTGAGCATTGATACCCATACAATCACCTATACACCGGTCCGATAGTTGTGACAACTGCATTTTACGGAACAAACAACAAGATGAACGATTCAAGATTTCCCATAGTAAAGTTTGTCATTTTGTTTTTTTATAATTTTTAAACGTAGTGGCTCCAAGGTTGATTGTTTGCTCCCCGTTTTAGGGATAAATAATTTGGTCGACTTCGGTCGGTCCGAGCCTGGGTAACTTCCGGACGTGATAGAATAAGCTTTGGATATTTCGTGATGTGCAGTTGCTATCAAGATGCAAGAGTGTGTCAGTTGCTCACAAACTCGGTCATGCACTTACGTCTCCACCGAGACTCCGAAAATGACGAAGGTGGGAGGCCTTTGTGGGATTGGTCGAACGGGTCGTGACTCGATATGTCGGAGCAAATGTTGTCGTAGGGACTCTCCCTCCCTCCCTCCCTACGCGCACTCGGAACCATTCAACGTGGACACGGAGGAAGTTCTCGTGACCCCAACGGCTTTGGAATTGCAAGGGTTGAATCCATCAAGGAAAGATGGAGATTCGCTAAATGGAACACTTTTGAACATCGACATTTGTTTGCAATTCCCTAATGTATGTCATAGATGGTCCACCTACTTGGAACGTACATGTGTAACTCCTGTCATGTATCAATGGGGTTCTTGAGCATGGTTGGACCAACATGACTGAAGATTTCATATATGGTAAATACCAATACTTGTATCTCATGTTCTTTTCTCGTAGAAAGATCTCGTGTCGTTTGGAACCCATGGTTTTGGATGCATGACGTATCTGCACCTCGTGAACTTTCAACGGACGCCCTTGGGAATGTTCAACGAGGACACGGAGGACGTTTTCGTGACACCAACGGAACGGCTTTGGAATTGCGAGGGTTGAATCCATCAAGGAAAGATGAAGCTTCGCTAAATGGAGCACTTTTGAACATCAACATTGGTTGGCAATTACCTAATGTATGTCATAGATGTACATGTGTAACTCCTGTCATGTATCAATGGGGCTCTTGAGCATGGTTGGACCAACATGGCTAAAGATTCACATCTGGTAATATATCAATGTTTGTTTTTCTTGTTCTTTTCTCGTAAACAGTTCTTGTGTCGTTTGGAACCCATGGTTTTGGATGCATGACATATCTGCACCTCGTGAACTTTCAACGGACGCCCTTGGGAACGTTCAACGGGGACACGGAGGAAGTTCTCGTGACACCAACGGAACGACTTTGGAATTACGAGGGTTGAATTCATCAAGGAAAGATGAAGCTTCGCTAAATGGAACACTTTTGAACGTCAACATTGGTTTGCAATTACCTAATGTATGTCATAGATGTACATGTGTGACTCCTGTCCTGTATCAATGGGGCTCTTGAGCAAGGTTGGACCAACATGGCTGATGTTTGTATTTCATCTTCTTCTCTCGTAAAAAGATCTTGTGTCGTTTGGAAACCATGATTTTGGATGCATGACGTATCTGCACCTCGTGAACTTTCAACGGACACGGAGGAAGTTCGTGTGATACTAACGGGTTTACATTTGAAAATTTGAAAAACTTAATATAAATGCATGAGTCCATTTTCTAGTTTGTTGTTAGCACATATATGCTTGTCTTTCTTCATAATTTTCCTGCATATAGGGGGTTTTCATTTCATAGTGACCCATGCACATTGTTTGGGCTTCTGATGAAGAGTCCACTCCCAAGAGATTCACATTGGTAAAAAACATTGATGCTATATCTTCTCTTCTCTTCTCTTCTCTTCAACGGTCTTGTGTTGTTCGGAATCTTTGAATTTGGGTGCATGACATCTATGCACCTCAAAAACATTCAACGGACAGAGAGAAAGTTTGTGTGATACCAATGGGGGGGGCTTGGATTTGAAGGGTTGAGTTCATTAGGGAGAGCTAAGGTAAGCTAACTAAACGAACACTTTTAAAGAACAAGTGTTTCACATTTCCAAATGTATCTCATGTAGATGGTTCACCTACCGTCATAAGGTGGGTAGTAAACCCTATCATGTATCGAAGGGGCATTTAAGCATATTAGGGTCAATGCCTCAAATAATAATAACTACTAGTGTTAGTTTTTTAATTTTCTTATAAACAATCTTGTGTTGTTTGAGAACCTTGATTTTGGATGCATGACATCTCCGCACCTCATAAATATTGAACCGACCTAGTGAAGGTTCGCATTATACCAAAGGGGTTATTGGATTTGCAGAGTTAAATTCATCTAGGATAGCTACATTAAGCTAGCTAAAAGAATACTTCACTAACCACATTTGTTTAAAATTCCAAATGTATCTCAAAAACAACCCCCACCTACACATAATGTAGGTAGTAAACCCTATCATGTTCTAAAGGGGCTCTTGAACATGATAGGACCAACATGGCTAAAATTCACATAAGTAATAACTACTGAAATTGATATTTCCTTCTTCTCTCTTGAACAATCTTGTATGGTTTGGAAACCTTGATTTTGGATGCACAACATCAAACTTTTGAGACTTTGTTACACTTAGCTGACATTATAAGTTGGTTTGTTACATTAATGCCAATTTTTATTGAAGATTACTCAATCTCATAGATTTTTTTAATTTTTTTTGTGTTTAGAAAGAATTCACTCTACCAACATAAGACGTGCATGTAATATGCACATAATAGAGAAACTTTTGGTGAAAATGTTATCACATATTAAGATATCAAAGCACAACAAAACTTTAAATTCTTAGCACACACCAAAAAACAAAACTAATTCTGCGTGGGAATGCATGAACACCATGATATTCCTCACTAATTATCAGAATTGACCAACACTTTGAACATCACATTTATCTCAATGAATGTCATGCCAATGATATGCATGCAATATAGAATACTTTGACGTTATTGAAGATCTAAGCTTACAACATAATTTGGGTACCCTTGGATGCAAATACATATGTTGTATTTTGATCATCAATGTCTAATATGAGTGAGTATTTGTTTTCTCCTTGCCATAAGACAATATATATAATAAGGTTTCAAACACACACATATATAAAACATGAATTTTGAACTTAGTGAAGATTGCATAAATTGTGTACATGGCCATATATATATTGAGACCCCACACATCCTTTAAGGGTTAAAGCCACATGTGACAAGAGCTCAATTATGTGAAAATTTGAAATGGGACTATGCTTGATGGAATTAATTGTGGGGCCTCTTAAGGGTATTGTATGCTTACTAAGGTGGTTGTGGTCATGGTTGTGGTAAACCGTGACTATCAACCATGACCACATTATGCTCGCACTAGGGGTAGTTAAGAGACATGTGGAGTCAATCCTAGCAAGAAGAAAGAAGAAAGAAGAGTTGAATGCCTCCTCAACTTTTCCCCTGAACCTTGACCTCAAACTCCCTAGTGAGGCCACACGAGCATGAGCAACCCACTGTACGGTGGATATCATAGGGAGTGTTGAGATTGGTTCATGTTATATTAGAGGGTGGTTGTGGTTGTGGTCAACAGTTGTTATGCATTTTCCATCGAAAAACATAATAGAAAGAAAAAAAAAATGCCAACCACAACCGATCCTTAGTGCTAAACAACCTTCAAAATGTCTCCTCATACCTTGGACACGGTCCGAGACAAGTGGTGACGGGGTTGATGACATGGCAACCCAATGGATAATGTTGAGAGGGGGCTTCCCAATGCGTGGCTCATCAAAAAGTGCAACCTCAACTAATTTTCGTCGACAATATGCCCAAATCTCCGGACTCTTAGTGACAACCAATACATTGAAGCAGTCAACTTAATTTGATTTTTTGGTCAGTCTTACCACGCTTTCACTGTTACAAGTTTTCAAGTCACTCGATGTCGGTGTTGCTCTCGTGTGTGTGTATATATATATACCCTCACAATTAAACTTTACTTTGACATACCGTAACTAAAATGTTGCACTTAGACGCAATGGTAGTACGGGTCAAGCAAACCTCATTTTCCTTGTGACTCTTTTGACGTTTAAGTACCAAAATGGAACACGAAGACTCGTTCGGCAAGTAACTTGGCATGATGTAACTTGGCACCCAACAAACCGTGCATGTCCTTGTGCCACATTTCCGAAAGTGTGTTGCAAATGGCACAATGATGTGTGTTTACTAACGTAGGCTCGTGTGTTGAATGGGCCAAGTCTGAGATCATTGGGCGATGACTTCATAATCACTTGGTGCATGAGGTGGCATTCTAGGATTGGGTACGAAGATGACTTCCTTACACCACAATCTTTGTCGTCTTCCGTTCTTAATCTTAATCCGTTTTTGATCAAAGTGTCAACAACAACTTGTGTCTAAGGTAGGGTGGCAATTTCCGTCCAAATTTCAGATGTGCCTAGTTGGGATGCTGAAACTATTTTTTTATAAATTTTGAGCGCTCCGCAAAGCTGGTGCAAGAGCAACTATGAAAAAATCAAGATTTTCCAGCATGTTTATGATTTCCTACAAATTTTTAAAGGAAACCTTGTAGAGTGACCAACACTCGCACATAGGATACGTGGTATATCCACAGGGTGGATTTCTAAAACCGACCGCTGGCAACCAATGAAATGTTGGCAACGCTATGAATGGTAAAAGCACCTTGATAGGTGCTTTTGTAAACCCAGGTAAAAACACCTAGATAGGTACTTCCGACATAGGGGTCGACTTTAGGACCCGCACGGAAATTGCCACCCCTACCTTAAATGGTTATTTTAGTGATCTCCTCATTTAATAGCTCTTGAAGATTGTCTATTTCACAATGATCTCTTGTTGAAGTACGCACTTTGAACCGGAGCAATTTTTTTGTTTTACTATTGTTGACATAAACAATAAAGAATATCGTGTTGTTGTGTTGCTAGACGTTGATGAAGTTCCTTAGAAACGATGCGAATTGAAGAAGAACCACCTATCGATGATGAATTCCAGCCTATCGAGACATTTGTTGAATCTGAAAGTGCTACCGACTTCAAAGGCTTTGAAGCTCTACTGAGCATTGTACTCAACCAATTGCTTTGCTCCGATGTTCAAACATGAGTTGGACATATGTATGATGAACTGCGACAATCGTTTGAGATGTTTTAGCGAAACGTTGACAAACTAACATTGAATGTCAAGCATAAAAAAATTCATGCATTCGCAACAAATGACTATGCATGACATGTTCAAACAATAAAGTGTGAACCTTGATTTTTGTGAAAAAAAATTGCACACTTAACCGGGATGCGTACTTAACCCGGATGTGTACTTAAACATGTGCGTACTTAATCGGGAGATTATTGTATAATGCTCCTATAGATAAATAGATAGATGAGAATTTGTCAGTCATGCTCTAGTGTTCCAAAATGGGCTAAAATGTAACTATCACTTCAAAGACGTGAAGGCTTATAAAAATTATTTGAAAAAATAAAGTTAAACAACAAGTATTAAAACCCTCGTGCTTTAAGCACAAGAGAAATTATTCTACCTAGAATGATGAACAATAGGTTTGCAACACCTACTAAGGGAAGTGTGAAATCATTGAATTGTGTAGAGCTAGGAGATAATTATTTAGACCCAAAAGAAACCTTGAATATGGGTCAAACACCTCCATGACACCTCCTCCCGTGTTAGTAGGTGTTGCAAAACATGAGATATGATCAAGGTGAAGCATCCCTCATTCACACCAACGCAAACAATTGGTGATGTGTCTCTCTCTATGTTGTCTTTTTGGGACTCAAGTGAATCAACCTTATTGTTTTCACATTCATGTACTTTTGGTCCTATAAGTTTTTTGACTGCCTAGACTTTATAATTAATTCAATCCCAACCCATTAAGATGGATGACTCTTGAGGTAGACATGTCTTACTCGGAGACCATCCTTTGGATGCAAAATGGTTCAATATCTTCCTAATTAAACAATAATGAATGGAAATGGATAGGAATATTGATGTTTGGGGTAAGCAAGCATGAATGAAGAGTCTATTTGCTAAACTCTAAGGAAAAACTAAAGCATTCAAAAGTAGTGAGCTTCGCATTTTTCATTGACAACTTTCTTTGGTACAAAATGAGACATATACTGTAATTGACAAGCGTGTCCAGGCTTTGATGTTGAAATGCTAATATTTTTGAGGTGACAAGTATAATTATGTATGCGTTCTGAATAATAAAAAAGTGATACATAGCATTCTTGAATTGAAATCAATTTGTGCCGAGCTTGCTTACCACCTACAAACTAACACTCACACCCTTTCGCTTTTAAGTGGGGGTAAAGTATTTTTCTATGCATACAACCCACTATTATCTAGAATCTAGTGGGCGATCAACATACATGGAAACTCACCTAATGTTGGTTGTTGTAGGAACCAAAAAGCTCCAAAAGCCAACTACACTCGATCATCGGATGTTTGGAAATTGGTTGCTGCCTAAAATGTAGGATTGGTTTATGGACCCACCTCACCACTACATAGTTTGGCAAGGATCAAACGCTAGATTACAACCGGTAATCAACCTCCACACACCAATCACCTAATCCATGATGTGCTAAGCAAACAACAATACACACTAGCCAATCTCCTAAAGTCCTCACCTACATCCACGTCTAGCCTATCGCCTTAAGATGTAGTCCTCTATAAAAGGTACATCTTGAGCTTTTTTCCTTCTATTTATGTACACTGGCATTTGGCATGAAATTTACTTTCATATGTCGAGAATTGAATAAAAAACTATCATAACTTTATTGGAATTTTATTTATCAATTTTGAAAAAGCTATGAATAGTATATTATGTTAAAATGTGTTATGACAGATTTCAAAATGTCTCATTTTCGATTTGAACAACTCCTATCATAAAACCATATGTGGAAACTCCTATCATGAGTTCATTGCATTTGAAACTTTTGAAAACCCTAGGATCATGTTTAGAAAATATGTTTGTTAAAACTCGACGTAAGGGCACACCCTTAGTAATGGAACATAATATTGTATGAAGGTTTATGAAACACCCCTATGCCATGGCCCCACCAACTCCCACTATGAGTTATGTGTTCAACATTGAGACCGTCGGTGCCATCTTTATCTTAGGCCAACCCAATGTTGTGAAAACAATCCATAACAACATTTATGTCGATCAATTGGCAATAAACTAAACCCTAAAACCCCACATACAACCCCGTGTGTTGGTAGGGGTTCATGGTTTGAAAAATTGGAGGTGCTAGATTTCCGACAAGTTTGGAGATCTCATCGTGATGAGTAAAATAGTATTAGCTGTTTGGCTCCATTGTGGGCACTTGGATTACATAACAATTTGTCTCATTTGGTTAGCAATTGCGTCATATATTGTCATTAATTTTTTTAAAATTGGAGATGAGTGGCATAAGTTTTAAGAAGTCAAAGTGACGATTTCCTCTTTTTTTTTATGAGTGATCACATAGGCCTTCCCAATTGTGTCCATAACAAAACACAACATCGAACCTATAGTTAAGCTTGTATTTGAACACATAGTCTAATTATGTTATGATACTTGTCTTTATGGTGTCTATTCTTTGTATATAAACCAACCACTAAAGTGCACAAACCCAATATGGAGGAGGCTACCTGTTACCGAGCTTTGGGGAATAAGTTAGAAATGTAGCGTGAAGGTGCCCACTGCCCATAACCGAACACTTAAGAGATTTTGCGCCAAAATTGGAGAAGTCTAAGGCGGTGCAAATTTTTCATGTGTAGGAAGATGGACATCAAGAGGACTACAAATTGTTTGGTGGTTTTATTCTTAAATTGAATTCCTGCTAATTGTTGAAGCCAAAAGTTGGTCCAAACACATTACCAATGTCTACAGTACGCTATAACCGCTCATTTTGGGATGAATTCCTCCTCACTTTAGCACTCAGCATTGGGGACATGTGTTATGGCACTATCGATTCCTTGGTGATACCATAACCAAAGTTGGAGACTCGAGATTAGTTTCCATGTAGGCCGCTTCGCCCACCAAATATGGGAATGTAGATTACCGCTTGTTGGCATCTACATTTCCATTAGAAATTGGTGGGCGAGCGGCCTACATGGAAACTAACCCTTAGAAACCGTGAAACATGGAACCTTATTTTAACCACCCATGAAATGAAATTACCAAGATCAGTCCCAACATGTTTGAACTTATGGCACCGTATAGATTCATGATTGGGTTCTTACTTGGAATGGGTGGCTCTACTCTAGGTTCATAGGCTCCCAAAGTTCCCAGTACAATGAACTAATAAGGGAGGGGGATGTGTCAGATTTGGGTGGGGCCCATCTCCATGAAGGAAGTTCATAAGCATTTACAAGAGGCAAGCGACAAAAATATGAACACTATATCTCTACTTATGAGGTAAGCATGGTTTCAAGAACAAAATAATTTTTATTCCTTTCCTATGATTGGTTGCCACGGTGTCAGATTCAATACACTTGGTGAGGGTATTTAGAGCCAACTTAGTGTTCATTTATTTCATTGGGTGTCAGGTCCAAGACACATGATGAAGGGGGATGTTAATCCTCCCCCTACAAGCTTTAGATTTGGGTGAACCAACCCATACACTCGTTCCTTGTTGGATGCATGAACCCTTGCCTCCAAGGAACCAATGTACGGGTTGGTTCGCCCCAACCCGAGCTTAAGGGGAGGCGGATAATTTATGCTTAATCATGCTTCATATCAGGGGGAGGTGGACAATTTCACACTTAATTAGTTTGAATGCATATGAATACTTCTAAAAGTAGAAGGCATTACCTGAATTATACTAAAATATACATACTACATTCAACACACTAATTTAAGTTTCATTCTAGAATGGGAAAGGCCCTTTCAAATGGTAAGTCACAAAAATTATAACCTCAATGCTAATGAGGATTTTGTAATATTTTTGACTTCCAAGTTAATTACATGCTTCATTGATGGTTCCACTTTGGGAATGACACCCCAAGCAACTGCTTATTTGCAAAGTGAAAGTGCGTGCGCGCGCGCGCACACACACACACACACATATATATGTAGGATTTTGGACCTTGAAGGTGAAGTGCACTCGTGGATGAGTGGCCTTCAAAAACACAAGAACGATGTTTTTATTTTATTTTATTTAAATAATTTTAGGTCAAGCGAGGCAAGCAACAATTTTTGGTCCATATCACAAAATTTCAAAATTATTATGGGGGGTTGCCTCGGCCCTTATCCACTACTCTCTGGAAGCTCGTAGGGGGAGGTTTAACTTCCCCGCGCGCGCGTGTGCGCCTCCCCTATGATGAGTGTGTGAAGATAAACTTAAAGGTGAAATATCATTTAGTTATAGACACCAATAGCAACCATTATTCTCTTTGAATGGGTACAATGAAATAAAATCGACTTCAAAGCCCGGAAGCCAAAAGGCTTATGGGATTAAAAGTATACAAGGATGGTGTCAAACCCATTAATTTCCTAGAGTGACATTATGCGGTAGCCTCCATGAGATAGAGGCTAATAATGGCTTGAAGGTCCAATTGAAAGAAAGACTTAAGATTCTCTAATACTATATCCTCAAATAGTGATTGAAACTTATCTCTAATAATATTATATAAGGGACACTCCAAAATAAAGTGTGCCTCACTTTCAACTACATTGTAAGAGCAGAAGTGGCATAATCTAATATATGTAGAGATATGAATAGTTGACCACCATCTAGTGTCAATGGCAAGTTTATGAATCAAGGTGTGGTAAGCAACAATGATCATGCGTTGTGGTGGTGTCAATGCTTCAAATACAATTCATAAATGTATTTGAGAAAATCCTTGAGGTGGATGTATCTAATTTCTTCCCCAAGAGATGGAAAAAACTCCACTCTTTAGCAATAAAAACCTTCTTGAGATCATCGAATGTGGATTTTGATGGCGTTGGGTTGTCATGGATTTTCTAATAAGAGACACCCCATGATGCCTTTCACATGGTTGTTAATTGTGCCATGTGTCAAATCATGGTTCAACAAGGTGTTGGGAATGTAAAGTTGCTTGACCCACTAACCAAGAGGAGGGTAGGAGGGCAAGATGTTGTTGAAACCTACACTTAGCGTTAAGAGCATATAATTCCATGGGAAGTTCTCCAAATTCAACCAACATAATATGGCAGGTTGTTAAAGATTGCACTTTGACATGAGATATCATGTGTATCTTCATGCCCCTCCCGGGGGTGGACTCTTCATACCACGTGTGAATTAAGTGTAAGAAAGGGTATTACTCCTTTGGCAAGATGACTTCACGGAAGTGCGAAGTCAATTCAATGAAGGCTCCAAGCTACTTCATGAACCTTCCAATCCATGTTACTGGAGTGTTCTACCAATTTTATGAACCTTCCCAAATCAGTTCATGATTATTCTAAGTCAACGTCACATGTAACACACCTCAATTTCATGATAGTGGACCTTTACCTCTAGCAACTTCATGGATCTTCCAAACCAATCTCATAAATCGCCCAAACCAAGCGATTTTCGTACCCTCAACTTCTCAACTTCTCGTCTCCTTGTTTTACATTCTTTGCCTTCTTGTTTCCCAACATTTGGTGATCGGTGACAACCTCCAAACATTGTCTTCATTTTAGGTCTGATAGTAGAATCGATTTGGAAACGACTTTGTATGCCCACATATTGTATAACTCTCGTGTATAACTCTAGTAGTTATACAATTCTCTAGTGTGTTGATCCAACTCTCTAGCATGCTCGGTCGGGTTCCTCTTATGAGGTTTGTAATGGTTCCATGCCTCGAGGCTTCTTTGGCACAACTCAACATAAGTGATAGGACGTTGTGGTTGGTGTTTAACAGAATGTTCCGCAAGTCAAATCGCATGTGATTCAGGTGCTGCATGAAATTAGAAAAGCACATGATCTACTACTGGAGCTTGTGTCTTCAAATATATTAGGTCACCAAAATCACCTTTTTCTTGTCCCATTACTGCTCCTGCTTCTGCCTTATTAGAACTTAAAAAATGCAGGAACAAATCCTCAACACGTATTCCCATGCAACATAGCAGAATTAGAATCTACTCAAACAAACCTAACTTAACAATGACATTGTTAACGCCAAGGTTACTACGAGACCTTATGTGGAAATGCATCAAATTCTCCACCTTCTCTTTCTTCACAGATTATGATATTCATTTGTGTACGTTCATGTTTATCTTGTGAATGATACTGCCCTTGTCGTTGCATCACTTTTTGAACCATACTCATACTGTCTAGACTTGCTCTTTTTCATATTGTCTCATGCAATATTTCAATTGAAGGGTATGTTTCGTGTTGGTTAGGGTTTTGGTTGTGAGCGATTCATTGTCCTGCTGTATTTGTTTCTTGATTGGAAGTAGTTGAAACAACTTGCTCTACGTCGCTTTGTGTTGATTTAGGTTAGAATTGGTGTTCGTTACGAGTTACAATTAGCTTTTTTGTTTGGTTAGGGTTATAGTTTCTTCTTCTAAATTGGTCCAGTTTAATAGTTATGCCCAATCGTCCATATAGATGATGCACTTTGCTCACAAATCATACATTCTATTTTTAATGAGGGCTTATCTTATAGTGACACAAGTGAACATTACAGTTACCCTTATGAAACTAACAAGAGCATAGCCAAAGACTTTTGAAGAAAAGAAAATAGTCAATTAGTGCCCAAACATAGAGGTGGTGTTTGCTATCCAATTTCACAAGATGAGCACATTCACTGGTTAGTAGAGAGGCTTCATGCAAATCCATATATTACGGTATAATCTCTCCATCGTCAGTTGAATGCAGCCATGTATCCAATAGTTGTATTTCAAAAGCCATTTGAGGTCAAGCTAGATCTACCCTCAAGTAGCTACTATAAAATATACATACTAAAATCAACACACTAATTTGAGTTTCATTTTAGAATGACAAAGACCCCTTCAAATGGTAAGTCACAAAAGTTCTAACATCAATGCTAATGAGGATTTTGACTTCCGAGTTAATTACATAATTTATTGACACTTTCACTTCCGGAATGAAATCACAGTCAATTGCTTCTTTACTAAGTGGAAGTACACACATATATATATTGGATTCTAGACCTTGAAGGTGAAGTGCACTCAATATGGGATTTGTGGATAAGTGGCCTTCGAAAATGCAAGGGCAATGGTTTTTCTGAAGTCGGGCGGGTCATGCAAAACTTTTTGGTCGTGTCCAAAAAATCTCGATTTCTTTCTGGAGGCCACACTTGCCCGTATCTACCTCCCCCAAAAAGCTTATAGGGGGAGGTTTAACGTCCCCTGCCATTGAGGCTTTCATACCTACAATTTGTCACCTTTTACTTGATGGCTCAAAGTGACCATGTGAATAGAAATCAATCCCAAGGTATTTATATTCATGAGATATCTCAATTTGATCATTGCCTAGGTAAAATGCCTCTTGGTTTTATTTCCTTGTGATGCAACCAAAGATCATAATTTTGGTCTTAGAGAAATTGACATCAAGGACAGGAGAAGTGCAAAACTCATATAGCTTGTTCGGAAGTCTTTGTAAGAATGCTTTTGATTTAGAGAGGGAAATAACATTGTCAAAACACAAAAGAATGGCAACCATTGTGTTGAATGAACACGGAGAATCCATGTCCACAATCACATCTATTTTGAAGTACCTAACATGATACTTCAAAAACTCATAAGAAATTTTTGTTATATCAAAAAAATTGACCTTCAACGCATTGATGTAACATACTACAATTTTACCAACGCATACAAGCCAAGAAACTTGTATCAGGATGGAAACTCTCCTGCTGGTTTGAGCGAGTCGCTCGTCCTAGTGTGGGCATGGTATTAAGAAGAGCGGCCACATGATGAGGCTCACAATATACCTTGCCCACAAAAAGGATGATGCCAACCTTTTAGAATTGGTACATTAAAGGTCCAAGATGACCCTAAATTTCCTGAGGATAGTGGAAAGATACCCAAATCCGAATGAAATAGTTGGCAATTCGAATCCAAGCCATAAAATCTTCTCCCTACTTGACGAAAAAACTAGCTAGGTGGCCGCCACGCGCCTCCTATGTTCCAAGAAGGGAAAAAAGTGAGTACGTAAATTCCTCGAAGCTTTTTGTCCCCCCGAGTTCCTTCAGATTTCCATGTGAGGGCCCACCTTTATCAAAAAGAAAACTGAAGCCCAAAGAAAAAGGGTGCCTGGCACTTTTTGGAGGGTCCAAGTGTGGCTTTGGATTGCCCAGGGCTCTTTGACCCCTCAGTCTCCTCAAGGTTACATGGAAGCTTGAGTTACTTGATTGGTGGGCTACCATGAATGAATGAATGAATGGGTAGACTAGGTAGAGACAATATCTCCCACCAAAGAGCCAACGATTGTAGGACTTCAAATAGTGTTTTGCTTTGGGTATAAGGGTGATGAATATGCCAATTCAATATAGGGAAAATCGATACAATTCCCTATTTTCCCTATATTGGCAAGTGTCCTAGACCCTATATTAAGGATTGCGGGAGGACTGTGTGAGCCCAAAATCGGGCCCACACATGTTCTTAAACCTTAAAATTCATTAAAATTTAGGCTTTGATTTTTCATCAAGTAATTAGAAACATAAAAAGAGCGGGGCTTTGAGTTGGAGAGGTAAATTAAACATTAGGCTAGGACCTTAGCATTTTATTGTTGTAGAGGAGTGGCTTGAGCTAGGATTTTGTAACCATGCTTAGGTGTAGGGTGTTCATTTAAGGCACTGGCCATGTTCTTGTTAGGGGGGAGGCCGTTACCAACGGGGGTAAGGTTCCGGATTTCCGGATCCAGGGAAGAGGCCCCTGGACCTCTCGGTCTTTGTCTTTGTCTCTTGTTGTTTTGTTTTTTGGTTTGGGGGATGGCTGCAGGCGGTTGCGGCAGAAAAATGGTCTTCGGACTGGGTTAGAGGAGAATGGTTGGCGAAGACGAGGGAGAGGGGGGACAGAGAAGCGGCCAGAGGCAGCTGAGGCAGATACCTTAACTGATGGACAAACGTCTTCACTCAAGCCGCGGCTGTGGGATGGGAAGGCCTCCGAGGAGGCGACGAGATGGATTCTGCTGGAAAGGCAAGAAATGCACGCATTGAGATACAGGGAGGTCAGAGGCAGAAAGGGCCACCGCTGGGAGAGGAAATTCTGCCCACACACATCAATGTTAGCTAAGGGAAGAATGAGGGATGAGGAGAACCACGGCCGTTGGTGGGCAATGCACAGAGGGTTCAGTGCTTGAATTGTGCTACTGCCGCATTAGAGAATCGAGGAGGCTCTCTCTGGTCTACGAGTTCGGACGAGGTGCAAGTGTTGTTGCGAATGAGGAACCAAGGGCAGAAGGATAGGTGTCAACCCGCCCAAACACAAGGAGAAATCATGCGGTGTAGGTCAGATTTTAAGCTGTTGTGCTACACTTGTCACGGCAGCAGAATGGTTGCTGCCCTTGGGTCGATTGCACTACTGTGGCATTAGAGCCTGACGGCACAAGAGAGAGGAGATCAGTAGAGGTCGGGTGATCCCTGTGATGTGGAGGGCCAACAGCAGCTGGACGACTTCGGTTGGGTACTGGTGCGAACTGGAGGGTAGCAGTTGTGAGGCCAATGGCCTCGTTAATTCAGCCAATGTGATAAAGTTGGGTTGGGTGAAGCCTTTAAGTGACACTGATTTGGTAGATTAAGGAGGATTATATTTCGGCACGCCAAATTAGCAGAATTGGCTTGGCCGATGATTCAAACCTAGGATAGCTCAGTGAAAGATTGAGGGTTTTGGTGTGAGGTGTTAACTTGATTAGTAAGTGTGTTGGGAGAATATGTATGAGGATAAGGAGCATTTCTGAATGCTTTTGGACTTCCTCCTCATTTGAATAAAAGATTTGTGTTAACATGTCGGTGTATGAACATGGGCGTTGGGGCCTAACGCCAAGGGAGTGATCAATCACATGTGAGCCATAGGCTCCCACCCAGACTACGACGCCTAAGGGTGGGGGTTTATTGATGACAGACTGCGCCATAGCACAAGCACCCCATCATCAATTCATTGGTTGGCGTGTGTTGGAGTTCATTTGTTGATTGCAACATCTCAATAAGCATGGTTAAAGGTCTTTGAACACCCTACAAAGATGGGATCTCTGGGGTTGTTGCCCAGTGAGACTCGGACAATGAACCCCACAACAATGTTGAATTGTTACCAATTCTACCGCATATGCTCGTCAAGACCCGAACCTCTGAAGCATCATGTCTGATTCTCCAGTTTAGGCCTTGCCTTATTGCAATTGGGTGGGCGCCTTCTTCAATTGAACAGATTGAGTGAGATCATCGCGGCTTGCTATGCACGTACAATGTTGAAACTTAGTTTGCTTTGAATGTCAACTGGTGTAGTGTTGAGCGAACAAGTTTTGACAAGGGTTGGACTCCTACCAATGGTCGCTTCGAGGGATTTCGCGAGTTTTGTGGAGGACTTGCGAAATTGTTCCCAAACACAACGCTAGTCGAGGTGGACTTCTCCATTATTGGGTGGGAAAAGAACGACTATCGACAAAATCTAATGGACTTCTCCATTGAAGGAATCAAACATGCGAAGCAATACAAACATCTACACGCATTGGCTTGATTACACACTCGTGGCATCCTTACAACACAACAATTCCTTATGTTTATTGCATCCCTATTGTCCCTATATTAGCAGGCAACTTCAACCCTATATTAAGCTAAAAGAGGTAATATAGGGTTTCCCCTATATTAAAGTGGCCTTGTGATGGGTCTTAAGTGGCTCGTTTCCGAATTTGATTGTAGTGTGGTTTGGTGAGGATCAAAGAGAAAACATCATAATGTCACATGTTTACAAGAGATTGGATTATGTTTTTCTTTTTTCTTTTTTTGGCACAAATTGAAGCATATTGAATTGGAAGACTAACCAATACAACAAACATGGGAAAACCAACCCATTACCCAAGGGGAATCAAGAAATAATGCCCATCCATGGCCTGACTTTCCAAATAATTGGTAAGTTGTTACGTGTGACAATAAAACCTTTATTGCACCACACCAAATCAAACTTATCAAGAACATGTTGATAAGCCACATCCGGAACTTTGTCGAAATCATGAAGAGTGCATTGCCACTCAAGTTTATCATAATCAAGCAAAGAGTCCCACACGACTTGATGAGTTGTTTTCATACGACCATTGAGTGGAATTGAAGACCACCTCTCAAGAAGAATCAAAGTCTAATGAAAGGTTTAAGAGGTTTGTTGAGAGGCTTATCAAAGAGACATTTCATCATAGAAAAGGACTTTCAAGGGCCAAGACTGCCTCTTTTTGGCAAAGAGTCGCCAAACAACATTAGCAAAATATGTCTAGATTTGTTAGGCAAGTCGGCAGCTAAAGAATATGTGCTACATTGACTCCTTGGGCTTCGGGGCACAATGGGGGCAACACTTGTTGATCGTAGCCGAAATTTGCCCATACCAAACATTCACCCCTACCACTTTATGAAGAATTGACCAAAGAAAAACATTTTCTTTCTATTGTTTATGCTTTTGCCAAATGAGATTCCAATGAGGGGAAGTACAATGAAGAATCTCATTTTTCCACTTTTAGGAATTGGTTTCTTAAGAGCCACTTGTGTCGTAATGCACGATCTACCAAGCTTGGCGAAGTATGCTAAGAGTGGCATATGTAGCAACAACAAGAGAAAAGGCAACTAGAACAAAGACAAAATGGCAACGGTGTAATGGAGCATGGTTGTGACCAAGAGGTTGCGATGACAAAGAAGGCGGTGATGAAACAATGGAAACAAATCGCCCCTTGGGAACTTGGGAGGAGCCTTGGAAACCGCAAGGAACGCAATGGTAGCTCGGCTTAAAAAGGGGCACAAAGACCCGGACTTAGGGAAGGCACGAAGACCCCCGGGTCTTAGAAGCTGCCAAGATCCCCTTGGCTTTAATCTTGCGAAGACCCCCAGGTCTTGAGGAGCCGCCAAGTCCCAGGGAATTTGAAGACCCATAGACTTTAAAAAAATTAATAGAAACTACCCAAAACAACGTATGTTCATGGAAAATATATAGTAGAAAAATAGTTAGATTTTAACATTGTAGTGGTAGATTGACTAATACTAAATAGTATAGTGCTATGCTTAATAAAACTAAGAATTACAAATAATTATGGTAAAATTAGATCTTGAACACTATATAAGGATCCTGAAGCATTTCATTTGCCCCACATATCTTGCATGCAATATCCTTTGGATTGTTGCCTTCGGAATGTTACTTGGATACTTGAGACTCTTACTGGTGACATAAATACTTGAGACTTTTTGAGACTTTCACTTGTAATTTAGAAACTTAAGACTTTCAATTGCAATTCGAAATATTAAGACTTCCAATTGATTACTTGAGACACTTTTGAAGAAATTGAAGAACTTAATTAATTGAGAGAATTTTGAAAAAAATTGAAGAACTTTGTTACATGAGCTACCTTTGAAGAAATTGAAGACCTTGGTTACTTGGGATACCTTTGAAGAAAATGAAGAACTTGGTTATCGGAGATACACTTTGAAGAAATTGGATACTTAGAAGAAATTGAAGAGATTCGTTATGTAAGACTCTTGAAGAAATTCAAGGAGATCCGATACATGAGACTCTGCACTTGTAACTTGAGTACTTAGTCAAAATAGATAATTGAACAAAGCAAAGTACAATTACCGAAATGAAAAATGGGAAGTAAAGAGGCCAAGGCTCATAACGTATCAAGATTTGCACTCAAAGTAGAATTAGATAGTTTCCTCATCAAGTGCACCTAAAGCACGACATGGAGGATCTAGTCAACGGGAAAGAAGGCCATCATGTGAAGAGAAATTCTAAGGTGAAGGAAGGATTACGCCATGCCTTTGAGAGCACCAAACCTCCCATCATACTCAAGGACACCTAGAAAATTACTTTTAATGAAGTTGCATCATACCAACTAGGTAAAACTAGATTTGATAATTGAAATCACATTGGACCACTTATGAGAAAATCTTAAATCAAGGAATATTGTTATTCTTGATATAGACCATGCAAATCAATTGTGACTCAAATTGGATTATGAATGATGCAAGATTCCTAGCACTCCAAGGACATTTAACAGTGACATTAATATTTAGGAAACATAAACTTGAGAATTTGAAGCTTTTGATCCATATAGATTCTAAAAGGTTTATTTAATTTCATGTAATTTCATTTTTAATATACAAACCTAATAGTAAAATGAGGAACTCACTCATTAGATCACATTTAGGAAAGGAACTAGGACATATACTCCATGTAGGATAAGGTGGATAAGAAGTCACGTAACCTTCACATTACATGTAGAGATAATTAAAGAATTATAAGGGTGAAAATAGGGAAGAGCTTAAAGTATACTTTGATGAGGATACACCACCTCAAAGACAATCAATATGAATCTAAGTTTCAATACGAACATCCATATGTCCACGTTCAAGGACTTTGAAATCATGTGGAGTCTAATTTTGGTAGGAGTAATGTTCATGTAACCGGTAAGCAACATGTTACACCGTCTAAGGTTGAGGGTTGAAGGTGACCTCGACAACATCACCTTGGGCCACCACCAACACGAGGGATTGAAGAAGAGTTGGACCAATTTACTCGGGGGGGGGGGGGGGTAGTCATTGGTTGGAGTAGCAATATACGTGCGAACAAATGATAGGGTATTTTAAAAACATGGGAGCAAAAAATTATAATTGGGCTTAAGAGTAATATAGGGTATAAAAAATGGCATTGGACATCTTTAAAGTACTATAGGGTATGGAATAATAGGTAATTTGGAATTATAAGTAATGCAAGCCATTTTTCTATTAACCCAAAGTAGAAATTTACATAATGATAGCATGTGAAAAAAAGAAGAGAATTGAAAGTAATACCCCCCTATAAAATAGTGGTTGTTCGCACCTATATCCTTAACTTTTTAACACACTGCCCCCCCCCCAAGCCAATTTACCAATATATATATATATATAGAGAGAGAGAGAGAGAGTTTTGTCTCAGTACAACCACATGTCAACATGTCTACCCTTGTCCGTATCATCCAACCAAAGAAAGGAGTGGGTGGTTCCTCATGTTCGGTTTCACCTCAGTCAAAGTAAAGTATGGCAATCCCACGTTGGACTTAGAAAAAATGCTCACGAAGTTTGCACTAAATTGCACCGGCCCAAAGTTGAATCCTTAATGTAACCACCTTTAACCACCCATTCGGGTATCGCACCCCCGTGGTTCATGTACAAGCCAACCCAATCTTGTGATGTAGGTTGGACAACTTGTTGATTAAGCATCTAATCCTTCAAGACGCATAGTGTTCCAATAGCTTGCTCTAGAAAACATAGAAAACCATTGCAAGAGAGAATTTGATATGGGCAACCTTCCATTCCACAAAGTTATTCCGACTACGATCCCAAATATCATGAAATTGCCTCAAGCCATTTTTATACAAGACTAAGGCCCTATCCATAGTGATGCCAAAACTTTAAACCTTGGTGCTCCATTGTCCACCAAAGGATTAGCTACAAAATATCCTTATAGCACGAAGGGGAAAGAGAGGTAGCATTTTGTGCCATCACTTTCCATGCATGAACAATGTGACACCAAACCTTGGACCCACCATTAATTGAGAAAATTAGGGAAACAACCAAAGAGAGGAAGGATCCCATCTCCCATTATTAGAAGGTTGTATTTGCATAATACAATACCTTAACAACACTTGCAAATTTGACTACCCAAGAAAAAGAGCTTGCATAGCATCCTCTGGAGAAGTAAGCCTCAATAACCCAACTTCTACATCATGGTGTAGTCATCCCAAGTGACTCTAGCTTGTGCCATGTTGTTAGATCCCGACCAAAGATAGTTCCATAGCAAGGCTTTGATTTTATGTAGCATCTTCTTTGATCCAACCCAAACCACAATGAAGTACCATAAGGAAGATAACAACACCTAATTCACAATGAGAGTTTTGCTAGCAAGCAACAAATGTGTAGAACTCCAATACTTGAGTCTAACCTTGATTGAATTAAGAATTCATCAACATTCTACAAATCAAGTTGTAAGCCAAACGAAGAGCTAAGAAGCTTAGACAAGTTGCCAGTAGTGGCCCATTACTAGTGGTACTTCCTAACCCACCCAAGTTGAGCACCAAAACCACACCGATAAGCCACATTTTTGGTCCAATTAGTTTTTAGTCTAAAGGCAAGCCTAAAATTACTTAGGTTGATAACAAGATTATCCACACTAGATTTTTTGCCTCCACTATGAACGTACCTCGACGTCAGTAAAGACCCAAAAAACTGCTTATTGATTATCGCCAAGTTGCGCCTGACCGTACTAATAATTTTTAAGGTGACAATTTTAGTAAGCTAATTACCTTCAATAAGGCAACCACTCATTGCAAATTGAACTACAACATTCAAAGCTTTTGTAATCATAATGAACAAGTAAGAGGCCAAAGGCCAACCTTGGCGGACACCTCTATGAAGATCAAAGTGCTTCGTTGCTTGGTTATTAAAATTGACAAAAATGGCACCATCCTGGAACAACATTCTATTCATAAGGGTAAAGAAGTCATGCATCCATAATATTTACCATAACTTGAAAAACAAACCTCCAATCAACTCTATCATATGCTTTCCTAGATTTAAAATTAAGGAATTCAATATTGTTTTGACTCCTTAGCAAATTTTATCGATTCAAGGATAAGAAGTATATCGTCAAGGATGTATTAAAGACAAAGAAAAACAGTTAGGACACTATCAATTACCTTTACCAACAAAGGTTGAAGTTTCTTTCGTAGTGCTTTGGCAAAAAAACAATTAGGTGGTATTGAGTACGTGATAGGTCTCCAATTTGTCAGCTTTAGTCCATCTCCTTCCTCAAGCAAAGTGCTACGAGTCCACGCATGACACCATTGAGAAACCACTTGCACCCAATTGATTCATTCACCTTGGCGGTGACATCAATGCCATAAAACTCTAGTGGGCTTTGAAGAAGTCCACCATAAGCCCATTTGGACCTCGATTTTTCTCCTTTGCAAGTGCATGCACTACAACCGACTCTTCCATGATGGGAGCCTCCAACACCTCCCTAACGGTTCTAGAGGATTTCCATGAGATCCAATTGAGTAGAAAGAGTTGCAAACTTGAGTAAGGTCCGCTTGCAACAAGACCACAATCTCATCTGCTTCATACAGTTTAGTGATAAGGCCTCCCATTGATCCCTCCTCGATTGACGAGAAGAAGTACTTGTTCTTTGTATCCTTGGATTTCATCCACTTAGTTCTAGACTAGATCCTACGCCCATCTTTTCTATCCACAAAAACTTGTAATTCAGATCGAACACCCGTGATGGTTGATTTATGGGCGTCGTTTTGCGGATCCAAGTGAAGGATAACTTGCCCAAATTCAAGAGACTTCTTAAGCCTATTTTCTTCCAATGTGTTTTAGCGGCTTTGGCAATTTAATTTTTTTTCATAATACCTAGTGGCTCCCCTAAATTTGGTAACAAAAGGCATTTGAGGAGGAATTTCATCCCACAAAACCTTAATCGGATCCTTGGCTTCTTGAAGAAATCTAGCATTTACCTTCAAGATGATCCACCGAGAGGAGTATTACTAAGATTATTAAGAAAGGAGATTGGGTGGTTGTCATAGAAAGAGGAGTCATCAATAACCTTTTATTGGACAACATGTGAGGACATGTTTTGAACGGAATTAGAAAAAATAAACAAGAACTCTAGTACCAACACTGCGGAGATTATCCCAAGAGTAATTGTGACCACAATCTCTACAAATATTGTCTTCGATATTGTATTTTCAAACATTTATCCACATCATTTCTCATGTAATCCCATGTGACGACTACAAAATTGAGTGGACTTATCGAGAGTACTCTTAACCATGTTAAAATCACCAACATAATCCATCTACAATATGATGGAAGTAAGTGAAGGATTTCATTCCACATGGCACACCTTTCACTAGCCATACTTGAGGCGTAAAGATTTAGTATCCCAAAATGACCCCCTTCTAGCCCTTTGAATCTAATTCATTGGACTCTATTACCAACGACAAAGCCATAATTAAGGATTGATGGTTGAAGTCTAGGATGGAAAGACATACCAATTCCACCTCTACATGCATCTACATTCTTATACGTGGCATCATTGCTAGGACTAGCTTCTATAGACCAAATATTGTTCCTTTCCTATAGGACTATGTCTTCAAATTTCAATAACTACTCTACGCTTAATAGTGAACTCGATTGGATTAACCTATGTATTCAGTTAAGAAATCAACAAACATGCACTCATGATATCTATAATGAAATCAAGTAGGTCCAATTTCAATCCAGTTTTTGCAAATGTTTTATTGTACATTGGCTAATGCAATACAAGTTTGTTGTGTAAGTCTAACTGGTAGAAGTTGGAGAATATGAAAAATGAACCAATTAACACCCACATACCTTATGTTTTATGGGTGTTATTTAGTTTGTTTCTCTTGTTCTCCAACTTCCTATTGAATAGATTACCACAATGAAACTTATGTTCCATTAACAAATCTATGCTAAAACATCAACAAAAATAAGATTGAAAATAAAAGTTAAAATTGAATTTTAACTACTTATATTATTAGAAATGAAATATTTTAATGTCTTAATTGAATACATAGATCCTCCCAATTGTATTCACTACTAAGTTTGAAATAGTTAATAAAAATTGAAGACGTAGTCCCATCTCTGCAAGACCTGTGTCTTTATGGTGTTTGTTTTCTAATCCTCACCTAACCACACACCAATCAAATATAGGTGTCTCATTAAGAGAAGCAATCGATTAACACCTGCATGCCTTATGGAATGACCTACATTAAGTCACACTAAGCATATGATTTAGTTTGACATCGTAATTTGGTGTGCAATGTTAAGTAGAGTGGTCATCACAAGTTGTTATGCAACACCAAGTGTGTGTGTGTGTGTGCGCGTTTATATACATATACATATATTTTTGAATATATTTTAATAAAAAACAAGTTGTGATTTATTAAATGAGTTAAAAAGGGGTGATGTTTAGGGGATTTTGATGCTATTTTCAAAGTCATGTATATGCTATAAAACAAATTATTACATTTTCAATCTTGAAATGAATGAATTTACGTAGACACCACAAATCCCTAGCCGCTTAGAACTAAGTGTATCTTTTGTTAATGAAGTCATGCACTATATGAGCTGGAATCTCAAACAACAAAAGTTTGTCAAATAGTTTGATGCCAATCAATCACGTCCTTGGCAATAGGAACAATATGGACTTGGTCCTAGCGCCAACAGTATGTCCAAACAAATTTTAATCAACATGTCCCATTAAATTTTCAAGGACATTCCAACTAGAATGAACAATTTTTTTTATTTTTTTTCTAGTTGGAATGGACCTCCATAGGATAATAAAAAATTTAAGATGTTTAATTTGAATCAAGATAATCCACGTAAGATCCATGTTTGTTACATATGTAAGGAACTTGGGCATTATGCAAATAATTGCCCAAATCCTTAGAAACCACAAGATTATGTACATTTGTCTGGTAATTGTAAAACAACATGACACCCCACATATGAGTGTCCCCGCCTTGAGAAGGAGTATCCTCCACTCGAAGAGATTGGAAAAAAGAAAAAAGAAAAAAGAGTAAGAATTCAAGTTCTTGATAATGAAGAGAGAGGATCAAGGAATGAAAACCATATTCAACATTTCTCTACTTCATTATTCAAGGAACCTCGAATCAATGTTGTAACCACAAGATCCTGAGCTCCAGTGGAATCTTATCCTATTATTGATAAAAATAGTAATAATTCGAGTAGCAAGGAATTAATGGTTACCTTAAATAAGAATGATCATAGAAACAAATCAATCATGGATCCTCCTATGGTGACTAAAACAACTTGTACACTTGTGGCTTTGTGTATAGTAGAAGTGACACAATCAATACCTTTACCTTTACCTATTCTAACGGTACCTCCAAAACAATATACTATTTTGGAAAGGGCACCTTTACGAGCAAATCCGCAAGTAAGGTCTACGGACAGTAGACCTAAACCTCCACTTTATCAAATACCGCGTGTAAGGAATTCAAAGTCCAAGTCTAATATAAAACAACCTCGAGTAATGGAATTAGCTACATGCTTACAACCTTATGTTATTATGAAGACTTAGATAGTTTACATCCTCATATTACTATGAGACAACTTATGGCTATTACACCTCAATGTCGTACCAAACTTGGTTTAGCAATGATACGCAAAAGGTCCAAAGTCCAAAGTTGTTAAAGTTAATGATATTACCTTGAGTCAAGACCTAGGTGCACTTGCAATTGATGTAACAATGGATGGTGTCCTAATAGTTGGATTTTAAGTTGAAACATGATCCAATGTCAATCTTATGAGTATGGAAAAAATCGACTAATATGATTCTCACTTCTCTCATTCTTAAAATGGTGGATCATACTCATCCGGAGAGCACTATCTTACGAGTTATGAGCGGTGAGCAATGAGCAATGAGCGGCAATGTGTAAGCGGTGAGGAAAGGCAAAATATTCGATAATAAGTCCACTAGTATCCTATAACCGTGGTATTTTGGCCTATATAAGAACAATTCGAGGGTTCAACAACAAGAAAGGTGGAGATGATAAACATGATGCAACAATCCCAATAAATGCCCAATTAATCTATGAAAGTCAACTTGGTACAAACATATGTGAGCAAATACTTTTTGAAGATTGCACTTAGGAGCCAATGCCCATCAAATAAACACAACTACTTGGACATAGGTAAGAGTACAAGAGGCATTCAAGCTCAAAAACTTTAGGCAGTAGTCATAGAAATCATAGACCACTTGTAGTGGATATTTAATTAAAATCAAACAATTGACACACTAAATATATATATATAAAATTTGAGCACACTCACATGTGGCAACTAGAGATGATGTCAAATAAAAGTTGGAGTGCTACATGACAATTCACTAAGATCACTATATTGAACATGGCACACCAACTTTTATGCTATACTGAGTTGGATAATTTGTGTATGTGTTTGCCCGAACATGTAGTCTAGACAACCTAGCATATTTAGGGTAAGTAGAACCCCGTGTAAGTTATATTCATCCTCAATGTATGTAGATTATCCCATTAGATTTGTTGTTGCGATGACTTTTGATTCCTCGTTCAAGGGTGGGCCTATATTTGGAACTTCACAAAGGCTATAACAAGGAGTTATAAGTAGGTAAGTGGGTCTTCAATGGACACTTCTTGCTATGCACCCACATTTCTAAGGTATGAAACACAAGTTCAATGCAATAGTCATTATCCTCATAATGTTTAAAGCTCATATGAATGTCTTAGTCATTTTCAAAGCGAGGATTCTTATTGTTAATGAATGGTCATATAGCCCCCACCTGAGACCTCCACATTATGTTCACTATAAGAGTTATCCCATAATTCAAAGGATTTTGAGACGAGGGTTGGTTGTTTTGTTTCCGATAATTTCCATGCATAGTAGTTTACGACATATATGCTTGGATTTGGTGTGGATATTAGAACAAAAAATATTCTATATTTCTTCGTTGAGGGCCAAACAAATTTTGACATACCAAGAGGTGCGAAGATGATAACTCCACATCAACAAATTTCAATTGAGAACAAGATTCAGGTTGGGTTGGGAATGTCTCTGACCTCAACCTTTATTATCACCCAATAATACAATGTTGGGGTTCATGTGAGGTGACCTTTCTTTTAAGGCAAGTAATTGAATTAGACATGTAAAATTGTGCATACCTCTACTACATGGACTCATGTTCGGGTCCACCTACACTTCCTGGTGAAGGCTTTGGTGAGAGTATGTAATCACTCAAATTAATTATATTGTGCCCACATCGCCTGGTTAAGAGAGTAAGGGGTGGTTTACACTATGGACCAAGAGCCATGACCAAGAAAATTAAATCATTTTCATGGTCACAGCTCTTGGCCAAGAGCCGTGACCATGAAAAATAAAAAATGGATTTTTGAGTGGCTTGGTCACTCTTGTAGTGTAAAGTGGATTTGGACCGGGACAACTTTGGGCTGATTTTTTTAATTTCTATCCCAACGATCTACAGTAACGTCAAAAAAATTCGGGAAAAAAAATATTAAAAAAAAAATTCGGCCAATGGCTGATTTTCAGCCTTACGGCTCCCTTGATTTCCGTTGAGTCAAGCATTTTGCCTCGCCTCAACGGAAAACCCGTTGGACCATGGCACATTATCCAAATGGCAGATTTTAGTAGTTTTTGGGGACCTCGAAGTTAGTGGTCATTCTCCTTTTTTCAAGGTAGTGTAAAGCCAAATGGGACCAAGAGCACTTTACTCTCCAATCACAGATTTTAGAATTTCATGGTCATGGCTCTTGGTCCATAGTGTAAACCGCCCCTAAGGTAACCTATGAGGTAGCTAACTTATATGGAAGCTAATCAATCTCACACCCACACAACCTACTTAGATATTGGTTTTAAATATGAGTTTTCAAATTAGAAGTCCATCAATTCTTGGAGGCTTGCTTTTGTGAAGAGCTCTTAGCCCATCCATAGCCATAATGCTAACAAACTTCGTCACCAATGATTAACCCAAATTTTCCTCCAATGCCCGCATCTCATTTTCCCCATTTCTTCGACCTTCCACTACGAGGTGGACTAAATCATCCTTATGCCACCAACACTCAACCAATATCAACACATGGCCACACCCACTAGCAACTTTGCGCCATCACTTCATAAAAGCCTACACATGGACAAACATAACAAATCCTTAAAACCACATACAAAAAATGCTCCTCACCCATCACCTTGCTAGATGGAAATGCCCCACCAATCGTAGCTCAACACCAACCATTGTATATTTATCCATAAAGGAACCATCTTTTTCCTTTCAAAATGGTTCATGTATTTTGTTACTCATGTTAATGAATGTACAAAAGGGGGCCCTAGGGTTTAGAGAAAGAATTTTACAATAGATGTGCTAGTTTCATCCAATTTGCATTTTCATCCATTGTTGACATATGGTCATAGTCCTACATGACTATCATGTTTATTGTTGTTAGGGTTTACATTTAGGTTCTAGGTGTTTACAAGCTGGAAGCTCTTGGAGCGTTCATTGGCTTCCTTGAGTTATGCTCTTCGGATTGTGGCTAAGTTATTGTGCTCTTGTCTTTGTTTGTTCATTAGAATCATTGGGTTACATGCTATGAATAAAAATATCTTGTTCATTGGAAAGTGAAAGTGGACGTTAAAGGCCTATATAGTTAATGATATATCTATTTTGTATATGTAGTGAAGGCATTTATCACATGAAATTGAAAATCTTAGTATAATTACATCAATCCTTTTTTCAGCATGTTATTAGTACGTGTACATTTGTGTTTCTCTATAAACATCTTGTATATAGGGGGTTTAATTTTATAGTGACCCACGCACATCTTTTAGGTTTCCTATGAATAGTCCATCCCAAGGGAGGTGGTGAGAATGGACCCTCAGAGCATGTATATTCATGGAGCCACAAACTGATCTCTACCATTGGTTTCTTTGCTCTTTTATGACAAGACCACATGCCATGTCCCACCCCAATGTAGTCATACATATATACATACATACAAAATTCTCACTACTCACCAGTCATGCCATGGAGAACCTTCTCTCAAGAGCCCTTTGACATGGCATACCTTGTGTGCTAAGAGGGTGTCTCTATGTTAGGATTGGTGAACAATATAATTATTCGATACATATGAGGTAGCTGACCCAATCCTGAACCAGTTAAGCGATTTAGCATATTTGTGGTTTAGGCACAATCCGAGAAGAAAAATACAATGTAGAGTTATAGAATTAACAAGCAGTTCAATTTTATTTGATTTTCCAATTTTGTTTCATGGTTACTAGATTAATAAAAATAAATGAAGTGGATACTCTCTTCAACCTTTTACTCATGACATAGGATGCCCTATTTGCAATCCCCAATTGGTTACAAAATGGAGAACGCTTGATTCCCGGAATGAATAATCGTTGCACCTAAATATGCTCGCAATCCAAACCTAGATGTCAACTAACCACTCACATTTGGCTATATTGGATCACGATCATGACATGTCAGCAGTGACCAAAGAATAATATTGTGTTGCATGGAAATAGGTTGGCCTAAGATGTGAAAATGGGGTGGTGGTCAAGAATGGGTTGGCCACCTTAGGGATTTATGGGTCGGTTGCATGGGCTTGGGTGGGACATACTCCTTTGGTAAGATGACTTCACGAAAGTGCAAACTCAATTTCATGAAGGTTCCAAGCTATTTCGTGAACCTTCCAACCAATGTTAGTAGAGTATTCTACCAATTTCATAAACCTTCTAAATTAGTTCATGATTCTTTTGAACAAACTTGCCATGTAGCACACCTCAATTCCATGATAAGTGGACCTTTACCTCTAGCAACTTCACGAATCTTCCAAACCAATTTCATAAATCTTTTCGCATTCTATGGTTTTTGTATTCTCAACTTCTCAATTTCTCACCTCCTCGTTTTACATTCTTTGCCTTTTTGTTGTTCATTGGTTCCTCTTGTTCTATATTTACATGGAAACCTCTAGCCTTGACGTCAAATTTTCTTTGGTCTTTCATTATAATACCTCACAACCATAAGCAAACGATGTTGATTCTTCTTTGGTTTTGGATTATTGTACATCAAATCAAGGAACACAAACCCATTATGATTGGGAGTGCACAATCTCGCGGATTAGAGAGTGTATCGTGGTTGTGGATTTCATTATGGGAAGAGTGTTGGCTACGTGAGCAAAGCATAGAGCATGTTTAAAGTGCATTGTCTAGTTGTGCAATGTCTGGTTGTTGGTAAAAACCTCCAAAAATCATCTTCATACTAGGTCTAACAGTAGGATCAATTCATACGAATAGTATTTGAAGGGTTTGTTCCATGTTTAGTTCAATCTGTTATACAACTCATGAAATTGATTTTGTGGAGATGTGAATATGGGTATCAAATTTTGAAATTGTTCACAACACGTATTTTAGTGAAATTGGTTGAAAGTTCGAGTTAAATTGGTTGTCTTATTAATGAACTTGGTTCATGATTCCAATGAAATTGGTAGAACCTATTGCTAGATTGGTTTGTAAAACCATGAAATTGAGTTTGCCCTTTTGTGAAACCATCTTACCAAAGGAGTAACTTCACCATGGTGGTTTGCCTCAAAAGGTCTCAAAAGGCTAGTGGCCTGGTAGTGGCCCAGTTGTGCCTTCATGAATGGACATTGGAGACGCTCTTACAAGTATGAAACCTCATCAGAGTCGAGGTGCCCATAACCGATCCCTTAAGAGATTCTGCACCAAATCTTAAGTGTAAGCTAGTGTAAATCAAGAGGATTGCTAAAAAAATCCCGGTACATTTGTTTTCTTCCTTAAATGTGAATTTTTGAAGTCAAAAGTTGATCCGAACATGTTACCAATGTCGAGAGTATACTATAACTGCCTTTTTTTAAGCTGCTCATTCCTCCTCACTTTGGCACTCAGAAGTTGGACATGTGTCATGGCACTATTGGTTCCGTCCTGATCGTAATTGAATCCCAGGTTGATCCCAATTACGGTACCCTATGGACTGCGGATGGGGTCTTGATCAGGAATAGGCACCTCTACTATGCATCCAAGGACACCTACTACTACTACTACCAATCTCCCCTAGGCCCCACCGGCAAGAGGGAGGCGGGCCAGCTTAAGGAAAGCATTTCCAGTTGACTCCGACGCAGCGGGCGGTGGCCCACCCAGCCACCCAAGCGCTGCGCTGCGTGCGGTGAATGAATGAATGAATGAATTTTGGCGAAAGCGAGAAAGACACAGACAGACAGAAATGGGAAAGAAAGAAAAAGAGAGAGAGAGAGAGAAAGAGAGAAAGAAACTGGAATGAATGATGAGCACCGCCACCTCTTGTAATCACTACGTCCATGCGGCCATTCTACGATGAATCGGAGGGAGAGAGGGAGAGAGATAGAGTCATAATAAGTTAAGCTTATTATTAGTAGGCTATGGCATCCAGGCAGTCGACAGATCTACAGCCAGCCTTTGACCCAGTCCCCGTGACGCAATCCAAACTAACTTACCGGGACTCCATCCATCGCCTGGCAGGCAGGCAGCCCGCAGCCCGCCCCCTTCCCAACCTGCATGCACAATATTCAACCACTTCTTCTCGCGTCACTTTCCCTTCTCCGTCGTCCGATAGATCAGCAGCGTATATAAGCAGGCAGCTCCACAAGTGGGATGAGCGAAACACACCAGCTGCCTCCAACGCACTTTGAACCGTTCCATTCAGTTCCCGTTCCGTTTCTTTCCCTCTTGGGTTATTGCGTAGTGGGTGCCCCTGCCCCTGCCCTGCTGAGGGGTTGGTAACGGTGAGGGAGGGAGGGAGGGAGGGGAGAGAGCTGGGAAAAGGGAGATTTGGATTGAGGAATTTGGTGGTGGAATATTGAGGGGAGCCTGCTTCTGGGCTGGGGTTATTATTAGGGGTTTAGGGGATTTTTCGGTTGTGAGGCTAAAGTGTCGGCGTTGAAGCAGTCCGTGCTCGGGGTTTTTCTTCTTTCTTTTGTTTGTTTGTTTGTTTCTTGTTTTTTGGTTTCTCGAGGGGAGCGTGATTTGGTGGTTGTGGAGTTGCGGATTGGGGAGAGAGTGATTTGATTACTTATTACCGTCAACTGACTGACTGACTGACTGGCTGACTGAGTTACCTTGAGGGCGGGGTAGGGAGGGGAGGGGAGGGGAGGGGGGGGGGGAGGGGAGTTCGTTGTATGGAGGTTCGTGCGTGTGTCGGGACCGTTATACTGGTCAGGGGTTGAACTTTTCTTGCTTGCAGGCATTGGGAGACAAGTCGTCGAGTGAAGTGAAGTGAAGTGAGTTGATTGAGTGAGTAAGTAAGTCAGTAATAAGTTTAAGAAGTTCGCCGCAACGTTTTCTGTCGTCCGAGGAGGAAAGCCTGCCAATCGGCCAACAGCTGCAAGAGTAGTTCGGCCCGGTGGTGCGAAGAGAAGTATTTAGAGGTCACTGAAGAGCATTTGAGCGCCACACTTGGTGCCTTGTGTACTTGGATCATCGTCGTCATCATCTTCGTCGTCGTCTTGGTTTTTCCTTATTACGCAGCCTCTCTCCAACCGTCGCCCTGTCATTCCACCCTCTCAATCACTCACTCACTCCTGCGCCCCCGAATCATCGGCTCTCGAGGTTTATCGGAGGGTTTTCGTGTTCACCCCCGTTTGGATTGCGGGGATTAGTATGCAGCAGCAATAGCAGTAGCATTGCCGGTGTGCGCGTGGTGACATTGGTGGTGGGGAATCCGCTTTCGGTGTCGGTGTGTGTGTGTGTGTGTGTTCCAGAGCTCATCTTCTTGGTGAGCGAAGGCAGACATTGTTTTGGCACAAAGTAGAGTGCGAACGGTGTGACCTAAACAAGGGAGGAGGAAGAGGAAGAAGAAGGAGAAGGAGCTCCTCTTCGAAGAGGGGTAGGAAAGATGACAAGAGGCAACCAGAGAGAGAAGGACCGCGAGAGGGCAGCTGCGCGACAAGAGAAGAAACCCAAGGGTAAAGACGATGGTCTCACCCCCGAGCAGCGCAGGGAACGTGATGCTAAAGCCTTGCAGGAGAAGCAAGCCAAGAAGGCGCAAGCTGGCCAATCCAGCGGTTCCTCCCAACCTCCTAAAAAATAACCATGCCCACCACCACCACCATCACTACCTTAATCCCCAACACGGTGCGCATTCTCTCATTGCAACCAATTCATTGATATACATATACCAACTCCCTCTCTCTTGTGCTTGCGCTGCGTCGCTATGTTCCTCGCAATTGAGATTATTCAAATCTCTCTCTCTCTCTCTCTCTCTCTCTCTCTGTCAGTCGATACTCTTCTCTCTCTGGTGGTTTTGTGATGGCCCCATTTGTTCCAATGTCTTCTCTCTCTGTCTCTTATTTCTTTTCGAAGCATAAGTTGACGAAAGGATTGCTGCCTCCATTGGCGATGGAATTTGTATGATTGTTGCTGCTCTTGTTTGATGGTCGTACGCAAATGTTTCGTTTACAATTGAAGTTCATGGTCTTCCAGAACCAGGAAGTAGTAGGTCTGTCGAAATGACCGAAGAAATCCCCAATTTAGCGCCGACCCCCAAAAAAAAATTGCCTTGAGAGAGTAGTTTGGTGGATGCAATCGGTAGGTACTGTGATGCATTATGTGTGACTGGGAGTTTAATTCCCATTCATTCAAGGGTTTAGCTGAACTGCTACTGTTCGGGAATACAGACAATTTATTGTGAAATTGGGTCTCTCTACTGTTTGGGGGTTGGGTTAGGTTCGATGCGAGATTGAGTATCTGGAGATCCAAGAGGAGGAACTAATTGAGAGCAGATATTTGTGGTGGGTGTTTTTTTCAGGGGATTAGCAGAAGAGCACGAGAAGGGAATGGCGAGAGGGTCGCCAGCTGCACCACCACATCCCTTGAAGCGACGCCCCACCTATGATGGGAAGATGATTGGGGCAAGATTTGTGTGAAATTTTTTATCAAAAACTGATGCGAAGCTTGTCATAGTGTACTTTTGCAAATGTGTACAACAGACACTTGTGTGTGCTGTTGCATGTTTTTGCTCTTTTTCTCTTGGCCTGCAAACTGAAGATCGTCTTAAAATCCTTGTGGAATGACTCTGTTCTTGTAATATAACCACGGACATTACAATGTCTGCTGAGATCTGGCACTTGGGGATTTACAATTTAAACCCTGTATTTATACTACCATGAGTCCCACTGCTGCTGCTGCTGCTGCTGCTTCCCCCTTCTTCTTGCGTCTACGGATTAACTTAGGAGTGAATTCCCCTTCACTGTTTTTGACACTCTTTTCAAAGTATCCAGACAACTCTCAGACTCATTTCACCAAACATCGGCCGCTGTATTGAGTATCTCGATGTTTCTAGTCAAGAACGGAACTTTGCAGGACTTTGTATATAAATCTGGCACTCTTGATTGCTCAATAAATTGGATGACCTGTTTGTATTATTGATGTAGTTGCTTTACACTCTGCCCTGGCCTCACATTTGTGAATGTGGTTTGTGAAAGTGGATAAGTTTAATAAGGGAGTTCTAGTGTGTTGATTGGCAACGACTTTACATATGTGGGAACTGCATTTTGTGTTTCACGAAACTTGTTCACAAATCTCATCAGATGTTATGAACCAGTCTTTGTGCCGTGTAAATTAAGAGGCAAGTAGTCAGTTTCTTGTCAGTTTGTATTTAATCTGCAACCCAGATTTTTGGAGAGGCCGAGTGACACTCAGGCTGAGCTACCTTTTTCAAAGCAGAAAATGCCAAAGACACTGTTGAGGAGTGCGGAATTTGAGGATGCTTCGGAGGTACCAACCACCTATGAGGTGTTAGTTACCGGAATACAATGCCGATGTTTTGGCAATCTTATCCACGCTGAATGAGTTATAAGTTAAGTATAATCAGAGGCTGCAAGTGTGCGACCTGGTGGCTTTCAGATATGGTGGGACAGACAGACGACATGCATTGCACCAATTACCTGTACTTGGGTCACCAACAATGTACCTACCTAAAACTCCTACGACTCGGAGACTCTTCCACTGCGAGGAATGTGCACTGATCCGAATTTCAAAAGCCCCAATCCCACACAGACACCCAAGCCTCTTAACTGCTCCTCCTCTTCTTGCAGTGGGCCCTGCTCAAACATTCAAAGAGCTATACTTAGGTGATCCGAGTGGCAAGTACTCTTGCTCGAAGGAATCACCGCCTCCATAACTGAATTCAGTGGTACCTTGTTGTGAAAGTAGCACCTAGGCACCCCTTTACAATATGCCCTTGTTTACTCGGTCATCACCATTGACCAACACAGTGTGCAATGCAGAACTTGCCTGCCTACTGTGTAGAACTTGCATCTACATACATAGCTGCTACCATAAGTTAGATTGGATATGTTGACACAATGGAAACCTGTGAGAAACTCCTACAACCTCAAAGTATTGTATTATAATAACCTCCCCAGTGACTCTGACCTGCACAGTTTCATTCCTGGTATATTACTGTCATGTAATGTATGAAAAATCGGTGTATTGGAGTAGAGAGACTGTTTGAGTTTGTTTCTGTGCAGAAAATGTTTTCTGAATCACTCGGAGTAAGTCAATCACTTGAAATTTCTTTTTCCCAATTGGTTTCTGAGGTTGACATTCTGTTTGTCGACCTTTCGGTTATTAGGATTTCCTCCAAATTGAATCTGTGTGCATGAAAGTTTAAATGAGGCTCATTAGGCACATCAAAATTGGTGTGCCTGCAAGTTGATAAGAGTCGTCTTTGGGACTTGTCATGTGACACTCTCTTTAATTGCCACATAGTGACTACAAGACAATTACTGTGGCTTGATGAGGAATAGGTTGTTTGGGCCACTAAATCATATGTTTATTATCAATGTTGTCCATGAATATGCTTGAAAGTCCCATGAAGCTCAAGTAAGACTACGACTTGCTATAATGATCAAAGATGAATTAAGTTACTAGACCATACTACACTAAATCTTGTATTCAGTGTCATTGTGGTATTTAACGTCATAGTGTCATTGGTGTTGTATTTCATGTCGTTGTGGTAACTTTTCGCATGACACTTCTTATGCATAAGTTTACAAGATTTGTGATCCCAACTTACTTTTAGTTCTATGGTTGTCCAAAACTTTGCATGCTCTATGAGCTTGTTGATGTGTAGTTTGTTGTCTGCTCTTGATCACCCACTCTTCTATGGCATAAATTCATGTCGATGTTTGAAACAAAGGTTGGTATATTCTGCATTCTAACATTTTTGTAGTGAAATGTTGTCATGGATAATTGAAATCTAGATGAAAAATCAATTACCATGTAACAATGATTGCAACATTGTAAATCTATAATGTCCAAATTAGTTTTGGTAAGAAATGACAAATAATGTTAGGTTTACATTTAGTGTTGGTGACACTACACATGCGGTTTACAATTAGCATTGAGCAAGACAAATAACATTGGTTGCACTAAATAAAACATTCAGTGTATTATCCACTCAAATTTTGGAATTGTTTTCCATGTAGCCTTGGTATTGGTCCCAAGTCGTTTCCTTTGTGCATCCAACATACTATGTATGAACTTATAGGATTCCAACATGTGCCAGTACACCCTCGGATAAAGAGACTCTTCATGTATGCTCACCTCCTTAGGAACCGGGTGTTTCTATTTATCTACATACGGACTTATAAAAACTTCACAGATGTAAGTTGTTCTTTTGCTATAATTGCCATTAGCATTAAAATGTTTTTGCCCATTTAGGTTGTTTTTCTGGTTCAAGGTTTGTAGTGTTATTAGAATGTGGTTTGACAATCCCAGGTTGCACCTCAAACCCATATTTCAACACCATGTGTTATAGTTTCTATGTCGAGCCCCTTGCTTGAAAGGGGTTGGAGTTTCTATCTATCTTCTATGTCCATGTGAGAAGTAGCGTATGCAAAAACAGGAGTTGAGCTCTGGTATTAGTATATCGCTTAGGAGACATCTGATGTTGAGTCAATGTCAGTACCCTTCATGGTTTAATATCATTAGATTGCTATCTCAACATTTACCTAATGTCTCTTCAACCCACATTTCATCGTATTCGATCTTGCAACTATTACTCATAGAAACAAAAGATTAAAATTGTAACACTATGTCTAATAGGCATTGATTCAATGTTGTTGTTTTGATGCGATTGAATCAGCGTGAATGATGTGTCATTACCTACATATATTCAATTGTATCAGTGTCCACCTCAAGAGGGGTTAATAGTCCTGCACCACTGATATTACGTCCAGTGGACATAATACCAAGGGTGGGTCGAATGGGCATTTCAATCACGCAGGTTCCCACTAAGGTCAACGTTTCTTCTCGTCTCTCTTCAATTGCATCATTCCATATTGGCTCTGATGTAACTAAGCTAATGTTTGAGTATGTGATCTTGCAAACATTTGCAAACGCTCCGCCAAGTCAACCCAACTTTAACTAACTTAGAGATATTGCAGCCAACATATGATGCATGTAACACAATCCTTACGGAAGTCCCAAAAACCTACGGGGACTCTCAATCCTTAATGAGACTCTCAATTTCAAATGACCATATTTTGTTAAAACTATGTTTTTAAATTTTTTGACAAGTGCATTCCCTCATACATAGCTATTGACATAGAAAGTCATGAATGGTTGTTCTTTTAGTCTTAAAGTGTCCACATCCCAACAAACACTTTCAACGTTTTGATCATCTCAATTTCATATGTATACTCACAAGTTTCCACTAATCTATAGTACCTATAAGTATCTTGTCAAGCTAATGGGATTTTTTGTTATGTTTAAATGTTCATTTATTTTACTATAAGTTCATATTGCCCAAGAGGATCAAAAGCAAGGAAAATAAACTATAATTGTGATTGTATGGATCTTTTTTAATTTTTTGATGGTGCTTCCAGAATATTACTAAGCAATGTGCATTTGTTCATGTGGGCTATGAGAATATAACTATAGGATGCCCCAACCTAGTGCAAGGAGAGTTAGGTATGAATTTGGGCATCCCATGGTTATATTCTCAAGGCCCACATGAATGAAGTCGCATTGCTCAATTATGTTATGTCACTTCTTCTTCTTCTTCTTCTTCTTCTTCTTCTTCTTCTTCTTCTAGGATTATTCTCAATAAACCCTTGGAAAGGTTATGTAATAGCACAACTTAGAAAATGTCTTACTCCATGTGTCTTAAAAGATTAACTTGCATTCATTTCTAAAAGCAAATTTGTTGTTCAAGGACTTTGCGATTGCCACTCATCTACATCACTTCACACATGAGCCAAGAGCCGTGACCATGGAATTGTGAGAGCCCAAAAGAAGTGTCCAAAGGCCGTCCCAATACACTTCCAAAATCATGTAGTGTGGTCACGAGCCCTGAAGTGTAGCGTGGAATCATATGTGACTGGTCCCTCAACCAAATGCTATTTCAATGATTTCCTATTCATGTGGGGTCCTCACACATGATAAAATAGAATAAATGAATGGTTGTGACATTTAGGAGTGCCATAATTTCTTGATTTTGTGTTAGGCTTGCCTCCAAGAGGTGGTTTTTGAGAATAATCCCAGTGACCATGAAACATGATCCATTTGATCCAAGTGGACTTTACACCCATCTTGCATTTACTTACTCCGTTGGTCCCTCAAGTGTAGTGTGAAGTGAACTTGGACCACCTCCGCCTTTCCCACCAACGAGAGTGCTTGAAGTGCATTGGTCACAAGCCCTCACTCTCATGTGTGAAGTGGCCCTTAGTGTCAATTATTATGTGGAGGTTGAGTGAGGACTTTTTAATGTCCTACTATAATGTCCAAACATCCTATTCAATTTTGCCTAGGTAAGAAATGAAACATGTAAAAGAGGATTTCTAGCAATGAGCATTTCAAGATGGTTAGTGGCATTAAATACCATAAACGGTGCACTCTTGTCCGATATTGTTGACAAGTAGCTCACAAAATGTCTTACGCCTTGTGCCTTCAAAGATCAACTTGCATTCCTCTCTTTAAAATTAAAAAAACAAACTCGTGTTTTAGAACTTTGCGATCGCCACCCATCTTTGTGACATCCACATTGTTTAAGATACTTAGTGTCAATATGGATTCGGAGTTGAGTGAGGTTGGCATGTATCATCTACTATTGCGTCTAGGCATCCCATTCCACCTCTCCCATGTAAAAAACGAAGCATGTAGTGAGGAATTTACGGCAATGCGTTATTTCAAAATGGTTAGCCACATTAAAGAACCATAAACGGTCTACTCTTGTCCGCCATTGTTGACGAATGGTGTGCAATTACGTGTGAAGCTGTCCGAACACACTATTTGCGATAAGTGGGGTATTTTAATACGGCAACCGATATTTGTGACAGAGAATCCAAACAATCCATCCATCCATCCGTCCATCCATCCGTCGGTCCGTCGGTCGGTCCGTCCATCCATGTTTGTAAGATGAGAGAGAATATCCTGCGAAGCATGTTGAATGGGTTGATGAGGCCATCGGGGCCGCCTCCCCTCTTGGTTCCAAGTGCACGTGACTCAGGCTCGTTCTTAGTAAAGGGTCAAAGCCTTTGAAGATGAGCCTTGAGTGTCATAGCTATCATAGCCGAAGTCAGCTAGGGAAGTGTGAGATCTAGAACTTCGAATCTTCATGTTTACACACACTCTAGAGGTGCCCGGATTTGGGGCGAGATTACGTATTTTGTTCTTCGTATTGTTTTTTTTTCTAGACTTGGTCACCTTTGCCGACCAAGGGAACGAGCAACTTCCATGCACTAGGGACATAAAGTGCAACGCCAATGAGTAAAGGCGTTCATTCATGTTAGTTACTATTTGGAGTTACGCAACGCTATACTTGTTTATTGGACATCTCGTTCTTTACCCAACAAGAAAACAGTAGAACCGTGAGGATTTGCCCTTTCTTATGAAAGACTACACCTGTAGATGTTCACTTTGCTCATGCTAGTCCATGGTTATTTACTATACTTATAACCAAATCTTTCGTGGATTTTGTGCACCTTCTTCTCAAATACATGTACTAAGCTACTCATTTATCACTCGAAATTTTCAAAATAAATAATTAACATCTGTCAAAATAACTATAGTTAATTTGAATTTTTTTTCAATACATTTTAGGGAGCAACTGCAATTAACTAGATATATATAACTATAGTTAACATCCACATTAAATAAATTGGATCAAAAACAGCAAGAACAAGTAACGTCCAAGTGTGAATGCAAAGTGGTTAGAAATTTGCTCCTGAAATAGAGAAGTTGATGCATAGTCCCTGTCCTACAGACAAAGCCAACAAACGTTGGACAACACTGAACACTAACATCTTTACTTGGTAGAAAAAAAAATCAATAGTATTATAAAATAAACTAGGAATGTGTAACTCCAAACAGTAACGAACACTAATTATCATATTTAGTGTAGTGTTTTTCTGTTGGTGGGGGGGGGGGGTAGGGCCTTCGACTTCTAACTCCACTCCATGGTTTTGGACTAATCTTCATCTAACACTAATCTACCCATTTAGTGTAGCTAGGTAGTGAACTAGAGAGTGGAGTGGATGGTGAGTAGGGGGAGCGTTGAGTCATCCCACGTGCGCAAATCATTCATTGGTCATACCCAATCTGATTTGGAGATTATGGATGATATCATGCCTCCATGGATGAATAGTTGTGACAAGTTTTGAATAACTGATCGCTTCCACAAGAGCGATCGCTTACTATATGATGTCTTAGATAAGGTTATACCATTGGAACATGAGTGTGAGGGATGTTAACTTGTAATTGTGTAGGGAGTCCCCCTTAGGAGTTTACATTGGTCAAACTTGAAATCCACCTTGAAGATGAATTCAATTGTTTTTTTAGTTCAACCGATGCGATAAAGTTCTTGAAGTCTACCTTTTGTCCACTTACAATCTTCTTTTTCTTTTTCTTTTTCTTTTCTTCCCTTCTAAAACACGCGTTCATTATTGCATTTGCAAGCTTTGTCTAGGATTTGAATTCCACTACATTGCAACGTTTCTCTACCATGATTTCATGTTTGGACACTATGACTGAATGTGACCTCACCAAAGTATTCTAATACATATGTTGCATAGTTTACAAAAATTACATGATTTTGACATCTAATTTATAACTTATATGATTAGTTGTATTACTTAATGCTATACTATTGTAATTTTTTTACTAATTCATAATAAGTTAATGAATCACTCACATTGCTACCAAAACTGATGGAGAGAAGCTTAAAAAAGACGGGTCACCAATGAGTAGTGAATTTTTGAAGACATATCGATATGGTTGACCGTATGGAAATAAGCTCATGCTATAAAAAGGAGGTTAAATTCAGACCATCCGTCAATTTTGAAGATGAACAGCTACGGACCTACGGTCATTGAATCTCTCATTTTTAAGTCCATTTCCTCAACTTTGCGGTTCTCCTCATCATTGATTTGAAGAGGATACTAGATAGATATGTTGGAGAATGTTCTTAAGATAGAGTCCAACCTTTTGAAGTTCAAGGTAGATGCAAGGTGGAAGCACCCAAGTTGTGGATTGGTATTTCACACATTGCTTGTGATATTTTCTCCAAATTTAGGGTTTGGTTCGATTGAGGAAAGGCGTAAGGCTTAATTACATCTAGTAAAATCCTCGGGAGAAGCATAACATTGTTCAGATCCATAACAATGTTTTGTGGGACTGTCAGCATTCCACGCCATGTTTCCAGACATTATTCACATTCAATCTGAATATGAGGAATATTCAATGGACTATTGTTAGTCCCACATAACATTGTCATGGATCTGAACAATGTTACGAGGTTTTCCTTGTTACATAAACCACATGATATTAATCTGTAATCACTTGCCTCCCTTGCATGGATACGAAGATGCCGTAGAGTGCTCTCTACTTTGACACATATTAGTTATCCCCCCCTCAACATTTGCCGCTTGTCAATCCTATATTGATTGAGACTCTCTTAAACCCCACTTGGAAACTACAGTCCGGCACTAGTAAAGATGAAATGGAGTGCCCTCTACCATATCGAAATTATTGGGCATAAGTATTGTTCGTATTCAACAGAGAGAGGGGACTATCACATAGGAGCGTAAATCTCATATTTCCAACATAAACTTGACCCCTCATAGGTTTGTGGCTGATTCATCTATAAATGAATTGGACTAGACTAAATTGGGTTTTTTTAAAGCAAATCCCATGTAAAATCGATGAAATTTAATAATATATAAACGGCATATTGTTTTACAATGTTTTTATTATGTTGGATGGATGAGAGGTACGTTTAATGTAAGATAGTTATCTCCTCTTAATCTTCAACAAACTTCTATGAAGTTTCTCCTATATCACGGTCAATAATGGAATGCAATGGGTTCTTGTTCTTGTTTTTTCTACCCCTCGATTTAACAATTCACGACTCCAAGAAGACATACTATAAAACTTGCCGTAACAATCTTAAACATACATTTGAGAGGCCACTCCCATGAACCATATACACCGTGCATGCAAAGGGCACTTCCCATATGTTTTGATATCATCTTCCGCATGCGTAAACCGTGTATTATTATGGGGCTATTGTGTTGGATTCTAGGAGTTTTTGAGACCCTGAAGTACAATAAGAATATAAATTTAGAATTGATCCCTATATTATACCCCAACATAGATAAATGGATAGCCAACGATAAAATAGATAATGAGCTATCAAATAAATTTTGGACAAACAAAAACATAATTGACTCCCAAAAAACATGTCTTCTAAAACTGAGACACGGTCAATACATGGGAAATGCCAGGAAACAGCTGTTCTTCGGAAGAGAAGCTTTTCCATCAATTACATGCCCCATATGTGACTCAACAGACCCGGATACATGGCTGCATGTACTTCTAAAATGCAAACAACACCACATTCATGCCCTCCATACCAAAAGACACAATAAAGCAGTATGGGAATTAAGAAAACTTATAGTGTCATCAAAAAAGTCAATATGTTATATTCTCATGAATGCAGGAACATTCAATAATGACCCCCCAGAATACACGGTCCCTTCATGGATATTACCGTGTGTATGTGGCCAACAAAGATGCCATTGCAATGCCAGATTCAAACCATATCTTTTATGTGTGAAAGGACTACCATATCAGTCCTCACCCCCAATAGAACCTAATGACAACCTAACAATACAATTCATTGAATTTACATACTATAACGATAGAATACCGGATGAAACTATAAACCGTAAAATAGAAAAATATAAACCATTAATAGACAATATTGCCAACAAAGGTTGGAAGATAGACCCACTAATTGTCATCATTGCATGCGCTAGGGCTGCCACACATATCCCCTCTATGGATAACATTGAAACAACATTTAAAACCCCTAAGCAGAGCATCAAGAACACATTTGAGGCAATTAATGTCATCGCCATACAATATGCTATGTCCATAATTCTGCACAAAAGAAGGATAGAAAATAACGAGCCAATACCACTCGACACACAACTACCATAAGAACTCCCAAAACACTCGCCAACCAATAAATAAAAGATATCACAATAAACTAATGGAAGGCCCATGACTCAACATCCACCCCACAAAGTTATAACCTTTGCCCCTACAAGCACTACAACCGCACTAACACATGGCCAACTTGGTCACCCCAGTTTTTATAGTGCCCACCCCGAGAGGGGTTAGTAATCCTGCACCACTGATATTATGTCCAGTGGACATAATATCAAGGGTGGGTCGAACGGGCATTTCAATCATGCTGATCCTACCAGGGGTCAGCGTTTCTTCTCTCTTTTTGAGACCCTTAAATTAGGACGACATACATTGTAAACCATTTCCTAGTACACTGTTGGTTACTCATAAATTGGGGGTCCTTGTATTTTCATAATGCTACATTACTTTAAAATAGTAGAAAATACAAGCATGACTCCAAGTACAATATCAAAGTTACATGTAAAGTGTTGGGTTAGGGGGTCCGAGCCTACTCTTTTGCCATAATAAACCTAAGTTTCTATTCCCAAGGTAGGGTCTCTTAACGCTATAAAAGGGGAGGGGGTAGGAGAGGAGTAGTGAGGTTATCGGAGTTCTAGGATGTAATATGCTTTCTTCACGTGGATGACCACCAATAATTGAATTTCAAATTTTCAAGAGAGGAGCATAAGCCGTACTCGCTGGAGTGATGAAGCCACACATATGGACAATTATACATAACTCCATTTCAATTGATTTTTGTTCATCCAATAGTTGATCATTTCATCCATTTGTGATGAATTTAGAGACATTTATGGCTATTCCATCCCAAAAAAGCATGAAATAATCACACAACATTCTAATTTTTATGCTTAGGATTGCAAATCATTGGTCCATAGCCATATGAGAAATCACTAATGACCACCCACCAAACCTTCATTTCTCTTGCACTCCCACATGCAACAAGACTCTTCACTACTTTCTTGCACCCAATTGTGTTGAGTTGCACCTCCTACTTTGTGCTACATGCTACAATAGCGATTCTATCTCAAGAGAGAAGGATTGGTTGCAACCATGAGAGCGACGAAGCCATACATGGATGATTCTACACATTTTCATCCAAATATATACACATTCATCCAATATATTAAAATTTCGTCCAATTTATGATTTGTAGGGATTTGTCTAACTATCTCATCCACCAAAATCATGGAATAATCACATAAGATTCTACATAATATTTGTAAAATCACAAATCAACGATACATAGCTGAATTTAAAGATCATTGGGCTTCAACTCTTCCGTTTAGGCTGAGAAGTGGGGTTTAGGTGGGACTTGTGGATCCAGAGGCCGGGGTTGGACTCCAAGCGCACTTCACCCACGAGACCAAGGCCCATGAACATTGCATACTAAGATCTCTCATTGGTCAAAAAGGCCGAGACCATTCAAGTTCACCTCACACTACTAGAAGGTGAAGGCCAAAGGGTCAAAAGAAATTATCATGGATGAAAAGCCTACGTAGATTCCTACATGGCAAACTACGGCTATTGTTTCACGATCTACCATAATTTGCGTCAAGTGGCATCTCCAAGAGGTAGACCTTAACACAAATTCCAATAGACCATGTCAAAGCCAAGGGCTTTAGACAGTTGGTGTGATCCTTTGGATGAGAGTCAAGGGCCCTCACAATTTCACGGTCACGGCCCTTAGGGTGGGAACCAAGTGGAGAGTGACACGAAGATGTAGGGTTTAGGGTTGGAAGTTGTGTGAGGGGGTTGAAATGGAAGAGAGGATGTGAAGGGAGGAGTTTAGGGGCCGGACATGTACAATGAAGGTTGGATAGCAGGTGGACATCATGACCAAGGAAGTGACACCAACAATGCAAAACGTGGAGTTATCATGATAAATAATGCCCAAGGACCAAGACATTCTATAAATTATAGCCCACCCAAGGGTAGGGGCCCAATGAGAAGGCCATTATTATTCACGAATTGCCATGGTCCGAGGATGTTATCAAGAGTAAAGGCCGAGATCAAAGGCCATCCATCGGATGCGTGCCAAGATCTACGGCTCATATGCCATCATGTTTGAGGTCTCTCGTGAGACACGGCGGGAGGTTACAGTGTGTAAGGCGCCCGCTCACGATGTAGGGAAAATTTGAGCCAGGGTTTTACGTTGTCGTAGATCTCAGAGCTAGAGGCCCGCTTCACCAAAGTTTTCTAGTATTCTCCGTGTCCGGATCATTCTCAACCTCCGTCAGAGATCGAACATCTCTGGCAGTGGCATGGACCAACTTTTGTTCCATTAGAGCTGCGGCCCTTGGCATCAATACTTGTTCGGGAGGCTTAAGCGTTTAGGTTTAGGTTGAGGTTGAGGTTGAACTTGCCTTGGTTTCGGTCGATGTAGTTATTCGTTCTTGAGGCCAGTAGTGGTTGTTATTTTACCCAAGCACTGGTTTGATCGTGGTTTGGGAAGTGCATGTTTGCTGGTTACAATGGATCGGTGCATAGGTTTTTCCCAAGTTGAATGGGTGTAATTGCGAATTCAATGCCCGTCGTTCTGCTCCTTTGACTGCCTGCAACCTTTCGGCCAGCACATGGTGGCTTATCTGGCCGGCATTGGTGTACTCATTGCTAAGGAAGTGCATGTTTGTTGATTGTCTCTGTGATGTTCGTTTACTGATCCTCACCAAGCCACCCCTTTTTGGGTCATACGGATATAGAGTTTTACCACGCACTAACAATAATTAACGAAGGGAGAAGTATTTGGTGACCTGCTTCGTCAAAAGTGCTACATAACAGGACAAGTTGGTGATTTTGTATGGTTAAGTTTCAGTATCACTCAGTAGCTTCAAAATCAATCCAACCAAGTGAGAGTTGCTTCTTGAGAGCCTCAGTGTTGGGATTAAGGTAAGCGGGTCTGATTTGAGTGCGGAAAAGTTGTGTTGCAATAGCAAATCTACGATGATGCATTGGCAATAATTGGGTTGAAAATCAAGCCTCCCATGATTTTGTCGTGGTTATTGGAAGTGCATGCTTATTGATACCTTAATTGGATGTGCGTGTCCGGGCAAATATGTTAAGGCCCATGCCAGACGGGGGGCAGGCAGGGCCCAGGCTGCGTCGTGATTGGCTGAGGAGCCGGTCTGCCAACCAGACCACCGGCAGGCTGCAGGACGGCAATCCGACGTGGCAACGGCCGCTCCGAAGGAAGACTTCCAGGGGATCGACCCTGGAACTCCGAACTCGAAGGGCGAAGGCCCACTGCTAGCCCCTCCCGCCCTCTTCCTCATCGCCCTCGTCGTCTGACAGCCCCCCGCTCCCTCTCGACGTCTGCTGCTCCCGCAGCTTCCTCGAACTTTCCCCGAGCCCCCTTGACACTTGCAAGTACCCTCCTCGCCGGTCGTCTGCTGGCCACCTGCGGCAGTGTCCTACGTGGCTGCAGACTCTACCCTCCTTAGCCTAGCCTCGCTGCATAAACTGCCTGCCCCCCGTCTGGGAGGGGCCTAAGTATTGAGGCCCTTGCCACACAAGAGGCACCAGAAGTTTCACAACTTCCTCCAACGTGGCACCTTGCCCAAGAAAAGTCTCCTTTTCCTCGTTTTTCTCCTTATATTGTGGGACTTCCGGGCACTAGTGCCCGGTAGTTGTGAACTACATTTATTGTGCCATGTCACTCTACTTTATTGCCAAGTAGATACCGAAGCAAGATCCAAAGCAAAATCCGAAGCTAAAAAGTCATTGTTGCCACTCCCCATACTTCCTCTCATGTGGCAACCACTTGCTCATTTGAACCAATGCTATTCATCCAACTCATTGCCGTTCCTCCCGTGTGGTTTGGGCCTGAGTAAGGAGCTGTCAGTAAAATCCCCAGACTCAGCACGCCATTTTTTAGCATGTGTCATTATCATGTTTGTTCTTTGATCCTCATCCAACCACACAGCAACCAAATATAGGGTTCCAGTTAAGATAAGCAACTGAATGACATACCTCACCAGGTTTACAGTGTTTTGTTTTTTATCATTACCCATCCGCACATCAATCTCACACATAACATTTTCAACGAGATTGGTGTAATTGGGTCTTGAATGAAGGTATATGTGTCTTGTCAATATGGTATAATGATCCTCAATTTTGTTATATGAGCATTGACATTAAGCATCTTGCTTCCTGGTTTATAGTACATGTGCCTTGAATGGTTGCTGTTTGGAGCATGCCACTCCTCCTATGATATGAAACTCACATTGGGGCCCTGGCCACAATCAGAGTCATTTCCGCATCTCAAATGGATATCTACTTTTTCGTGCTCAAGAAGTTGTCATCTTTGGGTCTCAATTGTGGATGATCTCTTTAAGCCCTAACTTCCAACGATATAAAAGTATTGTTTTGACTGCATTTCACTCAATGTTGGTTGTGGGATTTTCATAACATTAATATGAGATTTATTTGTAAGATTTTGAAATATTTTAGATGAGCGGAGAAAATGGGCATGAATAACCCCTTGGGTTAATAGATTATAACATTTGAAGGAAAGGATGTACACTAAAATGCCATGCTTATTCCCTTCAAATATATTTTTGATCAATCGAATTAACCTGGATAATGAACAAAATGCTTGTGTGATCCACTAAATAAGAACGACTCAATAGTTGGGCACCTCACAAATTCTCATGCCAAAATTTGCAAACCACAGTAAGCTAGCCACCTTTCATTTGGAGTATGTAGTTTGTCCCATATTTCCCCACCCTTTCCCAAAATAAACCATACAAATATTTAGGTAAACACCTAGTACCCTTATTCGAATGAAAAACACAACAAGAGATTACCACCAACAAAGCCAAAAGAAACAAAGCAAGCTTTTGGCCACCTCGTTAGCTAGTCTCAAACAAAAAAATAAAATTCTCAACACAATAATGAAACCATGTATCGCATATGCCTTCTATGCAACCCCATTCTCCAAACCTAACATCAAAAAATTAGACTAAATACTCAACAAACTCACTAAAGACATGTGCAACGTATCCAAAAGCACAATCAACATCCTCGCCCACCTTTCCAATGAAGACTTTGGCATAAACACAACCTCCCTCCTCTTAAACTACATAATTCCATAGGGCAATAACCAATACAAGCACTCAACGACTCAGGGCCATTAGGAATAAGCGACCAATGTCTCACCAAATACATCACCACCAAACATGGACAATTATTACACCTCCCTGCACTTTAATCCCAAGCTTACACCATGTCACCCATTATCAAGACATTACTAGAAAGAAAATATGAAATTCACGTTGCCGCTGCCACCACTAACCAAGTATTTCCCGTTAAAAACACCTTGCTAGTGCTCAAATGGCTAGCCAATTTAATGAACACAATCCTCCCATTGGAAGCCAAGAAAAAATTAGACAACATTTTAGCAAGCTATACATGTATAAAATACATAAGAAAATCTATATTGGAGCCAAACCATGCGTTGCCTAAACTTCATAAGGAAGCTCCTAAGAAAAACATGGGAAAATCTTGCAGGGTGATACACAAGATCTACGAATGTATTTTTTTAGGAGACTCTTGATGAAATGGAAAGACTCTCTAGAAGATGAAGCCTCGGGGAGTTCACTAAACATGTATATATGTATACACGTGCGTGACAAGGGTATTTATTCAAGGGGTATTTAATTATCCATCCTTAATTTTTTGTACCGTATTATTATATAATTTGCTAATTTCTTGTTTATTAAATGACCCTATAATTACTTTTAAATTTGATGAAGCTCTAATTTTAAGCTAGGTATGTTCATTATAATTATTTGATTTTGCTCTAAAGGGTTTAAGAGCATTCAAAGTACTAAGTCACCAAAATCCAAGGCACAACAAGGTTTTACATTAAGAGTGTTCATAAACAGTTTCACACAACAAAATCAGCCCATGTTCCTCAATCAAGTTACACGCACAATTAAACACAACGGTACTGAGTGTAAAAAAATTAAAATTAAAACACCAACAACAAAGCAAGCAAAAATAAGGTCCATGCAATAATGTAGAAGGGTATAGAGTTAATATTACAACATCCTGCTTGAAGCAGACAGACACAAGACCAACCAAAACTCCTCTAATTTATCTTGAGAAATTGTTTCTAGCATTTAAAAATGCCAGCAAAACCGTTCATAGCAAATGAAAGATGTCATGTTCATCTTGCAAAACAATTCCTAGTTTTTAAGAACACTAGTATATAATCAACAAATAATGCATGCCTTTAATCCTAAACCTAGGAATCCGTCATCCGCCCTCATCAATCTTTCATCCCATTTGTTCAACTGAATTGACGTAGTTTTTCATCCAAAATCTTCCCGCCTCTGAACACAAAGGACATCCTATTTCAGAAAAAACCTAGGATCCTTAAATCCTACGGTATATTTTTACAAATATTTTTAAAATATGCATTATTTGTATCAATCCTATATTATTTATAATACAAATTTTATCATACATACTCACCTATATTACTTCTAAGAAAATTTTAAGTTTTTCCTTTTGTGAATATGAACTACCCTATATTTTCTTGCACGTTGTTTTCTAATATTATCGCAGTGAACTCCCCGAGGATGAAGCCTCTTGGGAGCAAGAGGTTGAGAGATTTTCCCACCTTTGTCGTTAAGGACAATGGCATGTTTTAATGGATAAAATTGTGATATACATGGATAAAAAATAATTAAAGGCTTGAATATGCAAGAAATAAAGACTAACCATGCTTTGTTGAACTTAGCATGTGAGCAGATGGTGTTTGGAATCAGACAACTCCAAAGAGAGAATCGGTGCAAACATCCTAAGAAGGAATGATGCACAAGTTGTGCACGGGAGTTAGACATCTCCCATTGAAGGTCTTTGCGTTGGAGTTAGACAACTCCAATTGAGAGTTAGACATCTCCCTTTGAAAGATCTTTGCGTTGGAGCTAGACAACTCCAACTGGTAGCTAGTTAGACATCTCCTTCTATAAGATCTTTGTTTTAGAGTTAGACAACTCCCAGCGGATGGATGTTATTCATGGGAGTTAGAAATTTCTCAAAGAATAATTGAATCTAGTTGGAATTAGACGGTTTCAACTAGATGAATTGATGGATGCATCAAGTTGGAATTGGACAATTGGACAATTGGTATCGGACTACACCATTTATGATATTTAGTGTCACATGCACAGTAGTGTCAATTGCCTTATTTTGAGGCATATGTTAAGTTAAAATGATGATTAACAACTTCATCATAAGTGTCAACTCACGACACTTGGCGTTCAATAGTGTTGTGAGGTGCATGCCTATGTCACACAATGGTCTACAAGTTTATTAAAGTGTACACAAATGAAATTTGTCAATAGTATGCTCAAAAATATCTTCTTCTTGCATTCTAAAATGTAAACACATGACACTTGCCATTCGTACGCTCAACATTTAATTTTCCTTTGCATATTAAAACACAAGACTATCATCTAACCTATCCCAATTGACTACTCTATATGTCATAATGTAGATCTTTTATCACTTACATAAATTATGTATGTTGACAAATGAAATCGTATTGGAAATTAGCGGCCGTGATCTAGTAGGCAACTAGGCATTTAGTTAAGGCCCTTCACAAATAGTGTACATGACACTAAATACCATAAACAAATTAGTGAATTGTGATTGAGCCAAAAGATAGAAGATTCATAGTAGAATCAATGATACAACTATGATATGAAGACTATTACTATATGAGAAATGTAAAGTAAAAGTAGTGCCTTTGGCAGAAAAGGGAGTTTGGGGGGAGGAGAGAGGATTTTTTTTGTCCCTCTCCTATGATCGGGTGGTTCAAGCTCATAGGCAATCAAAATCTTGTGGTCAATTTGTAAAGCTTGTGCAATGTAAAGAGGTGGAAGTTCACAATCTAATGTTTATGTGCATTCTTAAAGATATTAATGTTGTGAAAAAAACCAATTTTCCCCCACACAACACAATGACATACACACATTGGCAACCATCCCACCCCACACCATAGGCTACACCCCAACACCAAAATGGTTAAAAAATTATCGCTACATAAAACCGTTTCTTACATCCTTAATATGCATATAACCAAGGAAACCCTCTAGGAAATGCACAAACCCCACATGACCTTCAAATTATTATGCAAAAAATTCACAATATCTACATCACCATTCACCAAAACACCCCCCCCCCCTCGCCCGCCCCTGCCCACCACCATCAAAACAACCAACACAATACCCCTACCAACCACATAACCCCCCTCAGATTTAGCCCCTGACAATGCATATACACAAACAATTCCCTCATCCCTCCCACCTTAAACGCCAAGGGTCATATAGGAGGTAACACCACCCGATCATGAATATACCCCCCCCCCCAACACACAACAACATTCAAATATCAAAAAGATTATCCCTATACCAAATTAAAGGTCCTCCGAGATGAACTCAATGCCATCCTAGCTGCCATAAATATCATACAAACCACCATGTCCCCCTCCCCCCTAACTCCGGATATCCATATGACACTTGTTCATTTTCTCCAACACCCTTGCTTTTACTCAAAGAGCCCACCTCCTGAAAGTAAGGCATAACCCCTTATGTTGCATCATGGATGACCATGATCAATATAAGGCTAATGGGCTTGCAATCACGATGATGGGTGGTTACCAACATTTTTTTTGCTTCATTTCCAATATTTCTAAACACATGTATGCAAAGAATTTCAACAAAATAAGATAGTGTATGTTGTTAAAGATTTGGACAAGACAAAAACCAGAGAAACACTCAAGGAAGACTTAAAAGGTGATCCTTGTATCATCTAGGTGTCTCAAATTGATTTTATTAGGACAAGCATAGGGATATGTCTTCTATTTTGGATGTTAGAATCATTATTCCTTCAATTTAACACAAAGATTTCAAAATTGTTTCAGTCACAATACATGCGTTTTGTGACAGTTGCTCGACTTCACACCATTTTCTTAGACAATAGATTAGCAATGGGTTAATTTTAATTGGACCAAGTGCGGTGCTCAAGCATAGGCACAACCATCGACAATAATCTTGCATAAAGTATCTCATTCGAGTTTCTTTACAAAAGCCAAGGGCACTTCGATGTAGTCAATGGTCTCGTGTTAATTAAATTTCTTTAGTGTAACTTGAAATGGCAGTGCAATTATCCTTACATGATTCTCAATCTTCTTTGATTAATTTTTTATAAAATTATATTGTCAAACAATGGTCTTGAGTTTTTATTCATTTATGATTTCATCTCACTGATCAAATTTTTAGACTATGGCCTAGTGGATTAAATTAACCTCCCAACTACAAATCAAAATCACTTAGTCACTTTCATGACTTATTTTGGTATGGTCCTCTCTGCATCTTGGACTTTTGAGTGACCTTGCATAGTCCATAATCTTTCATGTGTACCTCTTGGCCTTCTAAAGACTATTGACCTTTCATTACTATCTTTAAGGGGTTCCATATGTCACAAACACTTATAATTTACAATTATATTACAATGACACACAATAGAAATTAGTTCTCTTCAGAATGTATCAACACACTAAGATGATAGTCTTTCTCAAGATCTTACCCCTCAACATTGAATATATATCTTTTAAACTATTTGTGAGGGTCTTGGATTAATCTCATCAATCACATAATCTTGTGAGATCATTCAACGTTAGATACTTAAGGTAATCTTACATTTTGTATTTAATTCTCTATACTTCTCTCAATCAATTAGTTTCGAGTTATTCTCCCTAGTAGATGTGACCACAAAGGTTGTATTTACATGAACATAAAAATAAAATAAAATAAATCACTTTTATCAAAATGAACATCAATGATGTTCATGCAAAGTTTGCTTTGGAGTGGCAACTGTTGATTGGAGTCAACACTCTGACATGAGTTCCCAACATAGCACAAGCATGACTACCGTAGGCTGATAGTCAATCAAAACAAAGTTGTGTCGAATAATTATTTTGATTGTGCCAAAAGTTGGTCATGCCATGTCCTTCATGGTGAAAGCGGAAGAAACAAGTGTAGACAACCAGGTGGGAATCCTACACGAGTTTGGACTTGCCTCTGGATTAGAGTTAAATCGGCAAAAGAGTGGCGTATTGGTGTGGCCTAGGACGACCGCCAAGATGGATGGGAAAATACCAATGGAAGTCGGCCGCAAACGGAAAATTGTTAAAACTACTAAGCATGCCTTTTGGCCTATGATTGGAATTGCAGAACGTCGACCAATTTGTGGTAAACAAGGTCAAACTCAAACCCAAGTACTAGAGCTCCGTGAACTTGTCACTTGCAGGACGAACCCTCATCGTAAACCATGTATAGATGACATCCCTTTGGTACTTCATTGCAATTCGGGCTAGTCTAATGAGAGTGCTAAGCTCTACTCCGCAATTGCCTTTGGTATGGGTCAAAGAATACAACTAGAGTACATGTAAGTTGAAACGATTACACAATGCCCAAGAAAGTAGGAGGCCTTGGTCTTATTTCACCAGAGGACACTATGAAAGCCCTTATGAGCAAATGGATTATTCAAGCTCTACTTCCGGGTAAGTCGAATCTTCAAACTATCTTGAGGTACCACATTATGCAGTTGCAACCTTCTTACGATGGTCCATGGGGCCCCTCATCCTTGTGGTTGTTCTCCCCAAGTTTCTCCACCAAGGGTGGATCCAAAGTTTGGCACCACATTCCCCATTCATGAAAGGTGATGGCTAACACAACTACATACCTCTCTCCGTTCATTCCAGAAGATATTATGCAACTCAATTTGTGGTGGAGGGTGGAATACCAAGGTCTTTACTTTGGCATCACCATGAGTAGGGGCCCTATATTGTATAGGACATGATTGAGGTATTGAGGATATATGGGACCCTGGAGATATGAATTCATGAACTAGGAATCTGCCAAGCTTTAACTGTCCCCTGTGGGAGGCACTCATAGTAAATTTTTAAAGACACCTGGGACAACCACTTATTATCTTTAAGGGTTAGAATATTAGGAGTCCTTAAAGTAGAAAAAAATCTACTGAGCTTAAAATTTTAATATCCTAATGATAATTAGAAATATAAAATGCATTCAATATTAATACCCTATTTTTCTTACAATTTTTTGATAGCCTTTAATTTTTAGCTGAAGGGGGGGGGGGGTGCATTGTGAATTGGCATTTTAACAACAAGATTGCATTGTTGTGGTATGGCAAGAAGAAAACATAATAAAAATTTATTACACCAACAAGATTATAATGGAGAATGCAAGTAGAGTGCAACCTTAAAATTTAGTGTGTTAAGAAACACAATTGTCCAACATTTGCAAGATACCAAGAATTTGTACAACATTTGCAAAACAATTTTAAACATGAAATATTGTCTCAAATATATCCCTTTGTGTCAACGTTTAAACATAATGGAGTTCAAACAAAGAAATATTGTTATAATATAATTTTAATGAATTTTTTTGGGGGTTGTAAATACAAAGGCATTTTTTTATTACATACCAATATTATATTTTAGAATTACATTAGAAAGGTTGTTGTTTGCATTAATTTCTCATTAATTTTGCATATTTTTTAGCAAGGTTTGGGTGGTAGTGTGTCGAGTTTTTTTAATTAAAATTAATTTATCATATATATCTATATCTATATTTGTTTGTTTGTTTAAATTTAGAAACATGGAGGGATATATTGCTAATGAGAAGTCACATAGAGAGTCGCAAGGAGAGTGGCCACAAAATTCACAATGGGTGCAAAAAATGACAACTCCAATTTTCAAGAGTAATCATACATTAATTTCTCAAATGTTGCATGGTCCTAATAAGCTTCCCTTTTCTTCCAGTGCATTATGCCCTCTTCAAATTACACCATGTCTAATTTTTGCAAGGAGTACAATTAGATAGTCTTCATGAAGCTGGAATCTTATAGGGAAAGGAAAAAATGGTAGCTACAACAAATCATCAATTTGTTGGAAAGAAGATAAGGGAACTAAAAAAAGAACGAGTAAAGAAGATGAAGAAAATGGATTAGAAAGTTGTGATCGAGATTGAAAAATCTAATGAAAAAAAAAACATGGAGAAAATGAAGTAGAGAGATTTTAAAATGCTTCATTTAATTGCTATGCGAGGTGAGATGGACAAGAAATTTATAAAAACAAAAAATATAACGTTAGTCAATTTTGTTGTCAAAAAGTGATATTGCATGAAGATGTATGAGTTCATAAGGTGTGGTCATAAAAAATCTTGCCCTTAGCCACAAGTCCCTATGCCCTTCCCCCCCAAAATCAAGTTGACCGTTGGTGCGGGGCCTTCACGGTTTAATTGTTATATTTAGTCATTTCTATGTGCAAGAGGGTTTGAACCCACCCCTTTTTCATTCGAAACATTTCCTCTTCATTTCCCAAACTATTAATCTATCTCATATTTTTTGTCCATATCTATTCACATTGCTTTCATTTATAATATGCACTTAATGTTTGTTTTATATATATTACATTCAATAATTTTAGTCTTTCTTTTCTTGTTATGTGGATTTTCATTACGTTTTTTATTTTCTTGTATATGTGTTAACTCTTGGATCAAGCTACATTGTGACGCCATAGGTGAGAGGGCCCAAATAATCATAAAATGGGTGAGGGCCCTGGGCATTGAGAACGCCTTTCATCTACGGGACTAAGAGTCACGAGGATAAAGCCATGAGTATTGAATAGCTTTTAGCATCCGGATTCTAGAATGCTCAAGAACTCCCCAATCAAAGGTGTGAGCTAGTAGATATGGGGCGTTGCATAGGGGCTATGCCCTAAGACAACAGTGACCAGGGAGTGGCGCCCGAGACTGTTGAAGTTAGAACAACCATAACTCTCTCAATACTTGCTCGAATGAGGCAAACAAAGAGTCCATCGGCATCTACGCAAAGCATATGTCAAAGGAGTGATCGTTTGTTAGAAACAAATATCACAAGACAAATTTCTGGAAGTTTGAAGCTGTTGGGAGACTCTAGCCCCAACGGCCAAGGAAAAATGACTACTTGACCCCAACTCTTAAGAGAGAGAGAAAATATTACTTGACGGTGGGGCAAGGGCCCTGCCCAAAGTCCTAGAGACTTATATACATGAGGTGGCGTTGCCAATTGACCCCACCCGAAGCATACTTGGCAACTATGCATCGGGTTGTTGTAGTGTTGCTCTGGCAACGTGATGATCAATTCAAGATTGGACTTCCATGGATAGAAATCCACATCTAACCATTGGCTACCTACTAAGGGGAAAATATTGAATGCATGTGTAGGAGGGTTGTGTCAGCCCTAAACCCCCACCCTTGTGCGTCGTAGTCCGGGTGAGAGCTCATGGCTCACACAAGCTTGATCGTCTCCCTTAGGCTTCAAAATCATTACTCCTTCCTCTAGAACATAAATCTCAAGCACACCTCTTTATTCAATGCCACCAGAAGTACATTATTTAGGAATATTCCTTCTTCGTGGTTGTTATCAACCACAATCACCCAATAGTTCACCACACCCACTTTCACACTCCATTAATGAACTACTTCACTAATCTAGGGCATTCCCCAATAGCGCTAGGCACCACCACCTCATGTGGTGGTTGGCCCATGCTTGATCCTCCACTATTATCTAACGATTCAATGCCTAATCCCTAAATCTTAATATTAAAAACTACCTCCTAATACATTAACCTTGAGCAAGCTTAATTAATTGATTAAGTCACAACTTAGTCCACAGGTCGTCCTTCCTTGGATCTTGAGGCTACGCTGCCACTTGGCAGCTTGTGCCGATGTTGGTGCCTCCTCGCCCACACTCGTCCTCTGTTCGCATCACACCCAACTTACTGGTCAAGGCCTGAATTCAGCTTAATTCTCACCCAGCTCCCATCGAAGCAAGGGTAGCAAACTTGAATTCACACGGTCTAACCCTGCGATGACCAGTCCCTTAGTCTCAAAATCAGGATGCCATTCCAACACCGATCCACAGACCGAGCAGCAGACAGTTTCGGCTCGGGGCAGCCACAACTTCAGAGCCCCTTATGAAGTCGAGTTGTAATGCTCAGCTTGGCGCAATCTGAGATCTGGCCAAACCACATACAAATTCCCCCTTGGACACAGGGGTTCAAAGTAGTTCCCCTCCCTTCAACCCACAGCTGTGAACCCATAGCCATTAAGGCCCAACCTTAGTGCCTCGTCTCTCCTCTGTTCTGCATCGGTGTATTTTTTCCTTCATCGAGTTTGATCAGTTCCCCAGTACTCGGCCCAACCAGCATTGTTCCCCTTCATCCATTCACCCAGCAACCCTCAACCCAATCGTTGGCTGCCGCATTAGTTTTTCCCAAGTGTGTCTACCCTTCCACCACCGAATTTCGGCAACCCACAACCCCATCCACCATCACTCACTTGCTTTTTGGTCTTCTGGCCACGTTTTTCAAGTGTCTGCACCCACGGCATTCAGCGTCCCCTTGGCAACAACTTTTCTTCCAGCATGGTTACCATCTCCTCTTAAAAATGTCAGCCCCTCCTCAATCCATGTCTTCGCCGCTCACCCTGTGGCGCCTCCTACCTTTTCTTTTCGGGGGAGAGAGAGAGTCAGAGAGTGCCTGCTCGGGGCCTCCTGGACCCCTCCTCCGACTCAACGGAAATCCAACAGCTTATCCACGAGTTTGGGAACCCCCCACCCTTAAATGAACACCATCCCAAACTTAAATGCTCAATATACTTGCCTCCGACCATTTGCACCCCGCATCCGTCACCCCATAATTAAACTGCTTTACTCATTCTTTATTTCCTTTCACTCCTACTAACTCACACTGATACTTAAATCAAACCAATCTAAATTAATTAAAGCCTCGTCTAAACTCTAATGCCTCAAGCTTGTTATCACTTTGACCATCCAAGCAACCACAATCCTGAGGTCTTTTTTATAAATTTTCGTGTTAAGTTGATATGTGAGCACGATATGTGGCTCACAGGTTGGGTACCAAGTCATGAGCTTGGAGGTCCACGGTATGTGGAGCTAATCATGCATGTGTGTGGGATGTGCATGTTACCGTTCGTGACACTTATTAGAGTTGCGAAGCAATCAAGATAAGATAAGGGACGCTAGCAAGGGTTTATTATTTGTATCGGACACCTACTACTATACCATCAATTGTCACACTATCAATTGTTGCAACACAAGAGAAGAACAAAATCAATAAACTGACAAAATTATATTATAACATGGTATTGGTAATTGGGGTTTTTTTGCGTCCTTCCAACAATTCATAATCTTCTTTAAAATACGGATAATGTTTATACTAAATTCATAGACAAATTCAAATTATTCTTTTATTGTATATGTTTCACTATCACTGTCTATTTATGAGATGTTGGATTTACTTTGTAGTTTATACTTTCACAAACTTTTGGCTAGTAATTCATACATCACTATAGTTTCATAAAGAGAGTTTTTTTTTCAATTTTCCTCAATAAAAATAAATATGTTTCTACATTATTTATTTCATTTGTAATCGGAACATCTTTTCTAGCTAGAATCTTTCTTTTCATTTTTGGAAGTTCAAATTTTATTCTGCTTGTAATTCACTATCCTCTCATATTTTTCCCTTATAAACTCTTATAACTATTTTATTCTCTACTTCAACAATCAATTCATCTTCTATCACCTCGTTGTTTACAATGTACAAATTGTGTAATATTATGCAAGTTGCTACAATATCGGACATGTTCCTTAAAAGTATTCTAGATCGCTTCATTATCAACCTCCATCCACCCTTCGAAATCACAAATGTTCTTTCCACACACATTCTAATTGAAAATTGAATAAAAATATAATTCATCTCTTTCTTGGATAATACAACATTTCTATCCTTGAACGGACATTACATCTAAGGCCTCACTAGATATGCACCATCTCCTATAAGTTTAAATGGCTGAAACTTACCTTCTACACATATACGTCCAATTGTTGTAACATGTAAAACAACCTAATTATGAAAATTTCATGCCCAACCAAATTAATAATCCCATAACATACAATTTGGTTCGGCATTTTTGGTTGAATTATTGAATGAAAATATTTTCTACAATATTAATCTTCTCCGCCAACTACTGGAACTAAAACATGAATATATGACTCATATTTTGTCCTTATGATGTAAGATATATCGTACATGCTCAAATCTTGAAGTTAAAATCCTAAAATGAGATTCACTTGGAGTTTGCACGAAAACTAGTTGAAGTTGCTTCCTAACAATTTTACAAAATTCTTACTATTTTTGACAATATGCTTTCATGGACTCCATTCAATTCTCTCATGCTTTGTAATCCATCACCACCTATGCTACCCTCTCTAGCATTGACCCAATATCCCTAAAACATGTATCATCTTTCTTCAAATAAAGATCCAACCTCTTACACAAAAAATTGAACGTAATTTGTTTCACTTGAGTTTGCTTCCTAGACTTATTTTCCATCCTTGAATCCAACAACAAACGGTCTACAAATCCGTATATATGTTCTTGACTTCACATGCTCCTCTTTTTATGCCTCATAAGCTTAAAATTGCAGACCTTTCCCATTCTCCTTGCAAAAGCAATGCTTGAATGTCTACAACATGTTCTACAAGTATATACAAAAACATGTATAATCATAAGAGCAAAATAAATCTCCTCTTCCTCTTTTCCATTGCAACCATGTTTGATGAAATTTAAGGTGAAAACAAGCAAAAATAAAAAGTGAAGAGAAGTGAAGCCAAGAGAAGACAAATTTTAATTTTTTTTCCCTTTCAAAACTGCCATTTTTGGGCGTATATTAAAAAAATTATCACATTCACTTTTTGGTGCATGGTCATTCCTCTTGGTCCACATTTGGTTTACACCTCATGAGGGGCCTAGGGGCTTTGTAAATTGATTTTTAATAAATTGGATCAGGGAAGTTGGACCATCAAGTCAGACCATGGGAAAATGTCATCTTCTATGGTCCGACTTCATGGTCCTCGGTGTAAACCGGCCCTAAGTGATCACAACATTATTGAGGATACAAAAGATCCCAAGATTCCATCGCACAATATTTTTTGTTGGCTCTGCCATGTGTGGAAGAAACAATGATTGCATTTGAAAATGAGCCAAAAGTTTGACCTCTATGCTTAAGGTGTTAAGACATCTCACTCGAGATACATGGGAACTCACAACTACATGCAATTGTGACATAACTTGTGGTTCTATGCATGCATGACACATTCTTGTTCACATGCAAGATAATAAGTAGGGTGTTGCCATAGTGATTAGTTGAAAATGCCACGTTGCGAATTTCATAAAAGGAACCAAGGCATTATTAGCCGTTTTTTTTTAGGGGGGGGGGTGAAAAGGTTGAATGGAGTAATCCAACCACGCCTTGCAAATCTAGTACTTTGTGATTCTATAGTTACTTGTTTTGTGTATGTGCATGTGCATTGGCTTGGCATCATGTTGTTACTATTTGGAAATCACTCTTCAACATTTCTTAGATTATTATTACATGTTGTTCGGAGCTTGTCATCTTGAAGTCAATCGTATGAGATTTGAAGTTTGTTGTCAAAGGTTTGTTGTGCATTGTGTTGTTAAATTTTTTAAAGGAGTTTGTTGGGAGTGTTGTGAGCTTTGAAGCCACTTGTCGTGGTTTGTTGTGAGTTGTTGTGTTTTATGAGCATGGAGGAGGCTTGCTAAAGCTTTATCCCAATTTATTTTATTTGTATGTAAATTTTGACGTGTTTTTACTATGGTGATATCTTTCAACTTTTGTTTCCTAAGCATGTCTTAATTAACCCCTAATGTCCGAGGCGACCATGATATGCTCATGTGCAGTTAACTTTGACCCTTTGACACTAGTTCAAATGATTTCTTGACTGTTCTTGTAACATATCTCACAATAATGAGATTCAAGAGGCATGTTCCACCCAACCTTAGAGCTTATATACTAGATACTACTATGAGTTGAGGTTCCCATCAACTAGTAGTTCCAGATATCTTAACTAGCTCTCCCTCCATGCCTTTAGGCTAACTCTAAGTACATTTAACTCATGGTCGTTACTTACGAGGTGATAACCTAGGGTAAGATCATATTCTCAACTAGTAGTGACTCCCTTTACCTTTAGAACTGCTAAAGCACCTAGGGTGGCACCTCTAGTCTTCTAGTAAAGGAGTTTAGTAAAACTAGAGGTTGTAAATAATAAATAATAAATAAATACACATTACACACCTCCCCACTTAGGAATGAAAGTTCGCGTTCATGTATTATCCCAAATCGTAGTGCATCAAGACATAGAGTCAAGACCACCACTAATTAAAGCAAGCCCTGGGATTTGAATTTGTACCCATGCTCCATGCCAATTGGCAGGGTGAAACAACTTAATAATAACACCCCGTTTACAAGATCTTGTGCAAACCTAAAAGAACAGAAGGTGTCTACCCTAAAGATTCCTTCCGCCTCAAACGTTTATGTGCAGCTGGGGCTTCACGGTCACGCTTGACACCTTTACGTGTTAACTTGTCCTCCGACTTGGCTACCGCATCCCAATACTCCTTGAGGACTTCTACACTCAAGTTGCATTCCGACTCCCATAAATTATGCTCAAGTGCATATCCGATCCATTTTATAAGATGGAATTTCTTGGGGCGAGAACGAGACCCTCTATCCTCATGTGAAAGCACACGTTCTACTTCATAAGATGCATCTTCCGCAAAGATTGGCGGAGGGGGAGGCTGTACCCTGCCATTAGCCACATAAGGCCTAAGAAGTGATACATGAAAGACATCGTGGATCTTAAATGTGTTTGGTAGTTGCACGCGGTATGCTACAACCTCTATCCTCTTGACTATCCGAAATGGACCAATCCACCTTGGTAAAAGTTTTCGAGCTCCTGGGATTTTCAACTTAATGTTGGTAGTACTTACAAGCACTTGCTAGTCCACCTCAAACGAAACCTCTCGTCTGTGTTTGTCAACATAGAACTTTTGTCGTTGTTGCGCATAATCAAATGTTTTTTTTGTCAAACCAATTACATCTGTCATATGCGCGACAAAATTCTACGCAACAGGGACTTGACACTTGTTGTTATCACTTATTGGTGTCCGGGGATGCTGACCATAATTAAGGACAAACGGAGTATTCCAAACTGACACTTGCCACGAGTTATTATATGCAAATTCAGCCACTGCAAGGAATTCATTCCAATCATCTTGCATTGGGTTGACATAATGCCGCAACATATCCTCTAGGATACGGTTTACCCGTTCCATTTGTCCGTCGGTTTGAAGATGGAACGCGGTGGACATGGCCAACTTTGTCCCCAAAAGACCATGTAACGCATCCCAAAACCTACTTGTGAATCTAACGTCCCTATCGTTTAGGATTACCTTGGGTAGACCATAAATCTCATAAACATGATCACGAAATAACCTTGTCGTTCCTTCAACAATTACATGCGTGGTGGTTGGTATAAAGTGGGCCACCTTGGACAACTTATCCACACACACAAAGATGACATCATAACCATTAGTATATAGAATCAAACCATAAATAAAATCTATACTTACCAATTCCTAATTACGATAAAAAATTTCCAATGGTTGTAACATATTTGTTGGCTTAATAATAGGGATCTTACTCCTTTTGCAAATATCACAAGATTTTATATAGCTTCTGATGGACCCTTGCATCTTAGGCCACCAAATGTTTACTCGCACCCTCTTATATGTTTTAGTTACTCCTACATGACTGCTATACATCACGTCATAGTATTCACGGAGCAAAAATGACCTGATATTCGATCATTGGAAGGACACATCTAGAACCACAACTGCCTTATTATACCACCAGATGTGGTTCTCATAAATAAAATGTTTCAGATTGTGCGGGTTTGAGAACCAATGATTAAGAGTATACCCGATAATGATAGTTTGATATAACTTCTGATCACTAACGAACTCTGGGTACCCCTTCACATTGTTGTCTCGCTATCCGGGATCACTTCGCATAGCGTCTGCAACTACCATTTGGAAGATCGAATTACTTGGAGCAGCCTTAGGTGTCATCAAGGCTTTTTGGCCACCTGTATTTAGTAGATTTTGACTTAGGGGATCGGCCATATTAATCCTTCTTGGTCGGTATACCCAACGGTAGACAAAAGTTTGCTCCAAGAACTCCAACCATTGAGCTCGATGCCTTGATAACGTCTGTTGTGTTTTTAAATACACTAGAGGATTATGATCTGTAACAATAGTACAATCTGCTCCTTTTAGGTAACACTGCCAGGTTCGCATGGCGTATACAATTGCTGCTAGTTCTTGCTCACCAGTAGTGTAATTTCTCTCACCTGGAGAAAATTTCTTACTCTCAAAAGCAATAGGTTTACCTCCCTCAAATAATATTACTCATGCGCCGAGTAAAGAAACATCACTTACGACCTCAAATGGCTCCCCTAACTTGGGTAAGGTCAGTATTGGCGCATATATTAAGGCATATTTAATATCCTCAAAAGCGCGCTCACAATCGTTAGTCCAATTGAACTTAACATTGCTTCGCGTCAGAGAAGTTAATGGTGCAACTAGAGTGGAATATCCATGAATGAATCTGCGAAAATAAATTGTAAAGCCCCAAGAAGGACCTAAGTTGTCCAACTTCAAGAGGCCTATGTCACTTTGCCACAATCTCTATTTTCCTAGGATCCACCTTAATGGCCTCTTTGCCTACTACATGTCCTAGATAGTGTAATTCATCCTTTCCAAAATGACACTTAGACATCTTTGCATAAAACTAATTCTCTCGTAGAATTTGAAGTACTTGTGCCAAATAGCTAACATGTTCCTCCTCATTCTTGGAAAAAAATTAAGATGTCATTCATATACACTAAAACAAACTTTCCGATGAACTTGTGAAAAACACAATTCATCACTCCCTGAAAAGTTGCCGGAGCATTAGTCAATCCAAAACTTAACACTTTGAATTGATAATGTCCAAACGGTGTTCAAAACGCCGTATTTGGTGCATCCTCCTCGGATATTCTAATCTGGTGATAACCTTGTGCCAAATCAAAAGATGAAAATACAGTAGAGCCTGCTAATTGGTCAAAAAAATCATCAATGCGAGGCAACGGATAATGATTCTTTACCGTTTGTTTGTTGAGTGCACGATAATCCACTACCATTCGCAACGCTCCGTCGTTTTTCTTGACAAACAAGATGGCAGACCCATAGGGCGATGAACTAGGCTCAATCCATACATTCTCCAAATATTCCTTGATCTGTCTTTTGGCCTCTTGCAACTCTAGAGGACTCAACCTATAGATTGGCCTAAATGACGGCTTGCCATCCGGCTTCATCATTTCCCACTTTGGAGGTAACCCTGTAGGTATAGGCTGAAAAACATCAACATATTCCTCCAACACTGTGGCATAAAGAGTTGCCACTGTGTCCTTTACATCATCTCCAACTGCATATGAATAAAACTTTATATCGTCCCGTCCTTTCGCACCTTGGGTATAGGTAGCGTCTATCGTTACAACATAGTTGATTAAACGCTTGATATCCTCCCATGGCCCACCGTCACCTCGTGGATCCACCATGACTTTGCTCCGAACATCCTCTTTAAGCCCAGAAATAAATCTTTCTACCTTGTCTCCCCTGGAGATAGGTGATTTCGTAATCTGGGAACACAGATGTTGGAACTCATTAGCATACTCATCCACAAAACCTCTATGTTTCAGAGTGCGGAGCTTATTCCGGGCCACCATTTCCTAGTTCACATTGCCATAGGCAGTGATGAGTGCATCCTGGAAATTGTCCTAGAGTAATGGATTTTTCCGTTCGGAGCTCCATTGCCAATACGTCCCAATGTTGTGCGACATTGGTCTCTAAATATGTAGACGCAATGACCACCCATTCCACATTGGGCACTTGACGTGCTGTCAAATACTTATGCATTTGAGCAAGCCATGCCAAAATAGTGACCTTAGACTTATCTTTGAATTTCTCCGGTTTAGTAGACGCAGTGGTGGACCGGACCTTGTCCGTGTCTTGGTATGTTTGTACGATAATCAACTTACATTCATGCGTATCCAAACACCGGTCATGCTTAGGATACATAGACATAAATTGGTCACACTGCGTCTCTATCTGTTGAAATTGATCATGGTAATCAATGAGTTTCCCCTCACAATATTCCCGGATCTTTATAGCTATCAGATGACCCATAGTTTCATCTGTATCTACGGATGCGGGAGATGTGATCACGGGAGGAAGTACAGGAAGGCTACCCTCAGTTGATGGACCAGATGTGTCCATGTCAGTGGCCATTGGACCAAACAAACACCTAAAACCCAAATAAAACGTTCAAATTTTGAAGAAAACCGGAAATAAAATACCAAAAAAAATTCTCAAAATTATAGAAATTACTTCAACTATGAATAAAAATAAAATTTTAGTTGATGACCGGCTGACCCGGTACTCAAGTCACGATGCAAAAGTTTTTCACCATGGGTGACCAACCGAACAGGTAATCACTGTTGGTGACCGGTTGTGCCGGTCTGCTGACGTCAATCGTTTCTGCGCGTTTGACTTCAGTTTCCAATACATTCCGAGATGAGGCACCATGCACAAATTCGGCGCATGCACAAATTCACGAGACGAGGGAAGTGAGGGATTCGATACACATCTGCTTGCATAGAAAATCAGAAACACCAAGGAATTAATCAGCCAAAAATATGAGCGAGAATGTGCATGCAGGGAGGCGCGGCATTTGTGCCGCGAGCGCTTTGAATTTCTTGATTCTGCTCGTTTCCTCGCTGAATTGTTCGTGGAATTGTTCGTGCGTCGCCTGGCTCAAATTCAGAGGTCTGACTCGCGATTTGCTTGCGCGTGCCCGCGTAGACTGAAACGGTAGAGATTCCTGACCTGAAGCGTTCGATCTTTCGTCTCCTCGTGATGCGGACTACATGCGATCAGTACCTCGGCATTCGTGTGTGCAAATCACATAGTCGATAATCTTAGTGGAGATCAGCGGGATTTTTCTACGAGCTCGCAGCCGTCGCCCGTTGCGCTATGCGTACGCGGCAGTTCGTACGCGTATGCGGCTCATAATACAAAAAATAAAATTACACCATTCCCCAAATTCTGCTCCCCATTTTCCCAAATCTCAACACAACAAAATGCACAGCGGAATAATAGCAACACCCAAAAATGAACACGGTTCAAGAGCTTTTGCTCTGATACCAATGTAACATATCTCACAATAATGAAATTCAAGAGGCATGTTCCACCCAACCTTAGAGCTTATATACTAGATACTACTATGAGTTGAGGCTCCCTTCAACTAGTAGTTCTAGATATCTTAACTAGCTCTCCCTCCATGCCTTTAGGATAACTCTAAGTACAATTAACTCATGGTCGTTACTTACGAGGTGATAACCTAGAATAAGACCATAGTCTCAACTAGTAGTGACTCCCTTTACCTTTAGAATTGCTAGAGCACCTAGGGTGGCACCTCTAGTCTTCTAGTAAAGGAGTTTAGGTGAACTAGAGGTTGTAAATAATCAATAAATAAGTAAATAAGTAAATACACGTTACACTTTTAATTACTCCTCTTGTTCATGTTTAAATTTGCTATATTATGTCATGTGGATGATTTTGATTAAATAAATTTTTTTGGATTCATTCAAATACGAGAGTGTGCTTTCAATTGGTTTACAATGGAACCGGTCTACAAACCAAAACTTGACATTTGTCACCTCTGTGGTTTAGGGGCAACATATCCTAACACATGTTTTTTTGTTGCCCTATGTGCAAATGATTCCCAATTGACTTGAAATTTTGCATGACACTTAAACGCAACATATTCTAAACATTTACTTTTAGAAATTTTAGTTAGACATGTTATGGTGGGTGTAAATCCATGTAAAAGGTGTGTAGTTGTGCCATCGCTGCCTCAAGTTGCAAAGCTTCCCAAAATATCCAAAATGAATGGTTTCAAGATTTGTGAGTTGATCTGAGTAGGCATATTGCCCCTCTTTTGAGCAAGGGTAACATGTTTTCATTATAGATGATTTGAGTGGAGGTTTGATCAAAAACCAACCCTAATCTAATTGCTAAACCACTAGCCTTCAAGACCACAATTGAAATTCCTATTATAATCTCCTACATAATAAAACTTCAACGTTTAAAATTTAGACTGTGAGTAGTCAACTATAACCTGAGAGTATTTATATGGCTGGATTTTTTTAAAAACTTCAAATCTTCAACTACATTTGCTAAAGGTAATGTCATATTTTCTCGGCAGATTTGAGGGAAATTAGGCTTGGGAAGTTAGGGGTTAATATTTCTAGGGCAGCCGCTTGTTTGATTTAGGTGTGCCTTCCAACAACGGTGCTGGGGCGGGTCACTTGGCCAGTCGCGCGAGACTCGCTGTGAGATCTCCGGGTAGCCCATGGTTTCTCAGGGTGTGAGAGGTTCGGAGGCCCGCCGAAAGGGAGGGTGGCTCGATGTCGTGGGGGGTCGCAAGGACGGCCTCACTTAAGACACATCCACCCAGGCCCTGGGCGACCCGATGTTTGGATGGGTCCCTGGTCGCACGAGACTCGTCCTGTCTTCGGGTGGCCCTGTTTTCTTAGGGTGAGGGAGCCCGTCCCGTCTGCTGAGGCCCGCCGAAAGGGAGGGTAGCCCGGTGCTGTGAGGGGTCGAAGGGTTAAGTCGCTTAACCTTATGAACAAGACGTAGGCCCTTGTAGACAGAGATCTTCTCCTTCCTTCGTCCGAGCTCCGCCATCGCCAGATCTGTCGCAGTGGTAACGCTGCCAGATCGCTTCGGAGCGTTCACTTCTCGCACCAACCGCACCATCGCAATGGCGTCCGAAGGAGTGCTGCTCACCATGGGAAACCCTCTGCTCGACATATCTGCAGTTGTCGACCAGAAGTTCCTCGACAAGTATGTTCCCGTCCTCTCTCTTTACGGCGTCAAGTGTCTTAAGAGGCTAGGGTTTTAGGCCGAGCTCCCCTGGCTCATTTTTCTGCGTGCTTATAAACCGCAGGAACTTTTGGCCCGTGATGGAGAAGATGCGAGCGGGCGAGCGATTTGTTGTGGTTTCCTTTGGCACTTAGTTGAGGAATTTCGTGTGCTACTTTTTAGGTGTATTTGTTCGCATTTTCTAGTTCTCTGAGAGTTGTTTACTGCCACTACGAGTGAATACAACGAGGATGAAGGATATATCCTCTGGATGTCTGCATTTTTAGGTTCTCCCTAAGAAAGATAGGGGTTATACATCGGATCCATTGCTGAGCTACAGTCTCCAAGTTGAACTTTGAAGCCTAAACAGAGTAAATAGAAAGAATTAGAACATTGTGTTTCTTAACTATAGTACGTCTTTCGTGTTTTTGGTGCATGAGCACTTATTCCTATCTGCTCATGGATCTAGAAATTGCATGAATAGAGTCGCTTAGGTGAGAAACTTGAGTAGGTCTTGAAATATACTTCTGAAGACCTATTTCAAGAAGTGTAGTATTCCTGTTTATGTGTCGTGTAGATGTAATTTTAATGCTTCCTGATCAACGTCGTTAGGATCTGTAGTTTAAAACAACATGCGTTGAACTTACTTGTGCTGATGGCAGGTACGGGTTGACAATGAACAATGCCATTCTTGCGGAGGCAAAGCACGTGCCCATGTATGTTTACTTTGAACATCTTAGTGATACGCTGTTGGATTTAATGTGGATATGGGAGATATTGTGAAGAAATCATGAATACGGGTGAATGTACTGTTATTTATTGTGTTACTTCAATTATTTCTTTGATAAAGACCCGTGAACTTAAAGAAGTCTGGTAGAAACCTGTGGAATGAGCTTCTCTTTGGTGCAAGATTCGGCACATGTCAGTCAGGAAATTGCTCAGTTTTTAGCAGTACTGACAAACTGATCCGGCAGGTATGACGAGCTTGCGACCCTCCCTGATGTGGAGTACATTGCGGGAGGTGCAACTCAAAATACTGCCAGGGTCGCTCAGGTACATATGATTAATTTATTGGCGAAGTGTCATTGACTTCCTCATTGTATATTTAGTATAATTTTTCAGTGTATCCACCTTCTTAAATGAATGGTACCGTTATGTTCAATTGAATTTAGAGACTCTTCGCTATTTTTATCATTAAAAACCGAAACTCCTTTGCAGTGGATCCTTCAAGAACCTAAGGCCGTTAGCTACATTGGTTGCGTTGGAAAGGACGAGTTTGGAAACCGAATGCATAAGCTTGCAAGCGAAGGTGGAGTCAATGTGAGTGCACTTTGAAACTTTTCTGAATTTCTAGACTATTTGCATTGCGTGATTGTGAGCACCTTAAATGTGTTTTTCGTTCATTCACTATTGAAAAGTTACACCTGATATTTATTTCGTTTGTGCGGTCACAGGTGCAATACCTTGTAGATGAGTCCACTGCCACAGGAACATGCGGAGTCCTTGTTATTGATGGAGAAAGGTAAGTTGTTGCATTTGAATAGCCAGATTTGGCTTTTTACTTCCCGGTCATTTCTCTTAGTTTTTCCTCTTGCCGGAGTATAGAGGTGAAGCTTTTACTGATTGAAGTGCGCCTTGGTGTGCATCAGATCCTTGGTTGCGAACCTGTCAGCTGCCAACAACTACAAGATTGATCATTTGAAGAAGCCAGAGAACTGGGCAGTTGGTGCGTATTTCTGCTCACTGATTGATATTGCTTTGGCTGCGTAACTACCAACAGGTTTTCTGGATCTGAGTGCGGAAGAACCTAGATCGTAGACTTCATAGTATGACGCAAGCGACGTATATGAATGAATGTAGATACGACGTATTGAACTTGATTTGCACAATTCAGGTATATTTGGTACAATAGACGCAGTTCCCATTGTAGTGTCTGTTGCCCGTGAGAACACTTCTTCTTATTCCCCGTGAAAGTGGAATGTTAATGCCTATTGTTGATAACTTGTGCAGTTGAGAAGGCCCAATTTTACTACAGTTCTGGGTTCTTCCTGACAGTGTCACCCGACTCTATGCTGGCGGTGGCCAAGCACGCTGCAGAGACCGGAAAGGTATGCTTGTCCGTAGTTTTGAACGCTGTATAGTGCTTTCTGAATATAAACAAGTGAGACATTGCCGAGACTCTGCCAATAGCGACTCATATTGTCGGACTGGTTCATGTGGGCAGACTTACATGGTCAACTTGGCCGCACCATTCATCTGCGAGTATTTCAAAACTCCCCTTATGGAGCTTTTTCCGTGAGTGTTCCTATCCAGTTCAAGCCTTATTCGTATTATGTTGCACTTGCATTACATCTCTGCACATTGCTAAACCGATCAATTATCTGTGTGCCTTTCAGATATGTTGACTTCATTTTCGGAAATGAGACCGAGGCTAAGACATTCTCTAAAGTTCAAGGCTGGGAGGTAAAATCCATCTTCTGGTTTTGCATTTCTGTGCATTACACTGGGTATTTTATGAAACGCTCTATTTCAGTTGTGTTTTTGAATTATGCATCTCTGCTGTGCTATTTTATGATTGGCTTAGGATGAGATTACCTGGATTTCCCAGTCACATCCAATGCGGAAGCTGACGGTGCTTACCCACGTTGTTCTATTTCAGACTGAAGACATCAAGGAGATTGCTTTGAAGTTGGCTGCTTTGCCTAAGGCCTGTGGAACACACAAGCGTGTGGCAGTCATCACCCAGGGTTCAGAACCTACAGTCGTTGCTGAAGACGGCAAGGTACTTAATATGATGGCACTCGTACTTATTAAGTTTATTTCTAATGTATGATGTCTTGTACTCTCATCTCATGCTGGAGGAACTGAGTGTGAATTTATTTTGTAACAGGTCACAGAGTTCCCAATCATTTCTATTTCAAAGGAGAAGTTGGTAGACACCAACGGTGCTGGTCAGTGCCTGCCCTTGTCCCTGAACACCTGCCCTCGCAATGTTAAACGTACATGCGTAATCTAAGTAGGAACACACGTTGCGGCTGTAAATTTATGAAACTCCGTCGTTGTTATGTTACGTCGCACTATGACCTGAGAAGGAGAACTGCATAAATTTCAGGAAGGAGAAGATTGCCTGGTTTAATTAGTAAACTATATTTTTAAAGTTCTGATTCAGGTCACTTTCTCTGATCTGCAGGTGATGCGTTTGTTGGAGGATTCTTGTCTCAACTGGTGCAGGGGAAGGAGATTGTAGAGTGCGTGAGAGCAGGAAACTATGCTGCTAATGTTATCATCCAGCGATCAGGCTGCACCTTGCCTTTGAAGCATACCTTCCACTGAGGGATATATGAGGACAAGATTAGTGTAACATGTCTGGTTTGTCATGAGAGGTGGCTCTTGGGAAACTGCTTTGTTTTCAATAGCCCCCTAGGCTGGCGGCATAATTGACTGAAACATTAACTGACTATTCTGGAGGGTGTCATGTGTTTGTTTCATGTTGCCCTCAATTTATTCTGCTCAAATCAGAGCTACGGTAGAAATTCCCTGATACATATGACGACGTGAGAGACTCATTTTTGAGATTTCCACTCATTTTCCAGTTATTGGCAAGCAGGATAATGAATACTCGAGTTTCAGAATCTCAACAACTGAACGGTCCTGCTCATTTTGTATTTTGCATTTGGTGTCATGCATCCTCATTAATAAAACTGACGTACGCATCCTTTGAACATGTTTGAAAATCTTTCCAATGCACACTCTGTTCAATCCAATAGTATTTGAGAATGCCGAATAGTACTACGAGGGAATGCCTTCGAATAGGACCTTAAAGTTCATAGTAAGCCCCCCATCTCTCGGTGCCCACTACACTCTGCTATCTTAAGGAATTAGCACATTTGACATCATCTTCAGGACTCCCATTTTTAAAATCAATTTCATTTCAATGGAGATGTTGTAACTTACCCTATGCGTCTTCAAATGCTGTGGGCTAATATATCATGTGCAATCGCAAAAGTTTCTCCGTTTTTATTGCGGAAATAGAGCTAATAATATTTCCCTCAATAATTGCCAGTGTCGTAAGTTCTATTGTAGAATGGAAGTCACGATGGCTGAAGTATTCATCTAGTAAAAACAAGCATTTTCCTTTCACATCCTAGCTTCTTCACACAAGCAGTGAGTGGGTGCTCAAACTTTCTGTTGCTATAATCTTGGTATATCCTATGGTGTATTTTAAATAGGATGCTTGGCCTTTGATAAAGCTACCCTAATGGAAACATTTGAGACGAAGATGTGTTGAAAAGAGGAAATGTTTTAAAAGGGGAACTTAATTTGGTCTGCTCATGGACGTCAACTAGAATCATGGATGAAATGTTCTTTGTATGGATTGAAAAACGAAGGGAAGCTCTGGAAATTGCTCTCCACTTGGATGAGAAGAAGGGAGAGAGGGAAAGAGAGAGAGAGGCAGGCTTATCCAGAGAGACACCAGGGGCCTTGGTGTTTCCACAAAGACTCCACTCTGCCAAGCCAGGCTTTAGACTCCAAGTCTAGTCTAAGTCTAGGCTACCCCCTGCACCCCTCCTGGCGCCGCTCCGCCGCTCCACCTCACAGACTCCCATCCCTTCATTAGAATCCATCCCTCGGAGGGAAGGAATCACCCTGCCCTCCTCCCAAACCCAGGAATCTATCTGCATTTCATTCCTGGGTTCGGCTGATCGCAGGATTGCAGCTTCGCAAGGTTGTGGGTTGTGGGTGTGGCGAATGATGAGATTGGGTTGCGGCGTCACCACACCACTGTACTACTTACTCCAGCACCACGAGGAATCTCAACACTTCTCTGCATTGGATTCCTGGGTTTTGGGGTTCGGGGGATTCGAAGATTTGGGTGCTTGGGTTTTCTTAGGTCTTGGGTACAGGTGATGTTTTGGTAGGTTTTCGAGGAGACAGGGGTTTAACTTGTATGGGACGCGATTTCGAGTTGCGGTGTGGGCAGTGGCAGGGACAGGATTGAACGTTTGAATTGTGGTTGAAGTGACTCTGAAAACCTGGAAATCTGTTGTCCAAGTCCCGCCGAATGCCGTTGTGGCGCTTTTCAGATTTGCTGTGACCAGTGTTGTTTGGGAATTTTTAGGGGGAGAAGGAAGAATAAGAAGAATAATTAGAAGAAGGGCTCTTGGTTGCCAGCCAGCATGAAGCTTGTGATGATTCGGGAGCCGACCTGAAAATGTGACAACATTTTCTTTACATATAGCCCCCCATTTGCATTGCACCTTAGACCTTGCAAGTCTCTCTTTTCCCCTCCTTTCAGTATGCGCAGGAAGCCTTGGTGAATTAGCTTAGAATCCGAGGGTGCAAGGCGGTGGAGTAAAAAAGTCCACTCTGATATCATCGTCATCATTTTCGACCATGTCGGCGTGAGGAAAAACGTCATAGGGGATGTCTGATACCAACTTATCTGAGCGGAGAAAGCCTTAGCAGTGGTAAAAATCATCATCATGGCACTCTCTTACCCGCCCTGTTTGGGCGAGGCGCGCATTTTAGTGAGGTGGGCGCTTCTGACCTTTTGTCCTCTTTCCTTGTGACCCCTCTTTTGTAAGTTAGTTACACATTGCATGTGTAACTTCATCCTTCTCGAATCTCATCACGAGGTGGATCCTGTTTGTACTTAACCCCCAAAACCCTACTAGGGTTTATACTCGCTTTCACATACATGCATTGGTAGGGTCGTGTACCGCTTGCTTTCATCATTGTTACGACACTAAGGAATTCTGGATGGATTCTTGGAGAGATTTCTCAAGGACCACCTTTTGGATTGGGTTCTGTGGCAAATTCACCAGGGTGGCGATATATTCAGGAATTTGCAGGTTGGATAGCTTTAGTTGAAGATGCAATGCAATGCAATGCATCCTCCAAATGTGTACTAAATTCGGACTATGAGCTCCATGAGGGAGAGCGAGGGTTTATGGGTGTAGAGGATCCTCCGATGTCAACTTGAGAGATGGAGGTTGCATCGCTTTGCAGGTTATACGAGGGGCCGAGAGGCAATGAAGATTGATGGAAGTGGTACTTAGGATAGGTTACCACATCCTCAATGTGTTTGCCTTTATCCATAACACCGACGGGGATACTTTTGCAGACTAAATATGCCCGCCTAAGATATCTAGGCGGAGGGTTCTTCAGGCCTTGTATGGAAACATCCAGGAAGTTGCACTCTAAATGGCAGGGGTGTTGTTGAGTAATACTATATATTTCTTTATTGTGCCTGTTCCAGTATCCATTTAGAAAGAAGTTCATGGGAGGCTATGGACTTAGCCTTGAGGGGATTATGGTTTGAATTCCCATATTGATAATTAGGTACGAGTTGACACTTGTTCATTCTGCTTGGGAGTTGTTTTTCTCCGCACTGACAGCTCTTTGTTTGTGAAATGTCTGTGTGCATAGGCCTACGTCAAACTTCTTATCATTTATAGCTTACTCAGACAAGCTGTCAGCTTCTTTATGCTTTAGAAATCCTTTCTGGTCAACTGGCACCCGAAAGTATCAACAGCGACGATATCGAAAGAGTATTCTGTTGCCATCTCAGAAACATGCAATCAAGACATCACAGAAGCTCTGGAGAGTTACGTCTGGGCCAACAGCAAGTTTGGCTCAAAGTAGCCAAACGGTAGTTGCTTCGGAGACTATTTTGTCATTCAGCTACATACCACCAGCTCTGAATCCTGAGGATGGGGATGGGGATGGGGGTGGGGATGGGGACGGGGACGGCGGAATGCCTCATAATAGTTCCACTAGTGTTGTTGATGTGCGAGAGTTGAAGCGGCGAGAGAGAATAGCACTTGCTAATAAAGGCAAGGTGCCATGGAACAAAGGGAGACAACATTCACCTGGTATGTTTTTTCTGCACACTATTTAGGATGGGATAGGTATAAATCCAGTGCACTGTAGCATCTTACTGTCTTATTGGTGGACATCATTGAAGTCTGGTCAAGGTTTGGTTTTGTTCAACAAGTGCATGACGGGTGGCTGGAAGAATTGTAATTTCTTGTGGGAGAGGAGATACTGATTAGCCAGGTTCTATACGTTTTGTGAAACTTGCAGAAACAATTGCGAAGATTAGGGAGCGGACAAAGAAGGCAATGCTCAATCCAAAAGTGAGACACACGGTCTATGCTTGCACCTCATTTTAAGAAGCATTCCCTTGCTGCTTGCAACCTTTATATTTCTGATGCATTCGTAAAATGCATATTTATTTGCAGCTGGCCTCAGCATCATCATCTCAGAAGCAATTAATGACATCCTTTACTGGTGGTTGTTTGGGGTTAGGTCCGGGAGAAACTGAGGAATTTTGGTAAAAACCAGAGGTAAAAAAACCTGAGTGTGTGTACAACCCTGTTTGCATTTTGATGCATACTGCTTGTTTCGAAGGGATGGCCCTGCCTCCTGTACAAAAGCGTGAGGTGGGATCATCATGAGCAGATCTTGTACCTTTCATAGCATCATTTGAAGGCTCCTGCCAGTGACACCATTTGCTTCCTTGTGCAGCGTTGAGACAAAGGCCAAAATCCGTGAGAAAATGGTAGGAGTGTGGGAGTCAAAGAAGTTGATTAAGAGAGCACAAGATACAATGTTTAAAGAATGGAAGGAGCTGGTTGCCAATGCTGCAAGGGTGGGCGACTCAGATGATGAAGAACATGAATGGAGCACTTATAGCAAATTATTGACTCAGTTGAGGCGAGATGTTTCTGATGCTACAAGGCGAGCAAAGCAAGTGGTGGTAGACCGACGAAAGGCCAACACACAAGCACGAAAAGCTGTGGGTGTTTCTGAAGCTCACCGTAAGGCGATCTCAGATGCCATCAAAGCCAAGTGGGAAGATCCGGTATGGAATTCAAAGCTCAAAACCTTTCACTTGTGTATTCTTGGAAATTTTTGGAAATTTCCTGTGGTAGGAATTAAATGTGCCAAACGCACCTTGAACACCTGGTCCTTACATCATTATCATATTCATCATGTGCCTATACAAGTTACAATGACATGTTCCTTAAGCTGCTAACAATCTTTACGCACCTTGCCCAACTATTTGGGCTATCTGAGCACCCGAGGAATGCTTCCACATGCTTTATAAGGTGCAGAGAGTTCACTGTACTGGCGTCACCAAGTTTTCTTTAAATAGTTGATGAAAGGTGGAGACAAGTAGTTGATCGATAGAAACAGAGACAAGGGTAAAAGGTTATCAAATATGGCATTTGTCAATGCTTCCTCAACACCATGGGCTACCCTGGTCATGTGAAAAGTGCTGAATGAGCCTGACATGTGGAGATGAATGATATTTTGGAACCATTGCAGGAGTACCGAGCACGAGTTTTTGCTGGGATGCAGAAAATTGACCCAGCCACAAGGATTCGGTCAACACAAAAGAATATGCAAAAGAAAACAGCGACACCCAAACAGAAAGCCTTAGATTTGGATGATGAGGAGGTTGTTGCTGCTGCTGAAGAGGTGCCTGTTCCTGTTCCAGTTGAGAAGAGGAAAGTGTCAGTAGCACCAGCAGTGATAGATGAAGATTTTATTGCCGAAGTTCTTGCGGAGGAGGTTACGGCAAAATCTCGAAGTGAGAGTGCCACAGCAGCCCGAATTAAAGGTCCACAAAAGGTGACACTGGTTAGACTGGAGGATAATAGTTTCGGTGTCGCAGGTGACAAGGAGGAACCTGTTACTGAGAGCCAAATTGTTCAACTGAAGGATGTCACTTTGCCAGTGAAGGGAGAGACTGTGCAGGCAGATTCCACTCAATCGATAAGTGTGGGTGAGAAAAATGTGGAGAAGACTGTAATGCAGCCCTCCCAAGTGTCATATAGGGACCCTCTTGTGCATGAGAAGCTACAAAAGATTAAACAGCTACGGGAAGGGCGTCTGGAGGTTGAGGCGAAACGCAAAGAAGCTGCAAACCGAGCACGGTGAGTATCTTCACACATCTGTGCTATATCGCACTTCTCTTTCATTTTTTTTCATGACCTGTGTCTTGTGCTCTTCAGAGAGTTTATCAACATAATAAATCAATACATATTTACCCTGTAGAGCAAAACCTCAGCCCTTTCATAACCATAAGAGCAGCAGGGTGTGCCCAATATCTGTCTTGATGTTGCACCGGCTTTGTGTGTCAAGGAAATGTAGTTTTACTTCTCCGCTGCCCAGTTGGAAGCATTCATGCAAGACAAGAGAGTCCTAAGTACTAGTGCCAATCCTTGTCATTTTTTAGAGCGTTAGGATTGCAATTGTTATGTGTTGTTTGTAATGCAATGATGTGATCACATATGTTTCCGTTAAAGGTGTCATTTCTCGTCAGCATTCGTTTACTCTTGGACCCGCTTGTGGGAATTCTCTTCTGCTTAGATCAGGTCAGGTCAAAAAGAGATAGGAAATCTGATGAAACATCTTGGGAAATTCTTTTGTCGTGGTCTTGTCTATGAGGTATTCTTAATGGTGGCTGAAGACCTTAACCAGGTCCCTTGAACTCCAAGGTTAACCCACCCTAAAGCTGGGATAGTGCTCAGATGGGTGACCTTTCTAGCACATAATTTCCGGTGCACCCTATCACTATGGTCCACTCAATCATAGTGGGAGTATCTGGGTGAAGTGGATATTTTCAACCAACCATGTGGGAACTTGAGGGCTTGCCTTTGGGTTGTAGATAGGTGCAGATCCACCTGTCCCCACCTGTTCAGGGTGTCCACCTTTGAAACAAGGCAGAAGTCTTTGAGGGCCTGTCTTGTGATGCCTGTCTCAGGATTACATTAAGACTTCAACCACCTTGAAGGCGAAGCAACACCATAATCCATACTGGTGGCAACACCAAAGTCAACTCGCCTCTTTCTTAGGATTTTTTTATTTTATTTATCTAATTTTAAGGTTGTGTGAACTAAATTGATTAAATGACATTTGTGTACTAGGATGCTGATCGCGGACGCAGAGAGAGCAGCAAATGCTCTTGAAAGAGCTGCGAAAACCGACAAAGCCACCATGGCTACATTGATTGAGACCCGACGGCTCATTGCAGAGGCCACAAGGTCCATGCAAGCCGCTGAAAGGGGTCAGACTCCAGATGGAGACGCAAACACAGATTTAAGTGAACCGAAACATATGGCGTCCTTACAGACGTCACCACGTCCAAAAAGCTCTGACCTCAAGGAGGACGAAGAAATATCCGCTTTGTCAATTGGTAGTGACTTTCACAGGCGGGTTTGGACTAGCAGCGATGACATGGTGGAGTGCCCGCACCCGATTCCACTTCGAGTCAGTGACTTGCGGTCTGGTAACCTGGAGCTGCGCATGAGTGAGTTAAAGGTAAAAGTTCAGAACGTGAGAAGTGGGTCTGTAGGAGGTTTGGTCTCAAGTCTCCCTGATTTGAGCAGAAACACAAAACCCACATTCGAAGCATCCACTGGCAATCAAGAACATGATCAGACCAGCAAAGCAGAACCTTACTCAAGAGTAGTAGAGGAGAGCCTGCAGAGCAAGGATGGACAAGGGTTTCCGCTACACAGTAGCAGTAGTAGCAGCGGCAAGAAGAAGTGGGTTCGAGGGCGCCTAGTTAGCACTGAGGAGGAGAACAGGACTTGACTTATTTGGTGATGAAAGCTATCACCCATTGTACAATCGATTGGGATATGAAACCATTGGTCGGATGATTCTTGCAGTCTCATCGTCTAAGATGAATAATTTTATTTTGGAATGCAGCAGCAGGTTAGTTGCAAATGTATTGAGGCATTGGACAGGAAATATATTGTGAAAGGGTTGCTTCTCCACTCTTTCGTTCCATCACATGCTCGTGGTGGATGAGAAGATTTGAGGTATGAGGATTTCAGTGTGTTTCTGTCAAGTTCCAGGTCATATCTACATAAACAGCATAAACAGGTTTTCTAAAGACATTGCAGAAGGTTGACCCTTAGAGATTTGGGGCTATCTATTGAAAATTGAGATGGACTTGAGATGAAGAATTGTCAATAGGCAACTGTTGTTTACAACATTAGACAAGTTGTTCCACACCATTGGAAGAGTACATCCATTTGCTTTAATGCTAAATTTCAGCATCTTGATGAACCAAATAACCTTGTAGAATAAGATTTTGATTTGCCACAAAGTCATAGCCAGGTATTGGTTAATGATACCGTGTCCTAGTGCTGAAAGTTAACAGTGTAATACAATTTGAAAGACACATAGAGTACAATCATATGTAAGGAGTGCTTGCTAAAAATACTTCTAGATATTGCATATAATTGTATGTGGGTTTCCTTCATGTACCTATCCATATTTGCACCTTAATTTCAACTTTTTTTTCATTCAATCATTCAATCAGAGAATCTGAGTAGATGAACAAGACAACGGTAGAACCGTGAGGCTCTGTCCTTTGCTATGAAAGACTACAATTGTAGTTGATTACTTTGCTCATGCCAATCCATGGTTATTCACTATACCAAGCCTTTCTTGGATTTTGTGCACCTTCTTCTCAAATACAGGTCAAGGATTGAAGTTACTCATTTATCACCCAATTTAAAAAATAATAATAATCAAGAACTGCCAAAATAACTATAGTTAACTAGGTTTCTTTCAATGAAGCAGTTATATATATATATATATATATATAAACTATAGATAACATCCACATTAAATACAGTGGACCAAAAATAACAAGAACACGTAACGTCCAAGTGTGAACACAAAGTGGTTAGGAAATTTGCTCTTGAAACAAAGAAGTTGATGCATAGTCTCTGTCCTACAGACAGAGCCAAGAAAGCTACTTCAACAAGGGTTATAATTCTAAGAAATAACCAAGGATAAAGTTTTTAACAAAAAAAATTGTCAATACGCTCTCCAAAGCACCAATGTATGTACAAACCTCTCAAATCACAAAATTCTACTCTTGAAATTCAATGGAGTGTATTTTGACCAATTTAGAGGACTATGACCTCTGATAAAATTATAATGTTCACTAAGGCATTATTCACTCCAAGTGCCAACTTGTGGTGATTTATCTTAAACCCTAATGCCAAAAGTTTAGTGGGTCCTACTCAAATCAAAGGTGTATCATAGAATATGAATAGAGTTTATACAAACAAGGAAGTTGCAAAGGGTGCATTTGAAACCACATCTGTATAGGAGGAATTGTATCTTCATCATTCATCTCTATGAAATCATTCTGGAACATTTTCCTTTACAAAAATATTCAAAGAGGAATTGAAGTACTTAAGCTTTGCTTTGATTGTCATAATCACTTGGTTTATTATTTGGTTCGACCTTCAATGACTTCACCATACTTAATGACTTTGAATATTTCTATAGAAATTAGAAATGATATATGCATGTGATCTCAATGTTGGTGTGTTTGTAATGTAATTACTTTGAGACAAAAATTTAATATTTGTCCCAAGTTAGGTGAGGGACTATGTGCTCAGACTTGTATCCATCATAGATGTTTGCACATCGCATGAGGTTGTGGAGAGATTTAAGGTAAGGGAGCCTAAACATACAATTTCTCATCATTTTTGGTGTAACTGAAATTCTTAGATCCATTCTTAACATGACAACTTCCAAGTAAGATTACAGATACGTGTTCATGACCAATTTCTCACCTAAGAGCAGAAAGGTTATTATTATAACTCATCACAATGATCCATCCATGAAGACAAGATATCATCCATATTCATTAGAGGGATATATGGCAATGATCGTATATGAGAATGGACTCCAAACACGTCTCGCTGTAAGATTTGAATATATGACCATAGAAGCATTCTTGGGACCCCTTGTGAAGCGGCCCTGAGAATTGTGCAGGCACTGTTTCAATATCCACACTTCAACTATACACTACAATATTGATGATTACTAGTACTACGTGTGAAGAGTATGTCGTAAGGTCTATTGAAGGGAATTTCGACTCCAGACATTTCTGGTCATCGGATGGGCTTGGAAATTGTCTCATCTGTGTAGTAGCTGTGAACTACCAGGATTATATTTTCAAATTTTGGACCAAAAGCAAAGATGTCAAATCTTCAAGATGATAATGTGCAATTTTTTTAATGACCATAGAAGCATTTTTTAATGTGTTCATGAAAACTTGGGACCCGTCTAAACCGGCCCTCACTGGGATAACATTACCCAACCCAATACTCTTAACTCCGTCGCGGAGTTCGATGCGGCTCCGATGCGGCTCCGGGGAGGTTCGGATGCCAGCTCCGGTGGGTTCGGGTGGGTTGGGGCAAAAATTGCCCCCTATTTTTTTGATTGGGTGGGGCCTTACTTGAACTCACAAGGGGCCTCCTAGAGTAATTTGGGACCGTAGAACCCAAATTCAGCAAAAAAAAACCAAAAAAAGTCATCAAGGGGCCAAAACGGGGAGGGCCAGAAAAATGGACCCACTGGAGCTGGCATATGAAACTCCCCGGAGCCGCATCGGAGCCGCATCGAGGTTGGGTAATGTTAGGGCCCTCAGTGCCCTCATACTAGAATCTACTGGGTTTTGAGGGTATTTTGCATTCATACCATAATCGAGTTCCGGGCCATGTAGGACCACTTGTCAATCACTCGGCGGCTTTCATGGCATTCATGATCTGTTGGCAAGTTACACGATCACCGTTATCATGTCCACTACAAGATTATAAAAGTGAAAGCGAGCGTGTCCAGGTGATGTCGTTTGATCATCAGCACATGGACGACACAGCCTGCTCTTATTCAAACCACTGAGAACTTTGAATACGGTTGTCAACACCAGGCGTGCGCACACAAGATAGGAGTATCCATAAATCTGAAGTTTCTTCACTGAGGTCTTTTAGTATTTGTCAAAGGCATTCACTGCAGGATCATTACCGTATCAACTATTTAATGTTGAGTCATGCTAAGGATGTATCTCATGTCCGAACCTAGGATGATATACTTGAATTCTCCTGTTTAAAGTCATAACAAAGTTCAGGACGGCAAGACAAGACTTCAGATGCAGCTGCCATCACACAACATCAATCTCATCGCCACAGCAGTGCGAGAACTGCAATAAGGTTCCATTGACTTCTCTGAAAATGGATGTATATGAACATTTGCTCAAAATCATTGACAAAACAATCTCTTCATTACAATACGGTTAATGTCTCATTTTACACGTCAATTTCAGAGTTCCACAAGTTCGTCGGGGGCGTAGTTGTTTGTGGAAATACCGGCGTAGTTCACTTTGTCAAACCTCACCACCACAGGGTATCTAACTCCGGCGACCTGTCCCATCACGACATGCAGAGCTTAGCGAAGAGAAACCTTCAACTCTATCACTACTAGTGAGCCGTGAAAGAAAGAGTGTTCATATCACAAAAAACCTGGGGCAGGGAAATGGCAATGTCAGCTCATACTCTCAGCAGATAGAGAATTTTGAGCAAATCACCAGATACTGCGCCGAAATTGGTAACAAACATTGCTTGTCTCAAAATTCTCCATCGCTTCAGCTTCTTCTATGCACGAAGAACGCTCATCGAAATATGCTATCTCTCTGCAGCTTTCCCTCGCTGAAATGGCGCACGACAAGAATGAAGGAGATCACAGAAGAGACTATCGTGCTGTATGAAAGACTTGTTCTCGACATCGCTGCTGCACTACGAGAAGACTACAGGTGCCGAATGCAGTCCACTGATTACTTAGCCTTCGTACTCAAGACAATGTAGTGACATAAAAGACCAGAATTGTAGAGCCAGGGTAGGTATTTACAAATTCATCATGCAGAGACCGAATTCAAAGACCGTCAGAAAGAGGGAGAAAGGCAAAGAGGAAGAGAAAGAGCTATCTCTTTCTTTGGCCTTCCATAGCTAGAACGGCTAATGAACAAGGATGGAAGAATTCACACAAGAGATCCATGCTGTATTAGAGACTCAAGGTCGACATCGACGCCACACTACGAAGAGACTACAAATGCAGAATGCACTAAATTGATTACATGGCCTTCGTACACACAGACATCGTACACTAGGCGATGGATTAACACAGGAGACCAGAATTTTGGAGCAAGGGCAGTAAACAGAGACTGAATTCAAAACCGTGAGAGAAAGAGCGGTCACCTGGTCGACGGCGACGACCTTGCCGGTGTCATTGTACCAGTAGCTCTCGCGCCTCAGGATCTTGACGGTGGAGCCCCTCTTAGGTCCCACGGGAGCAGGCTTGGCCTTCTCCTCCACTGCAGCTGGTGCGGCGGCCTCGTCCTCAGCTCTGATTGACAGCCTCACAACATTCCTGGCGGGGGCGATTCTGCACTCCACCTTGGTGGAGAAGAAGCTGCTCTTCACGGAGCCAACGACGCCGGAGGTCGATGCGAGCGCCGCGGAGCAGGAGGTAGCTGCAGCTGCGGCCGCCATTGCTGCAGGAACGGCAGGGGGAGAAGGAGAGGAAGGGGGAAGGGACGGAAAGGAAGGCGATGAGAGGAGAGGAGATGAGAAGGGAGAGAGAGCTTGGGGTTTTCTGGTGATGGCGTTGCCGGACTGTGCTGCAAATGGATAACGGAGCTCAGGCACAGCCAAGAGGGAGGGAGACGCTGCCCGGGGAGAAACTTTGGCGCCGGGCAGATAAGCGGGCGGGCGTGTGGAGATCGCGCGTGAGAAAGGGGCCAATTGGGAGGAAGCAGAATATTTGTATGGTGCCCTTTGGATGAGGTTGCAAAGGCTTCAGGCCGCGTTTGCATTGGACATCTACACTAACTTAACACCTTAACCCGTAAATGCCTGGGCGACCACAAAGTGCCCGATTTCTCTAGTCAAAGGGCCAATTGGTCAATTTTCAAATCTTTCTTGGAAATACTTCTTCTACAAGATGTTTAAGTTAGGTTATGAATGTTATCCACGAAATTATCTTAGGTCAAAACCAGATCACAAAACTTATAACTTTATTCAATTCATTCATATAGCAACCACAATTGTAATTTGGTACCGTGGTAGTAAACATTCAAAATAATGTGGAATGTCGATAATGTAGCGCAGGGCAACCTAATTGCACATATCAGTTTGTTTTGAAGTAGACATTGACATTGGATGTCATGTAATCTCCAATGTGCCAATTACGCTTCAGACAATTTTTCAAACTGCATCGTCAATTTTACAAGTGACAATTCATGGTGATGGAGATGAGTACAGTTGGGTTTGAAGTTTGAAAGGGAAGTTGGGAAGTCCTTAGGAAGGCACATTAAAGGTTAGGGCATTGGTTGCCAAGGATTTAGAGGTAGCAAGGAAGGAGGTTGAGAAAGGTGGTTCTTCTTTCAACGATATGGCATCTTTCGTTTCCGTCATGTGTAAGAAGGCTCAACTGTAATCTCATTGTCAAAGTACATTTCAATATGAGCATTGAGTGTTTTCCCACCCTTTGCAAAGCACAAGGTGGCTTAGGGTCTTTCCTCCAATTCATCTTTATGGCAGTCAATGGATAGGAAACTCTAGGTATCACTTTGGCAATGTTTAATTTAGACTTGAATTCATAGAAATGCCTCATTGAACTTTAAACCACTTGTTATGTGAGGATGATGGATGGTAACAGACTCAGTAGTTGTGGTAATAAGGTGACTCGGGGGTTGCTCAACGTAGCCGTATCAACCCATGAGGGTATACAAAAAGGATATTTATTGACCTAGACCTAACATGCATAGGATGTGGGTATTCTTTAACTAGTTATGTTAATATAACTAGGTTATTGTGAGTTTCAAATAAGTTGCAAGTTAACATATAGGGCCTCTAGGATCATTATAAGAATTGGATGGATCAAAAAAATTGAAATGTACACTACTTTGTAATGTAGGCCCATATTTTTATGATCCAACATCTGTATATGTGAATTAGGGATTAAATAAATGATTAGATAATATACAAACATGAATTTATTATTTGGATGTGCATTTTTTGTGTATTCTTGTTTTTAACCACAATCATTTTCTATATTAAGGGTCTTTCATAATGACTAATGCATGGTAGTTTGAGTTTCATATAAGCAAGGATTTGTGTGTTCAGTGCTCTCATTCAAATTGTGGCATTCAATGTTTGGTTTGCTTGGGTTTGTATTAATTTCACCTAATAAGCACCTCCGTAGACAAAGTTCATAATTCCAAATAAGCTTCGTAACTCATCTATTATGCATTATTATTTTTCTTTAGTTGCAGTCTCTATAGGTACTCTATTATGATTTTCTTTGTTCTCTGCTACCAAGACACACATGCCATGTTGGACAACCACAATATGGTCTCAAAACCCAATGTACTTGAAGATTTGATTGGGTTGTATAGTGGTTTATGAGCAAAAACTATGATATTAAAACCCAACTTGCATTTGGACTTGGCATGGGACCTAAGATTGAAATTCCTTTCTCACACCAAGTTTTTTTCTTCTTTAAGTTTAGACCCACATTATCTCTAGGAAAAATGGTGCCACCCAAAAGTTCCCCCACTTTGTTATGCCTAGTAGTACCTTTGCCCAAGGTACAAACAAAAGGGTCAAGTTTCATGGAGCGAACTAGGCACCATGGTTCAAAATGCTTGTTTGACTTCATGATGTGACTATCAAGGTTCATTGAAGGCTTAAAGTCTTAACACCCCCCCCCCCTTGCTTAGGACATAAAGGTCCCAAATAATGACATTTGTTGTTACCATGAAATGAAGAATTTTGATTGGAGGATAACTTAGAGGTTAAACAAAAAGTCAACGAACCATATTGTATGAATAGGGAAAAATGACAAGAAAGTGCACATTGCACACATTCTCACCCTTCATGGAAACGTACCAAGAGTTTGTGAGGGCATGGATTTTATTTTTTTATTTATTTTTATTTTTTGGGGGGGGGTGTTGCATGATGGAAGGGAGCATTTGTAGGCATACAAAAATGCTTGCCACCCCCTCCCATGGAGTTGACCCTAAGTTCATCATGCAATGGAGGTCCTTGAGGTCGAGGGCTACCGGGCCACCCATAAAAATGGCATCAATGAATGGCCTAATAAACCCTTCATGGACATGGACCCCCACCTCCATCTTATATGGCACCATTTAAAAAAAAAACCATTAGTCCTAACTTAAGATTACTCAAATGGAGGGTTTACATTAGAGTCCGAACCCAAGGAGTCCAGTGTCCACAAAATTTGATTTAACCCAACTTTTGGACTTAAGTGGTCTATAATGTATCATTATTGAATGTTGGTGTTTGACCTCATTGATGGATTGAAAATGATGGTTGAAAGGCCCTAACATTACCGAGCCCAATGGTGTTTACTGCGAAGTGGAAATCGAGGCCCGTCAGAACCATCTCAGTAAGTTAGGGCCTTGGGAGCCGCGACATGGCCTTGCCCGGGATGGAGCGCCACGTTGTTGGGCTCAACTGCCCGGTCACCCACCAAGGCCACGTCTGCCCCCATCATCACGCCCATTCCCTTGTTACAGGGCACATCATATCAGCGTCCATGCCTTCCATCATTGCATCCTATTGCCATGAGGATCATGTGGACCATGGCCGACATCCATCCACCGCCTAATCACCCTCGGGGATTGCGTTTTCCCTTCCTCTTTGAAAGAACTCCATCTAGCCATGGTTGTTGAATCATTGTAACTACACATTTCGGATTTCTGCCCCGATGGAGTGCCTTGCATCAAGTGATGCGATTGCAACAATGATGCGGTGAAGGGTCTATGGCCAAGATTAGCGACTGGAGCGTTTCTTTTCAAACATGGTGGAACCACGCTTCATTCTGATTGAAACCTAGGCAGTTAGCAAACAGTCCAGATTCCTGCCACAATGGGGTGTCTTGCATTTAGTGAAGTGAATGCAACATCGATGTAGTGAAATTATACACAAAAAATCATTTTGTGGAGCGCTTAGTCCACAGACCGTGGTTACAATCACCCTTTATGACTGCGTTTTTCATATATGTATTTGTAGACATGCATTCAACCTTCGCTTATGATTGATCGGAATGTACTCATTTAGTGCAGAGTTTGCATTTAAACCGCACTCCAGTGTTTGCAATCAGGTGATGTGACTGTAACAATGATGCAATGACGCTATGCAGAAAATATATTGTTATAATGATTATCGTGCTATGAATGTTCAACCTTCTTGAGTTTTGCAATGATGTTAGTCATGTTACACATGACATAATCACACTCCCTAACTTCCGATTGGTGCATTAGGTTGATTGAGCCCCTCATTTATGTTTCTCCATTGCCAACACAAGCCCTTGGAGGTCCTTTTAGCTGCCCAGGATATGTGCGCAGTGTTTTGAACGGTAATTGAAAGCTACCACTTTAACCTTAAAGCCATCTTGCGTGCCTCAAAAGGTAGAGTGTCTAGATGTCGTTTGGACTAGGTGATATACGAGTTGACAGAGGAAATTCTCTCCCATTATTGGTACCATGCAATGACAAAACAACATGGGTTTGTCCTCAACTTGAAACAAGAGCAATTCGTTATCAACGCAATGTTGAAAGCCAAAGAAATTCTCGACATTTGTGTCATTTTTCCCATTGCAAATGATGGTCCAACATCAGTAATATCCAAGAGCAATGCAGCAAAAGTGTACTCTATGTACAACCCATATTGTAAATGGGGTTCTTGTGATTGGATGTGGCCACTAAAGGGAAACATAGGCAAACATCATATTAAAGTCCTCATGATACTCCATCCTAGCCTTGCAGAAGGAACAATTACACATTATTGTGGATCCCTTGTAGGTACAGCCAAGGGAGGCCATGGTAACATGTTAGATCATGTTGTGCATTTCCCATATGATTGTTATGATATTGGACCACCCGGCCCTACCTCTACGGGGATGTGTGCTAGTGGCAGCCAATGTCTTACACCATCTAGGGAGGACATGGAAAAACATGTTTGTTCCCTTGTAATAGAGTTCACGGACATTGCCACATGCGACATTTTCTTGCTTAAACACCTCCTCGCGGACTTGCATGTTGTCCGAGGGAAACAACATACCTTGTTGGCTCAAATCAAACATGGATTGATGGAGCCATCACAAGCAGAGCTGCATTTTCGACCCAACGACGATGGCAGTAACATGTCCCTCAAGCGTAGGAAGGACTTCTTGGAGCGTTGGTGGTAGATGTATACTAACGCTCAACATTGTTTGTAACTTGCACATGCTACAAGCCCTTGCACATGTTACCATCCTTCCCACATGCGGGACGAGCTTTTGATGTTGCCCATATAAGGGCTTGACCTTTTCGATGTCCACAATTCCACCCTACCTTGTCTCACTCTTCTGTTTAAAGTGTGTAGTTATGTGCATTGCGATGCACTAGCGGTTGCCTGTTGGATGGAATTTTGCCTCGTACTTCTTTTTCCCTCACCATGGCGCATTCTCACATTGCACGTGTAAGTGCAACTGTTTGGAAGTGGTTTTGCAGATGCCCTAATGCCATTGGACCAGTTCATGGCATGTTTAGTGATGAGAAGTTCTACACGCCTCCAACAACTCCTCTGCATGCTGCTAAAGAGCAATATGTGGCCACAATTTATGCCTCCACTTCTATCTTGATGCTCCAAACACTTGCCCTACATAGGCCGCTATCACCAACACAGAGTGCTCGACTCATGTGACGACATGCTCATGTTGTTTGGTAGCTCACAACCCCACCTCTTATCGTCACGCCTCCCCCACCCGGTCCACTTAAGGCATACCAGCGACCCATTAAGGTGTATAGGCCAAGTTGGGCTCCTTAGTGTCATACCGTCTAATTTCAACAACTCCATGATGTTACATTGTCAACAATGTTTTCAAATGAATGATACATCTTCCCTATTTTTGGATATTGGTTTTGGTATTTCGTGTGTATTGGGGAATTCTCTTCATTTGCTCGTTGTATCATTTTGTTAATTCATTTGTTTATGGGTGTTGGAATGTGCATTGCACTGAAAACATTTTTGCCATTACCTGCATTGTTTCAAACAACGCTTGCCATAATTCACTTTACATGCACGAGAGTGATTGGGAGCCATGGTTCCGCCACAAGCACCACATGCACTTATTTTCCAACTATGTGAACATAATGGGTTCATATTATACATGATACATATCTTTAAGTTCAATCTGGGTGTGCGTGGCATGATAACAGTTTGTTAGTCACAAAAAAAAACACCTTGCGCTCTTTCTATTGAAACTCCACCCAATCATTATTTTCCTACAAATTCATGAACGCACTACTAAATTTTAGCCTTTGTAAAGTATCTAGCTTGTAACCTTCCAAACAACGCTAGTGACCTTCTAGTTTTTGCTTCAAAGGTGTGTAACTTAGGCAGGTGGTTGTTAAGTGGCATCTATAACTGCCTCTTGTGCAATTTGGGATACCTCAACAAATGTGTTCACAGCCACGACCATGGCCAGTAGGGCAATTTGGGATGTGCCAACCATGTCAAGTCCCACGTCCACATTTCGAGTTGTGCCATGTGAAAGTATGGGAGTGGGAGACACCGAATCTTGCCAATCAAAATCTAGTTGACTGGGCAAGTCTTGCAAAGTCCTCTTTTGGGTCATGAGTATGTAAAATGCGGGTCCAATATGTACGTCTCCATATGTGGAAAGAAACTTCGTTGCATCGTCTTTGGAATGTGGCTCCACTGGGGGTTGCACATCCTTGGACGCCTATGATTTGCCCAAATTGCATATGTTATCGACGTTGTCAGCAAAGGCATCCTCCACCTCACAGCAATGAACATCCGCTTCATGGTGATTGTGTGCTGGTAGATGCACTTCGGAATGCTTGCAACACTCTTTGACAACATTCTCTGCAACATATCAAAGTTTGTACATGCAGTCACTTGGCTCCTGCGGTGGAACCATCACATTTAGCAACCAATACAAACCAATACATTGTTATGTTGGTAGCCTTGGAAAGGGATGTTAAAAACAAAACATCATGTTACAAAACGGAATGTGTAAAATTACCAGGGTTGGCAAAGACATATCCGATGTCCAATTTCTCTCGATATTGTAGCCACCGTGCATAACATACAAGGGGGACGAAAAGGCAATGGGACGATCCCGAATCACCCAAACGTTAAGCCAAAACTGCTTGTTATGGAAGGTCATGTCTTAAACTGCTCTACATTGGGTTGAATTGCACCACATACGCAACTCTGCCCACCATTTAGGGGTGGCATTTCTTAGATCCCTCCAACCGCCTTCCACATCTGCAACCCCTTGGTGATGCGAATCCACTAGCTTGGCGCATACAAACGAGAGGAATTGTTTTTCCTTCAAGTACCTCAGTGCTAAGTGCCAAGCATGCGAACCATCTCCATCGACAACTTTGGCGAGCTTCAACCATTTCGTAATGTTAGCAGTAATGAGGCCATTCAAAGGGTGCAAAAACAAAGGGAGAAATAAACTATAATATTTAAGGAAACAACGAAGAAGGAGAACGGACCAAAGTACAAGGTAAACCTTTTTCACATGTAATTGTTGCAAAAACATAGTTGCACATCCCAACCCTCACCAACTGAATGAGACAAAGGGTATGTGCGATTGAAATTGGCGCAAAGAGGATTAACTACAAAAGAGAGATAGAAAAGGTGCCAACCCCAAGTAGCTTACAACAAACGTGGGTAATGTTTGTCATCCCATTGTTTCATGGCCTTGACAATGGCTTTGCTAACATTTTTTCTGACGGCCATCCTCCCATTGCTTACGTTGTTTCACCACCTCCCGCATTACGAATATGTGCTCAACATAAGTGAGTAGAACACTAATCTCTACGACTACAGTGGACGTATCATAAACGTTGTTGAGCATTCCCACGACAGTTTGCGTGATTGGTGGTGTTACCTCTCATTTGGCCTGCATCACCATGAAAGTCACATGTTATGAAGACATTATCATTCCTAAACACATGTTATAAATATAAAATGCAAAGAGAAGACGAATGGTAGGATGATTGCAGTTCACAATGTCTCACATTGTCCAGTGTTAGAAAAGTAATCGCAGAATATCATAAATTGCAAAGAATGCATGAATGCATGGGGAAAAAAATGTAGCTTGTACATGATGTGAAAGAGATTAAAATTTGTCATAGGCTGCAAACAACCTATCCATGAACAATGGATTGTTCTTCCATTTCTGAACCTCATCCTAGAAGGCATGATACTCGCCGTGCTCCAAATCAAATGTCAACAAACCACATGACAACAAATAGAACAAGTTGGGGGTTGTATTGGGGGCCTCATAGTTGGTTTGGGTATGTCCATCTTCACGGACCCACGTGTTGCACTTGCGGCTTTCATGTAGAAAGTTTGCCGATCCTTTCGGAGCCCCAATGTCATATCATGCGAACATGTTGAGGTCTCCATGTGAGTCACATGGGTAACAAGTGGCATAGGGGTAACGGGCGGCACATGCCCAACAGGAATGGGAGGAGCCAAAATGGCAACCCGGCCTATCTGGTGAGGGGTTGTGAGATTGTATAGGCATCACACAAATGGGGTGGGGAGGAGTTTCTACGGAGGCAACACTCAATGGACACACAATTCGTGTTTTGTTGGGTGTTTGCCGATCACCACCAACAGTTTGTCGCAAATGCAAAGGGCTTTGTTTCCTGTGCAAATTAATGAATTGTCGGCTTGAATGAAAAACGCCATGCCCATCCGCTATCTAGGCATGAGTACGTTTCTTGGGGCGGGCAGGGGGCGCTACAGGCTCATCATCGTTGTTATCTTCAAGGTCGACGAAATTTGGTGGTGCAGGCGAGGCAACACATTGTTTGGGAGGGAGTTGTGCTCTGGGTTTCCTTTACACCCGGACCTTTGTTGTTGGGGTTGGGCAGGCTTTCAATGTGTCGAGTGTGGGCTCCATGAATCGGCGCTCCTACACTCTGGCTCCGGGGGGAGGGTAAATGACGTCTTTAAGTGCATGGTTAAGATCTAGCCATATTGAATTGTCGTGGAGGTTGTCCCATATGGAGCCATCATCGCGCTGCAAAACAAGTTTTAGGTCCTTACGTTGTTTTGTTGTCTTGAGATTGGGGTAGACAGGGAGCTCCCACTTTGAGCCACTTGAATCCACAGGTCCACATGGGCAACCCCCGACTCGGTGATCTGTCAGCCGCAACTTGCTAGGAAAAAATCCTCTGCAATAGATGCATAATCAATCATCCCTAGCCTTGTGGACATTTTGAGAACAGTTGCGAGTACAGTCTAATTTTAGCTCAATGTATACACGCCTCCTCACGTCTTGTTCCACCCACCTAGCAGAGTCCTTGTTGACGTAGTATGTCACCTCGTCCTCTTCGGGCAGGGGTGTCTGTGGCTTGCGATCCATATTCTACAAACGACAATGGAAGTCAACGGCTAGAAACAAAAACAAAGATCGAGGGGGAATCACTGTCTGTGCCATGGGAAATGTGGCCCAACATGCGGGGTTGAGGGTTGTTGAAGCCCTCCATGGGAGGGTACACATCGATAGTCATGCCCACAAATGTCTCTAAGCGCATCCAAAATAACATCCTAAACCCTAAATAGTGAAAGGATATGAGTGCAATGCCTCCAAGAGGAGCAAGTGGCCAAAAAACAAAGAATGCCTAAGCATACAAAAAAATGCAATCTGCACTGCCACAAATGAGGAGGAAATACAATAATAAAAATGCAGCAAGAATAATGGGAGATGTGACATGTTACAAGACTGACCACTCCTGGGATGCCACACGCTCGTTGTAACCACCATCTATGGATGTTGCACTCGTGCGGCGATTAGAGTACTGCACAAAAATGTCAACCCTTGCTGTTGTGGTGGTAATTAAGCCATAAACTTGCACAAAATGAAGATGTCAATCACAAGTATGGACGCCAATCACAAGTTAGGGATTACAATTATGTGATGTGTAATATGATTGTCATGATTACATATCTTAAAAAGGAAGTACATTGACTAAATGGCAATCGTCATAACAACATTTTGCTTGTCATGATTCAACACGTCATTGTTGCATTCCCATCACTTCGTGGAAGAGACTGCAGTGTAGGATAAATCTAGGTTATAGTCAATCAAAGAACAATGGTTGATAGGACGTTTGCAAAGAAACGTGAAAAATGATGTCACGCTTCAGCGCATCATTGTTGCAATCCCATCACTTCGTGGAAGAGACTGCACTCTAAACCCTAAATTTAGGTTGTGAGGCAAATGATTAGGTTACACTCAATTAGAAGTGAAGGTTGATTGGACATTTGCAAAGAAGTATGAAAAGCAGTATCACTCACCTTAATTGTAACCACCATGTTTGAAAAGAAACGCTCGAGCCATTGATCTTGGTTGTAGACCTTTCACCACATCAGTGTTGCAATCGCATCACTTGATGCAAGGCACTCCATTGGGGCAGAAATCCGAAATGTGCAAGTTACAATGCTTCAACAACCATGGCTAGATGGAGGTCTTTCAAAGAGGAAGGGAAAACGTAGTCCCCGAGGGTGTTTAGGTTACCTCGGTGGATGGATGTCCGCCATGGTCCACATAGTCCTCATGGCAATAGGATGCAACGATGGAAGGCATGGACGCTGATATGATGTGCCCTGTAACAAGGGAATGGGCATGATGATGGGGGTCGACGTGGCCTCGGTGGGTGACCCGGTAGCCGAGCCCGACAGGGTAGCGCTCCAGCCCGAACAAGGCCAAGTCACGGCTCTCGAGGCCCTGACTTACTGAGATGGTTCTAACGGGCCTCGATTTCTGCTTCACAGTAAACATGGTTGGGTTCGGTAATGTTAGGAGTTGAGAGGAGGTTGGGAACATTCATGAAGTTGATTGTCACAATGAGATTGATATTATATTGTGTTGAGCATTGGTCCCAATTTTGGGGTGGAGAATATGTTTTTGTGAGTTGGAACCATGAGAATTTCCCGTCAAAATGGTGGCATATAGGTGTCAATTAAGTTTCTCACATACTTTGGACTCAATACTAATGTAAACAAATTTGGTCTAATTTTGACATGTTGTCCAAGAGGATTGCTCAATGTGTGGATTTTCTCTAGAGCTAGGCCTTGATGTAAACTGATGCTTAACCCCTAAACATTGACCCCTGACATTATGTGATCAAACTTCACTTTCAATAAATTTGACGCCCAAATTTCATTTATATATATATATATGGAATGTTTTTGAAAGATTCTTCTTATGACATGAACAAACATACTTATCTATCGACACTTAGATTTTCAAAAATCTTGTTCAATAAGAATGGACTCAAAGAACTTGACTTCATTGATTGGACTTACACTATAAACTCCGTATCATCACACTTGGGGCAACCAAAGTGTGTGTGTGATATTAAGGAGTTATGTTGTGTTGGCATGGATGCGTGATAAAAGAAAATCAATGTAGCATGTGGCATTATGGAATGACACAATGTCAACATGACAATAATGACAATGTGACACGTGCAAGTGCGTGGTTTGAATTCTTTGATGGCTCCCATGATATATGGAATGGAAAGGTGACAATAAGAAGTGAGATTTAATTGAGAACATTCAATTCCTAGGGTTTCGGGATATAAGAGTAGGTGTGACATTAAGAAGGTTGATATTACGGAGTTTAGAGTGTTAGATTCAAGTTAAAAAATATTTAATAAGATAAGTGGCATTTAGGGGAACCAAACCCCAAGTCTTAAAACAAGGGTATATGGGATTTAGACTTGATGGAAGCAAATTGGTAAGTTGACATGTGAGTGGAGGAAGACCCAATACACACACACACACGCACACTCTCTTTCTCTCACATCGATCAATCTTTCACCCGATCCTTCCGCATTAGGGCTTGCTCACTCTTCCCATTTCGCATTAGGTGAGGAGCTTTCGCTATTACCTGTGGAAGGATCGTGGCAATGTTCTTTTTCTAGGGAAGCAAGCAGGCGCTAAAGCTACGACGAGTGGAGTGGCGATGATGGAAGCGAAGGATCTGTGTGGTTAGGGTTTAGGGTTTAGGTCGATCGACCTTGGTGTGTGTGTATGTGCGTGCGCTGTTTTCAGTCGTGCTACAATGTTCACCCCGGGTCGCGCGAAGAAGCAAACTCCGAGTAGAGTGCGAGGAGAGAGCTACGGGGGTGAGATTGTGGGGACGCCAACGTCCGTGCCGTCTTCTGTTGCTGCGTCGCGCCCGTCGCTGTCGCCATGGCCATCTCCTGCTCCCACTGCCAATGTTCCCAGGTAATCTTCGAGGTTGATTGAAATGCTTGCTGTGTGGGTAGAGGTTTTAGTTGTCCAGCAATAGCTCTTCGGGAGCATATGGAGTGAAATAGTCTGATGAATTGGGCAATGTAAGTAACGTGAGTGACGTTTTGAGCATTTCAGGATATGGAGGGGTTGGATAACAAAAGAAAAATTGTATGATCATGTTAAGGTGAGCGGGTCTTAAATGAATGCTTTTAACTCTGCACCCACTTCTCGTAGGATATGAAATACGCAATTAGTGCAAGATGACTAGCAAATCCACATCGTGCCTGTGGACACCTTCCTTATAATTTTCGGAGCTCATATGAATATCTCATTCATTATCAAATGAAGATTCTCTCATCAATTGATCATTTTGGTGTCCCCGATTATGTTGACTATCGAGTTTAGAATGGTTAACAGAATTTGCGCACTTCGTCCAATTTTTTTCAAACACATGTCATTTTGGTGCCCATCTTTGATCTACAGATCATACACACCATTCAAGTGTAGGTGTCCGTTTAAGATGAGTAATCGAATTAGGCCCACTTACCTTAATTGAATCCAAATCAGGAACATGAAATTTGAGCTTGCTAAGTCTGGAGTCCATGTGAACATATTATGAATTCTTGAAGTGAAACTCAAAGATGACCTATCATGGTTTTCTTTCAAATATATGTATTTCAGACTTGCATATATGCAAATGCATTGGAAACCATTGTAGGTCACTCCAGATTATGTGCACCCACCTTACTCCTTCGTTGTGGATATCAGACATAAGCACTGAAGTTCTTTCAACGGTGTATTTTAAAGGGGTACCCGTTTTCATGGGTCTTATTGAAATGGCAATTTTGATGAGATAGTTATCCCCCAGTTTAGAGGATACGAGGTCTCGAATACTCTCTTGTAATCGACCAGTAGAGGGCCCAAGTTGCTTCTGGGGGTATGTTTTCACATTTATAATATAACCAAGCAACTATGCAGAATAAATCTACTGCAATTCTTCGTGCTGTTTTCTAAGTTAGCTCAATCTCCATGGGAAAAAAAAATTCTCATGTTGTAAACCTGAAAGGTGTAAGGATGAGAATCTCGGGCACTAAAAGTTGGACATCCTTCATAGTTTTAAAGTCTTACAGAAAAGACAGTTTGCAGCAGTGTAGACTACAGTAATTACTGTTAGCCATATTTGTTGTAACCTAATTGACAGAATGACCTGGAGTGTGGTACCCCTTAATTCTGCTCGGTAATCCCCAATTGAACGTGATGGTTGCTTTTGAATGATGCCCTCATAATGGGTTTTCGATACAGTGTGAAAATGCCTGTGAAACTTCTGAAGGCTGTCTATGACTAATTGGGTATTGAGCAGGACATTCTTATGTAGAAATATGATCATCTATGGGCATAAGGAGCAGTTTTTCCTAATCTAGATTGCATTTCACAAAGATCTGATTGGATTCCATGAGCAATTCTGAGGTGTGGCTCTTATGAACTGGTCATGAATCATGAGTTGGGGACTTGGCCAACCACTTGATGGGCAATGAGTTGGCGCTTCTCACTTGTATTATAACCTACATGCATGTCCTTCATAATTTCTACATGTTTTCTTGGAGCAGTTGGAAGAGCTTCGTAAACTTTATACTTTTCTTGTGTTGTTGTTTGTCAGCTCAAGGAATTAGGGTTGACAGGCCACATCTCATCTAGGTGCTCTCAATTGCATCTAACTAAATTTTTTTCTGGAAAGCAGAATCTGGAAATTGTCATTCACGTTATTTTGAATTTTTTTTGATACTAAACTTGGTGCTAGCAATGAGTTCTGACTGTCAACATTTAGCAGTTCTTAAGTTCTATACAAATTGTTGGGGTCATATTAGATATTACATTTCAAGCCCTGAAATTGGACTGCAAATGTGGCAGGACAAGCATTGTGAATCGAACTGGGGATAAAGGAGGTGGTACAGATGGAAACCAACCTGTATTTGTGTGCGATCTACCTCAACAGCTTCGTGCTCTCCACAGTGATTCTGCACTTTCCTCTCAACCAGGTATGGTGGACATATGAATTGAGTATTGCCAGAACTGTTTTATTCTGGAACTAAAAGGTCAAAATCATATACTGCTTATTCTTGACGGCCTTCTCAGTAATTTGGAGAACTGTTAGTTTTTCTAGTGCTTGAAGAAATATCTTCAATGCTTATGCAGATGGAGCAGGACTACAAGGTGGCATGGATGGTAGGAGTGGGTTATCCTGGGTACTACAAGGAAATCAGTTGTATGTGTGGAGCCACCTACGGAGTAGGAGCTGCGTCCTCAATATGCCTCGGTTGGGAAGGTTAAACAAAGATGATACATGGCTAGTCAGCCTTGTGCCACATCAACTTGATGAAGATGTGGAGTCCTCTTATATCAAGGGCTGTGACTCAGTGAGTGTTGTGATGTGCTCCAGCAAAACTCTAGCAGTTGTTTACTGGCCTGATGCCTTCTCAAATGGTGATAAGGAGGCACTCACAAGCATGGAATCTGAGGACACTGCAACAGCGTCTCCCTTGAATGATGAGAAGCGTATTACCCGCAGGTTGTCTGGCTGGACAGGAGCCACAGGAACCCCAATAGTCACATCAATACAAGCGACGGCAACCAGCACTCCAGGCAACTGTGTAGCTATTGTGGGGCGGTCTGATGGGGAGCTGTGGAGATTCAATTGTACCGCAGAGAATATCTCCCGGGAAAGCATTGTGCGCGAGGTTACAGTGGCTGAGGTAGGCTACAGCATTTTTGTGGCAGATAGTAGCAGTGCAAGATCTATTGTATGGCTGGGCCCTGCTCAGGGATCTTCTCGGGAGTTTCTGCTACTAACAGCACAAAGCATAGAGTGCTGGGAGGTAGAGCTCACACCGAACGGAAAGGTTTCAAAAGTGTGGACATACGAAATTTCAAATGACAAGGATGTTATGTATGACTTGTCTGGACAGAAGCAGGTATGGTTACTGGATTTACAGCTAGATGAATCAGGAAAAGAGTTCACTATGTTGGTTGCCTCCTTCAGCAAGGACAGAATAACCAGCTCAAGCTACATGCAGTATGTTCTCCATTATTTTAGCCATTATAGCAAAGGAGAAGTCAAGCGCAAAGCACCCCCACAAGTGATTTTGCCCAAGGCTCGTGTAGAAGAGGAATCCTTCTTATACTCAATGCGATTGCGGGTAGGTGGGCAGCCAGCAGGCTCTGCTCTAATTCTTGCTGCAGATGGGACAGCCACCATTGCACATGTGGGTCATGGTGGGAATGTCAGGTTGTATAAGTTTGAGTTGGCCTGGGGAGCTGGGAAGGTGTTGGATGCCTGTGTCATTCCTGCTGATGAACCGGGTGCTTGGTTAGTGCTCACGGAGCAGGCAGGGGTCTGGGCTATTCCAGCCAAGGCAGTCTTCACAGGCGGAGTTGAGCCCCCAGAGCGTAGTTTATCTCGCCGTGGGAGTAACAATGAGGAGACAAGTAAAGAGAACCGGACCCAAATGGTGGTTGATGAAGATCTGGCATTGGAACGGACAAGTTCAGAGCCTGGTATGGGATCGTGCCCTAGTTTTTAAGAGAATGTGAAAATTTGATTTGTATGAGAGACCCCTTGACTCTCTGTAGACACAGAGATACGTATTGAGGTTCTTGGTGTCTACTAGTTTATCACAGAAAATATGGTATTTTGATTTTCAGTCCTGAAGTTATGATCCCCTGGCCTTGGATGTGATGATTGTGAGAATTACACTGCAATCCTGTACCACCATGATATGTATATGGACATGTAAATACAATAAAATCATACAGTAATGAAATTTCCAATCAAGTCTTACTTCCATACAATGAATGTCTGAGCATTCCATTCTGGAGATATTGTAGGTGAGACGAGCATGGACCTTGCTGTAGTCCCACACCCTTCACAGGATGAGGAAGCAGAAGCCATTGTGGGGAGACTATTTCAGCAGTATTTGAGTTCTGGACATGCAAACTCAGCATTGAACAAACTGCAACGTGCGGGGGCCTTTGAGAGAGATGGTGATAGGAATGTGTTTGCACGTACCAGTCGTGCCCTGGTGGATACATTTGCAAAGCATTGGGCATCTGGGGGTGGATCTGGGTTGGCTGTTATTGCAACTGTCTCGTCACAGCTTGCAGAGAAGCAGCGGAGACACCAGCAGTATCTAAACTTTCTTGCTGCCACGAAGTGCCATGAAGAACTTCAAAACAACCAGAGTATGTATTTCTGATCTGCTTATGCTTGCTTGGAGTGTAAAATGGTACCATTTTGTACCAACGACACTATGTGTGGATTCCAAAACCGACAAGAATATGTGCAAGGGCATGACTTTTGTAGTGCTTCTAGGGTGATGTTTGTATCACTGAATTGAGCTTGTGAAGATGTTGAAAACTTACCAATTTGAGAAGCTGGATCTTGAATTGCAGGAGCTGCATTGAATGAAATCATGGAGCACGGAGAGAAGCTGGCAGGCATGGTGGCACTTCGAGAGTTGAATAATAGTCGTGCACAGGCTAGTCCTACATCCCCCACCCTTGTGCAATACAATCCTGGAGAATTAAGTGGAGCACAGTGGGACATGGTTCAACTTGTGGGAGACAAGGCACGCAGAAATAATGTCGTACTGATGGACCGGGACAAAGTGGAGGTCTTCTACACACGGGTGTCTGAATTAGAAGAGCTTTTTGCCTGCATACAACAACATGCCGCTGTACTTGTCCAACGAGACCAGTCTGTGCGCATCCAGATTGAACGAGCGTGTGAGCTTGCTTCTGTCTGTAGCACCGTGTTGCAAGTGGCCATATCTTACCGTGACACACAACAGGGATGGTATCCATCACCCGAAGGCCTGACCCCATGGTTCTGTAAACAGACAGTGCGTGCTGGTGTATGGAAGGTTGCAACGATGCTACTAGAACTGAAGGTTGAGGCAAATATGAGTGAACCAACATTGACAGAAGAGGTGATGAGACAGGTAGAAGAGATGGCAGACCTCCTGTTGGAATCCTATGCAGGGGCTATCACTGCCAAAGTAGAACGGGAAGAAGAGTACAGGGGTTTGCAGATGGAGTACTGGACTCGAAGGGACTTTCTTCTATCTTCTCTTCAGCAGCATGCTTATGAAGTTGCTGGACAGGTTCCTACGTGCCTGTTCACTTGTTCCAGGATCTTGCTTGTCTTCTTTCTGCCCCATATCCTGCTACTGTCATATACCTGCAATGTTGTTTGTATCTTGATACTGGTTTGTATAGATTAATGACATGATCAATTGACGAGTCTTGTAGAAACTAGTGATTAGGCTGAATTGCTGTGAATGGATATTATTGCAGAACATCAGAAGGGGTGATGGAGCTGAACGGCAAAGGTTAAGCATACTACAGAAGCTCTATGCCCCACTGATTGCACTGGCACGGCGCCATGCAGCTTTCCCCAGTCTTCTTCAGATGTGTAGAGACCTTGATGACGAGAAGCGCTTGCGCAGCTTGATGGTGTGTGTACCCTCAACCTGCAATATTTCTGGGCACTTTCTTTATTGGAACCCAAGGTCCTCTGTGTCTCTCCCTGTCATTGTGTCTTCATTCATGAAATCGGAGTCTGTATAGATATTTTCCTACTGGTCCACCTGTACTTCTTAGCTATAATTGCATTAGGATATGGGTTCTAATCTGCCTAAATGAAATTGCTGAGTATGAAATTACCTGGGTGACATTATGGTTTCCCCGTTTAGCTTCCATTAATCCTTTATTTTATGGGACCTGGTTGGTTACACGAGAGAAGTTACACCAGAGAGGAGAGACAACCTTGATGTTTATTTTCCCAGAGGTCTGTACGTTGTGGAGAGGGCAGAGTGACGCACAGACTTTACACACATTTTAGGCTTCTGTGATGGATTTTCCAGTGATTGTGTTCATTGGGGTGACCTGGTATAATGCAGAAAGAAAGCATGGGACTGAAAGAGGGACGATTCAGTCGCTTTGTGTTTGATCGACACTACCAAGAAGGCCAATTTGCTTGCCTCCTCCGATTTGGGGAGGATTTCGGGGAGGAGGTGGCATCTTACCTTGAACAACACCCCCCACTCCTATGGCTGCATCAGTTGCACCTCCGCCGATTCACACGAGCAGCTTCCACTTTGCATGCTTTGGCCTTCTCTCAAAAATCTTCTGCATCATTAGATATTAGGCACCGCAGACGAATGTTGCACCTGGCCAAGCTCTCAGCTCTCGCAGGTAACTGTCTAAGCATCTCTACAATCTATAATGGCTATTTGAATCATCTACAATTTTTACATTGCTTAATGAGATTCTAAGAAGTCAGTTGATTGTTTAAATTGGTTAGTTATTCTGTAAGGCAAAATTTCCTGATACTGATCATGTTTATTATTGTCAAGTTGTCAAGTTGTGTCTCTGGACTGCTATTCAACTCTTGGCATAGGTTTCTAGGTGCCAAATCAGGTGATAATGGTAGTTATTATTTGTGACACATGTTGTTTCTTATGCAGGAGGGGCAGCAGGGGTAGAGGAAGTGTATCGAGTGGAAGCAGATGTAGATATCTTGGCAGTACAGGTACCCTTTAACATCAAGTTTGCAGCTACACATGTGATATATTGAGTATTGCTGGTTCTCGCATGTTCTGATCACATTGAGAATAATTACCTTGAAGGGTAGCAGAAGAATAATCTCTGTTTCTTCATGCTTTTGGTTTTTTTGTTCTTTCTGATGTAACTCGCAGTAGCTGGTCCCATTCCTTGTGTATCCGCTAGATTTCAAGCCTGATGCATCATTGTGAAAAATTTCAGGAAGCAGCGGCAAGTTTAGGGGTAATCGGGAGGGGAGTTGTTACACCAGGCCAATTAGTTGAGGCTTGCTTGAACAGCGGCAACAGAGACTTGATACTTGGGGCATTCCAAGTTTTCACCAGTGCTGGGTCAAAGTTCTGTAGCGGCAACCACAGCCTACTGGAAGAAGCATGGTTACGCGCCGTAGATCAAGATGATTGGTTGGACATGAAGCGAACCTCTGAAGAAGAGGGGTGGACTGAGGAGCATGTCATGCAAGTTTTGCATGAGTCACTTCTCTATCAGGTTTCGAGACACTGCTATCAAGAGTGTCGAAGACTTTGTATGTCACTGGACCAAGAAGTTGCAGACAGGAATGTCAGCACTTTTGCTAAAGATTTCAGTCCTGATGAAGTCGAGAGTGTGATTGCAAAGCACCCAAATTTCTCAGAGGCAGGTCATGCCATGCTTACAGCGTTTCGGTTGGGTTTTGGTATGGAAAGTGTTCCACTGGAGAAGGAGATTGAGGAGATGGTTGAGGTCTAAACAAGCCATTTGGTACAAGGTTGACTGCCACAATATTGTGGATAACTTTTTCCCAACAAATTGTGCGGTTTCCTTCATGCTCTAGTAGATGACATCAAAGTGGGAGGCAAAAAACTATTTTTGGAATTCCTATTCCAGCAAACAAGCGCACTGTCACATTATTGTCAAGAATGCCATGACTCCAGGGGAGATGTCTAGCATAGGTTCCAGGTGCACCAACCAGAACTATATTCTTTTGACTCCCGACAGACTAAATGTCATTTTAGAATGGGGCTAAAGCATTGTTCACTTCATACCAAGATGGGTGTTGATTTACTGACTACTGGAGCTCCAGACAACGGACGAAGGATCAGCAGGGGTACTGGTGATAAAACTTGACTGAGGTGGAGATTTAAAATATCGAATGTGGGGTGGTGTTTGTAGAGCTTGTGCTAATACAAATTATCAAAGAGGCATACCTACTATGAGTGGTAGTAAATTGCAATCATAGTGGGTGGGTCCATGTACTATGACTCTTTTATGCTTACCACAACCATGTGATACCACCAAGTCATTAGTCTACCAGAGCATGGAGATATAGTTCCTGCATGGCAAGAATGTAAGTTAAGACGTTTTTGATACTGCTCAAGGACAGCAAGGAAGTTTATACTTGCTCCTTCCACAAGATTTGTAGAGCACTTGCCTCCCATTGCTCAAGATTGTTCCTTCCCGTCCTTGTACATCTGATCCTTCCAGACGACTTTCTGAACAGGGAATGCATTCTTGATGTACTTTATTGTGATTGTCTTTCCTTTGTATTAGTCTTGGATAGAATTATATTACGCTCTTCTCATTTTAGGATTCCATGAAGAATATATTTAGGGCTGTCAGTGACGCAAGGCATGTGGGCCTTACATGGTCTTGACACCTATATTTGAGTCGTATATGAACTGGCTAACTTAGCAATTAAAATTGGACACCACAAAGACACATGTTATGATGAGATTGGACTATATAGTCAAAATGCAGCCGCCATTCTTTCCACCTCTGGCAGCAAGAATCCAGTATACACAAATTTTCAACAATGGAACAAGCCTTTATTCAATCTTGAAATATCACAGGCTACATTCTTCTATCTAGTGCGGGCTTCAACATTTCAAAGCTTTGTCATTGATTTTGTTATCTGGAATTTATGTGCCACATTATTATGCAAAATAAAGATATTGATGTAGTGCAAGATATTACATTTCACAATTTAATGTGGTTCGGAGCTTGCAATCACACTGAACTGCCAAAAAAGTCTAAAACACATTATTCATGTCAAGGAATGGTGACCTCAAGGCATGAGAAACTGTCTTTAGATTTTGAAGTTGTTGTGACTAGTGGTGACCATTTGCAAGGAGTGATGACCATGTGCAAGGAGTGGTCACCAAACAATGATGGCGGAAAGCCCACGCAATGACTCATGTGGATAAAAATTATTCCTCTTGAGCAACTTCATTTCACAAAAAAACTTCAATGAAGGTGGGCCACCCTAATTTGATGGCATGCTATTTAGGAGCCCACACTAGATAGAAGAGTGTAGACTTTAACATCATTGCCATGTAAAGCCTTCTTAAACACTACATTACACATTTTATGGTATTTAGAGTCACATGCATAATATTGTCACTTACCCTATTTTGAGGCATATGCTAGGTTACACTAATGATCAACAACTTAATCATTAGTGCCATCTCATGACACTTGGCATTCAAAGTGCGCTTACTAATATTCATGTGCCATGAGTATGTTCAACAATGTTGTGAGGTGTATGCCTATGTTACACAATAGTCGTCAAGTCGACAAAAGGTGTACACAAACAACACTTGGCATTAGTATGCTCAAAAATATCTTCTCAAGTACTAGTATTAGTATTAGGGCATACTAAAACACAAAACTATCATCTCAAGTATCCCAATGTGCTATGTTAAACATCCTAATGTGAATATTCTCACTTTAAAAGTTACTCATGTTGACAATTAGCCAACATAACACTTTTGAGACCTCTAGGCATCTAATTTAGACTGTTCGCCAATAGTGTGCATGACACTAGATACCGTAAACAGTGTAGTGGAGACATGGCATCTTATTGTGTCATATGTAACATTCTGCATAAGTTCACAAAGACTACTTTCAAGAACTTGTTGCAGCTTCTTTGGAAAGAGAAAGCTCCTTAGCCTTTTCAACCTAAATCAGATAACAAGAAAATACTAATAATGCAATGCCGTCCTATGTAAAGAAAGAGCTGATGAATATCTCCTGCATTATCCACTCTTGAATACCTACTGCCTGTACAAAAACAAATATTGATGCAGTGCAGAGGTGGTCTTCATGAGATGTAACAATCATACTAAACAGGGAAGAAGAATCCACAACCACCTGAAATATTGAAAGAATATTGATTTATTGATAAATTACCTAATTCAAAATTCAAGTGCTATGCAACTCTGTTCAGTAACCCTATCTCCAAGACTTGGATCTTGCAACTCCAAACTAATGTCACTTTCTTCTATCCTTAGCTGTCCTATGGACAGGTTGGAGGCAGTGTTATCACCCCAATCCTCATCATGCACTAAGTTACATTCATAAGTACCAGCTGTTGGATAGAGATTTAGCACATTTGCTAATGGTATTCTGATTAAACTTCCAGTTCTCACAAAATTGTCAAGTCCAATAAGAATACGGTGCCTGCGGCCAAGAAGTGCTGCCACTCGATCCATGTCGCCCTTTGCGAGGGCTTTGCGGATGCGAGTGGTTGAGACCTGACCTTTCTCTCGGCTGCTGTCGTCGATCAAAACAGGAAAGCTCAGATTCAAGGCATCCATGACGGGATCCACTATTGCTGATTGCAATCCATACTCTTGACACAATCTGACCAAGTCGGATGCGTCGCCTGCGGCTTTGTAGCCAAAGCGATAATTAGCTCCTGCACCCACATAGACCTTTCAAAACACTGAAGATAGACACATACCCTTAGATGTCCACAGACAGATGGTCATGTCTTAATGTGCAGCACACTTTCTGTGAATTTACAGGTAAAATTCAGAGGATGAATCAAATAGCAAGATATGATCTTAAGCACAACATCAGAAACCTCTAGATGCATATATCAGCTCAATCACATCAAACTGCAACATTGAATCAATGCCTACTAAACATAGGGTCGCAAATTTAATCTTTTGTTTCTATGATTGATAGGTGCAACATCTAAAAGCATGAAATGTGTGTTGATATACATTAGGTGATTTATTTAGCTAAATGTATAATTAGCTCTGTGAAGATATTAAACCCTGATGAGGTATGTAGCAACATTGATTCAATATTAAATGTGTGCTACTCACAATTTTTGATGGATGCACCTACCTACTACCGTCATCATGCACGAAATTGAAGGTATGCCACCAAATTCTTGATGACATGCTTGGGGGCATAGCAAATCAATGAAACAGGGGATATTGAGAGAGCCACCAGGAAAATGCCAAGACATTTATATTTTGGGGGATGGATTGGCTTAAGAGCATACCTGCCACAACGCCTGTCACATTCAGTTCAGTAGCCAGTTTCTCCACAAACTGTTCTGGGCTCAGTGAACGCACTTTGGCAAAATCGAGAGCGTATTCTTGAGGAATCATATGTCTACAGTGCTTGGCCCAAAGTCCCATCACTCGTGGCCTGTCACACCTGGCCACCACCGGCAACCTGCAACCCTTTCTCCCAAATATTCAGCGCCTATCAATCTTGCTGCCATGATGACGTGATTTCAAGTGACACATGACCTAATCTTTGATCCAAGAATACCCTCGTAAGTGTTGAAGTTACAGGTAAAGGTGATGAGTAAACCATAAAACAAGAATCACGAGAGATAGTAATTCCAAAGCTTTTGAATTTACATACTCAATACAAGACAATCAAAAACTAGAATGATAGAGAAAAAAAATCACACGGGAATAGCCAAGTGGTGGCAAGCCATTTGACCAGGGGCCATCCACAACAATCTGCATGGAAGAAGCCACCATCCACGACATCCCCACTGATGAAGCCTCGTCAATTCCCTCTGACAGTTAATCCTTGTCTTGATTTTCTCCAGAGAGGTAGAGGGACGACCCAAGCAAATTGCTGTATAGCACGTGTCCTAAGACCTCAATTTCAACACAAGATAACCAGGAGAGATAAGACAAAGCCATGAAGTAGGACAAAGAAACACCAAGAGTTTAGTTTATTCAAGAAAATGCCCTTTTTTGCTGCTAAGAAGGCTTGGACAAGGCTCAAGCTGCCCTGTTAGGAACCCTCCAACGCCTTGATAATTGCTTGAAACACTCTAATTGCAGGGGTTCCAACAACAGAGAGAAGGCCTCTAGTTCTACTAATGTTCATTTCAGAAATACTAGTAAAACCCTCGATCCAGGAATAGCAAAACTCGAACTAACCATGCTCACCCTGCTATTCAGACCCTCATCTCAAATTGCTTCCCGTTCTCGACACTTCATGATCCCTTGTTGCGCCCAACATTGGGAACCTTAAGTGTAGGAGGTTTATCTTAGTTGCACGTGGAAATGCGAGAGCATACATACCGGGCCTCCCAGCCGAGAACCTCTGCCATTCCGGCGAACGAGAGTAAGAACGGTGTCCCAAGCTCAGCTGCTCGCTCGGCCAGCGCACGGTGCCCCACGTGCAACGCATCGAATTTTCCCAAGGCCACCACGCCTCCTGCCACTGCGTCCCCACCCTGTTTGTTACCTCCACATCAATACTCGTGACACACAAAGTCCATCCAGAACCTAAACTCAACAAGAACAAGAACAAGAACAAGAAAACTATCCAACCAATACACTCAAATATAATCCCCCAAGCATCCTTGAGCATGTAAGAAAATTCTCATTCTATTCTAGTATGATATCCAAGAATCATAGTCCTTGAATACATGTGTGAATACCAAGAATTGTCAAGTGGCATTAAGCTCTCATTAGTGGACACCTCATCGTTACCTATCTTCTTTGGACAAAATTCAATCTCAAAGACCTTGCCAAAAGAATCTCACCGAATGTTACTCTCCAAGATGCTTATCTACGGAGAACACCCGCTACACCACTTACGAATGCTATTCCCTCCGCAACCTCATCCACTACTACTACTGCTACTACCACCACTCCACAACCCCAAATTGGAGTCCAGATGAACATTCGAACCCTAACCCCCGTAGAAGTAGAAAAAGAAGAGGAACCCTATCCAAGCATGCTCATCACTCCATCCACTCCCAGAAAAAGGAGGCACGAGCAAGCTGCAGAAAGGTGAATCAATTTTAAAGAAAAGAGATTTAAAAGCTATACAAGATTTAGGCGGAGAGGGTCCATGGCGGCCACCAACATTGGAGGTATGATGTGTCTGGCGCTGCCGAAACGCCTTGAGCAGTGGTGCTGCCCCCCAGCTGCTCCACCCTCTTCGCCGTGCAGCAGCCCAGCATGGTAGAGTCATCCTGGCGCCGCGTGCGGCTGGCGGGCGAGGCGTGGCATGGGAGTTGTGGCGGGTGATTGATACTCATTTTGGCTATGGCCGCTTAGCTCCGGAATCTCTCGCAATGTGAATATCTTTAGGCTACAGACTGACGGATAGACAAATAGACAGACTCGACAGTGAGAAATCTTAAGCTTAAGTAACAAGGCTGATGAGCGGAGCCAGCCCAAGGCTCACGCGCGCCTGCCTGCCGCACTTTACAGTCTATTATACAACAGCCAAAGTCATGGTGAGGCCGTCCTCCAACCGTTCCCAAAACGGTGGAGGGAAACGGTGAGGTTGCAGGGTTGGATGATTATGTATTTGCGTCCTTGAGCCACTATGAATGGGCTTAAGTAACAAGGCCGATGAGCGGAGCCAGCCCAAAGCTCACGCGCACCTGCCTACCGCACTTCACAGTCTATTATACAACGGACAAAGTCATGGTGAGGCCGTCATCCAACCTTTCCCAAAACGGTGGAGGGAAATGGTGAGGTTGCAGGTTTGGATCACTATGTATTTGCGTCCTTGAGGCACTATGGATGGGCCTTGTGTGGTTGCAGGTAGGGTGGATTTGCAATGAGAAAACTTAAGCTTAAGTGACAAGGCTGACGAGCGGAGCCAACCCAAGGCTCACGCGCGCCTGCCTGCCACGCTTCACTGTCTATTATACAACAAACAAAGTCATGGTGAGGTTGTCCTCCAACCGTTCCCATAACGGTGGAGGGAAACGGTGAGGTTGTAGGTTTGGATGATCATGTATCCGCGTCCTTGAGCCACTATGAATGTGCCCTATGTGGTCGCAGACAGACTCGAGAGTGAGGAAACTTAAGCTTAAGTAAAAACGTTGATGAGCGGAGCCAGTCCAAAGCTCACGCGCGCCTGCCTGCCGCACTTTACAGTCTATTATACAACGGACAAAGTCATGGTGAGGCCGTCCTCCAACCTTTCCCAAAACGGTGGAGGGAAACGGTGAGGTTGTAGGTTTGGATCACTATGTATCCGCGTCCTTGAGCCACTATGAATGGGCTTTGTGTGGTCACGGGCAGGTTTGGATTTGCAGTGAAAAAACTTAAGCTTAAGTAACAAGACTAGCGAGTGGAGCCAGCCCAAGGCTCACGCGCGCCTGCTTGCCGCACTTCACAGTCTATTATACAACGAACAAAGTCATGGTGAGGTCGTCGTCCAACCGTTCCTAGAACGGTGGAGGGAAACAATGAGGTCGCAGGCTTGGACCATTGTGTATCCATGTGCGTCCCTAAGGCGCTGTGAATGGGCTTTGTGTGGTCGCGGGCAGGGTGGATTTGCACCGTTGATCCACACAAGCACATATGGAGGCCTCAGTTAACCTATGTGGTGACTACCATTATGGAGTCCACCGCCACCAAGGCAATAGAACAAAGCAAGCACTTGGGAACACGGTTGCCTAGGAATATGGTTGGTGTTAGGACCTGATTTCATGCTTTGTAAGTTTACTAGCATGTAGCAACTAGGTAGGTAGTTGGGCTTACTATGTAGCTCGGTAGGTTGGTCTTGCTTACTAGTGGGAGTAGCCAATCAGTTAACACTTAACACTTAACGTTATTGTAGTCTCCCCAAGTAGGGAGTAGAAAAAATGTTAACACTTATGGAATTTTAACACTTATAGAGGTAACACTTATAGAGGGTGGACTGTAGGTGGATAGGTTAGTGGCTTACTAGGCACCTATTGGTCCCTTCTCACACTTGGACTTAAACTACGTTGGGCCATTGAACGGGGAGAACCGACCACTACTTACAAATGAACCGGTTGAGTTTGAGAAATTTTGTTTGAAGTTCAAGACTTCAAGAAAAATTACCCATCAATTTAGAGGAATCTAGAGGATGTATCCCAATTTTAGAAGAAAAAACAACCGAAAAATCACCACATGTAACCAGTTGGACTTGGAAACACATGGACTTTGATGTCATGGTTCTATTGTGTGGGTTGCTAGTATGTCTTATGGTATGATGTGTTTGGGTGGGTGAGTGTGCTAGTGAGTTTTTGTGATTTTAGGGAGTTAGTGATGTGTGTAGATGTTGTGTAATGTTATTGAGTAGTATTATGAGGAAAAGTATTAATTTGAGGATGTGGAGCATGTGATGTTGTTGAATTGTTGGTGTGTTTTGAGTGTGGTTTGAGTGCAATCGGTCTACTCTAGTAGGGTGCATTTTTGTGTGGTTATGCTTAATCATATGTATTGTGGGAGAATGAATAGTATCCATATTAGAATCTCTTGTTGGTTTTTGAGGAAAGAACTATCCATTGAGTTTTGACCTTGGTGTTGTGAAAGCCCCCACGGGGTGGGGGGGTTGGAATTGGAGAGGTGGGCCACCATTGTGCATGGAAGTGCTCGGGCCGCGTGGGAGGGGGTCTTGGTGTTCTACAATGAGAGGGATGGCTAGGTGGTGGATGATACCTTGCATCCTTTTATTGGACATTTAAAATTCTTTGTTATAAATCTTATAATTGCTTGGAGGTTCATCACTTCAGTTTTGAGTGTGTCGGTGACGCTCTTTACATGGCAATTGATGTTGAGGTTGATTGTAAAGAGCATGGCAACAAACTAACCGTTTATTTTGTCTTCCCAATCTTACATGGTTTGGTCAAAGTACTCAACGGTGACCATAGGATGGGCAACCACTACATTGGTCATGGCTTGAATCTTTTGAGCGATTTCTTCACAAGTTACGGCTTGAGCAAGGTGAATGATGGTTTTGTTTGGCTCTGACTGATCAATCCTCCCTTTATGCGTTATGAAGTCAGTTTGCCGCCCTAGTATGTACGTGGATTTGTTCAACCATTTAGTGCAGACCATGGCATTTAAGCATTGAATGTGACACCATCATGATCGTTTATCCCCTTTGTGTAATTGCGTGTCTGAAGCTTACACCCACAATGTTGTCATCTCCAGGCAAAACTTTTTTGATCCTCTTCATAATGGTCAATTATGACTTCTTCTGTAGCGCACCTCTCCATGAGGAGTGCCTGAAACACCATGGGACAAAGGGGGACTCCGGAGTGACACCCAGGACTTGTGGCGCCGTTGGTGACAAGGCCCAAGTGATCCTAATGTGGGTGAGGGCCCCGGACGTTGGGAACACCTCCCACCCAGAGATTAAGAGTCACGAGGGTAAGGACTTTCCAACAATCCACAATTTCTATTTCAATGAATCTTGTTAAAACAATGGATATGTAATTCAGTGATCTCTATGTGTCTGGATTTGATGGCGCCTGACAACTTCTCTTTGTGATAGTTCTCAAAGATTGTTGGGAAGGTACTTTCATAACACATAATGTGCAACACCCACTTGCCCTATAAGGGTTAAAATGGACTTGAGGTAATTAGCATTTACAATATGATTCAAGTAGGTAGAATGAGCATTTGAAGGTGCTCAAGGTTAGGCAGCTGCATCAATGTTGGCAGAAGATGAAAAATTTAAACCTTTAAAACTCACAGAAGTTGTCCAACAATTGGTTCAGCTCCTAAGCATATCCTTTACCTCACATACTTGAACAGTGGTTGCAAGATTCTCAACCATTTCACATCCATCGACCAAAGGATGTTTCAAAATGTCGTTTTGAAAACCAAGAATTCTCAATAGTGCAAAATTTCATGCGTGATAAATTCTCTCCAGATTGGAGACTTTCTGTTTATTGGGTCAATTGGGAACTAGAACTATGTCCATAAAATATCTGACCCTTCCACATGGGTGGAATCAATGCATCTCTACTTTCCAAATTCCTTACTGCAAGCACTGACATTTCTCGAGAACCACTTGCATCAATTGAAACGCTACCCCTAAACTAATGCTTTAAAAAATAGAAATATCATCACTACAACTAAGAGTACATATAATGCTATCAATATAGACATGAAGCAAGGAAGAATTGCTGGTATCTACTCCAGAAGAAGAAAAGAAGCCAGTAGCAGCCAGAAGTGCCAGAGACTTGCATTGGATTTAGGACTAGCTTACAGTATTACATCGCTCAGATTGATAAAAAGGCTGGAGAATCTGTCAGACTTGAGAAGCTCTTTCATCAGAATTAGTAGGGCTTTGACCAATACTACTTTGAAAATCGTTATTGGCATCATTCCGTGAGCCTCCACTTGAATTCAACATCAAATCAGATGTTGATGGAACCCTGTATGGCTTTGGTGGTAGTGGAGAAGTAGAGATATATCCAGAGAAATCACTGCTCCTTGACCTCTGATGACCCCCAACTGGTGATGATGGTGTTGATCGAGTAGTCAGTGATATAAGGTGAGGGTTGGCTGCCTTGCCACCTCCCTCTTCCCTCTCTCTTCTCTCCCTCTCTTTGGATTCCTTGAGCAGGAAGTTTATCCACAGATCTGCAAAGGATTCGTTCTCCACAGAAGCAGGTGGAGGAAGAGATTCAGAATCCTCACTAATTGTACTGGTCCCAATAAAGCGACTGGGAATATTAAATAACCCCCGCACCATTCCACCTCTAGCACTCTGTTGTGCCAACCCCACCCGTTTCTTGTCATCCTCTGTAAATCCCAGCATGCGCACCATAAGATCCAATACTTCCCTACTGTGATGTCTTTGGATGTAGGTTACCAGAAGCTTGATGACAATGCGCCTATCTACATAGAAATCAGAGTCAGAGGACATGCGGTTGAGACTGGTAATAGATTGCTCAAGTGCACCACGAAGTTGTAGTACATCCTCTTCCAGCTTTCTGATGATTTGCTCCAATTCCTGCTTGCGAAGCTCAACATTCATTAGCTTCTTCACAACTGTCTCCATGTCCTGGACTTTTAGGTCAATAGTTGCATTCGCAATTCGCAAGTCTTCAGTTAGTCTGGCATTCGACTCCCTGACCTCACGTAGCTCCAGCTCTAGGCGCTCCTGAGCATCACTCTCTGCATAATACTGCCCAAGAGCACTTTGAAGATTTGAAAGTTCCATGTCCTTCGACTCTAGAGCCACTAAGCAGGTTTCCAACTTTTGCTTCAAAAGCTCCATCTCTTCATTTGTGTATTTCGACAATGAAGCATTGCTCTTATTTGCCGCAGCCAACTCCTCAAGTGCTTTACTTAAGGCTTGCTGCAACTGCATGACAGATCGCTCACTGGTCTGCAGCCGTGATTCGAGATTTGAAATCAAAAGACCATCACTCTCCATCTTCTCTGCAGTTGAGGCCTCCATATCCAAAAGATTTTGCCTCAACCTTCCCAGATTTAGACGTGCTTTGTCTCGCTCAACCGAAACTTCTTCCACTTTCAGCAAAGCTTCTTCTAGTTTCTTTTCAAACTCTTCTGTGTGGAGTAAGCAGGCATCCTCCATAGTTTTTAATTTTTCAGACAGCAACATCACCTGCTCAGGTTCAGCACTTGATGTGTGTAGATGCTCCTCACTGATACCATTACAAGCGGGTTTGTCTTCACCATACTCAGAGTTGGTGGCATCCAGTAAAAGAGGTGCTGATAACTCCTGTGTTTCCTTTACTCCTTGGGATCCTGTCTTCAACATATTTGATTCATCAAATGCAGCATTGTCATGTTCAGAAGTCCCCTCAAGATCTGTCTCCACTGTCACCACCATGGCCTCCTCATCTTTAAATTGCTCTGTTGCTGGCAGTGTTGCAATTTCTTTCTCCATTGCTTGCCCCTTGAAAATCTGGTCATCCTCTTGAAGGTTTTGGTCAGTCTTGTTATTTCCATCATCTGACAAGGTCACAGCTTGCCTTGTACTAATCATCAACAATTGTGCTTTGAGCACTTCATTTTCTTCCCGCAGAATCGAAACCTCCTCCTCTTTCTCTTTCAGGATAGCAGCATATTTTGCCGATGCAGCTTCCATATCACTCTGTGAGCAAAAATCTCTGTCCCTTTGATACTCCAGCTCTGAAGGGAGATGTGTTTCAAGATCATATTGGGGATGTGAAAACTGAGAGTGCCCATTGCTAGTGCTATAGTGACCCTCTGAACCATCAAGTGACACTCCATCAAGATCTTGCTGGTCCAACACATCAGAAGCAATCTGTGTTATGTTGTCCTTCAGCTCCTTGAATTTCTCAAACGTGCTCCACATTGTGACCGGCTTTTGATAAACTTCCCAATCTGCTATTCCTCCAACAAGAAATAGCTCTTGATGATCTCACTACCCCAGAAATTCCAGACTCCAGAAACTTTACAATTACAAATTCCTCAAAGGCACTGAAACCAAACAAATGATTGTCATTTCAGTGGAGGAGGTTGTCGAGGTTGGGAAACTCTGTATCCAAGGTCCCAGGCACACATGATGAATAACCAATCCAGGGCTTAAGTATGGGATGATTAAGGACCAGACATGCATCCAGGCAGCCAAATGCTCCTCCCAGACACGTACCTGAGAGTTATCTGCTCCCAAACAATATGAGCTTGTAGAGACTAAGTGAGCAACAAACGTCCTGCCCAGTGCTCAGAAAGTTGAAGATTTCTTGGTAAGCCAGTAGTAAGCAAGTGGTCTGAACAGGCCAAGCATGCTACCCATTTGCAGATTTTGACGATGCAAGTTCAGAACATACTTCAATTGAAGTATATACTCAGTGCAGTTGCACAATCAAGCTGGTTATAGGCCCACACAGCCAGATGATTGTGGATATTTGAATGCAACATGAGTGGCGGGAGCTGCACCGTGCAATAAGCACAAAGTTCAGGTTGAAATATCCCCAAAGATCTATATCTATGCCTCTTACAAACAACTGCAATGTGCACTGGCTTTAGATTTATTCATTTGCCCCACACACATGATATGCCTCTCTATCAAAACTAGACGGCCATGTTCTGCTACTACTTTCTCACAAACTGACGTCAACTAAGGCTACCCTTGTAGAGGAGTCAAATCCTTCAAAAGGAACTAAGGAAGCATGAGAGGAAAGCAAAGATCAACCTCACCGACTTAATGGCTTTCTTATTTTGCAAACTACGGAAGTAGCAAGTCTTCTAGAACAATGGACAAAGTGTTTACAAAAATCTCTAAGGAAAGTACTTCAGATGTCGTGATTTGCATCTATACCAGAAGATATGAATCCTAAGAGGCAAAAGAGGACACAATTGTGAATAGATCAAACACAAAAAGTCAATCATCTCAACGTGAAGCCTTGAATTATAAATATGATGCCAAGGAAACTCAGCAAATCACATTGTGATTTAGTGCTTGGCCTGCCAAAATGCTATGTCTAATTTAGTGTTAGGTTTCGCACAAACTTTGATTTCACCAACTTAATGCACTTACCACATGTCTTGATGCTGGTGTGATTCTCCACATCATCCAAAATTGGCTGGCACGATTCCGTCCATCCTACAATCATAAGTCACTTCAGTAAAGTCATTCTTGAATCATATGTTCTTACCTGCATATCAGTCGGTCAATTAGAATGAGTGTTCACCTTTTGATAAAGGTCAAACAGTATGAAATCCTCCTTGACGTGTAATTCGTGTGTGTTTTGGTCAAACTACACAGCTGTTTGTGCAATCGTAGGTTTGGGAGTCCAATTGTTAAAACCGTTTTGGTTGCAATGGCAAGTGAGGGAACAGAGATGGCAAAAGAGATAAGAGAATTAAACGGCTTGATGTTTGAACTTTTATAATTCCATATTGTGGAGCTTGGCAGCAGCATTTGGTGGGAAGATAAGCTTTGCTACCAGTAAGGAAATGCTCAAGGTATTCCAGCACTGAAAACTACAGTTCCAGAGCAAGAACAGGACAATTAGGTGGAACTAAAAATTCTAGGCCACAGAACGCATCCTTAATAACAAGCTCGTTAAAAAGAGATCAAGGAATGACTTCCAAATTCCATATATTACTCAATGCTACACCACAAACAGTTCACATAATTAAATCCAAAGCTCCTCACACTAATCTTCATCTCTTTGTACAAGATCCTCTCTTCTGATGCATACACCAAGAGGAGATTTCATAATAACTTGATGAATCCCGCAATCAATCACATAAATCTTGCACACTCAGATTTAAAAACCCTCACTCGAGTCACCAATGGTTGGAACATTGATCTCCAAGAACAAAAGACAAAGCGCGCTCCCCGACGTAAGGAAGGATCTGGAACAGCACAGCACATCAAAACCTAGAAGAGACCCACAGCTTATGCAAATTCTGGAACTAGAAATCCAACACTCAGAAAATAAACTGCCTAAATTCGACGGTATAAAGTGTAATGGGTTCATTATCAAGAAAAATCGTACATTCAGCTCCCCCACCCCAGGGCAGAAACCGCCCGTCGAGTCGCCAATGCTGAAACCAAGGAAACAGGCTTCAAATGCTCAGCACTGGCTCAAAATGATCCGCGAGAAAACATGGTATAGGGAAATCCGCCACTGCGAGGAGTGACCAACATGAAGGAGTGCACAGCGAGAAGCAAAATGCCGATCTCTGAAGTCGACAGGGGTCCCCCATATGTCGAGAGTGCAACACTAACAACACCATGGCCACAATGTTAGGGCTTGGAGCTTCGGGAGAGACGATGTTCCCATACATACGCTCCCAGAGTTCCCCATGGCCGCGAACGAAGTCCTCGCCAACCTGGCCTCTCGGAGCACTCGCATTGGTTGGCTAGAGTTCATGGTCCATCTGGCGCCTCTAGCACCGCTGAGGTGGCTCACTGTGATTGGTCCGGAACAGGGGGCCCAAGAGCAATGGGTCCCTCAGGTGTGACCCACCTTGTCCTTCATTATTGTCACTACTAATAGGAGTTATGGGATGCTATAACTTTTACTTCGGAGGTAAAAATTTAGTACCGAGAAAAGTCTTCTATGATTTTGTGAAGTCTAATTCATACATCATGTGTACTTTTGTTTGTACAAAAGGGAGGCTATCCTTAGGCATAATAACATGTAGATTTTTATTTCTTATTTTTCAATTTAGGCAGAAGGGTATCGTTTTCAAGATAGCACAAAAATTGAACATAATTTTTCTAGTGGGGTTGTCCAAGGTTGGCAGGCTGCAAGTCCCTTGCCGTATCTAGTCAATAGACCATGCCCTGCAAATGTTCGTAAGGGCAAACCCACAAATGATCTTAAATCATTTGTTGTATTCTTGGCAATTCTCATACCTTTAAAAATTCAAAGAGAACATATGTTATAAGAAGGTATAACATACTCATGTAGATTGTATTGACCTATCATTTGAAACCATATTATGGTGTTATTTTTAAGGATACAAAACCTAATAATATGTAATGCATAATCACTAATATTTTACATGGTTATTAGAAATTGAATGTTAGATAACATCCATCATCCTAAAAACAAAGAAATCCCCAATCAAAGTATTCCTAAGACAATTTCATCGTTCTTGGGAATGGTGGATAATTTGTTTGATGGAGTGCTTTTAGAGAAAGAAAAATAAATAAACCAAATGAAGACGGTTTCTTCCTTATTGTGAGACCAAGCCATCTCTAGTGGACTTGGGTTAAGATTGATAATGAGGAGACCAACAAAGGCCTAGTGGAAACATGGTCTAAGTTCAAAGACTTGTTCTTAGAATATTCTTTACCATGTGACCATATTTGGGTTTGAAAGAACATTTGAAAGACTTCAAACATGGTGCATTGTCAATTTAAAAGTACAAAGACAAGTTCGATGAGTTGGTCGAATGTTTCCCAGTTTTGTTTGACAAAGACAACAAATATTCTTTGTTACATGTCTATAGTTTAATCAAATGTGATGTCAAGGCTTTGAAGCTTTACACACTCAAAAAAGCCTATAGCATGGCTTTAACATTTGAGGCTAAGAATGTTGAGTTAGCCAGAGAGAAGAAGTCTTACTTTTATATTTCTCGTACATAGATTATAACAGTGGGGAAAAACTTGAAAATTGGAAGAGGTCCCAAAGATTTCCACGTCCAGAAGGACAAACAATGTCCGACATGGGGGGAAACTCAACTACAAAGACCAAGCATAACACTCAAAAGAAGACAAAAAAAAAATGTGTTACAATTGCCACAAGTCAAGATATCTTACTAAATGTTGTTTGCAACCAACTAGAAAACATTCTAAGTAATCGACATCATTGGTAGTGAAGGTAGAAACACCAATTGCTACCAAGGACAAAGAAGTAGTTTGTGTGTCTACTACACTTTGTGAGGAGTGGGTTGTGAATGAACCTAGAGTGTTTCATGTTCAATGTACCATTGGTAATTGATCAATTTCCACGTTGATTGATTCATGATAAATCCATAACTTGATGTTATAAGAGTTTACATCAAACTTAAGATTGTATGTAAATAAAATCTTGTTAAGTTTATTTTTCCCAATGGTGAGTTGAGCTCATTTGAAAGTTGATTATTGGAAGTCCTTGTGGTGTTTGCAAGAAACACGTACCATTGCAAATTTTGAAGTTTGAACATGGAGGCAATACAATGTCATATTGGAAATGTCATGGCTCAATGTTGTGGACACAAAGATTGCTTGCAAGCATGGAGAGGTTCACAGTAGGCTTTCCAATGGCAAACTATTCAAGATCAAAGGTGAAAGAGCTCAGCCCAAGGTACCTTTGATTTATGTGACACAAATAAAAAGGAGTTTAAGAAAGAAACAAGAAGTCATGAATGTTGCAACCATTGGCAATTTCTAATAGGAAACATGACTCTATTTGTATGGATTTCAATGTAGATATTCCTAGGATTTAAAGAGGCTTTGATAGCATCTTTACGGTCCTTGATAGATTGACTAAGGTGGCTCAATTTATACCTACAATGACAAATGTGATAGCTTCGGGGGTAGCTAAGTTGTTTGTTATAGAAATATTTGTGAATTATGGATTACCATGAGAAATACTTTGTGACAGAGTTAGAAATTCATGGGTGAATTTTGGAAATCTTTGTTCAAATTGTGTGGTACAAAATCAATATGAGTTCTACATATCATGTGGAAACAAATAGACAAACTAAGAGAACCAATAGAAGTCTTGAGGATATGCTTACAATGTATGTTGGGAAAAGACGATAGTCTTGGGATAAATTATAATTGATCACCAATGAGACCATAGCAGCATAGGAATAAGTCCAATTTACTTTTTGAATCACCAAGAATGTTGAAACCCTATACCTCTAGCAACTCATAACTCTAAAATTGAGAGTTTGAATCAAATGATTCAAGAAATGCATGATATCTTATGATGTGCTAAGCAATGTATACGCGGAGCACAAGAGAGATCCAAGTTTTATGTCAATCAAAAAATGAGTTTGAGAGAATTTGAAGTCGGCTAGAAGGTAATTTTGAAAGTCACACCTAGACACTTGGAGTTAAAACTTGGACGGTCTTGAAAATTGTCTCCTAGATTTGCAATCCATTTCAATTTCTCAAGAAAATTGGTCAAGTGGTGTATGCGTTAGACTTGACCGAGGACTAAAAAATTCATAATGTTTTTCTTATAAATTTGTTGAGAAGATACATGTCCAATCCAAATCATGTACTCACAAGTTTACCTCATGTAGCTCACGAGGGTGAGTTATTGATTGAACATGAAAAAAATTGAAGGTGGATTTGCAACACCTCATGAATAGGTCATTCAAGAGATTTCTTATTAAGTGGAAAGACTATCATGAGGAGAGGCATCATTGGATTAGAGAAACTTGCCAAAATTTTGTCATTGAGGATAACGACTTAATTGGAGAGGGGAGGAGTGAAATGGATTAATTAGGGAATGGAATATTGAGGATGATGAAAATTGCAAGTTTGGATGTCCAAGGCTAAGGAGTGTGGATGAAAACAAGTTGATGGATGAGAGTGAGATTAGTATCATTTATATAAAAGATAGAGGATCATATGGTGAAATGATCCATGTATAGATATAAGGCAACTCCATTCTATATCAAATAAGACTTGAGACTTCTAAAAATACATATTAAATACTATGAATAAATAGATATAAGACACAGAGGAAGGAGAACACATGTCTTATATTATGTTTTATGTGTATCTGAAAGTTAGAAGGTTAAATTGGAAATTGTGAACAATTTAACGTGCTTGAATATAGAGGGGTATATTTCACAAACCTATACGGGTCAAGTTTTTATGTTGGATGGATGAGAGGTACCGTGCCTCGTATGCGATAATTGCCTCTCTTCATGAAACTGAGTTGTAAAGAAAGAGTTTGCTTTTTTCAGGCCTGCCCAACCGCCTCCTTGGCATATATTGGGCCTTTTGGTTTTTTTTTTTTTTTGCCCCAGCTGCCCAGCCCAGTCCTCCGCTGTATGTTCTGAATTCCCAAAGAACACAATCTCTAGACTCCGGAGACTCCTCGAAGTTAGCATTGTTGGGTTTGGAGGGCTTGGAGGTAAAGTGGTGGCTATGGCGTTGCTGCATTCAGGAATTAGGATATGCTGCACACCGCCTGCAATTGGGCGCCGACGACCTCAATTCGATGGCACCGCACTGCCCTGCTGTTCCCGCAACTCACCCATCCGCTCGTTCTCAGGTTTGAATTTGAGTTTTTCTTTTCAAAGCCTATCCGTTGCTTCTGCAATTGGAAGTGGTGAGCAAGTTTCGGCTTAGCTAATCCAAGTTTACAGCCGGCAGATTTTCTCCCCGATTTTCTCATTCTCGAGTTTTGAGTTTACATATTACCACCTGTCGTTCTTTCTGAATTGAGAGCGGGGTGAAAGTTTTACTCAGCTGGAGGGAATATGTGCGGATGGGGTTTTTCCTGGCAATGTCTGGTTGCTGGTGACGTGGAGTGGGTAGAGAGTGAAGTTTAATCCAGGAACCTGAATGGAGGAGAAGATTGGGAAATGCGAGAGTTGGAGAAGGTTTAAGTTCTCACATTGGCTATGGTTGCTTCTGAAATTGGAGGTGGTAAGCAAAGTTTCAAACTTCCCTACTCCATGTCAGAAACACCCAGACTTGCTCCCCAATCTGCTCATTCTCAAGTGTTGAGTGCACACATCGACTCTGGTGATTAGGCCTCCTGAAGTGAGAGTGGGGAGAAAAGTTTTGCCTCAGCTGGAGGCAATTTGTGGGGTTGCTTTTCGTGGGTAGCATGCATGTGCGGTTGCTGGTGACGTGGAGTAATTGAGAATGGAGTTTACTCCAGGAACCTGAACATTTCACACATGTGCAATGTGTGAAAGTTTCACACATTGGCTACGCTTGCTTCTGCAATTGGAGGTGGTGAGAAAGTTTCAAACTTCCCTACTCCAAGTCAACAACAGCCACACTTGCTCCAATTTGCTCATTCTCAAGTTTTGAGTTCGCACTATTGCCTCTCTTTTTTCGCTTCTGAATTGAGAGGGGGGGAGGAAGTTTCACTTCACCTGGAGGCAATTTGTGGGAATGGCTTTTGCTGGGTGCTTTTCGTTGGTAGCAGGTATGTCTGAGTACGTTGAGTGTGGATTTGTAGAGAGTGGAGCTTAGTCCAGGCACCTAAATGTGGAGATTCTGAGGATTGAAAAAAGTTTGAGTTCACACATTGGCTATGTTCTGCTTCTGCAATTCGAGGGTGGTAAGAAAGTTGCAGAATTCCCTACTCCATGTCAACAGCAGCCAAGACTTGCTCCCCAGTTTGTTCATTCTAAAGTGTTGAGTTCACACATGGTTTTTTTTTTTTTAAAATTAATATATTTTTAAAATCATTACTATTATTTTTATTGATTTTTCCCTTTTTTTTCTTTCTCTTTCTGAACTGAGAGTGAGGAGGAAGTTTCACATCAGCTAGAAGCAGTTTCTGGGAATGGATTTTCCTGCCATATTTCGTTGCTGGTGACGTGGAGTAGGTTGAGTCTGAATTTGTAGAGAGTGGAGCTTAGTCCGTGAACCTGAATGGGGGAGGAGATTGGAAATTTTGGCTGCGAGATGGGCTTGTATCATGGCTAAAGGTTCCTGGTGAACTTGGAAATGTAACAGAACTATGTAGGTAGAGTCTCATTGAATGGTTCTCCGAGATTTTGAGCAAATTGTCAGGGTAGGTGGTATTCACGTTTTATATACATAGGAGCTGATGCCTTAATTTAGTTGACGATTTGGGCTCAAAGACACGACCTAGATGCCCTTGGATGCAAATACATACATAGGATATTGACCATCAATGTCACATATGACTGTATTCCTAATTTCTCGACAGAAGATATTGTACCAAATACAGTTTCAAACCCATAAACAACAAAATAATTTTCAAAGACTTGGTGAGGACTAGTAGAAATTGTATGTACAGGTCGTACATTAAGCCCCTTAAACCTCTAAGGTTAACATACTTCAAAGGATACCTCTATGTGGTACCTAGCGGGTGCAACTCAGTGCAAAGGGCGTTTGGCTTGGGGGTTCTTAGGCATGCTCTGAGCCAATTGCAACACAACACATTGGCAAGACCTGTCCCAAAAGCGGCTGTTTTAACATACTAAGTAAACGTATCGATACTGTATTTGGCATGTAAGGGCATTAATCTTCCAAAAAGAGTAGGCAAGTTGAAATGTCTTAAATGCAAGGGCGAGGGTGAGATTCCCATGAATCGAAAAGGTATTTGGTGAAGAGTGTACAACATAATATGTCATTGCATACTGACACTTTATGAGCTGAGGGGAACCAATCATTTTTCCTGGCTGGATTCTCATAGTTGCATAAAATGTGTTTTTATTTTGTTGGCAGGTAATGTAGAGTCAAGGAGGAGGAATTCTGTGAAGGTGAATGTTGGAGGTGGAGGTAGTGCACCTGGGTCTTTTTTGACCATAGAAGAAGCTGGCCTCGTGGATATGTCAAGCCTTGACATACATGAAAAATTTCTTTGCCGACTCACCGTAAGATCATGGCCCTTGGTCCCACATTTTGTGGTTTAATCTTCAACATGGAATTTAGTCTGTATCTGATGATTGAATGACCTTCAAATAGTGCTCAGACTTTCATTTCGCGTTTCTGTGCTTGAATCTAGGTCAGTCCCCAGTGAATTAGAACGTGAATCATTCAAAAGGCTGAGTTGGGTGAAATACAAGAAATATTCCACCAGCATGTGTGCGAAGAATTGGTTGAAACAACATCATAAATTTAGATCAGTGCCTAGGTTGTTGATGAAGTGCTTTCTGAGCTATCAGGTCCATTGTCATGCTTTATGAATGTGAGGGTTTGCAAAGAGGAGAACCAAAATAATTGGCGTACAGAAAGGTCTGGGATGGAACATCAGGGGCAATTTTTTTGCACAATGGGGATATGGCTTGCGCATTTTATGCTCATCAATAGTAAATTTATGACCTCGTCATGAGAGACTTGTCACCTACACCTGAAAATGCAAGTGACCAGCATTTAATGCTGAGTGATTGTTGATACATACCCTTCAGGCTTCAATATCTGTTAACTCAACAATAAACTAATGATTCGTTCAACATTTATTCGACTCATTATTTAACTCATAATTTATCTTGTCAGGTCTTGCAACTATAAAATACAGACACACAATGTTAAAGTTGCAACCTCAATACGATAACGTTAATATATGATATGTGTTACATAGGCATTGATTCAATGTTGTAGTTTGATGTGATTGAATGAATGTGAAATCAGTGTTAATGATATATGAATTTAGAGGTTTGTGATGTATGTCTAGAAGAAGGACTTCTGATTTGCTAATGAGGCTGGGAATCTATCTGCTAAAAAAAAAATACAACTTATCAGATATGTAAGTGGTTGTCATGTGCTGGATGATTCCAGGTTTCTTCATTGAACCTCCTCAGGGTTATAGCAGAGCAAGAAGGTGTGCCCATTGAGGAGTTAAACGCAGGTAGGTTATGTGATTGGTTCCAAAGAGATAAGGCAAAACGAGAGACCGACTTTGAGTCAGCCACATTGAAGTGGGAGAGCTCTGATTGGTAACCTCTTGCAAACATTTCTGAAGAGATTTGTAATTTTCAAAGCAATTGTAACGTAATGCAATGTAATGCTGGTGCTTCATTCGAACAGGTTTATATATATTCTCGATAATGTGGCAAGGGATAGATGAGATCTGTGATATTATTAGTGAGGCTACATAGTAGTGTCTTGCTGGAGGTTCTGGTCGTCACACATGTCCAAATTGCAAGGGACCAGCGTTTAATGTTGAGTTAGTGTTGATACATACCCTTCAGGGTTTAATACCTTTTCAGTGCTAACTCAACATGGAGGTCATGATTCATCCAACATTGGCTCAACTCATATTTCACTTTTTAGGTCTTGTATTGATTAAAAAAATAGAAAGAAAAGATAAAAAGTGCAACCCTATCTTTGGTAGGCATTGTGTCAATGTTGTAGTCTGGGCGGTAACTCCCTTGTAGGGATATGAACCACATGCAATAAAGAAGTATCTTCAAGGGGTCTATGAAGTAATGCGCATATTCATGGGATATTCTATATATTAATGAATATCCTTGGAAATTATCTATTATATCTTCAAAACAAATTTATAGTGCCCTGTATATAAGTTAATTGGTCCAAAAATTTACTTCCCATTATTTTATTCCACCCTATATACTCTCAATATCTCATAAAAAAATGACCTCCTCAGGTGCTGTAGTTCAATGTGATTGCATCTTTGATAGCAGTGTTGATGTATGCATTTAGAGTTTTCGGATGAACAACATGGGCAATGGAATTCTGGATCAAAACTGAAGAGAAGGTAGAATTATCCAACCTCTACTTTGCTAGTTCAGAATTAGAGCTTCAGATTCTTCTAAGATCGGATAGCCTACACCTGTTTAATTACATCACCTGAGTCTTCTGAAAGTCATCAATTACTGTTAAGGTATATGGCCCTGTTGTGGGTACTTTCAACTCCATGGACAATTTTGACTGGTGGATTCAATTGGGAATCGTGTCACGCAAATCAAGCAGATTTACATTTCAAGTTTCAGAATTGGAGTTGAAATGTGAAATTTACAGAAGGTCAAATGAAGAGTCTCTTTTCTCTTTAAGTGATCACTTTGGCCCTCATAGTTTTGTTCATGATTAAACTTAACATAGCTAATATATTTTGTTCGATACTTGTGGGTACCAAGGGGCTTGGCAAGCCTAGTAGGGGAGGAACAATGAGCGTTAAAGGTAAATATAATGCATGCTACTAGTGTGGCAAGCAAAAAGGCATGTGGGTGTTATTCCGTTCATTTTCCATGTTCTCCCAACTTCTACTCGTTAGGTTTACGCAAAGAAATTTGTGTTGCATTTAGCAAATCCATGATGAAGCATCAACAAAAATCGCATTGAAATCGGACCTCCCTTAATTTAGTTAGGGTTATTGAAAGTGCATGTTTGTTGATTCCTTAACTAAATACATAGGTCCTCTGAATCGTGTTCACTATTGAGTGTGGAGTGGTTAATTATGTTCAAAGAGGTAGTCTGTTCTCTTTTAAACATGTGTCTTAATGGTGTTTGTTTTTTATCCTCATCTAACCACACACCAATCAAATATGGGTGTCCGATTAAGAAGAAGAATTGAATAACACCTACATACCTTAGGATTTATCCTTCTTTCTAACCCTTTCTATATTTTGTTCGTTTAGTCCAAACCCATTGTAACACGTGTCTTTTTAGTGTTTGTCCTCAACTACAATCCATGCCATATAATACTCAAATAAATGTAGGGTTTCGATTAAGAAGAGTGACCACAAAAGGTCCACAAACTTTATGAGAAACATGTGACATGATTGGGTGTACTTCGACTTCAAACATGGGCATGTTATGAAGGATCGTTTCTTTGTTGGTAGGGAAGAACTTGGCCTCATTCGGATACTCATCTTGATTAGACACCAGATCAGGTGTTATTTCGTTCGTTTTTCTTCTTCTCGAGCTTCTATGGATCAAATCAATGTCCTGAATGTTGTGTTGCATTAGCAAATCTCCAATGAAAAGTCAACAAAAATTGGATTGAAAATTGGACTTCGTTTGACTTAGTTCTAGTTGTTGGAAGTGCATGTGTGTTGCTTCTTTAAATGGATACATAGATCTGTTCAATGGTGTTGACTATTGAGCGTAGAGTGGTTAATAAAAAATTGAATACATAGTGCAATCTATTTTAAATGTGTGCCAAGTTTATGGTGATTGTTCTTGTATTTACACCTAAACGCACACCCATTCAGATATGGATGTCCAATCAAGAAGAGCCGCCAAATAACACATGCATACCTTACGGGTTCAATAGTCAATATAATTGGGGGCTCCTACATGATCATTTAAGATGAAAGGGGATATTGACTTTGATAACGAATAGGATATTTGTGTGAGCTCCAACAATTGTGAGGAGAATGGCAACAACCTTACTTTGTATATGCTACATTGAAATTACTTAGAATGAATTGGTCCTTAATCTTGTATGGGACTGGTTTTTACTACATCCATGATGGATGAGTTTACATAGATGCCACGAATCCCCAACTATGGGGGTGGGGGTGGAATATGCATGTGTAGAAAAAGTGTTCATTCTATTGAATATCTTCCTCTATTGCCCGGTTCAACAAGTTCTCAACCCCTCAACAAAATTGGTTCTCAAATCCATGAATTAGTCTTTGTGGGTACACAACGAAACTTGTGTTGTATTAACAAATCCTCAATGGAGCATCAACAAAAACCAAATTCAAAATACAAAACTCTCTTGATTGAGTTATGCTCATCAGAAGTGCGTGATTGTTGATTCTTTCATTGAACACATAGATTCTCCTTATTGTTTACATTATAGGGTGTGGAGTGTTTAATAAAAGTCGAAAACATAGTCCACTGTCTTTCAAAAACACGTCTTTATGTTGTTTGTTCTTTGATCCTCACCAAATCACACACCAATCGAAATATAGGTGTCCAATAAGAAAAGTTCTAACCGAATAACACCTGCATACCCTAGATCATGTCATTTGAGATGAATCCGCTGTAAACCGATAAGGGATCAAACTTGTATGTTGAATGGATGCGAGAGGTATGCTCATACCATAGTTTTCTAGCAGCTTGGGCGCCTTTCTGCCTAATAATTAATTAAAGTGTGAAAGTAAGTTAGTCAACCCGTAGTAAAATATTATGAAAGTGGACAAATTTAAGAAGTAATTTAAAATAAGTCATACATTCATCCAATTCATTTTCTATAATTCATGGCTAGTTTTCCTAATTTCATTTGTGGAGGCTACGATTAACCTAAACATGTCCCTCAACTGACATTCCTTACCCTAAAGTTTGTCTTGTACTTGTATGACAGGGTTTTGCTTGGCAGTAGATGTTGCTTCCATTTGATGCTACTATGTTAGATTCCAGTGAATGTCACTTGCATTATTATGATTTTAAGCACTCTTTGAAATGCTTTTTTCTTAACGAAATTAATTTCCCAAAAATCCAGGCACCTTTAAAAATTAGTTATTTTCTGCCCAAGCTGCTAGAGAGCTACGGGTACAAAATCTCCAATTAATTCCCTCTTTCGGTTGGAATGCACTTGATTGCTTCCGAAGTATATTAAGGACGGACTCTTAAGGGGGTGGGTACTCTTACACTCTGACCACTATCTTGATTGGAAATTTGTCTTGCCTTCATACGTATGCCTAAGCTATTACTTATGTCCGTTCTATAGTTGCGCTAGCCTTTTGCAACACACAAGCCGTGCAAGGTAACAATATGTGTGCGCCTCTATATTTAGTCCCACAAGCCTTGTGGCCCTTCCCCGGACTTTAAGATCAATTTCATCTCATTTCGTTTCATCGTGGAAAGTGGTTCGTAGTTATCGGTAGCTCAATCAATCAAGTTCTCCTTTTGGCCTTTTTAGAAATCATAATTGTTCATGTGTAAAAGCGAATTGTTATCATTACCGAAGTTTGGAATTGGTGTGTGAAATGCTATTTAAAGTGATCTTTGTGACTTGTCATGTAGTATTGAGTGTCAAACGACACCCTCTCCAGTTGCCATCTAAAGTGATTGCATGACAATTAGAGCAAGCCCAGTCACTGCCTGCATCTGCATCCGCATCCGCATCTGGAAACAGAAAGTGGCCTCTGTCATGTTTGCAGATGCAGGTGAGTCTGCCACTCATGCCGAACTTTGTGGGCCTGCATTCCCACAGATAGACTAAAGTAATTCAGTAGTAGGCGGAGAATAACTAAACCCTATCTACCCATGTAGCTACGAAAGGCCTGCAGAGACCTTGTCTTATCTGACGAGGTTGCATAATGAGGTTTGACTTATACTGATAGCAACCTCCCTGCATAAGTTGATGTTATGCAGGGAGGGCGTCCCACCCTGCAACGTTTTACATCCAAAGTTATAATTATGCGGGACCACTAGGGCCTGCACCTGCACCTGCATCTGCATCCACATAACGGATGATAAAGAGCATATACAAATGCAGGTGCAGGGCGACTGGGCTTGCCCTTAATGTGGGTCGATGATGAATATTGTGAGCCAAACTAAAACATATGGTTTAGTACAATGATCCATATTTGACACTATACTTCGAGATTTACACCCATTATATTATACTAAGGGCCAACATGCAACCGATTGGTTGAGAGAGACAACAAATCAATGCTCAACAATGTTTGTTTTTGGGGCCTATGGAATCGTTTTAGGCTGCAAATTCCAAACCTTGATTTTTATAGTTTTTATGTAAATCACACAATGTCCCATATCTCATGAAAATGTTCATGAAACCTTTGAACCTATTGACCTTTAATGTCCTATGCGACCATAATATGGTTGCGAACAATTTGTTGTAACCCCTTTCACACTAGTTCGAATGGTTTCTGGATTGTTTCAACTACTCCTCTCATTCATGTTCATGTTTATTATGTCATGTCGTGTGGATGATCTTGATTCAACAGAGTTAGCTATAATTGTAGTAATTCAAATATGGGAGTGTGTTCTCAACTGGTTTATAATGGAACTATTCCACGAATCCCTTCTTGACATTTGTCACCTCGGCAGTTTAAGGGCATCATATCCTAAACATGTTTTTGTGTTGATCCTTATGTGCAATCGATTCCCAATTGAATTGAAAACTTGCATAACACTCAAACATAGCATGTCCTAAACATGTGTTGTTGGAATATTTAGTTGGACATGTGTTGGTGGGTGTAAATCCATATGGAAGGTGCGCATTTGTGGCACCGTTGCCTCCGATTGCAAGACTTCCCAAAAAATTACAAAAATGGTTTCAAGATTTGGGAACCACTTTGAGTGAGTAAATTGCCCTTCTTTTGAACGAGGGCAACATCTTGCCATTTGGAGACGATTTGAGTGGAGGTTTGATAAAAAATCCAACCCCGATTTAATTTCTAAATTGTTGCCCCTCAAGACCACTATCAACACTCCTATTATAATGTCCTACTTACCAAAAATTCAACCATTCAAATTTGGATTGTGAGTATTTATCTTTAACCTCCAAACATCTATAAGGTTATATTTGTCAAAAAAGTTCTAGATCTTCAGTTACGGTTGTTAAAATTGAAGTCACATTTTTTGTGCAGATTTGAGGGAAATTTGGCGTGGGAATTGAGGGGTTAAGAGTCTCAAGTGCTCAAAGTGTTTTTTATACATGCTTCTACCTTTAAATATTTTTCAATTTAATTCAATTTCTTAGTTAGGCAAAGTTACAATATATTGGGATGTGTTTAACCCCCTTAGGACCACACATAAAGCAATGTAGAATTTACAACAATTTTCACGTTTCCAAATAGGGGTGTAAAAAAGGATGTTAGTTTAGGTTTTTCCTCACATCATCTCACGCTTTGAATATAGTAGTAATGAGGACATATTGTAATTTATTTTTATAGCATTTGGGAACATTTGACCATTGAGAGTAGGATGTGAAAACCCAAGCATGGAATAGTCAAAGGGTTGCCCTAATCAAGTTTTCGGCTTACATTGCCTTCTTTATGGTTGCATTTATTTTAACAAGGTAACATTTTTCCTTCTCAACCTCCGCATGTGAGTTTCACCCGTGGACAAATCCAAATCTCAATTACCAAGTTTACTTAATATGGGTCCCTAGGATCCAAATGATAGATAAGAATATGCATTTATAAAGAAACAACTTCTTCATGTATCATATCTTTAAGTTTTTGGGCTCATTTCAATTCTAATTGGACCTATCGAGAAGTACTTGCCTCGATGCCAAAACACATCCAAAATGTCAAAAAAAATCTAAATGTCATCTACCATTTTCATTGGAATCATAAACCAACTTAAAATTAACTTTCAACCAATTTCATTACATGTTGCAAACAATTTCATGATTTGGTGCCCATATTCACAGCTTCACAAAATGAATTTCACGAATTTTATATTAACTTTATTTCACAAAGAATGATACATCATGTATAAGATTCTCCTAATGACTCCCCACGACTAGCTCATCAAAAGTTCAATTGACCTTTCTTATCCAACCTTGAATCATGTTTGCAATAATTGCTTGTACATCATCGTGAATGTGCTGACTCATGCAGCCAACACTCTTCCCACAATCTAATCCACAACCTCACTTCACTCTCCAATCCACGAGATTGGCACTCCCACAACATTGGGTTTGTGTTACTTGCTTCGATGTAAAATGATCAAAGACCAAAGATGAACCGGCATTGCTTGCTTCCAACATTAGGTATTGTAATGAAACACCAAAGAAAAACCAATGTCAAGGCTAGAGGCTTCCAAGTAAACACATAACAAGGAGGAACCAATGAACAACGAGAAGGCAAAGAATGTGAAACGAGAAGGCGAGAAGTTGAGAATTCAAAAGCCATGGAGTGCAAAAATATTTATGAATTGGTTTGGAAGATTCATGAAGTGGCTAGAGGTAAATGTCCATTATCATGAAATTGAGGTGTGCCACATAGCAAGTCAATTTAGGAGATCATGAACTAATTTAGAAGGTTCATGAAGTTGGTAGAACACTATGGTAATATTGGTTGGAAGGTTCATGATCTAGCTTGGAACCTTCAAGAAATTTTGTGAAGATCACTTACCAAAGGAGTATTAACACATCAGTTGTGGTTTCACTTGAGGAAGTTGGTGTCTCTCCAAATTATAGTGGGAATAAAGACAAACTCACCCAAATGTAGATGGAATTTGGTTGGGTAGGGTTTATATGTGCTAATTAACTACGCTCATCTTCTCAAATCTAGGCCCACTTATTAACCTCCTCATCCTAAAACCAGTCTTTAACCCTTTGGTGATTGGCGCTTGTAGGTTAAAAGGTGCTTCAATGGGCACATGGAAGTCTAGCGGCCCGTGTCCATAGTCCTCCACATAAACCATCATAATGCGGTTGGTTGGCGGCTTGTGCTAATCTACATGTGAACACCTCTAATCCACTATTATCTAGAATCTAGTGGGTGGGTGGCCTACATGGAAACTCACCCTTAGCCCACACCATCTAGCTTATCATGTAAGATGAATACACTATTCCGAGTGGCTTCTCACATGAAAGTATAAAGTTTATGAATGATGGAGCCTTGGAATACCGCATGAATGGCATGGTCGTACCATTTGATCTCTTCCACTCGATGATTATAGAACATCCAAACATGGGTTAAGAATCTTTCAAACTCATAGACCATATAATTACCTAGGGTAAGAGATTGTCATCTTAATTTACATATGATTTAGTGTGGCCCACACTATTCATCATGAACCCCCATATAAATGATCTCGCATTTATTGGGTGCCAACCGAGGAGTTGGCATGCCATGGCAATTGTTGCTAGATGACAAACCCATGACAACTTTTGGCCTTTTATCTCAAATAAAAAGAAAGAAAGACAAGAAAGAAAAAGACAAGCCCATGACAAGTCATGGAAAAGACTCTAATTAATATGGCACATTAATTATATTGCATCACTAAATCAAATTTATAGTTTAATACATTGATTATCCCAATCAATGCGTGTTGCTATTTGGAGTTGCACAATGCAATAATGTCTTACTTAGGAGTTCACTTTCTATTAACAAAAGTTGAATAGGTTGTTTAGACATTATAGAACATACACGACTTTGCAAGCTTGGTAATATATTATATTCTCATTAAATAGTTATAGCACACACGGTAACTCCAAAACATAGACTAATTGGGATAATTAGTGTAGTAAAAAGTCAACGGTCATCACGATTGTCGGGAATAGTTGAAGTTTGAGGAGGGGAATTTGACCAACTCTCTTAACAAAATACCATAAATTGATTTTCATATGAGTGGGAAAAAACTTCATATCGATAAACTTGTTGGTGTGAACCCAAGATTTTCAAAATTTACACAATTTTTTTCATGGTGCCATATTCTTTTTATTTAAACCTTCACCAAAATTGCATAAAAAATTCATTTATTTCCATTTTTCTAGCATCTTAAGATATAAAGTTCAATCAATCCAGTCATGCAATATCAAAATGGGTAAGTGTGAGGACGCTCACATATCAACTTGCATGTGTAAAATTAGACAAATATGCTCTCTCATATGTTGTCCCCTACTCTACATGGAAGTGTTTGACTATCAAGATGCTTGAAGATATTGGCGAAAGCTTCATCGATTTTGGCAAACGTTATTTTGCTTTGTCAAAACTAATAGGACAATTGGAAATATGCCCTAATAACTTTACAAAGCTAAGTTTAGTTGGTCAACTTTGTAGCAATCTTGCAATATTTACAAACAATGAATGGGGGAGAACCAACCGCTAGTTAGAGATGAACAGGTTGAGTTTGAGAAATAACCGGTTGAAGTTCAAGACTTCGGGAATCATTTTATAATCTATTAACACTTACAATCAATATTTTGTAACACTTTGGAGCAAGGAAACTTGTCACACATACGTAGTGTTAACACTTTAGCACTTACTGGGGGTAGCACAAACACTTTGTAACACTTACATGAATAGCACTAGCGTGACTTTGATTTCTTAAATTTTTTTAACTCACTCATATAAATAAAGGATGAAAATACACAAGATATGAATGTCTTCGTATATCTAAGCATAATTGAAGAACGAATCTAAAGTAAATTGATGAGATTCTTGTGCACACCAAGATCTTATTTCCTTTTGAAGTGTTTCATCGCTCTAGATGAGAGGTGTAACATTAGTAGGTTACTGTTCAAAAAAATTGTTTCAAGATCACTACGCAATTTATGGTATTCAGTGTCATATGCTTAATAGTGTCACTAACCCTATTTTGAGGCATATGCTAGGTTATACTGATGATTGACAACTTTGCCATAAGTGTCATCTCATGACACTCGGCATTCAAACGCATTTACTGATATCTTTGCATGAGTATGTTCAATAATGTTATGAGGTGCATGCCTATGTTACACAATGGTCTACAAGTTGTTTAGAGTGCACACAAATGACACTTGGCATTAGTATGCTCAAGAATATCTTCCTCTTGCATATTGAAATGTAAACACTTGACACTTGCCATTAGTATGCTAAAAACATCTTCCCCTTGCATACTAAAAACACAAGACTATCATCTAAGATATCCCAATGTGCTACTCTACATGTCATAATGTAGAAAAAATGTCACTTAAAGAAGTTACTTATGTTGACAAATGGAACCATATCAGCAATTAGCGAGCATGACGCTTTGAGACCTCTAGGCATCTAGTTTAGGCCCTTTGCAAATAGTGTGTGTGACACTAAATATCATAAACAATGTAGTGCACTTTCACCATCCTTGAATCCCACTTTATCTACCACCACATCACCAATTTGCACATTTTCAACTTCTTCAACATGTTCATTATCAGTTGCATCGTCTATTTCATCAAGCACACCTATAACTTCCTCCTCAATAAGTATGTAGGGAATGTTTAGATCAAATTCTAGTTCATAGTTGAGGAACTCTTGTGCATTCATAGTGGGTCCAACTTCACTCTTTGCAAATGTCAAATACATGATGGATTTAAATGAATTTCATCCAAATTAGCACTTATCCAAGTGACTTCATTGAAGAAGGGAGCATAATTTCTATAAATTCTCTCAACAATTAACAACTAACACTTACTAGTGTATTTTTTTTGGGTTCTTTTTGGGGGGTGCAAGTTTCCTTAACACATAGGCGATTTCAACACTTATTAGCGTATCACATATCGAGGGTGGAATGTACCGATCAATTTAGAGAAATTTGTGAAATATACTTCAAATCAATAAATAAATGCCGAAATATGACAACATGTAACCGGTTGGACTTGGAAACATGTACACTAAGATTTTGACAAAATTATGCCCCAAAATATCCCCGGGCACTGTTTCTAGATGCCGAGGTAGTTTGCTCCATTGAGATTCAATTTGTGCATTTTTGCATTAAGTTATAAACATCAAAGCTTCAAAAGTTATACATAAAGCTGATTATAACAACCATCCCAAGTAATGCATGTCATAACTCAATGGTTAGGGTTTGGTGAAGCTTGGTGAAAACTCAATGAAACTTCCAGTTTAGTACGAAAAAGAGTTACACTAAGTATGATATTTAATATCACTATGATAACTTTTTGGATCGCACTTCTTATGACTAAGTTTACAAATACGGTCATGGATGATGGATGAGTTCATCCATCGGCCAAAACTCTTGTCAGCAACCTGTGATCTAATCTTCTCATGGATGACTGAAATTTGGATGAAAAATCACTTGGTAAGTGATAGTGATTGCAACACTATCACTCTATAATCCTGCAAAAAATTTACAAGAAATGACAAATGATGTTGGGTTGACAATTAGTGTTGGTGACACCACACCGCGGTTTACAATTAGTACTGAGTTTTTTTTTTCAAAGGTTAAGAGGTTTGCAAACCAACTAATTCCCTGGAGCGGTGGAGTGTAATAGCCTTCGTGGCTCAAAGACTTGAAGGAGCGAGGATGAGCCGCTTCGAAGTCCACAGCGAAGCTCACAGCAGCAAATCGCAAACAACACACCCAGCGCACACACCCTCTCAGAGCAGCAACCTCTCCTGGAAGCGGCGAAACCAAGAAACTGCTAACCCTAATGGAAGCACACAGCAGCGCCGGCTGCTGCAACACAATGGACGAGCCAAGAACAACAGAGACATTGACCAGATCGAGCATCACAGGAGGTCACCGAACTCCGCAAGTACCAGGCGACAACAAAGACAAAGCAAATGGGAGTCAAAAACTGCCGCTTTATTATGGATCTGCACACTGCTTAGTCTCAACTGCACTAGAACCCTCTACCTCCCCCAACAATCTGGGCACAAGGCCAATCTCGCCCCCTCTACACCAGATCTAAAGCCTAGGAGCTCCTCCCCCAACTGGCGCGAAGGCGACCTAGCACTGAGAAGAAGATGGCGACATCGATCCGCTCCAGCCGCGACCTCCACAGCAACCCTGAAGCTACTGAACTCAAACGGCCGCGGACATCCTCCCTCGGAGCACCTGCCACAACGAAAGCGGAAACCACACGACAGGAGAGGAATCAACACCACCGGACTGCCTCAGCCCTCCCCGCATCAAGCCAACCCACCACAAGCACACGCCCGCCCAACATCAACCACCGCCTCCCACACCACAACCAAGTATCACAAACCCCACCACACCACCTCCCTACTACTCCTCACTTCGCACCTCCCCACTCCGACTCATACTCACACAAAAATCACACAAACCATCCACACAAAGCATCATACCAGGGACACTTCACACACAGATTCTACAAACCTAAACAAAAAATCCAAAAAGAATCTTACCGTGGTGAGATCTGAGCTGTTTCGCGAAACCAATCGCTCCTCCAATGTCGCACAACACATAACACAGCCACCCAAGCTCACACAATGCAACAACACGCATACAGAAACCCCCATCACAAGATACACAATCTCAGCTAACGGAAACAACATCAATACACCGCAACGGCACCCCAACCCCCCCCAGGATACCCAATCCCAGCCGATCGAACCCGCACCCATACACCTCAACGGAACCTCACAGACAAAAAAACCCACCCACCTACATCCCCAATCAAAAACGGCCCCGCAACACAACGACGCAAGGAAGCCAGAGAACATCCCGCAGCCCCCAGACTCGATAGCCAATCCCCGAACTTCAATACAAACTCCATCGATACTACATCACAAAACCCCCACTAGTAGAAAACATGGTAAAAAAAAACCGTAATCGTTTTTCTATTGCGGTTCTTTTGACCACAGTTTGCACATGTGTTCCACCAAATCCCAATTTATGTCGCAGTTGACGTTTCCAATGACTGCCGCACCAAAATGCGTACACCAAAAAAAATAAAAAATACAATAAGTACATATATAGGCATACATATATATATGTCTTCCACGCGCGTGCAGAGTGGCCATTGCTTCATTCAATGCCGGATGTGAAAAACTGCCACTTGTACGCGTATTCATGCGGATTATACACATCCAAAATTCCTTCATGTGATGTGAGTTTAGCAACTTCCCTTACTGGCTTGTACACTTTCACGCGGTGATTACATTAATTACTTCTCTGAAGCCAACTCGCTTGAATGCCAGGATTCTGAATTGCACACAAGGCGCTGGCCTGCTCACCGCGCTGAGTCTGAGAAATAACCGGTTGCTGTGAGACATCACTGCAGTTAACCATGTAGCCAGTGCATGTGGAACTTTAGAAACATGATGTTATCGAGCGAATACGCCTCGAAATTTCCAAATTCATTGACATATTCTGACGCCTCCTAAAGTGTTGTTTTTTTAAGAAGTCATGTACCCCGTGATCGATGTTCTCCATAGATCACAATGTGAACCAAGTAGTGCCTTAGAATTTGGCAGGACTTGTGACCTTCATTTGCAAAAGGGCTTGCAGGGGATGTGAATGGTCGACATTCAGTGGATGACCACCACAATGACATGGTTTCAGGGACATGAACAACAATAACACGAGATTTAAATGACAGCCAATTTGCCAATTTCTACGCACAAGTGGAGTGCAAAAAGGATTGCATTAATGTTGCTTGAAGCAATAACTAGCACATACAATGTTGTGTTCACAACGAACTCTTGCAACAAAAACTGGGTAAAATTTCAGTTGGATATGCAGGCCACAAGGTCTACAATGCATACATGTCCTAGTTGCCATCAAGTCTCTACAGTGTAGTACTCCATGCCAAGTGGCAGAGGCACTATTCCACATACTCCACTCACGTCCAACTTCCAGCTTCTTTCTACAAAAACAAGTCCATATTGGTACTGTGACACACACATCATCTATGGAATCAGTTCATGGAACTATGGAATTCCTACACGTGTCTATTCTGAAATCCATATCTCCTAGTTACACTGTCAACTCATGATCTCCTCCGACGGCAGCGAAATACAACATCGTGTCAAGCGCTCCCAACAACTTAATCGCTCAACCTTCCACAACGTCCAGTATGTGCTCGAGAGCATTGTTGAGCTCCATACGTTGAGGCATTATTCCCGAAGCAGTCCAATTTTGTATCCTCGCAGTCATCCATGCACGCATCCTGCATCAATTGCACATGTCCAACTCATAAACATATTGCGATAACATCCCTCAAGCTACAAACAAGTATCATCCTCGTTAAAATTCATGCAAAAGACTGAGTGGTCGGGGCTCCAAACACGTCGCTGCGGTTGGGTGGATAACACAACAAGCCATTTCAATTGCCAATTATCAACATTTCTGTGTGTCCAAGGAATACCCAACAACTTAAGGTTTGACACGCCTGAATTACAATGCATTGATAAACGATAGCTTGCATGGTTTAGCACAACATACTATTCTTCAAAGGATATAGGTGTTCTCACAAATATCGTGCACATCTTTGGTGGAGCCCTACCTTGAAATTAACCATATTTGATGTCCGAACAGGAGTCCTCAGGAACTCATTAATGGGAGCATCCTACATAAATAAACTCTAGTAATAAAAACACATTATTAAAGGTGAAGTTGGAGGAAGGGGGGGGGGGAACCCGTTGCGTGCAATATATCGCCATTCGTGTGCATTCAAGAGTTTAGAGCTGCCGCACAACTGTCAGGGACTTCGATGTCAGTGCCTGTCGCACGCCATGAGTGCAACAAATTCTTGTTCTTCACTCCGTTTTGCAAGATGAAAATTGGGGCAATTTCTGCTGACCTTAATTACTGAAGGTTCAATACTTTGCTTGCAAGGAGACTCCACCTCCAACTACACGTATGGGGCACAACTGCACATTTCGAATATTCTTTCCATACATGGATGAGGGTCAACAAATACATGGCTCAATTGGGTCTATGATTCTACAACTTGTCATAGACCAACCCGCCAAATCATTGTGTAGAGAGTGAAGATCAGTGGCTCCATGGAATGATGGTTTCATGTCAGGAACATTGTGATGGAATTGGGGAGTTGTGTGACCCTACCAATCACGCGAGATGGCATTTACGTAGCCTTCTTGATGAAAGCTCTAGTCTGCTCAGTCTTCTTCCTCATTTGCACGGATTCGCGCAGCTTGGCATCATCCAAAGATTCGGTTTTGTTGCATAATGAGCTCGTTCTTTTCCCTTTCGGCCCTTCTTCGATGGCATTAGAGGACGCCCTGCCACAAACAGCTGAGGTAACGTTACCCATCATGCGAGTTATTTCTTCCATGCTCGGAATCTGCATAATCCAACATACACCCCACAATATGGGGCTATTGGGCAGTCCCTCCGCTTGGTCGAGGTAGGCGATGTGCTTTGGATAACGCCCATCCTTCTTGAACATCACTGGAGTGTCCTTGTAGAACACTCTGATTACAGAAATCATTTGTTCCCCTTTCTTGCACAAATCTTGCTCATCGTTTATGCACCTAGACTTGTGGTTGATTCCAGCATAGGCCTCCGCCACAACCTTCCCTTCGAACTTTGGATGCAAAACCCATACCTTAACTCTTACTCTGATTGGACTTTGCAACACAAATAGCGAAAAACACAATTACATCAAATCCCTGGCATTCATGTACTTGCGGGGCCAGCTGCGGAAGAATTTACTTGCATCAATGATACTACGAAACATAATCACAGTCAGGAGCTTCGAACACTCACACAATTCTGGGGTCGCCTGCCAAATTCAAGTTTTGTGATGACAGAAGCATCAATCTGCGGTGTTCTCTGTTTCTTTGTCTGAGGACTTCCACTTTTTGTTCTGCCTCTTTGGTTCCTTCTCTCGCAGACTCTTGGCTCAGCAAGCACCTTCCGCTTCACAGGAACCTTGGGTAGCACCGGCAGCTCTTCGCCATCTGATTCTGTTGGTATTGGATTGCGTCCAGTATCCTCGCCATTAGATTCATCATCTTCTCCCACGCTGATATCCACATCGTCGTGCTTTCTTTCATGCCTGTTTTGGGTCTCTGTGTGACAATGTACATCATTATTGTCAAGTTTCTTCCCTGCCCCTCCATGTTCATGTGAGCCCCCTTTGTCCACGGGCCATCTCAACTTCGGAAACGTCGTATCTCCACATGGACTTGTCCCGCCAATGCTTGGAAAGTCCTCCTCATAGCTATAGTCCATTGAATGTGAGCTCTCGGGAGACCCGGAAGGGCTTCTTGTCTCCATCCTTCTTGACCTCCCTTGTGATTGTGAGGCTCTACCCTTTGTGGCAGGTTGAGTTCCTAGACTTCTCGGCGAGCATTTTGCACGTGGACGAGGGCAATCATCGGAAGCACTGTCGGATGACAATAGCTCAACTGCCTGGTTGAGTCTCCCTTTCGCCGCCATGCGCATTGTGCTGCTCGGACGATTTTCTTCATCCCTCGACAAAATGTCCTCAATATCGGTGTTCACACACTTTACATGATCTAGGTCGCACTACAACAGATTGGGTATTTTGTGACTAGGGAAATATGACTGGGGATGACTGGTGACTACATGCAGTCACATTTTTCCAGGCCTCGACCTTTGGGGTGTACGAAATTCAAAAATATGACTCGCAGTCATATTTTACTGTCGTATTCGGAAAATGTACTGTATACGGCATATGGGAACGCCGACTGCCTTTATAGGGAACGACGGGGAATGTGTATGGTGGACGCCCAGTCATATGTGGCAGTCATATTTTTCTGCGAGTCATATTCTTCAGTCACATTCTGACTAAGACCATTTTTTTGCTTTTTTTGGGCAGCCCTTGATAATTCAGGCTGCCCAAGACGGGCCTTTTGTGTTTTTGCCCCATGACTCATTATCTAGTATTATGGTTTGGATTATTGGTTTAATAATGAAAGATTTTGGTCAAAATTAAGTACTTTGTGTGTTATAGTATGAACGGCAATGAAAATTGGGAATGGCCTATGTTTATTTATTGAATAATTAACTGATTGATGTTTTAGGGAGTATAGGGGGGAAATTGGGGAGGAAATTTGATTCTTACTATTGCCAAAAGACTAATTGAACATGTATATAATTGAACTTAAATATATACCCACCTAAGTTTCAATTATACAACTTCTTGCTCGGACGGGAAGTCAATCACCGTCCGAGTCGCAAAGCTCGGAGTCATCTACCGATGCGTCGTCCGGTCCCTCTAGACATTCTAATGCCTTAGCAACCACTCCTGGCCCCACTTCCACTGCATCGCCCAATATGGGTGTCTTCGGTACGATATCGTCATGTAAAGCCGTCACTTGTAATCCGGGAAAATCAGAAGTCCTACCTAGTGCTATGCATTGTACTTCATCCGTTCTTTGTTGTTTGGAGAATACCCGAACCCCTCTCGGTTCCTTACGCAAAACAACTTCCCATCCACTCTTCGCGACGTTAGGTGCAAAAAAAACTTGTTCGATATGGAGAGGAAAGGCAAATGATTGTGCTGAGTAAGGAATCAATCTGTCAAAGTTTACAATGGTGAAACCATAGTCGTCGCGCTTCATCGTCGCCCCATCTCCCTTCATGTTTGCAACGACCCAATTGCAATAGAGGACCACCACCTCGAAGAATCCATAGTCCACAGAGAGGATTTCCTCAACCCAACCCACATACTCCAACTCCGCTGCCTTTGGATTTGTGTCATTCAGGCCCGAGCGACATAATTGTTGAAATGTGGCGGCCACCCCAGAGTCCATCGTTGTCAATTGCGCCTGTGCGCTTCGGACACGGATGTGGTTTCCAAACGCATACATGGATCGATACGACTTCGCTGCATCCGATGGAGGTAACATCAAGGCCCTAACGTCTTCTTGAACCTCCTCAGACCCTTCTTCTATGGCGCGCACCACTGCTTTTGGAAACCAAATGTGGAAATCCTCGTCGCGCAACTCCGCTGGGTACATTACCCGCGCCTTCCGTTTCTTGCGCCTGTATTCGTACCGCTCACATTCCCGCCGTGACATGTCATCCTCGTGTTTCCTGCATTTTGGTTACAGCCCAACACATCATTACCCGTGACATGCTGAAATCACTAATGGCAGTCATATTATGCATACAACATTAGTCGTACTGTGTCGCGATAACTACAACGAAATGCATATTTTACGACTACATTTTGTGATTGTACTCAGTCATATATCCCAAAATATGACTGAGTGCAGTCATGAATTTTGGTCATGTGAGATGAGTTTTGTGGAAGTTCGTATGGACTGGACTGTTGTTCTAAGAGAGGTGGTGCATTTAAGGTCTTTCCACTAAAATCAGAACTCACCTCCTCCACTCTTCCAGTGGTGCCGCATTGTTCACCACGAACTCATGTATCCATTGTCGAAGGTCGGATGGGAGATGACGCATCCGCCCGCCACCTTCGAGGATCTCATCATACATTGATGGGTCTTCTTTGTCATCCCACACTCTTCGAGTGGTGACTGTATATTCTTGCATATACTCCGTGCAGAATCCCAATGCCTCTACTATGGCGTAGCCTTCAGCCATGCAACCCTCTGGTCGAGTACGGTTTCGGACATACCCTTTGAGAGTCTTCAGGTACCTCTCTATAGGGTACATCCAACGTGTATGTACGGGTCCACAAATTTCCACTTCCTCCACGATATGCATGACCAAATGGCTCATGATGTCAAAAAATGATGGTGGGAATTTTTTTTCCAACATGCATAGTGTTATGGCCGCTTCACACCTCATCTCATGTATTGTTGCGGGATCAATGGACTTAGCACACACCCTCCTGAATACACGGCTCAACATTATTATTGATGTCCGCACTTCCTTTTCCATTGTGCAGCGCACACATAGTGCCAACACTTGCTACATGAGGACATGGTAGTCATGGGATTTCAGGCCTTTCATTGTCCCATCCACGTTTACGCGCTTCTTCAATTGTCCCACATAGTGAGTGGGGGTTCGCAGTGCACGCACTTGCTCCACAAAGACTTCACGCTCTTCTTTCGTCATAACGTAAGAGGAGCGAGGTAGAATCACGCTACCGGGTTTTGTTTCTGCTACGGGCCAAAGATGCGGGCGTATGCCCGCCTCCTTCATGTCTAGACGAACTCCAATTGTATCCTTCTCTCCAAATATGGTTTTCATCACATTCTCAACGATGTTTTTCTCACAGTGCATAACATCCAGTGTGTGTCGAATTAGAAGATCCTGCACAGTGACTCCAGCCAGTGAGAAATTTGCCGATGCGAATCACAATATCACTGCGTGCAATCATGTGACTGTACATGACTACACCCACTCACATAATACTCATAAACAATATTACTATATGCAATCATGTGACTACGTCCAGTCACTTATCACAGCTAATAATATACACGTACTTTCCAGTATGGAAGGTCATATAGACATGTCCTCCTCTTCATTCCATGATTGTGTACGGGGTCTGTCGTCTGCCCAGTTTGGTTTCTGTAGTGTTTTTGAGACCACTCTTCTCGCTCGTTCGCATATCACAATTGCTCTCGACCACTCATCCTTCTTGGCGGTGGTCTCATCTCCGGCTGCCCATCAAAATTGGACCTCTGTCGTCTCCATTGGTGGGTCATTGGTAGTTGTCGTCTATGTCCAAGGTAAACATTCTTTTTCAACGCTTTGGAACGCCGTGTTGCCACGTTGGGGCCACACACGGGGCACGCCCTATGTCCTTTTGTTACTTGCCCGGAAATCAAACCGTACGCCGGGAAGTCATTCACCGTCCACAAAAGCAAGCCATGTAGCTTAAATGTTTTATCTTTGGAGTTTCCTTGCGATCCGTCCAAGCAGTCGATCCCTTTCCAAAGCTCTTGGAGCTCCTCAATCAAAGGTGCCATGTACACATCCACATTCTTGTCCTTCACACTCTCTTTTCCTGGTATGATTAGCGCAAGCATCATGAAGAAGTTTTTGGTCATTAACCAAGGGGGGAGATTGTAGTTCAGCATGACCACGGGCCAAGTAGAGTGGCTGAGGCTTTGGTTCCTAAATGGATTTACGCCATCCAGTGCAAGGCCAAGCCTAACGTTCCGTTCATCTTCCGCAAACCACGGCCACCTATTATTTACGTGGTCCCAAGCCTTCGAGTCCACCACGGACCTCATCACCTTGTCCTTACTTTTCCCTCCTACATGCCACTTCATTAGCTCCGCGATCCGTGTGCAGCTGTACATCCTTCGCAAACGAGGAATCAGAGGAAAATGTCTCAAAACTTTGACTGGAATTGTACTGGAGTTCTCTACAAAGCGCGATTTGTGGCATGTTGGGCACTCCGTTGCATTCTCCAACTCTTTCCGAAACAAACAACATCCATCTCTACACGAATGTATTGAGTTGTAGGACAACCCCAACTTCATCAATAAGTCTTTCGCCTCGTTGAATGATTTCGGTAGTGTGTTGTCCTTGGGTAAAATTGTCTCCTTCAACAACTTCAACAACTCATCCACAAAGTTGTTTGGTACGGCGAAGGTGGTGCAACACAATAGTATCAAGAGTGTCGATGTGAGACGATTCGAGGGGCTTCCCTCATACAGTGGAGTTCCAGCTTCGTTTAAGAGAATTTGGTGGTCTACCCCACTGGGGTCCTCACTGTTCATGGTACTCCCTCTTGTTTCCATGGGATCATGCATTTCTTCCCTTTCCCCCTCGCTACCATCACTGTCCCTCGTTGTGAAACCATCCTCCCCTTCATCGTCTTCAACCCATGCATCCCCGAGTCCCTCATGTATGGTGGCTTCGGTTTCGTGTCCGTCATAATTGAGGCCATCGTACTTGCCGAAGCACTCTGCCACCATACGTAGAACCTCAACTTCTCCATCATGTCCATCGTTTGTGTTAGGGTATGTCTGGCTTCTTTGCCCAGTCCGTGGTGCATGGGAGAACAAGTCAATCGGGCTGTACTCGTCCTGCAGAGAGTGATAAATTTGTGCGCACGTTATATATTTTCGCTTTGGCAGAAACATATGACAAGGACTCATAACAATGACAAACATAGACCACGGATTGTATATAACATGGACCTAATATATACAAATGTATGAACACGACAAAGAGCAATCCCAAGTAGTGTTGTATCACAAGGACGAGTCATAAATTTGTGACTTCTGTGTTACATGGTTCTGTCATAAAATGCGCGCTGTATCTAACGAGGGGCAATCATGAAACGCCGAATATAACATGAACGTGTAACATGCGTGGGGGGGGTGTTCATCGATTATGAAGACAAGAGTGTGTCAGGTAAAAGAAATTTCATGCAACATACAACGGAAAAACAATGGATGTAAAAAATTGGTCATGTTCCACGTACACATTTATACCGTGGTGTGGACATGTATACAAAATTTTGTCAAAACAAAACATGACTTGGTGTAGTCATGTTAGTGAGCACATGGCACACTTACTCATTCCTAATATGGACTAATGAGTGCCAGCCTACAATGCGGTGTGCGGGTTCAAAGAGTAGTGTGCATACAACTCTTCTCCGACCAAAATGTTCTTTGTGGCTAAAGTGATTACATACCCCCATTCATGTTTGTTCCAGGGTTTTGGCAACATGCGAAATTCCCACACCACATTTCCTATTTCTTTGCGTCCTATGGAACTATTTATGAAGCCAGCGACATTCCCCTTCATTACATCTCCATCGATGTACAAGTCCGGCTCAACTTGCATCGCATATGACTTCACTCGAGGTTGTGCCTTCTTCAAAGCTCTGTATTCTCCCAAGGTGTATTGTGGTCCTACAAATGGAAGCAGTTCCTCTCCCTCTTTGGCGGGTTGAAGTGCAACGAGACCCCAACCCATGAATGGGAAGTTGGACACCCTTACTTCCCATTCTCTATTCCAGTATGAAAACTTTATAAGTTTTGGGATGGGCCCGTCACACTACTATCCGTCATACACGTTTGACCCCCATGTCTGCAAGGCTCGTACTCTTGCAGACGTTGTGTTTGGCATCGACTGTGAAGGCGTTTCGTATCCTCCTAGAAACTTTCTCAGGGATGTCTTGCAAGCAGCTTTTACAATGGGTCTCCATCGGGCCTATAAAATTCATGTACACAAGGATGAAAACTCGCTCATAGCATGACCACCCGCTTACGCTCATTCAAAAGTCGTTTCATGGAATGACTCACCAAGATAGACGCTGTAAATACAGGGTCCCTTTTTTTGCTACGAAGATGCTTTCGGATTGTGGCTCGATCGAGGACTTTCCCTCCTGCACACTCCATGCATGGGCATGGGTACTTGGATAGCCGCATTGCGTCTGCTTGGACCTCTTCTTCTTGCCATAACTGTAGATGCTTCAAGCTTTCGACCTCCCCTCCTGCCATCCTGTGATGTGCACGGCATACGGGGCGGGTCAATTTGTGATATCGGGATACCTTACAAGGAGTGAGTGCTCACATGCGCGCAGTCACTTGAATATTTGGATACATACGAAAGGGTGGTCAAATAACCCAAGGCAGTCATATAACACACGGGAGTCATATAACACATGGGAGGCATATAACACACAGGAGTCATATAACACATGGCAGTCATATAACACACGGGAGTCATATAACCCATGGCAGTCATATAACACACGGGAGTCATATAACACATGGCAGTCATATAACACACGGGAGTCAGTCATTGATGGTAATTGAATAATTATTTATGATGTTCCTAAGTTTACACGGAATTCAAGGAAATTCAAAAAGTTAATGCCCACACTATATTGGGTTATGAAACTTACGCCCATAACCAGATTTACCCTCTTTTCTTTTGAGCATTAAATTTAGGGATAACTTTTCATAATCTCATTTAGATATTCTAAATTTGAGTACTTAACAAATATTCCGATTCAACCCGAGCTGACTTTTCGCCCTGTTTGCCTAATTTTAAGCGGCCCCTAAATATATCGTAATCGATTCGGCATGATTCATATACCCCAGTTATACGTAAGTGTGGTGAAGCCCATACTTTTTTTTTCTAAAAGTAATTTCAACGGGGCCCTAAGTAGATCCACAATCGTCCCTTTTTACCCTGTTCTTGAAATCGAGCTGACTTTTCACACTGTTTGCCTCTTTTTAAGCGGCCCCTAAATATATCGTGATCGATGAGGCCTGATTACATTAAATCACATTACATTAAATTCTGGCCCCGCCCGGATTTTTTCCAAACCCTAAAAAAAAATAGCTGCCCGCCCCACCCGAAATCGAAAAAAACATTGCTCTTCCATTCTTGAAGGCCGCTTGACTACAAATCCCATATTGAGTGCACTTCACCTTCAATGTCTCAAATCCAATATATATGTGTACTTCCACCTAGTAATTAAGGCATTAAATGGGATTTCATCCCGGAAGTGAAACCATCAACCAAGACTGTAATTAACTTGGAAGTCAAAAAATTAGAAAATCCTCATCAACATTGAGGTTATAATTTTTATGACTTACCATTTGAAATTGTCTTCGTCATTCTTAAATGTCACTTAAATTTAGTGTGCTGATGTGGTTGGTATATTTTATAATATTTTAGATAATTATGGCTACTTTCAAGAATATTCATACGCACTTAAGTATAAAATATACTTAATGGAACTAATTAATCAAATATTTTAATTACCGGTTTTAATTGGAGTCACGCTTCCATTAATTAAAAGTTAGGGTTAATTAGGCTTACTGGATATAAAAATTGGGTACATGTAACTACTGAAATTCCATTTTTATAAGTCATGATAATCTCTCTCTCTCTCTCCCCCCCTCCCTTCATCTCTCTCTCCCTCCCTCCCTCCCTCCCTCCCTCCCTCCCTCCCTCCCTCCCCCTCTCCCTCTCCCTCTCTCCCCCTCTGCCTCCCTCCCTCCCCCTCTGCCTCCCTCTCTCTCCCTCTCCCTCTCCCTCTCTCCCTCTCTCCCCCTCTGCCTCCCTCCCTTCCCCTCTGCCTCCCTCTCTCTCCCTCTCCCTCTCCCTCTCTCCCCCTCTGCCTCCTTCCCCTCCCTCCCCGCGCCTCTCCCTTCCTCGGACATCTGTCCCCGACTCTGTCTCTGTCTCTCCTTCCCTCCCCCCCACCTCCCCGCGCTCTCTCCTCGCCATCTAACCTGTATCGCCGAACCCTCCCTCCCCGCGCTCTCTCCCTTCTACCTCGGCCATCTAACCTGTATCGGCGACCACCTAAGCCACAACCTTCTACCATCCCCTCCCGCCTCCCCTGCCTCCCCGCGCCCTGTCCCTTCCTCCTCGGCCATCTAACCTCCTCGCCATCTAACCTAAAGCCACAGCCTTCTACATTCGGAGCACTCGGAGCATTCGGAACATTCGGAGCATCAGGTAAGTGTAGGGTTCGGAGCATCAGAGCCATGTAGGGTTCGGTGCTGCTTGAATAGTTCGAAGAAGTTTTTGGTTCGGTGCTTGCAGGATTCGGTTGACTTTTTGGGTTCGGTGCTTGAAGGATTGCCTCCAAGGAATGGTTCGGAGCATCAGAATGATGCTGGGTTCGGTGCTGCTTTTCCGATTCGGTGCCACAGCCAAGTAGTCTTCGCATCAGATAATTGCTGGGTCCCTATCTAAGTTGAAGGATTCGGTGCAGTGCTCACAAGGAGCATCAGACAAGTGTTGGGTCTCATTCAAAGGTGATTATGCAGTGCTCACAAGGAGATTCAGTGGAGTGTTGGGTTCGGTGCTCTATTCGGACAGTGGTTACTCGGTGCTGTATCGGTGTGTGGGTGCCCCTGTGAGACTGCATGAAGTGTGCTAAGTTCGGCCACAGCTAAGTTCGGCCACAGCTAAGTTCGGACACAGCTACTTCCATCCTTTGCTCTGATCGGTGTGTGGATACTTCGGTGCCTTTCAACTTTTTGGGTTGAGGGTACCCCCAATTCGGACACTAAATCGCTCTCATTTTCGGCGACTCTCGCTCTTCAAGATTGAGAGGGAGGGCTCTCCCTCTGACTACCCTTTTCTCTCACTCTCAAAGGTTGTGCACTCTCTCATCTCCAAGGCTAAGATTTTAGGTTAAATATTAATACTTCAAAATTCTCAAAACTTGTACTTTGAAAGACGACATGTAAATTGTCCAATGATCAATCCTAATTCGGACACTAAATCTGCATTCGGAGTGGATTCCTCTAGATGTCTCATACTAATACCCCACACACACAAAGTAATACGAAGAGGAGAAAGGTGAGCTCACTTGAATTCGCACCTTTCGCGTCGTTCAGTTGTGGAGGTGATGGTTGTACGACACCTCCTCCGCTCACATGTAGCTGGAACAACAGCAATGGGGACAACCTTATTGTCCTCAATTAACACTAATGTGCATTTGGGTATTGTAGAATCATGGAGGAGGAAATTCCGGAGTATGAGAGGATGCGGAAGAAAAACATCGAGGCCAACAACCAGAAGCTGCGGGAACTGGGTCTGTCACCGATTGGGACTTCTCATTTCAAGAGGCCTGAGGACCTCGGGTATGTATGACCAAACCCTAATACAACGGACCCGCTACTGCTAGGGTTGCTTCTGAATTTTGAAACATTTATGAGTCCTTGTAGTCATAAAGTGCATACAACTCGCTGAAGACATGACTGTTTGCAGTCATAGTTCAAATTATTATGACTCCCTGTAGTCATAGTGCAAATTATTATGACTCCCTGTAGTCATACTTTAAGGTCATTATGACACAGTCCAGTCACATTTGCTTGATTATGACTCCTCCTAGTCATAAACATATTGTAACTTCTTCCCACCCCTTTGTTGTTGTGCATCACATGTGGCTTCTATTGGTTTTCTATGATCAAGCAGTTATGATCATGTGTATGAACAATGTTCTTGTTTGTTATGACATAATGCGCGAATAATCTAGCGGAAAGAAGGACAAGGTTGGTGCCCACAATGAAGATGAAAGTTTGAACTATTGGAACTCAATTAATACTAGCTAGAACTTGTGTATGTGTTTGTTGCATATTCCTTTCGTAAGATGAATTCACAAAAGTGCAAACTTTAGCTCTTGACCATTAGAATCTCTCAATTTTGGAGTTCCTCAACCCTCTAAATCCACCAATCTTTGTTACACAATTTTTGATTGAATTTTCTAATAAAGGTATTCAAGATCGTCTTGAAAGTGGGAAGGAATCTAAGGCACACTTCCATGTGACACTAGAGTTGGCAAAAACATTTGCAAGCTTGTCACCTACATCTTAACCAAGACCATACAAATATCAATTACTCTTAATTTTGGTTTTTGGTTTCACATCCTCAAATGTTGGATTTAGAAAGTGAGAGTTTGCTCACTGGGTTTTGTCAAGACTTTTCATTTTGACAAGTTTATCACAAACACATAGTGAGCCGTTGAAGACCAAAGAAATTGTTGGAGTTGTTGAGGGAGGGTGCCACTATACATAACTTGTCACCTCACTTTTGAATGTTATTTTAGGTCCAACTTGTGTAGGTGTTTGTTACATATTCCTTTCGTAAGATGAATTCACAAAAGTGCAAACTCAATCTAATGTGTTGACAATACGATTTAGCAATAGGTTCTACCAATTACAATGGAATCATGAACTGAGTTCCTCATATAGGAGTTCAATTTCAATCTTTATTTAGGACCAATCTCATTACATGTTGTGACCAATTTCATGATTATGACTCCTCCGAGTCATACAAATGTGGAGACCTCATGACTCATTTGAGTCATGTTTCAGCATTGACAGTCGTTGGAGTCACGCTTTTTGTGAGATGTAATGTCCGTCTAATAACTCCCGCTCGTACTGAACAGTGTGGTTCCCGCGACTTCCACCAAAAATGCCGAAATGAACAATGTACTAGTCAATTTGATAACAAAAATAGCTAATCTGCCTGATGGCATGCAAGTGGAAGTATTTCGCACAATTGCTAGTTTCCCAGCAATTTCATTGCCGGTTTTGGAAATGACTTCGAATGAGGTTGCGCGTGTTTTTGAGAGCAGCCGTGGCGTGCCTGTGGGAGAGCCGGGCCCATCTCTAGAGCAGGGTGGTGGCTGGGGTGTGACCACTCGAGCGAAGGGAAAACAACTTCCTGAAACGGACCTCGATGATGACGAGGACGAAGAGGACGAAGAGGAGACTTCCGAGGACGAGCGGCCTAAACCAAGGAGGCGGAAGGTAAAAACATAAATCTCCGTAGTCTCTTGCATTTGCAAACGCATTTAGTCGTCCGCGTTACTTGGGCCTCATTCCAAACACATATAGAAAAAATGTTGGTAACATATGTCCGTATATGAATATCAATCCATGAGGTCATAATCTGACCCCGAACATGATACTTAGTACAGTCATGTAATATGACTATAGGTAGTCATATGACTTTGTCCAGTCATATTATGCAATCATATCCTTCCACTCGGCCATGTAGTGTGACTTGATGCAATCATGTAACTTAGTACAGTCATGCAGGGTGACTCCACGCTCACATATAGTGTACCATACGTTCGTTTGTGTAGGGTAATGCAAATGAACCCAGGTCATGGCCGTTGCAATCTAGCGGAAAGAAGGGCAAGGCGGTCGATGAGGAGGATATCCTGCTGTCCCAAGACATGCAAGATACTCTCCGGGCTTGTGAGATGGACGCCGACGAAGCATCGGCGGACAGCGAGGAGGCAGACATAGGCGTAGGGCATCGTAACGAGCTCCTTGACGAGCTGGAGCTCCGGGAAGTAAGCATTTTGCGGCGTATGGCTAAAAAAGGAGCTGATCCGACACAACTTCGCGAGAAGGTGCGTTGCCTTGGCCGGACGGCCGAGGTTGAAGGCGGCGACGGAAGCGCGCGGCTTTGACAGTCGAAGTTGAAGAACCTTAGGCGGTCCTTGAAGAAGAGTGACGAGCTGCACACTTCCAGTGGTGGTCAGTGTTTGTGGGTCGAGGTCGACGAGGCCGGGTGCCCGACAGGGATACACAGGCCTGACTGGCTGACGCGACTACGCGGATACTTTCGCGACCTCGATTGGAGCGTCGACAACTTCAGGGCACACCCACGGCCCTTGTTGTTGGCGATTAAAGACAAGATGGCCGCACAGTTCGAGTACCGTGGTGGACTCGGAGGCGTGCCTGAAGCTATTTTTTTTCAAATTTTGCGGCAGCAGATGCGGACTCGCAGGTCGAACATGAAGAAACTCATAGAGAGTTGTGGCCCGCTCCCACCGTATGTGAAAAAGGCGCACGTCGACAACTTCAAGCGGTTAATTGCCCGGACGGACAAAATCGCGGAAGCCACGCGCATGAAAGCCGCACGGCAGACCGTGCAAACCTTGTCGTATTCTGGAAGGTCCGAAGGGGAGGTGCGCTCTAGACTGGTAAGTGATTTTGTGTGCAAGTCATTCAAACATAAATATGTGACAACCTGCAGTCATATAATTGAGTGATATAATAAATGATATCACTTTACATAGTCATACCGGAAGTCATATCACCATAGATAGTCACACGCTACGTGACTATGACTTCATCTCGTCATATTCAGAGACATATGACTTCACCTAGTCATATTGTGAGGAATATGACTTCACCTGGTCATATGTTGAGTAATATGACTTCAGCTAGTCATATTCCGAGTAATATGACTACAACTAGCCATATTCTGAGTCATATGACTTTCCATAGTTCCGATTAGTATGTTTACGTATTTTTCATGGATCCACAGTTGCTCCTTTCACAGGCCGCAGATTTAGAACGGCCCCCCACGCAGCTGGAGGTGGAAACCGAGCTAGCGACACCCGGGAAATCAGGACGGGGCCGGTCATCTTCGTCCAGAGGGCCACTCCCAAATGCAAGAGCGGGAGATAGAGCCCTCTTTGTTACGCGGACCGAGCTGCACGACTTCCATGATAGCATGAAGGGGGAGATGAAAGATGTGAAGGCTATGATGAAGCAGCTGCTGCTGGAGGTGCAGAAGCGAACGACGCCCACGGACATGGAACCCCTAGCCACGGCGGAAGCAGGAGTCGACGTGATCCAAGTAACCGCCGAAAAGATTGCGTCTGTATACCCTCTAGTATTCCATTCGATTACATGTATGGAACACCTTTGCTTCAGCAATATTGTATGTCATGCATGAAGATCGTTCACCAATACACGCCTCATGTGGATCATTACAACATGCAGGCAATTGGGAAGTCGGCGGAATCCGGGCATACTGGGTCGACCGCGGCATCGGAGCCACTGCGTAACACCCTAGTAGATATGAGTTGCCAACCCGTCATTGAAAAGAAGAAACCCATAGCCAAGAAGAGGAAGGGCGAAGCGGAGAAGCTATTGGCGGAACACGATGCACGGCCTACCCGGCGTGCAATGGCTCAACAGAAAGAGGTTGACATTCATGTAATATGCACATTATACTTGTCGGATAGTTATACTTACGGAGAAGCTTTATGTCTTTGATTTGGCCTCAACATTGGACAGTCATATGACTATGTCGCATAATACGACTGAAAGCAGTCATATAATATGACTCTAGGCAGTCATGTTATACGACTATAGGCGGTCATAATATATGACTCAATGCAGTCATGAACATGATAAGTAGATGTCATATAATATGACATGAGGTTATCACAAGCAGTCATGTATGACAGGGCCGAGTCATACTCTAACACATGCAGCTTATTGGGTCGTGGCCTTCCAGGTTATGACGGTTGGAGCGAGTCAAGATCAACCCGTGGACTTGCAGGAGGACGAGGACAATGAGGCGCCTGGCTCGAAGAGGCCGGCAAAATGGGCTCAGAAAGGATCCAGTCCACAGAAGAAGAAGAAGAAGGCTGGCAATGCTCCGAAGACCCAGCCGTTAGCCACGAAGGTCCCCTCGGTAAGAGTGTCGGACTCCGGGCGTAGGAAAATTATAGTGTTGAATATTGTAGGACTTCTTTGCGATATCAGACCTCTGCACGATAGGAGAGAGTGGGGCCCGGATCTAGTCATCCACCACGCAAAGGACCTGAATGTAAAAATAAAAATAAAAACCGACTGCGACAAGTTTTTGTCGATGTTGTTCTCTAATTTTGATGTCGGTATATGGTCCCCCGTAGAGCAAAACGTACTAGAGGTTGTAGGTGCATTTCTTGCATCGGGAACGACAGCTCAATAGAGCTTTCTGTGGGGGAGGACTTACCCCCTCCAGAACCCAATAAGAGACCTCCGCAATCTATTTGATATGATTCCGGACCCCACGCACGGCTCAACACGGTGTCTCCAAATCGATTGGGATACAACGGCGACGGCGCGTTTCCCCCCCTTAAATGTCCTAAACTTTCCGCGCTGGGATCCCCTAAACCCCAACGATGACTTCCTCCGCAGAATCTGCGGGCCATTCGAAGCATTGGCCCGCAAGCAATCCGACATTGAATATTGCTTGGCGTATCTGACCAAGGAGGTCCATCTAGCGTCGGTACCTGCGAACCTGGTAGGTTCATCGACACAGGTAAGCTGCTCTTGAATATTTTTTGTTTCTATTTGGTTCTCACTCCAATCGCAAAGAAGGAAAATGTTGATAACACATGTCCGCATAGATATGTCACTCCACGAAGTAATATGAGGACCATAGGCGAATATGTTACTTATTGTGGTCATTCTAATATGACTATGTCCAATCATATGACTATGGTCAGTCATAGGTCATATGACTATGTGCAGTCATATGACTATGGCTAGTCACGGGTTGTATGACTACGTCCAGTCATATGACTATGCTCAGTTATAGGTCGTAATGATATTACTCATTGTTGTCATATCTGATGACTAAGGTGCGGTATATGAATATGTCCTATCAGATTATGCAATCATGGCCTAGTGTGAGGTCATATATTGAGTGTTGAAGCTCCAGTAACTCAACGCGGATTGTTTTACTTGTTGATAATTACGTTTTCTACTGCAGATACAAGTAGAAGAGGTCACCACCGTATTGTCGGAGACGGCTAATGCGATGGTGGAGGACGCACCCTTGCCGTTGGCCACGGGGTCCAATGTCGCATTGTTCGACCTGGACGAGGAGAACAAGGCCAAGGCGAACATAGTGGCGCAAGGCATCATCGTGAGCCTTGCAGGAGGCTCACTTCACGGGCGACTCATTGAGGAGGGCAACGTATCAGTTTGCGTGTCCTCAATCGAACCGGGAGCAGAGTCCGTGTTGCTGTACGAAGGCAACAACGACGACGATCCTCCGATGCTACGTCTGGGCGATGCACTGAAGTCCATCACCAAGTGGCCAGTGGAAGCACTGAAGGCTATCACGCTGGAACCTCAACAAGCCACTTAGATTTCGGTAGTTTACGCATTTAGGGGTCATGTAGGAAAGATGAACACATTTGGATATGCTTGGAGACATGGACTACATAAAGTCGTTCAAGTTATTGAAATTTATCTACCCAATTTGTGCGCTCAATTTCTTATTTGGCTCAGTCATGTAGCGCATGACTTGAATGTGTCGTAATTGCTTGGGTTGTGCCTGGAAATGTGACTGACATTCAGAATTGCTAATAATACAAATCTAACTCAATACAGTTACCACAACGCACAAAGAACTACGCGCCATAACTCTCCATCTACGCGAATATCACTCCATCATGTCACATTATGCATGACATATTACTAAAAATATGACTATAGGACGTCATATAATAATGTCATCCCCGCAGAAAATGTGACTATCGCCTAAAAAAACATGACTACAAGTAGTCAAAAAACTAGTAGTCACAATCCACGTGGCCTGCCACGTCGGCAAAATTATGACGCATGCAAGTCATATTACACGTCAGCAGAAAACATGCCACATGCCACGTCGGATAGGTATTTTTCCTGCCCGGGCAGGTCAAAAAAGGGCACAGACTCCAAGGCTAGTCAAGGTATGCCCCACGTGCTGTGGGGATCGTAGAATCTGTCCTTTTATACGCCCCCACAACCGTATATATTCATATGACTCATGTCCGAAGTGACTCGTCGGTAATGACTAGACCTAGTCACCGCGCGCGTCATCCTCATCCGGAGCCTCGTCAGTCATATTTTGGGATTTTATGACTTAAGGCAGTTATAAATTTCAGTCATAAAATACCCAATTTGTTGTAGTGTCGTCCAACACCTGCACTGCTGCACTTTTGGCCTTCATGTCCTTCATGTCCTTCATGTCCTTCATGTGTCGAAATTTCTGCCTTCCTCTCTGTTTTTACTGTGCCCTGCCTGCAAGTTTGATTTGGCATGTTGCACATGTGACTTACCTTCTCTGTGCAGAAAGTTGGTTAGGGGGGTGATGGAAGGCCTTTTCAATCCATTCAACACCTGTGACGTCGTTCGATTACTCGGCCTCGGAGCCTTGGGATCCGCTGGTGCACTGTCAGGTGCAATATACATATGGGCTTCACCAGAGACGTTGTTTGCTAGAGAGTCACATTCCGACGACAAATTGGAGACAAATTCATCTACCAATGCATGCAGTTTGTTACTAATGTCGAGCATGGGTGGTCTCCCCACAAGACCGTCCGATGACGAAATCTTTGATGACTGTGACGTGTGTGTGCGACGCGGCAGTGCCGTAAACCTGGTCCCATTTTCAGTCTGCTGGTTCAACAATGGGCAGCACACCACTAGGTGAGAGATTTTGAACAAGCACTCTAATTTGTGGAGACAATGCGAGCAACATGTTTCCAGGATTTATGAGCTCAATCAGTGGGAGGCATGTGGTGAGAAGATCATGTGCAGTGAAAAAACAATAGTGAATTTAGATTACATACTTTTGGGGGATGTACTTTCTCGTGCTCATACGTGCCACAATGAGCGTCGCCTTCATTTTCACCTGCGGTTCGATTATCTCTGCATACACTTTTGCGCTTCACCTACAATCACACAAACATTACACCTACAATCACACAATCACTTCTGTGCAGATTCACCTACATTAAATTCTAACGAATTGCACAATCCCCACTGAAGTGAAATTACACAAAGCAGTGGAGCCAAATTGCCACAACGAAAGGTGAGGATATGATGACGTACTGCCCCGCCTTTCTTTGATGCTGCATTTGCCTTGTTTCTCTCGCATTCTCTGCTCCCTTCCAATGACTTCCAATAATCTACCAATTGCAACCATGCCGCTGATGCACAATCATCAGGCTTACTGTGGTCACCGTGTAGGAGCCAATGACGATGGTACACTGCTCTATTTCTCTTGTATAGACGTTGTAGATACCCCGCTACCATGCCTTCCGGAAGAGGCTTCTCTATTATGAACTGTCGCTTCACTTCTTTCATGATTTCTTGCATGGTGCATGGATTTTTAATGTCTATATCGGCGTTTGGAACAATTGCAAGTGCAGCTAATTTTAGGGCGTTCAAGAATTGCGCTTTGTATTGGACTATGGCACCATTGTTGTTTTGTTGGAGCCGGACTTGTGGCACTCTACCTTCTGCAATGGATCTTTTCACTTCTTTTAAATAAGACTTCTCTTCTACTCTAAGTTGTTTTCTCTGTGACATGGTGGAGGGTGGGGATGACTTACTGGAGGTTGTACTTAACAATGTGGGGCTATTGTTTGTATTCATCACCGGTGATGGCTCCTTCTGAGAGTCGTGCTGGTCGCGAAAGGTACCTCCTTCCGGAGATGTATGGGCACTCACGGACGGATGAACAGGTAGATACCCCAATGTGGTAGGAGTCTGCCTTGCACTTTCTGGATTTGTGACTGTGTTGGACTCCACATGACCCCCCCCCCCGTATCTCTCGCTCGATGAAGTTCTCTTCTCTGCCCACAATTGGCTTCTCCCATTGCAGCAGGGACTCCACCTACTGCCTCGCCTTCTGCAACTTCCATAGGCAATGCCTGAATCCGTGTCCGAGGTTGCATACTCTGTGGTCCGGAACATTGCAATTGTTGGGATGTGTAGTACTCTTGTCCTGGCATATGTCCGGTTTGGGACACAAACGCAGCACCTTGTGGCCGATTGTGCAACGACAACAGCATGTGGTTAGAGGACGTCCCATCGAATTGACTTTCTCGTGGCTGTGCTGGATATGTCAATTGGTTGGTGTATGCATTGGATGGAGCAACGGGTGTCCCAATACATGGATTGTACATTGATTGGGATCGAGCACTTATACTTCCAAAAACCGGCTGTGTAGTTTGCCAAGGAATTGTGGAGTGTTGTTGATGGTAGGGTGTTGAATAAGGCGTGTTGAACATCTGCATACAATGATGGATGACAGGCCAAATTTATCTTGGTTTGTTGTATACCAATCAGGTGCACAGACCTCCATCATTATATGCAGGGCCAGGAGAGAATTGCATGCCCTGTTTGGGCAATGCTTGTGTGGAACTAGCATTTCATCCACTTCTACATAAAGGGGGAAAAGACAAAGATGTGATCTCCATTGAACATTGTGCAATTGCTTAAGTGAGGAGGGAATGCGAGAAACCTGTGATTGGTCGATCCTCTGTGGTTGCGCAGGTGCAACTCTAAATACCTGTACATATACAAACGAGGATAAACCATGGTTCAATATGCAGACCAGTTCGTGGTATCATATTAGCTGACCCTTTCAAATCACAAAGATGAGGACACGTTTTCCATATTGCAGTGAGGCCATGCATTAGAGTTGGCCAACTCAAGATCCAAAATGCAATAAACACATACCGATCGCGACAAATCATGGTCAAACTGTGTGCTCCTCACGACATCATAGTCCGCGAGGCTCCCCTGACTGTATTGGTCGTCCATATTGTGTCTCTGTCTTTTGGCACAATCCACATCAATTTCGGGGTCGACATATACATGGACGGAGGCGCGCAAAAATTTGGCATAATAACTGCACTGCTTTTGGTTCAACTCACAACAACATAAAGCACCACAACCGACCTCAGAACAAATCATTGACTGACCTCAGAACAAGGACTTCTGTGTTGACCAGCTGGTCTTCGAAATTAATTTTGAAGTCCCTCGTTGGTAACTATTTCGAAAGCCCTCCTCAACTTCTGTTGGCAAATACAAAAACCTCAGCATTAAAAACAATCCATTGTTGCAGTTCACATTTGTAAATACTGCATAACCAAGGTCCAAGAATGCGAAAAACCATTTTCCGATGAAAGGTGTAGTTTTGAAGAGTCTACAACTACAAGTCACAGGAGATAGAGTTGTGCCAAGGACAAAAACATTGCAAAAGATTGTAAGTTAACATGTAACTCCATGCGGCAGTACCTGCTGCATGCACTCCCTATGTGAGAAGCCGCAATAAGGTTGAGCGCCATCTCAAGCAACCAAAGATGAAACCAACTCATAGCAGGGTTTAGGGTAATAGACAACATACCAGATTGCTCCTAGCCAAGGAGACCATTACTCGGACATAAAGGATGGTACCGTTACATGAGGAGAGATCCGGGCTCTGAATGCTGACTATAACAGGGTGCTCCTAGCCCTATACTAGTTGTAAGTAGTTTTAAGTAGACATCTACTGATATTCGCAATGTCCTTGTTTTTTTATATCTGGAGCACAGCAATATCACAGGAGACTACTTTGTGAATACCACAGACAAGAGCGTCGATTAGTGCGTCCGGGGCTTCACATGTCTCAAGTTCCAGAGTGGATTTGTACAAGATGAAACTCAATTTTAAATCGTCTAAGAAGACTGCATCCACGCAACCTTGCCACAAGTCCAATTATTGTACAGGAAAAAACAAATACTAACCTGTTAACAAGAATCCAGGTGGGTGACTTCAATGATTGAAGCGGCAATAGAGACAGATCTATCACCTACATACAAGCATGTAAGGGTTAGAGTTGAAGCACAATACAAAGACATGAAAACCTACAAAATATGGCAAAGAAACAAAAATACAACAAGAAACAACCAATATAATGCAAAATAGGCTATGTTCGTGTATTTCTCAAACCTGTTGAACCTATGAGTGTTGATCGAACACTCAATCGGAGAAAGTTTCTTCTGGCATTGCATCATAAAATTTTTGTATAGCCCACCGACGTTCTCCCTCCAACCATTCTTCAAGCATCTCTATGTACTTCTCTCTAGTTTGAATGAAAGTGCGCCAAGTTTTATTGAGGACAAGCAAACTGCCAAGAGTGTAAGGGACCTCACATTTGAGTTGTAAGCTCTCTATCTTTGGCAACACTATTGAAACTACTAAAGAATCAAGAAGCCCAGGTATCAAAGAAGTAGCTCCAACCTCCAATACTAAACCCTTGCATTTCGATTTACAATCTGATATGGAACCAAACACTTTGAATCTATGCTCCTAAGACCATCTCATACACCTGGAAAAACAACTCTTGTACTTTGGTCGCCTTGCAGTGGTGAACCTCTGCAAGCATTCGGCAAAACAAAACGGCACCCTCTGCACAGAAAGTGAGAAGTTGGAATGGGAAAGGGGCGGGAGGAAAACCAGAGAGGCAACGGTGGAGATGTCGCGTTTAAGAGCCAACTGCAAATACAGTGTGTAGAGACCAGCATGTGGCTCATTACTGCTACATTCAACTGGGAGCACAATGTTGGGTTGCAAGGAGAAGGCAAGGGGAGGCAAAAAGGTGTACTCTGCTGCTAAGGAGAGAGGTGTCGAAGTTGACAAAGCCGACGAGGATGCGATTGACGGAGCACCGAAAGAAGGTGGTTATTGTATAGACAAACTTCGAAACGGGCAGACTGTGAGCTGATGTTGAGGAGAGGGTCGACGAAGTTGACAAAGGGGACGAGGAGGCGATTCTAGGAGCACCAAAATGTAGAGATCGAGAAGCAAGCAGATGAGTGCGACCAAGGGGGTACCTCAAGCCTCCTACGGCATATGACCTCACCAAAACCAGGGCGACGTGTGTTGTGTGCAGAGATCCCCGAAATCCAAAAAATTGGGAAATCAAGATGCAAGCAAAAGCGTGTGAGAAAGCAGAGAACGACACATTCAACTGCGAGTACAATGCAGGGAGATGTCAAGGGGAGGCAAAAAGATGTACTATGGTGCTGATGCCAGAGATGACGAAGTTGACAAACCATGGGACTCGGCGAGGGAGGGAGACAGAAAAGAAGGTGGCGACGTATAGATCCCTAAAGAGTGAACAAATGACAAAGATTGCAAACACTGGGCGGAGGCGAAGGAGGGAGACACAAAAGAGCGTGGCGACGTATAGATCCCCGAAGAAAAAACAAAGAAAATAGAGGCTGAAGCAAACGAATGCAACCCAACTCATACAGATGTCACTACAAGGAAATGGGTGTATAATTGACAAAAATGTGACACTAAAATGTCCGAAGTGACAAAATCAGCTCAAAGCTATGAGTTTTTGTCAATTCGGACATTATTCAAAATTTGTGTCAATTTTCTGTCATCAGATTTATATATTTCACGTTTAACTTATTCCCTTCACCTGAGCATGTGTCTCATATTTATTAACAACAAAAGGTGCTACAAAAGGTGTTACAAAAGGTTTTTAATTATTGTAATTACTAGTATAAGTAATTAATATAAATAATGTATTTACTATAATTAATGTAATAATTAATTTAATTAATTAATGTAAATACTGAAATTACCAATTTAAGTAAATACTGAAATTACCCTTTTGAGTAAATATTGAAATTACCAATTTAAGTAAATGGGGAAATTACCAATTTAACTAAATACTGAAATTTGTTAATTTAAGTAAATACTGAAATTTGCTAATTTAAGTAAATATTGAAATTTTCTAATTTAGGTAAATACTGAAATTTGCTAATTTAAGTAAATACTGAAATTTGCTATTTTCAGTAAAATACTGAAATTATTGTAATTAATGTAGTTAAAATAATTACAATAATTACTGTAATAATGTTTAGGAGTATTTTTGTAAATTGTTTTTAATACAAATACAATACGTACTAATTAAAAACAGTAAATACATTAATTCTATGCTTGTTTTTACTTTCACTAATTAAAAAATATATATACATAAGTTTATAAGTCTTATGGCTTCTTCATACAAAACTCTTACATACTTGGCCTATATATCATGTAATGAGCGGTGGCTTAGTGGCTAAGGCCTTCACACTATAGCCAAGAGGTTCAAGGTTCGATCCCCTTGACCCCTCACCCTTGGCTTCGCCTAGGGTAGGTAGGTGGCTTTGTCCATCAGTCTAGGTTAGGTGAGGTGGCCCTTCGCCCTTAGACCTATGTGAGTGGGCCCCGAATGCGAGGGTGGATTACTAATTTAGGATTTTTTTACTAGTATAACTTGGACATTAAACCACATTACCATGGGTAAATGACGAGGTAAAGAGAATCCAACATGGCAAGGGGGCCGGAGTAAATGGAATCCTACGTATATAATTGTCCCAGATGACAAAGAAATTGACAGAACTCTGTTAATTGTATGACTGAATCAAGGTGCCCTATATGACACCCAAATTAACATAATTTCGTCACATTTTTGTCAAATAGGTCATATAAACTCTTGTAGTGTGTACAAGAAGAGTGTGTGGCGGAGTCTTGTGGGTCTTGGAAGGCCAACTGCCAACCTGAAACTTCAAATGAGTTATGAAAGTACTCTAGATGATACTTCGAAAGGGGGGAGTGGAAATCCAAGTGATCGTGGCTCATCATCGCCCGGGAGCGGGATCAAATCCCGAGGCACGCACTCAAATCACATCAGCATGGCCATGGCAATGATGGAGTTAACTCCCGCCACCGCCGATGATGTGGCAGCCTACACGTCATTCCCAACACGTGTGGGATCTTTTTCGTGAAGAGGGACTACCCGCGATGGACGGCGAAGATTGCATCGGGCACCTCGCTATGAACGGTGGAGATGTTGCGGGCAGGGTGCAGCACTATTTTGGGCGGCGGGCAGCCTACACGTCATTCCCAGCACATGTGGGACCTTTTTCGTGAAGAAGGACTACCCGCGATGGACGGTGAAGATTGCCTTGGGCAGCTCGCTATGAACGGTGGAGATGCCCTATTTTAGGCGGCGAGCTCCACATGGGTAGGCAACGAGCTGCCTACAACTCCGCCATTTTTGTAATCCCCTTCCGTTTCCTCTGCATGCGCTTCACAGTGTACTCAGCCTTTCAGGGACACCTCCAGTGTTTTTGTCATGGTTTTATCGTCGATTGGATTGGATCGTCGCCGTGTTGCATAGGACGGGGTGCATCGGTGGTCGTGTTGCATCGGTCCCTTGTAGATCACCGTTGCATCGTCATGTTGCTTTGGTCATTTGTGGATCACCTTCTGTAATGTTCTCATGTATCATGTACCTCCTGATCTTGCTTTAAAGAAGTTTGGAGAGTGATGCAAGGTTTCTATTCTCGGTGAGGAATGATTTGTGTGAGGTTGTCGACATTGCAGTAAGGGTGGTATTTGTTTGGTGTGTACCTTCACTTCTGTAATGAGAGTTGGGCGACTAGGACTGAACTTGTGGCTACCTGCATGTGGACGTCTCCATGTGGTGTCCGCCAATTGCTAATGCTATCAGATGCGGCGGGGAAATGCGTGGTTGTTGACCTCCCTTGTGACGGAATGGGAAGATCGCCCGGCGTTGGTGTACACCCCCTCGATCGAGACAGCAGGTGTGCTATTCATTGTGCCGCGCCAATCTCATCACCAATTTCAGCACTTGTATTTGGTGTTGTTACGTGTTTTGTGACATTTTGTTCACCTTTACAACTGGATCTCACTGGATTGTGTTCACATATTATGTCATTCTGCGATACTCCATGTCGTTCTCCAATGTACATCTTGCATCCTTGGCATTCTTAACTATGCACATATTCTGAGGACTGACCCAGATCTGGGTGGAAATGCACTTGGTGTGCTACTCCTATGGGAGGAGTTCGCGTTTGCAGAGGTCTGTAATTACAAGGGCTACGTGCTGAGATGCGCCATTTGACGGCAGACTCTGCGAGCCACAAGGTAAGTTTCCTCGCTGTGCAGTTTTTTTCTTGTGCTTTGCAAGCTAAAGCTTTAATGTATTTCCTGACTGGAGGCAGAGTTTGATATCACTGCCCGAGAGTCGATACAAGACCCTCGACACATGCCTGCCATATCAATGACTGATGTCATTGCTATATTTATTGGTGCTGAAATTGGTGTTAATTTGTCAACTTTCACGGAATTAGAACCTGTAAGCATTCCCCCCTCCACTCCACTAGTGCCTGAAATTGCAAAATAAGCTTGATCATCGATGTCCGGTACTGTTGGTAGAGCCTGCAAACCCATCGTTGCGTCCTCGACCAGGTTTGCTGCACTCTCGGACGATGTGGACGCTCGTGATGTTGTTTATGATGTTGGAGCTTATTCAATAGGTTCGAAATCCTCAACTTGCTGATTCCTAAGTAAGGCCAGGATGCCCTCCATCTCGTCGTCCATCTCCTCCGGATGTACCTCATTATGCTGCATGCTCGTTCAATAAATGTTGTATGGAAGAGTTTCATCGAGCAACATTGTATGGATGCTTACATGAAACCCCTATTGCATGCAGAGATTGACAGCGTTGCTTGAGTTAATGAATCTCCAAAGTATAGCATGTTGTTTGAATATCCGAGGTCCATTGCCTTCGTAGTAAAGTTGTTGAGATGATTCAAGTCAATTAGTGAGTTGTGATGAGGTCATACTGACTCGAGCCACAGAAGCATTGAAGGTCATTACATCTACATATTGGACGAGGTCTGTACGTATAGTTACAAGGTTGAAATCAAGTTAGAAAAAGAGCCAGGTGAGCTTCTTCACATTGTTCTCATGTTGTAATGCTGCAATAAGGCAATAAGACTTTGAATGCACAATGGTGAAAGCTATGTGTCCCCTGCCTTTGCGGGGACGTCATTCTCTTATGCAAGTGATGAATGCGCCGTGGACTTGATGCATACTATGCAATGCATCAAGCTATGTGAACCCCAAAGCTCCTCGTTTGAAGAATAACATTGTGGTATAACATGATGCAGATTGCGGCATGAACATGGGGGACGAACCAATAGCTCGACTTCCACTAGATCATCCACACCGCATTAAGGCAAGGGATTTGAAGTTGCAGCAAAGAGATGAGGAACGCGCAACCAGGAATGAATTGTCCAGGTACAGGTGCCCGTGCAATCTGTGCGGGGGCCGGAGACGGCCCTACAAGACCAGCACAGTTGCGCGGCACCTGAGGCATCAGGGAAGGCATGGTGCCTTGCGAGGTTGGACACAGGTCATATCGAACCTCCACCATAGTTGAGAGCTTGGTTTGAGGAAATGCTTATACATTATTATTGTCTTGTAAATATTATTGTCTATAAGCATTCTAATCTTTGTGTATCTTGGCATTTAGGGTGATGACTGCGACTCCTCGGACGAGGAGTGGGATCAACACATTGGGAGACACGCACGAGCATTTCTTGGCTTGAATGAGCCAATAGCTGAGATAGCACTGGACAACGGCGTTGGAATTGGCACGATGGTAAGGAATGTTTTTGCGCTTGCGGACAACATCCACATGCGTGCGGCTGTGGCCGCCTGCCCCTCACCAGCCATTGCAGAGGGCTCACCAATGCACCATCACCTGGATGGAGTCAGAGTTCCGGATAATGCGAACAACATGAATGTGCGTGAAGAGGGTGAAGACATTGCTGATTCTCAAAGAAGGCCCCTGCATTCCAATTGCAGTAACGATGACAGCCATGAAACATGTCAGCATGGAGGAAACAATGTGGATGGAGGCACCAGCGCAGAGGAAGGCTCGGCTAGCAGGTGTGAGAACGGGGACCCGGCGGACAACTCTGGTGACTCCTCTAGGGGGGAGCCCTGGGATTCATCTGATGACGAGGAGGACCTGAAAGAGTTGTTGGGCCAAATTCCCAACGAGCGTATGGGTTCAAATCCTGAGTTTGATATTGCTGCCACACTGCCCTTGTATGAGGGCAGCACGTTGTCCATGCTATGCGCGACCTTACTCATAGTGAACTGTTGCAAGACACACAGGGTGTCCAACACGTTCATGAACGAGCTTCTTATGCTCTTGAGCATGAGCATTCTGCCGTTGGGAAATTGCCTCCCCAAAACAGAGTATGAGGCGAGCAAAATTTTGCGACGACTTGGTTTGGCATATAACATGATACATGCATGCTCAAATGGTTGTTGTTTATTTAAGGGTGATTTAGAGGATGCTGAAAAATGTCCAGTGTGTGAGCACGATAGGTATAGAATGTGCGGGAGGTCAAGGGTACCGGTATTGATATTGCGTCATTTTCCACTAATTCCTCAGTTGCAAAGAATGTTTAGTTCAAAAAAGTTGTCAAAGTTAAATGTTTGGCACTATTTTAACAAGTCAGTTGATGGAAAGATGAGACACACAGCTGATTCTCCACAGTGGAATTTTGTGAACACAGAACTTGAACCTGAAGCGGGGAATGATATGTTCGGTCGAGATCCACGGGATATCCATTTAGGACTTGCCCTGGACGGCATGAACCCGTATTCTGAGAAACGCAGTACCCAAAGCTTAACTCCTGTCATTGTGTTCAACTACAACTTACCTCCATGGATGGTAACCAAAAAATACTTTGTAATGCTATGTCTTCTGATTCCAACAAAATTAAGCCTAACGGGTTCGAATTTCGATGTGTTCATACAACCTCTGGTAGATGAGCTGCAACAACTCTGGAGTCGTGGAGGGGTTCTTACACGGGATGCTAGAGCATACATGGGCATGTCCCACTTCAACTTGAGGGCTGTATTGATGTGGACGTTGCACGATTTTCCGGCCTATGAGCTAATTTCTGGACTAACTACAAAAGGGTTCAAAGGTTGTCCTGTATGCGGACCACACACCATATCTCGCAGGTCAAAAATACTGAGAAAGAATGTGTACTGCAACTGCCATAGAAGATTTTTGCAAGAAAACCATTATTTTCGTGGCGCTGCCACAACATTTGATGGTGAAGCAAGTCATGAAACGGTGGCAGAACCACTAACAGGAAACCAGACAATTCGGTGTGGCTATCAATCAGAGGCATACATTGACGGAGGCGACACGGAGAAGGACGACGAATTTCCAGCCAAGGAGCACGGTGTGAAGAGAGTATCGGCACTATACCAGTTACCACACTGGAGGGTTAGTTACCATACTGGAGTATTCACACATTTCTCGTGTTTTTATTTTGCTAGTATTCATTGAAAGGAATAGCTTCCAGCAAAATGTTCTTTTTGTTCTTCGAATTATGCTTCTTCATGTACAGCTGGAAATGAAGTGCATGCATATTGATATATATCAGGCAATGACGTATAGCTTAGAAGCATGCAAGATGTTGTGCTCCCAAATATGCATATATGATAACCTTACACCTGTTGTGGCTTGTTGTTGAAAGCACATAGTGTTTTATGAAACCATTACCCATGCTGGAACATGCTTACTGTGGCTGAAGTTTTAGCCGCAGAAGCTTCCAATGCGGCACCTACTGGATGTAATGCACATTGAGCGCAACATATGCGACAGCTTACTGAAGCTACTACCGTAGTTTAATAGCTGATTCGGCACAAAATAATTCTAAAAATAGATGCCTAAAATTTTGTAATATTATTGGCATTTTTTGCCGAATATAAAATTAATTATTTTTCAAAATTGCCTAAAAGTAAGAAATTTTTACTTCTCACTAGAGTTTTACTTACAGTGGAAGCATATGTGAATTTTGAAGGAGAGAAGGTGCTCCTTTTGTAATCAAGCTCACGTACATTAGTCCACAAAGAATATGGGTTAAGAAGTAGCAAGACTCTAGGCGAGGCTTTTCAAATGTGTTGTACACAAATTTTTGGAGTCCAATTGAGCATAGAAGATGAAGTTTTATAGAATTTTGTCCAACTAACAAAAGTTGAGAAATCAATCCTTCTTCCACCTCCAACAAGTTTTGTGTCAAAATAAATCTTTATGCAAAAGATATGGACAAAACATTGCAGCCGTGTAAAGATCAAAAAATTAAAATGCGTTCATAACAGTTTTTTGGAGCTCATTTGTGCATAGAAGATCAACTTTTTTGGAATTTTGTTGGTCTAAGAAAAGTTTAGAAATCAAGTAATATTTCACCTCCAACAAATTTTATGTCATTTGAAGACTCTATGCAAAAGTTATGCGTGTTATAAAAATGACGTCTAACTAGGTGCTTCACCTCAAAGTTTACATATCCCATATGCATTGTTGAACACAACTCCACTCTACTTGCATAAAGCATAGGGCATTCTCAACTCTTCACTCACATCTTACTTGTCATTCAATGCAAGAGAGATGTACAAGATATAAGTTGAAATAGAAAATTAAAAATGAATGTAAGCCGAATTTTAAAAAATTAAAAGAGAAAATTGCCGAAAATATGAATATACTATTTTAAGGTGCCGAACCTACTTTTTGAACTTTAATTAAATATTAGGTAGCAAGTTGCCTAACCTGCTAGTAAACTACGGTATTTGGAGTGAAAGACACCGCAGCATCACGTCGAGACATGGAGGAGGAGAGGATACGGGAACATCTGTGGGTTCGTCGTGGGCCGGTACCACGTGGGAATTACTTCAAGCCTCCTGCGCCATATGTCCTCACCAAAAAGGAACAGAAAATTTTCTTGGAGCAATTGGCAGGAATATCACTACCCACGGGTTATTGCGGGCCAATGCAGAAGCACATACTGCATAATAGTATCGGTAACATGAAGTCACATGACTTCCACATCTTTTTCCAATTTATCCTCCCTGTTTGTTTGAGACATCTTATGGGTTGTGGGCCCCGAGCGGCCATAATTCGGCTAGCAAGGTTGTTCACTATGATCTGCAAAAAAGTCATAAATGTAGCAGAGTTAGAGCGTTTACAACATTATGCAGCGGAAACCATGTGCTTAATGGAGATATGGTTTCCTCCTTCGTTTTTTGACATTATGGTCCATTTGCCAATCCATCTTGTTAGACAAGTGAAGCTGTGTGGCCCAATTGCTAATGTTTGGTGCTATCCTGTAGAGAGACACTTGAATGTATTGAAAAAATATATCCGAAACCGGGCACACCCCGAAGGTGCCATTGCGAATGCTTACGTGTATGATGAGGCTTTAGGATTCTGCACCGAGTACTTGAAGTTGTATCCCTTCACACGACGAAGGATTTGGGATGACGAGGAGGAGTTGGGCGATTGTGGAGAATTGCTAGAAGGAAAAGCCTTAAACCGGGAACTAACCAATGAGGAGCGGCGAGCAATCCATTCTTGGATTATCAGGTTCTCAGAAGCAACCAGGGAGCCTTGGAGGTAAACCAAATGCACATATTCTAGTCGGTTAATATCTTTCACGCAAAGCTTGTATGTAGCAAATGTTGATGTGTTCTTGTTTCTCCCACCCACTAATGTAGCTTTAATTTGTATGTTCTAGACAATACCAGGCCCTTGGCGAGCAACTGGAGGTAGACAGGGAAGCATTCAGAAGGGAGGCTGCATCAAGAGGGCTTACACGAAGACAACAATGCCAATATCCTCATGACCTCTTGCATCAATTGCCGGACTTTGTGGAGTGGTTGCCCCAGTACACAAACCAAGTGGTCGAGGCTCATGGTTCGCGCAATGTGGACATCGAATTACTCCGCCTATCAACTCTCCCATCAAGGGAAGCCGAGGTTTACCAACAAATGTGGGCCTATGGGAATCATTACAGGGTGTACCATGAGGGAGATGAACATGGTGGATTCGTGACACAAGATTATGGCATCGCCAGCATATTTGGAGGAGAGGAGGGGCAAAGTGCAGGCGTGAGCATGGTAGGAGTCTTGGAAGAGATTATTGTTGTTCGGTATTCGGCGCAAATACGAGTTGTATTTCGTGGTTCATGGATTCGCAATGATCCTGGGCCACACTCATCCACGAAGGTAGACCAATATGGCTTCACCATTGTGCGTTTCAATGATCGTATTGCAAGGGACGTGGAACCGTATGTGTTACCCGCCACAATCCGCCAAGTACACCATTTACTGAACTTCAGTGGCCCTCATGTGGGAATGTGGCTTTGCCTTGCTGAATTGTGTACCAATGTATGGTGCATCAAAGGATATGCTTATATTTTGTGAAGTAATACAATGATGTTATTGACATGTGTGCACATGGAGTAAGGTGTTCTTCATCGAAGATTGGAGGCATCCTGGGTGGCGCGTGGTGCTCCAGAAGGAGCCGCGATCAAGAAGAGTGGTGGACAACGACGACGAACAAACATTGGGGATATCGGGGGATTTGATTGGTCTCCAATTGCCGGTGGACATGAATGCAGCACAATTCCGGCCAGATCCGACGAATGCAAGGGAGGCAGTCCCAGCCGCGGAGATTGCCAGGTTGAATGCACTAGTGGGGGGTGATGGACATCAGATTGGCCAACATGCGAGAGCCACTGGACGAAGGGGAAGGGGAAGGGGAAGGGGAAGACTGTATCGAAGGATGCCGCGAAGGAATTAGAAATAACACCCTAAATCAGACATGGCAGAATTGGTTGTGCAACAGCCCTTATAGGAATGCCGTCATTTTTGTGATAGAGCCCAGTATTAATGAGCTCAACACTTCAAGTTGTCCTCAATCTCCAAATATTTATGATCCATGTGGTTCATTGCACTTCGCACTCTCGCGGTTCTTCGAAGGAGACGAACCAATTGTTTGGCCACGTTGAAGTTTCTTTTGTGCAAATAGTGGGGGTTACTGTTGGGAGTATTGTGGCACTGTAAGAGTTGATTGCACAATTCCAATCATAACATAATTAGGAAGCCTGCATATCATAGTGACTTGTGTACTTGTTAAAGAATGTATTTTCATTGGCATGTATGAGTTATGAGTTTCATACTAAGTGGTGTATATTGTGACAGTGCTTTCCACTTGATCTACAATATGCTGCTAAAATAGAAGCAGAGCGTGGAGAGCAACACTGATGAGCTTCTTCGCGAGTTTTTTGATCAGTTGCATTCCGAAAGAGTTCTCCCATAGCTTCAGGTGATGTCATGTGTGCACTGATACAATTTTTCAATCAATGGTGGAGGATTTAGATGAATGCCATTCCTAGCGAAATTTTTTTGAGGTCAGGAGATCATTAGATGCAAAGAGCCCAAGTATTTCTTGCAAAAGGTTGAGTGAGGATTGCAGAAGTGTATGTTATCTATTGTAGGGTCCCATGCGGAGATTGATAACCTTATCCCTTGGTGGCCAGCTGCATTCATTTGTATAATCTATTTGTCTCTTGTGACAGGAATGTAAAGCTTCATGGAAGACTTCTTAAGGAACAATCCACAATCCACAATCCATATGATGCTGAGGAAGATAGAGCTTCGAACTGACTTGGCATTGAAGTCAGTGTCTCGATAACCTTGCTGAGACCCACGATATTGTATTATACAATCTTTTCTCGTGCAATATGTCAAACAGGTTGCTTTGCTATCTGGTTGGCTGGAACCTTGGTTAGGTATGGACCTTCACATTTCACAAGACCATTGGTATTGGAAGGTCGTGGAATATAACACTATCAGGTGTATAATGTGTAGAGCAGAAAAGGGTGAAAGTGCTAGAAGAAGAACAAGAGAGTATAGTATAGATGAAGGATGTGAAGTTAAAGAGTGCCGTACCTCTCCTCCATTTTTGCTCAACTTGAGAGCGAACATCAGGAGCACTGATTTTGCTCCCAGTTACAGCCTACCATGTGTTGAAGCAGGTCTGCTGTCATCCCTCCTTCACACTTTGTCTTTAATGAATCCCTCAACTACACCGATTATAGTGTTGGCAAATCTAAAGTGAAACTTACCCTGGGCATTCTTATAGTTTGGCCAAACAACAGGAAGGTGATACTTTGTTCAAGCGGCACAAAGGTTGTACCAATGAGCTTGTCACTAGCAATGTATTTGCAAGCATAAGAAGATATCAAGTATGAGGACTCTCTTCTTTGTGGGGGAGAAGGTGTCTTGATGGCACGAGTTCGCCATAAGTCCTTAGGTGTTCACTATCATGTCCTCTTGTTAGCATTCTTGCTCATGTTTTTGTGTAATTGTCCAGGTGTCGTGCAAGGAGCAAGTGGCACTAAATCCATTGTGGACATTTTGCCGAATTGTGTAACGGAGAACCTGCAGTGGTGGGCATCCCTATCAGCCATGTATGTGATACTCTCTTTTGTGTAATGTATAATGAAGGTGTGGTTTCTTTGAAATCCGGTTTATACACAAAGATGTAGATCTGCACTATATTCTTGTAGGACTTGAAACATGCATCCAATTTGAGATGAGTAGCAAACCCATAGTGTGCCCATAGCCGAAATGAATATATATCACCAAGGGAGGATGCTTTTTCTCATTACTATTGAGCCAATAATGGCTGACAAATTATGAGCATGTAGCCTACGCATGCTCTATTGCGTAGGTGTTCGCATAAAGTAAGTAATTCAACCATGCCCACATGCCCACATGCCCACATGCCTTGAGTGTATTGATGTTATTATGATGTTTTCTGTATGTATGTTGTCTATGAGTTCTTGATAAACAAAACTGCTATGTATGGAGCTTTTGTGCAGGTGGAGCACGCCAGTACCTTCACATGGTTTGAGACTAAGAGGCTAAAACCTCGTATTGCTCACGTAAAATTTTGTAACTCTTCACATTCCAATTGTTTTTAAATCTCATGAGCTTGCATTGTGCGCTATTTGTGTTTGTTAAATAGGTCTTCCAGTAGATATTAATGGTGTAATCTCACAAATACTCTTTCGGAGATTAATTGTTGATCATACTCTTCAAGCAATCTGGGCATCAGTTTCTGGCCTTTGTATTGTTAGTTTCCCTTCTCTCACTAATATTCAGGGTTGCATAGAAAGTAGAGAAAATAACAAGCTCACCCAACTCCTGGTTGGTCTGTACTTTATTTTTTTGCTTCAACTACATGTGGATTTGTTTAATGAACAAAGTTGAAATGCTCAAAGTGTACTTATCTGTGCATGATGGGAAGTCGAGGAATCTATGGACTATGGCGGTGGTTCTGGAGCGCCACAGTCTGGACATGGAACGACAACCTTGTTTCATTATGAATACACGAGATGTGGCCACGGATTCAATTGCCAAGTGATAGATCATTACATCTACAACGCTTCCCTTTTTAGAGAAGAAAGATTCAACCATATGGGGTTTGCATTTAGTGGTCTTGACACAACGAGGCCAGTTTAGAAGCAGTATTGAGCATGCCTGACAGTGTTCGTGACATTGAATGCGTGGTCTACTGTAGCCAATGTTTGCAAGTTTGGACATAATGAAACTCTAGTGCGATGCTCAGAATTCCTATATTGCTGAAATGTACGATGTCACATTCATCGACAACATTTGACGTGTGGTGATTATCTATGCATGGAACATTGTGTATGTGCCACCATATAGGAATGTAGTTCCTATTGCAACCCGTGTATACTCTGTTCTAGAATTTGAATGGCCTGTGCATTTTCCCACTTAATGATTTGTTCATTTATACTATGTGAATTGAATGTGCTTGTCTGTAGCTTTTGGGTGCCAGTTGAATGTGAGCCACAAACATGTTTGGGTGTCGGTCGACTAGAGTCACAGTCCATGTCGCGTGTCATAGTGAATCATGTGGCACTCGATTTCCAGTGACAGTGGAATTTGAGTGACACTCGATTCCGAGTGACATTGGAATTTGGCTGCCAATGGTTTTCGAGTCGCAATTGCTCCAAATTGGCACTCGTTTCCAATAGCCAGTGGAACTCCATGGCCATTGTCCCGGGTGGGGGGGGGCACCGCATGCAAAGTGGGGCGTTGAACTCATTTGCAGGCCCTTTGTGTGTGTACCACTCAATCTAGGGAACTTAGTGCTAAACAGTGGAGCAAATCAATATTTGGCAGATCACAAGCCACTATCACAACCATGACATATGAGGTATGAAGTGCATTTTGTTCTCCTGAGTCCTTATTTGATTGGATGAATGGGTTTTCATTTTGAATATCAAGTCTTTGTCTGCTTTATATTGGTATGTTTTAAATAATGTGAGGCGAGAATTTGAACCGCTTAGTCTGAGTATGAAGATGGCATTGGTTGCAGAATATAGTGCAGCAGCCGGATGTGCGTTGTGGTGCTTCTACTGCAATTGAGTCCGCCCTGCCTGTTTGCACTGTGAAGGAACATGCACCATTTTCCAACCAGCTGACACCACAGCGAGTTATGACCATCTGTTATTGTGTATGGGGATATGTCACCTAGTTCTGATAGACTCAATTGACCAATTGACCAATTTGAAGCTGCTTTAATCCCAATTCCGAAATGTGAGGACATAAAGTTCCAAAAAATGAACTGCATGCACATGCATATAGAATGAGGAAATTGTTCGATGAATGCGTAAACAGTCAAAACCTCGAATGACTGTGACTCAAAATCGGTAATTATCGGCCCCCTCAAAAAACCAGGAAAATTGCGGTCAAAAGAACCGCAATAGAAAAACGATTACGGTTTTTTTACCATGTTTTCTACTAGTGCCCCCAAATCGCCACTTACACCAGACCCACACACCCACACACATCATGCAAACCTCGCCCACATCACCCACTCCACAACCCGACAACAAAATTCCCCCCCCCCTACAATCCCAGAGAAAGCCCAAAACAAGATACTGACACACACCCCAAGATAACAAACTCTCCAGCAAGACACAACATGCACACACACCCTACCACTAAAACCATCAAACCTACTCCCACCACCCAAACTACACAAATCAGACTATACACTCTCAAAACAGTAAACAATCTACCTACCGCACACAAACGGACGATCCCACACCTCATCACACCCCATAAACACACCTCACAGATCACACCCACCCAATTCAAGCCCATACACAAAACCCACTTACACCCATGCCACCCCCAAAAAACAAAAAAGATTACCTGGCCCCAACCGCATTGTGAGCCCAAAAGGGTGCCCACATTTAGTCTTAGACCCTTGAAACGTTAGTTGATGCACTTTGAAGTAGCATGTTACTTCACAAAAATATAAAAAGAGTGAAATGTTAGTCTTAGAAGTACCATGTTGTAAGAGGCTAGGATGTGAGTTGTTATTGTGTTTTTACCTTCGGAAGGATTTGAGTGAATGAGGATAGGTAAGGAGAACTTGGATTGAGTAGTTAGTGAGTAGGCTAGTACAAATGGATGGAGACAACCAAAGTGACTCAAGAGGCAAGTGCATTCGAATTGGGATGAATGGAGGATCACATGGAGCGCACAAGTGGACCACCTCATCATGGCCACTTAATGGGGAAGGCCCAAGGAAGAATGCAAGGTGGAGGATAAGCAAATTCTCAAAGCACCAATCAAATCACGAGTTAAGCATCGTGGTTTGAATTAAGTGGTGAGCGACGATTTGGGAAAGTAAGGGGAGAAAGTTATGGCGGCGGAAAGCGAAGGAGGCTAAGTTTGGGTTGAAGCATCCCAAGTTTGGTAAAGTGTGGTAGGTAGAAAGCCAAGGCTAGTTAAATGTTCGAATTAGGATCCTTGTTGATCATTTGAGGGAGGAAGGCTTAGAAGATAGGATTGGCGCCTACTAAGTAGGAGGAAATCTCAAGGGCTTATCGTGAGCCTTGAGGGTGCTCACCCCCTCAAGCTTACTATATAATCCCTCATTCTTCCCTCACTCATCATCTCTTTCCTTTGTGCTCCAAGGCACCCCACGAGTTATAAGTGTGGGTGTGGGAAGCCATATTGGAGCACATGTGTGTGCTTAGTTTTTAGTGTGAGAGCCAAGGCTTGTTAGCCTTGAAGAGGGCTTGACCTCTTGGTAGAATTAGTGTTGACGTGAAGGATTTTAAAGTTAATTCATGATTCCAATTTGTGGTACTTAAAGTTCATGTTTTGAATACACGTGGTTGCAAGTTCCATGTTTAAGAGTTGAGCACTTGATGTTGTGATGAGTGCAAAAATATACTTGTGTGGATTAGTTAGTCTTAGTGAAGTTAGGAAATTCTCTCTCCCCCTCTCCTCTCTAGGATTTTAGGATTTTAGGATTAGAGAAGAATTGTGTGATTAGAAAGGGGTTGTTAGTAGAATTAGGGAAATTAGGTAGGAAGATTAGTTAAGGGCTTGAATAATTAGTGAGGTAGTTGGGGATTACAACTACAAAGTTGTGGGTTCATGAAGGAGCTGGGTTTGTTTAGTTAGAAAGTAAAGAGCTGGGTTTATGAAGGACCTGGGTTTGTTTAGTTAGAAGCTAAGGAGCTGGGTTTATGAAGGAGCTGGGTTTGTTTAGTTAGAAAGTAAAGAGCTGGGTTTATGAAGGACCTGGGTTTGTTTAGTTAGAAGCTAAGGAGCTGGGTTCATGAAGGAGCTGGGTTTATGAAGGAGCTGGGTTTGTTTAGTTAGAAGCTAAGAAGCTGGGTTTATGAAGGATCTAGGTTTATGTAATTAGAAAGTAAAGAGATGGGTTCATGAAGGAGCTTAGTAGATAGCCTACCTAATTAGCTCATAGACAAGTAGTTAGTTACATTATGCTAGTTAGTGTTATGTGTGGCTTTCACAAGTAAATGTATTTGAGATTGACTATAGAGAATAGTGTTTTTTTTAACACTTGCATCCTCTCTTTAAAAATAAACCACGTGCACAACTTAATGGAGAATGTGGAGCACTCTCGCGATGGCAAGACAAAGGAAGCAAAGACCAAAGGTGCGAGGGAGAGATTGACATAAGTCACATAAGTATTTCTTAATACTTAAAGGCTTATGTACGGTATGGAGACACCAAGTGAGACCTCTTATAGTAGCGATACGGAATACACAAGTGATAGTTCAAGTGGTAGTATAGAGTCAACGGCACGGACTCCATTTAGGAGAGGGATATCCTTAAGGGCTTGTGTAGCTAAAGCAGCCGGATGGACGTTAGAAGCAAACAAAGACAAAATAGCACCCGAGCATAAGGAGGTTAAAATAACATAGTTAACTTGTGCATTCTCCACATACGTATTGAAATCGTACATTGAGTTGTTAAAAGTGAAATTCCAGTTAAATCCAAGACCACTTGAAGGGTGAACCTTGCACTATGGACTCATCCAAGTCCAAATCCAATACCGCGGAGGAATGTGAGCCCAAACCCACTACTCGGACTACGGACGCTTAAGGGTGGGGGGTTTGGCCTCACACGCATACATTGACAGCCACCAACAGCAAACACTCTCCACAAACCCCCAATAACACCCACATCCCACTATTTAACACACACAACGAGAAGACATCCAACACCCATTCCTCACACCACACACCATTCCCATCGCACCGCAGTCACCAATTCTCAGCCCTCACTCACTCTATCTCTCTCATCGCCTCCTCCGTCACACCTCATCAGCACTTGGGCAATACTCATTTCTCACCCCAGTCACTCCCTCTCCATCACTACAGCCACCAGCACTCTTCCATCTCTCTCTCCTCCCTCCACACCTCACATACTCCATTCCCACCTCACACACCCCCTCCCCTCCACCCCAACAATCAGCAATCCCCTACTACCCCCATCACCTCACTCATTCAGGAGCCACTCAACCACAGCACAAACATCAGCGACTACACGGCCATCCTCAATTTCGGCCTCGGAGACGACCACCCACCAACGTCCAACACAGTAGAGGCCGCCCCCAACCCTGACCTCGGAGACGCGCACACAGCAACGACCAGCCGAGGGACGGCCACGCTCCACCTTGAATTCGGCGAAAAGCAGTCACCAACGGCCCGCAACCCCATACAGTCCCCGAAGAACCCAGCAGCATCGACACATCACCGCACCGCGCCACGGCTTTGCTACAACGGCACCAGCACCGACTGTGGCACCACCAGCACCGACTGCGGCTCCCCACTCTGCTTCACCCCACATCCGCAAGTCCCCCCACACCGATCACCTGCACGCCAACAGACACAAATCAGCACCCAGATTACGAAGCCCCGGACCAGCTACCAGGGCACCGCTGCTCCAAGTTCCGAGCACAATAGAAGACACAGACAATTCAGACACCAATCCAGCACACACTCAGGCACAGCTACATCCCCACCACCGCACCAATCACACCAACAGCCCATACAGCACCAAGACCGCACACAACAGACAAAGACCAATCTGCTCCCAAGTCACCACCAACCCACAACCACAGCACAAACAACAGTCTACACACCGTATATAAATCTACCAAGTAACCTTGTGATTATACACACTCTCATCATGATTCACATCAATTCGAATGCACGTCCGTCACATCCGCCCACCTTACTCCACCCACGGCCGCCCCCACACATCACTTCGATTCATGACATTGACGCCGAAGAGGACCTCGACATGGACGCACAATTGGAGAACGTATCCCGGGAGAGAGGTGGTAGCTCCCTTCAATTGACATACGAGCGCAACCCACAACAATCCGCCAAAGCCACACTCTTCAAAACACCACACAACACCGAAAGCACGCCTCCAACACTCCAATACCGCAACCCAAGAATTGAAGACGCATCGGAGAGCCAAACTACCAAGAGAAGGAAAGCGGATGACTACACCGCGACATCCACACCCAACAACAACACAACACCATCATCACACACGAAGGTAAGACGAATGGCCACCCTTGGCATTGATATGATGGGATGCATGTGGCTAGGATTCCAAATGCATGAAATGCTAGCTACACAAAGAGGTAAGAAGGAGTTGAAGGAGAAACGCACCGATGAAGAATTCGCCATCACCAACACACCCACAAGCGAAATCCAAGAGTTTCGGTCACTAAGGCGAGCTTTTCCACGGGTCAAGCAAACTCTCTATCCCATTGAAAGACCGGATGCGGTGCCCGGTCAACATCTACATTTCACGCAAATACCCATGTACGAAAAGACATCTCAAGACACGGGCCTCACCGAAGGCTTCCATGTCACCATTCGGTTTGATGGAGAGTACAAGAAACTTAGCCGAAAAGAAGTCAAGGTTGCATGCATGGAGCGCCTCCGACTCATGAACATGCCTCTCGGGACCACCTACTCCAATCCCATCGACATAGGCATCAACACGGTCACAAGGAATTGGGCTGGTTTTGTCAAAATTCACCTACAAGACCCCAAGAAGGATGGCCTAGCTCTACTCCGAGGAGACCGTGCTTTTGTTATGACAATGGGAGACGGAGAAAAAATCATAGGGAAGATAGAAAATGGCTTTGAGCTCATCACAAAGGCAAAAAACATGAGACTACACCTCAAGGGCGAAACCATCCGCAACAACACGGCCCTCGACATACTCCGCAACCTCATGCAACGCTCATACTACAACGGGCGAGAAATCGAAATTCTCTCTCTCACCAAGGCGGGAGTAGAGAAGGACTTCGCCTTCATCACCCTCACCACCGAGGAAGCCCGAGATGACATCCTCACCAATTGTCGCGCACCTCTCCATGAGGAGTGCCCGAAACACCATGGGCACAAGGGGGACCCCGGAGTGACACCCGGGACTTGTGGCGCCGTTGGTGAGAGGGCCCAAGTGATCCTAGTGTGGGTGAGGGCCCCGGGCGTTGGGAACGCCTCCCACCCACGGAGACTAGGAGGCATGAGGGTAAGGCCTAGAGCTATGCGTAGCTCATGGCGTGGTGATTCTAGAATGCTCAAGATCACCTCAAGCGGAGGTGTGAGCTAGGAGTTATGGCCATTTGACTGGGGCGCTGTCCCGGGACAGCGCCATGGTACAGCAATGCCTGGGAGTGATTCCCGGGACTGCCAAGGTTCAAACAGGCATAACTTCCTCAATGCTTGCCCGAATGGGGCAAGTGAGGAGTCCATCGGCATCTACATGAAGCGTAGATGAAGATGGAGTGGTTGGTTGTTATGATCAGACATCATACAAGGAAGTTATGATGGTCTGAAGCTGCTGGGGGCTTGTAGGCCCAACAGCTAACGGAAAATGTCCACTTGGCCCCAACTCTTGGTAGGGAGACAAGAGGTTGGTTGACGGTGGGGTAGGGGCCCCGCGTAGAGTCCTAGAGGCTTATATGGGTGAGGTGGTGTGGCCTCACCCACCCGAGGCCGAACGGCACGGCCTCCATGGGCTTTGGCCCATTGTGAGGCCATAGTTGCCTAGTATGGTTCGGGTTGTTGTAGTGTTGCTCCGGCAACGCGATGATCAACATGGGATTGGACTTCCATGGATGGAAGTCCACATCCAAGAAATGGGTTACCGATTAAGGGGTGAGTCCCGAAAGTAAAGTAGGAGGGTTGGTTCCCTCCTATGAACTATTTGGTCGGGGGTAAGAGGAGCTAACCATTAGCATGGCGGAATGTGAAGGGTTAGCGCTCGTAACCTTTGCTAGAAAATGAAAATTGGCAAGATTGCTAAGGAAGCTAGCAAGGGTTGCGACACCAATGGCCTCACATTTCAATCCGAAAGGCTCAAGGTAAGCATCACCAAAGACAAGGACTCGGGAAACCTCTCGGAGCTAAGAATTAGCACTACTCTAGTTGCTAACAACTTACCACAACGGGAGTCACAATCAACAATCACCACATCTCTCAAGAAGTTGTTTGGAGAGGAGAACATCACCGGGGTCACATTTGGATACAAGACCAACCAAGACGACGATCGCCAAGCCGGATGGTGCCATATCCAATGCTTGAACGCGGCGGTCTACACGGATTGGCTTCATAAGTCTACATACATCATAGGGAGACGAGTGGACTTTGTTCCACACAAAGGGAGTATTGACGGCACCGCACCGAACCAAACCGCTATCCGCCTAGCACAAGCCCCCGTACGAGAAGTCATCGCTCAAAAAGTCCACACTATGGGTAACACAACCGCATCCTCTCCCTTAGTGTCTGAGAAACTCTTCAACAAAGCCATGAAGGAGCTAACCGCCACGATGGATGATAAGCTTACCGCACTTACAAGCAACATTAACCTCAACACGGATATGCGCGTCGAAGCCTCCACGGACACCCTCAAGGCGCATGCAATGAACATACACAACATCATGAGTGCCATGGCAATGGAGTTTCAACAATCCAACCATCGCATCCACAACATCATGCAAACTCTAGCCGCCACATCACCGGACCCCCCCCAACATGGCAAGATTACCGCACACCCCAAGCACATCCATGGCCAACGCACAAGGAGGAGACAACAATGTGCCACAACTAGCACCACCGGGCTTCCAAAACGCCCACTATAGGAACTCACCATCAAGCCTCCACAAAGGACATCACCACCCACATGAATAGTATACATCTAGTGTATACATGGACGCTACTCATACACTTGCTATGTATCACTCTTTTTCGCATAAATAAAAGACCAATACTTGTGCCCAAAGTGTTCAACATAGGAGGAAGACTCCACACATACGCATACATACTCAAAACTTTACTCCCCATAAAACACAAACATACCCTAGCAATCACACTCTTCATCACACTAGCATACACACACACCACTCACCCATCTTCATATCACACACCACACACAATTATGCCCACACCTAACACAAATCTTATAATCCATAAACTAGCCGCCACCTCCCCTTATCACCACTACACACATTCACGGGCTACCACAACCAATCGCCTACAAGAAACGCCACAAGAATTCCCCCCTCCCCCACACATACTAATCAATAATATAACCTACATAGGCAATATCCGATACACAACACATTTACATTTTAAAAATCCAAAAACATTCATCGATCATAACATACCTCACATGGAACAACTCTATACTCATCCTCTTATGTGGCGACATACAACCCAACCCGGGGCCACTATCACACATCACTAGAAACCCCCTAAAAGAATACACCCATAAACAAACACACCACCTTACCACAAACATAGCAACACTCAATATACTATATCAACATCAAGAACGATTATGCTTCACCCACCCAACACAAAACCCTCTTAACACCACCAAACAAATAGACCACCTAAACCACCATACACTAATACCCCCAAAATACCCTCCACAAAACCAAACCCATATACTCAAAATAACACACAAACCAAAACAACTAAAGCCACTAACTATCATTACACCCACCAAAAACACAAATGTATACCCTCCCATAGCAAACCACATATTGTTACACACAAATTTAAAATACAATACATCACATCTACCACAAGACACCACCAAAACCTACACAATACCGCCGTCACCCCACATGAACCAACCCACACATATAACACAAATATATAACAAACACCCCCAACCAACCATATTTATACAACACCATGCTCAAACACAACTACTCCTATTACAATGTGGGGATATCCACCCTAATCCAGGCCCTATGCCTGACATACTACAAACACACCCCACCTCCCACAAAAGACGCCAAACAACATACTTCTTACCATGCACGATCAAACTTCAGCCGGAATACCAACATCTAGCCAATACATTCAAACCTCTTTTTCAAAATATGCACCCCCTTCACACACAAAAAACAAATTCACTCCCATACCTATACAACTACATACAACAACATAGTAATCACCCCCCCACGGATAATCTATGCATTGATCGTAACAATTAGCCCTTCAACCATAATATGCAACACGTACCTACAACAACAACCTACACAAGATTGGACAACTCAATTACTAGACAAAATGACAAGATTGATCAACCCACCGGAAAGACACATAAACACACCACATCCATATACACAATTTTGTAATATATACAAAGATACAATCACCCCACCCAACACAATACATAATAAATTATATGACTACATACAACAAAACCATGATTCACCCAACATTCAAAATTTACAAGAAAGATTCTCATACCTACAAAGACAACTACTAATAGAAGCACTAAGAATTAACGAGCCTATAAATGAATACACACGTCCTAACCCCCCACCAATTCAAAATTCAACACCCTCGCACAATTCTACCCCACTAACTAGCCAAAACACATACGCCATAACATGGAACGCATCATCTATTAACACTGACATGCCATGCCTACAAGATTTAATTATACATCACCAACAACCCCCGTCAATCATCACCATACAAGAAACCAAATTGTCAGCCACTAAATCCACAAAACACATACAACGCCTATTCCCTCAATATAAACTATTTTTCAATAATACGCATAACATCACAAGGGTCGCACGCCAACGGATGACATACAGAGGATATCGAGGCGGCCTACTCCTACTAATTCACAATAAACATGCATTCCCGAGTAATCTCTCCAAAATACCCACCCCCGCCGACATATCACTATTTCTCCAAATAATACGAATAGCAAATCAACCTCTACAACCTTGGCTCCTAATTAACCTCTACATGCCTTCACATGAAGATGACCTTCCCCTCATCCCCATTATACAAACCACCATAACCAACCAAATAGCCACACACCCTAATCACACATATATCCTATGTGGAGATTTTAATAGGGACATAGCTCTAATTGGCAGACAAAATGACAAACAAAACACACCACCACAAACGGAAGACTATAATTGGCGATCATTCACAACCGGCCTCGAACTATCTTATGTCCCGACAAATACGACATTCTCAAGACAAGGAGGACATAACTACACACAAAACAGCTTAATAGATGGGTTCTTCATCAAAACCCCCCAAAACCATCAGTACACCTCAATCACAAACCAAGATATTCAGTTAAATTCCGATCACTTTCCCATACAATTACTAATTCCACCAAACACACTAATCGCCAAATCCCCCACTACAAACCCCGAACCACCACTAAGAATACTTAACCCCATCCCAAAAGAAAAACTAGAAAACTTCCACACCAAATTTTTCGAGAACAACTCCAACCAAATAGATGAGCTCATACACCTATTAAAAAATAACCACCTATCAAGCGAACAATGGCAACAAGCTTGCAATTCACTAAATACCCTCACCGACAATATTTCCTCCATAGTCCTAGAGACATGTAGCGTCCCACCCATTCCCATACTACCACATAGGATCACTAAGCAAGGTGGATATCTCCCAAAGAAATCCCAAAAAGAATGAAAAAAACACCTCTCTACCTATCACCTAATCCGGAAGGCCATATACATCATAAAAAACAACCCTAATTGGCATAATCATTCCATTATTACACAAGAAATTAACAACCATAGTCACGTCACAATACCCCCACCACCAAAACCCCCCCACACGTATGAAACATGGATAGAAAACTTAGCAAATATCGCCAAAGAAGCTAAATACAAAGCTCGCAAAATCACAACCGACTATAGCATCAAACAAATCAAAAAAACCATATCCAAATACCAACAACTTTATGACCAAAGTCCCAAGATAATCAATAGAAAAGTCTTCAAAAATATGGAAACCCCCCCCCCCACTCGACTGTCTCATAGATAGATTTAACAATATTCTTACAAGCCCACAAGATATTGCACAAGAAATACATGCCCAACAATCCATCAGTAATAGACCAACCGTACCAACATATCATTACCAACCGGATCATACTCACCAATGTGTATGCGGAGTTAGACAATACCCATGGCATGACCTCAATGGGTATACTATAGAAAAGAGGAATGAGGCCCTAATACCCTTGCATACATATTTAGACCAAGAAACATATGATATATGCTTCAAAAACTTAGCCAATGGGAAAACCCCCGGACCCGACAAAATTCCTAACACCATTCTAAAAAATATGCCACCAAGATTTCATACGCTCTTATTACTATTTTTCACCCATTGTTACAAGAAAAAACAAATTCCACAAGCTTGGAAAACAAGCCTCACAATATTATTATACAATAAGGGAAACCCCCACCAACTTACCAACCACCGATCAATCGCACTCGCCAATACTATTTATAAACTCTTCACTAGTACACTTACAAGCATACTCTCATCATACGGAGAAAAATACCAAATTCTACATGATAGTCAAGAGGGCTTTACAGCTGAAAAAATCACCGCCAGACAACTACAAACTATCATCGGAGCACTCGAAAATGCAAGACTTACCAACCAAAACATCTATATCATTTACATAGATTTAAAAAACGCCTTTGGATCCATTGATCATGCTAGACTATTGGCCATTATGAAAGACCTTGGCTATCCACAAGATGCCGTAGCACTAGTAGGTAATATATACTCGCAATCCAACACAACATTTATAGGTGAACATTTCGACAAAACACAACCAATACCCATACAAAGAGGAACAATACAAGGTGACACATGGAATCCATACCTCTTTATTATTTTTCTTGAACCACTTTTTAGATGGCTACAACAAGGAAATAACGGCTATACCTTCAACACCTCTAGCACAAATATAAGCTCCGCAGCCTACGCCGATGACCTAGCAGCCATATCCAACAATATAACATCCATCCGACACCAACTAAATAAATTAGACAAATTTTGTGAATGGGCAGGCATCGACCTCGGGATTCCAAAATGTGCCGTCACAGGATGTCCGAATAAATCAAAACAAAATCCCCAATCCTTCAAAACACATCTTAGAAACATTAACATAAATTTCCGAAACCAATCCATACCTATCCTAAGCCAACATGAGCCATATGTCTACCTCGGAATCAATCTAGTGCCATCACTACAATGGAAAACACAAACGCACGTCACGACAACTAAACTAATCAAACAATGCAAACTACTAACCACATGCCCAACCACCATGAAGCAAAAAATTCAAATGGTCGACACAGTCATAAAAGCCGGCATCACCTACAGCTTCTACGCCGTACCTTACTCACTCCCCGCCATCAAAATATTAGATAAAAAAATAATTGCCCTCCACAAAACCATATGTGGTCTCCCGAAATGCCTATCCAACGCCGTTACACAACTCCCACAAAATATGTTTGGCACCGAAGCCTTCTCACTAAAAAACGCATATATAACATGTATAGGCGAACAACTCATCAATGCCCTCAATGACAAATGTAGACTAAGAAGAATCTATAATGGCTTAACCAAGCACATACTTGCCAAACATGGCGGCTCACTTACTATACCACGCATAACCCAACACGATTGTCTAAGATCACCAATCACAAGAACACTATTCCTCCTCAAAACCACTAGTAACATCCACCTAAGAAGCACACTAGAAAAACTTCCCCTTCTCCCCACACCATTAGAGACACAATGGTTGCGTCAAGCACAAAATATCCCAACGCTAACCCCCACTACCTCCCTAAAATACCTACATAAACTAATACTACAAAACATAACCGAACTCAAACACATAACACACCCCAATGGTATACAATTAATGACGAATGACGATTTTAAACACTATTATACCTCCCCCACTAAAACAATTAAAACTGCCCTAGAACACGCACGAATGCTCTTTTGCGAACCAACATGCCATAATCAATGCCCAAACAATTGCTCAACACATGCCATATCAAATACCCTCAAGACCGCATATAAGATACAAAACCATCACATCCACACAAGAAATAGTAGACATAACCCCCACCCTCCGCCACCTCCGCCACCGGAATACCCAAAACCTCCCCCACATATCCAAAGAAACCATATCCAATTTCCAATACACTCTATAATAAACGACCGTCTTCACACTTCCAAAGATAAAAACAAAATTACGAAAAAATATACATCCTACCTATGCCTATGGCAACTCCCAAACGAAACAAATTACAACAAATGGCTCCCACAAAGAGACTTATTCCCATGGAACAACCAAGACACCATAAACCATAACATACTACTCCTAACACAATACTATACCCAAAAACAACACAAACATTTCACCAACATTCTACAACTAAACTTTAACAAAGAACAATTAAGAGATACAAGATACATCCCCCCCCCCCCCCACAGAACATACCCCTATGTCATATCCACATTAACGAATGCAATTCCGACAATGACATCGCCTGCACACAACATACCATTCAAAGCCAACACGGCGTATCACATATTTACGACAATGATGGTCGCCACCTAGTTACCATCCCGGAACAAAGATTACAATGGCTATGGGAACAATACCAAGACGCACTAACCAAAGAACATAACTTAGAACCCCCCATACAAACATTTGAAAAAGAAGTGGCATGGTTATACCAAAGATACAAATATAAAATACCCAAAAATGACCCCCTCAAACTCGCACAATACACCCTCCCAAATACCATCATTGAAAACATCATCAACTCCTTCCACATCACCCACTCCTACTTCTCGTCACCGGTAACATGCCCTACCACGCTAAGACAAATTTCCTCCCCTTTTTCCCGAGACAAAGTATTCGGATCAATAGGAACATCATTCCAACATAGATGGATAGGGAATGGGTATGCCCATCCACATACAGAAACGGACACACAACAAGCCCTACATTGGACAAGACTTGCAGCCCAAAACAACCCAAATACAATTACAATACTGGTAACAACCAACCCAAATTGGTACCACAACCTTCAACCTCATGTAGGCCCTTTCCCAGACTCACACATCATCACACACTTTAAGGCGGACACCATTATATATGATGAACCCACAATCCCACCAGAGCTACGAATTGAACCACGCACAGAAAGTCGCAACATCCGCATACTATGTATACATCACAAAACCACGTCACTAGGCCCAATAAACTATGCACACCAAATGGACATTATTTGCAACACACTACAAATACCCACTATTTTTAACACAACGGCACCACCCACACCAATAAACACCTTAGTAAACCGTAGCAAGAAATGGTCCCAACTCCTATACCCTCCCCCACCTACGAATCAAATTACTAATGTCCCCATCATCATAAACCAAGACATATGCCTTCCCCTCAAATATCAACCACAATTCTGCTATTACACAGACGGATCCTTCATCTCACCCAAAGAAACAACCCAAGGACAATGGAAACGAGAAAAAGCAGGATATGGCATATACAACCCTTTCAAAAACCTCCAAATCACAGAAAGACTACATGGACTTCAAAACATACTAAGAGCCGAACTTATGGCTATACACCATACCCTCCGCCTCCTCACTACCACATACCGAAATGAACCGGCACACATCTTCACATATTGTCTTAATGTACTATACCTACTAAACACGCAAACAAAACACCCAACTCTACATAATAGCCACCCGGACAAAAAGATACTCGAATCTATAATTGAGATGTTGCAAACCCGCTCACAAACCACCACACTCCATAAAGTCAAAGCTCACACAAACATTAGTGGTAACGAACAAGCGGACAAATTAGCCAAAATGGGTTGTGAACTCGAACATAGAGATGCCACAATCACATATGAACATGCACACCCCACACCATACTACCTACAAAAAGATTGGTGGCACTCAATGCAAGAAACACCAGATAAAGGCCCCATCTGACACCTTGGTAAATACATCGCTAAACATGACAAAAAACATAACCTATCCATAATAGCAACCCAAACACATCAACTACATAAATGGCTAGACAACAAAGATATTGACAAAACACTATCAAATGATTTTTGGAACAACCCGATTATCACAGATAAACAAAAAACATGCCTAGTCAAATTCAGAACCGGACAATATATGGGACATGCTAGAAAACAACTATTCTTCGGAAGAAATGCATACCCATCACATACGTGCCCCATATGCAACACACAAGAAGCAGACACATGGTTACATATACTCCTCAAATGTAAACAACAACACATACACGCTCTAATAACCAAAAGACATAACAAAGCTATATGGGAAATACGAAAACTTCTCATCTCCAACAAAACAACAAGATACTACACACTCATGAATGCAGGTACATATAATGAGCTCCCCCAAGAAAACACAGTACCATCATGGTTACTTCCATGCACATGCACCACCCAAAGATGTCACTGCAACGCTAGGCTCAAACCTGATATATTATGCATACTAGGACACCCATATAACTCCCCACCACCAGAAGCACCCACACCGGAAATTACAGTTCAATTCATAGAATTCACATACTGTAATGACAGATTCTCCACTGAAACGATAAATCAAAAAATTACAAAATATCAACCACTCATAAATAATATTATCGCAAAGGGTTGGAACATAGCCCCACTTATTGTATTAGCATCTGGTGCTAGAGCCACAACTCACATTCCCTCAATGAACGAACTTGAAACAAAGCTTAAACTCCCTACATCACAAATTAGGAACACATTCAAACAACTCAACATAATTGCCATATAATATGCACACTCAATATTAATCCACAAAAGACGAATAGAAAATAGACAACCCATCGCAGACCTACAAAATCATAATTAAAATTAGAGAGGGGTAGTGGTCAGACCACTAGTTATTAAGTTACCACCTATAGCTCAGAAAGGCGGGGAATAGCCGGTTGGTTGGCATAACTTTCCTGCCTATGATTAACTCACTTGCAGCACCAAGTCAGAGTGTATTGCACTAACACGCTCAGACGGATTCAACGCGAATCGAACCCGGACCATATTAATATAACACGCACGTCCTTATCCAACCAACCTTGGAACCATGACTTGGCGACCAACTATACAACCAACCACCACTTATACTCCAAACAAATACGCACGCTTCTCGTCTCAAACAAAGTAGCAAGACCCACAAAACTCTAAATTACAACCCATGCACCCCACACACCCCCCTCCCCCGGTTCAACCAGTTAAAACATCAGTTACTAACATAGTGTCTACTCCCTGCAAAGGGTGAAGTAGTATTACACCCAACGCCGCTACCCTGGGGTACGGCCACGGTTGTCCTACGAACAAACACTTTATTCACTCCAGTCCCTAGTAGGGACCGGAGTTCTTCTTCTTCTTAGTACTGAGCAAAGAGAACTATAATTGGTGACACTATATATCATATATTAGTGTAGTAATTAAAAAATAATCACTTTAAAAATGTCACCTTAGGACAAAGCCTCTTCTGGCCGGCAGAGCCACCTTCGCTTGTTTTGCTTGTGGAAAGTATAGGTTTGTTGAATTAAAAAGGGACAAGCTATATGTAAAGTTCGACAAAGAAGCATGGCTGCCCTTTGGTGATTACCTTTGCTAAGGGCCACTTCACACACAAGGCTGAAGGCCCTTGACCATGGCAATGTAAGAGCTCTCATTGGTCGAAAAGGCGGAGACCGTCCAAGTTCACTTCACACTAGGAGGTGAAGGCCTAAAGGTCCAAAGAAAAGTTCGTGGATGAAAAGTCTACATGGAGTCCTACATGGCTGGTTGTGGATAAGGGTGCATGGTCTACCGGAATTTGCGTCAGACCCACCTCCAAGAGGCGGGCTTGACGCAAATTCTGGGAGACCATGATTTTTTTTTAATATTTTTTCCCAACATGACAAATTTCATGACAGATTCCAAGACAGACAAACACCACCAAGTAATTATCTTAAATTGATAAACTTGGAGACATATTATATTAAACCAAACCCTCCCCTCTTTTTCCGCCAACAACATATGCAATGGTCCCGCAACATGGTTCATTCTCACTTCACACTATGCTTGAGGGCCCACGACTACATAAAAGGGCTTTCCCAACACCCATGGTACGGCTTTTGGATGAGGAGTCAAGGGTCCTCACCATTACAAGGCTCTTGGCTCATGTGTGAAGTGGCCCTAACTTTGTAAGTAGTTATAGTACGATAAACTTCAGTGAACTACAACATCTGTCAGTTTGGCATCGAAGAAACCACTTGATGAGAAACCGTGATCCAAGTTCCACTTACTTTTGAGAAGTTGTGTAAAAAAACGTAAACTTTCCGAACGCGGACTTCAAGTAACATAAGTCGATCCAACTCTATAAAGTTACAGCACTGTTAATTACACTTCTAAATTTATACACTACTCCACATATCGGAGGGGAGTTGAAGAAGTCCTTTGTGGTCGATGACGAAGTTGTGAGCCGTAAGTTAAGAGTGAATCTTCCATACCCAACATGCATCCACATTTGTGGAGCTTCAAAACTTATAAAATATGAAGTGTTTTATATATATATATATAGATAGGTTACACTGTGCACATGTTGTGGAATGTGGCCATGTCTTGATAAACAAGTACAGCACCAAGCTCATGCTTGGTCAAGTGCTCTCCATTGACTCTCCATTTTCCATTACTAGCAACAAAGATAGAAATTTCTTTTTCTTTTTGTCAACACCGACTTTTGAAGTTGGAATCTAGTTTTGTAAGAGCATCAGCAATGCAACTAGGTAAAGCTCACTGCAAACCAAGACCTATCTTGCTTAAAATTGCTCAAAATTTAGAGGGAGTGCACCAAATCTTGCTTTAAAATGGACAGATCCTCCCACACTCCCTCTAAATGTCAAAAATTTGGAGGGAGTGTGGGAGGATCTTTCCATTTTAAAACAAGATTTGGTGCACTCCCTCTAAATTTTGAAAATGTGGTGTTTTCAATGAGGGATTTCACCTACGTCAAATTTTTACAATTCTTTTTTCTTGAGAAATATCTCACATTTATTTAGGTGTGCTTCTAATGATGGTAATTTCAGTTTCTAATTTTAGGTAAGTCAAAAGATAGGTTTTGGTTTGCAGTGAGCTTTACCTAGATCCACTACAGATGCCCTAAGCATATGACTGGTAGTATGGACGAATCTAAAGATATGTTTCATATAATGTGTGGGCCGGCTGATTCCAGCTACACAAACAATTTTGGCCGTTGTTTATCTTGGAGTTTGTTTATGATTTAAGGGCCACTTCGCACTATGGTCGTCCAAGTCGAGAGGCCGTGGGATTGAATGGCCAAATTTTGTTGAGAGTCCAAAGAAATGGGCTAAAATTACATAGCCAATAAAATATAGGAATTGGAGCCTTTGGCTAGGCATAGTGTGAAGCCTCCAAAGGCCAAGCCCAAAGTTCAAACCCATATACCATTTGTCCGAAACATCTCACTTTATTCCTTGTCAAAACAACCCCTCCAATCTAACGACCAAGATCTTGTCAAATTTTGATTTTTTTTTAATGAAAAACAATTGATGGTCTCTCAATTGTAGTTTGGGTTTCCATTCCTGTTCTACCCAAACTTCCTTCGAGATCCGTTGCCTTGGTCAAAAAATATTGCCATGTAGGCATCTTGGAGAGCGACGATCTTTGATTTTGGCCTCTAGTGTGAAGGGTTGAGAGGCTGAATTCTTGGTTTCTTGCAATATGATTGGTGGGAATCGACGACCTCTTGACCTTCGGCCATAGTGTGAAGCAGACCTAATTATCAGTTGTGAATCATGAAGATTGTCATTTCAAGGTCTTGAACCGAAGATGATATCTAAAAATTGTAGGAGGCTAACGTGAAGAGTCTATGTCTTTTTGAGCGGTCACATAGATTTTTTCCACTTTGGTATTGCATGACTTAGATTGATTGGAATATTTAACTTGAGATGCTAGAAAAATGAAAATAAATCCAAAAAGTATGAAAAACATGGACAAACTTGAATACTAAGATTATGGCACCATGAAAAACTCAATGTAAAATACAACAATTTTGAGTCCACACCGACATATTTATGAGACTCAAGTTTTTTATGCTAAAATGAAAGTCAATTTCATGGTTATGGGGAAAGAGAGACATTCAAATTTCCTCTTCATACATCAACTATCCTCCTACACACATACTAGCCATGGACTCTCTTTTTTTGGGGGGAAAATTAGCGCACACTTCCATGCGTAAGCACCAAGGTTCATTTTTTTTTCGTCATGTAGAGGCATAGTGGTTTTTGCCAACTTTGCCGGCATGTGGAAGAGTGTTCTTAATGCAAGTCGACAATAAATTGTAAATCAAATGTTTAGTATAGTCAAATATATTGAGAGTAGGATAACGTTATTTAACTACTCAGCCATTCCATTCTAATAATATCAGTGATAGTGTTTCATTTGAGTTTATCAAGCTGAATATGTCGTGAAGAGAGAATAACCATGGTATAGATCCGAATAGAATATGTCTAATTCATGGCCCCACCCATGGCACAATACAAATTAGATAATATAATTATCCGCCAACTAATCGTGCATTTGAGAGGAGTTCAACAGGGAGTCATCTATTCAACCCTAGTTGGACAACTAACTGTTCATTATGCCTGATCAGGGTTGACCAGAAAGCGGACGGTTGACCTTTTAAATACAAGGTGAGGCAAGATCATGGGCCATGGTGGGTTGCTCGGTTCCTACATTTAAACATGTGCTGGGTGGCTACAATACGAGGGTGATGTCGTTAGCTGATGTTATTACGTGAGGGTAGCAAGGCCTAGCTATGGGCATTTCCTATGGCTTCTGTAGGTTTTCAAGGTTTGAAGGAGATTCCGATGACAAAACCAACGTTCTCATTAACAAATCAACATTCGTATACAAAAAAATACGTGTTCCCAATGATTTTTTAAAGTTCATATTGACAAATCAACGTTCTTACATAATGTACCCTACAAAAATAAAGTTTCCAACAATTAAAATGGGTTCCCGATTATAATTAACGTTCTCAACGATTAAAATGAGTTTCTGAAAATAAAATTAGCGTTCTCATTGACAAATAAACATTCTCACGTGATGTAGTATACAAAATCAAATTTCCAACAATTAAAACGAGTACCCCATAATAAAATCAACGTTCTCGTTGCTGAATGAACATTTCCACATGATTTAGATTTTAAAAAATTCATGATGTTTGGAAGTTTCACAATGACAAAATCATCGGTCCCCCTACATGTTTAGGATTAAAATGCATTTCCTACTTATAATTGAATGTGCATGTCCATTCATTTGGTGTATTATTAAATGCATTTTCGTTCATGCTATGATATAATTGATTTATATGTTCATATATTTGGTCACTTATATATTATTGTTCATCTCATGTGTTTATTTGCAAGTTTCTACAATTGAAATATTTCCACTATACAAATATGTATGTTCATTCGCACTAATAAATGCGATGAACTTTGTCGATTTAGGAAATCTTGTCATTTACAAATTTTGTTGCATATCTAGTGTTTAATATTTTTATATCTATATTAAATGTATCGATATGAATACAACCTCATTAAATAGTGATGAGAATTATTTACCTGATTCTACTGTATTTTTTTTCATGTCATTTTGTAGTGACGAAGATTTGATTCACGACAAGGATCAAAAGATATTCTTGTTCGTTTGCATAATGCATTACCGTCAACTTGTAACACGACCGAGTTTTTTAATGCAAATGAATTAGATGCAGGAGGTCAACCTTATATTAATCTTGTAGAAGGTGTTCGGGAATTAACTAGGTCAAATCCAACACAATTCATGAATCTCACAAATTTAACGTTTGATAATTTTAAGAATTTATGTCTAGATGTGTGTATAGTTTTTGCCGTGCATGCACGTTGTCCTGTAATATGTTATGCGATATCCGAAAACATGTGGGGTTTCTAGATGTAGTGGTTTGTAGAAGATTTCGTAGTAACTTATCTTTCTTAACCAACATTCATCCATTATCAAATATCTCTCAAGACCGACCCTTCGTTTTTTATACTTGCATACTTCTCTCATTATTCATTTTTTTATGCGACTTTGTATATTAGCTATTTAGTTTTTCAAGTATACATACACACACCAAATCTCACATGTAGAAATATATTGCATCAGCCGTAGTACAATTTTTAGTCAACCTAACATTACATCATTTAAATTTACCTCATAAAATTGATTGTATTTATACCTATATTTTAAAAACCCTAAGTGTTATATCACTAAGATTTCGACATAATTTACACAAAGATATCTCAATATTCACTTCTACATTTCATCAATACACATATAATATTCACTAAGAACTAAGCCTTCGAAGTTAGCTTACCTAATTGCTTTAGATTATGAACATTCTTTACTTCAAGACTTCATTATTTTTTCTTCCGCAAGAGCGATGTCCTCCAACTTTGCATGCACGTAAAATACCTCACGAAAAAAATTACGTGTGAAATCTCATATTAAGATTCTACTCTAATCATGCGTAAACCACGAAAAACCAATCCTTCGTATTTATTTTTTAATAATTAAACTGTAAAAATTACAACTATTACCTCAAGTTTGTCTCAACATTTTTTCTAGTTTCTTTAACACCCTCAAACTTTCTAGTGCTTAAAGACACTAGAAGAAGTTCTCACATGCTTAAGAGCCCTCTAATTCTCTAATCAACAAGACCCCAATCGTCTATATCAACAAAAAGAATGACTAAACATGTCAATTTCCCTCCTTAAAATACCCATTCTTTACACCTTCCTGGCCAATAAGAAAACTTTGAGATTAGGGCACAAGGAAAACCCTTGGCGGCTAAGGTGTGGCCACCATTGCCAATGAGCCCTAATTCACTTTCAACTTAATTTTATCCTACCCGGTCATCAAACTAACCACGACTAGTATTTAAATTAGAATATGAACACACTAATATCAATTTATAAGCATATATAAAGATTCAACCAACTCACCTCATTTGCTATGTTTTGACCCCTAACTGGTACACACATTACGATAATGTACCATAAAGGGGCCCCAAAATGTCGGTGGATAGTCATATAAATTCATTATTTAACAACATTTTATTTTATATTTTATATTTTTAAAGCATGATAACATACTAATGTTAGATGCATTCCATTGGAATTGGTCAAAGAGGGTTTTGAATGACGGAATTTCATTAGAAGTTGGCATTTTAGTATGAAATAAAGTGGTATGATAATTATGAGCGTGAAGATTTAAATCAACAACATCCAATTTTTTAGGGTTGCATAGGGTTCATATATGGTACATTGGTTTAGGGGCGGTTTACACTATGGACCATGAAGTTGGACCAGGGCTCTGCAAGGCAGCTGATTGGCTCTTGAAGTTGTCCCGGGACAACTTCGGTTTACACTAAGGAAAAAATGGCAGAGGGACCATGGAGGTTGAGGTCCCCAAAATATAATTTTTAAGGCCTAATAAATGCACTGACATGGTCCAACGGGTTTTACGTTGAGAGAGGCAAGAGAGGTGGTCTGGTAGGAAAAGGCAAGGGCCCATGTCAGAGAAATGCCATTTCAAGAATGTTTTAATGAATCTACCTTTTATGTGCCTTAATTATATTATAGCCCATGAGACATACCAGCACTATCTTGCCCTACCCTTTAAACCCGCTTACACGTGTTTCATCAAACAACGCGGGACATCTAGAACTCAAGAATTCAAGTGCAGATTTGTTTTTTTGGTCTACCAGCTGCAATGTTTGGAATTTGGAGGCGTGTAATGTACCGTTGGAAAGGTCTTGAAAATACCTTTCCAACGGTATATTACACGCCCCAAAATGTTTAAAAACTACAGTTGCAAAAGAATAAAGAAAAATACATAGTCGTTTAGTGATTGTAGATCAGGGTGGTCAAAAGAAGCGCAATGGGAAATCTTCTAACATTAATTATCAAAGAATTGAAATTTAGTGTTGAGCAAGGTTGGGTGGTAACAACATTAGATATAATCAAACACTAAATATCCTATTTAGTGTAGTGAAACACAAGGTACATGTCACATGTACAATTGAATCGCTCATTTTCTTTTTGTAAAAATTGTTGTGAGAAGATTTGCAAGCCACATCTTCGACACATTTAACAAGAAGTGAAGATAGTTGAAGCCTAAGAGATGACAAGAGAATGATCAAACTTTAAGGCGAAAAGAAGAAAAAACTAATTGACAAGATAAGTGAAGGCATATGCAGGCAAGTGAAGGCAAATTGAAGTCAACAAAATGGTCAAACTTCATTTTTCCCCAAAACTGCCCTTTTTGGGCTTATATTAAAAAAATCAGCACATCCACTTCTTGCCGCATGGTCATTCTTCATGGTCCACATTCGGTTTACACCTAGTGAAGGGCCCATGAACCATGAAAACTAATATTTTAGTAACTCGGACCATGGAAGTCACCCCATGAAGTTGTCCCACGCAAAATAGGCCTCTTACGTGGGACGACTTCATGGTCCATAGTGTAAACCACCCCTTAGATTCATTGTCCTTACAAGGACCCAAACCACTCAAGATTCTTCAACGGTAGAAAAAAAATTATTCAATTATCAAAACCATGGTTATTGACGATTCTTTTTTTATTTGTATACATTGACCATGGATATTCTGGGTCATTTTGTGATGTACCATACTTACGTGCATCCTGATTGGATAGGAACTTGAAATATTACTTAACGTACACAAACAATTACTTTGAGTATGTTGTGGGTGTCCCTGACTACTAGACCGTGACCAATACATTGTACAAAGGCTAAGGCATCATGAACAAAATTTGTTGGATGATAATGACATTGTAAACGCTTATAATAAGATGCATGCATATTTTAGGGTACGGGTGGAGTGGTGTATAAGGGCTCTTAGACGCATCTCGAAAAAATTGCTAAAAAAATTTGACTCCAAAAAATCCAAGTACATCACATTGTTTAAGGTTGTTGGCTACCTTATTAATCACTTGCACCGCCAAAGACTAGACTTCATTTACCATGTTGGGGAGTGAAACAATGACGAAGATGATGATGGTTAGGACAGTGATCTCTAGTGTAGCATTAATTTTTCGTTCCCACAGTTATGGGTGTGTAGATTAAGAGCGTTGAGTCAATATAATTTGTTTGATACATTTGCGTACAATGATAATCATTTTCTTCTTGAATTTGGATTGCTTATACCATACTAAAATTTGGCCATGAAGTTCATGCAACCAAAGAGTTACAATTACAATTTCATTTAAGTGTGCTAAACTTCATAATTATGATATTTGTCTTCGTTTCGTGTTTGTTTTTATCACTTTACACAACACATGCCATGTATGCTCATCACACGACCTTATATGAAGACTTTCGAGCTAACTTTAGGTAACAGTTGGAAAATCAACATATATGCTCACACAACTTCAGTTTATGCAAGAAATGCAAAATCAACGTTTATGCTCAAACAAAATTTTATTTTCAAACACTCATAGACAAACAACCTATATGCAACACAAACATACTCATAGTAGTCAATAAATGCAAAATTAATCTTTATGCAACATATGCAACCTCAAGGTATTCAAAAATGCAACATCATAATCCATGTAACACATGCAACCTCAATTTGCCAAAGAAATGCAAAATCAAACTTTATGTTAAACATACAACCTCATATCAAGTCATTTGATGCATAATCATATTTTATGCTAATCAAACACCATAAAATCATATGAAAAATGCAAAATCAGCCTTTTTGTGACTCATATAACCCAAACCTCATTAGTAAAGCAAAGTCAACCTATATGGTACTCACAGTACCAAGAATGACATTTGGAATGCAAAATCAACCTATATGATCCTACAAGAAGAGAAGGTTGGTCACTCTTGACTTGAATGTTTCCTTTGAAATCACTCCAAGACCACGTGCATTTTTCCAAATTTTTTAACATTTTGCGATATCTTCTTATCTTCAACAAACTTTCCCCTACGTTTTTCTGACTCTATACGAGCAAGGTTCGTTTGTGGCTTTGTATGTTTCTCTTCCGATTTTGCAATGAACAACTCTTCTGTTCTAAAATCATTAGTCAAATGATTGGTAATCACAACAAAATTCCTTGATTGTGTGGACAACATGTCTGTTTTGGTAAGAGGTTTCTCTATAGGAGTTTTGACATCCTTGGGGGAGGATTCTCTCACGCCCCTAGAAAATCTTGTGTACCGGGTAACACCATTGTCAAGGACTCCAAATCTTCACTTGCACCACTCGGCGAGCAATGGTCTATGATGGATTGCCGTCTCTTCAACACAATCCGAGCCGCATGACCATCAGTGCGCTTTAATTGCTCCAACACCTCATCACATTGGAGAGTGGCATTGTTGGAATTGTCTTTATTGTTATTGTTTGTTTTAATCTCCTTCAAGATCTCTTTTAAATGATCCTTCAAGATCTCTTCAACAAAGAGACTCTTTGAACACTTCCTTCCCCACAAGACTAGGTACAAGCAAGGTTACTTGCTTGTGACGTCTACAATACTTGGCAAAATGAATGTTGTAGGATGCTACTAAACATGATAAGTGGAGAGAATCCACAATAGGCATGGATCCCTTCTCCCGCCTAGGTGCCTTCAATGGGTGAGGTAGCAATGAAAACCCATTAGCATCATCGGCCTCATCTCCATCTTCTTCTAAACGCACCATTATTGGAGCCATTGATGCCTATGAAAAACCAAGATTAAATCAACATCTTCCTTAAACCTCAATCCTAATTTTAGACTACACATAGAGTTTGCAAACAAACAAAGATTTGAAGCAAAAATTAAAATGAAACATGAATGAATTGGGATTGTAAGGAAACATAGAGTTTTTTCAATAAAACTCCCAAAACAACGTATTTGCTTATTTTGGAAACCCAAGATCACATCACATACATAATTTGCTTGCATAAGGAGTCGAGATTGTAAGATAGCATAGAGGTTTTTCAAGAAAACTCCCAAAACATTAGATTTGCTCATTTTGGAAACCCAATATTGCATCACACACAAAGTTTGTTTGCATAAGGAGCTGGGATTGTAAGGAAACATTGGGGTGTTTAAAAAAAGACCCCAAAACAACATATTTGCTCATTTTGGAAACCAAAGATCACATCACAAAAAAAATTATTTGCATAAGGAAATGGGATTGTAAGCAAGAATAGAGGATTTTCAAGAAAAGAAAAGAAAATCCTAAAACATCATATTTTCTCATTTTGGTGACTAGACCCTGCTTCAAAACCCTGACGAGCCCACTCTGTTTGATGAACCTAGGGTCAAACGTGTTTTGAAGGTCTCCCACACCTTGAAAGGAGTTTGGGTCCGCGTTTGTTTTTAGATGTTGTCGACGGGTTGACTTTTTGGTTACGGACGGGTGATTCCCCTAACTCCCCCAAATCAACATGTGTTTAGGGGGGTTAATTAGCGGATAACTCTAATGTTATGAAAATGATCAAATATTCTTATTGCAAAAACACATACTTGTCAATAAAATTTCCATTTCAGCAACATTGTGTAAAGAATAATATTATAGTGCAGGTTGTTCAATAGACAAACCCTAGATTCTGAGGAGGGAAAAAAGAGTCGCACCTACCTATCTATCTATATATACATACACATACTGGAGCCGTTTGTCGCCATATCCGCATCTTATATATTGCCCCCACTGAAACCTGAACTCCCTCAGTTAATTCCACAAGTTTAGAAAGTAGGACTATTCTGGTGAAGCCACGTAGGCAAGTAAGTAAAAGGTAAGAATCAACAGGAATGTGCCACTTCAGCCCTAAACCTCTGGGCTCCAACACGTGGGATATTCTGATTTGTCAGATCAAACTCAAGCATTGGTTTTGGAAGAGAGTGGGCCCAGTTTGAAGGATTCTTCTAAACACAGACTGCTAACTTTCATAATATTCTCCCTCCAACAGTGGCAAGTTGGCGGAATTACTTCAGTACCTGGGAGACGCACTTACAGTAATTACTCCCACCTCCATGAATCATGAACTTCTAAATTGGCACCAAATGTGACTTGAGCTTTGTTTAGTATGAAGAATCATAGATTGGGGGAAACTGTGGTTCAATTATAGTAAAGCGAAGTGTCATATTCTTTGGAATGTGGCCTTTCAACCCGGGCTGGAAATCATGTGTCGGTTCCAAAGGCCACAACTTGCCAAGCAACTACTGTAATTAGTACTTACCTTGTACAAGTATTTCTGATCAGTCGTTCGCAGCCGGCAGCCGGCACACTGCAAAACCTCCAAAATCTCCAAAATTTGCCACAGTCAGCGAGGATTTCCAGAGGAGAATGGCGCTCGGAGGTGGGAGCTCCGGGACCTTCGTTGCAGCGCAAACCACAGCTTTGACGTGAGGGGCTTTAAGGCTTGTACACCCACATCACAACCGGATCAGAGTTCTCACACTCTTCTAGATCTCCTCACCTTTTTCTGAGTAATCCCACCCTCCTCAGACAACCATGATTTACTCTTGCTTCTGGAACCAACCCAGGCAGGTCTAGATAAGATTTTTTAGAAATTAGTCTTCCCAGCTCCTCAGAAATTAGTCTTGTTGCCCATTTCGATCTCATCTCTATCCCCTGTTCGAGATTCCCTTCGGCCACCCCGAATGATTTCTGCTCACATTCTCACGGTCCTGTCCCGATCTCACCTTAATCGACTCCCCTTCTCAAGATTAACTTGATCTCAGCTTCATCTCTTTGCCAAGGAAGGATCGCCAAGGACGAAGTCTGCAAAGAACCACTATTCCTTGGGTTTGTTTCTCACAACACATGTTCTCGTACAAGACTGAATCATCAATGTTTTGGGAGTAGGAGATTGTTACACCACTCACGATGAGCTGTGGATCTACTACAACTGAGATCCATTAATCCAGGTGACACCACACACCTTTTTCCCTCTAATCCTGAGCTTACAACTCACATTCAAAGATTTAGTGCAAGAAACTAGGAACACGCGAGGTAGCATATTACGTGCTCCCCCACCAGTGTTCGGGGAGATTTTGGGTATAATCGTTGTCAAAATCCTAGCGTTTCGAAGTCCAAGTCCTAGGTTACATATTGTTATCTTTCGGTTCTTCTTTACTAATTTGAGATTTATTTCACAGGTTCCTCTAAAAATGTGAATGTTCGGTAAATTTCCTAAGTCTTGAACTTCAACCGGTTGACCTCAAACTCAACCGGTTCATCTCTAACTAGCGGTCGGTTCTTCCCGCTAATTAGTGCTATCGTGGGCACTCACTTGCTCGCCACTTGCAGTGAGGGCATACAATAGCACGTCGGAATCGCCGCTATAGCACTAATTTTTATCGAGGTCAGATGCCCACAAGGGGTAAGGAGATAGCTCACGCACTTATGAGAAGTGCGTCCATCTCATCGTCTTCCCGAGGAACATTCCTGCGAGTTCGAAAGTGATAGATCAGAGAAAATAGTTTTTAGATTGCTGTGCCCCCTTGCTTATTTGGTAAACCATGCGGAAAGGAGAAAAAGTGCGCGGAAGCGCTGCCGAATTTTTTTCGGCAGACTCTTGAGGGAATCCATTCGCTAACACTAATTCTGATGACACTAATTTTCTTGTGATCAGATCACCATCACGGAAGGAGATGCCTCTGAACTTGCTTGAACTATTCCCCAATTTGCTCACATTTCTCATGTATTGGGTTCACACATTGCCTTTTTGGATTCCTGCATTGAGAGCTTGTCGAGAGAGTTTTACCTCCGCTGGAGGCAATCTGTGGGGGTGCTTTTCGTGGGTAGCATGCATGTGTCGTTGTTGGTGATGTGGAGTAGGTTGAGTGTGAATTTGAGGAGAGTTGGAGCTTAATACTCCAGGGACCTGAATGGCGGAGAAGATTGGAATGGGTGCTTGATAATTGGTGAAGGTTTTGAGTTCACACATTGGCTTTGATGTTTGCTTCTGCAAGGCTCGCCGGCCTTGTGGATATGTCGATCCTCGACATGCGTGACATTCTCTGCCGACTCGCTGTAAGATCATGAGAAAGGTGGACCTGAGAAAGTTTCAGAATTCCCTACTTGCTCCCCAATTCGCTCGTTCTCTCAAGTGTTGAGGTCACACATTGCCTCTTGATTTTTTTGCTTCTGAATTGAGAGTGGGGCAGGAAGTTTCACATCAGCTGGAGGCAATTTGTGGGCGTGGGTTTTTTCTGGGTGCCCTTTTGGGAGGAGCAGGCATGTCTGGTTGTTGGTCACGTGGAGTAGGTTCGGCGTGAATTTGTAGAGGGTAGAGCTCTCAGTCCAGGAACCCTGAATGGGGGCGAAGATTGAGAATTTTGGCTAAATTTTCCTCATTGAATCGGTTGCGGAGGTTGTGAGCATCTTGTCAGTTGGTGCCAATCCTGAAATGCTTTTAGCGCAGCAAATCACGCCTTGTTTCGAGTCAATTGCAAGACCTGTGCCACAAAGTGGCTATGTTAACATACTTTACTATGTAAATACATTGATATTTTGCATGTGTAGGTAATAGTCTTCTGATGAGAGTTCTAGGCAAGTTGGAACGTTCCAATTTGCAGGGGCGAGGTCGAGGGCGAGATTCCCATGAGTCGAAAAGGGTATTTTGTTGGAGAGAGTACAACATACTGTAATATGTCATGGCTAGTGGTACATCTGTTTTTAATTTATTTCAAAATATGCATTTTAAAATGCTCAGCAAATTTTGAGGTGTTTTTAATGTTTTTATTACTCACTACTATAGTCAAGTTGAGGCCAATAGGGTGAATATAGACATGCAAACTTGGTCAATTGTTACATATTATCATCTAGCATTATTACAATCAAACTTAATAGCAGTGCCTGGACCTTGAACCTTGCCACACGAACTGACGTTGAAAAAGACAAATTTCACATTGAGAATGATCCAGGCGCAATCTTGCATCAATACTTGGACGGAGAAACGCTTAAAGAATTGAACCTTGAAGAGGGGAATGTTTTTGACAATGATTTTTCCATAAAGGACCTTACGGATTGATGTCTTCAATGATGTTCAATTAAAAACATTGAAAACATTTTGAAATATTATAAAATGCATTTCATAATGCTGCCTCCGACCTCTAGAATAAAAAATGCAACACAAGCCATGGCATACTGACATTCTATGAGGTGGTCATAATTATCTAGTCATATTTCCTTGCTGAATTCTCATAGTTGCACAAAATGGGTTTATTGGCACGCAAGTCAGAGTCAGGCAGGAGTTCAAGGTGATGTCTGAGGTAGAGGTGGAGGTAATGCACCTGGGTCATTTTTTGACCACTGGAGAAGCCGGCCTCATGGAAATGTCGATCCTTGATATGTGCGAAAAACTCTCTGCCAACTTACTGTAAGATCATGGTCCTTTATCCTATTTTTTTTATGATCCAATTTTCAACAGTGACTTTGGTTTGCAATCTGATGATTGAGTGATGTTCAAGTAGTGCTCGGGCTTTCAATTCTTTTTCCTGTACTTGAATCTAAATGAAAATGAACGCGAATCACTCATCAAAAGGCCAAGTTGGGTGAAGAAGAACACATCGAAACAACATCATAGAAAATTAAGAACAGTGCTTATATTATTGGTGACGTCCTTTCTGAGCTATCAGGTCCATTGTCATACTTTATGAACCTTACTGTTTGCAAAGAGGAGAGCCAGAGAATTGACATAAAGAGACCTGAGATGGAAGAGCATGGCGATATTTCTGCACAGTGCATGGAAAAAAAATAAACCCATCAATGTTAAGCATTTGACGGACCTTGTAATTAGTGACCGGCATTGAATGTGGAGTCACTGTTGATACATACCCTTCAGGTTTAATATCTGGTTGTGCTAACTTAACAACATTTAGGTAATGATTCATTCAACGATTTGGCAAAAAATTCTCATACTTGGGACAAGCACATACAATGCAATTGCTTGAACTTGTGGTTAGCACATGAAAGAACTTGCATGTCTTGAACTGAGGGTAGTGTGCGGAAGCTTTGTTGAAAATCTTTCCAGTTTCTCCTAGAGGATTCTAAGTGTATGTATTTCTTCTAATGTGGGATTAGAAATAATGTGCCATGTATTTATCGTGGGTCATATAAATTTTCTTTAGTGTTATCTTGAACATCTCTTGTACAATGAGTGTAGGGCTTTGTTTGTATCCAACCGGTGAAGTTGTCCGTCATCATTTGAGCCAACATACCGCTTATGTAGTGTATAGATGTATGCATGTTACATCAATTTGCAAATTTCAATAATGATGTCAAAGAACCTACCCAGCCTATATAATCAAGATTTTAATACTACTTGATAATTGATACTTGGTGGATATCACTAGATGACATGATCTTTCCTTACACAGAACATTATGGGGTCAATACTCATTCGCATTTTATATTGATACTAGAATAATTTGACCTAGGTGTGGATATTATATGAAGCCCAATGGTATGTACTTAGAAGTATTCAAACATAACTATTTACACCCAAGTGGTATTTAAAAAAATGTGATATCAACATCATTCCCGTGTTAAAGTGAGATCATAAGGTGAAAAGGAGGTGCTGCAGCTTGAAGGAAGGACAAGTAGACAACCCTTATTTGGATACTTTTCTTATTAGAAAACCTGCATTTGAGTGGCATGTGGATTGGTGTGGCTCCAAGAACGGATACCAAATAGACATTTGACAGTCCAAAAGAGGTTGAATTGTGTGCTCAAAAGATGATAATTGTACTAGGCTCAATAGTCAACATAATTGAAGGGGTACGTGACCATTTAAAGAGCACGAGAATCTTCACTTTGATAATGAATAAGATATTCATACAAGCTCCAAAAATTATTAGGAAAGTGGCTACGGCGTCGATTTGGATTTGCTACCCATCTTGTACTAATCATGCATTTCATATCCTAGGAGAAGTGGGCTAGTTGGAAGAAGTAAACATTTAAGGCCCATCTGCCTTATTGGGAATGTTGCCTCATACGATGCTCAAGGGCACTGAGCTTGTTAAGTTAGTCCTAAGGACGCAACGCCATGGTCAGGGAAGCGATGGCGTCAGAGCCGAGCAAGGACTGTGTGGCAGCTTTCAGTTTCATCACGGAAGTGCGTATTCGTTGTGTCATTGAGAGATTTTTTTGAGAGGTGGTGAGAGTGCTTGTCCTTGCGTTTAGAGTCTTTCCTGAAGCATTTGAAACCCTCTCACACTATAGCAGATCCACATTACGCCGCTTCTTGATCACCGTGGCGTCTTTCTTTACAGTACATACATGCGATCTAATTTTGCGAGGTTGTTGTGCCGTGTTAGATTCCTTGTTTTGACAATCCATGAAGTTGTAATTGAAGTAGTCGTATCTCAAAACTACTGCTCATACTGATTCTATGCGAGTGTCACGGGTGAGAGTACGCTCCGATCTGTGCAGTAACGCAAGGGATTGCCAAGGTTTTCATCTAACTTGAATTTCACGCATTTATATATCTGTCTAGCGCAATGCAAGGTTTCTAAGGTTCGTTATCACGGCGCAACCTTGGTGTAGATTTTTGAGAAAAAATCACGGGCAATTATAGGAAGCGTTTCATTTTCTTGGAGGAATTTTAGAAACTCTTCCATGCTTAGAAGGAAAGACCGTTGCAGATCCACATTGAGCTGATTCTTGATCCACCGTGACGTCCTCCTTTACATACTTGCGATCGGATCCTGCGAGGAGGTTGTGCCCGCGCTAGATTACGCTGTTTTAGGAATCCGCGGAGTCTTAATTGAAGTTGTATATTCTTTAAAGTATTGCTCATTCTAGTCCTATGCGAGTGTCATCGGTTAGATTACTTTCGGATCTCTTCAATAAGAAGGGGATGTTTGTCATCTAAATAACACATTTGGTATATGTATCCAATGCAATGTAAGATTTCTGAGGCTCGCTATCGCAGCGGAAGTTTGCTGTGAAGTTTTGAGAAAACTTGACGGAAATTGTGAGAAATGTTGCTTCATTTGAGGATTTGGAGATCCGCAAGGGAGGATTAGTAGCTGGTTAGCCGTATCCGTAGCATCGGATAGAAGTTGATAGGAATAACTCGAGCCACGCAAGATTTTCGTCCGACCTCACTGTAGATTGTTTTCAATGTTCAGTGCCTCATGATGCAAGTGTCGCAACCGCTGAAATATCACAGGTTCTCGTGTTCATATTTATTTTCTAGGTGAGGCTGATTTGTGCATATTCTGTGCATACCTCTTCAGGAGAACCATGCGAATGTTATAAAACCTTATGCAGTTTTTATTACTAGATGGCAAGAGTGTGGCAAGATGTGTCGCCTGTTTATAATTAGTGGAAATTGTAGATGCAGGGATCGAGATATGGAGCTTGCGGTGTAAATGATTGCAGTGGCATGTGAGGACCGAGGATGACAACTCCAAATTCATGTTGAGGGGCTAGTTTTTGGAGTTCTTCACGCAAATTTTCATGCGGCGGGCGGCAAGATTAACACATGTTGACTTGATTTCAGTTCGATGGCATAGAAGTGACACCAAATGGCGATTGCGGGCAATTCAAGTGAGTGTCTCGCTGAGAAATTAGTCATGTAAATAACGTATATCCTGTTTGGTGCTGCTGGAGTTACAAAATGACTATGAGCGCATGTCTCAAAGCTTCGTCAGGATGCGTGTCAATATGATGCGAAACCTTGTGGCGCAACTACATTTTGACACGGGGAGATTAACCAATCTCACTAGCCCTTACGCAAGTATTCCTAGTACTCCACCGACCTCGTCAGGAAGCGGCTCCAGGACAAATGCGTTCAGTCCTGCGGTAGTGGCAGTAATTGGCGTGCTGGCTGGGGCATTCCTAATTGTGAGCTACTACAGGATTTTTTCGAAGTACTGCACCCGCTTTCGTTTGCCGTGCTGGGGGACAAGGATCAATCACAGGGATGATGGGCCGTCTGCCATTGTAAGTCGTCTCTTTTCTGTGAACCACACGTAATCAATGTGTTGATTAACTTAGTACGTTTGGATTGCTGTTATCATCTGAGTCAAGGTGCTCTAAATTTTGACGCGATAATTGTCATTTCTTTTATACCTGGTTTGAAACTCTTCGTGCCCTGGGTTTTATTCTCGATTTGTACAAGCTCGTGTTATACCAATTAGTGTTTTTTTGTTGACCTATAGGTTCTTATGGAGGAGCACATCTGGCCTCCAAGTTCAATGGGGTTGGATGAATCACTTATCAACCGTATACCAACCTGTAAATACGATCAGCAAGAAGGGTTAGTTGAAGGCACAGAGTGCTCGGTGTGCTTGAGTGAATTTGAAGAAGGCGAGGTGCTTCGTATTCTTCCCAAGTGTAACCACCCCTTTCATATCCAATGCATAGACACATGGCTCCAATCCCATTCCACATGTCCCCTATGTAGGGTAAACATTGTCTTGGCTGCCGGGTTGCCCTTCGCTCTGATGCCACTGGAGATGGAGGCCCCTGTGCGTGGCTCTTTTCACGCATTGTTTCCACCAACAACGACTCCTATGCATGCACTGACCAACCATGAGATTGAGATCCTGCAAGAGCAATATATGGAGGAGTTGTTGGATGGGCAGATGTCGGGTCCCACAAATTCAATCTCGATTACATCCAGTCGAGCTGACTCGTTCGGTGTAAATGGTAAGTTTAGCATTTGAAAAACTAATTCTCGTCATACTTGTAAATTTTGCCAGAAATCATTCACCTAATTTTGTCATAAGAATGGAAGCATAATTCTAGTATCATACCAGTATTTAACAGGAAAACATGTTATTGCCACTAAAAAGCAGGATGTCCGAATATGAGACGTTTTCACACCTTTTATAGCCCATTAGCTAGCTGGGCTAGCCCATATTTTTGAGGCCTTAATCTTGCCATAGCTAGGCTAGCCCATATTTTTTGAGGCCTCAATCTAGCCATAGCTAGGCTAGCCCATATTTTCTAAGGCCTCGATCTAGCCATAGCTGGGCTAGCCCATATTTTTGGGAGGCCTCGATCTAGCCATAGCTGGGCTAGCCCATATTTTTGGGAGGCCTTGATCTAGCCATAGCTGGGCTAGTCCATTTTTTTCGGGTACCATTTTTAGCCATATAGCTGGACTAGCTGACCTAATAAATTAATTCATGTAGCTCATATAATGAATTCAAGGAGACATTGTCTCATCAATACAATTATATTTCATATCAGTCAAAATCACTCATTGTCATCAATATCTAAAACATGTTGCTCATCATTCTCTACCAACAAATTGTCATCATCCTCTATCTGCAACTCCTCATCGAAAATAGGGCGTTTGGGAATGTGATTCTTCCAATCGGAATTATCCAACAAGATCAACTTTTCAGGATCGTACGGCATTAGATGTTTGTTCAACTTCAACATCATTGATGCCTCTGCAAATCCTCCCCCAAGCGATGATCTCTTTGGAGTAATGATATCATTTAGACTGCCAAAGTCACATTCTAGCCCACCAGACCCATCTTTTTAGAGGAATGTAGAGAATTTAGCCCACTTTGAGTAAAGACATATCAAAAGATGTAAACATGTAACCGGTTGCACTTGGAAACACTTGGATATGGATAGATGATCTCAACCCTAAATTTTTTATGGTAGTGGTAGGGATGACATGGCTGGGCCTTAGCTTGAGCCAATTGAGTTACATGACTTATCTTTAGCTAGCTAATAACTAGCTGGGCTAGCCCATATTATCTGAGGCCTCGATCTAGCCATAGCTGGACTAGCCCATATTTTTTGAGGCCTCGATCTAGCCATAGCTAGGCTAGCCCATAATTTTTCAAGCCGCGATCTAGCCATAGCTGGGCTAGCCCATTTTTTTCGAGAACCGTTTTCAGCTATAACTGTTAGCTATGAGGTTAGCCGCTAGCCCAAAAAGTCCGTGGGCTAGCGGCTGTACAAGGTCTGGACGTTTTGATCTGACGAACCAATGCAACATGCCGATTTGAATTTTTGAATCTCTTACCATCTAAACAAGATCCGTGATTACATTTCCTTCCTACCAAGAAATACATGTCATCAACCTTACAGTATTGTTATTTGTTTTGCAGCTCCGGATGTGCAAACTGTAGACAACCATCAAACATATGTGCAAGAGACAACTCAGAAACTCATTGAACATGTTAGACATTTATCTCTAGAGCAAGCTCTGATCCCTACAGGAGGAGAAATTGCTACTGTGACTTGCTCAAATCATGCCATACGTGGAGCTCCAAGGCTTACGACTCAATTGTCTGCTCCCACTAAAAGAAGACCTTACAATCGCACTCGCAGCGATCGGAAACGTAATCAAGAAGGAGTAGACTGCAGTCGAGGATTGTGCAACAAGAGTGATCGAAAAGGAAAGCATCCCCTGTTACAGTTGTCCTCTCCGCAGATGAAGCGATTCGCTGGCTTGGTACGTTCCCACTCAGCTGGCTCATCAAGCTCAAATCAGGTGGTTGTCGAACTTTTGGCCCAAGAAATTTTTAAGGAAAGTTTTGTGAGCCATGTCAAGTCAACATGCGCATCGAGTTCTTCAATACTGGAAACTAGTGTTCGACAGGTGTCCAAGGTGAACGGCTCCAAGGAAGGCTCAACAACAAGCGGACCTGGGTCCTCATCTATACGTAAGGTCGTAGGGAATAATAATACTAGAAACACTCGAAGGATGAGTTCAATCGGAGAAGAAGATGATAATTCCTTACTAGAATTCGAGAATGAAACCTCTGAATTTGTTCTGGAACAACATGAGCTTGCAATGCTGGAAATGGCCCATAGGGAGATGACACTGCAACAGCGGCCAAAGTCGACAATTCTGGCCGAGGAGAGAAAAAGAAGATTTAGCCGGGGAAGTTGCGATGATTTCACTAGATCCAGTAAAAGCTTCAAAGTACCACCTCCTCCAGGGAACCCGATGCTGTGTGATACATGGCCGCAGAAAAGCCGATCCTTAAAGAACTCCATGCTGAAGATGAAGAGGTGTGGGTCTGAGAAACTTTCCTTGCAGAGCAGTGAGAAAGTTCATGCATCAGAGCCAGTGTTTGAAATATTTGATTTTAGTTAGGTAGACTTCGTCAGAGTGCCTTGCACTAATTTAAAAGCCAAGACACCCATTATGATCATATTTAGAGAACAAATTGAGTAGTTGTCCCAATCATGGGCAAAAGAACTAGTTGGTGGCAACACGTGACCTTCATTTATTGATTGGTCTCAGCTTGATTTAGGGCAGACGTAGGCAACCATGCAAAATTTGCAACGCGAGAAGGGCAAGGTAAGCTCACCCTCCCAGATAGTTACGTAACAAGCTGAGTACCATGGTCCGAGGTGCAACAGCTTAGTCATTTACTTTCTCAAGTTTTGGGTTCACATATTACCACCTGTCTTGCTTTCTGAATTGAGAGGGGGGAGAAAGTTGTACCTCAGGTGGAGGGAAGTATGTGCGGATGGGTTTTTGCTGACATGTCTGGTTGCTGGTGACGTGGAGTAGGTAGAGAGTGGAGTTTAGTCCAGGGACCTGAATGGGGGAGAAGATTGGGAATGGTTTGAGTTCACACATTGGCTTTGTTTGCTTCTGCAATAGGAGGTAGCCAGAAAGTTTCCGACTTCCCTACTCCATGTCAAAAAGACAGGCAGACTTGCTCCCCCAATTTGTTCATTCTCAAGTGTTGAGTTCACACAGAGCCTTTCTTTGCTTCTGACTTGAGAGTGGGGAGGAAGTTTCACATCAGCTGAAGGCAAGTTGTGGGCATGGTTTTTTCTGTGAGCTTTTTTTTGAGGAGCAGGCATGTCCAAAATTCTCCATCTTCTCCAGGAACCTGAATCTGGAGAATTTGAGGACAGTTGGAGAAGGTACGATGAGTTCGCACATTGGCTGTGGTTTCCTTCTGCAATTCGAGGTGGTGATAAAGTTTCAGAGTTCCCTACTCTATGTCAACAAACAGCTGGAACTAAATGACTAAGCTGGTACAGCATGGGGGAAACATAAATAGCGTGCAGAAACGGTGCCAAATTCCTTCTGGCAGACTCTCGACAACCCATCAGTTAGATGGGCCTTAAATGGTTACTTTCCCCTAACGAGCCCACTTTTCTTAACCAGTGATTAGTACAAGATGGTTAGCACATCCAAATCAAGGCTGTAGCTGCTTTTCTCATAATTTTCAGAATTCAGTATTAAAGTGAAGATTCTCAGCGTCATTAAATGGTCAAAAAGGTCCTCCCAATTATGATGATTGTTCAAGCTAGAGTGGTCATCATATTCTGAGAATGTAGTCCAATCTCTTTTAAACATCTGTCTTTTTGGTATATGATCTTGGAACCACACCAAATCACATACCATTCAAATCTAGGTGTGCGATTAGCTTACTAATTAGTTTAAGCATAAGATTAGCCATGTCTATCTTATGCTTAAAGTGATTTCTTGAGATCAGCTCCCATAAGGGAAGGTGGAACCCATGTGGTTACACTAATTCTTGATTTCACATTTCCATAAGGGAGGGACATAATGCCCATGAGAAACTTTCTATACTTGGACAAATAGATACAACGCCATGGCTTGAACTTGTGGCTAGCATGTGAAAGAACTTGCATTTCTTGGACTCAGATCAAATGTGGCATCAGAATTCCATTACCCTGTAGTGTGAACCAAATTAAAAAATTATTGTGGTGTCTTGATGGTGCAAGCATGGTCAAGTACACAACTCTATTACCATGTATACTGAAAGTGATGAACTTTAAAGTTTGTGAAGGAAAAAATCATAAAGATTTGAAGAACACATTGATCTACAAAGCCAAGTAATTTATGTTGACCAAAAACATTTCAAGAAAAAAAAATTAATAATAAATTTAGAAGATGGCGCAAGTAGTGTGCGAGTAGATGTATTGAACACGTAATTGTCTAAAAATTATTTAAAACATGATAAAAATGTATAATAAGTACAATAAATACAATAGTAAATCCAATAGTAAGTGACACTAAATACAATGTTTGGTGTAGTTGTCGGATTGTTTATACCACTTGTCATAATTTGTTAATCCATAATAATCTACATCCATGGTAAATCATGTGACCCATATTGATATATGCATATGAGAAAAAATGACACTACAAAAAGAATTTGGCCCATGACGATTAGTCTCACGTTCATTTTGTTGGGTTGCTGATGAACAAATGTGGCCAACACTAAGGGCCGGTTCACGTGGGGTCCCAAGTCCTAAGGTCCGTGTACGACATGGAAGCCTACATGGCATCACTTTTCGGAGGTGAGGCTAAGGACTTGTGTTGTGAGTTGGATCTAGCAAAACAACTCGACCCAACCCACAACACAAGTCCCAAGATTATTTGCATGAAATAATGAAAATTTGACATATAAACCATACATAATGGGCTCTTCAGGCTCAAAAGTTGGGACTTGTTGACATGAGTGGGACTCGGGACTCGGGAGTCCATGTGAGCCGGCCGTAATTAACATGTTTAGTGTAACGAACCACCTTAGTAAATTGCTTTTTGTCCTTTCCGAAAGGCCAACACTCTTGAACGGTGATTTCAAAGGGTGCTCCTAATTAGAGCCTTCTACATCCAAGGACGACCTCGTCGCCTAAATCTCCCCATCTCCAACATGCCACAGGTTTAAGAAACTCGGGCGACCGTATTCATACTCCCCTTTGCGACGCAGAGGACATTGGAAGAGGACAAAAGGGATGGGAGTCTTGTGCCCCTTGGCCCTTATTGCGTGACCTTTCCTAACCCTTGGGAGGGGGCCCAAAAACTCTTCACGAAGAACACACATGTGATCCCATGCTAATAACAAGTTTCGCCAAAACCGAGATCCGATTTCGGGTGACTTTCGTGTTCAATAATCAGGTCGAGTGGGGGCTTTGGAAGAAGGTGGTGTAGGAGGTCACAGTTTCACAGTTCCTTGCCAAGCGAGTCTGCCCACTAGCGTTGCATTTCAGCAAAGACAGTATGTGTCGAGCCTGACGAATATCGACTCTTTTTGTGGGAATGTTAACACAAACGATCTTGCACATTGTAATGTTTCAATCAGGTGGGTTGCCCAATTCTCTCTCTCTCTCTCTCTTTTCTTGGGAACCGATCAGATGGGAAATATATGCATTGTTAGATCAATGTGGCAATATGGCCAACTTATATTGTGTCTATCATTGATTTTCAAGCATAATCTTTGGGGGTAAAAACTGTTTGCTCTCAGCAAAGGCAGTATGCGTCAAGCCTGAGGAATATCGATTCTTTTTGTGCGAATGTTAACACAAAAGATCTTGCACATTAAAACGTTTCAATCAGGTTGCCCAACTCTGTCTCTCTCTCTCTCTCTGGAACCGATCAGATGGAAAGTATATGCGTTGATAGATTAGTGTGGCAATATGGCCAACTTATATTGTGTCTATCATTGATTTTCAAGGATAATCTTTGGGGGTAAAAACTGTTTGCTCTGCCTTTCAAATCTTGTCACTGGAAAACAAGGAAATTATCATTGTCGGCACAAGCATTTCAAAATATATGGTGATCGAGAGTGCGAGAATGTAAGGTGTCACTTGTATTACTCCGAATTACTCATGATTATTCCGCTGTCATTTGAACGCATAACTGGTGGGAACCGGGAAGAGATCCTTCTAGTGGACATCATTTGGACATACATTCTTGTAAAACCTGTATTCACAATACCCAACATTGTAGCAACTTATTGTAGTTCACTTTCTTCTTGTAAACCCTAAACCTTTGACCATTGCTCTATGAAGTGCTCCAGGTGCTTATCCCAAAGAATATCTCACATGTTGTTGCTTTTGTGAGGAACATTTTCCGTTGAGTGAATAAGCACATAACTTGTGTTTCTAGTTGTCTGCGTTTACCATACCCACCGACTTGTTTCCAGCCTTGGGAAATCAAGTGCACTCCATCCAAGAGAATGATACCACGTTTGTGTTTTGTATATGCGCGCATGCTCTTGGATGCTCATGTGTGTTGTAGCGAAAACACAAGGAACGTTGGGCAATTTATCACCTAGAGAAACATCTGATAAAGTGGACGAAACTTGGGGAATGAGCAAAGAATTGTTGTTGAAAGGATTGATTATTTAACCTCACAACCAAAATCATGTCTACATGCACTTTACGAACGATTTTTCAATCCTTTTCTATTTCTTGTGGCAAGTGTGGCCCTATTTTGGACATGTAGACAATCGGACCATGATTTGTGGATGTGATCATGCTTTGATTACAAAATTTGACTTATCGTAATGAATGTTGCATAAAATAGACCTGTCTTATGGAGACACCAACCTTATTCAAACACCTCATCTCCTCACATCTATGTAGAGCCATGTCAAAAAATGTGTGGCCAATCTATTTCTATAGGCCACAAGACACATCGTTGCCCCTACCATGAAATCTTTCATGTAACTCAGGTTTGTGTGGCAAATCACACAAATATGCACCTTGAAATGCATATTTAAATTGCAACCTTTGTGTTGCAGATCCCCTCTCCAAAGAGGTCCCAAGTGCTTGAAAGGTTGAGTAATTTGAAATTTGGAGCAAAGTGTTAACAAAGCTATTGGTCAACTACTCTCATGCTTGGCAAGGCCTGACCAATCGGCAAAACCACCAGCATTGTGATGTCCTCCTTGCCATCCCTCCTTGTCTTGTCATGAGAGGTTTACATCACGTCTCATTGGCAATCGACTTTGTTAGAACCAAGCTGAGTTTATAACACCCCTTAACATATAAGAAGAAAAAAGAAAGATGGAGTTAAATACATGGTTGATGAAATGGAGACTAACACTTGATTTCTACAAAGGTCTCATGAGGATCTTCCTCTAAATTGTCGACCTCAGAAGTATACCACTCCATGCTCCAAATCGAGTTATTACACTCCGTCAACTTGAAGTACATCATTGCAAAAGTAGGTGTTTTATATATTAAAATTTATATAAATAAAAATTTCTAAAAACAAAGGAGCCAAGATAACATTGTTCTAATAGTGGGGAGTCATCCTTTGACTATAGCATGAGTAGGGTTTAAAGTGACATGAATGAGAGGCATTTAGAAGATGATACAATTATAGCTTGGTGAGGAATGGCCCAATATTCTTGAGAATGAGGTCCATTCACTAGCAGTATATGAATCCTAGACAATTGTCTTATGTCAGTGAAAGAAAATTTCAAATATACCACTATGATAGATTTGCAAATTTTGCAAGACAAGTTTTGAGTGATGCAAGTCAATGGTCGAGGACACATATGCTTGTAGTGATTAATCTTCAAGAAAGGCTTAAGACATATATGATGTAAATTGAACCTCTTCGGTTTAGCAATCTCCCCATCCCTTCATTCTTCTAAATTGAACAATAGTTAGAGGTCCTAAAGACTCAATTATGAACCTCTATAGAGATTAATTAGATGCAATTAATAGAGGTTAGTCTTTTCCTCCCTTTGTGCCCTCAAAAGGTGTTGTAATAAAACAAAGTAAACGTAGTTGGCTTTCCATGATGGGGCCATGAGACACCCTAAGTGCGACCTCCTAGAAGATGACATGGAAATTGAATTTAAGCATAGACATGCCAAAAGCATACTAAACATACTCTACCCATCTCTATACAAAAGTATGGAGAGAGGGAATTACCGCAAACGAGTGTACCTCTCATTCATCCAACATTAAAGCCCTGAAATAGTATGCAATCCGGATGTTGCTTTCTTCTAATTGATTTCGCTATGAAATTAGTTTCAAAGATCTCAAATTAGTCTACTTAAGATCATTTGAGATGACTCAACAACAGACCTATAAGAGGGTCAAGTTTTTATGTTAGATGAATGAGAGTTATGCTTGTATACGACCATTCTCTCTCTCCAGAAGCACCATGGTGGTTTCAACATTTATTGGATCATTTGGAGATATTTTTGAAACATTGAAAATCTATTTATGTCAAGAATATCATTTCTGTAAAGAAAACATGAGAATTTGGCAAAATATTCCTCTCTGCCAAAATGGAATGTTCATTAGACAGAAATTCCACAACAATAGTTTGTAGAATCCACCTGGAACTATGGGTATTCATATCACAAGGTCAGCAAGCACTTAGATTCCTGTGGTGGTCAAATTTTGTTTCAAACATGTTGACCGGAAATCATTCCTCCTCCATCCCCAAAACCAACATGATGTGAATGTGGTGGTCCGATTTTGTTTCAAAGATGTTGATCCGAGATTATTCCACCTCCATTCCAAAAACCAGCATGATGTGAATGTGGTGGTCCGATTTTGTTTCAGAGATGTTGATCCGAGATTATTCCACCTCCATTCCAAAAACCAGCATGATGTGAATATGGTGGTCCAATTTTGTTTCAGAGATGTTGATCCGAGATTATTCCACCTCCATTCCAAAAACCAGCATGATGTGAATGTGGTGGTCCGATTTTGTTTCAGAGATGTTGATCCGAGATTGTTGCACGTGATTGAGGCCGCAGGCAGATGGTGAACCCATTGAATCCAATAGTGTTCTTCGACATTGTGATCGGAGGCACACCCACCGGCCGGATCGTGATGGAGCTCTACGCAGACACATGCCCCAAAACCGCAGAAAACTTCAGGTCATGAATCTTGATCCTTTTGACTCGAATGACTTCAGGTCATGAATCTTGATCCTTTTCACTCGAGTGCACTGCATCTACGACACAGTCACAAACCTTCTTCTCTTCTTTCTGCCCTCTTGTAAGTCAGGGCCACTTCACACATGAGCCAAGAGCTGTGGCCATGAAATTGTGAGAGCCCAAAAGAAAAGTGTCCAAAGGCCGTCCCAACACACCTCCAAAATCATCATGTAGTGGGGTCACGGATCCTCAAGTGTAGTGTGAAGTCATATGTGATCAGGCCCTCAACCAAATGTTGTTTCAATGAATTTCTATTAATGCGAGTCCTCACACATGATATAATAGAATAAATCAACAGTTGTGAGTGTTTGGAGTGGCATGGTCTCCCGGTTTCGTGTTAGGCCTACCTCCTCCAAGAGGTGGTTTTTGACCATGAAACATGATTCATTCAATGCCATGTAGGAATCCATGTAGACTTTACATCCATCTTGCATTCACTTACTCCATTGGTCCTTCAGGCGTATCACCTACATCATAGACCTCCAATGTTATATACCGTGGGTTGGAATATAGTGTGCACCCAAAGTAATATCCCCAAATATTTCTAGTGTCGGTTTGCTCGCGTATAGTGTGGCCCATGTGATTCATCATCCACCCAGCACGTAAAGCACCTTGAAATCACTAGATGGCAATTAAATTAGGAGATGACACCCCGGGTACGCAACTCCCGTATTATATGGTCCTGATTATAATCACTTATAATGCGTTTTAGTCCAATATTGAGTGATACAATTTGTTTTAATGTAGGAAACCCTTGTAGCCCTTCTAACAAGGAATCCAAAAATGTAATTATATATAGGAAATGAATATATTTTGAAGCATATAATTGCATTAAAAACCTAATTATATGATTTTTTTAATACAAGTACCATAGGTCAAACTACCCAACTTTTTGGACTTTTTAATAAAATTTTAACATTGTGAATGAATTATAATTTTAATGGGAGGCAACTATTTGTGGCTTATAATTTTAATGGGAGGCTTAATAAATATGCAACCCAACTTTTTTTTCATCTCATTTATTTAATTTGGTCTTCACCCAACTTTTTTTCATCTCATTTTATTTAATTTGGTCTTTACCCAACTTTTTTTGCATCTCATTTTATTTAATTTGGTCTTCACCCAACTTTTTGATCATTTTAATTTGATATAATTTGATATAATGTTTACAAAAGCCGTCCTCTAAGCCATTTTAAGTACGATGCCCCCTGCGTATAATATGGGAGTTGCGTACCCGGGGATGACACAGACACTTGTTGCTACTACATGACATGTCGTAGACACCTCTCTATTGAATTGACATGGAACATCAAGTTCTCAATGCTACATTAAAACAACTATATACAGTAGGGGTTGTCACACCTCCTCGGAGAATGGAGAATGGGAGAATGGAGAATGGAGAATGAGGAAAAAGAGGAGCCAATAGGATAGCTTCTCCATGGAGAAAGGTGTGACACCCCTTTGTGGCCCGTGGAGAATGGAGAATGGGAATTACCATTGCCACCCGCATGTGGTAAGAATTTGTGCTCTATTCACACGCTCTAAAGCCGTGCCGCAACAAAAAGAAGCGACCCCAGGTGAAAGAAGCGACCCCAGATGAAAAACAATTTAACCTTCGCACAAGCAGTTTTCTCCATTCTCCATTCTCTGAGAATGGGCCCTCCGCCATTCAAGGAGAGCGTGCCACGTCCCCATTCTCCATTCTCCGAGAATGGGAAGAAAGAGGTGTGACAACCCCTAGTGTAACAGCATAGTAGAAATGTGTAGTGAAACTTAGGGTTAGGTAAGTGAGTATACTGAACGTGGGTTGCTTGCTTCCACGTCGACGTTGAAGGTGTTTGTGCACCGGGGAAAAGGGAGTCGGCAAGAGCGGCCGGAACTTGCACTACAAAGGGTGCGCGTTCCACCGCATCATCCCCGAGTTCATGTGCCAAGGCGGCGACTTCACCAAGGGCAACGGGACCGGGGGCGAGTCCATCTACGGCGAGAAGTTCCCGGACGAGAACTTCGTGCGACGGCACTTGGGCGGGGGGGCGTTGTCGATGGCCAATGCCGGGCCCAACACCAACGGCTCCCAATTCTTCATCATCACCGTCCCCACGCCGTGGCTTGACGGCAAGCACGTCGTGTTCGGCCAAGTCGTCGAGGGCTTCAACGTCGTGAAGGCGGTGGAGGCGGTGGGGGGGTCGGACGGGAAGCCGCGCAAAGCCGTCATCATATCCAATTGCGGAGAATTGAGCTCCCCCGAGTTTAGACCACCCGCCTCTAGTTCCAAGTCGAAATAGCCTAAGCCAATGCGCAATAGTTTTGTGAATCTACTCTCTTGCACGTGAATGAACTTTTGGCCACCTCGCACTTTTCGCACATATATGTATGTATGTATGTATGTATTAGGTTTAAGGTACGTAGAAATGTCCAATGTCCCATTTGTGGGCTCTAGGATGCCTCCCATCGTTCGGATGGGGGGTTTTGGGGCATAATCGGTTGATATCCTAGTGTTTCCGAGTCCAACCGGTTTACACGTTGAGACACTCTTCTATAAACTCCTTTTAAAACGGTCGGTAGTTTCCCGGAAGTCTTGAACTTCGACCGGTTATTTCTCCAAACTCAACCGGTTCATCGGTGACTAGTGGCCGGTTCTCCCCGCTCATTGATGCCTCCAACTTCCATTCTAGGCGTTGAACATAATGTCCACACCCCTTTCCGTACGGAGATTTGTTGGGTCTCAACCATTGTGACAATGACACATGGCACGTTTATTCCACAAGTTATTTCTTTGTTGTGTTAGGGTCCATTCACGATTGGGGTATTATGTTGGGGACAAAGGAACCAAGGACTATATATGTCACACTGGATCTTGATATTTTATTATGATTTACTATTATTTAATTAATAAACTTTAAATAGATAAGTAGATAGGTCATAGGACTTATCAAGAAATATGCTATTTGTTATTAAGTAATAACCAATAATAGATAAATCCTTTATGAAATGAGTAGACAGGTCATAGGACTTGTTTGGGCCACATCAATAGCTATTTCATTATTGAAGTGTACATCAGATGTGAATTGTTTCTTGTTTTCCATCCTAGTACCTTGGTGTAAGTGTCATGTGTCCATACATATATTTTATTATGTCTAATTCTATTTCTCAATGTTTCTTTTTCATGTAGCCATGTTATTCTGTAATGTGGCCCACGTTTGGTGTCCCACGTAAAGCTATATAATTGGTACGCAACACATCTTTAGTTCTATTTGTACATAATTGAATGATAAGTATGAGAAAACAAATTGGAATCATTTCAATTAATTTTTGCTGTCCTTTTCATTTCTTAATCCCAAGGTCAACAATTCTGACAGCAACCATAGATAACAGTTCTACAAATGTTGTGTAGAACTGTTATCTGTGATAGATACATTTGTATATGATTTGTGATCTGTCGTAACTTTTTCCATCACATTAGAAAATGACGACTACATTGTTTTAAGTTAAAGGCAATAGGTCTGTCCACTCTATGAGGAAGGAAGGTCTAACTAGCCCTGGCTCCCTGAGTGTGCCACTTGTGTTGAATTGTTCTCGTACTCCATGGATTTGCCATGAGTAAAAAACACCAAAGTTAATCGGTCCGCATAATTAAGCACACAAACATGGTACAAAACTGACAGTTCACATCTTCCTAAGTTACAAAAATAATATTAGATTCCATTGATGTTCCACAGTTCACATCATATTGGGATCCACCCAAAGTTGTACGCATGCGCCGCTCGAGATTATAAAGCTATGTTTCCGTGAGGCCCAACTAGTAGTCCCACATGGTTTAACTAGGGCCACTTCACACACGAACCAAGAGCCGTGACCATGAAATTGTGAGAGCCCAAAAGAAAGTGTCCCAAGGCCGTCCCAACACACCTCCGAAATCGTGGTGTGTGGTCACAGACCCTCAAGTGTAGTGTGAAGTCATATGTGACCGGGCCCTCAACCAAATGTTATTTTAATGAATTTATGTTTATGCACGTCCTAAACCATGATAAAATAGAATAAATTAATAATTGTGAGCTTTCGAAGTGCCATGGTCTCCTGGTTTTGTGTGAGGCCTACCTCCAAGAGGTGGTTTTTGATAATAGTGCAAGTGACCACGAAACATGATCCATTCGATGCCATGGAGGAATCCATGTAGATTGTACATCCGTCTTGCATTCACTTACTCCGTTGGTCCCTCAAGCGTAGTGTGAAGAGAACTTGGACTAGCTCCGCCTTTTCCACCAATGAGAATGCTTGAAGTGCAATGGTCACGGGCTCTCAGTCTCGTGTGTGGAGTGGCCGTTACTTGAGATCCACTAATGGTCTACAAAAAAACTTCACTAACATGAAGATGACAAGATTCTTCTTGGGAATTGTACATATCTTCATCTTATGAAGACTTGTGGCTTGTAATGAAAATGTATAAAGAATATGATCCTATGTGTAGATTGTGAACAACATTCGTTAAAGATTTTTAAGAACTTGTCATATGGTTCACCAAAGTCGATATTAAACTTTTTTCCTTTGTGCACGTGAAATCATCTTGGTGATGCATATACCAAATTTGAAACAAAACTAGTACAACTAACATTTCTTATGAATTCTTTTTATTTTCTTATTTAAATTGGAATATCGATCATTTTAAATTTTTATTGTGTTTCGCATGAATAAAGAGAAAATTTCCCAACAACCCTTCTTTGAAGATAAATGTAATTTGAAAAGTTGAAGTCAATCATTTTCATGAATATAGAGATTATGTTGGGAAAACCATTCACCGGTTGGGAGCGTGGCCATGAGGTCAATGAAGAACCATAAATAATATGGTAAACTCATACCTACTTTTCAAAACACCCTTATAAAGTCAACCTTGCACACTCCCCCAAAAAAATTCTCTCCTCAAAAAGGATCTCCAATTGGTGTAGCTAAGGGGGTAGTATACCCCCAAGCTTGAGACCACAATGTGATCTTGAAAAAATACTTAAAGTTAGCCCCCTAATGTTATTCAAGACCACATTTGTGGTCTTCAGCTCGGAATGCTACCCCCTCGGCACACAATTGCTCATCATAGTGGACGATTTGTTTCAAATATCTATACACAATCATCTTGGTAATACACTTACCAAGTTTGAAACAAAGATGATACATTTTTTTTCTAATGAATTGTTTAATTTAAATCTTAGAAAATTATTATTTAGAGAAAATTATCTTTGTTATTATATTCCATCTTTTCGCGTGAATAGAGAAAAAGTATGCACAACAACTCTTCCTTATGGAGAAAAAAAAACATTTGAAAATTGAAAATGAAATAGTTTTCATGAATGAAATTGAACAAATGTTGTTCGCACTCTATACACATGATCATATTGTTTTTTGGCATTATGATACAACTCACAAGTCTTCATAAGATGAACGTATTTGCAAAATATCCATGCAAGTTGAATTGTGGATGTCATCTCTATTTTCTGAAATTTTCTTGAGTTTTTGTTTTGAAAATGCTTATATGAATCTTATGACCTTACATAAAAGGTCTAACCATATGAACATGTTCTTTGACTTTGTGTCAACAATTTTAGTTCTTGAATGTTCATAAAGCGAGTTTGCAAATCTCACTTTATAAATCATCTTGAAAATACATAAAAACTTAGGGATAATAAGGGTTAAAGGTCACCAAGGCCCCAACGGGGCTTTGCAAATAAGAAAAAATTCAAATTTCTTGTGGTTAACTTCATTTTTAAGTCCTTTTCTCTAGAGATTAAAATAAACTTGATTGAAGTAGGGTTTAAATACAACAAAATATCACTTATAATATAGTGTAAATTTTTATCCAATATATACAATATATTTAGCCACCTTTCTATATATATTTCAAAATTTGAACCCCTAAATCTGGAGGTCATCTGCCTCTTCTAGAAGTGGTCAAATTTCATTGACGTGCCATATGGGTCTCTCATATTGAACTTGAATGTCATCTTTGCAACACGTTTGCTTTGGGGTGTTGCCCAAACTGTTAAAGGTAGCTAATACTTACAACAAGGAGCACCCACATGTCAAAGTGCTTGCTTACCCCCTACTCAAGTCTTAATGATCTTCCACAAGAAAAAAATTCACTCCAAAATATCATAGTTTTGTCAAGTCAATGTAAAATTAAACAGGCTTTGTCCCTATTCATTTTGAAATACATAGAAATCAACATACAAATTGGGAGGTATGATGATTATGTAAGGTGATGGTCTAGAATACCACCCCAATAAAAGATGGTCCCCTTGGATTAGCGGGGACAATAAAGATAAAAAAACTTACCTCTTAAACACAATTTGGTTATTAGGTAGTGGCATTGCTCATTAACATCTAACTTACAAAACTTATCAATACTTTCATTTGTGGGGAGTCTTTTACGCATTGGTTGGCACGTTGGCAAGAATGGAAGGGGCATCACCTTAGCTGCATAACTAGGCTCACGTCTCCTAGGATGTGAAACATGCAATAAGCATGAGATGATTGCCAATTCCAAATCATATTCATAGTCATTTGTCTCCAAATATCTTATTCATGATCAAATTGAGGATCCTTGAGCTCATTAAATGATCGTATAGGTCCCCCAATTATGTTGACTATTAGATCTAGAATAGTTAATCCCCAGTGAGCACATAGTCCAATTTCTTTTAAACACGTGTTTTTTGTATGTCCATTTTTTGATGGGCCTTAGCCACACACCACTCAAATATAGTGAAAAAGGTTGAAAAATGTGACCATGAAAGGCATGCATACCAAATTGGATCAATGAGAACCAGACAATGCAATGAGGTTGCATATCAATCATTACACCATGATGAAGATTACGGAGCTTAAAATTTATAAGCATGTTTTCATGAAAGCCATTAGACCATGGCTCTTGAGAATTCTTGAAATTCTCATTGGTTGCGTGTGTCACAAGCTCCTGCTTTAGGGTTTACATTGAGGCAGTTTTGGACTACAACCCATAACAATTTCATGGATGAAAAACTAAATGGAATCCCATACGGCAAGTATGGATATTGTTGGCTTGGATTTCACACCGTTGGGCTTCGGTCAAGCAGGTTGCCTCAAGTTTAATCTGTTTCCCATTGTGAGTCATCGAATTAGAGGGTCTAGAAAGCAATATGAGTAAAGTACGCACCTACCAACTAAGTGCGCACCAACAACTCCGGTTCAAAGTGCATACTTAAGTGGGAGAATAACTGTATAGTCCATGGACTTCTCTATCCTCTCATCCAAAAAATTGGGTAGCATGGTCATTTAAGAGCCACAGCCTAATGTCTTTAGTGAAAAGAGTGTAAAGAGGCCCTTGATGTATGCTTTCTTGAATTGAGAGTATCCCCAACAATGGCTCAATGGTCAAGAAAGGAGGTGGCAATATGTAGTGGTCCCTTAAACATTGATTTACAATTGTAAATGACCTTCATAACATTACTAAGACCATAGAGTCTATTCTCTTTTCCATTTGAGGGTGCATGTTTCGAGGAAGGCAGTCACTGGGAAGGTGATAACCACGTTTTAATAAGGACGTGACCGGTGGTGGAGCATATAAATTAAATATCATGTCAAGATGAAGGATAGACTAGGTATGGAAGCAATGATTATTCGACACGTTGGCCAGTAGTATTGGGAAAGGGAAGAGGCATGCTCTCATGTCAAGATGAAGGATAGACTAGATATGGAAGCAATGGTTATCTAACATGTAGTGAGAGATGACTAGTAGTATTGGGACAAGGAAGAGGCATGCTCTCATGTTGAGATCCAGACAAACCAAATATTTGGATCCCTCCACACTATTCTAGAATTTCTGTCCTAGTCTACATAACACCATGAAGGCACGGGTAGATCACTCCATTGTCAAGTTGAACACCACGTGCGACCAAAAATAATCTTCTTTTGGTAAGTTGCACCACCAAAATGGGTCAAAATTTTATCAATTTTTTTTCATGAGTAGATATACACAGTACCTATGACATAGCTAAAAGTAGTAACTAAATTTGATGATTTTTTTTTTCATAAAACATACCGTTTCTAACTAGAATGACACAGAATTGAACTAAAACAATTACTAAAGAAAACAAAGATGACTAAAAATTTCAAAAAAAAATACAAAAGATACTATAAATGGTTATGTATATGTAGAAAAAATATCATAAATTTTAAAATTATATATGGCATGTAATATAGGGGTAGCAAACTTTGTCCGCACGTGGTGTCAACTTGACAATGAAGTGACCTCCCCGTGCATGAAGGCGCTGAATAATGTTATCTTACAAGGGTCACTGTAGAAGGGCGTACATTAGGTAGACGATGTCAAAACATGCTCTAAAAAGTTACTCTTTTGGAATCTCAGGTTGGTCCAACCTTGCATCGTTGGTCTATATGATATGGAGGTATAAAATCTCATTGTTGTTTCTCAACCGTGTACCTTATTTCATAACATTACTCAGGTGATGAGCTGTGTTCAAATGCCCAATTTAAAGCACTCGAATCTTGACATCCAGAGGCTTTATTCTCAAGTCTATTGTGGGCCCATGAACACAACTCATCAAGTGAGTAATGTTATGTTAGTCTAAATGGCACTTGACACTCTTAAAGTACCTAGATCTAACAACAAAATCTCTTATGTCTAACATCCAACCAACTGCCATTAATTACATTGCCTTTCTAATTTGTAACAAACACAAACTTGATTTTTTATTTATCTTTAAGTGTCACTTAATATCTTCCCCCTCTTTTATCACAATTGGCAGCCAACCTAATGGAAGGTAGGCAATATCTCTTCCATTCATTGGGGCATGTGTCCTAAACTGGTTGTTGGTGAATGAATGAGTGTCCCTCATGTTGATCTATGTAAAGAGGTCAACATTTCTTTCTCTCTAGTTTAGAAGGACCCAATTAGCATGCCTTTCCTAAGATAGTAAGATTGACTAACTCATGTTCAAAAAACAATGGAATTTTAGAGTTGGCCCTTGATGACATGATCTATGTTCATGAATTTTTGTCATCGTCACGTCATTGTGTATCGTATTTTGACCAATGGTAAGGTCAAGGATATGTGGCGTCTATGTAAACTCATTTTACGAGGTTAGTGGAAAGCATCAAACTATTCTATAGCCTCAAAATGAATATTCTAAACAAAAATATGGTCCATGATTGAAGTTATAGGCCCTAAACTACTTTAGTGAGGTCTAGTTGAATCGAATTAGATGTCAACATGTAGGGGACTTGATTTTACTAGACCAGTTTGCATGTATGATGGTTGAGTTTACATAGACGCCAAAATCCCTAAGGCCATGGGCATGGTACCATATTTCAAACTTTCATTCTTGAGAACAATTAACCTAACTCCTGAAGGCTGAAACAACACCTCCTTCAAAATCATTTAAAATGATTCAATCCAATTCAACAACTTATTTAAGCCATCCGACACCTCTTATGATAGATCCGACCGTACATATGACAACTTTGTGAAGTTAAGATTGTTTACACAAATTTTCAACCGTGTGTGTTTCCAAACCCAATAGAATGTAACATAAACATGTACATTGGTATGTTCGGGTAGACATGGCTGCCCGGACAAAAACTTCGGCATGAAGGGGTTAAGTACTTAACATATTGGCAAAGGGAATTTTGAAAAATGGTACCAAGAGTTTCTGGGCCAAATCCTGACATCACATCAAGTTATTGTCTGCATTGAACCTAACCTTCCAGAAGCATGTTAGCAATAGGGAGGCAAAGTACACTCAAAATACGAAACACTACACTAAATATTGTATTTAGTTGTCACCAATTCTAATCGTCTTGCTTGTCATTAGAAAAATTACCACGGTGACATAAAATACCATGTGTCACTAACACATTATTAAGTGTAGTATCGATTCATTGCCAAGAATATAAGTTCATGGTTGTGATTTTATGTCTTTGGTTTGTTTTTGTTGGGTTTTTAGGTTTAGGTTTTGGTTTGGTTGTGGAGTTTATCATATCCCAAAACACATGGGTAGAGCTTCGTGGTGTGTAGATAAACTTGTCCATTGATAATGTGAAAATGCAAACAATTGTTTTGGAACATGATTAGGATGTCACGAAGCACAACTTTGGCCTTACCTATTTCACAACATTTGTTTGAACTAGAGATTTTCAGGTGAACACACGAGAGATGTGATGCACCTTCACATGATTCTCGTACTCATTGACTAACCATATAGACTCTCCTAATTTTGTTCATTATAGATTCTAAAACTGATAACAAACTTTGAACATGTAGTCCAATCTCTTTTAAGTGCATGTCTATTTTGTGTCCATTCTTAGATCCACACCTAACCACACACCACTCGTATATAAGTGTTCGTTTAAGATAAGTAACCGAATTAGGCTCGCTTACTTTGAATCTCCTATGTATGCAACTTATGAGTCATGTGAACGTAGAAAGGAATAGCTTAAACGAACAGCTAGGCTCGGGACCGAAGCTCCAGGGAGGAGGCTCGGGCGTGGAGGTGACCGGTGGAGCTATGGCGTGGGAATAGTTTGGGTGGGCGCCTAGGTTCGGAACCGAAGCACTGGGGAGGAGGCTCGGGACAGCCGGTGAAGGGGGTGACGGTGACCGGCGGAGCTATGGCGTGCAGGGCCAAGTGGGGTAGGGTCGTCAGCAGAGGGCGGCCTATTCACAAGGGTCACCAGACGGCAGGCCTTCCCCAACCCCCACTCTCTCATGATTATCACAGCCTTCATTCTTTTCCGCTTCTTTCGAGCTCCTTCTCACCTCCTGCCATGCTATATCGCATAAGTTAATGTAAGAAGCTGCTTTCTTCGCCACTGCCAAACAGTTCACTAAGTTCACTTATGCATTCTCTCACCATTCTCCAAGCAAGTGAAACTTTCGCAGGTTTCCAATAGTTGTCAGATGACAAGCTGACGGGTGCCCGGCCGGTCAAGTTGTCACCGGCCGCTCTGAATCAGGCAGCACTTTGAGTTGTTATGACATTTTCTAGGAGCTGTAAAAAGTTGCTTGCTGTACGATGCGACGTTCGAGGTAGTAGTAGGACGTACTGGTTTTGTTAGTTGCATCGACGAGACCGAGGTAAGTACTTAGCGACCGTGGTTGCAACAAGCACATGGCATTGTCGTGTTCATCCGCTTTACGACTCCGGCCTCAGTACTTCCTTAGTTTCGCGGGGCCGAGGGTTCGTTATGTCGTAGCTCCCGAGTAGTGATGACAGTTTTTACTTCTTGTTGTGGTACTCTGAGAGGGAGCTTCGGACGGGCGCATTGCATGACTAGCCGCGTACGCTGTACCTGTTGTTCCCTTGGTGTGAGGGAGCTCCAAGTTTCTGTGCGACTTCATGCCAATCGAGTCATCGGACTCGAACATGTGGAACCTGGGCATTGTCCAGCTGCTGCTGCTTCTCAAGAACATTGCCGATGGTGTTGATGAATCTCGTTTCAGCAAGAACGCACTTCAGGCATCGCAATCGAGGACGGTTGATATAATCTGGCTCCTGCAGCTGGTTAACTATGCTGCAAACCTGCTGTTCGTGAAACCAATGGCTCGAGTTGAAATTGCCTTCACTCGTATTATAAGGTCAATAAAGTTCGTGGACTGTTGGTGAGGTGCGAACTTTGGCAAGGGCTCAGTATTGGCCATCAAGTCGAAGAGATTGCAACAAGAATTCATCGCCACGCACCTGCTAGGGGTTTCTGTCCCTTCCTTCTCCCGATCGGCTTGTCTTCAACTTCGGAATAATGCGCGGGGAGTGCCAGAGGTCATGCAGAGGGTTGGGTCACAGGAGTTCTGCAGTTGATAAGTTTGCAGCACGAGTATCTGATCTTCCAGAGCCCTATGTATCAGAGAATTGTAAGTGGTGGCTATGGTATCCAGTGCCGAGTTTTACCTAGCGATGCCTGACAGGGACAGGAATAATCTGTTGCTCCTACAATCGAAGTACGTAACCTAAGTGGGAAGCATCAGAAGGCACTTCTCCACATAAATGAGCGTCTAAGTACCAAAGGATGGTCGGGTAAGGCGACCGACATGTGTCGAGTATTTCACTCCCTTTACATCACAGATCGCTGATGTTCACCAAGCAACTTCCCCATTGCTGGAATGTAGTGCACATAAGAATCTCAACATTCTTGCAAGCATGTCGTTCATGTCAGGTCGCTGCTGATGTCCGACGAGCAACTTCTCCATTGCTGGAATGTAGTGCACATAAGAATCTCAACATTCCTGCAAGCATGTCGCTGATAACAGATCGCTGCTGATGTCTACCGAGCAGCTTCTCCATTGCTGGAATGCAGCTCACACGAGAATTTCAACGTTGTTGCAAGCATGTCGCTTTTAACACATCGCTGCTGATGTCCTCCGAGCAACTTCTCCATTGCTGGAATGTAGCGTACACAAGAATCTCAACATTATTGCAAGCTCGTCGCTGATAACAGGTCGCTTCTGATGTCCACCGAGCAAGTTCTCCATAGCTGTAATGTAGCGTACACAAGAATCTCAACATTCTTGCAAGCATGTCGCTGATAACAGATAGCTGCTGATGTCTACCGAGCAGCTTCTCCACTGCTGGAATGTAGCTCACATAAGTATCTCAACATTCTTGCAAGCATGTCACCGTTGCCATATCGGGCAGTCGGGTATCCCTTGCCGGCGCCAGCGCCCTCCCCGTACTGTCATCCTCACAATGGCTCTTCATGGCCGGACCCCAACCCCACGGGATCTACTGAGAGCTCTGCTTTGACTTCATCGTTCAAACCGAGCATCGCGGTCATCATCGGTGTCCTCACCACCATGTTCTCGCTTACGTTCCTCCTGCTCATGTACGCCAAGCACTGCAAACGCTCCACGGAGAGCGAGGGCAACGAAGGGGGAGCCCCTGAAGAAGTCCCCGCCACGCCCGCTCCTTACCATGTGGAGAATTCGGGCATCGATCGCGCAGTTGTGGAGGCTCTTCCCATGTTCACGTTCGCATCCCTGCAGGGCATGAAGGTGGGGTTTCTGGATCCAGCAGTCCTTTTAGGGTTACCTTCCCGCCATTTTTGTGTTGGTGAAGTAATGGAGTCAGTCCAGGTTTGGAGATTGATTCGGTAATCAGTGTGATTTTCCTTGATTTGTATAGATATACTCCAGGGTCCTCCATCGTTCGATAAGTAGTGTGTTCTTGCCATGTGTTTAATGAAAGCACCAGAAGCAGAGAGAAAAACAATCTCATATCAGTATTAACCATGAGAACCATAAGGAGCAAGCACCAAGCACCAATTGCAGGTGAACTTGAACCGACATGTGGACAGTCAACCATAGAAAGTAAGGAAAATGGCTCCCAAGTAGGTTAGTCACGGCAACACTAAGATGCTTGAAAATGAAAGACGGTTGTGTGCACACATATGAGAGATCGGCAATCTTCTTTAAGTGGACAATCTTCTCATTTGCACTAGTGCAATCATCACAAGTTTGCACTTGAGCCATGTGACAGGGGAATTCTTCACTTTTGTCAGACGTGGATCTCTTGTTTTTTTTTTTCCTTCTGCGAAATCTTTTTGGCATTGGAGAGGGGTACTAGTACTAATGAATCGAGTTTTGATAGGTGTCCACATCACATAATTTGCGTTGTCCTTATGTGGGCGGAGTTTATGTTAGGGTTACCTGCCATTTGTGTTGGTTAACTAATGGAGTCAAGGTGTGGTGGAGATTATTTTAAATCAAGTTGCTCATAAGCCATATTTGATGCTGACATGAAGTGCAAAAATATTTAAGTAGGTATTGAGCAAAATGGTGTTGAGGAGAATGGGGCTTCTTTCAGGAGCTAACATGTCTGTTAATTATGTACACAGGAAGGACTGGAGTGTGCAGTGTGCCTGAGTCGTTTTGAAGAATTGGACATTCTGAGACTCCTGCCAAAATGTAAACATGCATTTCATCTGGACTGCGTCGACATATGGTTGGTGTCTCATTCTACTTGCCCGCTCTGCCGCCACTGCATTACCTCCAACGATCTCACATTGGTTGATGATCTTGTGGCTGCCAGAAACTCACAAGAAGCTGTTGGGCAAGAACTGGCCACTGTTGCCGCGTTGCCTTGGAGCAGCTCCAACCCTCGCCGGTCATCGGTGGATAGACGGGACCGACCTGCACAGGCATGTTCAATGTTGAAGTTTGTTTCATACCTGGTGTCAGTTGAATTTGAGCTGTCTTCCGGGAACACTCACATAAGGTATGTGGGCCTTATGCAGTACTCCTTTTAAACAGATACTTATATGTAAGTGGTATATGGCAAGGCTTATTGTTAAAATCGGACACCAAATAGACACGATGAGATTGGACTATGTGCTCACAACATAAACACCACTCCAGACTCAATAGTTGATTCTAACACAATGTACATGGTCTATGTGTTTCTTAAAGAGAGAATTTTCACTTTGACCTCTTATATATTTTGCATCTCAACTCCTGTTTTGAAACTTGTAAACATGATTCACAATCACTAACCTGATGTAATCTGATCCAACATCCAGAATTGTTTGTGGAGGTGGACGTGCCCACAATAAGGCCACATACCTCCACTCTGATTTTTACTTTTGTATTTCTTGTAACATCTAAGGAATTTGGCCTTGTTTTGGGCAGTTCTGCCTGCACCGACAACTATGGCTGTTGGATCGGGTTTGGAATTTCCTCATCTCAAGAGCAATTGCGATTGTCAATTCCAGTTTCAGAATCAGCGTAGAGATGGAAAAGTTATATGGCGTCCAAGTGAAAATTGTCTTTTCTAAGCAATCACATAGGCCCTCCCAATTTCGTTAAATACTGAAAGCAGAATGGCTAACATAAGTAGAGCACATAGTCCAATCGCATTGCAACACGTGCCTTTTTGGTGTCTGTTCACAACTACAAGCCTTGCCATACCCCACTTAGATATAGGTGTTTAACTAAAAAGAGTGAGGCCCACGTACCTTGAGTCACTTTTTGCTATCGATTGTTGTGCTACTGCTGTGCATATGCTAAAAATTGTGTGGTTAGGAATTCCCACAACTTGATCCTATGTGATTCCTTGTTCAAGTCTACCTAGTCCTTGCAGTTACTACAAATTCACAGTGGAATTCTGTGTTGCGTCCCTTCCACCACTTCAGTTTCTGGTGCCAGGTTCACCCCGAAGAAGATTTTAACATTCTTGGGCTTGAGTAGTCTATTCTTCGTTGGGCTTGGTCTAACATCATAGCATTCTTAAGTGGTGTAGTGGTGTTCTCCCTAGATAAGCATCCTGGAGAGTGAGAGAGAGAGGTGACTCCGATGTTGCCATCGGCATGAATTTGGTGTTGCTTCACTGACCCCAATTCTGACACCTACTTTTTGTCCTAGAGTCAAGCTAAATATTTCAGTATGGACACCAATTATATTATTCTAAGAACTAAAAACATGTCTCAATGGTTGAAAGAGTCAAAATGTCAAGATCAACACTGTCCAATTTGGGGGGTCTTTGTGATTAAGAAGGGTCCAATGAGGTTTATGACTCTGAGCATTTTCTACATAAAGTAGATATGCTCTAATTCATGTGATCTCAGTGTTGTGCTCAAAGTGTACATGCTAATCCAAATAACATATTGGATAATTTGTTCGGTTTAGATAAGGGACCGTATTGCTCAAAGTGTCTGCAATAAGCACTTTGACCTCAGAGTCATACTCCCAAAAAGGGTATCACCAGAATCACAGGGCCCTCAAAGACTAATGCCTCCTTTCAGAGGCGAACAAACTTGAACGACCACAAGGCAAATCTACTCTCGTATGTTCGCCCTCCTACTCCACATGGAAGTGCTTGGCCAACAAGATACTTGAAGACACTACCGAACTCTATTTTGCTTCTCCGGGATGGCTGGCACATGCAAGTGTGCCCTTCGGCCTTGGATTCCGAAGATAGAGATAACAATGAGTGTCAACCAATGAGAGCTTGTTCAGCGCTAGGCGTCCATGCATGTAATCAAGGACCTTGGTTCTTGGGTTCATTGTTGAAGGTAGTATAGAAAGAGAATGTCATTACACATGCTTAAGAATGCTATGATACTTATCGTCAACAGGGATCCTGCAGGGTGTTATTGTGCAACGGGACAGCACGGACGGGGCTGTAGCCTCAAAGAGGCAGATGTTTAGTGGCCGCACGGATGGCATGCTGCTCGGCGACCCACAGATGGAGTGTACAGTAGTAGATCCCCAATCCAATATAGCATCGGGCAGGAAACTGAGCCACCGGATCATCATCTCCGATGTGGTCATGCAACAGCGCTGGAGCGACTTCGCCTCCACCGACATTCTCTTCCTCAACACCCAAACATTGTTTGGACCAATTGAGCGCCTCTCCATGTCTCGTATGTCCAACACCTCCACCACCGACTTGTCGACTCCACTTCATCTTCTTCGACGCGGTGAAGAAATGTCCACCTTTGATGGTAAGGCACGCCGGTCGAGTTCAAGCTCCCGGGCAGATGTCCAAGAGTTCACTATAGTGGATGGAAAGGCAAGGCTGTCGAGCAGCTCTAGCAGAAAACAAAACACTGATTACCAACGGAATGTTGCAGATGGTGATCAGCTCCATCTTTCCAGTGGTGTTTCAGTACCCAGTAGTAGTAGTAGAAAAGGCGAGGATGTGATTGTTTCTTCAGAAATTGAAATGCCTCCGGAGCCGTCGCGGCGGTCGACAAGTCGGCTCTCGGGGATAATTGACCGACCCCCCCTGCCCCCGGCGCTAAAGGGGAGCGGTGATGGCAGGGGTCTACCTTTCTTGAAGAGGGGATTTTCAGTTGGGACGAGGATCCTTGTTGATCCGGAAGGTCGGCTGCTTACAGGGCATGACCAAAGGTCGATGTCTGAGATCACGGGGTTAGAGCGCATTGCCCAATCACGCAAGAAAGACTTACAGTTTGTCCATCGACCTTCGGATGGGATGCAGACAAAGGAAGAGGAGAAGACGCGCAAATGGTTGTTCATTGCTCGAAAGACGCTGAACCGGTTTGTCGGGAAGGAGAAACTCAAGATTTTACAAGGTCCTGAGAGTCAACAAAGAGTTTGAACCCCCTGGGCTCGGCCAGTCTCATCGTTCCCTTTGTCCTCTTCCTAAAGGCAGAGATGTTTGTTTTCACTTGCCCGGCAGATTTTCTTTCTATTTCATACATGACTCGGAAGTTTTGGCAACCATCTTGGGTCACTTTTGTTGCAAGAGAAAGGTAGTGTACAATATGTCACATGAGGATATTACCATCACAAATGGAAGGGGATTCAGCAATGCAAATTTCCATCCTTTTATATCCTCGCCACTCTAAATTACCTGATTTTTCTCACTAATTAGGAATCGGAGAACCTCAATTCTCCTAGTGAGTTCTTGATCTACAGCTGCCACCTTTTGCTGACAACCTCAATTCTTAGTTTTTGTACATGAAGTACTGTCTTACGGACGCAGCCATTCCAAATCTTTCATGGCAGGGCATGTAGATTTTATTTTATAACACGCCCAGACTAACCAAATGTTTGTCAAACTTTAAGATCATGACGTATGAACTTCATGTCGTGAGAGTTAACTTTCAGACTACTTCCATATATGCAATAGTTGCCTCATAAGAAATTTCAAGCACATGACATATGTGTTTGAATGTGGTAGACTATTCTTCAACACAACGTCAGACACTCAAATAGGCACACACACACTGCCATTCAGGCACATGTGAACCTCGAAACGACCACCCCTACAAGACCACTTTATGAATAAGAGAATCTTCACTTTGATTAGAGATCCTAGGAGCATACAAACTCTAATTTTTATTTTAGTTTTTAGTTTTTAGTTTTAGTTTTGAATCCTATGGACAAGGATGCTTCTCTATTCAGAATTCTTCATCGCATTGTTCCAGAGGTCAGATTGGCCTATGGGGTTGGAAGTGCCCACAATAGGCACACATTTCTTTATGCCAAATTTTTGCCGCTTCATAGGATTTTTTTAATGTAGAATGTGGTTGGAAATTATGCAAATATTAAGAATGCCCATGCTCAATATGTTGAAATTGCCCACCACTTTCTTGGCGCTCTATTTTTCTATACTCAACAGAGATGGACTTGGGCATCATGGGCCCCTTAGCAGCTACTAAACTAAATACGATATTTAGTGTCACCAATTCTGATTGTCTTGCTCAGTACTAATTGAAAACCACAATTTAGTGTCACCAACACTAAATGTTTACCCAACATTGTTTGTCACTCCTTGTAAATCCAATAATTTTATGGAGAATTATAGATTTATAGTGTTGCAATTACTGTCACTTACCAAGTGATTTTTCATCCACATTTCAATTATCCATGACAATATTTCATCACAAGCTGATGACAAGAGAAGGCAGGGTTTTTGCCAATGGATGAACTCATCCATCAACCACGACAAGACTTGTTCACTTATTCACAAGAAGTGTCATCCAAAAAGTGACATAAAATACCATATGACACTCAAATATCATATTTAGTGTAGTGTTGCTCTGGTATCACCTATAAATGAAACCGGTAGAGTATGTGATATTTGAGAATTAATACCATGAGGAATGGTATGTTTATAACTGAGTAAAAAAAATCAATCATGGTATGTGCAATAGTAACTGGATATCTAAAATTTGGCAAGGGTATGTATATCATGGTTTTTGAAGTCCTCATGTTGTGCCAATATCAATAACGTTCTAGTATGAGATATTATGCTCCACAATACATGTATCAAAGAGGAAATTTTCATTTCAATAAATTGAAATGTCATCGATGAAACATGCATAGTGTAAACCTTGTTATGGGAAATTCGAGACTCTACCTACAAATTATATAATATGCAACCCATCACGATGAGCTCCATTGTGTCAATTTGAATTGGCGTTTGGCCAACAACAAATTGTATACCCTCCTCCAAAATCCTCATAGCTCTATGAAGTTGCACTAGAGTATTGGTATGGGAAGTCCCTCTTGATTCCGAAACGAGTGGCAACTTCTTAACACAAAGCATTGATGAAACCAAGATAGGGGACTCTCCAACATGGGTAACCCTAGCTTGCCTACCCAATATGACTAGGTCACCCGCCCGCCTTTAAACAAGGTAGGGTGCCCTACTATGCATGGGAAAATTACACTAAATATGATATTTCGTGTCATATGGTATTCTATGTCACTACGGTAATTTTGTAGATGACATTTCTTATGAATAAGGTAGAAATACCATAACCCGTGAAAATAAGGTGATTCGCATTGAAGATATGGTCTTACAATCATGAGATAATTTTCCAAGATAGACGAGAAGGATTCATGAAGAATGCAAGTTGTTTCATATTTTTTTGCCCTGTACAAAAAATTCTACAATTTTTCAAAGTGGAAAGTTGTCAAACCCCCTACTCGTTCACTAGATTCTCCTTACACTGGACACGGTAATCCGCATTTCCATACAGAACATCACCTAAATTAGTTACCTCATGAGTACATTAACACTTGACTCTCATTGGCTACACTAAGTGTACACGCATTAAAGTTGCCGCCTCGCCATGATCGGTTTCAGAAATGGCACTTCACTAGTATGACGGCGGTCTAGTGCACGGGTAGAGGGTGGTTAACTGGTTTGGGTATTTCTACCTTAAGTGAACAAATATTGTCATGGATGATGGATGAGCTCACCATCCATTGGCCAAAACCCTGTGTTCTCTTGTCATCGACTTGTGATGAAATATTGTCATGGATGATTGAAATTTGGATGAAAATTCACTTGGTAAGTGACAATAATTACAACACAGCAAATCTATAATTGCCCAAAAAATTACGAGGAATGACAAATAATCTTGGGTAAACATTTAGTGTTGGTGACACTATACCACGGTTTACAATCAGTATTGAGCAAGACAATTAGAATTGGTGACACTAAATATCGTATTTTGTGTACCAACGAGCACATGATGGTGGCCGTGGGTGTATAAATAAATAAATAACCAACATTGGGCAATCCGACATGAAGTTCAGCCCGTTGGCCCTACCTTGGTCAAGAGTCCTCTTGGTGCAAGGTGGGGTTTAATGCCTACCTTGTGGTGGGTGGGCTCTTGGCTTCCTACCTACTTACCTACTTTTTTTTTGTCAAGTAAAGAGAAGAGTTCACAGCGGGAATCGAAACACCAACCACTTCATTCGGAAATGAGTACCTCTCCAATATCACCTAGTAGTTTAGGGTCATCTTCGACTAGCTGCGGGTGCACGTAGATGTAGCCCCTGGTAACAATGATCATAATGCATGCAAATGATTACACCTTGAGATTACACCTTGTTGATCATGTAACATGATGCATGTAAGGTCTATGGCTATATTGTGGGCACTTCCAACTCCACAAACAATTTTAGATGTTGGATTGGATTGGAATTTGTCTTATCTGGTTTGCAATTGTGCATCACGAAGATTATCATTTCAAGCTTTACAATCAAAGTTGAGATACAAAGGTTTTGCTAGATGTCAAAGTTAAGATTTTCTTTCTCTTTGAGCAATCACATGAATTGAGCCTCACATTTGTGTTAACTAATGAACCAAGAACGGTGTCTACGTTTTGAGCACATAGTTTACTTTCATCATAACACATGTCTTTACATTTGGTCTTGACTACAAGCCTTGGTATATACCACTCAAAAGTAGACATTCAATAAAGAAGATTGACCATATAAGGCCCATGCACCTTAGTGCTAAAAGTTGCACCCACAAAGATAAGCGGGCCTAATTCAATTACTCGTTTTAAACAAACACCTATATTTGAGTAGTGTGTAGTTTGATTATGCTCTAAGAATGGACTTAAAAAACATGTTATTAAAAAAAATGTATGTGTGTGGTGTATATACATGTACGTATGTATGCTCAAATTCTTGTGACCATTCTAGGCTCAATAATCAACATTATTGGGAGACATGTATGATCAATTAAAAAGAAAGAGATAATTTATTGTGAAAATAAATAAGGATTTTGATTCTTATATTTTTTTTGGGGTACAAATTGAAAGATTGAATTGCGAAAGTAATCACATACAAAACCACCAAGCTAACCGCAAGGGATCAAGTGATAACGTCCATGACATGACAAAAATTCCAAGTAACCACCAAATTGCTTCTAAAAACTAATCAATTCCCTAACACACCAAACCAAATCAAACTCCTTGAGGACATCCTCCTTACGAAGATCTAGAACATCTTCGTAATCCTTAAGCGTTATCTGCCAGTTAATCCTACCATAATCAATCAGAGTCTCTCATATGACTTGATGCAATTTCTAGAGACACCACTTAACCTCATTAAAAACCAAGTCATTCCGTTAATGCCAAATAACCCAAGGAAGCCTATTGTAGAGAAAAATATCATAATCTATGAAATTTTATGGGGAGTATTGCATAACTTGGCATTAAAAAGGCATTGAAAGAGGGAGAAAGACCGTCTAGAGCCGCTCGGACCCCGTTTGGCCACCAACGCTACCACACAATGCTACACTACTCATCCCTATTAGTGAGGGTGGGCTAATAGTGAGTTTGTGAAATTAGTGAAGGTGATACAAAATTTCTATATGCTATGAAATTCGTACCACCAAAAGACCTATGAAGCATGTTCATCTTGACACTATTCACTAAAAATACTATTCAAAGCAACATTATTCACTGAAAGTACCAACACTTGACACACATTATTGACTAAAAGTACCGGCACTTGGCACTATTCATTGACAAGCATGGGGTAGGCACAAATCACAAGCATACACTAATTTTCTTGAAATCTATGCTAAATGAGCATATAAATTCATGAATTTAGTGTCACTCATTAAAAAAATTAGCCCTCTGTAACTTTGAGATTTGTGTGATAGTGAGTAGATAGTGCGCGCTTTGGGAATGAGGACCACCCTCAGTTTTTGGGATAATTAGAGTAGTCGCACACCTCCAAACCTATTGAGCAAGAGGGCAATCGAAAAACATACACACAATCAGGACACCCAATTTCTACATCATGAGAAATCATGCCTTCCCATCCATTCACCGCAACCGCCTTGTGAAACATAGACCGCCTAAGGAGCAGCTTCTTTCGGCGACAATAGACGACTTGTCAGGCCAACCCCAGCGATACCAAAATACAGTCAAGACTCTATAAATGTTACAGGTCGGGAGTAGCAAAAAAAACATATATAGAATTATAACAAGTAACACTTATAGAATTCATGCCGATGATTAATAATATTTATAGAAATAGCACTTCAAAATTAAAAATGAAGAACATAACGTTTTATAAAAATAAAAAATGATAATACAAATGATAATACATAATTCAACTAAACTAATTGAAAGAAATAATCTATATAGTAGTAACTTGACGAGATTCTTCCAACTAAATTAACTGAAAGAAAGAGTCTACAATAGTATGACGAGAAACTTCCAAATGATGAGATGAAACTTCCTTTTGGAGTCCTTGAATGCTCCTGATGTGTGATAGGGCATCATTTGGTCTTTGTTCAAAGTATTTCTTCAAAGTCTCTAGAGAACGCCCAACAACACTAAATCCTACAACTTCTTCTACCACATTAATCATAACCTCATCAACATTAATTTATTGATGTTCTAAGGAATACATATTCAAAAAATCCTCATTAGTAGGTATGTTTAAATCAAACTCCATCTCATGATTGAGGTATTCATAAGCATTCATCACGTCACCCACCTCACTATCAGATAACAACGTCAGCTGATGAAATAGAGTAGCAACTTCATCAACCTCTACCAAGCGCCTAGTTTCCTCTATTTCCCTCTCAAAAGAGATCGAAAGAACACCCATGTGTCTCCAACAATTTTGAATTGTTCGCAAAGAATATGGGATAAATATGATTGTATGTTTAAAGTGTATGCTCTCATATATTAGTACCTTGATTTTCTCAAAATTAACATTTATAGAGGTGCAATTAACAAAGAAGGGAGTAGAGCATGTTATAACACTCACTAGTCTTACCAATTGTGTTTTTGTAGGGGAGTAAAATTTTCTTAACATATATGAAATTATAACGCTTATAGGGGTAACACTTATAGAGTCTTGACTGTATATCTCAAATCTCGCCTTCTTTCGCCACGAACCAGAGTGTCAATCCTCACTTGGTGATTCCACCCATGGAAATCAGTAGCTCCCGCTGGCTCGCCATTAGGAGGGCAATCCTCTGAGATGGTGAATGCTGCTTCGCGACCTTGAATTTCAGAGAAAACCCCATAGCATGAGCACTGATCTCCACTTCACTGTATTGGAAATCCTTCAAAACATCCTCCTTTGACAATCCCAAACCGGAGAGAATCGTCATCGTCAAGAAATAACCCAACCCACTCATGCAACCGGGGAGAAGCATGACTGGTAGCCAAGAGAAGGTTTTTCCTAGGAAGATAGAACTCAACCAGCTTGTGCCAAAAATGTTCTTCAATATCATTCAACTTAAACTTGGTTTTTGCAACCACCCATGGAAGATATAATCCTGATTCTTCAAGTCCCAGATGTCAACAAAATGCCACAGCCTTTCCTTGTGAAGAACACAAACCCTCTCCATGGTAGTATCAAACCTAAGTCCTTCATATTCCAATTGCCACCACACACTCATCTGTAGGATCTCCTCCTCCTCGGTCGGCGGAATGTATTGAATCCTTTGGATGAGCTTTCGCCACGACTGCGCAATGTGGTGCCAGACCTTAAAGCCTCCACTGTACGCGAAATGTGAGACAAAACTCCACAATGGCGAAGGCGCCCATCTGCCGTGCGGAGAAGGGTTGACCTGATTGATACGGAATATAAAGATCACCTGTATGTTTGAATTACCACGAACGAGAGCATACACCATCCACTTGCCCAGTAACGCATGCATCGCGTCTCCAGGCGATGTTAAGCTGAGCCCACCACTCTTCTGTGGTAAACACACAATTATCCCAACTAACCCGAGCCCTTGCCGTATCCTCCGATTCCTGACCACAAAAAATTCCATAGTGATGCTTTGATACCAGCCAACACTTTCCTTGAGTCAGCCCAATCTAAGGTGACCTATCAAAGGGAGGACATAAAGACTTGATTAACAACGAGGATCCAACCCACAAGAGAGAAATGAGTAGAGGTCCAATGCATAAGCTTGGCTATAACCCTGATCAGAAGAAAATCATCCACACCCTGCACTCCGAGATGGAGACCACAAGAGTTGCCCGAGAGTTTAAACAGATCTCCAGAATTAGTCCATCTCCCTTGGTAGATTGCCAACCACGCCGATTTCTCTCCCCAACCACACCAATATGCCACACTCTTGGTCTACTTAATCTGAATAAGATAATACATATGAGCTCCAAAATGAGGAAATTTGCTAATCATTTAGCAAATTTTGCGTGACTCCAATCCTACAAGAAGCGGATTTAAGCTAAGAGTGTCCTTTTGAGGCCCGCTTATCTTCGTCTCGTCCTACAACGATGTTGTCGTCTTGCAAATCATCCAATTCTTTCCTGTCCCACTCACAGAACTTCCGAAATATAAGGATTGTTTAATTATCTGCAAATTAACTAAAGCAAGACTCGTAAGTTATAACTTATTAGGTGATTTCCCAAAATAGAGATTAGATGAATCAAACACAGATAAAATCGTTCATGTCTAAACAATTACACCGGTGGTCGATAAACCACTGGTATTTGTGGCAGTTCTCAATATGCAGACTTTGGAAAGGAACAGACCATAGCATTGCTGACATTCTTTCTGCAAACAACTGCATGTCATCGCATGTTAGTTTTAGAAACCAGTCAGTGCAACATGCACAGAATGTTGGAAACAATAACACAGGACGAACAATAGAATATTGAAACAATAATATTTTACCATAGAACTTGTTCCTAATTTCTAGTACGTCGATGGCATGGGGGAATCAGGACACTAAACATTCTATAACAATTATGTGAAAAACACTTAGAACATAGGTTTGGGAAATAAAAGTTTTAGACCATAACCTTGAAGGTGTATGTCAACTAGTTCCTCTCCTGCACTGAAAGTGTCAGCACAAGGGCCTCTACACTTGAACTCTTCAGACAATGCTTAACAACTGGACATACTGAATCACAATACAAGATACATAGTCTTGGAAAACTCCATGTACTTCAAATTAATATTCACAAAAAGAATCACCGGCATTTACACTCTCGCTCACATGGAGCTTTGACACTCCACTACCTAAAGTGCCATCCTAAAGTAAAAAAGCTATCTTGTAGAACTACTGAATCGGCTGACATGATCATTATGCTACACAAAACTAACCAGGAAAGTTGATGAGAGGAAGGGTAATTCGTTTTCGTCATATTGCCACCACCATCTCCTTCTGAACTGCCAAATGCATTTCCACGGAGCTACAGAAGTCACGGCCGAATCAAATTCACCTTTGTCAAACCAATCCTCGTCGAATCGTGAATTTTTCTTCACGAAACAATGCAGCTAAAATGTCCACCTGCAACCAGTCATGGGAGGGTGCAAGGGTGCACACTCCTCATGGTCGGCTCTCTGTATCTACAGATTCGACCGAGAAGCAACGCCTGGAGCCTACACTACAATGCACCAATGTCACTTCTGGAGGAGTCGTTCGCAGTTTGAAGGAAAATGAAAGATGAACTTCCAATCAGACTGGCGGGCGGCCAGCTTGCAGCACTAGATCTGAGGTAGACCTTCGCAATGGAAACATCACCCCCCTCAAGTTGGAAAGAGTCGAAAGGCTCCATCTCCCGGACCACGTTCGCTCGGATAAGCTGGCTGCTGCGGACGTGTCCGCTCTCGCACTCGGCTCAGCAGTGGAAGCCTCGTTGCCTCTCAAGTCTATCGTAACCCAATGATCATGAGGGTTCACAGCAGGGAACGTATTCTCCTTTCTTGACGAAGCAGAATCCATGCTTTCGGATCGCAGAAACTCTCCTTGCAATGCATTAGTTCCATTACTGTACTGAGGCTCTGCACCTTCACCACCTATCAAATTACTTTGCAATGACTTGAGACCAGTGCCCAAGGAAGATGTGCGTCGAATCCCTGTCAACGTAGGTGCAGACTTCTTGTTCATACTGACAGGCTTGTCCAACTGCTTTGTATCAGTGGTTGGTGACATCATCATTCTCTCAAGTGCGGCTACGCCCCGAACAGCACGCCGAAATGACGACGAATTCCGGATCATAGCCAAGCGAGCGCTGCTCCGCTCATCTTCACGTGTGATTGGTGCACCTGCCGCGGTTGGCAAATTCCCTCCTGAAAACGAAAGAAACATATAAGAATTAGTTCAAGTGATACGTTACCTTGAATCATCAATTGAATCAAGAACGAGAAGAATTCATTTTTGTTTAAGTCAAAGTGGCATCTGGCTTTCAGGACTTCCTTTCAAATACACTTTTTTCAAAGGTAGCCATTCTACTTCAATCCCAAACCAAACTTGCCCTAGACAAGAAAAAGAAAACAATGCAGCCTTCAATACTGGCTACATTGATGAAGTGAATTCTCTTCTTAACATATAGTGTTCCTCTTCACGATTCTTGAGAGCTGCAGCCATGACGGGCACAAGAATAGTAGTATTTCCTAACCCTGAAATTTCAAGGGCCTCATACACAAAGTAATTGGCAGGTAACTTATAGATTTTCGACAGCTCCAAACGTTGCCATGTTAACAGATGCCACTTCATTCGGACAACGCGAAAACCAGTACAAACATCATCCCTAGAGGTGCCTCCCGCTATCGTATCAACCAAAAATAATGATGGGGGGCTGTTGTACACGAGGATAGTTTAGCTTAAAGAATTTACCTTCGAAAGTCACGCTGCCGTTGTTTTCAGGCTGGATTGTGTCCATAACGACCGAGAAAGCGCCATCCGCAGCAACTGGCTGAACATCTTCGTTACCACTGTCGCTAGTGTAATCGATATTGTCCGGCTGGCGTGACGACGGGGACAAGCTCGCGCGGCATAGCGGGCAAGTTGAGTGCGAATTGAACCAGAGGTCGATACATTCCAAGTGGAAAACGTGTTTACATTGAGGTAGCTGCCGCAGGCTATCCTCAGGCTCGAATTCTGACAAGCAAACAGGGCATTCACGATCCTCCTTCTCATTCAAGTCTTTGAAGTGCACGATAGGCAAAGCGTTAATCGTATCCTTCGCAAGGCCGTGCACTTTGTTGTTGTAAGTCCGTCGAGGGCCAGTCTGCGTGACGACGTCGCCGACGATGCAGCGCTTGAGGAAAATGGACATGAAGCCAATGAGGAAGAAGGCAGCAATGAGGACGATGATGATGATGGCCATGGTTGGGTTGAACTTCGAGTTACTATTCACGGAGTCGTAATAAGGCGGGGTGTTTATAGGCGAATAAGTCGACATTTTCCTACCTAGTTCTCAAATGTAGCTGTATCAATCTTATACCGACTCCTTTAAGCACACAAATCAACTCTCAAGTTATGTTTTCCAAGAAAAGAGTTCACAGCCAATACCGAGAGGAATTAAAGGAGCCAGCAAACTCCCTTTCCTAAATTTTAAGCTTGCTCAATGCTCAGTTTTCTTCAAATCCAAAGCTAAGCCTTCAGAATTCGATACACGTAATACAGAGCTTTGATGTCCTGCCTGTTGCAATGTTTCAGATAATTTAGTAGAGTCAAGGTCCAATCGGGATTTCGAGGCGTCTAAAATTGCACGAGTTCTGCAAATCTCGATTGGCTAAACGCCGACGCCGAGTTAAGATTTGGAATTTTAAAGAGAGGAAATAGTAACAACGAGCTTCCTCGATATCTCTGTTCCTCGTAGCTCAACACAGACTTTCCAATCTTGCCTTTTGCAAACCAGACTTCGAAGATTTTTACCCCTTGCCAGCTGCAGCTTCTTAGCTGAAACAGAACATCGTGCGCCACTTTCTCTTTCGTTAAGCTTTCGAGCACTCTCTCTATTTTCAGTTTTCCTTTGAATCTCAAGTTCGCACCACCCAGCGACTCCCCTTAAAATTTGTTCCGCTCCGCCAATCTCAGGATTCGGACCTCACGAACCGAGCACACTTTGTGGAATGCTCTCTTTCCACGATTGCTATAACCAAATCGTTTTCCCTCCGTCGATGTCAGAATCCGGCACTAACGAACTCCTTACAGAGACTTCTATATAAATTTTCCCGCCACTGTTATATCCTCTCTCTTTTCAAGATTGCTATATAGCTATCTAATTTTATCTGCTGAAAATTTCCGAACACTCTTTCAGAACTCCTTCCTCACCACCTCAAACTCGCACACTCCACCGACTCCTCTGCAAATCTACTTCCCTCCGTCTAAGTTATGTCAGTGTCCAGCACCAACGGACTCCTCACATAGACTTCCTAGAGGTTGTATTTCCATGCCACTTTCTCTCTCTCTCTCTCTCTCTCTCTCTCTCTCTCCTCGTCCTCCTATCTCTCAACTCCAACACCAGACAGAGTCGCTGCCACCCGACCAGAATCTGGCACACAGACGGACTCCTCAAAAGAGACTTCTAAACAATGACGTATAATTTTCCCTTGTTTACTATGTAGGATTCTTTTTCCTCTCTTTTTCTTTTCGATTTCCCTTTTCCTGTCTCTCGACTCACTCCCACACCAGACGAGCAACGACGCTGCCACGCGACCGTGCCAAATTTGTGCGGCCCCGGACGACCGTGGCGAGGACTCAACACAAGCCTAGCCGGCCTCCAAACTGAGCTCACACTTTTGTAAGGACTTTTGACCTACTTCCACCCAGGCTCGCCGATCGAACAGGAAACTTCTGGAGGCAGTGCACTCCGTCATCACTGCTACCTTAATGGCGTTGCCGATGCTCGCAATGGCGGAGCTGCGAAGGCCGTCGCGAAACAGCCCCCCCTGCTTCTCCTCCTCGGCCGCATCCATACCCGGCCTGATACCCGGCCCCACACCAGGCCCCCACCCCCGGCTCTCAGGGCCCTTTTAAAATTTGGGAAATAACCCCCGCAGTCACGCCCCAGACGCCGCCGCCAGGTGGCGGCAGCGGCCCCAGTTCACAACGAGTGCCGACCTAGTTTCTTTTATAAGGTGAGGTCATATGGGATAGTACATGCCACTTCCTCATGGCTTGGGTGTCGCAACGTCTACGTATTCTCATCTCAAAGCCCAAGGCAACGGACTTTTGTCTTTGTGAAACGAAGCCCATTTAAGGTAGTCAGGTTTTAAAAGTGACACTTTAAAAAAAAATCATTTTTTCTTGGCAAGTTAGATAGTTTGGAAGATTTCCCCCAAATCCATAGATTAGTAAGTCTATACATAATAGATAAACAGAATTTTAAAAGAATAAAAATCATATGCAACCTACAGAAATTCGTAGAGTTGTCGTAAGGAAAGAGCCTTTTACTCTTCACTAGGGGGGGGGTCTATTGATGTTGGATTGCTAAATGAGAATCACCACAAAATCAGCCCTAATTCGGGTGAGGATCTTCTATTAAATGAAGGTGTTGTCCCCCTTTTGTGGATCACTCCTCACACCATCTCGATGAGCGGGTAGATTCTTGATTAGTCATTGTGATCAGCCAAAGTTGGAGCTCTTGTGAAAGTGTTCTTGCATCCTTCCGGCACCGCTATTATGAATGGATGAAGTGGTGCTATTTTATACCTAATGCCACATATGATTAATCGCTTTTAACGATGACTTACTCGATGACACCATTGCACTCACTTGTTGACAACTTAAGGATTAAAACCAGGGTTGTCTATTGTGTCGTGACGGAGGCTAATCCCGACATAATGTCGTGGCGTCATGGCACATATCTGTCACGACATTATGCCGGATGCCGTCTTTATCCTGACGAACTTGAATTTTACCGTATTTTTTGTGTAATTACATTACCCCAATCAAGACACGTAGGATTTATGATGTCCACATATGGTGCCATGTCAGCAAAGTAGAGGTAAAGTGGGAAAAAAATTACTAGCGCCCGTCCCCCCCCGTTCCCCCCGTTCCCCCCGTTCCCCCCGCTCCCTACGTTCCCCTCCCCCATCCGGCACCCCATCCGCCCCCCCCCCCCCCCCCAATCCGAACCCCAATCCGTACCCCATCCGTACCCCATCCGGCCTCCATCCAGTACCCCATCCGGCCCTCCATCCGGCATTCCCCCGTCCGCATCCGTTCCCGTCCCCGTCCGCTCCGTTCCCCTCCCCCCCCCCCACACACCCTCATTTGTCATATTTTACTACTTTGATTTTAACAGAATGATAAACACAAAGGCAAAATGATTTACCTGGCAAGGGAAATATGCACATCCACGTTGGATTTTTCTGCCACATTAGATGCCACCTTGGCAAGAAGGTAAGTATTTTACCCACCCTACTAGCTTCCCCTAGTATGACCCTACGTGGACCCTATTATGTCGTGACGGAGGGGTCCGCCCCGACACGACACGTCATGACGTCATGACGGTGGCAGGACGTCGCGATAGACAACCCTGATTAAAACTAGGTGTCACCAAACGGAAGGTATTACTTTAAGGCCTCAATACCTTATGTGGTTCTAAGAATATCACTTGATGTAAGATGGCCCCTTGTCTAAGGGCTCTGATTCTTATCATGACTTAATCTGGACTAATAGGTTGTTGGCTTTGACTTATTTGACATATGAGGATTCTTTGACCTATTAATTATGGTTTTGGTTACCCATCACTAGCATGCTTCAAGTCTTAATAAGGACAACCATGAGCTCTTCCAGTCCCAACCACCTAGCCACACAAGGGACTTCATAAATTTTAGATCTAACTCCTGGATTCTTCACTTTGATTTATTATTGAATCTCTCTCGGTCTCCTACCTTTAGAGCGTTAATGAATCTCTCCAAGTCTTCTAGTTTTTAATTATTACCAAAATTCTCTTAGTCTTTTAACTCTCTCCTTTAAATCTCCTTTAAGTATTAGACCTCTCTCTCTCTTAGTTTCTTGACTTAGGATCATTATTGGATCTCTCTTAGTTTCCATATTTTGAAGCACATGACTTTATTACCATCCTTAGGATACTTTGAGGGGGTACAAGTAATATTCATAAGACAAGATAATATGATATTCAAACCACTACGTGAATATTGTTTCATCCAATTTTCGGAAGCCTTTGTTATGTTAAAGCCCTTTAATTTTTTACCTTTCAGCAATGAACGACACCTTACCTTTAGACTTGCCTATAAATTGTAAGACTATTGATAGTAGCCCCTCCCCCCCCCCCCCCCCCGCAACAAACATACACTTTTAGCTTTGCACTCACTTCTCGGATGGAATCAAAGACGCAATTAGTGCAACATGATTAATAAATCCAACTTATGCACATCATTAGCCATTTCCGTCAAAAGAAATTGGATGTTTTATTCATTGTCAAAGTAATCATATAGGTCCTAGGGGGCTGTAATTATGTTGACTTTTAAACATGTGTCTTTTTGGTGTATGTTCTTAGACTCACACCTAACCACACACCACTCAAATATAGGTGTTTGTTTAAGATGAGTAATTGGAGTGAGGCATGCTTACCTTGGCATTGTGCATCTTGTTCTATCATCCCATACAAGGTTTGTGGTCCCATTTCAACCCACAAACAATTTCCATTGTTGGAGAACACCTCGTTCATTCATTACTTGTGTATCGAGCAAACAGTTATTTCAAAATTTTAAGGCCAAGTTGAGATGCAAAAGTTACAGGAGGTCAAATGAAACATTTTCATTTTCCTCAATTGATCTCATCAACCCTACCAACCTTAAATCACCAAACCTAGAGTGATGTTTGTATCCAACTTCACTACGACATTTTTTTCTGTGTGTATGTTCATATCTACAAAAAAAATTATCTACCACTCAAAATAGGTGTCTATTCAAATATCCACTTTGATATTAGTTGGTCCCAGTTGGGTTATACTACAAAAGATTTTAATAAAGTGTGCAAGGTTGTATAGTTGATAGCATGGAATGTAATGATAGATTGAGAATGTTAGGTGGATACCCACATTAGTAGTTAAAACAATATGATACCATCGGGTGTGCATATTTTATGCCAAATGGACGATAATGGTCCTAGTCTATGCCAAGTGTTGACCCAGTGATGTGAGTTTTGTGTGATGAAACGTTGCAAATATCAAGTGGATATCAACAACAAAGATTAAACAACTATAATATCCAACATGCATTGATACTAAATTTATCTACATGATGTCCTTGAATCCCTAGTCATCTGGTATCATGGACAGATCATGTACTTCTCCCTTGTTATTTGCATATATGACATTGCAAAATTCCATGGTATCACCTATACTACAAACCTTGGACATTTTATGATTATTTAGATATCATAACCCATCATATATCGAATATTAAAATTTCTTAAATGCCCTTACATGTTGGTATATGAAACAAAAACACCCGCACAACACTACTACACCCATTATATTTGGTTACTTGTGTCGTTCAAATTGGTGTGACATATTGATTTGCAAATAGATTTATGTGTTCATATTGGCTGGTGTGGTTTGCATAACTTGTCATGTAATAACAAGTGTCCTAACATAGATGTGCTTACTTTGGTTACTTCTTTTGATAAGTAAGGATTTAGGTGTGAATCCAAGAGCAAACACCAAAAAAGACATGTTCAAAAGAGACTGGACTACGTGCTCAAAACGTGTTAGTCTTTCTAAGCTCAATGGTTAATGCAATATGGGAGGGGAGAATATATGATAATTTAATGAGCATGAGAATACTTCACGTTGGCAATGATTATGTGTTTGTATGATCTCTGAAAATTATGAGGAAAATGACTCTAACCTCGTTTTGGATTTGCTAACCATCTCGTACTATTGTAATTGTGTGTTTTGTGTTCTAGGAGAGTGGGCTAGTCCAAAAAGGGCAACCGATAAGAACCCCATTCGACTTTACAATCACCTTCCTTGGCACACCCTCAGCTCCGTAATGTCACCCCTCCCTCTCTTATATCCCAGAACCTTCGGGACAAATATGTTGAGTTTACATCCCTCTCCTTGTTGTCACATCTCCTTCTCATATACCACCGGTTTCGACACCAAAATAAACTACCAAAGAATTCAAACCACAAACTCACACGCACCATGCCATCATCATCGTCACGATTGCAACGTTGACTTTGTGTTATTCTATAATGTCACATGCTCCACTAATTCTCTATTGTATCATGCATATGTGGTAACTTTGCAGGCCTCCTTAACATCACGTGCACTTTGGTTGTCACGGGCGTGAGTGATATTAGGGAGGTTGGGGTGTATTGCAAGATCATTTATGTGGGCCGATGAGGGTTAAAAAATTACTGTGGGCCACACTAATTCCCTGGTATTGTGTCCCTGGTATAGCATCAACCAACGGTTGCATACCCGGCGGCTGGGCCCCTTGGGAGGGAAGGTACCTCCGCAGTGACTGGCCGCTCGATCGGACGCCGCCGCCAGGTGGCGGCAGCAGCCCCAGTAGTCTGCGCCGGGTTCCGGCCCCACGAGCGCCGCCACGTGGCCAGCGGCCCTCTTCAGATTGTGGGCAATTGCCATTGCGTCCTGCTGACTCAGCTCCTGGCGCAGGGGTGCGGGGGGGGATGACCTGGCAGTCAGTCAGGATTGAATTGAAGGATTAAAAAGAAAGGAAGAGACAGAATAAAAGGGACCTGAAGAACTGCATCAGATAACCCTGCGGATTGTATTTTTTTATTTTTTTATTTTTAAAACTTTGTTTTAAAAAAAAATTAACTGTCTTCAAAACATCCTGCATGTCCCCCGATACATGACACCAGTCTAATTAACAGGGGCTGGAGACTGCCCGCCAGGAAAAAATAGTTTATAAACCAACTTCTGAGTTGAGAGTGGAAGGAATTTTCTAATGGGTCCGAGTTGTGGGCCTGCCACGTGTCTGTTTCTCATGCACTCTCGGAGACAAGTGGCTTAGAATATATATATGTATATGCATTCTTAAGGTTATTCGGACAACCGACATGTTGGTGTTCTTTTAAGATAGGATTGAAGTTGTGTCATCTTATGTGATTCTATGAAGCCGTTCCTTATATAGAGGCCCATCTCGGCGCACCCCATTTACCAATCGTATTTGTCCAATCAACTCATACATATATGGAAACGGAAACATTCGGAGATCGATGAGTTGGACTCGTATAAATGACGTAGCATAACATTATTCATATCCACAATAGTTTTATGTGGGACTGACAGTATTATATGGAATATTCCTCACATTCAGACTGAATGTGGGGAGTATTCCACATAATATTGTCAGTCTCACAGAACATTGCTATGGATCTTAATAATGTTATGAGGTCGTTCAAGTACATCTATTATGTATCTTATCACCGTATGCTCATATCATACAAGGTTGTGTTTAGGATAGTTCAATTCCATGCAAGTTCAGTTAGAATTTGACTTATTTGAACTTTGGGAACTCTTGCGAAGTGTCGCGTAGGTCCTAGAAGCCTTCCCTGGTTTGGTTGGTATGGTCACGAGAACATATACATGTTTTGTTACAAACTGATAACCAACAGGAGGAGAGTGGATGATGAGCCATAGGAGCGGGTGAGTCATCCATCGACTTGAACTAGGTCTCAGTCATAATCGATGAGCTCATGGGCAGATGTTGAGAATTATGAACAATATTGTGCCTCCATGGATGAAAATGGCCACGAGAGCTAATACTCCTTCTGCTCTTGGATGAGTGCTCAACTAAGATATTTTGATTATTATTCAGTTCGCTTTTCGTGTTTTCCAACTACTACTGATTAGATGCACACAACAAAACTTTTGTTGCATTAGCGTTAACTACAATAAAACATCGACAAACATCATACTGACATTTGAATTTCCCCTTCCTTTAGTTATTATGCATGTTTGTTGATTCCTTAACTACAAACATAAATCCTCCCAATTGTATGCACTATTGCGTGTGACGCCTTTTAATCATTATTGAAGGCATAGTCCACCCCTTTTAATCACGTGTCTTTTACGGTGTAGGTGCTTTGATCCTCACTTAACCTCACACTAATCAAATCATAAGCATCCGATTAAGAAAAGTAACCAAAATAACACCCACTTGCCTTCCGGTTCAAGATGGATTCCAGAAAAAGTACTCTAACACGGACCTTGGCCACCTCAGCACCACAAGTCTAGTCATCGTCCAACGAGGTCCATAATCGTTAAGCTTCTAAAATAATCCATTTCAGAATCTTGGTCATTGACCCCGGGCCACTCAGCTTTTTAGCACATGAAACAACTTCATTCAATTCACCCACTCACTAATTAACTTACAACACTGAAGGGAATCTGCTTGTCCACTTGTCATGGTGACACGTGGCACGTTCTAATTGGACGATTGCAATTCTCCCTAGGCACACACACATTCTTTGTGGATGCCAATGAATCTTGAAGGTTCCGAGCATCGGAAGTTAGGGGGGGGGGGGGTTAAAGGGGAATGTTGAGGTGGCGGGCTTCAAGCCAAACACCTATATATATATATAATTTTTTTGTGATTGATTTAAGTGTGGGATTAGGCTTAGTTTACTTCCACAATCTAAGCCATGAGGTGCATGGGAGATATATATGTATCGTAGATGGAACTTAATGAGAGCCGGGAAGAAACAGCTCGAAAGTCGAAGTTATATATCACACATGGCAGCCTAGGAGCCCGACTCGAGATTTATTCTAAGTTAAGGCTCATGGAACACAAAGTCCGGGACTTCAGTTCCTATTTTTAACTTAGGCCTTCAGAAAAGGCTCTCAACCTGACCAGATGAGGGCCGCTTTCACACACGAACCCGTGACCATGGAATTGGGAAGTGCCCAAAGGCCGTCCCAAGGCACTTCCCAAATCCATGTAGTGTAGTCACGGGCCCTCAAGTGTAGTGTGAGGTCATATGTGACTCGGCCCTTAGCCAAATGCTATTCCAATGAACTTCGATTCATGCAGGATCCTCACACATGGTAAAGGTAGAATAAATCAATGGTTGTGAGGTTTCGGAGTGCCTTGTTTTCTTCTCCACTTTTGTTGTCTTCGTTTTTAAATACTCCCATTTCACATCGGGATTTCATATTGTAGGTTTTTTTCCTCTTCTAATGAAGGCATGTGGCCACGGGGAGGTCACCTAGCTATATACTTTTGTCAACCAGATGCGGTTGGGGGGTATTTAAAGATGAGTTATTTATCTAAATTTCTTCAATAATCGGCACCTTATTAGTAGATAAAATGATGCTTTGAGGTATTTTTCAAGATACTATAGGTAAATATAATGTAAACCACGAATTTATTTTATAAACTCAACTTTATTTGTAAACCGTACCATTTATCAAAATCTTGGAATATTGACATAAATTGACGTTAATCCGAAACATTAATGGAACTCTCAAATAATAACAATTGTGCTCAATGCCTAAAGTGTTGCAATTTGGTGTGATTACCTTCGAAAACTAGAACAAAAGGAAGAAAATTAGACGGTTTTTGCATTTGAATAATGTGTTCAAAAATACAATTGAATGAACCTACAATATGAGTAAGATATCCAACATTATTGTATGCAAAGAATCAAACGCCCAACAACATTGTCTACAAGGGCCACGTGTTCAAGCTTGATCAACAACAATGCAATTCTTACAACTATGGTTTCCCCACAAATTCATTTAAGCTCTTAGCATCTACCAGATCAAGCAAATAAATCTTCCTAATTGGATCATACTCCATTGTCACATTTGACATAATTGCAATTGCATGTACCCACTTACAATTTATTTAGTCATAGTGGAATTTGAGATGTCTTGGAGCAGGTGGAAAATAAAACATCATGAGTTCAAAGGTTGGCATGGCAACTCCCTTTTCGTATGTAGCTTCTTGTATTTTTTGGAGGTCAACAGGCTGCATGTACAATTCTCATTTCATGCCAAGGTTCCTCCACATCATTTGAACCCGCCCAATCCACCACGTACCATTGTTAGCTCCTTGGAAAATTGAGGTTGGGTGTTGTTCTTGGAAGGTCTCCCTCTTTTTCATTTTTAGCACCTTTAACTACTAAAGAAATTCAGGTTGAATTTATGGACACAAAAAAGACGCCCACATCACATCCCAATCCAACCAACATGGAAGTGGGCAAGGGGGAGGTGTTGATGTGGTCGTCAATGTTATTGAAGTAGATTGAATTTTTTAACTCGCGTAAGCCTGTCCTTAGACAAAAACGGGTTGGCATTAAGATGAAAAATCAAAGTGGCCTTGAAAATTTGATGTTTGTCATACTCCACCATCGGCATACCTTTCACGATTGTAGTACTAGATTCTCCAGACATTTCCTCACAATCCAACATATTTTAAATAACATGTCATGTTTCATCCTCAATAATGGGTAAAGGAAGCACGATCTCCTTCACGACTTTGTCCTCCATAATGCCCTCAAGGTTTCCATTCCCTTCATTCATTTCAACCCTCAAAACTTCAGCATCACCATCATCCACCGATGTAGGTATTGCTTGGATTGTACGCCAAATGAGCTAGATTGGCTCTTTCTACGGTCCACGGAGTGTGAAACCATGCTTGCTCTGAAGAGGGGGATGCGACTTGTGGTATCTCAAACTTCGTTAGCCTTGTGTTGAACCTACATATTTGCTTGCAAGATCCAAAGTCAGGTCACATAAAACCCCTTCACAATCCAAAACACATCCTCCAATAACACTACACTTCCTCCAAAGCACACACAAGACTTAGGGTTTGTGACCATTGTACTTCAAGCGCTCTCATTGGTGGGAGAGGCAGAGCCAATCTAAATTTGCTTCACTTTATGCTTGAGGGACCGATGGAGTAAGTGAATGCAAGATTAATGTAAAGTCTACATGGATTTCTACATGGATCATGTTTCATGGTCACTTGGATTATTATTTTCAAAATCTACCTCTTGGAGGCAAGCCTAACACAAAAATTGGAGACCATGGCACTATGAGATCTCACAATTGTTGATTTATTGTACTTTATCATGTGTGAGGACCCCACATGAATAGAAATTCCTTGAAATAGCATTTGGTTGAGGGACCGGTCACATATGATTTCACACCACACTTGAGGGCATGTGACCACACTACATGATTTTGGAAGTGTCTTGGGACAACCTTAGGACATTTCTTTTGGGCTCTCACAATTTCATGGTCACAACTCTTGGATGGTGTGTGAAGTGGCCCTAAACCATGATATCTAATGCCAACTTTTTAATTGGATGATTTTAGTCAATTGAGGCAATTTCTCGTCCAATCCAAATACATTCACTGAACCTCACATAAATCATTTGCTCATCCAAATATTACATACCCTACTTTATCAATAAAATTTAAATACCACCTATGTTTTTTACCTACACTACTTTAGATATAATATTGTATGGGTCATTTTACCCAGGCTACATAGTAATTCCAAAATTTGTTTATTTTTGTCTCTATTGAATTAAAAGTACCTTATATTTTTTTCTCACGTGGTTTAATACAATTTCAACAGTGACCTCCCCGTGCATGTGGCCCTATTGTGGACATTTCCAACTCCACCTACAAGTTTGGCCATTGGATAAATTAGTTCACCTAAATAGCGATTATGAGTTTCACGACTTCCGTCAATTCAAGGTTCAGTATTGAAGTTGAGATCACTACAAGAGAAACAAGGGTTTTTAATACAGTGTTTTAGCATGCATGTGCTAATTGGACCAACACTTCATGAAAAAAAGGAAATCGACATGTTTCTAGTATAAGTGTTGGAAAATAGTCATTGTGGACACATTGACGCCCCGATGTTGTTTATAGGACGACTCACATCGTCCTATAAACAATCAAACAATTTGCCCAATAGATTGTGTGAATTATGGTCGGTAATTTCTAGGGCATATGTGGAAAATCATGTACACAGTAAATAATAGACAATTTCTAGTATATAATAAATAAAAGTCCTTTAATAGTAAAATAACACACATTAAATAGTAAATAAGAATAGCACACCATTAATAGAATTAATATAAAAATAATATCATACCATAAATAGTAAATAATATACTATATACAGTAGATAAGAATAACATACTGGAGGTAATGAATAATATACTATATAAAGTAGATAATAATAAAATATTATAAATAATAAACAGAATACCATTAATAGTACGAACATACTATAAATAGTAAATATTATACTATATACAATAGATAATAATAACATACTGAAAATAATATTAAATATTAAATATTAAACATCAGACCATTAATAGTAATAATATACTATAAATATTAAATATTAAATATCATACCATAAAAAGTAAATAGTATACTATATACAATAGATAATAAGAACATACTGAAAATAATATATAAAATAATAAAATACTATAAACTATAAACAGTAAATAACAGGCTAAAAATAGCAAATACGAGACACTTAATAATAAATAATAGGCAGTATATAACAAATACTGGATAATAAATTATAAGTAGTAAATAATAGATAGTACATGATATATGCCGTATATAGTTGATATTATATTGTATACAATAAATAAAAAATAAAGAGTAACTTGGGGCCTCTATATACAAATGTTTTAAATACTTCTAATATATCATCCGCGGTGTGGTGGCTTAGTGGCTAAGGCCTTTATGTGGGAGCCAAGAGGTTCAAGGATCAAATCCCTTGGCCCCCCCCCCGCCCTTGGCTTAGCCTACTAGGTAAGTGTCTAGGCACTTAGAATTATAGGTGTTTATAGATGGCAAGGCTCGGGAGGTGAGGATTGGACTTACTAATGGTGGATATCTCTTTAAAATGGCATTCATTTGTTATAAAATAAGACCGCTCATTATTCAATATATCAACCAATGATAGCCCTACACATACATGCACGCTTTAACGTTAAGTAATAATTTAGTGTGGAGCCCGTAAAACTTTTAGTATATTTAGACATCATAAGCAATGGTCCTAAATATATTGGCTATGTCCAAATAGACGATCCATGGGGTGTAGGGCATGGTCCCCCAAGACATGTCGTAGACAACACACTTTCTAGTAATATATGCTATTAGGTCACGTCTTTGTTTACTTCAATAAATGTCTTGTTACATGTCTAGATTGTACACAATCTCTAGTAGTGGATGCAAAAGTTGCAAGAAGTCGAATTGAAGATTTTCTATCTTTTTATGAAATCACATAGACTCTCCCAAGTGTGTCGATGGTTGGACCTAGTTATGATGTCTACATTCAAAGCACATACTCCAACTTCATCTTAACATGTACCTTTCTTTGTTCTCACTCTTAACTACAAACTCAAAATCATAACAACCTAAACCCCATCACAGACAAAGGGTTTGGTGACCACGCGACAAGACCTTACCTACTTACTTCTGAACATAAAGCCATTACGTCTCCACAAGACCTTTTCACGACGGTCACTATCAAGAACTTTGCAGAGTGGACGGTGGTTCTCGACACGCCCATTTGTTGTAGTTGGAAGCAAGTTCGATGGTACTACTGCCATTTTCGGGTCCAGTAGATCCTCGTGCTGACATGTAATCGGACCCATGTACTAGATAATGACCATTGGGTGGACCCAGGCCCGGACGCCGACGTGAATTACGTTTTTGTAATAAACGTAACTAACGTAGGTGGCGTCGTAGGTTAATGCGATCCCGGGAATATGGATCGGGTGCACCGACTCCCATGTTTGCGCCACCTGGCAGCCTGCGGTTGGCCCGGCCGGTGAAGAGTTGCCAGTGGAAAAGGCCAGCGAGTTCAAGAAGTCTGGAGCTTCTTGAAACTGAACCCGCTTGTGGTGATGCTTCCAGCAGAAAGGCACTCCTACAGTGCACACTTCAGAAGTCCTTTTGGTGCGTGCATGAGCCTTCCCGGCCTCACCCTTTCCGTGAACTGCTGGGGAGGGGAGGAGGTTCCCAGGAATTTTACGAGCCTTTACTTGCATGCTAAACCAATTCTACTCTTAGCACGTGGCACCGTGCAATGAACGGGGAGAGCCGCCCGCCCGCCCGCCCGCCAGTTATGGATGAACCGGTGGAGTATGAGGAAAAATAACTGGTTATTGTTCACAACTTCGGGAACATGACTGATCGTTTTGAGAGGAATCTGTGGAATATACCTCAAACTAGTAAAGAAAACCCGGAAGATCACAACATGTGGTAGCCGGTTGGACTTGGGAACACTAGGGTTTTGAGCGATCATTACGGATGAACCGGTTGAGTATGAGGAAAAATAACTGGTTATTGTTCACGACTTCGGGAACATGACTGATCGTTTTGAGAGGAATATGTGGAACATTCCTCAAATTAGTAAAGAAAGCCCGGAAGATCACAACATGTGGTAGCCGGTTGGACTTGGGAACACTAGGGTTTTGAGAGAGCGAGCAAGTGATCATGCCTAAAAATCTATCTTCCCTTCACACTGGCAATGTGAAGGTGGTACAATAGTGGCAGTGTACATATCTTAACATAACTGGCGGCCCAGATTCCTTTCACTTTGTCGACCCTTTCAGTTATTATGACGGAGCTTACAGAAGTTCAGGAGCCGCCCAGCTGGCACGTGCGACTTGTCAATGCTCATCCTAGATTCTAGTAGACTAAAAAGTGAGTTTCCATGTAGGCCGATCGCCCGCTTAAAGCACTTCTTAACTTACAAGTGCTAGTCACAGAAGGATTGAAGATTAGGGTTAGAAGGAGGAGGATGTTTTAGCATGGAGGAGGAGGTTACCAGGTGGACCCATGTTTGAGAAGATGAGAGAGTAGCTCTTGCTGAGGCGGCTATTCTTAAGATGGTGGATCACTACTCTTATTTCAAGGTCAAGGGGGGATGTATGGCAACCCTCACCAGAGAGAGGGTTGCCGTACTTCTTAAAGCGGGTTTGGATGTTTGATTTTTCTTCATGTAAATCTCCACACTACCTCCAAGGATGCACCAAAAACTTACCAAACGTGGAAGATGTTGATAGGCGCAAGGCAACCAACTCCCAACCAAAATTCGTGTTGAGTTAGAGGAGAACTTTTGTGCATCTTCTTCTAATTTCAACAAAAAGAAAAAGAAGAAGATCATAATGTATGTGGCCTTATTGGGGGGCAGTTCCACTACCAACATATGAGTCCTAGGCAATCACGCCACGTTGGTGCAAAAACAATGCAAATCTACCACGATGGTAGATTTGTAAAATTTTCAGTGTCCTAGGACAAGTTTTAGTTGATGCAAGACAATTGCCCAAGACTCATATGCTTGTAGTGTTCCGTCTCCGCATACAATTTTAATTGTTGGAGCAAGTTCAGAATCGTGTCTCATCTATGAGCAACTAGATGATCAATAACATGAAAAAGGAAAATAACTTCCATTGAAGATGAAAGAAGTTGTCTTCACAAAACACCTCACTGGTGCACCAAATCTAGTTGGATGTCGATGGATCATACTACACTAATTATCAGTCATTATTTGGAATTACGCAACGCTATAACTCTTCATTGTACATCTCATTTTTTTTTACAACAAAGGTCGAATTGGTTGTTCGAACACTATAGAACATTAACATCTTTACTTGGTAAAAAAAATTACACTAATAAAAAAGAAAAATATAGAACTTGACCAACACCCACGTCGCGACAACTGATAAATCAAAACGTGTTTGCAATACCTTGAGATTCAAACTTCTCAGGTGCCAGGCCCAACTGCCAGGTCGCTCTTGTGAAGTGAACAATAAGCAAGCTGGGTAGTTCATTTTGCAAGGGTGACCCAACATAAGAAAAGATAGAATTCCCCTCAAATTCCCACCACTAGGGGTGTCACGGTCCCTCTCAAAGGCCAGTCGTACCTATGATCAGGGAGAACCGGCAGTTATATACAGATGAACCGGTAAAGTTTGAGAAAGAACCGGTTGAAGTTCAAGACTGCAAGAAAACCACCAATCATTCTAGAGGAATCTATAGAATATACCCCAATTCAATAAACGAAACCCCAAGGATGTCATCAACATGCAACCGGTTGGAGTTGCAAACACTAGGATCTCAACCGATTATGAATGCCCAAAAATCTCCCCGAGCACACGGTCGTACTATCATCGCATAAATTTTAAGCTCAAGGCCGGATGAGCAAGCTTGCAAGGCACGAGCCAAGCCGTGCCGTGTCCCATGAAGGAAGCACTTGAGCACTTTGAGCAAGCTCGAGCGAATCTTATCTAAGCTATGATACCTTCCTTAGGTCGCAAGTGTGCCTTTGGCGGAAGCTGAGTCAGAAGGGACCAACACTTGCCATCAAAAGACCCTATAGTTATACTTCTACGTAGTGGGAGAATGTTCCATATCAAGTCAACCACTTGTGGCATTGTGCAATAGTGTATCGCCTTTCATTTCTTCCTTCCTTTTTGGTGGTTGACATATATAGTGGGGACATTACCACGTAGGTCGAGGTACTAGTGGTGGTAGTAGTAGTGTGTGGGCCTTATATGGTCACGTCTCTTCATTGGACACCTATTGTTTTGAGTGGTAAGTTACGGGGCATTGGGCCCAAGGCTTCTAGTTAACTTCTAAAGGCTTAGAAGGATTCTTTTTCTTTTTCTTTAGTGTTGTCTTTTTTTCTTTTTCTTTTAAAATTTTTTTAGACGGTTAGCCTTGTGAACGATCCTTACTATACAAGAATGTCATCCATGTGGTCATATGTCGTCATTATGTTTATACGTAATAGACGAATGTTCCACACGAAGTCAACTACTTGTGAAGGCGATAGGCGTAGCTTTATGATGATGTTGTTGTTGTGCAATATGTTGCTTTCTCTTTTTGTTCTTCTTCTTTCTTGGTGGTTGGCATAGCGGGGACATAAGGCACATGGGCCTTTTGTGGGCACATATGCTCACCAAACACCTACAGTTGAGTGGTACATGGTGAGGCTGGTAGTTAACTCTAAAGGTTTAGTTTTTTTGTGTTCTTGTTTTTTTTGCGCTTTATGTGAATAATCTTAACTTTACAAAGATGACATCCGCACGGTCAGATCCACCACTTGTGACACATGTTTATTCTAATAGGTAGTTAAATTGGGATGAACTATTTAAGATGGTTTTGGGGAGATTACGGTCGGGCCTTTAGGGGTTCAAAAGAACAAACACAAAACAAGTAATACGATGAGATTGGTCTATGTGCACTAAACATAGATGACATCGTCCCAAGTACAATAATACCAAACAACTATGAGGACACACACGGATTCTTAACATGAAAACAATCTTCAATTTGACCTACTATCGTAGACATGCTACTGACCGTGCAACACCACTTACCGTGCATGTCACGATACTCCACCATGCCACTTACCGTGTACTTTTAATCTCGGCCGTCAAATTATATCACATGCAATCTCAACCGTCCGATGTCTCTCAAACTCAATCATGACTGCGCCAATGACCTAAAACGTCACTGTCAACTCACACTCATCATGGCCTCCTTCCATTGATGTTCAAATTTTTATGTGTCACTACAGGAATAATATATGTACATTGGAGAGTGAAGGAGCCCTATCCAGCATTTTGAAAATTCCTTCATACCCTTGTTCCACAAGAAGAAAACCAAAACATCCTAAGAGATTGAATCCCCATGGCAAATGCCTCACTTCAGAAGAATTTACCTTAAATAGGTTGAAAGCAGCAAAAGAAGAAGAGGAAAATTTTTATGAGAAAGAGGACAAGAAGAAGAAAAGAGCAGACCTTGCCAGGGCCAAAAAAGAAGCAAAAAATCAACAACAACTTGAGAAGAAAATGGCTACACAAGTCAAAAGGACAATATCAAAACCTCATCAATTTCCTATGCCTACAAAGAAGAGGGCAACATTTGTAGCTCCTTTAGTGAAACCTTACATGCACGGTTAGTGAATGGCACATTGATCACACATTGATGCATATAGTTGTGAACTTGATTGTAGAAAGGTTACAACTTTTCAAATACAATTGTCATTTCATTTTACCACAATACTCTCATCTCATTTACTAATTACAATTTTAAAAAAAAAAAAAGTTTAACCCACCTTGTGGAAAACCATTTGAAACCCAAATATGCACGGTCAGTAGCATGTCTACGATATAGCTCTGCATCTTTCATCCATCCTTATCATGCTTTGGTCATGGCCATGTGGGCCTTGAAGTTTTCTACTACCATTTGGGCGGCGGGCAGGGTCATTAGAATCGGTCTCTGTCAAACTATGTAGTTGTGTTTTTTTGCATGAAGGAGACTAGCTATGGTGAGTGAGTGTGGGTGGGTCACCTTTAGAGGACAATTTTGTAGGATAAGGGGGTCCAACTTGGCTACTCATCTTCTTCTTTTTAATTTTTAAAAAAAAACACCTATATATGAGTGGTGTGTGGTTTACAAACGGGCATAAAAAAGATACATGTTTGAAAGAGATTGGAATACGTGTTCAAATTTTGTTTATTATTTTAGGTTTGTGGTACGAATTTTGTGTTTCGTGTCCTACACAAAAGTGGGTGCACATCACAAACTTCCAGACGCTAGTTTATCACATAAAAATCATAGAATTTAAAAAAGTACATCGTAAATTTACATCATGTGTCGTAATAATCACATTACTTCGTTATTGTCCTTTTATTGTGTGCCACATTATACTATTGTGAAGTAACCTGTTATACAAAGTTTGTACACATGTAGTATATGAAAATTGAGTCATATACCAATTAAGTATAATAAGGACATTGTATACCACCTATTGGAAGTTTGTGATGCAAAGGTAAAGAGTGTCCCGTTTTAAGACCCGATTACCAGTCCTTTTTTAAAGGTAAATTTTAGCCAGAAAATGGGGTGGGTGACACCTACATGTTAATAAATGAGATGGAATGAGGTCTAATTTGCCAAATTCCATCCATCGAGTGTGGCCATGATGCCATATCCCACCAGTCCTAGCACTGAGTGGCGCCAACTGCTACCTACCAAATCTGATTGGATTTGGTGTTCATTCATTGCCTCCTACCACGAGGACGTCTCCCTCTTGCCGCCTTCCGTCGCCTTGCTTTCACCTCCTCACCACATATTGTTGTGTAGGGTTTAGTAGTCGCCAACATCTCCCTCCTTCATCGCTCTCCGTCACTCGCCTTCTTCCTCCTTCATCACTCTCTATCATCTCCATTTACTCCCTCATCCTTCAATGCGAGTCGTCAACTGCAATTGCTCATGCAACTATTGAGCTTTGCTTGAATTATCCTTCAATACCTCACCCCTTTGCACATCACATCATATTGAAGCCCAACTACAATTTCCATTACAATTTGTGTTCTTCAATTGAATTGTTGTAGTTGCGTGGGTTGATGTGTTGTTTTGCAATGGAAATTGCTTGTTGTTTTGGTTCAATATATTATCTCCACTTCCAATTTTGTGATGCACAACCAATGTTGCTCTTGGTGTTTGCCCACACAATTTCTTGGTGATTTGTGGGTTTTCTTGCATCATCTGGGACTAACAATCTGGGTGTTGGGGTGGTTGTGCACACTTGTGAGGATGGTTGGCACTGGTGGCTCTCCCGGAGCATGATCAACTTCTTCTTTGCAAAGGAGGAAGAAGGGGTGCACCGAAGCAATGCGGGCAAGCACGGCTAGCGCGAAGGTGGAGAGAGGTTGGGTGAAACTTCAACATCGCTATAACACCTTGTTGTATTAAGCATCGTCCCGCAACCCAAGCAGTGCCAGGCCTCTGGAGCTTGTTTGCAACAACATGTTGCTCCCCAGTTCTGCCCTAGGTTTTGATGCTTCCAATGAAACTACATTGGCATTCATCCTCAGATGCTCACCATGGAGGTCATGCATGCTTCATCGTCATCTCTAGCACTTCAAAGGATGGAGGTGCAGAGACAACCAACGATATCCAAGAGGTTAGTGTCCCCAACTCTAATGAGGAGTCTGATGAAGGTGTTGAGAGTCTCGCCCCTAAGAAGAAGTAGAGGAAGATCTATGATCTAACCTGAAAGTTTCAATTGGAGTGGGCGTGTAAACTTCCATGGGCAGAGGGTATTCTAAATCACTATATTCGTTAATTTGAGACTTTCTCTTGTCTCAAATTAATATATGAACCACAACAACATGGTCTAATGTTTGGGTCGTCCTACCTAAACCATCTTGATATGAACACCCGCTTCAAAGTATTTGCATCTTACAACATTCTCCAATATCTGTGTGATTTTATCCACGTTCTTATATTTGTCACTGTCTCAAAATGCTGAAAAGTGCCAAATTAACGAATATATTGATCTAACCAACAATGATTGGTTGCACATGGTGAAGTGCACAATGTGCTCTACCATGGAGAGGACATAGAGGTTGATGCAACCCAAGTGAGATACACTCAAGAAACATGAGGGCCTATAATGTGAAAAATGAGAGTGGTATAAGGCTATGAATTCAAAGCACCAAGAGGAATGTGGTTTTGTTCAATGCGAGGGCTCCTGATACTATGTTGCAATAGATGAATTCGTCCAATAGGTTAGAAAGGGAGAAGAAAAAGGTCCAGTCTACAACCTTGTTCCAAGTTTTGTCTGATGATCATCCTATGTTGGAGTATGAGAGTAGGGTAGGGTTGTATGAGTTTCTGAATGTGCTAAACTTCCCTAGGATGCACTGGTCAAACAACTCTAGTTGGATTATGGTTGGGTTTATGTATTTTGAAGTGAGGATTGCCATTTTGAGGGTCCTTGCCGGTGCTAACTATATGGCACTCACATGTGACGAAGTTAGCATCATTGATAATGGGTCATGGATATCTATCCATGCCTATGTGGTCCAAAATTGGAGCCATGTTCCCTATTTGATTTCACTTCACAAGGTTGTGGAAGGATCTGGCTTAGACAACCTAACCCAGGTGATCATAGATGCCTTGAGGGGTCCTGCCAAAATGGAGAGGCTTGCACTTGCAAAAACCTTGTTGTGCCTCGGTGTAGATGGTGTTAGCACTTTTGAGGGCCCAAAAACAGGAGTCACATTGCATATTCAAACTAAATACGCTCCATTCGCACTCGGTGTGCATTGTATGGCCCATCATTGTAACCTAGCCTTCAAAACCTTGTCTCAACTTGATATCATGAGCCGTATTGAGGGTTTGTTGAAGAGTTCTCATGCTTATTTCAAGCATTTGCAGCATAGACATCTTGAATTCATTAAACTTGTTGAATTGATCGAAACAAAGAGGTTGAAACTCTTGAAAAATGTGAAGACCAAATGGGTCTCTTTGATTGAACCTTTGAGACGCATAACACAAGAGTACATGGTTCTCTTAGCAAAGATGAAGGTGAACAACAATTCCAAGGAGAGATCCGCGCATGTAACTTGCTTGCCCCTTGTTGATTTAAAAAAAATTGTGTCATGTTCCTTAGTTCACTTTTCATTGCCATCCTTGTGCTACTTTTTTGATGTTTAGTGCTTGTGCATGTGTGCAAGCTGTCCTCGATGTGTTGTGTGACCCAATGTGCCTCTTGAAGATGGCAGCCTTGGTGCCCCTCATTGAGTCTCTAGATTCCTTCATCACTTTCTCCCTGAAACGCAATGTATTCATTTGCGACTTCATAGGTGCAGTGAAAGTGTGAGAGGGGTATAGCATGTACAATTGCCACTCACATGCTTTTACTACTGATGAGTTCTTTGTTTTCAAGAGCATCATCGATGGCACCCATGACCACATTCACGCCCGTTGGGTGTTGAATGATCCGGAGAACCCAACCATGTTCAATTTAGATTTTGATGCAAAGCATCCCGCCTTTGTTGTCAATGGCAGCATCTTGTATGCCAAACGTAGGAATGAGGAGACGGGCATAATGGAGCCCATCACTCGCGAGGCATTTGCAGCAATTGTGGAGGATGTGAAAACTCAATGCTCATGTATCCTCGCCCTAGCCCACTCAATCCATTTGGTTGTTTGCATGTACAAGTTACGTACATGCTTATCCTAACTACATTGTTATGTTGTTGTGACAGGGGTTGCCGCCCAACTCATACAAGAGCTATAATGCCATTTTCTTGAGCACGCAGTTTTGGATACGCTTGGCATCATCTACCCACAATATTGGTTGCAACTGGATGTAGAAATCACCTTTGCAAAGCATCTAGACACTTTGAAGAATTGGTATTGCAATGTCAAAGTGATTGGAACTAGGATTGATATGGAGGTTATTTATGGCCTCCTTGATCGATGGTCATTGGATTCCTAGCAAGGTTACTTCAAGATCACCATGAAGAGTAACGCCCATGCCGCCATGGAACCTCCTTATGACATCAACCCTGTCACTCAAATATGGCCCATCATTTATGCTTCTAGGGTGCTTTCACATGAGTTCCCATAGTATTTGAAGCTCACAAAAAGAATGTTGGTCCACATGATCGGAAGTGTGGAAGATGAGCGTGTATTCTCATCCGTGTCTTTCTTGAAGACCAAGCTCCGCAACTCTCTTGACCCCCACCTAGGTGTAGTGGTTGGCATGTATAGCCAAAACATATATACCCTACAAAATTTCCCTTATGATTCACTCTTTGATAGTTGGACGAATGCTACAAATGTCCATGGCCGCTATGGCCTTTTATGTAGAATGCTCAAAAGTGAGCACCTCCTGCAGGCATAGCATCAGTGGTTCAATTGCCATGTTTTGGGGCATTTCTATAAGCCCAATTTGTTTCCATCAATTTGGAAACTCTAATGAACTCAACAGTCAATGTTGCTACATATTTTGAACTTCAGACTTCTACACTCTTGCAGAATATGCACTTATTTTTTGCATTGCAACCCTTGTTTGGTGTTTGATGTGCATGTTGTGTTGCAGATGGCAATATGAAGAACTACATGGTCATCACACTTAGACCCTTATTATCTTTGTTGTTGTATAGATTTTGCACTCATTTCAACATCGGAGTGTGTGTTTGTGTGTTGTTTTGCAGGTATGATCTGGTAGGTAAGAGTTGGCGCCACTCAGTGTTAGGATTGGTGGGATATGGCATCATGGCCATGCTCGATGAATGGAATTTCACGATTTAGGCCTCATTCCATCCCATTTATTAACACACAAGTGCCACCTTCTTCAAAAAAATTATCATTTTCTAGCTAAAATTCACCTAAAAAAAGGGTTGACTTAGACCCCTTATTCTCTTTGTTGTTGTATAAATTTTGAACTCATTTCAACATCGGAGTGTGTGTTTGTTTTTTTTTTTTGCAGGTAGACATGGCGTGTAAATTGAATGTGGCTACCGCATTGCCCTTCAAAATTTGGATTAGATGCCATATGACCACATGAAAGAGCAATTAGTTGCCATTTTACTAGGCATGATTTTTAGTAGTAGCCATATTACCTCAGTGCATGGCAAATTGTCACCTACTTTTAACTATGTTCCAATATAGACCATCGCCAACATGTTTCCACATATTGTTAATGTTAGTAGCCAAATGTATGAAATTTTGTGAGCATTGTCGCCAAACAATTTAGCTTCAAACTGATCATCATCGCCAGTGTTGAAAAACTTAATCCTTGAGCTGTAGCAGATGATCAAGTTCCAAAAACACACACACACTTTAAAAAAAAGAAAAAGAAAAAAGGCTGCTGATTACCTTATGTCAATCTTTTCCCAATGTGGGGTCCTAGCTAGCGAGGCCCAAGTCCCACAGAAGTAGTGATGTCGTCACTTGGTGATGAGACCATCTTTGTGATAAAATGTGGGGCCTTAAAAACAAGAAAACGGTAGAACCGTGAGGCTCTGTCCTTTACTATGAAAGACTACAATTATAGTTGTTCACTTTGCTCATGCCAATCCATGGCTATTTACTATACCAAACTTTTCTTGGATTTTGTGCACCTTCTCAAATGCAGGTCAAGGATTGAAGCTACTGATTTATCACCCGAAATTTTTAGAATACATAATCAAGAACTGCCGAAATAACTATAGTTAACTAGATTTCTTTCAATGCATTTTAGGAAGCAATTATAGTGTTATATCTATCTATCTATCTATATATATATATATATATACACACACACATATATAATTTTAGTTAACATCCACATTAAATAAAGTGGACCAAAAATAACAAGAACAAGTAACGTCCAAGTGTGAACGCAAAGTGGTTAGGAAATTTGCTCTTGAAACGAAGAAGTTGATGCATAGTCTCTGTCCTACAGACATAGCCAACAAACGATCGAGGACTATTATTCTATGGGGATCCAGCGGACTTTTAAACTTATAAAGGAAGTCAAGTCAAGTCAAGTACTTTACTTACAGAGGCCCACACACTGACCTCAGCAGCAGTGATGCCTTGGCCCCCAAGGCCAACCTCCTCATAATATTATTATTAATAAGAAGATAACACCAATCTTCCTTTCAATTCGGTCGGAAAAAGGTACCCATGGGAGCTTGTGGAGCACTCCACTTTGAGTCGCTTGTGTTTAGTGTCTGGGGAGAATTTAGTGCATAATTGGTCGAGAGTAGTGTTCAAGATTGAAGCCCTCATATGAGTTTCATTTTGAAGGGCTTTCAAATTTAAGCTCTCCAGTTGAAGGGCTAGTTCAAATCCAAGATGTCAATCCAAGAATATAGAAATGAAATACAAAACTCATATTAAACTTGTGCATGAATTATATGGTACATGTTTCTAGTACAATGTGAAGAATTAAGGATCAACCATCTGATTCTACTTCTTGTAGTGACAATGCCCTTTGCTTGTTGGTTCTTGTGGCGGCGGGCATATTATATTGACGACTTCGAGTGACGTCTTCATTTTCAATTTGGGGTTGTGTTTTGAAGGGTTGTTTTGAGAGAGGTATATTTTGAAGGGCCAAATCGCGCTTGAAGGGCATTGAAGACCTCAATCTTGAACACTCGTCGAGATCCTAGTGGTCCCAAGTCCAACTGGGTGCATGTTGTGATCTTTTGGTCTTTATTACCTAATTTTGAGGCACATTCTTTAAATTCCTCTAAATGATTGGTAATTTTCTTGAAGTCTTGATATTCAAATGGCTCTCTCTCTCTCTCTCTCTCTCTCTCTCTCTCTCTCTCTCTCTCTCTCTCTCTACTATGTATTGTCTTAACCATAAACGTACCAAACCAGTAACTTATGCTAAACCCAAAGTAAAGTTACTTTAGGGTTAGGTTAGTCTCAACTAATGGATATCCATCATAGATCAGGGCATCTGCATCTATGGCCACAAAGGATTACCTAACTTTATATTAAGAGAGTGAGGTCATAAGGACCTCCTTTCGCTCGCTAAACCACGGTGGTTGTTTACCCTAAGTAACTTTTGAGTTTAGTGTAAGTGATGCAATTTTGGTGTGTTGGGAGGTGTATGTAACCCAACTCTAACCTCAAATGCACAAGGTTCAAATGGCTAAGGAACATGTAGAGTACTCCATGGAAGTATGTGTATTCTTTTTTACAAAATATATGTTCATGATGTACATTATTGTGTGACATAGATAACAATTGGGTTCTGCTGTTATTCACCTTGTGTACGTTACTAACCCTCTCTTTGGATTTGGTTGGTGGCATGGGCACAGGTGAGGCAGACCCTTCACAAATTTGATAGCATCTTTAGGTTTTGCATATCAACTTTTGTCAAAAACAATGTGTATATAGGGCTTAGACATTCTTTAATGATGAGGAATGTTAGGCAATATATTGAGTAATGTTAGGACTTTGAAGTAGTAGTGGACAAGGTTTATACTTGAGGATGGCACACGGGATGGCATACTTTGGATATGAAATACATTACTTTGTATTGAGGGTGCAAGGGTAAAACCTTAGTAATATAGATTACTTATGGTTGTTTACATTCTTAGAGACATACCTAGAGAAGACAATGACCATGGTAAGTTGTTTGATATGCAAGGGCATGGCCATGAGGAATGACCCCACCCACCCTCCTAGGTTTTGAAAGGTACATAGATATGCAAAAGAATGGTGTGGCCTCTTGATAAGAGGATGTATTGCACAAAGACTAAGCTTGACAGTAAGCATAACACTAAGCAAGAAAAATCTCTCTCTCTCTCTCTCTCTCTCTCTCTCAAGTTTTTGTATATGTGTGATGTAAGGGCCACTTTACACTATGTCTCAAGGCCCTCCTAAGGCCCTCCCAAGTCCCAATTTGCAAATTCCTAAGAAGAGGTGAAAGTTCCAAGTTCTTGGGCCCTAGTAGTGAATAATAATAATAAGAGGAAAATTTGTATCTTGTGGGACATAACAAAACTGAGTAGTGGGTTCTTGCACCCTAGGATCGGGGATCAAACAGGCGTAATACCCCTTTTATTATGGGCCTCCATTACAAAACAAACAATACTCAAGCTAAGTATTGTTCATAGTTTCATCACTCTAAACCAACATGTAAGGGCATCTCCACCCATTCCCCCCAACGCCAACCAGGGGAGGGTCTGGATGGCGTGGGCCGGCCATTGTGCCGGGGCAGCTTCCGTGCTCTTTGCCAGCGGGCCCGGGCAGCGGCCCGCCAACCGCACACGTGGCGGACTGCGGAGGGGGGTCATTGACAAGGCCCCCTTCCTTGTGCTTTCCACCATCCTCCACCCCCTTCCCTACACCTTCCTCTCCGCCCCTTCTAATGTCACATTGTTGTAGTGATGTTAAATGTCCAACACCAATTCCCATGAGTTTGTCATGGATTTTTCCCATTCCTAACAAAACCTGAGTGTCGAAAATCTGGGAACCTTGGCTAGCCATAAATTTCAAAACATCTTTAGCATATTTTTAGGCCTCAAGATATGAGAGTCGTGCAACATTTTATAATGTTGTGACTAATGTGACTAATACCTCGGCAGGGTATTAGTCACATTAGTCACATCCTTATACAATCGTCTATAATTTCATTTTATTGTATATGAATTTGCATGTGAAACATTCCTATCATAACCATGACCAAAACCAACACACTCCAACATGTACTAGACCATTTTAACGATTTCTCGATTTGAAATTGAATTTAAAGAGAATAAAAAAAAATAAAAAAAATGTCACAATATCAAATGACCGTAAAAAATTCCAAATTCCAAACTTCCTCGATGTACCAATTATACAAAAAATTATCACAAACTTAGGCCTCGAGGTGTGAGAGTTGTGCAAGATTTTATAATGTTGTGACTAATGTGTCTAATACCTCGGCAGGGTATTAGACACATTAGTCACATCATTATACAATCGTCTCTAATCTTATTGTATTGTATATGAATTTGCATTTGAAACATTCCTATCATTACCATGACCAAAACCAACACACTCCAACATGTACTAGACCATTTTAACGATTTCTCAATTTCAAATTCAATTTAAAGCAAGTAAAAAATAAAAAATTCATTACAATATATCACAATATCAAATGACCATAAAAATTTGCACAATTGAACCTTCTCTAATGTGGCAACTATACCAAAAATTGTAACAAAGTTAAGCCTCGCGGTGTGAGAGTTGTGCAAGATTTTATAACGTTATGACTAATGTGACTAATACCTCGGTAGGGTATTGGTTACATTAGTCACATCATTATATAATATAATATTATTTTATATAAAACTGCACGCAAAGCATTCTTATCTTGACAATGACAAAAACCAACACATACCTATAGGTGTTTGGCCGTTCTATTATTCTCTTAATTTGAGCTAAATTTGAGGTTATTTAAAAACTACCATGATAGCGTTCAATTATTTAGTAATTGAAATCATTTAAAATATTAAATTAAATAACTATGAGCTACGTTATACTTAACATTTGTATATATGATGTTTGTACTTTATGTTCTTTTACTTTAATATATTGCTTTTATATTTAATATACATTTTTATTGGACCTTTTGCTGGCCCCCCTTCCGGTGATCCCATTCCACCACCTTGTTCCCTCCGAGCAGCCATTGACAAAACCTCCAACAGTGTCAGACTGAAAAAGTCAAGTTTTGGAGGGTGGAAAAATTGCACACCAAGTTGCCGTCCAAGGCAACTGGGATGGTGTGACCGGCAGTGGGTTTAGGGTTGCCGGGAGGGCGGTGGCGGCTGTACCGGGACCCGCCCCGGCCACCTGCCGTTGGGGGGAATGGTGGCGATGGCCTAACCAATCTTGGGTCAACCTTGCTAGTAACTCAATGTTGAAAGTAATAGTAGATCATTGATACTATATTGTGTTGGCATGTGCCAAGTCCTATGTGGTAGATGCTAGAATCTTGTATGTAGTATCTCCCGTCTAGAGCCAATTGGATTTAGTCCGAATCTAGTGCATTTAATTTGGAGTCTCTCGATGGAGTTGTGCGAGCACAAATCCCCACATATAATTTTGGGCCACACATATATAACTCCACGTGGGGGTTGAATGATGTTATGCCATTTTGACTTTGCCATTCCTTTGGATGAGAATATAGAGTTGTTTTAGTTGCCTAAAAAAATGAGGGATCACATCATAGACATGACGGGTTTGCACATCGTCAACATGTTCTTGTCAAAGTAGCCAACACAAATATGGCATGCCTTTAGACTCATACCTTTAGGTGCCATGTATGAATATTGGGTCAAGAAAGACCTTATATAAAATTGGTTGGAGATCCACAAAACGAGAGGTCAAATTCTTGACATGCCTAAGCGAATTCCATGAGGTAGCTTCGGATTTTGACTGAGATCATCAAGGTGCCACCTAGGCATTATGAGCCTGAGAAAGTGTTCCAATTCTCAGGTTGAAAGCTCAAGTGTAAAAGTGGGCTTATAAAGTGAACACATTCGATTCAGAGGTTCCCCACCAATAAGAAGTTTTACTAATAACAATAATATTGTTATTATTATTATCATGGAGGGTGACATTACGGAGGTTAGGACGTACCTCAAATTGATGAAGAAAAACCGAAAGATGTTAACATGTAACCACGGTTGGACTTGGAAACACTAGGATCTCAATCCAATGTTTCCAAAAATATCCCTGCTCACTACACGAAATATGATATTTAGTGTGACTTACTATTTGGAATTAAGCAATGCTATAACTATCTACTGTGCATCTCATTTTTTTATCAATCATGCTCGAATTGGTTGTTTGAACACTATAAAACATCAACATTTTTACTTGATTAAAAAAATACATTAATAGTATAAAAAATGATATAGGGACATGTAACTCCGAACAGTAAGTCACACTAAATATCATATTTAGTGTACTCTCCATGGTAATAAGGGGTGGGCTTTTTACACCAAGGATTCAGGAAATGTTAATTTAGAGTTTCTGCTGTTAATGCCAAGCAATGAACTAACCACCGACTGCTAAGTCACAGATGAACTGGTTGAGTTTGAGAAATCAATAACCAGTTGAAGAATCTATTGAATGTACTTCAAATTAGTAAAGAACAACCAAGAGATGACAACATATTAGGGCCACTTTACACACAAGACTGAAGGCCCGTGACCATGCCTATCTAAGAGCTCTCATTGGTCAAAAGGGCGGAGACCGTCTAAGTTCACTTCACACACGAAGGTGAAGGCCTAAAGGCCCAAAGAAGATTTCATGGATGAAAAGTCTACATGGAGTTCTACATGGAGGATTATGGATAAGGTTTCATGGTCTCCCGGAATTTGCGTCAGGCCCACCTCTTGACATGATTTTTTCTAATATTTTTCCCAGCAAGACAGATTCCAAGATAGATTCCAGGCCAGACAAACACCACCAAGTAATTCTCTTAAATTGATAGAATTCGAGACATATTATATTAAACCAAATCCTCCCCTCTTTTTCCATCAACAAAATATACAATGGTCCCGCAACATGGTCCATTCTCACTTCACACTATGCTTGAGAGCCCGTGGCTCCGTAAAACGGCTTTCCCAACACCCATGGTACGGCCTTTGGATGAGGAGTCAAGGGTCCTCACCATTCCAAGGTCACGGCTCTTGGCTCATGTATGAAGTGGCCCTTAACCCAACCGGTTGCACTCGGAAACAACACGGATTTTGGACCGATTAGGCTCAAAACAATGAACGACCGCTAGTTACAGATGAACGAACCGGTGGAGTTTGAGAAAGAAATAACTAACTGGTTGAAGTTGAAGGCTTCAGGAAAATCACCGATCATTATAGAGGAATCTATGGAATATGCCTCAAATAAATCAACCAAAAAACCATAAGATCACAACTTGCAACTGGTTGGACTTGGAAAACAAACACTCGGATTCTGACCAATTAAGGTAGAAATACCCTAACCCGTTAACCACCCTCTAGCCGTGCACTAGACCACCGTCATAATGGTGAAGTGCCATTTCTAAAACCGACCATGGCTCGGCAACAACTTCAATGCATGTACACTTAGGGCCAGTTTACACTACGGTGGAGAAGTCCACCGGTCATGAAAAAAGGGCGTTTCTCAATTGTGATTGGTTGAAAACGCAACTCTTGACCGGTGGGTGTTTACACTAGGTGAAGAAAACAATGGTGGTGAACTTTTCTCATGGATGATAAAATGACATGGCCGCCTACATGGCGGCACTTTTTGGAGTTGGGCTTCTCCGGCCTCAAGAGGCCGGAGAAGCCCAACTCAATAAAAATATTTTATTGCCTTTAATTCTTCTCCGGCACATCCACCATTTGCCTCATATAACCATGTCTTGGCCAAGCATTCTTGACCGACCGGAGGCCTTCTCCACCGTAGTGTAAACCGGCCCTTAGTGTAGCCAATGGGAGTCAAGTGTCAATGTACTCATGAGGTAACCGATTTAGGCAATATTCTGTATGGAAATGCGGATTACCGTGTTCAGTGTAGGGAGAATCTAGTGAACGAAGAGGGGTTTGGACAACTTTCCACTTTGAAAAATTGTAGCATTTTTTGTATAGGGCAGAAAAATATGAAACAACTTGCATTCTATTCTTTCTTCACGAATCCTTGTCGTCTATGTATGTTGGAAAATTATCTCATGATTGTCAGACCAGATCTTCAATGCGAATGAATCACCTTATTTAATTTTCATGGGTTATGGTATTTCTACCTGAAGCCCCAAAATCTTCCCGGACACTATACTACTGGCTCCAAAAACGCCCTCAACAGAATTGTCTGTGTCCAGAAGTTGCCTTGGCAGATACTACGAGGGAATGGAAGCTGCAAATTTTATTTGATTTTATTTGAGTGGACTTTTATGTACCTTAAGTTACAGTTACAGGGAAGCTGCTGCTGCTGCTAATGCAGGAGTACGACCCTAGCTAACTGCAAAAAAAAATTCTTTGTACTGGTGTGAACACATTGGGCCAAATTAAAGTAGACTAACTTATATTAGCTCGAGGCGAGGCATATCTCTCTCAAGGATCTCGGAGTGGAATATAATGGTGGATCGGAAGCTCACTGGCATGGGAACAACATCAAATTGCGGCCTTAAATTTGAGTGAGGTTAGTTAAGGTCAAGAAGGCGGGCACCACACGGTTCTTATACAGTTGGGTTTTTCGTAGTTTTTTTTTTTTATATAAAAACCCAATCATCTAAGGTTCAGCAAAACCCGGTTTTATTATTGTTATCGGTTTTGTTATTGCTGATAAGTTGAGAGTATAGGGCAGAGGGTCCAATGGCCATCAATGATGGTGTTGATTGCCAAGTGCCAAGTGTTGGAATAAAACCATAGTTTTTTTTTTTCCGCAGAAATAGGGTTTTTTTGCATTAAAACCAAAAACCTAATGCATTGACCAGACAAAGTTGGGTTTTTTCCACCCTTCATTAAGGTTATGTGGGCCTGATGTGGTCCCGACCCGCTTCTCAATGGGACATGTATATATATATATATATATATATATTCTGAGTGGCATATGGCTAACAATGTGTATGTTTGACAAATTTCCATTTGACGTACAACTTCAAATCCAAAGTGTCAGGTGACGTTTTCAAAAAACGAAAGTGAACGTCAATTGACATCTATCATTTTCGTTTAAAATGTTCTCTTAATGTCACACGCGTAATGTGTGGCCTTTTTTTCCTTCACAAGTCGCACTACATTCCTAAACCCTAAATCGTGCATGTCAATGGACGTGTAGTTTATTCTTGTGCAAGTCTTTGCGTGTCAAGTGTCAAAAACTTACACAAAAAACTTTGTCAAACATACACACCGATGGCTAAAAGCTTGTAGTTGAGATTGTAAAACAGACAGACAGACAGACAGGAGTCACGATGAGACTGGATTTTACGTTTTCAAACTGTTTGAACTACTGTTTCAGGTTCCATCGTTTGATTTGCACGTGACTGGGAGCGAGCGAGGGCCGATTTTGATCGCGTCACTTCTCACGTCGGCTTCCGATCGATCACTTTGTCAATCTTTTGTGACTCGCAATTTCTCACCAAATGACAACGAGCGAGGGCGCCTATAATAAGTTATATATCTATGTGGAACTAACACCACTAGAAAAGTGGTAGGAAGCATCCATCCACACTTATATTAGGACTAGCCGCCACATTCGGGCATAGATTATAAATTTCTTGGGAATTTCGAGGTCACGTTTCCCATCGAATCTTAAAACGGGGATGTGGAGGTCATCGAGAATCTATGTTATGGCACTTCCCAAACTCCGTTTCAAACTTATACTTCTAAGAACGTGTGTGAATGTAACTTATACTTGTATGAAGTCTTGCTGCTCTTGAAATTCTTGTCGAGGCCCTTAAACCCCTGCAGGTTTACTGAGGGCGGTGGGGTCCTATTCACACTGCACTAAATTCTGAGTACTCGATTCGGGGTTTCTTTTTTAAGTTACTTGCAGACATTACGGTTGACAAATCCGGTCATCGAAAGCAAGACATGTATGTATGTCTTTGTGCAGGTTTACATCAGGGTCCAAGTCCAAGAAAAAACGTGGGGTCCGTAAAACCCTCCATTGACTTCATGTTTGGACTCTCAAGGTTGGAACTGTGCTTGAAGGTTGGTTTCTTAAATTGGGTGGAGTGTTTTCTTGAGTTAGGGCTGCCAGAATTTGGATGGAAAGTGGTGCCACATTAGTTCCAGGTTTTTTTTCCATCTTTTGGACTAGGACCCTAGTGTAAACTCCTTGGGTCCAATTTTTTGCTCCTAAACCTGGGGTTGTTCGACTTTTGAGTTTTAGTTTCGGACCCTAGTGTGAACTAACCCTTATACAAATACCTACTTTTGAGTGTAACATTGCTTGATAATAATCTAAAGACAAGCACTTTTAGTATTGATCCAAGGGTAAGTTGATGGCTCATTGGTTGGGATAGCAAAAAAGTCAATGCTAAATGATTGCTCAAGACTAATTGAAATTCTTGTGTGCACTTATAAGCACTTGAGAAAGTTGGAGACATGGCTTTTGAAAATTTGTCACAAATTGACACACAATTTTGTCACCTTGACCTTATTTTTATTGTAATTTGCATTTGAATTCTTACAGAATTTGCTAACTAGCTAGGTTTGTTTACCAATTTATATTGCACACCAAGGGAGGCAAACCATCTAGAAATAACAGTAGGAGAAATGTAGTAGGTTTGTTTGTCTTCAACTTACGAGGGCATTTATGTCCGTGGCTAAATATGCCTCGACAACTACTAAGTATTGTGTATTTCTCAACCATTAATTTATGGACCCATGCTTAGCTATTGAAATCGTCTGTCACCTCCAAAATCTTGTTGATCAAAATGCATCCATGGTTATCTTCTAAACATTGCAAAGTACTCACATCTCAAGAGATATTTTGACAATTTCACCGGGTCAAGATCAGGTTATGCTTGCAACATTCACCAAGCTATTACATATGTAATTTCAACTTACAATATCAACTTTCACATCAGACCAAAGAACTATGTGACCGTAATGAATTCTCGTTTATTTATTTATTTTTGTTTCTAAGTAAATCATAGGAGAACAATAATTATCGTTTGTGTATTTTTAGTTGTAGTATGAATGTGATCTTGTGATGGTGTCTCGCAACTTCAGTTGTGCAACGAATCTCGAAAACCCTTTGAAGTGATATAATATAGCACATCTTAGAAAATGCTTTAGCCCTCATGTCCTAGTAGGGAATTTAGGGCTACACACTTGAGTAGTGCACTTTGTGAACGTTTGGACGATACCGGAGTCCAATGAACGGACCTCATCCACTCCAACTTTTTTACAACAAAACAAATAACGACTCTTGATTGCGTGATATGCTCGCTTTCAAGAGACAAAAGCAGAAGAGAATAAGAAAACCGTCTTCCTGATCGAGGAAGTCCGAGCAACAAATAGAATTTGTGGTGGTAACGGGGTTAAAAAAAATCACACGTTGGCTTTGTGAGGAAGTTCAAGAGACAAAAAAGTGTAGAGTGTCACCTCCAAAAACAAAAGTATTCCATGTATCATTTACATTCAAGAATCTTGTTTACACATTTGGAGTGGTAAACATTCGGCACTCAAGTTTTGCAACGAGTGCATGTACCCAAAGAGGGATCTCAAAACACATGCTATTGCGTTCCAATTTCTTAGGTTTTTAGGACCCAGATGATGCGCATGTAAAAGTTCTTCTTTCGAATCCCCGGTGTGAAGAGTGTGGGATCGCTCAATGGCACCAAAGAAAAGGTACCTACTTAATTACATCATTCACAAATCCCCTCAAGCAGATACTAGCCCACAAATTGCAACAATACATTTGAATGGAACTGAAAAACGTGACATCAATGTTCGGCATTTGTTTGTTTTTTTAAGGTCAAAACTATCCATTGTATTTGACACCCCGCTATGCTAATGGAACCTATGTTATCATTCTTTTAAGCATTTGAGTACAATAATCAGACCCAGAATACCAGAATTTTTTTGTCCGGAGTCTTATTGATAAGTGAAAGGGAGATTCAACACATCATACCATGTAGGTTTCGGACATCATCCGAATAAACTATGGATTCTTGAAGTGAGTTTAGGTGAAGTGTTCCTGAAACCGGCTCTAGGCTCTCGTGTTTGAAATGTCTTCATTCACAGAAAGAATCACAGGGGGTATTTTTGGGTAAGGATCACAATTGAGTGTTGCAATTACATTAACCAGCTTCATTTCATAATAACAAGTGACGAACGTTTATTGCTCAGTCGGTGTTGATGCATATCTTTTGGGGTTAAGTGTAACTTTTCAGTATTAACTTCAACATTCCGCTAATGTTGAAATAACGATTTCATCGGTTCAAGTTGCAATCAAACCCTGGCCTCCAAGGTTAAATTCACAGCCTTAACTTATGTGTGGCAATCAATGATTCAATGCATCAGTTTGACGTGATTGAATTGATGTGGAGTCAATGTTGATGTACGAATCTCGAGGTTTGTGATGTCTCGATTTCGAGGTTTGTGATGTCTTCTTGTTGCATAACATGCTGCAGTAGCTTGAAGCCCGACACTGACGTTGATGCAACTCGCAAGTCTACTCTCAAAAAGGGCTCGAAAGTGGATTTTTCCATACCCGGTGACCCCAATGCACCGGCGGTGGAAGGAGAGGTTGGAGAAGGGCTACCGGAAAATCAAGATGCCCAAGAGAGGTGATTTCATCTTCCTTCCTCACTTTCATCTCAAAATGCAAGTGATTAAAGTTTGATGTTGAGTCAATGTTGATGCATGCACATGGTTTAATTTCTTTTCAAAGCGAAGCAAACCGATGTGTGATATTGAGGTCAATGTTGATAGATACCTATGGTTTAATTTCTTTTCAAAGCAAAGTGACCAACGTTTGATGTGGAGAGTTAACATTGATACATACCCAAAGTTTGATTTATTTTCAGACGTAACTCAACATGTATCTAAGGATTGATTAAACTCATCCCTCAACCATTTAGGTCTTTCAACGATAAATTATGAAAACAAAAGATTAATATTGCACATCATTGTGAACGATCCCACCAAGTGGTATACGATTTGGAACCCTAAGTTGACTATCATGTACACAAGCAAGTCAACATAGTATCATAATTCCATAACGTTGTTGTATCCAATACATGGATGCGTTGACCTTTCACTCGTCTCCCCTTCATCCCCCACTCATCTTGCAATGTACACACATGCGCAATGTTTATGGAGGATTGAGGTGCGCTCCCCATCTTTGTCCAATTCACCACACGTTTCTCTAGGTGATAACTTGTTCAAACTTCCATGCGGTGTTTCTCCCCTCTCATGTCTCTAAAACCTCAAAAGGAATCCAACACAAAACTCAGAAACCTTGTGCAAAATCTGGTGCAAGGGTCACCTTTAAGTAGCTCATTGTTTCTCATCGTTACCAGATCTTGTGAAATCGTGATGTTTTAGCGCATAACTTGCAAAACCTTTTTCCACTACCAACATATGAGTCCAACTAGACAACCGTCTCGTGCTGGTGAATGAATATGTAAAACAACCCTTGTGAAAGATTTGTAAATTTTCAAGCCACGTAAAAAAAAATTTGAGTGACACATGACAAGTACTCATGCCTCTTATATCTCATACTCGACTAATACCCCGGAATGGACCTCACTTATTAAGTGTTTCCATGCAATATGGCCCCAACCCTAACTTATAAGACTAACCCACTTTACATTTCATGATCAAGAGCCTACCGGAGCCCAAGCCCAAGCCCGAACCCGAGCCCGAGATCATCCCCAATCCCATTGTCTACTTTGACATCAAACTTGGATTGGACCTAGTGGGACGCATTTGGATGGAGCTATTCTCGGACGTGGTGCCCAAAACGGCCGAGAATTTCCGAGGCCTTTGCACGGGTGAGTACGGGCATGGCGAATCGGGAGCCAAGTTGTGGTATGCGGAGAGCACATTTTTCCGCATAATTCCCAACTTCATGATTCACGTAAGGACGCACTTCATTGTCCTTCCATGTTCTATAATACGATGGTAGAGTGTGTCACGCTTTGGCTTTTAGTAAATAAATGTTTTGCTTGAAGTGTTGGGACATGGCCGTCCTTGCATGGCTTGAACCCCACTCGAATCCCACGTGGCCATTATAGTTCGGCATCCAAATCAAACTATGAATCGGGAAGGACCTTACGGTAGTATTCAAGCACCTAAAAGACTTTATGTCATAGACAAACCATTTGCACCATGGAGGAGGTGCATTTTCAATGGCATATTTCATGAAATTGGATCTTTAGTGTTGTACAAATTTGTGGGATAAATTAATGCATGTTCCACCGGATATTTAAATAATGTATGTGTGTCCATCCTACATTCTTTTGTATTTCATCATTTCCTATGGCTATAGATTTGTGACTAACATGTAGGGTGAAGATGAATATGTTGAGAACCCTTTGTTGTTCAAAAATCTCTCTTTTCTAGCAAAATTGATCCTAGACTTAGCATCAAGGTCCCTATATTAGTCTAGTGAGATTGACTCAGGTGGAATGAACCAGCCATAAATCTAAGGTGTAGACGAGTCTCAAGAGATTCGTCTCTATGCTAGGATATGAAACACGCGAATCTAAACAAACAATTAGCAAATCTAAACCGAGGCCGTAGCCACTTTCCTCATAATATTCATAACTCATATCATTATCAAAGTGAAGGATCTCATGCTCATTAAATGGTCGTAAAGGACCCCCAACACTGATGATTGTTGGTCATCATATTTTGAGCAAGAAGTCTGATCTCTTTTGAACACATGTCTTTTTAGTACCTGTTTTAGAAACCACGCCAATCCACATACCACTCACATATAAATGTCCTAATAAGAAAAGTAACCAAGTAACGATTGCATAGCTTACATAGGCCGGGGGGTTGGTTTTCACCGGACCCCTTCAGGATAACATTACCCAACCCAATACTCTTAACTCCGGCGCGGAGTTCGATGCGGCTCTGGGGAGGTTCGGATGCCAGCTCCGGTGGGTTCGGGTGGGTTGGGGCAAAAATTGCCCCCTATTTTTTTGATTGGGTGGGGCCTTACTTGATCTCATAAGGGCCTCCTAAAGTAATTTGGGGCCGTAGAACCCAAATTTAGCAAAAAAAAACCAAAAAAAGTCATCAAGGGGCCAAAACGGGGAGGGCCAAAAAAATGGACCCACCGGAGCTGGCATCCGAACCTCCCCGGAGCCGCATCGGAGCCGCATCGAACTCCGTGCCGGAGTTAAGAGTATTGGGTTGGGTAATGTTAGGGACCCCTTCACCTAGCTAGTGACTCCACAAAGGAAATGCCCGTCCGCAAACCGAGAATAAGTCTTTAGGGCCAATGTTATTATACAAGGAGACAAACCCTAACCTATGATATCAAGGTTGCATGTCCTTACTACTACTACTATGAATACCATGGAAAAATGGGTGATGGGGCAAGGGGGGTGATTTTATCCGTGAAAATGGGACGGGAGGAGAGTCCATATACGGTGAACTCTTTGACGACGAAAATTTTGAGAAGAAGCACGACGGATTTGGATTGTTGTCGATGGCGAACTCCGGTCCAAACACAAACGGCTCCCAATTCTTCATCACTCTCGGGCCGTGTCCATGGCTGGATGGCAAGCATGTCGTGTTTGGCAAGGTGCGGCCCTCAACTATTTGTTAAGGAAATCGAGAGGCATATATGAATTGTGGGGATAGTAAAATTGTATATGCGTAGATTCATCGCTCAATCTTATGATAGAAATGGCAAAAAGTAGCGATAGATGTGAATTATATAGCTTGCTGTAACGACGTGTTTTTTTTAATTGCATGTATGTTGTGTTGTTTTTGAAAAATACACAGGTTTTAGAGTGGTGTTTTGATCACATAATTCGCTTCTCAAATTATACGTAGTTAAGCTTTCATTGTGTTTTTAGTTTTCTTATCTGCAAATACTTTGTTTTGCAATGTGTATGTATTTTTAACGCGAACATTATTTCTTCTAGTCAAATCAATTGCGTTGATTAGCTTAAATCCTAGTTCTGTGCACTTGTAGATCAAGGAGCAAGTATATCAAGGTAAGATTATATTTATTTGAAAAAGCATCATGAACATGAATTGGATGTAAATGGAAGTGACATTTAAGCATATTTGGACAAGCCGCTCATCCAAAAGTAATAAGAAACGTGCACTTGTGGGGACAAAAAAATCAAATGACAAGAACAAAAGCAACATCACAACAACCACAACTTCAAATGTTTGTATTCAATGTTTGCCAGCCACCATATTTGTGTGGTTTTGCAATCTACATTATTTTGTCTAGTTCATATGGGTTACCATTTGGAGTGATGCATTGTTGTAACATTTTACTAACAACATCATCTTCTAACCAAATTAAAGAAACGGTTAATATGCACACCAAAGAATATGATATATGTTAGGGTGTAAAAAAACAATAATGTCAGTAGAAATTTATAGCAACACGTAACTCCAAATGGTGCCCACACTAATTAGACAAAATAATGTAGTGTACATCATATTAGCGGTTGGAATTGTCCCAAATCCATGCATAAATCCAAATATACCTAAATCCTAGTTATGGTTAATTCCTGCCCAACACTATAGTTTTTGCACTATAGATATTGCAGGTCATTTGGGTGACCTTCAAAGCCTCCTCTTAGATAAATATGCAACCTAAAGCCAAATACCATAGAGGGTGCTCTATTTCATGTTCACTATTGGTGGAATGTAGTTTCCATATGGGATTCAAGTTAGTCCTAACCAATGTAGGGATAAAACCTAGTAGAATTTGATGGAGAAATTTTCATTTCTTTCCCACGGGAATAAGAGAACCCTCTTCAGTAGTTCATAAAATTGTTAAGCTTGTGAAAAATTGTTGCCTTTCCATAATAAGCTTGCTAGGAAGATCCCCCCCCCCCCCCCCTTTCTTGAGGCATACAATGATGTGCTATTTCTCCATGTGACAAAAATCATTGACACATGGACTTTATGATATTAGAATAATATTGACCCAAATAATAACCTAGCTACTATGAGACTTACGTTTTCTAGTGATACCGACCAAGTATCAACGTTTGACCGATACTACAATATTGACACCATTTGGGTACTACGAATTTTGATATTGTCATTGATCTTGTGTGATGACACCATGCATGCACCTATAACTACACTAAATACGATGTTTAGTGTTTGATTATATTTAATGTTGTTACCATCTCACCCTGCTCAACACTGATTTTCAATTCCTTGACAGTTAGTGTTGTAAGACATGCTTGAATATATGTTGGAATTCTCCTTTCATCATTGTTATTTTACTTTTTTCACATCCTTACTAACACTAGATTCAAACATGCAACTTCCACATATTAACACAGTTGATATTTAGTGTTTGAGTTTACACTTAATGTTACTAACTTTCATAGGGCTATTGACGTTTACTGTATGCGTTCGTATTTAGTGTATCAAACACTAAATATCACATTTAGTGTAGTCCGACCTTGGTTTCTTCCTACCCAACGCACGCCTCGAAGGAAACGCAATGTGCATTGTAGGTCATAAAGGGCGACGAGGTGGTGAGGAAGGTCGGAGCCAACGGGAGCTCCCGTGGATGCCCCAAAATGAAGACGCACATTTGGAGTTGTGGGCAAATGCCATTGAACACGAACAAGGTGCCGACGAGGCCCAATTGGGTGGGTGGGAGGGTACTCGCGGACGCGCCCACATTCCCGAGGCTCGACCTCCCTCAACCGTCCATGTACTTGCCCTCGATTTGGCGGAGGCGAAACAACTCGGTCTCGCCCACGCTCCGCCAAAAGATCAAAGACCTCAAGATGTGCCTCCAAAAGACGGAGGATTTGCGGGTGGAGCTCTACCCCCGGAAGCGGATGTACATCGAGCGCAAGCGGCGGCCCATGAACGCGGATCAAACGCACCGCGTGTGCGTCATCAACCCGTTCTCGATGGAGAGGAACTTGACTTACCGGTGGTCCATCTCCCCCTTTGCGCAAGCCGACAAAGAGAAGCGGCTCGACCCCTACCTTGCTTTCGCGGAGGTGCCCGACGTGAAGACCATGAAACGGATCTCCCAGCTTTTGGACGGGCGAGGCTCCAAGGCCGGAGACATACTGCTGCCTCAGAAAGGGGGGGAGAAGTAGGGTGGCAAAAGCTTCAACTTCAATGGGTTGTTTGTTTGATCGAAACAAAACCTCAGGTTCACCGGAACAGATGTTTCATTCTTGGAAATGTCCGATCCAGATCCATTACCAAAAAGTAAGCATGCATCCAATCGTGAACAAACTGCGTCCAAGGAAACATTGAAATTTGAGGGCAACAACCTGTGTCATTATCATCACTAGATGTCCGCGTTGTGAATCTTCGAGATGTCTCGGTCCCCATGCACGAAGGTAGAAATACCATAACCCGTGAAAATAAGGTGATTCATTCGCATTGAAGATCTGGTCTGACAATCATGAGATAATTTTCCAAGATTGACGACAAGGATTCATGAAGAATGAATGCAAGTTGTTTCATATTTTTCTGCCCTGTACAAAAAATGCTACAATTTTTCAAAGTGGAAAGTTGTCCAAACCCCTCCTCGTTCACTAGATTCTCCCTACACCGAACACGGTAATTCACATTTCCATACAAAACATCGCCTAAATCGGTTACCTCATGAGTACATTTAACACTTGACTCCCATAGGCTACACTAAGTGTACACACATTGAAGTTGCTGCCGAGCCATGATCGGTTTTAGAAATGGCACTTCACCATTATGACGGCAGTCTAGTGCATGGCTAGAGGGTGGTTAACGGGTTATGGTACTTCTACCTTAGAGTAACTGATTTTCTGATAAGTACATTTCAACATTGGGAAACTATGTGATCTAGTTTCACAGATACTGATATGATCTGTCATTATGCCAGTAACTTCTCAATCCTGAGATGGTAGGCACGATTTCCTGATATGAGGCACAATTGCTTTTTATTAGTTGATTCAACACTGGAATTAGCTTCATAGGTTGAAATGCAAAAGCTAAAAGGGGCTACAATGACAATGTAGACAATGACACATAGACCCCCTCCCATTGTGTCTATAGACAGCAAAACATAGCATGGTGTCTATAAACAGAGCACATACTTCAATTTCATTATGTAACACATCAATTCGGTGTCTATTCTTAACAAGACGCCTTGCCATGTACCACTCAACTATAGGTGACCAGTTAAGAAGAGTGACCCCACACCTTACATACAAACTCCTGGAGTCCAAGTTTCATTGCAAAAATTGATCAAACAAAAACCTAGCTTGGAATGAGCTCCTCAAGAAATTCACATGACACACTTGCCTTTCTTTCTTTCTACATAATTTGGAGCTTTGAATAGTGATACATCTTGACCAAACATAGTTGTAAGGTCTAATGTAGTAGTAGAAAACCCTTATTCGGTCTAATAAAGACTACAAAATAATGCTGCTGCCTACGATCCTTGTAAGAAGGTGCAAGCATAACTGTATCACAAGGAAGGATCTACAGGGCTCCATAGGCACAACAAACCAAGTGGAAAGATTCATGTGAGATGACTAGGAGTACCTTGGGACAAAATGGAGACGGGACTGAAAACTTCAGTGGCCTGTGTAGTTCTTATTCTTTCTCAAGACTCAAATGAGGTGCTCAACAGGGAATTGCAGTTGAGGAAATCAGTGGGGGGAGGGGGGAAGTGACATATTTTACATGTGAGGGCACACAAAATTCACACAGCGTGTCTCAGTTAGAGACAAATCTAGTGTTTGCTGAAGCTAATAGAGGGGAGAATGAGCCACAAATAGTCTTCTGCAGGTGTGGAGGTTATCATGCAGCAGTGGGTCCTGCCACGCGCCTCCCAACTCGTTATTTTGATACACACGCAAAAATTGCTAAGATTTCATCCTTGCCCAGCTTTCTCTGCAAAGTTCTTCAAGTGTTGTTTGATCGTCTGCAAGTCCCACAAAGTCCCCAAAATCGTGAGCACATTGACACTACACAAACCAAAATTTACTCATGACATGGAGCTGATCAATACAAAGAGAGCCACAACACACTTCCTAAGACCACAAAAATCTTGTAGTCAAGATGCATAACCTTGAAGACTGAAATCAGGCAGTATAATCCAAATATAAACTAATTAAAGAAGTGGCAGAATTTTCTGACCTGAAGCTCTTCGTGCAATATATCAAAGGTCTTCTGCATGCGCTTGATTTCCTGCAACATAAACCACCACATCAACACACAACGCTCAGGTCTAAGGTAGGCACTTCGTTTATTTAACAGGAACACCAAGGACCGGTTAACTTTAGTGCCTGTCATGATAGATAGATTTCTGATAGTGCAGTGCAAGTTCATCTGCAATTGGTACCAACCTACGGGCATTGAGCCAAATGTGCCATAGTCAACCTTGTCAATTGAAGATAGATTTGAAAAAAGAAATATTACCTTCCGAGTTGCCTGATATTGCTTCCGCACTTTTACATTGATTTGTTGCAGCTTGTCAGGGCTACCAGCAATATCCATTTCCGTTTTGTAAGCATTAAATCGTTGTCTGCGATTGTGAACAATATGCTCAGTTAAGCACCAAATGGCATGCAAGATCAGATACAAAGAAATAAAAAAACTCAAGGATTGCCCATTCTAAATCAAGATGACTTTCTTCGTTGCATCCCGCATCAATCCCTGAACCATTCATACCAAATATTGAACTATTATGTTCTACTATGAATGCAAACAAAGTGACCATTGAATTTGGACCACCAGGTTTTTTGGGTAACTTATCCACTTTCCTGCTACACTTTGTGATGTGAATTACTGTGTCTGTGACAAACATCAGATTTCCTCAAATTCAAATGAAGAGTTCAATAAGCGCCATATTATATGCCCTACATAAGAATATCCAAACACATTTTAAGATAATTAGTTGGTAAATCACAAAATGCACCTAATTGAATGAGAACAAATATGTACGGCGTAGTCGCACTACAAAAAAACCTTCCAGAGGAGGTCCAGAGACACTGATACCCGAGTCAGATACACACCTGTTCTTGACAAGATCTTCATGCAGGTGACAGTAGATAGAATACTTTGCTTGATATTCGTTCTTGTACAGCTCCACCCTACAGCAAAATGCAGCTCCACATTAGCAATCAGAAAGCTCATGATCACGACATTGATCTTTAGACACTCAGGACATTCAGAGGGATGCACAGGCCCAATCAATCCACATTATGCATCAGTGTGTCTCTCAAATTAATTCCTCGTCTAGCAAACAACATCAGAGGAAGTACATACTCTTCATATGTCCTGATGGGCCCTCTCAAGTCTGGAACATCTTTCTCATACTTGGAGAAGTACGACTTCCCACTGACTTCGTCCGGACTTGAAGACTTCACACGTTTCCCATTACTTAAACCTTGGTCAGGCTGAAGACTCTCCTTCCTCTTGTCACCTCCAGCACCAGGAAATCCAACGCTTGTTTTGAGTTTCAGGTCACGACCTTTGGGCGGCTCCATACTCTCTCGCTCAGAGCCTCTCTGGCCATTCCTAAGTGGTCGTTGCTTATGACCATTCTCTCCACTAGGTGCTTTCCCACTGGGTCCTGCCAGGTTAGAGGGTCCATCTGAAGAACCTCCTCGGCCCATCTCAACACTTCGAGGTTTTGTCACCAAGTCAGGACTCACTTGCTTTTTCTCTACTCTACTTGCAGGTGCCTGATCCAAGTTTGAACGGTTCAAAGACGATGAAGGGGCTGCAGGTGCAATGGAGGGTTTCTTATAAACTCTTGTTGCTTCCTGAGTGCCAGTATCCTCTAGCGGCCTTTTCACACCTCGTGGTTCTGGGAGTGTTTCCAAGGTGTCATTGTATGCAGCCCGGCCATTACGACCTAGGCTCACATCCGGCCTCTCTTCCACTAAGCTGGCTACGTTTTGCTTACTTGAACCAGAGGCAGCACGGGAACTGTCCCTGGCCACAATCAGATCTGGCTTTTGCAACTCTTTCTGAGCCACCTGGCTGTTTCTCTGAGTATTTGACAGTGCAGGAGACCTTTTTCTCAGATCTCCAGGAGCTTTTCCGGGAGAAAGATTAGAGGGTTTTCTCAAATCTCCCGCAGCCTTCGCAGGTGATGGCTTTCTAATGTCTCCTACAGATTTTATTGGAGAAGGTCTTCTCATCTCCCCTACTGTCTTAACAGGTGATGGTCTTGTCAAATCTCCAGCACTTTTGCCCACATTGCGACCTTTGCCCCTTCCTGGGCTGATCTGAGATTTGCTCGGCAGCGGTTTACTAGTAGCCGCTCCATCTACTGGGCCCCTTAATGCTGATTGATCTCTTCCTCTACTATCCCACTGCTCTAGAACTTGAGCAGATTCCCTCAATTCACCTAATTCTAAGTCTGGACTTTCTGTACCTAGTCTTTCATTTTGTCTATTAGCACCTCCAACACCTGACCCTTTCGGGACTTCCTGCCTGATCAGCTCCTTTCTACCTTCTCTCAGTCTGTTGATTGGCACCTCACCGCTGTCATTCCCTGACCTGGTTGTCCCATCCCCATCCTTTGCTGATTTGCCCCAAGAATCAGAATCATTCACAGAATCACTTCTTCTTGTTGCCTCAGGTTCCATGGTAGGTCGCCTCTTCACTTGCCTGTTACCATACATGTTGTTGGCGTCTGCTTCTCTATGCTGCGACAGCCCCAAGTACTCCACATTCTTCCCAGGTTTACCAAGCAAACCAGCATCTGGGTTGTGCCGCCAAGCCCCATCTCGCAAATTCCTGCCTCCACCAGGTAGAATGTCAGCTTCACTGTCTCTACCTGGACCGTCTGCCAGCTCGGTGTCCTTAAAGCTCCTTGTGCTGAAGTCTGAATTTGGATCCACACGAGGTAATTGCGGGGTGTCAATTGGCTTGCCCAAGCGGTTGTTGATCTCTGCATTCTTATTGGGTCTGGGCCGAGGTCGCATTGGCGCCTCTACAATCTTGTCTGCCAGCTCCTCACTCTCCAAATCCCTTGCAGCTTTAGCTGCTGAATCAGCTTCCTTTCTCCTAAAAGCAGGATTTATCCTTGGCTTTGCAGAATTATCTTTAGCTGGCTCAGAATTTGTCTCAGACACATCTCTTCTCAAGGCTGGAGACCCCAGCAACGAATTCAAAGCAGGCCCAGGTCTTGAAGGAGACACACTGTGCACAGGAGACTCCCGTCTAGGTGGTTTGCTGTTGCTATGTACAGGAGACTCCCTGGCTATGACTTTATTGTTAATATTTACAGGGGAATTCTTGCCACTCATTCGGTTATTGTTGATACCATTGATGCGTCCTTTCAGCATAGGAGGTTTGGCTGCTTCCAGTTCGTTAGCCTTTCCAAGAATGCTTTCTGCTCGTTCCTCCCTTGATTGATTGTAACCACTTCCCTTTGCAGTATTTTTAGGATCTACTTTCTTCTCTTCTACTGCAGGTTCTTGTAGTCCACTGCCAGGTCTTTTACTCTCTGCAAGACTTGAGTTTGAACTCAAAATCTTCTCACGGGCATCCAGCTCCTTTGAGACAGTGGGTTGTGTCTTTGTGACCTCAAAAATCACATCTTCTGGACTTTCCCCATTTTGCTGTTGAGAGACAGCTGGAGAATGAGAGCCTGAATTGTGCGGTGAGCCTGCTCCGCCAACCGAGATAACATCCACTTCTATTTCATCAGAATCCAAGTTTTCTACTATTATAGTAGGTTTCTCATCTGAATCGCCCTCTGGATGAGCTCCGCCTTCATCACCTCCAATATCAACCTCCTCTGAATCATGTGCAGTCAGTAGCTTCTCAGGGGGCTTCAATTTTGCCCGCTTTGCCTCTTTTGCTTGACGAGATGCCTGCTCATGAGTTCAACAATGTAAATGGTTCTGTTAGGCCTCTGTTGTCACTACATCCCAGCTGACTTCACCAGTACAATTTGAGCATCATAAAGCAGGTTGCAATTGCAATTTGTCAACAAAACAAGACTTGGCCTCGATAGTCCAATAATTTCCCACAAGACATCAATTCCTTCCTTCAAAGGAACCTAGTACACCGATAGAAAAACGGTGTGATAAAATTTGAATGGCGAAGGTTCTCAAAGGACTTCCTCTGAACAAGAACTTGTGTCAATCTATGCTGAAGGACACAAAGAACCATCTTCTCTATCTTCTCCGAGTGCATCTTGAACAACCATCAGACCACAAGGTTGGCAGATATTGAAACTAGATAACCAGATATTGAAAACATATATTCACCTGTTTCTTGTCCTTCCCTTTGCATTTTTGATGCGGAGCTTCTCCATCGTCATCACTCATGATCTCTACATCCTCATCCATATTTTCATCATCACTTCCACTGCTGCTACTTCCATCGCTGTCACTGCCACTCCCACTCCCACTGTCACATCATCCCAACAGCCCCTCAGTATTACTGACAATAACAACCAAATCCAGAAATTGCAGTTAAAGTCAACATGCACAAAAGAAGAAATTGCTAATAATGCATTTCCTAGGTTGATTGAGGTTCTAAAGTACCTAGTAGCACTGTCACCACTATCAGAGCTGTCCGAGTCACTGCCACTGCTGCCGCTTGAACTGCTACTATCACTACCACCACTGTTTGCAGCTCTTGCTTCTTCCTTTGGAGAACTGGGAACGGATCCATTTCCTCCTTTCCAATTTGCAGGATGGGAATCCACATTTGTATCTGGATGGCTGTCACCTTCAATTATTTCTAAATCTTGGCTCTCATCCCCTCCTACACTGACCTGATCTGTATCAGGCCCCACTTCATGCTCCTTTGCAATTGCACTTTTTGGCTTTTGATATGCAGGAGCTGGACTAGGTTTGTGAAAATGAGAAGGTGCTTTGGAGTTCTGGTGGCTTAGGTCATGACTTGAGCTATCAGCAATCGTGTCTGGAAGCACTGGAGAGTCAACTAGGGGTGGAGAATCAGCAGCTGCATTCTCAGGGGAGCTGCATGCAAAACAGATGTACAACATTAGTTAAACCCTGCATAAATCTTGTGAAATACTGCTAAGCCTGTGCCTACAAGTATCTGCAAACTGCCTATACAGACGAACATTTCACAACAACGAAGTAGGACAATGATTGCATTAAACTTAACATGATGTCTTCAGTCGTAGTGAATATAGATTACTAGCTTCCAGAAATGAATACTCTTCCTCTAAAGCATGCATGATAAAGAAGAATCTATACAGCCTATGAATTGCAAAATATACTCAAAGACAGCAAAAACTTTTAAGATTTTCTTTCTACCTTCCACTATTTGGAGATGGTTTTGCATAGGTCACTCCCTCCTTCAACATGTACTTCCCAGGCGCATGGTATGAAGCAATCTGCAAATACACTGGAAGTGAGTCCCAAAAGGTTGCCTACATATGATTCCAGTCACAAAGACAGTACAATCAATGACAAGTAACAGACTTCCAGCAGAAATTCAAATAACCCATCCACACGATTCATGCACTGCATAACAAACAACACATTGTAAAGACAGATTATTTTATCAGTTACTTTAAAAATGGCACATTACCGCTTTGATGGCCTTCTCGATGGTCTTTCTCTCTGGCTTGACATGGGGCATTTGTTCTCCTAAAGCTTTTTCCACCGCCTGCAAGCCAACCACATCAATCAGTAAATCCTCTGCTAGAAAACTTACCCTCACCACCAGTCTTGCATATTATTCCTCCATACTCTCTACATTGAGAATCAAAAGAAACTGGTTTTGAGCATAAAGGTATGGAATTTTCCAACTTTACTTTATATTGGACTGAAAGACTCAAGAAATTCACCTTGATGGTCATGCCTTTAGGATTCTCTGTAAGAAGATTGATGAGACTATTGCGCAAGTCACTTGCACTGATTACTCCTCCAGGTCTGGCAGGGCCAGCTATGTCTGGTGTAGTTGTAGCAGGACTGGGTGTGCTATCTGTCTGAACTGCAGAAACACTTTTACTAGGGGCCGTGGCAGGAGCATCTTCATCACTAGGTTTCACCTTAGGAGGGGGCAACAAAGCAGCTGATATCTTCATAGGTGGAGGAAGTTCAGGAGATGCCACTGAAGCCGCCTTGGCTGCTTTTGCACTGGCTATGACTGAAGCTGTAGAAGCCACTGGCTTTGGTTTTGGAGCAGGCACAGAGACTGCAACTGGAATTGGAGCTGTATCACAATCCATAGAAGAACAAATCAGCTTGAACAATCTCAATTGAGGTTAACAAAATCATCCAGGACCAACATCGTCACACTTTACTAGATTTGATGCTTGGGGCTGCTTGACCACTTTGATAATGTCCAGACTGTAGATTTGTCACTGACTCTGATCCACTGTAACATAGACTCTGGCAACAAGTCGTGTGCAAAGATAACAGCATTTTGATGCATGATAAACAAGGACATACTTTGGAAGTGCCCAGCTCCAATGCTATGACACAGCACTAGGGGTTTCACCAGTGAAAACAAAATTTGATGATTATAAAATAGAACCCATAAAAACTAGAACACAGTACCACAAAATAATGCATTCCACTATAGTTGCACGATCTAATTCTCCGTTTGGATTGAGAATTTACCAGGGCTACTTGTCGACATCTTCATCTTCTTCATTGGAGGCTGATGCTTGGTAATGATTGGGGCTCTCCGGCTACTTGCTGTTCAAACCATCACATACAATATCAACAATTTAGGTTATTTAGGTGAAATTGTACTGCAGTAAACTCAATCTTGGAAGAATATGGCCAGTCAGTGTTCCTCAGTGGTGTAGTAGTGTTTAATCGTCAGGCTTGAAAAATGGTGAGAACACAGCACATCTCTTTCCAAGATCCAAGACAGTAGCCAAGATATACAAGGTATCTGATTTCAATACATCTGACAGATACACTTACCATCACCAACACCAGATGTATTCTGATTTTTCACCATGGAATGAGTTGGATCCAATATGATTGCCCTGCAAGTTCCAACAAAGGGCAAGACAAGAGTTTCAGATACAAAAGTTTTATCAAATGCACATGATAAGATAAAGCAAAAACAGCCTCCATGTCACAATTCCCTCAGAATAAATCGCCTACTTTTAAACCGACACCATGGAAAAAAGACAATCCTCTGGTGAACAAAAGGGCCTAAACCAACGTTCACAGTAATAAGTTAATATGTCAGGGACTGACCTTGTTAGGTTTCTTCCTATTCTCCATTCCTTTTATTACAACCTTTTATGATGGACTACTTGGTGAACTAAGGCTCCAGACAAAACAAGCAAGGTGAGTATCAGTACTAGAACAAGGACTGGGTGAAAATAGCACAGCAGTAGCATACTGCTTCATCACTGCCTCATGAATAAGTATATTGAATGAATCTATACGTCGAAAAACATAAGCCAGATTCTTACTTCCGAGACTTCTGTTTTTGCTCGGCCTCCTTAGACCGGTTCTTGACTCGGTCCTTCTCACTTGCATTCAAAGTTCGAAGGACTGACAGTTTCCGCCACACTGAACCTGCCTCCTTCAGAATGCCATTGCCATCTTCACCCCGTCGTTGCTCCTCAAAAATATCACACAAGTCTCCTGGCTCAGGAGCGGACGCAAACTTAAACTCCTCATCTCCAATTTTGATGACCTGCCCGCTCCAAGCACACATTTCAATCAGCAACTCATTGCACTACACGTCTGGGCAATGTTACACGATAGGACCAAGAAAGGTAACAATCACCAAACCGAAGTGAAAAGTGAATGAAGTGATTTCATGAGCTTCACATTGTGCAGGATTGACACTCAGTAAACATAAGCACCAATAACTACAAAATAACACTAGAGCAGATACATCAACTTCCAGAGTACAATTCCAATTCCAGAAATATAAATTAAGCAGCCTCTTGAACACCCTCAAGTGGACGACTTAGACAACGATAAAGTTGTCCATAATCGTCAATATGCTCAGATCCCTCTTTCCGACAGAAAAGACTCGCCAACTAATCTTGAACATCATAATGCAAGGTATTCTTGTGTTTTTCGTACACACGTACTAAGAATTTACATCCCAATGTCGGCAAGCCATCGTGAGCGTGGCACAGTAATAGCATCATCATCGCCTCAGCAAAATTGTGAAGGATTGAACTTTTAAGAGCTTAAGAATCTCATCTCAGTGAAGGTATCATGATGCGCATTTCCATGCAAATTCCAAGTTGGTTAGGGTTTCAGAATTCAATGTGCACCGAGCTTCATACCATACCTAACCTAAAGGAATTTGTGAATTGCACGGATGTCCACGAATAGGTCAAGTGCCAGCTCATGAAAGGGAGGGGAAGGATCCAGAGGAGAAAGCATCATGAGTGAGAGGAGAAAGGAATGAGATGAGAATACTCGCATGAGGGATGGAAGAAAATGAATGAGAAGTATCTGCAAAGAATCCTACAAAGGGGAATTGGACTCCGCTTTGCAGTGTTGTACGCGTAATCAATTGAATGCAGGGGAGAAGGACCATCCGAAACCATCATAATGTGCAGCGCAGAGCAGGATGAGACGGTTGCCTTGATACGATGTCCAGAGAGAGAGAGAGAGAGAGAGAAAGAGAGAATCATGCGCATATGCTCGTTCGTCATCTTCATCAGATGATGATGATGATGATGACAACTTAACCAGTTACAGCAATTCTTTTCTACATGACTGCCATCACCTAAACTTCCCAACCCAAGCTGCCGCAATTCCTGAAGTCCGAGAATCGACTGGTTGCGTCAATTGATTGCAAACTTACGTGACCAGCCGGGGTGACACCGAACTTCATCAAGCACGCACCGCCCTCGGCCTCCACGCGCTTCAGATCTCTCAGAAGCTCCGGAGTGAGACGAATTGCCATGGCGAACGGCCGCACCTTCCCTTCCTCCTGCTGTAGCAGCTGGAAGCTCTCCTCCTGCGAGGACGCCATCGCCATCCCCATCCCCACCCGTTCGGCCCTCCCTCCCCCTCCTCCCCCTCCTCCCCCTCCTGCCCCTCCTCTCGCGTTCGGATTCCCTCCATTCCCCTCCGCGCCTATCCGCCTCCCCGGAGTCGCCTCCTTGCCCATGCTCATGCCCAGCCCATTGCCCAAGCTGTGCCTTCGCAACGGCTGCACCGCCATCCCCCGCCCCAGAGGCGGGGGCGCAGCGGCCACCATGCGAGCGGCCGCGGCCCGGCTCGCGCCCCGGCCGCTGTGCTTGCTGGTGCCCGACATGGTGCGCGCCCTAGGGTTTGGTGGCCATGGCAAACGCCCTCTTGGCTTTGGCTTTCGCTCTCCCCTCCCCTCCCCCTCTTCCTCTTCCTTCTCCGCCCTCCCTTCTTCCCTTGTCCCTTGAGCCGATGCCCCCTCCGCCGGCCTGCCCGCTCACCTCACATTACATTACATTACATTACTCTTTCCCTCTTTCTTCCTTCCTTCCTTCCCTTCCCTTCCCTTCCTTCCCTCCCTTCCTTCCTTCCCAGCCCCCGCCCCAGCGCTTGCTCGCTCCCTTGCCTTCCCTTCCCTTCCCTTCCCTTGTCCTTCCTTCTCTCTCTTCTGCGAGACGACTCACTGACTCACCCCACATCTACCGCCCGTGTACATTCCTCCTCCCTCCCAAATCTCCCACTTGTGTCCTCCCTCCGCTTCTCCTTAATCTTGTACCTTACTCCACTTTTGTCAAGCAACTTGGTTGGTTGGTTGGTTAGTTGGGGCTAAGGGGTTAAGTAAACTCCTAATGTCCCTCGAGACATTAGAATGTGGTCTTGGGTTCATGGGTACGTAGTGCCCCCTTCGCATTGGTTGGAGGTTCTTTATGAGAAGAGAATATAGTTTGTTTTTATTTATTTATGTTGAGGAGGGGGGAGTATGCGAGGTTTATTTTATGATGATGTTTTGAAACGTGAGAACTGGGTTTTTTTCGTTTTGTTCATGGACATGTGTTGAGTTTCGTGATCAGTCTCTCGACCAGTGAATGGATTTCCGGGCAGAATTGTTACTATCGTGAAGATTGTTGACTCACAACCCTTGAATGTGTGTGTGTGTGTGTGTGTGTGTGTGTGTGTTTATCTTCAAAGAATTTGCTGTTGGGAATGATTTTCTCCGTCTACTTTGACAACAAAATATGGTCAAGGTATTTATTTATATAGATACTACAATTTTCAAGAGTTGAACTTAAATGGTTCATAAGAATTGCTAATTGTGTTTGTTTTGTCTCAAAATTTGGTATGTGTATCACCACGATGATATCGTATGCATGGTTGAAAGATAGAAACAATACATCAACTTTGGTGAAGTGAATGACAGGTTTTCAAGTTCATCAACAAATGTTGTTGACACTCTACACATAGGACCACTGTCTTTCATGCATTCTAAATAATTCATTAATCTTCATAAGATGAACATGTATATGAAATATTCCATACAAACTAATGGCATCCTCATTTTCTGAAGTTTTTGTCTTGAAAATGCTCGCATGAAGCAAATTCACAAGCTCGGTTGGTTTTTCGCATGTAAGTGCATCAGACACCTCATTTAGTGTGACCCAAATTAATCATCATTACTCCACGTAAGAGATCTTGCAATCAACACAACACTTGTTGCTCCATGACACGTCACGGAGGCTACTCTCGTGATCATGGCCCATCAATTTGAAGACCACACAAAAGTCATATGTGGCGTTCTAGATCATAGATTTAGTGTAGTTCCCGCCCAAGGGACTTCCCCTTTCAATTACTATGTGTGAAAGGCAATAGGGTTGTGTAGAGGATTTTGTGCTCATGTAGACCACCTTGAAACCCCCATTGTATTATGAGTATCAATGTGTCCTCCATAGTAGGAGGTAAACTTGCAAACTCGTATACGTGTATATACATTATACAAAAAGCTAACATATCAGTTTTATGGAATTTGCATATATATATATATATGAGAGTCAATGTGGCTCTAGAATGAACGTGCCATAATAATATGCAAACTCTTTATCTTGTTACAAATTACTAAACCTAATACCATGTCCCATATTGTCTATTCTACTTGTTGTAATATGATGGCCCATGCTAGTCTATGTTCATGCATGAAACATAGTATTTGTGAAAACGTCAAATTCACACATGATTTTATTTTCCAAGACTGACTCACTTTCTAGTCTTGTGAAGTGCACTTTAACTTTGGGAAAAAAATCATTTTGAAACTAATTTTTTATGGGCATCTATGGTACAAGTTCATAGATTACACGAGAAGTCTTTTATATCATGAATGCTATGTTTTGATTGCTATCAAGAGTGCTTGAAGTAATAATGAAGAACATAACATTCGTGATATAAAAAAAACTTCTTCCCTCGTTATCACTTGCACATGCTACTAGCATTTTGTAAAGACGTCCATATGTAGTTGGCAAAAGCTGCCTCTAACGACCAATTCGAGCCAACCTTCCTTGTATTCGATTAACGACATTTGTGACATTTTTGTATGCCATGTGACATTTTCATGTATACCATGTTATAAACATCACTCATTTTTGTGAAGATGTTTATCATGACGCAAACAAGGAGAATGTAACTTATTCTAACATCCCGGGCAAGAATTTTCAAATGCACTTCACATTGAACTTGAACATGAAGGGGGTTTTGTGTGTTCAAATATCACATGGTCATCCATCACCAACATGAACACTTGATCCTATCCATGTACAGAGAACATTAATTGGCCCACAACAATAAACACTAGCGGAAAAAAAATAGTGATATAAAAATTATAACGCAACCCTCAATAATAAGCCTTACATCCATTGTGGTGGATCGAATGATGATGAATACTAGTAAGGCCCATGCTAGTTCAGATATTTAGTGTAGTCCCATCATATCATTATTTAGATCCATAACATTGTTCTATGGGACTGACAATATTCCACATAATATTTTCCATATTCATATTGAAGGTGGGAATATTATGTTGATTATTGTCAGTCCCACAAAACATTGTTATGGATCTGAATAATGTTATGGGTGGAAATAGATCTCATATACTGTAAACTTTTGTAATGATAGTGATGATTTTCATCATTTCCCTTTTGTTTTAACTTATGTACTATCCCAAGGACGACATGGCTTCAACGACCCATAGGGGACTCAAGGCCCAAAATCTACCTCACACGGTCATTCCAATATCCCATAAGGAATCTCCCACTTCTACCAGCTTCTAAGTTCCTTGTTGAGTGTCGATGATGATGTGTTGTCCATGCAATACCAACATGTGAGTCCTAGGCAATCGTCATGCATTGGTAAAAGAACACATTGTAGATTTTTCAGTGACCAAGGACAAGTTTCTACTAACACGAGACAATTGTCCATGACTCGTATGCTTGTTGTAGTGTAGGAGGTGTTCAACGGACTCGAGTCTTTATTGGTTGAAGATTCTTCCTTCCTATTTCCTATAGGTCCATAACCTTGTATCTCACTCAACTTTTAGCTTTAAGAAAAGTAACAACTTGTTTGGAATTGGTGTTGAGAACATTGCATGAGTCAAGACATGTTCCAAAGGCACCTAGTTGATCAAAATAAAATTGGTGATTTTTATGATGTCTTTTTATTTCAAATCTTCTACTTCCAAGAGGTTTCAATTCACAACAACTACCATTGGGGGGGGGGGGGTAAAAACATGTCTTTCCCAATTTTGTATTTAGTCGATTTTAATTGGGTCCCACTAGATTAAATTGGGGTTATGACCCCGACTCATGAGTAGTGTAGGCTTAAAGTAGCCCCAATATAAGTAATTGGGCTATGTAAAGTTTTCTTCAGTTTCACCATGTCCCATGGCAAATGCCACAAAACTTTAGCCACTTTGGAGTATCCATTGAGTGTTGACATGGATCGATTAAGATTGGGCCAAGATTATCAACTAGACACTAGACATGTTCATCTTATATATATATGGAATGTCAAGGAATTAGTGTTAGTCACACTAATGAGCCTATTTATTGTGCACTCATTGATATTATTTTGTATTAGCATTGAACTTCCAATTAAGTGTGAAAAAAACCCTACGCTATAAACCAAACCTACACTAAAAACCAAATTTATTGTAGCCCACACCATTCATTATCAACCCATTTATTGTCTTGTAATCATTGGATGGGAACTAGAGCGGGTATCAATATGTCATATGACTTTTGATGCTACATGATAACTCATGAAGACAACTTTAATCAACACAACACACTATTTTAAGGCTACACCAAATTAGATATTTAATGTAGTAATGTGTATTTGTAGACTACAAATTATCCTTCCAGTGGATGTGCACATAAAGCTACGATTTAGTGTGGCCCACACTACAACAATCATCATTGACCCATGTAAATGATATTGCAATGATTGAATGGCAACCATAGAAGGTGGCATGGGGCGCATGTCAAAGTGAGATGTGCCTTGGTATACTAAACAATGTTTAACATGGCACACTAAATGGTGTTTAACATGGTGCACTAAATGTAATGCCATCCTAAATCAAATGTTTGAAGTATTGAATCTAAGTGAGGTGTGCAAAGTGATCAACCCTTGCCCTCTCTCAGAGGGAAGCTATTTCATGAGTGATGAGCAGTAAGTAGTAACATATGAGCAATGAATCCAAATTTAGTAAATGTGCACAAGTGCAGGGTTCCTAATCTAAATTTGACATTGTATTAATTGCAAATTTATGTCATAATTTGCAAATATTTTGAAGGAAGCAAGAGTGAAGGGGACCATTACCATGGATTGTTTACAATACTTTCAATCCATTGCTAAATTTTATTATAACAATCTAAACCAATACAAGTCATTCACTAACATGTGGCTCAACACAACACTTGCAACATTACTCACACTCTACAACACCTACAAGTTAAAGTAGTTGCATTACCTCATTGTAAGTATACGTAGGTGCATGAATGAACTTATCACTCTCGTAGTCCATCTTGCACATAAATCTAAACACGTACTAAAGATGTTTGTAGTACACCCATTTCCCTTTCTTTCCCAAAGCCATAGATGACATTTTCATAAAATCCAGGCATGTGCAATGCGGGATGTTGCCAATTGTGACATGGCATGTAATATCCTCCTTAGAAATGATGTTGATTATCACTCCAAAACCCAAGTACGGAATGACAGTGATTCCAACAACATATTACCCATAATCTATGAGTTCGACACTCTCCCACTGTTTTGTGATCCTTAATAGGTGTTGTTGGATTGCAACGCACTAACTTCCCCAACCTAAATGTAGGGTGGATGTCCAAGTTTGGGGGGGGGGGGGGGGCACGGAAATGCGACCGAGGGATGGGGAGGGTCGTCATTGTTGAATGCCTAGAACGAAGGCATATCGTAGACATGCTACTAACCGTGCATATTTGGGTTTCAAATGGTTTTCCACAAGGTGGGTTAAACCTTTTTAATTTATTTTTTAAAATTTGTAATTAGTAAATGAGATGAGAGTATTGTGGTAAAATGAAATGACAATTGTATTTGAAAAGTTGTAACCTTTCTACAATCAAGTTCACAACTATATGCATCAATGTGTGATCAATGTGCCATTCACTAACCGTGCATGTTAGGTTTCACTAAAGGAGCTACAAATGTTGCCCTCTTCTTTGTAGGCATAGGAAATTGATGAGGTTTTGATATTGTCCTTTTGACTTGTGTAGCCATTTTCTTCTCAAGTTGTTGTTGAAATTTTTGCTTCTTTTTTGGCCATGGCAAGGTCTGCTCTTTTCATCTTCATCAAATTGCTACATCTACACCTTGCTATGTGATTCGACTGAAGGAAACTCCATGATGAGTGTGAGTTGACAGTGATGTTTTAGGTCATTGGCGCGGTCATGATTGAGTTTGAGAGACATCGGACGGTTGAGATTGCATGTGATATAATTTGACGGCCGAGATTATAAGTACACGGTAAGTGGCATGGTGGAGTATCGTGACATGCACGGTAAGTGGTGTTGCACGGTTAGTAGCATGTCTATGATAGTACCTCCCTTCGTTGCAATTGAAATCCAACATCCTTGAGCACCAACACCTCCTTCCTCGACAAATTGGTTCCTATCTTTACTGACCAATTCCTCGGCAGATTAGGCCAATCCAACACATACTTGTTCTTGTTGCCACTCACATAACACTTAATTTCATTAGTGCAAAACCACAACTAATATTTTGTAGAACTCAATGACCCCTCTATGCATTGACAAGTTGCCCAGGTTTTGGGGTGAAGAATGGAGTAATTTATTTTGTCATGTCGATGAGAGTCGCAATCAACACCCAATGGTAGGTTGAGTTCTTGTTTGGTGGACCGAACACCTTGGACCCCTTATGTGCACAATCCCCAATGTTAACATCTTCTGCCCCCGGGTAAGACTACATGGCATTATGCAACATCTTTGGATCTCCACACTTGGTAGGCGTATTGAGTTTCAAGGATGTGGAATCATGACCATTACCATTAGACCCCCCCCCTTTCAACATGCCCTACAACTCACAATGTGCATGAATGCAAAGATGATGTCGTCCATTGTGTCTTCATATAAAGAAGTCATCTTGTTGCTGAATTGTTAGACTCATTTGTTGTGTACAATCTCTGTAAAGTTGCACGTTGGCATTTTTGCATGTTTTTCTATTGTCATATCTTGTGAATAATACATAAGTATATGGTTGAGAAACACAATATTTTTTTAATATTGAAGTAAATAAACCAACATTGATTAATGCAATTCATGATGCACTTGCAATTAGCATATGACCACCCCATTGTTGATAACGGAAGTGCAAGAACCCCAAGCATATTGAGAATCTAGGAATGTCCTTTTTATGTGGCAGCTCCAAATGACAACCACCGTGAATGAATCACGTGATACTTAATCTCAGCATCGTACATTGCCTTTGTATCCTTGTAATTCTTGCATATTTGCTTGTGTCAAAACCAGAAGGATGGTGTGATGTACTTCAACGTCACCTTATCCAAGCTTACAAATTAGTGAAAAAGATATGTACGCTCATGTGCAACCATGGCCAGACTTGGGTCACCATCCCCGTAGATCCTTCTCACTGCATTCTAATTAGCTTGAGCACTATTTGCCATGAACCCTTCAAAGTTTACATGTGGCACTCCATTTTTTGCCATGGTAGCATTCAATTTTTTTCCAAAAAAATGAATTGTGTTGCACCATCCTCAAATTGCATGTCACAACACACAATTGTCAACATTTGGTAGTATCTATCGTTGTACACGTGGCATGCCATTGTCATCCAATCCTTCAAATGTTTGGTGTGGTCAAATATTATCTAAGCATTCTCCATGCCCCCCGACATGCATCCTCTTTACAAACTCCATACCAGTGCCTACATGGTCTAAGGACATCTTGAAAACAAACACTTTGTCCTTTGATTGCCCTAGGAATCTACTACTATGGACAAACTTGAAAGCGGAATGGTCCTTGAATGCCATAATACTATTCATAGTCCCCATTCCACTCCGCACATAACACTTTTATCCAAACACAAAGTTACGACAATTCAAGGACGCAAGTATGTTGAATTTATCCATGACAACCTCAAAGGACGAACCAACCAAGTGATGGCCTTCGTCAATTGTAGGAGATTTAAGTAGGTAGTCAACCCAAAATTGTTTGCTTGCAACCATCACTATGACTAAGTTTTTTTTTGTCGTAGGTGTTTTCAATACTCCATTCATGTTGAATCGAGAAGGTAATCATGGTGTTACATCTTGGCAATGACATATTAATAGGCCACATCATCAAGATGCAAATTGACATTGTTTATTAGACTTGCACTATGTTTTGAGTCAACTTGTTTGATGGGTATTCTACCAAATGCTATGCATGATATTAACAAGTGTACTTCTTTACATTCTTTACATTGCAATAATTATTATCTTTGGATATGAAAAAATTATTGATTGTCTTTCATGTATGTTGATGTTGTCTTCTTCATGTCAACTGAAAGTGTTCACATGTAATTTGGTTCATAAACTCCATCGGGTGAGGACTTTTGGAATCATAAAGTTGGAGGATTTTGAGGACCTCCTTACCATTGATCAATACTTAAAATGTATTAAGAAGTGTGGAAAGGGTACTTGGTGTATTCTCATATTGGAGGTATTTAGGCAATTGTTTTACAATAAATTTTTAAATTTATTTTATGTATAGCATGAGATAAACCTCTATGACCAAAGAAGCATTTTGTAAATTCAATGAGAAAACCCCTCTTCAATCGAGAATGGCAAAAAAAAATTTAAAAAAAAAACAATGGAATGTCATGCATGATGCGATTAAGAGAGCAATAGCAACTATTCATGAAAAAAAGTTGGAAAAGGTTTGGGTTATTACTAATCTCCTAAATGGTGTGGAATTTTTGGATGAGGTGAGCTTCTTTTGTCTTGTGTTGGACAATATTTTGGGTTTGTATTAGTCACTTAATTATTGATATTTCTCTTTGTACATATTAACAACTATTTTGGAGTTTGTTAGGATCTTGACATGTCACTAGAATAATTGCAAATGATTGCAACCACACCACTTGAGTTTGTGTTAAATGTGGCATAGTTCTCGGGGGGTGCACTATACTAAACATGTACGAGTATACGTGAGTGCAGAGGAGGGGTATTGATTTGGACCTTGCCGTATTACGTATACATATGGTATACATGTTATAATTTATAGTTATGTACATATATGGAAGGCCTTTAAAAAGTATACAATAATTGTACTTGTATGGAACTGTTACTATACTACATATCATAAGTTTTCATATTGGATGAAATTAGGATTAACTAGGATTAACGATTTTCGTTAGCAACCTTATAGGGTAGTATGAACCATGGACAAGGTGTCAAGGTAATATCGGGGAAAGAGGCAGTATTAGGGTTTTGAAATGATTCGTTCAGCTCAAAGTAACAAGGAGATTGGTTTATGTTGGTATCAAAAAGGGGCTAACAACAATTAGACATATGATCTTACTGATCATTTGATGGTAGACTTAGAGACAATAATTGCATTGGCTACAATGACATATATTGGTGAATCAAATGTTTATGAGTTACATCCGGGAGATGAAAAAGTTTTCAGCGACTTTGCTGATGAAAGCTAGGATATTTTGTTATACATATTATAGGGGTTGATTATTGTTCAAAAGTATGTTTGTATACCTATGTTAATGACTATATATGAATGGGTATTTTTTGTGTATACATATTGTCACTTGTATATTTATTATTGCAATTGTATGTGTATTACTTCATTTCACAAAAAATAACTTGTATATAGGGGGTTTTTAGAGTATGCAATGAACGCACGTGATTCTAGGTTTTAATGAAAGGTGCACCCCCCGAAACATAGTTGCAGTGGTGGAACTCAAGTGACATGTCCAGGAATCATTACGATTTTTAATGAAGGATGTCAAGAAGAGAGAGCTTGAGAAATGTTTAATCAAATCTTCACTTTGGGTACATATTGTCTCTTGTCATTTTGATTTGAAATTTATAATATTTTATTTGTAATCAAAATCTTTGTTGTGTTCTAAAATTGGAGGATGGTTTTGTCAAATAATTCGGGAATATAAAGAATAACATGGATGAGAAGATCAATTGGGACGTTCGCATCTTGAAGTCTTCAATTTATGTTGAGAAATGGCACATTATGTTATAGTCAAAGGCTTTCCAATTATTATTATTATTATTATTTTCTTCAGTGGACAAAATGCATTAAAAAAATTTCCTATCTTTTGTAGAGTCTATGGCGAAGGTAATGCTATAAAATGGATAATCTATAGGTAATATTTTGTTTTCACTTCCCCTTTACTATTGTCTTTCCAATATTATCCTAATATTGATTTATCTTGATTAAAATGATGTTTTTTTTGTTTCCAAGCTATTGGCTTCTGACTCTATCTCCTTTAGCTATTTCAAAGCAGTTTCGCATCACGGGGTTGACATGTCTATCAACAATTGTATTTTCTTTACAACTCAACTGAAAATTTGGGAACTTCCGACATTCAAATAATGCCCTGGGATCCTAGAGTGTCCTCTAACATTTCACATATTAGAAGAGGCTAGGAACCATGCTTGTGCAATAGAATTATTTGCGGATGATTTTGAAACGATAGATGTGGAGGATGAAGTGCCAAAGAAAGAGGTACAATTGGGTGTACTGTAAAAGGTAAACGAAAACGTGGCGCAAAGACCAAAGAAGGTGCATCTCAGGATGTTGTCATTGCACCCAAATCTAGTCCATCTACACCTATTCTTAGTCCTTTAACGCCTACTCCTAGTCCATCTTCGTAGAATGGATTTATGCCTCCTCCCACTCCTTGTACTTTGTGGTCCCAACAGTTGCCAAAAACCAGTGTGAGTGATGCTTCACCTTCTAGTATATTTTTGTTCGGTTTTGTTGAGAAAACGTCAATACCAACAATGATGGATAATGGTGCAGATGAGAAGCCACTAATGGTAAGAACATTCGATTTTGTATAAAATGTTAGTTTATTATACTTTGTGAAAGCTTCTTTTATATTTCATTCTTTTCAATACATGGTAAGTATTATTATTATTATTATTCTAATTTGTATCTACTTAGGGAGCAAAGAAAAAGGGGTTTTGAGCAAAAAAGAAAGGTATTTTTGGAGGCTTGTTTATTTGGAGGGTTGATTCAATAAAACTTTATTTACCATAGGGTCTTCCCATGCCAAGTGTGTCTTTTCTCCTACTAACATCCTTTTGGGGGGGGGGGCGGGGGGTTCATTCCCATATTCTAGAAAACTATGTGAGTATAAATATAGGGCTCACTTCAAAATTGCAACCTACAAACTATAAAATATGTACTTCTAACAAAAGCTTAAGTTATATAATGAACTTCAAGGTATATGTAAATTATTGTGTTTACAAATTAATCATGCTAAAAATGTTTTAAAACTAACATACCATAGGGTCCGGTAGGCTAGGGCTTTAAATAATATAGATTAGGGCCCCACATCATGGATGAGCACCATTAGATGACATCTCATGCATGTCTCTTGGTAGTTGGATGTAACTTGCCATGTTAAATACGAGAAAGGCTCCCAATGGGATTGTGCATTATGTTTGGCTTTGTGGCTTTCCATGTTGAGTTTGTGAGAGCTCTTCAAAGTTTTCCTATCTGTGCAAACTCCCACCATCTTGCGAACTTGGCAAATGTTGATGGTTGATTGTTGAAGGTTGGATAGTAGGCGCAAGTGCATAGTTGCGCTCCTTAAGTGCACCCATTTCAAACTTCATCTTTCTTAATTTTTGGTCTTTTGCTCGCTTGATATATGGGTAGGGTTTATGGTTTTGAATTCTTGTTATGATTTCTCAATTTTTTGGGGGAGCATTGTCAATGCAAAGGAGGGGTCAACATCAGGAGAAGGCGTTCATATGATTTGGTTGGTGGTTGTCATGATGTAATGGTTGTGAAAACCCAAGCTCAAAACCCTAAGAAATCCCTTAGAGAGCTAATGTCGCAAAAAAATGATATCCCCTAACTAAGTCTAAATGGTGGCATCCACCACCTACTTCACAATTCCCAGGTTTTGTTGGGATTTATTATGAAAATTGTAATTATTTATGCTAAAATACCATGGATATGGAGTAATATGCTAGGTTGCATTGATGGCCAACAACTTGACCATTAGTGTGACCTCATGACACTTGGCATTAATGAGTTGACTAATACATCCCAAACATAGTTTCCGTCATTAGTCTTGAATGCATGAGCTAATTATGGTTGTGTTAGGCTTTGCAAAATGACTCTAACATCTCCTAGACATTAGAGTTATTTGTAAGCAAAGCATATGAAACCATGCATTTAGTCCCAAACCATGAGTTTATGTGAATTAACATAAAGTCACTCAAGTTTTATGAATGCTTAAATGCCATATACAAAGAGTGGTGTCAGACTATTAAATACCAACTTTCTAACTTGTCCTATTAAGATGGGTGGGCCAACCTAGACTTGTAAAGGGTTACTTTATAAGTTAGGACAACAATCCCATGCGCATACCCTATTTTATATCCTAAGTTTCTCTCAAAGTTTAAGAGATGAAAAGAGGAGGTCCCAAAAAATTCACCCAACTTATAGGCTTCAGAACATGACAAACTAATGAGCTCTTAGAAGAAAGTTTATGATCAAGCCCATGATTTTGTCCCTTTTTGAGGGACTTTACGGAGAACTCCATTGCCTTCGTCCCAATTCCAAAGCTCTCGTTGCTCTCACTCAACAATGAACAAGTGTAAGTTGTCAAAACACAGTTTTTGCAAAGAAAAAATGTCACCATTGGCCTCAAATCAACCATGCCTGCTCATTACAACACTCCATCTCAAATGCCCATTTACACCAACAAATTTAAGCGTGGTTTAATGAAGACGATTAAGCAGAACTTAAGTTAGATGGGTTTTTAATGGTTACTTCTTCCAAGAAGCCCACTTCTCCTAGACTATGAAACACATGATTAGTACAATACAGGTAGCAAATACAAATCTAGGGTTTTAAGCTTACGCATTTAAGATATTGAACTACGTGCTCAAAAATTGATAACTATAAAAGCCTTAAACATTTCTCATAATTTTTGGAGTTCATATGGTTATCTTATTTATGATCAAAATGAAGATTCTCGAACTCATCAAATGTTTATGTATAGGTCCCCTCAATTATGTTGACTATTGAAATTAGAAAGGTTGTCAAATTTTGAGCATGTAGTCTGATTTATTTTAGACCCGTCTCTATTTGGTGTCCATCCTTAAAGCCACCCCTACTTAACAACATAACACTCAAATATAGGTATTCTAATAAGAAAATTGATTGAATAAGGGTTATACATACATACATACATACATACAGTTTGTTCAATGTAGTAGGATAATGTGTTTGAGGATAATGTGGATTTTGAAACCATGCCTAGATAAATCACCCTAGTATTTATGTAGTAGTTAGAAGGTGTTGACCCGAATAATGACTTGGGTATACAAAGGTGTTTGTCATGTACATCGTTTATGGTAATTAATGCCACGTACACTATTTACAAAGGGCCTACATCAGATGCCTTGAGGTCTCAAAGTGTCACATCTGCTAATCGTCAACATGATATTATTCGTCAACATAAGTGAGTTCTTTAAGTGCAAAATTATTTACATTACAACATTTAGCGTAGCGCATTGGGATACTTGGAACGATAGTTATGCATTTTGGTATGCAAGGGGAAGATCTTATTGAGCATACTAATGGCAAGTGTCGTGTGTTTACATTTTAGTATCCAAGGGGTAGATATTATTGAACATACTAATGCCAAGTGTCAATATGTACACTTTAGTCAAGTTGTAGACTATTGTGTAACATAGGCATACACCTCATAATATTATTGAACGTACTCATGCCAAGATTTCAGTAAGCGTAGTTGAACTCCAAGTGTCATGAGGCGACACTAATGGTAAAGTTGTTGGTCATTAGTGCAACTTAGCATGTGCCTCAAAATAGGATCATTGACACTATTACACGTGTGACAATACACACCGAAAGCGGTGTAGTGATATCAACCAACTATGCATATTTGACCAATATTATAATCTCAATATTGGTCGAATGGGCTCTTTGATACCATTGTCAATATTGTGTACTTGACACCTTGCATACACCTATACAACAAACAAAAACCAAAAAGAATTAACTAAATTGATCAATTTCAAATTTATTAATTTATCAATATTGACTTTCAATATCAATGTCAAAATGCCCACATCCACTCACAAATCACTCTAATTTCTCAAATGACTTTTATCTGAATTTCTAAAAATTATCTTCTAGTGGTCTGAGATGACCCTAATCTACCGGATGAGAGTACAATGGTACCCAAACCAAACTGAGTGGTTGGTGGTTCGATTCCCGGCTGTGAATTCGTCTCTCTACTTGATGAAAAACTAGTCATGTGGTCAAATGCTTCATGTGTTCCATAATTAAAATCAAATAAATCCTCTAGTAATCTTTGAACACATGACATTCTTCAACAACATCACCCTTCACGATTGTAACTTCCCTACCTAATGTTTGATGTCTCCTCCGAATAAGAAATTTGCCCCATTTGAATTGAAGCTAGAGTAGGATGTGCCTTATTCAATTGGAAGACATGATTCTGCAACATTGAGATGCTATGTTCGGCCTCGGATATCGAAGAATAATATTCCCTATGATTTTTTTTTGAAGTTATATGCGATTTGGATATGATAAGCATATTCCGAGTCTTTGATTCTCGTAAGGTCCTCTATTGCAAAAGTTGACTACTATATTGCTTGTAAAGGTGATGGTGGGTAGTGAGAAGGATCTATATAAAGGGTTTGTGGTACTACCATCAAATAGGGTCCAAACTCATAGGTGTTATTTTGTTAAGTTAAACATGTTCCTTCATAAGTAATCTTTAAAGCACACCACACAATTTATTTTAATTAGGGTGTACAATATGAACTCAAAGCATCCACATTTTGGACATGAAATGGTACATACTAATTGGTATCACTAATTATGATAGTTGGATATTCAATGTGTATGGATGTGTAACACTCTAAGGGCACTGGGTCATTAACATTACGAACAAGAAAACGGTAGAACCGTGAGGCTTTGTCCTTTCTTATGAAAGATTACAAGTGTATATAGTTATACACTTTGCTCATGCCAGTTTATGATTATTTACTATACCTATAACCAATTATAATCGATTATATTTTTTTGATACGTTTTAGGAAACAATTATAGTTGATTACATTTTTTGGTAGGTCAAATCGCGATCAACTATAGTTACGAAAGGCAACTAGTTAAGTAATAGTTGAATTAGTTGGTTAGTTGTCCAAGGTATGCAAGCTTTCACCATCCACATTAACTAAATTGGACCAAAAATAGTAGGAACAAACAATGTCCAAGTGTGAACGCAAATTGGTTAGGAAACTCGGGGGGGCCACTGGCGAAAAACGTAGGAACTACGTGCGATAAAATATAGGGTCTTGTATAAAAATTTGGCGTAAAATTTGTAAAATTATTAGATGTAGTATACAGTGCTCTGGAATTGTGAAACATGATTATATGTAATATAGCATTTGACAAAACATGATTAAATTACCTAAGTGGTACATATAAAATAGCATGGAGAAAAAGCGATAGTTTTAAAAATTAAATACTTTGCCACCAAAATATAAAACCGGCCCCACTTTAGACCTTTCGGAAATTGCATAAATGAAAAAAAGAATGCCGGCTAATTGCCTAAATACATTAGGAAATGGGGGCTATCAACCGATAAATTTTGCACTCTCTAGGCCCACTCTCGGGTAAAAATTGAAAAATCTACCTAAGACCTCAAGGTTTCTAGCTGTGTTATCCAACACAACTTTTATTCGTTGGCTCGTGTTGCTTAATGACATGTAATTGCAATCTTTTGTTGTTATTGTTTAGTGTTTTTCTTTGCCCGGACTTCAGTGTGACCCTGAACCCTAAACCCTAGTAAATGTTTGTTTCTCTTACTCTGTACACGTGCTTCTAACGAGAATTCTACTGTATCATACACTTTAAGGAATGGGGGCAATCAAGGGAAAAAAATTACATATAAGTAATATAGGGTACCATAAAATCAACCATCCAAGAATTTATAATTACCAATAGGGTGCAAATAATCACAACAATTTACCATTATTTCAAAAATTAGCATCCCTTATAATCCTTTCTCATAGGTAAATAGCCCCCATTTTAATAGGTCATTATCGCAGGTGTATGCAAAATATACAAGGGAGTGCCCCCCCCCCCCCCCGAGTTAGGAAATTTGCTCTTGAAACATAGAAGTTGATGCATAGTCTCTGTCCTATAGACATAGCCAATAAACTCTTTATTCACGCCGGCCTTGACAGAAGTCTGGAGTTTCTATTTATTTGTAACACTCTCATTTTTACTTTGTCCATATAATAATGTGTATCTTGAAGGAACACGATAGAATGATTTTGTTGACATTTAATTAGATTTTAGGCATTACTATTTTCTTTGCAACTTACAACCACTTGGTGGCAAAATGAGAGTCTCAACATCATGTATGAGTGACTTTGAGGATGTTGAGTTGTTGATGGTAGTAATGTCTATTGACATGTGACGAAACTATTTGATCCACATAAAAGCCCACCAATTCTCTTGGTTGTTTAATGAGGTCCCTCGTGGGGCACAATCAATGTCCACCTTACACAAGGTTCAATAATTTTGTAAGAGACCTCCCAACAATGCGGGACGTTCCTTGTGGAAAATGGGCTAGGTTTTTATGAACATGAAGGGAGATTTCCTTGTGCATTGTTGTTTGTATGGATCACGGAGACTCGGGTTGTCACCCTCGTCCCTAGGACCCTTACAAACAACAATACACTAGAGAAACATCATTCCCTTGTACATTGAACTTATACCACTCAAATTGGTGTTAATCGTCCTTGTGCACACTATGTAACATATCCACACTAATTGAAATAAGAATTTGATTTCTTCTACTTTTTGTTTTGTTTTGCTTTGTTTCATTCCAATTGGTGATTATGAAAAGTGATTATGTCATGAATTTATGACAACTGTATGGTCTACTTGAGTATTCCATAATGGATGTGCTACATGGAGGATGTGGTCTTACCAATGCTTCTTGACCATTAGATGGTTATAAGCTCTTTAAACGTGATTTTCAAATCTACCACCTTTATCAATTATAAACAATATGTATAGTAACCAAGAACAAGGGTACTATCACATCATCCCCATAATTAAATTCTACGTCGTTTATCAACATGTGACATGCATTATGAAATCTACTACACTTATTTGTGCAACTAGGTTGCCCCACACCAATATATTGACATTCCTCACTATTTGGAGCATATATCATCACAACATGTATATACTAGATACCCATCGAGAGGAGAGTGGATGATAGCAGTAGGAACGGCTTGACATCCACCTTCTCGAGTTGGTTATCAATCGTAACTGATTAGTTTTCCCATCATTTTATAGATCTAGTTTGAGAATTATGAATGGTATTGTGCCTCCATGGATGAAAAATGTGATGAATTATGATAAGCCTTCCACTATTGGGTGAACGATTGTTCTTTTTTAATAAATAGATTATTGTGGGTTTTATACATATGAATGAATAAAGTTATTGTTATTTTGGTGATATGATTTTGATCCAAGATAATGCATGGGCAAACCTATTTGCAAAAGCAACCCTAATTGCACATATTAGTGTGGATATCCTCTTACCCGTGCTACAACCATACTATCTTCCATTGATTGAAATTGACGAGATGGTCATCCATGTTATTTGGCCTTATTGTGAGCCACTTGTCTAGTTGGCTTCGTCCCAAACTTGGGATAGAGACATTGTGCGGACTCACTTTGAACGAGTAATAATATAAGAAGTAAGTATGGAGAATAGATGATAGGGTTTAATGGATAAGGTTGACTCGGGCTAAGTCCGAGAACCGGTCTAATAAGGCCCCGGCCAAAACGCCCAAATCCTTCCTCAAATCCTAGGCTATGTAAATCTAGAACCTTGTGCATGTAACTTAACCTCTTATAACCATACACATGAAATCTCCTTTAATGTTTGGTGTGTATGAAACACCGTTGGTTAATAGTATCATCAGAATTGGTGTCTTAAAAGCTCATTGCAAGCATATGAGTCATGGGAAATTTGCATCACTTGGAAATTTGTATGGAAACACAAAAAAATTTGAATTTTTTTCTTCATAGGGTAGTGGTAAAGTGGTAGATTTGCATATGTCTTTCATTGACGTAGGGAAAATTGCCGAAATCGCTTATGTTGATAGTAGTTGCTACTGATGTTGCACAATATAAACCGAGGTAAGATAAGCCAACCTAGTTCACTTACTTCTCTTAAATGGAGACATATATTGGAGTGGTGTATGGATAGGTGTGGATCTAAAAATGAACATAAAAAGACATTTGTTTGGAAGAGATTGAATTACATGCTTAAAAATTGTTCATCATTCTAGATTCAATCGTCAACATAATTTAGGGGAGGGGAGGAGCCTATAAGATTGTTGAATGGGAAAGATAATCTTCACTTTGAGAATGAATTAGATCATTGTATGAGCTCCAAAGATGTGAGAAAAGTGCCTAAGGGCATGATTTGGTTTGCTAGTCGTTTGGCACTACCTAATTGTTGCTTCACATCTTGCATCCGGAAAGTTGCACCAATTTGGCCACTCATACAAGCGGGCCAAACTCATTTGAAACAAAAGCCCGTATATAAGTGGTGTGGCCCTAAGAATGGATACCAAAAAGGCATGTGTTTAGAAGAGATTGGACTATGTGCTCAAAAGGGGCTCAAAACATGATGGCCATTCTAGCATGTGGGCCCAATAGTCAACATAGTTGGGGGGAACCCATATGGTCATTCGACAAGAAAGTTGAAGAGAGTTTCACGTTGAAATGATCAAGATATTCATACATTGAGCTAATCACCTTGCACTATTTGATCGCCTCATATCATGGAGCCGACCTGACCCGACATGAACCTAGACGCTAATGCACATAAATCACCAAATATCAAAGATAGAAACTCACCTTGCCCACAAGTTTGTGTTGTTTGAAGACACACCAAATTGTATCAACTTGACCACCAAGGCAAGTGGGCTTAATTCAAACACTCATATGAAATGGAAGCCCGTATATGAGTGGTGTGGGGTAGGTGTTGATCTAAGAACAGACACCAAAAAGATATGTGTTTAGAAGAGATTGGACTATGTACTCAAAATTGGATGGCCATTCTAGGCCCAACATCCAGGATAATTCGGGAGAAACAACACCGTGAAGGGTATATAACAACATTGACTCAACATTTTAGTTGGCAGTCTCAATTAAGTTTACATCGATTCAATGGTGTCATTGGATCGATGCATACCCAACTCATGGTTGCAATTCAACCTCTTTCATTTCAACCCAAATGGTTGAATCATATATTGCACTGACGTTGAATGAATTATGAACTACATGCAGAGCAATGGAATAAGGGGCGGTTTACGCTATGGACCAAGAGGCATGACCAAGCAAATTAAATCATTTTCATGGTCACAGCTCTTGGCCAAGAGCCGTGACCATGAAAAATCAAAAATGGATTTTTGAGTGGCTTGGTCACTCTTGTAGTGTAAAGTGGATTTGGACCGGGACAACTTTGGGCTGATTTTTTAAATTTCTATCCCAACGATCTACAGTAACGTCAAAATTTTTTGGGAAAAACAAATATAAATTGTTTTTGGCCAATGGCTGATTTTCAGCCTTACGGCTCCCTTGATTTCCGTTGAGTCGAGCATTTTGCCTCGCCTCAACGGAAAACCCGTTGGACCATGGCACATTATCCAAATGGCAGATTTTAGTAGTTTTTGGGGACCTCAAAGTTAGTGGTCATTCTCCTTTTTTCAAGGTAGTGTAAAGCCAAATGGGACCAAGAGCACTTTACTCTCCAATCACAGATTTTAGAATTTCACGGTCATGGCTCTTGGTCCATAGTGTAAACCGCCCCTAAAGGGGATCAAACCCTAAAAAAAAGTTATGTTTCAACACAGATTCAACATAGACCGCTAGTCTATGTTCACGTTGAGATGCAATATGGATTGAAGACGAAACTCCCAAGAATCGTGGTCCTTACATGTGTGTATGAAATCCAAGCACGATGAAGCGGTAAGCCCTCCTAGGAAGAAGAAGAAACTCCGTGCAACAAAGAATTATTCGAAGAGAGTTGGCAAGGTGTTGGAGCTTCGTGGGGAAGTCTCCAACAAGACCCGGGGTCTTCCGCAAGCTTGCGTGATATTTCCATGCCAACTAGAAATAAGCATGTGCAACACTATTCATTTCCACACTAACTAATACGGCTATTTAGTTTAGCAAGTGCGGTTGGGGCCTTGTCCTAGCTAGTAGGTACACTTATCCTAGTAGAAATCGAAAAGAACTCTAGGATTAGCCCTTGTCACACGTTTGATCACATCAAGACTTCAAGTACATATTGATGGGCGTGCACATATGCCTAAAGTAGTTAGTGAGCGTAGGTTATGAGAATCTTCTTAGTCTTAGTACCATGATCTTAACTTCAAAGTGTAATTAAGTGACATGTTACATGGACGGTATCAAGCCAGACTGAGTGATTAGACAGTGAAGAGTAAGGTAAAGTACTAATCACTCATTCCTCATGATTTTCTATGTGTTCATGGGCCAAGAGAATTATTATATATGAGCATATCTCTTGTTTAACCACGAAAAACACCTGAAGTAACCACTATGTTTCATGGCTTTAAAAAATAAAAAATAAAAAATAAAATTTGGGTTGTTTGACAATGAATTAGCTTCAAAGATTTTGAACTAGTAAAGTGAGGCGCATTTTGAGATGAAATGATCACAAAATAGAGGGGACATGTTTTTAACATGGGTGGAGGAGAGGTGTGTGCATGTGTAACAAGTTTGTTTTTGGGTGTGTTCATGGTAGTGAGTTGTTTCCTTCTACGAGGGGTTGTTTACACCATGGGCGGTTATTATTATTATTATTATTATTATAACTTTGGTCGGACCTTCTTACATAAAAATGATGCCTCTTCACCACCGACAACACTGAACCAAGGTGACACCAACCCAACCCATAATCTCAATAACCAAACACCTCCCACCCTCCTTAGGCAAGCATCCTCGTGCATGAAGTTGACCCAATCAAATAATTTAGTCAAATCACAAAGTCCCCCACTGAAAGGTGATAGTAGCTTGTGGGCAAAGACGTTCGTCATGTATGTTTGCTTCCTCTACAAGCCGGTCTATCAATCTATCATCATCATCATCATCATATTATTTGGAAAATCACATTATATGTTAGCTGCAACCACAACCATCTTCCACTCGATACTCCCACTATTCATGTGTAGTTGAACTAATGCAAGCGTTATTGTTCATGCTAATGTGTCCGAAGAGAAAGGGCAGCACTTTAACAACATGATTCATGGTCAATAAGAATGTTATTGTAGGGATAAAACCTAGTTCAACATTTTCATGCCAAAATGCTAGTTTTGTGAGGTGACACATGAAATTTTGCAAAGGTTTCAATTGATAAAACTTGATTTATGTCAAACATTCTTATCACTTGTGATAACCACTGCAATTTCTCCTAAAGCTCGAGATTTCAACCAACATTTGATAATTTTGCAATTTGAAAGCTAACCCCACCATCAACGATACCACCACAACTGTCATAACCACCGCTATTTGCAACACGAATTTGAATGAAACAAAGCTTGGTTGTGGTTGGTTGTGGTTGATCGTGGTAGTTAGGGTTTAGGGCAAATAACCCTTGTCAACTTGTGCATGTGAGGTAGACCCTCATCAAAGGTTGTGGTCCATGTTGTGGATCTTGACATGAATTTAGCCCTACTTTTTGTGCAAAGATAAGTTGTCTAATTCCACCATAACTAGGATTTAAGTATATTTGGATTTATGCATGACTTTTGGACAATTCCAACCACCAATATGACATACACTAGGTCACAAAACCACACAAATATGGTGGTTGACAGACATGGAATACAAATATTTGAAGTTGTGATTATTGTCATTGGATTTTTTGTCCCCACAAGTGCACATCCCTATTTCTTTTTAAACAAGTGGTTTCTCCAAATATACTTAAAATGTCAGTTCCATGTTTTTCTCCCATCAAGCTCTAAGTTCTCGAGATATTGTACCAATTCATTGATGCCATGATGGAGAGAAGTGTGGTTGTAATGAAGAAGAATGCATGTGCAAGCAAGTGGCAAGCGGATTGATTTGTTGCTCATGGAAGCATGTGCATGTTTGCCACATGTGGCATTCATTTGGACAAGGGATTGTGCTCTTTTATCTATTGCCTTAGATTATTGACTAGGGTTTAATGTACGGCATAGATACAAAGTTTAATGAGTTAACTCATCAACTTTACAATAAAATTTTGATATTCAAAAGGGTTTGAGACTTTATTTTAAATGTTATATTTTGTCAAGGAGAAAATGGAAAACTAATTGTATGGAACATCAATGATCAATTACAAAGTATACACATATCTCCTAAAATTGTCGTGAATTTGAATTTGAATTTGAATATTCAAATTGAATATGCTCAACTTCTTAAAAAAAAAGCACTCGATGGATGAGTTTATTTAAGATATGCTTGCATTGACAAATAGTTCAAAATAAAAGTTTGTAGCACAAAATACATGTTTTTGGGGCATGTCAAGGTCGAAATTTTAATCAAACAATCCATTGTTTGAATGGTAAAGATGTAGCCTCTATCAAGAGTTGTTCACACTAAAGTAGCAATGATTTTTTTAAAATATTTATTCAATTCATTCTCATCAACATATTTTATTTTGGTGGAAGCCAACTTCATTTTGAAGATCTAAGGAAAAGAAATCTTCGTTTCAACAAAATATGAGAAGATCCAAGAATCCAAGGGTGCACCTTTCATTAAATCCTAAAATCACATGAGTTTGCAACATACTCTAAATATCCTCTATATATGTTTTTTTGGTTGGTAAAATTTAGCGATACGCGTAAAATGTCAATGATAGAAATACAAGTGACAATATGTATACATATTGAATTGATTTTACATATAGTTTTTAGCATAAGCATACAAATATAATTTTGAATAACAATCAACCCCTGTGATATGTATAATGCAAAACTCTAGCATTCATCAGTAAAGTTGTTAAAGAATTTCTCATCCCCCATGATGACACTCATAAGCGTGTAAGTCTGCAATATATGTCATAGAAACTTACGCATTTATTGTTTTTAAGTCTACCTTCAAATCATTAGTATGATCGTATGTTCGCTTGTTGTTCCTTTTTTTATACCAAAGTAAGTCAATCTACATGTTTGATGGGCGGTTCATCAAGCCAATTGGATCCCTACATTCCACCCAACCAATACGAAATAATCTATGCATCCTATAAACCCTCTTATCAAACCAAACCTTGATTTATTTGCTCCACCTTTTAAATTGTTTTCAATAGTAATAATGTTCGATTCAAGTGTGCTAAAAAACACACACCTTAATCACAACCATATTTAATATGGTATCATGGTTTGCAGTTGTAATGAACTTAGGTTTCATATATAAATTACCACCCTTAATCTTAGTCAATTGATTTTTAGATAAATTTGGATTGCCATTCAATTAACTAAATAATGTATTGTTCTCCCTCTTTAGTATGACATGTTTGGGAACACGGGGAGGTCACTTCATTGTCAAGTTGACACCACGTGCGGACAAAGTTTGCTACCCCTATATCACATGCCATATATAATTTTAAAATTTATGATATTTGTTCTACATATACATAACCATTGATAGTATCTTTTGTATACTTTTTTGAAATTTTTAGTCATCTTTATTTTTTTAGTAAATTTTTTAGTTCAATTCTGTGTCATTCTAGTTAGAAACGGTATGTTTTATGAAAAAAACAAATCATCAAATTTAGTTATCACTTTTGACTATGTCATAGGTACTGTGTATATCTACTCATGAAAAAAATTTGATAAAATTTTGACCCATTTTGGTGGTGCAAATTACCAAAAGAAGATTTTTCTTGGTCGCACGTGGTGTTCAACTTAACAATGGAGTGATCTACCCGTGTTTGGGAAACACAAAAAGGTTGTATTATCGAGGTGTCGTCTTCTCGTTAATATGACAAATGGCGTAAAATTGTCATACTATCGAGGGAATACAAAAACATAAGCAATATGAGCTGAAAAATATATACAACGAGTTTAAGCAAAATATATTGTATGCAATAATAACTTATAACTCCAAACAAGTACAAATATACTCAAGAACTCTTGAAATAGGAGTTCAAAGATCTCTAGTGTTGACTACCCAAGTTAGCAATTGTCATCTTAACTAAATTCCCTACTAGCTTTTGAAAACTAATAATTTCATTGACACCAAAATGTAAAGAGTCATCTAATAAAAAATTAGACAACAATGATGCATGACGTTTAGCATCACTAAGCTTTATTGTAGGTGGAGCAACATCATCCACATCTACTGAATGTACATCAACATTAAGATCAAAGCTTTGTGCATAATTGATTCCCAAAGCAACATCCACCAACTCATCAATACTCAATTCTAGCTCAGTAATCTCTTCCCTTTCCATATATATGTAAGTTTCAATTGACATCTCATCATCACCCAATCGCAACTTTGAAATTAGAGCACCAAGTTCATCTAATTCTTCTTGCATTCTATTCTTCTCCCTTTCAACAACTAGGGCAAAATCAACATTCCATGTTGCAGGTAATATACATGCCATCCTCCAACAATTCATGACTATTTGTGCATCCAACTCACTCCATACTTCATAACTCCACATGATAGCATGCCTGATGTTGGGCACCACCTTCCTTAAGTCATTCAATGTAACATCATCATGATGTGATGAAACCCACTACAAAAGTTTCTTCTTGTATTGAATTTTGAAAGATGCTATTGTATCTTGATCCAAAGGTTGAAGTACGCTTGTAATATTGGGAGGAAGGAATACCAAAGTCATGTTGCTCAATTCCAAGGTTGAAAACCACGAGACTTACCAACTTTGGCAGAGCTAACAACATGTGAAGATGCATTATCCAAAATCATAATCACCTTTCGATTTTGGCCTTTCAACTGGTTGTTGAGTTGCAAAATCCAAGCTTCAAATATATCTCCCTTCATCCAAGCTGTTTTATTTGAGTGCCACTTAACATACTCATGAGGCTGCCACCTTCCAAAACATCGTGGTTGCTTAGACGTATAAATCACAAACAACTTCAACTTATCAATCCCTGTTGAATTAACAACAATAGCAAGTATTACACGCTCCTTTTGTAACTTCCGACCCTTCACCTTCCCTTGTGCTAGTAATTTATTAGGATGTGCTCTAAAATACAATTCAGTCTCATCCATGTTGTAAACATCTTCAGGCTCATAATCTACAAAAGAATAAGAAGGAGGCCACTCTGACTCTAACCATGTCCATTCTACACTAGTACCCCTAATTATCATTTAGTTCCCAATGATAAGTGAAGTTCCCAAGTAGTTCCCAAGTGACAATGGATGTATTTTAGATGTACATAACATAGATGAAAGGAATTTTAGCATTAATAACCTCTTTAATATGACAAAACGGAGATTCTAAACGTCGCTTTACCAAGGGTCGTAGTCGTATAAAAGAGGGAGTTTTGAACCAAAAAGTTTGGTCGCGGAAAAATGTGTTGTCATATCAAGGGTGTCATATAAACGAGTGTCGTACTAACGAGGTTAGACTGTACTTTGAAAAATTCTAGAGTCCCCTACCTCTACATAAGCCACAATGAACTTCAAATTTCAAAAACTTATGCCTTAAAGTCTAGTGACACTACCATACAAGTATGTATGTTGTACATGTTTTAAAGGTCCTCCATACATGTACATAACTACGAATTTTTATTTTTGTAGCATATGTATATGTAATACAACAAAGTTCAAATTAATACCCCTTTTGTGCACTCATGTATAGTCATACGTGTTTAGCATAGTGCACCCCTTGAGTCCAACGAGCGCAAAGTTGAAATTCCCAAGTTTGAGCAGCTTGTGAAAAATTTGTTGTTTCTCCTCTCTAAATTTGGATGACAGGATGGACGAGAATTCTCCATAAGAATATAAATTTGTATAGATTAGAATACACATATGTGAGAATTTGAACTCATGAACTTGGAGTTCATATGCCTATTCTAGAGGTGGTCAAAGTTTATTGACCGGATGATGAGTATCTATAATAATGAGCTTGAATGTTAATTTTAAACCATGTTTGGTTTAGGGTGTTGCCCACATAACTAAAGATGGCTAATCTTTGCAATGGACAACACCACGGGCAAGAAAATCAACTTCCTCCTTCAAGTCTTAGTGACATGAGCTTCAACCTTTATTTGAGACATTGCTCTTCTTTAAATCAAATTAAAATTGAATGAGACATCCACTATTCTATTTTTAAAACATTAAAGAAACTCCATGTGGAGTGGGGGCCCATGTGACGACATGACGACTTCTCGTTTTGAGGGAGAGCTCGTGGGGCTCTTGGGGGCAATAAAGTAACCATTGTGAGCAAGGTTGTTCAAGTCAAGATTTGACAATCACTTTATACACTACGGTCCAAGGCCAACAAGGAAAACAATTACTTTTATTTCTTCTCAATTGATGGATTGCGATTTGAGAACCGACCCCACCAACAATAACAATCACAACGTTTTGCAACCTACAAGTGCAAAATCAAGGAGAGAGTGGTTGTGGTTGATTGTGGGTGGTTATCCAGTGGTTAACCACCAATCATCTTTGTAGTGCAAACCCTAGGCAAATCAATGTTGTGCATGTATAATCATATTGAAAATTTGATGGTGCTAGGACTATAATATCAAGAATATATATATATCCCTTGATAAGAGGAATAGTGATTATGATATCAACCAGGTCCAAAAACTATGCAATGACTTGAATACACGGGCCAAATTGCATACGCATGCATATAAATTCGACCCAAATATTAAGTCATGTATAGAAATACACACCTCCCATGATCAGTCACCATGCCCCCATGGAGCGCTTTAAGGAAAAAAAACCGAATTTCCTTTTCTTTTTAAATTGAGTGCCGTACTTGCCCATGCCCTATCACCACTCCCCCTAATTTGCCCTACCATGCCCACCTTTTGCACTCGTAGTCCCCCACCTTTCCATATTTGTTTCCTCTTTCTTTTGTCATCTATTTGTTTCGAAGAAGAATTTTTGGCATGTGGCCTTTTTTCTTTGGAAAACTACAGAGTTGGACATATGTCCATCTTTCATACACTCCCACCATGACGAGCTCCGTTGTTTGTCGATTCCCCATCGGTTCTTGATACTCATCATGTATATTCTCACATACCACTACACATACCATTGCACCACACCTAGGTGAAAGCTTGTGCACCACACAATACTATGTACACTCTAAACTCCATAGTATCACACTTGTGGCAACCAAAGTGCATGTGATATTACCGAATTTTGTAGTGTTAACATGGATGTGTGATACTATAGAATTAGTGTAGCATGTGACATTATGGAATAACACAAAGGAGATGTGAGGACAATTTGAATTCGTTCTCCCGTCACCTGCGCATGGTGGTCCACTCCACTTGGCCTTCCTGGGTGATGTGGCGGACACATGCACCAACATTCAACAAGTGGCATAAGAAGAAGAAGAAGAAGTAGAAGAATAAGAATAAGAAGGTGACACTCCACATGTTGATACATGACGCAATGCTAGGGTGTGGGTTAACTTCTTTAGTGGTTTGCATTAATGACAAATTTCGTGATATAAGGGAGAGAAATGTGACAATATGGAGTGAGATTTGAACTACGAACTACCATTCCCTAGGGTTTTGGGATATAAGAGAGTGTGAGAAACTATGGAGGTTGATGTTATGGAGTTTAGGGTGTAGTGTAAACTAGAATCCCTCAATTAGTTATGAGTACGGTTCCCACAAGTCAACTGCCAAAATTGTTTTCACAAACTCGGAACCCAATATTATTTCTCCATTTATGTGCAAATTGTGTCTACTGTAAGATGCTTCTTGGTTTGCCTATTGGTGACCGGAATTATTGTGTTTGGCATTGTAGTGCTAATCTCTAGAGGTTCCGGCACTTTGATCATAAACCATCAAATTTCCTTGGTGGACATATAAAAGCGAGTACCCTACCCTAGTGGTAGCTAGGTCCTTGCTTTCCCACCTGTGAGACCGTGGGTTCAAAATCCTCGAGACTTGTGGCAGAAATATGGTGGAATTTATTAAATTCCAATAAACTCATCTATTTACCAAATGCCAAAGCAAGAAGCACCCTACGGTAATCCACCTTTAGAAATCGTTTCTCAAGAGTAAGCACAAGAACCAACACATTGCATTTGCAAACCTTCCAGACCTTGGACAATTGCCAAAATAACTATAGTTAATTAGAGTTTTTTCAATACATTTTAGGGAACAACTATAATTAACTAGAAAAATTTGAGACCAAATCCAAGAACAACTATAGTTAACTAGTAATAGTTCAAGTATTATTATATATTTGAAAAAGTTTGCCTCTTGATTTGCTTCAGTTGAGGGTCTTTAATGTGCTCGGGCCATTAAGGATATTCAAGAAAGAAACACCTTTATAGGATCACTCATAGTGTTGGGCTTTAGAACAACCTCCATGTACACCACCAACACAAATAACACACTAGTGACACTACAACAATACATCAAAATCCTGTGAACTGGCTGCCCTCAACGTTAGTTAACTAGATATAACTATAGTTAACTACATTTTTTGGTAGGTCAAATCACGCACAACTATGTTACGAAAGGCAACTAGTTCACTAATAGTTGAATTAAATGGTAAGCTGTCCAAGGTCTGAAATCTTCAATTCTCCTTATCAGCGAAGAATCACAACATAAACCCTCAGCAACACTTAAGTATTTTTTTTAAATTTCAAATCGTCAGATGCCTCTACAATAAAGAGGGATATGACGTCATCAACACAAGACAGGTGTGAGCGAAAAACACTTCACTCTTGAGCATAACCTCAGGCTCATACTTATGTAAATGTCGCATGGATTTATGAAGCTAAGCTATGGACCAAATGTTACTGCATCCTGTCAAAGGTGGTCTCATACTCGTCTGTCTACACCTACATACATGATCAACTCTACCTGCCTTGAATTTGTTGCCATTTTGTTGTCAATTGCTGCTGCTGCTGATGATGTACACTGTCTACATGCTAATGTGTGTCTGCTGCTCTACTTTCTGATGCTGTAGGTGTTGAATCGCAAAGCGATGTAGAAGAGCAGCCGATACCCAACCACGAAGGCCACCATAGCCACAGCATTGATCCACATGTGCACAGCTCCTGCACCCAGGTACTCCAACACCGTTTGCGAGTCCACTCCGAAGAACCAGACTGTGTTTTCAAGGCGCCCGTACTCGTTCTTGAGGAGCATTTCGTAGGGGTACTTGAAAATGGAGATGTAGTGCACCCAGATCCAGTACTTTGGTATGCCAGTTCTGCACAGAACAATCAAACTTCAATTCAGCCGCATCGAACAACAACCGGTGTTTGTTACACAACAATGGACGGGGAGGACCCGACTGCTAGTTACAGATGAACCAGTTGAGTTTGAGACATAACCAGTTCAAATTCAAGACTTCAGGGAAATTACCAATCGATTTAGAGGAATTTACAGAAAGAATATTCCTCCAATTGACAATGGAAAAAAGAAGAAGATGTCAACATGCAACCGGTTGGGCTTGGAAACGCGAGGATCTCGACCGATTATACCCAAAAATCTCCCTGGACATTGTTACACAAAACAAGTATAGAGGGTTTTGAGTTCTTACTTTTTGTTTAATTTTGTTTTTGAGACATAATTTCAAAGTTGCTAGTGCCAAAAATGCATAAAGAATCAAAAGACAAGCCCATTGAGAGCAGAAGCGGAATTCCTCAAGATTGCCACAGCACCAGAGAGAGAGGGAGAGAGAGAGAGGGAGAGAGAGAGCAAAGGAAACTACTATAGCAATTTTGGAGCTGGCATCACATTATTCCAAAAGTAGAATGCTCTCTAAGGCGAGGAAATACGAACTGAATATGGTGGAATAAATTGACACATGAACTGAGATGCTTCAGATCCAATGTTGGATGTGAGAGATAGTTTGGGCGACTTGGCATTTAATAAAGGTCAAATGGGGTGTGGTCCAATGAGACCAGACATCCCTCCATACTTGGCATGCGATCCTAAAAATATGAAAGAACCATCCAACCATGCTTTAGTAGGAAAAGAGAGCAAAAAATTAGAGTTTATTGTAAAGTATGGGGATGAACTGGGATTGACATTCTCTATAACTAAAATTCTCCTCATTTTTCTTGTCACCTTTGTGCACATGCACCTCTTTGCTCCTCTCACTACCCTAGATAGGATATTTAGTGTTTGATACACTAAATACGAACGCATAAACTAAATATCAATAACCCTATGAAAGTAAGTAATATGAAATGTAAACTCAAACACTAAATATCAACTATGGTAATATGTGGAAGTTACATATTTGAATTTAGTGTTAGTAAGGACATGAAAAAAAAAAACCAATGTTAAAAGGAGAATTCTAGCATATCTTCTAACACTTATTATCAAAAAATTTGAAAATGAGTGTTGAGCAAGGTAGGGTGATAACAACATTAAATATAATCAAACACTAATTATCTTATTTAGTGTAGTGTAATTCCCAAATAGAATCAAACACAAGAAAACAATTCAAAATATTCTTAAAGTTTTGTTCCCTTGAATAGTGGTAAAATGACTTCCCTCCCTAGTCTTTTTGAGTTCACTACCAAAAGCTTTGGAAGTGGCATATTTGGGAGCTTCCTTCAAAAAACTTTAGTTGGGTCTCAATTCTGATGAGTTTAAAGTTTACTCTATTGTTGCTGTTTTATGGAGAACTCATTGGTCAAATACATTGTAATATAAATGATTATGGTGTGAATGTTCATATGATGGTATTAGACTAGTAAGGTAGATGGGTTATTAATATGTGATCGTTAGCAAATTCAAATCGAGGCCGTAATTGCTTTCCTCATAAATTTTGGAGTTCATATGAATATCTTATTCATTATCAAAGTGGAATCTTGTGCTCATTACATGGTCATATATGTCCCCACAATTAAGTTGACTATTGAGAATAATTATAATTTTTTGAGCATGTCGTTCTATCTCTTCTAGACTCATGAGTCATGTCTTTTTGGTCTTTGGTCTTTGAGTCACAGCTAACCACATGCCACTCAAATATGAGTGTATGATTAAAAGAGAAAATCCACATTAGGCATGTCTCTCTTATCACCTTCTTGTCATACCACCAAGGGGTATATATATAATGAAGAATTTTCATTTTTGTTTGATATAGGTCACATGGGCATTTGTGGGTGTTCTTGATACCATTTGGGTCTATATAATCTTGAGAACCTTCATACCAAGGTAAAGTGTTAGGATGATAAGTATTTACCTGAATAACAATATAGGTGTAAGTAGATTATGAAATTTTATGATCCCAACATGGTTCAAAATAAGTCGATTTTTGTATTACAATTTTGGTTCCAATCAAGCAAGTGCTTTATTACCAATTTATATATAGTAGGTGCTTGATCTATTGAGTCAAAATAGTGATATGGTAGATACTAGGTGCCAACCACCACCGATGGCATGACAACACGTGCCCAATATTGGACTAATGATGAGGCCATGGCATGGTCATCTAAACTGGTGATAATATGTCTACTTGTATCCAATCAAAAATAGACACGTCAACAAAATTGCTTGGCATGACTTCTACATTGAGAATGAACCGGTTATGTTGAGAACGGGCATTCATTCTATCAGAGTCAACATGATGCCCATGGCTCGTGAAAGCAACTAGTTACAATCCATAATTTGAATCCTCATGTCGGTTTCATACATGATCGATGTGAGAAGACATGAAGCTAAGATAACAACTAAGATTTCAATATATATATATTTTTGGTCTCTAGTACACGTCACGAGGGGATGTGGCTAAAGGACATGACCATCCTTGCTGCTTTAGAATAACCATGTAATCGAGGTTCCTCTAGACAATGTTACGTTGCGAATCAACATTCAAGAATTGGCGGGAGCTAGTCAACATGATGTATAGCACCTGGGGATGAAGAAGAACGGGGAAGAGGTAGAAATATGCATCGCCCCGTAGTTTCGGCTCCTAGTGTCAGTTTCATACATAACTGGTATGAGAGGAATCAAATTTCATATCACATTTTGGTCTCTAGTCCAGATCATGAGAATGTGTGACTATGGGTCAAAACTATCTTCTTAATAACCACTATAGTAATGCCACGTAATCAAGATTCCTCCTCAAGTGGTTATGTTGTGAATGAGCATTTGAGAATTGGTGGGAGCTACGTAGCGTCGACCATCTCCAATCTTGTTGATGTGCCGTGCCGGCATTGGACACAAGCACAACAAATATAGACTGTAGCACACACCCCTCATGACATGGCTAACATTACACTTGATGTCATCCATGTGTTGCCTTGCTATGAGTTCTAAGGAGTCCTCATATGTTTACCTTGTTGCTCCCGTGACTCAATAAGTAGCAGCAGGGCTCCTCGCGTACAATATCTAGTGCATAGTTACCATGATGTGAATATACATTAGATGAAGAGGCGGGAGGAAGAGATCGAACTATGCGTCGACCCATAATTGGGCTCCTCGTGCCAGTTATCATACAAAAACTGGCAGGAGAAGAGATGGAGCGAAGTGAGAAATCAGACTGCATCGTTTTTTTTTTGGGTCTCTCTAGTACACATCGCGACGGGATGTGGCTAGGGGTTAGGACCATCCTCTTGATAACCACTAGAATCACGTCACGCATTCATTGAGAATCCTCTTAATCACACGGATGATGTTGCGAATCAGCATTCGTCAGAAACAAGGCTCCCGATACATACATATCATAGCTGGTGATCGTCCCCCCCGCGACCGATCGAGTACGTTGAAAGAAATTCATAGTAGTCAGCATGATGTGCAGCATCGACGTACCTGGGGATGAAGAGGCCGGAGAAGAGGTAGAAATAGGCGTCGAGCGCGAGCACGATCGTCTGGCTCCCGTTCGCGTCCGGGACGACGCTGGCGATGAAGGAGACGAAGGAATTGGCGACGCAGAGTGTGAGGAAGACGATGAGCACGAACGTGAGGAAGGCGGCGGGCGTGGCCACGAGCCCCACCAGGAAGTAGGAGGTGGCCGAGAACAGCGTCGCCAGCAGGAACAGGAAGGGCAGCATGGTCGCGGCCTGCGAGAGCACGTAGCTCGACGCTCGGTAGGCGCCGCGCGACGACTCGCGGATGAAGATCTGGCGCTCCTGCAAGAAGATGGGGAGCGCCTCGTTGGAGGTGAAGATGAGCGTCGCGATCGCAAAGTTGAAGTAGCCCGTGCGCTGCACGATCCCTTGGTAGTTGTGGCGCGCGTGGAGGAAGAGTGTGCCGACCGTGAGTCCCACGAGGATCTACACGAGCATGGAGCATTGTTAGTTGTCGGCAACAGTTTTCAACCACGATATTCATATCACTGTCGGGGAAGATTTTTGGGCATAATCGGTCGAGATTCTAGTGTTTCCAAGTCGAACTGGCTACATGTTGACATCTTTCGGTTTTTCTTCATTCAATTGAGGTATATTCTATGAATTCCTCCAAAACGATCGGTGATATTCTTAAAGTTTTAAATTTCAACCAGTTATTTCTCAAACTCAACCTGTTCATCTGTAACTAGTAGCCAGTTCTGCCCGTCCAGTGACTAATATCACCCTCCTCAGGCACCATATATTATAAGACGCAAATCTGATCAATAGATGGAGAACAAGAGAAATGAACTGACTAACACCTGCATACCTTACAAAACCCCGCCAGGATGGCAACTCTCCCTTGTTAATCGGTTGTTTCTAAAACAAATCTAACGTAATGCTTCAAATGCGTCTAATGAATTGATTCTTTGTTACAACACATCGAGGAGCAACATGCTTGGAAAGAGGGCATTGTTAGGAATCCATTGATACGGCTTGTGTGTGAAATAGAAAATGTTTACGATTTTAGATATCTTTTTTGGAACTTAGCAAAAGCAATTGTTCTAAAGCAGGGTGACCATCCGGTCACCCTAGGTATTCTTTTCTTCATTTTTAATGTTTTTGTGGCAAAAATCTTAGATATCATAGTTTTATAAATGCGAATGATGAAAAAGCAACTCCAAATTAATGCTCCTTTTTAAAATTGTCGTAGAAGTTCTAAACCATGTTCTGAAAACTTCAGGAGGATCCTTGCGGGGGGGCTACAGATTGTTGCCATCCCGTGGGTGAACCTTTGAAGGCTTGAGAGGTGAAGCTTTTTTCTAAGATGTGTTGCAAAATCACATTCTTGAGAGTTTCTTGGGAAATACCATCGACGAGAAGTTGCAAGGCACCATCCGTCCGGTTTCAAATACAAAAAGTAGTTTGGTTCTCGGTGGTAAATTTAGGAGGAGAGCTTTGAAAAATTATCGTCATACTCACAGACCTCATTGTTTTGCTAAAACACTTGATATAACTATCTGAATTTACCAGTACCAGAGACCGGTGGAAAAGTACAAGCATGGTGTGATCTTCAAATGATCGAACTGTTAAAATTTCATAATGAGATATGAGCACTTACTGAGGTATAGAGGATAGCCATTCACAAAATTTTATGATCAAAGCTTGTGCAGGTGATGGACAGTTCCATAATTTACTGGTAATATGGTTTTTGGCTAAGAAACGATTATTCTTAGACAAGATCTGGTCATTTTTGAATTTGAGTCTCCCATTTTGCTACATTTAGGCCATTGAGGGTTAATCGTGTGGAGAAGCTGGTGGTATGGGGTGGTACTGATCACATCAGAACACTTGAGCTCAAATTGTTTTTGGGAAGGTATTCTATATATTATGTTGCCAATTGGTTGCGAAGGGTTTTGAGGATACATACCATGAGGCCAACTCGTGCAAAGAACAAAAGTTTTGAGCGGAGGATGACCAGGAAGTTTCGGTGTCCAAGGACCAGCAACTCGGAGAAGAACGAAGTTCCAAATGCTGGTTTCCAGATATTGGCACGAGCTGCATCTGAAGAATTAACCAATGGGCTCCCTGCAAGAGTTGAGAGCTCCATCTGCTTCGTCTGTTGATAAGTTTCCTGAAGGAGTTGACTGACATATGTCAGTAATTGAGCATCGACTGTCTGAACTTTTCCTAGCTAATAGGGAATGCAGGCAATCTGAAGGCCTTTGCAGAGAGGAACAGGAAGGAATATAAAGCTGGTATGTCATAGATTGACTTGCCATTACTTCTCTCAAGGTTGGGTAAACAAAAAGTACAAATAAACTGTTTGGGATACCAAATAGATGGAGGGAATGATCGTATACGAGCATACCTCTCATATATCCAACATAAACATTTGACCTCCTATAGGTTTGTTGCTTATTCAACTTAAATCACCTCTAGTAAATTAATTCGGGGTCTTTAAAGCTAATTCCAGTGTCAAATCAACTAAAAAAAAACAAACATGGGCTCTATACTGTTTCAGGGCTTTTATGTTGGGTGAATGAGAGGTACGCTCGGATAGGATCTCTCCCAAATAGATGAAGAATCAAAACATACTTGGAATTCAATGAGGCGTTGGAGGCCTTGAGGTTGGTCTTCACACTCCTCAATTACATCCAGAGCATACTCCACCACGTTCACCTGTCAGAAGACAATGTAATGTTATAAAAACCATAGTACAAATAGTTAATCACAAGGTACTTTGGGAAATTTACCTTGGTAGGAGAACATGTGGTAAAGTGGACAAAATCTGATGAATGGACTTGTATAAAAACATGTGCTAAAGTGAACAAAACTTGGTGAATGAGCTTCCAATCAAGTCATGTCCATTCATACTATTTTGTCCATTTTCACCATGTCATGTTTCCCCACGTTATAAATTGTCCAAACTTTTGCGTGATAGAAGAATGACTAGACTGGAGTAGTTGACATCCACTGTATATTTTGGGGACATTCTAAAACTTTGGAACAACGAGGGTGCATGGACATTGACGCAATCAATCTTCCAAAATTTAAACTGTCAATGACAACGTGTTCATCGGATGGTTTGGGGTGATCCATGACATTGATTGTTTCACATGCATGGGTGCAGCATGCTGGAACGGTAAGGACCAATTTAAACTAGCACAAATTTTCCAAAGTAGGCACTTATGATTACATGTTCCGGCATGGTGTATCCGAGGCCATCGAAGTAGACCACCATCTGTGGGACATCCCCGTAGTAGATGACGTTGCCTCTCGACAACACCAAGAATTTGTTGATGGTGTCTAGGATCCTGTAACTGGGCTGGTGGATCGTCAAGAGAATCGTGCGATGGCGAAGAACTGCCATCTCTGACAAAATTTGCATGACGTGAAGTGCTGAAGTGCTGTCCAAGCCGGATGTGGGCTCATCGAGGAAGAGCACTGCTGGGTCGTGAATTAAGTCCACTCCGATGGAGACGCGGCGCCTCTCTCCTCCGGAAACCCCCCTGACCTGTACCAGGAAATATTTGTCACTAACCTTAATGGCATCATCACTCTTGAGTCAGCAACATCATTTTTTGGGGGGTTTTTGTTTTCTGAGGTCCAGATGAAATATTTTGACAACAATATGGCTTCAATGCACAAAAGGAACAATCAACTGGATAAGGAACTAGGTATGACAGAAATTTGGACTCACACATGAATTGATAAAATTATGGAGTATATGATTCTATTGACAAGTTCAATTACATTAATGTCATAAACAAATCTTGGATGTGGACTTTATCTCTTGTGATGAAATTAGTTTTGTTGCATGTACACAATATTAATTGTGAAGAATAAACAGTTGGAGTGGTGTTTCGACCACATTGCTTCTCAAAGTTTGCGTAATTAGAGTTTCCATCATATTCTTCTAGTTTTCTCCTCCCCCCCTTTTTGGTGCAACATGCATGTATCAATGGCGCAAACGATACTCTCATGTGCATAAACATTTTTGGACAAGTATTTTTCCTGATTTACTAGTATCTACTTGAGTTGGTTAGTTGGATATTTATTTGCAAACTATAAGTGGTTGCTCTGGTCTGATAATTCATCTCAATCATTTTAGCCTGTTGTCGCGCGTCTGGGAGCTTTTGGTTTTGAGCACAATTTTCAACAGCTTACGGACCTCATGAAAGTTTTTCTCTGGGTGCTGAAATTCCGAACTTCTAGTCATGGAGTTCTATAGGGTCGTGAATCAATGAAAGTGATAAGTGATAAGTTTTTTCTTTGTGTTCTAGAGTGGGCCATGCATCTGGTTAACAATAAACCGATCTAGCCACTCAAGTGCAGTTTTTCATTTGCAGCATTAACCACAAGCTTTTGCAGGGCTCAGGCCTTGGAGGAATATAGTATGTGAACTTATAGGAATTCTTTACAGAAATGGGAAAGCCAGACATGGGTGTCTGTTGCAACACCTTTTGATCGCCCACCCGGGTATCAGCGCACGTAGTGAGGCTTAGCATTTTGATGAGGGAATTCACACGCTCCTGTTTCTCCCTGAAGCTCATCGTTCCAGGAAGCCGAAGCCGCGCACTGAACATGAGTGTCTCTCGGATGGTCAGAGTTGGATACAGAGCATCGTCCTGCACAGCAACAAACTTGAAATTATGGCATGTAATGACTGCAATAAGAGTAGTAATTAATGTCTGCAAAACCTCAATCCTTCTATGGTTCAAAACCATCAAGATTCAGAAACTAAAACCCTTAGATAGCTGGTGATATAATTCTAATTTCTCGGCCATCCTGCATAATATCCGCCACTTTTCATACCCCAGGACTGCAATTTTCTGTACCTCCCATAGGGGCATTGTCTTTAGAGTCTGGTTTAGAGCTGTGAAGACATTAGAGTTATGTGTAAAGTCCCTCACAGGGGACGGAATCCTGGGGCTGATCCTTCTTTGAATGAATTTCTATTAAGAGCTCGTGAGCATGTTGTGCGCTGGAGCCTAATTGAAAGCTGGGTGAAATGTCGTCCACCTCCTCTTGTCATCCCCAAAAGTTTAGGATCTAAACCATGAATTGTTCACCCTAAATCCTAGATCGGCCTATGCAAGGCTAGATTGGCCATCCCATACTAGTTTGACAAACTAGAAATCTGATTTTCAATAGTCCAACATCACCACTCTTTGATCATGTTGATTCGAGTTTTAACAAAATTTGGGAGACTTCATGATTATGCTCTCAAACTCGAGTTTAAACCAACTCAACGGGAGTTTGATCTAAAGACTCTACACATAACTCTATTAATGAGAAGCAATATGTTGGAGATACTTTTGTATTACACACAGATCTAAGACAGTCGTAACAATTCTATTATTATTATTATCATTATTATTGTTTTGGGTAAAAGTGCAAAATACACCAGGGAGGTTTGGATGGAGGTCCCATTAGAAAAAGAAAATTTGGTTCTAGAAATGAAAATTGAAAGTGTGAACCTTTCCTAAATTAGATTCTACAAGTAATTTCAATGGATGCCCTCAATTCAATGACTCCCTACAAGCAAGGAGTAGCGACCTGGGTTTCAGACCTGCATGACATATCCAGAGATACGCTTGAAGGCCGAATCCATGGGTTTGCCATTCACCAATATTTGTCCCTTCAAGCTCTTCAAATCAATCCTGCCTGCCAAAGCATCCAGAAATGTGGTCTTGGATGAGCCCGAAGGCCCTGCAATGGCCAGCACTTCGCTATGGTTAACGGGAGCTGAGACATTGTTCAGAAGCGTTTTCACTTTCGTCTCGCACTTCCCTCTTGTCACCACCTGCAGACATGCACAGCATTGCCTCTCTATAAGCTCTGGTAAGCAGGCCTTAAGTGGACACTTTTCGATCTGCATCCTGGCACTTCTGGTAGGATATGACACATGCAATTAGTGCAAGATAACAAATCCAAATTGTGTCCATAGCCATTTCTCTCAGTGCGTTGAGCTCACATGAATACCTTTTTCAATGTCAAAAGTATTATGTTGACTATTGAGCCCAAAATGCATAACTGGAATCCAATGGATTTAATGTCATATTTGTTTGTCAATTTTGTGACATTCTTAGTTTCCACTGAGAGAGAGTGTCATTGTTGTGCTCAATAAGTTGACATTCATGCAATCAAAACACACTAGTGATGGTTGACAAATTTTGAGCGTGTAGTCCAATTTCTTCAAAACACATATCTGTTTGTTGTCCATTTTTAGATCCACCATGCTGAACCATGCACCACTAAAATATAGGTGTTTGTTTACAATGAGTAACTGAATTAGGGCCGCTTACCTTGAGGTGTGTGGGTCTTATGTAGTTGTTTTTCTTAGTTGGACACCTATATTGGAGTCTTGTATGGCAAGGTTTGTTGCTAAGAATAGATGCCATTGAAGACTCGTATTATATTACGATAAGAATGGACTATGTGCTCAAATTATGGACACCATTTTAAGTACAATGTTGAATTTTTTTTATATATTTTTAATATTTTAAGTGGGGGAGGGGGGGTAATATGACCACTTAAAGAATAAGAGCATCTTCACTTTTGACTTACAACTTTTGTATCTCATCTTCAATTTAGAATCTTCACATGACAATTTGCATGATGTGCAATTGCTAGCCAAATTCTACCATTTCTAGGCCAATCTAATGGCCAAAAGCAACTGTGAAGTTTGAAGCATTCACAATCGGCTCACATACCTTACACAATGTGAGAGTTTAGGGGGTCCTAGTGTGGATGGGGTTTTCTTTCAATGGGGGCACTAGAAGAGGAGAAAAAGGACATCTCGTGTTGAATTCATTGTGGGATCATTGACCCATGTGCACCACAGGGAGGAAATGCCATGCATTTTGCATGTGAACTTGAACCGAAACGTGGATAGTTTTCAGCACCACATAAAGGAAAACACCTCCCAAATAAGTTATTTGCTACAACATCTAATTGCTTGGGGCATGGAGGAAGGAGGTCATGTGCACACATATAGAAGTGAACAACCTTCTTCAAGAGGACAATTTTTTTTCCTTGGCACTTTTGCAAATCCTAAGTTTGCACTTGGCCCACGCAGCTAGATTAAGATTACTAGGTACTCCACTTTTGTCATGGTGTGGATCCCTTGCTTCCTTTCTTTGCTAAAATTTGTAGGCATAGACAAGTGGTACTAAGGTGAATGTGCCTACTTTGGTCACTCATCTTAATCAGACACCTATATTCAAGTGGCGTGTGGATCTAAGAACATACACCAAAAGGACGGGTGCTTACAAGAGATTGAACTACATGCTCAAAATTTGTAAACCATTCTAGGCTCAATAGCCAACATAATTAGGGGGATTACCTAGTTGTTTTATGGCTCCAACGCTCTGACCTTGAAAAATCATAGTAGCAACAACAGGGGAGATCGAAAACATTCCATAGATTCTTGGTTAAATCTCACATGACATTCGTGGATCCAAGAAAAATCCTAACTCTGAAAATCCGAGTGGAGAATCATGGCAAACAAGCAAGACTAACCATTCAAGACACATTTATCTTACTGTAAGACTCATAATTCAGAGGTAAAAATTTGCTCCAAGAAGATCTCCGGAATGATACACACCTTATAGGTTAAGTTCTGCACCGAGAGGTCGTATGTCGGAGCTGGAGGCGTCTCCAAAAGCTTTGGAAAATCGACCCGACGAGAGTTGAGAAGACTCCGGTGCACTTGGCTATTCGGAGACGGAGACATCATGCTCAAGACGCCTTCAGCTAATTGAGTAGTCCCAGGTTTCGACTTGGTAAAATTTGCATGGCTATCCGGGCGAGTGGACGATGCATGTGCCATTGCGGATGTGGCTCGCATCCCCAACCTGTCTCACACTTTAGAGCTCTACGATTTCGAGCATGTCACCGTTTTCCACCGCACCCATATTGTCCCATACCATTCATAATCCCGACATCTTGTAATTCAGCCACAAGCATGTCAGACTCTGTGGAAAGCATGTCGAGGGAGCAAATCACGCCGCAGTGTTATAAACTTCTGCCCTACCACACATGCTGCACGGCTTAAGATTGTCGCAGAGTTCGGGTGCTTCCATCTACTTATCTGAGAGCTCAAGGAAAAGCTCTACAGTTTAGACCATGTAATCATTTTCCACGGCACCGATATCATACCATACATAACCCCCGGAATATATATGAAGTTTCAACCACAAGAGTGTCAAACTCTGTGAAAAGAATGTCTAAATGTCCAAGGAGAAAATCGCGTCGCAGTGGTAGAAATTTCTGCCCTACCACACATGCTGCAGAACTTAAGATTGTCGCAGAGTTCGGGAGAGCTCAAAGAAAAGCTCTACAGTTTAGAGCATGTCACCATTTCTCGCCGCACCCGTATCACACTATGCCATTCAGAACCCCGACATCTATAATTCAGCCACAAGGATGTCAAACTCTGTGGGAAGAATGTCGAAGGAGAAAATCAAGTCGCAATAGTATAAACTTCTGCCCTACCACACATGCTGCAGAACTTAAGATTGTCGCAGAGTTCGGGTGCTTCCACCTGAGAGCTGAAAGAAAAGCTTTATAGTTTCAGAGCATGCCACCATTTTCCCGGCACCCATACCATACCACACTTAACCCCCGGTATATATGATTATTCAGACACAAGGGTGTCAAACTCTGTGGAAAGAATGTCGAAGAAGAAAATCACGTAGCAATATTGCTATTAATAGTGTCAAGTTCTGCTCTACAACACATGCTGCAGGAGGTAAGATTGTCACAGAGATCGAGTGCTTCCATCTACCTATCTGAGAGCTCAAAAGAAAAGCTCTACAGTTCAGAGCATGTCACCGTATTCCACGGCACCAGTATCATACCATAGATAACCCCGACATACATAATTCAGTCACAAGAGTGTCAAACTCTGTGGAAAGAACCTCGAAGGAGCAGATCACGTCGCAGTGGTATAAACTTGTGCTCTACCACACATGCTGCAGAAGTTAAGATTGAAGCAGCGGTCGGGTGCTGCTTCCATCTACCTATCTGAGAGCTGAAAGGAAAAGCTCTACAGTTCAGAGCATTGTCACCATTTTCCGTGGTTGAAAATATCATACCGTACGTAACCCCCGGTGAATATAATATTTTCAGCCACGAGAGTGTTAAACTCTGCACAAAGAATGTCGAAGGAGGACATCACGTCGCAGTGGTATAAAATCCTGCTCTACAACACATGATATGGCAGAACTTAAGGTTGTATAAAGCAGAGGTTAGGTGCTAATTCCATCTACCTATCTGAGAGCTCAAAGGATAGCTCTACAGATTAGAGCATGTCACCATTTCTCACGGCACCGATATCATACCATACATAACCCCGGCATATATAATTCAGCCACAAGAATGTCAAAGTCTAAGGACAGAATGTCGAAGAAGTAAAGCACGCCGCACTGGGGTTTAAGTTCTGCCTTACAACATGACATGCTGCAGAACTTAAGATTTTCGCAGAGTTCGGGTGTTCCTGCATCATCGACGATGCGATCAATCCACACATGCCATTGCGGATGTGGATGCTCCCATCTATAATTAACCTCTCTGACAGCTGAATGGAAAGCACTAGAATTCAGAGCATGTAACGCCCATACTATAATATAAACATATTATCCGTAACCCCGATAATCCTAATTAAGTCAGCAAATTGCAGCAAGAGTGTCTGCAAACTTGGTGGAAAGAATCAAAGGAGCTAGCAAATCGCGCCACAGTGGCAGAAAAGTTCTGCTCTACATCATCCGCAATAAGATTATAGCTAGCAGAGTTCGACGATCGGGTGTGCCTTGATCACAATTGAAAATGAGAATCCACATGCCATCGCAAAGGATGCGATGGCTCCCATCATCTGTAATTACTCTATCTGCTTACTGAATAAATTAATAAAGCTCATCAATTTGGCATTGTGTGAACCAAACATAGAGTCTTAGTCTTTGTGCGATGCTAGATATTCAAAGGGCATCATAATTTGCTGTATAGTGGGCACATGGGTATTTTGGAGACCCTTAAAAAGGTTCAAACTCATTCTTCGTGGCCAAAACGATAGAGAGGATGTCTAACGATACGTGAATCGTTGTGATATTTGTCAACGTAGTAAAACCCGTGCTAGTAAGTCCAACAGGAACATTGCAACCCTTAGAAATTCCTGAAGAGAAATGGGATCTTGTATGTATGGAGTGCACCCGCTAAAAGAGGGTTTGATGCAATTTACATGTGCATTGATAAATTGAGCAAAATGATTCATTTTATGCCAACTACTACTACAATGACAGTTGAGTCTACAATTCAAGGCTTGTAACCATGCCTACAATGCACAACACCTATTAATTAGGATTTAAGTGTATTTGGGTTTGTGCATGAATTTTGGACAATTCCAACCGTCAATATGACGTAAACCACACAAATATGGTGGTTAGTGAACATGGAATACAAACATTTGAAGTTGTGGTTGTTGTGTTGTTGCTTTTGATGTTCTCGTTTGATGTTTTAGTCCCCACAAGTGCACATCCCTTATTATTGTTGGACAAGTGGTTTGCCGGGTCCAACCACGATTAGGTGTACCAAAATTGTGTCACGTGTCATTCTTGTTCCACAATCCTTGGCACTCCTTTGAACGATTATCATACATTTATTTAAGACTTTACTTAGAGTTATAGTCAAGACTTAGCATAATTATACATATTGTCATCACATTCGATTATCGATTTGTAATTTTGATCGGTAATATTGTCTCAAATGTGAATCCTTATGAAGTTTAAAGACTCCTTTCTAATTAGTCCTTAGTGATACACCTTATCATAGTTGGACCCTGTCCAAATATACTCAAATGTCAATTCATAGCACACCATAACCACACCATACCATACCATACATAATACTCCGATGATTCAGCAACGTCAATGCCAGCGTGCCAAGCTCATGCTGATCTATCTCTTCATCAACAGATTCAAGATGATGCAGAAAGATTGCAGCAGAGTTCAGGTGATGAGAGATATGTATCCACATCATTATCGACCATGAGAAATCCAGAAAAAGATTAACGTACATCCGTCAGTCAGTCAGTCGTAAATTCCAAGAAATGGGTCCAGTGCACTGAAACCATGAGTCAATATTATCATGCCAGGCGTCCACATTGATGTTCTACTTAATGATCTCAAAGCAACCTGGGAGACAGGAACATGCAGAAGATCTCAAAGTGTTTGTCCCAATTAAAGTGCCAAGCTCCTGTGACATTGAAATGCGCTTTACCTTGATCAATAAGGTAGATGCGTCTTAAATGGTTACTTATCTTAACTGAACACCTATATTTGAGCGGTACGCGGTTGGGTGTGGCTCCGAGAACGGATATCAGAAAGACATGTGTCTAAATTTCAAAAGAGATTCGAGTGCTTGCTTCAAATACAATAACTTCTCTAAGCTCAATAGTCAACATAATTTCTTTCTTTCTTCTTCTTCTTTTCGGGAGAGGGAAGCTATTTGACCATTTACCAAGCACACGAATCTTCACTTTGAAAATGAATAAGCTATTCATATGAGGACAGCGGTCACAGCCTCGATTCGGATTTCTTAACGATCTTGTACTAATCGCGTGTTTCGTGTCCGAGGAGATGTGGGCTAGTGGAAGGAAGCAGCCATTTACGAATCATCTACCTTGTGCATCGCTCTCCACCAATTCATCATCAATCGACCTGATTACATCGACAGAGGTGATAGGAACTGTCCAGCTGCGTTCTTAATTACTGAGGCAATCTTGACCACCCAAACTGCGAGGAATTCGTACAGACAGAGATATTGTTGTAGCTGCCCCTCCGATTGCTTCCTCCTCTTCCTGAATCCACTCTGATCGTCGAGGACGATATTGCAGGCACTGGCTCTGCAGTCTGCACCCAGGGATTGAAAACTGGGGGGAAAGTCTTCGGAAAGAAGTTTAATTCATTAATCCCATCCCCTGCCTTACCAGCCTGCAAGTAAGAAACTGACGCGGTGATGATTCCTGAGCAGATATTAACTTAGCTCAAGGGTGATGATCATGAGCAGTAAGGGTGACGATCGCTTGATGGTGGAGTTTCCAGGTGGCATTGCAAGCCGTATATATCGTATTTAGTGTCGCGTACACTATTTGCAAAGGGGCTAATGTAGAGAGATTGGTAATGTGATTAGGTCAAATTTTGGCTTCAAAAATTCACATTTAAGAGATAAAACTATAGGAAAGTTGCAATCTTCTTGAATTTTTTTTATCTTCTTACACAGGAAAAACTTGCACCGCCTTAAACTTCTCCAGATTTGGTGGAGAATCTTTTTAGGGCACATGCATGGTCAAGTACACAACTCCACTACCTTGCATAGGTTTGAGTGAAAGTGGTTCGGAACTATATACGACCTTTGAATTCTGGGAAGGAAAAATTATAAGCATTTGAAAAACACATTGATCTACAAAACCAAGTAATTTATGTTGACAATTTTTTTTTCAAGAAAATTCTACATATTTTAGAAGACGGTGCAAGTAGTGTGCAAGTAGATATATTGAACATGTAATTATCTAAAATTTGCTTAAAACATGATAAAATTATGTTAAATTGATGTTTCTCTACAAATTTGTGTAATGGTACCCTCATGTTCATAATGAATTCAAGGAATGTGGAAAAATGAAATAAATAATCCAACTTCAAAATATTGAAGGCCATGAAATTTACGTCCAACACCAGATTTAGCCAAAACCTTTTCAACAATACCTTTGATGATAGGTTTTGAAGATGTCATCTTGATATTATAGGTGATTGGTTATAGGTGCCTCTACTCTAGGTGCCTAAAGGTCTCAAAGTGTCATGTCCATTACTTGCCAACATGATACTATTTGTCAACATAAAACTAACATTTAAGTAAAATTGGACAAAGTCCAAATCCAAGTTTATAACATGCTGAAAAGTATCATAGGATCTTACGATAAGATTGTATGGTGAGGCCCTTTGATACAATATGTTGAGTTGATTATGATAATATTATAGTAGTTGTTTTGATTGTATTTTCAATATTCATCATTTATATATATGGATTTAACATTGAAATTTGAGATATTTGATTTTTCCATCATTCCCTAATTTAGCATAATACTCAAGTTATCACTTAGGATTCACATGTCTCCCATTAAATTTCAGTGTATTAGAAGTATATCGACAGATCCATCGATAGAATTGAAGCAACCAAAAAGTCTAGAGTTTGAAAATATTTCTAGATTTACTTAAATAAGTCATATAAGTAATTTATTTGGAGTGAGAATCTATTTACATTGAGACATTTAGTGTAGCAAATTGGAATACATGATATGATACTTTTGCGTTTTAGTATGCAAGGGGAAGATATCATTGTCAAGCATATTGATGGCAAGTGTTATGTGTTTACATATTAGTATGTGAAAGGAAGATATTCTTAAGCATATTAATGGTAGGTGTCATTTGTGTACAATTTAGTCAACTTTTTAGACCATTGTGTAACATATCCATACACCCCATAAACTATTGAAAATACTCATGCTGAGATATTATTTTGCAAATGTGAACGTCAAGTGTCACAATGTGACACTAATGGTGAAGTTGTTGGTCATTAGTGTAACCTAGCATACGTCTCAAAACAGGGTAAGTGACATTATTACACATGTGACACTAAATATCATAAACGGTGTATTTTCGTTAGAGAGATAAATGGTGTGCTCAAGTTTACATGACCAAACACATATGGTAATTACACCTAAAACCAATAGTTTAAGCATTGAACATAGTTTCTATCATTAGAAATATCAGATTACGTTTTACAAGAGAGTATTCCAATGACCTAAAGAACACATCGTTCAACATTTAGATACCATATGCAAAGAAAAAGAAAAAAGAAAAAGTAACGCTAGTATATGATACCAGCGTGAATGCGAGCCCGTTAGCCATGCACTGATCACGGTATTCCGTGATGCAGTGTATGGTTTTATGCCTCCTGTGGGGAGGTGGGCTCTAGGGGTTTAATACAAACAAGCTATCTTTAATTAGGAGGGGGTACGGGTTTTTGTTTGTTGTCTAGTTTTCTTTTATTTAGTACTAAGTAGGTAAGGTATTTGATGGCGTTTTGGTGTATGTCTTTCATCAATTTTTTGATGTTTGATTTTGGGATGTTTATTTTTGTGAGATTTTCAATGGAATGTTCGTGTATGGCTCCTCTTACTCCTGCCGTGATGGTTATGAGGGGGTTGGTTTTCCAACCGTTGTTTTGGATGATGTTATTTAGTGGGTCATATTTGGCATGTTTGTGTGTGATGGCTTGTTCTGGGAATCTATCATGGCAGTATGTGAATTCAATGAATTGGATCGTATGTTCGGGAGAGGGTGATATAGGTGGTTGTATTTGTTTTGGTGCTCCGAGTATGCATAGGATGTTTGGTCTTAGTTTGGCGAGGCATTGGCATGGGTTTGGGTGGCAAGTGCATTGGAGCAGCCATTCCGGTACTGTTTGTTCTTGTGGTTGGTTATTAAAGTGACCTGCGTTTGTTAGTGTAAAGAATCTGGTATTTTTGTTGGCTTGTAATGTTTGGGCGATGAGATGTACTACTTTGTTGTGTCGTGCAATTCTAAGTCCTTTAAGGAATGGGTGCTCACATGTGGATAGTAGGTGAGGCCATGTGTCACGTTCATTTTTATGGCATAGCGTGCAATTGGGGTTTGGGTGTGTGATAGGCCAAAATATGTTTATCCTGTGGTTACCCATATATTGGGCGTATCTGAATTTGAGTGTTTGGGTGATTTGGGTATCCGGGATTCTCTCGTCTTGCCAAAAATGGTTGGAGAGTTTTTGGTTTATTTGGGTATTGGATAGCCATTTGTCTACGTATGGGAATTTATGTTTGGCTAGGCTTGCTTCATTTGTTTCGTGTTCTTTGGTTATGAATGTACGTAAGTTACGGATGGCTCCGTCGTGTGTGGCTGTTGGGCAGCCTGCTAGCCAGTATGGGGTCGAGTGGGCAGTGTGTATACATGGGGTGGTATTCGGTTTTTCTTTGGTAGTTCCTTCGTTTGCTAGTGCATCTGCTATTTCATTTCCGGTGATGCTTGTATGAGCCCGTACTTTATGTATGTGTATTTTGTGCGGGGTCCAATATATATGTCGTACTATTGCTGCTATGAGTAGTTTGTCTGGGTGGTGGTGTTGTGATGTTGGGCGGTGGATGTGGTTGTTAATTAGATATATGTTGTTAAGGCTATCTGTAAATATGTGTGTGTCTATTTTAGTGAGTTGTATATTTTTAACGGCAATGAGAATTGCATTGAGTTCGGCTCTAAGTATGTTTTGGTAGCCTGGTAATCTTTCTGAGATTTTGGTGTTGTTGTTAGGGCTATATACTCCCGATCCTGCAATGTTTCCTTCTATTTGGCCTTCGGAGTTTTTGGTCGGGGGGATGAATGATCCATCCGTATATGTGCATTGTTGTGGGTGGAATTTAAGGGGGTATGTGTTTGTGAATGTGCTTGGTAGGGGTATTATGTGGGTGTTTATGGTTTGGAGGGGGGTGGTTTTAGGGGCATTTTTCCATGCGTTAGAGAATTTAACGTTGTAATGTGTGGGTGTGGGTTTGATGGGGTGGATGTCTATGTGTGTATGTGTAGTGTTTTTGAGTATTCTTTGTAATGCGGTTGGTATTTGGGTGTTATTTAGTATGGTTCCTTGGTTGTGTACGCATATGATTGATGTAAGGGATGGTTCGGTGTATTGGTAGTATTTTGGCCATTCTGGCGTGGGGTTGTATGTTATAGTATGTGGTGGGATTGTGGCTAGGATGTGTATGTCCGGGTTTGTGAGTGGTATTTGTTGTGGGGTCCAATCCTTGTGGTTTATTATTAGGATAGTGATTGTTTGTGCATCCTCTTTAGCGGCCATTCTAGCCTAGTGGAGGGCTTCGAGGGTTGTATTGTGGTCCGTGGGGAACGCTAGTCCATGCCCTGTCCATTTGGCCGAGTTTGCTTTGCCTATTGATCCAAATAGTATGTCTCGAGTGTGTGGGGAGTTATATTGGGTGAGTTGGGTAGGGCAAGTGAGGGGGGATGAATAGTATGAGTGTGTAATTTGGAAGGATTCTATGAGTGTTTTGGTGATTTCGGGGGGTAGTGTTTGGTGTAGGTTATTTGGTTGGATAGTTTTTGGCTTTCTCCTGGGGAGTATACTTATGTATCTTTGTAGGAGCCATAGGATTTATGTTTCAAAATCTTGTGGTGGTGGTTGTAGGAAGTTAGTGAGGTGTTGAAGGGTGTTATGAGAGAATTGGTTCCATAGCCAATGTAACCTTTCGAGGGTAAGGGTAGCTATGTAGTTTCCTTTTTGGTCATATATATTTGCTCCTGATGCGTGTGTTGTTATGGACGGTTTGTTGGTTATGATATCTTTGTCGGGGTTACATTCATGGATGCTTAGTGTGAGGTTGGTGATTGTTAGTGGTGGATGTATAAACTTAGTGTCTTTTGTTTGGATATTGGTGAGGTAGTTGGCATATGTGTTAGTGGTGTTTTGTGTTGTGGTTGCGGTGTGGTATTGTGTGATGGTTAATAGGTTATGGTTTAAGAATATGTTGTCCAGGTGGAGTAAGTCTTCTTCTGTGCGCCATTGATGTGTGGTGTTGTTCGTGGTCTGCCATTGGCATAAGTATGTTGTTTTGATGGTTTGTGCTCCCCATTTGTCCTTTCTTGTGGTAGTTTTTTCTTTTATGATTTTATGTATGGCGTTCCCAAGTATTGGGTTTAGGTTGGGGTCGGTGGTTTGTGTCGGGTGTTGTGTTGTTTGGGGTGTTGTTTGGGGTGCGGGTTGTTGTGGTTGAGGGAATAATATTTGTGCTTGTTGTAGTGCCGCCTTAATGGTTTTGGGTGCGTTTTTGTATGTGATGCGGAATTCTTCGGGGGTGAGGATGGATGTGCTAGTTTTGTTTAAGATTTGTGATAGGGTGGTTATGCCATATGTGTAGAGTTTGTCTAGGTATTTTTGGGATTGTATTCTAGAGTGGTCCGAGAGGGTGTTGTATATGGGGTTGGTTCTCCATGCTATTTCTAGTGGGGTTTGTTTGATTGGGAAGGTTTTGTTTTTGGCGGTTACATGTATTTCATATTCTCTTTTGAGTAGGAATAGTGTCCGTGCTATAGGGGACCTAGAGCACGCTTGTTGTTTTAGTTTAGGTAGGTGTAGGGAACCTCCGTATTTAGCGGATATGTATTTGGTTAGGCCTTGATAGATGGTACCTAGTTGCCCTGGATCGTTGAGGGCTTGTAGTAGTTGCTGACCTATACAATGAATGTAGTCTGAGAGTAGTGAGGTCATATTTATGCCGAAGTTTTCGTGGGGTAAGTGTGTGAGGATATTGGCTGTACTTTTTGGTATGTTGCAAGTTTCTTTTGTTATTTTACTGATTATTTTATCAAGTTTTTTAATATCGGGCTTTGAAAAGGGGACCGCATAGTATGCGTAGGCAATCCGAGGTTTTATGACGGTATTAAGGATTTTGATTTTTGTTTTAAGCTTGCCGGGGAGGCGGCGAGTAGTTTGCCTTGTTGTTTGGCTTTATTTAAGGTGACTTCTTTTTGGAGATTCCATTTTAGGGATGGCACTAGTTGGATGCCTAGGTATGTGTATGGCTCATTTTGTGTAAGGGTTGGGAAGTTTTTGGATTTATACATAATGTTTTGGGATTGGATGAACGCTTTAAAGGTATTAGGTTTGAGTTTGGACTTGTTAGGGCATCCGGTAATGGCGCATTTTGATAGGTTGAGATCCATATGCGCCCATTCAACGGATTTTTGGAGCTTAGTTATTTGAGGTTGAATATGTTGAATTTTGTCGGTGATAATGGCTAGGTCGTCGGCATATGCCGATGTGGTGCATGTGGATGGGGACGTGCTAAAGTGGTAGCCCATATTGCCCTTCTCTAGCCATCTTAAGAGTGGTTCTAGGAAGATTATGAATAAATATGGGCTAAGGGTGTCACCTTGTATGGTATCTCGGTTAATTTTGATGGGAGGTGTGGTTCCGAAGAAGTTACCCGTGAAGGCGGTGGTAGAATGGTTATAGATGTTGCCTACTATTTCGATGGCATCTAGGGGGTAGCCTAGGTCGGCCATGATAGCTAGGAGTCTTGTGTGGTCTATAGAACCAAAAGCGTTTTTAAAGTCTATGTATGTTAGATATATGTCTTTATTCGTGAGTCGTGCATCTTCGAGGGCGGCTATTAGCATTTGTATTTGCCTTGAGGTATTACGTTGTGGGCGGAAACCTTCTTGACTGAAGTGTAGTATGCGGTTTCTTTCCCCATAGTTTGTAAGGAGGGTTGTTAAGGTGCTAGTATATAATTTATATATTGTATTAGCTAACGCTATTGGTTTATAGTTGTTGAGTTGGGTAGGGTCTTCTTTTTTATGGAGTAAAATAGTTTTACTGTGTTTCCAGGCAGTTGGGATTTCCCGTTGTTTGTAGCAATGTAGGAAGAATAAGAATATAAGGGTTTGGCATTGTAGGGGTAATATCTTGATGATGTCCTTGGAAATGTTGTCCGGACCGGGGGTTTTACCTTTGGTTAATCTTTTTACATAATTGTCATATATTTCTCTAGTGAATTGTAGGCTTATTTGTGGGATTTGAGGTCCGCATTTGTCTATTATGATCCCGTCTTGTGAGTGCCATAGATATTTTCGTATGACACACATACATATGTGTGGGTGGTCTATGGTGTCATCGCAAATGGGCGTTTGTTTTTGAAATGATATTTGTAGGCGCGGTATATTTCATTGGCTATTTCTGTGGGTTTGGTAAGTATGTTATCGTGAGAGTCTTTTATGCAATCCAACGAGCTTTCGGTTGATGGTTGGAAGATCTTTTTGTGGATAGTTTTGGGTTTGGTGTTGAATAGGGCTCTATATTTCTTGATGGCGATTTTGCAGTTAATCGAGGTTTGTTTGGAGGTAATTTTGTAGGCATCTATTTTGGCCGTTTGTCCTATATGGGTTAGGTCCTCAATCCATTGTTTGTGGGTGGTGGGGTTTGTGGGGAGGGGGGGATGTTGACATTGTGGAGTGAGAGGAATGTCTTTATATCAGGGTGGTTATGTAATTGTGTGTGGTGGTAGTGGCAAGCTGCATGTATTGCTTTGCGGATGTTATGATATATTTTGAGGTGTGATTTCCAAATTTTTTGTTGCTTTCTTGGGAGGAATCCGCCTTGGATCTTGGCTCGGTTGGGGAGAGGGGGTGTGGGTTGTTTCATGCATGTTTGCTCAGCACAATTACTGAGAGAGTTTAAGATTTTTTGGAAGTTAAATTGGGATTCTTCCTATTGTGGTTGAGTGAGTTGTTCTTGTTGTAATGTGTCTATGAGATTTAATATTTCAAAATTTTGTTTATCTAGGAAGGTTGTTAGGAGGTTTTGGATATTTATCATGGATATAAGATATGTGATCCTAAGATTGGTGTTAGGTGTTGATTTGGTCTTTATAATTATAGTGTTTGGGGCTAATTGTAATTGGACCGGATAATGGTCAAAATTTTGGTTAAGGTTAGTGATTGTGTGGCTTTGTAGGGAGGCGTGGTTTGGGAGGTTAGAGTAAAATCCATCAATGTGGATAGTCGCGGTGTAATTGTGTCCCCCTTGCCTTATGTACGTTTCGTGGTTATTAATCGTTTTAAGTCCTAGTCTTTGTGTGAAGTGAGCCCATTCATGGTCATGTGGGTTGGGAGGGGATGTTATTCCGTTGGATGACCGTCCTTTAAGGAGGATGTCACGGTTGAAGTTACCTCCTAGTATGATGTGGTGTGTTGAGTGATTTTGTACTAATGTTTGGATTTGGTTTTGGATTTGGTTTTGGATTTGGTTTTGGATTTCTTGTATTAGGTGTAGGTCTTGGGGGTGTGTAGGCGTGTACATATTTATGAGGAGTATGGGGGTAATTGGTTTTTTTTTATGGTGATGACTTGTAGGTATGGTGAGATTGTGCTAGGTGTGGGGATTTTGGTGATATTTTCGTTTGTGTGAATGGTTTTAGGTATCATAGTTAGGGTACCCCCTCTAGCCGGGTTGTCCCTAGAATATCTGTTTTGGTTTGGTGTTGTGATGTTTGAGTTGTTATATATAATTTTGTAGTTTGGAAATTTTTTGTCTATATATGTTGTGGATTTTAGTTTTTGGAGTTTAGTTTCTTGGATGAGTATGATATGTGGGTCTTTATGTATTGTTCGTGGGAGTTCTTGGATTCCAAGTAAACTTGAGCTGATACACCCTGTATTTCAGGTAATTATTTTTAATGTGGAAGTTTGGTGATTGTCCGTGTCTATGTTGGTGTTTGGGCTAAGGTTGGGGTGTATTATGTCATGTGTGGAGTGGTAACCATGTATGGTTTGTGTACTTTTGCTTAGCTCTAGTAGTATTTGTGGGGGTATATGAGGTATTTCTTTTTGTAGGATAAACATAGTTATGTTTTCCCCTTTGGCTATTTTTTCATTTATGTGTGTGTATGTTTGTGCTATGGTAGTCGGTGGTGTGTAGTGGTTGATGGTGTGTAAGTGTTGTTTGTGTAAGGAAGTGTATTCCGTGGATCTTTGTAGTCTTTTGAGGATGGTGAGGCATCGGGGGTCGATGTCTTCAACCATTTGTTGGTCGCATATTTGTGGTGTAGGTCCATATGTTATTATGAGGGCATAAATTTGGGAGTGTAGTGGGTGTTGTGAAAGTATTGGTTTGTGACGGTGTATGTTGGTTAGTTCTTGGTTAGGCGAGTCTTGTGTTAGGTGTGTTGAGAATAAGTTTTCTAGGTGGGTATATGAGGGTTTAAGTGAGGTGGTATTAGGTATAAAATAATGTTTTTGTCTTTGTGTATAGTCCCGGGGGAGACCTTTAGTTATATGTACGGGTGGTCCGGGGTTAGGATGTATGTCGCCGCTAAGGAGTATGAGTACTTGGAGGTCTATAATATATTTGGTTAGTTTGTATAAGGATGGGTGTTTGTTATGGGTGTGTTGATGTTGGTGTGAGTTGTTCGTATGGGCGGGGTTTATTTGATGGATAGCGGTGGTGTAGCTTGGTATTATTATTGTAATTATAATACTTAAGGTTATAGTTTTTCTTGTTTGGTGTGGGGACTTTGGAGTTTTTTGTGGTATATTATATCTTTTTGGGTTGTGTTGTTAGTTTGGTGAGGTGTTTGTTGGTAAGTAGTGTGGATATGTTGGGGGTGTGTCCAAGTTTGCCAAATGTTGAGCGTATGCTCTTTATTATAGCAATAATAGAAGAACCAATACATAAAGTTGGGTATGAAAAAATGTCTTTGTCTTTGTGTGTACCCTTGGGGGAGGTTTTTGGTAATGTGTGAGATTGGTCCGGGGTTAGGTTGTATATCACCGCTAAGAAGTATTAGTGCGTGTAAGTCTCTAATGTATGCAGTTAGTTTGTGTATGGTTGGATGTTTGTAGTGTGGGTGTTTGGTTGTGTAGAATGTGATGTATATGGTGGTGTGGTGTATGCCTATATGTTTTGGGTATTGGAATGGCGGTTGTTGCGGGGGGTGAGGTAGCGTGGGTATTGTGGGGTCTATGAGGGTTGTGGTGATTTTGTGGTGTGGTAATAGGTTCCCTTTATATGTAGGTATGTTGTGAGTAAGGTTGTAGTGGTGAGTGTTGTTCATGTGTGAGGATCCTATTTGGTGTGTAGTGGGCTTATTGTTGGGGGGGTAGTCTCATTATGTGGGTTTTTTGGGTGTGTGAAATCGGGTGGGTGGTTAATGAGAAGACATACCAGGCCTATGAGTGTTAAGATATATCGTGTTTGGACTTTTGGTGTGGGGTTAATGTGTGGATTTTTGTTGTTGTGTGTGGGTCTTGGGCGTGTGTAGGGTGGTTGTGGTGTGTGTTTGTGTTTTTTGTTAGGAGTGTAGTATGAGAAATTATACATAATGTGGATGAGTCCTTATGATAGTGATAATATCTTGAACTTTTTATTGCATAGTAATAACAAAATATAACATATAAGGTAAAGGGGACATTTGTGATATGCTATGTGGGCACTATCCATTAAATGCATGGGGTCCTTGATGGTACATTTGTGGGTTGCCTTGGAAGCCCAGCGGGGCTTGAAGTGGTAGTGGTGGGCTCGGGGGGTGCACTGTACTAAACATGTACGAGTATACGTGAGTGCACAGGAGGGGTATTGATTTGGACCTTGCCGTATTACGTATACATATGGTATACATGTTATAATTTATAGTTACGTACATATATGGAAGGCCTTTAAAAAGTATACAATAATTGTACTTATATGGTACTGTTACTATACTAAATATCATAAGTTTTCATATTGGATGCGGAGGAAGTTTGGTAATCGTGGGGTGGAGTATAGGGATCCAATTGACTTGATGGACCGTCCATCAAATGTGGAGATTGGTTTATGTTGGTATCAAAAAGGGGCTAACAACAAGTGGACATATGATCTTACTGATCATTTGATGGTAGATTTAGAGACAATAATTGCATTGGCTATAATGACATATATTGGTGAATCAAATGTTTATGAGTTACATCCGGGAGATGAAAAAGTTTTCAACAACTTTGCTAATGAAAGCTAGGATATTTTGTTATACATATTACAGGGGTTGATTATTGTTCAAAAATATATTTGTATACTTATGTTAATGACTATATATGAATGGATTTTTTTTGTGTATACATATTGTTACTTGTATATTTATTGTTGCAATTGTATGTGTATTACTTCATTTCAAAAAAAAAACTTGTATATAGGGGGTTTTTAGAGTATGTAGTGAACGCACGTGATTCTAGGTTTTAATGAAAGGTGCACCCCCCGAGGTGGTGGGGCGGTCGTGTGTAGGCCATGTGGTGTCGGTGGCGGGGCGGTTCTATGCAATATGTCCGGGGCGGCGGTGGAGAGGCCGTTGATGATGCCTTGCATGCGAATGTTGGATTGTTGAAATTCGTGGGCTATCGTTCCGAGGAGCGCATGTAGATTGTTGGAGTGGTTGGTGAGGGTTGTTGTGGTTGCGTTGTGTCTACGGTCCGTGTGGTGATTGATGGAGGTAGTGAGTGAACCGAACTTTTCGTCTAGTTTATCTTCAAATTCCTTCATGGTCTTTGTAAGATATGTTTCGGTGAGGAGTGGGTTGGGGTTGGTGGCGTTACCCATGGCTTGTATTTTGTCCGCGATGGCTTCTCGTGCGGGGGCTTGTGCGAGGCGAATTGCCGTTTTGTTGGGGTCCGATCCGTCGATGCTCCCGCGATGTGGGATGAAGTCGATGCGGCGTCCAATGATGAAGGTAGATTTGTGGATCCACTCCGTGTAGACCGCGGTGTTTAAGCATTGTATATGGTACCATCCCGCTTGTTTGTTGGTGGTGTCTTGGTTGTTGTTGCCAAAATTAATGCTCACGATGTTGTCCGCTCCAAAAAGTTGTTTGATGGCCTTGGTGATGGCGGTTTGTGGCTCCCGTTGTGGTAGGTTGTTAGCAACAAGAGTGGTGCTAATGCGGAGCTCCGAGGTGTTGCCGCCGCTCCGGTCGCGGATGATGCTCACTTGTAGCTTCTCCTTGTTGTAGGTGAGTCCTTCCTTAAGTACTATGTCCCTAGCTTCCTCCGTAGTAAGGGTGAGGAATGCAAAATTCTTATTGAGTTCGGGTTTGGTGAGACCCATGAACTCGTGTTGGTGCCCATTGTAGTAGCTTTCTTGCACTACAGACTCAAAAATGGTGGAGGCATGCTCATGGCGGAGGGTTTCACCCTTGAGGTGTAACCGGAGGTTACGGGCCTTAGTGACTAGGTCACTAAGTATCTCTTTTCGACTTTGCCTATAACTCTCTCACCGTCATCCATTTTCATGACAAATGCTCTATGGTCTCTAAGGAGTGACATACCATCTTGTTGGGGGTTTTTGAGGTGTACTTTAATGAACCCCGCCCAATTCTTGGTGACGGCATTGATCCTGACGTCGATTGGGTTGGAGTATATCGTGCCTAGGGGGATGTCCATTTGGTGAAGTCTCTCCAAGCAAGCTCCTCTTGCTTCTTGCCTAGTGATGCCTTTGAAGCCATGGTCGTATCGGATTGTGATGTGGAAGCCTTCGGATAAGCCGGTTGTTGGATCTACTTTCTCTTGTCTCGGGAGTTGGGTGAAATGGAGGTGGTTACCGGGAACCACATCCGGCCTCTCATTTGGATACAATGCTTGTGGTACTCGTGGGAATGCCCTTCGAAGTGTCTTGAAGTCGATGACTTCTCTTGTGGGAGTCCCGAGTCTTGCAAACTCCTCGTTGGTGCGGTGCTCTCTTATGGTCTCTTTTCCCCTTTGGGTGGCCACGGCTTCATAGATGGAGAAGCCTAGCCACATGTGCGCAACTATGTCTAGGGTTGGGACGGCTTCCTTGGTCTTTGAGCTTGGAGGTGGAAGTGTGTTGGTGTGATCGACTTGTCCTCCCGCTTCACTCCTCCTTCGCTTGGTGCTTTGTGTGTCATTGATGGACTCCTTCCTAGAGTATGTTGTGGGTGTCGTTTCGGCTAGATTGATGACGGCTTGGTTTGGTGCGGCGGGGTAGTCATCTTGTGATGTTGAGAATTGAAGTGAGCTTCCGCCGTGCTCGGGGGACACGTCCGCTAATTGCATGTCTATGTCTAAATCATGAGAGGGAGTGGTTTGCACTCTTAGGGGGGCCATTTGATCAACTAATGGGGCGGCTGGATCTTCCTCGTCGTCACTATAAGTCTGTATGAGGGCCCTCCTTCGCCCTACGCTTTTGGTGCTGGTCTCGGTTCTGGCTTTGCTGTTGGTTGATTGGTCTCGAAGTGTGGGCCTTGTGGTTGGGCCCTGTTGCCGCGCTGCCCTCCCGTTCTCGCCGTGGCCCTGCTGTCGTGCTGCCCTCCCGCTCTCGTCGTGGCCTTGTTGTTGTGCCGCGCTCCCGCTCTCGCCCTGACTTTGTTGCCGTGCTCTCTCCCTAGTCGTTGCACTCCTGGTTCCTGCGCCTGGTGTGAGCTCGCTGCTTCTTGCGGGTCTCCTGGCCGGCTCGTGCTCTCCGTTCATCTTCTCTCCTTCTATGTTCAGCCTCCTCCAGGGTGTTGCTTTGTCTGGCTCCGACTGTTTATGACTCTTTCTCCTAGCTCGCGGCTCCTGCTCTGGTCGATTCTCTCCTGATGTACGGTGGTCCTGCTCTGTGGGGGGGATGGTGTTGGTGGTGTCCATTGTTGGGTGTTGGAGAAGGGTTGTGGATTGAGTGATGAGAATTGTGGGCTTTGGGGGTATTTGAAGGCGGGGTGGTTGATAGAATGTGGGGTGTTGGGAGTGTGCAGATGTATGGCGGTTCTTGTTGTTTTGGGAGATCTGGTGGCGGGTTGTGTTTCTTGGAGTGTTGTGATCTGTGTTGCTGGGGTGTTCAGGGCTGTGGATTGTGTGTTTTGGGGTTGTGACCTGGCTGGGATGCTTTAGTCTAGGTTGGGTAGATCTTGGGAGGTCATGTTTTTGGCTTGGTGTATGTTCGGGGGGTGTGTGAGTTGTCATGAGGGTGGCTTGGTTATATTGGTTTTGTTTTGTGTGTGTTCTAGTGGGATTTCGGCTTGGTTGGTACTGAAAAATGGCCATGTGACGAGGCGGGGGGCGGCGGCCTTTCTTTTTTGGAGGTAAGTTTGTAAGCTTTGTGTATTTGTGTTGGTGTTGTGGTGTATTATGAGTGTGTGTTTGGTGGTAAGTGCAAGAGGTTTTGCTTACTTTGGTGGTTGTGGGTTTGTGGTGTGTGGGTGGCGATGGCGTGATTTTCATGCGTGGAGCGTACTTCAATCTTGGAGGTCGATAATGGTGGTAGTTTGGTGGGGTTAGGGAGTAGCTATTTGTTGGGTGGGTGAGTATTGGTGGGAGAAGTCTTAGTGGGTATATTGTTGGAGTGGGTTTGCAACTTGATGAGTATATTGTGGGTGTGTACATTGGGGGGAGATAGCTTTGTGGGTAGAGTGTGGGAGGTATCTTTGATGAGTGAGCAGTGTGGTGTGTGTATACACACAATGCAATGGTGCTTATGAGCACCCATTTTATAAGCAAGGGAAAAACCCTATTGTTGATACTATGTGTTGGTGCCGAGTTTTTCCCTTCTCTTCTATTTCTTAGATCTGATCTGTTCTTCGTCTGTGTGCTTCGATATGATCTGCTCCTCTGTGTGCTTCGGTCTTCTCTGCAATCTGGTCTGCTTCGCTTCGTTTCCAGGGCTGGCCGGTGGTGTCGGCCATTTGCTGCTTCGAGGGCTTCTGTGCGGGTTTTGTGCCTTCTGTGCGGGTTCGCTGCCGGGTGTGGCCGGTGGTGTTGGACCTCTGTAGATTCGTTGTCTGCATCTTCCGTTGCTGCTGGTCCTGTGTGTTTCTTCGGTGCCGTAGTGTAGAGATCCTCCGATGCAGGTCCATGGCTTTCTTGCGCTCCTTGGCAGATCTCCTAAGTTGTGATGTGATTTCGGTTGCCGTTCTGTCTATGCTCGCCCTGGAGCGCTATTAGGGTTAGGGGTGTTACTGCCGCTTCTTCTTCTCTTTGTAGGTGGTGGGTTGCGGCGTTTCTCCGTGGTTGCTCTGATCTGCATCCTTGCTTGCGGGAGTATTCTCGTGCTCCTGCGGCGTCTCTCCTGCTGGCTCTCCTCATCGCACCCCCGTGGCAACCATAGTAGATCATCGCCTTCACTAACGATACCGATACCATATGCAAAAGTTATAAGGGTCTAAAGTTTTAGTTATAGGCAACCTAAAACCAACACCTATACCAAATGTCTGGAGGATGTACGTATTGTGTAAGATTTCTAGGTGTTGCGATTAGATCATGTGTTGGTTTTAGGTCTACTTACCTTGTAAGGTATGTGTGACCCTGTGAGGCCAAACCCACCACCCTTAAGCGTCCTAGTCCGGGTGATGGCTTTGAGAATCACATTCAATTCCTAATACCATAATGTGGATTGCTATATGGCTCTTATGTCCTAGGTACTAACTTCATCTCAACTCAACTTGCTTTGTTATTGTGAGCATCGTTGCTCGTAGTGGAATTTGATCTCTCAAGGGTCCAACCCGCAGCCTTGGCCACACATGCCCTTAAAGAGATCCCTCTAGACTTCTTGATTTTTACTTCCTTCATCTTGTCCTTGCTAGGATCCTCCACATTCTCCATTAATTACGCACATGATTTATTCCAACCAAAGAGTACGAGTGTTTAAAAACACTTACCTCAATGGGTAACCACCAACACATTCAAGATTCACACACACTTCTACTTTCCTAATGAATCCAACTTTACCTAAGAACCAAGATGGCATGAAAGAATCTAGTATGGTCTAGCAATCCCGCAAGGGATTAGCCTAACTACCCCCCCCCCCCATAGTAGCCTAACTTATCAAAGCTAACGAACTAACTCAAGCCCAGCCGAAGTACGGTCCCGTAGCCCAGCAGAAATACAATCCAGCAGCCTTGGCTGCCCTTAGCCTTAGGCCCAGCCGAAATACAGTCCAACAACCTTGGCTGCAGGCCCAGCAGAAATACAATCCAGCAGCCTTGGCTGCCCTTAGCCTTAGGCCCAGCCGAAATACAATCCAGCCGCTCCGCTCCTTGGCTGTAGGCCCAGCAGAAATACAATCCAGCAGCCTTGGCTGCCCTTAGCTTAGGCCCAACAGAAATACAATCCAGCAGCCTTGGCTGCCTTTAGCCTTAGGCCCAGCCGAAATACAATCCAGCAGCCTTGGCTACCTTTACTACAACCCCCCTCATCCCCTAATCAAGGTTTTCTAAATTCTTCTTTTCTTTTCTTTCCTTTGCTTCTAAGTCATGAACTAATCTAACACGTTACTTTCACTAACTACCACCTAATCACTACATGCAATCTTAAGCTCTAAGAGCTCACTCACTTGGGAGGCCTTGAGAGAGAGAGCTTAACTAATTAACTTCGCTAAAACTAATCACCCACACATGTGGCTCAAGCTCTTAAGAGCTTGCTCCCTTGAGAGCGCTTGATGGAGAGAGAGAAAAATAAGAGAGAAACCACCTTAAGTAGTAAAGAGGGAGAGAGGGAGAGAGGGAGAGAGAGGTGAGGATAGGGTGAGAGGATTAGCACCCCCAATCACAATCCTTTAACCTTCGCCTCCAAAGTAGGGACTAATCCCCATCCACCAAGCTTCCTTCTTCCTAAACTACCAAGGTGGATCCAAAAGTGGGCATTTAACCCGTGGAGCTCACCTTGCTTCACCTTACCCCTTACTCACATAATCAAGGCATTATCCTATTGAACTCAACCCTTGAAATAACCACCCAACACATTCTAAAGCCTAAACTTAAATCCAAACCATACTTCACTCTTTTTATGTTTTGTGAATAATCATAACACATCAAAGTCAAACTAAAATTGGTTTCGAAGAGTTAATCACCACATGTGGGCACCATTTTGGGCTCACATACCCTATTGTGCATTTTGTCAGCTCCACATGCAATTTTGGCTAGTGGATTGGCTTGGGAACTTTCTCATATGGTTTAGTAACTACAAATCACACAAAATGTCATTTCAAAATTTCAGAAGCAAAATTGACATGCAAAATGTATAAGAGATCATAGTGCAAACTCTCTTATTTTTCATTGACCACATAGGCCCTTCCAATTGTGTTCACTATTTAGTACGGTGTCCATATCCTAAGCACATATTCCGATCATTCATGTAACATTGAGTAACATGTACTTTTATGGTGTCCGTTATTTTACTAGAAACCTTGCCATATACCATTCAAGATCAAGAAAAGCAACCACAAGGCCACATTGAGGGATCGTCTCATATGATTAGCAATTAAAATCACGTAGGTTCCCCGCGGGTTGTCACTTCATTTTTCATAATCAAAGTTGAGATGCAAAACTCATAAGAAGTCAAAAATGAAGAAGTTCTTTCTCTTTAAATATCAAGTATACTCTCCTTGTTTAAGTGTTCATGATTGTTGAACATAGAACGGTGTCGGTAAGATTTTGAGTGCATAGAGTCCTAATCTCATCATAACAAGTGCCAATCTGGTGTCTATTCTTGGCTAGAAGCCTTGCCTTATCCCACTCTTTTATATCTTTACATATAGGCGTCCCACCCCCAAAAGGGGGAGTAGCCTGAGGACAAAGAGGCTCTTCAATTATGCTCGCTCCGTCTTGGAGCCGGCGTTATATATGTTATTATTACATATAGATGTCCGATTAAGAAGATAGACAACAAATTAAAAGGCCCACATACCTTATATCCACCAATGAGAGGTATGATTGGGAGGTCTAACTTACAATTAGGGCCGCTTTACACTTAGAGGCCGGGCCAATTCGTTGTGTAAGAGGCTTGAAATCCTCATTTGTGATTGGTCAAAAGGCTCAAATCGGCCCCAACCCCTTTACATCTAGAGGCCGGGCCGATTTGGTGGTATGATTTTTTAAATTAAAGAATGTATGTTATGACACGGCCCGAGCTCGTTGAATTGGGTGCACCCAAAATGGAAGGCCAATTCTTGGCCTAGAGGCCAATGTCATATTCCACTAAAAAAATCTTCTTAAATAAAGTATAATTTTTTAAAGTGAACTAGATCCATTGGATTATGTGGAATCTAAAGGCTCTATCTTAGATTATGCTACATCCGTTGGATTAGGCTAATTTTTTTGAATCAGCTTGGCTTCTTGGCCCGAGGGCCTTTACATATGGGAAAATTGGCCCCCGGTATAATCTTATTATAATGTGTAGTAGAGGCCGGCCTCCAACCCAAAAAAGGCTAAAATTTTGTGCAATCGGCCTCAAGGGAAATTGGCCCGGCCTCTAGGTGTAAAGCGGCCCTTAGTTTCCATGTAGGTTACTACTCGTCCGTCATATTCTAGTGGAAATGTAGATTTAATCTAGTCGCTGCTTACCCACTAGATTCTAGAAATTATTGGGTAGGAGGTGTTCACTTGTACTTAAGCGCAAGCTCCCATCCAACCACATTATGTGGTCCACTAGAATGTGGAGGGCCGTGGTCCACTAGACTCCTAGGCACCCACTAAAGAATCTTTAACCTACAAGTGTTAGTCACCAAAGGTTTTAACTTAAGGAGGAGGTTAGTAAGTGGACCTGAATTTGAGAAGATGGGAGTACCCACACTAAAGATGGTAATTCTACTTTGTCTTGCTTAATACTAATTGTAAACCGCGATATAGTGTCACCAACACTAAATGTTAACCTGACATTATTTGTCATTCCTTGTAAATTTTTTGGGGGAACTAAAAGATTCACAGTGTTGCAAATTTTCATCCAAATTTCAATCATCCGTGACAATCTTTCACCACAAGTTGCTCACAAGAGAAGGTGGAGTAATGGCCAATGGATGAACTCCTCCATCATCCATGACAATATTTGTAAACTTATTCATAGAAAGTCTCACTAAAAAATTACTGCAGTGACATATAATGTCATATGACACTAAATACCATATTTAGCATAGTTGGTGCATACAAACCCTACCCCACCAGAGTCCCTCTACATTTGGGCGGGTTTGTCCTAATTCACACTAGAATATGGTGGGCAAGCGGCCTCCATGAAAAAACACCCTTGGTGATCTGCAAGAATGAATTTGGATCTATCACTGACGTTGCACTAACTTGCAGGCACCTATGATCGGGGAGAACCAACAGTTAGGTACAGATGAACCGGTATGAGCCCAAAATGAGTGCTCATATTTGTTTTATGTTTAGAATTTCATCAGAATTGCAATTGGAGTGTTATTGAAACAATCAAAAGTATAAAAAAAGTGAGGCTTGGTGTGGATTTATGCTTAGGCCTTAAGCCATTTTGTGTGGTGAATTAGAAGCTTAGTGACATTAGGGGGTGTTTTGATTAGAGGAGTAGTGCTTGATGAGGCAAGGGGAAGTGCCTTTGATTTAATTGTTTGAATTAGAACGTGTTCTTGTTGGTTTAGGGGTTGAAGGGTTAGCGGAGAGGATGAGGTCCTACAAAGGGGGAGAAGGTTAAGGGGTTGTGATTGGATGCCCTATCTCTCCTCTTCCTCCCTTATCCTCTCCTCTCCTTGAGTTCCCTCTCTTAACCTTCTTCTCATGCTCACATTCTCTCTCTCTCCCTCTCCTCTCTAGGATTTTTGAGCTCTTAGAATTAGAGAAAAAGAGTGTGATTAGAAAGGAGGCACGGGGAAGTGCAAGTTTCTTTGGGGGGAAACCGGTGCCAACCGGTTGTGAGGTTAGTTTTATAGTGCTTAGTTATAGTGTTGAGATTAGTGGCATTTTATAGTGATTAGCTCATAGTATTTAGTTTGTAGTATTTAGTTTATAGGGCTTAGTTCATAAGATTTAATTTGTAGCATCCAGTTATGATTTTCGGCCGTGGCATTTAATTCTGGTGTTTGGTCGACTCTCGGGTTATGAAACTGCAGCAAAGCTACTGGACCGGGACTGCAGAGGGTGGTTTCGGCAAGCCAAGCAGGCTGCTGGTTGAGTCTAAGGGGCTACTGGACCGAGACTGCAGAGGGTGGTTTCGGCAAGCCAAGCAGGCTGCTGGTTGAGTCTAAGGGGCTACTGGACCGAGACTGCAGAGGGTGGTTTCGGCAAGCCTAGCAGGTTGCTGGTTGAGTCTAAGGGGCTACTAGACCGAGACTGCAGAGGGTGGTTTCGGCAAGCCCAACTAGCTACTAGTTGAATCTAAGGGGCTACTGGACCGGAACTGCAGAGGGTGGTTTCGGCAAGCCCAGCTAGCTGCTAGTTGAATCTAAGGGGCTACTGGACTGGGACTGCTAGGGTAAAGGCTGCATCAAAGAGCAGGGGCAAGGTTAGGAATTAAGTAACTAGATAGGTTAGGATTTAAGAGGTTAGCTGGGTTAGGATTAGAATTATAGTTAGGAAATCCCGTATAGCAGGAAGTGACACTTGGGAGTGAACTTGTGAGGAGGATGACATGAGAGTGATAAGAGAGAGAAGTGTTTTTCAACACTTGTATTCTCATCATGAAGTAAATTGATGTGCTAATATTGATGTGAAGCACGAGATTGGGTTGTTGGCCCCACACAAGGAGAATGTCCTTGGGTTGACAATTGGGAATTAAGACACTAGAAACTTAATTGAATCATGGAGTCGGCAACCCATAGCCTCACTGAGGTCCCTAACATTACCCAACCCAATACTCTTAACTCCGGCACGGAGTTCGATGCGGCTCTGATGCAGCTCCGGGGAGGTTCGGATGCCAGCTCCGGTGGGTCCATTTTTCTGGCCCTCCCCGTTTTGGCCCCTTGATGACTTTTTTTGGTTTTTTTTTGCTAAATTTGGGTTCTACGGCCCCAAATTACCCTAGGAGGCCCCTTATGAGATCAAGTAAGGCCCCTTATGAGATCAAGTAAGGCCCCACCCAATCAAAAAAATAGGGGGCAATTTTTGCCCCAACCCACCCGAACCCACCGGAGCTGGCATCCGAACCTCCCCAGAGCCGCATCGGAGCCGCATCGAACTCCGCGCTGGAGTTAATAGTATTGGGTTGGGTGGACCCTTGAGAAGGCCAATGCTCTACCTATTCAAGAGGCTAACACCAATAAAACATCATGATTCTAAGTAAGTTGGGAGTTCATTGAGATGGGAGTTACATTCCATGTTACCACGAGTTTGGGTATGACACATGTGATTCTCAAAAACCACCACCCATACTAGGACGCTTAAGGGTGGTGGGTTTGGCCTCACAACCGGTTGAGCTTGAGAAATAATCAGTTGAAGTTCAAGACTGCAAAAAAATTACCGATCATTTAGAAAAATCTATAGAATATACCCCAATTTAATAAAGGAAAACCGGAGGATGTCAACATATAACCAGTTGGACTTGCAAACACTAGGATCAGTGGTTCATAAAAAAAACCTTTCTAGTGGACGGGTTCTTAGAAAATGAACTGGTTTTTGGACGTGTCAAATTCACTTTGGATGGGTTCTAAAAACAAAGATTTTTTTGATATTTTTTTCAAACAATATAATTGGTACAAATATCAGTTACATTATGACATATATGACATGTGAATATAAGCATAATGCAATCAAACCACTAATACCCAATCAAAATATCCATCTTGAAGTGCTTGATACACCTGCATACATTAATTCATCAACCACAAAATTTAGAACCTTTTTAACATGAAGTCAAAGATTATAATTGAAGATAAACTTAGCAATTGAATAAGAATTAGTACATATAAACATGTTCAAATTTTTTTTAAAAAAAACTACTCACCCTTCAAAGAAGTGGATGAATTCTCCTATCCTTCATGTTTCTCCAAACAAGCATCATTGCATTCCAATTGATGTTTTCAACTGGAATATTTGCACATGAAATCCGCATCAAAGCATCTAAAGTCGCTAACTTCAAACTAGCACGTAGATGACTTTTGATTAGGTTTTGTTTAGAAAAACCTCTCTTGTGGAGGGAATGCGGGTGGTGACGGACGGGCGATAACGGGTGATGGAAACACCTTGAGGATAGAGTGTGGGGAAAGAAATGGGAGATTGAAAGACAAGAAATAAAAAGAAATGATGGTGGCAGAGGAAATTAGAATGGGGTGTACTGGAAAGATGAGAATCGACAGCAAAAGACAGATAATTGACGGGCATTGAAGGCATAATTTGTGAAGATCCTATTGTTTCCAAGTGCAAACAGTCACTTGTCAACGTCTTTTTGTTTTTTTTCAAATTTTTACCAACATTGTAAGAGACTTATTTATACGTATTGCGGGACGGGTATTTTCATTTCCAGATCGGTTTTGGGACGGGTTTTTTTTCTTTAACCTTTCCATGAACGGGTTGGTTTAGAAACTACCGGTTTCGGGACGGGTTACAATTTCTTTTGCTTTTCAATTCAAGGTTTTTGGACGTGGACGGGCAAAAACTTTGTGGAAAATCAGCCTTGACTAGCTAGGATCTCAACCGATTATCTTATGCCCATAAATTAAATCTCCCGGACACTGGCAGGCACCGATCGAAGCCATAATGTCAACTGCAAATTCATTCAAGAAGCTCCCGAGTCCCGATCTCTAGCTACTAGATAGTGCGTACTTATGGTACCACTGCTCAAAGTAGTACATCTACCAGTGTCGTACATATTGGGACCACGGAGTTATTATTATCTTTATCTTTAAAATTCCATTTTCATATGGTGTAGTATTTGATCTACTACTCAAGAGATGAGAAGCTATTTACACTATCCATAATATTGGATGAAGGATGAAATTAAGGATGACCTGCATTGGTTCATCCAAATTTAGGTGTTTCCATCCAATAGAGAGCAATGCCTTTCCAAGATTGGGAAGATTTCAACGATATCATAACGTCCGAAAAGAGGGAGTATATAATTGACTTTTCACTCCTCTCAAAAATGTATGATGTTTTGAGTGATAAATAGCCCCCAATAATTCGTTGCTTGGGGCAAAAGTGGTAGAATTTTAGGGGCCCATGACGTGTTGTGTGGTCCAACCAAGATAGCCATGATGTTTGTAGCTACATGCTATGGTGATCGCGGTTCCTTACCACTAGTCATGGTTCTCTTCCACTGGATGCTTTTATGATCACTATAATAGGCGATTTTAAATCTATATTCATAGATTTTAAATCCGTCAACTGGAAGGGAGCCAATGGTAAGGAGCCGCCATTCATGTAGTGGTGTTTACCAATGTCCTGGATATTTGAACATGTTAGCCCTTCTCCTACTTTGTGATTTGACCATAGAGTAAATAATAAGAACACGAAGATATCCTAAGACTCTAAACTTCGATGACATCGAATATGGCATAATCTCCCTCGGATGCAATAAAATAACACCAATAAGCATGAATAAATGCATGTGCAATCCACATAGACATAGAGAGTATAATCAATGTTTGAATTCATAGTTACATTCACAAAAATTCACATGTAGATGTATAAGCAACAATAAATGATCCTAGTTTAGTCAATATCTCGACTAAGAATTGCAAAGACTTTCTTTTTTTCTTTCTCTTGTCCACCTCTCCATGACACATTTAATTACATGATTTGCATTTATGCAGTAGTGCAATTGAAAAAGGTTGGTAGCTCATACATAAGACATACAAAAGTTTCATTTCTCCAAGACTTTTTGGAATCAATTGCTTACACAATGACAAGTTGTACTACAACCACAAACAAGTTAGGAGTCCCTTCCAATCCAAATACTAATATTCCAAGGGCCAACACAAGTACATTCACTAGCAGGATTGTACACCGCAAAACTTCACCACTCCCTTGTACTACTCACTTGTTTTTACACTTTCTAAGTAGGTACTAGAATTATGGCCTAAGAAACCCTCAGTACATTATCCTAACCCACCACTTCTTATGTGGTCCTCCTAAGGGTTACAAGCAATGTTATTATATTTATCCTTCATAAATCTTCTCCTTCACCGATAGTTATGGTTACCACCTCAAAAACCACCTAATTCTACCTTTGGCTAAGTACAAGACAACTCCTTGCCATAGGAACTCATACAATATTTTTGACAACATCACTTACAAAGCATTTCATATAAATAAGAGACATTTTGAGCTATTTTCAAGGTTACCTAAATGTTGATGCTTGTATCCTTGGCACTGAGCAAACAAATTTCAATTTTTTTGGAGATTTTCAAGGTTACTTTGAAAACCACTTATAATCATTTGAGAAAAATAATAAAATTGAGAGAGAAACTCAAAGGTACACGAATGTTGATTTTAGTTATCTTGGCACATAGATGATTGATTTCAAATATTTAGAGAACTTTCAAAATCATTTTGAAAGCTCGGGGAAGCATTACAAGGGCTATTTCTAAACCATTTGAAAAAAATGAGAAATTGTAATAGAAACTTAGAGTTACCCAAATGTTGGTATTAATCATCTTGGCAACCAAATGACTGCTTTCAAGTTTTTAGAGATTTGTCAAAATCGGTCTAAATAGGCTAGGAAGCCCTGCAAGGAACATTTGTAAACCATTTGAGAGAAATAAAAGAAATTATGAGAGGAACTAAAAGGTACTAAAATATTGATATTGGTCATCTCGGCATCAAGATGACAAATTTCAAAATTTTGGTGATTTCTCAAAATCGGTGTAAAGCCTTGGGAAGCGCTATGAGGGCCATTTCTAAACCATTTGACAATACTAAAAGAAATTATGGGAGAAACTAAGAGGTACCCAAATGTTGATGTTAGTCATCTTGGCATTGAGATGTTTAATTTCATTTCTTGAGAGATTATTTTAAATGGGTCTAAAAGCCCTTCGAAGCGTTGTGAGGGCCATTTGTAAATCATTTGCAAAAAAATAAGAGAAATTGTGAGAGAAGATTTAAAGGTATGCAAATGTTGATATTAATCATCTCGGCATTGAGATGACTAATTTCAAAATCTTTCAGATTTTCCAAAATCGGTGTGAAAGCCTTCAAAAACGTTGTGAGGGCCATTTGTAAACCATTTGAGAAGCGTTGTGAGGGTCATTTGTAAACCACTGAAGATGCGAAGGAAAGTTGGATGGGGGAATATCGCGATAACTTGTGAACCTTTTGAACAACCATCATCCAATGGGAAGTAAATTGGGTCTAGTTGCAACATTATGGTCTTATTGTATTGGTTTCTAAAGCTAGAAGTTCTTTGAAGTACAAATATGATGCTTTAGACTCTAAGTGGAAAGATGTCGATTTAATTATATCAACCATAACAATGACATATCCACCATCCTCCATGTTGTATGAATTGGATAGCAATGATACTGAGTGTCTAGTATAATTTGTTCATGCTCAAGGTTAAGTTGTCCATGTGTGTGCTAGATCTTATTGGTTCATACTTGCATCATTTGTGACGCAATTTTTACACTACATCTTATCAACATATGTATACCAAAAGCAATTTTTGTTGTTGTGTTTTTGTGTAATGGAATCTTAAGGAATTCCTTTATTATTTAAGTTCTACCTTGGGGGTGGACTCTTCAATAGAAACCTAAATGATGTGCGTTGGTCACTACAAAATTCAACCCCCTATATTTGAGAAGTTTATAGAGAAAAACAAAGGAATATGTACTACCGACATGCTAAAAAATGAACTCGTGTATTTATACTAAGCTTTTCAATTTAATGCGATAATGCCTCCACTACATGTATAGACTATACATCGTGAATTAAATAATCCTTTATTACATAAAAAATCCACTTTCACTCTTCAAAGAGAAAGTCATTGAATGTTTTTCATGCACAAGATGCATCTCAACAGTTGTATCAAACAACAAAGATAAGATCACAACAACTTAGCCACGATGTAAAGAGCAAAACTAAAGGAAGCCCATGAGAGCTCCAAGAGCCTCTAGTTTGCAAAAACCTAGAACCCAAATGCAAACCCTAATAAGAAGACACATGATAGTCATTAAGGACTATGACCTTATGAAAACAATGAATGAAAATGTGAAGTGGATGAAACTAACACGTCTATTGTCAATTTCCTCTCTAAACCTTAGGGCTCCCTTTTGTACATCTACTTTCACTTCATAAAATTAAATTTAATAGTCTTTTTAGATGTACACACTAGAGAAAAAGAATACCTCTCCCTTATGTATACTATGTACACTAATGCCTAAAATATTACCCCTTCTTACACTCACGTTAGTTTGTACATGGTCTAAAGAGTCCACCCCCCTGGGTAGTTGTACTTTCAAAGTTTTTGATTTCTTCAGATAAACATATGGTTATGGATACAAGCACTCTAAAATTTATAATTAACATGCCATCCCATCAAAAGGCTCGAATTCCAATTTTATGTAATTATAGGATGCTCAAATTGTACGCCACAAAAAAATCCCCCCTAAAATATGTTGGATATCGCACGTATATGCAACATTTTACATTAGGTATCCCCCCCCCCCCCCCGCGCGTGCAAGTGGGGCTTGTCCAAATCCCATTGTTTGCACTTATATGAGTGCAGATATTGTGATAGCATAGTGCATCTACCACTATCTTAGATATTGGGATAGAGGTGATGAACTGTAGGACCCTTGGGCCTTGAGCACTACACTCTAAACTCTATAGTATTACACCTGTGGCAACCAAAGTGCACGTGAAATTACGGATTTTTGTAGTGTTAACATGGATGTGTGATACTATAGAATTAGTGTAGCATGTGACACTATGGAATAACACAAAGTGCAACATTTTAATGGTGTGGTGTGGTCCACTCCACTTGGCCTTCCCGGGCGATGTGGAATATGCATGCACCAACATTCAACTAGTGGCAGAAGGAAGAAGAAGAAGAAGAAGAAGAAGAAGAAGACACTCCACATATTGGCACATGGCACAATGCCAGGGTGTGGGTTGACTTCTTTGGTGGTTTGCATTATTGACAAAATTCGTGATATAAGGGAGAGAAATGTGACAATAAGGAGTGAGATTTGACTACGAGCATCCGTTCCCTAGGGTTTCAGGATATTAGAGAATGAGTGACATTATGGGGGTTGATATTACGGAGTTTAAGGTGTACCATCATATGAAAACTAAGCAATCGTCTTGCGTCACTAAAAAAGAAATGCAAATCTACTTCAATGCTAGATTTACAGATTTTCTAGGGACTCTTGATAATCTTCCGGTGACACATGCCAATTGCCCATGACACACATATGCTTGTCTTGTTGGGTGCGATTGAAGGTGCCGTGAAGTGACGATTGTGAGCATTGAAGGCTTGAGCAATCTCGTCACCACTTTCTACCTGCAATGCCAAATTCCAATCCCACCCAAACACATACACACAGTCACACAAGGTGGATTCGATCTGCATGTGGCTGATTCGCAATTGATGTTCCATCCACTTTCCAACTACGAAGCTGGTTGAATTCTTGAGCTGGAATGAAGTTGACAGGGTTTTCGATCCATGCGTGATATGTGGAACTACCCTGCAACAATAACCTCCAGAAAGATGAAGCTGCAGCTCTCCAATGAAGGAGATGTTGTACTACATTTCACGATTATTAATTTTCAATTGCATCACAATGAGCAAATGTTGCATGATTTTCTTTAGATCGCCACATTACTGGAGCTTGATGTTCGTGTCGGCTTGAACATTTCCAGAACTTTGAGTATTTGGACATATCGTGTAAATAGCAATCGTGTGTCACTGCAGCTTGAGTATCAACCACCACTAACAAATAAAACTAAAACATAGCAAAGGCACACATACACAACACACCTCCACAGAGAAGGAAGAGAGTCAAACCCTAGCAAGAGTTCTAATTCTCTCTTCGAATGCACACAATGAGTCAAGTTAACTATCTCTCACTCCATCACGAGAGAATCCAAGAGTGTGAGTAAGGGGAAAAGAACTCAAGATTTATTGCAAAAAACATGCAATCTTCACCTCATATAAGTTTTCTCCACACACTCACTTACAAAACTTGACTTGGCAAAAATGCCAAGCCAAAGAGGAGGCTCCTCACTTAGGAGCATCTCTCCAAATCCTAAGATTCATCCATCTAAATCTAAATGAATGAAACCCCACGGATAAGGTGTGGCCGCCGACGCCGCATACCGTGACAGACATGCAAAATTATGTCTCCTCATGATACTATGAGAAATGCGCGGTCTTATCTAAAACACTAGATGGTCATAACATCTATGAATTTCAATACATATTCTATCATTTACGTAGATCATTAAACCATCTAGTCGAGGAGGATGTACTGGTAAGTCTCATCCACGAAATTATCTAAGTTGGAGTACTTAAAGTTTGATAGTATTTAGGCTGATGGCACGATCATACTACTTGTTTAGCCACTAGATGGTTACAAAATCTATGATTTTTGATCTTGAATCTACTTGCTTCGTAGATCATAAGATCATCTAGTGGACGGGAATGAGTGATAAGATGTCACAATGAAGATCACATCATCAACACCACCATTCACCAATGATACTATTAAGGCATCCTAGCATGATCTCTTTAATGTTGAAGGCATGTGCCATTTATTTGAATACTAACCATAAACTACTGACCATTCATTTTGTTCATTGATGTTAGTACCGTGACCCTTGGGACATTTTGTTGATATTCCTTTCACTAGGATAAGTGCAACTATGTTGACCCAAACATAAATAGTTAATTTAACAAGGGGTTTGTTAAATTAACCACCTATTGGTTAAAACAACCAGAGTCACTATATAAGTTGTTGACTAGGCTTTGATTTGTCAACCAAGTTGGCAAAGTCTATTTCCGTAGGTTGATAGCAGGTTGGGTAGATTTTGCCCAATAATTTATTTCTTTTGCAATAAAGGGCTTAGGTAGTCCGTAAAAACATTTTTGAAACATTAGGCAAATATATGCATGTATATTTATTCATTTAGGCACACAACATATCCTACGGCCCTCACACGATAACACCTCACCTTAGATTTGCTTACATACACATTTCTCTAGCATACTTTGCATGCTATTAAGGTGTTTATTGACTTGAATTTGAGAGGTTCAATTTCTAAAGCATGAATGTGAAGTTGACTCCCTGGGAATGGACATGACATGTTGTGTTGTCAGTTGTGAGCTATTGACTTTGGATTGAGTTGTTCTAGCGTACCAAATTTCCTAAAATCTAGGCATTTTTTTTTGTTTATTTTCTCTTTCATTTAGGCCATCTAGCCCAATACTTTCCAAAAAAAAAATCAAGCTTAATTATTTTGAATTATTTTCCGCCCAATGTGCTATCAACCTATGGTAATTCAAACACACGGCTAGTACCTTGTTTCTCTTCATGTGTGCGATGAAAAATCAAAATTTTGATAGGTCATGTTACTGCGCAATGCGTCTATGTGGTCATTTTAACAAACTATGTGGTCAATATACCAACTCCCTATAGAAAACATTGTTCATTTAGTCTATACCTTAAAGCATACACGTACTCAAAAACTAAACCACACTATGTACTAGAGTCATGTAATTAGAGGCTTCAAAGTTAAGTCAATGGTACAATGTAGTGGTGGTTTTACGTACATGTTGGTCATATTTTGTGATTGTGACTTATAGTGATGATTACAACATCAACAATACCTTTGACCAATGAAAATAAGCACATTAGCATAGTTTCTTGATGTTGAAGGCATGTGCCATTTATTTGAACACTAACTATAATTTACCAGCCATTCATATTGCTCATTTATGTGAGTACCTTATTCACTTGGGACATTTTTTTGACCCAAACATTTTGTGCAATATGAAAAACATTGTTCATTTAGTAAGTACTTAAAAGCACACGCATACATGAGAATCAACACTTTACCCAAAACCAACACTGTGCACAAAGTCATACAACTAGAGGCTTCAAATTTAAGTCAATGGTACAATGCAGTGATGGTTTTAGGTTGTATGTTGGTGAATTTTTGTGATTGTCAATTATAGTGATGATCACAACATCAACACCACCATTGACCAAAAAAAGGACATGATTAGCACAATTTCTTGATGTTGAAGGCACGTGCCATTTATTTCAGCCTCACCGTAAATTACCAATCATTCATATTACTCACTTATCTTAGTACCTCATCACTTGTGACATGTTTTGATATTGTTTTCACTAGAATATGTGCAACTTTGTTGACCCAAACATAAGTAGTCAATCTAAAAGAAAAAAACGTCGTTCATTGTATACCTTAAAGCAGACACATATTGAAAACAAACACTCAACCCAAAACCAACACTATGTACCATAGTCATACATTTAGAGGCTTAAAATTTAAGTCAATGCTACAACGTAGTAGTGGTTTTAGGTTATATAGTGGTTATATATTGGGTATGCCTACCTTTTATTTTGCCAACCGTATGATGCCAAGCAAGTGTTGGGCATGCTAGTATTTGTTCACAAGCATGTGAGAATCTCATGCACATCTCAACTGACTGTGAGTGATTGTGAATCATCGTCCTTGTGAGGGCTGAGAGTGTAATTCATGCAAATCTATTGCATTTTACATAATTAAGTTAAGCCCATAGGGAAGCCATTTTCTTATGTCCCTCTTATAAGCATGTTATGTAGTAATGTAGCCGGCATCACGGTGACACATCTACTTGCCCCTCATGCCATGGCGCGGGTGTTTTTAGCCTCAATGGGTTTTAAACCATTTTTGGGAAACACCTTAGATGAGGTGCCTTATCATATTAGGGCGTCAACTCTCTACTTATTAGAATACATGGCGCAACCATTTTCTATTTTATTTTTTAAAATTTTCTTCTTCTTCAACCAAGCCCATGGTATTCTAGGCTAGATACCATTGGATTCGCGCTGTAAATCCAACCAAAATGCAAAGACACAAGATTTGCTTTACAAACAACACACTTCGTGCACTCACTCCTCGTGAGATTCAGCCGCACTTTCGGCCAAAACGAAGAAGGCACCATCAAGTGCCGAAGCACGAGCATGCTTCAATCGCGTAGCGAGATGAAAGCAAAACCGGGATGGAAAGAACATGGATTTTAGAATTCATTTTTGATTCATTTTTTTGCATTCTCCTGGGTAATCAACATGTTTGTTATGCGGGCTTCAATTAAGAAAGGATTGACCCAAATAATAACTCACATATGCAAAGATTCTCTCACCTTGGCATATATGTCAAATATCACCATTTGATTGGTATTACAAATTTGCTACCCATGGGTAGGTTCTTTGATACCTTTATTAATGTTGATTATTGATACCACCCATGCAATCACCTATAAGGTAGATGAGGCTAATATGGTTAGCTTCCTTAATAAGACACCTATTATTGGCTCTTAATTAGTGGTACAATCATTATAATCTAATGGGTGAGTAATACATGGTGATTTAGCCGCCGTCTTGATGATATTTGGGTTAGTCACCTTTGCAAAAGTTAAACTACACACACCATCCTCCATAATTAGGAGTGCTTGTCCACTGAGTTATGACACGCTTGTTTTTGTGTGCGAGGTGGGCAATTTAGGAGGCGGCAACTTGGGCGAATTAAGAGGCAACATGTGAATGTGAGGTGCATACCAACTTGTATTATGGGTGTACTATACTGAAAGGCCAATTCGGCAACATTTTATCTTACATGTGATCACTTTAGAGACATGACACAACCAATACTGGCATCAAACTTGGTTTTTATTGGTCAAATGACTCATGTAGAATTTGTTATTGATGTCGTCCACTTACACAACATTGAAGAATAAAATATCTCCCCCCCCCCTATAACACCATATCAGGAAGCGGAGGATTTTTTGATTCCGAAACCTCGATCAACACCTTCCTCACCTGTGATTTGAGACTCTTTAATCTTCATTCGCAGTTACTAACACACTCAAGCTTCTAATGCTCGAATCCATCGACTGGATGGCTCCACATAACTGGGGGTGTCTACATTAGCCTCATCTACCTTACACATTGGTCCAACATTGGTACAAACATCGTCAAGAGTTCAAAGCTATTATTTTATGCAAATCATATCTTGATAGCATTCATGCCTCTATATATCAACATCCAAACAAATTGAGTGCATACATAGCAAACCTCATGACAGCTCGGGGGGGGGGGGGTAGTCATTGGTTGGAGTAGCAATATACGTGCGAACAAATGATAGGGTATTTTAAAAACATGGGGGCTAAAAATTATAAATGGACTTAAGAGTAATATAGGGTATCAAAAATGGCACTGAACATCTTTAAAGTACTATAGGGTATGGAATAATAAGTAATTTGGAATTATAAGTAATGCAAGCCATTTTTCTATTAACCCAAAGTAGAAATTTACATAATGATAGCATGTGAAAAAAAGAAGAGACTTGAAAGTAATACCCCCTATAAAATAGTGGTTGTTCGCACCTATATCCTTAACTTTTTAACACACGTCCCCCCCCGAGCATGACAATTGACTACTTTATCTCGAGTGAGCCTATGATCTAATGATTGACAAATGTTTTGGTCATCGTACAATAACAGGACTCCAGATGATTGTACTGCGTCATCATGAGGACATTACTACTGCTGATGAATTTTGGAAAAAGAAAAAGAAAAACATACATATTGGAGACCAGTTTACATCAGAAAATATATGTGTGCGGCTTCACCAAAATCTGATTGAAAGCATCTCAGTATACGGTACCATGTTGCAAGCAGCAGTTTGTGGGGTTTGGTGTCTGAGAAGGTAGGTTCGAATGGTAGATGCAGTAAGGTCATAATAACATACAATCCATCAGTTGTATGATTATTGAACAATATAATAGTGTTCAGTTGGTTTCTTTTGGTTATATCTACCTTATCTTTTTTTGCAGAGGATGCATGTGAACCTAGAAAGGGACAATATTTTTAGGTGTCTGTGGTGAGGGCACCTAATTCATTCTGGAATCATCGTGTCAACCTTCATATCTCTCTCACACACACATCTGTGTGTCTCTCTATATAAAGATAAAGAATATGAGACATCTCAAGTGCACTAAGCACTTACGATGTTCTTCATCACCAAACGTGTTCTAATGTCTACACTGCGAGCATATGAGTCCTAGGAAATTGTCCTACGTCGGTGAAAGAAGAATGCAAACTTACAATTGTTGTAGATATGTAGGTTTTTCCAATGACGCAAGACAAGTTTCTAGTGATGCGTTTTATTTGCCTAAGTCGAATGTGTTTGTGGTGTTACTACTGGACCTGGGTTGGCAACTGTTTGTAGCGTGTCTGCATGAGTCAATACCTTTACGACAAAGACAATATTTAAGAATCTAGAGTTGTTTTGTGGTGTGGCAGGAACGTTGGTCGCGAAATACACATTCACATTGCAAATGGCCGGCTGGTTGCGTGTGAGGGTAAGTTAGTTGGTATAAACGAGTGTTGGGCTTGTAGGTATGACATGAATGCATGGTACCAATACACAATGTCAATATTGCCATCAAATAACCTACCCAACCAATATCAAAATTGACATATTACTTGTCAAAATATTGAGATCACAAGACAAGAGAATCCTTCTCTACCTGAGTTCAAGTTTGGGTCCATACCATCCCAAAACAATATTGATACTAGGGTAATTTTATCTAGATGTGAAAATTCTTGAATGATATGTAGACTCAAATGATATTGAAAACAAAAATATCCTCACATACCCAAAAACTTGTAAAATCCTCATTATGCATACCCAGTTCATGGTATCAAACAAATTGTGATACCAACCCAACACCAGTACATACAAAACAAGTTTTGTTTTTTGTTTTTTGTTTTTTTTCATTTTTTCTTCTTTCCCCCCAAAAGTGAACGAGGAGCATTCTGCAGGTCAGCAAACAGCCATCAACTTACTGCACACCAACTTACAATCAACAAACAACCAATGCATCATGTTATGTATTACACCTCTGAAATTGTCAGGGCTGTAATTAATAAGCAATTCCGTTTGATGATTTGACCAAGTATCTTCAAGGTTCCCGCTGGCCTGGGCCAGGCCAGCTTCAAGAGAGTTACGCATATGTACTTACTGCACGCGGCAGTCATAACTTCTGAGGAACACACATAGTACTGATCAGGTGGCCAGCAATTTCAGGAAAAGCTTGCATGTACAGCAACAGCTTATTTACTCCACTGAAGTTACTTACAATTGTAAGGTGATGGCCAATATGAAGTCATGGCAGAGGACAGAGATCAATTGCGGCCAAAGTAAGGTAGCTAGGCTGTGTGGTGACATCAAGAGTTAAAACTGCCATCAACCTACACACTTGGAAGCCGACTCATGTCAGATTCATCTTCCTAGCTAGCTTGCTACCTGCAGTACCAACAGTTAAAGTGATCAGTCTGCACACAACAGTTGAAGGAAGTACTTCTTCTGTGTCGTCCCTACACGCATATGAGTCCCATGCCACTCAAAACTTGTCCCATGCAGTGTTCGGAAAGACTTTTGGGCACAATCGGTCAAAATCTTAGTGTTTCCAAGTCCAACCGGTTCCATGTATGTTAGACATCTTTCAATGTCTCTTTATTAATTTGAAGTATATTCCATAAATTCCTGTAAAGTGATCGATAATTCTCCTGCAGTCTTGAACTTCAACCGGTTATTTCTCCAACTCAGCCGTTCATCTGTAACTAGCGGTTCGTTCTCCCCGTTTATTGGTCCGATGTCACTGGAAAATCTATAGATTGTTATATTAGTGGTGGATTTATATTGTTTAGGCATTGTTCTTTCATCGATGTAGGAGGGTTGCCTAGGACTCATATGTTGGTAGTGAGTTCATCCACATGGTCGACACTCAACATATATCATCCCAATTTCCAAATCTCGGGTTGTAGTAGTTGCTCTTCGTGATTAGCGACTATAACATTAGCATGTTGCAATTGGAACATGTGGAGCTAACTTAGGTAAGGCAGTGATGTTGAATAGTTTGGTCTTACTAGGTTTCATGAAACAAATCCTTGGAGATTTATGGCATGCCTGCACTAGGACCAACGACCGGCCCATCACAACAATAGGAGAGTTTCCATCTTGACGGGAGTTGTTTCTTGTATGTAGTGAAGTGTATGGATGAAACAATAGTATGTTACCTCTAGTTAGGTTACTACGAGTAGGACGAGAAACCCTTACTGATAGCAGCTGTAAATTTTGGAAAGAGATGAACTTTCCCTATCAAGAGGGACTCCTACTGTTGCCAAGGAGCAACGATTGGCCCTAGCATAGGCATGGAATTACCTTCTTATGAACGAGTCCCTTTGGAGTGAGTTTGTGTAGTACATGAAAGTTAACCTCAACCCAACCAAGTTGCCCAGCTAAGTGCTCACAAACGAAGGAACTTGTTGCCACTCTTTTTCTAAGCCCAAAACTACTACATACTCGGTGCTACTAAGGATCAATTTCCATGGAATCTACATTCCCACTAGAATCTGGTAACCCTACATGTCTGCTAACCCTAACGTAGGTCTCCATCCCTCCTTCAGCAGCTGAAAGATGAAACCCTGTCTGTAACTACTTAATTTGTCCTTTGATTCTTGTGTCTGCAGAATATTATGCTGGACTTTGCATTCTTTTTTGCAGCGTCCTTGCCACCTTTTTCCATCTAGCTGCTAAGTTAGCGCCGTCTTCAGAAGTAGAGTGTAGGTAGAGTTGATGCATATTGCATGTCACAGATTACGAGGTAGCGTCCATGTCGTGTACATCCATTTTTACAAGCTCAAGAGGGTCTCTTGAAAACAGACATGAAATTGCCCTTTATTTTATTTATTTATTGAAGCAGACAAGGTCGCAGGGTGGATGTACCTAAGTTGCTTGAAGGTTGTGACATGGATTTTGATTTCTGACACAGAAACAAGCTGCAGCCAGTTCTGAAATCTGGATTGACTTAGTACACTCTTAACATGTTTCAGGATAATTTTGCACAATAAGTTGCCCATGATCAAATCAGCACCACTCTTGCTGCTTCATGTAGAAATATTAGGTGCAACTGATCAACCCTGTTGAAATGGAATTTCTAAGGAGGTTTCGATGGTTTTGAGGATTGGGATTTTCCTGGATTACATTACCAGAATTTCCACAATGTTTGCACGCAGAGCAGGGATTTGCTAGCTTGAATGAGTAGTACAGAAGCTCCTTCACAAATCTAGAGTTCACTGAGCAAAACTGAAGCGATGAACCAGACACGCTGCAATTAACCCTGCCCACTAGTGCAAAATTTTCTGCAAGAAGGTGGCAGATCAATATTCCGTCATCGGGAAATGCGATGTCTCACCTGCCCCCCAATAATCTCGTCAGCTCTGGGGTTGCATTTCCAATGACTCCAGAAAAACCTCCTATTTACGACCTCTCTGTCCACAACTTGACCTACAAGGTAAGATTGCATGCATGCCGGGCTAATTTTTTCACAAACCCTCCAGACTTGGCTGTACATCTGTTCCCCTGAGCTCTTGAGAAGAATCACATGAAACATTGATTATTTCTCTGTGTATGATTGCTTTAAACTCATCATGTGATCCGATCATACTTTGTTGCCATCTTACTTAATCCTTAAATTGCAGGTGGTTACAAGAGTGAAGAAAGAGACAGTGGAGAAGACGCTTTTGAACAATGTATCGGTTGACGTCCATCAGAGTGAGCTGCTGGCAATTGCAGGACCTTCTGGCTCATCGAAGACGACGTTTCTGGATGCTTTGGCAGGCAGGATCAATCCGAGGAGCCTCAAAGGTCAGATTCTCGTCAACGGCAAACCCATGGATTCGGCCTTCAAGCGTGTCTCCGGATATGTGATGCAGGTATGAACTTATTATAAGGAACTCCTGTCCCTTTTACATCAGCTGTTTCTAAGTCACTTTCAATGGTTCCAATGTAGGTATTTGATGTAGTATTGCTGCAACACGAAGAGGAGCAACACGCTTGGAAAGAGGGCGTTGAGAGGAGGAATCCATTGATGCCATTTGTGTCTGAGTTAGAAAAGATTTTGACTTTCGAATATCTGTGTTTTTACAAGCAGTAAGTTTTCTAAAGCAGCAGGGCTCAGCATCCCGGCCTACATCCTATGTATTTCTTTCCACAGTTTCTAAATTTTCTTTAGAGATTTCTTAGAGTTTATAGCCTTAAAAAATGCTTATAGTTCCTGTAGAGGATACTTCAGTATTGTCGGGAGGTTTTGATGTGTTACACAGTGCCTTTCACCCTCTTAAGATTCCATGTTGTTGACATCTCAGTTTCTGTGGCGCAGGATGATGCTCTACTACCAAATTTGACCACAAAAGAGACTCTCATGTTCAGTGCGCGGCTCAGGCTTCCTGGTAGCATGAAGATTGAAGAGAAGCGGTTGCGCGTAGACTCCCTGATCGGAATTCTGGGTCTTCAAGCATGTGCCGATACACGTGTTGGCAATGAAAAGGTGCTGTAATCTGAAGTTCCTTTTTTTTTTTTTTAATTTTTTTTTTTTAATACCTGTTCTCTATTCCTGTGTGCATCATCAACATTGTTCACCTTGCACCAAACAATGTGTAAGGATCTCCCTGTACACAACAATTTATGAAGCCTAATGTCACATGAACTGAAAATAAGAATCAACTCAGTCAGTGAATGCTTTATGAACGCTTCTGGAAATTCGGAGTGATGGCTGATCATGAATTGTACAGTTTAGGTTGCAAAACTAACATTTAGCAATCAAATTGTGAAGAGTGGGGGTTAGATGGATCAACCAAAACGCAAAATTATGAAACCAATAATAATTATCTCCGGCTATTACAGAATGCTTTCAAATTTTAAGGAACAGAGATGATGTTGAGGCACAAAGTTCATACCAGGTTTAGTGAACGGTTCCAAATCCTAAGGAGCAGAGTTGAAGTTTCTGCCTAGAGTTTATACCTGATTTGCCTCCAGCTCAGTGAATGGTGTCAAATTCTAAGGAACAGAGTTGATGTTGGTACCCAAAGCTCAGATCTCATTTTGCCTCCAGCATAGTGAATGGTATCATATTCTAAGGAACAGAATCGATGTTGATGCACAAAATTTATACCTTGTTTGCCTCCAGCTCAGTGAATGCTTTCAAATTCTAAGGAACAGTTTTGATGTTGATGCACAAAGTTTATTTTCCTGATTTGCCTCCAGCTTAGTGAATGGTTCCAAATTCTAAGGGACAGAGCTAGATTGTTGATGCCCAAAGCTCAGATCTCATTTGCCTCCAGCATAGTGGATGGTTTCAAATTTCAAGGAACAGAATCGATGTTGATGCACAAAAGTTCAGACCTGATTTGCCTCCAGCTTGGTGAATGCTTTCAAATTCTATGGAACAGAATTGATGTTGTTGAACAAAGTTTATTTACCTGATTTGCCTCCAGCTTAGTGAACGGTTCCAAATTCTAAGGAACAGAGTAGATTGTTGATGCCCAAAGTTCAGACCTCATTCGCCTCCAGCACAGTAGAATGGTTTCAAATTTTGATGTTGATGCACCAAAGTTGAGACCTGGTTTTGCGTCCATGAGCTTAGTGGGATGAAGTTGTTGGGTGGTGGTTTGGCAGGTGCGAGGGGTGTCAGGTGGAGAAAAACGGCGGGTGTCGATAGGAGTGGATTTGATCCACGACCCAGCAGTGTTGTTCCTGGATGAGCCCACATCTGGCCTGGACAGCACCTCCGCACTGCACGTCCTCCAGATTCTGTCTCAAATGGCGCTCACCCGCCACCGCACTGTTGTGCTCACAATTCACCAGCCCAGCTACCGCCTTCTTGCGTCCATCACCAAATTCTTGGTGCTGGCTAGAGGCAATGTGGTTTACCACGGTGACGTCTCTGGGATGGTGGGCCACTTCAGTTGCGTCCAACAGAGCATGCCTCCACATGTCAGAGACAACACCCTCAACCCTAAACCTACCTTTCATTTTGTGCACAGACACCACAACATTGATTCATCACAGACCTCTCAACCTATATCATCTCATCAACACTGATTTCACATTCATTCAATCACGTCAAGCTACATTCTGGATTCAATGCCTACCAAACATACTTAAGGTTACAATTATCTATGTCTATATATGTATGGGACTTGCTAAATCGACCACAGAGACGCATCACACAGTCACATGACTTCTCATTGATTCTTCATCGCACACATGAAGAGGAGCAAGGTATCACCTTTGTGTTAGAATTAATAAACTTGGATGACAAGTCATAGCCCAGTCGACACCTTACATATTGACTGTGTTCGTTTTAACCAATGTGTGGTCGATTCAACAATCATTGTTGAGTCGACCACGTAGTTTGTGAAAACGACCACAAAGATGGTCGCACGGTCACATGACTTGTCAAAATTCGATTTTTTATTGCACACACGAAGAGGAACAAGGCATCAACTCTACTTCCTCTTTCTTTACATTTCAGCTTTCAACTAGAATTGTTCAAATTTCGACAAGTCATGTGACCGCATGACGCTTCTCTATGGTTGTTTTAACCAATACAACCAATGTGTGGTTGATTCAACAATCTCATGTATTTACATATATGATTAATTTGTTACGTTTTTTGGACAAACATAGGGCCCATTTCAGTTTGTGTTGGACAGATCATAATACCTCAACATAGTAGACAAGACTCTGCCCTGACTCATATTTAACTTCCTCATTTTGTCCCAGAATACAGTTGCTGGATTTTCATTTTTAACATGATGGTGATCAGTGAACGTCAAGTGGCGTGCCAAACCTCTATATCCATTTATCATCAACACTGATAATAAATTGAATCAATTTCATCAAACTACAACATTGATTCTAATATATATGGTACCAAACATGTAGTTGCAGATTAATCTTTCTGTTTCTAAATTTTATAGTTGCGAGACCCAAAAGGTTGCATTATGAATTGGTGTTGTATGAATCATTAGCAAAATATTGACTTAGCACTGGAAATGCATCAAACCTGAACTGTCTCAATATTAAATGCTGGTTGCTTGCAATTTGAGATGTAGTTCAAGGCAGGTTGAATTTGGTGATGCAATTTGGGGTCTGTCTGTTATTTGGATTTGTGATGAGTTTCTTCTTCCTCACCCTGTTCAGGTAAACGTGGTGGAATTTGCTCTGGATGTGATTGAGGAGCTTCAAGATCAACCAGGAGGCCTCCAACGTCTTATTGAGTTCCAAGTGAGCGATCAACAAACCAGAGGTTTTAAGTTTTATTTGAGAAATTTTGGACTTATGAAACGATCTTATATCGATGCCAAACAAAGATACGAAGCCACCAGGACTGGACACAAAAAGTGAGGGCAACTCTCTAGGGTAGGATGACAACCCTAACAAGGATGACAAGACATCTAAGCATGATTCACAAGCCAACACTAAGGTAGATGGGTCTTAAGTGGCTCGTTTTCTTAATTGGACCCCTACATTTGATTGGTATGTGGTTCAATGAGTATCAAAGAGCAAACATCATGAAGACACATGCTTAAAAAAGATTGGACTACATCTTGAAATATTATTAACTACTCTACACTCAATAGTAAACACAATTGGGAGAATCTTTGTATCCAATTAAGAAATCAACAAACATGCACATTTGATAACTCTAACTAAATTAGGGGAGGACCGATTTTCAATCCAGTTATTGCAGACGTTTCATTATAGATTTTCTAGAGCAACACGAGTTTTGTTGTGTATATCTAATCAAGAGAAGTTGGAAAACATGAAAAACAAACCAAATAACACCCACATACATACCTTAGGCAATAGGCAACTTGATATTCCCATAAATTTGGAATTCGACTAATAGTAATGCAGATTGGTGGCTCCCCAAATTGCATCAAAATTGTTGACAATCTTTTCGTAACCAAAACCTGTTTCTTTGACATAGTTCAACGCCTTAGTCACTTGAATCTGACATAGTTGTGAGGGTCATGCCAAATATAACATTGTTAAGCTCCTTATGGGGCCACCCCTAGACGAGGAATCAAAAGCCATTACAACAAGAATCATGGGCCAATTCCATGTGCATAAAGGTTGGCTCTAGCTTATCTGAGTTTATGCTTGCCTTAAATATGTTAGAATTCACATGAGTGATCTAATTCTTGTGAAAATATAGCGAAAGGCAGATCCGATTGAAGAGAACAGGGAGCAACTCATAATTGAAGGAGAGCCACCACACGCCACCATCAACATGAACCACAAACCCACATTTGCGAATTCTTTCATTTCGGAGTTGAAGGTCCTCATGCATCGCGACATGCTCAGCATCCTTCGCAACAAGGAGTTGTTCTTCATCCGCGTCTTCCTTGCTGTATGTTGTGTCCTCGACTCTTGCATCCCATTCATTTGTTTTTGAAGACTCTGTTTCTGGATAATGTCAAGGTTGTTAATGATTCAGCTCCTGATTCAACCTTTTAGGTGTTGCAACTAGGAGGTTTGTGATGATGTGGTTGTTGTTGAAGTTTGATGGGATTGAATGAATCTGAAATCAGTGTGGACGTATGAATTTGTGATGATGACGTTGTTGAAGTTTGATGTGATGGAAGTTATGTGAAATCAGTGTCTACATGTGAATGTAGAGGGCTGTGATCATGATGTGGTTGTAGATTGATTGATGTGACATGTTATTGAACTTTGACGGGATCTGAATGAATCTGACATATGGATTTAGAGGTTTGTGGCGATGTTGTTGTAGTTTGACGTGACTGAATCCATCTGACATGATTTAGTGCCAACACTTGAAATTTAGAGGTTTGTGATGATGTTGTTGTAGTTTGACGCAATCGAATGAGTATGAAATCAGTGTTGATGACACACGAATCTAGAGGTTTGTGATGATGTCGTTGTCACAATGTTTTGATGATGGTGCTGATGAGGATTTCAAGCACATCACAGTGGGGTCACTTCCTGCACAGAGATATAAAACCGCTTTCGACAATGGAGCATTTTCCGGGGAGCTATGAAGTAATGTGCATATTCATGGGATATTTCATATAGTGATGCATATTTTTTAAATATATTTATTATATTTTCAGGTTGAATTTCAATACTCTAAATTTTGCTAAGATTTTTATAACATTCACTTTGAAACTCTTAATAGGGCATAATATTATTCAGCATTTGACTCTCATTTTTTGGGTCCTCAAAATATAACAGTTGGATGCAGAGAGACCTGGATTCAGACTGAGCTCCCAACATCCCACCGTTATATTTTGAGGTCCCACGTCGTTGAGTAATGTTATGGACCTTATCATTCATTGCACCGCGTATTTTAGTGGAACGCCGGTTACCCCCCTTTGAACCATGTCCATGTGTGGTCGGCTATGGTAGACAACCCTTATTCAATTATTTTTATTATTCCGACTCCTATATTTGAGTGTGCTACCTGATTAGGTGTGGGCTCCAAAACAAATTCTCCAAAAACATGTTTTTAAAAGAGAATCATCAGACTGAGTGCTCGAAATATGATAGTCATTTTAGACTTAACAATCAACATACGTGGGGAGACCTATACAACCATTTAGTGAACAGAAGAATCGCCACGTTGATAGTTAGTAAGAGATTCATATGAGCTCCCAAAACTATGAGGAAAGTGACTATGGCCTCTAGTAAGTTGGATCTTTCTGCTACCCATCTCTTACTAATCATGTGTTTCCATATCCTAGGAGACGAAGTGGGCCAGCGATCTGGGAGATTTTTGGGCATACTAATCGGTTGAGATCCTAGTGTTTGCAAGTCCAACCGGTTACATGTTGACATCCTTCGGTTTGCCTTTATTAAATTGGAGTATATTCTATAAATTCCTCTAAAATGGTCGGAAATTTTCCTGCAATCTTGAACTTCAACAGGTTATTTCTCAAACTCAACGGGTTCATCTGTAACTAACTGCCGGTTCTCCTCGATCATCGATCTGCCTCCCACCTTACAACGAATCTTTTTCTCCAAATTTTCGCAGGTCGGAGTCGGGCTGACAACCGGAACGCTCTTCCTCCGCTCCGGAGTGAACCGCAAAGGCGTGACGCAGCGCCAGGGCTTCACCAGCTTCACGCTCGCCTTCCTCATCTTCACGTCGATCGAGGCGCTGCCGACGTTCGTGAACGAGCGCCTCGTCTTCATCCGCGAGTCGTCGCGAGGGGCTCACCGCGCGTCGACGTTCGTGCTCTCCAAAGCCGCGATCGCCGTCCCCTTCTACCTCCTCGTCGTCCTCGCCTTCACCGCCACCTCCTACTTCCTGGTGGGGCTCGTCCTCGACGTGCACGCGGTTCTTTACTTCGTCTTGGTGCTCTTCCTCACCCTCTACGTGGCCGACGCGCTCGTGGCGTTCGTGGCAAGCGTCATTCCCGATGTCGCGGCCGGGCAGCCCATTGTGACGAGCCTCGTCGCCTTCTTCTACCTCTTCTCCGGGATCTTCATCCTCAGGTAATTCACACTCACAAACCACTCCTCCGACGTTGTGATCGCATGCAGGAGTCCGGGGAGATTTGTGGGCACGATTGGTCAATATCCTAGCGTGTTTTCAAGTCCAACCGGGTACATGTTCATAACATCATTTTCAGCTACTATGAGCCGTTCCATTCGAATAATAATAGTGTTTCGCCCAAGTTTTATCAGGCTGGATTTGATGGTAAGAGAGAATGAGCATGGTGTATAGTTCCGAATAGTATCTGACTTATTCCCGTCGTAGTAGGATAATGGTATGTTGACATCTTTCAGTTTTTCTTTATTGAATTGGGACATGTTCTATAAATTCCTTTAAAATGATCGGTAACTTTCCTAAAGTCTCGAACTTCGACCGGTTCGTTTGTAACTAGCGGTTGGTTCTCCCATTTCGTTGATCATAGGATACCAATGAAATGAAATGAAATGAAATAGATATTAAAATCCAGGTTTCCGAAAAGCCTACGGGACTAAAAGTACATTAGGATGGTGTCGATCTGGCTAATCAAGATCGTGTCAAACCAGCTCATCATGATGGTGTCAAAGGTGGTGGAGTGCAGCAGCCTTTGTGAGATAGAGGCTAATATCGACTTGATGGTGCAATCGAAAGAAAGACTTGAGACTCCCTAATACTACATTCTCCAAAAGTCCTGATGAATTTATATAGGTGACAGTCCAACACAAAGTGTGCTTCATTTTCAACTACATTATCAATGAAAACTATGCCTGCCACCTAAGATAGAATCTATGCCTAATTCGGTTCCTTATCTTAATCAAACATGCATATTTGAGTGGTAGATGGATTGGTGTGGTTCCATGAATGGATACTAAAAATATGTGTGCTTAAAATAGATTGGCTTGCATCCTAAAATTATGATAACTATTCTAGACTCAATAATCAACATATATGAGGGGGGATGTACATGACCATGAAAATCTTGAATGCTTTACTAATGATAAGATATTCATTGAGCTCTGAAATGTATAAGGATAAGGAGAGTTGGATCTGGGCTCGATTTGGATTTGCTAACATCTCATACTAATCACGCGCTTCATATCCTAGGATAAGCAGGCTAGTCAAAAATAGTAACCATTTAAGACCCATCTACCTCATGAAAACATGTCTGAATATCTCCATATTTCAAGCAGGATATCATATCATATGTCTAGCAATAAACTACTCATAGCTCTAACTCCACTAAATTATCTACAACCATACATCATTAATACTTAGAGCCTTCAACTCATGTCGCTTGTGTTTCTTCTACGGGCGAATGATCTATGTGTGAAGGAATAACAAGATTTTTGTGAAGTTGCACTTGAGTAGTAGTTGGTATGGCTTCAAATATTAGTGGTGCACTTTTATTGAATATGGTGAGCACCAAGTAGTTATTAGTAAATACACGACATATTGTATCAATGGCCCAGATAGTTCAATGCATCCTTCAATCTCATTTCAATTGATATTCTTGATTATCCAAGAAACGCACACAAGACCTAGTAGGGTCCCTACCCCCAATTCTCCTACCCTTATCCTCAGCTTCCAAATCCCTCGTTACCCCTTGTTGAGTGTCATAAATGTTGCTTTTTGCTTTCTAAATAGGTATATGGAGCTCCCAACACCGTGACACCAATTAGGCATGGCCCACATATGACAAGGAAAAACACATGGCTTAGATAGATGTGTCTTAATCCAACACTCTACTTGATCATCCACTTGGATTTGAGTGGTATCTAGTTAGTTGCGGGATTAAGAACGGACACCAGAGTAACATTTGTTTAGAAGAAATTGGACTACATGCTCAAAATATGCCAACTAATTTAGGATCAATAGTCAACATAAAAGAGGGGGGAGGGTTGTCTAATTGGCCTTTTAATAACAACTCAAAAAACTGACTTTGAAAAATTTGCCAGAAATTTAGACGAACTCCGAAACTGTTTTGGGTTGTTGCATCTGGTTCCATACAGATTTGCAAATCATGGAAATTTTGCGCACCCCAACTCGGATGTTCTAAACACAGCAAACAGAAAATAGTATTTGAATATTGCCCATCTAACCTTACTTATTACACACTTGATGGCTTCATGTGGGTGAGCTCCAAAGAAACACTGTAAACTGGAGACCTAATTTGGTTACTCATCTTCGTTGGACACCTGATCTTGTGTGATATGTGGTTACATGTGGCTCCAAGAACGGATACCAAAGAGACATGTGTTCAAAAGAGATTGGACTACGTGCTCAAAATATGATGATCATTCTAGATATAAAAATCAACCTCGTTTCGAAGTACCTACATGGTGTTGTAATGAGCACGAAAACTTTCACTTCGATGATGAATAAGATATTCATGTAAGTTATGAAAATTATGAGAAAAGTAGGGATGGCCTTGACATGGATTTGGTAACCATCTCATATTAGATGCATGTTCATATCCTAGGGGAAGTGGGCTAGTCGGAAAAAGCAACCAATCAAGATTTCAACCCCATCAACAGGTGTATTTCTTCCATTCATGTCGTCGTGTGTGTGTGTGTTTTGCATAGGTCTGCTATTCCAAAGTACTGGATCTGGCTGCACTACCTGTCCATCTTCAAGTACCCTTATGAAGCTATCATGCAAAATGAGTTTGGGCATCGGGACGGCGTGATCTGGTATGATAACTTGGATTCAAAGCGCATTCTCTCGAGCCTGGCACTTGGGAAGGTGCATCCGTGGGTACCTGTCATCGCCATGACCTGTTTCGCAGCCGGATACCGTCTGCTCTTCTACTTAATGCTCAGATTCAACACAAAGAGTTTGAGAAAGTAGATCGCCAAGAACGTGTTCAAGAGTTTGTACCATTCATTCATCATCAGTTTAGTAACAAGAGATGATATTTGAGGTGTCTGTTTTCTGAGGAGCTAAGTAAACCAAATGGGCAAAAAGGCAAAGGAGAATGAGGAATCAAAACCACTGTACAACTGAACTAATTTGTGCATGGTCGGTGGCACATTGCTGGGAAGTGATCACCATATTTAGCTGGCCGATCCGTAATGTCAAATCCAGCTGAAAATGTTGATTACACAATGTAGAGGTCAGGCCAAACAATTTGTGTTGACATGTTTGTTCCTGATTGGATAAGAGGAGGCACATTATCATTCATGATTGATGACTTTCCCATTGCCGCCACTATGTTTGGTACTGAGCACATCACCTTGCCATTGGGTGTGGTAGGCACAACATTCAATACCTCCCTAGCATTATAGTAGTTTAGTAGGCTAGGGGCTTACTACGGCCATAGCAAGGGTACACTCAATTGTTACCTAGTAGATAGTGGAGGTATCTAGGTGAACTGGATATTTTCAACCAACCATGTGGGAAGTTAGGGGCTTGTCCTTGGGAGAGATAGGTGCTCTCGAGCTTATCCACATATGTTCAAGATGTTTGCCTTCAAAAGGAGGCAATAGTATTCGGGGGCCTTCTATTTCTCGTAATGCCAGTTTCAGTATTATATATAATTTAGTCCAACTCAAAAATGAAGCAACACCATATATTACGACAATGACAACATCAGAGTAGTCTTTCTTTCAATCCCTTGAAACTGAAGAAGTGCACATTTTCTACAAATCTCAAATCCTCCATTGCCTGTGCCCCTGAGCAGAAGAAATAAAGTAATTATACCTAGCTACAAAGCAATTATGAAAGAGTCTGTCACATGTGGGGATATGCTCCGCAGAGATTAACTTTACCAGACCACACATGAGGAAGTAATCAAAGTAGCTACCCTGTTATATTACAAAAGACATTTAAAATGCATGATCAGTTGCATCCGTCCAAATACTTCTATACACTTTCAAAGTACGAGCCATGGAGATGTGAATTAGAGAATTGATTGCAGGACCCAATTCTGCAGAATTTATTCCCAGTGATTCCACAGCACACAACTGAAAAGTATTGTATACAATTTTCACAATCCTCCTACATTGAGTTTCTGAACAAATATGCCTTTCCCATTCAGGGCATATTGCACTTGACAACTAAACAAGACCTAAAAGCTCACAGCCCCACATTCCGCTGTGTAGTAGCTGATCCCACTTTATTTCAATGAGCAGATTTGTACAATTGCACGGCAAGATCCTTCAAGAAGTTACGGTCAATTTCGCCACATTTCCATCAGCTTTCTGCAACCAGTTTAAAAGGACTATCAGAAGTGAAGTTTGATTCCAAAAGGGTAAACATCCATATATACCATTAGATTAGATAGCAGAAAAGACTGACATTTTTAAAAATAGCCTGAGACTTCTTTTTAAAAACCAAACCTCAGGTCTGAGCAGCTGATTTGTAATATAAGGCTGGAAAACGGCAGGAAATCCTGAATTCTAGATTCATTGTACTTTCCACATCTTAGCCAAGAATTCAACACCAAACCTAGCTGAAAGTTACTTGACCTTATGTGGTCACTCTTCTTCATTAGACGATTACATTTGAGTGGCAAATGGTACGACTTGTCATTTAAGAATGCACACCGAAGGGACATGTGCTACAGTGAGATGGAACTATGTGCTCAGAACATAGACATCATTCTCAGTTTAATTGTAAACACAATTGAGAAAAAACATATGAGCTTTTTAAAAGAATGAAAATTTTCAGATGACTTTTGTATCTCAATTCTGAAGCTTGAAATGGCAATCTTTTGTGATTTGCAATTGCTAACTGGATGAGATGATATGTTAAAAAACATGAGAGCTTCCTCAACAGAGTGAGTTAGTGGATTACTCACCTGCTCAACATGTGGCAAGAACTTGCCATTCATAATAATCACCACACGATCCTCGCCTTCTTTACCCTTCACTTTCTCCACATTGCAGTAGTATCCAATTGCAGACATACTGCTCACTCCAGAACAGCAAAATCAATTAGTAGTAGTTGTTGACCAATCATCACATGCTCCCTTCATAACTGTTGTTGACCGAACAGCACATGTATATATTAACTGTGCTTATTAAGCCTCCGGTGAGTTGCTTCCACTTAATCCCGAGAGAACTTTGAAATGGACAGATGACCATGCAGGCTAGGGTGGACTGGTAAACAGTTGAGCTGCAGTAAACGACCCCACCGACTTGGATAAGATTTTAAAAATGGCTAAAGGCTTATTCTTGGACGGGTGATTGGTTTAAAGCACTACAGAGTCAAAGAAAACGAACAGGAAAATTCTTACATGCCATCACCCAATTCTTCATTGATGATATCCTTTATACTCTCCCCATAATGCACCACTGCCTCATGCAACCTGCAAATTCACCACAGACAAGTTCACCAACAGTTTAGAAACAAGTACCCACATTGCAACCAAATTGCACCCAAAATGCAGCTCACAGATGTACTACAGTATCCCTGTTAGCATCGATGTTCGAACAAAACTCACAGATAAAGTGACCAGTAAACCATAAAATAAGAATCTAGACAGATTGTTGATCCAAAAGCAAATTGTTGTATAGAGTGTGTACTAAGACCTCAATTTGATCGACACAAGGATGCCAGGAATATGAGACAAATCCCTGAAGCAGGATAAACAAAAACCCCCCAAAAAAAATTCTTATAGAAAACACCCCCTAACCCCCTTTTTCTATGTATGTTCCAAAACCTTAATAGTTGTTTAAAACACTCTAAATGCAGATGATGTAACTGCAACTCAACAGCATACATGCAACGATTTACCAAACTGATTGTCAAATCGATTTACTTTGAAAATTCACCTGTAGATTGTTGGGTCCTGGACGATTGTTGGGTCGTATGACCGGAGTGGAATTTCTTGCATTGCTGCAATCAAATCATCCGAGAGTGATGGTACCGCTGATTTGAGAACCTTGGCAGTGTCAGGCTTCAAGTGTGCTTGGCGCCGGAAGAGCTGAGCCACATAAGCATTTGTTAACCCTGTCTTCTTTGCAATCTCCGTGTATGTCATTCCGGAGTCCTTCTTGGCCTCCAAAAGCCTGGCCACCAGAGCTGACTTCGCTTCCCCTGCCATAGCTCAAAGCTTATTACACCTGCACCACCAACTAACTCTCGATTAAAACCACGGAGAATTTGTAATGGTCGTGAAACATTAGCCCTCAGAACTCCAAATCAGCTCAAGAGGTGTTTGTGGTTTGAATTATGGTCAAAAACAAAACACATCGGAACAAAAGAAGTGTCGAAGATCCCTCATCAAGCGGAAGAATTTGAAACATAACTTGGCATTAAACAATGAGAGACGAATTACAACAGACCATCATAGGTTAGAAGGCATCAAAAATTACCCGGACTCAAAATTCCCTCAGAACTGCACAGCAGCTCAAGAGGTGTGATGGTTTGGGTAATTGAAGATTTTGAAAAACAAAAAATAAAAAATACAAAAAGTAAAAAATGGGTCAAAGATCCATAATCAAGCAAAAGATTTTGGTACATAACTTGGCATTAAACCCTGATAGGCGAATTACAACAGACCACCATAGGTTCTAGAAAACATCAAAATTACCCGGACTCAAAAAAACCCTCACACCTGCACACCAGCTCAAAAGGTGTGGGTAGGTTGGCCAATGGAACAAAACACAAGACATGTCAAAAACCCATCAGCAAGAGAAAGGTTCTAACCCAGCATTCAACCTTGAGAGACACATTGAAACAAACCACCACAGGTTACAAGATATCAATCAATGCAGGAAGCAATCCTGATGATTCTAAGCCATGCCCCAGTTCTAGCTACCTAGACTAACCTCTCTTATCCAGCAACCAAGCCTAGAAATTCCTCAAAATAAAACCCTTCACAGCAAGAAGTTGAAATGGGCGCCACAATCACAAAGTGGAATTGCAGTTCCCAGTTGCAATATGTTGGAAATACCCAAAACTGTAAGTATCATTTTAAAAACTCCCCTTCTCTACCAAACCCAACACTACAAACTTACACTGACTTTGACATCAAATTAGCCAAGATAGCCCGCCAAAAGGAGACTGCACACCCACAACCCAAATTCTTCTCCAGATCAATTGGGACTCTCTGCACAGAAACTGCTCAAGTTTGGATGCGCACCTGGAAGATTCAAAGCACCTCAGGTAGGTATTGCGGAATGGGTGAAGAAGGTTGTCGAGCTAGGAAACCTGAGACAGAATGTTGTGATGTGATGAGTGAACTAAAGGTTTGAATGAGGAGATTGTGAATGAGTTGAGATTGGTAGAGCTTAGTACTAGCTTATTTTATGAGTGGCCTTTGCATGCCAGGAGGGTTAAGTGCGGTGCATGCGGCACCCAGATGGCTGATTTGCAAGCAGACTTGCAAGATGCGTAGATGGAACAGTTGTCTATTTCTCACTTTGGTTGCAAGCCGGAAAGAATGCAAGCCATAACTTCAGTCTTACTTACACTTGCAGTTGCACCTGCACCTTCTCAACATCTCTAACCTAAGGTTAAGGTATGTGTGAGGTTAGGTCAGGTAGATGGGTCTTAAATGGTCAATTTTATTTAGTAGTCCACTTCTCCTAGGATATGGAACACGTGATTAGTGAAAGATGAAATGCAAATCGAAGTTGAGGTCATGGCCACTTTCCTCGTGATTTTCGGAGCTCATGTGAGCATATTGTTCATTATCGAAGAGAAGATTCCCATGCTCATCAAATGGTCATATCGTTCCCATCTAATTATGTTGATTATTGAGTCCATAATAGTTATCATATTTTGAGCATGTAAGCCAATATCATTTGAACACATGTCATTTTGATATTCCTTCTTGGAGCCACACCAAACCACCTATCACTCAAATATAGATGTCTCAATAAGAAAAGTAACCGAATAAGGGATGTCAACCTTACGTGGTCATGTTGTGGGCATTTTCAACCCCACACACAAGTATGACCGTTGATTCAAAACGGGAACTGTCTCATCTAGTAGATTGTCATTTCAAGTTCCATAATCGGAATGTAGATGCAAGCGCTATAGACATGAAGTCGTTATTTTCTCTTTACACGATCATACACATGTACCCTTCTACTTGTGTTAATAACCGCTACAAGGATTGAGTGGTCTTACCACTACGAGAGTGGTGTTGTCTTACCCGTACCCTAATTATCCCAATTTACTATTCAAAGTTACGCTCTGCAATAACATCTTACTCAAGTTTTTAAGTTTTACTAGCGGAAGTTCAAAGGGTTGTTTGGACATTAGTTAAGAAATCAACAAACATGCATTTTTGATAACCATAACCGAATTTGGGGAGGTCCGATTTTCAAATTGGTTATTGCAAATGTTTCATCATAAATTTGCTAATGCAAACATGAGTTTTGTTGTGTAAATCTAATCGGTAGAAGTTGGAGAACATGAAAAACGAACCAAATAACACCCACATACCCTTATAGAGAGCCATCAACCCCAACATTCACCTTGAATGTTATTTTTTACCAAAATGTACTATGTAAGTAAAAAGTATCCATGCCTTTTCCAAAACAAATGTTGTGAATCATGACTACAAACTTAGTACTTCGGAACATTGGTGGATCATAACATTTTCTAAGAAGCAAATATAAGGTAGTGCTACATACACGCTAGGTATGTGGTGGACCCCTGAAAAGGGTGAAGTAGTATTACACCCAACGTCATTACCCTAGGGTATGGCTTAGGATGTCTTACGAACAGACACTCTATTCACTCCAGCCCCTAAAAGGGGCCGGAGTTCTTCTTCTTCTGTGGTGGACCCTGAGAATCAATCTTTATTTTGGCTATGTTGTTGTAAGTACTAAGATACATTGTGGTACGTAGTACAAACCTCATCCATCCCGTCATGTACTAGGGCTGCCCAATGTAAACATTAACAATGATGTAAATAACATAACATTACTCGTCTTAGCTATGGCAATCTGTGGATCATGGTTAAGATTCTCGAATGTTTGGTGTGTTTAGTTGGGGCGGCCTAATGTTGACATCAACAATGATGCAAACAACATAATATTACTTAGCTTAGCCATGGTGTTTTGTGGACCATGGCTAAGATTCTCGAATGTTTGACGAGTTTAGTTGAGGCTGCTCAATGTTGACATAAACAATGATGTAAAAAACATAACATTACTTAGCTTAGCCATAGCATGGTGTGGACCATGGTTGAAATTCGCAAATGTTTGGTGAGTTTAGTTGGGGCTGCCCAATGTTGACATCAACGATGATGCAAACAACATTACAATACTCACCTTAGCCATGGCGTTCTATGGAACTTACCAAACCTTCGCGAATCTTAGCCATGGTCCACAAAACACCATGGCTAAGCTAAGGGGCGGTTTACACTATGGACCATGAAGTTGGACCAGGGCTCTGCAAGGCAGCTAATTGGCTCTTGAAGTTGTCCCAGGACAACTTCGGTTTACACTAAGGAAAAAATGGCAGAGGGACCATGGAGGTTGAGGTCCCCAAAATATAATTTTGAAGGCCTAATAAATGCACTGACATGGTCCAACGGGTTTTGTGTTGAGAAAGGCAAGAGAAGTGGTCTGGTAGGAAAAGGCAAGGGCCCATGTCAGAGAAATGCCATTTCAAGAATGTTCAAAATCTACCTTTTATGTGCCTTAATTATATTATCACCCATGAGACATACCAACATTACCTTGCCCTACCCCTTAAACCGGCTTACACGTGTTTCATCAAACAACGCGGGACATCTAGAACTCAAGAATTCAAGCGCAGATTTGTTTTTTTGGTCTACGAGCTGCAATGTTTGGAATTTGGGGGCGTTTAATATACCTTTGGAGAGGTCTTGAAAATACCTTTCCAACGGTATATTACACACCTCAAAATGTTTAAAAAATACAACTGCAAAACAAAAAAAACAAAAATATGTAGTCGTTTAGTGACTGTAGATCAGGGTGGTCAAAAGAAGCGCAATGGAAAATATTCTAACATTAATTATCAAAGAATTGAAATTTAGTGTTGAGCAAGGTTGGGTGGTAACAACATTAGATATAATCAAACACTAAATATCCTATTTAGTGTAGTGACAACACAAGGTACATGTCACATGTAAATTACATGTCACATGTACAAATTGAATCGCTCATTTTCTTTTGTAAAAATTATTGTGAGAAGATTTGCAAGCCACATCTTCGACACATTTAACAAGAAGTGAAGTCAGTTGAAGCCCAAGAGATGACAAGAGAATGATCAAACTTTAAGGCGAAAAGAAGAAAAAACTAAGTAGATAAGTGAAGGCATATGTAGGCAAGTGAAGGCAAATTGAAGTCAACAAAATGGTCAAACTTCATTTTTTCCCAAAACTGCCCTTTTTGGGCTTATATTAAAAAAATCAGCACATCCACTTCTTGCCGCATGGTCATTCCTCTTGGTCCACATTTGGTTTACACCTAATGAGGGGCCCAACGGCTTTGTAAATCATTTTTTTAAGAACTCGGACCATGAAATGTAGACCATGAACTCGTACCGCGGAATAAGGCATCTTTTGTGGGACGAGTTCATGGTCTATGGTGTAAGCCGCCCCTAAGTATTGTTATGAAACACTCTCCACCACTTGTAATGTAGTTAAGACCCATGTATGCTAAATTCTTCATCCAAGGGTAGTCCCATAAGGAGCTTATTGATTTTATGCCAAATCTTGATACTATTTATTTATCTTAACCCAACAAGATTTTGGTTTTGTTAAGACGACTTATGGGATTAGAGAGGAGGTTGCCAATAGAGTTACGCATGCTCCATTATAGGGGTTCAAAATTTAGCTAATTATATGCACATTAGTAGGTATTGAAGGTTATTGGTTGTGAATACTGAAGACCCACATGTCTCTTGTAGTTGCATTGTTTATTTAAATCATCACCTCAAGATAACCAAGGTATAGCATGCTAGAACCTTGAAATTGACCTGAACCCCACCCACAACCCCTAGATGTATGGCCCAAAATGAATTATGGGTCAAACATACAACGTACTAAGAAGGGACAATAAAAGTTGTAAAACATGCTAGTACAAGGGTGGAGGCAAGGGGCATTCACACCATGTGTTGGCAGGTACCAACATTATTTACATACACTACACAGGTCACTCGAGGTCACGGTGTGGCTATTTGACAGTTGGTTCGTGAAACCATAGTAGGTGATTCAAACAACCTAGTATACCCAACCATGCAAATCATGCTAGCATGATTTAGGGAAAACCAATCCAAAGTCGTGATTAGTATGGTCTACACACAAAAGCTAGACTGGCTTAAACACGTTGAACCCTCTTAAAGTGTACCAAGATTGTGGTATGCTTCACCCTTTTTTCATAGTCCTTGATGCTTCTTTGAATACCTATCATGTATCTATTTTACACTTTACTTAGATTTATACTCAAGACTTAGCACAATTATAGATATTATCATTAATGCTTTGTAATTTTAAACGGTAATATTGCCTCAAACATGAGTCCTTATGAAATGTAAGGACTCCTTTTTATTTATTCCCTAATTATACACCTTATCATGGTTGGATCCAAACCTAAATTGTAGATGAGATGACTATGGTGGTTTTAGCACTCTCCTCGTTCTTTAAGCTCGTTGATGCTCTAACTTTGGGGGTAAAGTTGTACAAGTCAACGAGAATTGTTAATACTTTGGGTCCTTCCTCCTCTTTAAATTAAAAAAATCGTCATGGGATGTGTGAGACACCACACTAAGGGCCAGTTTACACTATGGACCATGAAGTCGGACCATGGAAGATGGCCTTTGTCAATGGTCCGAGTTCATGGTCCGATTTTCATGGTCCGACTTCATAAAAATTTATTTTTAAGAGCCTTGGGCCCCTCACTAGGTGTAAACCGAATGTGGACCAAGAAGAATGACCATACACCAAAATGTGAAGATGTTGATTTCTTTAATACATGCCCAAAAAGGGCAATTTTGAAAAAAAAAATCAAGTTTGACCATTCTCTTGTCTTTTCTTGGGCTTCATTTGTCTTCACTTCTTGTTAAATGTGTCAAAGATGTGGCTTGCAAATCTTCTCACAACAAATTTTACTAAAAAATGAGCGATTTAATTTGTACATGTTCATTGTAATTTACATGTGACAAGTACCTTGTGTTGTCACTACACTAAATAAGATATTTAGTGTTTTATTATATTTAATGTTGTTACCACCATACCTTGCTCAACACTAAAGTTCAATTCTTTGATGATTAGTGTTAGAAGATTTCCCACTGCAGTTCTTTTGACCACCATGATCTACAGTCACTAAACAACTACAAATGTTTCTTTTTTGTTTTTCAGCTTTAATGTTACATTTTCTTGGGGCATGTAATATACCGTTGGAAAGGTTGTGAACATGAGCAAGCCCTCAACTTCAATTCTTAAATTTACATTTTTTTAATGTATTATGGGTTTGAAACTCTATGTTATACATTATCTTATGATCAATGATAAAATAAAAGTATACCCACATTTGACATTAATGATCAAAATATTAAAGATGTGTTTGCATCCAAGGAAACCTATACTGTGTATTTAAACCCGAATTCTCAATAACATTAAGGTGTTCAATCGGTCGAAAACAATCCACTAGAGGAATGAGGTAATCCCAAGTTAATTCTAGATATGATAACTTTGACACAATAAAGTAAAATTGAAAGTATGTAGCTCAAATGCATTTTTGTGTGGATGGAGGGGGCTAGATTGGGCCTCTTAGACACCCATAGGTTAGAGTGAGAGGCTTAAACTTGATTCTATATGTAGCACAAGCATTGGAGCTACGGAAAGCCGAAGGTGTTGTCAAGGGATTGTTGATACACTACATCATAATTGGGTGCAAGCATGGGAAACTAGACCAAAAAAGTGCTTTGATGTCCTAAAACCACGATTTGTATGGTCAAACGCCTAAAAATAGTAGCAAAATGTTGTTTAAATTGATGTTTTTTTGTGTGGTGACTTTTATTGTTGTTTTACTCAAATGTAGAATACCAGGATGAGCTTTCAAAACTTATCATTAAAAGTAATGCTCAAAAGCATATGGTTAGAAGTAGTTTTGGACGTAAATTTCATGACCTTAACTATTTTGGACTTGAATTTTCTTTTCATCTTCCTTGAACTTATTATAAATTTGATGTGATCATCAAAAATTTGGTAGAAAACCATCAATTCAATGTAGTTTTATTGTATTTTAAACAAAATTTTGACAATTACTTGTTCAATATGACCACTTGCACACCACTTGCATCGTCTTCTAAAATATGTAGAGTTTTTTTAAAGTAGTTTTGTCAAAATAAATTGCTTGACTTTGTAGATGTTTACATGTACAAAGTTTTTAAATGTTTTTAAAGTGTTTACAATATTTTTTTCACAAAAGTCAAAGTTAGTATATAGTTTTGAATCACTTTCACTTAAGAATGTGCAAAGATTAAGAGTTGTCCACTTTACCATGCTTCCACCCAACTTAGAGTGGAAAGTTTGCTAGAAGGAAATACAATCTTGTTCAAATTGTGATTCTAGATGGAAGGGAAAGGTATACATGCATCAAATACAACCCCAAAAACAAAAAAAAACAAAACGTTAGAAGGAGCACCAACTTTTACTGTAACATTATCCCAACCAATACTTTTCAAATCAAGCCCTAATTTTGATGCGCCTACTAGGCCACACTACCGCACAAGTCACATGCCTCCTTGTCGCATTTGTTAGGTGAGTCCACCCATACTGTTTCAAATGTTGTCCGTGCGCTTGTTGTAACAACTACCAAGGTGACATGTGTTGCCTATTACGAGTGGAGGTTGTCATGGCGACATTAAAGCCACATCACATGTAACCAAACAACATCCTGTAGTGTTTGGATACACACATGCTATCATGTAGGTATCATGGCTCCACTCGTGGGATTCCGTCCCATCATCCATCATGGGGGTCATTGTGACCTAATCAATTCCGTACCCATAGTTGCTTAGTACCAATTCAAAGCTCTCAAACATTTTCTGAAAAAACTATAACAAGGCAATGGGCAGTGCAAGCAAGATTTGTTGCATATTGGTGGCAGTGAATGATTGTGCTTGGTAGTGGACGTTGTGTGTTCATGGAGAAGCGAGGGGCAAGAAGGCCAACCGGGCCAACGCCGAAATGAATACCACGAAAGAAAAACACACGCCCTCACAGAGGGGAGGCGGGGACCCTCGGGCGTGCGAACACCGCCACGTAAAAGAACCAAGACCCGACCCCTACCAAGGATAACCCCCAAACCACCAAGACCCCGGACCCCCGAGGAGGCCACACCAACCTATCTACGAAGTCTTCTCCAATTCCAATCCATGTGCAAGTCTTGTCTTCGACAAAGAACGCCCCTTGCTCCCCAAGTCTTGACAAAGACGCGCAGCATGGCCTCTTTTGAAAATTCGCTAATCTTGATATGGTCCAACACCCTCTTCCACGCCATCTTAGTATAGATAATCAACGCATCCCAATTATGTTGCTTAACCTTAGCTTCGTGCCATTGTGCTTGGTTGAACACTTTGTCATTACGCTCAATCCAAATGTTCCAAAGCGTAATGCCCCTTAGAAGGTGCCAACTTTTAACCGCTTTACCATACCTTTTGGGAATTCTTTCCCCGAACACCACTTGCTTCCAATTGAAGCAATCATAATTACCGGACCTAACCCCACACATTTCGTGCATGATATATGTCGCCCATCTCCAAGCCCTTCTAGCTTGAATGCAATCCCATAACTTATGTTTAACTGATTCACTGGTGTAAGGAAGGCAAAACACGCATTGCTTGGAAATAGAGGCCGGAGCAATGCGAGCCCTCCACTCATTCACCGCAACCGCCTTATGCCATATTGACCAAATAAATGCGGCTTCCTTCCCTGACAACATTGGATCCCACACTTGTGACCAATAAAACTTATAGTTCCCTGGGAGGTAACCTTGCCATTTATCTGCCGCCCGTATGGTACCAAGATTCCTATTAAGGATATTGTCTCGGCCATCCTTGGTGGTGTAGTCAAGGAAGTGGCCTCCATCAATCCATCTCCATCTATCCGGGTCCCACCCAAGAGTGGCTAGTTTACCATAGAAGAATTTTATTTCCTCTCTTTTCCCTTCTTTCTTAGGCCCCTTATTAGTGTGTATAATTTTAACTTTGTGGAAGAACCCTTCTAGCTCACCTTGGGGGCGTTCCCACTCCCTAAGGCATCTAGAGTGTATTCCTACCGTGTAGCATTGCACCGGGAGTGGCAAGGTAAGAGTTTTCCTTTGCAAGCATTCGGGAGTGAATTCCTCGCCACATCTAAGGACCAAAGCCGGTTCTTACTCTGTACCAACATAGAAGCCTAGCCATTGTCCGGTATAAGTGTTATCTTCCTCAGATTCCAGTAATTGGCGCCATTTTCTGGAAATTTCGTCTGTCACCTCCTCCCAATCTCCTTGTTCTAAATCTGTGAGCTTAAATTTCCTTTGTGCTCTCTCCCATGTGAGAAATTTTTGTTCCGAGCTATCCCAAACATCATCGACGCACCGGATTCCTTTACGGTATAGGTGAAGGCCTCTAGCATAATCTATTCCTTTATCGAGTAGTTCGACACCCTCCGACCACCAAATATTCGAATGTACAGTAGTAGTTCCATCCTAGTGCGAGGGGGGAGTTGATAGGTCCCTCTAACCATGATTTTCCATGCCCTGCTTATGTGTCCCCATATCTTAGATCCCGGGAAACCTTGGTGTTGTCTATTAGTAAACCAATCCAAGCTCACTCCCCATTTTCTGCCTCTTTGTGGGTTAAATCTAGCCAACCTGTATCGTAGCATTAGTTGGAGGTTGGATTCCCCAGGTTCCATTGCTTTCACTATCCATTTGCACAGGAAACTGGTTTTAGCCACCTCCAGGTCCACCAAGCCTAACCCCCCGTACTTCTTCTTTAAACAACATTCTCTCCAGCTGACTCTTGTGCGCGTGAGTTGTTCCTTTCCGGGACATAGATAGTTCCGGATTGCTCCCCTAATCTTGGTTAAAATCTTGTTGGAACCACCCCAAACCGTGATAAAAAACCACAATGTGGACAGGAGTACCTGGTTATAAATGACTATTCTCCCTCCAGTGAAAGTTTCATTGTACTCCAGTACGTAATCTAGTTTTTTAGAAATTTTGGTATAGAAGAAGTTGTCCACATCCGGGGTGTTGAGATTAAGGCCAAACGGAATACCCAAAAGTTTGGAAAGGTCGCCCTCCTCCGCCCATTTCCAATTATACCCTGTAAGCCATTCCGGCTTATGCGTATACTTATCGAACCAGTATGCGCTCGACTTCTCCCAGTTGATTTCCATACCTGATGATTCACTGAACATTTTGAGTAATCTAACCAACTCATCTACGTCCTTCTTTTCACCTTTAACCATAAATGAAGAATCATCTACGTATTGTGAAATGTACTGTTGTTTCTTTTCCCCTGGTAACATCACTCCTTTTAATCTACCTTTTGCTACTTCATTTTTAAAAACATAGGTAAGAGCCTCGCCGACTATCAAGAATAGGTAAGACGCTAGAGGGCATCCTTGCCTAACCCCCTCTCCACTTTAAAGTTACCACCGGGGCTACCATTAATGTTAACCGCCGCGGATGCATTCCCAAAAAGAAGCTTCACCCATCCGATAAATTGTGCATTAATGCCCATTTTGTGCATTGCTTGAAAAAAAAACCTCCACGAGACCTTATCATATGCTTTTGAAAAATCTAGCTTTAAGAATACCGTAGGTTGCTTAGACGACTTTGCCCAGTGTAAAGTTTCTTGTATTAGGACAATGTTGTCCAAAATAAATCGGAGAGGTAAGAATGCGGTTTGTTCTGGACTAATCACGTCTCTGAGTATTGGTTGGAGTCTGAGTTGGAGGGTTTTGGCGAAAATTTTATAGATCACCGTAAATAATGTTATTGGCCGCCAATAATTTAAATCTTTGGCGTCTCTTTCCTTGGGTATAAGAGCTATAATTCATTTCGTAATCCCCTCATGCAAGACCCCACTCTCAATGCTCCTAAGTATCATTTGATGGAAGTCTTGGCCAATGGTGGACCATAACCGTTAAAAAAATTCGATTGCAATTCCATAATGTCCTGGTGCTTTCCCTTTGGCTATATTTCTCACTACCACTCCTAATTCCCTTTTTGTGATGTCCTTCGTGAGGGATTCGTTCATTGCCTCCGTAAAAGTTGCTTGAAATCCCTCAAACACTTTCTCAAGTGTCCCCTCCGAGACCTCTTTCTGAGCATATAGATCTTTATAGAAATCATAGCATATTTTGTTAAAGTCTTTTTTCCTATTGAAACATCGGCCATGTTTATCTCGTAGTTCTGATAGAACTGTTTGAGAGTTTTTTGTCTCACGGATTTGAAAAACTTTGCGGAGCATTTATCCCCTACTTGTTGTCATTTGACTTTTGCCCTTATGGTAGCCCCTCTTGCTTTCCGTGTCTCTATTTCCTCTAGGACATTGTTAAGTTGGCTTAACTCTCTTTGTTTATCCAAATTATAAACATCTTCGTGAAGAGAGACAATAGCGATTTCTATCTTAGCCCTTGTATCAAGTTCTTCTTTTCTAAATTCTTTGGCCTTGAGCTTGCTAAGTTGCCTATATAGCCTTGTGACATTCCGTAGTTTATGAAGAAAAAAAATTTCCTTCCGAAAAGCTAGACCATCTATCTCTAAGGGCTTCCGCCGTCTCTCCTTTTAAGTGTGAGATATTTCATTTGAATGTGGACCTCCTTGCCCCGTCTTCTCCCATACATATCTCCATTTGTACGGGGGAATGATCGACCCCACCGAGTATCCATGAATGAAGTATGATGTATGCTTCATGCCTAATCTACTATGTGTTGGTGTGTAGAACCTATCTAGGCGGGTTAGCCGGTATGCCTGGCCTTTTTATCCATTTTGCCAAGAAAATTTGGGCCCTCCTTGATGTATGTAAGCATCGTGTAGTTGAAAGGCATTTAATAACCCGTTCCATATGAGTCTCTCTAGGTCACCAATTGTCCGTCCACAATCATTTGATTTATCTTTTGCCCTTTCTGTCATATTGAAATATCCACAAATTATTCATTCACAGTCCTTAGGTAAGGACTCGACCATGATATGTCATAGATGCCTCCTCTCTGTTGGAATATTGGGTGCATACACGCATGCAAGTCCTATGTTCCCCCTTCAATTCCTTCGAGTTTAATCCATACAACCCTATTATCATACAATGTCCCATGTGCCGTTACCAATTTCACATACTTGTGTGCTAGGATTATTCTTACTCCCCCTTTCCCTGCAGCATTGGGGTTAAGCCAACTCCTTTCCCCTGGTGCTGCTTCTAAAATCCAACTTGCACCTCCGGGCATGAGTCTAGATCCCAAGTTTTCCAATGCCCTGCCTCTTAGTTTGTGTTCTTGTATCATAACTACATCTATCTTAGGTGTTAAGGAGTTGAGAAAACACCTTTCCTTAGTGATACTTTCTGGATCATTTAGCCCCTGGATATTGTGTGTGATTAAGTTCCACTTCATCTCAATACTTCCACAACTTGCTTCCTCAAGCTATCCCATGTTGCCTCCCTAGGGGTGACTTATTTCTAAGCTCCCACATTTTTCCTTGCCCTGGTGTTAACACATGTTTTCCTAGGGCAATAAGACTGGTTGCACTATTGCGAATTGGTGTAGTCACCACTTGGAAACCTTGATCATGGTTATGGTCCATTTCATTGTATTTATTCCTTATATTCTTGGGAAGTGGTAGGGCTTTCCAAACCAATTCTAGCTAGTATTTCCTTATAGATCTTACCCCTATCATTTATTTGAGCAAGTTGAGTCTATGAAATTACCTATGTAGGTGCAGCACCCCTAATTGGTTGAAGTGTCAGAAAATCAAGATTTGGAGTATTCCATTTGGGCATTCCCTCTCTTTGAAGTAAGGGAATGCAATTATATAGTGGATTCTGGTAATAGATTTGAATCCTAAGCAAATGTGGGAAGTCAATATTTTTCATTTATCGTTTGCCTAATGATGAGTTGAGCCACACAAACCGCTATTTTAGCACCAACTTTATCACATTAACAAATATTATATGCTTAATTAATTGAAGCAGTGGTAGGGATGCTTATTCAAATTGTTGGCAATTAAATTATCTTCTTCGCATCTACACCCGCCCGATCAATGGTAATAATTATGGTAATACTATAGCAGTAGAGCTAGATTTTGCATGGTGGTTTAGTGGTTTCCTCACAAAATTGTGGATCGGGTTCCTTAGGATTGTTGTGAAGGAGTTATTATTATGTGAACTGTTGTTGGAACTCACATGGGGACCACCATTGGAGTATAGTACAACCTTCCATGTAGGTGCGTTGCTTCCTCTGCCTTTCTTTGTCCATCCTTTATATTAAGTGTGTGTAATATGGTGTCTTTATGTTCACCATTTGTGTGAACACCACTACTCTGATTTCGGGTTATGGATATGCAAGGGATATTGTTAGTGGATGTCATTTCATTTTTGCGCACGCAACCTCAACATGCATATTCTTGTGTATTGAGTGAAATTAGTGGGGGCTTCTTAAGTTAGGGTTAGCTATTACACAACATGTCAAGTATCCTTTACAACTAAAGCATGTTTGGTTTCCTTTGCTTAAACGAATCTAGTCACTTCCAAAGCAAGTTAGCCTATTTTATCTCATCAATCAATTTCAGTAGCATATATCCACTTATAATAGACACATCAAAGTAGCGGGGGGACGTTAAATACCCCCCCCCACGAACTTTTCGGAGTGTCAGAGTCGGGCTGGGGCAGCCGCCCGGCCAGAAAATCTGAAATTTTTGGACCCGACCGAAAACTGTTGCCGCCCGCCTGATTTCGAAAAAACCATTGCCCTTGCATTCTTGAAGGCCACTTACTCACAAATCCCATATTGAGTGCACTTCACCTTCAAGGGCCAAAATCCAATATATATGTTCACTTCCATTGAGTAAATAAGCAATTGACTAGGGTTTCATTATCAAAGTGAAACCGTCAATAAAACATGTAATTAACTTGGAAGTCAAAAACATTACAAAACTCCAGATATTAATTATTATAATTAACTCACTAGAATTGATTCCAGAAATTATTTATTAGAATTAACTCATTGGAATTAATTCCAATAATTAATTAATTACAGTAAGTACATTATATAATCAATTAGGTTTACTTAATTTGGTAAGCATAGTTTCTGATTTATTTGGGATTAATGAAGATTAATGAAGATTAATTAGACTTAATTAAATTTAATCCCACTTGATATTAATGAATGCGTATGAATACTTGTGAAAGTAGACGGCATTATCTAAAATATTATAAAATACACATACTAAATCAACACACTAAATTTAAGTGTCATTTTAGAATGACAAAGACAATTTCAAATTGTGAGTCACAAAAATTATAACCTTAGTGTTAGTGAGGGTTTTGTAATATTTTTGACTTCCAAATTAATTACATGTTTTATTGACGGTTTCACTTTGATAATGAAACCCTAGTCAATTGCTTATTTACTCAATGGAAGTGAACATATATATTGGATTTTGGCCCTTGAAGGTGAAGTGCACTCAATATGGGATTTGTGAGTAAGTGGCCTTCAAGAATGCAAGGGCAATGGTTTTTTCGAAATCGGGCGGGCGGCTAGCAGTTTTCGGTCGGGTCCAAAAATTTCAAATTTTCTGGCCGGGCGGCTGCCCCAGCCCGACTCTGACACTCCGAAAAGTTCGTGGGGGGGGGGGGTATTTAACGTCCCCCAAAGTAGCGGGTCTCAACATTCGAATCTTGTTCCTTACATATCTTAATCTTATATTAATTTGTCACGCGATCAAGAAGCTTCTTCACACTAAGAGTGGACAGTAATGATTGTAAACCCTCATTGTTAGATAGTTTCATTTGTATCGGTTGCAATCCACTATTGTTCAATTTCTCGCTTAGACTTCTAGTCTCTACAAACACCTCAACTCTTACTTCATTAGGGACCACCACTGTGCATGGAGACCCTTAAGGCCCTTGGATAAATTATCAAATGGGCAAGACTAGTTGCAAACACCAATCACTATTCCCCTATAATTATTATCATCACACACAATGATTGGACAAACAATCCAACCAACATGCTTCAACAACCACATGTAACTCCTATACTTACCATCCCACCCCTCACTTTATAATATACAAAAACAAAGAATCCCAATCACTTTCATTCTAATACTCTCCCCCCCCCCCCCCTCCTCCACACCCACCTTCCTTCAACAACTCCCTACAAAACTCCTCCCCACTTGCACCACCTACCCCGCCACACCCACCCCCATACAAATAGAATATACATCAAAATCCTTAAAGCATGGCACATAGCCCAACCTGCCAACACCCCCCCCCCCGCGTCACTGAGGCGCAGATTAGGGAGCTGGGCCTGTGGCCGGCTCCCACAATCTGAGCCATTCACTTCTAAACATTCATCCAATGGTTGATAATATCCTAGGTGGCGGGCGCCCATGGTCGGGCACAGGTCCCAAACGCAGGGGGCATGCAAGGTCCGGCACGGGTCCCGGAACGCAGCTCCCCATTAAATGTGGTCCAAATTAATTGATGTCAATTAATTCTAATGCCCTCTCCTCACTTGACATCAATTAATTTGGACCGCAGTTAATGGGGAGTTGCGTTCCGGGACCCGTGCCGGACCTTGCATGCCCCCTGCGTTTGGGACCCGTGCCCAACCATGGGTGCCCGCCACCTAGGATATTATCAACCGTTGGATGAATGTTTAGAAGTGAACGGCTCAGATTGTGGGAGCCAGCCACATGCCCAGCTCCCTAATCTGCGCCTCAGTGACGCGGAACACCCCCCCCCCACTAACTATAACATCAATCCTCCCCCTACCCTTCCCATCTGCCCAATCCTACTATATGGATGGCTCACTCACACCACTGGATGGAGAAAGAAAAGGCGATATTGCAAGAGCCGGTGTTTTCAATGGACCACTACAAGTCAATATTGTTGCTTGCCTACCCGGATACCCCAATATTCTTAAAGCAAAATTATATGCATTCCTCTTTCAAGGCATTACATTCGTGCTTAGTATTTTTGCAAAAGAAATGTCATTCAAAATCAAAACTATTCAAATGGAACATATGTCCTAGTACTCTCAAAAATGCGAGGTTTCTTAAAAACTTGCTATGTGATACGCAAGTTGTTTATCCTCTATTGTAGCAAAAAAATACCAACTACCACAACTAGGTTGTGTTGCGGTTTGGGCATCAATTGCTCACCTTAACAACATAGACACATATTTTGTTTCGTATATACCGAAAATGCATAAATGCTTCGTATCTACCGAAAACCTCAAGGTAATGGCAAAAATAATGTATCTACATACTCCAATCAAAGAAATGTGGTCTCTACTAGTTTTTCAAAATACGAGATACCACATAGCATAAACATGACCTCCCTCCTCTTAATATCAAACTCTTATGATTGCATCCCTGAAGGAACTCCATCACTTGTGCCCATCCAACCAACAACAAAAAATGAAGTTAGTTGTATGCTTATAAGTCATTTCGGTTGTACTCAAGGCCTATATACTATAATGGCTTCAGTCTGTATGAAGAAAATCATTTTGAGCTTATATATATTCATATGTTTGTACATATATAAAGTAATGTGTATATATGAAACAACCAAATTGTGTGTGTGTATCTCTCTCTCTATATATATAGAGAGAGTTGGGCATTTCTTAAATAGATCTATGCTTACATTCAAGCATAGTCCCTTCTTATAACATCCTCTTGTTTAGAGGCCAAACCATTCTTTTACATATCTATGTACCTATCAAAACCCGGGAGGGCGGGTGGGACCATCCCTCTTGGCCATATCCTTGCATACTTATCTCTAAACCTTTATTACTATCTCCTCTTGGTATGTATCTTCAAGAATTAAACCCTTGAGTATCCAAACTACTAAGGTTGTAACCTTTGCGCCCTTAAACAATGTTTGGCATTCCATATCCAATATCTACAAAGTCAAACTTGAAAGGACTACTTATTCGCAATGTACTTCAAGGTTTAATCACAAATTAAAAATGCTTTGTATCTCACTATATACTTAAGCATTATACACATAATATTTTTGCATAAAGATGGTATACAACACCTAGGAGTGTCGTCCAAGTTGTGAAGGGTTTGCCTCACATGTGCCCATGCCACCAACCAAATCCAAAGAAAGGGTTAGTAACATACATGAGGTGACTTCCCACAAGCCCACACACTTCACATTGATCCTCGAAGTTACTTAGGGTAAACAATCACTGCGGTTTAACCTTGGAAATGAGGCTCTCATGTCTCCTTCCTCTTAATTAGGATTAGGTAAACATCCTTGTCTGTAGATGCATACTATTGGATCTACGGTGGATATTTTCTAGATATACATTTTCGAACCCTAAAGTAAATAATTCTTAGGGGTTATGTGTTAAAGGTTGTGCAAGTCACTTATGGCCAAGTAGAGAGAGAGAGAGAGAGAGAGAGAGCTCCTCAATGTGAGCGAATTTAGATATGGCAATTGATGAAAAGGTTTGATCAACGGGAGGAGTAGTTCTTGATAAAATAAAAATTTGAGCACCAATGATTGCCACATGTGTGTGTGTGTGTGAGGTTATCTAATCACCATTGCTTCATGACTTTTGTTTGGAATCTCTTTCTTCAAACCCTAAGATAACTTCGAATGTCATGCACTTGTCAATAATGGTTTATATGGATTGTGGCAATGGAAGTAGAAGTGTCTCCTACCTTTGAGAAATTCAAGGCTACTTGCTAAGGAGTCATGACTTTTTGGCTAAAAAAATTCAATAATAATTCAATACGTTGCAAGTTTGTTGAATTGAATTGAGCCACAAGCCTAAAGAGATTGTATCCATTGTAAAAGAAGAAGTACTTCATAAAGTTTGTACTAATTGACACATGTCTTTAGGAGCTTCATTAACAATTGAAGGTTGCTTGATTGCTTAGTTGTATCATGAATTATGTTCAAATCTCACAGTATACTCAATCTGCTCAATTGTCATTGTGCATTATTTTCTAATGTGATATTTGCAATATGTATTGTTTCAATCCATTCTAAGGAAATGGAAATTGCAAGCAACACATAGTGTGTCAAGGCATGTTGTTGGTGACGATGACTTTGCCTCACTTGTTACTCAAATATTTTAGTAACAAAGTACTTAGTGTTGGTGACTTGTCTGTATGTGGGGTTTTTCTTTCCTAAAATATTCACCGAATAGGGGTGTTGGTGCTATGTTTGTTTGTGGGTTTTTCCTTCCTAAAATGTTTACCAAGGGATGCGTTATATTAATAGAATGCCCAAATAAGTGTAACTCTTATATATTAGAGGTTTTGAGGTTGGGGAATTCCTCTAAGCTCAATCAATACTGTCATCCACTATTGAGAAATTGAGGTGTTGAGGTTAGGGTCGAGGTTGGGGTGCAAATGTGACCCTTCCCCAACCTACATAGTCATCAAGTTTTGAGATATTAAGGTTGGGTTGAGGTTGGGATGGACTTCCGCTAAGAAAGAAAAATGAAAGAAAAAATAAATAGAAAATAAATGTAAATCATAGATGTTCAATGTATTGACATGAATGTGTGCCCGCACTAAAAAACTACACACTAATAAAACTAATGAAATCACCATAGTAAAGAAATTAAAGTAAACATAATGGAGTTATTTTGCTTGCACTAAAAAATATGACCAACAACAACTCCAATAGCGGCAACTAGCACTAAGGTCAAGGCAACCATAGTTGGACCAAGTCCATTTGACCACTCACTAGGGTCATAATAATGCCAACATGGATAAGATCTATAATTTTTAGACGAATGGAATTTAGGTTTCGATAATGGCAGCGTGTGATTGATTACCCTCACAAAAGTTGGCAACTGTCATAACCAAGCATTAACATTTAGATGAGCGGTTATGGATTAACTTATAGATCAACTACGTGTTACCTTAAGTTACTGCTTTGAAATTTGTAGCAATTTCCATATTCGTGTAAAAAAAGCATAATTTTTTTCATTCTCCTTAGAATTTGTTCCTCTTTGCAAGAAAAATAATTCCCCACTATTACTCCTAAGCAAATGCAAACTCTGATAATGTATCGGTTATGGATGCCTCAACCGTAATCCTTTGCCCTTCCATACTCTTATGTTACTGCAATTATCTAAAGGAGAATAACAACCAATCTTGAGCATTCTCCAAGGCAACTGCCACAAAGATAGCAATGGAGGCAAATAACAATGCATAACATAACTTCTGGTGCTTGATATGGTTACTTATCTTACTTGAACACCAATATTTGAGTGGTATATGGTTTGATGTGGCTCCAAGAATAGATACCAAAAAAAAACATGTGTAAAAGAAATTGGACTTCATGCTCAAAGTATGATAACCATTCAAAGCTCAATAGGCAACATAATGGGGAGAACCTATATGACCATGTAATGAGCACAAGAAACTTCACTTTGATAACGAATAAGATATTCATGAGCTCTGAAAATTATGAGGAAAGTAGCTATGGCCTTGATTCAGATTTGCTAACCATCTCATGCTAGGCAGTTACTTGTTTCATAACCTAGAGGAAATAGGCTGGTCGGAAAACGTGACCATTTAAGACCAGTCCACATTTGAACCTTCAAGTACAGGGAATCCTGATTCCTTTGAATGTTTGCTTGCTTATGTGTTGGATTCTCACTATTTCACTGTGACTACCATTCTACCTCCAAGAAATGCACCCTTTCAGGATTGGAAGTTTTCCATCTCATGGAATGCAGACCGACATAGATTTCCTCAACATTTCAAGTACTAAGTTTAAGCACACGAAGGCACCTCGTGTTGAGAATTCTTAGATTTTTATCCACTCAGCTTGGGCTACTACCCTCAGTGTTGTCACCCTCAAAACTCAAGAACAACCGCCAATTCCAAATCCACAAGAAAAAGCATGCTTGTCACAGTGCAAAAGGTGATGACTGTCTGTATGTAATGTAATGAAGCCCACCAATGAGGACACCACACAGTAATTTAGTGGAGCTTTTCTGCATCACAGTCATCCTTATAAATCAAAAAAACACAGTGATCACAATCGGAAACCTATTTTGTCACAGTTTGAAATTTTGTCACATAGGCATCATAAGAAGAAGAATAGCACAATAGTCAAGATGCAAAGGTGATGAATGTGTGATAAGGTGTATGTTCTGGAAGGAAGCCCACAGATGAAGACACCATGCAATAGTGGTTAGTGGATCTCTTTCTGCATCAGAGTCGCCCTTATAAATCAAAGAACACACAGGATCACAATTGGAAGGATAGCTGTAGAATCAAAAAGCAGGTCACAAATGGGTTGTGGGAAGGGCAATAGGTATCTTTACAGCATTGCTGCAGGTTGATGATAGGCACTCATCAATTCCAGATCAAGAAGAAAAGAATACTTGCCATAGTTTGGAAAGTCAATGACACCCACCCACCACTTCCAAACCAAGAAGAATAGAATACTTGTCACGGTGGAAAAAGCAATGAAAGCGTGACGAAATGTGTGTTTCTGGAAGAAAGCCCAGTGATGGAAGCACAATACAGTAACAGTACACTCAATAATGTATTTAGTGTCAGACGGTAGTTTATGTCACCATGGTAACTTTTCTAATGACACTTCCTATGAACAACTTTACAAAAACTGTCATCCCAGCTTACTTTTAGTTCATCCAAATGCCAATTATTGAAACCAAGTTTGGTATTTTCTACATCCAAAACATTCTTGCATTGAAATATTGCCATGGATAATTGAAATTTGGATGGAAAATCATTATGTGACAGTAATTACAACATTGTAAATCTATAACGCCCAAATTTTTCTAGACAGAATGACAAATAATGTTAGGTTCACATTTAGTGTTCGTGACACTATACGGGCGGTTTACAAATAGTATTGACCAAGACACATAGAATTGGTGACACTAAATACGATATTTTATGCGGTGGATAGTGGACCCTGTTGTCTGCATCATTCAGTCGCCCTCATAATTCAAAGAATATACATTATCACAATCGGAGGGTTGGCTACAAGTAGTCAAAAGAATAGGTTACAAATGTGTGTTGTGCGGATGGAAGCAACACACCTACCACTTCCAAACCAAGAAAAAACAAATACTTGTGACGGTGCAAAAAGCAATGCACGTATGAAAAATGTATGTTTCTGGAGAAAGCCTAGCGATGGGGACACCATACAGTAACAGTAGTGGATAGTGGAGATTTGCTTTCTGCATCATTCAGTCGCCCTTATAAATCAAAGAATATACATGATCATAATCGGAGGGATGGCTATAGAATCATCAAAAAAATAGGTTACAAATGTGTGTTGCGGGGATTGAGGGGGCAAGTATGATACCTACTTACAGCATTTGCTGCACAATACCTAGGTTGATGGTGTCTCGCACCATGAGCACAACACCAAGAGCCAGCAGAAGCAGAATCCCTGATGACATGATCCCCTGCTCCACCCCATCCGGCAGCTTTTTCCCCCGTAGAGCCTCCAGTGCGATAAGAAACAAATACCCACCGTCCAAAGCAGGCAGCGGAAGCAAATTCACCACAGCCAAATTAATGTTCACAATTGCAGCAAACTGGAACAAGCCCGCAATGTCAGACCTTGCAACTTCAGCACCCACAGCCACAATTGCCACAGGGCCGGACAACTTATCCGCAGTCTGAGCAAAATTCAAGAAAACTTGCTTAAGCCCATCTGTAACGATGGTGAACAAGCGGGTAAACTCCCTGGTGGCCTTCACAGTGGCTTCTGCGAGATTTTCAGCCTTAACCCGATGGGGTGTTGCATTCGGTGATAATTGCACACCAATTTTGCCCGACCCATCCGGTGCTCTGTCAGGGGTAATTTGGAGAGTTAGGAGTTTCTCATCTGATGACTCCCTACCCCGAAGCACAAGGAAATTCAGCTTCTTCTGTGGATTATCCCTGATGGTGTCAACAAGATCAAAAACTGATGCTTCCTTCGTCCCAAACAGTTTTCCATCCACTCCTGCAACCACATCCCCTGCTTGAATCCCTGCTCTTGCTGCTGCAGAGCTTGGGATAACCTCTGGGATCAAAACCCCGGGGAAAAACTCTTGCTCCAATAACCCCACTGTCAAAACCTGTCCGAACAGAACTGAATATGCAAACATGATGTTGGCAATCACTCCAGCGGAGATAACCAAAGCTCGCTCCGGAATTGAACGATTCTTCAGCAAGTCTGGGTCATCTGGTGTGTACATGGACTCTGGGTCATCATCTGGAAATGCCACAAACCCGCCCAAGGGTATGGCCCGCAACGAATACTCCACCTGCTTGCCTTTATACTTTGCGAGGGTGGGGCCGAACCCAATTGCAAATTGTGTCACATGAATCCCTTGCAACCGAGCTGCTAAGAAATGACCTGCCTCGTGCACCGTGATGATGGCGGCGAGTACTCCGAGTGCTTGCAACACCGATTGGGGTCCCTCCAAGTTGCCTAACCCTGGAATTGCTGCGGCTAACCCAATTGCCAACAAATACTTCTGCGAGCCAGATACTCTCCCAATTTCCTCTACAACATTCTCCAACATCCCTGCTGGAGTCGCGACCAAATCACCATCTTCGGCCACCTCATCCTCGTCATCATCCCCCTCAATCTCAATCCTCGAAGGGGATGACGATGACGCCCTTGTTACATGTGACCATGGTGCCCTTGTTACATTCGTTCTAAGTTTACAAGAAACTATACATTGGTAATTCGAGGGTGAAGAGGACAAAGAGGAACCTAGAGGCGAGAATTTTAGCAACTTAACCCTCCTGCTGCTTACCCCTTTTTCTTCACCTACGAAAAAGGAATTTCTGGACGTCGCTAACGAAGTCCAGGATTGTATTATACTACTCATTCTGGAAGTCCTCTACAATTATTTAGACCCCCGCCTGTAATTTCCTTGTGCGCGCAGTGGACGAGGATAGCTGCAAATAGGATTGCAACAACAACAACAACAACAACAGCAACCACAACACAACCACCTCAAAAACCTCCCAAAAACCTCACCCAAGAGAAGCAGAAAAATCCTGCGACTGATGCAAATACTTACAGATTGCGGTGTGAAATGATAACCGAGGATGCGAGGGCCTTCCGGGGCCCAAATGTAAGATTGCAAGGTTGCAAGCAAACACAGAACGAAGAGAGGGAGATGGTATGGAGTGTAAGAGTTCCACAACAGCACTTGCCAAGGGGACCAGATAACAGCCACGGGCGTAGATGCTGCCATCTTCGTAAAGTCCTTATCCTGAATCTACTCCATGGGTATATTCTGGAACTAGAATCATCAGAAATGGTAGATTACATCCCCATTTGGTAGATGTGGGGCTGAGTGCGTGGAGACGCCATCGTGGCAGCTCCACACGTTTTGCCAGGAAGCTTTTAAATTGAGAAGTGGAAGAGTAGATTCTTGAGTGATAATTATTTATATTTGATGGACTACATAGCTAGCTAGGCACACCTAGTGTCACAAATTCCAAAGATACTAGCATTGGCCAATCTCCATGGTTCTAGAGATGAGCTTGAGTTAAGTAGGGGTCCGAGACCAAAGACACTTGGAAACCGAGCAATCTTATTGGTCAAGAGCCAAAAAAAATGGATCCAAGGAACGTACATGAAGATCCCAAGTCGAAAGGATGAGAAATAAAAATAACATGAATTGGCGCCAACGTGGCACCGCTTTCTCACCAATTCCTGTTGGTCTCGAATCGGTAGAGATTAAACCACCCAATCTAAGAAACCAAACATTGAGCTTCGGGTTCAATCTTAGTTGGTCTTTTCGGATGATCAGCCACGTTGGGACTACGACACGGCCCAGACTCCTACGGGAGGCAGCAGTAGTGGGGAATCTTGAACATTAATATTGGGCTTGAGTTCAGATTTAAGGTCCATGAAGGGAGGGGTATTTTGGATCCCTGATTTATTGGACCTCAATCCACAACATATTTTAATATCACCAACAAAATATGTGTAATTTTAGATGTTACAATCGTTACATAACAAAACCGATATCATCGGGGTGGGTTTACATTAGGTCAAGGTCCAAGAAATGTGGGGCCAAAGACAACCTCTAAATGGACTTGACTTTCGGACTCGAGATTGCATTAGGGTCCAAGACTGAAGAAAATATGGAACTGAGCAATCCTATTGGAGAGAGAATGTGTTTTTGGACCCAAGAAATATACGGTAGGGTCCAAGTCCAAAGTACAAGACCCAAAAAAATGATGTGACGTTTACGTGGCACTGCTTTCTCACCAAAATTTGTCGGTCTCGACTGGCAAAAATAAACCCAAGCTCGGGTACAATCTAGAGTTCAAAATCAAGGTTCATGAAGGGGCATTTTGGAATCCAAGCTCTTGGACCTCAACCTTTAAGGGTGGTTTACATTAGGGTTGAGGTCCCAAAAATTGGGGTTTCTAAATATCTCCAAATTAATAAACCATACTTATGGACTCAATATTAGAGTCAAGCTTGAAGATCGATTTCTCAAGCTATGAGGAATATTCTCTCAATGAGTGGGGATTGCACACCGACCTTAGTGTTACCTCTTTGGGTCCAAATGTTTGCTCTCAACCAATGAGTTCGTTTAATTTTGGAGTTCTTTTTGTGCATTCGGGACTTGATGTAAAACCACCATAAGTTCTAGAGATGTGTTCATTATTGGTAAGGTATGTGGGCCTTTTGTGGTCATTGTTCTTATGTGGGCACCTTTTTTGAGTGGTATGTTGGAGGGTGTCGTTTAGTCCAATGTAAGATTATGTTTGAAACATGTCATATTGACATTGGTCAAGACCCTATTGCAACCTATGTCAAAATTATTATTGGCACTCAAATTGTTAGACCATACGACACTAAGTGATATGACAAGGCTTGTAAGTAAGAATGAACACCAAAACATACAAATTTCATAATGAGATTGCTCAAATCATAAACATTATTCTAGGTTTAGCAGTTAACACAATTGGGATGACCTATGTAAATCAATCAAACATAAAGAAAACTCTCACACTAGTCTCTTTTGACTTGTGCATCTCAACTTCAAATTTGAAAATCAAAATATTAAACTTTGTGATTCAAAACTGTTGATCGGATTTATTTTTTTAAAGATCTTGGTCTAGTCCAATAGTCAAAATTATCTGTGGAGTGGACAAGAAGCGTCAGCAATAACAACCTAAGGTAGATTGGATTTAAATGGTTAGTTTTTTCAACAAGCCAACTTCTCATAGGATATGAAACACGTGATTAGTATAAAATAGTTAGCAAATTTGAATTAAGGATGTAGCCATTTTTTAATCATTTTTGAAGCTCATGTGAATATCTTATTCATTATTAAAGCAAAGATTACAATGCTCATTTAAAAGGTCATATATTTTGGGTCCACCCCATGATCCCCCCCCCCCAATTTATGTTGACTATTGCACCTAGAATAATATCATGTATTGAACACATAGTCCCATATCTTTTTGGTATCCATCTTGGAGTCACTGCTAACCACATACCACTCAAACATAAGTGTCTAGTTAAGATAAGAAACTAACTAGGCACGTATGTCTTAGCAGGTCACCATGAACAATTGACAAATAACATTTAATATGTTAAATGCCGATTCTAGCATTTATTTCTACCATAATTACACAACAAAATATGGTAGAACGTGCATTGTGTGCAATCATCTTGGAGACCCCACATATTTTCCATTCATCTAGACCATTTGTTTAGAATCGGAATACATTGTTGTAGATGTGTTGAAATGGTTGCACCCTAAGATCTTTCTACTTTATGAAAGGACGAGAGCGAGCCCTCACCCCTTTGGAAAGTGAAATGGTCTTGGACTTGACCATTGCATAACATGTACAATGATAGACAATTGAACCAATTCCATTGCTAAAATAGGATTACCTAGACAAAGTGGTTACCAAACTCCTTATACACTTGGTTCATTGGTTAGTGGCTATCAATGTTAGTGATTGGGGTTTTAGGGCCGCTTCACACTATGGTTGTCCAAGTCAAGAGGCCGTGGGATTGAATGGCCAAACTTTGTTAAGAGTCTAAAGAAATGATATAAAAATAGCCAATAAAATATAGGAATTGGAGCCTTTGGCTGGGTATAGTGTGAAGCCTCCAAAGGCCAAGCCCAAAGTCCAAACCCACGGAGGAGCATCCCACTTTATTCCTTGCCCAAAACAACCCCTCCAATCTAACATCCAAGATCTTGTCAATTTTTTGATTTTTTATAAAAAGAAATCAACGGCCTCTCAACCATAGTTTGGGTTTTCATTCTTGTCCGACCCAAACTTCCTTCGAGAGTCAGTCTTCTTGGTCAAAAAATATTGCCATATAGGCATTTTGGAAAGTGACAACCTTTGGACTTTGGCCTCTAGTGTGAAGAGTCGAGAGGCCGAATTCTTGGTTTCTTGCAATCTGATTGGTGGAAATTGACAGCTTCTCAACCTTCAGCCATAGTGTAAAGTGGCCTTTAGGTGTCAATGGGGGGTTGGTGTCTTTGGCTCCTTGCTCCTTGGCTTGCAAGGTGTCTTGGTTGCACCCATTTATGTCGGCAATGGATTTCTCATTTGCATCCAACATTTCTTATTAAATTAAAAAATTCATGACGTGCCAATGATATGTACACTGTTCTAGTGAGCTCAATGACTTAAATCTAAGAGTCTTGTTTTGTAATTATCAAGATATTTCCAATGAATTAATTACAATTTCGAAGCTCCGTCACATTGTCATGATGCACACATGTGACAATGGTGTGTTGTTTGACCACACGGACCATGGTAATTATTGTGGGCACTTATAAAGAAACTAAGAATGAACAAAGAGATTGGACTAAATGCTCAATATTTGGTAACCATCCTAGATGAAATAGTCAATGTAGTCAAGGGGACCTATATGATTATTTATTGACTTAGAGGATCTTGACTTTGATAAATGAATACAACATTCACATGAGCTCTGAAAATTTTGAGGAAAGTGGCTTCGTGCATGATTTGGATCTTCTAATCATCTTGCACTAAGGTTAGATGGATCTTGAATGGTTAACTTTACAACTAGCCTACTTCTCCTAGGATTTGAAACATGTGATTGGTACGAGATGCTTAGCAAATCCGAATTGAGGATGTAGCAAATTTCCTCATAATTTATGGAGCTCATATGAATGTCTCATTCATTGTCAAAAGTGAAGATTATTGTGCTCATTGAATGTTCATATACCCCCCACCTTAATTTGAGTCTAGAATGGTTATCAAATTCCAAGCACGTAATCCATTCTCTTTTCACCCCTAATTTCCCATGCTCAATCTCCTCAAATCTATCTAGAAAATGTGACCTCAATTGTAGCAACCGTAGTTGAAAGATCTAAAGGTTTTTTGGACAAATCCAACCATGTAGATGTTTGCAGGTTAGAGGCGACTACTCCCAATGCAAATTTTAAATGTTGAAGTTTTGTTTTATGGGAGATTATAATAGAAATGTCAATAGTGGTCTTCAGGGTTAGCAATTTAGAAATTAAATTAGGCTATGTTTAAAATCCAACTAAAAAATTCAACAATAAATGTTTAGGCTATGTTGCGTTTGAGTGTCATGCAAATTTTTAGATCAACTGGGAATCATTTGCACATAGGGATCAACAAACAAACAAACATGTTTAGGATATGTTGCCCTTAAACTGTGGAGGTGACAAATGCCAAGTTTTGGTTCGTGGACCGGTTCCATTATAAACTAGTTGGGAGCACACTCTCATATTTGAATTAATCCAAAATAACTAACTTTGTCGAATCAAAATTATCCACGTGGCATAACATAGTGGACGTGAACATGAACAAGAGGAGCAGTTGAAACAATCAAGAAATCATCTGAACTAGTGTCAAAGGGGTCGAAGCGAACTGCTCACGACCAGATTATGGTCGCATAGGACATTAGAGATTAAAGGCATATCTTTTTGGTATCTGTTCTTGGAGTCACACAAAACCACATACCACTCAGATACATGTGTTTGGTTAAAGATAAGTAACTATATTAGGCACATCTACCTTAATTGCGACGTGTTTCATATCCTATAAAAAAAAATGGGTGCATAGAGGAAAACTGTTTGTTTTAGACCCGCTTACCTTGCACAATACATAATCTGCCTTGGCTCGATATTACATGAATTTTTGGGGGTAAATTCCAAGCTTGATTAGTACCCTCAAAACAACCTGTTTCCCGTTTGCTTCACCGATCGCATTCAAGGTGAGGAAGACAAGCAAACACCAATGGTGAAGTGGAAAATGGCTCAAGGGATGTGTCCAACAAGAAGCGCACAAATATATGAATCATTGGTCGATCGATCTCGGCTTGTAATTTGGAGCCCGGTTTGCTCGCTCACAAGCGGACGCCATATTACAAACTGTAAATTGTCCTGGTAATGACCATTCATTCCCCTATAGGTTTGAGTGCCAAGTGTAGGATCTCAGTTGGGGTGAGTTTTCTTCTTCTCTTCGGTCGGTCTGAATGTGCAATCGTCAAGTTCTCTTCAAGTTCACAGTATACTAATAAGTAGCCGTAGCTTAGCTTCCGGAAAGCAAATGTGAGCCTGTCTGTCTGTCTGTCTTGTTGAGATTGTTGTAAAGTTTGGCAGATTATCCAGGAGTTGTCAACAAGAACCTACTTTTTTACTGCGATGGCAGCAACAGCATGTCTCTTCCGAAACCCCTGCTCCTCCTCTCTCCACAGGCTCCATACTAGGAACTCCATCACCGCCACTCCTCATTCTTCTTCCTCGTCTTCTGTTTCTTCTTTCACTCCATTCATTCAGAGATGGCGCCAGCCGCAATGGCCAGCTTGCATTGCGTCATCGAGGGCGGTTCTCAACGGCGCATGGAGGAGGGGGCGACATGGGCGAGGCGTGGCACCTGCACACGATTCTTTGTCACGCGCATCGGTGGAGGAGGAGGAAGAAGAAGGAGCACAGGAAGAGGCTGAGGAGGTTGGTGGGTCTAGTGAGGGAGCAGCGCCTCCCCCATTGACACAGGAGTTGGTGATGGAGGAAGTGAAGAGGCGATTCGCTGAGGAGGATTTGGAAGTGGCAGCCATCAAGTATGATCTGGAGGAGGAGCTCTTTGCCGAGATTGACTATGCCCAAGTGAGAGATTAAACCCTTTTTGCAGAGTTGAATTTCGGGTTAAGAATGTCGTTCACATTCTGCAGGAGGGCGAGTCGTCGAGGAGCATGGGTAACAAATTACATGGGTGTTACCTATATTACTGAGTGCCGGAGTCTTAATTTGTGGTTTAAATCCTCCGTTGCTTCTGCCGGTTAATGTTTAAACCTCTAATCTTTAAGCCAGTATATGTCTGTGTAAGATGAAACGATTTAAGAGTGCTTCCATCAGACTTGATTTCTGTTAAGGATTTCGTTCACATTCTGCAGGAGGGCAAGTTGTTGAGGATTATGGGTAGGGAATTGCTCGGGGTTAAACCCATTGGGTATTGAATGCCATTGGATGTCTGTATAAGATGAATCCATTCAAGAGAGATTACAGAGTTGAATTTTGTTAAGAATGCTCGCATTCTCCTTGAGGGCCAGTCACTGAGGATTTTGGGTAGCAAATTATTTGAGATTTTACCCATTAGGTTCTGAATGCCATTGCATGTCTGTGTAAGATGAATGCATTTGAGAGATTACAGAGTTGAATTTCATCAAGAATTACGTTCACATTCTGCAGGAGGGCTATCCCCAGATTGACTCTGCAGAATGTAAATGAAACTCTGAGCGAATTTCATTCAATTCAAGAGTGATTGCAGAGTTGAATTCCGTCAAGTATACCCTTCAAATTCTCCATACCCAATGCCGGAGTCTTAATTTGTGGGAATTTGGGATGTGGGAAGAGGTTTCATACCCTCCGTTGCTTCTGCTGTTTAAGGGTTTAAGCACAATCGTCAGTTTCTCTTGATGTCTGTATCCCAAGCGGTGTAAGCTTGTTTAGCCACTGCATGTGTGTAAAATGACTTCATCTCCAATTTGATGATGCAAGGTTTCTGTCCTGGGAACAGATTTCGAAGTGCCTACGCAGGGTTTAACAACATACTAGGGTTTAAGGCAGTAGTAAATTTACTCAATTGATTAAAACTCTTGTCTCTTCGGAAATGACCTCTTTCTGGTGTTTGTTCCTGGATCTTCAACATTGGACATGCTCTCATCCTTTCCTCATCTGGATTTTCTTGTGTGGTAAGAATTTGTCTTGATGTAATGTAACTCTAACCCATCTTTCTGGTGCACATTCGGAAGGTACAAGCCAAATGTCTCCATTGATGCTTAAATTTGAAACAGTCATCTTCTTGATGGATACAATCAGCCGCATTGACAAGTGAAATTACCAATATTTAGACACAAGAATGAACAAATAGCTGAGAATTCTAGTATTTCATATAGGATTTCTGAATAAGATTGTCCGTGCTTCTACTGATTTGTTTGAAATTGTGTTTCTGCATTCTCTGTAACTAATTTCTCCATGGACTATGGGATGCCAGATCAATGCATTCACAGATCGAGCATTTGGTGGTAACCCTGCAGCAGTTTGTTACTTGCCATACGAGAAGGATGACAAGTGGCTGCAACTAATTGCCCGAGAGTTCAATCTGTCCGAGACTGCATTCCTAGTGAAGAGAAGGAACACAAGGAAGGACATTAAGAGGGAACGGGGTGCAGGTCTTCTTGAGGTTGACAAAAGTGGCACAGAACTGAAAGCTGTGAAGAAAAATGTGACTCCTGTGGAGAATGAGTTCGACCTTCGCTGGTTTACTCCCACTGTTGAGGTATTGTAAACTATGAGGGAGGGAAGTACAATTTCATTAGCTCTAGGTGGATCTGTTCCACAATCTCATCAAAAGGTCAAACAGGTTTGAAAATACAAGGCATTATGTGGCCTATAATTTCTAGATCTGAATCCTAAACTCAGTGTACCGATTGATGTGTATTTTGATGTCATTGATCATGGCAGAGATGCTAATGAGAATGCTTTGGGCAGGTTGAACTTTGTGGGCATGCAACATTGGCAGCTGCACATCTTTTGTTTGTGTCAGGGATCGTGGAGGGAGACGTAGCCCTGTTCCATACAAAATCTGGTATACTGAAAGCCACTAAAGTCTCTGGCTATGAGGAGTATGAAGAACAACCTGCTGAGGATGAAGAAATGAGGCCCGAGAGAAAACGACCAGTTGGCAAAGGTGTTGTCCAGCTGGACTTCCCATTGGCTCCACCTACTGCCACTAATGATAACGATGCTTCTTGTCTCTCGGAGGCCTTGGGAGGGGTTGAGGTCAAGTGGGTTGGGAGAAGCAGCTTGGGGGATTATCTGGTTTGTTGATCTTCTACTTCTCAAGACTCATTGCATGTTTAAGAGTTTTTCAAGTTTGTAATTATTTAAAAAAAATCTACAACTCTGGACATTGCCTCCAAGTTGAGCAACCATGCAATTAAATAAAAGCAGGCTCAAAGAAGAAATTGCATGATTCATCACATACCTGTGTTTGACATGTGTGCTTTCATTACCTGCTTAGTTGCACTTCATTACAAGTAGGGTTATGTGAACACCATCACCAATTGGCAGCATCCTTTATTTGAATGTGTCTGCTTACAATCAGCTTCTGATGAACATCGTATTTACTGCCATCTGCAGGTGGAGTTGGAAACTGCAGAGGACGTGCAAGGTGTGAAACCCAAAGTGGAGAAAATGCAGAATTTTCCTGGTCGGGGTGGTGTTATTATCACAGCACCTGCACCTGCAGATAGCAATTTGGACTTTGTGTCACGGTTTTTTTGCCCTAAAAGTGGTATCATTGAGGTACTTGTCCTGAAGTTCCCTCAAAGTTTTTGGGTTAAAAAGAGGAGGTCTAAGAGTTTCACTTAACTTTCAAAACTAGGCTCTGACACAAGATGCTCCAATGAGAGCTCTTAATAGATAAAGTCCCTCAAAGAGGAAAGTTAGGTCTCTCTTTGCGGGACTTTGCGCATAACTTCATTGTTATATACTCGTGGTAGGAGTATGTAATAACAGCATGGCTGCATGGGTCCATAAAACTTGTTCGATTCATTGTAGGTTAGTGATGTCATGGATACTGCAAATTATAGGCTGATTGCAAGATAGGTACAGGCACAGTAGTCTTCATTTTGTATACTACCAATCTTGTCTGCTCTCTAAAGTGGCCTGAAGTGAGTCATATTCTTATCTGAACATGCTTGATGGTCTGTATGGTTTATTATCAGGATCCAGCAACTGGAAGTGCCCATTGCACACTAGGCCCGTATTGGGCGGCAAAGTTGGGGAAAACAGAATTAAATGCATATCAAGTGCGTGCCTCTCTTCCTTCTACATTGTCGGTGTAATGATTATTTTTTGGGTTAGCACATGATCTGTATTGGACCATAGCCATAGTGACCCCTTTAGATCATCAACTGCTATAGCCTCCACCAGAGATAACTCCATATAGAAACGTGCTTGTTTGTGGACTGTGATCACTGATTATAGTACAGAGTATGGGCAGATGTATAGTGTGACTTACCTTGGGCAGCCCTATAGTGTGGCCCACAGTATATACCATCCCACAGGAAAATAGTGTGGAACCCTGATTATAATTATTAGGCCCCTGTGATGTACCCACCTCCTTCCTCTAGGTTGGAAGTCTTTCAAGTGCACACTATTTTCAATTCAGCAGAATAACCTACAATATTGACTTTCGATGTCAAATGATGTTGGTTGGTAAGTAGTGCACCTGCATTACTATTCCTAATGTATTTACCATAACCAGATTAGTCTGTCTATCTCTTTTCAGAAAGAAACTACATATTGCTGGAACCCACCATTAAACCATTGGCATTGGATTTTCTGTGGGTCATGAGACTTGATGACTTTCGACACAAAGATGGCATTGTGGCAATTGATGTAATCCAGACTAACAACTTATGGTTGTACTTGAAACAGGCGTCAGAAAGGGGAGGCACATTTCTTGTTAGGGTTGATGAGGAGGCAGGACGTTGCTACTTACAAGGTGGTGCGGTATTGGTCATGGCTGGAGTGCTTCTGAACACGATGCAGTCTTCTTAATTCTGGAACCCCCATGAAACATTTTTACCTTCTATGCTACACCTCACAACCGTTCCTTGAGGTCCCTTCTCCAATTGCAACCCAGACTTGCGAGGGCTTTAGTTACCTTGGCATGACAGGCATTGCCATCACATTCTCAGGTACAGACCTGAAGCGTGTTTACCACTGCAAATTGCATCAGCTTCCGTATCCTACTTGGTCAAAGCCTTTTGAAATCCCCATATCCCTTACCCTTTAATCTCATGAGAAGCAAGCTGACTGAATGTTGCAAGTCCTTAAACCTCTATTCGGCTTTGTAGTTGTGAAGGTGTTCTGGTGGAACGTTTGGGACCTGCTATGTAATGCTCCATTGTGATGGGTGTTTTATAAAATTTGAAATTTTCGTATTGCAGGTCTGTTTTTCACATGAGTCAAATGTAGTTCTGCAAAGGTTTATCGTGTTCAGACACAGTCTGGATGGATACCTTTGAACACTGGTTTGGTTTTTAGTTGTTGTCCTCACTGGAATGTGATCTTGTGGTTTGACAGATGTGTACCTTATTACTATGTAGTGTCTTGTCAGGTGATTCATATGGTGTTTGCAGACTAATAAAGGTCCTCTCTGATGGTGTTCATTTTACTGTTTGTTCTGCATCATTCATCTTACTTTCAGTTGGAGTTGTGAAGGTTCAGGTTTAAGTTTTTCTCAAGTATCAAACAGAAAATAGAATAGTTCAGTCTTCCCACATGACATTTGCCAGGTGACGTTCAAAATAGGTCACAATGCTGTTATTGTTAGATCAATCTATATATATCGTACAGAGTTCTTGTCTAGACTATACACCTTGCCATAAGTTAGCGCTTTATGTAAGACAGACCCATTCCGTATTGGATGGCCCTGGGTCACTGAGACTTGAGCAAGCATTCCACTCAAGCTGCCAGTCTTCAATGAAACGAGCTGCCCATGGGAATACCTAAATTGGCAACATTGGCTTATTTGTCACAGCATACAGCCTTGTCTTGCTCTTAGCTGACACAAAAAGCTTATGTCATTAGAGACTCTTGTAACGTCTCCGGGTCAAACTCTGGGCATGTTACTTAGCTAAGGGAGTCTGAGCTTATGCATAAAGTGACCCAAGTTGAATTAAGGGTTAAATTTATATGTTGACAGAGTGGGACCAGTTAATAAAAAATCAGCTTCTAGCTTGTTATACTAGAACCGGTGGGCCAAGCAGCCTTGCAGAGACTGATTTGGGACTTAGGGTACCGGGTTCCATGATTCTGATCCTATTTTAGATCTATAAATTATTCTCAAAGCTTTTTGAAATGGAAAAGGAGGACTGAGTGATTTCATTGATGCTTCAAAGTTAGACCCTGACACAACAAACTCTAATGAACTCTGAATAGAAAAGTCCTTCAAAGATGCACCAAACTCCTTTGGGCCCTTGTTGAAAGATTTTATGAATAATTGTATTGTCTTAGAAGCCATGTAGATGAGAATACCAAAAGATAGTTGGTGCTAAGGTAAATGGGTCTTAAGTGGCTCATTTTCTCAATCGGACCCCTAAATTTGATTGGTATATAATTCAATGAGGATCAAAGAGCAAACATTATAACGACACATGCTTAAAAGAGATTGGACTACATCTTCAAATATTAATAACTACTCTACACTCAATAATGAACACAATTGGGAGGACCTATGTCTCCAATTAAGAAATCAACAAACATGCACTTCTGATAACAATAATTAAATTAGGGGAGGTACGATTTTCAATCCGGTTTTTGAAGATGTTTCATCGTAGATTTGCAAACGCACCACAAGATTTGTTGTGTAAATCCAACAGGTAGAAGTTAAGAAACTTGAAACAAGAACCAAATAAAACCCACACACCTTAAGGGGTTCACAGGGCCACATTGCTAACTTGTAAAGAGACTCTATCAAGTTCATGTAGAGACTGATGTTCCACACAGATTCATCATCAAAATATTTTCGATTCCTAGAGTGTTAGGTTTGGAGTGTGGGTTTGAATCATATGGTATTTTCAATATCCCTCAATGGCGTGCATGTGCATGGATTCACAACATCATGCACATTATGTGTACATGCCTCGTGAGGGAGTCACACTTTAATGATCTTACAATCACTTGGGTGGCAACTAAAGAGGGTGTCACATGACACTTGGTGCTACATGACAATTTACAAACACCAATCTAATAAGGCCACTCTAATTTACACAACACACCAATTTCAATGCCACACTAAATCAAATTTGATGTAGCAAATTTTTTGAGAGCTTGTAGCTCATACATTGTTTACAAGGTAGATAACTTATCCTGAAATTTGCACTAGATATCTTGAATTACCTAGTCTAGTGGAATCCAATTGGGATGAAGGGTTAGTTTCCATGTAGACCGCTCGCGTAGGCTCCTGGTGGAATATACTATTCCACTCAAATCTGGTGGGCGAGCGGCCTACATGGAAACTAACCCTTAATCAACCACAAACCAATTAAGGGTAGATTTCTGCCAAAACCTATACATGCACACCACAAACCCCACACCTGCAAGTTCTAGTGCAATAAATGGCCAAGAGTAACCTCCAATGAATTTCCAACAGGAAAATTTTGCTCCTATGTGGGGCAATCCCTCAAGCCAGATACTAATCTCCTTTTTGAAAGATCCTCCCTCTTTAGCTAGACTGGATATTTCCTCTAAACTATATGAAACATTCTATAGTATTAGGTTCAATAATCGGCACAACCGATTGTAAGAGGTATAGAGAATCTTCACATTTGAGCACTTGTCCTGCACTAGCAGCCGTATAGCAAACCACGCAAGACCCAATTCTGTGTACCGGGCATAAGCTTACCCAACCACTGTAAATGAGTGGGAACCAGAAACGTGCTCTACAAACATAACTGGGAGATAACTTTTGCATCTCAACTCTAATTTTGAAACTTAGAATGACAATCTCCAAACTTGAAATAACACCAAAGAGTAACAACATTTCACAAAATTTCGAAGATGAGATCAGTGGGCATAATTTTCTTTTCCCAATGTACAACCGAGGTGACAAGAAGCATCAACATTTTGATGATTTTACAAACCATCATAAAGCAAAGGCAAGGAATTGTTGAAACTTGGTTTCGAGATCATAGTCAAATGTTTCAACGGGCCTCCCACAGACCTCCTCCAAGCTCTTTGTCATCCAGTTGGCTGGACTAGGTAACCCAAAACAAGGGCCAGGAAGTAGCGGGAGAGGTGGTATTAAACAACCATTTGGACGCCCTTCTCTCTCTATGCCCTCGCTCATGCAAATCCACACTATTGAAAGGCCTGGATTGCCACTCAACTCTGATTTTTATTGAAATGACACCAAAAAACAGCATTTTACAACTTTGCAGAAGGACGATGAGACTAATAATTAGAATCATGAGCATTTTGTTCTCCCCCATAGTACAACCAAAAAAGGTTGGAAAGGTGACAAGAAGCATAAGCAATTTTTATCGACTGTACAAACCCTCGAAAAGCAGGGCAGGAATTGTTGACACTCGGTTTCAAGACCATCATCATCATCATCGTCCTCGTATGTTATAACAGACCTCATGTAGACGTCCTCTGTCGCCTGTCACCCTGCCACAACTACTCATCATCTAGTTGTAGCTGTCCAGATTAACTAGTCACCCTCAAAACGAGGGCCGGAAGGTCTGAGCGGGACATGATGATTGGACATGAGCATTTGGACACCTTACCCTCTGGACCCTCCAATCATGCAAATCAACGGCCTAGATCAAGGGCAGGCATGATTGGACATAAGCATTTGGACACCTTACCCTCTGGACCTTCTGATCATGCAGATCACCAGCCTAAATCGAGAGCAAGGGTTTAAGGTTTAGGGGTAGAGGGGAGCAAACCATCCTCGTCTTCCCCAATTCTTTGAAGAACATTTTCTTCCCCAACTCTCGATGAACGCTTTCACCTCATGCCTTAGCAGAAATGCTTATTATGCAGTTGTGATGACACTCTTCTTTTGTTGCTCGGCAGCCTTCAATTGCGCAACCGTGTCGGTAAGCTCCTTCACCTTCATCTGGAGTGACCTCACATACTCCACTGTCTCGTCGAGCATGTCCGAAGTGTTGGTCTGTTTGTCCATGTTGGGCACCAGGTCTTGGAGCTTGCGCATGCGCTCGCTAATTCTCGTTCGCCGCACACGCTCCGCAATGCTCCGCGGGTGGGTCGCACACCCTCGTTTTGCACGCGTTCGCATCTGCACGTAATCATCGGGGCATGTGGGATCGGCGTTCGTGGGTAAGCTCATGTGGCGGATTAATCCGCTTCCTCCACCACCGCCCCTCTGGAGTTGTTGGCCTGTGTGGAATGTGATTGAGCCTTCAGCGGAGCCGCTAGATGTGTCACTCTCGCCTGGTAAGCCCCGCTGCCTCTTTCCCGGTCCTACTGAAACAAATTTATTGAGAAAAACTAAATTAAAAGAGAGTCGATAATCATGTGTAAACATACTCTTTCAGTAGATTCACATCCTCAGGTGGCCACATTTTACTGTGGAAACAGCTGAATTCTAAATCACTGCTAATGGATTTACAGAGGAGGAACATGCCTTGGAAATAAATAAAAGTGATCTCCAAATCAAATACGATAAATAAATGACGAGAATCTGTTGATACCATTTGTGTCTGGATTAGAAAACGTTTACACTTTCATTCATGTGCATACACAAGTTTTCCGTAAATCCACGTCCTCTGATGGCAATTCTCCCCTGTAGAACAGGAGAGAAGAAATCACTTTTACTGTTTTTAAGGACTGAGGGTGGGGAGCACTCTTTGTGAAAAACAATCTCCTACTGGAGGGGTCGTTTATTTAACCATGCCAACCACGGAAGGATAGTGGAAACATGCTCCACAACACTTGATCACTTACAAAATAGGAGGCGTCTATGTGCACACATATAATTACATATAAGAGAGCAACCTTCTTAAACTTAGTTTTTCTTCGCAGAAGTGGAGTCGTCAAAAGCTTATACTTGAGCACTTTTGTCATGATATAGATCCCTTCTATTTTCTCTTTCTCTTTTGCTTAAACCTTTTTGGCACGATAAAGGGGTACCAGTGCTAATGTGTCAAGTTTTGGCAGAGACTAGCAAACAAATATAATAAAGTCTCCAAACTCAAATATCTTCCCATGACATTTCAACGAATGCAAGACATGATCAGAAGGTAGACAACAAAAGGTAGATTTGAAAATGGATGCTTGATAATCATGCATACCAACCATACAGTGATGTCTCGTTCAATACAAAATAATTCATTTTTGGAAGACTACATTTGCCACATTGGTCAAGACCTAGTTGAATCGCATATGAAAATTACCTTTCAAGACTGATACAGTATCAGGTCAAAAACAAAGATGGAAGAAGATCAGGAATGCAAGTGAATTATTACCTGGGCTGGGGGGAGACTGCCATGAGGTCAAAGTATCCCTCAGAAAATCATCTTGTGCAAACATCCCCGAGGCGGAACCTTTCATCCCATTATTAACAAGCTCATTATCCTCTGACGTCCCCGAGATGCTCTCTTCCGAGACAATCTCGTCAATTCTATCTTGCCTTGGTGCTTTCACATGTGCTAATGTTGCAGATGGCAAGCTCTTTTGCCGCAACAGGCTGCTCTTCGGAGCTGGGAAATTCCTCCCAAAAGAATCTGCAACCAGTCCCCAAAACAAGTAAAGCCTCAAATGGTGCACAGCCCAAATTGCAAAAAACATTTTACCCTACTTTCAAGCTAGCAGGTAGGAAACTCATTGCTCTACTGCTCATTCAAGAAACTAGTACTTCCATGAACAACAAGTGACAAGACAGTCCAAGCACACGTACAAACATCTATCTACTCCTGCTTCGGACCCAAAAATCTTCATCACCTTTTCCTACCAAAAAAAATTACTCGTCAAAGGGAAGTGAGCAACCCTTCCAAAACTCAATGATGACTCTTGCCCCCAGGAGTACACAATGAGCCAACAAAACTCATTGTCCAGCCTGATTCTTCACTTCCAATCAAGATCACTTTATCTTGGATTTAAAAACAACTTGTTGGACCCCAAAATTATTTTATTTTAGTTTATCTTAAAAAAAGAGCCAAAACTTTTGTTTACTGGAGAAACCTGCCCAGCCTTGATGATAAGCAGGAAACCTGACAGACTCAATGAAGACTCAGATCATGTAGACTTAATCGACCCAACCAAATCCAGCACCGAGGAGAAATCTAAACCAACCAGCCTGATTCTTCACTTCCATTGGAGATCAAATTGACTTGGATCAAAAACGAAAACTTGGCAAGAACAACAGCCAAAAGTTTAGTTTATTGGAGAATCCTGCAAAGCCTTGATGATAAGTAGGAATTCTGACAGACTCCATGAAGACTCGGATCATATAGACATTGGCCCAAAATCCAGTACCGGGGAACCCACCAGCCTCATTCCTCATTTGCATTCAAGATCAAATGATTTTATTGGTGTCCAGCATTGTCGTCCAGACCTCAATTTCGACACAAGGAAACCAGCTGAGGAAAGACAAAGCCCTAAACTAGCATTGATCATTGCAACGTCAACAACGTACCAGCATTTCCCTCTGGCTTTCCAAGGGCTGACATGGCAGCTCGCCGACTGAAATCACTATCGGGAGAGATGAACTGCTCAAACTCGCTCAAACTGCCACCACTCCCCAGGCGGTCCACATCCATGCCCTCTGTGATAGGAGTAAGCCCTCCTCCACCACCTCCACCATCGGAGAACAAAGGCGGCATGGCAGAGTCCACCATGGAATTCGACACCTGCGTGGAGAACGCATCCTCGTTAAACTCCGCCAACCCCTGCAAGAATGCACTCGGAGCCGAATGGTACCGGTGCAAGCTCCCAGGCAGCACCGCAGGGTTAAGATTGGTGACTCCGACAGGGCTGTCATAGAAAGACGGCATGTCGGAGGAGCGCTGCTGTTGCTGCATCATGGCAGCAGCATCCAGTACCTCGCTCTTGGCATCCATCAACCATTTCTCGTCGGCTTGGAAATTCGGGACCCAGCTTTCGGCAGATAGAGGGACGACTACCCTCCTGCTGTGGCGGTTGCTCTTGCTGCTGCTGTTGCTGTTGCTCGGAGGAGCAGAAGGAGTGCGGGCGTTGGTGAGGAATCCCTGGGATCGAGCAGGCTGGCCGGATGATGATGCTGATGCTTGCCGACGGCAGTTAAGAGGTGATGATGTTTGTGCGGAGGCTGGGGAAAGGTTTCCTTGATAGTGAAGGTATTGAGTAGAGGGGAAGGAGGTGAGTGGGTCCGTGGGTGCCATTACGCCGGCCAGTGAGGCTTGGGAGAGAGTTGTGTGGTTTCCTTGTAGCATGGCCGTTATGTCTTCGTCCACATTTCCCATACCTGCAAGCACTTCATTCCAACCAAAGAATTCAGACACTGTGCTTGTGTTCCAAGGGCAGTGGTAACTTTCATTACTGCATGTGTCCAACTTTCCTGACATGATCCTTGAGCGATCCAGAACCACCTAGCCCAATCCCCACTGAATTCAAACACAATTGCAATTCCTTAGTCTGCTGTGGACTGGTATCCATCATCCTGCATCTATTCGACTTTTCCTGACATGATCCTTCACCAATCCAGAACCCACACCGAATCCAGCCACGTTGCAGTTCCGAAATCTGCAAGAAACTGGTAGCTTTCATTGCTGCACCTATCCAACTTTTCTGACATAATCCTTCATCGATCTAGAGTCACCTAGCCAACCCCCACCGAGTTCAGACACAATGGCAATTCCTGAATCTGCGAGGGACTAGTATCCATCGTCCTGCATCTACCCAACTTTCCCGACAGAACCCTCCAGCTATCCAGTACCACCTAGACAACCCCCACAGAACTCATTGCAAGACACATTACAAGGGGCTGGTATCTTTCAAACCCAACTTTTCTGATATAATCCTTCAGCGATCCAGAATCACCAAGCCAATCCCCAACCAAATTCAGGCACATTGCAACACCTGAATCTGCAAGGAACTACTTTCCATCATCCTGCATCTACCTAGCTTTCCTGACATGATCCTCCAGCAATCCAGAACCGCCTAGCTAATCCCCCCACCGAATTCAGGGATATTTGCACTTTCTACATAGGCAAGGTACTGGAACCTATCCAACATACTGCATCTAATCCTACAACCATCCAGTCACCTAGGCAACCCCTCACCGTATTCAGACACGTTGCAATTCCAACTGCATCTAATCCTACAACTATCCAGAGTCACCTACCCACACATTGCAACTCCTGAACAGCAAGTGGCTATTACCTCTCATCCTGCATCTATCTACCGAACTTTCCTACGATTTTAATCCTTCAACAATCCAGAACCACCCAGACATCATAAGGTCAATCGGATATATTCAGTCGCAGCAAAGCATTAACGCTTGTACGTTGCGTTTTCCTGATGTAGATCCAGAAAATGAAGCCCCACTCTACTTTGGCACAGCACAAGCAACTATTGCATTTAATTTTTCAAATCCAGTGCGTCATACAGTTTAAAAATTGTCACCCAAGCAACAACTTTCGTGCTTGCCAACGAAACCTTAACTCCTCCATTTTAACTATCATCATAACCTAATACTGAAAAACACTCGGTCGATTACTCTTCGATCGTCAAACTCCCCTCTACAAAACTCAGCTACGCACACTTTTTAAGCAGACACCTATATTTGAGTGGTACATGGAAAGGCTTGTAAGTAGAGAACGGACACCAAAAAAACACTTTTACGAAGAGATTCGACTATGTGCTTAATCATAGACGTCATTCTAAGCTTAATAGTAAACACTAGGGTATTGATTGAAGGGCCTAAGACGTCGTTTATAAGACAACGAGGATCTTCACTTTAGACTCTTACAACTTTTGCTTCTCAACTCTGATTGTAGCACTTGTCATAGTAATCTCCGTGGTTCGCAATTTGCTAACCGGATGAAACAATTTCCGAGCCGATCTGAAATGTCTGTAAAGTTGGAAGTGCGCACAATAGGGCCTTACAGGTGAACTTGAAGCTTCTGAAAGCTCCCTGCTTCATAGTTGCAATGCTTGGTAAACAACATCCATGTGAAACCTGTAGCTGGAATCAGAACACTGAGTGATGGATATATCTAAGGAGTTCGGTAAAGTACCTAATGGGTAAACCTGGCAGGGCCCCTCCTGATTCCTAAACATCACGCTGTCGACGTTCAGCACACCATTCTTGAGTCGTTCAAAGACACCAAAATTAAAATTAAAATCGGCAGCAATTCGGTTCGGACAGTCTTGCCTATATCTCTATTTCATGTTCCACAGACCACCTGCACAACCGTACACCACTATCTGCACATCAACAAACTTGCACTATTGTTTCACGGGTTTGGGATAACTCATGATGAACTTGAAAATCTTTCCTCAGTGCCCACTCTGGCAATGATACACTTCAAAATTGGCGACAGGAAACAGCCGGACACTTCAATTCGTACTTTACTCCAACCGAAACAGACAATCAAACACATGAACTCAAATATTCACCCGACGAACGAACACGCCACTCTCTCCACATCAACAAAGTTGCACTGTTGTTGCACAGATTTGTGGAACCCAGTATGAAATTGGAAGTCTTTCCTCAGTAGCCACCTGGCGATGACACTCTTACAAAATTGGCCACAGGAAACAGCCGGACAATTCAATTCATGCTTTACCCCAACCGAAAACAGACAATCAAACACATGAACTCACACAACCCAACGAACGAACAATCCACCACTCTCTCCACATCAACAAAGATGCACCATTGTTGCACGGATTTAAAACTCAATGATGAAATCGAGAATCTTTGCCCACTGGCCGCTCTGGCAATGACACTTGTTCAAACTTAGCCACGGGAAGCTCCCAGACATATCGAATCATACTTTAACCCCAACCGAAACAGACAATCAAACACATTAGCTCACACAACCCCTGAACATTTTTATGCTTCTCTCAAATACCTGGAACATGGAAGAATGATGATGATGATGATGTTCCAGACTCTCGCAGAAAGCATGTGCACAAGCTTCCAACTTCCGTGTTGAGTGTGCCCAACCCCCAAGACGCTCTGAAGTTACCTACAAAATTCTCTCAACCTACCTACCTACCTACACCCTTTTTACTCGTCTGATGGAACAATCCGTCAATCTGATGGAGTCAGTCAGACCTGCAGAAGGCTTGGCATGAACAAACGTGTAACCCAGTGCATTAAATACCTCAACCAAAGTGTCTTTAGATTAAGCTACTACTCCCACACATGGTAAAACGACAGAAGATTAAGCAGGGAAGACAGGGAAAGAGGTAGGTCTAGTGCATTCTCATGTTTCCAATGCAAATGCTCCAGTTCATTTCATTCCTCAACCGGCGTGAGGTTGATAAATCAAGCAATTCAATCAATCTGACAGCACTCGAGCGAGGATTCCACTTGTGATCCTATGACATCTCGAAGACTCTCGAACGTCCCTTGACAATTCTCGTCGCCTGCCTACCTGCCTTCATTTGGGGCTGAGGGGCACGCACACAAACAAACAATCTCTCTATACATGATGACCACAGGAACTCCACTCACTAGACTCCCCACTCGGTGATCAAAGAGCTCTTAAAATCTTCCGATTCAGGGTTCATCAGCTCTCTTCGCTCTTCACTCACCTTTGTGCTCATTCACTTATCTAAAGTTCCTTCCTGCTATCAAATGATAAGTCCCTGCTCTGGAGCCTCCTTTGAGTAACATGTCTTCCTTGACACATTCAGCTCCCCCACCACCCCGGTTAGCTTCAAGCGGTGGCATTAAGATCTCTCCGGAACCTACCTTGCCGCTGAACCTGATTCAAGCGGTGGGGATGCAAACCCACCGAACGGAACTGAAGCGGTTGGAAATATCTCGCCCCACCAAAACCCGCAAATCCCCAGACCATACTTCCTATGCACACTCACCAGTGGCCAATTCAGAGAGAGAGAGCGAGACACAGAGAGAGACAGAGAGAGAATCGCACTAAAACAAAACAGCCACTCTGAACTCAACTTGTAAAAAGTTCTCCCTACCAAACTCCCGAACTGAAGAACTCCCAGCAATTCGCATCCTCAACAAGTTCACCGAACCATCACCACCAACATCGACTCTCTCTTTCTCTCTCTCATCAACCCACATACTACCTGACACCTAGAAGGAAGAATTACATGGAAAGCCAAAAAAATCTCATTTTCTTTCCATCCAACACCCACATGATGACGATTCCATCAACGCTCGCCCCAACTCAAATCCCACAATCATCCACCGAGCTCACCCCAAATCCTCCTCACCTCCTTCGCAGCAACAATCTCCAAACTCTTACAACAACACTCTTCCCAGTCCTCCCAACCAACCAACCTACCTACCTACCCTTACATCCCTTCCTTTCCCTTTCCTTTTCCTTTTCCTATTCCTTTCCTTCACTGACCGTGTGATGTGTGGCCACCACCTACAAGAACAAAGCAAACTTCCCCACAACCAAATTCAGGATGCTGCTTCTTCACCTTGGGATCGAATCGAATGGAATCCTTGAAAGCTGAAAAACTCGGGAGTGAGTCCTGGCAGTAACAATGACCTCTCTCTATCTGCAGGCCAATTGATTGCGTTGAAATCCCCCGCCGCCTGAACTTTTTTAGGAGTGGAGAGAGAGAGAGAGAGAGCGAGCTACGTACATACTAAGTGGAATCTGGGCACCCTGCTTTGTTTCTTTGATCGGGCGGGATTGCTAATTGCGGTGGCCCTCCATCGCCGGCGATTCTAGTGCGAGGGCGGAAAGGCTGGGAGGCCGAGAAAGGGCAACATTCTTCCTCCGGGCAGCCTGCCACCCGGAATTCGCATTAGTAAGTAGTGAGTAGTGAGTGGTGAGTTATTAGTGAGAGAAGAGAAGGTAGGGAGGTCAGTGGTGGCCACGCGCCCTAGTGAGGTAAGTTACTACTTACTAGAAACCACGGGGGGGATCTGACGTGGCACCCTTCCATCACGAGTGGTATTAATAAGCCGCCCTAGGTTAGGCTCCACCTAGGTTTTTGTTTTGGAATATTTTGTTGGGGGTTGCTTTATTTGGCGCCGAGGTGGCAGAGTTTGTGTCAAATGATGAATAGGTACCCTACTAAGGGCCGCTTTACACCTAGAGGCCGGGCCAATTTCCCTTGAGGCCGATTGCACAAAATTTCAGCCTTTTTTGGGTTGGAGGCCGGCCTCTACTACACATTATAATAAGATTATACCGGGGGCCAATTTTCCCATATGTAAAGGCCCTCGGGCCAAGAAGCCAAGCTGATTCAAAAAAATTAGCCTAATCCAACGGATGTAGCATAATCTAAGATAGAGCCTTTAGATTCCACATAATCCAATGGATCTAGTTCACTTTAAAAAATTATACTTTATTTAAGAAGATTTTTTTAGTGGAATATGACATTGGCCTCTAGGCCAAGAATTGGCCTTCCATTTTGGGTGCACCCAATTCAACGAGCTCGGGCCGTGTCATAACATACATTTTTTAATTTAAAAAATCATACCACCAAATCGGCCCGGCCTCTAGATGTAAAGGGGTTGGGGCCGATTTGAGCCTTTTGACCAATCACAAATGAGGATTTCAAGCCTCTTACACAACGAATTGGCCCGGCCTCTAAGTGTAAAGCGGCCCTAAGGCCCACTTCACACATGAGCCAAGAGCCATGACCATGAAATTGTGAAAGCCCAAAAGAAAGTGTCCAAAGGCCGTCCCAACCCACCTCCAAAATCATGTAGTCACGGGCCCTCAAGTGTAGTGTGAAGCCGTGTGTGACCGGGACCTCGACCAAACGCTATTTCCATGAATTTCCATTCAGGCGGGTCCTTACACACGATAAAATAGAATAAATCAATGGATGTGAGCGTTCGGAGTGCCATGGTATCCCGGTTTTCTGTTAGGCCTACCTCCACAAGGTCATTCTTGGAAATCATCCAAGTGACCATGAAACATGATCCATTCGATGCCACGTAGGAATCCATGTCGACTTTACATCCATCTCGCATTCACATGCTCCGTTGGTCCCTCAAACGTAGTGTGAAGCGAACTTGGACCGGCTCCGCCTTTTCCACCAATGAGAGTGCTTGAAATTTAATGGTCACGGGCTCTCAGTCTCGTGTGTGAAGTGGCCCTAAGTTGTTTCAAAACAATCATCAAACTGCATCTTGTTTGTTATCTTTTCCACCAAATGTTGTTTCAAGAAATCTCTAGTCATGCGGGTCCTCACGCATGATTAAAAATTAAATTTATTATTAAAAAAAAAAAAACACACACACACACACACACACACACACAATGGTTGTGAACATTCGGAGTGCAATGGTCTCCCAGTTTTGTGTTCGGCCCACCTCCAAGAGGTGGTTTTTGAAAATAGTCCAAGTGACCATGAAACATGATGCAGTCGATGCCACCCATGAATCCATGTAGACTTTACATCCATCTTGCATTCACATACTCCGTTGGTCCCTCAAGCGTAGTGTGAAGCTCGAACTTGGACCGGCTCCGCCTTTTCCCACCAATGAGAGTGCTTGAAGTGTAATGGTGACGGGCTCTCAGTCTCACGTGTGAAGTGGCCCCAATGGGCTTGTGTTGAGTTTTAAGGGGCCGTTGCAGGCCCCAAAACCAGGGTGTTCCTAATTTGCTCTCTTTTTAGGTCCCAGACATGCAGGGAGCTCATGGCATCCATGTCGTGAGTGACTCACAAATGGGAGCTAATTCAAGCATATGTTGTCGTGGGTGCATGTAACTTATTAGGGCCACTTCACACACAAGCCAAAGTGCCGTGACCGGGTACTTGTGAGGGCCCTTGATTCTCATCCAAAATCCATGTAGATTTTTCATTCATGATCTTTGGGCCTTCAGACCCTCACCTTCTAGTATGAAATGAAGTTGGACAATCTTGGCTTTGTCAACTAATGAGATATATCTTAGAATGCAACGGTCATGGGCCTTCAGTCTCGTGTGTGAGTGGCCCTTAGTAACTTCACTTCTTTCTACGTGAAATTTACCCATTATTGTTCCAGGAGGCCGCATTTTGCTTGCCAAAATTGAATAGTGTTCACTTGCCACATCAAGTCTTTTGCATGTGTCCAACGAATCATTATGTGGCATGTGGCACCCTCACTCAAGATATAGTTATGTTATGTTGAAATTGATAGGGTGTTGCTTAATACATTAATTGGGCAAACAAAAAATACATATGTTGTACAAAACCATAATTGGTTGCCAAGAAATGAATGTGTTTCAAAGAAAAAGTTGGGGTCAACTAACTAGCTCATCCAAATTCTATCAAGTGTCACCCAACACTCACACCTTTGTTGGCATGTCACCAAAGATTTGTTGCCCACATGGGTGGGGGTAGTGGGAGGATTTCGCCCAATCCCAAAATCTTAGCCCTTGGTATTACCAGATTTTGATTATGGATGATGGGGTTGCTACATCTGATGGTTGGTAATTGCCAAGTGGTGCCTCAACCCCAATCCCTGCTTCACCCACGCACACTATTGCATGACTCTCCAATAGCCATCTCATCTTCAATACAATTTTTTTTAAATGTGGGTTGCTAGATGTGTTGGTCAAAAGCTCCAATGGATATGGGAGCTAAAGCCTCATAATCAAGAAAGCCATTACCTTCAACAACATTCCAAATCCAATAATTAGTACAATTGAGAGGGCATATTGTAGGGTTGTTTGATGAGAAAACAATTTTCACTTTGACATTTGTATAACATGTGCATTTGAACTCTGATTTTGAACTTTGAAATCATAATTTACACAATTCCCGGTTGTCAACAATCAACGGTCCCGAACCAATCCAATGATCAAATTTGCATGCGGAGTTGAAAGTGCTCACAATAGGGCGACACACTAGGTACTTTAAGTAGTTAGCTATCACACCCATACATATCAATGTCCGGGAGATTATTGGGCATAATTGGTCGAGATCCTAGTCTTTCTAAGTCTAGCTTGGTTACATCTTGACATCTTTCAAAGTTTCTTTTTTTAAGGTTGGGGCATATTCTATAAAACCCTCTAAAACAATAAGTATTATTCTTGAAGCCTTGAACTTCAATCAACTATCTCTCAAACTCAATTGGTTCATTTGTAATTACATTGTTTTGTCTAATTAGTGTGGGTTATCATTTAGAATTACATGTTGCTTTCCATTGAACCGAGAATGTCAATTTTAGCCCAAATAACATAAGTAGACGAAATGCAGTGTTTAATGTCATATGATATTGTATGTCACTATGACAACTTTCTGGATGATGCTTTTCATGAATAAGTATATAAATATATGCCATGGATGATGGATGAGTTCATCCTTTGGCCAAAACCCTACTTTCTCTTGTTGGCTACTCTTCTATGGGTTCCACCTCCATCCTAAACCCTAAGGACCCCTTGTCTTCATGAGAGTTTGCTCCATGCAATGCTCAAGTTGTGAACCTTTGGCGAGCATGTTGGAATCGACATCTTGTTGTTCTCCTTGCCCTAGTGTCGCTTTTGTGGCTTATGGGCTAACAATCGTCTTGACATTGCCACACATATATCATAATAGAATCCAAAGGGGGAATCGGTGCATGTGATAATTTCTCATCATGGTAGCAAATCACAAAGTATTTGGTTCTTTTTTTGCAATTGATTTTTCAATTTGTGTCAAAAAAGAAGAAGAAAGGAGCCAAAAAAAATAAAAAATAAAAAATCACAAAGGATGAGCCACCTTTGCAGCACGCTATGCACACACTAAACTACAACAAAGCAACATCGACATCCTAGTTGCACAAGCCCAAGATGCATACACTGCGAAACGAGGTCCAAACTTCTATCATAACTCATGACTTCGAAATGTGCAGCCCAATGTATTGTGAAATAACTAAACCGATGAACCCTCTCCAAAGAGTATATTGGGGTTTTGCATTGAAATGAAATTGATTTTAAAGTCTGGGAAGTCAAATGGGGTATGGGACTAAAGATACGTCATGGTGGCGTCAAACCGATTAATTCCCTAGAGTGGCGGGCTACGGTGGCCTCCGTGAGGTAGAGGCTAATGTCAACTTGATGGTTTAACTGAAAGAAAGACTTGAGATACCATAATGTTGCCTTCTCGAATAATGGTTGAAATGTATCTCTAATGGGCTTGTATAGGGAACACTCCATCACATAGTGCGCCTCATTTTCAACTACATTATAAGAGCAAAAGTGGCATAGTCTATTCTCTCTAGAGATAGGATAGTTGACCACCGTCCAATTTTGATGGCAAGTCTATGATTCGAGGTGCGCTAGCTAACTAGCAATGGTTGCTTCAAGTATAATTCACATTTGTACTTGAGAAAATGCTTGAGATGTAGATAATCTAGTTTCTTCCCCAAGAGATGGAGAGAGTTCCACTCTTGAGCAAGAAAGCCTCTTTGATATTTCAAATGTGATTTTTGATGTTATATTAACATTAGTAAGCCACAATTCTCAACCCTCCAAAATTCTTCAGATTGTATGAGATGTAAGGTTGAGGCATCTACAATCAATCAAATAAAAGAATCTGCATTTGTTTAGGAGGAGTAGTGGCGGGGAATTTTTTTTCATGCGAAACAACAAAAAATTCTAAGGAGATTACAAAAGAAATATAGAAATATAGAAATATATGGAAATTGCTAACAAATTTCAAAGTGACAAAGTTAGGGTAACACATAGTCAATTTATAGGTTAACCCATAACCACTTATCTAAATTCTAATGCTTAGCTATGACATTTGTCAAAAATCTCTTACGAGGGCAATCAATCACAAGCCATCGCGTCATAAACCTTAACTCCATTCAACTAAAAACATAGATCTCATTTATGTCAACATTACATGACCTTCATGAGCGGTCAAATGGATTTGGTCGACTATGGATGCCTCAACCACAAGCCTTTTTTTACAACCCTTGAAGGAACCCTTGTTCCTAGAAGGAATAACCCGAACTTTCTTTTTTTCCCTCAAGTCATGGCCTGAGTTCGTACTGATATGGTTGAAAGTCTACTACATGAAATCCATGCCGAATATTGAAACAAAGTTTGGTATAATTTGCATCCTAGCATTTATGTAATGAAATATTGTCATGGATGATTGAATATTGGATGAAAAATAACTTAGTGAGTGGCAGTATGATCTATGATCCCCCCAAATAAATTGTATATATATACACACACACACACACACACACACACACACACACACACAAGGAATGACAAATAATGTTGGGTTAACATGTAGTGTTGATGGCACTACACTAGGGCTTTAAATTAGTATTGGGCAAGACAATTAGAATTGATGACACTAGATATCATATTTAGTGTATTTTAGGGCCATTTCACACACGAGGCTGAGAGCCCATGACCAATACACTTCAACGACTCTCATTGGTGGAAAATGCGGAGCCGGTCCAAGTTCGCTTCACACTATGCTTGAGGTACCAACGGAGTAAGTGAATGCAAGATGGATGTAAAGTCTACATGGATTCCTACACGATGTCGAATGGATCATGTTTCATGGTCACTTGGATTGTTTTCAAAAACCACCGCTTGGAGGTAGGCCTAACACAAAACCGGCAGGAGACCAACGGCACTCCAAACGCTCACGGCCATTGATTTATTATGTTTTAATCATGTGTGAAGACCCCGCATGAGTAAACATTCATCGAAATAGCATTTGGTTGAAGGCCCGGTCACATATGACTTCACACCACACTTGAGGGTCCGTGACCACACTACATGATTTTGAGGGTGTGTTGGAACGGCCTTTGGACACTTTTCTTTTGGGCTCTCACAATTTCATGGTCACGGCTCTTGGCTCGTGTGTGAAGTGGCCCTTATGAGTGTGCAAACCAAAGAAGAATATTAGCAGCTGGTTCTCCCTGTTCATTTATACATATTATTATGCCACCCACCTTGTTTTTGATGAGATCGATGGTCCTCTTCTCTAACTTGACACCTACCTATATATATAGCTAATCGGCGAGCAGTTATAGATTCATAATATTAGTAGTCTCAAACTCTACAACACAAAGTCTATCATACTTTCGTCCACATGTGAAATGTATTTTGTGAGCATCTCAAAGTCAACTGCCCTTTATGCTAATTTGGGACCCTCAAATTCTATAAAGGTGAACAAACTCCCAAGTCTCCAATTTCTCGGGCAGCCTTTTCAGCCATGTCTGTAAGCAAGAGTGGGTGGTGAGACTTTATAGTAAGCCCCGCTGCCCCGGGCTTAAATTAAGGGAGTCAAGTTTCATGACACGAACCGGGGCGGAGGGTGAAAAACAAAATGAATGTGTCATATAGGTCAATGGATGGATGGGCCGGGGCAAACCAACCCATACACTCGTTCCTTGTTGGATGTCTAAACCCTTGCCTCCAAGGAATCAGTGCATGGGTTGGTTCGCCCCAGCCAATCATACAATAGATGGGGAGAACTGAACCGACTTCCACACCATTTTGTTTAATCATGTCCAGATACACCAAGGTTTCTGTCCGTTTCCAGCCGTGAAATTGTTGGGGATTCTGTTGAGAAATAAATGTCAGCCCATCACTTTTCATATTATAACAGCTAGAGATGTCGACGGATGGTATTGGAATTGGCCGGTGTGATCAGTCCCTCAATGTGGGTTACCATTTGGAGTTACATGTTCCTATAACTTTTTACCAAGAGCAAGGTTTTTTTTACTCAAATAACATACGTAATTAGTATGCACATTGAAGAATATGATGTAACTTAGTCTTTTGTCTCAAAAAAAAGAAAAAAAAGAATATGATGTAACTTAGTTGGTAAAAAAATGTTGGTGAAAATCTACAGCAACACGTAACTTTGAATGGTAACCCACACTAGTTAGACAATATGGTATAGTTACAAATGAAGCGGTTGAGTTTGAGAAATAACCAACTGAAGTTCAAGACGTTGGGTGAATCATTTATCATTTTAAACTAATCCAAAGAATACAAAACCGAAAGATGTCAACACGTAAAGCGGTTGAACTTGGAAACACTAGGATCTCAACCATTTATGCCCAAAAATCTCCCCGGACACAAATATAGGTATATAGGTGTAAATAGCAATGTGAATAGGCTTATGCAGTGTGTAAGAAATGTCTCAAGTTTTTCTACAACAAGTTTTAAACCATGCATGTTTTGTTGGTAAGATTTAGACAAAGTTAAATGCTAAAATGTCTAACTATACATGTATTGTAGAGCCTCTCTCATACTATAACATTATTGATATTGGCACAATATCAAGATTTTCAAAACTATGTAGTACATACCCTTTCCAAATTGCAGATATCGAATTATTGTTGCACGTACCATTATCAACAACATTAAAATAACTCGAGTGCCATTGTATTGTTGTCACCAAGTATTGTGGGTGATAAGCATGTTCGGACTTTGGTGACGGAAATTTTCTAATAGAATCGACACATTGGATTTTGTAAAGGAAGTGACACGTGGCACTTTCATCAAATTTTGAACTAACTTGTGTCAAACTTGCTTATCACCTACAGTACTATAAACAAGGAGATCCAACTACAAGTTACAAATGGGCCTATTGAGATTGAGAAACAATTGGTTGAAGTTCAAGAATTTATAGAAATTGTCAATCATTCTAGAGAAATGTACGAAATATACCTTAGATTAACTAATAAAATCCGAAAGAAGTCATCATGAAATGAAATGAAATTGAATTTAGAGTCCAGGAAGCCAAAAGGCTTATGGGACTAAAAGTGCATCAAGATGGTGTTAACCCGGCTAGTTCCCAGCATTCGTGGTCTTGTAATATCACAAGGTGCTTCTTTCGCTAGATTTGAAGATCATTTGAATAATGTCGGTTGTCCATGAAATTGGGAATCCTTCTCTAGCTTCTAAATCCAGTAATTTTTGTGATTGACTCACATAGATCATTTACAACCCATTTTAAGAACTCGGATTTTAGCCCACGGATCTTATCTCCTGCCTTGTGATTTGCTAAATCCTTCACGGTGGCCCATACTTGCCTTTGGAATAAAATGGTATTTGATACTATGTCCCAAGCATATAACCAGTTGGGCTTGGAAACCCTAGAATCTTGACCTATTTCGTGGTTACTGCTCCGGTAGTATTACATGATTCAGCATGTAACTTATATGCTGGCATGCATGCTTTGCAAGTCTTTGAATGGGTTTAGGGTTGAAATATAGCCCATCTTGCCCTCTCACACTTCTATCTCAAACTTCCCAATCATGTCGTAATTTTGCCTCGTCATCAGTTGACAATAAACTCAAAGTAATAAACCCTTACAAAAAATAAACAATACACAATAAAAAATATCATATATATACATGCCTATAATGTATTTATTTTTGTTTTTTAAACAGAAGGCTAATAAGTCAACACCAAGAATGAAATAAGAAGGGGACACGCTCACTTGGAGGTTGGGCAGACTCGCTTTGCATTGTCATGTTGTGATGGAGAAGGTTTCCAACAATGCGAGTACCTTGTAGGGGGAAGAAGTGGTATTTAGGTAATTATAAATTTTTGTTGAGTTCGGAAATAAGTGAGTAGTTTCTAGAAATGTGAACACTCGTGTTTCAAGTGTTGTTATTTGTACTCACGATGTATTCATCGTGTAATTGATTGTATAGTAAAAACCGTGAACATGATGATACGCACAAACATTTGGCATCATAGTGGAGATATTTAAGCAGATGTGTGGCAGCATGCGAGTATGGAATTGACCAATAAGTTCAAATTTACATAAATATCGGTGGAATGGAGGTGATAATGTATCATGAATGCATCATGAACTTACATTGTCAGTTGCATATATATATATATATATATATATATAATGTCTTGCGACTTGTATGGTACTATTCCTCTCAAACGATACTAGTTTGATACGTGTCATCCTGGCCTATTGCATCGTAATTTTCCTACCACCACCACACTATCTAATGTATATTAGATGATAAACATCATGCATTCAATGAGAGTTGAGTTTATTCTGCACCAAATGATAATAGAGTGTCTTGTAGACTTGTCTCTGAGTAACTCCAAGTGAGTTGGTGAAAGGGTGAGTTTGAGAGAGCTTGTGCATAAAGTCATTCAAATTTTCTTTAAGTTGAAAATAGTATGTTGGACTATTGGGGTTACACTACATTAAACCGACTTTTTAGTTTGTCATACTAGGATTGGTGGGCCAAGCCTTGGCCTTGCAAATGTTGACTTCATATTTTGGGTGGCGGGTTCCATAGATAAATTGTATTTTATATCTTAAAATTCTATGTTTTATTTTTAATTTTTTTTCCCCTTCTTGGATTGAAGAGGAGATCCAAGGAGTTTCACTCAACTCTCAAAATTGGGCTCTAACACAAGATGCTATTATGAGCTCTTAACAATAAAATCTCCAATAGGAACCTAAGTCCTAGTTTGGTCCGTCATGAAGAGACTTCATTTTCTCTTCATGTTGGGTTGTATTCACCATGGCAAAGTACCCAAAAAATATAAAAAATATAAAAATATATATAGAGAGGTTTGACATCATCATGTTGGAAAATATCATTTAGCTATAACATTGGGGATCTTCATTGCAATAAGAAGATCATAGAAGGTGCATTGAAGGGCATGGGTGGAACTCTAGCATGAAAACATGGTGTAATTTTTATAGGGTTTATTAAATCTCAAGGATGCACATCAAATTCTAGCTAATTTGTTGAGGCATTCATTGATTCTTAGGTAAAGGAAGGTATGAACAACACTTAGTGTGCACTTAGTGTGTGTGAATCATAGTTGTGATTGATAAATTTGTAGGCTAACTTTAAATAGCGATGTCGATGAACTTTAATGTTCCACAAGTGTGAGTGTCACATGATGGTCAAGGAGCAACACTTGATTGCACGCATCTAACTTTGCCACAATGCTACAATCTCAACAAGTTGAGGGGTGGCGCCCAAGGGGTTGGAACTTTGGTATCAACGTTGAATGCTATGGTGTTGCTAGTGCATGATGAAGGTCCTTGAATGGAGGATAATGTTAAACGTAGAATCTAGCTTTTCTCCTACTAACTTGTTCTCGTGGCCTTCTTACCTTCAACTATGGGTCAATGGTTTTCCGAGACGTGATCCAGTTTGACTCTAATTCTCTTTTGTTTTAGTTGTCATTGTAGATCAACCATTGATCCAAGTCATTATGATATCTGCCATAGAGATTGGCCCCACAATATGTCCAAGTTCTAGTTAAATCTAAACATTTAGGCCAAATTTGTGTTAAGAGACTTGTTGATCTTATGCCTTTCCTATCTCCTTTGTGACTAAATATCTGGGCTTCTTCTCTTCCTTACTCCTAACCCCAACGCGGTGTTGATAGAAGACATTGTAACAAGACACGTAGCCATTTTCATTCTTCATATCTTGTCATGAAACTCACCTTAAATCATAAAAAGAAGACATATCCCTTCCAAATTACCATACAAATCCTACACATCAAAACCATGCTTAAGGTCTAGGAAATACAGGTCACAAGAGAGAGAGAGAGTTTTATGCTCTCCTATCAAGCTTCCTTGAAACTTCATGCTCTACTACTTCATCTCTAATAAACATGCAACTCTTACAACCAACTAAACTAGTTCAAATATGATAAATACTTGTACAAGTTCTCTACAAAATCAACCACCTCAACTAACTCCTCAAAAGTCCTTTGCCTTGACTTATGTAGCAAAACCCAACCCCAAGCTCAAAATTGAAAGTTGCTAATCACGTAGGAAATAGTTGTAGAGTAATTTTTGTTTTGCTTGATTTATCCCCTAACAACAAATGCGACATTATTTGTTGCCATCCTCACGGCACGCCTCATACAAGCTCAACATGCTACAAGGCCAACAAGGTGAAGAACTTCCTCTTGGTTACCAAATTCTAGAAGCTTCAGTGAGCACCACTAATAATTATATCTTGCATGCATAAATATTTTATGAGTGAATGCATGGTCATTTCCAACCTCATTGGGCCAAAGCCAAGGCCAAGCTATACAACACCTTGGCTCGCACAACCTCACCAAGAAGTATGTTTAACCAAGTCATGTATAAGCATGATGCCAAAATGAATATAAATGTAAAGTTAGGATCTCCTACAACAACTAAAACTCCTAGTGGAAACACTATTTCATAGCAAGTTTGGGGTATGTGTGTTTCCAACCTTGTGCGTTGGCTCTTGATTCCAACAATTCCATAGGTATTTGATTTCCCCTTTTGAATTCTAGAAATAGAATCACCCTTGATTACTTGCACCTTGCCCGCTAGGCAGTGGAACGATACTTTGGAGCGACCATGCTACTGCACCTTCAAGCATCCAAGAGTTTGTGCGCCTTTGAATACCAAGCGTGGGTGGATGTTGAAAGTGGCTCTAGTTGCTCTCAATCCATGTCAATTTGCATTTGCATTGGACGATTGGCCGTCAATGGAAACAACCCCGGACAAAGGACCTATTAGATTCCTTGAAAAACATCTTACGAAACACGATAAGAATATAAGTCTAGAATTAATCCCCATACTATATCCCAACATAGATAAGTGGATAGCGAATGGGAAAATAGATATTGAATTATCAAATAAATTCTGGACAAACAAAAACATAACGGACTCTCAAAAAAATGTCTTCTAAAACTAAGACATGGCCGATATATGGGGAATGCCTGGAAACAACTGTTCTTCGGCATGGAAGCCTTCCTGTCAATCACATGCCCCATGTGTAACTCTCCAAATCCCGACACATGGCTACACGTACTTTTAAAATGCAAACAACACCACATACATGCCCTCCGAACCAAATGGCATAATAAGGTAGTATGGGAATTAAGAAAACTTATAGTTGCATCAAGATGTTATATTCTCATGAATGTAGGCACATTCAATTATAATCCACCAGAAAACACAGTCCCCCCATGGCTATTACGTTGCACGTGTGGTCAACAAGATGTCATTGCAATGCCAGATTCAAACTAGACATCTTATGTGTGAAAGGACTACCATACCAATCCCCGCCACCAATAGAACCGAATGAGAACCTAACAATATAATTCATGGAATTCACATATTGTAATGATAGAATACCAGATGATACTATAATTAGAAAAATATAAACCACTAATAAACAATATTATCAATAGAGGATGGAAGGTAGACCCACTAACAATCATCACTGCTGGTGCTAAGGCAGCCACACACACCCCTTCTATGAAAAATATTTAAATAATACTTAAAATCCCCAAATAAGCATCAAACACACATTTGAAGAAATCAACGTCATTGCCATACAACATGCCATGTCCATAATCCTACACAAAAGGAGAATAGAAAACAACGAACCACTACCAACATACACACAACCTACATAACAACCCCAAATACCCACCAAAAAAATAAATGCCAACGAGAGCCAAAGAATTGTTACAACCCACGGCAAGGGTTGCTGGCCATATGTTCCACCAAGTAAACTCACATAGCATATGCCAAGTCACTTACATCACAATACAGTGCTCGTAAGAGGCCATCAAGAATTGAACCTGGACCACTAAACCGGTGCTAATAACCCCCACATTTAAAGAACCACTGAGTAGCCCACTCAGCGACCACCGCACGAAGAAACACAAAACACATACCCTTACAAACATCACAACCACATGAACATCACCAATACAAAAATCATCCAATCCCTAAGTTTCCATGGTCACCTTGGTTACCATGGCTACTATAGTGCCCACCCCGAGAGGGGTTAGTAGACCTACACCACTCTTATTATGCCCAGTACCAAGGGTGAGTCGAACGGACATTTCAATCACGCTAATCCCATAAAGACCAAGGTTTCATCTCTCTCTTTCTCTCTCTCTCTCAATTTGCATTGTTTGCTATTTATACGACACCCTCTCCATTGGGTACCGCTTATGCATAGCAAATATATCACTTGATTTTTGATTTTGTAAGACTATGCCTTAACGGTCGACACCCAACACTTCATCCATTGCCACTAGTTGCCCTTGGTGAGAACCACTCGGAATCATGTTTCTAAAGCCCACAAATTCTTTTGCTGTGCTTGTTGGTTGCATGGTGAATCAAGAAGTGGGTAGCCAACCCTAACTAAGGATCCCAAGACCATGATGCTTGCTCAAATAACCTCGTTTAGTAGGAGATCGTAGTTTGGAGTCAACCATGACAACCATGTCTTTGCCGAAGGAGCTAAGCAAGCCTCCACCAATGTCAACAAGTCCCTTCCTCAAAATAGAGTGTGTTTTGGGGGTCTTGGAGTTTTTGGAACCAATGGCTAAATATAATGTGAGATTAGAAGGTGCAAGCACAATATACTAGACGGCAAAGTTGGTCGGAAAAGTTGGAATCGCAAAATTTATGGTCAAAACAATATGTCTTCTAATTGGGTCTTCATTTCATGTAGCATTGTATTGTGGTTACAAGTACACAAATCTACAATGTATGAAAACAATATCCTAAGGGCATCGCCAGCCCATTCCCAGCAACGGTAACTACCGGGAACAGTGAGCCCGGGCTCGGGCCAACGGGCTCGGTACCCAACCTGTTATGCACATGGTCCCTGTAAAGCTACTCCCGCTCTCGGCACATTTTTGGAGTTTGCCGAGAGAAGTTGTCCTCCCGCTACACACTGCCTTATCCAAAAGTAGCTTGTGAAGCTGGGACACCTGTGTGCCGGGGGGCTACGTGGATGGAGACCTGTGTGCCGGGGGGCCCTTGCCGGGCAATGGGCTGGACCCCCCTCCCGCCAAACCCTCTCTCCATTGAGCAGGGCTCCCTGCATCCCGCCCTGCCGGGAGCTGATGCCGGGAATGGGCTGGCGATGCCCTAAAGACATCGTGAACATAATGTCCATATACAGATGGCTATATTTGGTTTTGACTACAAATTTCACGAGCATAACATTTTTTAACTTGGAATTCTTTTCCAATATTGCTTGAGTGTGTGATGAACTTGAATATTCCACCAAAGTGAGAATTCAAGAATACATATTCAGCAATCGTGTTACAAAATTTCTTGTTGTGATGCAAACTATTTTTCCTTCAAAAAATGGACATGTTCATGTTTTGAAAAACTCTGAAAATACATAAACATAAAAATCTATAAAAAGAAAATCACAATTTTCAAAATTAAGTATTCAATTCTGAACCCATTTTGGAACCCTCTATTGCTCAACCTTCAAAGGTTATATACATAAGTGGTCCAGTTTCCCATGCTTGCACTCAACATTATCGAGTAGTCACTTGGGCTGCTCACTCTTTCCAAAATGGAAAGCTCTCTAATGTTGGTTGGTTCAATGCAATTAAATGGAATGAAAATGATTATAAAGCCCAGGAAGCCGAAAAGGTTAATGGGATTAACGTACATCATGATGGTTTCAAACCAACTAATTCTCTAGAGTGGTGAAGTGTGTTAGCCTATGTGAAACGGAGGCTAATGTTAACTTGACGGTCTGAATGAATGAAAGATTTGAAGCTTCGTGGAACTACGTTCTCAAATAGCGATGGAAACTTATATCTTATAAGATAATACATGGAACATTCCAACACAAAATGATCCTAGTGGTGATTGGGATTTTCTTTGAGAGGTTAGGCATTTCTTTCAGAGTTTGCTCCCAACCTCCTAACAACTTGGTAGCAATGAGCTCCTCCTCCATGAAAGCTTGAAATGAAATTAAGGGTGTTACATCCCTTGGCTCTCGTAGTAGTGGTCCCGACATCACTCAAAGTTAACATCAACCAAAAACTTGGATGGTGACAAGGATACATGGAAATGAGATGAACCGGTGAGCAATGGGAAACTTCATAGGGTTGTTTAACCCTCCTTCAGGCACCACGGGCCTTGGCTTGGTGGTTAAGGCTCATGGCCCCCAATGAGGAGGTTGTGGGTTCTATTCCCCATGCCGGCGTGGTGCTCACCACCTTAGTCCACCCAACTATGGTGGGGGGTCTTTGGACCTTGTTGTATGGGTACCTCAAAGCCCTTTGGGGGGATACCATGTCCGGTATCTTCAAGGCACTAGTGGCTAGCTAGGAACTTGTATAGTGTGTCACTATAGTGTCCATCCTCGAAAGGGGAGAGTAGTATTGTCCCAGTGTCCCCTTGTCCAGTGGGCATCGGGTCATTGGCATTACGAACGGACACTTTATTCACGCCGGCCCCTTGCTTGAAAGGGGTTGGAGTTTCTATCTATCTTAACCCTCCTTCCCCCTCACCCTCTAGCATGCAAGACTTGGAGAGGATAAATCACATGAAGAGATTTGTTGATGAATTGTGTCCCAAAGACCCAAAGACCCCAGTTGGTCAACATTGAGAAATCACCTCCATATTTGCCAACATGTATTAGTGCCACTTCACATACGAGCCAAGAGCCATGACCATGAAATTATGAGAGCCCAATAGAAAGTGTCCAAAGCCCGTCCCAACACACCTCCAAAATCATGTAGTGTGGTCACGGACCCTCAAGTGGTGTGAAATCATACGTGATCAAGCCCTTGACCAAATGCTATTTTAACGAATGTCTATTCATGCGGGTCCTCACGCATGATAAATTATAATAAATCAACGGTCGTGAGCATTCAAAGTGCCATGATCTCCCAGTTTTGTGTTAGGCCTACCCCACTAGGTGATTTTTGAAAATAATCCAAATGACCATGAAACATGATCCATTTGATGCCATGTAGGAATACATGTAGACTTTCCATCCATCTTGCATTCACATACTCCGTTGGTCCCTCAAGTGTAGTGTGAAGCTTGAACTTGGACCAGCTCCGCCTTTTCCACCAATGAGAGTGCGTGAAGTGTAATGGTCATGGGCTCTTGGTCTTGTGTGTGAAGTGGCCCTTAGTTCACCCCATGACAAATGCAAATTGCAAAGCCGTGTTGCTCACGACCGGGGGCCAAGGGCAATGTGGGGACCTTGACTCATGAGTCCTCTTATGTTGGTTGAAGACTACTATGTCGGTTGTTTCCATCTTGAAGCACATTGGCCTTAATTGGCCCTCTACATCTTTGCCACTTTAGCTTGAGGCACCCGGGGTTGGTCCTCCTTGGGCTCTTATTTCATTGACTACCAACATGTCCATAGCATCGGCCATGTTACCTTTGAGGTGTAGTTTTCCCGCTCCAAATAGCAACATTGTAGAACCCAAGGGCAAACAATGATGTGGGCGAACCAACCCACACACTCGTTCCTTGTTAGATGCCTAAACCCTTGCTTCCAAGGAACCAATGTACGGGTTGGTTCGCCCCATCCGGAAAACAATGTGTAATGCATCAAAATTCTCAGCTAAGAGGAAGACATGTCATGAGGACGAGGTGGTTCCAAAATCCGATCCATATGTAAATCAAGGCCTTCCAATAACGTAAGGTAGGCATGCCTAAATCCAACAGAACAATAATTTGAACACTCATATTTGATTGGTATGTGGTTAGGTGTAAATTTTAAAACAGAAGCCAAGAAAACGTGTGTTAAGAATTTGGACTAGGTGCTCAAACTTTGCTAATCAATCCAAGTTCCATATCATAATAATTGGGAGGGGGAGGGGGAGAGGAGAACTATATGATCATTTGTTCACATTGATTATGAATAACGTATTCATATGAGTTCCAAAAACTATGAGGTGAATGATAACATGCATGATTTAGATTCGCTAACTACTTTGCACTAGTTGTGTGTTTGTCATCTTATGAGAAGTGAATGCAAAGAGAAAAGTATCCGAATAACATGTTAAGTAGATGGGTCTTAGGTGGCTTGTTTTTGTTAACACTCAATAATGAACATAATTGGGTCTTAAGTGGCTTGTTTTTGTTAACACTCAATAATGAACATAATTGGGAGGACCTATGTATCCAATTTTTAAAAAAATCAACAAACATGTACTTCTGACAACCGAAGGAGGTCCAATTTTCAATCCCATTTTTGCATATGTTTCATCGTAGATTTGCTAATGCAACACAAGTTTTGTTGTGTAAATCAAATCGGCATAAGTTGGAGAACATGGAGGCGCAATGCTTTTTGTCTACGATTGGGAGACAATTCCCGTCATGGGAAAAAAATGGCCCTCCCATGCATGCTAGCAATGAACGGGAAGAACCGACATGTAGTCATAGATGAACCGATTGAGTTTGAGAAATAACCTTTTGAAGTCCCAAACTTTCAAGAAAATTACCAATCCTAATTGGAAGATCACAAGACGTGACTAGTTGGCCTTGGAAACATCACTAGGATCTCAATTGATCATGCATGTCCAACAATATTCTTGGATTATTGGATGCAAGACATGTGGAGAATTTAAATGAAGGAAAGCTTCTATATTGGTTGAGACTTGACTGGATAAACTAAGACTTAACTAGAATTACTACAAGAAGCTACAACGTTTTGTAACTTAGTGTTAAGTTACACACAAAACTTACAGCTACACCGTTCTTGGTATTTAATGTCACTTCATATTTGGGATTACACAATGCTATAACTTCTCACCATAGGTTTCGTTGTGTACCTGCACATATTAAATAGGTTGTATGGACATTATATAACATAAATGACTTTACTTGGTGAAACCTTACCTTCTTAGTAACAAGTTGCAGTATTGTGTAACTTTGAATAGTACGCGACACCAAATACCATGAATGGTGTAGCCTAATAGTCTCGGGCGGGGCAGTGTGTTAAAAAGTTAAGGATATAGGTGCGAACAACCACTATTTTATAGGGGGGTATTACTTTCAATTCTCTTCTTTTTTTCACATGCTATCATTATGTAAACTTCTACTTTGGGTTAATAGAAAAATGGCTTGCCTTACTTATAATTCCAAATTACCTATTATTTCATACCCTATAGTACTTTAAAGATGTCCAATGCCATTTTTGATACCCTATATTACTCTTAAGTCCAATTATAATTTTTTGCCCTCATGTTTTTTAAATACCCTATCATTTGTTCGCACGTGTATTGCTACTCCAACCAATGACTACCCCCCCCGAGCTAATAGTATTCAACCACATCACAAAGTTATGGGGCTAAGGGTTCACAACACACAAGCAAAAGCACCCAATCCCAACACCAACTTTCCTCCAAGGTGGGCAATCACATACTTCAACAAGAACACTAAATGTATCCTTCTAAGGACTGCGAACGCAATTCATTGGTTATCAAAGACAAAACACAGTCAACATCGAGAACAAAACATCATTCAAATCCATAACAGTGTCGCGTGGGACTCACATTATTCCACGAAATATTCCCCACATTCCAACTGAATGCATGGAACATCTAGGAATGTTGTCAATCCCACAGAACACTATTATGGATCTGAACAATGCTAAGAATACCAAAATCGGAGCGATGTTAGAAGTGTCCTCACAAGAGTTATATTCTGAAGGAGAGACACATAGCATCATTGGACAATCGTCAATGTAGAATACGAAATCTATCATATTATGTTGTAATTTCAAAAAATAAAATAAAGAATTGAAAGATAAAGCCGCCCACATGCCTTTCTACCCTAGAATTCAACATCGAAGGCAGTCTAGAATGGAGAGAGTCAAGGCCGCCCTTCCACAACCAGATGATGAGCTCATTAAGTTACTGCCGAATTGATGATGGCTTGCACAAGGGAACCGTGTGGCCTCACTTATCTATAAGTCAGATGCCCCATTTTCATTCATCACCACCAATGAATGATTGGTGTGTCATATGGTTCAGAAAAGCAGCTAGAGTAGTCTATTCCACCCGAGTCATTAGGTCCTTGAAAATTCGGTGTTCATTAATGGATCGTCATTAAACTAATTAGTCACAATCTACATGTGACGGAATTCCTAAGGGCATACTCGGTTCCCGAACTGTAGTAACAAAAAAATTGTCAAACAATTCTAATCCTATAGAGTTATTCGTAAAGTGAAGTGGATGAAACCATGGGTTGAAGTCCCGAACCGTGAGTTTGTTGAGAATTAACGTAAAGTCACCCAAGTTTTATGAGTGCTTACTTCATCTTCCACAAGGCGTGGTATTAGGCTGTTGAACACCGGCTTTCTAGCTAGCGTTGCATAGGTTGATCCAGGGTTTAGGACAACATGTCCCATGTGCATGCCCTTTTTTGAACCCTACATTTTCTGGAAGGTTGAGAGGTGGGAGGAGGAAGGTTCCAAAATTTGCACCCAACTTTCAAAACAGGCTCGGCAACATGGTGAGCTAATGTGGTGAACTCTTCATAGAGAGTTTTTTCAAAGAAGGATCAAACCCACGATTTCGTCTGTCTTTGAAGGATTTTACAGATGACTTTCATGTGTTGGGATTTGTTATAAAACAAGTTGGAAATGAAATTATGGTGCCAAACTATGGTCTCTTGCAGTAAATATTAGTCAGGTTTGACTTTGAATTATCGCATTCAAACCTTTTCAATGAGAAAAAGGGGGCTCAATCCATTAATCTTTTTTCTATACATGTCGCGATTAGATGCAGTGTGCATTGCTAAGTTGGAAATTTGCATAACGTGTTGTGTTAGACTTGTCTTTTTCTTTAGCAAAATCTCGTGAATTGTTTGTACTACGTTTCAAGCTAGAGCAAATAGCTAGAAGGTGACAATATTTGTAAGATGATATGACGACCCTTTTGTTGCCCCAAGGCCCAATCTCATCTCGCACCCAACAATTGTTGCCAACCCTTCTCCCACCCCAGTATACATGTCGCCACACTATGTTCAAGTGCATATCTTGTTCCCCATGGCTTTGTTTGCTCCCCCATCTTAGTCTTCATGCATAGGTCTTTGTACATGTTTGATTCTTCTCGGGGTGGTTGATATATTGGTCTATGGCAACGTTGGGTATGCATCCCGATGCTTATTTCTCACTATCGGTTGCTAGTTTAGTATGGCGGGAAATTCTACCCCTAAAGGTATGTGCATATTGGCATCAAAGATGGGTAGGTGTGCTTCAAAAAGCATGTCAATTCAACAAATCATCCACCTTGTTTTGATGTTGCTTTATTTGTTAATTTGTGCCATCGTCTTCCTACATCTAGTCAATTGTCTACCACATCATGCATGGCATTTTGGTGTTTGGTTCATACCTTTGCTATCCTTGCCATTGTGTACTTTATCATGCAAGTCTTGGATAATGTATGCATTTGTTCATGTATCGGTTGGCGGCAAATTGTGTGTTTGCATTATGATTGAATTTGCAGAAGCCATACTCTAATGCATTTGGGCAGTTCTCCTTGCACATCCGTCTTTGTTTATCCCCATTATGCTATGGCTCTCAAAGTTGGACCCCCCCCCCCCCCCCGGCGCCAATTGTTGAAGAAGTTGAGCACGCCCTATAACCAAGTTTTTAGGATAACAAAGTTTGTAGATTATCTTAGTGGACTTCTATACCCCTATAACCAAGTTTTTAGGATGGCCCAAAGTGTTTTTAAATTGATCCTCAAAACCATTTTGAGAGTGCCCGCTTGACATAGAGTTTTAAAGATACACCAAGACCTACTAAGTAGCTACTTCCTTAAAATGGAATGTAACATTATCACCCTTGGAAGGACACCTTCATAACTATGAAAGAGATAGTTTCATCAATATTCAAAAGATTTTTTTTTTTTTTGGAAAACCAATTGATGTGTATTAGATGTAGAATCTATGTAGTAGGGTTTGGGCAAAGGTGGATGTGCTAAGGGGTGTGGTACATTACCACCCTTTGATTTCAAGGGCATGTAGAAGAGAGAATTTTATCTATGTTGGAAAACAAGTTTTGAAAACCAAGTTGATATGCATTTATTATGAAATTGCATGGGGCCTAGGTTGAGGTGGATGTTTTAGGGTATACATCACAACACTTCCCCTACACATTTTGATTTCAAAGTCATGCTAAGGAGAGAACTTTGTCATCAATATTAAAAGAAAATGAATCAAAAGTTGAGTTGAAATGTATTTGTTGTGAAATTGACGCAGTAGGGCCCATGTGAAGGTGGAAGTTCTAGAGAGGTATGGCACATCAACCCCTAAAGGCTTTGATTTTTAATGCCACACGAAGGAGAGAACTTTCATGGTGGGTGGACTCTTTATTAGAGACCTAAATGACGTGCGTGGGTCACTATGAAATGAAACCCCCTATATACGAGAGTTCATAGAGAGAAAAAGAAAAAGTGTATATGTACTAACAACAAGCTAGAAAATGGACTCATGTATTTATAGTAAGCATTTCAATGTAATGTAATAAATGCCTCCACTACATACAAAAAATGGAAAATAGAATTAAATAATCATTTATTACATATGAAATTTGCTTTCACTTTCCAGTAAGAAAGTCATTGAATATTTTTCATCCATAACATGTAACTCAAAGATTGCATTGAGCAAACAAAGACAAGAGCACAACAACTTAGCCACAATCCAAAAAGCAAAACTCCAAGGAGCCCATGAGCGCTCCATGATTTTTTAGTATGTAAAACCCTAGAACCCAAATGCAAACCCCAACAAGAATGGACAAGATAGTCATCGACGACTATTATTATATGAAAACAATGGAAGAAAACATGAATTGGATGGAACTAGCATATCTAATATCAGTTTTTTTCTTTTACTTCAACATTCTTAATAGCCTTCTTAGATGTAGACACTAAAAATAAGACTACCTCTCCCTTATGTTTACTATGTACGCTAATGCCTCAAATAATACCCCTTCTTACACTCACGTTAGTCATATGTGGTATGAAACGTCCACTGATTGGGAGAATTTTATCATCAATATTGAAAGAAGAACAAAAAGAAATTGAGTTGATATACATTTAAAATTGAAAACCGTGTTGATGTGATTTGTAATGAAATGTACATGGTGTGGCCTAGGTGAAGATGGAGTATGTTTTAGTGGGGTTAGGCTTGTAGAGGACTTAATGTCATCAATTTGAAAATTAAAGTTTACGTAGATTTGGATCCATATGATTGAAATGGCTTGGAGATTTCAACCTCCCTTTTATATGATGGACTTTTGTATTCATTATGAGTTTTTCAATTTAATGTGATGAATGCCTCCACTACATCTGCAATATATGAATTAAGAATGAAAGAGGCATTCACAACATATAAACTCCAATGTCACTTTCCAATGAGAAAATTGTTGAACATTTTCCCATCCATAGCATGTAACCTGCACGATTGCATCAAACATAGACAAGAGCATAATAACTTAGTTATAATTTGGCGAGAAAAACTCAAGGGAGCCCATGAGTGCTCCAAAAGCCTCCAGTTTGTAATAACATAAAATTCAAATGCAAACTCCAACATGAATGGACATGGTAGTCATTGAGGACTATTACCACATGAAAACAATGGATGAAAACGTGAATTAAATGAAGCCAACACATCTATTGTCAATTTTCCCTCTAAACCTAAGGGCTCCCTTTTCTACATCTACCTTTATTTCAAAATTGTTGATAGCCTTTTTAGATGTAGATACTAGAGAAAATACCTCTCATGTATGTATACTATGCATGCTAATGCCTCAAATAATACCTCTTCTTGCACTCACACTAGTTTGTAAGTGGTATGAAGAGTCCACCCCCAATCCCAAACCCTATACCAAACCTATGGCCTATGGTTAGGACAAGAGCATGCTTATACCAATTTGCTCATGAAATAGCAACCCCCCCTTAATTTCGATGGAAGCAAGGACATGAGCAGTGACATATGGGTTGTGAGCAAAATATTATGAGCAATGAGCACCAACATGTGAGCTGTGAGCTTTAGGCAATGGACTTCCCACATGTCTAGGGTTTAGGGTTTCAATTTCAAATTGTCAAGCTGCTTTTTTTTATTGAAAGAAATTTAGTGATATGGGTCATCGTATTTTCCTTTACATGCATGAAAGGGGCCTATTACCATGAACTATCCAATATATCCAATGCAATTATGAAGGCTTCTATTTAACATCCAAGTACATTAGTGTTAGTACGTACTATAGGTATATAGATTGTAATATATTGACTTTCCCAAACACACAAATCAACACAAAACATCAATAACTACTCATGCTCAACAACATGGCAACCTGAAAAATGCACATGACCTTGTTGTAGTTGTAGGTTGGAGTGTGAATGAATTTGTTGTTCACATTGCATAGATATTTGAACACATAATAAAGATGTTTGCAATACACTCAATTTCCTTCCTTTTAAAAGCCACAAATGACAATGGGGTGAAGTATGGGCATGTGCATTATAGCATATTAGAAATGGAAACTCAATATGTGATGTCCTTCCTTGAGACAATGTTGATGACCACTCTGCATCTCAGGCATAAAATAGGTGTGACCCCAACGACAAATATCCCTCCATTTATTCTTGTGATATGTTGTGGGCGGTGATGTATATTGTTGTATAGCCTTCGAATATATAGAATTTGGTTGGGAATCCGGATTTAGAGGCACTCGGATATGTGACCAAGGAATGGGGGTGGTTGAGGTTGATGAAAACCTAAACCGTTGTTTAGGTAATTCCTTACTTTTTGGCCAATTTTGAACTCGCCTACTGTCATATGTCTACTTCAATATCTTCATCATGATGCCAAATGTATATGCATGCCATGTCCACAATCTTTCAATATCCAATCATTTACATAATGGATACATGACGAGCACAAATAACAATACTTGAAGCACGAGTGTTTACATTTCCGAAAACTACTAGTTTTTTTCCAAATATAATCTAACAAAAATCCATAATTACCTAAATACCACTTCCCAACACATGGACATTTGTCAACCGGACGTACCTTGGCATTTGGTGAACTTTACTAAACAAAATTTTGATTTTCATGTCGTTCAACTCACAATAGATTTGGAGGGGGATTTGTGAGGCCCGACTTGCAGGTATGATAATGATTTTCATAGCCTTAAACGCAAGTATGTCTCCCAAAAAGTTCCTTCATTATATTTCCATAATTAAGCAACAACTCAATCAATCTATTTATCTATCTATATGTATAAGAAATGGACCAACATGTGTTTGTGTTGGTAGATGCAAAGGGTTATTCCACATAGAACTAGGATTAATTAAACCCCCCTTCCTTTCCCTTCTTGCAATGAAGAACAAATTTGAATAGAATTTGATGAATACACGCTTGTGTGTATATGGATTTTTTAGAAGCACAAAAATTGCAGGTGCAAGTTGCCCAAACTTGTAGTACAATTTCAAAGCATTGCCATAATTTTCCACATCTTCAACAAGAGAACCTAATGGTTGGACAATGGTGTCCCATAATACACCGGTTAAACCCTAAAGCCCATGTCAACGTCAAAAATGGTCAATTAAAGGCAATCAAAGCAGTGTTGAGATAATCTCGATATCTTGTTCATGTTGTGATGTTCAAAAGTTGGTTTTTTATTTCGATCACTTACAACCACAAAACCAATCGTTAAGGAGACTCCAATTTATATGGGACACCAGTGTCCCATCATAAGGTTCAAGTGTAGAAGAGTTTGGTAATGAAGTTGATTGCCATTTCACAAAACCCATTTGCGTTGATTATAACATGCAACCACCCTCAAGATTCCTAAGTGGACATTTGCAGTGTAAATTTGCTGGTGTTTTACATGTGATAAGGCCCTCTCCTCATTGCTTTGCATCAAATAGGCCCTTTTGAGGGCAAAACGTACAATTCTCTATACCAAATTACAATTGCCCCAAAGTCTATCATTAGAAATAGATGAATGTGACATATTGTCTGAGTAATGTCATGGAAAGGAAATCTTACCACGACGGTGAGCGCCTAACACAACACATAAGGCCTACATGTCTTATTTGATTAGTTGTTTTACTTGGACGTCTACAAGTATATTTGAGTGATGTGTGATTAGGTTAGATTCAAGAACGAACTCCAATAAGACATGTGTTTAAAGGAGATTGAACTACATGCTAAAAATTTATCAGCTACATTCTAGACTCAATAGTCAACACGATTGTTGTTGTTGTTGTTGTTGTTGTTTTGGGGGGGGGGGGGGATATTCATTGAAAAGAATCAACTCACATGCACTTTCAATAATTGGAACTTAATCAAGGCAAGTCCAATTATTTGTGATGTGTCATCATAAATTTGTTCATGCAACACATTTCATTGTGTAAATTGATAGGTAAAAATTGGAGAACATGAAAAACAAGTCATGTAATAGAGTTATCTACAAAGTCGCTCAATGAGGGACGAACCCATGGGTTTGATCCTTCTTCGATAAAAACTTTCTATTAAGAGCTCATTAGTAGCTCATCGTGTAGCGGAGCCTATTTAAAAAGTTGGGTGAAGTTTTGGGACCTCCTCTTTCGACCTCTCAAACTTTGAGAGGATTTTAGGATCTAAAATAAAGATATGCGCATGGGGACTCATTGTTCTAAATTCCGGATCAGCCTATGGAAGGCTAGCATGGCCTACCCATCCTACTAAGACAAGCTAGAAAACCGGATTTTAATAGCATGGCAACACTCTTTGTGTATAATGATTTAAGCATTAAGAAAACTTGGGTAACTTTGTGGAAGTTCTCATGAACTCATGGTTTGGGAATTGGGACTAAACCCATGGTTTCATGTGCTTGGCTTTACAAATAACTCTAATACCCACATACCCTAAAACACAATATGGCTCAAGTAACTTGCCAGAACTTGGAAGGCTTGAAGAAAGAAGAATAGTTAGTTCGAATACTACACTAAATATTGTATTTAATGTCACCAATTCTATTTGTCTTGCACAATTTTGCAAATTGCCCGTGTAGTGTCGCCACCGCTGACCGTTAACCAAACATTCATTTGTCATTCCTTGTAAATATTTTTGGGGCATATAGATAAGAATGGTTTCAAATACTGTCACTTACTAAGTGAATTTTCAACCAAATTTCAATCATCCATGACAACATTTCATTATGTAAAATGTTAGAATGCATAATATGATACCATACATTGTTCAATACTTGAAATTCGGATGAACTTAGAGTAAGTTGGGACGACAATATATACTTGTAAGTTATTCATAAGAAGTGTCACTAAAGGCCACTTCACACTCGAGCCAAGAGCCATGACCATGAAATTGTGAGAGCCCAAAAGAAAGCGCCCAAAGGCCGTCCCAACACACCTCCAAAATAATGCAGCGTGGTCATGGACCCTCAAAGTGTAGTGTGAATTCACATGTGACCAAGCCCTCAACCAAATGCTATTTCAATGAAGTTTTTATGTATGTGGGTCCTCACACATGATGAAGTAGAATAAATCAATGGTTGTGAACAATCGGAGTGCCATGGTCTCCTAGTTTTGTGTTCAGTGTACCTCCAAGAGGTGGTTTTTGAAAACCGTCCAAGTGACCATGAAACATGATCCATTCGATGCCATGTAGACTTCACATCCATATTGCATTCATGTACTCCATTGGTCCCTCAAGTGTAGTTTGAAGCGAACTTGGACCGGCTCCGCCGTTTGCACCAATGAAAGTGCTTGAAGTATAATAATGGTCACGGGCTCTCAGTCTTGTGTGTGGAGTGGCCCTAAAGAACGTTACCGCAATGACATAAATTACCATATGACACTAAATACAATATAGTAAAGTGTGGCGTGAAACCCTAAGTTTATCAGCTACAATAGTACTTGTCCTTATAAAGGGCGGGTAGCTAGCTTCCATATTAGACGGGGATAAGGGGCCCAAGTAGATACCTTCACAATGTGGAGGGGGGTTACGTCCCGGGGCCCTACCTTCACCTTTAATGTTTTTACTTCACCTTACCTTTACCTAACCTTACTACTATGCCACACCTTATGGTATTTAGTGTCACTTACTATTCGGAGTTACACATTGCTAGAACATTTGATTGTTGAAGTGGTCTTTTACCAAGTAAAGATGTTAGCGTTATATAGTGTCAAATTGACCTTGTTGGTAGAAAATGAGTTCCATAGTAAAAATGTATAGCACAATGTAACTCCGAATTGGTAAGCGACATTAAATACCAGAAATAGTGTAGGTGTTTAGCAGCTGGGCTTATTAACAAATGGTTTGAAGACTCTAGAATCATTTGATTCACTTCCTAATCCTCATTTCCAACTTCCGAAACATCAAAGGTATACTAGGTAAACAATGTGCGAATGTGTCTCATCTAAGGTAGATGTGCTTAAATCGAACACAACAATAATTTCTACACTTATATATATATAGATAGATAGATAGATAGATATCAGTCACGGTATGTGGTAGTTAGGTGTGGATTTTAAGGACTGACACCAAAATGACATGTTCTAAAATGAGACTAGGCTACATACATTGAATATACTAAATATTCCATGCTCAATAGTCAACATGATTGTGTGTGTGTGTGTGGAGGGGGGGGGGGCATATATGACTACTCAATGGGCACGATATTTTCTATTTATATTTATATTATAAAAGTTATTCGAACAAAGGAGGCGTGTTGCCACCTGGCTATTTTTTTCCATCAAGTAGATGGAAGATTTCACGGTTGGGAATTGAGTTGTCAACCACTCCATCCGATTTGGATACCTCTCCACTATCATTTGGTAGTTTAGGGTCATCTCGGACTGGAGTATGAGGATCTTCATTATGATAATGAACAAGATATCACACGAGCTTTGAAAATTATGAGGTAAATAGCTATGTGTGTGGTTTGGATTTGGTAATTATCTTGCACTAATTGTGTGTTTCATATCCTTCAAGAAGTGGGTACAAAGAGAGAAATATCCATCTAAAGTATGTCTATCATATCAACCACTTCATGAAACCAGGTTGCCCATATTTTGAGCAGTTTAGACATAGGTGCACATAATCAATTACTTATGAGGCTTTGCACCAAATTTGGAGAAGTATGAGGCGGCACAATCTTTTCCCCTTGTATGAATATAGAAATCACGAGGATTACAATTTTGTTGATAATTTTATTCCTTTGAATGATTTTTTGTGGATTTTTTGAAGCCAAAAGTTGGCCTGAACACATTACCAATGTCTAGAGTATGCCATAACTGCTCATTTTGCGACGAATTCCTCGTCACTTTAGCACTCAAAACCGGGTACATGTGTCATGGCATTATTGATTCCCTAGTGATATAATAACCAAAGTTGGAGACTTGAGGTTAGTTTCCATGTAGGCCGCCTTACCCGCTAGATTCTAGTGGAAATGTAGATTCCACATGGTGGCATCTACGTTACCACTAGAATTTGGTGGGTGACCGGCCTACATGGAAACTAACCATTAGAAACCGTGAAACATGGAACCTTACTTTTAACCACCCACAAAAATAAATTATTGAAATTAGTCCGAACATGATCAAAATTATGACACCCTATAGATTCTCAACGGGATCCTGATCAAGAATAGGTGGTTCTACTCCAATTTCCTAATGTCTACTGAGGGGGTAATGAAAGAAAAATAAAATTGCCCCATATAATATGTTAGTTGCTCATTCACCCAATTTTAAACTCACTAGAGCAATTTAGGATCAATGACTCCAATTAGGATCGTTATAGCAAATAATAATGATCACATTCTCTCAAATAGTAATGAATGTTTCCACCCTCTCCCTTCCTCGGTTCTTTTCCCCCTTTGAAGGTGTTGTGAACAATCATCATGTTTTGGGAGGAGAACCTATGGAAACTCGTGCTTCCAATAGAGCTAAGCTTATCCGGATTTTGCAAGGTGTCTCCTTGAGGGGCTTTTATTAAAAACATTGGATAGTTAATATCCCAAGGGGAGCAACACTCACATCTTGGTCATAGTGTAGAGTCACCGACACTAATGTAAACCTAACATTAATTTGTCATTCCTTGTTTAAGAGAATATGGACTTTGTAGATTTACAATGTTGCAATTACTGTCACGTACTAAGTGCTTTTTCCATCCAAGTTTCAATCATCCATGACAATATTCCAATATTGAAATGTTGGATGTAAAATATACAAACTTTGTTTCACCAATTGGCAGTTGGATAACTAAAAGTAAGTTGAGATGATAGTACTTGTAAACTTATTCACAAGAAGTGCCATTAGAAAAGTACCACAACGACATAAAATACCATGGGACACTAAGGGGTTGTTTACATCATAGACCACAAAGTTGTCCCATGTCAAGTGGTCTTTTATCACGGTCACGCTACCATGGTCATTTTTCTTACGAATGCAAAAGGATTAGAAATCCACTTACTAGGTGTAAATTGAATGTGGACCAAGAGCAGTGACCGTGCACCAAAAAGTGGATGTGTTGATTTTTTTTAATGTATGCCTAAAAACGGTAGTTTTGAGATTGATTTTTCCCCATGTCTTATCTTCTCCCTTTTTTCTCTTAACCACAACAACAGTTGGCACCAAAAAAAAAAATTTAAAGAAAAAACCCCTAACATTTCTTTGTCATGGTCCTTTGACATTTGCAGCGAGAGAACTTCTTTTGCCTTTTTCACCACAAAATCCATTGGACCATGAAAGTGGATAATGCACGCTTGGAAATAGGCTAGATGTTCTCCAACTCCAATATGGTCAATCATACATTTTTCCCTTGATGTACACTAAACCAAAGTGCTCTGGGACAAGTTTAACAGCCAATCACACACACTCTAACCTCCCTAATATCATGCCTATGGCAACCAAAGCACACATGATATTAAAGAGGTCCATAGTATGTATGGATGCATGATAATAGACAATTAATGTACCATGCAACATTATGGAATAAAACAAAACCAAACATTACAATAATGACAACGATGACATTATGATGTGTGCGAGCGTGTGATTTGAATTCTTTGGTGGATTATCCTAATGTCAAAATCCGTGATATATGGGAGGGAAATGCAACAACAAGGAGGGATATCTAAGTTGAACACATTCGTCCCCTAGGGTTTGGGATATACGAGAGGGAGTGACATTACGGAGGTTAGGGTGTATTTTAGAGGAGCAAGGGACGACCTCATGTGTCGATGATGTAAACAACCCCTAATGCAATACATTCTAAACTCCGTAGTATCACACCCATGGCAATCAAAGTGCACGTGATAGTACGGAGTTTTGTAGTGCTAACATGGATGTGTGATACTATAGACTTAGTGCAGCTTGTGACACTATGGAATAACACAAAGTGCAACATTTGAATGGTGTGGTGTGGTCCACTCCACTTGGCCTTCCCGGGCGACGTGGCATACGCATGCACCAACATTCAACAAGTGGCATAAGAAGAAAAACAATAACAACAATAAGAAGGTGACACTCAACATATTGACACATGCTGCAATGCGAGGGTGTGGACTGACTTCTTGGGGTGGTTTGCATTAATGACAAAATTTGTGATATAAGGGAGACAAATGTGACAATAAGGAGTGAGATTTGAACTACGAACATCCGTTTCCTAGGGTTTCAGGATATTAGAGAGTGAGTGACACTATGGGGGTTTATATTATAGAGTTTAGGGTGTATTTAGAGAGAATACTAGAGTACCTCATCTAGTGGATGTTGTCTAGAGAGCTTTTAGAGCAACTTTTAGGAGTGGCACACGTGTGTCGAGCTTCCGGCCTCCGGGTAGGGCTTCTTTGGTGGTTTGCGCTAATGAAAAAATTGTGATATAAGGGAGAGACATGTGACATTAAGGAGTGAGATTTGAACTACGAACATCCGTTTCCAAAGGTTTCGGGATATTAGAGAGTGAGTGACACTATGGGGGTTGATGTTACAGAGTTTAGGTGTATTTAGAGAGAGTACTAGAGTACCTCATCTAGTGGATGTTGTGTAGAGAGCTTTTAGAGCAGATATTAAAAATGGCACATGTGTGTCGAGCTTCCGGCCTCCAAGTGGGGCTTCTTTGGTAGTTTGCGTTAATGAAAAATGATTGTGATATAAAGGAGAAACATGTGACAATAAGGAGTGAGATTTGAAGTACGAACATCCGTTCCCTAGGGTTTCAGGATATTAGAGAATGAGTGACACTACGAGGGTTGATATTACAGAGCTTAGGGTGTATTCAGAGAGAGTACTGGAGTACCTCATCTAGTGGCTGTTGTCTGGAGAGCTTTTAAAGCGGATTTTAGGGTTGGCACACGTGTGTCGAGCTTCCGGCCTCCAGGTGGGGCGGGCACTTGGGAAAGGCAAATATCAAAGAAGGTCAGCAGGCAGGCAGGGCCTTGATCTTTGTTACAAGTTTAAGTTATCTTTGGCACACTCTTCAAACACCATAACAGCTAAGTGAGCGAGGTGTGCTAATGTGGTGCTGCCAAATGGTAGCTTAACTTCACAAATGCTGGACCTCAAACTTGCCATTGTCATGTGGGGCAACACACACTTCGCCACTTGGAAGAAACTTACATTTTTAGCTGCTAGCTCACTCGCTCGATTTTGGGATGTCGCACTTTTCCTCAAATTCGAGTTTAAAAAAAAAAGGGGGTTGTCTGTAGCCATCTTGTTCTTGGAAGTTGTTATTTTGTGGCTCAAAACGGTTTGTTGGCGGTTTGAATCCCGGCTGTGAAATCTCCTCTCTACTTGACAGAAAACTTGCCAGGTGGTGAACTGCCTCCTGTGCTTTGGCGTTGGCATGTCGGCCTTCTGTCTCAAAAAAAAAAAAAAACGGTTTGTTGTTGACACTCCCTCAGTGAGCGGTACGTTTCTAGGTACTTACCACACGGGTAAATTCTCGTGAGACCTACCATGGGGGAGGGTGAAAACCAAAGAAACTTTGTGTAGAGGAGAGGCACTCATAACCCATTGCTTGAGAAATTTTGCGCCGGATCTGGAGAAGTATAAGGCGGTGTAGATTTTTTCCGTGTGGAATGATAGAAACAAGGAGGAATGTAATTTTTTTTTGGAGAGTTTTAATCCTTAAATTGAAAATATTGTGTATTTTTGAAGTCAGATGTTGGCCCGAAGATATTACTAATGTCTATATTTAGCCATAACCACTTATTTTAATGGCTTAGTCCTCCTCACTTGAGCACTCAAAACTAGGATACGTGCCATGACATTATTAGTTTCAGCTTGATTGAAATTCAATCCCAGCTTGATGAAACTCCCAATGAGTTGGCTAAAACGTGAGTTTGAGAGGTTATATTTAAGTTATCCAATACTCAAGTGGGGGGGGGGATTTTTTAAATTAAAATTAAAAAATTAAAAAATTAATTGTTTTGGCTTGTCCTACTAAGGTGAGTGGCCACTTGCTAGCCTTGCATAGGTCAATCCGGGGTTTAAGAAGGCGGGTCCCATGGACATGCCATGTGTTAGATCCTATAGTAAAGTTATCTCAAATTTTTTGGGATAGCAAAAGCATATCCAAAAAGGTTTCACCCAACTTTCAAATATACTCCAAAACACGACGAGCTGACGAGCTCATAATAAAAAGTCAAGTCTTCTCAAAGAAGGATCAAACCCAGGGTGTGGTCCCTCTTTGAGGGACTTTACGGATGACTCTAATAGCTTGTGGAGGAGAAGGCTATGGGTGTGCTACAAGAATAACCTCCTATAGCATGACCACGTCACTTCTCTTTTTTAGGCCGTTCGATGATGTACCTTTTTCTCCCTAGCCGTCGACATATGGTTAAGCTTGTTTGCACGGGGGGCCATAAGGTTGTTGTTTGAGGAGGCAAAGTTCCTACAACTTAACATCACCATCCTATGGAGTTCACGGTACTAGGATATAAGTTAAGAAATGTCTTCTGTAATTTGCAATTGTGAGGGGTTGGTCACACCGGCCACTTATGGCGCCATATGTCGGCATCTCCGGCTGTAATAATGTGAAAAGTTGTGGGCCAACATTTATTTCTCAACATAATCCCCATAAATTTCACGGCTAGAACCAGACGGAAAGTTTGGTGTGATCAGGGCCTGAGTCTCTTTGCGGCTGGATGATAGCTACATACAAATGTAAGAAGACTTATTCGTCGGGGTTGCAAACAAACTAGAGGTTTTTGTGTACAAGGCTTTAGGGTTCTTGTGTATGAGAGTGTACATGAGGGTTTGAATAAATGTTGTAAGGTTAAACATCCCGACGATTCGCAACCTAACTTTTGGAGTTTCGCATTGGTGAAGTTGTGAACAATTTGAAATTTGTCGGGGCGGTTTGGGACAAATTATTTCAAGATCAATTTTCATCACGAGTCTCATCCTTCCTCAACGTGGATAACCTCACCCAAATAAGTGGTACCAAATATGATAACCAAAGTAGTGGAGTCTAATTGGAATGAATGGGCCCTCAACCTTACAGGGGGCTTGTTTTTGTTTTTACTAAACCCCTTCATCCACAATGAACGAGTTTACACAAACGCCATGAATCCCAACAAAGAGGGAGTTATCGTATACAAGCGTACTTCTCATCCATCCAACATGACCTCCTATAGGTTTGTTACCCATCCATCTCAAACGACCTTGAGCAAACTAACTTTAAAGCCAATTATGGTATGGAACCAACTAAAAGAAGTAACGTCCAAGCTGCATAGCATACTATTTCAAGGACTTTTATGTTGGATGAATGAGAGGTACACTCGTATACAATACTTCCCCCCTTTCTCTCTCTCTCTCTTGAATCCCAAGCCGGTGGAAGGGCCTTCATTTATCGTACTCACGCATATTCTTCTACTCAGAACTTTATCTTATCCAAGCGGCATGCACCCAAAAAGCTATAATTGCGGCATTCGGAATTCTTGGGGAGTCTTTTGGTATTCAAGCCACTTTGCCAATGTCGGCTGATAAGTTAATAACCGTCATACTACTTATGGTCGAGCATCCATAATCGACCAAGTCAGGTGCACAAAAACTTTAAAACTAAAACTAAAAAAATTTAAAACAAGAAAATAATAACAACAACAACAATCGTCAATCAGATCTATTCAACCACTCACTAGGGTCATTGTAATGCTGACATAGATGAGATCTATGGTTTATTCGGGTAAACGGAATCAAGATGTATGTGACGGCAGCTTGTGATTGATTACCTTCACAAGAGTTTTCACGATTGTCATAGCCAGGCATTAGAATTTAGGTGAGCGGTAATGGGTTAACCCTAACTTTACCGTTTCAAAAATGAAAGAAACTCCCATATTCATGAAAACATTGGCTTTCTGTTGCATTTTCCTTAGGATTTGTTTCTCTTTGCAAGAAGAATAAATCTTTGCTATAACCCCTCACAACATTATTCAGATCCATAACAATGTTTTATAAGACTCACATTATTTAATGAAATATTCCTCACATTTAGTCTGAATGTGAAGAATACTTTGCAGAATACTGTCAATCCCACATAACACTATCATAGATTTGAATATTGTTATGCTCCTAAACATGTGGAAATTCTCTTATTTTATGGATTATAGGTGCTCGAACTTTAGATGCTTGAAGAGTATGAGTAGGCTTGTGACATTGAACCTCCAAAACGTATATATAGGTCCCCGAAATGTTGGGTGTTGTTCAATGAACTCATCAGTTCACCATAGATCTCGCCTCGAGTCAGGTGAATGCTGTGGAGGTTGCGGTGTTTTTGTTTTGTGGGGAAGTTATTTATTCGAGTCAGCTTATGCCTTATTCTGTGACTGTTTTGGAAGCCTGCTGGCACTGCAGTGGATAAAGAAGCCAATTAAAAAACAAGCAAGTACTAGCGCAATCAGTGCACTGGAAATGGAAATGGAAATGAGTCAGCGCTTGATTCCCGAGTTGCCTTCCACTCTCATCAGTGGGCCATGGCTATCAGAGCCCAACATTTTCCTTTCTAATTGCACCCATACCCAGACCATGCCCATCAGCAGCGACCTATGCCCACCCATGCCCACCCATAGCATGACATGTGCGCACCCATGCCCACCCATGCCCACACATAGCATGACATGTGCCCACCCATGCCCACCCATGCCCACCCATGATATTCAAATTGCGCCCATGTATTCAAAAATTATGTAATGTGTATTGTGTAATTGTGTAATTGTGCCCCACCCATGCCCACCCATGAACAATAATATCGCAGCTATGCCCACCCATGCCCACCCATGAACAATAATAGCGCAGCCATGCCCACCCATGCCCGCCCATGAACAATAATATTGCACCCATGCCCACCCAAAACCCATGGGCATGGGTGGGTATGGGCATGGGTATGGGCGCCCAATGTAGGGCTCTGATGGCTATTATGTAACACCCAAATTTCGGTGTTTAGTGTCACCAATAACTCTATTTGTCTTCCTCAACACTCATTGTAAACCACTTGTGTAGTGTCACCAACACTAAATGTAAACCTCACATCAATTGTCGTTCCTTGTAAGGAAATTTGGGCAGTATGGATCTACAAAGCTGCAATTATGGTCGCTTACTATGCGATTTTTCATCCAAATTTGGATTGTCCGAGACAACGTTTCATTACAAACGATTCAAGGATGCAAAATGTACCCCACTTTTGTTTCAACAATTGGTGTGAATTGCATCGAAATCTCGATGCCTTAAACCAGGCTTCGAGTGACATAGGAAAAGGTGTGAGTGATGCAAGACAATCACCCGAGATTCTTATGCTTGTAGTGGTAGGAGGACAAAAGGGTGGAATGCTTGGAAGCCGGAGTTATCCACCATTATGGGCAAGTTTGCAAATTTTCTATTGTCATACAATGAATTTTCAATGACATAGGATGAATTTCAAGTGACACAAGATAATTACCCAAGATTCATATGTTGGTACACCGTTTATGGTATGTAGTGTCACGTACACTATTTGCGAAGAGCCTAAAATAGATGCCTAGAGGTCTCAAAGTGTCGTGTCCGTAATTGCCAATACGACACTATTCGTCAACATAAGTAACTTTCCAAAGTGAAAATATTTACAACATGACATTTGGCGTAGCACATTGGGATACTTGAGATGATAGTTCAACGTTTTGGTATGCAAGGGGGAGATCTAATTTCAGCATAATGATGCCAAGTGTCATGCGTTTACAATTTAGTATGCAAGAGGAAGACACCTTTAAGTAAATTAATGCCAAGTACCATTTGTGCGCACTTTTAGTCGATTTGTAGACCCTTGTGTAACAAAAGCATACACCTCACAACACTACCGAACGTACTCATGCCAAGATTTTAGCAAATACGCTTGAACGCAAAGCATCATGAGATGACACTAACGACGAAGTTGTTGATCAATAGTGTAACCTAGCATACGCCTGCAAAATAGGACACGTGGAACTATTACGCACGTGACACTAAATGCCATAAAATGGTGTAGTGGTAGGAGGGAAAAAAGAGCTAGGGGTTAAATCCTTGCTTGCTTAGTTGGCGGCGGGCGGGTGGGTTGGGAGTCGGGAGTAAAGTGAAGTGGCCCATCATAAAGGGCAACTTGGGTGACAAACATCATGGGTCTAGTCACCCTTGCGAGTGCCCAAGCTACCTAACTTAATTCCTATCCTACAAGGACACCTTTACGGTGCCCCATCACCCCACCTTTTTGATGGTCCTAAAAACCAACATGCTTGAAGCCATCATGGCACGAGAAAGGGAGGGAGGGGGCCGGCCGGCCCATGATGTGGACCATCGTGGTTATTAGCTTCTTCGGCCCCCACATTCTATCCATGTTTCAAGCTCAAGCTCCACGCGCCCAATTCGGTTTGCTTACTAGTTTCAATCGGGCATTTACATTTTGAGTGGTATGTGGTTTGGTGTGGATCCAAGAACTAATACCAAGAACACATGTGTTCCAAAGAGACATGATTGAGTGTTCAAAATATGGTAACCATTCTAGACTCAATAATGACCATAATTTGGGGGGGGGGGATTACATGTACAACCGTTTAATGAATACGAGAGAGTCTTCACTTTGAAAATGAATAAGATATCCATGCGAGCTCTGAAAATGATGAGGAAAGTGACTACAACTTCGATTTGGGTTTGCTAACCATCTCATACAAATTGCATGGTTCGTATCTTAAGAGAAGTGGGTTATTTGTGGGGAAAAGTAACCATTTAAGACCCATCTACGTTAGGCCTACGATTCGGCTACCGAGGAACTTGTGGAAATATCCGCACTCGCCCCCCCCCCCCACCCAATCCGTTCGTAAACCAAAGCGGCCGTGTGTAGCTAGCTAGCTAGCACTTTTGGATTATGATACCACCCGAGTGGAATCTATTTGGGTGTCCTTCCCGAGAGGGAAGAGGGGCCATGGTATAATAAATTTCTCGCCTCATGTGGCGGCCCCCGCCCCCATGACGAGGAGGAAACTTGACTTAGGAACGACATATGTAGCGGGTTGAATCTAGTAGGTGATGGATGATGGAGTGGACCCACAACATCTCACTCGGGGAGCATATTCCACATCCTTTAGAGTGGTGTGCTCCACAAAGGACACGAATTTGCACACTAACGGCATGTTTACACTAAAGGCAGCAAGCCATGGCTCTTAAAAGACCTACTTGCCCTGCCTTTTCGATGAGACCACTGAGAAGTCCATGGATTACAATCCAAAGTCTTTTGGACGTGATGAACCCCGTAGTGTAAACCCAAATGAGATCATGAAAAAAGACCTCGCAATCTTTTGATTAGATATGAGAATGCATCACGGAGGAGAGAAAGAAAGGATGTGTTTGTAGCTTTGTTTGTGTATTGGTGTTTGTGTATGTCCTGAGAAAAATTCCCATATGAACTTGACCAATATAATCCATACTTGTTATGTGGGGTTTCATATGGATATTTCATCCACCAAAAATAACGTGGGGTCCAAAATTACCCTTGTAATACCCTAAAGGGGGCCATGTGACACTCTCAATCAATACGGATTCAAGGTTTCTCAAAAGCCATGGTGTAATGGCTTTTGTGTAAACATGCCCAAAGGTAGATGTGTCTTGATTGGTTACTTGTTCCGACCAACCCACTTCTCTTAGGATTTGAAATATGTGACCAGTACAAGTTGGTTAGTGAATCCAAATCAAGGCTATAGCCATTTTTCTCATATATTTTTGAAGCTCATCTGAACATCTTTGTCATTATCAAAGTGAAGATTCTTGTGCTCATTAAATGGTCATGTAGGTCCCCTCCTAATTATGTGGAGTAGATATCAAGCCTAGAATGATTGCCATAATTCTATCACACAATTCAATCTCTTTTAAACACATGTCTCTTTAGTTTCCTTTCTTGGAGCCACACCAAATCACATACCAATCAAATATTGGTGTCCAATTAAGATAAGCAACCAAATTAGGCATGTCTACCCCAATAGTATGTGCATGTATATATAATTACAAGGTAATAAGGACTTAAGGAATATGGGTCTTGAATGGTTACTTTTTTCCAACTAGCTCACTTATCCGAGGATATGAAACACGCAATTAAAACAAGATGATCAGCAAATCTAAATCGAGGCGAAAGACACTTTCCTCGTGATTTTTAGAATTTGTATGAATATCTCATTTCATTTTCAAAGTGAATAGCCTTTGACTCACTAAATGGTCATATAAGTCACCCCCCCCCCAACCCCCCAGTATGTTGACTATTGAGCCTAGAATGGTCACCATATCTCAAATACGCAATCCAATGTCTTGTAAACACATATTATTTTGGTATATGTTTTGGGAGTCACACCAAACCATATGGCACTCAAACAATGGTACACTTATAGGAAAAATAATTGAATACAAGTTGTCTACCTTAAACAAGCACATTTTGTTGTGCACCTACTTACTGCATGATATGAAACATGCAATAAGTGTGATATGATTAGCAAAATCCTTATTGTGTTCTTAGCCGTTTCCCTTATAATTTATGGAGCTCATATGGATGTTTTATTCATTTGCAAAGTGAAGATTATTTTCTTTGCCAAAGGATCCTATATATTTTTATCCAAATATGCTGGCTATCAAGCTTAGAACAATTGACAAATTTTAGCATGTAATCCAAACTTTTTTACACACACGTTTTTTTGTTTTTTTTCCCTCAATTTTTGAAAATCTTCATTCAACTTAGTTCACACTTAGATAGATCCATGTCTAACCCACACACCCACTCAACTATAGGTTTTCATTTAAGATGAGTAACCGAATTAGGTACACTTACCTCACTTGCATAATTTTCCTTTCGTATTGGCCAAGGCTTCATGGCAACCATGCAAGTTGAAGATGAAAATGTTGGTAAGTGCATGTTTAACATGCTCCATGAGACATGAAACTTGCACAATAGTACTCCCTTTGTCCCAAATTGATTGTCCTACCCCCCAAAGTTTTATGTTCCAAAAAGATCAAATATTTATTGATTTTGTTGATATAAAAATTGTTTGGCACACCAAATTATTTGGCAAATTTTTCTGCATCAACAAAATCAAGAAACATTTGATATTTTTGAGACATAAAACTCCAGGGGGGTAGGATAATCACGTTGGGCGGGGGGAGTATGACAAATTCAGCATAGCATAGTTTTTTTTTTGGGGGGGGGGGGGGGGGGAGGGGGGCGTGTTTAACTTAGCTGAAGGTGAGAATGGGGTGAACCATGGTGGAACCTCACCTAGCTTGGAAATATTTTGTCTTAGTAGAATTCACCTTCAAATGCCCAATTTAAGCTACACTAGTTATCCCATTTAGTGCATGTTACTTATTGGAATTACACGATGCAATAACGTCTTACTTAGGAGTCCAATTGTTACTAATGAAAATTCAATAGATTGTTAGGACATAGTAGAACCTAAATAACTTTGCTTGGTAAAATATTATTTTCTCATTAAAAAGTTATAGCATTGTGTAACTCCGAATAGTAACATGTAGTGATTGGGATAATCAGTGTAGCAGAAAAGGAGGAATAGAAAGTTTTGGATGTGCTAAGGATTGGGCCCACAACATCTCACGTGGGAGGCATGTTCCACATCCTTGGATAGTGGCGTGTGGGTACGTGTATAACATTCCATGAAGACATGAAATTGCATGCTCGAGTGTATGCTATGCTATATTGCATTGGCTAGGGGCTACCAATGCTAAGGAGTGCTAGGGAAACATAGCATTACTAAACAACTAGATGATGGTCTTTTTCAAATCAAAGAGGATGTGGTTTTTAAAAATTGATAAACTATAGATGCTTCTCGAGAACTTTATAATACACAACATGAGTGCTCTTTGTAAATGGGGAATCCTAGAATGAAAGGCGAATTATGCTTGCTTGATATTTGGTCCTATGGAATACATCCAAGGAGCTAGGTAATGTTATGGAGGTGTTGACTCAATTGTTGTTAATTCTTGGTTGGACGGCCACCCTGGGAGGTGCACCTTTCATAACACGTATGAGTACACGTGAGTGCAGAAAAAGGGTATCAATTTGAACTTTTCCGTATTGTGTATACATATGCTACATAATTTATAACGTGTAGTAATGTACTTGTATGGAGAACCTCTAGAAAATATACAACATTTGTACTTGTATGGTAGGGTCACTTATTGCAGCTCATTAATTTGGAAGTATGAAGGAGGACGAGGAGTGTGATTATGATCACACATTGATTGATGATTCTAGTGCACAAGGTGGTGGCAAGGAAGATTGCAATGTTGGACAAAAGAATTTAACCATGTGCAAGGTTGAAGGATGTTGTCATAGAGATGGGATTCTTGGGGAGGTGACTATCAAAAACTTAGAAATTACATGAGATTAAAAAATAGGATTAATTTAATTCGTTGAGGGTAAAAATTATAATTCCGTTAGATCTACCATAGCATTGGAAATATGTCCCCTACATGATTATATGTAAAATAGGGTGGTGAATAATTCCTCCATTTTAGTAATTAGTAGAAAAAAAACAAGGTTATAGATATTGGATCCCCCTAAAAGTGTGTAGTAGGTTCAATACAATAACTATGGATTCTATATTTAGTTTTATTGTATTTGAATGCAATTTTTTTTTTGGGGAGTAGGTAGTTGTGCAAAATTCTATGTCTTGTCACAACTGAGTGTAATTCTTGTTTTGTTCTATCCGTGTTTACAACTTGTCTATGTTAGCTTGTATATTTTGTTATCTTCATGTTTATTGGTGACCCTTTAACTAGTACCCAAATGCTATTGGTTTGAATGGTACTTTGAATGGTTTAGGATTGGTATATAACTAATTGAAACCAATTGAATGACAAGATGGATGGTATTGAATGTTTGTTTCTCACATAGGCGATTTTGCAATGCTATAGTATTCCATCCACTATTTGGTACTTGTACGATTTATATAAAAAAAAATGGTGCCAAAAATTAGCCTCCCTAAATAATTACACATAAATATAGGGTGCTAAAAAATACGTCAAAGTAGCTTTATATCTACAAATAGGGCGGGGAAAATATTGAGAGGTGCATAAATATCCCCCCATTAAATACCCCATTATCACACGTGGTTACAAAACGTAAGGGGGTGTGATTGCCCCAAGACGGGATTGATGCAGTTGCAGGTTGAAAATGATTTACAAGAAGATGTGGAGTTGCAAAGTGAACTTCAACATGCCTTGGATGTTCTAATTGATGAACGTGAAAATGTTGTTATGTCCTTCCAATCTAATGTAAAGTCCATTGTGGCTTGATGGATTGTCCATGAAACATGGAGAGTGGTGTATGTTGGTATAAAACAAGAACCAATAATAAATGGACTTATGATCTTATGGATCATTTGAAGGTAGATTTAAAAACAATAATTACATTAGCTTTTATGACATATATTGTAAACTTAGATGCTTATGAGTTACATCCGTGGGATGAAAATCTCCTCAACGAATTTATCAATGAATAATAGGGTTTTACATTATACACATGGTAGGGGTTCATTATTATTCATAAGTATATTTGTTTACTTATGTTAATGACTATGTAACAATGTTTTTTTTTTACATATACATATTGTCACTTGTATTTTATCACTAAAATTGTATGTGTATTGCTTGATTTTATGGAAAAAAAAATGTATACATGGGATTTTTTGAGTATATTGTGAATGCATGTGGTTCTTGAATTTTAACGAAAAGGTGCACCCCCTGGGGCGCCCATATTGCCATTAACTTAAACTCTTTTTTTTTTTTTTTTTTTTGGTTTGTTTGTTTGGTTGGCATGGATTGCCAAAAAGCCTTATCATCCTTAGTTCAACACATAAGTAGTCTAGCTAAATCCGCAAAGTATTGATCTACTACAAAACTTTTAGTTTCAACGCATAACTAGTTTAGTTAAGTTTAAGTCCTCGCACGGACCATTAGGGAGAAAGCTACAAGACGAGGTCGGTTGTGTTATCCTTAGCTAGGTGTGGCCACAAAACTTTGAGCTAACTAGTCCTTAACCATCAATGTAGCAATAGGCTTAGATAGTCAACCAAGGATTCCAACCACATTATAGTAGAGGCGCCTATTCTTGATTAGGATCCCATCGGCAATCTAAAGGGTCCCATAATTTCAATAAAGTTGGGAGTGAATTTCGATCAGGCCGGAACCATATAGTGCCATGGCAAATGTATGGTTTTGAGTGAGGAGGAGTGAGCGGGTATGGCAGACTCTAGACATTAGTAATATGGTTAGGCCAACATTTGGCTTTAAAAATTCATAATAATTTCAATTTGCAGAATAAAATCACCGGAAAAAATGCAATCCTCTTGATTTCTATCTTCCTACACATGGAAAAATTTGCACCGTCTCATACTTCTCCGGATTTAGCAGAGAATCTCTTAAATGATCAGTTATGGGTGCCCCTACTCTAGTTGAAGGTGAAAACATCAAGAACATCTTCCATCTTGGGGGGTTTAGTTTATAGGAGATTTGACTTGGAATTAGCGTTAGAAACCCTATATAAGTGTAGGATAAAAAGAAAAATAGTGTGTTTAGTGATGTGGTATGGATAAAACCCACAACATCTCACTTCGAAGGACATGTTTCATATCCTTTGGAGTGATTCATATTTAACATGCTCCAAGATGGAATAACACAAGTATTTGCATACCATAGGTTTCCATTCATATTGACCATAGGATTTGTTGACAACCATGTACACACGTAAGGTCTATTAAGGGGTTATTTAGACCTCAAGTAGGACCTTCGTTTGGAACTCAAGAATGGACTCAAGCTTAATGATCGGTTCCTCCAACTAGGAGGACTAACTTCTTGAGTAGGGAGCACCAAAATTTGATGGGAGAGTGAAGCCACACCAATGCCATTTTTCATTTACTTTAATTTTTCATTTTCCTATCTTGGACCCAAACCCAAGTGTGAACTCCTTGGGTCCAAAATTGTGCTCTTAACCGATAAGATCACTAAAAATGGAGTTTCTTTGGTATGCAACCCTAATGTAAACTATGTTTTTAAGGTAAATGTGCTTAATTTGGTTCTTGGTCAACTTAACATAACACCTTCATTGAGTGCTCTGGTATCTAAAAGACATAGGTACATGTGGTATCAAAACACATATCACATATGTGGTTAGGCGAAGCTTCAAGAACAAATACCAAAAAGAGGTGTATTGAAACGAGACTAGTGTACTTGCTCAAAACATGATAACTATTATGAAGTCAACAACCAACATAAGTAGAGGGTCAAGCATGACCATTTAATAAGCACGGTAATCTTTACTTTGATACTTCATAGAGCATTCATATAAGCTCCAAAAACGATGAGGAGAGTGGTGACAACCTTGATTTGGATTTGTTAACTATCCCATACTAAGTTAAGGTAGAAATACCATGAACCGTGAAAATAAGGTGATCCACATTGAAGATATGGTCTTACAATCATTAAATTTTTTTCCAAGATACAAGAGAAGGATTCATGAAGAATGCAAGTTTGTTTCATATTATTATTCCTTGTTAAAAAAATCTACGATTTCTCAAAGTGGAAAGTTTGTCAAACCCCCTACTCGTTCATTAGATTCTCCTTAAACTGAACACGGTAATGCTCATTTCCACACAGAACATCACCTAAACCAGTCAACTCACGAGTACATTAAACTGTAATCAATGGTAGTGAAACACGACTAAGTTCATCTACACTAATTGTACACACATATCAAGATGCCAGCCTCGCAATTATCGGTTTTAGAATTGACACTTCACTATTATGACGGAAGTCTACTGCACGGGTAGAGGGTAGTTCACAGTTTGTGGTATTTCTACCTTTAATTGCAGCGCGTTCCATATCCTAAGAGAAAAGTAAAGTGGGCTAGTTTGAAAGGGGGGGTTTTAAGTATTTAAAACCGATCTTAACGTTATGAGATTAGGCCTCTAGTGGTTTGTTTTGTGTGTATGTTGCCCGGATTTGTTGCACTTTGGGTGGGCCATGATTTTTCAACTTTCGGGGACGGATGGAAGTTAAGTGGCCACCAAACCCCACTGGCACTTGCTGGCCCAAAGGGTACTAATATACAATAACATATTCCTATAGTGGCCTAGATTCGGGCAATAGTACTCTAGAGTTGTTGGGTGTTTGTTAGGCAACAGCACCACCGCATATATAATATATAATGTGCAGTAGTAGTTCAAGTTTGTGACGAAAAATCCAAACATAAACCTGACAATATCCACCACACCATTTATGGTATTTAACGTCGAGGCATGCATAGCCGACCATGTCCATTTAACCGTCCACTAGGGTTGTGTAATGCCGACGCAGACGCATGAGATATGTGTTATGTAGGTGAACGGAGTGAAGGGAATGCGTGGTTGATTACCCTCATGAGAGTTCTGACAACTGTCACAGCCAAGCATTAGGGTTCAGGTGAGCGGTTATGGGTTAATCTATAGATCGATCATGTGTTACCCTTGTAACTTTACCGCTTTGGAATTTGTAGCAATTTTCGTATTTGTGCAAAAGAAAATCTGATTTTTCTTTTGGCACTCTCCATACAATTTGTTTCTCTTTGCAAGAAAAAGAGTTCCCACTATTACTCCTCCTAAATAGATGCAAACTTTGTTATAGTATCGGTTATAGATGCCTCAACCTTAGAAGATTATTTATGGTCTGTTCACATTTAGTGTCGGTGACACTACACGGGCGGTTAACAATTAGTATTGAGCAAGCCAAATAGAATTGGTGACACTAAATGCAATATTTAGTGTATTTGATCACAAGGTTCCTTTCAAGTTTGTTCTTCCTATGCACACCAAGTCACTCATCTAATTTGGCCCACACTTATAACTACGAAGATGGACCTGAAGTGCTTGTAATATCTTTGATTGCTACAACCCACACTAATTTATGTCACACCAATTTTCAATTCACCACCATTTGATCATTCATCAACTTTTGGTATCTCTCCAAAATAGGTTATCAAAAAGTACATTTTTTGATTTGGATGAAAGGGAAACACACAATCGGGTTTCTTCTTCTTCACATACATAAAAATACGCATCTAACACACATTGCATTATAATACAAAGCAAGGTTAGATTTGTCTAGAAATGCCATTACACACCACTAAGTTTTTGTTTTAGTTCTTGTGAAGCCAACATGGTCTTTCGACAATTATGGGTCAATATGTGGTCATTGCCAAACACAACCTCTCAATTAAGGGTCTACACTAAATAGGTTTGTTAGTATGACCTTTGAATAGAGTGATTTACTGCGTTGACTCGTGGTTACTAGGTTACTAAGTTATTTTTTCTAGTGATTTTGGTCTAATAATAAAATTGATATCATAATAAGGGTAGGTATTATAGATATTTATGAGATGAGACATTAGTATTAGTCACACTAATGACCTTGTTAGTGCAGTTAAAGCAATGATTTATAGTGGCATCTTGTTTGTATCATGGTATTATTAATAAATAAATAAATAAAACTTTAGTGTGTCACTGACACTGACGTGAGTGAGAGCCTATTCTTCCTTGCCGTGATCATGTGACACCAAGCTTCATAGTAAGGGTACTTCCTTCCTTTTGGAGGGTGGGCTCCTTTCATGGTACTACGAGTACATAGTTGCCATGTAAACTTTCCTAATGTGGCTTGTTATTATATCACAAGATAAGGGTCACTAGATTAAGGAAACGAGGCAAGTTGATGTGTCATCATAAGATATTCTCAAGTGACACAACAACACCCTCAAAAAGGTGGATGCTAGATTGGCCTTAAATTATTATTATTATTTTCCCCCGACTAGCCCACTTCTCCTAGAATGTGAAACACTCAATTAGTACAAGATGGTCAGCATTTCCAAATGAATGCTAAAGCCACTTTACTCATGATTTTCAAAGCTCGTATGAATATCTCAAACAATGGCAAAGTGAAGATTCTTGTAATCATTAAATGGTAATATAGGTTGCCCCTAGTTATGGGGGCTGCCTAAATACCCCCGACGAGCATTGCAGTTGTCAGGGCGGCGGGCAAGGGCAGCCCCAAAAAAGCCAAAGGTTCGGACACCCGACCCTAGCCTAATCCCCCGACCCTGTCCACCCGGTGTCCAGCCCGGCCTCCAGCCTGGACAGACGCCCGGTTTTCCGGCCGGCTTCCAGCCTGGCTACCCGCCCCACCCTCCACCTGGCCACCCTCCACCTAGCACCTAGCCACCCTCCACCTTTACTAGTGCACCCGCCTTTCATTTGAATTTTTTTGGTTTTGCTTTGCTCATGGCTGTTGCAATGATGTGAGGAGCTTTGGTGTGGTTGTCAAGAACATGGCGGCGGCCATGCATATGCACTAGATCTTGGTTCTGAGGTTGTAGGACAGGGCGCTGCTCCAAAAAATGGAATGGATCCATGAGAGGGACACAATTTAGTGCACCCGCCTTTCATTTGAATTTTTTTGGTTTTGCTTTGCTCATGGCTGTTGCAATGATGTGAGGAGCTTTGGTGTGGTTGTCAAGAACATGGCGGCGGCCATGCATATGCACAAGATCTTGGTTCTGAGGTTGTAGGACAGGGCGTTGCTCCAAAAAATGGAATGGATCCATGAGAGGGACACAATTTCATGGCATCCGGCCAAGCACATGAACCACATCTTGGATCTGAGGGCGATGGACAGGGCGTTTTTTTGTTTAGGGTTGCAATGGATCCAAGAGAGAGAGATAATTTCGTGGTGGCAGCGAAGCCCATGGACTGGATCTTGGATCTGAGGGCGATGGACAAGGCGTTTTTGGTTTAGGGTTGCAATGGATCCAAGAGAGGGGAACATTTTCATGGCAGTGGCGGAGCACATGAATTGGATTTTGGATTTGAGGGTGATGGACAGGACGTTGCTAGTTTAGGGTTGCAATGGATCTAATAGAAGGATACAATTTCATGGCATTCGACCAAGCACGTGGACTGAATCTTGGATCTGAGGGCGATAGACAGGGCGTTTAGGATTTGAGATTGCAATGGATCAGAGAGAGGGACACAGTTTCATGGCATGCGGCCAAGCTCATGGACCAGATCTTGTGTTTCAAGGTGTAGGACATGGCGTTTAGGATTTAGGGTTGCAATGGATAAAAGAGAGGGACACAATTTCATGGCATGCGGCCAAACACATAGATAGATCTTGGATCTGAGCGCGATGGACAGGGCGTTGCTGATTTAGGGCTGCAATGGATCTAAGAGAATGACACAATTTCATGGCTTGCGGCCAAGCACGTAGACCAGATATTGGATCTGAGGGCGATGGACAAGGTGTTTAGGGTTTAGGGTTGCAATGGATCAAAGAGAGGGACACGGTTTCAGGTTCTGCTCTTGGATACAAGCCGGGGGTTTTGACGACCTTAATAACCTCAAGGCATCCCAAGTTCGATGCATGTTTGATCCACCAAACGTAAAGTGTATGAGTGGCCAGCTTGCAGGGTTAACTGCTGAAGTTGTGCAAATCAGTGCAGGACAGGCCGTGGAGGATGAATCACATTGCGAGGAGGGTTTAGAATAAGAGGATCATTTTGATGTAAGAGTGGTGGACGTATTTTTACCATGCTAGTGATAGTTTTTACATATGTTTGAACTACGATTGTAACAAATTGTGAGGTTTATGACAGGTATATAGTTTTGTGCAATCATATGTAGTAAATCTTGTATTATCACGGTATGCTATGGAATCCAATGATATCATGTCCTATTCTATTCTATGTTGTCATAGCCTGCCTTAACATGTCATGTTATGTCCTATTATGTCCAGGCATGTTTTAACTTGTTTTTTTTTCTATATTCACCAGTCTGACAACAATGAACACAATGTTTCTACAATCTTGGTTTCCTAATCCGGATGTTAGTATTTTTCCAACTTGTGTCTATACAACTTTTGAATTTCCGCAAATTCCTAGGACCAGGACCAATTTCGAATGACAGGGGAAAAAGAAATGACGCTTCTGGCTTAGGCACCATCATTTGAAGTTGCCACTCCGTTGAATGGCCACACATAAGGGGTCATCCTCAAGCGGGAGTGGATCATTCAATTTCAAATTACCATATTCTTAGTAATGATAGAAACAATCTGGATTTTCGTCTGTCCACATCCTCACACTCATGGCATCCCGTGGATGCTTGTCCCAAAGCTCTTTGGCAAGCTTATTGGCTATGTTGCACACATCAACTGGCATAATAAAAATGTCCCTAGTCGCAGGCAAGTTATTTAGGGCACCTTGCATGACCACAGAGCTCTGCTATGCCATAACATGAGCAGATGACTTCCGAGATCTAAGTGTATCAGCTATCAATTGTTTTGTTGTCATGGACAAACGACCCGATAAGCCAGCCCGCTGCCTTCCAAACTCAGTGCCATGACAGGGTTTTCCGTCTTTATTAGTATGTGTCATGCAATGAAAATGAATTGTGCAAAGAGATTCATCTAGAAGTAATTATTTGACAACAAAATTATATTGACATCCTCTCTTGATGGACATTCCAGCCTGGATGTTACCAACCCTAGTTTTCCTCTTAGGCTTCGTAGATGTCTGGATGAGGGTTTGTGCCTGAAGGAGCTTCGCCTATGCATCTTGCACCCTGGCTTGATCCTAGAGATCCTCATCAGGATCGTCCTCATTGAGATCTGGAACAGCCTCTGTCATTTCTTTCTTCCGTCATTGTGGTTTTGATGTTGCGTCCTTCTGAGACTTTTCTACAAGATTTTGTGCCCTCTGTAATGCTTGTCGATGAGATGTTGATTTTTTTTTCTCCAATAGCACATGTGCAAACACCTTCTGGATCTCTACCTTGTATTGTCTAGTGTATTCCATTGGCCCATACTGGCACCAATAACTACATTGGAGGACACGTCTCATGGTTAGTTCAAGCTCTCACGACGTGATAGACCACATGTTTACAATATGGACTAGGTCATGCAGAGGACGTGTGTATGATAGGCTTCAATGCTATCTAAAAACCAAAATTCGAAGGGGATAAATGCAAATTCCATTACATGTTTAAACCCTAAACCCAAAACACCTAAAAAAAATGCAAGAATCGTTACCTGATATCTTGAATTGCAGATTCGACACGTACTTGCTTCCTGTCTTGTCTCTTTATGCATTGCCTAGATTCCTCATGAAAGATGCAAGGGAACTGCCGGGTTGACATTTCTCCTTCCAAAAAATCATCTAGCCGAGCCCAATGAATTGTAGCCTTCTGGGTATCCTTTATGTTACCATTGCCGTGATTGGACTTGGCCTCCCACTTTAAATCTGTCCTGTCAAAAGGGCCAGGGGGTGGTACTTGGACAGATGCCAGGACTCTCTGGTATAAATTCCTCCATGACGGACGGATCTTCTTCTCTTGGACTGAAGTTTGTACTTCCATCACAGAAACAAACTCTGGCGTATTCAAATCTGCATCATTCGTATTCAGGTGAGATGCATGGCTTTCATGGTTGACGTTATGATCTACTAAATGTCCTCCAGGTGGTCATTGTCCAGGTTTGTGAGTAGCCATGAATTCAAATTCCGAAGTGTTTGCATCATCTCCTGTCCCAAGATCCACTGCATATGCATTGTAGCCACTATGTCCATGGACTGTAGATCGCTCCTGTGCAAGTTCAGGGTCACCTCCAAAATTCCATATTCTTAAAGGGTTTCCCTCATTTCCATCCATTGCATTCAGTGGATCATCGCCTTGTCCTACACCCTGAAACACAAGATCTGGTCCATATGCTAGGCTGCATGTTATGAGATTGTTTTCCTCTCTTGGATCCATTGCATTCAGTGGATCAGCGCCCTGTCCTACGCCCTGAAATACAAGATCTGGTCCATGAGCTTGGCCGCATGCCATGAAACTGTGTCCCTCTCTCTGATCCATTGCAACCTCAAATCCTAAACGCCCTGTCCATCGCCCTCAGATCCAAGATTCAGTCCACGTGCTTGGTCGAATGCCATGAAATTGTATCCTTCTCTTAGATCCATTGCAACCTTAAACTAGCAACGTCCTGTCCATCGCCCTCAAATCCAAAATCCAATTCATGTGCTCCGCCACTGCCATGAAAATGTTCCCCTCTCTTGGATCCATTGCAACCCTAAACCAAAAACGCCTTGTCCATCGCCCTCAGATCCAAGATCCAGTCCATGGGCTTCGCTGCCACCACGAAATTGTCTCTCTCTCTTGGATCCATTGCAACCCTAAACAAAAAACGCCTTGTCCATCGCCCTCAGATCCAAGATGTGGTTCATGTGCTTGGCCGGATGCCATGAAATTGTGTCCCTCTCATGGATCCATTCCATTTTTTGGAGCAGCGCCCTGTCCTACAACCTCAGAACCAAGATCTAGTGCATATGCATGGCCGCCGCCATGTTCTTGACAACCACACCAAAGCTCCTCACATCATTGCAACAGCCATGAGCAAAGCAAAACCAAAAAAATTCAAATGAAAGGCGGGTGCACTAGTAAAGGTGGAGGGTGGCTAGGTGCTAGGTGGAGGGTGGCCAGGTGGAGGGCGGGGCGGGCAGCCAGGCTGGAAGCCGGCCGGAAAACCGGGCGTCTGTCCAGGCTGGAGGCCAGGCTGGACATCGGGTGGACAGGGTCGGGGGATTAGGCCAGGGTTGGGTGTCCGAACCTCTGGCTTTTTTGGGGCTGCCCTTGCCCGCGCCCTGACAGCTGCAACGCTCGTCGGGGGTATTTAGGCAGCCCCCTAGTTATGTTGACTATCGAACCTAGAATGATTATTGTATTTTGAGCACAAAGTACAAACTCTTTTAAACACATGTCTTTTGGTATCTATTCTTGTAGATGCACCAAAACACATACCACTCAAGTTAGGTGTCCTAATAAGAGAAGTGACCAAATAAGGGTTGTCTACCTTAAGAGGGTAAATGGGTTTTCTTCTTCTACGAAGTTAATGTGGAATACACACTTTCATGAAAAGTGGTGCCTAGCGCCTAAAAAATAGAGTCATTGCTATGCTTTTGATTTTGGAGAGCCCACAAGGGAGAGAGGAAATTATTGCATACGGGTGCACCTCTCTTTCTCTCTTTCATCAAATATAAATGTCCTAAAATACTATGCAACCCATTTATACTCAAGGTAGACATACCCATTTCCAATAACTTGAGCAATTTCTGCATAAGTGTGGTACACATATGATACTGGAGTGATTTTTCACAGGCCTAGAAATTGATATCACTATGTTTAACAAAAAAATCATAATTTATATCTAAGTACTAAAATTATACAATTTTTTTCAAAGACAAGATTCTCTCCCAATCCATATTCATAGCATAGGTTGATATATTTCAAAAAATTGGTAGACAAAAACTTGAGTAAGGGCAATACCCTTTTCAAGGAACCCAAATATGTGCCCTTCAAAACTTACGTTTTCCATCATGTTGAATTCAATGGTTGTGACACCTCTCTCACCTGGTCACTATTTATTTCCCACATTCCAAATTACAGAATGACGGCTCCATGTATGGAACTTCACGACTTTAGGGGACTCTATATGTGTAATATGATCGGGGCAGTTATTGGAAATGGGTTTGTTACCCAAGAGTCGATTTGGCACCAAGAGTAGAGTAGTTTGTTTAATTCGCATGGGTTACCATTTGGAGTTACGTGTTGTTATAACTCTTTATTGAAAGTATCATTTTTTACTCAAATTACATAAGTAGTTAGAATGCACACCGAAGAATATGATTTAAGTTAGTTGGTAAAACACTTTGGTAACAAATTATAGCAACACGTAACTACAAATAGTAACCCACACTAATTAAGTAGTGTAGCTTCAAAGACACAAGAAACCTCATCAAGTTAGTCATGTATGTAACTTAAGGCACCACGGGCCTTGGCTTGGTGGTTAGGGCTCATGGCCCCCAATGAGGAGGTTGTGGGTTCTATTCCCCATGTTGGCGTGGTGCTCACCACCTTAGTCCACCCAACTATGGTGGGGGGTCCTTGGACCTTGTTGTATGGGTACCTCAAAGCCCTGTGGGGGGATACCATGTCCGGTATCTTCAAGGCACTAGTGGCTAGCTAGGAACTAGTATAGTGTGTCACTATAGTGCCCATCCTCGAAAGGGGAGAGTAGTATTGCCTCAATGTCCCCTTGTCCAGTGGGCATCGGGTCATTGGCATTACGAACGGACACTTTATTCACGCTAGCCCCTTGCTAAAAAGGGACCGGAGTTTCTATCTATCTATCTATCTATCTATCTATCTATCTATCTATCTGTATGTAACTTAAGTATCTATTTGTAGTGGATTTGGCGTTGTGCACGTGGTATTGGTTCTAGAGTTATCCATAAGAGGTCAAATAGAAGTGCAACACAAAAATTCAAGTTTCACAATAATTTATGTTCTTTTATAACTTGTCATCTTGCCCATTGCTAGGTATGAAGACTTTCTCCTCCTATTCTTGGGTCACTAAAATTTGGTCCCGAGTTTGATTATTTTCTCTTGGGAACATGTAAATTGAACTTGAGAACTTCTTAGGAACCACAAGGGACATGACACACATGGCATGTCTATGTTTAGGGTATTTGTTAGAACCAAAAAGTTTCCGACTAACACACCAATAACACAATGCACCTCCAAACACCATGTGGTTAATTCCATGTAGCTATTTACCGATATTTGTATAGATGTGCCTCTTGACATTTATCAATCTCAATGTTGTAAACCATGTAGAAAGCTTCAGCTCTCAACTTGAAAGCTTAAGTGTTAAACAAATTTAAGTGAACAAGTTCGAGAATAAAACTCTTTTGCAATAAGAAAAATCCTTTCTTTGAGCTCTAAAACTCCCTAGTGTAAGAGGGTCCTCATGGAGGTCGCTTAATTATGATTGTCGAGAGCTTGAACTCTCAAATTTATGGGTCTAAGCCAATAAGATTTTGAGCAATCTTTGGTTTTCTTTGGAATTTTATCTATTTTTAGGCTTTCACTTTGAGCAAGGTTAATTTACACTTGCTCAAATGATCGGTTAAACTTGAAAGCTTGATAATCGGTTAAACTCTCAAAAATTTGAGCTTAGGCCGACCAAAACTCTCATACTTTAGAGTTTGAGCTCTTAACTCTAATTCTCAAACCCTCTAAGGTACGTATGTTTTACATATATTGTCACTTTTCTTGTGCAACTAGTTTGTAGTCTCAATAGCATTGCTTTGTTTCCACAATGAGCTTGTATCTTTGGTTTCAATAAGGTTTGTCGTTCCCAACAAAGCCCCCTATGGAATCCTAAATAGGCACATAAAAATGACAAATCAAGTACACACAATCTTCAAAATGACCCCCCCCCCCCCCCCCCCCTCCCCTCCTCCAACACAAACCACTTTTAGAATCATGAAATATGCATTTAGATTAGAAATCTCAAAAGCATACGAATTCTTATTGCAAATTTCTCATTTGCAATCTTCTTCATTCATATTTGCTTTAGGAGAATGAATTTTTCAACTCATGGATCCAACATTTAGATTGGTCTATAAAGTTGGAAGTGGCCACAATAGGCACACATACTTTAGCGTAATGATTGTAGTGGGACAATAGCCTAAGATAAATTCACTATGTTTTTAATACAAATGAATATAGTTGTCACTTACCAAGAGACTTATTTCTAGTCGAACAAAATAATCAAGGTGTATAAGGTTGTGTAACAAACATGCAAAATGACCAACCAAAGAACATGCAAGTAAGATAGTAATAAATTGGTTCCAATAGCCTAAGCATAATTTACCATGACGTAATCTAATGCAAGGCACATTTCAATGCGTCATCTACATGGCCATGCCGCACTCACCTTGGACAAGTTGACTTGGTAATTATTCTTGTTATGAATGTCTTGATGTTTTTGACATTTGAGCATAAAATCAAGGGACTTTGTTTTTTCCAAGAGAAGTTGGAAATGCTCAAAAATGAAAACACGTATGCACATGGCTTTCACATGCAACACACACAACACCCACATGCATATTGAAACAATGCCAAATGAATTAAGAGGGGAAGTGCAACCCTCAAGTGTGTCACTTAAAAGTGACCAAGAGCACGAACAAATACAACAAAACTAACCAAGGACAACCTGCAACCCACCTAAGACCAACCACCCTACTCTTCAAAAAAATCTTCCAGTTCCACCTAACCTCATGTTTGTCACAAAGAATGCTTCTTTCAACCCACATTTGATCAAAACGTTATAAAAAAAAATTAAAAAATTTAAGAAGAAGAAGAAGAAGAAGTTTATTTTTAGAGTATGGGAAGCCTATAGGCTTATGAGACAAATTGATCCTTGATCCACCCATATGACCTTGACCTTATGTATTGCAAAACACACTAGACTTAATCATGTTCTCATTACCAAGATGTGTAGTAGTGTTAGGTGGAGGGTAGAGGGCAATAGGAGGATATCTTAGGAGGTTGGGAGTGTGGACTTTGTAATCTTGATCTAATATATGGTTTCTAGGAGTAAATGAAATGGATATTGTAGGGTGTTGTATGGTTCAATAGATAATTATTAAGGTGCCATGTGTTGTATTCGTATAGGTCAAGACCATGAGGAACCATATAACAACACTCTATGGTACTTTGTGTACCAACAAATGATTGTTCCATGTTATAATTTTCTAGTGGTTTGGATTTGGGGAAAAAAATCATATCTACATTTAAAAAAGAACATATGCACTGTGAAAACAATGCAATAAAACAATAGCATCAATAAACAACTTTTGTCAATGGCCAATGATTTGTGGCAGTCATTTAAGTTGATGAAGGGTAAATTCTTGGGAATTCCTTATTGTTCGAAGAATTGTTTAAAAATAAGAATTAATTTGATCTTGAAACCAACATCAAAGAGCCGAATTTGTCTTGTGATATTAAGTTGGGATCCATCAACCATAAATCTATAGTTAATGGTTTTCATGTGCACCTATTTGCTATGAATTCTAAGCCGTCCTCAATGGCATTTTGATATCTCATGAATGTATATGATAGTTAACAAAGTAGATTTTCAAAGTAAGAGTAGTTTGTGCACGTGCTCACCTGGCTCATTGCACTTGGGTGCATATGAAGTAATCTCCTAGACCATCCAAGCATTTGCGGCAGCCAATCATTTTGGAACTTTGGAATAGTGAATGCGTCGATGTCCATGACCCTCACCATTCCAAGTTTTAGTATATATAGCATATTGAACACGATTATCTTCGATCACAAATTGAGACAACCTAAAACTTAATTCTTAAGGGCCTAAGGGGTAAAGCAAATTCTATGACGTGTTATCAAAAATCGTGTTTCAAGGCGATCTTGAAAGTGAGTACATGAATGTAGATGTGAGGCACCACCAAAGGATCGTATCCATGCAATTAGCAAAATAAGACTCGTTTTGGCACTTCCAAAATGATAATCTTGGAGAGACCAAACTACTAGAATGTCTTATGAACAAGTAAGGTAGACATGCCTAAATCCAACATAGCAATAGCGTGGCCACTTATATGGTACCAATTAGGTGTAATTAGGTGTGGATCTAAGAATGGACACCATAAAGACTTGTGCTTAAAAGAGATTGCACCATGTGCTCAAAATATGCTAATCATTCTAGGTTCAATAATCAACATGATTAGGGGGGACCCATATGACCCACTTAGTGAACATGATAATCTTCACTTCAAAGTCATTAAGACATTCATATGAGCTCCAAAAAGTACGAGACAAATGACTATGAACACAATTAGGATTTGCTAATCATCTCGTACTAATTGTGTGTTTCACTATTTAAACAACAACAACAACAACACGTGTACCTTATGATTAAGCGTCTAGAAGCAATGGACCATTTAACGGTTGTCCCTAGGAAGACGTTTGCTGAAAATAATACTCCATTTCTAGCAATGTTTGGCTAATTTAAATTAAGAGCCCTATCATTGGACGTTTAGACCCTTAAGGGCAAAGACACTTCTCAATGTTTACAAGGTTTGGTCCTTGACATTTGGCCTTCAGTGATTGTCCTAGATTTGTGTTCTAGAATGAATAGACATGCTACAATCTAGAAGCTATTGATTGTGTTAGGATGTTGGGATGTCCGTTATAAGGCTTGGGGATTTTGGGGGTTTGTGATGTCATTTCCAAAGTCAAATTTGTTTAGAAATAGCACTTTTATAGGTTATTTTAGAACATTATTCAGATCCATAAAAATGGTATGTGGGACTAACAATATTCTACAAGATATTCCCCATATTCAGTCTGAATATGGGGAATATTTTGCAGAATATTGTCAATCCCACGTAACGTTGTTTTGGATCTGAATAATGTTATGTTAATAGGGTGTTGCATGTTCACTTTCTTAATGGATAGTTACATAGACAACATGAATTTTTGGTCCCGTGATAGTGGCTTCCTACTTGAGTGAATGTTCATAGCACCTACCGAGGGGAAGTGTAAACTAGCGGAGGGGGAGGGGAAGAATGAAAACAATATTTACTATCATAGAGCCCCCACTTTCCTATTTGTAGCTAACTTAAACCCGAAATGGAGGTTACAATCCCCGAATTAGTCTAGTGAACTTAGATCAAGATGATAAGCAACTATACTATTGTATTTAGTGTCACCAATTCTATTTGTCTTGGTCAATACTAATTGTAAACTACATGTATAGTGTCACCAACACTAAATGTAAACCTACCATTATTTTTCGTTTTTTGTGAATTTTTGGGCATTATAAATATACAATGTAGCATTTTTTGTCACTTAATAATTACGTTTTCATCTGGATTTCAATCATTCATGACAATATTTCATCACATGATTATTACGATGCAAAATACACCGAACTTTGTTTCAATACTTGGCATGGATTTCATCCAGATTTTGATCATGCACGACAAAACTTGTATAGTCATTCATACGAAGTGTCATGAGAAAAGCTACCAGAATGACATAAAATACCATATGGCACTAAATACAACATTTAGTGTAGCCGATAGGGTAGGTTTTACTATTACCCACTCGGCAAACGTTAAAAAATCAAATTGCTTCTGCTTTGTTTTCGGAACACATGAGGCGTTTGACCACCTAGCTAGTTTTTCCTGTTAGGTCGATAGAAGATTTCACAGCTGGGAATCGAAACGCCAACCACTCCATTTGGTTCTGGGTACCTCTCCACTATCATCCGGTAGCGTAAGGTCATCTTGGGCCCTAAACCACTTCTACCTTATGAATGGATGGAGGGTGGTGAAATAAGCAGTGTTTGTTGGGTTGCGGACGAGAAACCATAGTATTTGATGAAGCCTCGAAATGAGGTGTCAAGTCCCTTAGATTACGAGATTTATCTTGGGAGTTCACATTGAATTGGAGTGGTCAAGAACAAAGCCAAGTCCCTAAAAAGTGGACTTGTTATTAATGGTTTATTTGCATGTGAATGCGATGTCTTCATATAATGCATTACTCATTTTTTAAATATGGTCTAGAAGTTACATTGTATGGGTGTCTCTTGTATTATAAAGACATCATTGAGGCTTATGTGATTTGCATTAGGATTCACTTGACTATTAATACATTCAACTTTATGAACATATATTAATTATTTTGGTTGGTGCAATATTTGTGCATTTGTTCGTTATCATGAGCTCTTCCAAAATATGATTGTTGAATTGGCAAGAGTCTAACTTTGAGTCCTTAGTTTGGAATGCGATCTCTTGGTAGCCAGAAATTGCATGTATTGCAAAGCTTAAGCATGCTATCCATAGTGGTTTTGAGGACAAGGTCTATCTTAGGACAAGGCATGTTTGAGCATTACAAAATGAGCTCCCTCATGAGTTTGGATTTAGGCCTCTAAGGGCGTTCCATGCTAGGAAGATGACTTCAAAATCTAACCATAGTCTTACAAGACTGGGACATTGAAAATGTATGTTGCCATCATATTGCACAAATGTGTCAGCCTACATATTGTCATCTATAATTATTGACTTATACATTGCATGTTGACTATGAATACAAATGTTCCAAGGGTAGCTCAGGCTGCCCGTAAACAATTAACTTGCCCTAAGAAAAATTAACTATATTGATATAATTAATGTTGTACATGGAGTTTAAAAACATAGTAATGGGGTTCTAGTCCATGGAGATAAAATCCCCCAAACATGAGCATTCTCATAAAATAGCATTCCTCAATAGATATGCACTCAAGGACAACATGAATTGCTTTGTTGTGGAACCATAGACTAATGATATATGATTTATACAATGTTATCCTAGAAATAATGTACACTTATTTTCATGGACTTTATAACAACCTACGTTATTTTGAACTCAAAGTCACACATTGTCTAGGGCCTATATTATTTTGAAACAACTTCAATTTTTTTGATGCCATCAGTTAAAACGAAGACCCTAACTTTGGCCACATGCAATTTTAACTTCCAGGAGTGTTGGCCCCACGCCAATTAAGGCCACTTATCTTACATTCTAGACTTGGACATGTCCCTAACGATATGAAATCACTATAAGTCAATGTCGACATTAGGTGTAAGGTACATATGCCTAATTCGGTTACTTGTCTTAATCAAACACCTATATTTGAGTGGTATGTGGTTAGGTGTGGTTCCAAGAACAAATACCAAAAAGACATGTGATTGGAAAATATTGGACTACATGCTCAAACTATGATAACCATTTTATACTCAATCACCAACACAATTTGGGGGGGGGGAACCTATATGACCATTTAACAACACAAGAATCTTCACTTTGATAATGAATAGGTATTCATATGAGCTCCAAAACTTATGAGGAAAGTGGCTACAACCTCAATTTGGATTTGCTAACCAATTCATACTAATTACTTGTTTCACATCCTAGGAGAAGTGGTCAGAAAGAAGAAGAAGAAGAAGAAGAAGAAGAAGAAATAAATAAGTAAATAGTAATAAACCATTTATGACCCAAACCCACCTTAGCTGGTATGGAGACTCCCAAATCACCAGAATGAGCCCATTGATATTACAAATTATGGGCGTTTTGACGACGCAAAAAGACACCTAGAAGCAACAATCACTGTGAGGAGAAGCAATTATCGCATACGAGCGTTCCTCTCATTCATCCAACACAAAAACTTTGAAATAGTATGCATCCCATAGGTTCCTATCTTGGGTTGATTTGACACCGGAATCAACTCTAAAGACTTCCAAATTAGTGTAGTCCAAGTCATTTGAAATGAATCAGCCACAAACCTATAAGAGGTCAAAGTTTTTTTTGTGTTGGATGGACGAGAGGCATGCATGTATGCAACAATTCCTTCTCTCCAATTCGGCGTTTATTTTGCAAGTTTTTTGTCTGTGTCAGAAAGAAAACCGATTAAGGTAGAAATACCATAACCCGTTAACCACCCTCTAGCCGTGCACTACACCGCCGTCATAGTGGTGAAGTGTCATTTCTAAAACCGATCATGGCTGGGCGGCAACTTCAATGCGTGTACACTTAGGGCCGGTTTACACTACGGTGGAAAAGTCCACCGGTCATGAAAAAAAGGGCGTTTCCCAATTGTGATTGGTTGAAAATGCAACTCTTGACCGGTGGGTGTTTACACTAGGTGAAGAAAACAATGGTGGTGAACTTTTCTCATGGATGATAAAATGACATGGCCACCTACATGGCGGCACTTTTTGGAGTTGGGCTTCTCCGGCCTCAAGAGGCCGGACAAGAAACTCCTCCTCCGGAGAAGCCCAACTCAATAAAAATATTTTATTGCCTTTAATTCTTCTCCGGCACATCCACCATTTGCCTCATATAACCATGTCTTGGCCAAGCATTCTTGACCGACCGGAGGCCTTCTCCACCGTAGTGTAAACCAGCCCTTAGTGTAGCCAACGGGAGTCAAGAGTTAATGTACTCATGAGGTAACCGATTTAGGCAATGTTATGTATGGAAATGCAGATTACCATGTTCAGTGTAGAGAGAATCTAGTGAACGAGTAGGGGTTTGGACAACTTTCCACTTTGAAAAATTGTAGCATTTTTTGTATAGGGCAGAAAAATATGAAACAACTTGCATTCTTTCTTCACGAATCCTTGTCGTCTATGTTGGAAAATTATCTCATGATTGTCAGACCAGATCTTCAATGCGAATGAATCACCTTATTTTCACGGGTTATGGTATTTCTACCTTACATAGCAAGTAGCTAGTCCCACATTCTTTCTTTCTTCCTATGCTCATAATTTCATGAGTGTCCTGACTCGTGCACTTGTAAGGCTCTGGAAGACCAGAGTGGATCTCGAAACATGGGAGTCTAGATAAACAGACTCATTCCAGGTACATTGAAACCCATCATGAATAGACTGAAAGTGCTGGAGTAAAAAAAAAAAAATTGGGCAGAGATTTTTAAAGTACAATGCACGCGAGGCCACCTCCGGGTCCGAATTTTTACTTTGTGATGAGGCTGCCACATCAGGCGAATTTGAGGGACAGGCCCACCCACCATAGATAAGTATGCAGAGGCAAATATCTTTCTGGCACCAAATTCAAGTGACAATTTCCAAATATCTGTATGTAGTTTGTAAGGTAAGCGGGTCCGAGACCTAATTCGACGACTCACCTTTTATCTAACAACTGTGTTGGAGTGGTGCAGTGTTCAAGGTTGAAGCCCTCATATGAGTTTCATTTTGAAGGGCGGGCTCTCAAATTTCAGCCCTTCAGCTGAACAGCCGGTTCAAATCCAAGACGTCAATCTAAGGATATAGAAATGAAATAGAAAACGCATACTAAACTTGTGCATGCATTGTATGGTACATGTTTCGAGTACAATGTGAAGGATTAAGAATCAACCATCTAACTCGACTTTTTGTCGTGGCGATGCCCTACGCTTGTTGGTTCCTGTGGTGGGCGGATTATGTTGAGGACTTCATGTGACGTCTTCATTTTCAATTTGGGGTTGCGTTTTGAAGGGTTGTTTTGAGAGATGTATATTTTGAAGGGCCAAGTCGAGTTCGAAGGGCATTGAAGACTTCAATCTTGAACACTGGAGTGGTGTGTGTGACCATAATATCGTCCAATTGAGTTATGGAGGGTGGGTGGGGTCGGGAATCTGTCAAATAGTATTCGGGAACGATACCATGGCTATTCTTTGAGCAGAGCGGATTCAACGTGAAACTCATGTGAAGCGTTGTCACTGAATATTAGTATGATGAAAATAGTTGATAGCGACAAAATAATGTCATGCTCAATTTAGGCATGGATTCAAGAACAAACACCATAAAGACTACGTGTTTGAGAGACATCGGATGATGTGCCGCTCAAAATCTCTTACCTACTCTTCGTACAGTAGTTTCATTAGTCAACGTATATTAGGGGACCTTGTAGTATGATCCTTCAAGAAGAGTTGTCACTCTAGTATTGAATACGATTTTCATATGAGCTTCAACAATTACGAGGAAAATTATGACATCCTCTATTTGGATTTGCTCATCATCTCGTACTCATCACATGCTCAAAATCCTAAGAGAAGTGGGTGTAGAGCTGAAAAGTGTTCATTTTAGGGCCACTCATCTTGCCATACTATGTAATGTGTGTAAAACTTCAAGATTTCACTCAACTGACCCCAAAAATTCCAAATATTTACTACGCTAAATATTGTATTTAGTGTCACCAATCCCATTTGTCTTGCTCAATACTAATTGCAAACCACCCGTGTGAACCTAACATTATTTGTCATTCCTTGTAAGACATAGTTTTGGGCAATATACATTTACAACATTGCAATTACTGTCAGTTACCGAGTAATGTTTCATCCAAATCTCATCATCTATGACAATATTTCAATCCAGATATTGTTTGGATGCAAAATATGCCAAACTTTGTGTCAATAATTGGCATTTGGATGATGTAAAAGTAAGTTGGGATAACGGTTTTTGTAAACTTGTTCATAAGAAGTGTCATTACAAAAGTTACCAGTGACATAAAACACTATATGACACTAGAGACAACATTTAGTGTACTGAAACTCTCTGGCTTTCAAATACGGGCAGCAACTTATCCTACGCTTTGATTGATGCATCTCTACCTGACAGAAGTCATGGCAAAGGTTGTGAAAGATTGATTAAATGACATTGTCAGCCACATGCACACTAGGAAATCTTTACTGGTAACAGGGTTGATGTTTATTTGTCCTCTACTCAAAATTCTCCCCTTCACAAACATTATTTCATAACCTCACGTTGGACCTCAGGTTATGGTACTCTCTCACAATGTTCTCCTGACACTTATTGTTACCAGAACTGGTTCCTCTGCCACTCTATCCACCTCATATAATACTGGCATTGAAAGCTCATGCATGTATACTTCACTCAACACGTGAATCGGTTTTTCCATGGATGTTCTTGGTCCTCATGTTCAAAATGCTATTCACAACTCCCAAACTTAACCTTAACCCCCCAAGTGCTGCTTAACTAAGGTGAGCGGGCCTAATTCAGGTACTTATCTTAAATAGACACTATATTTCAGTTGGTGCCTGGTTAGGTGTGGTTCTAAGAACGGACACCAAAAAGACATGTTTCAAAAGAGATTGGACTGCAAGTTCAAATCTGTTAAACATTTTTAGACTCATAATTCAGCATAATTGTTTGGGGGGGAGGGGGGAGAGGGGGGGGGAGGGTTGTGACCAAGTTATGGCCATCACCTCTGCGATTGAACCTGACTTCTACATCCACATCAGAGGATCAGCCAGAATGTAGAGGCGAATCAGAGTTGTATTTCAAGGAGAACATGAAAAAGGAACCATTCAAGACCCGTCTACCTTACTAGTAACAAGGGACACACTTATATCCCCATACAGGTATGTGTGCATATCATATGAGATTCTGAAAAAGCATACAACTTCTCTATCAAGGTGATTGCTCAAGTAATACCCCAAGATGACTTTGAAGTGCTCCAACTGAGGACCAAACCCTCAAATTAAGTCCTCTGATATACAAGGTAAGCCAACTAACAATGAGCCAACTACCCATATAGTACCACTACTCTTTGTCTGTATGTTCTTCCGAGTGACCCACATTTGGTTGACTGATACATTCTATCGCACATGGGCACGTGTCAAAAAGCCTTACCTTTCAAACATAAACCTTGCAATGAAGTTTCACCAACACACAAGTGCTTCCCTGGATTATCAATCCCATAATTGGATCTTATACTAAGCATTCTTGAAATCCTTTTCTCAAGGCTGTCTCATCCAGATCTTTACCTATGAAGACCAACTTGTTGTTTCGTGTCTCTTCAGGTTCCCAAGCCCTGTCAGGAGAGCCTTCAAATAAAGCATGAACACCCTGCACATCAAACTCGTATGAGATTACAACAATGTGAAGTATACTATAATGCGAAGATTGGTGTCATTAGAGAATGAATGGATAAACAAGACCTTACTTCGACTCAGTTATTGCATTGATCAATACAACTTTGAGCATCTTTATATAGATCTCTTTGCAGCAGGAAGAATATGTGTAGGAGTGGAAACAGAAATAATAAATGTAGTATAGATAAAAGAAAATCTATAATGTAGACACAAGTGCTCCCAGAGGACTCAAGTTAAGGGTTGAAAGACCACTAATCAACACTCCAGGTTAAACCCTAATTCGTATGAACATGCATATGATTGAACTATGCAGATTAAAATATGAAACAAAGAATTTAAAATAGGATACGTAAGACATTTGTGTGAAGAAGAAATTACGGACACAGATAAAGAGGAATATCCTGTAAGTCGAACTCTTGAAGAACTATTACTCTTCTTAAGTTTATGTTGCATGGGTTAGGAAAGGAGATTGGCTTTTAACTTGAAGTGTTCAAAGCACACATGCTCAGAAGTGAAGTTAATAAAGCTTGCAATAAATCACATGATATACCTGGAACACAAATCGGGCATTGAAGCCATCAATAGATAACACTCCCTTCATGCGATAGATATCATCACTTCTTTCATTCAGCAAGTCCTCTAGCCAGTCATTGATCTGCAGATCAGTCACCGACAAATAGGAAAGACGAATTATGATCAATAAATTCTTAGGTCATCAAACCAAAGGTAACAATGCCAGAAATTGACGATGTGTTGCAGATACAGCCACAAGAACCTCAGCAGTACCAATGAATATGACTGCAGCAATTACCTTATCGAGATTCACTGCCCCATCACATACTATGCTTACTGAAGATACACCTGGGTCATGTGTGTGGTCATGGTCATGACTATGCCCATGATTATGGCTATGAGACTCATGCTCATGATGGTGATCTGCAATTTCCAGATATCGCCACACGGTCAGATTTATTAGTGGGCACATAAAAACTTCCCATAATACCATTTTCTCATAGAAGTTTTGATTAACAGAGATGCAGCCTACAATTCCTCTAGTTAAAAGCTAGATTAACCTGCATGTGCATGAAATTTGTGCATTTAGAAAGGCGGGTAAAATGTTTAATAAACTACACCAATTTAATAATACAGTGTGGGTGGGACCTTGTGTGTCAACCAATTGGAGATTGTGAGTATGAGGTGTCATCAAGATTGATTAACAAGTGCTCCAAGTGTCATCAACACATTGAATACTAACAAATCTCTGAAAACTAGTGCGGTTCACTCGTTTAATATTATGGTGATTTCTTATTACATAACAGGAAAGAAACAACCCACAAAAGATGGGGGGAACGGGGCAAGAGGACTGGAATGGACTTTCTGGACATGAAGTCCACCTCTCTCACCTGAGGCTCCCGGAAAAGAAAGTGCTATCAATAATACAGAAAAACGTCAATTGTCATCCTATGTATGATCATAGAAAGCAATTGATAAATCCATATTAATGAGACCGACACTGTAAACAAATAGATTTAAAAGAGCTGTGATGCTTTGACAGGCTTGTGGATGAAAGATTTGATTGCTACCATGATCATGTCCACAATCAGGCGCACAGTCTTCTGTATGTACATGCCCATGCTCATGATCATGGTCGTCCTCATGTATGTGCTTTGCAGTGCTTCCAGATTTCTCTGCAGTCACCTCTTTCTCTACCCTACCAACCCACACTCTCATGTATCAGCAGCACATCAAGGAACGATATAAAAACTATTCTATTAGGAATCCCAACTCTTGAACCAGCAGAAATAGTATTCTGAAGTGCAAGTCCTGCAAATGGTGTGGGCAACTAGACTTTTTAGATATCAGGAGAGAAAAATGCTATAGGAAAACTTGTAATCACCCATACTACTCGAGGAACTAGAACGACAAGACTAGCCATCTACATCTCTTGATGCAAGAGCACAACCAAATATGCTTTTTGCACTTCATAAGGACAACTTGGAGAAAGGTCAAGAACTCACTTCTCTAAATCAAAGCCTCCAATTCCTAGAACATAATCCATATCAACAGCACCAAACTTGGCTCGTTGAAGACGTGCTAATCCATTTATACGCTGCCAGGGAGACGTCAAGTACAGTTCTCATATTAGGAAACATAACATTCAGCAGATGTTGGTTTCCCTCCTTTAACTACTATGAAGCTCTGTGCCTCTGATGAAAAGTGATAACTAAATGTTTCTGGGCATGATGTAATAATGGACTTTGTCAGTACACACAAGAGAACCTCAACTACTTGAGAAGCATATATCTTCACAATAGACAATGAAGCTTAGGCAGATATAAGCACACATGCACCTACGTAAAAAGGAACATTGCCATCCACAAAAAGTGAGGTACATGAGCCTGCCACAATCACATCCATAACTTCTAAATTGAGTTCCACCAACAACCAGAAACAAATGAGTTAGAAAATGCCTTGAACACTCAGCAAAGTGCTACAACTTTGGCATAAGAACAACTACAGCTTATAAATATGAATCTAATAGCATTTCAATAATACGTACCTGTATCCGCCGTGCAAGTGTTTCAATGTCTTCTTCACTAGCTAGATCAATCTGCAAAAACATAAAAGATGTTTATAACCATGACAACAGAAATATTTCTATTCAAAACGCCTAAGAATTTTGGGCAGTCTTATTCCAGCACAGAGCCAAGTTTGCTACAACTCTGATTACACTTAATGGCTACACTGGGTCAAGAGATGTTTGCAACCTGAGTAAACACTCACATAAATACTCCAGCAAACTAACCTCCAGACCATTAAAAACAACCAAGGTGGTTACCAGATATATAAAGGCATCTTGCAGAGTAAGATAACAGGCAAATGACTTTTACCTTGTTTAGAATGATACGATCTGCATACGCTATCTGTTCCACAGCTTCATTCACAATTCCATCAGGTTTGACCTCATCAATGTGTTGTGTAGCATGCTTTGCATCCACTAAAGTCACCACCCCATCTAGACGTACTTTGTCCACCAGGTCCTCTTCTAGAAAAAATGTCTGTATGATTGGTGCAGGGTTTGCAAGTCCTGATAGGCAACCAAAGTGTACAAAGTCACAACCATGTGCATAGGAAAACCTGTAGCGCTCATTGTGCTCATTGGGTTTGTGCAAGTGATCTAGGAATAGCTGCAGTAGATCTCCCTGAAAGATGTATTACAGAAATCAAACTTGTCCCCAGATAATTGAGCAATCAACGATAATCAAACACGGAGAAAGCTCGTAAGAACTGCCCATGAGACAGCTGAGGTAGAGACACAGTAGTCTTTAATCTTTGAACTAATGCTCAATAATGTGGACTATTCTCTTTCTAGTGTGTGGCAACATAAAATTGGATAATAATATTGACTTGATACTTTGCATCCACCATAAAAACAACAACCCCGCAAGGCAGACAAAATATTATTGGTTGGGCTACCCAATAATTCTTAAACAATGCAGCAAATAGCAGGTGCCATCAAGCTTGCTGATTTTTAATAATCCAGCAGCTCATCTCTGATGCACATGCTGTAAAGATGGAAAGTCAATTCTAACCTAAAGCAGGGTTCCAGAGCACCTGGATGTGAGAGAAGATGGAGTGGGATTTTCCTCCATTACACAAAAATAAGCCAGAAGATAATAATTCCCAGATTTGGACATATTACTTATTTCTCAACAAACTACTGTGTAACTGGGCAGAAAGGCACAGCCCTGTCAGTAAACCGTAACCAAAAACATCAAGAGGCCCCTGGCTTGTCTACAAGGAACCAAGCTGGGAAAGTTAAGTACCCACTTAGGAAGTGAAAGCCCTTAAAAGGATACATGAGGGTGAGACTATAAAATCATGAGATAAGCCCTAAAAATGCCAAGGAGGAGGCAGAGAGTGGCAAAAGGTGGTACCAAAAAGTTATTTAGAGAAATTATCAACTTTCAAAGAATAGCATTATATTTCCAATGCTGAGAACAAGACACAATCTTTTCCCCATGTTTATCCTTCTCTCTAATTTCACCTTTGTAACTTAAAAACCCAACCACAGCTCCAAAGAGTTCTCAATTACAGCAAATTCCCTATCATAAAATTGGGTTCAAACCAAGATTGACATTGAGTGAAAGGAGTTTTCACACCTGTGGTTTCGATGACAATGTGATCAAATTTGTCTTTCTTCGTTGTGAGTAATTCCCCCAACATACGAACCAGATCACCTCGAACAGTACAACACAGGCATCCATTGTTGAGCATCAGGATATCCTCATCACCTTGTCGCTTTGCTGCAACCAGCGAGCTATCTATATCAACCGCACCATACTGCACAATCAAATCGTAAGTCCAATTGTTCAAAGGGATGAGGAAGTAACTGACCAGACTCCAGAGAAATGAGCACTGCACCCTTCACTGCAAATGTGATACTTGAACAGGTTTAAAATCATTCAAGTTTTATAACATCTAATAACACAAGTTAAAAGTATGATGAGTATGCCCGCACCTTTCCAGGATAATGACATACATGACTCCAGTATAGCGTCAGACAAGAAATATTTCCTAAACATTTAAGCAACACATGAAGGATATGACCCAAACTGTGGAAGTCAGCCCAACCATGGACATACAGATAGATGCCTTCCATCCAGGTACAAATAAGATAACCTTTCCTGTATGTTATGACCAACACCAAACTCAACTCCACAACCATAAAACATCTTCTGCCATTTCTTGAAAGAAGACCCAAAAGGCAGCAACAGACATTTACAAACCTGATATAACTACACACATCTGCTACTCCTCTTCATAAATAAAGTGGATCCCTAAATTCATTGTTTCAAAATGCAGTCAATCAGGACAAGATTTTCTGACCTCATTCTCAATAACAGCAATGCGCTTTCCATGTTGTGCAGTAAGAACATGGTTGAGGAGCGTCGTCTGCAAGAATCAGAAATTGGTTAATTAAAATACTGGACCTCTAATTCCCTAAATAAGAAGACATGTCCTTAGACAACACAGAAGCAATGAAACATATGTATGTGTAAAATCAGCCAAGTTTATCACATACATTCTACAGATTGCAACTTCTCATGAAATGCTTCACCCACTTACTCTGCTCTGTGAGCTCTAACAAAGTCAGTGCACACTTGCAAGATACCCAGTGAATAGATAGACCACTACCCATCAACAAAAGTACTACTAGTTGTCTCCTAATGAGATTTCCACCACAACTGAATGACCACAATACTGCCTCGTGTAGATGCTTATTGTGTACAAAATAATCAGAACCCTTTACATTCAGAATTTCAAATTTCCCTGATGTAAAGTACCTCCAATTTTTCAAAATGCATGGATTAGTCTATAGAGACAACCTTTTGAAACTCATGCCTATTAATTCAGGTACTAACCCAGACTGCTTTGCACTTTTCCCTACTTGTGATAACCGTCTGAAGGCTTTTTCTGTAATAGCCTCAACACTCGTAGTTTAGTCACCTCAACACTTAGATGCTTGAGAAACATAAGAGAGTAACCTTCTTCAAGAGGATAATCTTCTCCTTTGCACTAGTGCAATCATCACAAGTTTGCACTTGAGCCATGCGGCCAGGGAATACTTCCCTTCTGTCATGACATAAATCCCTTGTTTTTCTTTAAAGCGTTGAACCTTGTTGGCATTTGAGAAGGGTACTAGGTAGCGCTAATAAATCAAATTTCGATAAGAGACCTAACCCCACATGGTACACAGTTCAAGAAACGCCTAACATTAACTACCAATTTCAGTACAAAAGTTGGCAATCAATCCCTCCACGTGAGTGATCGGGGAGATATTTGGGCATAACCGGTTGAGATCCTAGTGTTTGCAAGTCCAACCGGTTACATGTTGACATCCTCCGGTTTTCCTTTATAAAATTGGGGTATATTTTCTATAGATTCCTCTAAAGTGATCGGTAATTTCCTGCAGTCTTGAACTTCAAACCGGTTATTTCCCAAACTCAACCGGTTCATTTATAACTAACTGTCGGTTCTCCCCGATCATTGCTCCACGTCATTGGTCTTGCCTTCAAAGGTGGGCTTAAACCCCAAGACCTTAGCCCAAATCCCATGGCCACTTTGAGGTTGAGCCATCTAACGCAGGAATAGTACTTGGATGGGGACCTTCCTAGCACTTGATTTCCAGTGCACCCTACCACCTATGGTCCAGCCATTCATAGTGGAGTATCCACTTAAACAGGAAATTCTCCACGGACCATGTGGGAACATAGGGGCTTGCCCTTGGGGGGAGATGGTTGCATGCCGCATTGTCAGCACCTTATCAAAGTTTAAGGTGTAAGAGAAGGCAATCTTCTTCGGGCCCTCTAATTCTTGTGATGCTTGATTTGGGATTACATATAGACTTAGAACAACTCAAAGATGAAGCAAGACCATAATTTGCGCCGGTGGCAACATTGGAGTCATCTCTTGGTCTTGTTAAACAGAATTTTAAAACCTAATGAACTTGCCCTTGGGAGAGATAAGTCCAGGCGGTTGTTCAAGTGTTCACCTTAGTGTTCCACTTTGAAAGGAGATAGAAGTCTTCTTCAAGGGCCTTCTAATTCTCGTAATTCTCGTGATGCGTATTTTGGGATTATATATAAACTTAGACCACCTCGAAGATGAAGCAACACCATAATTCACGCCCCGGTGGCAACATTGGAGTCATCTCTTCTTCTTCTCGCCTTTAAACTACTTTACCAGAAATTAACAACCTAATTCCATCCACATTCGACCTAGAAGACACTGACTTACTTTGCCGGAACCGAGAAATCCTGTAATCACAGTGATGGGAACGCGAGTATCCTCCCCGACAACATCAATTACGTCTTCTTCCTCCTCCTCCTCCTCCTCCTCCTGCTGTTGATTCCCAGCCACAGACGCAGCCTGAGCCGCTACCGCTACCGCTATCCTTCCTCTCCCCTCCCGCGCGAACGAAACCCCAAGGCGAGGCAAAACCATCACGCTCTTCCTCAATGTGGGGATTGAAACCCTAGGAGGCAGCACGGACATCGACATCCCGTGCGACGTGATGGAGCTCCGGGCTGTCAGCTCGCTCCTGCCTCGCGGTGCCAGCGTTGGCATAGCCGTGTGCAACGCCGCCATGGCCACGGACGCCATCTCCTCTCTCTCTTTCTCTCTCTCAAAATTCCTTACCCGAATCGAATTGAATTGGCAATCTTGTTGTGTGCTGCGAAGAAGAATGGCGACGGCGAAGGTGGCGATAACTTAGCAGCTCTTCGTCTGTCTGTCTGTTTGAAGGGAGGCCCAGCCACACACCAGCTCTGCCTCAAGCTCAGTGGTATGACAACGTGGACACTTAGTGCCATGTAGGATGCCATGTAGATTTTTCATCCATTCAAATTTTCTCAGTCCTTTGAATCTTAAGTTCTAGTGATAAAGCAAACTTGGTCATGTTCCAGGCTTCATGACCAATGGAAAGATTTTTAAATCACATGTTTAAGGGCCCTCAAGCTCTCGTGTGAAGTGTTCCTTAAGCTTAACTTCTAATATTCCCATGAGGACGTTTTAGTCCAAATGATACTTTAGTGAAAGGTAAATGCAAATGCAAATGAAGTTATTTTTGTTTAAATCATTTATTTTAATCCATGAGGAGCTAATATAGGAGTAAGGCTAGTTCATCAGTGAAGTGATGAAAAATTCATATATTTGCATGAAAGGAATACATAACACTTGTTTGAAAATTTCCCAATGATTTTATCGGTGATTCAAGGAAGGTATTGAAAATATGAATGTGTGTAGTGTGGAAATGATGGAGATAACATGATATTTGCATGTAGTTTGTTCCTTCCATGTCAGGGTTTCATATTCCATAACTTCTTTGTCGTGACTCCATGATTTGACATGATTTCATGTTTTTAGTTTTTAATTGATTATTGACAAATTAGGGTCACTACTAGGGTATTGTATTTATCACAAATATGTTGAAAATCAATGTGCAAACCAGTGAATATTTGTCGCCAATTGAATGCGACGAATCACAAAGTCCTTGGTAAAATGAGGTTCTCATGTCCAAATTTTATCTCTCAAAAAACAAAATCTGTAAACATGCATTTATCGAAGACATTCATGGAACCCTAGAATGTCCCCAAATTTCTTAAATTATATTTAAAGGTTCATAATTCATAAGAGACGCACAAATAAAAATATTAGCAATTTCATGCAAATTGCATATTTATTCTCTCTTTGTATTGGATGATGTGAAGAAAAATAATAATCCATGCATAATTGAATAAACAAAAGACCCTTGAGGATCATGCTAAGGTGCCTTCGGTTGTGCAACAAAGCATTCTTTTTGTTGTTGTTGTGAGGAATTGGTGTGTTATGGATACGATTGTGCAATGTTGTTGCATAATGGAGATGTAAAGACCTCGGGATGGGTCTTATTATTTGATGCCCCATGAGCAACTTTTTGGGGGATGCTAAAAAAAGGGTCCCTTGTGAATAATTGGGAACTACAATTTCATGGAGTGTATATCACAAGTTTGGACCCATGCAATCTTGGCCCCGCCCATTGCACCCATGCATATGACTTAATATCTGAGCCACCCCAACCCCCATGCAATGCCCGCCACCTCCCCAAGTTTCCTCCACCATACCCACCTTTTGGCACTTGTGTTACCCCACACTTCCACCCTTTTCTCCCTTTTAATTTGATCATAACATTATTCAAACCCATAACAATGTTATGAGTCTGAATATGGGGAATATACTGCTGAATATTGTCATATTTTGTTGAATATTGAATATGGGGAATATTCCGTTGAATATTGTCAATACCACAAAACATTGTTATGGGTCTGAATCATGTTATGATCTCATGTTTGTTTGATTGTTTTTTTGGCACAACCTTGTGTTTGTTTTGAGGGGTAAATATTCTACACATGGCCCTTTTAGGTTTTTAGGCAAGAACGGTGGGGAACGGTGGAGCGACGGCCTCATGGCCACCACTGCCGCCGCCACATCCTCCATTTTATATCGGGGTCATTGATGGAATTAGCACCATTTTCTTCACAATATGTAACATGATGTCATACTCATTACATGGTCATAACAAATAAGAATACAATTATCTAACCATGTGTATATCGAGCACAATAATATCCTTTATACTATGACCATCAATTGTTTTCAAGCATTTTCCCTCATTATTTGAATTACAACAAGTAACAAGATGCGTTGATAATGTCACCGAGTAATTTTTGTAGAAGGTGATAGGTTGAGAGGGTTTTATATAAATATGTGTGATTTTATTGAGCTTCAAATTGTCATCGAGTTTTTTTGGAAGTTTTAAATAAGATCGTCAATTATTAAATGATAACAAACAAGATGCAGTTTGATGATTGTTTTGAAACAACTTAGGGCCACTTCACGCACGAGACTGAGAGCCCGTGACCATTAAACTTCAAGCACTCTCATTGGTGGAAGAGGCGGAGCCAATCCAAGTTCACTTCACACTACACTTGAGGGACCGACGGAGTATGTGAATGCGAGATGGATGTAAAGTCTACATGGATTCCTACGTGGCATCAAATGGATCGTGTTTCATGGTCACGTGGATTATTTTCAAAAACCACCTCTTGGAGGTAGGCCTAACACAAAACCGGCAGGAGACCATGGCACTCCGGACGCTCACAACCGTTTATTTATTCTATTTTATCATGCGTGAGGACCCACATGACTAGAACATTCATTGAAATAGCATTTGGTTGAGGGCCCGGTCACCTATGACTTCACATTGCACTTGAGGATTCGTGACCACATTACATGATTTTGGAGGTGGCTTGGGACGGCCTTCGGACACTTTCTTTTGGGCTCTCACAATTTCATGGTCACGGCTCTTGGCTCGTGTGTGAAGTGGCCCTTAATATTCCAGCTTCTAGAAACCATTACAAAGTGATTTATCTCCATTAAAATCATGTCTTGATTATTCAATGCAAAAAATTCTTGGGACTTGTGTTACGAGTTGGGTTTAGCTTTTTGCTCGACCCAACTCTCAACACAAGTCCTGAGCCTCACCCCAAAAGAATGTTGCCATGTAGGCATCCATGTCATACTTGGGACTTAAAGACTTGAGACCATTGGACTTTAAGACTTGGGACCCATGTGAACTGGCCCTTAGTGTTAGGAACTACAATTGGTGGGCTTCCATTTTGTTGGCAACAACATGTGGATGTCTAGCTTGTGGTGCTTCCAAATATTTTCCATTCTCGTGCTATATCGGAACATTGGGTTTGTTATGTTGGTAATATTTGTTTTCACCACACCTCCTCTAGAATCAACATTGATTCTAGATGGGGGATGGTTTAAAGAAAATTATCCAAACACAACTTCAAACTTATTCCCATTTCCACGGGACGTATTGCGAAGGTTAGTAATGTTGTGAAGTTTTTGTCCAAAGCTCGTATTATGGAGAGGTTGACCAATTTTAAAACTCTCAATAGTTTAAGCAAGCATAAAGTGATTACCCTTAAAATGAGATATCACAAGGGGATGGTAGTTTAAAAAGTAAAAAGTAATAAAAAAAGTAAGCTCTTGAATTAAAAGCTCAAGTGTGAAGAGATGTTGAGTGAACAAGCTTGAGTAAAGTTAAGAGGACGTTGGCCAATGAGGAGGCTCATTTTTTTGAAACTCTTGACTTCTTTTGTGTAAACTAAGGACCACTTCACACATGAGACTAAAGGCCCATGACCATTGCATTCTAAGATCTCTAATTGGTCAAAAAGGTCGAGACCGTTCAAGTTCTCGTCACACTAGAAGGTGAAGAAGGCCTCATGACCCAAAGAAATTATGATGGATGAAAAGTACACATGGATCCCTATATGGCTTATTATAGACAATGTTTCATGGTTTGCCAGAATTTGCACACAAATTCCTAGAGACCATGTCAAAGTCAAGGGCCTTAGACAATTGGTATGGGCTTTTGGATGAGAGCCAAGGGCCCTCATAATTACATGATCGCAACCCTTACCTCAGTGTGAAGTGGTCCCAAAGGAAGTCTAAGGGCATGGTTGCTTGTGTCCGACTCAAGTGTCACGTTCCTCTTTCACACAAGAATATTACAATCATGAATGCACACGAGACACTAATATTGAGAACTTTCAAACTTTGTACATTACAAAAGCTTTACAACTTAAACACAATATTGTGATTGCTATGAGCTCGAATCACATGACCATAGGATGAAGACAATAGATGATTCTCTCTCCTCCCACGAGCTTTCTCTTATACCCAAAAGGCACTCCTAGTCTTGTCCATCTTTAACCATAGTATTTAAGAGATGCTTTTAGAAGTCTCAAAGATTACTAAATTTAAATTGAAGCTTCAATATCTATATAAATAAATAAATTTGTTGTGTGATCAATTCTTATCTTTTGGCTCAATCATAATCCTCTAGTTGGAACTGTAGCCCTTAACCAAATGCTATTTCAATGAATGTTTTAGTCATGCAGGTCCTCACACAAGATAAAATAGAATAAACCAACGGTTGTGAGCGTTCGGAGTGCCATGGTCTCCCACCAGTTTTGTGTTAAGCCCACCTCCAAGAGGTGGTTTTTAAAAACAGTCCTAGAGACCATGAAACATGATCCATTTGATGCCACGTAGGAATCCATGTAGACTTTCCATCCATCTCACATTCACGTACTCTGTTGGTCCCTCAAGCGTAGTGCAAAGCAAACTTGGACCGGCTGCGCCTTTTCCACCAATTGATGAGAGTGCTTGAAGTGCACTAACGGTCACGGGCTCTCAGTCTCGTGTGTGAAGTGGCCCTAAGACTTTGACCCCCATGTTGGGACTTGGGATTTGGGACTTGGGACCCCATGTGAAGGGGCCCTAAGCCACCCACATGTGCCGGCCACTTTTCGTTAGACCCCTACCGGGGCTCCAATTAGAAAGAGAGCTCGAGAAAGTCCATCATGGGCCAATCACGCAAGTGGCAAAGTAGGGTTGCCTGTTTGGGTCACAAGAAAGAGCGGGGGAGGTGGAAAGAGCCCCAAAAAGCACGATAACCCCAGCACTTTACCAAAAGGCCTGAACTTGCATGAAGTCCTATGTAGGGAGCAGGGAGAGGAATGATCCTACAACCACAACAACACATTGAACACATTACATTACATTACATGGGAGTATATATACCGTACTACCTTTACCACGTCGGGTGATCATACACGGATTACTTGTTAAATTTATACTTCAAGGTTTGGCCATCCCGGACTTCACATGGGAAAATCTACATTTTTCCCCATATTGATTCCCCCCCCCCCCCTTTTACATAGTTGAATTAGTGCCAAAGTGCTAAAGGTACTATGGTGCCGGCCTTGCACAACACATGGGTGTTCCACAAACTAGATGTGCTAGAAGTTTAAGAACTAAGTGAACATTAGTATGCAGTTGGTTAGCAACTTGAGATCCATCAAAGGCCGTAGCCATTATCTTCACAAGTTTTGGACTTCATATGAGTCTAGGGGTTTAGGATTGTGGGTTGAGAATGTAGACCAATCTCTTTTGAACATACGTTTTGTTTTGTTTTGTTTTGTTTTTGGGGGTTCTTTCTTTACATCCCCACCACTCAATAGGGACGCCAAATGATGTCACCAACATGTCTACCATGAATTCACATGTTTAGGGGAGGTTAGTGTGAAGATTATCTTTGTGTTTTAGTCAACCCCCCCCCCACCCCTTTTGTCAACCCCCTGCCCCCTTTAGTTAAGCACCCTTGGGGTGGTTATTCATGAGCATCATTCGAAAGTTTCAAGACCAAGGTCTGAGGAGAGAGTTGAGGAGAGTACAATCCAAAGCCAACAAACTAAATAATCATTTTAATCTTCTCTCGAGCTATAGATTGGTTTAGAAGACCAGCCCCACCCATCAACCACAACCACAAGGATTCACACATGACAAGTGTCATGCCAAAAAAATAAAGGATGTTGTGGTTGATTGTGATAGTTAACCACAAACCACCTTTTGTAGTGTAAGAGGCCCTTCGTATGACAAAGGAACTACTCTCTTTTGAACCATACCGCCTTGGCATGTCTATGGAATCAAAACCGCCACTTTTATTCGACATTGCATTCCGGCTTCAGTATGCCTCGCTGCCTCTTACTTAGTTTGTTCCATCACATGGCTCTTCTTCAAAGTCAAAGCCATGTGTGTATGGGACCTCTTAATGACACCCCCTTGTATATAAGATTTTCACAACAAAAAATGAGACTACACATACAAATCATACCCTACATAATAGTCTCATGTATGTTTACAAAAATATTGAACTCTTAGAGTGATTTGCCTCAATCGTGTATACAAAAGATAAGCAATTGCAAAATGAAAGAAGAAGAAAAATGACATTTCTTGGATATATGCTCATAAATCACTATGTATTTTTTGGGGGGTGTAAGGTATATACTACATCGATGAAATATAGGTATTCCTCTTATGAGAAACCTGGGGGGGGGGGGGCTTGTGGTATACTTATTTCTCCCCTAGAATTCATAGTACCCTATTTATTTGTACACAACTACGTGGGATGATACCCCTCCAAATATGTATATTTTCTAAGTTAAATTGCAATCAAATACCCGTTTACACACCCATGCCATACAAGCTACATTGACCTCCCCCCCCCCCCCCCCAAAGAGGTTTGTACTGAACTTGCTAATGTGGTATCCATCTTGATTAAACATACAACCCTAGCCTACTGTTATGTATGAAAATACTCCTATTGTGGTTTCAGATGTTGTAAACCCATCCAACAAGGCCATAGGGTGACAGTAGAAGAAAACTTGCCCATTACAGTCATGCGTCGCGACTTGGCAAGAAACCACGTAAATAAATCATATTGGTTTATCCACCCGAGGACTTTGATTCCTCATTGTCCAAAAAACGCAGCCAAAAACCTACGGTTGACAGCCATAATGATTTATTTATGCAGTTTCTCGCTATGAGTTGCAATGCCGAAGTTTTCTTCTAGTGTGAACATGGCCTTGTTTACCTCCACATCGAATGTCAAAGTTTGTTTTTATTGAAAAATATGTCCACCAATGAAGACGAGTGGCCACGTAAACGTAAAGCCCACACTTATGCCTTTGGTACCTTCATACACGTGCCCCCGTACTTTCTTACCTTGTAACTCTCCATGGCCTTGGCCCCCTTTACTACAACTACAGTCTAACATCATTAATACAACACTTGTTTATACGACTCCCTTGATATTATGATGCATTTTTGCGAGACCAAACCTTTTTAGTTCCAAACCCCCTCTTTTATACAACTATGACGTTTGATAATGCGACATCTAGAATCTTTGTTTTGTCATGTCAAAGAGGTAGTTAATGTTAAGATTCATTTCATCTATGTTATGTACATCTAAAATACATCCATTTTCACTTGAGAACTACTTGGGAACGTCACCTATCATTGGGAACTTAATGATAACTAGGGTTACTGATGTAGAATGGACATGGTTAGGGCTAGAGTGGCCTCTTGCTTAGTATGTTGCCTTGTACACGCGTGATATAGTATCATCACCAATATCTTGAGGCTAAACGTCATGCATCATTGTTGTCTAGTTTCTTACTAAGGAACTCTTTATAGTTGGGTGTTATTGAAATGATTAGTTTTCAAAAGTTCGTAGGAAATTTAAATAAGATGACAATTACTAACTTGGGTAGGCAACACCGTAGATCTTTGGACTCCTATTTTAAGAGTTCTTGAGAGTATTTGTATTTGTTTGGAAATATAATTTATAATTTCATACCATCCATATTGCTTAAAGTTGTTGTATATATTTTAAAGCTCATATTTCTTATGTTTTTGTATTCCCTCAATAATATGACAACTTTACGCCATTTGTCATGTTAATGAGAAGACGATACCTCGACGGTACGAACTTTTTTTGTGTTTCCCAAACGTGTCATACTAAAGAGGGAGAACAATACCATATATATATATATATATATATATGCAAGTGGAAACGAGGTTATTGTGATTCTTTTATGACAATTCGGAATTTTGAACAAGAGACCTCGGGGTTCATGTTAAGTTCGAGCTAACATTCATGTCCAAACATGAAAATTGTATATGTTTTCAAGGCGGGGTAGGAATGAAACATGAGCTTGATTTTGTGTATCCTTGTCCAAGAATGTTTCGGTCTTGAGGTCATGGTGCAAAGGGGGGGGGGTGACGTTGCTCTTAGGCACTTGTTTACCAACAAAAGGCATGACTCAAGTCTAGTGAGCCATATATAAATTGGAGAAAAAAAATCACACACACACACATATATATACTCCCTTGGATGTTGATCGGTGGATAGAGGGGGCTATGTATCGCTACACTAAATATTGCATTTAGTGCCGTTTACTATTTGGAATTATGCAATGCTATAACTATTTACCATATATATATATATATAATGCATAACTACCAAATTGGTTGTTTGGACATTTATAGAACATTAACAACTTTACTTGGCAAAAAAATTACATCAATAGTCAAAAAGATGTAGCACTATGTAACCCCAATAATAAGTGACACTAAATATGATATTTAGTGTAGTAAATCGTGACTCCACGTCATGTTATTAGTAAGTGAAACTCAAATGTCGAAGCAAATGATATTGGGTTTTGGTTAGAGTTGATATTTAGATCCAAATATGAAGATTACACATGTTTTAAGGGGGATAAAACATCGGCTTGAGTGCATAACATCCTTGTCCAATATATGTTGAGATTTGAGTTTGGGGTTTCAAGGTGGGTTGCCCCTTGCTCTTAGGCACCCATTCACCAACACACCCTTGCAACTATATGAGTCAAGCCTATTGAATCGTACATAAAGCATGGAGGAAACACAATCATACAATACACATATACTCCCAAGAGGTTGACTAGTGGAAAGGGGACGTATCCAACAAGGCATGGGACAAACTACATTGACACGCGCAATTAGATTGCCCCACAACTAATTTATCGACGTTCCACACTATTTTGAATATTTGCTACCTTAGTCAAATCGACACGATTTGTTTATCGCGGCTCCTACAAGGATGATAGACAATGTATTCTGCATGGGTAAATAGACAACATGTTCACCAAGGCAACTTAATTGCACGTATTAGTGTAGCCATTGTTCATGTTGGCACCAAAGTGCCAACATGCATCCGAACTTCATTTTTCGTCCACTAATTAAGAAGAGCGATCACACTAACTTAAAGCCCACATATAACATAGACGTACTAAATTTGGTTACTTACTTTAGTCAGACACCTATTTATTGAGATGGTATGTGGATAGTGTGGCTTCAAGCACATACATAAAAATAAATAAATAAAAATTGTCCACATTTCCTTTTTGAAACAAAGTTTGATATATTATGCATCTTAACATTCATATAATGAAATATTATTATGATTGATTGATTTTTGGATGAAAGATCACTTTGCAAATGACAATAATTACAACATTATAAATCTATAATGCCCATTTACAAAAAGAAAAAGGGAATGGCAAATCATGTTAGGTTCACATTGTGTGTTGGTAACGTTGGATAGTTTACAATTAGTGAACGGTCGGTAAAGACCCGGCGATGCGATGCAAGCTTTTCTTTTCTTTTCTTTGCGTTTTTTTACTGGAGCGAACCGTATATAGAGAGGGCCGTTGACTGGCGGGAGGAAGGGGGGAGGGGGGAGGGGCTACATAGTAACCTACTATTCACTAGTAGGTCGTGACTCCGCATCATCATGTTACTACTTACTAGTAAGTGAAATTATGCGCCTGGTTCTCGTCATCTGGGACGAGAAGCTCGTCTCTCTCCGCTCGCCGGGCCGAGTAGGAAGAAGACTCCAGAGCTTTCCAGAATACGTCGGAGCCCTCCCATCACCTCTCCCGCCCTTTCCACACCCGAGAAGGCTCTTCGCTTCCCTTCTCGCTCTGCTCTCTGAAGCATCTTTCTCTTCTTTCTTCCTCAACTATCGCAACGCACCATCGGGAAAGCGGAAGGTGGAACCCCAACTGTCACAGGTGATGGCGTAACAGGACTCAGAAGACGAAGAAGGAGAGGAGGAGGGGAGGTCAACTGCGGAGGAGGAGGAGGAGGAGTTTGCGGGGGAGCGAGGCTTTTGGGTGTACGCGAGTGACGCAAGGAAGGAAGGGAGAGCCATGAGTTTGCGGATGTATAACCATGCGAAGCGGAAGGAGCCTGACGAAGTGGTGGATCTGCTGCGCAATGTGAGCTTGTCGCCGTCCAAGAAAGTGCGAGCTTCGACAGTACGTGTGGCTCGATCCTTCTCTCCTATTTGTTCCATTCTGTTCTCTTTTTTGTTGCCCTGGCGCTCACCCTTCTCACTCCGTCTTTCAACCCTTGCATGGTGTTGCCTGTGTGAATTCGGTGGTCGCGGATTAGGACGTGCCGTGGTTGCCCTCTGAGTGTCGCCGTGGGGTTGTTGTCCCGTGTTTGCCCTATATCCGCGGGTTTGGTTTGGTGATATGAGAGGTGAGGAGGGCCAGGGTCTTGTTCCGAGTGCGTTGGTAGGTCCGAAGGCGTGTTTGCGAGGAGTGAGTATATGCTTGTGGTGTCCTTTCGCATTTACGTGTTGGTTCTAGTGGTTGCATGTAGTGTTCCGAGTGGGGAGCTTTGTTTTGAAGTGGTGGGTCTCTGCGAGCAGCTCGCCGCGCTGAGTCACTTGGGCAATTGTGAGCTCTGGTCTATGGGAGCTCCGGTCAAGCCGTCGCCGTGATTATGAGCCCTTCAATTACCATCCAGGCCGCATTTTTTCCGCCACCTGTTGCAATTAGTTGTACGCGCAAGTGCGGGAATAATCTACACCACATCGACCGGCCTTTTTGTGGCTTTTGGTCATCTGTTGGCGGTTGTTTCGAAGAATTGGGCTCGTAGTTTGAAGAATTTTTTTATCTCGGAACGAGGACTGTATTGACAAATCTCTGGCCGGCTCTTCTTTAGAAGGACTTCGCAGCTTGGTTCTAGTGTTTTTCTTGTAAACGCAAGAGGGTTTCTTTAACTTAGAGTGGGATACGCTCTTGGAAATGAGCACATTCTTGAAGTGCAGTGTCATGTACCTCCTGTTAGATGTCGGAACTAAATGGAGGCTTGTTTACGAGACTTTTATATCGTCTATGTTGTGGTAGTCCAAGAATTTAATCAAAGTTGGGTAATTTCAATGCTGTCGAACACATCATAGTTCGTGTGGTTGGTTGGAAATTAGCTCCTCTAAATCTTGAAGCTGCCAGCTCCTCGAGGCGTTGTTTAAGGCTAAGAATGGATATCGAGAATTAACTCGTGAATTATCTTTCTGGTTGGATATAGCTTTTTTTTTGAGAGAGAGTCTCTTGTTCTGTATAGAATCAAAAACACGTGAAGGACCTCCTGGATCTGCACCAGTGTCTTTGAAATCTGGGACCTGGGAATTGGACCTAGGAGCATCTGTGTTATCAGAAAATTTCCATCCGTAGGAACCATACCGTATAAATTGAACAGAATTTTGGTCGAATGTTCACGCGTGAGACCTAGATGGCTAGGTTGCCTCTTTTAACACTTTCAAGAGCTGATGTATTATAGCCCCACGAGAACCTTGGAAGTAATCTGTGAATCTGATAGGATTGCATTTGTTGGGATTTCCTCCTAGTTGCTGATTACAAACCAGGACTACAGTACAAAGGTAGGGTGTAGAATCTCCTTAACCAGCCCACACTGGAACTAGTGATGCTGATTGGATGCTCCGTTACTGTTCTCTGCAGGACTCATGGGTTCCAAACGACTTGTGGCAATCAGCAAGTTCTCAACCCCAACAACAGGGGAACCTTTTAGCTCCACAGGCGGCTCCCGGATCAGTTGAAGATGTAGATTTAGTGGCATTGGCACCACCCGTAAGCACTGCAACTGTTGCGACTGGAACAGAAGAAAAGGCCATAGTACTGTACAAGCCAGTCAATCCACCACTTTTCCCGGGGGGTCCACCAGCAGGGTCATCAGATCCGGCATTTGTTGTAGACACGGCTGGATATCTGGCTGCATGCAAGGGTACTGGCAACAATGGCTCCAGTAGCGATGCTGGCCATTCTTCTTCTGCTTTTGCTAGTTCTTCTTCCGATATATCATGGACTGGCCTCTTTGAAGGTAGCCCATTATACTTTCTAGTTGGTAGTCAGGGGGTTCTCCAGTTTCTCTTGGGAGGGCCCTGGCTGGCCAGAGTGCAAGCCTTCGATAAGGCTGACTCTGTGTCTTTCCAACAACACAGTTTGTCAATTTTGATGTGTGAATGCTTGCTAGGAAGAGTTGAGAAGAAAAAAGAACGGAATCTGTGTTGTTTGTTGTTCTTCGCACTCAACGCACATGTGCTCTGTAAGTTTCTGTTCACTAGAGAATGTTGACCTGGATTTCCAGTGAAACCGCCCTGATTTTGCTTGACCTGCTTTTGTGTCTTGTCCAAGTGGCTCACTATACACATGTTTGATGGAATGGTTTTGCTGGACATGGACTTTCATTGTAGATCATAACATGTTTTCTTGTGTGTTTGGCTACATGGTGTGCAGCTCTCGATCTTCAAGGTGGGAAGTTGCCACTGCCTTCAAGACGACTCCAAAGAACTTCGTCATGCTCCTCTTTGCCTCGTTTTCCAGCCTCCATGGATGAAAATGCAATGGAGGAAGAGACCGATACCCAACCGAGCAGCAGCAGCAGCCAATTGGCTCTTATTCCGTATACCCCACCCGCTTTCTTTGTACCATCTGTTGATAACACAGTGCAATTATCCCCTCCTACCACATCAGATTTTCCAGGAGCAGATCCTATTGAAGACAGGATTGATGAAGACGATGCCATGGATGTGATGGAGGATAGTACACCTGGAGGTGTAGGAACAACTGACCCAAGTTCACAATTTGGAAGCCCAATCCCAATGTTTGGTGCAGGCCAGTGGGAGCCTTGTGAAGTGTTCAAGGCCCCTTACTCCAAAATCATGTGGTCACATTAGGAAGATGTTCCACAAAATCCCCACCTACACCCCGAAATCTTTTTATCTCCTCACCTCCTGCAAGGGAGATTATCACTGGGACCGATTGAAAAAACCTGAGCTTTGAGCTGGTCTTAGGAGAGCTCCAGACTTGTGCCGGTTATACAGCCTAGAGGCTTCTTGTAACAACTAACTAACTCATCCCAATCTGTAGATGCAAAAATAGGAACTAATTTGTGGCTCCAGAACAAGGGTCACATTTCTGTAATATTCACATGCAACTTTTTTGATGTTGTACCCTTTCAATGGAGAAACCCATTTTTCTCGCCTCTTTATGTATATGCATCATGCCGTCTGCACATCTATTGTCCTTCAACAGTACCCAGTCTTAAAATGGCAGGCACGGCAAACGGTGTCATTTGAAAAACTAACTGTATGTGCGATGAGGTTGCTTTGCAAATTGCTTGCTTTACCCATGCAAATTAGCTTGGATCAAAATCAGGCGACAAAAATCTTTCAACTATGACTACGAATCTGTATTCTTTTGGGGTTATAGGATCATCATTTCTGTATTGACTCATTTCTCACATTGTGATGTGTCAATGTGATCTTCAAGAAAAATCGATCAACATTGTCATCATGAAATATCAATGTGAAGTTCACATGATACTTGGAAAATTGTTGGGCAATTGAACGTTCCGGCAAACAAAACAGTAGTCGTGTCTAATTCGGTTACTCACCTTAATCGGTCAGCTATATTTGAGTGGTTTATGGTTTGGTGGGGCTTGAAGAAAAGATACCAAGACAAATTGAAAGAGATTAGATTGCGTGCTAAAAATGTGATAACCATTCTAATCTCAAATAATGAACATAGTTGGGGAGCCATGGCATGAGCACGAGAATCTTCATTTCAATAATAAAAAAGATACCTCTTCATATAAGCTCTAAAAATCATGAGATTGACTAACAGCCTGGATTTGGATTTACTAGCCATCCCGTACTAATCGTGTTGTTCGTTTTTAGAAGAAGTAGATATTGGAATTTATTAACTATTCCACTGACCACAAAAAGGAATCAACATACATTAGCTTCTGAAAACCATAACTAAATTTACAGTATGCATTTGTTGATGTTTCATCATAGTTCCGCTAATGTAACATTAATTTGAAGTAAATCTGATCAATAGAAAATGGAGAACAAGAAAAACGAGCCACTTCACACCTGCCTAAGCCATGCCTGTAAAGCTTCCCGGACTTCATTTCACTTCATTTCAAAGCCACACAGCTGTTCGACTGATATGTACGAAAGAATATGGATTGTTTGCTGTAAAGACAAACCCGTGATCAGTGCGTGTGTTACCACACTATTGTACAAAAGCTATAGGGAGATAGGGTTAGTTACATTCCACTATATATTTGTAGCGGACCAATATAGAATGGGCAGAGTAATACAAAAATTTGTAATAAAATAAAGTTCAATACCTCCTGTACTATGTCAATCACCTTTGCAATTTGCTACAATCTCGTCTATACAGTCTGAGCTTTCCACCTTAAGAAACTCCACAAAAATGTACCACTAACCTTCGAGAAACCAAAACTATGGTCTTGAAGACCCCAACTAAACTAAGAAACAGTTTTTAGTTGGCAACATCATCATCTCCTGCACTTTCACATATACAATGGATCTACTTAGTCGTGGACGATAGTGTGGACAAGCTCCATCGACGGTCTCTCCCCTGACTCGTCGGTGATGGAGTCTGCCAACGATGAAAAAATCAATCAGTAAACATTTCGTGACTACTAAATGCAGCCTTGTTTAAACAACACAAAACTAACAACTACTTCTGTCTAAAGCAGAAAAGCTGAATCCTGACATATAGCCCCATTTTCTTCTTCTCTGTCGCACTGCAACTTTTAACGTGGTGGAGACAAGGAAATTATAAGCTATTAGCAAATGCTTCAGAAAATGGAAGGTCACCAGTATCAGCAAAAACACACTCCCATATCTGAAGCATGCTGAAGATGCCTGTCACCACACCTTGAACTTGCTATCGATTGATTGAACGTAGCTTAAAACCATGAAATAGCGTTTGAACAGTGAGGAAGTGCGACACTATCAGATTTCTAAACTTGTGTAAAAAACATCTCTCATCGGAAAGTTCAAGTATGAAGCACATTATACTCACGGCATTCATACTGAACCATTAGGAGGACAGATTTGTACCCAACCCTTTATTGCCTTTATAAAAATTACCGCTTCTATACAAGCTTGAAATTGCAATGCAGGGACAGCTTCTTTGGCTGTCGTAAGTAAGGCACCAGGCTCGTCATTACTCTAAACAGAGTTCGTAAATACTTACATAGCTATATGCTTCCTTTCCCTAAGCTACTTTGTCAATTTCCTCATGTGGCTATGGAGTGGGATTGGAATGCACAACTCTACTCACAATATTTCATTCAAATTAATGACCAATCAGCCTGGTGCCTCTTACCATACCTATGCAGGCTTCACATTTTCAAAAAGAAACGAGAACCTTGACATAACTAAATGCTTCCTTTCCCAAGGGTATCATGTCAATTTGCTGATGTGGCTATGGAGTGGGATGGCAATGCACAACTGACAAACATCAGAAGTGAGTCACATTCATCAAGGTTTGATATATAAGTTATGTACTCAAATTACTAACCAAACACTCGGAACCTCTTACCATGCCTACTACTTATGCGATGCTCCAGATCTTGAAACAAAGAAACGAGAACCGGGATGATGGTACCTGACACATGCGCCATGGTGCCATTGCTGAGCACCGCCTCTTTTACCGACTGTGCGGCCTCTTTCACAGTCCGCAATAAATCCTTGTCCTCTTCACCACCTTCATGTTGCCTCTCCGACGCAGCCTCCACACCCTCCGCCTCCTGCTTCAAGATCGCTGACCGCACATCTTCCATATTCTCGTGATCGACATTACCGTTATGCATCACTGCCTCCTTCACACTTTCCTTCACAGTCTCCATCGAATGCGAGATCAGCTCACTCACGGTCTCCATCATCGTCTTCTTCTGAGGCTCCCCTGCTTCCTCTTCATCTCCAGCTCTGCCTCCATTTTCCATTCCACCTGTCAGCCTGTGATTTTCCATCGAGTCCTCCATAACAGAAGCCACAGTGTTATGCGATCCAGTAGTATTACAGTCCTCACTTTTATGAACGCTCTCGTGATTATAATGTCCCGTAATAATATCCTTCACGCTCTGCACAGGGTGCGATATGATCTCCCCTACGACGTGCATCACACTCCACTCCGATGCGTCAGCACCTTCCTCACTTTCCTTCTCCCATGAGCCTAGGGTTTCTCCAACACCGCCGTTACTCAAAGCGTCCTTCTCTTTCACAATGTGCGCCAAGCTCTCGCCTCCCGGCCCGTGATTCTCAATCGACTCCCCCAAAACAGAAGACACAGTGTTATGCGATGATCCACTGGTGGTAGTAGTACACTCCTCACTCCGCTGATCACTCTCGTGACTATAATGTCCCGAAATCATATCCTTCATGCTCTGCACGGGGTGCGATACGATTTCCCCCACAGCTTGAATCACACTCCACTCCGACGCGCCAACTCGAGGAGCATCTGCATCGACACTTGCTGTTGCTGTTTCCGTCACCTCCTCCTCCCGTGCACTGCTAGCTAGGGTTTCTCCACTACTACTGCGAGAACTGGAAGTGTGCTTGTTGAGCACCGCGTCTTTCACTATATGCGCCGACTGCGCCAAAATCTCCCCCACGGCTTGCATCATCGTCTTGCTGCCGCTGGTGTCTCCATCGTCGGCAGGAGGTTGTTCTTCTCCGACGGTGTTCGATGATGGTTGTGATGTTTGTTGCTGTGATTCCTGTGCAGCTCGCAGATCGTTTTCAATGGCAGCGGATAACAGATGATCGCCTTGACAGAAGAATGGCTCCTCCATTGTACTGCGCCATCGCCAACTTCTTATCACGGCAGAATGCCGCGAATACCGTTGTTCGGCAAGAACAGGAGCCCGCCGGGCCGCTCCTTATAACCCCCGGGTATCTTCTTACGACCGCCGGTCACCACCGCCCCCATGCCAGCTGGCGTTGCCACATTGGTCCCTCCACCGTGGCATGGCTTGTTATGCCGGATGTCCGTGATTCTAGGGCTTCATGAAATTGAGTCACGCTCCTTTTATTCTATATTTAGCTTATTGAAGGTAATTAGAGGCGGCAGCTCAGCCAAGGCTGTTAGATGGGTCTTAAATGGTTACTTTTCCAACTGAGAATCCCAACTAGTGCGTGTGGAACTATCTCCCAAACCACTCACCATTTTGCCAAGTCTACAAAACTACACTAAATAGGATATTTAGTGTTTGATTCTATTTAGTGTTGTTACCACCCTACCCTGCTCAACACTAATTTCCAATTCCTTGACAATTAGTGTTCGACATAAATGTGCAACTACCTTCCCTACTGTCACCTCCCTTATTATATTCTTTTCTTTTCTTTTCATATTCTTACTAACACTAAATTCAAACATTTAACTTCCATATATTATCATAGTTGATATTTAGTTTGATTTTACATTTTAATATTACTTACTTTCATAGGGTTATTGATATTTAGTGTATGCATTTGTATTTAGTGTATCAAACACTAAATATCTTATTTAGTGTAATGAGGGCTCAACTTCTTACTGCTCAATTACCGTAAATTTCAAGAAAATTATTGCATGCTCTACGTAGTGGGTTCACATAGCATCCATCAAGGTGCCATCTAAGTTTTAGAAACATTATAATATGTTCAATCTCTCAAGTTGAAAGCTCAAGTGTACAACGTACTTAAGTGAACAAGCACGTGTTAGAGGCTCCCCGTCAATGAGAAGGCTCACTTATTTGAGCTCTTAAACTCTCATGTGTTGCAAGGGATCTCAATTGACTAAGTTGTGCACCATAGTAGTCAACTTTATTGATACTTTTTGGTTCATATTTGTGTCTCTTGATGAATGTGTGGGCTAATATGTTGGGACAATTTATCCATATTAACATCACTCATTTGAACTAAGAATAAGTGCATTGTCTAAATCCTGCACATACACTATAGCCACAACAATCAATGTAAGTTGGTCAAATGAAGAGTGTGATGTTGGCATAACTAATACCTTGCTCTAAACATTTGGTAAACAATTTTTAATGCAATTACTTGGGAAATTTGATTGGGAGAAGACTCCAACTAATACGAAAGTCATTTAAGATAGCAACCGCTTAAGACAACAAGTGCTTGACTAATATTTCACAAAATGTTGCCACGTGGAGAAGTAACGGATAAACTGATAAAGGAGAAATACCATCACATAATGTGGCAAATATCACACAGTTAAACATCTGATTTAGTGTGGCATTAACATTGGTGCGCCATGTGTAGAATTATCTTTGTGATTGGGCATGTATCATCAAGTGTTGTATGACACTCTCTCTAGTTGCCACCTAGTGATCCAAGACCACTAATGTGGATCCACGATGAATAGTGTGGGCCACACTAATAAGATATTTAGTTAAAGTTATTAGAAGAAAAGAATCCACCACTTCGTCTACGTATGGGTGGGCCTATGATTTGGGGATGGTAATTATGTTCCATTCCCGAGCTTTGGAGCCCTGACATAGTTTCTGTCACTAATCTTGAACTAATCATGTTTTTGTTAGATGATGCAAAAGTTATTGCCTCAAGGACCGCACATGAGTAATTTACTCCTAATATTTCAATGTCACATAGTAGTAATATTTTAGTGTTACAATCTTGCACTGAATTTCATAAATGTTTCATAATTCGGATAGGTGTACATGGTAGATCAACGTTTCCATGACGTTCCCTATAGGGTCTCAATAATATAGAGGAAGTTGATAGTGGATTTTGAAATCCACTCCAACTTGGCTATTTATTACTATTTAAAAGTGTGGAATTTTCATCATCTCCCTTGAGAATATGTGGATAGGATAGTTGGGAGGAAAAAGATGCAAGTTTGCATCCCTCCGCTCGCACTTGCATTTTTGTAACATCTAAATATCATTTCCACACAAATATTCTATATTTGATCATTCCAAATTTTTATTTATAAAACAAGTCCCTTGAATTTCTCCTCAACTCTAAACCTTGAAACATTGAATGTGTGTAATTAATGGGTAGAATGTGAACATTTACATGTATGCGGTCCTCGAGGTGATATGCTTTGCCACTTTTGCCATGACCATAATTAGCTCATGCATTCAAGACTACACTAAATATGTTATTTAGTGTGACTTACTACTTGGAATTACGCAGTGCTATATCTATTTACTATACATCTCATATTTTACCAACAAATGTTAAATTGGTAGTTAGGACATAATAGAACATTGACAACTTTACTTGGTTTAAAAAATTTTCAACAGTAAAAAGATATAGTACCTTCTAAATCCAAATAGTAAGTCACACTAAATATCATACTTGGTGTAGTGACAGACAATGTCCAAGGAGATATTTGGGGCATAATCGGTCGAGATCCTAGTGCTCCCAAGTCCAACCAGTTACATGTTGTGATCTTTTGGGTTTTCTTTGTTAATTGAGGTATATTCCCTATACTCCTCTAAATTTATCCATAATCCTCATGAAGCCTTGAACTTCAACCAGTTATTTCTCAAACTCAACCGGTTTATTTGTAACTACACCAAATATGATATGTAGTACGACTTCCTATTTGGATTTACACGGTGCTATATTTGTTTATTATTGAAATTGTTTTTTTACCAAGTAAAGTTGTCAATGTTCTATACTGTCCATTTAATAATTAAACACTTTTTGGTAAATATATGAGATGTATAGTAAATATACATAGCATTGCGTAATCCCTAATAGTAAGTCACACTAACTAAATATCCTATTTAGTGTAGCGGTGGGTTTTCCCCGTTCATTGGTGACGGGAACCTATGTTGAGGGCTGGGAAGGAAAGCCCCTCGAACCTGACAGAACGGATGGATGAGATTTCATGTCCGACGACTTGGATGGATCTCTTGATATCACATGGATGAAAGTAGGGGGGGACGTTATGGCGGTAGAAAGGCACGACTTGCGCCGTAACTTGCGGGACAGGTGTGACACGTGTCAGTTCACCAGGCCCGATGCTAAAAGATCTTTCAGCCACGTGAGAGGGTGTCTGGTTGCGTGCTTCTAATTTCTAAACTATCTAGTCAGGAGACATCCGCAGTGAATGGAAATCATTCATCCAGGAGGGGATGATGAAAAGTTCATCCTACCAACTATCGTCCAGTCTACCAACTGCATTACAACTGATTGATATGGAATACCCAATGCCGCTTCGGATGTGATATGGGAAATTGGGAAATCTTGTTAACATTTTGGCAGATATAAGTTGTGTGTGTGTGTGTGTGTGTATATATATATAGCCATAGATTTGTGTTGAGAGCATGAGCACTTGTTATCGTTATAGGCCCCCGTAACAAGATAATCAGTGGGTTTAGCTTGTGAGTTGCACCTATACGCCAGGCCTAGTTGATATTGTATTGTTGGCAGGGTACATAAAGCCCTCCCTGGTCTGAATAGCTTGGGCATATATTGCAGTCCAACATTTAACTTCTTTCTAAGAGAATCAACTACCAATATCTCATCAACTATTCTTATGTAAAGTCTTTTGTATTGTGAGATGTTCATTTTGACCATGGGACTCACATTTTATGAAGCTCGTATAGAGTAAACATGTGGGACATGTAATGAGATTGCTCCCTTCTGAAATAATGTTTTGTTTGATTTAGCACCCTTTGTGTTAGCGTTTGTTGTGCAACTTGCGATCATGCTCTAAGAACCTTGGAGCTCAGATTTTATTTTTATTTTTTAATATAAAATAATAATAATTAATTCTTTGATAGATGATACGACTTTGGATTATTGGGTAGCATCAAAGACCCTCCAATCAATTCAATGAAATTAATTGGGATGTATGGACCATAAACTTATAGGGCTCATGTTTTTATCAAACCCCTTACATGGTTGCCACAACTTTCTTCATCTTGAGCCTCATTACATCTGGGTTGAACACATTCATCATGGATGAAAATATCTCATAGAAACAAGCTCACTATAAGGGTTGAGGGCCTATTCATTCCAACTAGATCCCACTATACTAATTTGGGATTTCTAATGCCATTTTTGAAGTCAACCCAACAATAGATATACAATTACGGGCTTTAGAATAGCTTGCTACTTTATCACCTTCCCATTTAATAAGTTTACATAGACACCATGAAGCTCTAGCCCGGCCCACAATTTCCAAGCCCATACCTTCTAAAAAGTGTCAGTATGTACCATAGTCTCAAAACACACAATGGCCTTCAAATTTTCTAAATTTATTTTCCATACAAAGAAACAGGTTGGGATCTTAACTATGATTTGAGTGTATTGGATTTATGCATGAATAATGGACAATTGCAATTGCAATATGACATATACTAGATTGCAAAACTACACAAATATGGTGGTTGTGTTGTTGTCAATTGATGTTTTTGACCTCACAAGTGCATATCTCTTATTATTTTTGAACAAGTGGTTTGTCCAAATATATTAAAAAGTCAAATTTTTGTAACTTCAATTCACAAGTTGGAGCATGAGTTTTAGGGTATCATCCCTTACTCAATTGTTTTCCTTAATTCATCACCTATACTTAAACAATATTTGGTTGAGTGTGGCTCCAAGAACGGATATAAAAAAAAACATGTGTTCAAAAGACTTTGATTTCATGCACAAAATATGTAATTTATTATGGGCTCAATAGTCAACATAATTGGGGGGGGGGGGAGAAGCAACATGACCATTTCATGAAGACAAGGACAAGAATCGTCACTTTGATGTTGAATAAGATATTCGCATGAACTCTATAATTGATAAGGAAAGGTTTACAACTTTGATTTGGATTTGCATAACATTGCTAAGCAGTGTGTGTTTCATATGTGGACCCTAAGAATATGACCATGGGATGCACAAACCCTCCACTAGGAAACTCGTATTCACACTGAGCTCCCAACATCCCATGATTATATTCCCAAAGCCCACAAATGCGCAGCAATGTTAGGGCAGGCCCGCACAGGGCGGTGGCAGGCCGGGACCGGGTGTTTTTCAGCCGGCACCGGATGAACGAACCCGGGTAGGGGGTGTAGATAGCGCGTTGTGGCAGCACCATGCCGGAGGCCGCAGTACCCGTGTATTGGACGGAGAGCCTTTAACTCCATCCAATATTGTCTATCGACAGCGATTTTTTTCATCCAAATTCGTTAGTCGCATTCGACGGTGTGGGTGTTTCGTATGCTCACAGTCTCCGTTGGCCCTCCGCTTCCGCGTCCCCAAGGATTTTGCTCTCCGATCTCCTTCCAGCCGCTGCAGATGGGGGATGCGTCCGCGATTGACGTCGAACTTCGGGACATGCAGTTTGCGTGAGTAACAGCCCGCCATCTTCTGTTGGGTGTTTCGTTGCCTTGTCTTGTCTGTCTGCCATTTAGGGCACGAAATCCTGCGCTGGTGTTTGGCCGTGCCCATGTGTTCGGCGATACCACCGATTTCTCCCCCCGCAGGCGCACCGGCATTGTGTTCGCGGCTGTTGTTATTGGATTGTTGTCGCTGCCCATGTGCACTAGTTCATGGGTTCTGTGTTTCTGTGTCGCCCTGGGTGGGGGTTTCGTTTGTTTGCTCGTCTCGTTTCAGAATTTCCCCGGTGCCGTTGTTTTGGGTTCTGTGCGTGTGGGTTTTTCCAGCTTCATTTGCTGCCGTGCATGCAATCGTACATGCAGAACCTGGGCTGGGAAAGCACCGAACATGCCTGCAGGGGTTGACATGTCTGGGTGTTTTGTTTGTGTGCGTCCGAGGCGATTTTTCCAGGGTCCACGACTACTGGCGCGGGTATAAGTTGTTCTGTTATGCGTACTATTCGCACTCCGCGGGTCACGAAGCTGAATTCAGGGATTCCAAACTCGGTTCGTGCCTTTCCTCCCCCTCCCAATTCTGTTCTGCTTCATTGAGTTTTTGTTGTTGTTCTTGAATATGATCCCCTGTTCTGTGCAATGCATGTTGTCAATGTGGCGGTCGTGCTTACACAAACGTCTGGGTTTCTCAGGGCAGCTCGTGTGGCGGCATCTCCTCCGTTTGGCATCCCCAACGCACCATGAAGTCCGCGCGAAATGCATGCAGCTGCTCCCCCTCGTCGAAATGTACTGCAAGTGGGTGCTGGGGGAAGACTGCAGCAATCTCCGTGCACTTATGCTGCGCTTCGACAACGAGAGGGAGCTTGAATCGCACGAATTGGGGCAGTCACTTCTTATGATGATTCGTGACGATGACGACAACGGTTTGGATAGGCTGCCCAGCCGCATTCATAGCAATGTTGCACCCAGTCCTTTCGATGCCATAAGGGCAGGATTGGCCACTGTTGACGTAGCATTACGCGGCATCCAGCCACAGGTGCACGCAGTTATGGAATTATGTGGCACATGTAACAGACGCAGTAATAAAATTTATGGCATTGTTGTTAAAGTTGAATCTGGACTGAATGTGGCATTGAATCCACCCGCCGTGTTGGACGTTCCCTTCAATTTTCGGCCACTCTCCGCTAAGTGCACTTGCGGAGCGTCCGCTCCTGCTCTGTGCCGCAAATTTGTTCCTGTAGTTCCCGTTGTTGATGTTTGGCTTCGCATGCTTTTGGGTTCCACGTCTCCCCTCCTGTCATTATCCTCGTCCTCCCGCCTCTGCCCCCTGTGGCACTTCTTCTGAAGCTTGCTCATCCGGTTGCCAAGTGCATATTTGCGATCATGGGATGGCCGTTTGGCCTGCGGGAGGTTTGTGTTATAGTGTTTACGTTGCGGTTTTCGAAGCTTGCTGTGGTGGTCCTATGGCTACAGTGTGTGCGTGCGCTTATCTGCAGCCTTTTCTCTGTGTCACAAGTGCCTCTCTGTCTCTCTTCTTTTCTTCATACTACTGGGAGTCAATGTGCACGGTTCTCTGAAACCTTCCCTCCCGTTTCCACAGCAATTGAGACACACACACACACATTTACGCATAAGAATGCGGTTGCAATTGGGGCTCACATCCAGCAATGTGGTCTGACATTCTAGCAGCCCCCACCCAGACGTCCAAACCCATTACATGCAAGGCTGCCGACGTTGGACCAATGCCATGCATCCACTCTCCATGATAGCGAGGCAGAACATCTGCGATTTCATTAAAAATGGGCATCTGCCTTCACATACATTGTATTTTCGTTCCGAATGGAATTTAACTACCTGCCTAGACACAACTACTGTCACATACACTAGACTATCGCAGCTATTGTATAACACAGAAGTCCAATATAAATTTCATGTGCTTCCAGGTTGTCGGAGCATTGGAGGCCGCAACAATTCAATCCGGCTCCGAGGACGTCCTCCCATCCTCTCTCGCAGCTCGAAGCGAGGTTTTACTGTGCGGTCGGGATGTGGCAGCAGTACATCCAACGCTCGCATATCCTGCCCTCACTGGGGAGCCTCCTGTCGACGTGTGGTCTCCGCCCCCGCCTCCTGCTGCATCCCCTCCGACGCCAGCTGCTGGACCCTGCCTCGGGGAGGCCAACATCCCCCTGCACCCGTCACAAACGTTACAGTCAAATCCTTGCCTGGATGCCTGGCACGTTGTGCCGCTGCTTGCTGCGTGCATTGACCTATCTGTGACTATAGTGCAGATGCACATTGCGAGTGACACACAAGGAGCAACCAGGAAAAAATCGAAGACGAGGGCCGCTGATGCGGGTGACCTACCGCCAAGCAGACACACTGAGGTCTGTGAGGATGAGGGTGACCTGGTGTTGCACCCACATGCGCAGCAGCTTGTCAACATTGTTTCTTGGCACATAGACAATGAAGACACAAAGTGGTACGTCAAACCTAGGTCAACTTGCTGGTTTGAAGAATACTTGTTTAAAATATACACGCCGGACATGTTCTATGACATACTGCGCATGAGGAGGAGAATTTTTGACAGGCTGGTTGAAGACCTACGACCATTTATCCAAGGGCAACAAACGCATTGGCGACAACCTATAGGTGTGGAGAAGAAAGTTGTTGTGACTCTTTTCAAACTCATGCACGGCGTATGCATACCTCTCGTCGCAGACAAGGCAGCATTGGGAAAGTCCACCGTGCATGGTATTTTGAGGCAGGTATGCTCAGCCATTAGCGACCACTTTGGGCACTTGATTTCATGGCCCTCTGGAAGGAGGCTGGCTCGCGTGACAACATGCTTCCAGGCTAAACAATGGATGCCAAATTGTATCGGCGCCATAGACGGGTCCCATGTGTACATTGCGGCGCCCCCCAACAGCATCGTTGCTGCGGACCACCGCAATCGCTACAAAACTTTCTCCATCTTGCTACAAGCTGTCGTTGACACGAAATGCTATTTTACCTCTGTCAACACCGGCCCTCCCGGGTCCTTGCATGATAGTGCCCACTTCAAGTCGACGGAGCTCTATCGCAAGGTTGAGGCTGGAGTGATGGGAGGTTTCCATGATGACCCCTTGACATGGCCCGCGGCCCTACCATTCCCTCCCTACATTGTTGCCGACCGCGGGTACCCTCTTTTGAGCTGGTGCATAACACCATTCAAAATGGGGCCCATGGGCGTGCCCCTCACTGACGAAGAGGTGTGGTTTAATCGGAAGCACTCGTCCACATGCATGTGCGTGGAACGAGGCTTCGGCATCCTAAAAGCTCGATTCAAGGAAATCGGAACAAAGTCTACTTTGAAGCTAGATTTTGTTCCCACTGTGGTGCACAGCTGTTGTGTGTTGCACAACATTCTCCTAGCTAGCAAGGACCGTACGCTCGACCAGATTCTACGGGAATGTGAGCTGCCAGCAATGGAGGACAACGGCACACCTCGCCGAGACGACGAGGGAGATTTTCACACCCCCCGACCAATGGGATTGCTTAGTGAGGAGCGTGCATTGCTAGAGGGGAAGCTGGCTAGGGAAGATCTACTCGACTACCTAGTTCGAATGCAGAACGCAGACCACATAGCAAGGAATCATAGGTGACCAGCACATGTAATGAATGTTGCAAGTGCAGAGAAATGTATAGAGCAGAACCTCGTAAGTGCATCCATGGAGGATGCTAGCATCAGCAAAGCGCTGGTCATATTTCCCAAGTTTTTGGTTCTCTCAACCTCCAAGGTATAAAGTTTTTCGTCCATGTTCATGCTTTGTGCCTCCTTCATTGCAAGTCTTGCCTCCCGTGCTGTGTCGAATGCAAAAACTTCGCTCCTCCATGCGCGTCTATCAGTGTCCTGCGCATCCACACGCGCCAGGTAGTCCAAATTGAAGTCCTTCACATACTCTACTAGTCCATCGGATCCGTTGGCCTTGCGTTTACGACCTGTGGACCCGGGAGTGTCGTCTCCCGGTGTCTTTGCTCGGGGGGACTCTGGCAGTGTGGCGGAACTAGCTGCGGGACTAGCTGCTCCAGTAGCCGACGCCGAGCACGTAGCAGATGGGGAGCGTCCGAACAGCCAAGGAGCAGGTTGTGTCAACCTGTCGGAATCAACCATGGCAGCTGCACGCCCAAATATCTGGCACTTACCCACAAAGGCCTCCATCTCTATGAACATGCTCTCGCTGAATTCCAATGGCAGCCTTCTAGATTTTGATAACTCTTTTTTCTCTTCTCTATTCATGCCCCACCAATTGGCAGAACCTGTTCCCTCTACGTACTCCTTAATTTTTTTGTAGTCTTTAATGAGGCCATCCCACTTATTTGTTATCTGATCGGCATCCCTCACCCGGAAACCCACAACACCCATGCACCCCGCCAACACCAGTTTCCACGCCGTGGTGCCATACACGAGCCTCGCAAGTGAAGGCTGATTGGAATTATGTCTTCCGTCCCACTCAATTCGCTTTTGTGCAATGAGAACCAGCATCTCTGCTTCGGTCCAATTGGGCCCCCTCACCTTGTGCAGAGGTGCTGCCACCGATCGAGATGGCGCAGACGATGACCTCCCATTGGCAATTCTGCCCCTCCCGCGCCCGCCTCCCCTCTGCTCCGACGGCGCAGTGCAGTCGTGAGTTTGCTCTCCAAAAAAATCCGGCTCAACACAGGCGTCGTCATCGGTCTGCGCCTGAGTGGACGGGGCCTGGGAGGTCTCCCCCAAATCAACCACGTCCTCCATGGCTCTAATGGTTGCCGTGGCCACGCTCCCGAACCCAGGTCCCAGCCACCCCGAAAGCAAAATTGGTCCCACAAAAGGAATGGAACCGTCTAAACAGACAACACATACTTGTAAATGTCGAGCAAGAAATACAGAACCAAAGGGGTCGACTGCAAAGAACACGAAAAAATAGGACGGGCAATGCGAAGCAGCCCTGCGTGTGGGTGGAAACAAAAAGATTTTGAATTGACCTCAATGCTGCGATAGAGCAGCCCAACACCGATGACGACCAAGGAGTGTGTGTGTGTGGAGGCGGGCATGGCATTGGCGTTACCAGTCCTGCAGGCATGCTTGCCTGGGATGATGAATCCACGATCGCAGGCGGTTCTCGGACTGGCAGCAACTTCAAACGTCGCCCTCCCCTGAAAAAGACGGCTTGCCATCACAGCCAAAGAAGCACGCTGGCAGCAGGCGAATGCACACAGCATGGCACAAACAACAAAAAATGCGTAAGAGAAAATGGAACATACCGCGAACAGCACATGGTTACATACAAATGGAGACCTGCATTGTGGCATTCAGACGATGACAGAGAAAGCAAGGAAGCATGTTCGACGACAAGAGCAAACGAAATGAAAAGGAGATAGAAAAAAAAACCCACGATTGCCAGGGCGGGTCTCGCGCTGGTACTTCGGCTCTGCGGCAACAATCGCGACCCTTTCACAATACTCCGGCATCCCGAACACAGGGATGACATCAAAAAAACATCTCCCAAGTGTTGTGGATGCGACAGCATGGGAATGCACATCCAGGAGCCCCGCCGTAAAGCACAACGCACATGTGAAAAGCCCTATGCCCATGGGCAGCCGCGACCAGGTTGGAGTGCAGGCGCACTCAATAACAGACACACAAACAACAGGCGGCAGCGGGGTGGCCACCTCGCAGCGCACGGCACGTAGCGGCACTGCGGACAGAGCTCCACGAAGGGGGGGTGTCCTATTGACACGCACGCTCACACAGAGAAACCTCCGCGTCAATGCGCCGGTGGCGCCGGGGCACAATGCACAACAGCATCCCAGGCATCGCAAACAGCATGGGGGGGACGAGAGGACATAGCAAACATCGACACAACGAACGCCCACGGCATTCTTTCGGACAAGATGGGACCACAACATTGGCCGGCAATGACCCTAAACCAGGGCGCACTCACTCCAAGCCGTGCGGGGGGTGCTCCGAAACCCTGGAACACCCCAACACCGGATGCGTGAAGAGAAACCCATCACACACCGCCACCCGCTCGCCCAAACAGGATACGGCAAGAATGGGAGGGGGATTTTGGGACAGGTAACTCGCGATGGCGTGGGGCATGGATTCAAGGGGGCACATTTCCGGGATCCCTAGCACCACACCAAAACCCCAAACCACAATACTACGGCAACAAACATGACCTGGAAGTTCTGCAAGCCATTCAAGACATGGAAACCACAGGAAAACGGCGAGACCACGTACCAGAATGGATTGAACGTTGGATCGTCCGGGAAGGCAGTCCCATAGAGCGCGCAGGGTGTGTTGGACACAGTCGCGACGAGAGCCCGCGCCGAAGCGACCTGCGGCGACAACTGCGACCCCCGTACCCTCCCGCAGCGGGAACCCGAACCCGTCGCCCTCGGTTGGGAAATGGCTAACAGAACCCATCCGCAGACGCGGCTTCTCATCCAAGGCCGGCCCCAACGTTGCTTGGGAGCAACGTTTCAAAACCAGCTTGTCTTTGGGCTCAGCTCCGTTAACCGGCGGGAACATGCCGGCGACAGCCTCTGACACACCTAGGTGTGGTCCGGCATGTCCCCAGTGCATGCGGGCTCCGGCTAGGGCCGAGGAGCGGTTACCGCACCTAAACCGGGCTGGCACCCCCGGGTGCGGTCCCCCCCTTATATACTAACCATTTTGTACTAATGATGTGTTTTATATTCTAGGAGAAGTGGGCCAATTCATTTGAGATGCATATATCTTATTCAATAGAATCGAATGACAATGCGAGCTTGAAACATGTCTAGTCGTACAACTCTAAGAGCCCCCCCCCCCCCTTACTTGCCTCTTGCTTCCCTATAGGGTTTAGGGTTTAGGGTTTAGGGTTTAAGGTTTGGGTACAATACCTCCCAAATGTAACATAATTTGTCTACATACCCAACTCATACCATTTAAACACGGTATCATCGTATTTTATCCTACCAAGGGGCATTGTGATTTGACGCAATTACCCAAAATCCTAATTACACTTGCATCCAACCAATTAGGTCAATAAGTAGATTATTATTCCATACCACACGAGAAACCTTTATCTGCACTTGTGCAATGTCATTTACATTTGATTTATGCATATTAGGGTGGGGGGGGGGGGGGGTTGCCTGAAATACAAATGCTCCGACCTTTTGAATGGCTCAACTAAAATATTCAAACATCTTTTGCTCATCCTTCACGCATTTACGTGGTTTGTTGAGTCAATGCTCTAGATAGTTATGAAAATAAATGTTACGTAAGAAGTTCGTTTCCATGTTATTCCTCATTGCATTATTCCGTTAGCGATTAGGATTTAGGGTTTCTTCCTTCATTTCTTTCTTCATTGTCCTTCATGTTCTTCTCCCATCATGGATCCCCGGTGGATTCATTCAAGTGACCAAGTAGAACGAGGAGCTCCAAAACAATGAGCAAGACGTGGAAGAGGTTGAGCAAGGCCTAGTTGTTAACATTGAAAGAGAACATAAAGAGGGTCATGACCGTTTGGTTTGAAATTGCTTTGCAAGGTATCGTGTATATGGAGAAATTATTTTTATGTGTGTGCGTAGGAAGGGAGAGGGAGGCACCAACCTTTAGTGTTGGTGTTGGTGTGAGTGAGGGACACTTCACCTTGATTATAGTTGTGAGCTCATTTAGGCAACAATAAATAATGCATCGTCATCTTTTCTTGCAATTTGTTGATACTATCATTGAGTTTGGTTCTTACTCCACCCAAAAGAATGGTGTTGCAGATAGATTGATTGATAGATAGATAGATAGATAGAAACTCCGGTCCCTTTTAGGGGCCGGCGTGAATAGAGTGTCCGTTCGTAATGCCAACAACCCGATGCCCACAGGACATGGGGAAGCTGGGACAAAACTACTCTCCTCTTTCGAGGATGGACACTATAGTAACCAAGAAACAAATAACGTGGGCCGATCATGGCCCACGGCGGTGCATGCCTTTTAGGTATAATTAGTGTTTTTGTTATGAGAGTGAACGCCAAGTCATGATTCCTCGGTTGGTTGTGGGAGGATGTTTGAGTTAAGACGTTCCGGGTTCGATTTCAGTCGAGTCCGTATGATCGTCTAAAATGTAACGCGTGACTTGGTGCTGCAAGTGAGTAAAAGGCAGGAAATTTGTACCAACCAACCGGCACCAATCCCTCATTCTGAGCTGTAAATAGATACTAAATATTATATAAGTTTTTTTGTTTTTGTTTTGTTTTGTTTTGTTTTATGGAGGGTCTAAGTTATGGGGGGGGAGCGGTTGGTGGTTTTCAATTCTCCTCTTATGGAGGAGGATGGACATGGCATATTGTATTGCAATGGTATTAATGTTTTTAAAGGTATTTTTGATGGTAACCAGGGGTATTTTGAGATTTTCTTCTAGTATTTTCATAGATGGGATGTGGGCCGTAGCTCGGGCCCCAGCTGTGATGACAATAAGTGGTTCGATTTTCCATCCTCTGGAAGCGATACTATCAATCAAAGGTTTGTATTTGTTGTTTTTTGCTTCTATTGTTTCTGGGGAAAATATGTCGTTACAATATGTGAATTCAATAAATTGTATGGTGAGGTTAGGGTCAATGTCACTGGGAGGGTCATTTTGATATGGTAATCCTTTAACGTAGAGTATATCAGGTCGAAATCTTGCGTTGCAATGACATCTTTGTGTGTTACATGTGCAGGGGAGTAACCAATTGGGGACTGTATTTTCTTGGGGGTTATTATTGAAGGTACCGGCATTCATGAGAGTAAAACATCGGGATTTTTCGGACGAGATTAGAAGCTTCCTAATTTCTCCGACTGCTTTGTTATGTCTTTTAGTTCGTAGTGAGTGTATATGTTGTTGGTTGCATTTCAATAGAACATGTAGCCAAGTGTCTGGATCGTTTAAATTGCATATAGGGCATGTGATAGAGGGGTACCTCTGGTGACCGAAGAACATTTGTTTTCTAGCATTACCCATGTATGTTCCTGTGCAGAATTTAATAAGGCAAGATTTTTGTTTGTCTGTGATTAAGGGATTTGTCCAGAATTTGTTGGACAGTTCTTTGTCAATGTCTATATTTTCTGTCCATTTACACGTGTTGGGGGTTTGTGTGGCCATGATTGCTATATTGGTTTCCCTATCATATTTTTTAATTTGTTTTTCTAAGAATCTTACTGGGCCTTTGTCTGGGACGTCTGCCATCGAGGCCCATACGTCTTTTTGATAATAGTACGGGGTGGCGTGGGCATGTTTGTATGGGTGGATGGCAATTCTATGTTCTAATTCTAACCCTTCTTTTGCTAGTTTATCTGCTTTTTCATTACCGTCAATGTTAACATGTGCTCTAACTTTGTATAGTGTGATTGGTTGTGTACGGTTTTGAAGGATTTTTACCATGGAGTTGAGTGTGGTTTGGTCTGGGTGGCTATTATGGAGAGTGGGATGTTTGATTTGTGTGTTGAGTAAGTATAGTACGTTTAGACTGTCTGTGAATATGAATGCGGGTTCATTAGGAAATTGTGTATTGATGATTCTTAGTGTTTTGTGTATAGCCATCATTTCTGTGCGTAGTATGTTTTGATGCCCATGGAGTCTTTTGGCGATATTTAAGCCTTTGGGGCTGTAGATACCGTATCCAGCTCTTTCTCTTCTCCATTCCCCAGGGGCAATTTCTTTGGGTTTTATAAAGGAACCATCCGTGTAGTAGCTGAATTGGGGGTGGAATTTTAGCGGTATATTAGTGTGGTAGTTTGGAAGTTGTGGGGTAGGGATATTATTGTGTGGGATTGTATTTGGGTAGTTTGATTTGGCCCATTTTTTACTAGGGTTAACGGTGATGTTTGGAGGGGTGGGTGGTGCAGTTTGTGTGTGACTTTGTAGTATTTGGAGGTTATTTGCTGTGTTGTTTATTAATTTCATTTGTTCGTAGGTGCCTATGCTATTGTTTTGGTGATGGATACAAAATATTTGCATGGTAGATGGTTCTTTTTCTTGTGATATTGAGCTCGGGGGGTATTGTGGGTTCCTCATACGTTATCGTATCAGCGGCGAAATGGGCAATGACGTGTGTGTCTGGGAATGGGCCTATGTGTGGGTTGGAGTTTTGGTACCAATTAGTATCCGGAGATATAAGTATAGTGATTGTATATGGATCATTTTGGGCCGCTATGCGCGCCCAGTGAATAGCTTGTTGTAGGTCTGTTGTATTATGAGGGTGTGCGTAACCGATTCCTTGCCATTTATGGTCAAACGCTTTACCTAGGGATCCAAATATTATGTCTTGCGAGAATGGTGAGTAGAATTGGGTGAATTGTGTGGGACATGTAATTGGGGATGAAAAATATGAGCGGTTAATATTGAATGTTGTAATCAGGAGATCTAATATTTGGGTTGGTATTGTATATTGGGCTCGTTTGAGTGGGTCATTTTTTGGGATACAGTATTTGTACCTTTGGTATAACCAAACAATTTCAGTTTCGAACGATTGGGTAGATGGTTCTAGACCGTGTGTGTTGTTTTTTGTCAATTGGTATTGTTTTCATAGCCATGTTAGTCTAGCTTTCGGGATGGTAATGAGGTGTCGGCCATTGTCTTCGTATATGTGAGCGACATCGAATTGTGTTTGGATGGTATCAGAGTTGTTTCGATGTCATTTTCTGGGTTGCATTCATTAATAGAGATATGTGCTAGTGAAATTATTGTGGTTTGTGTGACGTATCTTGTGTCTCTATGTTGTTCTGTGGAGAAGTAGGCATTAATTATGTTTGAAAAATGTTTGTGTTGTCTTTCTTTGTAGTAATGGATAAGTAGGTCTGTGTTGTGATTACATGTGTTGGCTTCATAATAGGGGTAAAGGTCCCTTTGAGTTCGCCATTTATTATATGTGTTGTTATTTGTTGTAGTCCATTGACATAAGTACGATGTGACTGTTCTTTTTATTCCGTTATGGTCATTGGATTGTTTTTGTTTATGATCGATTATTTTGTATATGGGGAATTGTCGGGGGTCTTTAAGCATGTTGTTGGGAGGAGGGGGTAGAGGGAGGATGGGGAGGTTAGGGGGGTGTACTGGGGCGGTTGGTGGGTGTGGTAGGATATTGTGGTGTCTTATTATATATTTATTTTTTAGGGATCTTGGTGGATGGTGTTGTTGGCATGGTAGGGGGCATTGATTACAAGGGGGGTGGCAAAATAATTGATTAACTATGTTAAGTGCGTTTTTAATAAGTTTAGAAGGAGTGGAGTAGTAGATTTTGAATTCGTCCTGGTTCATTAGAGTGGTACCATTAGGTATGGTAATTTGGTCTAGTGTGATTATATTATGTACAAGTAGTTTGTGTAGTAATTTAAGTGAGGTGTTGGGATTTAGGCCATGAAGCATTTGTGCTTCCTGCATCCATGCAGTTTCAAGTGGGGATGGGGTTAGTAGGAAATTGTTTATTGTACTTTTTAGGTGGACTCCGGCTTTATGTTTGAGCAAGAATAATGTTCTAGTGATGGGTGATCTAACACAGTGGTGGTATTTAATGCGGGTGATTTCCTTAGAGCCCCCATATTTGGCGAGTATGAATTGAAGTAGACCAACATATATTTTTCCAATTCTACCTTTATCATTGAGGGCGTTTTGTAGTTGTTCTCCAATGCATCTTAAATAGGCATTTTGTAGTGAGAATGCTTCAATTCCGAATAGATTGTGTGGGAGTTGTGTAGCGATGTTAGATGTGCATTTGGGTATTCCGCATATCGTTTTGTGAAGTGCTATGATTTTTTTATCGAGTTTTTTGATAGCTGGTATGGAGTATGGCACTGCGTAGAAGCTGTATGCTATTCCAGCACGTATGACTGTATTTACCATGTTTATTTTTTGTTTCATAGTAGCTGGGCATGTTACAAGGGCTTGACACTGTTTTATTACTTTAGCTGTAGTGGTATTTATTTGTGTTTTCCATCTAAGTGATGGTACAAGATTTATTCCTAGATACGTGTATGGTTCATGTTGGTTTAAGACTGGTATAGGTTGGTTTCCGTATTTGATATTGGTAGATTGGATTAGGGCTTTAAAGGTTGTGGGGTGAAGTTTGGATTTGTTTGGGCATCCAGTTATTGCGCACTTGGGTATTCCAAGATCCATTCCTGCCTATTCGCAGAATTTGTCTAGTTTATTGAGCTGTGTTTGTAGTGTTTCTAGTTTGTTGGCGATTGCTGCTAGATCATCTGTATATGCTGCTGATGATATTTTCATTTTAGATGTACCAAAAGTGTATCCATTATTCCCTTGTTGTAGCCATCTGAGGAGGGGTTCTAGGAATATGATAAATAGATATGGGCTAAAGGTATCACCTTGTATTGTACCACTTTGAATGGGGATTGGTAAGGTTTTACCGAAGTGTTCACCAGTGAATATTGTTGAGGATTGTGAATATATGTTTCCTATGAGATTTACGGAGTCAGTGGGATATCCCAGATCTTTCATTATGGCTAAAAGTCTGGTGTGATCAATGGAGCCGAAGGCGTTTTTGAAATTAATGTAAAGGATATATATATCTTGGTTCGTGAGTCTTGCGTCTTCAAGCGCTGCGATTAATAATTGGATTTGTCTAGAAATACTTCTCTCTGCTCTAAATTCTTCTTGACTATCGTGTAATATTTGGTATTTTTCTCCATACGCTGATAGGATAGAAGTTAATGTACTCGTGTAGAATTTATATATGGTGTTAGCTAGTGCAATAGGTCTATGGTTTGTTAGCTGTGATGGGTTACCTTTTTTGTATAGTAAAATTGTTAGACTGGTTTTCCATGATGCAGGAATTTTTTTTTGTTTATAACAATATTTAAAAAATAAGAAGAGTAATTTATGGAAGCGTGGGGGCATGTTTTTTAGAATTGAATTGGGTATTTTGTCTGGGCCTGGGGCTTTGTTATTACTTAGGTTTTTAAGATAAAAGTCGTATATTTCTTGGTCAAAATACGTGTGTAGGGGGGTTTGGGGTTCTCCTCGTTTATCAATGATGTATCCGTCTAAGTCATGTTATGGATATTGCCGGACTCCACATATGCAGTGTAGTGGGTGTGTATTTTGATATTGGCATGTGGAAACTGTAGGACGGTTACTGATGGATTGTTGCGTGCGTATTTCTGTTGTGATGTCTTCTGGGTTAGTTAATATATTGTTTTGTCTATCAATGATGAAGTCCAGGGATGAGGTTTCAGTGTTCTTGAAGACTTTTCGATTTATCTTTTTGGGGTTTTTTTCATACATTTGACGGTATTTTAATACGGCCTTTAGAATGCAGTCTTTGGTGTATTTTGTGGTGATTTTCCTGGCTTCTTTATTTGCATTTTTTGCGATGGTTGCTATGACATCAATCCATTCAGTAGGAGGTGCCGTTGTAATAGGTGGGTGTGGGATGTTTGTGTGTTGGTGGTTTCGTATATCATTTAGGATGGGGTGTGTTTGCCAGAGTGGATCGTGTTGTGCAATGTATATGGTTTTTCTGATGAGGTGATATGTGTTGAGGTATCTTTTCCATTTTCTCGCAAGTTTGCGTGGCAAAAATCCACCTTGCTGTGATGTTCTGTTGGTAAGATTGGGTAGTGGGTCTGCTTTACAGGTTTCTTCAATTGTTTCTGAAATTTTGTATACAATGTGGTCGAATGTTGTACAGGCTTCCGCCCATTGATCCGGGCTTAAGTGTTGGTGGTTTTCGAGTAGGGTGGTAAGGGCTTTTATTTGTGCAAAGTTTTCTTCGAAGAATGTTATGTTGAATTTTTCGATGTTTTCTGGTGGTATTGGGTTTAGTATTCTAGTTGGTGATGTATTTGTAGGGGATGAGGATCTGGCTATAAGGGTGTTGTGGGGGATATGTAGTACAACTGGATAATGGTCTGAGTTTAGATTCATGTTTGTGTTTGTGATAGAAATGAATTTGTTGTTGTCTGGGGAGTGAATGTAGAATCCATCTATTAGACTTGTTGATGTTTAATTATAGCCTCCTTGTCTGGAGATGCTGGTGTTAGTTGGGATATATTCTAGGTTGAATGATGCGGTGAAAATTTTTCATTGGTAATTTTCTTCTTGTGGAGGGGTGTTAATGTTGTTATTTTGTCTGCCTCTAAGTGCGGTATCTCGGTTAAAGTCCCCACATAATGTATACATGTGATTGGGATGTATAGTGATTTCGTTAGTGATTTCGTTCTTAAGGTGTGGAATGAGGCATGTATATTCTAAGTGTGTAGGCATGTACATGTGTATGATTAGCCAAGGTATTAGTAGATGGTTGTTTATTTTAATTATTTGTAGGTATGAGGATATATTTACTGGCGTGGGAATTTTGGTGATATTCCCAGGGAATGCATATTTCTTATGGATAAGTGTGAGTAAGCCTCCTCTTCCGGGGGTATAAGGCATTCTTTGTTGTATGCATCTTGTGAGTGCATGTGTGTTATTGAAAATGAGTTTAAATTCCGGAAATAGGTTTTGTATGTATTTTGTAAATTTATTTGCAGTTAGTTTAGTTTCTTGGATATGTATGATTGTTGTGTTGTTTAGCGAGTTGTTTATTAGGCTTTGTAGGTTTGGTAATGATGTGTTGAGTGATGACGCATTTCATGTTATTATGTTTGTTTCGTGCTCGGTGTCGGTGTTAATTATTAGGGTTGGTGTGGGAATAGCTGGGGGTGGGGGTGGGTGTGAATATTCGTTGATGCTTTCTAGGCATCGGAGTGCTTCGGTAATCAATTGATTTGGGAGGAAGGGAAATTTATTTTGAAGGGTGATTGGTGTTGGTGTAGTATCTTGGTTGTGGATAAATTCATATATCTCTGTGTGTATTGAATTTTTTGGGTATATTATATCTTGATTGTTTTGTACAAAAGTTGTGTAAGGGTGAGGTGTTGATATATGCCTTTCGGGGGGGGGGGTTGGTGAGGTTGGCCAGTTTGATAATCAATGTATTCGTCCATATGTTATTAAAATGGTAATTTTGGGGTTGGGCTAGTATGTTATTGCATGTGTCTATTGAGGGGTGGATGGTGATGATTAGAGCGTATAGCATATGGATTAGTGGTGATTGCCTTTGTGTTTGGATATATTGATGTAGATGTGGGTAGGTGGTTATTGCTTGAGGGTGTAGTGGGTGTGTGTTTTTTAGTATGGGGGCAAATGTGTTTGCTATGTGTTGGTATTCAGGTTGTAGTTTTATAGTGTTTGGAATGAAATAGATGTTGGTTTTTTTTTTTGTAGCAGGGTGTGTATGTAGGATGTTAGGCATTGGTCCGGGGTTGGGTTCTATGTCCCCGTATTTTAGCAATTCTAGTTTGTTAATAAAGTAGTATCCGTGGGAATGGAGTGTTTTTAGATTTTTCATGTTTGTTTTTAGATATATTGTGATTGTGAACTTGGTTGTAGTAAAGAGGTTAGGTATAGCGGGTATGATGTTTTCTATTTGTTTGGGTGAGAAGTGTGAGTTTGTATTTTTTATAGATTTTTGGCTTGTTATTGAGTTAGGTCTCCAGTTATTTATGAGGTGGTATGTGTTATTATTTGTGTGGCGAGGCCGGTAGGCCGAGGCCATTGTATCTTTTGGGTGAGGTTGGTATTTTGAATGAGGGTTTAATAGGTGTTTGAAATAGGGTTTGTGATGGTGTTTGATGTTGAGGTGAGGTTTATTTAAGGTAAGTAGTTTATATTTATTTTTTGTAAATAGATTAGGTAAGGCAATTATTGTTTTTTGTGTAATTTTTGGGAGGTAGTGTATAGGTTTAGTATGTTGGTGGGTAGGCTTTGTGATTGTGTTAATGATGGGGTTGAGGGAGTGGTAGTGTATATATCTTGTTAGTTCTATTTTGTTGCGAGGCCGGTAGGCCGAGGCCGTATTGTGTACTTTGTTGTATTGGATAGGATATTGTTGTATTGTGAGTAAATAGATTTGTTTTTGTGAGGTGTTGGGGGGGTTTTCTTTGTGAATTTTTGATGTTATAGTATTCATGAATACTATAGGTAAGGTTTTAGTTTTAGTATATATTAATAATTTAATTATGTTTTTGTTTTTAGTATATAAATATACTATAAGTAATTTATAATTGTACGCCGCCGGGATGTTTGTCGAAATTAGTTTGTCAAGTCGATATTGTTTTCAATTTCCGATATGTCCGGATGAGCCGCTTCGATAACATCCAAGGTAATCTTCATTTGCCTTTGAAGGAGTTGTATTTGGAGCTTGGAATTCTTGTTTGACTCCGCTTGCACATGGTCGGCATAAACCTTTGCCTCTTGTACAATCTCACCTTTAAGGTTCACCATTTCCTTTCGTATTTCATCCGTCCCCTTTTTTACCGCTGCTTCTACCATCTTGTTGAGATCTTTGTTGGTGATGTTTTGGTGCGGTCCATTCTCCAGAGCTTGGATGGTGTTTGCAAGTGCGGTGTTCACGTCTGAAAATCCAAGTCTAACTAGCTCTTCTTTACTAGGTGCATTTATCCCGTCTAGACTTTTTGGATGGGGGGTAAATTCAACATATTTACCAAATATTTTTTCATTTTTCTTAACAAATTTATTGTAGACAAACGAGTTGAGGCATTGGACATTGCATGAGCCCGTATGCTTCCCGTTTTCAAGTCTAAAGTAAAAACCGAGAACATTTAGTTCTCCCATGTATTTTCGGATTCCTTCTTCGATTTGCATGGTTGTTTTTACTTTATTGAGGTTACGGGCAATTAGAATGAGTGCATTCTTTCGGGCTTTATCATCTTCTGAGAGTTTTTCGTTACTTACGAAGTTTACATCTACTATTTCATTGAAAAACGAAAGTTTGAGTGCTTTAATTCTTTTGGCTTCCTCTGGAGAGGGTGCTTTAATCCAAGCAAACTCTGCATCCGCCGATTTTTGCACATTCGTTATTTCAAAGTCCAGGCCTCGTCGAAATCCATCCCCAACTATTTCTACAAACAAATCATACCATTCTTTACCCTTGATTGTCGAGGTTGTGACTTTGACGGAGAGCATGGATGCCATTGCAATGGTATCAAAGGATTTACACACTTTGCCTATAGCATGTGTAAATTGGCCAAGCTTGAGGATGAAAGGTCTCAATCCACAGAGAAGTCCATATCCATCCATTTCAGGGTTTTTAAGGTGGAGTTTAATAATTCCACTCCATCTTTTGGTGCCATGAAAACAAAGGACAACTATGGGCTCTCCTAGGACTTCCCCGACCTCTATCCTCATTGTTTTTAGTCTATCCTTTGTTAAGTTGAGTATCACATCTCTATCCAATTCTATTCTTTCAATTTCAAAATGGATAGATATGTGATAGTCCAAAGCAAATCCATGGTCTCCTACTTCCACATCTGAAGGAATTTGGGTGAGATTGTAGTGCATTCCCTCCTTACCATCCGTTCGTATGGAAGGCCACTCTTCTTGGGCAACGAATGGAAAGGAGGGAGATGACTCCACCATTTCATGTGCTTCAGACTCACACATACCTTTTTTGACTAACTCAGTGAAAGAAGGTGTTTGAATGAGAGGCATGTTGGCAATTTTTGCAATTGTGTTCATAGCTTGAAAACCAAGCCAATAGGGGGGGCGTGTTCTCTCAGTGGGTGCTATTCCTTTAACCTTTTTTGACTTGACAATACCACCGCAAGCACTGGACGTTTTCTACTTGTAGAATCTATGTTTTCATTTTCAAACAACTTACGGGATGATGAGGTTGGAGTGATGGTTGCCATTCTGATATAAGCAAAGCAAACAAACGTTTTGTACTTTAGTTTTGAATGAGGTATACTTCTTATTTTCTTTCCTCTAATTCATTTCCACAAATTAAGTTGTGGGCCTCCTAGGAATTGAGAGTGAAAAAAGAAGTGATTTGCATGTTCTAACATCATATGAGTACTAATATGACTAAAACTTGCATTCATCCTATGATAACACCTTTTCCTATTCATATGAATCTTCATATTAGTATTTACAAATTGGTTGTAAGTGTTCTTATGTAGATTATGATTTGTCACAACTCTAACATTCCATACATCTCCTAAGCATTTGAGGCAAGTATAACTAAAAGCACAAGCATATACATGCATTCTATCGAAAACATGCATCCTAAGCAATGTATTACATTTTATTAGTTGTTTAGCTATCATTCTCAATCTTTTGTGAGTGTAACATTTAGCTTTTAAGGTATATATAAGGTTTAGAAGGTGTGTAAGTTTTTTGTGTTTACCGGTGTAAGTATCTTCCCACCACTTAATTGGTGGGCCTAAGTGATAGTTGGTGGTAGAGGAGGAGTAGAGTTTATACATTCCAAGTGCATAGAAACATACATTCGGTGTGTGCCTATGTTTGTTATTGCTATGTTTTAAGTAATGTTTACTTTTGTTGCAAGAACAAAGGTAAGCATTATACATATCATAACTTACGAATTGGTTTGGTGTAATATTTTTATATGTGTTTTGGCAAGAAGTTTGTACAAAACATTCCCATGGTTTGTGTGAGTTGACAATGTGAGAGTTTTTCCAATATGGGGTGGCTAGTGATAGCCAAAGAATGAGAACAAGGTTGCTTATGCATACAACCTTCATTCCTCTATCTATCCTAGAAAAATCTAACAATTCTATGTGCCTAATGGTAGTGTTGTGTGTGCCTATATGCAAAATGAAATCTAAGTGCAAGTCTTACCTGGTTTGATATCGCAACTCCAGCAGCTTGCGGCTACAGCAGCACACAGTTCCAGCAGTTTACGACAATTTTTCGGTGTAGATTGCTCCCTCCCGGTCTCAACAGCCTTGACTCCCGCTGCTCCTAACTTCTGGCAGTGCCTTGGTGATCAACTCCAGCAACTTGAGTTTGTGTGGTGTTGCTCCTCGCCTTTGCTTCGCAGCTCCAACAACAACGGCAGGCAGCACAGCAGCAATAGCGTCTCCTCTGTCTCCGCAGTTTTTTCTTCGTTCACCTCAGCTCCTTCCTCGGTCCCCACAGGTTCTCCTTTGTCTTCGCAGCTTCCCTTTTCGACCACAACTTTCCCTTCGGACACCGCAGCTTCTTCCGCGGTAGTATCCTTCGTCACTTTCTGGAACTCCACGGTCTTCTACAACGGCTCCCCAACTGTTTATCCAGCAGCTCCTCGGCTCCAAGCTCCACGCTCCAGGCAACTATCCCAGTATCTTGCTGGAGTTGCTCCTCAACTTCTGTCGCAACTTCTCTTTGTAGCCTCCCTTGTCACCTCCCGCTCCCTTCCTTAGCAGCAGCCAACAACTTCACCCGAGTTTGCAGCAGCAACTACTCCTGTGTATCTTGGCTTCGGTGGTGTAAGCAACACCTAGTAACTCTCTCGGTGTCGGCAGCAGTAACAGGTTTGTGGGTAGTTCTTCTAGTTGTGGTAGTCACGTAAGGAGCAGCAACAGTAGTTTGAAAACGCAGCTACCCGTTTTCCACCAGTAGTCTCGGCACCTCAACACCGGTCGATTGTAGCAATCTCAACACCGAATAGCATGCAACAATATTCAGAATTTGATGTCTAGGTCCAGCAGTCTCGGCAGTCACAGCAGGTTGTTGTATCAACAATTTACAGTACTTCTACCAGGATCTCACGACTTCAAATTTCTCCTAAAGTATTCTCTCGGTAGTACCTTCAACATACGACGGCTTTCTGCGAGGCTCTAAGTGGTTTTGGTCGTGGTGTAGTGGTCTTTCGAATCTAAGAACTCTCACCAGTTTTGGGTTTTTCCTTTATCTAAATCTGGGTTGGTTTGTGAGGCTAAAGCCTCATGGTAACTGGTCTCTAAGAATACTTCTAGATCTAAGGCTAGTTCTATCTTAACAAATAGATCTTTCGCTATCAAGTGTCAGGGTGTATAGTATGGATCTAGATCGGGCTTCAAGGATTAAGACAAAATCTCTAATACTTCTTGTATCTACAAACTTGCATGGTCCCGGTTTCGAAAACTTCGGTGTTGTGTAGTTTCGACTGCTCCTCGGTCGGATCTTTCTTCGCTTTGTAGTGTAGGTTCTCCGATTTCGTTTGTAGTTTCTTTGGTGGCTCCCCGTTGTAGCTCCTACAACAGCTCTTTTGCAGCTCCTCTCCAGGTCGTCGTTGCAGCTCCTTCGGATGCTCACCTCCTGATCTCCTTCGAATCTTCTTTGGCCATTCACCTTAGGTCTCTTTCTCCACTCTTTCGGGCGCTCACTTCATGCTTTCCTCAGCTCCTTTGGCCATTCACCACATGATCTCCTACGTGACTTCTTCGGCCTTTCACCTCGCGATCTCTTCCGTAGCTCCTCCGGCAGCTCCCCACGAATGGTGTTGCATAATAAGTTGGTCTCACACCTTCACAAAGATGCACAACAGTCATGTGCATACTCAACTATGGAAGGGTAGGTGATAGGGAAATAAAATACGTTCACATGGATGAGAGTATTGTGCTTGAGGCATTGAATTTTTTTGCACGTGCAATCCAAGGTTTCAATGACCCCTATTTATGTCAACCCACTAATGAGGATGTCTTCAATCAAATGCTAAATAATGGAAAAAAAAAGAGTTTTCCATATCTATTCGAGAGTTTGGATTGCATACACTGGGAGTGGAAGAATTGCCCAGTGCGATTGCAACACAAATTTCAACCTATCATGTTGGAGGTTGCCGCAACTAAACTCTATGGATATGACATGCTTTCTTAGGAATGCATGGAGAAAATAATGATCTAAACGTATTAAAATGATCTCCTCTGATTAGGAATATGCTACGTGCTGATAATGATAGATTAGGGTTTGAGGTAAATGGGAATGATTACCCACGCTATTACCTACTATTAGATGGGATATACCCCAAATGGACATGTTTTGCAATAACAATCATTACACCGGGGGATGCCAAGCGTGTCCGTTATTCTATGAATCAAGAAACAACAATGAGGAAAGATGTTGGAATGGATATTTGATGTTTTGCAAGCATGCAAACCCTTGTTGCATGGGTATATGGATGAAATTATTGATGTAATTTTTGCATGCATCATCATGCACAATATGATTGTTGAAAATGAAGGAGAAGATAATTTGTATGACATATTACAAGAGGGACATGAACTTGCGCTTTAACGGGTGTTTACTTTCTAGGACTTGCAAAGGGGTATTGTTCAAATTGAAATTGAAAGAAGCATACTTTGCTCTCATACATGACTTTTTCAAACATCTATGGGAGGGGAAAGGGAGATGTTTTTACTAGTATGTAATTGTAGTCTTTATCCTCCAATAATGCCCAAGTGAATATATTTTTGAAATACTTTCAGTACCGTTCAAGACAATAAAATCTCATAATTTTTTATTCAATCATAGTCTCAATTTTCCTCATGTCAATGGTTATGTCTACCTGCCCAAATGACTCTTTACTTGTCAATTTGCTTGTCAAAATGACTCTTTGCCCATGATTTCTACCTCTCCCCATCTATGTTTCCTCTATCCGTCGAATTTTGCTTTGCCCTTCAAGTTTTCCTTGAGGGTTGGGAACTTGATGTTGGGTCTATTGCATGCCATCTCCAATTTAAGTATAGTGATTTGTGTTTATGGTAAGGACTTTAAGGATTTTTTAATACTATGAGTTCCAAGTCTATTGTCATGGGTTGTATTGAATGTCATGGGTTCCAAGTCTTTTGCTATGAGTTCCAAGTAGTTTGCTAGTTTGATGAAACATAATTAATAGCAGCTAGGACAACCATATACAAACCAAGACAAGCATACAATCAACTAGAACAAGTGCACATGCATACAAACAATCAAAACAAGCACACCTTAGCTAAAAGGCAATATCCTTACCTTCACACATAAACATGAGGCCTAAACCTTGTTGCACACAACCTATCAAGCTAGGAATTTGTTGCAATGCAAGAACAACCAAAGTGCAACAAAAGGTAAGGAGGCAATCCATAAGGGTAAAGAAAACTTGCAAAAGGGGCAACAAGCATCCAAGCAAACCTAACTACAATCACCTGAGAATATGCTACATATGCAAAACTATATAGGGTCCATTCACGATTAAGGTACTACTTTTGGGACAAAGGAACCAAGGACTATGTCGCATTGGGTCTCGACGTTTTACTATGATTTACTATTATTTGATTAATACATTTTAATTAGATAAGTAAATAAGTCATAGGACTTATCAAGAGAGATATTATTTATTAGTAAACAATAACCAATAATAGACAAATCCTTTATGAAATGACTAGATAGGTCATGGGACTTGTAGAGAGCTCACAAGACTTGTTTGGGCCACATTAATAGCAATTTCATTATTGAAGTGTACATTGGAGATGAATTATTTCATGTTTTCCATCCTGGTACCTTGGTGTAAGTGTCATGTGTCCATACATATATTTTATTATGTCCAATTCTATTTCTAAACGTTCCTTTTTCATGTAGCCATGTTATTATGTAATGTGGCCCATGTTTGGTGTCATACGTAAAGCTATACAATTGGTATGCAATACATCTTTAGTTTTATTAGTACACAATTGATTGGAGTGTGAGGAAGAAAATTGGGATCATTTCAATCAATTTTTGTTGTTCTTTTCATTCCTTAATCCGAAGGTCAACAATTTTGACAACAACCATAGATAACAATGAAGGAATCAAAATGATATCTTAGATAACCCTTATCCTTGTGAATCAACTTTGTCGTATATTGATTGTGGAATGTTAAATGTAGATATGATCCAAAATATGCTCCACAATACAAATCTAAGCACACCAACTATGTAAAGTTATCTACTTTAGTCCGTTTTCCATTAAACACTCATTCTTGGCACCCCAGTCATGAATGGCTTCTATATGCAAGAATGTAGATGAATGTCGGGTGCTTTAGTGGAAGTGAGGGCAACTTTATGATCAAACAAGTGCCTAGAAACTAAGGAAGCAGCAAATGGACTCGAAAAATTGAAGCTCACGCGAAATGGATAGAGCTCAGGATCTAAACCCCTGTTGAGGATCTACACAACTTGTCGATGTTGCGACCGCTGAAAGGAGTTGGCACACTCCGCTAAGGTCAATTTGGATTGCCGATTCTTTGCCCATTGACAATTGTGAAACAGTGGGAGAAGGAGGCTTCGTATGAAGATGATACACCTCAGGACTCGAAAACGTATTAGTAATGTTGGGCAGGAGGGCCTTGAGAGAGTTGGGTTTCCAAAATTTGCTCATCATGGGAGACGCCCATACCATTTGTTCTCAGGAGCACCCTTGTCATGATCCTCCTCATCATCTTCATTTGCCCATTCGTGGAAATTCGACAAAAGGATGTGAGGGATTTGCGAAGCCACATGAGGGTTGGGATCAAATGAGTGAGGGATTGGAGAAGGCATCTGTGGGTTTGGCAAGAGCGTGTGAGCAACTTGTGAAGGCTTGGGAGCACGCGCATGGTTTTGGACCGTAATGGCTGCCACAATTTCGAATGCAGCCCATTGTATCTCTGACCTTGAGTCGGTTGCAATTGCGGCCTGATGTGTTGCCTTCTCAGCAACTTGCTAATTACTCAAAGTCGCAATCTCCTTGAGGCAAGCTGACGTTTCAAGCTCACGCATCTTGCTATCCTGATGCTCAACCTTTTGAGCTCTTACACCCAGGGGCCTGTGATTGAGCAAAGGAGTTTGGCACAACACCTTTTATCTACTGCAACAGGGGTGTCTGAGATCTATGACCCCTTCTCCATCCCCACATGCCAAATCCACCACTGCCACAACGGTCACACATGATGTTGGTGCCTTCCTCTTGGGTATGCCTAGGGAGTTCCATGGCTCAAGTGACATACATAACAACCTAGGGTTACTTTTGCAGATGTGCCAACAATGCAAGAAAGAGAGAACTTTCTTCACCTTTTGCTGGAAGAGATCAAGAGCATCACACAAGATGTCTTCAATGCTACTACCAATCTCATCAATATCAAAGACCTGTTGATGGAAAAAAATTAATTTAGTAATATCATGAGAGATGTGGACCCATTTCAATTATATAGACCATGCAGGTTGAAACACCCAAGATCTTGGCATCTTCTCCTCACAGAGATTGCCAACAATGAGCCAAAGCCAATTTTATTTATTTATATATATATTTTTGACTACCTCTTATGCCATCCTATGAGGAGTGTAGGAAGCTCCTACACACGTGTTCCTCCTCCTCTAAGTTTGTTGTAGAGGCGACCCTTGCCTTTCCTGTGCACGCCTGCTCTGTTGTCAGTGGGAGTCATTCAAGATGGATCAAAAACTCCCTGCCATACCATTCGTGATGCAATGTGGAGTGCCAAGAATGACGTGCAAAGGGAGAAACAATTACTGTTCTTGTGTTGCTTTTGAGCCTTTGACTCCCAGGTGGGGTGCCCATTTTGGTTTGGGCCACAACCCTAATCATCGGGTTAACGTTCACAGGCTATATGGGGCCATGAGTGGAGAAGCTCTTAGGAGCTCATGGCAGAAGAAGGAACACACAGGAAAATGCCAGCTTGAAACCTTTAAGAGATAGCTTCCACACATTGAAAGGAACTCTACAGAGAGCACAAAGAATCAACTGCTTTATCTCCGTTCATAATGAAGGAAGCTCATATATTTGTGGTGAAACTTAAGAAATGGCTTGAAACTTTGTAGTCCACATTGAAATAAACCCTGAAGGACTTAAAAGAAGGGTACAAATTAAATGCTTGTGTGAAAATTTGATGCAGAAGTCATAGCAATGATTTTTAGGAGCATCCACTGATTGATTCATGGGGGCTCAGTTGCAAACATAGATCACCAGAAAACCCCTAATTTTATGACACATGGACTTGTTACATGACATCAAATTATCTACACACTGTTAACTATAAGGTAAGCAGCCCTATTGTGGGCACTTTCGGCCATTGAATTGAACTAGGATTTGTATCATCCAGTTAGCAATGACATCTCCTGAAGATTATCATTTCAAGTCTCAGAATCAGAATTGTGATGCTAGAGCTATGATAGATCAAAGTGAAGATCCTCCTCCTAGGCTCAATGTCAACATGATTGGGGGGACCTATATGACCACTTATTGAGCATGGGAATCTTCACTTTGTTAATGACTAAGATATTCATACAAGATCCAGAAATTATGAGGTGAATGGCAAAGGGCACGTCTACCTGAAGTCATGCACATCCATCAGTTAAGAGTGGATCCAAATGCCCTCACTAAAACACCTCGAGTCTTCAAGCATGTTCGTCATGATGCCTGAGCCAAAAACCCATCAAACTCAAAGAGGACTCAAGGTAACTGTTATGCTCCTCATAACCTGAATCCATTCTGACAAAGCATAATACATTCTGCCTCAAGCATTAACTGTGCCTCATCAATTTCTCTGACTATGTTGCTGAAGGTGTCACCAAATAGCTATTTGCCCTTGTCATATAAACATAAACAGGAAAGTGGTACAAGAAGGCTATCTTCGGGAAAAAAATATCTCTGCGACATGGTCTACACTAGATACCACAGTGCACCTATTTCATGTCCATCCATCAGCAAAGAGACGATCCAAATGCCCTCATTAAAACACCCCTTGAGTCTTCAACCATGTTATGCCATGATGTCTGAGACAAAAACCCATCAAACTCAAAGAGGACTCAAAGGTAACTGTAATGCTCCTCATAACCTCAATCCATTGCTGACAAAGCATAATACATTTCTGCCTCAAGAATTCATTGTCTCGATCAATTTCTTGGTCCGCGTTGCTGAGGGTGTTGAGAATCTTGCTTCAGTATTGACCGAACAGAATGTACCCAGTTCAGCAAAATCTTCTATGAAATGTAGCCAAAAACTTTATCATTGTCCTTGTTTGAATCTCCACCAAGCGGTCTACGAGACTGGAACTTGCTCATCATCATACCTGTGGGACAAGCAAAAGATGATAACCCTAACATTCTATAAACTATTTACAGGAAAAACTGTGGTACAAGAAGGCTATCTTCAGGAAAAAGAAAATCCTGCAACATACCTAGTCTACATGGGACACTATGGTGCATGCACATCCATCAGCAAGATCCGAATGCTCTCTTTTAAGACACCCTTGGAGTCTTCAAGCAAGTATGTCATGATGTTTGAGCCAAAACCCATCAAACTCGAAAGAAACGAAATGCTCCTCATAACCTCAATCCATTGCTGACAAAGCATGAAACATTCTGCCTCAAGAATTCACCGCACCTTGAAGAATTTCTCGGATCACAAAGGCGTCAAGAACCTTGCTTCAGTATTCACAGAACAGAATGTGCCAGTTCAAGAGAATCTCATATAAATTGTACCAAAAATTTAATCATCGTCCTCATTTGGATCTCCAACAAGCTCTGCCAAGTCTTCCAGATTGAACTTGCTCATCTCAAAATCATCTTCCAGCTGCACCACTCCTACATCATTCTCTGAATCTCGCTCAAGCAGCTTACCTATCTGCCCTTTATACTTGCCACCAACAGCAATCACTCGACCACCTCTCTTTGGCAGAGCAGTCTCAAGATGATCCTGTCGGACTTCCTGCAGTATCTCACCAGATTCATCCAACAAAATGTCACAAACCCTAGGTCTGATTACATCAATCACTCTTCCCTTCTTCAGATACAACCTTCCTCCCATGAAGCTTTTACTGACAAACCGAACACGAATGTGGCTCCGCAGCCATGATGACGATGACCTCTCCTCTTCACCACTATCCACTCTTCTGCTCTCTGAAGTTCTTGAACTTATAGTGACTGTTTCACCTACAAACTTGTTGTTGCCAGTTGTCAGAACAACTTCCCGCGATACCCGAGTGCTCACAGTCTTCTGCACAGTGGATGAGGATCCCTCAACAAGCTTCCCATTTCGGTAATTATCTCTTTCAGAATAATCCCCATGCCTCTCATGTTTATTATCATGATGTCTATCATTTCTTGACTCTTCTTTCCTTCTCGAGTGCTTTCTCTGAATCTCCTCATCAACATCCATCTCATCATCTTCTCTTTTTCTAGAATTTTTTTCCTTCCTCCTGCTACTCACTCCCTCTCGATGTTGACCATCATCTTCTCCATTATACCGGGCAAGGTCTCTTTTTCTGCCATTATCATCCCTCTCATTTTGCTCCGAGTCTCTTTTGCTATCTCTCCTGCTCTTGCTCCCTTCCCTACGATCCCTTCTTTCCATTTTGTCCTGATGGTCCTCGTCATCTTGATGGCTTTTCCTCGAATACCTCTCATCTTCTCTTCGACCATTTTCTCTGCTGCTATCCTCACTGTTCCTGGACCTACTCCTTTCTTTCGATTCATCAAGATCCCTTGAGCTTCGCCTTTCCTGGGTTCTTCCTGATGATTTGCCATTCCCAATTCTCAGCTCCCCCATTTTCTTCATGGCAGACTCCTCTTCATGAGAGCCCACATCTGCAAGCTCGTGCTCATTCAACACAACTTTCTCTCCACTCTTGACAAGTTTCACCACAATTTGAATCCCCGCATCACCTGCATCAGTATTGATGTCTACCACCTCTCCCCGGAGACCAGCATGTCGACCTAAAATAATTGACATGACCTTCCCTTTTGCAACTCCTCGCCTAACCCTCTCCACAAGTTTTGTGTCGGAGTCAATCACATTTCGACTCCGCCCACTAGTACTTGGAGGTGCAACTAAATCCGGTTTCTTCTCTCGTGTCTCCCCTGGCTTAATATACTTTTTGGATGTCTCCTTAGGCGGTGCAGGGTCCGCTCCTAGACCTAGCCTTCCCGCCCTCTTCACATACTCAATCGGGGCCACAACAGTCTTGGAATTCCGCCCAATGGGTTTCCCTTTCTCCCATCCCATGCCCCGTAATAGAGCCTCCCCAAAATCCTCAACTGGCAAATCTTCATAGCTTTCCAACGATGCAGAATCAGGCAGGGTTAACATATCTTCTCGAAGTTTCTGATCCTCAACTTCCTTAAAAGACATGCGCCTGGAAGTAGAGGCGGCTTCAGTGTCCTCACTAGCGAAGCCTACCTTAACATCATCATCAGTAGTCATGAGGGTTAGCCCATATTGCACATCAGGTTTTGGACCTGCAGCCATGGTTTCCATGTCGAATGTTTCCTCGGTCGGTTTTGTCACATCCGCTTCTATCATGATATTCTTCATCCTCTTCTCTGGTCGCCATGAATTCTCCAATTTCGGCACAATTTTTGCACTCCTGACTCCCCTGGGATTGACAGAGACGAGGCCACGATCGGCGTCCAAGCTTGTCACATACTCAATCTCATCCGCAGCAGCAACTGCTGCTGCTGTCCTATCTCTGGGAGGGAGAGGAGGGCGTCGGTTCGAGGGTTTTGTCTTGGAAAAGGAGAATTTCATCGGTGCATTCGCCTCCTTCCCCATCACTTCTGTCTTCACCGACAACTGCATGTGCACTCCCTCCCCGTCAATTTCTTTCTACTTCACCTCTGCCACCATCAACAAAAAAATTACCCTGAAAGCTCTCAATTCCAAGCGAGGAGAGCTTAGTCAAGTTTCGAAGCAGTCGCACTCCAAAATTCAAAAGTGCACACAACCCGTCGCGAAAATCTCCAACCCTAACCCCTGCTGCTCCCAAGCCACTTTCTTCACTCCAACCTCTCATACGGAGGAATCTTCAATTACAGTACTACACATTCTCCATCCACACAGCGGCTCCGCGAAGAGCCACAAAAGCTAACTAAGTCAGCCTTCCTACTCCCAGGCTTTCTCTCCCGCAATGGCGATTCGTGTAGTCCACGCTCGACGAAAAGGTCGAGGCCCAAAACCCTAAACGGAGATGCCATGGAGTTCCCAAGTGGGGAACAAAGAGAACGTCGGGAACTTCGTCTTTCTCAGGCCCCAAAACCCACCAATGGATACTACACTATATTTAGTGTTATGTGGTATTTTATGTCACTATGGTAACTTTTCGAATGACACTTCTTATGAATAAGTTTGCAAATATTGTTATGGATGATGGATGAGTTCATCCGTTGGCCAAAACCCTACCTTCTCTTGTCAACAACTTGTGATGAAATATTGTCATGGATGGTTGGAATTTGGATGAAAAACCACTTGGTAAGTGACAATAGTTGCAACACTGTAAATCTATAACCCCCCAAAAAAATTACAAGGAATGATAAATTATGTTGGGTTAACATTTAGTGTTGGTGGCACTACATTGACGAACAATACTGAGTACACTTTGAAAAGACTCATCTTCAACATACGTCCACAAACAATTCACATGCTCTTTTTCAAATTTGAAAATTGGATGTGACATTACACAAATTTATGCACATGTATGCAAAATTTCACATTAAATTGATAGTAAGAAAGTACGTTGCAAAGCCAAATGATAAACTATATACAAATGCTCAATTTTGTTCAAGTTGCCTACAAAATATTTAGTAATTGGTCCAGTATCCCTTACTCTTGAACACAACATCAATTCTTCATGGCATGCTCTCATAAAGCGCCATGCAATCTTGTTCGTCGAAATTGGGATACACAAAACACACACACTTCCACAATTTCGGATACCTCTTGGAGGTGTCGTAAATTCATTCAAGCACCGTTTGAGAAATGCCCATAAGTGGTCAATGGGATTCAAATCCGGAGATTGTGCAAGTCATTGAAAGAGTTGAAATGGTTGTGATGTCAACCATTCTTGCACAATCTTGCTCATGTGCTTGGGATCATTTTCTTGTTGAAGACCAACCTACTTGAACCCAAATTATAATTATGTATAGTGGACCACAAGATTTTCTTTTAAATAAATTTGTACTGATGCTTCCGGCCCAAGAGCCGTCATGCACCCCCAAATCATCACCAACCCACCACCATGCTTCATAGTCTAATCATGGACATGTTGAGGTCCAACGCGTTCTACATCTCCAATCCAACACCATGACCTATCATACGAGTTAAACCTATTTGTCTTTGTCTCGTCAATGAAAATCACACATTTCCAATCATCAATGGTCCAATTCTCATATCTTTGAGTAAATCTCAAGCATGCGAGAACATGTTTACGACTCATAAATGGCTTCCTTTGCTGCACTTGTCCACCCAATCCAACCTCTCTCAAAGCACGCTTCACAATAATGTCACACAATAATTTACATGTTTCAAAACGAAGTTGTTTTGTTGTGGCATGTGCAATTCCAAATCGACCTTTAGTAACAAGAGTGACACAACACCTCTTCTCCCGGTCTACAAGATGCTTTGGACACCCTCCTTTTTGTCTTTCAATCTCACCCCCTACATCTTTCCTCATATGTGCCACACAAGATTGGCACGTGCCCACTAAAGCGGCAACTTTGTGACTAGAAACACTGCTTCTAAGTTGCACCAAAGCTTGGTGCTTCTATTCTTGAGACACTGGAGGCACACGACTACAAACGATTCTACAAATTACACCTCGCATGCTATAGAACCAAGGCTACACAATGCACAAGAAATCTCATGACGTTCTCAACCATACAATGCACACATGGATGTTAATGTTGGAAGAGTGGTGATGAATAAAAACAAGTATTGTAACCCTAAACCATTTTGGACATTTCTTATTTTAGAAACTTTAAACCCTTTTCACTCTTTGGTTTCACATTCATGTGATTGATTACTTGGACTCTTGCTTTGATCACTTGATCACTTTGTTTTCTGTTTTGAATTGGTTGACAATGGGAGTTAAAATTGAGTTTGTGTACAACGTGCTTAGTTTTGTTCGTAACTGTATCTCTCATATCTCAAAAAGTCATGACTATTAATAAGAATGTTCTATGACCTTTCACAAATTAGAAATTATGCAAGTTTTGTGGAGAATATGCTTTCCTTCTAATGATGGGTAAGAGTAGAAGATAGGGAGAAAACCATATGGTATTTGAAAATGGGTAAAACTTTGATGGTTTGTTGGGCAATTTCCAAATACCAGTGGGCCCTCCCGTCCATTTATATATATATAAGAGTCTGTCCACTCACCTTACATTACCTGACGTGCCACTTGCCCGGGAGCAAGTGACGAGGCTGGGCCAACTTTCCTATTAGACTAAATAATGTATTTGGTGTCACCAATTATGTTTGTCTTGCTCAATACTAATTATAAACCATATGTGTAGTGTCATAAACACTAAATGTAAAACTTGTTTGTCATTTGTCATTTGTCATGAACACTAAATGTAAAACCTAACCTTATTTGTCATTCCTTATAAAATATTTTGGACATTAGAGATATACAATATTGCAATTACTGTCAGTTACTAAGTGTTCTTTCATCTAAACCATAAGTGGATGAACCAAAGTAAGTGGGGTTGACAATAATTGTAACCTCAATCATAAGAAGTGTCATTGGAAAAGTGACCACAGTGACATAAAATACCATATTTAGTGTAGTGCTGAGAGAGACGAAGTTCCCAACGTTCTCTTTGTTCCCCACTTGGGTACTCCATGGCATCTCCGTTTAGGGTTTTGGGCTTCGACGTTTCCTTCAAGCGTGGACTACACTAATAGCCATAGCCAGAGGAAAGGCCTGCGAGTAGGAAGGCTGACTTAGTTAGCTTTGTGGCTCTTCGCGGAGCCGCTGTGCGGATGGAGAATGTGTAGTCCTATAATTGAAGATTCCTCAGTATGAGTGGTTGTAGTGAAGTAGGCTTGGGAGCAGTAGGGGTTAGGGTTGGAGATTTTCGCAACGGGTTGTGTGCACTTTTGAAGTGAGAGTTGAGAATTGCGACTACTTCGAAACTCGACTAAGCTCTCCTCTTTTGGAATTGAGAGTTTTAGGGTAATTTGTTTGTTGATGGTGGCAGAGGTGAAGTAGAAAGAAATTGAGGGGGAGGGAGTGCTCATGCAGTTGTTTGTGAAGACAGAAGTGATGGGGAAGGGTGCGAATGCACCGATGAAATTTTCCCAGTTCAAGGGGAGCTGAAAATTGGGAATTCAAATCATCAGGAAGAAGCCAGGAAAGGCGAAGCAATATAGAAAGTATGGGGAAGGAATCAAATCCCTTGAAATTTTCCTCAAAGCGGCAGCCTTCTCTTCGGGAGGAGGATGCGAGATATCTGAAAAAAAGCCACCAGGATATCCATGATAAGGGGAAAATGAAGAGAAGGCGTCGGAGGGAACGGAGTGAAAGCGAAGAGAGCAACGATGAGGATAGAAGGGAGAGAAGGGGTCGGAGGAAACGGAGTGAAAGCGAAGAGAGCGACGATGAAGATAGAAGGGAGAGAAGGGGTCGGAGGAAACGGAGTGAAAAGAAAGAAAGTAGGAGCAGAAGAGATAAGAAAAAGGACAAGAAGAGTGATAAGAAAAGACATAGGAAAAGGGATGAGAGGGTGGTTAGTGGGAGCAGTGAACTTAGCTCAGATGAAGGAGAAGAACGTGATCGACGACGAGAGGGAGAGAGCAGAAGGAGAAAGAAAAGTTCTAGAAAGGAACAAGAGGATGATGAGATGGAGGTTCGACCGGAAGCAGGATGTGAGAGGCTTGGAGATCTTTCTGAAAGAGCACAGCAGAAGAGTGATGAAATCGGAGATGTCATTGAAGGATCATCTCCCACTGTACAGAAGGCTGTGATTACAGGTCCTTCTGAAACAATACGCAGGTGGAACACAATTCGACGGTTTGACCCCTATGTTTTTTCTTTTCTTTTTGGCATAGAAGGATCTATGCTACATTTTGTGGGTACTAAACATTCTACATTGCTTGAGCTGCAGGGTTATTGGTCCAGCAAGGCCTTCTGCCGGCATGTTAGCTGCTGCGGCACAGCTCACAGAAGCTGAGGCTCGTCTTAGGTATTGACTATATGAAAGCACTTGTGGACATGATTGTAGGGTTCTATTGGCAAAGTTGCCATGTGATTGTATGAGTATGAATGGGAGTGTGGATTGCTTCTTTGAGAAAGTGGATGACTATTTTTTCCACTGGAGGTTTATAAGCTCATAGCTTTATTATGTTGGTGAAAATCAGATGTTCACGTTTTGATACATTTTCGATTGTGATTTCTTATTTGCTAAAACATAAAATTTTGATTTTCTTCCAGAGAAGCAGAATTGGAGCTAGAGAATGATCCCTTAGTTGGACCCCCTCCCCCAACTGTGGTGGCAGAAGCTGCATTTGCTAATGATGCTGAACGTTTTGAAGAGGTGATGCTAAATTGGCTGCCTCGAGAACAACTGTCTCGAGTGCTTATTTTTGCAGAACTCTAGATAGGCGGTTGCTGTTGTGTATGCCAACTACAACTCCCGACATAGTGATATCAAAAAAAGTTTTAAGGTTTGTTGGAAGACTGTCGAGAGTTCCCACAATTGGTACGGTATATAGATGTGAATTTGCAGGGCATTATCAAATTGCCTGACCTTGTTCCATTTGACTCAACGACACTGCAGGTTACTAGAATGCTATCCAGGGAAATTGGGAACGCATATGATGTGCTAGGTGTGAAATCTACTATAGACCCTAATATTCTCAAAAAAAAGTAAGTCTCTTCTTATTGCTATTTCAGGCTTTTCAGAGTTGAGGTCTTTTTTGTAGGTATAGATTGTGGAGGATGATAGATATAGGCACATTGATTACAGAGTTCATTGTAGGATAGATTTTCAACTTGCAGGTTCGGTCTACAGTTATGTAATATCTTGATGTCAGGCCTATTCACCTTTTTTCAAGCCTGAGGACGCACACCATCTCTTTTGTTCTTATGGTCAAGAAACAGTTTGTGATGATCTGACCTTGCTCTTCACAATGTGCTTGTTCAGGTACTGGAAGCTGTCATTGCTGGTGCACCCTGATAAGTGTTCGCACCCCCAAGCGCATGAGGCATTTATGGCCTTAAATAAAGCGTTCAAAGACCTGCAGGATCCTACTAAGGTGAGTTCCTGATCCACTCAATGGAGAAATTCCTTAGAGCTGACATGTGGATGCGGAATAGTTTAAAGCATAGGTGTTCACAATCAGCATCTGCTTTGAGTAGCTGATTGAAGCCCATTCCTGGATGCATATATAACTACATAATTTGTTGTTTTTGAATAGCTTGTTAGCATTTGGTTTACAGTTTGTTGTTGATAATGAACCCTTTTTGATCTTCTGACCTCCCTTTGGACTTTAGGAATACTGTAGCAGGATTTTGAGTCTCTCTGACTTCTTGTTGTTGATGATTTTCAGAAAGCAGAAATAGATGGCAAGATTGCTGATCAGCAGGCTCGTGAAGAGTTTGAGGTACAGTTTGGCCCTTTCCATTTTCTCTGACACACAACAGTTCCACTTCTGCTCAGCAGTGTCATGAATGTGAAATTGGTTTCTCCCTTATGAAAGGATCTAAGATCTGATTTGTGATGTTGCAGGCTGACTTGAAGGCACGACGTGAGGCTGCTCAATGGAGACGTTTACGAGGTATACAAGATTTCATTCTAAATCATAATTTATTTGGGGATACAAGAAAGTGAGCTGAAGTATTGTGATATAATATAAAATTGAAGCCCTAGGTTCCATCACAATTTTGAGTTTGCATCTGAAGATGTGTTTGAAAATGGGTCTCCAATAGTATGCCTCAATCTGTGTAAGATTTTGAAGAAAAAAAGGGCTTTCAATGTACAGGAGAGGAAGAGGAGGGTGATGATGAGCTGCTGAAGGCAACACCAGCTGAGCCTGTTCGAGACGAATGGATGACAAAACTCCCTCCTGAGAGACAGGTATTTCACTCTAGCTTACCTGTATCTGCACAATCAATATCAATCCTTGTATGCTGTGCGGGTTTTTAAAGTTAGGTTAGATTTTGGACATGTTGAGTGGTTTGGCTCTCTCAGAAACCTCTCTCATGCATACAGGCAGGTGGACCTCCTGTTCAACAAAACACATTTTTCAGCAAAGCAGAGAAAAGTGGTCGTGGAGATACAAGTGTGTGGACTGACACACCAGCAGACAAAGCTGAGAAGGCCAAAATGCAGTAAGTTTCATGACTTTGTGTAACCAGAGGTTTCCAAACTTTTGTGTAACCAATGTTCAATTTATAAGAGTTTTGATCTAATGTGCACTTGCAGTCCTTTGGTTTCTTTGAGAAAGATGACAGGCATTGAGTACTCACCTATGAATGCTCCTTTGCATACCTGCATACCGCAGTCAGTCTCTTCTGTAACTTACCATTATCAATTTATGGTGAACTGATGAAGTCAGTGAGAATGTCATGGATTGGGGCTTCTTCTGTGCAGATTGTTGTGGATGGCCCCTGGTCAATTGCTTGCCACTATTTGCCTATTGCCGCATGTGTGATTTGTTTCCTATTTCATTTTAGTTGTTGATTGCTTCCTTTTGAACCCTTTGGATTGAGTATGTAACTCTAAAAGCTATGGATTACCTATCTCTCTTGATTCTTATTTTGTGGTTTACTGGTTACCTTATCTGTAATCCTTGTCAAAACCTCGACTCTTACAAGCAAATATTGTAATTATTGACTTCTGTGTAGATATTTGGAAGCCTACAAGCAAGCTGCTCTCACCAGCGGCCCAGTTGATGAGCTGGAAATGCGTGAGAAGGAGAGGGCAGATAAAGAAGCTCAGCTTATGGATTCCTACAATTCCCACAAAAGATCTCAATCTCTTATGGACAAGCATAAGGATGAGCAGTTGAGGCCAAGTAAGAAGAAGGTGGATAAGGCTGGTAAACGAGTGATTGTTGGGGCGAAACCTCGTGAATCTAGTGAGCAGGAGGCTGAGTGGAAAACAAATCATCCCTGGAAACCATGGGATAGAGAGAAGGATCTCACTGCAGGGCGTCAGTCTGTTAATTTGGACCCTAAGCAGTTCAAAGAAGGACTCGCATCACGATTTGGAGCTTCACAAGGAGAGCCCAGGAATTTTTTATAGAAATTGACGAGAGATGCATCTGAAATTGAAATGTACATTATTATTAATGCAGTGGTTGGCAAGAGCAAGATGGGCATTGGGGACAGGTCTGCTGAACTTCCTCAATTCCTGCTAGAAAATGGAACGCTAATGAAAGTCATCAATATTGAATGTTGGACCCACATAGCTGGTTATGCATATCATGATTTCCACGATTCCTGCCAAGCAGTTGCAGGTGATAAGCTCTACATTAAGGTATCAATTTGGTCCAGTTTCTGTTGATGATGTGAAATTAGGCTGTGGGTTTTCATTTACAAGTTGAAGCCAGCCAGTGCACACTAGGACTTTATGAGAGGATAGATTGTACATCATTGAGTCCAATTGCATTATAACATTGGGCCGTTCACATGAAAACCATCCAGGTTATTGATTAAAAAACAAGATAGAAAACTATTCATCAAACAGAGATGGCTAGCATGTGGTGTCCTTATGGTATTGAAAGGACACCGTGATGGGGACAATGGTACTCCAATAGGTGGAGCAGATGGATAGTGGGTAGGCCCATTGCTGATGGGGATATTTTTGACAAATAGGTAGGAGTGGTTGATGAATATGTAGAGGAGCACTTGTAACCCCACCAGAATAACTTGTATCTGTACACTTCCAAGTACAAAATTCCACATCACCACATTAAATTGCGGAGTCATTGGACGCTGTTGGGGACGCCGTTGAGCACGCCACGGAGTTGGAAGACATGTATGCAAGGTAGTTGCACCTATTCCCGACACTTTTGCAAGTTTGGGTTCTTAATGTGATGTGATTTATTTGCCAATTCACCTTGTTAGATTAGAATTTCAAGGTGGAGTCCAAGCCTTGCTATTTAAAAAGCATTTGAACCATATCTCAGTTTCTTATGAAAATCTTAGAAGTCAATATTCCAAAATGCATTGGGGTCATGCACAGGAGCCATCCTTTGTGCTATGCACCCAGGTCACGCCCCACCTTTTGCATGGGGCAGAGTGAAAAACTTTATAATTGTGAGAATGCGGGACCACAAGTAACATGGCATACTTGCCTATAGATAATGCCTTATATATAATTCGTACAAGTGTAGAATTGACGAATCCATGGTCGTACCTACGGTGGAGCCTACATTCACTTGTCTTTGTTGCCATGTGCTTTAGTGTGGACACAACATTGTATGCAGTGGACACATAGACATGCTATTCCTCCACTTGGCTTCTATTTTTTGGGGAACCATGTCGCATGCCCTTTGCACCCCTAATTTGAGGTGTCTACATAATAGGTCCCAAACCAAAATAGGATGGAAAATGAACTGCCAGATTCTTGTTGAGGATGTTAGTTGGACATGCTAGAGGGTACACCAGTATGATGTATTTGGGCCTTATGTGGTCACTTTTCTTAATTCGACACCTTTGTTCAAGTGGTATATGACGAGCCTTGTTGTTAAGTGCAGACACCAAAAACACATTCTTACAATGAGATTGGATAAAGTGCTCAAAATGTTGGACACCATTCTAGGTTCATTTGTTTAAAGAATAAGTGAATCCCCGCGTTTCCTATTATGACTTTTCTATATATCAGCTGTGCTTATGAAACTTGAAATGATAAAATATGTGATTTGCAATTGTCAGCTGGATTAGACAATTCCATGATTTGATCCAACGGCTGAAATTGTTTATGGAGTGAAAGTGCCCACAATAGGGTCACATACTTTAGTGCTTCAGTGGACTTGATCTTGTGTGGACCACACTAGGTACCCCGTGCAACTTTGAGGTTCATTGTGGGCCACACTGAATTGAGGCCATTCGCCTGTGAAATCTGTCGAATTTTTTTGGCAGCTTCTGCTTGGCACTCCAGCATCATCTCCATTGTTAAGCTTTGCTCTTCTACAAAGTGCCAAGTCATATCTACGAAATTCATGCAGGTCTGTGTAAGTTTCCTAATCTAAAACTTACAAGGCGTCTTTCATGAGTTAAAATTGGCAGTTGACGAGATGTTTGGTAGAGGAGCAACAAACATGGGATGTGCATTATTCTCTGCAACCACCACTTAAGTGCAATGCTTGATCATTGGGTGGAATGTCGCAGTGGGTGGGTCATCTGTCCATAAGGACATCATAAGTTGGGTGCTAATAAGTACATTGGTCACAAGGTGCTGCACTAAATAGTGTCTTGATAGGATTTTAAGGTAGATGTTGCAAAAATCAGCACTTCAAGTGTTCAGTATATGTCCTCTTAGTAGATTGATAGAATTTCGGATGTTTTTCGCTAGCAAGGGGACTCTGATGCACCAAAGTATGCTTTATTTGATTCATGTATGCATCGGTCATAAGGGTTAAAAATTCTCTTGGCAGATGACTGAAAAACAACATTGGAACATGATGTTGAGGTGGTGGACATTCTCAAAATCTATATGTTCTTGTACTGCAAGATTTCCAGGAGTTAGGTTTGGGTGGTGTGTTGGTTTTAGCACCATCTACTTTACGTGTCATAACATAACTTAGCCAAGGCCATGCGTTCTCTTTGGATACTCGATGGTTAATAATTGTGCTAGTTGCTGAAGGAAAATGGAATGTGGGAGCTTTCCCTTTTTGCATTTGGTCAAGCTACTTTCCTACTGCAGTTGAGTAACATTATATTGGGTCTTTATTTTTATTTTTTGTTCTAATACAAACTACACAATTCTAGAGCACATATATTTGGTCATTATGGGGAAGAATGAAGAGTAAAGGCATCTCCATCATTGTCATCACAATCCCCTTCAATTCCTACAATTCGGTGATGGAGGAGCTTGTGGAATATTGTTGTTTCGAGCTTCAGAATTGGAGAAGAGATATAAAAGTTTTAGGTTAAAAAAAAAATTGGCCAGAAAGACTCGTGTTTATTATAGAATTTAGAATGGTGTCTATATTTTGAGCATATAATCCAATCTCATTGTAACATGTGTCTTTTATGTTGTCCGTTCTTAACTACAACTCTTGCTGTATAACTCTTGCCGTATACCTCTCAATTACATGTGCCAAATTGAGAACTGATCACATAATTGACACTTAACACCATAGATTTAGAGGTGTTAAATTCATAGTGGGGGAGGCGTTATCAATATAATGTTCATTGCTACTCTGTAATATTGTAATCCCTTAATGTGAAAGCAAATAATTTTTGTATGTGTTAATAGCAATAAATATATTCCACAAATACAAACGTGAAATCTGAATTGTTATGAAGACCACTTACGATGATTGGGAGACGATGGAGTGGGGTTGAGGACCTTATATACATACAAAAACATGAATTGTCATATTTGTTTTGGTCCCTCTAAATCTATGGTGTTAAAGTGTCAAGAAAAATCATGTGATCAATTCTTAATTTGGTACTTGTATTTGAGAGGTATATGGAAAGGGTTTTAGTTAAGAACGGACAACAACAAAAGACGTGTTACAATGAGATTGGGTTATATGCTCAAAATATAGACACCATCCTAATTTCTATAGTAAACACAAGTGAGACCTTGTGGCCATTTTAAACGCAGTGGATGAGTGGTGGCAAGAACGGAGGAGATCAGGGGAGGAGGGTTACATTGGTCAAATCCGACGGTCGAGAAAGCACATGCAACGTGGCCTCACCAGAAGCCAGAAGCTGCTTTCATCGCCCATAGACTTCTTCTCGAAAAGAAAGAATCTTTTTTTTCAACCTATAACTTTGCATCTCTACTCCGATTCTAAAACTTGAAATGACAATTTGCTTGATTTTGCAATTGCTAACTAGATGAGACAATTCTTGGTTCAAATGAACTGCCAAAGTTGTATGTGGACTTGCAATTGCCCATAATAGGGTTGCCACATAAAAAACACATCCCTTATTTGATCAAAGGTGTGCCTCCAAGAACATACTGTGAAATGACGTGTGTTTAAAACATATTGGACTACGTGCTCAAAATACGATAACCATTCTAGGTTTTATAGTCAACACAATTGGGGTCTCCATATGACCATTTAATGAGCATGAGTAAATTCACTGTGATAATGTACAAGGTACTATTTTTATGAGCTCAAAAAATTAGGAGGAAAGTGGTTGTGGCCTCGATCTGGATTTGCTTGTTATATTGATTGCATGCTTCATATCCTAAAAGAAATGGGCTAGTTGGAAGAAGAAAAAAAAGTAAGAATTTAAGAGTTGTCTACTTTACCTTATAAGAAGTCATCCAAGGATGCTCTAGGTTGCATGTGGATTTCAAGGAGAGAGGGAATCATCCTATATGAGCATACCTCTCATTCATCCATCATAAAAACCATGTAATAGTATGCATCCCAGAGGTTACTTTTTATAATTGATTTGAAACCTGGAATTAATTTCAAAGATCCCAAATTAGTGTGCTCGAGATCATTTAAGATGAATCAACAACAAACCTATAGAGGTTCAAGTTTTGGTGTTGGATGAATGAGAAGTACGCTCGTATACTCTCTCCATTACAAAGAGGCCGACCAAAAGTGGACTGAGCCGGCCCAACCAAAGTTATGCATAGCCTTACAAAGCTGAAGCCATTGGGGCCCATGCATTGGTTCCATGTTTTGTCTCAACTTTTTAAAGGATCACTCCACTCAGTCTAGCAAGTTTTAGGAATGAGTGAGTCTATCATAGGCTAACTTGTTTGAGTGAGTCTATCATAGGCTAACTTGTTAGAGTGAGTGACTCGGCCCAAACCGTTTTTTCGATGAAAACGTTGTATAGTTTGATTTGTCAACCGGGGTGAATGAACAATATTTTTTGACTTCATTCGAGTGTTTATGGTGATGTGAAAATGAAAATATCTCAAATGAACTTGAGGAAGAAAAAAGAGAGGAAATAATCACGTTGTAGTTATGCCCAAAAACCCATGGACCTTTAAGGCTTAAGCCGTTCTTCCCAATATTAACCCATCAATATGGCATTTAAGAAAACTCTCATATTTTATCACAAGCACGTAGATGATATGTGTGATTCGATGATGGTGGTATACAACCAATAGTGTGGGTTTTGGTGATTGCGCTCACAACACTCACCTAGTGTATCCCCAACTGAGGGTTCATGGTGTCTATGTAAACTGCTCTATAGCCTGATATGTCCATTTTTGACAGATCAACTTTGGGAATGGCTCCAGGGATCCGAATTAGTCTAGTGGGATCTGGTCGGAATGAATCAACCCTCAATCTCAAAAGGGTTTCGTTTTTTACTTTGATCCTTGCGTTCGATGTGAATGAGTTTACATAGATAACACAAAAGTCAACCCCAACTTTCTTGTTATTGGGAGCAAGCACGGTCAAGTATACGGGAAAACATATTTTGGTATACTACAACCATAATTTTTTGGGTCAAACGCCTAAAAGTAGTAGCAAAGTCTTGTTTAAATTGGATTTCTTTTCATGGTGCCCTCTATTGTTGTGTTAGGTACTCAAATATTGAATGTCAAGATGACATCTTCAAAACTTATCATTACAAGTACTAATTAAAAGGTAATGACTAAATCTGGGTTTAGACGTAGATTTCATGACCTTAAATATTTTGAAATTAGATTTTTTTTTTCAAATTCCTTGAATTCATTATGAACTTGAGGGCACCATTACAAAAATTTGTAGAAGAAAGTCAATTATATCATATTTTATCATATTAAAAAAATTATAGACAATTACGTGTTCAATATATCTACTTGCAGCTTATTTGCATTGTAATCTAAAATAGGTAAGTTTTTCTTGGATTTTCTTTTGTGAACATAAATTGCTTGGCTTTGTAGATCAATATATTTTTCAAATGGTTATGATTTTTTCCTTCACAAAACTCAAAGTTAGTGTATAATTTTGACTCACACTTTCACTTAAACCTATGTAGGGTAATGGAGCTGTCTACTTGATTGTACTTGCGCCCTATTCCAATTTGTAAAACAATACAATAAGGTAGAGCCATGAAAGCCTTTTCCGTAATACTGATATGGGCCATGGCTAGAGTCAATATTTTGCCGACCCTACAACAACCAAAATGAGAAAGTATGTTACCTGAAAACCGATTCGTTTGATTCTCTCACTAAGTTAAGAAAGTGATTTGCACTCAATGCTCGTGTGTTACCAACTAAGTAATAGGATTGGTTTCATAACACCTGCCAAGGGGGTAATAGTAGAAACCATCTCCTCATAGGTCGGTTGTTGATTCATCCCAATTTAGCTCACTGAACTAAATCAGGGTCTACGACCTTGGTTTAAGGGTTTATTTGGATAAAAATAGCAACTGAGAACTTTGCAACAATCATCAATGCTTTCACCTTTACCCCTCTCCCATTTTACCACCCCCCTCAATAGGTGTTATGAACATTCACCCCAAATAAACAACAACATAATTATGATTTCCCCAGCTTAATTAGTAGTAATTGCCAACCATGAACATGACTGGAGGGGCCAAGATATGTATCATAACACCATTCATCATTTCTTGAAAGAATATTATTATTATTATTATTATTATTTTGGGGGGGGATTTGTTGAAATTGTTGAAAATTATTTTTTGGGGATCAATTTTGTAAAGAAAACATGGGAATTTTGGCTGAATATTCTATTTTCCATAATTATATCTTGAAATAAAATAGAATATTCAACAAAGATAAAGCCTTGGGAATATGGTACTAGTCTCTTACAAGAAGTGTTAGGAGGTGCAGATGGAATCAACCCACACGGACGGGCTATTGGACCGCGACTCGGAATCGTTGATGGCCCTTATGGCAACTTGCACTAAAGTACTTCATGGGCTTTTGGGGGGGGGGGGGGGGGTGGGTTGTTGCACTAGGGTCCATGACCAAAGAAACTACATTATCGGGCAATCCGGTTGGTCAAGAACAAAATTTTGGACCCAAGGAGTTTACACTAATGTCCAGGTCCGAGGTACATTAAGAAGGGGTGGTGATGTGGCATCAGTAACTTGTCCACTCTTGACAATCCCTGCTCATGAAAACATTACTCCTTGTGCAGGAAACCCATCTTCAATCAAGGTCCATTAAGAGGGGGTATTACACTCCGAGTTCCCTGGACGCAGACCCTAATGTAAACCAATCCTTCAGGTCATCATTCTTCGCGACCGGACACCTATATCCAAGTGGTATATGACAAGGCTTCTTGTCAAAAATAGATGTCACGATGAGTTTGGATTGCATGCTCACAATATAGAAACGTGTATTATTTGAAGTGAGGAGATTAAAAAACCTCACTTTGATCTCTCTTAACAAGATAAAGTTGTATGTGTAATTGAAAGTGCCCACAAAAGGGATACAAACCTTAACTTCTCTTTACCTAATTAAGCTCCGCTCCCATGTTGGATTTCACAACACCAATGGTCCCACTCCTAAAGGAGAAAATCATGCCATGCTTTAGTATATTGTACTCCCGGCCCGCATTGGAGAACTACAAAAATTCCAAGGTCTAAATTCGAGGTCCCATTTCCAAGGACCGCTAGGATCACAGGTGTCATGATTGGTGCCTTTGAGTGGTTATGTACTTGACTCGAACTTAAAGCCCCCCGGAAATGCAAGTTCCCGCTCACTTCCCCAAGTTGTTGCATAAGTTCCCCTTCACAACTAGAAGCTCGACTCAAGACTCAATGTATATATGCACGTCTTGAACAAGGGAATGTGGCTTTGTCCTAAAATGACATTTTTTGAAGTAATTTTTTTTAATTATCATATCTTTTCATATTAAACTGAAAATGTTATTGAACTTTCATTGAGCTTCATCAACTCTTGTTCATCAAGTTTTGACATGCATTATTTGGGTCCTATTACCACTCAAAGGCAGTCTCCACAATGCCTCTGTCCCATGATATGGGACTGAGTCAACAAATACTTTTCTCTTTGCACCTACTTTCTCTTAAGATATGAAACTTGCAATTAGTGTGAGATGATTGGCAAAGCCAGTTCGTGCCCGTAGCCACTTTCCTCATGTAATTTTTGGAGCTCATATGAATATCTCATTCACTGTCAAAGTGAAGGGTTTTTTGAGTTATCGAGCGGTCATATAGGTGTCTTCAATTACGTTGACTGTTGCGTCTAGGACGGTTAAAAGATTTTGAGCATTTTTTGATGTTCATTTAAGATCACACATTGAATTAGGGACATCTATCTAGACGTTAGCATGGGCCCTTGTATGTTGATCTTTTTTCCCTAGATGCCCCCTTCAATAGTCAAAATGTTCATGAAGGCATTACACCATATAGTCATAATAGTCATCACATGCCTTGTCCTAAACCAAAGAAATAGTAGATAATCAATTTACAAACATTAGCCAATGATTCGCCTCACCTTATTACATGTAGCTCTTCTTCCCATCTTCCTCCCTCCACCCATACTCAACCTTCCAAAAACAAGGCACACCCTCTACCATGTACCAAGAGGAAAGCTCTTTAGTAATCTAGGGTTAATGGGCTCATATTCATGTCTGTGAAACACCAATGTTCATTTTTTCATATTGTTTCTTTTTGCCTAGACGGGAAGCCTAGGACACCTAGCATATTTAAGGTAAGTAGGTGTGCAACCTGGTAATTCGGATTCAATTAGAATGCCCGTATGTAACCAACCCATTTATTCTTGATGCAATGATGTTTTTATTTTTCATATACATGGGTGGCTCATAAGGAGCTTAACAAGGATAGGGAACTTGAACTTGCAATTTTACATGAGTTTGAGACTTGGGTTGGACAAACTTTCATCCCAAAAAATCATATCAAGAAGAGCTAGACCAAGGCCCAATCCATAATTACGACATGTTTGAGTTGTGTGGTAAGATATTCCAATAGAATTGCACATGCAACACATGATTATAGTAGTATTGGAATGAAAATCAGATCTTCATTATTCATCAATTGAATGAACACACACACACACACACACACATTAGATTGAGATGCAATGAACTTCAGAGAAGAATCATGCTTTAATAATATAACATTCGACTAAACATCAAAGTTTCATATTTTCTTATAAAATTAGACATAGCACTAGTAAAAATGTGGTGGTTTCATGACATGACAATCTAACACAGAGTGATTGGAATCACACGGGTTGGTTTTGATAAGGGATGGTTTCTAAATGTTGAAATGGGTTGGTTTCCAAATGCTCAAATTATTTAGAGCTAGAGGATTGTTCAACTCATCTAAATAATTTAAGCAAGTGGAAAAGTACATGTTCTCAAAATGAGATGTCAAGAGGAGAGATTGGTATTAATCGAAGAAGCTCCTTTATGCCAATGAGGGAGAGAGAGAGAGGGAGGGAACTTGGGGGGGGGGGGGCAGTGTGTTAAAAAGTTAAGGATATAGGTGCGAACAACCACTATTTTAAAGGGGGGTATTACTTTCAATTCTCTTTTTTTTTCACATGCTATCATTATGTAAATTTCTACTTTGGGTTAATAGAAAAATGGCTTGCATTACTTATAATTCCAAATTACCTATTATTCCATACCCTATAGTACTTTAAAGATGTCCAGTGCCATTTTTGATACCCTATATTACTCTTAAGTCCATTTATAATTTTTAGCCCCCATGTTTTTAAAATACCCTATCATTTGTTCGCACGTATATTGCTACTCCAACCAATGACTACCCCCCCCCCCCCCGAGGGAGGGAATTATCGCATACAAGCCTACCTCTCATCCATACAACATTAAAAACCTTAAAACAGTATACAACTCAAAGATTACTTTTTAAACTTGATTTGACACCAGAATTAGTTTCCTCACGGTCATTTGAGATAAACCAGGAACAAACCGTAGGAAATCAAGTTTTTATGTTGGATAACTGAGTATACGACAATTCCCTCTCCCCGCCAATGAGAAGACTCCTATCCTTAAGCTTTCAACTTCTCTAATGTAAAGGGAGCCTAGATTACTTTTACCTCTCGGATTTAGCCCACATTTGGAGCTTCGATTCATGGGGTTAGTTTCCTCAACAAGCTCTACTCTAAGTGCTCATAAAATTGTTGGGAGATGGGATTTGTGACCTCCCGCCAACCTTGATGAGAGTGAGCATGACGTTGCCTCCATGTTTGCCATGAAGGTTGCCATGATGATTTCGGGAAAGGTCACCATGAAAGCGGTGGATCCCACATGCATCACTTTGGGCACAATGAATGCTAGAAGAGAAATAACTTGGTTAATAGAATAATATAACGTTGTACCCATAGAGCATACTAATAAGTTCCATACACTACACTAGTCTACCGCTCTCAATTATGGTACGGGACGGCTTCGTACGGCTCGCTCGCTAGTGCAACCCTTGCCACACTCGCTAAGTAGGTAGTGTGGCCTCCACTTAAGGCAAGTGTGGCCCCCCATCTTATTATGACAACCACATTTGAATGGTAGGTGACAAGCCTTGAAGGCACCAAAGAGGAGTCACGGGTTGCGACAAGCTTGGACTTTGGGCTCGACTATTATATGGAGACATCATTGTAGGCTTAATGCCCTCGATTATACGGTTGGAATGGCTACCATGGCCGTTTCGAGAGATTGGGGGATTGTCACTTTGACTTCTTATAACCTTTGTATCATAACCCGCCTTTGGAACTACGAAATGACGACAATTCACAATCGCGGACTTGATCAAATAGCCTAAAGTTTTATGTGGGAGTTGGAGGTGCTCACAATAGGGTCACATGATAAATGACGAATGTGCTTAAATTCGGTTGTTTTGGTCTTAATTGGTGGATGATTGGATGTAAATCTAAGAGTGGACACTGAATAGACATGTGTGTTGAAAGAGATTGGACTACATATATATGTGCTAACCAGTCTAGACACAATAGTCGATATAATAATGGGGGGCGGGGACCTATATGGTCATTTACCGGCTCGTAGAATCTTCACTTTGACAATGAATAAGATATTCATATGAGCTCCAAGAATTACAAGGAGAGTGGTTACTTGCACTAATTTGGATTTGTTGTTCATCTTGTACTCTTGGCTTGTTTCATAGCCTACAAGATGTGGGTGCAAAGAAAGCAATGTCCACTTAAGACGCACTTACCTTATTACCAACTGGACTCCCGACCAACAAATTTGATGTCAAGTTTTCAAGAGACGAGCATTGACTACAACCATTGGAGTGACAAAGCCACATATGTATGATTATACAAACTTCATCCAAATTTATACACATCCATCCTGAAGTTGGCAGTTTCATCCAATTCTTATCATTTTTAGGGTTAATTCTAGCTCTTCCATCCACCACAAAAATCAATGAAATCATCACAAACTACTCCATTTTCAGATTTAAGAATCACAAATCACTGGCGCATAGCCAGATTAAAAATCATCGCTCCCGATCGGAACATTCATCTTCTACTTCTTCTTTCTTGTTAACCTTGCTTAAGTCCACTAAATATTGTATTTAGTGTCATATGTATTTTGTGTCAACGTGGTACCTTTTCTAGTGACCCTTCTTCTAAATAAGTTTACAAATAGTGCCATCCCAACCTACTTTTTAGTTCATCCAAATGCCAGGTATCGAAACAAAGCTCAGTATATCCCACATCCTAGCGTGCATGTGATGAAAATATTGTCATGGATGATGGGAAAATCACTCGGATGAAAAATCACTCAGTAAGCGACAGTTTTTGCAACATTGCAAATCTAGAGTGCCCAATTTCATTTTATTTTACAGGGAATCACGATACAATGTTAGGTTTACATTTAGTGTTGGTGACACTACACACACCACTTACAATCGGTGAAGAAGAAGAAAAGAAAAATTACACCCATACATTGTACCGGCATGAACGTGAGCCCGTTATCCAAATGTTTAACAGGGCGGACCATGTTGTAGCATGAGGAAATTATGCCTCTTTTGAGAGGTGGGCTTACAATCGGTGACACTAAACACAATAGTAGTTAGTGCCGTTGCTCAAGGTGGGTGCAAATTGCGGCATCAAGCTTTTCATGGCCCTTGTATGTTTTGGGCTTCGAGTCAAGAAGCACATTTCATATATTTGTGCCTGGGGGGTTGGATTCCTTGCTTTGACTAAGTAAGTAATTTACAAAAGTCTAAGGAGGTAGGTAGGCCGGGGGTAGGGGCTAGATAGAGGAGCTTATTAGTCGCCATTCATGCATGTTGTCGTAAGTTAAAAAAGCGCCCCTAACTAAGTTAAGTTAGTCTTGCTGCAGAGCTAGTTGAAGGAAGAAGGCGGATGAATGAGGAGAGGCCATGAGGTGACTCGGACTGACACCCACCCACATGATATGCACTGACAAGCCAAGCCTCCTTCAAGCCTTGTAACTGATTGAAGCACGGCATGCATTATAAGGGCCACTTCACACACACACACGAACGAGCAGTGTTCAGGATTGAAGCCCTCATATGAGTTTCGTTTTGAAGGGTTGGTTCAAATTCCAGCTCTTCAGTTGAAGGGAAGGGTTGGTTGAATCCAAGATGTTAATCTAAGAATATAGAAATGGAATACGAAACTCATGTTGAACTTGTGCATGAATTATATGGTGTATGTTTCCAGTACAATGTGAAGAATTAAGAATCAACCATCTAACTCTGCTTCTTGTAATGACAATGCCCTACGCTTGTTGGTTCTTGTGGTGGGCAGATTATATTGAGGACTTCAAGCGACGTCTTCATTTTCAATCTGGGGTTGCGTTTTGAAGGGTTGTTTTGAGAGAGGTATATTTTGAAGGGCATCGAAGACTTCAATCTTGAGTACTGCACACGAGCCAAGAGCCGTGACCACGAAATTGTGAGAGCCCAAAAGAAAAGTGTCCCAACACACCTCCAACATCATGTAGTGTGGTCACGGGCCCTCAAGTGTAGTGTGACCGAAACCTCAACCAAATGCTATTTCCATGAATTTCTATTCATGCGGGGCCTCACACATGATGAAATAGAATAAACCAACGGTTGTGAGCGTCCGGATGGCCATTGGTCTCCCGGCAGTTTTGTGTAAGCCTACCTCCAAAAGAAGGTTTTTAAAAATAGTCCAAGTGACCAAGAAAACACAATCCATTGGATGCCATGTAGGAATCCATGTAGACTCTACATCCATCTTGCATTCACTTGTATACTCCGTTGGTCCCTCAAGCGGAGTGTGAAGTAGCGAACTTGGACCGGCTCCGCCTTTTCCACCAATGAGAGTGCTTGAAGTGTAATAATGGTCACGGGCTCTCAGTCTCGTGTGTGAAGTGGCCCTCCTATGTTGCAGATTCATCAACACTCCCACTCACCGGCCGAGGCCATCTCCACATGTGATATACAACCACACTGATCCAAGGAATGAGGAAAATTGGTTGCTTAGTTGTGGATGAACCGGTTGATTTTGAGAAATAAATGTGTTGAAGTTCATCAAGACTTTGGGAACGTTACCCATCGTTTTAGAGGAATGTAGAGAATATACCTCAAATGTATAAAAAGAACAACCGAGAGATGTCAACATGTAACCGGTTGGACTTGGAAGCACTAGGATCTCGCCTTATTATGCCCAAAAATATCCCTGGACACTGCACTAGTCATCCCAATTGGTGCATGTTACCATTTGGAGATACACAGTGCTATAACTATTTAATGAGAATGTAATGTTCTACCAAGCAAAAGTCATTTATGTTTTATAATGTCTAGGACAACCTATTGAACTTTCGTTAGTGAGAATTGAACTCCTGAGAAAGTTGTTTTTACGATGCGTAACTCTGAAGAGTAGCATGCACTAATTGGGATGATCAATGTACTTTTGAAGATGCGCCATGTATCGTCTGTGGGCCTTATTATAATGTGGCCACTCTTCTTCATTGGACACCTATCGTAACATTAAGGTAGATGGGTCCTAACCGGTTCCCTATTTCCAACCACCTCACGTCTCCAAGAATATGAAACAAGCAAGTGAGTATGAGATGGTTAGCAATAATGTTGGACCACTATGTAGGTGAATGCATGGGTATCAATAATCAACATCAATAATGCTATCGAAGAACCTACCCGTGGGTATCATAATTGTAATATTGATATTTGGTGGGCATGTCAAGGTGCGAGAAACTTTGTAAACCTAAGCCATTTATTATGTAGGTCATACCCATTGTAAACCATATTGATACTAGTGCAATTTTGCCTAGATTTGAAGGTTTTTGAGTGGTATACAGACTCGAATGGTATCAAAAACAAACCCCCCCCCCCAATTTATGTTGGTATTGGGCTTAGAATGGCCATTATGTGAAAAGGACACGATTAAATCTCTTTTGAATGCATGTCTTGTTGGTTGCCATTCTACGAGCTAGATCTAACCACATATTATACAACTTTAGGTGTTTTTATAAAACAAAAAAGGTAATTGAATAAAAAAATTCTATGTTAGGAAGGGAGTATTATTCATTTTCATTTTTCCGATCCAAGTAGAACCTCTCCAGAAACTATAGCATTAGAATGTTTGACCAATGGTCATTGTTGGATCCTCCCTTGAGCGCCGAACGATGTGGGGAGGATCCAATAGTCCCCACACTACACTATCCCAATGGGCTAAGGTGTCAAACTTAAAACTATCCAAGAAGTGTTCGAATAGAATAACATTGTTGCAACCATAACATAGAAACCTTGCAATCATAACACCAAGGTATGTTAACATCAAATTGATACATGTTTTAGGATAACAATATAATGCAATGTTGGACAACAAATTGACACATGTGTTAAAATGATATTGCAACTTGTGATCAATATTTAGACACCACCATGTTCCAATAGTCAACACCATTGGGAGGGCCTATGTGATTACTTATAGTATTAAAAAAATTCCACTTCAAACTCCTATGAACTTTGTATCTCAACTCCAAATTTTAAAACTTGAAGTGACAATCCCGTGGTCCGTAACTGCTACTTAAGCAGGTGAAGCAATTTTCATCTCCTACAACATCCATAATTGATTTTGGATTTGAAAGTGCCCTATTTTCAAGATTCCCAACTTGACATGCATCTCAACAATCTAATTGGCTTGGGCATTGTCTTGTTTGGTTAGCAACTCCAAACCATGAAGATTGTTATGTCAAGTTATAGATTGTAGAAGAGATGGGAAAGCTTTTAAGAACCAAAAGCACAAATCTTTGTCTCCTCAAACAATAAGCTCTCAAAGTTGTCTTCACTATTCGACTTAGAACGGTTCACACGTATCGCCCCACAACATTTTCAACAACGCTACCACACGCTCACTACACTTACAATGCTCTACATACCATCAACATCCTCACATTCTACCCAAATCGCACACCATGCGGTGGCCCATGTCAACCCCAAACATACCCTCCAAACACATTACTCCCCACCCACCACATATCTCCCACTCCCCACTCCTTCCAATCACCCCAACTACCCCTCCTACCAAAAACCACCAACCAGGCCCATAACAACAATCCAACACCCCTCCAACAACCACAATCCCACCGTAGTGCCCACTTGCTCACCACCGCCTAAGGTAGGGGTGGCTATTTCCGTCCAAATTTCAGATGTGCCTAGTTGGGATGCTGAAACTATTTTTTTTTTATAAATTTTGAGAGCTCCGCAAAGCTGGTGCAAGAGCAACTATGAAAAAATCAAAATTTTCCAGCATGTTTATGATTTCCTACAAATTTTTAAAGGAAACCTTGTAGAGTGACCAACACTCGCACATAGGGTACGTGGTATATCCACAGGGTGGATTTCTAAAACCGACCGTTGGCAGCCAATGAAATGATGGCAGTGCTGTGAACGGTAAGAGCACCTTGATAGGTGCTTTTGTAAACCTAGGTAAAAGCACCTAGAAAGGTGCTTCCGACAGAGGGGTCGACTTTAGGACCCGCACGGAAATTGCCACCCCTACCTTATACCACCATGTCCTCCACCTCCCGAATTACAAATAGAAACCATCCTCGCCATAAAACACAACACATTCATTGACACCTACGGAGCCAAAGCCTGCCACATAACCTACACAATTAATTGGAGAGGCTACTCACACTCAAAAAAAAACCCAATGAACTGAGCGACAACCTATATGGACCCGCCAACCAATGCGACCACACCATCCTTTCCCAACAAGTCAACACTGCACACACGAGCCAAGAGCCGTGACCATGAAATTGTGACCATGCAACATGATCCATTGGATGCCACGTAGGAATCCATGGAGACTTTACATCCATCTTGCATACATGTACATACTCCATAGGCCCCTCAAGCGTAGTGTGAAGCGAACTTGGACCGGCTCCACCTTTTCCACCAATGAGAGTGCTTGAAATGCAATGATGGTCACGGGCTCTCAGTCTCGTGTGTGAAGCGGCCCTAATTGGGATGCGCAAATTCTATTGCACATATATATATAAAAGAAGAAGAAGAAGAAGCATAAAAAAACCAACTCCAAAGTACACTGCAAAAGCACGAGCCTGTTAATTAGGACCTAATTATAAGAGCCGGGAGCTCCATGGAAGCAGGAGGAGGGACAAGAGCAAATTGGCCGGAGACATAATGAGCACCCTCCAAAGGGGGTCCCGGGCATTGAAGAAGATGAAGCTCATACAATGCAAGCTTGGCCTGCTCTCTTTAAGGGAAATGATTGAGGGATAAATTTAGAGTGCCTAGCTCGGTCGCTTAAGTCACACATTACATACATTATTATTATTGGTGGAGGTAGGAATTTCGCGAGCACATGCAATTGGGGCATTTGATGATATGGCCCGAGCCCATTGGCCGATTTCACCTCCGTTAATAGAGATGCCTTAGTGGTCTATCATCATCTTTGCCCCCAACATATATAGGCTCCATATTATTCCGTCACAAGGACTTCGGTCAAAGGAGTTTGTATCCGAGATGCTAGCATCCAATTATAAGTTTGTTCACTTTTAGCATTCATTCCATTGCTCCGCTGATGAGCTGTATATAGTCACGGGCTCCGCATTAGATTCGAGAATTGAGCCTTCGGATGCTAGAATCTTATTAGTGCTTCAGATCGAATATGGAAGTCAAGGCACCTGAACACATCTCATCAGTTGAGTGTGTTGCGTTGGTTGAGTGATCTTCTAACCCAATCAATGTAATGGAGAGAAAAATAAAAGAAAGGTTGTCATCTCTTTCTCATATCCATAACTTTATTCAACTCAGGCCAGTGATTCCATTCTAAATTTAAATGGCACTCTCTGTGTTAAAAATTGGAGGTTGAATTGGTGGGTTGAATGGGTTTTTATTCGTCATTTTTTTTTTGTTGGTGGAGGTAGTGGCGTGTTGCTTACTGCTCCTGGTGGGTTTACAAAGGGTAGGACTAGCAACACCTGGTAACATTCCAGTAGGGAGCAGCATCAAGGCCGGAGCCTCTGCCACATCATCGTTGGGATTAATAAATACATGCTTAGTTGGGAGGTCAATATGCATCAACATGAAGGTCGTTGGCCACGGAGGAAGGTCGCAAGCCATACAAAGAAGGTCGCACATGTAGTCGAGGGAGATCCACTGACTTATCTTTTAAAAAGTGGACATTGTTGCATGGCATTGTAAGTTTTCGACCGATTCCGTTGGTGGGTAAAATGTTCAAGGTTGAATTTTTGTAGTGTGGGTGGTGAGGCAGTGGTGCGGGTAGCAAATTTCGGAGTATAAGCTCAAGCTTTGATTGCTTCAAGTGGGTTTCCAATCTCCTGCATTTTCTAATTTCATTTCTCTTCAATGTCGTTCATGGTATCTCAATTCTATTGTGTGCTCCCTCTAGGCATGAAGTCCTCCAATTTATGGTTTCTTGCTCATGTGATTGTCGGTTGCTTGTTGCATCCATATGAAATCCACTAGTTTCGGAGGCATGACTTCAAATGCTTTAGCAGATCGAGCTCTTGGTTCGTCCAACGTGGCATTTCCCATGTAGATCAATATCCTTTGTTGCCCTCCTTGGTGGTTTCATATGTGGGAGGTGCAATGCTTGAGTCTTCACTAATTCGGTTGTTCGTTGGAATCCCATGCCTTTTGGATTCCTCCCTTCTTTCACCCTAGATGTACTTATGCCATGTGTCATGTCTTTAAATCGCTTCTAGGATATGACTTTTGGGAAATCATTGTGGTGGACCTCCGATGCCTCCATGCATAATGTCTACACCCCCAAATCCAAGTTTTGGGGTCGAAAGTGTTTGAAGGCAATAGTACATGAACGGAGGTTTTTGCCACAAACTTTTTCTTTGGCAAGGGGGGCGACATTGAGTCCCGAGCACCTCATTTTGCTTTCAACCGCTCCTTGGTAAGTGGATCGACTCGAGTACGTTTGTAGCAAACACTTGTTGGAATGGTGTACCCGTAATGGCATGGGCCGGAAAACATATCTCAAACCACCACTGTCATATTTTCTCTTGAGATACATGTCCATGAGTCAAGTCGTCGATGTGAACCTTCTAATGGATGGAGCCCATCAATGGGCGATCGTCAACGTTATTATCATATGTGTGCAACATGAAGTAATCACTCACACCATTCAATATGTTCTACTCACAATCTTATTCATCCATGGCAGGGAGGTGGGGGGGGTGGCTACTATCAAATTTGGTGCAAAGGGGTTGGAGGGTCTACCCCCCCCCCCCCCTTAGCAGATTCCTATGGACAATAGGCATCCGAATAGGGGCCCTATCATGGGATTTGAGCAATGTAGAGCCTACCATCGGATTAGGTGTAGAAAGAATGGAGGGTCCTACCCCCATGGGCAACATGCTTGGAAACAAGGACCATGACGTCTCATGTATCTCGTCAAGAGCATGAAGTCCAACCGGAAATTGTACATGTGGGGGAGCATTGGACATGGGGTTTCATAATCATAAAGACCGATGGGCTTAGTATCAAGATCGACCACATGATCAAAGCCCTGGTATGAATGGGCAAGATGGCAAGTAGGGCTAAAAATGGCGAGTAGCTTATGAACCAGAGAAGTTGCAAGCAAAATGAATGATGACTTCACATAGAAAACCACTTCGAAGGGGGGGGGGGAGGAGAGGTATAAACAACATCAATGGACTTGTTTTTCTTTGGATGTAGCTCTCATAAGCAACACCAAATTGCATGCCTCACAAATTAGTCAACACACATGGCAGGGTTCGAATATGGGTTGGCATCATGATGCATGAATTTACGTAGCCAATCTTATTTCTGCAATTTGGCGATCAACATGAAACACACGGTTTTTTTAAACATGAAGCTACATTTATTTCTTGATTACTTGAAATTTCCATTAGGTTCAATTTGGTTTTATTTCCTTTTGCAATTCTGGTTCTATTACATTGAAGATTTTACTTCTAAGATAGAACATACAAGTAAATGGGTTGAAGGTTTGCATTTATATTTTGCGGCAATTAAGTATAAATGAAAAGAAATCAAACTATTCCAGAAGTGTTGACATGAAAAGTTGGAAATCATTACCAAATAATAAATGTAGCCATCCGAAGGAAACTTCTTGTGCATGTTTGAGAAAATAAAAATTTGCCTTGGTAGTTAGTGTAAGTTGTAGGGAATTCACTTGCGTTGAAGACTCTAACAACTTTTGTCTCGGGAGAGAATAAGGGAAGACAATAGAGAGGAATAAATGAGTAGTATTGGGCTAGTTTTGCTTGTTGGAAGGTATGACATTAAAATATATTTTGTTTTTACAAAAAATATTAGATGGTGAAGTTGATATATTAAAATGGTACCAATTAGTGTTGGAATAATATCAAGTAGTGTTGAGAACTATGAAAACAAATGTTAATTTGTTGTTGTTATTTTCTACATAAATATTGAAATATTGAAAAGATTTGCACTTGATGTGCCTAAAATCATCACTTGATGTTTGGGAATAGTTTTGCGGCTCAAACTATGTTCTTTAATATATAGAAATGGAGGTTAAGCATGCAAAATGGACCTTGTAAAGTTGAATAGAGAAGAAGAGAAAAATGAAGTTGCTAGGTGATCCAGAGAGTGTTGAATGATATAGTGTATTGTGGGTAGGATCTAAAACATCTGTGAGAATCCAAACAATGTGCAACCAAGAACCATATATTCCCTTAAAGCATATTTTCTTTACTAGTCATTGTAGATGCATATAGGGAATCTCACTAAACATAGAACACGTTTGACATGTAACCTTCAACATATGAAAGATGGCTGACAATGCACTATCGCATTTCAAATTACAATGTCCTCTTGTTTTTTTAATACATGAATAAACTATGATATTTACTTTAAGGAACATGTTTGATAAGAAAATGTGGATCGATAATTAAACATTGAAACCAAATAAAACAAATAGCATAACCCATGGTTCAAGTAGGTGTGGTGAAGAACATGACATGATGAAATCTATGAACAAATGAGATGTATAAATACATTGGAATGGAAAAAGATGGAACATGTTGCCATTTTCATTAATCTATACAAAATTAGATGTATAATGGACAACTTTTAATTTTAAATATTATAGTATGTTGTGTGAGGGCATGTTGTATTCATATGGCCACGGACACATATTCAATAAAATAATTCTAAATCACAAAACAATGCCCCGTTGAGGCCTAGTAGTTAGCCATGCCAATGGAATCTTAGACCCCAAACCATTGTAAATAATGTAAGTAGTTTCATATAATAAATGAGGTCCATGAGGTTCATTTCAAAGGCTTCCTTGTTGAACCCGTATTCTAGTATTGCCATCCCAACTTGCTAGTGGTCCATATAGATGACAATATTTAAGACTAAGTGTGATTTATTTTGCATCCTAAAATTTCTCAAGAATCCTAACAAGGAATGAGAAATAATGTTTGGTTCGCTTTTGGTGTTGGTGGCACTCTAGGGGCAGTCTACAGCCGGTATGAAGTAAGACAAATGGAATTGGTGACACTAAATAGAGTATGATGTGTGTCACAATGTGCACACCTAATGGATTTTATTTTATTTTCTCCTTAAGAAATGGCCGTACTATGGGCGACCGTAATCCATTCGACAGTGTGAATAGTAGGTGATTCTATTAACACACTAAGTAATTGCAACATTCCATCACCCAACAAGAACACACGCAAAAATACATTGAAAATCATATAACGATGCAAACAAATAGAATTATTAGGAAAATTAAACTTACAATAAACAAAATGGTGGAACATAACCTGAAAGATCCTCAGTGAATGCACATGAATATGGAGTGAAGACAATGTCTATGTGTGGGACAAATGTGTACATGTTATTGGAATTGGTGGGAAAGGAGTAGGCCCAAGGGCAAAAGAATGCCCCCCCCCCCACTCCCTTATTCAATCCTAATTTATAGCCAATTGCATGTGAACATGGATGCGGTTGGGGAGGGGTTTGAGGATATATGATTGACACACACATGTGGCTTATGGCATGACAAATGACATTGCAAAACCAAATATCAATTCATGAACACACATTACAATATAGAAACCTAGATTAATATGTCTATCATTGCTATGCGAGTAATTCATTGTGGGCGGCCAACATCCAAGGAGGAATGACATGCGAGCATGTACATGTTGACCCAATATTTTTGGCAGCAATTGAGCATTGGCGGTGGCACAATCACACGAGGTTATGGACACAAAATGCAAATAAAATGGTAGAGCCTACCTTAGAGCACCTAAATTCAACCATGTTGAGTACACAGCAAACAAACTCATTGTTTTGTATTTGTCCAATTGTTTTGGTAAAGGTCATATCAAACTCGGAGGAACAATTTTAACAAGCACACCATGAGATTATGATGTAATGCCACAAAGCATGGTGTGACACAACCAAATTTATAAACACCTTATTGCAATTAAATGCACCCCGACATGATAGACGCATACCACAAATGTGTTCAACAATTCCTTAGACACTTTGGGAGCAAACATTACCCTTATTAAGCTCTTAGCATCATGACATGCACTCATTGGCACTTCAAATGACAAGGTGGGGCGTTCACAATAAACAAACCCCAAATGTCTGGAGAGTAGCCTTAGTTTAGTAAACCTAGTAATAAGGCCAGAAGGCCGTTGGTCTTGCCGGATGTAGTTGTGAAGGCAAATTTAAAGTTGGAAAGCAACCAGTGGTAGGGCTGTGCAATCACATGGGCCAAGAAATTTTCATAAAGGCACTACAACTTGCTAACAAGCCATCGATGTCGTTGGCCACAGTCGATGGTGGCCTCCAGTGGGTCTTTACCAAAGGGTCTTACATGCCAATGTTGGTTGTAGGGAGGGCTTGCACTAATGTCCTCGGCCATATGCCAGTTGATTTTACCAAGGACGTCCATAGTAGTTCAGGCTGAATCTATTGACACAAGCATATCCCAAGTAAGATTCCCGGATCTATCTTAACATATTCCGAACCCCACCTGCCCTTCCCCCTCAATTGAATAGTATATGTCAGCTATGAGTGGTTACAAATCACAATGTCAAAATCAGGAGAGAAATAGATTATTGTATGCAAGCGTACCTCTCATCTATCCAACATCAAACTTGGCTCCTTATAGGTTTTGGTGCCGATGCATCTCAAATGATCTCAAGTACTCTAATTCAGGGTCTTTAATGCTAATTCCAGTGCCAAATTAAATCTAAAGAATAACATATGGGGTGCATACTAGTTTTCAACATTATTTAGATTCCACGAGTTGTTTAGTGCACCCCCTTATTAGTGGGAATGAATCCTGAAAAAGTGACCACATTTGGTCTGAATGTGGAATATACCCAAGTTGGCAAAGTCTACTGCATCTATTTGACAAGCCATCTGAATAATGTTGTGTTTAGGGTTTTATGTTGGATGAATGAGAATTATGCTTGTATACGATGATTCCTTCTCTCCTTGAAATCTCATAGGAAATGAGCCTTTCCGCAGCAAAAAAAGGTCTCTTGTGGGGTAGATTGGGGGTCATGGGTAAGACATTTATTTCTCCCAACATGACAAGGAGTACAGGTCATTGCCTCAACAAGGTGGGGTTTAGGTAGTCATTTATATGACACGTATTTAGTGGCAGTGAATTGCACTTGACACTGTATTTAGTGTCATATGGTAACTTTTTCTAATGACAAGTTTACAAGTATTGTCATGGATGATTCAAATTCGAATGACAATCATGCCAATTATTGAAACAAGTTTCTGTGTATTTTGCATCCTAACAATTATGTAATGGGATACTATCATGGATGATTGGAATTTGGATGAAAAATCACTTTGTAAGCGACAGTAATTCCAACATTATAAATTCATACACCCTAACCTCCGTGACATCACCCTCAATAATGTCCCTCCCTCTCCTATATCCCAAAACCCTAGAGAATGGATGTGCTCAGTTTAAAAATCCCTCCTTGTTGTCACGTTTCCCTCCCATATATCACGGGTTTTGACATTAAAACAAACCACACGTTCACATGTGTCACATTGTAATCATTGTCACTAATGCACTGTTGACTTTGCGTTGTTCCATAATGTCATGTCATGCATCCATGTTAATATACTACATACCTCCTTAATATCACGTGCACTTTGGTTGCCACAAAGCGTAATGCTAGGAATATACCCCCCCCCCCCCAAAAAAAAAACTCCCCCGAAAAAGGACCGTTTATTACTGATCATAACCTCATCTTCAACGATTTCCTAGAAAATTAACCCTTGTTGAAACAGTTTCTCTTTCACTGTATACAACATTCAAGCGTAAAAAAACAAACAAGGGTTTTAAGCTCATCTTAAGTCCTCTCTTTTTCAACTAACACACTCTCTGACCGCTGTCGGGCAAACCCAAAACTGCTGCGGAGTTCGGGCAGTTATCCAAAAAAAAACCCCAACCCCAACCCCATCTGAAACTTTGTATGCCAAACTTCTTTGGATCCAGTTTGTAGTTGGTCAAATGAAATCCTGGGACGTCCACGTGTCATGCCAGCGTGGAAACTGCACGTGTAGCGTTAATGAGCGAATAGGAAAGGTCCAAGTGGCACCCTCAAAGGATGCTCAATGAAGGGAGGGTTTATAGGTGGTGAGGAAGTCAATAAACCATGGAGTACTAGCTAGCTACTTGGGCCCGGCCATTAAAACTTTTTCCCCCTCCTACTCCTACTCCTACTCCTCCTCCTCCTCCTCCACCACCTCGAGCTTGGGATATAAAAAATTTCGTATTACATAATATTATTTATTTCCGGGCAAGCGGGCGGGGCGGGACTCCTCCCCCTCGCCTTGCCTCGCCTCGACGGAAGGCAAGGCTAAGGCTAGGGCTAGGGCTAGGGCTAGGGCTAGGGCTAGCTAGTAGTATTAGTGGTAGTAGTAATATTATTATTTTGTTGTCCTTTGGCTTGGGAGGGAGCCATGCACGGCCTTCGTTCCCGAGGTTTACTTGTGAGGCGGGCATTGGTGCGTGTACCATACTTTTCAAGTGGGAAGGGGAAAGTGACGTGATTGATTGCTTTTGGTACACTTCAAAACCCGGGGCCCGATTGATGGTGATGATGATGATGATGATGGTGGTGGTGATGATCATGACCATGATGATGGCCCCGGCCCTCACTCATCCCATGCCAATCGCGGTTTTTAAGTCTTTATGGCCACCCTTGGTGGTGCTTTACGCATGGCTAAGGTGTTACTTACTAGGATTAACAAGAGACATCAAAGCACTCTACCGTGGAGGGTGCTCCATTTCATCTCCACTCCACTATGCTAAATAGGATATTTAGTGTTTGATTATGTTTAGTGTTGTTGCCACCCTACCCTGCTCAACATTAATTTTCAGTTCTTTGACAATTAGTGTTAGATGTAAATGTGTCGCTACTTTCCCTACTGTTGCCTCCTTTATTATATCCTTTTCTTTTCATATCCTTACTAAAACTAAATTCAAACATGTAACTTCCACATATTACCATAGCTGATATTTAGTGTTTGAGTTTACATTTAATGTTACTTACTACCATAGGGTGGTTGACATTTAGTGTACGCGTTCGTATTTAGTGTATCCAAGACTAAATATCCTACTTAGTGTATTTATTCCAATTGGTGTGTGTTACTATTCCAAATTATGATGTGCTATAACTACTTTACGTGAATGTAATAGTTTATCCAGCAAAGTCATTTATCTTCAATAATGTCCAGACAACCGATTGAACTTTCATAAGTGAAAATTAAACTTTTGAGTAAGTCGTTATTGCACTGTGTAACGTTTGGATAGTAACACACACTAATTGGGGATAATTAGTGTGGTGTTGGAATGTCGTTTCCACATGGAATTCAAGAGGTTCCCAACCATCGTATGTATGACACATGGCAAAATTTGAGGGGAAAAAACACTCCTTCTTTGTTGTCAAAGTGGAGAGCCCTTTGCGATATTCTCATAATATACGAACTACGCATTCAGACTGACTGGAGCAGTATGATAAGGTAGGTAAGATATTTGCTTCATGAAAACTCAAATATTGCACATGCACACCCTCCATAACATCACAAAGCTCATTCAACCATATATCAGATGCACGATTAGATCACTCCATTGTCAAGTTGAACACCACGTGCGACCAAAAAAAATCTTCTTTTGGTAAGTTGCACCACCAAAATGGGTCAAAATTTTATCAAATGTTTTTCATGAGTAGATATACACAGTACCTATGACATAGTCAAAAGTGGTAACTAAATTTGATGATTTGTTTTTTTCATAAAACATACCATTTCTAACTACAATGACACAAAATTGAACTAAAACAATTACTAAAAAAATAAAGATGACTAAAAATTTCAAAAAAGTGTACAAAAGATACTATCAATGGTTATGTATATGTAGAAAAAATATCATAAATTTTAAAATTATATATGGCATGTAATATAGGGGTAGCAAACTTTGTCCGCACGTGGTGTCAACTTGACAATGAAGTGACCTCCCCGTGATCAGATGAGCACAATTCTAATTCAATTTATGGATTCTCCGTTTATGGGGAGCACAAGAGCCGTGTTTTGTGAACTATTCGACAAGCCTAGACTATAAAATGTTATAGTTTTTTTTTTTTTAATCACAACCTTTTTCATTAAAAAGAGACCATCATCATAGGTGCTTAGTAATGTTATGTTGGTGGTTTATAAGTTGGTTTCTTTGTATATTGGCGACACTTTCGTATCCTACGAATTGCAACCCAAAACAAATCAATTTTTTTTCCATGGCAAATTTGTTTGTTAGAGTAGAAGCCAAAGATGTATCGATGTACTTGTTTGTCAAGATTCCATATGGGACACGGTTTTCAACCAAAGTTGGCAGTGATGCAGGATACATGTAGTTAAACTTGAAGAGCACCAATAATATCGAATAATCTTCCAAGCCTTCAACTTGACAAGGATGTAGATCGACAACACCGCAACAATGTGGGAGTTATTTCCGCTTAATATCCTTTGCCATTACTACACTGATTATCCCAATTAGCACATGTTGCTATTCGGAGATATGCTTGGTAAAATATTACACTATTATTTGATGAGAACGTAATATTTTTACCAAGCAAAGTTATTCATGCTTTATGGTGTAAGAATAACTTATCGAACTTTTGTTAGTAGAATTTGAACTCTTGAGTAAGATGTTATTGCACTGCATAACTCCAAACAAGTAACACATACTAATTGGGATAATTAGTGTAGTTCACTCTCGTCCTCCTCTACTTATGAGCTCTATATATATTTATGGTGTTGAAACTGAAACTGCACCCAAAATGAACACTGTAAAATCTTGCACAATATGTACATATTGATAATGAGAATCCACTACCTTAGCATCAAATTCCCATGTTGGTGTTTAGTTCATTTTCCAATAAAACTTCGAAACCTTGTCAATTTTGCAAAAATAATATAAATAATACATTTCATTGGTGTGTTGGGATCCCATCTCAATTGCTAACAAGAATCGTTTAAAACCTATTTGAGTCTAAGGATGGTATTATTGCTCTATGTTTCAAACGACAGTTTTAGCACCACCTACCCTCACACATAATTGTAACAATGATTGTAAGGTACATGTTGCTAAAACCAACAACCCACCCAAAACCAACACCTTAGAAATGTGCACAATGAGTACATTTGGAGTAGGAGAATGCCCATTGGGATATTGTGTTAGTTTGTTAATAACCTACCAATAGGATGTTGAAACTTTATAACTTTTACATACAAAATTGAAACAACATATGCTTTGATGCATTGGAATTCCTCATCAATTGCTAAAACCAACCATTTAAGATATTTCATTGTCCAATAAATAGCATATAGGATTAAAGCAACGGTTTAAGCACCATCTTACGTTTACGGGGGAAATTCGAGAAGGTGATTTGAAAAGATTATGGATGAAAAAACTCGGATGTAATTTTTTCTTCCATTGGGGGACCCATCAAGGAGATCATTGTGGAGTTCATTTTATGACGCATCAATTTGGGAATTATTATTATTTTTCTGCTGTGAGATAATGATGGCTAGCCGACCACGTTGTTGCTCTCAAGTTTGGAGTGTCCATGAGCCTCAATCAGTTTCCCATCACTATGAATGACACGTGTATATATGTAACTTATCACCCTCTCATCTCGAGAGAGAGGGAATTATTGTATATGAGCGTACTTCTCATTCATCCAACATTATTTGTATATTAAAGAAACTTTGAAATAATATGTTATGCAATTTAGATGTTACTTTTTTAAGTTGATTTGATTATGGAGTCAATTTCAAAGACCCCGAATTAGTGTACTCGAGGTTTGTAGAGATGAATAGGCAACAAACTTGTAGGGGGTCAAGTTCTCATGTTGGATGGATGAGAGGTACCCTTGTATACGATTTGTACAAAGTGGTTAGCACATTCAAATCGAGGTTGTCACCATTTTCCTCATAATTCTTGGAGCTCGTATGAATATCTTATTTGTTATGAAAGTGAAGATTTCATGAGCTCATCGACTGGTCATACAAGTTCCCCCAATTATGTTGACTATTGAGCCAAGTAGGGTTATCATATTTCAAGCAGACGGTCCAGTCTATGTTAAAACACATGTCTTTTTGGTGTTCTTTTTTGGTGCCACACCTAACAAGACACCACTCGAATATAGATGTTCGATTACATAAGTAACCAAATTACATACGTCTACCTTATCATAGCCCTTTCCACACTTGGACATTTAAGGTATATCTTATGACCTTAACCCTTGAAGGATGTAGGGGCCCAATGTAGTATGATGTATATACACAAATGTATTCGCGCCTCATCTAGTCTGAAAACCAATTTCTTTTTATTTAGGGGCTTGAAACTTTGTTTAGTGCATTATCTTGTGTCAAGAAGGAAATCTAAACATATCCATATTTGAAATTGATGATGAAATTTTTAAATATGGTTTTGCATCCAAGAGCACTTGGGCTATGTAATCGTACCCAAACATCCACTTATACTTAAGGTATACAAGTTATTTGATTAGTGCATTTGGAGTATGAGTCAATTTTAGGTAGAGTCACCTTTGACATGGTTGACTAAAAGTGGAAGTATGTAGTTCAATTACATGTATTTGTTTCTGGAGGGTCCATAATGGGATTTTGAGACCCTTTAGGGCTAAGCACTGTCAATTCCATAGACAATCTCGATTGTGGATCAAATCGGTGATTGTGTCATCCAACCACAACTGCAAATTACAAAGATTGTCATTTCAAGTTCCAAGGTCAGAGATGAGACATGAGATTAACATTGTGACATTGGAGCAATGTTTCTATTTTGTTCTTTAAATTATCATAAAAACCCTCCCAATCATACAAACTATTGACCCTAGAACGATGGCGTATATATTTTGAGCATATAGTCAATCTCCATGTAACATGTTCATGTACCAATCAAATATTATATGAAGAAGAGTGACCACATAGGGCCCACAAACCTTATCACTTGTGGACACGAAGAGTCGCAAAATTTTGCTCTTCCAACGAGTGCTTCTTAGGCAAGGCCTACGCTCACAAGCTCATCATGTGGTTAAATCTTTACCTTTGCAATGAAATGTTTCTATTCTATATGCATCTATCTATTGCCCTACATCATGGAATGATCAAGGTATGATGAACATGCTCACATACATGTCGGTGCATGAACACCCACGTTTTCTTTTCTTTTCTTTTCTTTTCTATGTGTGTGCACGTGCACGCACATAGCCTTGCCTTGCAAATTTTGAGGAAAGTGGCTATGCCATGATTTGGATTTGCTAATAATGTCACACTAATTGTATGTTTCATAACTACGAGAAGTGGGTTTAGAGAGAGAAGTGCATGTTTAAGTCCCGCTTAAACATATAAAGCTACCATTTCAAATGCACACACATACCTCTTACTTTGCACTAAGTTTGCCCCCCCCCCCCATTTTCTCACTTTTCTTCCTTCACCCTTGGTGCATGTTCTTATTCTCACAAAAACCTGTTGCCACAAGGACGTTATTGAAAGTATGGTCCGAGCTAACCCTAAACTACCGGATGATAGTGAAAATGTACCCAAACCGAATGGAGTGGTTGGTGGTTCAATTCCTGGCAATGAAATTGTCTTTCTACTTGATGGAAAACTAGCCAGGCGGTCAAATGCCTCATATGTTCCCAAACAAACAAACTATTCCAAACAAAAAATTTGAAGAATTTAAAAAAAAAAATTGAAAGTAAAGGTTAGAGGTAAGTTCTCTTCGTTGAACTATGGAGGGTCGATCCTTAGGAGAGAGGGGATTATTCTATACAAGATTACCTCTCATCCAATTAATATAAAAGCATGGAACCCCTTACAGGTTGGTTGTTGATTCATTTTAAATGACCTCGACTAATTTGATTTTGGGTCCTTAGCTAATTCCAATGTCATTTCAACTCAAAAAAGCAAAATTCTAGGGTACATACTATATTAGGGTTGTTAAGTTGGATGAATGAGAAATACGCTTGTATGCAATAATTCCCTATCTCCTAATATTTACATATGTTTGTCAACGAAGCTTCATAATCTAGGAACCTTACATATGTTTCCATAAATAGATATCATGCAATTTGGAAGCTTCATAACATTATGGTCATTTTGTTCTGAAGGACTAGGTATCACGAGAGAATAATACATGTGTTGTGCTAGCATATATATGAAATCAACTTACAAATATAAATACAATCATTGTTTGTTCCAAATTCACAACTTGCTACAAATAGAAAGCGAAGAATGTATGCTCATTTCATAATGTTATGGTCGACATGTATTGTCATATATATGTTGTATCTGTAAAGTTGTGGTTGATGGTAATAGAAGTTACCTTTATTGAAGTAGTAACAAAGTATAAGTAAACATGAAAGGATTAGGGCTAGTCAAAAAAGAGGATTAGATAAGGATAAGAGAGAAGGTTCTAAGGAAGACGAATCATTGTTGAAAGAGTGGTCAGGACTTGAAGTAAGGAGGTTGAGATAGAGTGTGAAAAAACTATTTAAGAGGAGAGTAAGTAATGTTGGGGGTGACCCAATTTTGTATGAAGGTGCCTGGTTAGGTTACCACTTTCAAGGAGTGTATTGAAGCATTCTTGAAGTGTGTGTATAAGGGAAGGAGTGTATGGTTATGTTGAATGCCTTGAATTTTGGAATGTTAGGATGATAGCATCGTCTCTTTGTCTTGAAGGGTATCTGGTAGTATTAAGGGAATTACTTAAGTAGACGAGATTTCGGTATGTCAGCCCAGTGCTACATAACTTTAGCAAGGGTATGGAATGCTTAGGAGCAAGACTTAGAATAGTGCAAGGTAAGGAGAGAACTAATGTGGGATTTGTACTACCAAGGTAGGGCATAGGTAATCAACAAGGTAATATTCAATAGGGTAATCCAACTACCGGGTGTTAGGAACGGAAGCACTAGGAGGCCCTTCCATTTGCCAAACTTAAAGCATTACATGGATTGTTAGAGTACGGTAGCCACCCGGGTAGGTGATTTCATGTAACAAATATAGAAGGTCCCAAGGTAAAGAGACAAGAAATGGCTAGTGCTGGTAGGAAGGAGGAGTTGGAAGCAACATCCAATATGGAGTCTTTGTAACTAGACCGGATGATCAATAACATAATAACCTAGGATTGGGAGGTAGGAGAGGTGGCGGTAGTAATAGTGAGGGTAATTGGTAATATACTCTAACATGTAGTCCGGTTGCCCAATAGGATAGAAACAAGAAACCGTTAAGACTTAGACAAAAATGGGCAGTATAGACAATGTTACCGATACAATAGTAGAAATACTAAGGTGATAGAAGGGTAGAAATGCAAAAGGGATTCAAGTCCAATAAGAATACCCAGTTCTACTAGGGGTAGAATAAAACATTCTTTAAAAAAAATGTTTGTTATCCCAGGGTGCACTGTTCAGTAAAAACATACATCATGTCTATGCATCAATTTCATTTTAGTTTTCCAATATATGGTTTATGGTTGGACACAAGAAGAGGTCTACAAATTATAGCTAAGAAATAACAAGATGTATGTATACCCTTCAAACAAGGACAAAAAAACAAAAAATGACAAAAACAAAAAATTGGCCTCCAATACTTGTAGGCAAAATTACTTCATGTTTTCTTATTGGGATCATGGAAGACTCTTTAATTCATTGGATGTAAATTATACAAGCTTGTTTCATCATGAATGTCATTTTTGCAAATGAAATTATTGTTTTCAAGTCTACTATGATGTGGTTGGTCAAATCATAACTCCACATTGAGCCACTGGGGTTATGATTACCCTATTTCTATATTCAAAGTTGGTTCATGACATCAATTATATCTCTATACTCTACCTACATCCTATCTTTCAATGTATTTTGTATATCCTCCCACACTACCAATTATTGGGGACTAATGGCCACGGGTAGATCACTCTAAGGCATTTTTGTGCACCACGTGCGGCTGGGGGTTTTTTTGTTTTGGGGCTATTTACCTTCAAGGGTTGAATTCAAGCCTCCCTATAATTACTTAAATTTCAAAAATGGCCCATTTGTTTGCACCCTTTCATTACTTATATTGTCCAAATCACTATAATTTTTTGTACTCTATATTCCTTTTAAGTAATAAAAGCTAATCTACTTCCTAACGCAATTGACGAGTGTTGAGGGAAAGCATGGAAACAAAGAAGAGTGCAAATAATAATATCATTGCAAATAGAGTTATGAAGAAAACACATAGGAGACCATAGCAAAGTAATACCATTGCAAACACTGTTATGATGAAAACACATGGGAGATGCCAGCACAAATACCATAGCTGTCATTACCATACTAAACATACCTTCTAGGATCCTTATCTTCAGCCCCTATATTAATTTTACAAAAAAGAATGACCCACGTTTTATGTCCATCTAACTTACTTATAATGGGATTGTCTACATTTAATGGCCCCTTCATTATTTGGAATTCCTTTATAATTTTTATTCCAAATGATTTTAATCCTCTCTATATTATGCCGCACGTCGTTTTTAAAATGCACTAAGTAATCTACCCGTGCTAATGGCTTCATTGCTTTGCTAGGCCTTCTTCTAAATTTCTTAGCATTCTCCAATGTTGCATGGGTGGAAAATGCTAGAAGACTTTACATCCCAACTTGAGCGCATTGTCACTTGCCTCAGCTGAAGCCCTACTTGACTATTTATGATCTCCTTATATGTATGCATTGACATGAAAGTCACGTTGGCATAAGGTTTCTCATAACAATCAATGTCTTTTACTTCTTCGTTTTTTCTTCAGTAAGCTTAATCCACACTCTTATGGTTCAAAGATGTTTTTTCAATCATGTGTGGTTATGTCCGATGTGTGTGGACTCCTATCACTCCAAATTCATCCTTTATGTCAATCGTGAAGCTCAAAAGCTTGGCAAGTGGTTAATGGCTCATAGTCAAGACAATGTCCGGGGTAATGTCTTTTGCTCAGGGGGTTCACTGGCGAAAATCGTAGAACAACGTGCGATAAAAAATAGGGTCCAATATATTCATTGTACATAAATTTTGTAAAAAATGTACATGTAAAATAGGGGATTTTAAAATAATGAAACATGTTTACATGTAAAATACCATCATCTTATAATCTTTTATGCAAGGTAAATAACCCCCCCCCCCATAAATAGGTCCCGAACGCACGTGTATGCAAAATATAAGAGGGAGTGAACCCCCCAAGGTCTTTTAAATTACCGCATAATCTTTAATTATCATGGATTATGCTTGTGATAATCTCAAGTAAATTTTCTTACTCTACGTACAATCATCATGCAAGTCTTCACAACTGTAATCACCACCTTCCCAGATTTTTCTCACTTCCACTAGGCTATTGGCTTTCCTCTTCTTGTTGTATTTAACTTTTCCTCGACCTTTCATTGGTCATGCTACTAATAGGTCCTCATCAATATTGCTCTTTCTTGGACTTTATCATGTATTTAACCTTCTAACAACCTTTCTCATGGCGATTAGTCTTCATTACCCTTCATAAGGCTAAGTGAACAAGTATACATGGCCATTTCCTAGAACTCCATCGTTCATTCTCTTATTGCCCTTGCTTCGCCATTCTTACAATCGAACTGCCTCGTAGGCTATCGTTGAGATTTCCTTGATCAATCTCAATATCAACTCTCATAGCCTTTAACTTCTCACTTCCTCTCCTACAAGGGATCATCCATCATACCATACCTCTCATATTACTCATCTTGATCATGGTATCAACTATCATTCTTCTTAATTAATGACCAAGATTAATCTCAATTTCTCACCTGAGACTCTTTCTCTTTCTCTATTTGCCTGTTGCCATTGTTTAGCGACATCTGTTCTAACTTGGCACGCACATCCTCTCAATCACCTCACTTTCAACTTAGCACACCACTTGTACAACCTACTGGTCATAGTCTCTTTTCCAACACATTTTACAACTTTACTTACTTTAAACCATAGTTCAATAATCAACATTCCATACACACAGACAATTGTTGAACATACATACTGAATCACTCACGTGTCAAAGTTTAATAAGAAGATTTAGGAGTCCAAATCACTCGGCACAGTCAACCTACATCTATCCTCAAGACTTGCCTAGGATCATCCTATCAACTATACCACCGATCTCAATCACTGAGATTTGGGGTTTAAAAACCCTTTACTTTGTAACTATGCCTAATTCTACAAATGAAAAATAGCATGATTCTTCCTTGGTCAACCTTCACCTTATTGAGTCAAGAGGAAGAAGAAGGTGGTTACAAGCAATAACCAACTTATCACTGCAATAGCTTTCTAATGCTAATATGGATGAAATTCTAACTACCATATGTTGGATGAAAGCCATCCAAAATTGAAAATCACCTACTTTGGTTGGGCTATGGCCAAAAAATGTGGCTTACACACATACTTACATTTGTCATGTTCCCATGATATACCCACCTCCTTCCCCTACGTGGTCGGTCTTTCAAATGCATAATGAACACATTATTGTTTACGATGCACTCCCGGAGGGGGGGGGGGGGGGCTCTTCATTGGAACCTAAATGACATGCATGGGTCACACTAAAATTAAACCCTCTAAAATGAGAACTTTATGGAGAGAAACAAATGTATATGTACTAATGGCATGCTAGAAAATCGACTCATGTGCTTTAACTAAGCTATTTAATCGAATGTGATAGATTTCTCCACTACATATATAAAATATAAAACATGATTTAAATAGGCCCTTATCATATATAATATCCACTTTTATTTTTCAATGACAAAGTCATTGAGCAAATTTTCATCCATAGCATGTAACTCAACAATTACATCAAACAAACAAAGACTAGAGCACAATAACTTAGCCACAATCCGAAGAGCAAATCTCAAGAGATCCCATGAGTTGTTCAATAGCCTCTAGTTTGTAAAAACCTAGAACCCAAATGCAAACCCCAATAACAATGGACATGGTAGTCATTGAGGAGTATTATCATAAAACAATAATGGATAAAAACATAAATTGAATGAAACTAGCACATCTTTTGTCAAAAGAATCTCTAAACCTTAAGGGCCCCTTCATACATCTACCCTTACTTCCAAATTCTTGATATCTTTTGTAAATGCACACACTAGAGATAAATAATATCTCTCCCTTACATATATTATGTACGCCAATGCCTTAAATAATAGCCCTTCTTACACTCATGTTAGTTCATATGTGGTATGAATACTCCTTGGGAATGCACGGATGTGATGGTAAATATTGAGGGTTATAAACTAGGTGTGCATCCACATCTTTAAACCAATGTTTTTTTGTGTAAGGAGACAAGTGAATCCTCACAATACCTACCCAAAAGGGGGGTTTTTTTGGGGGGGGGGGTCTAGGAGAGAGAAAGGTGAAAACATTGAGTATTATTGTAGAATCTAATGTTGATAATTTTAGACAAAATTACTCCCAAATGGGGGTCGAAGACCTTGAATCGGTCTACATAGTTCATGGCATAACTTTCACATACATTATTTGCGAAGAGCCTAAACCATATGCATGGAGGCCTCAATTGTCATATCTACTAATTGCCAATATGATATTATTTGTTATCATAAGCGATTTTTTTAAGTGAAACATTATGACATTTAGCGTAGCGCATTGAGATACTTGAGATGATAGTATTACGTATTAGTATACAAGAGGAAGATATGCTTGAGCATACTAATGCCATGCGTCATTTGCGTACACGACAATCAACTTGTAGACTATTATGCAACATAGGCATACACCTCATAACATTATTGAATGTACTCATGCCAAGATATCAATAAGTGTACTTGAACACCAAGTTTCATGAGTTGGCACTAATGGTGAACTTGTTGATCATCAATGTAACTTAGCATACGCCTCAAAATAGGGTGAGTGGCACTATTACGCATGTGACACTAAATACCATAAATGATGTAGTGACCTTAAATTGGGATGAACCAACAAACACCAACCCATAAGGGCCAATTTTTCAATTCCCCCCTCAATAGGTGTTTGGAAACCAAATCGTAAGCAATACCCTCAATGTAACATTTTAAATAAACACACTTGCACATTACACACGAAAATCTATTGTGGTCTTTAAGACACCAAGGGCTCGAAATATCACTTTTAGAGTTTTCTACAAATTCAAATCATTAAAAATGTCAAAATAATTGCAGAATAATATCTTAGATTATCGGACACGACTCAAATTGAAGCAATTCAATTTTCAACACAAATGCAGTTTGTAAGAGTCTTGGGGGGGGGGGGGGGGAATGTCATTTTTGATTCGAGACTTTCAATGTTAAGCATTCAGGGTTTATACATGTGGGCATGTTCCATGTCCTCCAGCCACTCACGTAGTTTCAAGTAGCTTGGAGACGGGCGGTGAACATGCTAGCTCGCTTCAGGGCAAAGACCCAAAGTAGGGGTCTCTATTGGACATTGTTACTTTAACGCCTCAATACCGTATATAGGCCTTAAGATACATTCACCTTAGCGGGTCTTAATGTGTAACGCCCTGGGCTAGATCACATCTTCATTCACCTGGTCCCCGCCCCAACCATGCCTCCTCCACTACCTTGGTCTTCTTGTCCGCACATGTGTGGGAACTCTTCCTTGTTGAGAACCAATGTGACCATACCCAATCAAAATTACAAATATTCAAGTTGGCATCACTTTCAGTACTCTCAAGTTAATTGACAAAGTTCCTTCACATGCCAAAGGAACTTAATGACTTAATATGACCGGGTATTGTCACATTAGTTCTCAATGGGGAAGAGTTCCCACGCATGTGCACTTCACCAATTTTAATTAATTATAAATTTTAATTACTGGAATTAAATCCAATTAAATCCAGTAATTAATTAATTAATTGTGTTTGAATGCTTGTGAAAGTAGACAACATTACTAAAATATTATAAAATATACATACTAAATCAGCACACTAAATTTAAGTGTCATTTTAGAATGACAAAGACAATTTCAAATGGTAAGTCATAAAAATTATAACCTCAATGTTAATAAGGGATTTATAATTTTATTTGACCTCCAAGTTAATTACGTGCTTCATTGATGGTTTCACTTCCGGAATGAAATCCCAATGAATTGCTTATTTACTTGTTGGAAGTGCACATATATATTGGATTTTACACCTTGAAGGTGAAGTGCACTCAATATGGGATTTGTAGTCAAGCGGCCTTCAAGAATGCAAGTGCAATATTTTTTTTGAAGTTGGGCGGGGTGGGCAGCAGTTTTCAGTCAGGTTCAAAATTTTCACTGGAGGATGCCCCCGCCTGGATATGACACGCCCCATAGTTCGTATGGGGAAACTTAATGTCCACCCCACGCAGGTGCGGGCAGGAGGACCGGGCAGTGAAGGAGGTGTGGGAGGGGCGGGGCCCAGCCGAATGAAGATGTGATCTAGCCCAGGGCATGTGAAACATGGAGGTATATTTGCTAAGAATCTTTTTGAGTGCAATGATAGTTCTTTGTAATTAGAAGCCCGAGTAAAATTTGCACACAAGTAGGCTGCCAGGTTGTACCTCCTCATTTGCTGTGATTTGTGTGAATCCAAGGTGGGTCCCCATGCCCGGGTCACAAAAATTTCAGTGTGCTTTTATAACTTACCCTCCCCCCTCTACAATCCAGGCAATGCAACTTTTTTTTAGGTATCCAAAACTTGTGGGAGATTTGGAATGCTTTTCGTCGACCAATAATGTATTGAAGGTATATATATATGTGCAGTATTGGGGGCGATTGTGGGCATAATTAATGGGTCAAAATCCTAGTGTTTCCCAGTCCAACCGGTTACGTGTTGTGATCTTTCGAATTTCTTTATGGATTTGAGGTATGTTTCATGGGATCCTCTAAATGAACGGTGAACATAATCCTTGGAGCTCGTACGTATGAAAGTCGTGTCCATTGTCAACGCAAAATTTCTTTGGGTTAGTGAATGATCATCTAGGTCTTCATGATTACGTTGACTATTACATCTAGGATCGTTCACAAGTTACGAGCATGTAGTTCAACGTCTTTTCAACGCGGAGCATTTTGGCGTCCACCCTTGTTTTCACACCGACCATACACTACACCCCACTCGGATGTGGGTGTTGTCCCATCCAAGACCAACGTGTAAATGTAATCAATGGAAGCTGAGCCGGAGAGCATGAAAAACAAACCAAACAACACCCTCGTACCTTACACTGAAGCTTTAAACAAAAACAAACAAAAAAAAAACCAAAAAAACGTCACCAATTTCTTGAAGAAAAACCCTGATAGTGCGACATTTGAGGCCCGAAACGTGATTGAGAATACGACGTTCGGATAATATATAGGACGCTTTCTTGCGTGACCACACGTGGTTTTAACAAGAAAACGGTAGAACCGTGAGGCTATGTCTTTTACTTTGAAAGACTACAACTGTACTTGTCCACTTTGCTCATGCCAGTCCATGGCTATTTACTATACCTATAACCAAACCTTTCTTGGAAAAGGGAGAAACAAGGAGCAGGAATGGTCACCTGGCTACGAGTAGCAATGTATATGTTGTATAGGAAGAAGAATATGCTTGCTTGCATGCGTGCTTGCGGTTCCATTGATATTCTACCTCCTTCTTCTTCCTCCTCCTAATACTTCTTCCACTGTCTCCGAATTGTGAGGGCCACAAAATTCGCGTGGCCACCTGCAGCTGTGGCCTGTGGATGGGGAGGAACAGACAAAAGGGAGGATTGGAATGCATGCGCTTTTGAGATTGTGTTCCAATCTGTTTGTTGGAGACATTCATTCGGAGCTCAACTAAAGCCTCGTAAAAAAAAAAGATCCCCCCTAATAAGGCCACTCCACCACCGACATCGAGGGGGCTCTATTGGGAATTGGACGAGGATTCTCACGCATTTTAGAATGCAATTTTTGGACATGGCACGAATGAACTATGAATTTTCAAAGAGTTGAATAAAAGTATGGCCCAAACCAACCCTAGCCTCTTATGTTCAAACCATGTTTAGTTTGATCAAAATTTTATAGGCATTGGTTTTGGGCAAGGATCACAAATGATTTAGATAATAATAATTATGTCAGTTTTTTTTTATGACAAAATAGGTTGATGTTAAAGAATTGCCTCCCACCCCAACTTGAAAACTGTGACAAGACTCAAATTTAGGTCTCTCTCTCTCTCTCTCTCTCTCTCTCTATATATATATATATATACACACACACACATATTTCATACGCTCAACCCACTTTATTCAAGGATTTTCTTAACTCCAATTGTGAATTGTACTTGAAGCAACCATGGACACCACCACAATGCAAGATCATTGCCACTTACCGCATCACAAACCACAAACTTGCAATTGAAATTGGATGGTGGTCAACTTTCCCTATCTCTCGAGATAAATAGACTATGCCACTTTTGCTCTTACAATGTAGTTTAAAATGAGGCATAGTTTGTGTTGAGTGTCCCCTATATATTGTCACTAAAGAAGTTTCCATTAATACTTGAGAATGTAGTCTTAGTCCTTGCTCCCTAAATGACATGAAAGTTGAGTTTAAACGTAGACATGCCCAATCATAAACATACAATATAGTCATTGTTTCATAACATGCCGAACATTAAAAAAATAAAAATTGAGTGGTATATCCAAATTATTATATTTTTTGAGACAATAATATCAGAAAAATGGGATTCAAAATCAAACCTATCTTGCTTTAGTTACGATTATTAAAAATGCAGGTGTGGTGATCATTCAAATCAATGTTTAAGTCCCCTCCCTCCCTATAATGTTGATTATTAAATTTACAGTGGTGGATAAATTTTGAACATGTAATCCAATTTCTTTAAAACACATGTCTTGTTGAATGATTGTTCTTAGATCTAACCAAACCACACACCACTCATATATATATATATGTGTGTGTGTGTGTGTGTGTGTGTGTGTGTGTGTGTCCGATTATGATAATTGACCGAATAAGGTATGCATACTAACCCACGTATAAATGAACGCCTCAAGTCTATGGTTGTTGTACTACACTTTTGTTTTGATAGTGATGGAAGTGCTTCAAAGGCATTTTCATCCCCAAACTTTCGGGATCCACACCGCCCCTACTTATTAACTTATCACGTAGATGGTCAGCTTTTGCAGAGGGGCTCACGTGACCGATACTTTATGCAGGAAGCTGATTGCACGGGAAGAAGTTTTGATCAATAGATGAGGTGAGGTAAGGTAAGGTAAGGTAGGCGGTGCTAAATTGTCACTTTTAGCGTCGCATTGTATCTATGGAGATTGGGGATTATCATATACGAGCTTACCTCTCGTACATTTGGTATGAAACTTGACTTTTTTCTAGGGTTGTCGAGAAGAAGTCTATGAGCGATGAAAGCAGTTTTTGGTTTCTGGTGAGGTCACGTTGCCTGTGCTTTCTTGACCATCGGATTTGACAGATGTAACCCTCCTCCCCTGATCTTCTCCGTCCATTGTTGCTTATTCATCTTGTCCTGGGCCATATCACATCTTCATTTGGTTGGGTCCTGCCCTTCCCACGCCTCCTTCATTGCCCGGTCTTCGTGCTTGCACCTACATAGGAATTTTTCTCCGTTGGAAACCAATGTGAAATACCCGGTCACTTAAGCCATCAAGCTTCTTTGATATGTGAAGGAACTCCATTAATTAACTTGGGAATAATGAAAGTGATGTCAACTTGAATTTTGATTGGGTATTGTCACATTGGTTCCCAACGAGGAGTTCTCACGCAGGTGTGGGTAGGAAGACTGGGCAGTGAAGGAGGCGTGGGAGGGGTGGGACCCAACCAAATGAAGATGTGATGTAGCTCGGGGCATTCATCTTAAATGACCTTGAGATATAATGTATTCGTGCTCTTGGGAGCTAATTCCAATGTCAAATCAACTTTTAAAAAATGACTTCTAGGATGCATACTATTTCAAGGCTTGTATGTTGGAGGAATGAGAGCTATGTTTGCATACAATAGTCCCCTCTCATTCGTTCAGCATAGAAGCCATGAATGAAATAGTATGTAGCCCATACATTACTTTCTTTAAGTTGATTTGAAATAATGAGAATAAGTTTAGAATAAATTTGCACCCTTATGGTGGGCACTTCCAATTCCACATGTAACTTTAGCTGTTGGATCGAAATGGATTTTGGTCTCCACATGTTAGCAACTTCAATTCATGACTATTGACATTTCATGTTTCTAGAATCAACCTATATTTAAGTTTAACCTCATGCCGACGGAGGCCGGAGATTGGACCGAACTTACAGGTTAAATCTTTGAACAATGGAGACACAAGCTGGAGGACAACCTGGATACCATCCACCCTGGACAGTGGATTGGGTTCTACATGGATGGTGGGGAGGATCCTACTTTTGTCATGCAATGTGTGACCAATTTCCCACCCTTTTGCATGTAAGTACATAACCTCTTCATGCCCCTCCCTGTGCAATGCTTTACGGTTGGTACGCACTCCCGTTGCCTAAGAGAATGGGAAAAACCTACCGGGGACATGGTTGGTTTCTTTCACGAGGTTAAAATTATTCATACCACTAGAGGCTTGAAGAAAGAAGGAGAGAAGGAAGAAATCGTTTTTTTTTTTTTAATGGTAAAACGGCCACACTTAACTAGGACCCGGATATGTGGCGATGGATTGATAGATCTTGTTTTCTTAATATCACCACTAAGCTAGGTAGAGACTCCGTCATCAATAGGAACCAGGGAACCACACTCGCAGTAGTGAAATGGCAAGGGTATCTCCCTGGCAACTACAAGTTAAAGTGGTCTCAATTGTGGGATCCGCTTCGGTCCAAGAAAGAAACCATATTCATGTGGTCCATCTGGCACAAAGCAGTGGCATTTAAGCAATGCCCCTTTTGCCTCCCAAATATAAGTGGCACTTTCCGTGCCCTTCCCGGTGCAATGCTTTATGTTTGGTACCCATTCTTGATGCCTTAGGGAAGGGGAAAACCCCAAAGGAGAGATGGTTGGATTCTTTCACAAGGTAAAAATCACCAGTATTGATAAAGGTCCTCAAAAATAAGGCAAGATAGAAGAAGTCGTGTTCTTCTACGGAAAAAATGGCCACCCTTGGTTGAGACGTGGATTGTTGGCGGTGGGTAGATGGACTCTGCTTCCTTAACTATACCACTAAGTTTGGCAGAGAATATGTCATCAATAGGAACCCGGGAATCACTTGTGTAGCAGAGAAATGGCAAGGTTACCTTCCGGGTAACTATAGGTTCTATTGGTCACAGGTTTGGGATCCACTTCGGTCCGGTATTGAAGCCACCTTCATGTGGTCCATTTGGCAAAAAGTTGTGGTGGTTAATAAATGAAGGGCACACATTGCACCGGCCTCCATCTCCAGACAATGCCCATTTTGCCTCCCAAACACGAGTGAATCAATCAAACACAAGTAAGGGATTGCATTCAAGCTAGGAGAGCATGGAGATGGGCCACGTTTATCATGCATGAAATATCTAGGGTAAGAACTGGCAACTATGATAGTTTTATATGGAAGCAAACATTGTTTGGAGAAAGGATCCCCAAGAAATTCGGTAAACGTATCAAAATTTGGCACCTTCTTTGAGGTATTACACTTTGCACCATTTGGATTGAACGCAATGACAAAGTGTTGAATCGTGAACAATGGCATGAGGCTTAAGGTTAAACATAGGATTTGGGATGAATTGATCATCTATGCCAAGGCAAGGTGGGAGTGGGTGATCAATCACATTAAGATTAGTAGATTCTCAGCCGCGGCCATGCTTCAAGGTTTTGACAAAACTTGGAGTTCTAGGAATATCTTGTGTAGGAGGAACAATTTACATATTACTTGGAATTGGAAGAGGCAACGTGGTTAGGTCGGTTGGCCCCTGTTGGGTGACTGTGGAGGTTTGGGGGTTATCCTTGGCAAGTGGGGCGGGGGTGTTTCTTGGCTTGGTGGGTCCGGTGGGTTGTCTATGGTGGGGTCTTGGTGTTTTCATTTATGTGGCGGTGTTTTGCATTTAAGGGGCCCCGCCTCCCCTTGATGTGGCCGCATTTTTTTGGTTCTCAATGCATTTGTGTTGGCCTACTATCTCCACCAAAGAAAAAGGAAAGAAAGGAAAAGAAAAAACTAGGAAGTATACCTTTTGTTCACATGAGTTTAGACAACCATGCGGATTGTTACTTGGAGATATCACTTAGGGCCACTTCACACACAAGCCAAGAGCCGTGACTATGAAATCGTGTGAGTTAAAAAGAAAGTGTCCAAAGGCCATCCCAACACACCTCCAAAATCATGTAGTGTGGTCACGGATCCTCAAGTGTAGTGTGAAGTCATATGTGACCGGGCCCTCAACCAAATGCTATTTCAATGAATTTCCATTCATGTGGGTCCTCACACATAATAAAATAGAGTAAAGCAATGGTTGTGAGCATTTCGAGTGCCATGGTCTCCCGGTTTTGTGTTAGGCCTACCTCCAAGAGATGGTTTTTAAAAATAGTCCAAGTGACCAAGAAATGTGATCCATTGGATGCCATGTAGGAATCCATGTAGATTTTACATTCATTTTGCATTCACATACTCCATTGGTCACTCAAGCGTAGTGTGAAGCGAACTTAAACCGGCTCCGCCTTTTCCACCAATGAGAGTGCTTGAAGTGTATTAGTCGCAGGCTCTCAATCTCGTGTGTGAAGTGGCCTTTAGTATACAAAGGATGAATCCTCTTTACTAGTACACACATAAGGTAGAGGGTGTTGAAACCAACACCTCACCCAAAGCCAACACCTATAAATGTTTCTCAATCATGAGCACTCTATTACCTTGAACCGGGACCCATGGAAAAGGAGTGCCCTGGCCACAGAGTGAAGGGTTTAGGTGTCATAACTAGCACCACCGCATACCAGTCTCCACTACCTCCATATAGGGTAGGTAGCGCACCCCACTTTATTTGGGGTTGGTTCAAGGTGGCTTTAGGGTAGTTTGTCAATGCCTATTAAAGACATTCTATTCATGGCAAGGGGAGCGGTTTAAGCTCCTAAAGTCAAGGAGACATGCCCACAAAGCCCAAGGGGGTTAGTATGGGTAGACAAGGGGTCGAATCTGGGTAGCAAGGGGATTGGTACTCAGGATACAAGGGGGTCAGTACCCATTATGCGAAGGGATGGTTCTACAACCGACCCTGGTGGGATCATGGAGGTGGCCATGTTAAGATTTGATCTAGCTTGGGTCTAACACCCAACTATGTTGTGTTGGTTCTAGGCAATGAAGGTGGGGGTCCTCATCATGCATGGGGCCTAAGGATCGGTTTAAGGTAGCTAGTGGTTTTGACATTGAAATTTCATCAAATATTTAATTGAGACAAAAAATCTTTCTTAGACCTATGTTTAACCCAAAGGCTAATGTGTGTGTGTACGTAAAACCAAATAGCCATATGTATCTGCAATAACTAAAAGTGTTGCGTTGAGCATCCTCTACCTTATAGATCGTATGCTACTATGCACTTTATATAACATAGCGCATAATGCAATATGTTACATTCTTGGTAAGTGGTTCAACAAATACAATCCATCATTCAATTGCAACTTTTAAGGGAATTAACCCTTGATCACTTGCATTGTCAACAATTATCACTCCCTATCCAACCTATAAATTTAAACCTAATATGGAGAGGAGATGAGTCCTTATACCCAAAACCCTTAACCCAACTCAATTTTCTTCAAACACTCAGCAACAAAACTCTAACTTGAAATTGTCCCCAAGATTCGAGCACCTTCTGCTAGACTTTTCCAATACACATGAATGGATTCCCTAACCCCACCAACATGCTTCCTAATCAACAAAACCTCTACGCTTCAAACACCTTCACCAACTATCACCTACCAATTATAGTAAGTCACCTCCACCCAACCTCCAGCCCACCTTCAATCAAAACTCGGGGAGAAAATTGTATCAACCTCTTAAGGTTACTTTGATTTTCTTTAGTTTTGCGTCAACCTACATCCAATCCCAAAGATTCAAAAGTGCAACATTTGTTATGGAACCAAAGTTTGAAACAAATAGCTTGAGTTAAGTAAAGGTAACCTACCGATGATCATCATTCATGTTCTTCTTCCGATTCATTTTGTACTTGGAACAACTTCTTGATTCCAAGGCAAATCCTAATGTGGGTCCCATCACTTATGAACATTAAGTACCTCTATTATATGACTGATTAGTCCAAAAAAATGTTGTATAATGAGCGTCGTAGTTGTAGTATGGAGGTAAATTAACACTAGAAAATTTGGTTGACAGAAAATGCATCATATAGTCAAGGTGTTGTATAAACGAGTGTCGTATTATGAAGGTGAGACTGTATCTCGGAAAGCTAATAGGTTACTGTAATTTGTTCAATCCTAGTTAATGCTTTAGTTTGAGTATCTAAACTCATAACTTTTGAAATAACAACATGATTATAGATTCAATGGTTCACACACTTGGAAGAGTGAGGAACTCACTCAAAATAACTCTAAGGTAGAGGGTATTAAACCCAACACCTATAAGCGCTTGCCCATCACCAACACTCCACATTGAACCGTTCCCCATGGTGCAGGATTGCCCGGGTCCATAGAGCGACGGTTGTAGTGGCGCCACCTCATACCGGCCTCCACTATTTTCATGCAAGGCCGTCATACATGGGGCAGAGGGATTGTTTAAGAAAGCTAGTAGTTTTGACTTTGAATGTTCATCAAATATTCATTTGGTGTTAATTTATTTTTCTTTATACCTATTTTTAGCCCAAAGGCAAATATACATACATATATATATATATATATATATATATAGCAACCACATAGCCATTTGAATGTGCAATAGCTTAAAGTATTGGTAAACCCCTAATATCCTATGCAACGATAGGATATTAGTCATGAACAATTATCTCTAGTCCCTTTGACACCATTTCAAATGGTTTTTGGATTATTTCAACTAGATTTGTTTTCTAATTAGTGTGGGTTACCATTTGGGTTTACGCATTGCTATAATATTTTATTGAGAGTATAATTTTTTACCCAAATAATATAAGTAGTTAGTATGCACACCAAAGAACATGATGTACCTTAGTTGGTAAAAAAACAATAATATCGGTAAATATTTATAGCAACACGTAACCCAAATGATAACTCACACTAAATAGACAAAATAGTGTACTCCTCTTGCTCATTTTCAAGTTTGCTATGTCCAGCCACATGGATAATCTTGATTTGATAGTGTTAGCTAATTTTTGGATCAATTCAAATGGGGGAGTGTGCTCTCAACTGGTTTACAATGGAAACAATCCATGAACCAAAACTTGACATTTGTCACCTCCGCCCTCTAGGGGCAACATATCTTAAACATGTTGTTTTGTTGGTCCCTATGTGCAAATGATTCCCAATTGATTTGAAATGTGCATGACACTCAAACGCAACATATTCTCAACATTTATTGTTGGAACTTTTTAGTTGGACATCTGTTGGTGGGTGTAAATCAATGTGGAAGGTGCGTAGTTGTGGCACCGTTGCCTCAAATTGCAAAGGTTCCCAAAAAATCACAAAAGAATGGTTTCAAGATTTGTAAGCTTTTTTTAAAAAGGGCAACATTTTGTCATTTGGAGATGATCTTAGTGCATGTTCGATTAATTATATATATATATATATCTAAATTTTATGCCCCCTCAAGACCACTATTGACATTCTTATTATAATCCCCTACACAACAAAACTTCAACGTGGGTTGTGAGTATTCACCTCGAATTCGCAAACATCTATATGGTTGGATTTGTGTGGAAAAAACTTCAAATCTTCAGCTACGATTATTGAAATTGAGGTCATTTTTTCTAAGCAGATTTGAAGGAAATTAGGCGTGGGAACTTAGGAGTTAAGCACCCTCTCTACCTTAAGTGGAAGCACAGTACATGGGAACATTGCTGATTAGTGTAATGAAAAGAACACATATGTGCCCCGTATAAACATAGAGTAGGTCCTTGAAGGGTTACACCAGAAATTAAAGTCCAGTGTTTGGGCAGATTTTTAAGGATAATTTGTCAAAATCCTAGTGATTCCAAGTCCAACATGTGAACGATCTTTCGCTTTTTCTTCATTAATTTGAAGTATATTCCATAGATTCCTCTTAAATGAGGGGTGAATTTTCGTGAAGTGTTGATGAACTTGAGCCGGTTATTTGTCAAACTCGACCGGTTCATTGGGAAAGTCCTATGAATGTCAGCCACCATAAAGGCCAAATTGGTCAAAGTAATACACCGGTCAAAGTAATACACCAGTCACCACCCGATGACAAAGAAATTTTTTTTACTTGTAGAATAGTCTTGTCAATGCTTGGAAAGAAGCAAAAGTATGGCGACCCAAAGGTCTACCCTAAAACCCAAAGCCCGGTCAAAAAAATCATTCCGAGTCCATCTAAGGACCATGCTCAATGATTAATCCCTCCGATGGTTTGGGGTTTGTCCCTAGAATCAACTACACCGATTACGGGAAATAGTGTGGTTTCCTATTCATGCAATAGTGCTATAATTCGGAGGGAGGGAATTATTGTGTACGAACGTACCTCTCATCCATCCAACATCAAAACTTCACCCCCTGTAGGTTTGTTGCCGATTCATCAAGTAGTCTAATTCAAGGTTTTGAAACTTAGTTCAGGTGTCTAATTCAGTAAAGAAGTGACATTTGGAATGCGTACTATTCCAAGTTTTCTATAATGGGTGGATGAGAGGTACACTAATATATGATATTTCTCTCTCTCTCTCTCTCCTTGTAATTCTTACTGATTAAATATTGATCACAGTAAATCTAATTTTTAGTGCAACGTTCGTATTAAAGAACAAGACCTACTTATTTGGTAAAAAATAGTTTTATAAGTACAAAACTATAACACCACATAAGCCCAAACAAATATCCACACTATCTACAATGATCAATGTAGATGTGTGCATGCCCACCTCTCCAAGTCAAGCTTAGATCAAGGGTTGCTTTCTTCTTCTCATCCTCCTTCCACAAACTCACTTTTGTTCTTCCAAACCTCGTTACAAATCCAACATCGAAAGAAAGTGTGGTATGATTCATAACACTCCCACGAACTACGTTCTCATTTGAGAAATTTGACCTAGTATAGGAACATGTGATTGGGATGCTTATGCCCATAACATTTCATAAAACTCCAATCTATCACGTTCTCATCTAGAACTTTTGATGCAACATGGGAATGGGTATCCTAAACCGCAAACAAAGTGTATGTCCCCATGTTGGTATATTACACATACACACACACCAATAAATAGTTAAATCATTAGGTGCAACAATTCATGTCTTGTTTTATCGTGCATACTAGTGTGCCATGTAGAAACTGAGTTCCTGTTTTGGGAGTCATCCCAACCGAACCGATTCAGGGTCTTTAGCCCAAGCGAGTTGAATGAAGCATTATAACATAGACAACTATGACACTACTTCCATGAGGTTTGGCTTCCTCTGATGTGCAAAAAGTCCATGGAAAAATATCAATTGATGATCAATAGTATAATAATCCAATGTCATAAGAATGATATTAAGGGCACAAAACCTCAATTTGTGACAAATCTTCAAAGAGAAAATATGTGATATTTTCAAGTGGATACATACGGGTGACTAAAATGTTTAGTATTAAGCATGTGTCTGAGCATTGGCTTCTTGGCCATCCAAACCTAGAATATTCCATCGTATTATAAACCCCCTAAAATAATATTAAAGTTGTTGGTTTTCAGAGGATATCAAACCATTTTACACCTAGATGTAGGTATTTGAATGAAGTTGATTTGTGAATAAATATCAAGTCATATCTACCTTAATAACAACATTTACTTTTCCCTTCTTTTTCTCTCTCTCACTTTCAAAGCATTAAGGTAAAAGCACCTAGTCCCATCATAGACTCCAATTCCAACACCTAGTTTGATTTGAAAGGTCTATTGAAGTTATGATTTTGAAAAATTCTTTACAAATTGAATATTTTATGCTATGGTTCATGCGATCTTTAATATCATCGTGCTCATAATGTAATTGCTAATCCAAATAAAATAATGAATAATTTGTGTTTGAATTGAACAAAAGTCTATAGTGCTCAAAGTTTCCCCGATAGGCACTTCTACATTTAGCCACAACAATATGAAAGGGTGGGCTCCAAAGTTGGATAAGCTAGTAACCGCCCTCAACAACCCGTTTTGTGTTTGGACCCACAATGACCTTCCAAGCTCCCAAGGACATGCCGTTTGTACAGTACAACTCACCTAAGCAATGGTCTTCATGTCCATGATACACTCAATGCTAAATGTTGTGGTTAGTTGCACATCAACTGCAACCACAGGAATAAGGTATCAGGTAACCCCGCCTGTAGTCATCGTACATGTTTTCAACCTTATTACTAGTTCATTTTCTACATGCATCACATGCCCAAGCAAAGTGTGTCACTTAACCCCTAATGGCTAAGAAGGACTTTTTTTGTCCAATCACTCAAATCACTTTTGCCCGATCATACTAGCGTGAATATATATGTTTTACGCTATTATTTACTAGTTCAAGACATGATGGCTAAAATTTTATGTGAATGATGCTAGCTTCTTCACAAAAATGCCATCTATACAGTCATGTCCATCATTAAAGTTACGTTTTCATATATACATATATAAGTTGTTGAATTGGGATGATCATATTTAAAGCAATGCTGGGAAGATTGTGCTTGGGCCTTTAGGGGTTACTACTTCAAAGCATTGGAATTTTAACCTAAATCAAAGATGTTCTATAAACCACAAACTAGATACCGTATTTGGAGTCAGCATACAAAAGAGAGTTCACACAAAGTGGATTTTAGATTACATCCCTTTGGTTGCAATATGGATCTCTATTAGTGGTCTCTACCGATTCGTTTTAGTAGCATAACCTTTCAAGAAGTATCTAAAATTTCAAAATGTATCAAAGTTCTTTATCTCTAATTTGATTGGCTAAAAGTATGACATATGCAATTTGAAGGAAACACCCAAAATATTGATGCCATTGACCTTGTTACTTTCTTGAAATAATAAATTCCATATCAAGGAAACTTAAAAGTTCCAACCACTTTAAAGGCCATACCTTGAAGTTGTTAAAATATAACTTTGATCCGTTAGGATTGAATGGTGTAGAACTCTCATGGACATGTATCTTTGGAAAATGCTTGCAACCATTCTCATTCTTAAACATTGAGAAACTTTAGGACTTTGTAGACCCCCCCCCCCAACCCACACACACACAAAAAAGAAAAAAAGAAAACGGTTTATTGTTGATAGCATAACATTATTCAGATCCATAACAATGTTTTGAATTTTGCATTTCTATAACACCTATATAACTTGAGACAACAATCTCCTTGATACACAATTGCTAATTAAATGAGTTGATTTCCAAACAATCCAACAACGAAGGTGATATGTCAAGTTGCAAGTGTCCACGATAAAGCCACATACTTTGGTCACTAAAACTTCCACTCGATGTTGAGATGTATGTAGATATATATATGTATATATATAAATAAATAAGAGAGAAAGAGAAATGCACCCACTTTAGAAGGGAGGCGGAGCATCTCAAGTGCATCACATTTCCACGTAAAGAAAGAAAAGTGACCGCCACAAAACTACCACCGACCAAGGACAACCCCTTAGCCATGGTGGCAAAAAAACCCGGACCTAGCCCAAAATCTTCAAGTTTCACTTAACCACCTTATCATTTCTCTGACAAAAGAATCCTCTAACCCCCTAAGTTTGATCGAAGTTACGGGTTATTGCGGCCTCCAAATCGGACGAAGGGCCACTTCACACACGAGCCAAGAGCCGTGACCATGAAATTGCGAGAGCCCAAAAGAAAGTGTCCAAAGGCTGTCCCAACACACCTCCAAAATCATGCAGTGTGGTCACGGACCCTCAAGTGTAGTGTGAAGTCATATGTTACCGGGTCATCAACCAAATGCTATTTCAATCAATTTCCATTCACGCAGGTCCTCACACATGATAAAATAGACTAAACCAACGATTGTGAGAGCGTTCGGAGTGCCACGGTCTCCCAACGGTTTTGTGTTAGACCTACCTCCAAGAGGTGGTTTTTGAAAATAATCCAAGTGACCATGAAACATGATCCATTCGATACCATGTAGGAACCCATGTAAACTTTACATCCATCGTGCATTCCCATACTCCATTGGTCCCTCAAGCGTAGTGTGAAGTAGCGAACTTGGACCGGCTCCACCTTTTCCACCAATGAGAGTGCTTGAAGTATGACGGTCACGGGCTCTTGGTCTCGTGTGTGAAGTGACCAATAGCTTAGCATGGTCGAGTCTCCTCAAGGCCCCTTACCACAAGCCATCCATGGACGCACTCATCCCGGACGAGGTGTTTCCACTATTGAAATAATTGGTTGGGCTCCGGGACCTTTTTGGGAGCCTCGTGCAATGGGAGATGCTTTTTTCCAAGTTGTGGGAAGGAGTAAAAGAGTAGAGGAGAGTAGAGTAGATGGGATTAGATTAGATTAGACTATACTAGATTAGACTAGACTACATGAGATGAGACCGAGCTTTAGTAGTATATATTCTGCCTGTCTGGCCTTGGATGATATTGCAGGATCTCATGGGGCTTTGTACTAAACATTCATGTGTACATCCACTTCCCCACATGGCCTCCGCTGACATGCATGAAGTTGAAAAGACTTGGTCTCCCCTCTCACACTCAGCTCGGGTTATGTTATGTGAAGCTAAGGGCCGCTTTACACAAGGAGTCGAGGCCATCAAAAGTTGGGGCCGTTTCAACCAAAATTTCAGCCCTAATGGCCCCAAGTTTGGCCTCAAGTGGCCATTTTAATAAGAGTATAACCGGGGCCAAGACTCTTGTGTGTAAAGGCTTTGGGGCCAAAGAGTCAAGGCTATTGTATAAAGCCTTGAAAATTCCAGCCCATCTCCTTATTTCTTCTTTGTCATTTGCTCTTCTTGTTATTTTCAAGATGGATGAGCATAGGCACAAGGTACTTGTGGCTCTTGTATTCTTCATGGCCATACGGCATGTTATGGCCGTTGTTGCAATATTGCAGCAACTAGCTTTGCACCAACATTATGGTGCTATGACGATGATGTTTGCGGTTATGGTGGGGGGGAATGGAGCTCGAAGGGGGGCACGGAGTGTTTGGATGGTTGATCGGAGGACCAATTTTATGGAGAGGCAATTATTGGGGAGTTATTCGACATATGCATTCAAGCAACATACAAGGTTACTTCCAGAGACTTTTGAATATTTGTGTGGTGTATTAGCTCCTTCATTAGTTTGATCAGATTCACACATACGATTGGCCATTCCTGTTCGAACTCGAGTTGCACTTTCACTCAATAGGCTTTGTAGTGGAAATTTGTTACGTGGGTGTGCTGAAATGTATGGTATTCATGAAAGTATTGCTTCTATCATTGTTAGAGAATTTTGTACATCAATTGACAAACATTTGAAACCATTAGTGATTGAAAAACAATCGGCATCTACCTTGAGGAGAATGGCAGCAGAGTTTGAGGCATTAAAGGGTATACCATATGTGATTGGGGCAGTAGATGGAAATGACATACCCATCATCGCACCTCCTATAGATCCCACCTCATATTATTGTAGGAAAGGCTATTATTCAGTTTTGCTTTAAGGTATAGTTGATAGCAAATGTCGATTTTAAGACTATAACTTTGGATGGGCTGGCCGTTGTCACGATTGGACATTATTTCAAAATTCAGACATTGGTAAAAGGATAATGAGAGGCAAGTTATTACCCTATAAATTAATCGGTGATGCCGCTTATCCAATGAGACCATGGTTTTATTCACCTTTCAAAGGTGAAAATGAAGGGTTGCCTAGAGCAAAGTGCCACTGGAATTTCATTCAATCTTCTACAAGAATGGTTGTGGAGAGGGCTTTTGGTATATTAAAAGGACGATGGAGAATTATTTTGAAGAGAGTCGATATGCCTTTACGACATGTACCAAATCTAGTCACAACTTGTATATGTCTCCATAATCTTTGTATCATTTACAAAGATAAATTTGATTTGGATTGGGCAAAGGAGGGTGAGAGACTGATGCAAAGAGAGAGTTTGGAGCGAATTGGGCAACTTGAGAAACCAGACATTTTCATGGCAACAGTAGACGCTGCCAAATAAATGCATCATTTATTGGGATTGGAAGAAGGTATTATACCTATAAAGACACTCGATGAACATGATGACATCAATGATGAAGACACTCAAGAAACTGTGGAGACAAAGAAAGAGCGAGAAAATAAGAGTGAAGAACATGCTGGTACAAGCTACTAAAGCTCATGAATTGATGGCAAATACATTCTGGAAAGCACATTTGAGGGCAGAAGAAAAAATACTCTTTCCCGAGTCATCATCTGATTCTGAATAATAATAGAATGTAAACCCTAAACCCCTAGAGCCTAGAGTCTAGAGTTTGTCAATGAGTCTATCCATTTACCGGTCTACCCTCTCCAATAAAGCATTGGTTTTTCTCAAAATTCTTTACCATGATAGTGTTGTTCACAACCATTTGAATAAAAATACCAAAAGTTTACTCCTGAAAACTCTTCTTACCGCTCTTTAGTGATGAAGTTGGAGTTGGCTCTGAAATTTGGTCTTTCTCTGGTTCTTCGGTACTATCTTCGATACAAGTAGAACCATTGGCAGATGCGGTGACATGCTTCATCACGGTACCTGTTTGATGCCACCATTGGTTAAATGCATCATAAAATTTACATTCATGACGATCTGATCCGGAGACCCCATTCGCCATCTTATCAAACCGATATTGTTTATAAAGGACATTGAATTTTTTTTTGCATGCCTCGGCAGTTCGGTTTAATCCAGGAATTATAGCTACCATTCGTGCATGCAACTTCAACCAAACATCCACACCTGCACAGTACATTAGGAACCCAAAAATATGTTGATGAAGTACATGTAGGCTTGAATTGACTTCTAATTTGTGTTTTGTTTAAAAATTTCAGCAGTAATTTGTGTATAAAAACATAGTCATTGTGAGTTTGTACATCCAAGGGGAGGGAAGAATGATGGTAGCCCGGTGTATCCAAAGTGCCTCGCGCACAAGAGGTACAACGGTGAAGTCCTCCCACCGCCTCACGGATTAACTTCCCTCCCAATGGGGGGAAAGGGGGGCTCGGGGGCTCGAGGCGAAGGGCAAGGCCTTTAAAAGGCCCAATTGGCCCAATCTGAAATATGATTTTTTTTCTCTTTTTTCTTGAAAAATTCAGCACAACAGACAAATTAAACATACCTTGTTTTTTTGCATTCTTGAGAAACTCGGGCTCCATCTCTCCACACAATGCGATCATCACCTCCACATCGGCATCTTTTCAATGCTTCTTCTCTTCTTCAGTTTCTCCCTCCTTCTCCTTATTCATAATTTTTTTTGTCACCTTATTTGCTGTTGTTTTCCTCTTCGAAGCACTAGGAGTGACAATCTGGACATCATTGTCTTCGTCATCTTGAATGACCTTCCTCTTCGAACGAGTCAACACCATCTCTGAAATTGATGGCGGTGGGGGTGGAATAACATTTCCTACACTTGGTTGAAAAAATTGAGGCATTCCTACATGTTGCTGAAAAGAAGGATTGTAGGGCTGAAATGCGTGTACTTCGGCACTATAATACCTGTGCATTGTCTCACACTCCGATTCATTCCAACCACGAACTTTTGAGGAACCCTCCATCTTAAAGCCCAAAAAAAAAAAAAAAAAACAACAACAACAACAATCGCACACGAGAACAACAATCAAACAAGCCAAAAAATGTGCTATGAGCGAAGTGATAGAGATAGAGAATGACGAGAAGAGAAGAAGATAAAGAAAGAGTGGACCAAGAAGAGCCGTTCAGATTTCTAATCCATCCTCCGGTGCTGATCTCTTGTCAAAATAATATTTTAATGAAAAAATCAAATTTTAATGAAATTTGACAATGGCCCCAAGGCAACGAACTGGCCTTCCATTCTCGGCGGACCCAATTCTTGGAGTTGGGGCCGTGTCAGATCTTGTCGTTTAAACATTAAAATCATTTTCATCCTTTCGGTCTTGACTCCTTGTGTAAAGGCCTTCGGGCTGATTTCAGAAATTCAACCAATGGGCAACAAGGATTTGGCTTCAAAACGACCTTGACTCCTTGTGTAAAGCGGCCCTAAGTTAAGTTACATTAGCCTTGCCCCCGAGACCACTTGTGTGTAATAACGCTCTTGCTCACTACACTAAATATGATATTTAGTGTTTGATTATATTTAGTGTTGTTACCACCCTATTGTGCTCAACACTAATTTTCAATTCTTTGATAAATAGTGTTGGACATAAATGCGCCGCCACCTTCCCTACCGCCACCTCCATTCTCCTTTTATCATTGTTAACTTTTTTTTCATAACCTTACTAACACTAAATTTGTGCTTGTAACTTCCACATATTACCATAGTTGATATTTAGTGTTTGAGTTTACATTTAATGTTACTTACTTTCGTAGGGTTAGTGATGTTTAGTGTATGCGTTCGTATCTAGTGTATCTAACACTAAATATCATATTTAGTGTAGCGTGTAATAATGCTCTTGCTGCTCTTGTTACGAACTAACTTAACCCTAGTATTCCACATTCGATTAAGGTGAGTGTGTGGGTCTCTAACGGAGATTTCAAACTCCACATACACTACACTGTTTAGGTATGTAGTGTCGTGTACACTGTTTGCGAAGGGGGCTAAGCTAGATGTTTAGAGGTTCCGAAGTGCCACGTCCATTGATTGCCAATATGATGCTATTCATCAACATAAGTTACTTTTTGAAAGTGAAAAGTTATATATACATATATTAAGTGTAGCGTATTGGAATACATGAGATAATGCCTTTGCGTTTTTTGTATTCAATGGTTATTGAGCACATTGATGGCAAGTGTCATTTGTGTACACTTTTGTCAACTTGTAAACCACTTGTCTGCCATGACACTTTGCCGCTCTTGTTACGATCTAACTTAACCCTATTTCAAATTCGATTGCAGGCCTATAACGGACATTTCAAACTCCACATATGCTACACCGTTTATGTATGTAGTGCCGTGTGCACTATTCGCGAAGGGGCCTAAGCTAGATGTTTGGAGGTTTTAAAGTGTCGCGTTCATTAATTGCCAATATGATGCCATTCATCAACATAGGTTACTTTTTGAAAGTGGAAATTTATATGTATTATGGCATTAAGCATAGCACATTGGAATACCTAAGATGATTGCTTTGCGTTTTAGTACGCAAGGGGAAGATATTATTGAGGATTCCGTTTGGCGATTGTAAATCATGAGGATGTCCTTTCAAGTGTCAAAGCATGCCATTAGTACGTCTACATTTGTTTTTCTTTCTAAACTTCTTGTATATAGGGGTCTTAATTAGTGACCCATTCATGTCATATAGGTTTCCAATGAAGGGTCCACCCCAATGAAGCCTTGCCATATACCACTCAAATACAAGCTTTTGCATAAGGCTAATATTTGATTAAGACATGCACACCTCAAATTAGGTACGGTATGTGACACTATTATCGACACTTCCAAATCCTCGTACAAGTTTGGGCGTTGGGTGCATTGGGAAGTTGTTTCATTCAATTAGCAAGTGCGAATCGTGAAGAATATAACTTAAAGTTTAACATTAGAGTTGATGAGGGAAAAAATATGTCAAAGCTCGAGAAGTTCAAAGTTCAAGATTCTCGACTTTCTTTCTAAGTGATCACATAGGCCCTCCTGGTTGTCTTGAGTACGGATTCTAAAATATTATACATAATTTGTGCACATAGTCCAATCTCATTGTATCCCATGTGATTTTGGTGTTTGTTCCTAATAACAAACCTTGCCACATACCACTCAATTATAGGTGTTTGATTAAGAAACCAACATACATAAGGCCCACCTGCCTTAGCTCAAAAGCATGGTGATCATAAGTTTTTGGTATTAAAACATTTGCAATTCACATTAGGTAAGGTAAGTAGGCTCAAGCATGCCTTATTAGCCGACATCTCCTAGGATTTTAAGGGTGTAATTAGTATGAGATGATTAACCCATGATTAGGAAAAAGAATCCAACATTGCAGTCATTTGCCTCTTAAGTTTTGGAGGTCAATCATAATATTCTGAATATTATTCTGATTGTATGAGCATAAGACCTTTAAAAAACACAATCATCTTTGGATTTGTGGAACCACAAAACTTGCAATTCATGTTAGCTAATATGCTCCTAAAATCTGTGAAGACATGTAAGATGGCATGTGCTAAGACCAACACCTATAAACACCTCCTTATTGCAAACATTCTACTACAATCTAACTTCATTAATACGAAACTCGTTTATATGACTCCCTCGATATTACGACACATTTTTGCGAGACCAAACTTATTGATTGAAAACTCCCTTTTTTATATGACTACGACACTTGATAATGCGATAATGCGATATTGATAATCCGGTTTGTCACGTTAAAGATGTGGTTCATGCTATAATTGCTTTCGTCTATGTTATATACATCTAAAATACATCCATTTTCACTTGGGAACTACTTGGGAACTTCACTTATCATTGAGAATTAAATGAGAATTAGGGTTACTACTATAGAGTGGACATGATTAGGGTTAGAGTGGCCTCCTGCCTAGTATGTTGCCTTGTACTCATGGTGATATAGTATATTTTGGTGTTAATGAAATTATTAGTTTTCAAAAGTTAGTGGGGAATTTGGATAAGATGACAGTTGCTAACTTGGGTAGGTGACTTGGGGTAGTGATCTTTGGACTCCTATTTCAAGAGTCCTATTTCTTAAGAATATTTGTATTTGTTTAGAGTTATAAGTGATTATTTCATACCATCTATATTGCTTAGACTTGTTGTATATATTTTAAAGCTCAAATTAGTTATGTTTTCATATTTCCTTGATAATACAACAACTTTACGCCATTTGTCATATTAATGAGAAGACAACACCTCGATAATACGACTTTTGTTGTGTTTACCAAACGTGACATACTAAAGAGGGAGAACAATACGTTGAACCATTCTCCATGGTGTAGGAGAGTCCAGGCCCACGGAGTGACAATTTTGGGTGCCATTAGTGGCGCCACCTCATGGGGGCCTCCACTACCTCCATGTAGGGTATGCAACAGGCTCCCCTCTATTTCAAGTTGGTTATAGGTGGGTTTAGGGTGCCTTGTCAATGCTTATTCTAGCCATTTCATAAACCAAAAGGGTGGGGGACAATTTTAGCGATTTATTCACAAAGCCAAGGAGGTAGGCCCACAAAGCATGAAACGGGTCGATTACAGGTTCCCATGATGCAAAGGGGTTGGTACCTGGGATGCAAGGTGACGGTTTTGTAATTGAACCGGATGGGATCATGGAGGTGGCCAGGTGACTTTGCACATTGTTACTACTTGGCTTTGATCTAACTTGGGTCCAATACCCAACTACGTTGTCTTGGTTCTAAGCAATGAAGGTGGGGGTCCTCATCATGTACAAGATCATCCTACATGGGACATATGGATTGGCGAAAGAAGCTAGTGGTTTTGACTTTGAATATTCATCAAATCTTCAATTGAGGCTAAAAATAAAGTTTATATGTTTATAGCTATTTTAATCCCAAAGGCTAATATGAATTCTTTTAATCTCAAGCACATAGCCTTATGCATGTGCAATAGCTTAAAGTGTGATTTTAAAGCACCCTCTACCTTATACCTAATCAAGTAAGCGGCGTGACTCGAATAGGCATGTTTGTGGAAGCTATTTGTTGTTGCATGCAACTCCTTTCGAGATTGGTGTGAGATGGTTTTTGTTTATAGAATAGGTGATGCCTTCAATCCCAACCACTTGATTACATTTTCAAGATTTCTATCCATGTCAATTGGTGGCTATCATAGGATGCAATTTAGATCGTCATTATCACATGTCACCATACTCATGTGACATGGAAACAAGCGTCGTTCCATTGTTTATTGTGCACCTTTGAGTCTACAAGTAGGCAAATTCTCTTGTTGGCCGTTAGTCACACATGTGGACCTCACCTTAGAGATCCCATCCATCGGGTTGTGGATCTCAAGTGCTACAACGCCAATACACTTTGAGGCATGTGGGCCTTAATGTAATCACTTTTCTTGTTCATAAATATGTATTTGAGTGTGATATGACAAGACTTGTATTGGACAAAGGACGTCATAAGTGACATGTGTTGTGATCGGATTGGACTACGTGCTTTAAATATGAGCACCATTCTACATTCAACATTGAACACAAATGGTTGAGCCTATGTGATCATTTAAACAGTGAGATGGTCTTCACTTTAGACTCTTATAGCTTTGACATCTTTATTTCAAATTTGACGATTGAATTAACAATCTTCATTATTTGCAATTGCTAATTGAATGGCACATTCCTTGGGCTAATCAAATGGCCATAATTGTATGTGGAGTTGGAAGTGTCTACATTAGGCCATATGCCTTACCCATTTGAAAAGTGATGTGTACAATCTTATAGAATACACTCCAATATACGTATAAATAATTCTATATTCACACTTTAATTGTTTGGATATAAATTAAACATATTTAATTGCGAAGAAGTCACCAAGAACAAGTCACCTTGGGGTGCTCCTTTCATAAAAACCAAGAACCACATGCGGTTGAAACATACTCTAAAAACCCCCTATATACTTGTTTTTTTGGGGTAAAATTAGGCAATACACGTACAATTTCAATGATAAAAATACAAGTGAAAAATGTGTACATAAAACTATTGACATTTGTACATAGTCATTAACATAAGTATACAAATACACTTTCGAATAACAATGAGCCCCTATCATATGTATAATGTAAAACCCTACCATTCGTTAATAGTGTCGTTGGAGACAATTTCAACCCCTGGATGTAACTCATATGCATTTAAGTCTACAATATATGTCATAGAGGCTAATGCAAATATTGTTTCTAAATCTATCATCAAATGATTTGTAAGATTGTAAGGGGGTTTAGGGTTTAGGGTCCAATTATTGTTGGTTCCTTTTTTATACCAACATACACCAATCTCCAAGTTTGATGGACGGTCCATCAAGTGGGCTGGATCCCTATACTTTACCCAACGTTTGCCACATTTTCTATGCGACTTATAAACTCTCCAAACAAACTAAACCTTAATTGGAGCTAATTTCTTTGGTCTACCACATCTCTTGAGGATTCTAGCTTTAGGTGTGTTCAAAAACATACTCCACAATCACAACCAAGATTTAACATAGTGCCATGATTTGCAGCAGTGTGGGGTTTAGGCATCATATAAAATATGTCAACCTTGATATGAGTCAATTAATCTTTAGATGGAGTTGGATTGCCATTCAATTAACTAACAAGGGTATTTTTTTTTAAATCCTCCAATACCTCTACATAAGCCATAATGGACTTTACATTACATTGAAAGGACATTCAACATTTTCATTTTCATGAATTAGAACATGCAAGGCATCTTGAAGCTCCTTTGCAACTCCACATCTTCATGTAAATCATTTTCAACACGTGGTTGCATGAATTATGTCTCTATGACAACATCCTTGCACGTGTTTGAATTCTCTTCTCCAACAATGTAATTTTTTATGTGTGTGATCATGATCACACTCCTCATCCTTTTCCATACTTCCAAATAAATGAACCTCAATAAGTGAGCCTACCATACAAATACAAATGTTGTCTATTTTCTAGGAGTCCTTCATACATGCACATAACTATGAGTTGTAATTTGTTTAGCATATATATCCGTATGTATGTATGTATATATACATAGTACCAAAAAGTTCAAATGAATACCCTTTTTGTGCACTCACGCATACTCATACATGTTATGAAAGGTGAACCCCCCGAACAAGTTTGCCCCCAAAAGACACTCATCAAGGGCCCCAAAACAAATCAAGTAATTGTATCTATAAGTAAACAAATGTTCTAAAATACCTCTATTGTATCCTATAAGCAATAAGCTCCTTACACACCAAGTGGAGACAAACTCTTTGAGGACATCCTTCTTGACAACCTCAGGGGCCTCATCATGCAAAAGTGGAAGGGTGGTTAAGCCAACCCTTGGGTTAGTTACCTTTTTATAAGTCCACATGGATTAGTGGTATGCATGAGTGGCTTAGACATGGTAATAAAAGAATAAAAGAATAAAAGAATAAAAGAACAAAAAATTCACGATGTATGAATTTATCATAAAAATTTGAAGTCACTTACTTGTAGCTACTTAAATCCATCCCTAGATGCTAACCTTAAAATTACAAATGACTTCCAAACTTGTGTCAACATTTGTCCAAAACAAACCCTATTTTCTCCCCATACCACATCCCCTCACCCCCTTGAAACAAACACTCTACTCAATAAATAGATTGAGCTTGTGTGATTTTTGTATGCAAGACCTCAAACAAAACATAAAAGTAACCTAACCTAGCTATGTTTGGACACTCATACACCAGGCACATTCCCGGGGGGGCCTGCATTGGCCGGGCTAGTTGGGCCCCGACACGGGGGGGTCACTCCATTGTCAAGTTGAACACCACGTGCGACCAAAAAAATTCTTCTTTTGGTAAGTTGCACCACCAAAATGGGTCAAAATTTTATCAATTTTTTTTCATGAGTAGATATACACAGTACCTATGACATAATTAAAAGTGGTAACTAAATTTGATGATTTTTTTTTTCATAAAACATACCGTTTCTAACTAGAATGACATAGAATTGAACTAAAACAATTACTAAAAAAACAAAAGATACTATCAATGGTTATGTATATGTAGAAAAAGATCATAAATTTTAAAATTATATATGGCATGTAATATAGGAGTAGCAAACTTTGTCCGCACGTGGTGTCAACTTGACAATGAAGTGACCTCCCCGTGGGCCCCGACTGGACCCCCGGTGTGGCAGCTCTATCACTCAAAACCAACCCCCCCACATTCTCCCTAAACCACCCTGAGGACATGAGGATGGTTCTAGGTGTGCATCGGTTACGTTTGTAAAATGCATGCATAGGGTGTATTTCTGGGGTGTGGGTGGGATTAGCACCCTCAACCCCACTCCCTTCTAGCTTATGGTACGAGCGAGCAACAAGAGACAAGTAGACTTAAACAATGCACAAGGTATTACACAAATCCTTAATGCAACTCAAAAATCATGGTAACATGAAGCCATTAAGCTCAAACCAGTCGCCAAACACTTGCAAAGCCAAGTCCAAAGCATCGGGAGCATTATAATTTGCAAGAGTTGCACCATGCATCTCAAATTACACACTCTTGAAATTATACATTCCCGTGCTACTATTGGAACCCAACCACTCATACAAACAAAAAAATTGTGCAAAAACCACTCGTAATGTACTTCAATCCACCCACAAATGCAAACCCACCAATTAAGGGAAACCACTAGAACCCACCCACTGCTGCAAACCAAACACTCCAAGCAACTCAAAAGTTATGGTTGAGCCAAGTCAAAATTTGTAGACTTGCCAACCAAATTGCATAGACAAATGTCACCCATACCTAACTACCAAGATACAAACCTCACCATACAAAACTTGTAGCACTTATAGAGATGAGAATCAATGCCCACCTAGCATCATCAAGCCAAGCTATTCACCATTGAGGATAATTGAAGAATGATACCACATAGCCAAAAATTACATGCATGGTAATAACTAGCAATATGGATGCCCTTTGCAATATGACTATTATTGTTCGTGTACATTATCTTTTAAAAAATAGTTAAATTTGTAGAAAGTATGGATGAAAATGCCTACGCAAGTAGGCAAATGTTCCATCAAACTTTTGCGGAGTTTAGACTTTGAGAGTGCTACAAATCAAAAGACCCTCTTGTCTTGTATAATTGCCAAATTTGTGACTCTAAACCAATCTCCAAAATCGTTTCTCAATATCATGCTCATGGACATGGTCCTCCATAATTTGGTTTATGGCTCCACCTGATCGACTTTTGCATTGCATTGGTGGAATTAGTTTTCATTGCCCCTTTGAACATGCTAGATGGCATGATTCAAAGCCAACATCTTAAGCAACAGAGATGAGTTGGGGGCATTCACGGTTGAGGTACTACTTTTGGGACAAAGGACTTAAGGACTTAAGGACTAGTGGATTTCGGCATTTATCATGATTTACTATTATTTGATCAATAAATTTCAAATAAATAAGTAGATAGTTCATAGGCTATATCAAGAAAGATGTTATTTCTTATTAAATAATCACCAATAATAGAGAAATTCCCTATGGAATAAGTAGATAAGTCATAAAACTTGAAAAGGGGTCAAATGACTTGTTTGGGCCACATCAATGGCATTTTTTGCTATTTAGGTGTGCATTGGTGGTCAATTATTTCCTATTTTGCATCTTGGTACCTTGGTATAAGTGTCATGTGTCCATTCATATAATTTTTTTTGTCCAATTCTAATACTAGACGTTCCTTTTAGGTGTGGCCGTAATTATATGTATTTTTTGCCATGTTTGGTGCCACATGTAAAGTTGGGCAATTGGTATTCAATACATTTTTGGTTCTGTTGGTACACACTTGAACGATGATTGTGAGGAAAAAAATTGAAATCGTTTCGATTAATTCTTGTTGTCCTTTTCATTCCTTGATCCTAAGGTGAACAATTAAGACAACACTCCTAAATGTCCTTTAAGGAATCAAAATGATATCTTAGATGACCCTATTCCTTCTAAATTAACTTTGTCGGTGTATTCAATATGGAGTATGAATTGTAGGTATGATCCAAAATATGCTTCACAATACAAATCTAAGCATACCAAGCATGTGAAGTTATCTAAAAAAGTCCTTTTTCCGTTAGACACCCAAAAGTAGTACCCCAACCGTGAATGCCCCCAGTTAGCATTCCCCGACCTTCTTCCTAATGTAGTTGTGGTCCTTCAAATAAATGAAGTGACCCTTGAATAGTTCACATGCGCGGGGCAATAGTCTATACTAGGGGTTTTCAAACCTTAATGCATCTATGAGTGTTGATCAAATGTATCTAATAGGAAGCTCCTTAATAAGGCGGCCTTTTGCACCCTTAAAACCCCATCCATCCACCAACACCACTCATAGTTATTGCCACCTCAATTAAATTGCATAATGCATCTAAGAGGAGTCCAATAAACGAAACAAAGTTCAAAAGTGGTCGAGGTTAGAGGAAGCACACATGCACGATGCCTTAACATTGTTGACCACATTCTTGAATGCCCCCTTTCGACACTTGTTGGATGCATCCATTTCCATCAAGCATGATGGTTGCTTGGGTTGAAGCCCCACATTTGAAAGCCACCTATTTCTATACGGCTTCATTCCCATCCAATGTGTGAGGAAGGCATGTCAAAGACATGCTATTATGCCCACAACATATTAGATTGGTTAGTGTGTTAAAAGAGGTAGGAGGGGCGCAATACAACTCATAAAATTTGCCTTTGCATACCTTCACCACACCTAGATAGTCACAAATAAATATGTCTCTTTGTTGGTTGAATTCGACAAGGTATTACATAGGTTCTAGTAATAAAAAAATTCCAAACAACTCAACAGAGACATATACATCAACCAATGGGTTGTACTTACCAATGGCCTCCTCCCTTGCTACATCAATTGTGGTACCTTGAAGACCATCACAATGCATCCTATGCACCAATATACATTATTTTGTCATCACCTTTTTTAAGGGTAAAAGCATTGACAACCAACATGTTTTTATGTTCTTCATAACCTTGAGAATTTTAGCTTCCATAACATCAAAAACGTTCTAAAAAAATGCTCACCGTGTCTCTTAGAATACCTTATAAAACACTTGTACAAGTTGTGCAACAAAGTTTCATTTGTGTCAATTACTAACAGGTGGGACAATTCCCTCACTGCAAGATTTGTGCAATGGCTCACACAATGCCCCCCACCCGGCATGAATGTTTGGTCAATTGTAACTTGCAAATCTTTGTCACACCTAATATGGCACCAAGCACATCCACAACACCTTATTAGAATACCCTCCATGTCACTTGAACACATGACTACAAACCACATTTGATAAACTCAAACACACATGAACAATAATGTCCAAAAAACCAACACTCCACTTAAATCATGCATACTATAAAATAGCAATGATATGAGGGAACCAAGAGTGTCCAAGGATACATCCATATCAAAGCAATGAAATTCTACCATCAAGGTTTAAGAAATGAGAAAGGGTGAAAAGAGTTACATAAATACCTACCATTTTGTCTTAGCTCCTCTAGCCTCAACCCTCCATGAACCATCCACCCATTTACAAGGCTTGTAGTTAGTATGGTGGTTGTAGCACCTTTGATTAAGCACTCAAGAGAGAACAATGTGGGTGTGTGGTAGAAACATTTGACCACGTAGGCACAAACATATATCCAAGATTGATTATCTATTGGTATAACCCCATCAACACTCAACACAATGTATTTGGCATTAATTGCAACATTTATGGCCCTTTGCTTTACTTTTGAATGAAGATAATCCACAATCATCCAACCATTGTCGTCCCCCAATTTTTTACTTTTTTTCAAAAAAAAATTAAGGTGAGGCGGGCATTTGGAGGACAGAGAGAGCAAGTCATGCCTGTAAATTTACTCCATCATGGATTGACCATGCTAAAGAAAATGGAAAACTCTTGTAAACTGAACAACCTTATAAGCTTATCACCCTTAAATTTGATGTGCACCTGCAAAAGAAGCCAACAAGTTAGATATCCACAAAGCAAACAACTGCAACATGCACAAAACAAAACCAGCATGCACCATTGCACACTTGCATGCACCCCAAAAAAATAACAACCAAAAGGGGAAGAGAAAGTAGCCTCTCAAGAACTATGGGGCGGTTCAAGATTTAAGAGTTGTAAATACAAACAACTTTGAGATAGCGACAAATTCTTGTTTATATAGAAAATAAATGTTTTTTCACATCCAAGTGTGGCATATCTCTTGTTTTCTAGCATTCTTTTCGAGTGTATAAGACTTGACTCTCATTACAACCGGATGACCTTTGATGGACATGCATAGATTGCATGGCATGCGATCGACAACGTAACTAGAGGTGGCTCACAACATTTCTACCCATGGACGGGCAAGCGTTCAAATATCTTGGCAGCGTTTGCTTGCATCATGAGCCTTTTTTTTTTTTTCCCTTCTAATTGATTAATGCATGAACCTTGTAATATGTGACATCTTTTACCTCAACGATTTTACCTCAACAATATGGGTGGAAGTTGAGGATAGATACATGACTCTGGGGAGCCCTCTAGACCAAATCAACTTGATAGGTGGATTAGCGAGACCAAAATTGGAGTAGTCATCTCTATGGGCCTTGATGCCTAAGGATGAAGTTGTACAGTCGACCTTCAATTGCTTCACATTTGACATGGGTCTCCCAAATTGTGGCTACTCAAGAAATAGCTCTCCAACACCATCAACCTCTTTGTCTACAAGGCCTTGGCCAATAACGTAGAACTTGAAGCCATGGCAACGTACACTTAACCCTCAATCCCAATATCCCAAATTACTCATCCCTCACATCCAAAGAAAACCTCAAACCCGTGTGCAAGGAGTGAGTTGATGCAAAAGTAAATGCAAAAAGAATGCAATACAAATTGGCAAAATGTGAAAGGTGAAGGAACAGCTCCCATTTGATAGGAAATGGTGATATCACACTCAACTATTGGGCCATGGACCACAACTAGCAAATTGCCATGAAGGACACTTTAAGGCCCGCTACCACCACTAAGCAAATATGGAGCATATAGTTGCAAGATGGACAAACTTTTCGAAGCAACCAAGAATTTGGGTTTACCTACTAAACTGTGACTCCTAAGGCATCCCATGATATGTAGGATGTACATTCAAAATTCCAATGTTGTCGAAGAAACCCTTACACAATTGGAGCAAATTTGGGCAATGAAAATAAGGGATCAATGTGCTAAGCAAGCAATGACCCATTTGTATCAGGATTATTTATTTATTTATTTATTAACATTGTAGGTGTGTGGGATGTGGCGAATCTTGAATGGAAGGCCTCCTCAACAAAGCGTGCTTCAAGACTTTCATTTTATAAAAAACACACCGAAAAGGTAACAATATAAAACTTGCCACGTGTATGTTGGTTGCTAATTCATCCCAATCTACTCTTCCTAGAATAATTCATGGTCTCTAAACACGTCTAGGACTCAAAATGGACCAAACAACAATCAACAAGGTCAACAGTAATAATCAACGTCGTCACCCTCCCCTCCAGTAGGTGTTGTGAAGATTTCGGTGAACTAACCCATACCCTCATTCCTCTGTTGGATGCCTAAACCCTTGCCTCCAAGGAAACAATGTACGGGTTGTTTCGCCCCAGCCGTGTTGTGAACACCCACACATGCATGCCTTTATGTTGTAAAATGTTGATTATAAAGGTGGCCAAAAACCAAACCACATACAGTCTAACCTTGATAATGTCACCCTTGTTAATAGAACACCTTGATATTGTCACCTAAAAGTTTAAAACCGATTTTCATAGTGTAAAACTCCCTCATTATTATCCCTATCACCCTTGATAATGTCACTATTTTTTTTCAAAATCCGTAGTGTAAATGTGATAATATCAAGTATGGATGGATTGTATGGGTGGGCATGGGTTCGATATTATTGTTCATGGGTGAGCATGGGCTAAAGCAAAGCATATTGGGGGTCATTGAATGAGCTCTCATTCAATGCTTTCACCAAATGTGACTTCAGTTGTTCAACCTTTGGATCAAGGAGTGATTGCAACATTCAAAATGTGTTATAAGCGCAAGCTTGTTGCCTGGACTTTGCAACAAATTGATAACAACTCAAATGAAGATTTGGGGAAATTGAATGTTGATGTATTTCAAGCTATGCTATGGTGTGTGGTGGCATGGCATGAATTAGATGATCAAACCATTAGAAATTGTTGGAGAAAGTCCGCCATATTGCCTGCATGGTGGAATGTAGATATAAACAATCTTGATGAACGTATGAAGTCCAAAATGGAGGAAGCAACTTTGGAATTGGGTAGACTCATTGCCGCATTAAATTTGGGTTTGGATGTTGAAGGCAAGCCTGTAGAAAAGCTTTGTCCTTTGAAGTACATAAACATGGAAGGTGAAGATGATTTTGAGGTGGAATTTTCTACTGAGGAGCTTGTGCAATTAGTGCAAGATGGCGAACAGGTTCTTGATTCCATGGAAGTGGACCCATTGATTGTTGATAGCAATGATGATGAGTCTAAAGTAGTGAAGCTAAGCGATGCACAAAAATATGCTAAAGATGTTTTGAATTTTATGGCTAGCCAAGGTTCTCAGATTTTCAGCACTCATGAGTTGTTAGAAATGGAAAAAATCCATGACAAACTCATTAGAATTGGTGTTGCACATTTAACATCAACAAAACAATGTGACATTAGAAGCTTCTTTGTCTCTAGTGAGAGGTCTTTACCTGATCTCAATGACACATTATGATGTGCTCTTGTTGTTATTCACAATTTTGAATTAGATTTTACATTCAAAAACATTGAAGTCTCGTATTTGTTATTTTTAAAATTTTAAAATTATATTTTGATTTTCTACATATTTTTTGATAATATCACATTATGCACAAAATGTGACATTATCAAGTATGTCACACCTTGTTTATATCACACTTTTTGGTGAAACGGAGGGTGTGACATTATCAAGGTTAGGGTGTAAGTTATATATTGAAGCAGGGCCTTGTATATGATTGAGCCTTTAATAAGATTTCATTGTGAGAGTTTTGTAGGCTGAATTGTGTAAACATTTGTTTTTAATCATGTTCAACTACCTTTGTTAATGAGTTGATACTCAGTGTCAGATGAAAGAATATGATGATTGATGAGTTGACTGAGTGTATTTTATGCTTCCGAGGGGCCCCCCTCAAAACCATCGCCCTTCTTGCCCACACTGTATATACATAATAATAGCATACAAGTTTGGACAATTTGGGAAAGGATTCTAATATAATATGCTTTTATTTCGCGGCGGGTGACCCGGGATTCTGGTGGGTCACCCTAGGCTTCCGGTGGTTTGAATATAGTCAACCCCTTTCCTTTTGCCCTTCACCTCTATAAATGGGCTCAGCATTTCTCCTGAATTCACTTATGGACCTTCTATATTCATCAATTTAAAAATAAAAGGAATGCATCGTTGGAGCTTGACAATTCTAGGTTGCGGAAAATGATTAGGAGGCTTTTTAGGGGCATTCGGAAGTTGCTTGCCTACTCTTATGCATACCATATTTAGTTGAAAGTTAGCTAGAAGAATTAGTGACATGTTGTATGGAGTGCCGACTCCAAGGACTTAGGGCCACTTCACATACGAGCCAAGAGCCGTGACCATAACTTTGTGAGGGCCCAAAGGAAGAGTGTTCAAAGGCCGTCCCAACACACCTCCAAACTCTTGTAGTGTGGTCACGGATCCTCAAGTGTAGTGTGAAGTGACCCGTAGCTACTTTCCTTGTCATCTGCAGAGCTTGTATGAATATCTAAGGGTTAGTTTCCATGTAGGCTGCTCGCCCACCACATTCTAATGTGACAAAGAATAAACCCACCCAAATGTAGAGGGAATTTGACGGGGTGGGCTTTGTATGTGGTGACTGCACTAAATATGATATTTAGTGTCGTATGGTATTTTATATCACTATGGTGACTTTTCGGAAGACATTCTTATGAAGAAGTGAGCAATTGTTGTCATAGATGATGGATGAGTTCATCCGTTGCCCAAATCCCTACCTTCTCTTTATCAACAACTTGTGATGAAAAACTGTCATGGATGATTGAAATTTGGATGAAAAGTCATTTGGTAAGTGATAGTAATTGCAACACTGTAAATCTGTAATCCTTGAATGAATTTACAAGAAATGACGAATAAATTTTGGGTTAACATTTAGTGTTGGAGACACTACACCACGGTTTACAATTAGTATCGAGAAAGACAATTAGAATTGGCGATACTAAAAATAATGTTTAGTGTAGGTACTCCCATCTTCTCAAATCCGGGCTCACCTACTAACGTTCTCCTCTTCCAAAGAACATCTTCAATTCTTTGGTGACATGCACTTGTAGTTTGAAGATTCTTTAGTGGGTGCATGGAAGTCTACTGGCATGTGTCCACGGCCCTCCACATTGTAACGGACATCATAATGTGGTTGGATGGCAACCTATGCTTAACTAGCATGCAAATACCTCCAACTCACTGTATATCTAGAATCTAGTGGGCGAGCAAACTACATGGAAACTCACCCTTATTCGATCTCAACGTGAAAATTCTCATACTCATCAAGTGGTCATATAGCCCCCCTAATTGTGTTGGTTATTGGATCTAGAACTGTTAATCATGTTTTGAGCATGTAAGGTTGAGGCATCTATAGTCAACTAGGTTCATTTAACCGCTCACTAGGATCACATTATACCAACATGGATGAGATTTATATTTTTTAGGCGAACAAAGTTAAGGTTTATGTGGTGGCAGCTTATGATTGTTACCATCATAAGAGTTTGGACAATTGTCATAGCCAAGGATGAGAATTTAGATGAGTTCTAATGAATTAACATACAAATCGACTATGTGTTACCTTAACCTTATCATTTTGAATTTTGTAGCAATTTCAATATTCATGATTTTTGTACATTTTCTTTAGAATTAAGCTCCCATTGTTGAAAAATCATTCCCCGCTATTACTCCTCCTAAACATATGCAAACTCTCTTATTTTATCGGTTATACATGCCGCAGCCCTAGTCCATTGTCTTTTTGATATCCATTATTGGAGCCAGACTTGACCACATATCACTCAAACATAGGCGTCCGGTTAAGACAAGTAACCAAATTTAAGCACGTCTATATCATTGATAAGAGGTGCGCTTGTTTACTTCTCGATCATACGTTGTCAATACACAATGATTGTTGGCTCATGACTTTGCATTATATTCCATTTGTGTCTTCATGTGTATACTGTAGGCAAATTGCCAATTAGGCACACCTGTGCTAAATAGTTATTTAATATACAAAATGTTGGTCCAAAACTTAAAATTCAAATCTCAACCATTTTTATAAATTTTGGGGGTGAAATTCAGCTTGTTCACTTTAATGAATAGGTAAAAATAATCTATTCAGCATGTGGTAGGTAATTGATAAACAAGTAAAAGTAGACTAAGTTCAAGTCCAAAAATATAACATGTTGAGTTCTTTCATAAGATCCTTCAAGAGAATATGTAAAGTTGATTATGATAATATTACAATAGTATGGCCTTATTAACTAAAATAAGCCAATTGGTCCACTCAATTTAATGTAGGGAACATGATGGGAATGTAATGATTGCTAGTTGGTACGAGAGAATACCCATTGAGGGTTCTTAAAATACAACTCAATCATTCCAATACACCCACACATGTTTAGAAAACCATGCAAATAATCAATTGTAATATGGAAGATCTCATTAATTGTGACAAAAGGATTGTCTCATAATGGCCCAATTGGCTCATTTTACTTGATAAGGCCATTAGTTGTTTTGATTGTATTTTCACTATTCCACACACACACACACACACACATACATATTACACATTATTAAATTTTAATATCTACATCATATATTAATAGTATAACATTAGAGTATTCACTAAGGATTCACATCTCTCATGATATTTTGATATATCAAAAGTGTATTGACAAATCCGTCAATAAAATTGAAGCAACTAGAAAGTCCAAATCTGCTTTAATATGTTATAGGTTTTCACATTGCACATTGAATCACTTATAAGATCTAGGAGAAAAACCCTCCCTTGTGAACAAGTAGAGTGGGAATAGTGTCACATATATATATAAACTCTAGAGATGAAGCCTCAGTAGTCCTCTTATGTGTATTTGTTTGTATCTTTGTAGTATGAGGTATCCGTTATTGGAGCCAGACTTAGCCACATATCGCTTATATTTGTTTATGACACATAATCTCTTCAAACCTACTCACGTCTTGAAAATGCTTGCTACAAAGTGCTCATATCTTCTGCAAAAGAACTCAAAGAAGAAAAATACAAATTCAAATTCATGCCTTTTGGAGGTGGTACGCTATTTGAAATCCCAGCTTCTCTTAGTTGAACACATTTCCAAATAAGTTCATCTTCTATGTGGAATTGAGATCCAAAACTTTTTTTTGATGACATAGACCAAGTTCTTAGTGCATAGTGTTGCAATTTCATGTTAACACCCGTATTCTTGATGACGATTTAGGATGACCTAGAGTATAACATGAACATCTCCACCTATTATCTTACAATGAAAGTATCAACATTGCATAATCTTATGTAGCGTGAGAATTTTACCACGGGTCTCTAGAGGGGATAAAAGAAAGAGGACAATGATGTCGGGCGCTTATGGACTCAAGAGGACTCTCCGAAGGAGCTAGGGTCCCGGACTAAAGAAAAAGGCTACTATAGCCTATGTGCTAAAATTCATTGTCCATATGGTGGAGGTACTTGGTGGTGAATTTGGTGCAAGTTTGCAACCGTGGTACAAATGATGTTGTTGGTGTCAAGAAGTTGTTTGTGTTCAAGCTTTGCTCAAAAATTAACATTGTTGATTTGAACATTGAGCATACTTTCCATTGATGGCCTAAAGGGCCTCTTTACATAGAGACCAAGAGCCGTGACCATGACATTCTAAGGGTCCTTGAAAACCATCCAAAGGCCTTTCCGCAAGATATACAAATCCATGTTTTATTTATTTATTATTATTGATGGGCTCTCATGTAAAGTGAAAGTGGATCATGTTGAGAGGCCAAAACATATGTTCGGCTTTGGGTCGTCATTATGGTAATATAATAATTCTAGGAGCCATTGACAATTTAATTGATAGTCACAACCTCTAGTTTTGCATTAAACCCACTTTTTTTTTATAGTTTAAACACAACATTTGGTAGACCATGAACTATTATCCACTTGTTGACATGTGGGATGCCATGTAGGATTTTCATCCATTCGGATTTTTTTGGTACCTCAAGCCTTTGAGGTCTAGGGCAAGGTGAACTTGGACCATCTCCAACTTCTTGACCAATCACAAAATTTGAATATCACAAGTCAATGACCGTCAAGGGTCTGGTGTAAAGTGGCCCCAAGTCCTAATTGTCACACAAGCTTACAAGACATTTAGCGAGGACAATAATCGGACAACAATTTGAGAATCTACATAATTGCACATCCAATTTGTGCATTGAGTTGCATGAGTTATCGGATTGAGTTAATAAGAAAAAAATGTTAAATCGGCCACATATTTTGTTAAAACGGCCACATGGACGCATTGCGCAGTCAGATGGCCTATCATTGATTCTTCGTCGCACACATGACAAGGAGCAATGTATCAACTTTGTGTTATATTTAATGAACTTGGCCAACTTGGATGACAAGTCATATTGATTGTGGTTGTTTTAACCAATGTGTGGTTGATTTAACAATCCCCTTGAATTATGGCATCAAGTTTTGTTCTATGTTCTATGGAAGTCGCATTTGTAGTTGCTACATAGGCAGTTGGTAGTATGAGCTCATTCTTTGTAGTTTGTCACATGGGCAAATACTTGTGGAGATTTGTTTCTTTTATTTTGCCAAATGGGTAGTTCAATTTAGCACATATTTTATGGTTTCCATTGCTTATAGATCGTTTCTATGGTTGTGAAAATGGGTTGCTCACTTGTATATTTGATTTCTTTTTCTCACTCGGTCTATACAGATCTCAAAAGTGCTAAATTCTTATGAAAGGAAGAAAGCATAAAACTGTTAGAGCTACTATACCTATATTTTTAGTCCATCGGAGCCTGCTCTAACCCAAAATGCATGTTGCTTAAGGAGAGGGTGAACGGACGTAGCACACCAATGTAAAAAGCACCAAAGTTTCTTCTTCTTCTTCGTTTATTTATTTATTTTTATTATTATCATTATCATTATCATTATCTCCACTTAAAGAAAATGGTAGTTTTAGTGTGAAATAATATCATATTTCAAAACCATGTAACGAACTCTTGACCATGATAAGACCAAGGGCATGTAACCAATAATAGAAATTACCATGGGTGAGCATGTTAGAATTTGGATAAGAAAGTGACATGGAATCCTACATGTGCAAAATAGGATAGTGTTTTGTGGTCACTTGGATTTTGTGACAACAAAACCCAAATAGTTGTCTCATTCAAAAAATAAGGTCACCATGTCACAAGAAGAACTTTTATTCGTAGTAAATTTTATTTGTGGATATATCCAAAATCGGTAAGGTGTGTTTTTAACAAAATAAAATACGTTAATTAAACTACATCCATGTTAGAGTCCACTTTACACTATGTCTTGTGTACAAGGTTTTGAAAAAAGCGATATGAATTTCTCTTGGTCATGCTCTTTGGACTAGCAACCATGACCACGAAAAACCCTAACTCAAAGTTTCTCACAACCCTTGTACACGTGTGTAAAACGCGCCCAACCGACTCATATTGAAGTCGGTGAATCATCGATGTTCATTTTTCCTTTCCTTTGACTTCAAGGAACTCTATATAAGTTACGTGGAGGGAGAAATGCTTGCCACGGAAGTCTATAAGTTGGTGCCAATCAAGGGGCACTTGTAATGTACAATAGTATATGAGCATGGAAGGAAGCCATGAATGAAAAACGCGTGGATTGAAGCTCGGAAGTTGCGCCCGAAATTTGTGGGATGATTTTACTGCGTTCCTTGCTACAAGGTCAAACCACACAAAGGCGAGGGAGGGGGGGGGTCCACTCATAATATTCATCCCCATAGTCTACATGTTGTTAAAGTACATGAGCCTTAGTAGTATGTGGTCACTTCTCCTAATCAATGTACACCCCCTATAAGGTGGAAATATCATAAACCGTGAAAATAAGGGGATTCGCATTGAAGATATGGTCTTAAAATCGTGAGATGATTTTCCAAGATAGAAGAGAAGGATTCATGAAGAATGCAAGTTGTTCCATATTTTTATTCCCTGTTAAATAATAATAATAATTAAAAAAAAATCTACAATTTTTCAAAGTGGAAAGTTTGTCAATCCCCTTACTCGTTTACTAGATTCTCCTTAAACCGATCACAGTAATGCTCATTTTCACTCAGAACATCACCTAAACCAGTTAACTCATGAGTACATTAAATTGTGATTGATGGTAGTCAAACATGACTGAATTTGGCTACACTAAGTGTACACGCATGTGAAGCTGCCAACGTCGCAATTATCGGTTTCACATATGGCACTTCCCCATTCTGACGGAAGTCTACTGCACGGGTAGAGGGTAGTTCACGGTTTATGATATTTCTGCATTTGTTGAGTGGTAGGTACCTTATGTGGCAAGGCTTCTAATCAAGAATAGAGACACCCCAAAACGACATGTGTCACGATGGAATTGGACTATGTGCTCATAATATAAACGTCGTTCTTGGATTTTAGACCGATACGTGCAATTGGGTTGTCTTTTTTTTCCATGCAAATTAGCTTGGGTCAGAATTGGATTACAATATCCTATAACTTTGTTTATTTGTGCCTACAACAATCACACTTTTTTTTTGGTTGCTATGGTAAAAATGTTGCTTGTGGAATGTCGATAAATTAGTAGGGGGTAACCTAATTGCACAAATCGGTGTAGTAAACCCATTCGAAAGGACGTGAGCATCATTAAGAAACGGAAAATCTTCACCTTCACCTCTTATAACTCCTGCATCTCTACTTCCATGGGTTTCGCAACTTGAAATGACAATTTTCATGATTTACAATTGTTAATCGGATGACACAATTCCCAATTCAACACAACACCCCAAAATACGTGTGGAGTTGCAAGCACCCACAATGAGGCCAATTAAGGTAGGCAAGTGTTATTTGGTTATTTCTCTTTATCAGACACTTGTGTTTAAATTCTATGTGATTATGTGTGGATCTAAGAACATACACCATGAACACTCATAACTGAAAGAGTTTGTACTAAGTCTTTAGACTTTATGAACTAAGGTAGAGGGGCACATTCCCGCTCGAATTTCAGATTGGCATGTTCATTGGGGAGTTATTAAGGGGGGGATCAATCTTGGAAGATGTGCAAAGTACATTGGAAATTGGACCAATTGGAATAAGTAATTTTGGATTAATATTGAATTAGTTATGAATTTTGGAAGGAGAACTCATAGGGGTACCCAAAACCACTCACCCCAAAAATGTACACCATGATTACATAGAAATTTGAGGTACGAAGCTATAATGTACCTCTTGTTTGGATAGGTCTAGTGAGCGGTTTAAGGACCCGAGCGGGAATGTGCCCCTCTACCTTACTCTACACCCAATTGTGCACCCAATTGTGTGTGTGTGTGTGGGGGGGGGGGGCTATGTACACATCAAGGAATCAACACACGTGAACTTTTTATAAAAAAATAAATGGAGGGAGGTTCAATTTTTGGTATGATTTATGGTAATATTCAATGTAGATTTGTTAATGCAACACAAATATCAAGACACGATTCTCATTACTAGAAGATGGAGAATGAGAAAATCAACTGAAGGAACCCTACTTCACCTTACCAACACAAAGTTGAAAGGGGTGGAAGAAGGAGTGTTATTGTCTTTGAGTGTCTAATTGCTCAACCCATTACGTTAGTACACCAAATATGATATTTAGTGTGACTTACTATTTGGATTTACACGGTGCTATATCTTTTTACTATTGAATTTGTTTTTTACCAAGTAAAGTTGTCAATGTTCTATAATGTCCAAACTACCAATTTAACATTTTTTGGTAAAATATGAGATGTATAATAAATAGATATAGCATTGCGTAATTCCAAATAGCAAGTCACACTAAATATCATATTTAGTATAGCTACCACTTGGGGCAAGCCGCATCAACGGTCAACGTGTTGATGGCTTCTCCAACTGTTGTTGATGTTATATAATTTCAAAATATATATTGAAAGCGTATTTAAAAATACATTTGAATGTTCTTTTGTTTGTGAAAGAAAAGAAAAGAAAAAAAAAAATAACGCCCGTATTTTCACACGAGCATGACTGCGAGCCCGTTGGCCTCATACTAATCACGGGGTTCCGTGATGTAGTATGTGGTTTTATGCCTCCCTTAGGAGGTGGGCTCTGGTGGTTCTCTAGAAGTCCATTTTAATTAAGGTGGGGGTACGGGTGGCTGTTTATTGTCGAGTTTTCTTTTATTAAGTACCAAGTACGTGAGGTATTTAATAGCGTTTTGGTGTATGTCTTTCATGAGTTTTTTGATGTTGGATTTAGGGATTTTTAAGTCCGTTAGTTTTTGGATGGAATGTTCGTGTATGGCTCCTCGTACTCCTGCAGTGATTGTTATAACGGGGTTGGTTTTCCAACCCTTGTTGTGGATGGCGTGATTTAGTGGGTCGTATTTGGCGTGTTTCTGTGCAATGGCTTGTTCAGGGAATCTGTCGTGGCAGTAAGTGAATTCGATAAATTGTACTGTGTGGTTGGATGATGGTAATACAGGTAGGGTGATATGGTTTGGGGCACCGATCATGCATAAGATGTCAGGTCTAAGTTTAGCTTGACATTGGCACGGCGTTTGGGGGCATGCACATGCTAATAACCATTCTGGTACTGTGGTTTCTTGTGGCCGGTTGTTGAGATGTCCGGCATTGGCTCTTGTGAGGAACCGTGTGTGTTTGTTGGCTTGTAGTGTTTGTGTGATCAGATGTACTGCTTTGTTATGTCTTGCGATTCGGAGACCTTTTAAGTATGGGTGTTCGCATATTGATAGTAGGTGCGGCCACGTGTCTCTCTCATTTCTGTGGCAAAGTGTGCAGTTGGGGTTTGGGTGTGTAAGGGGCCAAAATATACTTTTCCTATGGTTGCCCATATATTGAGCGTATCAAAATTTTAATGTTTGGGTGATTTGGGTATATGGTATTTGGTCATTATTCCAAAAGTGATTAGAGAGTTTTTGGTTTATTTGGGTGTTTGAGAGCCATTTATCTACGTATGGGAATTTATTTATGGCTAAGGTTGTTTCTAAGTTGTCGTGTGCTTTTGTTATGAATGTGCGTAAGTTACGGATGGCTCCGTCATGTGTGCCTGTGGGGCAGCTGGCAAGCCAGTAAGGGGTGGGGCGGGCGATGTGGATGTGTGGGGTTTGTTCTGGTTTTTCTAAGTTATTCCCTTCATTTGCTAGGGCATCGGCTAGTTCATTTCCGGTGATGCCCGTGTGCGCTCGGACTTTATGTATGTGGATTTTGTGGGGGGTCCAGCAAATCTTCCTTACTATGGCGGCTATAAGTAGTTTGTCAGGGTGGTGGTGTTGTATGTGGTTATTTATGAGGTATATGCTGTTGAGGCTGTCGGTAAATATGTGTGATTTTGTTTGTGTGATTTTTATGTTTTTGATAGCGAGGAGTATGGCATATAGTTCGACTCTAAGTATATTCTGATAGCCTGGTAGTCGTTTGTGAATGTCTTTATTGGCATGTGTGGCTGCTCTTTTGAGAAATGGAGGGTCAATCACCATTCAAGCTTGAAATGAATGCCCAACCGTGTGAGGCAACCCCATGAAGGGCCAACCATATACAGCTTGAGCTCAAGCTTCCAAGTTTGGTAGGCCAAGGTAAAAATAATAAATACAAGCCTTAATGGGTCCCTAAGATGGAGCGTGGTCCCTTCTTTGTTTTGCCTTGTTTTTCAAATTCTAACTAGAAATTGAACTTGTAGTCATGAAACTTGACATGACTACCTACAAGTGTTCAGGCCTGAACTTGGAAAATCTATCCAAATAAATAAATAAAAACCAATCTTGAGGCAAAGTTCCACCATTTTAGACACATGTACGAGTTGAATTCTTTGAGCTTGGCCCACCAGACTTATAAGCTTAAGCTCAAGTTTGTGCGTGGACAATCTCATGAGACAAGGAGAGAGGGCACAATCGTACACGAGCGTACATCTCATTCATCCAACATAAAAAGCCATGAAATGTATGCAACATGGAAGTTATTATTGGTAATTGATTTGACACCATAATCAGCTTCAAAGATCCCAAATTTATATACCCGATGTCATTTTGAGACGGATCGGCCAGAAACCCATAAGAAGTCGAAGTTTTCCTGTTGGATGAATGCAAGGCACGCTCGTATGTGATAAATCTCATGGACAATCTCATAAGGCAAGGAGAGAGGGAACAATCGTACACGAGCATACATCTCATTCATCCAACATAAAAACCATGAAAAGTATGCAACATGGAAGTTACTTTTGGTAATTGATTTGACACCATAATCAACTTCAAAGATCCCAAATTAGTATACCCGACGTCATTTTGAGATGAATTGGCCAGAAACTCATAAGAAGTCGAATATTTTTATGTTGGACAAATGCGAGGTATGCTCTTATTATGTGATTACCCCCCCCCCCCCCCCACTTTCTCTCTCTCTCTCCATGAGTGCAAGTGAAGTTAGCTACTCTAGGTTTGGCTGCAATCAGCCGGCCGCCTGGACTCTATAAGTATGAGTGACTCCAACATTGCCTTGGTATAAGTTATGTCTTCCCCTTCAATTATTGAAGAAGTAGTTGAGGCGGAGAAGTGACCCCTTACACGCTTTCCTTCCTTCCGCTTAGCCCACCTAACTTAGGGGCGGTTTACACTATGGACCATGAAGTCGTCCTACGGCCGTCTAAGCGATGTGATTGGACGTTGAAGTCGTCCCGGGACGACTTGGGTTTACACCAAGGAAAAAATGGCAGAGTGACCACGGAGGTTGAGGTCCACAAATTTGTTTTTTTAAGCCTACTCTATCCACTGCCATGGTCCAACGGGTTTTCCGTTGGGACAAGCAAAAGAGGTGGTCTAGAAAAAATAGCAAGGGCCCATGTCAGAAAAATGCCGTTTTAATGATTTTTTGGGATTTTTTTAATGATTTTTTTTCCAACTTAGTTAATGACTCCACTTTTTGGTGCATGGTCATTCTTCATGGTCCACATTTGGTTTACACCTAGTGAAGGGCCCATGAACCATGAAAACTAATATTTTAGTAACTCGGACCATGGAAGTCGTCCCATGAAGTCGTCTGGTCCATAGTGTAAACTGCCCCTTAACAACGGAAATTGCCCAGCTCCTTTACGCGTTACACTTATTGTGACAATATCTTGGACCATACTATGAAGCTTTATGTTTCCACACTAAAAACATTGGGAATGACATGTTGGTGCACACTATATATCAACCCACACTATTCAATATTAGAGGTTCAAATGTAGGTGATAGTATTCTTTTTTTCTGGATTGAAGATTATGTGAATTTGAAAAATCACGATTCTAGGGAGAGTCGGTGGGTGTATCGGTGTTGTTGGGGGGGGGGGTGACAAGTGTGACTATGAGTGCACATTGTTTTCATGTGTGGTGGTGTATATTGCAGGCCCTGTTATAGGATTGTCCAACGTAACTCACATAATACATTTTTTCATATTGTTTACTATACGTTTTGGAATGTAAACCACGTGTTCAAACTACACAATTATAAACTGGGGATGGTAATGAGCCAAGTATCATAAAGTTGTCTTGTTTTGGACCATGGTCATGTTGATTTGGAGTTTGTTTTGTTCAAACCCATGGTGTGAGGATCCACTTGTTGTACTAAAGAGTGATAGGAACAAGGGTGATCATATTTATTGTGGAAAACAGATCTTGAATTATTTTTCAGTAACTCCGTCTCCCATCATATTTGCAACTACTTGACATTTGATGGTTTATTTGGGTGCAAACACATTGGGGGGGGGGGGCACACCTAGTGTAAAATGTTGTACATACATGCGATATTTTACATGTTTTAGGGGGGGGGGGGAGGGTTTTATTATTTTTTGCCTACATTTTGAGGGCCCTTCAATTATGTCCTATTGGAATCCAAGTCTTTTGATGGGCTGGTATCTTAATTGTAATTTTCGGAGCATTCATATCCATAATTGTATATTTATCTTAAGAAATGCCAAGAAAATGAAAGTAGGACTAGAAGTAATCAAAATGTATTTCAAGATTCCAACACAAATTCACCCAAAAATCCCAACCTCTCTTGCCACCACCACAACACCCATTCGGAACTTACCAAAAGTTGTTTTAGGGTCTTTGTTTCAAAAACATCGATAACCACCATATTGTAATCTGACCGATCTACCATCGATTCCTGTTGTTTAAAAGAGAAAGAATAACAATCATATAAATTGGATGAAATTGCCAACTTTTGGATGAATATGTACAAAATTGGATGAAATGCATATACCCAACCATATTTGGCTTCGTGAATTCAATTTTAACATACGTACTATGTGGTCTCTGTTCTATTTCTAAAAAAGAATCACATGGTGGGAAACATAGTGGACCTATTCTTTGGTGAGGAGCCCAGGCTAGAGCTCCCGGTCACTTAAATGTTCTCCTCCTCCTAGGGTTTCCACTGCAACCCTAGTCTTTTGAATGGCGTTGTTGTGGAGTAGGTGGGTGATGCTTTGTTGATGGGCGAATTCAACCCCTAAACGGCGGTTCACATTCCTCTACAATCATCTCCCTTCTGGTGCACTCCCAAAGTTTGTCCAATATTAGTCCAAATGTTTGTGAAGGTGGCCCTATATGATTAAGTGTCTTCCTTTGTGCATGTGTGTGAACATATGTAATTTTGGGTAGAGTGTGTATTTTATGATGAAGAAGGTTCCTTGCAAGAAGATTGCACTAAATTCTCTACATGATCCATTAGGACCAAAGTGCCTTCTTCCGAAACTTGTTAAGTTCTTGATTCATTGTAAAGGGCAAAGCATACAAGGCCGATTATGACGAATAATGACAAGCATATATCCGAATCATACGAGGACATTCATTAGACTAGGACTTGCATCCTTTAAAGATGGAGTTGTGTGAGTGTTTTTGTGAAGCAAGCGGGTGATACATTGCATAGTTTGAATGAGCCCAATAGGCTATGAATACTTGCAAAAAATAGTCTTTTGCTTCTATATGAAGCCAACTTCACATCTATGAACATTGTAGTTTTGTTGGTGTGATCACCAACGACTCATAAGGGTAAAACATTTTATCAAGATTTGTTACGAGCCATTTGACCTGCTCAAATGTATATTATGTTACATAACTGGTAGTTTCCTCTCCTTAACCATGAAACTTGGACTCGGGTTGATTGCCATTCAAGCTGACCCTGCTTGATACCCAAGACATATACATGTTGTAAGTCGGAAAATAAGCTACATAAGTTAATATGGTGTGTAATGTTATGATGATTGTAGCCAAAGCTCCTCTGTTGAGATTTTGAAAGAAAAATCATCTCTCCATACACACTACTAGAAAAGGTGGATCTACACAACACGCCAATCTAAAACAGAGTGTCTAGAATGGCACCATCCGATATCATTATGGACACTTTGTGTTAGATTGACATGCCACATAGACCCAACTTTCCGACTAGTGACACATCACAATCATCTACTTGTTCAATATTGTTTTTGGTTCTTGAGTTTGAAGACTTTCCTATTGGTTCATTCCAAAACATTATTTGGTCAAGAGGACATGTCATAAACCACAAACTTTTGGCATTTCAATTATCACTGTGAAGCCTTCTTTAACCAAGGGGAGTTTTAAATAGAAACCAACTAAGTGTGAGCACCTTTCACGAACTTTAACTTATATTGTATTCTAAGGGTGGGATTATATTATGGTATGGGTCCAAGAAACTTGGGTTCAAAACACCTTAAACTTCAGTCAAAATCACATGGTGTTGTAATTCAAATTTCAAACCACGTGCACTACATATATATATATATTAGCACTCGTCCAAAATATATATTTCATCCAAAAACTCATTCATCCAGTCATCCATTCCTTCCCAAAAATATACTTGCAACAACGGACACCACCAATCCGTATGGTTAATATGGTATAAGATTCAAAGATTGAGCTACCCAAATTCTTTAAATAGGACTTGTTTTATTGAGATACTTTTGGAAGGATTTTGTTGTGAGGATTTAGGGTTTCTCGAGATTGAGAATTGGAATTTGCAATTAAGGGGGGGGGGTGCTTTGTCAAGTTCCAACCATTGAGATTTGATGGGAAAGCGGTGTCACATTGCACCATTTATGGTATTTACTATCACTTACTTTTTGAAGTTACATTGTGCTATGATTGTGTAGCTATAGATCTCATTTTTTACCAACAAAAGTCAAATTGGTTGTTTGGACACCAAAAAACATCAACATCTTTACATGGTCAAAAAATTACATTAACAATAAATGTTATAGCAGTGTATAACTTCATATAATAAGTGACACTAACTACCATAAACGGCATAATAGTGTCATTGATTTTTTTATCCCTCAACCGAGATTCTAGTGCAAATAAGTCCAATAGGCTTGATTGATTCTAAAGTTTCTTTGATCTCAAACCCTAGTGCAAACCTACCCTAATATACATGTACATATCCAAGTATGTAATGCACAAAACCAAATGTAAACCTTTCTAGACCGTCTATGACTTTCACTCCTAGAGTTATGAAAATATTCACTTGTCTTCAGAAATAGCAAGTTCAACTCTCATCCCCCCCCCCCTCCCAACTTGATGTTACACACTTGGATTAGCTAATGTGTTGAAACTTATTCAATTATCATAAGTATACACATACACCAAGATGGACATGCCTAATTTGGTTACTTATCTTTAATCTCACACCTATATTTGAACCATCTCGTACTGATTGCATGTTTCATATTGTATAAGAAGTGAACTAATTAGAAGAAAAAAAAAAAAAAAAAAACCACTTAAGACCCATGTACCTTATTTAAAACACATTTAAAACATGATAGGTGTGTGGACTATATGCAATGTCAATAAGTCATCATCCGATACATCATATGTTAGTTTTAAAAAATCGGATGCGGTGTCGTGTGGGAACGGAGACATGGAATGCTCTCCCAGTTTTGTGTCACCTGTCAAGCTTTAGCAACCCATGACTCCCACGTGCATTCGAGGTTGCACTTGTGAGCAGCTTCTCTACTCTTTCTCTTTGTAGAACAATCATTTATTTTATATATAGCATGGGTGCCTATTCCCAATCAAGGTCCTATCGGCAATCTATAGGGTACATGAAATTTCGATGAAGTTGGGCTGGAATTTCATTTCGATCAGAAGGTTGGAACTTCATTTCGATCAGGTTGGGACTGAATTTCGATCAAACTGGAATCAATAATGAAATGACACATGTCTTGGTTTCTAATGCTAAGATGAGGATGAACGAGCGGTTAAAATGAGCAGCTATCGCAAACTCTAGACATTGGTAATATGTTTGAGCCACCTTTTGGCTTCAAAGTCCCCAACAATTTCAACTTAAGAAATAAAATTACAAAAAAATGTCTAGTCCTCCTACAATTTTTTACACCGCCCTATACTTCTCTAGATTTGACGCAAAAACCCTCCAAGTGATTGGTTATGGGCGCCTCTATTCTAGTGGGAAACATGGTCCCAAGCAACACACACAACTCCAAACAATATGCTTGTACGATGCATGAAGAGTTTAGGTGTGATTGTGACCTTGTTTTTTTTTTAGTGCATCATGTCTCAAGGCAAGTCATGCATCCATTTGGGTGGTTGGCCTGCTTTAGCCCTTATCTTTCGTGATGTCCAATGCAAAGTGAGCTAACTACACTAAATATGATATTTAGTGTCATTTCCTATTTTTGGAGTTATGCATCACTATAATTGTTTACTATACATCTAATTTTTTTACCAACCAAGGTCGAATTGGTTGTTTGGACTTATAGGACATTAACATATGTACTTGATAAGAAACTGCTTAAATAATAAGAAGGTATAAGAATGTGTAACTCCGAATAGTAATGGACACTAAATATCATATTCAGTGTAGTTATTGTTTCTCCTAACTTCAGGCCCAAGCTAACCATTTTCAAAGAAAGGGATTTCTCGTATACGACCGTACCTCTCATCCATCCAACATAAAAACTTAACCCTTTTAAGGTTGTGGTTGATTTCCTCTCTGCACCATTCCCTTGAACCTATACAACTTGACAATCATCTCTTGCCAAATTTTGCATAGTGATGAACTTTCTCATGCATTACAACATACCATACGTTAAGGGCAGCTTCGGCGCTCTCTTGCCGAATAATTATTAAAAGTAAAAAAACAGTGTTCGGCGGGAAAAAAAAAATTACTAAAAATTTCGGCATTTTAAATAGTTTAATAATGCAATTTCGGCATACATCCAAGAAGTTATTACCTAACGGTAAACAAGAATGTTTATTCACGATTTCACAATTTGTGTGAAGAGTTTTACTACAGATATAAATCTTTCACGATTTTATGAAGAGCTGAGAATGCTCTGTGCTTTATACAAGTAGAGTGGAGTTGTGTTCAACAATGCATATGGGATATGTAAAGTTTGAGGTGAAGCACCTAGTTAGACTTCATTTTTATAACACGCATAACTTTTGCATAGAGTCTTCAAATGACATAAAATTTGTTGGAGGTGAAAGATTACTTGATTTCTAAACTTTTCTTAGAGCAACAAAATTCCAAAAAAGTTGATCTTCTATGCACAAATGAGCTCCGAAAAACTGTTATGAACGCATTTTAATTTTTTGATCTTTACACGGCTGCAATGTTTTGTCCATATCTTTTGCATAAAGATTTATTTTGACACAAAACTTGTTGGGGGTGGAAGATTACTTGATTTCTCAACTTTTGTTAGTTGGACAAAATTCTATAAAACTTCATCTTCTATGCTCAATTGGACTCCAAAAAATTGTGTACAACACATTTGAAAAGCCTCACTTAGAGTCTTGCTACTTCTTAACCCATATTCTTTGTGGACTAATGTAAGTGAGCTTGATTACAAAAGGAGCACCTTCTCTCCATCAGAATTCATATATGCTTCCAGTGTAAGTAAAATTCTAGTGAGAAGTTAAAATTTCTTACTTTTCGGCAATTTTGAAAATTAATTAATTTTATATTCGGCAAAAAATGTCAATAATTTTCCAAAATTTTCGGCGTCTATTTTTAGAAGTATTTTGTGCCGAAGCTGCCCTTAATGTACAGTACTCCAATCTTTAAAAATGAGAATAGTGTTTTGATCATTAGAAGTTCACCGTTAGTAGTAATAACACTAAATATGGTATTCGGTGCCACCGATTCTAATCGTCTTCTCCATACTAATTGTAAATTGCGGTGTAGAGTCACCAACACCAAATGTTAACCCAACATAATTTGTCATTCCTTGTAAATGGGTTTGGGGATTATAGATTTACATTGCTGCAATTACTGTCACTTACTAAGTGATTTTTCATCCAAATGTCAATCATCCATGACGATATTTCAATATGTAAATGTTAGGGTGTAAAATATATCAACTTTGTTTCAACGATTGGCATGGATTTCACAAATTTTCGCTCTCATAATTTCATGTACTAGCCAATTTGGTTCTTAGTCCACAATTTATGAGTTTACAAAGCTGAGTTGTGAATAGAAGAATGAAGTTGGAATATGAGTTTATGAATCGTTATGATGATCCAACATTCTCAAATCTAGGAGCTTCCCCATTGTCATTTGTATCTCGACACCCTTGAGAAGAAATACTTGAAGCAACATCTCCATGCTCAACATTTGCAATAGGAAACAAATCTGCACTATCCATAAATTGGCCGAGAGTCTTATTGTCCTTTATAGAACCACCTTCTACATAATGAGCTTCTTTCTCACTAGAGTCCGTTATAGGAGCGGCTTGTACATGCAACTCTAAATCAAGTATTACACCACTATCAACCTTTGTTTCATCACCCCCCCCCCCCCCATAGAACACGAGCTTTTCACTCTTGATTTTGGAGACAAGTCAAACTCAAGGATACCAAATCCATGGCGTTCCTTAAGATCTTCATAATCTCCAAGAAATGTCAACTTTGACGGTGGTTGAATCATATGATGAAACCCTATGAACCCGTCCTTTAACACTTTGAAATTTGGATTGTAACCCTCAACCAAACCTTACAAGCAAACTCTCGAGCACGTTGTGAAAGGAGGAGTCATTAGGACGGAGATAGCGCAACCTAGAGAAGAGTGGGGAACGGATGTAGGGTTTTGAGCAATGGATGAACATAAAGTTATCATCCATCAACCATGACAATATTTGTTGACTCATTCACAAGAATTGTCATCCGAGTGACATAAAATACCATACAACACCAAATTTCATATTTAGTGTAGTTTTGTGGCATGTCATGCATTGAACACCAAGTTCTAGGAAGTTTGGTAATTGTGAAACCAAACGGAAATCCCAAAGAGGTGAACTTATGATGTCTTAACCACTTTGCTTTGTCAAATTTAGACTCACTTGCATGCCATGTCAACTTCTTCACACGAATCAACCAAGAAGTGCACGACACGTGGCACCTCACCCAACATAACAAATTTCTTTGTGCCGAATATGAGAAGGCGCCTTCCATAGTACCCCTAGTATTGTTGACCCGTGGGTGAACCAAACAAACACTTGATCATGTGCACCAACTTCATCATGGCTCCACACTTTATTGAAGAACCTAAATCACTTCCTTGCCTCCTGCAAAGCTTGGACATGAAACGTGTGGGAGCTTCAAAGGAAGGACGAGGCAATGAAGGTGGCCTATGAGGACAGCCATAGCAGGCCCTCGACTACGATAAGGTAGACGTGCCTAATTCCAACATGGCAACAATTTGGACACTTATATGTGGCGGGTATATGGTTATCATAGTAGGTGTGGATCTAAGAACGGACATTTAGGGCCGGTTTACATCATGGACCATGAAGTTGGACCATAGAAAATGGTCTTTTCTCATGGTCCAACTTTCAGGGTCCGATGGTCTTGAAAAATCGATTTATCAAGCCTTTGGGCCCCTCACTAGGTGTAAACTACATGTGCACCAAGAGGAATGACCATGCACCAAGAGGAATGACCATGCACCAAAAATTGAATGTGTTGATTCTTTAATAAATGCCCATAAAGAGCAGTTTTGCAAATAATTCAAGTTTGACCATTCTCCTGTCTTCGTCCTCTCTTCCCCCAAACAAAAAGAAAGAAAGAAAAGATCATTAAAAGATCATTATAACCACATTTCTTTGCCATGGGCCCTTGCCTTTTTCTACTAGAGCACCTCTTCTGCCTCTCCCACCGCAACACCTATTGGACCATGTATGTGGATAATGTAGGCCTTAAAATATGTCTTTTGGGGATCTTGAACTCCATGATCAATTTGACATTTTTTTCCTTGGTGTAAACCGAAGTGGTCCCAAAACGAGTTCAACAACCAATCACAAATTTTACACGGCCTTGGGATGACTTCACGGTCCATGGTGTAAACAACCCCTTAGAAGACGTGTGTTTAAAAGAGGTTGGGCTATGTGTTCAATACATGCTAGCTATTATAGGTTTAACATTCACAATAATTGGGAGAACCTATATGACCATTCAATGAGGACAAGCATGCTCAATTTGAGTATGAATAGGATATTCAAATGAGCTGCTGAAACTCTGACGCAACTGGCTATGGACCCTGTGTGGATTTGCTAACCATCTACTATTGATTGTGTGTTGTAACAAACATATTCATAAAAAAAACATTAACATATATGATCTTGGTAGATTAGGGGAGTGTAGTAGTTGGGATATTGTCATAGGTTCTTCTACCCTTAATATAGCTTTTTTATATCACTAGTTGTAAATCTAGGGGTGCACCTTTCATAACATGTACGAGTATATGCGAGTGCATGAAAGGGGTATTAATTTGAACTTTTCCATACTACATATACATATGCTACACAAATTATGATGCGTAGTTTTTCACATGTATGGAGGACTTATAGAAGATATACAACATTTGTACTTGTATCGTAGGGTCACTTATTGAGACTCATTCATTTGGATTATGAAGGAGGATGAGGAGTGTGATTATGATCACACATTGAAGATTGTAGTATTGGAGAAGACAATTCAAACATGGGGATTGACTTATGTTGGTATCAAAAAGGAACCAACAATAAGCGGTCTTACAATCTTATGATCTTATGCATCAAATGATGGTAGATTTAGGAACATTAATTGCATTAGCTTCTATGACGTATATTGTAGACTTAGATGTTTATGAGTTACATCCAGGGGATGAAAAAGTCTTCAACAACTTTATTAACAAATGCTTACATTATCCATTTGGCATGGGTTCATTATTATTCAAAAGTATATTTGTATACTTATGTTAATGACTATATGTGAATGTAAAATGTTTTACATACACATATTGTCACTTCTATTTTTATCATTAGAATTGTACGTGTATTGCTTGATTTTACCCAAACGAATTGATATACATGGGGGGTTTAAGAGTCTATTGTGATCGCATGTGGTTCTTGGTTTTTAATGAAAGGGGCACCCCCATGGTCTTAACTGTACAAGTTATTTCTAACGGTGTCAGGAGATGCCAATCAATGATGATTTTTGCACTCTATTGTTTAGGTTTTGGGATGCACTTGAAATTTTAATTTAATGTTTGTAGATGTGTTACGATTTTGATCAAATTCGATACATATTTTGATGCGAATTCCTATTTTATTGGCATAAAAACTACAAATTGAAGAACTTTCAATATTTCATCTTTGTAATATACTACACCAACGACAAAACTTCAATAACCAAATTGGTTGACATTTACTTATCCATGTAGCTCCCTACAAAAGTAAGCACATAACCATAAGTTGTTGGTGGAAAAACACATGTGTACAAGCTTTTGATGATATTAGCATATTGGTCAAAAGTCAAAGGTAGAATAGTGGTTTTAGAATTTTAAAATCACATGCATAGCATACCACCACATCACTCAATAGGATTGACTCATTGGTCCCTCAAATTTCGTCATAACAATGTGACATTATCCAATCAATTTCATCAGTAGGAATATATGCCAATGAAATCCTCATCAATGCATTAAGTGTTTGCAATGCCGAACTATCTCATAGATGACTATTGATCAAAGTTTTTTTAAGGAGAAACCTCTCTCAAGCATTGTTCTATTAGAATCAATTCTAAAGGGAAATGTGAAATCAAGTTTGGAATCCAAAGCTTTTTTTTAACTTTATGGTACATAAGAATGTCTCCTCACATTTATATGTCACATAGGTTTGATCTCTCTAACTTCACCATCTCTATTTTCCGTTAAACTGTGCATTAGTCCAGAAAATTTCTATGCTCATGACAACATGACATGAGAGCAAGGATAAGAATCAAGTTGGATACCCTATTGTTTCCCACCAAGTGAAGTGATTTTGAGATCTAGGCTATGGCTCTATTCTCCATATTGCTATACTAAATATGATATTTAGTGTTTGATTAAATTTAATGTTGTTACCACCTTACCATGCTCAACACTAATTTTAAATTCCTTGACAAATAGTGTTAGAATATATTCTAGAAGATATGTTATCATTGTTATTTCTTTTTTTCATATCTTACTAACATTATATTCAAAAATGTAACTTCCACATATTATCCTAGTTGATATTTAGTGTTTGAGTTTACAATTAATGTTACTTACTTTCATAGGGTTATTGACATTTAGTGTATGTGTTCGTATTTAGTGTATCAAACACTAAATATCATATTTAGTGTAGTGTGAGGTATGCTCCGAATGGGAGCCTTGGAAACAACTCGGTGCTGAACATTGTGATTTACACCTACACTTTGCGGATGTTGGAACACCTAACGTAGATGGGTCTTAAGTGGCTACTTTTCTTAAGTGGATCCCTAGATTTGATTGCTATATGGTTTCGTGAGGATCAAAGAGCAAACATCATAAAGACACTTGTTTAAAAGAGATTGGACTACGTTTATGAATGTTAATAACTACCCTAAACTCATCATAGTGAATAAATAAATAAATAAATAAATAAAGGTTTCAGCAGTTTTACTGTTGACGTGATTAAGGGCCTCTTCTTTCTAGAGTTGGTCGAATAGGGTTACCCCATTCGAGCCTATGCCAAGAATGTTGCCTACGTGTAGATAGGAGGGCTTTGTAACTAAAATATGTCTTTTGCATAAGGGATCATTTCGTGGGATGTAAATTCAGGGTCATGATAATTAGTGGTGTTGATGCTCCTAGGGGTGTATGGCTAAGGACTAGGGATGTTGGGCCTTTCGTTTAAATTTGTGTGGGGTGTGTGTGTGTGTGTGTGGGGGGGGGGGGCGTAGGGTGACATGTTGAGATTGCGTGTTTCAAGGGGTTGGTTGAGACTTTGTCCTATGTGCAAGGCTGAGGTCAGGTCCTTGTGTGCCCACGGTGCTAGTTGATGCTGGAAAACATTATTTCCTAATTATAACCATGCAACAGGTTGGGCCCCATCCTAACATGTAATCTTGGCCTTTCATTGTTGGGATGAGAGAGCGGTGAAGGGAGCGGGGTGGTGCGTGGTGTTGCCAAGATATTTTTTAAGCTTGTGGGCAAAGTTATAGTGTGTGGGGTTTTTAAATGAGTTAATGTTTGGGGGGGGGGGGGGTAGGGTTGCCAAGAACCAAAGTCTTGTCTTATTTATCAAGGTGGTTGTGCGGAGGTTGTTGTTATGTGTCCACGTTTTTTCTATACACTTTTGAGAAATGGCTCTGGTAGATGGTGGGCTTGATTTGGAGGCGATAATTCCAACAATGTGTAGAGGGTGTGATGCGGTTGAGGATGTCGTGGGAACCTCCCCCACTATACTACGGGAGGAAGTTGCAGTTAAGGAGGCTCCGGGTGCAGTCTCTCATAATGTTGTTTTATTGTAATTGGGCTTGCGATGGCTGTGGGAGGAAAAACCTGATGATGGCTCTATTCATCGTGTGTGTGACCACATGGCAAGGCGGGCCCCCAATCATGCAGGGCCTCATAACGCGTCAACATGAAGTTTAATTATCTCGGTGGAGGAAGGTCAATCGATTCCTAGATTTAATTGCCCAATGTTTTGTTGGGGAGCTTTATGAGGGAGCGCATGGGGGTGTTTCTAGTTGGACAAAGGATGGTGATATGGTTTACAACCATTGTTGGCCCTTGAGGGGGCCTATGTTGCCCTTGTTGCATGATGGAGGTGCACATGTTGTTGTAATGTTGAACTCAAGGAACTTTAAGGACTTGGCTAATTTGTGCATCCGTTATCTAGGATGCCATCCAAAATGCATTGGTTTGGGCCTAGTTGCTATCACCATTGCCCAACCATTTATCCGCAAATAGGAAGTTACGTTTAGCTTGAATAAGTTGCACATTAGTATGATATTTTGATAGTGATATTTAAATATTTTTGATGGAGCTATTGTGTTTTATGGAGGTGGGCATGGAATGCCACCAATAAGGGGTGGTGTGCTCTGTGTGTATGGTGGGTATAGGTACGGAGTCTCCTCCTGATACTACTTCTTCTTATGCCGGAGCGAATTCATGGCATAGTAGAGTTTTTAGGTGAATTTTGGATGTGGGCGACTCGAGGGAGGTAGTGAAGACTTGAGACCTAGTTAATTGTGAATGGGCTTCGCTATTGGAGGGTTGGGCCTCCAGGGCATTGTATGTGTTCAAGGTAGAGCATTAGGTTGTTCATAGTCACATGATAGTGTTTGTTATAGGTTTAGGAGTGAAGAAGGCTTGAATAAATCCATATGGTTGTGGGGAAGTGGGAGTTGAGATATCCCATACTCATTGTTTGAACCAAAGAGGAAAAATTCAATAAAGGGCAAGGCAAGGGGTGGAGATGGTCATCTCACTCCAAACATTGTCATATGCATTTATGTATGTGTACTTGCTTGTGCAATCCGGTCTCTAGTCCCATTGTGCTTCAATGGTGTGTGCGTCCAAAAGAGAGCCACAAAACACCCTAGAACATTTGAAGGAGCATCCTCCTCTAGGAACTTTGGTGCAGAACGGTCCAACATGAAATCCACCATCAATAGTATTACACTAGACATGCCATCTTCGATGTTTGAAAAACCACAATACAAACCAAAATGGAAGCCTAGTGCAAACTTCACAAGCATGAACACAATGCCATAAACACATGCCCCGATGATATCGCATATGCTTGAGGTGGGGACTCAACATGGGGTTGTGGCTATCGGGGACTACCATCCCAAGTGAAAAACGGTTCCCCCCTACACCCATTTCCGCTTAGTGAAGTAGCAATGTTCTTTCATCGCCCTATCCAATCATTCGACACCAATTGCAACAAGAACAAGCAACGTGCAATTACAATGACCTTCAAGGCAAGACTGACTAATCGTTTTGAGAGGCGGAAATTAACATGGATCCACTTTTGCTTGCTAAGGGAAATGTGTTACAATTGGAGGCAAATAATGCGGCCTCGGCCTCTGGCACTCAGTGCATGTGCATTGTATGACATGTACAAAATGGGAAGGTGCCATCAACATGCTAATGGTTACGCCACGGCTAAGCAAACCACTCCTATTGAAGATTGTGAAACAAACTTGGCAACCACAAGACACTAACGAGCTTCATCCTTGGTGATGGGAAAGGGAACGCTCCTTTTTAGGGGAATCTCTCTTGCTCACTTTGAAATATCGACCAAGGAGTTCCCAATGCCAAAGACCCTAGGGACACAAAAATTACCGTCCTCCTTTGAGGCATTCAACCACACTTGTGAAGATAACTTCACATTCAAAGTTGATGAGCTCTGCACATAAATAGACCAAGTTAGGAGTAGATGGGCACGGGAGACTGAGGGCCACTTCACACACGAGACTGAGAGCCCATGAACATTACACTTCAAGCACTCTCATTGGTGGAAAAGGCGCAGCCGGTCCAAGTTCGCTACTTCACACTACGCTTGAGGGACCAACGGGAGTATGTGAATGCAAGATGGATGTAAAGTCTATGTAGATGCCTACATGGCATCGAATGGATCCATGTTCCATGGTCAGTTGGACTGTTTTCAAAAACCACCTCTTGGAGGTAGGCTTAACACAAAACCATCGGGAGATCTTGGCACTCCAAATGGTCACAACTGTTGGTTTATTTGATTTTATCATATGTGAGAACCCGCATGAATAGAAGTTTATTGAAATAGCATTTGGTTGAGGGTCTGGTCACATGTGACTTCACACTACACTTGAAGGCCCGTGACCACACTACATGATTTTGGAGGTGTGTTGGGACGGCCTTTGGACACTCTTCTTTTGGGCTCTCACAATTTCGTGGTCATGGCTCTTGGCTCATGTGTGAAGTGACCTTGAAGCCGATTCTTAGGCACCCCCTTAGACCCACCGGGCTTTCTAGAGCAGAAGTTTGATTATTGTTTGAGATCACCCAACCTAATCTTAGGGAAGGCAACTGGCGTAATGTCCACCAATTGGCTTGTAACCTTGAGTTTGTTTTGCTTTTGTTCATGTTTAAGGCTCCTGGCTTGACTAGGAGAAAGGAAAGTATGGTATACGAGCGTACTTCTCATCCATTCAACATACTCCTTTGGTAAGATTAATTCAAAGAAGTGCAAACTCAATGGCATGATTTGACAGACCAATTTAGTGATGGGTTCTACCAATTTCATTACCAATCATGGATCAAGATCAATGTATACACAACCAATTTAACTTGTTGGTCTATTGTCTTGTGTAGATCTTGTGAAAGATTCACAAGAGTGTGTGTATCTCTGGTATGAGATTGAATGTGAAGTCAATAGCCTCTATTTGGAAAGAGCACCAGGGAATGTACACCAAATGTAAGACAATCTAAGGTATGTGTGAGAAGGGAATTTCTAGAGAGATTGATGTTTCAAGTAGCAAGAGTCCAAGATAAGAGAGACAATTAAATGTGAATTGAGCATTTCTACATTATGATGTAGAAGAATTTGGGAGAACGATAAGATGACCCATTCCTTAATAGTAAGAGTTCTTTGGTGATTGTTGGAAGCGAGAATATCTTAATGTAGTCAAATGTCTACAAGAACAAATTATGAGTGTTTTCTTAGGAATTGCATCATTGAACCGAGTTGTTGGATGAGTGAAGGTGAATCTTAGAGAAGGAACATGGTCATACCACAATTAAAAGTCACATGATTTCAATTAAGAGCATTATCGATGTAGTATGTGAATGATTTATTTCAAGTGCAGAATCTAGAGAGTCTTGAGGAGATGAGTACCTCGGAAATCAAGAGGCCATAGTCATGTGTTAATTAGATATCTTGTGCGATACGGGTGATTGTTGGCTTGATTGGAAGTTACAAAAGGACAAGTGGTTGATACCATTGACTTTCCATAGGAGTTGGAAGTGAAAAGATACCAAGGATGAAAGACAATAAATCTACCTCAGGCTAAGTAACTACACACATTACCATATGCACTCACAAAAGTAAAAGTAAAATTAATTTTGTGCAATTCGTGAAATTAATTAAGATTAAGGCGATGAAACATTATGGATTACTAAAATGAATTCTTAAGTTGAGTTTAAAATTAAAGAAGGGTAAAGTAAAGAACCCGTCCATGGTCTTCTAACAAGTTGGTACATTGATTCCCACAATTCTTGGGATGAGAAATGGATGTTGTGGTGGTACTTCAACAAAAGACCATTTAGCTTGATTGTAATTCATTATTAAATATTTAACCAAGGAACACTACAACCTAAGAGAGTGAATTGACAAATTTTTCAAGTTGGATTAAAAGGGTTAATCAACATGAGACAATTGATTACTCCAAAGTACCATTGGCTTTGGTTGAGAGACTCAAATGGGATACTACACCCAAGACAATTGACTATGGTTTGTACCTATACTTGTGCACTGCACTTGGTCCTATAAAAATGAACTCACTGCTAGATTATTGCATGGGTGAATAGGGTAAAATTGAGTGACTATCATAATTACATGTACTAACATTGATAGATTTTCAAGTCTTTATCACCTAATTGTCAGTTTCAACCTGGAGTAATATGAAATAACCCTATGTTTTCCTTAAACAAACTTATTTGAGACACCTAGACATACCAAAATCATTCTTTAAGTCTTCCCTAAGAGTCTTTTTGGTTTTGGTTGTAACCAAAACCTAAACTACAAGGGTTTGTGTGGGGTGGGGCACTGGAGGCTTGCAGTGAAAGCAAACAAGGTTGATGAAACAATTTTATGCTATAAACCAAAGTCACGGGGAGGTCACTCAGTAGGATTTTTGTGTACCACGTGCGGCGGAGGGTTATTTGTTTAGGGGTTATTTACCTCCAAGGCACGAATTAAAAGCTCCCTATAATTACATAATATTCTAAAATGGCCTATTTTTTTGTACCCTACCATTACTTATAATGCCCATGTCATTGAAATTTTTTGTAGTCTATATTCCTTTTAATTAAAAAAACCGAATTTAAGAATGTATGCAATGCAAAAGTGATGGGAAAAGCATGGCAACAAAAAAATATAAAAATTACGTACCATTGCAAAAACCAAGTACAAAAACTTAAAGTGAAAATACAAAAAGAAGACTTAGGATGGAACACAACATGATTGAGTGTGTGTTCACAAACACAACACCCGCTCCATAAAAATCATTTATTCAAAATCATTTTACATGCTAGTGAAGACCAAAACCATATAGTGTGAAACACTTTAAGCTTGGTCATGAATCTTATATAGTTTGTTCTGTCACAAACTTGGACAGTTGCTCTGAATCATTCCTATCAAGAGTGTACACCTCATTTGTAGAATTATAGCTCATGGTTACCGTAGATATAATGCAATCTACATCAATCCATTTGCTATCCGTGTGATCATACTTAAATTTGTTACGGCCTGGATATTTTCTATAATATTGCAACATTACTTCGATGTGGGGATTATTAGGATTTCTCCTCCCTAATTCCTCCGTTCGAGCAAGGAGGTCAACTGCTTGCCTAAGTACTCCAAATTGTTTCCCATTGCGCCACCGCATAGCCTGCACCCTACCCACCCACCATGAACTGGAATCTACTCCGCTCAATATGTTAGTAGCATTTCCAGCTTTAACATCAGTCATTGAACGTCCCCTTTTTCGTTTGGCAGCGGATTTTACAGTTGACAATAGCATTGTGTGGAGAAGAGGATGACGACAAGCAATCCTAAACCCTAAACACAACGGTGAGGCTCAAATGTTGTGCACAAACGGGCGCCCTACAATCGGGTTGAAGAGTTTCAAAAGAGAAGGGGAGAAAAACCACCAAGAGAAGTCGGGCATAGAGTTAGGCTTCCAATTTCATCCATTTTTGGGTGAATGATGAGTAATTTTTCATCCATCCCTCGTCAGGCATGCGTACGAAATTGATTCTACTAAACATACATCCTAAGATCCTTATTTTTAGCCCCTATATTATTTTTACTAAAAGGGAATGGCCCATATTTTATACCTATCTATTTTACTTGTAATGGGCTTATGTATTTTTAATGGACCCTTCATTATTTGGAATTCTTTTATAATTTTTATGTCAAATGATTTTAATCCTCCCTATATTATGCCGCACGTCGTTTTTAAAATGCACTAAGTGACCTCCCCGTGACCAAAGTACATGGACTTGTTTAGGTCTTGGGTCCTTTTGACAAACTTTCTTCACCAAAGAAGGATGGATTTGTCACAAGATGGGAAAGAGAATATTAGTGGGTTGACTTTATGGTTTCTTACATGTAAGCATTTCTATGAATAAAGCCCCACCTTTCATTGCCAAGCACATACATACCTACCTTGATTACAAAAACCGAGTCCATAGAGTGGATAGAGTGGAAGCACAATAGATTTAGATACACGTGAAACCCTCAACCACATATACCTAAAAAGAATGATACATTAAAGCGGAAATAACTAACTATTCCCTAGAATGGATAGAGCACAAGCTCAAAGAAATAAGATACTTGTGAAATCCTAAACCATATAAAGTGCTAAAGATTGATACACTTAAACACAAACATGATCTTCATACAATGGATAGAATGCAAGAATAAACAAAAACATACATGTCACATGCTTAACTACATGAAGCTAGAATAAATGATACACTTGAACAAAAACTCTCAATTATAGGGAAAGTGAAATGTGTATGAAGAATACATAGTTGAGGTAGTCACCCTATCATCATATATACCTACAAACCCCTCAAGACCCTAACTTGCTTCCTCGAGCTCTATTTTGTAATTACACGTAAATCATGAGCTTTCTCCAAGTTGGTTGTCTTGAAGTGTAACTTTTGTTAGTCACTAATCTTGACCTTGGCGGCCAACAACAAGTCCATAGCCTCGCTACAAGCCTCCCACATCCTTGTGATGCTAACCATACTCTTAGATTGTACTCCTAACATCTCTTCCTTTGTCATAGGCCTCTTTGTTTGCTCTTGTGTACTTGTAATCCTAGCAACCTCATGTAGGCATGAAAGACTAGCCACATTATCATCAAATGGAGTTGTTGGCTGGGTCTCTCTTTGAATGCAAGCAAAACCTTGCAAGATGGATTGGTGGCGCTGAAGGACATTCCTAATTGCATACCCTATCGGTGCTCTTAATCACTGCAAAATCTCATAACATCGATGAACGGCCTTCCCGGTACCTTGCCCATTAGATGTACATGTCTGAGTGAAGTTTAATGCGTTTCTCAGTCTTTGCTTCAATGTCTCTTCCTGATATGTAGTATTAGGAGACTCCTTCTAGAACCTTTGTCCATTTACACAACATTGGATTGGATGACTACATTTGGTACTAATTGGGTGACATTCTCTCTTGTGTGAAATATTCCGCAAAATGCACATAGTGTGAACGTGACATCTCAACAAAGATCTCTTATTCAAGTTTAGGCATGTATTTCTTTTCCTTCCACGATCTCTTAGAGGGTGGCACAAATGCACCAACGTCTTTGGGCAAGAACTCGGATGGGGAGGGCTAAGTTGGAATAGGAGGTTGTTCTGACATGAGGTCTCGCATGCCTCCCTAATGATGCAATTGAAATTTCATCATCTTCAATCACCAACACCTCTTCCTCAAATAGATTGGTACCTATCCTCACCAGCCAAGTGTTGGGCACTATAGGCAATCCAATACATACTTCTTCTATTGCCACTCACACAACGCTTGATGTTGTTAAGGCAAAACTAGAAATCATATTCCACGTTGTTGGTGGAGCGGATTTCCTTCTTGAGCCCTTTGTATGTTGGAGCATGTGTGTTATTTTTGCCAGTCCCAACTTTGACATTGCACAAAGTCCATGTCCTGGCATGCAATCATTATGTAGCACATTCTTCGCACCAATCTCATTCATTGCAACAACAAGGTTTTCCACAATGTATTCAACAAATTCTATAACAAATCACATGATACATATTCTCGGTGTCGTCCATTGGTTTCACATCCTTGCAATCCTTGCATATTTTCTTGTGCTAAAACTGCAAGGATGGTTTCAAATATTTTTGCGTCACCTTATCCAAGCTTGCAGACTAGTAGAAAACACATGTACTCTCATATGCAAACACGGGCAAACTTGGATCATTCCTCATATATTCTCCTCTTCTACATTCCAACAAGCTTGAGCATTCTTTGCCATGAACCCTTTCAAATTTACCTTTGAAATTCCATTCTATGTCATGACAACATTCAAATTCTCCCAAAAGAGTAATTGTGTTGCACCATCTTCAAATTGCGTGTCACAAACACGCAATGGTCAATATTTTCCAATATCAACTATCGTGCACATGAAAAGCCATTGTTGTCCAATTCTTCATATGTTTAACAAAGTAAAAAATAAAATAAAATCAAGAATTCTCTATGTCCCACCCTCCCTCCTCCTCCTCCTCCTCCTCCAACTTGCATTCTCTTTACAAGCTCAACACCATTGCTTGGAATGTCTTCAAACATCTTGACATTAAACACTTTGTCCTTTAGTTGCATTGGGAACCTACTACCATGGACAAAATTCAAAATAAAATGGTCTTTAAGTGCCATAATAATACCCATAGTCTCCATTCCACAACGTACAAAACACTTCAATAAAGACAGAAAACTATGACAATTGGACAACGTAACTGTGCTAGATTTGTCCATGACCACCTCTAAAGACGAACCAACCAAGCGATGGCCTTTGCCAAATGTGAACCACCCAAACCGCTCGCATTTTGAATTAAGGTTCACTGTATAGTTAAAAAAAAATAGTTGTTAGGAGTTAAGTTAATATTAACTAGTTAGTAATGTGAGACAATTAGACAATACATGAAGACCCGGCATTGCGTTGTGCGGATGAAAGCGAAGGCCGTTGCATCAACAACATGGCGACCAAAGACCGTTGGATTTAAGGGTTTAGAAGTGAGGGTGAGTGTCGCACACCTCTACATGAGGAGCACCTGCAACACCATGGGCACAAAAAGGACCCCGGAGTGACACCTAGGACTTATGGTGCCATTGGTGAGAAGGCCCAAGTGATCCTAATATGGGTGAGGGCCTAGGGCGTTGAGAACGCCTCCCACCCACATAGACTAGGAGTTATGAGGTTTAGCCATGAGCATTAAGTAGCTTATGACATCCGGATTCTAGAATGCTCAAGATTACCCCAATCGGAGGTGTGAGCTAAAAGATATGGCAATTTGAAGAGGGGGGGGGGGCTGCCTAGGAACAACGCCCAACATTCCAAAGGGCGATGTGGTGGGACAACAATGACTTGGGAGCGGCACCCAAGACTGCCGAGGTAAGAATAACCTTAACTTCCTCAATAGCTACCCGAATGGGGCAAGTGAGGAGTCTATCGGCATCTACGCAAAGAATAAATGTCGATGGATTTGTCGTTTATTACATTCAAAGACAAAACACGGACGTTATGAAGGTGTTGAGGGACTGCACCTCCAGCGGCTAAGGGAAAATGTCTACCTGGGCCCAACTCTTAGGAGAGGGACAAAACGATACTCGACGGTCGTTAGGGGCCTTGCCTAAAGTCCTAGAGACTTATATGGGTGGGGTGGCATACCCAACCGACCCCACCCGAGGCGGAACGACACGTCCTCCATGTGAGTTGGCCCAACATGGGGGCATAGTTGTCAAGTATGTCTCAGGTAGTTGTAGTGTTGCTCTGGCAACGCAATGATCAACTTAAGAGTGAACTTCTATGGATGGAAGTCCACATCTAACCATTTACTACCTACTAAGGGGAGAGTCCCAAATGCATATGTAGGAGGGTTGGTCACCCACCTATAAGCTTGGAGGTCCAAGGTATTGGGAGCTCACCATTCGTATGGGTAGAATGCTAAGGATTAGCCCTCATGATATTTACTAGAATTAAGAAACGGTCAAGATAAGTTAAGGGGAGCTAGCAAGGGTTGCAACAATAAACAAGGTGAAGTCAGCCGTAGATACTAATTGTTAGATTTAGATACGGCTAGATCTATGGCGAGTAGGCCTTCTGGTTGGAAGGGGGTCATCCGCAAATGTTAATTCTGGGTCGATTCTTGCTTTCTCTATGTGTTAGGACTCTCTCTCTCTCTCTCCCTTCTCCTTCAAGTAGGTAGCGGCGCAAAGTTCCTAGACATCTAGCAAAATCAATGTTTAATGAAAGAATTTGCAAACCTTATTAATGTTGAATGAAAGGGTTTATAAACCATGTTGGAGAACTAACTACTTTTTAGGTTTCAGAGAAGGTAGATTTGGAGAGATTGAGTGGAATTGGAGGGGGTATGTGGAGAGGTGTTGGAATCATGGTGGAAGGAGGGGTTTGGATGGTGAGAGAAATGGAGGTCATGCAATGAATGCATAGTAGAGGCATGACCTCTAGTTTGTTCCTTTGGAAACAAGGAAATGAGCCATTTTTGTTGCAACCCTTGCTAGCGCCCCTTAACTCATTTTGACCGCTTTGCAACTCTAGCAAGTGTCACATGCGTTTGTATGCACATCCCACACACGTGTATGGTTAGCTCCCCATACCACGGACCTCCAAGCTCGTGGCTTGGTAACCAACCTCCTCCCCATGCATCTGGGACTCTCCCCTTAGTAGGTAGCCAATGGTTAGATGTGAACTTCTGTCCATGGAAGTCCAATCTTGAGTTGATCATTGTGTTGTTGAAACAACACTACAACAACCCGAAGCATAGTTGCCAAGTATTCTTCAAGTGGGGTCAGTCAGCAACGCCACCTCACCCATATGAGCCTCTAGGACTTTGGGCAAGGCCCGTGCCCCACCGTCAAGTAACATTTTGTCTCTCTCCTAAGGGTTGGGGCCAAGTAGAGAGTTTCCCTTAGCCGTTGGACTTGGAAGCCCCGAGCAGCTCTGAACCTTTATAACTTCATTGTATGATCTTTGTTTCTATCAAGCGACCACTCCATCAACATCTACTCTTTGCATAGATGTCAATAGACTCCTCACTTGCCCCATTCAAGCAAGTATTGCGGAAATTATGCATGTTCTAACCTCGGCATTCCCGGGCGCCACTCCCAAGTCATTGTTGTCCCAGGGCGTTGTCCTTAGGTAGCGCCCCACTCAAATTGCCATATCTCGTAGCTCACACCTCCGATTGGGGTGTTCTTGACTAGTCTAGAATTCGGACACCATTAACTACTCAATGCTCATGGCCTTACCCTCGTGACTCCTTGTCTCCGTGTGTGGGAGGCGTTCTCAACGCCCAGGGCCCTCACCCACATTAGGATCACTTGGGCCCTCTCACCAATGGCGCCACAAGTCCCGAGCGTCATTCCGGGGTCCCCTTGTGCACATGGTGTTGCAGGCACCCCTCATGGAGAGGTGCGCGACAATTTATGTGGTATCAAAATGTGTTGTGGGGGTGATGGACTAGGATCCGGATATGTGTGTGTACATTGGGTAAGTGGGGTGGGTTGGTCCTTAAAGTGTGGTCTGGGATTAGGAGGATGGTCATAGGTTGTGGATAGTAGTAAGTTGTAAGTCGTGCTCATTTAAGAGTCTATGCTAGCTTCTATGGTGGTGGTGGTGGTGGCAAGGGAGAGAGGGGGAGGCTTGAGCTAGCCCGATTCCTTGTCATATATGTGGCATGTTTGTGCGAGTGGCACCAAATATGCAGTTGCATGAATGGGGCATCAGAAGGAGCATAGTGTCGCAGGGCACATAAGTGGAGAGCATAAATACAAGTGCTTAATGTTGAACTTGATGAGGGGGTGGCCCAAGGTTTGCGGTTTGAGGGAGGCGTGCGAATGTGCATGTTCAAGTTTGATGTGCAAAGGGGTGGGTTGGGGGTTGTTTGTCATTGTACCATTCTAGAAGCCATGTGATTTATGCAAGGAAGGTTTGTTTGGGTGGTTGGATTGTGCGTCATTATAAGTGGGATATGTGAGTGCTTGTCGGCCTTAGTCGAGGGGGCGGGGGGAGGTGAGCGGCTACATATATATACACACACACATATATATTCCTTTTAAGGAACACAAATGCACTTTTGACAACTGCAACTGAATAAAGGGAAGTCCGGAATTTGTTGAAGGTTTACTGCCGATCTGCTAATGCAACACAAAACATTTAACGATGGAATCCTGATAACGAGAAGATGAAGAAGAAGAAGAAGAAGAAAAGTAACCCAAGTAACCAGCCACAGATCGACTGGAGTGGGCATTGGCCTTCAAGGGATCGATAAGCTTGCTGCTTCTGCGGTGGTGCAACCAAGCAACGTGTGGGGCGGGGCGACTCTGTCAAGAACAGGCTGTGTTGGTGGTGGTGCAGCCCAACTCCTGCATTTGGCCACATGGCTGCACTTATAGGAGGCCAAGCCACGACAAAGGACCCTTCCTCCCCTTCCCTTCCTCCCCATGCTTGTGAGGGAGTGAGTGACACTTGTACTGCCCCCCCCACACTTACGTTTCAATGTAGACAACCACTTTGATAAGTTTGATCATCTGCTCACGCCCCCCTTCCTTCCCTTCCCTTCCCTTCCCTTCCCTTCTAGAATTTGATTATGCTGCCGTGACTTAGTATAGCGGTAGTTATTGCATTGTCAAAAAACCACTTTCTACTATATATTAAGAGCATTCGATCTTAACCCCCAGTAACTTAATAAATGGCCGCCCGAGGAGGGCTTGTGATGGTTGAAACCTTCAATGTGCATGGGCGCTCGATATGTGGCCCCATAATATTTTGGCCCATAATATTATGGGCATAATCGGTGGATTTTGGACTAGTGTTTGCTAGTCCAACCGGTTACATGTTGGCATACTCCATTTTTTCTTTATTGAATTTGGGTATATTCTATAAATTCTTCTAAAATGATCGGTAATTTTTCTGCGATCTTGAACTTCAACCGGTTTGTTTGTAATTGACTGCCGGTTCTCCCCGATGATTGCCCCGTACGTAATCCATGCGGGGGTTCATTAATTGAGTTCGTAAATCATGTTTTATGTAGTCATGTGTTTAGAACCTCACTCTATGCATTGTCTTATGTCAGGGAGAAAAGAGAAACGATATATTCATATAAGACATTGATGATCAAAGCACGACGTATATATTTTTGTAAAAGGCCACCCAAGTTGCGTTATTGAACCTTAAGTCTTTGATCACATCAAAGTGTTTTTACTTATTAAAATAATGCACTGGAAGGTAGGGTTGCTCTTGACATGATTAGCGAAAAGAAAGTATGTAGCTCACGTGCATTTTTTCCCTTTTTTTGGTTTGGAGAGGACTAGTGTGGGCCTCTTAGAGGCTTAGGGGTTAAAACCTCCAAGATGCAAGGGGCTCAATATGCAACCTACATGTACAATCTAGAGGCGAGTCTTAACCAAGTCTTGAAATCACATTTCCATATTTATGGGTTTCAAACTTTGATTAGATCGTTGTTTAATGTCAAGGAGGAAACTAACATATAGTCATAGGTGATAATGATGATCCAATATTCAGTATGTAATTTGCATCCAAGAGCAAGCTTGGGGTTTATGGTGTCTATATGAACTTGTCCGTTGTGGATGAAAGGACTTCAATAGAAACGGATGCCCTGTAACTTAAAGGGTTTATTCCAATTGAATCCAATTACATGAATCAACGGTCTTTGATGTTATTTTCATAGTCAAAATATTTAATATGATTGTTTATATGCTAGAAAGTAGTTTGTTATGTCAAATTCATAGCTTTATTTCTACCACGTCTTTACCTTCAAGGGCATAAATGTTGTGTATTTGAACCCATATCTTCCATTCCATTAAAATCACTACCCCATTTAGAATTTGTATCTGATGACTTAATTGATTTCACAAATGTTGATTTCCTGCATAAATGACTTTATTTGGTAATTTGTAGATCTAATGCATGTTCTTTGTTTCCACGTCGAGGCCCAAATAAGGCCTCGTGGATGCTTAAAGGTTAGATTCAAATTTAGCAGTATTTGATGAGCTTACTCACCCAATAATATGGACATTATATAACATGATAGGATTTAATTGGTAACAAAGACCAATGTTTTCAAGGTAAATTAACAACGTCGTATACAATACAAGTACTTGGAAGGGGTGTGGGGCCCTCAACCTCCACGTGAAAGCATCTTTCTTAGTCCTTAATTCATTTGGTACTATTTGTTGGCCTTTTGTCTCTATCTATTTCATTTAGTTTTCATAAAATAAACAAAACTACACAAACCTCCATAAAGCCGTTAATTGCACATTATGTTTTAGTGTTGAAAAAGATACATGGGCTCTCCTCTCAACACACATGTGTATAAACACCTTAAAGGTCTAACAATACCAAGGCATAACACTCAGGGGGTCCACACATTGTAGAGATTCGAAATGACATGAATGGGAAATAATGCTAAGACCCCCTGACTTTTATGATAATTATTTTTAGGGGTATTTTTTTTGGCATTATCCCATCGCTTGCAAGTATATCATTTGACCAAATAGATTGAAATTGATCTTCAAAACTTGCGTGAATCTTTAAACTAAAATGCCTAATTTTTCCTTCGAAATTTTATAGAGTAATGACAACACATAATGAATACATCTTTTAAAACATCACATGTGCACAAGGTTTAACGTGTATGTATTTTTTTTTAATTTGTCATATTAGTGGTAAATATAAATTAGGGGGTCAACTCGCACCCACTCACATCAATTGGGTTCTCTACAATTGAGTGCAACCCTTGGGTCATGACAACACACGATACATAGCAAACATACTAAGATCGTGTCCACAAACCAAATTTTAAATTATAATAAATGCAATCACATACAAACAATAAACCTTTAGACTACATGATTCCATCATTGAGTATATGAAGCTCATATGTAGTGCTACAAAATGCACATGTATGCCATAAAAAGGTCATAAGTATTTTGGGCACTCCCGAAGGTGCCCCAAACACCTTAATATGCTCAATCCCGGGAACTAACCCCTTGCATCCCCGGACTTGATCCCCTTTATACTTAGAACCAACCCCCTTTGTGCTTTGTTGGACTCTTGGCTAGAGTTCTCTCTCTCTAGTGTACAAAATGGCTAGAATAGGCATTGACAAGCCACCCTAAACCCACCTTGAACCAACTCAAGATAGAGTGGAGCTTGTTGACCTATCCTACATGGAGGTAGCATAGGTTGCTATGAGGTGGCGCCACTTATGGCACCTAAAACCGTCACTCCATGGGCCTAGGCACTCCTACACCATAGGTAAGAGAGTGTTGTCAATTGAGAGGCGTTTATTGGTGTTGGTTTTGGGTGGGGTGTTGATTTGAGCCCATGTACCTTATTTCCTCAACATAATTTTGGAACTCATACCATATAGAACATGCACTTATTTGAAATTGGGACCACCTAAGAAAAGTTGAGGAATCAAACAAAGTACCACATCCAAAAAAATAAATTGTGATTTCAGTAATTTTTTGCAAAAAGATACGAACAAAATTTAGCAAGCATTTTCAAGATGTGTAGGAGGTTGAAGAGAAATGTGTTATGAACAAATTTTTGGAGCTTGATTATGCAAATGAAGAAAACTTTTGTGGGCATAATGTGTGACTAAAAATGTTTTTTTAACAATCAAACATAACACCATCACCAACCAAAAGCAATTGATATGGAGTTGTTACACAAAAGATACAGATGAATGCATACAAGAGACCCTCATCTGAAGTTCACATATCCCACATGGATTGTGGATGCCTAATGGGGAGGGGTTTTATACCAATTCTTAAAATGAATTCAATGTGAATTATGAACACTTACTACCTATTGACTGATTAATGATAATCCACGAGATTGTAAAGAAATCATATTTTTCTAAGGAGATCTTTAAATTACTATTTAAAAGTGTTGGACCCACTTTGGGAGAATCAATTATTTGGCAGAAGTGTGTAGGATCAGATGTATGCTGAAGGTGTTTCCATGTAGGCCGTTTGCCCACTAGAGTAGAGGCGTCCATAACCGATCACTTAAGTGATTATGTGCCAAGTTTGGAGAAGTATAAGGCTGTGCAATTTATTCCCATGTAGGAAAATAGAAAAAAGAAGAGGATTGCAAATTTTTCAATAATTTCATTCCTTAAATTGAAATTTTGAAGCCAAAAGTTGGCATGAACATATTATTAATGTCTAGAGTCTGCCATAATGGCTCCTTTTAACTATCCATCCCTCCTCACTTTAGAACTCAAAACCATGATATGTGTCATGGCACTATTGGTTCTAGCCCGATCAAAATTCAGTCCCAACCTCATCGAAATTACGGTATCTTATAGATTGCCAATGTGGTCCTAGTCGGAAATAGGGGTTTATGTTTATAGATTCTAGAAAATAATGGGTCGGAGGTGTTCACATGTAGTCAAGGACAAGCCGCCATCCAACCACATTTTGGTGGTCCACTAGAATGTGGAGGGCCGTGGACATGGGCTACTAGACTCCATGTGTCCACTAAAGAATCTTCAACCTGCAAGTGCCAATCGACGAAGGATTAAAAACATGGTTTTAGAAGGAGGAGCATGTTTCAACCTAGAGGAGGAGGTTAGTAGATGGGCCCAGATTTGGGAAGATGGTAGTAGCTAGTTGGCATAGACAAACCCTACTCCACCAAATACCCTCCACATTTGGGTGGGTTTGTCCTTATTCACACAAGAATTTGGTGGGCAAGCGGCCGACATGGAATCCTACCCTTAGAGTACTCACTCAAGGTCTATGTTGCTAAGGGTGAGTTTCATATAGCCTACTTGCCCACTAGATTCTATACAATAGTGGGTTGGAGGTGTTCGCATGTAGATAAGCATAAGCCACCAACCAACTACATTTTGGTGGTCTACTAGAATGTGGAGGGCCATGAACATAGGCTGCTAAACTTTCATGCACCCACTAAAGCACTTTTTAACCTACAAGTGCCGGTCACCAAAGGATTGAGACCGGTTTTAAGAGGAAGAGTTTTTAACATGGAGGAGGAGGTGAATAGGTGGGCCCGGATTTGAGAAGCTGGAAGTAGCTACACTAAATATGATATTTAATGTCACCGATTATAATTGTCTTGCTCGTTACTAATTGTAAACCGCGGTATGGTGTCACCAACACTAAGTGTTAACCCAACATTATTTGTCATTCTTTGTAAAAACATTGGGGCATTATAGATTTACAGTGTTGCAATTACTATCACTTACCAAGTGATTTTCATCCAGATTTCAATCCCCCATGACAATATTTCATCACAAGTTGCTGACAAGAGAAGGTAGAGTCTTTTTACCAATGGATGAACTCATCCATCATCCATGACAATATTTGTTCACTTATTCATAAGAAGTGTCATCCAAAAATGTACCACGGTGACATTAAATATCATATTTAGTGTAGGTGGCACATACAAACCTTACCCCACATGATTCCATCTGCATTTGGGTGTGTTTGTCCTTGTTCCCATTGAAACCTAGTGGGCGAGCGGCCTACATGGAAACTCACCCTACTTCACATGTTCAATAATTGTAGAATAATCCAAGTTACAAGGGAATAAATGCTCGTCGTCTAATGTTTGCAAAACACACCACTTATTGAGGGTATGTTCATATTTGATAAGTCCCTCACTTCTAGGAGATTGTAGCTGCGGGAGGGAGGGAGGGAATTATCATATACAACCATACCTCTCATTCATCCAACATAAGAGCCCTAAAATAGTATGCAACCCAAAGGTTATTATTTAAAATGTTGATTTAACACCGGAATTATCTCTAAAAACCCAAATTAGTGTACTCAGAGGTCATTTGAGATGAATTGGCAACAAACCTATGTTGGATGGATGAGAGGTATGCACATATACAATAATTTTGTGTCTTTGTAAGGCTAGGGATTTGTGAGAACATAGTGAATTTATGGGTGATTGTTTTTGAATGAGTTGACTCCAAAAGTAACCTCATAGACCCCAAATCAATGTCGAAGAACCTACCGGAATGAATCGGCCCTCAATATCATAGAGCACTTAGGGCCGATTTACACTATGGTGGAGAAGGCCTCCGGTCGGTCAAGAATGCTTGGCCAAGACATGGTTATATGAGGCAAATGATGGATGTGCCGGAGAAGAATTAAAGGCAATAAAATATTTTTATTGAGATGGGCTTCTCCGGCCTCTTGAGGCCGGACAAGAAACTCCTCCTCCGGAGAAGCCCAACTCCAAAAAGTGTCGCCATGTAGGCGGCCATGTCATTTTATTATCCATGAGAAAAGTTCATCACCATTGTTTTCTTCACCCAGTGTAAACACCCACCGGTCAAGAGTTGGATTTTCGACCAATCACAATTGAGAAACGCCCTTTTTTTCATGACCGGTGGACTTCTCCACTGTAGTGTAAACCGGCCCTTATTTTCACTAGAGCCATCCATCGTGTAATGAAAACATAGTGAATTATATTAAAGCTTGTAAGTGACTTTTTAAAATGATTAGGCTTTGAGAGCAACATTAGAGACCCCGAATTAGTGTATCATGGTCTAGCTAGAACTAAATAAGCCCTCAATCTTAAAGAGGACTTGTTTTACACCACTAGATATTGTATTTGACGTCACATGGTATTTTACGTCACGGCTGTAACTTTTGTTAGTGACACTCTCTATGAACAAGCTCACAAATACTATCCTCCCAACTTACTTTCAGTTCATCCAAACGCCAATCGTTGAAACCAAAGTTTGGTAGAATCCGCATCCTAACAAACGCACGATGAAATTCATCCATGGATGAAAAAGCACATAGGAATCTATTGATAGTAATCTCAACATTGTAGATCTATAATCCCCCGGAAACATTTACAAGGAACAACAAACAATGGTAGGTGAACAATTTAGTGTTGGTGACACTAAGCGAGTTAGTTCACACTTAGTAAACCCTCCCATTGGCTCCATTAAAACCCCTCCCGTTTTTTCACTCTGCCCCTTCCTTTGTTACGGGATTGGCCAAGGGATGAGTGAGTGTGGGCATATAATCCGAGGGAGCCATTCAGAGCTTTTGTGGTTGCACCCCATTCGTCCACACCGGATCGCTTCCTCAAAAGAAAAAGTGCCTCAATCCTACTGCAGTGGAAGGGAACGTGTTCATAGCCTTGGGAACTCTCAAGGGAACGCCCGATGCAGGTCTCCGGGTTTCGTTCCCCGACACCTAGCCATTGAGGATTTGGACGAACCAACCCCTACACTCGTTCTTTGTTGGATGTCTACACCCTTGTCTCCAAGGAACCAGTGTACGGGTTGTTTCGCCCCAGCCCCCATTGAGGTGGTTTTTGGTGATAAAAATAACCACATCTTATACGTTTGTTGTCAATTCACCTTGGTTTAGTATTACTAGACTGATTTGGGGTTTTTGATTTGGTGTTGATATGGTTTGAAGTAGTGATCTTTAGGTTTTATATACCAGTCCATGTTTTCATCCTCCCCTTTTGGTGTGCATAACGTTATTAAGGTGTGTGCAATCGTTCATGTGGGGTTCGAGAATGTAACCATGGGATGCAACAACTACACGAAAAAATGATGTTTAGTGTTTGATTATATTTAATGTTGTTACCACCCTACCTTGCTCAACACTAATTTTTCAATTCCTTGGCGATTAGTGGTAGACGTTAATGTGCCATTATCTTCTCTACTGCCACCTCCCTTCTTGTGAAGCATGGGTTTCATATCCTTACTAACTCGAAATTCAAACATGCAACTCCCACATATTACCATGGTTAATATTTAGTGTTTCAGGTTACATTTGATGTAACTTACTTTCATAGGGTGATTGACATTTAGTGTATGCGTTCGTATTTAGTGTTTCAAACACTAAATATCCTTTCTAGTGTAGTGTAGATTCAAACTAAACGATGCACATTGGTTACTAATGTTATGTCCCTCCTTAATCAACACAAATTTCAAATATGAGGGGCATGCGCTAAACATTTTAATTTAGTGAAATAATCGTTTGGAACGTATTGTTTGAGACCATGTTTTCCACTACTCCAAATATGATATTTAGTGTGACTTACTATTTGGATTTACACGGTGCTATATCTTTTACGATTGAAATCATTTTTTATCAAGTGAAGTAGTCAATGTTCTATAATGTCCAAACTACCAATTTAACATTTGTTGATAAAATATGAGATGTATAGTAAATAGATATAGCATTGTGTAATTCCAAATAGTAAGTCGCACTAAATATCATATTTAGTGTAGTATATGTTGGAAAATTGTTTGGAATTACATGGTATTATAAAATCTAATTAAAGGATAGTGGTTTTTATTAATAAAACAAATGTATGCGACAAATTGAACTTCTCGAAGATGGATCGTACCAATTTTATAAGCATGTTGTTCGGGACTTTGTTGTCTAAGTACATGTGTTCTACTAGTGTTTCTAATACACACATCCACATGCAAAGCCAATGCTTGCACAAGGGTGGTAGCGAATAGGACAAGGCCATGATCATTGGACAAACGTGTCTAACTTGAGCTTGTGTCATCCCACCCTCATCACAACTCAAAAGCTATCTTGGAAAAGAATAAACTAATCGCTCTCATTCTACAAGGCCATGAAGCAAGCGTTTTGAACAATAACAACGTTAGAGAATTGAGGGGAACCCATCATTACAAGGAAACCTTGGGATATACAAAATCCCGACATCAAGATAGTATTTATTATTATTAAAAAAAAAGTGCCATGACTCATGCCCTCTTCGCTAATTGTCAGTGTGATACTATTTGTCAAGATAAGTAAAATTTTGAATTGAAATTTATGAATCCAAATAAGAAAGGAAGACAACGTACCCATTTGCAGTGGAGGTAGAGCCCTTAAGCGTACCACACCACCACGGAAGTTCTAGGCTTATTCTTTTTGCCTTAAAATCAATGTGTATTTTTGACAAGTTTCAGTTGGCAAAAGCTGATTTTTTTTAGCCATGGACAACTTCAAATCCAAAGTGTCATGTGATGTTTTCGAAATAAGAATAAAATAAATGTCATTGAGATCTAAACCTCATTCTAAAACGTCGCCTCATTTTTTAGTTGTCTAATAGTACGTGTCATTCCAAGTTCTAACATGCCAATTGACGTGTGAACTTTTCCTTCACAAGTCATACTACACATCAAATTCTAATTGTGCATTCTGGTAGAAATTTTTACTGGGTGCAAGTTTTTGCGTGTCAAATGTCCAAAACTTGCAAAGTGTGTATATAGAGAGAAACATGGAACCAACTATAAATTGGGGTCCGTGGTGTCTATGTAAACTTCACCCATTGTGGATGAAGGGGCTCTGGTAAACACAAGTCTTCCACAAGGTTGAGGGCCGATGCATTCCATCTTGGAGTCCATTGAATTGATTGGGATCTCTAATGCCATTAAGGGAGTCAAATGGTGTAAAATAGTTGTTTTCAACCTTTGTTCCATGCGTTTTCGCCTTGCTAACATACGAGTTTATGTAGACACCAAGAATCCCTAGCAATCAAAATGGGGAGTCGGGACTCAAAGGAGGTATGAATGTAGGTCTTGGTAGTAAAAGGTACTTAAAAGTACGCCTTTTGATTGAAGAAATTTAGTATGCCATAGCCCTAGCCTCCTTTGGTAAGATTACTTCACGTATGTGCAAAGTCAATTTCACGAAGGTTCCAAGCTTGTTCATGAACCTTCCAACCAATGTTACCAAAGCATTCTACCAATTTCATGGACCTTCTAAATTAGTTCATGATTCTTGTAAACCGACTTCACATGTTGCACACCTCAATTACATGATAGTGGACCTTTACCTCTAGCAACCTCATGAATCTTCCAAACCAATTCATAAATCTTTTTCGCACTCTATAGATTTTCATATTTTGAACTTCTCATTTTGCATTCTTTGTTGTCTCGGTGTTCATTGGCTCCTCTTGTTTTGTGTTTACTTGAAAGCCTCTAGCCTTGGTGTCGACTTTTCATTGGTCTTTGATTATAGTACCTCAAAGCTAGAAGCAAGCAATGTCAGTTCTTCTTTGGTCTTTGATTATTGTACATCAAAGAAAGCAACACAAACCCAATGTAGTCGGAGTGTTCGATCTCGTGGACTTGAGAGTGTAATGTGATTGTGGGAAGAGTGTTGGCATCATGAGCAAAACAAAGAACAAGGTTTATGTGAAATACATATATACGATTTATGAAATTGATTTTGTGAAGTCATGAATATGGGTACGAAATCATGAAATTGTTCACAACATGAAGTGAAATTTGGTTGAAAAATCAATATTTATATTATTATTTATATAGTGAAATTGGTTCATGATTCCAATGAAAATTGGTAGAACCAATTGCCAAATTGGTTTGTAAAACCATGAAATTGGGTTTGCACTTGTGTGAATTCGTCTTACCAAAGGAGTCAGTGCATGAAAGCAATGTTCAAGATTGAAGTCTTCAATGCCCTGCAAACGCGATTTGGCCCTTCAAAATATATCTCTCTCAAAACAACTCTTCAAAACCCAACCCCAAATCGAAAATGAAGACGTCACTTGAAGTCCTCCATATAGTCTGCCTGCCACAAGAACCAACAAGCATAGGGCATCGTCACTACAAGAAGTGGAGTTAAATGGTCGATTCTTAATTCTTCACATTATACTGGAAACATATACCATATAATTCATGCACAAGTTTAATATGGGTTTTGTATTTCATTTCTATATTCTTAGATTGACGTCTTGGTTTTGAACCAACCCTTCAACTTAAGGGCTGAAATTTGAAAACCCTTCAAAATGAAACTCATACGAGGGCTTCAATCTTGAACACTGCATGGAAGTTAAGGAGCCAGCCTCAAAAGTTTTGGGAACTCTTATGGCAAAAGCATCTTATCTACAAAACCTAGACTCATGGAAGCCTTTTTGGATCTAATTAAGAAGAAGAAGAAGAAGAAGAAGAAGAAGAAGAGTGTTGAGGCCGGTGGCAGACATTGAAAGCAAACTTAACCTCAAAATTCAATGAGATTACGAAATGCTTTTGGAATATTCCCCTCCCTTTTCTTTTGCTAGGGGCAGCATACAGGTATATTATTATTATGATGTAACGTATGCAGGTGATAATGTGAGTGTAACTTTAGCCTTTAAATAGGTTTACAGACACCGGTATAGTAGGTGGTGGTGGTAGTAGTAGTAGTAGTAGGTGAGCATCCGTGGAGAATGTGCTCACACTCAAATAGTGTGACTTTGAGGGAAGCTTGATTTGAACTCAAGATGTAAGGTGGCTTCCTCAGAACGTCGGCTTTGTTGTGTGTTAACTATATAAAATTGGAGAAAAGGAAAGAAAACTAAAATGTCAACATCGTCATCTACCTTAAGGTACGTACGTGGTTGTAACTCACGTATTATTTTTCATGTCGTCTTCTATCTTTACTCATCTCACTTATGTTACAATTTTTTGTTTGTTTTGTGTTGTTTGTTTGTGTGTGTGTGTGTTTTGGTTTCTAGATTGAGAGAGAAGGTCAATGATCCAATGCCAAGAATGCACAAAGAACTAATTGATTGAAAAGGTTTTAGGATTCAAGAATATGAAATTCAAGAAATTGGTGTGGAGGTAAATATGATGAGATACTTTATACATCATGGCACTAAATACAACGTGGCAGTTTCGGCTAATCGTTGTGCCAACACACTACTTAGTGTGATTTGGATCGGTTACATAGGACTCCTCAAAACAAACAACCTTGAGCATTGTTACTGGTCTCTCTCAACCATTTCATCGATGTTTTATAATACACTACACTAATCATCATATTTAGTGTCACTCACTATTCGAAATTATGCAATGCTATAACCATTTACCATGTATCTCATTATTTACCAACAAAGATCAAATTCGTTGTTCGGACACTATAGAACATCACTTGGTGAAATTGTACAACAATAGTATAAAAACAACATCTTGTAACTCCGAACAGTAAGCGACACTAGATCTAACGTAGTATTTAAGTTGAAATATGTAATCGTCCAATAGGATTCATAATCGAGTCACTAACAGAACAAGCTTGCTCTCTCTCTCTCACTCACTCACTCTCACAAACACACATCATCTCACTCACTCGCTCACTCAATAAACCCAAATAGAAAACCCTAAAACCATGTCGTCGGGTTTCTCTAATCCTCATCGTTTGAATACTGTTATGGGGCATTCCCACCTGACTTTAGTTAAGACCCAAAGTATTTCCTAAAAACCAGGTAAAGCTCCCTCGGTTATAGCGGAGGCATCCGACTATCCCAATGCACCTACAAGAACTTGCTCCGGAGATTTTCAAGTAGGTTTTAGTTAAGTAGCTTTCACACATGTTCATGGTTTTATCTACCAAGCAATGAATGTTGGGTAGTTTTTGTCCCATCCCCAAACGCCTTACTACTCACCTATCTTACCATCGGTTTTTGTTAATGAAGCTCCTCGTGCCCTCATAGCTAACACTAAAAAGCAACCAATCACAAGGGTGGGAGGCGACACTTTTAAAGTTCTTATATTCGTGCCTCATGTTTAGGTACTGATGGGAGGGAGGGTCGGTGGTTGAGGCTTAAAACCTCCACTTTTAAGCCATGCCGCATCATTTGCCACCTAGGCTCGGCACTTAAAAAGAGTTGTATGTGTGAACCCTAGATAACTAAAACCGCTTTCAGACTAAAACTACTTCTAACTAATGTCAAGTGGGAATGCCCCATTAGTATTATTTCCAAAGCATGTAACTTAAGGGTCCACTTGGAGGCTGACAGAAGTATGAAGTTTTACATGTGTTGAGGACAGCGATTATGCATGGCACGAGGCCACCTCACATGGCAGCGCATAGAGAGAGAAATATATACTATATATAGAGAAATATATAGAGATGTAGATGTGTATGTCTATACATGAGTGCCTGATCAACCAACGGGGTGATGATAATAATTTCATCTATCTTTAAAGAATGTCAGTCAAATAATGCCACCTTCTGTTGGCTCTGACACGGGGCAAAAAGTTCAATGTGGCAGCAGGGACCCCGTCTCGAGGGAAAACAACAAGCAGCACCAAGCCACAAGCAATGGGGGATGATCAACCCCACCTCCAACGCCCGCCTTCTTTAATGGCTCTCGACATTATAATTGTGAATGAGCCTGGAGCACATGATCCACATTTCCCCCTTCATCACTCCCCCCGCCCGCCCCGGAAAAACTCCCCCATTCAGATAGATAGAAACTCCAACCCCTTTCAAGCAAGGGGTCGGCGTGAATAAAGTGTCCGTTCGTAATGCCAATGACCCGATGCCCACTGGACAAGGGGACATTGGGACAAATACTACTCTCCCTTTTCGAGGATGGACACTATAGTGACACACTATACAAATTCCTAGCTAGCCACTAGTGCCTTGAAGATACCGGACATGGTATCCCCCCAAAGGGCTTTGAGGTACCCATACAACAAGGTCCAAGGACCCCCCACCATAGTTGGGTGGACTAAGGTGGTGAGCACCACGCCGGCATGGGGAATAAAACCCACGACCTCCTCATTGGGGGTCATGAGCCCTAACCACCAAGCCAAGGCCCGTGGTGCCTCTCCCCCATTCATATTCATATACACTCGTTCGTTCTTGGATGCCTAAACCCCTTGCCTCCAAGGAACCAGTGTGCCGGTTGGTTTAGGCCAAGCCTTCTCGTCCAATGATCGGGGAGAACCGGCAGTTAGTTACAAATGAACCGGTTGAGTTTGAGAAATAACCGGTTGAAGTTCAAGACTGCAGGAAAATTACCCATCATTTTAGAGGAATTTATAGAATTATACCCCAATTTAATAAAGGAAAACCGGAGGATGTGAACATGTAACCGGTTGGACTTGCAAACACTAGGATCTCAGCCGATTATGTTCAAAAATCTCCCTGATCACTGCTCTCATCCATATATATATATATATGAACCCCACTCCATTACCTTCCAATGAACGGGAGAACCGGCTACTAGTTTTTTATCTTTATCTTTTTCCTTTTGAACACAAGAGGTGTTTGACCACTTGGCTAGTTTCCGTCAAGTAGAGAGACAATTTTACGGCCGGGAATCGAACCACCAACCACTCCGTTCGGTTTGGGTACCTTTCCACTCTCATTTGGTAGTATAGGGTTGTCTTCGACGAACCGGCTGCTAGTTACAGATGAGCCGGTTGAGTTTGATTGGTTGGAGTTCATCAAGATTGTAGCAAAATTACCGGTCATTGTAGATGAATCTATGGAAGATATCGTGATTTGATGAAGGAAAACCAAAAGATCAAAACATGTAAACCGGGTAGGCCAGGCCTACCCTAGGCCCAAATGGCCCACCTAGAAGCCTAGGTCATACACAAAAAATGATATTTTTCCGTGAAAAAATATGCACTGGATAAAATTTATTTCCCGAACGGGCCTACCTTGAAAATCAAGGTTGGCAATGCCCCTACTTGGAAACACTAGGGTTTTGACAAATTATGCACAAAAGTCTCCCCGGATATTGTCTCCTTCAACCTCTCCTTCAAGTAGATGGTTCTTGAATGGCTAGTTTCCCCAACTTAGCCCATTTATTTATTTGTTAAGGATATGAAACATGTGATTAATACGAGATGATTAACGATTCCAAACTGTGGCCGTGTCTACTTTTCCCATAATTTTCAAGCTCGAATGAATATCTTATTTACTATCCAAGCGAAAATTCTTGTACTCATTATATAGTCATATAGGTCTTCCGTGCAATAACGATGAGTATTGAGTTTAGAACGGTTATCATATGTTGAGCACATAGTGACCCAAACTCTTTCAAACACGTGTTTTTTTTTTTGTACATGTTCTTGGAGCTACACTTAACTGCATATAATTGAGAAAGAAGTGTGCAATTCAAAAAAGTAATTGAATTAGGCACATCTATCTTATGTGATTACTTTTGTATTTTTCTATCTAAAATCTACGTTGCATCAACAAATCTACTATGAGACATGAACATAAAGCAATGTTGGAAACCAAGTTTTCTATTTTTTAGTTATGATTCTCTAGAATGCATGTGGGTTGATTCTTGCAATGAATACATGCCCCACTCCCCCGCTTTCCCCTTAGTTGTCTTGACTATTGAGTGCAAGGTAGTCCTTCAATTTTGAAATGTGTCTTTATGGTGCTTATTCTTATATCCAAACTGGGGCGAACCAACCCATACACTAGTTCCTTGCAGGTAAGGGTTTAGACATCCAACAAGGGACGAGTGTATGGGTTGGTTCGTCCAAATCATTATAGATAGGCCGGTTGAGTTTGAGAAACAACTACTGTAGTTGAAGTTGGAGACTTGAGGAGAATTACCAATCATTTAAGAAGAATCTATAGAAGAATATACCTCCAATCAATGAAAGCAAAACTGGAAGATGTCAACATGTAAGCGACTGGATTTAGAATCACAAGAATCTTGACCGACTATGCCCAAAAACTTCCTGGGCACTGCAGCCAACCATAAAGGCCCACATCCAAATATAGTGTTTGATGTAAAAATATATATAATATAACACCTGCATACCTTAATGCGAATGCATACCCAAATCGGAACAAAACTATTATGTTGCAACATTGATTAATTAGCCTTTAATAGGCTAGACGTCCTAACTAAAATGAGCGCTCAATGTCAACTGATCGAAGCTTGCTTTAAAACAAGTATATTCTAGTAGAACAGATGATCCTAAAGTTGCATGTTTGATTTTTATTTTGATTTATAAAAACAATTCGAGACACAGAAGGCCAACAAATTAAAGCCAATGCCAAATGCAATAAGAAACCAAGAAAACGCATTTGCACTTTTGAATGTGGTTGTCACAATTAAGAGCTCAACCATGAGATATTGTGAACTGGTTATTATTCTCTATACCTGATCGAAGTGTTCACATCTTCAGAAGAAGAAAAAATTCTCATGGTTTGATCACTTCACGATTGCATCATGCTTGCAACTTTCCACCCATATGCATAATTTTTATTTATTTTCAACCTATTCTCTTATAATAATCATGAGAGTTGCCTTTATGATTTTTTTATAATCATTGCCTGAAAATTAACTATAGGAGATGCAGTTTAAGTTGTTGTCTTTTTAACCATAGGGATGTGATCTTTTTTGAATGCAGTGCGTTACCACTTCTTTTTAATAATAACTCTTACATAGCCCTTGAGAATATCATCTTATAAGAGCATGCCCACTCATCCCGCATTTGCATTTGCGTTTTTTCAGCCGCAATGCAGATGCAGATGTAGATGCGGGATATTGAGGTTAGTCATACCTGTAAACGTCATCTGGGATGAAAAGCTTTGCAGATGAAGTATAACTCCATGCATATGTGAGATATATGCAAGGAGGGTTATATCTAATAAGACGACAAGTTTTTTGACATCTGACCTATTTCTTTCGTTGGTTACAACTACATAGGTACATATGAAGTGGTTGAGTTTGAGAAATAGCCGGTTGAGGTTTGAGACTTCAAGAAAATCCACCCATCACATATGAACCAGTTGAGGCTTTATTCATTAATTTGAGGTATATTCCACAAACTCCTCTAATATGATTAGTAAATTTCCTAAACCCCTAAACTTCAACCGATTCATTTATGATGGGTGATTTTCCTAAAGTCTTGACCTTTAACCAACGTTTTCTCAAACTTAATTATATGGTTGAATCTTGTCTAGTTACGATGCACAATGAGTGGAGGTTTTTTATGGGTCAACATTTGCATCATGGACACGATCATGGATGGAGGCCATTTGTCATTCCTAGATGTAGATGCATATCCAAGAATGACAGGGAATGCTTTGACATGTTCTCATGAAATGATATACACCTCATGCCTTCGAGGGCTAAGGGTTGAGGGCAATTAATGTGTGGTTGATCAATTTAGGTGGGGCCATTCAGGTACATACTTGGAGGCATCCGTCCTTGTAAGTTACTTCCTCTATTGGCCCAAGGAGCACTCAACTACAATTGCAAGCATGTAAGGAGTACAATGCCTCCATCCCAAGTGTAAGGTTTTGTGGGCCCAGTTGCATGTTGTTTGTCACTCTCGAAGCTTAGATGTTGACGCTCACATTGCTCATATTTCTTCAACTTCCAATTCCATACACCTTTTGGCATCCTAGACTCTAATTCTATTTCATTTCATTGTGCATGTCATAACATTACTAAGCCTCCTTATGGGTTTATTTTTATTTTTATTTATTCTTAATTCTTCTTCCTCTTCTTCTTCTTCTCTTAAACACATATCCCTAGCAAGACAATTGAAGTTTAAGGATTACAAAGGTAAATTGGACCGGGTATGCAAGTTAATTTGGGCACATGGTGGTTAACCCTGGGTTGATGTGATAGGTTGGCATGAACCTTTCAAACCTAGTAAGTCGGTAGCAATGGGCCCAAATTATATATCATGGGTGGTATACGTGTCCTTGTTGGGGGGGGGGGGGGGGTAAATGAATGGCACCCTTCACACATGTGGTAGCAACATGAAGTGGAGTTCCAATATTCAACAATAATTTTTGTCTCCTTGTATCTATTATCAGGATCAGTTCCCAATTCAACTAAGGACCAACGAAGGTTGAATGAAAGTTTGAGTAGTATATAATCAATGACCCAACATTGTCGTGCTTTCACGTTGTTGGCTATTAACTAGATGAATTGTTGGGCAAATCTATGAATATACAGGGATCTCCGCCATTGCCGCCACAACTCCCCCAACACTAGTTTAGAGGAATCAAAAACATAAGTATCACACATGCATCCCACTACATATCCCTTCTACACTAGTCAACATATATGGAGGGACCAAAACAAATAGGACACTCTACTTTGATGTAACCATAGAGAAGGTCATCTTTCGAGGTCAAATACACGACATTTGACTTGGAGAAGAGTTGATGCCATTGCCATTGCTATTGCAACTACAACTATTAGTTCTTTGATAGTTCGTAAGTGGTGTGATGTCACTCAATCTTGAGTATGTATTTGAAACATATTTTCCTCTTGATCTTACACCTAAGCCCAACTTGGGGTGAATGGCCACCTTTTGTGGTGTATTCCCACATGGGATCCATCTTAGCTCCACCCACTTCACATGACTTTGAAGATTGATATCTCAATGCGGGATTTGAAGTGGGATAAAGATGGCCAAGTTGAATGATAAATATAATATGGTTCTTGTATCATTTTTGAATCAACTATGGAATAACACCTTGATACCTCAAGCCCTTGGAATTCTTTTCACTTTCATGACTTTTGGGCAATTGCATTCCATTGTCCAAAATTCTCTAAATGCTTACTTTATATAGATATAGACAGCAACGTGGGTGGCTTAAACCTATGACGCTAACATGGATCTTAAGGGAACTAGAGATTAAGCCACATTGGGCTAAAATATTGTAAGGGTGGGTGACCTTCTTGGCACATAATCTTAAGTGCGTCCTACCTTTATGGTACACCTAATCACAGTGGGAGTGTTCATGTGAATGATATATTTTCAACCAATCGTGTCGTTGGATGGGTTTGAACATGATTGGTTTAAAATTTACAACATGTTGCCTTTTTAATCATCATATTCACACAACAATTTAAAAGTCTATTGTTTTTAATCTTCTAAGGGGTTGACGATGCCACGGAGAAAGGACCTTTTTAATGTATGAATTGACTTGATGAACAACCCTTTGGCTATTATGACACTAATGTGATTGAATTCCCACGCATGATTAGGAACTTCAATGTCTATTGGTGAGTTGGTCCTTACCATATCGCAAAAATTGAAGAAAAATACTAGACTGTCAATGGTATATTATGTGGCCCGCATTAACCATATGTTTGAGACTTTAGTTTTCTTGCATGAAATTGAGCCACACTAGTTATGGTCAACCACGCCAAATGCAAATATAGGAATGCGTGCCAATGACACTTGTGTCTTCAAAATTAAAGGCCAAGGCTACAACACCGCTACTATTGAGGTAAAGGAGGTCTAGTAGAAAACTGACCCCAATAGATTTGTGGTAAAGTCATCTCAAGAGGGTCCTCCCTGACTTATTTCGGATCTTTGATGTTATTTCATGTTCAAATAGTTTTCAAAAGGGAAAAAAAGAAAAGAATACATGCTACAATTCACTTGATTGAGTTTTCACCATGGGTAGCATTGTTGCAGGCCCAACTCAAAGAGGTGGGTGTCTAGCCCTCACCCAAATAATATCATTGAAATAAATTTGCAAAATTGTAACACGAATAACTATTGTGAATGATATTAACAATCCACATGAACTTCAAATACATCCAAAATTTAGTGCAACCCAACCCATCTTACATAGTAAGTCACGTTGATTTCTCCTCGAGATTGTCTCAATAATTGGGATACAACTTTGATTAAGGGCCACTCGACACTAGCATTTGAGGGCCATTGACCATGACATAAAATTTATATGATTGATTGAGGAGAACCAAACAATCTACATGGCATCCTACATGGCAACAAGTGGGTAATGTTTCGTGATCTACTAGGTATTGTATTAAGCTCATCAATAAGAGATGGGTCCAACATAAAACTAAAGACCATGACAATCAATCAAATTGTCATTGGCTCCTAAAAATATGTATTGCCATGGTGGACACCGAACCCAAACATCTGTTGCAAACTTCAACGTGATCCACTTTCACTTTACCCTAAGCTTGCCGGCCCATCGATTGTAAGATTAAATTTTTATTTACCATGCATTGCCATGTGGATGATTTTCAAGGGCCCTTAGATATTCACGGTCACGCCTCTTGGTCTATGCGTAAAGTGGCCCTAGAGGGAGTTATGTGATGCATTCCAATTCCCACCCAGCCCAAATATTTAGAGATCATGTGATAACATAGGGTGCTTTAGCATTAGACGGAATCCAACAATGGTCCATTGCTTGTTAGAGTGACATGAGCTCATGAGAAACGTGCTTAGGTACATGGATCGCGAATTAACACAATCTTTTTGCAAACGCATGCATTTGAGTGGTAGGCCCAAGGAGGTTACCGAACAAAAGTATTTTTGTGCCATCTTTTCTAGGTCCTCCGATTGTGAAGTTCTAATGCTTGGATTGAGCGTAGGGGAGGATGAGGGTTGTGTTGTAGGGAAGTCATCATTTGTTTCAATCTTGGAATGTCATCTCATTTGCAAAATGGTCATGGTATGGCAAGGCTTGTAGTATGAACAAATACCAAAAGAATTGTACGTTTGAATTGCACTGACCATTGTAGGTTTAATAGTTAACATAATGGACCACTTATATGGAAGGAATGATCTTCACCTTGATCTCTTATAGCTTTTGCATATCAACTTTGATTTTGATAGTGAACCGACAATCTTCACGATTCACAGTTACTAAGTGGATGAGATAATTTGCTATCCCATCTTACGATCAAAAGTGTATGTGGTGTTGGAAGTGTTCATTACGGACACGGATACGTCAATGAAAGTGAAGACACTCATTAATACATGTTGAATAAATTGTTGTGGTCTACCAATTAATGGCACCTCCATCACCTCCATTAGAATTCCCTCCAATTCCTATGCCAAAGTGGTGGTGGAGTACATTTTGGAGTACTAGGTGGAAGATTCCAAAACTAGAGTGGCTTGGCCACCGCTACTACAATACCAATTGCTACTTTACGCTCAAAAATGTAAGACAACATTGTGTGTGCGTGTGAAGCATGAAGAAATATGGAGAGAGTGTTTTCTAGAAATTGAAAGACGTTCAACCAAGAAATAAGACCCTCTAGATTATTGAAGGGATTTGTGCAAATCCTTATCTAATTGAAATGGATAGAATTTGTCTATTTCAATTTGTTCTTAGCCAACCCAAGGGCACTTGTCACGTAGCCATTAAGGAACCCTCTTCACACTCTAGTCCCGAGACCGGTTTTGGATGTTTAATTGCCTACATGCACAAAGAGATAAATGGTTGGTTGAAGCACGTATTGGTGATAGTGGGTTCAAACATGTGCGAAATCGAAGGTGTCTTGACATTGTCAAGTTCGTAAGGATGAACCCTAGGCAATATACGGTTAAGATTTTGGGTTTAAGCCGTCCTATGAAGTATGTGAAATGAATTGGCTGTCTTGTGTGGAAGGGATGGGAAGGACGCCACCATCCTTCGAGGAATTCATGATGCAAAGGATGGTTTTAATCAACGTTGGACCTATCTCGTCTCTTTTTGAGACCATTCATGTATTTATAACGAGGATTTCGCATCAAATATCAATATTTGAATGATATTACAATTTTGAGACCTATAGGTAGATTTTTTGACCCCCTTTTTTATGTTGATTATTGATATCATGCATCCACCTATATATTAGTTCAACACTGGTTTTAACGATGCAAGGCTTGACCTTCTATTGGTTGTATATGATCAATGATGACATGAAATTATTCTAGACAAGTGTAATGTGCATACCTCTCATTCATGCATGTTGGAATGAAACAAAACACCTTATTTTGCAACTTGGTCACACATGACCAAGTTAAGGAGAACTACTTGTGTTCACATTGACTTTTCGTTTCTTTTCTGCATCTTCAAGCTAGTTTGAGACCTTTCGAACCATTCCAGTGGCAATTAAACTTTAAGCAATAACCTACTCTAGACAAAATATTCTTTCCGAGATTTTTGTTTGGATAAACGAGGAATATGTTTGTTATGCAATGCAATGCAATGAAAATGATTTAAAGTTTGGGAAGCCAAAAGGCTAATGGGACTAAAAGTACATCACGATGATGTCAAGCTGGCAAAATGTTAGTTCCCTAGAGACCAAATGTAGATGTCTTCGTGAGGTAGAGGCTAATGTTGACTGATAGTCAAATTGAGAAAAGAAGACTTAAAACTCCCTAATACTACATTCTCATCAGTTTTTGGAATTTATCTCTGATGGGGTTATACAAGGAACACTCCAACACAAAGTGTGTTTGAAAGTGTGCAATCCAACAACATCCAATCACCACGAAGGTGCACCCAAGAAAATGAGCCTCCGAATGAGCACATGATGTCTTACAAGCTCCGGATCATGACAAAGACATGGTCTAGCTTGTTATTTTGTTCAAAGACCGTAATATGTTCTCTAGTAACTTGTTGTGGAGTAAGTAGCAATATGCATCCTCGGGCTCCTATACCCAACTTAGCCTAGCGCTTCATAATATCCATTGAGAAGTTGAAACTGCAGTTAGCTACTATGTAGTATGACATTTTGCATTTATAGACCTTTTCTCTTAATATGGAAGCAAAAACTTACAATTAATGTGGTAGGGCCACATTCAACTTCAAATGTTTTTTTCTCTCAAAATATAATGAGACTTGCTTTTGCTAGAGCTCCTTCACCCTTGATGGATGACTTTACACACGCATTGCAAAGCTCCAAACCATCCATTAGAATGTTCCGCATTTTCTACTAAGATAGGCGGGTCTTAAGAAGACAATTTAGTTTTTCATCCACTTCTTGTATATGAGATACAAATTTTAGTGCAACACGATGAGCAAATCTAAATTGTGTTTGTAGCCATTATCCTCACAAAACTTTGGAGCTCATGTGAATTGCTCATTCAATTAAAAGTGGTCTCTTTCTTATTGAATCACATGAAATAGAGATCCCAAGCACATGCAAACTCTAATCACGAAATATTTCACATGCATTCCTCTTCATCCATGTATGCTAGTTGTATGACTCCTTCAACTTGCCAACCCATCCAACAATCATATTATATTACTAGGACCGTGGAGTTGGAAGTGCCCACTATATGTACTCATGTACATAGTGTTTGGCTTTTATGTGGTTTGACTCCATGTGTGTATAAGAGAATGGACCGCATGCTCCAAATATGACAACCATTCTCAGCTCAATAGTCAAAATAATTGTGGGAACCTATATGACCATTCAATAAGCATGAGAATCTTTACTTTGATGAGGAATAAGAACTGAGTTCCGACAATTATGAGGAAAGTGGCTACAACCTCAATATGGATTTGTCAACCGTCTCGTACTAAGTGTGTGTGTTAATAGCCTAGGAAAAGCAGGCTAGTTGGAGAAAGTAACCATTTAAGACCATCTACTTAGGAACAACTTGGGACTTGTCTCCTTGAATTTGTCACACTCGATTTCATTGGGTTGTATGTCAAAAGTGTCTAGGTGACCATGCCTAATTCGGTTACTTATCTCAAACAAACACCTATTTTTGAGTGCCGCGAGGTTTGGGTGCAAATCTAAGAACGTACACCACAAAGACATGTGTTCGAAAGTCATTGGATGACATACTTGAATTTTGTCAATCATTTCAGGTCCAATAGTCAACATAAGAAGGGAAGGGGGGGGGGCTATGTGATTACATGACTCAAAAATAGAATCTTCACTTGAACAATGAATAAGATATTAATATGAGTTATGAAAATTATGAAAAAAATGGTTGCGTAGTAATCACATGTTTGAGTACAACCCCTAAAAGAAGAATGTTAAGCCTGCATGAGGTTGTTCGGGAATTGTAGTTTGGAATCAAATTGGGTTATTCCCTTATAATTCTCATTTTCAATTGAAGTTGATAAAGAGTCTTGGTCAGGGTGGAAATTCATCTATTGCAATCCTCCGCCTACAACCCAACCCACACAAAGGATCACTCATTGTGAAGGAGTTTCTTATTTGACGTTTTGTGAGTGGGTGTGCGTCCGTGCAAAAGATAACAATCTCCTCATTGCTCAATAATTTGAGACACAAAGGATAAACAAGAAAATTGCAATGAATAACCCAACCTCCAAACATGCTCAACAAAACCTTCAAGCTACCCCCACCCAACTTGGTGTATATGTTAAAATTCTTAATCAAAGAATAGTGGCACAATAAGTTGTTTTGATTTGAAGAATACTTGTGCTTTGAAACTTGGTTGGAGTTCATATATAGTCATTGTGGCCCAAGTGTGGAGGCGGCTTTGCTTGTCACTCATGGTCTTTGTCACTCGTAGAGGTTGATAAAACCGAACAACAAGCCGGACTCTTAAATAACATGCCCTAAACATGGGACCTTCTATCCCACCCACTTTTAGATATAGAGGGCTAAATGAGCATAAATTTTGCATTCAAGTCACTACCCTAGACATGTTGTTTGGTATGGGCCACACTACTCATCATTGACCCATGACAATGAACATTAAACCAATTATTGTGGGCCACATTATATGTGTATGGTAACACCTTTTCCTCGCCAATGTTTGATATTGTGGGCTAGCTAGTACATGATTTACCAAGACATTAGAGTCATGATGTAATTCAATAAATTATGTACAGTGACATAGATTGTATGGGAGAGAGAGAATTATCACATATGAGTATACCTCTCACCCTTCCAACATAAAAACATAAGAAAAGCTTAGTGCTTTGTAACAAGACTTGACCACACCAACCAATTCTAATGAGTTAAAAAAATATTATCGTGGTATGGCACACGTATTACAAACACCACATTAAATCATATTTATAGTGTACATTAATACATGCAATCATGTTGCTTTTGCAAGTAGATCGCCCCTTTACCTACGCAAATTACCTTGGTTCAAAACGAAGAGAAGGAGTTATCGGATATGAGCATTCCTCTCCTCCATCCAACATAAAAATCTTGACCCCCTATAGGTTTGTTGCCGATTCATCTCAAATGACCTTGAGTAGACTTAATTTGAAGTCTTTAAAACTAATTCCAATCTCAAATAAATTTAGAATAATAACATCCGGGATGCATATTATTTCATAACTTTCATGACAAGTACACTCATATGCAAAAATTCCCTCTCTCCGTTCAAAACCATATCACAAAAACTTATGTAACTTTGTCAATTCATCCGAATAGAAACCCCAACAAAAATTGTGGCAACTGTATGTGTTTTGTAATTGTGATAAGGTAGAAACACCATAAACCGTGAACTCCCCTCTACCCATGCAGTAGACTTCCGTCAGAACAGTGAAGTGCCAATTTTGAAGCCGATAATTGCGAGGTTAGCAACTTGAAATGCATGTACATTCAGTTTAGCCAAATTTAGTCATCTTTGACTACCATCAATCACATTTTAATGTACTCACGAGTTAACCAATTTAGGTGATGTTCTGTGTGGAAATGAGCATTACTTTGTTCGGGTTAAGGAGCATCTAGTGAACGAGTCGGGGGTTTGACAAACTTTCCACATTGAAAAATTGGTAGAATGTTTTTTACGACGAATAAAGACATGAAACAACTTGCATTCTTCATGAATCCTTGTCTTCTATGTTATTTGGAAAATTATGTCACGATTTGAAGACCATGTCTCCAATGCGAATCCCCTTATTTTATGGTGTTTCTACGTTACTAAGTTACATATTCCAAAACTGCGACGGGCAATCTAACTGCACATGTTGGTGTGGGGTCTCTCGATATGCCACCTGTCCCCTCAATGCAACGTGAAGGGGTCCGAGCCCCTGACGGACCGCCACCTGTCAAAGGGAAGGGATGGAGGCAGACCTTCTTTCTTTCTCCGAAACTTCTCGAGAACGCGTTCCCCGAACTTTCGAAAGGGGCTCCCCTTTTGATTCTCCAAAGTGATTGAACTGCAGAGTCAGGGAATTTATTAAGAACAAGGACGTAAGGTAACTTCTTCAACTAAAGGCTCTTTCTCTCTTTACGGAATTAAGAAGTGCCAGCTGGCGGGTGGGTCGGAAGCTGCCGCTCCCGGAAGATGGGGCAGTCGTAATAAGTGAAGTCAGAAAATAATGAGGCGATGAGGTGGCGCTGACGTGGCACACGTTATTAATGTATTGTATGGAGTGGCAATATAGGACCACTTCACACACAAGACTGAGAGCCCGAGACTATCACGCTTCGAGCACTCTCATTGGTGGAAAAGGCGGAGCCGGTCCGAGTTCGCTTCACACTAGGCTTGAGGGACCTACGGAGTATGTAAATGCGAGATGGAAGTAAAGTCGACATGGATTCCTATGTGGCGTCGAATGGATTATGTTTCATGGTCACTTGGATTATTTTCAAAAACCACCTCTTGGAGGTAGGCCTAACACGAAATTGTTGGGAGACCATGGCACTCCAAACGTTGCTCACAACCGTTGTTTTGTTTGATTTTATCATGTGTGAAGACCCGAATGAATAGAAGTTCGTTGAAATTCCATTTGGTTGAGGGTCCGGTCACATCTGACTTCACACCACACTTGAGGTCCCGTGACCACACTACGTGATTTTGGAAGTGGATTTGAGATGGCCTTTATGAGCCCAAAATGGTTGCTCATATTTGTTTTATGTTTAGAAATTACTTGAGTTGCATTTGAAGTTGTTATTGAAACAATCAAAAGTATAAAAAGAGTGAGGCTTGGTGTGGATTTATGTTTTAGGCCTTAAGCCTATTTTGTGTGGTTAATTAGAAGCTTAGGCGCATTAGGGAGTGTTTTGGTTAAGTGTGTAGTGTTTGATGAAGCAAGGGGAAGGGCCTTGGATTTAAATGTTTGATTTAGAACATGTTCTTGTTGGTTTAGGGGGTGAGGGTTTAGTGGATAGGATAAGGTCCTACTAAGTAGGAGAGGGTTTAAGGGGCTTGTCGTTTTGGGAGCCTCCTCTCTTTTCTTCCTCACCTCTCTTCCTCTCTCTCCCCCTCTCTCCCTCTTCTCTAAGAATTTGAGCTCTTAGAGCTAGAAAAAATGTGGGAATTAGGTAGGGGGCTTAGTGGGCTTAGGTGGGGTAATTAGGTAAGGGGCTTGGTAGAATTAGGTAGATAGTTAGGAGCCTGCTAGTTTAGCAAGACTGTGGCAGCTTAGGAGCCTGCTGGTTTAGCAAGACTATGGCAACTTAGGAGCCTGTTGGTTTGGCAAGATTGGGCAGTTTGGGAGCCTGCTGGTTTAGCAAGACTGTGGCATCTTAGGAGCCTGTTGGTTTGGCAAGACTGGGTAGTTTGGGAGCCTGCTGGTTTAGCAAGACTGTGGCATCTTAGGAGCCTGCTGGTTTGGCAAGACTGGGCAGCTTAGGAGCCTGCTGGTTTGGCAAGACTGGGCAGCTTAGGAGCCTGTTGGTTTGGTGATTGTGGCAGCTTAGGAGCATGTTGGTTTAGCAAGACTGTGGCAGTTAGGAGCTTGCTGGTTTGGCGATTGTGGCAGCTTAGGAGCCTGCTGGTTTTGGTGGCCGGGTAGGAGGCCGGGTATGGACCCTTGATGGGCTCGGTCGCGAGCTCGATTGGATATGGCAAGGTCCAAGGGCCACGGGCCTAAGGCACTAGGGGAATTTAGTTTCACATGAATAAGAGAGGGCATAAGGGAATAAGTCTTAGTAGGGATTTGATTGTGGGGTTGTGAATTAGTGTAGGAGGAAAGGGATAAACAGAGAAGAGCATTTTTCAATGCTTGTACTCTTATTATGGAATAAATTGGTGTGCAAGGATTGATGGGAATTGAAATGGAGTTTTATGAAGTTGGTAAGAGGGAGCTATGTGCACATGAATGTGATAACCATTCCCTCACCCGGACTAGGACGCTTAAGGGTGGGTGGTTTGGCCTCACAACCTTTGGACACTTTCTTTTGGGCTGTCACAATTTTATAGTCATGGCTCTTGGCTCGTGTCTGAAGTGGCCCTTAGACTATTGGTGAAGAAGTGCACCGGTCGATCAAGAGTTTCAGCCCATGACAAGACAAGTGCCACCGATTCTAATTGTCTTGCTCAATACTAATTGCAAACTGCGGCATAGTGTCACCAACACTACATGTTAACCCAACATCATTTGTCATTCCTTGTCATTTTTGGGGGGATTATAGATTTATGGTGTTGCAAATACTGTCAGTTGCCAGGTGGGTTTTCATCCAAATTTCAATCATCCATGACAATATTTCATTAGAAGTTGTTGACGGTAGAAGGTAGGGCTTGGCCAATGGGTGAACTCATCCATCATCCATGACATTATTTGTTCACTTATTCATAAGGAGTGTCATTCAAAAAGCTAACATAGTTACACAAAATACATTATGACACTAAACATCATACATTGGGCAATTTTCGATAATATAAAATTGTGACCGCCAATCAATGCTAACATATGTAACCTCGTATTGTCAATATTCTACTTTAATTGTCGTACAATCTTTAAGGTGTGTGTATGTGTGTGTTGATAATGTGGAAGTACATAGGATGTTTGTTGAGATTGACTATTGCCAATTCACTTACATTGTTTTCACTCCTTGTTTGTATCTCTTGAATCCTAAACTCAAGAAGTTGCTCATAGGTCAAATTAAGACAATATTTCATGAACTTTGTAATCATTGAGACAAAAGAACGAGGAGATTTATTGATGGCAAGTGAAGGTTGCATGACCATCATTGCTTCATGACTTTTGTTTTGAAACTCTTTCTTCAAACCCCTAAGCTAAATTCAAATGTCATGAGCTTGTCGACAGGAGTTTATGTGGATTGTGGCTATGGAAGGAGAAATGTTTCCTACCTTCGAGGAATTCAAGGTTGCTTGCTGTGGATTCGGGACTTTTTGGTTACAAAAGTTTCAACCTTAATTCGACAAAGTTGGAAGTTTGTTGAATTGAGTCACAAGCTTAAAGAGACTGTATGCATTGTGAAAGAGGAAGCACTTCTTAAAGTTTGTAATAATTGAGACATATATTTAGGAGCTTCATTGATTATTGAAGGTTGCTTGATTACTTAGTTGTCTCATGAATTTTGTTTGAATCTCACAATGTTCTTAATGTGCTCAATTGTCATTATGCGTTATTTTTTTATGCAATAGTTGCAATATTTTTCTATAGTGATCCATTCTAAGGAAACTAAAATTGGCAGCAACAATTAAATAGTGTGTTGAGGCATATTGTTGGTGACGATGACATTGCTTGTTACTCAAGTTTTTGTGACAAGTTACTTAGTGTTGGTGATGTGTTTGTTTATGGGTTTCTCTTTCCTAAAATATTTACAAAGGGGTGAGTTTTAAACGCCCAATAAATTATATATAGCATTTAACATAGTGGACCCCCTTGGTAAATATTTTAGGAGAGAAAATCTCATGGACAAACACGTCACCAACACACCTTCAATAAACATTTTAGGCAAGAAAAACTCACGTACAAACACGTCATCAACATTGAGTACTTTGTCACAAGAAGCTTTCAGGCAAAGTCCTCCTCGCCAACAACATGCCAACAACAACTTTGGATATTTAGCACAATTGTTTATTTAAGCGTAAAGAGGGTAAAACCCTAACAAATTGATGAATGAGGTTGTAACTTTTTACTTTGAGGAGACAAACTTATATAAGAAGCACCAAGTTAAGAAAGATAGTTCGACAAAGACTTTCCTTGTGGGATGGTCCCACCCACCCTCCCGGGTATTGAAGGATACACAAATTTGTAGGAGAATGGAATGGCTTTTGAACAACAAGATGTGCTAAGAAGTGATTAAGCTTGAAAGTAAGCATAGAATTGTCCAACTTTCTCTTCCTTGGACATATTCCACCACGCCTACAATAATCTCAATGCTTTGAAGCAATCGAGATAATGGTTACCCTCACCGCCTTCCAAATACGAGAATTGCAACTCCAAACCAACCGCCACCATGCCTTCACATGCCACTTGGTGCAGGGACACTCCCCCCCCCCCCCCCTCCCTAACGCACATAAAGAGGTTCTTTGAGGCAAATGGTTGATATGACAAACAAAATGGAAAACAATAATTAAAAAAAAAAAAAACCTCGTGGTGCAGTTCTCTAAAGGCCAAGTTTTTTCTCTGAGTGTTTGAGGTTACCCAATAAACTTGACCTCCAAAGAACTCCCCTAGCAAAAAGTGTTGTCATGTGGCAACTGAAGAGTGCTATCATACGAGTGGTGAGTGGTTGACCTCACCTCCATTATTTGTGTTACGTGGTTTATAATTTAGAAAACACAAATGCATATTAACAAACATAGCATTTCTTCAATGTAAAAAAACCCGACATCACTTATTGAAATTTAAAGTATGTTGAAAAAAAAAGGAGAAAACTACTGAGCAGTAAGACACAAGCAATGAGCAATGCAATGTACATGGTAATACGTTCAATAAATACCTATAACCGTGGGAACCTAAACATTATGAAGTAACACTTAACAAAATTGTGTTGGTTGATTATGCAATTGCTACAGTGGTGGGCCTTGGAGATCAAACAATTCTTTTTCCATTCCTAACACATTGGAAATATCAAATTTGCATGTAAACATCATGGAAATTGGGTAAACAAATTGAATGACATGTAGCAACAAGATGGGCTTTAAATGTGCAGACAAAATCATGTTCATTATATGTGGTTTATTTGAAGAAAAATCAAGTAAGAACATCAAAATGGAGTCAAAACCAAATCAACGTTGTCTACAAACTTCTACATTCACTATCATCTTCTTTTCCCACCTCTGCCTCATCATCTACATAAGGGTTATGAATCCTCTGTTTTGACCTCCACAGATCATGTGACATGGTGGTTGCCATAACCTTAGCAACAATCTCTACATGTAGAGGAAGCTTCCAGTTGGGAGGCAATGAAGCTTATGCTATTATGCTTTAGATGATACCACAACAAATATTTAGATGCACAAACCAACAAAATTCCAAACAAAAACATGTTGGAACATGTAACTTGATCGATGCAATGGTAGACGTACTTACTGATGCAAAACCCCTTTGTTTTGACCTCCATAGAACATGTGACATGGTGGTTGCCATAACCTTAGCAACAATCTCTACATGTAGAGGAAGCTTCCAGCTGGGAGGCAATGAAGCTTCTGCTATTATGCTTTAGATGATACCACAACAAATATTTAGATGCACAAACCAACAGAATTCCAAACAAAAACATGTTGAAACATGTAACTTGATCGATGCAATGGTAGACGTACTTACTGATGCAAGAACGCTTTGACACCCTCCGAATTGGTTCATCGTTATTTGCAAAATTGGTATTGTGAGGCACATTTTCACATATCACAAAGGAATTATTGCCGCACATAGGAGCCAATATTGCATCAAATATGGCAATGTCGAGTTCAAGTGCGACAAGGTGACGACCGCTACGATGAAATGCATGTATAGAAGCCCTTGTAAACTATAATGACCACCAACCATTAGCATTGTTCAAAAAATAAATCAACTTGTTTCAAATTTTATTTGTTCGAAAAACAACGAGTGCAATCACTTTTGTACGCATATGCATCAAGACCTATGGCTACATGTTTAGTTAATGCTTTGATGAAGACTTGGAAGAATGTAGAGTGTTTCTCATGGTGTCTTCTCCAAAGGACGCCGTTGTTCATTGACGAAGTATATGCAGTGACATATTTCTATGCAATTCAATGTGGTAAAGATTGTGCTATAACCTTGAACACATGTAGTTCCCTGGATTGTGCACAAGGTTTCCCTTTCTTTTTGTTAGCCCTAAAATCCAATTTCACAAGGCAAAGCATATAGCATGGTGTTATATTATATTATTATATTATTTTGTCACTAGGTGTGCTCAATTAATACATTACTTACCTCATTTGACGTAGTACATTAATTCCTAAAGCTCATTATGGCAATTTTTAGAGCTATTGGATCCTCAATCCCCTTCACTTTGCCCCTTTAGGATAATGGCCAAGTGGTTGTTTTAGAATGATTTCTTTGTTTGAGCTTCAACCTCTAGATAAGAACCGTGTATATTGAGCTACAAATGTGCTATGCAGATGGAGAACTTTGATGCAAAAAAAAACACGAGTGATTGTGGCGCTATGTGGATTTTGGGTCTTGGTTCATTTAGGGTTATAGATCTTTCAAAATCACAAATGCAGGCTTTCATTATGTTTTTAACTAATGAATCAAGCATTTCTACACCCTGGTATAGCCATCATTAAATTGGAGCCCAATGAAGATGACGTGTTTGTATTGTTTAATTCTAAAGATGATGTTTGTGAGGATGTAGATCTTTCCAACACAACACCCCTTCCATTCATAAATGAAAATTCTACTCTTTCACAAATCCATGTGTATCTCCCTAAATCCCCATACATGCCTTTATACATGAGGCTAACTTGCCAAGGTACACCATCTCAATGTCCTCCACTACACCCTCATCATTCCTCTATTGGCTTGAGTATAGTGGTAGCATTGAGACAAACAAAGTCTACATAAAGGTCAAAGTCATATTTAGCTTCCATTGATTTTGACACCATAAAGGTGTGAGATGTCAAACAATTATATTGTATTTTGACAATAATGTTTTATTTGTGTTGCCCCCTATGTCAATTGAAGTTCCAATTGCATACGGCCATTCAATGGATGGATGGTCAAGATGTGCAACAAACGCCCTTGGTGCACCACTACAAACACCAATATCCATAACAAATTTGGGTTGTCATTGCAGCGCTATGCTTGTGCAGGTCATTTCAATGCCCCAATGAATATTGTGATTACATGCATCGCAATGCGGGTCTGCAAAACAATATTGAATGGGCCAAGATGACTCCTATCCCATTTGCCATTGTTGGTGTTGCACCAGAGAATTCAAAATCGGAGTGTAAGGTATGCCGTTCAATACATGTGTCCACTGCTTTGTGCCATGCTCACATAATATACATCCAGTTAGCATCCCCAAGGATGTAATGGTTTGTATCCATTTGGGAGTGCACTATCACCTTGTGTCCAATGGTACATGTCATGAATCTTTAAATATGGCTTATCAATGTGTAGCAAATGAGGTGATGACAACATCCACTGCCATAAACTTTGCTATAGTCACGGTAGCAAGCAAACGATTTTTGGCAATTTACTTTTGAAATCGCCCATAGTTGGAGATGGTCATCATTAGGTTGGTTCGTCATTGGAGGTGGCCATGGACAAATTCGGTATATTTGTGCCCTCAAATTGTCGTGACTTTGTCTCATGGTCAAAGAGATATGTGCATAGTATTTTGGTGTTGGCGTTGAAAGACCATGCCACCTTCAAATTCATCCATGGTAGCAAATTTTTGGGCCAATCAAAGGACAAAATATTTGTCTTCAATGCGTCAATGATATGGATATTGTAAAGGTCATGCAAGTCGGAGGAAACATGGAGAATGTGTGGATAATATTTGACTGCGTTAAGCATTTGAAGAATTGGACGACGATGGCATGTCATGTGTATCATATCATATATTGTAAGGTGATAATGATTGTGTATTGTGACATGCAATTTGAAGGTGGTGCGGCATAGACACTATTTTGAGAGAATTTGAATGTTGTCATTGTAATGGTGTGCCATTTGTAAACTTCAAAGGTTTCAAGGCAAATGCACATGCAAATTACAAAGCAGTGAGAAAGACAATGGGAAAAGAGACCCAACCCTTCTCACGATGAGTTGTAAACTCATTTTTATTTTTTTTCATTGGTCTAGTAGCTTGGACAAGGTGACACATAAGTATGTCAAACTATCTTTGCAATTCAACACAAACAAATTTGTAAGGATTACAAAGACAATAAACAATGTTAAAACAAAATATCATGTTATACAATAGTGATAGTTGTCATCTTGAGATCCACAAAATAAGGCATTCTTAGTCTCTCTAAGTGGTTGGGATGTTGGTACTTTTGTTATATGCAATGGGATGGTTATATGCTTATTGTAAGTTACCACACCAAAATGAATTAACCAATTAAGATTTTTATCAATTAATTTGTGTGAATATAAGTGATGATGTTCACATTAACAATGTATGTGTTGCTGATATGATATGATATGATATGACAATATATGAACGGGGGTAAATGCCCACATGTAATCTTGTAGAGACATTACACAACAAGTGGCTACAAAAATCCAACAACAAAATGGCTTGATTGTACAAAGCCACAGTGGACAGACATGATCCATGTTTTCATGCATATTTCAAATCATAAATCATGGTTGAAATGGGTTCTACAAGCAAAAGTTATGATTTTGCGTCCTTGACACTTAAGATTGTTGCAATGAGTGGAGATCCAAAGCTACTAGCCAAGGCCATGCATTGAAAACATGTCAATACCGGGATTATGCATTGGAGGGTTTCGAGCCCTCTAGTTTCACCAAATGAGAACTATACCTACCTCTAGGTGCTAGTTGCGATTCCCTCCAACATAATTAAATGAACTACTCAAATCCTTGGCCAAATACTTGGGCAACTTGTCAATGCATAGAAGAGTCTTTGAATTATGTAGAGCATGGTGTAGTTCATACTATATTAATGTTGGGAACAAATTACAATGTGTCTTTATGGGACATTGCAAGGTTATCACTTGTAGTGACAATTTCTACTCCAACTGAAGTAACAACCCACAAGATTGGCCGAATGGGTGGACTACTGTAATGTCTCCAAGCAATGATCTTCTATCCCTTACAATCCTTCAAATGTGTCACATTCATCCATATATCACATTCATTCGTGTATCGCATTCATCTAGATATCACATCTATATGTGTATCATCTTTATCCATTCAAACCACCTAAATTCATCCTACATCCATCATTTCATCTACCATATAATTTCTCTTCATCCAACTTAAATTATCATAACTTCATTTTAAATTCATCTGTCGCTACCGCGAGGGGGGAGGTTTGCTTAAGATACCTAGTTTCCACCAAATTTTATACCAGCTACCCTTGGTTGGGTTGGCCGAGTAGTGTGAGGATTGAGGGTTAAGCCGCCCTTCCAAGTAATAATATTTAGATGAATGTCTTTTTGCTACCCTCCAAACCAACAATCCAATCAAGAATAAATCTAAAGCTTTCACTCTAGCTTGAATATCTAAATTTGTGACTAATTACTATCTCTATCTCTACCTCATGCCTTAAACGTTGCAAAACCCTCAACAACCAACAACTTATGCAACTAGCAACTAATATAACCAAAATCTAAGGTTACTAGAAGCTAATGTGACTAGAAACCTATGCAACCAGAAGGTAAGGTAAACATAGCTAAGGTAACTATGAGCTTATGCAAATAGAAAATTACACAACCAAAACTTATGCAAATAACATGAATACAACCTGAAACTGCAACCAAATGCAACCTTCAATCTAGCATCCAGACGTTTACACATAATGCGCTCCAATATGGGTTTAAAACAATTTTTAGTCAACATTAATAGGGTTTATAAAAGAATATTCAACATTCATTTTTCTAGCATTCTAGGAGTTTTGTGTGTCTACTTACAAGGAAGGGGAGGGGAGAGAGAGAGAGTGAGAATGAACCTTGTGTTAATCTTCGTAGACCACCCCCTCTAACCATTAAGCCTTACCAGCCGTAGATCTAGTCTTACCTACATCTAACAATTAGAATCTACAGCCGACTCCACTCTAGTTATCAATTTCTAAACCTCAAAATTCAATGGCTTTCATTGGCCACCCTCTCGATCCAACGACCTCCATCCATTCAAGGTTTTCATCCGCACACGTTGTAATCCGCTCATGTCTTCATTTGCTCGATGTTCTCATCCGCATATGTCGTAATTTGTTCACGTCTTCATCTGCTCGATGTTCTCATCCACATATGCCGTAATTTGCTCACATCTTCATCTGCTCGACGTTCTCATCCACATATGCCGTTGTCTGCTTACACCTTCATCTGCTCGACGTTGTACCGTGTCTTTATGTATAATATATTTATCTTTAAAATATTAATTAATTGACATTGATATAATTCTTAACAACTAACTTCATTTTTTACTAAACGGTGAGCCTTTACTCAAATCACGAAGGGTTTAGGTGGCTCACACCACCCAACTCTACCAAAAGATGTTGGGCAACACATGCTAATACAAGGTCTTTGGGCAATGCCGAAGTTGGAACTAGCAAATATGACAATCCAACTCTAATATACAAAAGGTGGAAGAATGAGTTTAGCTACACCAAGAACGTGGAGTACGAGTTTTCATTTTGCAATGACGATATCAAGCGGTGTGTGAGTGGCAACAAAAAAAAATTATGTGGTGGACTGGCCTATAACACACCCAACATGTGACTTGTAAAGATAGTTACCAATGTCTCAAAGGAAGTGGTGTTGGCATTTAAGGATGTTGGTTTCCAGTTGTAGCACATAGAAGCGCATGCACCACGTCACATACTAATAACAATTGGGACCCTTCTTATTCCTCACTCTCATTTTTGTTAGCCAACAAACCCGGACAACCACCCAACTACTAGATTTTCAAAGAAAGGGCCTTGTAATTCAACTGCACCGACAATAAATCACAAAAACAAATGAGAAATGGTTGGTCTTATGGACTGAGACTTTGTTGTATGAATCATTCTCAAACCATATCATGCATTTGGAATGATCATCAACATCATTTTCAAGGATGAAATCTCATACCGTCTTACAATTGGCAACAACCCCCAGTGCACAAAGACACATGTCACAATGAAACTGCTTATGTATTCGCATTCTAGACACCACTCTACATTCAATATTTCATAAAGTGGAGAGAACTTATATGAACATTCTTTCGTTTTTTTTCAAAATCTTCGGTTTGATGTCTCATGACTTCACCTCACAAAAAAGAAGATAATCTTCAGCAAGTTACGATATGAAACTTGAGAACAAATATTACGATATAATGCACTACATGTATGCATCCATCCAAATATCACCCCTTTGATTAGGTCACAATTATTTGAGACCCATAAAAATTTCGAGGTTGAAATCATAATCTCTATCTATATATTCAACTATTTATTCATTATAACTTTATTTATAATTTTGATCTATTTGTAAAATAAAACAAATGTAGTCATGTATTTAACAAGACCAACTATCGCATTGCCATCATCCTAGTTATTACTCATGTGCAAATTTGAACACGAGTTTGGAACTTTACCATAGGGCACACATCCACTACACTATTTATGATAGTTAGTGTCACGTACACTACTAGTATGGACCCATGTTGTCACGGTCCTTGCACGGTGTACATATGATACATCAACGTCGGGGAACAATGAGGTGATGGCCTCACAACCATCACTGCTGCCACTACCATATTGTCCATTCTAGATAGATCGACGAACAATCTAAGTAGATGTTTGGATACATTGATTGTCCACAAGACACTATTTGTCATAATAAATAAAATTTTAAAGTGCATAACTATTTACCGTATGCTATTCAATGTATTATCTTGGAGTCCTTAAGATGATAGACTTAAGTTCTAGTATGCAAGAGGGAGATGCTCTTGAGCATACTCATGCCAAGTTTCATGTTTTTACACCTATTGTCAATTGGTCAGGTTACACTATGCAACCTAGGGATTAACCACCCAAAAAAAATGAGCATACTAATCCCAACATATTAGAAAGCACACTAACACCGAGTGTTGTGCGATACAAATATTGATCAAGTTTTTGTCCACCAGTGTAACATATATAGCACATGCCTCATTGTAGGATAAGTGAGACTATTATGCATGTGACACTAATTGTCAATTAGCAGTATAGAGGGCATGCTTAGGGTTTGTGGCGATCATGTTAGGTAGTTTAGTACAAACACACCCAGTAAAATCACTACATTGTTTTTAGGTCTTTGCTATTGATTAAACCGTGGTTTTGAAATTTGATGTGTTTAAGGCCATCGATTTTTAACATGATGATTATTCAATACAAATTTAGAAGGCACATATGCTTACTGCATAGAATTATGGTAAATATTGCAAGCCACATTCTTGAGCTTATTTCCATACTGAATTTATTGGGAATAATATTGTGGGTCCATATTTTAACCAACCCATGATATTGAACATCAAAGAGCCATGTTGTGGGTTACATTTACTTCTATTGGGTTGAAATCAATGTGCAAGAAGATATAATTTTGATGTTGTCACCAACGTGATCAAAGTGTTGCCTCAACTTTGAGTTGCTTTGAGCATATATGTTTTAACTAAGATCATATCCTATTTGCTTGTGTGGTGTATAATGTGGACTAGACAATAGGGTTGCCCATGGTAAATCACAATACACATGCCTACAATATCTAGTATAATCATTGTAGCTAGATTGTTGATGACAAGATAATTATCTCCTCACACAACTCATATATTGATCTTCATTGTACTTCAAATTGCATGGCCAAACCATGAAACTTCTGCATGTATTCTCTAGGGAACTTTCTTTGGAAATTTTGGCAGCCATGTGGTACACTTTAAATAATAAATATTAACTAACTATTCCAAATTATTGTTAAAATATACCCTACTTTGTCTTTGGAATATCCGATGATATTTAGAAAAACTCAGTTCTTACTTGCTAACAATGAGTGACACTCTATATTTGGACTCGCCTATATAACTAGTACTATTGCTAGTGCCCCGCACATATAGATCATTTATTGACTATGTGTTTGTTTGGTATGTGAGCTTTAGGTAAGGGTTGTTACGAACGTCTAACCTTCTCCCACCAATTCATTGATTCAACACACTTCCTCTCGCATAAATCACCATATTTTGAGTCAATATTTTTGCAATAACTTTTTGACGGCTACCAACTTCAAAGTTGACCAATATGAACATATGTTTGCATCTTCATCCCAAATGTCACTCATCTTTGCAAATCATTAGCAACTCTTTCTCGAGAGACCTTTAAACAAAACTTCAATAGCATTCCAAGTTAAGCAATCAATCAAGTGATTCAAAACATGCAACCACTGAATCCCTAGCACATGTGAATGTTCACAACACCTTCCATTTATTATTTGATGCATTGCTTGTTTGTCTATTTTTAGCATTGATGACCTCTGATTATGATACCTCACATTACTCAAGTGGGTTTAAATTGGGATGAATCAACAACAAATTTAGTGGGGCATGTTTTCACCATTCCCCTTCGGTAGGTGTTATGAAACCATTCACCCCCTAGCACGTGATGTAGAGGAGTGTCATCTTATTTGGAAGATCATTGCACCACCTTAAAGCTTGTCTTCAAGTGAATGTTTGGTGAATGTTTGGTGGATAAAGGTACATGAAGCATTCATGGGTTGTATATTGAGATCTCTTTGATTATGTGCTATCCTTTGTTCATTTTGGAAGTAAATTTGACACCATTCATGTGTTATAAGAGTTCTTAAATGTGCCACAATCTAAGCTTTTTTGAAATTACTTGAAATGTAATTTGATTGATTATGACAATGTTGGATGAGTATTCAGATCAAAAGGGTACTCGATCTTGCCCAAGAATATTCTCCATGAGCAATGTACGTTCAACATTCATACCCACTAAACTTTAATCTTTACAAGTATTTGTTATCCAACTTTTTGGTCAAGGGTGTTCTTATCCATCATGCATATTTATTTATTTGTTTATTTCTTATTTTCAAAACCCATTCACAGTCACCATGAGAAAAGTTGTCCATTCAAATAATTTGTTGCAACTTGTCCACCGCAATTCATGGCAAGAAAATATGTAATTAAATCATTGACAACCAAAGTGATTTATTTATGCATTTTCTTAGCATGAGTTACAGTGGACAACTTGCAACAAATGGTTGGAACAAACAAGTTTTCTTCTAGAGGATATGGTATTATTCTGTCCAACACAACACATGCTTCGCTAGAGCTTTGCTTCCTCCAAAACAATGAGTTTCTCTTCCTCTTGTTTCCAAGAGGCCTTCACTCTCATCACAAATTGGAATTGTGGGTTGTTTGTGTGGTCCGATCGTGATTATGGTATTGTGGATGTAATGTGGATTTTACATTATTTAGCGGCAATATGAGGTAGACGTGTGCATTTTAACATTCAGCTACTAACTATTGTTCTTGTATCTTTAGCTAAACTTTGGGATCTCATCAATAGCAAACACCTCAATGGATTTGATGGTTGGGATCTCAATACAAAGATCGAGCGATGCAATATAAGATACCTTATATAGTTAATAATTTGGAAGGCTCTGACTAGAGATGAAGAATAAACTTTTGTTACTCTACATAAAGTGTTTGCCAATGACGTGGATGCATACATCGAAGAAGTATAACAAAATTGGATGCATTATGTTTAGGCTTGCATTTGTGTTTGAACATTGTTGTGTGAAGATGTTTGATTATCTTCCAAGTTGGGATTTGATCTTCACTTTATGTTTCTAAACAACAAAATGTCAATCCATTTCATCATAGTCGTACATTTTAGTTGTGTTGAGTGATGTTGTATTCTAGACATGTACTTTTGTGGATGCTATGAAAAAGGCCCCACATGAATCAAACGATTGAGAAATAGCATTTGGTTGGAAGCCCATCCCCACAATTTCATATTTTTCATGGTACAACCTTAGAGAACCTTTCAATAGCATAAGAGTTTTTCAACCACGACCTTTGGGTTGTGTGTAACATAACCATATCCATAATATCATTCAGTTGGATCTCACAATTCTCACCCCATACCAAGGGATTCTTGAACAAGGTAGGGTCACTGGGCTCAAATTCATGTCGGATTATCAGACATTGGTTCCTTTCTATCACACATTACTCATTTTATTACAATAATATTGTCTGCCAGTTGGATGGGACTCACCCAAAAACTCAAACAGGAGGAAAAACAACAAGGATATTGTCTGACTCTTCACTTGTCCCACGGAGCATGGCCAAAACTTTATTAAGCGGTCAGATGATGGTCTCTTTTCAAAGAAAAAAGTTTAATAAACCAAGAGGTGGTTTTTAAAAATAGTCCAAGTCACCATGAAACATGGTCCATCCGATGCCATGTAGGAATCCATGTAGACTTTACATCCATCTTGCATTCACATACTCCATTGGTCCCTCAAGCGTAGCGTGAAGTAGCGAACTTGGACCGGCTCCGCCTTTTTCCACCAATGAGAGTGCTTGACGTGTAATGGTCACGGGCTCTCAATCTCGTTCGTGTGTGAAGTGGCCCTAAAAGATCCAACCCATGGCTAAAATATCCCTCTATAGTAGATATTGCCACAATCACACTACATGTTTTATATGTAAAGTACACTACACTAAACATCTAATTTAGTATGGCCCGGAATACCAATCATCAACCCACACTAATGATTTGCAATTGTTGGGTGTCCACAAAAAGCAATATCACATGACACTTGTTGCCAGAATTTTTATTGTTTTTTTTTCTCCGGCCAATTTATTGCTAAAATCCAACCCTGGAAATGAAAAAATAAAATCATATTCTGTCGTTATTTCATCCATTTCATCGCCAATAAGCTACAAAATAATCATAGCAATGTAGTGAAATAGCCATCTAATTGGATGAATAAGCTCAGATTTGGATGAACCGTTTTATCATCCATATGTGGTTTCATCGTTTGTATAATTGTTGTTAATGTGATTATCTTCAAATTTTGACGAAAGAAAAAGAAGCATGAGAGTTTGTGCTATATGACAAGACATGATGACCACTTTAATTAATATGGCACATCAATTTTAATGCCACTCTAAGTTAGATATTTAGTTTTTTTTTTTTTTCCCCCCCCCCCCTTCCTCAATACTAATTGCCCCCTCTATACTAAATACATATAAGTCACGTAATCTTTGTACTTTGCACTGGTTGTCGGTCTATGGTAGACAATCGCGGTATCTTCAACATATGGGTTCGAGACATTGTAACTAATTTAATGAAGAGTGAATGTGTACTATAAAATGACAAGCGATTGGTTGTTGTCACTATATAAATCTATGTGGCACATTAAAAGGAACGATTGTGATTGAGATGATTTCATGGGAGATTGAATGTCGTTCACCATGGAAGCCTAAGGGTTGTTTTACACACGTAACCAAGGCCCGTGAAATAAAGAAAAGAAAAGAAAAGAAAAGAAACTCTCATAGTCATGGTTGGCGGTCCGAAGATCATGACCAACAAAAATCCATATCACTTTTCAAAAGTTATAGTCTTACAAGACATAGTGTAAAGCAACAGGCTTAGACCAAGACATAATGAAAATACAAAACATTAGCATTGGTTAAATTCAACTTTATTTGGTTTAGTTATGCATAGAAAAAAGTTTACTTTATTTTTTTCCTACTTCTAGCATGATCACATTAGTTTATGTTGAGGCAACCGAATTGGATTTTGGACATTTAGGATTTCATGTAACTTTCATGTTAGCCCTTTTTTTGACATGCTCACCCATTGTCACTTCACTTCTCTTTTGTGTGTAAAACAAAGTGGGATCACCACTTGTTTCCCAACCTATGAAAGATTTTGGAATACAGTGGTCATGGTTAATGGTTGCTACGGTAACAAGCCTAACATGTACTATAGCCTTCCATAAAATAATAAAAATAAAAATAAGAACATCTTAAACTACAATAAATTCACTCTAGATTAGAGTATGGTAGTTTTTGAAAGTTTCATCTTCATAGCACTATGTAGAACCATAGGCTTCAAGGCTTGCTCACAACAACTAGTGTATACAATATAATGAAGGCCGAACATACAAAATACGTGGCCTTATTGTGGGCACTCCTAGTAATGTTTAAACAATCACATAGATCCTCCCAACTGTGTTCACTGCTGAACTTAAAATGACATTTATTTTTTGAGAACATACTCCAATCTGACATGTCTCATACACATAGCATGTTTTTTGGGTGGCCCTTCTTAGCAACAAAACATGCTATACACCACTCGCATATTGGTGTCCAATTCAAACCACTTGCAATATAATAGCATGTTTACACGAGAGATCACGGAGCACATACCTCTTTCTAGATTCTCTTGTTGGTTGAGAAATGAGTGACAATCCCACTTTGTTTCAAACTATGTCATCAAAATAAGAATGACTCATGTTTAAAAAAAATTAAATTAAATGAGAAAGTAATATGAAATCCTACGTGTCCAAAAAATGGACAACGTTCAGTCTCGGGGGGGGCAATGTGTTAAAAAGTTAAGGATATAGGTGCGAACAACCACTATTTTATAGGGGAGTATTACTTTCAATTTTTTTTTTTTTTCACATGCTATCATTATGTAAATTTCTACTTTGGGTTAATAGAAAAATGGCTTGCATTACTTATAATTTCAAATTACCTATTATTCCATACCCTATACTACTTTAAAGATGTCCAATGCCATTTTTGATACCCTATATTACTCTTAAGCCCAATTATAAATTTTTGCTCCCATGTTTTTAAAATACCCTATCATTTGTTCGCACGTATATTGCTACTCCAACCAATGACTACCCCCCCCCGAGCGTTCAGTAGTCACCTAGATTTACAGCCCTTGATCATGAGTGTATAAACATCCCACAAATCCTATATATAACATAATTGCTATCCAACTACAACACGTTGCAAAAGGATCCCCCCCCCCCTCATTCTTGATGTAACTAGATGTGGGCGTCCCAACCTCTATAATCTAGTGTAGATTGAGAGTTATTGGTCGGTCTTCAAACGACCCTCTTTTTCATCAACATAATCAATTTCAAAAGAGTTTGGGACTTATTTCACAACAAAACATGTTACACTCCACTTGGGAACTATGAACAAGCTTGGGAACATACACCCAACCCGTCATTGAATGTTTGTCCACACCGGTCCATAACTCTTTGACATATTGCATTCTCGCTAACAAAGATCGTTGGATGAAAATACGGATGACGAGAGAGATCATCCAACATTGGATGAAAAGGTGGTACACACCCCATTCTTTTACATCCTTACTTCATCCACAAGGAGAACAAACGTGACAATGCAATAATATCATCATGTGTGGATAAGAACGTGTATTAAGACAAGAGGGAGTTATTGTTTACAAGCGTACCTCTTATTCATCCAATACCAACGTCATGAAACATTTATACACTCCGGATGAGGTTACGTTTGAAAGATGATTTGACACCATGAAGAATTTGAAAGACCCCAAATTAATCTAGTGTAGGTTGTTTGAGATGAACCAAGCATGAACTTATAAGGAGTCGAGTTTTGATTGTTGGATGGATGAGAGGTCCACTCGTATGAGACTATTTTCCCTCTCTCCGTGTATTTATACAACACATTTACATTCATAGTCATAGTTGGTTTTGTAACTCATCAAGTGATGATTCTTATGATTTTGACCTCCATCCCGTGGTGGAATAATCGGCCATGTTAGACGTGGCCCTTTCAATCATGCCCCACATGCCCGTAATCCCAAGTCAAACACATTCTTGTTGGCCATTCTTGATTTTCTTGGCTAACTTACACACTCACACTTTCTTATGCAGGTGCAAATACTAATTTACTAATGAACTTGCTACCATAGTGTAAATTGCTACGTTCTCAATTCCCACATTTAAGGGCGGTTTTATACATGTGACCAAGAGCCATGGGAAGAAATGGTTCGTGATTTCTCATGGTCACAGTCGGCGGTCTAGAGACGATGACCAAGAGATGAAATTCACATCACTTCTTAAAAGTTGTAGTCACAAGACGTGTGGAAAGTGGACTTAGGCCATGACGTAGTATTTTAAATGAAAAAGTAAGTAATAGCTACAAAAAAGAGTCATTGAGAATAATTTGTAATTAATATACCAAAGTAGATTAAAAACGATTGTTTTCTAAAATTACATGTATTTTTCTAGCAAAGTTGCCTTATTTTCCATTGAGACAACCTGTTTGGGTTCTCTGGCTGCAAAATTTGGGCGACCACCAAACATTACCCAATTCTAGACATGTCAAATTCCATATCACTTTCTCATCCATTTTTTGACATGCATATGCTACATAAGCTTGCACTAAACAAGTATGAATGTATAAAGAAGGGAGTATTCAATAATTCTTTGTGATTCCTTATCATTGGTAAGTTGAGAAACTCAACGAAGCATTACATAGCTTGGTGACTCTTGTTTTTAGACATATGGACCCCAAATTCGGGTCAATGGCTCCGATTCAATATAGTAAAACCCAATGAAGTAAATTATGAATGAACAAACTTGGGAGGGGTATATTTTTAAAGCACCCCATGTTATGAACCAAATATGGGATGTTGATCTTGTCTTTAATTCTCATGAAGATAAATACTAGTTATATATTCAAATAGGGTGAATCTTGTAATTTATTCTTGGATGACTTTTCGACATTGTCTTCTCCTCACAACCTTCCACATCCATGGCAATTGTTAAAGCACCCAACCCTCCCTCCTTCATAGTATTTCACTTCCAACCTTTTGACATTCATGACAATCATGACAATCATTCAAATACATTTGAAGGTCCCAATTAGCGAGATTGATTTACACTACATAGTGACTTTTCACCCCTTCCATGATATTGGGTTAAGAATTGACGATTAATGGTTCCCTATGCATGTCAATGACATGCCTTTACATGTATATTATACATCATTCTTATTTAGTGAGATCAAGATCCCATGCACGGAACAATAGAACTTTGTCACAAACGTATCTTTTATGTAAACCTCATAGGTTATGGTCCGGCAAGCAGTGCCTCCTTTTGGAGGTAGTGCCTTTTCGGTTTGATTTCCTAAAACTTGCAGAGGGGTTGATAGTTACAACATGCCCCCCCCCCTTATAGGTTGGTTGTATGTTTATCCTAATTTAAACTCATTGGATTAATTTAACCCCCGACTGGGTTACTTTAACTAAAAATAATAACCCATGATCCATAATAACAATTAGCTTTTCACCCTCCCCTGTCCTCCCACGTAGTAGGTATTGTAAACATTCACCATGTTCTTTTGGGAAAGAGGAAACCCTATAAGAGGAGGCCATATAGGATTGTCATGGGAGTTTGGTTGTTTTATGGATGCTATTTATTGAATGTAAACCTTATACGGTGTTCAAAGGCTAACAATGGATTAATGTAAGAGTGGTGTTCGTTTTTGGTTAAGGAGTCTAAAAACACCTTTGGATAACAAACACTATCTAAATTTTGTTCCTTTGAAGAAACAACATACAAGCCGTAGGGATGGTCGGTTGGTTAGGTTTAGTGGTAAGTATCACTTGGATTTATGGGAGAGAGGGAATTATTGCAACCATTCACCTAAACTAAAACAAAATCCTCTATGTTGCACACTATTTTAGGACTCTTTATGTTGGATTAGAGAATGGCATGCTTGTATGCAATACTTCCATTCCTCCGGATTTTACGTTGTTGGTTTGGTGAAGATTTAGGGCTCAATGTCTCAAGTGACTAACTTCAATCCTACTATAAACATGGAATTGGAGCCTTGGTAAATATCACACATCTTGGTCTCCATAGCCTTGGGGTTTTGTCGTGGGGTTGTGTAATTGGCTAGGATGTGTTTCATGTATGATTAAAGCATTGGTGATCTATACATGTTGCACTTGTGTGAGATATGGTTGCATGATTGATGAGGTGGAGAAGTAGATCTATTGCTTGTTATTATTATTTTTATTATTTTTATTACAATATTGAGAGAGAAGGCCAAAAAGCCAACGTCAATGCATGAAGAACCAAGGAAAGCATGGCCACTTCGAGGGGAGGCGAAGCCCTTCAGACACACCTTGCTTGCTATTTCTTAGAGGCCATGACTATGATGACCTTCTTTGAGGAATTGTAGATTATATTTATACTTGGAAATAATAGTGTATAGTGTAGTTAAAAATAAAAGAACTCCTTCTCTATTTTGGATAACAATATTCTTAAACTTTTGATTTTTTCCAAATTTGGAGATGTTTTAGGGGATATTGTAGGTTATTGGGTCTAACGAATCCCACAAGAAATGTATGTCATATCATCTTTGTTCTTGTGCCACAACTCGCAAAATTGACACCTTGTGTAGATTTCTCTGGGGAATGTCATAATACATAGCTAAATTATACCACGTTCCACGATCTAAAATAACGCACTTGCTTTTATACATATCATTGTTTCTTAACAATTGAGAAACCTACAAGTACGCAACTTTTACGGTAACAAGCCATTGGCGTGTTTTGGAATACTTTTTTATTTTGATTTCATAACATCACTGAGCCTTGCCCTTTTGAGCAAACAAAATATTGTATTCCATGGGGTCTTTGTCCCAACATTGAAACTCAAGCCGTCACTTTTTGAAAATCACACAACGCCTTATTCATGGTCCTTGACTGAATTATTCTCTTGTCTGAGGTAAGTGACATGTTGAGCTTAGCAATATTATGAAGCTCCCAACATTTTACAAACAATTCCAATATACTTCATAAATAAAATTTAGATAAGACAATGGGGTGTCACATGTAGAACATGGTAAGTTAACAAAATGCTTCTTATAGTGTTAGTTGATAATTGGATTGTTTGTGATTTTCAATGAATTAGCTACCATCTATAGTAAATGCCTTTCCATTATGGCCAAACCTTTTCCAACCATCTAAATGATTAAAGGAATATAACTTCTTTATGCTAAATTGTGAATTTAGCCATTTAAATATAAAACAAAACACAATCACTATGTATAGGACCATACTTATTGTGTTTATAGTAAAACCAAACCTCACTATATTATTTATATTTAAATATTTGACCAATAGAAAGAATATGTATATTTCAAAATTACTTTGGAAACAAGTCAATTATTATAAACTACTAAGATACAAGTATCTACAAGGAGTTCAAAATTGTGTGGATGCACTTACAAATTGAGAGTGTAGACAATATGCTAACTACACCTATAATTGTCATTTGAAATTGTTTGATGACGATTTGCTATAATTGTATTATATCACTTTGTGTTGAGTCTTAATGAGAATTGAAAGTGGAATTCTACATATCTTAGCACGACATGTGTTGCAAACATTGTATGACTAAAGTACAAATATCAAAGCGTCGATAGTTCTAAATGTGTCCAAAAACGACTTTAGGTTGTCATGTTCAAATCATGTTCATTTTAGAGAAGAATGTATAAGGGTTGTTTGTGACGTAAGAGTGCAATTATACGTACTTAGGGTTAGTTTGCATGTAGGCCGCTCGCCCACCATATTCTAATGGAAGAGCGGTCTACATGAAATTTGACCCTTACAACTAGTAGCACTTCCACTATTATGAAGTTGGGGATGAATTCCCTCTAGAATACATATTTTAAGTTAATCACATAACAAAAAAGAAAAGAAAAGTGAACGTTAGTCTTTGTAACTGACGTGAATTAGAACCCATTGGCCCTACTCCAAACAAGAGGAGTTAATGACACGATTAGCTCACAAATTATGCCTTAAAATGTACTCTCGCAATTCCAATGACGTGTTTTCCATAAGTAGGTTTAGTACCTTGGGGTCCATTGCACAACAATTGGACTAATTTGAACCTTACTTGATAATACTAATAGCAATACCACTACTACTGATAACAATCCTCTACATATTCTCCTCTAAATGTAACTCTTTGTCGACTCAATATATAACACTATTTGTTTGATGCTAGACCACAATTTCCCACAGGGGATTGGATCAGGTCAGAGCCAATGTAGAACTGCCACATGGCAACATTCCAAGAACAATTACTTATCAGAAGCCGAAGCATACATAAGAATCGCACATAAACCACATCGTCATACAGTAACTTATAGTTGAAGAAGAAAAAAGGTTTGAGAGCAAGTTCAATGCAACGTGTATGTTTGACAAATTTTCATTCGATCATCAACTCCAAAGTGTCATGTGATGTTTTTAAGAAACAAAGACGAATGTCGATTGACATTTACATTTTTCTTCTTCTTTTCAGATGTCATCTTAATGTTGCATGTCTAGTAGTATGTGTCAATTGACGTGTGATTTTTGTGTATGTGCAAGTTGTTGCATGTCAAATGTCAAAAATGTGCAAAAGCTTTGTCAAAAATACACACTTGTTCAATGAATGGAATATATAGGGGGATAATTTTATACTGCATAGAGGGAATAACTGTGTACTATATATATACACACATTTTATCTTTCATTTTCTCCCCTGCAAATTTGTTTGTAGAGAGGGAAAAAGCATGTGGTAGCTGGTTGTGTGGTGGAAACAGTCCGGTCAGCACGGGCAGGCACCGGGGGAACCCTGTTCACACTTTCTGCGAGGCCCGGTCAGCCCGGGCAGGTTTGACGGGGAGTAGCCGGTGGCATCGACAGCCCGGGTGGAAGGCGACCGGCTGGGGCCGACAATTTTTCACCACGGGCAGGGGTTGATTGTACCTCGCAGGGGTTCGGGGGGCTTTATCCCCCGGGCGGGCAGCTGGGGGTGACCAGGAGGGGCCGGTGGTCCGTGGAGCGTGGACCCGGCATGTTTGTGTTTGTTGTTTCCTTCGCCCCTGACACGGTTTCTCGCCTGCTCCTCCTCCGTCTCTCTCTTCCCTCTTGTGTGTGAGTTCCCGTTCCCACTGCCCCGCGCTCCGCACTTCTCCCTCAAATTGTTTCTCGCGACAACCTCCGTTTCCATCTCTACACACAGCAAGGCGTTCCTGGAACGATCACAATTCGATCGGCGTATTAAAGGCCCTTATCGGTGCTGTATCGCGGGTTGGAGGACCAATTGGAAGAAGGTGTGCTTCCTCTTCTGCTTCTTCTGCTTCTTCTGCTGTCTCCGCAACAATTTACGTCACGTCCTCTTGCGTCCCCGGGGTGTAAGAGAGGAGCGAGTGCGTGCTTGAGTGTGAATTTCGCTAACGGACGGCGTACGTGGTAATCGCACCGTGGTAGTTCGTTCGTTCGCGAGAAGAGCCTTGCTTATCGTTTTATTCGTTCGACTAATTGGCGAAGGTTTTTGGCTCGGGGATGAGTCTGATGTATTTCTCGTTCGACTACCTGGTCCTGCTTCTTGCTAATTCTCTCTTTGACCTTTTCCTTAACCCCTGGAAGAGCCGGGGTAGGTACTAAGGTTCAGAGAATGAGCAAAGGAGATCGAAAGTCTTGCCACGCTGACTTAAGCCAGAGAGAGAGAGAGAGAGAGAGATTGATGTCTTCTTCTTCTTCTCCTTTTCCTTTTTAACGAGCACTTGTGGACGGGCATCGTCGAGAGTCGAAGAAGGCTAAGGTTTAGGTAGTCAGTCAGTGACTCTTCTATTCGGCGACTTTACTTGCTTACGTGCATAAACCTTCCTTCCCGGGCTCTTTTTCTGGCTCAAGGATGATGTTATGCAAATTGATGTCTTAAAAACTTGAAGCAGCAGCAACGAATGTTGTCGCTGTTGTCGCTGTTGTTGTTGTTGTCTTAAGAGCTTGGTTTTGGATGCCAAGGTTTATGCCTTCCTCTTTTCTCTTCTCGATTCTGCACTCGTTCTCCAGCCTTTTCTTGGCACTCACTTCTTCCTTTTCAGAGACGGGCAAAGAAGATACTCACTTCTTCGTGATCATTGTAACATATTCGGCAATGGCTTGTAATGGACGAAGAACACTCTGGAGATGTCTTTAGCCCTTGCATGTGAGAAGTTATATTCCATTGCGTCTTCAAGGAATCTGGCACTAAACACGTTGCGGCGGTTTTGTTTAAAGTGCCGAATGTAGTGACTATATCTGTCTCTCTGTATCTTTCATTTTTCTCGTTTTGTTCAGCGGCAGCCTATGATTGCAGATCTGTGGGTCGTTTCTCGCCTTATCTATTGTAGTCAGAAGCAATTGTATATTTTCAGGAGTCAGAGATTAATGTTTTACTGCCTATTCTTCTGTACGCCATAGCTGTCCTTTGAAGCATCCATTCGTCGGAGTATGTATTCTATTTCCTTCGGTCAAAGAGGGCGAGCAACAGAGTCTCTCCGGTTCGAGGTTTCGCCTCACCTGTCGAAGAAGAACCACTGACGGTCTAGATCTCTGCGCGTTTCGTGGAATAGTAGGAAGCGATCGTGAATGCGCGAGAGGTTTCTCTTCGACACTAAGATTTGAAAGGCTTCTTTTGGTAGATAGCTTGTTTCTTCCGCAAGGTTTCCCACAAGGAGCCTGCCTCTGACAAGTTCTTAAAAAGTCTTAGCGTCCATTATTAAAGTTTTCTGACAAGAGAGTGATCTCGGCAATGCTTGCCTTTGCTTGTGCCTGCCGAATTATGAGCAGTGCTCCTGCATCGTAGCCTGCTTGCGACAGAGCTCATTGAGAGAACAGGTTACTGGAGGTATCAGGGAGGTTCTACCCACCGGGGGTTTAATTGAGGTTTACTGTGTGTAACGCCTCTCCAGATCTGTCATCTTTCCCGTCTTTAGCCCTCGCAACGCCTTCTTATTTATGTTGGCCACGGAGACTAGCGCACCTATGGTGCTGCCAAAAGACCTCGTTCTCAGTCGGCTTTACCTTCTCACAAACAACCGGCTCAGAGAAGACGAAAAAGGGCTTTCTAAGAAGGAACTCTGCAAGAGTTTTTACTTGGATCGGGGGTTTAGTGTAACGTTTTTAGAGAATAAGTAAGCAGCGCATTATTAAATTAGTTTGTTCTGCCTGTTCAGGTCTCTCTTAGAAGAAGGAATCATGATCGCTCTCGATAAGTGAAGAGCTGAGTTAGATCTATGGACTAGTCTCTCAATCGAGGACTTGTCGTTCACGAGTTTCTTGACCTCCCGATTTTCGTCGCACTTTCATCCAATTTGCTCGGTCGCCTCTTTCGCAATTGCGCGTCTTCTTCCTTCGTGGAAGCAACTGTCTTACATCTGCCAACTTTAGCACGAGTATTCTGGTTGGATTATGCTCCGCTGCTTGTTGCCGTGGTGCACAGCTTGCTTAATTTAATCGCAGATTGTGATATGTAAAAGTCTTTCTTAGTTATTAAATCGTTGTTTTGGTGGATGTTTTCAGAATTTCCAAATAGATCTCTCGTGCAAGCACTGAACCTATACATTATGTCGTTGGTTGTGATCCTTATTCACACTATGCACCTTCAATGAGTTGCCTGTATATGTACAGGTTTTTAGTCTTGATTCGATAGTGTATTCATCGGCATTTGCTTGAAAATCCTATTGGAAGTACAGTCTTTCTCTAATGTTTGTGAAATGAGACTGCTGATGTTTACCATGGAGACTATTCGTGGAAGATTTGGATCTTCAGAAGAGTCATTGCAACCCTTCTTTAGAATGACGATCTCAAGAAATGAAGATACTGTGTTTTAAGCATAATCACTTGTACCCCTGGTCAGAGGTTTATTGAAGGTTTTACATTTTCTTTGTAGTAGTTCATCCCGAAGCTCATGATCCCTTAAGATTTATTGTCGACTATAATCTCAAGTGTCTTGTTTTTTTAACAAAATGTTGCACTTTATTTTGCAGGCAATCAAGTTAGAGCTTCCAATTTTATGGGTGTCAAGTAAACGTGTGACATAGAAGCAAACAATCAAGTGCAAGTTTGGAACATGTTGTAAATGGCCTGTATGCAAAGGGTAATGTGAGGAAGGATGGAGGCACGAAGTCGAAGAGTTGGTGGTGGATTTCCTGGATATGATGGACCTGCACTGCCTCGTGCTATGCGCTCCTCTCGGGTACAAATTGCGCCTCATCTTGATACACTTTGAATGTTTGTGACTAAATTCTATATAGCTATTGACTAAACATTAATTAGTTGTATTTGGAGAGTTGCATAGAAGGACGTGTACAAGTACATCCTTTTTGTTTTTATTAATTTGTTTCCAATACAGTGCCGAGCAGGTGAAGCTGCCAAACGACAGTCCAATACCCTTGCGCGGACTGGAGTTTTTGATCTGCTGGCCACTGTGGCCGGCCAGATACTACAGGATGATGGAGTCCAGGAACCAAATATGACCAAACAGGGGCATCACGAGGTTTGCAAAGAGAAATCACTCTCTGCAGATTCTCAGCTAACAAGTCTGGAGAGCAAAGACCTTAGCTCTATTGATAAACCTCAATGTAGGGGAGAAGCTCTGGCCAATGTGGACCATACTAGTATGTACACCATGAAAGAGGATGCCTCTCTTCAAGTCAACAGTGACGGGGAGACCATGAGCTGTTTGGTGGGGACTCCATCACAGGAAGAAGAGCGTAAATCTTTTGTAAAGGAAATTTCAGTGGATGAAGGCCATGTTGCACCTGTACATATCAATTCCTCACCACTTGAAGATCAAGTGAGCTTCTTGCTGAATTTTCCTCTTTGTGGCTTTCATTATCTTGTTACAGGCTAATTTTTGTTCGAGAAGACATGGGAGCTAAAGTGTAGACACATAGACTATTGCTTGATAAACACATGTAATGCTTTTGGTACACGTGAAATTATAATCATAACTCGTGATTGTCCTTCTCTTGAACATTTTCAGTAGCAGGATCTGAAATGCACAAATTCAACATCAAACATAATCATGGAATCCCTGATTACTTCTTACTTTTGAATATGGCATTTTCTGATCTGCAATTTTTTATTTCAAGTATGTGCCTTTAGAGGTGTCTGGCCCTCATCATTGACGTGTTGACCACACTGTTTTCCAGGTTATTCCACCTGCATGTGATAGTGACATGTCAACCACACAGGTGGTACCGAGTCCAGCGTCTCCTTCCATTGAGATCAAAGAGGTGTTGTTGGCTCCTGAAGTGTATGGGGGAAGTACAGAAGTTGAGCAATGTCCTCTTAACAAGCTTCATGAGCCTCTTACATCCAAAGAGTTAGCATCAGAGCTCAATATGGAAGAAAGTAAGCAAGTAGCTCTGGAGACTGTTGAGGAAAGCAATAAGATGGAGGTTGATGTGGTAGTCATTGTAGATAATATATCAAAAGATTCGGGCATCAACACTCTTGACATGTTGGAAGGATCTGAAACAAAAATGAACCGTTTTGACCCGTTAGATGGCATAAAGGCTGCATCGGTCACCATCAATGAGGGAATGCAGCGACCTTTCAAAGAATCAGTGAACTCAACACCAGAGATACAAATGCAGTGTAAGATCTCAGAGAGTGAAGAATTTGGCGAGTCAGCGGAGCTAACAGATGTCACTGATGTGAAGGAAGACGAGATGACATGCACAGAAGTCGAGGATAAGAGCATGCTTGTTGGTTCAAATAATCAACCTATGGCTGCAACTTCTGCAAATTTTCAGGTTGCTACTCCAGGGTTGGGAGAGGGCCAAAGCACCAGACCTATGGTGAAGAGGGTGATGAGCAAAATGGATGGAAAATTCTACAAGAGGGAACGTGGGCACCGTTCCTCTCAGCGCCTTCATCCCGAGACAATGACGAAAACTTTAGATTCTTATAGTAAGAGCTTGAAAATTCGGAAGGCCGCCAAAGTCATCAAGCGCAACTATGTTGCTGGAACAAGGACTAAGCGCCATCATGCAGAAATGGAATCAACAGATTCAGGGTCAAGCGAAGGTAGGTCTTTGTTTGGTTATTCCAAAAGAGCATTTAATGTTGCTGTTGTTTATAGTTATTAAAGAAATTGTACAAACGTGGTTTTATTTATGTTCATTTATAGTAGTATATGTGCTTGCATCAGATACTGAGTGATTAAGCCATGACAAAGGAAAATGAAATGATCTGTGTTAATTCTCACAATGTGTGTTTGAGATATATGCCACAGTCATGTCACTCTCAAAGCGTCTACAAAGACAGATGGTGATATTTATACCGGCCTTCTATGAGGCTGCAAACAGCAAGCTAAGAAGGTCTGTATTTATCTGCATTGTGCAAAATTGTTGCAGATTCTAGGTATGGAAAGAAATCTTTCTTCAGTGGAATGGCTGCTTACACACGGCAGAGAACAACAAGAGGCTTGCCAACCAAAAGGACTAAGATTGCTGATGGAAACTCCAGAATAGCTCCAGATTTGCACTTGGATACTAGTGATCTCATGGACATGGGATACGAGTGTGTAGATGGTGAGCCTCCTGCGGCTGCAGCTAAGCTCCGTAGTGGTATGTCCCATGTCCTGTATGATGACATGCCCTGTATCAACGTTGTTTGTCATATTTCCTACTGGGTTTTAATAGCATGCTTGATGTTGTCCTGCATTTGCCACGTTGATTGATATTTTGGAGTCTGGTCTCGTTCAAAATTGTGGAATTAAATGTTGTGATTATGCTCAAACTTTTCATGTCTGTAGATTAATTTCTTGGCGTTTAATGATTTTCAATAAAATGTGTTGGTGAGTGGAGAAGTGGCTGAAACTGATGGATGTTGCTTGCTTATGCAGCTAAGGCTGCGAGTGTTGCCTCTTCCCCAACTGGCAGATCAGCAAGGCTCTCTTCCAAGAAGTCATTAGAACCACATGGTATACTTCATAGAAGATCGAGGGCTGCCCTCAACTGTCCTTTAGAAATTTGGGAATTGTGGCCACACAGGCCTTGTCATCTTGTTTGTTGTAAATTGCCAGTTGTGCTCGACACTGTAATTCACAACACTGATATTCTTGCTTGGTCCTGGATGATGCAGTGAAGCTCAGTATCAAATCCTTTACTGTTCCAGAGCTTTTTGTGGATTTACCAGAAACAGCAAGTGTTGCAAGTCTCAAGGTGAGAATGAGTACATTCATACCTCATGAGGATGTGAGGTCAGTGCTTAATAGTAGAATTTGGACAGCATTGATTTTGTATTGCAATGAGTTACTTGATTCTCATTTCTGAGTTCTATCTCACATCCAATTTGTTGACTTTTGTTTACTTCAGAGAGCAGTCATGGATGCAGCTATGAATCTGCTAGGGGGGGGCCTCCGTGTGCGAGTGCTAATGCAGGGAAAGAAGGTTCCTGATGAAGCTGCGACTCTGTCACAGATTGGCATATCTCGAAATGCAAAGCCAGAGTCTCTGGGATTCATGCTGGAGCCTAGTCCTGTTCTGACCTCAGCCTCTGCGTCAGCTGAAGATCCCTTGCTTGTTCTCTCACGCGCTGCCAATCCACCAACACCTCGGTAGGCACTAACTGGTGTTTCTATCCTGATCCTTGTTAGCAGTCTTCACTCCTTTATCCTGTCTGTTGTGATTGTTGTCTGTGTTCTTTCTTTCTTTGGGAGAGATCGTTGTTATTGCTGTCAGCACATTTGAACTTATTGTTCATCATATAGGATCTGAGACATATTTATGTCCTGTTGCAGGTTTCCTGTATATGGTGTTCCTGGACTTTCTGGTGTTGGTGATGGAGGTATTCGGTGTCCAATTAAAGGACGGCCAAGCAAATCCAGTGGAACTGTTGTTGATCCGGATCCTTCCTATGTGCCACCTTCCCTCTCCAGTGATGAAGAGGGTTACATTGATGGGAAGCGCGCAGGGGTTACATTCTCTGTAACTCCTGATGAATCTGTGAAAGGATGCAGTGGTAGTAAGAGTAATAAACATGTGAATGAGCGAATGGCTCTTTCTCCTCACCCAACCCGTGTGGCTGCAGCTGGGGCTTTAGCAGCAATACGGGCACAGGCTGATGCTAGTAGTAGGCGTGCAAGGAATGAAGTAGATTCATCGTCTACTCCACCACATACTTCTGTGCATAATGCAATTGTGGCTGGCTCGGGAGCTATTATATTGCATCCAGGTCTGGGCACTGGTGAAAGTCTTCCAGGCATGGCTCTGGTTCCCATGCGCAATAAGATATCCCGTGCCCTTGATAATGGCAAGCGCCGTGTGCGGCGTCCTTTCAGTGTTACGGAGGTGGAGGCTCTTGTCCATGCTGTGGAGAAGCTTGGGACTGGCAGGTATATGTCCTCCCCATGCAGCATTTGTTTTGTAAACATTCAAGCAAGTGGGTGGGTGGTGCATTTCTCTGCACACATTACTTGTGAGTGATGTGTCCTCTCTACTCTGATTGTTGTGCTTCTTACGCTGCACATGTACAGTAGTAAGTGTTCAAGCCTTCTATTCCGAGTCTATGCTGAATAGACAATGTGAGGTCTTGTTTGAATTGGACAGTCTGATTTTGCAAATATTAGTGCCGATTGGAATTGAGGCTGCATATTGAGGCTCTATCAGTGAGGGAAGATGTTGAAAGCATTCATGAGTCTCCAGCACTGGTTGGTTAATCTGGTACTGAATTTCGTTTGCTTGTGGAAACAGGTGGCGTGATGTGAAGTTGCGTGCTTTTGAGCAGGCAAAACATAGGACATATGTCGATCTCAAGGTACACCTTTCTTTGTCGTTTTATGGACACATTTTAGAGTCAGTTATATTTGTGCTATTAATTTCCTTCCTTCCTTGTGCGTGAAGCTTTTCTGTTACAAGTGGTACAGTGGTGCCAAACCAAACCATGATTGGGTATTTGGGTGGTGGATGATCTCTGGAGAGTTTTTTCTTAGCAACTGCTGATTCTCATTTTACAGGACAAGTGGAAGACTTTGGTGCACACTGCTCGGATTGCCCCACACCAGCGCAGGGGGGAGCCTGTTCCTCAAGATTTACTTGAGAGGGTGACTCGTGCTCATGCTTTTTGGACTGCACATGCAGCCAAGCAGCAAGCTGACATTGACTTCTAGACAAGGAAGCACCTACTCCTACAAGGAAGCACACAGATTCAAGATGCACAGGAATTTGTGTTCGATCCAGTGGATGGATTTCCGGAGCTTCTTCTGCAATCGGTACGGCAACAAATGCTTTTATGGACCTTGCCTCCCTGCATATGATACAGAGGTGTTCCATGCCGCCTGTCCACCAACAACATTGCTTCCTGACATCTCATCGCATGCCAGCCGCCCATCCCACCTGGGGGTGCCTGTAAAGTGTAACTCTCAAGGGCCCAGTTGTTCATTTCTAGGTTTTTCTGTTTGTACCATCCATTTAAATCTCTGTAGGACATCAACAATAGCTGTGACTACTGTCCATGTTCATTCTTCCCATGGAAACAACAATAAGAGACACATCAGCCTGGAGAGGACTCACCCCATCCTAGCACAGCATGGAAAAAAGCCTCTAGAAGACTAGAGAAGAAGACTTGGAGACGGGCTTGTTTTTCCCCTTCCCACCTTCTTCCTCCCAGGCGTGCTCTCCCCCACAAAGATCGAATCCAGTTGAAGTGGCTTCGGGGCTTAATTCAGCTGCGGTAGTACATACAGAACAGGCAGTTCGCATTTCAGACTGTAGATGGGTCCCCATTTTTATGCTGTTTATATTGTATATCAATTGGCCCCTCCCCCCCTCCTTTGTAGTGTAGTCTTAGTTTGTGTCCTTTTTAACACACCTCAACGACGAATTTGCCGACATCCCATCCCACACCGCAGTCTGCCATTGCCCCTGAGCTCAGCTCCCACTGCTTGGTCACCACTGGAAAATGGAGCCTCGTGGATTTCTCCGCCCTTCCTTTTGCAGGTCCTTGTATAGGGGTCCAACCCCAGTTATGATTGAATTCAGCATTATCTTTCTTACACCCCTCCCCTCAACTACTCCACTGCCTCTTCATCCATCTCTCATTTCATTTCATTTCATTTCATTTCCCTTCCCTTCCCTTTCCGAGTCCTCTCGATCAATGTGCTGCCACAGCAGTGCACTCTTACTACGCCCTCAGTTTCTTGTGTTCCTGAACACTAGCTGTCGTGTAGCAGCTCGAGTGTGTGGCCTTCAAGTTTTCTATGCCTCTTGCTACCAGAGAGACGTTATGAACGCAGGTGGCTAAGATACAAGTGAGCCAATTTTTATGATGTTTTGTCAGGCTCAAATGTCTAGCAAGACGAGAGAGCTGAAGAGATTAGATGAAGCATTGCTTTATCCCTCAGGAGTGGGGGATGATGAACGAGCTGCGAAAGCAATACGCACTCTTTACTATGCCCTTTTTGTGTTCATGAACTAGGTCTAGTGTCCCAACTCGTGGCTTGGCATAACAACTAAACCTTCAACTTTCCAAGGTTTCTAGTGGGAGAGAGAGCTTTGAAATTGGAGTAAGGAACCATGGTGCACATCGAATCCCCCCCTAAAAGCTTCCAATCCAGTTAGGGTTAGGCCTGGCCTGTCACGATTTTGGCCCCAATTGGGAAAACCGATACTTTAGGAATGGAAGAGCTGCAACTATTTTACGTCTAAGCTTTCTAGCATGCTGCTATTGTTACTCAAGGGAATAATACAGTTGTATATAACGCTCCACCATGCTCAATGTTTGGTTTCTATAAACATGGTCCTCCCTTGTGCACATTTAGTCTCATTATTTAACATCTACCCCTGTTGATTCTAGCATCTATCAGCGTCTCCCAAACCCGATCCTGTGCGAAATGAAACATAGTGATTCCTTTGAAGAATGTCGCGTCACAATTCTCGGCTTTCAGCTGTTTCAGTTCATCATTTTAGAACTGGTATGTAGGTAATTCCAGATGTTCGAGTAGTCTGGAATTATGCACACATTGTGCGATAACAAACGAAAAACACTGCGATCACACACACAATCACACGGTTGTAAATGCATGAAAAGAAACCAATAACACTCGCACATGACGCACAACGACAAAGATGTGGGAAGAAGTCTTGCTTGATATTTCGGGGATTTGGAGGATGAGGTCAACCCCTGCTTTAGTTTGGAACTGGCCACAATGTGCGGAATGACCTAATTCCCAGTTTTAGAATGGAGTCCATATAGAGAAAAGATATTGTTTGCCTCATGTAGAGTACGTGTGGTGTCAAGAACGTGCCCTATGGATTTGTGGAGGGTGGTGCACAAGAATGATTTTCCTTTTCACAGCAAGGGAACGCTCGAGGGTGGTGCATTCCACTGTTGAATGCCTTGATACTTGCGCGTTTCGTACGGTGCATGTTAGACTTTGTAGAAGCAAATCTTTGCGTTCAACTATTTTAGTTCAACGCATAGAAACGCAGTAGATAGATTCTAGAGAGAGGAGTATGCTTTGCTTGATGTGAAGTAGGGTATGACCCTCGAGACTGTCCACTATGAATACTGTATGTTGTGCTAAATTATCCATCAGTCGGAGAGTTGCATTGACAGGGGGAGAGAAAAACTTGTTGCAGCTTATGCCATCCATGTTACAAAAACCTACCCCCAGTAGATTTGTGGTTGATGCATTTCAAATGTGGCCCAAGATATTAATTTGGGATATTTGAAGCTAATTCCGACGTCAACCTTATCCAAAATAAGTAACCTCCAACATACACAACGTGCTAGGACTGATGAATGGAGTGAACCGGTCGAGTTTGAGAAATAATTGGTTGAAGTTCAAGACTGCAGGGGACTTACGGATCATTTTAGAGGAATCTATAGTGGAATATACCTCGGATTAATAAAGAAAAACCGGAAGATCGAAACATGTAACCCAGTTGGGCTTGGAATCACTAGGATTTATGCCCAAAAATCTTCCCGGACACTGGTTGAGGAGATTTTTGTGAGATGAACGAGGGGACAGATCTTATGCAATAGTTCTAATTCCTTTCTCAGCGAGGTGATGTAGGGTGAAGGAATCAGAAGCTCACAAAATATCTTCAGCATACATGCTACACGCTTAGTAGCAAATTGACCCTACTTGACCGAGAATTAGTGTGGGTGGTTCAATGAACGTGTTGGCTGGTCGGCGGAAACAAGGGAACCGGAAATCCAAGTTCAAAATTCCTCAAGTTGTGCATAAAAATGTGTGTCCGAGTTCTGAAGAAGTGCACATGGTATTAAAGAGGTTAGTAGTGTTAACATGAGTGCATGATAATGGAGAATTAGCGTAGCATGTGACATTATGGAGTAACACAAAGTCAACTTTGCAAAAATGATGATAATGACAATGATGACAACGAGATGTGTGCAAGCGTGTGGTTTAAATGCTTTGGTGGATTATTTTAATGTCGAAACCTGTGATATATGGGAGAGAAGGTGGCAATAACGAGGGAGATTTAAATTGAGCACATCCGTTCCCTAGGGTTTCATGATATAAGAAAGGGAGTGACATTACGGAGGTTAGGGTATATTCATGTTCAAGATCATTGAGCCTACACACCAAGACTAGAGCTTACTCATCCATTGGGAAGGCGTAAATGTAGAGAGATATTTAACCGATTTGATGGCAAAAACTAACATCAAAGATCCCAAATTAGACTAGTGGAACTCATCTGAAATGAATCAACCCTCATATATGGGCGTTGTTTTTACTAGAGCCCCTTCATCCATGATGTTCACTTTACCAAGACGTCATGAAGCTCAAGCAACCAATTGATTTAAAGCGTACGTGTCTTGAGTAGGTTGTTGCAATTTTGTTCACAACAATAATAATTGGAAACAGTGAATTATTGACGAAAACTACCTTGTGTTGATGTTGAAATGAAACATTATCTAAGTTGACACCAATGTTGTGCAAGTATCTGGATCAAATTGGGTACCAACAAGGTTATGTGTACATGAATAGCACAATTGACCTAATTGTCATCATATCCTTCTAAACCAATATTAATATTCACTTCATATTTACACATATACCATTATAGAAATGGGCATACATATAACAAACTGGACTACAAAGTTGGTCACAAATGCTAAAATGATATCTATCTATCTATCTATCTATCTATCTTTCTTCATGAACCCCTCTACAAGTTCTCAAATTTATGATTTATGAGAATGACATCTTCAAAAATAATAATAAGATATGTCCACAAAACAAATGGTTATATTTGGTTCTAAATGCACATTTCATGATCTGAAATATTTTGAACTTGCATAATTTTTCAAAAATATCACTATATTCGGTAGTCAGAGACTTTTTCATGATTTTGAGAATATTTAAGAACATAGTGTTTCAAATAAAGAACAAGAAAAACACAAGAATATATTCAATGTGACTTAATAAAGTGATTTGCATGGGCTGCACTAACCAATTTAGCACAAATACATGTCATCACAATAAGAAATTGAACTAGATATTCAATCATTTGCATCTATTTTGAGACTTTTCAAAGTCTCTAATTAACGAATATAGTGATAAATCCTTGAGGCCGTGATGAGCATGAGACCTCCATTGAAAAGAAATGTGGAAAAAACATTTTATTTAATTTAAAGCCAATTTTGTTACAAGACTTCTCGTGGTGTTGCAAATTGCTTTTTCAAATTTCAGCTACTTCTACCATCTCCAAAAATATTCACACACTTCTTTTGAAGATATAATTCAATTTTAAAAAATAAAAAATAAAAAATCAGTAGACTCTTAAAAAAATCCTTAATATTCAAATCTAGAATGTGATTTTGAACCTTTCTATTATTGAGCCTTCATAGGGTATATCGATAGTCCAATTTACTACGCTTGCACCCAATTCCATTTTATCACATGTATACCCATGAAAAAAATGTATGAATGTGTATTGCCATAATCCGACAAGCATAAAAGTCTAAGTAAAAATCTTTCAATACCCTTGTACATTGGTACATGAAAAATTGAATACCCACATAACCCCAGGGTCGCAATTCAAACAAATAATTACAGGGGGCTCGTCCAAAAATTTCACAAAGGCATAGATTATATACACATAATCGTACATATAATCTAGACTATGTTTGAAATTATTTAGATTCAAGAGTTTCAGAAGAGAAGTGGGAGAGAAGCCACTGAGAGGTTGGGAAGAGAGTTAGGGTTAGGGCTTACAAGCCAAAATAATCTAAATTATCTTCAGATTTTTGTACATTATATAAATTATAATTAGGTGTGATGGAGACCAGATTATGGACAAGCCCCCCCCTGTCCAAGAGAAAATCCACATTATTTTCAAATTATTCATGTATTATAATACATAGACATGTTCAAATCAAAAAAACATTACGTATTATGAACGATCTCAATGTGCACTACATCACTTTATTCTAAAACCTGTAAAATTTTCTTTGGTATGGATGTATAGGGATAGTATGGATGGATTATCTGTTACAAATTATTGTGCACTAGTTGCCACCCCGGGCACATAACACTAACACATCACACTAACACATCACACTATTAGCGGGTATCGTTTAAATAACACAACCTCCACATATCATTTTTGTTGCAATCTCATTGAGTTGAACTTTGATGTTTGTATTTTGAGACTTGATTTGAAGGTTGATTTTCAAGCAGTAAGGTCTTCCGGTCAGTGATTTTTCATCTGGTGATCTATCACTAATTTGTGAGTCTTAAATTAGATAATAAAATATTCAGTAAGTTTATTAGATTTTAAAACTGATGAAATAGAATACAAGAAAACAATAGAACCGTGAGGCTCTGTCCTTTACTATGAATGACTACAATTGTAGTTGTCCTTTTTGCTCATGCCAGTCCATGACTATTTACCATACCTATAATCAAACCTTTCTTGGATTTTGTGCACCTTCTTCTCAAATGCGGGTCAAGGACTGAAGCTACTCATTTATCACCTGAAATTTTAAAAATAAATAATTAACAATTGCCAAAATAACTATAATTAACTAGGTATAAATAATTATAGCTAACATCCACATTAATATAAACTATACTAAAAATAGAAGGTTCAAGTAACGTCCAAGTGCAAACGCAAAGCGGTTAGGAAATTTGCTCTTGAAACAAAGAAGTCGACGCATAGTCTCTGTCCTACAGACAAAATAAAAAAGATCCCTAACTATTATAAAAATTTGGATGAAATCACCAACTTTTGGATGAATGTGTATGAATTCAAATGAATTTTTTTTATAGTAATCCACATGTGGTTTTGTCACTCCAAAGATTGTAGCCAAGGTTCCTCCTTCAGAAATTCAAAAATTCAAAAATAAAAAATCACTGCTTCTAGTATGCGTAATTTCTAGATTCGTTGTAGGAGGGCAGATTTCTGAATGAGGTTGGCTTGTTTCTCCTTTACCTTGATAAAGATGTAGTTGCTAGGTTTGGGGCCGTTTTACTACACCCATAACTAGAGGTCGCAACTAAAAAAAACTTAGGATTTCTCTTTGGTCATGACTAATGTCATTTTGGTAAATATTAGCGCTATTTCACGTCATTTTTTGAAAGCCTTGGTCATAAGATATAATATAAAGCGGACTTAGACTATCACTTCATTGTTACCAAGGGTTAAGTCAAGTCCACTTCAGTTTGGACTATTCCAAGTGCTTTTAGTTGAACCCTATCCACAACGGTCTTGCATGTTGCGGGTATGTTACAAATGTAATGTATGACATCCTTCCACATCCACAAGCACGAGATGGTGGTGTTTAGATTTTGATGTCTTTTTTCACATCATAATCTTCGAGATGAAAACCATGTTGTTGGATCTATTCCTCACGGTGGAGTAGATTGAAATGCATGCAAAACATATTCATCTTTTTTATTGATCATCAATAACATAGACATACCCAAAACTAACATACAATCTAAAGCCAACACTATGTACCAAAGTCATACATTTGGAGTCCTCAGATGTATGGTCGTGCTACATTGTGTTGGATTTAGCTATACCTACTTTAATTCACTTCTTGAAATAAATTTGATGGGTGAGTGATAGAATTTTGTACTCACATGTTGTTGAGGGTGGGGTTCGATTGATCGGGAACGATGACACATGAAAATAGTATGAAAACAACATCCAACCTCTGCATTGGAATTGAGCACCAAATTCCTAATGTTGTGTTGCTCTAAAGTTACAATTTTTAGCATGCAGTGTGTGCCTTATTTGCAAAGATGGAAGACCAACCTGTACTTCGAGAATTACTTAGAATGATCATCTTAGGGCCCGTTTACACTAATGACCACCTCTTTCCAAAATCTCTCTTTGGTTGAGGTATAAGTGGTGGTCCCATTTCATTTTTAAAGAAGATCATTGAAAGTAAGAGCGATCATGTCAGCATATGCATGAGAAAGTGCCATGGAATTTTCTATATGTATGTTCAAATGTATATAAAGTATGGTGGTCATCCAAATTTTGCAACAAGAGAACTCAAACATGTTGGCTTAGTAAGAAATGAAGGTGACCATGTCAACTCTATTAGCAGGTTCGATTTTAACACTATATGATATCATAAAACTTATTAAAGATACATATCTATTTTGGGTATATAGCATTTTTATTTGCATAAAAACCCTATGGTGCAGTTTAGGTCCACTTTACACTATGTTATGTGATGAACACTTTTGAAAAGTGATGTGGATTTCTCTTGGTCATGGTCGTCAAATTTGTCAACCATGGCCAAGAGAAATCCTAAAAAATCATTTTTTCTCATGTCCCTTGGTCACATGCATAAAATGGCTCTCAATACATCTATCACTAGTTTGGATTTAAGATCTTCAAGCCAATTTGATGTTTCCTAGAATCATATTATATTTTCTGGTGGACCCAACTGCACAACTTGAAGAACTATCACATGATATATTCCAAGGACAAGACAAATCTAATTCCATTCACAACCTGAAGTTGGAGATGGCTTATGCCCTTTGTGATGAACTCCAAAGTGCTCAGTTTCTAAAGTCTCAACCATACTTTTTGGGCATGCGCTATACATGTACATTTCAAAATTGAATTTATGATCCTAGGGTTGAATTGTACATGTTCTTCACATTTGTAGTAGTTGTGGCAAAATAGGTAGAGGTGTAGGGATAGAAGAAGGAGAGTTAAAGTGAAAAGGAGGAGATAAGTTGCTCATCTCCACACGGTTTATGCCTTTTGTGATGAACTATGAAGTGCTTAACCATTTACTCTTGAAGGACCGCATCTAGAGTGATGAAAAATTTACAACAGTTTTCATGACTTTGAGTGGGGACGTTAAAGTGGGTGTTAGTTTTGGATTTTCTAAAATCATCCTCATGGATTGGATATAGTAGTATTGAGGGCATTACCATTTCACTCTTATATCATTTGAGGTTGTTTTCACTGTCAAGATTACGCTCTGATATCCCAATGATAGAATAATCCAGGAGGTGTCCAAGTCTAGTTTTTGGTTGGTGTTACTTTCTTGATGGTTGTATTATTATATTTGAGGTGATCTTTTTCCTTTCTAGACATCAACATGTGAGTTTAGCCCATCTACAAAAGAAAAAAAGAAAAAAAAAATTGAGTTTATATACTATGGTTCCCTAGGCTTACTTTGGACACATGTCAAATATGGGTTGTTTTGACAAATTTATTCCACAAAAAACACGTTTCCCAAGTACTCAAATCCAAACAGTAAATAAAGAGATGCATACATTTAGAAACAAGTAGTTCTTTTTCAAATATTTTTTCCAATTTAGTTTTAATTGGACCTATCCACATCTACTTGCCTCAGTGTGAAAACACCTTCAAAATGTCCAAATATATGTCCAAAAACCCTTGATGGCACCATGTTTTTGAAAGGTACAAAATAGCAAATCACTATCAAATGATTTTTTTATTTTATTTTACCAGAAGATAAAGACTTGCAAGACTGAACCCCTCAAGGTTTATGAATCATTGTTTGGCTTTGAACAAAGTCCATGCACCAAATAAAAAATGTGAGAAAATCCAAATATAGCTTTATGGTCTTTTAGTGGTTAAAGTTCCAACCACCATTCTTGCGCATGTTCTACCCACGTACATTTCAAAATTTAGATTTCGACACTAGTAGTTGAACCTAACATGTTCTTCACATTTGTAGTAGTTGTGGCGGAGTAGGTGGAGGTGTAGGGATAGAAAGAGGAAAGATAAATTAAAGAAGAGAAAAATGCTCTTTTGTACATGGGTTGGGATGGCAAACACCAAGGCTTTGTAGGGCAATAATAAATATTACCCATCTTCGAACACTTAGCACTCAAGGGGCCCAAATATAGTATATTTCTATTTTAAATCAAATGTTTCTAAGAGTATTTGATGAAAAAAATGACGATGTCGCTAGTTCCAACTGTATGGATGTAGATCAAAGTTCATCTTGTGCCAATTTCTTTGTAATTTCATTCCAAAGCAAGCATTTGATTTGGTCAACATATTATAAAACACCTTTGATGTGACTTGGAACACCGATGCTTTTGAACGGTCGTCTTATCTCTAAATTCTTTCATTTGAGTTCATGTAAGATAATATATCAAAACATGATATTTTATTATAATCATGAAAATGATTAGATAAAGTGAACATGCAAGGGAAACTTTTCACTTGCCCCCTCCAAATGGCACATATCAATATTAAAATCAAAAATATAAATAATATCCATATCCATATTTAAATTATACCATATTTGACAACACAAATTATGTATTCTAATCAAATATACCGATATTTTTTTGTTTTTTCCTTATTTGATACCTAAATCATATACCATCGTCAATGGTTAGGTGGAGCATCGTGGAGCCTTAAATTTGCTATAGCAATGCCAAATATGATCCCCCTTATTCAATTCATTAGTTGAGGGGACCAGTCACGGGAGAGACTAAGAGGGTAAGTCATCCTTTGTGTATCATGCCCCTATAGAGTAGAGGTAAGTCTCAGTAAAGGTGAAGTGTTAGTGAAAGTGGTATTTTTCATGTGGTTGTTAAAAAAACGTTATCCTCAAGAGTTCACTACTTAATGATCACTTGATAATACACACATTACCAATTGTTGTTCATGTGTATTGATGTTTGACATTTGTAAACGAATGAAATTTCAAAAGATTGACAATTCAATAATTTTTGCACTAGAATGAGATATCTATCTTCACAATCAATCCAAATTAAATTAACCAATTTAAAAATACACATTAGAATGACTTGATAATTCATTTAAAATTTTAAATGCTTGTGATTGGAAAGACATACACCTTTGTATCAGATTGATTTCTATGAAGCTAATGTTTTTAAAGAAGACTTCAAGATCTATTTTCACATATTAGACATAGACTTAAGAGCAAGTTGTGATAAGCTTTTGAAGTGAGGTGTATTCATCTACTTAAGATCATTACAATTGAAACACTTTGAAAAAAAATAGCTATTCTCCACTGGCTTAAAAAGATGGATTAGAGTGTAGGTTTAATACAACAAATAAGACATGAATAAAAAATTTATATTTATATTTATATTTATAAAGTAATGGTAATCTTACTGGTTCTTAAAAAATACCAACACTCAAACAATGAAGAAAACTACGTCGTGGGTTCTTAGACCAAAGTGGGGTTGATTGAAGTTGAAGGAGGTCGAAGGATATTGAAACTAAAGTCTTGGGTAATAGAAGATAGAGGTAGAGGAATTCGGACCTCTGAAGATCTGAGATCAAAGTTGCAACAAAAAAACATGAGTGATAATCAAATGAACCTTAAACCCCTCTTATAAATGGTTGCATCAAATCCTTGATTTTTTCCTCTAGAAGTTCCACTTGTGTTCAATACTCATCCAAAAAATTCAACCACCATTTGACTTTCATGTAATAAATTCATCCATCATTAACTTAATGTATCAAAAGACATTTATCAAAATGAAATCTCACATCGCTGAGAAAAATATGCAAAGTCAAAAGGGCCTTCTATTAGTCAACTTGACTTGTTTGACACGTAACCATCTCGGATCCTCTAAATAAATAAATAAATCACATTCTTATCTACGATTTGTTATTTGATTTTAGGTTTCCAAATCATAATAAATCTATAATGATTTTTTGATGTCCGTTGTTTTAGAATTTTACCTACTACCTAAGCTTATATTCATTCTAAAAATCTCCAACTGACCAAATCATTTACTTTCTACCCCTAATTTCCATGTCGACAAGGTTAATTAATTAAGGAATCAATCAAATTGTTTAAATATGTATATATTTAATTGGGCTTTTAAAGAAATTTTTTGGAAGCATTCGCATGTATTTTCAAACACAAGCATTTGATCATCATTTTCAAGTGTGTATGTTTTAAATGAATAGAGTGCACTCTAGGGACCTAAATTGTGTGCACGTTGTGTTGATATGTGAATTATAATCTTGTAAGTTTAAGTTTTAGATTTGACATTATATCAATAAAAACTACAATTTATAACTACTATATGCCCATGTGAAAGAAGAACATATACCAAGTTAACCATAAGGTCCTCAAAAATAGTGAATGTTAGAAGATTCCATAGTAGTAGGGTCCACAATATTTACCTTCTGATATTTACTTCTCCAATATAATACCTCCCCTAAAAACACCTTATGTTCTCACGTGTTTCCACTTAATTCAAAAGAGTAACCCTCCTAAGAGTAGAGGCCACAACCACTTTCTTCATCAGTTTCAGAGCTCACATGAATATCTTATTCATTTTCAAATCAAAGATCTTCATGCTCGTTAAACGGTCATGTAGGTCACCCCCAATTACATTGACTATTGAACCTAGAATGGTCATAATATCTTAAGAACACATTCCAATCTCTTTTACACACATGTGTCCTTGGTATCCGTTTTTGGAGGTAAAACTAACCACATATCATTCAAATATATGAGTCCAGTCAAGAAAAGTAATAAAAAAAATAAGAGTTGTATGCCTTAGTGCTTGCAAGACAATTAAATTAGCATAGGTGAATGATGAATAGTGTGGGCCACCCTATAACAAATTTTGAGTGTAGTCACAAGATGCCCAATTCATAGCAATGAGCAATGAATTCGGTTAGTGAAGTTCGTGTTCTTGGGCGACCCAATCTCAAGCACGGGAGAAAATGCGGCATTGGTTTCTTAGAAAATGGTGGTTGCTTGACTCCACCCTCCCGGTAATTCCCAAGCCTTTGCCACACAAGTTAACAACCTACTCCGGATTTGTTACTTGAATGTGTGGTTTTGTGACCTTGATTCTTAGCTTAATAAATTAAGAGGACGTCAATTTAACCCAAAATGGTTAAGAACAAGACGCAAATTTGACCCATGATACCATGTCACATGACATGATAATCGGTAACTTGTCCAAGTGGAGGGCACTTCCACTTACACTACTCTATTCACGCAGAGGGCATTTCATTCATGACGTATATGGTTTATGTTTGTGAGTAGAGAGGTAATGTCCCGTAGTGGGTGGAGAGTCGATGGATGTCTTGTTGCTATCGCAGCTCGTTATCCATTCTCCTCTCGTCCATTATGTGGTTCCAAATAGTTTTATGAACAAAACTTTAACACTAAGAAATTTATATTATGAACTTTGAAGTCCTCCTTGTGATATTTAGCTTTTGGCATACTATGATATGGAAATGGAAACTTAAGGGCATTGTGAACACTCTCTCTCTCTCTCTCTCTCTCTCTCTCTTAAAGCCAAATGTTCACTCTAAGCTCATGAACCTTCACTTTATACACCTTGCAAACGATTCTTTTTTTTGTTATAATAATAATAATAAAAGACGGACGTTGAATCATGAAATACCTCTTATATACACATGGAAAGCAAATATAATTACCATGTGAATTGATTTTTCATGAGTATGGATGAATGGAACAAAGTAACCAGAGTTAAGGACGTGGAACACGTCTTTAACCCATGGTAAACTTAGGGTTTGACAGAACTTACCATGGGTAAGATCTTCAATATAAAGCCTCAAACCCTAAAAGAGGCTTTTTTTTACCATTCACACAAGAGCTTGGTGCGGTAACTTAGTGCACACTTACTGGGATACTAGATACGTGTGTTAAGTAAAGGATACTAGAGCTATTCACCAAGCGGAGTATTCTACTTGTGGTGATACACTCATGGCTAAGGAACATGTTTGAACACCCATTTGACATTGTGCAATGAGTGTTACTATTTGAAATACTATTATGCATTTGATGTAGTTTAATGTGTGCGACATGGATAGCAATTGGGTCCTGTTGTTATTTACCTCGTGTATGTAACTAATCCTCAATTATTTGTGGTTGGTTGCATGGGCACAGGTGAGGCAGGCCCTTCACACTCTCAATACAATGATGTATTGTGACTATGACATATTATGCATTTCCTTTGGTTAAGGCTACTAAGCATATATCCTGGTATGTATTCCATATATATGGTAGATAGGTTACTTATATGTTGGAGCAATGCATGAAGATAGGTGATTAAATCTACCAAGGTATGGAATAGTCAGCCATAGTTTGTTATTGGTACTTATGAACAATATATGAATACTGAAACCCTAAGTATGATGCAAATACTTATGAGGCGCAGTATGACATACTATAGCATGTTTATGTTGTTTACATACAATTAGACATGAGTACAAACATTAAGCATTGTGCATTGTTAGCATTAAGGTACTATATAGGAAGGTTTTGGTTTGAAAGACTGAGTGTTATGAGGGTTCCCACCCACCCACCCTTGCAAAGCAATGAGGAAGATATTGAAGGATTAGGCCTCTGGAAAAAGGAAGTTCAAGCTTTGCATAAAGCATTGAAAAGTCGGCTCTCTCTCTGCGAGTGTCAATTTCTTTGCCAGTGATACGACTTGCAAATCCTTCATTAAAGTGTTTATTCATGTGCACATATGTCAAAATTATTGCAAGCATACGTACTTTATTGCAACGCTTTGCAATTATTTTGCAGCATTGCTCATTGATCAATCCAATACAAGGTTGTCCGCCTCGTCAATCACAATATTTAGTTTTTAAATGAATTATCAAGTCAATTATCACTTTTTAAATTGGTTAATGTATTTTGGATTGATTATGAAGATAGATTTGTCATTCCAGTTCGAAAGAACTTATTGAATTGACAATCTTTTGAAATTTCAATCATTTACAAATGTGAAACATCAATACACATGAACAATTGGTAATGTGTATATTATTAATTGATCATTAAGTAGTGAACCCTTAGATGAAAACCCCGCCAATATTATATTGCAAAACAAATACATGGTTGATGCCTAGGTACGCACACATCATCCAACATAGTAGATTAAGGGGCAACCAAAAATATTCACAAAATTAAGAAATTGAATATCATACTATTTGATGAGAAATATCCAAACCTCCCCGTTTCTCACCTCCAACCAATGCTACTTCTTTCTCCAATTGAGTGTAAGCTTACACAAAATTGGCAACCTAGCTACAACCAAGTAAATGTAACAAAATCAAAGCAAATTAATACTCCCCCTGTAAGCCCTACCCTCCTATCCTCTCCTCTCTCTCCCTTTTCCTTCCCACCTTGTTCTGTCCATTGGTCTTCCTTGCCCTCATATGCATTGTACATTGTTTTCATTGAAGCACTAGTAATTAGAGGTATGTAATAAGCTAGTTTAAATTAGTTCAAACAAACCCATGTAAACTCAAAATATTTTTCCTTGGGAATCGCAATTATCCCATTGGACAAAGGGGCTCTATTGTTTGGGAAGGAATGCCTATCATAACCCCCCCCCCCTCCCCCCTTAAGACACTCATTGTAAACCTCGCCCGCCATCCTCCCCAACCATGTTGAGGAGGAGGGCAAAACCATGTTTGGGGCCACCATGGAGTGGGGGGAGCAACTTGAAGAGGACGGGGCGGCATATTGTGTAATGTGAAAAGTGAGGGGGCTAGTTTGTGGAGCATTCAACCTCCCCTCTCCACAAGTAGGCATCTTGGAATGATATTGATAACCTTTGAAAGGGACTGGGTTTGATCCACCAACCCCTCTAGATTGAAAACCCTCATGTGCAACAAACCACATCATTCCAAAAATTTTGGTCCACATTTTTTTGCTTTTTTTGAAGCATTCTACCCATTGCGTCCTGCAGGTTGAGTGAATGCCAATGTAGGGTGAAGAGTGAGGGGGCTAGTTGTGGAGCATTCAACCTCCCCTCCCCACACTTAGGCATCTTGGAATGATATTGATACCCTTTGAAAGGGATTAGGTTTGAACCACCAACCCCTCCTAGCTCCTCCTCTAGACACATAGGCTCTCGAAAAATAAAAATAAAGTGGACTAGAAAGTGTGGAATGTTTGTTTCAACAACAAAACCAAGATTTCACAATTTCTAGTCCACTTTATTTTTTACTTTTTGAGAGCCTCCTGCCCTTTGGCCTAAATGTTCTTTAGTGGAGTGTGGAGCATGAAGGGTCAGTGGGCTGGTTGTTGAGCATTGAACCTCCCTCCCCACAAGTAGGCATGTTGGAATGAGATTGATACACTTTGACATGGGTTAAGTTTGATCAAGCCTCGATCAACTAGTCCTTTTGTACTCATAAACTTCATGTGTAGGCTAAAGAACTTTAAAAAAAAAAAAAGGCCAAAAAGTTTGGAATGTGTGTTTTGGAAACGAAACACACATTCCACATTTTATGATCCACTTTGTTTTTCCTTTTTTTAGCCTCCTACCCTATAGCTTGTTGGCTCTTGAGTGTTCTATGATGTATGTGGTTTTATGTTGAATTGGTTTTTGTAATGCATATTGGAAAACAAAAAAATGGCACAATAAGTGGAATATAGTCTGGCTTGCAATACTTAATTTCCATTCTTGTTTTTTTGTTTAAAAATTGAAAATTAAAGACAAGACACTAGTAGACAAGAGATCCCCAATTCTTGATTTGGAGGCTATGGATGATGTGGTGAAGAAAACAATGGGAGCTTGAAGGTCTAAGGAATTCGACAAATTCCTTGCAATAGCAAATCTGGAAAATGAAATGGATTTTCTTAATGAGGTAAGCATATGCATATTTGAAATATAGTTTAAATGTAATGAGATATTTGTTTATAATGACCGGCTTGCTGGTTTGCAAGTAAACACACACTTGAGCAACAATCCTAAACCTGAAATGTCTTTAGAGAAATTATAGAAGATTGTAACTACTCCTATCCATGGCAAATACAAAGGAAATTGGTTGTCGTGGGATTCCACTCCAATGTCACGTGAATCCCTAAGGTTTCTACCACCTGAATTTAGGGACTTTGACCTTGATGTTTGGTTGGTTAAAGCTAGTTTATTGGCACATGATTACATCCATTGGAATTCATATGTTGTATTTTTGTTCTTGGTTTCATTTTTTTATATACGTTTCTTTTTCTCATGGTGTATTTTGACGTCCCAATTGGAGGATGTGGTCATTGGCGGGTTTAATGGCATTATGCCTAAGTTGGGCATGGTCGATTGGGATAATATTCACAAATGTGTACTAGACTTTGTAGAACATTGGCGATGTCTCCTATGGACAAAGGCTTTATTCCACTTAGGGGGAGATACCTTTCAAAAAATTCACAATATTATCGAATTATCCTGGAAGGTTATTAGCTATGAGGTGTGTGATGTATAGGTGTGTTTCAAGTTATGAATTTTTTTTAAAAGTATTTTCATATAATATCACCTTGATTGACTACACAATTTGTTTTGTTTTGTAGGTGCCTCACAAGGAAGTTGCATACTTGCAAAGCTATTCCATTTCAAGTTCATCCATCGTTCTTGGGTTGGCATAGCTACTGACCATTGCATATTCTTAGCTTTGTAACTAATGTTGTGAACTCATAATTTTGCGGTTTTTAGTCTGTGGTTTATTGAATGTCTGACAAATTTATTTCAAGATAAAGAGACTCTAAAATTATCAATGGTGCCTTCATAAGAATTGGAAGAAAAATCCAAGGAAGAACCAAAGTTGATTAGGAGAAGCAACAAATCCAAGAAAAAAATTGATACTATATAACCTAAACTTGCGGCATTTAGTGTACACAAAAATATTGTTAGATGATTTCCTAGAATTGAGTAAACTAAAGATGAATAAGAAGTAACTAAAATAATTAGATGAATAATAAATAGATGAAATACTTAAATAGAAAACCGACAATAACTAAGTCTCTGAGAAGATGATCCAATGCAAGTGAGACGTGGTGAAGCAAAAAATTAATGAAATGACTCACCTCACCACATGAAACAACCTTATTTAAAAGACATTAAATTTCCATTAGATTATCTTTTTTTCTTCGATTTCGATCGATTTTTCGGTCTTGGACCTTCGGAGATCCACATTGTTTCAATTCTAGTTTTTATTTCCTTCAACTCCAACCGCCTTTGACCTCGATCAAATCCACTTTTGGTTCAAGAACTCATTACTTTGTTTATTTAGTAGTTTTGAATGACAATTTCTCTTAAGAAGAGGTAAAATTGTTATGTTCATTTTATAAAAATAAATTCTTATAGTTCATTCAATTTTTATTTTTGGTGTTAATTTTTCACTCTAATTCATTTTCTTTTTTTAGTATATACTATTTTTTAATAAAATATCTTATTAATCAATGATCTTGAGCAAAAAAAAGACAATTGACTTCAAAAATCAATGACAGTTTGTTCTTAAGTCCAATCCTAACAATTCTTATATATATTAAAGTCATATTTCTAACAAAATTATTTTGATAGAGATTCACAATTCTTTGTAAAAGTTATAAGTATTTCCATAAGGCAATATCTGTTTTAGTATTGTTGGCTTTGTAGCTTCAACCCGGCTTGCTAGAATGTTCATTTTTTTTATGAATTTTAAATTTCCTAGGTAGAATTAAAATTTTTCTTTCTAGTTTAGCTAATTTTGATTCATTCTAAAAATATCACATGAAATTATAGGCATTTTCATGAGGCAACTCACAAAAACATTTCATCCTCATCTTTTCTTTAGAATAGTCAAGAATTTTAAAGGGTCATATTTGTTTTTACGCCACATTGTATTGAATTAGAGTAGTATAATTACATTAGAAGGGTCTAAATTACCTACTCCACAATAACTAAGCTTGGGTGGAGTAATTAGACATTTAGTAAAACTAATTATGAAATTTTCATTTACAAAGACTTCCGAATCTTATAATATTTTATTTGTGAACTAAAAATAACTGCACACCAACTCTTGGCTTGGAGATCCAAATGTTGCTTACTTTACCTTACAAGTGGGCACGTCAAAAAAATAATTAAAGTGATTTTTTGGAATTTGGAGTTTTATTCATTATTCAAATAAGTACTTTACAATATTCTAGATCATAGTTTATGTAAATTTTGCTCGTAGGTTGGCCATGCTCTTAAGATTGAAGTTTCATCTAACATTTACACATTTGGTGGATTTGATTCGATCATCACCGATTTGCCAGATGGACTACCAGACTCAAATATATCATCTCCACCAAATACAGTCCCAAATAGAATGAACATAATCCTAAGAACATAGAAACATTATTTGAATTTCCATATGGTTTATTTTATTTTATTGATAACACTCCATTATTTTGTTTCTTCTAGAATTTGAAAATGTGAGGGACAAAACGCTACATTATATGGTTTTTCATCGGCAAAGGATTGGTGGGCAATTAATGAGTTTTATGCATGCTCCCCTTCGGTTACAACACTAACGGTACATAATGTCTCTAACATTTTTATTTTTTATTTTTTGTCATTTGAAGTTTTGTATTTATTGTTTTATACTAAAATAATTGTGACATTTGCATACATGACAATTTCGGATCATATTGTTCTTTCGTGATGAGCCCTGTCCATAATTTGTTTTCAACAAATGGGGTGGTCATTTTATGGCCAAGGTGGAATCACTAGATATCTTCTTCAATCATACTACAATAAAGACGTAGTTAATGTAAGGAAATGTTCCATGGACATGTCCATGTTAGAAAGACCTAGACTATCTCCAATTTTTAATCAAAGCATTGACTAAGATGAGAAATGTTGTCTTTGATGCTTATGTATCTATGGGTGAGAGTAATTGTTTGGCCTAACATCCATTGCATTCAGGTTAAACTCCATCATGAATGCTCAATTGCTTACGGTATCAATGTCCATTTGTGTTGCAAGTGCATCCTATTCATGCTTGTTAACATAGTGGTCGGCTTTCTTGTTGCATTTGAGAAAGACTCCATCATTTTCAATACCATATTAGCCCCTTTGCACAAGCCAACACCGTCTCCTTTGATTGGGAGCTTGCAATCCTCAAACATAGTCATAGGAATTGACAAAGAGCATGTTTGAAAAGTTCAAAGGAAATCATGATTGAGTGCATAAGTTTGTTGGCTTACACGGTTATAAGTCTTGTTTGTTATTGTGAATTATTTTGCCCTTCTTGGTTGTGTTGAACCTTCTTGTATGTTATGTGTGGGAAAATGAAGGAAGTAATATTCCCCCCTCACAAGCTTGTTCTCCCTAATTATGCCGAGTATGAGGTGGCACGGATGGCAACTGCCATTACACCTCCAAGACTAATTAGATTTGCACATTATGGTCTTTGTGTTTTGCCATTCGTTGATATAGGGGCTAAAGAACATAACGGTAGTATTTAGGACTTTAAATATGGATTTGGGTACATGAGAAGTTCATAGATATGGCTTCTCCTATTTTGTGTGAGTGTGCATCCTGTCTTTGATTTAGTGTGGCAATTATTTGGTATTATAAAATATCCATTAAAAGTGGATTGTGATTTGTGTGACACATTGTCATGTATCCTTGAACTTGAATGCCTTACACATTGGATTATTGGAATGGGTATCAATGAAATTGATTGAAATTGAGTACTTAAAATTTATGTCAATGTACTTAAGTTTACTTGTTCCACAATGCTTTCTAAGAGCAGTCTTGTTTGAGTATGTGCTTGCATATGTTTGAATGAATGGATGTGGAATCTACCAACAATATTAGATATGTTTTCTATCCTCTTCTGCCAAGTATGTATTTGTTGACTTTAATACATTATTTTGGCATTTATTGAGATTATGTATTTTTTTAATCCTTCCCACCCTTCTTAATAATGAACCTTAAAATTGTTATTCTTTAAGCCACAATACCACAGTTATAGGATACTAGTGGGCCTATTACCAAATATATTGCCTTCCTCACCTCTCACAAATGACTGCTCATTGCTCATAAGATAGCACTTCCCTACCCCCTTGGCCATATGGCCATGGACATGGGATGATGACCAAACATCGCACATTAGTGTACTAAGAGCACAAATGTTCTTTTTTCTTTCTTTGATGTGGCTTGGAACCCCAATGCTTTTAAATAACCATTTTACTCCTAAATTCTTTCATTTGAGTTCATATAGGGTTATCATGAAACAAGATTTTTGAAATTATTATTATGAAAATGATTCTTCAAAGTGAACATGTAGGGGACAATTCTCATCCCCCCCACCCCGCCCCCCCACCCAAATGTTACATTTCAGATAAAAAAGAGTAAACAATCTCAATATCCAAATTTAAGTTAGTACATATTTGACAATAAAAATCATAAAATTCTAAATATATACCAAATTTATTTGGTTTTTCTTTTCCACTCCCTAAATCATGTGTTGTTGTCAATGGTTGGGTGGGGCATTGCAGAGCCTTTAATGTTAATTTGTTGAAACTTTGAGAAGATTTAAGTTCTATGACGTCCCTAAACCCTTGGGATTATGAGCATTTTGTTCTAAGTTCAAGTTCATGACATTGTTGGATCCTTAATTATATGTGTTGAGAATTTTAGGGTATGAAACTTCAAGAACTCTTGTATGAGAATTGCTTTGGAAGTTTTTATGGATTTGGTGAAAGGAAAGAAATATGAAAAAAGAAGAAAAGAAAAAGACATTGATGTTCATGCACCGACGTGAATGTGAGCCCATATCCTTAAGTTGGTCATGGTTGCACATTATGGAGTAATGCTATCCTTTCATAGGGTGGGCTCTTCATTTATGCATTGGATTACATTCTTCTAGCCAAAATACCCTCTTTAACAATCATCACACCAAGGGGAGTGAGGGCCGGTTCACACTATGCCCAAGTCGAGAGGAGAAGCGTCACTTTTTTTAGACCAAACTATGTCGAGAGGAAAAGCCTTTGGATTGAAAAAGTATATTAAAATAATCCACGGCTAAAAATGCTCGGCCTCTCGACGGAAGTTTGGGTCAAGCATTTTGCTCGACCCAAACTTGGCTCGAGAGGCCGAACTCTTGGCGCCTTATTTTCCTAAAAGTGTTGCCACCTAGGCTCTTTTGGAGGCGATGTCCTTTGGACTTCGGCCTCTAGTGTGAAGGCCGAGAGGACGAACTTTGGACATTTCTGCATTTTCAATGGTCCAAACGCTTCTCCTCTCGAAGTTTGGCCATAGTGTGAACTGAGTAGATGTGTGGAAGGAGCTTGTTACAAACTAGGTGTTGGGTGTGTGGTGCACACGAGATAGGTGTTGGGTACTTGCTACAATAGATGGTACGACGACATGTGTCCATTACTATACATAGTGGTCAAACCATGGCATGGTCATCAATTATTGTTGGGTAATGTGCTTCCTCGTATCCAATCATGAATAGTCACATCAACAAAATCACTAGACTTGACCACCTACCATACTTTTTATGTGTCCTTGCAGATAGTGGACAAAACTTGGCATTTCTCTATTATCCTCCCAATTAGGGTTGTTCACGGTGAGTTTCCATGTAGGCCACTTTCCCACTAGATTCTAGTGGAAATAAGGATAAACTCGCTCAAATGTAGATGGGATTTGTTGGGGTAGGGTTCATATGTGCCAACTAGCTACTCTCATCTTCTCAAATCTAACCCACCTACTAACATCTTTCTCCATGTTAAATCCTTCTCCTCCTCCTAAAATCGGATTTCAGTCCTTTTGTGACCAACACTCGTAGGTTAAAAAGTGCTTAGTGGGCGAATGGAAGTCTAGTGGCCCATGTCCACGGCCCTCCACATTCTAGTGGACTACCATAATGTGGTTGGGTGGCGGCTTGTGCTTAACTACATGTGGACACCTCCAACCCACTATTATCTAGAATCTAGTGGGCATCTAGCACATGTGTATCACCTTAAGGGTATACCTTAGTTTTAGTATATGTTGATTTGGCGAAAGTCCACCAAGTAGTGATTATATATATATATATATATATAGAGTTGATTTTTCAAAACTTTTACAAAGTTTGAACTTCCTCTTTTCAGAGGCCAAATCCTCTAATAACTTCTTCATTGCAATACAAGGGTGGGTGGGTGGGAATTTCCACAAGACTCTTTCTATTTTCATGGCATCTTCCTACTTGGTAACACAATAACCATGCTCATCTATGTGTTGTATAACCTGGGTATTTTGTGTTATAACTCACTTTGCTTTGCAAGACTATGTACCTTACTTAGGGTTTCCGTAATAACATGGTAGCCAACAACAAATGTTTAAGTTTTGTTGGCCCATACTTTTGAGGTTTAATCACCTATCTTCTTGCTTCACTACAAAGTACACATATCTACTCCACCACTTGTATGGAGTGTTTACAAAGGAAAAGTCCCTAGTAACATCAACCCATAGAAATGCTTAAAATGTCATAATCACAATACATCCTCATATTGAGAGTGTGAAGGGCATGCCTCACTTGTGCCCATGCAACCAACCAACAAACATTTGAGGATTAGTTACGTACACGAGGTAAATAACAGCAGGACCAAGTTGTTATCCATGTCGCACACATATAAACAACATCAAATGCATTGTAGTATTTCAAATTATAACACTCATTGCCAAATGACATATGGGTGTTCAAACCTGATCCTTGGCCATGACTAGGTTACTCCAAGTAGAATACTCCTCTTGGTGATTCGTCCTTGTTTCTCTCACTTTCCACACGTATCAACTATTCTAGTGAGTATGCACAAAGTCACCTCACCTTGCGCTTGCATGAATGGTAAGAAAAGGAGGCTTCTTTTAGGGTTAGGGGTTTATATTGGAGTTCTTACCTATGGTAAGTTTTTCCAAACCCTATTTCTTACCATGGGTTACGTACGTGATTCACAGTTGTAATCATGGTTACTTTACCTCTTTCATCTACATCCTTGTTACAAATCTGGTATGGAAAGTATGACCGTTTTCCATGTATGTATATGTAGAATCTCTTGCTTGTATTGTCATCTATTTGTAAAGAAAACAATTTTTAGTTGACTAATGTGAAAGTTTATAATCACAAAGTGTTTAATATCATAGCCTTGATCAAGAACTAGAGAGAGGGAGAGAGAGAGAATTTCTATGCCAAATATTAATATTTTAATAATTAAATGGAAAAAACACTCCCAATACATTATTATCAGTGACGTGATAAATGAATGTCACACTCTATCCAAGTATTTCCGTGAAATAAAAATGAGTGTGACATCCATTTTTGCTACTTGGGTAGATGTTTGTTATTTGGACACTTTTCTCTTTGCACCCACTTCTTGTAGAATATGAACACACAATTAGAGCTAGATAATTAGCAATTCCAAATGGTGCCTGTGGTACAACTTTTTGGTCTCATAATAGTCATTTTAGGATTTTGATAGGATGTGAATTCATATCGACACTTGAAATGTGAAATGGACACTAAAGTAAGTTATTAGTGATCAATTATCCGAAATGAGCTAAGGGTGAGACATTTAGTTCATATGAAACAGTTCCAAGAGGAAGAGTCTTTTGGGCAGGGCAATAGACATGTGACCAAGTCGAAGAGACTTATGAAATCTGGCCCCAAGAGGCAAGGAAGCTAGTTCAGGGGATATAGAGGAGAAGAGGGGGAGGAGAAGTTAGTTCCTCTCGAGAAGAGAGCCTCCCTCGTCTTGCAGTTTTTGAGCAAGTCTAGCTTGGGTGTGAAGCCTTTTTGAATGTACATTTTACTCTACATAATATAAGCGTGAAGCTATTTTGTCAATTCTATGTGTGAAGATTAAAGTTGTTGTGTGGATGTGTGTGGTGAATTAATTAAATCAAAATTGTACTTTCCTGGTTCGGGAAGAATCCAGATTGAATTTGTGATACCTTATTCCTGTGAAGGGAGTGAGTCTTGATGTGTGGTTGTTTCTCTCAAGGGAATTGAGAGGAATTGCTTGTGGGAATGTTGAGTCTCTTCTGAGAAGGAAGAGATCCTTCCGGGTTCATTGAAGTGAATGGAATTCCATGAATTGTCCTGAAAGCCTCTAGTTGTAATAAGTCGTGTGGTGAATGTATCTAAGTACGAGGAGGTGCTTTAACAATGTAATCCGGTGAAAGGAGATTGTTTGAGAAGATACACGGATTGTGTCTTGAATCCTGTCAAAGGAGATTGGGATAGTCTGTAAGTGTCCCTCTGTCTGGTGCATAGAATGTCAGAGGGAGTTTCTGTCACCGTGCTACTGCAGTTGATGTTGCAACATATTTGTAGGTTTGAGAAGTGTGATCTCCTACTTTAATCGAGAATAATTGTCCACACTTTGAAGTGGTCTTGAAGAATAAGTCTGAGAGAACCTCGGATATAGAATTCTAATATCTGTTTGAGTCTGAGTATGATGGTGCGGTGAATTTCTCTTGTGAAAGGAGTGAAATAACTACCCTTAATCTTATGAGTACGGTGAGAAGTAATGTCGAGTAGTGTGTCGTCTCCCTTGGTAATGAAGTGAATGAAACTTGTAGGAGTGACACTACTTTTCTTCGGGTGTGTTCGGCCATGTGACTTGGTTGTGGCAAACTTGAGATACCTGAGGTGAAGTCTGAGTAAATGCTTCAGTACCCACATCTCACATAATTTACAATTTCAATAAGTGCGCACGTTGTGATCTAAAACATGTGAAAGGAAGATTGTACCTTCAGGAATGCCCAGTCGAGTAGTTCAAGAGGGGAGAATCCTAACCAGTTCGCTGTGCGTTTTAATCCTCGAGAAGAGATTGAGATCATGGAAACAATGATCGGAGAGAACCAGTAGATAGTTACAGAGGACTCAGTGAGTTTGGGAAATAACAAGTTGAAGTTCAAGACTGCAAAAGAATCACCGGACGCTTCAGAGGGATTCACAGAATACTCTCCAATTCAATCAAGAAAAAAACCGAAGGAGGTCATTCTGTAACTGATGATACTTGCAGATTCTCGAGACTCAGTCGATTGTGTCCGAAAACCTCCCCGATTATGGAGTGAGGTTGATCAATACAACAACCCAAGGATTAAAGAAGGGAGGAACTTTAAGCTATGGAGTCTGCGGGATTACAAGATTAATCTCGAAATATAAAGAAGGCTATAGAGATCGCCCTGTATCTTACCTTGGTGAAGCTGACGCAACGGATCGTGAAGAGAGGCGGTGTAGTTGCGGCGAAGAGGTAAGTCCCTTTAACCCATATGGTTTGGGAGAGACTGGTAAGGCAAGCATATAAGGAGAAGGCGCCACCTCCAAGTCCGAGAACAAGACGTTGACTTGGTTATTGGTTACTAGTTACTGGCTACTTGTTACTGGTTACTGGATATTAAGACTATGGCCCTCTCTATGAGACGTGACTTGACACTGGTTACTTGTGACTATTACTGGTGACTAGACTATGGCCGTGCCGTGCAGACTATGGTCCTACCGATTAGACTCTTACGGTCCCGGTCCGGTTTAGTTCGCTTCGCTTAGACTCGGTCACTAGGTTACTGTCACACGTTAGACTTTTGTTAATTTCAATAATTTATTTTAATGCATTCAACTCCACTGTGATAGTGTTAAGTCTAAAACTGACTAAGGCAATAATTCATTTCTGTGGTCTTTATCTAATTAAATCAATCACTTAACCATAGGAGGAGTCAAGTGTGAACATGATATCCTTACTAATTGTGGTGTGGCCTTTTGGTACTTGGTTACTTTACTGAAGAGACTATGGTTCACTCAAGGAGTTCATGCCTTGGGTTTACTAAGACTATGGCGTAACCAAATGACAATTGCTGAGCTGTGACTCCCTGAATTGCAAAACACATTATAAGAGTGATGTTACCGATGAGAGTGGGTTGTGAGGGAGTGACTGATCAATTGCATGTACTGCTGTGAGTGACCCTCAACCTTAATTGAATCAGTCCTAAAACTCGCTCTAGAAGTCTTCTTCCCTGTGTTTGTTGTCCTAAATACATCCTAATTCTCTTGTAATCTATCAATTAACTCAATGGTGATCCCTAGATGCAACACCTGACACTCATTTGGTCTTCCCTGTGTGGTTTTCTTAATTGGAACCCAATCTAAAAACCTATCTACAGTGCCCATCTCCGTTTGCTTCATAATTTTTGGACCAACTCATATGAACATCTTATTTGTTACCAAAGTGAGGATTTTTCGTGGTCATTGAGTGATCATATAGGTACCACCCCCCAATTATATTCACTATGAGCATATTTCAAACATGTGTGTTTTTTGGTGTCCTCTATGAGATCCAAACCTAACCACATATTGCACAAATATAGGTGTCCAAGTCAGACTTATTAGACATGTCAAATATAGGTAGACATGCATGAAATGTAGCAATTATTTGGACACCATATTTGAGTGGTATGTGGTTTGGTATGGATTAAGAACGGACACCCAAAAAACATGTGTTTCAAAGAGTTTATACTATATGCTCATAATATGCTAAACTTATAGTCTAGGCTCAATTGTCTAACATAGTTGGGGCCACCTATACAACCACTTAATGAGCATGTGAATCTTCACTTTGATAAAGAGTCATATATTTAGTTGAGCTTTGAAACCGGGGGGGGGGGGAGGAGCACTAGCGGTAATTTAGAAATGACATGCGATAAAATATAGGGTATTTGATATACATTTGAGGTAAATTTTTGAAAGATTCCATATAAAATATAAGGGGTGAATTAATGTTGTAAATCTCTTATAAGAAAAGATACCATGCAATATAACACGTGTAATTTTTTTATTATTTTTATTAAAATAACTTTGAATAAGGGTATCCTAAGTTAAATATTATGTAGGCTCAAATGGGATGGATGAAAATTACTTTTATCTAGTCTAATTATGTAGATGAAGTGTGGTTTAATGGTTTTGGGTGAGCTGTGAGCCCAAAATGGTGCCCACATGTGGTGATTAACTCTTCGAAACCAATTTTAGTTTGACTTGGATGTGTTATGATTATTCACAAAACATAAAAAGAGTGAAGTGTGGTTTGGATTTAAGTTTAGGCATTAGAATGTGTTGTGTAGTTATTTCAAGGTTTGATTTCAATAAGAGGATGCCTTGATTATGTGAGTAAAGGGTAAGGTGAGGCAAGGTGAGCTCCGCGGGTTAAATGCCCACTTTTGGATCCACCTTGGTAGTTTAGGAAGAAGGAAGCTTGGTGGAAGGGGATTAGTCCCTACTTTGAAGGTGAAGGTTAAGGGATTGTGATTGGAGGTGCTAATCCTCCCACCCTATCCTCACCTCTCTCTCCCTCTTTGCTACTTAAGGTGTTCTTTCTCTCATTTGCGACTCTCTCCATCAAGCGCTCTCAAGGGAGCAAGCTCTTAAGAGCTCGAGCCACGTGTGTGCGACATTAGTTTTAGTGAAGTTAATTAGTTAAGCCCTCTCTCTCAAGGCCTCCCAAGTGAGGGAGCTCTAGAGCTTAAGTTCACATGTAGTGATTAGGTGGTGGTTAGCAAAAGTGGGGTGTTAGATTAGTTTATGACTTAGGAGCAAGGGGAAGAAGAACTAAAAAAGAGAAAAAATCTTTGATTAGTGAATTAGAGGGGGTGCATTAAGGGTAGCTAGCCAAATAGAATGGATATATAGTCAATAGGACCTTGCTGGTATAAGTGGAGAAGCCGAAGACTGGATTGCTGGTAGAGCTGGGCAGCCGAACTGGCTTGATGGAATAAGTGGAGAAGCCGAAGACTGGCTTGCTGGTAGAGCTGGGCAGCCGAATTGGCTTGCTGGTATAAGGAGGAGCCGAAGACTGGCTTGCTGGTATAAGGAGGAGCCGAAGACTGGCTTGCTGGTAGAGCTGGGCAGCCGAACTGGCTTGCTGGTATAAGGAGGAGCCGAAGACTGGCTTGCTGGTAGAGTTGGGCAGCCGAACTGGCTTGCTGGTAGAGCTGGGCAGCCGAGCTGGCTTGCTGGTATAAGGAGGAGCCGAAGACTATGGCTTTGCGGGCATAAGGAGTACTAAGTGGTGGAATCCGAGGCTATCAAGGGGATGCCGGTAACTAGGCGGGAGTCGTACCATGGCTAATTAGATAGTTGGTAGAATTAGTAAGCTAAGTCTAAGATTGTGTGAAGGGTGCCACTAAGCTACCCAATAGGGTGTTAGACCAATCGTAGACTAAAATAGTTATTAGGCAAGTGTTAGGCTCAATAGGATAGGCAAGGAGTGTGGAAGTCTCATATGATTAAATGTAACATTGACTATAGAGTAAAGTGTTTTTCAACACTTGTACCTATCGTTCAAAATAACTTACTTGCATTATTAATGGAGAATGTGAAGGACTCTTGCAATGGCAAGATAGAGGGGGTGAAACTCAAAAGAGTGAGGGGAATGTCCGTAAGGGCATGCGCGGCTAAAGCCGCGGGTTGGACTCTTGAGAAAGCCAACTCTAGCACAAGCCAAGAGGCCAACATTAATAAAGCACAATGAGCGAGACAATACACGTCCAATTGAACATGAAATTTACCTTGCACATGGTTCAATGTTGTAATAGATAAATGTGATTCTCAAAGTCATCACCCGGACTAGGACGCTTAAGGGTGGTGGATTTGGCCTCACATGAGCCAAGGGGGTCGGTTGTCTCAACAATGGTCTTTTCTTTCATGGAACTCTTGCTATCATGTAAATGTTGGACAATTGTGTTTCTGAACACACTAAATTGTAAGGTTGCACTCTACTTGCATTCTTCATTACAATCTTGTTGGTGTAATTAATTTCTATTGTGTTTTCCTTTTCCCATACAACAACAATGCAATCCCGTTGTTAAGAAGCCAATTCACAATGCACCCCGCCCCCCTTGGCTAAAAAATTAAAGGCTATCAAATTTGTAAGAAAAAAATAGGGTATTTAATATTGAATGCATTCTAGATTTCTAATTATCAACATGGTATTCAAATTTTAAGCTCAGTAGATTTTTTTTCTACTATAAAGACTCCTAATAAAAAAGACAATACCTAGCTAATTAGAAATAACAAGAATCAATGTGGACCACATTAAATTTTCAACCCGTGCAAATTTTCTGGTAGAAAATTAGCATGCGCTACATTAATTTATGTTTTTTTTCTAGAAAATCAACGTAGGTGGTTATAATTTTTTGTGCTACAATTTTGAATTAAGGTGAGTGCTTTGTATTATGCAAGGTGTTGGTTGAAAGTCTCAAGGAAGATTGAGGGGGAGACCCCAAGTCATACACCCACGTTAATTCCACCCCAACTAGAGAACTAGAGTGGCCCACTCTACTTAGGAACACTTCACACACGAGGCTGAACACATGTGATCATTAAATCCCAAGATCTCTCATTGGTCCAAAAGGCCAAGACCGTCTAACTTCACTCACACTGGAAGGTGAAGGCCTAACAACCCAAACAAATGATTATGGATGAAAAGTCTACATGGTCTCCTACATGGCAAACTAGAAATAATGTTTCATGGTCTAGGCAAAATGTGCGTCATGCCCACCTCCAAGAGGTAGGCCTAATGCAAATTCCGTCAGACCATGTCAGTAATATGACCTTTAGATGAGAAATAAAAGGCCCCCACAATCACACAACCACGGCTCGTGGTTCATGTGTGAAGTGACCCTTATTTCCACACTAATTCCCGACCCATAAAGAAAAGAAAAAGAAAAATTTACGCCCGTACATTGTACCGGCATGAATGTGAGCCCGTTATCCAAATGCTTAACGTGGTGAGCCGTGTTGTAGCATGAGGAGTTATGCCTCTTTTGGGAGGTGGGCTCTATTAGTTAAAAGGTTTGGTCTCATTTTAGGGTGGTGCGACAGTGGTTTGTTTATTGTCAAGTTTCCTTTTGTTAAGTACAAGATAGGTAAGGTATTTAAGGGTATTTTGGTGTATGTTTTTCATGAGAGTTTTGACGTTTGTCTTTGGGATTTTGAAGTCAATTAGTTTTTCAATGGATTGTTCATGTATGCTCCTCTTACTCCTGCTGTAATAGTGATAAGGGGGTTCGTTTTCAAACCTTTGTTTCGTATAGTATTAATTAGTGGGTCGTACTAATAGGGACTAGTTAGCGTCCTTTGTCGACGATTTAAACAGCCCCACGGAGTTCATAAAGGGTAGGATTGATGTCCTTTGTTGGCATGCAATTATTTGGAGCCAATGGGAAGCTGTGTGGTTAAAGTTAGCCTGGGCCCTTACTTATTGCGTCGTTTGTTGTCACAGTAAGTTAACTTAAGTGAAAGGAGAGGAGAGTAAAGGGCATTCCCATCATGCGGCCAACCACATCGCGCTAGTAATAGTCTTTTTGTGAGTTGGAGGGATTTGAAGGCGCAACTTCGAGTATTGCGAGCATTTTGTGAGAAGGGCGCCACTTGTCTCATATGATATTTTGGGAGGTCGGTCGGAGTTTAACTTATTACATTATAAGTTAGGTACGAGCCTGCACTCGGGACCTAAGTTAGTGGCCAGTCCCAGTCTCAAGTATCTCGTGTACCCGACCGACCCCTTCACAAAAAGCATCAACAATCCTGCAAACTTCCAACTGAAAATCAGAGGCCCATCTTCACCAAAAACACATTCAGTGACCCCTGTGTATATAACTAAGCTTAGTTTGGGCTTTAAGGGCTTGGAGCCCGGCCCGTCCACGAAGACAAGTCTACTTATCTTCGTTCTTTCTACTTGCTTGGGAGTGTGAAATAAGTTCCCCAATCTTGGATTGGAGACGAGTTTTTTTGCAACATTTGGAGGCCCCCACGAACATAACGTCATTCAGATCCATAACAATGTTCTGTGGGACTGACGGTATTCCACAAAACATTTCTCATATTCAAACCGAATGTGAGGAATGTGGGGAATATTATGTGGAATATTGTCCGTCCCACAGAACATTGTTATGGATATGAAGAATGTTATGAATGTTTTTGAATCTTCTATCAGTGGTTTTCAAATGAGCCCGATAATGGTTCCTGAGGTTTTGACAAACTTAGAAATCATGGTCTCGAAACCAAGACAGAAAGATATTCAATATGTTGGGTCTCTTGATTTTGTTTCAGTTTTTAACCATTTTGTTCCATGGTTTTTTTGAATGATCTCCAAAGTGTTTTCAAGGGTTATGGCAATTGAATCTTAGGGGCTCTGAAAATTGCCATCTCGGAGTTTGTAGTCTAGGATCTAAGGCAACAATTTCAAACACTTTGGGGGCCTTGTGAGATTTTCCATACCCTAAAATTTGTTGTGCACTTGCTAGGTTCCTAGGGGATACTGCCATTTGGTCATTTGGAGAACACTTGGGAACAAGCGTAAAATTTTCAACAAATTCTAGGCTTTCAAAATGTTGTAAACTGTTGTTTTGGATCCTCAAAATACAATTCAATTGCCAAAACTCTGGGGGTCATTTGGAAAGCACTTGATATCTAGACATTCAAGCATTTGGGAGGACCGCATTTATTTGATGTCAAAAAGCCTATTGTGGCAACAAGTGATGAAGTGTCGGCCCATTGTGTTCTTGTTGACAAACTATTTATGTGAAATTGAAGTTGCCATTGCAAAAAGACTACTTGCTAGAGACCACAAAACACTTGTTATCGACACATGTATCCCTCATGTAATTCCAAAAAAATAGATCTAAATTGAATTGAAATGGACATCAAAAAAAGGAGAGGGGAAATCATCTAGTATTGAGCTTTGTGGATGAAAGTTGCAATTTGGTAGGAATTTGTGGTCCTGCTAGAATGTTATATTATTGAACCACTAGTTGTTACGATGGCTAAAACTAATGGCTTCATTGGAATCATTCAAATGACAAGATTACTATGATGGGGCTCTACGAGTTTGCGATGCAGGTTGCATTTTAAATCAAAGTGGCAAACATGATGCACATGAAATGTGAATGAAAGTCATATTCTTAAGGTGAGATTATCATTGTGCTCTAGAGAAGTTCAAAATTAATGATAAATTGGCATCATGCCAAGAAGAAGAAGAAGGAATTCAATGGCATTCACTTTCATGTTCACTCCAGATTTGTAACGCTATGGGCACCGTATCGACAAGGGGATGAAAATTTGCTCTACGATTTGCCAAATCCATATTGATACCACCACTACAACATTATGACCGGGGAAAGAACCGCACAACAAATCATACTTGATAAGAGAAGTTTACTCTTTACCATATTCTTCTTCATTTTACAAACTACAAGCGTGACTACAAGCTACACTAGCACAAAGATACTACATCAATCACCCATCAAAAGTCCACCACATCTGCTCAAAATATCATCCACAAATCCCTTCACCAAACCTCCACCAAAGATCTTGTTATCCGTCCCAAAACCCTAACCAACAATGCCTCAACCTCATCCTCATTTAATATGTGCAAGCCCAGCCAAGATTTCAATTTGATCTACATTCTAAAAATCCTATGCTACCCACTTCCAGGTCCACACCTCAAGCCACAAAGAGCGCTACCACTTCCAAGCTCCAAGTTTGCATAAAAACAAAGCGCAATGAATTAGCAACACCACTCAAAAATCAAACCAAGACAAATCTAAGTCAAAATCACACACCATGCATCCCACGACCACCCCACCAACATCCCTACAAGAATAAAATTACACACTACACCTCACATAAACCCCACCAGTCCCCCCGCAATAACAAACACACGCACACACACATACCATATCAAAACCTCAAAAACAAAGTAAGAAATTACATGGCCATGGCACACAACTACCAATATGCTACACCTTAGTTTTTAATACCTACACCCACACCCAACCAAGCCCACAAACCCACCAATACATAAACCAAAAACCTTAACTCAAAACCACTACAACCAACACCCATACAAACCAACAAGAACACACATTCGAGCAACCATGAGCTTAACTAGTACGCACCTGAATCGAGGAATAGTGAGTAAAAGTATTTGGGCTACAGTAGTTTATCAGCACCAAGAGCACACCGCCCAACACCAACATCCAACAACAAAGAAAGAGCCATTGTTGCAACAAAGAGATTACGGAATGGGGAGCTAACTAGAAGCCAACAACTTTCAAGTACCTCTCAAGAGCAAGGGCATAGCTACCAATGGCAATCATTTTGACATGGAGTTGGAGAATGTATCTCTAGCCCAAGGGAGTAGCTCTCTAAGATACTCAATTTCACAAAGTAGTCCCATTGGTAGCCAACGCCACCTAGAGGCTACACATGAAGTCATTAATCTAGAGGAGCCCACACTAGATGCAAAACAAAGAAAGCCAAATGGAGAAGAGAGAATGGCCCCAATCAACACCCACCAAGGGGAAGAGGCCAAAACACAAAGACAAACAAGGGAATCACCCTCGAAATTGATATTGTCTCTCAATTGTGGCCCGGCTTCCCCCATTCACAAGGCCATTGCCATAGAAAGAGGGAAAATGCCATTGGAAGGAAAATGACTAACTATGAGTTTGAATGTTTAAAATCCCCACCGAATGAAGCCGCCAAACTCCGCACCCTCCAACATGTTTTCCCACAAGTTGCTCAAAAGCTCTACCCCAACAAGAGACCGGATGTGGTGTCAGGCCAATACCTTCACTTCACCCAAGTATTACACCATGAGAAGGTCAACCGGGAGACGGGCCTCTCCGAAGGCTACCAAATTATGATCCAATTTGATTCATGTTTCAAAATTATGAATAAGGTCGATGTGAAAAGTGCATACGTCACAAGACTCCGAAAACAAAATTCTACTTGGAACCAATTACACCAACCCCTTGGACATAGGATCAAATTCGGTCACCAAGAATTGGGCGGGCTTCATCAAAATGCACCTCAAACACTCACATGTTGATGGTATGGCTCTTTTACAAGGTACTTATGCCTTCGCATTGGAATTATAAGGGGGTGAAATGGTGATAAGGAAGGTAGAGAAATGAACGAACTTGTCACGCAAGCTTGTAACCTCTATATACACCTCAAAGGAGACTCATTAAGAGACACTCAAGCCCATGGTCTCTTTTGTACATTAGTCAAAGAGAGTTACTACAAGGGAAAACAACATGAATTTATAAGCCTCATTAAACTTGATGCCACCAAAGACTTTGCATTTCTTACTCTCATCTCCAAGGAAGTTACAAATATCATACTCAAATATGGATTAGTCTTCCAACATGAAAAAAATTGAGTTAGCATCACAAGGGATAAGGAATTCACTACACCATGTGAACTGCAAATTAACACTACCTTAGTTGCAGAAAAATCCCCCAAAAGTATACCCAAACATCCATAGTCATGGCCCCCAAAAACAAGTTTGGAGATGGCAACATAGGTGGCTTTAACTTCAACAACAACGTCAATCATGCGAAGGACAAGTAAGCATGTTGATACCATCTTTAGTGTTTTGTAAATGCCATGTACACCAAATGGATTCACAAATCCATATACATATTCAGGAGATGAGTTGACTTTATGCCCTAGAAAGGAAGTATTGACAAATCAGACCCTAACAAAACCGCCCTCCGTCTCGCTTGTGCACCGACTCAGCAGTCAAATGCCCAACAACTTGAGGCCATGGGTAAGGCGAACACCAATTCTGCCCTCACCAAATCCCTCTTCACCAATTCCATGTGGTAGTGTGAAGCACGGGGGGATCACACCCCCTTACATTTTGTAACCACGTGCGATAATGGGGTATTTAATGGGGGGATATTTATGCACCTCTGAATATGTTTTCCCTCCCTATATGTAGATATAAAGCTACTTTGACGTATTTTTTACCACCCTATATTTATTTGTAATTATTTAGAATGGCTAATTTTTGGCATCATATTTTTTTTATAAATCGTACAAGTACCAAATAGTAAACGGAATACTATAGCATTGCAAAGTTGACTATGTGAGCAACAAACGTTCCATAGCATCTATCTTGTCATTTAATCGGTTTCAATTAGTTTTACCAATGCTAAACCGTTCAAAATGCCGTTCAAAACACAATCAATAACACTTGGATATTATTTAAAAGGTTACCAATAAACATGGAGATAACAAAATGTACAAGCTAACATAGACAAGTTGTAAAAACGGATAGAACAAAACAAGAAACACAATCAATTATCACAAAACATGATTTTTTGCACAATTATGTACTCCAAAAACAAAAGATTGCATTCAAATGAAAGAAAGTTAAATACACAAATTGAAAACATTTACTTCAATTGTGTTCACAAACACATTCAACCTTGTACCAAATATTTACAATGTGAAGGGTTAGAATATAACTATGCACCCTCTAATGCATGTCAATATCCTCTACAATGTCATGATAAGACTAAAAAAATTGGAGAGATTTGCTTAACACCAATGATGACGAATAACTAAAACTAATTGATGGCATGAGGCGGGTAACCTTTGAAGTTTCCAACCACTCCACCAAGTCTTCCTCCAAGGCAGAGTGCAAGGCAAAGCGCAATCCTCTACGTCTACCACGGTGACGTTGCCAAATGTTGTAGCGCATCATCGATCATTTACAAAAGATTGTTGTAGCAAAAATATAATCAATAGAATGTTGGCATATTGACACTACTAGCATTACTATGATTACATAATGGAGTTTGTAATTTTATGTTTGAAATCTTCAAAAGAATCCTATAATTCTAGGGTTGGAAAGGATCATATGAAAAAAATTGGCTCACATTTCTGAGATGATCCCAATATCGGCCTTTCTAGAACCCAATTCCAACCTCACAAACATCTCTCTTTTTCATCTGAGTAATCTCCTAGTTTCCACGACATTAGTTCCAATTCGATGACAAAATTGGCCTCTCATGGAATGACACCGCAATCTCCAGTAGGACCTCGTCCTCTGACTACGAAACCACATGTTACACAAAATCCGAATGACACATCTCATCAAAACGTACACATTTTTACAACTATTGGTAGCGACATCAGAACATCCCACTTGAGGTAGATGTCTCAAAGAACAAGATACAAGTACAGAATAACCTGGAAAACATCTCATCTTTCTACGCTCACATTCAAGTTTTGTAACTCTTCATCTTTCTACATCTCACATTTAGGAGGGCGTCGGAAATCAATAGCATGTTGTCAAAAAAACGGACAGTGAAAGGGAAAAATCAAGAAGTTGGAGTTTGAAATCAATTCTTACCGTATGCAAGCGGCGCAAGCTGAATCTTTGGCGCTCATGAAACACCTTGTGTGAACGTTATGAAGCAAAGAAGAAAACTCTAAAAAATGTGTCTTACCTACCGCCTATGCGCCACACTTCACCAACGCAAGACCTCCTACCCGAACGCTTCACCGCCTTCATGCCACTGTGCTTACCCAACCCTAAGCAAGCCAAGCGCCATTGAGAAGTCACAACGTTCCTTCCCCCAAAAAAATCCACAACATTTCCCTCCATACTAACGCGCCTCATTCAAATTTGGACAAAATTTACACAATTCTTCATCCAAGTAGTCAAACCCATAATTATTCTATTGATCCTACTACACACATTTGGGGGGATCCAATATCTAATACTCTATTTTTTTCTACTGATTACTAAAATGGAGGAATTATTCACCACCCTATTTTACAAATAATTATGTAGAGGACATATTTCCAATGTTATGGTAGATCTAACGAATTTGTAAAATTTACCCTCGATGAATTAAATTGACCCTATTTTTTTATCTCACGTGGTTTCTAAAATTTCAATAGTCACCTCCCCGTGGTGTGAAGAGTAGCTCAACTCACCACAAACAACAACCACAATAACAACACCAAAGTTGATGCGGCCACCGACAACATCATGCACCATGTTGTCAACATACAACAAAACATAGGTAGTATGGCTACGGGGTTCCAATTATCCCAACAAAGAATGCATGCAATCACTCAAAATCATGCCATGTCTCTCCCTAGCCTCTACAAACGCCTCCCCACCTCCAACCAACAAGGCCCTAGCACATCCACACACACATGCAGCCATCCACTCCAACTTCAAGCTCCACCCGGCTATCATAGTCCACCTCAACACAATCACCCACAAAACCTTCCATCAAAGCCACAACCATCCTAATGCATAGCTCCTCACCGATACCATCACAATGCGCCACTTTGATTAGTATGCGTATGTGAGCCCAAAATGGTGCCCACATGTGGTGATTAACTCCTCGAAACCAATTTTAGTTTGACTTTGAGGTATTATGATTATTCACAAAACATAAAAAGAGTGAAGTGTGGTGTGAATTTAACTTTAGGCATTAGGTGGTGTTGTGTGATTATTTCAAGGTTGATTTGAATAGGAGAATGCCTTGATTATGTGAGTAAGGGGTAAGGTGAGGCAAGGCGAGCTCCGCGGGTTAAATGCCCACTTTTGGATCCGCCTTGTTAGTTTAGGAAGAAGGAAGCTTGGTGGAAGGGGATTAGTCCCTACTTTAGAGGTGAAGGTTAAGGGATTGTGATTGGAGGTGCTAATCCTCTCACCCTATCCTTACCTCTCTCTCCCTCTCTCCCTCTCTCCCTCTTTACTACTTAAGGTGGTTTCTCTCTCATTTTCCTCTCTCTCCATCAAGCGCTCTCAAGGGAGCAAGCTCTTAAGAGCTTGAGCCACGTGTGTGGGTTAGTAGTTTTTAGTAAAGTTAATTAGTTAAGCTCTCTCTCTCTCAAGTTCTCCCACGGGAGTGAGCTCTTATAGCTTGAAAGCCACATGTGTGGATTAGTTAGCCCTTAGTGATGTTAGAGAGTTAGTTTAGTTAATTAGTTCAAATCACGAAATCAAGTAGTAAGTATCTAGTTAGAGGCTTAGGGTCACCAAATTAGCTTGTAGTTTAGGAGGTCCAGCATACTGAGGAGCTATTGGCCTCGGTCCAGCATACTACGGGTTACCAACATACTAAGGAGCTACTGTCCTCGGACCAACCGGCCGAGGAGCTACTGGCCTCGGTCCAGCATACTAAGGAGCTACTGTCCTTAGCTTGTAGTTTAGGAGGTCCAGCATACTGAGGAGCTACTGGCCTCGGTCCAGCATACTAAGGGCTACCAGCATACTAAGGAGCTACTATCCTCGGACCAGCGGCCGAGGAGCTACTGGCCTTGGTCCAGCATACTAAGGAGCTACTGTCCTCGGACCAACAGATTGAGGAGCAAGGGTAAACCAAGCCGAGCTGAGATGGGTAGACCTAATAATTAGTTGGAGACTAGGCTAGCTAAACCATCACCTAATGAGTGAGGTGGGTGACTTTAGAATTAGGACTTAGGGAGATGGCTTACTTAGATCAATCAATGTGTGAGTTGTGTGATTAGATAGCTAGGAGGGTGTGTGGTTTTTACAAGCAATTGTGTTGAGGTTAACCATTGAGGAAGTGTTTTTCAACACTTACATCTTCTTGGTAAAAATCAATCGCTTATAAAAAAAAAGGATAAAATGGAGGACACTAGCAAAGGCAATGTGAAGGAAAGGATAATCAAAGGCCAAAGGAGAATATCCTTGAGAGCTTGTGTTGTCAGGGCCGCCGGTTGGACCCTAGAAAAGGTCAACGCGACCACGAGCCAAGAGGCTACCTCTAAATAAACAAAGTAATTCAAAATGACATGAATGCTTAAGGATGTGAAGAGATCAATTTTCACGCTACATACACTACATGTGATTCCCAAGACCATCACCCGGACTAGGACGCTTAAGGGTGGTGGAATTGGACTCACAGCGTACACTTTTGATTGTTTGTTTCCTCTACCCTCGTTATGATAAATTGTGCAATTCACACAATCCCCACACAAAATACTCATTTAGATGCTATCCATCTTAACCCTCCTACCAAAAATTTCACTCTTGCACAAAAAGACACTTCTTAGTGTCTTACACACTTGCATCGCTCATCATATAACCAAACAAAGCATCCTCAAAGAGCTCAACACGTTTGTATTTTCTCTCTCTTGTTAGCCTCTTGATCCTCAAAACACTCTACATCAATGCCACAAATGTACGGACAATCACAAAAATATCCAACCCCACACATAATACACATCACACAACCAACCACACTAATAAAAAATCTCATATATATCCTCACCCTCCTAAGTATCCCTCACATTAAAAAATACTCATAGCACGCCCCTCAATCCCAAAATAGTCCCCATCAATCCTAACCCACATTGGCACATCACACCCCACACAATGTACATATATCATCACTCTCCGTACCTCCCCACACCCACCTCCCACAAATTGTAACCTCACCTATAAAGCACAACCCCTACCAATAACCACATTATACAAAATAACTTAACCTACATCAAATACTATTTGATTGTAAAAACACACCTCCAAAAACCCAAAACAACCACAACCATCAAATTTTTTAAAAAAAAACCTAAGCATGTTTGTATTGATTGGAGGTGACATTCAACCAAACCTCGGACCACTCAAACACATACTAAAAACCTTCCAGAAGAATATACACAAAGACAAAAGCAATACTTCATGCCCAACACCTTAAAATTACAACCACACTACTTGCACCTTGAAGACATTGCCCAAACCCATAACCGAGAGGACAAAGTTTGAGCACAATTCATGCAAGGCCTAGCTTTTCACCCCATCCACAACAATGAATCCTTCTCACAACATGGTGGCTGAAACTACACCACCACTAGCCTTATAAATGGCTTCTACAAAAACATCCCACTTCACACCCTAGAAAAATGCCAAACCTTAAGTAACCAAAATCAAAATTCATAGCATTACCCAACCAACCTCACACTCAACTCTGTACAACTAGCCCCAAAATCACACCAATCAACAGAATACCAACCAAAAATTACCCACCCAACCCCTCAAGAAAACATACAAACACTCATTAAGTTCCAAGAAGCCACCAATCTAGGATCACAACTACTAACCACAACTCTACAAAACCATCAATGACCTCCACTAAATTGGAATTTTCCCAAGACACATTCCAAAACATCAACAATTACACTCAATACTTGCATCAAAGAAACATGTTTAAACAAACAAGCCCCCCTCCATAACATTAAGTAGGAATGCAAGGAGGGTACCCTTTGAGTACTCGCAATATCACCTCAACAAGAACGGGAAAGCTTCCAAAGCAAGGGTGAATGAATGGATAATTAATCAAAAATAATAGCTTCAAGAAGGTATCAAAGAGGTTTTCAATGACGGTGTCGGGAGACTTTTCCAAAAAGTCCGACTACCTTTTTTACCTCACCAACTATTCCCGTTGTTTAATAGCTATTTAGATTTGTTTAGACTGAAATTTAGCCTAGATTAGAACCTTTACCACCACTTGGCATTAGTTTTGTCCTAGAAACCAACATAATTAATTCTAAGCATTGAAAGTAACTACCCAAATAGATTTAAAATAGCCTAAGTAAAACTTAAAAGTAGCGCCACCTTTGCTCTTGAAAGAGGATCAAACCAGCATGCGCCGGTTTGATGCTCTTTTGAGAAGGTCATTTTGGGCTTGCTACTTAATGTTATGTCTCCCTGCCTCACCACGCCCACCAGTGAGGAGTTTTCTTTCCCTACAAACAACAAAATTTATGGAAGCAACATCTAAAAACATACCATCTCAAAAATGTAAGCCATATGCATAATCAACACCCAATTCTACCCCACTTGGATTACCCACCCACACATACAACAACTACAAACTCTCACAAATGTCATCCCACCACCTACCCCACAAGATAACTTAACAAATCAATAATGGGTTTGCAAAATTGCCACAATAGAAGCCCATAAAAGCACCTCTACACAACATGATACATCATCACCAAATACATAATCATATCAAACAACAAACCCAAAACAATACACAATAAAAAAATTAAATCCACCACCGACGCACCTCTAGATTACCTCCAAAACACAAAGAATAACATCCTTACACACCCTCAAGATATTGCCCAAATTATATGGCCCTCACAACAAGTCTCCTTCCAAAGACAAGCCCCATATGTGACAAACTTACCAACCACCCCTCAAACATGTCATTGTGCAATTAGAAAATACCCTTGCTATGGTTAAATGGCCTCATCCTTGAAGCAAGAGGCCCTAAAAACACCATGTCAGCCACAAACCCCCACCCTTAAGCGTCGTAATCCGGGTGAAAGCCCATGGCTCACATGTAATCACTTGACCACTTCAGACTGGGAATACAACTCCCAATACTCCAACAATGGGGATCATTAACACACTTCCTTTATTCGATCAATGCCATGCCCAAGTATTCAGAAATACTATTGGTCCTAACCCTTACGAAATCCCAAAACCCACAACCCACAAGTCTTATCCTACTTTCTTACTTGAACGATCTCACCCAACCTCGGTATGTGGGTTAGCATATACCCAAGGTATTTTGATTAACCATTACCTAATTAGAGCCTGATGCTCACAACCCGGCTTATTAACTAGCTGCACTGACTAAAACCTAATTCCCATATCTCCGCTTACTACTTGTTGGCCGCCCCCTGTCTTCCTTCTGCAACTCGTTCTCGGCTGATCCAGGTCGACAACTTGTCTGAACCCCTTGCGCGTACACTGACTGACCCTCACCAGCTAAACTGTCGCGCACCTCTCCATGAGGAGTGCCCGAAACACCATGGGCACAAGGGGACCCCGGAGTGACACCCGGGACTTGTGGCGCCGTTGGTGAGAGGGCCCAAGTGATCCTAGTGTGGGTGAGGGCCCGGGCGTTGGGAACGCCTCCCACCCACAAAGACTAGGAGGCACAAGGGTAAGGCCATGAGTTATGCGTAGCTCATGGTGTGGTGATTCTAGAAAGCCCAAGAACACCTCAATCGGAGGTGTGAGCTAGGAGTTATGGCCATTTGAGTGGGGCGCTGTCCCGGGACAGCGCCCTGGTACAGCAGTGCCTGCGAGTGATTCCCGGGACTGCCAAGGTTCAAAGAGGCATAACTTCCTCAATACTTGCCCGAATGGGGCAAGTGAGGAGTCCATCAGCATCTACGTGAAGCGTAGATGAAGATGGAGTGGTTGGTTGTTATGATCAGACATCATACAAGGAAGTTATGATGGTCTGAAGCTGCTGGGGGGTTCTAGGCCCAGCAGCTAAAGGAAAATGTCCACTTGGCCCCAACTCTTGGTAGAGAGACAAGAGGTTGGTTGACGGTGGGGTAGGGGCCCCGCGTGAAGTCCTAGAGGCTTATATGGGTGAGGTGGTGTGGCCTCACCCACCCGAGGCCGAACGGCAAGGCCTCCATGGGCATTGGCCCATTGTGAGGCCATAGTTGCCTAGTATGGTTCGGGTTGTTGTAGTGTTGCTCCGGCAATGCGATGATCAACATGGGATTGGACTTCCATGGATGGAAGTCCACATCTAGGAATGGATTACCGATTAAGGGGTGAGTCCCGAAAGCAAAGTAGGAGGGTTGGTTCCCTCCTATGAACTATAAGGTCCGGGGTAGGAGGAGCTAATCATTAGCATGGCGGAATGCGAATGGTTAGCGCTCGTAACCTTTGCTAGAATTGAAAATTGGCAAGATTGTCAAGGGGGGCTAGCAAGGGTTGCGACATAAACTGGGAACCGGGGAGCTCAGGCCCCGTTGGGTGCTCGGAGCAGCAGATTATCAATCGATCCCTCAGTCATTCGGCAGTATGGAGGCTTGTTGACTGAATCACCCAGCCTGTAAACCCAACGCCCACCTCTTGGCCTAGGGAAAGTTAGTATGCGAGCAGAGAGCACAGAGCGGAGAGTGGAGAACTCAATTTGGGACATGAATTGAGAGGAAAAATGCACCTATAACCGCGGGATTTAGGGAAAAACATCAAACTGTTTTTAGAAATTTTTAAGAGTTAGGGACTCTATTACCATGGAAATATGCCAACATTTTCCCATTCATAACGTTTATAGATTTTTGAAATATAGAAATATTTTGAAAAAATACAAAATTAGGGCTTACATCAGTATGACGTCACCAATACAATATCCAAACTTGTGTACTATAGTACACATTATTGTAAATTAAATAAAATTTACTATTTGAAGGAAACACGAAGGAGGTTTGTGAAAAAAAAATTCTCCACATACAGTCCACCCTCTATAAATGTTACACCTATAAGTATTAACCCTTTCTAAATGTTAACTTTCTTCTACTCCCCACATATTGCACACTATAAATGTTAAATGTGTTAATTGTTAACAAAATGCTACTCCCTTCTTTATAAATTTGACTCTATAAATGTTAACGAATGAAATACAATCATAACTAATCTTTTGGAAAGACTAAGATTGGCTACTAATAGTTCTAGTGATGGAAGTTCAAGAATGGAGGCACATGAGAAGTTCCATTAGAAGGTACATGGAAACATGTTCATGTGGGTGTCCAAGTATGTGGGTTTGTTGGTGCAGATTGAGAAATATTTGCAAGTTGTGCATGCACATGAATCTCACCAAAGAACCATTGATTCATACTTCACCCATGATTTGTAAACTTGATATTGAATAAAGTTTTGATTGGGTTTGCAATTTTGTGAATTGTATTCTCTTACAACTACTGTTCACATTTGCTTATATTTAGAACATGTTAAGATTTGTATATTGCTCAAAAAAGTAATTTTATAATTGTTAATTGTTAACACCTTTATAAATGTTAACTTTGATCCACTCCCGAGGGTACACATTTATGGAGGGTTGACATTTGATTTTTACATGATTTAATTGTTGAGCATTGTTTATCCATTCTACAAATATAATTTAAGTTTTATACTATGATTCTATTCAAATTTGTTTTTTTAGAAATTGTTTTGCCTCGTATTTAATGATCTTTTGTCATCATCTTTAAACTACTAGATTCAAATGCAAAGGAGTGCGGATCATAGAATAATAAAATCCAATACAAAATGGAGTTCAGGGAATAAACTCATCCTCACTCTCCAAAGCACTATGATCTATGAATCTGAGTACTCTTGGATCGTATCTCTGACGTGGACTAGAAGAGGCACTACAACTATGGGAGGAGTCTTTGGCATAAGCTATTGCCATATCCTCTGCATAACAAGGAAGTCACATGCTAGAACTAGGAGGTGAGCCGTAGTCTACGGAGCGTCGGCCTTGAACCATCAGACTGCACCAACAAAGGACAAATTACGATTGTTAGAATCATTCCAATTAAATGCAACATATTCGAAAAATAAGTTTAAGATGACAAAAGACTTACTCACATAGATTAACTGCACCTTGTTGAGGGAGGGCATCGTCGTCGTCGTCAAGGCCTGGTCTACAAAGTGGGTTGGATCGACCCCCTAAGACTCCGACGCTACGACCTGAAGTGGCTGCAAGAGTTCTTCGTACAATTCTTTATCTCCCTCAAGTGCCACTATTGCCCTATTAGCAGATTGTGCTGCAAGAACCGAGGCACCTACAAAGACCGAAACAAATGAATTAGTCGAATGTGATTGAATTGCCTGAGTCTAGGGACATGGGAATGTTGAACAAATTACTCATACCAGTTCCAGCAGTGAGGTCACATATAATCCCCCCTGGAGGGCAAAGGCCACTGATTAGAAGCTGGAGCAGGGACACTGCCTTCTCCTTAGGGCCCCTCCAGAATGTGTCACCGTCGTTGCGCTTGAGTGCAGTATCAACGGTGACAATGTTGAAAAGCACGTCATCACTTGCAAGGTCAACATCTTCAAATTCGTCACTAGAAGAAATGACAAACTCCTTTGGTTGCCTAACCAAAGGTGTGGAGAAAGACCGAACCAGCACGATCGCTTTGAATTTCAGAGTCTGGACATCAACCATTGGCCCCGAATTGTTAGCAATGTGACTCAACTCATGAAGGAGGGAGAACTTGAAGAGCGGAAAATGGCCAAATGCACTAACCCGCTTGGAGTTATGCACAGGGTGAGTGAGGTGGAGAGAATTCACGATGGTCCATTCCTCCTTGACCTCCAGAATCTTGTTGTAGAGAAAGCTTAAAACCTCCTTCTTGATTTGCCATATCTAAACCTACCTTGACTTTCCACGCTCAAAATTTCAGGCCCTCAACCAAAAACAAAGCCCCCGAGGCAGCCCATATCTGAACCTAGCTCACTTTGCTTGCTCAAAATTTTAGATTTTCAAGCAAAAAAAAGTCCCCGAGGGGGGGTGCCGTTACAGGCACCTCCTCGGAGGCTCAATCTAAGACCTCTTACCTGCACCAATGTTGGCCATATCTAAACCTACCTTGACTTTCCACTCTCAAAATTTCAGGCCCTCAACCAAAAACAAAGCCCCCGAGGCAGCCTATATCTGAACCTAGCTCACTTTGCTTTCTCAAAATTTCAGAATTTCAAGCAAAAAAAAGAGGCCCCGAGGGGGGTGCCGTTACAGGCACCTCCTTGGAGGCTCAATCTAAGACCTCTTACCTGCACCAATGTTGGCCATATCTAAACCTACCTTGACTTTTCACTCTCAAAATTTTAGGCCCTCAACCAAAAACAAAGCCCCCGAGGCAACCCATATCTAAACCTAGCTCACTTTGCTTGCTCAAAATTTCAGATTTTCAAGCAAAAAAAAAAGCCCCCGAAGAGGGTGCCGTTACAGGCACCTCCTCAGAGGCTCAATCTAAGACCTCTTACCTGCACCAATGTTGGCCATATCTAAACCTACCTTGACTTTCCACTCTCAAAATTCCAGACCCTCAACCAAAAAAAAAGCCCCCGAGGCAGCCATATCTAAACCTAGCTCACTTTGCTTGCTCAAAATTTCATAATTTCAAGCATAAAAAAAACCCCCGAGGGGGGTGCCGTTACAGGCACCTCCTCGGAGGCTCAATGTAAGACCTCTTACCTGCACCAATGTTGGCCATATCTAAACCTACCTTGACTTTCCACTCTCCAAATTTCAGGCCCTCAACCAAAAACAAAGCCCCCGAGGTAGCCCATATCTAAACCTAGCTCACTTTGGTTTCTCAAAATTTCAGAATTTCAAGCAAAAAAAAAGCCCCCGAGTGGGATGCCGTTACAGGCACCTCCTCGGAGGCTCAATCTAAGACCTCTTACCTGCACCAATGTTGGCCATATCTAAACCTACCTTGACTTTCCACTATCAAAATTTCAAGCCCTCAACCAAAAACAAAGCCCCCGAGGCAGCCATATCACCATATTACCATATTACAATATTACAGAGAGCAGTCCCACGAAGGCCCCGCCTAAGGTCATAGTTAGTGGGAACGCTCCTAAAGTATATCCTTTGTCGCAAGGTACTGTTAGCATTTTACCATTACTTAAACAACTTGCCAGAATGTCTGGGAAAAAAAATAGACTACTCGGTGATTAGACACGAAAGGGTAGAGTACCTTCCTGCTGTGTTCGATGGTGCCGTCATATTTGAGTTGCCACCCGCTGGTCACACGGCCGCACGGTCATAGGCCAAGTCAATGCAGGGAATGGACAAGCGTTACGACGGCCATGTGTGGACGAAGACCATCACCACCAACATCACAAACGACTTTGGTTTGTCCTTTCGTTCTTCCGCTTGCGTTGGATACATGCGTTGCAACAACAAGGAGTGCGAATATATAATCCGCCGTCCTCGTATTTTCCAAGTCAACGAGACAGAGTTTGAAGGTTGTACCCTACAAGCCTTTGTAGTGGATCAAACACCCCCAACTGAATCCACGGTTGTTTGTAAGGTATGTAAAGAATCCCCGGCATGTATTGCTTCATGTAGAGCTAAGATTTATTATGTGGTTGGCAAAATCAATCATACAAAAGCGTGTATCCACCTAGGAACTCACGATCACCCAGTCAAGGTGGACGACTACAAAGACATTAAGGCTGAGATCAGTGGCCTAATTGAAGAACAGATCGAGAAGACTCCTAGGCTACCAAGAATGCAGTGGTGTTGGAGGCTAGCAAAGTTCTAATTGGCAACTATCTTCTTCAACCCGATGACGCGCCGCCAAAGAAGCTTACTATTTGACCGATGCAAGGACATAGCTTCCCCAAACATCCGCAACAAGGTATGAGCCCAAAATGGTGCCCACATGTATTCTTAAGTCTTTTGAGACCATTAGAAGTGATGTTTTAATGTTTATTGATTATTCACAAAAATATAAAAAGAATGAAGCTTGAAGGAAGTTATGTTTAAGCATTAGGCTTGTATGGAGTGGATTGATTAAAAGATTAGTAGTGTGACGAAGCTCCTTAGTTGGAGAGCGTAGTAGGTGGAGAACCAGGGGTAGTTTCTTGAGTTAAAAATTTGAATTAGGATCTAGGTTGTTCGTTTGAGGAACAAAGACTTAGAAAATAAGATGAGAGCCTATAAAGTAGGGGAGGATTACGAAGGTTTATCTTGAGGGTGCTCACCTACTCCCTCTCAACTCACTATATAAGCCTTCATTCTTCTCTCTCTCTTCTTCTTTCCTTCGTGCTCCTTGGCACCCCACGTGTTATAAGTATGGGTATGTAGGAAGCAAGATAGGAGCACGTGTGTGTGTATGGTTTTAGGGTGAAGAGCCAAGACTAATTAGCCTTGAGGTGGGTTTGACTTCTTGTTAGGAGTAGCTTGGGTTGGAAGAATTTAGAGTGTGATTTATAGTCTTTAAATTGTAGTACTTGGATTCATGATATCCATACTTATAATTATTTAGACTTACAAGGTTATGATTATGAAATATTGGAGCATTTAGTTTTGTTGCATTTAGAAATTATATTTATAAAGTATTGGAGCATCTAGTATTGTTGGGAATTGCAAGTTTACATTTACATTTAAAAGTGATTGTTGGGATGTAGCATTTGACTTAATGCACTTAGAAATAAGTGTTTAGCTTATAGTGTTCAATCTATAGTATTTAGATTTATAACATTTAGATTTATTGTGTTTAAGTTTGTTAGGTTAGTGGTTAGGCCATAAGTTGGGTTTATATAGGCTGGGTTAGTGGTTAGACCATAAGCTGGGTTTATATAGGTTGGGTTAGTGGTTAGACCATAAGCTAGGTTTACATAGGTTGGGTTAGTAATTTATATAAGCTGAGTTAGTAGCGGGGCTTAGTCTACTAAATTAGACCACTTGGTTCAACTAATTGGTTGGTAACTCCATTAAAAGGTTGAACTTGGGAGGAAGTTGTGAAGGCTTGTGAAGAGGAGGCTACAATAAGTTAGACAAATATTTCTTAATACTTAAGCTTATGTGCTCATGGAATCAACACGCGAGGTGTCATATACTAGCGAGGAATCAACGGCTAGGACTAGATTCGAACGAGGTAAATTCTTGAAGACGTGTGTGGCAAAGACGGCCAGGTGGACGTTGGAGAAAGCTAAGGATGTAACCTTGCCCGAAATCAAAGATAATAAAATGACATAATATGGGTTAAGCTCATAACAAGTTGTGTGTTTTATATATATTCCAACGGTGTATTGGAATTATACATTGAACTACCGAGGAGGGAGTTATTATGTATCAGTCCAACATTTCACACTCGAGCAAGGAAAAAATCAAGGGTGAGGGACTTTGGGTGACACAAGGTCATGAGCTTCCGTTTCCTCAGAAGATATGGTGTCATGGACTCTATTACCAAACTCCGTGGAATCATATTATAGGCCTTTGTGTAGGACAACAAATTTCCAGGTCAAGGGGCTGATCTTAACAAGGTTTTTGTCTTCAAGATGTCGAAAGTCGAGCCTAAGAGTGAAGTAGACTTGGTGAAGCGTATACAGCCCGGGGAAGATCTGGAGAATGCATGGATGATGTTCAACCATGTCAAACGTGTAAGACAATGGACCACAATGACATGCCACGTGTATGACTCCACATATTGTCGTGTCATGACTATTGCAAGTTGTGACATGCAATCTGAGGACTCTGATGCCCAGATCATTTTCTGGAAAAATCTCAATGCTGTCATGGAGAGAAATAGCGTTGTGAAGCCCAACTTCAAGGGTTATATGGCCGACAGCGCCCAAGCCAACTGGAATGTAATTTGGGTCATATATGGCAACGGGAAGAAGGAGCCGCATGGACGACCGCGAGAGAACTTGTCAGTTTCACTAGACCCAGTCTATGGTTAAGTATACCGAGAAGTACACTCCCGAAGAACTTTGGGAGCAGCACAAGAAGATGTGCCACCAGTATAGGACGGCGAGGACCATGGACGAAGCGGAGAGTATGTACCACGGGTTACGTGCATGGTGGGTATCCGCCGGGCTAGTGACAGAGAAAGCCCTAAACAAACTAGAGCTCTGGCTTGCATTCTGGCACTACCGTTATCGCCAATGGGGAGGCTTCATAACCGGGGTATGTTTTTCCAATACATTTTATATTATTTTCATTCTTTTCACAGTACTCTAATCTGAAACAACTCTTCACTAATTTCTAACTACTTCCACTATGTACTCGCAGAAATTTTCAGAAGAAGAACTAGCAGAAATGCCTTCATGTAATCTAGCTGAAACAATACACAACAAGTGGCTTCAAGCGTTTGGAAACAGCGGCGGTGACCTCTACATTGCTACAGTTGACGACTTCGTTTGAGGCTTCTTACAGGTTGTCAATTACTACCAGTTCCTGAAAGGTGACGTCGGCGGAACATGCCCTACAAAGAAAGAGCTCAAACTAAAGATGGCAGAGCGCAGGGCGAAGCAAACAGGTAATCCTTTAGTGCTTGAAGACCCCATGCTGGACATGCCTAGAGCAGAAGAATTTTGTACCCGTTTTCCTTGCATGGCTGGAGAAGAGGTATTCGGGTCCACGAAGCGAAAGGCAGATCTACCTCTTGGAGCTGAAGAGGAATCTCATCGGCCTGACAAGGTAAACTTCTCATGTCCAAGAGGTTCAGGGTGTGCTGTGAGGGCTTGTCCTGTGCAGATGCCCATCATTCTTGAAGATACAGAAGATGATACGGACGTCCAAGAAATTCATCCTGAGCCTGAGCCTGAGAGCATCCATGCGTCCCCGCTGAACGAGTAACTTCAAGTGTAACTTACATAAATTCAAGTATAACTCATAAATCTCTTCCTTACATACAACAACCATTTGATACACGATAAAACTACATCACACAACAATAAGTCTGCTTAAGGTTACTAATGCAAATGATTAAGAATTTAGGGTAAAGTCAAATATATAAGAAGCCGTCATCCATTTTGAAAGTAACCCTAACCAGTTAGAAAACTAGATGAATGCCTAACTTATATTTAATTATAATTTAAAACTACCCGACTTTGAGATATTATTTTTCAAATTGCCTAACCATTTTTTTCACTTTAATTAATTATTAGTCAAAAGAGTGCCTAAGCTGCTGGTAACACATATCGTAAAACATACCCGTAAAAAAAATTGTTTAAATCAACCAATATTACTGGAAAGTGATAGCACGGCAATAGGAAAAAAATAGGAATGTATCAAATTTTCACCCCCCTGGGTCCACGGTTATAGGTCTCAAAAATTGGACCAAAAAATTAATATTCCCATAATATTCCGAAATGCTAAAATTTGAAAACTAAATTTAGAATAAATATTCTATATTTGGATTGTGTTATCCATTTTCCGCTCTCCGCTCTCCAATTCTCCGCTCTCCGCTCTCCGCCCATCGCTCGCATGCAAGTCACGCTCCTCTTGGCCTCACTGTGAGCCCAAAATGGTGCCCACATGTGGTGATTAACTCTTCGAAACCAATTTTAGTTTGACTTGGATGTGTTATGATTATTCACAAAACATAAAAAGAGTGAAGTGTGGTTTGGATTTAAGTTTAGGCATTAGAATGTGTTGTGTAGTTATTTCAAGGTTTGATTTCAATAAGAGGATGCCTTGATTATGTGAGTAAAGGGTAAGGTGAGGCAAGGTGAGCTCCGCGGGTTAAATGCCCACTTTTGGATCCACCTTGGTAGTTTAGGAAGAAGGAAGCTTGGTGGAAGGGGATTAGTCCCTACTTTGAAGGTGAAGGTTAAGGGATTGTGATTGGAGGTGCTAATCCTCCCACCCTATCCTCACCTCTCTCTCCCTCTTTGCTACTTAAGGTGTTCTTTCTCTCATTTGCGACTCTCTCCATCAAGCGCTCTCAAGGGAGCAAGCTCTTAAGAGCTTGAGCCACGTGTGTGTGACATTAGTTTTAGTGAAGATAATTAGTTAAGCTCTCTCTCTCAACGCCTCCCAAGTGAGTGAGCTCTTAGAGCTTGAGATTGACTAGGAGGATTAGGTAGTTGTTAGTGAATTTAGTGTGGTAGACTAGTTCATTAGTTAAGGAGAAAAGAAACAAAAAAAAAGAAAAAAAAAGAAAAAAAATTAGAGAACATTTGTATGAGGAGATAAGGTGGTTGTGTTTAGAGGCAAGCTAAGTTGTTGCTACCAGTTCGCTGGTTCGACTGGCTACAGATTTCAGTAAGTTGCTGCTACCAGTTAGCTGGTTCGACTGGCTACAGATTTCAGTAAGTTGCTGCTACCAGTTAGCTGGTTCGACTGGCTACAAATTTCGCTAAGTTGCTGCTACCAGTTAGCTGGTTCGACTGGCTACAAATTTCGCTAAGTTGCTGCTACCAGTTAGCTCGTTCGACTGGCTACAGATTTCAGTAAGTCGCTGCTACCGGCTCAGCCGGTTAGACTGGCTACAGATTGTTGGTTCGACTGGGCTACAGACTTCAGTAAGTTGCTGCTACCAGATTGCTGGTTCGACTTGGTTACAGATTTCAGTAAGTTGCTGCTACCATATTGTTGGTTCGACTGGGCTACAGATTTCAGTAAGTTGCTGCTACCAGTTAGCTGGTTCGACTGGCTACAGATTTCAGTAAATCGCTGCTACCGGCTCAGCCGGTTAGACTGGCTACAGATTGTTGGTTCGACTGGGCCACAGACTTCAGTAAGTTGCTGCTACCAGATTGTTGGTTCGACTGGGCTACAGATTTCAGTGAGTTGCTGCTACCAGATAGCTGGTTCGACTTGGCTACAGACTGCAGCTAAGCGGCTTAGTGACAAATCACTATTAGGGAGTTTAGGGGTTAGCACATTAAAAGCTAACTCACATTAGGCCATTTTAGTGGTGGTTAAGGAGTTAGGTTCATTTAGGCTAGTTGGTGCCACGTTTGGGTTTGTATGAGTGTGTTTAACCATTGAGAAAAGTGTTTCTCAACACTTGCACCTCTTGGTCCAAATAACTTACTTGCATTATTAATGGAGAATGTGAAGGACTCTTGCAATGGCAAGATAGAGGGGGTGAAACTCAAAAGAGTGAGGGGAATGTCCGTAAGGGCATGCGCGGCTAAAGCCGCGGGTTGGACTCTTGAGAAAGCCAACTCTAGCACAAGCCAAGAGGCCAACATTAATAAAGCACAATGAGCGAGACAATACACGTCCAATTGAACATGAAAATTACCTTGCACATGGTTCAATGTTGTAATAGATAAATGTGATTCTCAAAGTCATCACCCGGACTAGGACGCTTAAGGGTGGTGGATTTGGCCTCACACTCACACAGGTATCCCTTCGACCTGCATATTCGCACTCCAGTGCCGTCGATCCCGGTCGTCCAGCTCCATGTTCGCCTTTGGACGTTGCAATTAAATCTCTTACTACCCACATTGCCCACTGAACCATAACCCTTTTATCCCCATGCAACAATGCATCGATTCACGCCCAATGATTTCGGAACTTGAGTGGAAATTCAGGAGGTTCCCCCTTTATAGCAGCTCGCTTCTTGATCTACCCGCGCCCTTACTCCGCTCCTTGTTGTCACTGACTTTCCAAATCTCCTTCACGCATCAGCCGCGGCGGCCCCTGATCTCCAGAACCCACCTCCCGCTTCCATGCGGCCGTCATCTAGATTTTCCGTCTCCAGCTCTCCTGACCCATTGATTCTCCTGGTCGGCCTCAGGCTTCCTGGCGTCCCATCCCCCGACTGGGCTTATCACCCAGAATTGGCCGAACTTGTTCCAGCAACAACGAACCCTGCCATCGGTGGCCCAGCGGTGTCGCAGCTCTTCCCGTGATTCCCCAGCATTACCTCTCCCCCACCACAGGAGCGCAGCCCCCTGCCCTCGGCACACACACAAAAACTACGAGAGAGAGAGAACAGGGGAGGAGCCGCAGAGGCTAACCGCCTACTGGTCCCGGCTCCCGGATAATTCTAGGTTCAACAGTGTCTCCTACCCTTAAACGGGCACCCCCGCATCCTTTTCCAGCCAATATAAACCCAGTCTCCTCAAGTCTAACCTAGGCCTTATTAACTTACTAACCAACTCCTACTCACTCTCTCTACTTATTAAGGATAAAACAATTGCTTCAAGTTTAAAGCCTAATCCTAACTAAGAACTCTAAGCCCTCCACTTTTTATGTTTTTAATATTGTGCTAACAATTCAAAGTCCAAATTATAATGACCCCTAAGCTTAAAACACACGTGGGCACATAACTTTGGGCTCACATACCACCATATCCAAAAAAAATCACGAGAGAAGTTTTCAGTAACAACCTCAAAAAACTAACAAGAGGATAAACATTGCACCTTGATAACATCTCCAATGAAATCCTCAAAACATTACGGATGACCTTTCATGACATGCTCTTCCTATTTTACCGGCAATGCTATCTCCAAAAGAACATCCCACGTTATTAGAAATACAACAAAACCATACTACACCACAAGAAAGACAACCCTTTATTGCTCAATAAATACAAGCCCATAGCCCTAGCCAACACTATCTACAAACTCTACACTCACCTTACAAGTTGCAGTGAAAAACATAAAATACTACACTTTAGCCAAAAAGAATTTAGACCACAAAGAAACGCCATGAGACAAATACCAAAAATCATCGGTGCGTTGGAAGATGCCAAACTCACAAATAATGACATTTACCTTAGATAGATTCACTTTAGAAACACTTTTGGTTCCATTGACCACGTGAGACTACTCACCCTAACGGAAGACTTAGGCTACCACAAAGACACAGTAGAACTAATCGGTAACACATGCACAAACTCAACCACCTCCATCCATGGCAACCACTTCAATGCGACACCACCAATCCATATTAGCAAAGGTATACTACAAAGCGACACACTCAGCCCATACCTCTTCATCATCTTTTTAGACCCACTTTTACGATGGTTAGAAAAAAAACCTTGGGTACCAATTTAACACTTCCGCAAGCCACACGTAATACCACAACTTATGCCAATGATCTTGCCATCATCACAAACAATTTAGCAAACATACAACCAAGAATCGGCAAATTACATAAATTCTCATAGTGGGCACACCTAGAACCTAAAGTTAATCTAATGCGCCATCAACAAAAGCCTCGACAAATTTAAACTCGACCCAAATGTACTTAAACTCTTCATACAAGCCCAAAATATCCTATTAAAAAACAAACCTTTCCCCATCCTATCCCAAAATGAGGCTTACATATACATGGGCATACATCTTCTCCCCTCACTCAAATGGAAATTGCAAAGAGACATAACAATGAAACACACACACACACACACACACAACTCATGACATCACCTAGCGCTATCAAACAAAACATCTACATCCTAAACACCATCGTCAAACCAGGCATGGCTTATGCTACGGTCCCCTTCTCCAAACCTAATATATAGAAATTAGACAAAGTCCTTAGCAAACTCACCAAAAAGATATGCAACATCCCCAAAAACATAACAAATATCTCACCCATCTCTACATTGAGAACTTTGGCATCAACACAAACATCCTCTTACCATACTACATACATTGCATAAGCACACAATTATTATTTGCACTCAACGACCTAGGACAATTATGACTAATCTACCAAGGATTAGCCAAACACATCACCACTAAATACGGAGGATTACAACACCTCCCCAAACTTTGCTATCAAGCATGTTCATGATCACCCATCAATCGCATCATGTTTTTACTAAAAAGAGAATATGAAATATTCATAAATATCACCAATAAAGATTTTCCGATACAATAAACCCCTCTCAAACTTGCATGGAAACACACACCTCAATACGCTTTACTCTCTCAAGACGAGAAAACACATGCCACTAATACCTCAACAAACTCCACATGTATAGCATCACCGCCATCTTCAAAACCCAACCACCTAACATATTTGATCCCTACAAGAATTCAAAATCAAATTCAAAGCCTCCCCAAAACTAATCAATGAAGCCTCACAACAAGCTAAAATCCTATTCCCACCCCAACACAACCAATAGCCATAATTCCACCACAAGAAGCAATGCATGTTCTAAATATCCCTTTAGATTCCCACATTTAACCATGAACATCAAAGAATACAACCCATATAAAGACATCCACGTTTCTCAACCCACCGCCGTAGTTTAATAGCAAGTTCGATAGAAAATAGTTCTAAAAATAGATACCCAAAATTTTGGAATATTATTGGCATTTTTTCCGAATATAAAATTTATTATTTTTCAAAATTGCCAAAAAGTAAGAAATTTTTACTTCTCACTAAAGTTTTACTTACAGTGGAAGCATATGTGAATTTTGAAAGAGAGAAGGTGCTCCTTTTGTAATCAAGCTCACTTACATTAGTCCACAAAGAATATGGGTTAAGAAGTAGCAAGACTCTAGGTGAGGCTTTTCCAATGTGTTGTACACAAATTTTTGGAGCCCAATTGAGCATAGAAGATGAAGTTTTATAGAATTTTGTCCAACTAACAAAAGTTGAGAAATCAATCCTTCTTCCACCTCCAATAAGTCTTTATGCAAAAGATATGGACAAAACATTGCAGCCGTGTAAAGATCAAAAAATTAAAATGCGTTCATAACAGTTTTTCGGAGCTCATTTGTGCATAGAAGATCAACTTTTTTGGAATTTTGTTGGTCTAAGAAAAGTTTAGAAATCAAGTAATTTTTTACCTCCAACAAATTTTATGTCATTTGAAGACTCTTTGCAAAAGTTATGCGTGTTATAAAAATGAAGTCTAACTCGGTGCTTCACCTCAAAGTTTACATACCCATATGCATTGTTCAACACAACTCCACTCTACTTGCATAAAGCACAGAGCATTCTCAACTGTTCACTCACATCTTACAAGAGAGATGTACAAGATATAAGCTTAAATAGAAAACTAAAAATGAATTTAAGCCGAATTTTAAAAATTAAAAGAGAAAATTGCCGAAAATATTAATATACTATTTTTAGGTGCTGAACCTACTTTTTGAACTTTAATTAATTATTCGGCTAACATGTGTCGAACCAGCTATGAATCTACGGTATTCAAATCCAAAGACCCGATGCACACATATTTGACCACATAGGAGCACACATCATCTCCATCCCACTAACAAGACTCCAGTGGTTATGGGAGAGATTCACACAAAATAAAATAAATCATATGGCTAGCTTCCTCCAACCACCCCCACAAGACTTTGCCACCAAAACACTTTGGCAAACTCAAAGATATGTCACTGTCTTACCAAAGAAGAAACCAAAAAAATGCAACCCCAACAACAACCACCAAACATTCCACCCATCTATATTAAACATAGAGCCCTACCAAATCACACACTTATACTAGTCCTCACCACTCACATGCCCAACACAACTCGCCACACAATTGCGACATAATCTTTGGCTCATTTGGACTAGCAAAATCCTCGAAATGGATGGGTGTTGGAATAACGCACCCACCATAGAAACTGTCCACTGGGCAAGAATGGCCAGCAAAGAAGACACCTCCACCACAATTATAATCGTATGTAGCCACCATGCCACCATGCCCCCAAAATCCTAGAAACACACAAAGATATACACCTAATCCTCACCATCCCCCCAAACACCTTAGAATACAACCCGACACCCGAATGGCCCCAATACCTACACCAAAACAAAAACCAATACATATCACCAATATGCATCCACAACCAAATAACCCCTCCAATATACCAACAACTAATCCAAAACATTATAGCCAACATCTTGGGACTTTACAACACACATCTGAAAGCCAACCCCACACAACCCACACCCATAGATTACATAGTTAAATTCACAAAACCATGGTGAGCAACCCCGAAACCACCCCATCAACCTTACATAGAAATGCATCCCCCATCCCTGACATGTTCTACCACATAAATATCCCCATATACAACCCACAACAATGCATATACACAAATAGTTCCTTCATACCGCTAGACAAACACGACATAGGAAACGTTGATGGCTCAGGAGTATATAGTCCAAATGATGACATCCGTATTGTAATAAGACTCCCTTGGCTACCAGATGTACTATGCGCAGATCTCTACACTTTATTTATTGCCCTCACTGCCACAAAAGACCAATCGCAAAACACCTACATATTTATCGATAGCCTCAACAACAAATATCTCACAAATAACCACATCCGCCACCCCTCATCATGACACAATCATCCCGACAAACTACTTATCTCAACCAGAGTCCACCAAATTCTCTAGACCAAACACAACATAACAATACAAAAAGTTGAAGCACGTATCAGAATTGTGGGCAACAAAAGCGCAAACCGAATAGCAAACGAAGGAACCACCCACAACAAACCAACCCTCACAGCCCACAAACACATCACACACACCACACCTTATTGGCTCAATAAAATCTCAATAAACAAACATCATAGAACAATCTGCAACCTCCAAACATACATATACAAACACCACCGAGAACAAGAACTACGAATTGCAAAATCCGAATTCACATACGTTGACAAATGGGTGTTTCACGAGGAAATCAATAATAATAATATTATTATTATTTTAAATCTCTAAAACCACTTTGGGAAAGCCTCAAGCATATATGATGCACAAATTGCACAAACCTTAAGATTCTAATACACCCAATACATGGGAAACCATTCAAAGAACATCTTATGACCACTAACATATCCCAACCCCAACTGCACACTTTGCCCAAACCACAAAATTCATACATGGCCACACCTATTCTCAACTTGTACCCACCCTCACATAAAAGGCCTTTGCATAGCCCAACACAACAACAAAGCAGTCCACCAAATAGCCCACACACTCCAATCCAACAAAAGCACAAGGTGCTATACCCTAGTAAATGTCAGCAACCAACACAACCGGCCCCAAGACATCACAATCCCGGAATAGTTTAATATAATGCATATGCCTCCCCAACACATGCACATGCATTGCCCGGCTAACACCAAACATATTATGTATATTAGGGGTCCCCATAGATAGCCATACACCCATCCCCCCAAACCCCCCAAACCCATCAAACACGATACAACTTGTAGAATTTGTCTATTGCCATTATAGATTCTCAAATACTGCCATAAGAGGAAAGACAAACAAATACGAACCCCTCATTCAGATGTTAAAAAGTGCGGGATGGATGTTAACCCCCTTATTACCGTCACAATAGGGGTATGAGGAGTTGTACACAAACAATCACTCAAAGCTCTAGAAAAACTCAAAATACCCCCCCCCCCTTCAAGAAGTCAAAAAACTCAAGAAACACATACATTAAGCCATAAAACACCTCACATACCTTGTCCTAAATAAATAAATAAACTTGATTTCCAAACAAGCCCCAGTCGACCTACCTCCATAAACCCAAACACCCACACCTAATTCACCAAAAACTCACAGATGGCACGCAACCCCCCACCCCCTTGAAACTATTATTTAAAGGAACCCACTTCTCAGAAGGTAAGAAGTTTGCCCACCTCGTCACCTGGTAAAAAGGGATCAAGATAAGGAAGAATGGGCTCCCATTCACGCCGTGCAAATAAAAACAACTAATGTTATTTTATTTTATTTTATTGTTCTCCAAACTCCAACATTGTAGAAATTCCAAAAACCACTTACAATTTGCTCATATGGATTGAATTGGACACAACTCACATTGGAATTAAACTTGTCCAATACAACAATCCAATGCGACTTGGCCATTGCAACTCACAACAAGAAAATGCATAAATTAATCATTTTGGTTGGCAACTTGGTGTTTTTGGCCGTGTTTTTTGAACAATGGGTAGCCAAATCCTCTGGTTGTCAACCCTAATAATTTATTTATGTTTTTTTTTGGCCGAAACTTGCAATGGCCGAGTTGCAACAAATGATTGCAATGGACAAGTTATACACTTATTCCGCAAGATAATTAGCAAATCCAAATCGTTGCCGGTGGTGATGGAATCGTCACCTTATTTTTACCAATAGATGGTTGCAATGGACAAGGTATACCTTAGTCCTTTTACGAAACCAATTCCAACACTACTAGCAAGTTGGGGTATGCCCCAACGTTTTTCCCTCTAGCTTTATCATAAAAATGAAATCAACTACCTTCTCAAATCTCTTGTTTATTTATTGAAATTATTTGAAATTGAAGTGGCTTGCTCTAGTATCCCTGCATTAAGAAAGATCCGTATAATTTAATTTTGAGCAACCGAATTGTGTAGATGACATAAATAACTTTTCCTTAACTGAAACTACATTTTATGATTCATATAGGTGTTAGCTATTGGAACACTACATATTAAACCAAACCAAACATTGAAATGATGCATTGAAAACCATCAAAATCTTGCAATTTCAATACATGGGAGATGCCACCTGGAACGTGCAAGTCATAATGGTTGTTTTGACCCAAAAGAATGTCATAGGTCATAGTGGGGACGAACCAACCCGTACATTGGTTCCTTGGAGGCAAGGGTTTAGGCATCCAACAAGGAAAGAGTGTATGGGTTAGTTTGCCCAAATCCAGGAGATGCCACCCCAACACATGCAAGTCAAAGTGGTTATTTTGACCCCCCCCCAAAAAAAGGTGTCATATGTCTTCATGACATTGGTTGGAACCTCTTAAAAGATGAGGTGATAATTGATTGAGGCGGCACTAGGGTCGTGATGTCCGGTCACATACGGTGTCCTAGAGATCACCATGAACCTCCACAAACTGAAGGTGGTATATATATTAGAAGTTTAGATATCTATCTCGCAACTTTAATACATAGAAGATGCCACCCCGAACGTGCAAGTCACAGTGATTATTCTGACCCCCTCACCCCACCCCCAGCCCCCAAAAAAGGTGTCATATGTCATCATGACATTGGTTGGAACCTCTTAAAAGATGACATGAAATTGATTGAGGACGGCACTGGGGACGTGATGCCCCAATCTGACACAGTGTCCTAGAGATCCCGACGAGCCTCCACAAATTGAATCTGCTAGCTATCCATTTGGCGTTGGTCGCGTTGGCCTTCTGTCTCAAAAAATGAAAAAAAAATGCGATCTATCTATCTATAAGAGGCTCAAACTAGGTCCCAGGAAGTTTTTGGGCATAAGTTAGTCGTCGGTCAAGATCTTCGTGATTTTAAATCCAATCAGTTACATGTTGATATCTTCCGGTTTTGTTGCTTCATTCATTTGAGGTGGTATATTCTATGTATTCCTCCTAAACGGTCAGTAAATTTACTGGTTAAGGTAGAAATATCATAACCCGTGAAAATAAGGTGATTCATTCGCATTGAAGATTTGGTCTGACAATCATGAGATAAATTTTCCAAGATAGACGAGAAGGATTCATGAAGAATGAATGCAAGTTGTTTCATATTTTTTTGCCCTGTACAAAAAAATGCTACGATTTTTCAAAGTGGAAAGTCGTCCAACCCCCTACTCATTCACTAGATTCTCCCTACACCAAACACGGTAATCCACATTTCCATACATAACATCGCCTAAATTGGTTACCTCATGAGCACATTAACACTTGACTCCCATTGGCTACACTAAGTGTACACGCATTGGAGTTGCCGCCCAGCCATGATCAGTTTTAGAAATGGCACTTCACCATTATGACGACAGTCTAGTGCACGGCTAGAGGGTGGTTAACGGGTTATGGTATTTCCACCTTATTATTTCTCGAACTCCACCGGTTCATTGGGAACTCACCACCTGTTCTTCTCGGACATGTATAGGTTCAAATGTAAGCAGGAGGATAAAGTATAAGTGACATCATTGCTGAAGTGTTAAGTGCTGAGCACATGAGGATAAAGTATAAGTGTCATCCCTAACCTATATATATGCTCGTTCATGTTGTAAGGGATTGGGCGAGGAGCAGGGGATTGTGCTTCCAGGAAGCCAATGAGCAGGGAGAACCAACCACTACACTTTTTAGTCTAATTAGCGTGGGCCACACTATTTCCCAGTTACCCACACTATTTTCGGAAGTGACCCACCCTAATTCCCAGTGGAAAAATATTTAGTGTGGGGGTTTGTCTTGTCTGCATGTTTGGATGACAATGCAAGGGAAGGCAAATACTATAAAAATTCAATTTGGGCCGCACTAAATCCCAACCCACATGAATTGTCCCACCCACAGTAATCAGACGAAACCGTGAAGTTACGGATGAACCGATCGAGTTTGAGAAAATTAACTGGTCGAAGTTCAAGACTATTCACAAACATTACCGATCCGATCGTTTTGGAGGGATCTATGGAATATACCTCTACTTAGAGCAAACCCAATCGTTCCCAAATCTGCATTTGCATCGGGGAATGAAAAGTGGCCTCCACCCAGAATGCAGATGCAGACCCAGGCAAAACTGCCACTCATTCTACCTTACTACCTCATAATCTCCTCTAAAATGATTTGTAGTTTTCTGCGGCCGTACCATATTGAGTTGTCTTTAGTTAAAAGCCACCATGAAGTTGTTTGTCCTTAGCTGATAGCAGGCTCCCTGCATATCTCGCCGAAATGCAGGGAGTTCTGCACTTCCTGTGTTATTTGACATCCAATTTTAGGGTATGGCAGGGTGACTGGGCCAGTATCCTGCATCTGCATCTGCATTGCGGATGAGAAAGCGCAAATGCAGATGCAGGTGCAGGGTCACTGGGCTTGCCCTTACTTGATTAAATTAAGGAGAATCGAAAGATGAGCACATGGAACCGGTTGGACTTGGATCACTATGTTATAGGCTTTGGATTTTTGAGTGATCGTGGCCCCAAATCTCCCCAGACCTGCAATCCAAGATACTTGGATGTTCCTTGGTTGCTGTGACGATTTGTGATCTGCATGTGACTTTATAAGGAGGGCCTTTATATAAGCACACACGTGTCTCTCACTCTCTGGCACACATAAGTTATGTATATGTCATGGACCTGGAGAGAGATATATATACTGTGTAAAGAGCGAACCTCCCATTCGTCCAACATGCAAGTCCTGAACCAGTCTGCCAAAGGTTGCTTTTTAAAGTTGATTTGATGCCAGCTTTAGCTTTAAAGACCCCCAATCTACTTGAGGTCATTCGAGATAAATCGACGACAAAGAAAAGAAAACAAAAAATAACGCCCGTATTGGCATACCGGCGTGACTTCGAGCCCGTTGGCCGGGGATTCGTGGTACTCACTAAAAATCATCCGTGCAGATGAAAAAAACATAGGAATCATCTAAATGGCTATTTTTGGGCAATTTGATTCCGGAAATAGAGTCAAAGGCCCCAAATTAGTCTTGTGACGTCACATTCGAATGAATCGGCCCTCAACCCCATAGGGGGGCTTTTTTTATTGGAGCCACTTCATCCACGATATCTTGGATGGATGATTTTTAGTGAGTGCCACGAATCCCCAGCCGAGCCCGTTGGCCTTATACTGATCACGGTATTCCGTGATGCAGTATATGGTTTTATGCCTCCTCATCGACGACAAACCTATACGGCTCAACTTCTCAAGTGTTCATGTTGGATGAGATGACATGCACATAGAGTGGTCATGGACTCATAGTCTGGTCACACCGCGACGGCAACTGGCCTAGCCTAGCCAGCCAACCAGCCCACCACGTCCGGTGGGCCCCGGGAAGTGCAGTGGCAAGCCAAGCTGGGCCTGGGTTGGCTAGTTGCATGCCCCCTCCATTGTAGCCGTCTAGCAAGTTATTTGCCCTTGTCATCCGGGTAGGGTTTAGGGTAGCGACGATGCTGGCCGGGCATGTGTTTTTTTTCATTTTTTTTCTTCATTTTCACAGTTTTCGCAACATCGTTTTTGTGTTTTGCAAGGGCATTAAACCCTACCGGCGACTCTCCAAGTCTAGTAGGATGGTTGGGTGCCACACCGGGGCAGATGGGCCAGTTGCTCCCCAAGCCCTAGTGTTGCAACCCTTGCTAGCCCCCTTAACAATCTTGCCAATTTCCATTTCTAGCAAAGGTTACGAGTGCTAACCCTTCACATTCCGCCATGCTAATGGTCAGCTCCTCCTACCCCGGACCTTATAGTTCATAAGAGGGGAACCAACCCTCCTACTTTGCTTTCGGGACTCACCCCTTAATCGGTATTCAATTCTTAGATGTGGACTTCCATTTATTAAAGTCCAATCTTATGTCGATCATCGCATTGCCGGAGCAACAATATAACAACCCGAACCATACTAGGCAACTATGTCCTCACATTGGGCCAAAGCCCATGGAGGCCGTGTCGTTCGGCCTCGGGTGAGTGAGGCCACACCACCTTACTCATATAAGCCTCTAGGATTCTAAGCAGGGCTCCTACCCCACCGTCAAGAAACCTTTTGTTTCTCTACCAAGAGTTAGGGCCAAGTAGACATTTCCCCTTAGCCGTTGGGGCTAGAAGCCCTAGCAGCTTTAGACCATCATAACTTCCTTATGTGATCCCTGATGCAACAAGCAACCACTCCATCTTCATCTACGCTTCACGTAGATGCCAATGGACTCCTCACTTACCCCATTTGGGCAAGTATTGAGGAAGTTATGCATGTTCAAACCAGTGTTGAACGGGTATGTTGTAAAGTGCATACAGGGGAGGCCTGGTTTTTGAAAATTTCTTGGAAATGTTGAACATCGAGGTATTGATATTACAAAGGTTTTGTATTTTCAAGGTAGGGTATGTGTATGTGGTCTTGTAAAATTTCTTGAATTTTAGGGTACGTGTTATGGTGTGGATTTTTTTCATATACGAGGGTGCCCAGTGCAAGGGTATGGTATGTCATTTCAAGGTTTTTAAGAGAGAATTTAATTAATTAATAACTTAATAAAAATAAAAAATAAAATCCAAAACAAATGAAGCATGAACTTGAGCAAACTGATCAAATTGAATCATGATTTGAATTTATCAAATTGTCATGCTTGACTAAGTATTGAATCGGATCAACATGGACTACTTCGACCAACATCAGTTTAATCAAACAAAGTTGAATTGATAAAAAACAATCAAACAATGCCCTCAAGCTAAATCTCACTCTAGCTCACCCGCTGCAATCAACTCCTCTTCACTAAACTTGTTTAGCAAACACAAACCCTAGTTGTTATATGAAGTTGGTGCTTCAAGCAAAGACAAAACGGAATTACCTCTTCTTGAAGGTGCAACACCCTCTCTCCCACATTAATCAACGTTGCTAGCTTAACCCCAGCAACAAAGCTTCACTACTTGTAGTACGCTATGCACACAACAAACCCGTACATCATTGGAAGCATGCATAATGAACAAAGACGTGCATGTTTAAGGGTTTCCAAGCTCATCGTTGAGCAAGGTACGGGTTAGTGACCAGGTTTAGGGTTGGCAGTGAGTCCAGGGCCCGGGTATGAACCTGGTATTTGCGTACTGCTTGGTAGTTCAAGCTGGTATCACAAACCAGTGTACATACCCTTTTACAGACCCGTGTGCGGGACAGATACCCGTTCAACACTGGTTCAAACCTTGGCAGTCCCGGGAACCACTCCCAGGCCACTGCTGTACCAGGGCGTTGTACCAGGACAGCGCCCCACTCAAATTGCCTTAACTCCTAGCTCACACCTCCGACTGAGGTTTTCTTGAGAATTCTAGAATCTACACGCCATAAGCTACGCATAGCTCACGGCCTTACCTCGTGCCTCATAGTCTCCATGGGTGGGAGGCGTTCCCAAGTGATCACTTGGTTAGGATCACTTGGGCCCTCTCGCCAACGGCGCCACAAGTCCCGGGTGTCACTGCGGGGTCCCCCTTGTGCCCATGGTGTTTCGGGCACTCTTCATGGAGAGGTGCGCGACACCTAGCCACCAGCTGGCTGGGCCTGGCCACCCCGGTGTGGCTAGGGTATCAGAGAGAGGGGATTATCGTATACAAGCGTACCTCATTCATCCAACATAGGAGCCGTAAACTATGGTAATATGCAATATAGCCCCGAGTGAGGTTTTTTAAAGAGAAGTTGGTTTGACACTGAACTTTACTTGAAGGACTCCAAATTAGTCTACTCAAGGTCGTTTGAGATGAATTGTTAACAAATTCATACGGGATCAAGTTTTAATATTGGATGGATGAGGGGTATGCTCGTATGTAAAATAATTCCCTCTCTCGGTCCACACACACATATTGTGGACCATGAGGGAGGGAATTATTGCAAACAAGAGTACCCTTTCATCCATCCAACATACAAGCCATGTAGTAATATGCTATGCAACCCGAGGTTACTTTTTAAAGTTGATTTGACACCAGATTTAGCTTCAAAGACCCCAAAGTAGTTTTCCCGTGAGGGCTCGTGCCTAATTTCTACTTTGTATTTGGCAACTTTATGTGACAAGCAAAGTGTAGTGAATTATACTTATTAATATTATGTATATAATGGATTGGTATTAAAACAATGAAGAGTTCTATACTTTATTTGTATTAGAAAATTTATTGATTTCACAAAGAAGTTGTCACCCCAATTATCATTTTTTTCAATCCTAATCAAAGCAAAGATTTCATGTCAACGTCCAACATGTCGCTTCAAACCCAAGTCGACTACTCTTTAGTTGTAGACATACCAAGGCAACTACTCTTCAACAATCATCTAGTTGAAAAGTTGAATGTTAGCGAGTAGCAGGCTTTGCAAGTCAATTGCACCAGCATAGTCGATGGGGAGGGGTCACATTCAATTAACGTCCTCCCCATGAATATATGGGGACCCACTTCCATCATCACTTTGTCTTCTATCAAATGGGTCCTTGATTGTTAAACAATTGTTGTCACTCGAAGACTTAGATGAGCCAGAGACCCCATATTGTGGGTTTGTGTTTGGGAATTGCACTTTATTGCACCACATTGACTTGTGTGTGCCATACATACATGTCACCATAAACATGAGGTAAAATTTGTACCATTTGGGTTTCCGAGCCAAAGATGGATTTGTACAAATTTTTGGATCACAAATAACTAAATTAACATTCAAAAGTCTTTGTGAATAAAATGGATATAGTTAGTCGTACTTAATGCTTCAAAGTTCAACTTAAGCTTAATTGTTGTGAAATAAAAAAATTCGACACTTCTAACAAAATCTAGTCGCTAAAATGCATCCCAACGTGGTCTAAAGTCTATTATGATCATTGATAAGTAGTAAAAGATCTTATTGAGAAAGAAAGGAACTAAGATGAAGCTACTTCATGGAAACTCCTATAATTTCATTTCATAATTTTAGAATGAAATGAAATTAGTAATTCACAACTTTGAGACCTACCTATGTATATCAGATGTGTAGAAATCAATGCCTATGAGAAAACATGATGAGGTTCTAAAGTATGTTATTCTAAATGGAAGGATGTCTCACAAAATCACTTATAACTTCTAGACACATTTTTTCATTCCTACAAAATTATATGAATTAAATAGAAGTCTTCAAGACCTATTTATTGATATATGTTTGTAAGAAATAAACATTGCAACAAGCCATGGTAGGCCTTTGAATTCAACTGTCTTTAACATACTAAGGCTTCAAACTACTCAATACTAATTGAAGATCTTCCATCATTCAAGTGCCTTATAGGACTAATTATCATCTCACAACTAAAAAAATGATTATTAAGATAAACTGATTTTAAGATGCAAGAATCAACACAATCAAAATCAAAATTAAGAAATAAAAATCACAATACTGTCTCTCAGAGTACTATGTTATTACTCAAAGTCTTTACACCAAACATATCTATAAATATTAGATAGGTTTAATATTTAATAATACTACATTCCAATAAAAAATTAAATCCTTCGTTCAAGGTTGAGAGTTGGCCGGATGTGAGATGAAGTTGATAGAGAGAAGGTTTAAGCTTTCCGGAGGTAGAAGTCAAAAATGAGAAATGATTGAAGATGAAGTTAGCTTCTTCGTGTAAAGAAATCACCTCAAATAGTTGGATAATCATCTTCTTTGACCTTTACCTCATCGACCATTTGGTAAACTCGATGTAGCATTCCTCACCGTTCATTTGCTTTGGATACTTATTTGGAAGACTTAGTTTTATCATCTATCATCTGATAATTCTTCATCCAATATTGACTTTATAGTATCAAAAGATACTTGTCACATAGAATCTTAGATCGTCGAGGTAAATTTTACCAACTTAAAAGTAGATTCAATCAACAACTTGTAAAATCAACTTGTCTCCATCCATTCAATTGTGTTGGCGTCATGTTACTTTGGATTTCTTAGAATTTGCCCTTGAATCTCATATCATTGAATTTGAACCAAATTATTTTCTTATTTATATTTTAATCTTCTTAAACTTATTATTAATCTCTAACCTTTAACTTAGCCCACTCTAAACAACATACAAATATTTTTCCATATCCATTGCTTAGGCTTTCAAGTATTTAAGCTAATTTTCATACCTAAAATCCTCATAACTCCTATTATAACTTCTTCTTTACCCTTAATTCTTACAATAAAAAGCTTAATTGACCATAAAGTCAAATAAACCATTCATAGTAGGCCCATAATCTTATTGAAGCAAAATTAAACTAGAGATCAAATTGGACTAGCAAATTCACATACACAAAGACATATGAATAATGTTTTGGAGTGAGATGGTCACCTCTACATTGTGCCTTGCTTTGTTCTTTATTGCATTTTTCATTCTTGGTTTATACAATACATATGGGATATCTCAACCACTTTTTACAACCATATGAATTTATTTAGATCTTATTCATTCATATATTTCTAATAGTCACAATTTTATGACTATTACCAACCTAATGCTCTATATTTAATACAATCTAATTTTCTAACATCAACAACTTGAACCTAGAGTTGTTTTCCGTGGAACCCATTCCACTACAAATGAAATGCTTAGGACCGCCACGAAGTTCCCGATGTTAGGGGAGGCCAAAATAAAGAATTTTGTCCGTGACAACCTCCAAGGAAGCACCATGAAGATGATTCTTTTGAAGTGGACATTTGAAGATGTAGTTAGCTATGAATTATTTACTAATATCCATAACAATCAGAGAATTCTTTGCAGTGGGGAATTTGGACACCTCATTAGCTACAGAATAGAAAGCCATGTCCATTGATTTGGGACAAACTCCAATGGACATAGGGTGGTGGTGGACACCCACATGGATACATGCACGGGACATGACATGTGATTGAGATTGAACATATGTAATTTTGGCATGACAAACAACAAGCCACATGAGAGGGGCACAACAAACCTTACATTGAACTTTTGATATTTCGGGTGGTCTCCAACAACCACAAATGGAGAGGGTATAATATTGATCCATTAAGTGCAGTTGCAATCTCCATTTCTTTCCAAATAATAATCACAAGAGTTGTTAGTGCATTGCGGATGATCACTACATGAGTGATCTCCACAAGGTTTTGAAGCAATGGAATCTATACTTCTAAATAAAAATGGTGATGTGTTAGAACAAACAACAACAATACAAATGTCACCTTTAGAATACGACAATACCAACACACTATTATCAATTGGGTCCAATTTGACAGTGGCAACACTTGGAACTTTGATAATGGATGTGCCGGACTTATTTGTCAAAAAGACGGTGGAAATTACCATTTGTGAATTTGAAAGACATATAATCCTATATGAACCGGGACCCAAAATTCAAAATAAACCATCCTCCATCATGTTCTTCTGCATCAAAATTGTATTAGAAACATTTCCATTCTTAGAGTACATCTCTTGTTCCAAGTACATGGCTCCTAACTAGAGATTAAAGCTTAAACCAAGCAATTTTTTTGGAAACCCCATGTGACCTTCATCTTGAAGAGGCAAAGTGAAGGGCGCAAAGGATTCATACATTCTAATTGTAGCCACAATGGACCATTGAACATATTTGTATTGAGGGGAAATAATAAACAATCAAAGACATCAATAATTGTAAACGAAGTGAAAAGTATTAAACCAAAAAATGAAAATAACTCAAGACTCTTTTGCTATGACAACAGACATGACTGATGACATTGCCAAAGCTTAGGGTTGTCAGTGAACCCCACATTTATCAAATGATTGTTATTTTGCAAGCCAAAAGTTCCACAAAAGCATTGTAGATTGAACAATGTATTATCTTTTGAGTTGTAGTTTAGTAGATGGACAAACCTTTGTTCAACATTCAACTTTGTGGAGTGCAATATATTTGGTGGACACATGCAAGAGGAAGGTTTCTCCACACTGAAGAGAAGGCAAAGGAAAAGTGAGTTATTTTTATCCACAAAGCAACAATGCAATAAGGTAAGGATGGATAAAAGATTGGGAAGATTAGTTGGAGGCGACATTGCTGACACCGCGCTTGAACTTAAATTTCCTTCTTTGGGAGATCATGCAAATGATGAAACATAAAGCATGATGAAGGATTGTAGTTTAGGTTTTGGCTACAAACAAACTTAAGGAAACACTTAGGAAGACATAAAAGGTGATTTGTGTATCATCTAGGTGTCCCAGATAAGTTCATGTAGGGAAAACACATGATTACCTCATATTATTTCAGGTTTGAATTGATAATTAGGTGATGACTTAGGGGTTAAAGACTTCAAAATCTCTCCATGTCAATTCATGTAATTGTGACGGTCACTGATCTCACACTATCTACACAAATAACAATTTGGCAATGAGTTCATTTTAATTGGACCTTGTGCAATGCTCATGCATAAGCACAATCATCATCAATTGTCTTGCATCTAGCATCCCATTTCAGTTTCTTTACCAAAGCCAAGGGCACTTTGGTGTAGTCAATAGTTTCGAATTAATTAGCCTTTTTAATGTAACTTGACAATGGCAATGCAATCATCCTTACAAGATTTTCCATTTTCCTTGATTGAATCTTGTTTTTAAATATATGGTCCAACTATGGTCTTTTACTTGGTTTTGGCCAAGGTAACCGTTGTGTCCATCAATTGCCACCATAGGCCAAACCACATATGCAGGCTAACTTATAATTTGTTGGTTTAAATTCTTTAATTGAGTATTCAATTTTATATTCTCATTCTCTAGAATAATAACACACTTTGAATGTTTATTTTAGTTACCTCAAGGTTATTGATCAATTTCTTCACTTGCCAACTTTGTGATTCACTCAAGGTTATTACATCAAGTACCTTAAATTACTGCAGTATAGTCAATAAATAATGAATGCTTACTACAATCTCCGTCTTCAAAATAACTTGCATGCTTGGACTTCACGTAAACACTTCACAATTAGTAGTCTTGATTATACTAACCTTCAAGCTACCATCCTGCCAAGGGTTAGGAGAACTAAAATTCATGTGGTCTGAAAGGAAACTGTCTAGACCATAGTGTGAGCCCAAAATGGTGCCCACATGTGGTGATTAACTCTTTGAAACCAATTTTAGTTTGACTTTGATGTGTTATGATTATTCACAAAACATAAAAAGAGTGAAGTGTGGTGTGGATTTAACTTTAGGCGTTAGGTGGTGTTGTGTGATTATTTCAAGGTTGATTTCAATAAGAGTATGCCTTGATAATGTGAGTAGGGAGTAAGGTGAAGCAAGGTGAGCTCCACGGGTTAAATGCCCACTTTTGGATCCACCTTGTTAGTTTAGGAAGAAGGAAGCTTGGTGGATGGGGATTAGTCCCTACTTTGGAGGTGAAGGTTAAGGGGTTGTGATTGGAGGTACTAATCCTCTCACCCTATCCTCACCTCTCTCTCCCTCTCTCCCTCTTTCCCTCTTTGCTACTTAAGGTGTTTTCTCTCTCATTTTCCTCTCTCTCCATCAAGCGCTCTCAAGGGAGCAAGCTCCTAAAGAGCTTGAGCCATGTGGGTGGGTTATTAGTTTTAGTGAAGTTAATTATTTAAGCTCTCTCTCTCAAGGCCTCCCAAGTGAGTGAGCTATTAAAGCTTAAGATTGCATGTAGTGATTAGGTGGTAGTTAGTAAAAGTAGGGTGTTAGATTAGTTCATGACTTGGATACTTAGGGCCTCCCCGCACCACTTGGTGTTGGGCCGGGTCTGTCTTGTAACAGTCTTTGCTAATAATCCCTGTGCCGGGTTGGGAGTTGTTCCGGTCCACAGCAGGGTTGCATGCAAGGGGGCCGGACCGCCCTGCACTTTCATCCAGATATTCATCCACGCCACGTCGACAGAGAGGACCCGTCGAGGTTCTACCCACGGTGCACGGCATCCTGCCTCCCACGCTTCGCTCCCCGCTGCCGCACCGTGCACCCAAGCTCACTGTCCTCGCACGCTCCCGGATCCGTGCGGAGCGAGATGGAGGGTGCTGCATCGACGGCGATTGACTCCGAGCTTTGAAGCCTGCAATTTGGGTGAGTGTTGGTTGTTCCTGTGTGCTTGGTTAAGGGTGTGTTGGGGGGCTTCTATGGTGTCGGGATTTAGTTGTTACAGGAGAATTGATACGCCGAACCTCGTCCAACGCTCGCCGGTCGCCAAACCCTGCACCACGCAAGCAAACGGCAGGGAGGCATCGCGGGGCTGCACCGCTGTGGATGAACTCCATCCAATCATGCAAGATTTCATTCATGACATCCGTTGCCTAGCCCAGGAAGTTGGTGTTGGGCTGCGTTAAGAAAGCGGCATTCAAGGCGGGTTTGGGACCACTTCCGGCAGGGAGCACGAAGCGACAACCCCTGACACCATGTTCCCCGCCCCGTCTTGGGCACCCCATGTGCGGTACCAGTTACCCGATACTCACCGGTCACAGCACCATATCCGGCACAAACACACCGGGTGTGGCCCCCTCCTTAGATTAGTTCATGACTTAGCTTAGGTGCTGGTTGAATTTCTGCTGCCCAAGGCCACGGCAGCAAGCTGCTGGTTGTGTTTTTGCTAGCCCAAGGCCACGGCAGAAGGTGCTGGTTGAATTTCTGCTGCCCAAGGCCACGGTAGCAAGCTGCTGGTTGTGTTTCTGCTGGCCCAAGGCCACGGCAGAAGGTGCTGGTTGAATTTCTGCTACCCAAGGCCACGGCAGCAAGCTGCTGGTTGTGTTTCTGCTGGCCCAAGGCCACGGCAGAAAGCTGCTGGTTGTGTTTCTGCTGGCCCAAGGCCACAGCAGAAGGTGCTGGTTGAATTTCTACTGCCCAAGGCCACGGCAGCAAGCTGCTGTTGAATCTCTGCTGCCCAAGGCCACGGCAGAAGGCTGCTGGTTGTGTTTCTGCTGGCCCCAAGGCTAGTTTGATTAGCTTCAATAAGTTAGGTTGCTAGGGGGGGGTAGTTAGGCTAATCCCTTACGGGATTGCTAGAACACATTAGATTCTTTCATACCATCTTGGTTCTTAGGTGAAGTTGGATTCATTAGGAGAGTAGAAGTGTGTGTGACTCTTGAATGTGTTGGTGGTTACCCATTGGGGTAAGTGTTTTTAAACACTTGCACTCTTTGGTTGGAATAAATCACGTGCATAATTAATGGAGAATGTGGAGAATCCTGGCAAGGACAAGATTAAGGAGGCAAAAATCAAGAAGTCTAGAGGGATCTCTTTAAGGGCATGTGTGGCCAAGGCCGCGGGTTGGACCTTTGAGAAATCAAATTCCACTACGAGCAACGATGCTCACAATAACAAAGCAAGTTGAGTTGAGATGAAATGAGGACCTAGGACATAAGAGCCATACGGCAATCCACATTATGGTATTAGGAATTGAGTGTGATTCTCAAAGCCATCACCCGGACTAGGACGCTTAAGGGTGGTGGGTTTGGCCTCACACATAACCTTTTCAACTTCCTGTATTTCTCACCAAGCTTATTAAGTGAAGGCTAATTCATCAAGTCTCAAACAATTGAGGTCACTCATAAATATTTTTATTGCTTGCATTTTTTTTTATCCTACGCCAACTTCGATCTATAGTTACGATAGAAATCCAATTCAAGACACACACAAAAAAATCCAATTTAGACACCAGGTTCACATTCATTTTTCTTATCTTATTCAAGAGACATCAGTGTGAAATGCTTTGGAAGCACAAAATCAACGGGCTATAGATTTCATGTACATAGCCAATTGACTGGGTAACCTATAACAAAGACTCATTGGATTGTTACAATTATTATTTTCTAAATTAGAGAAATACTTTAAAACCTATCTACATGTAAAAGAATATATATAAAGTAACCAATGGCAAACTTATAAAGTCGACTATTTTTATCAAGATGGTTATCATGGTAACCTCCATAACTTCTAGCTAGAAAATTAGATTACTACAAAGACAAATTTTCTACAAAGAAGATTTTATGATCTATGTATAATATACCATACATAAGGAATAGACATAGAGATAACTAATGGCAAGCTTATGAAGCCAGTTGTCTTTATCATGCTCATGATCATTCATTAGTCAAATATCTTTTGACTATTTTTTTTTATAATCATAATAAATATAATGTAAAAATAATATTCTTTATTTAAGGAATGAATATCATATATTTTCTCTTTCATAATATTGACTTATCATTCCAATTCATTGAAAATAATCAAGTTACGTGTTCTTAATCAAGAGTAGTGTTCATTAAAAATAATGTGGGAGATAATGGAGTGGTGAAGCTAGCTTCTGGAGATCTAAATATGAAAATAAGAGATCCAAATCGGAAAAATAAGAGATGAAAAAGTTATAATTGACATTTTTTAAAATGATTTCTTTACATGGTTCGGGATGAGCCATTTCCTTGGTTTGCGTCTTATCACACCCAATTTTAGTCGGTGTTGCTCTGATCACTATCCGCTTGTTTTTATGCTTATGATGTCATTAATTTTCATCCAAAAATTTATCCATCATTGTATTTTTAGAGCCAATAGATATTTTTCAAGCGAAATCCTACCTCATCGAGAGATATTTTAATAGTTCAAAGAGTAGCTATAACAAGTCACTAGTCAACAAAACGTAGTAGTTCCATTCGTTTGATTTGTTTTAGCAAGTAATCATTTTGGATCCTCAAAATCATATTTTAAACTCCTAATCACTACAATGGTTTTGAAATTAGTTTAGTCATCTCCTACAAATAGTTCTTCAATATGCATAGTTTAGGCTTTCATCTAGGTAAATTAATTTCTATCCCTAAAATCATCCAACTAACCTCATTACTTATTTTTTAATTGTTAATTACCATAATGAAGAGGTTAATTGATCAAAAAATCAAATAAATCCTTCACTTTGGCTTGCATATCTTTTGAAAATCAAAGCTTAGAATGCCATTTGGTTTCATTATCATTGGTGCGTATCATTTTTTAATTGGATGTCTAACTGCTTAAAAATGAATTTGTTAACATTTATAAGAAAGACAGAAGTTCGTATGTGTCCATTGTGGACAATCATAGGAAGTATTTTCTAGTCACTGAGGATTTCAAGTCAATTTGGAGTGAACAACGGAAGGTAGCTAATGATGCATTCAAGAATGACTCATAGTGGATATTGACTTGGTATCTTGGAGGGGGGGGAAAATCCTATTTTGAAAGGAAATCACCACTTAATTGCACGGCGTTGTCATATTGAGCAATTGCCTTATAACGATCCTAAATAACATTTTACAATTGGTTATATATGTCTGAATCCTTAAGGTGTTGTTGATGTGCTATTTGATGCTATACACAAAATCAATAAGTAACGTTATTGTCCTTATCCATTTTAATATTTTCAACATGTTAGAGCAAATTCATTATGCTCTAATATGTTTATTTTGCTCTTGATAGGTCCACAAAGTGTGATCACATTGAGTCCAATTTTGTGCACAAACTTCCTTGCATTTGGGCATTCAATATCCATCACATGATTGACTTCAAAGATCTCATTTCTGCTGATGAATATTAAAAACGTGAGAAGGAAAGGTCCAAACCCACTTGGTGTAGAACAGATTTTTTGGCTATAGCCTGAATACAAATTTTTGAATTAAGTTTTTTGAAGAACAGATGAAAATGTTGGACTATAGTCGGATGAAAGAGCTCTTAGAGCAGTTTTAGGAACTGAATGACCTCGGAGAGAAGTTATAACCGCCTGGAAGAGGAAGGGAGATAAAGGACTATAGTCTGGAGGAGAAAGAAGGCCATTTTCAACGAGTGTTTTCAGGCTATAGTCTAGAGTAGTCGCTATCAAGCGAAGAATGTGTAGGATCGGCCAAGTGCCGCAAATAGATTGACTTATTCCAACTCTGTGATAGAGTGGAGATTAAACTTTGTAATGAGGATGTAGTCGCAGTAAAATGGAATTACTATGATGCAGTAATGGTGTAAGTGAGCAGAATCAACTGAGTATTATTGAGAGAATGCATATATTGAGTATGTCGAAGAGATGAGTCGAAGCACTGTGTGAGTGAGAGTCTGAGAAACTGATTGTATGGGAAGCTAGCGAACCAATAACCAAAAAGGAGTGAAGCGTACCAGAGTATAAACAAAAACAACTGAGAGCGAAACTGGAATCAGAAATTGAACGAAGCATAACAGAGAGAGAGCGAGTGAATGTGTATCAGAGAATAGAGATACAAATCAGGGAGCGTGGAGACATAATATTCAAGATTAAGAAAACCTAGAGAGAATGAATTACAGTGAGGAAAAATGGAAGGTTGTAAGAGCAATAGGACTATAGTCCATCGGAACTTTACCGAGAGAGATAAAACTTGGAGCGCAATGGGGGAAGAATTGCTTACTTTGTGTTACTGAGGGTCAGTAAGGATGAGAGCACCGAATCAGAGGCAAGGTGAAGCAAGAGAGAGATAATGTCAGAGAGTCGAGACTCACGCTAAGTGCGGAGCAGTGAAAGACTATAGTCCAGAAAGAGAGTTAACAGCGTGAGAGAGAAATAGGTTAAAGTGATGGAGAGAGGAGAAGAGGCAGGAGTGTAGCCTAATGAGGAGATTACAGACAAGCTAATCCCTGATAGGAGAGAAGTATGGGCTGAGAGATGTATTGTCCATCATTACTTAGCGAGTGAGATGACCGAGTGACGTTGAGATAATGAGTTGAAAGAGGTATGATGGAGATTACCTAGGTTATTGGCATGAACATTAAGTGGCTAATTGAGGCATAAGCCAATATGGAATATAGTCCAGTGTGATTATTCTATCTTGAAGTGTGCAGAGATTGCAGACCGGATTGGAATGGAAGATGGTTCATGAATGAGATAAGTCTTTGAATTAATAGTAACGCAAGAAAAATGAATAATTGAACCCTGGTAAAGAATGAACTTATTGGAATGAGAATTGTTGTTGTTACCTTGTTGTTTTGTGGACACCAAAAGATACTAACCCCAATAGGATGAAAATCCATTGGAAGACTATTGTCCGGATACCAAAAGACTATTGACCAAGCTATTGAGCTTCACGACTGAAATAGGTCAAAGACATAGAGTGATAGAAACTTTCCCTGAAGATAGGACGGAATCACTCACGACTAAGGAAGCACAAAGGAATCATAAGAGTGGGGAATAAGCGGAATTAAGAAGGAATGAAGTAAGAAAAACCTCAAGTTGTTATTGTAATCCTTAAATCCAATGTGACATTAACCCTTATAGACACTATCTCAGTCTTCCTGGAGACTTTGTTCCCTGGGTTTTGTTATTTTGAGCCATAGCAAAAACTTACTACACTTGGTATTCCTTAATAATCAACACCTTTGTTGTCTTTCTTTACAATAAGTGGTTTTTGACCTTTCGATGTGTTTTCTATTTGTATAAAGTTCAATGTGTTTAGCTATAATGTGATTATTCATGTATTGTGTTGTATGTGTAACGTGAGGTTGTTACTATGGTAGAGGATGCACCTCGCATCTACAACAAGATGACACAACTTGAAGAAAAGAATGAAGTGGAACTTTGGGAGGCCATGGATGATGCTAAACAAAAAGTCATTCACTCCATTCCAAGTGAATAAACATTGGAGTGTTAACCCAATACATGCGATGTCATCAAAAAAATTGAAGAAAATAGCTACAATCTATGGTTCAATATGAATTTAAGGTTTGTTGGTTAAAATGGTTGAATTTTTTGCGTACCATGTGTGCAGCTCTTCATTTCCCACTAGAAAATGTGGGAAAACAATTGCTTTTAAGTCTTCCTTATTCGCACATCATTATGGGCTCAAGTAGAAGGAAGCTAATACATGAGCAATGGGCGGTGAGCATTAATACATGAACAATGAGCAGTAACATGTGAGCGATGATGCTATATTCAATAACTTTGCACAAGTTTAGGGCACACATTTTTAAAATTGTATTCATTTTAGGTAAAATTTCACTCATAAAATACTACTATGTTGATTCAATAATAGTGATGGGGGCCTATAGCCATGGATACTTCCAAAACCTATCAGTCCATTGTTGATTTTTATTATAAGAATGCACATTAATACGTGTTAGAGCGTGACATTCTCAAGCATATAACAAAAATACAACACTTCGAACGTTACTCGTACTCTACAACACTAGCAAGTTCAAGTAGCCGGCCACACGACTACGTTATATATGTAGGTTGGAGCATGAATGCAATTGTCACTCTCATAATCCACCTTGCACAAAACTCCAAGCACGTAATAAAGATGTTTGCACTACAACCATTTCCCTTTCTTTCCCAAAGCATGAGATGAAATTCTTGTGAAATTTAGGCATGTGCAATGTGGGATGTCGCCAATTGTAACTCGGTATGTGATGTCCTCTTTGGAGACGATGTTGATAACACTCCAAATCCAGGACATGGAATGGTAGTGAATGCAACTACATAATAACCATCCATAAGTCTGGTGCTCTCTCATTTATTTTTGTAATATGTTGTCGGTGCTAATAGGTTGCGACCTACCGTCTTCCCATACTAGGAAGTCGGTTTGGTGGCAAAATGGAAATGCGACCAAGAGATTGAGAGTGTGGCAATTTTAGAAAGCCTACTGCAAGGAGAGAGAACCTCCATTTGCTACAATTGGAATCCAACGTCTTTGCCAACACCTCGTCCCTTGAGAGATTGGTACCAATCTTTATTGGTCATGTGCTAGGTACTAAAGGCCAATCCAACATGTACTTCTTCTTGCTACCACTTATACACCACTTGATGTCGTCAAAGAAACACCAAAACTTGTACTGCACATTGTTGGTGGAACAATACAACTTCATCCCTTGTATGTAGGAGCAAATTTTGTCATGTATTCTAGTTCCAACTTTGGCATTGCACAAAGTGCTTATATTGACTTGCATCGCCCAACATTTTTTGGCTAAGTTGGAGGATGATATGGCAATGCGCCACTGAGAGGTATATAATTTCTAAAATAGATGTGGGGTGAGCCATGCTCAACAAATTCAAGGACTCCTCTATCAAGCTTTTTAAAGCTCAAGTGTTAGGACAAAGAATTAAGTAGTTCACTTTGTTGAGTCAATGGAAGTCGTAATCGGCACCAAGTGGCAAATTGAGCTTATGTTTAGTGAACCCAAACATCTCTAAGCCTTCCAAGGCATAATCTCTAGTGTTAAGACTTTTGCAGAAGGATAAGGCATTCAAAGCATATGCCTTTGGATTCCGACAACAATAAAATTTCCTTCACTCTAAAAGGTATAACTTTCTCATAACAACTCTAAATATATTTGAACTATACATCATTAGAATCACAAGAGGGGGGGGGACTCAAAGAGTTTCATTAAAATTTTGACTATAAATAATAAATTGCTTCTCCTCAAAGATACAAAAAAACTCAAAACTTTGAGAGAATGGGAGAGATTATAGCCTCAAGAGTGGAAGAACCTCCCCTTATCCAGCCACAAGGAGACACACATCAACCCATGATAGGCCTAATGGGCATCCTTAAACAATTGGTTGATCTACATCACCCGCTCTTAACTCTATCCATTCACATTTTTCAATTATAAAACCACAAGGGTGAAAAATTTGAAACAATCTTCAATTTTTTTTTCAACAACTACTAAATTATAATAAACTCAAAACTTACTCTAATGAGATTAGGTCTTCAAATCCAACAAAGTAGATAATAAAACCTCTTAGAAGTCGTGATTTTAATTATGATATTTTCCTAAATTTCTCTACAAAAAATACTCTCTACAAAAGTCAATAAAGAAAATCAAAATAACAATACCATATGGTTTTTACGTTGTGTAAGAGGTTGTTTCATGACAACGTTCAATGTAAATTGCTCCACAAAAAACCCCTTATGAAAGAACCTACTATCTTCTTACATTGGGTTGAAAAGTCCAATACCAACTTCGTGTATAAGTTTGCGCAACTCAGAGTTTGGGAATTCAATGTCTTGCATAAATTTTCTTGGTTTGTTGATTGTTCTCCAAGTTTCTCTCAATTTAAAGAAAATGTAGAATAAAAATGCAGTAGATGGAATTTAAGGTGTTCAAAAAGAAGAATATACATTGGAAGTGGCACCACCTACTAGATGTGTTGTAGCATTCTTTTTATTATGTCAAATGGATGAATGACAATGTAGAACAACGTCAAATGAAGGACAACGACGAATGGAAGATGATGTCAAGCGGATAAAGCGTCGAGTGGATGAAGGCATAAACATAAGACGGCGACGAACGGATGATGTCGTCAAACGGAAGAAAGCCGTTAAATCAAATGTTTGGCGAACAAAGACGATTGGATCTAGGAGTTTAGAGAAGATCAGCTAGGGTGGTGGCGGCCGTAAACGCCAACCGTTAGATGTACGTATGGCTAGATTTACGGCCGGTAAGATTTTGTGGTCGGAAGGGATAGTTCCCCAAAGGAGAGTGCAGAGGCTTCTCTCTCTCTCTCTCTCTCTCTCTCTCTCTCCGTAGGTAGAGGTATAAAGTTTTTAAAAAAAAAAATATGAACATTAGACAAAAGGCTTTATGAACCCTCTTGAGGAATTATTAATAACATAGGTGCATTAACTTTTGATATCATGAATTTATGATTGTATAAGTTATTACTTCACCTCTTACTCCATGCATTGGCCTCCACATTAGTCTTCTGCATTATATTATGCATTAGTCTCTTATATTAGTCTCATGCATTAATCCTCTGCATTAGTTTTATGCATTAGGTTATGTGTTAGGTTATGTATTATTGTTTTGCACTAGTCTTCTACATTAGTCTGATGCATAAGGTTTTGTGTTAGTGTTATGCATTAGTTTTTTGCATTATGTTTTGCATTAGTATTCTACATTAATGTTTTACACTAGTGTTCTTCATTATGAGAATTAGAAGGTCATTACTTGGAGGCACTAAAATAATCCATTCATTTGAACATTATTGTAGGTTGTCACTTCGCTTGGTGTAATAATTATCATCACATGGTTCTACAAAGCACGATTTCCGTATCGATTGCATCTCGGATTATGCTAGAAAACACACATGTATTGAATATCATAAACATTTCATCTCATCCATTGTTGATTAAAACATATGACTTTGTAAAACAAATAAGCATACATTCCCCTTGCATTTCTATCATATGAAATTATTGTTTTACTCTCTGAAGGAATTTTAATTGATATACTTGGTGCATGGCAATTTGATAATTCTTGCAAGACACTATATGTGTCTAGTAACTCTTGCCCACACTAAGGATTTGACTTGCCACTACTAGAGATTGTGTACAATCTAGACATGTAACAAGACATTTATTGAAGTAAACAAAGACGTGACCTAATAGCATATATTACTAGAAAGTGTGTTGTCTACGACATGTCTTGGGGGACCATGCCCTACACCCCATGGATCGTCTATTTGGACATAGTCAATATATTTAGGACCATTGCTTATGATGTCTAAATATACTAAAAGTTTTACGGGCTCCACACTAAATTATTACTTAACGTTAAAGCGTGCATGCATGTGTAGGGCTATCATTGGTTGATATGTTGAATAATGAGTGGTCCTATTTTTTAACAAATGAGTGGCATTTAAAAAAGTTATCTATACCATTAGTAAGTCCAATCCTCACCTCCCGAGCCTTACCATCTATAAGCACCTGTAGTTCTAAGTGCCTAGTCACTTACCTAGTAGGCTACGCCAAGGGCGGGGGGGCCAAGGGATTTGATCCTTGAACCTCTTGGCTCCCACATGCAGGCCTTAGCCACTAAGCCACCACTCCACGCATGACATAATAGGAGTATTTAAAACATTTGTATATACAGGCCCCAAGTTACTCTTTATTTTTTATTTACTGTATACAATATAATATCAACTATATAGGGCATATATTATTTACTGTCTATTATTTACTGCTTATAATTTATTATCCAGTATTTATTGTATACTGCTTATTATTTATTATTAAGTGTCTCGTATTTGCTATTTACAGCCTCATATTTACTGTTTATATTATCATATTTACTATGTACTATCTAATATTCATTGTTTATAGTTTATAGTTTATAATTTTATATAGTTTTATAGTTTATATTATTATAATTTAATATTTTCAGTATGTTATTATTATTTATTGTATATAGTATATTATTTACTATTTATGGTATGGTATTTACTATTTATTATTTACAGTATATTATTACTATTAATGGTCTGATGTTTATTATTTATTATTTATAGTATGTTATTATTATCTACTGTATATAGTATATTGTTTACTATTTATAGTATAATATTTCATTTTCAATATTCATAGTATATTAGTACTATTAATGGTCTTCTATTTATCATTTATAGTATTTTATTATTATCTACTTTATATAGTATATTATTTATTATTTTCAGTATGTTATTCTTATCTACTGTATATAGTATATTATTTACTATTTATGGTCTGATATTTATTATTTTGCTATATTATTATATTTGTTCTATTAATGATGTGCTATTCTTATTTATTATTTATAGTATAGTATTTTACTATTAACGGACTTTTATTTATTATGTACTAGAAATTATGTACTATTTACTGTGTACATGATTTTCCACATACGCCCTAAAAATTACCGACCATAATTTACATAATCTATTGGGCAAATTGTCTGATTGTTTATAGGACGATGTGAGTCGTCCTATAAACAATATTGGGGCGTCAATGTATCAACAATGATTATTTTCCAACACTTATACTATAAACATGTTGATTTCCTTTTTTTCATGAAGTGTTGGTCCAATTAGCACATGCATGCTAAAACATTGTACTAAAAACCCTTGTTTCTCTTGTAGTATGCTTATTGCCGACCTCTCCAAATGACTTTTGTTCCCAAGGATTTCTTCCCGTCTAGACTCCACTTTGGTTTGAAATTGGCACAATATTAATGAAGTTGAGGTTCTATTCAAGTTTACATTTTGTTTCCACCATAATGATGATGCATTCATTATTTTGTTCATTATAAAACCTAAGAAGATGCATTGTAACGTAAGAAATTATGTTGTAACATATGATTTCAAACTTGTAAAATAATGATGGGTTTGAAAGTGTTGTGTATTTGCTTTGTAATTGATAAATCTACCACATTGAGTACTTTATTTTCAATTTTTAAAAAATGTATTTATCTTTGGCTTTCAAAATTTGGATTCTTTCTAATAGTGTTCCATGATATATTTTTCAAGTGGAGGCCATTCCATATATTGTTGTATTGTCGTGGGGGCGAAAAAAACAAAAAACCAAAAAATAAAAACACATACACACACACATGGCAAAATCTCATTCAACAGAATCATGTGTGAGGCATCGTATTGGCTCACAATTTATTTATAGGCAATTTAATAGAAAAAAATATTTGCTTAGGATAGTTCCTTGGTTTATTTTTTACTTAGCCCTTTAAAATGTGATTTGTAGATATAACCTAGGAAATCATTGTAAAACTTACGCAAATGTGTTGAACTACAAAGTAGACATGAGAATATAAGATTGATTGATAATCTCAACTTAATTAGTAGAATTAAAAAAAATTAGACATTAGGTGGTAGTACAAGTAGAAAAAATAAAAATTGATGATAGAAAAATTAGGAATTTTAAATGAAAGATGATGATTCATCTATTTTCTTTTTCTTTCTTTCATTTTCTTTCGTCTTCCTCTCTTCCTTCCATTCTCTCATTCTTTTCTTTCGTTTTGTTTCCTCATTCTTTTCTTTCACCTTCGTTATCTCTTTCATCCCTTTTAGGGTTTGTCCTTCTTCTCTTCCTCACTCTCTCTTATGTGGTGTATCTCTTAAAGAGTTGGATACAAATATGAAAAACATGTATATTCATGAAGTATAATTATAGAAAGAAATAGGTTTAGAGTATGGATAGAGGCATCTTGAGGTGTATGAGGATAGATGTGTGAAGAAAGTAGGGAAAATAGAGTTTGTAGAAGATTTCACCACGACAATAGAGGTGTTGACTTGGAGGTCTCTTTGGAGACATCTAAACGGACACTTTATTCACGCCGGCCCCTTGCTAAAAAGGGACCGGAGTTTTTATCTATCTATCTATCATCTCTCTGTTGACTTGCAGAGTGATTGCCATTGAGTAAAGGCAAGGCTTGAAGAGCCCCTTGGTGGAAAGAAGCATTTTAAAGTTTTTTTTCAACAAGCCCGAGTTTGTTATGAGAGGTACAAAAATGAGGGAGTTATGATAGAGTTACCAAGGCAATGTATTGTTGAAGGCGATTCGGCAACGGTAACTTTAACAGGCAATTCCAAATGACTGCTTGTGATTCTTAAAGAGTCATTTGGAGAGCATGAGCAACTTGAAATAAGATTTTGAGAAAGCCTAATCTTGGCTTCATCAAATCAAGGATGAAGGAGTGGTGGTCAAATCAGTGGAGGTATATCCATTGGAGTGGTGATTTTTGGAAGAATATAGAGGGTGGATTTTGACCAATAATATCTCACAAACGGAGGAAAATAAAAAGGTAGAATTCTGACCGATTAAGCTTCAACAAGTTAGCTTTTCATAGAGCCCTTGCATGCTTCAATCATAGTAGGGGCAAGGAAAAAACGGTCATTTTAATGGTCAATGGTCCAGCTGCCTTAGTTAATGTTGTTTCTTCATCGCATTAATTTATTTTCTTGTAATTTTGATTACAGTTTGAACATTTATGTGTACTTGCCATGTTTTAAGAATATATATGCTTGTATGATTGTGTTTGCATGAATGTATCTTCTTACTTTCTTCTTATTAAAGAGTAGATTGCTTGAAAGGGTTAGGGATCTTTATTCGTAACCGGCCCATTTCTAAGGTTGTTCACCTTGCGGGGTGAATCGCTCATATCATGCTCTTGAAAAACGAGGTCTGCAAGTTGAAGAAGATGATATCTTCTTCAACTATACGACTGTAGGACAAATTAATAAATGGTTGTCCCTAGGAGAGGTGCTCGCAAAAAAATCCCGTGTTTATTGGAACATTTACTGAGGCGTTAACAACATGGTTAACAATGCCAAATTGGATTGCTGTGGATGTCAACGTTTTCACAAGTTGGTTTTCCTAGTACTTTCATGTTTCATATTCCCCCCCCCCCCCCCTCCTTTGTGATATACATTGCGGTGTGATGTGTAGGCGCTATTATCTTTGTTTGTCACAAAATGGACGCCATCTTGTTGGTTACGAAGTAGATGACCACATTTTCAAGGAAATATTGCAGCCATTTTGGGAGTCATCTTCACAAGAGCCCATAGTTGGTCCTACATCACAAACAAACAAGTAAGAGGAACATCCTTGGAAGGTCGCAAGAGAATCATGTTTGACTAAGTGAGTTTAGCCTCGTATGTTTTAATTATTTAAAATATATGTAAGTGTGATTATTCTCAATGTAACAAAAATATTTGTGCACAGTTTTGGCAAGATGATGGACTTGGTGGCATCCCTTCCCCAAAAGTTGCTACTTCGTATTTATGCAGAGGGCATTGCTCTTGCACAAGCCCCGATGTCAATGCTTGCACCTCGCATGAAGTACAGTTTGTGATTGTAGCGAAAACCATTCATTCCGTTAATTGTATTTTGTTTGCACCCCGGTGTACTTATATTACTATATAGAATATTTTACCTATTATACCAAAACACCACATGTATAGGATACTAGTGGGTGTAATTCCAAGTATTTTCCCTCCTTCACCGCTCACATGATAGCATTCCCTGTGGTTGCTCATCACACAATCTAGAGAGTGGGTCTTCATCAAACTCAGTCACAGTGAGTAAGTTTAGTTCATGTATGAAATGTGAGATCATTTTTATTATTTAAACACCAATTTGTGAGTGGTATGTGGCTCATAGTCAAGAACAAACACCAAAAACACATGAGCATAACATTATGTTCCTTGATTACTTTATGTGGGACCAAGTATCACATGAGCAAAATTCTCCTTTAATTTTGTGATACCCCATTTATGGGAAGCACTCAAACTATGTGCTATGAAGTTTCAACAAGCAATTGTAAATTATAAAATCTTTTTAAATCGCAACTTCTTGTTGTGGAAAGAGGCCATCGTGTAGTTGTTTAGTAATGTTACACGTGACACGAAAATAGAACTATATATGTGCTCAAAAAATACAAGCATCATTCTAGGTTTAATAGCTACATTACATATGGAGTTTCTTTGGTCATGGACCCTCGTGTAGGTTGCAAAGGCAGCAACATCAACAACAACCTATCGAGCTAGTTGTTCTATATGCGCAAATGGAACCTCTTTCAAATAAAACTCAAACATAAGTATTACATTAGTGTATGAGCCCAAAATGGTTGCTCATATGTGTTTTATGTTTAGAATTTATTTAGATTTGCATTTGGAGTGTTATTGAAACAATCAAAAGTATAAAAAGAGTGAGGCTTGGTGTGGTTTATGTTTTAGGCCTTAAGCCTATTTTGTGTGGTTAATTAGAAGCTTAGCGACATTAGGGAGTGTTTTGGTTGAGTGAGTAGTGTTTGAGGAAGCAAGGGGAAAGGCCTTTGATTTAAATGTTTGAATTAGAACATGCTCTTGTTGGTTTAAGGGGTGAGGTGTTAGTGGATAGGATAAGGTCCTACTAAGTAGGAAAAGGTTAAGGGGGTTGTGGTTGTGGGATGCCCTCTCTCATTTTCTCTCTCTCTTTCTCTTGTGTGTGTGTGTGTGTGTGTTGTGTAGTGTAGTGTGGTAGAGAATATAGTTGATTAGAGTGAACTCAGAGAATATAGTTGATTAGAGGGAACTTAGAGAATATAGTTGATTAGAGGGAACTTAGAGAATATAGTTGATTAGAGGGAACTTAGAGAATGTAGTTTATTAGAGGGAGCTTAGAAAATTAGATGATTAGAGGGTAACTGAGACAACAACTTTACTAAGGGAACTGAGACGGCAGCTATACTAAGGGTGTTGCGACAGCAGCTGGAACGACGGCCAAGTTGCGACAGTAGCTCTACTAGGGAACTGAGACGGCAGCTATACTAAGGGTGTTGCGACAGTAGCTTTACTAAGGGGACTGAGACGGCAACTATACTAAGGGTGCTGCGACAGTAGCTCTACTAAAGGAACCTGAGGCAACAACTCTACTAAGGTAACTGAGGCGGCAGTTATACTAAGGGTGTTGCAACAGCAGCTGGAACGAAGGCCGAGCTGCGACAGTAGCTCTACTAAGGGAACTGAGACGGCAGCTATACTAAGGGTAACTGAAACGGCAGCTATACTAAGGTGAAGCTGCGATAGCAGCTGGACTAAGGGGAAGTTATAATGAGGGGTTAGTTAGGTCTAGTACCCTAAGTTAAGATGGATGGGTTAGCTAGGTAGTTAGCTATCCGTGTAATCGGGGGTGCAATTGTGTGGGAAGTTGATAGAGGGTGTGAAGATCATACCAATAGAGAAAAGCGTTTATCAACGCTTGTACTCATAATTTGGAATAAATTGGTGTGACCCAAGTTATGTGTGATGTCATGGGGGTGAATGACGGAGGAAGGGTAAACTAGGACGAATATGAATGTGATCACCATACCCTCACCCGGACTAGGTTGCTTAAGGGTGGGCGGTTTGGCCTCACATAGTGCCACTTCATGTTTTTCATGGCTTGCACTTTGGACCCTTGTGTACAATCCTTGCTTTCAACCAATATGATTGCTTGATTTTGGGGGTTTCTTTGCACTTAGACCCTAGTGTAGGTTGTAGAGGTAGCAACAACAACAACAACAACAACAACAACAGTCTAACTTGGTTGATTGTTCTTTACACACAAATGAGTTGTCTTTCATTTGCGCCAAAACTAAAAGAAAAGAATGAAACATTCAAAGTGATGCCCGTTTGCACCACTTTATTTTGGTTCATAACTTGAACTTTGGACCCTTATGTGCAGTCCTTGCTCTCTACCGATAGGATTGCTCAATTTTGAATGTTTCGTTTAACACCCTAGTTGTAGGTTGCAGAGGTAACAAGATCATTAGTAGCCTATCCAGATGGTTGTTCTACACGCACAAATAAACTCTCTATCATTTGTGCCATGTCTTCAAAAAAAAGACAAACCCAAACAATGGTATCACCTACTTGATTATGGGGATTTCTTTGCACTTAGACCCTAGTGTAGGTTGTAGAGGCAACAACAACAACCACAACAGTTTCGCATGGTTGGCTGTTCCTTACGCACAAATGAACTCTCTTTCACTTGCGCCAAATCTAAGAGATGCAAAGAACGAAACACTCAAAGTGATGCCTCATGAACACCACTTCATTTTGGTTCGTAACTTGAACTTTGGACCCTTGTGTACAATCCTTGTTCTCTACCAATAGGATCGCTCGATTTTGGGGGGTTTCTTTGCACCTAGACCCTAGTGTAGGTTGTAGAGGCAACAACAACAACAACAACAACAACAACAACAATCTAGCATGGCTGACTGTTCCTTACAAACAAATGAGCTCTCTTTCACTTGCGCCAAAACTAAGAGATGCAAAGAATGAAACACTCAACGTGATGCCTCATGAGCACCACTTCATTTTGGTTCGTAACTTGAACTTTGGACCCTTGTGTACAATCCTTGTTCTCTACCAATAGGATCGCTCGATTTTGGGGGGTTTCTTTGCACCTAGACTCTAGTGTAGGTTGTAGAGGCAACAACAACAACAACAACAACAACAACAATCTAGCATAGCTGACTGTTCCTTACAAACAAATGAGCTCTCTTTCACTTGCGCCAAAACTAAGAGATGCAAAGAACGAAACATTCAACGTGATGCCTCATTAGCACCACTTCGTGTTGGTCCATAACTTGAACTTTGGACCTTGTGTACAGTCCTTGGTCTCTACCAATAGGATCACTTGATTTTGGGAGTTTTCCTTTTGGTCCGGCACCCTAGTGTAGGTTGCAGAGGCAGCAGCAGCAGCAGCGGCCTGTTCTTTATGTACTTGCTCGTACTTAACACGTAGGAGTACTTCCCAAGTTGATTCACAAAATATCCTCCGTGTACCTCACGTAGTGGGCCATTTACTGAGGAAATCGGCAGCTGCTTATGTTGGAGCCCCAGCCTCATAAATAAGTTGCTTAATTGTGGCCTAATACTACTACTACTACTACTACTACTACTAACTCATGTGGTGTGGTGTCATCCCAAACCAAAGATTGGGCTTTATGGATGCTCTGCCACCTCTCCTCTCCGCTCCCCTCCCTTTCAAGTTCGAACTTATCTCCTCCCCTCCCACGGGCACATATAACTTATGAGTCTTTACTTAATTACGCGCTTGCTTGTGTGCATGACCCAAATTGATCCCACAAGGGTGCGAGAGGATGCGGAGTTTAAGCAACCCCATCATGCGCAAATCTCGCATTTATTGACTCACGCCGATGGTGGAAAAGGTACCGAGTTGTATGATACTAATTACTCGATTCCGACACAAGATCGTTGTTTGCCCCCGATGTTTCGCCATGTGTCATGCTCCCATTCGCTAAGACCCACTTGCACCTCGCATGGGAACTCCATCTTGACACAAAGTGAAGATGAGATAGAGAGCCCTCTACGGTGTGTTCATCGTGCGCAGATCTCACATTTTAACTCGTGCTGGTGGTGGAAAAGGTACCGAGTTGTATGATGCTACTCAATTCCGACACAAGATTGTTGTTTTCCCCTCAACTTTTGCCATGTGTCATGCTCCCATTCACTTAGACCCACTTGTACCTCACATGGGAACTATATTCTGGCACAAGTAAAAATGAGAGAGAGAGCCCTCCATGGTATGTCGATCATGCGCAAATCTCACATTTTAACTCGCGATGATGGTGGAAAGGTACTGAGTTGTATGATATTGTAGAGAGCTTTCTATTCCGATGCAAAATAATTATTTTCCCCTCAACTTTTGCCATGTGTCATGCTCACATTCGCTAAGACCCATTTGTATCCCACATAAGAACTACATTCTGGCACAAGTAAAGACAAAGTAGAGAGCCCTCTACAGTATGTCCAAAGACGCCCAACACATAGTGATAATATTTGTCACTCAAAAACTTACAGTTTCGGTACGGAGTTGTGGCCCACCTTTGGCAAGTTATGATGATGATGTTCCAGGAATGTTCAAGTGGTGTCAGAACCCCTCGTTAGTGAAATAAAAGGGAGATGTTTGACTTTGGACAAAAGACGGCTATATAAACACAAAGTCATCATCAAATTCTTGAAAGCATATTTTTAGGCACCTTCAAGAGATTGCCATGGGGTTGAGTACTATAATATTGTTTTGTGGCCAAAGTTAAACGCCTCCCCTTCAATTCACTAGAAGCGGGGGTTCCTACACCACTTGAACACTCTTTAAATGTTATAAAATGTCAAAAGTGGGCCAACAATCCCTACCAAACCATGATTTTTTGAAACAATTACATATTACTCTATGATCATGTATATTTACTAACAATCCATCAATCCTAATTCCTCAACTTGTACAATATCCAAGTTAATCCCACAAGTCCACTATCCGCGGTTGTTAACCCTTGAATAAATTTGGGGCTTATATGACCCCAAGCCCAAGGGGTGCACCTTTTATTAAAAAGCAAGAATCATGTGCGTTTGTGACATACTCTAAAAATTCCCTATGTATAAGTTTTTTTGGTAAGATAAAGCAATACACGTACAATTTCAATAATAAAAATACAAGTGTCAATCTGTATACATAAAGAGATTTCCAATCATATATAATCATTAACATAAATATACAAATATACTTCTAAGCGACAGTGAAACCCTATTAAATGTAACTTAGAACCCTAGCATTCATTGATAAAGTCGTTGAAGATATTCTCATCCCCCGGATGTAACTCATAAGTAGTTGAGTCTACAATATATGACATATGAGTTAATGCAATTATTGTTTCTAAAACTCACCATCAAAATGATCTGTAAGATCCTAAGTCCACTTATTGATGGTTCCTTTTTTATTCCAACATAAACCAATCTCCATGCTAGATCCTAGAATTTCCAACCCTTAGAACTTGCATAAATTACTCCTTAAATGCTTAATCCAAGTTGTGGCACATGTCGGAGGTTGACTAATGATATTGAATACACTTAGGAGAAAACCCACCTCGGAATCAAAACCTTCACAATTTCGATGTTGCCCATGATCTAACGAAGGCATCAACTGCCTACATCAACTACAAAGAAACACCACAAATAAGCATTGGTTGTTCCTCTTGCAACCCTAAGCAAGAAGGTGGCCTTGTTTCAAGCTCAATAACCCCTTCCAAAACCCTATCATTGCCTCCTCCATACATTGATGGATGAGATAAGAAAATGATAAAATAATTCATCCTAGTTTCATCCAATATTAAATACTTATCCCCTAAAGTCTAATTACCCTACCATACAAGTACAAATGTGATATAGTTTCTAAAAGCCCTTCATACATGCACATAACCACAAGTTATAAATTGTGTAGCATATGTATTCATACTATGGAAAAGTTCAATTTAAAAATACACATTTTGTTCATTCACATATACTCATATGTGTTATGGAAGATGCACCCCTAGAACCCCAAGTTGCGTAAAAGAACTCTTCATCTTGTATAGATGATTTTTCCAAAATGACTCCAATGTTTGATAGAAGTTGGAAGAGATTTGAGAACATAAAGCATGAATTTGTCTTTGAATTTTTTTAAAGAAACTAACAAGTGGTTTAGGGAAAAGTTTCTATGCGAAGGGGGTTGCACCTTTTTGTCAAGCTCCAATCATGGAGTAGCAAATGAGGAGCACACACATGGCTAAACCATTGGGCGAGAGCCATAAAAAGATTTGATAGTTCATATGCCGGCATGTCATTTTGCATGCTTGAAGTTGCTCAGTTGGACTAAAATTTGGTATGGATGTAGTATCGGCAATGAGAGAACATCCGCCTCATGCATGCATGGGGGAACACTCAATGTAACATGGACGGTATTACGTGGGTGTGCATAAGGCATTTAATGAGAATTTGGCATATATAATATATGTATTCAAAGGATTTTTTTTGTACAAGTAAATTGGGCACTTTGATTTTATTTGGGGATGTTAAATATACCCTATGGCATCCTGAGGTTTCTCAACATAAGAGCTTATTTCATCTAGATATATCTTATACCCTTCATAATTCATATGTGTTACTTCGTGAAGCAATAATTCTCATCTCCCACATCATACTTCAGTAACTTTATCATTTACAAACTGAGTTATGAGAATAAATCCAAAGACTGTGATTTCTTTTTCTCTTCCGATTCCTCATGCTTTGTGCCATACCAACGTACACAATTACATTATAATATTTTGATTTTGGGCACATCATCGGCTGAAAACTTTTGTGAGCAATCCTGCCTACAAAGTTGCCATCCGTGTAGTTAGATCTACCATAAGAGGTGCGAATGGTTCTTTACTACATTGATGTATTGGATTGGCAAAGTTGCCATCTATGATCCGGGAGAACTGGCAGTTTGTTATAGATGAACCAGTTGGGTTTGAGAAATAACCAGTTGAAGTTCAAGACTTCAGGAGAATTGCCAATCACTCTAGAAGAATTCATGAAATATACCTCAAATTAGTATAGAAAAACCGAAGGATGTCAACATGTGACCGGTCGGACTTGCAAACACTAGGATCTCAACCGATTATCTTATGCCCAAAACTCTCCCCGGACACTTGTTGCCATCCGTATAGGTAGATCTACCAAAAGAGGCGCAGATTTGTTCTTTACTTCATTGATGAATGGGATTGGATTGTTTAGACAATTTTGAGAAGATATCACTTTGGTTACCGTGCGCAAATCTTGCATTTAATTCAAGTTGTTGGAATGTTTGAAAAGCTAGCTAGGGATTTGGTGTAATGTGCCCATGCAACAAGTCCTTCATGTGGGCAGTTTCTTTGAACTTCGCCTTGCCTGCCTCAAGTTTCGATTGGCTGTGAAGCTGGGCTTAATTGCTTCGAAGGCTTTGATCCATGGGGCAAATCTGATTGCATTTACTCTAGCATTAGCTTTACAATTACTTTAGCAATTACTTTAGCATTAGGCTGCTGCTGAAACTCGTGGCCGCTACTAACTTATTAAAGCAGAAAACCCTTATTCGATTACTTTTTCTTATTAGGACACCTATAATATGTGAGTAGTACACCCTAAACTCCGTAATCTCAACCTTCATAATGTCACACACTCTCTAATATCCCGAAACCCTAGGAAACGGATCTTCCTAGTTCAAATCTCACTCCTTATTGTCACATTTCCCTTTCTTATATCATGAATTTTGTCATTCATGCAAACCATCAAAGAAGTCAATGCACACCCTCACATTGTGCCATGTGTCAACATGTGGAGTGTCACCTTCTTTTTTAGATTCTTCTTCTCCTTCTTCTTCTTCTTCTTATGTAACTTGTTGAATGTTGGTGCATGCGTATGCCACATCACCCAAGAAGGTAGTGTAGGTGATGGGAGAATGAATTTAAACTGTCCTCACATCTCCTTTGTGTTATTCCATAACGTCACATCCTACACTAATTCTAAAGCATCACGCATCCATGTTAACACTACAAAACTCCGTAATACCATGTGCACTTTGGTTGCCATAGGTGTGATACTATGGAGTTTAGAGTGTATGTGGGTTTGGTGTGGCTCCATGAACGGATATCAAGAAGACACATGTTTAAAAAAGGAAATGAACCGCATGTCCAGATTATAGTAACCATTCTAAACTCAACATTGCACATAATTGAGGTGATCTATAGGACCATTTGATGAGCATGAGATTCTTCACTTTGACAATGAATAAGATATTCATACAAGCCCCAACAATTATGAGGGATCTTGCTATGGCCTCGATTTAGATTTGCTAATCACCTTGTACTATCCTAATCATGTGATTCATATCCTAGGGGAAGTAGGCTACACAAAAATCCTATATAGTGAGGGTGGGCTAATAATGCATGCAAGAAATTAGTGAAAGTGGTACTAAACTTCTGTACACACTAAGGAATTAGCGTCACCAAAAGATGTAGGGTTTCGGGAGTACCAAAGTGTTGAAAACACTAAACACAAGTTGTCTTCGATCTCTTAGTGTTAAGAGATGCCTCGTGAATGAGTGGTGCGGTATGAACAGAAGAAAAGGTCACCTCGTCAAGCTCACCAAAACAAATTACACATTCTCCAAAGACCTCAGAACATGCACTACTTTTCTTAACAAGTATGGTAAATGAGCATGTATTCATGATTTTAGTGTCACTACGTAACAATTTTAGCCCTCGCTAATTTTGGAACTTGACAAAATAGTGTGTGTTTCGGGAATTAGTATGACACGCACTAAAAGGGATAATCAATCTAGTTGGGAAATGTAACCATTTAAGACTCATTCACCGTGAGTTGAAGTAAGTTACGAGTGACTTGCCTCCTCCTCCTCTTCCTCCTTCATTGTTCAAAGGACCACTTAAAAATTTCAAGCTTCACTAATTTTGGAACTTGACAAAATAGTGTGTGTGTGTTTCGGGAATTAGTACCACACGCACTAAATGGGATAACCAATGTAGTTGAGAACATAACCATTTAAGACTCATTTACCGTGAGTTAAAAGTAAGTTATCAGTGACTTGCCTCCTCCTCTTCCTCCTTCTTCATTGTTCAAAGGATCACATAAAAATTCTAGGCCTTGCTAATTTTGGAACTTGAGAAAATAGTGTGTGTTTGGGGAATTAGTACCACACGCTCTAAATGGGATAATCAATGTAGTTGGGAAATGTAACCATTTAAGACTCATTCACCGTGAGTTGAAGTAAGTTATGAGTGACTTGCCTCCTCCTCCTCCTCCTCCTCCTCCTCTTCCTCCTTCCTTGTCCAAAGGATCACTTAAAATTTTTAGGCCTCACTAATTTTGGAACTTGACAAAATAATGTGTGTTTGGGGAATTAGTACCACACGCACTAAACGGGGTAATCAATGTAGTTGGGAAATGTAACGATTTAAGACTCATTAACCGTGAGTTAAAAGCAAGATATTGGTGACTCTCCTCCTCTTCCTCCTCCTCCTCCTCCATTGTTCAAAGGATCATGGTGATCCAGCGAAACCCTGGCTCGCCGTGTTGTGATTCGAGGCAAAGGCTGCTTGCCAGGCTTTAAGCTCATGTTGTGTACCAGTCCGCCTTTAACACATCTTGTTGGAAGCTCAGCCTGGATCCCAACCAAGTCGTTATTAATTAACTTAGTCGTATTTAATTAGTCCCACGGAATTACACACACAAAGTGGCATGGGGACTTGACTTGAACAAGCCCTAACTTAGCCCTAGCCCTGCTGCTGCTGCATGAGCGGATTGTAACTATATTCATTGATGGGGGACTCCGACTCCATAATTCTCCGTCCTTCATCGCCAATGGTGGAGAGTTTAATTCGTCCCACCTCCCTCATCCCCTCGTCTTCTTTGTATCGGCAGCACACTTAACGTATACCCTGCCCACACCTGCTGGTGGTGGGCAGCAGTGAACGGAGTTCGCCCGTTCACTGCCACCAGTAGGTGTGGGCGTCTACGCTCTCTCGCGGCCCCTCCCACCAGCACGTATGTAAGTTTTTTTTGTCCCAGGAACCTTCGCGAAATTTTCTTTAACCACTCTGACTAGTAAAACTTGAGAAAAACATGAAATCCTTCGGACCCAGTGATCGGGGAGATTTTTGGGCATAATCGATTGAGACCCTATTGTTTGCAAGTCCAATCGGTTACACGTTGATATCCTCCGGTTTTCCTGGGGTAAATTGGGGTATATTCTATAAATTCCTCTAAAATGATTGGTAATTTTCCTGCAATTTTGAACTTCAACCGGTTATTTCTCAAACTCAACCGGTTCATCTGTAACTAACTGCCAGTTCTCCCTGATCATAGTTCAGACCTTGGACAACTAACCAACTAATTCAACTATTAGTTAACTACACCAGATATGATATTTAGTGTTAGATACACTAAATACGAATGCATACACTAAATATCACTAACCCTATGAAAGTAAGTAAAATTAACTATGAACTCAAACACTAAATTTCAACTATGGTAATATGTGGAAATCACATGCACAAATGTAGTGTTAGTAAGGATATGAAAATAAAACCAACAATGATAAAAGGAGAATGCGAGCGGCTAGTAGGGAAGGTGGTGGTGCATTTATGCCTAACCTGGTTGAAGTTCGCAACTTCACAGTAATTCAGTGCCCAATGTTACCAAGATGAGCCGGTGAGTTTGAGGCCTAACCCGGTTGAAGTTCGTGACTTCACGGTAAATTGGTGCTAATAGTACGAATTGTTTTTTCCGAAAAAGTTACTAAATCGCTTGCGAACGGGCGAGCGGCGCGAACCTTGCGCCCAGTCGTTGCTGCTGGCGAATTTCGGTATAAAAGTGGCTCCCTGCTGGTGGGGGCCTGCGACTGGCCCTCCCACCAGCAGGTGTGGTTTGCCCATTAGTTTAGGCCCTTCTTTACATCTACCCAACTCACCCGAGCTCATAAGTCCATTTGTTTCACACTTCAAATGTCGAAATGCTCCAATATCTATTGTATTTAGTGTCACCGATTCCATTTGTCTTGGGTAATACGAATTGTGAACCGCCCGTGTATCATTACCATCACTAAATGTAAACTTAACATCATTTGTTATTCCACATCACTCACATATAGGTATCCAATTAAGAGAAGAAAAATAAGAGAGAGAGAGAGAGAGAGAGAGAGAGAATTAGCTAGCTTGCCTTGTCCAGTGAACCCCGGGAAGTGAGGCGGAGAGCCAAGCTGGGCCTAGGCCTCGGCTGGCTGGTTGCAGGCCCCCTCCCTGCAGCCATCCAGCAGGCGCAACTGCATGTCTTTGCCATCCAGGCAGGGTTTAGGCCTCCATGGTAGCTAACGATGACGATGGTCGGGCAAATACAGAGTATGAGTTTCGCCAAGTCCAGACACCATAATTTTATGCCGGGCAAGGGCATCAAACCCTGTCGGCACATGTCCAAGTTTAGGCAGATGGGGAGGTGCCACACCAGGACACTTGGGCCAGCTGCACCCCATGCCTCCCCATGCGGCTAGCTGCCCGTGGCCACCCTAGTGTGGAGAGAGAGAGAGAGAGAGAGAGAGAACTCAATAGAGACCACATGTGGTAAGGGGTAATAACACTGGAAGCTCAATCCATTTTGGGGGGAGCACCCCCCTCCCCCCTCCCAAGTTGTACACGCATATTAACTCGTGTATTATTATGGGGCTACTATGTTGGATTCAAGTAATTTTGGAGACCCTTTCATCATAAGAAATTGCACTCTAACTTAATTTTTAGTGTATTTTGATCGTTTCTAGATTTCAAGTCCCTTGATTTTGTAGCATGCTACATTACTTCCAAATACTAGAAGAAGAAAAAAGGTCTAACCACAAAATTTTACAAGCAATTCTAAAACCGAATAGACAACAATGGCGAAAGCAACCAACAAAATGTACACCCAAACAAGTATAACAACTCACACGTTGAAAATAAAATAAAATAATAGTAGAATATTCCAACCTTGAAATGTATAGCTTTTGTGCTCTTGAAGTGTTGAGAAGCACTAGCCACTTCGAAAGAGTGTGATCATGCCACATCACACTTATAACATACGACAATTTCTTTAGGGTCTTTAAAGTTTCTCCCTTAGAGTGTTTGACACTCCTCCTACCAAACAGAAAGTGAGAACTTTCAAGTTAACACCTAGTGGCAGTGTTCAAGGACATTCTTAATAGTATACGTATGTGAAATTTTTAATTTTTAAATTCAAGAATTTCATGAAACAAATTTTTTTGCACATTTAAAGTGAATTTAAAATTTAAAATTAAATAAAAACTTGAAACTTGAAACTTTGTTATTTCAACTTTAGCTTTCAATATAAAATTTCATGCTTAACAAAGAACCTTTATTTTTAGCTCACATTTTTTCACATCTTTGCAAGTCTTCACACCCCACCCCCCCCCCCCCCCCAAGTGGGGCTTAGCTTATGGTTAAGGATTCATATCTCCTCAAACAAATCATGAACCAAAAATGGTTCTTGTATTATTCTAGTGATAGTGCCTTTGGGATGATGAGCAATGACGGAAGTGGTAAGGGATGAAAATGTACCAATGAAAGGAACAATGTTAAAATATAAGTAGTAGTTAGGTAATAGAAACTATTGATAGCATGCTCAATACTAATTATACCAAAGGATACTATGAGTGGGAAAGGTTGGTCGAGTCACAAGGTAGTGCCTTGTGGCTTCCACTGCTCCATAGGGTTAGTGTTGATAGTCCCAAGTGAGGCATTTGGCCTCATGAGTCAACTAAGTTGGTAAAGTGTGTCTCAAACTCGCATTTTAAGGTGCCATGACGAAGCCACCCAATAGTATCTAAAGTATCTATGCTTTTTGGTTTGACATATACTTAGTCCTTTATTCTCATTGAAAATTTGACATCTTGGCTTGTAGGCTATTATCGATCATTGTTTTTTTTATTGCGATATCACTTGAAAAGCACATATGCAAAGGATGGAGAATATTTTTTCAAAAAATCTTAATTATTATTTACCATGAAATGTTTGCGACGTTCAAACGATATTTCATTTTCATGCATTATTTAATAATGAAAATTCATAAAGACAACAAGGTACATCAAGATCATTAGTGATACTGGAGAGTCTATGTTATCTTCTACTAAATCAAAATAAAATGTCCACTATTACATCTATAGGGTATTCCACATGTCAATATGGGACATATGGGGTACTTTAGAAGCATCATGAGATGTGAGAATTGCAACACTTTAACCATATGATATCTCCTTGGCTTGTGATAAAGGGGCTTGCAATTCCCCACAAAGCCGTTCCCCCTCGGGTGTTTAAGAATTTGGGGAAGTGGGTGATCGTGTTGGTTAGACTTTGCCTCCTTGTCCTATCCTTACATCATGCAACAAAAGACCTTGTCGTCTAGAAAGTGGTATTTCTTGTGTACGTGAGTGGATTGATATTGTACCCAATGTGTCATTCCTCAAGTTCTATATGTTGTCATTCAAAGCCCATATTTGAGAATAATATTGAAAATGTAACCCTCTTGGTATAATTGCTTATGGGAAATCTTATGTGATAAATGAAGGTTGGAAAATTGTATGGAAATGCTAGCAAATTGAACTCGATAAAAACCTTCCGAAGTGCTATAAGAATCCCAACTCAAATCAAGATGGCCTTAAATTTGTTATCCGTTGTTGTATGTTGGGTGTATGCCCAAGCTTGAACAATGCATGGAGCATAGGCGAGAGGGAAAGAACATCTAGGGTTTAATCTTGGAACTTTAATATATGTGATGGTCATTAGAATTGTTGTCATATATTATGACAATGATTCTTTTGAGTTTGTGGTCAATCTCCAACTTATGAACAATTTTTTGAACATAATCACAATTTTTTGTGGATTCAATTAGGATATCGACTTTTGATCTTCAAATGTTGGTTTTTTAACACACAAAAATGAAAATAGATTTTATTTTTTGTGATCTTTGAAGAGTACATCATTGTAAGGAGCCCAATATGCATACCATTGAAAAGTTCCCAATTTTTATATTCAACGGTGTTAAATTTCAACATATTGTAGAAAAATATGTTATGATGATCTTGTTTTATGTATGAAACCAAATGTATATATATAAAAGAAAATAAGAAGATTAGAATCTAATCCAACTAATCTAATCACAAGTTTAGTCCACAAGGCAAATGTTGTTCGTGCATTATCATTGATCAAGTTAACAATCATGAGGCCACAACATACAATGAACATGCTTCAACTTTATGTGATCCCTAAATATATAAGAGATCTCTAGGACCATAATTTTCAAATGTGATCCTTGAACTCATAATTTTTGATTGGAAAGAGCTGAACCAAATGGATGTGATCTATGAATTAATGTCAACAAGTTTGCTTCACATGTGTTTCACATCATACTCCAACTTTCACTTCATTTGGTAATTTTCAAGATGCACAAAAATTAGATAAGAAGACTTAAGATGAATAGATATAACGATGATGTGGAGTTTCCTCTCATTTGATACAAATGTCCATTCATACATCACAATAGCAAAGATGACTCCAATCTTGCTATGGCATCAATTGGGGCATTATTTCATTATGATGACAGTTCAATTATGCACATTTGTTTTATACGGACTTACAAAAATGAAAGGGACCTTGACTAATACAATCAAGACTTAAATGTTACAAGTCAGAAGTAGCAAAAAAATAACATATATAGAATGATAACAAGTGACACTTATAGAATTCATACCGATTATTAATAACCTTTATAGAAATAACACTTAAAAATTCTGAAAATGAAGAACATAATGTTTTATAGAAGAAGAAAAAATGAAAGCACAAATGATGATACATAATTCAACTAAACTAATTGAAAGAAATAATCTATATAGTAGTAACTTGACGAGATTCTTCCAACTAAACTAACCGAAAGAAAGAGTCTATAGTAGTATGACGAGAAGCTTCTAAAATGATGAGATGAAACTTCCTACTGAAGTCCTTGAATGCTCTTGGTGTGTGATAGGGCATCATTTGGTCTTTGTTTAAAGTATTTTTTTATTCAAAGTCTCCAGAGAACACTCATCAACAATAAATCCTATGACTTCTTCTACCACATCAACCATAACCTCATCAACATCAATTTCTTGATGTTATGAGGAATACATATCCAAAAACTCCTTGTCAGTAGGTTCATAGGGGTTTAAATCAAACTCCATCAAACAAGTACATCAAGTGCTCAACTCTTAAACATGGAACTTGCAACCACGTGTATTCAAAACATGAACTTTAAGTACCACAAATTGGAATCATGAATTAACTTTAAAATCCTTCACGTCAACACTAATTCTACCAAGAGGTCAAGCCCTCTTCAAGGCTAACAAGCCTTGGCTCTCAAACTAAAAACTAAGCACACACATGTGCTCCAATATGGCTTCCCACACCCACACTTATAACTCGTGGGGTGCCTTGGAGCACAAAGGAAAGAGAGGATGAGTGAGGGAAGAATGAGGGATTATATAGTAAGCTTGAGGGGGTGAGCACCCTCAAGGCTCACGATAAGCCCTTGAGATTTCCTCCTACTTAGTAGGCGCCAATCCTATCTTCTAAGTCTTCCTCCCTCAAATGATCAACAAGGATCCTAATTCGAACATTTAACTAGCCTTGGCTTTCTACCTACCACACTTTACCAAACTTGGGATGCTTAACTAGCCTTGGCTTTCTACCTACCACACTTTACCAAACTTGGGATGCTTCAACCCAAACTTAGCCTCCTTCGCTTTCCGCCGCCATAACTTTCTCCCCTTACTTTCCCAAATCGTCGCTCACCACTTAATTCAAACCACGATGCTTAACTCGTGATTTGATTGGTGCTTTGAGAATTTGCTTATCCTCCACCTTGCATTCTTCCTTGGGCCTCCCCCATTAAGTGGCCATGATGAGGTGGTCCACTTGTGCGCTCCATGTGATCCTCCATTCATCCCAATTCGAATGCACTTGTCTCTTGAGTCACTTTGGTTGTCTCCATCCATTTGTACTAGCCTACTCACTAACTACTCAATCCAAGTTCTCCTTACCTATCCTCATTCACTCAAATCCTTCCGAAGGTAAAAACACAATAACAACTCACATCCTAGCCTCTTACAACATGGTACTTCTAAGACTAACATTTCACTCTTTTTATATTTTTGTGAAGTAACATGCTACTTCAAAGTGCATCAACTAACGTTTCAAGGGTCTAAGACTAAATGTGGGCACCCTTTTGGGCTCACATAATTGGCGACCATCGGGGGATGAATCCAAACATCTCTTGCTCCAAGGGTAAGTTGCCTAGTCAAGCTCGGTACTCCTTACATCTACTTCCCGATGTACGGGTAGGAAAGAGCTCACCATTCAACGTTTCCAATTGAATTGAATTATTAGGAAAGACCTCATAGACAAGGTAAGGTCCTAACCATACCGCATTGAATTTCGCCGGAAATTCAAGCTTTCGTGCGTCTTGAATCATGACCATCATTCCCGGTGTTAGGGCCCTTCTCTTATGTCGTTTGTCGAAAGTAATATTTCTCCTTCTTTGGATTGCCTCAATATGTTGAGCCGCCATTCTCTTCCCTTCGTCAAGTGCTTCCAAATCGGTTAGTCGATTTCGTAAGGATTGACTTTCGGTAAGTCTCGTACTCACGGCCACCCTAAGTGACTCGACTTCATATTCGATTGGTAGTGTCGCTTCAAGACCATAGACTAAGGAAAATGGTGTAGCACGCGTAGTTACCTTATAGGTTGTACGGTATGCCCAAAGTGCCGCCGTTAGTTTCGTATCCCAATCCCGCTTCGAGTCTATAACCGTCTTGCGTAGTATACTCACCAAAATTCCGTTAACCCTTTCCGTTTGTCCATTGGTTTGTGGGTGGTAGGGAGTAGTCTTCCGGTGATCAATTTTAAATTTCTCTGTCATCTCTCGAATCAAGTCATTCAAAAAGTGAGTACCCCTATCGCTTACTAGGATCTTCGGCACCCCGAACCGCGAAATTATGTTTTCGTACATAAATGTTGCCGCGTGTTCCGCCGTGTCGGTCTTCACCGCTTTGGCTTCCGCCCACTTGGTGAGGTACTCGGTTGCCACCACAATATATTTCATTCCTTTTGAAGATTGGGGATGGACCTCACCCACATAGTCGATGCCCCATTTTTCGAAAGGAATTAAGGGTAATGATACATGTAAAGGCATCTCCATTCTAAGGTCGTCTCGGGCATACCGTTGGCAAGCGTCGCATTTCCTTACATAGTCATGGGCGTCCTTAAATAGTGTAGGCCAAAAGTAGCCCGCTCTAAGTATTTTTTGCCCGGTGAGTTGACCCGAGAAGTGACCGCCGCAAGCGCTATCGTGGCAAGCGATTAAAATCGCTTCAACCTCCGTTTTTGACACGCATCGTCGTAAAATACCATCGGACCCCCTTCTAAACAACCTATGGCCCACTACAACAAATTGCCTACTATTTACCCTCACCTTCCTTCTCTCTTCTTTTGTCCACTCTTTGGGCAACTTGTGGGTTGTTAGAAATTCCACTATGCCCGCATACCACTCCGGTGTAGAAGTGACCACAAAGAGGCTATCATCTACTAACATATCATTTACCGGATTTTTTCCTATCTCCTCCGACAACCTAGACAAGTGGTCCGCTTGTAAATGCATACGACCCGGTTTATATTCCACCGTGTAGTCGAATTCTTCTAATAACAAAACCCACCTAGCTAACCTACCACTTAACTCCGCCTTGTTAATTAGATACTTGATAGCCATGTGGTCAACAAAAAATACAACCGGGTTGCACATGAGGTAATGCCTAAACTTTTTAACGGAAAACACCATGGCTAGGCACTCCCTCTCCGTTGTAGAGTAGTTTCTTTCGGCGGGGGTCAATTGCTTACTCGCATAAGCTATAGGTTGATCCTTCTCTTTTTCTCCCGTTGCTTGACAAAGCGCACTCCCTATTGCCACATTACTAGCATCACAATAGACGTGAAAAGGTTTACCCCAATTGGGTGGTATCAACACCGGATAGGTGCTCAACCTATCCCGCAATTCCTCAAAGGCTTTTTGACAAGCATCCGTCCACTCGAATTTGACATCCTTTTTGAGCAAATGGGTAATGGGCACCGCTATCTTTGAAAAATTAGGAATAAGTTCCCGGTACCATCCCACATGTCCTAACAACTTAGAGATCCCCTTGGAATTGGTTGGAGTTGCCAAGTCGCTTATGGCCGCAATCTTATCCGGATCGGGTTCTCTACCTTTCTCACTAACAACATAACCCAACAACACTCCCTTATTCACTCCCAAAAATGTCTTATCCGGGTTCAATGCTAACCTCATCTTCCTACACCTAACCAATGCCTCCCTAACACAATGTAGGTGATCATCCACATACCGCCAATCCGCTTCCGACACATGTGCTTGCTCCTCTTTGTTCCGATACCAATCGGAAGGCACATTGGGGTAATCTTTCACATCTTGACCTACAACTATCCCCGTAGACGTGGTCTTGAAATGTAAAGGCTCCTCCAATTTCGATGACTCAATAATCACATCCTCCTCTTGAGTCCCATCTACATGAATTAAACTAACCTCACCCTCTTCCACGTCATCTACCCAAGGTGTTAACCCACCGCTAACCCACTCTTCCTCGGTGAGCACCTCACATGGCTCCAACAATGAGCCCTCTCCTAAACTAACACTAGGAAATTCACTCCCTAAGCCTACTTGGTGAAATGTAACCATTACATCAACCTCGGACTCGGGGTACTCCCTTAGCCATTGGGCATAATCCCCATTATCCCCATAATTGTAAAAATTAGGACCTAGACTTCCCGAGCCCGAATCTATAACAACCCTTTGACCTTCGGGATGGACGACTCCCACCAATGCCTTGCCAATCTCATTCTCGTTTAAGTCATCAATTTCCTTCTCCAATGGCAAATACATCTCCTTCTTCATCCATCCTTCTAATGAACCAATGGACACTATGACCCTATTACCCTCCGGACCATAAGTGATGGATGGTTTAGGTCCACCCCAATTGACCATAGCATTCGCCATCCGCAACCAAGGCCTACCTAGCAAAATGGGGAAGGTGTCCTTGTTGGAGTGCATTTTAATGACATGGAAGGTGACCAAGTACTCCTCACCTCCCGTAGTCATTCTACAATCCTTGATCATCCCCAAAGGCGTAGTCGAACTTTGATTTGCCATATTTATGACCAAAGGTGAAGGCCCCGTGAGTCCAAGTCCCAATTTTTTCATAGTATCCTCCGGTAGTATATTTAGACTACTCCCTCCGTCGACTAGCACATTAGGAACCACCTTATCTACTATAACAACTTCTATTTCTATAGCTTTCACGTCTCTTCCACCTTGTGATTGGATCCTAGCGGCTATTTTAGCTTTCACCTTCCTCATCCTCTTGTGTACCGGCATTCCCTCCTTTAATGTTTTCCTTGCCGTGGGTGAAATTTCCAATAGTTGGCCGAAAGTAATATCCGCCTTGAGTGTACTAAGGTCCGCCCACAAGTCGTACCTGGTAGATCTTTCCACCTTAGAATTACCCACTACGTCGAATTTGTCTACGGGAATCCCCGGTCCTTCCCATTCACCCACATCGCTATTATCCAAGTCATGTACCGCATTAGTCCTCTCCCTATATTGTAAAATTATATTTTCCCTCTCCACATCCTTAGTAGCTCTTCTAGCTACCCTATCCAACTCGGAGAGATTAATCTCTTCATCCGAAGAGTAATTTCCTTGCTCTCCTATTCCTACCTCCAACGAGGCATCCCCTCTCCTAGCCCTAGTAGTTACCGCTAGTGCAGGTGCTTCTTCAACCACACCCTTACCCTTCACTAACTCATATGTAATAGCATTGGTGTGAGGAGGCCATTGATTTTGCTCCTCTCCAATTCTCGTTGGGAGAGGAAGCATGTCATCACATGTGGCCTCCAACACTCCATCCATGAACCTAACATCTTGGGAGTTAGATGGTCCCGGATCCGTTGGAGGCGCTTGTCTCCCGTTACTACCATTAGGTGGAACTCCTTGTCTATTTTGTATTGGAATGTAACCGGTTGTAGTTTGCAAGCCCGCCGGTGGATGAAAAGTTTGCCTAGCATTACTATGGTCATAGTATAAGTTAGGTGGCCTAAGTTCATTGGCCGGTACTCCTTGTGGCCTAGCACCTCGCATATTATCCCTTGCTTGTTGTTGTGGATTAGCCACCGGGTAAGGGACATTAATTATTTTGTCCGGTTGGCGACACGTATCCGAGGGATGACTTCCTCCACAATTGCTACAATTAAACTCTTGACCTTCGGACCAACATTGTCCTTGAGCGTGCCACCTTCCACAAAAGGGATGAAATTCCTTCTTCTCTAAATTTTGGCCACCTTGCCCTCTAGGTTGTGGTCCTCTATTGCTTCCATTTCCATAGTGAGGTGGCGCTTGACCTCGTTGATTTTGTTGAGGTGGGTTACCGTTTCCTCTTTGGTCACGGTTTTGTCCACTTCTACAAAATTGACGCGTGTGGCCCGGTTGGCCACATTGGACACACCATAATCCGGAAGAATGCCTACCCGACTCAACCGGGGGTGGAGGCCCCGGTTGTTGACTCCGGATCATTAATGACATTTGATCCGTGAGGCTTTGCATTTGTTTTATCATAGCCTCTTGGAATCCTAGTTGGCTAGCACCTAGTCTTCTCTCAACCTCCTCCAAGTGTGGATCCGTTCTAGGGGCCGGTAGTGCCAAAAGAGGTGCCGGTTCCCTAACCGCTAAAGGTCGGGGACCGGTGTCCACAATGGCATATGGAATTTGGTTCTCATACTTAGCGGGTTCTACCGCTACCACCCTAGGGCGTATGGGGATGAATTGTGGGATCAATTCATCCTCCCTTCTCCATAGCCTTTCGTGATCTTTATCCAAGTTTTCAATATATCTAGCCGCACGCTTGGCATCCGCCAAGGTCAAGGGATTCCTTTCTAGAACACCCCTAATAGTTCCGGACTTAAAAAACCCTTGAATGAAAAATTGCTTTAGCGTGTCGTCGTTGAGCATGGTACCCACAAATCTAGTGCACACTAAATCAAACCTCCTAATGTAAGCCGAAATTTCTTCCTCCCTTCCTTGCTTCAATGACGACAATGCCCTTAATGCGGTACTTTGACCCACTTCCGGCCTAAATTCGTTAAGAAACTCCCTTTGTAATTGTTCCCATCCCCTAAAATGTCCCTCGGCATGATCCCGATACCATTCATAGGCTTCCCCCTCTAGAGTGGTAGGAAACCACACTAACCAATAACCCGGGTCGGTTATGAGGAAGCTAGCCAACCGTTCGATATACCGTTCCATGTGCCGAGAGGGGTCCTCATCCTTGGTCCCATAAAATTTAGGGAGATGAGATGGCATATCCATCGCCGCTAAATTTTGTGGAACCACAATTGGTAGGCCTCTTGGCCTAACCAATGGGTCTATTGGAGGTATAGGAGGTATGGGCGGAATTGGGGGTATGGGTGGTGGATCCATCCCCCGTTCCTCGGCCATGGTGACCGGTGAACTATTCAACAATCCCCTATCAACTTCTACCGGGAATTCTTCTCTAAGTGTATAATTTTCCGAAGAAGTTTCACCACTCAATTTGGAGGGAGTGATCTCCTCTTCAAGTTGAGCTCCAAGTTCTAAGGTGTCTAGAATTGACCTAGTCCTAGGTTCGACGTTCAAACAACTCTCTATTCTAACATTATCTTGTTCTAATCTATCACTGATTTTAGAGGACCGCCTCTTTCGAGTAGATTTCTCTAGTCCTACTATCAAACTTGGTTTTTGTGAGCGAGTCCTACCTTGCATTCCATAAGAATCGATCGACCCTCACTTGACCACACATAATCCTAGCAATTCCCCTCTTAATATTTTCACTTGTCTTGGTGTGGTTATAATTTTTTTAGGAGGTGAGGAAAAGAACCTGCAAGCCCACTTAGGTGAAAGAATCCCAATAGGGGATAGGCATGTTCATGTTAATTTTTTGGTTAAGTCGGAGCATCACCTCCGCACCTTCCCGCAAATTAACACTCACCACAATACCGATTGTGAGGGGGTGACCTTCCGAGTAGATTATGTTAAAAGTCGAGGCTTCACCCTTCAACTTCTCACACCATCCACAATTCGGGAATTACCCTCTACGACGGATAACAACAATTACGAGTACAAAAGGCATTCCTTAATTAGTTAATGAGTTCACTTTGAAGAAATAAACATACCTTGAGCAATCGCATCCCCCTGTGAGTTAGCACTCCCCTCAATCGTGACTCAATGTAACAACACCATAAACTTTGTGAAATATTAATTTAATCTAGAGCATGAAATGACAACTCCCAAAACTTTGAGACTCACCCCGAGGTGAGTGTCAAAGTTCAATGTCCTAAGGTGAATTTACCCTCTAATGTTTTAATGAGCTACTCGGTTATAGGTTCCTTTTAAGTTCTTAGCAAATCCCCAAAAAGGTTGAGGACGTACCTTCGCCGCGCTCCTTCCTCAAAAATGAATTTGCGTAATTGACAATGCAATTCATTCCAAGGAATAGTTGAAATACAATGAATTCAAATGTAACCCAAAGAGAGAATACTTACCGAGTTTCGGGTGCTCCTTCCCTTCTCTCAAGTTTGTGTCTCCAATTTTTCCTAGTTGCCTCCAAGTCTCCTAGTCGCCTCCAAGTCTTGTAACTACCTTCCGCTTCGCTCCCGGCAGACGCACCAATTATGTGAGGCCAAACCCCCCACCCTTAAGCGTCCGTAGTCCGAGTAGTGGGTTTGGGCTCACATTCTTCCGCGGTATTGGATTTGGACTTGGATGAGTCCATAGTGCAAGGTTCACCCTTCAAGTGGTCTTGGATTTAACTAGCTCCTTCATAAACCCAGCTCCTTCATAAACCCAGCTTCTTAGCTTCTAACTAAACAAACCCAGCTCCTTCATAAACCCAGGTCCTTCATGAACCCAGCTCCTTAGCTTCTAACTAAACAAACCCAGCTCTTTACTTTCTAACTAAACAAACCCAGCTCCTTCATAAACCCAGCTCCTTCATGAACCCACAACTTTGTAGTTGTAATCCCCAACTACCTCACTAATTATTCAAGCCCTTAACTAATCTTCCTACCTAATTTCCCTAATTCTACTAACAACCCCTTTCTAATCACACAATTCTTCTCTAATCCTAAAATCCTAAAATCCTAGAGAGGAGAGGGGGAGAGAGAATTTCCTAACTTCACTAAGACTAACTAATCCACACAAGTATATTTTTGCACTCATCACAACATCAAGTGCTCAACTCTTAAACATGGAACTTACAACCACGTGTATTCAAAACATGAACTTTAAGTACCACAAATTGGAATCATGAATTAACTTTAAAATCCTTCACGTCAACACTAATTCTACCAAGAGGTCAAGCCCTCTTCAAGGCTAACAAGCCTTGGCTCTCAAACTAAAAACTAAGCACACACATGTGCTCCAATATGGCTTCCCACACCCACACTTATAACTCGTGGGGTGCCTTGGAGCACAAAGGAAAGAGAGGATGAGTGAGGGAAGAATGAGGGATTATATAGTAAGCTTGAGGGGGTGAGCACCCTCAAGGCTCACGATAAGCCCTTGAGATTTCCTCCTACTTAGTAGGCGCCAATCCTATCTTCTAAGTCTTCCTCCCTCAAATGATCAACAAGGATCCTAATTCGAACATTTAACTAGCCTTGGCTTTCTACCTACCACACTTTACCAAACTTGGGATGCTTAACTAGCCTTGGCTTTCTACCTACCACACTTTACCAAACTTGGGATGCTTCAACCCAAACTTAGCCTCCTTCGCTTTCCGCCGCCATAACTTTCTCCCCTTACTTTCCCAAATCGTCGCTCACCACTTAATTCAAACCACGATGCTTAACTCGTGATTTGATTGGTGCTTTGAGAATTTGCTTATCCTCCACCTTGCATTCTTCCTTGGGCCTCCCCCATTAAGTGGCCATGATGAGGTGGTCCACTTGTGCGCTCCATGTGATCCTCCATTCATCCCAATTCGAATGCACTTGCCTCTTGAGTCACTTTGGTTGTCTCCATCCATTTGTACTAGCCTACTCACTAACTACTCAATCCAAGTTCTCCTTACCTATCCTCATTCACTCAAATCCTTCCGAAGGTAAAAACACAATAACAACTCACATCCTAGCCTCTTACAACATGGTACTTCTAAGACTAACATTTCACTCTTTTTATATTTTTGTGAAGTAACATGCTACTTCAAAGTGCATCAACTAACGTTTCAAGGGTCTAAGACTAAATGTGGGCACCCTTTTGGGCTCACATAATTGGCGACCATCGGGGGATGAATCCAAACATCTCTTGCTCCAAGGGTAAGTTGCCTAGTCAAGCTCGGTACTCCTTACATCTACTTCCCGATGTACGGGTAGGAAAGAGCTCACCATTCAACGTTTCCAATTGAATTGAATTATTAGGAAAGACCTCATAGACAAGGTAAGGTCCTAACCATACCGCATTGAATTTCGCCGGAAATTCAAGCTTTCGTGCGTCTTGAATCATGACCATCATTCCCGGTGTTAGGGCCCTTCTCTTATGTCGTTTGTCGAAAGTAATATTTCTCCTTCTTTGGATTGCCTCAATATGTTGAGCCGCCATTCTCTTCCCTTCGTCAAGTGCTTCCAAATCGGTTAGTCGATTTCGTAAGGATTGACTTTCGGTAAGTCTCGTACTCACGGCCACCCTAAGTGACTCGACTTCATATTCGATTGGTAGTGTCGCTTCAAGACCATAGACTAAGGAAAATGGTGTAGCACGCGTAGTTACCTTATAGGTTGTACGGTATGCCCAAAGTGCCGCCGTTAGTTTCGTATCCCAATCCCGCTTCGAGTCTATAACCGTCTTGCGTAGTATACTCACCAAAATTCCGTTAACCCTTTCCGTTTGTCCATTGGTTTGTGGGTGGTAGGGAGTAGTCTTCCGGTGATCAATTTTAAATTTCTCTGTCATCTCTCGAATCAAGTCATTCAAAAAGTGAGTACCCCTATCGCTTACTAGGATCTTCGGCACCCCGAACCGCGAAATTATGTTTTCGTACATAAATGTTGCCGCGTGTTCCGCCGTGTCGGTCTTCACCGCTTTGGCTTCCGCCCACTTGGTGAGGTACTCGGTTGCCACCACAATATATTTCATTCCTTTTGAAGATTGGGGATGGACCTCACCCACATAGTCGATGCCCCATTTTTCGAAAGGAATTAAGGGTAATGATACATGTAAAGGCATCTCCATTCTAAGGTCGTCTCGGGCATACCGTTGGCAAGCGTCGCATTTCCTTACATAGTCATGGGCGTCCTTAAATAGTGTAGGCCAAAAGTAGCCCGCTCTAAGTATTTTTTGCCCGGTGAGTTGACCCGAGAAGTGACCGCCGCAAGCGCTATCGTGGCAAGCGATTAAAATCGCTTCAACCTCCGTTTTTGACACGCATCGTCGTAAAATACCATCGGACCCCCTTCTAAACAACCTATGGCCCACTACAACAAATTGCCTACTATTTACCCTCACCTTCCTTCTCTCTTCTTTTGTCCACTCTTTGGGCAACTTGTGGGTTGTTAGAAATTCCACTATGCCCGCATACCACTCCGGTGTAGAAGTGACCACAAAGAGGCTATCATCTACTAACATATCATTTACCGGATTTTTTCCTATCTCCTCCGACAACCTAGACAAGTGGTCCGCTTGTAAATGCATACGACCCGGTTTATATTCCACCGTGTAGTCGAATTCTTCTAATAACAAAACCCACCTAGCTAACCTACCACTTAACTCCGCCTTGTTAATTAGATACTTGATAGCCATGTGGTCAACAAAAAATACAACCGGGTTGCACATGAGGTAATGCCTAAACTTTTTAACGGAAAACACCATGGCTAGGCACTCCCTCTCCGTTGTAGAGTAGTTTCTTTCGGCGGGGGTCAATTGCTTACTCGCATAAGCTATAGGTTGATCCTTCTCTTTTTCTCCCGTTGCTTGACAAAGCGCACTCCCTATTGCCACATTACTAGCATCACAATAGACGTGAAAAGGTTTACCCCAATTGGGTGGTATCAACACCGGATAGGTGCTCAACCTATCCCGCAATTCCTCAAAGGCTTTTTGACAAGCATCCGTCCACTCGAATTTGACATCCTTTTTGAGCAAATGGGTAATGGGCACCGCTATCTTTGAAAAATTAGGAATAAGTTCCCGGTACCATCCCACATGTCCTAACAACTTAGAGATCCCCTTGGAATTGGTTGGAGTTGCCAAGTCGCTTATGGCCGCAATCTTATCCGGATCGGGTTCTCTACCTTTCTCACTAACAACATAACCCAACAACACTCCCTTATTCACTCCCAAAAATGTCTTATCCGGGTTCAATGCTAACCTCATCTTCCTACACCTAACCAATGCCTCCCTAACACAATGTAGGTGATCATCCACATACCGCCAATCCGCTTCCGACACATGTGCTTGCTCCTCTTTGTTCCGATACCAATCGGAAGGCACATTGGGGTAATCTTTCACATCTTGACCTACAACTATCCCCGTAGACGTGGTCTTGAAATGTAAAGGCTCCTCCAATTTCGATGACTCAATAATCACATCCTCCTCTTGAGTCCCATCTACATGAATTAAACTAACCTCACCCTCTTCCACGTCATCTACCCAAGGTGTTAACCCACCGCTAACCCACTCTTCCTCGGTGAGCACCTCACATGGCTCCAACAATGAGCCCTCTCCTAAACTAACACTAGGAAATTCACTCCCTAAGCCTACTTGGTGAAATGTAACCATTACATCAACCTCGGACTCGGGGTACTCCCTTAGCCATTGGGCATAATCCCCATTATCCCCATAATTGTAAAAATTAGGACCTAGACTTCCCGAGCCCGAATCTATAACAACCCTTTGACCTTCGGGATGGACGACTCCCACCAATGCCTTGCCAATCTCATTCTCGTTTAAGTCATCAATTTCCTTCTCCAATGGCAAATACATCTCCTTCTTCATCCATCCTTCTAATGAACCAATGGACACTATGACCCTATTACCCTCCGGACCATAAGTGATGGATGGTTTAGGTCCACCCCAATTGACCATAGCATTCGCCATCCGCAACCAAGGCCTACCTAGCAAAATGGGGAAGGTGTCCTTGTTGGAGTGCATTTTAATGACATGGAAGGTGACCAAGTACTCCTCACCTCCCGTAGTCATTCTACAATCCTTGATCATCCCCAAAGGCGTAGTCGAACTTTGATTTGCCATATTTATGACCAAAGGTGAAGGCCCCGTGAGTCCAAGTCCCAATTTTTTCATAGTATCCTCCGGTAGTATATTTAGACTACTCCCTCCGTCGACTAGCACATTAGGAACCACCTTATCTACTATAACAACTTCTATTTCTATAGCTTTCACGTCTCTTCCACCTTGTGATTGGATCCTAGCGGCTATTTTAGCTTTCACCTTCCTCATCCTCTTGTGTACCGGCATTCCCTCCTTTAATGTTTTCCTTGCCGTGGGTGAAATTTCCAATAGTTGGCCGAAAGTAATATCCGCCTTGAGTGTACTAAGGTCCGCCCACAAGTCGTACCTGGTAGATCTTTCCACCTTAGAATTACCCACTACGTCGAATTTGTCTACGGGAATCCCCGGTCCTTCCCATTCACCCACATCGCTATTATCCAAGTCATGTACCGCATTAGTCCTCTCCCTATATTGTAAAATTATATTTTCCCTCTCCACATCCTTAGTAGCTCTTCTAGCTACCCTATCCAACTCGGAGAGATTAATCTCTTCATCCGAAGAGTAATTTCCTTGCTCTCCTATTCCTACCTCCAACGAGGCATCCCCTCTCCTAGCCCTAGTAGTTACCGCTAGTGCAGGTGCTTCTTCAACCACACCCTTACCCTTCACTAACTCATATGTAATAGCATTGGTGTGAGGAGGCCATTGATTTTGCTCCTCTCCAATTCTCGTTGGGAGAGGAAGCATGTCATCACATGTGGCCTCCAACACTCCATCCATGAACCTAACATCTTGGGAGTTAGATGGTCCCGGATCCGTTGGAGGCGCTTGTCTCCCGTTACTACCATTAGGTGGAACTCCTTGTCTATTTTGTATTGGAATGTAACCGGTTGTAGTTTGCAAGCCCGCCGGTGGATGAAAAGTTTGCCTAGCATTACTATGGTCATAGTATAAGTTAGGTGGCCTAAGTTCATTGGCCGGTACTCCTTGTGGCCTAGCACCTCGCATATTATCCCTTGCTTGTTGTTGTGGATTAGCCACCGGGTAAGGGACATTAATTATTTTGTCCGGTTGGCGACACGTATCCGAGGGATGACTTCCTCCACAATTGCTACAATTAAACTCTTGACCTTCGGACCAACATTGTCCTTGAGCGTGCCACCTTCCACAAAAGGGATGAAATTCCTTCTTCTCTAAATTTTGGCCACCTTGCCCTCTAGGTTGTGGTCCTCTATTGCTTCCATTTCCATAGTGAGGTGGCGCTTGACCTCGTTGATTTTGTTGAGGTGGGTTACCGTTTCCTCTTTGGTCACGGTTTTGTCCACTTCTACAAAATTGACGCGTGTGGCCCGGTTGGCCACATTGGACACACCATAATCCGGAAGAATGCCTACCCGACTCAACCGGGGGTGGAGGCCCCGGTTGTTGACTCCGGATCATTAATGACATTTGATCCGTGAGGCTTTGCATTTGTTTTATCATAGCCTCTTGGAATCCTAGTTGGCTAGCACCTAGTCTTCTCTCAACCTCCTCCAAGTGTGGATCCGTTCTAGGGGCCGGTAGTGCCAAAAGAGGTGCCGGTTCCCTAACCGCTAAAGGTCGGGGACCGGTGTCCACAATGGCATATGGAATTTGGTTCTCATACTTAGCGGGTTCTACCGCTACCACCCTAGGGCGTATGGGGATGAATTGTGGGATCAATTCATCCTCCCTTCTCCATAGCCTTTCGTGATCTTTATCCAAGTTTTCAATATATCTAGCCGCACGCTTGGCATCCGCCAAGGTCAAGGGATTCCTTTCTAGAACACCCCTAATAGTTCCGGACTTAAAAAACCCTTGAATGAAAAATTGCTTTAGCGTGTCGTCGTTGAGCATGGTACCCACAAATCTAGTGCACACTAAATCAAACCTCCTAATGTAAGCCGAAATTTCTTCCTCCCTTCCTTGCTTCAATGACGACAATGCCCTTAATGCGGTACTTTGACCCACTTCCGGCCTAAATTCGTTAAGAAACTCCCTTTGTAATTGTTCCCATCCCCTAAAATGTCCCTCGGCATGATCCCGATACCATTCATAGGCTTCCCCCTCTAGAGTGGTAGGAAACCACACTAACCAATAACCCGGGTCGGTTATGAGGAAGCTAGCCAACCGTTCGATATACCGTTCCATGTGCCGAGAGGGGTCCTCATCCTTGGTCCCATAAAATTTAGGGAGATGAGATGGCATATCCATCGCCGCTAAATTTTGTGGAACCACAATTGGTAGGCCTCTTGGCCTAACCAATGGGTCTATTGGAGGTATAGGAGGTATGGGCGGAATTGGGGGTATGGGTGGTGGATCCATCCCCCGTTCCTCGGCCATGGTGACCGGTGAACTATTCAACAATCCCCTATCAACTTCTACCGGGAATTCTTCTCTAAGTGTATAATTTTCCGAAGAAGTTTCACCACTCAATTTGGAGGGAGTGATCTCCTCTTCAAGTTGAGCTCCAAGTTCTAAGGTGTCTAGAATTGACCTAGTCCTAGGTTCGACGTTCAAACAACTCTCTATTCTAACATTATCTTGTTCTAATCTATCACTGATTTTAGAGGACCGCCTCTTTCGAGTAGATTTCTCTAGTCCTACTATCAAACTTGGTTTTTGTGAGCGAGTCCTACCTTGCATTCCATAAGAATCGATCGACCCTCACTTGACCACACATAATCCTAGCAATTCCCCTCTTAATATTTTCACTTGTCTTGGTGTGGTTATAATTTTTTTAGGAGGTGAGGAAAAGAACCTGCAAGCCCACTTAGGTGAAAGAATCCCAATAGGGGATAGGCATGTTCATGTTAATTTTTTGGTTAAGTCGGAGCATCACCTCCGCACCTTCCCGCAAATTAACACTCACCACAATACCGATTGTGAGGGGGTGACCTTCCGAGTAGATTATGTTAAAAGTCGAGGCTTCACCCTTCAACTTCTCACACCATCCACAATTCGGGAATTACCCTCTACGACGGATAACAACAATTACGAGTACAAAAGGCATTCCTTAATTAGTTAATGAGTTCACTTTGAAGAAATAAACATACCTTGAGCAATCGCATCCCCCTGTGAGTTAGCACTCCCCTCAATCGTGACTCAATGTAACAACACCATAAACTTTGTGAAATATTAATTTAATCTAGAGCATGAAATGACAACTCCCAAAACTTTGAGACTCACCCCGAGGTGAGTGTCAAAGTTCAATGTCCTAAGGTGAATTTACCCTCTAATGTTTTAATGAGCTACTCGGTTATAGGTTCCTTTTAAGTTCTTAGCAAATCCCCAAAAAGGTTGAGGACGTACCTTCGCCGCGCTCCTTCCTCAAAAATGAATTTGCGTAATTGACAATGCAATTCATTCCAAGGAATAGTTGAAATACAATGAATTCAAATGTAACCCAAAGAGAGAATACTTACCGAGTTTCGGGTGCTCCTTCCCTTCTCTCAAGTTTGTGTCTCCAATTTTTCCTAGTTGCCTCCAAGTCTCCTAGTCGCCTCCAAGTCTTGTAACTACCTTCCGCTTCGCTCCCGGCAGACGCACCAATTATGTGAGGCCAAACCCCCCACCCTTAAGCGTCCGTAGTCCGAGTAGTGGGTTTGGGCTCACATTCTTCCGCGGTATTGGATTTGGACTTGGATGAGTCCATAGTGCAAGGTTCACCCTTCAAGTGGTCTTGGATTTAACTAGCTCCTTCATAAACCCAGCTCCTTCATAAACCCAGCTTCTTAGCTTCTAACTAAACAAACCCAGCTCCTTCATAAACCCAGGTCCTTCATGAACCCAGCTCCTTAGCTTCTAACTAAACAAACCCAGCTCTTTACTTTCTAACTAAACAAACCCAGCTCCTTCATAAACCCAGCTCCTTCATGAACCCACAACTTTGTAGTTGTAATCCCCAACTACCTCACTAATTATTCAAGCCCTTAACTAATCTTCCTACCTAATTTCCCTAATTCTACTAACAACCCCTTTCTAATCACACAATTCTTCTCTAATCCTAAAATCCTAAAATCCTAGAGAGGAGAGGGGGAGAGAGAATTTCCTAACTTCACTAAGACTAACTAATCCACACAAGTATATTTTTGCACTCATCACAACATCAAGTGCTCAACTCTTAAACATGGAACTTACAACCACGTGTATTCAAAACATGAACTTTAAGTACCACAAATTGGAATCATGAATTAACTTTAAAATCCTTCACGTCAACACTAATTCTACCAAGAGGTCAAGCCCTCTTCAAGGCTAACAAGCCTTGGCTCTCAAACTAAAAACTAAGCACACACATGTGCTCCAATATGGCTTCCCACACCCACACTTATAACTCGTGGGGTGCCTTGGAGCACAAAGGAAAGAGAGGATGAGTGAGGGAAGAATGAGGGATTATATAGTAAGCTTGAGGGGGTGAGCACCCTCAAGGCTCACGATAAGCCCTTGAGATTTCCTCCTACTTAGTAGGCGCCAATCCTATCTTCTAAGTCTTCCTCCCTCAAATGATCAACAAGGATCCTAATTCGAACATTTAACTAGCCTTGGCTTTCTACCTACCACACTTTACCAAACTTGGGATGCTTAACTAGCCTTGGCTTTCTACCTACCACACTTTACCAAACTTGGGATGCTTCAACCCAAACTTAGCCTCCTTCGCTTTCCGCCGCCATAACTTTCTCCCCTTACTTTCCCAAATCGTCGCTCACCACTTAATTCAAACCACGATGCTTAACTCGTGATTTGATTGGTGCTTTGAGAATTTGCTTATCCTCCACCTTGCATTCTTCCTTGGGCCTCCCCCATTAAGTGGCCATGATGAGGTGGTCCACTTGTGCGCTCCATGTGATCCTCCATTCATCCCAATTCGAATGCACTTGCCTCTTGAGTCACTTTGGTTGTCTCCATCCATTTGTACTAGCCTACTCACTAACTACTCAATCCAAGTTCTCCTTACCTATCCTCATTCACTCAAATCCTTCCGAAGGTAAAAACACAATAACAACTCACATCCTAGCCTCTTACAACATGGTACTTCTAAGACTAACATTTCACTCTTTTTATATTTTTGTGAAGTAACATGCTACTTCAAAGTGCATCAACTAACGTTTCAAGGGTCTAAGACTAAATGTGGGCACCCTTTTGGGCTCACACTTGCCCACATGGACCATCCACACACAAGGAACCACATTGTACTTTACTGACATTGTAGGTTTACCACATTGTTTATGGTGTTTGCAACCTTATTGTGGGCTCAATATGCAACTCAATATGCAATCTTGATTGTTGGACCAGAATGGAAATTGTTTCATATTGTTAGTAACTGTAAGTCACATGTATTGTCATTTCAAGTTTCAACATCAAATTGAAATGCAAAAGTTACTAAAAAGGTATAGTGCACATTTTTTCTTCTTCTTTTGAAACAATCATAAAGGCCCTTCCATAAAATTTAACCCTTAAGAGCCCAAGAGGCTTGAACTAGACCTCTACAAGCACAAAATGAATCATTTTAGCTTCATACTTCTAGTTTGAGTTGATTGTGTCAAAAGTGACCCAATCTAACTTCACTTCTTCTTAAAGTATGCAATTTTAATCAACCGATAGCTTCAATGTGATGAAAACATTATTGAAGATTTAAATACAAACCCATACTTTGTATGACGATTATCAATGTCACATGTGAATACATTTTCGTTTTGATCTTGATATAAAATAATGTACAAAATAATATTTCAAACCCCCAAGTTTAAAAAATGGTCTTAAAACTCTGTGAGACTTGTGGAAACTGTGTCCATATGCCATGCACTGGAAATCCTACGTCCTTTAAGGATTGTAGTAAATAACAAACTTTGAATGATGTTCACGTTTCAAACACATAGTCCAATCTCACTATGACATGTGTCTTGTGGTGTTCAAGCTTTTGAGTATAAAGCCTTGCCATATATGCAATTCTCAAAATATAACCACTTAACGAGAGTGAGCACACATGGCCCACATACCGCTTAAGTATGCGAAAAATCAATCTAGGGAGCAAAGCTCTAGTAATGTGTGAAAACGACAATGGTTTTGAAAGCTTACAAGAAGTACCAAAGGTACAAACCGAAGGAGGGGAAGTGGGCATAAGTGGGTATAAGTGGTGGGTTCAAGTGGTGTAAGTGGTTGGTTCCGTTGGAAATTTAAAGGCAAGTACGGGCGTGCTATACTACGGGCCATGGACTCCCCTTCTTTTGATGGAAGTTAGTATCATACAAGTGTATTGGGACGATAAAGAAAGCGTGACCTAAGTTAGTGCGGGTCCATCCATGCCATAGGGTTTAAGGTATTACCTCTTTGGTCACGGACAAGGACATTGAGCCGAATTTCTAAAAAAAATCATAACCCAACAAACTTGGAGCGTTGGGATTTCAACAAGATAAAAAACCCGAAGAGGCTCATGACGGTAAGGAACATGAGTGTCTTGTCCTTGCTAGAGCTCTCGGTAGATTCTTACTTGTTATCTATCTATTGTAAATTGTTGTTACAGTCGTAATATTGGAAGTCAATAAGACTAGAGATGAAATTGCACAAGCATGTACATATACACAAAGGCATATGAACAATGATGAGAGTGAGATGATCTCATGTTCTCCTTGCTTTGCCTTTGATTGCTCTTCTGCTTTTCTTTGGTTCATACAGACAATATGGGATAACTCTTATCCCTCTTCGGACTAGCGTTATGGTCTTGTTCTAACCTTATTGTTTCTCATGCCTCTTCCATTACATTCTATTGACTATGAGGAATCTAATGCTCTACCTTCGACACATAAGCCTACACTAATATGTGCAATTTGGTTGCCCCACGCTAATATGTTTTGACACTTCACACTATTTTGAATAATTATTACCACGGTAACAAAACACATGGATTTTTTTCTTATAGTGTTTCTATGCCGAAGAATAATAAAGTTCTAATTCTTTGCAATATGATTTTAACCAAGGTAATTTAAGCATGGGTACATAGGCAATCCATTTGCAAAGGCAACCTAATTTGCACATACGGGTTGGCTATGGTCTCGGGGTCACTTCATATGGCTTGGTTTTCATCCGGGGTGTACTTAACATAGCATGTATGAAACCACGACTTTGTACTATAAGAAATTTAATGCGGGTTTTGGGTTATCTACTCTAAGGGCCGGTTTACACTATGGACCATGAAGTCGGACCATGGAAGATGGCCTTTGTCAATGATCCGAGTTCATGGTCCAACTTCCATGGTCCGACTTCATTAAAAATTAGTTTTGAGAGCCTTGGGCCCCTCACTAGGTGTAAACCGAATGTGGACCAAGAAGAATGACCACGCACCAAAAAGTGAAGGTGCTGATTATTTTAATACATGCCCAAAAAGGGCAATTTTGAAAAAAAAATTAAGTTTTATCATTCCTTGTATTCTCTTGGGCTTCACTTGTCTTCACTTCTTATTAAATGTGTCAAAGATGTGGCTTGCAAATCTTCTCACAACAAATTTTACAAAAAAAAATGAGCAATTTAATTTGTACATGCTCAATGTAATTTACATGTGACATGTACCTTGTGTTGTCACTACACTAAGTAGGATATTTAGTGTTTGATTATATTTAATGTTGTTACCACCCCACCTTGCTCAACACTAATTTACAATTCTTTGATAATTAGTGCTAGAAGATTTCCCATTGCACTTCTTTTGACTACCCTGATCTACAGTCGCTAGACCACTACAATTTTTTCTTTTTTCTTTTGCAACTGCATTTAAATTTTTTTTTGAGGTGTGTAATATATCGTTGGAAAGGTATTTTCAAGACCTTTTCGACGGTATATTACAAGCCCAAAATTTCCAAACATTGCATTTGGTAGACCAAAAAAACAAATCTGCACTTGAATTCTTGAGTTCTAGATGTCCCACGTTGTTTGGTGAAACACGTGTGAGCCGGTTTAAGGGGTAGGGCAAGGTAATGCCAATATGTCTCATGGGCTATGGTATAATTAAGGCACATAAAAGGTAGATTCATTAAACAATTATTGAAATGGTATTTCTCTGACATGGGCCCTTACCTTTTCCTACCAGACCACCTCTCTTGCCTCTCTCACCGCAAAACCTGTTGGACCATGTCAGTGCATGTATTAGGCCTTAAAAATTATATTTTGGGGACCTCGACCTCCATGGTCCCTCTGCCATTTGTTCCTTAGTGTAAACCGAAGTTGTCCCGGGAGAACTTCAACAGCCAATCAATTGTCTTGCAGAGCCCTGGTCCATCTTCATGGTCCATAGTGTAAACTTGCCCTAATATACAACAAGAGTGTGGTGGTGGTGGTGTGGTTGTCATCCTACCACCTCTTCCCAGTCCCCATTATTTTAGAATGGTGGGGAACCACGTTAAAGTGATGTGTCATATGCACGGGTGCAGAGGGCCATGACGCACATGCTTATGCTAGTATAGGTATTCGTAGATATAAAATATGTAAATATTAGGATAAAGGTAAGTGTACCCCAAAGTCTCCTTATGATTTCTCACAAGATGAGTATTTTCTTCATATATAGAGGATTTTTAATGAGAAGTCCCAAATGCACATAACATTCATTCTTAAGGAAGCCCCCCCCCCCCTCCCCACTTTTCCACCTCCAAGGGTTCTTATAAGCTGCCAACCTTATGCAACTTGTGCATAAGGTTTGTGCTCTCTTGAGATCATCACACATAACTTGAGTTGAAGCTCAATCTTGCAAGTCTAATGAGTCAAACTAAAAGACTTTAGCTTGTACATGCCTAAGATGGCAAATTCTTTGTCTTAAGGTTGGACCCTATTTTTTTAACGACTTTTAAGTTCAAGCCCTACCTTGAACTTGTAATCATGTCATCAAGTCCAATGACTATAAGTTCAACTTCTTGCCTGCACTTGAAAATCAATCCAAAATGAGAAGAAACCGAGCTCCAACATCTTAGGCACAAATAGAAGCTCATATTATTCGGCCTTGGTCCACTAAAATGAAAAGCCTTGAGCTTGAACTCAAGCTCTATGTGATCGGCTCTTTGAGGATTGAATAAGTTTGACGTTTGATAGCTTTGAGCAAAAAGAAATGACTTTGTTTCCTAGTACTAAAGGATTGTATTAGCCATGCACTTGTTGTGTTCCAAAGTGACATCTAAATTGTTTCATTGTTCTTTGATTCTTTCCATATCACAAGATGAAGCCTTGTTCAATGTGTATGGAATTCTTAAGTTGCTTCGATGACAATCTAAATTTAAGGCAATTGAGCCAATTGCTCAAGATAACTTATAGTTGCTTTAGGTACATATATCTTGGTCCTTCAACCTTGACATGAGTCATCATGTGTTCCCTCAATGAACTTTTTTAAAAACCATTCAATGAGATTTTGTCAAAAGCCACCACCGAAATCTCAATGCCATAGATGACAAAGCGAAGTGTTATGAAAGCCTTGAAAAATGAAATGCATGGAGGGAGCGAAATTCATGTTATCAAATGTTTACCTATCTATTGTAATTACCGATATATGACATTTTTAGGAACAAATTGTAGTTGATGAATACATGGACACAAGTAGCTTCAAAACATGGGTAGATCACTCTAAGGCATTTTTGTGCACCACGTGCGGCTGGGGTTTTTTTTGTTTTGGGGCTATTTACCTTCAAGGGTTGAATTAAAGCCTCCCTATAATTACTTAAATTTCAAAAATGGCCCATTTGTTTGCACCCTTCCATTACATATATTGTCCAAGTCACTGCAATTTTTTGTACTCTATATTCCTTTTAAGTAATTTTGGACAGACGGAAATCCCAATTATCATCCATCCCCGTGGGTCCTAAACCCATTTACATATCATACTAAACATACCTTCTAGGATCCTTATCTTCAACCCCTATATTAATTTTACAAAAAAATAATGGCCCACGTTTTATGTCCATCTAACTTACTTATAATGGGATTGTCTACATTTATGTAACGTGTATTACATATTTATTGTTTATTGTTTATTTACAACCTCTCATTCAACTAGGACTCCTTTACTAGAAGACTAGAGGCGCTACCCTGAGTGCTCTAGCAGTCCTAAAGGTAAAGGGAGTTAACTAGTTGAAGCTATGGTTTTACACTTGGTTCTACCTCGTAAGTAACGATCATTAGTTAAGTGCACTTAGAATTATCCTAAAGGCATGGAGGGAGAGCTTGCTAGCATATACTTAACTACTAGTTGGAGGTGGCCTCAACTCATAGTAGTATCTAGTATATAAGCTCTAAGGTTGGGAGGAACATGCCTCTTGAATCTCATAATATTTGAGAACGTTACAATTTAATAGCCCCTTCATTATTTGTAATTCCTTTATAGCATTTTTATTTCAAATGATTTTAATCCTCTCTATATTATGTCGCATGTCGTTTTTAAAATGCACTAAGTGATCTACCCGTGCTTCAAAAGCACGCCCATTATCGGTGTTGCAATTATAGATTTTTTTAAAATTGTCGAACCCTTGAATACATTCATTGGTTAGTATTTGATAAAACATTTGAATGATTTATACCAACAACAATGCTTACCTCGGGGGGGGGGGGTAGTCATTGGTTGGAGTAGCAATATACGTGCGAACAAATGATAGGGTATTTTTAAAACATGGGGGCTAAAAATTATAAATGGACTTAAGAGTAATATAGGGTATCAAAAATGGCACTGGACATCTTTAAAGTACTATAGGGTATAGAATAATAGGTAATTTGGAATTATAAGTAATGCAAGCCATTTTTCTATTAACCCAAAGTAGAAATTTACATAATGATAGCATGTGAAAAAAAGAAGAGAATTGAAAGTAATACCCCCTTATAAAATAGTGGTTGTTCGCACCTATATCCTTAACTTTTTAACACACTGCCCCCCCCCCCCCCCCGAGATGCTTACGATATTGACAACAATTAGTCGTGGTTTAAATTTATATATCTATGACCTTCAATGTCCACATAATGAATGTCCAAATAATGAATCAACAAATGTTTCGAATGTTGCCACTTGGTTAGGCTTTTACAAAAATGAATCACATTTGTTTCATTATTTATTGGAAACTCTTTGGAAAACCAGAACGCGTAAAATTGCATTAGACATGTCAGCCGCTCAACCACAAAAATCATATGTGATGTAGAGGGGTCAACTTTGAGATCACAACAATCTTTGACGTTGGTTATCCTAATTTAATGTATGTGCACAATAGTTTACATAGGCACGCATGCGCTTTGGGGTGGGGGAAGATAATTCCAATCAAATGATGAATCTCATCTCCCTTAGCTTGTAGGTGTGCCGCACGCATAACCTCAATGGGTGACTAGTTTAAATCCTTGGCACTTCATTCAAATTTGGTATGTCATGAACACTTGAATTCTTTGGGTAACTTGGACTAAACTATAAGGTAAGTATATTGTATAATCAATCCAACACATGACCAAAAACCAACTCCTAAAAATTTTGTACAATACATACATATTCATTATGATGATGTACACAATCTGTACACATGATATAGATGTTTGTTTTAAGTCCCCTGCAACTGGAACTTTAAACCCTTGTAACATTTGCATACAATGTCCAAACAATGTGTTCTTTAGTGAATTGAAATGCTCTTGATCTTGCAAAAAGAAAACACACACACACACACACACTTACACTTTGTGTATAGTATTCACATAGATGGGTAATGTGGTCAAGCATATTTGATAGATCGACAAGGACTTTGAAAATATGGCAGGAACTCATGACCAATGGTCATAGATTTACTAGACTTTATTCATCTTATTATTGGATAGGTCACTTTATAGGATTTTTGTGCATCACGAGTGGCTGACAACTATTTGTGTGAGGGCTATGTACCTCCACATCATGATCTAAAAGCTCCCTACAATTATTTAATTCTCTAAAATGACATATTTATTCCACCCCGCCATTAGTTATATTGCCAATGTTACTACAAATGTTTTGGTGGTCTATACCCGAGGGAGGGGGGGGGGGGCTCTTTACACCACGTACAAACTAATGTGAGTGTAAGAAGGGGTATTATTTGAAGCATAAGGGAGAGGTATAAATTTTCTTTAGTGTGTACATTTAAAAAGGCTATTAAGAATCTTGAAGCAAGGGTAGATGCACGTAAGGGGGCTTCAAGATTTAAAGAAAAATTTAACAATAGGTGTGCTAGTTTCATCCAATTCACATTTTCATCCATTATTGTCACGTGATAATAATGCCCTATGACTACCTTGTTCATTTTTGTTAGGGTTTGCATTTGGGTTCTAAATTTGATAAACTGGAGGCTCTTGGGGTGCTCACAAACTCCCTTGTGTTTTGCTCTCTAGATCATGGATAAGTTACCGTGCCATTGTTTTGGTTTTTGGTTTGCTTGATGCAATTGCTAAGTTACATGCTATGGATGAAAACTTGTTTGTTGACTTTCTCATAAGAAAGTGAAAGCATGTTTATATGTAATAAATGCCTATCAAAATCATGATTTAAATTTTGCATATATGTGGTGGAGGTATTTATCACATTGAAATTGAAAAAGCTTAGTACAAATACATGAGTCTGTTTTGTAGCATGCCATTAGTACATACCCATTTGCTTTTCTCTATAAACTTCTTGTATATAGGGGATTTGATTTCATAGCGATCCACGCATGTCATTTTGGTTTCCAATGAAGAGTCCACCCCCCGGGAGTCTACATTGCTTATCATTAGTAATATTAATTAAAAAATAATCAAAAGTGTACACATTGGAAACATGGCGCAAAAAAACATGACAACAAAAAGGCATGATTCATACATACCATTGCAAAACCATACAAGTGCAACACTTCAAAAAGACACAACATTCAACTACAACAACATGAAGCAAATCGTTCCAAGAGTATAACATGAATGAAAAAATATAACAAGAAAATTTGACATAATTTTATAACTACTTATAAGTCTACAAATTCAAGGTTAATATTACATTACCATCATGCATCACAAACAAGGCTTAGGGTGGGAACACAACAAGAGTGAATGTGTGTTCATAAACACAACACCCACTCCATGGCAGTTTAGCCCAAACCACAATGTGTTGTTAACCTATATACTACTCTTTGCTTCCTTTGTATCGTAAACGCCAAATAAAAAGCCAAAAAACATTAATCTCGACAAAATGGAATTGAAATGGCTAGGTGTTGGCAAATGGGAGTGCGGGAGTGCAAGACGAGGAAGATGATTAGTAACAAGTGTTGGGATTTTTCATCCTTTTTGGGCATATGATGTTGCAATTTTCATCCAAATATTGTGAAGCATGCGTGAAAAACTAAGTCTACTCGATAGAAATCCTAAGGTCTGTATCTTGAACCCCAATATTATTAATAATAAATTAAATGATCCACATTTGAAGTCTATCTACATTACTTGTAATGGGATTATACACTTCTTTACCGTCCCTAAATTATGTGGAAGTCTTTATAGATTTTATGTCAAATGAGTTTAATCCTCCCTATATCCTACTGCACATCATCTTAAAATGCACCAGTTGACCTACCTGGGATTTTGTTGTAGGACCTCACAATGCGATGTGCAATTACAAAGTAGTAGTTTTGGATTTCAATGTGCATGAGTTGTATTTTGGTTTGAAATGCACTTTGTTCCTTGCACTTAAGGTATTGAGGCCTTCAAGTAACACCTTCCCTTAGGTGACACCTATTTGTAATCCTCAAGCCGTTAACAAGTGAGTGCAAGAGTGCCATCAAGTAAGTCGCCGTTAAAAGTGATTAATCATATGTGTCATTAATTAAAGTATAGCACCACTTCGGCCATTCATAATAGTGTGTAAGAAGGAGGCAAGAACGCTTTTAGAAGAGCATCAATTGTGGCCAATCACAATGGCTAATCGGGCATCTACCCGCTCAACGAGGTGGTGTAAGAAGTCATTCACAAAAGGGGGAAAACATAGAAGATCCTCACATGCAATAAGGTTGATTTTGTGGCGATTCTCACTTAACATTCCAACATCAATAGGACCCCCCCCCCCCCAGTTGAGAGTAAAAGGCTCTTCCCTTAGGATGACTTTGAGAACTTCGGTTGGTTGCATATGAATTTATTAATTTTTGAGTTATTTTTTTGTAAACTTTATATAGATTCGCTAATCTATAGATTTTTATTATTTTTCTTGAAATTTTTCCAAGCTACTTAGTCTTCTTGAAATAGAATTTAATTTTATCAAAGCGTCACTTTAAGGCCTCAACACCTTAGGATGGGAGAATTATGTTTAAAGCTTGGTTGAATCGGTGGTGGTTAAGTCAACAGACCTATCCGAGGTCATATATGGGTGAAACAACTTGGGAGCTTTCATTCATCAATGCACGAGGGAGCGTCCTCATAGTAGATGTTTGTTCAACATCATGCACATTTTGCCTTTCGAGTTACCTCAATGGCAAATACTATACAACACCCCATGGTAGGGCAAGGCAATGGCTTCACAACGGTAGCTCAAGTGTGTTTAGCTCAAAGCATTGAATACCTAACTACCCGACTACCCGAATACCCAAGGGGGATATCGGCATTCCACTAAAAAAAACATATCATAATATACAATAAAAGATAGGGTTCTATAAAATCTTTCAAAATATAAATCATGAAAGGACGAAAAAGAAAACTACAAATTTGAAAATACAATAGTTTTGTTTCAAGAACATTCATCAAAATTTTACAATGAATATTCACACTACTTCATAGTCCCCTTTGAAAATACCCCTTATCTCAAGTGGTTCATATCTCCATAGGGGACTTGGGAGTGAACCCCCCCCCCCCCCCGCCCGCCCCTCCCTAGAATTGAATACTAAGACCATTTGATGTGAGCATGACATGCTCACCCAACTTAAGCCCATTGAACAAAACCATCCCCAACCCTACAAGTTCTTTGGTAACACACATTGATTCCAAAGCGGACCAAATCTAGGCACGCTCCTCACACACACCATCTCTAGGCTACCTACAACAACACACGGCCGATGTGCCTCGATTCTCGGCCGTTAAGTTAACGCATACCGAGGGGAGATTAATCACCTTCTCCCCGCATCAAAACCCCTAACAAACGAGGCCATGTTGAATAAGAAGGAAGTAACATTAGGCGGCCGAGGAATTGCCAAATTTGGCACAAAACCTCAAACAAACAAGGCCATGTTCAATAAGAAGGAAGTAACATTAGGCAGCCGAGGAATTGTCAAATTTGGCACAAAACCTCTAACAAACGAGGCCATGTTCAATAAGAAGGAAGTAACATTAGGCAGCCGAGGAATTGTCAAATTTGGCACAAAACCTCTAACAAACGAGGCCATGTTGAATAAGGAGGAAGTAACATTAGGCGGCCGAGGAATTGTCAAATTTGGCACGTAGTGGACGATGTGATCAACAACAACAACAAGAGCCAGCGGGGCCACGTGCAAAGCTGCTCCTAACATCCTTGGCAGGCCAGCACCAATTTTATGTACTAAGGACACAGGAGTATTTGATACCGTATTCATATGCTTTAATCCTCTTGAGTGTCCAGGGGGAGGATTTTGGGCATAATCGGTGCGAATCCGAGTGTTTCCAAGTCCAACTGGTGACACACATGTTGTGATCTTTCGGTTTTTGCATTGTGGATTTGAGGGATATTCCATAGATTCCTCCACAATATGATGGGTAACATTCCTCAAGTCTTGATGAACTTGAGCCGGTTATTTCTGAAACGCAACCGGTTCATCTGTAACTAGCAGTCGGTTCTCGCCATTCATTGCTGTAACCGTATACCTCCTGCTGTACGTCGCTTTTGTCTTGTGCTGCTGCTGCTTCATCTTCATCTTCATCTTCTGCTTCTGCTTCTGTCATCGGTGGGCCTTCTTCATCTTCTTCTTGGGACCCCTCTCTCCCTCTTGATCCCTCTCTCCTCGTTTCCCATCTTCCAAATCTCCCTTCTTGTGCCTTATAAATCACATGTGCATGTGCACAGATGCAATCATTGTTGCAACCCTACCCAAATTGGTGAAGGGAGCCGATCCCGTGTGATGTTTGTGGGTACCTGCAGTTTGGTTGGTGTTGAGCATGCAGGACACGATGTACAATGGGGCATATTGGAGCTAGGTTAATTGAAGTAGTCAATGAAAATCTGAGCTCATGATCATCGACAGACAATGTCTACGACGCAAGTTTGTCTCTTTCATGGTGGAGGACTGCAGGTGTTTGAGGGGCGAGAGACAGAGAGGTGTAGTTTTGATTTGTAGAGGCGTTTCGATCGTTACAAGGTTTGGAGGAGTGATGATGGTTGGTGATGATGCTAGGACATGATTTTGTGGTCTTGGAGGGTGTGGAGGAGCTGGGAAGTTAAGTCTTTAGAGCTTCCGCAGTGGTTTCGATGCGTTGGGTTGGTGAGTACTTCCCAAGTAAAAATATTGCTGGGTAAGTCAGTCGGTCGGTCTCTCGCTCGGTCCCTCCCTACATCTCCCTCACATTCATCACGACTTCACCATTGCGCATAACAAGCAAATGTGATGAGCAGTTAATAGTGTGTTTTCAGTTTGGTTTAGTTTAGTGCAGGTTAGTTCTTTGAAAAAAAACATTCCAATTTTTTTAACGATGATGATCAGAAGTGTAATTCAGTTCATTTCAACCAATCTCAAAATCTCTCTGCTGGTTGTATCCTCCTGAAGAAAATGGAAGAGTTTTGGTCGTGTTGTTGATTATGATGATGATGTCGCTGTGTAATTTGTGGAGGTAGGTGCTCACTTTGGATGTGTTGGGTTGGTGATTTACTTCCAAGTAATTGCTGGGTGGTCCATTGCTCCCTCCCTCCCTCTGCACATTCATCACGAGTTCACCGTAACGTACAAGAGTCCCTGTAATGAGCAGTTGACGTGGGCTTAAGTTAATGAAGTCTAGCTCTTTCCTAATTTTAAAATGAATCTTTTATGATGATGATCAGAGGCGTAATTCACTTTATTTCAGCCAATCTCTCTCTCTCTCTCTCTGGTCGTGGACTCCTGAAGGAGGAAAGAGTCTTGGTTGTTGTCGATGTTATTGCTCTGTAATATTCTGTGGAGTTAGCCTGTGCTCGTTTTGGATGTGTTGGGTTGGTGAGTACCTCCAAGTAAATGCTGGGTGGTAGCTCTCTCCCTTCTCTCATTCATCACGAGTTCTCCATAACGCATAAGAGTCCCTGTAATGAGCAGTAAGTAGTGGGTTTTTAGTTTAGTTTAGTTTTTCCTTCCTTTTTTACTGCTTTTCTACATTTTCAATGGGAATGATCAGAGGCGTAATTCAATTCATTTCAGCCAATCTGATCTTCTCTCTGCCGGTTGTTGTTGTTGTTGTTGTTGTTGTTGTTGTTGTTTGTAATCTGTGGATCAGGTAGCTAGGCACTGAGTGTTCATGAGTCACTCCATTGACCAGCTCCCACTGTAACTCCCAGCACTTACCCACGCCGTACCTCGCAGGCTAGCTGCTCCTGATGAAGGTGGTCACCATCATCATGACAAGTTAACCTGCAAGCAGCTTGTGTACTGTATGACTTCCGTGAAACGCATGACAACTTGGAGAGGAGGAGGTACGACTTTACTGCGACATCTTAATTTCGGACCTACTTAGCCCTCTCTCTCGGATCACCATCTCCCAACGTCTTCTTCGCCTGCTTCTTCTTTCTTCCAATGCGCATGTATGGAATGGGAATGAAGGTCTCTCATCATTATAAACCTACTCTGTTGTTCTGGTGGGTTGAGGCACTGAGATTGTCTTTCCTGCTTTGTACATTGCAGCTGCTCATGCCAAGGTGAGTTAACTTGCCACCTGTATCATCTTCGGCATCATCTTGAGATGAGCTGGCTTGTTGTCTCTTGCTGCTCCAACGCATTGCTGGTTCCAAAGGTGGACCTGATCCTGTGCAATGAAAGAGAAGCTCCTCAAGTTCTGTATAAGCTTTTCGATCACCATCATCATCATCTCACTTTGACAGGGTGAGCTTTGCAAGCTCAGCGGGTGGACCTGATTGGTGGTCGCTGTTGAAGCGCTGAGAGTGTCTTTCCCTGCCTTGTAAATTGCAGCTGCTTGGGTTAACTCTCCAGCTGCGTCAATTTCGGCATCACCTTGGAGAGCTGGAGGCTTATTGTCACTTGCTGCTCCAACGCATTGCTTGTTCCAGGGGTGATCCTGATCCTGTGGGATGAGGGAGAAGCTCCTCAGGTTCCGCATAAGTTTTTCATCGCCATCATCGTCCCACTTTCACAGGAGGAGCTCTGCGAGCTCACCAAGTGGACCTGATTCTGGTCGATGTTGAAGCGCTGAGATTGCCTTTCCTGTCTTTTAAATTGCAGTTGCTTATGCCAAGGCGGGTTAACCCTCCGCCTGCATCATCTTCGGCACCAACTTCGAGAGGAACTGGCTTATTGTCTCTTGCTGCTCCAAACGCATTGCTTGTTCCAAAGGTGGTCCTGATCCTGTGGAATGAGAGAGAACCTCCTCAAGTTTTTCATAAGTTATTCATCGCCATCATCATCTTAGATCACCGGGTCTGATTCCTCTGCCACTGTGAGAACCGGTTGGACGAGATGATGATGTACCCTGATGTCGGAGGCCGTGTAAATTGTGTACCAGCTGCTGCTGGCCAAGTAACTGAAAACTTGTTTATCTGAGTTTGGTACGCCGTGGGAAGCAGCTAGCAGTAGAAGAAGAGTACTACTGGGGTGGATAAAATTACGTTTAGGATGTGTTTGAGGGACCCGTTTCAGAGGAATTCTCCGGGAGATCATCACCACCACCACTACCACAAATCATCTTCCAGGCTCAAGCTGCATCATCCGAAGTCGAGGGTCACCAAAATCCACAAATTACCATCAGCACAACATCATCATCATCACCCTGCCATCAAGAGTCTCATAGGTTCAGCTAATTTTTCCGTGCAAGACCTCTTCTGTGCGGAGACTCTTTCCTTTTCTCCCACTAGTGCCCACCATCTGACACCTGCAATTTCAAAGCGGCACCGAGCTAGTCATGGCCTTCATCATCATTATAAGTGCCATATCACTAAGTGTACCGCCAGCAGTCAGATACGATCCACCGTAACTTGCAGTTTCACAATCAACCCTTCCCGAAATCCAGGGAGCTCCTTTCAGTCCAAAATCGTAGATTTATTTCCTTGTTACGTAAACCCACAGAAAATTGTGTTGTCTCCGGATGAACACAGCGGTCAACCAAGGCTCCGAGTTGATGATGCAACCCTATCATCAACATCATCATCGTCATCATCATTATCATCATCATCAGAAATTTCAGCTGATTCCGATCTGGATGAGGCTGGAAAAGACTCAGGGGTTAATGCTGCTGCTACTGCTGCAGTAGCGATTGAAATTTTTAGCGCCAAGAATATGGCTAATGTGCTGGAGTTTGAGGAAGCCATGGGGGTTCTGCTCAAGAGGGAATCGAAGATCCAGTACAAACTCACACACCACTACGTCCAGGCACTGATGCATCATCATCATCATCATCATTCCCCGCACGGCACCAATTCGGTGCTGATGAATCTTGGTAGTGCGCGCCGAAATTGTGTGCTCTTGATTTTTAAGGTACCAGCTACCATCGAATTCCTTGGCATGCCCCAAAGGCCATTTGAATGCTTAGGAAATGGATGCCATGATAATCCCTCCATTCGGAGGGTGTTTAGCAGTATTTTGTTATGTACATGATTCTGTGTGTGCATGGTCATGGCTTTCAAATGCATATGGTAGTTGCATTAGCAGTATTTTGTTAAGGAAATGAATCTGTGTGTGCTGTAGGGTCATGGCTTTCAAATGCATCCCAAGTTGTAGTATGTCTCTGATTTTAATTGCAACGAATTTCCAAAGAGGTCTTATGTTTCGGTGGGTGGGTTCTTCGTGGGGACTGAACCTGCAGGCTGCTTGTATTGTTGATGCGAATGTTGTTTCAGACTGATTAACACTTCCATATTGTTACCAGTTGCTACTAGACTGCCACATGTCTCCCCAAGTCCACTTTAAGATTTTTAAAATAGACGCCATGGAGGGTGAATCAACAGTATTTTGTTATGTACATGAATCTGTGTGCGCATGGTCATGGCTTTCAATCACATCCCAAGTTGCAGTAAGTCTTTGCTTTTGCAGAGAATTAGAAGGGGTCGGATCCTTCGGGGGGTGGGATCATTAGTGGAGACTGAACCTGCAAGTTGATTGCATTGTTGCTCCGAATATTGTTCCAGACTGATTAGCACTTGCAATATCCTTATGTAGGGATATAAGATAAGGATATAAGGACAAGGAATTTCCTAGAATATATAGTCATAAAATTGCTAATAATGTGAAAGTAGCTCCCAAATAAATCTTCTTAGAAATGGTTTAGCAGATCCAAACCAAGTTCTAAACAGAGTGACGCCTGCGAGTACAATAGATAGTTGTGCGACCCCGGGCATTGTCGCTCCGAATATTGTTGTGAGACTGATAAGCACTTTCATATTGTAATGAGCAGCTACTACTGAATAGTGCCATATATCTCCCCAGTCCATTTGAAGATATAAGAATGAATACCATGGTGACTGGTCCATGGAGGATGATTGGATTAGCAGTATTTTATTATGGACATAACTCTGTGTGGCTGCTCATAGCTTTCAATTCAATCCCAAGTTGCAGTGTGTCTCTGCTATTCGATCCTTTGGTTACATTGTTAGGTTTAGGGTTTAGCATCAGCTGTCATTATGTTTGTCAATTGGTACAGCTTGATAGATAGTTGGGTTCTCGTGTGTTTGGTGTGCAGCTCGTGGAGGCATTAATGCTCACCGATGTGATTGCAGCGCACGCGGTTGCCTTCTTGGATCGCTTCCTCTGCCAGCAGATCACCACGACATTGGTACGCTCACACATACACTGATCTATTTTGGTACAGAAAAGAACAAAAAAGAACAAAACTGTCAGAAACATCAATGTGCTGATCACAATTTTGATCACTCTATTTTGTCTGAACGACATATGTGGCAGTGTTCGGGCGCATCACTTTGTTGGTATGTTATTCCATTCTTAAAATCACATGTTCCCTGTAAAGTTCTAGGGAAAGTCTGTCAGACACATGATGTGCTGATTACATGTTTAATCGCTCTCTGTTGTTTGAACAAGATACGTGGCAGTCTGGACGTATCATTTTGTTGGGTATTTATTTCATAATCGCCCAGAACATTCATAGGTAGCCTCTTTACGTTTCAATGCAAATGGTATAATTTTTAGGGAAGTAATCCGGATAACCTAGAAATGATATCATTTTGGGACTTTCCTCTTAAATTGAATCTTGGTAGATTGAAGAAGGCAGTGTCCTGGGAGAATTTGGCCAAAATCGATCGAGATTCAAGTGTTTTAAAGTCCACCCCATTACATGTTGATATCTTTTGGTTTTCCTTTGTTAGTTGAAGGTATTTCTATAGATTCTTTTTAAACGATCAGTGATTTGAACTGGTTATTTCTCAGATTCAACCGGCCCATCTGTAAGTAGCGGTTGGATCTCCCCGCTCCTAGGGAGAAGGGTTGTGTCCAAAGATAGGCAACATGGAGGGGTTGACTGATGAGAACTTGCCACGTGACTACCCTTGGCATTCGCACATAAATTTTACTCTTCAAAATTAACCTTGAAGCTAGAACAGAAAGATAATGTCCATATAACACATGCTTGAGAAATTCTATGCTCTGTAAAATTCGAGGGAAAAATGAACCACAAAGTGCCTGCAAACATTCGTCGTAAATTGTGAAATGACTGACCAGGCATGTATGTGTAATTGCGGATTGCCTGCAGGTGGAGGCAGGGGCAGCATCCGAGTCGCAGTTGCACTTAGCAGCAACAGCATGCCTGTGGATTGCAGCCAAAATGGACGACACCACAGCTCCATCCCTCATCTCTCTCTGTGTAATTCATGGGCACTTTATCCAAGCAGCGTACTAGGTTATCATGTACCACGTCTTACACGGTTCGCCATTGGGCAACAATGCCTCTAGTTTTGGTAGTTTTGGGAGAGGCCAGAAAATCATCATCATCATTTCTTTTGAGGTCGACTTAATTAAATATAGGTCCCACCGGACAGCCTGCCTGCAGCATATGACCAGCTAAAATGATTGACCATGTTAATAGTGTTTTCTTTTTCCTCCCCAGCTATAATATTACACAGCTGTTTCCAATTCTCATCACTTCTACTCCTCATCTTCGACCATTTAAAACTCTGGATGGTTCTGGGATTTAATATTGACTGCATGCCACCACCACTTGTGATGTTTGTTTTTTTCATGAGGTATATTATTTCCTCTGGATCAACAGCCCTGTATATGTAGTTAGTTGCAGAATTCTGGATATTCGAAGGCTTAACAGCCACTGCTACATAGCTTGGCACAGACCTCACTTGGTTGGGAACCTTGATATCGATCACACACCGGATATTCAAGCTTGCATGGACTTGAGAGTTGATTGATTTTTAAAGGTTCTTGTTGATCGATTTGAGATCTTTTCAGAGTCTTGATTTATCCATTAATTCGTCCACTATTGAGATGTACATAATTCTCTGTCAGAACAAATTAACTAGTTACCAACCCATAAATGATTCTTGCTTAATCATATTGCAGAGAATTATATTAGGGGAACTGTCACGTTGCATGTGAACAAAATTAAACTTAGTGGATGATGATGTGGATGTCTGTGTAGGCATTTCCTGTGGAAGGCGAGGTGAATGAGGAAAAGCTGGGTAACATGGAGGCCATCGTGCTTCGAGTTCTCGGTTGGAACATGCTGACAGTCACAACCTCGGATTTTGTGACCAGTCTGCTTGCATGTCTGCCTCTCTTTGGGCTGCCCACCTCTCTCAGACAGGTCATAGGTGACAGAGCTGAGGAGCTTATCCGAGGCATACTCACAGGTTAAATTCTTGATGCAATCTCAACTAAAGTAAATTAAAGTAAGCATGTGATTTGATTAGTGTGGCCCTACACCAATCACCATCGACCCACACTAATTGTCTTGCAATTAGAGAGGGTGTCATATGCCACTTTGGTTCTGCATGACAAGTCATGAAGACCACTCTAATTAACACGGCCCAGTAAATCAGATGTTTAGTGTAGTCATCATTGTCATCATCAGACATAGGGTGCCAAGAAATAGGAAGGAAAGCAGTAACAAACAATTTCTGATGATGAAGTTTCTTAAATTGAACATACATCTGCATATTTTATAAGAATTTGAAAGTATAGGTAAAAGAGATTTAAGCTGGAATATACATCACGATTTGAGATCAGTTCAGCAGAGAGTGTCAAATACCTACTTTATTCAATTGAACGAATAACATAACAAAGAGGACAGTGTGGATGGCGTCCGGTGCAGAGGTGGAGTTTTTGGACTATGATCCATCAGTAGTAAGCATGTGTGTGATGCAATGCCTTCTGGACGAAACCTTGCCCTTCCAAGCAGCCTCTCATATGGCAACCATGCGAACATTCTTGGCTGTTGACACGGTATAAATCAACTGTAAAATCTTTGAAAACCTCTCAACAATAACTTATAACAAGGTCTACTCGACAATAATATATAACAATTTCAGTTATGAACACATCAGGTCAGATTTCGAATCATCATAAATTCATTCATTGCCTTCAATATCCTTCAAAATCTCCAGTCTCCACCCAAACCAAACTGGATTGGGCAGATTGGTCATCATCACAAGACGTGCAGATCAGGGCCTAAGGCAATCTGCAATCTTCCTTGTATTTGCATGTCTGGGTCAATTTATTCTTGCTTCAGTTGAATTCAGAAAACCCTAGAAATCTGGTGTGAAAAGGTAGTCTGAGAGGTCCACTTCTCCTATACATTTGTAGACTTATTCCTGCTCAATTCTCTGTGAAGTCATATATGTTTATGTACGTAATTCTATGCTATGAAACTTAAAGAAACTCAAATCTTTGCATTGTGCAGGTGGTGGCACAGCAATGCTATAAAATGCTGATAGACTTGGTGGTGGACCCTCCTTCAACCTCCACCGTGCAGGCCCCTGCAAAGTACAACAACATTGATTATTTCACTGAAACAAGTGTGCCATTCTGCTAAAAAAAAAGACGAGGAAACTCTGAGTTAATTCCAATTTGTCAATTGCTCGGCAACAACACTATACAGTTCATCAAGCTCAGTGAACTTTCTCATCTCTGTAAATTAAGTAAAAGTGTGTGGAATATATAGGATATATTTGAGCTCACATGGTGTGAGAAAATACAATCAAGTTAGAGTGAAAACTGGAGCAACCTGCTGAACTCCTGTTTGTGCTTGTATATTCACTTGGATAAACTAAAAACCTAGACTACTCTGAAATATTTTTGGAGTTGTAGACTGGTCTGTAGTGTGCAACTATCACGAACCATGACCTATAATGGACTCTAGCGTATGAATACATCTAGCCATACCAAGTCTGAAATATAAATACCCAAAAGAAAATCATTAAGTTTGTGATCTATGACTTTCATAAGATATTCACCTTAACTCTTTAAATAGCAAGCTCAAATCTCATGGTCCTCATTTGATTTGCTAATGTGTTCGTGCAATTTCGATTCTGTTCTCAAATCTCTACACATGCCAAGACTCAAAAATTATACATATGCAAAAGCTGGATGTGTTTTAGTGATTTAGAAGAATTGCAGAATACAAGATTGTTAGGTCTGTTCTAGCTTAACGGAGAAGATACATCAATTAAATAATAGGGTCATGTTCAGACGTGTCTATACACCTTCTACTTCAGTACTTAAGAGCAACCTCATAAGTCATAACATCTAGCTCTTATGTGTGTGAGAATGAATAACTGACACTAGATTTCTACTAATACATACACGTGGGTTGAGTAGGTCTGCAAGATGTGGAAGGTCAGAATTTGAGATGACATAGATTGAATACAAAAAGTTGGGTTTGAAATATGTATAATTAAGTGCCGCCTGCATGCCCTGATCACCCTTTGTTTCATAGGTGACTCAACAAACATGTGACTCAGTGTCCTTAATTAGGTTGGCCTGGTTATAAATTCATGCAAGCCTGTCATGGCTCTAGTCACGTGAAGAAGACAATGAGGAATTTGTTTGTACACTTTAAGGCTCGCAGAGTCATTTAAGGATGCCAAAGCATGTGAAACAAACCAATGAACGGGTAGTGCCGGCAGTGAGTTACAAGCTAGCCGGTTGATTTTGAGAATTTTCCGAATGCAATTGGAAAGTTTAGGAAGGGGTTCCGGAAGTAAATCAAGGTTTACGGAAATGGGCCGATTAGAAAGAAAAAAATGCCGGCATTAAGGCAAGCTGCCCTAGAGTATCCACGGCAAATTACCGATTGAAATTTTATTTTCACGGCGGGCAACCGACCAAATATATATATTTTAGGTGATTTTTTCAATACTATGCATAGTTGGAGACTATGCCTTGTTGGCTTGTGGTTTAGGGTTACTTGCTTCCCGCCACAACTTCCATTCCGCAGCGGTGGAGCTTGCATTATGAGTTTTTGAGTTCTAGAATTGTTGGATCGTTGAGTGACAATAGCTTCAAGAGGTTTTCGTTGTTGTTGCTCTGCGAAACTGCGAAATTGTTTTGGTGTGCAGAATTTGATCAAGACCAAAGTTAGAAATAGGTTGGGTAGTAAGAATCTCGATGCAATGTTGCGAATTGCCTTGGAAGGGCCAGATGAGGAGGTAGATGACATAATTGGTGACGCTATCCCACTTTGGAAGAAGGACAGTAAGTACCGTTTTTTGTATGCTAATCCCTCTTCTTATTTGAATTCTCCTAATACAGTGAGTGTGAGTGACGTGTCTTGTTCGTTCGGGGCAATTGATACTAACGGCAATGGTACGCAAATTTCGTGATTTTTCAATACTAACTAGCCTCCGGATAATACTTGGACCCTTTTGTGGTGCTTGTATTTTCCGAAGGCTAAATCCTTAGCCCTAATATGGTAGGGGCTTTGTTAGGTTCAACTCCTGCTAAAGATACTATTTAGACCCAAAAAAATGGAGAGTGAATGCCCACATTATTTAATCCTAAACACTTGAAAAAAAAATTAAAAATTAAAAATGACAATGACAATGACAATGAAACAAACTGTAGGTTTTCTGAAAATGTTGGAAGCAGCGCATTTACACATTCGCAAGTACTACGACGATCAATGTTCATTACTTTCATACCAGCAGCAGCGAAATCCATCCTGAGGACGTTTCAAAGTGTCCTTGCAACTCCTTTGCCTGACAGACATGCTTACATTCTAACCTATATAATGAACGGGAAGAACTGCCCACTATATAAGTTCATTGCAGATGAGCCACTTGAGCTTGAGAAATAAGCGGTTCCGATTCAAGACTTCGGGAATATTACTCATGGATTTAGAGGAATCCGCAGAATATTCCTCCATTTCACAAAGAAAACCCAACAGATGTCAACATGATTCTTGCCCAACAATCTCCCCGGACACGAAAGAGAATCACAATATTGTCTCCATTGTAGAGCCCACAAACATGAGCGATCGCTCATCCAAAAGCAAAAGGGCTATGAGAACTCGTCACAATGTTTCGTTCATGTAGTCGCGATATCTTCCCTAATTCTAAGATTGTGTCAGGAGCTGATCGTTTGTGACCAATAACCAGCTCCAATAGAAGGATGACGCGCTGCTTCCATTGCTTGTCAACCACTCTCCTCTCACTACACTATATACAATATTTAGTGTTTGACACACTAAATACGAACGCATACATTAAATGTCAATAACCCTATGAAAGTAAGTAACATTGAATGAAATTCAAATACTAAGTATCAACCATGGTAAAATGTGGAAGTTACTTGTTTGAATTTAGTGTTAGTAAGGATACGAAGAAAAAAAGGATAAATAAGGGAGGTTGTAGTAGGGAAGGTAGCGGCACATTTATGTCTAACACTAATTGTCAAAGAAATTGTCAAAGAATCGAAAATTAGTGTTGAGCAGGGTAGGGTGGTAACAACACTAAATGTGATCAAAGACTAAATATCCGATTTAGTGTAGTTATCTAGTCCGTAATCAGTGGTGAGATTGCCCATCAGAAACCCTAGGGTTGTTTTACACACGTGATCAAGGGCATGAGAAAAATGATTTAGGATTTCTTGTGGTCGTGGTCAATGGTCCAAAGCCATGAACACACGAAATCCTATATCATTTTTAAAAGCCTTCTTCATGGGGTGTAGCATATAGCGTATTTAGTCCAGGGTCCAGGACATAGTGTTTCTGATGAATATTTTAAGTTTAAGAAAATACTAAAAATAAATGTTCATTTTTAAAATAGGTTTTTTTCTTTTGAAAATCACCTTCGTTTTTTGCTAAGACAACCTATTTGGGTTGTCTCGCCGCAAAATGTGGGTGATCACAGGGTGACCACCAAACATTAACCATGTATGACAATGTAGGATTCCGTGTCAATTTCTCATCCATCTTTTGACATGGTCAATCTTATGTTTGGTGACCTTGTGTAAAGAGAAGTGGCATTCTTGCTTGGTTCTCAACCAATGAGAGGATTTAGAAAGAGATGGTTAGAGTCCATGGTCACTAGTTAAATAGAGCCTTAGTGTTTCCAACAATGGACAAACATTATGTCAAAAGCCATTATGAACTAGGTAAGATGGATGCAAGGAACCTTGCCACATGTTGTAAGGCAGATAAGCCTATTGCAATTATTTCCAAGAGGTTTGGCCTCTTCAAATGTGTAATATACCCAAGCAAAAATTCCTATTGATTCTAAATCTTGTACAATTCCAATTCCATAAGACTGAAATTAAGGTGATTAAACTTCAATTTTTGACAAGTTTTCAAAGAGCAAACATTAAATTTAGTTCTTAAGTGGGTGTGCCTAAAGTGGTTAGTGTTGAGTGCTTCTTCTGCATTGTTTCTTTGGCTACCCAATCAATGAGCCCTAGTGTAATACAAAATATGTTTGATTTTTTTAAATGATCATTTGTGCCTTAAAAAGGTGTTTGAATAAGGTTGGTCTTAAAATAAGACATACCTTAGTGTGCGCTCAGCTTACTTGGCTGCAACAATCATAAAGTAGGTATTGGGTGCTTACTACATAAAATGGCAGGGTGACATGAGTCCATTACCAAACAAAATGGTCATGCCATGCCAAGGTGATCCATTTACAAGTGGCAGCGTGCCTCCTTGTGTCCAATTAAGAGTAGGCATGTAAACAAAACGGTTCAGCATGACCGCTATTCATGCATGTCGAGGTCTCATTAAAGTATCAAGTAAGTTACATGATGCCCACCCTCATAAGCAAGGGTTGGACTAATTGATGTGCATTAACAAAATACACTTATAAGTAATTGATCAAAGATAACATCCTTCTATTGAACTAATATTAAATGACAGGAGGCCTAATTTTAAATCCAATACTTGTTGATGCATCCTAGTTGATTTGCCAATGCAACAAAGTTTTGTTGTGTTTACCTATTCAATAAAAGTTGGAGAACATGAAAAACAAACCGAATAACACCCGCATACCTTAGGTACATAGTTAAGATCATATGCGCGCTCAATTAGGTGCATCTACCTTAGCATCATTTTTCATATACTTACTGGGTAGAAGTATTTTAAATAAATAAATCAATAAATAAAATTTAGAAACTTATATTTTGTACCTGACAAATCATGACATTAAATAAATTCATAAAATATTCAAGAATACATAGACAGGTAGAGGGACAAAGACAAATCAATTTTGGGATGCAAAGTCTTTTGATTCAATGTCCGGGACATAAAATGTTTTCAAATTTTAGGTTTTGGGACTCTTAATAGATAGATAGATAGTGTCAATTGAACATTCAGGACGCAGGACACAAAAAAGTGTGTGTAAAATTAGGCTAGCATATACAACTTGAATATAGAAATGCAATAAAGAAGAGTTGACCACATGAGACCCACACACCTTAAGGTATATGGGTGTTATTCGGTTCGTTTTTCATGTTCTCCAACTTCTACCGATTAGATTTACACAACAAAGCTTCTACCGCATTAGCAAATCTATAACAAAACGTCAACAAAATTCGGATCGAAAATCGGACCTCCCCTTCTTTAGTTATGGATATTGAAAGTGCACATTTTGTTGACTCCTCAACTGAGTACATAGTCCTCCCAGTCGTGTTCATTGTTAAGTGTAGAGCGATTAATAATGTTCAAAGACGTAGTCCAATCTCTTTTAGACATGTGTCTTTATGATGTTTGCTCTTGGATCCTCACAGATGCACGTACCAATCAAATATAGGAGTCCAATTAAGAAGAGGAACCAAATGACACCCGCACACCTTAGGTTGAATCAATCATCGTCATCGTCATCATCATCATCATTCTTCTTGTCATTATAAGAGAAGGATCTAACTACTTGCACCGAAGAAGAGGAAATTCTAATGCACAACAACTGACACGGAGTCGTTGAGGGGGTGAATAATTTCCGGAGGTTTCTTTGTTTGTTAGTTGGTGCGGTAAATTAATGTGGGTGTGGTCGTTGCCTGACTATTTTTGTATACATGTTCTTGGCTGCATCAAAAGCACCGTTTTAAGATCATTCGTGTGTTAATTATCGTGGATACATTATTTTCACATTTGTTTTATGTCATCGTATACATGTATGGTACTTGTAGTAATTTTTTGGATTCAAATCGTTCAAATATTACATCCATGTTCTAACGTACTTGGTGCTAAAACTATCACTTTGAGCTCTAAGAGATTACTAGGATTCATATAGTTTTAGATGCCCCTAGTAAGCGATTGAATGGATGTTTCAATGCACCCACATATGCCATTTTTGAATCATGTACGCAAAAGTTCTAAGATTTTATAGAATGTTGGTAGACGATCCAAAACCAGTAGGGGAACATGATGTTAAGGTGATGAACATTCTCGAAATCGGTATATACTTAATATGCAAGATTTTAGGGTGTTGGTTGTGGGAGGGATGTTGCCTTTACTATGCTCTACCTTATAATTGAATCACATTGTTGAAGTATATTCGTGAATTTTAACATAAACCTCAAACACACTTTACTATTCCAATCCTATGATATCAAAATACGATAAAACCTCCGTGAAGAGGTGAGGTATGCATGCCTAATTTGATAACTTATTTGAATGAAACATATGTATATGAGTTGTATGTGGTTTGGTGTGGCTTCAAGAATGAAAACCTAGCATACATGCGTTGAAGAGAGATTGGACTAGGTGCGCATAATATGTTTGACCATGATAGTCAACACAATTAGGGGGACCTATATGACCATTGAATGAGCACTAGAATCTTCACTTTGACAATGAATAAGGTATCCATATAAGCACTAAAAAATACGAGGAAAGCGTCTAGAATCTTCATTTGGATTTGCTAATCATCGCATATTAATCGTGTGTTTCATATCCTATGAGAAATGCAAGGACAATTGCCAAGGATCAATATGATGGTAGTGTTGGGTGTCACTATATGCATATGCGTCCTAGGCAATTGACCTACGTCACTGGAAACTTCTCCTATGTAACCATAAATTTTGGATATCTAGCAAAGAGATAGATTCGTATTATTCTTTTATCGACGTGGGACGATTGCATAGGACTTGTACACTAGTAGTGTTGTTTCTCCATGGTTGGTTGGTTGGTACGACTCTCATGGACCTTGTTGTTCTTATTGGATTTGTACTCCTTCATGTGGTAAGAGGAACAATCAACGTGCTTGCTTATGAAGATGTTGTGCTATAGACACCCCTTACACAATGTTTTTCTTTCCCACATCTTTACAACATGTGCATGGGTATATAGATATTATAAATGTTGGCCTCCTTGTGGACGATTGTGGATGAAGGGCCTCTTGTTCGTAGGCTACCTTCTCCTTTTCATGGATGGATTCTATTCAAGGTAAGAATACTCATGTGGCCAAACTTAGACAACGTATGAGAAATGATAGTATGGAAGGCAAGGGATGTGTTTTATGAAGTGTTTTGAGTGTGTGCCACTTTAAAAATTGTGTAGGCCGGTTGAAAGGCATGTGTAGAATTAAGGTAGCCAACCCAATTCCTAAGCATTTTAAGGAATTTAGCATACACATGGTTTAGGTATGATTAGAAGAAAATTCCCCGTGTAAAGAAACAAACATAAGAAGTGGTCTATATATTTTATTTTATTTTTTGCAATAATCAAATTGCTATGAATTTTCTAAGTGGATATTCTCTTTGACTTGTACTTGTGATATAGGCTACTCTCTTTCCAATCACCACTCGATTACAAAACCAAGAACATTTGACCCCCGTAATCAATAATTGTGGCACCTAAATATGCTTACAAACGAAACCTAGCTGTCAACTTAGCCATTGACATTTGGTTGCGTTAAAATTTTGAGCATGACATGTCAACATTGATAAGAGATTAATATTGTATGAAAATAGTTTAGCCTAAGCTACAAAAATGGAGTGCATAAAATTTTTCATCAACCATTCTCAAACCCATAAGACAAAGGAATAACACAACTTTATTCTAGAACAACAAAAAAATTAGGTTGATAGGTGCATCCACAAATAAATGAAGAAAAAGAAAAGGAAAACAACAACAACAACAACAACTTCCCAATCAGTGTTGGGTGAGATTTTTGGGCATGAATGGTGAACATCCTAGTGTTTCCAAGTCCAACCAGTAACTTGTTGTGATCTTTGGCTTCTCTTTATTAGTTTGAGATATATTCTATAGATTCCTCCAAAATGATCGGTCCTTCTCATGAAAACTAGTTATTTCTCAAACTCAGTTGGTTGATTTGTAACTAGCGGTCAATTCTTCCCGTTGATTGTTCCCAATCGTAGGCAAGAGTTTATAAATTCACCCATAATGACATTGTTATGACTATCTATGAATTTTAGTTTATTACAACCGAAGGCTTGATCCAACCACAAGTCACCCCTCAAGTTGCTCATCACTAAGGTAGACAACCCTAGTTCAGTTAGATTCCTTGATCAAACACCCATAACTGAGTGGTATGTGATTTGACGTGGCTCCAGAAATGGAACCCACTATGTTTGAAACATATTGGACTGTATGCTCAAAACATTATAACCATTCTAAGCTCAACAATGCACATACTCGGGGGATCTATACGACCATTCAATAAACACAAGAAACTTCACTTCAATAATTAAAAAGGAACAATCATATGAGCTCTAAAAAATTGTAAGGAAAGTGGCTATGGCCTCGATTTGGATATTCTAGCCATCTTTGTACCAGTCACATGTTTCATGTTAAGGAGAAGTGGCTACTTGGAAGAGGTAACCATTTTAAGACCCATGTTACCTTAATATGTTTTAATTTTAAGAACACATCCAAGACTGGGTCCCAATAGAAATTTATAGAAGAACTCCGCGTTCCAGGTCACATTTGTACTCGGTCCAAGTATGACTCCTTATGCACACATTCAAATAAGTACTAAATTTACGGGGTCATAGCTTGGAGAGTGTGTTGTCAGCTCCACTACGGCGGTGGAATGCTTCCAAGCAATGCCCGGGAGATTTTCGGGCATAATTGGTCAAGATCCTAAGCTTTGTGTTTCCAAGTCCAACCGGTTTACATGTTGTGAGCTTTTGGTTTTCTTTATTAGTTTGAGGTATATTCATTAATAGATTCCTTTAATCGATCGGTGATGTTCCTCAAGTCCTTGAACTTAAGCCGGTTCTTTTTTTTCTTCTTCTTCTTCTTCTGGTTTTTTTGGGAACACAGAAGGTGTTTGACCACATGGTGAGTTTCCGTCAAGTAGAGAGACGATTTCACGGTCGGGAATTGAACCGCCAACCACTCCATTCAGTTTGGGTACCTTTCCACTATCATGTTGTAGTTTGGGGTCATCTTGGACCACAACTAGTTTATTCTCAAACTCAATTGATTTGTCTAGAACCAACGGTCCGTTCTCCCCATTCATTGCTTCCAAGGTTGGTAGCTACAATGATGTGTGCAATTTTTAGGTGGCCTTTGCGAATAGATTGCCTCTTTACCCATGCAAATTACCTTGGATGAAATTATATTTACAAAAACTTATATCTTTCTTTATTCATCCATATACAAACCACAATTCTTTTTTAAAGAAAAAAAAACAATTTGTATTTTTGTCATTGTGCTAACAAATGTTCAAGATAGTACGGAATGTCAATAAACTAGTTTGGGACAACCTAATTGCGCATATTAGTGTAGGTTCCGGAGATGGGTTTCCTCACCTCGGCAATGATACTACATCGTTTACTTATGGTATTTAGTGTCACTTCTTATTTGGTCAATATCCTTATTCACCTCTAATGTAGACATGCCTTATACGAACACCTATGTTTGGGTGCAAAATGGTTCATTTCCCTTTGTAAATAGCCCAATTGTAGTATTATTCTACGAATTAATACTCCAACTAATTGGTTGTCATAATTCAATAGTCATTATTAGCACCCCTCGATATTAACCACTTTAGGCATACTTGTGTGATCACTTAAGAAGATTGCATATATGCTCTTTGAAAATTGATCGTAATTTAATATTTAGCCATCGTGGTCTAATTCATATGGCATTGAATTCATTCACGATTTGCTAATCGATTGGGCTTTTGTTTTCCAAATTTGTTGCAAACTAGAAGAGGCCAAACCTCATGGAAGTGACTGCAACAGGCTCGTCTACCTTGCTTGTTTAACTTTCTTCTAATAATGGATCTCTTGTGAAGTATTCAAATAAATGCATATATATCTAGGTGTGTCACATTATTGGAAATATGACTACCTAAATATAGTCTAACACAAACAATCTAAATACTCTACCTTCCACCTTCTTTCTTACCGTTCCTTCTTCCCTCTCCTCTGGTGTGCAACCAAAAAATGTGGTGCAATAAAGGATAGGACCTTTTTAAACGTTTCGAAGTAAATTTATAAGATTCTTAGGGAAATCAGGGTATTGAACTTTTAGTTAAGAATATAGTAGCTATTCTCCAAGAATGATCTTCAAATATGAATAATAGCTCATGAATATTTACATTACTTCGTAGTGCCCTTGAAAATACTCCTTTATCTCAAGTGGTTCATAAATGTACAAGGGAGTCCCCCCCCTTTGGTGCTTCCTTGTAATTTTGTGCTCTCCTCTGTCATCCTTTCCTACCTGTGCAACAACAACAATAAAGACAGCTCATGTGAGAGCAAGCATGAATGAACCTCTTCGCATGTAGGTTGCTACCCCTTTCCGGGGATGGCAACTATGCAAGGTATCCAAATAGAAATGCAGTGCAAACCCATGTTTGGTGTTGTTGGTTTAGAGGATGTTGATAAGGCTGGGGAAAGGTTTTAAAATCACATAAGGGTGCATGGGGAGTGGTGGTTGATGCTGAGAGATGGTGGTGGCAGAGGTTCAAGTTTGAGTCTTGTTAAACCCAGTCTATCCCTTTGTCAGCACCACATGCCATGAGCGATGCGGCGCCAACCTCGACTCAACTCATGGACAATAGCGTTGTCCTCATATACATTATGCTCATCAAAGCTATAGAAAGCTCCAAGTCTATGATTGGGTTTGTGTTTGGAGAGAAATGTAGAGGCATACAAGAATCGATGAAAATAACCAAGAAATGTAAAAAACATGCAAATGTTAGTTAATACAACAACAAATTACTACATTGATGGTTGTGATTGTCATGGTAATGCACATATGACCTAATACGTCTCTACCCCCAATTCTCCTAGCCCGATCCATGCCTTCCATGCCTTCCATGCCTTCCATGCCACTTACTACCTCTTACTCTCACTAGTTGTCATTGTTGTCTAATTTCGAACCAATCATAGGGCTCTTCACAATGATGACTATGAATGAAAAAAACTTACATACTCAACTTGCACAATGCTATGTTTTTTAAACCTAGAATGTAAGTTCCACAAAGAACAATATTGCATGTTTTAGAAAGTTCAAGTACCTAATTACAAAAATAATAATATCTATAGCAAAAAAACCTCAATAATCCAAAATTCCAATTAACAAGGGACATTGAATGATATAAACGTTGCTTATTGAATTTGATTCTTTTGGTGTTGAGCAAACCTAGAGTGTGATTTACCCTAGGCAACTCTATAATATTTCCACAATGTCCCTCCCCCCTCCCCCCTCTTTTCCCCAAAACCCATAAATAAAACATTGACAAGAGAAGTGATGTAAAGCCATAAAAGGTGTCCAAAGGCCGTCCCAAGACACCTCCAAAATCACGTAGCGTGGTCACATGCCCTCATTCAGTGAATTTCTATTCATGTAGGTCCTCACACATGATTAATTAGAATAAACCAACGGTTGTGAGCGTTCAGAGTGAAATGGTCTCCCAACGATTATGTGTTAGGCCTACCTCCAAGAGATAGTTTTTGAAAATAATCCAAGTGACCATGAAATATGATCCAATCGATGCCATGTAGGAATCCATGTAGACTTTACATCCATCTTGCATTCACATACTCACTCCGTTGGTCCCTCAAGCGTAGTGTGAAGTAGCGAACTTGGACCGGCTCCGCCTTTTCCACCAATGAGAGTGCTTGAACTGTAATGGTCGCGGTCTCGCAGTCTCATGTGTGAAGTGGCCCTTACTCTAGGTGGGTTGAAATGCTATAAGTACATTTGTGGATTTATATCTGTCACAGCTGAAGTGTTAACTTATGCCCTTAGGGGCGATGAATAGGTTCCGGGTTCAACTCCTGGCAGCTGCAAAACCTCTTACATAAAATTTTCCTCAAACAAGTGCATAAAGATCATAATCTATCCAAAAGGAAGTGGTTATTCAGACATTATAATATGTTTCTATTTGTGTATGCGGTGAGTTTACCTTCACAAATAATTTCTATTGACCAATGATCAGGCGCCCAGAAAACCTGGAAACTACACTAAATATGATAAATATGATATTTAGTGGCACTATGGTAACTTCTCGGATGACACTATACACAAATATTTTCAAAAACTCTTGGAAAAGGAGTCCAAAGATATTTGGTGTTGCCTATCCAAATTAGCAATTATCATCTTATCTAAATTCCTTGCTAACTTTTGAAAACTAATCATTTCATTAACACCAAAATATAAAGAGTTCTCTAATAAATTTAAAAATATAAAAAAAAACTATTCAACAATGATGCATGACATTTAGCATCAAGATACTTGTGATACTACATCCCCCGTGTACAAGGCAACATACTAGGCAGGAGGCCACTCTAACCCTAACCATGTCCATTCAACAGTAGTAACCCTAATTATAATTAAGTTCCCAAGTGGTTCCCAAGTGAAAATGGATGTATTATAGATGTACACAACATAGATGAGAGGAATTTTAGCATTAACTACCTATTTAATATGACAAAACGGAGATTCTAATAGTCACATTATCAAGTATCGTAGTTGTATAAAATAGGGTGTTTTGAACTAAAAAGGTTGATCTCGTAAACATGTGTCATAATATTGAGGGTGTCGTATTAACGAGGTTAGACTGTATGGGTTTTTGTGGATAAATGGCCTTCAAAAATGTAAGGGCAACTTTATCTTGAAGTTGGGCGAAGCAACCAACAGTTTTTTGTCAAGGGCTACCTGAGGGATCTTGGGCCCCAACCCTTGTCCCAAGAAAGACCCTTCTCCCTAAAACTTTGTAGAAGGAGATTTAATGTCCGCCCATAAGTGGTTATTTCCATTGTTTTTTCCCGCCATGATACCAAACTTCTTCAATTTGCTCCAAATATAAAATGAATCATAAACCAAATAGACATGACTTAGCAAGTAGCCATGAAATCAGTGCCACAAGCCACATAGCATTATTTAGTTGCATGGTTGTGTTCCATTCTATATTTAATATTTGACATGGGCCTCTACTATCTTGCCTTCATGAGAAAAAAAACTTAGAAAATAAGAAGAAATTGACTCCGGTACAAATAATGAATAGTGCCAATACAAATCATAAGAATATTGTGAATAATTTCGGTATTCTCAATGATAGTGATTCTATGAATAATACTTTTAGGGAATAATGTTGGGATGAATAATTATTTTAGGGAATATTATCATGTAGAAGAGTGATGCCCACACATAGTGTTGGGAGTATAACTCCACCCCAATTCCCAAGTTCAGTCCAAAGGTATGAATAGTAAATGAATATTCCCACTTTGTTCAAGGGGGCATGGAATATAATTGACATATTCTAGGGTCATGGGACTGTCCCACATGGCTAAATAATGTTGTGCAAGCCATCTCAACTCTATTGAATGGAGGACGCTTCAAACAGAAGTTTGCTCCTTTGAGGTTCTGAATGTAATATGTAATGCATGAAAGAGAGTGCACTGTGGGGAATAAGGACACCATGTGAAGTGGTAGCCAAGCATAGGTGTCCGTGTTCCATGTAATGCACCCCTCCTCATACATTACCAAATGCAACTGCCCAACGACAAATTTCAACAACTTTGATTAGTTGGAGAAACATAATTCCATGTCCATGTTTGTATTGCACCATGAAATGCGTGGGGTGTGTTATGCAAAGTAAGTAGGATACTCCATATTACAAACATGATTTTGGCCAGGATCTTTACAAGAGAGAGGGGAATTATCGCATACAAGCATACCTCTCGTTCATCCAACATGGAAACCCTGAAATAGTAAGCATCCTAAAATGTTACTAATTTTATTCGATTGGACACCAAAATTGACCTTAATGACCCAGACTCAATCTAGTCCAAGACATTGAGATGCTTAGGCAACAAACCTATAGAGTGTCAAATTTTGATGTTGGTTGGGTGAGAGGTATGCACCAGGTGCCCGGGAAGTTCTTGGGCATAATTGGTCAAAATCCTAGTGATTCTAAATCGAGCTGGTTACATGTTGACATCTTCCGGTTTTGCTTTCATCATTTGAGGTATATTCTATAGATTCCTCTAAAATGATCGGTAATTCTCTTGAAGTATCCAACCTCAACCGGTTATTTCTCAAACTCTACCGGTTCATCCGTAACTAACCGCCGGTTCTCCCCAGACATAGGTATGCACGTATGCAATAATTCCCTCTCTTTGTCTTTATGAAGGCAAAACCGCCCCCCCCCCTTTTGCTTACAACGATTGTTTCCTCGATTTGGACGAACCAACCCATACACTTGTTCCTTGTTGAATGCCTAAACCCTAGCCTCCAAGAAACTAGTGTACAGGGTGGTTCGCCCCAGCCATGTTTCCTCCATGTTCGTCACCGTGTTGACGATTGTGTGATTTAATTTAATTTGTTTTGTTTTGTTTTTTTGTCAAGAACAACAACTGGCACTGGTTAATTTGAGCATGGAAATGATTTCACTCTCCTCCACCAACTGTCACATTTAAATGAAGTTGGACCGTTCCAAATGCACAAACTATTCCAAAATGTCCATTCTTCTATCTTCTCGTATGGCTAATCTTAAGACTCAATCAATACCTCACTTGTGTCTTCTTAAGGCCTCGTGCCATATATCACTCCTCCCCTCGTTTGAACAAGTCGAGCTCTCTCTATCCGACGCTCACCCGTCAAATATGGTGACATGCAACATGATATTGTCCTCAAAGAACATTGGTGGCTGAGAAGCACCCTTCACCCATCGAGGCTACTTCAAGCTCCTTCCCTTTTGACCCAAACCCCCTCAAAGACATTTAGAGTTAAACGTATGTAGATACAAACCTATAAGGGGCATGTTTTTAAGTGCAAAGTTTCGAGTCATTGGCAATGACGTGTGATATGTTATTATTCTCAAAGAACTTTGGTGGTTAAGAAGCACCCAACGTTCATCGAGAGTACTTCAAGTTCCTTCCTTTTGAATCCTAAATCCCTCGAAGGCATTTAAAGTTAAACGCATATAGACCACAAACCTATAAGGGGCGTGTTCTTAAAGTGCAAAGTTTCATGTCATTGGCAATGAAGTGTGACGTGTTATTATCCTCAAAGAACTTTGATGGGTAAGAAGCACCCAACGTCCATCGAGAGTACTTCAAGTTCCTTCCTTTTGAACCCAAAACCCCTCAAAGACATGCACAATTCAAAATACTTCTTTGGTAAGATGACTTCACATAAGTGCAAACTCAATTTCATGAAGCTTCCAAGCTAGTTCATGAACCTTCCAACCCATGTCACCGGAGTGTTCTACCAATTTCACAAACCTTTTAAATTAGATCATGATTTTTCTAAACCGACTTGACATGTGGCATACCTCAATTTCAAGAGAATGGACCTTTATCTCTAGCAAATTCATGAATCTTCCAAACCAATATCATAAATCTTTTTGCACTATGTAGGCCTCGTATTGTCAACTTGTTGACTTCTCGTTTCGCATTCTTTGCCTTCTCATTTCGCATTATCCGATTGTTGGTAAGAGCCTCCAAACATTGTCTTCGTACTAGATATGACAATAAAATTGATTTGGAAGCGACTATGTGTGGCCACGTACAATAGCAGCCCCTTGATCCAGTGCTCTAGCAAATGTGAATTTCTCTTATGAGGTTTTGTAATGGTATCATGTCTCAAGGCCTGAAATCAATAGTGTAAGAGGGCCTCTTTTGCACGACAGCTTGTTTTGTTTTTTTTATGGCTACGCCTTGCATGGAAGTGCATCAAATTTTCCGCATTCTCTTTCTTCGCATGTTCTTATACTCACTTATGTTCGTTTGCATTTACATTATTGTTACAAACATTACTGCCCTCGTCATTGCATCGCTCTTTGAAGCATACTCGTTTTGTCTAGACTTGCTCTCTTTCATATTGCCTCATGTTTCAATTGAAGGGTATGTCTCATGTTGGGTAGGGTTTCGGTTTGTGAGCGATTCATTCTTCAATTGTATTTGTTTCTCGATTGGAAGCAATTTGATTCATGTCACCAATGTTGAACTTGGAACCACTAGAGTTTTGACCGATTATGTGCCCTAAAATCTCTGGGGACACTGTCGTAAGCAACAATTCTCTCACTTGGTTTGGATGCACATATATATATACATGCATGACCTCATGAGTTTGAAACCTTCATGTCATTGCAGAGGGCACAAGGATGAGCTATAAGTGGACTTTTGCTTATCATTATAACATTGCTGCTTTCAGAAGGTACAGTAATTAAGGGACAAGATTTTGAAAGTTCTCACAGCATGTACTTAATTAGCACTGATTACTTCAGCTCCGGCATTAAATCAGTATTTGACATTTCCATGATATTCCCTCCAAGGACTTCAAAGTTCACGTGCCAAATGCTGGAGTTTACTTCATCTTGCTCGATCCTAACTTAAGAGCACGATCACACAAAAGTTGCTACATATCGTGCTCACATTTGTTGAGACCCATTTGCATCCCATGTGGATTCTGGCACATATAAAGGTGAAATAGAGAGCTCTCTAGCATTAAATCAGTATTTGACATTTCCACGATATTCCCTTTCCAAGGACTTCAAAGTTCACGTGCCAAATGCTGGAGTTTACTTCATCTTGCTCGATCCTAACTTAAGAGCACGATCACACAAAAGTTGCTACATGTCGTGCTCACATTTGTTGAGACCCATTTGCATCCCATGTGGATTTTGGCACATATAAAGGTGAAATAGAGAGCTCTCTAGCATTAAATCAGTATTTGACATTTCCACGATATTCCCTTTCCAAGGACTTCAAAGTTCACGTGCCAAATGGTGGAGTTTACTTCATCTTGCTCGATCCTAACTTAACAGCACGATCACACAAAAGTTGCTACATGTCGTGCTCACATTTGTTGAGACCCATTTGTATCCCATGTGGATTATGGCACATATAAAGGTGAAATAGAGAGCTCTCTAGCATTAAATCAGTATTTGACATTTCCACGATATTCCCTTTCCAAGGACTTCAAAGTTCACGTGCCAAATGCTGGAGTTTACTTCATCTTGCTCAATCCTAACTTAAGAGCATGATCACACAAAAGTTGCTACATGTCGTGCTCACATTTGTTGAGACCCATTTGTATCCCATGTGGATTCTGGCACATATAAAGGTGAAATAGAGAGCTCTCTAGCATTAAATCAATATTTGACATTTTCACAATATTCCCTTTCCAAGGACTTCAAAGTTCACGTGCCAAATGCTGGAGTTTACTTCATTTTGCTCGATCTTAACTTAAGAGCACGATCACATAAAATTTGCTACGTGTCATGCTCACATTTGTTGAGACCCATTTGTATCCCATGTGGAAATTACATTCCAACACATGTAAAGATGAAATAGAGAGCTCTCCAACATTAAATCAATACTTGATATTTCCACAATATTTCCCCTCCAAGAATTTCAAAGTTCATGTGCCAAATGGTGGAGTTTACTTCATCTTGCTCAATCCCAACTTAAGAGCATGATCACATACAATTTGCCACGTGTCATGCTCACACTTGTTGAGACCCATTTGTATCCCATGTGGAAACTACATTTCGACACATGTAAAGATGAAATAGAGAGAGCTTTCTACGGGCATTGTGTTCAATATAGGCACATCCATCTTAGGTATTCTTGCATGTGCCAAAACCCATGAGCATTTACACCCTCATTCTTTTATCCACGTAACTTGAAGTTGAAGGAATGATTCACTTTTTGCCCAAAAGTGGATCTAATGGACTTGGATGTACGTGACATTCAAGAGAGTTATCAATGAAATCTCAAGGTTTATGATCTTTTGAAGTTACACCAAACGGGATATTGTGTGATATGGACATTGATTTCCACTTCATGAACATTCACTTAATTAGTTCCAAAGCGTTGCTTGGATTAATTTTGGTGGCATTAGATGCATTGCATTGACATTATTACTTCCTAAAAGCAACAAAGCAACTTCAAGGAACTTGATTGACTCCTAAGCACATTTAGGGAACTAATTAATTCCTTCTTTGTTAGAGCATTTGGTGTTGTGCACTTTAAACCCTCATGGAATTAATGCAATGGTCAAGATTGTTGGATGAATATATATACCACCACGGCCATACCGAAGCAAGAAAGAAAAAAGAAATGTGAAGCATTGGTGTATTCGCCAACATGAATATGAGCATGTTGCCCTTAGCATGCTCAAAATTCCTCTTGTTATATATGGTAGGGCATAGTGAAGCACACATTCAGCAACACGTGATTGAGTGAGTTCCCTTGGAAATGGTGTTGATCATCAGACCATGTGGGTATACAATAGGCCATTAGAATCTTCACCTTGATAGTGAAAGAATATATTGCGCAGTGGTATGGACAAACTTTGTTTCAAAGTGGTCAGCCATGTGGTCCTATTGTGGACACTTTCAACTCCACGTGAATATCGGCCATTAGATCAGATCATAGATTGTCTCATCCAACCATCAATCAAATCACAAAGGTCGTCAATTCAAATTTCAAAATATAGAGTTGAGATGCAAAAGTTGTAAAGGTTGAGATGTAAGACTAATATTTTTCCCTTCTCTTCAAGTGATCACATAGACCCTCCCAACTATGATAAACATGGAACCAAAAATGGTCAACCCTTCATTATTTGACTAGACTTGAATTCCATCTTGAAGATGGTTTTGATTACATATGAGCTCAACTAATAAAATGACCTTATGGAGATTTTGATTTCTATTGCATGCTACAAATACGGAATAACCCAATTTTGAGCATTGATTTTAATTGCAAGCTCTATAGGTCAAGGATATTTTTACCAAATTTTCATGTTTAGAGACTATAGTTGAATAACCTTAACATGTCAATTTTTCACCTATGCAACATAATTTATGAAGTTTGTGTAGATTTTGTCATTAATATTGTCATTTATTATTATGTTCTACTCTACAAGTAATGATAATTGTTCTTGTTTGAACTTTCGTGCTCAAGCTTCTATTAAATAAAACGTAGGAGGAATACATTATTATATATGAATGGTGCAAGACACGGTTGACCATATGCAATTAGGCTTTGAGCATCTAAGGGCCCGCATACCTTGAAGTTTACACCCAACCCAACATTTTCAAAGTTTGCATATGGTAGATGGTCTTAAATGGTTACTTTTTCCAACTCATCCACTTCTGCTATGACATGAAACACTTATAGGTAGCAAATCCAATCGAGGTCATAGCCAATTTCCTCATAATTTTTGGAGGTTGTAATAATGTTTTGTTCATTATTAAAGTGAATGTTCTTGTGCTCATTAAATGATCGTATGGGACCCCCCCTCCCCATTATGTTGACTATTGAGCCTAGAATGGTTTTCAATTGTTGAGCATGCACGGTCTAATCTCTTTTACACACATCTCTTTTTAATCCGTTCATGGAGCCACACCAAACCATATACCACTCAATTATAGGTGTACGATTAAGATTATGAAGCAAGTTAGGCACGTTTACCTTATCCTTCTAAAGTTCTACTCTCCAATGTCCCACTTATATATTGCATTATCTTAGATGGATAAGTGCAAATTTTTAATTGTTTTTGCAATTATCACACACGTACTTACCAAGTGTTCATAATTTGTTGAATCGGTGATTTCAAGTAGTAAGTGGCACTAAATACCATAGATGACGTAGCATTGAAATTTGAAACAATGTGAGCATAAATCAAGCTTTCATTATTCACACGAGTTGAGGTTCATTCAGTTATTGATGGACACGCCTAATAGATTCCTAGTTAGCTTTTACTGGTTTCAAACACATAACCATTTGGTGTATGAGATGGTTTTCTAGTATCCGGGAAGAGGATGACTATCATGAAGCATAACCCTCACCTTCCTCTGCCCTCAATCTAGGTTAAGTTGCATACATCCTTTATCATAGGGCCTAGAGTAGTTGACGTCCAAATGATCATGTCCAATAATCCCCCTATGCCCTCCTAGCCTCCGGGGGTTACCTTGTCCATAATTATGTTCACTTTGAGAAACGTATGACTATAAATGATATTATTTTGCTAATTATTGTAGTATACATGGACTCGACATTATCGTATGTTCAACCTATGTTGGATGCAATGTTTCGTGTTTTAGATTATTTGTTGACAAAATTCACATGTACTTCAAATGTTTCTTCCATTCTAAAGGTTGCGAATGGAATTTTAGTTTTGTTATTTGTTGTCGGAAGGAAATGGATTCCCATCGCATTTGAGAGTTAGAAGGTAACTTGTGAATTGAAGGTGACCCATAGTAAATGTTTGGTCATCCTATGTACTACATTCTTTAGGGTAGTGAGTATCACATTACACTATTTGCAAAGAGTTTAATCTAAGTTATCTACAACTCCATAATGGTCACATCAACTAATTGTCACACGTGCCACTATTTGTCAACTTTGTTTAAGAATAGATTAGAGAGTGTGAAGGTGATTGTATCTCGACATTCATGCAGAGTAATAGTTCATATATGGATGACTATGACATTGGACTCCATGAGTATGATAATTACCTTGTTATCTTGTTTGTCATGTATTTGGATGTATTATATGGGTTGAGTTTTATTATTTATTTATTTTTAAATTTGTTATAGTGCAATGCTCATGTGGATACATCTCCTATGCATTTGGAGTATACTACATATATGGGCGGCATGGATGTGGCAAACCAAAAGTGCAAAGTACATGGAGTTCTTGTGCGGATTCACAAGTGAGAAATACCCTTTGACATATTGACATATAATGTAACTAGTGAAAGGTAAAGAACATAGTAAGAATTGACACCAAATACCATAAAACAATGTAGTCTAAAGTTATTTAAGTTTATATTATGTTGTACATAATTATAATGAATGATAACCACACCTAATTATGTCAGCCTTCACAATAAAAATAACAATGCCTATTATTTTTTCCTTAAATAAACATGGTCCAAGAATGAGAACCAAGGGTTGGGAATGCATATACATGTAGTCAACACTTTGACTTTTCATATTTTATTTATGTGACGTTGGAAAACTACATGCTTAATGTGTTGAACATTTCTTTCAATTTCCAACGAGATCCAAAAAAAACTTAAGAGAAATCTAACAAAGTCCTATATACTAAAATTATTATTGTAGATGCTCTTACCACAACAAAATAGAAAAGGCCAAAGATGCACAAACTTCGAGACTGCTTAATGTTACAAGGCGAGTCTATTTGTCCAAGTGAAATACGTGACAAAGATCCTCTACAACTCTCAGCTTTGTGAGGTGCGACATGCTTAAATCATCACACCCTACCCAAAATCAACACCATGAAATCTTACACTATAAGCACACATTGATTTTGAGAGGGTTCACCACTTTAACACCATGTTCCCGTACTGGGTTTGGATGATCATCTACTACCATTGGATTTTTTGAACCCTTGTAACTTTTACACGAGAAATCCAAACAAAATATACTTTATTGCGTTGGAATCCCCGTTTTAATTGGTAGCCCAAAATGAAAATCAATCTAGAACTTCACGATTAATGGAAATTATCGATACACTTGGTGTTTGAAAAAGCGAAGGATTTGACACCACTCCACCAAGTATATAGATGTTGTTGAAGTTGTGAAATAGTCAAGACTCTCACGGAGTGGCTCACATGACTCGGTCATTCGTTTTTGTGAAGCCAATCATAGTGGACATGACGATGGTCGGTTGTGGAAGTCCGAGTTCCAAAGAGCTCATTACGGGTTCCCTAGAAAGTAGTCCATTCTACATTCACAGGGATTCATTATTTTGACTTTGAGGTTTTTTTTATGTCTATAGCTGTACTCCTTCTTTTGAGGACCGGGGTGAACGTTCATAACACCTACCGAGGGGAGGAGAGGGAGAAAATTTGATGACTATTGTAAAGCTCGTGTAGTTTTATTTTCGATCAAACTAATTTATAGATCGGGGTTTGAGGCCTCGCATTATTAGGTGGGTTTGTATTAGGGTTTGCGTTTAAGAAACTTGAGGTTTGAAATAATTCTTAGTGGACCATATGTTTGGACTGTAGATTCGATCCAAGTGTGGCGATTGGTTTTTCAAACTAGGAAGAGCCTCTTTCTTTTTTTAGTGCAGCCCGTCTAGATTAGAGGGGAAATTTATGCCACATCGGAGTTATTCTTAAAGAATAGTAGATGAATTCACGAGTTTAGTTCCAAGCCATGAGTTTATGAGAATTGACACAAGGTCATCCGAGTTTTCTTAATGCTCAAATTATCAAACACAAAGAATGGTGTCGGGCTATTCAAAACTGGCCATGAAACTAACTTTCTAGCTCGTCCTACTAGGATGGGTGGGCCAAGCTGGCCTTGCATAGACAAATTTGGGATCTAGGACAACGGGTCTCATGGTGTGCATACCCTATTTTGGAGTCTAAAATTCTCTCAAAGAACAACAAAACATGTGGTTTTGTCCCTCTTTAACGGACTTTACGGATTAACTCTATTAGCATCACTTTCCATTTCTCTTACATTGGACACATGCCCCTAGAATAAACTCCTTGGGCCCAAAATGTCGCTACCCTAAAAGCCCCCTTAGGGCCGCTTCCCACACTAGCCAAGGGTCATGACCATGTAATTACGAGGGTCCTCGACTCTCATCCGAAGGCCATACGAAATGTTTAACTGACACGATCTTGCGGAGTTTTGCGTCAGGCCTACCTCTTTGGAAGTGGACCTAACGCAAATTCCGCCATACCATGAAACATTTTCCATAGTATGTCATGTAAGAATCCATGTACACTTTTTCATCCATGATAACATCTGTGAATCCTTAGGCCTTCACCTTTCTTCCTCATGTGAAGCGAACTTGGATGATCTTGGCCTTTTCGACCAATAAGATATCTTAGAATGCAGTGGTCACGGGCCTTCAGTCTCGTGTGTGATGTGGCCACTTCACACACAATGTTGAGAGCCCTTGACCGACACACTTCAAGCACTCTCATTGGTGGAAAAGGTGGAGCCAGTCCAAGTTCGCTTCACACTACTCTTGAAGGACCAACGGAGCATGTGAATGCAAGATGGATGTAAAATCTACATTGACCCCTACATGGCATCAAATGGATCAAGTTTCACGGTCACTTCGACCATTTTCAAAAAACCACCTCTTGGAGGTAGGCCTAACACAAAACCGGAAAACCCTGACACTCCAAACGCTCACAACCGTCGATGTATTCTATTTTTATCATATGTGAGGACCCGCACGACTAAAAATTCATTGAAAAAACATTCGATTGAGGGTGCGGTCACACATGACTTCACACTACACTTGAGGGTCCGTGACTACACTACATGATGTTGGAGGTGGTGTTGGGACGGCCTTTGGACACTCTTTTCTTGTGGGCTCTCACAATTTTCATGGTCACGGCTCTCGGCTCGTGTGTGAAGTGGCCCTTAGTACAAGACATTCAGCATTGGACCCTGGAGTACGGAACCAGAGTCGTACTTCCAAACTTACAAGAGGGCCTCGAGGAATAACTTAGCCAGCACTTCATGCGCCATTCATGACCTGGTACATGACCAGGCAGCAGGGAATCCGGTGTAGAGCCCGGCACCTTCCAACACGGGCCCTATATATCAACGGTAACAAACACAATTTAACCTCGCTTTGCCAATCGTAAACTTAACACATAATAATGTTTCGGTTTTCACGAGCTTGGAGATGCAAAACGTTGGCTAGGGGATTAATTCCTCGCCAATGATCCAAACTAAGGGCCCAATGTACGTGGGCGTTTGAGGGCCCTTGACTCGTGGTATGCAAATTATGCGATTGGTCGAGGAGTCAGAGATGGACCAATTCATTTCACAGTAGATCACGAGGATATGAGAGATCGAAGGAATAATGTGAAGAGATGAAAAATCTACATGGGTGATGTTATGAGCCCGGCACCTTCCAACACGGGCCTTATGTATCAACGGTAACAAAAACAAATTAAACTCGCTTTGCCAGTGATCCAAACTAAGGGCCCAATGTACGTGGGCGTTTGAGGGCCCTTGACTCGTGGTATGCAAATTATGTGAGTGGTTGAGGAGTCAGAGATGGACCAATTCATTTCACAGTAGATCACGAGGATATGAGAGATCGAAGGAATGTGAAGAGATGAAAAATCTACATGGGTGATGTTACGAGCCCGGCACCTTCCAACACGGGCCTTATGTATCAACGGTAACAAAAACAATTTAAACTCGCTTTGCCAATCGTAAACTTAACACATAATAATGTTTCGGTTTTCACGAGCTTGGAAATGCAAAACGTTGGCTAGGGGGTTAATTCCTTGCCAGTGATCCAAACTAAGGGCCCAATGTACGCGGGCGTTTGAGGGCCCTTGACTCGTGGTATGCAAATTATGTGATTGGTTGAGGAGTCAGAGATGGACGAGTCTGTTTTACAGTAGATCACGAGGATATGAGAGATCGAAGGAATGTGAAGAGATGAAAAATCCTACATGGGTGATGTTATGGCATCAAGTGGATGATGTGTCAATGGTCTACTAGATTTTGTGTTAGGTCCATGGAAAAAGAGGTGGGTTTGTTGTAAAACTGATGGCTATGGCAAGCAATTGAATGTCGTTGACTTCTAGAAATATTTGATTTCCATGGTGGGGTCATGGCATACCTATTGTTCTTTATTACCCATGAAATATGATGCGGTCCCTCAACATGGTGCACTTTCACTTTATAGTTGGATTGAGGGCCCATCAATTGTAAACCCGTATTTCTATTTCCCAGGATACGGTCTTGGATGCTTTCCAAGGGCCATTAGATTTTAATAGCCACGGCTCTTGATCGGTGTCTTGAGCAACCCTAAGTGCATAAATTTGAGAGAGATAGAGATTATGACATTGCTTCATCTTCAAGTTATTTGAATTTTATATGTAATCTCAAAAACGAAGGTCACGAGAAATGAAGGGACCTTGAAGAGTCATGCCTCTTTCAAAAGCAAAAACCTTGAGCATACATTAAGAAACCACCCCATGGCTATTGTCCCCTAAGGACAAGCCCGTAGGTCCCCACACGATTTACTTGAAAATATTTAATTCAACCGCCTACTCCCACTATGATCGGGTGCACCGGAAATAAAGTGTTGGGAAGCTCACCCAATGTATACTTGTGACAATTGCAAAATGTAAAGAGAGAATTACCTTACTAAAGGGTTCCTCTCTTGTACGTGTAGACAACCACCTTCCATTTCTCAAGCATCGTCCAAGTGTTGCGATGACTAACCTCCTTAGCATCCATCAACTATCTTTCTCAAGCATCTAACTACCCTACTAGGAAGTCAAAATTTCCACTCGCTGCATGCCATGTTCGTTCACTCCCACCTACAAATGACACTTCCTTCATGTGTTTCACACGTTTGAATGAACCAACGATGAAGCCGACACCAAAAATCGATTTCCGTTTTCTCCGCTTCGAGTGCCCCCACTTTAAGAGAAAAACAATTCGAACCTATGTGAATTGGAACTTCCACTTAGTGGAGATATACACGCGAGGGGTGGGAGGGAGAAGTCAAGGGTTCGATGTTCCCAAAGGAGAGATATTTGTATAGATGCATATCATAGAGAGAGAGAGAGAGAGAGAGAGTTATCGCATATGATTGCAGTTCTCATACATCTAACATAAAAGCCACAAAATAATATGCAACTCAAATTTGATAAATTTAAGTTAATTTGATACTGAAATCAACTTTAGAGACCCCAAATTAGTCTAGTAGAAATCGTTTAAGATGAATTGACAACAAACCTATACGAGATCAAGTTTTGATGTTTGGATGGATGAGAGATACGCTCGTATGTGATAATATCCTCTTTAATATTCATGCATATCGTTCGTTTTTTTAAAGCAAATCGATGTTTGGGACGCATTCATTGCTAGGCTTTGGGTTCTGTAAAGATATAGCACACATGACCTTATCAAAGCAGCAAATAAGCTCGGTGAAATGTTGGACCTTTCTAAACACTTGTGTTCATACATAGCATCATTAACACTTGGGTATAATAACCCTTTTGCCCAAATTGGTAGCCTATGCAACGAGCATATTTAGAGAGAGTAGAAACTTGGATAACTTGCTAGACTCGTATTCAATGTGTATGGAATCAATCCACCATTCTTGTTGCAATGGCTTTTGATACTTCCTTTGAGTATGACCCCATAAGGAGCTCAATAATGTGATGCAAATGTATCTTACCCTTTACGTAAATTGTATAAAGGTGGTCAGAAAAGAAAGAAAGAAAACCAATGTCATGCAATTTGACGTGAATTTGAGCCCTTTGGCCCTACCTTACTCAAGGGTCCCCTTGGTGCACAAAGGTGGCCATTAGTTAGTGCCTTTCCTTTTACAAATCATTCCACAATAGTACCCACGTTGTTGTAGCATTTGTGACTAATGTTTTTTTTTGGGAACTTGTTTGAATATCTTATTCGTTGTCAAAGTGAGGTTTCTTTGAGTTACTAACTAATCGTACGGGTCGCCCTCCCCCTCTTATGTTAGAGCCCATTCATCCATGATAGTTGAGTTTTACATTGACATCACTAGAACCATCACATGGTAGCCTCATGGGCCAAACAATGAGGGGAAAAAAAGAGGCAAGGTATAATAAGTATGAGTAAGATAAGGCTTAGTACCTTGAACCCAACACATGACCTAGAATCAACATCGTGTACCATTTTCATATGTTAGAAGACCCCATATGTATGATTGAACACATGAATTAATTCTAAGACCATGAATTAATGCACTCATAATCATTTGAGATGAAACGACAACAAACCTATATGGGGTGAAGTTTTAATGATGGATGAATGACAAATACTACGCTTGTATATGACAATTCCCTCTCTCTGTGATGCAATGGAATTGTAAATATTCAATTACTAAGCAAGGTGCATGAATAATACTACATTGTTTATAGTATACGCTAACCCCCCCCCCCCCAATATTAAGCTTGTGGCAAACAAAGTGCATGTGATATTAAGGACATATACAATGTTAACATGGTTGTGTGATAATAAAGAGTCCATGTAGCATGCGACCTTGTGGAATATGACAAAGTGAATATTACAATAACGACAATGACGACAATGTGATGCATGCCAATGTGTGGTATGAATTATTTTGTGGATTATTTTAATGTCAAAATTTGTGATATATGAGAGGGAAATGTGACAACAACAAGGGAGATTTAAATTGAGCACATATGTTCCCTAGGGTTTCGAGATATAAGAAAAGGAGTCATATTACATAGGATGACAATATGAAGGTTAGGATGTATTTAATGTCATTCAATGTTTGGAAGTATACCCTAAACCCTAAACCTTGATGCTAGAATGTTTTTACCATAAATCTCGTTCTTAATAACAAAGTATGAATAATATTGTGTAACTCCTCATAGTAAGTGACACTAAGTACCATCACAACGGAGTCCACATGAGAACATGTAATAGTCAATTTAGACAATTTATTAGTTGGCCAACAAGTTAGATGTTTACTCACATGATTGTGCCTTGGCAATACCTAATTGTCACCTAATCAACACCTTCCCTTTATGGACATCATGCCTACACTAATCGTCCCAATAAGTGCATGTTACTATTCAAGCTATGCACTACTATAACTATTTAAGGAGAATGTAATATTTTACCAAGCAAAGTCATTTATATTCTATAATGTCCGAACAACCTGTTGAACTTTCGTTAGTAAAAATTGAACTCCCAATAAGACATTACTGCACTGCATAACTCTGAATAGTAACACACACTTATTAGGATAATCAACATAATCTTTCCTTCCAAAGGCCTCACCACGAACTTTGTCGTTACAACAATAACTCGACTTATCAACTTTTGTGGCCACAAGATTCAACTATGTACTTAAGCAATACATGTAATACAACAAACTCCCCAGTTTTGGCTTGTGGCTAGATCAAAACACAATCCCTCATGTTGAAGTGCGTGTGTGTATAAATAAGGGCATGATGTTGTGACATGTCACCAAGAAGGCCGTGGGGACAAGCTAATCGTATTGCATTGACCAAGTGATCCACCATGAACCCTTCCAACGGGAAGGGTCAATTTGGTAGTTCCTTTACAAAGCCCCAACATTGTTATTTCTGATCAAATTATCACCAAAATTGGGGTAAAAGATCTTGTATTAGTCTAAGGGTGTTAATTTAGGACGAATCAACAACAAACCTACATGGGAGATGTCACTGCACCCTGGATGTGGGAAGGAAGAAGGCTCTTGGACTCATATAGTATTTAGTGTGAAACGAATTGCAATGGTCCATTATCCGGAAGGATATGTTTCTTCCTCCTTTGGGATGGGTGGTCACGTGTCAAGTCGTTGAACTATGTTACAATCCTTCTTGAGGCTAGAACTTATTTTGAGATGATTTCATCATAACCCTATACTTTAAGGGGCAAGGTCCTCATCACTCAACATGCATAAACGAGAGGTATGCTTGTATGCAACAATCCCCCTTCACCATGAACGATTCTTGATGTTTCCACTAGACGAGCAAGAAGCAAGCATAGTAGGTACACAACTAGGCATGTTTATGGAGACTATTCAACAATACAATCATGTAACAACTAAAAAAAACCTCACTTTGACAATGAGTAGGATATTTTCATACGATCTCAAAAATTACAAGAAAAGTGGCTACGACCACGATTTGGAAGGGAGAAAAGCGTCCATGTAAGACCCACTTATCTTACCTTAAAAAACATGTAAAACTAACTCGGACAACCTCGCAGAGAAAGAATCATGGTGTTATGAACTTACCTCTCATCCATCCAACATTCAAGACTTAACCCCGTTGTAGGATCATTGCCGAGTCATCTCAAATGACTTGGACTAAGTTAGATGGATTTGGGGGTCTCGAAGGCCAACTCCGGTGTCAAATTGACTAGAAATAGAGTCACCTCCATCCGTGACGCAAACTATTTCAGGGTCTTATGTTGGATGAACAAGACGTACGCTCGCTCGCTTGCTCGTATTCAATAATTTCTCTCGCTCCTCAAACGTGCGTGAAATGAAGAAAGGAAAGGAAAGGAAAAGGAGAAGGAAGGGGCCCACTGAGTGGAGTAAAACCCTCTCCTCAATCTGGCAGCTGGGCTGTTCAATTTTGGTCCCGATTTGAAGGGGAGAGAGAAAGGAGGGGGGTTTCCGAAACCGGGAAGAAGTTGCAATTAGGGGGAGCTTCACCTCCTGCAATTGGCTCCTCCAAGGAAGGGAAGGATCCGTTCCACAGTCCAACATTCCTGCCTCATTCAAGTTTTCACCCCTCCCGGGCGGGGGGGAAAGCTTAAAGTAAACGAAGCGAGTAAGTACTTTGAAGTTTAATGCAGCAATGCCCTGAGTAAGGAAGGAAAAAAAAAACAAGGGGAGCTAAATACTGGGTCTTCGTTGTCTTGCGGGCCGGCCGGTGTAGATTTAGAGCCAGCTCGGAGGCAAAGCTCGCAAGGCAGGCTGTCCCAGAACATCACCAGCATCACCAGGAACATCATCATCATCAACAACATCGCTACAGAGTCTGTGCCCTCACCTTTCTCCGCTGTTACGGTCCTCTTTTGATGTTTATGCAAGCCGAGTCATCATCCTCCGAACGGCCCAATTCTATCACCAACATCAACAACACACTCATCACGCGCACCAAATCACCGTGAGTAGCAGTAAATCATCGTCGCACTCGCCTACTTGCGTTTCCTGCATTTCGGTCCGGAAGGTGAGGTGGGTTTTGTTTTTTTCCCTTCGTTTTTCTCTCAATTCTTCCATCGCACCTGATCTGGCTGTTTTTGGGTGTTGTTGAGTGCATTGGATCGTTGCTCCAGATCTGAGGTGCTAGCCTGAAGGTGGGTTTGTGGGTTGGAGTTCAGAGTTTGGTAAGACGTTTTGTTGCAGAGGGAGTTTGGAGGTTTTTGCTCGTTTGATAAGAGTTAGGCGCGTTTGGTATTGGCCGAGAGACAGAGACAGACAAGAGAGAGAGACGGGGGGACGGATAGGTAGATGAGAGGGCAGAGGATACCTATTGTAGAGGTTTCTGTGTTGGTTTTTTGTTTGATTGGTTGAAGGTGGTTGTTCTCTCTTTCGAGGGAAGAGAACAGGAGAGAGGCGAGTTTTTTTGCTATGTGGGTAAGTAAGCAGACTTGTAATTCGTGAAAGAGCCCCGTGGAAGCTGTGTTTGGGTTTGTGCGGATGGTATTGGGTGAGATGGTAGAGATATGCAGGAGATGGTGATCGTGATGTGATCAATCGAGGAACAGAGGGGAAAGAGTATGTATATGTTGACTGAGCTGCGATCCGAAGATATTAGGCGCCATTTTAAAATTTTGGCGCCCTACTTGCCCCCCCCCTCTCAAGCCTTTCCTGAGTGTAGTGCGCCTATTAAATTTTGACCTGGACGAGATTCCTCCCCGTTCCGCTTTTTTCGTATCCTCCGCCCAGTTTTGTCATTGGATCCATTGCTATAAGTGCACATCAATGCAGTGCAATTTTGTTTCAATGGGCTTGTTTGAAGTTGGGTTGCAGTCGCAATGAGGGTGGGGTGAGTGAGGAGTTCCCTTGGATTACTCAACCCCGATCATGTGTTGACGTGGTCCTCGAGGGGTTAAAAATCATTAGCAGGTGAAGATAATGTCTTCTGGACTGTTTTGTGTGTTTCTGATTGAGTTTTTGTTGAATCACTTTTGGCAGGTGGGCATGCAGCGAGTGGAGGACAGTACCTAATTTATGATTATGCAATTGGGAGATAGGTTTAAACTATCAATCTTTGCTGACCAGTGTGTGGAAGGAGACAATGGCTGTATCTATGAAGAACGTCGATGTTGCATTTCAAGGAGTTGGACAGAAACCGTATCCTTTTTCATGGAAGAAACTTTGAATTGCTTCTTGCGTACAATCCCTTCCCAGTTGATTGAAAGTGCAAGCTCAGTCTGTTCATGCCCCAATTGCTGTTGGTGTGCTAATATAGGTGCCTATCTGGCCTGACGCATTCTATTTGTATCACGCATTTCTAGACTGCGGTATGCCCTTAACTTCATTCACAGAGGAATGGACATATGGCGTATTGAAACTTTCAAGCCAGTACCCTTACCCAAGACTGCTTATGGCATATTTTACATGGGAGACTCATATATTGTACTTCGGGTAAATGTCAATTCTTCTTTTGCCAAGTCTTAATCTGAAAATGCATGGGATGTTGATAGTTAATGTTTTGTGTTTGTTTCAGTTTGAGCCTTTGGCAGTGCATGTTGCACTGGCCCAGCTGGTTGACATTGGAGGATAGTGTAGAATTTCTTCACTATGTATGTAGGCCAGCAGATAACATGTACCTGAACTTCTCATTGTAGTTTGTTGTAGAGGCTATGTTATTCCAAACCAGTAATGCTATCTGAATATGTTATCTTGTGTGTTTGTCCATAGACAACTGCGTTAAAGAGTGGAGCTTTTCATTACGACATTCATTTTTGGCTTGGAAAGGACACAAGTCAGGTAATTAACAGCAAACAAAATCTCCTCTGGCAGGAGAACGGCTTTGACAGAAATTTTACAGAATTTGATTGTGTAGAGTGCGTGAGATTGAATCTCACGGAATAGAGTTGGACAGTGTTCTCATCACAGAAACGGAGAATCCCTCTCCTCTTTTCCTTGTGGAAGGAAAACATGGATTCCTTTCTCAATTTGGTCTCCTCGCAATAAATTGTCCACAATCACGAACCATTCCAAAGGACTTATTAGTAAGCTGTCTGTGATTCTCTGACAGGATGAGGCTGGTACTGCGGCCATCAAGACAGTTGAGCTAGATGCTGCTTTAGGTGGACGTGCAGTCCAGTACAGAGAATATCAGGGTCATGAGACAGACAAATTTCTTTCCTACTTTAAACCATGCATCATTCCTATGGAAGGTGGTGTTGCATCAGGGTTTAAGCCAGTGGAGATCGAGAAGGTTGAGCCTCGCCTTTTTATCGTGAAAGGGAGACGGGCTGTGCGAGTTACACAGGTCTACCATAATTCTCCTGTTTCTTTGTTGTTAATGATAAAATATTTTGAGAGGACTTTGGCATATAGCAACTTGATGTGTGTGACACGGTCCATTATATAAGTAGGTTATCTTGATGTACAGAAGTATGTAGGAGGTGTTTGAAAGATGAGGATAGTGCTAGTTGTTATTTTGCATTGTTTTGAATTGTCATCTGATCCAGCTCTTTTTTCCTCCTCACAGGTGCCGTTTGCTCGGTCATCACTCAACCATGATGATGTCTTTGTTCTGGACACGGCATCAACGATCTTCCAGTTCAATGGTGTGACATCCAGCATTCAAGAGAGGGGTAAAGCTTTGGAAGTTGTTCAGTACATCAAGGATACAGACCATGATGGCAAGTGTGATGTTATTATCATTGGTAAGCTTTTGAAGCTGGAAAGAGGTTTTAAATCAGACTATGCTGCAATTTCAGCGTACCAAATCAGAAGGAATTAACTAGAGTTCACATGCCTCTTAAATCTCCAAGTTCATTTTTGAATTGTTGTCTTTATAGTTGCACTGATCCAATTACAGGCAATTACAGGCATTTCTAAGTCCCACCTGATTGTTCTGTAACTGCAGATGATGGTACTCTTGGGTCTGAGGCAGACACTGGCCAGTTCTGGGTTTTGTTTGGAGGCTTTGCACCATTAACAAAGAAAGCAGCTACTTCTGATGATGCTCCAACACTGGACAAGCCTAAGCTGTTTTGGTATAGTCTTTCTTCACACTTTCCTACCTGTTAGTAAAACAACCATATGGTGTATGTTACTAAGGGTATAGGTTTGACCACACCAAGTGTTAAGGGCCTCACACGAATTGAGGATTACCACTCTTAGACCGCTCTTTACCTTTTTCTTTCAACCAGATCCGGGAAGCCTTTGAACCTGTACTTAATGGGTTCTCAATTGGTGAGCATGTGCATATCATGCTGTAGAAATTTAGAGTTATGGGTTTTTGTGACAGCACAAATTTGGGATGCTCCATTAGTACAGAGTGTGACTGATGATGAGCCTGATTTCTGGGTCTTGGGTACTAGAAGTATTGGAGAAGGGAGCTGCAAGGAAGTAGAAACAACAAAAGATATGCTGGACAGTAACAAGTGCTGCTTGCTCGATTGTGGGTCTGAATTCTTTATATGGATGGGCCGCAATACATCTCTTGATGCAAGAAAGATTGCTATCACGACTGCAGAAGTAAGTTATCTCTATCTAGAAGTTGAAATTTGTCCAGCCCTTGAGATTATCTGAGCGCCAATAGTGTTCACGATAAATTAAGAACCCGGATTTGTTATCCTTAACTCAATGAAACTTTGTGCTGGTAGTTGGTCTCCTATGATTTTCCGCTGGTTCTTTTGCACACGAAATCAACAATTTTTTTGCCACTTGTGAGGCTTGCTCGGAGGTCATGCTTGAATTTGAATGAAGAGCAACCTATTTGGTCATTGTTAGGTAAACTCATTTTAGGGCCCCTTGGCATGCCAAAACGACTTTGGTCTTCAATCTACCGAAACAGAATGTTCTTCATGCTAACGTATACATTACCTCCAAGCATGCACCGAAAATGCACCAAATATGGAAGGTTTTGTATGCAAAACAACCAACTCGTGACCAGAGTTCATGTTGAGTTAGAGGATAACTCTACTTTATGGTGGAAACGTGCTTATGAAAGAGCTGGATAGGTGTCTTTACCTGGTTAAGATATATTGGTGGTAGATTGTTAATTCATGTCCCATTCTAGCCTTGAATGGATCTAATGCATGGATCACTATGTATGTATTAAGGTTATAATTGGTCAAGAATCTTAGGCATTTGGTGGATGCTCAGGCAGCACCAAGATGCCTAATGTAGTGATTTTTTCCCTGTCAAGAGTTGTAGTATGTATTACAATGCTCTTATTTGATGCCGTTCCACATCAACATGCAGGAATTTATCAGCAATCAAAACAGGCCAAAGTACTTACAGGTCACAAGAGTTATTGAGGGCTTTGAGACGTTAGAGTTCCGATCATACTTTGACAAGTGGCCATTAAACGGACAAAATAACGTCTCCGAGGAAGGAAGAGGGAAAGTTGCAGGTATGTGGGAGGTCAAGGATCAGATTGAATCAGATTCTTATTGTTTCTTGAAACTCCAACCCTGGATTTTTATTTATTTGTTAATGCCTTACAGTTTCCATGAGTGAACCCAGGGTAGACTTGTGAACAACATCTGAGTTTTTCAGCCCCGATATTCCTCTTGAACAATGTGGCGCTGAGAGGCATTTTTGTCTTGTAACAAGCCCACAACTATAATGGTGGAGCTAACAGGCGTCCGGATATGGCAGCAATGTTGAAGCAGCAAGGACTAAATACGAAGGGAATTCTCAAAGGTCCAGCCACCAAAGAAGAAGTCCCACCACTACCTGCTCCTAATGGCAAGCTTGAGGTCTTTACTCTGACACCCTTGGTTTCCTTAAATGATTTCAATTTCACACTAGTATACTTTACAATCTGATGACCCATAAGATCTATGGGTCACTGTTATGTTGCATTGGCAGTAATTTCTTGATGACACATTGGTTGTTTTAGGTGTGGAGGGTTGAGGGCCATGTAAAGAAGGAGGTCCCTAGTGAAGATCTTGGGAAGTTTTATGACAGCAGTTGCTACATTGTCCTATACTCTTACCGTGGGAATTCAGACCGTGGAGAGGAATACCTACTGTGCAACTGGCTTGGTCGACACACCCCACTGGTAAGCTAGTAACTGTAATGTGGTAATATGGTCATCACCATATAAGAATAATTTTAGTTATACATTAGAGTTATCCTACAATACAACACGACTTTTGGTTGGGAGTTGGTTGTTTTGCATAGGCGATCTTCCATGTTCGGTAAGTTTTTGGTGCATGCTTGGTGCTAGTGAGGAGGTTTGAAGAAGTCTGTATTGGTCCATTGAGGATCAGACTCATTTTGCTATAGATTGGTGTTCGTTCAAATCCAAACACTTCCTCTTAGCATGCACCACGAGTGGAAATAAATTATTGATATTTTTTGCAAAACAACCAATAAAAAATTAGAGGGATAACTCTACTGGGTCGGAAATCCTTCAGTACCATTTAGATTTGCTGCTTTTGTTACGAGTCCTTGGGGAATTCGCTCAGAATTAGCAACAAACTTCTAGAAGCATTTTCCTGAAAATTTACATTTTCAGATATGTAATTTTGTCTTTAGTTGATGTTGCTAAGCTGCAATGTCCATCATCAGGAGGAGAAGGAAGCAGCACAAAGCATCATCAATGATATGTCTTTAGCACTCAAAGGACGTGCGGTTCAGGTTGTCTGTTTTCTCTGCAATTGCCTTTCTTTGACTTCTTGGCTTTTGTTTTTCTTCATGTTAGCAATTTACCCAAGATGCACTGAGGATAAACTTCGCTTGAAATCTTCTTTTTTTAGTGACATCGGATTGGTTTTTAAATAATTTTGCTATCCTGCATCCACTGCTGCCTCAAAACCATTAGCCACAAATTACTGAAGAAATATGGAATTTTTCACATTGGCACTGAAATGAGCTGTGTGTGTGTTCATGACAGGTTTATATTTCCCAGGGGAAGGAACCCCCCCAGTTTTTGGCATTGTTCAAATGCATGTGCATCTTGAAGGTATGTCTTGAATTCTTGACTCTCTAGAGTAGAGTCTACACTCAGTTCTGCAACTATTTTGAAGGGTGTATCTCTTAACTCTGGAAATACTAGGATGTTATTCCCACATAATTCTCATTCATGCAATTATCTTTTGTAGATATAAATTGACAATTTCTGCTTGAACTTGCCCAGGATAGCGCAAGTCAAGGCCACAAGGAGAATACGATATTGTTGGTGCGAATTCGAGGTGCTGCCCCTCATGTTGCTCAAGCTATGCAAGTTGAGCCTGTAAGTCTTCATCTACGCTTGCATAGTGCTCTCTATTTGCACAAAAAGTATGCCAGATGTCAATTAATTCTCCTGCACATACTGCAGTACTATTATGTTACATGGTGTTGAAACCCTTGTATATTTATATTATATTGATTTGTGGGGCTTCATATTTATCATATGCATATCCTTCTTGAGATATAAGATCATGACCATTATGAGATGATGCCACGCTCAAGTATTGGCTTATCATATATAAGGCAATGCTTTTATCAAGCACCATTGATTACTACAAACTGGTTAGAGAATATCATCACTTACTGATTTGGCTTTCATTGGCAGTTGTCAGCATCACTTAATTCCTCCGACTGTTTCCTGCTTCAAACCAATGCAAAGTTTTATGCTTGGTCTGGCAATCTTAGTAGTGTTGAGAATCAGAAGGTGGCATTACGAGTGGCAGAGTTTTTAAAGGTGGGACGTTCTGGAACAATGTTACCTCAATACTATGTGGATTACACTATCAATTGCCAGTCACAGCTGTTTTTCACTTGAACCAATTAATGTCTTGATTTCCTATGTTGATACCTACATAGAGTGGTATATGGCAAGGCTTGTGGTCAAGATTGTACACTAGAAAGATAAATGTCATGATGAGACTGGATTATGTACTATGGCCACCATTTTAGAATCAACAGTAAACACAATTAGGAGGGCGTATACTCATTTTTGGCCTCTTTTGCAACTCAGCTCGGATTCTGAAACCTGATTTTTCTTTAAAATCTTGCTGATTCGCAATTGCTAACTGCATAAGATGATTCCTGAGCTGCTCCAACATTGGAAACACGTGCCCACAATAGAGCCACATACCTTAGTGAGCATAGTTGGTTAGTTGAGTATTGCCTTCAAACTGAGAAATATAAATTCCATGCACTCTATTGAAATCACTTTGTATTTGTGGGTTCAGCCTGGCATTTTGGCAAGGCCAGTGAAAGAAGGTCTAGAGCCTCCAATTTTTTGGAGCTCTCTTGGTGGTAAGCGAAAGTATCCAAGTCAGCGGGAGCCAAAAGATGCACCAAAGGATCCTAGGTTGTATGCTTGCAGTCTGATGAAAGGTTCGTCACAAACATTTTCATTTATACATGATGTTGTGTAAGAAATGTAACAAACTTCTCCTGAAGCATTACTTCGACTCACTTTTGCACTGTGGAATAGTAATGAATTTCATCAATAGGCAGGTCTCAGCTGTGGATAGCTACAAAAACTTGGAAATCATAAGCTGAGGACTTTATCTTTTTTTTTTCAGTCAGCTAATTTCATTCATATTATCCTTGTCTTATTGGCATGTTCCTTGATGACCTTGGATCTTCATCACGCAGGAAATTTGAAGGTAAATGTCGACATTTCTTCATTTCTTCTATATACCAGATCTTGTAAAAATCATGAAATATTTACCCACTCTTGTTAGGTCGATATTGTGGTTTGGACAAATTAAAGTCTTCTGAAAGGATCTGACAATTCACTCAAAACTGGTTTTGCAGGTGTTAGAGGTTCATAACTTCACGCAAGATGACTTGCTTAGTGATGATGTAATGATATTGGACTTCCACAATGTAATCTACGTATGGGTTGGTCAGCACACAAGCCCTGATAACAAGGGCCATACCTTAGATATTGCCAAGGTATTATTAATTCCTTGAACTTAAGTTGTTATATATAACTTTTTGTATTGAATGGATGGTCTGTAACTCAAAAGATTAGTGGGTTATAAAATGAATAGATACTTGAAAGGGTTTATACAGTCGAGTGCCTTCCATAGACAGGTGAGCAAGCGATTGTGTAGTTTTTAGTCGCATTAAATTGGTACTGCAGTGACTTGAGAGAATATTTATTTGTCAATCATTTGCCAACAATTATTTTCAGAACTACATAGAGCGAGCAGCAGGCTTTGAAGGAATATCACTAGAAACTCCTGTCTTCATTGTTCCTGAAGGGCATGAGCCAGTTTTCTTCACCGCATTTTTCTCCTGGGATCCAAGCAAGGTCAATGTAAGTGTACATCCTTTTGCTTGGTTTCTCTTTAAATTGCAAGTGACCCTCTACTGGTATTTTGAACATGTAATTGGAATGGTGATTGGTCGCACTTTCTAACTAAGGAAACAATACCCAAGTTGATCCAACTGCCAGCATTGTGTGCAGAGTGAAAGTGCCTACATACCTTAGGTGGGTCTGCAGGTCGGTGCTCTTATGCCTGTTTTAACACTCTCTGGATGGTTGTCAGGTTAATGGCGACTCATATGCAAGAAAGGTTGCAGGACTTCAAGGGCGACCTGTTCCACAAGAGGTAGTGTATTAGCCACTTTGGATGACTCCTATGATTTGTTTGAATGAGGGAACAATAAGAGGTGCTTACCATTTAACTAAGATAATGATATTACTACATTATGAGGAAATAAATGAGCTACAATTAGTATGAGGAAATTGGTTATGGCCTAAAATTGGATTTGTTCATCATCTTAGTATCCTGCCAGGAGTGTCCGTTTTGGCACTAACAATGTTCTTCATTGACTATATTCCACATAAAGAATGCAATTGAAGTTAATACAAATCTGCAATTGCAGGTGACCAAGAGACGTCTTACTCCGAGTGCTTCGGCTGGATCCAAAGATGTGTCGACGCAAAGGGCAGCAGCTATGGCCGCCCTTTCATCGCAGTTGACATCTGAAGGAATGCTGCCTAAGGCTGCTCAAGGTCTACTTCAACGTCAAAACTCCTCGTCAGCTCCAGTTAGTCCCAGATTTCAGCGTCCTCATGCGGCAAACACAACTGCGAGTTCTCAAAGAGCTGCAGCCATGGCTGCCCTTTCCTCTGTTCTCACCGGGACAAAACCAGGGCCCCCTGTTTCAAATCTTGGTGAGTCTGATAAACTGAGACTTCTTGGTGGTGCATGTTTTTGGTTTTTCACCCAGTTACGCTTTGCATAAAGCGTTTGTTGGTAGACATAGAATATTTTGCAAGGTGCAAGTAATAGTTGTTGTTGTGTTGGGAGCATGGAGAGCGCTACGATCTTAGCTTTGTCTTCTCACCAGTCCTATTATAAATATCAGCTCAAACTACCAGATTTCTCAAATTTCACTGTTCATATGAGCATCGTGACATGCTTGTGGAACTGTAGAGTTATCCTCAAGGAAGTCCCTCGAGGAAGATTTGTACCTCTGTGCAGGACTTCTTTTTCGAGCACTTGTTGGAGTCTTGTGTTGGAGCCTACCTTTAAACATGGGTGAAAGTCCTTGGCCTCTGTCAATCCAAAGAACTAAGAACTTTAGGATCTGAAATAGGGTTTAATCCATGGGGTATTGCAAGATGCCTGGCCTGCGAATCCAAGTATAAAAAAGGTAGAACTTATGTTTGTATCACCTGGGCTGACTCTTTTAGCATGTTAATGAGCCTTAAAAAACCTTCTCTGGCTTTATAGACAAGCTCTTAAACTCTTCTTTTGGCCAACTCACTGTGAGTTTGACCTGGGTATCCCTAATGTTCATCAGCTTCTAAATTGTGTTCCTTGCAGAAGGACTGAGTGACTGGGTCGCTGGACTGTCACCGTTCGGCAAAGCAGATGGAGCAGGAGAGACAGAGTCAACTAGCTCAAAATCTGAAGATGGAGGCGATGAAAAGGAAGAAATTTCAGAATTTTACAGCTATGACCGCCTGAAAGCCTCATCCACAGATCCTGCACCAAAAATCAACTTGAAGAGACGAGAGGTATGAGGATTTGATGATATACTTGTAGAAAAGTCATCTTTGATAAGAGTTTCTAAAGAGGAAGAGGAATTGAAGTCATATATGAAAACAGTGACTAGTAGTATATAGTATGCATACATGTCTAGGTCATTTATACGTGCTCAAATTATCCTATATATTTTTATGCTCCTAGTGGATAAATCAAATAGAAAAATGGGCTGAGTTTTGATAGGGTCTACTTTGGCATTTTTAGTTTTATCTATTTGCAGACTTCACTTCTACATCTGCATAAATCTACAATGTGTAGGCTTTCAGATTATGGACTATTATTGTTATCTTTTGACAATGTTTTATTTGGTAATTGCAGGCTTACTTGTCCCCAGAAGATTTCCAGAAGTTATTTGGTGTGTCCAAAAGTCAGTTCTATGAGATGCCCAAGTGGAAACAGGACCAGCGGAAGCGAACTCTTGCACTCTTTTAGATTCACATACATTCCCAACTTCACTCCGCGTGAAGGGCGGAGGTATATTATTATCTATTTAAACACTCAATAAATCTGAGGCCCTGGGCCTTAGTTGGGCCATTAACTAGCAGATGGTAGGGATAACATAAGTACGCCTGTGCCTTCATCTTAATTCTCTTGTTAGTTAACATGCCTTCACCAACTTTTTTTCATCCTATGCTGCCTGTACTGCCCAGGTGTATCCTCTGGCCCACCCACTTTCGTGTGGGCATGAAGCACTTTAAAATTGAGTGAGTGCAATTTAAATTATTTGTATAGTTGCTTGTGAGTTAGTTCCTCTAATCCTAGTTGTCAGGGATTCAAGAGGCTCTGAAATCAGTTCGACCTGGAGGGTTGCTCCTGAATCTATTATGGTAGAGGCTGTGAAACAAACATGCTGCTTGGTCTTAAATTAAAGTGGGTTTGTAAATTAGTGTAGGTAAAGGGCAAAGATTTGCCAGTAGTCTTGACAAGGAACTTGTAGCTAGTAGTTGCATCATGCTGGTCATTGAAAAAGCGGTTGGACCATCTCGGTTCTACATATTGAAACTTTTTTGTAAATCTATGTGAGTCAATACGGAAGCAGCCTGGAATTTGAAATTATGGTGAGTTCAGGTACTTGAGTGCTCAACTGCAAAGGAGCTCTGTCTTGAATCTATATTCAAACATGCTGTGATTTAGGGAGTGGTCAGGTCAAGCTATTTTTCGGACGTTTCTCTTCATTGGTTACACTATCACATGCTATTAATGACCATATTATGACTTGATAACTATGTCCGGTAATGAGCATGCGTTGCCTTGTCATCTGCTGGAGCAGGCACATAGTACCTATCTTGTTGCTATCATGTGTTACCTTTGGCGAGTGAACTGTGTTATCATGCTCATGCTTTTGTCTTTGTGGATCCTAAGAAATTGCTTGTTTGTCATGATCTTGGTTTCGATCTAACTTCAAAACCTTACAAGGCAGGTTAATGTAGATTCTGAAGTAAGTTACTCAAGTGTGATCAAGCCAAATTGGAACCAACTTTGGGACAAAGTGCCACCGACCTTCATCTCATATTCTTTTCCTAAACCTGCAAAGTTTAACGCTTTGGTCCAAGCCTTGCTCATATAGTGTTTGGACTTTGGGTTGAGCATCATCACCAAATGTAAGATTATGATCTATGTAACCATTTGAGTTGGTAATGAGCAGTCCTGGAAATGAAGTGCTTCATCTAGTCATGAATTGAATGACTTTGATAAAAGCTCACTTAAAACAATTTTGACATTGATTTTGTGTTTCTGTTGCATTGAATTAGTGCCAAACATTTATCAGTTGCATGTGGACTTTCAGCACATTTGTGGTTGAACACGAAGAAGAGAGGTCCTTATTGAAATGAAATGAAATTGATTGTTAAGTCCAGGAAACCAAAAAGGCTATTGGGACTGAAATTTTGATTCATTCAATCACAAATGAATGTTTACTTTGCTTTTGTGATGACTTGGATCCAATTTTGTTTTTTAATGCTTTCTCCCTTATTAAATCTACCATTTTCCCCTTTTGCCAAATATAAAGGATACTGCTACAAAGTACATCAGAAAACTACATTGATATGGTATTTAAATTGGTGCGCCATGTTAATTAAGGTGGTATTTGTGACTTGTCATGCAACACCAATTTTCATATTACACCCTCTCTAGGTGGCACCCAATGATTGCAAGACCATTAATATGGGTTGATGATGAATAGAGTGGACCATGCTAGATAAAATATTTAGTGTATTGCATAAATGGTGTTTCTTTTGTCTATTCACCAAATGTGTGATATTAAGTTTCAATAGGGATTGAACAAACATGATGAAGGTCAAGTATGATACATAAAACACTAATAGGACATATAGTATGGTCGGCCACCACTGCGGTTCCAAAATGTGTTAAGATGAAGGCAACGTGGAACCTAGTTTGTTGCAAAAGTTGGTGACACGTCAACCTATGTGAGTGAACCCCCGTTAAACCATTGTGAGCAAAATTTGATTGTTGTGTCCAAAACCAAAGCATCTCTTGGTGTAGATCTCGTAACAATCAATCCACCAATGAGCCAAAATGGATCTAAATGGAATGGAAAGAAGAGGTAATCGATATCTCTACCACGTCATTGCTGCCACAATTTAAAGAAAACATGCACTATTTGCAAATCAAGATCAAAAACAATTCCCATTAGCTTATGAGACCTCTTAAGCTTTATGAGACACAAAGCTTGCATACACATCAAGTTATAGAAAGACATATATTAGGTTGATTGGTCACATGAGGTGGAACATGACATGTCACAAGAATCAGTGGCACATCACCCCCTAACTTTATGAAGCCCCCATTAAAACCCTTGCAAACACAATTCGATTGCGGCATCTGAAAGTAATGTGCTGGAGGGTTTAGATCATCAACAAGAACTAAACCGATATTTCCAAGATGCGCTATGCAATTCAAAATGAAGAGACCCATCTGCAATGGCAATGACCTCTTTTTTGAACATGGTTGTAGGTTACCCAATGTATATTAATTGTTCCTTACATCCCATAATAATCCTATTGAAATCCACTGACGTGGAGGATGAAACCATGACGTGTTGGATAAAGTACTCGCAACGTACAATTATGTCAGGTAATGGACATTAGAGTCGCACCATTACCGGATGTCATTTAGAATCCACATGGCTCGCTATGTAGATTTGATTATATGTATCCGGTGCCAAGTAATGCAAGGACACATAGGACGTCTGGCCACGTCAGCGGTTCCAGAATGTGCCGAGGTGGAGGCGCGTGGAAGCTGACGTGCGACCCGCGTCGGTGACACGTCAGCCCTAAGTCTACGAAGGCCCCTTAAACCCTTGTGAGCACTCCTTGATTGCTGTGTCCGAAACCAGAGCTGTCGAGGGGTTTAGATCTTGTTAGGAACGGACAAACAATCAATCCATCAATCCATCAATAAAAAATGGAGGCGAAGGAAGAGGTAGTCGATCTCTCCACGAGATCGGTGTTTCCGCAATTTAGAGAAAACATGCGCGCTATGCAATTCAGGATCAAGAACCGGTTCCGCGTGGCGATGACCTCTCGAAGCTTTTTGAGGCACAAAGCTCGCAGACCTCGTGGCCTCGTGCAAGTGCCTGGCACTCCTGCGATGCGAGCCACAGCCACAGGGTTTGTGGTCGCCCGTGTGTTCCAAGACAACGTCATATTCGCCAGGGTTGCTCGCAGTTTGGCAAAGCAGGAGTGGCAGAAGAGTGTTGCTTGGGTTTCGTCCCTGCGGCCAACTTCGGTGATCCCTTCTTCAGTTTCCTCCAGGTTCTGGTCAGTTTTAGGATACTCTGCCGCAGGGGGTTCTTATGTGTATGCGGAGCATCATCAGCAGCCTGTTGCTCAGGCAGAGGCACTCGTACTTGGACCTCGACCTGCTGCTGTGGGAGCTGTGTATAAACCAGAAGTAGAGGATGCTCTTTCTGCAAAAAAGAGAGCAAGAAAAGCGAAAGCTGCATATTATGAAGGTATGTGGCCCTCTTGGAAGCACTTCCAACTCCGCAGACAATGTGGCTGTTGGAATGGATCGGGAATTGGCTCATCTGGTTAGGAATTGCGAGTCAGGAAGATTTTCATCTTCAAGTTTCAGAATCGGCAGTGAGTTGCAAAAGTTATAAAAGGTTAAAGTGTAGATTCTCTTTCTCTTCAAACGATCACCTAGAACCTCCCATTTCTGTTGACTGTTGAACCTAGAAAGCGAAAGCGGCTTACTATGAAGGTATTTATGTTATGAGCAAATTATGGGGCAACTGTCAATTTGTGTACCGGTGATGCTGTTGCACCATTTTTATTTTATTTTTAATCTACTGTGCCGTTTGGGTTAATGTACATGGTGCTATTTTGGGCACTTCCAACTCCATACACACCGTTCGAGCGGAAATTGATCTATCTGGTTAGCAATTGCGAGTCACAAAGATTGTCATGTCAAGTTTCAGAACCGGCCTTTAGTTGCAAAAGGTCAGAGTGGAGATTCTCTTTCTGTTTAAACGATCACATAGGCCCTCCCGCTTCTGTTCACTTTTGAACCTAGAATGGTGTGTATCTTTCGCACATAGTCCATGTCATCGTAACACGTTCCTTTCTGGTGTCTGTTCATGACCACCAGCCTTGTCAAATACCACATGAAAGTAGGCGCCCGATTTGAAGAATGGCCACATAAGGCCCACATACCTTACTTTGAATAAGCAGGTCACAGCCTTGTGCTCGATCTAAAACCTTCTTATGTACTGAGACGAGGAATTTTGAGGGATGTTTATGTTATGCACAATAGGTTTAGTGCTTCTGTAGTTGTAGGTGTTGATGATCCTTCAAGTTTGGCAACAAGTTGTGAAAGCTTACAGTATGGCATTGGATTGTTACAGAGAAAGCAATTGCACAGGCAGGCGAAAATTCTCTTGGAGCTCAAATTGCTCAGGGAGTAGTGTTGCCAGCTGTGGCAGGCGTTTGTCATGCCTTCATGCATGGTCTGAATGCGACTGAGGTATATTGTTTTGTGTTTTTGGTGCTCTTTCACGAGTTATTTCGTTCTGAACATACATAAGTTTCTTATATGTACTGCTGCATCTAGAGGTCATTCTCTGCAATTATTACTCCCAGTCTTTATTGCATCGTAAATGTAAATCCATACACTCGAAATGGCTGCAAGAGACTCTTATTTCTACCATTGGCTTAAGTTACTGCTGATGGTAGACAAGTCTTGCTTAGAGCTCACCAAGTAACAGTGCTATGGAAGACATGATTGTGAAACTTGATATTTTGGCATATTGTTCTTATGGCCACATATATAATATGTTTGTGTGTAGGCCAGGGTAGTTTGTGAGCAGTAAGTAAAGGGTTCTTGGCACACAAATTGTGCAGGTATATGGTGCTGATAAACTGGAGGAGGCTGTTAGAAATAGGCCTGAAGGCCAGTCATTAATAACGGTTCGTTCTTCACACCTACTGATTCCTGATTTATAAGAATTTCTCGTTCTTTGTATCGGTGTCAGTTGATTTGTTGTGTTCCTAGTGGAGAGTTAAAGTCATAGTATTGGCCTTTCTGGTTGTGTGAATGAGTGCTGTAGCTTCTGGAGCATGCATATCTTCATTTCTTAACAGCTTCTCTGCTGGTTTTCTTCCCATGTTTCCCCATTTCTCTTGATCCCACCTCAGAGCATATATGACATCTGATTTTACAAGGAATGAGCAAGTGATTGACCAGGGTTTACAAGCTTTGTCTTATAGTATATGATGACATGTTCCAGGTGTGCAATCATGTGGCTTCCATGGATGACCCTTTAGTAATGGCAGCACTCCTTCCACCCAGATTGTTACTCCATCCAAAGAGCTTGAGGTGGACACTCTGTGCAACAGATCGGTGTTTTACGAATGCTGCCTTTTCGGCATTTTTTCGAAGTGTTAAAGTTCTTCCTCTCAAACGTGGGGCTGGTCTACAACAGGAGGTGATATGCAATTCTTGCCCTATCCCTATGTATGCTGTCAGGTTTGTGTCACCTCATTGTGGGTCAAATATTGAGTAAGTTGCTCTCCTGTATATTCAAGACAAAGCAGCTCCTAAAATAAGTGTGGTAAGCACACCGGTATGTATGACATGATTTACTGGTGTGCTGTTACAGTAAGTGGATTACCTGTGAGCTGACACTTGTATTTCTTTTTGAGCAGGGTATAGACATTGCACTGTCGAAGCTGAAGCAAGGTGACTGGGTTCATATATTCCCAGAAGGTAGTCGATCGCGAGATGGTGGTAAGAGTATTGGAACAGTTCGGCGTGGTATTGGAAGGTCAGTTATCCATTTGCATTTTATTTGGTTACAAACCATGTTTTCCTTTACCACAGAGATTCTGGTTTGTTGTCCTTAGGTAGATTGAGGAAAAAAACCATGAGACAAATAAAGATTGACGAGGGAGTACAAGTTGGGTAGCAACTCAATCTTTTTATGAGAGTGGACTTTCTTCCACTTCGTCAAGGATACACAAGTTGGAATGGCATTGTCTTTTTGGCTTTGTGCACTGATCATCTTGTCATTCTAATGCAGGCTTATCACTGATGTGGAGAAGACACCATTGGTCATTCCTTTTGTTCATTCAGGAATGCAGGATGTGATGCCTATTGGCAGCAAGTTTCCCTCTGTTTCAAAGAAGGTAGGGCTTTTCCTTCTCTATACTTCAATTTAGATGGATGCCTCACACACTACTCCTTCCACCACACTATATTGGTCTAGGATGTAAAGTTGCATTTCATAATGTGTGAACACTGGAGTGAAATGGCATCAAGCTGGGTCAGGATTGGTGCATGCCTACTGAATGTGATGTAAATGTGTAATTGCATGCATCCAAGTCCACATCCAGCATCATTTTGACCAACGGCCTGGGAGCGGATTAGACAGTTGATGATTGATTTGGGCTATAAAAACCTGTGAATGGTTATTTGCATCCCTATGTATCATCCCGTCTGTCTTTCTATATTCCTTATCATATCAGTGACACTTCTTTCACTATTATACTTATTGTACATGATTTTGTTAAGTGATGAAGTTATTTTTGCTGGTATGTTTTGCCTGGTCTTTACAAAGTTTTGTACTTCAGGCTATCTGTGTGATTCTGATATTAAGAATGTCTTGAAAACCCCTTAGGTATCTGTACTAGTTGGAGATCCCATCGAGCTGGATGATCTTGTGAAAGAAAATGCAGAAGAGGGTCTTTCAAAGGCTGCATTATATGATGCAATTGCTGCACGAGTTGGCCAACGCATGCGAGTGATGAAAGAAGAGTTAGACCAGCTAGTGGTGGCGCGTGAGCTTCAGCTTGCTGCAGAGGAAGCTCAAAAGCTGCATACTGTTGAGAGGGCGCAAGGCCTTCTTCAGTACCTTGATTGGGAAGCTCAAGGGCTTGTGCCTGAAAATGACTTCATTGCAAAAGAGAAGCACACCGCCCTTTTGTCTTCAATCCACAGCCAACAGAACCAAACTGATAAGGGACATCATCTTCAAGGTGAGTCTTTCTGATGACAAATCTGAGTTGCCAATGATATTTTATAAGAATTAAAACCCTTATAAGGACTGGGTATACAGGATATGTGTTGATCTGTACAAACCCCAACAAAGTATTGAAATAATATTTTTGTTTATCCATTTTTAGCAAAACCTAGCATGATTAGATATATTTGGTATGAATTTGAGTCTAGCTCATTTATATAAGCAGAAATCTCCTTATATTTCAATTTACATATGTGCATACCCCTATTGGAATAGTGGATATGATAAATGGGCCAATTTGAGATAATATCACTTTTGACACTTTCAGCCAACAACATTAAGAAGTGGCCTTTAAACCCCCTATATACAACACCTTGACACCTTAAGAATGGGCCTCTTGGAAAGGGCTAATGAAGCAAATCTACTTGTTGGGTTGTACCTTTCATTCATAGTGTGGCAATTATTTATGTAGATATGCAGTCTCAGTCATCTTTGCTGTCTGTTGTCAGGTAAACACCTACAATCTGAAGTAGGCTTGCCATCATCCTCAGAGCAGACAGTGACTGAGGTGGAGATGGATGAGTTCTTTGAATCGGAGGATGACTGGGATCTGTTATCAAAGCCATCATATGGCAGCATCTTGTCACGGGTTCAAGGTTTCGTCGACACTCCCACATTTCTGGGCCTGGGATTTGCTGCCCGGGGTTTTCTCAGTAGCAGAACCGAACAAGAAGCAGGAATGGAGCTGAATAGCTGGAGGTATTGGGGCCGCTTTTCAAAGAAGCCTCTGAAGCAAGCTGACTGAAAAGTATGCGCATCCGAGAGAGACATCTTACATACAAACTTGGGCATTTGATTTTCTAGAGCAACAAATGCACATAATAATAGGAAAATGTATGACGAGCATGGCTTACTTGTAGCCAGCCACTCGTTGTATTTTTCAATACAGCGGAGATCCTGGATTTTGTTCACGTCGAGCAGGAACTGAAGACATCCCTGGAGCAATTGCGTGCACAAAGAACTCATGTCTAGCATGGGTATGTCTGCAAACTGTGAAATATTTTCCAAACTTGTCACAACAGTTTTATTAATGGCAAATTGCCGAGCTCCTTCAGTGCACAGCCCAAAGCTGGAATGCTTGGAGCAGACTACAAGCAGGCGGCTATATAGTTTCAGCAACTGAGACATCATTAGATTGAAACTGAAGTGTGCAACAACTTGGGGTGACATGGCTGTGTGCAACAACCTAAGTGAATTTTTGAGCTTTAGGTTGACTCTCTTTGTACATAGAAATTAGGGCATGAGTAATTTGAAACTCATGACTTTGCCCTGTGAATCGGATTTCAAGGTTTAACAGTGGTATCTGTAAATCATCTGAAATTTTTCTGCAGACTACAGTTTTGAGTGCATATGTATGGCTGGGGCTCCACTGTTTCACAAGTTAGATTTGAGATCTGTGTTGTGCTGTCTTTATTTTGTTCCATTATGAAAATCTATGGCTACTTGCAAGAACGTATTGGTTCACTTTATTTGTTTGAATGTTACTCAGGATTATGCTTAGCAAGTGGTGGTGGAAAAGAAAGAACCACTATATTGGTTATTTCTCCACATCAATAAAGAATGGACCACTATGTATAAGGAATGCAAATCCAACGTGTTGCCGTCTTGGTCCTTGGAATAATATTATCAAGTGTCCATTGGAACTTAGCAGGTACCCATTCAAGGCTCAAAAAAATAGGTGTCAAATTGTATGCTTGAAACCGTTTGAAAGGGCACCAACTTGGTTGACATCTTGTAGTCAAAGTTCTCATTGGTCCATGCAATCCTTTGTAATCGGATTCATGTGTTGGCCTTAAAATTGGGACAAACAATGATATTAATAGCAAATATTGTGCTTTGATACGGTGCTTTGTTGTGACATCATGCCATTGTAATAAACCAATGGCAAGTGAAGTTTGCACCTGGTATTGATCAAGCATGGCCCCTTTGCTCTACCATGGATGTTGAGGATGAGCTACACCAAGTAATGTATTTTGAACAAGCCCAAATCATATGGAAGTGGGCAATATGGCCTAACAAACAATCTACACATGGCCCATGCAAGCATCTTAGTTGCGCTCAATGTAAGGTTACCTGTTCTATTTCTGAAGGGTGCCCTTTCATTAAACTCTAAGGAACAGCTTCAAAAAATAGGGTCCTAGGGTTCCCAATGCAGTAAAGTAATTCAAAAATGATGATTTTAATTCAAAATATTATAGCATATTTTTGTTCACTTCAACTACATAGGGAAAAATAAACCATCTCCATTTCGATTTTTTTATTTTTTTATTTTTTTTATTTTGGGGGGGGGGGGGGTATTGTCTCTGTTAATCATCTCAATCTTAGTTTTGCATGGAAATGAAAGAGTCACATGTAGACCCATGACGTGACATGCGGTGTAAAGTGGTGACTTAATCTAGTGGGAGTGGAGCTTGGCATTTGTTTTCTCATTTTCTCTTATTTAGTACCATATGTGAGGTACTTGGTGGCATTTAAGGAGATGATCTCCGTACAAATATTTAATTTTAGAAACCATGGAGTTTATGATGGAGGAATGATGGTGTCTTTGATACCAATGTAACGATAAGTAGGGCGAGGGTTTGGCAATCAAATTGTTTAAGATGTGGGATAAGGATGTCATAAGTAGCATATTTATGAGCATACCAACTTGATTGAGGGGGCAAAGGTTGCAAAGAGGAGAGAGGTGTGGATTGAGAATCTTTAGTTTCTGAAAGTTGCCCATATATCTACCAAATTGAAGTTTGAGGGTTTGTGTAATTTGGGCATCATAGTTTTGTTTTGGGGTTCCAAAATAACTTGGACCATGGTTGCGTATACCCTGATCAGCGAACCATTTGGCAACATAAGGATAGGTGTTAGTGGCAGATGAGGTTGTATAGTTTAGGGGTTCATTTTCTATATATTTTTGGGTTGTGCATTGAACCATCAGGTTGGGTAGTTGTGGGGGTGCTAGCTGACCCGTAAGGGAGACGATGACCTATATGGCGAGTCTTTCCAAAAACCTTTGAACAATCATGCACATTAAGCTTGCGGTGTGGACGAATGTACAAGAGTATGCAAGACTTGCATGGATGAAGACACTAACTGACTGCCACAATACGGCAATTGCCAAAAAATACTTTTGGATCTCTTTGACAAAGGTGGAGCTCTCACTATGTGTTGTGCAAATGCAATGAAAAAATGTATTGTGCAAACATAATGAAGAAACGTATTGTGCAAACGTAAGGATCCCCAGGACATTCCTCGCCCAACCTTTAATCTCCATCATCATTGAGTTTTTGGGGTCATGCTTTTTACGGTTGGCCAATCTTAATTGTTTTACACAAGAGCTAATGTTCTCCACTAAGCTTGTCCTTAACACATTAGCTCACGGTGGTGAAAGGTAGCGCCTTGGCAATATTGATGGCAGCTTGTAGCAATTCTTTGGTTGCTTCCTCTCACCCTCCTCTCTTTTAGTGTCCCATGCTCCCCTTTCCAAAGTTCGGCTTAGGGTGTGGGGCGTGGTTCTAATTTCCACTTTCTTGGCAATGAAATCATTGTCAATATCAATCTATAATTTATTGTTTAGGGAACTGATAAGATTCTAAAGGCAACAAATTTTCCCAACTTCAATTTTGCTATGTATCTTACGCCATTAACCAATCAAATTGAACTTCAAATTTCTTGTTGGAATGTGGATAGCTTTATTATTATTAGTTAACGTGTCAAAATGGTTATCAATAGTTATGGATGATTATCAATGGGAATTTTGCTTGTTTCAACCGTACAAATATAGTAGAAAACACTATCTTCTATAACTCACTTTTGGAAGCGAACTTTAAATTGGTCTTCAAATTGTACTTTATGATACATCTTTGATACGATACCAATCCCTAAGGGCTTTAGGGATTAAAGTTGACAATAGATGTTGCGAGTTCATTGCGATGATAAAACATATGGCCGGTGAGTGTCAACAGTTACCCACCAATATTTGAAGTGAAGTACCATCACATGATCTAGTGTCAAGAGAACAGCTAAAATGTAGTTCAATCATTTTAATGCTATTCTGAAGAGTCGACGTCACTGCCAGAAATGTGAGAACGAAATATTGAAAAAGAAGAGACATCATAATTGGGATGTCAAAGAATTTGGTAGGCAGCTAGTCCACATGGTAAACTTGTTCATGTGACCCGAATGCATACCTCTCACGGTGTTGGGGAACCGATTAGGTCGTAGGTCTGCCGCAAAACCTGATGCAGACCCGAGTTAAGCCTCAAACAGGTGAAATTACACTAGCTAATAAATCTTGGCTCAAAATTTTGGTGCACGTGATTATCATTCTGCTACTAGTAACTGAGGAGAAGATCGGCGGAGCCTAGGGGCAAGATAATTGGCTTCGGGTACCCCCATGCAAAACCACAGGCTGATCCAGCACTGAACACCTTTTGGTGAATTGTGGCAGTCGTAAGAAGCAAATTCTCCTTCTGACCTGACGAGAACCACAGGCCCATGAGAGCATAGGACTTGTCAAACAGGATGATGTCAGATCCCGTTTGGTCGAGCTTACTGGCATTTCAGCTCAACGGAAGGAAGGAAATGACTTCGATCATCACGCTACTACGACCCTTGTGTAGGCTCCCATACCGTGATGGCGCGAACAATCTGGTTTTTCCATCCCATTAGAAACCAACCACCATCTTCACCTACCCCATAGTCTTTATGATAAGATGCCATCATGGCCTGAATTTTGGACATTACAATCGGCTTCAATGGCACCTGTGAGAAGCCAGCCCGCTGGGTTCGAGACTGCCATTGCCTATATGGCTCCGCACGTTGCACCCTGTCTCGTCCTTCACAAGCGACAATGTTGAGGATTTCTCGACCATAGAAATCTCTTTCGAGTACAATCCTATTCGGGTCGTCACTTGCCATGGAGACCTCCATGGCATCGAACATGGGTGAGTAGTACTTGATGCTCTCCCGGAAGCGGGTCATGAAGAAGGGTGCATTATGATTTCCATTAATGACTGCCATGACAAAGATCTGTATGAACATAAAAAGCAAAAGGACTTCAGAGAATTGTTAAGAATGTGCAGATAACATTCAGAATCTTCAAATGTAAGCTGGAAATTGCAAGATGGCATTACAGAAGCCGACGGGGCCACCATTTAAAATTTCTAAGGAATTAAACCGCAAGTGTCACCGAGAGTGATAAAATGGGCCATCAATCCCAGGGCATTTTGGGAAGATTCTTGAAATTTAAGGATTAACGAGGAGAGTTAAGCACTCAACTAAACTCTGGAAAATATCCATGGAAATTTAGGTAAGACCACATTTCATAGCAGACATAGATCGACCTTTATAGCAGGAACGAGGAACACACATTTGGAAAGCACAATTTAGAGGATGGATTGGGCCTATGTCATCATAGGCATACTGACCTTGGGATTCATGCTCCGGATCCTGTCAAGGACAATTTTCCGAGGGCTAGCAGCCAAGATTGACTCGTCAAGGAGATTGTGTAACCTGTTCTGGCAATGCACTGCAAGCACCTCATTGCTCCTCAAAGATAGCTGCGCAGGAGTTATTGATTCCCACTTGTCAGCTAGTGCGTGGAACTCGAATGGAACTCCCCACAGCTTCGCAAATTCAGCCAACCTGGTCCCAGCCTCCAGTATTCTGCTGGAGGGTTTTTCCCCAGGTTGTACATCAATACCTGCCGTAGAAAAGAGGAACATCTCCTGATTAAGTGCCGATAACGTTGGTCGATCAAGCACTGAACTGTTCCGGATCATGGAAGTGGAACATCAACTGGTTTACGACCACGTTGCCTGAACTTGCAATCATTAATAACTGCACTATTTATGGTATTTAGTATCACCAGCCTAATAATGCCCTAAATATGAGGCCTACATGTATATTATACCAATGATCAACAACTTGACCATTAGTGTAATCATATGACACTTGACATTTGTGTGTACTATTATTTGGGCACTAGTATATTTGATGTTATTATGACTATGCCTAAGTTACACAATGGTCATAAGTTAAACACATGAACTTATTATTAGTATGTTCCATAATATCTTCCTCTTGCATATTAATTTGTAAACACATCGCTTGACATTAGTAATGCACGGAAAGAGGTCCCACCCATCAATCAACAAATAACTTCCTCTTTTGCGCTAAATATTAAAATTATTATCTCAAATTTTCCAATGTGGCATCCTCATAAGATATGACTTTCAAGGGATTATTCACTTCAAAAAGTTACTTATGTTGGCAAATATTATCATGTTCCCAAACAGATGTGACATTTCTAGCCTCCTGCAACCTATTTTAGGCCCTCCGCAAACAGTGTACTTGACCCTAAATACCACTAAAAATATGGTGAAGCCTTCATATCAATTTGGAGCTTACCTGTGATGCGAAGGTGGGGTGGCCCTCCTAGCCTTTGCGACAACTGCTGGATGAGGGATGGCCATTGACCTCCGTATGTGAGCCCATAGTCTACCACATGCACATGAGTAGCACCTTCGAAGGCATCCAATATTGTTTTCATGGCAAGAAAGTGGCCCACTTTGATGTATGGACAATAGTCGACGAACAAGCGCAGGGCGTTGAAGACCACTCTAGAGAAGCAGTTGTTCGTGAACGCTTTATAAAGCTGTGCGCCAGTTCCTGTCATTTTGGCAACCTTTAGGTATCAACAAGAAACACGTCAGAAACATTTTTTTAGCACACACACTTTGGCAGAACAGGTAACATTCAAATTTCAAAGCAGGAAGACGGGAAGTAATAAACAAGATACTAAAAGTCTGTTTCCTCCATATTGCTGCCTCATTCAGCTGTTCCATTTGCCTCGAAAGGGTTTCCAAGCTCCCAGTAGCCCCACTTACCAAAGCTTCCATGTAGTAATACGCCATACGCTGGACAACATTTCCAGAGGCCGATGAGTGCTGTCGGATTTCTCCTATTATTTTAGTCGCGCTTCTCACGTCCTCTTGACTCACGGCTAGTGCGCATCTGACTCACCATAACGATCACAGTCAGTTTGGCGAAGATACAGATCTATCCCTTCTTGTAGCTGTTAACTAGGAGAATTGAGGTGAAAAACCAAGTAAGAAGTGAGTAAAGTAGACGATTTGCTTTGTTTGGACCAAGTCATCATATCGCTGATCACAGCCCATCATGAAGTGTGTTTCCCGATTATTTCAGATTAGATTGCTCATGACTCATACAGAATCACTGAACAGCGATTTATACCTGCAGATGACATCTTTCAATCGCACTCCGTCTCATAATACGGAGTAAATGTTAAACTAGGTTCTAACTCACCCGCTCTGGGTCCTGCACTTTACAACCTGATAATCGGAAGAAGTAACACGTGCCAATCGTATTTACAATTCCACGATTTAAACATCAAGAAAGGCTCCAAATTACTAAACTCAGTAGCTTAAAAGCGATAACCAGATCACTGTGTTCCAATTTCGGAAGTGCAATCCAATTTCCAACCGCTCAGGTCCTACGCTTCAAAATTCACTGTAACTTGATCAATTTGCCTTACTGAATTGGATCACACAAAGACCGAAGTCGTAACGATGAAGAGAAGCTTTTAAATACCTGAGGAGTAAAGCAGTCAGATCGACGGTAGGAGTACAAGCGGGTAATTTAGGATCAAGCGATGCTCCCGCAAACTGAAGAGTCTGATATAAAGGATTGCTCAAATGCGGTCTTAGCTGAAGGGCATCCAAGGGCGAGTTATATGTTTCATCGGAGTGATCTGTGCAGGCATCCCTCTCATCGATCCATAAGCTGGAATCTACATCTTCAGAAACCATGGAGACGTCCATGAGATGCTTACTAAGATTGCTCGTGTACGCATGAATGAGCCTTTCAGTTAAGCCTTCCTCAGTTGGTACTTCACTAGTTTTGGTCCAGCTGCTGTCATAGTCGATTATAAGTTCAGGCTCATCGGCAATTGAACCATGAGACTGATCCGGTGCAATGAGAGCGGATATCTCTTTCTCCATGGCCTGATACGCACTACCTTGTTGCATTATGCACCCATTGTTTTCGATGTTATCGTCCATGAACGTCATATCGTCAAGAAAGCGGATCAAAGGGTCACCACTACTACTATCTACTGATTCTACAGCATCAGCCGATGCAGCACTTGCATTTCGGAAGCTCGAGGATGGCGAGAGTGAAGCCGACCTATTATAGGAGGCTTTCGAGGAGCTGGAGCTCGTCGCTGTTGCTTCCAAGAGACTTGCAGAGCGCGATTGGCGAGGAAGGTTAGTTTTCCTGGAGAAGGAGTGCAACTGAGGGAGTACGGGTCTTTGGAGAAACTCCGGAGCACTTGCAGACCTGCTCTTGTGGAAGTAGGTTGGATGCTCAAGGTCAGTGGCGCCATTCGGAATGCTTCTAGCAGCATTGGCATCATGATGATCCACGACACCTCGAAGATCTAGAGATGGAAGATAAGAATATTGTTGAACAGAGGCTCGGTTTTCCGCCGAGACATCCCTCACCTGACTAAACAAGCTGCGTTTCTGCACTTTCGGACGTATCTGAGAATGAAGCCATGCCTGTTGCAGTTGACTTGCTAGGGGTGAAAACTCTACACTTCCTGCACCAACTCTACTCTGCCGAATGTCTAGCATCCCTATCTCTACCACGGCGTCCACTCTTGACAGTGATCACCTCACTCGTCACACACTCTTGTATCTATATTCACCAACTCTACTCAGCGAGACATACTCATCTTCTACGCCAACAAACATGATTGATCCGGCACATATACAACAGCATTCATCATTGCAGACTCCCTCACGTACAAAATTTCGAAAGAAAATCTTCAATTAGCTCGTAACGCTCTTCTCTATCACCCTAATTTATTTATTTTTATCTCTCTCTACCTCTCTCGATCTCTACCTAACTTCCGCCCTACGAACTTGATCCCGGCACGGCGTACACAGGGGCATCCACCATTGCAGACTCCTTCACGTACGAAGTTTTCATGAAAAACTCCAGTTACTTAACTTGTACCGCTTTCTTCGAGCCTATATATCTCGCTTATCTCTCAACTCTCGCTCCGGAGAAATACAATTATTTTGGACACACTGTCCGCATTTCACCACAACGTCCTACGCGTCTCCAAATTCCTCTAGATTTCCCTCACCATTGCGGACTCTCTCACGTACAAAATTGTCTTGCAAAAACTTCAATTAACTCGTACCGTTTACTTCGAGCCTATCTCCATATTATGACCCAACCCTTGCTCCGGAGAAAGACACACAGTCCGCATTCCAGCACAACGTACTAGTTTCCAGATTCCTGTGAATTATGAAGCTCCGAGTCGCTCACGACTCGTCTCCTTCTTCCTTTTTATAACCGAAAGCTGCGCGTAGATTTGATATTCTAGTCCGAAAACGACGAGGATGACATGGCGACGTCCGAGAGCTTGCTTTTGGCCCGGCCTTCCTGCCTCGTCGCTTCTTGTTCTTTAGAGCAGCCTGCACAGGACTCCCTGGTTTTGCGCCCGCCAGTAGGAGCGTTCGACCAACGGCCGGGAAGCTTCCTTTCGACGCGTTCCGTCCAGTTTAGCCTCGCTAGGACATTGTTAGGGTGCGGGACCCGCGATTTGTCTGTATTTCGCAGGGGACCAATCCCAACAGCCCCGCCCGGCCCGGTTTAAGGGAACCTCGCCTCCAAACGGTTTCCCAAGCTTATCTATATCTATGGATGCGTTTCACACTCGCTGAGCGGATATGCACTTATTAAGAAGGACAACCTTGGACCTTGGACAACTTTCAAAATAACTATAGTTAACTAGATTTTTTTCAATACATTTTAGGGAAAAACTATATTTAACAGAAAAATTTCAAACCGATGTGAAGAACAACTATAGTTAACTAGAAAAAGTTAAGACCATATTCAAAAAAAAAAAAAAAAAAATAGAAAAAATTCAGACAACTATAACTTGAGAGTCCCAAAATTTTGTAAGGAGCCAACCGGCGAGTTCTTTCATTTATCTCAAAAAATGAAATGAAATATATTATAATAACTTTTTAAAGAAACCTTATGTTAGAATCAATGCTTGTCACCCATGCTGGTCCATCTCATGAAGGAATAGAACCCATCGTTCCTTGCAATAGTTGAACCCATTATACTTTAAGTTACTTATAGATAATGAGGTCGTGCTCATTGGGTGTTGATTGAGGCCAAGTCACAAATGGAATTAGGTCCCAAACTCAAAATTATGAATGAAAAGAAAAAGGAAAAGATGTAGATGCTTTGATTTGTCCTGATACTACATTGCATGCTACGCTCAACTTCAATTCACTAGATTTTTGGTAGACCGAAATTAAAACAACTATAGTTAACTACATATTTTGGCAGGTAAAATCACGAATAACTATAGTTATGAAAGGCAACTAGTTAACTAATAGTTGAATTAGCTGGTTAGTTATCCAAGGTCTGCAAGGCTTTACCAAATAACCAAAGTTTTTCCTAAAAACCTAGTAAAGCTCTCTCAATTATAGCGGATGCATCCGGCTATCCCAATGCACCTACAAGAACGGGGAGGGAAAACCAACCCATGCACTGGTTCCTTGTTGGATGACTGCAACCCTGCCTCCAAGGAACCAATGTATGGGTTGCTTCGCCCCAACCCTACAAGAACTTGCTTCGGAGATTTTCGAGTAGGTTTTAGTTAAGTAGCTTTCACACATGTTCATTGTTTTATCTACCGAGCAATGACTCATAGATTTTGTCCCATCCCCAAATGCCTTACCACTCGTCTATCTTACCATTGGTTTTTGTCAATGGAGCTCCTCGTGCACTCCTAACCAAGACTAAGAGCAACCAATCACAAGGATGGGAGGCGACACTTTTAAAGGTCCTACACTGTTGCCTCATGTGAAGGTACCCATGGAGGGTCGGTGCTTGAGGCTGATTAAAACCTCCGCTTTTAATACACGCCACATCCTTTGCCAACTAGGCTTGGGATTAGATCAAGCCAACAGTGTCAAGGCTGTGTTCTTAGAACAAACTTTTAGGCTAAGCTAAAGTCGTGTGGGAAAGGGGCATTACCCAATTTTGAGGCGTATGTGAGGTTACACTAATGATCAACAACTTCAACATTAGTGTCACCTCATGACACTTGGCATTCAAGTGCGATTACTACATGTAATATTATGGCATGAGCATGTTCAACAGTGTTATGAGGTGCAACCTTATGTTACACAATGGTCTACAAGGTGACTAAAGTGTACACAAATGACTACTTGCCACTGACATGCTCAAGAATATCTTCCTTTTGCATACTAAAATATAAACACATGACACTTGCAATATGATCAGTAATAACTTCCCCTTGCATACCAAGACACGAAATTGTCGTCTCAAGTATCCCATTGTGCTACACTAAATGTCCTAATGTAAAGAAATCCCACTTAAAAGAGTTACTTAAGTTCACAAAAAAAATCATATTGATAATTAGTGGACGTGACACTTTGAGACCTCTAGGCATATAGTTTAGGCCCTTCACAAATCGTGCACTTGATGCTAAATACCATAAATTGTGCAGAGCCTTGTGATATCCAAGTATACTAAACATTGTAATTAGTGTCATGTGGTATTTCATGTCAATGTGGTAACTTTTCTAATGACATATTTTTTGTGAAAAGGCTTTGTCATCCCAACCTACTTTACTTCATCCACATGCCATTTATTGAAAATGAGTTTGATGTATTTTACATCTAATCTTTTTATGTGAAATATTGTTGTGGGTGATTGAAATTTGAATGAAAATCACTTAGTAAGTGACAATATTTGCAACGTGGTGAATCTATAGTACCCATCTTTTCCTTTTTTTACAAGGAATAACACATAATTTTAGGTTTACATTTAGTGTTGGTGACACTACATGAGTGGTTTACAATTCGTATTAAGCAAGACAAGTAGAAATGGTGACACTAAATTCAATATTTAGGGCCACTTCTTACACAAGATTGAGGGTCCATTCTCATTGCACTTCAAGCACTCTCATTGGTGGAAAAGGTAGAGCTGGTCCAAGTTCTCTTCACACTACGCTTGAGGGACCAATGGAGTATGTGCATGCAAGATGGATGTAAAGTCTACATGGGTTCTTAGCATCAAATGGATCATGTTTCACGATCACCTGGACTATTTTCAAAAACCACCTCTTAGAGGTAGGCCTAACACAAAAGTGGGAGACCATGACACTATGAAATTTGACAACTGTTAATTTATTCTATGTTATCATGTGCGAGGACCCCATATTGTTACGAACCTCTCACCAGTTGGCAATTTGTTTCTTGACAACAAAACCTCCAAGGAAAGAATTGAAACAAACACAATTCTATTTCTTCCTCTAAGTACAAACCGCAACCAAATAAAGTTTGGTCAAAGAAGCTCTACCACCCGACCATAGGAGAGAGACAAAAAAGATCCTCTCTCATCCCCCGAGCTTCCTCTTATGCCGAAGCACTACTTTTACTTTCTATATTTACATATAGTAAAAGTATTCTATTCATAGCTCTATCTCATAGTTCTACTATGAATCTTCTATCTTTGGTTCTTCTAGAACCTTCTTTCATCTCTTATCTCAATTCCATTCTTCCAATTGGAACTATCTAATTCCAATTGGATTCATCCATTCTTCTTCCTAGTTGGAATTGTCTAATTCCAACTAAATACATTCATCCTTCATTCCAGTTGGAACTGTCTAATTCCAACTAGCTTTATCTATTCATTGAGAGTTGTCTAACTCCAATGAATAACATTCATCTTTCCAAATATGGAGTGGTCTAACTCCTGTGCACCTCATCAAGAGTTGTCTAACTCACGTGCACATGTTCTCAATTGGAATGGTCTAGTTCCAATGCACTAAATGCGGAGCTGTCTAACTCCAGTGCACATGTTGTCAATCTGGAGTTGTCTTACTCCTATCCAATCATCTTCAACTGAGAGTTGTCTAGCTCTCATCTTTCTCTGCTCACACACTGGCACATGTAGTTAGAATATTCCTTAATGATTCAAGTTACATTACACATATGAGTAGAGATTCATTATAATAGCATTTGGTTGAGGGCCCAATCACACATGATACTACATTGGGAAGGGACGGGCTAGATCTTTGTGGTGTCTAGTTAAATTCATCCATTCACTAGTAGGAAAGGTAAGGGGTAGCGGAACACCTCAAAATGACACGATCTCAAACACAGTCATGGTGCATGACATTGGTGGAAGTGGTTATATATGGATGGTGTCATGAAAAACGACACTAATGTGGGCATTTAAAAGCTTTATGTGTTGGGTGGTTGATGTCATTTGGGGCAACTATAGGCATGCCCACAACTATAATACAATTGTCAACCATTTTTAGGGTGTCGTGCTATACTCGAAGGGTGAATGTGATTAAGTATCAATCATCTCATTGTGAAGTCCACACCACTGCTTGGGAAGAACCAGCGGTTAGTTACACATGAACCAGTTGAGTTTAAGAAATAACTAGTTGAAGTTGGAGACTTCAGGAGAATTACCGATCATTTTAGAGGAATCTATAGAATATACCTCAAATGAATAAAGCAAACCCGGAAGATGTCAACATGTAACCGGATGGATGTAGAATCACTAGGATCTTGACTGACTATGCCCAAAAACTTCCCGGGCACTGGTCCACACCTTTGAAGTAACCCCCCATCATTCTTATTGAGGTAAAGCCAATCTAGTAGAAAGACGTTCCCCATAGATTTGTGGTCAATTAATTTCAAATGGCTCCCCTTTAGACACATTCTAGACCTCTAATATCGATTCTTGAAATAAATATCTTTAAAAATTTACATGATATAATATAATTGACTGTATTTTCACCTTGAGTAATGTTTGTGGGGGGGGGGGGGGCAACTCAAAGAGGTGGGTGTCTACACTAAGGGCCACTTCACACATGAGCCAAGAGCCGTGACCATGAAATTGTGAGAGCCCGAAAGAAAGTGTCCAAAGACCATCCTAAGATACTTCCGAAATCATGGAGTGTGGTCATGGGCCCTCAAGTGTCGACCTTTCGAGGACTACCTACAAGCCGATAATCACATGCAATTGAGGTTGTGCGTTCATTGACCATTTGCCAATTAGAGTCATCTACGGCTCTTCACTTGCCCGATATACAGTAGGCAGATGAATTTCTAGAAGGTCGAGTCACTAGAAGAGAAGTGATAGCCAAACAACAAGTTCCAAGCAATTTGTCTTGTAAAATTGATGTGACAAATCTATGAGGGCCTTAATTACCACCAACATGTGAAAATGAAGCAGCATGTTGTGTGTGAGTGGAAGGATCTACAAATCTAGCACAATTATTTACTGACAAGTTTCTCAACGACATATGACAATTTTCAACGACGGATGAAGTGTTGCCCAAGTCTCATGCGCTTGTAATGTCTAGAATGTACATGCCAATTTAGGAAGGCGATCATTCAACACTATGGTTGTTTGGTAACTAAGATTAGTTTGCCATCTTAGTACCTACTATGTAGGGTCAGTTTACACTAGGAGTCAAGACCGATTTTTGTGTCATAGGGTTGGAATTTGTGCTTCACATTGATGGAGATTATGGAATCGATCATAACCACTTTATCTTTAGGGTGAGCCCAATTCTCAGAGGAATGTTGTATTCCGGAAAGAACACGATCTGACATAGTCCTAGCTCAAGCAAAGGAGTGCATCATTCTTAGAAGGTTGATTCTCAATGTCACATTTGAACATAAAGTAAATTTTATACAAATTAAAAAATTTGGAAGCATTTCATGCCGTTTGATTGATTGGAGCGGCTCCCTCCCTTCTTCTCTTCCCTTCAAGGCTTTATGCGACGGCCTCCGTTCTTCATTGGCCTTAAGGCCATTAGACATGGGAGAAGTGCCCCTTACTATAATCTTATTCTAACGAGTACTTGGGACCAACCTCAAGGTCAATATATAGGGCAACATGAAATCTCATTGAATCGGTCCCAAGAAAAATAAAATCGGGCTTGACCTCAAGTGTAAACTGGCCCTTGGTGTTGGTTTACTTTTGAGAGCCCCCTTCGCTTTCGTGCTCGGCAACTTACCATGCGCCCAAAGACTACTTGATACTTGATACTGAAGAGAGGGAATCATCACATACAAGCATACCTCTCATTCCTCCAACATAAAACCCCTGAAATCGTGAGCATTCTAGAGATTGATCTTTTTTAACACCCGAATGTACTTTAAAGACCCTCAATTAGTGCACTCGAGATCATTCGAGACAAATTGACAACAAACCTATAGGAAGTCAAATTGTTTTTTTTTTAATGTTGGATGGATGAGAGTTACGCTCATATACAATTACTTCCCTCTCTCCCTTTATATACGTACTTGTGGACTCAAGGTGATCCCCAAAGTGTCCTTCTAAACCGGAGTGCGGGTTTTGTGACTTGAGGGACACTTCACATTCAAGACGTGACTTAATTGTCGCCGTGCCCTTTTCGGTATCCCTACGGGTTGCCGGGGCCCATGATATGTGCCAATGATTAATATTCTATACAAATTCAAATACCAAAGTTTGCCCCCCCCCCCTCCCTCTTTCCAAGGCGTTTCCCGAAAACAAGTATTTTAAGGAGGAGTTATTCAATGAGAATCAAGTGACACACTAATTAAGGTACTTGTGCCTGAACGCGACACTTCCAACACTTCCAACTACACTAAATATCGGGTGTAGTGTGTCACTTACTAATTGGAATTACACAATGCTATAACCATTTATTGTGTATCTCATTTTTCATCAACAAAGGTCAAATTGGTTGTTTGGTCATTATTCAATCCTACTTCTTAAATGTGAGATGTTTGGGAAACGAGGAAACCGTCGTATTATAGAGGTGTTACAAATTCAATATTATGACAATTTGGATTTCTTTGTCATAATAACGAGGTGCTTCATGTCGAGGAAGGGGGGGGGGTGACTTAGAAAAATCTTAGTTGGAATGGTGCAACCAAAGATATGGTGTAGTTCGTTATTTGTACCTAAAAAAATGGATTTTTCTTGGAGGTGATATATGATGGATAACCTATGCCATATTGACTAAACTATTATAAACTAAACAAACTAAATAAAATTTTCATTCTAGAATGAAGAAAGACTCTTTCAAATGGTAAGTCACACACATTCTAATCTCAATGCTAATGAGGATTTTGTAATATTCTTTACTTCCAAGTTCACTACATGCTTTTATTGACTTTCATTTACATGCTTTCGGTCTCACTTCATGAATGTAATCCCAAGAAGTTGCTTATCTACTAAGGGAAAATGAACAAGAATATACCTCAAATGTATAAAGCAAAACTGGAAGATGTCAACATGTAACCGGTTGGATTTAGAATCACTAGGATCTTGACTGACTATGCCCAAAAACTAACTTCCCGGACACTGATGCGTACCATATAATGACCTCAATTATTCACACCAAAAATGCACACATATCCACATGACATCAATCCAAGTATTAAATACATTATAAAAAGAATTTTGTAGAATTGAAGTTAACATTTAGATATCAATCTTTGCATGGTATTGTCGTTCTTGATACCAATAAGGCATTTTTTTGTTCTCGAATGTTATTGCACCACATGTATATATGTGAGACTTGGGTTGAGTCACGTGCAAGGGAAAGTGATGCACGTGTACTCAATTGGGCAATTACGTACCTAGGGAGTTCATGGGGTCAAAGGAAGGTCGATGGCTAGTTTTTCAATACATAGTGTTTGTTTGGAGGGGTAGAGTAGATTAAGATAGGGCTAAGGCACATGGGGTTGACAATGGGAATATAGACGGTGGTGAGCGGTCATTTCACTTGAGTGAGAATCAAGCAAGATACAAACACAAGAAGATAGTACCTAATTTCAATACCGTACGTTAAGGGCAGCTTCGGCGCTCTCTTGCCGAATAATTATTAAAAGTAAAAAAACAGTGTTCGGCGGCCAAAAAAAAAATACTAAAAGTTTCGGCATTTTAAATAGTTTAATAATGCAATTTCGGCACACATCCAAGGAGTTATTATCTAACAGTAAACAAGGATGTTTATTCACGATTTCACAATTTGTGTGAAGAGTTTTACAAAAGATATAAATCTTTCACGATTTTGTGAAGAGTTGAGAATGCTCTGTGCTTTATACAAGTAGAGTGGAGTTGTGTTCAACAATGCATATGGGATATGTAAAGTTTGAGGTGAAGCACCTAGTTAGACTTCATTTTTATAACACGCATAACTTTTGCATAGAGTCTTCAAATGACATAAAATTTGTTGGAGGTGGAAGATTACTTGATTTCTAAACTTTTCTTAGAGCAACAAAATTCCAAAAAAGTTGATCTTCTATGCACAAATGAGCTCCGAAAAACTGTTATGAACGCATTTTAATTTTTTGATCTTTACACGGCTGCAATGTTTTGTCCATATCTTTCGCATAAAGACTTATTTTGACACAAAACTTGTTGGAGGTGGAAGATTACTTGATTTCTCAACTTTTGTTAGTCGGACAAAATTCTATAAAACTTCATCTTCTATGCTCAATTGGGCTCCAAAAAATTGTGTACAACACATTTGAAAAGCCTCACTTAGAGTCTTGCTACTTCTTGACCCATATTCTTTGTGGACTAATGTAAGTGAGCTTGATTACAAAAGGAGCACCTTCTCTCCTTCAGAATTCATATATGCTTCCAGTGTAAGTAAAATTCTAGTGAGAAGTTAAAATTTCTTACTTTTCGGCAATTTTGAAAATTAATTAATTTTATATTCGGCAAAAAATGTCAATAATTTTCCAAAATTTTCGGCATCTATTTTTAGAATTATTTTGTGCCGAAGCTGCCCTTAACGTACGGTAGGTGATTGCGTTCAAACAATGTTGAGTGGAACTTGAGGAGTAAGAACTTGTTGGAAATTTGTTAAGGAACGTGAGCATGTTGCTCTCCTCACTCGCTTCATTTGAGTTGTCGTGGTGCCGTCCTTGCAAAACCATCTAAAGAGCCAACGTGGGGAAGTATGACATTATTTAAGTGATTTGGGACTTTTTGGTTGCTTCAACTCTATGGTCATATCTGTTGATACACTTCTGATGAGATATCTTGATTTTATGAGGGATATGTGAGTCCATGGTGATTACTTGAGTGTATGCTACTAACGCGTGATTGAAAATTCAAAAATCTATCTTGAAATGTTAAAAATCATATAAAATGATTGTTGAATAGTGAGAATACAATCAGGATAAACTGCTATAGCATTGTCCTAGTCAACTCTGCACATTCTATTGAGATATTTGATCATGTGATTTATTGTAGAATCCTAGAATAGAATTCATCATGTTATAATAATGAACTTGGACTTAGTCTAGTTTTACTTAAATATTAGATAAATGTGATTTAAGTGGCATAATACTTTATAGAGAGGCACAACAAGGAGGCAAAAAACAAAAAGATCCACTTTAAGATGGCCCACTTTCAACGTGCTTCACGCCAATGTCCAGGGAGATCTTTGGCATAATTAGTCAAGATCCTAGTGTTGTTTCCAAATCCAACTGGTTACGTGTTGTGATCTTTCGGGTCCTCTTTACCAATTTGAGATATGTTCCATAGATTCCTCTAAAATGACATTGTAGTGTTCCCCAAGTCTTGAACCTCCACCGGTTATTTCTCAAATTCAACCGGTTCATTCGTAACTAACCGCCGGTTCTCCCCGAACATATATAGCTTCGCGCAAATCGAGTCATTTACATACAAAGAAGAGAAGAGATTTGACTTGACACTAACACACTACGAGTCTTCAATTGCACTAGTCAACTAAGCCATGTCAAAAAGACCCCTAGCTATGTACTATCCCCTTGTGATGAGAAGGTGTGGAGAATGTGTGTTTGTTTGTCGGAGACTTTAGGCGCAAAAAAAATCTTCTACGATTCCCACAACATACGTATTTTGTTTGGTATTGAGATCTCTCACTTTGAGAATATTTGGAATCTTAGTCAACTACAACTAGCTATTGTATTTAGTATCACTTCCTATTTGGAACTACTCAATGTTATATTTGTTTAGTGCAATCTCATAGTTACCAACAAATGTCAAATCGATTGTTTGGATATTATAGAACACTAACAACTTCACTTGGTAAGAAATGACATCTATAGCGAGAAGATATAGGTCCGAGATGACCCTAAATTGCCGGGTGAGAGTGGAGAGGTACCCATTTCCGAATGGAGTGGTTGGCAGTTCGATTCCCGCTGTGAATTCTCTTCTCTACTTGATGGAAAAAAAAACTAGGTAGGTAGGTAGGAAGCCAAGAGTCTACCCACCGCAAGGTAAGTAGTAAACCCCACCCTGCACCAAGAAGAATCTTGAGCAGGGTAGGACCAATGGGCTCAAATTCACGTCTGATTGCCTGACGATGATTATTTATTTATGTATTTATTTATTGAAAAGATATAGCATTATGTAACTCCAAATAATAGGTGATGCTAAATATCATATTTAGTGTAGACTCATGTGAATTAACTTTTGAAAGGCTAAATCCTTTTTCGCACAATTACACACATTATTCATTTCCTATGAACATGAAAATTGCAAGGCTAGAGAGTAACAACTTTGCGAAGCAAAGTTATTGACATGGTTTTAGGCTCACACCCATATGGGTGGTGTCCTCAAATAGCTCGGTTTAGTGTTTTGTTAAGGCATTTTTTTGACTTTAAAGTTCCACAAATGTTTTTGGGCAACTTTTCAGGTGTTCGTTTCTAATTACACTTAGGTGTAAGATGTATCAAAAGATGAGAGTTAAAAGCATAACAAAGAAATAATAGCTTTGAAATATGATGATAACTAAGAAAACTCATGAATGAATAGTTTATATGGTACTATACATAATAATGATATTGTCTATAAGTCCAATTTAATTCGATTACAATTTGATGTGCAATCCTAATCAAATGTGAACTCCCAAATTTAGTTTGTATTACTTTTCGGACATTATTGGGTTCAAGTCACGTATCATTACAATAATGGCTTCTACAAAAATATTACTTTTTTCTTGTATTTTGTTTTGGGAAAAGTGACATTTGGACATGGTAACTAATATTCCTCAAAGGATTTTGTATTTCCATTGTGTTCAACTAGTGGAAAACACTCACCATTTATAGCATTGTGTATTTCCCAAATTAAGAAATGCTATATACGATAAATGGTATAGTGATGGTGTTGCAGAAAACTTAACATATGCCTAGCCTTAAGTTAGGGCAAGGCACTCGTGATGCACGAGTCTACATCTAGAAAATAAAAGTGCACTATGATATCTTCATGACATTCTTCGAGAGGGCGAACATGCTATAAATGACCCTATTAACTTTGACTAACCGATTCCCAAATCACTTGCTCGTAATACTTGACAAGCTTCAAGATCATGTTGAATTTCATTGGGGAGACGCATTCATGAATTCTCTTGTGATGGGGAGAAATCAATAAACCATGTAGCCAAGCCGACATTGTAACCCTAAAGTACTAAGTATAGGTACTATCGACTTTTAAAAAACTAAGTTCTAAACTTCACATTGTTTAAAATTTTATGTTCGTTTCGAGACAATGTAGAATATTACATCAACTATCCCCAATGCACCGTTCATGAAAAAGGATGAGTGGGTCCAAGGTTGTCAATGATCACTTATTTCTAGCCTACATTCAGCCCCAACATTTTCGCTAAACCAGGCTAGTGGGTTGATAAACTAGCTCATAGACTAACGTGCGGCACCGGGATGCGCAAATCATGTTTGTTTAATCTCCATACTTATTGTAGTTCCAGTCCCAGGAGCCCACCCACCGCAAGGTAGGCAGTATACCCCACCCTGCATCAAGAGGATTCTTGAGCAAGATAGGGTCAACGGGCTCAAATTCATGTCAGATTGCCCGAAGTTTAATTATTTATTTTGTAGTTCCGGTAAGTAAAGGCAAAGATATGGATGATTAGCATTACGAACAATAGTACTCGTGCTGAGAACTATTCATTTTGTAAGACAATCCCATGATAGAAAGAGGGCACAATGTATGACAAATTCATGGTGGTCATGCCTACAATTGAATGATGTTATGCGGAAGGTTTATAAAATTTGTAAATTTTCCTGCAAAATCAAACTATTTGGATGTAACGATGCATTATCCATTCTCGTACAAGCTTGCAAAAACTTTAGAAATACATGTAAGTAGGGGAAATTTTGTCACTTGTTGAACCATCTCACACAAACCACACTAATTATCCCAATTAGTGCGTGTTACTATTCAGAGTTACGCAATGTTATACCTATTTCATGAGAATGTACTATTTTACCAAGAAAAGTCATTTATGTTGTATAATGTTTGAACAACCTTTTACACTTTTGTTCGTAAAAAATGACTCCTAAATAAGACATCATTGCACCGCATAACTCCAAATAATAACATGCACTAATTGGGATAATCAATGTAGCTAAAGATGGATGCGATTCATGGTATGATAGCTTTGAGTGGATTCCTTTGGTTCAATATATCATTCTCAATTGGGATGGACCACTAGGAAATCGCCAAGTGGATCGCTTAGGATGGCCACTTTACAAGGCGAGATAAATGGAATCGAGCTCGGTCAATGCACACGGGGTGACACATTCCTCATTCACATTAACCAATAGTTGGCAACTTGGCATCATTTCTCATTCGAGACTCATTCCAAGGTCCAAAGGGTGCCATGTGGGCGGGCCGGGGGGGGATTCAATCTCTAAATTATCATTATGGCATCATTGACTATTTTATTTTATTTTTATCATAGAGGTTGACCCCGGCTTCACACCATGCACGTGAACTCGAGATAATAACGGTAGCATTGACAATTTATAGCTCAACATGTTCTTTCTCTTAAGTAGATTTGGGCCCCGGTTTAGTCTCGTGAGATCCAATTAGGTGAGTTGGCCATACCACTACATAAGACATGTCGTGTTACTTGACCTTCTTTTCCCCAAGCCCATACAAGCCAATGGAGAGAAGGAATTACCATATACAAGCGTACTTCTCATTCATTCAACATATAATCTCTGAAATAGTATGCAACCTAGAGTTTTTTCCTTTGATTTGACACCGAAGTTAGCATCTAAAATCCCAAATTAGTTTACTAGAGGTCATTACAATCTTATAGAGTAGACAAACCCAATTTCAATAATTTGTCCAAAAAAAAAAAAAAAAAATCCTTACTATATAGAGTCCCTAAAGTTGTAAAGTTCCACACATGTGGCTATCATTTTTAAATGTGATTGAAAAAGTTATGAAGAAACACACATGTAGCCTATACATTTGGCGTGATGGGCACGGATTTGGTTAAAAGGGGTACAAAGTAAGTTAAAGGAGGCACAAATTTGGGTTCCTTGAAAACGGCACTGATTGTACTAAGGTTTCATCCCCCAATCAATGTGTATGTTTGACAAAGTTTTTGCAAGTTTTTCACTTTTGACACGCAAAAACTTGCACAAAAAAAAAGTGCACGTCAATTGACATGCTTAATTTAGAAGTTGACATGTACTATGACTTGTGAAGAAGAAAAACACACGTCGATTAACATGCTAGAAATTGAAATGACACGTATTACTAGGCAACTTAAGTACTATGAATTGCAACTCAAGTATCCAGAAAAAATAACCCATAACAGTAGGAGAACTTCCTACACTCACTTACATACTTAAGTTTAGCCTTGTTCTTGTAAATTCCTTTGTAATCGAGAAGGCTTTAGAGCTAAGATGGTGATTAGAGAGGTGGTGGAGGCTAAGTACAAGGCTAACATGACCATTGTTCCTAGTCTCTTGCGGATGCATTTCCACGACTATGTTGTGCAGGTATGTGAATGAACAATTTGCCCCAACATATATCGACGAGTGATGCTTTGGTTGGTTAAATATTGGGTTTATTGTGAGGCGTCTCAGCTTGACACTAGGATGATTTGAGGTAGACTTTGCATAGTGCAGAGGTCCCTTTCAAATTGAGTTTAATGTATAATGTACAATTCACAATGCCTAAATTAAAGCTAGAATGGAAGCAATAATGTTGTTGGTCTATGATTTGAATGCCATAATCGTTTACAAGTCCCTAAAGTTCGTCATGTACTCTAGGCTAGTGGATGGGTTGTAGTACAAACTGACGCAACAAGCTAAAATGATTGTTGAAGGATGTATTTGAAGAAGATTATGTAGTGGTTTTACAAATTCATGTGGTAGAGTGGCTTTCTTGAGGTAATGTCAAGACTCACTTACTACAATGCATGCCGATGTCATTGGAATTATTCAGAGATGAAGAGCTACATTGGTATGAGATCATGTGCTCTTTTAAATTCCATTTTTACTTGAACTTTCTTGTAGATGTTTTACAAGAGTTGAATAAATTGAATATCAAATTTCAATATGATATAGTTGATTTCACAACTATTAGTGCAACCATCGATATCACTATATCAATTTTATCACGTCATTTTTTATCTGGGGATGGACCTATGTTTGGCCGTACAAGAAAAATTTTGGAAAAATTCTTAAGGGAATCTGCAAGAAATCTTCAGTTGAGTTATAAAAATAATACAAGGAGATTATATTATTCATACATTGGGAATTGATGGGCCCAATGAACTACAATAATGCATGTTATTGGATGCATCTTATGTGCAAAGAGTTCTTCATGCTTTGAATGATCGAATCCTAGACCTTTCAATAGTCAATGCAGCCAAACTTTTCAGCCCTTGTAATTATCCAAGCGATGATAGTGACCAAATCACAAATATTGAATTGTGGCTCGAAAGGATATTGTTGAAATTTCAATACACTGAAGAAGAAAATGACATGTGTAAGGGAGAACTCTTGGAATTTGTAAAAACACTCTGACATGAGTGTCAGAACAAAACGATATTTGAGGCTTGGCGCATATGTGGTAGTAATTTGGAATGCCACACGAATTGGCCTAAACTCATGCAACTTTGGCAAAAAAAAAATTCTCATTCCATCAAATATAGTTATTTATGAGAGATGATTTTCCAAACAGAATGCAATCAAAAGCCACTTGCACAATAGGTTGAACTTGAAGACCCTTGATGCTCTTACTTGAGTCTTTCTTTGTGGGCTTGAAGTGGATGCATTGAATTGGGCTACCATCCTTGGAGAAACATGCATGACCGAAAGATACTTGTGCTCGATTGATAAAAAAAACATTTTGCTACAAATCAAGATTGTATTTGATTATTCAAAATATTAGTTTTTCAAAATATTGTGTAACCCAAAATTGAGGTGACATTTTAGAATAAAATGTATATGCCAATTAACACTCATTTTTGTTTTTAAAAACGTCATATGACACTTTGGATTTGAAGTTGAAAGTTAAATGAAATTTGTCAAACATACACACTGCTCCCAATGATCGGAAATAGGTCGATTTATCCTATGAATATGGGTTGGGAGAGAATGCCGCCTTTGAAAATTTACAGTAACTTGAAAATAAATTATGATTTTTGTGTTAAACGTTGTGATATCATTTTCCAAGCTTGTGAAAAATCTTGAATATCACACATGTACTACACATATGTGAAATTGCTTAAGTTATCAAAAACAGGCCTGACCACTCTAGAGGGTCAAGATTTTATGTTGGAAATTTGAGAGGTGCACTTGTATATGATAATTCCCTCTCTTACAAGGGCTTCGGATTCGTGGTGTCTATCTAAACTTATCCATTATGGATGAGGGGACTCCAATTAAAAAATGTCCATACAAGATTCAGGGTTGATTCATTTCTATTCAACACCACCAAAATATTTTAAGGTCTTTGACTCTTTTCCATACTCAAATCGTCTAAAAAAATCCTTTACATCATAATATAATTCATTGCGTTTTCACCAAATAACATGAGTAGTTAGTATGCACACCGAAGATTATGCTATAACTTGGTTGGTAAAAAGCGATAATGTCGGTAAAATGTTATAGCAATGCGTGACTCCAAATGGTAACCCACACTAATTAGACAAACCATTGTAGTCTTCTAAGATTTTTTTGGGGTTGCGTGCCTCCAATGTCATGTGGATCATTGATCTAAGGGTACATCCTATGGTTGAGGGCCTCCACTCATCTCTGAAGGCTCCTCAAAAGAGGGCCGATGCCTTTGCTTGGCCCACCCGACAAAAACTTGTTTGAAGGCCGCTTGTCCACAAAACCCATATTGAGTGCACCTTGCTTCAAGGTCCAATATATATTCACAAGTAAGTGGTTGGTTGAAATTTTATTAGCAAATGAAACCGTCAAGGAAGCATGTCATAAGCTCTTCATTACTAATAGTTGTGTACCTTATATGACTTGCAATTTGAGAGGGCCTTCTTGTATTTTTGAATTGAAATTAAAGTCTTAGGCACATTCACGTGTAGCTCCTTGTCAATAACAAGCTTTATTATTGGTTGCCACTTAGAGACCCGAATCCTAGTTCAATGTTATTCTACCACATTGAAGTGGGATATATGTATATTGGACCTTGCAGTGAGGTACATTTGATATGGAATTTGTGGCCAATGTTTTTTTGAAGTTGGGCGGGTAGAGGCATAGTCCACATCTTGAGGAGCCGTTAGTGAGCACGAGGGCCCACTTTGCCAGCATGTAAATCCCATTAATTTCAAAGCATCGGGATTACAAGCAAAGTCCGTGCATGGTCATAAAGCAAATGGTTGGGAGACCATATTCTGTCACAAAGCTCAGTGTATTTCTCATCCAATGTCAATCATCTAACGGGAGTGACGTAGGCCATACGTTAGCAGTCCTAATATTTAAGGTAGGCAACGCCTATTTCTATTAACCATAACCAATATCACATAAGTGTAGTACAGGTGTGATACTAGAGTGAATTTTCACAGGTCATCCATCAGGAAGGTGACATTATGCAACTACATGACTTCCAAAATGACATGTACCATATACAATAAGTTGTAATCATGCACTTCCACCCTCCCAAACTCCAATGCACGACCCGTGAATCATGTCGAGCGGGGCATAGACACAACCCGTGAATCATGATCATGAAGCCTAATTTAGTTTAGTGGGACCAAATTACAACAAATAAACCACAAACTCGGGAAGAATGTGTTTCCACCACATACCCCACGATCGATGATATGATATGTGTGTCGTGAAGTAAACCCCACCTAATAAGTTAGGACGTCGAATGTATAGCAGAGCCCTACATTGGGTGCCCATACCCATGCCCATGCCCATACCCACCCATGCCCATGGGTTTTGGGTGGGCATGGGTGCAATATTATTGTTCATGGGTGGGCATGGCTGGGCATGACTGCGATATTATTGTTCATGGGTGGGCATGGGTGGGGCACAATTACATAATCATACAAGACACATTACACAATTACACAATATACATTACACAATTTTTGAATACATGGGTGCAATTTGAATAGCATGGGTGGGCATGGGTGGGCACATGTCATGCTATGTGTGGGCATGGGTGGGCATGGGTGCGCACATGTCATACTATGGGTGGGCATGGGTGGGCATAGGTCACTGCTGATGGGCATGGTCTCGGTATGGGTGCAATTAAAAAGGAAAATGTTGGGCTCTGATGTATAGTCAACCATTTCATTCATTTGTGGTGATGTCATATAGTAGGCATGTTATCCCTATGCAGCATCTTTCCGCAGCCCTCATGCTTCCTTAGTTGCACGCCAAGTTAATTTATTCCACTCATCAGGCAGCACCGTCCCAAGGGTATCAGGCCAAGAGGACGTATTTGCCATGTCACATAGATAATGCAAATGCCACTTGTACGTTGCGGATTGGATCATAGCCTACATGCTACTAATACTGTAATGTTTTGTCCATAACATTCGGTTACTCAGCACTAGGGTGTTGCTAACTTAGGGGCACTTTATATTAGGGCCCATTTGGTGGCCGGCCCATTTGGAGTTGAGCCCACTGCTACCTTAAGTGGGTCTTAACTTTAGTCCTACTTTACAAAGTGGGTTGTTGAGTGGGCCTAGCAATATAAAGTCCATAGGTCCACTTGTAGGGCCCAAATTGGAAAGTCTACTTTAAAGTGGGCCTTTCAAATGGGCCTAGGGACTTTATATTGTAAGGCCCAATCCACGGCCCACTTGGGCTTAAATGAATTATGCCCTTGCTTGAACTAAAGTCATAAAGTCATAAAGTCATAGATGACTATATGATGGAAGTTGGGTGAAGTAAGCCGTAGGTGCGAAATGGGTCTCCACAAACCCTCGACCCTTTTTTTTTGCCTTCGGCCCACTTTTTTCCCTCCAAAACGCCGCCATGTCACCCGCCACGCAAGCTTTCGGAGAAGTGGGCCGACTCTCAATATAAAGCCCTTGGGCCCATATTAGGGCCCATTTGGACAATCTAAGCACTCTGATTGGTTGATGCCTAGGGTTTGGAAATGGGCCCTAATATGAAGTGCCCCTTAGTGTTGGGAATTTGGGGACAATTAGTCTCCTCTTATTATGGGACCACCTTTTCAGAATGAATAGTACTTAACATGGATGGCCTTATCAACTAAAATGAGCTAATTGGTCCGCTCAATTTAATGTAGGGAACGTGATGGGAACATAATGATTGCTAGTTGGTACGAGAGAATACCCGTTGAGGGTTCTTAAAATTCACTCAACCATTTCAATACACCCACACATGTTTATAAAACCATGCAAATAATCAATTGTAATATGGAAGATCTCATCAATTGTGACAAAAGGATTGTCTCATAATGGCCCAATTGGCTCATTTTAGTTGGTAAGGCCATATGGGTATTGTTTATTCTACAAGAGGAAAAATAGTCTTGTGGCTTATCTCTATCACGGAGGCGTTGTGAATGTCTCCTGTGCGGTTGGAGGCTAGGAAGATCTTGGCTGTCAATTACGATCTGACAAATTTAAAGGTTCCTATGCTAAAGACCTAAAGACCTCCGGGGAACTGCATTGGGAACTTAGGGAACCATTTGGGAACCTTCAAACATCCCACACAAATGCTCTCATATAATGGTATGAACAATCAATCCCTGCAAGCGTTGATTTTCCATCCGCCAAAATTTCATCCATCTAAAGTTTTTTTTCGAGTTGCCCGAGCAGTTTCGAGGACTGTAGGATGGGGCTCTGTGAATGGAGGGATTTGATGTGGTATGCCCACAACCACACACCCTTCATTCACAACACCTTAGTGACATGGGTGGCTTATGGTACTGAAAAAAGTATTACATGTTATACTAGAAACACTCATTGGTAGGTCATCATGTTGCTTGCATGACACCTCACTAAATAAGCTTTGCTAATTTTGCCCAATTCAATGTACGGGGCTTGCAGTGCGTAGTCTCTTTGTGTTAGAAATGGAGTGGTCAGGCTAGGTTGTACAATTTTCTCTGTGGGACTACTAGGCCCAAATATTATTGCATAATAAGGTACAATGATATGTGCAATTAGGTATCCCCACACTAATTTATCGACATTCCACACTATTTTGAATATTTATTATCACAATAACAAAAACACATTATTTATATTTTTATTGTGGTTATTATACAAATGAATAAATAAAAATTATAAAATTTTGATCTTTGGTTATGATGCAAGGTAATTTGCATGGGTAAAGAGGCAACTTATTTGCGAAGGTAAATTTAATTATACTTGTCCGTGTAGATGTGACTAATTCCAAGAAAATCATATCTTACACAGACACTTACATTTGAGTGGTGTATGGTTGGTGTGAACCTAAGAACAAACACCAAAAACACATGTGTTGGAAAGATATTAGATTACGTGGTCAAAATTGTTTTATAGACGCAATATTCAACATCATAATTGGGAGGGACCTATATGATCATTTAACAAGAAATAGAATCTTCACTTTTGACAATGAATAGGATATTCATATGAGCTAAAAAATCATTAGTGGCTACAGTGGCTACAAGCCTGGTTTGGATTTGTTAATCTTGCACCAAGTATATGTTTCATATGTTGTGAGAAGTGGGTGCAAAGAGAAAATGGTTTGTTTGAAGTCCCGCTTACAATACTATAGATTTGCTAATGTCACACAAAATTTCAGATGCAAATACCTTACCTCCTCTACATGACAATGGATAGGGAGGAAAGAGGGGGGGGGGAGGGGTGAAGATGATAATTCCCAAATGACAAAAGTCAAAGGAGGCGTGTTGCACAATGCAAACTACCATTGTTGATGTTATTTGTGCTAGAGTGGTCTTAACAACAACAACAACAACAAAAGTGGTACATAGCAATATACTTCCTATATCTTTTTGTTAGTTGGTAAGGACCCATTAAATTGATCACATTTTATGTCAAATTGTATGACAAACCAACCATTTAGACATCATATGTGTAACTATCAAAAAAAGACTTGACATGTTGAATGTAGATATGGTCAATGTCAGGTGGTTGAAAAGGGGTGTTTCAACTTAATCCATTTGACTTCTATTACATGCTTAGGACCCATAAAATAATTATATGTTGTGTTAAAATGTGTGATAAATCAACCATATGGACATGAATGGTGATGTTTTGGACATATCCTATCGCCTCACCATTCCCCACCTTTGTTCACTATAACTCTGAAAGTAAAGGGGGGGGGGGGACTATGGGTGCAACATACCATGATGGCACAAGTCCAAGCTAGTAAAACGAGAGACAACCCAAGGGTGGGTGAGTGGGACACCCCCTTAAAATGACAAGTCCTCACCATATCATATTTTTCTTACAACTAAAAAATGCCACAAGAACAAAGCAACAAATCCACATACCAATCCAAAATAACCTACCTAATTTCACCAATACATTGTTGAAAAGGCCATGATGGTTAAAATACAATTTCACTCAAGATAAGACAAATAAATGTTGCAGAGGTTGAAACCCTCATTTGCTCCGAGGGAAGCTAAGACATGAATGATGAGCGGTGAGCAGAGAGTGGTAACACATGAGTAATGATGCCAAATTTAGTAAATGGGCATGGTTTTAGGGTACATATTCTAAAATTGATGCTTATATTTTTCGAATTTTTAATTATAAAGTAGTTCGTTCTACTTGAACAAGAGTGAAGGGAGCTAATTATTATGGATATTTTCAAAAAATATTAGTCCATTGTTGATTTGTATTATAGTCGTCCACACCAATACATGTCACTTACTAAAATCCTCAAACATGTGGTTGAACACAACACTTGAAATATTATTCACACTCTACAACACTTGCAAGTTCAAGTAGCTGCATGACCTCGTTGTAGGAGTATGTTGGAGCATGTTTGAACTTGTCATTATTGTAATCCACCTTGCACAAAAATCGAAGCACATGATAAATGTGTTTGCAATACACACATTTTTTCTTTTTCTTTCCCAAACATTGAGATGATATTTTATGAAGTCGGGGCATGTGCAATGCAGAATGTCGCCAATTGTGATATGGTATACGATGTCCTCCTTGGAGATGATGTTGATTAGCACTCCAAATCTTGGATATGGAATGTCACTTACTCCAACCATGTAGTAACCGTCTATGAGTCCGGTTCTCTCCCATTTGTATTTGTGAATCTTTGTCAATGTTAATAAATTGCGGCGCATTGTCTTACCGAACCTGGAAGTTGGATGGGCATCCGGGTTTAGTGGCACATGGACATCTGTTCGAGAGATTGGGAGCATTGCAATTGTGGAAAACCTATGGCGAAGTGAGAGAGACTCCCTTTGCTGCAATTGGAACTTGACGTCTTTAAACACCAATATCTCTTGTCTTGAGAGGTTGATACCTATCTTCATCGGCTATGTGTTAGGTACATTGCCAATCTAGTACATACTTCTTCTTTCTGCCACTTACACGATGCTTAATGTTGTTAGGAAAAAAATCAAAACTCATAGTCCACATTATTGGTGGAGCTTTCTTCAATCCCTTGTACGTGGAAGCAGGGGTGTCATGTTTGTCAGTTTCAACTTTGGCACTATACAAAGTCCATGTATTGGCTTGCAACACCCAACATCTTTTGGCAGAGTTAGGTGGCAATCTTGCAATGTGCCAATGAAACAAGATGCAATAAATCTCTAATATTGATGTGATGTGTCACACCATGCTTTGCAAAATTCAAGGACTCTTTTATGCATGCATTTTTAGGCTCCGTGTTAGGACAAAGCATCAAGTAATTCATTGTTGTTGGGTCAATGTGAGTCGTAATCCATATTTGGCGGCAAATCAAGATTCCACTTGGTAGATCCAAATAGCTTAGAGTTCCCCCCCAAAAAATCATAAGTATTGAGATCTTCCGCCCCTAGACAAAACTTCATGGCATTTACAAGTAGCTTCGGATCTCCACGGTTGGCATCAATCTTCAATTTCAAAGATGCAAGGACATTTACCAATAGAACCACCTCTCAACCACAACCAATAATTTACAATTTGCATGATGCAAGGATTAAATTGTCCGCTGTCACTTTGTACAAATAAATCATCTTGTTTCTAGACTGTTGGAGACACTTGTTGTGCACCGTCTTTATAAGATTACACGTTGGCATTTCCATACGTTCATCCATGATATTTTGCAAACAATACACATATTATAGTACAATGTACATATGGATTTTCAAAATCAAAGAACATTGCAAAATACATAGTGACGATACACTTACAAAAAACAAATGACCACCACATTGCCTATAATAGAAATGCCAAAACCCCAACCACTTGGAGAGCCTGGTAATGTCTTGTTCTATGGTAGCTTCCAAATAACAACCATCATGAACGAATGACACGATATCGAGTTTTGACTTTGTCCATTGTTTTTACATCCTTTTAATCCTTGCGTAGTTGGTTGTGCTAAAATCGGAAAGGTGCCTTGATGTATTTATGCATCACCTTATCCAAGCTCTATAACCAATGGAAAAGACAAGTGCACTCATAACTGTTATTGGCAAACTTGGGTCACCTTCACCATATATTTCTTGACTACATTCCAATTTGCTTGAGTATTGTCCACCATGAAACCCTTGAAGTTCACATTCAACACTATGTTTTCCACCATGACTATATGATAATGTAGACATCTTAGACTCTGAGGATGAGGTAGAAGTAATTGCCAAGCATGTAAGGAAGAGTAAACGTAAACCTGCCTTTGATAACAATGAGTTTAAAACTACAAATGCATCTCAAACATTGGCCATAGCACCAACTCCTAGCCTTGTGGAGGCACTCCTAGTCTACGCATGCCTCACTTGAGTTCTCGTACTTTGAAATCTAGAAAGGTTCCAAAGAAAATCTGAATGGTGCTTTCCAATCCACGCTAGTTGGTTCAATGATGTTGGAGAAGATTCCAATTCCACAATGATGGAGAATGTTGCTGATGAGAACCCACTTATGTTGAAAACATTTTGTTTGTGTAAAAAAAATGAGGAATGGTATTGGACATTTCTTTCATTTTGAAATTGATATATCTTTGTTGCCATATGATGTATGCTTGTATTTGATTGCTTCATTCATGTCCTTAATGCTAGGTGGGAAATGGACGGAAGATGAAGGTTTCTTCGGAAGCTGGCAACTTTGGAGGTTTTAATCTAATAATTGTTGACTTGCCAGAAGGCCTACCTATGCTTGTTGTTTCTTCTCCTCCCAATGTAATCCCCGTTTGGAATGAACATGAGAGCAAGAACATTGAGGCATGGTTTGAATTGCTTTGGCATATCTCATTGATGATGGCCCTTTGCTTTTGTATTTTCACGAGAGAAAAAAATGCTAGGGATGATGTGAGGATATTCATAGCCTCTTACAGTTTTTTCTTATGAAAATATTGGTTAATTTCTAACGAGTTGCCATTGTGTTCTTTGCTAAACACATCCATGACGGTACACACTGAATTGTACCTTCCTTTCTTCCTTCTTGCATTTCTTCCTTTTCATTTTGTAGCTTACATTCTTTGTTAATCTCATCTTCACCAATAAATGTTTGTTAGTGTTTTCTAGAGTCGTCATTTCCGCATTATGTTGTTCTTCTACTCAATTCCCAAGTCAAAATTTGTTTTCCAAAAGATGTGTGCATATATTTGGCACCACAATGGACATATCAAAGTGGGCGTCCGATAATAATTTAGTCTAGAATTGGCCACAAAGTCCAGAATTGATTAAATATTAGTTATAGAATCAAAACAAAAATATGATAGTCAAATACTCATGCCCTAATGATTTCAAAAAAATATGAATCTCTTATCATAAATATCTAATTGGTATAAAAATAGACAATACCAAAAAAAGAATTGGTTTAGAACCAAGAGGATTGGATGCATGGCTAAAGTTTTCGTTTAAGACCTGCTTACTTTATGGCATGTTTACACTACACTAAATATTCATGAGAGTGTGGGAAGAAAATTAGCATGGAAATAATTAGTGTGGGCCACACTAATTTTCTAGTCAAGGTGGAAATAACATGGGTCCAAGACCTTGGGTCATCCTCTAAGTCTTCATGAAGACTTCTGACCAACACATTTAAATATTGGCTATAGGACATAAATAGCACAAAATGAATTAATCACCCACATTAATTTTGTAACAAAACAGTTAATGTGGCCACATTAATTCTTATTATGAGCTAAATAGTGTATTATTACATGACTATTTAGTGTAGTGACATCTAACCATGAATGTTGTTTTCTAGAATCTCTCATTGTTTGAGAAACGAGTGGTGGTCCCACTCCATTTTACACAAGGTCATTAAAAATGGAAGTGAGCATGGGTGAAATGGATGAGAAAGTGACTTGAAAATGAATAGTGCTTGGTGATCACCCTAATTTTGTGGCAAGAGAAACCAAAAAAAAGTTACCATGTCAAAAGAAACATTTTATTTATAGAGACATGTGATTTCCATAGTCTTGATCTATAGATAATCTTCATTTTTCATAATTTACTTTTTGATTTTCATTACAAACACTATGTCCCGGTCTAAGTCTATTACACACTATGTCCGGTGACCAAGGCTTTCAAAATGTGAGGTGGATTTCTCTTGGTCATGGTCTTCAGTCTGCCATTTTTTCTCATGGCCCGTGGTCACATTTATAAACCGGCCCTTACCAATGAATGGGGACAACCACCGTCTAGTGACAGATGAACCAGTCCAGTTTGAGAAATAATCGGTTCATATTCAAGATCAAAAAAACTATTGATTCTCAATAGTTTACATAATGTTCCTCAACTTATTAAAGAAAAACCGAAAGATGTCAACATGTAATTGGTTGATATTGGAAACACTAGGATCTTGACTGATTATGCCCAAAATCTCCCTGGATATTCGGCCCTACTACATGTGATTGGCAAAAGTTGTAAAGGTAATTTGCCCTATTATAGAGGACTACGTCTTGAGCAATTTTTGTAATTTATGTACATTGGCATTTGGCAAGAAATATTTTTCTCTATAGAGGAACCAAAAAATATATATATCTCATGATTTTTTTAATTTAATTTATCCTTTTCTATTAGTAATAAAATTTTAAAGTATTTTGCTAGAGTGTGCTATAATAGATTTCAAAAGGTCTCATTTTAAGTATCAACAACTCCTATCATAGAACGAAATCTTGTCTATCCATCGCTTCTTAGTGTAACTTTACAAACTCATCATGTGTCTTGGGCCCTGGGCTAAATCACATCTATGTTTGGGCTAGGCCCCACCCCTCCCACTCCTCCTTCACTGCCCAGTCTCCCTGCCACACCTGCATGGGAACTCTTCCCATTGGGAACCAATATGATAATACCCAGTCACTTAAGTCATTAAGCTCCTTTGGCATGTGAAGGAACTCCGTCAATTAACTTGGGAATGATGGAAGTCATGTCAACTTGAATATTTGTGATTTTGACTAAGGTATTGTCACATTGGTTCCCAACGAGGACGAGTTCCCACCAGTGATCGGCGAGATTTTTGGGCATAATCGGTTGAGATCCTAGTGTTTGCAAGTCCAACCGGTCACATGCTGACATCTTCCGGTTTTCCTTTATTAAACTGGGGTATATTCTATAAATTCCTCTAAAATGATCGGTAATTTTCCTGCAATCTTGAACTTCAACCGGTTATTTCTCAAACTCAACCGGTTCATTTGTAACTAACTGCCGGTTCTCCCCGATCATTGGTTCCCACATAGGTGCAAGCAGAAAGATTGGACAGTGAAGGAGGCGTGGGGGAGGGGTGGGGCCCAGCCGAACACACATGTGATTTAGCCTGGAGTGTGTCTTGGAACCAACACCTTATACTAAACCAATTACACACTAACTTGGTTCTACACCAAGTATCCTCACCGAGTATCCTACACTACCTCCAAAAAGAAAAGAAAAATATCAATGAATTTCAAGCCTTGAAGGTCAATCTTTCCAAAGAATATGACAACATCTTGCACGCCATCCCATTCGGTCATAATACATCATCTCTAGCTAAAAGGAACTTTATCTCTCGTATCGTTGACCTTCGGTTGTTGATATTTGACGTCCGACTGACTCAATTCCCTAGTTTTTCTGATGAATTCTTCTTGACTATGTTACGATTCATCCCGAGGTACGTCTCATATATCAAATAGTATATGAAAGTACTGCGCTAAATAGTATATTTAGTGATATACTACTTGGAGTTACACTTTCCTATATACTTTTACGATTGATGTAATTTTTTTACCAAGTAAAGATGTTTATGTTCTATAATGTCCAAACAATCAATTCGACCTTTGTTAGTAAGAATTGAGATGTACAGTAAACATATATAGCATTGCATAATTTTAAATAGTAAGTGACACTAAATATCTTATTTAGTCTACCAAATGTACGTATTATTAAGCCATTGGAAAGAGGAGGATGGACTAGTGTCCAGGGAGATTTTTGGGTAGTATGTCGAGATTCTAGTGTTTCCAAGTCCAACTAGTTACATCTTTTGGATTTTTTTTCATTAATTTGAGGTATATTCTCCAAATTCCTCTAAAACGATGGGTAGTTCTCCTGAAGTCTTGAACTTCAACCAGAAACTGAACCGGTTCATCTATAGCTAGCGATTGGTTCTCCCCGTTGAGAGAGAGAGAGAGAGAGAGAGAGAGAGAGAGCCTATCATTCATCCAACGTAAAAGCACATAATTAGTATGCAACTCATATGCATGCTACTATTTTGATTTGATATGACATCGGATTCAGTTAACAAAGGCCTTGAATTAGTCTAGTCCAAGTCATTAAAGATAAATTGGCCACAAACTTATAGGGGGTCAAAATCTTATGTTGGATGGATGATAGGTACGCACATATGTGATAACTCCTCTCAGTTATGGATAAAGGGGTGCTAGTAGAAACAACCCTCTACAAGTGAAGGACCACCATATTTCTCACTTGGCGCTTAGATTAGTGGTCCTAAAAGTGATGTGGTTCTAAAACCTACCTCTTATTTTCATTCTCAAAGTGTCAACAAGTGAGGGTGATGGGTGCAATAAGTAAATCAATGTTAGAAGCCACTAACTATATGTGGCATTAAGTACAAAATAACATCACTTTGGCCAATTATAGTGGCGGTGTGTGCGTGTGTGTGTGTGTGTGTGAGAGAGAGAGCTGACCAATCTTGTCTAGATTGAACTCTTGTCAGAATAGGATATGTTATCCCTCTTGTAGAGTTAGGTTTAGTAGTGACAACATACATCCCTTTGCTAGTAGGGTCTTGATATTCACAGGGTAAATTATTTTACATTCCTCTTTATCTGAGTCATGTTTAGGAAAGATAGATTACTGTCCCCACTATGAAACCCTTCTATCTGAAATTGTATGGTCAAATATTCAGATAATCAGTTCAGAGTAATTTTTGCAGCAGTTTGCTGACAATCTGCAGTTTAAAGTTACGGTACATCCCCCACTCTCAGATGGTTGTTAAGAGACTCCAACCCTTTGGCAGTCGGGTGGTGCTTAAGAGTTCTGGTGTGGTAGTTTACCAACAGTTTATAAGAGGAGACTATTCTGTCTTAACTTCCGCAGTAAGCCGCATGATCAGGTAATCATAATATCTCACTACCAGGTATTCACATTCCAGTAATAAGTCTGAATGAGAGTCTTATTTCCATACATCTGTCCATGACGTTTTTATCTAATTCTGGTTTAACAGGATTGATGTCAACTCCTGCCCTTATTTGTTCAGAGACAACATATACTTACAGATTATCAAGAATGTTTAGAACAAGTTATTGAGTATAAACTTGTTCATACAAAACTGTTAATCAGATCAATAGTACTTATGCAGTAAAGCGATGACCAGTACAAGTAGACTTCAGAAATCTCGTTACAATTATACATATCAGAGCGGCATTCTCAAGTGGTATAGTTAAGGTGTGCCTTAAGTTAATACTCATCCCTTCTCATTAACTAGTTTGCTTCTGTTGGAAGAAAACTGTGAGAGGACTCTAATTCATATTTGCCAGGTTATCATGGCTTTAATCATAAGGACATATTTCCATAACTCAGTCAGTATTCTCAGAAACTGCGTACCAGCAAAGATTAGTTCACAACAGTTCACAACAGTTCGCTGTATTATATTAGTACCTCCACATAGTTCAGATACCCCAAATAACAGAGCAGGTACTATATCAGTTTAGGATGTAGAGAGTAGAAATTGTTTTTTCATCAAGAAAAATATAGACTCATAGTAAGAAATCCAAAGTTCAAGAAAATTTTTTAAGCCAAATTTTTCTTGGGGGATAACTATGAGTGGACAGTTCTTCGGAAGGTGCGCAGCACTTGTAGAAGAGGTCCTCACCTGTGCCCATGCTCCCCACATTTACAAGAAAAGTTAGTAGAGCGTACAACAGGTGTCAACGAACCTCTTACTTGTTATCGATGTCAACAAGGCTATTCCTCTTCCTTAGAAGTAGGTAAAATTTATCCACTCTACATATATGTAGGAAATACTGGTATATTTCAATGTAATATAAGTATAGTCTCATCAAGAATTTACGAGTAGTTTGCATCCATCAGGAGTATAATCAGTGTAGATATACTTCAATTCAGAATTAACACCTTATACTCGTCTTTAGATGAGTTAACTTTGCTCATCTTGCTGATGCTGTCTTTTCTGGAACTTAAGCAGTTCTCCTTGATCAGTTTATATGATACTGTTGAGTCAGATCCTATACTCGCATTCAAGAGGACTGTTCTCTCTCTTTTTCAATGCTTCTCGGACTCAGTCTAGCAATTGAGCATATGCTTTCTACCACTACCGGTTCGGCTGTGCTCACATATCTACAGCGTCTCAGTTCTGAACCACGCTTCCTCCGCAGAGTTTCTCTCCCAGAACACTGTTTAAGCAGACAGACAGAAAGCACCTGACTCTACGCGCTCATTTCAGGAGTACTGTCAGGCATATCGTGTGGGCGAGGATCATGTAGACCCGCCCCGCATCGCTATCTTTTTATACTGTTATTTTTTCCTTATTTCGGACGGGCAGCCCGTAAGGGTATATTTGGAAATAGGTATTACAGAATTTCAAGAATGAGAGAGAGAGAGAGAGAGAGAGAGAGAGAGAGAGAGAGAGAGAGAGAGACGATGCCAATTGCATGTGTTGGTGTGAGTTGAGGGATGCTTCACCTTGAATATAAACGTTGGTCAATCATTGAATATTATCTAAAGCAACCATGTAGGAGTTTTTGTAGGTTTTTAATCACTTGAAATGCCTTGTTATGTTAGACTTTTTGATTTATTTATAATGGACATCTATTATAGTTAGGAATTCTTGGTTAGATCTATCCTTACATTCAAGCATAGTTCTATCTTAATACATCCTCTTGTTCAAAGGCCAAATCATTCTTCTACATATATATGTACCTTTCAAAACCCGGGAGGGTGGGTGGGACCATCCCTCACAGCCAAATCATTGCATAGCTATCTCTATACCTTTGTAAATAACTCATCTTGATATGGATCTAACAAAGTTAAACCTTTGAGCATCATACTACTAGGGTTGTAACATTTGTGTCTTTACACTATGCATTGCATTCCATATCCCATACGTACATAATCAAACTTCAAAAGGCATTTAAAGACAAGTGTAAAATAAGCTAAACTTCAAAGTTCAATCATAACTCAATAATGTTTTGTATCCTACAATATTATGTAGAATATCTATACATTATACACATCTTATTTTTTAATGAAGAAGGTATACAAAACCTAAAAGAGCCGTCAAACTTGTGAAGGGTCTGCCTCACATGTGCCCATGCCACCAACCAAATCCAAAGAGAGGGTTAGTAACATACACGAGGTGAATAGCAACAGAACCCAATTATTATCTATGTCACACATTCAATTACAACATAATCATATATTTTGTATCAATCCATACTCAATACTCCCATTGAGTATTCTACATATTCCATAGCCATTTGAGATTTGAGAGACCAAAACTTGCGGTAGTTACCATACACCTCCCACAAGTCCACAAACTTTACCCTAATCCCATAAGTTACTCAAGGTAAGTCGCTAATGCGGCTTAACCTTGGAAAGGAGGTTCTCATATCTCCCTCCACTTAATATAGAATTAGGTAAACATCCATGTCCGTAGATGCTTATTGCATGATCTATGGTGGATATTTTCTAGATAAAACTTTATGAACCCGCAAGTAAATAGTTCTTTGGGATTATATTTTATTGTTTGTGCAAGTCATTTATGGCAAAGTAAAAATAGAGAGAGAGAGAGAGCCCACCTCATGTGTTGGTGTGAATGAGATACACGTTCAACTTGTACTCAACCACAAGCTCATATGAAGCGGGATGGTCTCCATATCCTTCACCAGTGAGAGATTTTAGGTTTATGGTCACTCAAGCTCTAGTGGAAAGTATCCATTAGCACACTAACAATTTCCCTATGAAATTAATGTTCAAACATGAAAGATGTGGCCCTATATTTGCCACTTCCACATACTAATTCGACCAATGGATTGAATTAAGGCTCTCTCATATTTTGCATCAAATCCACCTCTAAGAATTGGGTCTTTCACACAACCAAGAGACCACGACAATCCAAAACATCACAACCATTGACTTATTATAACTTATCGTGTGACAAAACCCACACAAATACGATGAGTTCTCTGCATATGGAACAACAATTGCCTGAATATCTAGTCGTATATCTCCTCACACCAAACCCTAAACCCTAACCAATTGGAGAGCCCGTCACCATATAAAATTCAAGTTCAAATTTTCCATGGTACGGCCTTCAGATGAGTTTCAAGGGCCCTCAGATTTTCGCGGTCTTGACTCTTGATCATTGTGTTAAAGTGGCCCCTCAAGAGTGGCTTCCAGGATATGCTTTTAGGACACAGAAGGCTCTGGGAATGAGGACTGTAAATTTTGGCTACAAGCATATAAGTACACTTATAAGTACTTATAAGTGTAGCTATATAAGTACGTATAAGTACACTTAAAAGCTACACTCAACCCTGGCTCCTGGTGAGCCAAATCCAAAACAACTTCACCTGTTTTGCGCTCCAAGAGACTTAGATTTCAAACTATGGTTACTCATGCACATGAATTTACGTTACCCGACTCATTAATTTCCAACCTTGCTTCTGTTCCAAGCCTCGCTGACTACTTAGGGCCACTTCACATATGAGACTGAGAGACCGTGACCATTACATTTCGAGCACTCTCATTGGTGGAAAAGGTGGAGCCGGTCCAAGTTCGCTTCACACTACGCTTGAGGGGCCAACGGAGTATGTGATTGCAAGATGGATGGAAAGTCTACATGGGTTCCTAGGTGGCATCGGATGGATCATGTTTCATGGTCACTTCGACTATTTTCAAAAACCGCTTCTTGGAGGTAGGCCAAACACAAAATTGGGAGACCATGGTACTCCGAACGCTCACAACCATGTGTTTATTCTATTTTATCATGTGTGAAAACCCACATGCATAGAAGTTCATTGAAATAGCATTTGGTTGAGGGCCTGGTCACATATGACTTCACACTACACTTGAGGATCCGTGACCACACTACATGATTTTGGAGGTGTGTTGGGACGGCCTTTGGACACTTTCTTTTGGGCTCTCACAATTTCAAGGTCACGGCTCTTGGCTCGTGTGTGAAGTTGCCCTTACATCAACAAGTGCCAGAGGCTTACACCATGCAAGGATGTATAAATTACTACTGACATTAATTAGTGCTGCTCAGTTGAACGTATTGGCAAATACCATGCAATGATAAAGTGTTTGTTTTGTTTTGTTTTTATTAGCTCTGCCCTTCGGTAAGAGACCTAAGGTGGGGACTATGAAATGAGTCAAACTTTGGCAACAAACCACAACTGGTCACATATGATGTTAGTAGCTCACTCTTCAAGTGGAGTTTAATTACAAGTGACGATTGATGAAAATTGGTTTCTAAAATGAACCAAAGTTTGGTCTTGGTCAGACAACCAACCACAACTAGCCACAACTAGCCACACGTGCAAGATAATACCAAAGCAAAGCACTATTACAATTAGCCGTTTGTTTTAATACACTTTACACTACTTTTCGCAAACCACAAGAGAGAGTCGTTGTGTTGTGGTGCCCAACCATGTTAAAGTAGGTGAGCTTTTAAATGGTTACTCTTTCCAAGTTGCCCACTTCTCCTAGGATATAAGCCTTACTCACATTTTTGGAGCTCATATGAATATCTTCTGAAAATTATCAAAGTGAAGTTTCTCATGCTCATCAAATGGTCATACCAATATGTTGACAATTGAGCTAGAATGGTTATGATATTTTGAGCAAGCAATCCAATCTCTTTTAAACACATCTTTTTGGTATACGTTCTTGGAGCCACACCAAATCACATACCATCTCAAATACATGTGTCCACTTAACAAAGGTAATCAAATGAGGCATGTCTACCCTAGGGTGTCTAGTACAAACCTAAAGGTAATGTGGCCATACTATGGGCACTTCAAGCTCCACACACTTTGGACATTGGATTTGGATGGGTACTATCTTCTTTGATTAGCAATTGCAAATCCTGAAGATTGTCATTCAAAGTTTGAGTTAGAGTTGAGATGCAAAAACTTATAGGATTCCCAAATGAAGACTCTATGTCTCTTTAAGTGATCACACCAGCCCTCCAAATTGTGTGAACAAATGAACCTACAGTAGTCTTTTTATTTTGAGGACATACTCCATTCTCAATAAACACGTGTCTTTGTGGTGTCCATTCTTAACTACAAGCCTTGTATATCCCACTCAAATATAAGTTTCCATTTACAAATGGCGACCACATAAGCCCAAAACACTTTATCTTCTATAGGTTTATGGTAGATTTATCCCAACTTAAAACCTTAATAGTCCAAGGAGCCCCCACAGGGAAAATTTAATTACTCATTTGTATTTCACACCTACATGAATGCATTATTAAACAGTCTTGCCAACTACAGTGCTAACTTACTGTATTTCAAGCATTCTATCTATGTAGTGTACCCTTCTGATCAGTGTAACACATATTTCTTCACTAAGAGTCAGGTTCAACAAACACAAATACACTAGTGTTTGACTGTTCACCCTTTTTATGACTGTATCACCATGTTCATTCTTAGGAAATGTTGTGTAAGAAAAAAGCCAAGCTAGCATCAAAATTTATCTATTATTTATTAGTATGTCATAAATATTTTAACTCAATATCACAAGATGTCAAATCAAATTACACTGAACATGTGAGTACGTGTGACCCACACAAAACATCGACCCACATAAATTGTCTTAGAATCACTGAGCACCAACAAGAGAGGGGGTGTCACATGACACTTGATGCTACATGACAAGTCACAAAAACCACTCTAAATACATGGCACACCAATATTAATGCAACAATAGATCAGATATTTAGTGTAGTATGTACTTCCATTCAGAAATTTATTTGATATCACCAACAATTACAAGCAAAAACTCACCATCACCCTTCGTATTGAGAAGGCTCCATAGCCTAATATGCTGGTGAAAGGCAACTCCATCACTGCATGAACAACTTCTCCAGACTTCCGTTGAGCCAATTTCTTCTTAGGTACTTCGATTCGACAAAGTAGATTATTTACTGCCAGAACTCCATCAAAACATGATATCATTTGCGTCCAAATTTTGTCCGTTTAGGTGCTCAATACCACTCCATTTTGCAGCATCCACTACGTCTTGCACAGTGCAGACTTTTAATACACTACACTGTAATTCAAATTCTTGCTGTAAGCATAATTTACTGCCTCAACCTTGAGATTTGTAATTCCAATTCTCGCTCACATGACTGTTTTTCAATTGATGACGTAGTTGGTCACACTCTCAAGTGTACCACATTCAAATACCTACACTTGATGATCCAAGAGTCGCAGTTATGCGTCTCGTTTACCAGACATCTTCATTCCTGATCTAACTTACTCTTACTTTCAAATCCTGTAGTTAGGTCAAGAGAAATCCATATTTGTCTGAAACTCATCAAGAAAGAAAACCTTGATGTTCCTTAGTTTGCTGACAGTGGACCCACTTCCTGCACATGCACTTAAGAGGATAAACAGTTCCTGGAATTTACTAGAATCAAATATCTACCTGTAATAATTGGTTAACGTGGACCTCATGAATGTCTAGTTGGCAGTGAGGTGTGACTGCTATTACTACATGTTGAATCTTGGTTTAACTAGTCATCAACAATAAGCAGCCAATTAGCTCAGCTACAAGGGTTAAAGTTCCACATTACTATGAGGTTTTAGATATCACCAACCTAAGCTTTGCCTATTCCACCAACCACTGCAGCATGTATAGCATCAGCCAGATGTGGTACAGTTCTGCCGCTCAATCCCGCCATGCTGATACGCCTGCTCCCATATAAACCAGACCACGAGAAATTAATTTGTGTTCTTGAAGTTGACTAACTTGAGGTCATCCTGTCTGAGCACAAAACAGATAGTTATAGCCTACCTTTAGCTTACCTTTAGGGTAAACCAGCTCTACACTTGGCAACATGCATCCAACAATGTGCAGTAATCTTAATAGGATCACACTACCCCAAAAGACAAGGACATACCCATCTGAGGTCATGTAGATGTGGAATTCGCGGGTCATAAACTGTACTTGTGCCATGTTGAGACCTGTAAAGGTGAACATACCAATCTGCTTGAGGATGTGAGTCCAATCTTCTGGTGTGCCTGCCAAAACCCAAACAACACATGTCATGGATAAAATTTGCATCAGACTCTCCACATTGTGATGAAAAGTAAACCCTTTGTAAATGTATCTAAATGCAGAATATACATATATATATATAAGGTTCTTGGTCATCCTAGAGCCAAGTTGTTGAGCATGTATGCCTAACACTTAGGTGACCCCACTCGTACTATATTGGAAGACTAATAAACTTTAGAATCTAAACACAATTCCAAATTAACACTCAATAGGAACAGCAATGCAAAGTGAGCTACAATTAGCTGAAAGGAGGAGGGAGAATGACAATTGTAAGCGAGGGTGAGAGTGATAACACACCACGGGCCTGCAAAGCATCATAGAGTTGATGGCGCATGCTGATAATTCGATCAGCCATCCCCTTCAGCTCCACTGTCCAGTCCTCAAATAGGCCCCTAGAAATTAAGAAATTATTCAGCTCAGTCACTAATCAGATCTCAATGGCCTGGCCACTTTTATCATCTGCAAGACTCTAAAAGGCAAGATTCACGAAAACATTATCAACCTATAACCCTGAAGAGTATTAAATTATGAGAATCAAAATGAAAACCAGAAAGTGGGAAACTTCCAGTATGTTATATATTGAACTTTAAATGGCCACTTTCAAAGGCTGTGCACGATTGGAATTTGATTAAAAAGCCAGAGCGAAATATATTGAAGAAGATTATCAACATTATATCGTCAAAAAATGGAAGTATTAAGAACATGCAAAAATATTATCAAAGTGTCAAGGGTGTGAACTTCCTGGACTCACTCACGTCATGACTTTTTACAAAATTGTTGACCCTGGTGCCCCTACACACTTCCATGATTCTTGAATGGATGTCCTTTGTCCCAGAGATGTTTGTATTTATCAAGATCATTCATACTGCACCATACTTCATTATTTGAAAGAGTTAAACTGTTAACTGAAATGGAGCTACACGGATAAGAGGTCACCTGTCACCAAGGATAGTTGCAGCGATGGCAGCACCATGAGCTGGTGGACTGGAATACATGGGACGAATCACTTGCTTCAACTGGCTATCAACTCGGCTTGCCACTGGAGCACTCCGACACACCTGAAACATTTGTACCAATGAGTCAGAACTCTAGAGTTTTGGACCATTGCACAAGCACTTAGTATTCTATTGACATGATAAGCAAGAAGGGGAAGAAACTAGACAGAGGAGAACCATGACAACTCATGAGTCATGACAACCATATGCAATTACACCTGCACGGATGGGCTCTGAAACCTCATGCTGGAGGCATATGCTGTTCACAGTGCTAGAAATAACTCATAAAATGTAAAAAGACATGTTAAAGAATCATGTCATGTGTCTTGCTGTTGTATTTTTTAGATGTCTGAACAAAGTCAAGATGTCGCATCAAAATTGCAATAAATTATATGAAACAGTCATTTTCACATGTGTCACTTAATTTTCTTGGAAAGCACCAGAACCTAAAGACGATAGACTTCACATTGAAATTATGCTTAGTTCTTCAAAATACCACTCACAATACTCAAAGCACCAACTCGTTCTCCATAGAGTCCCATATTCTTAGCATAGCTTTGTGCAATCAGGCACTCCCCACCATCTGCCACAAATGAGCGGACAGCATGTGCATCCTTGTCAAGACTCCCACTCGCAAAACCCTGAAGCATCAACACAAGCTCTAGTTCTTCAAACCCTTCCAAGTCACAATAGGAGGCATTAGTAGCTTATGTAACCTCACCATGCTTGTAGGAACACTGGACACCTTCAGTACAAATATACCTTTGGCCATTCATGGTAATCAATTGACAACTTCTAGAAGTGGTACGGAACCAGATGCAGGTAACAAACCTTTGGTCTTTCAAAAGACAATGAATGCTCAATGCTGTCTTTAGTTACGACCAAAAATTGAAGTACATGGTAAGAACTATTGCATACGGTCTGCTGAACTGATTTGGAAGCAATGGAGAATTACTCTTTGAGGGAAACTTCTATGGCGTGGATGCAGATAAATAGAGAATAATAATGTATAGAGGAGTTGAGTACCTGGTATGCACAATCGAAGAAAGGAAGCTGCTGCTTACTACGGATAACCTGACGGATACCCTCCCACTGCTCATCTGTTGGATCAACACCTGTAGGATTATGTGCACATGCATGAAGTAGCACAACTGCCCTATCTGGGGCCATTTTCAAGTCTTCCAACATCCCTGTAAAACCGTGTCCACGTTTTCAGTCTCTTCCTTAAAACAGGAAATGATGGTGTATATTCCATGAGTGCATTCTTTAGAAACAAGAAAACTCATACTTTTTTGTAGAAGCGATAAAAAGTTGTTGATCTTTCACTTTCCCATGATATTCCAACCTTCCAAGGTAGGAAAATGGGCAAGCTGTACTACTTCTATGCAAAATGAAGTGATATGTACATGGAGAAACCAATTGCACCTTCGTAGTCGAGCCCACGAGTATTGGGATCATAATATCTGTAAGGCTTTATTGCAACTCCTCCCAACGGGAAAATTTTGTTGTGGTTGCCCCATGTTGGTACGGGCAAGAGAATAATAGGCTGCGATAGACAACCAACATATTTGAATTCAAGGTGACAAACTCGAAGAAATTGAGGAGAGACTGATATGTGTGACACAGAAACTTGTAGAATTCATATACTCCAGAATATAACTAAAATTTGTTATTTCATTAGATTCGTGTGTCTTCAATATGTTCTAGCAAACCAGTCCAATCCATCACTGGAATGATGTATTCTGTCCTATTCCTGTCATTATTACCTCGCCATAATGTCTGGACAAAAATTCTGCTCCAACTCGCAAGGAACCAGTTCCAGATAAAGCCTGTACTGTGGCTACACGGTTCTCTGCAATGGCCGCACTGACAAGATACAACCCCACCTTCAACTTGTTAACAAGTAGGAGCACATCTACATTTTTTCCTTAACCCGGCTTACTTAGTCATCAAGCGTTCTTCACTATCCAGCAAAAATCAAGGTTAGACACAAAGCCACCGGCACTGGTGGTTGTTGGTTGCAGAATACTTGGGTACAAGGTCTTCAAATCCTGAGAATCTGGGTGCTAATACCTGCACCAGCTGAAAATTTCTATGGGCTGTCAACATCGTTCAATTATGCTCTTCACCCTAGAAGCTGGTTTCTATTTCAGTATCTAACGTATGAGTACTCTACCTTCATTTCTCTCTCGACAACTCAACAATCAATCTTCCATAAACTAAAGAGCATGCCGCAATCACTACAATATCAGTCAATGGTTTACATACTTGAATATTGTCCTGCTTACAATATAATACTTAGTTCGTATTGAATAGCATGATCGGGCAATCCTACACTGAATGCGTGAGAAAATCTAAATCACTCACCTATTGGAGCCTAGAATGAGCTTTGCACTTAGCTTGTTGAACTGTGCAGACCCTGTGATAGGCTGATACTCCTTGTTTCTTGAGCTGCAGCACAGAAAACAGAGGCCAAATCAGGTTTAGGTCAATACAGCGCGCGTGAAAAGTGCATGAAGGAGGAAGAAAAATAAAAATCAAGAAAAGGGTTACTTCTGCTAGGAGCTGTTGTAACAATGTGATAGGCAATACTGGATGAAAGCCAGTAAGAGACAACACTCATCCGTTTGGCTGTCTTCTGAGTGCAACATCTTCTCAAGGAATATTAGGCAATTATTTAAACCAGAGAACAAGTAGAGAAGACAGCAGTAAAGAGGAGTCAGACAAGGTACAGCATAACTTCGCACATACATGAAAAGAAAATGATAAACATAAATAGGACTCAGAAGAAAGCCAGTCATGACTTGGACAAATATGGAAAAAGTAACAGCAAAGACGACTTCAACTGAATTGTACTTCTCTTCCTGGATATGGAACATACAGTGAATATACAGACTTACACTGACGAATTCTAAATCATCAGGTCAGGAACTAGCAAGCCCCAAAGATGACAGCCCACATCACATAGTGTCAGACATTGCCAATTCAGGGCCACAAGACCTATGATGTTTCATTGAAAACTCCTTATATCCGACAATTTTTTACATTCATAACACTTTTGGTTTACAGGTTCAATTTCTTTTTGATGTGGAGTTGCTGAATGAGTACTTTTTTCACAACAAGCTATCTGATCAGATAGCACTCAGGGTAATATCTGATAAGATAGCTTGGGTGCTATATTCACCAACACTTGTAAGCAAGTCCTCCATTTATATATCACTATACGGATGACAGCAAGGAAATGACATTAAAATCAACAGTACTTACATATTGCCAGTCAATTTACGCACAGCACACAATAAAACACGATAAAGACACAGAAAATAGACCACATTCATCGACAAATGCCTAAAAAATACAGTTTCAAAATCTGGCACAATGAAGACCAGCTAAATTCTGCTAATGGTTGCAAAGCCTAGTCACGCATCGAAGGGTACAAGGTATGATCACAAAACTCACATATCTGTCAGTAGCTTTTCTTCTGCCCGCCGCACTACATCGAGGACGAGTGGTTTACCCTCCTGCATGTATTGTGCATCCCGGTGGCACCTCAAATGTTAGTATCGATGTTCATCATGTATATAAGGTACTAGGGGCCAGCAAGGATACCACTTCAACTACTGTTGTAAATGCAGTGAAAAATTACCTCTGTTCGGTACGCTCCAACACCTAAGTTCACCTTCACCGGGCTTTGATCTTTGTTGTAGGCTACAGTTACCTGCAGATAAATTAAATCATCTCATCAAAGACTTCAATTCGGCATTGCTACATTCCTTACAGGCTGTGAAAGCTGTTCAAAAAAAGGTGCTATGCAATCTCACGCAGAAAGGCACGTAAAGTTGATTGGAGATTTCCAATCCTTATCAAATCCTTTAAATGGTTCTACCACATCGAACATTTTTTAACACGTTCAATACAATGCGAGGGTGTGACTTTGAAAAAGATGGAAAGAGAACTCACACCGAGGATCGGATCTTCAGGTGCTTGCTGGATGTTCTCAAACACAGAAACAGCAGCCATTGTTGGACATGCCTCCAGTCTCCCGTCTTCCTCTGAGACCACGGCAGATTCCCGAAGGTGGCTTGCTAAGGTCGCAACTCGCCTTTCCTGCGCACTGCTGAAGCTGGCCATCTCGTCTCGCTTCTCAGTGCTGCCTGTGGAACCCAGAAAGAGCTTCAGGCGCTGTACAAACTCAAAACAGGGCAACAATAGTGCGTGATTGAAGGCAAGGTGAGTCGAAATGTATACCTCCAGATTGATGAAACGATGAGAAAAGAGGACTTCTACAAATTTCCGGTTTCCCGGGATTCAAGATCTGGAACTGGACAAAGTCGATGTACAGAAACTACGTGAACGATCTGCAATTGCAACTTTTAGAGGAGACGAAAAGAAAATTGAGAAAGTGGAGGACTGAAATGCGCGAAGTAAGAAAGTACCTAGAGCAAAGAAATTTACACCTCAAGATTGATGTAACGATGAGAAAAGAGGGCTTGTCAGAAAGATTTGGTTCTCGATGATTCGTAATTTGGAACTGGACAGAGTTGATGTCCAAAAACGAAGTGAACGATCCGTGATTGCAACTTTTAGAGAGAGACAAAAAGAGAATTAAGAAAGTGGAGGACTGAAGCGTGCGAAGTAAGAAAGTACCTAGAAATCCAAAGTTACACGTAAAGATTGATGAAACGATGAGAAAGAAGAGCTTGTCAAAAAGTCTCGGTTCGCGAGGACTCGTAATCTGGAACTCGACAAAGTTGATGTACGACGACTACGTGAACGACCGCTGCAGTGATTGCAACTTTTAGGGAGAGACAAAAAGAGAATTAAGAAAGTGGAGGACTGACTCAGCGTGCGGATGAAGAAAGTTCCTGGCAATTGTATCCGCAGAGTTTAGGAGTAAACCTGAGTCCATAAACTTTCCTAAACAAAAGCCTCAATCCAAAAAGACCTATATCAGAAAGCTCCAATAATTCCTTAAGATGAGCACCATCATTCCTAACGTGTGTGTCTCACACTAGCATCATTTATGGTTAATGAAGAGTCAATTAAAAGTCAGATGTCTGATGATGACCAGCTCGCGGGCCGCAGACAGAAGAAGTAATAAAACCCCATTCATCACTACCGCCCCGTGCGAACCTTGCAAGCAACTAATCCCATTCAGAAACTCCCACGAAGAGTCAACCACACGCTTGTCTTTACACCAAGATATGAAGAATAGGACTTATCTTAGGGGCTTCACAATGCGCCCACCGCCAAGTCCCATGCAAGTATGACCTCAGAGACACCAATTTAGCTTCCGTATTGGACTCTCTGCCAGAGAATTGGAGGTTGACTTGGCAATTCAGAACAACAGCGAGCGAGGGGGTAAAGAAGATTGGAGACATTTGAGGATTAGGGGAAGTACCTGCGTGCAAATAGGCCAGTTTGGATCGAGTAACTTAGTGGATTCCCTGCCGGAGCACGGCAATCGTAGAATTGAGAGAGAGCAATAGGTATGAGCCTGGAGAGTGAGAATGGAACTCGGAGGAGTAGGGATTGAAGCTATCTTATAATGTGATCCGATGAAGTGTGGATTGAGGAGAGCATCGGTGGCGACGGTGCAAGGGAGAGGAATACGCCATAGCCGTCGCCAGTCAGCAAGCGTTTCCACCTGCCCATGTCCGGTACCCACGGACCCTTGCCACCTCAGCGCAGATTGCTCCCACCTCGGCTGCCAGATCATCCCAAGTACACCGTGGCTCGTGCTTCAATCACAATGCTGAGGGCCACTTCACACACGAGCCAAGAGCCGTGACCTTGAAATTGTGAGAGCCCAAAAGAAAGTGTCCAAAGGCCGTCCCAACACACCTCCAAAATCATGTAGAGTGGTCGCAGATCCTCAAGTGTAGTGTGAAGCCATATGTGACTAGGCCGTCAACCAAATACTATTTCAATAAATTTTTATTCATGAGGATCTTCACACATGATAAAATAGAATAAATCAACGGTTGTGAACATTCGGAGTGCCGTGGTCTCCCGGTTTTATGTTAGACCTACCTCCAAGAGGTGGTTTTTAAAAATAATCCAAGTGACGATGAAACATGATCCATTCGATGTCATGTAGGAATCCATATGGACTTTACATCCATGTTGCATTGACATACTCCGTTGGTCCCTCAAGCGTAGTGTGAAGCGAACTTGGACCAGCTCCGCCTTTTCCACCAATGAGAGTGCTTGAAGTGTAAGGGTCACGGGCACTCAGTCTCGTGTGTGAAGTGGCCCTGAGCAGCACAATTTTTGTGAAAAACCTGAACCTGTTTCGAAGGCTTCTCATTCACATTGCGGTCAGGTTAATTTGCCTGCCTCTCTGGTTCCCACCACCTGGACGACCATATATGTTTAACAAAGCTGAACATATACATTGGTGGTGGCAAAGAGCAAATTTTCTTTTTACACCTCGCTCACTTTCGCCAAGTTCACCAGTTCCGGAGTCCGCAATGAGAGGTGAAAGTGAAGGCATACGCCTTCATGTGTAAGGTGTAAGAGGGAATTATCACATACAAAGCATACCTCTCATTTATCCAACATAAAAGTCTTGAAACAGTCTGCATCCCGGATATGACTTATTTTTAGTTGATTTGACACCATAATTAAGCTTCAAAAGCCCAGAATTTGTCTAGTCCAAGTCATTTGAGATGAATTGGCCACAAATCTTAAGGTCAAGTTCATATCAGGTAAATAAGAGGTACGCTTGTGTGCGATCAATCCTTCCCCTTCTGGGCACTACAAGCAGCAGTGTTTTTTAGTTAATAGTTGTTCACAGATGTTGTTGGTTTTATCCAATCCAGCGTCGATCATCTGTCAAAAACTGAGGCTCTTGTTTAGTGGACATTCTCACTTGGTTCTTCATGAAATTGGCTAATGCCCAACAGATTGCAAAAGCAGCAACCTCAATTATCACTTCCTCACCCTCTCAGTAGCAGTCGGAGTGGAGGCATTCCCAGTTCTTCAAATTCGTAGCCATCCACTTAAGTGAATCAATTCATACCTCGCCTTACCGCGATCTTTTTGAGCTCACAAACCATTCTCTTGAGTCCAGCGACTGAATCCGGTTACTACGTTAGTCCATTGTTGTCCGAGAGGTCTGTAAAGCCCGCCCCCCAGTGATCGGGGAGATTTTTGGGCATAATCGGTTGAGACCCTAGTGTTTGCAAGTCCAACCGGTTACATGTTGATGACATCCTTCGATTTTCCTTTACCAAATTGGGGTATATTCTATGAATTCCTCTAAAATGATCGGTAATTCTCCTGTAGTCTTGAACTTCAACCAGTTATTTCTCAAACTCAACCGGTTCATCTGTAACTAACTGCCGGTTCTTCCCGATCATAGCCGCCCCCTAACCACTTGTTACTGTGTGATTGAAAATTTGCAGTACCAACTCATTCCGACAGGCCACACGGCTGCGATCGTGTGAGCAACCTCACTCCTGCCTGAAACTAGGCCCATCCCATTCTAATCCAACTTTCGGCAAAACCAGGTAGGTCTTCAAAACCAAACTTCCCTTACAATTCACTCTGCAATCCACATTACAATTTAGCACGTACTCAATCCAACTTTGTTCAAGCCCTTGTTGAAGATCTCGTCTTCTTCAGAGTCGGCCAAGCTCACCGAATAACAGGCCTTGCTTTGCTCGCTCGCACATCCATTTGTCTCCCTGCATAAACAATCTCACACTCAAGCCGATGTCTTGAACCACAATAAATCGAGTTCAATCTGTTGTTGGCACAATACACCTACACGCCTTGTTAACATTCTTAAAACAAATAAACAAAAAAAAAAAACCCAAGCATCCAGGAATACTCTACCCACACTCAATAGCCATGCTGGAACGAATTGTATGTGAATACCAACAACCGAAGGCCGATCAGAAGGTTCCAAATCTCATGTATTTTCCATTTGGCCATGCAAATCGAGTAATTAGTCCTTTTCCAAATCTAAGAGTCAACATCCTATCCCATTTCACCATCTAAACTATGTCAACCTGTGCTTGATTGCCACCACCTTCCACAATCGGGAGCTATTTACACCATGGACCATGAAGTCATCCCAAGGCCCTGTAAAATTTGTGCTTGGTTGTTGAACTTGTCTTGGGACCACTTCGGTTTATACCAAGGAAAAAATGTCAATGACCATGGAGTTCGAGGTCCCCAAAATTCTTATTTTAAGACCTACATTATTCACTAACATGATTCAATGGGTTTTGCGGTGGGAGAGACAAAAGAGGTGCTCTTGTTGAAAAAGCCAGGGGCTCATGGTAGAGATATGTTGTTATAATAATTTTTTTATGGAATTTTCTTGAGAAGTGAAGAGAGGTGAAGACAAGAGAATGATCACACTTGAATTTTTTTTCCAAAATTGCCCTTTTTGGACATATATTAAAAAAAATCAACACATTCACTTTTTGGTGCATGGTCATTCCTCTTGGTCCACATTCGGTTTTCACCTAGCGAGGGGTCCAAAAGCTTTGTAAATTGATATTCTAAGAAATCGGACCATGGAATTTGGACCATCATATCGGACCATGGAAAAATGCCATCTTCCATGGTCCACCTTCATGGTCCATGGTTTAAACTGGCCCTCATATCATCATTTACGAAACATCCCTATCATTTCATATTCCTCTCATTATCGTTACTTTCACTTATCAGTTTGGAATTATAAACACAACCTTCTTTAAATTCATAGATGGGCACACCTCCATATATCACATAATATCATTCAAATGTGTTTGTACTATTGGTGGGGCTAAGAATAAGCTAGACATTATTTGGAATTATACTTTGTTTATTCTTCCAACAAAGCATTGTACTAGCAAACTCAAGCTTAAAAACCAGATGAAGCAGTATATTAATGTTATATGAACATAACGGCTAATAGCAGCTGATTAATATTCTAATATCACGAACCCTTATTGCTCAATGCATTTACATTGGATGATGTTTGACATCACCCTAGTAGTACCTAACATATTTCATCTCTCTATCATGTTTCAACTCTCCCAATTTTTTCATTCGCCATGGTTGGGTTACAAAGATCATGAACAATACTTGCCTTTTATGTCAACTCTTCCTCTCCTTTTAGATGTTGGGGATTCTTTGCAAAAGAGTCTTGAGCTCATTGCCCTTGATATTGTTGAGTTGCAACAAACTTTGTTGTGAAAGACTTGGGAAACAAGGTTCAAGACTTCAATGTTGTTGCATTTTCCTCACAAAAAGGACATTGGATTGATGCGAAGGGGTACTACCCCCAACTACAAGACCATAATGAGGTCTCAAAAAACCCCAAATTTCTTGGACCAAGACCCCTATATAAATCCACCCTTGATGGACCTTTATTTTGCGCTCAAGATTGGACCCAAGCGTGAAGATCAATATCTTTAGCTAGGATTTTGTTTTATCAATGTGAACCATTGAGACTTGGTGGGAAAAGGATGTCACATTAACATCATTTCATTTTTTCTTACCTTGAACATGAACTGCATTGTCAATCCCTTGGGACTAAAATTTGCACTTAACCAATAAGATCCCTAAAATTTAGATTTTTTTGGTCCCATGCCCTTAAAATAGGGTTACATTTCATAGCAATGTACAAGACTTGAAAAAATCCAAACTCAAACAATTGTATTGGTCGAGTGCTGAATTTTGGATCCAAAAAGTCCGCACTAAGTAACATGTCCAAGTTAGGCAACATTAATGTGACATCACATATCCCCCAAATCAAATTGGTGCCTCTTTAAAAAAATACTCCCACTAGTTTGAGAAAACAATCTTGAGTGTAGAAACAAGGTGCATAAAGGAAGTGTTTTGGACCCCAACTTTCTTGAACACGACCCTAATGTAATCCACCCGCTCCGTGGGTTTCGTCCGAGACCGGGTACCCGAGCTCGGGTGCCTCTTTGATGGAGCAAGCCTGTTAGGGCAAGCCCAGTGGTCCTGGATCCGCATATGCATCTGCACTTTTTCATCCCTAATGCAGATGTAGATCCAGGAATGTGGCCCAGTGGTCCCCCTAAACTCAGAATTTGGATGAAAACTTAAGCAGGAACTGACGCCCTCCCTGCATAACGTCGACTTATGCAGAGAGTCTGATATTTGAATAAGACGCCCATCATTAAGGGTACTTGTCAGATAAGACAAGCCAACTGCCAACTTCGTAGTGCCTGGCTTCCGGTACATGGGTAGTTTAGGATAAATTAATCTGGTGGGATGCAGGCATGACTGGCCGACTTACCTGCATCTGCTTCTGCATCCGGGATGGAGCCCACTTTCCGTTCCCGGATGCGGGTGCAGGAAGTCACTGGGTTTGCTCTTATCACCCGTGCCGCCAATCCGTAAATCACGGGCCATAGACCGGGTACCCGAGCTCGGGCGTCTCTCTCATCACGGAGCAACCCCTGTCCTGTCCGCCTTTCCCCTTCCCAATGAAGCTCCCCTGTTTTATGCTCTGCTCAGCTTCGTACCACACTGATTGCTCTTCTCGCCCTTTTCGGCCTGCTCTTCTTGCTCCGGCTCTGTACCTTCATTTTTTTTGCATGCAAGGTAGAATTCTCTTCCCTACTGCGCTGTTATCCGTTCACTATATACACATACCGAGCTCCGTAATTTTTGCCTTGCCCGCTGTGGTTGCTGTTTCAGGATGATTGACGTTTCAAGTTCACGATGCCTGCTCGTGGCTTGAAATCTGTTTAGGTTTTTTACTGAAATTTCCTCCCGGTGCGGATGGATTCGTGTTGCTGAGTGTCATTTGGTCGTGTTAGCCGTGGACTGGATGGTTGTCTGGTCGTTTGCTTGCGGAGGTTTAGGCATTGTGTGTGAGTGGCGGAGGTGGTTTACGATGAGGAATGTGTGATAGGCATTGTTTTACCAGTATGGCGGACATGCTTGTACAAATGATGATAATCTTACGGCTGTCTGTGGTGTGTTACAATGATCAATTGCGGTCCAGTTTGACCTGATTTCGGGGAGAGCGCGTATATGGCGGCAATGACTTGCGAACATGACGAGTGTAGCGTAGAGTTGAGATAACGTATGCGCACACGATTGCGTGTGTAAATGATCGTGTAAAGTGACTATCAGAATTTGAGTGCTGGATGGATGGATGGAATTGAGCAGAGCTGCTCTGTTTCTTAGACGGAGGCTACGAGTCTTATTATTACTGATAAGAGCACAGAGGAGACCATCACATCATCATCATGCCCGTCAATGAATAGAAAGAGTTTGAACAAAGTGCAGTAGAGAAGAGAGTGATGGTGATGGCGAGTGCAATGCGCAGGGTTATGCAACAGCATCATAGCTCGCAGCGACGACGACATCTGAATTGGTCTGCAGCTGGCCAATTTAACACAGACTCCAGGAAACTCATACCTGCAGCACAACCTCAGATAGATGACTTTGAAGATTGGGGATATTCTTCTGCTATCATGAAGCCAGAAGGATTACTCTATCATCCTAGGGCACGGAACCATGTGGGAGTGGGGGTGCGATCTATCTCGCAACTCATCGCAACCAAAGGCAGCCACAGGCTTTTCCTTGTGGATACTCTGGCATTGGTACGGTTGGCTCTCTCTCTCTTCTTTCTCTTTGCAGGTCTGAGTCCTCCAGCTACTAGAATTCACTTCATGATTCTGTTTCATCCAAGGTAGATGGGCCTTATTTGGCTATTTGTGTTGTGTTTGCTACCTTATGGTATTCAGATTCGCAAGGTCAACATATTTGTGCGTCTGCAAATGTATCAGAAGAAGCCAAGATGAATCCCATAAAGTTGCTGAGCTTATTTCGAATTGTTAAGAATCATCAAAGTCCATTGGTAGTGACCATAAGAAGGCCACATAGGTCCCCTCAATTTTGTTCACTATTGACCCTAGAATTTGGTTAACAAATTATGAGCACATAGTCCAATTCCTTTATTAAACACATACTTTTTGAGTGTCCATTCTTAGATCTGCATTTATCCACCCACCACCCAAATTTAGGTGTCCAATCAAGATGAGTAACCGAATTAGGCCTGTTTACCTTATGTTGGAAACTTGCAGGTTGTCAATCACATGTAGTAAGATAAGCGGGCCTAATTCGGTTACTCATGTTCAACAGACACCTGTATTTGCACGGTGTGTGGTTAAGGTATTCACATAAGAATGGACACCACAAGGTATGTGTTTAAAAGAGGAGAGATTGAACTATGTGTAAAATTTGTTAATCATTCAAGGCTCAATTGTCAACATAATCAGGGAAACTTATATGAGCATATGAATGATGCCAGACACTTTGACAGAATAAAACATGCACATGAGCTCTGAAAACTATGAGGAAAATGGCTAAGGGTAGAATTTGGATTTGCTAATTTTCTCATGATAATTGCATGTTTCATATCCTACAAGTAGATGCAGAACTGAAAGTGCCTGTTTAAATCCCGCTTACGTTAACACTGATGGAAGACATCTAGTGACAAAGTACCCAGGTAGTTTATTTGCAGCTATTCCTACCCAAAACATCAACTTGACAATATTGACTGTAGCTGTGAATAATGGCAGCTTAGTGCTGCTTCTAAGAGGCAGGTGTGTTTGCCATTATCTGGACTTTGACATGCCATATTGAAGTGTCTTCGGTCATTAAACTCATACTTGTTGCCCTACTTTCCCCTCCTATGGCTTACCTCTCATGAAGGATCATCCATCTCGTACATCAGGAAGCTTACTTTGAGAGTTGAGATTCCTCAAATTCATTCAACTCAAAGCACTCCTAATCTAGAATTTGGATGTGGGCAAGCTCAAACCTTTGAAAGTAATATTGAAATACATGGTTGCTGTTACAGGTTAAAAGGTTAGAGTCCCAGGGCTTGACATCAAAACAGGCTGAGGCTATCACAGCAGTCATTACAGAAGTTCTTAACGACAGCCTGGAGAATGTGGGCCAATCCTTCACCTCAAAGAACGAGATGCAAAGGGTTAGTCTCCTTATTATCACTTCTTTATCTCAGGTGTTTGTAGAGAAATTTGATTAGTGTTTGGCAGCAAGGACACACACTCCTTGCTGTCTACTTTCAGCAAGGGCATGTTGTGGGTGATCAGAGGACACAAATGAGGTTGAACTCAACTTATTTAACTTCTGATGTAGCAATCAATTTGCAGCTCGGTTAATTAGATTCTCTACATGACCTTCATGACATGTTTCTTTCTTCCCTGGCTTGTTGCTGCTGTTGGGTTGGTGATCTCAATCTCTGGCTCACACTCATTTAGCCCAAGTTTGAGGGAATTGTCTTTGCCAACAAAAGACATACTGACCTACTTTTGTTTCCTTGTTCATTGTTATTCGCCTGGCAAGTTCTGCATTTGCAATACCGTCTTGCTACATTCTGTGCATCTGGGATCCAAAGTCTTTCGAAATTTGAACATTTTTTCCATACTGGCTTGGTGAGCAGAGTGAACTGATAGCAGATGCTGCTCTCTCAAAGTTTAAGGGACAAGTGCAGAGTTCTCAGGTACTTCCTTGCATATTACTTATTAGTAATCTTTCTATTCTTTTAAAAATAGAGGTAGGAGCAATTATATGAATGGATTTTCTTCATCCGAATCATGTATAATCTGCTATGCAGAATGTCTTCAAAGTCCTACACTATGAGACATCAGAGCTTGGTATGTATGTATTGAATACCTGTCATTGTATCATCATCTCACCTATCACAATTATCTCAACATTTCCTCTAGGTTGAAGGGATTAAGGCTAACTTATCTGAATTCTGGAATTGACAAGTGTGTTTTTGTGTGGTACGTAGGAACATCACTTTGCCATGCTGCAGCAGGAGACAGAGAGGCTTCGCACAGACATTGATAAAATGCGGAATGAACTCAGGTCTGTAGAAACATCACAAACGCATCCCTGGAACATATGAAGGCTCTGTTGTGTACTGTTCTATTGCATAACAGCTGCAATTTATGAGTAACTTTGTATGGCTTTATTTGAGACTAGCTTGTATTGAGTCTCCTTTTAGGAAGCTGTAATGTCAGCCAGCTTTACCAAAGTAAAAAGGTGAAACCTTGTCCTTGTAATAACCTAGATGAATATCTGAGATCCTGAGAAAACCAACATTTATTGGGTCCAATTGTTAGACCTACTGCATATTCCACTCAATTGTGATTTATTGCTTCAGGTTTTTCTTTTCTTTTAAAAAAAGGAAATTTTTAACCTCATCTCAATGACCTATGTGGTCTTATTTTTTGTAAGTTGGCTGTATGCAGATATGCAATTGACAAAGTCACATCAGGACAGCGATTGGATTTAAACCTGGAAAGGGGGTAAGGTAGTTATCTTTCAGTGCAGTTTCAGTTTTGCTCAAACTTCATGGGGTCCATGTGTCATCCATTACTGAGAGGTCGGACCACCCGGGACTTATGTGAATAACTCGTGAAGTTTCAACTTTATGTGAAAACCTAAATATTTCAAGAAGTGTGAGATTTGTATGTGGGATCTCGTTGGGCTGTTATTATTTAGCTAATAACTACTGCTTTGTTCCCTCACAGGCGAATTCGTGAGGAGCTAGCTACTCAAGCCACTGAGACTTCAGATTTGACCAACAAGCTGGACAGGGTAAGTTCAATCTTCCGTCAAGAAACATGGTAGTTTCTGTTTGTTTCTGACATACAAATAGACCTTGTACTGTATCTGTGGGGAGTTGCTTATGGGCTACTTTATGGTTGAGACGTTTAGACTGGCACATGCCTTGGCACGAATGTATTTGCATTCATCAATACCTTTGCTGTACATAGCAGGGAATACTTTGGTTGCTGGAAGTATTGATAATGAATATGAAGTCCCGAGTCTAGAGACTAGTGAACAATCTTAGTGGACATGATTAGGATTATCTGATCACATAGACATTTCTAGAGCTTGGAAAAGCATACTGGAAAGTCCCTCTGGTTGCATATGTGCCACCAATGACCATGTTGACTATATCCACTAATTGCTAAGCCATTTTACACCGAGGAAAACATTACATGTGGTGGTGGGTGGTTGAGCAGGAGATTCACACACTTAAAACACAGCTTGAGGCTGCCAAGTTTGATGTTATTAAGTACTGCATAGGTAAGTGATCTACTGTTTACCTCTGGTAAATTTGTGCAAGCGCACAAAAAGTTACTATCAAATCTTTCTTTTCTTGACAAAAATCAATCTATCCAAGAATTCTTAAGCCAAAGGGAATCTTTATGAGAAGGCATCCATTTTTAAAGCCAGGGAATTGGTCTGTACTACATGCTAGAAGAAAGCTCAAATGTGGGATGAGATTAATGCTGAGTGTCTGTCCGCATCTCTCTCTATTCAGGCACTCAGATGGCTCACTTTAAATACATGGTGGTGTGTTGGTTGCAGGTTCAATTGTATCAGTCACAGCGGTTGGTCTTGGTCTTCTCCGCATTATCATGTGAAGACCATCATACCACAGGGCATGCAGGTTGTTAGAATGTGGGCATTCTTTGGGGTGTTGTTTGTGAACCCTTTTATCATGACTTATGGCAGGTGGTGTCAAAGTATGCTGACACAAAGTGTCAGTCACCTCCTCGACAATCTGTTAATGATTCTTTGTTGAATTTCAAGAAGCTCAAGCTGGCCTATCTCCAAAGGCGGGCACTCATTTCACTTTCCCTTACCCCAAATCAAGCAGCATTATTGGGACATGGAACGATTTATTCTGAAACTAGTAGATTTGGATTTTTAAGATTCTTCTCTGGTTGGACTCGTCTTCACCTGATGGTCACGGGTCATGACCTCGCAGAGCATATTGTGACTTTGTTTGGTTGGAACTTTATTGAGTGACTTTTCTTATTGGCATTTACTCAAGGTCACTTGTCTCTAATCTCCAACTAATTTGTCCTTGGAAAGACTTTGCTAGTGTGGGGTGGACATTAGAGTTATTCTTAAAAGTCTCTCAAAATCTTATGGTTTGGGAAGGAGTTTTGGCCCACTTTTGACATTTCATAATGTTTAAGGAGTGTTCAAGTAGTGTCAGAACCCCCAATTTTAGTGCATGAAGGGTGGCCAAAAGATGGTTATATAACATTGAATGTCATGGTTAGAAAGTTGAACAGATGGTGATCTTCAAAGGTCACAGACTTATGGTTGATGTTCTCAATTAACTTGGTAAAAAACTTCACGTAAGCATTTTCAAGATTAAAAGCAAACAATTCATTAAGTTATCAAAGGATCAAATAGGTGCCCCCAATTATGTTAACTATTGTGTCTAGAACGCTTGGAAAACTTCAAGCACATAGTTGATCTCTTTTCAACACATGTCGCATTGGTGTTTGTTCTTAGATTCACACCCCACCATACACCACCCAACTGTAGGTGTTTGTATGAGATTGTAGACTGAAATTAGAAGTGCATGAGGATGTGCTCAGCACTTCCCAATGCATGGGCAAGGTTGGGCCATGGGCAGACGCAACAGAAAATTCTTGCAAATCAAACATTAAAAGCTTTCTTTTGGATGAATTGACATTGGGAATAGCTTCAAAGATCCCGTATTAGTCTAAAGCAAGTCATCTGAGATGAATTGTCCATAAACCTATTGGTGGTCAAGATTTTATGTTGGATGGACAAGAGGTATGCTTGTATATGAAAATTTTCTTTCGCATGTGCCCGCAGCCCGACATACCTCGCCCATGTGTCAGGAAGCACAAGAGTGTTCACATCTGCAAGGGGTTCTAGTGTGAGGGGGTTTACATTATTGTTTAACATCAAAGAAACTCCAAAACTGAGCAATTTCTCTTGGTTGAGAACATAATGTTGGACCCAAGGAGTTTACAATACTTAGAGTTTAGGTCCAAGAAATGAAAAAATAAAGTGGTGCTAAGAAACTTATGTATTTGAGGAAAGTGGTCATGGACACAATTCGTTTTTGCTACTCATCTCATACTAATTGTGTTTCATATCCTACGAGAGTGGGTGCAAAGAGATGTAAAACTTGTCCATTGCAATCATCCTTTGCGACTCGGCCATTGTGACTCATGGTAGGAAAATGCATAAATAAATAGTTTTGGTTGCCAACCAGAGGGCTTTGGTTATTCATTGTCCGAAAACCGTAGCCAAAACATTTGGTTGACAACCAAAATTACACATTTATTTAGTTTCTGGCCATGAGTTGTAACATATGGGTATAATGGACAAGTTTTCTTCTAGAGAGCACCAAGTGTCAATTTACATGTTTTCTCAAAGATCTTTAAAATACCATTCCAAGGAAGCACAAGGCTTCTCTTTCTTTCCCGGGATTTGGGGTCAAGGTTGTAGGTTGATAGCATGGATTGTCCCCCAAGGTAGAACCCTAAGGTAGAAGTGCCTTTTGCATACACCATAACATTATTATGTAGTGTGTGTTCGTTCATGTGGGCCCCGAGAATATATCCATGGGATGCCTTGGCTAGTGCAAATTCAAAAACGGGGCCCACATGAATGAACGCACACTACTTAATAATATTATGATTTTGAGCACCATAACCCTTACCTGACCTAGACTTCAATGTTTTATGCAGATGAGCAATTACATTATGAGTCCAGCGGCATTAAGATGACATAAATCATAAAATATCTAAGTTCTCAGAAGGTGTGTGTGCCTAAAAGTGACTTCACCTTTAAAGTGACACCCATGTTTTATTGTCAAAGTGCCAACAAGTGAATGTGACGGTGCATTAAAGAAGCCAAAGATATAAGCCACTACTCATATGCAGGAGTAAGTGCAAAATACCACCACGTTGGTCACTCATAGTGGTACTATAAGAAAGATGAAAGAGATATTTAAGAAGAACACCAACTTTGGTCAATCACATTGGCTATCCTAAGATCTATCCACTTAATGAGGTGGCATAAGAAGTGTTCCACAAAAAGCGAACAATATCTCACCCGCTAGAAGACTCTGACACGCTATAACGTTGATTTGTATGTGTTTTTCACCTAACAATCCAACATCGATGCACTTAACCTATGTGTGTGTGTGTGTGTGTGTGTGTGTGTGTGTGTGTTTTCGCACAAATTGAAAATTCAATTGCAGAGAGAACCCAAAATACAACCAACCCAGCCAAAACAACATAACCTGAGTGGAAATTAAGAAACAATGCTACACTTAACCTATGTGACACCAAAAGACCCAATGTCGCATTGTGCTTTGACGATTTATAGGAATCACCATAACAAACAATAACAAAATTAAACCAAGAAAATATACATCGATGGGCATGACTCTAATCCATTTGCTAACCTAGGTTGATTTATTTGACAATGTCCAAATATGGGGTAATCCCAAAATTACTATAAACCCTAGGGGTGTTGCTTTAAGAACCGCATACCTTTATCAAATTGTTCAAAGTCACAAACCTTGTTTGATCCTTCCTATTCACATAGCCCCCCCCCCCCCCCCCCCCCCCCTGAAGTAGACAATGTTGGTCATTGACATCTTGTAGACTTCTTCAACCATTGACTTGTATTCTTAGTGCTTAAAATTTTATTATTAGTGTTCATGTTGAAGTACGTAATTGCCCATTTTGAGGGGGGGGGGGGAGTAGGCCTATTATGATTAGAGTCACTAACAGAATTGGGCGCTTCTACCTTAGTTACCCTTGTACTTGCCCTTAAGGCCACTTTACACTAGATTTTAAGGGTCCGTGACCATTGACATCTAAAATCTCTCATTGGTGGAAGAGGCCGAGACCATCTCACTTCACTTTACAAGGCAAGCCAAGGGCCTAAGGGACCAAGGAAGTTTGAATGGATGACAACCTAACATAAATTAATGAGCCCTCCGAGGCATGGATTGGACAATGAATCATGGTTAGTTATATTTTGTGTCAAGCCTACCTCAAAGAGGCGGGTCTATTACAATGGATACTTCAAAATCTCACAACACTTGATGTATTATAACTATTGTGTGAAAGAGTCCACATGAATAGGATGGTAAATAGCATATGGTTGAGAGCCCATATGTGTATTTCTTTACACTACACTTGAAGGTTTGTGTCCATACAAAATTTGATCTCAATTTTTATTTTGTAGTCTTTGGATGGTGTCAAGGGCCCTTGCAATTTCATGATCATGGCTTTGGTGATAGTGTAAAAAGTTCCTTTGGGTTTCTCTATTTTCTAGTGAGTTTGATCATGGATCAAAAAATCACCATAATTGTATTGCATAATGTTGATACATAGTTGTTGCCACTTGTGTGCATTATAACTAACATATACAAACCTATGACAATTATTCCCACAGAGGTTTGGCCTTTTTTGATGTGAAAAACTCTAAGGAAAAAATTAAAATTATTTTTAAATTCATTATTTGATCCCAATAGCAAAAGAATAAAGTAAAGGCGACTACACCTCAATTTGTGACGATTTTTCAAAGAGCGAACATGGGATCCTCTTAAGTGGTGATATAGGTGTGCCTATAGTGGTTGGTGTTGTTGAGGTATAGAGCAATGATTTTTCAATCAATGAGTTCACATATTATGTCTTAAAATAATACTAAAAGTGCATGTTTTAAGAGAATATTGAACTATTTTGCACCCAAAAGCAGGTTTCCAAATAAAACAATGTCTAAGGTAGGTGCACTTATTTTGGTTTATGACTTATTGTGAACACCTAAAATTAAGGATATAGTGGACACAAAGCATATGTTAAATATTTCCAAGTAAAGATAAACAATGGTGACATATCATGATTTATGTGCACACATAGCTCATCCATATTTGGCATAAAGAAGTGTGCGGAGGCTCCAATATAAGGTAAGAGGTTCTTAAACATGCATTATTCTCTCTACACTCACTTCTAGTAGGATACATAGCATGCAATTAGTGCCCATAGCCACTTCTATCATAATTTGTTTTTTGTTTTTTTATCTTGTCACTAAATATCCTAGCCATTGTCCCAAGGGGTGGACTCTTAATACCACGTATGAAGTAACGTGGGTGTAAGGAGGGGTTTTATTTGAGGCACTAGTGTACATAAGTACATATGGGAGAGGTATTAATTTTCTCTAGTGTGTACATTGAAAAAGTCTATTAAGTATTTTGAAGTAAAGGTAGATGTACAAAAGGGAGCACTAAGGTTTATAGAAGTTTTTTACAATAGATGTGTTGGTTTCATTTGATTTGCATTTTCATCCAATGTTGTCATGTAGTGATAGTCCTCAATGCCTCCCTTGTTCATTCTTGTTAGGGTTCGCATTTGGGTTATGGAACAAGCTAGAGGCTCTTGGAGTGCTCATGGACTCCCACGAGTTTTGCTCTCTAGATTGTGGCTAAGTTGTTATGCTCTTTTCATTGTTTGTTAGATGCAATCATGGAGTTACATGCTATGATTGAAAATTTGTTTAATGAATTTCTCATTAGAAAGTGAACATGGATTTTACATGTAACAAATGAATATTTGATGCATGATTTATATTTTGTATTAGTAGTGGAGACATTTATCAAAATTAAATAGAAAAGCTCAGTATAAATACATGAGTCCATTTTCTAGCTTGTGGTTAGTACGTATACATTTCTTTTCTATATACTTTTCTCATATATAGGGAGTTATATTTCATAGTGACCCACGCACATCATTTAGGTTTCCAATAAAGAGTCCACCCCCTATACCATTGTCAAAAGTAAAGATCCTCCAAATTAATAAATGATCGTATAGACTCCCCCCCCCCCCTCCCCAACAAAATAAATAAAAAATGAAAGAATATAACAAACTTTGAGATCATAGTCCAATCTCTTTTCAACATATGTGCTTTTGATGTATGTTCTTAGGTTGACACCCAACCATACGCCACTCAAATATGGTCAGGACTCTATAAATGTTATAGGTCGGGAGTAGCAAAGAAATAACATAAATAGAATTATAACAAGTAACACTTATAGAAATCATACCGATGATTAATAACATTTATAGAAGTAACACTTAAAATTTCCAAAAATGAAGAACATGAGGTTTTATAAAAATAAAAAATGAAAGTACAAATGATAATACATAATTCAACTAAACTAATTGAAAGAAATAATTTGTATAGTAGTAACTTGACGAGATTCTTCCAACTAAACTAATAAAAAAAAAAGGTCTATAGTAGTCTGACGAGAAGCTTCCAAATAATGAGATGAAACTTCCTTCTAAAGTCCTTGAATGCTCCTGATGTGTGATAGGGCATCAGTTGGTCTTTGTTCAAAGTATTTCTTCAAAGTCTATGACGCTCAACAACACTCAATCCTACAACTTCTTCTACCACATCAACCATAACCTCATCAACATCAATTTCTTAATGTGCAGAGGAATACATATCCAAAAACCCCTCATCAGTAGGTTCATAGGGGTTGTTTAAATCAAACTCCATCTCATAATTAAGGTATTCATGAGCATTCAACACGTCACTCATCTCAGTATCAAATAACAACAACATCAATTGATGAAGTAGAATAGCAACTTCATCAACCTCTACCAAGCACCTAGCTTCCTCTATCTCCTTCTCAATAGAGATTGAAAGAACACCCGTGTGCCTCCAACAATGTGATTACATGTTTAAAATGTATGCTCTCATATATTTTTACCTTGATTTTCTCAAATTTAACACTTATAGAGGTGCAATTAACAAAGAAGGGAGTAGAGCATGTTATAACACTTAACACATAACACTTACTAGTCTTACCAATTGTGTTTTTGTAGGGGAGTAAATTTTTTTTAACATATATGAAATTATAATGCTTATAGGGGTAACACTTATAGAGTCATGACTGTATAGGTGATTGTTGAAGTTCATAGACCAAACTAGGCACATCTCCCTTAGGTAAGACCATGGAATTGTCAATTTCACACTTCAATAAACTATATATAAGGCAGTAGGAGCAAGTGTGGCATGTAACTTGGGGTCCCACGTTCTCTCAATCAAGAGGCAATATCATATTGGGTTATTCAAGAAACACTCTATTCAATGCAAAAGGTTAAATATGATCAAGTTGGGCACCACAAACCGATGCCCCTTTATGACCACAATGTGTCATGGAAAAACAATTCCCATTGAAATTTCATAGGAAAGTGAGATACCCAATAATTTAACATGTTTTGAGTTAAATGACTTCCGAGGCCACTTTGAATTCCTAGTCCAATGAGATAAATTGAAATAACCTATAAAGTCAAATGTTTTGAGTTTGAATGGATACTGAATTCACTTTGAATTCTTGATCCAATGAGACATTGAGATAACATGTAACTCAAATGTTTTCAGTTGAATGACTTCTAAATCCACTTTGAATTCCTAATCCAACGAGGTAATCGACATATAAAATGAGTTCACTCTAAATATCCGACCTTGCTAAAACATCCTCAATAAGTGTGAGTGCCTTACCATATGCATGTGTCAGATTCACATAATGAAATCGGCAATGAAGACACGTTGAGGAGACAATTCAATGATTTTTCAATTTGTGCCGAATTAAATAATTAAATAATTAATAAGATAAAGAAAATAAAGAGGAGACAGTTCAACATTCACATATTGTAAGATCGGAAGGTGAGTGAAAGAAATATACTTAAATTCTCGGGCTTATACACACGCATTCAAGTAGCATATGAATATTGGCTACTCCGAACTCCATTAAAGACCGATCATTAAACAAGTTCAATTGTGATGACAAGGAAATTCTTACAAGTGTCCGGGGGAGAGTTTTGGGCACTATTGGTCAAGATCCTAGTGTTTCCACGTTCAACCGGTTACATGTTGACATCTTCCATTTTTTCTTCATTAATGGGCGGTATATTCTATAGGTTCCTCCTCTTAAATGATTGGTAATTTATTGGAAGTCTTAAACTACAACCGGTTATTTTTGAAGCTCAACCTTTTCATCTCTAACTACACTATTTTGTCCAATTAGTGTGGGTTAGCTTTTGGAGTTAAGCATTGCTATATTTAATTGGGAGTATTGAATTTTTTGACACAGGTAACATAGGTAGTTAGTGTACACACAAAAGGATATGACATAACTTAGTTGGTAAAAATAATAAAAAGTTATAGCAACATGTAACTCCAAACGGTAACCCACACTAATTGGACAGAATAGCGTAACAAGTCGGTTCTCCCTATTCATTGATTCTTACAAGTTGCGGTGGCCATGGTTGTCACTTCCACCTCACGTGATATGCAATTCAGAGACGTCCACTCTCTTAGAATGACAATGTTGACTGATTATTTGTGTGTGTGTGTGTGTGTGTAAGTAAGTATTTATAGTGAAGATTGTTATTCCGATAATTATAAATATATTGGTTTTATACCACTCGGGTTCATACATCTACTCCACGCAAAAATCTTCATATCATCTAAGCGAATTACCCAAATATTGATGGGATATCACGATGCCAATGATACGGATGTGCAATGATTCCCTCATTAATATAGCATATTGATATCCACAACATATTAATACATTGGTCAGTTGTTGAAGACCCTCCCTACGAGTTTATCCCGGATCTAAGGGGCGGTTTACACCATAGACCATGAACTCCTCCCATGGAAGATGCCTTATTCCGCGGTACGAGTTCATGGTCTACATTTCATGGTCCGAGTTCTTAAAATTTTGATTTACAAAGCCGTTGGGCCCCTCACTAGGTGTAAACCGAATGTGGACCAAGAGGAATGACCATGCGGCAAGAAGTGAAGGTGCTGATTTTTTTAATACATGCCCAAAAAGGGCAATTTTGAAAAAAAAAAAAAAGTTTGATCATTCCTTGTCTTCTCTTGGGCTTCACTTGTCTTCACTTCTTGTTAAATGTGTCAAAGATGTGGCTTGCAAATCTTCTCACAACAATTTTTTTATATAAAATAAAATGAGCCATTTGATTTGTACATGTGACATGTACCTTTTGTTGTCACTACACTAAATAGGATATTTAGTGTTTGATTATATTTAATGTTGTTACCACCCTACCTTGCTGAACACTAATTTTCAATTCTTTGATAATTAATGTTAGAAGATTTCCCATTGCACTTCTTTTGACTACCCTGATCTACAGTCACTAAACCACTACAGATTTTTGTTTTTTGTTTTTCAACTGCATTTGGTAAGCATATTGGGGTGTATAATATACCGTTGGAAAGGTATTTTCAAGAACTTTCCAACGGTATATTACAAGCCCCAAAATTCCAAACATTGCATTTGGTAGACCAAAAAAACAAATCTGCACTTGAATTCTTGAGTTCTAGATGTCCCGCGTTGTTTGGTGAAACACCTGTGAGCCGGTTTAAGGGGTAGGGCAAGGTAGTGTTGTTATGTCTCATGAGCTATGGTATAATTAAGGTGCTTAAAAGGTAGATTCATTAAAAATTTATTGAAATGGTATTTCTCTGACATGGGCCCTTGCCTTTTCCTACCATACCGCCTCTCTTGCCTCTCTCACCGCAAAACCCGTTGGAACATGTCAGTGCATTTATTAGGCCTTAAAAATAATATTTTGGGGACCTCGACCTCCATGGTCCCTCTGCCATTTTTTCCTTAGTGTAAATCGAAGTTGTCCCGGGAGAACTTCAACAGCCAATCAGCTGCCTTGCAGAGCCCTAGTCCAACTTCATGGTCCATAGTGTAAACCGCCCCTAAAGTCGCAAGGATACGGACCGCATTCCATGATGAAGGTTGGCATTCAACAAATATGTGCATAGAATCTGCAAATCTACATGTGGATGACATTTGTGTTCTACATATTTATGCATGAAAATAGCCGTGCACATAGTGTGCTTATCACATCCTAGATCTTGGATCCACAAATAATGTTCCACAAAACTATACCACAACTTCGGAAACACAATGTTATTTGCTATCACATCTTACTCATACCAATACGGATCTACAAATGTGTGTGTGTGTGTGAGAGAGACTTTTTTGTTCTACGTATTTTTATGTGGAATGTGATATACAACATTGCACGTAGATAAGTTACATTTGTGTTATATGTATTCATGTGTAAATCATGTCTTTTTCTAATTCAAATTTTGTATTAGAATACATATGAACGTATTTCACATGTATTTTAAGTAGGGAAGGACAATCAATAAGGAAAGAAAAATGCATAATGTTGTACAATTCCAAATTCATATATGTTCTTTCATGTGAGTATTCAAAAGTCACACAAACACTCCCAAAATTTATTAAATGTGAGACAACATATGCCTTCTATTGTGCACTATGAAGGGCACATATACATTGTTTCAATACTTCATTAAGTGAAACATGGATTGATTTGTAGATACAATTGCGTGCACATACTACATGTTTGTTGTGGTTGAATGAATTATCGTCATGTAGAACATGTACGCAATATTAAAGTGGACATCTCTTGTTTCTTTCACAAAGTTAAATGAATATCATTCAAAACAATATACTAACTTTGAATTTTGTGAAAAAAAAAATCAGAAACATTTAAAAAAAAGTCTACATAATTTAGAAGACAATGTAAGTGGTGTGCAAGTAGTGATATTGACATAATTTTGTTTAAAATATGATAGAAATGCATTGAATTGATAATCTAATGATTTGATTTGAAAAAAGCATTTGATGATGACCTTAGGTGTATAATGAACTCAAGTAATATGGAAAAAAAATCAAGTTCAAAATAGCTAAGGTCATGAAATTTATGTCCAAAACTATCTACACTATTTTGTCTCATTAGTGTGGGTTATCATTTCGTTTTACATGTTCCTATAAATTTTTACTAAGATTATCATTTTCTACCAAAATGACATAAATAGTAAGTATGCACACTACAGAATATGATGTAACTTAGTTGGTAAAAAACAAGAATGCTGGTAAAAAATTACAACAGTGCATAACTTCGGTTGGTAACCCACATGAATTAGACAAAATAATGTAGCCATTTTCTTTAGCATTACTTTTAATAATTAGTTTTGAAGATCTCATCTTGATACTTTTATATTTGAGTGCTTGACACAACAATAGACATCACCATGAAAAACAATATTCAATTTTAACAACATTTTGCTACTAGTTTTAGGCATTTGACCACAAAAACTATGGTTCGAGGATACCAGAGCATTTTTTTGGTCCACTTTACCATGTATGCACCCAATTGCAAACATGTTATGCAAATACAATCATGTCTTGGACTTTCCGAATCATTTGAATAACACTCATTCATTTGTAAATATTCATAATTAGTGTGCATGTGCATGTAATTGCACATATACACAACAACATCATAGAATAATATCCTTCCATTTGCATTCCCTCCTACTAACTATATTTTAATTTCCCTACTAATTAACCTTGTGTTTAGTGATCATTGTTGATGTGTCCTATATCCTACACCTCCATTCCACATCATAGCCTTGGGAAAGGCATCTCATATGCAGGTGCTTTGGAAACATCACCAAGAGTTTGTCCCTCATTGTTCTTCACTTCCGTATCCACAATTGGCCATATTTGACACATGTTGGCTCTTTTAAAAAAAAACTAAAAAAAACACTTGACATTGAGTTTGATATCGTTGCACATATTTCATATTATAATGGTGAAACTTTGGACTTCTAGTATGGTGTTAGAAGATTGGGTCTTGAATCTCATGAGTTAACAAATTGTCTGCATGTTCTTGTCAAATACAGTGTAAAAAGTTTCCAATGTCTTGAAAGATTGTAAAGCTCACAACACTCAATCAACATTCAATCAATGCAGGCAATCCTCAAGCAGGATTGAAGAATCCCAAGCCCAACGCCTACTCAATGCACCACCTAAATCATCAAATCATGGAAGATGTAGAATAATCCATAAAACACTCAACCCTCCCTCAATCTACACTCAAACATCATTCAAACCTCGTCGAAACTTCAATCGAGCATGAAACCAACACTCATGCCTTCTTCAATCATCATTAAGTGTCGTGAGGTGACATGCACAAAAGCCACTCAAATTCACTCTTCGAGCATCATGCTAAAACATGTCTATTTAAACTCTCACCTCTCACACTCTCGACTCTTGTGTGCGGGAAATGTGGGGTAGATATAACAAGTTGGGTAGTCATCTGTCACAATTTATAAAATTCAGTTTTTGAGTCCTTGCACCTATAAGTGTCATGCATCATACATGAGATTTTAGACGGGTGCTCAACGTATTTGTATACAACAAAAGTGTATAAACTATGTATATCATGTGTAGACAATTACATTTTATTTTGCGTGGATTTATCTATCAGTCCTTATTTTGTGTGAGGGCCCAAATCCTTCCAACTTTAGATCCATTGATAAGCTCGTAGAGGGGTCTAACCATATTCGTAATTAATAGTATATATTGATATCATGCATTCACCTATATATGAGTCCAACATTGGTTGCACCCCATATTCAATTCACTTCTATAAACAAAAGGTATGTGGCCCTACAATGGATACCATTTTCAACTCCACAAACAATCATGGGCGTTGGATCGGATGAATCTATCATCTCATCAAGTTACCAGTTGTGAATCACAAAATAAAATAAAATAAAATAAAATAAATATATATATACACACACACACACACACACACACACACACACATATATATATATGGCCAAAGTGTTGCCAATCATCACATAAACTCTCACAAGTGTGGTAATTATTGAACCTAGATTGCTTAAGATGCATTGAGCACATAGTGTATAATTAACTTTAAAATGAATGTTTTGTGGTGTATGTTTTTCACTACAAACCTTGCCATCTACCTCTCAAACATTGGTGACCAATTGAGAAATTTGACCACGTAAAGGGCCTAGGGTTCATAGTGTGTATGTAAACTCATTCATCATGGACAAAGCAATTGCAATAAAACATACCTCCTATTAGATTGAGAGCGGCATAATTCCAATTTAAAGTCACTAGACTAGTTTGGAGTTTTTTAAGTCATTTATTGGAGTTGAATTGCTTCAAAGTATTTATTCCCATGCTATTATAAGAAAGTTGTTGTATTTTCACCTTCCTATGGATAGTTTTACACACATGACCAAAGCCCTTAAGTACAAACGATTTAGGATTATTCATGGTGATGGTCGGTGTTTTGAAGCCATGACACAAGAAATCCTCAACTATTTTTTGAAAACCTTGGTTATGGGACATAGTGTAAAGTGGACCTACACGGGGATGTAAGGTAGAGGCTACTAAAACCAACACCTATAAACGCCTCCCAATTGCCAACACTCTACTACCTTGAACCATTCCCCATGGTGTAGGAGTGTCTGGGCCCACAGAATGACAATTTTGAGTGCCATTAGTGGTGCCACCTCATAGCGGGCTCCACTACCTTCATGAAAGGTAGGTAACAAGCTCCACTCTATTCCGGGTTGGTTGAAGGTGGGTTTAGGGTGGCCAGTCAATGTCTATTCTAGCCATCCTATACGTGGGGGGGGGGGGAGACGGGTCTAGCCATTCTATTCACAAAGCCAAGGAGGTAGGCCCAAAAAGCACAAAGGGGGTTGGTTCTAGGCATAAAGGGTGTTGGTTCATGATGGCAAGGGGGTCGGTACCAGGGATGCACACTTCACAAACAAGATTGAACCGTTGCATTCTAAGATCTCTCATTGATTAAAAAAAAAACAAAACCGTCCAAGTTCACTTCTCACTAGCACACGAACACGTCAAGACCTAAAAAAAACCATCACGGTGAAAAAAAAAGTCTACATGAATTCGTACACGACAAGCTATGGACAATGTTTCATGATCTACCAATATTGGCACAAGCCCCCACCTCCAAGAGGTGGCAGACCTTGCTCTACAAATTCCAACAAACCATGTCAATTAACCACATGGTCACGGCCTTTGGACGAGCATCAAGGGCCCTCACCTCACATTTCTACATGGTCACGGCTCTCGGCTCGTGCGTGAAGTGGCCCGTGAACCTAGTCACACAGAGTTTGGTGTTGAAACATTTCATTTTTATGAAGATTTTTTTTTTTAACCCTGCCCGCAACGCAATGCAATGCAAGTGGCTGCCTTGTGTGTTTGATAATGCTGATGCGCAATGGAAAAGCAAAATAATGTTGGCCTCCAACAGGAGAGTGGGTGGGTGGCCATTTAATGGGGGCTGCCTGCCACTCTCCTTGCATTGGTGCACCTTCCTCCCCCCACCTCACCCTAGAGGAGAGGGCGAGCCCGAGGAGGCCCGGTGCCTTTGGGGAAAGAGGGGGGGGGGGAGGGGGTTTGGCACTTTGCAAATAAAGCTGCGCAACTTGGCCACCTCATTCCTCTAGTCCATCTCTTTGTTGTGTCAGTCCGTATGTGTTTGAGGGGGCATTAGGGGGGGAGGGGGACAATGAGGTGGGGAAATAAAGCCTCCCGTAAGTTGATTGTTTTTGGGGTCGCTTCACACTATGGCCGTCCAAGTTGAGAGGTTGTCGGATTGAGTGGCCAAACTTTGTTGAGAGTCCAAAGGAATGATTGAAAATAGCCAATAAAATATAAGAATTGGAGCCATTCGGTCAGGCACAGTGTAAAGCTTTGAAGGCCACCTCATTCCTCTCGTCCATCTCTTTGTGTCAGTCCATGTGTGTTCGATGGGGCATGAGGGGGGGGGGGGAGGGGTGATGAGGTGGGGAAGTAAAGCATCCCGTGAGTCGATTGTTTTTGGGGTCGCTTCACACTATGGCCGTCCAAGTCGAGAGGCCGTCAGATTGAGTGGCCAAACTTTGTCGAGAGTCCAAAGGAATGGGTTGAAAATAGCCCATAAAATATAGGAATTGGAGCCTTCGGCCAGGCATAGTGTGAAGCTTTGAAGGCCACCTTATTCCTCTCGTCCATCTCTTTGTGTCAGTCCATGTGTGTTTGAGGGGGGATGAGGGAGGGGGGGTAACAATGAGGTAGGGAAATAAAGTATCCCGTGAGTCGATTGCTCTTAGGGCCACTTCACACTATGGCCGTCCAAGTCGAGAGGTTGTGGGGTTGAGTGGCCAAACTCTATTGAAAGTCCAAAGGAATGGGTTGAAAATAACCAATAAAATATAGTACTTGGAGCCTTCGGCTGGTTGGGCATAGTGTGAAGCATGCCTTCAAGGCCAAGGCCAAAGTCCAAACCTTTGGCCATGAACTCCCATGGCGTCTCAACTTGGACGGCCATAGTGTGAAGCCTCCAAAGGCCAAGCCCAAAGTCCAAACCCAAACGAGCATCCCACTTTATTCCTTGCCCAAAACAACCCCTCCAATCTAACGGCCAAGATCCTGTCAATGATTGATGTTTTTATGGAAAAAAACCGACGGCCTCTCGACCATAGTTTGCGTTTCCATTTCCATCCAAACCAAACTTCCTTCGAGAGTCCATCGCCTTCGTCAAAAAGTAAGCATTTTAAATTGCGACATCCTTTAACCTTTGGCCTTAGTGTGAAGGGTCGAGGGGCCAAATTCTTGGTTTCTTGCAATCTGATTGGTGGAACTTGACAGCCTCTCGACCTTCGGCCATAGTGTGAAGCACCCCTTAGGGCCGGTTCATGCGGGTCCCACATCCCCAAGTCTCCAAGTCACTTGAGGTCAATCCGTGCAATCTCAGCCGTTGAGAGCGTGGAAGTTGGGCCTTACCACTTCACATGGGGTCCCAAGTCCTACTTCTTCCAAGATGACATGGGTACCGACGTGGCGGCACTTTTTGGAGGCGAGGCGAGTGACTTGTGTAAAGAGTTGGGTCAAGCGAAAAGCTAGACCCGATTTTGCCTCCATGTTGGGACTTGTCGACATGAGTGGGACTTGGGGGCTCGGGACCCCGTGTGAGCCGGCCTTTATAGCAGTGTCATGATTTTCATCACCTTCCTTTGCGGGTGCATGCTCACAACACCTACGAAGGGGGATGGGCAAACTTGGGGAGGGGAGGGTGAAAATGTCAATTACTATTGTAGTGCCCGGGGTATTTTGTTTCATGGTAATTTAACCCCCTTTGATCGAGGTCAAAAAACTCCACATTGGGATGGCCCTTCGGCATGTGTTAGGAAACCAAATTGGGTCCCCCATCCTATTATTCCCCTCTCATCTTGGAAGGTAGAACACATGGAAAGGTTGTGACATGTATCATACGGGGGTGAGAGTCTCATTCATTTGACAAACAAGCCATGAAATAATATGCAGTATGGAGGTTATTCTTTTTGGTTGGCATGACAACGAAATCAATATCAAAAACCCTGAATTAGTCTAGTCCAAGCCATTTGACATGAGTCAACCACAAACATGTAAGGGGTCATGTTTTCATGTTGGATGGATGAGAGGTATGCTCATATGCGATAATTTCCCTCTCTCTTTATATGGGAGGGGTGAAAACGTCATGAAACATTGTACGAGTACAACGCAATGATTTTGTTCTAATATAAATAACCTATTACTTTTCATATATATATATAATCTTATATTTTGCATCATCACTCAAGCCTCATATGCCCTATTTTGAGCATGATAATTGAGTGGTTGTGTCCATTCCCTATAAATTAGGATTTCAATTCACAACACCTACAAGTGGGAATGTGGTAGAAACTTGCCTCTTGCAAGCTTGTTGTTAGTTAATTCAATTGGGTCCTATTGGATCAGAATCAAAGATTATGATTCCAAAATATAGGTCAATTTTACTAATAATAACAATCATTGGGGTATGCAACGTTTCTATGCGGGATAGGGGTTGGGCCATTAATTTAGAAGAATGCTAGTGACTATGAATTGTTGATAGTGGTCAACTATTATGTTATTTTTATTTTATTTTCTCGGGGAAAGAAGAAAAAGAACATGGACCCAAAAAATCTAGTCCTTGGGTGGCAATTGCAATGTTATGCGCATGGACCCTCAACATTAAAGAAAGACTTTTTGAAGAACTCCCGCTCACAACTCCCACATATTGGATTTACCATAGTCGACCACAATACTATCTTGGAGTGCATGGCATCTTAGTACCAGCCTCCCCAACCTATCAACCTTTATCTCTTCCCATTCACACCCACCTACCATCATTCACATTCAAGAAGCCAAGCTATACTAAACAATTCACCAACCAACTTGTTTCATACTATCATATCCTCTACCAACAAGTCCAACGATGCACTCACTTGCCAACATAAAAGATTTGTACCCTTTACCCTCGCAAAAGGAGGTGTCTTGACGATGATCTACAACACAATCTACTCTTGAAAAAACGTCACAAAAAATACAAATTTCCATGGAAATATCCATGTACCTCAAGACTTTATTAATCTTCAACAAGCCCTTATACCCCATTACTCTAACAAACCTATACATGCCCTCACATGCAAACGGCCTCCATTTAATGCCCACCACACATGCAGATATTACCTCCATCATGAACTCCTCTCCAAATTAACTAACCATCATAGCTATCTACTTCAGCATGGACATCTTCCTTCACAGACACTCCACTGCCAATGGAACCATCCCCCCAGCCCATGAGGATCAAACATGGACACATTTCATGACAACCCTAGACTTATAACCCATCCCCACTAACACTCATTTCTCAAGACATTGAGGGGATAATTACTCATCCACTAGCCTTATAGATGGTTTCTAAAACCAACAACCCACATACACACATCACATGCACCATAGACACCTCTTCCGCACACAGCTCTGACCACTTCCCCGTCATGCTATACACACCACCAAATCTTGTCATTCATAAAGCTTTGGGGCAATACCCCACAGATCACACGCCCTGGCTACTCATCCCAATCTCAAAAGCCACACTCTAAACCCTAAACGCTAAATTCAGTAAAATAACCCATAATGACACCTTAACTCTCACCAACATACTCACATCCACATAAACCCTACCCCCGTAATTGTGGAAACATGCCCAATTAGAGATGCACAAACTCATTACCACCCTCATCAATTGCATTAAAACCACATTTTTTGCAAAACACCACAACCCCTCACTTCACACACCAGACTCCAAGGCAAGCATCCTAATTAAGGAAAGCCTAACACGTCTTAAGGAAAGCCATGAACATAATCAAACTAACACCCCTAGCAAACCACACACATCACTTACCAATACATTGTTGGGAATTCTCGCCAGTGTTGTCAAATAAACCAAAGCTCAAGTCACCATAATTACAACCAAACAAACCCACACCTCCCTCATGTTGCTGTAAGTTTTTATCAACATCATAATTTTTCACCAAATAAGCTACATCATATTCTCCGGTGTGCATACTTATTATTTATGTTATTTGGGCAGAAAATGATACTCTCAAGAAAAAGTTATAGCAATGTGTGACTGATATCTATCATCTCATTTTTTTTTTATGATGTTTATCTTAAGAGGTTTACAAATCATTTGGTTCATCAATGAACCAAAATGCAATGAAAATTCTATTTCAAATGTTGTAGCCAATACTAAATGTAAATATTCACATTTAAAATCAATATGGTGTGGTATGTATTTGTAGTGTATCGTGTGTATACTTATATTTTACAGACATTGTGATATGTAAATTACTTGTACTTTGAAATCCATGTAATACACAATCCACTCTAAAACCACTAAATTGTTTATGCAAATTTTGGATCATTTTCTACCACCGGCATACCCACTACCATGATGTCATATTCCTCAATGATTTCAAAGTGGTCTTTATTGCATTGTTCCCCTCACTTAGCTTAAATTATGACCACATGGGGTCCAATGACATTCAAGGAAGATCGACTCAATGATGATGGACACATTCGAGCTTATTTAACAAATCGTATATTTATAGTGCTTCTACAATCTTTTAAGATGAGTTTGTGATAGATGAAATTCCATTTTGTGTAGCATCTAAGAATGGAATTATGTATGAAAGGAGTAAGAATTGCTAGGTTTTATAGCAACACAATGTAGTGTAAGTGATGCGGGCCTAGAAGATGTATATTACGTAATGTGTTATTGTGTAGTCAAGTATTTCGGAATCTAACTTTGGCTCGTTGTGGGGCATTCTCCACATTATCGAAACAAGTCCTATAACTATATATTTGTAGGCAACACATTCTTTTCTTTCTAAATTTTATGGGAAATTTGAGGGATTAAAACTTGACACAATGTGGATGATATTTTGACGTAACAATTTTGGAGTGCTAAAAAGAAAGAAGAATTCACGTCAATCTTTGCATCCAACGTGAATTTGAACATGTTGGCTGAGCCATGTACAAGAGTCCCCTTGGTATGTGATGGAGTTTACTACCTACCGTGAGACAGGTGGGTAGTTGTTTTGATAATGACATTGTCAGTGCCAATTTAAACCGCCGGGGGGGCGGGGGGGGGGGTACATGTCCTTCTTGTTTACTGTCTTATGGAGTGCTTGAGATGGTACTTTCACATTTGAGTATGCATACTTTTACTTAGGAAGACATTAGTGAGCATACATACGTAACATAGGCATATATGGCTCATAACATTAGTGAGCCTATTAACGCTAAGATATCAGTTGCATAGTAACGCCGAGTCTCACGAGATTACACTACCAGTTGACAAACATTTGTCAGCCTTTGATATAACCTAGGATATGCCTTGTAGTAGGGCAAAGTGACACTACTATGCATGTACCACTAATTAAATAGCATTGACGGTGTGTTGAAGGTAAAGAACATGGATCGAAACGACATGGCTTTTTTTACAAACACAATACACTAGAGTTGGCGGCCCTTCCACTCTTGTAAATACTTACGCCCTTGCAAAAGAAACCATGCATGGCCCGCTTATAAAGTAATAACCGTTGACACACTTTCATACGTGGGGGTCCAAATTCACTTGGATTGTAATTGTGCAGTTCCTGATATTCCAACTGCCACTGTGACTGCATGCATCAAATAGAACACGGAGAACGGTGGAGAGAGGGAATTGTCGTATACAATCATACGCTAGGGGTGGGTCACTTTGTGCATTTTTCAAACGACATGCGGTATAATATAGGGAGGATTAAATTCATTTGAAATAAAAAAAGTTATAAAAAAAGTTACAAATAATTGAGGGTGCATTATTTCTACTATGACCATGAGGCTACAATGCTATCGAATAAGTATACACATTAGATAGGATTGATGAGGAGGAGCAACACTGAAAAGTTTGTGATCGAGAGAAATGTATAGGGTTCATGTATGAGGTCTGTGCTTGTGTGCAAACTCCCTACGGAGCGGATGTTGTGTTTGTAAGCACACAGTCGTTTATGTTTTGGTGAATACACCTACACTTTGTAATGCATATAATACAAGAGATGTTTTATTTGTTGATATGGTTGTGTAAGATATGCTAGTGTGACGTGGTTTTGTTATGTCTGAAGTCCCTTTGAAGGTCATAACTTCAAGAACCGTGTTTGCATGCGATAGTATGTATGCAACGGTATGTTTGGACATGAATCACGTTTTATTGCTGACATGGAATATAGACTACAATAAAGTGCATTGGCATGGGAGATATAAGTAATGGTAGGGTGCAAACAAATAGGGGTTTTTTTAGGGAATGAGAACCTTTAATTCATGCCGTGGAAGTAATTAGCCCTCCACCACATGTAGTGCACATAAATTTGGTAGAGTGATCCACCCTTGAGCGCACCTCTCATCCATCCAACATAAATGCCTTGAAATAGTATGCAACTTGGAGGTTATTTTGCAAGTTGATTTGACCCCAAATTACTCTACCCGAGGTCATTTGAGATGAACAAGCCACAAATCTATAGGGGGCGATGCAACCTAGAGGTTACTTCGTTTAGTTACTTTTACACAGAAATTGGCTTTAAAGACTCTGAATTAGTCTATTGGAGGTCATTTGAGATGAATGGGCAACAAATCTACAAGAGGTCAAGTTTGTATGTTGGATGGATGAGAGATACACTCCCAGCATACAATAATTCCCTCCCTCCCTATGCACAACCAATCATCAATTGCGTTCTCTCATACTGAGGTATGCAAACATCACTTGAACGGTAATTCATGCATACACCTATATTCGAGTGGACTATGACAAGGCTTGTACATTGATATATATACAATGAAGTTGATTTCACATATAAATTTCCCTCTTTACCCATGCAAAACACCTCTAGGTCAAAATTCAAATCACACGAACTTATAAGGTTGTTTATCAATCCATATAGCAACCGTAGTAAAAGAATCCCATGTACTTGGTTATCATGGTAATATGTATTTGGAATAGTGTGGGATATCGAGAAATTCACGTAGGGCGACCTAATTGCACATACTACTACTGTAGTAAAAAATGGACACCATGAAGACAAGTGTCGCGATAAGATTGGACAAGACAAAGCGATCACTATACACATGTCATTTTAAAGTTCAAATGGTAACACGATCGAGGAGAGCTCATGCCATGCTTAAAGAGAAAAGAAGAAGAATATTCCACTATGACTTGTATAAATTTTGCATCTCGACTCCATTTTGGTGTTTGAAATGATGATATTTCCGATTCACAATTGCTGAGTGGATGAGAGAATTTTCAATCCTATCGATCCAACTGTCGAAAGTGTTTGTGGAGTTGGAACTTGGAAGTCTCCATGATAGGCCCGCGTTCCCTTGTTATTAATGACATGGCCAATTATATATGCAAGGTCTCTATTGCCCAAGCTGGCAATAAAGAAGTGCACTATTAAGTAGCAAGTGACATAGTGGTGAATAGTACATACAACTGAGCTTCGGATAAAGAATCTAGAGCACCACCCAAACCTTTATCTTTGTTTAATATAGTTCGGTCAACTAAATGTAGAATGGATATATAATGGAATAGGTATTCTCTATTTAAGATTTGAAGCAAGGGTTAAGGAATATTTGCTCAGGGTCACTCCACACAGGGGCCAAGAGCCGTGACCATGAAATTGTGAGAGCCCAAAAGAAAGTGTCCAAACGCCGTCTCAAGACACCTCCAAAATCAATGTAGTGTGGTCACGGGCCCTCGAGTGTAGTGTGAAGTCATATGTGACCGGGTCTTCAACCAAATGTTATTTCAATGAAATTCTAGTCATGTGGGTCCTCACACATGATGGAATAGAATAAACCAATGGTTGTGAGCCTTCGGAGAGCCATGGTCTCCCGGTTTTGTGTTTGGCCTACCTCCACGAGGTGGTTTTTGAAAATAGTCCAAGTGACCATGCAACATGGTCCATCTGATGCCATGTAAGAATCCATGTGGACTTTACATCTATGTTGCATTCATATTCTCCGTTGGTCCCTCAAGTGTAGTGTGAAGTGAATTTGGACCGGCTCCACCTTTTCCACCAATGAGAGTGCTTGAAGTGTAATGGTCACGGGCTCTCAGTCTCGTGTGTGAAGTGGCCCTTTTTATTAGTACCATAACATCACTCAACCGTTTAGAATATGCACGTGGGCTCTAATACCTCACCTGATAAAACGCTAGGGTCCGCTTGGATGTATTCGACATTGAATACAGGAATTCTACACCACAATTGCAAAGGCATTTGTCCCATTTTGTATCCTTGACCTAGCTATTGTTTTGATAAGAAACATACTTCTCCACACATTGTCAAACAAGGTCATGCCGCTTAAGGTGTTGTGAATAGGAGAGTTCACAACATGACAAATTAGCTAGAATTTAGGTAAACATGGACAAAAGACTTGTCCAATAAGAAAAACACATACATGTGAGGGCATCATTTGCATCATCAATACATGCACATTGCAAAACCAGTTATTTGAGCCCATTCAATTCTCAAAATACAATGAAAACTCTAATTATACATAAATTGGAAAGCAAGGTGGTTAAATCGTCGCTCTAGATGTGTGGTTCTCAAAAAAAACACCATGTGCATGTAACCAAAACATGTTGACAACAATAATTGCAGACACATTTAAGTATAGAGTATTTTAAGGCCATTTCTACCATAAGGTTTGTGAATGAAACGGGGATAGAACAACATGTATGCGATTTCAAGATGTCCATATTTCATGCATACGTCTATATTTACTTCATACCAATCTAATTCATTCTCTTGTCACACACAACTTGAGCATTGAACAGGGAGAACCGACGGTTAGTTATAGATAAACCGATTGAGTTTGAAAAATAACCAGTTGAAGTTGGAGACTTCAAGAGAATTACCGATTGTTTAAAACGAATCTATGGAATATGCCTCAAGTTAGTAAAGCAATACCAAAAGATGTCAACATGTAACCGGTTGGATTTTGGGTCTCAACCGACTCTTATGCCCAAAAACTTACCGGGCATTGAACTTGAGAGCTCGAGCTCCAACTTTTGCAAGTGTGGTGGGCCAAGGTGAAAATAATACAAGCCCTTCCATGTGCCTAGATGATGGTGGGTTTTGTCTCAAGGTTGGTGTATGTTGTTGTTCTTTTTGCATTGACTTTCAACTCCGATTGGTTCTAGTTTTTCTTATCGGTGCCAAGTGGTGTGGATACTATTTCTCCTTTAAGCCATGTTGATGGCATCCACTATGTATCACCCATGTTCCCATCATTGTTGGGGTAACTAGGTTGTGATGTCATCATGTTAAAACAATGTGGAGCATTGAAAGGGTCCATGCACCTAGCTAGTAAGGGGCCCGAAGGAGTGATTCAATTGTCCTTGGTCGTTGGGAATGTGTCCAACTTTCAATCGAGGCAAATAACTTAGTCGACGTAACAAACTCGTGCTAGTAGACATGTGCATTCACTTCGGGTAGGTGTAGTACGAAACACTTTGATTTACACACAAATGTAGTATCAACAAACGAATGAAAAAGAACTCGCATCGGTAGAAGAGGAAGTTTAGCCTCACATTAGATATGTTTCGTAAAGTATGATGCAAAGATTGAGTTTGGAGATGGCTTCCGAAATATGGTTATGGAGGATATTTTTATACCGTATCCATATCGTTGGAACAAATTATAGTGCCAATGATTATCACCAAATGATCTTCAAAATATTGGCTTTCAACAATTACATGTAAATTAAATAAGACACCATGTTTTCATTACCATCTTTCATTAGCTAGAAACATGAGCATATCCAAGTATTGTTGTCACATATGGATTTATTCTCACTTTATCCTTTATTGCGTTATGCTAAACATGGATCCCATACCATATACCAATTAATTTTTTTCTTTTTAATACTTGTTGAAAGTTATGAATTGTCATGTATCCCGTATAAACACACCCCACATCCTTCAAGAGTTCAAGACCTACAAAATATCACTACATAAAGCTAGTATATGAAGCATCAAATCACAAGTTGTAGAGGACAACATTTATACATTCAACATCAATAAATTTATATTTTTCCAAACAAAAAGGAACACTTGTCATTATGTGATTGGTTGGATAACATCTCCAAATGAACTTCAACAACAACGTGTTTAACATGACCCACACTTGAATGGGCTACGTTTCCATTCCCCCCCCCCCCCGAACAATCTTCCTTTACTACTATGAGTGCCTATGAGATCGCAGAACGCTGGTCACATGAGGTACTGAAATGTCATCATAAGACCTGAAAATATTTAAATCCACCAATGTGAGACGACACATGGCACGGTCAATTAGTGGTACACTTTACATGTATGCGCGGTATTGCCAATTGCACATATAACATGTCTCATAAAATAAGATACGTGGCCCAGTTGTTAGCACTTCTAACTTCATAACATATTTGGTTGTTAGATCAAACTAAGATTTGACTCGTATGGCTAGGAACTTCAAATAACCAAGATCATCATGTCTTGGGGATTACACTCAATATGAAGGGCCGTATTGGTTCCGTGCCTTTGGTAATTCATGGGTTTGTCCCAAGGCCAAAAGAGTATCAATTACATATCAACATAATATCACTTGTAGATGTACATTTGAGATGGGGGGGGGGGGTGAAGGTGTCATATTACACACTCATGTGCTTTTGACTCTCTACATTGAGTGCACTCCCCAACTGTTGTTTCTAGTCACATAATCAAAGTTGAGACACCAAAATATTTAGAGGTAAATGTGAAGGTTACTTTTCTCTCTAAAAAATCACATGGACCCTCTCCATTGTGTTGACCATTGCAACTAAGTTGGTGTCTATATTTTGACTACAAAGTACAATCTCATTGCAATATGGACCTTTTTACTGTCCATTGTAACCCTAAAATGATGCCTTAACCTTGATTGGGCCTCGGAGAAAATACTGATGAAAATATCTTATCGATAAGCCCAACTATAAATTTTTGTTCTTTATAAAGAAAGCCAAACTATGATAGTTTTTACATTCTTATGCGGCTCTCCAGTTGAAACCCGGGGGTTGCACACAGCATTGCAAAAGAAATGGTGTGTGTGCATTGTGCCCAAATGAATACCCTTACAAACAATGTTTAGGGTTACAAGAAAAGGATATATAACATTATTCGTATTCATAACAATGTTTTGTGGGACTGACATAATTCCACGTCGTTATTCTGGATATTTCCCACATTCAGTCTGAATGTGGAGAATATCCGGGAATACTACGTGGAATTATGTCAGTCCCACAAAACATTGTTATGTATCTGAATAATGTTATGTATGCATACAAACTTGTAGATAAGAAATACCTAAGTTTTTGATTTCGTCTTAAGATATCTACGTTTTTAAAAAACACCCTTGACCTCTAAAATTAACTAGAAGCCTTGCCATATACAACCCAAATATAGGTTTCTAGTTAAGAAGCTTAACCACATAAGGCCCACATACCACAATTGATTCTTTAAACGATTCGCCATATTTTTCTTTGATAAAATTTGGGGCTTTCTTTCCAAAATTATCATCATTTTCAAAACAAAACATTATGAGACTAATGTGTTATTACGGTGACTATGGATGCACTTTTTAAAACCATTGCCATGTTTTCATTCTTTGTTGCCCCTGGTGACTTGATGGGTTTTTTTTCTTCCCATGAGAGTGTTCTAGCATGCCATCTCACAATATTATCCGCCCCTCCCACTTGTCATAGTAATTCTTATACATTTCAAAATAGATGGGTGTGCGTCCCATTGAATTTCTTTTTGATTTGAAGGAGAATAATACTTCGAAGTGATTTGATCCATGTAGAGGGTCACTTAGACTTAAGGAAGGAGGCAAACTCTCTTGCATGTGGGTGTTGCCTATTGTAAGTATCAGTTGTCTTTAGCTATTTGGGCAACACCTTAAAGCAACATGCTCCAACGATGACAATCAAGTTCAATATGAGAGACAACCATCATATGGTCAATGAACTTCAATTGCATCTAGAAAAAAGAGTATGAACTCCAAATTTGAAAATTCAAATCGTCACATGTATGTATTTTGTTTTTTGTACAAAGTGTGCATAGTTTAATCTAAGCTCCACGGCCCATACATCCCCGTCATTCTCAAGTAGGAAAACTAAAATAGAATCTCTAGTTGCCCCAACTTGGAAACTTCAATTTTGTGACTATTGGATCTTCTCGGTTTTTTTGTAAGTAGATAGTTTTATTCCTTCATCTTCAATACAATGAAGTTGAATCATACATACATGTGGTTGATCAAAATAAATGTTGATGACAAATAGAGTTATTGGTTAAGTCAATTGGTGTTTTGGTCGGGAGTTGGTTGTTTTGCATACAATACTCTTCAGGTTTAATACATTTTGTTGCCTACTTGGAGTCGGTGTGGATGTTTGAGCAGAGAACTTTCTATATTGGCTTGTTGGGGACCAAACTCGTGTTTGCATCCCAAGTTCTATGCTCTTTGTTCAAACCTCCACACCAACTCCAAATGTGCACCAAAACATACCGAACATGAAAGGTATTGTATGCAAAACTACCAACTGCCGACCAAAACTCCAATCGAATTAACCGATAACTCCGATGGACTCCAATGCCCACAACAACAAGAGTGAGATGAAAACTCCAAATTAATTAGAATGCACCCTGGACCAAGTACTAAGGGAAAAAGCATGGCACGAGGCCATTGCAGGTTAGGGTTTCTGGAAACGAAGGTGGTCGGCCCTTTTCCGATTTCTCCGGGAAACCCTCCTTGAAGGGCCTTACCCTTTTTTTTCTTTTTTTTTGAAGCAGAAGGCCGACAGGCCAACGCCAAAGCACAAGAGGCAGTTGACCACCTGGCAAGTTTTCTGTCAAGTAGAGAGGAGATTTCACAGCCAACCTCTTGCTTGAGATTTGGGTATCTCTCCATCATCATCCGGTAGTTTAAGCTCGTCTCGGACCCGCCTTACCCTATATTGAATGTAAGGTCTTGAGCATTCCAAACCACCAAAGGGAAATGTGGCTTGGGTGTGGGTTGAGATCATGAGCTCGAAAGTAGGAAACATCCACTCTCGATGAGCAATGAAGAGGGTTGCATGCAAGTTAGTATGTATAAGTGAGTTAGTAGCATACGGGGATGCGAGACTCGTCATTTTGTCGCAAAAGCCAAGCAAATAATGCAACATGTCAGGTGCCAAACTGCAGCCTGCTACGGATGGGTGCGAAGGAAACAAAAAACCGCATGAGAACCATAATAACTCAATTGTTGGCTTGTCATCATGTCGTGGCGTGTTTGGTAGGGGCTTTCACACCAACTAATAGATTATTGATACTTTAGTAACAAGCTTCGACCCAACCGTATGGCGATGGTGGAGCATGCATGTGCAAACTCCCCTTTACCCTTTATCTCCCCCTTTCCCTTTTCATTATATACTTGGTTTTCCTCGTCAAGGATGATTACCCCCTCATCATGGGTCATAGAACGATCACACGGATCATCGGAGCTTCGATTTCTTCATTCGATTTGGACATGGTGTGTGCATTCCTTGTCCCTCTATCCATGGTAAGTTGTTTAGGGTTAGTTTTCATGTAGGCCGCTCGCTCGCTCACCAGGTTTTAGTGGAAATGTAGGTTCCATCTGGTGGAGTGTACTTTTGCATGAAATTCTAGTGGGTGAGCGGCATACATGAAAACTAACACTTATTCAACTTCACTCCCCGGTTCAATTACTTATTTTCCCGTGTCCCAAAAACTACAAAATTCTCTTAAGGCGAGGTGGAGGCTTATGGTGGCAAGCTTCCTCAACAACATAGCATTTCTCGTTTTCTTTAGCAATTGAGAAAACCCAGTCACTATGCTCTCATCCTTTCGATTCTAGTCGTGGTAATGTGTCTAAATGGAAGATCTTGGGAAGGCACATCAAGCGACCAAATTCCCCTTCTTAAGTCCAAGAAATAAGTGGGGAAACATCAGAATTCAATAGAAGAGTGATGGTCATTGTGCTTAAATAACTAAGACATAGGAGACGGCCTTATTTTATGGAAAGATCTTGAAACCTCTACAAGATGGAGTGTTTATTGGGGGACCGAGAACAAAATCTAAAGGAAGTTTATCATCGGTTGGAACAGTTGGAGGTGTTTTGAAAGTAGATTTTGGTGGTAAGCACTAGAAAAAAGAAAGAAAGACGACTCCAGTGTTGCCACCAATTGAATTTTGGCGTTGCTTCATGTTGAGTTGGTCTACTTCTATATATAATCCCAAAAATGGCATTACGAGAATTAGAGGCCTTGCAACGACTATCGTCTCCTTTCAATGGTGAACACCTTAAATGGGTGAAGACAAGCCAACTAGCACCCATTTCTACCAACGGTGACCCCTTGGGGTACAACATGGTTGACTATACTTGGTCCACCCAGATACCACACATTATGATTGAGTGGATCATAAATAATAAAATGGATATTGGCAGTTATATTGCCGATGTGATTAAGAGTCCGTTCTTTCTGGAGTTTGTTGGATGGATTTATCCCATTCAATTCTACTCCTAGAAATATACTTGTAGATAGGACGGCTTTGCAACTAATTTAGAACTTCTTCTTCCCTTATTTATTATTTTATTATTTTTAATTTCTAAAGGAGTTGTATGGTGAGATGTTATTTGCAGTTGTGATTATTAGTGGTTGTGAGGTTCATGAGGGGTGTAGGGCTTTTGGAGGAGGGTTGAGTGTGTTAGGTCTTTTGTATAACTTTGTACGGGGGGTGCAGGGTGGACATGTTGAGGTTGTATGGTTCATGGGTGTGGTTGTAACTTTGTCCTATGTGAAGGGTTGAGGTCGAGTCCTTGTGCGCCCACAATGCTAGTTGATGCACAAAAGCATTCCAATATCTATTAATACACGCTATATTTTCTAATCGAAAACTAGACCAAAGAAATTGTTTAATTGTTAAATTCAAATTTTCACCCTCTATGTAAAGGTTTCCTATGATTTTGAATGCATCGCTGGGCTAACCTAAATCAAGCATGATGGAGGAGCCATGCATGATCAATGGAGCCAAATGTGTTGCCAAAATCAAATCATGTGATGAATATGTCTTTCTTCGTGAGTTTGACATCTGCTAGTGTTGCCAATATAGTTTATATTTGATGAGAAATGTTGCTTTGGGCTTTGAATCCTTTATGATTTTTGTGGAGTATCTTATGGGTTTCACCCAAGGATGATGATAGGGTGGTTGGGGTACTAGTGTATAGCTTATAGATTGTGCATGGTAGTGTAATGGGGCCTATAGTTTGGTTGGAGCATGGGTCTTTTCTTTTTCTTTTCTTTTTTAATGATTGGTTATTATGTTTTCATGCATCGGACACCAATTTTTGTGTGTAGCATTACATGAAGAAGTGGAAGTTTAGGGTGTGAAAAGTTTGAGGTAGTGATTTCAAAAATTTAGTGGGGATGTTATTTGGGCTCGGGGCCTTTAATTGGGAACAGGTTTTTAAGACACGTGTTGTACATATCTTGGTTGTAGTGGTCCCGTATGAGCACATTGGGTGGGCCTCATTTGTGGAGAGTAAAACCGTGTGGGCCGTGCTATGGGTATTGTTGTACTACACATGTACAAAGAGTGGGATGATTTGAGGGGTCCAAACACAAGGGGGTTTGTCTACCAAAATTATTTTGTCAGGTGGAGAAGATTTCTTTAGCTATTTCTCATGAGTTGGATAATATCGATCCATTGGTTGTTTTTAAACATTCCAAGGCACAATGTGATGAGTTTGGGAAGTTTTGTTTGAATATGCGCTTGGGTTTAAAGTTGAGTGTGGAATGATATTTTATCACAATTGTTTTTGCAATTGGTGTGGGTTTGTTTGGTTGTAATTGTGGTGGTTCAAGCTTTGGCTTGTTTAGCAATACTAGCGAGAATTCCCAACAAAACATTGGTAAGTGATGTGTGTGGTTTGCTAGGGTGTTAGTTTGATTATGTTCATGGCTTTCCTTAGGATGTGTTATGTGTGGAGGTGATATTTCCATTGTTTTTGTTGTTTCCTAGGTAGGAGACCGCCTTGGAGTGTGGTGTGTGAAGTGAGGGGTCATGGTGTTTTGCAAAACATGTGGTTTCAATGCAATTGATGAGGGTGGTAATGAGTTTGTGCATCTCTAATTGGGCATGTTTCCACAATTATGGGGCTAGGGTTTATGTGGATGTGAGTATGTTGGTGAGAGTTAAGGTGTCATTATGGGTTATTTTATTGAATTTGGCGTTTAGGGTTTAGAGTGTGGCTTCCGGGATTGGTTTGATTAGCGAGGGCGCGTGATTCATGGAGTATCGCCCCAAGGCTTTATGATAGCCAAGATTTGGTGGTGTGTAAAGCATGATGGGGAAGTGGTCAGAGTTGTGCGCGGAAGAGGTTTCCATGTTTAGTGGGGATGGGTTGTAAAGTTTTTTCAGATGACTTGGTTCTTGAATGTACTTAATGGTGGGTGGGTGTGAATAGGAGGAGATGAAGGTTGATTGGCCGGGGAGGCTGGTATTAAGATGCCATGCGTTCCAAGATAGTATTGTGGTCATTTCTGGTAAATCTGATGGGGTGGGGGTTGTGAGTGAGGGGAGGTGTGCTAGTGTAGTTGTATGAGGGGGTATGTATACCCTAAGACTAGGTCGAGGCACTCAAATGCTCATGTTAATAGAAACTGAGGGGGGATATGGGAACTACATGATGAGGGTTGTTAGGAGGGGGCGAGGTGGTGTGCTTTTTGGTCCTTGATATATTCATGTAGTTTGTATGTGGGTTGGAGGTGTTCATTGTGTAGGGATTGTGTGCGGATGTTTTTGGCTATACATGATTGAGTTGGGTGGTGTGGAAGGGGTTATAATGTCCTTCTAGAGTAGTGTGACATAGGTTGGGTTGTGTGCCAAGGAGGTGGTTACATATTTTGGGGGTTGGATTGAGAGTGGTGATGGGAGAATAGAACTTGTGGTGTGTGTGTGTGTGTGAGGGGGGGGGGGGGGGTACTCTTGTCACGAGAAGCAATGCTTGCTTAAGTGAGAAAGGTCAAGAATTAGTTGTTGGCGTGGTGTTGGATTAGTGTATGATTGGAAAAGGTCATTTAGATGTGTGATTTTTTCTTTGATGTTGGTAGTGCCTTTGAGGATGTATTGGTTTTGTTAGTGTGCGTATGAGTTTGGAAAGTTTCTCATATGCATGAGGTGGGAGGGGGGCTTGGGGGGGGGGGGGGGAGGGTTGGGTTGGATGTCTCCGGAAATGATGAGGAGGAATTTTATGTTAGCAGTGCTTTGAAAAAAGAAATCATGGGACATTTTTTGCGATAGTGCTTGGGATGCACATAAAATATTTGAAGGAATGTGGGGAAGGATAGAGAGTGTATGTTGATGAAGATGGTATGTATAGGCACGTTGTTAAGAATGTTGTACATTATGGTCATAAATGTGGTAGTATGTGTGTATGCATCATGCGGGGTGTAGTATTGATTTACGTGGATGTGTAAGGTAGGGGTGGCAATTTCCGTGCGGGTCCTAAAGTCGATCCCTATGTCTGAAGCACCTTTTAAGGTGCTTTTACATGGGTTTACAAAAGCACCTATCAAGGTGCTTTTACCGTTCACAGCGCTGCCAACATTTCATTGGCTGCTAGCGGTCGGTTTTAGAAATCCATCCTGTGGATATACCACGTACCTTATGTGCGAGTGTTGGTCACTCTACAAGGTTTCCTTTAAAAATTTGTAGGAAATCATAAACATGCCGGAAATTTTTGATTTTTTCATAGTTGCTCTTGCACTAGCTTTGCGGAGCACTCAATTTTTTTTAAAAAATAGTTTCAACATCCCAACTAGGCACATCCGAAATTTGGACGGAAATAGCCACCCCTACCTTATTGGGGGGGGGGGGCAATAGTAAACGTTGGGTTGTTTGGTTGGTAATCATGATCAATTGTAAGATATTTTGGGGGGTGAGTGGTGGCAACCCAATGTGGGTGGGGGTGAATTGTATGTGTCCTAGGAGTAGTTGTATGTGGGCCTTGAGTGTGCAATTGAATGTGGGGTGATGAGTTCAAAGGAAAAAACCAATTTTATATCAATGTTCAAGTCAAGCATGAGTACAATGAGGATAGAGGTTCTAAGCATAGAGCAATTCCAAACTTTGCGTGTATCGGCTAATAGGCGGACTTCATCTATGGTTCCATCCATCAAGGCTGTGAATGTACGAAATGCAATTGACATTTTGCTAAGCATAGCTAGGACCTCCATGCTACGTATCCTGACATCCTCTTGCATGAGGACTTTGGAGGCCAACAATTTGATTTTGGCGATGGTGAAGAATCGGCATCGAGGGTGGCAAAGTTGTTGTCTAGTTTTTGGCTTTGTTTTTCGGGGGTTGGTGTATCCATTAGGGGAGTGCCTACCCTTGTTTGTTTACACTGATGTGGCTCGAGGATTGTGTGCGAGGTTGCATGAGTTGGTGGTGCAATATCTATAAATGCACAAAGGGCATTGTGTTAGGAACACTCTAAAAAAACCAAACTATGAGATCAAGTTGTGCACTATGAAAGCAAGCATAAAGTTAGGAGTAGGACTTGTAGATGTTGGCCTACAAATAAGTTGTGAGTCTTGTGTTGAGTGGAGGGGGCTTGGAGTGGTGGTGGGGAGTTGTTATACTCCCTTTGAGCGATGCAATAGTGTTATGAGGTTCTTGCTAAGTGTGAGGTGAAGTTTCAATAGGTTAGTGGACACACAATTGTGGTGAGTGGGTTTAAAGTTGTGTGCATTAAGTGGTTTTGTGGTGGGAGACATGAGCTATCGAGTACTTCATGATGGTACGTTGAAAGTAGAATGTTGGTGATGCAAGGGAACTAAGGGCCGCTTTACACTACGGTGGAGGAGTCCTCTGGTCAAGAATTCTAGGGGAATTTTGAAATTTGATTGGCCGAGAGTGACACTCTTGTCCGGTGGTGGTTTACACTACAACCAAGGGTCCTTTGGTGGAGAACTTTGTACATGGATGAAATAATGACATGGTTGGCAACGTGGCCACACTTTTTCCAAGGGGAGTTCTCCGAAGGTCAAGTTTCTTGGGCAACCTCAAAGCCTCGGACAACAAACTTGGCCTCCGGAGAACTCCAACTTCAATAAAATATTAGTTCCTTAGAGAGATCTCTCGGGGGGTGCACTCCATTGTCAAGTTGAACATCACGTGCGATAAAACAAATCTACTTTTTACATATAGCATCACCAAAATGGGTCAAAATTTTATCAATTTTTTTCATGAGTAGATATACACGGTATCTATTACATAGTAAAAAATGGTGACCAAATTTGATGATTTTAAAAATAAAATCAAAATAAAATATATTGTTCCTAACTAGAATGACACAAAATTGAATTGAAACAATTACTACAAAATTAAGATGCCTAAAAATATAAAAAATATAATCAATTGTTATGCATATGGAGAAAAAATATCATAAATTTTAAAATTATATACGGCATATAATATAGGGTAGCAAACTTTTATCGCACGTGGTTATGAAACGTAAGGGGGTGTGATGGCCTGAGAGAAATCTTTGCATTATTTTCTCCCTCTTTAGTATAGCATTTTTAAGAAATACAAAAAAATCATATTACCGAGTTGTTGTCTTCTCATTAATATGAAAAATGACGTAAAGTTGTCATATTGTTGAGGGAATATGAAAACATGAGTAATATGAGCTTAAAAATATGTACAACGAGTTTAAGCAATATAGATGGTATGAAATAATAGCTTATAACTCCAAACAATTACAAATATTCTCAAGAACTCTTAAAATAAGAGTCCAAAGATCTTTGGTGTTGTCTACCCAATTTAGCAACTGTCATCTTATTTAAATTCCCATCTAACTTTTGGAAACTAATAATTTCATTAACACCAAAATATAAAGAGTTCTCTAATAAGAAACTAGACAACAATGATGCATGACCTTTAGCATCAAGATATTGGTGATACTATATCACCCGTGTACAAGGCAACATACTAGGTAGAAAGCCATATTGTATAGATGAGAGGAATTCTAGCATTAAGTACCTCTTTAATATGACAAAACGGAGATTCTATATGTTGCATTATCGAGTGTTGTAGTCGTATAAGAGAGGGAGTTTTGAACTAAAAATTTCGGTCTCGTAAAAACGTGTCTTAATATCGAGGGTGTCGTATAAACGAGTGTCGTATTAACGAGGTTGGACTATACCAACATGTAACGCCTTTAAAAATCTATAAGAAGATAATGTTACCCACTTATTTACCTTAATTTGGATGTATTATAGAGGTGGAACATTTTCAAATAAATTATTATCATGAAAGAAGTTCTAGAACATTGCCATATACATTTTATTTTTGTATCAATATCATTTTTTAATATATCAAATCAATGGTCATTTAAAGGGTAAGGTTTCTACTATGGCCGGCTTTGACCGTTTTGTGAAGTAGTCCAGTGGACTTCTCCTCTTGGTAAAGTTGTCCAATACACTTCTCCTCTAGGTGGTTACACTACGGCTGGTCAAGACTTCTTAAGGCATTATTTTATTGTCTTTTCATCTTCTCCAGCATACCATCCCTCCCTCACCTCAAACAACCATGTCTTGGGCTCAAATTCTTAACCGACCAGTGCACTTCTCCACCGCAGTATAAATCGGCCCTAAATAAGGCTTCGTGTGCATGGTAGGATCTCGACGTAAAAACCTACCCGGACATTGAATTGGCTCAATCTGGAGTTTGAGGCCCATGCATGTATGGAAATAATAATAATAATAATAAGAATAATGGACCGGTCCCATTTCCACTTTTCCATACTCCTCCTACACAAGGCCTTTAACTTACACACCGCACGGTATCCGTGTAGGTGGAAGCCCGTATATTTTAATGGTACCTCCATGGGCCCCCAACAACTCTAGGTTACCGATCAAGTCACCAACTTTCATTACCTCAGGTGGCCTGCAGGCCATACCTACTACTCATGTGGCCACTCCCAACTCCCAACCACTACAAGGATATAAGTCCTAGGCAATTGGGTTGCGTCACTCGAAACTTGTCAAACGTCATTGAAAAATTTGCAAATCTATTGTAGTGGTAGATTTGTATTCCTTTTTTTTCAATTGGCGTAAGACAATTCCATAGGATTCATATGTTAGTAGAGCAGATTCATGCGGATAACGTAGCGTTATCTCATTATCAAAAATGGTATACATGTGGACACTTCCAACAGCCAACATCACATGGATATGATTCCTAGGCAAGTGACTTGAGTCGTTGGAAACTTGTCCTGTGTCATTGAAGCATATGCAAATCTACCACCATGGTGGATTCACATTTGTTCTTTCATCAAATGAGAGACAATTGCCTAGGACTCATGTGCTTGCTAGTAAGGTAAGTGTGCCTAGAGAGGACACTTTCATCATTCCAACATATGTAGGGGTTTGACAATCCAAGAAAACTTACATGAACCCATCAACAAATCCAAACGAGGTCCACGAGAGTTGGTCTTGCTTGCTATTTTTGAAATGAAAGTGAACATCTTATGGATTCTTGAAACGCTCCTTACAAAATTTTCTAAAATGTTTTTCTTTCATATGCATACATTTCCGACGTGAATATATGTACTTATATGCTAGAAACCATTCAAGACCACAAAACCACACTCCAAGACTACACACCTAAATGTAAGCTCATGTGGATAACATAGCATTATCCCATTATCTCAGGTGGCCTACCTACCATACCTATTACTCATGTGGGCAGTTCCAACTCCCAACACAACAAAGATACGAGTCCTAGGCAATTAACACGCAACACTAGCAACTTGTCCTATGTCATTGAAAGATCTACAAATCTACCACCGTGATAGATATACGCATCGTTCTTTCATCGACGTGAGACGGTCGCCTACGACTTTGTATCCTAGTAGTGCAAGTTCACGTGGATAACGAGCATACGTTCCATATATTATATGGGTGGTGGTGGCATCCTGACTCAATCGATCTGGAGTCTCTGAGTCCCATGCACCCATAAAAATAATGTATAAATGATTTTTTTTCCCACCGTTCCATATCCCCTGCACAAGGCCTTTAAGTTACGCCCTAGCCTGCACAATATTGAGTATCCATGCAAGATTATTCTACTATGTAGATAAAGTCCCAACAACTCCATTGTAGTATCTGGGAGACACACACCCTCTCTTTATCTCAGGTGGCCTGGCCCATACATAATATATACCATGGGCACTTCCCGACTCCCAAGACGATAGAGGCTATGAAGTGCCTCGTAAAAGAGGGACAAATAAAGACCGTGGGTTTCATCCTTTTCTTGATTCTTTTCTTCTTCTTTTTCTTCCCATGAAGAGCTTGTTGGATTGCCGTGTATCGGAGCCTATTTTGAAAGTTGGGTGAAAATTTGGGGATCTATAATCAAACTTTGAGGGAATTTGAGGCTCGGGGGGGGGGGGGGGGTAGTGTGTTAAAAAGTTAAGGATATAGGTGCGAACAACCACTATTTTATAGGGGGGTATTACTTTCAATTCTCTTTTTTTTTTCACATGCTATCATTATGTAAATTTCTACTTTGGGTTAATAGAATAATGGCTTGCATTACTTATAATTCCAAATTACCTATTATTCCATACCCTATAGTACTTTAAAAATGTCCAGTGCCATTTTTGATACCCTATATTACTCTTAAGTCCATTTATAAATTTTAGCCCCCATGTTTTTAAAATACCCTATCATTTGTTCGCACGTATATTGCTACTCCAACCAATGACTACCCCCCCCCCCGAGATTTGAGGATGTGGAGTAGGGTACGAGCATGGGACTTGCTATCTTGAACCCCTGGTTTGCCTATACAAGGCTAGCTTGGCCCACCCGTCCTGGTGGGACTAAGTAGAAAAGTTGGTTGGTAATAGCCTGACATTGCTCTTTGTGTATGATCATTCAAGCGTTAAGAAAATTGGGATGAATTTGTGTTGATTCTCATAAACTAAGGGTTTGGGACTCGAATCCGTGGTTTATGTATAACTATGATTTGGGTAGTTGGATTGGATTGGGTAGATGCGAGTTGTGAAGATTGTCATTTGAAGTTGAGTAAATGGGAGTAGAGATGCAAAAGTTACAAGGTAAAACGGGTCTTCAATGGACATTTGTAGCCATGCACCCACTTCATGTGAGATGTGAAACACAATATTAGCAAATGAAATCGTGCTTATGGCCAATTTCTCATAAGTTTTGCTAGAGCTTGTATGAACACCTTATTTATCATCAAAGTGAGGATTCTCTTTCTTAAACGATCTTATGCATGATATGTGGAGTTAGGTTGCCCCATGCTAATTTATTGACATTCCACATTATCTTGAGGATTTACTGTCATAGTAACAAAATACAATTATTATATTTTTAATGTGGTTGCTATACTAAGGATGAATCAACAAAGTTGATTTTTTTTGAAATTTGGTTATGACCCAAGGCAATTTATATGGGTAAAGAGGCAATGTATTTGTGAAGGCAACCTAAATGCACACATCAATGTATCTCCCGTCCCCACCAATTTTGTTGAACATAAAACTAGAACAATGAACAAAGTTTGAGTGCATAGTCCAATCTGTTTTCACATGTCCTTTGGTATCCGTTCTTAAATCCACCTCTAACAATGCACTACTCAAATATAGGTGTTTGAGTAAATGAACTAGACCCGCACCCGCTTACCTCATGTGGCCTCATTGTGAGCACCTCTAGGTCCAAAGACAACTAGGATATTAGTTAGATTGGAGTGGCCAAATTTGGATTCACGAAGATTATCATTTGAAATTGAAGTTTTGAAATTGAGATGCAGAAGTTATAAGGAAAATGAGATTGAAGATAAATTTCCTTTTTAAGTGATCACATGATGTCTCCTAGTTGTGTTAATATTTGAACTTGAAAAATTGACTAGGTGTATTTTGAACATATAGTCCAATCCCATAGTAACACATGTCTTTTTGGTGTTCGTTTACGACTACAAGACTTGTCAAAATATGCCACTCAAGTGTAGGTATCCAAGTAAGAAGAGTAGCCACATAAAAGGCCCACATGCCTTAGATCATTACCTGACCAGAGGACGGAGTCTCCTACCGCCGGACACCAGACATTTCCACAGGATAAAATGACACTACAGTAGAGCGCTCACTACCAGCCGACCGACGGACCGTTATCGATTTCGTTGGTCGCCGTTCGGTAAGGGACTGCATTTATTAGGTCCAAGACCACGGTCCAATGGACGAAGTAACTTACCGGAGGAGTTTTGCAATCCAGTTGTCACCCGCCCCGTACCATACTGGCGGACATCTAAGGGACGGTGACTATTACCGATGGTCGCAGGTTGTTCCGCTGGAAAGACTCCCGTTCATGTTCATTTGCAAGACGTCCAAGCTGGCGGCTAATATTGCTCGCCGGTCGGACCAGCGTCCATCGGATATTCAGATTCCATATAGGACGTGGTCGGCGAGGGAGGTCGGCGACTGGAGGTTAATCGTCACCCCTTCGAACTGCAAATGTCCTGGAAACAAGGCCTGCAGAGTAACTGGCGCCTTCATTGTTGCGTTGCTCGTTTCAGCGTTTTATCGCTCTCGAAACTCTGGCACCGGGCCTGGCGCTCGGGACGCCATCGCCCTCTCGCTCCAAATGCGGAGGCGGGGAGCTTCAGGGAAGCATATTTGAGCTTTAGAAACCGTCCTCGATAAAGCTGGTTCCGGAAGAAGGCGAAATCGGAGAGAGCTGACAAAGGTCGGAGCTCTCGGTGCATTTGGATCCAGGTTGCATATGCGCGGGGTTTTATTGCTACGGGTTTTGTAATAGCGGTGTGCGCCATGAGTACCCCGGCGAAGAAGGGGGGCATCTTGGCCACTATATCCTCCAGCTTCAGTCACTTTGGGAGTGCTGCATACAGCAAGGTGAACAGGTAATATAGCTTGCTTCCTACTGTGCTCATGGTTTTCTTTCCTTTCATACACTATGGTATAGTTTCCAGACTGTGAACGATAGCATTCTATACATTGCGAGGAATTGCATGGCCTTTGGTGATCTGCTGAGCCTATCGTAGCTATGTGGATGGTGATTCCTATATTTACTCTGCGGGAGTGATAATGAGCTACCTAGTCTATTGTGATGCCAGTTGGAATGCGAGACTAGTATGTGCACACATTTTCAAATTATGTGTCTACCTCTTTTTTAAATTAGTTCCTATCAGATCAATGCAAGAAACCTGTGATCAGTTTTAGGAGAGAGTACTTGGTTGTTAGCTCACCTTTGGACTGGTAATACAGCAAGGTGAACAGGTGATACCGCTTGCTTGCTACTATGCTCACGGTTTCCTTTCCTTTCATGTTCTATGACATAGTTTCCACTAGACCTTTGAACGATAGCATTCTTTACATTGCGAGTAATCACATGGCCTTCAGTGTTCGTTTGGTGGATCTGCTGAGCCTACTGTAGCTACTTGGATGGTGATTCCTTTACTAATTGCTCTGCGGGAGTGACAATGAACTGCCTAGTTTACTGTGAATGCCAGTTGGAATATGGGACTATTATGAGTAAATGTTTTCAAATTATGTGTCTTCCTCTCTTAAATTTCAGTCTCTCTCAGATCAATGCAAGCGACCTGTGATCAGTTTTAGGAGAGAGGACTGGATTGTTAGCTCACCATTGGAATTTTGATGTTCTTCTTCGCACTCTTTCAGTTTTTGAACTTTCAAAAAACGGCTACTTACGCCTGCCAGTCATTTCCTAGTTCTGGAGGTTATGCTACTTTCTCGATACATGCGTCTCCTGGCCTGGCAGATCACTCTTAAATCCTCGTTTCCCAGGCTATTGGAGAGGTGGGACAGTATATATCCTACTTATGACAAAATACGATTCCAGACTTTGAGCTTTCTCTGAATGGACTTGGTGGAGTACCGCGTACCTGTTCGTACTTGCTAATCGATGCCAATAGTAGTTTTCATCAAAATTGTGCATATAATATGATATACCAGAGGGTACCAGAATTATAGAACGTACATCCAATCAGCGTTTATAATTCACAATGTCGCCTCTAGACATGTAGTCTTCACATACCACGTCGTTATTGGCTTGTGGAATGCAAGGCTTCATGTTTTTACGAATTCTTGTGGTATTCTCGTACGCTGAGGTGATGGTGTGCGTCGAAGTGTCATTGCAGTTTTGGTTTTGGTAGGATAGAGTAATGCCAGGTCTTTAAACATTTCCGCATCTTTTACAAGGATTGCATTACCTGTTTGCTTAACTCTGTACTTATAGGTAACTAATTTCTAGAAATCAGCAGGAAGAGAGGCGTTTGACGCAAACGTTGATCTGTCTGGAGCAAGACTTTCGTCTCAACCTTACTGTTCTGATCTTAAAAGAGAGCTGCTCTGAGGTCTCCAGGGGTTTTGGACATGGTTCTTTAAATATGTTTCTCCTCTCTAATGCTAGTCGCACATACACATCAGGTTGCCTGATTCTTCCTCTAGTAACTGTTCAGGTTGTCTGTTGCTTTCTGGAAGCAACTAAAGTGCTGAATCTGAGCTTCTGTCGTTTATTGTACTTAATGCCAACGGATCAGCCAATGTAAAAGGATTTGTTCTTACTACTTATATTCTCTTGCAGTTTACTTGGGCATGAACACTTGGAAGTAGTCCCTGAAGGAGGCCAAGGGGATGTGGAAGACGAGGCTGCCAAAGGCAGGTTCAAGCTAGAGGTCAGATATTTGCTCTTCATGTCTTGTTGATTAGTTTTAGAATGTGCCATGACGGATAAGAAAGATTCAGCAACTGTTTCGTGATTCTGGTTGTTTATCTGTTTGTAGAGTTGAAAGATTGAATGTTTTCCATCTGAAGCTTTGTATTCAATGGAGTCGGATTAGCAAAAGCAATTGGTTCAAGAATTTGTGACTCCATAGCGTATTTGGAATCATTGTAAATCAAGGCTAGTTTTCTGACCTTTCTTGTTGATATGCAGGAGCGGGAAAGCATGTGGAAAATGATGCATAAGTACATTGGTGCGGATATTACGTCCATGGTGACACTCCCAGTAATGATATTTGAGCCAATGACCATGCTTCAGAAGATGGCTGAGGTATGTATCTCTCGAAGATCCTGCAAGCACCCTAAAAAATAATTAGGAATATCTCGGTTCAGCCAGTTTAAAGTTCCGAGATCAGGTTCTTCATCTAGATCTAAGCAGAATCTGAAAGTGTCTCTAATAACCATTTCATACTAATTTCGTGAAGGATATCACCATCTAAGCCTTCATTAGTGATGCTTCTCAAAGAATAATCTGTGGTGATGTCCAGCCACTTCCTGACATTATACTTGGCCTCAGGTTGACAGTTGATAAGAATTGTTTTTTGGTCTCAATGGCAGTCGCTGTTTCTTCGAGATCTCTTCCTTTTTAGCATGTACAGATAGGACGTTCCTTTATTCGTGAAGTCACACTATATCAAGACCTTCCTCTCCATGTAGGCTTGCTCCGATGGTCCCATTCATTGCTTATCCGGGTTATCTTATCCATGAAAACACTGTGGCGAGTGATGATTTGATTGCAGTTAATGGAGTACAATCATCTTCTTGATATGGCTGATCAGTGTGAGGATCCTCATATGAAGCTGGTTTATGCCTGTAAGTGTCTATTTCTGATGTGCTCGAGGACAGCTAGTTTAAGGATGACGTTGTTGATTGGCATAATGACAACTGAGCTTCTTCCTGTGGCATTAGATTTGGAGGATAGAGAGCTAGAGGACTTTTCCCCTTCTGTATTTGCAGTTTCACTACCGTACAATTTACAATTTTCTTGAGAAGAGCAATTGGATTATGTGCAACAACAGTGGATTGCACTAAGACTTCGTTATTTCTGGTGACGCAGCAACATGGGCATTGTCTGTTTACTATGCGTATCAACGGACGTGGAAACCTTTTAATCCTATTCTTGGAGAGACCTATGAAATGGTGAATGACAATGGTTTCATGTTCATAGCTGAACAGGTGAGTGATAAGTTGCCAGGAAGTGGCAAACCTGAAGAAACAAGACTGATCTCTGTCAAGGAAATAGTGCAAAATGGAGTCAACGGAGTTTAAACTTCAAGGGCCAAAATGCATGGATTATGATGTTGCATTTCGTGGATCACTAATTTGGTACCTGACACTTTGACTAGGAAGGGAATATCATGTAAACCTTTACACGCCGCACATATGTGGCCATGATATGATAACGTTTTTTGCATTCTGGAGAGATCCTCAACCATCTTAAACACTTGCGTTTCAGGTTAGTCACCACCCACCAATGAGTTCTGCACATGCAGAGAATGAACACTTCAGCTATGACGTGACATCAAGGGTAAAGACGAAGTTTCTTGGCAACTCTCTGGATGTATTTCCTGTTGGAAGGCAAGCATCTCCTTCCCTTCACAGAATAAAATTTGAGAGTATATAGTTTCAGACTGGCTTTCAGCTCGCTAGTAAAATAAAATTTGTCATTTGGTATTCTAATTTTCTCGTAGAGCCAGGGTTTGAGGTCTGTAGAGAGTGGCAATTCAGTTGGATTATGTAACAATTCTGAAGTGGTTCTGAGTAGAATAAATGATACCCGTTGGAGACCATATTGTACCTGGAGAGTCTATCCATACTCGTATTATCCTGGAGGACATAACTGTGAAATCCAAGTTACGCATCATTTGTCCTATCTCAAGTAAATATACTTTTATTGCTGGATATACAGAACACGAGTTTTGTTAAAGAGGTCCAACATGGTATTGGATTTGGTGCCTCCACCAACCAAAGTGCACAACCTTATCGTTGGACGAACATGGGTTGACTCGCCTGGTGATATGATCATGACAAACCTTACCACTGGTGACAAAGCTGTGCTCTACTTCCAACCTTGTGGCTGGTTCGGGTATGTGTTATTGCTGTTTTATAAGATTCTCTGGTTTTTTTGAGTTTTCATTCGTGCTTTTTCAATTGGTCTACATTTCTCTTGAAAGGTTATTTGGTGAAATGCATTGGATCATTTCGGATCTTTTACATAAGATCACATCAAAAAGCAGATTCTGAGGGGAGGTGAAGAATTCCCTGGGACGAGTAGTAATCCTTCAATCTACTAGTTTCTACCAATCCTACAAACTACTCTCCTTTTCCTCCTTGATGCTAGTTTACGTTTCTAGTCCAGTGGTGGTGGCTTCCTGAGATTGAGAAAACCCTGTAAGTTTCAGGACTGGCCTACAAATCGCCTCTCAGATTGAACTGTAAGCAATGAAATTTTCTCCTTGTGGCAGGAGGAGGTTTGGGCGTGCAAGAAAAGGAGGGAGGCACAAAGCAAGGCAGCCAGGGCAGTTAGGTTCTTTCAGTTTTTGCCAAATTTCAAATTACTTCATGCAAATTATTTTTGCAAATATAAGCCAGAACATCCAAGGAAAGTTAAGGGTTTAGAAATAGCTTCTACTATAACCATCCTATAAAGTCTCAAGGAGTGAATCTGGAAGATTCAAGACGCTAAACATGCAATTCCTATCTGTCTAAATCTCTTTCAAACAGTATTACATAGACAGGCGAAATAACAGCACTATATATCACTATATGACAGCAATTTTGCTAAGTTAGTTGTCTGTAAAGAAATTTATTCTCGTTTTCTCCTACAAATAAATAGTCTTGACACCTATTCCTGTCTCATTGTCTTGCAGGAAAGTACGCTATGAAGTTGATGGGTATGTGTATAATAAGAATGAGGAACCTAAGTTTATTGTGTCAGGCAACTGGAATAAGTCAATGAGCTACCAGCCATGTGATGCGGAAGGTGAACCTACTCCTGGGACTGACTTGGAGGAGGTCAGAGAGACTTAAAACCCGTCTTTCACTCATTCTAATATGTAGTCGTTTGCAATTGTAAATCCTGAATCTGAAATTTGATCAGCTCATTCTCCTTTGTTTGCTGGTCTGCTTGTTAGTTCATAGCTTCTCCTTCTATGCAGTGCATGTTTATTCAATTATCCAAGATAGTGACGGTGGCGATTAAAATATGTAATGAAGTAACCACAATTGGTACTATATAAGTAGATCTGGACAGAATTTAGCATTCATCCAACACTTCGACAATTTGAGCAACATCATTCTAAACTGTAATAAATGTTGGAGAAGAACTGAAAAAATTAAGTGGATCTTCGATAGAATATACTCAGTTGAAGATTTGAAAGAAGGATTTTGACAAAATTTTGCAAATTTCTTACACTGGTTCGAAATGGCTTGCACTATTTTCTCCATGAGTTGCAGATGATGTTGTTAAGCAGCAATCGTCATTCTCAGTTTCCATGTTCTGAGCCTCTGTTTCTTTGGGAATCTTGCCGCAGATATGGAACGTGGCTGAGGTGCCAAAGGGAGATAAGTTCCAATACACCTATTTTGCACATCAGGTCAACAGCTTTGAATCTGCACCTGCTGGGCTGCTTCCCTCTGATTCTCGTCTTCGACCTGACCGATACGCCTTAGAGATGGGCGATATGAACAAAGCTGGTTCTGAAAAATCCAGGTACTTGTTAGGCTTGGTGTGTAGGTAGGACAGGTTGGATGGGACTCGAATTACTTTCAAGAACTTTGAGATTGTTCATTCATGTTGTGATCTTGCATCCCTTGCTTTGCTGCCATTTTCAAGCCTAAAGAAGTATTTCCCTACTCTAGACCTATGTGAATATGAACGAGAGAGCTATTTAGGAGCTCCCAGTTCTTGACAGGTGCAATTTACTCTATCTTGTTAATCCGAGTTTCAATGGTAGTTTTAACTGAATCAGTCCACTGGATTGTTTGATAAGCCCGATCTCTTGGTCCTGACCATCTTCCCATTTTATCCAGTGGCAGTCACTGGTTTAAGAACCAAGGGATGGTTGTCATCACGCAACCATTGAATCACATGAATACATGTTTGTCTTTGTACTAGAGACTTGTGGATACTCATCTAGGAATCGCTAATGGGTGTATGTGGTCAATCGCGGCAAACATCTGCTAAAATATTTTCTTTTAAACAGCATCACTCATACCTTCAGTAGTTATCTAAATAAGTCTCCTGATACGGAATGTATCAATGGGTGCTTTGGGTACTCGACATAGCCTCCTTCATTCCCAGGTTAATTCTGCTCATGATACCTCAGATGCGCCAAATGATCTAAAATATATGCAGATAGTAGAGTTTAATTGATACCTCTTCTAGAGAATGGTACTTATGAATCTTGAGCAAACTTTAGATGGTACTCTTGTCGGCTTACAAGTGCAACCGCATTCTTTTGGCATCATAATTTGGTCTTGGTTTCTACTTCAAAGTTTATGTCTGTTTTCCTTATACTTTCTGCTTTTGTTTCTTGTTTAGTATATCTCGATAAGTGCAAGAATTTAACTTTTCTACGGAAGGCAAAATGAAGATGGTGGTATCCCGATGCTTCTCAGGATACCACCATATTCGGTCAGGTTAGAGAGCTAGTGGTGGTGCAGTGTGTATTAGAGAGGTTTCGTAGTTCGTTGCTTTCACAATGCTTGCAAAGAGATGATTCTCTATATTAAGTGTTCTACTGATTAATTTCTTGGATTGTTTTCAGGTTGGAGGAAAGACAAAGGACTGAAAAGAGATTCAGGGATGGAAAGAAACAAGAGTATTCTCCCCGGTGGTTTAGAAGTTCCGGTCATGTTGCACCAACTCTTTGGGGGGACCTTGAAATCTATGAATATAATGGAAAGTACACAAAGCATCGCCAACATCAAGACTCAATATCAAGCAAACCAGTGGATCTAGATCAGCTGAAGTCTATCCCCTTCAACCCTTGGCAGTATGGACAACCAGAAGACCAGAACATTCCTCATGGATCACAAGTTCTTCCCCTCGCATCTGAGCCAATATTGTCATAGGACAACATGTGTCAATATCCGCTTCCCCAAAAATTTTAAATACTTTTCTGGTCAGTGACAGCTCCACTCACATCTCACTTTTCCAACGAGAAGTAAGTGGCTTGGCCAGGGTTGAAGGATTAGTCGTAAATGGACGGGTACAGAAAAATTCAGGTTGTGCTCGTCAAATGCGACAGGATAAATTTGGAACAGATGCAATGCGAATTCCAGCCTAATTTGCATTGGTTTGATATACTTAGGGTGAAGTCATGTGCAATTTATGCAGAAAGAACAATTAGCACTCAATTAGTATGAAAGGACAGAAAGAGTTATCCTTTCTCAATAGTCGAGATTTCAGGTTTACAGATTTGTCTCCGGTACATAGAGCTCTCTGTACACAGTTATTATTCTTATGGGAGCAGGAGGTGCTACACTAAATATGATATTTAGTGCCATATGGTATTTAATGTCACTATAGTAACTAGTCGGATGACACTTCTTATGAATAAGTGAACAGATATTGTCATGGACGATGGATGAGTTCATCCATTGGCCAAAACCCTACCTTCTCTTGTCAGCAACTGGTGATGAACTATTGTCATGGATGGTTGAAAATTGGATGAAAATCCACTTGGTAAGTGACAGTAATTGCAACACTGTAAATCTATGATACCCCAAAGTGTTTACAAGGAATGGCAAGTAATGTTGGGCTAGCGTTTAGTGTTGGTGACACTATACCGTGGTTAGCAATTAGTATTGAGCAAGACAATTAGAATTGGTGGCACTAAATATCATGTTTAGTGTAGTTATTTCTGTCGCTAGTTCCTTTTAAGGTTTACGCTTTGAAAAGCGATCTCTTTGAAACTGCAGCACAGTGCAAATAGGCCTTTGTTTAGGCAAGCTACTAGGTTGCAGTCAAACATTTGCACTATTTGCCTAAACAATTGCACTATTTGCCTAAACAATTGCACTATTTGCAAACTACTGGGTTGCAGTCACACATTTGCGATGAGAATTAGATTCTCTTGCAGTCAATGTCCTAGTATTATTGTCTCCACTTATCCGCCTCTCTGCAAGTTTCTATGACATTTTGATTCGTTCTGCAGGTGGCAGATTGTTTGCTGGTCTTCGCTGCCGTAATTTATGCCCCCTTCGTGCCAAACATGGTACTTTCTGACAAGTTACACCGAGTGACACTCAGAGTAAACCCTGACTTGAACCAGAAGTAATATTTCTGATAGTCTTTACGGTAATTTACCTTTGTAATCCAATACTTGCATTGATGCGGTATCATCATTTTGCAAGAAATGAAGTTGCAGGGATCCATTGCACTGACTCTTTGTAATAGGATATTGCTACAGGCTTGCAGAAATTTGCGTAGATCGAAAGCCCTTGAACCTCGGTACATATTGCTGACCGAAGTAGGTGAGATCACTGCGCTTGCACGAGCACCGGTACGAAGATCCTGAAGTTATTTAGGGCATAGGATCCGTCGATTCCAGAAATCACATGCACGTCCATCGCTTACTTGCACGCAAATCTCTAAACCCAGTGTTTGTGTTTTCATACCCACCACCTTGAGGATTGCATTGCGAGGGCACACGAATAGTACACCGTGGCGGGATCTTGTGCGAAGATGCTCTACCTTTGCTCGAAGGATCTTTCTTCCTTCTGTATCATCTACTCTTCCAAGGGTTCGTTGAGCCGGAGCTTGGAGGTTCACAATATGTCGTCGTTGATTATTTGTTTATGCCTCAATTGTTTCACTTATTGTCTTCTTTCTACCTGACAGTTGAATCCTGTTACACAGAACTCGCAGCACAGGCACCTGCAAATTGTTATGAAGGAAGTCCTAACTCTTTACTTGTGAGAAGAAACTCTCCCCGACCTATTTTCTTTTTAAATTCCTTCCAAACTCGATCCTAAATCTATTGACAAAACCCTCATCAACATACCTCTCCTAAAGTTCGCAAACGCGAAACCACGAGGATGCATTCTTGAGGACGAAGTTTGATATGGAGTTGATAAACAGTTTATCGTGATTTTCCTGAGACCCGTGCCACATTTCCGTCAGTGCCCACAAGATGAGTCTGGGGAATTTTCTTCTCTACTAGGCTGATCCCCTGGGCGATTTCAATCAACTATGCTGTCACCAAAAACCGATGGTTTCGAACAAAACTGTTGAGCCTGCTGGTTCACGTGTGTACAACTGATTATACCGAAATTGTACCTCCAGGGTTTGGAGGCTCACCAATTCAGTCTGACCTGCGCAAGTGAGCGCCGGAGCCGGACACGAGCTCCCTCGCATGACCAGAGACGTGATGAGTCCGTGCATGCCATAATTTGATGGCTTTCAGGTGGAGGGTCGAGCATCAGACGTGCACCTGTAGCTAACTATCTGCAAGATCTTTTGCCGTTTCTTGCGGGCAGCTTTGACGGCTTAACTTATTCCTGTTAAATTCCAAAATTTCCAACACTCATTTCAGATTATGAACCCGCTCCACCGATCTAACTTAGTGACATGAGCAGGCCGCAGAACCAAATTAGGAACGTACACTGAAGTCTTGGGACGGATCGTTTGACCACCTTCATCAGGTGCAGTTCCAAAGAGGTCGCCTCTGCACCTTCTTCAATTAACTGTACTTCTTCAACGAGTACGCAAATCTGTACTCGACAGGTGAGTAACCAATCAACACTTGAAAATAAGGGTCTTCAGACAGACCAAAATATATCTGATGCTTGCTTCTAATCATCTCTTGTCATCGCTCCTTCATCGCTCTGCTATACCTCCTCGGAGAACATGTGAAAGGATAAGTTCGATGAAAGCGAAACAGTGGACAACAGTAATGATTGTAGAGATGAGTTTCATGAAATTGAAACACGGGAATATCATCCAGAGCCACAATAGTAATGACGTAAGACTTAGTGCAAGTGGGGCAAATTGGACAGCTGTTTGGTAACCACATCCCTAATGCACCAGTTTATCCCATAGGGATCGTACCCATTCTGCTTGAAACGAAGTACTTGAATCGCAGAGTTGCAAGTACCTGTCAGATCCTTCTGGTTTTACGAAATGATGAGCGGAGGACTCACGCGTTTGCGTGAGAGGTGCATTGCCCCCTTTACCTTGTTAACAAGAGCACCCTCCACATCTGACCCCCAAACTAAAACCTGTCATCAAGTAGGACTTTATTTTCCCATCCTTATTGACCTCTAATAGGACAATAAGTGTGCCTAAAACGCACACTTTTAAGCTCTGCACTTCTCGTAGGATATCAAGCACTCGATTAGCTTCCTAATTAAAGCCCTAGCCATTTTCGAGGGGAAGGCTCTGAGAGCGCTACAGGAATAAGCGCCCTCCCTGCCGGCCACGTTCCCCTGCCTTCCGTCGACACTGGAGGACCTTAATTTTGGACTCGGCGAGCAACACAGAAGGACGAACATTGTTTCCGAAGATGTTGGTGATGATGTACTTGGAGAGGTCGCGGTTGAGCACCGGAGCTGTTAGTTGACCAAAACTTGAACTCTTCGCAACAAAATACTTCAGGTATGAAGCTCCCCAACTGCTTTCAGGCAGCACTCATACGGAATTGTTGTCTTGGTCAAGGAACAATGGCAACGAAGACGATGGGGAGAATATAAATTTGGTGCAATGTGGGATTACGATGGCGATTTTGATGCGTTTGATTGGTGCCAAGTGAAGCTGGAGTATGAGATTTCCACGTGATTTCGTGAAAAGCAAGTAGGTGCCCTCCCGGAGCTTCTCACCGCGCCGACTTTGATGTGAATGTGATATGATTTGTGAATTTGTTTTAATTTTGATATAATCGATGCCTGCCAAGTGAAGATGGTGAGTTTAAGGGATTGGATTGCCATGTCATTCAGGGAGAATTGACATATTGCTTGCTTTTGAGAAGCCCCAATGTTCATGTTCGTTCGAATCTATGAAAACTCTCTGCAATGCTGGGATGAATCCTTAGTTTGTGGACGTTTGCATGAATTTTCACATTTTCTAGCTGTTGTGATTGCAGTTGTTGTCATTCACACTCCAAGATTAATTGATATTTGTAGATTTTAAGGTTAAAAGGAAGCCTTTCTTGTTGGGAGTTGGGTGTTTTGCATGCAACACCTTCCATGTTCAATTAGTTTAGGTGCATGCTTGGAGGTACTGTGAAGGTATTAATGAAGAACATTTTGTATTATTGAAGATCAAACTCATTTTGACATGGCATAGAGGTGCTAAAACAAGTGTGTCTTGAACTGAAATAGGTTGCTCTTTATTCATGTTCAAACACCACCTTGAGCATGCACAACCTACTTAGGGTTATCCTTTTACTCAGTATGACTTTCGGTCATGAATTGGTCCATTATGATTTTTATTTGATTGTTTTGCATAGAAAGAAACATAGTGAGAAACGGTGGAAGATACTAAATGATTTAAAAGAGAAGGAACGTGCACACAAACTTGACCGAAAATTCAAAGTCAAAAAGGAACATGCATTTGTTTGATTAAAAGCTGAAATTGCAAGAGCTCATGGAGTACGAGAAGCTCAAGTGAGAAGTGGGGAACAAGCTCGATTGCAGGGAGAAATTGCAAGAGGTTACCTCCTTGCCGTTCTAGAGAAGCCACAACTCGACTATAGGTAAAAATAAAGTCTTGGTAGTATTTAGGCATTCCATTTTGCAAAGTACAGTGAAATTAGTTGTTGTTGTTGTGTGTATATTGGAGAGATTGCATACATGCACTTGAATATTTTATGACAACAAAAACATAATAGAAAGTCACTTGAAAGCGTTATTATGTTGTTTCAACATTTAGATGTAATTTTGTAGCTAATGAAATTTGACCTGCAACTCATTGAGTCATTCCTTTGAATATGTCGATCACTTCAACAACATTCTTTGCATGGTTGAGCTGCACATTCCTTGATGCTTTTGGTTTGAAAGAAAACATACATTACCTTCTCCTTTGGAACTTGCGGAGTAGGTCTTCTGGAGTAGCCATTGACAGCTTGACTGCATGCAATTAGGTCGGTAGCATTTAGCCATTCTATTTTACAAATACTGGAAGTTGTTGCTAGCTCTGCATTGAAGAGATTGCATGCATGCACCCCAAATATTTATAACACGAATACATAAAACAAGTTAGTGTGTAGAAAGCCTTATTATGTTTCACACTTGCATGTAATGTTGTTGCTTATAAAATTTGTCGTTCAACTTAGTGATGCATTTGAATGTAATTTACAACAAAAGGAGCGTGCACATGAAATTGACCAAAAATTCGTATTTTCACATATTCTCATTAATCAATGTTTTAACTCCTCTTATTTCATATTTCATATTTTGACACTCTATCCATGATGGTCTTCTAGGATCATAGGCAAGGTTTATGTTGGACAATCATTAGGCATGAGCTCCAATATAAACAACATGCTTGATCTCCACATGCGAGGATGCATTAAGATGTGATTAAATATGACAGGTTTGAAACCAACTTCAAATTAGATGTAATACATATAATATGGCAATGGTATATTATTGATCGTATTGCAAAAAAACATTTTTTTGAAGTCAACTAGGTTTAAGTCATAATGTTTTAGCTGGATGTCCTTCAAATCCATAGTATTGGATCCACCAAATAACATTGTGAATATATGTTCTATGCAATAATTGTTTATTTTATTTTTCATTTATATATTTATGTCTATCATTACTTCTTATGTAGCTCTCTTTATTTGGATGCATATTAAGCTCACTAGGATTAAAATCATATAGCATGACCATGCCACCATTTTCTCCTTGATTGTCAACTATGCCAGACCCTAAATTCATTGCCTTGATTCTCAAGCTACATTCTTAAGTTTTTTGTCCAATAGGGTTTTGTATTTGGTTATGGTGTTTTTACAGTTGATTGTGGTTTGCTTTGACGTGATTTTGTGGGCTTTGATTTTGGCATTTTTACCGCTTTTGGCTATTTTTTTCTATCCATTGGACAATTTTGGTGGGGTTGAGGGTAAGGTGGGGGATGGTGTATGTGATTAGTGATTGTATTGCGAGTATGTCTAAGTTGTGGGGAAGATGTGTGTGTGGGCGGGTGTGTGGGGTGTATTCCCTTACGGATACTATGGTGAAATTTTCATTGATTTTTCATTGATTTTTCTATGTTCGCAAGGTAGGAATCCTCCTTGTTGTTTGGCTCAGATGATTAGTGGTTGGGGGTATGTGGTCATGCATGTTTGTTCCATACATTTAATAGGAAGTTTATGATGTCTTGGGATTTTGTCTTGTGCATTCTCCCATTGTGTGTAGGTAAGTTGTCCATGTTGGAGTATGTTTGTGAGGTTGATTCTTTCAAGTTTTTGCCCTCTAGGAAGCTTATTAAGAGATTTTGGATGTTGGGTGGGGGGATGGGGGGATGGAGCATGCAATGTGGGGGTTATGAGGTGTTGCGCACCTCTCCATGAGGAATGCCTGAAACACCATGGGCACAAAGAGGACCCCGGAGTGACACCCGGGACTTGTGACGCCGTTGGTGAGAGGGCCCAAGTGATCCTAGTGTGGGTGAGGGCCCCGGGCATTGGGAACGCCTCCCACCCATGGAGACTAGGAGTCACAAGGGTAAGGCCATAAGCTATGCGTAGCTTATGGTGTGTTGATTCTAGAATGCTCAAGATTACCTTAATCGGAGGTGTGAGCTAGTAGATATGGCAATTTGAGTGGGGCGTTGTCTAGGGACAGCGCCCTGGGACAGCAATGACCTGGGAGTTGCGCCTGGGACTGCCAAGGTTTGAGCAGTCATAACTTCCTCAATGCTTGCCTAAATGAGGCAAGTGAGGGATCCTTTGGCATCTACATAAAGAGTAGATTCCGATAAAGTGGTTGCTTGATAGCATCAGAGACCATGGGAAGAAGTTATGATGGTCTGAAGTTGCTGGGGGCTTTTAGCCCCAGCGGCTAAGGGAAAATGTCGACTTGGCCCCAAATCTTAGTAGAGGGGCCATGCCCAAAGTTCTAGAGGCTTATATGAGTGAGGCGGTGTGGCCAGCCGAACCCACCCGAGGCCAAACGGTACGGCCTTCACGGGTGTTGGCCCAACATGGGGGCATAGGTGCCTAGTATGGTTCGGGTTGTTATAGTGTTGCTCCGGCAACGCAATGATCAACTTAAGATTGGACTTTCATGGATGGAAGTCCGCATCTAATCATTGGTTACAGATTAAGGAGAAAGTCCCGAATGCAAAGTAGGAGGGTTGGTCCCCCACTTATGAACCAAGAGGTCCGCGGTATGGGAAATTCGCATGGCGGAATGCAAAGGGTTAGCACTCATTTGAATTTTTTTGAGGTGCAAAGTCACATTTGAATTGCACAGGGCTTCATTTGAATGAATTGAAGGTGCAAATGGACATTTGAATTGCAAAGAACCCGATTTGAATTTATTGGAAGTACAAAGGTACATTTGAATTGAAGAAGGCCTCATTAGATTTGAGGGTTTAAACGTACATTTGAGAATAAGAGGGTTCATTTAGGTTCAAAAGGATTTGACTTGAGTAGATTGAAGATACAGAGGCACATTTGAGAACAAAAGAACCCAATTTGAATTAATAGAGGTTTGTTAAGTCATTGAGTATATAAAATAGCCTTAAATAGCTAATTTAGATTATTAAAGAGTATATCTCAATCTTTGAGTGTAATATGACATCATTTAAAGGTGATGGTGTTAAAATCATCAACAAAGATAATGAAGAGAACTTCAATATCTGAAAGTTGAAATCGTAGATGGGGTTGGCTTCTACGAACCTTTGGGCATTCTAGACAAATCCCAGGAAGCTTTATCTTTCAACGTTGATCCCAAAATGATAAAGAAAAAATAAAAAGACGTGCCAAGAATATAATATTCATCATTGCGCTTAATTTGGCAAACAACCAACATGTGTACATAAGGAGTTGCAAATGACCAATAAAGGCATGAAAGACCCTTTGCAAAATCCATGTGACGAGAAACTTGTCCAACATTCTTTTCGTTTGCCATAAGGTTGTCCCGCACAAGATGCAAGAAGGTAATGACTTGTTGGACCATACCAATAAGATCAAGACATTTGTAGATCAACTTGCTTACTTAGAGGTACCCATGAAAAAATGAGGATGTTGTTATGATTTTGCTCGAGAATTTATTACTCTCTTATGAATACTTGATCACCGCTTTGGAGACCATGTCAATAAAAGAGTTGACTATTGAATACATGATGAAACATTTGATGTACGAAAGGTCGAAGAAGAAAAAGAAAAAGAAACCCAAAGGTGATGATATTACAATGGTGTTTTATCAAGGCATGTGGGACAATCCATCTTCATGCAAAAAAATCAAGACATGCTACTATTGTGGCAAATTGGCACATGTTACATGTTTTTGCTACAATGTAAAAAAAAACTATGATAAAAAGAATATAAACAACGCCAAAAATGATGATGATTATTTATTTGTAATACAACATGAAACGTATTCCAAGGTTGTGTATAAGTGACTCAAGGACTTGGGAGGAATAAAATACATAAGACATCAATTGACACATATGATGTAATTATTCTATGCCATGCCTATTTGAATGATGATAGCATCATAAAAACATCGGACTGAAATCCATTGTCATTGACGTATTAGTAAAAGACAATATCTAAAGAATTCATATCAAGGATGCCCTCTATGTACCTAAATTGAAAACAAATTTACTTTGCATGAGCAAAAAAAATTTAAGCGGTTCGAAGGTGTAATTCAACCTAACAAATGCATTATGAGAGGTATTGATTGAGAAGTTGTTACAATAACACTACGTAAAGGTAACTTGTACCAAATGAATTTCATCAAGGTGCAATGAGCTAATGCAGTCAACTTGGTACAATCATCAATAAAAGACAGTGCACTTGAGCTTTGACATTGCTTGCTTAAGAAAATTAAATACAAAGAATATTCATGCATTCCAAAGCATGCTGAGTGGCATAAATCTTGGTAAATAAAATAATTTAGTCCGACATCTTCATTGGTTTGTGAAACGTGCATTGAGGGTAAATAATTTAAGGCTTTATTTTCTTAATAACAAGAGGAACCGAACAACTAAATTTTCAAAGATTGTACATTCGGACGTGTGTGATCCTATGAAAACTATATCCATGGGCGGTTTAAGGTATTTTCTCGCTTTCATTGATAAGTTTTTGAGAAAGGTGTGGGTGTACATGTTGAAGGCGAAAAGAGAGTGTTTGGAGACATTTAAAGAATTTAAAGTCTTTGTAGCAACACTATTGAAACACAAGATCAATGTGTTTTGGTCGTCAATGATAAAAGAATTATTTTAAAAAAATTCAAATTTGTTTTGAAGAAACATTAAAAAAACAAACACCCCGTATTGGCCTCAACAAATTGTAATCACAAAACATGCAAATTACACCATCATAGAGATGGCGAGGAGCATGCTTCATGGGTTAAAAACTCAAAAGAACCATTTTGGACAAAAGTAGTGGTGAATGTGATTTTCACTTATAGTCGATATCCAACGAGAGTATTGTCCTTGATTATACTCAAAGAAACATGGAGATGGAAATGTCTTAGATTACACACATACATGTGTTTAGATGTGTTGGTTATACGACGGTGCCTAATGAAAAGAGGGTTAAGCTTGATGCAAAATGTACCAAATATTAGTTTCTAGGATATTGTGAAGGTCCCAAAATGTCACCAAAATGTATAGGTTTATGTGCGTACAAACCAAAAACATCATCAAAAGTAATGTTGTTGTGTTCATGGAGGATAGTGTGAGTGTTGAGAACAATTTGAAAATACATCTAAATCGGGGAAATAAAGCCCCTATGGTGAAAGCGGTGGATAAATATTTCAAATCACCTTTGGTTGATGAGGGCAAAGATATTGAGGAGCGTGAAGAGCAAATGAAAGATAATCATGTTACAAACCAAGAGGTAAAGGATAGACTAGTAAGGAATGATGTTGACATGAAGAGATTTAGCGAAGAGCGAAGATACCCCACAAGGGAGTGCCTAATGTTTGGTGAGTGGTGGAAGAACCACATTTTGCCTCAACTTGATACTGAACGGGCCATTGTGGCATCACTTTACGATCTTTTGAATTTATGTGATGTCATAAGATCCAAAGATGCAAGCAAATGAGAGGCTACAACACAAGAAGAGTACGACCTATTTATGGTCAATGGAATATGGGAGTTGACCATCCCTTCAAAAGAACGCAAGAATATGAGATGCAAATGGGTGTTCTGTATCTAGAGGGATGCATTGGGCCAAATTGTTAGATACAAGGGCATGTTGGTAGGAAAGGGTTATTCTCAAGTTGTTGGAGTAGATATCAATAAGAATTTTGTCCCGTTGCCAAGTTTATCACCATTAGATGCACAATTGCAATTGGAGCTGCCATAATTTAGGAGATCCACCAAATAAATATAAGAGCAATGTTTTTGATATAAAATTAAAGGTGGTAAACTATATGGATCAATCTAAGAAATTTGCATGAGGGAATGAACATCTTGTGAAAAAACTCTATAAGCATTACATGGGCTCAAGCAATTATTGAGGGCATGGTACCACCAAATCAACTCGTTTTACATCAATGAGGATATTCCTAGGAGCCAAGCGGACCATTCATTATACATCAAATATTTGTGTCAATTATTGTTAGTGGTAATCCTCTATATTGATGATTTGATCATTTTGGCAAGTGATGTTGTTAAGTTGAAGCTTGAGAATAAATTTAAAACGAATGATCTCGGAGAGTTGTGCTCATAAAGAGCAAGGCAAGGGGTGGAGGTGACCATCTCACTCCAAATATTGTTCATATGCATTTGTGTATGTGTATTTGTTGTGCAGTCTTATCTCTAATTCTATTGTGCTTCAACAACAATTTGGAGCATAGATAATCACACAATTAGAAGCATGAAAGAGTTACATATCCTAAATACAACATTTATTTATCCATGGATGGTACACATCAAAGCTCCAATAAAGAGAACTTGGTAAACAAGCAAACCTCTATTGACACCCTCAAGCTAACCCCTCCCCACTCCCCCTCCTTGGTAGGGCCCACTACTTTTGGAAATAAGGCATTACACCATATGTGGTATCACGAGGAAACCCATAAGCACCATGTGACTAGTAATGGTCTCTCATTCACATCGATGTAAAATAGATTGATGTGTGACCATAATTGAACTTTTTCCTCCAACCTGCCTGACATGTAAGATATTTGGACCTTATGTGACCACTCTTCTTCCCCTCTTCTTAGTTGGGACTTGGACACTTACATGTGAGTGATATATGGCAAGGTATGTTATTCAAAATAAATACCAACAAGAGAAGTGTTGGTACATCAAGATTGAAAAAAAATTGCACAAAATAAATCAACCAATTATGTAGGCGCAATAAATCATGTAATTGGGAGGGTCTACGCCTATGCGACCACTAAAACAAAAAGAGAATCCTTGGGTTGACTTCATATATCTTTTGTGTCTAAACTTCAATTTTGAAACTTAAAATGACAATCTTTGTGATTTGCAATTGTTAACCGGGTGAGATAACCCTCTATATATTGATCCAATATCTAAAATTGTTATTGAAGTTGGAAGTGCCCACAACAGAGCTGGTTATTTGTTGGTTATTTGATCTTCCAAAAGTGGATTTATTTCTCCACCCTCTAGCTCACCATGTTGTGTAAATTTGAAATCTCCAAATAATTCTTGAAGTAAAGAATCTTGTTCACGGATTTGTAATTTTGCATTGTCCCATCCACGTTGCAATTGGACAATCTTTGCAAGAATGCTTTGTTTTAATGACAACCATTGTGGTTCATGTTGAACTTGCAAAGGATAAATGGTTGGTTGTGGCTCATCATTAAAATTGGTACCACCTTCTCCTACATCCTCGTCTTCAAGCATTGATGTTTGTGCAAATTCTCCAACCTCCATTTCTGCTAGAGCACATCATGAAGACAACAATAACTTTATTTAGTCAAAAGTAATATGTCAAATGATAAGATGCTAACATGCAAAAACTCCAAGATGAGATGTAAAAATTTGAATGAAATGTGAATTTTCACAAGATCCCAAAGTGACATGTAAAAAAGATACCTTATGTCCAAAACCCTAAACCCCATAAAAATTGAGGTTCAACACTTCAACCACAATTTTCATAATTCCAACAAAGATATTTTTTCAATTCAAAATCATACTTCAATGTAAAGTTGTTTGTTAGTATATATTATGATATGATTGCTAATGCCAAAATTATAAGCAAACTTGCGGGTTGATTTGGTGATGAATTAAATGTTGCAATTGGAGTGGGTCTCATGAGAAGGTTATAAGTGTTTTCAGCCATCATATGGCGAAATATTGTGAATCTACTAACGCATCGTTTTCCACCACAAAGTCGACAAGTACAAAATCCCTCCCCCCCACTTGATGGTACCATTGGTTGTGTCGAAGCCAAAACATGTGTTGGTACCAATGTTTCAACACCATGTGTAATTGTTTCCTCTTGCAAGTGAGATGATTCTCCCAACTCCCTTGCACTTGATTCTTTCATGCTATGCCAGCCAACAGCTTGTTGATTGTAATAAGTTTTCCCATGCTCATCATGTTGGGCATGAAGCATTGCAGTTCTTGGATGAACCATAGCAAAACCTTCCATAGTGTGTTTACATTTAAAATTGCATTTGCAACGAATTCTTTCTAATGGAGCCATGTTGTTTTTATTAAAGGTCGAGGTTTATTAAAAAAAGCATATATCTTGGGAACTATGAAGAATATACAAACAAGCAAATGCAAATGAATCATCCTTGCATGTAATTTATATATGGAAACATGAGTTTAGTTCTTTATATTACACTTGACTCTAATATAAAGTCTTAAAGCCTAAAAATTCCTCTAGCATGACATTCATCAACATGCTCAAAAATATAAACGAGTTGAATGAAAAATAAGAAAGCCTTAAGTTTTTAATAATAAGTACTTAATCAATAGTACTTAAATTAAAATTACTTAAATTAAGCACTAAAGACTTGAACTAATTTTTATATGAATATTATGTAATTTAGTTAAATGTTACTTTTACATTTAAGTATTTTTTTAATCAATGGTCTAAATACACTTAAAACTTAATAAATTTTTACTTGTGTCAAAATTTTATAGTTTCAAACTCAAAATTGCTTACACAAAGTTACATGAGTCTTATATGAGTCTTATGAGTTATATGGGTAAGACTATGTCTTCAAATTCTATCAACTACTCTACACTCAATACTAAACACAATTAAGAGGAGCTATGTATTCAATTAAGGAATCAACAAGCATGTACTCCCAATAATCATGGCTAAATCAGGGGAGGGCCCATTTTTCATATGATTTTTGTTGATGTTTCATCGTAGATATGCTAATACAACAAAACTTTGAAGACGTAGATCTGATCAATAGAAGATGGAAAACAAGAAAATAAAATTGATGACCCCCACATGTATATGAGCTCCCAAAAGTATTAGGCAAATGGTTAAGAAGTGAGCGCAGAGCGAAAAAGTGGGGAATCATCACATGCCACTATCGTCAACGGCACGGTGGCCCCACCTTCCTTCCACCTTCCTGCCACTCCCAATGACCACGTGGCCACATGGTGGGCTCAACAAGGCTCAACAATACGAACAGGGCATACTTCGAATGCATCGTCGTAGCGGATTCATCGCAAATGCCTTCTTTCTAACAATTCCATATGAGCTTCGTTGATTCCAGTTTACATCTAAGGTTGCATTATGTTGGAAGCCTGCTGGCTCTTTGAAGTTTTTTTTTGTTGATTTTGACTTACTAGTGGTGAATGAGAATTTGGGTTTGTGGACTCATCGCATATGCCTTCCTTCTAATAATTCCATCTGAGCTTTGGTGATTTTGAATTAGATCCAAGGTTGCATTATGCTGGAAGCATGCTGGCTCCTTGAAGTTGTTTGTTGATTTCGTCCTACTACTGGTGAACAAACCCCTAAACCACAACAAAATTGAGTGTTAGGATAAAATGTGTTTTTATCCGGAAAATATTATTAGTGGACTAGCTTCTATTATTGATGAGGTTGCGCAACTGTGGGGATACGGTATACCAGTGGATTTGGTGTGAGTTAACCCTTACAGAACTTGGAAGGTGAAAGTTTTAACAAAAATTCCGAATTCTGATTTTTTGATTCTTCCAAGTGGTCAACAATTCAAAAATTACAATCAAAAGATTGGTACTATTCAAGAGGTATTGTTATCTTTAACTTGTTTGTGCTTTATGTAATCAATTTTGATTTTTTTGAACCAATATTATGAATTCATAATTAAAATATGTATACATCCTTAAATGTTGTAAGTTTATGTCATATGTTTTTATAGGTTATAAGAATAATAAGAATTATATATATATATATATATGTATATGTATATTACTCATTTAAATTATAATAACTGCAAGAAGATGTGATTGAAATACCAGCAACTTATTGCTGTATGACCCTTGCACCAAATGTATCAACACTTGAAGAGCCTTCTTTGCAGGTATTTTTGTGAATTTTTTAAATAGGTTTTTATGTGTTTGAGAGATATTATATTAATGTACAAGTAATATAAAATATATATTAATTTGTTGGATTTCATGTTGTGAAGGTAACAAGGATTTTGAGTTCAAATTCTTCAAGAACAGAATTAGATGTTAGCGAAAAACATATTGATTATGGCATGCGGACTAGAAGATCGCAGTTGAAATTTATCACTTCTAATATAGAATGTGATGAAGCCCTCATACTGGCCATTGAAGCTGGAACAATTGCTAGCAAACTGGTGTGTATATTCCAATATATATTTATATTTATATTTATATTTATGTTTTCTTTATGTTATGAACGACTTAACCTATGTTGAATAATAAGAAAATTTTAAAATATACATATTGTATATGTTGAGTAATATGTTTAAGATCAAAGACTCAAATAATTTGTAAAGATTTTAATATGACATATATTGATTATGATGGTGTATTTGTTTTATAGGGCATTTTTGATCTCTCGGAATCGGATAAATTGACAGTGATACAATTTGTGATGGACAAACAATTCAAGATGGAGGTTTATAGAGATTTAGAAAAATGGATAGCAAGTCAAAATGCATTAGCTAGAAAAAAAACTAATGTTGTCATTTTCAAAGGTCATAAAGATTTGAACAAAAAAAAATTGTTGACTATGATAGTAAAAGAAGCATTAGAAAATAGAATAAAAATAATGAATTTGATAGTGGATTGGATCTCACAAGGTTTATATTTGCACAATTTATGTGCTAGTATGTGATTGAAATGATTGAAATATAAGCATTGTTTCTTGATGTATGTTTGTATCATTTAACTATTTTCTTAAATGGTCCTTAATTTTTGAGTCGTGTGTGGTTAGGTGAAATATAAAAGAGATGAGGTTATATTTTTTATTTTTGTAGTTGATAGTATACAATGCACACTTGATATGATGTCAAATACTTCAGTAAATTTATTCTCTGTACACTCTTTTTATTTTCCATTCGGAAATTCATAGTGTATGAATATGAAGCAAATAAAAATTATCACTTTGTTTTTGTCTCTGTCTCAATACCATATTTTCTATCTCACTAGGCATTTGAAAATTCATGGTGTATGAATTTGAAGCAAACATAAATCATCACATTGTATCTAGTTCTGTCTTTGTCTCACTAATACGATTCTCTCTGTCTCACTAATATTTTCTGTCTCACTAGGCTGAAAATCAAATCACTTACTATCAAATCACTTATTGGCCTTAATCCCTAATTGAATAGTAAATACGCCATTAATATGATATGATTGGTAAATCCAAATCAAAGCCATATACATTCATTTTTCCAATAATGCTTTGAGCCAATGATCGGGGAAACCAACAGTTAGTTACAGATGAACCGGTCGAGTTTGAGAAATAACCAGTTGAAGTTCACCGCTACATGAAAACTACCGATTGTTTTAGAAGAATCTATAGAATGTACCCCAGTTTAATAAAAGAAAACCAGAGTATGTGAACATGTAAGTGGTTGGACTTGCAAACAGTAGGATATCAACCGGTTAGGCCTAAAAATCTCCCCGATCACGGTTTTGAGCTCTTAATAGTATGTCATTCATCGTCAAAGTAGATATCCTCAACCGTGGACATAAAATCAAGTGTGGAGCCGTCATTTAGTTTTGAGTTTTTTTTATGGTATTGTATTCCCATTATTGAGAAATTGAAATTGTCCCTTGGATTGAAAGGGACATTTTTGAGATGAAACAAATTCTCATATGTGATGCATCTCACATTGGTTTGTCCCATGATGATGCTCCTCTATCATGGGACATATAAACTTCCCATCTATAACATTGTGACCCATGTGATTTAAGGGAATTGTCCCATGTTCTTACCATGGGGCACGGTTGAAAGTTGCTTGTGGAGGCCACAATACACCCTAAACTCCGTAATATCAACCTCCATAATGTCATACACTCTAATATCCCAAAACCCTAGGGAATGGATGTTCGTAGTTCAAATCTCACTCCTTATTGTCACATTTCTCTCCCTTATATCACGGATTTTTGTCATAAATGCAAACCACCAAAGAAGTTAACCTACACCCTCGCATTGCACCATGTGTCAATATGTGGGGTGTCACCTTCTTATTCTTATTCTTATTCTTTTTCTACTTGTTGAATGTTGGTGCATGCATATGCACATCAACCAGGAAGGCGAAGTGGAGTGGACCACACCGCACCATTTAAATGTTGCACTTTGTATTATTCCATAATGTCACATGCTACGCTGATTCTATAGTATCACGCATCCATGTTAACACTACAAAACTCCGTAATATCACGTGCACTGTGGTTGCCACAGGTGTGATACTACGGAGTTTAGAGTGTGATTGAGAGCCTGCAGTGGAGGCTTTGCCACACTGATGATGCCAGGCAATGCATGTTTCATGGGTCAGGGTCACTGTTGGACTTTGGACTTTGGACTGTGGACACCATGTTAGTGCTCGTGCCTGCTGGGATCCTGGATAAATATTATGGAAATTACATCTCTTGTATGAATATAGAACCAGCAGCCGAGCTGCTGCTGATCCACCCGCTCCAAGCACAATTCCCTTGCAATTCCAGGCACCACTTATACGTACTTCAGATCCAACACCTGACTCTTGTGTTACATACGGCACGGAATATGATATTTAATGCCACCAATTCTAATTGTAAACCGAAGTATATTGTCAACAACACTAAATGGTAACCCAACATTATTATGTGATTCCTTGTAAAATTTTGGGGGGATTATAGATTGACAGTGTTGCAATTACTGTTACTTACCAAGTGATCTTTCCCCAAATTCCAATCATCCATGACAATATTTCATCATAAGTCGATGACAAGAGAAGGTAGGGGTTTGGCCACTGGGTGAACGTATTTATCACCCATGACAATATTTCTTCACTTATTCATAAGATGTTACCATAGTGACACTAAATACCATGTTTAGTGTTGCTCCCGCCTGTCGCAGTTTGGAAATACTTGTGAATCATGCGGTGATGGGAAAATGAGCTACATAGAATGTACATATGCTTCAGGTACTGTATGAACTGGGAATCAGGTCACACTCGGTATCATGCAGAATGTAAACATTACACCATTTGATTCAAAAAGAAAAGAGGAAAAGAAGCTTACTGCGGCGTGTGCACAGACGACTGCTTCATATTATACTTCCCGTGCATCTAGCAGTGTGCTGGTATCTCTTTCCTTTTTTGCCTTTTTGCCTTTTTGCCCTTTTGTGACAATGTCGTCATCCGCCATACATCTATCTCCCTTCTTCAAAATTTGGAGTCACTTGCCTTATTCCAGCTTTTAGAAGATTCTGATCTCGAAACTTTGTCGCCAACAAGAACCCGGCCCTGTAGAATCCGCAGGGTCAGCGTCTTTATATCCTAAGAGTATTGTTAGCTGAACAGTGACATTGGTTTGGAGCTGCGGAAACATTTTTAACAACCACTACAATAGTTTGGAGCTGCTTTCGTGTCATACATAAGCACTTCTAGAGTGACAATATATTCTAAGAAAATAGGCGACCCTTGTTTTTGCAGAGATGTTCCTAATTGGGGTCCGAAAACGACATTTGACAATGTAAACCCTTTCTAATTCAGACACAAAATGATATCAATGGATTGTTCTCGATAACCTCTATTAAGCATGTTACTCCCCGTTTTGTTTAAAATAACAAATCATCAACTCATACGTCGGAGCAGTAGAAGTGATTTAGAAACAACTGTTTTGAAGGAGAGAGTGGCCACCCCGGGCGGCGAGCAGCAGAAACCCTAACAAGTTTATGTCGTCAGGAGCGTCACAGAATTGGAACAGTTTTAAGAGCTTGGACACACTGCGGGACGATCGATAGGATAGTAGGAGAAAGACTGGCAATGGGACCCTTGGAATGTTGCACGCACAAGTATAACTAGTCAACGGCGCGAACCTTATACAATACAACGATCGAGTTCCACACATGCGGTAACAAACACAAACAGCTTCGAGTTGATGGCTGCAAAAACTCATCGAACATCAGTATAAAAACACTCTGTATCAGAGTCGTTGAAGTGTATCTCAAACAAAGCATGTGGCAAAGTTCTAGTATTGAGTTGTCAAGGTACTACTGGGTTGCAATGTGGCTGATTTGTACACAGTGTTCTGAGGGTATCTTTTCTCTCCATATTACCCGTATTGGAAGTTAAACCTTGCATCTGGATTCTGATATCCGATGGCGCATGGTTATTATAAGTATTAATACACTGGGACACGGGTATATAATGATTCCATGAAATTTTGCAATGGTGTATGTGCAAATATGAAGTTGGTATGAATATGGTATAGAAGTATATGATACCCGTACAAATAATCTTGACGATACCCGGATTGATCCACGATACCTGCACCGCATTGGGTTAACATGATGATTTTATCCAGAGGTGCAATGCAGTAGACTACATTATCCTAATGTAGCTATACCTTCTCAAGATTATTGTACTTACCTACTTACTCATCCAGCAGGCCGGTGTTCATCCTCACAGGGGGCTCACAGGCTCACCATCTTGTTAACATAGTTGCAGATATGCACAAGAACCATAAGAGGGCATCCTTTGGTGCCAAAGAATGTGGGCGTGTGTCTTCACACTGCAAAAAAGCAGCAGCACAAAAATTCATCATCAACGTTGTCCCAGTTTGCATAGGGTTACAATCCCACCGACAAAACTAAACATCAGAATGGTGAGATCCTCAACAAACATATAAGCCTTACAGTGAACCTAAGATTGTCGTGATTGCCTGCAGATTCCACATGTAATATTTGGTGTAATTTACTATTCACGAGTGATTGCAATGTGCATAAGTAAAATGAGATTGCAGTCTGCAATCTACGGTAAAACTTAAGAATATACCTAATGAGACAATTACCCTACGAAGCAGCCTAATAATACAGTACAGCCTTCCCCAGATAATTGTAGGATGCTTTGAGAATTTTTATGTGCTGTTTATAGTGGTGGCAAAGTCAACCCCTCGAGTGCCGCTTGTCGCTCTAGCTATATAAATTCTAGAGTCAGAACTTAATTTTTGGATATCAAGTAGCAATGAAAATACAAAGGGCTGCTTCACATGAGGAGTTGAGGCCTTTATAATATAAAGCCAATCCACATGAAATACTGACATGGACGAAGAAGGGAGGAAGTGCTGACATGGCCTAAAGTAAGCAAATTGGCTTTCTATTTGGGTCCAACCCAATTTTTTTCCTTCGGGTTGTGTCAAACTAGAATATGTTTCTACCTCTTTAGAATATAAATCTAAGGGAATGGCCTTGAGGTTGATTTAGTTGATTAGACCAATCATGTACACAAATTTACACATGTTATAGCCTCAAATCGACCTTGACTCATGCAAATTGGCCTTTAAGTTTCATGTGGTTAGGGTTAGACGCCCACCTCATTGAGTTGGGCCCCATCACTATTGCCCAAGGTGAAAACGCATGCAATTTTATTATAGAATGCAGATTCTTTTGGAAATGAATTGACCCCAAATTTAACATAAAGACCCTAAATTAGTCTCGAGGAATCCACTTGAGATGAAAAAACCACAAATATGTTTGAGTCATATTTCACAAGAGCCCCTTTGCCTTGGTAATAGTGGGCTAACCTGAAAAAGAGAGGTGGGTGTCTAGGCCTGGCCGTTGCACGTTTCTTCGTAATACTAATTTATACTACACGACTATCCAACTATTGTTAACAATCCCCAAGGCCCAGAAGGACGCTATAAAATAATTTATGAGGTACGTAAGTAACTGGGTCAGAATCACCAATGCACGTCAAAAGAACTTCTCCACAATTGCAATTCATTATGACATACCTTCATAGCTCGAACACGTTGTTGCCAGAAATTGCAGGAGCCAAGTGTTAAACAACTTGTGTTTGTGTCAAAAGAAAAAGAAAAACTGAACAATGTTAAACAACAGATCAGACAATGGCTTCATGCCGACGAATGCTACGTAGTGGTAAATTACTGTAACCCTCACAGACTCTCGAGTAACTTCAGGAACCTGGCAGGATCCACTTACCCCAGATTTTGAAGGCGGAATCTGGCCGGGGGTAGCTGGAAGCTGGGTCGCTTTCAGACCTCCGAATCACTTGTTATAGATATTGAAGGTCGAAAATGGATCGCTCAAGCCGCCGAGCCTTGGTTAGTTAAGTTTATTACTATGTAGCCGCTGATTAATAAGCTAGGTTCTTTCGGAAAAAGCCTAGATCCTGGTCAAGACTATTTTCGGCCTGCTGCATGAAGTTGGCGGAGGAATCGTTCTGTTTACCCCGGCGGCGCCTATGGTGTAATTTCCTTGATTTGGTCTCACGTAAGGAAGGGTGTTCTCCCCATGAGGAAGTTAATAAGTTAGTCCCAGTGGATCTGACGAGGACCTTCTGAAGTTCGAGCATCGTCTGCACAGAGTAGGTCGCATTTTCAGTGTTTGTCTCGGTGAGCAAGCCGAATTAAGGAGTTCCTTTCCTCACAGTGCGTCTTCTGTCGGAGATCGAGGTTCATCGGCAAATACTAAAGTGAAGAATCTCTCAGTAGTCCAGGACTGGTTGTAGTGTGAATTAGACCGAGTGCATACTCGATGTGTTTTCGCATTTTGCTGCAGGAACATTACAGTCCTAATGCTTTGTGAAATGAGGTTAACGTTGTTTCATCAGAGAAATGGCCCTGGATTCCAGATGCGATGTAATGGGAATGAGATGGAGGTTGTGGCAAAGTTGACCTCACAGCATCTCCAAGACATATCGCAGCTCGTCGCAAGTGCTCATGTGAAACTCGGACTAGAGTGTTGCTGCAGCTCACAGTGGTCAAACATCTCCTAGTCTAAACGCAGCAAATTCTGCAATCATCAGGTACACGGTTAAATGTATCATGTTACTCTTGGTCGATACGAAATAACTCCCCACGCAGCAGCACTCAAAATCTTACTATCACTAGTAACCTTCACAAGTGGATACCACTAGAAATCTGTACTGCATCAGTCTAAGTTCATGATGGCACGTACTCCAAGGAACCACATTCAAACTTTGTTTTCTTCTTTTTTCAAAAAATTGTTTTTAATTTGGTCATCGCGTTAATTTCTAGCATCGAGTGCCTGAACGTAGTGAAGACACAAGGATTATTGATTAGTGATGAAAACCTTCGTACTCCAGAATGCAGTGCGCTTGCCATAATCTCCTTATCACCGATGTTTATAGGTTGAATTAACTTTGCGTGGGTCCTCTCTGTGTGTTAGTTCAAAATTGTACGACCACTAGCTATCTTAAGAAGTGGATGCCACTGGCATTCTGTACTGCATCGGTTTAAATTCTTAAAAATTGGCATAAACTCCGAGGAGCTACATCCATTTTGTGTGTTTCTAGCATGCAGTCTCTGAGCTTAGTGAAGTGAAAAAGGATAATCGATTCCTGATGATAACCAGTGTTCGTACTCCAGAAAGCAGAGCTCGATTTCCATAAACTGCCTATATACGATGTTCATAGGTTGAATTAACTTTTCCTAGGTCCTAATTGTTGTGCCATAGGCTCTGCAAAGTTCAAGGCGCAATGGTGCAGGAGGATCAGTTCGGGCGTCAGCAAAGCAGGTTCTCGCAGGGGCGTCGGAAGGGAAATCTTAACGAAGTGCCCGCCCTTGTGTCTATGTATCTTGTTGGCGCTTGTTTCGCACTATTAGTATGTGCTCGTAGCTTTTTCTTCTTGGAGCAGGTCCACCGCGAGCCAGCGATGGCCATTGTGCAGCCCTTCCAATATCTTACCATAGGACAAGTATTCAATGTATCTTTCAGTACTGGCCGCGACACGTTGCAGTCCCTACCATTTGATCGGTCGAGCATTCTAAACGTCCTGGAGGAGGTTGACGTTTCTGTGTACAGTCCTACCAGTGGTGGAGGACAACACATAGCAGGAATTGCTGAGCAGGACAAGAAAGAAAGTGATGAGAATCACTCGGACGGCACATATAACAGCAAGGAAGTCAGTGGAGTCACGAAGAAAAGAACAGGATACTCAACCTTGCGGCTGAAGTATGAAGACCTTGGTGCATCGCGCAAGAGCGGCGAGGAGACGGTTCTTATCTCTGAGAGCAACAAGACTAGCAAAGGTGACTTCAATACCACCGGGCCGAGCAAGAAGGCAAATAGACATGCCGATCCTCCACCAAGTGCGCGACAACGAATTATTGAAGATTCTGACGATCTTATGAGTGAAGTTGGCGAAACTTTGGACACAGAGGTGGTGCTGGACAATAATGTCACCACCGACAAGGTCAGTGAAGTTACCGGAAAACTCCAAGAGTTCAAGGAAGTTGACTTCTTGCACTCTAATAAAATCAATAAGTTCCGTGGCCTGGACACACGAAGAACATTACACAGGATGACCGCACAGAAACGTCGGATGTGGCTCAAGGAAAACTGGAGTAAATTTCAAATCCTGCAAACAGACGCCCTTTCAGACCAATTCTTAACGCGAATGAACAGTTTTTTATGTGGACATGATCCTACCGGCAGCAGTCGAACGTCACACAAAAATGGTGAAGCCAGTTTCGATAAACAACGTCACCATTGGAGTGAAGACGGTTGTGGAGTGAAGAGCAATCCGTGTCTCCAACGCTTTTTCTTCACCTGGATATCACCATCCGCGAGCAACTTCGGCGTACGTGAGCAGCTTGCTATCGAGAGTGTGTTCAAATGGCACCCCTCTGCGTGCGTTGTGATTTTTTCACGATCACTGGATACACCTGAAGGTAGAAAGCTTTTCAAACCCTTTAGTTCAAGGGGCTACAGAATCATGGCTGTCACACCAGATCATGCATCACTTTTCTACGACACACCTGCGGCGAGGTGGTTCAGGAAGCTGAGAGAAGGATTACAAGATCCTGGCGAAATCAACTTAATGCAAAATCTGTCGAACATCATGCGCCTGGTGGCTCTCTACAAGTACGGAGGAATATATCTCGACACAGACATGATTGTCCTTAAAAGCTTCTCGAATTTGAGGAACACCGTTGGAGCGCAGAGCATGGATCTGGTGAACCGGAAGTGGACGCGCTTGAATAATGCGGTGCTGGTGTTCGACAGAAACCACACAGTCGTATTGAAGTTTATTCGAGAGTTTGATCGGACTTTCGATGGCAACAAGTGGGGGTACAATGGCCCTTACCTCGTCAGCCGCGTTGTGAAGAAACTAAAGAACTCGGAGGAAAGCCATGCAGTCTCCGTTCTTTCGGATTCAGCCTTCTATCCTTACAACTGGATGAGAATTAGGTCCATATTTCGAGCTCCTGTCAACAAAACCGACACCACCCAACAGGTGAGTTTCTACAGGGAACATTCGTGTAGTGCACATTTTTAACAATTTGCGATATGTTTTACTACATTTTCTAGAATTCCAGATGGCTTAATTGCTTAATTGACCAAGGCCTTAATTGCAAGCAGGAAGAAGAGTTGAAGAGGCTTCGACAACAATCGTACGCCATGCATTTGTGGAACAGGAACACCGGGTTTCTTAGAGTTGAGAAAGGAAGTATCATGGAGCATTTGTTTCAGCAGAGTTGCCTGTTTTGTAAAGCTGCTCAGGCTCCTAGATAGTCCAAGGTGCTGCGGGAGCTACAGATCAGTTTCACTTACCACAATCGATGTCCTCTTCCCGTCCTCTTGCACAAAGAAGCAGAAATCTCTGCACGAGAGCTATTTCTGATGCACATCGAAATGACATTCGCGTCTCGAACATTATCACATCGGAGGAAACTGGAGCTCAAGAGTCACAGCTTGATAGCTAATTACTGTCGAGAAGTGAATCCCTTAGCCAGCATATTTGACGTTGCTGGAGGATTAACGAAACATCCGTGATCGTGAGACTTCTGACGAGTGGGCGAGGTAATTTGCAACACAACCATTGCTTCACTCTCACTGCTCACTCCAAGGACAATGCCGATCGAACATTGTTGTGAAATTCCCAGGCTATCAATCTAGTCACTCGTTGATACACTGTACAAATAAAACTATATCACATTAGATGTTCATTACCATGAACAAGAGTTTCCTGAGGTAGTCCAGATAATTGTACTCGAAACAAATATGTATCATTGCCAGCTGCCAGTTAAATACCATTTCAGAGCACCGGAAAGTGTCCAGACCATCGAATGTATGTCGTGATTGACTCACTCACATATATTTGTTCATGCTTGAAACTAAGTTTTCTGTATTAACCTTGTGTATAAACCTCAACGACTGTTGGCTAACCGAGCTGGTGATCTCATTCTGCGAGCAGTTGTGGATGAGGAAGAATGCTGGTGAGAAATTTGTTGTTGGAGTTCGTATGTTCCTATTCTCATAGGATCTCCAACCGAAGTACAGATGTTATAATCTATGAAATCGTAATGTAAGGGAGACGTTTTGAGATTCATTTGAAACTCTCCCCACAAAACATCGGCTTCGGTTCCGGCCTTGGGTGGATTGCATTGGCATAGTGGGAATCTTTTAGCTAGCCACATGACCACACAAAAGCACGCATATCTTATTAAGTATTCTCCAGATTTATTACACATTTATGTAATTTTCAATCAAGAAGAGATTAAGGGGAACCATTCAAACACATCTACCTCATTAACAATGGTCATGTGGTCCAACATATTGTTTACAAAGTCTTTATTTCATTTTATTAATGTGCATAATGTCTTCCTAATGGAAAATACATGAGATAATGACCATCGGGTGCGCCCGGCTCAAAACCTCCCATTACTCACATGGGTCCACTTGATGGCCATTGTTCTAGTACTTTAGATTATGAAAGGTAGGAATGCACTTGGCATGTGCCTTGTTTTGATTGCATTCTTGTTTTAACTCTACTTGGTTAAAAACTCTCCCTCCAATTCATATCAAAATGAATTTTATTTGAAGGTCTAGAAAGCCATATAGAAGCCAGGAGGTGTCCTAGTAGATCAATCACAGTTGTTGATGAGATCAAAGGTTTCTACCATTTTGCTAGGCTGGAGTTGACACGTGTCCTTGTGACAAGGCATCAACGGTCTAGTGATAGAAGATTACATTGCTAATTTTCATAATGGTATAGACCCAAGTTTGATTCTTGTCCAATGCATCTTTTTGTAGAAATTATATTTTCACGTTTTTCATTATAAGTTGTTACTATATGACAAGGATGTTGCAATGAAATGGATTTAGAGTCTAAGAAACCAAAAGGCTTATGGGACTAAAAGTACATCAAGATATTTTCAAACCGGCTAATTCCCTAGAGTGGCATAGTGTGGTAGCCTCTGTGAGGTAGAGGCTAATTTCAACTTGATGGTCCAATTAAAAAAAAAAACTTGAAACTCCTTAATACTACACCAAATATGATGTTTAGTGTCATATGGTGTTTTATATCACTATGATAACTTTTGAGATGACATTTCTTATGAATAAGTGAATAAATATTGTCATGGATGATGGATGAGTTCATCCATTGGCCAAAACCTTACCTTCTCTTGTCAGCAACTTGTGATGAAATATTGTCATGGAAGATTGAAATTTGGATGAAAAATCACTTGGTAAGTGACAGTAGTTGCAACACTGTAAATCTATAATCCCCCACAAAAAATTTACAAGGAATGGCAAAAAATGTTGGGTTAATGTGTAGTGTTGGTAACACTATTCCATGGTTTACAATTAGTATTGAGCAAGACAATTAGAATTGGTGACACTAAATACCATATTTAGTGTTGTTACATATGAACTGGTAGAGTTTGAGAAACAACCGGTTGAAGTTCAAGACTTTAGAAAAAATATTGATCACTTTAGAGGAATCTATAGAATATGCCTCAAATTAATAAAGGAAACCCAAAAAATGTCAACATATAATTGGTTGGACTTGGAAACCCTAGAATCTCGACCAATTATGCCCAAACTCTCTTTGCATATTATCCCAAAACTAAGCACATTTCAATGACAAAATTCTTCTTGCTTGGCCCACCGAACTCCGTTGCAAAATGCGTTTCTGAACACATGTTAGGGCCCACCCCACATGAAATTAAATTAAATCGATTCTAAAGTCCGGGAAGCCAAAAGGATTGTGGGTCCCACACGAGATCCCAACTTTCCAGTTATGTACCTTTTCAAGGTCACACGGTAATGCACCCAGTTCAATTTTGAGAACACGGGATTAGGTATAGCACCCCACCGCCAAATGAGCGCGCACCTGCCTCTACGGCTGCATCTTCGTGAGTCAGCTTGATCCCCTGTTCAAAGTAGTGGCCGCATTGCTACAGATTCTTTCGGCACCTTAACTGATTTCAACAAGCAACGAACAAAGCAGCAATTCGTTCTTTAGATCGTAGAGCATAGGGTAGGGCGGAAAGTCGAAGCATTGAAGATGGGGCGCAATCGTTACTCCAAGAAAGGTGCCTCACAGCAACAGGGCGCATCGAAGCAGCCTGCCTTCTGGTAAGTTTTGGGGGTTCCCCACCTGTAATCTCATTCTGACGATTTAAAGCGGATGTGATGGTGTGAACCACAGCGGGTTTAGGACGAACACCCATAACCAGATGTTGGTGGAGTGGTTTCTTAAGCTTCCGGGATAGTATGGCTACGAAATCGATGGTGAAGGACTTGTTAATTGGCTATAGAAAATACTGGCTTTCGTGGTTTTGGTCACAATGTGAATTGGTTCCTCAACCTGTAATTTCTTTTTTTTTAACACAAAGTAGGATGTGGTTTGATGATGTGATGATGTGTAAACCACAGCGGGTTTAGGACGAAAACCCTATACCGGAGATTGACGGAGGGGTTTCTTAAGCTTCAAGTCGAAATTAAATGGCTACGAATTGATGGTTATGAACATGTGAATGGGCTGTAGAATATACTGGTTTTTGTGGTTTTAATCACAATTTGAATTGGAGAAAACCGTTTTTGAACAGCATGACGCAACTGGAATTTTATGTGTACAGGGAAGAGGAGCCGGATCAGCAGAGTCTTCCGTCGTCGACTACACCTCCTCCGGGTAATCCCCGTATAGTTTCTGTATGGTGTAGGCATTTGAAAAACAAAAATGCAAAAATCGCATTGCACTATGCATTACTAGGATCTTTAAACTCATTTACACATATTTGTTCTGAGCGCAATTGAAGACGTCATTTCCTTTGTCCTGGGGTTTGCAGGTGTTGATAATGAAAGAGGTGCGCCAAAGAGGCTTGCTGTTCATCTGGCTATGTGGGTAAGCCATCCAGGAGTTACTGTGACTCCTCCATGAGAGAGAGAGAGAGATTTCTTTGTATTCAGCTATGAAATGAACCATTTATTTATTTATTCTTCTTGAATCAGTTTGTCAACATGAGCTGTTTATGAAAGGAACCTACTGAGATTTGAATTTCCAGGATTTTGGACAATGTGATGCTAAGCGATGCACAGGACGCAAGCTTTCTCGACTCGGTTACCTTCGGGTAAATTTGCATCTTCTTTGATGTATTGGGGTTGTTGCATTTATCTACTTTCAAAAAGCTGATGAGCAACTGGGTTAGCTTTATTTGATGTGGCCTACTAGTCTCCCTTTACAGGATTTTATGTTTGTTAGATAATTCTTGAGAGATTATGCACATTCCAAAAAGCTCTATGCGCAACTATTGACTTGAATCAAATACCTTCTACAGGAATTGCGGGTGCACCAGCGATTTGGAGGGGTCGTACTCAGGTTAAACTGTTTTATCCTCCACATTTGAAGTATAGAAAATGAATGATAGGGTATTTATGCAAATGGATCTTTAGTATTTTTATTTCTTGGTTTTTTCAACAGTGAGTGCAAGTGATTGCAAGTCTCTTGTGGTACATATTTTGGACTGTTGTTCTTAGGATGTATGTTATACAATTCTTAAAGGATATTATATGGATGTATTTGTTGAGGTCTGTTTTCTCAATGTACACTTCGTTATGCCCTAAAGTTGGATATATGCTACAGCCCAATGGGCAAAAAGTGTGTTTCGAGGGAAGATCAGCCACTGATACAAGAACGAGGGCTTGCGGTTGTTGACTGTTCATGGGCAGGCCTGAAAGACGTACCTTTCGCACATTTGCGATGTGGCGCTGCCCGCCTCTGTAAGTTCATCTATTGGTGATTGTTATTATGTTATCTGGTGTAAATTGAAGTAAATTGAGAACCTCTGAGATATGTGACTATTTCTAATTACTTTGCGCTGAACAATTAAGAGGAGATTATCTTTCTTTCTATTTTTGTTATAGCTATTGTAGCAGCTGAGGCAGCTATTGGATTAGGTATTAGAGGTATTACATGCTAAACAACCAACTCCTGACCAAAAGTTCGGTTGTATAACACATTCCATGTTCAGTAAGTTTTTGGTGCATGTGCAGTTTTGAACAAATATCATGTTCTGGTTCATTGAGGGTCAAACTTTTGGGCATGCCAAGATGTGCCAAAATGAGTTTGGGTCCTCAATAAACCAAAATAGGTTGCTCTTTATTCAAATTCAAACACTACCTGGGAGCATGCACCACACGTGGAAAGAAATTATTGATATTGTGTGTAAAGCAATCAATAATAATTAATAGGGGACATTAAAAGTCCCCTTGTGTTTAAGGATGACTTTATTGTAGCTTGATTACAAATAGCAATACATGTGCTCTGAAATAGTAAACTTACACTTTCCCCCTTCCTTTCAATAGGGGGCATGTTCACAACACCTACCGAAGGGGGGTTTAGGTGAACGAATCCATACACTCATAGTTATTTGTTGTTATAGAAATTTAGCTCGTGTAGATTGTTACTGTAGCCAATTGTTACAGTAAATTCCTCTGGGGACACTTTCAACCAGGGTGCTAAATGTGGCATCATGTGGTTGTATCTTCAGTGCCGTGGTTGGTGGCTGCAAATCCTGTTAATTATGGTAAACCTTGCAAGCTGACTTGTGTTGAAGCAATGGCTGCTGCACTTATCATATGGTACGCACAACTGCTCTACTTTCGCCTTTTCATTTTTGTTCAGGTTTGGGAGGTTATCAAGATTTGGGAGGTTAGGGGTTCAATTTTTTTTTGTTGTTGTAATACTGCATGAGAATTACACTTTTAGAGAACTAATTTGCAACCTAATCGATGGTCAAGAATCTTATTTACATTTTATTATAAGTGCTTTCATATTGATAGAATCAATTTACAACAATCATACTGTCCTGTGGTTAACCAACGTCAAGCTTCTTCTGTGTTGTACCAGTGGGGAGAATGATGTTGCAGACCAAATTCTTGGCAACTTTAAATGGGGGCACTCTTTTCTATCTCTTAATAGGTACGTATCCCATGCATCAGCAACTCTCAAGTCTTGAATTAGAGCCTACAAAATTAAGTTGCAAATGGATCTAAATATTTTTATGCTTAATGTACATGCTTAGGGCTTGGTATTTGTGGCATTCATATTAGAGGGTCAGGTAAAAAAGCCCCCAGTATAATATTTGCAGTTGGTTCATCTCAACTTAATCTCAGTAGACTGATTTGGGGTCTTTGAAGCTACACTCTTTCTTCTATCTAGTGTGGGCTCTTAATAAAATTTGCCATCATATTAGGCAAGTCCACTTTAAATGAATTTTATTTGAGCAATAAAGTGTCTCAATAAAATAATTTACATCCACATTAGTCATTGCATGGGCTTCCACAACCATTGTTTGGCCACCGCTCCTTCCACACAGTCACTACTAGCCTCAAAGTAAACAATATGTCGAGAAATCTCAAGACGGCTTGTCATCCCTTAATGCTGCCACTACATGACATGAATAGTGCTTATTATATTGTTTTGGTCATTAGGTGTGTGCTTGTGGGTTTAAGCCCACATTAAATTGTGAAATGTGATGTCTTGCACACTACATTAGTTTCCTTATTTTGCATAATAATGTGGTGTTCTACTATAGTTTGTACTACATTATTCAAGATTAATGATTTAGTGAGAATGCTCTGAAATAATGAAGCCCACACTGGATAGAAGAAAGATTGTAATTCTAGGGTGGAATCGTTGAGAAAAAAGGAGTTTTCCAACTATAAGGGGTTAACAATATTTCACCAACTATGGAAAGAAACTCTTCATTCTTCAACCATTTCATGATGTATTTCTCAGAGGTATCTGAGCTAATGATAGAAAAACCCATGAAGGTCAGGTATTCCAGAGCCCTTGCACAACTCCTGGTATGTCTGGTGTGCAGGGAATTGTTAGATGCATATGCAGCTTGCAAAGATGGAGCTGAAGTCATAGTAGTCCAAAATGAGTTTCTCACCAATGAGGGCACTGACGCAGAACCACCGTTGGGATCTCCAGGTATGAAAAAATCTTATTTCTGTGCAAAGTCCTAAGGTGATCAGGTCTAATTTGGTCTTTTATCTTATACAGACACCTGTATTTGAGTGGTGTGTGGTTAGGTGTGCATTTCAGAATGGACACTGAGAAGAAATGTGTTTAAATGAGTTTGGACTATGTGCTCAAGATTTCTTTGGTAACTATTGTAGGTTCAAAAGTTCACTTAATTGGGGGATCCTACATGATCACTAAAGAAGAATGAGAATCTCCACTTTGATAACAAATAAGATATTCATACGAGCTCTGAAATTAATGAGGAAATTGCTATGGCCTTGATGTGAATTTGGGGATTATTTTTACCAATCATGCGTTTTATATCCTAGGAGTAATAGGTTCAGAGCTAAAAGTATCTGTTTTGATCCCCTTAAAGTGGGCCTACAGCGGACACTCTTAGCCCTGCACCCACTTCTCGAAAGATACGAAACAGACAGTGAGTGTGAGACAATCAGCAGATCCAAATCCAGGCCATAGCCATTTACCTAATAGTTTTTGGAGCTCATATGAACACCTTACTTGGTATAAAGAGAAGATTCTCTTTTTCATTAAATGATCGTACCGGTACATCCAATGATGTTGACTAATGAGCCTAAAATGGTTAACAGATTTTGAGGATGTACTCCAATCACTTACAAGCACATGTCTTTTAGGTGTCCTTTCATAAATCCACACACCACTCAAATAAAGATGTGTGTTTAACATGAGTTACAGAAATAGGCCCGCTTGCCTTACCTCCCAAGGGATCTCTTCCAGTCTATGCACTACTGAGGCCTCCTGTTTGAAAGTTCCACGCTGTGACGACAATTCTTGTGTTTTTCTAGGAAATGAAGGTGATTCAGATGATGACTTGCCACCGCTGGAGCGAAACTTTAACCATCCCGAGGATGAAGAGAATGAGGGAGAGGAGGAGGACGACTCTGATGTTTCTGAGGATGAGGTTGATGAAGAAGAACAGGAGGTGGGCAACAAATGTGGAGATGCTAGTGAACAGAAAGACAGCCCTGTGAAAAATATGGCTTTTCATGAAGAACAAGGCCTGGAGACTATGTTGACAAAAAGTAGTTTGAATGATTGATGGTTGTTTACTATACATAATTGCAAAACCCTAATGACAGGAACAGCAGTTTTTGTGATGTAGACATGTAGACATCAACTTGTACAGTTACTTCAGAAACTTGCAAAAGAAACGAAACCGTGGCTTCAGATTGCTTGTGTCAGAAACATTATATAAAGAAAGAATTGAACTCCCTTGGTACATCTCTCAAGCGTACATTTTTTATTCCTCTGAAATTTATTTCAAAAGTCTAGTTGTAGCATGTTAATGTGCATGTTGTTATAAGAACCTCTTAACATTGTTGTGTTTTTTTTTCAAATGAAGTCATGAAGGTCTGGATATCCATGAGATGGTGTATGGCCTAGCAGATTGTGGTAGTTACTAGTTTGGGCCTGTATTATCCAAGTCCATTGCATTCGGGCACACAAAATTAATGTCTTGGACCCTCCATGCACCATTTCCTCAACAAACCTTCCTTGACAACCAACCAGAAGTTGGAATGGTAATTGCATTAATATGCATGCGTTCTAGTTGTTCCAAATTCATAGATGTCAGAATATCAACATGATTCATAGTCTATATTTAGACCCTGAATGGTCTTAGAGAAAAACTCACTTGAGCTTGGTGCATTGTTCCTTGTCATGACTGTTCTGCCATGAAACATTGGCACAAGACCCTTATTGAGGTGGTTACAAGACCTTGGGATCCCTAACACCATGGGATGAGGGCAGTCTGCTTCTTGATGTGCATTGAAGGTTAACGAGCTCCATGAGCTTCGCACATTTGAATGAACAAACAAATGGAAGAGAGATTACGAGATACATAAGTCACATGTAGGTATGGTTTTTTTGAATTGCATGTAGTGACAAAGCATTTCGATGGGTCATCAAGTTGGGCTTCATATTGTTCGAACAAAAGGGAAATTTGAAGAACATATTTATAACAAGGATGTTGCTAAACCTTCAGTGCTATTGTTGTGTGTTGCATTTCACAACACTCCTCTTTTCAGGTATGACACAGGCATTGTTGAAACCTTATAACATGTCCAGTATGTTGAAAAAGAGATTTATCCATTTAAGAAGTAACTTTACTACCATTCGCATTGAGTTACATTCCAACATTGCCACATTGCTACATCCATTGCACCATTAAAACATGCACACATTCCCAGATATTTTTGGGAGGGAAATTGATGTTTATGAACATTGTTCTTGACTTTCAAATCCACAATACAAACTATGTTTACATTTTCATCCAAATTTAGACATTGTAGTCACAAATTTAGAGGTTGAGCATCACATTGATGCATCTACCACTTAAATTGGTACAATTTCTCATCCACATATAATGACATGGAGTCCCCACTACTTCTTTTTTAACATCATTTTAGATCTAGGATTCATTCATTCTAAAGATAAGGTAATTCTCTTTCTTATTTGAACCCCACAACATTCATAAAGATAGACCATACATATATAGGATTTTCAAACGTACCTGCTCCATAAACTTTACCTCGCATAAATAAACAACTTATCCTTTATAGCACGACGTTTTCTGATGGAGCATTCGTAACCCCCTAGGATTCCTATCTAATAATATCTTCTATATGTACACCCAGTTTAGAAATGAAAATCTATGTGTTTAAGAACTCCAAAACCTAATCCCAAAACTTGAGACTGCATAGCCACTAAAACACTACAAACAAACAATGTCCATTCTTATAAATCAAATCACACATTTTTTTTGGAAGCAATGTAAGGTCACTTTCAAATTGGGCATGTAACAATTTCCATTCTCATGCAACAATGTATTTACAGTTGGGGCATCTAGCATTTATGTAAAGCCTTAGGCCCTTCTCTACAATTTGTAATTCAAAATGTTGATAGCAATTGTTTGTGGTGCAATTGTCTTTGTTCACTTATCAAACCGCTTAGAAAGGGTTGGTTTGAATGATTTGACAATATATCTCCACTTTTTGAGCATAAGATGGCATCACTTGAGGGAGGGTGGTGCTAGAGTCATAGACAAGTTCAATAGAGAAAACTTTGATCTTTGGAAGTTCAAATTGGAGATGCATGGACCTTTGAGACATTGTGGACAAATCCGAGGAAGCTCCCCCTTCCAACATTGATCCCAAAATGGAAAAATAATACAAAAGGCATGTCAAGAATGTCATGTCCATCATTGCCCTTAACTTGGCAGACAATCATGTTGCACACATCAAGAGTTGTAAAGGACAAACAAAAGCATGGAAGACTTCTTACAACATCCATGTGACAATGAGATTGTCTAATTTTTAATTTCATTCACCTCAAGTTTCCTCACGTGCAAAATGCAAAATGGTGATGACTTCTTGGATCACATCAACAAGGTCAAAGTACTTGCGAATCAATTTGTTTGATTACATGTATCTATGAGAATTGAAAGTATTGTTATAATTTTGCTTGAAAATTTGTCACCCTCTTACAAACACTTGATCACCACCTTGGAGACCATGCCAATAAAGGAGTTGACTGTAAAGTATGTAAGGTATGTTTGATGTCTAAGATGTTGAAGAGAAAAGAGAAGGAACCCCAAAGTCATGATGTTGTAATGGTATTGCGTCAAGACAAAATAGGCAATCCATCTTTACGCAAAGACATCAAGACATGCTATTATTGCGACAAACCAGACAACACTACGTATTTTGGTTTTGAGGCCAAAAAGAAGGATAAAGAGAATACAAACAATATCAAAGAGGATGATGACTACGCATTTGTATTACAATATAGAACACATTTGGAGACCACGTGTAAGTGAATCATAGATTCGGGAACAACAAAATATGTAAGTTCTCATAGGGCGGTATTCAACACATATGATGTAATTGCTCCACACAACATCCATTTTGGTGATGATAACATTATAAAAGCAATCATAATGGGTTCCATTGTTATTGAGATAATATTGAAAAACAAAACTAGATGGATTTACATCAACAATGCTCTCTATATACCTAAGTTATAAACGAATTTATTTTTCGTATGCAACTTATTATCGAATGGGTCGAAAATGTAATTCAACCTAAATGAATATATCGTAAGAGCTTTGAATTGAGAAGTGGTTGCAATGAAACTACGTGAAGATACTTTATATGAAATAAATATCACCAAGGTGTATGGAGCAGATGCAGCCAATTTGGTTTTATTATTGAAGAAAGACAATGAACTTGGCATTGTTCGTTTGGGCATTTGAATCTAAAGAGTGTCCGTGCACTTCAAAGCATGTATGAGCCTTGGAAAAAAAAAATTATAACATATCTTCGTTGGTTTGTGAACCATGCATTGACGGTAAACCACGTAGGGTAGCGTTCACCAACAATGGAGGGAGTCGAGTAACTAAACTTTTGAAAATAATGCATTTGGACATGTGTGGTCCAATGACGACATCCATGGATAGTACAAAGTTTTGTTTACCATCATTGATGATTTTTTGAGGAAGATATAAGCATACATATTGAAATGCCAATGAAATGTTTGAAGAAGTTCAAAGAGTTCAAGGCACTTTGTAGGGACGGAATCAATGCACAAGATCAAGGCATTTTGGTCAGATAGTGCTAGTAAGTTCATTTCCAATGAACTCCATTGTTTCTTCTATGAACATGGCATTGAGAACAAGCATCCACCGCATATAGGCCTCAACAAAACCAAATGGCACAACGAGCAAATCGCATTATGGTGGAGATGACAAAGAGAATGCGTCATATTCAAAATTCAATAAACCATTTCAGATGGAAGTGTTGGCAAATGCGGTGTATATACGTAATTAATATCCAACAAGAGCATTGGCCTTCATCACACCTGAAGAAGTGTAGAGTGGAAAGAGGCTTTGTATTGCACATATATGTGCATGTGGATGCATCACATATATCATTGTACTCGATGAAATGAGGGGTAACCTTGATGTAAAAGACAACAAATGTTTATTCTTTGATTATTGCGAAGGCATCAAAGCATATAGATTCATGTGTTTGAAAATCAACAAGACTGTCAAATATAATGATGTTGTCTTCATGAATAATAGTTTAATTATTGGAAGAACTGGAGATGCATCCAAATGGGAGAAATGAGGCTCCCATAGTGGTTGTAATTAATAAAAATTTCAAATTATCTTTGGTCGATGATGATAAAAATATTGAGAAGTGTGAGAAGAAGTGGAAGATAGCCAAGTTACAATTCAAGAAGAAGAAATAAGACCAACAAGAAAAGTGTGTTCTCCAACAGCTATGTCCATAACAATTCTTATGAGACAATGCAACCAACTTTAGGTGTTCATGAAGAGGGCCAATCTTTACATGAATAAAAATACCCAACAAAAGGAACCCAATTGGATAATGATGGAAGAACCACACATCATCCCAACATGATGTAGAAAGAGCCAGTGTGATATATTTCGATGATTATTTTAAGGCATACTATAGAAAACTATAGCACTTGCAAAGGAGAGGCCACAATCATTATCAAGGGCAATAAAATTGTAAGTTTTTCACTACTCGCAAAGTGTGAATGTTGTGATTAGAGCATTTGATTGCTCATAGTCATAGGATTGTCATTGTTAGGAGTGTATGAATAAATAAGATTTAATAATCCCATATGACTTAGGGGAAGTAGAAGTTAAGATATCCCATATGGAGTGTATGAACCGAAGGTGTTGAATTGGAATAAAAAGCAAGGCAAGGAGTGGAGGTGATCATCTTACTCCAAACATTGTTCATATGCCTTTGTATATGTGTATGTATTTGTATAATCTAATCTCTAGTTTTATTATGCTTCAATAGCAAATTCAAATGAGCAGTCATGGTTGATGATATTGTTGGGAATACAATCTTTAAATTTGCATGCATTTATTAGGGTGAAGCAACACGTTGTAGGGTTTACTAGTAAAGTGTTACCTTGTGCATGTATTACTTGATTGTGTTGGTTAATACTCATGGAATATTTAAAAGCTAATTCCGGTGTCAAATCAAATTATCAACTCTCTCTCTCTCTCTCTCTACACTAAAGGTAGTGGACATTAACGTATTATTGTAGTCTAGATAGGTGAAAGTTACGCAAGGCTTGGTTTCTGGATTGGAGGATGATGGGCCTTGAAGTATTGCTAGCCTAATAGTAAAACCTAGTATTGAGCCTAAAACCGGCATCTATTTAGAATACATGATCAAACGCACTATTAATCCCATGATAAAAGAAATTAATGACTTGTGTAAGTGGCAGTGCGTGGAGAAGGGACCCTCTCTCACGAGTATAAGAGTTTGAGCCCCTTGGGCAAAGGACCTCACTCCTTCATTGGGGTTTTTCTCTCTACCCCATTCTTGTTCTAAGCTTCCGTTGTTGCTCTTGTGTTTTCAATTGGTGTTTTCAAGCTCGATGGTGTTTTCAAGCTCCATGTTTGACTTCAAGCTTAGTGGGTGGCCACGGGTAGATCACTTAGTGCATTTTAAAAACGACGTGCGGCATAATATAGAGAGGATTAAAATCATTTGAAATAAAAATTATAAAGGACTTCCAAATAATGAAGGGGTCATTAAATGTAGACAATCCCATTATAACTAAGTTGGATGGACATAAAACGTGGGCCATTATTTTTTTGTAAAATTAATATAGGGGCTGAAGATAAGGATCCTAGAAGGTATGTTTAGTATGTTTGCTATGGTCTCCTATGTGTTTTCTTTATAACTCTGTTTGCAATGGTATTATTGTTTGCACCCTTCTTTGTTTCCATGCTTACCCTCAACACTCGTCAATTGCGTTAGGAAGTAAATTAGCTTTTATTACTTAAAAGGAATATAGAGTACAAAAAATTGCAGTGACTTGGACAATATAAGTAATGGAAGGGTGCAAACAAATGGGCCATTTTTTAAATTTAAGTAATTATAGGGAGGCTTTAATTCAGCCCTTGAAGGTAAATAGCCCCAAAACAAAAAAAAAAACCCCAGCCGCACGTGGTGCACAAAAATGCCTTAGAGTGATCTACCCGTGTGGGTGGCTTCGTGCCGGTGTCAAGATTTAGGGTTGTGACCTTTTGTTGTTGGCTATTACTATGTGATTCAAACTCCGGGCACTTTAGCGAAACCGAAAGGAGAAAAGACCTCCGATCTACAATCTCTTTTATTTGCACCTCAACCTCATGTTCTCTTGTTTTGTTTCAATCTTATCTTGTCCTTCATACCATTGCAACTTGTCTACTTTAGTAGCTTTTCTTAGATTCAAGAATATTAGGTCGTTGTGTTTTTACTTGTTGCATTTGTTTATTGTTGAGAAGTCTGATGATTATACTATGAGTTGTGATGCTTGAAGGCACTCTTTCCAAGGATAGTTGGGATTTTTTTTCAACACAAATTCACCCCCTTAAAAGCATAACACCAATTTTCATTTATAAAATTAAAAATTGATTTACTATATATAACTTCAGAAACATACTAAAGTAAATTTTAGAAACTCAAAAAATTACCAAATGGTAAAGATAAATGTAAGAATTTAACCGAGAAAACAAATTGGCTATCAATAGCTTTCGAGTAACAAGAAAAAGAAAAAGAAAAAGATCCTAACCTCTTTATTAAAGGTAGGAAATGTACCAATCTTTGTATAGAGCTCCCCAGACTGTGGTTGCATATGACACAACAACCTGCAAGGGCATGAATGTCAAGAACATTAAATGCACATTTCAGCTAAGTTTATGTTGTGGAGCTAAGGGGCGGTTTACACTATGGACCATGAAGTTGTCCCAGGGCTATGTAAGAGCGCTAATTGGTTGTTGAATTCGTCCTGGAACCACTTCGGTTTACACTAACGAAAAAATGGCAAGGGGAACATGGAGGTCGAGGTCCCCAAAATGTAATTTTTAAGGCCTAATAAATGCATTGACATGGTCCAACAGGTTTTGCGGTGATAAAGGCAAGAGAGGTGGTATGGTAGGAAAAGGCAGGGGCCCATGAGGTGTATCACTCTATTGCTATTTGAGACGAGCTAGACAAAGAATTTTTTAAAACTGTAAACAAACAAGGTAATTCTTTGTAACACAAATTATTGTTTAGAATAATAGTAAATTTTTTAATTTTTAAAAATGCGGGGATATGAGGATGTATGTGGGCCGTAAAATGTGGCTGTAGAAGGCCTCGGCCCTCGTTTCCCCAAAACGGGGTCGAGCACTGCCGCAGGGGCTTCGGGAATTGTTTCTAGCGTGCGCATGAGTTTCGAACCCGCACCATATTCAATCAAAATTCCACTAGTCTAACCAATTAATCACTAATGCCTTACACCTACTTCGTTCAATATGGATTAGGAAATATATATTATGTGGTTACATTGTAAACACTTTATGCAATAAGGAAGATTATATGCACAAAAAAATATTGTAAACACATATTGACATTTTTTACAAAATACGTCATTTTTATAGATACAAACTACTGTTATGTTTCATGTATATTTTTACAGTCTATTATTCTCATCTACAAGTATAAACACTTGGATTAAATTATAGATTCGTTTGGTAGTTGCAGTCAAAGGTTTTAATCGATCATGGTTGTCCTGTAGCAAATAAATATAAAGCATTGTCAAATAATATAGTTTTGATAAGAAGGCAAATGAAGTTTTTGAATCACACAAAGTGCAAGAATGTAAATGGTTTTAGAAAATAAACAAATGGCATGGAATTAAAGCGAATGTACATAATCATATTTCAAGAAGTACAACAGAATCATTTTTGGAAGATATTATTCCATGTACATCCATATTCTGTCAAATAACATCAATTGATACACAAATAACATGTGTATCACAAGACAAAAATAGAATAAAATAAATCAAGAAAATATCAAAATTTTATTTGAACATGTTGTTGGAAATTCCGAAGCTCTTCTTGCATTATTCCAAAAATCTATTAATTTCCTCAACAACATAGACAAAAAAACAAATTATTGCTCTCTTAGATAAAGTTTAGTTAATGCTCTACTATATCATTGTCACTATTGCTATATGTATCTAGTATACCAGATTTATTATGTATTTTGTATTGCCACAGACTTTCTGTCAGTAGATTATATATAATTGTGGCTTCTCTTAGAAGAAAATTTACCTTCTTTTTTTCTCAATAAAAATAAATTTATTTCTACATCATTATCTCGTCTGGAATTAGGGCATCATCCATGGCCAAATATATATATATTTATATTTATATTTATATTTATATTTATATTTATAATATTTAAAAAATCGCGTCAACAAGCCCCACTATTTCTCTCCGCAATTCACTTCATTTTTATAATTCTCTTCCAGTAACTCTTGTAACTAGTTTGTTTTTCAGTTTCTACAATTCAGTCAACTTTAACGCCTTTTTGTTTATAATACATAAATTGTGCAATACTATACAGGTAGCTACAAAATGTAACATACTCCTCAAGGGTGCCTCCGATCGCTTCATTATCAACCTCCACTTATCCTACAGTAAAGCAAATGCCCTTTGTATATACATTCTAGTTGAAGACTGGATGAAATTCTAGGTTGCTTCATTTTCGGACAATGCAGTATTTCCACCCTTAAACGGACAATACATCCATGACCTCACCAGATACGCAGCGTCTTTGACAAGTTTGTATGGCTAGAATTTCCCTTCTATACATGCTTGTCCGATTTTCGGCACCTGAAATACAACCCAATTGTATAGACTTCATGTCCAACCGAATTCATAATTCCATAACATACAATATGGTCCAACAATCCGTTGTAAAATTATTGAGTGGAATGATTTCTTACAGTAATAGTCTTTTCCGCCAACTACTGGAGTTAAAACAAGAATATGCAAACTGTTTATTGCCCTTATAATGTACGGCATACCATGCAATTTTTCAAACCTTGTAGCTAAAACCCTAAACTGGGATTCATCCAGAGTTTATACAAAAACTAGCTACAAATTCTTCCTAACAATCCTACAAAATTTCCTCATTATTTTTTATAATGTGCTTTTACGAACTTCATACAAGTCTCTTATATTTTGCAGTCTATTGTCGCTACCTAACCTCTGCAAATGACATTGCTATCCTCTCTTGTACCAGTATAGTAACTTTAAAATGAGGTTTTTTTTTCTTCAAATACAGGCCCAACCTCTCACACAAAAATCTAAAAGTATTATATTTCACTTGAGTTTGCTTCCTAAACTCTCTCTCTCTCTTCGTCCACAATTCCAACAACAATCGTTCTACAAATCCGGACATCCGTTCTTGACTCCATATGCTTCTCTCCCGATGCCCCATACTCTCATAAACCAAGCTCAAAATTGCAACATTCTCCCACTCTCCTTGCAAAAGCAATGCTCGAATGTCCACAACATGCTTCACAAGCATGTACAAAAACATGTATAATCCTAAAAGCAAAACAAGGCTCCTCCTCCTCTCCTTCATTGCAACCATGCTTGCTAAAATTCAAAGTGAAAATAAGCAAAAACAAGAAGTGAGGTCAAGACAAGACTATTGAAGCCAAGAGAATGGTCAGCATTGACTTTTTTTTTTAAACTACATTTTTGTGCATATATTAAAAAAATCAACACCTTCACTTTTTGGTCCACATTCGGTTTACACCTAGTGAAGGACTCAAGGCTCTCAAAACAAAACAAAAATGTTAAAGTCGGACCATTGACAAAGGCCATCTTCCATGGTTCGACTTCATAGTCCATAGTGTTAATTTCCAAAGCAAAATATGTTATTTCATTTTTGAGACCAATACCTAAAGTTTTGGAAATTTGTGATCTCAAATGGTTGCACAAAAATTTGGCCACAAGAACACATTCTAGAACAGTTTGTAGTAACTTTGACAACTGGCATCCTAAATCAGAGGTTCAATCGACGGTTTCTATAAGTAGGGGGCTCTCACTTGATACAAGTTTTGCAATCATTGTCCAAGTTTTCAAAACTTGTCCAAACTTGTTTCAAAACTATTCAGCCATTCAATATAATTTTCTAAATGTACCTCAAGGAGACGCTTACAACCAATTAGTGGAGGGTCTGAATGGAAACCAACCGCATTGCAAAGCTTCGATCAATTCGCATTGAATTGTGGATCTGGACTCAAAATAACAAAGTGAGATTCCTCTCCCCAATCACTTCTCATACTAACACGTGAACTTTTTCTGAATTTGTATTGATACTAGAGGGCCCATTTCTGCTCCCAACTGACACCCTGTGCAAGAGCTCAGCTATGATCCAGTGTATGTTTTCTTAACAACTCCTATCTAATGATCTCTTCTTTGTGTACATCCAATTTCAAAATAATCGACTGTGTGTTCAACAGCTCCAAAATCTAATCCCAAAATTTAAGACTGTAAAGACACTATATATTCTCTCCAGGTGGCAACTCAGCAAGCTTGGCTGGCATCCCAAGAACACGTTCCATGTCATATCGAACTTCAATATTTCGGATGCTGTATCCCACCACCATCAGCCAATACAGTATCCTTGCCAACTCGGCAGCAGTTGTCTGTGTTGCAGCCCGCTGCAACACCCAATAGCAATTGTTACTGGTGCATCCACATCTTAAGAGAACAAACCATCAAACTAACATCAAGACCTTGGAGATGTTTCTGCCTCACATATCTTTGCATTTGCATCTATACCTTAGGGTCACTCAAAGGGCCATGACCATGAACTTTTGAGGGCCCTGGAAACTCATGCCAAGGGAAGGGTGTACCATGGAATATTGAAAATAGATGTTTTTGGCCACAGGCCTTCAAGTTTCGTGTATATGGAACTCTCAACAAAACTTTCATTACCATCCTAGTCATCTCATCCTAGTCAACACAATAACCTAAATCAAGGGTTGTGAGATTTTGAAAAGATATGGTCTTCCGGTTCTGTACTAGGCCCACCTCTATGAGGCAAAACTAACACAAGACCATGATACATTATCCATTGGATGCCATGTAGCACTCCAAGTAGGTTTTTCAACCATTTGAACTTCATTGGTCAGTTAGGCCCACAGCACTTTCCACCAATGAATAAATTTAGATTTCAAAAATCATGGGCCCTCAAGCTCTAGTGTAAAGAGCTCTTTATTAGCACAAAGCCTGTCAAATATAATGTATGGAAATCATAGCACTATTGCTCAGTAAGGGACAGTAGGAATGGGGCATCAGGAACAAACAAAAAATGACAGCCTCAACATTTCAACCTCAAGAATATTATTTCAGTCTTATGATGAATATAAGACAACATTGAGCTCAATTTTATGTAGTGAAGGGAGCATTTTGACTACAAAACCTGAACAATTTGGTCAAGGAGCAGTAAAAAGCGAAATATAGTGCCACACCTTAATTTGAGTAGGATCAGCCACTCCAATGAGGCGTGCTACAAAGGTATTCATAGCTTCCAAGGCATCTTCTCCAGCACTTGTTGTCAGTTCCTGTTAACTCAAACCATAATGTCACCAGTGATTAAAAAAACATTGAATAAGAACTACTTACACTGTCTTGTTTGTGGCTGCCAAATCCACAGTGATGTAGACAAGTCAAACTGGGAGGTGTGTATTAACAATAGGTATAGAATAGAGATTTAAAGGAAAATAATGGTCATCATATAGCACTCCACAGATTTCTGTATCAGGAGCCTGTTGAGTCACCTGAATATTCTGGGGTTGTAATGACTTTAAGTACTCCAGGAGGTCATTTTTGCCCTGCCCTCTCCGTTCAAGCTGCTTCCTCAACTCCTCCACTTCTGCTTCAAGCAGCTCTATGTACTCAACAGCATCAACCCGTTCTGGACCTTCATTGTCACGCCATCTCACGACTTCACCACTCACTCTAGTCTTTTGAGTTCCAGGAGCGTATCTTGAGTCCGACTGCACAAATATGAAACCTCAGAGGCATCAGATAAGAATTTATCAGTGCAAAGCTCTTCATATTGAGAGTTCTATGCAACAATATTTGCCCAGATTTAAGCACCACGTAATTGCAGAGAACGTCCTAGACCACTAAAAAATCTGCTGGATGTCCTACTTACAGTAACATTGCTCGAAACAGCCTCAGGCAGTGCTGCCTGTGCCAAGCTCTGTTGCAATTCCATACGGTATTGAGCATTTCTGAACATGTAACCTGTCATCATTACACTATACATAAGCTGCGCCAGATTTTCAGCTACCTGCAATTCCAAAACCCAACAAGAATGTTAACAAGTTGCTACCCTCTTATAACTCTTATAAGATCATCTATAAATTAATGAATTATGCAAATTGAGATGGTGCAAGTCAATAAAGTAGACATCCCAACCTACACATATGATGAAGAAAATTAATATAGAAATGTAGTTTTGTGGGTTTAAGTGGCTGTTAACTAAGTAGGTTACTAATGTAGCTCAAACATCTAATGAGTGGCAGCTACGCCCACCTCTAATATGCTGCACATGATACTAGCACCTCTGAGACCCACATTTATTTAAGCATGTTGTTATTTGAGTTTTATAGGTCTCCCACTCCATCACCTTGGCATTGCAACCAAACAACACATCTATTACATCCATTGGTTTGACAATTCACGGGTAAAGAATTTACAAACTCTACATAATAGCAAATAAGAAGACGACATATGGTGAGGACATAGGGTGCGCTTAACTGTAGAGACATGAATGTCAAAAAATTGTGGTGGAAGAGTGCCCAGCATGTTGGTTACAGTTTGCCGCATCGCATCCACTACCTGCAGAATTCTGGTCCATAAGTTCCAAATACGGTTATATAAACTCCATCTAACTACAACATTGACGACCTGCTTCCATTTATACCCAGCAGTTGCAAAGGAAGGTCATTTTCACTCTACTACTCTACTGGCTACCTCAGGCCATCCATGGATGTTGCACAGTTCAGAGAGCACACATAAAATGTACTAAAGCTCGACTTGAGAGCTAGTGCATGCAAATTTTGGTATTTTGATGCTTGAATTTGCCAAACCTGCATTCAAAGCACAGACTATCGAGAGCTCAACCAATCCCAAAGCTCTGGACAGTTTAATCAAGTGCAAAGTGGCCATGCTCAAAGTGAGATATCAGATTCTCTTCCATGCCAAAAGTTGGTTGTTTGGGTGCAACTTCGTCAAATTTGTGCACTGTGAGACATTGAGTTAGATTGCAAATTCATTTCTCTACTATAGTGTCTGAGAGTCACAAATCCAAGTTTATAGTGCCAATTATTCAAGAAAAAGTCCCATGAATTGAGGGCTCAAAATCTCAACATTCATTCGCTACTTCCATGGGGTAGCTTAGAGTATCAAACAAGAAAGAGCTTGCTAGAGAATGTGTCATGGGTAAATGTTCTATTTGGAATCCATCTATGAATCACAAGCCCTGTAAAAAGTCCAAGCTCTCCAGTTGTAAACTTAATTGGACAGTGGACTTGACATGCATGAGAAGGCTTCCCTTTTTTATGTTCTCAATGTTCAAGTTTCCAACCTCTCTACAAGCTCTCAATCTTCAAGCTCTCGACCTCTCTAGTGTAGTGAGAGCCTCACAACAAACTATATTTTTCAGAGCATGCAGAAGGCGCTAACATACAGGGTAGAAGCCACAATTCAGCTCATGTGTTCAAAAACTCACTTTAGTGTTTCATCTTAGGTGCTCAACTCTGAGAATCCAAACTGGATCGAGAATTCCAAGAGCCAAAATCTCCTACTTGATGTAGTCCTAGGCACAGGGATTTGAGAATTTTGAGTGACAGAGGTTGAGATTGTGTCCACGTGATTTCGGTGGAGGTTTGAGAAATGGGAAAATGGTTGGCATGAACCTTTGTATTCTCTTAAGACTGCGGTGCCCAAAGCGAAACCTTCAAACATATACTTTGGCATAAGGACTCAAAAGACCCAGAATATGGAGCAAGAGCCAACCTGACTGGGAGCTTTCTGGACAAAGCGCTCCATATAATCAGGCTGCACATTCTTGACGTACTCCAGCAGCATATCTCTTCGGCTCTTGAACTGTAACAGCCACGCTCAAATTCTCAACACTTTGAGGTACAACTCCCCATTCACCGCAATTTCCAATGCCCGGCGTACCCCTTCCCCTACCTTCTAGCATGAGAAATTACATTCAACCATAGAGAATCCAATTTCTCAGCTCCAAACGGTCAAAGTTGAGATTCCCTCAGTCATTGGCTCTGTAGGGGGGTAGGGGCATCAATTCAATTTCTACTGCAGCTCATTCAAGATAATCAACACTACCTATTCAAACATCAAATTGCATTTCACACAACACGTAACCAAAAGGCTCTCAAATGACAGTCGTGTGTAGCACACTTTGCTAGTGAGGATTTCGTATTAGATAAACATGTGTGCTTGAAGTGGTACAAAACCATGAGATTCGAGATTTAGCACTTCCCATCTCCAGTGACCAGAGGAAGAAGATGTGAGACTCACGTTACTATCCACCGTTCCGGCAGCTCCTCCAGCGCCAGGAGTAACAACTTCATCATCGGAGCTCGCTGCACCGTCACTGCTGCTGCTCCCATTGTCGTCCACGGCACATGTCACCACATATCCTCTCCTCCCCGCCACGTATACTCTCTTCTTCGCAGCCCACGGCCTACCGTGCCCTCTCAGCTGCTGCGAATTGCATATGGTGAGCTTCACCTGCGGCAGGGCTAGGGTTTTCCCCTGCAACCCTAAACCCCCATTCTTGGAGCACAAAACCTGGGCCCGGTGCTCCGCGGCACCAGGCAAGTGGAGGCTCTGCGAGAGAGCCAGTGTTGTAGAAAGCGCCATGGAATTGCACCAATCCACCCTATCCACCACACCGCAGCTCAAAATCTAAATGCAAGGGCCACAACAACAGCAAAACCTCGAAACTGACCAGATAATCACACAAATTCTCAAGAAGAATGCCGAGATTTCAAACACCAATTTCGGAGTCCCGGTCAAAGTTCCGAAATTGTGTATCCGATTCTGGTCGACGAACTGGCGACCGCGAGGTAATCTACTTGCGCATGCTGTGAAGAACTTTTTAGGGTTTCGTGTCTCCTTGAGGAAGGAGAGGGAGGAGTGTGTGGATATGGCAATGCCTCGTCTATCAACACACATTGCGAAAAGCCAAAGCTTCTCCACAAGACAAGACACGGGCACACATGGCATGGTGAGCGAGGAAGACACGTGGCATGTATATATTGCATATAACCCTATGGATCCTACGTGGCAGCTGAAGGAATCCGGATTGAGTTCGGTTGGAGCTTGCCATTCCAATGAGTACTTACTAAAAGGGTGGGGGGTACACGGGTCCAATACCGAAGAAACTCCAAAATCAAACAATCTTATTGGTCAAGAGCAAAATTTGGACCCAAGGAGATTATATTAGGGTATAAAATATGAAGTGGCATTAATGTGGCACCATTTTCCTACCAAATTTTGGCAGTCCCGACTCAAGATAATATAATTATAGTTTAGGAAACCTATCTCAAATTTGGGTCCAATCTTGAGTATGAAAAAAGGTGCATTCAAGGGATGTTTCGGACCCCCAATTTCTTGGACTTGGACCCGACCCTAGTGCATAAACCCACCCTAACAATATGTGGTGGTCTTATTGTGGGCACTTGCAAGTTTACCTACATTGTTGATATTTGGATGGGATCGGGGATCGTCTCCTCCGCTTAGCGACTATGATGAATCACATGGATTGTGATTTCAAGTTTCGTTAGATTTGGAATCAACATGCAAAAGTTACAGGAAGTCAAACTAATATATGCTTTTCCTTTCAATCACCGCATAGGAATTCCCAATTTTGTCTATGTTTTGAGCACTTATTAAAATCTTATCATAACAATATAACATTTTTCAACCATGTGGTTCGGTTTCATGACCCTAGAATATGTCAGTATATTATGTGGGGCCCCCAAAGAAAGTAAGAATATTCATTTACTAAGGACATTGACAATGGTTTTTATAATTAACACGTTTAGGACATGCATGGCAAGCTCTAATACTACACCTTGATGTAGGGTATGTGGATGTTTTCTCGGTTTAACTTTGATGTTCTCGGAGAAGAGAAGAAAGATTGACTTTAGTGGGATCTGCGTGATTAAAATGTCCATTCGACCCACCCTTGGTATTATGCCCACTTGACATAATATCAGTGGATTACTAACCCCTCGCGGGGTGGGCATTATAATAACCAGATAACCAAAGTAACCACGGGAACTTAGTGTTTGGGTGTTCTTTCTATTGGTAGGGTTAGTGTGGTTGTGGTGTTGTAGGGGTACACGGCCACTTTTCTTCGTGAGGTAGCCGCTGAGTCATGGGATTTCTCAGTGGTTCATTGTATGTGGGGGTTAGTATCACATGTTTAGTGGTTCAGGTTTGATTCTTGATGGCCATGTACGAGCATTGTATTGTGATGTAAGTGACTTGGAATATGCTATGTGAATTATTTGGCAAGAAAATTGTATTCTATGGCCACCAGTGTTGGCATTTTTTTTGTAATCCTAATTACTTATTGGATGGTGGGTATTGGGGGTTGCTATGGTAGTTGTGTGTCTATTGGTAGTTGATGTTCTCAAACTTCTACCTTCTACTAATTTAATGGATGCAATGGAAACCATGTCACATGAGCAAATCTTGGACGAAGCATCAACAAACCCTGGATCAAAATTCAGACCTCTCCTTCTTTAGTGATGATTATTGGAAATACATGTTTGTTGAATGTTTTGTTAGTCTAAGATGAAAACTTAGACCCTCCCAATTGTGTTCACTATTAAATGTGAGATAATCAATAAAATATGGGAAACACACTCCACTCTCTTATAAACATGTGTCCTTTATGGTGTTTGTTCTTTGATCTTCACCAAATCATGCACCAATCAAATATAGGAGTTCGATTAAGGAAAGTAATTGAAGAACATCCCCAAGCCTTAAAGATGGTAAGGGGGTGAAGTGCTTTGTTAAAGATTTTCAAACTTGTACATTCATCATATCATAAACGAACACATGGAGATAGTAGAGTCACATGTAAGGTCTCTGAAAGAGGGACGAACCTGTGGGTTTGATCCTTCATTGATTAAAGTAGCTATTCATAGTCTGGTAGCTCATCGTATATCGAAACTTGTTTTCAGAGGCGGGTGAAAATTTTGGGACCTTCTTTTTCCACCTCTCAAGTCTCGATATAATTTTAGGATTTATAACAAGATATGCGTTTGGCACCCACTATCATGAATCCTAGGTTGGCCCATATCATACTAGCTTGGCCTACCCATCCTAGTAGAACAAGCTGAAAAACCGATTTTCAATAGCCCGACACCACTCTTTGTGTATGGTTATTTGAGTATTAAGAAAACTTGGATAACTTTGTGTCAATCCTCATAAACTCAAGGGTTGGGTCTAAACCCATAGTTTCATCTCCTTTACTTCACAAATTGAGTATTAAGAAAACTTGGATGACTTTGTGTCGATCCTCATAAACTCAGGGGTTGTGTCTAAACCCATAGTTTCATCTCCTTTAATTCACAAATTGAGTATTAAGAAAACTTGGATGACTTTGTGTCGATCCTCATAAACTCAGGGGTTGGGTCTAAACCCATAGTTTCATCTCCTTTACTTCACAAATTGAGTATTAAAAAAACTTGGATGACTTTGTGTCAATCCTCATAAACTCAAGGGTTGGGTCTAAACCCATAGTTTCATCTCCTTTACTTCACAAATAACTCTAGTGTATCGTAATCACACACAACTTTTGCACCAAAGAGATAGTGTTTGTGAAACGGGTCATATTCAACCCCAATGGCACGAAGGTGGAGTAGTTCCTCATTATAGTTGTACAAGATCTAGGCCTTCATAGGTTTTCCCATTTAGACGTAGACACTCGAAGAGTCTTTCATGATGCTTGATGGGCTCGAGCCTCCGCCATAATTGGACTTCATATTTGCACCCGTCTCTCCCGCCCGAGCCGTACCAAGCAAATGTTGTCATTGACCATCATTGATACCAACTTACAATAAATCCACGAAGCAAATTTTGATAAATATAAATGTACGTAGTTATCACGTCCCCCTTGCCAATGAGCCTTAAAATTTGATGACATGCAATATGAACATGTTAAGCACACATAGTTAAGTTTTGCACGTAATAACTTGGAGATAGAGATATGATGCCAACCAAAGAGACATTTCATTCTTGGCATATTTTGACCTCGTACGTGAATTCATATGTATACTTAATATAATGTCTAGCACGTGGTTTCCCAACAACCACCAATACCGTCCATAACAAGATGATTGCGTTCATTTAAAAGACACCTATTCCCTCCATCATCTCAAGAGAGCAGAGGAGTAAAGTTGTGAATATTCCATGAGAAAACGTCACATTGCTATAGATTACAAACTCTTATTTAAAGCTCAAGTTGAAACATATAAAAGTCGTAGGAAAATTAAGGGTACCTAGAATTCAAATTGAATATATAACAGATGTTTTGTAGCCAAATTCATCAAATATGCGTAATATCCCCCATTAATATGTACATTACTTCATATCCCGTTTGAAAATGTCCCTTTATTACATGTTGTTCATATCTCTACAAGGGAGTGACCCCCAACCCCTTCCTTGCACACCATGTTTTGTTCTAATAAAGTTGTTCTTGAACATCCATCCTTTAAACGGGAGATAATCAACTTAAGCTTAGGGAGTGAGAAGAAGGGCAAAGGAGAAAGAAAGAAAGAAAGGGGAACCACAAAATATTAATGAATTGATTAAAAGTTTAAAATTGTGTTGTGTGTGAATCGATTTCCTCACTTCCCATGTATTATTGTAGTTTAAAGGAACATTCTTTGATGTGACAAGTCCTTTGCAACTAATATTGTCCATTGTGGTTCAATTTCTTTGAATACGTTGTCTACACAACGCCATCAAAATAGTATATGTCTTTAATCGGACGACACTCATAAGTCATTAATGAAGAAACTATGTAATTTTATTCTGTGTGAACCCATACCCATAGGTTGATAGCAAGTTGGGTATGCTTTTCTTAATGATCAATTCGTTTTGAAAGAAAGAAAAAGGCATAGACGGTTTGTGAATTCACTTATGAAAAATTTGACAAATGTGTACATGTATATTTTTTTCATTTAGGCATATAGCGTATCCTACGTATAGATTCATGTATTGTAACCTAATTTTCATTCATTCATTGCGGCTAAGTATACGATGTTAGCCTCGAGGGTTTAGGATAAGTTGTCTTAGTGTGTTAATTAGGGTTGTGAACATTGTTTTACATCCTTTTATGCTCACGCTCGGTAGTGGTTGTGTGAGAATTTACAAGCATGGCCAAGAGCCAAAGGCAAATCAATCATATGTTCCATCCCATTGACAATGATGATAAACTATTGAGCATTGCAAGTTATATCGAGATTCTGAGTGCCCAAGTTGAGATAGATTGCCTTGGGAAGATTGGAGAATGTCCTAAAATCTACGCATTTTGATTATTTTATTTTGTTTTGTTTTTTCATTTAGGCCATCTAGGCTAATAATTTGCAAAATAATTAGGCTACAATATTGTCCCTCTGCTTCAATCACTCTAGAAGACTCGAGATTTGATGCCACTTCTAAAATTTTGCCCATTTGCACATTTGGTCCATTGTTATTTGTGAGTTATAGATTGTCCAACTTGGTTGTTGCAACAAAGTCAGTCAGTCACAAAGGATAGGCTTGGTGGGTACAATAGTTTTTGTACATGTAGCACATGGGTGTACAAAAGGAGTATTGATTATGATTGTAGTTTACAAAATATACATACAATTAGTTTTTTTCTTTTTTTCTCTTGGAAATGTTGATATATCATGGCACACTAATATGCATTATGGTTACGGGTAGATCACTCTAAGGCATTTTTGTGCACCACGTGCGGCTGGGGGTTTTTTTGTTTTGGGGCTATCTACCTTCAAGGGTTGAATTAAAGCCTCCCTATAATTACTTAAATTTCAAAAAATGGCCCATTTGTTTGCACCCTTCCATTACTTACATTGTCCAAGTCACTATAATTTTTTGTACTCTATATTCCTTTTAAGTAATAAAAGCTAATCTACTTCCTAACGCAATTGACGAGTGTTGAGGGAAAGCATGAAAACAAATAAGGGTGCAAACAATAATACCATTGCAAACAAAGTTATGTTGAAAACACATAGGAGATGCCATCACAAATACCATAGCGGTCATTGCAATGCAAGTGACCAAAAACACAAAGCATAGTAAAGCGGGTTTAGAATTTACAATTTAGGGTGGAGTCCACAATGTTACAACACGTACAAAATAACCCCAAGTACACCACAAATAGGGTGAGGGTGGAAACAGAGGAAAAGTGTCTGTGTGTTCACAAACACAACATGCGGTTTACAAAATGTTGACCCATTTACATACCATACTAAACATACCTTCTAGGATCTTATCTTCAGCCCCTATATTAATTTTACAAAAAATAATGGCCCACGTTTTATGTCCATCTAACTTACTTATAATGGGATTGTCTACATTTAATGGCCCCTTCATTATTTGGAATTCCTTTATAATTTTTATTTCAAATGATTTTAATCCTCTCTATATTATGCCGCATGTCATTTTTTAAATGCACTAAGTGATCTACCCGTGATTATGGAAACATTGGACATGTACTATATTTACAACAAGGATATGCATACGTAGGAGATTATGTAAACTTAGGTAGGGCTTAAGTTGGAGAAAATCATCCAACATCTACATATTCCATCCAATCTATGGATTCTTCATCAACCGTCATCACATATCATCAAAGCCATTAGTTCCCAAGAATGGTGTATTTAAATAGATTTGGACATATTTTCAAAACTTGCACTTTTTGATGATTTTGATGATTCACAACAGTTTGAAATTATCTCCCAAAACTTCATGGAGTTGATCATGGCTTCTTCGTACACATTTGCAAACATACATAAATTTTAACATCACAAATCCAAGTACTACAAGATAACAAATGATTCGAACGAGGTTCATTGTCTACCTTATGTGGTTCACAATGGCTAACTGGCTAAGACAAATTTTGACGCAACCAAATTTGTTTGTGGAGTTGGAAGTCTTGGTGTCCAAGGAGATCTGTGTGCATAATGGATCAATATCCTAGTGTATCCAAATCCACCTGGTCACAAGTTGTGATATTTCAGTTTTCTTGTGACCCGGAGCAACTTAGTCATTAATCGCTACTTGAAAGAATAGGCCTCAAATGAGCATTATTTCATGGTTTCCACTTGGACTGCGTTGTTTCGAACGGGTTGGTTGTATTTTGAGTTCTCTCTACAATTGATTTTTTCACTTTGTGCCAAGAAGAAAAAAGAAGATATTTCAGTTTTTCTTCATTAATTTGAAGGGCACATTTCCATAAAGTCATGTGAAAACGATCGGTAATATTCATGAAATCGTGAACTTCCAACCGGTTATTTTTCTCAACTTCAACCAAGTCATAGCGTAGCAATTGGGTGTCCATGTTCATTGGGAAGTGTCTTCAATACGGCCAGAGAGAGAGAGAGAGAGAGAGAGAGAGAGAGAGAGAGAGAGAGAGAGAGAGAGAACGCTGACCCTTGATAGGATCAGCGTGATTGAAATGCCCGTTCGACCCACCCTTGATATTATGTCCAGTGGTACGGCCAGATACAGTAGTAGCTTTACAAAGAAACACTGGTTCCCAAACTCTTTTGGCCTCAAGGCTCAGACAAACTGACCGCTGCCAATTTTACTATTGATAGGCCAACCAAGCAGGAGACCAAGCTATGAAGGCCATCATCCTCCACACATGATGATGCATTTATTCTATTTTACTTTATGCTATTTTACTTTATGGTTGCGGTTTGGAAGAATCTCCCCGAAGTTGAAGTCCGGGTTTCAGGAATCTTGGTTTTTGAGGAGAGCCACCAGGCAAACCTATGTTATGTTGTAGGTTAGTTAATAAGGGCCACTTTACACATGACCATGTGATTGTGAGGGCCCTTGATTTTCATCCGAAGGTCGTATTACTAATGTACATGGTATGTCAGCATTTGCCGACTTTCAAGAGGTGGGGCTGATGCGAATTCCGGCTTATCATGAAACATTATTCATAATTGTTCATGTAGGAGTTCATGTGAACTTTTCATTCATGACAGCTTCTTTGGACTCTTAGACATTCACCTCCTAGTGTGAAGTGAACTTGGCCGGACTCTGCTTTTTCGACCAACAAGAGATTTAGAATGCAATGGTCATATGTCTTCGGGCTCGTGTGTGAAATGGTTCCAAGGGCCAGGTTTAGACTACATGAAAGAAGTGCACCGGTCAAGACTTCTAGGGGAACGGAGCAATGTGATTGGCTATGAAATGGGTATTTTCACATGCTAGGGTTTACACTACATGAAAGAAGTGCACCAGTCAAGACGTTTTTTTTTTTTTTTTTTTTTTTTTTTTTGACAGAAGGCCGACATGCCAACGCCAAAGCACAGGAGGCAGTTGACCACCTAGCAAGTTTTCCGTCAAGTAGAGAGGAGATTTCATAGTCGGGATTCGAACCGCCAACCTCTTCCTTGAGATTTGGGTATCTCTCCACCATCATCCGGTAGAGTGCTATGAAATGGGTATTTTCACATGCTAGGGTTTACACTACGGGCAAGACTTCTCTAGTGGATGACTCCAAGCATGGATGAAAACATGACATGGCCACCAACATGGCGATATTTTTAATTCTAATATGAGAGGTTTATGGAGGTCAAGTTTCTTGGGCAACCTCAAACCCTCATACAAGAAACTTGGCCTCTTGAGAACTCCAACTTGAGACCGCCTTTTTTTTTGGTTATTCCTTGGTTTATTTCCCCATCTTGACCGGCATACAAACCATTGATTCTTGATGAACCGGTGCACTTCTTCACCGCAGTCTAAACCAACCATGAGTAAACGGAAATTTGCCAACTTATAGATGAGCCTTTGGAAAAAAGTACACTAAATATGATATTCAATGTCACTTACTATTTTGAATCATGCAATGCTATGCCTGTTTATTTTAAAATCTCATATTCTAACATCAAATGTTAAATTGGTTGTTTGAACATTACAGAACATTAACAACTTTGCTTGATTGAAAAAGTTACACCGATAGGAAGAAGTTATAGCATTGCGTAAATTCCACATGGTAAGTGACACTAAATATTATATTCAGTGTAGTGTTCAGGAAAAGGAGATTCAATTGAATCTGGAATCCCAACTTCCCAAGCACACGTTTTATAAAAGTCTATATAAGGTGGTCATCTTCTTTGAGTCTTGCCTGCAGCAGCCCCACACATGGCACACGCACACACTTGCCTCCTTTGTCATTTTCCCACTCTCTTTTGAAGGCACTTTGAAGGTAAGGTAAGATGTGCCTTTGAGGTGCCTAATTTGGTCACTTATGATCTTAATTAATCACCTACATTTGAATGGTATGTGGTTTGGTGTGGCTCCAAGAACGGACACCAATAAGGACACGTGTCTGAAAGGGATTGGGCTTCGTGATCATTCGTGACATAACATAGCTCTTTGGTTGTGTTCAATTGTGGGATCATGTACCACACGAGCGTAATTCTCTTATGATTCCGGGATCCCTTGTTTATAAGAGGCACTCATGCTATGTAATATGAACTTTTTGACATGTAGTTGTGATTTTTATCGAAGTTGTTTCTAATCGCAACCTCTTTCTTTGGAAAGACAATGTTGTGTTAGGTTGAGGCATCTGTAACTAATAAAATAAGAGAGTTTGCATTTGTTTGGGAGGAGTAATAGCGGGGTATTATTTTCGTTGCAAAGAGAAACAAGTTCTAAGGAGAATGCCAGAAAACAAGTAAATTTTGCTCGCGAATATGGAAATTGCTACAAATTTTGGAAGCCGTGGAGTTAGGGTGACACATAGTCGATCTATAGGTCAACTCATAACCACTCGTCTAAATTCTAACGTTTGGCTACGATAGTTGTCAAAATCCTTACGAGGGTAATCACTTACAAGCTGCCACCACATAACTCTTAACTTTGTCTGCCTAAAAAGTATAGATCTCGTCCAATGTTGGCATTACATGACCCTAGTTAGCGGTTAAATGGACATGGTCGACTATGGATGCCTCGACCTTAGGTGCTTAGTAATGTTACGAATACGACAATCATTCTAGGTTCAACAAACTTCACTTTATGTATGAATAAGATATTCATATGACCTCCAAAAATCATGAGGAAAGTGACAATGGCCCTTGACTTGGATTTGCCAACCATCGCATTTCGTAACCTAAGAGAAGTGAACTAGTTGGGAAAAAAGTAACCATTTAAGACCCACCTACCTTGACATGGTCAACACGAACAATAACTTGATGACAACCGGATCCCACCACACCACACACTTAGTTGGCTCTAACTTCCTTGGCTTCACTTTCCCACAACTAGAGTACCTCACATTTTTCGAATGTGATATTGCACATGGTGCATGGTACATGCGATACATTATACTACATGTATTCATAAGTACACTAATAAGAGGGACTCAAAGTAGCTCGGTAGTTGTGGGGTCCTTTTCACACTATAGCCTCAGTTGAGAGAGCTCGATCGACTTGCATTCGATACTTACACTTGATACTAAGCTTTTCATCCAAAGCTCATTAACCCCTAACCTCCCAAGCAACCTATTTTGGGTCGATGGATGATTTCTTCCCTGGTTTAATCCCACCCAACTCATCCAATCGCAACCAAAATAACTACCAACATCAAGTTGACATGGACATCTACCCGTATGCGCATGTGTTGTGCAGTTTGGAGAAAAGAGAACGTAAAAAAAGAACCCTAACATTACCCAACCCAATACTCTTAACTCCGGCGCGGAGTTCGATGCGGCTCCGGGGAGGTTCGGATGCCAGCTCCGGTGGGTCCATTTTTCTGGCCCTCCCCATTTTGGCCCCTTGATGACTTTTTTTGGTTTTTTTTTGCTAAATTTGGGTTCTACGGCCCCAAATTACTCTAGGAGGCTCCTTATGAGATCAAGTAAGGCCCCACCCAATCAAAAAAACAGGGGGCAATTTTTGCCCCAACCCACCCGAACCCACCGGAGCTGGCATCCGAACCTCCCCGGAGCCGCATCGGAGCCGCATCGAACTCCGCGCCGGAGTTAAGAGTATTGGGTTGGGTAATGTTATCCAAAAAAGAATGGTCAAAGTGGGAAGTGGTCATTGTTTTGTTGTGTTGGGAGTATGTGTGAGGGTGTTGACTCCGATCATTGGTCGTCACTCCAATGCAAACTTTGCAGGAACATTAATGATGTTTTTGTTTTTGTTTTTGTGGTTCGTGTGAAAATGGCCTTTGTGCTCACCTTGACCATTCCAATTAACATTTGGACATTCTTTGCATACGTGTGGTTAGAAATATGGAACAATTTACATACTCCAAATGCAAGATGGCTAGCTTATTATGAATTTTGTCATGAGAATTTGTGGAGGTGCTCAATAACTGAGTGGTTCCCATTTAGTGGACCACACACATTTTCCACTCATATTCTAGTTGAATTTGATTGGGTCAACAACTTTTTTTGGGGAATAAATAATGGCATTTTCTCGTGCATCCCTATCTTTGAATGTTATAATCTAGAATTTCAAATGGTTATTCATGGCCTTTTTCTCCGTGTTTCAAGATCCTACAACTAAATGCATTTTAACCTCAAAACTTGTCCATGAAATTCCACAACTGGCATTGAGTGGAATGCAATCAATACAACCCTTTCATAGGCTTGAGGAGTTCATGATTAACTTATACCAATAGCTTGATTGATCCTTGAGCTCGAGCAATAGCTTGAAGCAAGTGTAAACGCGATTGTACTCAAAGTGCTTTTATGGGGGTAATGACACCAATCACATGGTAATTCAAGACTAGTCGAATAACGGATAGAAAAAAACTTGGGTTTTATAGAACAAAAGCTTAAACTTTCGACACTTCTTATCAACCTCAACGAGGTAAGTAATGTAGGTGAGAACTTTGAGTAAGCCCCAAATGACCCCAAAGCTTGTCATAGTTGTCGTAATGGGATGTAAGCATTGTAAGGTTGAAAAAGCTTGATGTATAAGATTTGATGCTGAGTGCAAAGTAGACGCGAGTGACTAAAAGGTTCCTTCCTTCAAGCTCTTGGCCTTTGAGTGGTCAACTTCTACATACGGTACAAAGGATACCTTAATGAAAATACATTTCATGAAATGTACAAGAAACATTATTAGCATACAAATCTTACACAATCGTCCCACGTCGATGAAAGAACAATATAAATCTATCATTGTTTTAGATTTGTAAATTTTATGGTTTCATAGGACTAAGTTTCTAGTGACGTAGGTCAATTGTCCGGGACTCATATATTTGCAGTGAAATATTTTGAAGTGGAGCATATTATTTTGGAGAGAGAGAGAGAGAGAGAGAGAGAGAGACGCTTCACCTTGATCATAATTGTTGCATAACACAAGTCCGATTCATTTCATCAACGGACCATTTTTGCATAACAAACGTTTATTGTATGCATGCACAAATGCATACACATAATTACACTTTCCTTACACTTGTGAATCTTCAAGTGTGTATAGGAATTCAATTGGTTTAAAGTGCACTTGATGATTGCATGGACCTTAGATAAGGCCATTCTTAGAATCACTATGGAAATAAGAAAATATGTAGCTTAAGGGTCATTCTTAAAATCATATGGTTTTTTGCATGTTGATGTCCAAATAAGGCCTTCTAGACACTTAGAGTTAAACGTAGATGGGAAAGGGGCACTTGATTTTTGTACTTGTGGGATGTGGGTGCACATAAGGGTATTAATTGTGATTATGGTATACTATGTTTACATAGGGTTAAGGATTTCATTATGTTTTTTTGTTTTCTTTTTTCTTTTTTCTCTCTCCTTAGCAATGTAGATATATTATGGGCATATTATGCCATGTGTAATATTGACATGTAAGTAAAGTTGCAACAAAGTCATACACATGTAGAAGATTATGGAAAGTTGAGTAGGAATTAACATGGGAAATTATCACATGACATCTTTATATTTCATTTGATTTGTGAATGCCTTTGTTATTATCATCACCCGTCACCAACCCAACACTCTAGGATTTGGGGTTTGGTTTCGAGGTGTTGAGGGGTCTAGAGTAATTTTGAATATCAAGTGGCTCAACATTGACTTATAAGTTAACTTACCACATCATGGTAAACTTCGAAACGGTAATTGCATTGACTAACATAACATTCATGGTATAAACCAATTTGTGCAAGTAACACCCCAGTGGATGAATGATTATTTTATGAATTTATTAAGCAGTACGAAGGTGTCTTTGCCTATAATTATTGGAGGCCTATTTGTTGCAATTTTTTCCCTCTTCTCATATACATGTGATATGATGTTATCTTTGATTTTGATTTTGTGTTGTATATATATATTTATTGCTATTTTCTACTTATCGTACCTATGCATGTATGTAATGTTGTTAGTCCACCCAAAAAAATCTATACAATGAGTATTACATTAAATTGACATGCACGCTTTTAATGAAGGGTGCACCCCCCGGGGACAAGTGGAATTATGTGAAAACGAATTCAACGGAACCCACTTCTTGAAGTGTCTGCAGTTACGGGCATAATGACTTTATTAGAACTCGATAACATGTCCACACACTTTAACTTGCCAACACAATTTTAACATGAATAAGACTAGTGTTGCCAAATACAATAACCATGACACCTACGCCCTGGCCAATATTATTGTTGGCATATTATTGTCGTGCCCCCCTTTTTCACGAATCGATGAACATCTAATGGCCGAAAACTAAATCTTCCCAATGTTGACACGTCTTATGACATATATGTTGTATGGATGACATCTTTTGTGTGGTTAGGATTATTCACACAAATTTATTAGTTTGTCCATGCGACCAAAATCTAAAAATCACAACATAAGCATGTACGTTGATATTGACAGGCATCAATGACTACATGTAACAAAAACATCCGCCTCAACCTTCAGGGGGTGAAATTCATGGCTTCCCAAACACTTAAAACCTACTAGAACGTGTGTTGTTGCCACTACACCAAATATGATATTTAGTGTTTGATTAGATTTAGTGTCTTACCACCCTACTCTGCTCAACATTATTTTTCAATTCTTTGATAATTAGTGTTAGACAAAAATGCGCCGCCGCCGCCGCCGCCTTCCTTGTTGCCACCTCTTTGCTACTAAACACTACATTCATGCATGTAACTTTCACATATTACCATAGATGATATTTAGTGTTTGAGTTTACATTTAATGTTACTTACTTTCATAGGGTTACTGATATTTAGTGTAGTGTTCATATTTAGTGTATCTAACACTAAATATCATATTTTGTGTACCTTACTTGGGCACAATTAACAATGGAATTTACTATGTTTTGGGATCCAACTTTTTCTAATCCTCGTGACTTGTTGTCATCCTCCGAGGATCCGTACATGATAGTATAACATAACATAGCCTATGCTCATTTATAAAGGTTGTGGACAAAGCGATCCTCGTTGGACCCCGGTTCCGAAAACTATGATATATTCTCGAATCCACGTGGCACTAACGAGCGCACTCCACATTGGCCGGAAAAGTGTGAACACGTGGCACTTTCATGGCATCCATCATGACTAAGCTACGACTTGACACATTTGCATCCTCGAGTAATTTTTGCAACTAATTATTTAACCACTCGTGTCGTGGGCCCCTTACTTTCATCACGAGTCCATTCTATGCGTCCGACCTCCTTGACTTCGTTTCCGGTTACGTGTCTATATAAAAACAAGCTTCACATCAAGCTTTTGAGAACATCACTTTAGGTCCCTTTCCGAACTTTGTTCTTATATGGTTGCTTTTAGGTGAAAGTCCAACCACGTCCCCTACGTTCTACCAAAAGTGGGGGGTTCTTACACCACTTGAGCTCCTTAATGTGCAAGAAGGGCCAAAAGTCCCACCTAAACCATGAGTTTTTGAGAGACTTAGGGAATAGCTATACCAAGTTACATGGTTTTGAAGATAGAGACGCAATTTCATTACACAATATCTTGATGTGAATTGTTTATGCATTTTGCAACTAGAATCTTGTATATTTGCAGGTAAAAAACATACTTTTGGAGATAAAGATGTTGTGGGCATAAAATTTCATCCAAATTCTCGTTTGTGGTGAAAATAATATGTACTCGTTACCAGGTAAGAAGTTGTAAAGGAAAAAAAAAGTAAATTTAGAAGATAAATATGATTGAAGCATCCCTAGGGCTCGGTTTGTATTTTGGGCACTCAAATTTCAATTTTCTCAACAACGTAAAATCATTAAATCAAGTCCTTTGCTCAATCCCAACGATCACAAAATGTATTGTAACTTAACTCAAACATCTTGTGCAAAAAAAATCTCCAACATAGATTTGGGAACTGATGATTTGGCCCTTTGACCAAAAATCAACCACTTTGTGATTGTCCATGCATTTAAGGGTTAAGGCAGGCATCCCAACTTCTTACATTTTCCCTCACTCTTTACACCTAACTCCACCTACCTTTACTTCATCGACTTGGTATGCCAACCACAATGGCACTTCCAAACTTGAAACTCCCTCGAGCAACTTGGAAGACAAGTCTTTAGACCCATGCACGCAAAGTTAAAATTACGTTATTTTATGCATATCATGAACAAATGTTGTGATTCCTAAAGGTGAGTGGGCTTGAATATGATTACTCAATCTTATTGGAGTGGTGTGTGGTTAGGTGTGGATCTTAGGATGGGATCTACAAATCCACGTGTTTAAAAGAATTTGGATTACGTGCTTGACTTTTGCTTATCATTACATGTTTAAGATTCAACATAACTGGGTGGGGGGGTCTATATGATATTTAATGAGAAAGAGATTCTTCGCCCTAGTACTGAAATAGGTATTCATACAATCTCCAAAATCTAGGAAAAATCTATGAAGAATTGGATTTGCTTACCATAGTGCACCAAATTCATGTTTCATATCCTAAATGTAGTGGATGGAAAGCTAAAAGCATTTGTTTAAGACCCACTTACCTCCTATGTTCTCTGAAGTGGAATTCTTTGATTTAAATTGTACGGGGAGGGGGAGGGGTTTTTTGTGTAAATAACTTTGAGATTTTTCTTTGGAAAAGATGTATGGAGGGCATTCTACCAGGTGGTGGGACCACATTTTTGGTGAGGGCATTTTGCCCTAGCATAATGCCCTCCCTTTAAATATTTGCACATTCGGTTAGATAATAGACACATAATAGAATTAACTACAAAAGTATGGGGATTGATTGGGGTTGAATTGCCTTAATGATCCCTTGTTGAGTGTAACTGGGAAGTCTTAAGAGACTTCTTTGAGTCGTAGGGGCCCACGTGTTTTATCTTTATTTGAGTAAGAATCTTCTTGTTTTGTTTGCCACCTATGTGCGCATGCACCTCTTTGTTCCTCTCACCACTTGTGTACTCCTCAAATAGAATCAAACTCACGAACTCACTCACAATTTTCTCAAAGTATTGTTGCCCCGAAATAAAGCAAAACAACTCTCCTCCCCGATTTTATTTTTTAGGTCATCGACACAAGTATCGAGAGCAACAAATATGGGAGATTCCATCGAAAAACTCGAGTTGGTCACTACCTTTGGTGACTTTTCAATTAACTCTAATAACAAAGGTAGGAAAACTAGAAATGTTTTTAAGGTACGGTACAACTATGACACCCATGGATTATTGTTGATTAACCCCAACCGAATTCCTCCGATGGAATTCAAGATCTCTACTACGGAATTTGGAGTCGACTCATTTCAATGAAGTATCCTTTGTGGTATAGAATAGTTGATGCTTCTCCCTTTGAGTAAGATTGGTGGATCCCAATTCAAAGAATTTGGCAATTAGAGTTGACCGACTAGAACACCAAGGCATGATTTGTATAGACATGAAGTGAAGTTTTGTAGCACCTATCAAGGAGGAGGGTGAATACGTTGAATGTCATGCATGACTCAAAATCAGTGGTTTAAACCAAAAGAATGCTTAAAGTAGGGATTTTAAAATCTAAAATTAATATAGTGAGGTTAAATTAGGACGAATCAACACACCTTGTGATATGTGGTGGGGAAACAAAATCCCTACATCGATATATGCATTTAGGTTGGCCCAAACTAATTCATCAGTAATCCCACACTACATATTGATGATATATATATATATATATATATAAATACAATATCATTATATATGTTTATTGGATGTGGTTGCCATATAGATTAATAAATAGAGTTATGATTTTTTTCCTAACCTCATTTTGACCCGAGGTAAGTTGCATGGGTGACGTGGCAACCTATTTGCCAAAGCAACCTAATTGCAAATATTTGTGTAGATGTCTTGCTCTTTTAGAGTTAGAATCAATCTTATCATAATAAAATAAAGGGAAATTAGTAAATATGTGTTTGTCAACCTTCTAGTTTCCATCCCGACATGGTTCCATCACACAAAATTTGGATCTTCAATGCTAAATTTCCAAGTTGAATCGCCTAAAGAAACAAGTTTTGTACACTGATATTGGTACATTTACATGAAGTGTTAACCGACATAAAACTAACACTGAGGTTTATGTGCAAATATCAAATTGGGGTGACAGTCACAATGCTAGGGAACGATTGAAGGACGGGGGGGGGGGGGGGGGTAATATATAGGATGCATTGCCTCATCCCACCCACATGCTTGGGTTGGTACACAAAATGTTAAAATCTTCTAGTGCCCAGGCCAGTTGGTAAAATAACTACATGTAAAATTCAAGTCAAAATACACATTGGTAGTGAATGAGAGTACATATAGGTGGAGTACTCTACACCCTTGCCCAATATTGTTAATGATAGCTAGTGTGGATGTAAATGCCCACATAATATCAGTTTGTACTCTACATGAGTGTTCAGCTTTGACAACACAAAGCAACCCAAGTGAATAAAACTAAACCCCAAGGCATGTCATGTCCCAATCACCCATGTGCATTGGTCGGCACATTGAAGCTTCAAATGTCCCCACCGTACAATAAGGAGGGGGTGGTATATGTGAAGATATTAAATATATACCACATTTTTAGTGAAATATATGATCCTAAGATACATCAAGGGCAAGTCTTGCATTAGTAAGTTGACCCTTATCCATTACCCTTATCGGTACCTGATGTGAACTAAAGGCAAGCACCTTTAACCTAGTTACTCCTCTTAAACGAACACCTATACACGAATGGTGTGCTTCTAGGTGTGGATCTAAGAATGAAAACAAAAAACCACGTGTTTCAAAGTGATTGGACTACGTGCTAAAATTATGTCAACCATTCTAACCTCAGTGGGTGAAGGGGGGGGGGAACCTATACAATCACCACATTAGAAAGAGAATATTTACTTTTAATAATGAGTAATGGATCTTAATATGAGTTCAATAGACTACAATGGAAATGGATATGGGCATGATTTGGATTTATTAAGAGCATGACCTTACATTGTACACCAAACACTAACACAAAGAGGTGTTGAATTGGAAAAAAAACATTACTTTGGTGAGGAGCGATCGTTCTATATGTATCCCACATGTTCACTCTATACGAGCAAGAAAGAAAGAAAGGAAAAACACCCTTGATCCCCCTCCCCCCCCCTGCGAGCGTTGTTGTCACCATGTCAACTATTGTGTTAGTTATTATCAAGGTGGTCTAGGTCTATATGTAATCCTGAACCAAACATTACAAGAATCATAGCCCCCTTGAAAGCTATTGCCTCCTTTTAAAGGGGAACACCTTGAACGGATGCAAGAAAGCTAGCCGACTAGCATCTATCTCCCCGAAGGGCAAGCATGTAGGTTGGTTGAAAATAACCAATTTATTTGGATTCCCTGCTATGATTGGGTGGATCATAGGTGATGAGTTGCACTGAAAATCAAGTGCTAAAAAGGTCACCCATTCGAGTACTACTAGAGGTCTCTAGCAGCTTGGGCAAAAACACAATTAATTTTAAAGGTGCCGGAATTTATGGGAAACGAATCTTATCGAGTGTCCCCCCCAAAAAAGAAATAACATTCAAAGAGTTCCTTGAATCACAAATGCTAGTGACATTCACTAGAATCCAACAAAGTAGCATTAAATTAAAGCAAAACCCTGACATACATGTAAAAACAAACTTTAGGGTAAGGAATGTTGGTTAAGGGAAGTGTTTAGGTTAATCGTAGTTGCCATAGATGAAATTAGGAAAAATATCCATAAATTATATAAATGACTTGGATGAATGTATAACTTATTCGAAAGTACTCTTTGAATTTGCCCAATTTTTTAATATTATTTTTTGGGATTCTTAAGTTACTTTCGCACTTTAATTAATTAATTCTTAGGCAAAAGGTGCCCAAGCTGCTAAAGAGCTATAATATTCCAACCTTAGGTGGCACAACTTCGAGGGTTCCCATGGGATCTATGTTAAGGCCTTGGGTTTGAGCCAACCCACTATGAAATGTGGGTCTCACGATCAAAACTAATATCTTGCAATACACAAAGCTCTACATAGAAATAGCCGAAGATAGGATTTTATTTGGTCACACCCTGTGAGAAATTGCACATTTGAAAGGGCGGAAGGTTTTTTACAGGGAAGAAAACTCTTGTGGGAGCCAATTTTGTTAACATTCACCTTCAAGTCGGGGGTTATGGATTTAGAGACATCCGTACTGAAAGTCAACAATCTTGCACAAATTGCATGTTCCGTACCCGAATATTAGCGGGTGCCAAGTGAAGAATGCTTGTTTCATTCCTAAACAACCACAACAAAGTCTCCCTAGAATCACCTAAAAACAACGTATTCAACAAAAACCAACACCTCTCATGATAGATACGACTGTACAAATGACACATTTTGCAAAGTTAACATCAACTACACAAATTCTCCGATGTCCAATGTGTCCAAAATCAAAAGATTACATTATAAATATGTACAACGGTACGGTCAAAATAAGTCGATTGCCTATACAAAAACATGTCCGGCTCAACTGGAAGGGGTCGTTAAAAGCCCCCGCTTATATTATCATTAGCTCATAAATCACCCAAACTTACCCGCAAAACAACCGATTTCCAAACGTGAACTCCACCCCAAGTGTTTCACCCATTGAGTAGACATGTGGACCCCACACCAAAAGTGGACCCCACGAAATGCCAGCGAAACCATAACCCCCTCGACCGCGGGCCCCACCACGTCCACCCACCCCGCGCTGGCTGGCACATGGAGGATTGAAGACCCTGCCCCTGCCCCGAGGGCGGGCCCCACCTCGCCCGGCCGCCGGGGGGCGGGGCGGAGGTTAAGGTAGGTGGAGAGGTAGGTGAAAAGAAAACTGGACAGCCCCGCAGCACGGGAAGGAAGGAAGTAAGAAACCCTGGCCCGCTCTCCTCTCTCCTCCCCCTTCGCCTTTACCGCTCCCCTGGCGGGCTTCGTTGTTTCTGCGGGAGTTATTCTGACGCAGGCGGACGCTCGAACACCGCAAGGGGAAGTGCTAGGCTGGCGATGCCGCCAATGCCAGGCGATACGCAGCAGCGGTCGAGGAGGCAGCCTCCCACGCAACACCGCCACCAGCAGCAGAGCTTCTCCTCGACGACGCTCCTGCTGCGCGCTCCTTGACAGAGTCCATGTCCATCGCGGCTGCTGATGTTTCGCGCTTTTCTTCTCCCCATCACGCCCCTGGTTCGTGCGGAACTGCTGCGCCGGCTCGTCATCGGACCTCCAGCGCCCCGCCACATCCAGCCTTGGGTCGTAAGATCGCCGGAGAGCGGGAGAGCTCGCACCAAGGCGAGGTTCGGGGAAAGAAGGGGATCGAATCTGTGGAGGAGTTTGGGGATTCGGAGTGGGCATCACGGCGCTCTGGTACGGTGTGTGCTGGTGGGTTATTTTGGTTGTTGGTGGCTGCGGATTTTGGTAGGGTGTGGGCAACCTACATTGCTTTGGGATAGTGTGTATTGGGCGGGTGACAGGGGCAGTGGATGGATCTGAGTCTCGTTGTTGAGTTGTCGTATCGGTTTTGGGTTATGTGGTGGGAGGGGGTGGGTTAAGTGGTGATCGTGGTTTTTTTCCAGAACTGGTTGATGTGAATGGGGGCTGAGTGTTTTTAAGATCCGTGAAGGTGCATGTAGCGTGGTGATGGTGATTCATGGGAGATTGGGGAGGGGGGTTGTTCGGGGAGGACTTCTGGGTGCAGATCTTGTTAGGGTGGGAGGGGATGAGTGTGGTGATGATGATGTTACTCATTATGGTATGTGTGTGGTGATGGTGGTGGCATGCGAGCGAACAGAGGTGTGAAAGGGTCGATGGAGACGATTGCGGGAACTGCAGCATTAGTTAGAACGCGGTCTGGAGTGGGGCTAGGTATAGGGAGAACCGGGTCGGCAAGCACGTCCTCGCTGCACAAGCATTGCGAGTTTTGCTCCTCCACATTGAAGGCATGCGGGACCTTCTATTCTTTGAAATCATCTTCGAGTTCATCTAGCGATGACTCAAATTCCTTCTCCGGAAGGGGGAACCTGTTTCTTCCCAAGGCTTCCGCGCATGTGCAAGGGTCGACGAGGAAAATAAATGGGAGTAGGGTGAAGGGTGCCAACACCGGAGGCAACAAGGCTGAGGATGCGGCGAGTGACGCCTTGTCAACCGTAGTTCAACCCACCGCACTGGAAGTTTATGAAAAAAGCCCTGCATTTAGAGCTGTTTTGGCTGCAATCGCCAGTGTAGCGTTGGCTGCTGAGAAACAGAGACGACTTGAACAGATTTCGGGAAAGACGCAAGTCCCTGTGGATGCCCTCCGGCAAGGGAGGCTTGTGGAAAGCCGGCTTGTCTATCGACAAACTTTCGTGATTCGGTCATATGAAGTTGGAGCTGACCGGACGGCATCCATCGAGACATTGATGAATCACTTTCAGGTAGTTCGCCTTTACTGTTCTCCACAATGTCAATTGGATGCCACGTAAATATTTTAGTGAATAAATATACTTTTGTTGTTCAAAATTACACTTCAATCCTCTTACTTCTTTCAAGCATCAGACGCTTCTGTGAACTTTATGTGGGCCTTTTAAGCATCTTGATTCTGTTATCAATAACTTTCAGTGTGCTTTGTCTCGGAAGTTTTTGAAAATATTCCTTCTCAGTGAGGAAGGGGTTACTGTACAAAAGTATTTATCGAATGGACCCACTTCTGTACACTTACTGTGATGCTCCTTTCAAGGATTTAAGGATTCTTTAATTTATGTGGGCTGTAAAGTGCCTTGGTTTTGTTTTGGTGGAGTGCACAATATTTCCTTATGCTACATGTTCTGCTTATAAATTGTGCAGGAAACTGCCTTGAATCATGTGTGGATGTCTGGGCTTGCCGGAGATGGGTTTGGAGCGACCCATGCCATGGTTCGCAGCAATTTGATTTGGGTTGTCACCCGAATGCAAGTTCACGTTGAGCGGTACCCTGCCTGGTACGGGTGTAGGTGTGAGAAAGTCATCCCTTCGATGTAATGTGGTCACATTATGCTTGCTTAGTCAAGAAAACAAATATTAATCTACCTTGTCAAATTCTCTTGCTACCCAATTCTTATTCATAAATTATGCAGACTCTGCACATGAAAGATTTTGGAAATCGTATTTTTTCATATAGCTCTATCGTATCTCAAGAAACACATATAGCAGAAGCAGCTGTTAGTTGCTTTTATTTCTGCTTTGGTCATTCAATACTATTGTATAGAATCTGCATTTGAAAGATTTTGGTGGAAAGGCATGCTTCCTACTTGTTCATTCAGCTCTGTAGTATCTGAAGCAATACATAAAGCAGAAACAGTTGTTGGTCTACAGGGGCGATGTTGTTGAGATGGACACTTGGGTTGCTGGATCAGGGAAGAATGGAATGCGACGAGATTGGCTAGTGCGGGATTACAAAACGGGACAGATTCTTGCTCGTGCTACTAGGTGGGTGGCCCTTCTTAAAACCAAACCAACATGTCAGCATCGTTTGTCAAATTGGATACTTTTTACTCTCTGCTGCAGCAAGTGTGAAGCTTGTCATGTCCTTGGCATAACAAGAGTTGTGGTGGCACCTTTTTATTGTGCAGTACATGGGTTATGATGAACAAAAAGACAAGAAGGCTTTCGAAGATGCCTGATGAAGTTAGGGCTGAGATATGCCCATATTTTTTGGAAAGATCTGCTATAAAAGATGAAGGATCGAATATGCAGAAAATCAACAAGCTTGACGACAGTGCAGAACATGTTCGCTCAGGGCTTACAGTAAGTATTTGTAGTTACTTCCTTGACAGAAGTGGACTTACATTTAATAAGTACTATATATGTATGTGTGTCTGTGTGTGTGGCACAGCATGAGAGTACCGGAAATGGAATCTAATTCCTCCTTGTTTTGCAGCCAAGAAGAAGTGACTTGGACATGAATCAGCATGTGAATAATGTGAAGTATATTGGATGGATGATGGAGGTATGCATCTCTACCTGTTTACGTCTATATTTTCCTCACCAAATCTGTTTCGCGCTGATATCACTTAGTTTCCCTTATTTTAAATTTATTCTAGTGGCGCTACTCTTCTTGGTTCTAAAGTGAATGTTACTTGTGCAGAGTATACCGTGTGAAATTCTGGATGGCCATGAATTGGCAAGTATGACTTTGGAGTATAGACGAGAGTGTGGGCAGTCGGATACTGTTCAATCAATGACGAGTCCGGATCCTTCAACGTCCGACTCAGAATGTGCTGGTCGTTTGGAAACAAATGGGGCGTCCAAGAGTCGAATTGTCTCATATGCGGCAGGAACATTAACAATGACTCCTGAAGTTTCAAAAGAAAATTCCAGTGTAGGCCCTTTGCAATTTGTTCATTTATTGCGTATGCAAATGGATGGAGCTGAAATAGTACGTGGAAGAACTCATTGGAGATTGAAAAGATCGCCTTCTGAACAGCAACAATAGTAGTTTTCACCCTTCTTATTGTATCCATTGTGAAGGATATTCTGTCCATTGACTACAACCAGGCATCTGATTGGCAGGAAAGATACAAACTTCTTCAATTCATAGTAGGAAACAATGCCTGGTTCGTTTTACTCATGTAAGGATAGGGTAGGGCAGACATGGCAGTCAAAGGAGCAACATAAATACAGGGATATATATTGCATCTTAAGTTTGCATAGGATCACATAGGCCACTTACTTGGTATTGAACAATTGGTAGTCAGTTTTGCCTGCTTTTACATCTGGCAAAGTAAGTTCTGCATATTTGCAGTTCATCTTGCAACTTGTACAGTTGTATCATTGTAATCCAGGAGGATGTCACGCGATGACTTCGATTGGGGTTTTTTTTATCTCTCATACAGGCCATACGTTCTCCATGTGTCCTTGGTGTTTCTATGCTATAAACGAATCCCAGGGCCCTTGAATGCTATGTAGCAAGTTCAATTATTGTCGTGTGCGCGTTTGGGGAGCTGCTATACCAAGTTCAATACCAAGTTGTTGATATTGAGCAATTGTTGGTCAGTTTTGCGTGTCAAAGTAAGTTTTGCAAACCAGGAGGCTCCTTTGATTGGTCATTTTCCTTCGCAAGCAGGCTATCTGTTGTAGTTGTGTCTTCGCTGTTTCAATCCTGTGTCTCTGGGGAAACTGTGTACGAGTCTGCCAATTTCCTCATAACCTAGACAGTTTCATCATTGTGATCTGTAGATATGGGAAAAGACACTTCACCCTCTCTGGAGTCTGAATTGAGTACAACATCCAGTTGTCGGTAGTGAATCGCCGCAGGTGACAGATAGATTATGGAGATTATCCTCGAGATGGATTTATAAGCAGCATGTCAGTGGTGAAAGGAATTTTTTGTATGTATCATTATTTTAGAAGGTTTCAGATTGAATTATTGTGCTGAACAGAAGACCTTTTTCCTGTGTCTTCCATTAATGTGCTGTAGCCATGTGCCAGATGGTAAATGAGGAATATTTTAAATGAGGTAAATTAGATTCTCGTATGTGAGTTTTGCATGCATGCCACTTTGACAAGTCACAAGGTGTAGGAGGCCATTCAATGTATAGTGTAATTTTAGGGTTTGTTAAATTAAACACTCACTTTTTAAAACGACCACAGTCATAATGTGTAAGGTATCTACTAGAGTCTGACTTCTCAGCCAAGTTGGCAAGAAGTTGGCCAAGTTCATTAATTCTAACACTAAGTTATTATCTTGCTCCCTGTTCATGTGGGTGATGAAAAATCAAATTTTGGCAGGTCATTTGATCATGCGACACGACTCTGGTTGTTTAAACAAATTATGTTGTCATTTTAACAATGCACAAGCTCTTGCATGTGCAATTAGTTTCATTAGGTTTTGATAGTGTCGTTTACATAGGCACTTTCTTGGCTTTGATGCATTCCGTCCCCTCCTCTCGCTTATTTTGCTGGACTAATTCTTACAAGAACACACTAATTGATAGGGTGTAGGTGTGATGATTCCCATTGGCCCTTTGGCTCCCCATACTCTTAACATCGATTTCATTTCGTTACTTTCCTTGACCGTGTTTGCTTCCTAGCAGTTGTAAGCTTAAAGATTGTTCTTTCTCCTTCCTTGTGTTGTGGCGTTCTCTGTATTGTCTTCCCTTGGGCTTCATGGCTTCTCCCTCAAGGTGTCTTTTACTATGGAAAACTCCTATTTGATGTCAAAATATAGTAAAATAGAATAACTTTCACTCATTTGAATGGTGCCCCCTCTCCTTCTATGGAAGTAAATTCGAGATTTCTTATGCTCATTCTGGGGTGACATGAACACAACTATCAAAAATTGCAAGCTATATGAGGTTCCTTATGCTTTGAGCTTCAACCTAGATGATTGCCACAAATCTTTGGCCAAGTGAAAGGGTTTCCATGTGTCATTATTGAGTAGTGATGTTACTTTCCTGTCTTTTCCAAACTTTACATGACATGACATGTCATGTTCATGATGAAGAACTTTTTACAAGGATTTAAAGAACTTGCACCTTTGTCACAAAGAACACAAAGTCGCAAACATGGTTGCTTGGAGCCTTTGTCTGACACTTTTGTATTGTTTTCTTTTTGGAATGGAGCCCTCCATTGATAGATGATAGTAGCATGCAAGTGAAGTGGTTTCGTTTATGCTTGCTTCCTTCAGAAAAGTCAGTGTGTATAGCTATCTATTTTTCTCTTTGGAAAAAAATCTTGTGAAAGTGTCAAATTCTTTTGGTGCTTCTTGAAGGTTTCAATGCATTTGAGTTGTGGTTCACTTTTTTCTTGGAGTTACACATGCATTAACAATATGAATATGCCTCAAATTCTGAAGCTCATGCATACAATACTTTTTTGAATTGAATTCCTTTCTCTCTTCCTTCATTGTAATTCATCCTTTTTGGTCTTCCTACCTCATGCATTCCCTCGTGTCTTCCCTTGCCTTCATACGCGCAAGGGTTGTTTACGCCATGGACCACGAAGTCATCCCAAGGCTCTGTAAAATATGTGATTGGTTGTTGAACTCGTCCCAAGACCACATCAGTTTACACCAAGGAAAATTTGTTAGAGTGACCAGGAAGTTCGAGGTCCCCAAAACGTATTTTAAGGCCTACATTATTCACTAACATGGTCCAACAGGTTTTGCAGTGAGAGAGGCAAAAGAGGTGCTCTGGTAGAAAAAGGCAAAGGCTAATGGCAAACAAATTTTTTATAATGATTTTTTTTTTTTTTTTTAAAAAATTTTGGGGGTGGGGGAGACGATGAAGACAAAAGAAGACAAAAGAATGGTCAAACTTGAAATTTTCAAAATTGCCCTTTTTGGACATATATTGAAATATTCCAACACATTCATTTTCTTGGTGCATGGTCATTTTTCTTGGTCCACATTCAGTTTACACCTATGGAGGGGTTGAAAGGCTTTGCAAATTGATTTTTTAAGAAATCGAACCATGAAGTCGGACCATGGAAAAAGGCCATCTTATCAAAGCTTTAATAAGTTCCAAGATCATGATTGCGTGTTCCATGGTAAACAAGACATGCAAGCAGCAATAAAAATATCAGGGAAGAATAAGACATGCATTTATTAGTTAACATGATAAATACTACATTGATGACCTTGATTCATCATTTGATTCAACTTCAATGGTCCAAAGGATGTCCAAGGAATGCACACATGGCCTATGACATGCCTACCCCAATTATTCTAGCACTTTTCTAGGTCCCATAACATGTCTAGTTGTTGCTATTTAAATTCTAGTAGCAAAGGGACTCCCAAAATGAATGACACAAGGCCCACATGTTATAACTTATTTCTATCTTATTGCAAATACAATAAAAATACGTAGCTCAAATAATCTCTCTCTCTCTCTCTCTCTCTCTGGATTTTGCCTTCGAGATATAATTAAATGTAACATTCTTGAAAATTTGACTAAAACCTTCTACTAAGACTAGGACACTTAGTAGAATCTACACCACAATTAAAACATTAAACTAAACCTAACCATGAGTTAACTTACCATGGTAAAAGGAAAGTTACCACGCGTCACGTTTTAGGGTTTTCACTGACCTAAAGCGGCCACTATACCTTACTAAACCAATACTTAAACCTTAGGCTCCTCCATGTGAAAACTCTTTTACATGCTTGATGGAGCAAACTCTTGGCTTAGAATGTGGATGCAAGACTAGAGTGGAAGTGCATAGTGTTTGGTGTACTAAAGATTGTTACTATCCAAGAAGTTACACAATATGGCAAAAGAGCAAGTTTGTATACTCATTGTTTTGTAGTGAGTATTAGTGTTTGCAAATATTCAATGGACTTGACATGTGAGGTAAATGTGTGACATGGAATGCAGCTGAGGTTAGCTGAAGACACTTGACACACACCTTTCTAACACACAATTGTATGTTTGGGTTGGCACGGGTGCAAGGGAGGCTAGCTCTTCACATTTTCAACACCAACAATAATACATTACTCGTGTTTGGATACTCTTTCACTTTATGATCTTATACTTGTGAAAGTTACTATATTACTTTGAACTAGTATCTTGATATGTTTACAAACTCTAGAAAGTAGTTGAGATACTGAGACATACAAGTGAGGTGTGTAAGTTTACATATTACATCCATAACTTATTACTTGGTTGTAACAATAATTATTATGCACAATGCAATGACATACTAGACTATGTTTTGAACTTAGTTGCCATATGTAATGTGTTTTTGTGACCATGACAAACATCATTACATTTGAGTACTTTATGCCTTTATAACACCATGCTATCAAACTTTGATTTCAAAGTAAGGCAACATGATAGCATATCTAACCACTCTAATGAGAATACATATTCCTTGTTGAAAGTTCAAACTACTTCATATGATGTAAAACATAGCACTACATCCATAGTTACAATGACATATACTATGTTTTGATGAGTAATAGACTTGTGATGAAAGAAAATCCCACCCACCCACCCTTGCTTTATTTTGACAAAGAATAGAAAGGAAAAGGCCTCTGAAAAGAGGAAGATCAAGCTTTGAGAAAAACTTTGAAAAAAAACAACTCTCTCTCTACTTACTTCTTCACCAACTTATTATCTCTTACTATATTAAATTATATACATGACTAAACTACGTAGAACAAACTTCCCCCAATGACAAGTGGGGCCAGAAGGCACATGGATTGGAACGCTACTCATGTGCAAGCAATCCTTTGGATGTAACTGTAATAAAGAGGACGAGTTGTACACGTAACTAAACAACAAGCAAATGGCCAAATGCGCAAACTAGGGATCACCCAAATGTTGTCAATAATTTCATGTAATGATGAGGTTAGAGTTTTGTTGGGCCTAATTTTCACCCCAACTAAGTGCAATTGTTGGTTTATATTGTGCAAGACAGGCTCACTGACCTCTTCCACAACAAGGTTAGCACTAGCCATGAAATTTTCCTAACATTTTCTTATGATTTGCAAAGTTTGTGCACATAAAACTCAAACCATGAACTTCATGTAGTTGAATGGGTTTGAATCACATGTACATTATGCAATGGTTTATAGTAAGAAAGGGGGGGGGGGGGGGGATATCTTTAATTTGTTAACTTCTCCTTTTATGAAATCCTATAAACATGGCGGGGGTGGAGTCGTTTCAATAGCCTAAATTGGATGTCCATTATAAAGTAGTCAACATCTCCTAAAATAATATCACATTTAAAAATAAAATAAAAAGCCAACTATGAAGTGAGGAGGGGGGGGGGTTACTTTATTTGATAAAATCCGTAGAGCATGGGTAGGGATGGCTTCTTTGGGGTACGTGAGTTGTATCTGTATCAACATCAAATTCTCATGAGCTCATTCATATATGCATTTCATGATTGTTTTCAAGAATTTTTAGAGTGTCAAATGCTCAAAACATTCATTACAATTGATTATGCATGAATGAATAAAGTTTTGTTAGATCTACCAAATGTACATGAGCACTTCTTATTACACAACATTATTGACTTATTTATTGAACCACTCTAAACGAGAGAATCTAAAACCTATGTAGCAAAAACAACAAACTGCATCCATATGTTCGGGTTGAATATAGTTTGTGCTTATCCCTTAACACCTATGCTAGCTTGCCTACACTACTTTTTTCAAGAATTCAAAGTAGTCAATGTACCCAACTCTTAACCCTTTTACAAACCAAAAGCATTGAGTTTATTTATTATTTTTTTTCTAGACAATCATCTTTGCCAGATCATACCAACATACACACATATATATTCTAATATTCTAAATTTGGACACATGATCAATCGACAAACTTTGTGAACATTCATAGGCTTAGAAGGGTACCATTTGCATGGTCAAATCTATCACAATAATTGTCGATTCCCTTTAACGAGTTGTTGAATTGTTTTAGGCGATTTTGGAGAGATTTGATCTGGCTCGTATGGGTTATGCAACAATATTACATTCCATAGTTGGAACTTAAGTGGTTTGTTTTCTTAATCAGACCCCTGGATTTGATTGGTATGTAGTTATGTGAGGATCACATAGCAAACATTATAAAGACACATGTTTAAAGAGATTGGACTATGTCTTTAAATATTAATAACTATTTTACACTCAATAGTGACACACAATTGGGAGGACCTATGTATGCATTTAAGAAATCAACAAACATGCACTTCTCATAAGCATAACTAAATCAGGGGAAGTATGATTTTCAATCCGATTGTTGCAAACGTTTTAATTGTAGATAGATTTGCTAATGCAAGACGAGCTTTGTTGTGTAAATCTCATCGGTGGGAGTTGGAGAACATGAAAGACTAACCACCCACATACCTTGCGTTGTCTCAGCACTTCTCTTTTACGAAAATAAACAAGCTTTGGGCCACTCAAGGTTGCTCTGGAAGACTGACAGCTGCCGGTTGTTCCAGCTCTGGTGCTCCGGCCAACGAATACATACGATGGTATATACGTTTGATATGTACCCTATGCGTACATATCAGAGTATACATACCTGCGCACTCCGTACTGCGACCAGTCACCCCACCAAGCGGGAGTCGTGCTCATCGTGGATATTCTGAAATCTACAGAAGATGTTCTGGTAATGTACCCATCACGTAGATGTTAGTAGCGGAATCTCTTCTGCGAGGCGCCGGCCTTCGCTTTCCGCAGGCCTAGTGGGGGTTCTCGTTTGTAGACGGAGTAGGGTTTGTCAGTAGCGGCTTTATTTTTCTGCAATTCAATGTTGAGAAATAGTGCATGATGGAATACATGAAACTTGAATTGGCTTATTAGAAGCTAATAATTTGGTTAGGAGGGTGCATTTTGGTGATTCTGTGTCGTCTTTTTGCGAGAAGAATTGGACGCGGGGTTGCAGAGACAGCAGGTGGTCTTTTTTTTCTGCAAAATGGTGCAAAGCACATCCTGAATTTTCATGAAAATTGGTTTAGGTGCTGGTAATTTCGGCGTTGAGAAAGGTAAATTTCGGATTTTGCGTAGAAATTTTACCATATGATTAAAACTCAGGGTTCCTGAGACAGCGGTTATTTTGATGATTTTTATGCATCGTCTTTTTGCGAAAAGGTTTGAATTCAGGGTTGCTGAAACAGTAGGTGGTGGTGGTCCCGTCGATTCCTACTCCCGGTCCTCTAGCTGCTAACAGGAGTTGGAGATACGCACAGAGAGCGCCATGTGGGACCGATGGACATGGAAAAGGTTGTAGGGGCGGGGAGCTTGACTCATGTACATATTACGCGGGCACTTGGTATTTACGACCATGCTGCTTTTATACCTCGCATGTTCCATTCCGTCGTCTTCCTCTCCACCTCAACCTTAGTCCACTCCGGCCTTCTACATTTCTTCTTGTTCTTGTTTTCGTTCTTGTTGTGCTTGTTCTCCTCGATTGCGCTGCCACCTTGGCTTCTGTCCTGCGCAGGTGCAATCGTCACTAAGTAGCATTGGCGGTAAGGAAAGGGGGCATCTGGTTCTTCCTCGTCGGGTTCAACAGATCTTCGAAAATTTATTACATGGCAGTCATCGCACTCGTTACTTGCGATTCATTGCCTATTCTTCGTTGCTTTATAACAAGCAGAGTTTCTCTTAAGAAGTAGAGGTAGAGGTCGGCGCTGTTTAATCTCGCCCCTCGATTCTGCTCATTACAAGCAATCGAGTGTTTGAGAAGGTTCTTCGAAATCGCTTTGGAAGTTGTCGGACGGAGGTTTAGTTTAGTCTCTTTCAAACGTGAGTCAAAATGCAGGCTCTTAGTCCTTCGATCTTGCGGGGGAAGCCTTTCATAGCACCGAGGCACACTCCACGAGGAGGTGGACTTCCCCTTTGTCTTTCGGGTATATCCATCGTCACACAGGTCTGTTTTCAACGCCATTTTGGAATATTATTATATGTGACGCATCTAAGGTTTAGAGTAGGTGGAAATGTATGCCGATTTGCATGTAATGTCTTATTGAAGGATCTGCTGTTGTAAGCTTGTTTTCTTTCCATTCAGGATATTAATTATGTCCATTAACTGTTGCGTGTGGATGCTTGTATCTGAGGGTTTGATGCTTCTTGTTACTAGGTTCCTCAGAAGAAGACATCAAGAGTAGGATCTTCATCGAGGAGATGTTCCCTGAGTTCCTCCTCCCGCGGTTCTAACGCTATGAGGAATGATCGTACTACCGCAACACTTCGTCGACCACTCGGCGCTAATGTACTGAGGTCTCTAAGCCGCGACATGTGGTAAGTTTTTGGAATCTCATATGAAGACCTACTCCCGTGATCTACATAACTTTTGCATGCCATTGCTGTGTTGAAGCTCTATATGTCAGGTCCTTACTCTCAGTATCTTCGTTACGAGCAAAGCATTATAATTTCTTTTTATTTACCGCCACTGCTTTCGAAGTATACATCTTTTGTAAGCATAATGGCAAAGAGCCTACTAATGTCGCACGTATTTTCAACAGTGAGAGGGATGAGAGATCGCGTGACGGATCGGCTACCGTGCCAACAGATCGGCAGGAAGACGAAACAAGCCGTCCGCCCCGCTTTGCAGTAGCTCAAGAGTATGCTCTCATTTCCCATGCTTGGTACTAAGAGTGTCATTGCACCCACTTCTAAGAGCAACTTCTATGGTCACTGTAAAATGTTTTTATCTATAATTGACTGTCATAGTCTTTTGGGTCAATGCAGCATGCTCATCCCACCCATAAAGTCAATATATATTATATATCTTTGTTGGCCACCGATTATTTTGAGAGACAACCCTAACGTTCTCGATCACTCGATTTTCGAGGGTGGGTCGGGATTTAGAGGGTTGCCCCCTCTCAATAAGTGGTGGCCAATGTACATTTCGATACCCATCATTTGGGCTTTGTGGGTGCGAAGAGTATGCAGCTGTGCTCCAAGTAAACCTAGAAAGCCGATTATTGAGAGAATAGTTTTACAGTGACTGTTGGAGGCGCTCTTTCAATGTCTGTCATTCACCCGTAGTGTTGTATTCTCCTCCTTTTTTATTTTTTATTGTACACATGTTTTTAAGACATCTATTTATTTCATGCAGGATGGATGAGGTCGACCGACTTAGAGAAGCTGTAAGACAACGCCGATCGGCGCAAGGGTTAGGTTCTTTTCTAGAAGTGCAGACTTTCTTATCGACGCGGCACTCAAGAAGGTATCAAGAGAGGATTCGGTCAGAGTTGCGGGAGCTGTTGTTGCTCGAGTCAGTCACAAGTAACTACTGGTTAGATAATTGTGCAGCAAGAGCCGCCTGACATATGCTCATTTTCGATGGAGCTTGTACAGATTTTCCATGAACAGACGATCTTTTACATCACAAGCAGAATGCAAGTCACTTAGGATTCATGTTTAGGTATTCAGTGTCAGTTGACTGAACTTACAAAGATAACCATTTTCCCAACCATTTTATTATTGAATCAACTGCACTGTGGTTTTTTTTCCTATTGTTTGGTGAGGTTCATTGGACTGCTGGCGTCTGGTACGTAACTCAAATTTTCTATTTTTTCCATGCTCATATGTCCAGGATACTTTCTAAGTACACCTCCCCGAGATTCACCTATTGAAGTGTTTAATCCGTAAGGATTGAGATAAGCTGGGATTGTAACGTTCTTTGTCCCTACAGGTCATGGTCAATCATTTGTTTGGCAGTGTTTCAAGGCTTTGCAAGCTTTTCTGTGCATGCAAATATACTACCTGTGACAAGTCCTGAAGTGGCTCTGTTTCATGCAATTTTACAAACATGGAGAAAAGCATGGTAGCTGAGCACTTGTGTAGCACTCTCAATCATCAGTTTGTCATCTTGTGAGTTCTTGTGCACTTAGGTTCTTGAGTATGATGATGCACTAGGTAAATTCAGACTTGACTTTCAATTTCATGCAGGTTCATCTGCATCAGTGATAGTTAAGCCTAGGAAATGTGGATTTAATGGAGCGTTAGTCCATTTAGTTTTACCATTGGCAGTGCTTGCTTTCACAAAACACGCTTGTTGCATTTTAATGCTGATGTGTAGGTATACCGTATGAGTTCTTGCAACTAAGTTATGTGGGCACTTTCAACCAATTTTGGCTGTTGGATTGGATTGGAAATTGTTTTATCCAGTTAGCAATTACTGATAACAAAGACTTGTCCTTTCAAGTCTATAGAAACTAAGTTGAGATGCAAAACTGCAGGAGATGAAAAGGTCGAACCACTAAATGATCATCAGGTTCTCCTAATCGTGTTAACTCTTGAACCTGGAATGGTGTCTATGTTGTGCAGGGAGATTTTTGGGTGTCTCCGAATCCAACTGGTTACATGTTGACATCTTTATGTTAATTTTTTAAAAGTTGAAGTAAATTCCATAAATTCTTCAAATGATTGCTTATTTCTTAAACTCAACTGGTTCATCTCTAAGTAGCAGCTAGGTCTCCCTGTTCATCAAGTCCAATATCATCTAACACATGTCTTTTTGGTATGCAATTCAGAACTACAAGCCTTGCAATATACTACTCATATAGGTACGGTGTCCAGAATGAACACAGGCACACAAACCTCCATTCCAATTTGTACTGAATTTGTCACGAGTTGGCCATGACACTTCAAGTCTCTTTGTCATCTGGTGTATGACGTACAAACCTTGTGTATGAATCTATGCCGTCTTGTGAATCTTACACTTATTATTAAGGTAGATGTGTCTTAAATGGTTACTTTTTCAAACTAGCTTCCTTCTCCCAGGCTATGAAACGTGCTCTACTACAAGGTGGTTAGCAAATCCAAATTGAGCTTGTAATTACTTTCCTCATGATTTTGAACCTTGTATGAAAAGGTTATTCACTATCAAAGGAGGATTCTTGTGGTCATTAAATGGTCACATATGTTTTCTCATATGTGTTGATTATTGAGTTTAGAATGGTTATCATATTCTAAGGATGCAATCCAATCTCTTTTGAACACATGTCTTTTTTGGTATTTTTTTTTAAACCACACCAAATATAGGTATCTGATTAAGAAAAGGAACCGAATTAGGCATGTCTACATTAAGTTGCAATCCACACAGTTTCATTCCATCCATGTACACAAAATATGGTGTGCGCATGTAGACCCATTTTCTAAGCTGTGTTCCTTCATAAGGTACTTAAAGAGTAGTGAGAAAAATAAGCGGTTATGAAGGAGTTCATCTTTATTGTAACACTCCCAAGTTCACATTCCTGCGTTCTTAAAGAGTAACCGACAGTTAAATGTTTTGAGCCTCAGATCTTGATTTTGAGACTCTAATTGATTCAATTGTCTATCAACTTCAAGAAGATTGTAATTAGTAATCAGCATAGCTTAGAAAAGTCGTCGATTGAACTTGTCAAGACGAAGACTTGATTTATAACCTATATATCTATATAGTGAATATTTGGTTTCCTCCGAGTGATAAAGCACTTGCAATGATTGCCATTCACATTATTTTACATGCATACAAGTCCCATCGCACACATCATGTTCGACATAGTATTTTCTAAATGGAGCACATTGCACGACCTGCTCTTTGGGTCTCACATTCCAGTACCTAAGAGAGGAATTTAGAAAATATACCCCAGCATCATAAAGAAAACCAAAAGATGTCAACATGTAACCAGTTGGACATGGAAACATTAGGATTGCAACCTTTTAAGGTATGTAGTCCTGAAGTGGTATGTGATTTGAAATGGCTTGTAACATATAAGTACATATTAAAGTTTGAAATGTACATATCTAAAGAGAAGAGAAGAAAAGAAAAGAAAAAGAAAAAGAAAAAGAAAATTAAAGAAAATATATGAGCACCACTTCAAGAATTCATAAGATATTTCACTTTTATTCCAAAAATAGAAAGAACATGTGATGTTTCTCATATGGATTTGCTAATGTGTCCATGTAACTTTTCTTGGATTATCAAACCCTTGCATATGTTGGAATGCTAGAAAGTGTTCACTTTAGGCACACTTACCTCATGCCCAAAATTCTCCCCAGACATGGTCCCTCGAAGGTTTATAATCTCCACAAGAATGTTTGGATGCCATGAAAACTAAATCCAGTGTCAAATCAGCTTTCTTCAATATTCGAACAACACCATTTAAAGGAGAAACTAACTCACCCATAAAGTGTTGCTTTGAGAGCAAAATCCAATCGGGATCGTAATCCAGAATGGGTTAACAAATTGCCTTGACAACCCATAAGTGTAATTAATTGAGGTATTCAAGTTTGGTGTGTGACGATCATTGACGGGTGGCCCCCATTAATCATAACCAAAAGCCTGACCAAGCATGAGACGCTGCTACTCGACTTGTAATTAAAGACAGTTGCATAACTTTCAAACTTCTTGAGCACGAGCGACAAGAGAAGTACGTTGGCGTCCATACACATCCATGCCAACTAAGCTTCCATGGAGCACACAAGCTCTGCTTCGGCCAGCGCACAAGCCTGACTCTTCCTCTGCAGAAGAAGAAGACCATTTCCGATGTGGATCGAGCCGAATGTCCGTAGAGAGCTGACAGTTAGTTACAGATGAACTGGTTACAGTGCCCAGGAAAGTTTTAGGCTATGGTCGGTCGAGATCCCAGTGATTCTAAATCCAGCCGGTTACATGTTGACATCTTCTGGTTTTGCTTTATTCACTCGAGGTATGTTCTATAGATTCCTCTAAAACGATCAGTAATTCTCCTGAAGTCTCCAGCTTCAACCGATTATTTCTCAAACTCAGCCGGTTCATCTGTAACTAAGCGGTCAATTCTCCCTGTTCTTTGGATCAAGCCTTTTTTTGCTTTCCCTTTATGCGGGCCTTGTCCCTAGCGTGCTTTTGTACCTGCTCCATCCTTGTTCCCCTAATGAGGTGACGTATGCGGGTGTTCTTCTGTTCGATTGTCGTGCTCTCCAATCTTCTACTGATTGGTTTTACACAACGGAACTCCTGTTGCATTAGCAAATCTACAATTAATAAAACCACCAACGAACATCGGATCTCCCTTGATTTAGTTATGAGTACTGAAATGCATGTTTGTTGATAGTCCTTTGCTTTAATCGATAGGTTTTGATCTCAGTGTCGTTCACTATTGAATCTAGAGTAGTTAATAAAAGTTGAAGACGTAGTCCAATCTCTTTTCAACACACGTGTTTATGGTGTTTGATCTCTGATCCTCACCTAATCACACACCAAGCAAATACAAGTGTTTGATTAAGACGAGTAAGTGAATAACACCCGCATATCTTATGTGCACGCATTGTGGGTAGTGTACCTATAAGGACACAATCTAGGACTGCTTTAATTCTCCCATCTAGCATCTTGAACATCATAGATTGTGTCTATGTTAGGTACATTGCCCATAATAGATGCACATACCTTAAGGATATTTTTACACTAGGGTCCAAAGACTAAAGAACCTCCAAACTCAAGCGATTGTACTAGTCTAGAGCTAATTTTGGACCCGGGGAATTTACACTACTCAAGATTTGGGTCCAAGGTAAGAAAGAAAAATGAAGTAGTGCCAATCACTCATGGTTGCTTCACTTTCTTATTGGATTTCAACAATCCCCACCCTAGAAAATACTCCTCCGAGTTTGTGAAACCAATCTTCAAACTTGGGTCCATAGATCTAGAGTTTGAAAACAATGTTCATCAATGGGTGTTTTGAACTCCGAGTTTCTTGGATCCGGACCCTAATGCAAACCTACCCTAAGGGATGTGAGGCTGCAAAAATAAACCAAAAAAATCTCTTGCATGGTTATCAATGTACGACTCCCCTAGACTTGCATTCCAAAATGAGGAGAAGTGCTACATTTCATAAAATACCGATACTTGAAATCTATTGTCCAACTTAACTAGTATCTAATGATTTTATGGTTCCAAAACTTGCATACCTAATATGTTTGTAGGCTTTATGTGGTCACTCCTCTTGATTAGTTGAGGTTCCGAATGGTATATGTCGAAGTTTGTCATTAATAATGACCACTAAAATGATACATGTTACAACGAGATTAGATTGTCAAAACGCATGAACCATTCTAGATTCAATTGTCATCACAATAAGGAAGGTATGTGTAAATAAAAGAATGTTGATTTTGAACACCTATAACGTTAGCATCTCATCTCTAATTTTGAAACTTGACAAAATGCTAAATCTACATTGTTTACAATCGGTAGTTCAATGAGACTATTCCCAGTCTTCTAATACAATGTCGAGGGAGATTTTCGGGCATAATCAATCAAAATCCTATTGTTTCCAAGTCCAACGAGTCACATGTTTCGTTCTTTTGGTTTTCCTTCATTAATTTGATGGATATTCTCTAGATTCCTCTAAAACGATTGATGATTCTTATGAAGTCTTGAACTGCAACCGATTCATCTATAATTAATGGTCGGCTCTCCCCATTCATTCTTCTAATGCCAATAGTCAAAATTGTATGTGAAGTTGGAAGTGCCACTACGGGGCCACGTGGCTTATCACCAATACTCCAAAAGTATGCGTCACCACCATGAGTATTTTTTGGGCCTCATTCAACAACAAACAACGAAACCGCGACGACTCATTCAAGCCACGATTGGGCCCGGGAATACATCTCCAAGGCTTCAATGATTCTTGTACTCTCAAACTTCGAGGTCGGTGCATCTAGAGAGATTCGGGTCATCCCAATGAACGTGTATCTTGTAAGTGCTCAATGCCACCTAAGTGATATACCTACTTGGTTCCGAGAGTCGTAAGGAACAAACACTCATGGGGGATGATTAAAAATTAACTAGGTGAATGTTTTAATGCCGATAGTTTGGCCATAACGACATTATTCGGTTGGCACTAAATGTTTGATGGGCCTGGGAATAAGTATTACTTCATGCCTACTTACACGTTTCTAGATATGCTTGCAATAATAGATTCAACGTTGAAGTTGTAATATCCTAGGAAAACAAGGCACGTGTTATAGTCTAAGCATGTGTTGCCGACAACTAGCAACGGTTAGGTCTTGCTTCCAGTTCCTACAACATTCATACGTGAATAAGATCGAGACATCTATAATTGATAAAATGGGAGACTTTGCATATGTTTAGGAGTACTAATAGCGGGGAATTATTTTCTTGTGAAGAGAAAAAATAAATTCTAAGGAGAATGCATTTATTTCTCAAAATTCATGGATATGGAAATTGCTACAAATTTTGAACCGTAAAATTTAAGGTTACGCAAAATTGATGTATAGGTTAACCCATAACTGCCCATCTCATGCTACTCCTTGGCAACAATCATTATCAAAACTTTTACGAGGGTAATGAATCACAATCTGCCACCAACAAAAACTTTAACTTTGTTTCACTTGAAAAAAAAAATCTCATCTATGTCAACATTACATGATCCTAGTGAACAGTTAAATTGACCTAGTCCACTACGGATGCCTTGACCTTATAAGTTCCAAATCATGTAGTGAGTGTTGAGTGTTAGTCTAACACGCATTGGGATGTCATTGATAGTTATTCGACCCATTTACTTTGGGGAAAGAGAATATAATGTGTGCGCTTAGTGATCTAACGAACTTCTAAATGATGTGAATAATAGTTACAGTGCATAACATCGATTTCCAATTGCCTAGGCATGGGCTACAGGCAACTAGCAAGTTGGGCCTTGCTTCATGTTCCTACCATGCTCATATGAGGATATAGGTTCAATGTTCTGTAATGAGCGTTGAATGTTAGGCCAAAACATATTTCGGATGCCTTTGATAGTTACGGGTTGTTTACACCATGGACCATGAAGTCGTTTCAAGTGACTTGTATTGGTTGTTCAACTTCTCCCATGACCATTTCGGTTTATACCAAGGAAGAAAATGTCGTACTGACCATGAAGTTCGAGGTCCATATTTTAATGCTCATATTATTCACTAACATGGGCCAACAAGTTTTACGGTGGAAGAGGCAAAAGAGGTGTTATAATAATAATAATAATAAAACATGGGCCCATGGCAGAAAAATGTTGTTATTGTAAATTTTTAATGATTTTTTTGGGGGCTTGTAGATACAATGGCGGCTCTTTGTTATTACATACTACCGTTACACTTTGAATCCACAGTATAAAAGGCCGTTGTTTGCAACATTCTCTCATTTCTCTTGCATCCTTGTTTTGACATGGTTTTGATAGTAATGTGTTGATTTTATTTTATTTTCAATAAATGAAAGCATATATTGTTGATGATGAATCATGTAGAGTTGCCATGAGAGTTGCCAGGAGAGTGGCCACTAAATTCACAATGGATGCAAATGTTGCATTGTTCTAATATGCTCCCCTCTTCTTCTAGTGCATTTCACCCTCCTCCAATTCCACCCGTGTTCAATTTTTGGCAAGCATGACAATTAAAAAATCCTCCTTCAACTGTTGGAGCTACAATCTTGCAAGGAAAGTAAGAAATGTCATCAACAGTAAAAAATGGCAGCAACAACAACTTGTTGGAAAGAAGAAGAGGCATCAAACAAAAGGAGTGAGGACAATGAAGAAAACCAACAAGAAGGATGTGACTAAGGTCGGTGAATTTAAAGAAAAAAATAGTGGACATGACAAGAATCAAATGGAAAGATTTTAAAGTGTATCATCAAATTGCTATTCAAGGGGAGATAGACGAGAAATTTGCAAAACCAATGAACAAACAAGGAAAAAAATTCAAAACACGAGTCAATTTTTCTTTACAAGAAATGAATATGAAATTTACATTCATTTTTTGGTGCATGGTCATTCCTTTTGGTCCACATTTGCTTTACACATAGCGAGGGGCGAAAAGCCTTGTAAATTGAGTTTTTAACAAACCGGACCAAGGAAGTTGGACCATCAAGTCAGACCATGAAAAAGACCATCTTCCAATGTCTGACTTCATGGTCCATGGTGCAAACTAGCCCTTATCATACCCATCCACTTTTGAGTAATAAAACACAATGTGTGCCTTTGGTATCAATGTGGGTTTGTTGGAAATTGATGCAACTATGGTTAAAATTAAAATAAATTTGTGATGTTGAGGAATGGAATTTTGAGAACCAAATATTATGTGACATTCATAAGTTGATTTAATCCCAAATTGGTTTTAACCATGGAGTCACTATTTAGAGGCCCCAAACTAACAAACTTTCCTATGATATAAGACAAGCGAAGGACAATCTTCCAATGACACATGACAAATGCCCATGACTTGTACGTTTTTTGTGAAAACCACAAATCCGTAGTTCAAATTTTGTCTTTGAAGGTGAAAATTTGAACCTAGTGGATATGGCATACACCAAATTTTGAAATTGCATACGGTGGTGTCACGGTATGTCTATGACTAGTGTGAACTAAGAGAAAATTGAACCTATAGATGGCTTCCATAGAGAATAAAACCAATGGGCTCTCCAAATTTGGAGTTGGGCAAACCAACCTATACACATGTTCCTTGTTGGATGCCTAAACCCTTGCCTCCAAGGAACTAGTGTATGGGTTGGTTTGCCCCAGCCCCATATTTGCAAATAAAGTGTGTGAAAACAACAATGAATGTTTATTTTAAAGTGCTCATAATCTTCTACAATATACCACATGTTCTCACTCTAAATTACAAATGTAAGAGCCTCGATTATTGGTAATTGATTCAAGGAAAATTATTGTCTTCTCATACTTTATCTAAGTAACGTGGGTCTTATGTGGTCACCCTTTGTAACCATAAATATATACTTAAGTAACATGTAACAAGGATGTAGTTAAGAACATGCACTAGAAGATATGTCTTACAAATACCATGTCCAAGTGGTATGATAACTTTCATGTATTGAAATAATGTTTTTGTTCACAACATCTACCGAGGGGAGTGGAGTTAGAACTTATCCCTCCCAATATTTTTGTTAAATTATCTCAATTAGATCACACTAGACTAATCCAAGCTCTTTGACATTGAATTTGGAGTTAATTAAGCTACTACATGGGCCCTTCTCATTCGTAAATGGATAAGATCCATAATGGTGCATGTGACCAATTTTAGCCGAAACCACTTCATAATTTTATACAAGCCTATGAGTTAGGCCAAATGTCATGATTTTGGTTGAGTTAAATGCAAATTAAGAACATGCACATTTTGTTGGAGTTTCACCTTGTTCCAAATACCCCCCCCCCTCCCCCAACACACACACACACACACATTTGATAAAAACAATACCCTGAGTTATGATCACGATTGGCTCCTTGAAACACCCATGACATTATTTATGTGCATTTCACCCTTCCCCTAGGGAGGTGTCCCAAAACTTTACCCTTGGAATAAGATTGTTATGTGGTTCATATTCATATTATACCCTTTAAATGATATAAGCTAGATGACGTTGAGGAGAATAGGCTATTTTCCATTGGTTGAAGCTTGTTCTCATTTTCAGGTCTCCACTTCCAACACACCATGGACATAGAATTGACACCAACCACCCAACACAAAAAAAAGATCAAATATTTGGCAATGCGCTTGGGAATGGTGTCCAAAGGTAGGAATAAATGCCTTTGGCACCAACACAGAGAGTAGCACCACAAGTATGACCACATCTCCCGATTTCAAATCCCAAAACTTGAGTCTAATTGTGGTGTTTGAAACATGTGGTTGATGGTTTGTGCAAACGTTACTAGATGTTTGCTCTTTAGGTGACAATACCCCTCCCCCATACGTTTGTAGTGATTTCATATGAATTGGATCTTGATAGATTGTTTTGAAGTGTTTAATGTTAAATTCATAGATAAATCGTATTACATAATTAATATTGGTTGTATTATAGCCTCGTTACAGCTAACTACGATGTCACGTGAGGTAAGATTGGTGGGGCCCAACTCAAAGAGTGAGAAACATGGTCATAGTACTTAACTTAGGACACTCATGCAAAATTGAGTTTAAAGTTGTACATTTTGTATTAATAATGATATAATAGTGTGCTCTTCATGTTGTGGCCGCACTTGCATAGGTAAGGTAAGTGAGCCTAATTGGGTCACTTGTCTTAAACATACACCATATATTTGAGTTACAAGTGATCAAGTGCGAATCTAAGAACAAACGCCATAAAAATATGTGATCTAAATTTTTTTGGAGTACACATTGTTTACCATTCTAGACTCAATAGTCAACATAATTGGGAGACATAAATGATCATTTAATGAGAGAATGAATTTATGATGTGAAAGTGAATGAGATATTCATACAAGCTCCGACAATCACGAGGAAATCGACTACGAGCATGCTTTGGATTTGCTTATTGTGTTGCACATATTGCAAGATTCATATCCTATAATAAGTGAGTGCAAAGTTAGGAGTTTTTGTTTTTTTAGTAGGGTCTACTCCTTGTAAGGGGTGTAGTAGTTTCACATTTAACGTCATTGTCCTTAGGGTGTGACCAAGGATGTTTTACGAACATACACTCTATTCACTCTGGCCTCCTTCGGAAACCAAAATTCTTCTTCTTGTTTGAGACCTCCTTACCTTAATCACGGATGTTCAACATATCATTTGAGATTGTTTCAAAGGTTCTCAATGTACCCTCAATTTCTCGTGGATAACGTACAAGCTCCAATTTGGTGTGTGGTTGGTGTAATTTCAAAATCAATGGGTCTTTTAGACCAGGTAGTGTTCCTTCAATCGAACGCCATGCATGATAGAACAATACACATTATTGCTTAGTGTTTAGCATGGACGGCCCTTACTTGGTTTCTTTTCTTATTTGGACACCTATAACTTATTTAGGTGGGTTGTGGTTTGGTGTGACTCCAAGAATGGATACTAAAAACATACATGTTTAGAAGAGATTGGACCCAAAAGTTAGTCTTTAGGTAGTTCTAGACTTTTGATGAGTTTGAAAATAAGGAAGCAATTTTTGGGGATTGTGAAAACTCGTGTTTGAAGTGTTGTTATTTGCACTCTTCATGTGGACTAGACAAGCTTATTTTCAATACAAGCTCAATTGGAGCCTTTAGCCGGGCATAGTGGGAAGCCTCCAAAGGCCAAGCCCAAAGTCCAAACCCAAAGTCCAAACCTTTGGCCATGAACTCCCACGGCCTCTCAACTTGGATGGCCATTCAATATTCTCCCGCTTAAGCATGCACTTTGAACCAGAGCCGTTGGTGCATACTTAGTTGATAGGTGCGTACTTTATTCATATCGTATTCTAGACCCTCTAATTCGACAATCACAGTGGGAAATGCATGAAACATGAGGCAACCCGCTTGACTGAAATCCAGCCTATCAAGACATTTGTTGAATTTGAAAGTGCCAACGACTTCAAAGGCTTTGAAACTCTACACAACATTGTCCTCAACATCGACAACCAATTGCTTTGCTCTAGTGTTCAAACAGAAGTTGGAGAAATGTATGATGAATGGCAATGACCATTTGAGACGTTTTAGCAAAATGCTAACAAACTGACGTCGAATTTCAAGCATAAAAAAGTCATGCGTTCATGGCAAATGACTTTGCATGACAAATTCAAAAAATAAAGTACAAACCTTTATTTATTTATTTATTTTAAATGGCGCACTTAACTGGGATGCGTACTTAAATGGGTGCATACTTAAGCGGGAGATTACTGTAGTGTGAAACCTCCAAAGGCCAAGCCCAAAGTCCAAACCGAAAGGAGCATCCCACTTTATTCCTTGCTCAAAACAATGCCTCCAATCTAACGTCCAAGATCTTGCCAATTATTGATTTTTTAATGAAAATAACCGATGGCCTCCCGACCATAGTTTGGGTTTCCATTCCCGTCCGATCCAAACTTCCTTCGAGAGTCAGTCGCCTTTGTCAAAAAATGAGCATTTTAAGTTGCGACGACCTTTGGATTTTGACCTTAATGTGAAGGGTCGAGAGGCCAAACTCTTGGTTTCTTGCAATTTGATTGGTGGAAATTGATGGCCTCTTGACATTCGGCCATAGTGTGAAGCGCCCCTAAAACACGAGACACCCTTTGGAACCCACTTTGTACCAACACATGTTGAAATTAGCAGAGACACCCTGCCACTCTAAAAGTGACACACACGCGGGCGCACACACGAATATACAACCTCCGAGTATTAGGGCCACTTCACACACGAGCCAAGGGCCGTGACCATGAGATTGTGAGAGCCCAAAAGAAAGTGTCCAAAGGCCGTCCCAACACACCTCCAAAATCACATAGTGTGGTCACGGATCCTCAAGTGTAGTGTGAAGTCATATGTGACCGGGCCCTCAACGAACTACTATTTCAATGAATTTCTATTCATGCGGGTCCTCACACATGATAAAATAGAATAAACGAATGGTTGTGAGCGTTGGGAGTGCCATGGTCACCCGGTTTTGTGTTAGGCCTACCTCCAAGAGGTGGTTTTTGAAAATAGTCCAAGTGACCGTGAAACATGAATCATCCATTCAGTGCCATGTAGGAATCCATGTAGACTTTACATCCATCTTGCATTTACATACTTCGTTAGTCCCTCAAGCGTAGTGTGAAGCGAACTTGAACCGGCTCCACCTTTTCCACCAATGAGAGTGCTTGGAGTGTAATGGTCACGGGCTCTTAGTCCCGTGTGTGAAGTGGCCCTTAGAGGGCCTCCCACGGGCTCCTTCCTTACCAGGATACCAAAAAAATACCATCTTTGATAAGAAGCAGTGACATTTCAAGTTCACATGTGAGTTTGCAGCTATGATCAAGGTGAAGCACCCCCATTTACACTAGCGCCAAAATCTCTCTCTCTCTCTCTAATCGTCTTCTTCATGGATGCGCTTGCTTGCTCGCTCTCGCTCATAAGGTGCTAAAATCTTCTTCTTCATAGACGATTGGGATTGCTCGATTTTGGTTGAAATATGGCACCACGTGGATTCATAGAGGGCCTTTTGGCAAACTTGGCATGCATCCATACTTCACCCCAAATGCAATATTGTCTTGCTTTGATTGAGATTTTAAACTGAGGGGGTTTGGCCTTGAAATGTAGTTGAGATTGGATTGAACTCTACATTGATTGTCTTATTTAGTGAGGGTGGGGTAATAATGCACGTGGGAAATTAGTGAAGGTGGCACTAAGTTCTTCACGCTATAAATTAGTGCCATCATAAGATCTAAGGTTTTGGGAGTCCAAAGTGTCAAAAAGTCACGGAAACTCTCAATGCAAGTTCTCTCCAATCTCTTGGTGTTAGGAGATGCCCCGGGAGTAAGTGGTGTGGACGAAGAAGAAGAAGAAGAAGAAGAAGAAGAAGCCTCTTTGAGCTCACATAAATAAATTATGCATTGTACAAACACCTTAGAGCATGCACTACTTTTCTTGAAATGTATGGTAAATGAGCATGTATTCATGAATTTAGTATCACTCGATAAAAATTTCAACCTTCACTAATTTTAAGATTTGGCAAAATATTGTGTGTTTTAGGAGTTAGTACCATACACACTCAATGGAATAATCCATGTAGTTCAAAATTCATATTCGGCGGCAGGTTAGGGCGTACACCTACAACGCTATTGGATTGCAACAAATTGATGCTACATACAGTGATTGCTACAATGTGTGTTGGGGGTGCCCAAGCCCCAACGGTAATTGACACGTCAATGGCCGTTGTCCATGATCACCGCTTTATGAAATTTCTTATAAGTTTAGAAATGAGCAGTGGCCTCACTTTGTTCTACACATGATCATCAAAAATAGAAGTGACCACGGTCATGCAGGTCATTAAATGAATGAGGACGTGACATGGAATCATACATGTTCATACATGGATAATTATTGGTGATCACTTGGATTTTGTGACAAGAAAATCCACATAAGGGCCAATTTACACACGGACCAAGAGCCATGACCGTGAATATATAAAAGCCCTTGGAAACTATCCAAGGGCCTTACTATGGGAAATAGAAATCCAATTTTGCAATTATGGGCCCTCAAGCTGAGTGTAAAAGGAAAGGAATGTGTTCAAGGATTGCAACATACTTTATGGACAATTCAAAATAATAGGTGCTAGCCGAGGATCCCATCACGATAGTATAATATTTCTAAAAGCCAATCACAAATTAATTGCTTACCACAACCCCTAGTTTGTGTGAGACCCGTTTGTTTTTAACAGGCATGACACATTACAACGTAGATCATGAACCGCTACCCACTTGACACTATGGAAGATGTCATACAATTTTCTCATTCGTTCAATTCTCTTTGGTCGCTCAGGCCCTCATGATCAAGTGTATAGTGGACCTAGACCATCTTCAACTTCTCAACGCAACACATAATTTGAATATCACGGGTCAATCCCTAAGCTCTAGTGTAAAGTGGCCCTAAGTTGCCTCAATAGAAGATGAAGGTGACCATGAGATCTATTTTAACAACTTCATTTCAAAGTCTATTTCTAGTGACATACCATTGTCAAACATGTCTACTTTTCAAACCTAATTTTTAAAATGAAATATGTTACATATCCAATACCATAGATAACATGGCTACATAATGTTAAAGTACGCAAGGGGGTCATAATAACAAAGGCTAACTTATGAGAAGTGTGAACCTCCGGCAATTTATGGCAACAAACATGCAAGTACTTTCATCATTTAAGTACCTTGAAGGTTGGAGCTCCGGATTTGGGAATGAACACCTAGATAAGGTACTCAAACCTATGTACACCAAATGTGGGACATAGTGTTACTTACACCGAGCTTACTTGTAAGCAACTCACACTAAGTCCGGATCGCATTGTTTTTTTTTGGTTCATTGTATTCATAATATGATAAAGTTAATGTGAAATATTTATTTCCAATTGTAGTGTGAACATGTGTTGATTTTGGAGATGTTCTTATCAAATGTAACAAAACTTGAATGAATAACATCTCAAAATGCAAAATGGACTGTAATTCATGTTGAGTACTTGTTATTACATATCTTGCAAGGTTGAATACATCTTTAATATTAGATCTAAATGGGTGGATTGAGCTCAATAAATAATTTAGTACATAACCAACATCAGGCAATCCAACGTGAATTTGAGCCCATTGGCCCTACCTTGTTCAAGAATCCTCATGGTGCAGGGTGGGGTTTACTGCCTACCTTGTGGTGGGCGGGCTCTTGGCTTCCTACCTACTTAGCTAATTTTTTCACAGCGGGAATCAAACTACAAACCACTCCATTCAGAATTGGGTACCTCTCCACTATCACTCGGTAGTTTAGGGTCATCTCGGACCTTAATTGGGCTCATATGGAAACCCGATATGATGTATTTTGACCCTTGAATGTTCAAAGGTGTTTTAAGTGGAAAATGGATGGAAATAATGACCTAACTTGGAGGGGGGGGGTGGGAGAAAGACCCATTCAACCTTATTCCATATTGTGGTTGTACAATGTCATAGAGACCATGTAGTGCACAAAAATCATGAACTGGTCGAGCCATCCATGTGTCACCGTTTGAAATCTCTAACTAATAAACTAGGGTTGGCCCAAAATGAGTAGCATTAAGGATTTTTTGGGGTGGAGAGAGACAACTGTACAACATTACGGTTTAGGTCACTTTTCGACAACCTCTCAACCATAGGTTGGGTTTTCATTCTTGTCTGACCCAAACTTCCTTTGAGAGTTCGTAGCCTTCGTCAGAAAGTATTGTCATCTGGACATTTTGGAAAGCAATGGCCTTTGGACTTTGGCCTCCAGTGTGAATAGTTGAGAGGCCAAATTCTTGGTTTCTTGCAATTTAATTGGTGGAAATCGACTACATCTCGACCTTCGGCCATAGTGTGAAGCGGCCCATACCCCTTCCAATCTATTACATAATATGATATCATTTGCAACCTAGTTAATCTTTTAGTGTGAACGGAGTAAGGTCATTAGGGCACGGTGTTGCTCACATGGGCATGTCCGCAAACACAAATCAACCATGTATGATTTGTGTCCATGGGAAGCTTCATGAAATTTCTTGCACTATCAACATCAAGAGGCATTTTATTAGCGTTTAAGCTGTAGTCAATGAACTTCAAAAATGACTTAGCAAACATGTTATCGAGTCCATAACTTTGACCGTTTGATGCACTTGGGGTTTTAGATGGTCCCAAGTATGAGAAGAAGTTTCATTGTGGGCATTGAGTTTCATTAAAAGTCACCGATCCATCTGAAATTTAAGTGTCCATGGTGAGCAACACCCCTAAGAAACTTATATAGGTAGCTTAGCATGAGTTGGTTCATCTAGTAGACTAATTTGGGATTTTTGATGTTGAGTACGCAATCAAATATGCTAGAAATGGATATTACAAGTTACAAGGGGTTCCTATTTTTTGCCCTTAAGTTATATGGAATGACATGCATCTTTGATACATGCCTTTGGAATAGGGTTCATGCCATTTTGGTAAGGGATCAAGTGAGAAAGGATCCCTACATTTATGATTGATACATCCAAATTCATATCAACAGACTAATCTAGGGTCTTTTGTGTTGATTTTGGGGTCACATACGCTAGAAAAGCAAATGTATTAGTTGTAAGGGGTCACCGACATTTGTGCCTTCAACTCACACAAATAACATGAACCCTTAACTCGGGGGGGGGGGGGGGGGGTAGTCATTGGTTGGAGTAGCAATACATGTGCGAACAAATGATAGGGTATTTTAAAAACATGGGAGCAAAAAATTATAATTGGGCTTAAGAGTAATATAGGGTATCAAAAATGACACTGGACATCTTTAAAGTACTATAGGGTATGGAATAATAGGTAATTTGAAATTATAAGTAATGCAAGCCATTTTTCTATTGACCCAAAGTAGAAATTTACATAATGATAGCATGTGAAAAAAGGAGAGAATTGAAAGTAATACCCCCCTATAAAATAGTGGTTGTTCGCACCTATATCCTTAACTTTTTAACACACTGCCCCCCCCCCCCCGAGACCCTTAATCGATACATTTAGAATAACATTCATGCCATTTTGGTAATGGGGTCGAATCAAGACATTGACTCTGGGGTCAAATATGCCAAGATTATAATTTATGAGTTATTAGATGCTCCCCCATGTTTTCACTTTCAACTTAATCACTTGGATGTCATGAACCCCTTGTTGATGTTTTTTGGTCAAGGCTATGGATTTATAGTATCTATGTAGACTTATCCATCGGAAAGGCAAAAATGTAGTAAAATAGTCTATATTCATGGACCGATTATTTATAGGATGCATGACTCCACAAACAACATCAAAGACCCCTAACTACTCATATGGGATTAAATGGGAAGGATATGGCCCTCATGTTGTGAGGAAATTGTTTTTACTAGAGTGCCTTCATCCACGATGGACGATTTTACCTAGATGCCACGAACCCCAAGCCTTTGAGCAATGATTTGTGCTGTCTACACAAACTCATCCATAACGATGGTGAAATAACATACAGAGGTTCTATAGCTTGGCAAGTTTATTTTAAAATCATGGTTGCGGAAATAACATCGGAGGCCATGAAGAACCGTATATGGTTATCTATTCTGACACATGTCATGCTCACGTTCATCACGATCCACTTGTATCTCACATGGAAACTACATTTTGGTACATGTAAAGATGAAATAGGGAGCCCTCTACGGTAATCCTGTTGAAATAAAATGGCCCTCGTAGGCAATCACATCTGATGCCCCTTATCACAAGCCAACCACCCTAACACAACCCTCATTGCCTAAATCATCAACCTCCTACACCCAAAAGATTGGCCCCATCTCCCTCCACAAAATTAGAGCCCTCCTCAACCAACTAACCCCCTGGAAGCTATACATCCATGCATGAACCATACACACCTCATGACCATTTTACACACATGACCAAGGACCACGAGAACAAAATGAATTAGGATTATCTCATAATCATTGTTGGCAATCCGAAGACCATGACCAAGAGAAATACACATCACTTAGAAAACCTTGGTCAACGGACATAGTGTAAAGTGGATTTAGAATGGGATGTAGTGTTTTTGTATGAAAATGAAAAATAATAAAACCATAATATAGAAAATGAATAAAAAATATTTCTTAAAATATAAATATTCACAAATGTATAATTTGGATGACACGTTCACCTTCGTAAATGCTAAGATAGCTTATTTGAATTCTCTCACTGCAAAATCAGGTGACCACCAAAAAATTCTCCATTTCTTGACATGTAAGATTCCGTTTCATTTCTCATCCATTCTTTGACATGGTCACTTTTATTTCTATTGACCTTGTGTGAAACAAAGTGTGACTACCACTCCTTTCTCAACCAATAACAACATTTAGAAAGTGGCAGTCATGGTCATTCACGACTCATGTAAACATACCCTCAAATGCCTCACTGTGCTCATGCCACCATACCCCTAGTCTCCCGTGTTCAATATAACACCCACACCCACAACACCCGCACTATAAAATGCCAGCAAAAACTCAAATGTTATGAAGGTAGTTGACATGCTCTGCCGATAGTCTCAATATTGGGGTAGTGTTTATTTCATATTAAACCTTTCTAGGGTTGAACCCAAACCTTCATGTCCAAGAAGCTACAGTGACTCCAAAATCCGAGTCTATGCTTCGAACATGGACTTTCATGGGCATTTCACAAAAAGATAATGATATTTTTAGGAAATGTAAAATGTAATTGTAAAAGAACTAGAAGTTGACTTTTAGATGATGTCATGGTGATGTCATCAACTTCACTTGGATTTCAGTGAGAGAAAGAGAGACGTCGAGGTTGCATAGACTCAATTTTTGAGGCGCCACTTGCTACCTTCTTTAAGAGCTCTCATTTTCTTGTTTCTTCATCGTTTTGAGTTTAAAAAAAATCGAGGGTTTCTTGTGTATTGTGTTGAATACTTTTTGTGGCTTTGTGGAGGTTTTATAGAAAGATGAGACCTATGTCACAAGAGAAAGAGAAAAACAATGTAGCTTTGATAGAGAAAGGGAGGAGCAGTAGAGAGATTGCAAAGAGTGTGGGTTTGGCACAATCTATAGTCAGTAGAGTGAGAAAGAGGCTTTCTACGAGTGTAGCATTGTCTAAAGGAGGTCGTCCTAAGGTCCTAACTGTCACGTGAGGTGATATCGGGGGCTAAGTCACGTCAATTTAGGAGTAAATGGACTCCACTAGGAGTCCATGTGTGTTAGGATGAGTAACGGACTCCATTGGGAGTCCTAGTTAGTTGTTCATCCCCTCCATGGATGAACTCCACATAGGATTGGGGTTGTATGGAGAGGAAGGCCTCTTGACTTGCCATTGTTGTCAAGTCAAATCTTGTGAGTGTGTTTTGAGAGAGAGAGAGCTTGTTGTTGCTTTCTCATGGCTATGGTGTAGTAGATTATGAGTAAAGCCTTTGCATTCTTTCTCCACCACTTGCACTCTTGGATTCTCCCTTCGTGGAGTGAGAGATAGCTTGACTCTTGTGTGTGAATTTTAGAGTTTCTTAAGCTTGTAAGGAGACATTTTAGTTTCTTAAGCTTGGAGAGAGAAACCCTCATACTTGACAACAATTTGCTCAAAATTTTCATTTTTTGGTTGTATTTCTGAGCTATAATGGTCCAGTATTGAGAGCAAATGAGTGATACAAGTGTTTGAAAGCTTAGTTTGTCATTTCTTGCAACCCTCAAGAAGATTTTGAGAGAAATCTTCCCATTTTTCTTTTGTTGTCTCTTTGTGTTTTCTTCAAGTGTTGATGGTTGAATCTTGAGATTCTATTTGGTCTCAAGATTCTCAAGTCACATCATTCTTGCTTGCAATTTGTAAAAGCAAAGTTTAATTTTTTTTTTAAATTTACAAACAAACACAAACCAAATTTAAAATCCGAATTTTTTTTAAAATTTTTTTAAGCTCCGGAGCTCCACGGACACTCCTGGAGCTCCAATTCTGCACCCCGGGGCGGCAAAATGCCGGGGCGGGGGTGGACAATCACGGGCCGGGGGCGGGCGGGCGACAGCCTGGCCGGATGGCGAGCGGCGCCAGCCTGGCCCCCCCTCCCCTTTTCAGGTAACCCCCCCCCCTTTTGCCTTTAAGTTAGAGTTGATTAACTTAGTTAGTTAGATTAATTAGCTTAATTAAGTTAGTTAATTAGGTTAGTTAATTCACTTAGATTAACTTAATTAATTAGGTTCATTAGTTTAAGCTAATTAAGTTAGGTTGAGTTAAATTAAATTAATTAACTTAATTCATTTAAGTTAATTAAGTTAATTAAGTTAAAGTTAAAGTTTATTTTATTTTATTTTATTTTATTTTTTGTTTTTGTTTTTGTTTTTGTTTTGTTTCATTAAAACAATTATTTTATTTTATTTTATTTTATTTTCACATTTTTACTTTTACCTTTCAAACTTGGCATCCAATTCTCACAAACTTTGAGGTTCAAATTTGGGGGCATACTAGCTCCAAACGGAGTGAAATTTGAGCCTATCTTGTGTGAAATTTGCCAAGGAATCCAATGGTGTAATTGGATTGTTGATTGGAATTCAAAATCATTGCTGAAATTATTAATTTCAACGCTGATTTTTGTTTTTGGGAGCAAATTAACTCCGAACGGAGTGAAATTTGAGCCTAATTTGTGTGAAATCTTCCTAGGAGTCCATTGGTGCACTTAGTTTGTTGATTGGAGTCCATAATCACCTTGGAAATGAGCCTTTTCAACGCTGATTTTTCATTTTAATTACCAATCTCAAACCTTTGCACAATTTTGGAATTCTGGGGGCATAAACACTTGGCATTTGGCAAGGGATTGCCATTTATATAGCCCGCAACAGGTGCAGGTTGCCATTACCTTCTAGATAGTTGCAGGTACTCAAGTGATTATTTTATGGTGCAAACTAGGAGCCGATATTATCGATCTCCATCACCAGATTACTTGGAGGACGTGCATACCACAAATCTTGAGCCAGAGGTAGATACCAACGAGGCTTTTGAGCCTATTTCGGCGTTGGACACTACTAGTAGGCTTCGGATTTGGAGTGTCGGCACGTTCGACGAAATGGAGGACGATCGCCACAATTCAGTGCGTGATCGGTTTTCAGGTCGAGCTGGGGGCATTTCCTTGCCCGATTGGAAACTCCGGTTTCGTACCTGGATTAAGGAGAAACGCCAAAGGTCTTCCAATTTCAATGATTGGTATGCCTTTGAACTTCTGCCTCAGCATTTGGAGTATGAGGCAGTCCAAACTTACGAACGCTAGACAGAGGGTCATCAGCGACAACTTCGGGAGGTGGAGCAGTATTGGGAGGCCCGGGTTGAGTTTATTTCAGCCCTTAAAGATGGGGCGATTGCTACCTTAGCTCCACCCACCTTAAAGGAGGAGGAATCGCCGGCGGAGTCTAAGGACACGGAACTGGCACTTGGGCCAATGGTGGCTAGCAGTAGCACGGCAACCCTTTCACGGGTGGCACGTGCTACACAGGCAGCATTGACGGCTGTTGGTCCACCACCTCCGTTTAATCCCCTTACTGAATTTGTCGCACATTTGGAAGTGGAGTATGGTGGGTTTCGGCGAGACCAGATGCAGCGCATCCAGGATTTCCGCCGAGAGAAGGATGATACTCCACGGACCATGTATACGCGACTCGCGCGATTTGCTGTGGAATCGGGAGGTGTTTTTGCTGAGAGTCAGCTTGTTAAAATCTTTTTGTCTAAAATTGACAAGCGGCTACTTGAGTTGGCATCACCTCGGATTATCCTCGACTACGAGGGCCGAGCTACGCTTGCACAAGCGTTTGCCGTGGTTGAGAGATGTGATCGGGCTCTTTGCCAACATGATGCCACGGATATGGTATCTTGGATGACAGAGAGTCCGAAACCAAGAAGAATTGTCACAGCTACTAGTAGTTTAGCTGAGACTCAACCCGTCAAGGAGCAAAAGATTTTGCATTGTTGGGGTTGTGGAGAAGCTGGTCATTCGAAGAATGATCCCAATTGTCCTAAGAAGAAGAAAACTCAGCCTTTGGGAAAATTAAAACAAAAGATGGAACCAGTAAGGGCAGGGGACAATTCTAAGAAGAGACAATTGAAATGTAACCATTGTGGTGGCACTAATCACGATGTGGATCATTGTTTCCTACTTCATCCTGAGATGCGGCCTGCCAGTTATGTCACTGGAAAGTCTCCAAGGGAGCAGAGTCTTGAGGCTAAGGTGGCAGAGCTTGAGCAAAAGCTCAAATCTTCTGCATCTTTTGCTCAAATTTCTGAGCCGCATGTGGGTGGTGGCACCTCGGGTTCGGACATGTATATGTTTGGAGCAGCTGGAGAGGTGGTGGCGGCGGCTTCTACTCGCTCACAAACATTGGCAGATGCGGTGGCTTCTACGAGTGGGGGTAGCCACGAGGTGCTACATCCTCGCCATGCCGGACCAGCTGATCAAATTGGTCAAGCACGTTTACCTCTTTCATTTGGATTGGTAGACACCACTGTTGTTGGGGCTAAAAATCCTGTACCTTTGAGAGATGGGGATTCCATCTCGAAGGATGTTACGCAGGCATTGGCATACAAAATTCTCCATATGCCAATTTTCTCGGGTTCGGAGTTTATGGCGTCGGATTTCAAGCCTGCTGCAGTTTTTCATTTAGCTGGGAGAATGTTAGAAGGTAAGGCGGCTTTGCCATCCCTTCAAGTATCCCAAGCTGTGGTTGACGTACATGTGGCTGACGAGGTGGAGGACTTAGCCAATTTGCGAGCGAGTCTTGCGGATGCGGCGATCATTGCTTTTGGTAAGCAAACTGATATTCCTCCAGCATCAATTTCAGCAGTGGATACGTCATTTTCGAATTATGCGTCGGAAGTGGCATATCTTGCAGACATTTCTGCAAGGCCTGCTCGCGAACGGCATAATTTGCAACCTGGAGTTGTACGGCTGATGAACGACAAATCTTTGTTTGTCGTTTCACGCACGGATATGCCCACTATCCGTGCTACACCACTGAGAGTTATGATGGATTCCGGTGCTCAACCGGTTATGATTGGCAAAGGACTTGCTGACAGTCTTGGATTGACGCCAGCAAGCTTGGATCCTTGTCCATTTACTATTGTGACTTCAATAGGGGGCACTGAACGTGCAACAGGTTACACCAAGGCACCTCTACGTTTGATTTTTCATGTGGGGGCAGGGCCTACTTACACTCATTTGTCAATGAAGTGTGTTGTTACTAATGCTACCAACTATGATATACTTGTTGGTCAGCAAGCTCTTTACCCACTTGGCTTTGGTTTGGATAATTGGACGGAAGAGGCATGGATTAGACCGGGATGGTCCACTGGAGATGGCAGGAAGGTATTTATTCCTGTCACATTTGCAGCCACTGCTATGACTATGGTTGCGGAGGCAATGTTTGGTTGCAGCGGTTTAGTTGCAGATTTGCCTTGTGCTCCAGTTTTATTGGAGGAAACAATGGACTACACTTGTAATGCGGTAGAACAACAATTTTTACCATCTTTTCAAATTCCTGCTCGACATTTCAAGGATCCACCTCCACCATGGCGAACTCCTAAGGAGTTATCCGACCATTGTCGACACATTGTAGCGGATTTGGAGCTTGGAGAGGCATCCCCAACTTCATCCTCATTTTCTTTTGCTCAACTCATTCGTTGGCAACCATCACCTGAAGGTATTGTCCTTGTGGAGATCTTTGGAGGCATTGGCACAGGTTTGGCGGCAGTGTTGGAAGCTGGAATTACAGTTTGGCGATATATTCATGTGGACAATGGGTATGCAGCCAACAGAGCCGTCCGACACCACATCCAACAATTGTTGTTGAGATACCCCGCACAATTGTCAGCCTCTGCCATTCATGGATGTTGTGGTCAACTTCCTCAAGATGTCACTATGATTAGTGATGAGGATTTGAGAAGGTTGGGCCACGTGGATTTGATTATTGCAGGATGGCCTTGTTAAGGCCATTCGCGGGCAGGAACTGGCCAGGGATTGGATGATCCTAGGTCTAGTTTGTTTGCGGATTTGATGCGATTGACGCAATGGTGGTTTACCCACCAATCAACTCCGCCAGGGTACATTTTCGAAAATGTACCATTATTGGGTGATACCCGACACAAAGTGGTGAAGGATGGTGAGTACATTAACCAAATTTTGGGTACTCCAACATTTCTGGATGCTGCATCTTTGGGATCCTTTGCTCATCGGCCTCGTTGGTTTTGGACCAACTTGGTATCACCTCGGGTGCTGTCAGCGGCGATTGCCCGCATTCCCCGCCTTATGGATCGCAAGGTGGATGACATTTTAAATGATCATCGTGTTTCCTTGGCAGTTACCAAGGATGACACCTTGCCATTTGCATTAATTAACAAGGTGGGAATTCCGAGAGGTGCACTACCTACTTTTGTGACATATTCACAGTCTTTTGCATTTCGATCTCGTGGACCTGGCATGGTTTGGGATTCAAAATCCCAAACTTATGAGGAGCCTACGGCAGATGAGCGGGAACGCGCCATGGGTTTTCTTACAGGTACCACGGCTGCTCACGGGCTTCAGGAAGGTCAGAGACGTTTCCTATTGGGGCAAGCTATGGATCTTAATAGCATTGTGTGGATAATTGGAATTTGTCTTGTTGCTCAACAACGTATGGATGACCGATTGCTTACTCTGAGAGCAGAGAACAATGGTCAGGGGGCAATGGAGCCGCAATCCAAGGATCACATTGAGGTCAATGACACCGAGGGATTATTTCCTTTGAAACTTCATGTTGCGGAAGAGCTTCGAGTCCAACGTGGTTTTTCGGCTTTGGCCCAAGAGTTTGGGAAGTTGGAGGCCCATAAAATGTTTCCACTTCTACTTCTTGGTGATACTTCATATGTGGATAGCTATTTAGCTACACAAACTGATTGTAGTGGAGAGGATACGCATTTGGATTCAAGTGCAGATGATGGGGGCAAAGGTGTTGCCCTCTCCACGGACTAGCAATCACAGGCTGTGCTGGCACCAATTGGCAATCCTTCTATGAAGAAGGAAACTACGGAGTTTGACGATTGGCCAATTGAAGTGGGGCCAAAGCTTACTGGTGCCGAAGCACGAAAGGTACGGGCATTTATTCGCTCTTACCGTAATTGTTTTGCCTTTAGTCTTCATGATCTTGAAGGATATAAAGGTAAACCTGTTCGTATTCAACTCGAGGACGACCACCCTATTTTCAGACGGCCATACAGACTTAGTACCTCTGAAAGGTTGGGTGTTCAAACTCGATGTCAAGAGTTATTGGCAGCGGAATTGATTGAACTCTCCAATGGAGAGTATACTTGTGCCACGGTTATGCCGTCAAAGAAGGATATCTTTGGCAACTGGACGGAAAAACGGATGTGTGGTGATTATCGTCCAGTCAACCGCAAGACCAAGTCGGATCGATATCCAATGCCGATGCCGGAGGAGTTGTTTGATGCACTAGGATTTTCTAGAATCTTCAGCACTTTGGATTTGAGGTCTGGTTATCACCAATTACCTTTGTTGTTGGGTGATCGGGTGAAGACCGCATTTTGGGGAATTGATAAAGATGGCAAGGATCAACTTTATCATTGGAAATTTCTGCCATTTGGTCTCAAGAATGCACCAGCTGAATTTCAGCGGGTGATGGACCAATTATTGGCTGGTTTGCCGTTTGCTAGATGTTACATTGATGATGTTATCATCTTTAGTAATAATCCACAGGATCATGTGAGACATTTGCAAGCGGTATTTGAACGACTTCAACGGTGGGGACTCCGTTTACATCATGGAAAATGTAAGTTTTTCCATGATCAATTGCCCTATTTAGGCCACATGATTGTTCCTGGCGGTCTTGGTGTGCAACAGGCGAAGGTGGATGCTTTGCACAAAATTCCCGCACCTAGTGATGTACCACGGCTTCGTGCATTTCTAGGATTGGCAAATTATTATAGGAGGTTTGTCAAAAACTTTAGTTTGATTGCCAAACCCCTTACCATTCTCACGGGGAAAGACCAACCATGGATTTGGAGTCGGGAACAACAACAGACATTTGATACATTGAAGCAGAGGCTCGGTTCAGCGCCAGTGCTTCGACGCCCGGATGTGTCTAGAGCTTTTCAATTGCACATGGATTGGAGTGCAGTGGGATTGGGAGCGGTATTGACACAGAAAGATGAAGAGGGAAAGGAATATGTGGTGGCTTATGCATCTAGAAGCAATAATAGTGCTGAATCTAATTATTCTTCTTATGAAGGCGAGGCCTTGGCGGCCGTTTGGGCCATTGCACATTTTCGACCTTATTTGTATGGGCAAAAGTTTACTTTGGTGACTGATCATCAGCCTTTAAAATGGCTTATGGAATCAGATAAGCTCACCGGGAAACTTGCTAGGTGGGCATTGTTACTTCAGGAATATGATTTTGAAGTTGTTCACCGAGCAGGAATTGCCAACTTGGATGCAGACGGATTGTCTCGCAATCCAAGTCCTTCAGATGAGGATTTAACTGGAGCCAGGTGGCATGGAGATTGTGATCGTGAGGTAGTGCCGGGTTGGCATGCTGCCACATATCTCACAATGATGTCGGGATTGGCTGCTGAGATCCTTGTAGAAGAACAGGATGAGGAGGTTGATAAATCTCTCGTTGTTAATGATGTGTGGGAAGACCAGGCGGTCTTGTACAAACTTCAACAAGGGATATTTCCTCTTGGACTATCTGCTATGGAGCGAGATAGAGTTAGTCACCGGATAACAAGGTTTCGTTGGGCAAACAACTTGTTATTTCGTGTGTGGCCGAACGGAACGAGGCGCATCGTTCCAAGGCCAGATCAAAGAGCTTCTTTGGTACGGCAAGTGCACGAGGAGCTTGGACATTTTGGAGTGCGAAGGACGCACTCTATGTTGCGCAACCAATATTGGTGGACTGGTATGTATCAACAGGTTGCCACTTATGTTTCTCGGTGTGAAGTATGTGACCGGGTCAGGTCAAGTTTTAATACTTTGTCACCTCAACTTCAGCCTTTACCTATTATGGGCTTGGGATATCGTTGGTCTTTGGATTTTGCCGGACCGCTTACTATCACTCCACGTGGTTCCAAGTATGTGCTTGTGATGGTGGAGCATTTTAGTAAGTGGATTGAACTCGTGGCTCTTCCCCAAAATTCCTCAGAATTGGCGGCTATGGTATTTCTTGATCGAGTTTTGGCACGGTTTGGAGCACCTGCAGAGGTGTTGACGGATCAAGGGAGAGAATTCCTTGGATCTTTCGAGGCTTTGTGTACCAAGGCTTTGATTGATCATCGGACAACTTCTAGAGATCACCCTGAGGCAGATGGCTTAGCTGAACGAGTTGTTCAGACAGTTAAGCGCGGTTTGCGGAAGTATGGATTGCTTCATGGCAACCATCGCGATTGGGACTTGATGTTACCATGGATAGCAATGGGTTATCGTTTCAGCAGGCAAGCATCTTTGGCATCCTATAGTCCTTACCAACTCTTGTATGGACGGGAACCAATTTTACCTAGCTCGGTGCGAGAGAAATTGGCTCCCGTGGTAAACTTGGATGATCCAGATGTTTGGGCTCAATGTCTTCATGACCGAGCAACGTTCTTCCAAAAGGCCATGCCTATGACTAGAACTTAAATATTGCTCAACATCGTGATACATTACGGTATGCTCGGATCCGCAGTGGAGCTTATCGACCTCAGGTTCGTAGATTTTCCAAGGGGGATTATGTTTACTTGCAACGGGAGGCGCCTACGACATTGGATGTCAAGGCTGGGCGCACGATTTTGCGGGTAAAAGATGTCTTGCCAAGTGGTATATTATTGCTTGAAGGCAAGGATGGACGGGAATGTCGTGAGCATTCAAAGAATTGTGCTCCATGTCACCTTCCCATCGACGGCTCTGTGCATCCCGAGTTGGCGGTTGTACCACAGGGTCTGCCTTGTTATGTTTGTGGAGAGAAGACAGGAGCTGCAACAATGTTATTGTGCGACCAATGTCAACGTGGATGGCACATGGCATGTTTGACACCTCCCCTTTTGATTCTTCCTTCTGGCAATTGGGTTTGTCCTCGTTGTCGGAAAGCCTCTCATTCCGTGGCCGTTAATGGTCATGATTGAGGATTTTGTGGATGTTTACCACATGTTTTAGTGGTGAAGTTGTTATTTAGTTGGTTGGAAATTTTATGGGATTGAAAATCACATTGAAAGAGTTATCCAAGAATTCAACATAAATTGTTGAAGGCGATTAAGGATGGGGCTCAAATTGCACCCAGCCTATAGTTCTTGGATTACTTTCTCAATCATGAGTTTAATTCCCTAGATTACCACTACCCAATTGAATATGTATAGATGTAGCAACAACTTCATCATGTTCAACAACTCTACCGATGAGTGTGTTTGTTCCTAGCCGATTGGAGGGGCTCCTTATCTGCTAGTGGGGGCACTTGAAGAGGTGGTTGTTTAGCATTTTAGTTTGCTATTTTATTTTGCTAATTGATGTTGACGCCGACACTCGATCTGTTGTGTTTAACGATCTTAGTTTACACGACAGCTGTCACGTGAGGTGATATCGGGGGCTAAGTCACGTCAATTTAGGAATAAATGGACTCCACTAGGAGTCCATGTGTGTTAGGATGAGTAACGGACTCCATTGGGAGTCCTAGTTAGTTGTTCATCCCCTCCATGGATGAACTTCACATAGGATTGGGGTTGTATGGAGAGGAAGGCCTCTTGACTTGCCATTGTTGTCAAGTCAAATCTTGTGAGTGTGTTTTGAGAGAGAGAGAGCTTGTTGTTGCTTTCTCATGGCTATGGTGTAGTAGATTATGAGTAAAGCCTTTGCATTCTTTCTCCACCACTTGCACTCTTGGATTCTCCCTTCGTGGAGTGAGAGATAGCTTGACTCTTGTGTGTGAATTTTAGAGTTTCTTAAGCTTGTAAGGAGACATTTTAGTTTCTTAAGCTTGGAGAGAGAAACCCTCATCTTGAAGAGGTGGTTGTTTAGCATTTTAGTTTGCTATTTTATTTTGCTAATTGATGTTGACACCGACACTCGATCTGTTGTGTTTAACGATCTTAGTTTACACGACATAACGGAGTGGGAGAAGCGTTATGCTTCATGGCTAGTTACTATTGGTGATTTAGAAACTGCAACAGAGGCATCAAAAGTGCTTCGAAGAGAGATGGGTGTAAAGATGTGCGACAATACCTTGAGGAATGCGTTGAGAGAACAACGATTGTCTTCTTTTACGAAGGTTAAGAAGCTTGCTTTGAGTCGGAAGAACATCAAAGACAAATTTCGCTTTGCCCAAATGCACAAAGATTGGACCGTGAGTGATTGGGAGTGAGTGGTGTTTAGTGATGAAACTAAAACATGTTGTTTCAATTCAAATGGGAGGACTTGGTGTTGGATAGAGGACAAAGAAAACATCTATGTGTGTATTATGAACCAAACTGTGAAGCATGGTGGAGGTTTTCTAATGCTTTGGGGTTGTTTGACTTGTAGAGGATTGGGATCATTGCCTAATATACAATGGGCACTTGAATGCTAGAGGCTACATTGCAATTTTAGAGCAAGATTTGTGTAGTACATTGCTTGCATTTGGGTTCAATCTTGAAGAAAACATTTTTCAACAAGACAATGTTGTTGTGCATACAACCAAGATTGTTCGAGAATGGTTTGGGAAGCAACCATTTTGTGTTTTAGAGTGGCCTACACAATCCCCTAACTTAAATCCTATTGAGTACACATGGGCTTTACTGAAATGGCGATTGAACTCATACTTTAGTCCTCCTAGTGGTATTCTTCAATTATGGGTTCGAGTGCAAGAAGTTTGCGGCTCTATTAGTCTACATGAGTGTAGAGGATTGTATGCTAACATGCATGATCGAATTGCAGCTGTTTAATTGCAAAAAGGCGATGAACAAATCTTTAAGTGTCTTCTACAATGTAGTGCAACAACCAAGTCTACGTACATACTTTTCTTCAACATCTTTATCTACTTAGTTGTAATTGAAATCATGATTTCATCATTACAGTGTTGTATAGAACTTTATATTCTATAATTTTTGTTTTTATAGCTTTTGATTTTGATCACTCTTGTTTCCGGCATCGTCATTTGAAGTTTCAAGTTCCTTGCATAGACTCGGTTTTTGGAGTCACTGTAGGATACCCTCTAATTGTTTTATGGAACCTCAAGGCGATTGTTTCCCTCTAACACACATAAAACCTACCACCACCTCACCAAGCCACCAAGTCACTACTACATTGGATGTTGTATTTAGCATCACTCGGTATTTGGAGTTACACAATGCTGTAACTTTGTACTATTAACATAGTTTTTATCAAGTGAAGATGTTAATGTTCTATAATGTCCAAACAATCAATTTGAGCTTTGTTGGCAAAATAAAAAATAAAAAATAAAATAAAAATAATAATAGTTATGGCATTGCGTAATTGAAAATAGTAAATGCACTAAATACACTATTTAGCGTAGCACTATACACCACATACACCCATTAAATACAAGAGGGTCATGATTTACAATGGTGGGATTCGATTAAAATCGATCAACCCTTAACATATAGGGACTTGCTTCTACTATAGCGCCTTCAACCATGGTGGATGAGTTTACATTGACACCACGAAAACCAAGGAATGAAACCCCAAGCTTTCGAACAAGGCTAGGGAATCATGGAGTCTGCTTAAACTCATTCTTTATGAAGGTGAAAATGTATTGAATTGTAACAATAACTATTTACATAGATTTGAATATGCAAACAACATCAAAGACCTTGAATTAGTTCAACGGGGTTTAATTGGAATAAATCGTCCCTCAACATGTAGGGATCATTTTAAATATTTTGAAAAGAGCCTTTTCATCCACAATGGATGAGTTTTATGTGGACATCACAACCCCCAAGTACGAAACACCAAGCCTTTGAGGAAGGCTAGGGATTTGTGGGGTCTACTTAAACACATCCAATTGTGAAGGTAAAAACACTTTGAACTATACAAATAACACAACATTGACTAATCTTAGAGGATACGAATCCATAAACAACATCACAAACCTCAAATTGATGCATTTATCTTTTCTATTCAACGCTTCGCCTTTTACTGCAACTTTTTCCTCTATGGCCAAAGGCGTGAAGCACAACCAAATATTTTCTAGCAATGGGGAGATGACGACACAAGTGATAATGAGAGTTTAATAAGAATCATTTTGAAATTGATTTTAGAGTTTGGAAAGCCGAAAAACTTATGAGGATGAATTGACCCTCAACATCTAGGGGCTTTTTGTTATTACAAGAATCTCTTCACCACAATGGATGAGTTTTACATAGACGCCACGAACTTCAATCCTTTGAGCAATACCCAAACACAAATACACAAATACACAAAGGACAATACTACATACGGCGTCCTTCTTCCCGCGTGCGAGTGTCGCATACACACTACATCTGCTCACCAGGCTCTCAATCTCGTCGAGGCTGCTGCAGCCTCGTCAACATCAATCTCAGTTGAGTCCCACAAATCACAAAACGAACTTCCACAACACCACCGCCACACTTCACGAGTAGATCAATAGACCCACCAAGGGCCCATCATCACGACGCAAGATATACTGGCCAACAAGCAGACTCCTATGTTAACCCAACGAGTAGAGTGAGTAAGCTAAGTAGAATAGGGAAGGGAAGGAAAGCAAAGGAAGGGGAGGATGAGTTGTTCAAGTCCTTTCGTTCGTTCGCCACGCTCGGGCCGACTTTGATGGCGGCACGGATGGATCACACACAAACAGGAAGGACAGGGGTGGCGAGAGGAGTGAGCAAGTGATGATTGATTTGAGGATTTGAGGACGAGTGAGATGAGCTAAGTTATTAGAGGGATGCAAGGACAGACTGGACGCAAGGATGATGAGGGGGGAGGTCAGCAAGGAGAAGCCAGGAGGAGGAGCCAGCTTCAAGGAGATCCGGTATGGATGCTTGCATTGTAGGGGAAAACAGGACGTGTGAAAGGAAAGAGAAAAAGAAAGAGTAGCTGTGTCTCGCTGCCGATTTGATGATTTTGGGTGTTCATTTGCCTCGTGGAAACATTTTCGGGTTGGTTTGGGTTTTGGGGGATTGGGGAATTTGTAAGGGAGTGTGATGTGTGTGCACAGGAAAGAGTAGGGATGTGCTGTCGATTTGATTGTTTTAGGTGTTCATTTTGCCTATTGGAAACGGTGTTGGTTGGGTTGGGTTGGGTTGGATGGTTTGGGTTTTGGGGGAATGTGGGATTTGTAGGGCAGTGTGGTGGGTATAGGGAAGAGGGCGCGGCTGTGCTGCATATTTGGTGATTTTGGGTGTTCATTTGCCATATAGGAATGGTATTGGCTGGGGTGTGTTTTGTTGGGTTGGTTTGGGTTTTGGGGGATTGGGGGGATTTTCGCAGGGGTGTGCATAAGGAAGGGAGGGCTGTGCTGTGCTGTGCTGGCGATTTGGTGATTTTGGGTGTTCATTTGCCATGTGGAAAAGGTTTTGGTTGGGGTGTTTTTGGTTGGGTTTTGGTGGATTGGGGGACTGTTACGGAAGTGGGGTGTGCATAGGGGAGAGTAGGGCTGTGCTGCTGAGTTGATGGTTTTGGGGTATTGGGGGATTTGTAGGGAAGTGGGGTGTACACTGAGAAGAGTAGGGCTGCGCTGGCGATTTTGGTTGTTTGTTTGCCTTATGGGAACGGTTATTGTTGGTACATTTGTTTTTGGGGGATTAGGGATTTGTATGAAAGTTTGGTGTCCATCGGTAAGCGTGTAGGGTTGTGTTTTGTTGATTTGATGATTTTGGTGTTTTTGTTGGTATGTTTGTTATTGGGTGACCTATGTTGGGCTTTGGGGGATTTTGGTCAAGTTCCCACACTTGTGGTGTGACCGTTGAGTGGGATTGGATTGGCACAGGGATATGTACGGGTTTGCTGTGCAGCCTCAGCACTTGCAGCGGTACCGAAAACATGCCAACATTTACAAGGTACCCTTGGAGTCTAGCAATTTGATTTTGGGTTTAGGTTTTTGTTTTGGGGTCAACAGAGGCTTGCTTGCATTGTGAGCTCCAATCTTTGGGCAGCATTGTGACATATCCCATGGTGAAATTGGGTGTAGGAGGAGGAAGTTGAGAGATCGGAGCGGTGGGAGACGTTTTTGCGAACGCTGGACGAAGAAGAATTGGGAGCAGAGCTGAGCAGCAGTGTGGCAAATGCCAATGGAAACAAGAATGGAAAAAGCAAGGGCGCCAGTGCAGAGGTAGATGTGAGTTCTGGGCAGAGATGGCACTCTCGCACAAACTCATTGTCAACCATCGAGCAAGCGCTCAGGAAAGTGCGGCAGAGCAGAACGAGCCGCGAGTCGGGCCTGTCTGCACTTCTTGGGGGAAACAGTAGCGATGGAGGATTGAAATCGGGAGCCTCTGGAAATGGGGAAGATGACGAATCAGATGACGAGTTTTATGATGTCGAGAGGACAGATGTGGTGCAAGATGGCAGTAGTGTGCAAGATGGGAGTGAGCAGGGCACGAGTGACTCTGTGACAAGAGAGAGAGATGAAGATCATCATCATCCGTGGGCGGAAGAGCTCAAAGTTCTCGTTTGTGGGGGCGTCCCCGGCGCGCTTCGAGGCGAGGTATGTATGCTTCAGAATCATCAGTCAATCAATCATTTGGATGTAAACCGTTCTTTTGAAGACAAAACTTGAATCGTTTTCTATCTCTTCAAGGGTAGAGTTTTGTTTATTCCATGAGTATCTATAATTGTGTGGCATGTATACATCTCCCTGGGCATCATCTGTTCAATATGAAAGGTTATGATTTTCTATTGTGATCACTCACTTTTCCAATTTAGATGATGTTTTACAGCATCATGCGTGTATATCTATCAATATATATGAATATATATTAGAGCATCTACTCTGTGGGTATTCATTGTGAGGTTGTTCTCTATGAAGTTGAGAATTTCCAATCAATTGGGACACAATTTATCTTTTCAAACAGGAGAGGATTCCATGTCACAAAGTAGCGGTTTTAAAGTTTTTGACAACAATTTCAGTATGTTGGCTCCTTATGAAGTCGAGAACATCAATCAATTGAAGATGCAATTTTTCTTCGAACTTGGAAGATTGCATGTTGTGTAACTGTGGTTTTACTATTTCTGACCACTGTTTTAGTGTGTTTGCAGCTATGGCAGGTGTTTGTAGGTGCAAATGACCGGCGGGTCGATGGGCACTACCAGGCACTCCTTGCTCGCCAAGGTGGAGGAGGAGAAGAAGAAGCTGCTGAAGTTGCTGAAGAAGTTGTTGGCAATGGCTCTGATGAAGTCCAGCCTCAGCCGGTGGTGGAGAAGTGGACTAACCAAATTGAGAAGGTAGGGGTCTCCATAGTTTTTTTTTGTGTTGAAACTTTAGGGATTGATCTGTGTGTACTGGTGATGGCCTTAAATCAGTGTCTTTGTTTGCATCTGTATTAGAGGTATCCTCTAACTCAGCATGACTTTTGGTGGAAAGTTGATTCTTTTGCATACTACACCTTCTATGTTCAGTGAGTTTTTGGTGCATACCTGGGGTAGTGTTCTATATTGGTCCATTAAGGGCCCAAACTCAATATGGCATGCCAAGAGGGGCTAAAACGAATTTGGCCCTCACTGAACAGAAATAGGTTGCTCTTCTTTCAAAGTCAAACACTACCTCCAAGTATGCACCATCGCAAGTGGAAAGAACATATTGATATTGTATGCAAAGCAACCAATGGAGAATCATAGGGGACCAACTCCCAACAAAAAGTCTTATCGAGTTAAATGATCACTATATTAGGTTAATCTACATTGATTCATGCTATATATACACCAATTTGCTTTGCTGGAGTCTTTGTGTTACCTGTGGCGTTCAGTGTCAGAAACTCATCTCCATCAAGCTACCATTTGGCTATTGCTGCTTGTGTGATTTGGTTTCTATGTCTTTCTAGTTTTTGATTGCTTTGGATTGAGCATTTAACTCTAAAGGTGTTGGACTCTCTTGATTCTTATTTTATGGTTTACAGGTTATGTTGGTCTGTGAGTGTTGTGTGATCGATATACTCAAAAAAGACATGATTGGACCTGTGTTATTAATCAGGATCTTCCTAGGACATTTCCTGGGCATCCTGCCCTTGGTGAGGATGGATTGAATGCGTTGAGGCGGATGCTGACAGCATACGCTCGCCACAACCCTGCTGTTGGCTATTGTCAGGTACTGCGATGTCTCTTTCTTCTTAGGAATGACTTGTGATGATGCTTTAGAATTTCCGCATACCATAGAGGGTGCTCTATGCCGACAAACAATAAATCTTCTCTTCAAAGTATGCATTCCTACACATGTCATTCCGACATTGGTCAAGATCCACTTGAATCCTCGTGGAAACTACATTTCGGCACTAGTAAAGATGAAATAGAATGCTCTCTGCGGTACTATCAAATGTATGACCCTCATGCCTGTCTTGCTTCTTTGGGTTCAACTAACTTGAGTGGGTTGCAAATTTGTGGCTGGTGCAGGCAATGAACTTTCTTGCCGCTCTTCTCCTATTACTTATGCCTGAGGAGAATGCTTTCTGGTGCGCTTGCTAGTCTGTAGATCGAATTCTTTCAAGTATGCTTTCTTGATGGGAGGGTCTTGAGAGAAAAACTGCAAAGTCATTACTTGAACCTCTTAACCCTAAAGGACTGGGGGTGTGTTTGGTGATTTGTACCAACCCCAAACAATAATATTTTAGTTGGTCTATGATATTGAAATCATATTTAGCACAACCTTTTATAGCAAGGAAGTGAGAATAAAGTCCATACGTGACCTTGGTGATTATATTTGGGATCTCCGCAACTTGAATCTGCTATACACCAGTATCAGATGAAATTGGCTGAACTGAGTGCAATGTTACCACGCACAATCTGAAGACTACATGTGCATAAAGAAATGTATGTAACATTGTACATCAGCACAAATGGACAATTTTTAGGTCCTGCAAATAGTATAGGACACATAGTAGGTGTAGAAATATTGATATCTTTTCTCCCTGGTTTTGGAATTGCTCAGGACATTAACATCAATCCTTGATGACTACTTTGAAGGCTATTACTCAGAGAAAATGGTGGAAGCACAGGTGGGCTATATCTACTGATTGAGTTCAAGTTATTTTTTTGTGGAAAATCTAAATCTGCTGAGGATGACTTCTAAAAACTTTTCTATATTTTTGCCATGAACTCAACGTTTTTCTTTGTGAAGATGAAGATCACTCTGAGTTGTCTTTGTGAGAATTGATAGTCTCTTTGTTACCGTTTTTTGCTACTTTATGTCCTGATCTCACCAGTGTTGAGCAGGTAGACCAACTTGTGTTTGAGCAGTTGGTGCGGGAACGATTTCCAAGATTAGGTGAGATTTTCTAATTACACATTAGAGTTATACTCTAAATCAACATGACTTTGGGTTGGGAGTTGGTTGTTTGGCATGCAACTCCTACCATGTTTGGTAAGTTTTCGGTGCATGATAGGAGTTAGTATGGAGGTTTGAATGAAGAACATCCTATATTGGTTCATTGAGGGTCAAATTTATTTTGACATGCCAAGAGGTGCTAAAATGATTTTGACCCTAAATGAACTGAAAGTGATTGCTCTTCATTCAGATTCAAACACAGATCCTCCAAGCATGCACCAGAAATTGGAAGAATTATTTCTAATATTGTATGCAAAACAACCAATGGAAAATCAAAGGAGGATCACTTTATTGAATTACTCATTCAAAGGGGATCACTCATTCAATGGGAATGTCCCATTGAATCAAAAAATAACTTTATTATTAGATTTTTTTTTGACTGCTGCTTGACCTGATTCTGTTAAATGGTAGTTCTAATATTGGTGTGGTATGGCAGCAACTCATCTAGAGAGTCTTGGAGTGGAGGTGGCATGGGTTAGTGGCCCCTGGTTCCTGTCAATCTTTGTCAATGTTCTGCCTTGGGAAACTGGTATGTTCTTTCAATCATCTGGTGAAATTTATCAAGTTTTATGTTAGGGTTTTGAAGCTTGCATGGAAAACTGAAAGTTATATGAACCTTATGGTGGTACCCTGGTGTACCGCATAAATTTCATGCAATGAGGGGTTCAATCATTTAATTGGTCACAGGCCTCTGTAAACTTTGGATTTTGCGAGATTTGGGTCATTGTCATGTCGAAGCTATGTGAGGAGGAAGCGAATGATCTTAGTGGTGATGGGACAATGTCATCTCTGAGATCATTATGAGAGTGGCCAGGGATAAGGAAGAGAGTCCTTGGCTTTGCAGCCAGGTCTACAGTTCATCCTCTCATTCTTCAAAAGTTCCGGGCAATGACTTCTTATGTTTTGGTCAGTGATGAGATTGTGCTCATCGATTTCAGTCCATTGACACCCTTCCGGTCGAAATTGGAGTTATATTGAGTGAGATTTTGGACTTTTAAGGGAGAGCCGGGGTATTGTGGTACCCTGGGGTACCGCCATAAGATTCATATGTGCTCACAGGCATTCAAGTATAATGTGAGGAAATAAGCGATTGCACTCTTAACTGAATACTATTTCACTACCATTGTATTCCATCAAGTTATAATAATAAATCAAGGGGGGATGAGAATTTGAAGTGTCACGGTCTCCTGGTTTTGTATTAATACCCCACCTCTTTGAGGTGAGCTTGATGCAAAATTTGGTAGACCATGAATACTATTTGTTTGCATGCCGTGTAGGACTCCATGATGCTTTTTAATTAGTCAAGCTTCTTTGGTCTCTTAGGCCCTCAAGCTCTGTGTAAAGTGATGTGGGGTGGTCTTGGCCTTTATTGCCAATGAGAGATTTTAGATTTCAACGGTCATGAGCCCTCAAGCTCTAGTGTAAAGTGCATCTGAGATGGGTAAATCAATATTATTGTGTAACAAGGTTCTCACTTCTAGCAGATTGCAACAAGGGTTTGAAATGTGTGCTTCCCATTCTGCAGGGTTAGTAAAGTACAGAGTACTTGTAGGTCCAAAGTGCATTATCTGAAACAAAATTGTGATTCTGTGTAGTTGGAAAGATAAAAAGTGAAATTCTAGACACCCAGCTTTCTTTCTTGAGTGCATTTAGAAACAGAAGTGCCAAATTGAACTGACAAATGTTTGGATGGAACTTCTTATTTTGCAGTCTTGAGGGTGTGGGATGTACTTCTGTATGAAGGAAACCGCAGCATGCTGTTCAGAACTGGATTGGCTCTCATTGAAAGCCATGGTAAGTGCGCCTAAAATGGACATATTTAGCTCTGCATCTGCTTCCACTAGGATATAAACACAGAATCCAAATCAAGCAGTTTCCTCATAATTTTTGGAGCCATATGAATATCTTATTCATAACAAAGTGGAGATTTTTTATAAACGATCATATAGGTCCTGCCAACAATGTGAATCTGGAATAGTTAATAGATTCTGAGCACGTTGGCCAATCTATTCTAAGCATATAATATTTTTTAAGTCCATTTTTAGGTGCACGCCTAATCACACACCAGTTAAATATGTGTACAATTAGGATAAATAATCACATTAGAGCTGCTTACCATTTTGCAATTTCTCCGTTGTGCTATTAGACTCCAATTATAGTCTATTTAATTGTGTACATATGTATCTATGTTAGAGCAGTCTACAAGCACTACCCTACCAAAAACCTGAAGTCTTGCACAATAAGGACACATTGATTTTGATAATGCCCGCCACCTTAGGTCAGGTTCCTGTGGTGATTCTACGAATAAACTTCAAACCTTTATAACTTTTGCACATGGACTTCAAATACGGCATATCTTTGGTAGGTTGGAATCCCCTGTTAGTTGCTAACGTGGATCATTTGGGTGGGGTGGCTACAGCAAACACTGTTTTACAACAGCGGGACACAGGTGATGCAGTTGCAATGCTCCAGTCAATGGGTGAATCCACATTTGACAGCAGCCAGCTTGTCTTGTCAGCATGTTTAGGGTTTCAAGTGATTCAAGAAAAACTTTTGCAGGAGCTTCGCATTCAACATCGGCCTGCTGTGCTTGCAGCACTTCATGAGAGATCGATGGAGCTGCATCTTTGGCGCACTGCAAATGGTATCGGATCCAAACACACCAATGGTGTTGTGACACCTGTCAAAACATCACTAATCATCACTGAAAATGGCACATTGAGAAGATCTCGTGACAGTGCCCTCCAGGGTTCGGAAACCGAAGATCTGGAGGAGGATGAGGAAACTGAAAGTATTGACCTTCAGGAACAGGTGATCAAAACAGTACCAAAAATAGTTGCCTTTTACTGGTTGCCAGTAGGATCTCACAGGGAGTTTTGTAGACTTTTTCTTTTTAGAGTTCTTATAATGTATGGTGGGTTTGAACTAGGGTTTGAGACCAAAGAAACTTCTAAATGGAGCGATCCTATTGGTCAAGAGGAAAGTTCTGGACCCAAGGAGTTTACATTAGGGTCCAGGTTCGATATTTGAAAGATTGAACTGGTGCTAATGTGGCATGACTTTCCTGCTACATCTGGACAGTATTCTTCTAGTTTGAGAAACCAATTTTCAAGCCTGGGTCCAATCTTGAGGTTGAAAGTATGGTCTATTAAGTGGTATTTGGATTCCAAGTTTATTGGACCTGGATTCTAATGTATACCCATCCTTAGTTGTTTTTGAAATCCCCTCCCCCCTCTTCAAACTACACTTGAATGCATAGATATGACTGCATAGGCTGCAGATCAGTATAGTACAGAATGTGACACAGAAGTCCTTTATAAGTTGACTTTGGAGTGCAATGTGATAAACTGGAACTTCACTTGAAAGCCACCTCAAAGAGGTGGGTCTAACACAAATCCGGGAGAGCATGACACTTCAAGATCTCACAACCCTTGATTTATTATGCTTATTGTGGAAAAGGGCTCATATGGTAATGAAATAGCATATGGTTGACATCCTGGTCGCATGTGTTTTTACACTACATTTGAGGGCCTGTGATCACACAAGATTTAATTTTAAATTTTCATGTTAGAGCTTGCGGATGAGTTTCAAGGGGTAATCAATTTCATGGTTATGCCCCTTCGCCATAGTGTAAATTGGAGCTTACTCTCAACAATTTTCGTGTGGACTGAAATGCTTACATTGGTGTGTTGGGATTGTATATGTGTAATGATTTAGGTGGCATGGCTGAAGACAGAGCTTTGTACTGCCCTTGAGGTCAGCAAGGCAGCAACACACAGGTAGTCTCTACTTTCAAGATTAGTTTTACAAATTGTGTGTTGTGGTGGTGATGATGCATTTTCATAAATTGGGAAGTTTGTGGCTAAATTGTTTTTGTATGCAGGGCTGAGGAATTGGAGATTGCTCTTATGGAGATGGTGAAAGAGGACAATCGTCGTCTGCTTTCAGCTCAGGTGTGCAATGGTGCCTATTTTGTTCGTTGTACCTTTGTTTTTGTTTGTTTGATCTATCATTAACCATCCCATTGTTACTTAGCCCTAAAAGGATGCAGGTGCTCAATGTACAACCTATATCAGAATCTCTACGAGCCTCACCAAGTCTAAAAGTGATGTTGGAATACTTTTGGGTTTGAGGCTTTAGTTTATACAATAATCTCATGGCAAGGTGGAAATAAATATTACTCATATGTAATCATGATGATCAAAATAGAAACTATGTATCTCCATCCAAGGGGACCCAGTCTGTGAATTTTAACCTAAAACTTGAACATCTCTTTCAAACACATGTTTTTTGGCTGTGCATTCTTGAATCCACCTAACTCACATCACTCAAATGTGGATAAGTAACAAATCTGACATATTACTTATGTTGAGAGAAGAGGAGAGTATATTTGGCACTTATCAGCACTGGCTCTCATTGAGTTGTTATTGAGGCAGGTGGAGAAATTGGAGGCTGAAGTTGCCAACTTAAGGCAGGCGCTTTCAGATAAGCAAGAGCAAGAGGCAGCTATGGTCCAGGTGAGGCTGTGGTTCTGATGACAAGTCCAAGTGTAGTTCCGACTTTCCATGTGTAGACTCCTTGATGTAGTGAACATCTATTTTTCATGCTTTGAATTAATGTACACCAAATTGTCCTAATGGTGTAGGCCATAGTAATTTTCTAGAACCCACATAGGCCTTACAATAAGGCCACAGTAATTTTCAACCCTGATCTCGAGTTCAAAATTAGTATGTCCTATGTTAATTGTTTTTGAAGATATTAATGCTACTTTTGTCCAAGTTCTTGATCACTCACTTATCCCATGATGCAAATGAGACATCGGTGGTGGTGGATAGCCATGAATGTAATTGACTTTTTGGTACTTAGATTGGTGTTGGATGGAAGTCTCCATGAAGACTTAGGGGAAGACTTGGGGTGTTGGGCCCACATTATTTTCACCCTGACTAGACAATTAGAGTGGCCCACACTAATTTCCACCACACTGACAGGAAGATTTAGCTTAGTAACCTTGTGTACTCCTATTATTATTGACATTTGTTTTTTTTTTTCAGGTGCTGGTACGCATGGAGCAGGAGCAACATGTTGCAGAAGATGCCCGCCGCTTTGCAGAGCAGGAGGCTGAGGCACATCGCCTTGTTGCTGAAGAAGCACAGGTCATTGTCCACATCAAAATCTCACCCCTTTTGACCTTTTGACAAATCCAACTCAGGGAACTCTTCAAGTATGGCCAATGTGGATTTGTGCAAACCAACCCATACACTTGTTCCTTGTTGGATGCCTAAACCCTTGCCTCCAAGGAACTAGTGTATGGGTTGGTTCGCGCCCCAGCCGGCCAATGTGGCGGGCAACGTACCCTAAACGCTTGAGGGTTTTCAGCAATTTCAAAAGTAACTATCAACAGAAGGTCGCAGTGTAAAGGAGAAACTCTTAAGGCAAACTTTTTCACAAAGGATCAGTACCCAAATCTACAATATAATCAATTGGTGCTTGGAGTGAGGCACAATATATTTATTTGTGCATTTCAAGAGGGTCATCATTCGAAAATATAGAATGCTATCCATAAGAATAGCATGCTATTCTTGTGTCAAAAGCTGCTATTTGTGTTTCTATAATCTTCGTTATTGGCCACAGTACAATAGGTATGGTGTGCCCAACTTTGACAGCCCATTAAAAACAAAGAATATTCTTCATTGTGGTGGGGGACTGGGCTCTAATAAGCCTTAAGCCCTTTATCCTACCCCCCAAAATTTTTTCAACTGCCTTGGATTTACCCTTGAAACCCCAGCCGGCTTGCAAAGGTGAACAGAGAGACCAAATATGATCACGTAGGGTTTACATTAGAGTCCATGACTAAAGATACTCCAAATAGAGCAACCTTATTGGCCGAGAGTAAAACTGAGGAACCAAGGAGTTTACACTAGGGTTTGGGTCCAAGGTATGAAAACTGAAGTGGCACTAACGTGGCATCACTTTCCTGCAAAATTTCAGTGCTCTTCACTCAAGAAAATACTCCTCCTAGTTTGAGAATCCAATCTTCGAGCTTGGGTCCAATTTTGAGTCGGAAAGTAAGGTCCTTTTAAGGGGTGTTTTGGACCCCAAGTTTCTTGGACCCTAAGTTTTGTTTGCACCCTTCAGCACTTAGGGGTTGAAATTCTTGAGGTGTATTGGTGCTGATGAATGCATGGGTGATGTTCAGAGAAAAGCTAGTAAAGCAGTCGAAGAACTTGCAGCAATGGAGAAGAGGGTGGTGATGGCAGAAAGTATGCTGGAGGCAACTTTGAATTTTCAATCTGGTGGTGCTCCACAAACATCTCGACGAGGCTCAGACACAATAAAAGATAGTGGACCCAAGGGCATAGCCCGTTCTCATAGTTCTCCTGCCGCAAAGTAGGTGCCTTTGAGAGAAAATACATACTAAGTGTATTTGATCATCAATGTCACATATGGCCGTGTTTTGATTTCCTCTTTGTACTAGATGTACTCCATGTAGTTTCAAGCTTAGAAGTCAAAAAAATGAATGTTTAAGACTAGGTGAGGACTTGTAGAAATGGTGTAGATAGGTTGTACAATGGTTAGGACCCTTAGACCTTTAGGGTTTGGTGTTGTAGTTTTGTCCTACAAATTTGTGACGAGAGAGGTTTGGCATTGTCTTCTTTGTTTGTTCATTTCCGTGGGTCTGGGTTTAGGCAAGATCCCGACTCAGCATGGGCGAGGCGGAATAGCACAGGCAAGGTGGAAGGAGCAGACGAAGTGCCAAACAATATCCCAAGCAAACCCAGCATTTTTGGCCGGGGATTCTCATTAAGCTGGAGAGATAAAAGCAAGGTATGGGATCCACACAAAAAATTCCATGTTTTTGAGGATATTCTATGAAGTGTTTTTTAACTGGAAGAGCCTCCATTGGATCAGTGTCTGGGGTGGTTTTGGGCAAAGTCAGTTGAGATTCAAGCGTTTTCAAGTCCAACCGGTTACATGTTGATATCTTTCAATTTTCCTTTATTAAATTAAGGTAAATTCTATAGATACCTCTAAAATGTTTGTGGTTTGGCTAAAGTATTGAACTTGAACTAGTCATGTCTCAAACTCAACCAGCCCATCTGTAACTAGTGGTCAGATCTCCCTGTTCATAGTGTGGGGTACTGTTCATTAGAAGATTGATTTGGCCTTCAATCATATGCATGCACTTAGGGACCTACATATCTTTGATCAGCTAATTTGGCGTTTACAATGATATGAACTCAGAACATTGTTAATTAAGAAAAGTGGGTAGGCTTGTTTACCATGCGAGTGGATCAGATTGTGTAAAATAGGTCATATTTTAATCATTATGCCACATGTCATTATGTGATTGTTTGAAACATCTTAAAGATAAAGTGGAAATTGAATTGAGGCAGAGACATGCCAACCTGAATGTATCCAAGGGTCATTGCAATTTCTCAGTCGAGATCACATTTCTGGTTTTAGTTGTTTAAATTGTGGTCCTTGATCTCGAGTAAGATGCAAATTACATTTGGGTTGCAGGCTCTGGCTGTGAAGACAGGAATGTAAATAGCAACATTTGCAATAGTGATACTGATGAATATGTTTGTTGTATTTTATGATTGCAGCTTCATGTAGAAACTAAGGCAAGCGAGTTCGACAATCTGCTGGGTGGGGAGATTTTGTCTCCTGGATCTGGTCTACCTGTCTTGAAAATTGCAAATGGTCATGTGTCGGAAACTTCAAGCGAATTGGCACAAGTGTCAAGGGCTCATCAAACATCTGATGCCAATGGAAAGCAACCAATCGGCAAATCTGCCTTGACTCATATATAATTTTTTGTTTCATTCAATCCTGATTAGAGAAATTTATGTTTTGGATATTAATGCCTTCGATTACTCGCTGGCTGATTTGGGGTGTGCTGAGAAGTGGGATTCTACTGTGACATGTGAAGACCCTACAAGTGCACTTTTTTCCATTTTTTCCTCTTTGGATCACAATCACAATATTGGTTGGAGCAGCTTTACTGTAAAGAAATGCTCAGTCAAAACAGAGCAACATGATTAATTTCTAGACTGCATCCAGTCTGTTGAATAGAGGCTGAAGTGAGGTTTGAATTAGTAGGATTGTGACTTCTAGGTTTCAGAGTTCATTGAATAAATGCACTCACATTTCGAATCCTATTTCTTGTGCTTTGTTGTATGGTTGTGTGAGTAATGTTATGGTTGTCCAGATTCTTCTCCTTTACCTTCAGTGCCTAGTTGTGTGGGCAGGTGGGCAGATATTTGAAATATATAGCCTGGACTTTACAGTACAGTGGTAAGGTTGATGGAATCCATGTGCTAAAATAAAAAAAACGTCTGTATATGTGCACTCACCCTAATGTAGACACTTACCAGCAGTCTATTGAGTTCCCCTGTGCAGAAAATCTTTGAAAAATTGGTCCTTGATTGTAAGCACATAAGTCAGAAATCTTATGTAATATGGAAGGTGGATATTCCTCAAACTAACACTGAACCCACAATTGGTGCTATCTACCAGTATTTTACATTTGATGCCTCCCCTGTACTCCAATCATATTCATGTACTTATGTAAGCTGATACTCTCTCTTACATTTGAGCTTGGGGATCTCCTTACACTCCTGGTCGTCTGGATCTAGCCACTCCACACTTCCTTTACCCACGCTTGCTCCATCCATTTTGAATCTTCTCCAAGCCCTCTCCAATGACAGTGAAGTTGACCATCACAATTCGTAAAGCAAGAATCTTGATCATCCTGCAGAATTGCAGAAAACATAGGAAAACTTGGTCAGTGGTTGATGTACACTAGAATGGGTAAATGAGTACATTTGATCAAAACATTTGTAATAGTAGGTTGAATTAGAAACTCATTCTCAGATGAGGCACTGATGATGTACAAATGGTAGTCAGGTTCCGAGTGTATGCACATTGTTGTGCATATAACTCATTGTAATCACGCCTAGATGATGTTAAGAGCATGTGGGGATGTGTACTTGACCATATTGTCACTTGCAGGCTTCTTGCAGATGGATTTCTCATTCCAGGAAGAAGAGAATGATGGGCTTCAAATGATTGGAAAGCAGAAGGAAGTCACTGGATCCTTGAATCACGGTGCAATGTTTTTAAGCGGACTGGCACAAAGCCATATATATTGGTGAATTCCACACACCTTTTCAGAGGGTGATGAATGTGTGCGTACAAGTTGCATTTTCTCATCAGAATCATCGTGCCCTTCTTAAGCTGACTTGCTCTTCACAATTTGGTTAGTTCCACTGGAAATATGGCTTGTTGGAGCTCTTCCCTGTCACCAAGGAGGCACTGCAATTGCTATGTATTTGTGAGCTCTGAACAAATTTTAATCTGTCATATATCAGCATGACTTTATCCTGGAGCGGAATTGTTGAAGTCATGAAAAATCCAAGATGTAGGTGAATTATTTTATTGCCTACCAGCATTTTGGATTCAATACATTACTCAGATGAGAAGTTGCGTTCAATTGTCCTAACTTCAAATTTAATTTGAAGCATTGGGATTTTAACATCCGGAGTCTTTATTCTCAAATCTACTGCTCGGCCCATGAACACAATTCTTCCATTAGGTAATGTCTGTCAAGCTCGGTTTGTCAAGATGTATATATTAATCTAGACTATATTGTAGTAAGTCACACCACAGTACTCTTGCCATGCTCCCCGCCCTTGGGGTAGGACCTTTGATAACAAGTCGCGCACATAGCAAGGGTATAATCCTTTGCAAGCTGGTAAACTACATGATGGGTTGTTAGTCGCTAGAAATCATGAGAGTGCTTAAACCAACAATTTGGCTGATTTTATAAGCGAGGGTGAAAATAACCTAGGATATGGAAGCACACTGTCATAGAGAAGTAAAGAAACAATTTCATCACAGCATGAATATAGTACGCAACTTTTTTCATGTACAGTATTGTATTTAGTGTTACTTACTACTTGGAGTTACACAATGTTATGTCTTTTTATTGTTCCGGTAAATTTTACCAAATAAAGTAGTTTTTGTTCTATAATGTCCAGACAACCAATTTCATTTTTGTTGGAAAAATATGAGATATATAGATAGTTATAACATTATGTAATTCTAGATAGTCAGTGACAATAAAAAAAATATCTAGTGTATTTTCTCAATGTTGTCTTATATAGGCCACTGGGTAGCTACAAAGCAAGTTTATTATAGTGTTATTTTGTCCCTTCCTAGCCATTTCCATCCTATTCTACCCTATAGAGGGGGGTTGCTATTTCATGAGCATTCTCATGTCAGAGTGTACAGTCACAATTTTCATAGGTCTCTGATATAGGTACATAAGCGTTGCTAGTGTATTGGGCAAGGCTACCCTTAAAATAAAGTACTAGGACGTCCAATTGGAGCATTGTGAAAAGATAATCAGTAATATAATGATAAGTTTTATTACCTTGCTCTGGTTGTTCTAGAATGCAAATTGTTTTTAAAGTGTTCCACTAGCCAAATGATTAATTTTAATTTTAAAGCTTGGCTACTCGTATTTTCAATTAGTTGCATGCATAACTAATATATTTTTGGGAACATGATTCCTTGTGAAACCAAATTATGCACTACCCCAGAGAGTATATTGAGAAGTTGCACAAAATCTCATCCTCTTAGAAGTTCTTCAATAACTGGAATAGTTAAGCTAGCCCTGTAGAATTGAGCAATTTGTTTGTCAACTTTGGCTCCCATTACAAATTAATTGCACCTAACATTTGTAAATATTCTTTAGTACTTGCTTTAATAACTTGAGAAAAAAATTCACGACTTATAAGGAATCAAAAACCAAATTTGGTTGGAAGGTAAAGAAAATTTCATATTTTGGAGGTCCATGCACTATTTTGAGCCCACAATAAACTAGACTTAAACTCTTAGGTCTTTTAGATTTCACCAATTCATTAAAATAAGATGCAACCACCAACATTTGCACTCAGTTCATAAATTGGTATGTAGAGTATTTGCAAACTGCCTTTAAATCTATATACTTTTTGACTCCTACTCTAAAGTTCCAATGCACAAAGCGAATATGGATTGGTAATCCTAATTCCACGAATAGGCGTCTGGTGTTTTCTAGCCATGGTAGAAGACTGTAGTCACGAGAAGGTGGACCAATCGAAATTTGATAATTTAAATCAAGTACAATTTTGAAATTAAATAATAATTTAAAATTATGGCCATGTTCTCACATTGGTTGATGAAGAACGTATTTAATATTCAATTAGACCTACTGGTATCGTTTAAAGATTGAGGGCTTGAGGTCTACACGAGTATTTCATAGTAATAGTCTTGAATGACAAAGCTCATATAAATGTAGAGGAGAAAATTTCATCAATATTGGAAAAAATAAAAACTAGAATAGGAGTTCATTTGCATTTTGTATGTAGTTCTGGAGATTGAGGGCTTGTGGTGGGCACTAGTATTGCATAGATAGCGGGGAATGACAAATCTCATAAAATTGTAATAGAAAAATTCCATTAATATTGGAATTAAAAAAAATTTGTGTTTGTTTCTACTATGTATGAATTTTGGAGATTGAGGTTGAGGTCAGTCCCAATCTTGTGTTGTACTAGTGCTGAATGATAAATCATATATGAATGTAGAGGAGAAAATTTCATCAATATTATAATGATTTTTTTGAAAGAGGAATTCTTTTGCACTTTGTATGAAAATATGGAGGGCTTGTGGTCAACACTAGTACTACATAGTACTCTTGCTGAATGACAAAGCTCATATAAATGTAGAGGAGATCATTTCATCAATATTAATTTTTTTAAATAAAAAATGTTATTTAAGTATATTTGAATAAACCGCTTGTCCAAAATAATAAGGAATGTGCATTTCAATGGGCAAAAACATCAGACGACAACCACAAAAAGCAAGAAGATAACAACCATAACTTCAAGTGCTTGTATTCCATGGTCGCCAACCATCATATTTGTGTATGTTTGTGATCTAGTGTATATAATATTGACGGTTGGATTTGTCCAAAATTCATGCATAAATTCATATATACTTAAATCCTAGTTCAGTGCCTTGCATGTGACCGTATTAATATATAGTACTAGGGTTTAGCTCCTAAGCTCACAAGGCTACCTCACTCCTTGGAACATTTGTGTGAGCCAAGTAGCAAATATTTGAAAGTAATCACGAATATTCTTGTTATCATTAACAATTAAGTAAGATGATTTCTAATGCTTTGTCAATGGATTTGTTACATAACTTAAGTGGTAGCTTGGATTTAATCAACATATGAGAGCAAACACGGTGAAGTATATGGAAAAAATGCTCCAATATACTAAAACCATAATTTTTTTGGTCAAACATGTAAAAATTAGTAGCAAAATGTTGTCTAAATTGGATTTTTTTTGTTTCCCTCTATTTTTGTATTAGGTACTCAAATATAGAAAATCAAAATGAGATCTTCAAAACTTATCATTAAAAGTACTACTCAAAAGGTAATGGCTAAATCTAGTTTTGGATGTAGATGTCATGACCTTAAATATTTTGAAGTTGGAATATTTTGAAGTAAATAGCTTCCCTATTACTTGAATTCATTATAGACTTGAGGGCAACATTACAATTTTTTTTTAGAAATACATCAATTTAATATGATTTAATCATGTTTTAAACAAAATTTAGACAATTACGTGTTCAATATATCTACTTGCACACTTGCACCGTCTTCTCAAATATGTAGACTTTTCTTAAATTTATTTTTTTCAGCATAAATTGTTGGGCTTTGTAAATCAATATGTTTTTGAAATGTTTATGATTATTTCCTTCACAAAACTCAAAGTTAGTATACAGTTTTGAATCACTTTCACTTAACCCTATGCATGATAATAGAAATGTGTACTTGGCTGTACTTGCACACATATGCATGTCCTTAAGATATAAAAACTTGTGTCGTTCTTGATGGAAAGTTTGGTAGCGCTTAAATTAGTCACACAACTTTTTTGTTATTGAGGAAGAATTTAGTAACATTGGTTTTAACGTTTTGGTAACAAACTTTTGACATGATTCAAGTGGTATTTTGGACTTAGCTGGGATATGCATGTCCTTAGGATATATAAGCTTGTGTTGTTCTTGGTGGAAGCTCATTGTGAAGATTGCGAGGGTGGCAAGGGTGGTGAGGGAGCCAGGTAATTCTTTCCGCAATTTTCTTTGATATTCTAGCATCTGTTTATTGGTGAAAGTTTGTTTGTAAAGGGGCTATGTCACTACTCGTGTGCTTCTCATCATTTCGAACTTACTTACAATGTATCTCAGACACTATTAACTTAGTAAGCTAGAGTAAAAACCATGAAATAATATCTGCCTTGTTTTGGAAGCTGCAATTGCTTTAAAGCAAACAAAAGTCCTGATATCATCTCATGGCACGAACTTTTTGTGGAGTTGGAAGCGTCGACAATAGGGTATATATCTCCTTGCTTTTGTCAAATTAGCAAAAGAATTCTATAGTTAAATGATTTGTATGTCATAAGCTATTTTCATCTCAATACGGAATATCACATTGATTGTGTAATAACCTCTGACTTTTGAGTGACAACTACAACCACAATTGATTCTTTCTATTGATTCCTTAACTGCACAGAAACCTCATCATGCATGTACTTGTGAAAACCTCATCATTGAGTAGGTGTGCACAAAACTAGTTGAATGTTAGTGTTCACACCTACCGTGTGAAAGTAAAAAATGTATTAACAAATTTTGCAATTATAAAATGATACAAGGTTCAATAAGTGAAGTTCTATATATTAAAATGCTATAAAGAGCCTACTTCCAAGGTAATTGAGCAAGAATAATGAATTGGCTTGCAGTCCCAACAAAGCATGGTGAATAGTTTGTAAGATTTATGTTAGAGTGTGCTACGATAGATTTCAAAAGGTTTCATTAGAATTGAACAACTTCTATCATGGTATCAAATCTTGTCTACTTATTATCTCTAAGTTTATCTTTACACACTCATCATGTGTCTTGGAACTTGACACTTGATGAGCTAATTACAAACTAACTTGATTTTAAATACATTATACTGTCACCAAGAGTCCTTATTTGACACTTTAACCAATCATTCATAACAAAGAAATAGGGATAGATTTGTCTCGTCCTTGAAACCATGCTTACATTATGTTTTTTTCATATTTGGTACTTGCCTCTCTCATGTAAGTGCTTCTAAATCTCCTTCATGGAGATCAATTCCATCTAACTATGACACCTCTGTCATTGATTCACAACCTCAGGACCTTCGGGAACCCTAGGACCCTTTTTTGAATTTGTTCTCTCCAGCTCAATGAAAGAGCACCCCCTCGGTAATAGGACAGCATACCTTACCACTTCAAATACGGGTGTTCAATTAAGGATCGACCGCATAAGGCCCGAATACCGTGCTTGAATCACTTACTCCCAGAATGTTTTTTTCCAATCACTGGTCACCATACATGTAGCCGTCTCACTTTCAAAAACTGACAACGTTGGACAATAGCGAACCTCAGATTATACACTACACTAAAACTTGAAACTGTTTTTTCAAAATTGGTCATCGATGGACTGAATTCACATTGTTCAGGCTGTTCCGAATCTTTCATGATGTGGAATCGACCGCGACGGCATTTTGTAAAACGGTTCATAGTGTCAATAGTCATCAATCCTCGGGGACCACTTCCCATTCCTGGTCGTCTGGATCCATCCATTCCCACAATTCCTCTGCCCAGTCTTCCTCCATCCATGCATTCTCCCCATCTTCACCTCCAAGCATAAAAATATACTTCAAGCCCTCCCCAATGAGAATGAAGTCGGCCTCCACAACTCTCAAATCAAGAATCTTGATCATCCTACAAAATTCCGGAGCACACAGGATAGGTTGTCAAAGGTTGAGGTTATATGGATAGTTGTGTGTACATTCAAGAGAGGATGGGTTAGAAACTGATTCTCAGGTGAGGCAATGACATTGAACGTCAAATGGTAGTCAGTACTTTCAGAGTAGTTACATAGGTGCAGATTGTCAGGCACAAAAAGGTGTGAACGGAAAACCGGGATGTGTACTTGAGCATATTGTCAGTTGCAGCTTCTTGCAGATGGAGACCACAGAATGGTAAGGGGAAGCTTTTGATCTCCACTCTTATTTTTTTAGCCTTATTTTGATGTCAAAATAAAAACTACAAAATCGTAAGCGTATCTTATGTAGCTTAATTGTCGGAAATTAGGATGATCCACAAATTACTAAAATGCAGTACTGGAAGCATGAAACGCTCTAAACACAAAGCCATATCGGTGAATTCCACACACCTTTTCAAAGGATGATAAATGTGTGCGTGTAATTCGTATTTTCTCATCAGAATCACCGTGCCCTTCTTGACCATTGAGTTCTTGACCTTCTCCGTCAGTTCAACCGGAAATATGGCGTGTTGGAGCTCTTTCCCGTCAGTAAGGAGGCAACGGAATTGCTCTGTATTAGTGAACACTGAACGAATTGTCCATATGTCATATATCTGTTGATAGGAAACGCACATAATCAGCACGACCGTATCCTGGAACGGAATTGTTGAAGTTATGAATTATCGAAGAGGTAGGGAAATTTACTGGCTGCCAGCATTTCAAAACAGGTTTGCCATGATATAATATTATTCTGAACTACACTGCAGTAGGTAATGACATGCGCACGCGTAGTTCAAGCTTATATGAAGTTCATGCCATTGGCGCATGACCATTGACAACAAGTCACGCACAGTGCAAGCGCTGTATCCCTTGCAACGTGGTAAACTACGTCACGAGGCCGTCTGTTGTAAGAAACTACGAGTCGGCATATAATCAATTCAGTTACTGGCGATGATGAAGTTTTTGCAGTGGAAAAGAACCAAATGGCTCATTTTATGTATAGCCACGATGAGCTACGTAATGAACATGGGCTTTGAAGAGACATGTACATATATCTATACATCCCATTGAGGAAAAATACACATAATGATGATCCCTTGCAACTGGAACTCATTCATAGGAAGCTCGCAGTATAATAAATTCTTAACAGATTTACGATATTATACCACGTTACGAACATCTGCAGTAAAGTCCTTACTAGAGCATATAGTTCTCATAAATTTCGCACTGTAGTTCGTTAGGTGCGTCTATAACGACTATTTCTCCAATATAGAGAAACTGCACACCATGATATAACCTGCTTGTAAAGTAAACTAGTGGTTTAGGAACCTTATTCTAGAAGCTCTGGACAGAGTTCCTACGTTAAATTCATGATCAGTTTCAGGATGCTTGGCTTTGCAGCCACATAATTCCCTGTATTGGAGCGGAACTTGAGGCGCGTCCATGAGGTTTTATTTCCAATTCAGGCAAACTGCAGACCATGATACCTTCTTAGAACTTGTGCTAATTCTCTAGGGAGCTCAATCCAGAAATTCTAGACAGAGTTGGGATCATACACCATCTTGGAATTATCAGTTTTAGGATGATTCCCTCAGGAACATTACTCCCTGCAGTTGAGCGGTACTCGAGGCCGTTCAATAAAGTCTCCGCGCTGTAAAATTTCGCAGATGCGATAAATGAGTGCACAAGAATTAAGGAACATATACACGCACTTCGACGTGCATAACTTACTCGATCACTTCGAACAACCAAAAAAGAAATAAACCTCCAGACCTGAACGACTGGGGGAGAGAACTCGTCCGGGTCAAAGATTGGCCAGATGATGCAAGACAGTGGATCTATCATGTTTCTGATTATCTGCTCCTTCTCCTTCTCTTCCTCCTTGCTCACTACTGGCAAGCCCATGGTCGTGTATCCAACTCGTACGTACTGGCGTTCGCAACTGGTCTGCGAGTTCTTCGATCTGAATATCTGCAGCGTCGCCCAACCGGCTCTTGAATGGGAGCCTGAGTGGCGCCCTGACAGAATTTGAATTTCGAAGGTTCCCGAAGGATCCAGGTCTCATCTACCCAACACGTGATGATGGATGGATGAATATCATCCAGGTTCTGATATTGGTTTCGTTCTTCAAAATGTGCATGTTAATGCTAGCTGTCTATTGGAGTATGTTGTTGTTTGCTGTTTGTTGTTGCACTTATAATTTTTTGCCTCCGAAAAAATGAAAACACGGTGCAGGATTGAGATGCGAAAATTTCAGGATGTCAAAGTAAAGGTTCTCATTCTCTTTACGGTAAGTGAGTCTTCAACAAACATTACGAAACATGCAACTACATTGTATATATATATATATAGAGAGAGAGAGATGTGAAACTATTTATTGTTTATAGAGGCATATGGTATTTTATATCATTGTGGTAACTTTTCTAGTGACACTTCTTATTAATAAGTTCTTAACATTTGTCATCCCAAGTGGAATTAATGTCTCCAAACTCAACAACAATGGTCGATTTAGTTGAGCACACATTCCATACACCGTAGTTAGTTGCTCCCTCCAATTTGTTGCTTCCCGACATTGTAAAGCTTCCCTCTCCTACCATTCTCACCAACTTTGTTTGTGTGTGCAGGAAGGAGTGCTATACTCCAAAACTTCCTTCAATCTAGACTTCTTTTTTCTTTTCTTCTTTCATGCAATCTAGGAGTATAATTTTATTGCGTTCCTATTCAATATGTCTAACCCAAAAAATAACTACTCTTCTTATGTGCTAGGATCTACGTCGATCTGATTGAAGTTTCTTAGGTGTTGTTGATGTCTTCAACAACCTTCTAGCAACTAGTCTTGGAAATGTGTGGGTGATTCTCGAATGGAGAGGTTTTGAATCTAACGTCACAATGCCCCGAGCGATTCGAATGTCAAACTTCTCCTAGTCGGCTTTGATTACTTGACAGCACCCAAGCAGCCCGGAGTTTGCAACTCTCCAACCTCTTCACAGTTCAGAGCACCCTAGCGTCTTCAATTTCACAGCACCTCAACAATAGAATCTGAAATGTTGTTGTCACTTAACCAACACCACTCACGCCACACCTAAGGGACAGACTTCTGACTCTGATGCCATGTAGAAAACTCACTTAGACAATGTTGTCATGAGAGCAACTATATTGAACTGAGGTCCAAGGACCAATACATTTGAATATATGCATTTTGAGTAGAATACATGTATCTAAATTACTGGTATGTACATTGGTATTAGAGTGAAAGTAGGTGCTCACTGGATCAGAGAGCTTCTAGATACTTTATCTACTACCACTTGCCTACAATGTAGGAAAACCTTTTGCATAATACTAAAGTTACTCAACATAGTAACTCTCCAGGGTAATTGAGTATAAAAGAGCTGATAATGATGTATGTTTGTTTCAACAAAATGATGTTAGGTTTACATTTAGTGTTGGTGACACTACACGGGTGGTTTACAATGAGTATTGAGCAAGACAAAGAGGAATTGGTGACACTGAATACAACATTTAGTGTAGTAGCAAAACACATGTGATTATCGATCGTAACATGAATAATTACTGTGAAAATCAGGATCCACAGAGCAGCCGGTTGGATGCATGTCCTTGAAGGTCACAGTGTCTTCATTCATTGTCACGAAGTGCAATCAAGAATTTAAAGATCATTATCAACACGCAAGAGCATCAAAATTTCCTCATTCCCTCTTCGACCTAAAATACTAAATGATCGAAGCGTCCGGCTCCATGCGAGCTGGATATGGATTCCATATTTATTATGCTATTGGTACTAATTATGTTGACCATTTTTGCACAAGGTCTTACAAAACCAACCAATTGGTTTGTGCTTCGATCATCCCTGTTTGGAAAACATCCAGTGGAACGCCTCGATGAATTGATCATTATTGATTCGGAGACAAGATTTCACTAAGAATTACAAGCGGATTGGTGCGCACAGCTACAGGTGCACCCTACATCATAACTTCGTGTAATTCAGAATTCAGAGAGCACTGGGCAGCATGTTGATTGTTTGTCCACAATTTGCATGAGAGGTTTCATTTGTATGGATCAACAACACGCAAGAGCATCAATTTTTTCTCTCTCCTCCAATCTACAACATCTCCTCCCGTGTTGATTAAGGTGATGTCCACTAAGCAACCACACCAATCTAATGTTACCCAAGTTTATGGGAGTTCGATATACACCTACAATCATTCAGTTAGGTGGAGCACAAATAAAGTTCAGACTTGGACGTTACCAAGCACTGGAATGTGATGATTGTTACGACATCAGCCAAGAGTGCAGATGCAAATCGAGATTCATTTGCAAATCCAAAATTATGGTCTAATTTTTAAGTAATACGTGAAAATGGACCAAACATGCACTTGCAGAGTGATGAGATTAGATCTTCATCTCCGACCTCCTTTGTACCAATCTGAAAAGCAAGGGCGAACCAGAGAGACCATAATCATTTATAGTGTAACATAAGATGATGTTTATCTATGAAGGTTGGCTAAACTGGGATATGCAGGTTTAAATCTAAATGAAGAGAAAAAAACTCACGAACATGAGTTGTGAAGGTACATTAGAAGATACACCTGTGAAGTCAACTTTAAAGTTTTACAACAGAAACAGCTTGGGAACAGCTTCATCATGTTTAGAGATAATGAATCGTGACAACCATGATGATCTCATGTTTTCTTCATGAGCTGATTCAAACATAAGGTGTTTTTTTTGTTGTTCTTTATGCTTCAATCAGGGACTCATCTATCTTCTTTATTGCTTCATAATCTAGATGAGTCAAGACATGAACGGTTAATTTGTTATCTAGGTAATTTAGAGTCTGCACCGATCGACTGTCACCAAGGACCTGAGCCTTTAGCCAGATTAATTACCTGGATGTGTAATATAAAGACTTGCGTGAGCTCCCGAAGCCCACCGCGGTTGCGCTTGTTTCGCCACAATAACCATCAATACCATTAAAATGAAACCTCTAGTCGTCATCTTGACAGTTCGTAGCTCTTTGTTTTCTGAACAGAAACAAATCCAAGCAAATGGTTCACCTGTCAGCAACCACTTTGGCGTGACAGAAAATTATGAAAAGCAAGAGTACGTATTAAAGCAGCGATGACTCTTCTTTCACAACACCTTCTCTGATGACAATTCGTGAACTCTAGACATTCTCACCTGCACTAAAAGATTATACGCATAGAAAGTACACTACCTACGTTTGCAAAGCGAGAATGCAAGGAGAAAGGTGAGGAAGACTACACAGAATGCGAAGGAGAGCAACAACCTGGAGTGCAAAGTGTGAGGAAGCAAAGAATGGGAGTGACATGGAGAACGGCAGCAGCCTTGCTTTTAATACTGCAAGGAAAGGCTTCATCCACCGAGGCTCTGGGATTTGCATCCTGTTGAGCAGACATTGGCCAGGGCACCACTTGTGCAACCCTACCGCGACAGGCAAAAGAGTGACGTCGACAATGTCTTCTCAACTAGATGCAAATCTAGCCTCTGCAGTTGAATCTCGAATTTCCTCGATGGGTGAAGCTTTATCCTCTATTCAAGACAGGGTGCGGTCATCCGTGATGTCACTGGTATTCTGTGCTCCCTTGCACTCCAGCTTGCTTTGCTTTGCAATTTGGGTACTCTTGCTAACCTTTCTTCTATGCATTCTCCCTTTGCAAAATTGGGTAGTTTACTTGTTATTCGCATCCAGTGCAGATGAGTACGACTTAAGTTTAGAGATCATATCATCAGAGAAGGTCTTGTGAAAGAAAAGCTTTAGATCTGGAAACACACCTTGACGAGAGAATTCTACTTTTTCGCTTCCAGCTTCGAAATTGCTAGGTGAATGCTCCAGAAGAATTTGTGTTCCCAATTGTTTGTAGGGCTCTAGTGGATTCAGACCAGGCCATGTAGGCCATAGTTTTTTCCTACTTTCATTCAAAATATCCATTATCCTATCCTTGTCGTACAATATGACTCTTCAAGTGGTTTTTGTTGATTGAGTGGGAAAGGCAATAGGCAGGTAGAGATGGTTACAACTTCTCACGGTTGAACGTCCCAACAACTCCACTAAAGGACAAGGGCTATATATCAACAATAGGTGGAGATTTTTGGGCATTGTCTTAGCAAGAGATGTAGGAGAAATATAGCTAGTTAAGTTTATAGCAATGCACGGAAGTCAATGTTGAGCTTTACCTTGATAAATTGAGTCAATGAACCGTAGGAGAGTGTTATTAACGTGAAGAGATCGTGAGAGTATGATGGAGTTAACATTGCAAGGTCAAACAAAATATACTTAGAGAGTGATGCTTGCGACATGGGAGAAAGGAAGTCATGAGAGAGAGAGATCATAGGCTATCAATACAAGAATCAAAGTCAGCATGAATGACCAAGTGTAGATTGCAATATAATCCCCTATATACAATATTTGTATAGAGAAAACAAATGTATTGCAATAAGGTTCAAGGTTTGTTGTGTAGTACTATAGGTTGATAGCCGGTCTGGCACAAAGTTAAATCTAAAAGTAAATGTTAGATTATTTGGAAAATGATAGGCACATTTTGCCAAAATTTCTTTAGTTTTACCCTACGTTTTTGCCAAAATATGGTAATTCTCACACTACACAAGCATATGTAGTGTTAATAATCCACTCTAGGGTATTACATAGAGGAGGGGTTCACATTATATTCCAAGTTGTCCGTAGTCATCGCAAAGAATATGGGTCAACATGACATTGCAAGACTATATATGTACTCGGAGCTTGGTCTACGTCCTTAATAAATTTTTGGACCTCAATTCCACATAGACAATGCACTTATTTGGAATTGTGTTCAATTGGAGAAAGTTGGCACATGCAACAAAGTACTATGCCCAGGACTAACTTTGTGTTTTGAGAATTTTGTGAAAAATATATTAACAAATGTCAGCAAGCCTTTTCAAGAAGTGAGGAAATTTGAAGAGAAAATGTGTTATGAACATATTTTGGAGCTTGATTATGCTACAAATAATTTCTTTGGAGTTGTGCTAAAATAAGAAAACTTATGCAATCAAACATAGTACCACCTCCAACAACAACCAAAATCCAATTTGAAGTTGTTGTACAAAAGATATGGACAAATACATGCAAGAGGACTACCGAGGCTCCATCTCTCAAGTTTACAAATCCCACATGAATTGTAGACACCTCATGGGGAGGAATTATATACTAAAACTTACTTCTAATATAATATGTAATGCAAACACCTTATACCTATTGGATGGAGATTTGTGAACTAGTTGAAATTACAAAAAAGTCATCGGGAAAGTGTTTGAGTATTTGAACTTATTATTTTGAAGAGCCGGATTGGCTATCAACCTATGGTAGTATCCCAATGTACCAACAAATCATAGCATGGAGACAAGGCATTAAGGTTTGCAAATAACATGGCAACAAAATAAAGAAGACGACAACCCATTGTTTGATGTTTGGGAGGTCCTAGGAAGTGTAGGCCACTCATTTGAATGCTATGGGATGTTATGGTCCCAAGATACACTTAAATCCATAGGCTATGAGCGCTTAGGTGCCAATGTATATATGTGGATGAGGAGTCTTCCAATACATGTCTTCTTTTTCTTTTGGCACAATTGAAAATTCAATTGCACAAGAGTAACCAAAATACAACCAAACTTGGGTGACGCAACGCAACCCAAGTGGAGATCAAGAAAGTCTTCCAATACATGTCTTGATTGGAGTATATATTCTCATTTGTCACGAATCAAAGCACATGCACTACCTTAGTGCGAGGTGTAGGTTTCAATCTTGATCCAATGTACTTCACACTTTGTTCATTTTAGAAATTGTCCTATCAATATTGGGATTCCAGCATTGAGACTTTGTTACACTCTTGTAATGCCTATTGCGTGTAAGCATGGTAAAGTGGACCAAAAAATGCTCCAGTGTAGTCTTTTTGGTCAAATGCTTAGAAGTAGTAGCAAGATGTTGTTTAAATTGGATTTTTTTTCATTTACCCCTTTATTGTTGTCTTTAGTGCTAAATATAATATATCAAGATCAGATTTTCAAAATTCATAATTCAAAGTAATGCTCAAAAACGAATGGCTCAATTTGGTTTTAGATGTAGATTTCATGATTATAAAATTTTTGAACTAGGAATTGATGATTTTACATGATTCAAAAAGACTCCAAAATGGTTAGAGAGGGTTCTTCAACCGCTTCAACACGTGCTTATAGATTTTCTCATGTTGATTCATGATATGCTATGTATCTTAACCCCTAATCACTCAAGTTGTTTATCTTCAATTCATCAATCGATTGAAAGCTGTGAATTCCCCTGTGGATTCTTGTTCTCAAAAGACATTTCACCTTAGTAGAAAGTTGCGAATGATGATGTTCAGTTCACATCCATTTACGGTTGTAATATTCCAAAATCGTTTGGAGCTTCATGATTCAAATTTGAAGGAGCTACACTTCAAAACTTCATAAACCAAGGACATGACATAGTTGAAAGTCCAAATTTTGTGAAATTGTCACAAAATTATGTGCTTTCAATCTATGGAAATTCTACAAACAAAACAAACCACATGCGAGAGTTATAACAAAACTTTTCACTTTTAGTACAAAAGTTTACAAAGAAACCCAACTCACCCAAAAAAGCATGAAGAAAAACATAATTATTGATTTTTCAAGGCAATGAAGTTACATTATATGTAGAAAAGGTGTTCCTACGAAAGCTTCAATTTATATCTCAATCCATTCAAACTACCCCTCCTATCCATAGCCTCAAAGTCAAAAAGTGATCACTTTTGATTCCTTGGTTATTTAGGAGTTTTGGAGGATTATGTAACAACTTGGACATCTCTTTATATTCACATAGTTTCCCCCCCCCCCCCCCCCCCCCCCCTCTCCTAAGGGGTTGTTTACACTAAGGACCACGAAGTCGTCCCAAGGCCCTGTAAAATTTGTGATTAGCCGTTGAACTCGTCCTAGGACCACTTCGGGTTACACCAAGAAAAAATGGTCAAAGTGACCATGGAGTTTGAGGCTACTATAATACATATTTTAAGGCCTAGTATATTATCCACCGACATGGTCCAATGGGTTTTGCGGTGGGGGAGGCAAAACATTTGTTTTCGTAGAAAAAAAAGTCAAGGGCCCATGGCAAAGAAATATCTTTATAATTATATTTGAAGAGCTTTTTTTGGGGAAGAGAAGAGAAGATTCTTTTTTGGGGAAAAAAAAGAATTGTCACATTTGATTAGTTTTTTCAACACTACCCTTTTTGGACATATATTCCAAAATCCAGCACATTCACTTTTTGGTGCATGGTCATTCCTCTTGGTCCACATTTGGTTTACACCTAATGAGGGGCCCAAAGGCTTTGTAAATTGTTTTGTTTTTTGAGAAATCGGACATGGGAATTGGACCCTGAAGTCTGACCATGGAAAAATTCCATCTTCCAGTGTCCAACTTCATGGTCCATATTGTAAACGCGCTCTAAGTGTCACTCAAAGTGCTCAATCACCTAGATGTTCAAATGAGCTAGTATATTATCTTGGCTACCTTATTCCTTCAAATTGTGTTCAAATTGTCAATTGGTGATTTTAATACAAAGAGCAAGGGGGCATATTATAAGTTATGCAGTGGCAACTGCTATCCGTATTGGTAAACAACATCAGTTTACCATCATATCATCTTTACAACACCAACATCACCTTAACCCTTCACTTCCTAGAGTGTATTGTGATTTCATTACATCATTTAAAACGTAAGCTTTCTAGAGCCCAAATTTTATTTTATCTAAAGGAAAAGTTGTTGCTAATGATTTTAGGATCACATCAATATAGTAGCAATATTAAGTATTCTTCATAAAATGCTTATCGTGATAAATATAGTATACATAATAGAAATTAGAGTCCAAACTTTCAAGAATACATTATCATGAACAGACATACACTTTGAGGTAAGAAAAAGTGTCCATAAAAAATTGACAATTCTCAATCAAAATAATATTAAATTACTATATATATAGTAATCTATCATCAAAGAGAAAACTTAGTTCACTCTCAACTTTAAAATTTTCTTGTGAGCAACCATCTTGTTAATATTGGAATGGGATCAATTCCATTTGCCAAGAAAATTTCACGAGAAACACAATGATGTATGTTGTAACCTTCCTGGCACCTTTCTTTTGAATGAATTTGCCTTTAAGAGTCATCCATAAGCTGAAAATGGTCTCTCAGGAAATTAAGGGTTAATATCATCAGTATCCACGATTCACTAACATGGTCATTGCTTGTGGCACAAAACAACATTCAACAACCTCGAATTTATGGATTCGGACAAGTTCGCTGTCAAGAATGTCACCAATTGCAAATGCTCAAGTAATAACCCAGGCTTATTATATGGTCAATGAAAACTGAATCTACATTTAAATGCAATAATCCTACCGAATGTGGCCGGTACGGTGGACATCCAGAGATTCCTCAGCTCAACCTGCGACCTCAATATCCCAGTAGCCAAATCTCCACAGTCTAGATCCCTTCACTATTATTATCATAAAATTAACACTATACTTTGACAAATCAAAATTCCTCCCGGCCTGCACTCCCCTGCCAATTAAGACACTAAATCACAGGAGATCGCACAAACGATGTGTCTGAGTCCTAACCAAAGTAGCGAGGAACCGAGCCCTTGATGCTCTTCACTGTCTTGGCATTGATGCCGAACGACTTCTCCAGAACGGCGCTCGGAATGCCAGTCTCAAACACTTGGTTTGCAGTCATAAAGAACCCCGGGCTTTGTGAGGTCAGAGTGTTGAACGTGATGGCAGTTTCATTCCCAACGTTGAGCTGGAAATGCTGGGTTCCCTTTGGGAAGATGGTGAGGTCCCCAACCTGCAGGGTGGAAGCATACAACACATCGTCGTCACTGACGAAGCCCGTGTAGATCGATCCCTTCACCACAAAGAGGGTCTCTGCTGCGAGCGGGTGGGTGTGGACGGGGAGGACGCCACCAATGCCAAAGTCGAGTCTGAGGTGCGAGATGCCTTGAGTGTTCACCCCTGGAAACTCAGTCACAGTTGCCAATGTGAAAGAAGCATTCGTGCCAGTGATGGAAGGATCGGAAGCTGGTGGAACATCATGGACAGCACACAATGTCAGGGGCTCATGTTTTGCACCAAAAATAATAAGGTGAGTTTTTTTCTTTCTCCTCTTTTCTTATCTGCCATGGTAATGAATGCCCTCCTTGTGATCTAAGTCCATTGTTTAGGAAACATTTACAGCATGTCTTCAACTTAAAATCTAGATAAACCAAACAAGAAGCCATGTGGCATTCTTCATTGTGACTTGTGCAGCCCAGATACTCATAAAACCAAAAAAAACAAAACACTGTAACGTCCCACTATCGGAGATTGCAGTACAGGGAAGTGTTTAGTCAAGAGAAATGTGCAGCTAACTGCTGATAATTGACTGGTGTAATCTCTTGAATTTCAATACTACTTAAGTGAGGATCAACTCCACAAATTGATTAACGGGTACGTATGCCATGGTTGTGCACTGGTGCTTATCAAGGCTGACATTAGAGCAATCGTCCGCAGCTTCAAGTAAGATACTTATAAAACACATGGACCTTGAGTTATCCATAATTGCGGCAATTAATTACCATAGCCAGCCGGCCCGCTTCGAAGACCCGTGAACAGGAAGTCCGCCGCGGTCACATTCGATCGCGATTTGCAGGGGTAGCCATTCACACGTGGTGCATTCGCAGAGAAGTCAGCCACACAGAAATCTTGCAAGGGGTCAGGATCGGAAGCGTGAACCAACACTTCATGATGCGCAAGCAGGCAAGAGAATGCCAAGAGGATCATCACCCAAGTGCCGCGTCCGTTGAGCTCATGCACGCTCTCCATAGCTGAAAGTCAAACAGTCGCAACAACGATCAATGGACCAAAGTCGAGTTCTGAGTGAGACTTTAGATCCTCCAATGACTTTCAAATGAGCTGCCGATATGGCTTGGAGAGGAAGAAATCGAGAACAAGTGAGGAGTACGAGATGAACTGACTGTATATTACCACAGGTTTTATATACATAGCAGGTCTTGAACTGCTGAAACCAGGACAGTACTAGTGTGTGCTAATAGCTTGGTGCATGAATTTCCTAGTTAACAGGAGGAGCTTTCCAGGGAAGTGTCCCTCATCACATGCGCACATGAAGTCATAAACCGAAATTTCTAAGCAACCGAATGTGGTGGCCATGTGTGCGTGTCCCTGTAACTAATTTTATTAGAGTCAAAGATTATGTTTCGGAGTGTGCTTTTCCCCCTCAGCATGCCGGGCCAGGGCTAGATGGCCTATCTCTTTGAGCTGGGCCCATACCGTTATAACCAGAGGTGAAAACGCAGGCCATTCTATTATAGCGTTTATATTTCTTTATTATTTGGGAAATCTGACCCCAAAATCAGAATTAGAGGTGTCGAATTAGAGTAGGGAACCCTGCTTTAGATGAATAAACCACATGCCTATGGAGATGGAGATCGTGTTTTTACTAGACCTCTTTTACCTTGGTAATAGGGGTGGGGGCCTAGCTCAAAGGGGTGGTTGTGTAGCCTTGGCCCTCCACATGCTAACTCTGAGACTTTGGTTATGAAGGGAAGCAACCTAGAGTTACATTTCGGTAGTCAATCTAATTTAATCCTACAATTGTGAAGAACTGTAGAAATTATTCCTTAAATTGTGAGTGAATCTTCACAAGTCTCGCTTCTGGGTTAGAGACAAGTGGATCAAAGGCTCATAGGGAATTATTATTTCAGACGAGCGTTCCTCTCCTTCATCCAAAGATAATGTTATGAAATTGTCTTTAAGTCAGTGGCCACCTTTTTAGATGCATTGCAAATCAACTTCAGCTTCAACAATCCCAAATGATTCTATTGGGACACATGTGGAATAAATTGACTACAAATCTAAAAGGTGATTGTTTCTAAGAGTGACACTTTCAAGAAAGTAACAAAGCCAAGACACATTCAAAAATTCAAAAAAAATTCAAAAATTCAAAAATTCAAACAAAAACTCCATGGATCCACAAAATTGTGAAGACAATTAAACAATTAAAAGTCTACATAGGTTCATAATTTTTTTAAGGATTTTTTATTGCCCACCGGGGAGGTCCAATACTACATTGAATCTCCCATTAAGCGTGTGTGGTACTAATTCCCAAAACATGCACTAACTTATTTACCAAGTCTCAAAATTAGCGATGTCTAAATTTTTTACTAACCAAAATTAAGTTCATAAACACATGCTCACTTATTATACATTTGAAGAAAATTAATGCATGCTTGAAGGTGCTTTGAAGCTTGAGATCACAACTCTAATTATCATTCTCGATTGTGCACCAGCAACAACAACTACATGCATTGAAAATAGGCATGGTAGCATTGCTACGCATAGAAATTTGGCAAAAAAAATGGCGAAAACATTTTGGGTTCCCAAAGGCACTATTATCCAACCCTCACTAAATGGGATAATCAGTGTAGTGGATACTTGGGTGAGAATTGTCACAAATTCAACATTATAGTAGGTGAGAGTCTTTTATTAAATGACTCTATTTTTCTTGCACCGCCTCGTCAAGCAGGCTAATGCTAAATTAGCCATTATGATTAGCCAAATTTAGTGCTCTTCATAGATCATTTTTACATCCTTCTTACACGTCTACTTTGATTGGTCAAAGTGGTGTTATGTTTTGTACTTACTTTAACATATGATTGATCGTTTTTAGTTTTGACTTACTTAATGCACCGTCGCACTCAATGCTCCTTTTTGATGGGTCCACCTTCATTTCATCTGATGAGTTACTTGTTTTTTGTGCCTTTCAATGTGATGGACAACATCAAAAACTACCTTTCAAATGACGGGTTGAGAAAATCTTAATATTTCATACAAAATTAAAGATCAAATCATATTCTTTCAAGAATAAATGTAGAGAAATTTGAACTTCTTACAATATTTAGTCCAAACCAAGAATTCTCCAATCCCTTAGATGCTTGCACATGCATGACGAGTAATAAACACCAAACTAGTTGGAGGAAAATGAAGAGCCTCCCATCTAGCCGTGACCGTAGATTTGTGATCATTGCTTTTCTCGTCAGCGACGCTATCTTGTGAGCGATGAGCGGTGAGCGGTGAGCAGAAAATTTGAAATTTTTGAAAAAAAATTGATTTAAAAAAAAAATCAGAATATTTGACTTAATTCTTACACCGAGTAGGACTCTTCGTATGGTTTCTTTACAAATATGACTAAAAGTAGATGGTACGTTTAACTGTGGATGGTGCCTATAACCGTGGAGTGAAAGAAATTATAAACTTTTGAAAAAACCATCCATAAAAAGAAACGGAAGAAAACGAAAAAACAAATTTAGAAAAAAAAATTCCAAAATAATAGGGAACATAAAATAAGGGATAAGAATGTAAATTAAAATTTTAAGTATTTATCCACGAAAACTCAAAAAAAGGAAAACAGATAATAAAAAAAATGATTTTTTTTTGTCAAGGTCCTTTCGGATCCGAGACAAGAATATTCTATAGTCACAATTGAGAATAAAAAATAGAGAAAAATGGTCATAGGGTCTATATCATACATTTCATTGAAAAATTTGAAGAATAAAAATTCAAATTTTTTGCTCACGGCTCATTGCTCACCGCTCACCGCTCACAAGATAGCATTCTTGCTTTTCTCGTGATCACATGTGTACAATTTTTGCACACTTTTGCAACTTGTTCTCAAAACCCATGGTGAGTTAACATGAAATTCCTCACATGTAGAGCATTTCATATAACCATGTGTAGGCCCACTATGTGGTCTCACATGCATGAGCCATTTCTTGCCAATTATTTTCAAAGATGACCTAAACCTCCTTTCATATGTATATGCATGAGCCCTTGTAGGTGAAGTTGTTGAACTTCTTCGGAGTCGAATAAACCCCTGGAGAGTGCACTTAAAGTTAAGATTAGGAATACACGTGAGTGCGTTTTAATGGCATACCCCCTACATTACTTGGCCTTAAATTAGTTTTTAAATTAAGACTTTTTAAGTGCCAAATCATTACGTATATATCTATCACTTGGTATAAATTTCAGGACGAAAAGTTCTTAAAAATTATTAAAAAAAATGATAGAAGTTTGAACTAAAATGAGTTTTTTTTGCTTCAAAAATAAATTTAAAAATATTTACAATTGATTATTTTTCAAAATTTATACAACAAGAACTTTAGATTGTGTTTAACAACTTCATATTTTTTGTACAATTTTTAGATGATTTTTTAGTACATACATAGGGGGGTCAAAAGTACGCACTCACGTGATTCCTAGTCTTAACTTTAAGTGCACTCCCCGAGAATAAACCATTATCAGAAGGTGAATGTTCACTGCTTAAAAATGGCTTGTTCGCTTGACTTTGTGATGCAATTTGTACAACCCATCCTTGATTGATTAAATTGTAAAACTATTGAAAATTTAAAAAAATAACTTATGTTAAAAATAACACAGAGTGAAATACCACTTTAATAAATAAAATTTTATAAGGTATTGTTTTTCTAATTAAGGTTTCCTGGCCGAGAAGTGCGTGCTGTGCTATTGTTGAATTTGAGAGGTAACTGGTTCAGTTAGAGCCTGAATGTACAGAATATTCTTCAGTTTAATGAAGAAAAACCGAAAGATGTCAACATGTAACCGGTTGAGATCTCGACTGAAAAGAATTGCCTGGGCACTTGCTGCTAGGTTACCTTCTGGCCTATTAAAATTGGTGTATCTAGTCTTCAGTGTAGTGTGGGTGGCATTCAGTGTAGTGTGTCACAAATCACGTACAGAACTCTGAGTGGTTGGGTTTGGGATTGTCTGTATGTGAAGGCTCCTGGAACTTCAGACACAGACGTTAGGGCGAGAGGGAAGTGTTGTGCAAGGCGCTTACTTCTCGGCTGTCCGTTTGAAAAAGACAGCCTCCCATGGCATGTGTGTAGCTATAAGTAGCAATCTCCTAAAGTTGTCGAGTATCACTTGGCCTTCAAAGCATTACCAAGTGAGTGTGATGAAGGCTCCTTCTTGCACTCGTCACGAAATGCATGTAAAGATCGTGAATCAATCTTGCCCCTTGCCAATCAAATCTAATCTATGGTGTTTTCACATCCATTACACTCAATGGTATTGACCAAATAGAGTTTGGAGCAATTTGTGAATTGAGTGGTAAAAACTAACCAAACATTTGTCGAGGAATGTGCTTGCAAAATGGTTTATGCAGTGGAATCTATTGACTTTTATGGAACTTTTTATCTTTCTGAGATACGGTGGTTCCATCATTTATTAGCTATCCAGTTAGTAGTAAGTACTTACTTGCCCCTTTGTCCCTACGCTTGCTCAACACTTACTTCTCCTACAGTCAACACTTTAGTGTAGTGTACGGAACAACCCTCACTTGGACTATTTTCAAAAACCACCTCTTGAGGGTAGGCCTAACACAAAACCGGGAGACCATGGCACTCCAAAGTCTCACAATGGTTGATTCTTTCTATTTTATCATGTGTGAGGATCCCGCATGAATAGAAATTCATTGAAATAGCATTTGGTTGAGGGCCTGCTCACACATGACTTTACACTGCACTCAAGGGCCCGTCATCACATTGCATGATTTTGGAAGTGTCTTGGGATGGCCTTTGAACACTTCTTTTGGGCTCTCACAATTTCATGGTCATGGCTCTTGGCTCATGTGTGAAGTGGCCCTCAATGTCATGTACACTATTCGCGAAGGGCCTAAACTAGATGACCTAGAGGTCTCAAAGTGTTGCCTCTACTAATTGCCAACATGATACTATTTGTTGACATAAGTAACATTTTAAAGTGATAAATTATTTACGTTATAGCATTTAGCATTGCACATTGGGATGCTTGAGATGGTAGTCTTGTGTTTCAGTATGCAAGGGGAAGATATTATTGAGCATACTAATAGAAAGTGTCGTTGTTTACTTTTTAGAATGCAAGAGGAAGATGTTCTTGAGCATATTAATGCCAAGTGTCATTTGTGGACTTGTAGACCATTGTGTAATATAGGCATGCACCTCATAACACATATGGAACATACTCATGCCAAGATATTTGTAAGTACACTTGAACGCCAAGTGTCATGAGGTGACACTAATGATGAAGTTGTTGATCATTAGTGTAACCTAGCATATGCCTCAAAATAAGGTAAGTGACACTATTACACATGTGACACTAAATACCATAAACAATGTACACTGATTATTCTAATTAGTGCATGTTACTTTTCAAAGTTACGCAATGCAATAATGTCCTTGTAGTTAATGTTTTTCATTAGGCTTCAATAACCCAAGGAAACAACCCAGGGAACTAGGTCGCAAGGACAATTGAGCTAGTGTCTAATGTCACATTGGATTAAGGATTCTATTAACAAACTAGGTGTTTTACTTCTTCACTTCTTCTTTATTAAACCTAATCTTCATCTCATGGTTCATTGTGTTTTCTCAAATGTGTGTGATTCAATCCTATGTGTGTGTAGACTTCTATCACTCTAATTTCATCCTCTAAATCCGTCGTGAAGCTCAAATGTAATGGCTCTAAATCAATAGTTAATGCCTCATAGTTAGGACAATGTCTAGGGAAATGTCTTTTGAGTAACTACATTGTCTTTTATTGCCATGAATTATGCTTGCAGTAATCTCAAATATAGTTCATTTTAATTAACTTACAATCATCATGGCAAACTTCACAACTGTAATCACCACCTTTAACTTCAGTGGACCTAGCGACTTATATCAAGACTCAACCACATAGGTTAAGTTAGCATCAACACGTCATCAAGATAGGCTATATCCTTTGTTCATATGCTCTTAGTCTATTTTGTGCACACAAATAAGCTGTAGGATTTATCCAACTACTTTGGTAAGGTACGTCTTTCTCCTTTTAAGGTAATGTCCTTGAGAACTTATAGCTTGCCCAAAGTAACCTCAAGTTTCATCACCATTGCATGTAGCCTCTATCTTTACCCGACAAAATGCAGTAGACCTAACTCAGCTGTACTCTTCAGTATCTATCATAAGGTAATGTCTTCCATTCACTTGCCTATCTCCTACCATGGTGTTCACTTATCTCACTTTCAGTCTTTATCACGGCTATGGCTTGTCGAACTTATTTAGTCATGATTGTGCCCATCGCAAGCCTCTCAATCTATACCACAAGGGAGTGGCTTTCCTTCTCTTGGTTACTCTCAATCAAGTCTTGGCTATGGCCTTCTTCTTTCACTCAAGGCTAATTGCTTTACTTGAACTCTGTCAACTCATAAACTTCGGCTACTCAGCTATTCGCTCCCATTCATACAAGCTATCGCCTTTCTTAAGGTTTTCAATCATCTTCTTTCTCCTTCTCTGTTTCACTTGGCTATATGCCTCTCATTCTCATGCAAGTATTATTTATCTCTTGACCTCCTACTGGTCATACCTGAATCACTCCGTACAGTTGATTGCATGTCCGGCCTATGACTACTTGCTAAACTCAATCACTTAGTATTGACGATACTAAGTCAAGACTGCCTTTGAGTGGTAATAAGGCCCTGGTAATGCATATCAAAACTTGATGGATAAGGCTTGAGGGATAACACTTGATGAAGCTCAGTGGAAGCTTAATGGAAGCTCAGTGAAAGTTCCAAATTAATGTGAAAAAGCTTGTAATTCAAAATAATTACCTTTAAAATGTCATGTTAGGACAACCTCTCATGGCAAAGTCACAATCCTTGGTAACTATTATAGACACAGTAGTTGACATAATTGGTGGGGAGAGCCCTAAATGATCAATTAAAACTCTAATAATCTTCACTTCGACAATGAATAAAATATTCATTCGAGCTCCGAAAATTATGAGAAAATTGGTTGCAGGCACGACTTGGGTTTGCTAATCATCTCGTAGGTAATCGTGTGTTTTCATATTTGTGCGAGAAGTGGGTGCGAGAGAAAAGTATCTTAAGAATTTTTGTGTACTCCCAATAGTTGACACGTTTAGAGGGCCGAGAACAAGTGGAAGGAGAAGTATTTTTTGCTCAAAATTTGCCGCAAATTTTCTCTTCTCTGCTCTTCGCAAGTTTTGCTGACACCGCAGCCATGTCGTCCGAGAAGAGAAGCATGCGATTACTCATGGTTTGCGCTCTGGGAACACTCGCTGGTAAGCATGTTTCTCCTTTCTTCTTATCAAATGACTACATCCTGTCTCTCAAACATTCTTCATAGCTGCTTCATGTTCCATTCAGGCTGCTTAAATCTAATAACTCGCGCAACGTCAGGATTTAAGCTCAGAGGTTGTGGACGGAATTATCTGTGTGCTTCTGGAGTACCTCGATCGACGCAACGTGCTGGGTTTGCGATTTCATGGTGCCAAAAGTGTGGACTAAGGTTTAGGGTTTAAGAAAATCTCCCTATTCCCAGCTTCGAAGACCTAATAGTCATCGGAAGGTGCTGGGTTGAATTGCATTTTGTGACGACGAGTGAATCTTTGAGTGATCGATATAGTCGGTTGGAATGTGGGATTATGGCTTCTGGCAGTTTCGATGGTGTGATATTCATCTCAGTATGCAAGTGATGAGGGTTAATGAATGTTGAATCAGTGTGGATACATATCTTTCAGGGTTTAATAGTCAGTTCTAACCTAGCATTAAGCCAATGAGTCATTCAACATAGAATTTACTCATAATTCAACGTTTTAATCTTTTTTCAATGATAAGATTTAGAGAAAAAAAAGGATGAAAAAAGGTAACCCTATTTTCTGGTAGGCATTGATTCAATGTTGGATTTTGATGTGATTGAATCAATGAGAAATCATTGTTGATATATGTGTTTAGAGGTTTATGATGTCATTTGCGCCATTGAATGTATTTTAGGATCTAATCACGGGTTTGGGTTTCTTGGCACAATAGGAAATGTAAGTTGGGCATGCCTCGTTTTGTTTGTGCATATCAATTTTTTTTGTTGCACTACTGCATGGATTTTGGAGATAAATATGACTCATGATCTGAAGCTTGTTTTTGTGTCCAGGGATTTTGATGGCTTCAGCGGATAGAAAAGCGCAGAAGGCTGCAGATGGTCCTCTAACTGTAGAAGAGAAGTTGAAGCAATTAGATCAAAAACCTTAGGCACCTAAATTTTCATGTGGGATGATTTTTCTCATTCTTAATTGACATCTTCAGATTTTTGGTACATATTATGTAGCAATCTGAGGTCATCCTTGGGCGACTTCAGTAGGTTTTGTTGATTCATTGGGTTCTCAGAATTTATCTCGATACCTTTGACACCCGCGATTTTCCTCAGCATCTACACGGACTTCACTGAGTGAAGTATGAGAAAGTGCTGACAAGGGATCACAAGTCATACGCAGTCAATAGTTCATTCTAGTCCGACAGAATTGGCTCAGGTGTATTTGAGATATTATATCAAAATGCTGATGAAGTCCACTTAATTAAGAAATAACTATTAGCAAGTTATTGACATGTTTTATTCAGCGAAGACTTATTGATCTGACAAACCTTACCTTACACTATATGCCTGGCTTTTTCTAGCATGGAAGCATTGAAAATTTGTAGAGAGACATTCTCCAGTTACTATTTACAAGGTTGATCATCAGTTGAGCTCATCTCATGCGCAAGACTTGATCATCTGGGCGCTCGGTGTTTCTGAGTGACTCACACAATCAAATTAGTGTTTGTAAATTCTGATGTTAGATAAACGAGTGTGTACAAGATATAACTAAGGATACTGGGATAAACCCACATAGGCAATACCTATGATGTGGACCCCTTGAATAGCTCCCACCACCTCAACTGCAGTCTTCATGCAATTGATCGGCACATTCTGGGTTCGCATGCTTCCCAGTGCATAACTATTCATTACTACAGTCAATGAGCATGACTACCAAATGCATGGTTTGTAAGATTCCCAGCTCAAGGTGTCCCAGTGCTGCAGGATGACAATTTTAACATCTTTGGTGAGAACTCTAACTCCGCACTATAACATTTTGTGCGAAATCTTGTGGACACATGTCAATTTAATTTGATTGAAAGTAATATATTATAGTGACAAGGCTGTCCTCCTGCATCATCATCATGACCTATTACTTAGCAATTAAGTAGCAGCTGAAAATTTGTACTCTTAGACCTTCATTACTTAGATTCCCATAAAAATTTGTTGCACCCAGAGTCCTGTGCCATCACCAGATACGTCTTGGAAAAGTTCAAGCATCAGGGCACCCCCATTGTTTGGCAAGAACCCAATGACAGGGCTTTTGTGAACCAACCAATGGTTTGAAGTGGAGTCTCAGAACTCCAACCCTGCAGCATCAAGTATCATTTCGCCTGCCTCCAGGAACAAAGTGCAGAGTGAGGCCTCTTACCATATTGATAAGTAGACCGCGAAATGGAGATTAGAATGTTACATCAGTTTTGAGAAGAACCGAGTGGTTTATCAGTTTTAGGGAGGCCAAGGTATGGACCTCATTGCCCCATACGTTTTGGATTGTTCATTGTGGAGAAGAGGTGGGTATATAAGGTGAAGTTGATTGAAGGAGAGGTATACCTTTCTCGGCCTTTTGGCTAAGATCAAGTGTAGTATCTGTTCTTATCAGTTTAATATCTGATACGAGGCTCATTGAGCCTCATGATATTAATCTACTTTTTATCGGGTGTAGTCTCTTCAGGCAGCTTGCTGTCCGAGGCTGCGAGTGTCGCCATGGTATTGCACTACCTCCTTGGCAGGCACAACCCTCCCTATGGGAACCCAATTAAACCAAACTGGACGCTCAACTTTCAATCTTTACTCTCCTTGAAAACTTTCAGGTGCTTTATTTTACAACCTGAATTTGTATTTCACTTTTTATTCATCTTTGTCCAACCCAATTCGTCACCAGTACCCAATTACACTAAAGTGTCTCCAATAGTTTCAAGTAGTATATAGTAAATACCTCATTGTCGAATTACTGCTCCAGCACTGCATGCATGCCCATTCTACAATCGTCCACTTAATCGACCCTCGCAACACTAAAACAGGAGTTGTTTAAGATGTGTCAGGAACACCTTCCCTGATAGCATTCTTGACAGGTGCAAATTCTTCATTTCTGTCAACCTCCAGTGTACACACAAAAGAAAATTACAGCAATATGCGAGTAATTTTTGTCTCGGCTTCGAGATGGAACATTTATATTTGAAAGGTTCTTAGGAGTATCCTTTGAGTAGAATATTCTATGAGCATATGCATGATGTTGGGATGAAATCTGCAAGCTCAAGAAGGTTGATATAGCTGAAGTTTGTGAATTTGCAGGGCAGTCAAACCAAGCAGTCAAAACAATAAGGGGCGTATAATGGCCAACTTACTTTCTCAGGATCACAATGCTGGGAGCATCAAAGACGAACTCCTCCAGCTTGTTTGTCTGGCTTGACAAACCACACAAGTCATGCCCTGATCCAATTGACTCGAATTGCAAAAACTGCTTGACGTAGATATGACATTAATATGAGCACATAATGATATCAGTATGATGCACCACAACATTAGCAATCATAGAGATAAATCATAGAGAGTTCGTACTTCATATCAGCTATGCTGCAAGTTAACCCCTAAATCCCTGAGAAACCCAAAATGACCAATTTTTTTATGGTTTTTGTTTCGAATGAGACCTTCAACATATTCAGATGGAGGTGGAATTTATGTCAGAAATCATGAATTTCATTTTTCATCTAGCGTCCCAAATTCCATTGAATTTGGACTCAACCTCATGATACACTAGGAAATGTGTCAAAGAGGAGAACACCTCATATGTACTTGGAAAGCTATGAAGATTTGCAAGGATTTTGTTTATTTTATGTTTCAAATTTCTACTGTTGGGATTGGTAATTGGAGTTTTTGAAGTTACTTAGAAAAATATTATGTAAGATTGGATGTAAAATGAAGTGCTACACATTGTAAGGGCTCTCAAAAAATCACATTTGGTGCAGACATAAAAATTTCAAGCCTCAAAGGTTCACAATTTAGTTGGAAATGTTATGCAAAAAAATTCATCCCAATTTGGTCTCATCCCGTCATCCGTTTGATGATGTCCGTAGGGTTTAAGTTTGTTGTCAATTATCTACCCATCCGTTTTACCTTTACATACGTACTAATTTCTCATTCACATTGCCACATGGACAGTTCATATTTTTTTGGATAGCTCATACAATGACTAATATCATATCCGTATGGTTGGATGCTCAAAAACATCTACGGATTGAGTCCTAAATTATCTCTGATTTAAGGCCAATTTTGAGGAGAATGGCGCTTAGGGACTTGGGGGTTAACACAATCTACGAGAAGAACTGGAATTGCACCCTTTGTCAAAAGAACAATGGTCTGCGATGTCTTCGGAAATGGTGTTGTTTACAAAGTTTACAAAGAGAATTGTGATCGAAGTTTACTGATATATGTAAACTCTCAAACAGACGTTCAAAACACCACTCAAGCCCATTGTTAAGTATCCGATTTGGTTTGGTTGGGTCCCCGTAGGGAGGGTTGCGCCTGCCAAGGAGGTAGTGCAATACCATGGCGACACTCGCAGCCTCGGACAGCAAGCTGCCTGGTGAGACTACACCCTGGAAAAATTAGATTAATATCATGAGGCTCGATGAGCCTCGTATCAGATATTAAACTGATAAGAACAGATACTACACTTGATCTTAGCCAAAAGGCCGAGAAAGGTATACCTATTCTTCCATCAACTTCACTTTATATATCCACTTCTTCTCCACTATGAGCAATCCAAAACGTATGGGGCAATGAGGCCCATACCTTGAAAACCCTAAAACTGATAAACCACTCGGTTCTTCTCGAATCTGATGTAGACTGTTTCTCCCAAACCTTGACCACGTTTTACCAAGCTGGAACTTAGTAATCTCCATTTCTCTGTCTAATTGCCAGTATGGAGAGGCCTCACTCTGCTCGTTGTTCCTGAAGCCAACTTTTTCTGCCTTTCCTGAAGGCAAAATCAGACCTAAGTGAACTTCATCTACTAGCCTGTTATAGGACCATGTGGTAAACTTCTTGCACAAATCATTAGGTGCATTATTTGTTTTTGCATGATTGCAGTTACCGAGATATCTGTTGTTCTACATCATGTTGTCATGACTTTGGACTTTTGTGCCACGTCAAGGATTTAACGGCATTGCAATTGACACGAGCTATTCCTTTCACATTAGCTCTTTAATAGTATGCACCGACATTTGCTTGCAAATTTTTTTTTTATGAAGCATGCTCTCAGAACATTGCCATCTTGTGCTACAGAATGAAGTGCAGAACTTGCAGAAAGTAGTCTTCAATGCCAGGAGTGCTGCATTTACCCAACTTTCACTGTTACTTAAATCAAGCTGGTTTGAAGTTCTGCAGTTGGCATTTGAGGGCAACTCAAATTCTGACGTGGTCAAGCTTAAAGCTCAGAATTCCATTTTTTGCTGGCATGGCGGTTGCCACATGTAATGATTCAATAGCAGTAGAATAAGATGCTAGACTGGGATTCAAGGATGCACCCCTGTTGCATTCACTTTGCTTCCGACACAAAAGTGATACAAACAAGGAGAATACTAGAGCTTGGCAACTCCAATGGGTAGACCAAAAAGGACCAATAGAGCTTAATTGGCCAAAAAATACACTTTGGTAATCACAAAAATGCTTTGCTTTTATTTGGTATAGTATCACTGTGAAAGGGTAGTGCATTGAGGGAAATACTCAATAGATTTGTGCTAACTGCTAGGGGCCTTAATTGCACGCTTGTTCTTCTCCTCAATACCAGATTGACTAAAGCGGTTCCGAAGTGTAGCCATTACCTCTTCCAACTTAACATCCTGTATTGAAAGTAATACCATACTATGATACAACAGATCTGCCATTTCTGATACTGTTCGATCCCGGCCTTCTGAAGCTTCTATTGTTTGGCAAAGCTCAGATGCCTCTTCCCTGTCAAAGTAGTACCAATTCATTCAGAATCAGTAATTGCAAAACTCCACACCTACTATTGAGCCCAAATTGCAACATCAAAACTGCAACACCTACTAAGAGGTTAATGAGAAAATGCAGTAAAAACATACCGAATTTTGGAGCACAGCAGTGCAGGATTCTCTATCAACCGCTTTGTCCAGGAAGGTTTGCCACCAAGGATTGCTTCCTCAGCCTTCCGTTGTGCAATGGTGTTTTCCAAACCGTATAAAGTTGTTGCAAGCTGCTTTGAGCTATTTTGCTGCAGGACAAAGTAGAGGGTCTTTGTCAATTGTGGCAGACACTTGTGATGAAGTATGTGGGCCTTATGTGGTCACTCTTCTTGATTTAGCACCTGTATTCAAGTGGTATATGGCAAGGCTTGCATTTAAGAGCAGACACCAACAAGGGCAAATGTTTAAATGAGATTGGACTGTGTGCTTGAAATACATTAAATAATTTATGTTCAATAGTCAACACAATTGAGAGGGCTAGTGTGATTGTTTGAAGGAAGAGAATCTTCACTTTAAGCTTTTTTTAAATTATGCATCTTAACTCTTAACTCTAATGACAATCCTCATCATATATAATTGATTATCATATAAGTGAATCGACTTTATAATCCACGGCTACATATACCCAGAGTGGAAGTGCCTAGAATAGGTACACATACATTCTAAACCCTTCAGATTGTCCCAAAACCTTTAGGTTTCAGCGTTTTTAACTATATAACTCAAGAACACCTATGAAGGATTGAATTTCTCCATTTCAAGAACAATTGGCTATTTCCTTGTAAGATACTCCCTCCGTTTCATATCAAAAGTTACGTTTGGACATAATTTGCGTTACGAAACAAAAGATACGTTTGGTGAAATTTCTTTCAAACTTCGTCAAATGAATTGGAATGTTGCTATAAACAATGTAAATGTTGTTGCTGATGAACTACCAAGTCAATCAACTAACAATTTACACTTATTTAACAATTGATATTTGAACTCAACCTAAACCCAAACATCAACACGGTTTTATGTGTATCATTCGTCAATGGTGATGAACGGGCGTGTTGCCTTCAACAAATTCAACAAATTTGATTTTTTTTTGGACACCCCTAGCTCACCGGAAAGTGCTTAGTGAGAGCTATACAACGCACACAATTTCGTGCTAAAAATGCGAAAAATGACCTTAATCCCACATATTTAGTGAAACGTAACTTTTGATATGAAACGGAGGGAGTATCATGGAGTCTGCAAACCAACTTCTCCTGCACTTTCAAATTATCACTGAGGAGCACCTTATTCAATTTTGACTTCACATTGATTTTAATCAAACTGGCACTTGACTCAACTTAATAAGCAATATTCTCAATATCCCCATCAGCGAAGTACCAAGGATAAAAAAGAAAGGCCAAGAATTGAACCTGTAAGACAGATGTGTAGTAACAAGTCTCAGCACCAGTGTGGCATGTTGGTCCATCAGGATTCCCTAGATATATAATCTACACCACCCTTGCAATTCGTGAACACAACATAACGTCCAATGTACAAATCCAACTTCTCAGAGCCATATCACATTTTGCGAAAAAAATTGGCTAAATAGAGGAACCATTGTTTTTATTGGGAAGATCAACACTAAGAAACCCTAATTTTCTGAAGTGAACACTCTAACCATTAAGACTATCTGATAGAATCACAAAACTGACCAAACTCTGAGATTATCACCACAAATCAATTTCCTTCCATATCTGGTAGTATGAGCCAACATTTTGAGTTCTAGAGGAATTTGGATGGGTGGGGATGAGCCATACAGAATCTCGGTCACAGTCGAGATAAATGTCCACCACATGAATGAAATTGGAAGAAGTCTCGCCTTTGGTCCACAACGAATTTCGGCTGCGGCTGTAGAATGTGGCTCGTCGAGATGCGATCGTAGCTGACAATGCATCTCGATCCACAAAGCCTTGCATCAAAATTGCGCCCGTATCTACATGCTGGGCTATACCTACGGCCAACCCATTCTTGTCCCACTTCAATGTGTCTAGCAGCGCATCTACCTGCCAAAATGCAAGTGACCAGTGTTTAATGTTGAGTCAGTGTTCAATCATTAGCTAAACATTCAACATTTAGCTAGTGAGATATTCATTCATCGTTGATTTAATTCATGATTCAACCTTTTAGGTCTTGCAACTAAATAAATTAGAAACAAAAGACAAAATTTGCAACCCTATGTCTTGTAGGCCTTGATTAAATGTTGTAGGTTGATGTGATTGCATCAAACGGAAATCATTGTTAATGATATATGGATTTAGAGGTATGTGATGTGAACAATGACATACATCAGTCTCTTCCATCCATGTCTCTGCTTCCAACTTTTAATTGTTAACTCAACATTCAGCTAGTGATTCATTCGAAAATGATTCAACTCCATGATTCAACTCATGATTCAACCTTTATGGTCTTGCAACTTTAAAATCCAGAAACAAAAGATCAAATTTACAACCCTTTGTTTGGTAGGCATTGATTGAATGTTGTGGTTTGATGTGATTGCATCGATATATAATCACTTATGAATTAAGATTTTATGATGGTGATTGCATTATGAAGCAATGCTTGGTGAAGAGAATGAAATAGTAATCAGATGAGTTAACAATCTTGCAACGAAACAATTGAATTTAGAGGTTTGTGATGAGAACAATGACATACATACATTAGTGCCTTGCATCCATGTTTCTGGTTCCCCTGGGTGCGAGAGGGTACCTCAGGTGTGGAAACAGGTACAGCCCTCTCTAAATGGCCATGACCGGCCATAGCCACTGCAGCGTGTCCTCGTTTGCACTGAAGAATATTTGCTCCCATTCTCTGAGCCCGCGGCAGATGAACACGGAAAGACGAGGCATAGGAGAGAAAATTTCTTCTAGGATGAAAAGATCCGTGAGGTGCGATTTGGGGTTTTGAGAGCAATGCAACGCGCATCGTGGCCATCGCTTGGGGCTCGAGTACAAAGCGAGGTGGAAGGAAGGTATCAGGGTTTAGGGTTTAAGTGTCACCGAGTGCACTTCCCAGGAAAGAGCAACTAAACTCCTGTGGTCACTGGAAAATGATTCTCTCATAGGCCGCCCACACACACTGGGATTTGGGCAAACCAACCCATACAGACGTTTCTTGTTGGATGCTTAAACCCTTGCCTCCAAGGAACCATTGTACGGGTTGGTTCGCTCCAGCCCACAAATTGGTGGTGGGCAGCTGTGAACAGGCGAGCTTCCTTCATTCCAAGGTTGGAATCATGAGGTTTTCTACAGTTGGGTTTTTCATAGTTTTCTTTTTAAAACCCAATCATTTGAGATCCAACAAAATCCAATTTAATTCGGTTTTATTACAGATTAGTTGAGATTGTAGGGCAGAGAGCCCAATGTCTACCAATGGCGGTGTCGATTGCCAAGTGTTGGAATAAAACCATGGTTTTATTCAAAGAATATGGGTTTTTAACATTAAAACTAAAAACCCAATGCATCGGCCATAAAAAGTTGGGTTTCTCCCACCCTTGGTTCAATGCCGCTAGTAAGTGTGGGCCTATGTCCGGGGAGAGCCGGCGGTTAGTTACAGATGAACTGGTTGAGTTTGGGAAATACCATGTTGAAGTTGGAGACTTCAAGAGAATTACCGCTTATTTTAGAGGAATCTATAGAATATACCTCAAATGAATAAAGCAAAGCCAAAAGATGTCAACATGTAACCGGTTGGATTTAAAATTACTAGGAGTTGCTAAGAGTATGTGGGTGTTATTAGGTTTGTTTTTCTTGTTATCCATCTTCTGTTGATCATACCTACATCTTCAAAGTTGTGTTGCATCAACAAATCTATGATGAAACATCAAACAAAAACCAGAGTGAAGATCGGATCTCCCATGGTTTAGTTATGGTTCTTGGAAGTGCATGTTTGTTGGTTTTTGGTGGATTGAACACACAGATTTATATGATGATTGAAATAACCTACATGTTTTTTTAATGAGTAGGAAAAAATTCACTTTGGATCTGAATAAGGTATTCACATGAGCTTTGAAAACTAGGAGGAAAATGACTATGGGCATGAGTTAAATTCATGTCCAATCATCATCTTACATTAATTCTACGTTTCATATCTTACAAGAATAGGGTGTAGAGTAAAAAAAGTTTGTTTAAGACATGCTTATTTTAAGTACCTTACCTTAGGCACATGCACTAGTGAAACAGAAAGGGAGGAAGAGAAAATCTTCACTTCAATAATGAATAAGATATTCATACTAGCTCTGATAACTATGAAGAAGTTGGCTGTGAGCACGATTTGGATTCACTACTCACCTTGCATTTATTTTGTACAGAGCTAAAAAGTGTATGTTTGAGACTTGTTGCCCACCCTACATAAGTACATTAGCTCATTGCGAAGGTGAAAACATAGTGAATTATCTCGTGTGAAATTATTTGATAGTGCAAAATTACCTCGCGCATCAGTGAACGAGCGAGTGGTAGGATGGATACACCCAGTTGCTACCACTATTATAAAGTGTTTGACCTTGCTAGTGAGAGTCATCGGTTGGCCTCACCACCACTAGGTGTGGGGGGCCTATCAGTGACGGAAAATAAGCCTAAACTCGGAGACATTTAGGATGCATTTACACAAGGGTCCATGACCCACATCACAAAGGCACTGTGAATGGGCCTTGTGTGGTTGTTGGCATTGTGCATCCAGGCTATCGATCCACCAAGGTTCATCCAAGATTCTAGCCACATGTAGCTCTGGGATGGAAGAAATAGATAAATTTCTAATGTGTCAATTGATGTTTGAGTTGTTTTTTTTTTACAAGTGACAACGCACTTGATATTTTTGAGCCTAAAAATGAAGCTTAAGCTTAACAAGGATCCAATCTAGTTCAGCAAAGTACCTAAAGGCCACAATACCCCTTGACCATAAGATTAACAAAGGACATTCAATAGTTAAGTTGTGAAAAAAATTACAAACAAATTTGGGAAGGGGTGTCACAAAGTTGACACAAGCAATGGTGCCTATTGAATATGGCATGCGAGTGACCGGACACTCCAATCTAAAGTCTTTTTTAGAGCAAGCTTTTCATTTGTATTAATTAACTTTATTATATATCAATATGTTTGCTTTGGCAGGTGCCTAATGTTTATTGTTGGGTTGTCGTGTTGTCATCATTGTATGGACTTCATAATGCATGGGCTAGAGGTCTGCACTTTACAGACCTCTTGGATGAATCCAACACCTCTACCATGGGGTTAGGATGGGGATCAATAAATATTGAGAACCAATAGTTGCATTAAATATTTCTATTAATGTGGACCACAATAATTCTCTAAAACCCACATTATTTCTCATAATAAGGAAAAATGTGGACCATATTATTTTTCAACCCATGTCAAATTAATAGTTATAACTGGAATGGACCGCATCAATTTTTTATTAAGTGGCAAGTCAATGCAGCCAATTGTTCAATTTTATGCAGGGCATTCTCTAGATTTATCCAGAGTGTTGTCAAAGAAAAAATCTCATGGGAACCATCCACAATATTGTATGCTTCCAAAAAAAAATTAATTTACATGAAGAGCAGAGTTTTTTTATGGGGAGAAAATAGCAAGAAAGGTTGTCAACGAGTTTATATGAAGAGCTAAGATTTCTTACATGTGTTATTGCTGAAAAATTTCCTAATTTTTTTTCATGGATGCTTGATGATTTTTTAGGAGCTTGACTTTAATCTTTATTATCATCTCTCCTCCCCAAAATCCTATTGTCTACTGTCAATTGGATTGTAACATGCTTATTTGGAGTAGAAAGTTTTTGTGCGAAAAGAAAATCAACAAATTGAAGGAGGTTCTTTCTTCCCTAATGTGTGATTGTATTTCACAGAAAGATGGAACTATCATAAAGGATACAACTAAATTGCTCAGCACATGCATAATCTCGTTATCTCTTAAAAAAGTTAAACCCTCACATGTCAAGCCTTCACATCTTCTTCTCTTTTTTAATTTTTATATATAAATTTCATTTCCATTTTTTTTTCATATATAAATTCATCCACAATCATGTAAGGAGGGTATTGCAACATAAAGGAGAAATCAAATCAAATTAAAAAATTAAAAAATTAAAAATTAAAGAAGAAGAAGAAGAAGAAGAAGAAGAAGAAGTTTGCTTGTTTGTTTGTTTGTTGGAGGGGAAATGAATTTTCAAAGAGAGGAGCTCCAAAAGGGGCCATGCCGGATGACATACCACATGACACTACTAACAAGCCAACCGCCTTAGAGGAACAACAACAAAGGCATAGCCTATGGACTATTCCAGTTACTTTCAGATTCTCCCCGTTGGTTGACAAATAATATGTGTGTTTGCAATTTTCATTTCGAAATTAGAACATTCTCTAATGTTCTCGTATTTTATTCATAAAAATCCAAGTTTTTTGACCAAAAGACAATCCTCAAAATTCTTCAACAAATTCCCCAAATTCTAAAGTAAATGCCAAAACCGTCATGATACTATAGTAATTTGTCACTGGGGATTTGAAATTTTGTATAAAGCAATGAGCAGGTAGAACCGGCTGCTAGTTACAGATGAACCGGTTGAAGTTCAAGATTTCAAGAAAAATACCGATCATTTTAGAGGAATCTGTGGACTATACCCCCAAATCAATGAAGAAAAACCGAAAGATGTCAACATGTAACTGGCTGGACTTGGAAACACTAGGATCTCAACCGATTATGCCCAAAAATCTACCCAGACACTGGTAGAAAGACATGCTCAGGGCAATCCAAAGACTGCGAGAAGTGAGAACTATTAAAGAGCTGAAAAGCAAGAAATGGTGAACAAGCTTTTATTTATGTTGCACAAAGTTAAGGCAACATGACTTTTCTAAATTTCTGTTAATTCAGTATAGAATTTCACAGCCAGCTCCCTGCATGTAACAGGGTTCCACCAGAGCTCATATTATTGATCCTTATAGTAATCTAGGTGGTGATACTTGATCATCCAGAAAACAGTTCATTGTAAACCATGATATTTGATAGTTGTTGAAATACACAAGTGCAAATAAAAGGGTCATGACTTATCAACCCAATCTGCACACGGCTTCAATGGTAGGGCCGGATCTTCAAATTCCAATTGCGCTCGACGAAGTTATCGATCCTTTTAGTAGTCTAGTTGGTGATACTTGATAATCCAGAACACAGTTTATTGTAAACCATGATATTTGATAGTTGTTGATAAACACAAGTGCAAATAAAAGGGTCATAACTTATCAACCCAATCTGCACTCAGCTTCATTGGTAGGGCCGGATCTTCAAGTCCGGATTGCGCTCAAAGAAGTTGGCTGGCTTCAATTCGAAGCTCGCTTTTGATGCAGGCATTACAGGGAAATCTTCTTGACATGGCACGTGATGGAAACCCAATGTGTACCACACTACGATGTCTGTATCCTCAATGTTCCGATTCCTGGATGATAACACGTAAAATATTCAAGAATATGGATTGATTTACACTACAGCCTATATAACATTTCTTCAGCCCAATGACCGGGAAGACCGACCGCTAGGTACAGATGAACCGGTTGAGTTTGAAACGTAACTGGTTAAAGTTCAAGACTTCAGGAAAACTACCCATCATTTTACAAGAATTTGAAGAACATATCTCAATTTAATAAAGAAACCCCGAAAGATGTCGGCATGTAAATGGTTGGACTTGGAAACACTAGGGTCTTAACCGATTATGCCAATAAATGTCACTGGGCATTGCTTCAGCCATTGTATTGGAACGGCCTCTTTATAGCTAACCTGTAGGGAATCCTACTTTTTTATATGCTAAAATACATCAATTTTGATTCTACTAGGTTTAGATCTTCATAGTGTAGATGGTACTTTTCTCCAATTTCAACTCAAATAGGACAACTTCCTTATTTGGAGGAGAAATTGGCTGGTTGGGAGGTAAATGGCAGGCTTATTCTATACACCAGAATGGAAAAGGATCAGGAGTTATTTTGTTAGGGAATTTTACACGTACATGGCATTTTCATCCAATAATCCATACACATGTGTTAGTGTTGATAATATTGTGATTTATGATTGGCGTCGATTGTAGTCAGTCAACCATGCTCTACCAAAGTGGAGAAATATTATAGTATGGATAAGATCAATGCATAATCATCAAATGATGATACTCTTCCTGTGACGTTACATGAGTTTGATTCTATAAATATCAAATACCTTATGTAAGAGTTGGGCAAATACAACCAATTCATTATAACGTTATGTGATTGAATGAGATTTTGAAAGAAGAGACGTACTTGTTCGACCAAACTGGAAGACCATCATCGCCATGACTTTGACACACAAGGAAGCCAGCAGCATACTTCTCAGTCCGATTATACTTTGTAATCCATATCTGCATCAAGAAGAAGATTAATTGTATGGTGATGCAAACCAACCAACCAAAAGAAGAATCAATCTCATTGTTATCAAACGTAAAATTAAACAGCTAATCACAATAATAATCTACAAGTTGCACTTAGAAGGCAACCTCTATGGTGGCACTATTACACCACAAGTTTCAATTACTCATGTGGTCCACTTTGATTGTAATTAAGAATTACGTGTCATGTCACTCATCGGTCAGTGAACAACACAACAAACAAGGGAGTTTTGGAGTCTAGTTTGTCAAGATTATGATAATTACCTACATGGAAATTTCAATTATATTTCTCATAATAATTCCCATAATACATGCAATAAGATGTACGGTAAGTATTAGATAATGGTTAGTGAAGACATTGGGCATGCACAACATTTAAGGATTTTCTAAACCATTTGTTGGACCATATATATGACATTCTTAAAAAGATCATGTTGTGTTTGAACATTGTGTGGTTTACCCTAAGACAATTTGAGTGGAGGACCCAAGATCCCTAAATAGATTTCAAAGGGCCTCATTTTGAAATTCAACAACTCATATGATAGAATCAAATCTTGTCTATCTATTACCTCTTAGTTTATCTTTACACACTCATCATGTGTCTTGGAACCAACACATAATGAGCTAATTACACACTAACTTGGTTCTAAATATCCTCACCAAATGTCCTATATTCGACACCTTAGCCAACTAGTCATAACAAAGGAATAGGAAGAGATTATCTTGTCTCTGAAACCATGGTTACCTTGTCATAATTAGATAGTTTGTGTTCCTTATTTTTGGTACTTGCCTCATCCATGTAAAGGGTTTTAAATTTCCTTCGTGAAGATGAGCTACACCTAATTCCTATGCCTCCTCTCCCTCAATAGTTCACTGCATTGGGAACTTTGGAAACCCTAAAACCTTATTTTTTGAATTTATTCTCTAGAACTGAGAGAGAGGACAGCCCCTCGGTATGACGGGCAACATACCTTAATTAGGACACTGATATGTGGGCAAAGAGACTCTAGAATTCATGCCAGCATTGGCAAAACATAAACATTATGCTTTTTCTTTTCTTCTCTTCTCTTTTTATAAGCCATACTTCCCGATTGAAATGATATAGTACCTGATTATCAACGAAGCCAGCTCGAATTTGAGGAAAGTCGGCCGGGTCCAAAAGAGACGCTGCGATCGCTCCGGGCACCACACGATAGCTCACTGCATTTCCGAGCCGTGTTTTCTTGGTGGGGTTCGTCACGTAAAAATTCGATGGGTTGTTTAATTGGCCATTCAAATTCACACGGCCCTCCTCTTCGGTCTTTGCGACACGCCTCTCAATGCCCCACCGGCTCCTCCTTAGGGACTGCTCGGGGGGTATGAGGTGCCTCACAAACTTCCCTTCCACAAAGGAATTGTCGAGGCCGTCCACGTCGAAGTCGAGGTAGAAGTTAAAGAAGTGGTCATGGAAGATCCCGACCGTGTTTTCTGATATGAGGTTTCCATACATCTTGTCGTGCTCCTCCGTGGTCATGTTTGCATTCACATATGTCATGTTCGATGCTGATACCTCCAAAGCTCCTGTTGCCTCCACCTATATATGATAGAATAATAGCCTCTCTTTTTAGCACGATTCATCAGTTCTTCAAATATTTCACATGTGTCAAACTTCTACTAATGAAAGGCATATCCATTGTCACCACCCCAATGCCCTCCAAGTCCTATTTCAAAGTGGCAAGTGAAGAAACTTGTGGAGTACACTAAGTTGAGAAGCCTTAAAATTTTGTAAAAGTGACACAGTCACCACAGCTACAATATCAAATGTTACTTTGTATGTGTAATATTATACTTTTGGAATGTGTAAGAAGATAATGTGCATATATTGATCTTAACAAAGTAATTGTACAGAGCTCAATATAAAATGTGGAATATTATGAAAATTTTGGTATTTAGCAATGAAACTGGTTAGACCGAGATAGATGAGCCTCTATAATTTTACATCAAAATAGTGTGTTCTCTCTTTGTATTGGCCCCTCTAAAACTTTCAGAGATGTTGGGGCAAGTGGTGGAGATTGTCTAACAAATATGATGCTAAAGCATAAACAAAAAGGGTTGCCCTGAATTGTGTATATTGTGTGCGTTAAATTCACAAGGTGAGGAATGTAATAAAAACCTAGCTAGCTCAGAAGTAACTTTAGAGTTCAGCTGTGAAGTATAACACAGTACTGGGGAAAATAAAGTATGCACCTTGATGCAAATAGTTCCATCCAATTGAAACTCATAGTCGATGATGTAGTCATAATTCCCGGCCGAGGCGATCATTCGCACCACTAGGGTCATCTTCGGCCTCGACTCACGAATCTTCTTGCAAAAATTTATTCAAAGTCTCATAAAAAGGCATTGCATGAACCATTATCCACAACAAAATTAGCCTGGTTATATCAATTTCAATTCCTCTCACACTTACCGTTTTTATGTCGTTTCCGCCGTGGACAGTAACATGCACATGATTGCAAAAGAAAATGTTTGGGGAAGAGAACAAGAACAATATAAAGGAACGTCGCTATCTATACATACTTTCAAAGTAAAGTGATCAAAACGCTACTCTAGATGCATAACTTCGCTAACAATGTAGAGTACATGCAACTCAAACGTGTCTGTAACAAGAGTTGCAGTTCACAATGAAGGGGCTAGTTTCTACCATTTGTATCATCTCCCCTTCCCTCCTTGGCAGGTTAGCAATTATGAGTATAATCTAGTAATGCATAAGATTCATGCATGAATCTAGATTTGCTTAATAATTTGTTCGACATTGCACAACATCTTGGAGTTTATCAAGGTTTCAACAAAATGTTTTGCAAACCATGACAGAAACAAATAAAGTTGGGAATAGCTATCACGTACATGGGCAACTGGCAAGTCTTCCGTGTGATGCCATGCGATGTCCCCTGCATATTGCTCAAAAATGCAAATGAGGTTTTTGGTGACATAAGGGGACCCATCAGACCCCGCAAATGTGGCATCCAGATATTTTGCGTGGCGGGGGCAGTCATTGAGCGGTTGTAGCGGGAGCGACAGAAATCCGACCCCATATTCTCCCGCATCAAAATACGTCCGCCAGTACCAATCTGTCTCGGGCGATTGGTAAGGCACAAAAATCTCCGACAGGAATGCTTGGTACAACACACTGCGGCCGTCCAATTTCACTTGAGAGATCACATTTCCCGCTCGCCAATTTGGGCGAACATGGAACTCCCAACCGGCCCACTTCACGTTATGCCCGTCGAGGGTGAAGCTCGGGTGGTCGATCACCCCGGGATCGGGGAGCGACAGAAACGGTCCGTTTTGCTTCGAGTAGCGATAGTCGGTGCCTTCGCTCTTGGGAACCGTCCGTTTAAGCACGTCCAAGTATCTGATGACTTTCATCTCGGTCACGTCCACGACAATGGTGACCCCTTCAATGGGTCGCATGTAAATGTTGGCCGTGCCCTTGGTGTCCCAGCACGAGAGGTACACGAGAATCCTATTTTCTTCCGCGGCAACGTTGAACCAACCGGGGCTCGACGGGAGGCACAAAGTGTCATTCACATTAATCCCCCGCGCGGCCATCGAGTCACGGAATGGTTGGTATGTGGCTGGGATGGAAACGGTTTGATCCTCCGCAACCGCCGACAAAGGCGGGTAGCCAGTCCCCGGAATCACTTTGTTTTCGAGTATACTTCCCGAGCCCTGTAAATCGACCACAATTTTGTGCGGTTTTGTGTTGAAGGTCATGATCACCTCCGCGCGGCGGGTCGGGATTGGACTTCCCCATTTCCACCCCAAAACCTCCTGCTTCTCGGGATCGTCAAGGTCCACGCTCACGAGTACTTGCCTCCATCCCCCAAGAAGAGAAGCCTTTCGCAACACAGATTGCACCAACAGGTACTCGGAAGACGTGAGAGGGTCCAATGGGTGTTGTGCAACCTGACTACTAGACAGCAACCTAGTTTTCTTCGGGCTGCTGGGCGAATCTGATAGAACTCCCAAGGACTCATCAACTCGTGATGACTCGCTGCTCCCATCGACGACGAATACTACCAAAACGAGTACGAGAACTAGGCACGCAATTGGTATAAATTTTGCTGTTCGCAGCGTCCAAGGATGAGACATCGTGAATCAATAAGAATTGCCTCTTCTAAAATATGAATTATTAAGAACCTGCGCAGATACGGGGCCACTAGTCATGTCACCATGTCTGCGTAGGTTGTGCTCTAGTGGCCAAGCCAACAACCAATTTTTGCTTAACATGTTTCTTTTCTATTGATTAGATACGAGCTGCAGCACATTTTATCATTGCATGTAATTGAAGACGATGGCATTTTGATTTTAACCACCACGTCCAATAATAGACACTTGTCACCCTGCTATTGGTTGTGGTAGGCTAGCCGCCTAGTACAGCCCTTGGCATAGCCCCACACGTCCATTACATAATTCGTAGTCAAAGAGTGCATGAAAGTCGTCAGCAATATAATATCCCTGGCCTTCTCATGTATGTACCAGCCTAGTAAAAGCACATTGTCGTCATGACTGGTATTGAAAGATTCAAAACCAGGGAAATGGAATGTGTTGCTGTACCTGTCTCTCTTTTCAAGCTGTTGCAGGTGGAAAGCACCTGATCTGAAGGAGACGAGTACAGTCCTGAACGAAAGTCATATTTCTCAGGCCGGTTCACCTCGATCGGTGCTGGAAAGCAGCAATGCGCATTTGAGCACATGAGTCATCCTCATTCTTCACATTCTCTGAACATAAGAAAGTTACACTATAAGTAAAGTGTTGTCAAGGTACATAACACAGTTGAACCACAAAGACTGGCTGAATTAGTTGGGTATCCTAATTAGATCCAGGTAAGAACTGATAATTCAAGTGATTTAAGCCACTCTCTATGAAGCTCTCCGATTGACCCACTTCCAGCTTAAACCCCTGCTACCACATCTAAATACTTCATCCGACCCGAAGATGAGCTCCCTAGCTCGTGATCATCACAATGAAGATGAACTTTCACAACTTGCTACCTTCCCCACCTTTTGGAGCCTCTTCAAGCGACCAATATTTCAGAGTACGATATATGAAGCATTGGAGGACCTGATTCTATGCCCCTGAAATCATATGGACACTTGATCAAATGAGGTGATGCCAAGGCTCAAGCAATTGGTACAGAATGGAGAACCAGTGCTGTACAACTGGATCGTTTCTATATGATCCAGTTTAGCACTGATGATTTAGATCTATTCTTTGCAACATAAAAGTCACCTGATGCCAGGATTCAAGCCTGCTGTGATACAGCCTAATATCTCTGTGTATGTATAGGCTCTCCATGGCCAACGATCCCACTTCTAGCTACCTAACCCTGCAATCACATCGCATACATCACTCTATATCACGCTGCTGCTTTACAACACATCACTCTTCACATGATGACCAAGTAACTGAAAGACACTGGGCACCGCATTCAAGCTCCCCTCACGTTAGTGAAGATGAATAATATCCTCCAAACACATACCATAATGAGGCTACCTTTCCCTACCTTTTCAGAGAAAAAATGAGTCAGAGGAGGACCTTCCTCATGTTGTCTACGTTTGCGATCAGATGCAGAATAATGTCCCAACAGAATTAAGACTCTGCTAGATTTGCATCCACACAGCACTATCATACATATTCCAGAGCCAGTAAAAACACCAAAGACATTCCAATGGTAGCTTTCGTCTGAGGATACTCACAGGTGCCGAAGCCTGCTGGGGTTAGGAGACTCTGCACTTGAGGAGCTAGTCTTGCTCTCTAATGAATCCTTACCTTAGTACTAAAGATGACGATCCAAACCCATCTTCCGGAACTGTGGAATAGAGTTTATGCATTTGGCGTTTGTTGGCCTTCTGTCTCAAAAACAAACCAAAAACAAAACCGAAAAACTTTGGAATAGATCATGTGGTGGAGGCGCACAACTTTAAATGGCTCTGGATATTACAAGTTGAAGTCAGTAAGCACCAGGTGACTCTGGCAGGGTTGACCAACTTAACTTAGGACCATGCCTCCTAGTACACTGTATTTAGTATTTAATGTCACTTATTCTCGACTTCAAACCTTTCTAACGAAAGTTGAATAGGTTGTTCGGACATTATAGAACATACATGATTTTGCTTGATAAAATTTCACAGTCTCCATAAGTACTTATAACATTGTGTAACTTTGAATAGTAAGTGACACTAAGTGCCATAAACAGTGTAGTCTACTCAGGGCAAACACACTTGAGTTGAGGGCCACTTCACAAATGAGCCAAGAGCCATGACTTTGTAATGGTGAGGACCCTTGACTCTCATCCAAAGGCCATACCATGGGTGTTGGGAAAGCCATTTTATGTAATCTTGGGCCCTTAAGCATAGTGTGAAGTGAGAATGAACCATGTTGCAGGACCATTGCATATTTTGTTGGCGGAAAAAGAGGGGAGGATTTGGTGTAATATAATATGTCTCAAACTTTATCAATTTAAGAGAATTACCTGGTGGTGTTTGTCTATCCTCGAATTTGTTATGGAATCTGCCCTGCAATCTATCCTAAAATTTGTCATGCTAGAAAAATATATTAAAAATTTCATGGGCTCCCGGAATTTGTGTTAGGCTCGAAGAGGTCTGTTGCAAATTCCAGTAGACCATGCATCCTTATCCATAACATGCCATGTAGGACTCCATGTAGACTTTTCATCCACGAACTTTTTCTTTGGGCCTTTAGGCCTTCACCTCCTAGTGTGAAGTGGACTTTGACGGTCTCCGCCTTTTCGACCAATAAGAGCTCTTACATTGCCATGGTTAGGGGCCTTCAGCCTTGTGTGTGAAGTGGCCCTAAATCAACTCAGCTCGAGATTGCAAGTATGGTGGGCCAAGGTATATAAGGTAGAGGGTGCTAAAACCAACACCTATAAATGCCTCCCTATTGCCAATACTCTACTACCTTGAAGCGTTCCCCATGGTGTAGGAGTGTTTGGGCCCACATAGTGACAGTTTTAGGTGTCATTAGTGGTGCCACCTCATAGCGGCCTCTACTACCTTCATGTAGGGTAGGTAACAGGCTCCACTCTATCTCGGGTTGGTTCAAGGTGGGATCGGGGTGGCTTGTCAATGCCTATTCTAGCCATTCTACTCACAACGCCAAGGAGGTAGGCCCACAAAGCACAAAACGGTCGGTTCCCGGGATGCAAGATGATGGTTTTGCAAGCAAACTGGGTGGGATGGAGGTAACCGTGTGGCTTTGCGTACCATTACTACTTGGGCTTAAATGTAATTTGGGTCTAGTACCCAACTATGTTGTGTTGGTTTTAGGCAATGAACGTGGGGGTCCTCACCATATGCAAGGTTGCCATACATGAGACCTATGGATTGGTTTAAGAAAACTAGTAGTTCTAACTTTAAATATCCATCAAATATTCAAATGAGACTAAAAATATTTTTTCTTTCTTGATACCTATGTTTAGCCCAAAGGCTAATACGAATGTATATTTCATATATCAACCACATAGCCATATGTACGTGTAATAGCTTAAAGTGCTGGTTTACGCACCCTCTACCTTATCTAGATAAGAATATGGACCTATAAAGAGCATGGACGATCAACTCTCAAGGTTGATGGTCCCCTCCACACAGGTTGGATTGATTCATGCATTCTAAAGCCCGAACTTGATGTCGTTGTTGAAGAATTTTCCAAGTCCGACACCGGGTACGTACGAGTGTAACTCAAACATCAAGGCGGTGGTTTGAGTTGAACTTGAGAACCAGTCCAGTCCCCAAAAAGGGAGGACCTAAAGCTCCTGCACGTGTAAGGGTACATATATATTTTTCTTTAACCCTGGCCCACTGATTTTATAAGCTTGAGCTGAAGCTGTGCGTGTGGAGGACAACAACACTTAACCTTAAATGGCAACTCTGTACCCATGGCTGGAAGCACAGTACTTGCCCCTCTCCAGTTTCGTGTTTATTCATTGCAACTGGATCATGCTAGACTAAGGGCCAGTTTAGACCATTGACCAAAGTGTCATCCCAAGGGGTTGTAATTGCGATGATTGGCTGTTGAACTCATCCCGGGACCACTTCGGTTTACACCAAGGAAAAAATGGCAAAGTGGTCATGGAAGTCGAGGTCCCTAAAAGACATATTGTAAGGCCTAATTAATATACTGACATGCCCCAATAGGTTTTGCGGTGAGAGAGGCAAGAGAGGTGGTCTGATAGGAAAAGGCAAGGGCCCATGGGTGAGAAATGCCATTGTAATAACTTTTTTCATGAATTTTACTTTTGGGGGCTTTGTAGACAACTCTTCCCACAAGGTAAGGCTCACAAGGCGCATTTTTCAGCATCTACAGTGACTTCAAGAAATGAGTCAATGCCCCTATCAAGGAGCATTGATGGGGGCTAGCCGGGAAACATTAAGGCGGATGAAGCCGAGCAAAAAAATCTATTGTGCCTCATGCACTCTTAACACATGCCACATGGCGCTTTGCCTAAATAATATCTACATTGTGAGTTAAGATCACAAATGTGCATGTACCCTTATAGACTCATTTTTTGAGGTGGCTTGTGGAGCAACTTCACATGAGTGTAGAACATAGAGAAATTTGTGTTTTTTGATGAATTTTTTTGTGATTTCTCTTCTCTTCCTTCTTGTGGACCATACTGTGGAGAATAGGAATTAGAATTGGCATGATGAAGCCAATTTCAGGAGACAAAGTGAGAGATATTGTTGCTCTTTTGATGAAAGGTAAGAGTACAAGAGTGGTTGCGAAGTCATTGGGTTTCTCACAGAGTACGGTGAATAGAGTGAGGAAGAAACATTGTAGTAACTTAGAATTGCCAAAACGAGGTGTTCCAAAGATTCTTAGCACTTCAGAGAGACGATGTGCTATGCGTTTGGTCACGGTTGGAGGGCTGGAAACGGCAGTACATGCAGCAAAAATGTTGAGAGAGGGTAGAGAAGTGGGTTTCTGTGATAACACTTTGCGGTCTGCTTTGAGAGATGCTGGATTGAGTGCATGTGAGAAGATTCCTAAGCCTTGTTTGTCACATAAAAATGTACGAGAGAGGCTACAATTTGCAAGAATTCATGAAGAGTGGACAATAGAGGATTGGAAGAGAGTTGTATTCAGTGATGAAACGAAGATAAATCGTTTCAATGCGGATGGGAGGACTTGGTGTTGGGTCAATGACCAAAAAATCTTCCCTGATCGTGCAGTGAAGCAAACAGTGAAGCATGGTGGAGGGTCTTTGATGCTATGGAGTTGTATGACAGCAAGAGGTGTAGGTGATTTACAAAACGTGGATGGGCGTATAAATGCGAAGGACTATATTACAATCTTGCATGGAGATTTGTACTTGAGTTTAGAGAGATTAGGATACTTGAACCTCGATAACGTCATTTTCCAGCATGATAATGCTCCTATACATAAGGCAAAGATTCTTCAAAAATGGTTCTTAGAGCAACCATTCACTATTTTAGAGTGGCCAGCTCAATCCCCAGACCTAAATCCCATAGAACATGTTTGGGCAATTCTGAAACATCGTTTGAATTCCTATCCAACTCCTCATGTAGGTCTTTTGCAATTATGGGAGCGTGTGGAGGAGACTTATAAGACGATCACTACATAGCAGTGTGAGAGATTGTATGCTAGCATGCCAGATCGAATTGCAGTTGTTTTGGCTGCTCGTGGAAAGTGGACAAGATTTTGACCACTCTTTCTATAACGCCTCAAAAAATGAGTCTATGTACATAGTCAACTTTGGCACTATGTATGTTTTTAATCTAGTGGCAATTTCTTTTCAATTTTCTTGAGGTTGTCAGTTACTTCATGCTCTCAAACTTTCATGTTCAAAATTTATTGCTTCATTGATTCATTTATTGATTCTTCATACTCTCTACGTTGTTACTTTTCTAAATCAAATACCCTCATAGACTCATTTCTTGAAGTCACTGATGTAATGTAATGAATCCTGAGAAGCAAGTCCACCCTCTGTGTGCCTAGATCATATCATAACCCATGTGACATACCATTTCTTCCATGCCTGCCCCTTAAAGTGGCTCCCATATGTTTCACCAAACAATGTGGGACATCTAGAACTCAAGAATTTGAGGACACATGGTGAAGCAGGTTGCAAATAATGCTCAATGTACAACACACGGTACATGTTACATGTAAATTGCCTTGAACATGTACAAATTAAATCGCTCATTTTTAAAACAATAATTGTTGTGAAGAGATTTGCAAGCCACATCGTTGACACATTTAACAAGAAGTGAAGACAACTGAAGCCTAAGAGAAGACAAGAGAATGGTCAAACTTGAATTCTTTTTCAAAAATGCCCTTTTTGGGGATATATTAAAAAAAATCAACGCATTCACTTTTTGGTGCATGGTCGTTCTTCTTGGTCCACATTGAGTTTACACCTAGTGTGGGGCCCAAAGGCTTTGTAAATTGATTTTTTAGGAAATCGGACCATGGAAAAGGGCTATCTTCCATGGTCCGACTTCATGGTCCATGGTGTAAACCGGCCCTAAAGCAAGGTCTCTAAACATTATTTAGGTGTTCATTCAAAAAAAATTAATGAAAAATTTAAAAAAATTATTGGATATACAACAGAGTTATCCTTTGATTCAGCTAGAGTTTTGAGCGGGAGTTAGTTGTTTTACATTTTAAAATTAAGATCAAAATTTAAAACTTTTGATGTTTAGTAAGTTTCTAGTGCAAGCTTGGAAGCAACGTAAAGGTTTGAGCACAAAAACACATTATATATATATCGGCTCATTGAAGGCAAAACTCATTTTGACATGTCAGGAGGTGTTAAAACTATAGAAAGTTCTAACACTTGAGGTTGAGAGCAACTATAGAAAGTTTTGTATGCAAAACAAACAACTCCCAACCAAATCTCCAGTTGAATTAAAGGATAACTACATTGATTATCCCAATTAGTGCGTGTTAATAGTTGGAATCATGCAAAGCAATGACGGCTTACTCAAGAGTTCAAATTTCATAATTGAAAGTTCAATAGATTATTCGGGCATCATAGAACATAAATGACTTTGCTTGGTAAAATATAACATTTGATAGTTATAGCATTGCTTAACTCCAAGGATTAACACATACTAATTGGGATTATCAATTATCAATGTACTTAGACTACACCATTCATAGTATTTAATGTCACATGCATAATAATGTCACTCACCCTATTTTGAGTCATATGCTAGGTTACACTAATGATCAACAACTTCATCAATAGTGGCATCTTATGGCACTTGGCATTCAAGTGCACTCTCTAATATATTGGCATCATGTGACGTACTTAGATTAAAATACTTAATGTTGGATTATGCAAGAAAGAAAGACTAACCATATTTTGTTGTACTTAGCATGTGAGTAGATTAGAGTCAGACAACTCCAAAGAAAGAAATAGATTAGAGAACCCAAGAGAATGGTGCACAAGGGTTAGACAACCCATGATGGAATTGTGCAATGGACTTAGTCAACTCCCAATCAAAGATCTTAGTGTTGGAGTTAGACAACTCCAACTGGAAGATATGAATTGCAGTTAGACAACTCCCAGCAGATGGATATTATTCATTGGAGCCATACAACTTTGAATGAATAAATCTAGTTGGAATTAGACAATTCCAACTACAAAAAAAATGTACGAATGATCTAGTTGGAATTAGACGGTTCCAACTAGAATAAATTATCACGTTCCTCTTTTACGCAAGAATAGCGCAAGCATGAATGCACATGAGACATTTTCAAACCTTTTTACTTTACAAAAAGATTTACAACTTAAGCACAATATTGTGATTGCTATGAGCTTGAACCACCCAACCATAGGAGAGACACAAGACAATCCTCTCTCCTACCCCAAGCTTTCTCTTATATCCCAAAGGCACTCCTAGTCTTATTCATCGTTATCTATAGTATCTATGAGATACTTGTAGAAATCTCAAGTATTACTAAATTTAGATTCAAGCTTCTTTATCTATATACATAGATCATTTCACCGTGTGATATTTTCTCATCTTTTGGCTCAATCACAATCCTCTAATTGGAATTGTTTAATTCTCACTTTATGTATTCATCCATTCTTCTAACTGGAATTGTCTAATTCCAACTTCATCCAATCATCCATTCTTCTAGTTGGAATTGTCTAGTTCCAACTAGATTTATTAATTGAGACATATCTAGCTTCAATGAATAATATCCATCCGTTGGAAGCTACCTAACTCCAATTCAAATATTCTAGTTGGAGTTGACTAACTCCAAGACAAAGATCTTCCAAAGGGAGGTGTCTAACTCCAATGCAAGGATCTTTCGATCGGGAGATGTCTAACTCCACTGCACAATTCCTCTATGGGTTGTCTAGCCCTTATGCACCATCCTCTGTTGGGTTGTTTGACCCAATTTTATTGTTTGAAATTGTCTAACTTCAATCACCATCTGCTCATATGCTAAGTACAATAAAATATGATTAGTTTTTCTTTCTTGCATAATCCAACATTAAGTCTTTTAATCTAGGTACATCACACATGAGTATGCTCAATACATGTTATAAGGTGCATGCCTATGTTACACGATGGTCTAGAAATTGACTAAATTGTACACAAATGACACTTGGCATTAGTATGCTCAATAATATCTTCTCTATGCATAATAAAACACAGAACTATCATCTCAAAGATCCCAATGTGCTACGCTAAATGTCAAAATGCAAACATTTTTTATTTTATAAATACTTATGCTGACAAATAGTATCATGTTGGCAATTAGCGGGTGTAACATATCGAATGGTTGTACACCATTTATGATATTTAGTGTCACTTACTATTCATAGTGACCATTGATGTAACATTTTATTGTTGATGTAATTTTTTTACCAAGTAAAGATGTTGATGCTTTATGGTGTCCAATCAACCAATTTAACTCTTTTTTGATAAAATATGATATCTATAGTTGAAAGTTATAGCACAATATAACTCCAATAGTAAGTGACACTAAATGTCATAAACAATGTACACACTAAGTAGGTTATTTAGTGTTTGAATGTATTCAATGTTGTTACTACCCTACCCTGCTCAACATTAATTTTTCTATCCCTTGACAATCAGTGTTAGAAGATATGCTAGGAGATATGCTGAAATTCTCCTTTGATCATTTTTTTTTTGCATATCCTTACTAACACTAAATTCAGACATGTAACTTCCACATATTATCATAGTTGATATTTAGTGTTTGAGTTTACATTTGATGTTACTTAATTTCATAGGGTTATTGACATTGAGGGTGTGTGTTCAAATTTATTGTATCAAACACTAAATATCCTAGTGAGGGCCGCTTTACACGTAGAGGCCGGCCCGATTCCCCTTGAGGCTGATTGCATGAAATTTCAACCCTTTTTGGGTTGGAGGCCGGCCTCAACTACACATTATAATAAGATTATATGGGGGCCAATTTTCCCATATGTAAGGGCCTTGGGGTCAAGAAGCTAGGCCGATTCAATAAATCTAGCATAATCCAACGGATCTAGCATAATCTAGCATAGAGCCATTCATATTTCCACATAATCCAATGGCTAAAACAAATTATTGAAATTTGAAATTGGCCCCAAGGCCAAGAATTGGCCTTCTATTTTGGGTGCACCCAATTCAATGAGCTCGGGCCGTGTCATACCATGCATTTTTTTATTAGAAAATTCATACCACCAAATCGGCCCAGCCTCTAGGTGTAAAGGGGTTGGGACTGATTTCAGCCTTTTGGCCAATCACAAGTGAGGATTTCAAGCCTCTTTACACAACAAATTGGCCCGGCCTCTAGGTGTAAAGCGGCCCTTAGGAGCGGTTTACACTATGGACCATGAAGTCGTCTCACGTAAGAGGCCTATTTTGCGTGGGACGACTTCACGGGACGACTTCCATGGTCCGAGTTACTAAAATATTAGTTTTCATGGTTCATGGGCCCTTCACTAGGTGTAAACCGAATGTGGACCATGAAGAATGACCATGCACCAAAAAGTGGAGGTGCTGATTTTTTTAATACATGTCCAAAAAGGGCAATTTTGAAAAAAAATTAAGTTTGATCATTCCTTGTCTTCTCTTGGGCTTCACTTGTCTTCACTTCTTGTTAAATGTGTCGAAGATGTGGCTTGCAAATCTTCTCACAACAATTTTTTTTAAATAAAATAAAATGAGCAATTTAATTTGTACATGCTAAATGTAATTTACATGTGACATGTACCTTGTGTTGTCACTACACTAAATAGGATATTTAGTGTTTGATTATATTTAATGTTGTTACCACCTTACCTTGCTCAACACTAATTTTCAAATTTTTGATAATTAATGTTAGAAGATTTCCCATTGCACTTCTTTTGACTACCCTACAATCACTAAACCACTACATTTTTTATTTTATTTTTTGCAATTGCATTTTGTAAGAATATTGGGGTGTGTAATATACCGTTGGAAAGGTATTTTCAAGACCTTTCCAACGGTATATTACAAGCCCCAAAATTACAAACATTACATTTGGTAGACCGAAAAAACAAATATGCACTTGAATTCTTGAGTTCTAGATGTCCCGCGTTGTTTGGTGAAACACGTGTGAGCCGGTTTAAGGGGTAGGGCAAGGTAGTGCTGGTATGTCTCATGGGCTATGGTATAATTAAGGCGCTTAAAAGGTAGATTCATTAAAAATTTATTGAAATGGTATTTCTCTGACATGGGCCCTTGCTTCTCCTACCAGACCACCTCTCTTGCCTCTCTCAACGCAAAACCCGTTGGACCATGTCAGTGCATTTATTAGGCCTTAAAAATTATATTTTAGGGACCTCGAGTCCTCGACCCCATGGTCCCTCTGCCATTTTTTCCTTAGTGTAAACCGAAGTTGTCCCGGGAGAACTTCAACAGCCAATCAGCTACCTTGCAGAGCCCTGGTCCAACTTCATGGTCCATAGTGTAAACCGCCCCTTAGTATAGTGTTTCTCTGGATCCATCAGTATCAAGGTTCGGCATGGGAAAGGATACGAGTCAACGAGATTTGCAACGTCACACAAGAAGATATTAAATTTGAGACTCCTCCTGCATGGTACCACCAATGACGCATGTGTGTCGTCACATTTGTCTTTGTGAGAACGGAATCCGTGACCCACAAATTCTTATTTATTTTGACATGAAAGTTCATAACATTATTCACCTATGTGAGTCGGTTCCATGCTCCTAGAATATGTTAGTTATATTTCATGAGTCTTTGAACAAATTGAGAATATTCATTTATTATTCATACATTCATGTTGATCTTGGAAATTTGTGTGGAGTTATACTCCTGGCACTTATGCGAAGGAACTACTATTCATCCCATGAATATTTGCACAAAAAAAAATTATTCATCCCTATATATTTCTTGGAATCGTTATTAATAGCAACACTATTATTGAAATATACCGACATTATTCATAATATACTTACTATTCAAGCCGACATTATTCATTATTTGTACAAGCGTCAGTTTCTTCCTACTTCTAGGTTTCTTCCCGTGAAGGTAAGATAGTGGAGGCCATGTCACATGCTAAGTATAAAACGAAACACAATCATGGAGTTGGATAATGTTATGTTGAATGAATGAAATTGATTTCAGAGTTTGAGAAGCCGAAAGGCTTATGGAACTAAGGGCCGGTTCACATGGGGGTCCCAAGTCTCAAGTCCCACTCATGTTAGCAGGTCTCAACATGGAGGCAAAGTCCCAACTTGTGAGCCTCAAGTAATCACTAAAACATGCTTAATTATCATCAAAGTTAGATCTTGATTAATTTATGAAAAGGAGTCGTGGGACTTGGGTTGGGAGTTGTGTCTAGCTTTTGCTCAACCCAACTCGCAACACAAGTCCCAAGCCTCACCTCCAAAAAGTGTTGCCATGTAGGCATTCATGTCATCCTTGGGACTTAGGACTTAGGTTGTCATGTGAAGTGGTAAGTCCCAACTTCCATGCTCTCAACGGCTAAGATTGCGCAGATTGACTTCAAGTAACTTGGGACTTAGGACTTGGGACCCATGTGAACCGGCCTTATAAAATACATCAAGATTGTGTCAAGCCTACTTATTCCCTGGAGTGGTGTAGTGCAGTAGCCTGCAAGAGGTAGAGGCTAATTTCAACTTGATGGTCCAATTGGAAGAAAAAAATACTCGAGACTCCCTAATATTGCCCTCTCAAATAGTGATTGAAACTATCTCTAATGGAATTATATAGGGGACACTCTAACACAAATTGTGTCAGGTTCTCAACTACAATATAAGATCAAAAGTAGCATAGTCTATTATTACTATAGATAAGGATAGTTGACCACCATCCAATTTTGATGGCAAGTCAATGATTCGAGGTGCGGTAAACAACAATGATCTTGTGTTGTGGTGGTGTCAATGGTTGCTTCAAGTACAATTCACATCCGTATTTGAGGAAATCCATGAGGTGGAGGTAATCTAGTTTCTTCCCCAAGAGATGGAAAGAGTTCCACTTTTTAGCAAGAAAGTCCTCCCTGAAATCTTCAAATGTGATTTTTGATGTAGGGTTGGCTTGCATTCCCAATGAGATAGACCCTATGATGCCTTCCACATGGTTGTCAATTCATGCCAAGTATTAGCCCTTTGTTTGGCAAGGTGTTGGAAGAGTGATGTTCCTTGACTAACTGACCAAGTGGAGGCTAGGTGGGCGAGCCGTTATTGAAAACTCGTAGTTAGTTTAAGAGCGCATAATTCCATGAGAAGTTCTCCAAATTTTGCCAATAGAACATGATAGGTTGTCGAAAAATGCAACGGAATTATAGGTTGATAATAACATAGGTATTATTGTCTTATTACCAAGGGGATTGCCCTTTTGTCGAGATCCAAGGAAGAATTTCTAAAGTTAGGGCCCCATGGCTCATAAAGTTGCAGTGCATGGGGTGTTGGAGTTAGGTGGAGTCCATCTTCATGAACGAAATTTAGGAGATGTGAATACCGACAAGAAGACCACGATCTTTCTTTTATTATGACAAGATAAGCATGGTCTCAAGGAGAAGATAATTCCTTCCTATTCCTTTGTTGTGGTTGGTTGCTAGGGTATTGAATTCAAGACACATGATGAGGGTATTTAGAGCCTAGTCAATGTGTAATTAGTTTGTTAGGTGTTGTTTCCAAGACACATAATGAGTGTATAAAGATCAAATTAGTGGTAGAATATCATCTAATCATAGACAATAATGACAACCGGTATTCTATATAAAGGGGTATACTTGGAGCCCAATACGAGGTGTCAGAAAGTCCATAATACATCAATCTAGCATAACACTTTAAAATTTCATAACTAATTCATGCTATGTCCAATAACAAACACAAAATAGAAAAAATTGTTCTCTTGATTTACATTGAAATTTTCTTGAAGAAACTCACAATTATCTAGATGCTAAAATTGGTCAGGATCACGGGTAGGTCACTTAGTGCATTTTAAAAACGACGTGCGGCATAATATAGAGAGGATTAAAATCATTTGAAATAAAAATTATAAAGGAATTCCAAATAATGAAGGGGCCATTAAATGTAGACAATCCCATTATAAGTAAGTTAGATGGACATAAAAATGTGGGCCATTATTTTTTTGTAAAATTAATATAGGGGGTGAAGATAAAGATCCTAGAAGGTATGTTTAGTATGTTTGCTATGGTCTCCTATGTGTTTTCTTCATAACTTTGTTTGCAATGATATTATTGTTTGCACCCTTCTTTGTTTCTATGGTTTCCCTTAACACTCGTCAATGTGTTAGGAAGTAGATTAGCTTTTATTACTTAAAAGGAATATAGAGTACAAAAAATTACAGTGACTTGGACAATATAAGTAATGAAAGGGTGCAAACAAATGGGCCATTTTTAAAATTTAAGTAATTATAGGGAAGCTTTAATTCAACCCTTGAAGGTAAATAGCCCCAAAACAAAAAACTCCCAGCCGCACGTGGTGCACAAAAATGCCTTAGAGTGACCTACCCGTGGTCAGGATGTAGTTCTCTATGATAGGCCAACATACCATAGTTCCAAGCGGAACGGTTGGAAAGCATTCATCCTAGAAATCAGAAGTTGCTAGACAATGGGGTAGCAACTCCACAAGCTTGAGAAGACATAAAAAATACAACACAAAAGGCCCTATTCTAAATACTATCAACTCCACATAAAAGCCTTAAAATGCAAAAAATAATTTATCTAGACATTAACTACACTTGGAGTTGTGGTTCTTGATACCTACGCATCCACATGTGATTATTTTTCTCAATTCAATTCATTAGCATTTAGAAACATTTTGCTTGTTTTTAATGTACTTATTGTTTTATTTGTTTGTGGTATCAAGTTGCTAATATTCATGCTTGTAGCATTTGAGGGAGATTTAGTCATATTTGATGTCATTATGTCTCCTTTGTGCAATTCTCATCACATGTGAAAGTGTCTCTCATACTATCTCCATAGCAGTTGATGATGAACCTATTTGAAAGGTTGCAAAGCATTCCCACATTAGTAAGTTTGGTTGATACTTAATATGTGCATTTTAGAGTATTTGAATATTGCTAAAAATCCGAATTTCAATCACCTCCAAGCTTGATGTTGCTCCCTCCACATGCAAAAAGTATTTGTTAAGGTTATGGCAACTCCTAAAATATCCCAGCAATTGATTTAGTGTACATATGCAGATAACGAGGCATAGGATGATAATCAAGATGATAGCGAGAATGAATCACATCGTAGGCAAGATGTTTGAATGTGTGTGTGTTGTTTTCATTATATGACTTTCTTTGAATTTAAACAACCTTCGGGATTAAGTAAATCCTTCCACACCTAGGTCTGAGCTTGTATTATTGCCTATAAGTACTAGCAAAATGTTGTTTATATTGGAGTTAATTTTCCATGGTGACATGTATTGTTGTGTTAAGTACTCAATTATAGAATATCAATATGAGACCTTAAAAACCTTTCATCAAAAGTAAAGGTTTAAAGCAAATGGTTCAATATGGTTCAAAACATAAATTTGTTAATCTTAAATTTTTTGAAGTTGTAATTTTTTTCATATTCCTTGAATTCATTATAAACTTGAGGTCAACATAATTTATTGGCGTAAATCCATCAATGTGATATAATGTTATCATATTTTAAACAAGTTTGAGTGACAATTCTTTGTTCAATGTCACCTACTTTTTTACCTCTAACACCATCTTCTAGTATACTTTGTGAACATAAGTTTTCTTGACTTTTGAAACGTTTATTGTTTTATTTTACAAAATTTAAAGTTAGTTTATATTAGTTTTGAATTAATTCCACTTTAGCCTTGACATGTATCGGGAGTTGTTCACTATACCATGCTTGCACCCCTATGTCCTCATGTTTGTTCAGGGTATAGGCGATTATACCTTGGTCTTAAGTCATTTAACATGTATATGTGAAATAAATATGAACCCCAACACCTTGGTCTTAAATTGAAATTAGCCACAACACCCATTAATGATACATTGTTTTGCATCATTGCATACAAATGTTTTCTTTGATACCACGTACGAACTAATGTGAGTGTAAGAATTGGTATTGTTTGAGTCATTACCGTACATAATATACATGAGGTACTAAAAAATGTTTTCTCTCACATATAGTACATAAAGAAGGCTATTAGATTTTTTTTGAAGTAAATGTTGATGTATTCAAGGGGGCCCTAAGTTCTAGAGAAAAAATTGACAATATTCATTTTAATTCAACCCATAACTAGGACAATAGATGTGCTACTTTCATGGCGTCTAGGCGCTTAAATTTTGTGTATTTATTAATACAATTATGTATAGGTGTATATAGGTGGGTAGATTAAACATGTTGGATGGTAGGGTGGTGGTCAATGTAATTGTAATATTAAATGCAAGATGACATAAGATTACATGATATTGTAGTGAATATCATTACATTGTATGTAAAACAATAAATATATTCTATTTTAATTTTGAATATATATTTATATTTATTTGATGTACTACAGTATTGTTGTTGTTGTGGTCGATTTTTCCATGATTCTATAATTTTTGTCTACTAATTCTACAATGAATTTTTAATAATGGGCATTTCAATACTACAAACCACCTCTCAATAATGTATAATGCTCATATATTATTAGCCAATAGATGCCTTTTGCTTTTGTCATTATGTGGACTCATGGTCTATGGATGTTGTCCACCATGAATACACGTTCCATTATAAGGATGACACATGGGATGTAGAAATCTTAGGTTTTTATTTTTAGGACATAGTTGGTGGATAGTATCCTATGTCGAAAAATGGATCCAAGGGAAAACGATTACTACTTAAGGGGACATCCCCTCACCAAGGGACTCTTTTTGCATCTCAAATGTGGGTTAAGCTCTCAAGACCCTTGTAATGTGTTGGGTTTTTATTTTATGCATGTATAGATCCTATTATGCCGCCGCAAATAACGGAAGTTTACGGACGCGCGTCCGTAAACCTCAAACCTCTTGGTGCATTGAATTTTTATTGCTTTGAACATTTTAGTTGAGCTAGTGATGAGGTACAGAGGTTTACGGACACGCGTCCGTAAACATGCATACCTCTAGTATCATGGTTCGGTATGGCACCTAAACTGATATCATGACCATGTGTCATGTAGAATAAGACAACGAGATTGTAGTGTTATGGAAGTATACGGACGCGCGTCTGTAAACTTTAAACCTCTTGGTGCATTGAATTTCTATTGCTTTGAGCATTAATTTTCAGTTGAGCTAGTGATGAGGTACAAAGGTTTACGGACATGCGTCCGTAAACATGGATACCTCTAGTGTCATGGTTCGGTATGACACCTAAACTTACATCATGACCATGTGCCATGTAGACTATGACAACGAAATTATAGTGTCATGGAAGTTTACGGACGCGCGTCCATAAACCTCAAACCTCTTGGTGCATTGAATCTCTATTGCTTTGAGCATGTCCGTTGAGCTAGTAATGAGGTACAAAGGTTTATGGACGCGCGTCCGTAAACATGCATACCTTTGGTGCTATAGTTTTGTATGACACCTAAAATGACATCATGACCATATGCCATGTAAAGTATGGCAAGGAGACTATAGTGTCATGGAAATTTACGGAAGCACGTCTGTGAACGTAGAACCTCTTGGCGAATTGAACCTCTAATGCCTTGAGCCTTGTACCCCCAAATCTACATCACGTCATTAAACCTACTTGCGTCTCGTAACCTACATTACCCTATATATCATAGTACAAAAATTTGACATTGTTAAAACACAGTAGGAATCGCGTATGTTATTCTCTTCAAATTCGTATTGTTGTAAGGCTTGGGTATACATGTAAATGGCGCATGAACCTCTTGGTTCCCTAAACCTCTTTGTCTTTTGACAACACTAATTTTTAACATACGGATGTTTACGGACACGCATCCGTAAACCTATGTTGTATAGTTTGTCAAAGCCTTTACGTTTGACACTGACCTCTCTGACCACAATGAGATTTGCAGATGTGCGTCCATAAACCTTTGGTGTTTTTGTTGTCTGAACCTTTGCGCCGACTATTAACAGACAAATGTATCCAGATGTACGTATGCTTACACTAATAATGTTGTTAAATGGAGGTATACGGACGCGCGTTCGTATACCAATATGTCTTTGTTTCCACGCCCTGAAAGCCACTATTGCCCACATTGTGTTTCATTAATAATAAGCGTTAGGACTATCCATGAAATTTATTGAATGGGATATTTTGACATACTTTTCATTTGGCTCTCTTGTAGTGGCCATGGATTCCAACGCCGGTGATAGTGCGTTTGAGTTGTCTTCGGAAGCGTCAAGCTATGGTAGCGACTTTGAAGCTGTCGTGAAATATGAAACTACAATTGGTGTTGCCAATGAAGAGGATGAATTTCTTCCACCATGTGAGGGTTATTCACGGGAACAGTGGGTTGATTTTGATGTTGTCCTAGTCCTTGGTTGTGGCGTTCCCGTGGCTGATGGTGTTTGTAGGAACTCGAATCCTAATGATTGTATTGATGCAAATTCCTTTGGGAAGGAAGATGTTAGGGTGTGCCTCCAACTCTACACGTGCAACTTGACAATTGTGCCAAGGACAACAAAGGTCGATACATGTTTTTTTTTTGTCATTGGTTGTAGCCAAGGATATTTTCAAAGAAGTGTTTGTGTCTTTTTTTATGGTTGGTCATACGCACGATGATATTGATGTTTTATTTGGATGTTAGATGCTTCATTTGATTGATTCACACGGATAAATAATAACAAGTTTCTAAAGATAAAAAATAATCGAGAAGATTCTACGCACACCCGCGTAGTAACCTCTTCTTTGTATCCGCCTATAAATTATTCATGCTTTATCACTAGCTCAATTTGGGATAGCACCAGTCAATGTAACCAACCCGATTCGAACCCAGGTTGATCCAGACCTAATACCAACCTCTTACACAACTCACATCCACAGGTGGATGTCTTGAAACCTAGTAGCTACCTACATGTTGACTATTTCTAATATCTAACTTCCTTGCTTTTGTAGATTGTGGGTCTTAATTCAACCCGTGAGCATGACCCGGACATATTAAATGTGTGAAAGATTAGACATCAATAGTTTGTCATGTGTACGATAGTCGATATTGTAAAGTCGATAGTCTATATTATAGAAATTTTATAGATTATAATTATATTGCATGATTGTATTACTTTATGGACGTGGAATCCAACTTCTCATGCACTATCAAATGTTTTTTATATGTTGTTTTACGGATGTGAAATCCAAAACTATATAATATTGCAGATGCTAATTTGCAAATTCTTATTAACATTGTCAAATTATTTTAAGTATTAATGCGTTTGGGATGTGCCGTTCAATTCAACCATAATTGGATAAGACCATTATGTTTGGGATACGCATCCAAGAGTCTATGATATAAAAATAAATGGTTATTTATCGATTCGTTCAAAAATACAAAATAATTGTGAATTTGTGTCATTGAAATATTGTGTTCGGCATAGTTTTGATTATCATCTATATATTTACTATATTTAGAAACATATATATTCATCACATATGGATTTTTAAACATAATGTTGCCATTGTTCCCTATGTTCCCGATGTTCCGTACGTTCACAATATTCGCATCCGAAACTATGGGTCCAATTTATTTTGAGACTTTCCAAAGTCTCCGATTAAAGAATATAGTGTTATTAACCACAATCAATTTTTTGTGTGCCAATTATGTCTCATGCTCTCGGGGGGTTCACTCCCTCTTATATTTTGCATACACGTGTGTTCGGGACCTATTTATTGGGGGGGTTATTTACCTTGTAGAAAAGATTATAAGGTGATGGTATTTTACATGTAAAAAGCTTGAAAATATTATATGTGATGGTATTTTACATGTAAACATGTTTCATTATTTTAAAATCCCCTATTTTACATGTACATTTTTTCCAAAATTTATCTACAATGAATATATTGGACCCTATTTTTTATCGCACGTTGTTCTACGATTTTCGCCAGTGAACCCCCCGAGCTCATGCTTCCATCATATGTTGCAACATATTACTCCAATCAAATGCCACTTTCCATACATGATATCATTTTCCCTACACAAATGTGTTGGCAATTGAGATTATGTCCTTTTTATGAAACACTATAATCTTTATAAAAAATAAAGTCTAGAACACAAATAAAATTGATTGTTATATGTATTGACCATATACATTATTCATTACCATGTACTTGGTCCACCTATTCATGCAAAATACAATGGTTACAAGTTATACCTCTAAATAGTGTGTGGTCATTGCTTAAATGTCATAGTTTATTGCTCACTGCTCACTACCCATCGCTCACAACTCACACGCAGCATCTTCCCACCGTGAGGAGATTAACATTGTCAAACCCCAAACTAGCTAGCCATATAAGACAAGTAAGGACATAAGACACACATGCCTAAAAGGTATATGGTCTTATTGTGGGTGCTTCCAACTCCATACATAGTTTTGGCCATTGGAGCGAACCAAGAATTGTTTCATGCAGTTAGTGATTGCAAAGCACAAAGATTTTCAAAGGCGGAGGTGAGATGCAAAAGTTGCAAGAGTCCAAAAGTGAGGATTCTCTTTCTCTTGAAACAATTAGATAGATAGAAAGATAGATAGAAACTCCGGTCCCTTTTTAGCAAGGGGCCGGCGTGAATAAAGTGTCCGTTCGTAATGTCTCTTGAAACAATCACATAGGTAGGTCTTTCTAAATGTGTTAACTATCAAAACCATATTGGTATCTATATTTTGAGAACATAGTCCCACCCCATCGTAACACATGTTGTTGTTTTTAGTGTTCTAGGTTAACGAGAAGGAGAATCTTCACTTTGGACTCTTATAACTTTTATATCTTTACTTCAATTCTAAAACTTGAAATGATATAATCTTTGTGATTTGCAATTACTAAGCGGATGAAAGAAATCCTGAGCCGATCTAACAACCAATAATGTGTGTGGGGTTGGAAGTGCCCACAATAGGGGCCCATACCTTAATTAAGTTAAGATATGTGGGCCTTATGTGGTCACTCTTCTTGATTTAACACATGTATTTGAATGGTTAGTGGAAAGGCATGTGTGACAATGAGAGTGGACTATGTGCTTAGAACATGGACACCAATCTAGGCTCAACAATTAACAAACTTGGGACAATTTATTTGATCACTAGAGAAAGGGAATCTTCACTTCAACCTCTTGTAACTTCTGCATCTCAATTCCAATTATGAAACTGGAAATGAAAATCTTTGTGATTTGCGATTGTTAGCCGGATGAGACAATTCCTAATATAATCCAATGGGCAAAATTTTATATGGGGTTGGAAGTGTTCACAATGGGGTTAGATGCCTTAACAAGGCCCAAATATCTTAGGTTGGGTTTACACTAGGATCCAAGACCAGGAAACTCCAATATTGAGTGATCCAATATGTTGAGAGCCATATTTTGAACCCAAAGAGTTTACACTAGGGTCCAAGTATCAAGGTGTGAAAGTATGAAGTGATGCAAATGTGCTGTCACTTTCCAACCAAATTTTGTTGGTCTCAAGTCAAGGTTACAATCCTCCCTATTTACAAAACCAATTTCCAAGCTTGGGTCCAATCTTGAATTCGAAAGTAAGGTCCAACAAGGGTTGTTTGGGGCCCCAATATTCTTGAGCCTGGATCCTAATGTAAACACACCCTTAGTTTGAGTGAAGTGTTACTTACATTGGGCTACATCAACACCCAAGTCCAATAAACTTGGGGTCTAAAACACCCCTTACTTTTGGACTCAAAATTGAGCCCAAGCTTAAAGAACGGTTTCTCAATCTAGGAGAAGTTGGATCAACAAGATTTGGTGGGAAAGTGATGCCAATGATTTAATGATTGAATATGCATGAAAGAAAGACTAACCATACTTTGATGTACTTATCATATGAGCATATGGTCTTTGGAGTCATACAACTCCAAAGAAATAATTGGGTCAGACAACCCAAGAAATTTAAAGAGTGGTGGACAAGGGCTAAACAATCCATGAAGAAATCGTGCATGGGAGTTAGACAACTACCAATGTAAGCTCTTTGTGTGGAATTAGACGCCTCCAACTGGGAGTTAGACACCTCCCTATGGAAGATATTTGTCTTGGAGTTAGACAACTTCAACTAGAAGATATGAATTGGAGGTATACAACTCCTAGTGCATGGATGTTATTCATTGGAGCTAGCAACTCTTAATGAATAAATGAATCTAATTGGAATTAGACAATTCCAATTAGAGGATTGTGATAAAGCCAAAAGATAGAAGATTCATGGTAGAACCAAAGATATAACTATGAATAGAAATTTTTACTATACGAGAAATAAAAAACAAAAGTAGTGCCTTTGGCATAAATGGGAGCTATGGGAAGGGGAGAGGATCTTGTTGGTCTCTCTCCTATGGTCGAGTGGTTCATGCGCATAGACAATCACAATATTATTGTTAAGTTGTAAAACATCTGTAATGTATAAAGTTTGAATGTTCACAATATTGATGTCTCGTGTACAATTGTGATTGTATTGTTTTTGTTCAAAAGAAGAATGTGACATTGGACCCTGACCCGAGTGTAAACTCCTTAGATCCAAAATTTTGCTCTTGACCAATAAGGGCCGCTTCACACTATGGCCGTCCAAATCGAGAGGCCGTGAGATTGAGTGCCAAACTTTGTTGAAAGGCTAAAGAAATGGGTTGAAAATAGCGAACAAAATATAGTAGTTGGAGCCTTCGGGCGGCCATAGTGTGAAGCCTCCAAAGGCCAAGCCCAAAGTCCAAACCATACCATTTGCCCGACTTTTATCCATCTCTCTCTTCATTAATCCATCCAATTTATGAATTTTTCCTCTCACCATCTTTAGTCATGGATTTAAGAAGGAAACACATTCTTGCTCTACTCTCTATTTTCATGGCCATAAAATATGTAATTGTGGGTATTTTGACATTACAAAAATTTGCAATTTTTGAACAAAATGCCCAAATGATGACAACAATTTTTATTGCCCAAAGATGGAGGGTGAATTTTTTGCAACATTACAGTTGCAAAAAATATATACAAAATTGTAGTAGTTTAATGACTGTAGATAAGGGTGGTCAAAAGAACTACAATGGGAAAACGATTGCGGTTTTTTTTTGCATAGTTTTCTACTACACTAAATAAGATATGTAGTTTTTGATACACTCAATATGAATGCATACACTAAATATCAATAACCCTATGAAAGTAAGTAACATTAAATGTACAAATAAAACACTAAATATCAACTATAGTAATATGTGGAAGTTATATGTTTGAATTTAATGTTAGTAAAGATATAAAAATAAATAGCATTGATAAAAGGAGAATTCCAACACATCTTCTAGCAAATCTTCTAACACTAATCATCAAAGAATTGAAAATTAGTGTTGAGCAAGGTAGGGTGGTAACAACATTAAATATAATCAAACACTGAATATCCTATTTCGTGTAGTGACAACACAAGGTACATGTCACATGTAAATTGCATTGAACATGTACGAATTAAATCACTCATTTTTAAAACAATAATTGTTGTGAGGAGATTTGCAAGCCACATTGTTGACACATTTGACAAGAAGTGAAGACAAGTGAAGCCTAAGAGAAGACAAGAGAATGGTCAAACTTGAATTCTTTTTCAAAAATGCCTTTTTTGGGCATATATTAAAAGAATAATCAACATATTCACTTTTTGGTGCATGGTCATCCTTCTTGGTCCACATTCGGTTTACACCTAGTGAGGGGCCCAAGGCTTTCAAAAATATTTTTTGTAAGAAGTCAGACCATTTAAGTTAGGCCATTAACAAAGGCCATCTTCCATGGTCCGACTTCATGGTCCATAGTGTAAACCGGTTCAATTTCAGAGTTTCTTCAGTCTTGGACCTTTGTGTAAACCCATCCTCAAGGCTTTAAAAAAAACAATGCACATGACTCATCAGACTGATCAGGGCACAGGCGTACAGGAACGCCAACCCAAGCCAAACAGGGACAAAGAGCTTGAAAGGAGATGGCGGCGCCTTCCCCTGTATCGCCATAGCCGCATCTCCACCCTCTCCAAGCCTGACATTCAACCTCCACATACACCACAACCACGATCAAATCACAATCACAAACAAAAACAGAGAGAAAGCGAGCAACAGAAACAGAGAGGGGAGAGGGCAGGCCCTTTGGGGCAAGATGGACAACATGGTGGTGACCGCAGCGAAGATGGTGCAGAGCGAGGAGAAGAAATCCGTGGTCTTAGTCCTCGACTTCGGCTCGCAGTACACACATCTTATAACTCGCCGCATTCGCAGTTTGAACATCTGCTCTTTTTGCTTACCAGCAGGGACACCCATGCCCGCCATCCAGGCTTTACATCCTGCGGTCATCATTCTCTCTGGCGGCCCACACTCCGTGCACATCGAAGGCTCCCCAACAGTTCCTGAAGGTTTCTTCGAGTACGTAAAGGAAAATGGCATCACTGTGCTGGGAATCTGCTACGGGTTGCACCTCATTGTGAAATTGCTAGGTGGGACAGTGACCCAGGCGGAGAGCCAGGAGTATGGGCGCATGGAAATCACCGCTGTGAAGGGGAGCAGGCTCTATGGTGATGCGGATAGTTTCCCTAACCAGACTGTGTGGATGAGCCATGGTGACGAAGCTGTTAAGTTGCCCCCGGGATTCTCAGTTGTGGCTACAAGTTTGCAGGGGAACATTGCTGCCATCGAGAATGCTGAGGCTAACATCTATGCTCTCCAGTACCATCCTGAGGTAACATCCTTCTGTAAACCCTCTTTGGTTATATTCAATATGTGGTTGAATTTGTAAGGGTTTAAGGCTCTGCTCCAATTTGTGAGGGTCTGGAGGTTCGAATCGTGCATTCTGGGGGCGGGGGGGTCCTTAACCTCTTGTGTGTGGTTGCTATGTCTGCTCAAGAGGAGATGGTATCATCATGGCATGCATTTCGTAGAGAGGAATGCAAATTTTAATTTAAAGAATGTAAAGAGGCATGAATTCCAATTTTTAAGGGTTTAAGGTTTAGGGTCCAATCTGTTAATGGGTTTAAGGTTTGTGGTCCAATTTGTAAGAGTTTAAGGTTTAGGGTACAATTTTTAATGGGTTTAAGGTTTGTGGTCCAATTTGCAAGGGTTGGGAGTTTAGATTCATTCATTTTAGGGGGGCGGAGGTCCTCAACCTCTTGTGGATGGTTACTATGTCTGCTCAAAGAGGAGATGGTACTATCATGGCATGCATTCTGCAAAGAGAAATGCAAATTACTTTGTCACATAATAAAGGTGATTGAGGAATTAAATAAGTTGTCTCTGTGGGTTGTGCGTCATCAGCAATGAGTGCTCAAAGATATTGAGATGACCATGTCACTCTTGTTTGTCATCACTATGCTGCTTCTTTCATGCTTATTTGCTCCCAAAATGCAAGCATCAGGTGAATTGATAATTTATGTTGCATTCGGCAGGTCACTCATTCTGAGAAGGGAATGGAGACTCTGAGGCATTTTCTGCTGGATGTGGGTGGTATCTCGGCCGACTGGAAACTGCAGGATGTTTTGACAGAACAGATAGACCTTGTCAAGAAGACGGTTGGTCCAGATGATCACGTCCTTTGTGCCCTATCAGGGGGTGTGGATTCAACTGTGGCTGCTACTCTGGTGCACCGTGCAATTGGTGACAGGCTGCATTGTGTGTTTGTGGACAACGGGCTTTGTAGGTAGTGAATTTGGAGCTTTGTCTACCGCATTTTTGATGGATTGCCGGCATACACAATTCCACGTTGCTCGATTTTCGTTTGCATCTTACAGATTTCTGTTATCGAAGATTTTATTGGCAGACTATCTTGGTTGAGTGTATCCAAGAATTGTAGAAGAGGAACTTTCCATATACCTTCTGAAGAGGGTAAGTACTTGATGATGTTCCTGTACAGATGAACCTGTGGGTGGATAAGAGAATAGGCAACACTTTCACTTGTAGGGTTCATCAAAGGCTTGATCTGTGTACTGAGGGGTTTAGGGAACTCTGTTGGTTCAGGTACAAGGAACAAGAAAGGGTGATGGCTACATTTGAGAAAGATCTGCACCTGCCAGTGACATGTGTGGATGCCACCGAGCAGTTTCTTAGCAAGTTGAAGGGTGTGGTGGACCCAGAAAAAAAGCGCAAGATCATTGGAGCTGAATTTATTGCTGTATTTGATGAATTTTCTCACAGACTGGAGAGAGAAATTGGGAAGAAACCCGCTTTTTTGGTGCAGGGAACTCTATATCCAGACGTAATTGAGTCCTGTCCTCCTCCAGGGAGTGGGAAGTCACATTCACACACCATTAAGAGTCATCATAATGTAGGTGGATTGCCCGCAAATATGCAACTGAAATTGGTTGAGCCCCTTAAATGGCTTTTCAAAGACGAGGTACCTTCCCCCCTCTGCCTATCTTTATTCAATGTGTTCAATTTCAGTTAGTAATATGACATGGTCATTAGAGATTGGAAAATAGTTTATATGCCTTTTCTAGATATAGTGAGTCCTAGGTTTTGTGGTCTTCAAGGCAGTGACAAAGCTCAAATTGTGCAGGTTCGCAAATTAGGTGCTCTGCTAGATGTTCCACAATCGTTCTTGAAGCGACATCCTTTTCCTGGACCTGGTTTGGCTGTACGTATCATTGGTGATGTGACAGAAGGCAATGCACTGGAGACTGTTCGCCTGGTACGCACTTCTTACTTCTCATATTGGATGTGATTTTCATGAAAATAGCTGGTCATGGACTGGGAAAGTTGTGATAGAATGGATAGTTTTATGTCTTCTATGGTCACATGATTAGTTATTTTCTTGTACACCAGTTTTAAGGATCTTGACCCTTTTCGGTTTGGTTGATCAGTGTGTCTTTTGCTTATATTGAGGTTTACCATGGGGATTGGGCAGGTTGATGAGATATTTATAAACAGTATCCGAGAAGCAGGTCTGTATGACGAGATCTGGCAAGCATTTGCAGTTCACTTGCCAGTGAAGACTGTGGGTGTCCAAGGAGACAAGCGGACCCATTCTAATGCAGTTGCTCTGCGGGCAATTACCAGCGAGGATGGCATGACTGCAGATTGGTAAGCTTTTCAACTTGTGCATGGCATCTTGTTCACTTTCATGCGAGGGGTCAGCAATCATTATTTTATGCCTATTAATGCTCCCCTTCATCATGGTCCCCCCATTTAAGCGAGGGGCGAGCATTTGTGCAATGTGCACTTTCTCCTCCTTTTGCACATTCACGCAGTAGGGTCCATCACCTTTTCATTTAACCTGTAATGTATACTTCAATCAAATACGTTCATATCATGGGTAAGTTTGACCCACCCCCAGCATGGTCAAAGGACCTCACAATATGGGAGCTTCATATCTAAGGGGATGCAGGGGGGAAAGGTATTTTTAAGGCTTTGAGCCTTTATGAGCACAGCCTCACACATGGGTCCAAAATATTATATTGGACTTATGGTTCCCAGTATGCTCCATGGAACTTGACTCCAAATTCTTGCAACATGAATATTTGTGCATCAGTTTCAGAGGAACTGATGGTGCAGCAGTCAGTTGTCTTAACACTTGAATGATCCTCTTTGACAATGCCGCATTCCCAATGATAGGAAGGGGAGTGCACTGGCTGGATTTATAAGAGGAAGCTCTCTAATTTGAACCCAGTATCATTCTCCTCATGATACCTTATTTTATTCCTTTGATGCAGGTATCACTTTGATGGGAAGTTTCTTGCCATGGTGTCTTCCAAAATCTGCAACAGTGTACGAGGTATTAATAGAGTGGTTTATGACATCACATCCAAACCTCCATCAACAGTGGAGTGGGAATGATCACAGCACACTAGAATGGGAGGATAATTTGCGCAATGAAGATAAATTCAGCATAAAGTAGTGATACATGCACCTGGATTGAGGATGCAAGAGCCAGAGATACACTTTGTGGGGTAACATCCAATTTGTGGTAGTGTTCTCAGTTTTGATCCAATGGTGGAATCCGTGTATTCCAATCCTTGGTATTGTTAACTGGAATAGGTAGGAGTGTTGCCTTTTCTCTTTAAAACAGGGTCGTCTCACTCTACTCTTTTGGAATGGCTTGCCAGACTTTTTTCTAAAGTGTACAAAAACTTATCTTGTTATGGCGTTTGTCAACATCCAACATGTGTGGACTATATTATACAACCAAGTTACACGACTCCTCTGAGGAAATTCAGATGTGGCAGCTTTCAGGCATAAATAATGGCATTGACATGACTCAGAAGGACTATGGCCTTTTGCAGGAACATGCTTGCTTTTTACAGAAAAATGTTGACAATGTTCACATTGTCCATGCGATTGATTAATGTGGATAATGTGAATATGTTAATACATTATGTGAACACAGTCAACATATTTACCATATGGAGATATTTAGAGCATTTTGTTAACTAACTTTGAGATTTGCTCTGAGAGAGGCGTTTTAAAGAAAATAACTGATTACCTTCACCCAAGAACATCCGTAGAGAACTGAAAATTGCTAGAAACCACCAGCCCTGGACTTAGATCAGAACCAAGTGGTTTTTAGCAAGGAAGCAAAAATCAACAGATTTAGCTCTGATGGAAGGCGTAGCCACAGAAGCACAACAAACTGTCAAGCATTTTGTAGTATTCTGGCCCTCATTTTATATTTGAGTAGAAACAAGATGGATCGCATTCATCTTTTCCAAGTACTGTATATTCTTGAAAATTGTATGTCATTGACTCAGATACCATCGCATGGTACGACTTAGATCCTCACAAATTGATTGTCTCGCATAATAACAAATTCTATGCTAACAGTTTTATAAACACTGCTGGAAGTTGCATAAGATCATGCCAAGGCACAAAATCATGCCGCTGCAGTTTTGAAATCTCAAGGAAGTTTTTTGAAGGTCTGCTGCCGGTCATGTCCAAAAGTGACCATTTAGGTGAGCTCGCAAGACTGCATAATATCGTTTCCATCGCAGTTTTGATATTGTAAACTCTCTTGGCAATGTATCTCGAAATTGATAGACCAGACCTTGTACTCGGTTGTAGGTCATTGTACCAATAAGTTGAAATTTTCTATTCAAGTTTCATGTTAAATGTTTGATTACATGAGTTTTAAACTACTCATGTTAATAAGAGAACTGACACTGTACCTCCAAAATATTGAGTTCATAACAGTGCAGATCACTCTGACTTACTGTTACTATGTAAGAAATATGCACAATGTGCGTGAAAGAAAAAAATCTGAATATCATCACTTGTTCACTGGCTGGACAATGAACGGAGAGTTAAGAAACGAAAATTCAAGTATCCATACAAGTCTTAAGCTTGACGTCATTGTAAGAAAACTTGTCTCCATCACTCACTGCTGGTGAGTATCCAAGTAATAAGTGCTGCAGAACAGGATTGAAAGGTGCTGGAAATCTGATACTAAAAGCACAGGAACAGGATTTTGAGATGCTGCAGAGGTGATCAAATATGAACCCTAAACCATGTTTTGTCCATGTGAAGGATACACTAGACATGAAAGGATTAGGATGAGCTTTCACCCAGGAGAACAAAATCCTTATTATATACCAACAGCTACTGATGAAGGTGCATCGAAATTGACAAAGTATTGTCAGAAGATAGGTTGGAACAAAGCCACCTCAGTCAACTTTTCTGATGAATCTAACATGTATTTATTGCCAAGAATATGACTCGCTCCACTATTATGGAGTACATAGGACTGCGAGAAAATTAGTGATGATAACTGCCAATCACCTCCATCAGCTCGTTCTTTACAACTCATCCGATTAGGCCGCTGCCCATCAAGAAAACATATGTGAGGAATCCGGTGCCATGATTGGGAGAAGCACTAAACTGTGTCACCCAGACTGAAAGTATTCAGAAATGATCACGACAAACTCTACACCTTGTAACCTGTGAACGTACCACCCCGTCCTGCAATCTCTCCAACACAGAACCAGGCATAGCATTCTCCTGTAAATAAAGCTGCAATGGCAACCTCCTCCAACTTCAGGTCATTTCGTGACATTAACTTCTGCTTAACAAAGTCCACTTCCTTCCATAGAGCCTCGTATCTCCCTGGCAAACTGCATTCCAATGCATGACACAGTAATCAGACACAGAAATTAACCAACAACCTGCATATATGGTTAGCTCGTGAAGTTTGGTTTGATAATGTAACAAAGAAGGAACACATGAAGGCCAAAAACTACTAAGATTACCACCAAAATGTCATTATCGCACCCTAAATCATCAGTCCTGCAGCCTCATTGTTCCGATAGAAGGTGCTCTGAGTAATTGTGGTATCGGCTTGCTTTTAATGTAAGCTACTCAAATCACATCCCTAGACAGCAATTTGAACCACTAAGTCACATCCTCGTCTCCCTTCCACGATTAGCTTTACAATGGATAAATCCATGCGCTTTCAATAAACCCTAAGGTCAGACTGGCTGAGAAACAAAGTCACCACTACGCCAAGTCTAGACAACCGCCGGAAATTCTTATGGAATGCAATAAAGAGTTCGCTGCATCATAAATGATTACAGCAACCAACAATCGGTGAATCTACGTCACGCATTAAGCCGGCCCACATCTGCCTCGGGAAAGATGCAAAAACTTTTGCTTCTCCAACCAGATGATAAGAGATCCAGGACATTCAACATGTGATCACATAAACCTGCTAACGACACATCCACATCCCCCCGCTCCTCTTCTCCCGTGACACACAGGCCAGCTACCGAACTCCATCAAGAACCAGACCTTAGGGTTTGGCCACCAAGGGCACCGGTGATCGAGAAAACCCTAGAATTAGCATGTCCAATGACGGAGGAGGGAATTCGATTCAGTGCGATAGGTAGGGCGGGAATGGAACGGGCTGTAAAAAACCTGGCGAGGCGGGTGTAGAAGAGCTGCTTGGAGAGCTCCTGGCATTTTTGCACCGTAGGTGGATCCTGGATGTACTTCTTGTTCTCCTCGAGGAGCTGCTTGTAATAAGCAGTGCCACGCTTGGTGGCGATGTCCGTGGCCACCGATGCCTTACTCTGCAACTGCCGCATCAAGGACGCCATTGCCCCCGCTGCCCTCCCCCGCCGTGTGGCTCAAACCCTAAACCCCTTCCTCGCCCACACACCACAGGCGATGAAGGAAGAAGCGAAGAATGCAAAGGGGACAGGGAAGGCAAGGAAAGGCCGGAATCGAAAGACACTGCCTCCACGAGGAGGGACGCACGTAAAGTTGCTACCTGCCAGGTCGATGTCTAGCTGCCCACGTGTCATGTAGGTAGGTAGGAAGGCTGGAAAGGCTTGCAGTGTGATGAGATGCGGCAGCCCCATATGCCCCTAAACCCTTCCATAAGGACCATTGGGGCATCCAACCATCATGATTCACAGCTTAAGGTAATGTGAGCCTAAAGTGGACACCAATTGTAAAGTGGTCAAATTTTTCAAAATGTAGTACACCTCTTTATCTTAGAATGTGCATTGAAGACAGCCATTGGTAAATGGTAAAAAAAAACGCGTCCATTCTAGGTTTCACATATCTTATATAGTATATGGTTATGGGGTCATTTCACATTGTAAAAGCTGTATTTTAGTACCCAAGTGGCTCACTAGAATTTTATTATTTCTTAAATTGATGAAATTTGTATGTTTTGTTTTCAAATTGTCTAAATTTGTTATGTGTTTTGGTCAAGCATGCGAGTGTTGTGGTGTGACCCACCTACTTGGGTGTCATTAACTTACTTGACGCAGACAACTATTGACATGTCAATTGGGGTTCACTTGTAAATGGCCTCTCCTTGCCGATATTCACATGGTCAAATATAAGATTTAATTTTTATTTCACCCAATTAAAACATTAGAACCCACATTAGAACCCCCTAATGATATACATAGTTTCTTCTTTGAATGGGACCTTTTACCATAGTGCAATTGATTCCTTGTTGTATAAAGTGTTGAGTGAGTGTCAAGATGGAAGGTTACTACCAAAACAACAAGAGTACGGGATGGGCGGCATATATTATACAGTATTTTACATATATATACAGTTCGGGCGTATATTGTGCGCCGAACTATACATACGTTATACACATGTTGGCTTAATTGTTCCTCGCAAAGGAAGGCGACGGCGTCGTGACGACAAGCGCCGGAGGTGACCACGCGCCTCGGGGCAATCTTATTCACACACAACCGAGGAGGGCATTTGTTCAGCCATCCGCATGCACTGATTTCGTAGCATCAGGAAGAGTTGGCGAGAATCTTCGCGACATACAAACCTTCAAGGAAGATTGAAGGCGTCGCAGGAACAGCGGCAGGGCATAATGTGGAGGACAGCGGGGAGAGAGCTGTCGCGGGCGCTGCAGAGGACTGTCGCCACCTCGGTGCAGAGCCGGGCTGTGGCTTTTGCACCGAAAGCCAGAACGTTTCGAAGCACTCCATCGGCGTTTGGTAGGTTTTTTTATTCTCTCGTGATCTTGGCTCTGGTTTTTCTTTGGGACATCTTTCGACGAACTGAGAAAGAAAGAAGAAAGAATTTGTTCATTCTCGCTCCAATTTCATTGAGGCGGGTTTGGTACACTCCGTGGTATGAGAGCAATCGCCATTTCCCTGTTCATTGCGTAGGATGCTTTCGATTTCGTGCTTATCGCAGACACAGGAGTTTTCTTTGCATTGCAGAGGAATTTTATGGTGTAAGCTATGTTCGTGCATTTTTTTTAGATTTGTCAAGGTGTCCTTGAGAGAGAGCGGAATTGGGGAAGTGGAATGTAGGAGGTATATTGAAACCTAATCTTTGACATTTTGTAAGGACCTCTTTGGTGGATCTGAGTGCCGATCTGAGAAGCTGGTCTGTTAAAAAAAATCAACTTGCGCGTGTTATAAGCTATGTTTGCGCATTTTTAGGTGTGTCGGGGATTGATTGGAATTGATGAAGTAGCAAGGGAGTTGGGAGGGGATCTGAAACCTGGCCTTCGACATTTTGCAAGCACCTCCTATGAGTGTCGATCTGAGGATTTGGGTTTTGATCGCGTGCCAAGCAAAGATTTTTCTTTTTGGTGATTAGAATTCCAAAAAATATCAGCAAATGCCAGGAAAAATCCTGTGATACTTTGAAGCATTTTTGGCCTTACTCTGGAGAATTTACACTTGTTAGAATTTGTTGCAGAGCAAGTTTTCACAATGTAGGGATATCCAGCTTCGATCACCCTCGACTCTGTAAATTTGTTGATCGTTGATCGTAAATTTGTTGATCTCAATGTAGGCATGACACGTGACACGAAGCTTGTAGAAACAAAGTGCCAATGAATCCCATAGGCACATACAGTAGTATAGTATATTTCAACAATCATGAGATGATAGATAAAGTGGGTAATGTTTGATTGACAATACCAGGTTTCCGTCATCACGCTGGAAATTCTTGGAGAATATTCAATGGATTTGATGCAAAAGAGGTTAACAAAATATTATTCCCCTGCAGGAGGCTTCCTGGAGGCAGAATGACCAAGTCCCTCTATAACAACTTTGGCTTTCTAGGATTATGCTGTGTATACATTTAGACATGGTTTCAACTTATGTTTCTATATGGTTGTTATGACACATGATTCAATGTTACCTCAGGTCAATTGGATGAATTTGGAATTGCTACTGGAGCTGAGCGAGAGGAATTGGAATACCAGCGCCAGGTAATCTATTATCTTCTTATGTCTTGTCCACTTTTTCTGGCATTGCTGTGCTTGATTTACATCACTGCACTACTTATTTGAATTAATGTGGACATTTAATTAACACACAGAATGTTTAGAGTGGACTACATAATTTGAAAGTTACTTGCTGTTGAAGTGACGAATTAGTCTGGCCACTCGTCACTAGACAAGGTTTTCATAACAACTTACCACCGCCAAGTCAATTGACAAGCCTACCATTGACATTTCAATACCCTCAAGGTCACTCTTGAAGTTTAAACCAACTACTCGCCTATTGTTCTAGAAAAATATGGATAGTCAACAAATATGTGACATCATGTTACTTCATGATACACGACATCTTGGGTATAAGGAAATTAATGTGATAGACGTCCATACACATCAATTATCTTAGGAAAGGAATTGATGTTGACTTCAAAAATGTTGACACGGCAGAATTAGTTTTGTGATTTTTCATTGAAATGAAAGGTGTAGTTGCGGTTAAGTGCTTAAAGACAAATTCTGGAATGCAGGGAAAGAAGCGGTTTGATCTTGATCCTCCTCGTGGGCCATTTGGCACCAAGGTTAGACTGGATTTATTTTTATGAATTATTGTGCTGGAAAACCCTGTGTAGAAGTATGAGGTCTTTCTACCTTTTCGAGATTGTTGTATAGAATCTATGGTTCTCTGAGAATTCTGGTGCTTAGTATAATTTCCATTAAGAGCTTGTGTTTGACGCCCCATCAGCTTGCTTACTACTCTTAACAATAAATCAAAGTGCCTCTTCTCGTTCAAACATTTTTCTTCCTGCTGCCGAAATGTTGATAATTCAAGATATGTAATGTCCCAATTCCTAATTTTAATATTAGATATTACATGTTAATACTGAACTTGATCCTGATTTCACAGGAAGCCCCTGCTATTGTGGAATCACATTACGACGTACGGACAGTAGGGTGTTCAGGAGGCATTGGTGGTAAGAAACTCAAATCTTTGAAGGCTCCACTGTGCTCAGAGTCATCAGTGTGTTGAGCATCCTACACACTGATTATGGTATATATTATGGGCATACTATTAAGCTTATTTCTACACCAGAATTTTTTGGGGATGATAGTGTGGGTGCACGTTGTTTCCAACTCCCATAATGTAGCATTCGAATATAATGTGGACCACACTAATTGTTCACTATTGAAAAAATAATGTGCATATATATGTGTATATTTGGTATCATATAAAAACATCTCATTTGAATCTATTAAATCAATACAAAAAGTGTATTATATTAGTTAGGGTGTACACTGTATCCCTTGCTGATGTTTGACAGTGTGCACCACAGTAACGAGTTGGAAGTCCTTTATTTGACTGTTGATATGTGATGTCCAGATCAAAAAATGTACATAATAAGCTAAAACTCGAATTCGTCTTATTTCTACATTACTTGTTAAATATCATTTAATATAGGATGTAGCAATATCTTGGATTGTTGCAAAAGGAAAAGAGTATTTCCTACTGCTTGCTTATGGCCCGAGGGTCCAGGGTACCAATTTTGGAGACACTCTGGGCAGGTAGATATACATGCCTTTGGCATGAATTTGCAATCAACATCTCTGATAAGAGACAGTACTGATTTCTGGTGAAAGCAGAGGATGAACATGATGTAACATGGTTCCACCTGGAGAAAGGCAAAACATGGGAGTGCCCTGTCTGCACACAAGTGTTCCAGGTAATCCAAAAATGCTTTAACCGAGTTCACTATTCTTTGCTGAATCATCCTCATTAATTTGATGTTGGAGTAAGAACAGCATGCAAGCACTGCACCGTAGAGGATGGTCTTTTCCATCTTTACTAGTGACAGAATGTAGATTCCACGTTGGATACAAGTGGGCTTAGCCAATGTGAGTAAGATGCATGGTAAAATATGAAGAAGTTTTTTTTTGTTGTTGTTGGATTTAGTGCAGTTGTTTGGGGCGTAATCTCTTAAATGGGTAGCCCTTGATAATGTGGTGATCCATTCGTTTTGGATGCATAAATTCCATGTGATTACCTAGTCTGTTTGCAAGTAGTACCAAGAAATTTTGAAAATATTGGTTTGGTGGTGATGTGACAGTTGAAGGTTATTGGAGTGGGTGGGCAACCGGGGCATGATGAACATCACTAGGATGGTAGAATTTGCTTGATGCATATGAATTAGTGTGGGAAGCTGTTGCATATCCAATAGGAGAAGCTTTGCACATCCATTTATGCACTAGGGTTCTTTTTCCTGTCATGCTCACACCTTCCATGCTCAATCAAGTTGGCGTGTAATGATCCTAAATACTTCCAGGGTTATTCTGTGCAATGTGTCTACTTTAGACTTTAGGAGTCTTGACAGAAAAATTGAAGAAGCTATAATCATAGCAGGCACTATACCTTCTGAAAAATATCAACAGTGGAGACTGTCTCAAACTGGACCTCGTTTTGTTTCAGGCGCTATGATCAAAGTTGAAATTGAACCTACAGGATATTCTTCATGAAATTTTCTTTTGAACTCTTCTTACTTCACTTGCACAAGTATCTATTGCAGAGCTTTTGCTGCTAAAAAGTTACATACACTATGGAACTAACAAAAATAAGCATTGCTTGTTGTCCACAAACACCTTTCATTATGGTGGCAACTTCCTAAGAATCTATGAAGAAGCAAAATCTCACCCAGAAAGTGCAACCCTACACTGCAAAATAACATGTATGTATCTGACACGCATATCTCTTGATCACATGCACTTGCACTGTTGAAATTTGTGGTGCAACTTATTGTATTAGATTTGTAGCTAAAAGCAGAATAAACAAATTGTGAGCGACAAAAGCAAGGAAAGGTGCACCTTGTTTCATATTCAGTTTCATAATTTTTGGTGGTGACGGAAGGGAGATAGTGAATGCAAAGAGATGTCTAGTAATGCATAGTAGGATGTGCAGATTCATATTCATGTTTCTAATTCAACACATAGTTCAACATTGTTTAACTGCACTCTCTTGGGAATGCTCATAATTCCATGTTATATTTGTAGTCTAGTGTAAACTTTGCTTTCTTTCAAGGAAACTGCCCAGATTAAAATCTAGGGCCGGGGCTAGTGCTCATGCCAAACCGCATGGGCCTCGCTCTGCCAACCCATGGCCCCATCATATTTTATTTTCTTTATTCGGACTGAAAATTATTGTCCGCCTTGCCCGACTTCAAAAACAAATTGCCCTCGCATTCTTGAAGGGTGCTTGTCCACAAAAACCATATCGAGTGCACCTTCAAGAAATTGTGCACCTTCAAGGTCCAAATTCCAATAAATTGTAGTACCTTTATGACTTTTGCTATTTATAGGTGAATAGTGATTCAAATTCTTATTGTTGTGTATGACAACCCCAACTTAAAGGAAAAACCAAAATTTCCCATATTAATGTTTGAGAATTTTATGATGCAATTCTCAAAAGTTGGTTTTCCTAAAAATAGTTTATTAGTGCCGAAGTGATAAGGTACTACGCTATATGTCTACTTCCCCCTAGTAGATAAGCAGTTGACTTAGATTACATTCCTAAAGTGAAACCTTCAATAAAGCATTAAATTAACATGGAAGGCAAAATATTACAAAATCCTCATTAGCATTGACGACTTTATAATTTATGTGACTTACCATTTGAAGTAGTCTTTGTCATTCTAAAATGGAACTTGAATTGTTGTGCTATTTTTAGTTTGTTTATTAGATGACCGTTTAGTTAATTCCTTCTACTTACACAAGTATTCATAAATGCTCAAACTAATTGAGTGTGCTGAAGTTTAATTGAACATAATGAACCTAGCTAAGTCTAATTAAATTGGAAACTATGCTTCCCAAAGTAATTGAGCATGATTAGGTAAGCATGATTTTTTTTAATTAGGCTTATTACACTTAATCAAATTTAATCACACTTGATTATTTGAACATGTATGAATACTTGTGTAAGTAGAAGGAATTAGCTAAACTATTACATATATAAACAAACTACAAATGGAACACTAATTTAAGTTCCATTTTAGAATAACAAAGACTCTTCAAATGGTAAATCGCATGAATTATAAGGTCCTCGATGCTATTGAGGATTTTGTAATATTTTAGACTTCCAAGTTAATTGAATGCTTTATCGATTATTTCACTTTTGGGAATGAAATCTCATTCAATTGCTTAATTTCTAGGGGGAAGTGTACATATATATTGAATTTTGGACCTTGAAGGTGAAAGTGCACTCCATATGGGTTTTGTGGACAAATGGCCTAAAAGAATGCAAGGGCAATTTTTCATTTTGAAGTCAGGTTGGCAACAATTTTCAGTTGGGATCATAAAATTTTGAATATGGTGGGTTCATGGCTTGGCAGAGCAAGGCCATGTGATTTGGCATGAGCTCAAGCCCCAAGCCATTCAAAAGGGTCCCAACTTCCCAACTTCCCAAGTCCTAAGTCCCATTTCACTTGAGATCTATCCGTGCAATCTTAGCCGTTAAGAGCATGGAAGTTGGGACGACTTAACACTTCACATGGGTCCCAAGCCCTAAGTCCCAAGTACGACATGGATACTTACAAGGCAGGTGAGGCTTGGGACTTGTGTCGAGAGATGGGTCAAGCAAAATGTTGGACTCACCTCAAAACACACATCATGAGATTTCTTTGCATGAAATAATCAATATCCCTTAAAAACCATACTTTCAATGGGCTCTTGAAGCTCAAAAGTTGGGAATTTGCCTCCATATTTGGAGTTGTTGACACGAGTGGGACATGAGACCACGTGTGAACCAACAATGTGAACTCAACCTTTTAAACACTTCAAAATCCCACAACTGAAATTGTGTGTTGTATCTTATTATTCGAAAGGATCACATACAAAAGGTGGTGCTTAAGACGGCACTCATTACCTACTATAATAGTATGACACCACAAGAATCCAATTTTGATATTCCATGCTAAACTTTTGGATGAGTTTCAGGGACCTTGCAATTCCATGCTCATGAACCTTCAATTCTTCATGTTTCTTAATTGGAGTGAGCAGACTACAAAGGTTTTGAGAGTCAAGCTAGAGATTCACATTCTCTGTGATAATCACAAAGGCCCTCCCAATTGTGCTGACTATTGAACCTAGAATAATATATAATTTGAGCATATAATCCAATGTCATTGTAAGTGACACATCTTTTTAGGTTTATGTTCTTCATAGCGAACCTTGACATATACCAATCGTATATAGACAAGCGGGCCTTATTTGGTTGCTCGTCTTAAATGGACATTGAATATATTTGAGTAGTGTGTAGATCTAAGAACAAAAACCATAAATACATGTGGTTAAGTGATATTGGATTGGATGCTTGAACTTTGTTGACTTATGCTCAATAGTCACCATAATTGCTCACACCTATATGATCATTTAGTAAGACAACGAATCTTTATCTTGACAAAGATTGTAGCCCGGGGGCAAGGGACTTGTTCCCGAGACATCCAAAGGTCATGAATAAATGGGCCATGAGAAAGTTCGCACCAGGCCTCTTCAATTGAATCCCATACATTCCATCAACTTCAAATGCCCAAATTAACGACCAAACCATTGGCAATCAACTTAGTGAACCTAGGTTCCCCCATCTTGGGAAAATAAAATAAATGTATGGGTAAAGTTTTTGACTTTCAACCTCCAACTAACCTCCAACTTAATTGTAAGGTTTCTAAGCTCCTCAATATGACGTAGGCCGAGGATTGCTCTAGAGCAGATTATGAGTGCATGTTGAGCATAATGGCTGCGAACATCAAGTCCTCCATAGAGGCATGTCATAATGAGTTTGGTACCCAATGAAACAATATGGAATGTCCTTCGTTCAAACCTCCACATTGACTCCAAGCATGCATCCAAAACTTACCGACACATGGAAAGTTATGCATGCAAAACAACCAACTCCCTGCTAAAACTCCGGTTGAATTAATGGATAACTCTATTGTCTAGACCTACTCCGATTTTTGTCATGCATTTTGTAGGCCTCCTATTAAATGCTCTCTGGACTTGCTGATGGATTGTTGAGTCACAAAATTATAACACCCCCTCACAATGTTTCACATTCGATAAGGCCTTCTTCCCATGGCTTTTTCTTAATCCAAAGCTTTGCAAAGAATACGGGCCTTTTTATTAGGAGGGCCTTCATTCGCGAACGCCCTAGGGGTTGCACCATATCTACCACGTTTTTATGTTTATTTGAAGGACATTGCCCTAGTGATGGGGAGGTTTTTGGCTAATCATTTGAGATCCTAGTGTTTGCAAGTCCAGCCAGGTACATGTTGACATCCTTTGGTTTTCCTTTATTAGATTGGGGTATATACTATGAATTCCTCTAAAATGGTCGGTAATTTTCATGCAGTCTTGAACTTCAACCGGTTATTCCTCAAACTCAACCGGTTCAGAGAAGAGAGAGAAGAAACTTCGATTCCCGGGGGGACCGACGTGAATGAAGTGTTTGTTCGTTCCACCCCTAGTCCTATGTCCACGGGACATAGGAATAGAAGTAAAGAACTATTTCCCCCTTTCGAGAGTAGACACTATAGTCACAAGTAACCAATAACATATAGCAGCCAATACCCAATAGAACGAGTACAAATAAGGTTTAATTAGTATAGGGTTTGTTTTGTGCAGGGTTTAGACATCAGGTCATGGTCTCATTGTTGTGTGGAGAGGGCGTCTTTCATAATACAACTTTTGAGTCATCTAGGGGGGTCTTGTATTTGTGGTAGAGGTTGGTGATTTTCTAGCCTTCTTTTGTGGAGGAGGATGGACATGGCGTATTGTATGGCAATGGTATTGATGTTTTTGAAGGTATTTCGGATGGATGGCATAGGTAGTTTGAATTTGTCTTCAAGTAGTTTCATTGATGGAATGTGTGCTGCGGCTATGGCGCCTACTGTAATAACAATGAGCGGATCAATTTTCCAGCCTAGAGCAGCAATGTTTTCTATCAATGGCTTGTATTTGTTAGCTTTAGCTTCTAGTGTTTATGGTGAGAATCTGTCATTACAGTATGTGAATTCAATGAATTGTATGGTAAGAGTTTGGTCTATATTTGTGGGGGGTTCATTTTGATATGGTAACCCTATAACGCAAAGAATGTCGGGTCTAAATCGAGAGTTACACTGGCATCTTTGGGTTCCACATGTGCAGGGTAAGAGCCAGTTAGGGACGGTGTTTTCTTGGGGGTTGTCATTAAAGGTACCAGCGTTCATGAGAGTGTAGCATTGGGATTTTTCGGAAGAAATTAGTAATTTTTTGATTTCCCATACTGCTTTGTTATGTCTTTTGATGTGTAGTGAGTGAATATGTTGTTGCCTACATGTGAGTAGTACATGTAGCCATGTATCAGGTTCACATGAGTTACAAATAGGACAGGTGATGGTGGGGAATCTTTGTCTACCAAAGAAGGTTTGTTTTCTGGCTTGGCCCATGTAGGTTCCGGTACGGAATTTGATAAGGCATGATTTTTGCTTGTCCGTAATGGTAGGGTTATTCCAAAATTCATTGGAAAGTTCCTTGTCAATGTCTTCATTGCCTGTCCATTTACAAATATTGGGGGTTTGTGTGGCCATAGTTTCTAAATTGTTTATCAACCGGTTCATTTGTAACTAACTACCGGTTCTCCCCGATCATAGCATTGCCCCTAATTTCATTGGGCATCGTGAAACTATTGCATAGAATGTACCTCTCATTCATCCAACATAAAAGTCATGAAATATTATGCAAACTAGACGTACTTTTTTGTTTAGCTCACTTGAAACCATCTTTAGCTTTCAAGACCTTGAATTAAGCTAGTCCAAGTTCAATCTAAGACGAATTGACAACAATTCTACAGGGGGTCAAGTTTATCGTTGGGTGGATGCCATTGAGAGGTACTTTCATACGCAGTAATTCATTCTTGCTATTTTATTTCCCTGATAATGATTACGCATTAGGTAACGAACTATGATGTAGGGTCCGTTCCTTGCCAAGTGGCATAGCAACAAGGCGGAAACCGACCCCTCCTTTGAGCAGGCAATTGGTTCCGAAACACCAAGGTTTGTGGAGCCTTGATGCTCTCACAACGACCGGTTCGGCAAGCTAGAAAGGAGATTGAACAAGCAGATAGTTGCAAGAGTGCTCTACCCTATTATTATCATGTGCACATGACTATTTTTGATTGGTGGTCCAACCAAGGCCAAACTTTGGCTCATTTTAGACATCGCTTGACATTAACAATCACTTGCAATTGGGCCTCACTTGAAAAACGAGTTGCTACCACTAACACTTCTGAATCACATCGCATACGTGGTTGTTTATGATTCGTTGCCAAACTCTGGACCCATTTCAAAGACCACCACTAGATCACTTCTCCAAGGCATGGCCAACAAATATGATTTAGAATCCATGTCGAGATGTGACACGTCAGCAACACGACTCCAATAACCAACTACGTTGGTGAAAAGGGTGAACCTCCACAAGGTGGATCCCAAAGCTTGTGCTCGTGCTTGACACATGAAGTCAGTGGTGATTTTTCACAAGGTCCCTAACATGTCTAGGGACATGTTCATAAAAAAGAACATTTCCAGTGGATGGGTTCTTAGAATATGAACCAATTTTTGGACGTGTCAAATTCACTTTGGATGGGTTATGAAAATAACAATTTTTTTGATAATTTCCCCCCCTAAGAAATGGTACAAATATCAGTTACATTATGTCATATATGACATGTGAATACAAGCATAATGCAATCAAACCACTAATACCCAATCAAAATATCAACCTTGAAGTGCTTGATTCACCTGCATACATTAATTCATCAACCAAAAAATTTAGAGTGAGGTGGATTGGAAAGATGAGAATCGACAGCAAAAGACAGATAACTGACGAACATTGAAGGCATAATTTGTCAAGATCCTATTGTTTCGAAGTGCAACTAGTCACATGTCGACATCTTTCAGTTTTTTCTAATTTTTATTTATTTATTCCTAAATTTTTACCAGCATTGTAAGAGACTTATTTATACCTCTTGTGGGACGGGTATTTTCATTTTCAAACCGGTTTTGGGACGGGTTGCAAGGTTTTTGGGCGTGGACGGGCAAAAACTTTGTGAAAAATCAGCCCTGATCGAACCATCGACGCCAGCAGAAGAGCTTCGGTGGATACCCGGACCCGACGCCTCCTGCCCGGGTCGCGGCACGCGGTACCCGGGGCCCGTCAGAATGCTACCCCTCCCTCCCGTCATTTGAACCCTACGAGAGGGGCCCTGCCCAGCGCACCACCTTCGCTTACATTCTACGTGCCTGCCATTCCTCCATCGTCCTTCCTTCCTTCGCCTCCGTGCTCCTCAATCCCCCGCTGTACGCATCCGCCCATCCTTTTTTTCACTCCATTTGTGTGCTGTGTGCTCAATCTGGCAATTAGGTGCCTGTCTCCGCCCTCACTGTCCTGGAATTTGGAAGTTTCTTCCGTCCTTTGTAGCGTTGGAGGTGATCGGGATATTGCGTGCCCAGCTTGTGGTTGGTCGGTTATTGCATTCGTTTTCACATCAACCGTTGCATCGAAGCTTTCGTACTCGTTTCGCGACTTGATACAACACGCTGTCCTGTTTGTAGTTTTTTGTGATCAGATTTAGGTTTCTGTTGTGCATTAGGAACGGCTGGGGAAGCACGTGTCTCCTGTAACGTCGGACGAGGTTTGGTGTATTGCAGTTTTGATTTTTTCTGGTGTCTAGGCTTGATGGCATCCGCGAATCGCCTCATTCAGTTGCGACTGTGGCTGTGGAATATGTTACATTGTACCGTAGCGGGACCTGGGGCTGTGCGCCTTCGGGCGTGCGACGAGTAGGCTGTCTTCTGTGTGCGAATGATTTTTTGTGGATTTGGAGATCCGTGAAGCTTGAGTAAAAAACCTGAGAGTGTCAGTTTTGGTCCAGGTTTTTGTGGCGGGGTTTTGATGTGGTTGAATGTGAGATGGTGTTGATGTTTTGATTTGTGTGCAGATTGTTTTGTACCTTCAAATCGAAGAGTAATTCAGTCGTAGCTCAACTCGGCAGCTATGTCGTGGCAAGCATACATCGATGACCACTTGATGTACGAGATCTCGCCAGGCCACCATCTGACTTCGGCCGCCATCATCGGGATTGATGGCAACGTGTGGGCTCAGAGTGCTCAATTTCCACAGGTATAAATCCCTGTCCCGAACCCTAATGGTGAGATATCATTTATCGAAAGAAGAATACGTCGTGCATTGTGAAACTTGCCAGCATGTTCCCCGCTCCCGAGTTTACATCTTGTTAGATGATGTTGTGGATAACTTGTGGTGGACACGTGGTCATGTGTTGATTAGTTCGATATGTTCCGCGCAAGGGCTGATGTAATGTCTACATGCACGTTGTCACCATCACACCTTGGTGGTTTGTCGTTGGGTGTCTGTCCCGCTATGAAAAAATCTTGTTTTGGCTGCTCATATGGATGATCTGTGATTCTGATTGTGTCCTAGTGTTTACACTTGTAGTCGAATTTTTCGGTAAAAGAATCTCAAGCATCTCTTGAATCCGCTTTCTGCACATTTCTGGTAAGGTAGGTGATGTATGGAAACGATTTGGTTTGAATGCACTGAAAGAGGATCAAAACTGTGCAGCTGGGCGCAACAGAAGTTGCCAATATTGTTAATGGATTTGAAGAAAACAGCATGCTCCCACAAAACGGTCTGTTTATCGGGGGCGCAAAATATATGGTTCTCCAGGGAGATCAAGGCATTGTGATCCGCGGAAAGAAGGTGACAATAACTTCCATTTTTTTAACAATATTTTGAAGCGATTTGAAATAAGCCGATGTATTCTGAATCTCTCGTATTCTGTGTATGCTTATCTAGTTGAAGTCTAACCCCGATTTATGGACGTAACAGGGTCAAGGGGGTGCGACTATCAGGAAGACAGTAAGCGCTCTTGTTATTGGAATTTATGACGATCCATGCACTCCCGGAGAATGCAATATTGCGGTTGAGAAGCTTGGCGAGTACCTACATGAAAATGGTTACTAATTGTAGTTCTTTATTGTTTTTTCTCTATACTTGTGCCTCATGTCGGCCGAGGGGGTTTCAGCTGTTTTGTGATTGGACTAGGATCGTCATCTCCGAATTACTTTTTGATTTGGAAGGAAGAGGTCGCCACCATCAGTACCTATTTGCAAGACAAGGAAATAGGGGAATACTGTGAATGGGGGGTCTTGCTCATATCACTTATGACATTTCCTAAGCTGAGGCCCATGTTCCCGTATTGGTGAGACAATTCATTTGTTCTTCTTGTATCATCGGAGCAGAAGAGAATATATTCTTCGAAGGGGTTTCTCAGTTACGAAACTACTTAGGTGGGGATGGCAGAAGTCAGCGGCTGTTAGACATATTTTACATGTTTTGTGCTTTTGGGTATCAGGATCTTATTGTGACGGAGTTGAAAGTGCAACTCTATTGGTGTGAAAGGTTTCTTGACGGAGCAGTAAATATGTGACGAAGTGAAATAGTTATTCTAAAGTGGTTTGCAACTTCCAGTGGGTTTTGAATGCGTTGTCTTATGTTACTGTACGAGTGGATTGATGGGATAGGATTTCTAGGTTTTCAGTCCACTTGCGAGTATTCGGTCTTGCTTCCATGTTGAATTGTCAGGTAAATTTGCAGATGTTGTTTTACTGGATTTTGTAATGTATGCGATGAATATCGATGTGCACGAGTGAGATGACTCGGAGTAAATTGTTATTTATGTTGTGGATGGTGATGATTGTATTATGTGAGCGAACCTATTTATCTCGACATGTTGTTTATGGCTCTTTATTTCTTCAAAATCTGCATCCAACCTGGCCTTGTATTGACCTCATGTGAGGTGGCTTCATTTTTGGTCAAATGAATTCGGAAATTTACCCAGGCTCTGTTTCATCAATGTGTAAATACGGATTTTGATTTGGTTGGTGCATTTTGGCAAAAGATAACGAGACAGTTGTTGGTTTGACCTCTTTGCTTTGAAACATGTGCACATGATTTTCAGAATCAAGACCTAAATCCAGGTTTGTGACTACCAAAAAGATGAGGTGGATAGTTCCACAGGGCGGACGTTAAACACCCCCAACGAACTTTCAGGAGGTGTCAGAGCCTATAAATCAAGCCTGCGAATTAGTTTGAATGAGTATTTATACGCATTCAAACTAATTAAGCGTGATTAAATGTAATCAAGCCCACGAATTAGTTCGAATATGTACGAACACTTGTGAAAGTAGAAGGCATTACCTAATCAAATTACTAATCAAGTATGTATATTATCAAATATACATACTAAATCAGGACACTAATTTAGGGTACATTTTAGAACGACAAAGACAATTCAAATGGTAAGCCACAAAAAATTATAACCTCAATGTCAATGAGGTTTTGTAATGTTTTTGACTTCCGAGTCAATAACATGCTTCATTGATGGTTTCACTTCCGGAACGTAATCCCAATCAATTGCTTATTTACTAATTGGAAATGCACATACACCCTAACCTTGATAATGTCACACCCTCCGTTTCACCAAAAAGTGTGATATAAACAAGGTGTGACATACTTGATAATGTCACATTTTGTGCATAATGTGATATTATCAAAAATATGTAGAAAATCAAAAAATAATTACAATTTTTTTTTAAAATAACAAATACGAGACTTCAATGTTTTTGAATGTAAAATCTAATTCAAAATTATGAATAACAACAAGAGCACATCATAATGTGCCATTGAGATCAAGTAAAGACCTCTCACTAGAGACAAAGAAGCTTCTAATGTCACATTGTTTTGTTGATGTTAAATGTGCAACACCAATTCTAATGAGTTTGTCATGGATTTTTTCCATTTCTAAGAACTCATGAGTGCTGAAAATCTGAGAACCTTGGCTAGCCATAAAATTCAAAACATCTTTAGCATATTTTTGTGCATCGCTTAGCTTCACTACTTTAGACTCATCATCACTGCTATCAACAATCAATGGGTCCACTTCCATGGAATCAAGAACCTGTTCGCCATCTTGCACTAATTGCACAAGCTCCTCAGTAGAACCAGGTAGAACCAGCTGGTAGTTACAGATGAACAAGTGAAGGTCAAGACTTCAGGAAAATTACTGATATCAACATATTTACAAGCAAGAGCAAGGACAGAACTTAGAACCAAACATTCAAATTTGTGGAATGCAAGTTATAAGGGGAAGAAACCCACCACCACCACCAAGTTGTTGTGAGTCGAACAATCAGCAGGAAAAATTAGCAGGAAGTGTATCTGTGTGTTTGTAAACTTCCACCTTTGGCCTCAACTTACAGACAACTGCGAGTATGTAGAATTGAGCATTTGGATTCTGAAACACGTACCAAATTTGAAATTACACAAGGCATCCCACTATGCCGAAAGCATTGAATGAGAGCTCATTCAATGACCCCCAATATGCTTTGCTTTAGCCCATGCTCACCCATGAACAATAATATCGAACCCATGCCCACCCATACAATCCATCCATACTTGATATTATCACATTTACACTACGGATTTTGAAAAAAAATAGTGACATTATCAAGGGTGATAGGGATAATAACGAGGGAGTTTTACACTATGAAAATCGGTTTCAAACTTTTAGGTGACAATATCAAGGGGTTCTATTAACAAGGGTGACATTGTCAAGGTTAGACTGTACATGTTGGATTTTCTATTTTGAAGGTGAAATGCACTCAATATGGAATTTGTAGTCAAACGGCCCTCAAGAATGCAAGGACAATATTTTATTTTAAAAGTGGGCGGAACGGGCAGCAATTTTCAGTCAGGTTTAGAATTTTAAAAAAGAACTCTGGAGGGCTGCCCCAACCCGAATCTGACACCCCTGAAAGTTCGTGTGGGGGAATTTTAACGTCCGCCGTTTCTGTGTCCTGCCCATCCACCGAACTTGGAGAGTGCTGGAAACAATGTGATTCTTATTGGAGGTTGTTCAATTGGACTTTCAATTCGATTGAACGACGAACATGTTGTTCCTTGTTGCGTCCTCGCTAATCTGATTGCGGCACCTAAATTTTATCCCAAGTGTCAACGAGTGTGTGCACGATTTGTTTTACATATATATAGATAATTAAAAAAAAATAATCTCTTTTCAAAGGCATTCTTCCCGACCCTCTTTCCCATACTTCTGGCATGCTTTCACTTCACTGGCATACTCTTATAGAGAGTTGACAAGCCTGAGGTTGAGGGAGGGAGCCCGACCTTGTTTTATTATCTCGCTCCTCTTGTACTAAACATTACTTATACATATATAGTGAATTTTTGCATTGAAATTCAATTAGTTCATGTGCTTTTTAATCAATGGTTTACAAGTGTTAGAATAGATTGAGCCTTTTTGGTGGAAGGTTGTCAATGATGATTTGTGGACACTTCAACAATTGCAATTGAAAAGCAATAACCCCCTAGTTGAGAACTTTAAACGCTCACACCGGAGTGAGTGTTTAAAGTTGAGATTCCTAATTTTTAATTACGCCTCTTCCTCTTAGTGAACTAATGCGTGCCCTATTAATGTGATCTTAAATTATGCCATCCCAAGGAAGGTTGAGTAGTCACCTTCGCCGCGCTTCCTCCTTAATTGAAATTGCATAACTTTGAAATAACTTAAAATGAAAAACTAACCTTTCACGAGCGCTCCTTCCATACTTGTCTCCCACTCCTAGTTCTCCTACCGCTTTCCAAGTTTTTCTCCTCCGCCACTTGTCTCCCGGCGAATATGAATTACGCATTTTATTTTCACCATAATTCTTCCCCTAAATAAAAAATGAAATTCAATCAACTACCACGATTCAAAGAACAAATAGGAGTTTCACAAACCTTACCTCTGTGAACGACGACGTGCCGCATCAACGCCGCATAAGCTTCTCCGTCCTTTCTAGTCCAATATGTTGTATCATCCGAGTTCCCGTAGGCCAAAAGTCGTTGAACGGCGGGATGAGCTCGAAATGCGGCCGCTACTAGAGAGCGGTACCCCCATATGTCGTACCGATAGTGCTTCGTCCTTCGAAGGTCTTGAGGTTTAAATCGCCTCGCATTCGGGATTGGACATACAAAATATTGGCCGTACATTCGTTCTACATAGTTCACCCAATCGACTATTTCTTTTTTTATGTAACTACAATGAACTTCTACTTCTATTACTTCCTCTATAATGAATACATCTCCGTCGTCTATAGACATCTATAAACTAAACTATTATACTAAACCAAAAGCATTCTAGCCTCCCGGCGGACGCACCATTTATGTCACCAAAAGTACTCCACCCTTCGATTTTGTCCTAGCCCGAGTGGAATAGTATTGATGACACTTAGCAAACTCCTTCCTTAGTAATTCAATGTATCATTCCAATATGCCTTTGGAATATACACAACGTTAATGACTTATGATTTAACCCCAAGGCTACATCCAGAACAAATTTCAGAATAGTGTAACTTTCCCATTACTTCTCGGAATATCCTGAAATTTTATCTGTAACTAGGGAGACAAAGCAAAAAACATCTCACCAATTTGTGAGCCTATCCCATTTTCTGTCCGACAGTTATGACCATTTTAGTGTGTAAGTCTACCCAGATTTCAGAATGTCATAACTTCCTCCCACGGGCTCCAAAGAACTTCAAATTTTGGGAGCAATCACAAAAACTAATTGTTTATGATTCCCTAAAATTTCAAACTATTTTCATTTTTTGCCAAAACGTTATGGCCTTTTTAGTCTGCAACTTTTGAAAACACTTCAGAATGATATATCTCCTTCTCATCTATTTGGAGTGACTTGAAATTTGTACCACAACTAGGAAACCTAAGAACAAGGCATCCCTCAAAATTTTATGCGTTTCCAAGCCTCTGTCCAGGAGTTATGCCCATTTCAGCTAAAAAATGTAGGCAAAGTTCAGAATGTCATAACTGTTGCTCCAATACTCCAAACATCCTCAGATTTTGACCATGTTCATATAAACAAGTTTTTTGCTAACCCTCTAAATTTCAATGAAGTATCTTCTTTTGCTCGGAAGTTATGGCCCTTACCACCTAGACTACTCAAAGGACCCTCTCATTTACCAACTCGTGTTCCGGCAACGTGTCACCAAAAGTACTCCAACCTTCGATTTCCTCCTAGCCCGAGTGGAATAGTTATGATGATACTTAGCAAACACATATACCCAAGAAATATGAACTCAAGTACTACAACTTGAAGCCATAAATTATTTTAAAATCATTCACACCTAAACTAATTCTAACAAGAGGTCAAACCCTCTTCAAGGCCAATTAGCATTGGCTTCTAACTTCAAAACCATGCACACACATGTGCTCCCATCTTGCTTCCATACACCCACACTTATAACACGTGGGGTGCCAAGGAGCACGAAAAAAAAAAATGATGAATGAAGGAAGAATGAAGGATTATATAGTCAGTTTGAGGGGGTGAGCACCCTCAAGGCTCACGATAAGCCTTCGAAATCTCCTCCTACTTTGTAGACTCTCATATTATCTCCTAAGCCTTCTTCCCTCAAATGATCAACAAAGATCCTAATTCAAACATTTAACTAACCTTGGCTTTCTACCTACCACACTTTACCAATGTATATCCTCATACTACTTAAATCCACTCCACACAAGCCTAATGCTTTAAACTTAGCTTTCTTCAAGCTTCACTCTTTTTATATTTTTGTGAATAATTATAAATCAATAAAACACCACTTGTAATGTTTTACAAGTGTTAACAACACATGTGGGCATCAATTCGGGCTCACATATGCCTATTTGTGCAGAGTTATTTATGTGTTTGTTTGTGCAACATGACAATAGGTGGAGACAAATGTCAATTTGTTGAAGCATGCATAAGTTGCAAAATGGGGAAATGTCTTGTTTGAAAATTTGGTTTCATGTGGTAGTTACCTACTTATATATTGTAGCGGAATTTTAGGTTTGCGTGGTTTGGTTGCCTATGATCCATGGTCCATCCCAAAAGAGGTTAGACCATTTTTACTGTAAGTCTCTATTTGTTAGCCACTTTATGGCTTTTGTAGTAGTGCTAGAGGCATGCAACATTAGGACACTTTTATATTTTGTTTTATGTGACTTTTGAGGTTATAGATTGATATGTTGTGTTGGATAGAGGTGGAGGGGTAGGAAGGTCCATATGGTGTTTAGTGGTCTATGTGGTAGAAGGGGTTTCCATGATGTGTGGTTTTTTCGTCCCTTGTTTGCCTAGTTTGTTGGCTTGATCATTATAATGGATATTTGTATAGGTTGTAACTTTTCTAATGGTGATGTTATGTGTGGAGGTTTTGATGACATTTATGATTCTTGCTATTACCATATATGTATGGGTATTTGATGTGGTTGAGTAATTTATATATGCTATTAAGATTCTTTCATTGAAGATGAATTTGTTTGTGGGGATACTTTTGGTGTGTTCTATAGTATCTAGTACATATTAGTTCGAACCTCCTAATATAGGCTGAAATCTCCTCCTCTCTACCCTGCTTCAACGAAGCTAATGCCCTAAGTGTTGTGCTTTGGCCAACCTCCGGTCTAAACTTATTCAGAATTTCCCTCTGCATTTGAACCCACTCCATGAAGTGACCTTTTGGATGATCTCGGTACCACTCGTAGGCTTTGCCTTGTAGAATGGTAGGAAACCACACCAGACTGTAACCCGGGTTGGTTATAAGGAAGCTAGCTAGTTGTTCGATGTAACGTTCTATATGTCTAGAGGGATCTTCATCTTTAATGCCCCAAAATTTTGGAAGGTTTACTGGTATATCCAACATAGCCAAGTTCTGAGGCACTAAAATGGGAAGGCCCCTTGGCCTGACCAAGGGATCAATGGGTGGGATGGGGGGTGGCTCCTACCTATCTGAGTTAGCCGCCATTGCTATTCTATGTGTGCCTTCCCTAACTGCTACTGAGTCTAACTCGCTATCTTTTTCCTTACCTTTATCAGTCTCTTGTGACCCCTCGCCCTTCAAACTGGAAGGACTCGAGTTCCTCTCATATTGAGCTTCTACATGTAGATTTTCTAGTGAGGGGCTCTTATTACTCCTCTCACTTACCTCTCTCGTTGCCCCAGTGTCTAGCATCTCGCTACTTTCTCCCTTTTTGTCTACTCTCTTCTTTCGTACTGCCTATCCTAATTCTGATATTAACTCCGGTTTGTTAGACCTAGTCCTAGTGTGCATGTACTGAGTAGTTGCGATCGACCCTCACTTGACCAATCATACCCCTCACTACCTTCACTTTTCTTATGTTTTTCATTATCTTAGATTTGTTAAAATTTAGTGGAGGTTAGGAAGAGAAACTTGCAACCCACTTATAATGAATAAGTCCCACAAGGGACATCATGCTAAGGACCGCCCTTGGTTAGGACAGAGCATCACCTCCGATTTTTTTTCCGCCGACCCCTCGTCACAAATCGTTGTGACGGATTGACCTCGCTCACTCTTCAAGATGAAAATCGAGGCATCACCCTCAAATTCCCCACGTGAAGTAGTGGCTTGGGAATTACCGCACTTTCAGCGAAAACAACGTTTTGTACTTTCACAAAAAACATTCCTTAATTACTTAGTTGATTCACTTGGAAGAAAGGGTACTCACCTGATTACAACTCCTTGCCATCTGTTGCATCCCCTTATCCCTCACGAATGCGACCACGTCTTGACTCCCAGTTTCCTAATCACTTGCTTAAGGTTCCTACTCAAGTCACTAGCCTAAGTTACCCACCTAAGTCACCTCCTTGGGTCACCAACTTAAGTTATTGACCCATGGTAAAGTTTAAGTTACTTTACCTAGGGGAGACCTAAGATACTAAACCTAGGATAAAAACCTAAGTTACTTACCCTAAGGTAAAAACTTAGGTACTTAACCTCGGTAAGAACTCAACTTACTCACCCTAAGCAACCACTGAAATTACCTACCCTAGGTAAGAACTTAAATTGCTTGCCCTAAATTTCAATTATCATGTGAAATTTAATTTCCTACTTTATTCACACTTTTAGTGTGATATTCTTATGCCATTCAAAGAGGGATCAGTGTACTCACCTTGTGCCGCGCTCCTTCCGCTCGACCCTTTCATTGCATTTCATACCAAAATTTGATAACAAAATTGAAAGTGACCCCAATTGCACAAAAACAACGAGCTGCACTTACCTTGGTGGTAAGTCGAGTTCGGGGGGGAAGGAGAGGACGCCCTTGTCCCATACCCGGGCACTTGCCCTCTCCCCTTCGGCCTAGGAGCTCATTGGTTGCACATGGAGCAACCATGGGAAGGCCTCAACCTTTCACTCCTAGGCGCCCTTACTTGACAATGACACAAGAGCTAGAAGGGGGGCCTCCTAACACCTTGTGCGAGTGTTAGGAGGTTGGGGTAAACCCACACTCCCCTCTAACTCCCCGCCTCACTTCCAGCTCGTCTAAACATAATAGAAATTGCGGAAGTTAAAAGTAAAAAACAACATAGTAAAACTTCAAGTGCAGTAAAAATCAATCCAGTAAAAAGTATCAACTACCCAGTGAAACATACCAAAAGTAATAATGGAAAGTAAAAACGACTTACTAGGTAAAAAATGTGTGTGTGTGTGTGTGTTTAAAAAAAAATTCAACCAAAGGGTTAAACAAGGAATGATTCACGAGGGTGGGAATTCAAAGGTTAGAGTACCTAAAGCAAAAACGCTATTCCCCTCCGCGCATGGCCTCTCACCACACCGGCTACTAACAACTATAACCCTTTGAAGCTCCCGGCAAACGCACCATTTGTGTGAGCAAGTATCTTCCCCACCCTTAATTGCGTCCTAGTCCGGGTGGGGAATCCTCTTCCCACAACTCAAGTTACCGATTAATTTGGAACAACTAATGTGGTCAAACCAACTTAGATGGTGGGAACATCACACACACAAGTTTGATAACCAGTCAAGTATTCACAAATACTTAAGTCTCCTTACAATTCAAGAAGTGGAAATTTCACTCTCCCAATTAATGTTAATGTTTCCCGGCTACCTAGCCTTTTAATCGCTTACTAGTTATCATGTGGAATCACTAGTGCCCTCTCCTTGCTGTATGAGTACTAGACCCTACAAAGTCGGTGGCATCATTGCTAACCATGGGCAAGCGCCATCATAGCTTGCATGCCCGAGATAATAGAAGAATTGGCCACCCAACATGGGGCATGTTGATGGCCTTCCCTGCTCCACAAGATGGTTGACTATACCCTTTCCTTGGGCCGGCAACAACATCATTTTGTTTAGATGAATCCATCTGATTGCTCCAACCTGGGCTCACTCTATTTTTTTTCCCTGCTTCCAGCTGCTACGCCAACTGTGCAAATATGGCGACTATTATAATAAAACATTGATCATCTAACAACTATGGTAGTTGCAAAACATGTTGCAAGAAATACTTTCTCCACACCGGCCATAAATGTGAAGAGCTTCACGACTACACTTAGTTAGCATGGCTTAAGCACCAATCCAATTTGTGAATTCCCATGACTCTATCCCCTGCCTCCTGTTGGGGAATGCGATACCCTTAGCGGCAGACCAACAACTCACAGGCATCACTGACTCACTGAAAATATCAACCTCACCCCCAATCACGAGCATTGCAAAGAGCACGAACCCACAAACCGTAGCGATGATCACTCGGTCAGTCACCCCAAAGCGGAGGCCAAAGATGAAGGGGCTGCAACAATTATTTTTATTACGTTGGGTGGCGAAATTTGTCCCGCTTACCACTCTTGCATCATTCGCATTTATGATGTTGAATTATTACAGGCCGACGTCCTCCATCCAAATCTTCATTTAGCCCTGGCACCATGAGCATCGGCTCTTGTCAAACTTCATTGTTGCCTCATCCTCCACTAGTTGTTGCACCTACGGTCACCACCTATGCAGGTTGCCTCTTGGTCTCAACCTCATCCCACAATGGCTTCCCCGCATGACCCACCACCACCAACCGATTTCACTGCTCACACCCCTGCCATAGAATTCCTCAATCTAACTTACTTCTCCTTGCTGGTTCGAAATGTGATGGCAGTCGCATGAATCCACACTCTCCACCTGTTGAATTCTAATGCACCGTGATAGTGCTGGATGAAGTCCAAAATTCAGAGGTGGGCGCCCCTGAAGCACCAATTGCGACATGGCATCTGAGGCTGACTCATCCACGGACCAGGTGGTTTGACTTCCTGCAACTTGCATCCACCCTCATCAAATCTCCAGCTTTGTAATTTCCAATAGTGGCACTTAAAATGTTACCATCAGCACGCCCGCCGTTGCTACTCTTTTAAGGCTAAGCTAATCACACTCGTTCTCACCAGGTCAATTCTTTCGGGTTTTTCTCATTGTAATAAGATTTGTTCTACTCTAAGGATGCGGGATCCACATTCAGCACTCAAGTGTCTCCAATATTTGCCCTTGATGATTGCATCCGAGAGCAAGAACACCACCAGTAGAGGCTCTTCTCCCTGCTCCGTCTTTCCAGTTTTCCCATGGTTAATTCTAAATCACTTACCTTCCACTACAGACACCCCACTCCGACCATCCCCGCAAAATGACTGCTGAACCTCCTATTCCCGTCGTGAATGTGCAAAATAGTTAATCCTCTTTAAACATACATAGGAGTCACCGCACTGACAATCACATCCCAAGTGTCGTGCACTTCTCCATGAGGAATGCCCGAACCACCATGGGCACAAGGGGGACCCCGGAGTGACACCCGGGACTTGTGGCGCCGTTGGTGAGAGGGCCAAAGTGATCTTAGTGTGCGTGAGGGCCCTAGGCGTTGGGAACGCCTCCCACCCACGGAGACTAGGAGGCATGAGGGTAAGGCCATGAGCTATGGGTAGCTTATGGCTTGTTGATTCTAGAATGCTCAAGAACACCTCAATCGGAGGTGTGCGCTAGGAGTTATGCCAATCTGAGTGGGGCGCTGTCCCCCTGGTACAGCAGTGGCCTGGGAGTGGCTCCCGGGACTGCCAAGGTTTGAACAGGCATAACTTCTTGGATACTTGGATGAATGGGCCAAGTGAGGAGTCCATCGACATCTACATGAAGCGTAGATGAAGATGGAGTGGTTGCTTGTTAGCATCAAACATTATACAAGGAAGTTATGATGGTCTAAAGCTGCTGGGGGCTTCTAGGCCCAGCGGCTAAGGAAAAATGTCTACTTGGCCCCAACTCTTGGTAGAGAGACAAAAGGTTTCTTGACGGTGGGATAGGGGCCCCGCGTAGAATCCTAGAGGCTTATATGGGTGAGGTGGTGCGGCCTCACCCACCCGAGGCTGAACAACACGGCCTTCATAGGCTTTGGCTCATTGTGAGACCATAGTTACCTAGTATGGTCGGGTTGTTGTAGTGTTGCTCTAGCAATGCGATGATCAACATAAGATTGGACTTTCATGGATGGAAGTCCACATCTAAGGATTGGTTACCGATTAAGGGGTGAGACCCGAAAGCAAAGTAGGAGGGTTGGTTCCCTCTTATGAACTATAAGGTCTGGGGTAGGAGGAGCTAACCATTAGCATGGCGGAATGCGAAGGGTTAGCGCTCGTAACCTTTGTTAGAAATGAAAATTGGCAATATTGTTAATGGGGCTAGCAAGGGTTGCGACACCAACGATAAATTGAACTTGTACTTTGTCCTTCATAGGAACCTGATCAGTGTCGGCCCAATAGCCTCCGTGCTACCAACCCCCTTCACTGGAAGGTGTGAAGATTTAATTTGATTCTTTTATAAAATTAAACTAGTATTAATGGTAAATAAGAAATAAATAGTAAATATTATGTCGGTTGGATAAGTTGGGAGTTAGAAATTAGCTCAGCAAGTGAATTTTAATAGAATAAGCAGCAACGGATTATTTTAAGATTATTTCGGAATTAACTTAGCTAAAGGCAATAATCGAGTGGTTGGTAAGACTAAATATTTGTGATATTCCAAATCCAAAATGACTACGCAACAAATCGATTAAAGGTGTGAAGTAAAACGACATTGACCAATAAGGATATTCCTTTGACTTAGCTGATTCGCCTCAACAAGGGAAAATTTTATTTGACAAGTGTCTTTTGACACTACTAGGTCAAAATGAGATGATTTTTTTATACAAAGAATCAATGGTGGCTAAGAGAATTCAATGCGAAAGTGGACGTGACAATGCAAAATACCACAAAAATGTTCAACTCCACCGCGTGAAGCAACCATATTTAAAGGTTGTCAAAACTCCCTTCAACATGACCATTCTTTTATTTTAGAGTTCTTCATCGGTTTCGCGTCTTTAGAGATCCAAAGTCCTCCAATCATAGTCATTTTCTTCCCTAACCCAAACGTTTCCGAATTTGATGAATCCTTGATAAAAAAACCCATTGTTAGTATTTAGTAGTTTGAGTGTTTGTGCTCTTTGACAAGAAGTAGGTTGTTGTTATTATTCAAATAAAATATTTTTTTATAGTTTATTTAGTCTTTGTCTCTTTGTATTCAAGTTACATTTTAATCTTTTTGTTTTCTTATTAGTGAAGCAAAGTTAGTGATTTTGAACCAAAAAGAAACAACATACTTCAAAAATTTATCATGTCTTTTTTTTAAGTCCGATTCCAATGTATTTTATATGCATAGATAGATGTTAAAATCTTATTTCTAGCAAAAGTAATTTCATTGAAATCTAAAATTTTGTCTAAAAATTATGAGCTTTTCTGTGAGACAACTTCAATGACCAAATAAACCCAAAAAAATCTCCAAATAATTTCGGAAAAATCCTGGAACCACATACATCCAAATCACACAGACAAATTTTTTTTGACACGCCCAATAGATGGGTAACCATTATAAACATGTATTATGGCCTTAACTTATATCCAAATCTAAATTGTATATTATGCCCCAACAATATCATAGATACATGGCCGCATCTATTATCTATATGTTCAAACACACACATAAAGGGATTGCAAATAACACGCCATAATAAAGTAGTCCACCAAATCGTACATGCACTCCAATCAAATAAACACACAACATACTATACACTTGTAAATGTATGCCACCAAAATTCTAGACCACAAAGACAACACAAGTCCACAATGGCTACTCCAATGGACATGTCCCACTATATCATGCACATGCCTAACCAAGCTGAGAGCAGATATATTATGTGTACTAGGTGCTCCCACAGACAACTAGCCCCCTTTAAGGCCTACCCCATCACACACCATACAATTGATCGAATTCACCTATTGTCATGGCAAATTTCCAGATCATGCATGCAGTGAAAAAACCGTTAAATACAATCCACTTATACACACACTCAGAAGAGCCGGCTGGCACGTCAACAATCTCATCATCATCACAGTAGGTGTTAGAGGAGCTATTCACGAACAACCAATTAAAGAACTATAAAAACTAAAAATACCCAAAACTGAGGTAAAAACGCTTATGAAACATCTACACCAAATTGCCATCAAATACCTCACATAGTAAATACTAAACAAAAGGAGGTTAGACAACAAACAACCCCCAATAGGACCCCCCCCCTGTACCCCATATACCCCACTAGACATTAGGTACTACACCCCTTCAAAAACTTTAGGAGCCCACTTCCCGAGAGGGAGGAAGTACTCCTATGGTGAAGCTTAGTCGAACATGAACACGGTAAAGAGGAATGGGCTCCCAATCACGTTCGTCGGAGTACAAGCCAACCTCCGATGTTACTTTTATTTATTTATTTATTTTAGAAATTGTCCTATCAATATTGGGATTCGAGAATTGAGACTTTGTTGCACTCTTGCAATGCCTATTGCGTGTAAGCATGGTAAAGTGGATCAAAAAAATGCTCCAGTGTACTGAGCCAGTCTTTTTGGTCAAATGCTTAAAAGTAGTAGCAAGATGTTATTGAAATTGGATTTTTTTTTCATAATCCCCTCTATTTTTTTCTTTAGTGCTAAATGTAATATATCAAGATGAGATTTTCAAAATTCAAAATTCAAAATAATGCTCAAATGCAAATGGCTCAATTTGATTTTGGACATAGATTTTATGACCTTAAATATTTTGAATTTGGAATTGAAGATTTTACATGATTCAAAATGGTTGGAGAGGGTTCTTCAACCGCTTCACCATGTGCTTAAATTTTTTTTCATGTTGATGATATGCTATGTATCTTAACCCCTAATCGCTCAAGTTGTTTATCTTCGATTCATCAATCGATTGAAAGCTGTGAATTCCCCTGTGGATTCCTGTTCTCAAAACACATTTCACCTTAGTAGAAAGTTGCAAATGATGATGTTCAATTCACATCCATTTATGGTTGTAATATTCCAAAATCTTTTGGAGCTTCATGAATCAAATTTGAAGGAGCTACACTTCAAAACTTCATAAACCAAGGACATGATATAGTTGAAAGTCCAAATTTTGTGAAATTGTCACAAAATTATGTGCTTTCAATCTATGAAAGTTCTACAAACAAAACAAACCACATGTGAGAGTTATAACAAAACTTTTCACTTTTAGTAAAAAAGTTTACAAAGAAACCCAACTCACCCAAAAAATCATAAAGAAAAACATAATTATTGATTTTTCAAGGCAGTTAAGTTACATTAGATGTAGAAAAGGTGTTCTCTACGAAAGCATCAATTTATATCTCAATCCATTCAAACTACCCCTCCTATCCATACCCTCAAAGTCAAAAAGTGATCACTTTTGATTCCTTGGTTATTTAGGAGTTTTGGAGGATTATGTAACAACATGTGTATTGGACATCTCTTTATATTCACATAGGTTTTTTTTTTTCCTCCAAAGGGGTTGTCTACACCATGGACCATGAAGTCGTCCCAAGGCCTTATAAAATTTGTGATTAGCTATTGAACTCATCCTGGGACCACTTTGGGTTACACCAAGGAAAAATGTTCAAAGTGACCAATGCATGTAGTTTGAGGTTACTATGATACATACTTTAAGGCCTATATTATCCACCTACATGGTCCAATGAGTTTTGCAGTGGGGAAGGCAAAATAGATGTTGCCGTAAATAAAGAAATGTTGCCTATTGAGGGGCCCAAAGGCTTTGTAAATTTTTTTTTTAAGAAATTGGACATAGAGTTGGACCATGAAGTCTAACCATGAAAAAAAACCATCTTCCATGGTCCAACTTCATGGTCCATATTGTAAACGGGTCCTAAGTGTCACTCAGAGTGCTCAATCAGCTAGATGTTTAAATGAGCTAGTATATTATCTTGGCTACCTCATTCCTTCAAATTGTGTTCAAATTGTCCATTGGTGATTCTAATACAAAGAGCAAGGTGGCATATTATAAGTTATGCAGTGGCAACTGCTATCCATATTGTTGAACAACATCAGTACACCACCATATCATCTTTACTACACCCAACATCACCTTAACCCTTCACTTCCTATAGTGTATTGTGATTTCATTACATCATCTAAAATGTAAGCTTTCTAGAACCCAATTTTTATTTTATCTATAAGAAAAGTTGTTGCTAATGATTTTAAGATCACATCAATATAGTGGCAATAGTTAGTAGTTTTCATAAAATGCTTATTGTGATAAATACAATATACAGAATAGAAATTATAGTCCAAACTTTCAAGATTATATTATAAGTTGACATACACCATGAGGTAAGAAAAAGAGTCCATAAAATACTGACAATTCTCAATTGAAATAATATTAAATTACTATATGTATAGTCATTTATCATCAAAAAGAAAACTTAGTTCATTCTCGACTTTAAAATTTTCTTGTGAGAGACCATCTTCTTGATATTGGAATGGGATCAATGTCCTTTGCCCAGAAAATTTCATGAGGAACACAATGATGTCTCTTGTAACCTTCCTAGCACCTTTCTTTTGGATGAATTTGCCTTTGAGAGTCATCCATAAGCCGTAAAATGATCTCTCAGGAAATTAAGGGTTAATATCATCAGTTTCCACGATTAACTGATGAATGCAATGATTCTACCGAATGTGGCCGGTGGACTTCCAGAGATTCCTCAGCTCAACCTGCGACCTCAATATCCCAGTAGCCAAATCTCCACAGTCTAGATCCCTTCACTATTATTATCATAAAATTAACACTATACTTTGACAAATCTAAATTCCTCCCGGCCTGCACTCCCCTGCCAATTAACACACTAGATCACAGGAGATCGTACAAACGGTGTGTCTGAGTCCTAACCAAAGAAGCGAGGAACCGAGCCCTTAATGCTCTTCACTGTCTTGGCATTGATGCCGAACGACTTCTCCAGAACGGCGCTCGGAATGCCAGTCTCAAACACTTGGTTTGCAGTCATAAAGAACCCCGGGCTTTGTGAGGTCAGAGTGTTAAACGTGATGGCAGTTTCATTCCCAACGTTGAGCTGGAAATGCTGGGTTCCCTTTGGGAAAATGGTGAGGTCCCCAACCTGCAGGGTGGAAGCATACAACACGTCGTCATCGCTGACGAAGCCCGTGTAGATCGATCCCTTCAGCACAAAGAGTGTCTCTGCTGCAAGCGGGTGGGTGTGGACGGGGATGACGCCACCAATGCCAAAGTCGAGTCTGAGGTGCGAGATGCCTTGAGTGTTCACCCCTGGAAACTCAGTCACAGTTGCCAATGTGAAAGTAGCATTCGTGCCAGTGATGGAAGGATCGGAAGCTGGTGGAACATCATGGACAGCACACGATGTCAGGGGCTCATGTTTTGCACCAAAAGTAATAAGGTGAGTTTTTTTTTCTTCTCTTTTCTTACCTGCCATGGTAATCAATGCCCTCCTTATGATCTAAGTCCATTATTTACAGGATGTCTTCAACTTAAAATCTAGATAAACCAAACAAGAAGCGATGCGGCATTCCTTCATTGTGACTTGTGCAACCCAGATACTCATAAAAACAAAAAAAACAAAACACTGTAACGTCCCACTATCGGAGATTGCAGTACAGTTCTTTAGTCAAGAGAAATGTGCAGCTAACTGCTGATACATTGACTGGTGTAATCTCTGAAATTGGAATACTACTTAAGTGAGGATCAACTCCACAAATTGATTAACGGGTACGTATGCCATGGTTGTGCACTGGTGCTTATCAAGGCTGGCATTAGAGCAAGCGTCCGCAGCTTCAAGTAAGATACTTATAAAACACATGGACCTTGAGTTATCCATAATTGCGACAATTAATTACCATAGCCAGCCGGCCCGCTTCGAAGACCCGTGAACAGGAAGTCCGCCGCTGTCACATTCGATCGCAATTTGCAGGGGTGGCCATTCACACGTGGTGCATTCGCAGAGAAGTCAGCCACACAGAAATCTTGCAAGGGGTCAGGATCGGAAGCGTGAACCAACACTTCATGATGCACAAGCAGGCAAGAGAATGCCAAGAGGATCATCACCCAAGTGCCGCGTCCATTGAGCTCATGCACGCTCTCCATAGCTGAAAGTCAAACAGTCGCAACAACGATCAATGGACCAATGTCGAGTTCTGAGTGAGACTTTAGATCCTCCAATGACTTTCAAATGAGCTGCCGATATGGCTTGGAGAGGAAGAAATCGAGAACAAGTGAGGAGTACGAGATGAACTGACTGTATATTACCACAGGTTTTATATACATAGCAGGTCTTGTACTGCTGAAACCAGTACAGTACTAGTGTGTGCTAATAGCTTGGTGCATGAATTTCCTAGTTAACAGGAGGAGCTTTCCAGGGAACTGTCCCTCATCACATGCGCACATGAAGTCGTAACCGAAATTTCCAACCAATTGAATGTGGTGGCCAGGTGTGTGTCCCTGCAACTAATCTTATTAGAGTCAAAGATTATGTTTCGAGTGTGCCCTCCCCCCCATCACAACGGGCCGGGCTAGATGGCCCATCACTTTGAGCTGGGCCCGTACCGTTATAACCAGAGGTGAAAACGCAGGCCATTCTATTATAGCGTTTGTATTTCTTTATTATTTGGGAAATCTAACTCCAAAATCAGCATTAGAGGTGCCAAATTAGTGTAGAGTACCCTGCTTGAGATGAATAAACTTGTGGAGATCATGTTTTTACTAGACCTCCCTCATCTTGGTAACATGGGTGGGGGCCCAGCTCAAAGGGGTGGTTGTGTAGCCCTGGCCCTCCACATGCTAACTCTGAGCCTTTGATTATGAAGGGAAGCAACTTGAAGTTACATTATGGGTAGTCAACCATATAAAATCCTACAATTGTGAAGAACTGTAGAAATTATTTATTAAATTGTGAGTGAATCTTCACAAGTCTCGCTTCCGGGTTAGAGAAAAGTGGATCAAAGGCTTAGAGGGAATTATTATTTTAAACAAGCGTTCCATTTCTTCTTCCAAAGATAAATTTTTGAAAATGTCTTTAGGTCAATGGCCACTTTTTTAGATACATTGCAAATCAGCTTCAGGTTCAACAATCCCAAACTAGTCTACTGGGACACATGTGAAATAAATCAACTACAAATCTAAAAGGTGATTGTGCCTAAGATTGACACTTTCAGGCAAGTAATAGAGCTCAGACACATTCAAAAATTTAAAAATTTAAAAAAAAAAACCCCCTCCATGGATCCTCAAAATTGTGAAGACAATAAAAAAAAAATTAAAAGTCTAGATAAGTTCATAAAGTTTTTAAGGGTTGTTTATTGTCCACCGGGGAGATCCAATACTACACTGAGTATCCCATTTAGTGCATTTGGTACTAATAACCAAAATATGCACTAACTTGTTTTGCCAAGTCTCAAAATTATTGTTGTCTGAATTTTTTACTAGGCGATATTAAGTTCATCTATACAAGCTCACTTATTATACATTTCAAGAAAATTAATGCGTGCTTGAAGGTGCTTTGAAGCTTGAGGTCGCAACTCTGATTATCATTCTTGATTGTGCATCAGCAACAACAACTTCAGGTCTTGAAAACAGGCATGGTAACACTGTTACACATAAAAATTTGACAAAAACAATGGCGAAAACACTTTGAGTTCCCAAATGCATTATTATCCAACCCTCACTAAATGGGATGATCAGTGTAGTGGATACTTGGGTGAGAATAGTCACAAAATCAATATTATAGTAGGTGAGAATCTTCTATTAAATGACTCTATTTTTCTTGCACCGCCTCATCAAGGAAACCAATGCTAAATTAGCCATTATAATTAGCCAAATTTAGTGCTCTTCTTAGATCATTCTTAAATCCTTCTTACACATACATTGTGATTCGTCAAAGTGGTGTTATGTTTTGTACTTACTACAACATATGATTAATCGTTTTAGTTCTAACTTACTTAATGCACCATCGCACTCAATGCTCCTTTTTGAGGGGTCCACTTTCATTTCATGTTACATGTTATTTGTGCCTTTCAATGTGATGGACAACATCAAAAACTACCTTTCAAATGATAGGTTGAGAAAATCTTAATAATTCATACAAAATTAAAGATCAAATCATATTCTTTCAAAAATAAACGTAAAGAAATTTGAACTTCTTACAAAAAAATTAGTCCAAACTAAGAATTCTCCAATCCCTTAGATGCTTGCACATGCATGACGAGAAATAAACACCAAAATCACTGTATTCGTTAATTTGGGACTTTTTCAGCATTTTGAGACAGTTACAAATATAAGAACATGGATAAAATCACATGGATATTGGAGAATGTTGTAAGATGCAAATACTTTGAAGCGGGTGTTCATATCAAGAACCCAATTAAGAACTCATATCAAGATGGTTTAGGTAGGACAACCCAAACATTAGACCATGTTGTTGTGGTCCATATATTAATTTGAGACAAGAGAAAGTCTCAAATTAATGAATATAGTGATCAAACTAGTTGGAGGAAAATGAAGAGCCTCCCATCTAGCTGTGACCGTATATTTGTGATCATTGCTTTTCTTGTGATCACATATATACGATTTTTGCACACTTTTGCAACTTGTTCTCAAAACCCATGGTGAGTTAACATGGAATTCCTCACATGTAGAGCATTTCATATAACCATGTGTAGGCCCACTATGCGGTCTCACATGCATGAGCCATTTCTTGCCAATTTTGAAAGATAACCTAAACCTCCTTTCATATGTCTATGCATAACCCTTGTAGGTGAAGTTAATGAACTTCTTCGGAGTCCAATAAACCATTATCAGAAGGTGATTGTTCATTGCTTGAAAATGGCTTGTTCGCTTGAGTTTGTGATGCACTTTGTACAACCCATCCTTGATTCATACAATTAAGATGCACTCATGTATAATAAACTTGGCATCTTTATGTGGACCTGTACTTTTGACATAATATGAACTCATACAGTGATTGGATATCTCTGACATCACGATTTCATACTCAAATAGACACATGTGCATTTCCTTATCTATCTTTGCAAAGAATCATTTTTTTTTAAATATCGGAACTCCCACACATGATTTAGACTTGCAACTATCTTGAAGAATTACTTTGAACCATGACATTATACTTCAACCACAACAAGTGACAAGTTACTAAACACACTAGTTGTTTTTCCATGCGAGAGACATGCACACACTCAATACCTAACAGGGCAAAGGGGCAAGTAAATATTTACTAAGTGGATAGTTAATAAATGATGGAACCACCGTATCTAAGAAAGATTAAAAGTTCCATAAAAGCCAATAGGTTCCACTGCAGTAAACAATTTGCAAACATTTTGTTCTTGGAAAAAATGTTTGCAAACACTTCGCAAGCACATTCGTAGACAAATGTTTAGTTTCTACCACTCAATGCACAAATTGCTCCAAACTCTATCTGGTCAATACCATTGAGTGTAATGGATGTGAAAACACCATAGATTAGATTTGATTGGCAAGGGGCAAGATCGATTCACGACTTTACATGCATTTCGTCTTGCTTGTGACGGGTGCAAGAAGGAGCCTTCATCACACTCACTTGGTAACGCTTTGAAGGCCAAATGATAGTCGACCACTTTAGGAGATTGCTGCTTTTAGCCACACACGCCACGGGAGGCTGTTTTTTTCAAACGAACAGCCGAGAAGTAAGCTCCTTCGCACAACACTTCCCTCTCGCCCTAATGCCTGTGTCTGAAGTTCCAGGAGCCTTCACATACAGACAATCCCAAACCCAACCACTCAGAGTACTGTACGTGATTTGTGACACACTGCACTGTATGACTAGATACATCAATTTTTGAAGGCCCCAGGCAATTCTTTTCAGTCGGGATCTCAACCGGTTACATGTTGACATCTTTCAGCTTATTTCTTCATTAAACTGAAGAATATTCTGTGCATTCCTCTAACTGGATCGGCGACTTCTCCCAACGTCTTGAATCTGAACCAGTTACCTCTCAAATTCAACTGGTTCTTCTGTAACTAGTGGCCGGTGGAGTTGATGACCATCCATTCATTCATTGCCTTCATGGGCAGCGTTTTGGAAGAAGATTAGTTCCTTTGAGGAGTTGGTGAATGAACAATCTCATGTGTTCTGTGGGCTGGGTCCTACTAGGTCATTTGTTTTAAGGTGTATAGAATGATAGGATAAGGTCCATGTGGATTCGTTGGGGACCATTTGATGATGCCCAAGGTGCCGTGGCCGAGAAGCAAGTGTTGAGCAATAGGGGATCGCAATAGGACATGAGTACGGTATTGGCACTACACCTCGGGGAGGTCACTTTGCGAAAAATAGTCAACCATGTGAGTTAAACTATAGGGTACATTTTATTCATTGGAGGAAAAAATAATAGAAGACTTGGATCTACCGTAGCCTTCAAGTAATGCTTGAAACGTCATTATATGGAAAGTAGGGTATTGGAAAAACCCTCCAATTTTTTCAGTAGTAGATATAGATTTGTATGAATAAAGTCATGGGAGAATTTTTCTTAATATTAGGATGAGTATAATCCCTAGTCCTTCTAGTAGATAGATTCTAGGAGTATGTAGTTATGTCTTTGCTATATTTTGATTTATGATTTTTTTTTGGATTCATTTGACGTTTCTAGATATTTGTGCAGGTGCCACCTACTCCAGTTCCGTTTGGACACAAGTCACACCATATTTTGCTCATGTTACTTCAAATGAGCTTTCTTTTCTCCACAAAGAAGTAAACGAAGGGTGGCCAATGATCATCTGATAGTATCTTTAGTGTTCATGAACACTCACGACATTTGTAATCAATGTTTAGTTTTTTTGAGCACTCATCATAGTTGTAATGCAATTTGAGGCACTGGTTTTTTTGTTCTGCTGTGATTTTTTATTTTTGTGATATGAATGGTTACTCATTTGCTATGCTCCTAAGTTTTATGTTACTTTCTAGTTTGGTCCAAATATGCTCATGGACATTGCATATTTCCACGCCACACACTTACCCTAAAACCTTTAATGTCCATCAGAGCAAATGCCTAGGTTTTATAAGTATTGTAGCGTGCCAAGGATTAGGCTACATTTGGACATAGAAATACCTATAGGGTGATGGAAATGGAGACCAAGTAGTTTTTTTTTACTAAGAGGGTCTCTTAAAATCATATTTACTAGGTAAATAACCCCCAAACAAATACCCGTGTTAATGCACGTGGTTACAAAATATAAGGGGAAGTGACCTCCCCGAGCACTGCACCGTCCGTTTATGGTATTTAGGGCCACTTCATACACGAGACGGAGAGCCCATGACCATTGCACTTCAAGCACTCTCATTGGTGGAAAAGGCGGGCCTAGTCCAAGTTTGCTTCACACCACGCTTGAGGGACCAACGGAGTAAGTGAATGCAAAATGGATGTAAAGTCTACACAGAGTCCTGTATGGCTTCAAATGGATTGTGTTTCATGGTCACTTGGACTATTTTCAAAATCCACCTCTTGGGGGTAGGCCTAACATAAATCCGGGAGACCATGGCACTCCGAAGTCTCACAACCGTCGATTATTTCTATTTTATCATGTGTGAGGACCCTATATGAATAGAAATTCATTGAAACAACATTTGGTTGAGGGCCTGCTCACATTTGACTTCACACTACACTCGAGGGCCCGTGATCACACTGCATGATTTTGGAAGTGTCTTGGGACGGCCTTTGAACCCTTATTTTGGGCTCCACGATTTCATGGTCATGGCTCTTGGCTCTTGTGTGAAGTGGCCCTTAGTGTCACGTACTACTCGCGAAGGGCCTAAACTAGATGACCTGGCCTAGAGGTCTAAAAGCGTTGCCTTTGCTAATTGCCAACATGATACTATCTATTGACATAAGTTACAGTTTTAAGTGATAAATTATTTACATTATAGCATTTAGCGTAGCACATTGGGATGCTTGAGATGATAGTCTTGCATTTTTAATACATAATAGGAAGATATTCTTGAGCATAGTAATGCCAGGTGTCATTTGTGTACACTTTTAATGGACTTGTAAACCATTGTGTAATATAGGCATGCACCTCATAACACATATTGAACATACTCATGCCAATATATTAGTAAGTACACTTGAACGCCAAGTCTCATGAGGTGACGCTAATGGTGAAGTTGTTGATCATTAGTATAACCTAGCATATGCCTCGAAATAGGAAAAGTGGCACTATTACGCATGTGACACTAAATACCATAAACGCTAACTTTATCTTTGCCATCACTCACAATTTAATGGTTCTCAGGCCATAATCTTCCTGACCTTTCTCTCAATCATAAACTTGTCAAACTTGCCTTCTTTCACTCGGCGATCCTCTTCTCATCAAGCTATCACCTATAATTTATTTATTCATCCTCACCACAATTCTACTTTCTTTCAACCAGTTCGCTCGTTTTACCCTCGCAAATTATTCGTTTGAATGCACACTTTGCTCATTGCCATCTCTCACCTACACTTCGTTTATTGATTGACTCCAAACTTCAAACGTCAAATATTGAGCCTCAACAATCATAATTAAATTCGTTCAAAGAATCTAAATCATTCGGTACAGTCGATTGTCTTTCCGGCTTATGACTACTTGCCAATTTCAATCACTCAACATCGATGATACTAAGTCTATTGCCTTCTACAAGACTATGTTGGATAGTACAGATAGCAAATAACCTCCTTCCCCCCTAGCCAACCTTTTCCTTATCCCACCAAGAGGGAAGAGAAGGCATTTATGGGCAATAACCATCCTAAATGGCTATCGCCTTCCGATCTCACTAAGGATGAGATCCTAACTACTATTTGCTAGATGAAAAGCAATTAAATTGAAAATTTATCCTCTTCAGTTGGGCTATGGCGAGAAAATTTATCCTCTTCAGTACATAGTTTGAGCACTGTGTAACTTTGAATAGGAATTGTAGATAGGTTTTTGGATAGGGTTCCAATGAGCCAAACCACACAGGGTAGACTGAATAAGTGCCATATTGAACTCTAGGTGTCACAATTAGGTTATTTGATAGTTCACAAAGTCTTGGAAATAAAATTGTAATGTAAACCCAAGGAAAAACAACTTCTTGAATGGGTTTTAGGATTTTATTTAATTAAGATATGGGTTTTTAGGGTCACTCAGTGCAGTGCATGCATATGCACGGTCTCTCCCTTACAAACAGCCATAGTCCAGTGTTCACGACTCGCTATACCATTTATTTGTTTTCAATGCAGAGAGTCACGGTTCAACAATAGTCTTTTGAGTATCCAGTAACCACATATAATCAAGGCCAAAGGCACCCGGATATGAACCATAGTCTCTCCTTAATTAATTAATAATTTAATGAGTCATGAAATTCCGTAGTAGTGACCCTACAGGTCTCAATGCTCATTAATTTATCTTGGATTTAGTGAGGCAGTGGGACCATTGTCCTTACCTGATTTGAGCTTAAGAATGACAACCGTACGTAGGAGGGCTATAGTCCAACACACATTAGTATCCACTTCCATACCCTAGTTCCTTTATCCTTCATCTTAATGTAGTTATAATTAACTAAAGAAATAAATAAAATCTTCCACATAGTCCGTTAATCACTACCATAGTCCCTTAATCACCACCGGCAAACTAGGTAAGGAGACCAGACCATCCAGGTCTGTAATTCATTCCCCTTTTCAAAGTTCAGTTCAGAGATTCCACGACCATCCTGACCTCGCTTCAGTCTTGTATATAGTCTTCGCATCAGCCGAGACCTCTCATCATGGAGTCCCACTTAATCTTTATACACTCGTAATTACAGACAACAGCTTCTATATATAGAATTTTAAAGGGTTTCACGCCCTGATCTTCAGTGCACGTCAGTGGTCTTTCTCAAGGGTCCTTATCTCGCACAAACTCCCAGACGATGGCTCACATGACTTTCCATTTGCCTTAACTTAATTCCACTAGACCATTCACTTTCTCGGAATCATCTGTTCACTGAAATTGTAACTTGAAAGCTTTGCTTCATTGACCACAGACTTCACGCCTTGGTGCATCAATCGGAATATGGCCCACATGTGAGATTATAAGATAAATTCAAGTTTTAAATGACAACTCTCAATAACAACAAAGGGCTTCATACCCAAGTCTCCTTATGGGACGATTGACATGCTTCATTTTGTAGATAGATCTGCTCTCTTCCCGAGAGGAATATCAAACTTTCTAAACATCAACAACTTGGGCCTTCCCATTTGACATGTCAATTTGCTATGGAATTTCTACCGGCTTCCCTTCTGACGATCAAGGCTATGGTCCAAGCCTGCAAGTCCAGCACCTAATTATCTACGATCTCACTCTTCCACATGTACCAGGTTTCACACCATCAGATTCGGATATATAGACCATGATCGTCGACATTTGATTAGGAATCGTATCAAGAGATGAATAGATTTCCTCACCGAGATTGGATCCCGCCAGGCCATAGTCTTGACATAAAGTTTCTCACCTTGGTCACATCATCAAGACTATGACACAGAAACAAACGTGATCTACACAAACTCACTTTCTTCTCAAGCAGGCATATATGTAACTTCCTTAAAACAATTGCCAAAATCACATGAACATTACACACCGTGACTTCAATCAACTAGGGCTTCACACCCCATAACTTTTAATTGTAGGTAATGGTCATTTTCAAAGATCTGTTCACAAAACAACACCTCTCTCTTTCCGAGAGGGCTCCTATCTCAGTCTAAGCTTCTTCACTTCTCTTCTTCCACATACACCCCTGTCTATGACCTCCTCTTGTCTATAGTCACAAGCCTCTTCCCCAGAGAACACGCACCTACCAGGTTTGTAAGTTTATCGTGCATTTTCTCACATGCCTAAAAACTCTTTCCCTTTCATATATGTCATCAATGGTCCACATAGCCATCTTTAACCACGCTAACCATCTTTTAGTTTATGAATCACAAATGTAAGTACTTTCCTACTAAAGCATGTTTCTGAATTGGAATCTGATTCCAAATTCCCCAAAATCTCAAAATTAAACTAATTTGACCAAAAAGTTGAACTACATGGCCCCCTCCTTTACTTGTTGGCGCCCCTGCCAACTTGCATCCTCTTGACAGAGCCCTCTGCCTCCTCTTCTTCATCCTCGGGATAGTCTTGACTTCGTTGCATTATGCGCCCTTTTGTTTCCCGGGCATCCATGTTGACAATTGCCCATTGTAAGTCTTCGTCATGGGCTACCGCTTGAGGATTATTTTTCCGTTGCCCCTTCAAAAACTGTTCAAAAGGACCAGCTCGTATACATAGAAACCCGTTAATGAGATTGGTATGAACACCTTCAATAAAATGTGTGAGGGCCATAGTCTCGACAAGTCTCACCCACCGAGAAAGGCAGTACTGCAACTTGAGTAGCATGAGGAATTCATGTCTTGATTCACTGTGACAACTAACATTGATGGCGAAATTCCATCTCCGGCACCAATCCGCTAAGGCCGCACAAAATATTGTTGCTCTGAAGCACATTGGGTCCTTGTGCATACGATGATCCTCGAAAACTTCCCATATGCATCTCAACATTGGGTAGCTAGGTGTGTTAAAACCATTCGAGACACAGTAGTTGACATAATTGGTGGGTGAGCCCACATGATCATTTAATAACTCTAATAATCTTCACTTCGACAATGAAAAAAATATTCATTCGAGCTCCGAAAATTATGAGAACACTGGTTGCAGGCACGACTTGGGTTTGCTAATCATCTCGCAGGTAATCGTGTGTTTTCATATTTGTACGAGAAGTGGGTGCGAGAGAAAAGTATCTTAAGAATTTTTGTGTCGCAATAGTCGACACATTTAGAGGGCCGAGAACAAGTGGAAGGAGAATTATTTTTTGCTCAAAATTTGCGGCAAATTTTCTCTTCTCTGCTCTTTGCAAGTTTTGCTGACACCGCAGCCATGCCGTCCGAGAAGAGAAGCATGCGATTGCTCATGGTGTGCGCTCTGGGAACACTCGCTGGTAAGCATGTTTCTCTTTTCTTCTCATCTAAATCACTACATCCTGTCTCCCAAACATTCTTCATATCTGCTTCATGTTCTATGCAGGCTGTTTAAATCCAATAGCTCACGCAATGTCAGGATCTAGGCTCAGAGGTTGTGGACGGAATTATCTGTGTGCTTCTGGAGTGCCTCAATCGACGCAATGGGCTGGGTTTGCGATTTACAAACTAGAGGCTCTTCAAGGCATGCGGCAACATTAGGACACTTTTATATTTTGTTTTATGTGAATTTTTGAGGTTACAGATTGATTCGTCGTGTTGTATAAGGAAGAAATACCATAACCCGTGAAAATAAGGTGATTGGTCTGACAATCATGAGATAATTTTTCAAGATAGACGAGAAGGATTCGTGAAGAATGCAAGTTGTTTCATATTTTTTCTGCCCTATACAAAAAAACGCTACAATTTTTCAAAATGGAATGTTGTCCAACCCCCTACTCGTTCACTAGATTCTCCCTACACAAAACACGGTAATTCGCATTTCCATACAGAACATCGCCTAAATCGGTTACCTCATGAGTACATTAACACTTGACTCCCATTGGCTACACTAAGTGTACACGCATTGAAGTTGCCGCCGAGCCATGATCCGTTTTAGAAATGGCACTTCACCATTATGATGGGGGTCTAGTGCATGGCTAGAGGGTGATAAACGGGTTATGGTATTTCTACCTTAAAGGCCCACATGGTGTTTGGTGGCCTACGTGGTAGAAGGGGGTTTCCATGATGTGTGGTTTTTCCGTCCCTTGTTTGCCTAGTTTGTTGGCTTCATCATTACAATGGATATTTGTGTAGGCTCTAACTTTTCTAATGGTGATGTTATGTGTGGAGGTTTTGATGACATTTATGATTCTTGCTATTAGCAGTTTGTATGGGTATTTGATGTGGTTGAGTAATATATATATGCTATTAAGACTCTCTCATTGAAGCTAAATGTGTTTGTGGGGATATTTTTGGTGTGTTCTATTGCCAGTAGTAGTGCATAGAATCTAGCTATGAGAATATTTGGGTATCCAAATAATTTGGCTAGTATATGTACTTTCGATGGGCCATTGTAGACTCATGTGCCTGCAATGCTCCCATTTCCTAGGTGGTCTCAAGTTGGGGGGGGGGGGTGGAAGGAGCCATTTCCATAATAGGATTGGGAGGGGGTATCCAATGGGGTGTATAATGGTATGGATTGGTGGTGATGAGGAGTTATGTCACTTTTGGGGGGAGTTGGGGAATTAGGTTATGTGTGTATGTATTGTGGGTGTTAGGGTAGCTAATGTTTGTAGTAGTGTCGTTGAGAGTGGTTGTAGGAAGGCAAGTATGTCAGCGTGATTTGGGGTTTGTGAAATAGCTAATATGGAGGTGAGTGCAAGTTCTTTAGAGTCATAGTAGGTGAGGAGTGTGAGTGAGATAGTGTATTCTATTGCGTTGGGTGGGCCGGGGGGGGTGGTGTTGTGATCATTGGGATTACATTTGGTTGTTGAAGCGAGTCAAAAATGTTATGGGTTTAATGATCATGGTTAATGATTATTATGGTGGTTGAGTTGGGGGTGTTTGAGCAGCTAATCATGCCCATTTTATGATTTTTGTTGCCAGGTGGAGGTTTGCAATGTGTATTGGGCCGTGCCCTAACCATTAGAAAAGGTTGGGCCACTTGACATGAAAATAACAACTCTTTGGTGTGGTGAGTAGTATTGTGTGAAAAATTTGGGGCAGGTGAGGGGCCTAGAGAATTCTGAGTGTGTGAGGTGGAATTTGTCAATGATGTTGTCTAGTATAGTCGAGGGGAGGGCGTGGTGTTGTGTAGGGGAGGAAATTGTGGGTGGAGGACGATGTGGTAGTGGTTTTATGGATCTATTTATTAGGATTAGTACTTCCATGGAAAAATCTTAAGTGGCGGTGAAAGGTTGGATGAGTTTGTGGATTGAGTATCGTTCCCATAGCTATGCCAACCATTCTAGTGGGATGGAAGTTTGGTAGTTGCCATTGTGGTCGTGTATTTGGGCTAGTGGGGGTGTAGTTGTATAGGGGTGTAGTTGTGATGGTGTTTTTGTTCAAGTTGCATTCATTTATATGTAGGGCGAGGTGGGGGATGAGTAGGCTTGGGCGTATGTATTGTCTGTCTTTGGATTGTGGGGTGTTTTGACTGTCCAATTTTGTACTTCTCACATTTTGTACTTTGGTCTTAGGGGGTGCACCCAATGTGGCATGTACAAAACCATGTGGGTGCACAAAAGGGATATTAGTTTTGCCCATGATTTATAGAATATACCTAAGGTACGGGCATTCTTTATTCTAGCTTTGTAAATATATTAGTTGTATAATCCTAGTTATATTTCTACCTTTATGCCCCTAACCATTCTAATATTATGGGTAAACTACAAGACAACCAAATGAATATTTCATCCAATACGTGAACGGCATTCATAACTAAAATTTAGAGTTTAGGATGAGAGGGGGAAAGAGCTCAACTACCTCTACTTGTTGTGAGCTTGATCATATCATAGTGACTAAGAGCATCATCTAGATCAAGATGACTAACTGCCTATTCTGCTCATTGATCATTTATCATTCTCCTTCAGGCTTCCATCAATGGGTTTTTTTTCTTCTAATTTTTTGATTTTGAATGTTGTTGGTATATATTGTGGTGGCGTTCTTTCATAATTTACTCTAGGTTATGGTTTTAATGATGGAACCTTCGATCACACTAAAAGGGCTCTTGTTGAGGTGGATCATTTCTATAGTGATTCCAGCCTACCAATGCAAATGCTATTCGTAATCTTTTAACTTGATTGTGTCAAACTTTATTCGTGTGTCAGAGATCTTCATGTGATGTAGTTGTCTCTTTAGCTCAAAATGGTATTACTTAGTGTTGGTAGTAGTTACGCAACCCCTCCTCGTATGTTGTGACTCTTTATGTGCCGCAATTATCTCTTATTTTCTTTCCTTAAATTCTTTTGTAGTAATAGAAGTCTATTTTTCTTATTTGCTAAACTTCTCGTCATTTGTGATGGAACCCCTCCTTCTGAATCCAATAGTTTTCAAAAAAAAATTCCGTTGTGAAGTGCCACCAATAACTTTTAATGTTCTAAGTATCCTTTAGAGTCCCATTTTATCAATTGTCACACTAGGAATCTAAGTTCCAAGTTCCAAGTTTCGTTTTCTTCTCCAAGTAATGAGCTATTTCTTATCCTCCAAGTAGCTAGTTATGTTTTCCTCTAAGTTGCTAATGATCTTTTACTCCAAGGAACTAGTTAATTTTCAAGTAACTCTAGTGCAAGTTTCCAAGTAACCAATGTCAAATTCCTCGTTTACACAAAAACAATACAAACATGAATGCACATGAGACACCAATATTGAGAACTTTCAAACTTCGTACATTACAAAAGCTTTACAACTTAATCACAATATTGTAATTACTATGAGCTCGAACCACTCAACCATTCGAGAGACAAAAGAGAATCCCCTCTCTTTCCCTAAGTTCTCTCTTATACCCCAAAGGTGCTCCTAGTCTTACCCATCTCAATCCATAGTATCCAAAGGATACTTCTAGAAGTCTCAGGTCTTAGTAAATTTAAGCTAAAGCTTCCTCATCTATATACATAGATCATTTCATTGTATGATCCTTTCTTATCTTTTAGCTCAATCACAGTCCTCTAGTTGGAACTATATAATTCTAAGTTGATGCATTCATCCATTATTTTAATCAGAATTGTCCTATTCCAACTTGATCCAATCATCCATTCTTCTAATTGGAATTGTCTAATTCCAACTTGACCCAATCATTCATTCTTCTAATTGGAACTATCTAATTCCAACTTAATTCATTCATCCATTTTTCTAATTGGAATTGTCTAATTCCAACAATATTCATTCATCTATTCTTCTAGTTGGAAATGTATGATACCAACTATTTTTTATATTGAGAGTTGCCTAGCTCCAATGAATAACATCCATCCATTGGAAGTTGTCTAACTCTGATTCACATCTTCTAGTTGGAGCTCCAACCCCAACACAAAGATTTTGTAGAGGAAGGTGTCTAACTCCAACGCAAAGATATTTGATTGGAAGTTGTCTAACCCTCGTGCACAATTCATTCATGGGTTGCCTAGCCCTTGTGTACCATTTCGTGGGTTGTTTAACGCATTTCTTTCTTTGGAGTTGTTTGACCCCAAACACCAGTTGCTCACATGCGAAGTACAACAAAGCATGGTTAGTATTTTTCTTTTCTCGTATGATCTAATATTAAATCATTTAATCCAAGTATATCACAACCAAGTAGTCAAGAAGTCTTTTGTAGTAAGTCTTTTGTAAGTATCTAAGTAATCATTTTCAGTATCTCTTTTACAAGTATTGAAGTAGTTTTGTTTTTATAAGTTTTCTCCAAGTATCCAAGTAACTTTTTTAGTATCTCTTTCGCAAGCATCCAAGTAACCCTTTTAAGTGACTTCTTTCCAAATATTCACGGATCCTTTTTAGTATCTCCTTTACAAGTATTCAAGCAACCAAGTAACCAAGTAGTTCCTAGTGACCTTCCTTCAATAATCAACCTTCACATTTTCCTTCTTGATCTCTCAACTAATATTTTCTTTCTTTGCCCCTTTATCTACCCTCTTATTATTGATTACCACAATTGGGGTCACTTACCAGTACAATATAGGTAGCAATCACTTTATCAACTCCAAGTTGTTGTTGGACACTCTCTTACCATGTAGGAAAGACCTCATTTCCACATGTATGTCAACACCTCTACTTAATCTCAACGTTCTTATCAATTCTTGAGGAAACATCTTTGCACCATTCCCTCAAAACTTGTGATCTTTATTAATTCCTCAACCTCTTTTTATAAAGACAACTTACAACATTAAGTGTAAGCATGGAGTTGCATCATTAATAGTTATAAATTACTTTTAGCAGAGCCATAATAGTCATGTGAATGTTTATAAGTCACGCAATACTTATTGTGTAGCAATCACCTTATATCATATGATCATATATTTATATAATAAATATTATTCATCATCGATTTTTATGTTCAAGCCACTTCTCATTGTCTTTAATTCTTTCAATGTGTATGCAATCAATTATTTTTGTGATTTAGATATAGTAGGATTAATGATCTCTATGGAAAGAGAATCATTGTAGAATGACTTAGATATACGAGGAATCAATTATATTTGGGTTTATGTAGTGTGAGATGGCTCCAATCATGTGTCTCTCTCCTAGACTTCTAAATATCTAATTTCTTGAAAAAAATGAAGAATGCTTTCTAAAAATCTTTAAAAGAGTACATATCCTCTATATAAAAAATGTGGTAGATTATGTTTGAAGAACTACCTATCACTATTTGGGTTTGGGGGAATCCCTAAGGATAGCCAAGAAGTCGTTTCTTGGCCTCATTATCTTCCACCTCCAATTTTTCCTCACCTATGTGGCCTAAGTGGTACTTAATCAAACATGAAGCCCACTAATTCTAAATAGCTTATTAGTATATGGCTTATTTAAATTCCAAATAGCTCACTAATCTCAAGTGGCCCATTTATTTTGGATGTGGTTTGCTCAACTATAAGTGGGCCATTAATTTTGGATGTGGCTTGCTTAACTTTAAGTAATCCATAAATGTTGGATGCAACATCGCTTAAATTTAAGTGGTCATCAATTTGTTCAAGGGGGTTTATACTTATCAAGGTCACAATACCCTTGGAGTATCCACCCCTACACCTGCTTGATTGGTCGGCAAATACCCAATCTTCATGGTTGGCTGATATCCAATCTTCACAGCCCACTGACACCTAATCTTCACGATTGGCTAATACTCAATCTTCACGGTTGGTTGATACCTTAAACACCCACTTCCAGGGTAACACCCTAAGCATGTAGTGAAATGGCATGTTACCCTTGAAGCAATGAAAGAGGAGCGGCCACCGAGCTAGTTGGGGAACATGGCTTAGAAGAAAGGACCCACCAACAAGAATAACATGCCATTTCACTACATGCTAACCGTGAAGATTGATACCTTAAACACCCACTTCCAGGGTAACACCCTAAGCATGTAGTGAAATGGCATGTTATTCTTGTTGGTGGGTCCTTTCTTCTAAGCCATGTTCCCCAACTAGCTCAGTGGCCGCTCCTCTTTCATTGCTTCAAAATTCTCTCCGTTGCTCCGTCCATTACCTCGACTAGTTCCTTCTTTGTGTGACTTCTGACCTTGCTCAATTTGCTTTGGTTGGTGGCTATTTATCATGTATTGATCCCTACTAGTATTGCTTGAGAGCTCTCATTTGGGTTTAACAAAGACCACCCTTCCGAAACCCTAAAGGTTTCTCATTGTGGAGCTCACAAGTGGAGTGAGGGTGAACCAAGTAGGTGGTTCTTCTTGTGGTTGTTTTTCCTAGCTTTTGGGTTTAGGTTCGGGTTGGAATCTACATTATTTTGCCTTGCGAGGTGTTTTGGATTTTTAGGAGTTGGTTTTGGGCGGGGGATATTGTGCAATGTTATTGCCAATGAGTTTGTATTTGTAAAGATGCGGTTTTTTGGAGCTTTGGTTTGTAACGCTCTATTTGGAGTTAGCATTAATGGCTTGCCGTTTTGAGAGTGACTTGTTTGAACATATGTCCCATCACATGAATAAAAGTTTGCTAGAAAACAAAAAAAAATGTTCTTCCAAGTGTGAGGCATGACCTTATTTGTTGCATACAAGCTTTATAGACTCCTTTTCGCCAACATTTGTCAAAGTCAATAGCATATATGTAATGTTTCGAGGCATGTTGTGTTTAGGGTTTTGGGGTTTCTCTAGCTTTGGAGATGAAGGATACATTGTAAAATTGATAATATGTGGATTGAGTATTGACAACCATTTGACCTCTTTGACTGTTTCCAATATGAAAATAGGGTTATGTTGGTTCCAATATGGAGATAGGGTTATGATATCAAATTAGAGATAGGTTCCAATATCAAATTAAGAATGGGTTAAATGTGGACCTATGATTTGACAAATCATTTGATGATAGAGTTAGATACCACCATTGCATTGGCTACAATGACTTATTGTAGAGATTTCTATGAGATTACATCTAATGGATTAACAAGTGTTCAATGATTTTATCAATGATAATTAAATATGTCTTGCTTAAAGTATTTAGCCATATTTTCACATGATAATTTTGGCATATGTATATATATGATTGGGTCTATATGTTTTATTTATTTCTCACTTGCATATGTACTTGAGGGGATTTCCTAGCTACACATTTGTACGTATATCATTCTTAGGGAGTGGAAAATCTTGTATATGAGGGGTATTAATTCCATGGTCATTTACGCATGTGATTCCTTGTTGTAATTTTGAGTGCACCCCCCAGACTTTGGTTTGTTGTATGAATTTTGATACAAGTGATAGATTATGGTCGTATAGGATGTTATCAAGGTTTAGTGGTTGGATTTTGGGGTCCTTTTATGTGGTATGGTGGGAGTTCCACTGGCATTGAAAGCTCATCTTTCGTTTATGAGCTCCTCATTTATCTTTGCTACTTGTGGTTTTAAAATTTTGTGATGTGGGTGATGGGGATGCCAAAGGCCTATTATTTGGGTGATGTATGTTTTGTGTGGTGGTGTTGGTATTAAGGGTGGGGGATAGGGGTGTATGCAATTGGATGGAGTGTTGGGTGTGTATGGTATGGTGTGTGGGTATAGTAAATGGTGGGTGGGAAGGTGGTTGTGGCCTATAAGCATATGCGCCGTATTGTTTTGTTTTTAGTGTTATGTTCGTGTTGGAATCTTTGTTGGTCATTATATGGGTGTTGGTGGGGTTATGTATCTAGGATAGCAATGATATTGAGGGTGGAAATTTCCTTAAGGAATTTGCAAAATTATTGTGAAAATTGTTGGTGAGACTACAACAAGGGTTGTTGTGTTGGCTATAGGTACCTCGGGAGGTAGTGAGAGGCATTTCTAGTAGTCTACTTTGGACTAACCAGTGAGAAAAGGATGTGCATTTTTTGTTATGGACATGTTGGTATACTTACTAGCGGAGCTTTGAGGGTGAAGGGTTGTATACCCACAAATGTTTGGTGAATGAGGTTGAGAATTTGTTGTTGGGCATGCTATATGTTTTGTTAGCGTGATTTCTTGTGTTCAGATTGATCACCGGTTGATGTTGGCTATCTTGGTGGGTTGCTACATGAAGTGCATGTAGGATGGTGATATGGGTGCCACTCCTCGTATCAATATTGTTGTGGGAAATGTTGTAACTACAATGGTGCTGCAGAGACTGTGACATGAGTTTCCATGTGGATTGTTGAGTGGGCTTTGGGAGTATTGGAGTTTGTGTCAAGAGGATGTTGTAGTTAAGGAATTGCTAACATTTAAACCTAACCAAACAAAAACAAACTAGGGTACTAGGTCTCATGTAAGACTAAGCTAGTGTCTATAAAGGTAAATGTCACATTGGATTAAGGGGTCTGATAGCAAGCTATGTCTTTTACTCCTTCATTCCTTCTTGGTTAGGCTTAATTCACACTCTTATAGTGCATTGGTGCCCTTTCTGTTGCATGTGATTCCATCTTAGGTGTGTGGACTTCTATCACCATCTATTCTCATCCTTAATGTTAGTTGTGAAGCCTAAGAACTTGGCAAGTAATCAATGGCTCATAGTCCGGACAATGTCCGGGGGTAGTGTCTTTGAGTAACCACATATTATAGTTCTCACAACCTTTAACCTCATATTGCTTGGTTGATTGGCTAATTAAACTCGGACCATTGCTCTTTATACTATTTCTCTATATCACCGCATTATGCAATATTTTGTCTTGACAGACATTCCACTCCACTTACTAACTCAATCGTTCTTCATCTTATGGGCCTATCGCCGGAGTTTGTTCATTTGTACTCAACTTTGATTGCCACCATCATTAATTAACTTGCTTTTAATCCTATGAATCTTCTTTCTCAAACTCTAGATTATAGCCATTGCTCTCACTCATGTATCTCTCATAAACTTCCAAATATGCACAACAATGATCAGAATGCCACTTCAAACACATTAAGCTTACCGCCCATGAAAATCATTCATTCACTCTCAATGTCAAAGTTGTCGATAAGTTTTAGAGTCCAAATCACTCAACTTTGTATGCCTAATTCTTAAGTCCTCAAGCTTCTCACTTGGAACTAGCCTAACATCTACTCATCCAAACTCACTTGAGATTTAGTACTTTCATAAGCCTAATGTTCCTATACTGAGACTATGCAAGATTTATACATGAGAATTGCATGTCTCCTCTACTATCGACCTCCTTTTTGTAGAGTCGAGAGGGGAAAAATGTCGTTACATCCATTAACCGACTTGAAGTGACAGTAGCCTCTTATTCCTACTATGGATGATAATTTAGCTACCATGTGTTGGATGAAAGACATAAACTTGAAAATTGCATGCTTTGGTCAAGTTATAGCCAAAAATATGGCTTACCATCAGTGCATGCGATTTCTAATTGATTACTATAGAGTAAATGAGATGGTTATTGCGATGGTTATTGCGATGGTTAATGGAATTAGGTAGTAGAGGGTGGTTTGCAAGCAAGGGAATACGCGGGGGGTGGGGGGTTGGGAACCGATATTTACTTTCTTTTGCGGGTGTGAATGTGTGGTATGTTTTTGGGAATTGGGTTGTGTTTGTTGTAATTGTTTTTTTGGTTGTGGGTGTCTCGTTTTGCAGGAGATGCTTGTAATCCTTGGTAGCAATGGTCGTGTATGCAATTGTGTGGAGATATGTATGAATATAGCAAGGGCTGAGATGACCTTGGTGGTTGCGGTGTGGTGGTGTGGTGGTGTGGTTTGTGTCGTGAAGCGTGTTTGATGATGGTGTTGGCGTCAATTTGATTTCGGTGTTGCTCCTTGGTTGTGTGGTTGGGGTCGTCGTTAGCTTGAGCTTATGAGGCTATGGCATAGATGCAATGTGGGGGCTGGGGGCTATGGCTCCAAGCATGCTTCCGTTCAGTTTGGTCTTGTGCATTAGGGTAGGACGGTGTAGGACGTGTTTGGTATGCTCTCACAGAGCGTTGACATATGGGTTGTGTTGGCAGTGTCTTTCGACATTGGATCTAATGTAAAAGGAGGATATGAATTAAGAGTGTTGCAAACGTAAGTGTTTTCTGAACTCCTATTTTTGGTGGATTTCATCCGGTACATGTGTAGTGTGTTGTGTATGTCCTAGGGATCTAGGTGATTCCATCATCATTATGCTAATCTCGTTACCCCACCCTAAACCCTCACCTACACCCGCCTCCCAACTATCTACAATCTACTACCTTGAATTGATCCACATGGAAAAGGCCTGCCCAAGCCCATGGAGTGATGGGTTTAGGTGTCATTAGTGGCGCCACCTCATACCGGGCCTCCACTACCTTCATATACGCTAGGACACATGCTCCACTCTATCTCGGGTTGGTTCAAGGTGGGTTTAGGGTGGTTTCTTAGTGCCTATTCTAGCCATTCTATCCACCAAGGGGAATGGCTACTTGCATAAAGGGGTAAGCTTGCCAAAGAGGTAGGCCCATGAAGCCAAGGGGGTTGGTTTTGGGCATAAAGTGGGTCGGTACTTGGGGTGCAAGGGGACGATTCTGCAACTGAACCGGGTCGGATCATGGAGGAAGTAGGTGGCTTTGCATACTGCTACTAGCTTGGGTCTAATACCTAGCTATGTTTAGTTGAGGCTAGACAATGAAGACGGGGGTCCTCGACATCTGCAAGGCCTTCATACACAAGGCCTAGGTATCGGAAAAAAAGAAGCTAGTGATTTTAACTTTGTATATTCAACAAATATTATATTACAACTAAACTTTATTATTATTACAATAAGTTATACCTCTAATGAGCCCAAAGACTACCATGAATACATAAGTTTTTCTTAATCAACCACATATCTTGCACATATGTACATGCAATAGCTTAAAGTGTCGGTTAAGGCACCCTCTACCTTAGTGCTTGAGTTTTAGGATGTCCAAACACAACCAACATGTGGGACGAGAAATGACAAGAAAAGTGAGCCACCCGGGCCCGGCGGCGGATTGGAGGGAGGGAGGGCAGGCCTCGGGTGGGGGAGTGGCATAATGGAGAGTTGTTCAGGTGGATTCAAATAAAGAGATGCCCCCCACCTCCTGAGGGGAGGCGAGGGTAGGCTTGGCTTGAGTCACCTCCTTGTTACATTATGAGCCTGCCAAGGTTGGACCGGTATATGCGTGAATGCATGGTACCAATAATCATGGCTAGAGCGAACCAACCCGTACACTGGTTCCTTGGAGGCAAGAGTTTTAGACATCCAACAACAAGGAACGAGTGTATGGGTTAGTTTGCCCAAAATCCAATAATCATCATCAACAGTGGTATCAAAGAACCTGTTCGTGGGTATCAAAATTGTAGTGATAGTCAAATATTGATATGTGGTGGGTACGTCAAGGTGAGAGAATCTTTCAGACCTTGTACAACCGCTAGCCCACGGACTTTTTGGGCTAGCGGCTAACCTAATAGCTAACAGTTATGGCTGAAAACGGTTCTCGAAAAAAATGGGCTAGCCTAGCTATGGCTAGATCGAGGCCTCAAATAATATGGGCTAGCCCAGCTAGTTATTAGCTAGCTAAAGATAAGTCATGTAACTCAATTGGCTCAAGCTAAGGCCCAACCATGTCATCCCTACCACTACCATAAAATTTTTAGGGTTGAGATCATCTGTCCATATCCAAGTGCTTCCAAGTGCAACCGGTTACATGTTTACATCTTTTGATATGTCTTTACTCAAAGTGGGCTATATTCTCTACATTCCTCTAAAAAGATGGGTCGGGTGGGCTAGAATGTGACTTTGGCAGTCTAAATGATATCATTACTCCAAAGAGATCATCGCTTTGGGGAGGATTTGCAGAGGCATCAATGATGTTGAAGTTGAACAAACATCTAATGCCATACGATCATGAAAAGTTGATCTTGTTGGATAATTCCGATAGGAAGAATCACATTCCCAAACGCCCTATTTTCGATGAGGAGTTGCAGATAGAGGATGATGACAATTTGTTGGTAGAGAATGATGAGCAACATGTTTTAGATATTGATGACGATGAGTGATTTTGACTGATATGAAATATAATTGTATTGATGAGACAATGTCTCCTTGAATTCATTATATGAGCTACATGAATTAATTTATTAGGTCAGCTAGTCCAGCTATATGGCTAAAAACGGTACCCGAAAAAAATGGGCTAGCCCAGCTATGGCTAGATCGAGGCCTTAGAAAATATGGGCTAGCCTAGCTATGGCAAGATTAAGGCCTCAAAAATATGGGCTAGCCCAGCTAGCTAATGGGCTATAAAAGGTGTGGAATCTTTGCATGCTCAATTTATTAGTTGGGTCAGTATCATTCTAAACCATATTGATACTAGGGTTATTTTACCTAGGTATGAAAGTTCTTGCATGGTGTATATAGTAGAGATGCTTATCCCCGATCAAGGACCTCATCAGCGATTTGTAGGGTACTATAATTCCAATCATGCCAGGATTGAATTTCAATCTGGTCGGAACCAATAGTGCCATGACACATGTCTTGGTTTTGAGTGCTAAAGTGGGGAGGAATGAGTGGTTTCCGTGTGAGTTTTGTGTGCATACATGGAATTTTTTTGCATTGCCTTATACTTCTCTAGACTTGGCGTAGAATCTGTTAAGTGATCGGTTATAGGTGCCTCTGCGCTAGACCCGAATGACATTGAGAACAAAAACATTGTCAAATACCCATACATATGCGTCCAAAAGTATGAAATCCTCATTATTGATACCCAAAAGGTCTCAAAAACAGATGATACCAGTCCAACACTGGTGAGAAGTTACCTCCCTGCAAACCATCCGGATCACCCCTGCCTCCTCCGTCACCCTCCTCCGGTCACAGCCCAGGCGCAATTTAGCTCCATAGCCATCGATGCAATCGCCTCGCACATCAACGGGCCACAGATCAAGCAAGCAGCGAGTCCTCTGCTCTTCTGTTGCCATCTGGGGCAGCAACTTAACAAAACACCACACCACACCACACCATACATCAAGAACAAAACAGAACAGGTCTCATCACTCATTTAACTTCTCAGCCTTCATCAGACTCAGACGAATTGCAAGCAGCAATAATTTCACGCAAACCCAGCATTTGCATGTCACGCTGGCAGGCAGACTTCTCATCAACACACACACACACAGATTCCCAAATCAATCTCTTCAGTCAAGAACTTCCAATATCCCTCCCTGCCTCCCTCCGATCACTCAGACAGACAGACATGACGAACCGACCGATCTACCTAAGTAAGTAATTTGCGATTGGTGTCAGAAATAAGAAAGTGGAGGAGCTCCTCCACCATTATCATCGTCATCATCAGTATCAATCAGCCTGGCCAGCTCCAGCCCGCCCAAGCACATACCTTGGGATCACAAACAACACGATTACGCGTGCTGACACGGTTTAGGGAGCACCAAGTTCCAGTACAAGTTGACAGACCAGCTGCTCCAAGGAAAGAAAAAGGTAAGGTTAGGGCGCCAGGTTTCGGTGTCAGCTTTCTTCATCTTCAGGACTTCCTCAGTTTCGGTGGTCTTGCATCTCCGAATTGGTGGTGGTGGTGGAGCCGGTGGGTGATTGTTTTTTCTTGGGTTTCAGCTCGGTGTTGTGTTTTCCTGAAACTCTGAACTTGTTGTTGGTGTTGGAAGTATTTGGGTGTTGGGTTGGTGGGGGATTTTTTTGGGAGGTATTGTTGGGGTTGTGGGGTTAGGTGGGAGGTTTTTAGTGGGAGTTTTGAGGCGTTTGGGGGATTTGGGTTCATGACTGTATGTCATCTTCATCATGTATGGAACAGTGGACGTGTGGGTGGGTGACGATGCAATGTGGTCAATATCTTTCTTGGTGGGTTGAAATTTCATCTCCGGATTTTTGCATCGGTTGGGGCGATCACTTTGTTGTTGTGGTCTCATCTCACCTGATTTTGGGTTTCGGTTATTCCGATCGTGTGATTAAATAAGAACCCCGGGGACTCGAACATCCATCTCCAGGAGGGACAAGTACAATTACTAGCGGTTGCGATCTGGGATAATCTTGTAGGTTACGAAAGTCGGAGCTTGATGCTTTTTGTTTTCGTCTCTTTTCTTGGCAGGGAGGATGTTGGGGGCCCTTCTTAGAAATCCCTCCTTGTGTTATTTAAAAATCCTCACATCGCTTTCTGCACTCTCTAATATGTGAATAGCTCCGATCGAAGTGACAGAGATTCACGTGACTTTGCTAAAAAGTTTCCGAAGACTGCTGCTTCTCTGTTTTCGTGGGTTTTCTTTTCCGAAGTGCGAGATTCAGACTACACAATAAAAAGGTTTCGAAGCTTGTTGCTTCTTTCTTTCTTTCGTGGCTTTTGTCATTTTGCACTCCCTAAGAAGCTATTTGTGACGAGCACCGAAAATGAGAGATTCATACTGCGCAAGAAAAATTCCTGCATCAAGTCCTCGGTGGCTGTGATTACATTTATGTGTGCGTGGGGGGGCGATTGATTGATGGGCCTTTGCATATTTTTTGCCATTCATTTGTATCGATTTAGGTCGTAGGTGTACGTGGTTTGTGGGTTTCTTCCATCTCCATTGCGAGGCGCCCAAAACCCTCTCTGGGAAAAGAGGTTCGAAAATGTGTGCATTGTTGTGGTCAAGGAATGCCTTGGTGCATTGCTAAGATCCAACTTTGAGGTACAGAGGCAGTGGCTACAGATGACTCCACAATATTAATCTAAAGAAACTTCAATTTCTGATTGGGCAGTTTATAGAGCCATGTGAAGGGATCTGGTTGCAAATGTTCCAATCTCTTCGATTTGCCTCTTCCTTTTTTCGAGTTGCTGAAGAAACTTCTGAAGTCAATTTTCTAGGGTAGGGTGGAGAAAAATTCCTTCCAAAGGTCTGGAGCAGGAATTTAGGAGTTGTTGAAATGAATTTTGTTGCGTCTTTGAAATATATATGAAGTATGTTAATAATTGAAGACTCTTTTTTAGGTTTCTGGGTGGAGAAGCTTCTTTCTTTCTCTAGTTTCTGAATTCTTGGTTTTAGGCATCTCTCGCTATTGGGTCATGTCTTAAAAGATGGTGGATGAACGATGTTTATCAGGAGAGAGATATTCTTCCAAAGGAGAAATTACTCCCACAGGTCTGTGGCAAGATTTTAGAAGTCGGAATGTTTGTTGCATCGTTGAAAAAAGATCAGGCCAGTGAAGTATGTGAATAACTGAAGAACTTTCTAGGTTTCTGGTGCTTGCGATTGCTATTTTCACTTCTCACATTTCCACATTGTGAAAGATTTGAGGGTAGGGTGTCTTTGATAATCAGGGTCATATGTCTTCAATTAATCTCATATATTTTCCTCATCTGCTTGTTCCCTTCTTTACTTCCCTTCCATTGTTTGTCTCACTTGAGATGCCGCGTATGTCATTCTGTTAGAAGCTCTTCATGAAACACAAATCCTTCACTGAGCATAAGAATTATGTTGGTGATACCAGTCCTGATTAAGAGGGGCAGGAATTCCACATGAACTTCCTATGCGGTATAGAAAATAATGTAGACTTGTGTCACATGTGAGGCCATGGCTGAAGAATTGTCTTGTTTTTACCACCTACAATCATTTCTATCATTCCCTTGGCTGCCACAACTGTCTTAAAAGTGTATTTTATTTTATCACATTTGCGATGTTTGTGCACACGGCTCCAATTCTCTCATGTCCAAAGAGTTATCCTGTAACTCAACGTGACTTCTGGTTATGTGTTGATTGTTTTGCATACAACACCTTCCATGTTTGGTAAATTTGTGGTGTATCCTTGGAGGTAGTGTGGAGGCTTGAAAAGAGAACTTTCTATATTGGTTCATTGAGAGTGAAACTCAATTTGTTATGCCAAGAGGTGCTGAAATGAGTTTGGCCTTCAATGAACCTCAAGAAATAGGTTGCTCTTCTTTCAAATTCAAACACTATCTCCGAACGTGCACCATCACAAGTGGAAAGAAATTATTGATTTTGTATGGAAAACAACCAATGACAACCGTAGGGAACCAACTTCTGACAAAAAGTTCCATTGAGTTAAGAGGAAAACTCCAATTCACCTTCCATGTACTTTCCTCTTCCTGTTTGTTAGCTTCCATACAGTTTGCAGAGCATGCCGCTGGGTTTCGCTGAGCTTGTTAGGATATGCAACATTTGTCGAGGAAAATCATGGAGCTGATTGTTTGTTTGCCTTGAATATTTGGCAGAATTGTTACGTTGCATGAGAATGGGGTTGAGTTTTTCCCCATGAGGCTCACATCCTTTTCCAAGGTGAAAAAGACATAGAAGCTGGAAGGTTTCTAAGTAGGCACTGAACAACGAAGCCATGGTGGTCCCGAAACACACCCGACCGGGGGAGAGACGAAACCCCTCCAACTACATAATTGGGGGAGGCTCCATGTTCATTGCTTTTGTGTTGATAGCCGCGTGGGTTTATAGTGCACCAGCTGCAATTCCTGATCAACCTGGAGGAACTACTATTACTGCTGTGAGTACCGTTTGGATTAATTTGCATGCCACGTCAATATTTTTCTTATGTTCCAACCAATTAATTTGACGGCTTTTAAATTTACAGCTATTAAATTAACAGCAATACTAAAATCATTGAGTACATGTAGACACCACGAATCCTTAGTCTCCTCAATATGGTCGTAAATATTTACAACAGGACTCTGGCAGAATGTTGTCATTGTTTTTCACTCAATTTTGTCCCAATAGTCTAAGGTTTGTGAGTCTTATATGGTAAGTCTTCTTAGTTGGATACTTGGATTTCAAGTGGTGTATGGCAATTCTTGTTGTCAAGAACGGACATTGAAACGACACATGTAACAATGAGATTGGACTATATGTTCAAATATAGACACCATTCTAGGTTCAATAGTGAATACAATTGCGAGGGTGTATGTGATAGTTTAAAGAGAGAATCTTGAAGTCCCCAATTGGATGACTGTGGTACAAAGTGTCGATTTCAAAATTAAGTGAAATGTGGCACCTGCGGTCAAGAAATTGATTATTATGTGCTACTATGGTAATTTGCAGGACACAAAGGTGCCAGTTGTATCTGCTGATGACAATACTCCTAGTGATGTCCCCTCGGAAATGAGCGCTGACGTGTCAACAACAAAAAACGAAGAGACCATGAAGGAGCCTTCAGTGGAACCTGTAGCAAATAATGAGGATCCAGCTCCCGTCGATAGTGGAAGCAAAGAGTCCACAATCGATAAAGGGGCAGAGAATTTGAAGACAGGTGATGGGAAGAAAGAAGATGGAATCTCCTCACGAGCAGAATTGACGACTGAAAACAAAGAATCAAACGAGACGATTTTTGAGACCCAGGTCCAGGAGGTAAAGGAACAACCCTCCTCAGATGTGGCAACTCAAACAGAGGAAATTACTCCTGCAGAACCGGCGCCTACATTGGAAGAAGTCGTGGAGAATAACAACACAAAAGTCGTTATTCAGGAGTGGACACTGTGTCGAATGCGTGATGCCCAAGACTTCATCCCATGCCTCGACAATGCCAAGGCGATCAAAAAACTCCGGTCACGCAAGCATTATCAACACCGGGAGCGCCATTGCCCTTCAGAGAATGACCTTCCCAAGTGCTTAGTTCCGTTACCGAAGGACTACAAGACTCCAGTCAGATGGCCTAAAAGTAGAGATCAAGTGAGTCCACAAATTTGCTTACTTACCTTCCATCTTTGTTGTAAAGGTAAATGTGTCCTAAATGGTTAGTATTTGTCCTTTGTCATAATTCTCAACTTGCATTTCAGAGGTGGGATTTTCTTGAATCAGTGAATGTGACATGAGATTTTAGCAACACTCTTTAGAATTTTCTGATTTCCCCTGTCGATGGTCTAATTTTTAAAGTCAAAAGTGTTGGAGCCATGAAATTGACTAAGTCTCCCCCCTTCCCTAGTTGATGTTTGACTATTGAGCCTACAATGATTAACATATTTTGAGCATGTAGTTCAATCTCTTATAGACACATGTCTTCCTAGTGTCCATTCTTAGATCCACACCTGACCACACACCACTCAAACATAGGTGTCTGATTAACCGAATTAAGCATGTTCAGCTTAGTGTTGGATTTCGTCTAGTGTTGAACTGGTATCACTGTTTTTCTTAATACAACTTGCATTCACCAAGTCTTTAGGAAAAAGAGTGTTGAAATGCACGTAGCAAATGTCAAGTGAAGTGTTAGAATGTTAATCACATCGTCAAACTTATTCAAAGTCTTAATCCCTGACTCTTTGTATCCAAGCATGCCATGCAAAGAGTGATGGTTTCTTGATTAGGATTACACTGAAACTGAATCAAAAGGTGATGAGCATTAAAAAAACTGTTTGAAGGAATATGGAGCTAACTTTCTTTCTTCTTTGTTTGTTGGAAATTGGAGATCTGGTTGAGCAATGTCCCGCATACTCAGCTTGTGTCGTATAAAGCAGATCAAAACTGGGTGAAGGTGTCTGCAAATAAAGAGATGCTCATCTTCCCAGGTGGTGGCACACAGTTCAAAAATGGTGCAACTCATTATATCAACTTCATTCAAGAGGTCAGGTCTTTTTATGCTGTTCTGGTTTTCATTTCAGTTCCATCATTTATGACCTCTATTGAAATGGTTAATTCTCCATTGATGCAAAATCTTTTATTGTCACTTGGCAACTGGTTGGCTATAACAGAATTTCCTAAAGACAAAGCCATTCCTCTACTAGACTGTCTTATTATGTGAAGCATTTGTTTTAGGTGATGATAGAGTTATCTTTGAATCCAACATGACTTTCTGGTCGGGAGTTGGTCGTTTTGCATACATCACCTTCTATGTTCGGTAAGTTTTTGGTTTATGCTTAGAGGTAGTGTGGAGGTTGGAGCAGGGAACATTCTATATTGGTTCCTTGAGGGTCAAACTCATTTTGGCATGCAATCAAGAGGTGCTAAATGAGTTTGGCCCTCAATGAGCCTCATGAAATGGATTACTCTTCATTGAAAGTCAAACACTACCTCCAAGCATGCACAGTCATAAGTGCAAACAAATTATTGATATCGTGTGCAAGACTACCAATGAAAATCATAGAGGACCAACTCCTGATGAAAAGTCCCATCAAGTCAGAAGGATTAGACTCTGTTGTCATCCTGTTTCGAATCCTGTTCTCTGTGCACTCTTCTAGAGCCAGCAAACAGACTTCAATTTCTTTTATTTCTGCCTCAATGTCTGAACAATGTTTGTTTCTGACTGTTATTTATTCATCAGGCGGTACCTGACATAGCATGGGGAAAGAAGGCGCGGGTTCTTCTTGATGTGGGATGTGGAGTTGCTAGCTTTGGAGGTTACTTGTTTGACAAGGATGTGCTTACCATGTCAGTAGCCCCAAAGGATGAACATGAAGCCCAAGTGCAAATGGCCCTAGAACGAGGCATCCCCGCCCTCTCTGCTGTCATGGGCACTCAACGATTAATTTTTCCAAGCAATGTTTTTGATGTTGTGCATTGTGCGCGGTGCCGAGTTCCATGGCACATTGATGGTAATTCTCCTTTGACCCTCTTTAATGGGACTTTAAAAAGGCCTAGGGAATGGCGGGTTATGGCATGTGGGAGATAATTTTAATGAAGCACAATTATAATACTTATATGAGACATTATCATCACTGAATAATTGTTAACACATTTGAAGGCTTCAACAATTTGGGGTTGAACACTTCAGTATTCCTCCAACGAATTGTAGTAGTAAATTGTCATGCATTTGCTGTAATGCACATATATGCTTGAATACTTGGAGTAAAATATCTTGCAATGCTTGCTATCTCATTGCGATGATGATTACAACTATCATTTAGCTCAATTAATCACCTGGATTCCAATGACTACTTGTTATTGTTTATAAAATTCTTAATTTGACTTGGGGTTGTGTGGCAGGTGGTATGCTCCTCCTTGAGTTGAACCGCGTTCTGAGGCCAGGAGGTTACTTTGTATGGTCTGCAACACCTGTGTATTGGAAGGACGAAGAAAGTAAACAAATATGGAGAGGTCTGTCATCCTTCCCCATCTCTCCGTATTTTGGGGCACACATCACAACACTTTCACAGCTGATCTTATCCCATGAGAAGTGAAATGAATATTTTTCATCTTTAGCCCCCTCAAACCATGGCATTTGTTGGACATAAAAAAGCTGTTGGAAGGGTCGTAGATATAATGAAATGCTTGAGTTAGTATTTCATAGCCTGCCTGGTTTATTTATTTGCACTGAGAGGTACCTTTTGAAATTTGCAGATACTCTTGCTGTGACTGAAAGGATGTCCTGGAAGTTGGTTATGAAAAAGGGCGACCCCGAGAGTAGAATTGCAATCGCTGTATTCCAAAAACCCAAAGACAACAAGCTGTACGACCTCCGCAATGAGGATGCTGCCCCATTCTGTGAACCTGATGACAAGCCAGATGCAGCCTGGTGCAAACTCTTACCTTATGAATTATTTCCTTAATTTCAGTACTTGTGATACTCAGGGCTACTTTACGTTGTAATCTAAATCCTCTCATTGGTGGAAATGCTGGGACCATCCCACTCCACTTCACCCTAGAGCTTGAGGGCCTAAGGGACCAAGGAAGTTTGAGTGGATAAATGGAGTCCTCTTACATGGCATGCAATGGATAATGTTTCCTGGTCTACCAGAATTTTGCCTGAAGCCCACTTCAAAGAGGTGGGTCTAAAATAAAACTGGGAGACGATGACACTTCAAGCTCTCATGACCCTTGATTTATTACAATGTTTTGTGTAGAAGGGCCCAGATGAATAGGATGGTATTGAAATAGCATAACATTGAGAGCCAGGTCGCAAATTTATTTTTCAACTACACTTGAAGGCCTGTGACCACATAAAATTCAAATTCGATTTTACCATTGTACGTCCTTTGGTTGAGTTTCAAGGGCACTCGCAAGATTGTGGTTACAGCTCCTTGGCCATAGTGTAAAGTGGCCCTCATCCCTCCCCTTAGACTGTAACATTTGAGTGGACACATGGAGAGAAGAATAGATAATGAGTGTTTTCTCAAATGCAAAAGTTGTGAATTTCTAAATATCAATTCTTTTCCAGGTATGTTCCAATGAAGCCTTGCATGCATAAGATCCCAGATGCTGAGGGAGCACGTGCTACAAGGTGGCCAGCTGAATGGCCCCTGCGTGTGGAATCCACTCCTTATTGGTTGAGTGAGACTGAGATGGGAATTTTCGGACAGCCTCTTGCAGAAGAGTTTAGATCCGACATGGAGCACTGGAAGCGTGTAATTGAGAATTCATATATGGAAGGTGTGGGCATTGATTGGAGCACTGTTCGCAATGTGATGGACATGAAGGCTAACTATGGAGGGTAAGCATATAACCTGACCATGTGTTCATTTTTAAGCCTACCCTATCATCTTCTAAGTATAACCACTACTATAGGAGAAGTACACCATTATGAGGGTAACGGCTGGTGGGTAGTACAGCCAGTCTAGTTTGTGCTTTGGTACCTCATTTTCATTTTCTGGTACTAGTCTACAATAGCAGTGCTAGCCATACTCGGAAAGAACGAAAAGAAAGGTGACTCCAGCGTTGCCACTGGCATGAATTTTCGAGCTGGTGTAAATCTATATATAATCCCAACACGGGTATTTTGAGAATTAGAGGGCCCCCAAAGATTACTGCCTTGAATGGGTGTGGACGAGCTGGCTTGAAACTACCTAAAAAGGGCAAACCAACAGGTTCCTACAGGGTTGGTTGAGAATGTCGTCCAGTTCACCCGGGTATCCTCCACCATGAGTGGGTGGACCATAGGTGGTAGGGTGCATTGGAAATCAAGAGCTAGGAAGGTCTCCCATCCAAATACTATTCCAGCCCTCAGCGGCTTAACTTTGGAGTTCCCATGGATCTGGTCTAAGGCCTTGGGTTTAAGCCATCAACTCAAGCATTGCACTCCTAGAATTTTTTTGCAGAGTTCAACATTTAATCAATGCCAACCCTCAGAAACCTATTGATTCCGGGCCTGAATCTGCTCCCAATCTGCTCAAACCATGAACAGACTTCTGGATGATCCATTACACAAGTCTTGAAAAAGATGGTGTTGGTGAAATTTAGGTTGATGACAAACTTATGTCAATCATTGTTGCTATGCTACTTCAACTTGTGAACAGTATGTATACAATTGTATATTGTTTCATATATTAATCTATGAATGTGATTTTTGCAGATTTGCAACTGCACTTATAGCGCAACCAGTATGGGTGATGAACGTTATTCCAATAACGGAACCTGACACGTTGCCTATCATTTTTGACCGTGGCCTGATTGGAACCTACCACGACTGGTGTGAGCCTCACAGCACGTATCCCCGCTCCTATGATCTCATGCACGCTGACCACTTGCTAAGCACCCTCACGACAAGGTGATATATCCATCCGCCTTTAGATCCTTTTCCAAACTGAATGGTGCCTCATTATTGCGTCACAAAAATATTCAAAAATAAAAATAAAAATAAATTTACATGTATTTGCTGGGGGTTTGCACCAATAGGTTGTGGACACTGTTTTCTTTCTTCTTTTGAGTGTCTTTCGACGAGCTCTGTGCAAATGGCACTTTTTCAAATATGGCTTTAATAAAAAAAAATACCTTAAAGGGAACCAGTTGAGGTCACTACACTGATGATGGTAAATAGTGTAGGCAGATGTAGAGTGTGCAAGCCTAGTTGCAATTTTGTCATAAAATACCTACCTCCTTCCTGTACGTTGGAGTTTTTCCATATGCACACTGTGTTCAATCCTGTAGAATAATTGATCTCACAACTTGCACCTCTGGAGGAGGAATTATTGCACACGATCTTACCTCTCATCCATCCAACATAAAAGCCCTGAAATAGTGTGCAGCCCGGAGGTTGCCATTTCCAGTAGACTTGACACCGGAATTAGCTTTAAAGACCCTGAATTTGTCTAGTCCAAGTCATTCAAGATGAATTGATTTAGTTTGGAAATTCACGGTAGTGACCACAGGACGTAGAAGCCTTTCAAGTGCACAATATCCTTCAATCTAAAAGAAATACTGTAACCTACAACATGCACTTTTGACGTTAAATATTGTGGGTTGGTAAATAGTGTGTACCCACAGTATTATCCCAAATGCTTTAAGTGTGAAAAATTGCTCAGTACATAGTGTGGTCCACATTATTTGCCAGAATCAGTTACTGTAGTATCATGCCATCTGAAATGTATCATCTTGGATTTCCTGTATTCTTTTTTACCTTGAGCTCAAAGATCCCTGGAATGATCTACAGGTGCAACATTCTGTATGTGGTGATGGAAATGGACCGGATTTTGCGACCAGAGGGTTGGGCGATCTTCCGAGACACGACAAAAATGTTGCAAGAAGTGGAAGACATAGTCAAATCGCTTCACTGGGATGTCAAATTCATGTACACGCAGGGCAGTGAGGAGCTCCTTGTCGCGCAAAAGAAGTTCTGGCGACCTGAGTCTTAAGTTTTTAACCTCAAAATTTTTCATTTGGGAATGGATTGATCAACTAACCTTCCAACAAGCTTTCAACTCATTGACCCACAAGTGATGACATCATGTTGTCACTCTGATGTGTGCAGACTAAAATCTAATCCCTCTAGGTAAATTTTTTCCAACGATTTTTTTTTCACAACATGTTCGGTTGCATCCGAGCAGGCTTCTCTCAATTTAGCAACATGATGAGTTGGAGAACGATTTTAGGTCAAAACTCTCTTCAGTGAAAATCAAAATCGCACATGTAGGTACTTGTGATGAGGCTTTTTTGTACAATCATATGTCCGTGACTCTCGGATATCTAATAATTGACCTCGCTTGATGTTGTCGTTGAATGTTTAGGTGACATGAACATGATTGATTATGATTTTGTTACTCATGACCAGATTTGTTGATCACACGAAGACTCCTCATTTTCATATGTACGAACTACAGTATAAGGTGCCTTTCATGATTAGTTTTTTTGAATTAGCCCACTCCTAGGATATTGGACACGGGAGATGATTAGCAAGTTTAAGTTGAGGATGTATCCAATTTCCTCACAATTTTGGGACCTTGTATGAAAGACAGTATCTTGTTCATTATCAAAGTGCAGATTCTGTCTCGTTTAAAATGATCACATAGTTCTCCCAAGCATGTTGGCTATTAAACTATTGTGTGGTTTAGAGGGACAAAACCTGTTTGTTGTAACTAACCCCTACATGTATTTGGGGTCATATATGACCTCAAATTCAACTGGAACTTTCATTTAGGCCTCAACGTTTATTCGTTTTGTGTAGAATTTTGTTCACAAGTTGGCTATGTCAAGTGAGCAACTTCTGGGAAAAATACAAAAAAAGCAGTTCGACACTTGTCGATCTGTCTTTCATGGCAGGCAGCAGTAGCCCGATATACAAAAACTGGGACCCTATGTGTATGATGGGGTCATGATCAAGAGCATTACACTAGAAACTGTATTTAGTGTCACCGATTCCGTTTTTCTTGCTCAATACTAATTGTAAATTGCCCATCACCAACACTAAATGTAAACCTAATGTTATTTGTCGCTCCTTGTAGAAAGGTTTGGAAGTATAGATTTACAGTTACTGTCACAATGTTGGAGTTACTGTCGCTTACTAAGTGGTTTTTCATCTAAACTTCAATCATCCATGACAATATCTTATTACCAAAATGTTGGGATGCAAAACATATTATATTGTGTGTCAATAAAACTAAGTCGGTATTTCTAGACTTATTTATAAGAAATGTGATTAGGAAAGTTCACACAGTGACATGAAACACCATATGACATTAGATGCAAAATATTTAGTGTAATGGAGGGTGCATCCTGGAAAGGGCCGGGACTCCGTTTTCTAGCTTGCATGAGGATTGAACATGCAGAAATTACAGGGCCTTGGGCATATTATTTGGAGAAAATGACTTGCACATTTGCATAGAAAATCTCACTTGATTGACGTCAAGCTTTGGCGTTAGACACTGATGTACATTCCACAAACATCCACCTTCATGATTTTCAAAGTCATAGATTTGAATGTATTTAATTTAGTATAAGGTATAGCCTCATTGGAAACCTACTTTAGGGCATGGCCACAATTAATATGGTTCTTAATTGGTTCTTTATTTATTAGGTTCTTTAATTATGGTTCTTTATAGTAATATGGTTTATTTAATTTATGATGTACATGGGTTTAATGGTTTTTATTTTTTTGGAATGCATTGGTTTTGAGCATATGAAGAGATTGAAGGAGGCAAAAAAACCTTAGGTTGTATCACAATCAACTGTGATCGACATAAGGTTAACTGGCTCACATTCACGTTGGTACCTGGATACGGGTGTTATTTTTCCTTTTCTTTGCTTTGGAGACATTGCCCATAGTTTTTTTGTCAGACTCCAAAATTCGATATACAATTCGTCACTTGTATGGGTAAAAAAAACTTAAGAATGATGCTCAATTCATACAACCACATGTTCAAAAGAAATATGGCACCATGTGGACGGTTATAGAAGAAATATGAGTTTTATAGACTCCAATCATCCATCATCCATACGGTTAGAAACTATAAAATCACATTCGATTGTATTCACAAATCCACAAAACTGAGGACATCAAGTTCACCTGTTGTAGACCTAAAAATCACCAAGTGCATTTAGGGGTTAAAGGAAGGAATTAGTCAAGAGGAGCATGTGCCTCCCGCTAATATGATTACGCAAAAAAAAAAGAAAAAAAAAAAGCACACCTTGCAAGTTTTCATTACAAATTTGAGGAGCTATCACTTCAAGAGCATAGTGGGCTTTTGAAAATGATATCAATGTATGTAGTTATGGAAGCCAAGCACCATTGTGACATTGTGACCTTCTCAAAAGCCTCTAATATGCATTTTGAAAAGGTTGAATGGTGATCGCAAGGGTAATTGTCATATAGAACTTTCAAATGGTCGGTCATTGATGGCGGCATGTTGAGCAAACGGTGCGGGATGGTCTACAGAATGAATTCATATGCATGGATGCAATAGACCGGGATGGTATGGGTCCATACTTTTTGAAGTACAATTCGAAGCCCCACAATGTTGTTAGAGTCGCAATATAATCACTTGGAAAGCACTCAACATTAATTTGCGGGTATAACAAGCTACATGAATTAGGCCTTCGCCCCTAAGGTCCAGAGGCCCATTTTGGGCATGAAGACCTCATGTAGAGGTTTTTGAGGTTACTATTTGTTATTTTAGTTGATGACATCAAAGGTGATTCCATCTATAATTAAGGAGTTTGTCAATTTCTTTCAATTGGACCAACACATGTAAGAAAGGGGAATAAAGAGAGATTTAAGCTTGTACAAGTGACTTACGTTAAGAAAACACACCATATTGTATAATTGATAAGCATTGTCATGTATAACCATATTTCCACTTCCTCTTTGTAAGTGATAAGTGGTGTTAAATATAGTTTCAATCTCATAGAGCAGTTGAATATTGGCTTTGATACTTGGTGGAGGCTTGTATAATTATCTAGACCATGCAATAGTAGCTTGAAAAAGTTAAAGGATCCAAGCTTCCATTACAAAGATGACAAATCCATGATGACAACATCATAAATTTCTCACATCCCCATGAATGCTCAACAAGGCCCAATGCATGAGGGTTTGTGGGCAAACAAGGTTTTGTCAACATGCTCTCTCTCACCAAAAAAATTTCTTGTTGACCTAAAGATCTGGCCCCACCTCTTTGACCAATGCATACCTGTTGTTTTCATCCATTGATCAAGGTACGTATATCCGAAACCGACACTAAATCTAAAACTAGCCTTGCGTACCCGAGTCATACATTTGGGGGCTTCAAATGTATGGTGATGAGAAATATTGTTGATTTTAAGTTACGTGTTTGTATTGAGTAATATACATTGATAGACGCATCAAATTACTTTGACCACATCGAAGAACTTCATTGACCAATCATAAACCTCTATACAATGGTATGAAATGTTTTGACTGGATCCTCCATTTGCTTTCCAAGCCTATAATTTGCTCATGCACTTGTTGTTCTTGACCATTCTCCCGACAGCTTTCTTGTTGAAGGATTCATACCCACTTCCCCAAGTTTCCCATCTTCATCCTTGGCTATGTCGCTCCGCAACATCAAATTCACATATTGCCATGATCAGTTCCTAACTACTATCTTACAAGTGGAACACGACAAGTATGACCCACTCATTGAACCCACATTAGAATTAATAATACAAAATGTTTCATAATCTAGAATTTCATGTTCACTACACCATGTCAATGCTATGCTTTCAATTATAGGATCATATCATATAAAGAATGAGGAAATCATAAGAATAAAAACAATCAAATTATAATTATTCTAGATTTTACGTGGAGAGATAAGTTACTCTCCACTCAATATTTGTAACTTTGCACATCATTACATAAAACTAGAAATTGAGTTTCCTCAAAGAGCCAACACGAAAAGAAAAATAATAGTTGATGTTGAAGCTAATAACCATAATATTGTAAATTGACCACCAAATCATAATGAAGATGTGACCAATCACCTTGAAGTTAATAATTATGCCTCCCCTTGGGTATGATGTGAGACTAGGATATTGCACAAGCCAAGATATGTTTTTGGAGTATATTATGCAGGGTCTCCAAATTGTCACAAAAGGATGGTTATGACGCATCATCAAAGGATCACATCTATATATTAGGTAGAATTTGCATAAATATATTTTCTCCTTCCACATTGACTTTAGAAGTAATTGTTTCAAAACATCAACATAAATACAAAGATCATTGTTTTGATGGAAAAACTTGAGGTGATGGGTTAGAGTTAATCACATAAATATGAGAGCATTTTTCTGATGTTTATAACATTTACTCAACACTAGGGTTTTGCACACTTACTGTCAAAGAATACATGAAGAGATTTATTCTTCCTTATTGTAGGTCACCATCACAAAATGGATAATACTCGGCTTGAGTATTGTTCACTATGCAAGAATGAACGTACATGCTGAATTTTCTCTCCGAAAAAGAATTCACTTTTATTATGGAAAATTTTCTCTTGTTCATGTTTAGTTTTAAGTGATCTAGTAGCATGATGGCCGGTTGGCCACGTGGGGTCCGGCACTAGTTGCACATGTCAGGCCTACCATGGGATTAGGGATCAAGCATCCAGAGTGAACTATTTGCGAGCCAACTCATAGGTTTTCTCTTTTAGAAAAGGAGGCCAACCCATAGGCTTTCTAATGTTATGATGCTCAAGGGTTGTCCTTACACTTATTCTAGAAAGGTCAAAATTAAAAAGAGAAAAAAGTGGTATTTTACCAACATGAATATGAGTGTGTTAGTTTGATATTGCTCAAGAGTTGTCTCTTTGTATAGAGAACATTCCTAAGCCTCATGTTTCCTCACGCTTTCTAAATACAAGAAATTACATGTTCCATAGGGACATTGCTCACAACACTTAGACTTAGGCTGTCATTTTTTTAAGAATCACAACATGTTTATTACCGACTTTTGCCCAAATTATTCTCCTGGCTAGGGTGAGGGACCATGAAGCTTAGCTATGTTATGTACTCTACATGCAACGAAACAAAATAAACATAGACTTCAATGTTTACCAACGTGAATATGAAGTTGTTAGAGTCCTATGTTTCTCAAGAATGTGTCCGTGCAAGTGAACTACCTTTTCTTGGAAGATGTCACAAAAGCCACAAGTACAACTTGTGTACTTACACTAACCACCATATAGGAGTCTCACACAACATGTGTTGTGTAATAAAGAGTATTGCAAATCTTCCAAAGTGGTGGACTTACAAATCTTTCAATGACACATGAAGTTGTAGCACGTGGGGACTCACATGGTGGTATCGGTATTTCCAACGTGAAATACTATTCACCAAGTCATGATAATAGGTACCTCTATTTTGTGAGGTTGCCATATGTATGTACGGGGTATGTAAAAGGGAATCACGTCACAATGTTTCATAGTACATTTTACTTTCGTAAGACTCAACCACTTTTCGAGGATCAAAATACATCATTATCAATGTCCACCTATGTTTATAGGTTTAATAACAATACTTAATAGAGTGGGTGGAAAATTTGCTTGGAAATAATTAACATGAGCCCCACTTATTTTCTACTCAAGGTAGAAATATCCCAGTTCCAAGAAGCCGGTATTCAAGTTTATTTGGACAAACCACTTGTCTATGAATAATAGGGAATGTGCAGATGTGGGGACAAAAATATCAAACGACTACAACAAAAGCCACAACATAACAACCACAACTTCAACTGTTTATATCCCATGTTTGCCAACCACCAAATTTGTGTAGTTGTGCAATCTAATGTACATCATATTGGAGGTTGGATTTGTCCAATATTCATGCATAAATATAGACCCTAAACCCTAAACCCTAAACCCCTAAACCCCTAAACCCCTAAACCCTATGCCCTAGTTAAGACCTCATGTCTTCTCCAAAGTCTTCATGGAAACTTCCAATCAACATTGGTATGGAGTATTAATTAGACTATTAAAATAAATTAGTCACCAACATTGATTTTCTAGAAGAAAATTAATTAACATGGAATGTGCTTATTTTAACCTAGGGATTTGGCTTGGGCTAGAATTTAATGTGGTCCACATTACTCCTCATTTTGAGAATTAGTGTGGGTTTTGGAAGTTATTGTGGCCCATAGTAATAGAATATTTAGTGCCTAGGTAGTTCACGTAGTGCATTTCAAAAACAACGTGCGGCACAATATAGGGAGGATTAAATTCGTTTGAGATAAAATTTAGAAAAGAATTCCAAATATCAAAGGATCCATTAAAAATAGACAATCCCATTACAAGTAAGGTAGATAGGTTTAAAATGTGGGCCATTCCTTTTTTGTAAAAATAATATAGGGGCTAAAAATAAGGATCCTAGGATGTATGTTTAGTAGGATCAATTTTGTAAGCATGCCTCACGAGGGATGGATGAAAATTGTAGCGACCGTTATTGATCATCTTCTTGCACTGCCATTTGTAAAAAAACACCTAGGGTTTTGTTTCTTCCTCGAGTTTGTTGTGTTTTGGGCAACTTTTTGTTGAAGCTCCTCCTTGTTGAAGCTTATGATAACAAAGTTCAGCAAGTGTGTCTTGTTGTATTTGGTTTAGGATCTCCTTTGAAGAGTCTCCTTTGTAGTTGCTTTAGGATCCCTTTGTAGAGTCCCCTTTGTAGTTCCTTTAGGATCATGGGTGGCCATGAAGTTCCATATATCATAAATCCACGTACATAGACTTGTAGGGAACCACACGACTACTGCATAGTTATAACGTTGTGGTATTTTTTGGGCAACGCGGTCAAATTTGGTGCGTTTCGGCTCACACAAGTTGATGTCATTGCATTTCCTCCATGTCGACGTGCATTTTGAGAGTTGGCAATCGTCGACAACTTCGACGCCCACATGGAGCTACTACATAAGTCGTGGGTTTTGAATAATTTGATGCCCAACCGCCTTTGTACGAGCTCTTTTGCATGCCTTGACATAACATACCTCTTTGCAATCCATTTGCACCTCAAGTCATGTTGGTTGTGAGAATACTTTGTTCGTCATGGTGCTGGTTCCGTTGACAATGTGGGAGTTTGGGTAACCCTACTTTTAGATCTTTTTTTTTTTTTTTTTTTTTTTTTGGTTGGGTTGTTGTAAATCGCTTGTTTTTTGTGCATGATCGTGCATGATTGGACACTAATGTATGGGATAGGGTTACATAGGTTTGTTTTGTTTTGCATACCCTAAACTCACCTGTTTTTATGTTTGGGTCAGACTTTTACAAAGCGGGTGTTTTGTTTGTGACCACACTCTCATTCTTGTTGTGTTTCCACCCTAAGCCTTATTTTTTGATTTATGAAGGCTATGTTCTATGGGTTGTAACACTGCAAATTTTAAAGCAAATTTTAAACAAAATTATGTTTAAGTATCATTGTGTTCATCATCACTTGCAATTGTATGATATCATTCAGGTTATGGTCTCGGAATGATATGCATCATGTTATCAAACTTGCTCTTCTCTGATGTGGTTAATGATACACATATTTTGCACAAGTTAAGATTTGTTTTGGTAAGCATAAATCTTTCACCTATATGATAAGTTTTTGTACTTAGTTTTTGCAATAGTATGTATGCTTTATGCCTTTTTGTTGCCATGCTTTATCCCACCACTTTTGCATTGCATACCCTTTTAAATTATTATTATTTAATTAAAATAAGTGTAGACTAGAAAAAATTGCAATGACATGGGCAATATAAGTAATGGTAGGGTGCAAAAAAAATAGGCCATTTTAGAAAATTAAGTTATTTTAGGGAGCTTTTAATTCGTGCCTTGGAGGTAAATAGCCCTTAAACAAATACCCCTCCGCCACACGTGGTGCACATAGATCCTATAGAGTGACCTACCCGAGATTAAGTGTACTTAAACCCGAATCATGCTAACTACACTAAATAGGTAGATTAGTGTTAGATGAAGATTAGTGTTAGAGCCAATAGTTACCCAAAACACTAAATGTCACTTGAAAGTACAATTAGTGTTACAATTTCCTTTGTCTTTATTTTGCATTGTCAAAGTTGAGTTCCATTAAGTTTAAATTTTGTAATATCAAATTCCTAGCATATTACATTTTCTATGAGGCTCACATATTCTACCTCCAATTCTTCATTTGAAGATCTACAAAAAATGTCATCTAACACTAAATGCGCTTTTGTAAATATTCAAAGTTACTAATTGGTACAAATAGTGTTAGAGTTGACATTTAGTGTTCTAACACTATGAAGACAATTGACATTTAGCGTTTCCGTCGACTATTAGTGTTTCCAACACTAATCTACCTATTTAGTGTAGTGCAAGTGGAAAATTCATGTGGAATGTTGGTCACTCTAATCATCTACTCAGGGTGGATATTATGTGGGCCCAAGATCTCAGATCATCCCTAAAGTCTTCATGGGGATTTCCAAATAACACCTTGAGCACTAGTTCAAGGATGAAAGTAGCCAATAAATAAATCCCCACATCCATTTAATGGAAATAAAAATTGAAAATGTAGCTCACACTAATTCTAAACTAGAGTTTTGGCATGGGTTGAAAATCAATGTGGGTTCTAGACAATTACCGAGACCCACACTAACAAGATTGTTTAGTGTAGTAGTAAGTACTTGGATTTTGAAGCTAGAGTACTGGGACGTCTACGTAAAGTCATCCATTGGGAACGTGGGCATGCAATGGAGACATTATATGCTTTATATTATTATTTTCATATAATTATTTGACACCAACATTGACATCAAAATTCTAAATGGGATCTAAATGGAATGAATTCCCCTCCACTTAGAAGAAACTTGTTTCGATTGGAGTCCCTTCATCCACAATGAATGAGTTCACCTAAAACCCACGAGACCCAAGCCCTTGACTCTTTGAACGCTTTGAAAGAAAGGAACAAATGAAGAAAGAAACATCAAACTTGATCACCAATGTGAATGAGCCCTTTCACCCATGTGAATCCCAATGTGTGAATTGAGTATATCAAATTGTAAAGGCCACCTACCAAACTTGCCACAAAACTTGGAACATTCCGGAAAGATGAGAACGGCTAAACCTACCACCAACACTTTGTGGTGAAGCTACACTAAATATGATACTTAGTGTCACATGGTATTTTATGTCACTATGGTAACTTTTTGGATGACACCTCTTATGCATAAGTGAACACAAATTGTCATGGATGATGGATGGATGAGTTCATTCATTCGTCAAAAACCCTACCTTCTCTTGTCAGCAACTTGTGATGAAATATTGTTATCGATGATTGAAATTGGGATGTAAAATCACTTGGTGAGTGACGGTAATTACAACACTGTACATCTATAATCCCCTAAAAAATTTACAAGGAATGACAAACAATGTGGGATCAACATTGAGTGTTGGTGACATTACACCGTGGTTTACAATTAGTATTGAGCGAGACAATTAGAATTGGTGACAATAAATATCATATTTAGTGTAGCAAAAATGTGATTCCCAAGAGCGCCCAACAAGTGACTTGCCGGTGGAGGCAAATTTGCTTCACTCCTTGTGTGGTCCATGTCTCGTGCCGTAGCACAATGGGATACAAAGAGTAATATAGTAAGATATTCTTATTTGAGGTGCATATAATTTTGGGATGTCTTTGTTCTTAAAGCGTTTCGATGGTTTTAAAAGGCCCAATGCAAAGCCCAAAGAATGTGATGTTCACCAATTGGCGGTCATCAATCCCAAAAGAATTCCACGTTTTCCTTGGGTAGAATCTATGATGATTCCCTTCACATATGAGATAGGAGTGTATTGTAAGAGCCAATAAGAGTTGACTCGGTCAACTAGACCCATGGCCCTATGGCACATGGAAAAGGCCATGAAAAATGGATCTCCCTCAATGCATGGAGGTTCGTGGTCCCACGTTGCATAATATCCCTTATTTCTTATAGTAATGAAAAACCCATATAATGGTAAGTTACGGTGGTCAAAGCCGACAATAAGGTAGTGTATGTGGATGTATGTCGGTTACTTATCTTATAGGAATCGGACAAGTATTATTTGATTCGTGACTGGTTAGGTGAGGATCAAAGAACAAACTCCAAAAAGACACATGTTTAAGCGAAATTGGACTACATCTTCAAATTTTATCTACTGCTTCACACTCAAGAGTGAACCCCGTTTGGAGGACTTATGTGTTCGGTGAAGGTATCAATAAACATGCACCTCCGATAACCATCCTAAATAAGGGGGGGTCCAATTTTCCATTCAATTTTTGTTAATGCCTCATTTCAAAATTGCTAATGCAATGTAAGTTTCTTTGTGTCAATCTACTTGTTAGAAGCTAGAGAACATGAAAATCGAACTAGGTAACAACCACACATCTTTGTACGTGATTCCTTGTCTTTTTCAACAGGTGTCAAAGGAGAGAGGGAAGTTTTAGTTGATTTGACACTAGAATTAACTTGAAAGGCTCCTAATTAGTCTAGTTCAAAACTTGTATTTAAGTAAATCTAGACATATTCTTGAATTCTTGACTGTCTATTCTAGGGGAGGATCCGTCAATACACTTCTACGACATCTAAACCAAGGGATATGTGTGAATCTTGAGTGAATACTTGAATGTTATGGTAATAAATCTGATAAATAAACCAAATATATGTTTATTTGATGTTTAAGTTACATAATTAAACGTCAAGAAATGTTTAAACAATAAAATAAGTATAATCAACTGATCATAATCAACTCTGCATTTGCTACCGGAGGATCCTACCAAAAAATCATATCAAGGAAGCCTACAATAGAATTCAACATGTTATGATTTTGGACTCAGACTTAGTCCAGTTTTACCTATACATTAGTTCTAAGCCATCTAAGATGAACCGTCACAAACCTACAGGGGTTCAACATTTATGTTGGATAGATGAGGGGTACACCCATATGCGTTAATTCTCTTGATCTCCCCCTCATCAAACCTTACACAAGTGACATGGATGGAAACCTCGAACATACTTTTTCTTTGGGTACAATGTACACATTAAAACCCCATTTTAAGCTAGGTTGTATCGTGTATTGCAATGGCATCATGCATTGTAGGGTTTTGAATAGGTGTGTTGAGACATCTTCTTATATGAAACATATTAATATCTATTTCTTATGTGGTATAGTATCTTATGCGTTCCATCCCTGCAGGCCCTTCTTCGCAAGCTACACTCTTTCTTATCTTTGGTGTGGGTACTCCAATAGTGTGCCGTCAAATTAGGGTGGCCTAGGCTAAGGGCCACTTCACACACGAGACTGAGAGCCCGTGACCATTACACTTCAAGCACTCTCATTGGTGGAAAAGGCGAAGCCGATCCAACTTCACTTCACACTATGTTTGAGGGACCAATGGGGTATGTGAATGCAAGATGGATGCAAAGTCAACATGGATTCCTACATGACATCAAATGGATCATGTTTCATGATCACTCATATTATTTTCAAAAACCACCTTTTGAAGGTAGACCTAACACAAAACCGGGAAAGCATGGCACTCCGAACACTCACAACTATTGATTTATTCTATTTTAACATGTCTGAGGACCCACATGAATAGAAATTCATTAAAATAGCATTTGGTTGAGGGCCCAGTCACATATGACTTCACACTACACATGAGGGTCCGTGACCACACTTCATGATTTTGGAGGTGTCTTGGAACAACCCTTGGACACTTTCTTTTGGGCTCTCACAATCACAGGTAGATCACTCTAAGGCATTTTTGTGCACCACGTGCGGCTGGGGTTTTTTTTGTTTTGGGGCTATTTACCTTCAAGGGTTGAATTAAAGCCTCCCTATAGTTACTTAAATTTAAAAAATGGCCCATTTGTTTGCACCCTTCCATTACTTATATTGTCCAAGTCACTGCAAATTTTTGTACTCTATATTCTTTTTAAGTAATAAAAGCTAATCTACTTCCTAACACGTTCCCTTTTCATCCATTTTTGGACAGACGGAAATCCCAATTATCATCCATCCTCGTGAGTCCTAAACCCATTTACATATCATACTAAACATACCTTCTAGGATCCTTATCTTCAGCCCCTATATTAATTTTACAAAAAAATAATGGCCCACGTTTTATGTCCATCTAACTTACTTATAATGGGATTGTCTACATTCAATGGCCCCTTCATTATTTGGAATTCCTTTATAATTTTATTTCAAATGATTTTAATCCTCTCTATATTATGCCGCACGTCGTTTTTAAAATGCACTAAGTGATCTACCCGTGCTCACAATTTCATGGTTACATCTCTTGGCTTGTGTGTGAAGTGGCTTTAATTTCAAAATTCAAGGATTTTTGTGACATAAAGTGGCTCTCAAAAAGACTTATCGGTTGTATGCGTCGTTGCATGGGCTTTTCATGACCATTGTCTTACCACCGCTCCTTGGAAACCGTGTTGTCACCATTCCCAAAGTGAACGATTTTAAAGAGTATCTGAAGGTCGTATTCCATGCCTTGACGTCACCCCTTGCACAAATCGATTGCATTTTGAAGCATATATTTTGTAAAATGAGTTTAAGCCAAAATTAACTTGTGACATGTAATGTCTTGCATGATACACAAATTTCTCTACTTTGTCAAAAAACACGGTGTAACGTGTCCTACTATAGCGTACACTCAAGAATGTGGCTCACATCAAATCAAGCCAACTAAATGATGGACATAATAAAATGAAATTTTAAAGCCTTGCACTAAAGAGAGGAAAGAGTGTACTTACATGTGAAAGGACACTTGAGCATGCGCATAATCACTCTACGTACTCTTGAAAAACTATGTCCTTGTTTAAAAAATCAACATTTTACACTTCAATGAAAAATGATCCACTTGCAAATACACTATATAAAATAGTTGCTTTCACCAACTCAATATTGACACTTATCATGTATATGTTAAACCAACAAGATGTTTCCATCATGTAAAGTTAGCCATAAAGTAAGGGAGCAGTTTGGAAATTCGAGATGGATTCCCTCCCCCTAGAGGGTGGACTCTAAATGACTTGTGTGGTTCACTATGAAATTAAACCCCCTATAAACGAGAAGTTCATAGAGAAAAACAAATGTATACGTACTAACAACATGCTAGAAAACAAACTCGTGTATATATACTAGGTTTTTCAATTTAATGTGGTAAATGCCTCCACTACATATACATAATATAAATTATGAACTAAATAGGCCTCTATCACGCATAAATTTCACTTTCACTTTCACTTTCCAATGAGAAAGTCATTTAATTTTTTTTAATCCATAGCATGTAACTTAACGATTGTATCGAATAAAGAAAGGACAAGAGCACAATAACTTAGTCACAATCCAGAGAGCAAAACTCAAGGAAGTCCATGAGAGCTCCAAGAGCCTCTAGTTTGTCAAAATCTAGGACCCCAAATGCAAACCCCAACAAGAACATACATGGTAGTCATTAAGGACTATGACCATATGACAACAAAGGATGAAAACGTGAATTCGATGAAACTAACACATCTAGCGTTAGTTTGTTCTCTGAACCTTAGGGACCCCCTTTACTTCAAAAAAGAAGAAGCCATAGCCTTTTTAGATGTATACACTAGAAAAGTATAATACCTCTCCCTTATGTATACTATGTGCGCTAATGCCTCACATGATACCCCTTCTTATACTCACATTAGTTCGTACATGGTATGAACATTCCACCCCCCAGGGAATCCCTCGTGGTGAGTTCAACTGCTTCCTTGAGTTTTAGGCACTGACATGTTTCATATTCTTTATATATAAAAGCATTCTCATATTCTTTGCCACCTATATGCACATGTCTTATTCAAGCATTTTTTCTTCATCTCTTTGACCATTTGCTCCTCCCCAAATAGATTCAACACAAGAAGATGAACCCCAAAAGTGTTCAATAAATTTGAACCTCACAATATAATTAAAAGGAATTTTATCCGTACTTTACTATTTACTCCAATGTCACAACAAAGAGAATATAAATTTGGACTATAAACAAGTTCCGATGACTTGGGTGAATCCATAATATATTCTTCAATGTGTGTGCTTGACCAAGGCTAGACACCGACCTCTTTAAGTTGTGTCCCTACCACTATTACCCAAGGTGAAAACACATGGAATACTAAGATAGTATGTACTCCTTTGGTATATTGAAACATAATTGCAAACTTAGTTTCATGATTTTACAGACCAATTTAGCACTAAGTTCTATCAATTTCATCGGATCATGAACCAAGTTTGTGATATAGACAATCAATTTAACTTAAATTTTCAACCAATTTCACTACATGTTGTGAACAATTTCATGATCTAGTACCCATATTCACAACTTCACAAAATCAATTGTATGACCCATGTTACACTATTTCACAAAGAACAGTACATCATGTATAAGGTTCTCATGATCGCTCCCCACGACTAGATGCCACTTATGTTTGGAGGCTCTCACCAACAACTTGATTCTACAATGACCATACGCTGTACAATTGTACACAACATAATCAATTGCATGAACCATATTACATTACTTCACAACATTTTGCCCTTTGCTTGGCCAACACTCTTCCCACAATCAAATCCATAACCACACTATAACCACACAATTCCATGAGATTGTGCACTCCAATTACATTGGGTTTATGTTGCTTGCTTCGAAGTACAATAATCAAAGACCAGAGAAGAATCGGCATTGCTTGCTTTCAGCTTTCAGGTTATGTAATGACACCCCAAAGAAAAATCGACGTCAAGGCTAGAGACTTCTAGGTAAACACATAACGAAGAGGAACCAATGAATAACAAGAAGACAAAGAAGTCAAAACGAGGAGGCGAGAAGTTGAGAAGTTGAGACTATGAAAACCACAACGTGTGAAAATATTTTTGAAATTGGATTGGAAGATTCATGAAGTTGCTAGAGGTAAAGGTGCACTATCATGAAATTGAGGTGTGCCACAAGTCAAGTCGATTTAGAAAAACCATGAACTACTTTAGAAGGTACATGAAATTGGCAGAAGATTATGGTAGCACTCATTGGAGGGTTCATGAAATTGGCAAAACACTATGGTAGCACTCGTTGGAAGGTTCATGAACTAAATTCGCACCTTCATGAAGTTAAGTTTGCAATTTTATAAAGTCATCTTACCAAAGGAGTATTTCTGTAATGGAGTATTCGATCTCAAACTTAACATCAAAAGCACCAAATTAGTCTAGAGAGACCCACTTGAATAAATGAATAAATTGAACCACAAACACATGGGAGTCATGTCTTACTAGACCCTCTTTACCTTCATAATAGTGATGGTGACCTAACTCAAAGAGGTGAGCATCTAGCCTTGGCGAGTGTGCCTTCACCCAACCCAACTTAGAAATCAACATAACTTCGATTATTTATCAATAATAATAATAGTATTATTATTATTATTATTATCTATACCGATTATTATGGGATATCAAATAGAGTATACCTCGAATTAATTAAGAAACACGGAAAGATCACATCTGATTATGTCCAAAAATCTTCCAGCATACATCTTCAATATTTGAGCTAGGTTTTACTAGGAAAGGCAAAAGGGTTTAGGGTACACCCTCTAGAAGAATCTTTATGTCTGTGAAACCACTAATCAAATTGTATTTCTTGCTTGTGATTATGATTACTTACATTTTTATTTAAGTTGCATGTCTAATTATTTTATGATATTTAATGTCATCCTGCTAATTTGATATGAAAATTTCCTATAGTTTAGTCTAATATTTATATGAACACATTTTAAACATGTAGATGTTTTCCGCATGTGGTGGATCGATCTTAAGTTGTTATCTAACTCACTACCTCACTCCTCCATTCTCATTCGTTACACTACATTTTTATGATATTTAGTGTTACATGCGTAATAATGTTACTTACTCTATTTTGAGGTGTATGCTAGGTAACACTAATTTATGATCAACAACTTCATCATTAGTGTCACCTCATGACACTTGGCGATCAAGTGCGCTTACTAATATCTTGGCCAAAGTGCGTTCAACAATGTTATGAGGTGTATGCCTATGCTACACAATGGTCTACCAGTTCACTAAAGTGCCCCTAAAGTATACATAAATGACACTTGGAATTAGTATGTTCAAGAATGTCTTCCTCTTGCATACTAAAATGTAAACACATGATACTTGCCACTAGTATGCTCAATAACATCTTTCCCTTGCATACTAAATTGCAAAACTATATCCCAATCTACTACGCTAAATGTCATAATGTAAAAGTAATTCACTTAAAAAGTTTACTTCTAATAGTATCGCATTGGTTATTAGTGGACGTGACACTTCGGGACCTCCAGACATCTAGTTGAGGCCCTTCACTAATAATGTACACGACACTAAATACCACAAATGATGTAGTAGATGTCAGAATGCTTGAATTTTTAAATTTAAATTAAAAAACTTAATTTTTAATTTTAACTACTTATGTTGATGATTAGTAAACTTGGCGTTTCTAGAGTTGTGGGCAAATTAGTGTGACCCTTCATAAAATAGTGCACATGACACTAAATATCATAAACGAGTGTGGACTACGTCTAGAGCGATTGCTTGCAATTCTCACTATCCTCTTGGAGTGAACGATTAAAGTACAGTCTTAAAGCTACCATACACAAGATGGCAAGCAATCTACTTCCCTTCAAGTTCACAAAGTTGTGAATTGCAAGCTCAACGAGGCTTCTATGACTCAACCCTTCATTCATAAGGAACACCTTACCTTTCTTTGTTGGCATGTAGAGCTTTAGGCTTTAGCGCAAAGCACCATAGTATTTGAGTGTATACACTAAGGCGCCATCATCAATACACACCATTTGTAATGTGAAATACACTCCATAGCCATGGCTAGATGACTTGCATTTTGAGAAAATATAGTCAAGTATAATTTACTACATGTGTTGTTGTTTTCTTAGCTGAATTGACTTTGGATTCAATTGTGGGGGTACATTGGAATAGATTTGTGCTTGTAGCATGTGAGCGCATTGAAGGGGTGCTACTTATGACTACATGCTATGAAACATACAGAGGTATTCTATCTCTTTTATATGACTTAGTAGATATAATATGTCCTCTGAAACATTGGAACCCATATGTAAATGTACAACCAAGGCATATGAATATAGGAGATCCTAAAAAGCTAGAAAGAATTATTGAAGTATTTCTTACCTACAAATGTTGGAGGTTTGATTTGTGTAAATGTTTTCTTGTAGCATATACAGCTGTCATGAAGATTTCTTTTTGTATTTAATTTTCTAAGGTATGTGTGCTTCTTGCTACACTAAATATCATATTGAGTGTAGTTCTTGGCTATAATTCTCATACTACATGTCAAGTGTTCTAATGCTAGAATGCTAATAGGTGTCTTTGTATCCATTGGCTTTTTAAGTGATTGCTAATATTTTTCATTCTCATTTCCTCCTAAAGAATGTAAGTGATTTATCCCAATAATTGAACCACAAAGAAATGATATATAAAACTAGATAGCACTACATATGAAACGCAATTGTGTTCCACATATTTACCGTATTTGTGAGCAAGTTGGGCATGGAATGACATCTCATATATTTGATCCAAAAAGGGGGATCCATGAAATTGCATGCAACACAAAGTGTTTGAAATATTGATATGTGGAACATGCCACTCACACTATTGTGTGTGCCACTACTTCTAAGATTTCAATTCCGCAAAAAATTATCTACAAACTACATGCAGAACACAACTCCACACACATAAGTAATTAATTGTATTTATAAATTAATGAAATCTTTTTGAAATACAAACACAAGATTGTATCTACATAGCATTTTTGTGATTGTTCTATGTAATTTGTTCAACCACAACAACCATGTAGTATGTAAAAAAATGTAATTGCATTCAATCCACATTAGGTCCATGTCTCACTAAATGAAGCATGAAAACAATGTATATGGGTCCTTCACAATGTGCACATAGAACATGTTTATGTCGTCTAAACTTCAAAGTATTTTAGAAGTGCTTATGTTCCCTTTAAATTGCTCACATGAAAGGACAAGTAAGAATTTGGAATTGGACAATAGGCCATAACATTGTGTGCCTAGAGTTATGTTCTACATGTAATTCTATAGATCATCTTTTTGTGAATATGAGATCTAGGATATGATAGCACACAAGGCCCGTTACATACAAGAATATGTCAAACACAATGTGTTCCCTTATGTAGTCATTCTCATGGGCTTGATATTCAAGACATGATAGCATGCAATATTAAGTGCAACAATTTTGTACTACATGTAGTTTCGTAGATAGTTTTTTTGTGGATCTTAGATCTTAGATGCGATAATACATGAAACTTTGTGTAGGACTTGTACCATGCATAAATATGTTGAATATGATAGTGTTTCACACGCAATTCTTTCTATTCCATTTTTATAGGTATGGTATTTGAGATGTGATAGCACATATAATATGTCGTGTCAAGGATGTTCCACATACACAATTGTGTTCTACTTGTAGTTTTATATATTGTTTCTTTGAGAGTCACTTAGTAGGGAAAAATAAGATGAATTTTTTGAGAGGAAATATGCTCAAAATGTGCATGGAATGTCAACGGGATATTATTAGTAGGCGCATGCATAATCTATGTGAATGGACACACATATTAGCAGCATGTTGTTAGAACATTTGGCATACAATCAGGTGTTAGAAAGGTTGGCTTTCTAGTATGGGGTCAAAACACTAGGTCTTGAGTCTCATGTCACAAATCAATACCTACATATTTGTTCTTTGCATATATGTGAGTAAAAAAAAAAGTTTCAACATCCCAAACAATTATAAAACTCATAACACTCAATCAACATCCAATCAATGCAAGAAATATCCATACCCAACACCTACCCTAAATATCTAAATCATCATATCATGGGAGATGCAGAACACTCCAACAACATTCACTCCTCCTTCAATCTACACTCAAGCACCATTCAAACCTTATTGGAATTTGATAATCATGCATGAAAACTATCACTCAAGCCTTTTCCAACCCAATTTAGATGAAGCGTGAGGCAACATGCACAAGCAACGCTCAATTTCACCCCTCAAACCTCATGCTAGATGCTCCCAAACCCTCAAACTTGTCACCTCTCACCTCTCACCTTTCAACTCTCCAACAAACTATCTAAGAAAACTCTTGAACTCTTGGTTCTTATATGTCCAAGATGCAAGGGTAGGCATAACGAGTTGGGGGTAGTTGTTCATCACATATGAGATCCGGAAACTTTGGATCTATATGTCAACTTGCACCCATGAGAGTCTTGTGCCAAATCTAAGAATTATGGAAAATTAGGATTTGTGTGTCTTGCACATGTAAGTGTTGTGTAGTAGATATGAGATCTCATATGCATATTCAACTTATTTACAAAGCATAAATACCACATATATCATGTGTACACATTCATACATTGTTTACAAACAAAGTCAACCCCTATTGTATGTAGGGCCCTTGTCCTTCCAATTTTAGATGCCCAATAAGCTTGTAGGGTGATCTTTAAGGGCCATCAAGGGAGTTTTTGACATAATTAGTCAATATCCTCATGTTTCCAAGTTGAACCACCTAAATCCAATCGGGAGCCCATTGGGAATCTACATGGTACAGGAATTTCGATCATGTTGGTATTGATTTCAATAAAAAAATTTTGTGGATGATTAAAATAAGATTCCACGTTTCACAGTTTGGGCTTTTGTGCATAGCAAGACATGATTGGTAGTTGGCACACTAACTAGAGCATGAGTTAGTGAGAGTGTCAAAGATTTCATAACTAATTAGAAGTAAAAAATTTAGAAAGCAGGGGTCTACAGGTTATAATCTAAACCTTAGGACAGTAATTGTTTTAAGTTTTAAGAAAGTTTTCAATACATGCTTAAAATACGAAAGCAATTCCAAAAGAGTGTATAGAACTTAGAAGTCTTTTAGGCTTACCTCCAAAATTTCAAATAGTTGCGGGTGCTACAAGGAGGAGAAGGATTGCATGCAATTTTGAAGGTTGAAGAAGAAAGCTCACAATCCGGTGATGATGGAAGAATTTTTTGATGATAATTGGAAACAATAATCACCCTTCTTGCCAACTTGTACACCAATTATTCTTGGTTTCTAAGTCTCAAACTTCAGTTATGGTATCACCAGGGAATCGATAGTGCCATGACACATATCCTTGGTTTTGAGTGCTAAAGTGAGGAGGAATTCGTCTCAAAATGAGTGGTTATAACATACTCTAAACATTGGCAATGCCTTTGAAATAACTTAGGGCTTCAAAATTTTATAGTGATTTCAATTTGAGGAATAAAATTACCAAAAGAATTACAATTATCCAATGATATCTATCTTCCTACATGGGACAAAATTGCACCGCCTTTATACTTCTCCACGTCTAGTGCATATGGACTTTTTTTTCTTCCATTTTTCGTTATTGAATAAGAGAATACTCTATAAATTCCTCTAATTTGATCGGCAATTTTCCTTAAAAGTCTTGAACTTCAACCAGTTATTTCTCAAACTCAATTGGTTATCTGTAATAACTAGCAGCCGGTTCTCCCCGTTCATTGGCTCAAATAATCTGCATGATCATTCTCTCCTTCCTATCTAGTGTTTTTGATACACTAGGGCAGTGGTGATTTTTCACAAGGTCCCTAACATGTCCATGGACATGTTCATAAAAAAAACATTTCCAGTGGATGGGTTCTTAGAAAATGAACCGGTTTTTGGACGTGTCAAATTCACGTTGGACGGTTTCTAAAAATAACAATTTTTTGATAACTTTTTCCAAAAAAAATAAATGGTACATATATCAGTTACATTATGTCATATATGACATGTGAATATAAGCATTATGCAATCAAACCACTAATACCCAATCAAAATATCAATCGTGAAGTGCTTGATTCACTTGCATACATTAATTCATCAACCACAAAATTTAGAACCTTTTTAACATAATGTCAAAGATTATAATTGAAGGTAAACTTAGCAATTGAATAAGAATTAGTATATATAAACATGTTCAAAAAATTTAAAATAAATAACTACTTACCCTTCAAAGAAGTGGATGAATTCTCCTATCCTTCATGTTTCTCCAAACAAGCATCACTGCATTCCAATTGATGTTTTCAACTGGAATATTTGCACATGAAATGCGCATCAAAGCATCTAAAGTCTCTAACTTCAAACTAGTATGTAGATGACTTTTGATTAGGTTTTGTTTAGAAAAAACCCCTCTTGTGGAGGGAATGCGGGTGGTGATGACGGGTGATGGAAACACCTCGAGGATAGAGTGTGGGGAAAAAAATGGGAGATTAAAGGACAAGAAACAAAAAAGAAATGATGGTGGCAGAGGAAATTAGAATGGGGTGTACTGGAAAGATGAGAATCGACAGCAAAAGACAAATAACTAACGGGCATCGAAGGCATAATTTGTCAAGATCCTATTGTTTCCAAGTGCAACTAGTCACATGTCAACATCTTTCGGTTTTTTTTGTTGTTTAAATTTTTTTTTTTACCCAACATTGTAAGAGACTTATTTATACCTCTTGCGGGACGGGTGTTTTCATTTTCAAACCGGTTTTGGGACGGATTGTTTTTTCTTTAACCTTTCCATGGACGGGTTGGTTTAGAAATTACCGGTTTTGGGACAGGTTGCAATTTTTTTTGCCTTTCAATTCAAGGTTTTTGGACATGGACGGGCAAAAACTTTGTGAAAAAGCAGCCCTGCACTAGGGGATCTTCCATTGATGCTTCCTTAAAAGCTTCATTTGGACTACACGAGTTGACCACCGATAACCTTTACATAAATAGAGCAAAGGCTTGCATGGGCCACATGATAAGTAGTTGAAACACTTTCAAAAAAGTTAAGAGTTGGTGATGTGGTCTATCACAAGCCTAACTTGAAAAGTACACTAAATATGATATTTAATGTCCTATGGTATTCATAGCATGTCCTATGGTCTTTCATGTCACTATGGTGACCTTTCGGATGACGCTTCTTATGAATAAGTGAACAGATATTGTTATGGACGATGGATGAGTTCATCCCATTGGCCAAAAACCCTAACTTCTCTTGTCAGTAACTTGTGATGAAATTGTTGACATGGATGACTGAAATTTCGATGAAAAATCACTTCGTAAGTAATAGTAATTGCAACATTGTAAATCTATAATTCCCACAAAATTTACAAGGAATGGCAAATAACGTTGGGTTAACATTATTGTTGATGACACTATACCATGGTGTTTAGAATTGGCAACACCAAATATCATGTTTTGTGTAGTATCAACCTTCATCAAAAACAAGTAATGGGCCCAAACATGGATGAAGTCTGTCAAAAGTGTGGATGTGTTCATCCACTTCATGGGAGGTGGATTTGAAGGACTCATCGTTCCGAGGGCCTCATGGGGAGGGTCACACTAAGCTCGTGGGATTATTTGGACCCTAAGTTATGAGGCTGTCAAAGTCGACATTGCTTGTCTCAACCTCCTAAACGCTCAAGCCTTCACATCCCATTTTTGGGCACCTCTAGCACTAGTGTTGGAAATCTATTACGTAGAAACAGAAACTCCGTTGTTTTCTTCAAGTCCAACTGTACGGATGTGAACTAGACTATCATATATTCTTGCTATGAAAATTTGTAGTCAATTGGACCACATTTCCTAGGTCAGTTGACATATGAACATGGCCTCCTTTGGAGGTAGCTAGAGAAAAAATCTGACATTTTTTGTTTTATGATCATTCCTATCGTGCCACAAATTCTAGAAAGTTGGCAACTTTGCCATAATATGTTATGAGGAAAACAAATGATCTACTCCCAAAAACTTGGGTCTTTTTTAGCAAATTTAGATGATTCCATCACCCTCAAAGTTGGAGGGGCCACAGAGGTCAGCTTGGGAGATTTCCCTTTTTTTCATGAAGCAAGCAACATATGCACTAATTATTTTTCTTTCCAAATTCATCCAGTCAAGTTGTGCACAACCGCCACCTTGACCTAAAGAAAAAGAAGCCCACCCAAATTGGGCATCTTAAGTGAAAGGTATTGGATTCTAACATTGGCTCCTGCATTTGAGCAACACGTGGAACCGCCCCCCAAAACAAGAAATGCCAACCTAACAAAAAATCCTACATGCTTGGGGTATGAGGTTTTAATATGTTATTTTGGCCCACATGGTTTTGGGCACCACCCTACACTAGTAGATACCTTTTCATCCACATAGATTGCCACCTAGTGGGTTGCAAGCCCAGTAGAATATCGGGCGACGACTCATTTCGGGTTGCTTGAGCGTTTAAGGGTTAACACCTGAAGAGTCTAGCTAATACCTATGTGGGTCTTGCTCAATTTGGGGTCATTATTAGTGTGGGGAGCATCTTAAGAATCTGAATAATAGTAATGATTGAGGGGCATGAAGGTTAGGGATAAGGTATAAACAATGGGGTAGGGACTTAGTATGAGGTGATGTGTGTGTTTCTCAAACAATTAGGATGATTAAAATACTAAAATGAATGATAATAAAATAAAAATAACGCCCGTATCTAAGTACCGGTATGAAACTAAACTGAATGATGTATTAGATAACCATCAATCATGTCAATGTATTGTTTTGTGTTAACTACACAATGTTACATGTCTTTACTTTAAAGATAACTCTATTACCAAGATGGTTTCCGGGTCCACAAGGTGAAACATGCACATGTAAAGAAAGTTACAAGGTCGAGAGCCTCCATTAAAGGGGCAAGATAGACCAAGGGGATGACTCACACAAGGGGGTAGCTAATCATGGATGAAGCTCATCTCTATCCATCTTACGTCCATGGATGCTATGAAAATGAAGAAGTTGTGAATAATAGAGTCATCTTTGAAATCTCTCAAAAGCTCATGGTTTGGTAATGAGTTTTGGCCCACTATGGTGATTCACTATGTTTTAAAGTAAATATAGGCTTATTTATGAGTTATGGACAAAATGAAGTTTTATATGTGCAGTTTTATCGGTGGACCTTATGATAGAAATGATAAAAACTACTCCTAGATGTGGACAACTTCTCATGTTGTAGCATGTGTTACTTGCATGCACATTGTGTCATTTGTGAAAAAAAATACATATCTAAAGGGAACATGTGATTATATTGCTTCTCAAAGTATCTGAAATCGAGATTTTCATCATATTCTTCTAGTTTCTTCCTTCAAAGAATTTGTTGTGCAATGTGCATGTCTCAATTTTGCAAAAAATACTCTCAAACGCTTTATTAATTTTGGCCAAGTCTTTTGTCCATGTTTATCTAAATCCTAATTATGCTCTGATTCAAGGGGTGGTCGAGTGGTGTTGGAATTGAGGGTGGACCAATACATAGGTGCATGCATGAATATCGAAAGTCAACATCAAGAATGGTTCAAATAACCTATCCAACCATGGTATCAGAAATTGCCGTACGAATCTATCGTTGATATTGGGTGGGTATTCTTCAGGTGCAAATCTATGTAATTGGAGATATTATTTGGGTCAATACCATTCTAAATCACACAAATATCTAATAGATATGAAGGGTTTTTGAATGGTATATAGACCTGAATGGGCCTTAATGGTGTCAAATTTTCCAGTGAAATAAAATAAACATAAAAAATCAAAAAAATCAAATACCCATACCCTATTGGATTAAAAAAAAGTGAAATCTTTATAATATATATCCACATAATATTTGAAATATTATATGGATATATATTACTTTATGATGTAGAATAATAATATTACTACAATGTCAATAATGCGATACTTGTCCAACAATACACAAAATATCATATTTAGTGTGACTTATTGTTTGGATTTACATGGTGATGTATCATTTTACTATTGAAATAATATTCTACCAAGTAAAGTTGCCAATGTTCTATAATGTCCAAGCTACCAATTTAACATTTGTTGGTAGAATATGAGATGTATAGTAAATAAATATAGCATTGCGTAATTCCAAATAGTAAGTCACTAAATATGATATTTAGTGTAGTTGGAACCCCCAACTTTGTTGAAATGAAGGTGATGTGCTTGACTTTGGCTAAAAGACGATGATATAAAAAAAACTTTATGGCAACACTTTGAAGACACCTAAAATGATGCTTCAAAATTTTATAGACGGAGTTTGTTTGCATGTGAACTTTCCAATTGGACGGTTCATTCCTAAGCTTTTGGATGAATATCACATTCTATGCAAGATAGTGTCATGCAGTAGGGATTTTCCGATGAAGATGGATGCCACTTTGGTTACTATTAAAAAATAAATGAACACAACCTTACTTAAAGGCAAGGAGAGAGGGAATTATCATATACAAGTGTTGTACTTCTCATCCATCTAGTGTAAAAACTTGACCTCCTATAAGTTTGCTGCCAATTCGTCTCAAACGACTTTGAGTAGACTAATTAGGGGTTTCTAAAGCAGATTCCGATGTCAAATCAACTAAAAATGTTATGTTGCATATTATGTAAAGACTTTTATGTTGGATAAACGAGAGATATGCGTGTATACAATAACTCCCTCTCTCATGGACTCCGATAATTCTTATGTAACGGTAAATGGCATGAGAAGATACCTAGGTATAAGGTATGTGAGAATATGATAACGAAGTTGATATGTTTTTGGACAAAGCTCGTCATCTGATTCTACCACTACTAGTTTAGGCCCTTTGCAAAAAGGTGTATGTGACACTAAGGGCCGGTTTACACCACGGACCATAAAGATGTCCCAAGGCACTGCAAGAGCATTGATTGGTAGTTGAACTCGTCCCGGGACCACTTTGGCTTACACCAAGGAAAAATGGTAGAATGACCATGAAAGTCGAGGTCTCCAAAAGACATATTTTAAGGCCCAAATAATCCACTCACATGGTCCAACGGGGTTTGTGGTGGTGGTTTGGAAGGAAAAAACGGGGACCCATGGCAAAGAAATGCCGTTATAATATTTTTTAATGAATATTTTTTGGGGGTTGTAGATAAAGTGGTGGCTCACCTTCATTACCAAATAATGTTATATTTCAAAAAACCAGTTAACGCCTAAACCCAAAAAACCTGGTAAAATATTAAAATATATTAAACTAGTAAAATGTTAAATTGTACTAAAAAATAAAAGATTAAATTATATCAAACTGATGTAACAAGAAATTACCTAGAACCACTATATAAGGCTATTTTTTTCAACAAACTCTCATTTATCTTCTGAACATGTTGTGAAATAATTTGTAAACTAGTGTGTGAATTGTTTTTTGCAATCATGGAGGGATATATTGCTGATGAAGAATCATGTATAGAGTCACAAGGAGAGTGGTCACATAATTCATAATGGATGCAAAAAATGACAACTCCAATATTGAGGAGTAACCAATCGTTGATTTCTCAAATGTTGCATGGTCCTAATATGCTCCCCTCTCCTTCTAGTGCATTTCATCCTCTGCCAATTGCACCAATGCTTAATTTTTGCAAGAGGGATAAATGGAGAAGCTTATTGGAGTTGGCATCTTCCAAGGCTTCGAAGAAGTGACAACAACAACAACAACAACAATGTATACCTAAAAGAATAAATGTGAGCAATAAAAGAAGAAGCGGGGAAAAAAAAACCAAAAATGATGTCATGAAGTTTGGTGAATCCGAAAAAGAAAAAGAAGAAACGAAGAAGAAAGAAACAACCATAATGAAGTAAACAAATTTTGAGGTTTATTACCTAATTGCCATTCAAGGCAATGTGAATAAGGAATTTGCAAACACAACAAAGAAATAAGGTAATATTTTTTGACATATGTAGAGTCAAAAAATATGAGTAAATTTAAAAATTTACTAAGAGGTTGTATGCGGATGTATGAGATAGTATGTGGGCATATATAAGTTGTATAATGAGGTTGTAGAATGCCGTACATTTGCTTGTTATGTATATCATCTCGTGTGTGTGTGGGGTTTCGAACCCATGTCGGTCGATTCAAAATTCTTTCGTCCCCTTCTTCCAACCACTAACTCAATTCCATCTATTTCATCCTTACTTATTGTTCGGATGTATATTATATACTTATAGAGGAATTATGTTTTTTCAAAGGAACTATGTACTTGCATTTCAACTATGTTTTCACATTTACACTATATTTTTATTTTTCATTTTTATATTATGCAAGTATTAACACTTGGATCAAATTGCAGATTTGTTTAGTGATTGCAATCAAATGTTTAAATTTTTATTGGTTTTCATGTAAGAAAAATACAAATGCATTATCAAATAATACAGGTCTGACAAGAAGGTTAATAAAAAATTTGGATCAAAGAAATAATAAAAATGTAAGTGATTTCAGGAAATAGATGAAAGACATGAGAGCAAAGCAAATATGCCACGTAATCATTGCACAAAGATATTATTACATCTATATGTATATTCTATCAAATAATTAGAGTTTCAACACCAACAACAGCTAGATCACACAAAAAATAAAATAAAATCTATTAGAACATGTAGTTGGTAATTATGGATTTTTTTTTGCATCACTTCATAAATTTACAAATTTTTTGAAGAGCGTGGACAAAAACTTTGTTGCTCTTGTAGATTCTAGTTACTATTCTATTGTATTAGTGTCATTATCATTATTTAAATATGATATTCCATATTGGTTTCGTATTTTGTACTGCTAGATGTTTTTTTGCCAATAAGTTGTACATCACTGGGGCTTCACGGAGAAGGTCATTTGCCTTCTCAATTTTTATCAATAAAGAATATATATTTCTACATTATTTACCTCGTTTGCAATTAAAACATCTTCCCTAGCTAGTTTCATTCTTTTCAATTCTATAATTTTAGTTCCCCCTTCCGCAGTTTACTGTCATTTCATATTCCTCCCTCACTAACTATTTTGGATCATTTTTTTCTCTTGTTTTTTATAATCCATTGCTCTTCAATTTCCTCATTTTTTACAATACATAAATTGTGGAAGACCATTATATATTACTATAATATATGGTATATCCTTTAATATTACATCAAATCACTTCATTATCAACATCCGTCTGCCCTTTAGAATACCAAATTCTCTTTCTACACACATTATGGTTGAAGATTAGATAAAATTCCAATTTGAATAAGGTTTCCTTTCATATTTAAATGGACAATACATCCAAGGGCTCACCGGATTTGTAACGTCTCCTCCAAATTTATACAACTAGAATTTCCTTTTTATACATGTTTGCTTGATCCTTGTAACCTAAAAAAAAACCCAATCGTAAAGACTTCCTGCCCATCCGAATTCATAATCTCAAAACATACAATCTGGTACGACAATTTCCTATAAAATTGTGGAATGGAATGACTTCATACAGTAGTAATATTCTCCGCCGACTATCGAATAAAAAACATAAATATATGACTTATTTATTGTCCCTATAATGTAAATTATACCATGCAACTGCTCAAACCTTGAAGCCAAATTTCCAAATTGCAATTCATTTGTAGTTTGACAAAAAAACTAATTGCAAATCCTTCCGAACATCTTTACAAAATTCCCTCATTATTTTTGACAATGTGCTAATATGAACTCCATACAAGTCTCCTATGCTTTGCAGTTCATCGCCACTACTTAATCTATGTAATGACATTGCTATCTTCTCTTGCGACGGCGTTGTCACCCTAAAACGTATATCATCTTTCTTCAAATACAGACCCAACTTCTCGTACAAAAATCTGAATCTATTGTATTTCACGCGAGTTCAATTTCTAAACTTTTTCTCTGTCCATTATCCCAACAACAACCAATCTACAAATCCGTACATCTGTTCTTGACTCCACATGTTTTTCTCTCTAAGTCCCATACTCTCATAAACCAAGCTCAAAATTGCAAACTTCTCCCATTCTACTTACAAAAGCAATGTTTGAATGTCCACAACATGCTTTACAAACGGGTACAAAAACATGTATAATCCTAAGAGCAAAAGAAAGCTCCTCCTTCTCTCTTTCATTGCAACTACACTTGTTGAAATTCAAGGTGAAACAATTAAAAATCAGAAGTGAAGCCAAGAGAATGATCAAACTTGATTTTTTTTCTTCAAAACTGCCCTTTTTATGCATATATTAAAACAAAAAATCAGCACTTCCACTTTTTGGTCCATGGTCATTCCTCTTGGTCCACATTCAGTTTACACCTAGTGAGGGGCCCAAGGCTTTCTAATTTGATTTTTTAAGAAGTCAAACCATGGAAGTTGGACCATGGAAAAAGACCATCTTCCATGGTCCGACTTCACGGTCCATGGCCCTAAATACCACAAATGGTGTACCTTAGTGTACGAAGCCGCCCTTGTTTGGGTCGCGTGCTTAAAACTAAAATAAGATGGATGAAGTTCACCAATTGCCCAAAAGCTGGGGTTGATACATGGAATTTTGGATGAAATTCATCATCACGAAATACCTTAGTGTCGAAAGCCCTTAATAGTCACTAGGACTCCCTCTGATTCTGGGTCACTCCGGGTATTAAGTCACGTGCCAAACACTAGAATAATATGATTGAAGTTTATCATCTGCCCGAAAGATAGGGTTGATGGATGAATGTTGGATGGAGTTCATGACCATGACCTTCGAGTTGTGTGTGCCAAATATACAAACCAAAAGGATGAAGGTGGGGGCGTATGCCAAAACCTGGGGGTGATGGATGGAGTGTGGATGAAGTTCATTGTCATGTCATCCGTGCCGGGATAAAAATAAATTGAATGAAAGTCATCATCTGCCCAAAAGCCGGGGGGTGGTGGGTGAAGTCTGGATGAATTTCATTATTGTGATATACCTACATACCTTTTAAGGTCGAGGCACCTATAACCAATAAAATAAGAGAGTTTGCATCTGTTGAGGAGGAGTAATAGTGGGGAATTCTTACTCTTGTGAAGAGAAACAAATTTTAAGTAGAGTGTAATTTCATTAATTAAAAATAAATAAACATATTTTCCATGAATATGGAAATTGTTACAAATCTTGAAGCGGTAAAGTTAGGGTAACACATAGTTGATCTATATGATTAACCCATAATAGCTCATCTAAATGGTCTTAAATGCTTTTCTTTTTTTCTTTTTTTTCCCCCTTGAATAGTCCACTTCTCCTAGGATATGAAACATAGGATAAGGCAGAAAACCCAAAAATGAGTGAATGACTACTATTGGTGCATTAGACTGGGGATAGGATGATTCTTGTGTGGATCCAAAATGGCTATTTGTAAAAGTGGTGGCCTAAAAAGGATGCAATGATAAATGGGATTCAATGATTGGCTAGATAGGTGTTGTTCACACCACTTGCGTTTCGTTTTGGGTGCCATTGAGTTAACCTTTTCTGTGTGCATTCATATGCATAGTAGGATATTTTGATGCTTAGATTAGGAAGACTCTAGTGTATAAATGGGGGGGGGGGGGTTTGACCTACTTGCCTATTTGGGAAAATTTAACTAAATTTTTTACAAGGAATAAATTTACGAAACAACTTGTGTGCCTCATCATGTCCTCTACTCCATCCTTGAAAAAACATTACACAAATTTCAAGCCACTATTTCTAGTGGAATCAACTGAATTTCACCATTTTTTGTATATCTATCTTAGTATGAGATGTCGTTGCTATCCCCATAATTTCTAGAGGGGATCATATGAATATACTGTTCCTATCCGAGTGAAGATTCTCGTGCTCATGAAGTGGTCATATAGATCTGCTCAATTATCATGGTGACTGTTGAGCATAAAATGGTTAATTGTTTTATGAGCATGTAGTCCAATCTCTTTTGAAAACATGTCTTTTTGATACATATTATAATTGGAGCCACGTCTAATCACACACACTCTTACCTTATTTACGACACTCAATCATACAACACCTCGACTATTGGTTGTATTTCATGTCCACCAAGCTTCCTCGTGTTAATTTACGTCCATAGTGTGACTACGACCCTCGTAGTACAATTTTTTTTAAGGTTCGTTTTGTCATATACATAAGTAATTAATGTGTATAAATCGTGGGACTCACACGTATTTCAAGGTGACTTCACATGTGATTAATGCTTTAGAACGTGGAGGGAAACCTTTGGGAACACTGCAAGCATTTGGGAACCGGTAAGCATATCATTTTAATACAAAATGTTCTTACATACTTTTGAAATCTTCAGTAAGTATATAAAATGACATTTTACTTTGAATCTCTTGAAAATCCTCAAAAATACGACATTTTGAGGTCAAAATGTCATATTACCAAGAATAAGAAGAATATGGCATTTGATAATACATGTCTTATGCCCCCCCTTCCCACTTGGCTTTCGCTGAGCCTAAAAGTTGGTTCTAAAAACATGGCCTTCACACCATCAACACTATCTAGTCCCGAGCCTAGTTGGCAAATGATGTGGCATGGCTTAAAGTGGAGGTTTTAAGGCTCAGGCATCGACCCTCCCATTGCCACCTAGACACGAGGCAAGAATGTAGGACCTTTAAAAGTGTCGCCTCCCGTCCTTGTGATTGGTTGCTTTTAGTCTTGGCTGTGAGGGCACGAGGAGCTTCATTAACAAGAACTGATGGTAAGATAGATGAGTAGTAAGGCTTTTGGGGATGGGACAAAAACTACCCAACATTCATCGCAGGGTAGATGAAACAATGAACATGTGTGAGAACTACTTGACTAAAACCCACTCGACAATCTCCGGAGCAAGTTCTTGTAGGTACATTGGGATAGCCGGATGCCTCTGCTATAACCAGGAGAGCTTTAGGAAAGACTTTGGTTATTTGGTAAGGTCAGGTGGGAAGGGGACATTATTAACCCCTAAGTGCCCGAGCAACCATATATGGTTGACCAAAAATTTCGGCTTGTTTGTGTGTGGGCAGATAAATTCCTTTGACCGCGTAAATTTTTTTGGCGGGTAGTATGGAAGGGCAACTTTTGGATTGAGGCATTTTTGACCAAAAAGAGTAAATATTCGATTTTAGAGAGGGTCGCAAAGGCATATATGTCCGTGATGTAGGGAATGGGTGGAGAAAGTGCTTTACTATTTTCTCAATGTTTCAGCTAATTGGACTATTGTACTTGTTTTTGACATCCAAAGAGTTCTCATTATTCATTTCTTTTGAAAAGTGTCGTAGTGGAAAGAGTAAAAAAATTCCATATTCTTGACCGTTGAATATTAGTATTCACAATTACCAATGTGAAGTAATTTGCAATATCAAATCGTCAAGTGTTAAAATAAAGAAAATGCATTTCAAGAATTGCAAGGAGGATTGCGAAATAATTGGGATAGCTCTATATGCATACATAGGGTCTTTGGAATCACATTTTCGTATTCTTTCACATGTTGGAGTTGTTCGTGTCACCTCAAACTCCTAAAAACACTTATGAGCAAATCATACCAACATTGTGGGGAGGGGCGGCATACAAAAAAAAGAATGTATACATTTCTCTTGTTTGAATCGCACAACTCTTATGCAATCTCGGTCTCAAAATTGGTATGCATACTATTAAACAAGTTCTTTAAACATCTATACGGTTAGATTTTGGATAAAAGACAAATTCCTCCATTGGGGATTGTATTAAAGCCATGCACATATTTCTTAAGAAAAGTGCATTCCGAAAGGCTTGGGCACTAATTAGGGGTTAAAGGAGGAGAACATGTACCACTCAAATGTAGGTTTAGGGTTTAAGATAAGTCACCGAATTGAGCATGTCTACCCTCCAACTGGATGTGGTCCACCACCATCTTCCCACAAGCTGGGGTCGGAAGCGATGGATGGATGATATTCATCACCATGGGAGCGGATGAAGTGCATCGTCGTCGTCGTCGTCTTCGTTGGCCGAGTGATGACGATGCAGCCATACAACCTGAGGCTGATGCGATTGAAGTAGTCGCGGCGGGGGCGGAGCCTGCCCTCGAATTCGGGCCTGCCTTTTGCATTCAACCTACCCAAAGTGCAAGTTTCTGGTGGTCATGGGAATCGGGCCGTCCACATACGGACATAGAAAAAGCCTAAAGCATCAGGGCACTTGCGACTCGTCGATGAATTGCCCGGCCTTCCTTCAATCACCTTCAATCACCTTCCCTTCCATTCCATTCAGGGAGGAAGATTTGTCTCTTCTGCGATCCAAGGTGGTGGTCGGACTAGTCGCCGCTGTTGTTGTTGTTGTTGTTGTTGTTGTTGTTGTTGTTGTTGCCGCCTACGCGAACCACCGATCATCGGTTTCGAGGTTCTGGGGTCCCGGGTTTTTTTTAGCTCGTACCCGGATGATTAGACAAGTTTGCGTACTTTGGCACCCACTGTTGGTGGATTTGCATCGACTTGCACCGAATTGCACGACTCTGAGTTGTGAAGTAATAGTCGGAATTCAGATTTTGAGTATAAGTCTGTAGCTGGTCGACTTCCTTTTCTTTTGTGACTTCTTTGCTAATTTTGCGAGTGGAGCAATCTTTAGCCCTCGCAGGAAGGTAGGGAGGTCTAGAGCCTGCAGAGAGGATCACAGAGACAGGCAGGCAGGGAGGTAGGCAGAGACGCCGGGGGAGAAGTAAGAAGAATGTGAGGAATGGTTATTACTCAAGCGCTTGGAGAGCATTAAATATCGAACGGTGTGTGTGATTGAATGGCACCGCCTGGTTGAACTCCCTGCCAAGGTTTCATGAATTTCATACATACATGATTATGTAATCCCATGTCTATGGTTATATATGTACGAGCTGGATTGTTTTTCTTGCCGGATGAGCTTCAATTGAACTGGATGAGTACAATTGGTTCCCGTTTGGTTTCGGGGATGATGGGACCTCACCTGTTCCGGAGTGGAGTCTGGGGGTTAGAGATTATCCACACTAGGAGGTAGAGATTATTTTTCTTATGATTGTGCAGGTGAGGTGGCAGAGGCAGAGGTGTTTGGAAGTGGTGACTGATCAGTTATGGCGGAGGCACAGAAATCGTTGGAGCAGACGCCCACATGGGCGGTGTTTTTGGTGGCCACGGTGTTTGTGGTGGCGTCGCTTGTGGTGGAACGGGGAATTAAATATCTTGGCAAAGTGAGATGGATTTCTATTTCTTGCCCTCAATTCCATCTCCAGCTCTTTGTTGACATCCAATTACTAGGCTATCGACCGTTCGTGTGAAGTCGATGAAATCCGTGCGTGCACTTGATCTGAGGGGTTTGGACCGGTTTTCCTAGTTCACATGTTCCACTCGAGTATCAATCAACGAGTTGCTGAATGCACTTCCGAGAGCTTGACAACTGCGAAAGAAACAAATTAGTCAGAGATGTAGATTGCGCGTGTACATTAAGTTTTTCTAGCACACATGATGCCCTTGGAGTACCGACAAGTTGCTTGAACACCGAGGGCTTTAAGACTTCGGAAGAAATAAGACTTATAACATGGAGATCATCCTCCATTTGTTACCGTAGACTGTTCAATGCAGGAACCTCATCTGGTTTGAGGGGTTTGTTAATCGAGTAACTTTCCACACACTTGAGAGTTCTTGCCCTTTTAGAGATTGTTGCTGAGATCTTTTGTCGCTTTCCTTCTGAATCAACCCTGAAGGATCCCTGGAACAGACCAGTAAGCAAATAGATTGGAGTGACAAAGTTTTCTACGTACCCCAAGCTTAATGCCCCTCTTGATGTTGGATTTGTGCAGCGTCTGAAGAAGAGTGATCAAAAGGAGTTGTTGCACACTTTGGAAGTCATCAAGGATGGTACACCACTTTTCTAAAACTCCGCCACTCTAAATCTTCACCTTGCAGTTGAACAAGTCTCTTTTGAACGTGACAGACAGAGGTTTTGGAAAATCAATCAACCATTCAATCAAACAGTAAAATCTTCCAGGGGTAGCTTCTAAAACGTTGAAAGAGGTTTCTTTGGCAATTACAGTTCACTGGCATGGAGTTTTTTGAAGGTGGAAGACTCTGATCAGATGTTGTGGTTATCCAGAATTGATGCTGCTGGGGTTCATCTCTCTTTCGTTAACTGTATTCCAGCAAAGAATAGCCTCCCTTTGCATGCCGGCGAGGCTGAGGAACTTCATGCTCCCCTGCAAATACATTCCACCAGCTGAGACTTCTCCAACAGGATCTCCAGCAGCTAGGCGGCTCTTATCTTCAACAACTACTGTTACTTGTCCTACGGTAATACTTCTTTCTGGAGAATCCTCATCAATTTCACATCTCAAGCATTACACAAAAGTTTATGTATGCAGTGCTTAATTTCTGACTTGAAAGTATGTACCAGTGTGTGTGAGGATTTATTGTCACTTGTCCAGACAGAGGTATGCTTCTAGAGAATCCGCTTCAATCTCACATGATGTCAAGTGATGCCCCATTTGACCTGAAATGCATTTTCTTTTCATAACCATAGCCCACCAAATCTGTTCACTTGAAAGTATATATCAGTGTGTGTGGGGCTCCACTGTCACTTGTCTTGTGGTATACCCTTACTTTCAGAGAATCCTCGTCCGTTTTGCATCCCATGTGTCCCACGTTTGAGCTAAAATGCCTTTCGTGTTCATAAGCATAAATTTCACCTAAGACTTTCTCACTTGAATGAAATCAGAGTGTGTGGGAGGATTCTTGGCTCTTTTGATGAGCAAGTGAAAATTTGGCTGGGTTACAGGGGAAAGTCCAGGTGATATCACAAGAAGGTCTTCACCAGCTCCACATTTTCATTTTTGTGATGGCTGTGGTCCATGTGCTGTACAGCGCTATAACTGTGCTCGTTGGCTTGTGGGAGGTAATCCTTAAGCCCATACTTACATATATTATAAATAAAAGTATATTCCGTTCTGACTGCTGCAAAAATATCTAAATTGTTAAGTGTGGAGCTTGAAGAAGTATGACTTTATTATGTTTCTCCACTATGGATGTTACTGTGACTGCCATTTGGTGGAATGAGTAAATTTTATTCACCTACATCAAAGTGCACTGCGAGCAGGTGCACACCTGGAAGAAATGGGAAAGAGAAGCAGGATCAGATGTCAATAATTGCGTGGATCAAGGTATGTGGGTGGCCAACTTACACCAATTTTCAGTGAGGGCCAGGTTGTATTAGTGCACAGCAACACCTTCGGCTGCCATCAATGGAAACCCCTTATAGTTTTAGCTAGAACATGCTCTGTAACTCCCTCCTCCTGTTGAGGTGTCACCAACAATGACTACTTAAATATGTCTGAGCTTGCGTTTTTGTTTTGCTCAATATGAATGCCCTTGCAGTACTCTTAAAGCATGCTTATTAGGAAAGGTAGTCAGAAACCAACATCAATTCTGTTTACACATTCTAATTGGAAGCAGACACTAAGGGTGAATAAGGACAACCTGCCCAAATGTAGAGGGAGTCTGGTGGGGTAGGGTTCAAATGTGCCAACTAGCTACTCCCATCTTCTCAAATCCAGGCCCACCTACCAACCTTGTCCTCCCGGTTACCAAGGATGGAGTTCTAGACCATCATCGGTTCTCTTGAGTCTTCAACTAGTCTTTAATTCTTCGGTGACTGGCACGTGTAGGTAAACCTTCTAGTGCAACCTGGGGATTAACTTTCATTTCGAAAGTAAGTTTTGGTGCTAAAACATCAAAGTTAGATTCATGCTTTTACACAGAAGCAACTTCAGATGAATAAGTGCACGTGTGAGCTGTGAATCCTACAATGTGAGCTGCTGCACAGGAGAGCGCATGCATTGCCAGGATGAGTGTACAAAGGCTTCATTTTATAGAGAAAGAGGCACTCAATGTGTTGAAGAATGAGAAAAGGAAAGAGGGGCAGCATTAGAAAGAGCCCGGGCAGCTTGGATGCGAGGCCCTCCAGTGCTCCCTGCGGCTCTGACACCCTGGCCCAGAGGCTCGTTGGGGGGGTGTTTAGTGTCTTGCTAATTGAAAAAGGAGAGGATCTATGATAATCTGACCCAACATTAGGGTTATGGGTGAAGTCCCTAAAAGAGGGACCAAAGCGTGTGTTTGATCCTTTTCTGAGGGAAATTTCTATCAAGAGCTCGTTAGCTTGTCGTGTGTCGGAATCTATTTTGAAAGTTGGGTGAAATTTCTTGGATCTCTTCTTTTCATTCCCAAAACTTTGAAAGAGCTTTGGGATCTAAAATAGGGTTTACCCATGGGACTTGTCACCCTGGATCTCATATAGGTCTATGTAAGGCTAGCTTGGCCCATCCATCCTAGTATGACAAGCTAGAAATCCGGTGTTTTAATAACGTGACATCACTCTTTGAGCATGGTACTTTAAGCCTCAAGAAAACTTGGGTAACTTTATGCATAAGCTCTCTAACTCACATTTTAGCCACCTCACCGGGAGTTTGATGCCAAGACTTCATGCATAACTCTATTGTTTGCGGGTTTTACTTTTATTGTGGTGCAGCCCTCAATCCAAAGACAAAAGGGAATGGTAGGTTTGTCCCACATCGACTACGGTACGGTTGGCTGCAAACCTCAAGAACTGGTCTCAACCTTGATAGTTGGGTTGTAAGTCTCCATGATCCACAAATTGTTTCCCACTCTCCTCGTCTTGGCAAATTTGCTTTGTTGATACCAATGAATGCTAGAGAAGTTCACAATAGGGAAGGGTGAGAGCATCAAATGTGTTGGATTTATTCCACAACAAGTATGTATATGAACTAGGTATCAGATGCGAGGAGCCTTGCCATGGGTTAGAAGGCGGTAGCAGCAAGGTAGGTATGGGGTGCCTACTACAGTCCATGGCAAGGCAACACATGTTCAATAAGAAATGTAATGGTCAGGTCATGACATGGTCATCAATTATGGGTGATATGTGCTTCCTTGTATCCAATCAAGAATAAACATGTCACCAAAACCACTTCAATTCACCACTACATGAAAATTAGTCTATGGATGCTCCTTCTCTTCTTCATGCTAAAGGCTACCAAGCTACAATAGTGGCGAGGTGGATATTGGGTGCTTGTTACAACCAATGGCAGGACAACGCGTGTCTTAGTGGTCATGCCATCACCACCTTAGTCCACCCAACTATGGTGGGGGGTCCTTGGACCTTGTTGTATGGGTACCTCAAAGCCCTTTGGGGGGATACCATGTCCGGTATCTTCAAGGCACTAGTGGCTAGCTAGGAACTAGTATAGTGTGTCACTATAATGTCCATCCTCGAAAGGGGAGAGTAGTATTGTCCCAATGTCCCCTTGTCCGGTGGGCATCGGGTCATTGGCATTACGAACGGACACTTTATTCACGCCGGCCCCTTAAAAAAGGGACCGGAGTTTCTATCTATCTGGTCATGCCATGACATGACCATTACTTGTGGGTAATAATGTGCCTTTGTATCAACTCAATGACTATCAAAATTCTGAGGAATTTGAAAATGACTGTGTGTGCAGTATAGCTTCGTCAGGCAATTCGGAAGGCCTATATATAAAGAGGACTACTTGTGCCTGCGGTTGGGCTTCATTGAAGTAAGTGTGTCAAGTAATGATAGAATTTATGAGCTACTACTGAGTATCCCTTGGAAGCTGCTAGTCATTTGAGCTATGAGTTTTTGTGGACTTTGAATACACTGATTTTTATTATTCTTAAAGGGTAGATTTGAATAGAAATATGCCAGAAATAAAACAATAAGTTAATGTGCGTCATTCATAGAGCTTTCACAGATTGGATTTGGTGGATGACACTTATACTGTTGCACGTGTCTTGGGCTGTAGCATCACAAGATAGGTGCACAATACGACTTCCATAGCTACATTCGGCGTTGCATGGAGAAAGACTTCAGACATGTTGTCGGAATCAGGTCTCGAAGGCTTAGCTCACTGAATTGCTGTGCTTTAGTCTTGCTAGGTTAATATGAAAGTTTCCCTGTTTGGTGTTCCTTTGATTTGACATGGCTAGCTGACTTTTTCCTACTCCAAATTGTTGTGTGCAGCTCGTATTTATGGGCATTCGTCTGCCTTTTTCTACTAGTGGATATTTACGGTAAAAAGCCGTGCTTTTCTATCACAAGTCTAATGAGTATTCAGATGAAAGCACTTCATAACGCTTATTTGGGTTTATTTTATTTTTAAAATCCACCTTTGAATATGAATGTGTCATGTCAAAATGATTGAAATAGCATGAGCTTGCATTCATTTGTGGTTTCTAGGTCAAGGTTCGATTTTCTGGTAATTCATTGTCACGACTCAAAGATTTTGCATGTTTTTATATTCTAGTTTTAAACAATCATTATTGAGTCAATGCTACGGGTACTTCACTCTACATACTCTTCTGCCTCCACATTCTGTGTTTGGGCTATTCCTTGTATTTGTTTCCAACTAGAAAAGAAGCTCAAATTTGATGCCTATCCCCAATTCAATCTAATTTCCTCAGTTGCATGTAAGTTGACCCTTTGCCTGCTCATCCATCCATATCGACACCAATGTCGAATCTCCCATGTTTGCGGCTGCCTAATTTCTTGTTGTGTGCCGTTTGTTGGATTTCAAAAATGTTGTGTAATGGAATGCTCTTCTAAACTGGAAAGGTTCTACAATTACTCCTAATATTTGGCTCTTGGTTGGTGTGGATGCATGCAGGATGGTACACTTACTTCTGGCTAGCTTTTGTTCCTACAGTGGTGAGATTCTACACCTCCTAAAATTGCAATGTTCTAAAAATGTCAAGTTTTTCTTGTCCATCGTGTTGGTGCATTACTCGAATGCATTATTAATGGAAACATATAGATATATGGAAAATCCTAAATCCTAAACCCTCTTTTGCCTCTATATGTGACTATGAGCTACGGAAGTGGGGAGGTAGGTATTGGGTAACTGCAATCAATGGCATGATGACATGTGTCCATCGAACTTGAGGTGTTTTTAAACTCAATTTTCCAAATGTGAATGATATGTAACTCAACAATCTCGTCAACAATCTCGTCCACGGTGTTTGGGCATTGCTTGAAGCTACGGTCTATGAAAACATAGAGGAAACCCTAATCCTTGAACCTCTTCTGCCTCTATGCGCCTCTACGAACTAGAAGAAGAACTCCGGTCTCTGGAGGAGGCCGGAGTGAATAAAGTGTCAGTTCGTAGAACATCCTAGGCCATGCCTTAAGGCAGTGGCGTTAGATGTAAAACTATTGTAAAGATGCGGGTTGGTAGGTATTGGGTGCATACAACAATTGATGTCATGATGGCATGTATTTAATATTGGATGTGGTGGTCAACCATTACATGGCTATCAATTATAGGTGACAATGTGGTTCCTTATAAATTAAATTACAAAATAGGCACACCAATAAAATCACTTGGCTTGACCACGACGATAAAAAAAACACGTCTTGTATGATCAAACATTTAATATTTATTATTAGTTTACTTGTCATTGTAAATAGTAGATCATACCTAATGGATGCATCATCCTTTACAAATTATGTGTAAGAGCGAATGGTTCTTGCGGTTGGTATAAAGATCATAACATTATTTAGTTGCATGGTTGTGTTTCATTCTATATTTAGCATGTGACATGGGCCTCCACTATACTACCTTCATGGGAAGAAACTTAGAAAATAAGACGAAACCGACACTAGTACAAATAATGAATAAGTGTCGGTATGAATAGTAAAAATATTGTGAATAGTGTCAGTATTTTCAATGATAGTGCTACTATGAATAGTATTTTTGGGGTTTATGAACAATGTTTCCTATGAATAATGTTGGGATGAACAATAATTCTTATGAATTGTGCCGGGAGTATATCTCCACCCAAATTTTCAAGTGTCAGCCTGAATGTATGAATAATAATAAATTATTTTTACTTTGCACAGGGGCCCACATAATATAATTCCAAGGTCATGGAACCGACCTACATGGCTGAATAATGTTTCGATGTAGCATATTATTGGGCCAACTTGATTTAATAGTGGAAGTGAGGGGAAGGGGTGTTGAGAAGATTTTGCTTTTGTGAACTAGATATTGGATGTGAGGAGCCATGCCAAAGGTTGTAATAGGTCACCACCTTAATCACCGAGCTGTGGAAATGGTGAGGTAAGTATTGGGTGCGTGCTATAGCCAATGGCATGGCCACATGTGTCCAGTGTCATACGTAAGTGGTTAAGCCATCGGTTAGGATGATAATGTGCCTCCTTGTATCCATTCGTTTAGAGACACCTCAACAAATCGATTGGCCTAACCACCACAATCATATTGTTCAATTGACGTTGTTAAATCGTATGATACTAAATAGTAGTGCAAGCACGGTAAGTGGACCAAACTAGTGCTCCAATATACTTAAACCATAATGTTTTGGTTGAAAGGCCTAAAAGTAGTGGCAAAGTGTTGTTTAGATTGGGTATTTTTTCATGATGACCTTTATTGTTGTGTTGAATACTCAAATGTAGAACATCAAGTTGAGATCTTCAAAGCTTATCATTAAAGGTGGTGCTCAACAACAAATGGTTAAAGCTGGTTTTGGATGTACATCTCATGACCTTAAATGATCTAAATTTGGAATGCAATTCCATATTCCTTGAATTCATTATCCAATTGAGGACATCATCACAAAAATCTGTAAAAAGACCATCAATTCAATGTAATTCTATCATATTTTCAACAAATTTCAAACAACCACTTGTCCAATATCACCTACTTGCACACCACTTGCAACTTTTCTTGGAGCTATTTTTGTCATCACAAATCGCTCAGCTTTGTAGATCAACCAACACGTTCTTTAAAATGACTATGATCGATTGTCTCCTTCACAAAACTCAAAAGTTCGTGTAGAGTTTCAAATCACTTTCACTTAACACTAGGCATGGATCAGGAGCTGTCCACCCACCCACTTTCTTTACCATGCTTGCACCTCTGATGTCTAATGTATTCATCCTTTCTTTGCCCGATTCGCGTGAGAGCAGATGGTTCTTGCAGTCGGTGCGAAGCTGCAGCAGATCATCACCAACTTAGCAGTGGACGTGAGGGGAGGCGTCGAGAAGATCAGCATGTCGAGCCATAGACTTGCAAAGCGTGGAAGCTCCGGCATCGATGCCGACAAAACGACGGAGCCCAAGAAATGCAACCCCATCACCCCTCGAGACGATCTGTTTTGGTTCAAGTGCCCTCGGCTCCTCTTGTTTCTGATCCATTTCATCCTCTTTCAGGTACAGTGATCACCTACACCGAATTAGAATGTGACGTTTAACGCAGAAAAATTAAAAGCAACCCCTACGAAACGGTGCCTGAATTGAACACGGTTTGAAACAACATGACAGCCAAGGATTCCGTGTTCATACTCTATAAATTACTCGAAATGGGTCGATTATTGTCCTGAAGTCTTGAATATGAACCGGTTGTTCCTCAAACCCACAACCCAACCGGTTCATCTGTAACTAGTGCAAGGTTGGTTCTCCCCGTTTATTGGAAACACGGTTGAATATAAGCTTTGGACACACCTAGAATGCACACTTTGAATAGTTATATGCTAAGATGTGTTGAAGCTGTGTGTCCAATAAATGGGGAGAACCTTCCTTCCACTAGTTACAGATGAACCGGTTGGGTTGTGGGTTTGAGGAACAACCGGTTCATATTCAAGACTTCAGGACAATAATCGATCGATAAAATAGAGTAATTTATGGAGTACTCCTCAATCTGATAAAGAAACCCCAAAAGATGTCAACATGTAAGCGGTTGGGCTTGGAAACACTAGGATCGCGATTGACTATGTCGCCAAACACTGTGTTTTTCATCTACCAAGGAGAGTATCCGACAAAAAAAAGCAAGGTAATCTTATAGTAGTAGTTATGCTTAAATGCTTATATCCTACCCATCTTGTTGTTCCAAACATGGTAAAGTGGACAACTCTTGTTCCTTGCACATGTTTAAGTGAGAGTGATCCAAAACCACATACTAGCTTTGAAATTTGTGGAAAAAAAAATGAACATTTAGAAAAGACATTGATTTACATTGCCAAGTAATTTGTGTTGTCAAAAAAGTGTACATATTTTAGAAGACGGTGCAAGTGGTGTGCAAGTAGGTGATATTCAACAAGTAATTGTCTAAAATTTCTCTAAAATTACATAAAATTACATAAAAGTGATGATTTTCTAATTTTTTTGATGACGCCCTCAAGTTTATAATGAAACCAAGGATCATAAAAAACATTCCAAGTTCATAATACTTTGAGCATCACTTCTAATGATAAGTTTCGAAAGTCTCATCTTGATATTCTATATTTGAGTATTTAACACAACAATAGATCGCACCATGAATTAGACACCAATTCAAACAACATTTTTCTAATACTTTTAGATATATAACTAAAAACATTTATGATTCTAAGTGTACAAATAATTCTCTCGTGTGTGCTTGCAGAATGCCTTTGAGCTTGCCTTCTTCTTCTGGACTATCGTAAGTGAACATGATCCTGATATCCTTTGATTTTTCCTCATGTAGACTAGGGATGAAAACAAATTTCCAACTGATTTTCTAGGAGTAATTCCCTTGTAGAGATATGAACCACATGCAATAAAGGGATTTATTAGGGATGCAATGAGGTAATGCACATATTCAAACGCGGTATACTTGAAAACGTCACATGACACATAAAAATATCACATATGGTGTTTTCTTCAATACGAGGAAGGCCGGCTTGAATTTGTCTTTGGAGGCAGCTATTGCCAACTACACAAGTTTTTTTTGTCAACTATAGCTTTTTCCAAAGTTCAAGTGCACTCCACAAGACTAGAAATTGAGTCGGCCTTGATAAAAAAAAATGTCGCATGTGAATGTGACGTTTTCACGAATACTATGTATTTGATGAATATTCTAAGAATACATCTATAGTTTTTTTTAAACATGTTTGTAGTACCCTATATATATATAATTTCACTCATTGGAGTTAGAATACCACCCTATATATTTTTTGGCACATGTTTCTTAAAATCTTACAAGAGTGACCTCCCCAAGACCAATTCTTGGGTGCAAAATGAGAGATGAGCTTTTGTACAGAAAGGACTATGAGTGTATTCAATATCATGTGATAATGTTCTTGTTACATGCAAGCTTGAATGTCCTTGTCTGATGATGTCCTTGTTACATGCATGTACATGAATGCTAAAAAAAACCCCTAAACCCTAAACTATACCTACATTCAAATGTATGGGATTTCAGCATAGATTCATGATTCTGGATCCAATATGTCTCATTTTTCACGGTTAGTGATATTAATATTTCCTCATAGCACATGACGACGTTTTCGTTCTGAAACTTGTTTTCATTATGTGTTTCAGTTTGCTTATGGATATGGATCTTGCTTGGTGGGGAAAACGTGGATGGTGGTCGTTCGCCTAGTGGTGGGGTACGTTCCCAATGGCTATAAATTTCAACTACCATTTGTAACAAAGATCTCTTAATGACTTCCCTACATGAATTACAACATCTCACTACAAGGATCACGGGTCGTTAAATTAGCGTTGGGTTTGGGTACCCAAATCTACCTCGAGTGGGCCAAAAACCAACGCTAACGATGCGTGGTCCTTGTGGTGCGATGCGGAGTCAAAAGTTGGGTTTACACCTCAATCGGTTGCAAGTGCAGCCTAGTTTTAAACACATCCCACTGCGCATAACATTATTCAAATGCCACAACAGTGTTATGTGGGACTGACATTATTCCACAGAATATTCTTGGATATTTTCCACATTCGGCCCCACAGAACACTGTTATGGATATGAATAATGTTATGCGGACGTGTTCACGTTGTTTCCTTGTAAACAAAAACACTTCTCATGGTGCTTCCTTATGTAATTTCTTGGGAATCATGTGTTTTGCAGGGCGTTTGTGCAATTATTGTGCAGTGCCAGCATTCTGCCTCTTTATGCCATTGTCCACCAGGTATCTACTTCTATCACTTGAAAAACTTCATGAAAATTAAGGAAACGCTAGCCCTAACCCTAAAATTAAAGTGACGTGGCCGCCTCAAAGGGCAGCATTTTGGGAAAGGCCTATAAGCCTCCTCCTCAATTATCTCTCACAAGTGGTGAAAAGATTTCTGAGTTTGTGAAATGACATAAGTTTAAGGCCCATTTATTCCCACCTGTACTAAATCCCAAGGTTGAATTTTATTTTACAAGCGAACATGTCTTAGGTACAAGCTGTTCGCACTAGCTTACCTACGGAAGCTCCGATCCTAGTTGGCAGCTGAGGTGGCATGGTTTAAGACTATAGTGCAGCAAAACTAGGGCCAAAGTTTTATCACGTGTCGCACCTCATGCTCTGTTAAGTAATAGCGACTTTGCTACCTATGAGAGAACCTAGTTACATTTAGTCACCATCAACGCGCGTTGGAGGCAAATAATGTCGTTAAAGAGAGTAAAAATGCCAAAAATCACCTAAGTAAGCATTTTTATCAAATACTAACATGTTCTTTTTCTCCTAATGCTAGGTGAGGAAAGGCCTTTAGCTTTCTTCACAAGTGCATGAGGTCACTCTTAAGGTAGAATCTTTGCAAAACAATATCCTGGCCAGATGCTCCAACTCATCCCATGCCATCCTCAAATGATTAGTCTAAGTTTGAGGGGGGGGAGGGGGGTGACCAAGGAGACTCTTGAACAAAATAGGATCAACGGGTTCAAATTCACATCATAAATCATACTGATGTTAGTTTTGTTTTCTTTCCTTTACAAAGAAAGAAAGAAAGAGCCCTTGCGCCTCTAGTTTCCTCTCTAGGTAGATAGGAGGCCTAAGCTCAATGGGAATAGGGCTGATCCTCGGTGATTTAAGCACCCCATTCACACACACGGAGCTTGACAAGTCAATCAGCTACCTATAAGTAAGTTTATTCATCTGGACACGATGTTCTGATAACTGAACCTCCTTTTAAAAAAATAATAATAATAACAACAATAATACTAACAATAAATGGGTGGTGGTCTGTGCATCATCAACAGTTGGGAAGCTCCATCCGGTTTGAAGTCTTCAAATCCGAACAAACAAGAGAGAGGTTGAAGGATTGGAAAAACAGGGCCAAGGCAAGCCACGAGAAGGAGGGCCATATCCACCAACCAGTCTTCATAAAAGAGACTAAGAAAGATACTAAGCCCCCCGATACTAAGCCCCCGCACCGCCTTGGAATTATTGGCCTCACCAAAGATTTCGATGAGCACGGCCACGTCATCAACATTCCGCTCCCGCATGCCAATGGCAATCAGCCACATCACCATGGCCATCATCAAACACATCCACATGGACACCCCCCACATGCTCATGCTCAGCCTCATCAAGGTAAACCTTTCGTTGCCCCTTTCTTTTGAAAAATTAATTGGTTGGAATTGCACAGTTTTATTAGAGTTATCCATTAATTCAACCGGAGTTTTAGTAGAGAGTTGGTTGTTTTGCATGCATAACTTTCCATGTTCGGTAAGTTTTGGGTGCATGTGTGGAGTCATTGTGGAGGTTTGAACGAAGGACATTCCATATTGGTTCATTGGGTATCAAACTCATTTTGGCATGTCAAGAGATGCCAAAATGAGTTTGGCCCTCAATGAACCAATATGGAATGTCCTTTGTTCAAACCTCCACATGGACTCCAAGAATGCACCCAAAACTTACTGACACATGGAAAGTTATGCATGCAAAACAACCAACTCCCTACCGAAACTCCGGTTGAATTAATGGATAACTCTATTGAGGAGAGAAATTTCATCAGACCACCATCATTTGATGTTGAGCTCCTTTCATCCCCATTTGCTAGCTCAGTTTGGTCATCATCAAAGAGTCACACTTTGTAGCTAACTCCAATACACAAATATAGGGAAATTAATTCACGAATCTGAGAAGACCCAACGGTCAACAAGTAGAAGTTTTCATGAAGGAAGGGGCAACAACATTTAATATATCCGATTTAGTGTGGTCGACATTGATTATCATCGACCCATGCTAATTGTCTTACCTTTAACTGGGTGACAGCCAAAGAGGGTGTCACATGACACTTGATACTACATGACAAATCACAAAGACCACTTTAATCAACACGACACACCAGTTTTAATGCCACGACATTTGTTAGTACATGTTCAGCATAGTGGAATCTAAGAACTAGATGGCGAGAGATAACACACTTAGGGCCGGTTTACACTACGGTGGAGAAGGCCTCCGGTCGGTCAAGAATGCTTGGCCAAGACATGGTTATATGAGGCAAATGGTGGATGTGCCGGAGAAGAATTAAAGGCAATAAAATATTTTTATTGAGTTGGGCTTCTCCGGAGGAGGAGTTTCTTGTCCGGCCTCAAGAGGCTGGACAAGAAACTCCTCCTCCGGAGAAGCCCAACTCCAAAAAGTGCCGCCATGTAGGCGGCCATGTCATTTTATCATCCATGAGAAAAGTTCACCACCATTGTTTTCTTCACCTAGTGTAAACACCCACCGGTCAAGAGTTTCATTTTCGACCAATCACAATTGAGAAACGCCCTTTTTTCCATGACCGGTGGACTTCTCCACCGTAGTGTAAACCAGCCCTTAGGCTCATAACTACAAGGATATGTGCAATTAGGTCGTCTTTGCAAATAGGTTGCCTCTTTACCCATGCAAAGTACCTTGGGTGAAAATCACATCACAAAAACTCATAACTTTGTTCATTCATATGTATAGCAATAATTTTCTTAAAACAATTTATTTGTGTTTGAATTGTAGTAAAAAAACTTTTTTTTTAAAGTGTGGAATGTCGATAAATTAGTGTGGGGCAACCTAATGCACAGATTAGTGTAGATGTAATTGCTTAAGATTGGAATACATACATGTGAGAATTGAACCTCTAAAGTCGGAGTTTTTATAAGCAAGCCTGTGCAGGATACACATTCCTTTGAGCAATTTCCTCTCTCTGCGTGTGTCAGAAAACCTGAATCTTCGCAAATGTTTTCGTGTTGATAGATTTGTAGATCATTCAGTGATTCTCTTCATTTAAAAGCTGGGTTCCGTGGTTGTGATGATTCCAGATGAATTTCACACTCTGGAAATTTCAGAGCAACCTTCTGAAGGTGCTCCGGAAGTGGGCCTCGCACCTCCTGCAGAAGCAGCTGCACCCCAATCAGCCGCATCAAAATCGCTCTTGTTTGCTGTTGACAAGCTTCTCAAGTCCAAGAAAAGCAAACCTGACTCAGAGGAGCCTAGTAGCAAGCCGAGTGATGATAGCAGCGCTCAATGACAGTGAGCAATTGGAGGTGCAATTTTTTCGGAGATCAATTCGACTTCCGATCCTCTTGTACACTACTAGCTAGGTATGAAACTGAATCGGTTCAGATTTAATGAGTAGGCAAACATTTTTACTGAACAAGAATGTCATGTAACCTATACTTACAACATGGAGAAAGCATACACGAAAAAAATTACTTTCTCTCCTCTCAAAATGATCGGATCACGTCCATTCATAGGGCAACTAATTAGATACCGGACAGTAGTTTGAGCAACTGTTTCACTTTCGTTGTAAAGCGGAGATAAATTCGTTCTTGGAGGTGGAAAGATGTGAAGATGAACAGAAGGAAATCAATCCTTTGGCTGCTGATGGCACGAATCTTATACTACTCTTGCTGAGAGAAGAAAATTGCGCTTGCACTTTCACAAAGCTGCTGATTTTGCAACCCCTGTCCAGGAACATGCCAGTGTTGGAATGTTTTTTGGTTGATTCTTTTGCTTTTTTTAATACCATTCTGGTGTCTTCAATGAGGATTTCAACTTTCTGTGATACCAGTAGGGTATGGGTTTTTGATGACATTCATGCATTCGATACCATATGGATTCTACATAACATGCAAGAGCTTCATACTTGGGTGAAGTGGTTGTGGTATCAATATGCTCTAGAATGGTATTGACTCAAATCTTATCTCGGGTATATAACGATCCTCTCACCTTGAGATGCTTTCCAAATATCAATATTTGATGGGTGTTACAATTTTGATACCCATGGGTAGGTTCTTCAATACCTTTAAACATTGTATTAGGTAATTTGAGACTTTTCTGGCATTTGGAGACATAGAAAATTTCATATAAATATTAGGGCAAAGGTGCGTGAAACTCAAACATGCGAGCGTTTAGGAGTGGTGATCTAGTACATCAATGCATGCACAAATGGATTGATGTATTTGGATCAATAACTCATATTAGGATGGTTTTGGTAGGACAACCCAAACATGAGACAATATTGGATGAGAAAAGGAGATATTCATATTACGGGAATTAAATTATACAAGGTTTGGTCAAAGAAATTAAGTAGCAAATGAACACCACGTAACCATCATTGGAAAGTGCGACCTAAATTGAGCCTACTTATGTACAAGGTCTATGCTAATTGTGGCATGTCTGGCTTTGGCCGTTTTTCTTTTCTTTCGCCATCACTTCTTTTGCTCGCATGGCCTCCACATTTCCAAAAATCTCTACTTTGCAGCTATAGCCAGGGTCAGGAAAATGGCCCACTGTGATACATTTAAGGGGCAGACGAAAACCTGAATTATAGAAGGATGATTTTGAATGGGATGTCATTTGTGAAAATGATTGCCATGCAATTCTACATGAGGCATAGAAACACTCCGATTCGATGGATAAAGCACCTTTGGAACATGTTTATACCAGATTAGACGCAACCTATAGACCTATGAAACAAAGGGGGGTTGGTTTGAGGAGGAAGGCCGAAACCTATGACTAACAAAAGGAATGGAAGAAACGAAGTGGAACTTGGAATAGGCTATAGTGCATCTTGAGATGTGTGACGGTCGGGGCAATGTCAACATGAGTGGACAATGTGCCATGGGGAGGAACGGGGATGGGCCCAATTGAAAAAACATATATTGGCCCAACACACACCCAAAACCCAAATCGTACTCTATGCCCAAACAACACAATCAACACATGGCCACATCTACTCTTGACCTGCTCGAAGAAACACATCCAAGGACTACGCATAGCATGCCATAACAATATCGTTCATCAAATAGTCCATACACTCCAATCCAACAAACATACAACCTTTACTGATGCAATCACTTAAAACTCCAAACCTCACAACACAATAATCCCGGAGCGTCTCCTACAATGCACATTTACTACCATCCATTCCAAACAAATAATATGCAGTTCATTGAAAATTACATGTAGTCATGACAAATTCCTTGCCATAACCATTAATTTTTTTTATAAAAAAAACGCAACAAAAAAAACGCATTGATTCAAACCTTTACATTCGCGGGGTGGACATTCAACCCTCTTATGACCATTACACCCCTCATAAGAGAGGCCATACACAAACAATCAATACAAGCGCTAGAACACCTCAAAATACCACCATCCCCACCCACCCACCCACCCCCAACAAAAAAAAAAAGCCCATGTGGACCCACCTTAAGAGGATTCACCCCATGTCTTTGAACATGTTACTGAAAGGAGCCCACCCCTAGAAGGGTGGAAGTAAACATGCCTTGAAGCTTGGCAGAACATGATCAAGGTATATATGAACAAACTCCCATTCACATTGATGTGGAAAAACCATCGATGTTATTTTATTCCTCCTTGGCAACCGTGTTGACCATTGAGTGTCGAGTAGTTGATAAAATTTGAAAACATAGTCCAATATCGTTTAAACATCATGTGCCTTTATGGTATTTGTTTTTGGATCCTCACCTAACACCACACCAATCGAGTATAGGTGTCCAATTAGGAAAAAAAACTGCCAATGTTCTTCTTTAAAATAAGATTCATCTTTCTACTAAAAACATTATCATGGCATGTGTGCTTTCTTCCCTTGACATTTGATCCCTATGGATTTCCTGGCTAAAAGTAAGTTGGGATGACAATACTTGTAAACATATTCATAAGAAATGTCATGAAAAAAGTTACAATAGTGACATAAAACACCATATGACACTAAATACAACATTGAAATTTAGCACTTTATAATTGGCAGTGAGTTGGAAGTTCTTGAATATCATGGTTATTGTATTAAAGTGTGTATTGATACCATGCATTCACCTATATAACTAATGACCGGTCCAACCGGTCCAACCGGTCCAACTGCATTGGTAGACACATGAGTTTGGTTCCAAGGGTTCTAGGGTTTAGGGTTTAAGCCACTCTACGGCTTCCTTTCACCTATCTATTAGAATGCGATATCTGGGTTGTGGAGTGGCAACACAATAGAAACTCCAAGGGAATTTTAACAAATTGTTTCATTGCGGACTTCAACATCATCTAATAAGTTAGGCTCTGCGGCAATCCCTTTACCGAGGGGGAGAAGTCGTGGATTGGAGAAGTGCTTGCGGCGAGATTTATACGGTGAGAATTTCGGATTGGACGGCAGAGAAGAGGAGTAGCAGAGGTTTCGGATGTTTGTGTCAGGTTTGTTTTTGTGAAAACTGCCGAATCACAGAGTAGGATCACAGGATTCAGCGGCAGAAGTGTTATCAAACGCAATATCAAAGGAGTGTTCTCTTGATGTGCGGATGCTGAGATGCTCGGCAAGATGTGTGGCAATTTAGTCGTCGGGTTTAGGATTAGGATGAAGACACAGATTGTTTTGGTGAGGATTTCCACTCCGTGTTTTGGTTTAACAGAATGAGCAAGAGCACATGAAAGACGGAATTTCGAGCTATTTACAATCAATGAAGTCTACTTAATGAAGCGGAGAGATGGTGACTCGAGAAATGGATGAGGCTCGAGTAAAATCAAAGGAGTATTCCTCTTAATGCGTGGATGCCGAAATAAGTGTCATGATGTTTGACAATTTTGCGGTTAGGGTTTAGGGTTAGGAGAAAGAGGCAGAATGTTTCATGAGGATTTACACTCGGTGTTTTGGTTTTGAAGAGCGAGAGCAGATGAAAGAGGAATTTCGAGCTAGTGACAAATGAAGTAAGTAATTGTAATGAAGAGGAGAGATGATGATTCGGGAAATGGAATAGGTTCGAGTTAATTAAGAGTAGTATTAGTATTCCTCTTAGTGTGTGGATGCTGACATGCTCGGCAAGGCATTTGGCCATGTAGTTTGGGTTCAGGGTTTAGGGCTAGGATAAGGATACAGAATGTTTTGTTGAGGATTTACAGTCGGTGTTTTGGTTTTAAAGAAAGAGCAAGAGCAGATGAAAGATGAGATTTTGAACCGGTAACAATCAATCAAGTCCACGTAATGAAGAGGGATGGTGACTCGGGAAATGGAGGAGACTCGTGCAAAATGAAAGAAGCATTTCTCTTGATGTGTTAGAGTTTAGGGTTAGGATAAAGAAACAGAATGTTTGATAAGGACACAGAATTTTCACTCAGTGTTTTGGTTTTTCGGTCGAGCAAGAGTAGATGAAAGAGAACTTTTCTTTGAGCTGGTAACATTGAAGTTAGTAAATGTAATGAAGGGGAGAGATGGTGACTCGAAAATTGGAGGAGACATAAAGAAAATCGACAAAGTGTTCCTCTTAATGTGTGGATGCTGAAGTGGCAATTTAGTCTTTGGGGTTGGGTCCGACAGTTGTGATAAAGATACAGAGTGTTTGGTGAGGACTTACATTTGGTGTTTTGGTTTTACAGAAAGATCAAGAGCAGATGAGAGAGGAATTCTCGAGCTGGTAACAGTCAAGCGTACGCAATGAAGAGGAGAGATGGTGACTCGAGAAGTGGAGGAGGAGATGGCTCAGGAGGCAACGCTGACTTTGCAAAGAAGAAGAGGAGGTTGGGCGGAAAGGGGTTGAGTTTAGAAGCATTTGGTGGTGCCAACAAGAGCAAGCCTGTTGTTACTGCCTCTCAAATACGTAAGTCTATGTTCTTCTATTGCAGTTATTTGTACTATAATAGGAATTAAATATAACTCATAAAGAATATGGACTACCTCTTGAATTGTGTCGCACATTGGGACCCCAATTGCAACATAACTTGATTCATTAGCACTAGCATGCGTCTCTTATGCCAAAAATACTCAGTGAAAGGAACACAAAACAAAACAAAACAAAACAAAACATCCATGTCGTGATAAAAATTGAAGTAACCCTTGGTTACTTGGCCAAAGTGCAATCTTGTAATTGCATTAGTGCATAGGAGAACTCCTCTTTAAGAAAGTTGCTCTGTTATATGTGTGCACACAACCACCTTTCATATCTCAAGTATCTAAGTGTTGTGGTGACTAACCATCTTGGGAGTCACCTATTAGCCATCTTAGCCGCTATGGGCAATTATCCAGATGTCGTCTGCGAGAGGTGCCGCCTCCCTGTCGTTCACATGGCCAGACAAACCCAACAACCAATACGAGATTGTTTTTGTATCTGCTGCTAGTGCTCCCCATTCTAAAAAACACCTTCTCAAATTTGGGACTCATATGGTCAACAAGACAAAATAACACAGTGAGGTATGGATTTTCAAGTCATGTGATCTCTATGACAACTGGTCTTTGCAAAGAGTAGATGTATATCTTTCTGGCAGTTCACAGATGTTCTTGAACTTTTGGTAACTGCAGGAAAGCAGCGAGAGGTTTACCAGAATGCTAAGAAAGTGCAGAAGTATCGCAAGACCTTGAAGCATCTATCAGAGGAAGGACATCAATTCAAGCCTCATGTCTCCCTGGATTTCCCAGCATATGATGATACCAAGGTAATTTTTAACTACTTTCACGCCAACAACAATATGTATTCTAACCCTGAAGGTGTTCCTTGGGAAAGGAAGTTGATCTTGAGAGGGGGGAAATCATTGAACATTGAATGCATTTAGACCCATAATAGGAAATGTAGGCATACATGACCTTCTAAAAACTCACACTTTGCATCACGATATACAAGGTTATTTTCTTTGGCAAGGTTTATCTTGATGTGAGTGATTGTGTGACAACGTGAATATCTAAATTGGAGAATGAACTTTTCTTATTTGTACCGAACTTTACAGTAGAGCTTGAGGGCCCATGACCATTGAAATTTAAATCTCTCATTGGTGAAAAATGCCAAGTCCAACCAATTTCACTTTATACTAGAGCTTGAGGGCCTAAGGGACCAATGAAGTTTGAATGGATGAAAAACCTACATGTAGTTCTACATGGCCTGCAATGGGTAATGGTGCATTGTCTACCAGATTTTGCATCAAGCCCACCTCAAAGAGGTGGCTGTAACACAAAACTGGGAGACCATGACACTTAAAAATCTCACAACCATGAGAACTTATTGTGTAGAAGGGCCACGTGAACAGGATGGTAATGAAATAGCATTCGGTTGAGAGGCTGGTCCCTTATGTCTTTACACTACACTTGAAGTTCTGTGACTGCACAGAATGCAATCTCAAGATTCCATGTACAGCCTTCGCATGAGTTTGAAGGGCCCTCACAATTTTGTGGTTGGCCCTTGGGCATAGTGTAAAGTGGCCCTAAGGATACAAGGAAGCCCTGAGACGGGGATATTGGTCTAGACAGGGACGGTCCAATACCAGAGAGTTATGTAGAGTGATGTCTGGTTCAACACACTGAGCACCGAAAGGTAATCCCCACCTAGGATTGAATAGGGTCTTGATTAATGTTAGTATGACACATGTCTAATTTCTTCAATTTATTTTTATTTACTTTTTTACTTTTTTCCAAACCTGATAGCACATTACAGTATGTTGGCAGCATCCATCAACTGGAATCTATCATGTCTCCTTTCTGTTCAATGCCACTTACCTTGTGTACACCTACAGAACTCGGGTGAAAGGCTACCGCAGACTGAGAACAAGGCTGAAGAACAACCTAGTTCATCGACAGGCAAAAAAAGTCACGCACTGAGATTAGGAAGAGGCAGCGGGAAGAAAGACACACAGATTGGAATCCATGGAAAGAAGCCATTGAGCAAACCAAAGGGTCCAACACAAGTTGAGAGGTTAAGAGAAGAGTATGAGAAAAAAAGACAAGAAGAAGAGGCAGTGCATAAGGAACGGCAGGAAGCGTATGCAAAGCAACAGGCGGCTCGGGAGAAATCAAAACAGGAGAGGAAGGATGTGCAAAACAAGTTGAGAAAGAAAACAAAGAAAGGGCAGCCAGTGATGAAGCACCGGATGGAGCACTTGCTTGATACTCTGCAACGACAGCTGCAGGAGTAGGATGTGGCATGTATAATTTGGTATTATTTCTTCTTTTTATGCCGAAATTTCGTGTTACAATGTAGTATACAATGGGTTAACTTGCAATTATATATTTTTGTAAGTTGTCTTGATTGTCAGGCTAGAGAGCCAGGTCAAACCCATTCTTGACAAAATATGTCAATGCATTTCTCAGGTCCTTTTACTAGTCCTTAGGAAACAAAATTTTGTAGAGTAGCATATCAGATGGATTAGAGTAACTCCATTGGTCAATTTGAGGAGCCTCTTGTGAAAAGTTAGATGGCTTTAAATAACATTTGCCATCTATGAGAAGTTGGTGATATGGTACGTCGAGGTGGATCCACTTAGGAGGTGAGCTCACTGAATGGATTATACTTGCTGGCTCTCTCTCGTCTTCAAGGCCAAGGAACCAAAAACAATACCTTTTTCTGGGGGATAGGTCCTGTAATCCATTTATTATATTTGTTCTGGCCATATGAGGCGAGCACAATAATTGCTTTCCAAAGGTGTAAATCCCTCCCACTATTTCTTTTGTATTGATGGTTAGGGCAAGCTTATCTCCACAAACAAGTATCTCTTGTAAACTTGGTGCTCACTTCGAAGTTTCCATGATACTTCAGACTTAAGACTTGCGAGGCACATTAATCACCACCTTTGACAAAATGTACCTGATTAGGAATGAAACGGGAAAAAAGCAAAAAAAAAACAGGAATATCAATTTGCATATCTGTGCATAACATGTAGGTAAGCAGATCTTTAGGTGGGCATGCAAATCATATCGAACAAATGCCTGGGTTTTGCCATCCCTCGTATTCATTCACTGGTAGTGGGTTTGTACTTGGTGAAGATCTGTCCCTGCGATTGCTTCAAGAATTGGTCACGATAGTCCTCTACTTGTAACTGTCCCACATGCAACAAGACTTCCACTTAGTGAATCCAGGGAGACAACAAATTTACAAGAAAAACAAGAAATGCCGCCAAATGCTGTGACGCAAGCATTAAATGGTGTCATTTGCCCTCAGATAGCATGTATGGATACACACAAACAGAGTAGTTCTTGTCGCATGTGCACACCTTGATGACAGTGAGATAGGTCCACCAAAAAAACAACAGAACTTGCACTGTTTCTGACAGTTATGTAGGCTATTGCAACCACAATTTCCATGCCAGAAATTGAAGAAATGAATTGATTTACTTTGCGATGTGAACAGAATTAAGTTCCTCAAAATACAGGTAAACAACCTCTGGAAAAAGGGTTCTAGCTTCCCTGTTACCACTGAGTCTTCTGGAAGAGTGTACAAGAAGCTGTAATTAGTAGTGGATAGTACCATCATATGATTATTCTGGAAAACTTTTTGCATCTGAAAAGGCTCATTCCTGGTTAATTCCCACATATTGGTTCAGGTCGATCTTCCACTTTTGTCATAGTCACCAATCAGAAGGTTATTAGCCAACAACCAATGCACTGGGAACCGATTTCTTTTGTCCATTCTGTGTAGGAGACATTTCACAAAGTATGTGTGGTAGATGGGACTTAAATGGTTGCTTTTTCTGACTAGCCCACTGCTCCTGGGATACGAAACAAACGATTAGTATGAGATAGTTAGCGAATCCAAATCGAGGCCATATCCACTTTCCTCACAACTCATGTATATCGTACTCCCTCCATTTCAAAAGGATTGTCCGTGTTCCTACCTAACTTTGGCGAGATTAAGGCTCGTTGACCATTGACCGAGTAGTTGTAAGTATGATTCTTAAAATAGAAAACAACTACTCCAAAATGCCTCTGAAGTTGTGGTGTCGAAAGACTTCTTGATGATGAAAGTTTGGCGTGAAAATATTTGACTTTGAGCCTCAAATTTCTAGCCAGGCAGATAAACCGGACAATCATTTTGGGAAGGGAGGGAGTATTTATTATCAGAGTGAAGATTCTTGTGCTCATCAGGTGGTCATACAAGTCCCCCCAATTATGTTCATTATTGAGTCAAGAATGGTTATCAAATTTTGAGCATATAGTCCAATCTCTTTCAAACATGTCTTTTTGGTATCTGTATATGGCGCCACACCTAAACGCTTACCACGAAGTACATGAGTTTGATTTAGATAAGTAATTGAGTTAGGCACATCTACCTTACTAGGTAATCATTGGGTCACTTTACATGATAGTCAAGGGACGTGACCGCGAAATCATGAGGGCCCTTGAAACTCATGTGAAGGCCGTAGCATGGAAATCTGAAATTAAATTTTGTGTGGTTACGCGCCTTCAAAATACAACACACATGCATGCTCGATTGGATTTTCAACCAAATGTTAAATCATTAACCTCCTTATTCATATGGGTCCTTTCATGCAACGAGTTAAAATAAATCAAGGGTTGTGAGATCTTGAAGTTTGATGGTCTTTAAGTTTTGTGTTAGACCCACCTCTTCAAAGTGGGTTGGATGCAAAATCTTGCAGACCATGAAACACTATTTGTTCCTTCCATAAAAGATCACATGTAAATCTTTCATTCATTCAAAGTCCCTTGGTCACTTAGGCCCTCAAGCTCTCGTGTAAAGCGAAAAGGGATGGTCTTGACATTTTATACCAAATTTAGATTTTAGATTCCACTAGTCACAACAAGCCTCAAGTTGTAATGTAAAGTGCCCCTAAGGTATATGGACCTTATGTAATCAATCTCTTTAATTGAACAACTATATTTGAGTGGTATATGACAAAGTTCATAGCTATAAATGGACACCAAGAAGACATGTGCTACAACAAGATTGGAATATATGCTCAAAATTTATAAAGATAAGCATTCTAGATTCAATAGTTAACACAATTGGGATAGTCTATGTGATCACTTCAATTTGACCACTTATATCGTTTAGATTTCAACTCCAATTTTAAAATTGAAATGACTATCTTTGTAATTAGCAATTGCTAAGCAAATGAGACAAGACAATTCCCGAACACATCCCACATTCAAAATTGTATGTGGAGTTGGAAGTGGTCACAAGGGCCATGTACCTTTAATATCAAAGCAATTGATGTGTGTTTGCATGACAAGGGTTCCCAAATGTGGAACTAATGGTACCAACCAACTTACCATGATATCTATCAGAGTAAATTCAAGTATCTGAGTACACAGTACTATTGTTAAACACTAACTCAAAATTATTATAGTGTCTCTTTCTTGTGATTAAACAATAAAATGTAATTAACATCGATGTTTCTTTTTACACCAATGTGAATGGGAGCCTATGTTTTCTTGCCTTATCATGTTTTACCAAGCTTCAAGGTGGGGTTGCTTTTTTGTTTTGTCCTAGAGAGTGTTTTCTTTTTTCTTGTGACTATAATCTCTTGTTGCACCAAGGATTCATGACAACCATGTAGGTTGAAGGTGAAACCATTGGGAATGCTTTCCAAGTTGAAATTGGCAGTGGTGTGTGAGTTGGATATGGAATATACCAAATTTTGACCAGTATATAGGTGTAGGCTTGCTATCAATGATTAACATCAATATTGGTTTCCAAGAACCTACCCATGGGTAACAAAATTGAAATACCAACCAAATGTTGATATTTGGTGGGTATCTCAAGGTGATAGAATCTTTGTATGGCCAAGTTATTATTTGAGTCAATACCATTCTAAAGTATATTAATACTAGCCAAAGAAGCCAAGACTGAAGCCATGGAAATCACCACCCAAACCACCCTAAATTATAAGAAATTATATATATATTGAAAGCTACTAGACACAAAACCCAAGAAAATACATAAGACTCTACAACACTGGACCTCGCCACACACCCGGACACCATTGCAAAAATAATATACACAACACAAAAATAATTTTTTTCATAGACAAACCCCCACCTGCACAGATCCTACAAACTGCCCCACTGTGTGTTTGTGCACCATTAGACGATACCCATGGCATACTAGAGATGGCTTCACACTAGACAAAAGAGCCCCACCCAACCCACACCATTAACATCATCCTTCACTAGAATCGTATACGAAACCTGCCTCAAAAATCTCTCCAAAGGGAAATTCCCGGGATTGGACGGTATCCCAATGACATACTCAAAGCATTACCCAATACTTTTCATGACATGTTGTACCTCTTCTTTCTACAATGCCATCTACCACAAGAATGGAAGCATAGCTCCACAATCTTCCTACACCCAAAAATAACAATAATAATATATCAAAAAAACCACAATAATCACCAACTACATACCAATCGCCCTAGCAAATAAATACTATTTACAAGTTATTCACTAGCGCACTAACCTCCCTCCTTACAACATTTGGTGAACAACACAAAATCCTACAACGCAACCAAGAAGGTTTCCAGTTCATTAGGAATCCCAATCTCACATATCACCAACATCAAACCCACGTATAGAAAAGATAAATGGGGAGCCAAAAATGAACATATAAGTTCCATTGCCATTGGTAAACTCCAAACAACAACTTCTCCACATGGATTACCCAAACCCACATTCTCATCCTAAACAATGTCCTCTATGACCACAACTTACTACTTATAACAAAACTAACACGTAATATTCAACAAGGAACCATTAAAAAAAGAAAAGACAAGAAAAAGAAAAAAGAAAAAAATATTCTTGATAACCAAAAAAATCAGACAATCACAAGATAGAAGGTTTCTACATTCCAGCCTCAACATCCCACACCTCAACCTCCAAATCTAAGAATGTAACCCTGACAAAGATAAAGTAGCCACCTCACTATCAATCCAAAAATCCCCCTCCCCTTTTAGCACAAGTACATGACATGAAAGGTAACTTTCAAATCTCTACCCCCTTGTCAAGACTAACTTGGCACTGGGGAAAATATTCAATCTACATGTCAACACCCTACCACACTCTCTGCCTCTCCCCCCCAATTCATAACCGCCACATACTTCCACCAACAATCCTAGAGAACCTTACGTAAACCTTCCAACTTACACACTCATATTTCTCTAGCCCACTTACATGCCCCACTAACTTTTCACAATATCATTCTTTGTATGAAAGAGACAAAAAAAATTGGCTCACTAGGCCCAACCTTCTCTAACCAATTCGCAAGAAATGGATATGCTCACATCACTAATATTGTCCTCTTCCTGAAAGTCATAAAATGGGCACGACTCGGAAACTACACCAACCCAACGTCCACCACACTAATAACCATTACCCATGATGATTGGTCTAACAACAAAATCAACCCACTCACAGGAAAGGATGTCACCCCTATAATCATCAACCCACCCCTCACAATGCAATATCCCCCATCCTTGACTTTCCCTTACTACTACATCAATAAAGAACCCCTACTCATCATAATCTTAATCCTCTCCCACACCCCATACCACCTAAGTTATCCACTTTCCTAAACAACCTACCTACTCCACTCCTCCATGTCTGCAATTCATACCCACCATACCATCAATACAAACAATTTGTTGCCTGCCCCACCTTTTCCCACCACATCTCCTTATACCAACACCCCTCTTCTTCCCCAGCCATAACAAACATACATCCTCTACGATTCCCACCCACCCAATCCTACTACACAAACAACTCCTTTACACCCCCGGATGGGGAAGCAAATGGTAATATCACACAGTAATTTTGGTGTTTGCTTACATAGATACCCAAATATCCTTTGAGCCGAATATACATAGTATTACATGTCATGAAACTCACCAAAACTCCCACCATGGATACATTCATTTTCATAGACATTCATAATAGCATACACCTACTCTTCAACCACATATAAACCCCTCCTTCCCAAATAGCCACCCAGATAAACTACTCATAGCCCAAATTGTAAATACCATCAAACACTCACACCACAAACATTGCCATCCAAAATGTCCGAGCCCACCCAACCATCCTAGGCAACGATGAACAAACATACTTGCCAAACAAGGTGTAGATAAATTGCGCATTATGACCTCTCCTTGCTACTTTATTGGACATCAGACACCATATTGGCCATCAATTCCTCCAACCTCCACACAACATGATGGCTCAATCCGAAACCTCAAAGTTACATTTCAAAAGAATACGAGAATGCACTAATCTCACAAGCTGAAAATACATTGCCATACGTTGATGAATGGCTCTCCAATACAAACATCCACTTAAAATGGTCCAACCTATAATGGGACACCCCTTGGATATCGGATGCACAAACCATGCAAGTCCTCAAATATATACATGGAAGCTATCTAGAGAACTACCGAAAAAAATACGTCCTAAAGCAAGACATATCTCCCTTATGCAACCTATGCAATTAACAACAATAGGATACATGCCTCCATCTGCTAGCATGTTGTAAAAATAAACATACAAACAACTTAAGGACTAATCGACACAACAAAGCAGTCGACGCTCTACCAAACACACTGCTAGCTACTCCTACTACAAGATGCTCCACCTTAATAAATGCTGGAAAAGTGAATAACCGCACTCTGGATAACACTATACCATCCTGGTTACTTCCATGCACCTACTACCTACCAAGATGTAAATGGCCCGCCATCCTACGACCCGACATACCTTGCCTCCTAGGAACCCTCCTACAACCAAACCATCATTCACACCAAATCCAAACATTAAAATATAAATTGTAGAAGTCATTTATTGCAACGATAGGTTCCCTACAAATGCCATCTCTTGCAAACAAGACAAAGCCATACTACAACCCCCTACTATCTCAACAAGGATGGATAGTACTACCAGCTATCATCATCAGTGCAAGGATGAGAGGCGCCATCCATACATCTACTACCAACAAAATTCACAAATTCATGGAAACATTTTCACAAGTTGCCATTAAATATCTAACACATATCATCTCAAATAAATGAAAACTTGAGAAAAAAACAAACACCAATCCCACTTGACTAACTTAGAATAACAACAACAACCTTGACAAATTATATAACACCTAACATATCATATATGTGCTACTTGACTTTATGCTAAACTACGGTCCACCTAAGAGAATAGGCATTAAGTTTTCTATCCATGGTGACCACGCGGACAAGAGGGAAGGTGACGAACAGACATCACACGTCAATGTAACAAAAATGTTGACGTTCATTTTATTTATTATGCTTGTAGAGCACGTAATTTGTTTTGGTGAGGCTTCTTCTTCTTCTTCTTAGTCAGCACCACTGACTCCTAAGGCATCTCCTAACAATAAGAAACTAAAAGAGAGCTTGCATTAGGAGCTTCCGGCACTTTGACACTTGGGGCTCCCGAAACCCCGAATTTTCTAGTGACACCAATTTCATAGCATAAAGGCATTTAATATCACCTTCACTAATTTCCCGAACCCACTATTAGCCCACCCTCACTAAATGGGAGAATCAGTGGACAAACACTGAAAAGCAACACATTGAACGGAATGTTTTCTACATGAATTTTTTGTTTACTTACAACAGAGTTGCCCAAAGTGTTCTCCACTTGGATGAATGACTAGTTACATCCGAGTCCCTTTGGATGAGAGCCGGCCGGGTGGGGCTGCCAGTGAGGCTCTTGCACTCTTTCATAGCGTAAAGGCATTTAATATCACTTTCACTAATTTCCTGAACGCATTCTTAGCCCACCCTCACTAAATGGGAGAATCAATGGACAAACAATGAAAAGTAACACATTGAACAAAAAAATTTACATGAATTTGTTTTCACAAAGGAGTTGCTCAAAGTACTCTCCACTTGGATGAATGACTAGTTACATCCGAGTCCCTTTAGAAGAGAGCCGACTAAGTGGGGCTGCCAATGAGGCTCTTGCACTCATTCATAGTGTAAAGGCATTTAATATCACCTTCACTAATTTACTAGACAAATACTGAAAAACAACACATTGAATGGAATGTTTTTTACATGATTTTTTTTTTAAATGTACTTACAACGGAGGTGCTCATTGTGCTTTCCACTTGGATGAACGGCCAGACACATCCGAGTCCCTTTGGAAGAGAGCCAGCCAACCGGGCGGGGTTGCCAGTGAGGCTCTTGCACTCTTTCATAGTGTCAAGGCATTTAATATCACCTCCACTAATTTCCCAAACGCACTATGAACGAATCACTGGACAAACACTGAAAAGCAACACATTAAACGGAATGTTTTTTTACGTGAATTTGTTTTTCTCCTTTTCTTTCTTTTATACTTACAACGGAGGTGCCCAAAGTGCTCTCCACTTGGATGAACGGCCAGCCACATCCACCGAATCCCTTTGGATGAGAGGGCTGCCAGTGAGGCTCTTGCACTCTTTCTCTTTCTCTTTCTCTCTCTCTCTCCCTCCACTCCGTTGACGTGTGCGTGAATTAAAGCTTGTCCGTGCGTCCATGGGGACAGCTAGCCAGCCAACCCACCAAATGATTTGAAGATGATGGCCCCTGTGTGGGCTCCAAGTCGCCCAAATAATGCACACACTGGGCTCTTTAAGAATCCCCGCCCACACCTTTTCAAGCAATTGCCATGGCCCCGCCATCGACCAAAACATAAACAAACAAAATTAAAACGCATTAAAATGCATTAAAAAGAGAAGCTCGCCAATGTGTGTGTGTCTAGGGCTGTTGGGTTGGTGAGCGAGCTTTTTTATGTCCAAGTCGTGGGGTCCCTACCTACCTTACCCCAATCGCTTATGCAAGAACCCCACACTCACAACAATGCTATAGTTAACATATACACTCTAGTTTACATCTTGACCTTTGACCTTGGTAACTTGCTTTACAACAAGTTTTGTGGGCCCTAAACCCTAGAACGCTTTTTCGCCCCCCCCCCCCCATTGGTCCTCTTGGTACATACGGTATTCCCGAATTTGTACAACATGAATTATAGATTGTGACGTAGATTTTTGGTAGATTTTCTCTTGGAACTTGGACACAAAGTGACTTGGAAAGCGTTTGATGAGGATCTCATATCGCATGGTACCATTTCATCGGACTTCAAGGTTTATACCCCTTTTGTAAAACGGGAGGTGTTTTTAACTAAGCCCACTTGGCTATCATGCACTAAACGAGTTTGCCAGTTATATGCTACTGTTCTCCCTCTTTAAGGTAGCGGGGCACATTCCCGCTTGAATTTCAGATTGGCATGTTCATTGGAGAGTTATTAAGGGGGGATCAATCTTGGAAGATGTGCAAAGTACATTGGAAATTGGACCAATTGGAATAATTAATTTTGGATTAATATTGAATTATTTATGAATTTTGGAAGGAGAACTCATAGGGGTACCCAAAACCACTCACCCCAAAAATGTACACCATGATTACATAGAAATTTGAGGTTGGAAGCTATAATGTACCTCTTGTTTGGATAGGTCTAGTGAGCGGTTTAAGGACCCGAGTGGGAATGTGCCCCGCTACCTTAGTATGACACGTTTGGGAAATGCAAAAAATGTCGTATTATCGAGGTGTCGACTTGTCGTTAATATGACAAAATTGTCGTACTATAAAGGGAATACAAAAACATAAGCAATATGAGCTTAAAAACATATACAACAAGTTTAAGCAATATAGATTGTATGAGATGATAACTCATAACTCCAAACAAATACAAATACTCTCAAGAACTCTTGGAATAAGAGTTCAAAGATCTCTGGTGTTGCCTACCTAAGTTTATTTATCATCTTGTCTAAATTCCCTATTAGCTTTTGAAAACCAATAATTTCATTAACAACAAAATGTAAAGAGTTGTCTAATAAGAAAGTAGACAACAATGATGCATGACGTTTAGCATCACTACGCTATACTGTAGGTGGAGCAACATCATCCACATCTACTGAATGAATATCAACATTCAGATGAAAGCCTTGTGCATAATTGATTCTCAAAGCAACATCCACCGACTCGTTAGTACTCAATTCTAGTTCAGTAATCTCTTCCCCTTCCATCTGAATGTAAGTCTCGATTGACATCTCATCATCACCCAATCGCAACTTTGAAATCATAGCACCAAGTTCATCTTATTCTTCTTGCATTCTATTCTTCCCCCTTTCGTTAACTAGGCCAAAGTCAACATTCCATGTTGCAGGTCATATACACGCCATCCTCCAACAATTCCTAACTATATGTGCACCCAACTCACTCCATACTTCATAACTCCACATGATAGCATGTCCAATGTTGGGCACCACCTTCTTTCAGCCCTTCAATGTAGCATCATCATATTGTGACAAAACCCACCGTAAAAGTTTCTTCTTGTACGGAATTTTGAAAGATGCTATTATACCTCGATCCAAAGGTTGAACTACGCTTGTAACATTGGGAGGAAGGAATACCAAAGTCATGTTGCTCAATTCCAAGGTTGAAAAACCACAAGACTTACCAACTTTGGTAGAGCTAACAACATGTGAAGATGCATTATCCAAAATCATAATCACCTTTCAATTTTAGATACCCTAACCAAGTCCATTCTACACTAGTAACCCTAATTATCATTAGGTTCCCAATGATAAGTGAAGTTCTCAATTAGTTCCCAAATGAAAATGGATGAATTCTAGATGTACATAACATGGATGAAAGGAATTTTAGCATTAATTCCCTCTTTAATATGACAAAATGGAGTTTCTAAAATGTCGTATTATCGAGTGTCGTAGTCATATTAAAGAGGGAGTTTTGAACTAAAAAGTTTGGTTGCACAAAAATGTGTCGTAATATCGAGGGTGTCATATAAACGAGTGTCGTACTAATGAGGTTAGACTGTAGCCAATGAGCTCCATTATGAGCCGTGGATGGGCCCCATCCTCCATCCAAGAGCTTGCTTCGCCTAGGGTTTAGTTGAGTGGGGTGAGCGGTGTCACCACTTTCTCCTCCATTCTTCACCCTCTTGGCCACCAACCTCTTGCTCTTTTAGCTTGTACTTTGTAGCCTCTTTGGTCATGTAGTGCCAATTAATGGCGCCGCCTTTTGATTGTAGTGGAGTTTAGGAATTTTGGGGATTAATATTCAAGTTCCGGAGTGGAGCGTATTGGTGATGCTTGAAGATGGCTTGTGGAGATTCTCATTTGGGGCTTGTAGTGGCCATATATTCCTTAACTCAATTCAACCTTGTCGGTTCCCCTTACAATGAGGTTTTTGATTCATGGAAGGGAGGAGTGGAATTCCAACAGTGTGGAATTGAGAGTTGAATTCGAGTAGTAGGAGATTTTGATACCTACTAATAGCATAGTATTTTGGAGCCGCAATTGCACCTTTGGATGCAGTTATGTTAATGCAAATGCCAACCTCCCTCCCTACTTATTTGTACTTGCATGTATGATTATATGAGTGATCTTTTTAAGCAATGATGTTCATATTGAGTATATTCTCTTATTTAAGAGGGTTGGTCCAATTTTTTTGGGTGTAGAAATGCACTAGATACTTCATGCATATGATGTTTCAACATTGATCATCTTATATCTATGCAAATTAGTTCAATTTGGATGGACATTCATGTTTTAAAGGGTTGGTGACCTAAGATGTTGCTAAGTGCTTGAAATGTATGATACGTGCATGTTGATCCTCTCATACATTTGCAAACTACTTGAAGTTGGAAGCCTCTAGAGGATTAAGGGGCTTAGGGCAACTTTTTTATGTAGCCAATTTCAACGGGCTTGTTCAATCTCAATATGTAGCCAACTTCCCCCTTAGTTTGCGGTGTGTGTGGCCACATCTAGAGTGCGAATATAAATTTGGGCCACTTATTCACTTATTGATTTAGATGTGGAGCCATTGTTCACCTTATCAAAGCATACATGGAGCCTTGAGTATTTTCCATGTATAATCAAAAGTTGCCACCCAAAGCGACACATAGGTTTTGTACAATTCATCCATAAAAGATTGCATGTTCATCACATCTACAACCAAAAACTCCAAAGAATGGCTCTACTATAAAACTTGATAGTAATTGGGCATACTCACGAGCTCGAGGAAGCTTGACTATTGGTTTTGGTTGGTCATCCACATCATTTCCCTCCATTGGCTCTTCATTCAAATCTAAACCCAAATAGATTTCTCTACCCTATGCCAAATTCACCAACTTAGCCATGTTATACTATGCATCAACAATTTCCTCTCCTAGCAATTGCATATATTCTTCAATAGGTATTTATTCACTTCCAAGATTCAAAGAGAAAATAAGACTTGCCAATTCATTTGTTGCTTTGTTTGTTCTCGATTTCTCATGTTCATTATATATGGAGAAATCGGCACTCCAATTTGCAAGCAAAATCTTGGAATCCTCCAATTGTTTTGTGTGATTTGGGAATTCATCTCTCTCCATACTTGAGAGCACCACATAATAGCTTGCCTTACATTAAGCACTATTTCCCTCACATCCTGGTGAGTAGTACAAAAATCAAACTAGGAGAGGACCCATTTTAATAAGCATTTTCTTATACCGAACTTTGAATGAAGCAATTATTCCTCAATTCAAGGGTTGCACCACATTTGTAACATTAGGTGGTAAGAAAGCGATAGTTTATTGCTCCATTGCAAAGTTGGAAAACCAAATAATTTACCCTTGCCAACATGTTTAAGGGAGTGATTAGCATAATTGTCCATAATTAAGAGCACCTTCTGCTTTTGAGATTTGAAATGTACATCAAGGCTCATCACCCAACTCTCAAATACATATGACGTCATCCAAAACAAGTGCTTTGCGAATCACCACACATAATTTGTTGGCAACCACATTCCAAAGCATCTTCGGCATAGAAATTTGTAAATAATTCATAGGTTTCAACTTGTTAGTACATGTCATGTTCATAGCAAGAGCAAGAGTGAGATGGTCCTTTTGAATATTAACATCAAAAATCTCTCCAAACGGACATCCAATTCCATGGTTGGAGACCCCGATTTAGTCTAGTGGAACCCAATAAAAAAAAAATCAACAACTTTAGGAGAATCAGGCTTTTACCACACCCCCTTGGTAAGTTTTGTGAACCAAAATCCAAATTTGAAGTATGCAGACCTTTCATGGTCATTTTCCCCTTAATTGGACAACTATGTTTGAATGGTGTGTGGTTAGGGTGGACGTAACAACAAACACCACAAAGACATGTGTTTAAGATGATTGGACCATGCAAGGCTCCTTTTTGCACCTGTCACAAGCAAAAAATCAAAAAATCAACTGTCAAATTATTGATCCCCTCAACCACTACCCATCACCCCAAACAAGCTAGTAACTTACTAGTAGGTTGTGGGAGAGGGGCCACCGCACATAGCCTTCTTCTCCCTCAATTCAAGATTCAAGAAGCAAAGCGAGGAATGAGTCCATCTCTCTCCACGTTCTTCAAACACCTCCTTCTTGGTCCTCTCCACTACCCTCTCAATTGTCACACTCCCACTCACAATTCTCTTACATGTGATTGCGGCAACCTCTTGCGTCTTGCATAGAAGCGATTGGCGATGCTTGTTTCACGGTGATCACGGAGTGTCGATTTGTGGCATGGTTGGAGTTCCCGCATCTTCTTGTTGATTTTGTGGAAGGAGGAGGAGAAATACTTCCCATCAATGGTGAAACCCTAGGGCTCTTGTGAGGCTTGGCATATGTGGTATATCGCGGGGTGGTGTTAGGTTATGGTGCAAGTTGTAGGAAATTGAGCTTTGGCCATTTGACAAAGAAAATTTCAATGTCTTGATAATTTGTGGGTGCCTCAAGGTGGTAGCTAGCTAGGAGTTGCCGAGCCTCATACTTGATTAGCTGATGATCTTTTTGAAAATTGATTAGTTGGAGCATTTGGCAATGTTCAAAAATATCGTATGGGTTCATACTATTGCGAAAGTAGATGGGAGGCCTCTCGAATCCCTCCAATTGGTTTGGTTTCTATTATTCGTCATGTTCAAAATGTTGTTGAGAAAGAGCGTGCAAAGAATTGGATAATCACTTGCTTGAAGATCTTTTATTTTATAATAGTATTATTAGGATTGAAAGAGAATGTCAATTTCTACAATTTTTAAATACTCCTGACATGCCTAAATGAAGAGTATGGATCCAACACCACAAGGTCAGTTGCATTGGAATTTTCAAGAGCTTTATTGGAGCATTCGAAGCAAATCCCACATTCTGATGCATTATTTTTTATTTTTTATTTTTCTCAATTTCTCAATTTCTCAAAAAAAAATTCTGACACGTCTCATAAGAAGTGGGTGCGCATATTATTGGTCCCTCTAAAAGATCAAGTGTATGTTTTTTCACCGTTACCTGAAAATACCAGCATACAAGTTTATGTTATAATCTTCGGAAATTGGACAAGTGAACGACTAGAATTTTTTGTGAATGTTTCCTAACTCTACAAAGCATCCATCCGTGCATTTGGATCTACCATAAGAGGTGCAAATCTTCTTTAAAGGGTTTCTAAACGAGACCACGGGTAGATCACTCTAAGGCATTTTTGTGCACCACGTGCGGCTCGGGGTTTTTTGTTTTGGGGCTATTTACCTTCAAGGGCTGAATTAAAGACTCCCTATAATTACTTAAATTTCATAAATGGCCCATTTGTCTGCACCCTTCCATTACTTATATTTTCCAAGTCACTGCAATTTTTTGTACTCTATATTCCTTTTAAGTAATTTTGGACAGACGGAAATCCCAGTTATCATCCATCCCCGTGAGTCCTAAACCCATTTACATACCATACTAAACATACCTTCTAGGATCCTTATCTTCAACCCCTATATTAATTTTACAAAAATAATGGCCCACGTTTTATGTCCATCTAACTTACTTATAATGGGATTGTCTACATTTAATGGCCCCTTCATTATTTGGAATTCCCTTATAATTTTTATTTCAAATGATTTTAATCCTCTCTATATTATGCCGCACGTCGTTTTTAAAATGCACTAAGTGATCTACTCGTGAACGAGACCGAATTGTTTTAGAGCCACTTCACACACGAGATTGAGAGCCCCTGACCATTACACTTCAAGCACTCTCATTGGTGGAAAAGGCGGAGCCGGTCCAAGTTTGCTGCTTCACACTACGCTTGAGGGACCAACGGAGTGAGTAAGTGAATGCAAGGTGGATGGTAAAGTCTACATGGATGCCTACATGGCATCAAATGGACCACGTTTCATGGTCACTTGGACTATTTTCAAAAACCACCTCTTGGAAGTAGGCCTACCACAAAACCATTGGAAGACCATGGCACTCCGAACACTCACAACCATTGGTTTATTCTATTCTATCATGGTGTGAGGACTCGCATGAATAGACCTTTATTGAAAATAGCACTTGGTTGAGGGCCTGGTCACATATGACTTCACACCACACTGGAGGGCCCGTGACCACACTACATGATTTTGGAGGTGCCTTGAGACGGCCTTCGAACACATTCTGTTGGGCTCTCACAATTTCACGGTGAAGTGGCCCTTAGACGATTCTGGTGCAATTTCGCTCAGTGACTGGGGAGATTTTTGGGCATAATCGGTTGAGATCCTAACATTTGCAAGTCCAACCGGTTACATGTTGACATTCTCCGGTTCTCCTTCATTAAATTAGGGTATATTCTATAGATTCCTCTAAAGCAATCGGTAATTTTCCTGGAGTCTTGAACTTCAACCGGTTATTTCTCAAACTCAACCGGTTCATCTGTAACTAACTGCCGGTTCTCCCCTGAACATCGATTTCGCTTCGGCCCTTTCAGGTGTTAAACTGACCGATTTAACACCCAGCTCACCCTTACACCACTCAAGACTAACTTACCGACCTGCTCCCGAGGTCTGAACCGCTCCACTCGCTTTACTACTGTCGTTATTCCATTCAATACCGCAACCGAACCCAGAAGTTAGTATAAATAAACGACGAACGACTGCACATCATCAATCCTAATGCGACCCCCTCCAAACACTGGTCGCTCGCAGGCCACAGCAGGCCTGGGTCAGATCGATGTGCGCTTGAATTAAAAGGGTTAAGTTAAGTGGGTATCCCGAGGAGTTAGCGTGAGCTTAAAGTACTTAAATAGAGACGCATGCACGAACGAACGAACGAATGAATGAATGGGAACCAACCAACAACAACTACTAAGTTAGTGTTGGAGAGCGTGTCAATCCCCACAAACTGATGAGACGTGATACGCTCACCCTGCCCTGCCTGCCTGCCTGCACTCACATAATAATAATTCTTCGGGAAGCAGCAGCAAGTTAAGTTAGTAGGATCCGAAGCCACATGAGTCCCTTTTTGCAGGCCCCAGTGCCCTTCCCCAAACCTGGCCGTGCAGCGTTACAAGAGATCTGTATATAAGAAAGTTATTTGGCCTGCCGCCCCTGTATCTCAACTACTCCATTCACTGCACGCCTTCCCGCCTTCCTGCCCGCCTTCCTTCCTTCCGTTCTTTCCAATCCCCAGACCGGTGATCGGGGAGGATTTTGGGTATCCTAATCGGTTGAGATCCATCCGAATGTTTGCAAGTGCATGGGAGTGTTTACATGTTGATGACATGATCCTCTGGGTTTCCTTTACTGGATTGGGGAATGTTCTTATAGATTCCTCTAACAGGGTCGGTAATTCTCCTGCAGTCTTGGTGAACTTCAACCGGTTAATTCATTCTCCGACTCGACCTGTTCTCCCCGATCATAGATCAGGGAGGTTTCTGGGCATAATCAGTTGAGATCCTGGTGTTTGCAAGTCCAACCGGTTACATGTTGATGACATCCTCCGGTTTTCCTTCGCTGAAATGGGGTATATTCCTATAGATACCTCTAACAGGGTCGGTAATTCTCCTGCAGTCTTGGTGAACTTCAACCCGATGATCGGGAGAACCGGCAGTTAGTTACAAAGGAACCGGTTGAGTTGGAGAAATAACTGGTTGAGTTGGAGAAATAACCAGTTGAAGTTCAAGACTGCAGGAAAATAAGTGATCATTTTAGAGGAATTTATAGAATATACCCCAATTTAATGAAGGAAAACCGGAGGACGTCGTCAACATGTACCCGGTTGGACTTGCAAACACTTGGATCTCGACCGATTATCTTATGCCCAAAAATCACCCCGATCACTGCTTCAACCGGTTATTTCTCCAACTCAACCGGTTCATCTGTAACTAACTGCCGGTTCTCCCCGATCATAGATCCAGATCTCCAAATGGCACACCAAAACGGAAACCTGCGGGGGAAGGAGAGGGGAGGGGGGGGGGGCTTTATTGCACATGATTCTACACCCCCCCCCCCCCTTAAATATGCATATTCATGAGATATTCCAAACTTTTGATGGAATGTTTTTGGTGTAAATCTAATACATTCTCAAACTTCAAAACATCAAATGAAATCTTGTTTTATAATGCAACGCATTTTCTAGTGGAGGGGCGGCCTCACCTCCCCTTGAACAGAATGCTAAGTGAAACACTATGTTGAAAGACCAAGACATGGTAAAGTTTCGTGGCAGCTACACCAAATAGTCCTATTAGTGTGGGCCACGATAATTCTCTAGAAACCACAAATTTAGTTTTCAACCCACACCAAATCTTTAGGTTAAAGTTAGGGTGGGGCCTGTTGATTATGTTTGTAGGAAATTGATGTAGGTGAAACATTAACTTTTTTTAGTTGTGTTCTTGAATTGATACTCAAGGTGTTGGTTGGAACTCTTCAGGATGACTTGGGGGAAGACATGGGGTCTTTGGTCCACATTATTTCCACTACCCTAACTAGAAAATTAGCATGGCATGCATTAATTATTTCCACAGTAATAGGAACATTTAGTGTATCATGGGGGAGGATGAAAATGTAGCTACAAGCATTGTATACATGGTCTAGGACATCTTCACAATCGCTTGGAAGGAAGGCTCTTACACTAGGCCATGGACGACTACTTGGATTGTCAGTGATGCCCCTTGTGACATGGCTAGCCTTGTAAATGTATTGCCAAATAGCATTGTTTTGTACAACATATTTCCATGAATTATAACAAACATTAGCAACACATACATAGAAGTGTGTTTGTTATATGAGAATGTGAGCCTCAAAGCCTTAGAGAGCATAGCAAGTTGTGCTTGCATCTTTTGAACTCCACCATTGTTCAAGTAAGCCTATGTATAGCACTGCAAGATGTGAGAGAGGAAGGTTATGAAGATGCACATCACATGTACCAACAACTTGCCCAATATTAAACATGTAAGACAAAGAGTTGTGAAGCACTATGTAATTGGCTATGAGGTATTTAGCATCTACGCAGTCGCCATTCCATATGTTCACCATAGATGACATTGGTAGCCAGAGTCCACGCCATCACAAAATCCACGAGGTGAAAAATGATGGCAATCATCCTTGAAGAGCATCCACCGATAACCGCCAAGGATCCAAATAGTGCATGTTGTAGACATTGAACATTGCCGCAATTGCTTTCAATGGGTGGATGTATAAGCTTGTGCTCCGTTCTGGGGATGAGCACGAACACGTCACCCAAAATAAGGTACACGTTGCCATCACACCTCAACTACAACCATGATGATAGTCATGTTGCCCACCATCGCATGACAAGAAAAGACCACCATGCTGGACTTTGGACGCGACAACCTCCACTTATGCGGCCAAAGAAAGTTTACACTAGGACTTCCAAACCATGTTACCCCCTCAACATTATTCACCACCTCACGCCCCCATAGACGTAGTGAGAGGGTAAAGTTATGCTAGCTTGGATCCCACATGGGCGAACCTCTGCTTTTGGTTGCATAGGGTAGTTACTATACCCCCTGCATCGTAATGGCCAGTTGCAGGTGGTTGCTATAAACACGATTTCTTCTAGTGTACTTACCAATGGCATTGCAATTGGGTCACTTTTGTTGAATATTCAATTGATTGGAAGGAGTGTGTATTGTTTTCATTATAGCATGTGCAAAGTGGTATAGTAACTATAATGACCTAAACAACATCCAATTAGCAAAGCGCATGCAACAATGGCTATGATGTTTCGTAGACAGTTGATGGGGGGAAATTGGTATGTAATAAGCAAGGAAGGGTGAAGGTTATTTGTAAAAAATGCGGCAGTAAAAAAACTCCACACCAAGAAACAACCAAGGAATGGAAAACAATTGGGTTAAGGAGAGTAAGTTTCCAGAGTAAAAACACAATTACACCCCTCCACCTGTATATTACCAGGGAACGTAATGAATTGGGTAAAGGATGACGCCCAAAATAGTATTAAAACTTGGAACATGACCAGAATGGGCAGCTTATGATTTGGGCAGCCTAGAATGTGTCCCATTCCACACAAATCAGTGGATGTCCTTTGGGAGTCATCCCATTTGAGCCAATAGAATTGTTAGAGACCCTATAACCATTGATATTACAAGGGATGACAACAGCTCAAATGGACCATTTATGTTGGCTGAAAAGACCCTTGGTTTTCTACTACGCGGATTCTCCGTGTGTTGTTTATTTGGGTGGTTGTCATTCTTCTCTATGTCGACGACGTTGTTCTGCTCTCTAAATCAAGATATGGTTTACAAAGACTTATGAACAAACTATCTGAGCTTTGCACTTTTTCTAGCCTTGATGTCTAGCAATTTGTTTAAGACCATAATCTTGGTCTTTGGCCGCAACAAAATGAAATTAAACCAAGAGGCTTTTTACCTAAGCAAGGGCCAAATTGAGATAAGCCATGAATATAAATACCTCAGGATTGAGTTCTACTCACATGATCACTTTGAACCATCAAGTAAAAGGTGAAGAATTATAGGTATGAAAGCATGAACGGGCAAGTTAAGGAAGAAGTAGCAGTTGGAGTTACATGTTGAGAACTCAAATCACATTTATTCAAGACTTTGGTGCTTCACATATGGTCCTAAACTTCTTCTTCTTCTTTTTTCTTCTTTTTTCAATGATTGGAATGGGTTTCATCCAAATTTCAGTCCCTCCATGACAATAATTGTAAACTTATTCATCAGAAGTGTCAAGTGCAAATTTACCACAGTGACATTAAATGCCATATTACACTATTAATTACAAATTCTAGTGCAGTGGCTCTGAAGCCCAGCAAAGTTTGGCACTGGCCCCCTACCAATGACACTGTTGTGCCATTGTTTATTAGTACAGCAGTCGTTTTGTGCAAGCATCGGGCAGAGACAAAATTTGCAAAAGTCCACAAGCTCAAAGTAGTGTTGCCATTGTCCATTCCTTGGGCAGACGCTAGTCCTCCCCCTCTGAGCTTTCAAGAGGAGGTGGATAGGGGCCGGGCCCCGCGGTCCGGCACCTCCGGGCAGCCCCCATAAAACAAATCTAATTTTTTTCAGACTCCGACCGAAAATTGTTGTCCGCTTCGCCCGACTTCGAAAATAAAATTGCCCTTGCATTCTTGAAGGTTGCTTGTCCATATATCCATATTGAGTGCACTTCATTTTAAAGCTCTCTCTCTCTCTCTCTCTCTCTCTCTCTCTCTCTCTCTCTCTCTCTCTCTAAATAAGCAATTGATTGGGATTTCATTTTCGAAGTGAAATTGTCAATAAAACATGTAATTAACTTGGAAGTCAAAAATATTACAATACCCTCGTTAGCACTAAGGTTTAGGCTTATGGTCCATAATCACATTTATAGTTACCCTTCGGAAATGAAATCCTAGTCAATTTGCTTATTTACTATGTGAAAGCAAACATATATATTGGATTTTGGATCTTGAAGGTGAGGTGCACTCAATACGGGTTTCATGGACAAGCAACCTTCAAGAATGCAAGGGCAAGTGTGTTTTGAAGTTGGGCAATACATGCATCATTTTTCAATCAGTTTCGTAAAATTTTCAATTTCCTTGTTAGGGTCGGCCAAGGCGTTGCAGGTCACGGGCCGTGGCCCTTTATCCCAACTTGGATCCCTCCCCCTAAAAGTTTGTAGGGGCAGGTTTAATGTCCGCCATGTGATTTTAGACCATTTTATAAATTTAGGGCCTGATTTCTTCTTGACGGTCTACACATACTTGACAATCTTTGGCAAGACCAACTATAAGGTAGATGGATCTTGAATGGTTATTTTTTTTCCCAACTAGCCCACTTCCCTAGGATGTGAAACATGCGATTAGTGCAGGATGGCTAGCAAAATCCAAATCGAGGTCATAGCCACTTTCCTCAGAATTTTTGACCTCATATGAATATCTTATCAATTATCAAAGCGAAAAGTCTCATGTTTATAAAATGGTTGTATAGGTCCTTGCAAATATGTTGACCATTGAACCTAGAATAACTATTGTATTTCGAGCACATCGTTCAACTTCTTTTAAACACATGTCTTTTTGGTGTCCACTCTTGAAGCCACACCAAACCACATATCACTCTTAAATATGGGTGTCCGATTAAGAGAAGTAATGGAATTATGCATGTCTACCCCATGTTGAGATGTACACATCTTGAGAAGTCAAAGTGAATACTCTCTTCCTCGTTCTATATTGTCAGCATACAGTCCGATCTCATTGTATTACATGTCTTTCTAAAGTCCAGTCTTATAAGCCTCAAACCTTGTCATACACCAATCAATTATACGTGTATGATTTATCCCTATTTTTTTTTTTAATTCTTCCATAAAATGGTCAAGAAAAATCATCTGAATTCAATGGTGTAGCAAAGAAAGCACAAACCTCTAATGATGGATACGGTTGTACAGATGGAATCATTACAGACCAGGATCATTTACACAAAATTTCAACCGTCCACGTGTCTCAATTCAAAAGATTATAACGTAAACGTGTATGACGATATGGTCGAGCAGAGGTAGCTACCTAGACCCAAAAAATCCTTCTCAGCCTCTAGGGTTTAGAAAGAGTGACCACATAAGACCCACATGCCTTCCTTACTAGGGGCTTTCAGCTTGAGCCTCTCAGTACAAATAGGAGAACGGGATAAAAATTAGTTAACGAATCAGGACTGAGGTTAATTAGATAAATTGTGGTACAAAGTTGTACTTAACTTATTAATACGCGTTTTTTTCAGCCAATCGCGTTCAATCACCTCACACGTCTGACAAACAAGTCTATTGCCAAATAGACTCGCATGAATTGACTCTGCTTTTGAGGACACAAAAGAAAGGAAGACGGGGCTCCCTAAATACCCCCGACGAGCGTTGCAGGTGTCAGGTTCGGAGGCCAGGTTCGGTGGGGTTTATTTTTCTGGCCCTCCCCGTTTTAGCCACTTGGTGACTTTTTTGGTTTTTTTTGGCTAAATTTGGGTCCTGCGGCCCCAAATTACCCTAGGGAGCCCCTTATGAGATCCAATAAGGCCCCACCCAATTAAAAAAATAGGGGGCATGTTTTATGCCAACCCTGCCACCCCCTCCCGAACCTAGCCTCCGAGCCACGCTCGTCGGGGGTATTTAGGCAAATCCAAGGAAGACAGTGTCTGTCCAGGCTTACGGCATGAAAGCCCCATTGGACTTATCATCGGTGGTCCCGAAAGTGGACCCAAAACTGCACAACACAAGACCTTAGAGCCCGTTTACACCAATGGCATTAGGCCATGGCTCTTAAATGATCACGGTACCCTGTTTTTTGGCGAGACCATAGAGAAGTCCATGGACTATAGTCCAAAGTCTTTTGGAAGGCACAAGTTTTTAGTGTAAATCTAAATCTCCGCAGCAACTTCTGTCATGCCTACCTTCAAGAGTTGTCTTGGAAAAAATCCCCAGGCCAACACTATCCATACTTGGTCATGTGAGATTCCATGTAGAATTTTTTCATTCACTGAAGATGTCATAGGATGTGGTCCAAACTACCCTCATGTAAACGTAAAGTGGCAGGGGGGGGTTGACATTCTCAACCAATGAGAATTCAAGGATTCTTAAGAGCCATGGCCTAATGGCTTTTGTGTAAACAAGCCCTTAGTGGTAGTTCGCTCTACCTTATAAACTATCTACTCTCAAATCTTTTGTATGTTCTTAAAGACAAATCAAACGTTTCTTAACATTACTTAGTTGAGCATCAATGTACCGTGGGGCCGTAAACTCCTCAGCGTTGTGCCCTTATTGTTCTAGGTTGTCTCCACATTTGGGGTATTCTTAGCTAGAGTGTCATAGAATAATAACCACCGACGGCTGGTCATTAATATAAAAAGTAGTGTTGGAATTGCAGATTTTATAATTTACATTCAACGTCATTGTGTGGACCTAGTAGGAACGACATAGAATATTTTAAACATTGACTTTCATGTCAAACATGTATAAAATGTTTTTGTTTAGTTATGAAAAACTAGGAATTGTGTTTGGAGGTTTGAGGGGTCCACTACCGACAACCTCCCCTCCCTCCTTTTAGAAAGAGACTGAAGACGAGAGGTCATGCAATATTATGTTTACGTCCTTGACAAATAGCCTTCATAAAGCATACAAGGCCACTGGGACCCAAGATAGAGAGGATGGCGGGTCTCTTGGGTGCACACAGTGGTACTAGATAACCCCATGGAGAATGAAGTGTCATGCATGGTCAACAATACCAACATTAGGCCCACCGATGTCCCAAGAGATCCTAGAGTTCAATACACTTTGGCCGCTTTCAACATGTTAGGTACTCTACCATTTGTCAAATCTATCGTAAGTGAGGAGTAAGTGCAACTACTTATTACAAATAGACTTCTAGCTTCTAAGACACTTGCATGAGGTCGATGAACAAGACATTAGGGCTTGTTGGACTAGCAATTCTTTAGGGATTAAAATGCATCATTTTTCATGATATTTGGAGGTTATAAGTATATTTTAGTATCCCACCCCTTTCCCTCTATTTTCCCCCATTTTCTAGAATTGTCAATTGTGAGCCACCCAAACCGCTCGCGATTTGACTTAAGGCTTACAATTCAATAAGAAAAGAATTTAGTTGTTAAGAATTATATTAATATCGACTAGTTAGTATTCTTAAATGATTGGACAATACACAAAGACTCGGCACAACGTTGATTAGATGAAAGCATCGAACGAATGAATGCATGAGCGGACGACAAAATATTCTGATGAAGGCATTGAATGGATAACAACGTATACATATGAAAACGTGAGCGGATGAAGGCGTGGGCAGATGATGACGTATGCAGAGGAAAACGTCGAGCGGATGAAAGCCGTTAGATGAAGAGGGCGGCGAACGAAAATGATAGAAGTTGAGGGTTCAAAGAAAGATAGGTAACTTGGAGTCGGCCATAGATGTTGACCGTTAGATTTAGATTTAGGTTTAGCCAACATTCTGTTGTTATATAGGGTTTAGGGTTTAGGGTTTAGGGTTTAGGGGTTTAGGGTTTAGGTTTGTTGTTGTATTGTTACTTGTAGAGGATTTTGCGGCGCTTGAGGCTTAGAAGCATGAGATAGATTTAGTGGTTAGAGTCTAAATTTGAAACTAAAACTATAAGTTTCGTCTTTATTGGAATGTTGGCTTGGAGGGTGGCAAAAGGTCATCCATTTGAGTACTATTCCTCGGAAGGGTGGCTTAACCTTCAATTCTTTTACTACTCGGCCAACCTAACCAAGGTTGGTTGGTGTGGAATTTGTTAGAATTTAGAGACCTTGAGTCAACGCCTTGCGGTAGCAATTACTAGGTATGATTGATGAATTTTAGATGAACTGATAATGATTGGATCGGATGAAGAGTGGTTTTGTGAGAGATGAATTGATGGACTTAAAATAAATTTAAAACAATTTGTACGGATAAATGTAATGCATTTTGATGATTGTAAGAAAATAGAAGGTCATTATTTAGAGGCACTAGAGTAGTCCACTCATCCGGCTAATCTTGTGGGTTGTTAGTTTGGTTGGAGTAGTAATTGTCATCAATACCAATCAATGAGCATTGCAAAGAGAACAAGTCGTTGCCACTACAATGTAGATTTGTAGTGTCCAAGTCTACTGCATGATTTATGGTATTTAGAATTACAAATTGTTTGAAGTTGTGCAATGCTATAACTTTTCTTTTAAAAATGTAAATCAAATAAAGCCATTTATGTTGTACTTATGTCCATGCAACCTATTTAGTATTCATTGATAAAAAATGATAATCATAATAAGAGTTTATAACATCACATGATTAAGTGGTACTATTACCATAAGTGTAAATATAGTTTTGATTACCAAAATCCTACTTTATAATGGCAGAGATATAATGACAACGACCCGTGATCCTTGTAGTGGAAATTATTTTTACCACAACATGTGCCCACTATATTAAATTGTAGTAAGAAGGGAAATGTGGTGCATGTGGCATGGATTTAACTATGTGGAGATGCTTTGTAAATTTTGCAGCATTATTGATAATCTTAGTACACCACATTTATTAAATCCTACGATGGAAAATATCCTCTTTTTTTTTAAGCTACAACACATGGATGGGGTGGTTACTAAGGCCAAAGGATCACAACAACCATGTTAATTGTCTTGAATATATTAACTTGTGTATGATTGATTCATTTTGAATTCTTCTCACTTAACCACTTGGTAATCTTTAATGCTAATTATAGAGTCAAATAATACTTATAGATGACATTTATGATCTATATAAGAGGTTCCCAATGGTTTCCCTTCCAACTTACATGCTTGTCACGAATCCTTGGTTGGTACTAAGATACTGTGACTATGTCTGCTTTTGTGACACTAGAATAGATTGTTTACATCGAACATAACAACAATTTGGACGCTTGTTCTTGAGGGGGGACTTATATTGATTAGGTGTGAATCTGAGAACCCCAAAAACATGTGTAAAAACAAGATTGGAGTATGTGTTCAAAATTTACTAACCATTATGGATTTAGTAATGAACACGATTGGAGGGACCTATGTGACCACTTAATGAGTATGAGAATCTCCACTTTGATAATGGATAAGGTAGTCACATGAGCTCCAAAATTTATAAAGCAAATGGCTATTGGGCACGGTTTAGCTTTAGCAATCATCTTGCCCTGTTGTGTGTTTAATATCCTACGAGAAGTGGGTGCCAAGAGAAAAGTATCCATCTAAGCACATCTAAGTGATCTTGGATAGAGTATAGCCTACTCTATCTCTTGATGGCAAAGAAGGGAATATTGTTGATGAAGTACTTTGCAAAATTGCATAAATATCACCCTAGTGTCCATCTACATAAATAATATTTTGTGCTATATAACATTACTAAGTAAGGGTTGAAGGCCCACATGGAGGAGTTGACCATTCTTGCAAGGGTAATAAATAGTGAACAACAAGGTTTACCAACTGGGGATGTAAATGAGGCCATTGCAACTCATGGCGAGAAAATGCATTAACAAATCATTTTGGTTGTCAACCATCGGATTTCAGTTGTCAATTATCCAAAAACCGCAATCAAAAGCCTTCGGTTGACAACCAAAATGATTCACTTATGCATATTCTCGTCATGAGTCGCAATGGATGGTTTTAATGGACAAGTTTTCTTCTAGTGATCTTGCAAATCATGATTTTGTAGCAACAAAGCTAGCAGCTACAGGAGATGACCCATTCCAACCAGCAATATTTGCAAAATGGCGATTCAAAAGATATCTTATAGTAGAAATGCAAATAAATTACAATGCACCTCATATGAATATATTACAAAAACTTTAATTCACTTACTCTTAGTTATTTAACCATGTTAGGACGTGGGGTCACAATATACAGTCATACACTGACACATTTTACATGCATAACATTACTCTGTGGCGTGGGCCCTTAGAATATAACAATAAGATGTTGGGAGTTTAGTATGAATATGAGTCTCTTGGCGCAACTTTTTGAGCATCTCACTGTTATATTATGAGGGCCCACAAAATGAGAATTGAATGCTTAGTAATGGTATGTGGGCTTCACTTAGTTTGTAAATCGTAAATTTTATGTATTTATGTGTTTGAGACTTTATTATAAACATTGTCTTTGTCTAGGAGTAAATAGAAATATACTCATACTAGACATTGAAGTTCAAAATACTATGTATGTATTTGTATCCAAGGGCACCCATGTTGCATACTTGAACTCAATCTTCCATAATAGAAAAGTTTTTAGCTTGTTCAAATTGTGCACATGAAAATTAAGTTTATTATGAATAGGGTCACTTTTGACATTAATAGCTAAACATGAAAGTATGTAGCTCAAATACATTATTTTTTGTTTGGAGAGGCCCAACTTGGGCCTATGGGATGCTTTAGGGGTTAGAATCCTTCCTAGACCCACCTTTTTCTCCACTGCCAATGGTTTCCAAATTCTCCCCCACACTAAAACCAACTCTCCGCCCAATAGAAAATTTGAACCCTTATGAATTTTGCACATGATTTCTTAATAAAATCTTATAAGTATCTCACCTCTAGCTACGTCCCAACACTTGCCCAATTCCATCCCACTTTTGCCCGAAAGCAACCCCACTAACTCCCAAAACCACCATGTTTTCTACTCAAATCTGCCTCCACATTATGTGGGAGGCATTCGGAAGGTTCAAGGTGTGCTCTGAGTGATGGGATTCGGAGGCATGCATAGGGCAAGAGTTTGGGCAGGGGTTGATATTAGCACTCTCTATCTTAGGGCCGGTTCACACGGGGTCCCAAGTCTCAACATGAAGGCAAAGTCCCAACTTGTGAGGCTCAAGTAATCACTAAGTCGGATCTTGATTAATTTATGAAAAAACAGTCGCAGGACTTGGATTGTCCACCCAACTCGCAACACAAGTCCCAAGCCTCACCATTAAAATGTGTTGCCATGTAGGCATCCTAGTCATTGTTGGGACTTAGGACTTGGGACCCTATGTGAAATGGTCAGTCCCAACTTCCATGCTCTCAACAGTTAAGATTGCACGGATTGACTCCAAGTGGCATGGGACTTATGACTTGGGACCCCATGTGAACCAACACTTACTACACAAAAACCAACACTAATCCTAATTCCAACTTATATACACGAGTACGCATTTAAAGGCGTAAAATACATGATCATGGTAAGTAACAATTTGTTAATTTTAAGTTCAGTGTCCTTTTTGGTTATCTTCATCTTATTGTCCCCACAAACGTAAGATGTGGTCGGTTGCCCTACATGGTGTGAGACCAAACCGCCCACCCTTAAGCGTCCTAGTCCAGGTGAGGGAATGGATATCACACTCGTGTTCGCATAACTCCATCTTACCAAAGGTGTGAGAATTCAATACATTTCTCATCAATCCGTGTACACTAATTTATTCCATAACAAGGTTACAAGTGTTAAAAAACACTCTTCTCTATGATGGCACTATTAGTGTACTCTATTACACCCCCACACAACTCAACCACAAGTCCAACCCCCTAATACCATCTCCTAACATCTTGTGGCTTTCACAACCTAATGACTAACTCCCTAGCTAAATGCTTCATACTAAGCCTACTTAGCTAGACTATAGCATAATGTATTCTCCAAACCACTAGCCCCTACCCTTAGACAAACCAACATTAACATCCACCCAACTTGCATTGGAAATTATAGCACCACCTTCAACTCTGTAATTCCAACAGCCCTCAACTCTGCAATTTCCGGCAGCCCTTCAACTCTGTAATTCCCGGCAGCCCTTCAACTCTACAATCTAGAGTCAAGAGAGAGCTCCTAGCTCAAAGAACTCAACCCCTTAATTCCCAAAGTCCCCTAGCTAATCCCCTCACTTAATTCTAATGATTCCACTAAATCTCCTACTAATTTCCCTACCTAATTCCACTAATTCCCCTACCTAATTCCCACACATTTTTCTAGTTCTTAAAGCTAAAAAAAATCATAGAGAGGAGAGGAAGAGAGGAGAGAATGAAGAGAGGAGAGGAGGAGGAGGAGAGGAGGGCACCCAAGACCAAAAACCCCTTTAGCATTCTCCTACTTAGTAGGACCTTATCCTATCCACTAAACCTTCACACTTTAAACCAACAAGAGCATGTTCTAATTCAAACATTTAGATCCAAGGACCTTCCTCTTGCTTCATCAACCACTACTCACTTAATCACAACACTCCCTAATATCATTAAGCTTCTACTTAAGCACACAAAATAGGCTTAAAGCCTAAAACATAAACCACACCAAACCTCACTCTTTTTATACTTTTGATTGTTTCAATAACACTCCAAATGCAATTCTAAATAAATTCTAACCATAAAACAAATACGAGCACTCATTTTGGGCTCATACATGGCGACCTAAGTTTGGGGTGTCCAAGGAGGTCACCGAGTGTAAATCCACATTTTCCGTGCAATAATATGCTTGTTTTATGAAGAATTTTGTTTTTCCTTGGGCAAATTATAGACACCCTTATATTGCTTAACTTTGTAAAACTGAATTATATAGAGAAGGATATCCTAGTCATAAATTATTTCTCTATGTCTATCTCGTTTTCTTGCATTTTAAGATATAATATTAATAACAACAAGAAGAAGAAGTTTTAGCACCATCTACCTTATTGCTTTGTAACTTCTTATGCCAAGTTTTTCCCTACTAAAGTGGATCATACCTTAATGGTTATTTTCTTCTAGACCAACCCACTTCTCCTATTGACACATGCGATTACACCGTTAATGGTATTATAGTCACTTACTATTTGGACTAATGTTGTGCTATAACTTTTAATTATAGATCTTCTTCTTTTTCACCGACAAAGGTCAAACTGGTTGTTTGGAAACTAGAGAACATGAATATCTTATACTTAGTAAAAATTTACATTAAGAATAAAATGTCATAGCAATGTGTAACTCCAAATAGTAAATGACAGTGAATGCCATATACGGTGTAGTATGAGATGGATAGCAAATTCAAACGGAGAGTTGTGGTCACCTTCCTCATAACTCTTAGAGCTCGTACGAAAATCTTATTCTATTGTCAAACTGAAGATTCTCGTGCTCATTAAGTGCTTATATAAAGTTTTTACCCCCCCCCCCCTCAAATTATGTTGACCATTGAGTCTAGAAGGACTATCAAATTTTGAGCATGTAGTCCAATCTCTTTCAGACACGTGTCATTTTGGTATCCGTTATGGGAGCCACACCTAACCACTTACCACTACCTTACAATCATTGAGCTTGCGACAACAAAAATACTGCTCAATGGTTGGCTTGTGGAATACGGCCATCAGGCTCTTGTCAGCGGCAACTTGTGTCTACACTTCAACTGGTTTTCTGGTCCTTATAATGGCTAAGTATTATTATTTTTTTCCCGGAGAGTTGCTTTGAGGAGAGAGAGAATCATCCTATACAAACGCACCTCTCATTCCATCCAACATAAAAGCCCTAAAATATTATGCATCCTAGAGGTTATTGTTTAAGAAAATTTGATTTGACACCCGAATTAGCTTTACAAACCCTAAATTATTGTACTTGAGGTCATTTGAGCTGAATCGGCAGCAAGCCAGTTGAGGGTCAAGTTTTCATGTTGGATGGACGAGAGGTACACTCGTATATGATAATACCCTCTCTCCTTACTTTGGGCTCCATCGTCCAGAGCTTTTCAAACACCCCGATTAAGGTAGATGGGTCTTAAGTGGCACGTTTTCTTTAATCGATCCCTAAATTTGATTGGTATGTGGTTTGGTGAGGACCAGAGAACAAACATCATAGAAGACACGTGTTTAAAAGAGATTGGACTACTCTTTAAATAATAATAACTACTCCACACTCAATAGTGAACACATTTGAGAGGACCTATGTATCCAATTGAGCAACCAACAAACATGCGCTTTTGATAACCATAACTAAATTAAGAGATGTTCAATTTTCAATATGGTTATTGCAAATGCTTAATCATGAATTTGCTAATATAGAAAAAATAAAATGAAAATGTGTAAATCTAATTGATAGAAGTTGGAGAACATGAAAAAATAAACCAAATAATATCCACATACCTTACCATGATACACTACCCATAAAATAGACGAGTCTTAGGGCCCCTAACGCGTGATGTACAAATCTTGTGATTTGTGGCGAAGGCACAAATGGTCTAAGTTCAACTGTACTCTAGACCTTGAAGCTTGAGGGACCAAAGAACTTCGAATGAATGAAATATCTACATGGTGTCCTACACGGCACCGAGTGGATTATGTTTCATGGTCTACTGGATATTGCGTTAGGTCCATCAAGAGAGGTCATGGGTTTAATGCAAAACTAGAGGCCAGGCATCACATCTATTTGCACATCGTTTGTGATGTGATGTGACAACCATGGGCCGCATCACATCTATTTGCACATCCTTTGATTGGCCTAAAATGTCACTACCAACATATGAGTTTTAGGCAACCGTCCTGTGTCAGTGCGAGAATTATGCAAATCTTCCATAGTGATAGATTTTGCAGATTTTCCAGTGCCGTAGGGCAATTATTGGGGACTACATTAAATATTGTATTTATATATCTCATTTTTTTACCAAGAAAAGGTCAAACTGGTTCCTCAGACATTACAAAACATAACATCTTCATTTGGTAAAAAAAAACATTAATGGCAAAAAGATATAGCATTGTATAACTCCAAATAGTATGTGACACTAAATACAATATTTAGGTGTACACCCTAACCTCCGTAATGTCACCCTCTGTAATGTCACTCCCTCTCTTATACTCCATACCTAGGGAACGAAAGTGCTCGATTTAAATATCCCTCCTTGTTGTCACATATCCCTCTCATATATCACGGGTTTTGACATTAAAAACAATCCACCAAAGAATTCAAACCACACGCTGGGATGCATCATATTATCATCATCGTCATCAGTATCATTATTGCAATGTTAACTTTATGTTATTCCATAATGTCACCTGCTACATTGATTCTCTATTATCATACATCCATGTTAGCACTGCAAACTTCTTTAATATCATGCGCACTTTGGTTGCCACGTGCATGATATTAGGGAGGTTAGAGTGTAGTTTGCTTATAGTGTGTCTTTGTAGCAAGAAGTCCTCCTCATACCTAATTAAGGTCCGTAAAGTTACGGAATTATGTCTCCTTGTCATCTAATCATCATGTGGGCTCAGGTGTAGGTAACTCTAAAATTAGTGTTGATCATTCATACGATCGTTCATAATTAGTGTTGTGAACTTGAACCCACCCACCAGCCCCATAATACCTAGTGTCAATGGATATGATTCTATGGTATTAGGTAGCCACATCGTAATGCAATGAAAGCCAACTATAACACAACAAAATTGAATTTGTAGGTCTATAATTGTCTCTTTAAGAACTTAGGAATTATAGTTGCCTTTGTAATAAGAAGTCGCTCCTTTTACCTACTTAGGGCCTGTTAGTTAAGTTACAAGAGTCCAAAAACCATTAAGGAATTTAAGCCAAATTTCAATGGGTTGTCGTAGAAAGACATTAGGTTGTAGGTATGTCTTGAGAAATGCTTATAAAGGCGCTTAAATTTTGTGACGGTTTCTATCAATTCAACTTCAGATGGTTCATTTTCAGGACTCATTACTACACTAAGGGCCACTTCACACACAAGGCTGAAGGCCCTTGACCATGGCGATGTAAGAGCTCTCATTGGTCGAAAAGGTGGAGACCGTCCAAGTTCACTTCACACTAGGAGGTGAAGGCCTGAAGACCCCAAAAAAAGTTCATGGATGAAAAGTCTACATGGAGTCCTACATGGCTGGTTGTGGATAAGGGTGCATGGTCTACCGGAATTTGCGTCAGACCCACCTCCAAGAGGTGGGCTTGACGCAAATTCCGGGAGACCATGACTTCTTTAATATTTTTTTCTAGCAGGACAAATTTTAGGACAGACTGCATGGCAGATTCCAGGACAGATTCCAAGACAGACAAACACCACCAAGTAATTATCTTAAATTGATAAACTTGGAGAAATATTATATTAAACCAAATCCTCCCCTCTTTTTCCGCCAACAAAATATGCAATGGTCCCGCAACATGGTTCATTCTCACTTCACACTATGCTTGAGGACCCAAGACTACATAAAATGGCTTTTCCAACACCCATGGTACGGCCTTTGGATGAGAGTAAAGGGTCCTCACCATTACAAGGTCACGGCTCTTGGCTCATGTGTGAAGTGGCCCTAAATCTGATCTTTAGTGTCCTATGGTATTTAATGTCACTATGGTAGCTTTTCGGATGACACTTCTTATGAATAGGTTTACAAATACTATCATGGATGATGGATGAGTTCATCCACTGGCCTAAAACCCTGCCTTCTCTTGTCAATAACTTGTGATGAAATATTGTCATGGATGATTGAGATTTGGATGAAACATCACTTAGTAAGTGACAGTAATTGCAACACTATAAATCTTTAATCCCCCCCTCACCCCAAAAACAAAATTATAAGGAATGACAAATAATCTTGGGTTAACATTTAGTGTTGGTGACACTATACTGTGGTTTACAATTAGCATGGAGCAAGACGAATCGAATTGGTGACACTTCTTCCAACTACCAAATGCATGTCACCTTATGTGGTGGCTCTTCTCAATTGACCCACCTAACATATTGAAGTAGTCTATGGCAAGTAACATTAGTCGGTTGGCTTGCAGTCAAGAATAGATAACCAAAACGAAACAAGTGTTACGTTAATATCAAATCCCGTGTTCAAAATATTGACCCCGAGGCCAAGAACTAGCCCTTCATTTTGGGTGCACCCAATTCAACGAGCTCGGGCCGTGTCATACCATGCATCTTTTGATTAAAAAGTTCATACCACCAAATCAGCCCGGCCTCTAGGTGTAAAGGGATTGGGGTTGATTTCAGCCTTTTGGCCAATCACAAGTGAGGATTTCAAGCCTCTTACACAATGAATTGGTCCGGCCTCTAAGTGTAAAGGGGTTGGAACCAATTTCAACCTTTTGACCAATCACAAGTGAGGATTTCAAGCCTCTTACACAACGAATTGGCCCGGCCTCTAGGTGTAAAGGGGTTGGAACCGATTTCAGCCTTTTGGCCAATCACAAGTGAGGATTTCAAGCCTCTTACACAACGAATTGGCCCGGCCTCTAGGTGTAAAGGGGTTGAGGCCGATTTCAGACTTTTGGCCAATCACAAGTGAGGATTTCAAGCCTCTTACACAATGAATTGGCCCGGCCTCTAGGTGTAAAGGGGTTGAGGCCGATTTCAGCCTTTTGGCCAATCACAAGTGAAGATTTCAAGCCTCTTACACAACGAATTGGCCCGGCCTCTAGGTGTAAAGGGGTTGAGGCCGATTTCAGACTTTTGGCCAATCACAAGTGAGGATTTCAAGCCTCTTACACAACGAATTGGCCCAGCCTCTAGGTGTAAAGGGGTTGAGGCCGATTTCAGCCTTTTGGCCAATCACAAGTGAAGATTTCAAGCCTCTTACACAACGAATTGGCCCGGCCTCTAGGTGTAAAGCGGCCCTTACTCCTGTGCCCAATAAGCAAGGACGATTTTGCCAGTTTGCTTCAATATTGCTCGACTGGAGAAACCATACATTCCACGCGCTGCTTTGAAGCCTTGAATGCTTTAACACTGGCCGGCCGGTGGTTCTCATCATGACGGGCATGGGGGTCACAACCCCGTCCATGCATGGCCGCTCATGGGAAGGCTCCCATTTGGCTTATTGTTGTTGTTGTTGTTATTATTATTAGCTTAGCTTACTTAGGTACGAGGTCCATGGCATCGACCCTTTAATGTAATCTACTCTACCACCTTTCCTCATCATATTATCCTACATACAAAGTTACCAACACTTATGTACAATAAGGTAGAAATACCATAACCCGTGAAAATAAGGTGATTCGTTCGCATTTAAGATGTGGTCTGACAATCGTGAGATGAATTTTTCCAAGATAGACGAGAAGGATTCGTGAAGAATGAATGCAAGTTGTTTCATATTTTTCCGCCCTATACAAAAACGCTACGATTTTTCAAAGTGGAAAGTTGTCCAACCCCCTACTCGTTCATTAGATTCTCCCTACACCGAACACGGTAATCTCCATTTCCATACAAGACATCGCCTAAATCGGTTACCTCATGAGTACATTAACACTTGACTGGCATTGGCTACACTAAGTGTACACACATTGAAGTTGCCGCCGAGCCAGGATCCGTTTTAGAAATGGCACTTCACCATTATGACGGCGGTCTAGTGCATGGCTAGAGGGTGGTTAATGGGTTATGGTATTTCTACCTTAGAGTTATTTGTAAAGTCTCTCAAGGAGGGACGGAGTTTTGGGTTTGATCCTTCTTTGAGAAACCTTTCTGATAGGAGCTCGTTAGCTTGTTGTATACTGGAGCCTATTTTGAAAGTTGGGTGGAACTTTAGGGACTTCTTCTTTTCACTTTGAGAGGATTTTAGGATTTGAAATGAGGTATGTGCATGGGACATGTTGTCTTGAGTTATGGATCAGCCTATGCAAGGCAAGGTTGGCCTAGTCGTCCTAGTAGGACAAGTTAGAGAGTTGATTTTTAATAGCCCAACACTACTCTATGTGTATGCCAAGTTTAACTTTTGAGCATTACGAAAACTCGGGTGACTTTATGTTAATTCTCGTAGACTCAAGGTTTGGGACCAAAAACCTGGTTTAGTTTGCTTTACTTTACGAATAACTCTAATGTACATAAATCTTTGCATGTGTGTGTATGTGTGTGGAGGCCACGGATACGTGACGGCCATGTATGTTGAAGGTAAAAATGTTGGGATCCCGTCCTTATAGTGCCTACAATTCATAGTTGACTAATAACCAACTTGAGTAGGTGGATGATGAGCCACACTCTCCTCTCAAAGGTTATCTACTAGTCCGTAAGTTTCACTCATCCATGCATGCATCGATAGGCCCATGGGCTTTGTCACAATGCTGCCAAAGTTGCCTTGTACATGACATCATGATTGGAAATATGTATATAAACCAATCAACTCATAAACAAAATATGAGAATAATCATAAATGACATTTCGCCTCCATAGATGAAAACATGTGATGATGAGTTTCGATAACCTTTTTTTTCTCTTGGATGAGCAATCAATTATGATTGGTAATAAGCTTGAGCAAGTGGATGATGAGCTACACACTCTCCTCTCCTCTTTTCTCCTCTCAACAAGATTGTTTTCTAGTCCATAAAGTACACTCATCCATGCATGCACTGATGGGCCATGGGCTTATGGGCTCCGTCACAAATTTTGCCAATGTGGCCTTGGACATAATCAACTCATAAAGTAAATATGAGACTAATCATAAACGACATCCCGCCTTCGTGAATGAAAACACGTGATGATGAGTTTTGATAACCCTTCTACTTTTGGATGGGCAATCGGTTACGATTGATAATGAGCTCAAGTAGGTGGATGATGAGTCACACTCTGCTCTCCTCTCCTCTCCTCTCCAAAGCTATCTTCTAGTTTATAAGTTACTCTTATCTATGTATGCATCGATGGGCCCATGGACTTTTGGGCTTTGTCATGATGTTGCCAAAGTTGCCTTGCACATGATCAACTCATAAACAAACTCTGAAAATAATTACGAACGACATCCCGCCTCCATAGATGAAAACATGTGATTATGAGTTCTGATAACCCTTCAACTCTTGGATGAGCAATTAGGTACGCATGATAATGAGCTCGAGTAGGTGGATGATGAGTTCTTCTCTCCTCTCCTCTCCTCAAGGTTATCTTCTAGTCCATAAGTTACTCTCATCTGGGCATGCAATGGTGGGTCCATGGACTTATGGGCTTTGTCATGATGCTGCCAAAGTTGCCTTGTACATGATCAACTCATAAACAAACTTTGAGAATAATTACGAACAACATTCCGCCTCCATAGATGAAAACATGTGATTATGAGTTCTGATAACCCTTAAGCTCTTGGATGAGCAATTAGTTACGCATGATAATGAGCTCGAGTAGGTGGATGACGAGTTCTCCTCTCCTCTCCTCACCTCTCCTCTCCTCTCCTCCAAGGTTATCTTCTAGTCCCTAAGTTACTCTCATGCTATGCTATGCATGCAGCGATGGGCCCATGGGCCTTATGGGCTTTGTCACGATGCTGCCAAAGTTGCCTTGCACATGACATCATGGCTGTAAGTACTAAGTATGTATAATGTACAGGTCTGTGTACTGCCGGAGAGCTTGCAGCTGTTCAGTTTGTCCTTGAGAGGCCGGAGCCTGAGCAAGCACAAGAGATCATCAACAGTCTTAGCCGAGAAGCAGGCAAAAAGGCAAGGCCCTGCAGCTACCATTCTCCAATCTCACTCGCTCGCTCACTCACTCACTCACTCAATCTTCCTCCTCTTCACATGATTCAAGCCTCACAAGTAGCTGTGTCAATGTAACTAGCAACCTTCCTCTTATTTCCGTCCTTCCCAACGCACCATCTTCTTCTTCTTTCATCACACCTTGGAGGGAGGGAGGGGGAGGGGAGGGAGCGAGGGAGCAGCAGGTAATTTAGATACCGGATATGGAGTCAAGGCGACAAGGAGGAATGGCTTCTGTCATGATGCTGCCTGGGAGGATGAATCTTGCAGCAGGGTTATGTGTGGGTGGCGGAGGAGGAGGGCACATTGACGATGCTTGATTGAGGATCATATAGTTGAGATATCGAGGGGAGCGCAAGAATAATAACCTGGAAGCAGGGAGGTATGCACTTTGTTATTGGAGCTTCCTTGGTGATTGATTGGTATGGTTGTTAATGGGTTGGGTCAAATCACCGTGAAGATCGATATAGGTACATATAAACGTTCTGATGTGAGGTTTTGATAGCCGGAGGTGATTTAAGACTTCAACGTCACATGTCACATGATCCTTTGATGGAATAAGCTGGAGGGATGTGGGTATAGAAGAGGTTTTTGGGAGTGGTTATGGTGGACTCGCTGCTTATTCTTCCAGCAATTGTTTTCACAATGCTAAGTGCAACTTGGATGGGTAATATAAATCCGGATATGGTAGTGATCGGTTGTAAATAGACATGGGCGCTGTTTCCGAGGCTGATCTGAAACCCTCAAACAATTCTGTAATCTCACATGTTTTACTCCAAATTTCAATCCAACCCACCCTGGATGTTAGGCCCTCCTCACTCACAATAGGCCCGGCCTGCCTACGCATGGGAATATGGGACATGGGAAAATGGATATGTGGGCTTGTTTGTAGATGCCATGAGAGCCTTGATGTTCCTTGCAATAGGATCATCTAAGTTGCTGTGAGCTTGTCTTGTAACTCACATATTCCGATTTGGTCCCTGCCTTCTCCCGGCAGTCCTCTATCTAATGACCAAGAAAATGTGGCCTTACATATAGCTACACTTGCGGACACTGTTCTCGGGATACATTGATGCTCATATATACTCCCCTCAATAATTCCCAAGTCATTTGAGAGAGGCTGGTGATGATCCCCAACCACCATGGTCGATTGATAACCCTCCTGCTGGAACTCAATGGCCGGAATCGACTTGGGAGCGTGTTTAATTAATTATCTTGAGAGACAGCTGAGAGAAACGTCGCGACAGGATAAATTACTCCTAGCATGCAGTAGTGATTTGTTTTGCATAGTCACGGATGATGTCCTGGGTGGTTAGCCGTTGAAACATGAGTGATGGGTGTCTCCTTGGCTTTGTGGAGTCAAAGTGGCCACGACCAACTCCAGGACACATCCACGAAGGTCGTACTAACATACAGCATCAAGACAGTAGCAGTGATGATGGCCGCCCCATAATGGACTAAAGGTCTTATAAACACTGCTCAAAACTTATCAACCGCCTCCCACATACGATGACTTGGATTCTGTAGTACTTCTGTTGTACATTATTCTCTTACTCTACACTCTCTTTATGATGCTGCAGGCCGCTCACGTATCATGAGTGTAGGGTGTGGAGAAGCATGACCGAAATTCGGCAAGCAGCGGAGGTTGAGGTTACGCCATGAGATGGAAATATTCCAGTTAATCTAATCATCCCCTGCATTCTTGAGCAGCGGCTTGCAATTGTAAGCTTCTTGTGATTTGGAGACGTGTGCACAGAAACCGGCCATGGTCGCCGTGGATGCAAAGTCAAGGGTTATGTTTGTCAACTGATCTGCATCTCCTGAGCAGAGCATATCCCAAATCTCTCAACAAAAGTACTGTACTGCGAATTAGTCATTGATCTTGCAATTTATCTGAGTTTGGTAGGGTTCTGTGTTTCGAGAAGTCTATACCAAACCAGTCATGGTCTCTGTAGATGCAAGGTCAAGCGTTTATGTATGTCACCTCTGCATCTCCTGAGCAGAGCATATGATGCTCAAAGTATCAGTAAAACTACACTGCGAATTAGTCACTGAGCTTGTCAATTTGGCCAGTTAGCTCAGCGATATATGTGAGTTGGTAGAGCATTTTGCGTTTGGAGAAATCTGGCCATGGTCGTCGTCGATGCAAGTGCACGGGTTATGTTTATCAACTCTGCAACGTCATGAGCAGATCATATTATGCTTAATGTGCCAACAAAACTCCACTACGAATTAGTCACTGACCTTGCCAATTCGGTCATTTTAGCTCGGCAACATATTTGAGTTGGTAGAGGTTCATATGTCTTGATGGCATTCCTGTAAATTCAGTTAGCACTGGTCTTGATGAGGTGGCCAAAAACTCTACTATGGGTCTTACGGAGAAGATGAAGAAGCCAAGGGTAATGAGGAGCTAGGTGGAAGTCTAATCACCAAGGACAACGTATAACTAGATGGGTAAACAAGTGGAGCACAGTCCTCCAGAGCTGATCAAATCTTTGAGCTCTGAGAAGTCTCCAAGGAGTCCCAGGTCGGCGAATTCCAGAGGGACATTCAAATCGGACAAGTATGAAAGCCCCATAGGGTCACTGAGCAAAACCAATGACAGCCCAAGGCTTTCCTTGGCTTTCAGCTCCAGCAGTGTGAATAACATAAGCCCCACCGGTGCCAATCATTCACGCAGCGTTTCGAAGCAACTGGATTTCAGCTCCCCTGGAAGCGTGTCTTCGAAAGGAGGAGGATACCAGGTTAGCCCCAGGGGCGTTTCTGCATCTTCGAAGCTTCAGCTGGATTTACTGAGTGCGGGGTTAGGCAACAGTCAGAGATTTTCAGAAAATGAGAGTGGCGATGTTGAATCTGTGGCGGAATACACATGTGGATCGATCAGTGTCGATGAGCTGCGTCAGATGGAGCAGATTTTACATGCCTCCGGTGGCCGGCTGGAGGAGCTATACAAGAAGGTGAATTAGTTAAATAATTCTCCTGCTACCCTCATGAATGATGATTGCCTATCCTCAATTTCCAATGATCCGACTGAGTGTTTCTTAGCAATTTTTTTTTCTGAGTAGTAGCAGCTGATGAAAAGCTTGATCATAAATTTTTCATCCTATGAATTCATGTCTATCCTCTATACCTCATCAATGCTCACATCTCAAGAGAGTTTTGGCATTTTGATCACTTCAAGATCATCTTATGCGTCCAACTTTCCACTGATCCATGGTTTCTGTAATTATGGGCAAGCCTATCAAGTTTCTCGTGATCAAAACAATGTGATTACTTATTATGCTGAATTGTCAAAGAATTCACTTCTATATTCGGTATGAAATTCTCAGTCGAAGTGGTCCGGGATATTTGCGTGACCTTTTTCCCCCTTTTTTGTTTTCTATTTTCTTATCATGCAGGTATCCGAATCTGCATTCAAGGACCACAGTGCAGTCTTTGAGAGCTTGCAGTGGGACATCCTCAAAGAAACTGGGTACCTAAGTTGGTTTGAGCTGGCATTTACCCTCGCGGGATATCTCAGTACGCATTGTGGAGAAGGGGAAGGTCCGACTCATCAGAAAACTGGGAACAAGTGGGCAGCCATCAAGACAAAGTCGGATGTGATTCTGGATCAGCTGGATGAACTGAAATCATGCCTTGAGGCCGACAGTGATATCTACAAGCTCGCTGCCGGAACCCTTGTGTATTGCTGCTCAGTGATTCAACATCTTGAGAAAAGGCCTGATAAGTAAGTATATGGCGCTTCCCAATTCCTCTATCCATCAATTTGTTGCAAAGGTTTCCATCAGCTATGGAAATCTTTGCGGGCAAGGTGCTGTGTCAAGTCCTTAATTATCAATAATTTTGTTACTCATGAGTATTCAGATGTCTGTTCATGGTTCAACATCTTGAGAAAAGGCCTGATAAGTAAATGGATAGCCCTTCCCAATTCTCCATTCATCAGTTATGCTGCAAAGATTTCCAACAGCTATGGAAATGTTTCGTACAAGGTGCTGTGTCAAATCCTTATCTATCAATGATTTTGTTACTCATGAGTATTCAGATGTTTGTTCAGTGGTTCAACATCTTGAGAGCAGACATGAAATTTACGGTATTGCACTTCCCATTCCTCCATTCATTGAAGATGCCGCAAAGGTTTCCATCAGCTATGGAAATCTCTGCGGGCAAGGTGCTGTGTCAAGTCCTTCTAATTTATCAATGGTTTTGTCGCTGAATATTCAGAAATTTAATGAATGGTTCAATATCTTGAGAAAAGACATGAAAAGTAAGTGCGTAAATAGCACTTCACGTTCCTCTATTCATCAAGATGCTGCAAACAGGTCCATCAGTTATGGAAATCTTTCCGCGCAAGGTGCTCTGTCCAATAGTACTTAAATTTATCGAACTTTTTGTTCTTTTTGTGACTGAGGACTCAGAACTTGGCTGTTTGGTTGGTGGGTTTCAGGTGTTCGTGCTTTGGGCCACGAGCAGATGGGCAATTCAAGCAAAAGATTGAGAACGCCACGCAGGAGCTCAAGTCATTACAAGATAACCTAAATTTTGCAACTCTCGCGGCAGTTGGGAACCGGATCTCTCACCCAATTTCATCCCCTCGAGTGCAGATGAAAAGAGCTGGACCTGAGAAACCCCCCACCATAGTGGGATTGGAGCCCCACATCCAGCACATAACCGAGTTTATGAAGAAAAATGGTGTGTGTCTGATTGGCATATACGGGCAATCGGGGTTAGGAAAAACCACCCTGCTGAATGAGATTGTGTCCAAAGTGGAAATTTCCGAGAAAAGGTTATTTGCTTATATCGAACTGAATGAAGATCTCCGCAAGCTGCAATCTTCGTTGCTGTTGCAGCTGGGAGGTGGCAAGAAGGACTTTACCAACACTGCCCAGGGCCGGAGCGCCATCCTGTACCAGCTGCAGAAACTCAAACAGCAAAACAAAGTGGTCCGGATTGCAATTGACAATTTGTTCGATGTGCGGTTGGTAGGGGAACTGTTCCCCCATAGCTTGGGTAAAGTGCTTTCAAATCACAGCTCGGTGTTGATCACTTGCTCATCGTTGGCGGTGTTGGGTAAAGTGGATCAATTGTGTCGACCTGCCATGCCGGCTTACAATTACCTCCCTTACAAATTACCCCATATGACGTCAGAGCATGCCAAAACGCTCTTCATCACCCATGCTTCCAATTCGGAGTCTGTCGTAAACACATTGCGGTATTCGCTGAATGGAGCGGTTTTATCCAAGTACGCAGAGCTGGCGGATAATTACTTGCCTCTATGTGAGGGTCTGCCCATGGCCGTGAAAGTGGTCGGCTCTTACTTTGCAAATCCGGTAAACCGGATGGACGAGAATTGGACTGCCATTGTCAAACGAATGAAGCAGGTGGAGGAGGAGGTGGAGACATCTGAGGATCAAATGTTTGCGAAGCTGATGGTAAGTAGGATGATCGACATTCACATTTCTACATGAACAGTATATTAGAACCAGATTCTGGGATGATTCTACGATCTTCTTCAGTTTTTCCAATCCCTGGAGAATTGCGCAATTTCGTTGATAGAAAAATAGCCCATGTCGAAGAAATCATGGAATGGAACATGGAATGTAATCGATAACTGGCTTCCAGGTTCAGATTCTTGGCTGTTTGTCTAGGCCTGCTAGTCCTGAGGGCTGAGGTCCTAATCACAGCAACTGCTGGTGCTGCACTTGATGCAGGACCCAGGTTGTGGATTTATTAGGACGATCTACATACAGGCACACGAAATTGACATAACTCCGGAATGATCCTAGTATCGTCCATAGTTTCAGTCCACATGAATGACTTTGTTCATGTGACAGTATCCGTGTCGTCTCCTTTTCCGGGGCTCACGTAACTACTGCATTTAGAAACTTGCAGCATTATCTTGTATTATTAATCTGTGAAATGGAACATGTAATCTAATTGACATGAATTGGCATCCAGGCGCACTTGTCATGATGGATGGGGGCTGGATCACAGACACTTAATCCCCTAGACCCCTAAACCCTAAACCTTAAATCCTACCAATCTCCGACATGGACCAAGTAATCAAAATGACGATTGGCATACGGGTGCAGATAATTTCTCGGTTGTTGTACAGGCTTGATCGTTCTGATGGATGGGGTCCTGATCATAGACACTTGCTGCTCCTGCATTTGATGCAGGTCATTTATGAAAAGCTGGAGGGTGCACAAAAGGAAGCTTTTTTGGACATTGCAGCCTTCTGCCGGTTCTGGGACTGGAGAACGGTGGAGCGTATAGTTGGGAAGGCCCAACTGGACACACTCGTGGACCTGGGCCTGGTGCACGCCAAGCTGAGAGACATTGACAGCTTCTCAGGGATTGCACATCTGACGCGATACTCGGAGCAACCCTGGAGAACAGATATGGTCATGATGCATGACTTGCTGTATGCAATCGCCTGCCGGCGAGCCCAGAACAATCGAGTGCACTCGGAGGATCAAACCCACCTGCCGGATCGACTCGTAATGGACAGTCCGGGCATGGTAAGCAAGTTAACTCTTGAAGGCCCGAGGGGTTAGGGCCCTTAAGTAGTTTCTAGGATGAGCTGTAAAGTAACATTTCCAAGGGTTTCTTGAGGACTATTTCAAGAGATCAGAACTTGTGAGGTGGCACCAGAGTCACCCGATCACATCCAGAGGGTTATATGCTTTTGGTCCTCCTATAATGAATTTAGAAGTGCATTGGTATGATTCATCATACCTAATCACATGAGAAAGTTGTTACGACTGGTTTATATTACAGATACTATGATTGGTGGAAAGTTGCAAGCACAATATGACCTTGAAGTGATCAAGCTGTGAAAATGTCTCTTGAGATGTGAGCATTTCATGAGATTATAGGATAACTATGCATGCAATTCCATTAGCAAGATTTTGGAGGTGATCGTCGATCTCAGTAGCTAATCTGGTGGGAAAAAAATGCCTTAAATCCACAGTAGCAAGATCCGAGGGACGTTTAGGCAGCGACCAAGAATATTTTGTAGGCATTCAGGGGTTAAATTCGACGCAAAAATGAGTGTTTCATCGCATTATACTGCATAGAACATATGATTTGGTCAGGCTGCTGTGATGTGGTTTCAATCATGTGATTTAGCTTCAAAGAGTTTCCTGACGGGCTGTTAACGTTTTAATTACCTGGGATTTTACAGGAGTTGACTCAAATTCAGGGGCTGTCTTTAATAACCTGCAAAGAGGCGCTGCAAGGAACAATGCTGGAAAAGATGTTGAACATCCGGACTCTCATCCTGCACGACATAACTATCAAAGGATTCTGCACCAAAATCCTGACGCAGCTCCAATTTTTTTACTGGGGCAAGAGTCAGGTGGCCCGGGATGTCCGCATACCCTTCCAAATGGGCCGCCTGAAGAAGCTGGAAATGGTGATTCTTCGTGCTGCAGAAATTGACCTTGCCATCAAGGTGCGCGTGCGATCCTCTTCTATCCACACTCACTATAAAATTGATCTTGTGCATGTGCTTGCGATGGCTTGTCAATTTAGCGAATGTATTTCAGACTGGGCTGCCAAATTGTAATGCCCTAGGGCAAGCAACTTGGCAACAAGCATAATGGTCATGTTTGGTTAGGAGCTCATATTGAAGTATAGTAAGTTGCAGTTTTCATATGAAAGGATGAAGTTATGGGCATATAATTGTACATGGAAATCCGAAGTGTGCAATGTTAAAAATGACGAAGGTCCCTGACTTTGGATACGAAGTCATTTTGAAGCCTTAGATTAATGAGTTAGTGATGCACTTTATCCTGTCAATTAAGTTGGAATGTCACCATTGAGGACTTACAGTAATGACTGTTAAACCTCTATACCCCGATACCTCTGGTGCGATACGCAAAGCCTGGAGAAGTTCTACGCATAAGTTAGATTTTTCTGCATGTGTAAGTTCAAAGGGTGGTCACTCAAAGCTGTTTGAAGTTGTGGTGGCCATGGCTGCTGGCCTCAGCCTGAGCTAATAGTTTTCTTACATTCCATTCACTGTAGCACAATGTGTGTGGTTCTTAATATCAGGGGCCAGTGATAAGATAAACTCCATCAGTGACCTCAAATTGTATTTGCTTTCTTTACCAGAAGAATATCGCAGGAAATTTGCAGATGTGATGACCAAAGACTACCATAGGGGGTACCAATCACTTCAGATTTATAGTGAGCATATGAAGTGGCATTGTGAGAAAATTGGGCAAGAGAGTGAAAAACATTCTTAAGCAGCTTATCTAGGTTCCAATGCAAATGGAGAAGCTCGTAGGTAATCCGGATAACGTAACAATGATTCCATTTGGGAAGCACCTCTTCAATTGGATCTTGGTAAACGGGAGTAGGCTTTGTGTCTGAAGATAGGCATTAACAATGAAATCATGTCAACTAAAGAGAGCTTGCTACTTGACTATGCTCGGCATCTATGCATGCCCCCAAGAACTTTCATTCTAGAAAATTTATGCTTGAAGCTAGAATAGATACAGAGCATCCTTTACACATGCTTAAGAATGCTAATATGTGACATACTTCCTCATCTATTAGGTGTTGATGATGGATTTCTGTTGGGTTGCATAACATTTTTAAGTAGGTTACTTAGGTTCTAATGCAAATGGACTAATTCTCAAGTAATCCGGATAACCTAAGAACGATTCCATTGGGGACCCACTTCTTCAATTGGATCCTGGTAGATAGAAGGTATTGTGTCCAAATACAGGCATCAACAATGAGGTGATGTCGACTAATGAGAGCTTAATGCCACTTGACTGTGCTCGATTTCATTTATGCATGTACCCAAGGACCTTGATTCTTGAAATTTTATTCTTGAAGCTAGAATAGAAAGAGAACGTCTTACACATGCTTAAAAATGCTAATATGTGACATACTCCCTCATCGGGCTGATACTTGATGATGATGGGATTTGTTGGTTGCAGTTTCCACCCCAGCTCAAAGATCTCACCATCATAGGATGCAACAACATGGACGAGCTTCCCGAATCGATTCTTGGCCTCACCAGCTTAGTAGAACTCCACCTCCTCAGCTGCAACAAACTCCAGGACCTAACAATCGCTTTCGGGAGTCTGAAATCCCTGCGTAGATTCCGATTGGAGAATTGTCTCGGAATCCGACAACTCCCCAAAGTGATCGGCCAGCTGACAAACCTGTACGAAATGGATCTCTCAGGGTGCACAAACATCACCACATTGCCCACCGAGATCGGGAACCTGGCGGGATTGCATAAACTCAACCTGTCACGGTGCAAGTGCTTGATCCGGGTCCCGGTGGAAATTGGATCTCTTTTCAACCTGACGTCTCTCAACTTATCTCAATCTGGGGTGACCTCACTGCCGCCGGAGATTGGAAAGTTGAGGCACTTGGAAATACTTTCCCTCTCCGGATGTGCCAGGCTCGAGAAACTCCCCAAGGACATCGGACACTTATCTTCCCTTCAGCAGCTCAACATTGGCTCGTGTGTCAGCTTGAAGGAACTTCCCCGGGAGATTGGGAAATTAAGTTCCCTCCGAAAGCTGTCGCTGAATTCATGCTCCTCACTTGTCAGATTGCCTGAAGAGGTCTACCATATTCTCACCCTGCAGGCCTTGGACTTGGACTACTGTAAACTGTTGGCCCATTTGTCATCCGAGATTCGCAACCTGCGGTCGCTGCAACGTTTGTCCCTCAACTGCTGCACGAGGTTGAACAGATTGCCATTGGAGATTGCCAAGCTGCCGTCCTTGCAAGTGCTCAACCTAGTTGGGTGCACCGGGCTGAAACCAGAGCTGCCGAAGGAATTGCAAAAGATGACTAAGGAGCATTCCGTGAAAGTGCACAGAGACGACGACTTGGTCATTCTGGACGGACCCAAGAATCCCAGCTTTAAGCTTTACAGTATGGCGTATTGAGGCTATAGATGGATATTGCACAAGCCAGCTAGATTCAATGTCAATGGTTTGAAAGTTTGTGGATTCCAAATCTCTCAAATTTTGGGCAAGCTGGGAGATTTCTTCATTCATCGACTGTACTCAAGTGGAAAGTGGAAAGCATTAGCTGTGATGCTTCAATTTCCAGATTGATTGGTCATACTGGAGGGACCCAAGAAACCTAGCTTTAAGCTTTACTGAACTAAATAGATGCACAAGTGTAGGTTTATGGGTTAAAAGTTTGTGGTTTGCAATCTAGTGTCAATTTTTTGCTCAGGCGGCTGGGAGGCTTCTTCATCGATCAACTCGAAACTCAAGTGCGTTGGTGTGGAAAGTAGCTGTGATTCTTTCCAGATTGGTTGTGCATGGGATCGATGGACGAGATATTCCATGGAGATTCTTGTGACCATGATGAGCAAGTTGGGCAAATTCTTTGTCAGCTACAATATGTATATAGGGTTGCTTAATTCCCCACATTGTGATAACTGGGGGAGGCACGCCGGCTGGCCACAGTCATGCATAGCAAGCAGGTAAGTAGGATCAAAATGTTTCGACATGATGGTACTCTCTGTTCAGCAAAAAGATAGAAAGGATGTCGAGTGGAGCTGGATGTGAATCACTAGGATTTTGGATGAGGTTTTGAACACTTTGTAAGGAACAACTCAACGGCTCTACAACATGATGCAGGTTGAATCGATGATTTTGTGATTCTTTTGCACACAACTTATGTAACATACACAATAGTTGTCAAGTGTTTGATTGTATTGTCGTCTTGGATTTTAGAGGGTTTGTTAATTAAAAAGTTCAACCTGATTTCAACACTGTAGAGTTGGTCCCTATAATTTATAGTTCATGCAGGAATTCTTCCTAGAATTGTGTCTGGTAACTACAGAAATCACAGAATGATGAGACTTGAACTTTGCAGGAAAACGCCTCCATTGTGCTACGTCTGGGGGAAAAGGATTAATGATTCCTGAAATGGATGAAAAGTGCCAGGAAGTGATTCTCAACCACTCAGATACAAATAAAAAGTGTATCCTGTTTTTGGAGGCTTCACAAAAATGGAGCACCCAAAAGTAAGCAAAACATGGACTGGTCTCTGACACCAATGGGTATTGTTAAGAGATATCCACTTGTTAGTTACATTGTAATTGGAAGGGACCACTATAAACAGGTTTCTCTTGCAAATTTATTCACACATACCATTGAAAAATGGCACACTAACTGAAAGCATGCAACGATTGATACTATTTACAAGTTGATGCCTTGTTGAAACTTGAAGAGTGGTATTGATGCCAAGTAGGCAATAGTGCTTGTATAAACCTTCATGATGTGCACAGAGGGTGCATAAAATTGCCTTAAATTGGAAAACCAATATGAGAGGTTCACTCTGGAATTATACACTCATGATTCGTTTCCTAACTTCCACCAATCCTCTGTACTTTGTGAGCTAAGCACTTCTGATCCTCATTTGAAAAACCTGGAGTGTCAGACCACTTGCTGAAGGGGACAACAGTGGGTATCTCCCTCCCAATTCCTAAAACCTATGTCAAACAAAAAGACAAGGTGGTGCTCATCCTCCAGCTAACTCTTTTGAGGTTACAGAGCCTGAAAATCCTAGCACAAAAATTGAAAGAAACGACACGACTGCCCAATTTGGCTCAAGTTTGGGGAACATCCACATGGAGAACTTCTTTACACTTCTCATAGCACATCCAAGAGAGACCCGATGCCGGCATCACTTTCAGGCAGCTGGCAGCAATGCCACTGTAAAAGCCTCTCAAACCTTCCTCCTCTAAGATCACTTGCACCATGTGACTCACATTTCGGGGTGCCAATCGTCCAGCCACTGCCCCTACCATGATTCTCTTCCTCACTACCTCTAATGGAAATGTAGCTGCACTTGATGCTAACCCTGCCACCCACATACAACAAATTGAATGGAGGGTCAGTGCTCATCCAGTATACATGTTGTAGACTTTCACTTGATAATCATAAGGTATTTGAGCCTTATGTGATCACTCTTCTTAACTTGTAGTTGAGTGTGGACTCCAAAACGACACTCGTTACGATTAGATTGGACTATGTGCTCAACACATATATATACCATTCTAGGTTCAACACTTAACACAATTGGGAGGGCCTATGTGATCACTAAAAGAGAACGGGAATCTTCACTTTAACCTCTTATAACTTTTGCATCTTACTTCTCAATTATTGAAACTTGAAATGACAATCTTCGTGATTCTTAACGGCTAGCCAGATGAGAGACATCTGTGGAGTTGGAAGTGCTCACAATAGAGCCACATACTTCCTATAAAAACTAGCATGTAAAAACATGGGCTAACTTGAAAGTTATCATTCAGAGGATTAAATACAGATAACATTGAATCAACAAATCTGATGGGAGTGATTTATTTTTACCTGCAAAAGAACCTATCAAGAAGGTCTCGAAAGAATCCAGGTGCGGTTTCTTCTTAAACTGTCGGTAAGACCTAGTGAGCGTGTCGTAGACAAAGTAATATGCTGCGGAATATGGCACAAGTCCTACCATTGTGGGGACCAAACCTCTGTACATAGCTCCAACTCCCTCCTCCTGTACTATCTTTCCAAACGCATGCCAAATGTTCCTGTAAGCTCCTGCATGTACCGTGAATCGGTCCTGCATCAAATGAAACCCACCACCCAAATCACATGATGGCCTTCAAGAAGCATCATCATACCATTTCTAACCATAAACCAAAGGCTGGCTGGGTAGGTGTTAATGAACCCTTAGAGTAAGTATTTCACAGCAGCATGATGACTACAGAATACCACACATTCTAAAAATAGATTTACCAATTGTGGTTACTAAACAACTATGAGGTATCCATCGTAAGAGTATCCTGCATCCTGTACTAATGTTTTTATGGAGATTACAGATTTACTATTTACTGTTCAAGCAACACTTAGCACCAAAGTTCATCACATCAATTCTACACACACCAAAGCCCAGCTAGCCAAATTACATAAACCCTTTTGAGTAAGTACTTCACGGCAGCATGATGAGTGCAGAATAGTACACCTCCTGATAAGAGGTTATACCGATTCTGAGCACTGGTTGTTTTTGAGATACCCACCATAAGGAGCACCCTGTCGTATTGTGTATTCAGAGATTAGAGTTACAGTATACTGTCCAAACACCACTTTGCATAAAAGTTTCATCACATAAATTCTACCCCGGAACTAAAGGTTGGCTGGGGAGATGACATTAACCCTTCGAGTGAGTACTGTACAGTAAACCTCTAATCTCTATTGAAATATTACTACAGGATGCTCTTATGGTGGATACCTCAAAATCAAACAGTACCCACTTTCAGATAAAACATATGTTATGTCAGGAGGTGTGGTATGCTGTACCATCACATTGCCATACACTGTCCAAACAATTCACCACATAACTTCTACCCCCAAACTGAAGCCTGGCTGGGTAGATGACATTAACCCTTTTCAAGAGGAAGTACAAGTACTTTACGGCAGCATGATGAGTACAGAATACCACTCATCGATTTTGGGATATTGTGGATTAAGAAATTACAGAATTGATGGTATACTGTCCAAACAACACTTACCATAAAAGTGGATAGATGTTATTCACCCTTTAAGTGAGTACTTGACAGTAGCATGATTAGTACAGATAACCACTCCTCCTAATAGGAGCTTTGCCACTTATGCACATAGATCATTCTTAAGGTACCCATCATAAGAGCATCCTGTAGTTTTGTGGATTAAGAGATTACAGATTTACAGTATACTGTCCAAACAACACTTAACCTAAAAGTGGGTAGATGACATTCACCCTTTGACTACTGCACACCAGCATGATGAGTACAGAATACCACACCCGTAATAAGAGCTTTACCAATTATGCATGGTGATCATTTTTGAGATCCCCACCAAAAGAGCATCCTGTAGTATTGTGGATTAAGAGAATACAGATGTACTGTATAATAGAGTTATCTTCTTACTCAACTTGACTTTCGGTTGAGATATAACACCTTCCATGTTTCAGTAAGTTTGCAGTGCACGCTTGGAGGTGTTGTGGAGGTTCAAACAAATGAACATTCTATATGAATTCATTGAGGGTCGAACTCATTTTGGCATGCCAACTTGAGGTGCTAAAATGAGCTTGGCCCTCAATGAACCAACATAGGTTGCTTGTCATTCAAATCCAAACACTACCTCCGAGCATGCACCATCACAAGTGGAGAAATTATTGATATTGTATGCAAAACGACCAATGGAGAATTGTAGGGGACCAACTCTGGACGAAAAAGTCCCATTGAGTTAAAGGATAACTCTATTGTATTCACTTCTTCTGCCTTCACCAAAAACTTAGTGTTTAGGGCTTTAGGGGTGAAGGTTTTCTTCACCTGAAGCAGAACCTGCTCGTGCCTTGGAGCATAGGTATGCGAGTGTTATTTGGTTACTTTTCTTGGTCGGACATCAATATTTGATTGGTGTGTGGTTAGGTAAGGATCAATGAACAAACACCATAAAGCCACATGTTTAAAAAGGATTGGACTACGTCTTCAAATTTCATTAACTACTCCACCCTTATTTTGAACACAATTGGGAGGACCTATGTATTCAGTTAAGGAATCAACGAACGTGCACTTCTGATAACCATAACTAAATCAGGGGAGGTCTGATTTTGCTTATGCTTCATTGTAGACTTGCTAAGGCAACACAAGTTTTGTAGTGTTAATCTAATCGGTAGAAGTTGGAGAACATGAAAAACGAATCGAATAACATCCACATACATTTGGTATAAAAGCTCAATGCGAGAGTGGTTTGGTTGAAGCAAGGTCGGGATTAAAGGAGAGGATATGGTGATGTATGTGTGTACCTTGAGCACTTCCAAGGGGTAACAAGAAATGGTGCTGACCACACCTGCCACAGCGCCAGCAAGCATAGATGGTGGCACCCATCCCACATTCAACTTCACTACTTGGCCCATCACATTGACCTGCGGAGGACCCTCGATTGCCCACCTCTTGTGAGCTGATTTCATGGCATTCTTGATAAACTCGAAAGTTGAGAGCTCGATGGCCTGAACTGGTGCACTGCGGAAGGCGTTGATTCCGTTTCCTCGCCATAAACCCCGCCAGCCATGGTTCGACAGAACCTCCCGAAGGCTCCCTGTTATGCTTCTTGATCCTACACCCACAATCAATCTCGTCCTGAAAAAGACACAAAACATTACCCGAAATGAGATGAGATGAGAATTCAATCCCTACAACTGTGGAATACACCATGGTCAAGAAGCATTGCCATGCAAACATTGCACATCCGAAAGGGGAATACATAAATATTCTGAGGTGTGCAATTTCTTGCTAGAAATTGGCAGGGGAAGGATTCAATATCTGGACCATCAACAGATTGCTCCTAAGAACTAGTAAGTTATGAATCCTAACCTCTCTTTAGAATACTTTCCGTCAAGGTCCGATACATTTTGTCCCTAATGGGTTCACCCAATCGGGATAGACATCGTCTAATAGTACTTGATCTTATACAGACATTCTCCGGAAATGCTGCTTCGAGAACATGATTGAGGAGTTTCCGAGAAATTAGACCATGAATCTTTACCCTTCTTCAGGATCCTCGCTGTCTTTCGAGTTCCCAAACACTTCGTGTCTAACGGCTCAAATCAATTCATATGTAACTCTCTTTTGTGTCCATCATCACGAAACCCTTCTGAAAATACTTCCATATAATATCGAAATTCTTCTAAAAAGCCTATTTCTAAGCAAATAATAGACAAGTTTCTGACAGATTAGATTAAACTCTCTTCAAAATTATCCTCCATCGACTTCCGAAACACTCTGTCCCTCTAATGACTCAACCCAATTAGTAATGACCTGTCTTTTGTGGTGTCTGTCATCATATGTTAATCCTCACGAAATATCTGAAAGTACTTCAATCAAGTATCGAAATTCTTCTATAAACCTGCTTTTAAAAACGATTGAGGAGTTTCCAACAAATTAGATTATGAATCCTAACCTCTGTCAACTTCCGGAACACTTCGTCTCAAGCAACTCAACCCAATTAACACGTCAGTGTCTTTACGTATAACATCACAAAACCCTTCCGACAGAAGGTACTTAATCTAATTTCAAAACTCTTCTATAAAAAATGCTTCTAAAAGATGAATGAGGACTCAGTTTCCGAGAATTAGATTATGAATCCTACATTCTAATGGCTCAACCCAATTAACATAGTCCATTCTCGTTTATGTATGTCATCACAAAACCCTTCTGAAAGCACTTAGATTAATATCAAAACTCTTCAATCAAAATGCCTCTAGAAAATGAATGAGGAGTTTCTGACAGATTAGATTCATGAATCTTAACCTCAAACGGCTCTAATGGCTCAAACCAATTGGCACAATTCACTCTCGTTTATGTCTGTCATCACAAAACTCGTCTGAAAGTACTTCATCAATTATCAAAACTCTTCAATAAAAACGCTACTAAAAAATGAATGAGGAGTTTCTGACAGATTAGATTATGACCTCGAACGGCTCTAATGGCTCGACCCAATTGGCATAATTCACTCTCTTATGTGTCAGTCATCCCAAAACCCATCTGAAAGTACTTAAGCTAATAACCAAACTCTCCAATAGACGTGCTTCTAGAAAATGAATGAGGAGTTTCTGAGAGGTTAGATTTATGAATCTTGACCTCAAACGGCTCTAATGGCTCAACCCAATTGGCATAATTCACTCTCTTATGTGTCTGTCATCACAAAACCCATCGGAAAGTACTTAAGTTCTCTAACACCAAACTCTTCAATCAACCGAACCCTTACCTACAAAAATACACATGCACATGCACATGCACAAGCACTCACCGAACAGTCTCGATAGGTGCAGTCAAAGTTTTGGACACAGCGCCTGCCACAGCGCCACTGACGAAGATCCGAAACTCCCTGCTCTTCATCACTGCATCACCCTGCAAAAATTACCCAGCTCCAAAACTTGAATTGAATTCATCGCGTGCACCTCCATTTGTGCAAACCTCGATCTACGACATTATGATTGCCGAATGGTGGATAAAAAGTGGTGGATCCGGGCCAAGCAGGAGAATGCTTGATGATTTGCGCAGGTAAAACTCACCTGGTTCCCCATTTCACATCTTTTGCTGCGAATTTAGAATTATTCTCCGACAGCTGCGAATCTTCGCGCGCAATCTGGACCATGAGGTTATAGCTTCATTTTGGGGAGTTGGGTTGTGCGATTGCACTGCAATTGAGTCCACCGAACACTCACCTTGCCTTCGGTCACCGGCATAGCCGGTCGTAGGGTTTCCCCTGCAGGGTGACGTGTCGGGCTAGGCGCTGACTCTGATAAATGATATTGCGTTTCTTCAATACCATAACCCTTACTATCCCCAGGGTTTTACATATCCTCAAGTGAGATTTGCAACCTTGCTTTATAAAACATTCATAAGGCAAAACTGTTGACACAAAGTCAAACATCACATCCGTACAGTTGGACCTTTTGGTAACTTATGACTTATTTTCAAATGCACAAAAGAATACAATCCTATGTGTACAATGTGCATAACATTTGTTAATGAAACTGAAAACTTTACGTTTACTTCATCAAAGTTGATGTTTTTTTTTTTTTTTAAATCTATTATTATGCATACATAATCATCTTGGTGATACAAACCAAATTTGAAAAAAAAATAAAATAATTAGCATTTCTTATGAATTATTTAAGCTTATCTCTTTGACATTTTAAATCTATATATAAATGTTAATATTATACACTTTTCTTATGTGATTCGGGAAAAATATTTTCAACAACTCTTCTTTGGAGATGAACACCATTCAAGAATGCAAGTCAATACTTTTCATGAATATAGTGATTCCGTTGGCAAATTTGTATAGTGGTTGGGATATTGACCAAGATCACAATGGGACATTAGGGGTTAAAACTAGGGGCCTAGGCAAGCTAGCATGTTTAAGATAAGAAAAATTGTAGGTTAGCTAGATTCGGTCTTAATGGTGGAAGAAGAATGATGAATCCCAAGGAGGATTTTCGCACTCACTTATGTTTCCATTTCACATCTTTTATTGCGGAGTCAACAATTTTGATTCTTGGAGCGCAATTCAAAATCATGAGCTTAGCTTAATTTGGGGGAATGGGCTGTGCAATTGCACTACAGTCCAAACGTTTGCCTTTGGTGCAACCACTAGTATAATCAATTGTAGGACTTTATTGGCAAGGTGACACATCGGTGATTAGGCTAATAGAGCAACCAATTCTAAAATATTTGTAGGGCGTCATGTCACGTTGGGTGTTGACTCAAATAATTGATAATGTGTTTCACTATCATCACATAAGACTTGGGTATGCTAACACTTTTGTCCAAATGGGTGGCCTAGGCAAGCAAGCATATAAACGGTAAGCAAAAACACAATAAGCTATATTTAGCTTAAATGATGGAAGGAAAATGGCGGATCCTAAGCAAGATTTCACACTCATATTGGTCCACATTACACATCTTATGTTACAAGAACATTCTCTAACATATGCGAGTCTTCATGTGCAATCAAAATCAATGGCAAATTGTGCTCCAAGGTAAGCTTCCTGCTTTAATTTGGGGGTTGGGTTGAGTGATTTGCAATTGAGCCCACCAAACACTCACCTCTACTTCTAACAACCACTAGCACAATCAAATGTAGGGTTGTGCAGGGTGACATGTCAGATTGGATGCTAACTCAAATGAATGATAATGACCGAACGAGTTTCATCATCGTCACATAACAATGTTCAAATCCTAGTATGTTAACCTTTTTGCATGAACAAGTAGCCTAGGCAAGCTAGCTTAGTTTGGGTAGCAAATTCCCAAGTAAGCTAGATATAGCTTCAATGTTGAAAGGAAAATGATGGGTCCTAATCAGGTTTTGCGGACTCACATGGTTCTCCATTACACATCTTTTGTTCCAAGGTTTGTCTCCAAAATCTGCGAGTATTTGCTTGCAATCAATACTATCAAAATTATGTGCTCCAATGTGAGCTTCCTCGCTTCATTTGAGGAGTTGGGTTGAGCAATTTGCAATTGAGTCCACCGAACACTCGCCTCTACTTTGGCCACCAACACGACCAATTCTAAGGTTGTGCAAGGTAACGTGCTGGATCGGGTGCTAACTCAACTGAATGGTAATGAGTTTCATCGTCATCGCATAACATTGTTAATACCTAATTATGTTAACTCTTTTTCCTTAAATGGGTAGCCTAGGCAACCTAGCATATTTTGGGTACGAAAAAATTTGGGTGAGGTCGGCACATTTGTCCCCAATCCATATGGAAACGCAGTGGATGAGTGGTGGCAGGAACGGTGGAGATCTTACATCGGTCAAATCCGACAATCGAGAATGCATAGGCAACGTGGCCTCACCAGAAGCCAGAAGCTGCTTTCATCGCCCATAGACTTCTTCTCGACAATACATTATTCTTGTTGCAATATCCTTTGATTGTTCCTCTGTGTGTGGGCCTATTTTAAGGAGCATAACAATGTTATGCATCATGTTGTAAATTTACAACATTCACAAATGCTCCTAAATGCTTCCTTCATGGCAAGCTCCATCTATGATGTTGGATTCTGTAGGCTCTTCTAGCCTAAGATTAATGTTTAATTTCTTGAAGACCTAAAGTAGGCATGCCTAATTTGGTTACTCATCTTAAATGGACACCAGTTTTGAGTGCTATATGGTTAGGAGTAGATCTAAGAATGAAAACCCAAAACATGTGTTTTTAAAAGATTGAACTACGTACGTGTTCAAAATAAATCCAACCATTCTAGACTCAGTTACCACTCAATGTTCAACATAATTGGAGAAACTTGTGTGATCAATTAATGAGAAAGAGAATATTCACTTTGCTAATGAATAAGATATTCATTTGAGCCCTAAAACGTATGAAGAGAATGGCTACAAGCACAAATCTCTTACAAATTTGCTAACCTACTTGTGTATCCTACGAGAAGTCAACGCAGAGCTAAAAGTGTCCATTCAAGGCCCACTTACCTTAGGTAGATGACTAAGACATCTTGTTCAAAGTCCTCAAACCTTTGAGCACGTGCACCTATAAGTTTTTAAGTACTTTCAACACATCGGACACTATTTTGAAGATGTCAAAATCTTGGACATGATACCGACACTATGAACATGTGCATCGATAATTGTGTGAATTGTTTGAAGGCAAATTGGTGAGTAAGCTAGTATTTTGCATATACGTCAACCAAATTGGACCCAGGTTGTCCCGTCCCATTACACCTGTGCATATGTATCATTGTCCAAGCCACATTGACAGCTGGTCGTTTTGGAACTTTGGATCGGTGATTGTGTGGGCATCCATCTGTCCTCGCCGTAAGTTGTCAAAATGCACTAATTCCAACACAAGAATAATATGGACATCTATATTTGAGTGGGATGTGGTTAGGTGTGGATCCAAGAATAGACACCAAAAAGACACGTGTTCAAAATATGATAACCATTCTAAGCTCAATAGTCAACATGATTGAAGGGACCTGCATGGCTACTTAATGAGCACAAGAATCTTCCACTTTGATAATGAATAAAGTATTCATATGAGCTCCAAAAAATTCGAAACAATTATCTACAAGCACAATTTGGATTTGCTAATCATCTCGCACTAATTGCGTGTTTCATATTCTCCACGAAGTGGGTGCAGAGAGAAAAGTATCCAAGTCACAGCTTATGTATGTTCTCTCGGCAGCTATCATTGGACATGTTAATGGCAGATGCATCAACTTCATCCTAGAATATGGAATCAAGCAAGGGAGTTGTTCACCATTGCAAAATTTAGAAGACTTGCCGAAGAGATCATCATTTGCAACGAAGGGAGGAGCAAAGGGATGCTACTCATAATGATCTTTTAGTTTATATCTATATATATATATATATATGTTTTGGTCACTCAAGGTGTTGTGGTGGCTCACTTCAGTCTTCACATGCAGTTTCAAATCAGCTAAATTGTGTTCTCTCGGCAGCTATCATTGGATATGTTAATGGCAGATGCATCAACTTCATGCAAGAAAATGGAATCAAACAGGGGAGTTGTTAACCTTTGCAAGTTTAGAATTGCCAAATAGATGGATCATCATTTGCAACAAATGGAGGAGCAAAGAGATGCTACTCATGATGATTTTTTAGTTTACATATATAAGATATATCTGTAATTTGTCACTCAAGGTGTTGTGGTGGCTTTGGAGGCACAATCCTGGAGGAAGAGCGCTTGAGGTTTCCTTCCTTTTGGACTTTGGTGTCGGCATCAGTCGGAGCAATAACCTCACTATTGCTGCTAATGCTAATGCTTTCAGGTTGTGGCTTTGGAGATACAATCATGGAGCTGATGCGTTTGAAGCTGCCTACCTTTGAGGTTTTTGCGTTTGCCTCCTTCTGAGCAGTGACCTCACTGCTGCTTCTTCTTCTTTCAGGTTCTGGATTTGAAGGCCCAAACAAGGACGTGAGGATGCTGATACTGTTCCTTTTGGAGGCAATTGGGGCCAACTTGGGAGCAGTGAGCTGATTGCTGATGCTTTCAGACGGTGGCTTTGGAGAGATGAGCAAAGAGGTGATGAGCCTTTGGGTTCTAGTGGTTGCCTCCCCAAGAGCAGGGATCGCGGAGTCGGTTTCAGATTGTTTTTTGGGAAGGTTCATGTTGTTGCCATTCCTTTCGGCTGGAGATTGTGGTTTCGGGTTCGCCAACATGGAGGCGATGAGGTTCATGCTGCCTCCCACTCGAGCTTTGGTTGTATCCTGACCGGCAGCAGCGCCCTGAGGTTGGCTTATTTCCTTCCTGGACTTGAATCTCCGCCAAGCTAATTGAATTTTCACAGCTGCCCACATGCGCCAACTCGGTGAGTAGAATCTCACAAGCGTGCGCAGGTTCTTGTCTTCGAATTTCTCTCGGAAATGGTCTACCACATAGTGCAAGTCTTGGTTGTCCAGTGTGAAGACCTCACACGAATCTAAGCTTCTCGATGTTGCTGTGGATGGAGGGAGCCGTTCAATAAATGGCGTCCGCAGTGACCACGAGAGGAGCTCGTCCCCACAAAAGTGTCCAGGTCCAAGGATACACACGCTTGTTTGGTTATTGTTCAATTTATACGAGCTTTCTATGTGTCCACGATTTATGAAAACCATCTTTGTCACAGGTTCACCCTCCGTGTACACCTGGTCATGAGCAAGTATTGTGCATAGGAGGACATCCACACTCAACTCAGCATAATTCAGGTGCAACAAGTCATCCACAAAATTTCCTGTAACACCTACCTATTGTTCGCTGCAATGCAAGGATAATGTTATAGTGGACCTTGGGTCATTTCTTACAAACTAAAGAATCATGCAGGAAACTTAAGAATACTATAAGTGGAGGGTTCCTTAATTAGGGCTGTTGTATGACCATGGTGCTCAAGAAAGTTTTTCGTTTCTCATCATGTTCTTATCTTCTGCAGCAAATTATATGTTGAATAACTAGGTCCTTGTCTGCATGGAGCATACCATCTCACCCTTCATGTAGAGACAACGTTTGAGGTGCTCACAGAGGTTGTCAAGCACCAGGTCTTCCATTGCATGGAACAAGGGTACCTGCAATAGGAGTCGATCTTCCAGATATTAAGAGGAGGTAAGTTGTACAATACGACTCTCTCTCTCTCTCTCTCTCTCTCTCATCTAGGTTTTTTTCTTTAAAATAAAAATAAAAATTAGGTATTCCCTTCTCTCTTGCAATATATAGTATAAATCGTTTTGATAGGTATACAATATGTTGTGAGATTTTAGCCACAATCAATGATACTATAGATACATCTTCAGTGCAAGCGCAATACGATGAGTCTTAGATTTGTTTGGCAAAGATGTAACACCTGTCTCACAAGGCTAATACACAGATGGCGTTGAATGTCTCTACGAAGACCATCAGGCATGTTACTGATAATTTCGTCCTCATCAATGCCATGCAATGCTCCCCAACGGTGCCGCTCATAGCGACGCACCCGTTCCCTAATGGGTAGTGGAATTTGCCTTCGACGCATCCACCATTCCATTTCCCGCACACGAAGTTGCATATCCTCTTTCTTGGAGATGACGGAATGCAGAAACATCTGCAGAACAATGCAATTCACACACCACTGGTCAGCTAACAATTAATCTTATCTCAAGAAAATTCCAAGTCAGACTTAACAAATTGATACTCTCTAAATAGTTCATCAAACTAGTAAAATCAAGAGCCATCCAATAGTCTTGAACAGACTGCATGTCAATTTCAGATGGTTATAAAACGTACTGGAGATACTCAATGTTGGAAAACCCCAAAGAAAGGCAGGGAAATGTTCATGAAACAATGACTAGGTTGGGCCATGCCTGAATGTTTCCAATGAGCATTGAGAACAAGAGAAGGCCGCAAGTGATGAGCAGAATGCTGAAAACGATCTCCACTAGATCATTGCTCGGTGTCAAGGCATTGCCAAAGGTGCTGACATCATCACACATACCCCCAACAAGGTGAGAATTCAGCCTCCATTTGGATGTCCCTCAAGTCTATGATTGCATTATTCCAAATTGTGAAAACATTGCAATGACTGGTATCTCAAGTCAGATTCACTCACCCTCACTCCCCATGATCACATGCTCTTGTGTCATTATGACATAAGAATTACGCAATTGCAATTTGTGTCTGCACCTCAATGTCATGATCCCCCAGAAAATTGGGTACATTATTCGAGATAGCCAACGTTGCTCCCCCACCAGGTAGACTGCATAGTAGTAAATTCCATAATCATATTCACCGGCTGGGTTCATGCAATTATCGAAGAGATCCCCACTTTCTCCCCATAGAAGCCTCCCTTGATTATCGTGTGGTTGGGTGTTGGACGTTGAAATAGGGATGGGGCAAATCAAGTATGATGGGATGCAGGTAATATTCACTGATTGTAAACAGCGGCCATAAACGCATGTCTCCACTTGTTGGATCGTCAAAAGGTACCAACAAGATCCAGCAACCTATTCCACAGCAATCCCGACTCTCTGATTCAAGGACCGTAGTATCATAATTTGAAGCATATGCAACTAAAAATTACTCCAGCACAAGATACACAATCAAGACATACAATCAACAACATTATCCCCATTAATAATGTTGACCAATATATACACCTGTAGACTATTGGCAACGAAGGGACACTCTTCTTCGCACTTGCTAGGGACTTTGTCGACGGGGTTGTCATGCTAACCCGCATATTCTATTGTTCATATAGGTGAATAGGTAAGTGACTGGCAATTCTGTTTTAACATTGCATCTTCTTGCAGAGTTAGAGTCTTCTCAAGGCACACAAATTGACAGCTACGGCTATCTAAAGCATCACGGCAACCTGATAATGCCAAATTACTCATGGGGATGGAATTAAAAAGTCACACATCTAGTGCCAAATATTTTAATCAACATGAGAGAACGTCTTTGGAAGCAAAGAGAAAGTATTGAGCACTCACGTGGGCGCAGATGAAAAAGGCAGTGACGTTCACAGCAAAACCTCCCCAAGCGCTGACAAATATATAGCCTGTAACATCTTGCAAACGTTTGATGAGGAGAGTAATGTGGTACAACTTGGGAATATACTGGGCAAGATATGTCGCCAACACAATTGTCAGCATTTCGGGGGTCATTTTCCCATTATCTATCATGTATGGCCACAAATAATACACCATCACCTGCATTGAAACCCATAACATGCCCCATTTTAGCTTGTTCAAGTATCTATTTTTGAGTTCATGAAAGGCCCACCTCTACTCAGATGGCCAAATTTGTAATTGCATGTGTGAATATGCTCATGATCGTGAAAACTTTGAGGGAAGATGATAAACATCCAGCCTAAAGTAGAGATGGAAATATTCATTGCCCAACATAATGTATGATATAATTTCAGGTTGAGATATGTCAATATCCATACAAGTCTGCAAACAGATCATGCATATTTAAATTTGTGCATGAAATATTCTCTTCAGATGGTATATGGAGAAACCAAGACTCTACCTCAAAGGGTTTGAGATTTATTCTGAACAAACCCGTTTGGGTAGTTATTCAACCAAGATTCTCAGATACTAATTTCATGCTTGGGTTGAGGATGGATGTCCTTAAGGGCGATGCAATTTGTGTTTTAATTATCAGCATGGGGCTATTCAGAATAAATTGAGCATTGGGAAAAGACTTACTGGAGGCATGGGCATGAAAACAAGAGCACCTCAATCAACGGGTTCAGAGTTGTCCTGAACAAAGCTTTTTAGGTACTCAATTAAGATTTTCATTTACTAATGTCATGCTTGGGATGAGAACGGATGTCCTTCAAAGTGATGCACATTGTCTTCAGCTATCGCCATGAGCCTTATAACAATAAGCCTAATTGAGAACAAATTGAGCATTGAAAAAGGACTTACTGGAGGCATGGGCATGAAAACAGGAGGAGCACCTCGAAGGGTGGTGAAATTTGTTTCAGGCAGAGGCTTTTGGGTACTCAATCAAGGTTCTCAGATAAATAAAATCGTGCTTGGGCTGAGGATGGATGTCCTTCAAGGCACCACATATTGTGTTCAACTATCACCACTATGAGGCTATTATGAAAAGAATTGAGCATTGGGATAGGACTTACTGGAGGCATAGGCATGAAAACATACAGGTCAATCCAAAATGTTCCAACAAAATAGTGTTTGCAGACCTTGCGGGCATCAAAGACAAGCTCTCCTCGTCCTTGGACCAACGACCTTTTGGAGACATACGCCAGCCGCAACTGAATATACATATGCACAAGCTGAATAGCATCTGTCAAAAGTCGCATGACTGTAACAGGGGTGGCGAGGCTACTGTCTACAAAAATGCATGTCAGTGGCTTGTTTATGGAGAACAGGTAGAGGAACAGGGGATCAACTGCACTGCTGATTGCACACGAGATAAGGAAAAGACGATTCCAATTCTGAATTTCCCGGCTTCTTGGGTCCAGAACAGATCCAAACCACCATGTTGTCATTTTTGGGTCAACTGTAACCTCCTTTAGCCTTCCCTTTCTGACCTGATAGTACTTCCCTACAAGAATTCACAAAGCCCTAATCATTGATCTGCCATCAGAGCTCATACCGCGAGTATCAGTGACTCATATTCTTGGTGCTTTGAGTCAACTGGTTTGCATATGGTTCCCATCCAATCAACCAGATTCCAATGATACATCTCAAAATGCAAGTGAAAAGCGTTTTAATGTTGGCTTGGTGTTGATACATACATACTGTTTCAAGGTATAGCATCTTTACGACCGTAACTCAGCTAAAGCTATTGATTCATTCAACATTATTTCAACTCATTTTTTCAACCTTTGTTAGTCTTGCAACTATAAAAGGGAGAAACAAAAATATCAAAATTGTAACTCCGTGCTTGGTAGGCATTGATTAAATGTTCTGGTTTGACATGATTGAATTGATGTGAAATCAATGGTGATAAGGTAGATGGGCCTTATGTAGTCTCTCTTTATTGGACACCTATATTTGAGTGATATAAGACAAGGCTTCTAGTGAAGATTGGACACTAAAAACTAAGACACATGTTACAATGAGATTGGATTATGTGCTCAAAATGTAGAAAACATTTAGCTTCAATACCTAACACAAATAGGAGGCATTATGTGATCATTGAAAAAGAAGAGAATCTTCACTTTGACCTCTTATAACTTTGGCATGTCAAACTCTGATTCTTTTGAAACATGAGATGTCAATCTTTATGATTTCCGATTGCTAAATGGATGAGACAATTCCAGATTCAATCCAACGGCTAAAATTGTTTGTGGAGTTGGAAGTGCACACAAGAGGGGCACATAACTTACATGAATTTAAAAAGTTGTGATGCTTACCATTTATGAAAATATCAGGGTCCTTCTGACAAGATCCTTCCGGTGCAGGCTTTGAAGGATCTTCCACGCACTCTCGATACTGGTTTGTTCTTGTCAATACCGAATCGAGATGTGTGTCATTTCGTTTGCCTTCCAGGTCAAACATGTTTTTGAAAATGGTGTTGGTACTCCGTCTCCTCGATCTGCAAAGCAGCAGCCCAACAACATGGTGTGACCATAAGTATACGTACTTCTTTGTTTGACTCTTCAGTTTCACAAGCATTTTAGAGACACTTCACACTTCGGCTTGTATATAAACCCGACACAGGTTTACGGAGCTAGGGTATGGACCAAAGGCTATCGCTTCTTGTTGGAGGTGGTCCCGTTTGAGTGTATTATACGCATATCTACACAAAGGGCAAAGCCATAGACTAATTTATGCAGCGAAGCATCATGAGCTTTCGGCCCTGTGACCTGCTGCAATTTACTCAGACCTAATTTCACATTCTACAGTGATAAATTAGTCTCTTTAGTTTATCCATTATCCGTCAACTACCTTGAAAACATGGAGGCAGAAGATTCATAACATTCTTGAGTAACCTATGTATCTAGTCTCCCGCCACAGATGGAATACTTAGGTTATTCTTAGGCATAACCTAAGAATGATGCCATTTTGGGCACGTGACCCCTTCAATTGAATCATGGTAGATGGGAGAAGGCTTATCCTTCATGTCCGAAGATAGTCAACAATGACGTCAGTGTCGACTATTGAGCAATCAAGCATGCAATCAAAGGACCTTGACGCTTGGAAATTTATTCCTAAAGCTAGGATAGAAATTAAGGGAGCGTCTACCTTACAAGGCTCCGAAGAATATTATGGAAGGACATTGTTGAGAACCTGTTTTCTTTAATTTGGACATCCTGTGAGCTGCTAGAGCTGGCTCCTGGCATGTTGAGCGCCATACTGCACCTCCAACTCACAAACTACAGAAAGTTTGGACACCAATTTGCAGCTGTTGAAGTCGTCGGCGAGCACCAGAAACACTTCTACCACTTCTACCAATCAAATCTACGAATACGAACCCTCAAAACAATCAAGAGAAATATATCCTAATTAGGGTGCAGGTTTTCAGGACTCTCAAGGATGATGAGCACTACTCAAGGTTTTGCGGAATCGAGAGCATCATTCTTGGCGCAGGAGGAAAAATCCTTTCCCTTCCCTGCCATCTCAAAACAAGTCGCGACGGATACTTCAACTTTCTCAACAGCTTTGCAAGTTGTGTATTACCCCGGGATCGCTAAAAGTGCCAAGAATGCCCTTCACCTCACACTCATCAGTAAGTTCTCATCGTCCAATGTAACTCTACGCATTCTTGATTCCATCTCCCTACAGACAGAGTTCCCACAACTCCATCCTCCACAGCGTGCCTACGCCGTTCACTTGGAAATGCTGGAGGTATGCGAATGACAGCAAATGCCAGAGATTTAGGTTAAAATTTCCACTGCAGAATTGCATAGACCTCACATAGATAACCCAAAAATCGGCTTGCTGAATTCATATACATATATTGTTTCCAAAGTGCAAATAAGAAATATAAATCTTCATTTCCAGTGACAGTGAGCATTCACCGGAAATGTGTGACAGGTATTCAGATTTCGTACATATGCCAGTTCTTATAATTTGCCACAACTTCTCTACAGCAGATATATTCTGGACTCTTCCTTGTGCAGATGAAGAACCAATATTCTGCTTCCAGATCACCTACTATTTATCCAACATTCACAATCTTTATGCGCCATCATCACCCTATGTTCTTGAGTAAGCGGGCCAAATTCGGTTACTCATCTTACATGAACACCTATAGTTGAGTGTGTACTAAGGTGTGGATCTAAGATTGGACGCAGAAAAGAGATGCTGAGAAGAGACTGAACTACATACTCAAATTCTTTAACCATTATAGGCTAAATAGTTTAGGTCCAGGATCAAAAGTCGACATGATCATAAGTTGATAAGAAAATGCTAACTTCAACAACAGATAAGATATTGATCAACATGGCTATGAGGATATTTGGAATTGCTAATCATCTGATACTAGTTAAATGTTACACATCCTTTAAGAAGTGGGTGCAGAGCTAGAAGAGTCCATTTAGGGCCCAATTACCTTTACATATGTGACAGTTTTTTCTTAAACTACAATGTCTGGGACTATGCCTCGGAGCTGTTACTGGCGGTTGCCTGTCACAGCTGGCAATACTGCTGCAAAGTGTACAGCGATGAAAGGTACCTTCAAAAAGATTCATCCTCATCCGGACACCTAGTCATAGAGAGCAATACCATGAATCTCCACATACAATTTGTTCTAATTGCAGCTCTGCATCATCCACAAAACACAGCCATCTTGCCTACAATCTACCTTGATCAACTAGATTTGCAATATACATATCATTGATAGATAGGTCAATGGAGAAAATACCACAGAAAAGAACTTACATTCAATTTTGGGCACATTCAGAGTGAACCAAATCATTTGTCAACTACATTGCCGATACATCCACACTAACAACACAAAGTGGTGTACTTGGCTCAATTCTAAGTTACTACAATAGAAATGATCCCCAACGTTGTAAGATTTCATACCACTGTAAAATCTGTTACCACCAGACAATAATCCTTTACAACTACTGTAGTATATCAGAGATTCGTATCCTTTGCAACATCTCAAGTAATATAAAAAATTATCCATCATCTTGTAGGAAGGTAGAATTCTTCCATCCAAGACCTGATGCACTACATCGATTTGCAGAGAGGTTGCTAGCCTCGTCAGTGTTCAACAGACAACTAGAAATACATAGCTCAAACAATAATATCTTGCCTACACCCAAGAAGGATTTTGAACAAACCCAGATGTTCAAGTAACCTGCACTTCAACACTACCAATATATAGTTATTTTCCCTATTTCCTCACTACCCAGGCTAGGAAGCACAATAAGTACCTACATCAAGTACAAAACCGTGACAAAGTGAAAAACAAGTGCCTCACAATAACCCAACCAAAACCTATTAACAACTGCCTAGTGACAACCACAGATATTACATAGTAGATGTTTCATAGACAAGAATGTTGCGAACTCCAGCTCCTCATCGCAGTGATCTCATTTTGTCGTTAGTCTGATCTTACAAAGTTCCACTATTCTTAACTGCTTGAAATATCATCACCTTTGTATAACTCCTTGCATGCATCACTCATCTTCACAATCAGACAGCCAATGTTTAACTCCTTCCATGGTATGCCACTTTTTGTAAGAAACCTTATCACCTGTCCAAGGATCATTGGTCAGTGAGTTTGTTTGCTAGGAGAGCTTCCTCTTACTCAGATTACAGATTGCAAAACAGATTGAGAATTTTTACAAACTCCATAGAGCAGGATAAGAGGCTAAAGGCCTTCATCATAATATCTATTAATAGACTTGATGCTTTAAAAAAACAGCTCTTAATTATCAATGACTCACTAGGTTCTATAATGTAGATGTCCTCACATCTGAGAAGGAAAAAGGACCACAATCTCATGATAATCTGAACTGAGGTTCTCCAGGAGCCAGAAGCGGCTTCCATCCAGGGTTGATCTGGATTGCGGATGCGAAGCCATGATACAAATATCCCCAACAGTAGATGGGTGGATTGTGTGTGCCCTAAAGTTCAAGAAAAGAAGCTAAAAGAGTAGCCCATAAACATAAGTAAACTGGACATGAAGTAGTTTGTCAAGTTTATTTGTCAAGATAACTTCATCTCAGTGCCATAAATGAATGACACGGCCAAGATAAAAAACCAGGAAACAAAAAAGACATAACAGAAACAAGTACAATACCTCCCATTGAGAGACTTTGAGAACAACTTACAGCAGGCTTTATCTTGGCTTGTCCTGCATTACTGTGAGAGCCGTAGCCAGTTATTACTGTGAGGGTATGCACCGCTGCATGAAGCAAACAAGATTGTCAAAGATATCGTTGCAATTGCTCATGCATCTAAGGTCTTTAGAAGGTAGTTGAGGTTACATTTCAAGAACAAGCTGAAAAATAGATTGAAAATGAGTAGAATCTAGATCTTGCCTAACATAGTCATATGAAGACAACTGTTTATATATTACATATACAAAGTATAAATTTGGAACATCAAATTGTACACAACACACAAGAATAGCATGACTCACAAGAAATGCTAGACAAGGAACGTAGATGAAGCTTCAAAACTTGAATTGCTTCTTTCACATGTTGGGCATGTAAATCAATTGTAATGTTATTTACAATATCTTTGTTCCTGTCCACAACAACCAAATCAATAACATTAATATATTCAGAATAAGAACTGCTCAAAATCCTTCAGATGTTGCTTGTAAATGGACCAGATAGAACAATGAATCATTGCCTAGAGTGTCATGACACAATAAACTATGCAACCTTTAATGTATCCCCAACTACTCTACTTAAGGATGCCCCTTCCTTAAGGCGATTGAGTATGTAGTGACTGCATCAGCTCACCTATGGTGAAAGATTTGCTGGCTTGCCCGTTCATCTGCTTGCTGAGCAAGTTGCTTGTATTGTTTCCCCTAGAAACACCATACAAGGTCCAAAGACTTAGAAAATTATGGAATATAAGAAATTGTGACTTTGCACACAATCCTAGAAATCCACCAAAAATACCATCCATGTATACAACTACATACTGATTTACTATCTATATACAGAAGTTTGGAGGCAGACAAACACAGAACCCATTTTAGTCAAAACTAAATAACTTCCCTATCATACCTTTTCAGCTAGTATACCAGCACGACTTCCCTGTCCACGTCCATGTGCAACTGCAGCCTGACAGTTTAAAATTGTAAAATTTCCTTTCCACCAAACCAACTGCAATCTAGAAGCACCATGGTTATTCCTACTGAACGTACAATGTATATGAAGACAATAAATCACACCACAAAAAGTATCATCATCAAAATATTTGAGTGCTAACATTTTCAATGGACTTTTGAACAGCAGGATGGAATGTGTACTGCCAACAAAGGATCCCAATGGGAATACCTCTCTTAAACAGTGTTTCATTTTCTGCCAATTCTCTTTAGCAGATTGGCGCTGGCAGTTGTAATCATCCAAATCACCTATTTCCATTAAACCAAACTACCGTTAGATCTATTGATCAGTGAATCACATCACTTCCAATAGCTTCATTCCATCCCAATCAATTGGTTGAACCCGCACACATACCCCAACTACATTGAGAACAAGAATGCAAGAAAATCTCACTTGCATGTAATATGTTAAAGCGCACAAGGATGTCCCCAGTTTTGTCCACCCAGAAACCAAGATCTTAAAAGGACAATACGACAGGTTGAGTTTACCACAAGGCTTGAACTGAGGTAGTAAATTCTTTCTTTCAGCATCACACTTGTCAGGGTGGCCCTCTTTCGAAGTAACAACAGCCCACTTCTGCTTTGGTGGCATATTAGGTGGGCACTTGTCTGTTGATGATGCTCGTTGTGATTGATTTGTGGAGGAGATAGAAGTCTCTCCACTAGCATGGTGTATATTTTTCAAAAGAGTTTGAGAGAAGCTCATCTGCTCCACTTTGGAATTGACAGTACGTTGAGTCGGCTCAGGATCTGGAGTTAGCCCTGCTTCCACAACTGCCGCTGCATCCCTGAAACACTTATTTTTACTGGAATCAAGAGACCATACAGAATTGACAATAACTTGGCTTAATCCTAACCTACCTAGACTAAGTCATATTCCTATAGTGCACCAACCTGAACCTTCACGACATTGTACAGGAATTTCTTGGTGCTGCAAGCATCATCAAACGTCAAAACACATACAATGGATAACAATTCTTACTAAATCAGTCAGTTTGCTGCTTTTACCAGCAAGAGCAAATATAATAGCTTATTACCACCACATAATGAAGACTATTATTGCCTTTCAGAGTCACCTTTGGTCAATACAAAACAGACATCCAATAATTTAACACAATTATAATTGACACAATAATTTGACAACTACACTACCAACTTGCAGTGTATGAATTCATCATTGAGTTCTAATCCTGCAGATCGGATTACCTCACGTCAAAATTGGTGGATTGCAGAACGTCATACAATTGATCATTGTTAACAGCAGGGTACAATTCGTTCAGTTGCTTGAGTATAAGCTGCACAGCAACTAAACCACTCAGGTTCAGTTGTTCCTTGAATGCCATGCCCCAAACAGATCAAAAGCATTCAAAACAGTGAAGTCAAACTCAGCATTTTATCAATCTCTTCAACAATCGTCCAGCTAGATACCAGCAACCAATGGCCTAACTAGTATGAAGGGGGCAAGTAAATCCATAGGGTCGATCATTAGGAGTGCTTAGAAATAGCTTGTCCAAATGACTACAACTAAGTTCAGAAAGGCCCCTATGTGAAAAGTATGGGCATTCTTAACACACCTTCACACCAAAATGATTCTGATCAATTTTTTCTTTAGTCGTAGATTCTTGACCAAGATAGTAATCTGAAGGATCTTCCCCAACTAAGAGTAGGGCACTAGAAACTTTCTCCAGATCTCCTTTGTGTTCCTGCTAGTACATCATCCAAATCTTCAATAACTGAAAAGAATATAGCCCCAACCAAACTAGGAATAAGAAACAATATTGAGAAGAGTATTCTCGAAAAAAACTGAATGGTACTCCATTTCTATCGAAGTGACAGCTCTCGTTCTTACAAGAAAGAACCTGCAGATAGTAATTTACAAATAGCAATTTGATACTTTGTGCAACTCCTTGAACGTTGACGAGGTAATAGAACCAAGTAAGAAAGGAAGACATGCATGTGCACATTGAGCATTTTCTCCCCCCTGTGAATTCTAGTAATAAAATCACTGAATATGGAATCAGAAACGGTTTCCCACTACTCCAAGCACCAGTGCAACAATATCCTGAAGCTAAGCTTGAGATAGTTCCCTGGACAGAAGTTCAAACTTGAACTTGTGCATCAACAAACCATATTATCACTAAATTAAAAAGCAGCAATTCGACAATCTAAGCTGACTATGCAATGCAAGCATCGAAGGATGTACTTGATAAATAACTTCCATGTATTATAATCACCTGCATTGCCATAACCACATTCGCAGGATCTACATTAGGGAAGGCTCCCAGAATTATTTGTAGAGGATCTACTGTAGTATCCAGTTCATCATCTTTGAATGTATTCGTTGGTCCTCCATCATTGCCATTATTATCGACTTCCAAGTGACACGCCAACTGCTTTAATGCTGCCAGGCTCTGCATTACCAGATTGACATTCCAGAGTTCAAGCTGACATCAATACACAAGTCTTGCAAGCACTGAAATTACTATTAGCTGTACATCCCAGTCTCGAATTAGACACTGACAAGAACTTCTGCAGAGAAAACATCCTACGCCCCTGCACAAAAACTGGAGCGAATGAGACTTTATTATATGCTCTTCTTGAGAACCTGCAGGTGTACTAATCAGTATGTCTCAAAGTCTTCTCCACTTAGATTTGAGAAATTTTACCCGCTCCCTCTTACCATTCTATAGCATGTAACAAGATGTCGAATTCTATCTCAAACAAATCTAACGAAAACAACCAAATACATATGAAGAATTACCACCAATGCTTTGGTTCACAATATAAGGACAAAGTATCACTCTTGTCACGTATGAAGAGGTTTGGCACCGTAGAACAACACATACCTTTTCAGGATCACCCTCAAAACCGCCTGAGAAAAAAGACACACATGGATGTTACGAAGTTTTCCATCTTAACCTAAGACGTTACCAAGTGTCACCAAGTCTCTTCCCTAAATTGCCCACATGGCACTACGTCGTTCAACCCGCTCACGTGTTTCTTGAAGCCAATCTAAAGAAGGATGATCATGCCTGAACATTGAACTTCATGAGAAATCTAATAAGAGAAAAATGGTTAACAATTTCCGTGACGAGGCCAGAACGAAAATGTGGCTGACAGTACAATTCTTCAAACTGTGGCGAAAGGCCTTCTTAACATAAAGAGTCGCCCACCTAAACTAGAGATTTCAATGTAAAATACACCAGTATTCCCTCGGTCCAGGACTTCAAATTTTCCTTTTTTTTATATCTCGTTATACTTCATGATAGCAACTGGCATCGCTGACCTAGCAAATCTCAAAGGAGGACAGCCCGTCACCATGAATCGCTTAAACAGCCTTTGCTCTTAGACAAATTGAAGGTGGCAAAAATCAGAGGCCGCGGGGACACACGAGGATAGAGATTATGAACACCGTAAGGTGCTATCTGGTTCGAAAAGAAGTACTAATTACATAAAAGCGAGATGACGCGTGTCAGTCACATTGGTCAAGGCATATTGAATCCTACGTGGGAATTGCCCTTCGGCAGTCAAAGTGTTGAACCATACATCACTTCTACAGTATCTTCTTTACTGAGACGGAGCAACATGTCCACAATAATAATCCATGAAACAAGAAGAAGTGTTCGAGGCACGATACGTACTCACGACGTCGCCAACAACATCATCGCCGAGGTGAAATTCTCCACCAAGCATATCAAGCACAACCTTCTCAACAGCTCGGCGCGAGGCTGCATCTTTCGGTTCTAGATCCTCTATTACTATTCCGTTCCTCCCTCTCTTCTTCTTCTTCTTCGTCTTTTTCTTACCAACTGCCAACAAATTGTCGCAGGTAACGCCAGTTACACTTCTATCACTCTGACTACTCCTCACGCTAGTATTCCCAACGTCGCCGGAAAGTGCAAGATTGGCCATAACCGGGGTAAACGTATGAGTTTCCACATTATTATGGTACTGAAAGTTCTGACGTATGTGGTTGATGTTGCCACATCGTGAACCTGTTGAGTCACAGCTTCTCAGGTCTCCCACACCAACACCATATCTTTGAAACAAAAGGTCTTCGTCCCGTTCAGCCTGATCAACACCAGAATTCTGGCTCCTGCTTGGGCTCAAGGAACTTCGAACACCAGATTGCGGCGGCATGTTTGTTGGCACCGGCTCCCGTAAACTGAGCATATCTGCGGCCGCATTTACATCAAACTGTGACTCCGTGTAAGCTGTAGCTATGTCTTCAAGAGAAATGTTCGGAAAAGCTTCGAGGAGCACCTGCAATGCTATTTCCTCTGCATCCTCCTTCTGCTGCAATTCATCCCTACCCATATCAGGCAGGGCTTGTTTCGAAGCATAGTCATGCTCGTAGGATTGTTGATAATGCATTGTCATCGAGGGCGACCAGCTCACAGGCCGCGAGTCCAACATGATTAACTCCACAATCTTCACCTCAACTCCTTAAAGTGCTCCGAACTCCTTCAACTGTTTTCCGACTGAAAACTTCCCGGAGCTCGGAAACACAAAAGTCGAAAAATCAACCGCGATACCTTCAAGTGCCACGAGCTTCTTCAAAACCCAAAACAACGCAGGAAGAGGAACCGTCCCTTCCCAAACTGTAAAATCTCGAGGAGATTAAGAGAATGAGCTTCCAGGGTATCCTTAAAACCGGACCACTGCAACAATGGCCATACAAATACAGAAAATCCACCAGTACACCACTTGGAAACTTGCACGCCTACTGCGTACCAATAAAGAGAGAAACCATCAACTCCTACTTCGGCTCCCAACCCAACGCGCACTGGTTCCCGGCTGAAAACTTCCCGGAGCTTGGAAACGCAAAAACCGCAAATCAACCGCGACACTTTCAAGTACCACGAGCTTCGTCCAAAACCAAAACAACACCGGAAGAAGGAAGCGTCCCTTTCCAAAATGTAAAATCTTGCGGAGGTCAAGAGAATAGATTGATAAAAACCCTTCCCACGAAGTCCTAAAAACCGGACCACAGCCACAACGGCCACAAAAACACCGAGAATCCACCAGTACACCACTTGGGAACTTGAAAACTCGCACGCCTACTCCATACCAAAAAAGGAAGAAGAAAATCAACTCCTCCTTCGCTTTGGCACCTAATTCGCTTCCCCAAAAACTCAATTCTGCATCAAATGCGACACCGTAAAAGCGTAAGATGTGCATAAGAGCGAGACGACGCCAGGGGAAGAGGAAGTATGTGGAGTGCAAAAAAGGGAGATCCACGCGGCAAATGCAGATGAAGGATGCGCGATTTCGGAAAGAATAATAAGGGTGATGAAAGTGGTAAGTGCAGGACGTGCAAAGACCGGGAGCCGGGGGGGCGGGGAGAGAGACAAACACAAATCTACGAATATTTTACCAACTTCTAGCAAACACACTGATGCCAACGAAGTCTGCAATGTACAAATTACGCTGATGTGGGTCCGAGCACCCTCTGATCCACAAAAAGCTTGGCCCCACCTCTCCAACGTTCGGAGATGTCCCCTCTCCCCAATAACATCTACCCCACAAGTAGATGTCCCATCTGTTGCATCTCAAGCCGCCACTTGTGAAGGCCTCATTCATTAACCCCGAATCCTGACGAGGGGCCGGATGAATTCCGCATGGATGGATGATACTACGATGAATAATGTTCAGTGCAGTGGATGATCATTTCCTGGTATGTCCTTTGTAATGATTTTAAGGAGAGAAGTGTCAGATTGCAATATAAATACGTTACCCCGGCCCATCTGTGTGAAGTTGCGTCCTATTGAACCTTGAGCCGGGATTTTTTCGATTTGACCAAGAGATGGATGATAGTGCAGTGGATGAATGAAATATGGCAATAAAATGTCGGGGGGGACTCCCTTCCGATACACGTCTTTTGTACCTTAGGGGACTTGCATGGCACATGCAGAGTGAGATCCTAGCAGCTTATATAGTAAGTAAATTATCATACAGTAATTTTTCTATAGAGGCCCCGATTCCGGTGTCGGATTCTTACAATTATTTGTTGGCTCAAAAAAATAGTGGATGGATGAACATGGAGGATGAAAGTCAAGAGGGAGCATGCTTAGTACATGCACAAGGAGTCTTAACCCCTCAAGGCCGAAGCACAACTTTTCCAAAATTGCTTAAAACACTTCAATCCAATTCATAAATTCATAGAGGAAATCAACACTTCTTATCATGGATCTACCCTTTTCTCCTTGCACTTATTTTTTTGTAGATTAAGAAACACACATCAAGAGCAAGATGATTAGCAAATTCGAATCATACTTGTAGCCACTTTCCTCATAATTCTTGGAGGTTTTAGTGAAGATCCTAATCATTCTCAAAGTGAAGGTTCTCCAAGTCATTGAATTCGTTTTCTTTCTAATTTCTTAACAGCCCCTGGAGCAGAGCGTTCCAGTTTGTTTTGATTTCTCGCTCATAAGTTTGTCCCTCGGATGATGTCTTGTGGGAGCCATCACGAGTCCAAACCACAAATCTTTGTCTCTGTGTGGATTTCATATGAATGAAACTAAGTTAACTTTAGTTAAGTGGAGATCCATGGAAAAAACTAGGTAAAGCTATCTAGAACCAAAGTGTACTCCCACTCTTATATAACATGATATTGGATTCTTGTTATAGACGATGAGAGCTCGGGAGCAACAAACACATTAAATTTATGCATTGGACATACTAGCCTCATGCTAACACACCTTGGTTTTGCATCACGTCAATTTCCCATTGCTATATATGCACGCCACATAATAACTCAAAAACCTTCGTACACGTTTGAGAGGGAAGTTGTGAGAAGATCCACACACACAGTCCGAGATGACCCCAAACTACAAGATGATAGTGGAAAGGTACCCTAAACCAAACAGAGTGGTTGGCGGTTCGATTCCCAACCATGAAATCGTCTCTCTACTTGACGGAAACTAGCCAGGTGGTCAAGCACCTCATGTGTTAAAATACTTATAAAACTTTATTTTAAAAGTAACAGAAGAAGAAGAAGAAGAAGAAGAAGATCCACACATGACTAGAGGTGAATGTAAAAAGTTGCCTACACCCAACGCCACTACGCTGGGGTATGGCTAAGGATGTCCTACGAACAGACACTCTATTCACTCCGGCCCCTGAGAAGGGTTGGAGTTCTTCTTCTTCTTCTGCCTACAAAGAGGGAGAGAGGGAGGAATTATCGCATACAAGCGCACTTCTCATTCATCCAATTCACAAGCCCAAAAATAGTGTGCATCCCATATGTTATTATTGTTAGTTCATTGGACGCTGGATTTGGCTTCAAAGACCTTGAAATAGTATAATACAAATCGTCTAATATAAACCGGCAACAAACCTATAAGCGGGTCAAGGTTTCATGTTGGATGGATGAAAGGTACCCCTAGGAGAAATTTGGTGACCCACTACTGTCATAAGTAACTTCATCATTCAATTAATTACTTGGGTGTCCGTGTGTTGTGGCTCACACACATTGTTCTCGAGTACATGGACTTGTGTAATTAAGCCTCTAATTAAGTGTGTTCATGCTTCAAGGCTTGAGCCCATGAGATTATATATATATGTTACCATGTTGAATCAAAAAAGTGAGCCAAAAGTTTGACTTGAAGGGGGAGGAAAATTTGATATGAACATGGTTACCTTCCATTTTTTTGAAGTAATAATATGCCCCCAAAAAAGTGTTTGTGAATTGAGGTTCAACATGCTTAACAATCATCTTAAATTGACGGAATTGTTAACGTACCTTCTTTTAGTTTCTATTTATGAAGGTAAGTAGAAAGATGTCATCTTTTGTTCCAAGTCTTTGTTTATGGAAATTGATATCACGACGTTTAACCAAAAATCGCAATCCATTTTGAAGTGATGGAATTACAATAAACTACCAAAGGAAAGATTCTCTCCCAACCCAGATTCAAAGCTTAAGTCGATCTATTTCTTTATGACTAACCAATATGAAAACTTGAGTACAAACAATGCCCTTTTCAAGGAACTCAAACCCATGTCCTTTGAACTGTTTCTTCTTTTTTTCATCACGGTGAACTCCAACATTCTACAAAAGATGATGACAACTACATGTGTGAAATTTCACAGCTTTAGGGGACTTTGTGTATTAAGATTGTGGTGGTTATCCGAAATAGGTTTGTCCACCATGTATGTTTGCTTTGATGAAATAATACATATGATAGAAGGCGCACGTTAAGAAGGGGTCACTCCTAAAGCTTTTGGGTTAAAATATATTAGAAATAAAGAAGGTACGTTAACAATTTCATCAATTCAAGACGATTATTAGACAATAACTTTCTACTTACCTTCATAGATAGAAACTTAAAAGAAGGTATGTTAACAATTCCGTCAATTTAAGATGATTTTTAAGTATCTTGAACTTCAATTCACGAGCACTTTTTTGGGCATATTATTACTTCAAAAATTAGAAGGTAACCAGGTTTATATCAAATTCTCCTCCCCCCTCGAGTCAAACCTTCATCTCACATTCTTTTGATTTAACACGGAAATATATTCTTATGGGCTCAAGCCTTGAACCATGAACATTATTAGGGCCACTTCACACATGAGCCAAGAGCCGTGACCATGAAATTGTGAGAGCCCAAAAGAAAGTGTCCAAAGGCCATATCAACACACCTCCCAATTTATGTAGTGTGGTCACAAATCCTCAAGTGTAGTGTGAAGTCATGTGTGACCGGGCCCTCAACCAAATGCTATTTCAATGAATTTTTATTCATGTGGGTCCTCGCATATGATTAAATAGAACAAATCAATGGTTGTGAGCGTTTGGAGTGCCATAGTCTCCTAGGTTTGTGATAGGCCTACCTCCAAGAGGTGGTTTTTGAAAATAATCTAAGGGCCACTTCACACACAAGGCTGAAGGCCCTTGACCATGGCAATGTAAGAGCTCTCATTGGTCGAAAAGGCGGAGACCGTCCAAGTTCACTTCACACTAGGAGGCGAAGGCCTAAAGGCCCAAAGAAAAGTTTGTGGATGAAAAGTCTACATGGAGTCCTACATGGCTAGTTGTGGATAAGGGTGCATGGTCTACCGGAATTTGCGTCAGACCCACCTCCAAGAGGTGGGCTTGACGCAAATTCTGGGAGACCATGACTTTTTTAATATTTTTCCAACATGACAAATTTCAAGACAGATTGCATGGCAGATTTCAGGACAGATTCCAAGACAGATTCTAGGACAGACAAACACCACCAAGTAGTTATCTTAAATTAATAAACTTGGAGACATATTATATTAAACCAAATCCTCCCCTCTTTTTCCGCCAACAAAATATGCAATGGTCCCGCAACATGGTTCATTCTCACTTCACACTATGCTTGAGGGCCAAAGACTACATAAAATGGCTTTCCCAACACCCATGGTACGGCCTTTGGATGAGAGTCAAGGGTCCTCACCATTACAAGGTCACGGCTCTTGGCTCATGTGTGAAGTGGCCCTAAGTGACCATAAAACATGATCCATTCGATGCCACGTAGGAATCCACGTAGACTTCACATCCATCTTGCAGTCACATACTCCATTGGTCCCTCAAGCGTAGTGTGAAGCGAACTTGGACCGGCTCCGCCTTTTCCACCAATGTGAGTGCTTGAAGTGTAATGGTCACGGGCTCTCAGTCTCGTGTGTGAAGTGGCCCTTAGAGGCTTACGCAAGTCCATGTACTTGAGAACAATGTGTGTGAGCCACAACACATGGGCACCGAAGTACTTAAATAATGAAATCCATGTACTTATATGGGTGATGTGGAGGACCAAAATAAGGCCTTGAGCTCCTCACCTTCACATTGGGCTAAATTTAAGCGGGCTTTATGTGCCGGCTTCACCTTAGCCTAAGGGCCGCTTTACACCTAGAGGCTGGGCCAATTCGCTATGTAAGAGGCTTGAAATCCTCACTTGTGATTGGTCAAAAGGCTGAAATCGGTCCCAACCCTTTTACACCTAGAGGTCGGGCTGATTTGGTGGTATGAATCTTTTTAATCAAAAAATGCATGGTCTGAAACGGCCCCAGCTCATTGAATTGGGTGCACCCAAAATGGGAGGCCAATTCTTGGCTTCGGGACCAATGTCAAATTTCAATTTAAAAAACATTTTTTAAAAATAAAATATGATTTATTTAGCGAACCATATCCATTGGATTCTGTGGAAATATGAACGGCTCTATGCTAGGTTATGCTAGATCCATCAGATTTTGCTAGATTTATTGAATCGGCCTAGCTTCTTGGCCCTAAGGCCTTTACATGTGGGAAAATTGGCCCCCATTATAATCTTATTATAATGTGTAGTTGAGGCCGGCATCCAACCCAAAAGGGGCTGAAATTACATGCAATCGGCCTCAAGGGGAATTGGCTTGGCCTCTAGGTGTAAAACGGCTCTAAGTTAGGGTTGGAAGTTGGCTTCACATGATTCCCTTGAAGGTTGCATTGCACATGGGTCCCACATCGCCCCAACAATCCATGTTGGCACCCGTCATAAGCCACATAGGCACACTGAGACTGCTAGATGGACTTGTGTGAATCGACATTGCATGTCTGTCATGCCTGCAACCACATAAGGCCCATTCACAACGCCTCAATGACACCGGGGGGGGGGGGAGAGGGGGTATTAGAAACATTTGGAAGTCTCTTATAATATCTTCAAACTTAAATCAATTAAAGTTGGTATTCTTCTAACTCACTATGTTATGGAGTAGTTACATTTTCACCCTTCCCAATGGATAGGTTTTCTTGAACATCATGCATCTCTTACAACCGGTCACATGGATCGATACAACACGTGCTTAAAAATTTTACACTATTTTAATGGTCCCTTCTCACATGAATTTAGCAAATAACCAAAGTTTTTTTTTCTAAAAACCGGGTAGAACTCTCTCGGTTATGGTGAAGGCACCCTGGCTATGCGGTGCACCAACAAGAACTTGCTCCATATATTTTCAAGTAGGTTCTGGTTAAGTACACTAAATATGATATTTAGTGTCACTAATTCCAATTGTCTTGCTCAATACTAATTATAACCCTTGGTATAGTGTAACCGACATTATTTGTTATTCCTCGTAATTCTTTTTGTTTTGGGGGGAGGGGGATTATGGATTTACAATGTTGCAATCATTTTCACTTACTAAGTGATTTTTCATCCAGATTTCAATCATCCATGATAATATTTCATCACAAATTTCTTGGGACACAAATTATACCAAATTTAGTCTCAATAATTGGCAAGGATTTTATGCATACACCACACTTACAAACAACAACATACACATGCATGATCTAGGGCACTTGCATGAACTTGGGCATTTAATTGGTAAGAATTTTGAATGGCTTGTGGTAGAGATCATTTATGAATCAACTCTTCGAGATGGACAATCACATAATATCAAACATTGTCTCTCCTTTTCTAGTAGATTGTGAGAAGCTTAATCACAACTAATAACATTATGTGCTACTTGTTGATTAACACAACGGCATTGGTTCAAATCTAAAGTTCCCACGAGAAAGTGTTCTTCCCCATTTGACAACTTCACGTGCTCAAACACCGATAAGAAGGATATGGTCATACCGTAAAATAACACGGAGTAGGAACATTCCGGATGTAGGTGATCATCATTCATGGAAAGAAAGTCCTATGAAACTTCTCGTAAATCACATGGAGCGTAGTTGTTCTCGAGGTAGGTGATCATCACAAATGGACATCCTACCAAACTTCTTGCAAATTACATGGAACGTAAACATTTCACGAGGTGATTGATCATCATCCGGAGAAACCCTAAACCCTTCTCATGAATTACATGGGCCATAAATATTTACGAGGTGGTTTATCACGATCATGGAGATCCTACCAAACTTGTCGTGAGGTTCATTGAATTCCACCCAAGGTCGCTAAGAAGCCAATGATCAAACCCGACACGATGCGGAAATAACAACATTCAACTTATGGAAACACATGGACGTAATCTAGTGAGCATCGAACTTCTCTTACCTTCAACACAAGATGGAGATTGATGGTATCTTTAAAGTGGCTAATGGGGAAGAATGTAAGGAGGCAAGAGATGCACTTGTATCCTTGTAGCCAAGTCAAATATCCTCGATGACCCTCAAGTTTCCCTTTATTACAAATTTTTCCGAGATTTTTTTTTTATCAATGTTCTTGACATGCTAAAATTGAGGGTGTTCACATCATACTTAATAACACATCTTCAATCAGGGGTTAAGGAAAACCTAGATATAGTTGTACACTCCGATAGAGGTTGTGAGGATTATCGTCAAGAACATCCCTTCTATGAAAACATAATCTTTAGATATTTCTTGTTGACCACATACATGAAAGCAATGACTTATAGCCCACCCACACTTACTAGTGTGGGCCACCAGTGTACGGTGAGTATCAACATTAGTTGCAACCGGTGGCTCTCATTGGCTAAACCAACTCTAAAAGTGACCCCTGATGGTAGGAACCGTTCACTGGTGGCCCACATCAGTAAGTGTGGGTGGGCTATTACTTATATGAGACCAAAGTACTTGTCTTCCAGTTATGGACTAAACATGTAAGATGAGTGGCTTGAAGCATGGCGCGCAGGAGGTTGCATATTTTGTTCCCAAATTGATGCTATGAAGTTACACCAATAGATCCAAGAGTGGAAATCCCTTCGAATTCCAAGGAACACTACGTTTAAAGTGCCTTTGAAGGACATCAAGGAAGTCTTCACAAGATAAGGGAAAACCTTTAGCTCCACAACATACACACACATACACATGATTGCAAAACAAAATAGGCAAAATTGCGAAATGAATATTTCACAAGCCACCAAATCTCCTAAAACTCCATAGCGAGCATACACACACAAGCACACATTCGATTGTGCAACAAAAGAGGTCCATATGAGATTCCTCGGGCCCATGATTAAACATACTAAGAAGGGAGTTGCAAGATGTGAACAAATTTTGGACATGTCACAATCTTGCACCAAATCTTGTAGTTCTTCATCTTCGGAGAGATGGAAACTCCCTTGATGCCCTCCAATGCCTCCATGCCTTCAAATGTCTCCACTTTGTCAACTTCCTCTTCCGATGCATCCTTTTCCTTCTCAATCAAGTGTCCTTAGGGTGGAGGTGGAACCGAAAGAAGAGGAGCCGACACAAGAAGGTAGGGTTGTGGCCAATAGTTGAACTCATCCATCGTCCTTGACAATACTTGTTCACTTATTCATAGGAAGTGTCATCCAAGAAGTTACCACATGGCACTAAATATCATATTCAATGTAACATGTTCAACATTTTATCTACCAAGCAATGACATGTTACATATTTTTTGAAGCAAGGTCAAACGCCTTTACCACTCGTCTACCTTACCACCAGTTTTTGTTCATGGAGATCCTCGTGCCCTCACAACTAAAACTAAAAGCAACCCATCACAAGGGTCAGAGGCAACACTTTTGAAGGTTCTATATTCTTGCCTCGTCTCTAGGTCGTGATGGGAGGGTGAATGCTTGAGACTTAAAACCTTTGTTTGTAAACCATGTCACATTAGTTGCCAAGTAGGCTTAGACTTAGGACTAGAAACCAATGATGTTATGGAAACATGTTTTTTAAAAACTTTTAGGCTAAGTCAGGTTTTGCTAATGTCGGGTGGGAAGGGGGCATAAGTTTTGTAGCCAACATAAATAATTAGGGTCTTGAGAGTGTCCATGGAGGGCTTTTTTGGCATCATTGACCATTTACAAATTGCGATCCTTTGATTTTCTTTATTACTTTTGGATATATTCCATGGATTCTTCTAGAATGATCAGTAAAATGATCTTGAACTCTTGATTTCCACAGGTTATTCCACACGTTAACTCATCCTACGATATTTCTTTATATATTATTTCATCAATTTCATCATCTATGAAGCATTTTCCTACTTACTACAAGGCTATGGCTAATGAAAAAGGTATTATAGCATACACGACATTTTCAAATCATGTTATTCTTCCATGAGGACCTAAATTCGTTTCCAACAAAGTGGGTGGTCTTTCAATGGTTGAGGCCGAGTCATTGGATACCTTCTTCAATCGCACTATAATGAAGATGCAACTTATGCAAGGTAATATCCCATGGAGATTCACGCAAGAATGTCCCTTAATTTATGCAATTCCTAATTGAAGCGTTGACAAAGCCAGGAGACGTTGTTCTTAATGCTTATGCATCTACAAGTAAGAATATTTTTTGGCTTACTATTTACTGTTTGAATTTCAATCCCATCATCAATAGCGAGTTGCTTGTGTCATCATTGTCTATCGTGTTGCATGCACATCAAATTCAATATCTATTGGCCCCTTTGTGTGATCCAATGCCATCACCTTTTATTGGCAACTCGCAATCCTCAAGCATGGTTGTAGAAGATGACAAGGAGCATGTTCAAAAAGTTCAAAGGAAATCCCAACTAAGTGTGTAAGTTTGTTAGTTTAGAATGTTTAAGAGTTTTGGTTATTGTTGGGACTCATTTTGTCCTTGTTAGTTGTGTATAACCTTCTTGGATGTTATTGTACAAGAAAACGAAGGAAGGAATGTCCCCCCTCACAAGTTCATCCTTCATTTTTATGCTGAGTATGAGGCGGCAAGGATGACAACTACCATTACACCTCTAAGGCGAATTGGATTTGCACATTATAATCTTCATGTCTTGCCTTCATTGATATAGAGACATGAGAACATAACGATCATATAGGTAGTAATGAGGATGATAAGAATATGGATTTGGGTACATGAGGAGTTCATGGACATGGTTCCTCCTGTTTTGTGTGAGTGTGCACAAGTTTTCAATTTAGTGTGGCAATTGTTTGGTATTAATAAACTACCCATTAAAATGGTCTATGATTACTATGACCATTGCTTTAAATCTTTGAACTTGAAAGCCTTTCGCATTGGATATGATTGGATTGGATGATGATGGAATTGATTGCTAGTTATTGTTGTATCAAATCAATGAGTATGTATTTATCTGTGGCATCAATTTCCTCTTATCCTTCTACCTATGTCCAAGTACTTAAGTTTATTTAATCCGCAATGCCTCCTAACTGCAATTTTGGAAAAAGATGTGCTTACATATGTTTGAATGAGTTGACGTTGAATTTTCCAACTATGTTAGATAGGTTTCCTATCCTCTTATGCCAAGTTTGTATTTATTGACTTTAATAAATTATTTTAGCATTTGTGTGGGATTGTTGCATATTGTGCATCCACCCCATTATTTTTTAATATTGAACTCTAAAATTATTATTCTTTAGACCAAAATACCACATTCATAGGATACTAGTGGGTCAATTACCATATATATTTCCTTCTTCACTGGTCACAAGATAGCACCCCCCCCCCCATTGTCAACTATTACATTGGTTTGTTGGACCAACATTGTGATTTTACTAATTTTGTTTATATGTTTGTTTTTCATGATGAAATCTCGTGGCTATGGGGGATAGATTCAATTTCAAGTTGTCTTCTACATGGAAAACCAATATAAACCATGTACAAATGGCATTGTATGACACAAACATGATCCTATATCAAACCAGGGGGGGGGGAGCGTATGGACACTAAAACTACCGTGGGTTGTTTCCGACTATGATTAAAGTTAATATGGACAAAAGGCTTTTTTAAATTAATAATGCACATGAGAGTATTTCTTGCACAATCGAGACGCCTTCAAAACATGCACATTGCAAAACAAAACTATTTGGGAGAAGAAACTAGAAAAATATGTATGAATTCTCTATATTGCAAAGCAACGTGGTCAGTTGGACCCTCCACACTCACATGTACATTTGTATTACATAACACAATGTGCATGCAGCATAAACATGCTATAACAAGAGATACAATCTACATGTAATATCAGTTTATATCATTTAAACAAGTTAAGTTCACATGTATAGTTTTTTTTGTTCTTTCTATAACTTCTACATAAGTATATGTTTACTATAAAAGTAGTTTTCTTTTAAAAGCCAATTTTTATGCTGCTTAAAACCATTGATCGGAGTGGGCTAATGTGTGCCACCAATGAAATCTACTGACATGGATGTAAATAATGTCTTTCGTAGATGATGTCTTTAATAATAAAATTTGAAGACTTACTTAATGTTCATGATGAGAAACTTGAATCAACTAGGTCATTTTTCACTTTTTCACTATCCAAATTCCTATGTTTTTGCAAAATTGAGGTAAGGGTCTTTCTATAAAAACAAGCAATTTTCATGTCAACCACAATACTAAACTATGTTGAAGGCGGTTCTAGCTCTACATAGCATGTTGCATATAAACTACGTTTCACACCCTCTTCTTTGTAGAGATTTGATTCAATTTGATTTCAATCTCGTATAAACCAAGAAGAAGTCGGTGTTAATACTTGTTGAGGGCTAGTAAAAACTCTCACATAAACCATGCAATGGTAGCTTGATATTTTCAAGCGTTAATTGTAATCCCTTAACTTCCCACGCCTATGAAAGGGTTGTTTTGAATGCATTTCACGTAATGTTAATTATGGAATTTCCATGAACAAGTTTTGAAGTTAAAATGGGATTAATCTGTAGGATCTCGAAACATCGGAGATGAGCTATTTTGAGTGAAAAAACGGACATGAAAAAACATTTGCGTTTTTAGATTATAACAATCAAAAGAAGGGATGCACTTCAAAAATTCTGTGTTTTATTCCCACACAAATACCATTGACCAATCAATTTCACTTGGAAAATGAGCGGAATGCTCATGTGATCCACCAGATCGGAAAGACTCAATAACTGAGCACCTCCACATGTTCTTGTGCACAAACCACAACATGTTAGCTACCTTGCATTTGGAGTACGTAAACCATCCCATATTTCTAACCCCATATATGCAAAGAGTTCCCTAAAAATGAAAGAGTGTCCAAATGATAAATTCATTGGCTGATGTGAGCATAAAGATTGTTTTTATACGAACATCAAAAAGTATTTCACTCTTACCAATAGAAATGTCTTCTATGTTCATGTAAAGGTTGCATTGGAGTGGCAATCATTGATTGGAGTCGACAACCTCACATGAACTCCTAACATGACAACATGTAGATTTCCACATTGGCTTGATAGTTGCAGTTATCTCGATTGTGGATGAATGAGTTAGGTGGGATTAATGTAGGGAAGAAAACATCCATCAACCCAAAATGAGTTGTTTGGGAAGTCATGGGTTAAAGGACCAAGACGCCAAGGTTATAGATACAACACTAAACTTTTCACATGTAGAGTTGTGGTAGAAACATGTTGTTTTTTTACGTACCATGTCATGTTTTAGAAAAAATCACAAAGTCTAGTATACCAAGACTATGTTTTGGTCGATTTTCATTGACAAGTATGGTATCAATTTTATTGGGTAGGGGGTCGCTCGCAGGTGCAAAGAAAAGAATAGAGAAAGAAAAACCAACGTCGGGCAATCCGACGTGAATTTGAGCCCGTTGGCCTTACCCTACTCAGGAATCCTCTTGGTGCAAGGTGGGGTTTACTGCCTACCTTGTGGTGGGTGGGCTTTTGTTTGTGAAATATGTAAAAATAAAATGAAGTAATATAAGTTATTTTGATATTCATATACTGTGTGTGTGGGGGGGGGGGGGCTGGTGTTTGCTTATTGTCGAGTTTTCTCTTATTAAGTACTAGGTATGTGACATATTTGATGGTTGGTTTTCATTGTTTCTTTTTATTATTGATGTGGGGATTTGTAGGTTCTCAAGGAGTTCTATGCTTCTTGTGTGAATGGCTCCCCTTACTCTTGTGGTGATAACTATGGTGATAAGTCATAGGTGCATAAGTAGCGTGTTGCCAAATACCTCGCCCCTTGATGACCATTAATCATTTGAACATAGCAAAAGGCTATTATAGAGGGGGATAAAAAGTACAAATACAAATGCTTACCATAGCACATGAGCCAATGTTGAGGGGGAGAGGGAATTATCGTACATGGGCGTTTCTCTCATTCATCGAATATAGCAATTTGGCCCCATGTAGGTTTGTGGTCAAATTATCTCAAATGACAGCGAGAGAACGAAGTTGGGGTCTTCAAAGCTAAACATGGTGTCAAATCAACTAAAGGAAGCAACCTCTGGTATGCATACTATTTCAAGGCTTTTATGTTGGATGAATGAGAGGTAGGTACACTCATATTCAGTAATGCCCTCTCTCCAATGTTGAGTGTTTCCAAGTTTAGAAACTCAAACATTCTGACACAAATGTATGAACCAATGAATGGGGAGAACCGACCGCTACATTGACTGTCCCAATTAGTGCGCGTGGTACTGATTCCCGAAACACACACTATTTTGCTAAGTCTCAAAAATTAACCGAGAGCTGATTTTTTTTACTAAGTGATACTAAATTCACGAATACATGCTCATTTACCATACAATTCCAGAAAAACGATGTGTGCTCTAAGGTGCTTGTAGAGTAATAAAAAAAAAATTACGTGCAAACACATGCTTTGTTAGTGAATAGTGTGGCTATGAATAATACTTTATCAATGAATAGCGTAGGGACGAAGAATGCTCCCTGGATATTTTGGTGACAGTAGTTTCATTACGTGAAGAAAACTAGTATCACCTTCACAAATTTCCCACATGCATTATCGGTCCTCCCTCACTAATTGGAATACATGGTATAGTTACAGAAGAATTGATTGATTTTGAGAAACAATTGGTTGAAGTTTGAGACTTCATATAAGAAATTGATTGTTTTAAAAAAATCTATAGAACATACCTCAAATTAATGAAGGGAAACGAAAAGATCACAACGTGTAACCGGTTGGACTTGGAAACACTAGAATTTGACCGATTATGCCCAAAAATCTTCCCAAACACCGGTAAGAACTTCATTGCAAGGAAAGTAACCGGAAGAACCAAGACCTAGTATAACCGCCCCATCACCACACCCGTACCCTTACAAATTCTGGCAAAGTGGAGATCCGTCCTAACACAATATAGCACCCCAAGATTTGTCAAAGCTTTCAAAGAAACCGGCTCAAGCGAGGTCTTGGGCTTTCGTATACGTCCAAACCCATTTGATTATGTCTAAGAATAAAGTGCAAGAAAATTCAAAATGTCCCTAAATTCCCCAAAATTGGAAGCATATATGTATATAGAAATGCATTTCCAACTTTTTGATTGACATTTTCAAAATTGATTGAATCGAAATTAGTGTCGAATTGGTCCTTACATTGATAAGTGTAGCCTCCAATTCTTGTGTACTATGGCACGGCCGGAGGAGTCAAACCAAATGATGAGTGTACTCACGTTGCACAACTACTAGACTTTTTCTCACAACTCTCGAGTCTCTATTTGGTGAACGACACAAGCTACAAGTGCACTAAATAGTGTGGGTGACAAAATTTTCTTTAGAACCCCATTTTTCTTCATAACGAGGGGCGGATGTGGGTCACGTTAATTTCCAACCCACACTAAATTCTTAGTTTGAAATCATGTGGGTCACAATATTTGTTTAGAATCCACATTGTTTCTGAAAATTATAACTGTTATTGGGGGTAATGGTAAATTTAAACCTTAGTTTGAAATTAGTGTGGGTCACATCAACTTCTTCCTTTTTTCCCTATAAAATTGATGTGGGTAATTCTTCTATTTTGTTCTTGAACTAATACACACGTTGTCGGTTGGAAATCTCCATGAAGACCTAGGGGACGGACGATCCATGGTCTTGGGATCCATATTATTTTTGGCCTTATTATCAAATATTGTGGGCCCATATTATACGCTACAATGAGATTGTGTATGTGCTTAGAATATGAGTTTTTGTCAATATTTGATTGTCAGTATATTTGGGAGGGTCTTTGTAATCGTAATTTAACTCATTTGGTTCAATCACTAGAAGAAAAACTTTGGTCTCCGAAGGAGACCGGAGTGAATAGAGTGTTTAATTATTCGTAGAACATCCCTAGACACGTCCTAGAGGACAATGACATTATATGTAAAACTATTTCACCCTTTGTAGGGAGTAGAGCTCAAACACTACAAAACATTGCATCCAACATGATACATGTCCAAATTCAAACCACCCCCAAATGGCTCGAAGTGGGCCATTCGCAAAAACTTTTGAAAGAGCACATCCAATGGTGTTTTTTCACAAGGTCCCTAACATGTCCATGGACATGTTCATAATAAAAATAAAAAAAACATTTCCAGTGGACGGGTTCTTAGAAAATGAACCGGTTTTTGGACGTGTCAAATTCACTTTGGGCGGTTTCTAGAAATAACATTTTTTAATATATCTTTTCCAAAAAAAGAAATGGTACAAATATCAGTTACATTATGTCATATATGACATGTGAATATAAGCATAATGCAATCAAACCACTAATACCCAATAAAAATATCAATCTTGAAGTGCTTGATTCACCTGCATACATTAATTCATCAACCACAAAATTTAGAATGGGGTATACTGGAAAGATGAGAATAGACATCAAAAGACAAATAACTAATGGCCATTGAAGGCATAATTTGTCAAGATCCTATTGTTTCCAAGTGCAACTAGTCACATGTCGACATCTTTCGGTTTCTTTGTTTTTAAAAATTTAAAATTTTTTTACCAACATTGTAAGAGACTTATTTATACCTCTTGTGGGACGTGCATTTTCATTTTCAAACCGATCTTGGGACGGGTTGTTTTGTCTTTAACCTTTCCATGGACAGGTTGGTTTAGAAATTACCGGTTTTGGAACGGGTTGCAATTTTTTTTGCCTTTCAATTCAAGGTTTTTGGACGTGGATGGGCAAAAACTTTGTGAAAAATCAACCCTGAGCACATCCACTCCAACACAAGATAGTCTTTTGTGCATTAAATTGGGGGGGGGGGATCCACTAACACATTCTACAATGCAGTGGATGAGTGGTGGCAGGAACGGAGGAGATCAGGGGAGGAGGGTTACATCGGTCAAATCCGACGGTCGAGAAAGCACATGCAACGTGGCCTCACCAGAAGCCAGAAGTTGCTTTCATCGCCCATAGACTTCTTCTCGATAATCTCGTATTCATTGATGCTAGTTAGGTGCCTTAATCAAGCCTAAGAAATTTGGATAGATGGTTTTTATTGGTCACTAGGATATGAAAGGGGTGAAAAGAACGATAAACTTTACTTTGACCTCTTATAAATTTTGTAGGCATGAAACTTGAGATGAGAATCTTCATGAAATGTAATGACTTGTGGAACAAGACAATTCATGGTACTGACGCTACAACACTACAACATAATTCTATGAATAGGCCACGCTCGACTTTAGTTAACTATAAACATATAACTTAGTTAACTAGATTTTTTGGCATACCGAATTTAGAACAACTATAGTTAAGTAAATTTTATAGCTGGTGAAATCTCAAACAACTGTAGTTACAAAAGGCAACTAGTTAACTAATAGGTGAATTAGTTGGTTAGTTGTCCAAGGTTTGAACCATTGTTACCAAACAATTGATATTTCTCAAAAATGACCTAACGGAGAGATGGAATGGCAAGGCGATTTGTGGTGTCTACGCAAACCCAAACACTAGGAGGGTGAAAGCCCATGAAGTTATTTTATATCACGATTATCGAGTTTTATTTATTTGACGTTGGGAATGACATCGAAAACCCCGTATTGGTATACATTGTTGGTGGTATTCAGTGTCACGTGTGAAATAGTGTCACTTACCCTGTTTTAAAGCATATGCTAGGTTACATTATCGATTAACAACTTCACCATAAGTGTCGTCTTGTGACACTTGGTTTTCAAGTGCACTTATTAAATTCTTAGCATGAGTATGTTCAACAATGTTATGAGGTAGATGTCTAATATCTTCCTCTTGCAACTAAAATGTAATCACATGACACTTGCCGTTAGTAAGCTCGAATATCCTCCCCTTGCATATTAAAATGTGAAGGCATGACACTTGCCATTAGTAAGCTCAAAAATATCTTCCCTTTGAATACTAAAACGCGTGACTATCATCTAACGTATCCCAATGTGCTACTCCAAATGCCATAATGAAGATGTTTTTTTTCACTTGAAGGAGTTACTTATGTTGAGGAATAGAATCATATCAGCAATTAGGGGGTGTGACACTTTGAGACCTCTAGGTATCTAGTTTAGGCCCTTTGCAAATAGTGTATGTGACACTAAACACCATAAACGGTGTAGTGGAGTATAACAAAGTTACCTTGGTGAATAAACAAAAGGGCCAACATGAGCGGGGTGAGTGCAGGTAGCTTGAAGTTGGTCGTGGCCCACCATAAGTGGCTTCCATCTATCTTAAGGCCTTGTCAAGGGACTTGCTTCTATTACAATCCCTTCACCCACAATGGAGGGGTTTACATAAACATCACTAACTTAACCCCAAGCCATAGGGAATGAATATACATGAGCCTACCTCTCATTCATCCAATACAAAAGCTATTGAAACAACATGCGACTTGGATGTATCTATTTATAGTCGGTTAATTTACACCATAATTAGTTTCTACGACATGGAAGTAGACTAGTTCAATCAAATTGAGACGAATTGGCCTCAAACCTATGAGGTCTGAGATGATCCTAAACCACCGAATGATAGTGGAGAGGTACCCAAACCGAACGGAGTGGTTGGTGGTTCGATTTCCGGCCATGAAATCGTCTCTCTACTTAACGGAAAACTAACCAGGTTGTCAAGCGCCTCCTGTGTTAAAAACAAACACACACACACACAAACCTATAAGGAAGTCACTTAATGTTGAAAGAACCATATATAATTCCCTCTATGATAGTTTTTCTTTCAAAGATTGCTACGGTGGTTTTGCCTCCTCTTTGTGATAAGCATAACGAGGTTCTTGACCCAAAACGCCTTCGTGCCCACGATTGGTTAGTGGTACAAGTGGGGTGAGTGTGTGTGATAGACCCGAGATTCTTTTAATGTGCCGTATATTGTAATTAAAACACCGCCCACATTTGTAAGAAGTTGCTCTTGGGTATCACATCCAAAGTTAAAAGTCCCAACCGAAAGGATAGGTAGGTGAATCCTCCTCGAGGTGGTTGATAGAATGAAGTTATTATTAATCTTTGTTGTTATTAACCCTTAACTACACTAAATATAATATTTAGTGTCACTTACTATTTGGGTTTACACAATGTTATTTCCTTTTTTACTATCGATGTCGTTTCTTACGAAGTAAAGATGTTCCATATTGTTTCATAGTGTCCAAACTACCAATTTAACATTTGTGGTAAAATATGAGATATACAATAAATGGATATAGCATTGCATAAATTCAATTAGTCAGTGACATTATATATCATATTAAGTGTACCTATTAGCACCAAGATTAACTTAGGGTCAATTCACATGGTATCCCAAGTCTTAAGTCCCAAGTCACTTCAAGTCACTTCATGTTATCTTAGTCGTTGAGAGCATGGAAGTTGAGACTTACCACTTCACATAGAACCCCAGGTATGACATAGATGCATGCATGGCGACATTTTTTGGGGGTGAGTTGGGTAGAGCAAAAAGTTAAAACCCAATTCCTAACAAGTCCCATGAATAAAGAAGTTTTGCATACAATAATCAAGATCCGAATTAATGATAATTAACCATATTTTTATGGTTTCTTGAGGCTTAAAAGTTGGGACTTGCCAACATGAGTGGAAATTTGGGACCTAGGATCCCATGTGAACCAACCATAACTTTATTAGCGGGTTGTTGTCTCAACAAATAAGGCGAGTCCCAAACCATTGAGTATATATGTTGCAGTTCCTCAAGTTTGGGTACTTTCCTTGATCGAACACCTATATTTGATTGGTATGTGACTGAGGTGACAACCAAAGAGCAAACAACTTAAAGACACAGGTTGGAAAGAGATTGGACTAGGTCTTTAGATTTCATCAACTGATTCACATGCAATAGTGAAAAACGATTGAGAGGATGTATGTTTTAAGAGAATCCAATTAAAACAAAAAAAAATCAATAAACACACAATTCCAATAACCATAACTAAAGGAGAGGTCTGATTTTTGCTATTATTTCATCATAGATTTGCTAATGCAACACAACTTTTGTCGTGCAAATCTATACACTAGAAATTGGAGAGCATGAAAGTTTCCCACTTTTATTGTTGTAAGGTATGGGTAAAGTTATATGATCCCACTGTGGGCACTTTGAACTCCACATACAAATTAGTTGTTGAAGCAAACTCAAAATCGCCTCGCCCATTTTTAAATGGCGAAACACCAAATATGTTACTTCATATTTTAAAATTAGAGTTGAGATGCAAAGGCTATAAGAAGTCACAATGATGATTTTTAATCATCAAAAATGACTTCACACAATGCCAAAGTCCTTTAAATTGTGTTAAAATATCTAACATGTAATGTAGGAAAAACCAAAATCGGTGATTGACCACCACATTGTTAATGGTATTTAATGTCACTTACTATTTGAAGCTACGCATTGCTATAACATTTTATTGTTAATGTAAAATTGTACCGAGTGAAGGTGTTAATGTTATATAGTGTCCAAACAACCTTTTTGATTTTTGTTGGTAAAAAATGAGATGTATAGTAAAAAGTTATAGCACAACGTAACTTCAAATAGTAAGTGACACTAAATATCATATACAGTGTAGTAGTGCACTAGATTGGGAATAAGTGATTCTTCCGTGGACCCAAATTGGCTAACTGTAAAAAAAAGTTGGCCCGAAAATGATGTAGTGATTGGCCGGATAGTGCCGGTGCTGCCCCATAAGATGTTTTTTATTTATTTATTTTGGGTAGAATCCTTGTGAAGTGGGTTTTCAATCCATATGGTTGGAAGTTTTGTAACCCCTAGAATTGGACTGCAAACATGGACATCCGTAAAACAAAAACAAGTTTTGAGCATAACTAGGTTAGGTGACTTTGAGCCAACTATATTTTGAGAGCATGAAATGTGCATGCATGACATCACCTAAGGGTTGGGTTAGACTACAGGGAAGAAGTGCACCGGTGAGTCAAAGAATTTATGCCCAAGACATGGCTATTTGAGGCAACAACTGATATGATGGACAAGAGGGGGGGGGGGAACCCTCAAGTTGGAGTTCTCTGAAGGTCAAGTTTCTTGTTCAAGGGTTTTAAGTTGTCCAAAAACTCAACTTCCATATAACTCCCCTAGCAAGAATTGGTGTCATGCTAACATCCATGTCTTTTTTTCATTCATGCTCGAAGTACTCCATCAAATTAAGAAGTCTTGGCAGTAACGTAAACCCTAACCAGTAAAAATCCCATTTTGTAGCCAATCATATCGCTTCATTCCCTTGAAATCCTTGACCAATACATTTCTTCAACGTAGTCTAAACTAACCCTAAACCTACGCCATTTACACCTGTTTTTAAAGGAGAGAAGTATGTCTAGCTGCATTGTTCATGAGTAAATGATGGGCAAATAATTAATGGCTAGCTTTGTGCAGACTTTGAGTGACTTTGACCAACACCATAAGCGCATGTGTCGACGAAGCCGACCAGCTATTGCTTTTTCATAGCGAAGTTTATTTGAGCCTCGGTATCCAAATCTTGGGTGTGGTCCACATGTTATTCTCAAAAGGAGGCCCACACACGTTTGGGAAACGCCGGTTTCGAAACCGAGTTTGATAAGTCAAGGTAAAAGAATTTCGGATTTGCCATGTGCCTAACTTCAAGGAATTGGGTTTCAAGGCTGGTCCCTCTGATTTTAGGTTTAAAGCGTCCATTTTCGATTCCAATCTGACACGGTGTTCTTGCAGGTCAAGGTTAAAATTTCTATCCTTTGGCTTACCAAGCTGTGTTTTGAGACTAACGTTTTGAGTGTGTTGATTGGGCATGATGGTTCTAAAAGCAACGTTTATATTGGTAAATTCCAATTGGATAAAGGGGCTCTTGTGAAATCCTTCCCCTTTGTTGGCTCTGTCTGTAGGACAGAGACTATGCATCAACTTCTTCGTTTCAAGAGCAAATTTCCTAACCACTTTGTGTTCACACTTGGACGTTACTTGTTCTTGTTATTTTTGGTCCACTTTATGTAATGTGGATGTTAACTATACTTTATATATATATATATATATATATATATACAAGTGCTCCCTAAAATGCATTGAAAGAAATCTAGTTAACTATAGTTATTTCGGCAGTTCTTGATTATTTATTTTAAACATTTCGGGTGATAAATGAGTAGCTTCAATCCTTGACCCATATTTGAGAAGAGGGTGCACAAAATCCAAGAAAGGTTTGGTATAGTGAATAGCCATGAATTGGCATGAGCAAAGTGGACAACTACAATTGTAGTCTTTCATAATAAAGAACAAAGCCTCATGATTCTACCGTTTTCTTGTTGATACCATTGTGCTAACATGTTGACACCATTAATGCAAACATCCAACAACTCATAGATGGAAGTGCCCATCAGAGAGCATTGATTTGGGAATGGGCGTGTAAATTATGTAGATGACCATGATTTGAATGCACCCTACTGCTCCACAATTACCATTTACTTGATTGGTATAGGAGACATAAATTTACATTACACTATGTTCGTAAGAAAAATAGTTTAGGACAGATATATCGGGTTGGACTAGAACATTCGTGCTTGAATCCAACAACCATGTACATAACATACACATGCAACACACTTCATTCTAGTAGTTGATGTTAGAGGCCACCCGAACTCCCATGCACATTGCATGGATAAGCATGTCAATTGGGAGCCCTCCTACGCCACCCTAAGCAAACAACAAGCATATCCTACCTTAAGGAAACACCTAAAGCTAATATTCTTGCAACCCTGTCCTATCGGAACATACAGTAGTGTGATCCTACAATATCGAAATCACTTGACTTCTGTCTCGATATGATGTATTTTTTTTTATTCCAACATAACAATAGGCATCAAGTACCCACACGTGTTCTTCATACAACCAATAAATTAACAAAGATAAAAAGAGTTATTTATTATGATCAAAGATCACGCCCCAAGTTGAAGTTAAGCTATTACTTTGCAAGGCAACAAAAACTTGGTTGTCCCCAATTTGATTTGTATTGAATCCAACATTCACAATCTCATAAACAATGCACGTTATGTCATAACAATGTTAGCTAAATTATTGAGCTTGAATGGTGTCTTTTATTTGAACACATGGACCAATCTCATCGCGACACGTGTCTTTTTTTTGGGGTTTTGTTTTGGTGTCCGTCCTTCACGACAAGCCTTGCCATATACCACTTGAACATAAGTATTCTAGCAAGAAGAGTAACCAACACAACACATGATAGGGCCCATGTTCGTTATGTGATTTTCCATAAGGGACGGTGTCCTATGGGACTTGGAGTGCTTTTGGTGTTGTCAAGGGAGCCTTTGTCAGTCGGGGGGTCTGGACCATGATTTTAGATCATGTGAATATATCTATGCATATAATCGGTACAAGTAGATTTGGTCAAGGCCGCGCAATTCCCGTACCTAGTGTTTAGGGTTCATCAAAATTTAGGTGGTAATTAAACTAAGGGCGTGTTTACACCAACGGCATTATTAGGCCATGGCTCTTTCAATGACCATGGTATGTACCCTGGCTTTTGGATGAGACCATGGAGAAGTTCATGGACTGTAGCTCAAAGTCTTGTGGAGATCATAAGCCCTTAGTACAAACCCAAATTTCTGCCGTAAATGCTATCGAGCCTACCTTCAAGAGTTGTCTTGGAAGAATTCCCTACAATCCTAGTCAACATTATCCATAACTTGTCATGTGGGATTTCATGTACATTTTGATCCACTGAAGATGTCGTGGGTTGCGATCCAGTAGAACCCTTGTGTAAACCTTAAGTTGGGATGTGTGACACTCTCAACCAATGAAAATTCAAGAATTCTCTAGAGCCATGCCCTAATGGCTTTCGTGTAAGCATACCCTAAGCTTAAGTTATGTTCATCTTATGGTGTAAGGTATGTGGGTGTTATTTGGTTGCTTTGTCATGTTCTCCAACTTCTACCAAAGAGATTTACACAATAAAACCTCGTGTTGCAAAAGAAAATCTACAATGAAGCATCGACAAAAGATCGGAGTGACAATCATACTTCTTTTGGCCTACTTATAGTTATCAAAAATCACAATGTTTTGTTAATTTCTTAACTGCTTACATAGATCCTCCTAATTGTATACATTTTTAAGTATGGAGTAGTTAACAAAAATTTGAATATGTAGTCTAATATCTCTTTGAATCTTACCTAACCATACAACAATCAAATATAGGTGCCCAATTAAGAAAAGTAACTAAATAACACCAACATTCCTTAAGCACATATGGCGGACACTTTGAGCATTACAATCCCTCATCTAACTTGCAACAAATATTATGATTTTTTGTTTGCATTAGCAATAATGTTACATGCACAATGACATTAAGAGTACACGGGTCGGAGCAAATTTAACTTCTACAAAGATGTTCAAAGTCACAAATCTTATTTTCCTTTTACATGTTTGACATGGGGTGCAAGTTGGGGCGGGGTTTCATGGCTAGTGCATGTACGTACTTAGGTGTGATGATTGAACTGCATGCCACTCAAAATTATATCTTGTGGCCCCAAGTTTTGCACAAAGTGGTTCCCCTCACCACACTCGTGGCTTGTACTTATTTAGTGTCGTCACTTTGCATCTTCCAATCTTGTAGCTAGACTAGCGTTGAATTTACATATGTATGCACTAATTTAAGTTAAAACGGTTTATCTTATTCAATCACCCACTTGGCACTAGCCCACATTACATAATAGATTTCTAGCCAACCAAAAACTAGGGTTGCAAGCACTTAAATCAAATAGTAGGGAGCCACGTTATGAATAATGCACAACTCCACACTAATTTGCGTAGACCTAGATTGTACAGGCAATGCGGTGGATGATCTCTTCCCACAGATCACACATTTCCAACAAGACTAAAGAATTGAAGAGTGTTGCTAATCGATTAAGGATGGTAGTCATCTGTAAGGGGGGCCCAAAATAGGTGTTGAAATTGGGCACTTCTAACTTATGGAAAGACGCGAGTCTAGCAAATTGGCTATAATGTAAGCATGCATACTTGGTCTCTCATTTCAATCAAACACATACATCTGAGTATTGTCTGCCAATTGCATGCTCTCCCTCTGGTTTGAAGTGGAACTAAGAAAGGACGATAAGAAAGAAAATGTCTTTTACATAAGGCCATTGAACTATGTGCTCAAAATTTGTGAAGTACTCTTAACTCAATTGTCAACATAACTAGACAAACCTATGTGATGATTCTTTAGGACGAAGGAGAATCTTCAGTGTGGTACTGAATGGGATACTCCTACGAGCTCCAAAAACAAGAAGGAAACCGGCTACAACGATTGATTACGTAGTCCAGTTGAAATCTTCTTCTTTCTTTCTTTCTTAAATACACGTCTTTTTGATGTCCGTTCTTAGAAACACATCTAATCCAGTGAAACCTTTTTCTTGGGGGATGTTAAATACCCCCCCACGAACTTTTCGGACTGTCAGATCCGGGCTGGGGCAGCCGCCCGTCCAGAAAATCTGGATTTTCTGGACCCGCCCAAAAACTGCTGCCCGCCCGCTCGATTTCGAAAAAAACCATTGTCCTTGCATTCTTGAAGGCCACTTACTCACAAATCCCATATTGAGTGCACTTCACCTTCAAGGGCCAAAATCCAATATATATGTTCACTTCCAATTGAGTAAATAAGCAATTGACTGGGGTTTCATTATCATAGTGAAACCGTCAATGAAACATGTAATTAACTTAGAAATCAAAAATATTACAAAACCCTCACTAGCACTGAGGTTATAATTTTTGTGACTCACAATTTGAAATTGTCTTTGTCATTCTAAAATGACACTTAAATTTAGTGTGCTGATTTAGTATGTGTATTTTATAATATTTTAGGTAATGCCGTCTACTTTCACAAGTATTCATACGCATTCATTAATCAATTATTAGAATTAATTCATTGGACTTAATTATTAGAACTAATTCACTGGAATTAAATTCCAGAAATTAGTTATTATAATTAATTCACTGGAATTGATTCCAGAAATTAATTATTATAATTAATTCACTAGAATTAAATTCCAGATATTAATTATTAGAATTAATTCACTGGAATTAAATTCCAGATATTAATTATTAGAATTAATTCACTGGAATTAAATTCCAGATATTAACTATTACAATTAAATCACTGGAATTGATTCCAGAAATTAATTATTAGAATTAACTCACTGGAATTAATTCCAATAATTAATTAATTACAGTAAGTACATTTTATAATCAATTAGCTTTACTTAATTTTGTAAGCATAGTTTCTGATTTATTTGGGATTAATGAATGCGTATGAATACTTGTGAAAGTAGACGGCATTACCTAAAATATTATAAAATACACATACTAAATCAGCACACTAAATTTAAGTGTCATTTTAGAATGACAAAGACAATTTCAAATTGTGAGTCACAAAAATTATAACCTCAGTGCTAGTGAGGGTTTTGTAATATTTTTGATTTCTAAGTTAATTACATGTTTTATTGACGGTTTCACTTTGATAATGAAACCCCAGTCAATTGCTTATTTACTCAATTGGAAGTGAACATATATATTGGATTTTGGCCCTTGAAGGTGAAGTGCACTCAATATGGGATTTGTGAGTAAGTGGCCTTCAAGAATGCAAGGGCAATGGTTTTTTCGAAATCGGGCGGGCAACAGTTTTCGAGCGGGTCCAGAAAATCCAGATTTTCTGGACGGGCGGCTGCCCCAGCCCGGATCTGACAGTCCGAAAAGTTCGTGGGGGGGTATTTAACGTCCCCCCTTTTTCTTTCTCTCTTAAATACATGTCTTTTTGATGTCTGTTCTTAGAAACACATCAAATCCAAACACCACTCAAGCATAGGTGTCCAAATTAAGATTCATCTAAGTAACCCAATTAGGTCCCACCCCCCTCACCTCAAGCTACGAACTACGAAGCACAAGCTCCCAAGTCCCAACCCACTTGGGAAACGAGCCCCAAGAAAGACGTGCTAGGCTAGCGGCCCTCATACATATAAGTTATGTGCCTACCTACCTCTTTAATCCTGACCTCATGACCCCGTTTTTACTGTTTGCCTACCTGAATTTCACTAATTACACGATCTCAGTCCTTAATCCAACAGCTTGTACTTTGAATCTCATCCCAACAAATTGTACTTAATTACGGGTTTCACGCACCCATCGAGTGTGGAGGAAAAAGGCAGGATAATCTTGGCCCTCATAATTCTTGGCCTTGGGCCCCAAATTTCCAAACACATCCTTTTTCAGAGCTTGGAACTTGGAACTTGGAACACATACAGTCTTAACATAACATAACAGTAGCTGGGCTACTCTGAGTAACCGCAGCTAGCTGATCAAGAGGAAAAACAGAAACTTTAAAAAAAAAAAAACTGATAAAGGAATCGTAACAGCACTGGGAGCTTTTGCCATTCTACGAAGGATCGATCGAAACAGTCGCGACTAACATTTGTAACGGACTGAAGTTTCTTTCGTCAAGATGTTACGGAGGAAGTTTATGTTACTATCTCTAGGTTTAAGGGTTCTCATAGTTTCCAGGTCTATTGTTTCCAGACTGCCATAAAGATGAGATCTGAGTGACCATTTCGGCAGGGACAAAGATTCAGAAGCTCTGATATTTGAATGCAAACCTGATGGGTTTTGAGTTTTGAAGATTCGAGTGCTGTACTCGTCTCCTCCTTCTGTGCTGACGTCAGTTTTGTGACGTTGGATGATATTAATTGCAAAGGGAGGGAGATCGATTGAGAAATTAGAGGCTGGAGATCATCAGAAATGGGGAGTTTTATTAATGTAGCATTTGGAAAGTGGTGCTTCACTACAGTCAGTCACCCACTAAGTCTAAGCTTCCAAGCACCGATGATACTTTTCCTGACGACAATTAGCACAGCAATCCTCATGAGTGTGCCCGGGTCTTGTAGTGCTGATGTGCAATATGGCGGTGATAGAATTGGGTATGAATTTCCTGCGGAAGTCGAGGCGTTGATGTCGTCCATGAGCTCGTTTGCAGTGGGCGATAGGTGTAATTATTTAGAGGGGAATAATTCTTTGAAGTTTGTGGAGGCGAGGGCGCTTGGGAGCCCGCCAAAGGTTCTGGACCACCATGGCGGATTTAGGGAGGTTTTCAACGTGATGGGGGAAGGTGCAGTAGGTGATGGCCGAGTGGACGATGCAAAGGTATCATATAATGAAGTATAATATAATACATTATGCACCCGAATCAATGCATTATTAAGTTTCTCCAACTGATGGATTAAGCTCAAACATCATGAGCTACTGTCTCGCTCCCTGACTCACAATCAATATCCTCCACAATAGTCTGTTGAAGCTTACTACATATGCATACAAATTATACAAAAAATTTGCACGCACTTAAGTTATTAACTTACTTTCCAAACCTGCTGCATAGGAACCATCTATCAATCGAGCCCCTCACAGTGCAACAGTAGCCAGCCAAAGATTAAATAATATCAATTTTGATTCCTTAGAACTTGTCTCAGGAACAATACTTATAGGCTGAATCTGGCATGCTTCCATCACCTGAATTAAATTATCTCCAAATCATCGTGTCATGAACTTATTGTAGGCTTTTCATCGAACTTGGAAACGAGTGTGCAACAAAACGTCGGCTATCATGTACGTGCCGGCAGGATGGAAATTCGCACTGCGACCGACCACGTTTTCCGGTCCGTGCGCCTCAAATCTCCTCCTCCAGGTAAAACTGTTTATTTCTGCCAAAGTTGGCGGATCTGCACTTAATTTATTGGGATCAACAACAAATTAAAGAAAAAGAAAAGTCTTATAATGAGTTAGTACTCCAGATTCAGCCTTGAAATGCATGTGCACTTACTTAAATTCAGAAAGCTTCTAAGTTACTCAGTTACCTTGGATATTGCAACTGCATCTGAACATGTGAATAGGTAGTGATGCAACTCTGTAATTATGTATCAGGTTGCTGCAAGTACCTCCAGATCTTTAATCTATTTCTTATGAATGTTGATAATTATAAATAATATTCATCAGGTGGAGGGGACGATCGTAGCAATGGAAGGGCCAGGATCTGGAACGGAGTTGAAGAGTGAGTGGTTGGAGTTCAAGGACCTCTATAACTTCTCGATGGTGGGAAATGGGAAGATCAATGGTCGAGGCAAGCGATGGTGGGGTCAAGCCTGCAGAGCCACTTCGAATGTCTGTTTTCTACAAAGCCTTGATAAATTCCAATATACATGAATGACCAATGCCAGTCATTGTTGAGAATTTAAAAATCTGATGTATGTAAAGTAGTTTCGAGAAAAGCATAAACTTCTTTTTTTGTGGGGTTGCTGGGTCTTCACAAAATGTGCGTTGTTGGGAAAAACTGAAAAACTGACCAAAATCCTTGTCAGGGATGTTATTCATGAGGGAAATAAAACCCATCATAGAAAGAAAACTGTACAAGACCTTCATAGATCCATGATACACCAATGTCAGTCATTGTTGAGATTCGAAAGTCTGATGTAGGAGGTAAAGTGGAGCATTGCGAAGCTTCTCACTAGGAAGGGATGAACAATCTCTTTGTAAGGTTTGTAAGGTTGGGTCCTCACAGGATATGTGTTCTTAGGAAAACTGACCAAAGTCTTTGTAAGGGATGTTATGAGGGAAATAAACCCTTCATGGAAACACAACCCACATTCCCTTCTTGCAAAGAAAAGAATAATAATGCTGACTTCCCCTCCCCAGAAGGTAGGAGGAATATTCCAGTTTCCAAAATCCCATTTGAGCCTAGCCACACTAATCCATTTCTTCACACAGGAGAACCCATAGGCAGAAAGTCCATAAAGATGGTGGAGAGACATGAGATGATCACAAGCCCTGATGTCATACTTACACAGATCTTTGCCTGTCAGAGAACATACTTCAATCTATTTAATCAATGCAATACTGTAAGGAGTTGAATCGATGATGCCTCAGTAGCTTCGAAATCATCACTGACGTTGCCTCTTCGTCGTGTGTGTACTTACATGCAGACCTGCCAACCAAATGCGGAAGTGCCACCAAATGTGAGTTGTAAAAAAGATTGGTACAACTAATGTGAATTAGTTAGTGTGGAAATTTAGCAGACCTGCTAAGCTTAGTTAAGGATTGAAGATTACTGTCACAGAGTGCTCCATGTTTCGGCTTTCAATAAATTAATCATTCTTGAGCTTTTGCCACATCGCAGTCTTACGTTACTTGAAACCCACTTAAATCCAAGTTGGAAATTATAGTTCGCCGTCAAAGGTTTGACCCACTGGGTTGATGAATTCTAACTACTTACTGAAAGAATGGTAAATTTTGTTGTGATTGAATTGAAACACTTGCAGGCGCTGGTGTTCGAGAACTGCACAAATGTTCGAGTGAGTAGGTTGAAGATTCAAGACAGCCCCAAATTCCATCTCTCCTTCTTGAATTGCAGTGGTGTGCGAGCAACGGGACTCCACTTATCCGCACCCAGAGACAGCCCCAACACCGATGGGATTCATCTCAAAGACTCCCAGAACGTTTTCATCTTGAACTGCAGAATCCGAACAGGTAAGAACTTACACCACTAAAAAATTTCAACCATCAATGTGGTTTGTGAGTTCCCATGTTTGCCAAGCATCCACATCAAATGTTCTTACGATCGGATACCAGAACAGCACAAGAGCTTATGACAGTCACAGGATTAATTATCTGGGCTAAATGGACATGTACACATCCGTGGTAGTCCAGGCGATGATTGTATTTCCATCCAGAGCGGGTCATCGCGGGTGATGGTGCAAGACATTCAATGTGGTCCTGGTCACGGCATCAGGTAAGTACTTATAATATGCTCCTCCAACCTCACATCTGCAACACATCAAACTGAATCTCAACATCTGAAGAGTCTTGAGGCACGTTGGATTTACAAATTGTAGAAAATTGCCCGAAAATTGTTGCGAATTGTTGATGATCTGTGATCGATTGATTTATGCAGCGTTGGAAGCTTAGGTAAGGGGAAAACAATCGCAACGGTCTGGGGAGTGTTGGTCAACCGCGTCAATTTCACGCACACCACCAATGGCTTCCGCATCAAAACCTGGCAGGTGAGTAAGGATCGACACTCCCTTCGTGCTTTTTGCACACAGAAACTTTCTTCGGAGGATGTTAAGGTGTGAGGAGGAGTTCCCCGCCTTTTGGTTGCTTTAAGGTTTAGGGTTTACGGTAGCTTCCATCAGATTGTAGAGGTCTCCGAAAGCAATTTGTCTCGAAACGATGCGCTTAAATGCTACATTCAAACTTAATAGGCCTGGTTGCCAGTAAATTCCATATTCGTGAAGATTTGGTTGGGCCTTGTTGGGGCAATCCAAAAAGAACAGTATGCTTGTGTACGTACTCAGCGCACGGTATTCTTTAGTAAAAGGCGAAAGAATAATTCGCTCTGTGCTGGGCACTAAGCTGCTTGAAGTATTCCTTGGAGAGATGAAGAGAGCTATGTATGATATGCGACCTTAAATCGCCGGCCATTACTATGGGAAATATGGGTTTTCTGCTTAGAAGATTACTCCTGATTACTTTTACTCCGGTGTCGAAAGCTCTCCACCATTTGGCTTCTCCAATCCTGAACCAGTTCTAAACCCTCAAATCCTCAACCCTAAACCTTGGTCACATTGTTTTTGGGTCCAGGGAGGGTCAGGGCGTGCACACGGCATGAAGTTTATGAACGCTCGGATGAATCACGTGGAAAAGCCAGTGGTTATCAATCAATTCTACTGCGATGCTGCCACTCCTTGTGCTAATCAGGTAATGGTCTGGCATTCCGCACAGCTAGCCTTATTACAGCAACTCCGATGGTCACTGTAAATTCATTCTCTCAATATTCGGCTTTCAAAGCTTTCTGGGCGAAGTCTGCATGCTCATTTCCCACGCAGTAAGTCCATCATATCATCATTCTTCATGACACACCCATTACTGAGAGAAAGAGACGACCTTCTAAACAGATTTGACCTCAATTCTTGAGGTTCGGAAGGAGTTGAAAAGGTTGCGTCTCTCTCAATAATCGATGGGCCATAAAGATTTGAAAAATTATGGGGCCCTTGTGATGGAGTGAGCATGCCCACATATTCTTCAATCCACAAGGCTCACATACTTTTCGAATCGTTACAGAAATCTGATTATTCAGAGATTAATTTTCCAGTGACCACAGGATAGGAGTTGCTATTACAGCATTTTTGAATTGGGTTATGATCAAGAAAATGACTGCATGTACTCACCGCCACATTCTTATGTCTTCGGATTAATTTTTTTTTAACCTGGCTGCAGACGTCGGCGGTTGCTGTTTCCGAAGTCATCTTCACAAACATCACAGGGACGTCGGCCACAACCACGGGTGTAGACATCGAGTGTAGTGACAGTGTGCCTTGCAGAAATGTGGTGCTGCAGAACATCAACTTGAGATTAGATTCCGGTCCCAAGATTCCTGCATATTCTACCTGTCGGAATGTCTACGGGTTTACATCGCACCTCAACAATTCCATGAGCTGTGCCCTCCTGTCACACCCAATTGCAGATTATAATTACCAACCTTGAACTGATCAAGAGGAAAGTAGAAAGGCATGCAGAAGTGATTTTGTTTTGAAATTTGCATGGTGCAAAACATCATCAACATCACATCTACTAAGAGGTAGTTATCAATGTAAGTAGCTTATGTAGGTAGATGACCTCTCCAAGATAAATTCCCCATAAAATTCATGTTACCAAGTACTTAGACATGCACCAACCAGTGATGAGATTCGGAAGTGCTGGTCAACTTAGATTAGAGCACTGGCGCCGCAGCATCACTGCAATCTATGAATAATGACATGATCTTTCTGTTAATGTTAGAAAATCATCTCGAGCAACCACCTCCATACATGATTAACCGACTCCTTGCATATTTGTGAGAGTTTGAGTAACCCAAAAGGTTGCATCCCTCAATTCCAAGCACAAGACTGTTCCTTGGCTTCGGACAAGCCTTGTTCTCCGACATTAATGTATCTTTGAACAGATCCACTTGCAAATTTGAAGGCACAAAGTATATCGATGCTAGTGGCAGAATCGAAGAGAGCCATGGATAAGACAATCTCTAATTCCCTAGCTGGACACAGAATTCCACACATCAGGGCTCTAGAACATAATCAGTGTTGGTCTGGTATACAGGTGAATGGATGGTATCGATAATCGACATCAATAATGTATAGAAAAACCTGCGCGTGGGTATTAAAATTGTCACACCAGTCAACTATTGATAATTGATGGGTATGTCAAGGTGAGAGAATTCTGTCTAACCCGAGTTTGAATGATACTAGGATGATTTTACTTAGGTAGCAAGGATTTGCGTGGCATGTAGACTCGAATGGTAGTGAAATAATAATAATAAACATTCAAAAACCCATACCTTACTGGTATCAAAAATTGTGAAACTATGGAAAAAAGCAGATATCAGTCCAACACTGTACATAACCTTGCCATTGGTTCCCACCTCCCCTGCTCGTGGAAGAATCAGATTTGTCATTCCTTCAATACCCAAGCAGTGTGCGAGTTTTTGGGCAGAGTTTTTGGGCAAAATGTCTGAATTTCTTGCAACTGTCCATCTCTGAGACTGGAATGTAGGATTCAACAAACTTGCAACAAGACTGCTAAAAATCCAGACTGCTGCAAGAAGAGTCGGAATGTCATTGTGATTACTAAGGCTTACAATGTGCACAGAGTGAAACACTTACAATGTACACAGTCTACAGAGAGAAACTAACTGAATGATAATTAAAGATTTGTGCACTCAAAGTAGCCCGCAAACCCGACCGCCTTTGACACTCCTTTGCCACGCTACTTTGGAGCCCCTCTGGGCCAGAAACCAGAACACCGACATCGTCTTGTCCAAATTCCATTTGAATCAGGTCAAACTCGCGTGAAAATTGGGGACGTGCCAACATGAACTTTTCGGCCATATCATACAAGGTTGGATGCCCGCCCTCCACATCATCACAAAGCTTGTTTTCATTTAAGGACACCGCAGCCGCTTGAGCTTGGGCGGCGATCATCTTCTTCTCCTTGTGGGTGCAATGGCGGGTCCAACACAACAGCACGGCGGTCCCGGAGCCCACAATACCCACAAACATGCTCACAAACATGAGGCTAACTTGAACCCATTGGGAGTATGGATTTCGGTGCACTACATTTAAGATTCCAAACATCACAACCGTCACGCACATTGTAATAAGAATCATCCAAAACATCCACAAGTTGCCTCCGGTTCCCGCGACCGGCCGAACGCGATTAATGTTGGTTGGAATCTGTGAATTGGTTGTTGGTAGCACCTGGGGATCAATGTCCTGTATGATAAACAAGGAGCATTGGCAAAATAAGGACCGGCTTCTTTAAAGAATGCGATTTGATACTTAGAGTAATCCTATATTTCAACTAGAAATCTGGTCGAGAATTGCTTGATGTGCATATAACTTAATACATTTCACGTTCGGTAAGTTTTTGGTGTATGTTTGGAGTTGGAGTGTAAGTTTGAACTAAGAACATTCTATATCAATTCATTGGGGGCCGAACTCATATTAACACAAATGAGATTGCCGCTCCCAATGAACCGATATTGAATGTTCGTCGTTCAAACCTCCACATCAACTTTAAGCTTACACAAAAACTTATTAAACATGGATAGTATTGTATGCAAAACAACCAACTCTTGATCAAATCTTTAATTGAATTGATTGGTACCTCTAATGAAAGGAAAAAGAAGAAGAAAAAATGCATAATGAAAGAAAATGAATTTACCTGATTTGTAGTGTCATCAACAAATATTTTATTGTTTTGTATCTGAGTCACATATACCCTCACGCGGATTTGACAATTGCAGGACTTGTAATTGCTAGAAATTAAACTTGGCAAAACTTGGCGAAGGATGTTGAGTTCGGATTCAGAGCGCACGGCCCATATCAACACAATGTTCTTGGGCAGCCGTTCTTCTTTGTCGTTGGTGGCCGGAACACCATACCGGTGCAGAATGTCTCGGATGATAGCCATGAATGGTGTAATTCCAATGCCGCCCGCAATGAGCACCAACGTCTTGTAGTTTAGATAATATTCAGATTCGTGGCCGTATGGACCTTCAGCAATGATTCCCATCGAAAACGGACACCTTTTTTGAGCAGAAGTTTTTGCCACATCTACAACGTGAGCAGCGACTTGGGTTGTCCATGAGCTCCTCCTATATAAGAATAAGTGGGGGAGGGGGGGGGGGGACATCATAATAAATTAAGGTATCACAGAAGATGAACAAATTAATTGAGAACAAGATTGAACAAGTTTTTAAAAGAAAACACAACAACAAAGTTTCAAATTTTTGACAAGGAGTTCATTTTTGAGATAGCCATCTTTTGACTAAAGTTAAACATCTCATCTTCATTTCATCAGAATTGGATCGTTTAACTAGTATCACTTGAACACTCATCAAACATACATTCAAATTATTAAAACTTAAGGCCGAACTCCCTACTACAACATGAGCTTTTGAGAGACTTTAAGGGTAATTCCAACGACAAAGCAACCTATATATGTATATATATAGAGAGAGAGAGCTAATTATAGTACCTGAGTTGTTCGGCCGGGCTTATAACTCCTTTGATGTAGATGGTCATCTCCTCAGTGCCATCCCGAGCACTCGATGCCACACTGAACGGGTGCCATTGAAGATGGGAGACGCCAGGCACGTTCAAAAACATAAAACTTAGGGCGTCATATATTAAAGTCGGGGACCTTGGAACTTTGAGCTCGATTATTCCGTCGGAAGACACGCGTGCATGAGACACGCGAATCAATCGACTCGATTGCCAACACCGCATGAAGCGCTCGAGGAAGAACAAGAACACGGCCCCCATGGCATAGCCGGCCGTTTTCACCCCAACATGGTAACAGAAGGCAGCGAAAAACACGACGTAAAGTTGGTGCGAGTAGTAAAAAAAGTTGAAATGGCGTCGCCGGATCACCGGTAACGATGTGATCACCATGTAGACGGCGACGAGCAAGGCAATGAGTCCGGGAAGCACGAGCACTCCCCCGGCTGGGGCGGTGATGGAAATCAAGCGGTGCCAAGTGTGTTTTTGAGCGTAGACTCCGATAAACGTGCCTCCATGGCCTACAAGGACCGCAAAGAGGAGGTATCCTACCCACTTGTGGTATTTCACAGCTTGCTCAAACGGTAGGCCGAGCATGCGCAAAATCGGCGAGTTTCTTGTCACCGGGAGGAAGAGGAGCATGATGAGTATGACTGAGACCCGACCCAACATCGTTCCCGCTTGTGCTGCCTTCGCCACCGCTTTCTCTGCGCCGGTGGTATGAACACCTGCATCGATCAATTTCACCTGGGGCGAGTACCATGAATAGAAAAGCCAGACGACCAAAACCAGTGTGCTTGTAATTGCGGCGACGTCAATTACGGCCACCACCCCGAACACGCGGTTGATGAATACTGGCCGCGTCCACAACATTCGCCACGTGCGAGAAGCTCGCGAGCTAGAGTAATTGCTGCTTGATGATGAGGAGGAAGAGGAGGTCGACGATTTTTTCAGGAGATGCAAATGCAACGTCCCCAGAAGCGCGAGAGCTACAACAGGGCATGCATATAATATGTAAACTCCGGCCGTGTTGCCTAACGTTTTCGTGTGCGATGATACGAGTGTTTCATATCCCCAACCAGCCGTCGTGGGAGTGAAGAACCATAAGAACGTGAAGTATATGAGTATCGTCCACGTCAAAGCAGACACGACAAGTTTCATCATCGTAGTACTCGTGATCATTTTTATCGCAGTCGCCATCTTGGTGCACAATGCCTTCTCCACCGATTCTGAGTCCCTTAAGTAGGACACTGTCACCTTGAGTGTTGTGCCTTATGGTAGGAAAAAAAACCAGTTTGGAAATTTAAATATAGTAGCCTAATTTTCAAAATGTAAAAGAATTGGCAAACTTCTGTTCAGAATAGAGAGAACCTGGAGTCCACTTTTTAACTTCTACTTTTGGATGACCGGATGCTTTACGTTCCAACTAAACTTTTCCGCAAGACCACTCTTTGTGCAAATCAGGTAAAGGTTGGCAATCCGCAAATTTCACCCCTCAGAATGTGTACAGGTTTACATGGAAGTTCAACAAAGGCCATGTCACACCCCAATTGCAGATTACCAACCTTGAACTGATCAAGAGGAAAAGTCAAAAGTCATGCAGAACTGATGCTGTTTTGAAATTCACATGGTGCAAAACATCATCATCACAATATCCATGTAGTTTCAATTTGAGTCCACTTTTATTATATTCAGTGTCATTTACTGTTTGGAGGTACTGAATGCTATATCTTTTTACTGTATACTGTATCTCATATTTGACCAACAAATGTCAAATTGGTTGTTATAGAGCATTAACATATAAATATCATATTTAGTGTAGTAATCTCACAAAGCATAACATGTCCTAATTCTTGGACTCCATGATATATGGATTGTACGGCTGCAGTTATAGGTAGTTGATCTCTTTAACCCTCAAAAGGCCCTAGAGACCACATTGTGGTTGTCATATCATTCTATAAAATAATGTTAAGCAAGTGCGTGAAAGTGTTAGTTAGAAAACACATCAATCCAATGAACGGGGAGAGCCGACCGCTACATTGTTTAGTCTAATTAGTGTGGGTTATCATTTGGAGTTGCTATAACATTTTATCGAGAGTATCAAATTTTACCCAAGTAATATAAGTAGTTAGTATGCACACCGAAAAATATGATGTAATTTAGTTGGTACAAAATGATAATGTCAATTAAAAGTTATAGCAGCACGTAACTCTGAATGACAACCCACACGAATTAGACAAAACAATGTAGTTACAGGTTGAGTTTGAGAATCAACCAGTTGAAGATCAAGAACTTCAGGATAATTACTGATCATAATTACTTAGAAGAATCTATGGATATACCTCTAGTTATTAAAGGAAATTCAGAACATCACAACATGTAACTGGTTGGACTTGGAAATAGTAGGATTTTGACTGATTATGCCCAAAAATCTCCCCAGACACTGCAGCAATCTCATGTCCTTTTATTAATCTAACTTGGAAATCATGTTGAGCAATGACCTAACTTACATACATGCGTGGTGGCAGTGAGGTAGGCTTCATAACCTGTTCACAAGATTAGTTGTTCCCTAAGGTTTAGGGTTTAGGATAGCCTCCATCAAATAGTAAATTTGCACAGAAGAAATGTGTTGCACAAAGATGCACACAAAGTGATGTGTCCCACAAAGATGCACACAAGTGTTAGGGCCACTTCACACACTAGACCGAGGGCCCGTGACCATTGGTGGAAAAGGCGGAGCCGGTCCAAGTTTGCTTCACACTACGCTTGAGGGACCAACAGAGTAAGTGAATGCAAGATGGATGTAAAGCCTAGATGGATTCCTATATGGCATCAAATGGATCATGTTTCATGGTCACTTGAATTATTTCCAAAAACCATCTCTTGGAGGTAAGTTTAACACATTAACCCGGGAGACCATGGTACTCCAAATCTCACAACCATTGAATCAATATATTTTACCATGCGTGAGGACCCTATATGAGTAGAAATTCATTGAAATAGCATTTGGTTGAGGGCCCGGTCACATATGGCGTCACACTACACTTGAGGGCCCGTGACCGCACTACAGGATTTTGGAAGTGTCACTGGATGGCCTTGGCACACTTCTTTTGGGCTCTCACAATTTCACGGTCACGGCTCTTGGCTCGTGTGTGAAGTGGCCCTTAGATTGGAACTTACTGGATTGAGGATTCAGAAAATTCCTCCAAGTTCTGTATCTTTGCTTGGGCCCTTTTGGGGCAATCCAAAAAGAAGAGCATGCTCGTGTCTGTACCCAGCGCACGGTATTCTTTAGTAAAAGGCGAAAGAATAGTTCGCATTGCACTAGGCACCAAGCTGCTTGGTGTGTTGAAGGAGAGATGAAGGGGCTATGTATGATATGAGGGCTAAACTCGCTGGTTATTATTATGGGAAATATGGAATAGCTGCTTAGAAGATTAAGCAAGGTTGTGGATTTGATCTAGCAGCACAGGAAACTCGACATGCAGATTTCAAGGCACCACGTAAATCGATGATGCCAGTGGCAGATCCAAAGAGAGTTATGGATGAGACAATCCCTAACTCCCTAGTTGCACAACCTCGTTGGAACTGGAACATCTAGATTTGGTTTCCTTTCTTGAATCCCAACTTATTTCTCAAGTTTGTTGAAATATGCAACAGATGGAATGGTAATGGTAATGGTCACGAATTCCAAGTGCGTGAGAGAGTGTTAGGCGTAGTTTGTTGGGTCTGTAATGCATTGAGGTTGACATGATTATGGAATGCTGAACCCATCATCGGCAGATTGGACATGGATCTTCATTTCCCCCTCCCCCTGTGGAAACGACAAGGTTTGAAGATGAAATTGCTGTCGACCAAATGTGACCTGATATTGTGATTTGCAGTCAAAATGTTCGGGTGTGTCAGCAGGTTAGACAGTGGAGACTGCCGCATAACCCTAATTTCTGCACACAATTAACAATGTGTTGGGTTAAGTTGATCAGAGATCTCATGGCTACCTGCACAGTCCTACGCAATTTTCTAGGGTGTGACATTTTAGGTGAAGGATCTGCAGTTAGTAGTTTTCCTCAGCCTCACAAAAACAGAAGGATTGATTTAGTGCAACAGCCCGAAGATTTGTGCCTACTACAACAAAGGAATCGGCCGTATACAACATGAAATCAGGTCCATTTTCTGTATATGTGATGGGCCGCCGTCGGCTAAATTCAAAACGGGAAATGCTGATAAGTGCACTCTTCTTTAGTTATTTGAAAATCTTCTGACCAATATGGGGGCTTATCAGTTTGCTGCTAAAAGCTTACTCTAGATTGTGTATGGGAAGGTTATGCAATTGAAACTGCCAATCCTGTGAGGCTGAACGTAGAATTCAACACGAGTGCAATGTGTGTAGCGCAACCCATCCATAAACTGCAGTCATGGAGAATAGTTGATGTTCATATAAGTACTTCTGAGTGTCTCGTAAATCTACCGTCTACCGTCCTCTTCTACTCAGACACAATAACTCTGTTTTTAGATACAAATGGACAAGCTCTTATCACGAACTGAACAAAAAATATACGACATCTACAATTTGTGGTCAAAATAGTAATGTAAAACTTCTCATTCTAGGACATTGGTGTGCTAGGCCGTTTTAGCTTTTGGTCGGAACGCTTCTGTAACAGCTGAGATTAATTCCTCATGTTGTCAGCGTACAACCAAAGGATCTCTTAAACTACAAGCAATTCAACTTGATTGCAAGTGATTTCCACAGCATTCAACAGTACTCCAATGTCAGGCTAGAGGGACTTCGATAAGAAAAAATTAATTTCAACCTATTGATACTAGAACCTCTTATACAGGCAACCATTTCGCTTGGATGATGGTGGGTGGAGAGAGTCCACCTACAGAATGCGAGACTCCCTGACGAAAGTGCATCACATGGACATTAAGAAATGTGCCTCACATTCGACCTCAGGAAATGGTTGAAAATTGTTGTCTCGACGTCAAACAACCACCTTTGAAGTATCATCGGCGTACTTCGCTATGCAACTCACAACAAAATCTGCAAAACAGAAAATCTCACAAATTGTCCGTTAGGTGAGGTATCTCTCCAAGTCGTAGATCTAAAAGGGAGGATTTCTCCGAAGTCCATAAATAGAATAGACTATCTTCACACATATCTTTGACTTGATGAGACCACATTTAATAACACGGTTTGCATCTGTAATCATGGTCCAAAATGTAGGAGGAACTTTTTGACGCTGTAAAGAATTTTGAGGGACCCAAAAAATTTAGGACATATGCAATGCCCATGCAATGACCCCAAGCAATCCACCACAGATCACCACAAGAGGCTCCGACAACTTCAGTTGATCTACAGCTGTAAAACCAAGAATTCCTATGCAGATGGATGTCTTCCCAAAAGGACTTTGCTTGTAAGCGCCCAGGGTGAGGGAAAACACTGATGTCACAATGAGCCCAATCCCAGCTGCATTCAACCCTGGCAAGGCGCGGTTGTAGATGGCCCAGTTCCGGAACCTACTCCAGAAAGGCAGCACTCCAAAAATGAGAAGAATGCCCGGCGCAAAGAGTCCCAGCCAAGCAATAAGGGCTCCCACGATGAAAACATATCCGTGGTTGATGGCCATGATGGTCCCCAAATAGGCAGAGAAATTGAACAGAGGTCCTGGCAGAGCCTGCTGCACTCCTAACCCAGCATAGAATTGGGTGCTGGTGACCCAGGAATCTGCCCTGTCAATGCAAACACCTTGGTTGTTGCAATCCTGTTTCACAAGGTCTGTGTACAGCATGGGTAGTACCACTTGACCTCCTCCGTAGATGATGGAGCCTGTTCGGTAGAAAACCTCCCACCACTGGAAAAATAACACATGACATTCTTTAAGTGGTCTAGCGCGTGTTTCCCAAGATAAGCATCTTGAAGAGTACCTACACAGTCGGTGAGATTCTTTTTGAGAAGTTCATTATTGGTAGATGGGAGAAGGATTTGTCCGAACATTGGTAACAATGAGGTGTTGACTAATGAGAGCTAGCCACTTGACTATGCTTGTAATCAGGACCTCAATGCTTGGAAATTTGTTCTTGAAGCTAGAAGCGAAAGAGAACAACCTCATGCAAGAATTCTATGCAAGTGTGGTGATGATCTCAAACCCGCTCCTATCCACACCACCTTAAAAACGAGGCTACGGCGAAAAATTAAGTTCTCTCGAGAAAGTTGGGTTCCATTAAGTAGTACAACAAGAAGCTTTGAAGGATAAGACCAATACCTGTAGGAGCAGAGGAGGATTCTTGGATGCACGTCTTACTACAAGAGTCACAACTAAGATCACCAACCATAATGCCACCAGCAGAGCCCCAGGAAGCATTCCCAATCCGCGTTTCCCAACTGACATTTCTTCTAGCTGCATTTCAACAAAGTTGACAAACACAAGGTTCAACGAGGAAACAGATGATAATTTAATCGATAAACAACAACAGAGTCTACATGTCTACTATCCAGAGTTGAGGTCGGTGCACTTGGAAAAGGCCACATAGTTATGAAATGGTTGAGGCTTACTGGTCTCCTCTTTGGTGCCTCTTTCTTGTAAAAAGACCACAGGATGGTGGTCAATCCACCAGCGACGATGACAACGGGAAATATGTAGGGCTTGGGCCAATAGAAAGCAATCACAGCAGTGGCTGTGCAGATGGTGGCGAGCAGAGGTGTAGCGCATAACTTTTTGCACATAGATTTGGATGCCGTTGCTACAAGAGCGACACCCACAGCTGCTACACCTGGAAAACAAGGTACATGACTCTTCAGTGCCCACGTTGTGGAAAAAAACTCGATGCAACTCCGAAACCATAGATGCGTACTGTAATTGATGCAGCTATCCAATAATTAAGCAAAACAACACTTCATTTCCGTCAACTGCATTCAAAATCCATGGAACGTAATGAGATTAGCATGTAGCACTGCTGCCTATACAAACTAAGAGCAAAACATGGTTATGTGTCCAGCTTGAAATGGCATACGCTTTGACTCCCGGACCCAAAAAGAGCTCAGACAACTCCGAAGGACTTCCCCTTCTTCGGATTGAGAAAAGCAACCACGTTAAGTCCGAATTCCCACCTGCTGCAATGCCCTCCAGCCACCCCTGTGGGTGCTCAAGTTTCTTGGCAGCAAAGACACCGATGGCAGTCATCAAGATAGCTCCGGGATACTGAAACAATATCCCGGATAGGAGACCGCCTGAAGATGCAGAGATTCACAGTAACTGGTCCAAAGGTTGTAGTCACAAGACATCCATATCCAAAAAGGTTGACGTAACTATACCAGGGTTTAAGGCTACCAAAGCTACTTGCACAGATGATTTCTGCCATTTGCAAGCGATAACTCACGATGTAATTCAAATTGAGCATCTCCAGCCCATGTCAAACTACTCCACCGTCAAAACTCAAAGATGTAGGAAAAGAAATGGTTATGGCAATGTGCATCCTACCTAGCACGCCCTTTTTGAGAATTCCCAGTGCGAACGACACTTGCGTAGAAGCGGGTCCAGGGATGCACTGACAAAGAGCAAAAATCTCCAGAAAGACGTTCACTGTCAGCCAGTGCAGCTTCTCTATAAGGTACTGCACAAACATACCAAAAATATATCTTATTCAGTTCAAGGACATTGGATAATTCCACTCTCTTTATACACCACTTACACAGGAGGATTGCCAACTCAAACTGGCGACCAACCCATAATTTAAGTTTGCCTCTTCTTGTTTTTTTAAGCCGATGGTGGTCATCTCAAGTTGATCACCACCTAATTTGAAGCTCATTTGAAGGTGACCAAATCAAAATGGTCATCATCGGCCCAAAACCAAGAGGAGACAAAAAGAGACACAACATTGATTCCGTGTTGGTCACCATTTTCGAGCTGGCAAGCAAGCCCTCCTGTGTGAATGGGGTATTACTTGTGCGCAATGTAACTACCACATCTCAATGTGCAATTAGATTGGGATAACGTTCAACGCACATGCGATGTCCTTGCACTATCAAACCTCGTCAAGCTATTCCCAAGCTTACCTTCTGGAAAAGGGCAATATGGGCAGCTGGGCCTCCGAAAGCGACCCATCCCATTAGAGAGAACTGCTTTAGAATATCGTAATAGCCAACATCAGCCAGCCACTCCGTTGGTTCGGTGAGTTCTGTTGCACCGTCCACCACAACATTATTATTCTGCTGTGACTCTTCGTCGACTTGGTAGTGACTCCCATTCTCCGTATCAGTTACAGGTCGCTTGTGCAGCTGGTCAGCTGTCATATTGGAGTTGAATTCTCCACCCGATGAGTCTGCTTTGGGCTCTGTCATTGCTGTCTGCGAAAGAGAGATTAAAATATTCTTACGGTTCAGAAAAAATCTAAACGAAGACCACAAATCCTCTCAACAGGGTCATGATTCATAACCTTGGCATTGACCTTCAAAACCAAGCAGAGTGAGAGTTCTTTGTGCAGAGTAAGCAAAAGTGACTTAGATTCTTGCAAGTGACCATCTCTAAGACTTTTAAACTGAAACGTTGGATTCAACAGCTTCGCAACAAATCCCATAAACCCGGATTGCTGTAAACCAAAGCAGGACTCCACTGAACAGGGCTCTTCATAACCTTGCCATTTCTCGCTTACTTGTTCGTGGTGGAAGAGGCAGATTAGTCATTCCTCGAAAACCAAGCAGAGTGCGAGTTTTTGTGCAGAGTAAGCACATGTAACTGAAATTCTTGCTAGTCTCCATCTCTGAAACTTTCACATCGAAACGTTGGATGCAACAAATTCGCAACAAAAGCCATAAACCCAGATTGCTGTAACGCAAAGCTGGCCTATACCTCGTTGTTTGGGTTATGTCATTGCTGTCTGAGAAAGAGAGTAAGACATACTCACCATTAAGAATATTCTAAGCAACGACCGCAATTCTGCTGAACAAGGAAGGCTCTTAGTAATTACCGTGCCAACGACCTGTTTATGGTAGAGGCAGATTCGACTTTGCTTCCATAACTTTATAAGCACAGTGCGAATCTTATGCAAAGTAAAAGTAAGTGAATTTTCTTGCAAGTGTCCATCTCTAAGTCAGACAAGCTGATTCCGACACATTTCAGCCAGAAACGAGGGATTCAACAAATTCTCACCAAAAACCTTCAATTCAGATTGTTGTAATCCAAAGCTGGCGCTCGATAGCGGCAAAACCAGAAACTAAACCAGAGTGCGAATCTTATGCACAGTATGCGAAAGTAGCTGAAACTCATGCAAGTATCCGTCTCTAAATCAGACAAGCTCATCCCGACCCTTTTCAGACTGAGACGTTGGATTCAACAAATCCTCACCAGAAACCAGAAACCCGGAGCACAAATAGTTGCTGGATTTTAACAATACCAATATGACACCAACTCGTGATGATGAGGACAGCACAGTATTTAACAACACCCATACCCACCGAATTATATAAAACAGCTGACCTCCGACCGAAACTTAGGATTCATCAAATTCTCACCAAAACCATAAACCCAGAGCAAAAATAGGTGCTGGATTCCAAATTCTCAACGCTACTAATATGACCCAACTTGTACTTACGAATGCACGGTAAGAACATCACCCGCTTACCCGCCAAATTAGATGATGCAGGTGATATCAAACCGAAATGTAGGTTTCAACAAAATTTTCACCAAGAACCGAGAGTGCAAATAGGTGCCGGATTCCAGCACTACCAAGATGACCCCAACTCGTGATGATGAGCAAAGCATAGTACTAACATCACCCTTGCCCGTCGAATTAGATGGTGCGGCTGACCCCCGACCGAAACATAGGATTCAACAAATTCTCACCAAAATCCATAAACCCAGAGCGCGTATAGGTGCTGGATTCCAACACTAACTATCTACATGACCCGACTCGTAAGGATGTGAGGACGACAATAACATCACCCTTACCAGTTGAATTACATGGTTCAGCAGCTGATCTCTTCCCACTGCGGGGAAGGAAGGAAGTGAACCACGTCGGTTGGCATCGAAACACAAACCGGAACCAAGTGAAGTTACTGAAACACTTATGATGTCGATGTCGATGTCGACCCGGCGGGGGAGGTCCAGGGATCATGGCTTTTTCCCGGCGAGCATCTCGGTGAACAGCTTGGTTCCGCAACTTGCGTATCCTTCAAACCTCAAACTGCAGGCGGAATATCCTCCACGGACATATCAAAAGATTCCTCAGCAACGTAAATTCCCCACAGAATCAAATGGAAAATCGTTGCACTCAACAATGCTGCAAGCTCCCTGCCTCCGATCTGCAGGTCCAGAATCATTCGACAGATCCCGTGAACTCATTCGATTGGAGGGTGCAAGAATTATCAGGTCAACATGAATCAGGGCCGAGGCTCCACGTTAAGATATGTGGGTTGTGTCTCGCTTCGTGTTTAAAAAATTCTCCACCTGTTTCTACGGATTAGATTTACACATCCATACTTGTGTTGCATGCAACTCTTCGATGAAGCATCGAAAAAATCGGATTGAAAATCAAACCTCCCCTGATTGATCAGTGATCTGTATGGAAGTGCATGTTTGTTGACTAGTGATGGCCCACGCCGGACACTGGCGTGGTGACTATATCATTCAATGTATATAAGTGGGGCCTTTAGGATTTTATTGTGGCACATAGTAGTAGGATTATATAATGCACATTTCAACACTACATTAAAGTATTGTATTTAGTGCCACCAATTCTATTTCTCTTGCTCAATATAAATTGCAAACCGCTCGTGTAGTGTCACTAACACTATATTATGTAGACTTAACATTGTTCGCCATTACTTGTAAAGGGGTGGCTTAAACCCAAGGCCATCCCAACACCCCTCCAAAATCATGTAGTGTGAAGTCATATGTGACTGGGTCCTCAACCGAATGCTAATTCAATGAGTTTCTATTCATGCGGGCCCTCACACCATGATAAAATAGAATAGATCAACGGTTGTGAGCGGTTGAAGTGCCATGGTCTCCCGGTTTTGTGTTAAGTCTCCTCCAAGAGCTGGTTTTTGAAAATAATCCAAGTGACCAATAGACATGTCGATCCATTCAATGCCATGTAGGAATCCATGTAGACTTTACATCCATCTTGCATTCACATACTCCGTTGGCCCCTAAAGCATAGTGTGAAGTGAACTTGGACCGGCTTTGCCTTTTCCACCACTAATTAAGGGTGATTGAAGTGTATTGGTCACGGGCTCTTAGTCTTGTGTGTGAAATGGCCCTTAATTTCTAGTGCACCCTATCACCTATGATCCACCCAATCATAGTGGGGGTATATTTTCAACCAACCATGTGGGAACCTAGGGGCTTGCCCTTGGGGGGCAGATATAGTACATGCGCCTAATCCTGATCAAGGCCCCATCGGCAATCTATAGGGTACTAAAATGCCAATCATGTTGAGACTTAATTTTGATTCGGCTAGGATTGAATTTTGATCATGCTACAACCAATAGTGTCATGACACATGTCTTGGTTTTCACTGCTAAAGTGAGGAATAATGACCGGTTTACATGAGCAAATATGGTAAACTCTAGACATTGGTAACATGTTCGGGCCAATCCACAATATTTTCAATTTAAGGAATAAAAATAACGAGAAAGTTGGAATCCTCAAGATTTCTATCTTTCCTACATGGGAAAATTTTGCACTGCCTTATATTTCTCCATATTTGGCATAGAAGTAATTGGTTATATGTGCCTCTACTCTAGGTGTCAGCCGGCTTGTCCACACACCATTCAAGGTGTTCACCTTCAAAAGGAGGCAATAGTTGTCAAGGGCTTTCTAATTCTCGGAAGACATGTTTCAGGATAACATATATATATATATATATATTTAGACCAACTAAAAAATGAAGCAGCACCCATAATTCACACCAATGGCAACAACAAAGTCATCTTTCTTTCTCATTTCTTGTGAAAAACAAAGTGGACATTATAAATATACAATACTGCAATTATTGTCACTCACTAAGTGATTTTTCATCCAATTTTTAATCATCCATGACAATATTTTGTTACAAATTGTTCGGATACAAAATACACCCAAAATGAATGAACGAAAAGTAAGTTGAAATAACAATATTTGTAAACAAATTCATAAGAAATGTCGTTAGAAAGTTACCCAATGACACAAAATACCATACGACGCTAAACATTGCAATTCAAAGCGAGATGAATGATACTCATCTCACAAAATCTCATCCATCTGTTCCGCTCTTGTGTTGAGTCTTGCGGGTGAAGGTGGATGATACACATTCATCCATCTTTTTTCCTTACGTAACTGCAGTGCCCTACGCATTAATCCAAAAGACTTGATCCTTTTCACCTTTTTACTCTTGCTTACATGTATGCCTTGGCTAAAACTGAGAGACTCTCTATTACAAAAATTGAGAATGGATTTAATTATAGATTGGGATCTTGATGTAAACTCCTCACAGCCCTTTTTCACTTCTTACTTAAGGGCCAGTTCACACCAATGGACCATGAAGTCGGACCATGGAATATGGCCTTTTCCCATGGTCCAACTTCCATGGTTTGATTTCTTTAAACAATTCATTTACAAAGTTCTTGGGCCCTACACTAGATGTAAACTGAATGTGGACCAAGAGGAATGACCATGCACCAAAAAGTGAATGTGCTCAGTTTTTTAACATATGTCCAAATAGGGCAGTTTGGGAAGGGGAAAAAAAATCAAGTTTCACCATTCTCTTGTCTTCTCATGTCTTCTCTTGTCGTCATCTTCCCTCCCCAAAACAAATTCTTGAATAAATTATTATAAAAAACATTTATCTATCATGGGCCCCTTGATTTTTTTCTACCAGACCACCTCCTTTGCCTCTCCCACCACAAAACTCGTTGGACCATGTCAGTGGATAATGTAGGCCTTAAAACGTGTCTTTTGAGGACCTTGAACTCCATGGTCACTCTTTATTTATTTTTTCCCCTTGATGTAAACGGAAGCAGTCCCATGACGAATTCAACAGCCAATCACAATTTTTACAAGGCCATGGGACGACTTCATGGTCCATGGTAGAAACGGCGGCTAAGTTATTTTACTCAAGTGTTTTATCGTTGTAACTGAGCTCATATGTGGTTGAATGACAATTCACTACAATATTGTGTGGCAGGGGCGGGGGCGGGGTTTTTTGTGTGACTGGAACCGTCTTCTGGTCGCATACAAAAAGCATTGTTCCTCCATGTATAAGAGATTTCTTAACCGATATAGGTCCTCTCCATTGTGTTCATTGTTGAGTGTGGAACATTAATTTAATAAAATTGGAAGAAGCAATCTAATCTCTTTATCAGAAGAAGTATCTTTACAAGTTTGTTCTTTGATCCTTTCCCCAACCACATACCAATCAAATACAAGTGTCCGATGAAGAAAAGCAGTTGACTGAGACACACATGCCTTAGAGCCTGATTTTAGAACTTGAACTTGCACTTTTGAAGAGTTTGATGTTTGAAAATGACAAGCTTTCATCCAAAGCTCAAACAACAAGTAATGTGAGGAAGTATAAAATGGCCTTGCTCAAAGTGAGATATCAAAGGGAGAATGCTTTTTTGAACTTTGGAAAATTCATGACAAACTAAATAATGCCTTAAAAAAACTCCTCATGTTGTATTTTTGGTTGGGGAGAGCATGTTCTCTTTCATTAGGAGTTATCTTAGTTGGTTGCACGATGATTTTGGGATTAAAGTGTAGGATGTCAAAGTTCATGTTGAATCTAAAGTGAATGGAAGAGAAGGAAAAAGGTAGATGGCTCTAAATTACTTTCTTTTTTCCCAACCAACCTACTTGTCCTCGGATATGAAACACTTGACAAGTACAAGATCGCATGAAAAAACCGACTTAAGGCTCTCTTGGAAAAAAATCATGGGTATCATGGATTTACAATGTCGCGATTCCTATCACTTGTCAAGTGATTTTTCATCCAAATTTCAGTCATCCATGACAATACTCCATCACAAGCTGCTGACAAGAGAAGGTCGGCTTTTGGCCAATGGATGAACCCATCCATCATTCATGACAATATTTGTTCACTTATTCATGAGAAGTGTCCTCACAAAAGTTACCGTAGTGACATAAAATACCATATAACACTAAATACCATATATAGTGTACCACTTTAGTATCAACACATACAACTTCTTATTTCAACCCTGGTTTCTACACGGATGAACAAAACAAAAGTTACAAGGTCTTATGATACGTTTCGACCCAAGGTGTGTATATTACATGGGTCAATAGGTTACCTCAATGCGAAGGCAACCCTAATCGCACTTACCAGTGCAGTGAAAAAGGGGCCTTATGGCATGCCCACACTAGAGTCACCTGATATTTCCTATATATCAACACAAGGAGTCCCTCTTGATAGGGAAATTCATCTTTTTTCCTTCTGGAAATTGATTACTATCAGTACGGATGCCTTGTCCTACTCACAATAACCTCACTAGATGGAATGTCCAGTAGTTTCACGTGTTCACTTCATTGCACACAAAGCAAAAACTCCTATCAAGATGGACCCTCTCCCACCGACGAGGGCACATGTTATTCGCCACACTAATTCCCAACATACTCCGATGAGCGTTTCTTGGACGTTGTGGTCGCGGCACAGGAGAGATGAATGTCATCCGGTTGTGGATGAGAACTAGAGAACCTGGACGGCAACGGTGAGGAAGAGAGGATGAAACGCGGCGGATGAGTCTGAAGGTTTGGATGAATGGTGACGTCATGCGTCACCATGCGGTACGCCGAGGGACAGGAAGGTACAGATGGCGTCTGTACGGGCGTCTCGAGCGGCGCTCTGGCGACTGGGACACACACCTCCCCTGCCATGTCCCAGGTTCCACAATCTTCTCCTTGGTTACTGTTCTCCCTCTTTAGGGCCACGTCACACACAAGACTGAAGGCCCGTGACCATTGCAATCTAAGAGCTCTCATTGGTCGAAAGGGCGGAGACCGTCCAAGTTCACTTCACACACCAAGCTGAAGGCCTAAAGGCCCAAAGAATATTTCGTGGACGAGAAGTCTACATGGAGTCTTACATGGTGGACTACAGATAAGATTTCATGGTCTCCCGGAATTTGCGTCAGGCCCACCTCCAAGAGGTGTGCCCGACACAAATTCCAGGAGACCATGAGTTTTCTTTTTAGTATTTTTTTTTTTCAACATGAGAGATCTCAGGATAGATTGCAAGGCAGATTCCATGATAGACAAACATCACCAAGTAGTTTTCTTAAATTAATAGAGTATGAGGCATATTATATTGAACCAAATCCTCTTCTCTTTTTCCGTCAACAAAATATGCAATGGTCCTGCATCATAGTCCATTCTCGCTTCACACTATGCTTGAGGGCCCATGACTACATAAAACGGCTTTCCAAACACCCATGGTACCGCCTTTGGATGAGAGTCAAGGGTCCTCACCATTACAAGGTCACGGCTCTTGGCTCATGTGTGAAGTGGCCCTTAGTATGACATGTTTGGGAAACACACAAAAAAGTTGTATTATCGAGGTGTCGTCTTCTCATTAATATGACAAATGGCGTAAAGTTGTCGTATTATTGAGGGAATACGAAAACATAAGTAATATGAGCTTATATATATATATAGATAGATAGATAGATAGATAGATAGATAACACAACGAGTTTAAGCAATATAAATGGTATGCAATAATAACAACTTATAAACTCCAAACAAATACAATTATTCTCAAGAACTCCTAAAATAGGAGTCCAAAGATCTCTGGTGTTGCCTACCCAAGTTAGCAATTGTCATCTTATCCAAATTCCCTACTAACTTTTGAAAACCAATAATTTCATTAACACCAAAATATAAAGAGTTCTCTAATTAAAAAACTAAACAACAATGATGCATGATGTTTAGCATCAAGATACTAATGATACTATATCACCCGTGTACAAGGCAACATTCTAGGTAGGAGGTCACCCTAACCATGTCCATTCTACACTAGTAACCCTAATTATCATTGAGTTCCCAAGTAGTTCCCAAATGAAAATGAATGTAGTTTAGATGCACATAACATAAATGAAACGAATTCTAACATGAACTACCTCTTTAATATGACAAAACAAAGATTCTAAATGTTGCATTATCAAGTGCCGTAGTCGTATACAAGAGGGAGTTTTGAGCTTAAAAAAGTTGGGTCTCACAAAAAATGTGTCGTAATATTGAGGGTGTCGTATAAACAAGGTTAAGACTGTACAGTGGAAAGTTGCCGGTAATTTGGGAATAATTTGAAGAATATTCGTATGTTTAATAAAGAAAGTCCTGAAAAATGTCCACATGAACATTGGACAAATTTAAGGTGCTTCCTTGGATTCTTCTTCTTCTTCCTTTTTTTTTTTCTTTGTTTTCCCTCTTTTTATTTTATTTTTATGGTGGATGTTAACCCTTCCTAAATGAGTTATGGGGGGAAGGGGTGTCTCTTGATAGCAGAAGGGCCAGGGAACTTTGATTGCATCTAATTATGCTTAATTAGTTTAAATGTCTTTGAATACTTGTGAGAGGAAAAAGCATTAATTTGAATCCTCTCTCTCTTTATATGTATATATAGTTTCTCCTCAAAATGACAAAGGTCTTTTCAAATGGAAAAATAACATTATTTTAATTTTAATTTACCATTTTATTCTAATAATATTTAGTGATAGTGTTTCACCAGAGTCTCACTCATTATCATGCTAAATTCACTTATAAACAAACATTCATAAGGTATGATTCTAGCACCTTAGATGACTTGTTCTCAACCCCACCCAACCTAGTCACTCGTCTGAATAATGTTATGAGGTCATCTAAATTTATCACCTCGTTGCTAATTATGGTTTTTGTGTTTTAAGACTTCCAAGTTAATTACATGCTTTATTGATTAGTTCACTTCACGAGTTGAATACCAATCAATTGCTTATTTACTAAATGGAAGTGAATATATATGAGTTTGGGCCTCGAAAGTGAGGTGCACTCTATATGGGTTTTGTGGATAAAGCAACCTTCAAGAATGCAAGGGCAATGATCAACATTTTTTTGGTCGAGTTTAGTGTTGTTTTCTTAGGTTGCACAAGGATTGTGAGTCGCAAGCCCTGGCCCTTATCCTACTAGGAGACCCCTACCCCCAAAAGCTCGTTTGATTAGGGTTGATGTCTACCCTTTTTTATGCCATAACTATATATATACACATGTGGAATTTGAGAGGATCTCAAGCAATATAACATTGCCATAGAATAATGGCATGTTTTCAAGAAATAACTATTTATTCAATCCCAAAGTACTTGGTTAATAAATAATGACGCGTTTCATATTTCAAAATTAGACATGGAGGACTTCTTCATAGCATTACTCAAAGATCTTAGGGTGTTCTACAAGGCTAACCATTTGGTTGAAAATGCTTAGGAACACATGCACTTATCTCAAGATTCTTACACTCTTAGGCTAAGCAAGTAGTGAAGGTTGGGAAAAAAAGTCAAACACATGCACAAAAGTCATTGTTTGGTGCCATCGACATACTACTTGTGGTCAATTATAGGTTGACATGTTGTTCAAAATGCTAGAATGGACACATGATATTATATTTCCTCCTATCCACCATGACCACAAAGGGTTTAGGTGTAAGGGTTTAGGGTTTAGGGGTGTGGTGTGGATACCATTGAACCTTAGGATGGTGCTAATGTTGTCTTGTTGGTGCCATGAAATCAACCAAATACAAACGCACCCAATTGGCTACACATATTTTGAAGGATTTATTGAGCAAAATCCTAAACATTGAAACGCATGTGCAACCAACATAAAATGTTCATCTACGCCCAAACCGTTGATTTTGTTTGGATGAAGGGTAGACAAAGGTACACCGACAAGTGACGACCATGCACAGTAGCATTGCATGAGAGGGGTGTATATCGTAGCATTGTAGATGATGTAGTCACAACTACCAAAGCATGGAAGCCAAACACAATTTTCAGTTGCAAGATAGTGTGGTGGATCAACCTGCGACCTCCCCAAAAAAATGTGTTGTCAATAAAGGATGGGTAAATGAGATAATGTGATATGACGTTATTGCTAGGATATGAAAAATTGGGAGTGTATCATTTGGGCAGTGGAAAACACCTTGGGTACTTAAGGCGGTCACTTGTGGAAGGGATCTTGATGGTGGGAGTTCCAAAATTTACGATAGGATTGAGAGTTGGAAGCTAAGCTCACAATGAGCGATGCTAGATTGCCACATAGAGTAAGGATACATGTGTTGTGTCGTAGATGGCCTTCCTACCTACCAACCCCCAATACCACCAGGTTGTTGGCACTCAATGTTTGAGATCATGGGTGACCAATAACATTGCAGGGTATGGATTCAAAGGACCCACAAAATGGTCATTCTACCCTAAAAAGAATTGGTAACACCCCAAAGATACTAGGATCCAACAAGACATCAGCCCAACACATCAAAGGATCGGTAAGTATGTTGTAAATATGTCAAGACTTCATTAGACTTACTACTTCACATTGTAATTAAAAAGAAGAATGATTGATTGTAATACATGTGGAGAGACTCATCATGGATGAAATGGAATCAAAGGCATGGGTCTTAGCATGCAATGGTACAATTTGTATTATTTGATGCGAAATTATGTCAAGAACATCAATGTGGTCGTTGATGCAATCTTCTTTTGTTTTCATATTTGGAACTCAATTATACCCAATGATCTATACGTGGAGTTTTTGGTTGCACCAATGAACCATTTGGTTCTTACACTTCGTGCTTGACGAGAACAATGACAACAAATGAATGACATTGCTTCAAATGATAAAGACCTATGTGTCGTGGTTGTCAAACTTGCTTCAATATCAAATTCAAAGATAATACACGCTATTGGTATGCAATTCCAATGATAATTAGGGTAGCAAGTGCATTACTAAAATTATCTTATGGTTTTAGCACGTAATTGTGCTTTGATTGTTCGATATAGGTGATTTTATAGTGTCCAATGTTGTATACAATACATATTGTACGTTCCATATAAATCTACGACTTGAAATCAATTGACCTACATGTAGAATCATGAAAGAAGGGAAATGGAAGTGTACAATGATTATATGAGAATTGTGAATGTGGAGTAGTACAATGTATAAAATTGGTTATTTCCCCTCGAGGTTTTAGCAAACTCATATGTTAATATATTTCTTGAATACTTCTTGTATGTGACACAAAATAAAGAAGATGTGATTCATGTGAAGTTGGATTATTTATATCAACTTTGTAAGAGATTTGTTACATTTGCAATCGAGAGAAAATAACTTGAGGAGCAAAAGGAAAATGGGCTATCATAGCATTAGATGGGTTTAAGTCAGTCAATGAGGAACATATTCCAACAAGGTGGAGGTGGCAATCTTTTGATTCTTAGTAACATGGTGTGGTGTTAGGTTTGCATGGGAGGAACGGAGCTAACAATTTTGGGAGGACATGTTTTATCTCTACCATGTACCATAGCTCTCTAGCAGCTTGGCCACCTTTCTGCCTAATGATCAATGAAAGTGCGAAAGTAAGTTAGGTAGCCCATACAATAATACTCTAAATTTGGGCAAACTAAAGAAGTAATTTAAAATAAGTTAAACATTCATCCAAGTCATTTCTATAATTCATGGATGGTTGATATGTAGTTACTAAATATGTAGAGTGAGATTGATGTTGCGTGAAGACACTAGTGAAGTTATTTGATGCTACTTTGTTGGATTCCAGTGAACGTCGCTTGCATTATTATGATTGTAGGCACTCTTTGAATGTTATTTCTTTCTTTTTCAAACACTCCAAAAACTTCATTTCCCAAAAAATTAAGCACCCTTAAAATTAATCGTTTTTTGCCCAAGCTGCTAGAGAGGTACGGTACGCTACCACCTAGGTTTGGATATAAGTTACCAACATGGTGCAGATGCTTGATAATATATGTTGGGGTTTGAGGCGCTATATGTGAGGTTCAAAGCCAAGTGAGAATATAACTTATGTTAAAGGCTCGTATTTACACAAACCACCGGCTTCCATCATACACTTAACATATATAAAGCATTCGTACACCATTGCCCTAGGGCGTGGCTAAGGATGTTCTACGAACAAACACTCTAGCCACTCCGGCCTCCTCCGGAGACTGGAGTTCTTCTTCTTCTTTACAAAGCATTTGTAATCATTTGTGTGTATTCTAGGTTTACTCAAGTCAACCTTCAACATTCCATAGTCATACCTTGCATGGTCCTTGAGATTCCTCTAACATTTAAGGGTAAAATTCAGAGAAAAGAATGTCTTGAACTAAATTATCATTTCTACTGTAATTACATTCTCTGCAAGCAAATTTTCTAAATGTTGTGTGTGTAAGCAACACTTACATTTCCTTATAGATCATAAACAATTATTTCTCAATCATCTTCATGATGAAGAGACTTTTATCACAAAGCAAATTGTTCTAGAATGTTTTCTTTGAGATGGACTTCCATTTATTTAGTAAAGCAAATCATCATGAGTGGTTAAGAAGCAAGAATGCATGTTTTTCTTGATGAAAACCCCACACGCTATACACCTTATTGATTTGAGTGTTTGTGCATTTCCTTGGACTAAGTACTAGGTGTCTCATTTTGAAGTAGGTGGAGCAATAGGTCTTGCCCTTTGACCTTCTTTTAACAACTTCAATAAACTCCTGGGTATCCCACTAGTGAAACATTAGAAATAGGGTGAGACTCAATATAGGGTACTTTCTATTTGTATGACCATAAATATTGAAATATATTCAATGTAATATGGCATCATTTCTATTCACATATTTCATTATAAATACTATATGGTACCCTATATGTCATGTAGTACTTTGTTTATGGCTGAACTACATATAGGTCATTTTGTTTAGGACAGTACAAATCTTGCAGAGGGTCACAAGATTTTTCCACCCGCAACCTCAACTCTTGAGCATTCAATATTGTTCTTGTTGTGCATCATGTTGTATCCATGTCATTGTTTCGTGTCTCAATCCCTTGTCATTAATGTATTCCATCCTTTATCGACATACTTAATAACTTAGTAATGTGAGGGAATCTATGTCTTATATTAACAGGTTGCCTTGCGTTACTAAGCACGTTAATAAAGGGTGCCTTCAAATATCACACCAACTGTGATTTTAAACAACACAAAGAGACGATTTTTTTTTATTAACACAAGGTTAGATTTAAATGGAAAAAAATCGAGTTCAATTTACCAAAGGGTGCAAGATAATAGGGCAAAATAAGAGTAGAAAAGTAAGGTATTAGAAGAAGTATACATAAATTTTGAAATAATGAAGTACTCGTGAATAAACTCCTACATAACCACCCACTTAGTGGATGACAAAGTCACCAAATAACATGTGCAATGAATTGGTAGGGTGTAATGGTGAATATCAAGCACATAACCCGATGAGGAATGGAACCCATACCGCTTGCCAAGTGGGGCCGAGTCCAAGCTAATCGTGCTATCGGTTTACAAACGATTATCCTAGGAAGTTGGTGAAATCCTCTAGAACGGTTTGTACTAAAGTCAAAAGATTGTGTTTAATGAGACGGTTACCATTTAGAATCATTTAAGATGGACAAATTGTGTATTTCAACTAGAAACCATATATTTTTTGACATAAAGCTAGTCCAACAAACTAAACCATAAGAAGGGTAACCATTTTGCCTTTGATGCGTGCACATTGCAAACAAATATTCTAGAGAAGAAAAACCATAAGCAAATGATGTCAACCCCAAATCAAGGATCAACTTGAGAAGGCAACAATACCGACAATTAATATCATGTTAACAATAAGTGGACATGGCATGTCTAGACCTCTTGGCAATTTAGTGTAACTGTTCACAAATAGTGTATGTGACACTAATTACCATAAACAATGCACTACATGTACACATAAATGATGTACATTGTCTATGTTGATAATGTATAGATATGTTAGTGTTAACAATGTACTACCTAGACATTGTTTGTGGTACCGTGCTTTATGGTGTCTAAGCAAACTCATCCATGTGATAATACAATGAATCGTTTGTAGCATGAAGATATGTGTGTTGATAATTTGGCATCCAAAATGATATCATAGATTTTGAATTAGTCTAGTGGACCCCGATCAAAATGAATCAACCCTCAACATGTATGTGTAGATGACTTGTTTTTTACTAGCGCTCTCTCATCCACAATGAATGACTTTACGTAAATGTCACAATATTCAAGCAATAATACAAATATTATTGCTTATACATTGTAATCGAAATACATAATGCACATATTGAGGCATATCATGCACCTTGTAGCACAAAATCTATAGTACCAATATGTACTACTGCAAAGTATTATGAAACATGTTATTAATTGACTAGTCCAACTAAAACACTAAAGCATCATTTGAATTTTAGTATAGTTACCAAGCTATAATCATGATGTAGAATATAACGCATCTTATGTCCATATTTTGTAATAGTTGTAGTATTGTTGCATTTACATTGAATGCAAATGCATATACACGTCTATGAAATAAAAATATCCGGCGACCTAGATGTAACTTGTTTGACTTTTGACTTTTGGAGTGTTATGAGGTAGATAAAACACCACTTTGGAAATTGTTTGTGTGATGCATGGGTGTTTCTTTTTGGTGATAGGTGGTTATTATTCATGCAAATGCCAAGAAGCATTTGAAAGTCTTTTATGTATTGTATGTTGCGAATTTAGAACCCGTGAAGGTTTAAACACTATAACTACATGTGATTTTCGATTTATTATCTCTTTTATAAAGTTAAGATGAGGACATGTTTTCAAAGAGAGAGGGACAACGCCATCTATAAGTGTTGGTGTGAATGAGGGACACTTCAATATAAATTTTCTCACTTTCTACTCTTAGAGCAAGCCCAGTTGTTCCTAGATCTGCATCTGCATCCGGGAATGAAAAATGGCCTCCATCCAAAATGCAGATGCAGACCCAAGCAATACTTCCATTCATTTTGCATTGCTTTCATCAAAATTTCCTCTAAAATGATTTGTAGTTTTCTGAAGTCATGAACTTCAACCAGTTAGTTCTCAAACTCATATGTGTTTCATGCGTAACTAGTATTTTTTTCCTGGTTTACCCTAAACTATAACTAGTTATTTTCAAGCTCATCCATGCTTCATGCATAACTATAATTATTTCCTGGGTTACCCTAAACCTCAACCGGTTATTTCTCAAACTCATCCCTAATTTTGCGCGTAACTAGAATTATCTCTTGGTTTACCCTAAACCTCGTCATTCACTAGGACCCTACCATATTGAGTTGTCTTTAGTTAAAAACCACAATGAACTTGTTTGTCCTTAGCTAATAGCAGGCTCCCTGCATATCTCGACGAAATGCATGGAGGTATGCACTTCCTGTACTATTTTACATCCAATTTTAGCAAATAGCAGGGTGAATGGGCCAGTATCATGCATCTACATCCACATCGCGGATGAAAAGATGCAGGTGCAGGGTCACTGGGGTTGCCCTAATCCAAGTAGAGAGGCTAGGGATGAGTTTCCCTAAGTTGGCCTTGAGCGAGGTTGGAAGTTGTATGCAATTGGAAGTTGCCACAACCTCCCGTTTTTAAGTCCCGGTATGCATTTCATTCAATGTTGGTTGTGGAATATTCATGGACAAAGTTTTGAGGTTACAATGGGATCTATGTGTAGGATCTTGAAACACATAGGATAAGCTATTTCCAAGGAAAAAATGGGCATGAATGACCCTTGGATTTACAAATTATAGCAATTGAAGGAAGTGATGCACAATAAAATGTCTTGTTTTATCCCCCATAAAAGACCTTTGACCAATCAAATTCACTTGGAAAATAAGCATAATGCATGTGTGATCCACAAGATGGAAACAACTCAATAGTTGATCACCTCCATCAATTCTCGTGCGAAAATGTGCAAACCACAATAGACTAACCACCTTTACATCATTTCGAGTACGTAATTGTCCCATGTTTCTAAACATATTATATGCAAATAATTATTTACAAGTCAAAGATTGTCCAAATGTTGAATTGAACGGTCAATGTGAGCACAAATGCCATTTTTACAAGAATAAACATCTTTGATGTTTGTATAAAGTTTGCATTGAAGTGGCAACTATTGATTGAAGTCAACACCCTCACGTGAGCTCCTAACACAACAAAAACACGACCACTTCCCACTTTGACATTTCTATACACATTCTAATCATCCCCAAGTTGCAAGGGTCATGAGTTCATGGGTTGATATCCATGTTGGCTTGATATTCATAGTTATTTTATTGCAGATAATGAGTTAGGTGGGGTTAATGTAGAGAAGTAATCGTTCATCAACCAAATTTTGGTTGCTTGGGAAGTTAGGGGCTAGTATGAGACAAATTCTAGAGAGAGAGAGAGAGAGAGAGAGAACAAACGTTGGTCCTTATGGGATCAACGTGATTGAAATGCTCATTCAACCCACCCTTGGTATTATGCCCATTGGGCATAATAACAATGATGCAGGACTACTAACCCCTCTTAGGGTGGGCACTATAGTAACCAGGGTAACCAAGGTGACCATGAAAACTTAGTGATTGGATGATTTTTGTATTGGTGATGTAATGTGGTTGTGATGTTTATAAGGGTATGTGTTTTGTGTTTCTTCGTGTGGTGGTCTCCGAGTGGGTTACGTAGTGGTTCTTTAAATGTGGGGGTTATTAGCACCGGTTTAGTGGTCCGGGTTCAATTCTTGATGGCCTCTTACGAGCATTGTATTGTGATGTAAGTGACTTGGCGTATGCCATGTGAGTTTACTTGGTGGAACACATGGCCATCAACCCTTGCCGTGGGTTGTAACAATTCTTTGGCTCTTGTTGGTATTTTGTTATTTTCTTTTAATCTTGATTATTTATTTTTTGGTGGGTATTTGGGGTTGTTATGTAGGTTGTGTGTATGTTGGTAGTGGTTCGTTGTTTTTTATTCTCCTTTTGTGTAGGATTATGGACATGGCACGTTGTATGGCAATGACGTTGATTTCCTCAAATGTGTGTTTGATGTTTATTTTGGGGATTCTAAATATTATTTCAATACTTTTCATAGGAGGGGTGTGTGTGGCTGCCCTAGCACCAGCCGTGATGACTATTAGTGGGTCTACCTTCCATCCTCTATTGATAATATTTTTTATTAATGGTTTTTATTTTTATTTTTCTTATTATAGTATCATATGGTATTCTATCATTACAATATGTGAATTCCATGAATTGTATTGTTAGGTTCTCGTTCGGTTCTGTTGGTGGTGGGGATTGGTAGGTAGTCCTTTCACACATAAGATGTGTGGTTTGAATCTGGCATTACAATGACATCTTTGTTGACCACACGTGCGAGGTAGTAGCCATGGGGGGATTGTGTTTTCTGATGGGTTATTATTGAATGTGCCTGCATTCATGAGAATATAACTTCTTGACTTTTTTGATGCCACTATAAGTTTTCTTAATTCCCATACTGCCTTATTATGCCTTTTGGTTCAGAGGGCGACCAATTCTAGAAACTTAACTTCGATAGATATCGGTGCCAAGCAGATCTTGCTTCGTTTTTTTCCACTTTTAACCCTACCCTTGGGCTACCCACTCAACAATGAGGATTGGTAAGACTTGGGGTTATCTCATGTGCCCTTTTGATAATCCAAATGCAAGAATAACCCAAAAAGTTGCGCAAGGTTTCAATGCCATAACCATGGAGTAACTATTTATAGCACTTGTAAGGGTCACTGTCTTTAGAACTTGGTGTGGAGATGCTAAACCATTTGTAGAAAGCATAATTTTGGAAATGCTTTTGCACTATGAGTATTTTTTAGACACTATATTCTTAAGAAAATATTTTTTCCTAAAAGTGAAATTCTATTACTTGGGGGATCTAGACGGTGACGTGTGGTTTAGAATACACTTGCTTCTCATTGTATTAGAAATGACATGTGAAAGTGTTAACCTTCTCAAATTTAGACACAAATTGTATTGGTTGATTCCTCCCACTACCCTCTTTGAAAGCACGTTGCTCCTCACCATGAAGTTACAAATCATCATTTTGTTATAAATATTATAAGTGATTTAGAAACAATCGTTCTAGAAGGGAGGATTCCTACTCAAGGGTGGGTATAATTCAATTCGTTTTACATGTTCTGCAACTTTTATCACTTAGATGTACCCAACAAGACTTGAGTTGCAATAGCAATTCTACAATGAATCATCGACAAAAATCACATGAAAAATCGGACCTCCAATGATTTAGTTATGGTTAGTGGAAGTGCATGTTTGTTGACTTCTTTAATGATTGCTTACATAGGTCCTCCTAGTTGTCTTCACTATTGAGTGTGCAATAGTTAGTAAAATCTGAAGTCATAGTCCAATCTCTTTTATGCATGTGGCTTTATGGTGTTTGTGTTTTTTATTCTCACCAAAACCACACACCAATGAAATATAGGGGTCCGATTGAGAAAAGTAACCGAATGACACCCGTACCCCTTACGAATGGTGACGTGTCCTAAAAGTGCCAAGTGTCTTATTACCCCTCCCCATGAGAAAGTTGGGGCGACTCACAAGCCAATGAGTTACCGCCACCTTGGCAAACTTTGGAAGGCTGCATGAAGGAGTGACAAAGAGAGTACAAGGAGGTGGCTTCGTAATAAATAATGGTACCAACTTCATGAAAGAATGGGCTTATTCAGGCCCTTTTCACGAACCATATATTTGTGGTTTTTCACTGTGATTGGAGGGCAAGAAATACGTATATTGTGGTTTCATTAGATCACCTAAGTAGTAAGTCTTCTAGAACTCAATTTTGATTGTACCTAAAAGAAAAAGTTGTTGCTAATATCTTATAGATCGTGTCATAATTATATTCCAAACTTCCAGATCATATTAAGAATAGATACGCTTTGAGGTAAGAAAAAGAGTCCATGGGAAATTGACAATTTCAATCAAAACATGTTGAAGTTGCTATATACATTAATATGTCAACAAAGTGCATAACATTACTCGACGTGCAACTCTCATTCCGTGGGCCCTCGTAATATAACAGTGGGATGCTTGAAAAGTTGTGCACAAAGACCCAAATTTAGACTGAACTCGCAACATCCCACTGTTATATTCCGAGGGCCCACGTCGTTGAGTAACTGTTATGGGATAAAGTCAATTCATTCTTGTGAACAACCATATTTTCATATCAGGATGGGATCATCGTCATTTACAAGAAAATTTCATGAGATATACACGATGATACCCATTGTGACCTTCCTAGCATCTTCTTTTTGGATGAACTTGCATTCAAGAGTCATTCATCAACCCAAAACATGCCTCTTGAGAAGTTACTGATGAATTTATCTCCAGGTGGCCCATACTTCTTTGTTTTTTTAACGTATGAATGGGTTTGAGCACGAATATTAATTAAAAACCTTGATATAGTTTAGCAAAATTTGTTTATGAGAATTCATTCAATCCTCAATTGATGATGTCACACAAAAACCACAAGGCCCTCTTGAATCCCTAAAGGTTGAAGCAAAATCTATCCAAAGTCTCCTGAAACGACTCATCCCAATTCAACAACTTATGAAATAATGTATGTACTTCTAATGGTGGATGTGATCATATCAATGGCATCTTCGTGAAGCTAGAGTTTCTCACACAAAATTTCAATCATCAAAATAATATAATGTAAATGTGTGTGTTGACATGGTCTAGCAAAGGTGGGTGCCTGGACAAAATGTTGTTTTCGGCCTTCAGGGTCTAGTTACATTATGACTCCTTCCCACACTTAACCACCAAGAGTGCATTGGATGAAATTGACAAACTTGGGTGACCAAATGACCATACATGTGGTTTATTAATTAAGAACTTCTAGAGTGTTCTTTTGCTTGTCCAATTTTTTGAAAGTCAACTCCATATTAAGTCTTCATAACATATCTCATAACACATGTTTTGATACAAGGTCAACCCCCAAAGGCCTTCAGGGTTAATGGGCAAATGTATAGAAAAATGTGATTGTTCATGTTCGACGATTTTTGTCGCCCATGCTTGTGACAACACTTATGATGTTCAATATTGTTGGCCTATTGAATGACACCTCAACTCTCTTTAGTGTGGGTGTTGAAATAGTGTGGGTGGGGTACATTTCATGGGCATGTCATTCAAGCATTGGGATTGAAATCGTTTGTCAAAGCACAATTAACTTCTAAGTATGTGGTTTAAGATGATTGCTTCAAGTAATAAAATGTCAAGAAAGAATAAGGCCCCACACTAAATAGAATGAGAGAGTGTACTTACGTGTCATTGATGATCTTCAAGCCTACAAATAGAGTAGATCAACTAGACTTGGGAGTCAATAGTGACAATCTAGTTATAAAACTGTACTTATAGTCTATCATTTATGGTATTTATGTCTCTTACTATCTGGAGTTACACAACATGATAAGCATTTATTTTTGGAATGTCATTTACTAAAATAAATTATAAATAGGTAGCATGGACATTATAGCACATAAACTACTTTGCTTGGTTAGAATGTACGTATTAAGGTATGAAGTATATCATCGTGTAAGTCCGAATAATAAATGACACCAAACACTATGAACAATGTACTTACTTGCATGTGTGTGTGTGTGTGTTTTGTTTTTTTTTTTGTTTTTTTTTTTGGTGTGTAAAATGAGATTGTGGGTACACTTCAAAGAAAAGGAAAAAGAAAAGAAACACATGCAAACACACGTAATTTTATTTTGTTTCCAATATTTGCCCTTAAAGCCTCGATATATTTTTCAAAAAATGTGAAGGGTTACTTATTGTCATCTTCTTCATTGAGAAAATTAACAAGTATGTCTACAAGCAATCCATCTATCGATTGCATGCTTCCAACATGTGTATAATGGAACACATGAAGATGCCACCGCAACATTTATAGCTCACCCACACTTACTGGTGTGGGCCACCAATGAATGGCGAGTACCAACACTAGTTGCATCCAGTAGCTCTCATTGGCTGTACCAACTCTAAAAACAACCCATGCTGGTAAGAACCATTAACGGGTGGCCCGCACCAGTAGGTGTGGATGAAATGCAGTTGTGTCAAATATAAGAGAGCAACCTTCTTCATTAGGACTTATGTCTGACTTTGTGCAATCATGAAGTTGCACTTGGGCCACGTGGCCATGAAAAACTTTGTTTTGTTTTTATTTATATTCCTATTTTTATGATGTGGATCTCTTGTTTGATCCCTTCTTGCTTTTTCATACGGACCATGGGTGCCAGTCAATGATGGCAACTTAACATCATCTCCATCTCCACCTCCAATTTTAGTTCTTATTTTTTCCAATTATTTTGTAGTGGAATAGACATCACCACTATATTACGGTAAGAAGGAATCCAAGTGTACCTCTCTTTCATCCAATATAGTAACCAACATGTACTTTGGAGGTTCTTTATTAAAATTAATTTGAAACATCAAAGATCCCAAATTAGTTTAGCCCAAGTCACAAACATGTAGGGGGTCGTGTATTATATTTTGGATGGATGAGGTATGCGTCTATGCAATAATCCCCTCTCCTCCCTGTGATACCACTTAGTCTATATGTAATATTGAAATTTCAAGTTTTGTAAATACAATAATTTGCACATGTTTGTATCAATAAAGTATCCACAAAGAGATTATTACAAGACATAAAAGCGTTATGAAGAGAGTACTTTCTCACATTGAAAGAGGATTCAATGGGGTTTATTGCATACCTCTACATTGTAAATGTAGGAGTCGATTATTGGGCGGGGACTGCTGAAATTTGGTGGGAAATTAATGCAACATATTAGCACCACTTCATTTTTAACGCCTTAAACATGAACCCTAGTGTAAATCCAGTGTGTCCAAGGTTTTGCTCTTGACCAATAAGATAGCTCGATTTTGAAGGTTCTTGGTCTTGGACCCTAGTGTAAACCGACCTTTAAGGTAGAAGTGCCTAAAATGGACACTTTGAGCACTTGAGAGAGACCTCTAACACTTGACCAACATTTCACAAATTTAATCAAGGAATTGGAAAACTGAAAAGGAGGCCACTGCACTTGAGTTCCTTGTATCTCAATAGCATGCGATTTAGATTCGATTCGTGATAGTCAAGATTCATTTGCAACCCAACATGGACAATGTTGGTCATTGACATTTTGTCTCTTTCAGCCAATGAGACGTGTTTTTAGGTCTTGGAATACTATAACTACAATGTTTAGGATATTTAGTGTCGCATGAGTAATATTATCACTTACCCTATTTTGAGGTGTATGCTAGGTTACACTAATGATCATCAACTTCATCATCAATGTCACCTCCTGACAATTGGGGATCAAATGCACTTACTATAATCCTGGCATGGGTATGTTTAGTAGTGTCATGAGGTGAATGCCTATCTTACATAATGGTCTACAAGTTGACTAAAAGTGTATACAAATGCCACTTGGCATTAATATGCTATTTAGCAATTTTAATATGATAATTTGAAAAATATGATATTTAATGTCACCAATTCTAATTGTCTTGTTCAATACTACTTACAAATTGCAATATAGTGTCACCAACACTAAATGTTAACCCAACATTATTTGTCATTCCTTGTAATTTTTTGGTGGGATGATAGATTTACAATGTTGCAATTAGTGTCACTTACCAAGTGATTTTTCCATCTAAATTTCAATCCACCATGACAAAATTTCATCACAAGTTGCTGCCAAGAGAGGTAGGGTTTCGGCCGATGGATGAACACATTCTCATCCATGACAATATTTGTTCACTTATCCATAAGAAGTGTCATCCAAGAATTTACCATAATGACATAAATTACCATACGATGTAGTTTAGGTTGTTCACCAATAGTGTGCATGACACTAAACACCATAAATGGAGTAGTGTTTATATTGAGATACGTAGCTCGACTTTAAGACAAAACCATAGGTGACGAAATTGGACGCTTCCATCTTTTTGTGAAGCATACAACCCCTTGCTAAGTCATTTTCTTATTGAAACACCTTTATATCAAGTGGTATGTGGTTCGGTGCCCCCCCCCCCAAGACTGGACACCAACAAGACACGTGTTTAGAACATATTGGACTATGTATCGAATAACATTAACCATTACAGGCTCAATAAAGTCAACATAAATGAGGGAAGACCTTTATGATCATTTCATGAGCACAAGAATCATCATTTGACGATACATTAGATATTCATACGAACTCCAAAAATTATAAGAGAATTGACTACAATGCCAAGTTAGATTTGGTAAGCATGTCATACTAATCGCGTGTTTCATATCCCAAGAGAAGTGGGCTAATGCCCCCTCCCCACCTGACTTTAGCGAAGCCTAAAAGTTGGTTCTAAAAACACGGCCTCCACACCATCGACATTATCTAGTGCTGAGCCTAGTTGGCAAATGATGTGGCATGGCTTAAAGAAAGCGGAGGTTTTAAGCCCCAAGCACCGACCCTCCCATCGGTACCTAGACATGAGGCAAGAATATTGGACTTCTAAAAGTGTCACCTCCCGCCCTTGTGATTGGTTGCTTTTTAATCTGAGCTATGAGGGCATGAGGAGCTTCATTAACAAAAACCGATGGTAAGATAGACGAGTAGTCAGGGATTTGGGGACGAGACAAAAACTATCCAACATTCATTGCTTGGTAGATAAAACCACAAACATGTGTGAAAACTACTTAACTAAAACCTACTCAGAAATCTCCAGAGCAAGGTTCTTGTAGGTGCTTTGGGATAGCCGGATGCCTCCCCTATAAATGAGGGAGCTTTACCCGGGTTTTAGGAAAGACTTTGGTTATTTAGTAAAGTCAGGTGGGGAGGGGGCATAATTGGGCGAAGTAACCGTTTCAAACCCAATTACCTTAAGTACCGAATCCAATTCGGAAATTAATTAAGGGGACCCAACAAGAGCATCACAAGCATGACAGTAAATGCACCATAGTGAAATTTACCACAGTAAATGTGTCCAAGGTAAACGCGCACGTAATAATATGATGGCCACAATGATTTTCATGACCAATTAAAAGCCGGCCCAATTTCCTAAGCCGACTGGCAGTTACTCGCAGTGATTCATGAGGGGTAAATGGACCGGGCCAATGGGAGGGCTACTTCTTCGCCCACGTCAGCAGACTCCTTCACCACACTGGCAGTCTGGCGCCGACGACCGTGCCCCGCCTCGCCCCCCCCCACCTCCGAGGATTCGTCGAAAGAGCGAACGAATCTCTTCGGTAAAGAAATCGTCGTGGACAGCGCCGACGACTGTGGGATTCACCGAAAGCGCGAACGAGTTTCTTTGGGTAAGAAATCGTCGTGGAAGTAAGTTGGCGAGCTTGAGGAAGCTGGTCGGAGAACCTCCTCCGAGGCTGCTGCCGCTCCTTCATCACGCGCTGCCCATGTGCATTCACATCATCGCCTTCGCACCAAGTCAACACCAACACCAGCAGCACCTCGTCACCACGTTTGCGCCATTCGTGTGCCTCAAGAAATCGCTCATTCTCGTACTCTGTGGCTCCAATTGGGTCGAAACAGGGGAAACCCTAGGGACGGGCGAAGGAGTGAGAGAGTCGTGAGATGGGGGGACAGCAGGTGCAAGTTGTTGGACGGGTTTGAGCGATGCGAGTGCCGCGGCCGTCGCTTTAGCTATCTCTGTTTGGTCTCATTGTGGTGTAGGTAGTGCGATTGGAGAACCTCCGAGGCTGCCCTCCTCACCCCGCGCTCCCCATGTTGATTTACATCATCACCAAGTCAGCATTACCTCCTCGCCTAAGTTCGCCACACTTGCGCCATTCGTGAGCTTCAAGGAATTGCTCATTCTCGTACAGTGTGGCTTAATTATTAGTTGGGGTAGGGTGGTGAATGGAACAGGGGAAACCCTAGGGCGAGCGAGGGAATCAGGGCTTTAGGCATTTGAGGGGGTACAGCAGGTGCAAGTTGAGCGATTAGAGTGTTGCGGCCGTCGCTCTTTATCTGTATATTCTCATTTTTTTTTTATAGGCGGTGCGATTGGATTTTGGTGCGGGCGAATGGGAGAGGAGGATAACCTAAGTGGAGGAGGAGGAGGAAAGTCGTGTTTGGACGGGTCATTTTGGAGCGATTCGTCTGTGTGCCTGCTGCGGTCGGCAGTCGCGTGTTTGTATTCTCATTAGAGTGTTGTTGTGTGTTGAAATTTGGTTGGGTGTGGGAGTGGGAATCGAACGTTGAAGCGAGGACATACATGTTGGACATACTTGCTGGGCTGGATGCTCCCGGACCTCTCCCGGCGGGATTTTATTATGTGCTAGGGAGGGATGCACGCCCCGTGTCGCCGGATTTATTATCACGCGCCCTCTCCACTTGGAGGAAGCCAGAGTAGTAAAGGTGCCTACTAACCTTTTCTTCTGCCAGGATCCTCTGTTTTGCTAGTTTTTGCGGGAATCCTTGTACGGGTCGCGGAGCAGCAGCTTCGTGGTTGGATTATAGTGTACTGTGGTTTAGCTGGCGGGATGGTTGCCCACGTGGGGTGCATTGGCAGGGAGCGTGAGTGATGGTAGTGGTCCTCGGTAAATCTATTAGATTAGGGTTTCGATCTGTGAGGCATTTGTGTGTGTGAGAGAGAGATTTGTCGTATTGGACTTTCTGAGGAGTCTGATTATTGCTACTGGCGGGGCAGATGCCGGATAGGGACACTGGGCCCAGGAGGCTGAAAGCGGAGAAGTCCACATTGTCCAGGAATTCATCGATTCCCTCCCTTCCTGCTGCTGATTTGAATGTTGATACGTTCAAGGTGAGCTGAGTCCCACTGCATTGCCCGCTCCTCTGTATATTAGGGCTTTCGAATTGCAACATGACGCTTTCATTTTAGCCAGGAAAATTTGCTACCATGCGGGCACGCCTGTGGGAGCTGCGAGTTATAGAGGAATGACATGGCAAGGCACAAATTGTCCAAAGACAGTCTAGATGGTTTAGCGCATATTCCTGCCCCCTGTCCGCATGGCGACTTAAGTTTTTATTGGGTGTTCACAGGGCGAATTGGCCTTTGATGAGTTTTTTGATAGTCTTATAACCAAGTCATCACCGGCATTACAAGATGCCGGACTCAAGAATTCTATTGGCACCCTGGCCACCTCGAGTGCTGGGGATGATCGCGGACATGATCTTTTGGGCCCACCATTCGCTGATGCAAACTCGATCTTCCGTGCATGCAAGGGTGCGCGCAAACAACTCGTGGACTTCTGCTACCAGGTCAGTGAAACATATTAAGCCGAGCTTGTACTTTCTCTGGATTAATACTCTGCCTCTGGATGCAGAATGTTTAGAAAAACAAATAATAGCCACTTGATTAATATAAGCGATTCATACCTTTTGTGCTTAAACATTCACATATTGCAAGACTGAGAACTGAAAGATGAGAGGGAATATAGTCAATAGCTTTTAATATGTTGTTTCTGGTTACCGACATCTGTAAGTTTTATCTGAAGCTCGATACTGACAAGTATATATATTTGGTTCTATGGACTTCTAAGTTCTCAAATTTGAACTCGTGGCTTTTGACCATATGAGATTAGCAGGGCAGTGAATCCTACATTTAGAAATTGCAGAGCTCAATTTCAGCTAAAATGCTGACTAGAGTAAATGAAGCACATTGAAAGTTGCTTGGAGATGAATGATGGCTATGAGCAATAGAGGAAGTTCTATTAAGCCTGCAACAAAGGTTGGTTAGTAGGATAATTATGCATATAGTTCCATCAAAAGTTTTAGCAGGTTGACCTTTAGTGCGAGGGGCAACCGAGATCCATTGTGCTCCAGAATCTATCAAGGTTGATGGGATTTTGTTTACACACCCTGCTTTGAATCAATACAGAGCTGCATGATAAAGTAGGCCTGGAACACGACAATCAATATCAGCCATCCATGTATACATATTGTGCACATTGCACATATTGCCATCAAGGTTGAATATTGTACTTATTGTGCACAAATATTCGATCTGACTTCTTTACCAAATGCAACCCTGCCGAGTAGGATTCTGAATTCAGATTGGTTCAAGAGACAGGGTATTGCTGAAGTTTAGTGACTTTTGCGCTTCTTAATTGTGAAGCATGTGTATACCATAGTGCAGTTGTAGAGATTAGTTTTATTGCAAAGCTATAGCTTGCTGGGAGTGTCCTAGAGGTTTGTGGCTAGATATAACAAGTGAAACATCTGTGCCAAGATTGTTTCAGCAAGTAGAAGATGAGGATGTGCAACTTCATACTGGGCATTGAAATGTAACAGGTGGATGACCAACTTGACAATCTCAAGAAGGAGCTGGAAGCATATGATTTGCAGCATGATGAAAAGTGTATAAAGGTGAGGCATTTGTTAACGTTGGCAGACTGGCATTCATAATCTTGAATGGCCAATTCAGCAGATTCAGTGACAAAGGTTTTGTAAGGGACTGCAGGTGGCTTGCAGCCATTGAATGTATGGATGATTGTAAGAAGACTGACTACTGTAGGCTCCTTTGCGGTCTAGCATGCTTGTGCTGGAACAATTATTTTCTTGAAAGAAATCAGGTTTGGCACCCCAAAACTAAATTTTAACAATTTTGACAATTTTAACAAAATCATAATATATTTATCAAACTATTTTATAACACATTTCGCTTGTTGCAAAGGAAAACGTCTTCTACATTTATGAACACCAACAAATGGTTTCCCTGATTTCCAGATGTTCCAACATTGTGTTTTAAATTAAGTTATGGAGCGCCTAGATGCCTTCAGTATATAGATATGCCAATGGTTTTTTTATTGTTTGCATAAAGATTAAATTGACAATCCACAGTTTTATAGTTGGGTTTCTTGCAAGAGGCTGAGAATGTAATAGTTGTGAGCAATGCCTCTGAGTATGCATCTTGATGAAAGAAAATTGCTCAATTGTATACTTTAACGGTTTGTTGGCCACCTAAATGGCAGCAAAGTAGCCAGCTTTTCTTATGTCAAGACTGACCTTGTTTATATAGAGGTGTTGCATCTTGGCTGGTTGGTTTTGATACTCTTTGAGTTACTCGGGTTGTCTATGTCTATGCAGCTAGAGAAGGGAGTGGAGGTCTTGTTTGGCACCTCTAGTCGTCTTGACACTCGGTTATCAGGTGTTTGTCAGACAGCTCTGAAGGTTGGAGATCACTTACAGGTTGGTAGTACTAACATCATGTACTACAAGGATTTAGATATTTTGCCATTCTGAATCAATCTCAATGTGTGTACTAGGGTTGAAATAGATATCATGGGACATGCAACCTGTGTCACCAGTTGACTATCCTGCACTTGTTGATGGGTACTGCGAAAGAGCTCATGTGAATTGTATTTCAATTCATGTTGTTATGGCTGTTGCACTTTGAAGGTTGAAAGAAATGGATCTTGTAACTGCAGAAAGCAGATGGTCAAAGGGAAACTGCGCGCCAGACTATTGACCTTACAAAGGTGATTATACAGAACCTTTTCTGACAAGTTTCTACTCATTCAATTAATTCGCTTACAGACAGCTGTGCCTCTTGAATCTGCTTGAAGCACTGTGTGTAGGAATTGAACTCATTATTGCTATGAAATTCTTATATTTCTACACTTTTTGGTAAGTGCAAAAACTAGGCCTCTAGAAAATATCACAGGTATTTGGAAAAGTGCATTTGGAAAAACTGTATCTAGAAAAAGTGCATTTGGATTGAGTTGGTGCTCAGGTATGCAGTTTCTTGGGTAATGACCAAGAAGATGGGTGAACTAATTTTTATGCAACATGTGGGATGGACAGTATCTCATGGAGTTTAACTCGAGTCCAGGAGATCTTATGAAGCTTTCTCCACTCTTCTCTGATGATTCACGTGTTTCAGAGGCTGCAACTATTGCATTGAAATTACGTAAGTTTGACATATATGGTTATCGTCACTTGTTGTGCCATTAGTGTTTTGCTGCATGTAAATTTTACACAAGTCATCTATTATAGTCCAGGTTAGTGTAAGGGCACTCAATCCTGAACAAGTCCTTCCTACTATTGTCTGAGTATACTGGTGTGGTTTGATCTGTATGTAACTTCAAATTGGTGAAAGGTTCACCAATTTGCACAGTTTTGATCCTCTATCAAGGAACTTGTCATTTGTTACAGATGGTCAGCATGAGAATTGAGAAGCCCTGATCCTGTGACTTTCAGCTTCTTCCAAATATAGTTTTTCTATTGTCATACAAAGGGTCCTAAAAGTCTTACAGATTGACTTACACTCTCAATGGCAGTTTAAGACACAGTGCCCTTAAAGAGTATGGATGCAGTTATTACAACATGCCTTTTTGTAGGTTCAATTGTTGAGGTGGAAACAATGGGAGGTGTTGCCATTCGCCAAGGAAGTAGCGGAACTTCAAGCAGGGGCTTGCATGTTGCAGTAGGAAACCTTCAAGAATATTGCAATGGTATTTTCCTAGTTGGGAGATTTGAATGTTCCTGTCTTGTATTCCTTGATCTTTTGATGTCAGTAATTCATTTTCCTTGTGTTGCTTGGGAAGAGCACATCCGATGCTGAAGCATGACTTTCTTTGTTTTTTCTGTTACTGTTGTAGTAAAGCTGGGTTGGATTTTATATAAGTATTCATTGCAGTCTATTGCATTTTCTCATATTCTATACCACATGACAGACTTGGAAAATCGACTCCTGGCCCGATTTGATGCTGCCTCTCAAAAGCAGGATTTAAACATCATGGCGGAGTGTACCAAAATTCTGAGCCAGGTGAGGCAGTGTGTTTTATATAACCGCCTTCTATCAGGATGTCTGCTGAAAAGCTGACTATGTTAGAAGCTCAGCTGCATTCTGTGGCTTAAGATGTTTTGGAGAAATTGAAATTTTTTTTGTTTGCAATGTACTCAGGACTGGTAGTTCCTGAATACATTCCTACCCTTTAATGTAGATTTGGATGTGCTTTTGCATTCACTCCTACTCCAGTATCATATCCACTTAAGGTCTGAGGGATTGTCATTGTTGCAATTTGTACTTAATGGAAATCTATCAGAATTGAGAGCTGGTCATTACGTCAGATAAACTACCTGTAGCCATCTTTTGGATGGATTGTACTTGAGACCCATCAATGATTGTATGTACAAATCTTTCTTTTTGCAAAGCAGTTTGGTATGGAATTGTGGTTCAATGGCAATTCTGGTGTTTCTCTCTGTGGAACTCAAATCCACTTCTCAAGTTATACAGCTTGGTTCCTGAGTACATAAAACGAAGGTGTCTCTTGATTGTCTAGTTAGGAAAGATATTTAGGAAATGAGTTTAGGCACTCCTGTCCGTCAAATTATGTAGTGTGGGATGAACTATGAAACAAAAAAGATCGCAAACGAGGGTGGATATGTGTGTAGAGGACAAGGAAAATTGAAGGAACCTTTATTTAGTGTGGTCTGTGTCAAGCAGAACTGATTATCATGAGCTAAAAATCGAAGACTTTTCAAGTGATTTAATCTTGGTTCTAGTTCTGACATTCTCTTTGGCAGTTCAACAGAGGAACCAGTGTAATGCAGCGATATGTGGCATCTCGACCTATGTTCATGGATCTGGAGGTCATGAAGAAGGATTCCTATGCCCTGGAAGAATCTTATGGTGCAGGGGACCCTTCAAATTCAATGGATGGTCTTTCTAAAGTATACAAGGACATTATAGGTGTGTGTAGTGCACATGCACAAGTCTACTTAATAACACATCAGAAGTAGATTATTGGTTATTTGTGGTTGGTTGTCAGTAAATTACTTGATTTGGGAATATTTTTTGTACTCTTATCTCTGTGGGCATGCAGATACTGTGCAGAAGGAGTCGTTGACAGTGATGGCTGTGTTCCCGACACCTCGTGTTGTCATGGCCAATCTTGTTCAGGTCAGCTGTTCAGCCTCCAAACTTCTCCAGGTCATTATATGCGCAGCTGTGGCAAGTGAATCTTGTCATTGCTGAATGTTTTGTTATCCAAATTGTTTGGATACCTGTACATGCAGATCTGTACAAATTTGTTTAATTATGGGATGAGAAAGCACTGTTATGATATCTATCTATCTATCTATGTCATTGTAAACTGTTTATTATAAACTGCTGCTGGATGGAGCTGTATAGTTGGGCATACAAGAAACTCATTTCCCTGGTTCTACCTTACTGCAGAGAGTCCTGGAACAACGAGTGGTTGCAGTCTTGGATAAGTTGCTTCCAGCTCCATCACTCATCAACCCTATCCCCATGGAAGAAGGTGGCTATCAGCAGGTGGGAGCTTTCTTTCGCATGAAGTTTTTCTGGTTACCTGTTTTTGAATCATTATTAGGTGTGGGTGTGGGTTAGATGCGTTTTCTGCATTTATATCTATCATGAAATTGGGTTGTATTTGCTTTGTTTGTTTGGAGCTTCTGATAACAGAATTTGATTGATTTGTGCAGTACTTACGCAAGCTTGCTGGAGCTTATGTAAAGACACAGGAGCTCGCCAAGGAACTTCGTCAGTTAGGATGTGGGGATCTTGATGTTGAAGGTATCTTGCCTTTTGAATTGTGGGATTGCATTTTGTCATCTGCATGGTTTGTGACATATTGAAGAGTGCACCTGTAATTAAGCGGTAACACCTAAGGCACATCGTTTGCCTGAAATTGCTTTCAAAGATATGCTCAGAAGTATTCTTCACTACTGGATTGATTGCAAGCTCATGTACCTTGCACTTCTAAATGTGCTCTGCTTGTTACAGTGCTTAGTTCTTCACAGTATGTACAAACTTTTGTCTTGTCCTAGACATACATATCATTGAAGGTTTTATTGAATATGTCTTGTGTTGGAGTTTCGTGTCGCTTTTGAACCATGAAATAGTTCTTGAAGCTATCTTATCTCTTAGCAAAACTAGGATGTTTTCTTCCACTTTTATTTTTACCACTTCTGGGTATTGTTTTATCTCTCCTGATTTCCTTGCGTTGAAATTAAGGTCTTGGTACACATGCTAGACAACAGTTTGCTTGAGTCTTCCTGTTATGTCTTGAGATGTAACAGAAACTCTCAAAGGCTAGGAACCACTGTCGGGAACAGTTAAAAGTCATGGGATGTTATGGAAGGTGGCTTCTTCAATGCAAATTATTGTGGATGTGCCCTGGTCCATTGGCTTGCCACCATTTGGGTATTGTTGCATGTTTGTTTGGTTTTCTATTTCATTTACATAGTTAATTGCTTCCTTTTGCTTGCTCTAAATTGAGTATGTAACCCTAAAATATCTTGAATAACTATCTCTTGACACCTATTTTGTTGTTTATTGGTTACCTATATCTGTATTGTTGTGTGATGCTCAATGCTTACAAGGACATATGTCTTATCTATCAAATTTGTCAAGGATGTTATAGTGAAACAGTTGCTTTTTGGTTTAGTGGATTTGATCAAATATGTATTGCAGTAGAGGATTTGGTTGTAATGGATCTTTCTATGATATTGTTTATGCTTTTGGAACTGAATGGTGCGTTGTAATTGCACAGGGATGGCTGAGTCCCTGTTTTCATCTCACAAAGAGGATTATCCAGATGTTGAGCATGCCTCTCTTTGTCAGCTCTTCCAGCATAAGGTAGGATGGTCTTTGGGAAGATGTAATCTATTTTCTCTTAACGAATGTGATTGGTCTTGGTCTCTTAACGAATGTGATTGTCCCAACCCCCTTTGTGCACCAATTGGACTTCATATACAAGTCAAGTATCATTGGGATATACTTGCATGTATAGAGACACGATAAGGAGCATGGAAAGTGAGCTGTACATTCTCTTGAACACACTTCATTTAAGTGCTTACAAAGCGTGGCATGGAAAGTGAGTTGTATATGAAGTGCTTCCATTGTTGTAATAGGATGGCCAGTGAACCCATCAACAGTTACTGCACAGCAATATTTTTGTTATCAAGCAATGTAACCTAGGAGGTGGGCAGGCATGTAAAGTCTTGGTGGTCTGAACATTTATCAGGGGTAGGGAAAGTAGAGGGCTAATAATAAACTCATTTTCACTCTCTCCCTGTAGTGCAAAGAGCTTAGGTATGTCCTCCCATTTACTGCGTGGTCTCACTTTGCCTGCTTCTCATGAAAGTTATGGGTAATGAATATGAAGCTGAATGAAATGGGTACTGAGCATGTTAAGATATAGTTGCTTATCCAATCTAGTTAGTAATTCGCTGTTTCTGTATGATTTTGTAGTGGCTAAATTATTTTGTGTGTTTTGGTTAAGTGAGATATCTACCTTGTGGATCAGTAACTACTGGCATTAGCATGTTGTACTGGCTTAGTATTACTCAATGGTGGCAACGGAATGTCCAATCAAAGATAAAATTTTAGTCATGTAGTTTATTGGGTTCCTTTATGTAGCAAGAAATTTGACTCTTGGAATTATGCTCTCTTTTTCTCCTCACATTTAACTCATTGAATCTGCTTCATGTCATGGGACCAGGTTGCAGAATTAGCCTTGGCTTCTATTCAACCAAACAAGTCACTGTTTCACTCAAGACCAAAAAGTGACTCTATGCTTGCTCAAGCAGGAACCCAACATTCTGCAGTTGAAGATTTTGTGGCTTGGAATGAAGAAGCCGTAGCTCGTTGCATACTTTTTACTCCTCAGGTAGTTATCTCTTCCTTTTGTTACAACATCTGTTTAGAGTTGCATTGAGGTTGAAGAGATTTTTTATTTTCTCAATAAGGGGATCTAACAAAGACATTATTTTCATGAAAGCTAGTGTGCTGTAAGCATGTTCTGGTATATTTGGCTTTGTTATCTATTACTCATAGTTTTGAAGCTCAACCCAAATAACGAGAGACTGGGGTGCAACTTATTGGTGTATTTATTTGGGGAGGGCACTGAAGTTGATGCTAAAGTGCATGATTTGAATTTGTATTCACTCAGAATCTGCAGTTTGTCTAAGATCTGTAGTACGTTCTCTGCATACTGAAAAACTGCATTTGGAATACTTGTCCTTCATAATTTACAAAATATTTCTGAATTTCTGCTTGAGTGGATCTATAGTATGTTACCATGAGGCAATCTGTAAGCAGTGTTTTTTCCACAAGATTTCATGGAGTTTTGTAATTACATACTGCACAAAGACATTCATAATATTTTGCTTCCGAGGCATTCCACTGGAGGTATTGCATGCCGTGAAAGTCTTTGTTTCAAACCACATATTGTGGTTAAAAAGACTGCCTCGCTATTGCATGTTTTAGTATGTATGTATGTATTCATTTTGGTAATTAGTCAATTTGTGATAAGCTTATATATCTGTTGCAGGCTGCTGCTTTGGCAATGAATGTCAGGGCTGCTTTTGTTTGCCTTCTTGACCAGGTATTTATCATTTACCTTCAAAGCTGCAACCTTGATGAGTGGTATAGTAATCCCTGTTTCTTCCTGCCCCTTCGTGGAACAGGGGAACAGCAGAACTGGAGTGCCAAAAGCTGGAACTGACATAATGACATCTTCTTGTTTGTTCCTCTCCCTCTTTTCTAGAGAAAGTGTCACTAAGAAAAGACTCTGGTTTTGTCCTGAAGAGACAGGAGGGTGTCATATAACCATATCTTGCCGTTTAGGTCCTCATCTTACTGATAAGGATCACAGTGTTGCCAGCAATTCTAGTATCAAGAAAAAACAAGATCTCATCAAGCTTGTCACAGAAACAGGCTTCCTAGAAACACAAATGTGATATCTTCCTGTTGAGTTCAAGAAAAACAGCTTCGCCCTGACCTGTTTATAGACCATGGTGTAGACAGGTATATACTCACTATGAGGTCACAAAAACCTGATAATTTCAGACTGCCTCTTTCTTTCTGCAGGTTAGCCAATACACCACAGAATGTTTGGAGAGAGCTATGGATTCTTTAAATGAAGCAGCTCAACGACGCAACCTTTACTCCATTGGCTCCACAGTCAGTCGCCGTGTAGCTGCTGCTGCTGCCACTGCGGTATTTGCCTGACTCTTATTGACCTTGTGTAATCTTGCTATGCAGCATATGTGAGGTTCGTGCGTATCGTGTTGAAGTTAATGTGGATTCTTTTGAATTCTACCATACTGGGCTCACAACTAGTGTTGACGTTGAAATAGGTGCATTTTACTTGATATGCGAACTGGTCTTGCACTCTCCACATGACTATTCAATGTATGAATGCGCTGCTTTAATTTGAAAGTTAAAGATGTGTACCCTTGTACTGTACTGAAAAGTGATATGTTTATTGTACCTTAAATTTATGGGTGATTATCAGGCAGAGGCAGCTGCAGCTGCAGGGGAACGTGCTATGCGGGGATTCATGGTTGCTGTTCACAGAGCAACTTCCAATGTTGCGGTGGTTCAGCAAGTATGTTACTTTTTTTGTTCTCTATATCAAGTAAAACAGTTGATTTCAACCATTTGGTAGCTGAATTAACACATTCGTAAGCTGACAATTTCTCTGGATAAGCCGAACTGGAAGAAGAAGCAAATAGAAAAGAAACATTAATCTTTAGCTCTTATCACTTGTGTTAACATAGTGCCCTGTTTGCTTTTTTTCTGTGGCAGTATTTTATGAACACGATCGCCAGATTACTACTTCCTGTCGATGGAGCTCATGCTGCATGCTGTGAACAGATGGCAGCAGCCATGGGCAATGCAGAGGGTGCTGCATTGAAAGGTCTTCAAATGTGCATAGACACAATAATGGCAGAGGTTTGTTGTGGATATCTTTTTAAGCCTCTATCCTGGTTTAGCATTGACAAGAAGTGGCTTATTCTGCATCTATTTGTGGTTGATTGTGTAAGGTCTTGATACAAGAGGTGATTGGTTCACGATACTAACGATTGGAGGTTTTCAGGTAGAGCGGGTTTTAGTTGCAGAGCAGAGGGCAACAGACTTTAAACCACAAGAAAGTGGTCATATCCCAGATCATCAACCCACACATGCCTGCACAAGGTGAGTATATACTTGACATCGACTTGTGGCTAATATCAACTGAATAGATCTTCCTTGGGTGCACTTAACAGTAGTTGAGGATCTTACCTTCTGTACATGCTTGGATGCCTCATTGAGTGGTCATAAGGGGTTTGCCCAAGACTACAGTATTGTTGCTGATACTTGTCTGGCTAAAGATGTTATGACTTGCTCATGCCCTGGCCACACTTGCTTATGAACAGCATTCTGCCTGATGCCATTCATGGTGCATGACAGAATGGGGATTTACAGAATAGAAGACCTGCCCCTGATTCAGATGAGTGTTGGTATCTCCCTTCTTGGGGAGGACCTTACCACTTTGCGCCAGTTCCATAAACAATAGCTTCTCCCAATCTTCATGGAATGGATGGAAAGTGGCCAGTTTCTCTGAAATGAGGGACCTAAGCCCTCCCTTCCCCTTAAAGGAAGCAGCTGGCTCAAGTTCTGTATTGATACTCCTTTTACCTGGGCCCAGTGAACGGTGTCAAGCAGAACACTGTTTATAACTCTCTGTGGCCGGGGCCTCAGACTGCTTGGTAGTGGGGTTGGCCAGCAGTTTAGGGGAACTATATATATGATGGGTTGGATTACTAGTAGTTGTAATCAATGGTGGTATTAAAATAACGTTCATGAATTCTGAAATTTGCAGGGTCATATTTTACATGGAGCAAATGCTAGATGCAGGATACACTACGCTCGAAGGGTTCAACAAGCAAGCTTTTTTGTCAGAATTGGTATAGGTACTTAACCCTTAACTACCATGGGTGGGAGAATTGTTGGGGGCTTTCTGTCCAAAAGAATATAAGCAGTTTTGTCCATAAATTTGATATTCTGTCAATTGGTGGTGGATGGCTTTGATACTAAAATTTCAGTGTGTACAGGGATATCGGCTCTACAAAGGCCTCTTATTGCATTGGCAACGGTTCACCTTTAGCGTCAGGTTCATATCTGGCACCTTCTTTACTGTAGATGGAGTGATCAGGTTCTGGAATACTGCTGTCTTTACTAGCAACTCATATGTTCTCATTGTTCAGCTTGTTTGAGAATGTTGGACAACAGGGATCTTCATTAAGAAGTTCTATTGGCTAGTTGCTTTCATATGACCTTAAGCTTTTTCTTGCACTGGATTTCTGCAGTGGGGGAATGCGTTTGAAACGGGATGTGTTTGAGTATTTGGATTTTATACGAAGTTTCAAGGCCCCGGCAGTTGATGAGAAATTTGAGCTTCTTGCCACGTAAGTACAACTGTTTCGATTACTCATTTCTCTTTCATACATACTCAGCATTGAACTTTCTGTTTTCAGGAGAAGTTTCTCTTAATATCTGTGTCTTGTTGGTTTGCAGACTTGTCAATGTTCTTATCATCCCTCCAGAGAGCTTGCCTTCACTGATTGATGGCAGTCTGAAGGAATCTAGAGCAGAGGCAGTCCGGTATGTGCACATAGAACTACAGCTCTACTTATTATGTCTTCAAGGGTCTTGTGTTCTTGCATCACTTGAATGTAGGTTGTGAATTTGAACAATGAAGTGGTATACTCTAGTGTGTTCATCAAACTTGTTTTTGTACATTTAGAGCAATAAAAGTGTATGGTAATGATGTAATCATTTCTGTTGTAAATGGTTGATTGGCAGGTTGATCAAATTAAGGGAGGACTACAAGATGGCCAGGCTTGAAAGCAGGTATGCTCCTCGAGAAATCCTTGCTCCTTTACAGTGTTTTAAAGCAGGTCACCATTATGATCTGATACTGAAGCATGGAGAAGGCATTATGCATGGATGCATAATGTGCATCTATTCTGTACAGGGCCTTGGTCATTTAAGGATTGATCCAGAGTGAAGTATATGGAAAATCTTCAAGTGTTTTGGGTATTTATAGAGAGGTGGCATTAATAAATGGTATGGTGCATTGTTCACAGAATTAGTGGATGGCTTGAAAAGCCCAAGAAAGCTACAAGTGCGTTCCTGCAAATGGGAGGATTGTTGGGTACTAAAGGTTCAAGTGAGGGTATGGACTCTGGTCAAGATATGGGTCGTTCCTCGCCTAATAGGAGAAGAGCTGAATTGGAAGTGAAGGGCCCTGGAGGTAAACCTGAAGTAGCTCATGCAAAGAGCAATTTTGTTATGGCTCCAAATGCCCTTCCTCCACTTCCTCTACCTGCAAAAATATCATCAGCTACAGAGGAATCTCAGTTGACTGAGGAGGCTCAAAGAGTAAAAAGACCTGACAGGACCTTCAAGCTTATTGCTGCTGAAAGAAGAGGCAGTCATGGGAAAGAACAAGGACAATTAGATCTTCTCCAAAGGGTTGATATTACAGATCAAAGACAGGAAGATGATAGGGGTGTTGTTGGAGAAAATGGGAAAGGTGGAGGAAAAGAGGGACGCCGCAAGAAGTTTGCAGGTTTAGATAGTCCTTATTTAATGGGATATCGAAGGCGAATGCAGCAGTCTTTGAACTTGGGAATGGAAGGAGAGCCTGGGGTGGACGAGAGAGCAGTTCTTCCTCCCCGAGGACCATTGGACCTTTCACAAAGTGGTGTATATGAAGATCAAAGAGGGGGAGATGATGGTGACAATGTAGGAGAAAAATCAGGTCATAGTAACAAGGCTAGAGGTTCAGATAGTTCATATTTGACAGCATATCGGAGGAGAATCTTAGAACGAGACTCAGGTGTTGATGAGGGGTCTGGCTCTCCTGTAAGTGAAAGAGGTTCTCTTGTACAAAGTGATCGCTATGGAGATCAAAGAGAGGGAGATGATGGAGGAAATGTAGGAGAAACTCAAGCTGTTATGGGAAGAAAAGGTCCTCTTAAGAAGTTTCACACATTGGATAGTCCTTACTTAGCAGGATATCGAAAGAAAATGAATGAGGCTTCCGACCCCAGCATGGGAGGACAGTCTGGTGTTGATAATAGGGCATCTCTTCCTTCCCAAGAGGGTGCAGGTCCTCTGCAAGAACAACGGCAAGGTCCTACCAAGGCAAGGATTGCACAACGTGCATTTTCTGGAGAAGGCGATAACATTGGGGGAGGATCAATTGATGGAAGATATAGGGAAGGAAGAGGAGTTGAAAAAGCTGGCTACGGAACTGTTGAATATGGCAACCCTCATTCAGTAAGTAGCTTGCAAAATTCAAGGAGGATTCCCCAGGATTTGGAACCTGAAAGAGAAACTATTCGGGAAGGTGTTTCAGGCTATCAAGAACACACTGAAGAGATAGTGGGCAGAGAGGGTAGAGAAGGTGTATTAGAAGAGCCATATGATGGTGCTCCCATTGGAGGGTTGCCTATCAAAGGTGTACCTGATGGTGGAAGAAGGGAACAACTTAGAGGAACACTTCATGTAGAAGGAGGTCCACCTGGAGGCGAAGTTTATGAAATAGGAGAAGTGGGTTTTCCTATCAGGGAAAATCCTAGTAGGAAGGAGGTAGGTATTCTAGCTTCTATTTCAGCAGGTAATTATATTAGAGGAAGTAGTGGCAAAGGATCATCTCTTTCAAAAAGAGATGGCAGAGAGTTGAAAGGAGCTGAAGGTTCTCATCCACCACTCAGTGCTACTAGACAAGCACTTCCTCGAGCACGAGAATCAGGTGCCAGACTAGTCTCTTACCAAAGGAGGAGAACTGGCCAAGATGTAGGTGGTGTTGAGGGAAGGACGCAGAACATAAAATATGAAAACTTTGTGCCTCCCACAGGTTCTTTGCAGCGACTGACGAGTACTGCCCACCCAAAGAATGCAGAGGCTGCAGCGAAGTCCACTTTCATTCACCCTCCTTCAACAGCCCCTCGCCCACTTCCTGCTCCACCCACATCCGAGGCAGAATCACCAGTTGTTCATGCAGAGAGTCTAGAAGTTAATCCTCTGAACATGCAGGACTACATGCAGAAGCTCTCTCATGACGACAATGATGCAAGCTCCAACAGTGGTGGCTGGTCTTCACCTGAGTCACCTTCCTCACCCAATCCTGGACCTCGACTCTCAAGGCGACTCTCTCATTACAAACGCATGATGCCCAAGGATGCCCAACAAGGTTCATCTGTACCTGGGAACTTGTCACTCGGAATAAATCATCCGGATGTCCTCCCTTCTGTACTTGAAAATAAGAAGGTGAATGGTGAACAAGAGATTTATGTTGGAGAACCAGTGGGTACATATACATCCCCACTTGCTGCTTCAGACATTGGTGTCACTGTGTATTCTAGTCCTCCACCTCCACCTCTACCTCCCCCACCACCTTCTCAGGTCAGGCAAGGTCCTCCACCTCCACCTCCACCTCCACCACCTCCATTTTCTCATCCCAAGCCGGCTGCTCCCCCTCCACCACCACCTCCTCCACCTCCACCTCCTCGACCAGGCAGAGGTGGCCCTCCTCCCCCTCCTCCTCCTCTTCCTCCCCGACCAGTCACAGGTGGCCCTCCTCCCCCTCCTCCCCCTCCTCCTCCACCCCGACCAGTCACAGGTGGCCCTCCCCCCCCTCCTCCTCCTCCTCCTCCCCGACCAGGCATGGGTGGCCCTCCTCCCCCTCCTCCTCCTCCCCGACCAGTCACAGGTGGCCCTCCTCCCCCTCCTCCTCCCCGACCAGGCACAGGTGGCCCTCCTCCCCCTCCTCCTCCTCCCCGACCAGGCACGGGTGGCCCCCCTCCCCCGCCCTCTGCAGGACCACCACCACCTCCGAGAGGAGGACCAGGGGCACCTCCTCCCCCACCACCTCCACGTGGAGGACCCCCTCCCCCACCACCACCTATGGCAAAGAAGAGCGGCAATGGTCCTCCACCCCCAGGGCTAAAACCACTGAATGTAAGGGCTTCAACGAGTTCTGAGCCTTTGAAGCCCCCCATTTCACCCCCAAAGTCGAAGCTGAAGCAGCTTCACTGGGACAAAGTTAAAGCTGCTCCAGACCAGTCAATGGTCTGGGACAACTTGGACAAATCGATGGAGTAAGTTACTATGATTTTTGTTCTTCTTATAACTTCCATTTCCAGCTTGCTTGATCCAGTTCTGTTTATACTCATGTTGCCATTATGAAACTGTCATGAAGATTATAGAAGATGCTGAGCATAACTAGTTCAGTAGAAAGGTTCATATTGTGATGAATAGTGGTGATCATGGTATTGATTAGATCTATTTATGTTTTTTGCAGGCTCGATACAGACTTGCTAGATGCCTTGTTTGGCTTAGCAGCCCCCCCGACGAAAAACCCTGTTTCTCAGAAACCTGCTGCATTGTCAAGCCGGCCTGTACCAGTTGCGATACTAGATCCAAAGAGGGCTCAGAATTTCACCATTCAACTTCGTGTTCTAGGACTGACGAGGCAGGAAATCTGCGGAGCCTTGTTGGAAGGTCAGGCTTCAGTGTTCCTCATTTCTTATAAATTGTGGGGAAAACTCCCTGTTTTGTATGAGATTGGTAGTATTGTAGAGTTGGCTAGCCATTTCTATCTTGTTAGTAGCTGCCCTCTGAAAGCTCAAGAAAATCTTTACTCCAGTTTTTAGCATGTATGTGTCTTGTTCAAAAGGACCTCTATGTTCCTTGTTCCTGTCGTTATTTTAGAAGACCACATTCAGTTTGTTGAACACTCGCCCATTTGGTGATGTTTGAAGTGTGGTTCTTCTTTCTATGTGTGATACATTTCAGTGTGTTAGTTCAGCTGGATCTGACATCCATACTTTCTGGTCCGACATCAGGTGATGGCATAAGCATGGACATTCTGGAGATATTGGCGAAAGCTGCCTTAACCGCTGATGAGAAAAAGAAGTTCTTGCAATACGAGGGAAGCCTTACAGACCTTGCTCAAGCCGATCGTTTCTTCCATACGATCTTGCATGTCCCAAATGCATTTTCTCGACTGAATGCAATGCTATATCGAGCACAGTATAAGGAAGAGATACAGCATCTTGAAGCAGCCATTGATATACTAGAGGTGAGCCTTCTACCGCTTTGAGGTTTTGCTATTTTCAACACACAATGTGCTTGCTGGCTGTTGCTACTGTTTTTTATGTCTAGGAGTAATAAACTGAATTTTATGTTTGCTGCTAAACAAATCCTGAAATAGTTCCTGGTGTTGGTCTTCAGCTGGCTTGCAAAGAGCTGAAGGAGAGCAGGACATTCAATAAGCTATTAGGAGCTGTGCTTAAAACTGGAAACCGCCTGAATACGGGTACTTTTCGTGGAGACGCACAAGCTTTTAAGCTGGACAATCTACTGAAACTTGCTGATGTTAAAGCAGCGAATGGAACTACTCTCCTCCACTTCGTGATCCAAGAGATTGTCAAGTCAGAGGCAGCACGCGCCGCCCGGTTGAGTGGTTCTGCCGATCCCACCACACCTTCGACCCCTTCAACTCCACAATCGCCAAATTCCTCGCACTTTGCTGCAAATCTTGAAGCTGCCATGAACAACACACAATCCGAAAATGTCAATGGCGTTGACTCCAAGAGGATGGGAATGGCCGTGGTTCTGGGTTTACCTACAGAATTGTCAAATGTGAAGAAAGCAGGTGCTATGGATGCATCTGGCCTGAAGCAGGCAGTTGTGAAGCTTGTCAATGGTCTTCAGGGAATCAAAAGCCAGGTGCAGGAAGGGAAGTTCACGGAGCCACAAGGCATGGAGTGTAAAGTGAAAGACAATGCGATCGACCTCTCAGAGGATTCTTTCCAGGCCGTCATGGAGGCTTTTGTCAAAAAGGCAGAAACAAACGTCAGTACCGCTGAGAAGCGGTTCAACGAGGTGTTTGAGGCAGTGAAGAAAGTGAGCATGTACTTCTATGGAGAAGCAGCTGCAAAGGATGATAAACAGCCTCTGAAGGTATTTGTCGTTGTACGAGAATTTTTAGGTATGCTAGAGCAAGCTTGCAAAGATGTAATGAAATCGATAGCACCCCCATCAAAGAGCAACACCCTGTCTCCTTTAAAGCCACAGAAAAAGGGGTAAAAAGACTCCTTAGTAAACAGTTATAGACATTAAATTCCAGAGTAGATTAATGAGTCTGATGCTTGTTAAGAAATCTAGCGAGGTAGGTAGCATATGAATCCAATTGAGGGGTTGACTTTGAATCGCAGCATGTTATTAGTGCTGCTTGTACTTGTATCAAAATGACTTGATTCTCAATCTATGAAAGTATGGATTGAGACATGCATTCTTGGCTCGTTTATTGAGTTGGCAACTTGGCATCATGGGTGCGGATGAGTAGTTAGTAGGCAACCTTTGTTTGATGGGATGCAGCGTCTGCTCCTTTAGTTTTCCATGTCAAGCTCTGGATTAGGGACTTGTCCAATAAAATAAAGCCTCTGGGTGGTTTCCAAAAGTCAACACCGTGATTAACTCTTGAGTACTTGTGGTTCAACTCTTGCTTGTATTTGAGGTACTGAAGGTAGGTGCACCTATTTTGGTTTGAGACCTATTATGGGCTTCTAATTTCTGGTGTATTGTGGACAAATTTCACATAGCATATGTTGTGTGGTTTTCAAAAGGTAAAAATCAAGTGGATGCAACATAAGACCTGTGTGCATGTGACACACATGAGTGAGTGGAGGCTCAGATGTAGGTAGGACCATGGACTTGCTGATTTTGTACTTTAATGGACGATTATGTACCGCATTAAAAGCTAGTGAAGTATGACACTTGTGGTTCCAAATCATCTGGTGTAGGCAAGACCTATGAATAGGGAGATCCGACCACTAGATACAGATTGGTCGAATGAGTTTGAGAAATTACCAGTTTTAAGTTCAAGACTTTCAGTTTGGCTTCCCACACTCATAAATCAAAAAAAAATCAATCACCGATTATTTAAGAGGAATCTATGGAGTATACTTTGAATCAATAAAAAAAGATCCGAAAGAAATCAACATATAAGGTAGAAATACCCAAACTAGTTAACTACCCTCTACCCGTACACTAGACTGCTGTCATAATAGTGAAGTGCCATTTCTAAAATCAATCATGGCGAGGCGGTAACTTCAATGTGTGTACACTTATTGTAGCCAATGAGAGTCAAGTTTAATGTACTCATGAGTTAATCAGTTTAGGTGATGTTATGTATGGAAATGCGGAATTCCCATGTTCGGTGAAGGGAGAATTACCGTGTTCGGTGAAGGGAGAATCTAGTGAGCGAGTAGGGGTTTGACAACTTTCCACTTTGAAAAATTGTAGAATTTTTTGTATAAGGCAAAAAAATATGAAACAACTTGCATTCTTCATGAATCCTTCTGGTCTATCTTGAAAAATTATCTCATGATTGTAAAACCATATCTTCTATGCGAATCACCTTATTTTCACAGGTATTTCTACGTTAACCAGTTGGACTTGGAAACATTAGGATCTTGACTGAATTTGTCCAAAATCTCTCCGTTTTAGGAAGTTTACCTGACTGGGCAAGACCATAATAGGGTTGCAACTTCCTTAAGAAGCATCTTATCCCACAATTGACCCTACAAGTTCATAATGGGTTTGGGAATATTCTGACTTCAAATTTCCATAAGAAATTGAGATGAGATCCAAATATTTAATATCTCATGGCTCCCGAATCCAATTTAGATGGCTAGGTAATCTGTCGAGATAATCAACTCATAAGCCACTCTTTAATTACCCACACTAGCCAAAGTGTTGGGACTGGGTGTGACTACCTTATGGTTATCATGCTCACCAAAGGGTAACATGACCATTCTTGACATCAACAAAAGCATTTGCATATCATGATGAGCATTTACCACGAGTCCCAAACACTATTTATGCAGACTTGTTGTGAGCTGATTCCAGCCATTGGACTGGATCAGGATTTGTCTATTCCAATTAGTGATTGCAAATCACAGAGAGTCATCAGAAGTTACAGAATCATGGCTGAGATGCTAAAGTTTGAAGGGCCCGAAGTGAACAGTTCTTGTCTTACAGCTCCCAATTGTGTGAGCTATAAAATAGTTGGCATAGTTTGAGCATAAATTTGCATAGTATACTTGAGTGGATATATTTTGAGCACGCATACCTATATTTGAGTGGTATGTGGCAGTCTTGTAGTTTTGAACTAAGGCTCACATATCCTAAGGATACTCGACTGAACACACACAAACCCAACTCACAACAGCTTAAGGTATCAGAGCATTTCTGGTGGAAGGGGTTAATACTCATATATGAGATTGAATTGATAAAAAAGATGAATGTTAAATACGCAGTGAACTGTGCAATTTTGAGCCTAGACACTGCAAATGCTAGACAACACACAAATCTTTTGCTTCTTTGTACTTCGTAGAAAGATCCACCAAGTGGGTAGAATCCATTAATTAATCACCAGTAATAGAATTTGCACTTAGCACATTGGTAACTACTGCCTATGACCTAAGCTGCACATTGATATACTGAACCAACATGCAACGGCCCCATGCCAAGAAAGAAGAGGCACAAGTCTTCTTTGTCCCAAGATTCTGAAGGGAACGGAGGCAGCAGATAACTTTGTGAATCATTCAAAGTAATGGCAATAGAGAGTAGCCTTTCTGTAGGATGATCTGACCATCATTTCATTGATTCAGTTGAGCAGACTGTGCACCTTTACATAGGAATTTTGCAGCAGTCGCACTTCTTCAAATGCAGCCCATCCTGTCCTGTGAGTTAAGACCCTGTTCACATGTCTAAAACGGCACCTGAAGACTGGGGCTCAAAATTGTCTGACCAGACTTTCTAGGAGCAAGCTTCGCAAAACAACGGCTTCTGCTGTCACTATCGGTGCAATAAGCTTATGTAACTGAGCTACCCAGCTATGAAGTCCTCCCGGCCGACATTCAAGAGACTCTACTTGATTGGATAGCTGCAACCTGGGAGATCATAAGAAAACCTGACCATTCCTCCACCCAGAGCTGAACTTGCCCGAGAGTTCACAATCTAGGAGTCCGCCCCCGTAATTCTGAACTTGCGTTGAAAACTGCGGACTCATACCCGAACTTAGAGCTGGTCCTAGATCTCCAAGACCCAGGTTTTCGGTATACCCCAACCATGCTTGTGAGGTGCTCTGAGAATATCTTTGTGTGTGTTGCCCTTGATTTTGATGGCTTGGAGGGTTGTAGGGTGTCCACATTGATTGCTGTTGGTTCAATACTTCATGAACTGGGGAAGGGCCTGGCCCTCCTCCAGCTTTTGGTGACTCCACAGACACAGCCATGCTGAATGTACCAGCGGCCGAATTCACAAGATGCGGTTGCTCGTCAGCAAGGGGAGCATGATGAACAGATGTCACCAGGGCACTTGAAAGCGAGACACCTGCACCAATTGAAGGTGATGGATCCCTACCACCGGAAGCACTCATCGCTGGAAGGCCAATACCAGGCCCTAGATTTCCTAATAACGTGGGTAGTGAACCAACAGTTCCAAAGTTGAGTTCGTTTGGAAGAAGATGGGGAGGGCCTAAGCCACCCCTGGGTTGTGAGAGGTTTGCAGGTGATCCACCACCTTGCCTCGAGTGAATTATGCGCATCAACTCAATAGGACTTGAAAGGTTCCCACTAGTGCCCCCAAAAGATCCAACCCCTAAATCACAATTTCCGTTCATTTGAGGAAAGACCTTGGAGTTGCTGGGAATATCATCCAGTTCATTCATCAGCGGCAAGTGGTGAGCAGTCTCAGGAAGCTGGTCTAGGTGAAGCCCACTTGGTAGAGCAGGCAGTAAACCTGAGCTAGTCTTTAGCATACCATTGATATGCGGCCCAGGTAAATCCGGTAGTAAGAACTGATTTAGCATTGGATCCAGGCCATTGGAGAGACCAATGCCACTGGATGAGTTCAGTCTGCCCAGAATGCTGAATTGGGTCATAGCTTGGGGTGTCATCCCATTTAAACCCATGCCCTCAGGCGACATCATGAATGAGTCTGACCCTCCAAAGTGTGCATTCATGTTGTTCTGCTGAGTTGCGACCCCACTAAGCCTTTTCAAATATAAACGATATTTCTGCACAACCATAAGATACAGGTGACAATGAGAACTTGTCAGTTGTCGACTGTGGTAGGAAGAAATAAGGCACAACAGCCTCGTGAGACAAATGGATCTCAGCAGTATTAGTCAGCAATTTCTCTCAAACTTCTCAATGACAACAAACATATCTAATCACAAAGACTTCCCAGGGAGACAAACCTCAGAATCAAATCCTTAAGGTAAGCATCTATACCAAATTGTCCTTTCACAAGTATGATCACTTGTTAGTGTTTACATACTTGCAAATAGAGTAACACCGACATAATGAGGATGACACAATATCCATACCTGTAAGTGGCTTGCCACATTTTCTCGTGTTAATCCATGCACACCCATCAACTCAAGGATTCTCTTTGGTACAGCTTCTGCACCCAAACAACACGTGTCAATTTTGACTGGCAGCTACCACAGCAAGGACATACTACAAGAATCACCTGTAAGAGGTAATGTAATTGTGCCTTGCAGTGAAGGATGTGCACATTCGAGCAATAATGTATAGCAGATTGATAAGTGAGACTCTGCTACAACATTCCTACATAAAGTACACAACACACTCAAAGTAGAGAGAACAGATCATCAGACCAAGCCAAACATGATACTCCTTACAGATATGAATAGACGACCAAAAGTGTTCTGCATACTCCAATAAACAAAAACATAACACACACAAACAATAATCCACCTTATCCAGACATGGACAAGTAAACCCAAAAACAGCCCTACAACAACAATGTAATTTGGAAGGAGTGAAAACTATCTTACTGTCAATTCCTAGTTGATTCACAGCACCCACAAACTGTTGATGGAGTTCAACAGACCAAACAACTCGGGGTTTCTTCATAGTTGATGGATCATCGTTCTCCTGTTCATTATCCTCCTCTTCTTCTTTTGACTCCTTCCTCTTTTTGGTACATTTCCAGTTACCATCTGTATCTGTAGCTGAAGATGTATAGTCATTATCATCCACTCCACCTCGCCTCTGCCTATCACCACCTTCATCAAGGCTCTTTGAGTGCCCTACCTCCTTTGTTTCCTGTCTTTTCTTCCTTACAACATGTTGCCAGATGTTTCTCAGCTCCTCTATTCTCACAGGTTTCAGTAGATAGTCACATGCTCCATGGGTGATTCCTTTCATCACTGCACTTTTCTCCCCATTCGCAGACATCACTGCAATCGCAGAAGATGAGTGCCAAAATCAGAAAAATACATGATCGGCCAATAATATCAATGCTTAAATATGGCAGCATATATATCATCTTCATGAGACAGCTCCAATGTACACAAAGCAGCCGCCATTACCACCCAACTCCGAAAAACCCAAAATGAAAATAGATCTCACATCCACAAACAAAGGGATTGATTCGTTAAACTTAATATTCTTGAATTGATTGGATAATCAGCTGCAATACAGGCTGTAAACAAAAGAAAAAAGGTGAAACAACAACAAACACTTACTGATTACTGGAAGGTCCATCTCCAAACCAACAAGCTCAAGGAGCTTGAATCCATCCATGTCTGGCATGTAGACATCACTGATCACAAGGTCAAACTTGCTTATGTCCTCCCTGAGTAATGATAGTGCATCCGCTGCTCGCCCACATGTAGTAACTGGCACCCACAAGCACTTGTTAGTATTCCTGCTTTCCATTTCGACCAGTTTTGGTCTCAATGCATAGTAGACAATCTAATGGTTGAATTTCTGACACGATAATTATAAGAAAATATTCAAAAAGGAAGCTAATAATAACCAGCAACCTTAATTGGCCAAATTACATTGATCTTTATCTTTTAAAGGATGCTCCAGAGGACCAATGCTGTATAACTACCAGTAAGTGAGTTTGGGATATAGGCATTGAACAGATACACCACTCAGGCTTGCCTACAACGCCTTTACGATAGCATTGATGTCAATAGACTTGTGAAGAAAAGCAACTAGCGGAAGGACGTCCCTTCATGCGTAGTACCCATGCTGTCCACTTGATTTTCGTTGGTGCTTTGTTAACATCCTGATGCGCATCTACTCCGATCTATTTACTCTCCACAATCCCAGGAAAGAAAGCTTTTCAGCACGCCAAAATTGTGCTACCTCCACAAACTACATTAGGAGAGCACCGGAGTCTCGTCAAGAATTTGGTGACACGTAGTAGTTCACTACAGTGCCTCATTGCATTGCTCCCTTTCCACATGCTATAATATCACTTTGTCATCATCTCAGCTCCTCTCTTAAGACTCGCACAACCCGTGCCGATGAAGAATATGCAACGAGAGAGATGCTTCTTCTGTCACAGGGTTCGAAAGAGGTCCCTGCTTCGGAAGAGAACGCGAAGAAGGGAGGGCGTGGGCGGAATCATGACGGAAGAGAGAGGATATATGCAAGTAGCCACAAAATGCTAACTCGCCAAGAACTATCATAAGGATGAAGATTACTCGCCATTTGGGGTCTACGACATATAAAGGGTGAAAACCTGGGACATAAGCTCCACGGAGTGTCCAATTGATGCCTCTCTCCTCCTCTCTCAGCATGTGAGGATGGAAACACGATGATCATAACTGCCACAGACGACATTCCTGAATAAACTTGAAAGGGGAGGAAAAGAATGAAAGAAACAACGAACCTCGATACGAACACTTGCGCAATAACTGTTCCAAGATCGCGAGACACACAGGGTCATCGTCCACGACGAGGACCTTCATTCCCGCAGGAAACTCGTCGGGAGGATCCATTATTTTGCCACCGTAACTTCCCGGAGCCGCACCCCGGACACCACCGCTGTTGCTGTTGCTGTTGTTGTTGTTGTTGTTGTTGTTGGAGCTGCTGTTCACTGCATCACTACCCGGTCTTTTGTTCTGCTGTTGATGGTTGTTCTGCGTCGTCAAAGGCTGTTGCTGCTGATGCTGATGCTGATGTTGGTGTTGGTGTTGGAGGCTAGCTAACGCCAGCCCCGTGTCTCCTCGCTGCTCTCCCATCCTCACTACTCTACTACCTAAGTCCCCTCGCACACAATAAGCAACGTCCTGTAGCATCACGACCTCCTGCTCCATTCTCTTCTGGCACCAGCACACTTCTGTTGCTGCTGCTGCTCCCCTTCCTCATTCCTCTCCTCTCCGCCATAGCCATAGCCATAGCCATAGCTCCCCTCACTCACATCACTCCGGCCCCGCGGCTCCTCCCCGCGGCCACACATCCCTGCCTCTTCCACTCTACTTACAACCCCATTCCACCACTCCTCATCACATCACATCACATCACATCACCACATCACATCACATAATATAACATAATATCACCCTTGCCACCACCCCGCCACGATCACCACCACCCCGCCACGATCACCACCTCCCAACGCTTCCTTCGAATCCGGCCACAAATCCAGTCCACTCCAAACCAAACCAGACCAAACCCTCTTTCTCTCCCCTCCCTCTCTATCTCTCTCTCTCCCTCGATCACTCCCACTCCCCAGACCTTTAAACCACACCTTAAGGCCACTCTCCCTTAACTTTGACTCGAATCCAGGAGCAGGCAGACACACCAGGCTAACACGAGCAGGGAAAGAGAATCTTCTGGCTCCTTCTGGTCCTCCGTGAGGGTTGGACTTTGCAGCCCTTACTTACTACTTAGGTTGGGATGGATGTAAGCGTGTATGATGCGTGTGAGGGAGAGTAAGTGAATAGGAGAAGAGAAGAGAGGGAGGAAGAGAGAGAGGGAGAGAGAGAGAAAGGAGGAGGAAGTGGAGCGTGTGGGAATGAGAGGGGGGGCGCATGTAAGGCGTGGTACGAGAGCTACGTGCGGGGTCCCAGGCGGGAGTGATGAGTGCTCAGAAGGAAAGGCAGGCGACACAAGAGAGAGAGAGCTTCGGCCATAGCCGAGTTTACTTACCAACAACAGCACAGACAGACAGCCAGCCAGAGAGAGGAGGAGGAGGAGGCCGAGGGCGTTCGGACAGGGAAAGATGGAGGGTGGGGGGGGCGGGACGGGCCGGGTGTGTGGGCCCCGGTCCGGGAGGGGGAGACGGCGTGTCAGGGGTGGTGGGACCGGATCCTAGGGAACGGGGAAGTGGGGCCGGGCGTGACATGAGATCGGATCCCGCGGGTTGGGGGACATGGTGGGCCCGGTCCTTAAGGAAAGGAATGCTTTAGGGGAGGGGGAGTTCCATTCATGGAGGGAGGGGGAGGCTCCAATCTCATTAAGCTTAAGACAAAATTAAGAGGAATCCGTAACCTTGTTGTTTGTCTCCACTTCACGCCCTTCGCCCCTCTTATTACTAAGCTGGGGTGAAACAACCCGTACACTGGTTCCTTGGAGGCAAGGGTTTAGGCATCCAACAAGGAACAAGCGTATAGGTTGGTTCGCCCAAACCCAATAATAAGAGGGATGGTGTTCACGCATTATCAATTAACACCCCTGAAATTTTCTTATTGTCAATTTACAAGAGGATGCCACACGTTCTCAATAGCACATGCTCTCTCCCCTCTAAAGCCTTCCGCCCTTCAAATAGTCAACTTTTAAAGGGGTGAGTTCCAACTCGTTTGGAAGGGAATTGACTATCAACACCTCACAAGCATTGATCAAATAGAGTCTTAGCTTCAACTATTTCTATGTAAGTCCTTGTGTATTGTAAGATATTAGTTTTGATCATAGGACGTGCATTTTGTGGAGCTCGTATAGAGTGAACGTGTGGGGCTTATAAGGAGACTACTCCCCTCTAAAGTAATGTTACCCAACATAGCACCCGTTGTGTTTGGTGTACAATTGTGTGATCATGCCCTAACCCCAATTTAAGGGAATGGCCTTGACTCCATCATGTAAAGGCCTTAGGGTTGATGTAGTTGATTAGATCAATCACATAAAAAGATTTACGCATATCATAGCCTTAAATTGGCGTTGACTCCACATGTGAAGAAGGCCGAAGCTATCACCATCTATCAAACAATCACATCATAATTTATGTTCACATTGTACGATTTAAAATTATCGCATGTATGAGATTTCATCCTTTTAAGGACCGGAGTGCTTTAGGGGTGGGGGAGTTCCATTCACACAGGGAAGCTAACTTGTCAAACTTAAGACAAAATGAAGAGGAATCCGTAACTTGTTGATTGCCTCCACTTCAAGGCCTTTGCGCCAATAGTAGGAGGGATAGTAACTCTTGACCCCTCGACATTTTTAGCATGTTTACATTGATTGTGTATTCTCACTTTTACACTTGATAATATAACAACTTCACCATATTATTTTCAAAATAATATGTGGGGTTGCCGAGAAGTCATATCGTATTTTATATTCATATTTGTGTATAATCTAAAAACATTGTATGTATGAGAGGTTGATCCTTTAAGGAAGGGAGTGCTTTAGAAAGGGGGAGTTCCATTCATGGAGGGAGGCTCTCTCATGAAGCTCGAGACAAAATTAAGAGGAATCTATAATTTATTTGTCTCCACTTCACGCTCTTTGCACCAACAGTAGGAGGGAAGGTAAATCTTAACCCCTCGATGCTTTTAGCATGTGCATATCCAACTGGAAACTAGGTACTCTCTCTTCACATTGAAGGATGTGAAATTCTCATAAAGTCAGTTTGTGTGGGTGTCCAAGAAGAATAATATTGCAAAGACAACAAGCTATCACTATCCACCAAAAGTCACATCACAATCTATATTCATGTTGTACGATTTCAAACTACCATTTGCACAAGAGGCCCGACTCAAGCTCCAAACCCATTTACAAGTTCAATGGCTAGGGAAACCACATGATAAGTACATTGCATTAAGGTCCATTGTGGGTTGCCACTCTTCACCCTTAAAGGTGGCCTATTCTTAGGGCAAGGGAATTCCATTTGTGGACAAGGCTTTCGTGTGACAAAAAATAACACTAGATTCCATAACTTGTTTGTCTCCACTTCAAGGACCACACCTCCAGGAACGGTATAACAACCCATACAAAGTCTAAGTTACCCCATGATACGATTAGATTGAGGCCCACTGTGGTTTCCCTAACCCTTAAAGGTCCTAGAGGCCCCATTGTCGGGGAAGGGATTTCTATTCATGCATATAACTCTAATTAATATACATTGAGCACTAAAAATGCAATTTGTTTGTCTCCACTTCAAGGATTGCGCTAATAAGAAGGATGTTAACCCTTAAAAAGTCGGTTACCCCACGGTAAACTAGATGAAGACCACCGTGTGTTTTTTGACCTATAAAGGTCCCAAAGGCCCGTTCTTTACGGGAGGAGTGTTCCATTTACAAAGGAGACTCTCGTTAACACTAGAATCCACAACACATTTGTCTCCACTTCAAGGATTGTGCCAATAGGATGGATGTTAATCGATAAAGGTAAAAGTTTTGCCATAATGCCTACACTAGGTCGAGGCCCGCTTCGAGTTTCCACGACCCTTAAAGGTCCTAGAAGGTCGTTTCCATGCCTTATGTTGTCATGTAAAGGTGTCGAAGGTCACTTACTATTATTTCTAGCTCGGTTATGATGTCAAAAGCGATCCCACCAATTGGACTAGTACATGTGTGAAATGACCAAAAATATATACAAAAAAAACTAGGGTTCATACAAGTGGCCTATATTTCATGAGTTCATGTTGTGTATAACAATTGTCACACATTACCATGTTTCTTTTCACTTTCACTTTGTAATAGGTTGCGTTTATTGAGTATTCTAATCTCATAGACCACGTGAAGATTGGTTCAATGCTTGTTAAAAGGTTAAATTGAGGTCAGGTCCACTGCCTATATGAATACAACTACACCTAGGCTAAGACGACACATAAAAATCGTGGGTATTGTCAAATGTGGCCCCGGTCCACAACCAAGACCAAATGTGTACTCCTTGTTTAGACACTTTCTTTGTTTGTCCCCGCACGGAGGGAGGGGGTTCATAAAACCGGGAGTCATGTTCATCCTCCCAAACTACCGGATGATATAGATTGGATGAAGTTTTGTTCACAATGGATGGAATTGTTGTGTACGAGCTCGCCTCTTCATCCATTCAAACTAAATATAACTTAGACAACCAAACGACTTTTCTTGGCTGCAACAAAGTGGTTGTCGTGTGGTTGAATGGAATTTCAAGACAACGAGTGCAATAACTTATACCCTTTGGTTAATACCACGTCGCTCGTAAATAGCTCGCAAAGGCTTTATTTGTCTTACAATTGTTCGACATATGAGACAGTTTCCAACCCGATCCGAAGGTCGGGGCCACTTCACACATGAGCCAAGAGCCGTGACCTTGTAATGGTGAGGACCCTTGGCTCTCATCCAAAGGCCGTACCGTGGGCGTTGGGAAAGCCATTTTATGTAGTCTTGGGCCCCCAAGCATAGTGTGAAGTGAGAATGGACCATGTTGCGGGACCATTGCATACTTTGTTACTGGAAAAGAGGAGAGGTTTTGGTTTAATATAATATGTCTCAAACTTTATCAATTTAAGAGAATTACTTGGTGGTGTTTGTCTATCCTAGAATCTAATATGGAATTTGCCATGCAGTTTGTCTTGAAATTTGTCTTGTTGGAGAAAAAATATATTAAAAAAATTCACGGTCTCATGGAATTTGAGTCAGGCCCACCTCTTGGAGGTGGGTTTGACGCAAATTCCGGTAGACCGTGCACCCTTATCCACACCTTGCCATGTAGGACTCCGTGTAGACTTTTCATCCACGAACTTTCCTTTGGGCCTTTAGGCCTTCACCTCCTAGTGTGAAGTGAACTTGGACGGTCTCCGCCTTCTCGACCAATGAGAGCTCTTACGTTGCCATGGTCATGGGCCTTCAGCCTTGTGTGTGAAGTGGCCCTCAAAATTGTTTGTGGGTCGTGTCTCATGCCCCGATTACACGTCCAGTTCCAACCGTGAAATTGTTGGGGTTTATGTTCAAAAATAGGTGTTGGTCCATCATTTTTTCACACTACTACAATTCGAGATGCTGACACATGGTGCCAGAAGTGGTTGGTGTGATCAGCCCCTCACTCCCAGTGTATGATCACACAAGTGCACACATGATAAACAATGTAATGAGTGAGACAATGGAAGGCCTTGTTTCATGTGTTTTGGTCAAAGCTTTATTCATTAACACTAGTAGCCCTCTCCCATGCAAAAAGGAATCATGGAGGGAAATTCAAATTAATAAGAAAATAAAGATCCACGTTATGACAAAAGGAAAACATTCTTGGGTCACATGTCCCATTGCAAGTGCAAACTTGTCATTGCATTAACACATGGGAGAAGTCTCTCCGAAGAATGCCACTCTCTTCTACGTTTGCACATAATTCTTTCCCATATGCAAGCATATAAGCGTTGTACTTACGAGTCTAACACGGAATCGTTTTCCTTACTCGCTACATGCAATATATCCACAACCTGGTTCGAGTTGCATACAAGTGGCGCTTTGTCCTCATAGTTCACATGGTCAATGAACTACCAAGCAATGCAAATCGTTTTCTCTCTACTTCCTATCATGCCCCCCTATTGACAACACCTCGTCCTACATTGGGACCACTTGGGGCTCCGGCATAGTCCATATTCATTTCCATCTACAAAAGAAATATGGTCCACACTATTTTCCCATCTTATAGCATGGCATTAATCTAAGTTGAATCCCACTCTTGAGATAAGACACGAGGAAAACTATAGAAGAGGAGAGGTGAGGAGCACGACTTGGATGATCTCCGTCTTCTCGGTGTTGGGTTGTGGTGATTGCCACACATTCATTATCCTTAGACACTTTACTATAGCAAATAACAAGGATTGGTAGACCCTTCGTAACAAACATTTCAACACTCCTTGGTTGCATTCCGTGGGACCCAGTATCACATGAGCATAATTCCCCTTTGATTATGGAGTCCCCGTTTAGGGGGAGGACTCGTGTTGTGTACCCTGAACTTTTTGACATTTTGTTTATTATAAATTATTGGAGTTTTCTAATCAAACCTATTTCTTTGGAAGTACACCATCACATAACATTACTTGGCGGATGAGTTGTGTTTGCGGGCCCATCAGTTTATTTGAGAATAAAGACTCCGGATGTTGGAATCCCAATGCTTCCGACTGAATATTAAGTCAAGGCAACTGACACAACCCATCGGTTGAGGATTGTTATGCGTGTAGATGCTCAATAATGTTATGTTGTTAGGGAGAAGGGGAGGGGATTAGTAAATTGACATGACTAATGTAGAAACCCGACATGGTTTGTGGAGCTAAGCCATAAGTTACGAACATACACACACGGATGCATGAGTCTAGGAGTGAATCTCAAGTGTCCTACATGGATGTTGGAAAACCAAGGGAAAATCTTGGTCCTCCAACATGATAACTCATGTTACTTCAATGCAATATGTATATATATACACACACACACACATGTGTGCGTGTGTGTGTATAAAACAATTGCTTCCAAACTCGACATGGGAGCCCATTGCCATAGCTAAGGTACGTGGGTGTTATTTGTTTCATCTTTCATGTTCGTCAACTTCTACCGATTAGTATTACACAACAAAACAAATGTTGCATCCACAAATCTATGTTGAAACGTATGTGAATTCCATGTTGACAATTGAACCCCCCCCTTAGTTTATCATGGTTATCAGAAGTGTGTGTTTGTTGATTTGTTAACCGAATACACATGGTCCTCCCAATTATGGTCAATGTCGAGGGTAAATATAGTAGTTAATAATATTTAAAGACAAAGTCCATTCTCTTTTAAACATGTTTCTCTATGGCGTTTGCTCTTTTATCCTCGCCAAACCACACAACTCACCGATCAAACATGGGGATCCGATAAAGAAAAGGGACCTAAGAACACCGCATTCTTTACAATAGCTTAACTTAGATCGAGCTCACGGCTATTCATCTTGGGAACTCAACATTTGGAAGGTTTTGTAGGGACGGTGGGGCCAGTTCCATGGGCAAAAGGGAAAGCATGAAGATGGGACAAGGAGGGGTTGTGGAGGGCCCCGCAAGTGGGGTTGGGTGGGCCCTTGCGTCTAGCCTAGGGGCAGGCTTTTTGGAAGGGCTCTTTTTGTTCGATCTACATCGTACTTATACTAGGTATGTCTTTTCCCCTTTTTTCCTTTCATTTTCTCCCCTTTCCCAACAATTTCAAGAGAAACTCAATTGCAAAAAGAAAGACATGAGCACTCGAGAGGTGAACCTCGTGACTTGAGACCTCAAGGACCGAATTGCACCCACATACCTTATGCTCAACCCACCTCATTAAACACATAAGCTATTCTAAGGTATGTAGGTGTTAATTGGTTGTTTTTTTGGGGATGGAACACCTATATTTGATTGGTGTGTGGTTCAGTGAGGATCGAAGAACAAACAAACATGTATTTTCAATAATCATCATAATTAAATAAGGGGACATTCGATTGTCAATCCGATTCATGTTCGTTCTTCGTCGTGGATATGCTAATGCAATGCAAGTGTTGGTGTGTAAATCTAACTTGCAAAAATTGGAGAACATGCAAAACAAACAATATAACACCCACGTGCTTTAGAGGAAACAAAAAGAAACAATGTGATATATTTTACACCAACACCTAAGAAGGAAGAAAAGAACATCGTCGCTTCTGGAGAGAGTGTACCTCTTAATCTTCCAACATGAAGGAACTTAAAATAGTATAGAGTGCAAACATTTATTTTAAAGTTGAATTGACTTATATATATATATATATATATAACACTCATAGATCTTGAATTAGTCTACTCCATCATAGCCACAAATCTATAGGGGTCCAAGTTTTATGTTGGATGGATGAGAGGTACACTTATATGCATTTCTCTCCACCTCCATCATTTATGCCCCTCAAAATAGAATTGTAGGTTATGCAATGTATGCCACATTTCCGTTCCTCTTGGCAAACCAAAACTGGTGAGTCCTAACTCACATTCATCTTAATATCTAGTGTTACGAAGATCAGGTCAAACTCCAACAAGATGACTCCATATAAGGTATGCGGGGATTATTCAGTTAAACTCCTTAATCGTACCCCTGTACTTAATTAGTAGGTAATTAGGTGAGGATCAAACAACAAACACCATTAGAGACACATGTTTAAAATAGAGTGGACTACATCATCAAAATTTATAAACTACCCCACACTTGATAGTGAACACAGTTGGGAGGACCCTATATGTTATTTGTATTCCATCAAGGAATCAACAAATATGCACTTCTAATAACCTTACTTGAATCATAGTAGGTTTGTCAATGCTTCCTTGTAGACTTGTTGATGCAACACAAGCTTCATCGTGTAAATCTAGTCGGTGGAAGCACCGGGGGGGGGGGGGACATGAAAAACAAACCAAATAACAACCACATACCTTACTTGCCTCCACTTGCCTCCACTTGACATCTTAGTTTTTTAGTTTTTGATTGAGGGTGTGATGTTTCTATCACACCTCTAGTTGGCGTCATTGCACTACTAGCACACGGGTCCCATGTTGTTGAAAAAAAAAAAACACTACAAATCCACCACCATGCTAGATTTGTAAATTTTCTGGCTACATAGGACAAGTTTCCAATGATGTAGGTCAATTGCATGGGGCTCGTATGCTTGTAGTGTTTTTCCTCTTGAAAAAGCAACGATGCAAGGGCCGCCGCTTCACACTATGGCCGAAGGTCGAGAGGCCGTTGATTTCCTCAAATCAGATTGCAAGAAATCAATAATTTGGCCTCTCAACTTTTCACACTAGAGGCCAAAGTCCAAAGGTCGTTGCTCTCCAAAATGCCTATATGGTAGTACTTTTTTTTTATCAAGGCAACAAACTCTCAAAGGAAGTTTAGTCAGAGGGGAATGGAAACCCAAACTATGGTCGAGAGGCCATGGATTGTTTTTCATAAAAAAGTAAAAAAATTGACAATATCTTGGCCGTTAGATTGGAGGGGTCTTCGGGCAAGGAGTAAAACGGGATGCTCCTTCTACCTTTGGACTTTGGGCTTGGCCTCTGGAGACTTCACACTACGGCTGTCCAAGTCGAGAGGCCATGGGAAGGCTTCACACTTTACCCAGCCGAAGGCTCCCATTCCGATATCTCACCAGCTACCCACTCCTAGCCCATTTCTTTGGACTCTCAACAAAGTTTGGCCATTCAATCCCGCCACCCCTCGACTTGGCCCACGGCCCTAATGTGAAGCGGCCCTAAATTTGCATGGCTAACGTCGTGGTTTCTCTTGCTATACGGGGTGCATGATCTTTTGGAAAATCTTTTGGAAAATAAAGATTTTCGGCGGTGATAAGGCTACACCCTACTACCTAAATGCTTCATGCAAAACGTCTCTACTAGCTTGACGCATGCGACTGTCTCTCTCTCTCTTAAACCAGTTGACGGATCGTGGTGTATAACTTATATGGTTTGGTTCTTGTGGCGATCTCCACAACCCCACATAAATTAGTGTAGTTCCCGAAACACCAATTGCATGGTGCGACTACTTATTACAAAGGGCCTCGGCCTTTTGGATTGATGTATCGAGGTTTCCGCTGCACCCTACGAGTGAGAGGGAAATAATAACATGTTTGTCTTGTAGAGGAAAAATCCGTTGGTAAAGTGCCTAGAAAGGGGTTCTTCTTATTGACACCCATTGCGGCCGCTCGCTCTCTCCCTCCCTCTCTAGCACGAGGTACATGGGTTTTATGTGGTCACCCTTCTTAGTTGGGCGCCTCTATTTGAGTGGTATATGTAAGACTTTTGGGTTAAGAACGGGCATGAGAAGACACGTGTTATGATGAGGTTGGATTATCGTTGGGAACATGTGAGTCATAGGCAGTCGTCCCACGTTGATGAAAGAACAATGCAAATCTACCATCGTGGTAGATTTGTAGATAATTCTTCAAGCGTCCGGAGATAAGTTTCCACTTACATGTGACTCGTATGCGTGTAGTGTGTATGTGTTCCAAAGTATGTCGACCATTTGAGGTTCAACAAGTACACAAAAAGTTGGGAGGGCCTTGGTGATCGCTTAAGAAATACGTATGAAACTTCACTTTTGACTTCATGTAACTTGCGCATATCCATCGTGCTTCTGAAAATTGGAATGAATCTCTTTGTGGTTTACTATTACTAGATGGATGGGACAATTAACGACTTGGTCCGAAGGCCGGAGTTGTTTGTGGAGTTAGAAGAAGTGCCCACACTAGGACCACGTATCTTGGCTGAATTTCCACAACACATAAGACACGCATGTGTTCTTCACTTATGCGTGCGTGCTTTAGTAGGATCGAAGAACAAACACCGTGTTTGAAAAATATTGGACTACATGTTCATATTTTATCAATTCACCTTGCACTCAATAACGAACACAATTGGGAAGACTTGTGTACCTAGTTAAAGATTCAACAACAAATATGCATGTCCAACTAACCACAACTAAATAATGACATACCCAATTCTTAATCCATTTTTTTTCATGTTACTTCATCGTAGATATGCTTTTAACAAAACACATCTAATCAATAAATGTTGGAGAACACACCCAAAAAAATAATAACTAAAACTAAATTCGAATAACACCCACGTAATGTACATGGGTATTAACTGGATCGTTTTCTTAACTAGAGCCCAAGATTTGATCGGTATGTGGTTCGACAAGGATCAAAGAGCAAACATGATAAAGCTACACATTCTCAAAAAAAATTCGGACTACATCTAACTATTACTCTGCACTCAAACAATGAACGTACTTGAGAGAACCTATATATCCAATTAAGAAATCAACAAACATACATTTCCGATAACCCTAACTAAATAAAGGGAGGCCTGATTTTAAGATGCAACACCAGTTGTATTGTGTGCATCTGATCACTTAAAAACTTGTAGGAGCATGGAAAAATGGTACCAAAACGACACTCACATACCTTTACCTTTACCTTCCCTACCCTACCCTTATGGCATGCACCGGAACTGAACTTATTTTCACACCATCCGTCCGTCCGCGCACTCACTCACTCACTCATGAAACGCTCCTTTTGATAATGGCCTCTGACGAGCCCTGGCGAGAGTGTGACTGTGCGAAGGCTTGTGAAGGCTTGTGAAGGCTAGCGAAGGCTTGTGTGTGTACACCCACCATTTATAAATCAAATCCGCAACCAAATTTGTTTGTGTCCGCACAGTGCTCAGAAATGAAGATCTGAAGGTGATGGGCCACTCTGCCTCACGCCAATAAGCCGTAGTTTACTTAATACTCTGTCTTCAAAAGTGCAACCTTTTTTTTTTTTTGGGTGTGTAATTGGGTACGCCTCCCGGAAAGGGGGGGGGGGGGGGGGAGGAAGGAGGGGCGGTTCGCATGGGTCCCAAGTCCCAAGTCACTTGAGGTCGATCTGTGCAATCTCAGCCGTTGAGAGTATGGAAGTCGGGACTTACCACTTCACACGGGTCCCAAGTTCTAAATCCCAAGTCCCAAGTCACTTGAGGTCGATCCGTGCAATCTTAACCGTTGAGAGCATGGAAGTTGGGACTTACCACCTCACACATGTTCCAAGTCCCAAGTCACTCGAGGCCGATCTGTGCAATGTCAACCGTTGAGAGCATGGAAGTCGGGACTTACCACTTCACACATGTCCCAAGTTCTAAATCCCAAGTCCCAAGTCACTCAAGGTCGATCTGTGCAATCTCAACCGTTGAGAGCATGGAAATTGGGACTTACCACCTCACACAGGTTCCAAGTCACTTGAGGTCAATCCGTGCAATCTCAACCGTTGAGAGCATGGAGGTTGGGACTTAGCACTTCACACAAGTCCCAAGTCTCAAGTCCCAAGTCTCAAGTCACTTGAGGTCAATCTGAGCAATTTTAGTTGTTGAGAGCATGGAAGTTGGGACTTACGACTTCACTTAGGTCCCATGTCACTTGAGGTCAATCTGTGCAATCTCAATTGTTGAGAGCATGGAAGTTGGGACTTACCACCTCACACATGTCCCAAGTCTTAAGTCCCAAGTCACTTGAGGTCAATCCGTGCAATCTCAACCGTTGAGAGCATGGAAGTTGGGACTTACCACTTCACACAAGTCCCAAGTCCTAGGTCCCAAGTCATTTGAAGTGAATTTGTGCAATCTCAGCCGTTGAAATCATGGAAATTGGGACTTACCACCTCACATAGGTCCCAAGTCCTAGGTCCCAAGTCACTTGAGGCGAATATGTGCAATCTCAACCATTGAGAGCATGGAAGTTGGGACTTACCACTTCACACATGTCCCAATTCCTAAGTCCCAAGTATGACATGGATGCCTACATGGCAACACTTTTGAGTGGCAAGGCTCGGGACTTTGTGTTGAGAGTTGAGTCGAGCAAAAAAACTCGATTCAATCCTCAACACAAGTCTTGCAAATATTTTTTGCATAAATAATCTAGACCCGACTTCAATGATAATTAACCATAATTTCAATGGTGTCTTGAAGCTCAGAAGTTGGGACTTTGCCTTTGTGTTGGGACTTGCTAACATGAGTGGGACTTGGGAGTTGGGACCCCATGTGAACCGACCCTAAGTACCCTACTTATCTAACATCGAGCGCTTTCTTCTTATAGACAATTGTTTCAGAAATTTTACCACATGGCAATTTTACGTTGCTTGAAATCCACTAAAATTCCACATAGAGATTATGGTTTGGAGTGAAAAAAAAAGAAACCATAAAGAATCTTATGGTGTTTTGTGGAGGGGTAGGTTACACTAGGGTTACAGTTTGATAAATTTGGGGTTCACAATACCCCTTGTAGTGGTAATGTACATTAGGGGTCCAAGACCAAGTAAGGTCCAATATCAAACGTTCCTATTAGAGTTATTTGTAAAGTCTTGGCATCAGACACTTGTTGAGTTGGCTAAACCCTGACTTTAAAAGCTTATGCATTAAATCGTCCAAGTTTTCTTAATGCACAGATTACTATACTCAAAGAGTGGTGTTGGGCTATTGAAAGTTGGCTTTCTAGCTTGTCCTACCATGATGGGTGGGCCAATCTAGCCTTGCATACACCAATTTGGGAAGTGGGATGTCGGGTTCTATGGGCATACCCTATTTTAGATCCCAATGTCGTCTGAAAGATTTTGGGATTGGCAAGAGGAGGTCCAAAGACTTTCACCCAGCTATAACAATGGTCCGACACCATGATGACCTAATGAGCTCTTAATGTGAATTTTTTTCAAAGAAGGGCCAAACCCATGGTTTTTCATCCCTCTTTGAGACACTTTATAGATAACATTATTGGTCGATAGCAACATAATAGACCCAAGGAGTTCACACTACGTTCGTCACCGATGTTTAAACAAATGGAATGTTGTAAATATGGTACCACTTTCTTGCCAAATCTCAATGGTTCCCATTGGAGAAAATGCTCATGCTAGTTTGAGGAACCAATCTTCAAGCTTGGACAACACAATAATTTTAGAAGAGTTTGAATATTAACGTGACCCACAATACATATGAAGCACATGGATCCTAATACCACATTGAAAGATTTCATATGTATTATTGTAGTGTGTTTTGTAGGAGGCACATCAATTTTTGATTTATTGTGGGCCACACTTTTAACATCAACCCCCAACGATGAGCATTAGACCAATTATCATGGGTCGCATTATGATTCTAGCAACACCCTTTATTTGGAAAAAAAATTGTTTACAGGTCACATGATTTCTCTTGAGCGTAAATTAGTGTGGGTAGGTATTATCATAATACAAACAAGTAGTTCGTATTATGGAGAGGACTTTTTATTATTAAATTGAGGGTATTAAAAATAACACTGAAAAAAGTGTATTTCAATTATGAGAATGTCCACCACCTTAACACCATGTTGCCCCCCCCCCCCTTCCCAATGACGGTTTTGTGTTGTCCATTGATAAAGCTTTGAACCTTGACAACTTTTCCATATGGAATTCAATTAAGACAAACTTTGGCATGTTAAAATCCATCGTAAAATGGCAACAAAAACCAACAATAAGATTAAGAATGAGAATGAGATTATTATTATTATTATTAATACTACGCTCCGTGCTTGAAGCAATGGTGATAACACCATCTACATTCAGTTGTAACATAATAACATATAAGCTTGAAGCGTTGAAATACTACCATGGCTCACAATAAATACACAACACGATAGAAATGCCATAACAAATCAAATATGTAATGTATCAGTCAACCTTGTGGCTAAAGCTATTATCGATGATAGCTACAATAAATCCGACATTTAGTGTCACTTTCAATTTGGAGTTACACAACGCTAAATCTTTTTAATATCGATGTAAATCCTTACCAAGTAAAGTTGTGAATGTTCTATATTGTCCAAACAACCAAGTTGATATTTGTTGGTAAGTGACACTAAATACACTATCTAGTGAACTATTTCATTACTTCAAACGGGAAGTGAGAGGGGGGGGGGGGGGTCACACATGTTCCCAAACGGAGTTTGGTGGGCCAAGGTAAAAGAAAATTGACCTTGACATATACCTTACCTCAGGGGGCACTACGACAGGGGGAGGAGGTGTGTGGTTCAAGGTGAGTCCCTCAAGGACGGTTTCAAGGTCGGTCTACAAACCTTTTGTCTTGGATTGCAACCGACAACATACACCTAGGATTGGCTTACACTTAGAATCAAAACTGTTTTTTTGTGCCATAAGGCTGTAAATCGTGCTTTGTATTGGTGTAAATTTTGAAATCGACCCCAATCACCTTACACCTTGGGTGAGGCCAATTTTTCAAATGAATTCATGTCTTCATGACATACGTGATTCAATGGGGTCCGAGCTCGAGTTAAGGAGTGCACTATTTTCGGAACGTTGATTCTTGGCCTCATGACCATTGTCAAATTTCAATTAAAAAAAAAAAAATCACTTCATAAGAAACTATAGTTCTTGAAGTGTTTCATGTTGTTCAATGGATTGGAAAATTGAATGGCTCGCTCTCTTCTTTTGCAATTATGAAATTAACATGTGTTCTTTGGCCTCAAGGCTATTAGACATGGGAAAATTGGCCCATGTATTAATCTTATTCCAATGAGTGCTTGGGACCCACCTCAAGGCTAACAAGGGCTGAAACCTCATTGAATCGGCCCCAAAGTCAACTACTCTCGGCCTCACATGTAAACTGGCCCTCATTCCAAAAAGAAGGACCAACATGTAAACCAAAACTCCCAAAGGTTACGCACATGTCAAGGCCAAACTCTATACCTTAGCACATGTTCCGAAACCCACTTCAAAACTAGTAATCTTGAACGTGTCATGTAACCCCCACACGTCAATGCCCCTAAGTACACTGAAAAGTCTTATTAGTGTGAGCTGAGAATTAATGTGACCCAAATTATGTCTCATCATGAGAATCAATGTGGACTCTAGAAAATTATCGTGGCCCACAATAACAACACTATTTAGTGTAGCTTACGACAAGAAAACGGTAGAACCGTGAGGCTCTGTCCTTTGCTATGAAAGACTACAATTGTAGCTTATTACTTTGCTCATGCCAATCCATGGCTATTCACTATACCAAACCTTTCTTGGATTTTGTGCACCTTCTTCTCAAATACGGGTCAAGGATTGAAGCTACTCATTTATCACCCAATTTTTTTAAAATAATCAATCAAGAACTGCCGAAATAACTATAGTTAACTAGATTTCTTTCAATGCATTTTAGGGAGCACTTGTATATATATATAAAAGCTATAGTTAACATCCACGTTACATAAAGTGGACCCAAAATAACAAGAACAAGTAACGTCGAAGTGTGAACACAAAGTGGTTAGGAAATTTGCTCTTGAAACGAAGAAGTTGATGCATAGTCTATGTCCTACAGACAGAGCCAACAAACAAGCCAGGGCAAACCAACCCGTACACTGGTTCCTTGGAGGCAAGGGTTTAGACATCCAACAAGGAACGAGTGTATGGGTTGGTCCGCCCAAATCTTCCAACAAACATGTGCCGGTCCCTTTCCCGAGCACATTTTCTTACACAATGAAGACACTTTTTGGCAAACAACAACCGGATTGACTTGGCATAACTTAACATATGCCATTCCTCACCACAACTTCATGTTCTTTCTTTGTTCGTGCGAGGGCCCAGGCCAAAGCACACACACAAGTTCCACAAAAGCATGAAAGCCTCCTCGATTATTAATAATAATTATAACATAATATAATAATACAATATAAATAAATAATAATGAGGATGATGATTGGTCATGGGCCCATGTTGGTGTAGTGCTCTCATGTGGCTTGGGATGAAGTCGGTGGCATCCATTTTGAAAGCTAAGTGTTATTCCCGTAAGCTTATAGAGAGAGGGAGAGGGAGAGAGACATAGGCGGTGTTGGGGTTGGTGGGAAAGTAGGAGATTCTTTTGTACTTCCGATATTCCAACTTATTTGGGCAACCAATGACTAGAGTTGCAGCAAAAGGGGTTGGTTCTACTTGGGACTCATGTATGTACGTTTGGTGGGGTGTAGTAAGGTGAGAGAACGGGCTAAGGATTGGTGGCTAGGAGGATTTGTGTGCTCTATGTAAGCTCGTCCGTTAGCAAGGGTGAAAGTGCATGGAAGTAATTTTGAAGTTTGGAAATGACTAGTTTTTAGATCGCTCGACCCCGGAAATGACATCGGAACGTCAAATTAGTTTAGTGGACTTGAGATGGAATAAACCAACCCTCAACCTTGTAGGGGATTTGGTTATTTTTACTACCAGAGCCCCTTCATCCACGGTGGATGATTTTACACAGCTGGCGCGAACCCCAAGCTGGGATTCGTGGTGTTTCCATAAACTCATCCAATTGCGAAGGTGGAACTACATGAAAGTATTTCTAGTTTGGAAAACAACTAGTTTTAGATCACTTGGTTTTGGAAATGGCATTAGAATCCCCGAGTTAGTCTATTGGGTTCCAGATGGAATGAACCGACCCTCGACCTTGTGGGTTTCTTTTTCTTTTCGTTTCTTATCTAGAGCCCCTTCATCCACGATGGATGCATTTAAAGAGATACCACGAACCCCAAGTTGGAATTTGTGGTGCATGTGTAAAGTCATCCACCGTGAATGTGAAACTGTAGTGAATTATATGTAGCATGCAAACGACTATTTAAAGACACTTGACAACAAAAGTAGCATGAGAGATCTCAAATTTGTATTGGTGGAACCCAGTTGGAATGAAACAATCCTCGACCTTGTAGGGGACTTGTTGTCACTAGAGTCCCTTCATCCACGATGGATGGTTTTACATGGGCATTACGAATCTCAAGTTGAGAGGACATGAAAAGTACGTAGTTTTAGACATGGGAGAGAGGGACTATCACATATGAACGTACCTCTTATCCATCCAACATAAGAAATTGACCCATATAAATTTGTGGCCAATTCATTGCAAACGACTTCATGGACCAAACCAATTTGGAGAATTTAAACCCAAATTTGGTGTCAATTCAAATAGAAAGCATAACCTCTGGGGACTCAAGAGCATTCGGGTTGCATACTATTTCCAAGTTACTATGTTGGTTGAATGAGAGGCTCTCTCTCTCTCTCTCTCTCTCCCCACACACACATGCAATTCATTTTGATATCTTGGACATAATTTCTTATTGAGATGGTTGTTTCATTTCAAACTTAGTGATAATAGGCATAACATAGATTGTGGACTCTTTTTGGGAACCCGAATGACATGTGTGGGTCACTATCAAATTAAACCTCATACATACATTCCACCTCTTTAATACAACACTCGATAATACGACAACCTCAATATAATGACACAATTTTTTTAGACCAAACTTTATAATTAAAATCAACCTCTATAATAAGATCGTGACATTGTCAATATGACACTTATGGACCCCCAAGTTTACATATCATAGAGGCAATAAATGCATGTATGACGGGTTCCACAGATATATAAGTACAAAAGTATTACTAAACTTATTTAATTTTCACATATGAAATGTGGATAGAAGAAAATTTAATGTAAAGGGATGTTAAAACATGGGAACTAATGGGAACTAGGTTTGGAGAAATATGGATCATCATATCATCCAAAAAATTTGGAGAAAATCAAGAATTTTGCCACTTGATTGGAGTGCAGATGTTGCTAATGAGGACCATTGAGAAAAATCAATATTGACCAAGGAGTCCAAAGATTTGGCACTCCTCATATCAAACTCCAACTTAGACAAGATGAGATGCCATTTGAAGATAATATGATATTTGAAGGTGAAGACATCGCTGAAGATGAATATTGCATGTCAAAGTTGATTGATATGGCCTTGGGATAGAGAATACGGCCACCTAGTTTGGACCTTAATGCAGAGCCCTTAGACTTTCTAGATGTTGATGAAAGACCTCCACCTATTGTAAAACTGGTAGATGCTCGATATCATGTTCAATTGTTAGCTACATTTAAAAAAAAAATGGACAATCCATTAGAATTTACTCTTGTAGACGTAATGAAACTATGGGCTATATCGGAGAAGCTCGATAAGATATTTGTTGCTAAATTGAAGTGGCAACATCCACATATTATTAATTCCTTCTTCAAGTCCACATAGATTTCACGAGAGAAATTTGCATATTTGTAAAGACATATGAAATAATACTTATTTTGTATATGTGGCAAAATATCTAATGTGTGTTTTCATGAAGTGCCTTGTTATTGTGACAAAGAAGTCCAATTTGTCATAACATCGAATACGTGACACCTCGATAATGCAATGATTTTCTCATTTTCCAAACGTGTCACATTAAAGATGTAGGACTATTCGACAAATCTATAGAGAAAACAAATGTATGCGTACTAATGGTAGGCTAGAAAATGGACTTGTGCATTTGTACTGAGATATTCAATTTAAAGTGATAGAGCCTTCACCACGTATACAAATATAAATCATGAATTCATATGCCTCTTGACATTGTACAATTCACTCTCACTTTCCAATGAGAAAGCCACTAAACCTTTTTCATGCATAGGTTGTAACTCAACAATTGCATCAAACAAATGAAAACAAGAGCACGATGTCTTAGCCACAATGTCTAGGTTCCAACAGCCTTCAATTGGTAAAAACCTAGAACCCATATGCAAACCCTAACTCTCAGGGGGTTCAGTGACTGGCGAAAAATCATAGAACAACGTGCGATAAAAAATAGGGTCTAATATATTCATTGTAGATAAAATTTGTAAAAAACTTACATATAATACAGGGGGTTTTAAAATAGTGAAAAAGGATTACATGTAAAATACCATCACATGTAAAATACCATCACACCTTTATTTCGAAAAATACCATACTTTATAATCTTTTCTACAAGGTAAATAGCCCCCCAATAAATAGGTCCCGAACGCACATGTATGCAAAATATAAGAGGGAGTGAACCCCCCGAGGTTTCATCATAGATTTGCTAATGCGATGCGAGTTTTGTTGTATATATCCAATCGGTAGAAGTTGGAGAATGTGAAAGAAGAACCAAATAACACCCACATACCTTAGAGTTCTTTGTAAAGTACAACAAATGAAACCATGGGTTTTGTCCCAAACCATGAGTTTATGAGAATTAACACAAAGGCACCCAAGTTTTCTTAATGCTTGAATCATCATATACAAAGAGTGGTGTTGGGCTATTGATAAATGGCTTCTTAGCTTGTCCTACTGGGATGGGTGGGCCAAGCTAGCCTTGCATAGGCTGATTCGGGATTTAGGACTGTGGATCCCATGCGCACACCCTCTTTTAAATCCATATAATTCTCTCAAATTTTGAAAGGTGCAAAGAGGAGGTCCCAACATTTGCACCCAAATTTCAAAATAGGCTCCAATACACGACAAGCTAATGAACTCTTAATAGAAAGTTTTCCCAAAGAAGAATCAAACCCATTTTTTTTGTCCCTCTTTGAAGGACTATACAAATAACTCTATTATGAAATAAACGAGTTGAGTAACACCCTTCATGCCTCGATTTCAAACTTTCATTTCTACATTCCATGCATTATTTCATAGACCATACATATTATTCCATGACCCACCAATATGAATACTAAGTTGAAGCCAAAAATATTAATGAAGCAACATACAAAGACACACACTACACTACACTATACATATGGCTTGGTGTGGCCAACACTATTTGACATCAACCCATTTAAAGATCTTGCAATCATCGGGTGACAACCAAAGAAGGTGGCATCGGGTAAGCTTATTTATTGTTGCAAGACAAGTTGTGATGGAAGGTGCCTTTTTGAGTAATCGGCACATTAAGGGCCGCTTCACACTATGGTCGAAGGTCGAGAGGCCGTTGATTCCCACCAATCAGATTGCAAGAAACCAATAATTTGGCCTCTCGACCCTTCACACTAGAGGCCAAAGTCCAAAGGTTGTCACTCTCCAAAATGCCTACATGGCAATGTGTTTTTATCAAGACGACAAACTCTCAAAGGAAGTTTGGGTTGGACAAGATTGGAAACCCAAACTATGGTCAAGAGGCAGTCGATCTTTTTCCATTAAAATTTAAAAAAACTGACAAGATCCTAGCCGTTAGATTGGAGGGGTTGTTATGGGCAAGGAATAAAGTGGATGCTCCTTTAACCTTTGGACTTTGGGCTTGGCCTTTGGAGGCTTCATACCATGCCCGACCGAAGGCTCCAATTTCTATATTTTGTTGGCTATTTTCAGCCCATTTCTTCGGACTCTCAACAAAGTTTGACCATTCAATCCCACGGCCTCTCAATTTGGATGGCCATAGTGTGAAGCGGCCCTAATTTCAATGTCATAGTAACTCAAATATACAATGTAGTTGTAGTACTACATGTAAATAATGTAGCAAACACCCAAAATCCTATTGATGAAGTAAGATCCACTATCAAAATGTAACAATTATATCAAAGCTGTCCAACTAGAAACAAAAGCAGTTGACAATTATCACCCATTTGATTGATTGGTCTATCTATTTCAATGGATACACGGGCCTCTTGGCAAGAGGGTGTTCATTGGCTTTTCAATGCTTGCCATGAAAAAATGTCTATTAGTCTAGCATCATGTGGTGATGTTAAAATTGCTGATTCACCTTTCAAACACTGTAGATGGCATAAGACAAACCTACCTACTTGTTTAATCCTTACAAGGAAACCTATCTCGTCCCACAAAATCATGTTGTTATAGCCTTGGTTGTGGAACCAACGGCCTTCATTGTACAAGTTGGGTGTCTATGTGTGTGACATCTAAGTTATTATAAGTTATGTGGACCTTACGTGGTCACTCTTCGTAATCGTACACCTATATTTGAGTGATATGTCGCCATGTTTGTAGTGAAGCATGCACACCAACAAGACGCACAATGCACTTATGCCCCCTTCCCACCTGACTTTAGCAAAGACTAAAAGTTGGTTCTAACACCCCAGCCTTCACACCATCGACATTATCTAGTGCCGAGCCTAGTTGGCAAATGATGTGGCATGGCTTAAAGAAAGCGGAGGTTTTAAGCCCCCTTGAGCACCGACCCTCCCATTGGTACCTAAACATGAGGCAAGAATATAGGACCTTTAAAAGTGTTGCCTCCCGCCCTTGTGATTGGTTGCTTTTTAGTCTTAGCCTACGAGGGCAGAAGGAGCTCCATTAACAAAAACTGATGGCAAGATAGGTGAGTGGTAAGGCACTTGGGGATGGGACAAAAACTACCCAACATTCATTGCTTGGTAGATAAAACAGTGAATATGTGTGAAAGCTACTTAACTAAAACCTACTCGAAAATCTCCAGAGCAAGTTTCTTGTAGGTGCATCGGGATAACCGGACGCCTCCGCTATAACCGAGGGAGCTTTACCTGGTTTTCAGGAAATACTTTGGTTATTTGGTAAAGTCAGGTGGAAAAGGGGGCATTAGATTGGATTGTGTGCTCAAAACATATAGACACAACTCTAGGTTCAATTGTCGACTCAATCGAAACTCCAACCTATGTGATTACTTCATGATAAATGGGAAAGAAAAAAAATAAAAATCTACACTTTGACATTTCATGACTTCTGCGTCTCAGCTCGATTATGAAACTTGAAATGACAATCTACGCAATTAGTTCACAATTGCTAGTTGGATGACACAATTCCCAATCCGATCCAACACATCGTTCCTCGAGTTTGCAAGTGCCCGCCCTGCACAACACGATACCTCAAAGTGTTAAAAAAACGATGCTAATTTTGCACATGGATTCTCACCCGCCTACTTGCAGTCACGTTTAGATTCCGCCCCAATTTTTAAAGTGAGATCGTTGATAGAATATAAGGCACATTGAACGACTTATTAGTTACCCTCGGTAGTGTAGTGGTGCCTGACATCGAGTATGATAAGTTTAAGCAGGGCCTGAGCATGATAGCATCATTTCCCATCAGTCAACTTGCATGCAGTTGTGATCAGATTTTTTGTTGGGTTTTTGCAGGTAATCCAAAAGCTACAAAAGGTGATGGTCCCAACGTGACCCTACTTAGAGGGCCACTTCACACACGAGCCAAGGGTCGTGTCCATGAAAGTGTGAGAGGCCAAATGAAGTGTCCAAAGGTTGTCCCAAGACACTTAGGGGCCACGTCACACACGAGCCAAGAGCCGTGACCATGAACTCGTGAGAGCCCAAAAGAAAGTGTTCAAAGGCCGTCCCAAGACACCTCCACAATCATGTAGTGTGGTCACGGACCCTCGAGTGTAGTGTGAAGTCATATGTGACCGGGCCCTCAACCAACTGCTATTTCAATGCATGTCTATTCATGCGGGGTCTCACACATGATAAAATAGAATAAATCAATGTTTGTGAGCGTTTAGAGTGCCATGGTCTCTTGGTTTTCTGTGTTAGGTTTATCTCCAAGAGGTGGTGTTTGAAAATAGTCCAAGTGACCATGGAACATGATTTATTTGATGCCATGTAGGAATCCATGTAGACCTTACATCCATCTTGCATTCACATATTCCGTTGGTCCCTCAAGCGTAGTGTGAAGCGAACTTGGACCGGCTCCGCCTTTTCCACCAATGAGAGTGCTCAAAGTGTACGGGTCACGGGCTCTCAATCTCGTGTGTGAAGCGGCCCTTAAAAAATCATGTAGTGTGGTCATGGGCCCTCAAGTGTAGTGTGAAGTCATATGTGACCACGCCCTCAGCCAAATGTCATTTCAATGGATTTCTAGTCATGTAAGGTCCTCACACATGAAAAAAGGATTCTAAATTCAATGGTGGCGAGATTTCAGAGTGCCATGGTCACGTCACGGTGTCCCAGTTTTGCATTAGGCCTACCTCCGAGCGGTGGTTTTCAAAAATAGTCCAAGTGACCATGAAACATGATTCATTTGAATGCCATATAGTAATCCATGCGGATTTCACACCCATCTTGCATTCTCTTACTCCGTTGGTCCCTCAAGCGTAGTGTGACGTGAACTTGGTCCAGCTCCGCCCTTTTCCACCAATGAGAGTGCAAGAAGTGCCATGGTCACGGGCCCTCAGTCTCGTGTGCGAACTGGCCCTTAGGGTTTTGCTTGAGGACTTGACAACGGGCATCCGATGCAGAAGGTTGGCTTGTAGTGCATCGACTGTGGACTGCCAGTTTTGTAATGCACGAGGTGATGATAGTGTGTGCCTTGGAGCTATGTTTCAATATTTATATGGGTTGTGTCATAAGCTCATTTTTGGCCACCTTTGGAGTGAAGTTCAAACCTCAAATGTATGTGGGCCTTAATTATGTGATCGCCTACGATACTTTTACTTAGAAGGCGTATTGGGATGGCATATGGCAAGGCTTCTAGTTAGGAATGGACATTGGGAATGCACATGCCACGATGAGAGTGGATGACTATGTGCTCGTACGTGTAGACATATCATTCTAGGCTCAATAGCTAAACATAATGTGGAGAGAAAGCATGGTGAACGAAGGGGAGGAATACATAGTATTCATGGCTTTGACTTCAACTTATGAGTTTTGCAGCTCAACTCCCAATCCTAAAACTTGCACAATGACAAACTTTGTGATTCGTGATGGTTGTTTGGATGAGACGGTTCTTGAGCCGATCAGGTGGCTAAAAACGTTTTGTGGAGTCGGGGGAGAAACCCATAATAGTAGGGCCACATACCTTACAAGGTTCACAACCTTAATGAGGACCACAATTATGTGGATGTCCGGAATTGGCGCCGTGCAATGGAAACAAGTGACCAACAACTAGGAACTCGTGCGAGTCTTCTTTCCCTTCCCAAGGGAATAGGTAGCACACGCACACACGTGCAAGCGCGCGCACACACACACACACATTACAAAGTGCACATAATTCAAATTATGTTATGATATGCGGACCTTAATCAAATATTAGTTTTTATGTAGACAACACAAACTTGAATGGTATATGGCATGAGTTTCACTCAAGAATGGAGATAAAAAAAAAGGGAGACAAGTTTTACTATGAGATTGGACTATATACTCAAAATGAACCCATCATTGTAGGTTCAGTAGTTAACACAATTGGGAGGACTGATGCGATCACTCACACAGAAAGAAGAGTCTTCACTTTGATCACTCGTAACTTTTGCATCTTAACTCCAATTTTGACACTTGAAACGACGATCTTCATGATTCGCGACTGCAAACCGGATGAAACAATTTGGCATCCCATCCGACGGCCAAAAGCGGTTGTGAAATTGCAAGTGTCTAGTATATTAAGCCCCCTCATACTTATACGTGTTTCGTGTTACAACTACCTTGAAAGTTTAGCCTCGAGTGCGGGGATGGACTTGAACATGATGAAAGGAGGAGCCCTCCACGACTATAAGTCTTTTGGCATTGAAGATGCGGCACCTACACACTTGAGCAAGGGGGTGACTGAGCGCCTGGATGGAAAAGAATGCTCCAGATTTGAATCATTCATAGCGTGCATGTGTGGCCTCTGCCTTTGGTCAATCAATGAGCGAGCGGGCAAGCTAGCTAGCTAGCTAGCCCCCGGGATGACTCTCAAGCCGCATGTATGATAAGTAACTTATTAGCTACACGAAGGCTTTGGTGGTGGGCCTCCCTCGTATTGTACGTGTGCCCTTACGTGATTGGTCACTCTTCTTAACCGGAGACCTATTTTGGACTGGTATATGGCAAGGCTTGTAGTTATGGATGGACGTCAAAATGACACAATAAGATTGGATTAGGTGTTCAAAACTTGTTAGTGTTTTAGCTAGTTGGTATTGTTGAGAGGTCTATGTGATGTGAGAGAGAGAGAGAGAGAGAGAGAGAGAGAGAGAGAGAACTCTTATCATTTTTGAAACTCTACTCCAAATTTGAGATGATTCTTGACATGATCCAATGGTCAAATTTAACTTTGGGGTTGGAAGTGTTGGTAATAAACCATATAGTAACTTAGGGTGAGTGAATTTATAATGATGGTGACCTATAGTGGATTCTCACATATAGCAACATATTAAAGTATAAGATGTATGTATTTTGAAAGAAAAACCATTACATGTTATCTACGACTTTCAATTCAAAAATTCAAAAGACATTCATGTTGACTCTACTATGACAAACTCTATTGTTATGTTCCCCATTTGGACTTGCTAGTGTGCTCGTGTAATCTTCATTTGTTTTTATATCAAACTTCTACATAATATGTCGGTACCCCACAAATACCTATATGCACATTCACCTATAATCATTTGAACCTTCCCCCCCCCCCCCCACTTTTCTTCTAGACCACTTTATTGCAAGTGCACCAAACTAGGATGTTAGGGTTGTTGGAAGTGCCAAGATTGATGATGGGTGCAATGTGGACATGCAAGAAGGCTAATGAGCAATGGCCTCGTGTATTGAGCATGTAAGGACTTCAAATATTAATCGCAAAATAGCAAGACCAACTCTAATGTTCTCTCATTTGGCCCACTTTGTTAGTTTGCTTATTGTAATGTTTACTATGTTTTCCAAACCTTCGCATATGTTGAAATAAAAAATTGTCTACAATAGACACACACTCACTTAGACCCCTCCCCCTTCAACCGCTTTCCTACAAATACACCACAAAATAGGTTCGTAATTAAGTTAGGGTCGTTGATGGGTGCAATGTGCACTTACAAGAGAACCGATTAATGAGCCGTGGCCTCATATATTGAGAATGAAAGTACTTTAGATATTAACTCTAAAATATAACAAGCTCAACCTTCACGTTCCTCGTGTGGATTCGGATTTGCTAATGTGCTCATCATGTAATATTCACTTCGTTTTCAAACCTCTACATGCTTACGGGGCGCTTTAAACAGAGGTCCACGACTTAAGACTATAGGGATCAATTTGAAGCAATTTGAGGCAAATTAAACCCTTGAATTGGACCCTTCATGATAGAAGTTCTCCAAAACATGAACTCTCCTTTGAACTTCAATTCTTGATTTGAATTTAGCGTGTCCATCCAAAACGATAACATGTAGGAGACACATGACTTTGCCTCTTCTTGGTCTTGGTACTGGCATCTAAAAAGCCTTTGGTCCACTTTACACCTCTCGACCAATAGGATTCCTTCATCTAAAGCAGGCCCCGCTTACTACTATAATGGAAATCCAAAATGTGTTCATAATAAGGTAGAGGCACACTCCGCCCTTGAGCCCACTTAAACCCTTCCTTGAACCCCCCTTTCCAAGAACCACTTTATTGTAAGTACACCAAAAAGTAGGCTGGTGATTAAGTTAGGGTTGCTGCAAGTACCAGGGCTGATGATGGGTGCAGTGTGCACATGCAAGAAGGCTAATGAGCGGTGGCCTCAGATATTGAGCGTGTAAGTACTTTAAGAAGATGATGATGATGATGATGATGACGATGATGAGGATGGTGATGATGATGATGATGAAGAAGAAGGTGGAGAGCATGAGCATTACCTCGATCGATGGTTGTCAAAGTCAATCTGAATCCCTGCCAGCTGAGAGAGGCTTTATCACCTAATCAGCCCCTCCCTCGCTCGCTAATGTGACCCATCTGATGATGATGGGTGTTCATGCATCATCGATCCATCCATCAGCTGGCGGGGGAGGGGGGGCGGATCGATCATTAAGCTCATGGAGTCGATACTGATCCCATCGTCTTAGTAGTTAATCTTCGTAAGTGGGATTTGCAGCAATCATTGACCAGAACAAGTTTGTTTGCGTCAGTGGCATGCAGAGAGGAATGTCCGGCCTCTTGTGATGAAGTTTACTTACCTACTGCTGAGGAAAAGTGGTCGTGACTTTGCAGGTGGGTGGTATTGACTAGGTGGGGGAGTGTCTGATTGTTCCGGGGGGGGGGGGGGGGGGGCAGTTTGATCGAGGCCCATGCTCCTTCTTACACTGAAGTAGTAAAGGGATTTGGACATGGCAGAAGACCGGCTCTGATCATGGTCGTGGTCATGGTGGTGGTGGTGGTGGTGGTGGTGCCCTGGTGATGGTACTGGGAGGGGAAGAGACGTCGTGAGGACCATGCCATGGTCTGCGCCCATTATATTAGTCCTCCACTACGGCGGTATTTATGTTGCAAGCTGAGCGCCGGATCGGGGATCAGGGGATCAGCAGAGACATGAGAGAAGGTGTTGAGAACCATTAAGTCGGCCTCCAGGACGAGTACGCGGTGCATGGCGTTCAGGGATTCTCAGCAACATCCCTCGCCATGCATCTTCCCGAAATCTATGTGTTGCACACTGTTCAGTTCCTGTTCCCTATTCAGTACACATCCCGTGAAGTAATTGCAAGCAGAACTGCTGAAGAAGAGATTATTGACTAAGGAGTGAAAGGCGTTAGGGTTTCTGATGATTATTCGCACACGCCATGCACCTTCGTCAATATTCTCTTTGCATATATTTATATATATGTATATATGAGCACACATCCTGTGAACGAATTGCAAGCAAACTCACAGCAAGGCTGCTGAAGAATAAGAGGTCATCGACCAAGGAGGCCTTAGGGTTTCTCTTTGTATATTTAGTAGATGCCTTGTGAACTTCCAAACAAACTCGCAGCAAACTCCTGATGAAGAAGAGGTCAATATTAACTTAAGGGGCACCCCGTGATGTGCTCGTAGGCATTTTTTAACGGAATGAAGGAAGATCTTTGGAGTGCAGGAGCTCCACGGAGCTTTGCGGCAGGGAGCTATTTGAGTAAGGATTTCGCCCAAGTCAGCTGCACACCGCCAACAGCCAGCAGTAGAAGCGTTTTCACAATTACAAAAAGAATTGCCGGTGCGCAGTATCTTCTTACATGCGTCATGCGTCTCCTCTCTTTGCACATTCAGTACACAACCTGTGAAGAACGCATTGCAAGCAAACTCCCAGGAAACCACTGTTGATGATGAATAGATTAGGATCGGCTCAGGAGGCGCACCCGATGCGCTCGTAACCATATCTTAATTGAAAGAATTAGAGCATCTTGCAGGAACGTTTTCAGTCGATTGTGTGATGTGTTCGTTCACGGCTAATAGATGGCAGTACTACGAGCGTTATCGCAATATTTCATAAAAATAGATCCGGTGCACAGTTTCTTATGACGGTTAGTAACATTACAACTAAGGTCAATTCATTCTTCCTATTCGGCAGCTGATCTATCAGAATAGGGAGGGTCTTGGAATGCTGCAGCTCCAGGGAAATTTCCTGCAGAGAGGAGAAGTTTGAGTAAGGGCTTCGGTTAAGGCAGCTGCCAATGCACCGCTAATAATGGCAGTACAAGCGATTCGATCACATATATTTCATAAAAAGGAGGGAATCACGGAGCACTGTGTCTTCTGAATCAATTAGGTTGATTTCTCCCACTATTCAGCTGTATGCATTCATGCGCGGGTGCCATGTGCAACAGCTACAGTAGCTGAGGAGTTCAATATAAGCCGCAATGTGTTCATTTGGTTCCTCAGGACAACTATGTAGTCAGCCGAAGCAAGGGTTTCGTCGCCGAGATTTCTCTTTGCACATTGAATAGACATCCTAAGAACTCGCAAGCAAACTCATTGTCCCCGCAAGCCGTTACTACTGCTGAAATTTAAGAGCCCAATAATATCAGCTTAAGGCTGCAGTAACACCTGATCATGCGTTCGATCGCAGCCATTCCTTGACGGGAGGTTAATTAGAGGATCTTGCAGAAAATTTGCAGAAGCTCCAGGGATCAAGCTTATCCAGCAGGAATCCCTTTGAGCAATCAGGGTTAAATCGTCGAAGCAAGGATGATTGCTCCCCGAAGTAAGTGTTTCATCGCCGAAGTAAATATCTCAATCGATCGGCTGCTGCACCACCACACCACCAATAAATGCTATTACTACAAGCATTTTAGCAATCGTTGTAAAAATTAAGAATCCCGGTTGAGTTAGTTATTCTCCCGGGAGTCCCCCCTCCCCCCTCTCCCTCCAATGGTCAACTACTGTAGTCTGCTGCTGCTGCTGCTGCTGAAGAAGAATCGAGCGGTGTGGCCCTTAGTAATTTGTTGATGAAACAATCTCGAGGACAATTACACCAGAGTCCGTGATCGTATGTACCCTGCACAGCTCTTCAAACCTGCAAGAGAAGGGATGGGATTATTGTACAATCCAGGTCCTCCTGGAACATTCTAGTCTGTACCGCAAGCGGTGCAGCAATGGCGGGGGACGGCGGCTTTGGGGGGAAGCTGGAGCTTACATTACAGTAGTCCTCGCCGTGCCGTAGAATGACATACTTACAACACCACAGCCACACACTACCTCACCACCTTCTCGAAAGATCAAACAAACCAGGAAACCCGCAGCCTGTCGAAGGGTGGTGGTAAGCTATGGTGTTTCGGAGAAGGCGATGGATGCTCAACGAAACGGATCCCAAAAGTGCCGTGCCCCCACTATTATTATTCTTATTATTCTTATTATTATTCTTCAGGGCCCGGTGCCATGTGGACGCAGTTTCGGTGGGCGGGCTGTTTAATCCGAATCTTTCCCTAAAAGTTATTAGAAGAATATGACAGGGCTCCCTTGAAACTCCAACCATCACCAATGCAGGGTGAGCCCCAGACTCCCCAATTATATGTGAGATGATGATGATGATGATGATGAGGGTTTGGGGCCATAAACATTGTTTATGATATCCATATGGCGCCACCCGAGGTAGATTCCAAGGAATCAAAATCCATTGCGACCAGAATAATGGACCGATTTCATACGCATTGAATTGTGAAATTGTATCTAGGTTTTCCAAGTTTTTGCTTACCCCGACTCAGGTTTGTATGCGTAGGTTGGTTGTCCCAATAGGCGAAAGAGTGAAGGGTTGATCACACGAACCAATTCCAGGACCATCTGTCGATATATCCAGCTGTAATAATGTGAAACATGATGGGCCAACATCTATTTCTTAACATAATCCCCAACAATGGTGTTTCTTAACATAATTTGGTGTGAGGACACAATGGTCTACATTAGTACCCGAGTTTCTACTTACATTGAATATGCGAGCTTACATACGTCAACGTCTCGTTAGGCGAAAGAGTTAGCACACCGGTTTAGCTGACCCACGTTTGTGTTTTGTATGCTAGCTTGCGCAGGGAGCCCCGTTAGGCTAAAACAAGTTAACACATTAGGCATTTGTTTGCATCAGTAGATCAAAAGTGCCTTCTAACATATTTAATGGTGTATGCCATGTGGATTAGTTTTGTGGGCTTTTGTCTGAATCTTTTGACACACGTAGATGTTGAAGGGACCCAATCATGTGAGATGATTCTATTTTATGTATAAAATTTCAGTTTCAATGGGGACCCCATATAGGGCCACTCGAGCAAAATGAGGAATCAAAATCCATTGCAACAAGAATCCATATCGGGCCTATTTCATATGCATTGACATTGAATAGAGCTGAATACTTGAGGTTTGCTTATCCCAAGTAGGACAACTTGCATAGGCTGCCCATTCGGGCTAAAGCATAGCATAGTCATGGTCTTAACAATGTTATGCCAATGAATCAAATCGGCATGCAAAAGGGGGGCACTACACTTTATATATTGTTTGTTGCATGATTAAAACTTATATGCCACAATGAGTAGAGCAACACCCGTGTGAGACTCTTGCTCCTAGACTTCTCAAGTTGCCACTAAGTGATTGCACGATCATTGAAGTGGTTGATAATGGATAGTGTGGCCCACATTGACTCAATTGTACATTGTAGTGCTAAACAAATCAATCTATACTAGGGAACCCAACAAGCATAGAGACTACACTATACACATGGGTTAGTGTGGCCCACACTATTCACCATCGATCTACATAAAATGATTTTTCACTTTCTAGGCGACAACCGGAGCAGGTCACGTGGAAAATGAATGTTGTCACCTTAGTAAATCATGTATATAATGTACTAAACATCGCAACCATATGGGAGTATTGGTGCTAGAATATGATCATTAACTATGTTTTTGAGTAAACCTAGACTTGTGTGTAAATTTGGGACATAACAAAATTATGTATGTTCACTCCTATCGACAAATTGAATACTTACGATAAAAATGACATAAAGTAATCCTAGATGCCAAATTGCATCTTTGGTTGTAGCATGTTTTAGTTACATGCACACTATGTGGTTTGTGAAGAATACACATATATGCAGGGATTATTGAGATTTCAACATATTCTTCTATTCACTTCCATCAAATAATTTCTTTTGCAAATGTGCATGTCTCAATTCTACCCCCAAGAAAACTCTCATTTGCATTATTGAATTTGGACAAGTCTTTTGTGCACATTTACTCAATTTTAAGTTCATTAGAGGATCTCCAAATCCCGCGTTGTTGTACATTTAAGTATCCTTTAGTGACATGATGTCAATGCCAATTCCCAATAAGGTCGATGGTGTTGAAACCAACACCCTAAGATCTATTAAACAAAGCACATTCTGATTATGAGAATATCCACCACCTTAACATTAGGCACTTGTCCCCCGTGTGGACTTTGAGTCCCACCTACTGATAAAGCTTTGACCCTGATAACGTTATTCATATCCATAACGATGTTTTGTGTGACTGTCAATATTTCATGGAATATCTAATAATATTCCGTGAAATGTTGCGAGTCCCACAAAAGTTTGTTATGGATCTAAATAATGTTATGCTTGTAACTTTTGCTTAGATAATTCAAACAAAACATATTTTGGTGCATTGGATTCCTCTCTCCATCACCAACGAGAATCATTTCAGGGTTGAGGATAGACAAAAGTTAGAGTTTCATTTTGCTTTCACATCAATGGTTGTAGTAGTAACCCTCTTCCCGACACTATTTCACATGCGGTGAATAGGAAGAGGACCAAGCTGAGCAGGGGTCCTTCGATCCGTAACAGGATGAAGCAGCATCGATCAAGCTGCTTTGTAAAATTTGGCCTTCAAATCAGGATAGATGCATGAATCCCCAAACTCGTACCACGCCTTACGAAGTACCGATCAATCAGCTTCTTCCTCCTGTTTCAAACCGTTTCCTGTTGGCTCTCCCAAATCACGGCGTCTGTCGGGGTGCTAATCTCTAGCAACCCTCCAATCTCCAATCTCCAAACGCCCATGACGATTGACCAGGACTGGAGCTGTGACAAGTGTGTTTTTGGATCAAGGTCTCGGAACTCCCACCACGGAAAGGGGATGAGTAGTTCATGAACTTTTCTTTTTCTTTTTTCCTTTTTTTGAGACAGAAGGCCAAGAAAGCCAGCGCCAGTGCATAGTAGTTCATGAACTTGAGAGTTCAGATTTGTTCGTTCGACAATCCAGGTTCATTTGAAGCTATTAACGTCCCAGCTATTAGCGGCTGGTACGGCAAGAAGACGAAGCGGCAAGACGAAGAGGTGAATGAACCTTGAACCTCTCTCATCAGCCGACACATGTGCCCGGCCTCCTATCTCGGAGGCTCCGAAACAGATGTGTCTGCGATTTCTGCCAAGCTCAGCTTTTAGGACACTAGGGAGTCCATCCATCCCGCGAGTGCGTCAACCTATTCTTTGTTGACAATCCCGGGAAACCAGCCGCCATGGGATGAAACGGCAACACCCGCTCGCACACACACACGATGACACTCTGCAATTACTTCAAATTTGTTAATATCCTTCGTCGGCCAGCTCCCCAGGCTTGCAGAATCTGCAATAGACATGATGTGCCCGCGGGGATGGACATGTGTAGCATCGCCGATGCTCCGCCTCGATCGCTGAACCCACCAGTGGGTTTCAGGAAAGCGAGGCGTTATTCGGTTACTTTTCTCACGGGGACACACCCTATATTTGAATTAGTGATTGGCGTGTGGTTAGGTGAGGATCAAGGAACACACAACAAAGAGACACACGTTTAATAGGGACTAGAGTTATCCGTTTACTTCAACCGAAGTTTTGGTCAAGAGTTCGTTATTTTGCACACGAAAATTTTCATGTTTGGTAAGTTTTCAGTGCATGTTTGGAGATGGTGGGGAGGTTTGAGCGAAGAACATTCTACATCAGTTCATTGGGGACCAAACCCCATTTTGGCACCCCCAATGAATTGATGGAGAACTCTCTTCATTCAAACATCCACACCTTCTCCGAGCATGCAACAAATACTTACCGAACATGGAAGGTGATGTATGCAAAACAACAAACTCTTGACCACAACTCCAGTTGAATTAACGGATAACTCTATTGGACTATGTCTCTAAATTTATATCAACTACTCCACTCTCAATAATGAACATGATTGAAGGGACCTATGTATTTAGTTGATGAATTAACAACTTCCGATACCATACCTACATCGTAGTAGTTCCAAATTTTGTTGATGATTCATTGTAGAATTAGCACTATAAACCTATAATTAGTCTATTGAGTGTAAGTTGAGATGAATAAGACATAAACCTATAAGAAGTCAAGATTCTACTGGACCACTTAACATGAATGCCACATATTGTAAGTCGAGTATTTGGTAGAACGTGGTTTGGGTGTACCTTTAATCACAAAGTGAAAGTCTCGTTCATTTGAAGACAACGTGCATTTACGTGTAGTTGACAAGTGTATTTGACTTCAATCATCATGCCTCCTATTGGTGCAATTTATACAATGGCGACAAATGATTCATGGACTCCAATGTAAAGTCACTACTAGCATATGAGTCCTACACAATCGTCCCATCTAGATAAAACATCAATGCAAATCTACCCCTATGCTAGATTTAAAAATTCCAATTACATAGGTCAATTGCCTTGGACTCATATGCTTGTAATGAGTTTGTCATAGAGTTAGGTCTTAATTACCTCCTACAAACTCTTTACCATGCTTTGGCCTTGAAGTACTTTCTATATTTTGATGATTGTACTCCTTAGTATACCCTCTTGTCTCTCAAAACTAGAGAGAGAGAGACACACACACACACACACACACAAAACACAACAACAACAACAAAAAATTGCTATATATCACCTTGTGTGTAAGGTAGAGGGTGCTTAAACCAACGCTTTAAGCTATTGTGGTTGATATAAAAAAAACCAACCCCTTTATGTTGGGTAGCCATCCACACCCCCCCCCCATGCATAGAATGGCTAGAATATGCACTAACAAGCTACTCCAAACCCACCTTGAACCAACCTAAGATAGAGTGGAGTCCATGTCCTACCCTATACGGAGGTAGTGGAGGCTTGGTACGAGGTGGCACCACGAATGGCACCTAAACCTATCTTTGTGGGCCGGGGCAGGCCTTTCCCATGTGTACGGGTTCAAGATAGTAGAGGGTTGGTGGTTGGGAGGTGGGTGTAGAGGTGGGTTTAGGGTGGGGTAACGGGATTAGGGTGAGTTTCCATATAGGCTGCTCACCCACCATATTCTAGTGTGAATAAAGACAAACACACCCAAATATAGAGGGAATATGGTGGAGTAGATACCATATGTGCCAACTAGATATTCTCATCTTCTCAAATCCAAGCCCATCTACTAGCCTCCTCGTCCATGTTAAAACCTCCTCCTCCTCCTAGAACGGGTCGTCAATCCTTAAGGTGACTGGCACTTGACGTTAAAGGTTCTTTAGTGGATGCATGGAAATCTAGCAAAACTTGTTCATGGCCTTCACATTCTAACGAACCGCTTTAATGTGGTTGGATGGCATCTTGTGCTTAAATACATGCAAACATCTCTAACCCATTATTTTTTAGAATCTAGTGGATGAGCAGCATACATGGGAACGCACCCTTAGGGCCACTTCACTCATGAGACTAAGAGTTTGTGACCATTACACTTCAAGCACTCTCATTGGTGGAAAAGGCGGAGTTTATCCAAGTTCGCTTCACACCACGCTTGAGGGACCAACAGTGTAAGTGAATGCAAGATGGATGTATCGTCTACATGGAATCCTACATGACATCAAATGGACCATGATTCATGGTCACTTGGATTATTTTCAAAAACCACCCTCTTGAAGGTAGACCTAACACAAAATCAGGAGACCATGGCACTCCAAACGCTCACAACTGTTGATTTATCATGTGTGCGGATCGGCATGACTAGACATTCATTGAAATAGCATTTGGTTGAGGGCCCCGTCACATATGACTTCATAGTACACTTGAGGGTCCGTGACCACACTACATGATTTTGCAAGTGTCTTGGGATGCCCATGGACACTTTCATTTGGGCTCTCACAATTTCATGGTCACGGCTCTTGACTCATATGTGAAAGTGGCCCTTAGCACCCTCTCCCTTACTACTCACTCCTTGAGGTCTACTTACCGCATGGCGAGCACGTGTCTGCTAAATTTGAGCAAAGTAACGTAATCTCCGTTTATCAGGAACTTACAAATCTTCGAGCTTGAAAATCGCAACAAATAGAGCGCTCACAAATCTTCGCATTTTCTCCCACAAATTCGAAGAGGAATCGACGTGGTATCAAAGCATCGACACGATTACATTACAGCAGGCACACAAAAGAAGAATGGAGGAGCCGATCCACCAAAGCATGCATGGGGGATTCTGCCCTAATATTAAACGTGCCTAATTTGCCCTGCATGTGTGTGGGGACACATGGATGATGGCATCTTTGCCAGGCTAAATTCTCATGCAAAACATAAACATAACCTTCAACGACACTTAATGTAATCGGCCTTGGGGAATAAAGTGCAAGCATTCGAGTTTGAAAATGCTCGGAACTAACCCCATGCCGCTAAATCGGGTTCCACCTAGTGTGAACACTAGTTCTTATTGATATTAAATCGGTTTTACTTTGGCACACAACACTTTGAGTCTTTGACCCGACAAAGACTTTGGTGTATGACGAGACAACTTCCATGTGAGTTCCTAAAGAAGAGGACACCCTCATCTTGTGGTGACTCACGAGCGGGTGTGAGCCCGGGACCTTGTTGATGATGGTTATTGTTGGCATTTTGGGGGTGTGGTGGCGGATAAGCACATCTATTGAATTTTTTAATGAAACCGAATGCAATGAAATTCATTTTAAGGTTCGGGAAGCCTAAAGGCTTATGGGACTGACAGAACATCAAGATGTTGTCAAACTAGCTAGTTCTTTATAGTGGCGGAGTGTGGTAGCCTCTGTGAAATCGATTAGAGGCTTGAGAGAAAAGCCTATTGAAAGAAAGACTTGAGACTTCGTGCCTGATACTACACTCTCAAACAATGATTGAAACTTATATGTAATGGAGCTGCAATACAAAGTGTGCCTCGTTTTAAACCGCTTAGATATAAACTACATTGTAAATGCGAAAGTGACACAATCTATTATCCCTAGACATAGGGGTAGTTGACCACCTGACAATTTCAATGGCAACCCTATGATTTGAGGTGTTGTAAGCAACAATGATTTTGCGGGTGGTGGTGTCAATGGTTGTTGCAAGTGTAATTCACATTCCTATTTTAGAGCATCCTTGAGGTAAATGTAATCCAATTTCTTCCCAAAGCGATGGAAAGAATTCCGCTCTTTAACAAGAAAAACCTCCTTGAAATCATCAAAATGTGATTTTTGATGATGTTGGGTTGTCATGGGTTTGCCAATGAGATAAGCCATGTGATATGCCTTCCACATGGTTGTGAGTTTGTGCATGGTGTCAATCCTTGTTCGGGAAGGTGTTGGGAAAGTAAGATTGCTTGGTTGACTACCAATAGGGGGGTAGGTGGGCAAGCCATTCTTTAAAAACCTATAGTTAGCTTAAGGGCATATAATCCCATGGAAAGCTCACCAAAATCGGCCAACAAGTTAGGGTAGGTTGTCGAAGGCAAACTTTGACATGAGACATCATATTTATCTTAGATCTTAACAATGTTATGATTTTCATGTAACTAGGTGATCATGAACGTATACGGTTTGAAGTCTAAAAATGTTAGGAAGGTTGTAATCCCACATTGCCAAAAGTGTATCGATGTACATACTCCTTTCATAAGATGACTTCATGGAAGTTCAATTTCATGAAGGTTCCAAGCTACTTCATGAACCTTCCAACTCGTGTTACCGGAGTAGTGTTATGCCAATTTCATTTACTTTCTAAATTGGTTCATGATTCTTTGAAGCCAACTTGACATGTGGCACACTCCGATTTCATGATAGCGGGCCTTTACCTCTACCAACTTCACGAATCGTCCAAATCAATTTCATGAACCTTCCAAACCAATTTCATGAACCTTCCAACCGATTTCATTTAGCTTCCAAACCAAGCGGTTCTCATATTCTCAACTTCTTGCCTTCTCGTTTTGCATTCTTTGCCTTCTCATTTCACAACCTCCGGTTGTTGGTGAGAACCTTTTGTTTTAGGTCTAACAATATAATCAATTTGGAAGTGAATTTGTGTGGCCAGATACAACTCTTTAGTTCTCTAGTAGTGATATAATTCTCTACTTTTGTAGTGTGTTGATCTAGTTCTTTACGTGCTTGGGTTCTCTTACGAGGTTATGTGATGGTTACATGCCTCAAGACCTTTTTTGCATGACTCAACAAAAAGTGACAGTATGTTTTGTTTTCACTCCACATTCTTTGTGTTCACAAACTCTGATACACAAATTGTATTAAGATTCGCAAATTTTCTTCATATTCATAATTTGTAGATAATCATAGTATTTGCATTTCTTTTCAAACAACTTGATTGTCTAGAGTGAATAAATCATCAAACTATGAGTGAATAAATTTGTACGATCAAGGAGAGCCCGAAATATTTTTGTGGTCAAGTTTGCAAAGGCATATTTGCTTTATGTTTAACACGCTTATCGTCTCATTTATTTGTGAGATGTCCTTGTCAAGTTGGCTCAATTTTTTGCATGTGATGAATCTCTACTGGTCCAAAGTATTTAGTGTTATTGACTAGGCATTTGTTACTATCTGGCATATATCTATTGCTCTACATTTCAAACATAGGCATGGTTTGTAGGCACGATTAGCAAACTCTGAGTGAATAAATCAACAAATTCTATGATTATCCACAATATGTGAATATGATTTTTTCAATCTAATCACTTTGCAATTTATTCAGATTACCCGAGTCATCTTCTAGAAAATCATCAAATTTGCAAGGACCTATTGTAAGTGACCAGAAGTTGTTACTTTGTTGGTTCTCCTACAAACACATGGTTAGTTTTGGTCTATGTCACTCGAGTCGTCTCCTACATAATCATTGAACATTATATCTTTAACAAAGGTTTATCTTATGCTAACACAAGTGAACGTTATGGTTATCCTTACGAGACTACGAGGAGCATGTCCATAGCTTTTGAAGAAAATGTTCAATTAGTGCCCAAACCCAAAGGTTGTGTTCACTATCCAATGTTACAAGATGTGCAAATTCAATGGTTTAGTAAAGAGGCTTCATGTAGATGTAGACATCACCATAGAATCTCTCCATCATCAACTAAATGAAGTTTTTCAATTCCCATGCCATGTATCTATCAATTGTGTTTCAAAAGCTATTCAAAGTCGAGCTAGATTTACCCTCGAGTTGATGCACTATGAACCAAATGATTATAACAATAAAGAACCTCTTAGAGAGAGCAATGGTGTCAAAAGTTTTAGAGCTCAATGGCGGTATGGTTGATGTTATATACTTGAACATGTTGGTTTCAATTTACAACCGACACATTGATTTGGAAGGGCTCATCGATGACAAAGTTGCCAACAAATTTGTCTAACTCAAAAGGATCAAATTTCATCTTTGGTGGTTGCAGTTGGTCGCAAAGGAGTCATTGCACACAATGCCACACTTGGTGCCTACAATACAAAGAAGTTCTTAAAATTCATTCAAATCAAGGTCATTCCTAGCCTTGATAGACAAAGGTTCATCCTAATGGACAATGTCCCGTTTCACAAATCTCATGAAATACAACAAGCTTTTGAAGATGTTGAACACATCTACTTCCGATTGCCATCATATAGTCCATTTCTCAATGCTTCATAATGGATCTTTGGACACATCAAAGCCATGTCCGGCGGAATGATCTCCAAAATCATCGAACATTACTCCTTCACATTAACAATGATGTACAAGCAATCACTGCAAACATGGAGCAAGATTGGATAAGAGGGTCAATAGAAATTTGATAGAGCTAGTCGCATGAAGCGATTAGGAGAATCTTATGCATGATGTACCGTTCATTATGAAATAAAGTTATACACTTCATGAAATTGATTTTGTGAAATTGTAAATATGAGTACCAAATCACGAGGTTGTGCTCAACATGTAATGAAATTGGTTGAAAGTTCAAGTTAAATTGGTTATCTATATGGTATACTTGGTTCACGATTCTAATGAAATTGGTGGAACCTATCACTAAATTGGTTTGTAAAATAATGAAATTGAGTTCGCGTTTCATATTACCAAAGGAGCATGTACTACGACTCCCAAATGATATCTTCACTTCCTTTGACATCATAAGATTGCATTCTACTTAGTTATTCTTACATCCGAGTCAGTCATCGAGTTGATACCATATATCAATAATAAGAAGGTTGTAAAGTGCTTTCTCTATGAATGGCATGTGGTCATTGTGTAAGCAAACCTAAGATAGTACAAAACAATGAGTGTCCCTTGAATTAACACCCATACCGCTCGATTGCTATGAAGACAATAATATTTGCTTAATATTTCTTTTAAATAAGAAAAGTGGTTTTCATAGACCCACGTGGTAGTTTAAGGTACTTTAAGGTAGTTATGACATCGAGCCACTTGTTGGGACGCACAAGTTGCAGCATATTTCTTGGTTTTTTGGTGTTGTTTGGTAGTGTGGCATGAATGCAATGTGAAGTTAACTACACTAAACATCTATTGTGATTTAGTGTAGCCCACACTAGGTATTCATCAATGACCCACGTTGGTTGTTTTGCAATCACTTGGTGGCAATTAAATTAAAGAAGGTGTTGCAAGTTATGAGGATAAATTTAATTAATATGGCACACCGATATTAATTTCACATTAAAGCATATAGTTAGTATAGTTTGTGCGACTAGTTAATGTTATCGATAAGTGATATGGGTCTTATATGGTCACATTTATGATAAATACATGTATTCAAGTACACTGAATATTTCAAGTAGTGCAGGTGGACTAATGTGAGGGTGGGAAACTAGTGAAGGTGATATTAAATTTCTTTACGCTATGAATTAGTGTCACCGAAGATCTAGGAAGCATTGTTCATCATGGCACTTGGCATTATTCAGTAACAAGCATGTGGCATGCACTAGTCACAAGCACAACTTTTTTTTCTATTTTTTTTGGAAAGCTATGGTAAATGAGCATAGAACTTACCATATTCTTGAATTTAGTGTCACAACAAAAACTTCAGCTTTAGATAACTTTATGATTTGGCTAGAATGTGTGTGTGACTTGAATTAATACCACCCTCACTACTTGGGATATTTGGTGTCGTGGATGGTATGTGGTCTTATTGTGGGCACTTCAAAAAATATATATACAATTTTAGTTGTTGGATCATATTGGGAATAGTCTTATATCGTTAGTAATGTGATTCACAAAGATTTTCGGTTTGATTTTTGAAATTGGAGTTGAAATGCAAAACTTGTAAGAGGTCATTAGGAAGATAATATTTTATGTAAACCATTACACAAACTCTCCCAAATGCATTCAATTTTGAGCCTAGAATGAAGTCTATAATTTGAGCACATAAGGTAAATGGAAACCAAACAACTTTTTTAGCTATGCATCCACTTCTCGTAGGACATGAAGCATGGAATTAACACATGGTTATAAACAAATCCAAATTGTGCATTGCAACCATTTTCCTTTAGAAAAACTTGGAGTTAATATGAATATCTAATTCATTATCAAAATAAAGACTCTTTTTCTCATTAAATGATCTTTTACACACATGTCTTTTAGTGTACGTCTTGAGATCCGCACCTAACCACATGTCACTTAAATATAGGTGTCTATTTAAGACAAGTAACTAAAGTAGGTCCACTTACTTTAGTCTAGTCTCATCATGTGACACATGCTTTTTTTAGTATCAAATATTAATCATGAACCTTGTCATGTAGCTCTAATAGAACTATATATATATATATATATATATTCTATGTGCTCAAAATCTAGGCAACATTTTAAGTTTGATAATTTACACTCCGTAACACACTATTGGGAGGGATTGCATGATGATTGTTTGTAGATAACTATAATTTTCACTTTGATGTTAAAGCTTTTGCACTTGAACTCCAACTATGAAACTTGACATTTCTATGTGATTTGCAATTGTGAACCAAATGAGATAGTTCCTAATTCAATCCAATGGCCAAAATGGTATGCAAAGTTGGAAGTGCCCTACGAGGGCCACATACCTCATGGTAAGAATCATAATTTAGAACAGAAACCAAAAAACATGTGTTCGACATGGGTGCAAACATGGTAAAGTGGACAACCCTTGATCCTTGCACAAGTTTAAGTGAAAGTGACTAAAAACTATATATATGCTTTGAATTTTATGAAAAATATATATATATAAAAAATATGGATCTACAAAGTCAAGAAATTTATGTTGAAAAAAAATCTCAAAAAAAGCTTACATATTTTAGAAGACGATGCAAGTGATGATATTGAAGAAATAATTGTCAAATAATTGTGTAAAATACGATAAAATTACATCCAATTGATGGTTTTCATCCAAAAAAGTAAATTTGATGATGACCTCAAGTTTATAATGAACTCAAGGAATAAGAAGAAGAAAAATTCAAGTTCCAAATAGTTAAGGTCATGAAATATACATCAAAGCCCATGTCTAGCCCTTTGCTTTCGTGGACTATTTTTAATGATAAGTTTTGAAAATCTCATATTGGTATTCTACACATTGGACACAATAATAAATGTCACCATTAAAAAACAAATTAAAGAATATTTTGGTACTACTTTTAGGCATTTGACTTGGAAAACTATGATTTTGGGATATTGGAGCATTTTTTGGGTCCACTTTACCACGCTTGCACCCACGTGTGTTACAATGGGACTGGACTATGTGCTCAAAGCACAATTGCCAATACATGTTCAACACAAAATTAACATATTTGTACACCTCAACTCTTACTTTGAATCTTCAAATGACAAATATGCACGACTTCCAATTGTGAAGCTTACGAGACAGTTTCATGTCGGATTGAAACATCCAAAATACATATGTGGAGTTGGAAGTGCCGACAATAGGCCACATAGTACTCTCATTTTTTGGGTTGAAAACTCTCTAACTTGGAGGGAGTTTGCTTTCTAAGAATTTGCCTTGTTTCACTATAGTTTATGCTTTTGTCTTTACAATAATGAGATTAAGGGAAATCCCCTCTATTGTTGGTGACACGGTGTGTTTGTACCATACGTATGGATTGTGTGTGAAATATGTGCCTCCAACCTTGTTGAGAAGGGCTCATTGGCTATGGCCATTATGACATATGTTCTTCTAGTTCATGTTCCTTTTGATGATCCTAATTTGTTGGTGTTAGTGTGACACTCACGTACATTAAAGTCAAACCTTGTTGGAGCTTCGCCAAATTGCTACCTCGAGCTCGATATGGGATTGGTGAGTTGCCTTACGAGGTGTAAATTCATTTCACCAATGAAAAACGGGCCATCAAAATACATAAAGCGAAACTATCCAAGTTATATTTTTGTTTTATAATTGGCCTCATGAGCGCACAATGAGGCAATTCGAAGAAAAGTGAACGTGTCTAAATCCAACATAGCAACAACTCGAACACCTATATTTGAGTAGTATGTGCTTAGGTGAGGGTCTAAGAACGGACACCAAAAATACACATGTTAATAAAGAAGAAGATGGAATTATGCGTTCAGAACATGCTTCCCATCCCAAGTTGAATAGTCAACATGATCAGGGAGACCTACATGACCACTTAAAGAACATGAGAATCTTCGATGTGATAATGACTAAGATATTCATACGAGCTTTGAAAATTATGAGGCACACAACTACATGCACAATTTGGATATGCTAATCATCTCAAGCTAGTTGTGTGTTTGTATCCTACAATAGGTGAATGCACAAAGAACTTGGCATCCAAATAACACACCTTTATTTTATAAGGTCCATTATATATATATGTAAGTCCACAAGATGTTGTATATGATCCATTTATAACATTCTTTAGTGTCGTCATCTTGGTTACTTCTCATATATCTAGGCAACGAACAACCACTCGGTACAAACCTAAGGGCCACTTCACACACAAGCCAAGGGCCGTGACCATGTAACTACGGGGCCCTTGATTCTCATCCATAGGCCGTACCATCGACATGGTCTGCCACATAATATGTATGTAGACTTTTCATCCATTACAGTGTATTTGGGCCCTCAGGCCTTCACCTTCTAGTGTGAAGCGAACTTGGACGGTCTCGGTCTTTAGACCAATGAGAGATCTTAGAATGCAACGGTCATGGCCCTTCAATCTCGTGTGTAAAGTGGTCCTAAGTACGTAAACATACTACACTCATTATCCCAATTAGTGCACGTCATACCGATTCATGAAACACACATTGTTTTGGCCAAGTCTCAAAATTAGCGAGGGTTGAAATTTCTACGGAGTGATACTAAAATTACGAGTACATGCTCACTTACCATACATTGCAAGAAAATCAATCCATGCTCTAAAGCGCTTGTAAAGTGATGAAGAAACTATACGCAAACACGTGCTTGTTAATGTACAGTGTCGGTACTTGCAGTGAACAATGGATGTTATGAACGATGATTTCAGTGGGTAGTGCCGAGATGAACAACGCTTCCTAAATCTGTTGGTGGCACTAATTTCATAGCGTGAAGAAACTTAGCATCACCTTCACTAATTTCCCTCCCTCATACTAAGTGAGAGAATCAGTGTCATACACTCCAAACTCCATAGTATCACACCTGTGGCAACCAAAACGCACGTGATATTATAGAATTTTGTAGTGTCAACATGGATGCGTGATACTATAGAACCAGTGTAGCATGTGACACTATGGAATAACACAAGGGAGGCGTGAGGACAATTTGAATTCATTCTCCCGTCACCTACACTAGTGTGGTCCACTCCACTCGGCCTTCCCGGGCAATGTGGCAAACACATGCACCAACATTCAACAAATGACATAAGAAGAAGAAGACACTCCACATGGTGCAATGCGAGGATGTGGGCTGACTTCTTGGACGGTTTGCATCGATGACAAAATCCGTGATACAAGGGAGAGAAATGTGACAGTAAGGAGCAAGACTTGAACTGCGAACACACCCGTTCCCTAGGGTTCCGGGATAGTAGAGAGCATGTGACATTACGGGGGTTGGTATTACGGAGTTTAGGGTGTACAAGCTCGACTTATAAATGTACTCGGCTTTGTCGGCCGCATGCAGCAGGCTGACCTTTCTCTTTCCCCAGCCTTGTGTTAGAAAATAATGTGAAGGTCATTGTGAGAGGAGGAGGAGGCTGAGCTGTCCCTTTAAAAGGTGAGCATATGATATGTTATATATTGTACACAGACATCACAGCAGCAAGGGCAAGTCAGTGAGTGCCTAGTAGCCCCCCCCCCCCCCCCCCAATCATGCAAATAAGTAATCCCGTCCCCACAGTCTAAAGGCCTTCAATATTGGGGCCGCAATCATGAGAAGTGAAGCAAAGATAAGGCGTGTTGGTGTTGGGCTCGTTGAAAGCCTGCCGAATTATGTGGAGGGAACCACGAGATCGGATCCGTACGGTAAGTTACATGGGTTTTTAAGTGGGTCGTTTTCTTAATCGGATCCTTAGATTTCAATTAGTACATGGTTCGGTAGATGGGTTTTTAAGTGGGTCGTTTTCTTAATCGGATCTTTAGATTTCAATTAGTACATGGTTCGGTAGATGGGTTTGAAGTGGGTGGTTTTCTTAATCGGATCTTTAGGTTTGAATTAGTACATGGCTCGGGTGAGGATCGAAGAGGGGAACATCATAAAGATATGTGTATTTCCGATGACCGTAACTAAGTTAGGGGAGGCCTGATTTGCAGCACGGTTTTTTTTGCATTTGTTTCATCGTAGATTTGTGAATAGTGTGTTCACATGTTGTGTAAAGAATTGAACACTGCAAGGGGCTCAAGCAAAGTGTTTTTTTCATGTTGCCTCGTCCGGCATGTTTTGGCAGCCCCATGGGTTGTGCAACATTTCAGTCTTGGGACCACGTGAAGGTGGGCCCACGGCTAACATGTTTGCGTTTATGTTGGGGTTTGATGCCACTGTGACGTTGAGGTTAGCCTACATGGCGACCGTAGATGAGAGGGTTTCATCCACGAATTGATGCAATTTTCATGTTAGGTTTTTGTCTACCCACGTGGTTTTCATCCAGATGCAATATTTGCAACCGACCACATGGTTTTCATCCACTCCCACGGTTTTCATCTACACCATCCGTACTAAGCCTTAGGGTTTAGTGCATTAAATTTAAAGAGGAGGGTGACACAATATGACAAGACCATTATATTATATGGTCTACATGTAGTTTATAATTCGATATTTTGGGTTTTGTCACCCCTTTTCTAGTTGAAAAATCTTATTGTTTGAACATGTGGAAATAGCATATCATAATATCAGATATTGGATCATACATACGAGGGTACCATAACCATAGGATATCATCCTTACATTTGTTTTTGGTTCTAGAGTTTTTTTTTTATTCCACAACCACGGCTTATTATGGTTACAACTATTATCAAGTCCAAATTGAGTGCATTTTGAATGATGCTTATGATGAAAATCAATTTGCACAACAAATGGTAGATGCGTGTGCTAAAATGGTTTACACTAGTAGAAAACTATGCCAAAATAGTTGCAGATTTGGTTTGGCAGCTAGAGCATTGGCAAAAAAAGTGCTTCCTCTTGAGGGATTCATGACTCCTCACCAAATCATTCTAGAGCTTTGTCCGTCATGGCACCTCCCACAAGATTAGCCAAAAATGCTCAAAAGCAAGTCAACCCCTTTGGGGTGCTTCAATTGATACAAAGTCAAAGACTCACATATGATGTCTTCTTTCATGATGGCCACTCTCTTTCAAATTCTTCACATTTTTTATAGTTCCAATGGAATTTTTGATACATCATGTTTGATAGTCCCCAATTTTGTCAATAAAGTTTGAGCCATCCTTGCCCACAATTGCACGTGGCCGCCTCCGATTCCAAATATATGGAATTCTCACCCAAAAGGAATATTTATTTGTGCAAATCAAATGTAATTGGATTTTGCAAAATTTTGACATATGATTTGCAAAGTGGAGACTCTTAGGTTGTGCTGAAATTCTTGCCTTTGCACCTTGTGGTTGCAGTTGCAATTGCAGGCAAACCTTGCGACATGGCCGTTGGACCTTATGACGTGACGGCAAATAACTTGAGTTGGTTGGTGAGCATGGGGAGGTGGTGCCCTCATGGTGGTTGTTGTAGCTGGTATGATAAGGAAAATGGAACTAAATGGGGCCATGGCCTTGGGTATTGGGCGTTGCTAGCCAAGAAGGCATTTTTTAATGCATTCCAATGTGCAAATGTTGGTTGTCTTTGATACCAACAAATGCGTCCTCTTGCAAAAAGGCGGCAAAAACCTCTTGAAATTTAGCAAGAGGAATATCATTTGTAGCACAAGTGATTTCAAATTTAGCAATGTGGGTATCATGATCAGTTCTTGGCGTTCCTAGAAAATGTGGGATGTGGATGACATTCGTATTTCACATGTTTGGATTAGGCAGTAGTGGATTTGCCATTCGTGGTGGTTGTGGTGTTGGGGTTAAAGATAGTGGCAAAGGAGCTAAAGGTATCACAAAAGTTATTAATATTTGTACTTGTGAAGATGAACCAAATTTTAATTGGAATGGTTTGAGAGGTGAGAGATTATTTTCTTCAACTTTGTTTTCCTTAGGAGTTTTAAAATCTTGGTCATCTAATTCAAGTTCAAAATCTCGATTCTTATTTTGCAAATCAAGGACTGACTTTAACCAACTTCTCATTTGCTCAACTTTCCATCTCTTATACTTTGTAGCTACTAGATCCTCTTTAGCCTTGTTATTAGCAACTTTTTGTATTGACGTTGACTACAATTGAGATTTAGCATGTGCATGTTCTTGTACGAAAGTTAGATATGTCGATACATAACACTATTTATTTATCTAGTTTTATCATAAGCATTTTCCTTCCATTCAAGCACATTTTTGTAAAATCAACACCATTCACACATTGAGTGGAAGAATCCGGAAAATCTTGAATTTTGACACTTGCAAATTGATCAAATGGCCCGTAAGTAAAGCAAGCCTTTGCACTTGTATATTGTCCATTGTTCCAACATCCGTATCCAAACTTAGGGGCGGTTTACACTATGGACCATGAAGTTGGACCAGGGCTCTGCAAGGCAGCTGATTGGCTGTTGAAGTTCTCCCGGGACAACTTCGGTTTACACTAAGGAAAAAATGGCAGAGGGACCATGGAGGTCGAGGTCCCCAAAATATACTTTTTAAGGCCTAATAAATGCACTAACATGGTCCAACGGGTTTTGCGTTGAGAGAGGCAAGACAGGTGGTCTGGTAGGAAAAAGCAAGGGCCCATGTCAGAGAAATACCATTTCAATAAATTTTTAATGAATCCACCTTTTAAGTGCCTTAATTATACCATAGCCCATGAGACATACCAGCACTACCTTGCCCTACCCCTTAAACCGGCTCACACGTGTTTCACCAAACAACGCGGGACATCTAGAACTCAAGAATTCAAGTGCAAATTTGTTTTTTTGGTCTACCAAATGTAATGTTTAGAATTTTTGGGATTGTAATATACCGTTGGAAAGGTCTTGAAAATACCTTTCCAACGGTATATTACACACCCCAATATTCTTACAAAATGCAGTTGCAAAACAAAAAAGAAACTTTTGTAGTGGTTTAATGATTGTAGATTAGGGTAGTCAAAAGAAGTGCAATGGGAATCTTCGAACATTAATTATCAAAGAACTGAAAATTAGTGTTGAGCAAGGTAGGGTGGTAACAACATTAAATATAATCAAACACTAAATATCCTATTTAGTGTAGTGACAACACAAGGTACATGTCACATGTAAATTACATTGAGCATGTACAAATTAAATTGCTCATTTTATTTTATTTAAAAAAAATTGTTGTGAGAAGATTTGCAAGCCACATCTTTGACACATTTAACAAGAAGTGAAGACAAGTGAAGCCCAAGAGAAGACAAGGAATGATCAAACTTAATTTTTTTTCAAAATTGCCCTTGTTGGGCATGTATTAAAAAAATCAACACCTCCACTTTTTGGTGCATGGTCATTCTTCATGGTCCACATTCGGTTTACACCTAGTGAAGGGCCCATGAACCATGAAAACTAATATTTTAGTAACTCGGACCATGGAAGTCGTCCCATGAAGTCGTCCCACACAAAATAGGCCTCTTACGTGGGACGACTTCATGGTCCATAGTGTAAACCGCCCCTTATTAACTAGGAAGTTTTTGGTTTATGACGATTTAAAATCAAAAACAAAAATCTAAGATCAATTCTCAACCATGGGGTCCTTTGAAGATTACTATTTCATTAAAGTTTCACCATGTTGCCAAATTATTCTTGATATCTTATCTTGTACATGAACTTAGATTAAGGAAATTGGCTGAAATTCCCTTTGAATAAACTAGGATATTTGAACGTATAAGAATCCATGCCCCCCAAAACGAGGCTTTATAAAACCAATACAAGACAACAAACACATGTGGACCTCAATAAAACCAACTTTCCAAGATGTTTAATTCCTCTTCTTTAAGGTCCCATGGCCACGTTTTCAACCCACATTATTATGACCTTCAAAAAACGTCATGAGTGTGCCAAATTGAAAGTATAACCTAAAAAAATATCACCATGGCTTTGGCCCATGCTCATCCCTATTCACAATTCAAGTATGAAAAGATTGAAAGTAAACTTTGGAGAAATTTGAGCACAACTTCATGCTCATGCTCATGCCTATGTACAATTCAAAGGTTAGGTAGAAACAAGTTGAGCATGCAACCTTGACCACATTTGAAGTTGAAAAGAGAGGAAATCAAGCATTCGTGGGCATGCACAAGTATGCTCACACTTAGTTTTGTCCCAGCTTCCCCATGTCCTGTGGGCATCGGGTTGTTGGCATTACGAACGGACACTCTATTCACGCCGGCCCCTAAAAGGGACCGGAGTTTCTATCTATCTATCTGCTCACACTTAGGGGCCACTTCACACATGAGCCAAGAGCCGTTCCAATGAAATTGTGAGAGCCCAAAACAAAGTGTCAAAGGCCACCCCAAGACACCTCCAAAATCATGTAGTGTGGTCACGGTTCCTCAAGCGTAGTGTGAAGCCATATGTGACGGGGCCCTCAACCAAATGCTATTTCAATGAATTTGTAACTTAGCTACCCGCAAACTTGGATGCGCCTTGATCGAACTACTTGCAAACTTGGATGCGGCTTACATTGAACTACACAAAATATGATATTTTGTGTTTGATACACTAAACACGAGCGCAAATATTTGAGGTCACACATCATTCTTTAGAAACCACTACTCATTCTTAGGGCCACTTCACACACGAGACTGAGTGCCCGTGACCATTACACTTTCAAGCACTCTCATTGGTGGAAAAGGCGGAGCCGGTCCAAGTTTGCTGCTTCACACCACGCTTGAGGGACCAACGGAGTATGGGAATGCAAGGTGGATGCAGAATCTACGTGGCATCAAATGGATCATGTTTCGTGGTCACTTGGGTTACTTTCAAAAGTCACCTCTTGGAGGTAGGTCTAACACAAAACCGGGAAATCATGGCACTCCAAACACTCACAACTATTGACCTATTCTATTACATCATGCGTGAGGACCTGCATGAATAGAAATTCATTGAAATAGCATTTAGTTGAGGACCTGGTCACATATGACTTTACACTACACTTGAGGATCCATGACCACACTACATGATTTTGGAGGTGTGTTGGGATGGCCTTTGGACACTTTCTTTTGGGCTCTCACAATTTCATGGTCACGGCTCTTGGCTCGTGTGTGAAGTGGCCCCTTACAAGACCTCTACTCATTCTCATTTATACAGTGTCTGGGGAGATTTTTGGGCATAATCGGTTGAGATGCTAGTGTTTGCAAGTCCAACCAGTTACATGTTGATATCCTGTGGTTTTCCATACTAATTTGAGGTATATTTCATAAATTCCTCTAAAACGATTGGTAATTCTCCTGAAGTCTTGAACTTCAACTGGTTATTTCTCAAACTCAACCAGTTCATCTGCAACTAACTGCCGGTTCTTCCCGACCATTTGCATTTATAGTCCCAATATAATTCCTCCAACATCGTTGCACTATATTGGTCAACCAGTTATTGTTGTTGAGTCTTTCTTTGACCCCATAGTTTCTATACACGAGCGCCCCGTTTTGACATTGAACCTAAAACTCATGATATTGAGAATATTCTTTGATTGCCATCATGCTCTTTTGATAACATAATATATCATGGAAAGATGCAAACATAACATTATTCAGATCAATAACAGTGTTCTATGAGACTGACAATATTATGTAGAATATTCGTCACATTCAGTTTGACTATAGAAAATATTCCATAGAATACTATCAGTCCCACGGAATATTGTTATGGATCTGAATAATGTTATGAACTTGGGGGATGAATGTTACAATCACTGGACGGGGAAAACCGGCCGCTAGTTCCAGTTGAATTGCTTGAGTTTGAGAAATAACCAATTGAAGCTCAACCCCTCAAGAACATTATCGATCATTATAGAGGAATCAAGAGAATATACTTCAAACTAAGGGCCACTTCACACACGAGATTGAGAGCCCGTGACCATTACACTTCAAGCACTCTCATTGGTGGAAAAGCTAGAGCCGGTCCAAGTTCACTTCACACTACGCTTGGGGGACCAACGGAGTGTGTGAATGCAAGATGGATGTAAAGTCTACATGGATTCCTACATGGCATCGAATGGATTGGGTTTCATGGTCACTTGGACTATTTTCAAAAACCATCTCTTGGAGGTAGGCCTACCACAAAACCGGGAGACCATGACAGTGCGAACGTTCACAACCGTTGGTTTATTCTATTTTATCATGTGTGAGGACTTGTATGAATAAAAATTCATTGAAATAGGATTCGGTTGAGGGCCCGGTCTCATATGACTTCACACTACACTTGAGGGTCCATGACCACTCTACATGATTTTGGAGGTGTGTTGAGACGGCCTTTGGACACTTTCTTGTGGGCTCTCACAATTTCATGGTCATGGCTCTTGGCTCATGTGTGAAGTGGCCCTAATACACGAAAACCGAAAGATTCCCCAGACACTGGTGACCATCTAGCCACATTGAATAGGTTATTTACGAGCATTCAAAATCTCAAATGCTATATTTTATAGTTTCTTGGCATCCAATAACTACGATTTTGATATTGAAAGAACATAAAGAATTACCCGACTTAGTCTACAATAGACAAATGTTGTTTGGATGCTCCAAAACCATAACGTACATAGGTCATAAACGGACACTTGTCGCTTTGCACACACTTCTTATAGGATGTGAATTTCCACATTTAGTGTGAGATGATTGCTATTTCCGAATCGCCGACGTAAGCACCTCGTAATTTTGAGAGCTCGTGTGAATATCTTGCTCAATCTCAAAGTGATGATGCTCAACACGTGTTTTTTTTGTGGGTCCATTTTTGGAGTGGTTTACGTGATCCACACTTAAGCACATGCCGGTGTCCGGGAAGATTTTTTTTAGCATAATCGGTCGAGATCCTAGTGTTTCCAAGTCCAACCGGCTACATGTTGACATCTTTCGGTTTTTCTTGATCGATTCGAGGTATATTCCATGAATTCCTCGAAACCGATCGGTAATTTTCCTCATGCTTTGAACTTCAACCGGTTATTTCTAAAACTCAACCGGACCATTTAATTGGCGCTCGGTTGTCCTCATTCATCACCGCAAACCAATCGACAAACGAGGTGTATGATTAAGGAAGTAAACGAGGAAAACGCGCTCATGATCTTAGATCATGAACACACTCGGTTCTTCATTGCTCCAAAGTCAAAAGATCCGTTCGTTACGACTCTTTGCGGACAAACGTTTTGAGGTGTTGAATTTTCCGCCATTTTTTTAAAGGTTGCTTGGAGATCTCTGTGAAAATCTTCCATATCAACACTCCGCACAAATTAGGAATTGCTCCAAAAATCCGGTGATTTGGCGACCAATGTTCCGATATTGTATGTCAAGGGGGTTACCGTATCCATTGAAAGAAGCCTCAAATTCGGGTCAAATCTATCAAGGAAAACTAACCGGTGGAGCTTTTAAGGCCTCTCAATTCTAATAACCAAACTTTGATTCATTTTTGAATCGTGTCAAGGCTATTGTACTCTATATACAACGAGTTGGTGACTGTGACAAAGGTGGGAGTCTACAAAAGATGGGCACGTGTCCAACTAGCTTTCCAAAGAAGATGGGTCACATGCGAAAAAATCTTCCTTAAAACAAACATGTGACAAAAGGAAGAGGAAACAAATATGGAATGGCAGGGGATTATGTGTGCAAAAGGTGAGCATGGTGAGGGGAACTAGGGGGAGGTTCCCAGCATGGAGTTAATGTGGCGACATATCATGGGCAATAAGACAAAGTTGAACAATTCAACTAAAAAGATAAATAAATAAGTTTATTTTCTTGAAAGTGCACCATGGGGGGCATGGTGGCAAGTCCTGGAGGGCTTACAAGCATGGGTACAGACATACATGCATATTGCAAGCATGCACATGCATGGGCATATGATTGCATGGGTGCACATGTGTTTGGGGTTGGGTTCACCCGGGATATTGATTCATATGCATGTGTGCAAGGGGCAAGACGGCATAAGTCCATGTTATCTACCACAATGATCATGTAATCATCATCATTTATATGTGCAATGTTTTTTTTTATGTTGTTGCTATATGGATATATATATAAAAAATGAATTTGTTCAATTTGATTATGACCTAAGGTAATTTGGATAAGTAAAGAGCCAACCATTGGGTAAGTTGATTGCTGCAAAATAGGATAGGAGTTGACCCCGTCCATTTGGCGGTTTTACAAACCTCTCCATTGCAGTTTATGTGATCACATGCACAATGATCATTTGGGCACTAGAGATGACGGGTACACAAAAAAACACATGACTGAGAATCCAATATCATTTTTTAATGTTAGTGGTTTGGGTTTTGCACCATGCGTGTTTGTTGCATATCTTGTCCATGTCATCCACAAAACAACCATACACACTTGGAACTCGGATTGGCAAAGGGGGCAAATGTTGTTGTCAAATGATAATCCAAACTCATGGATCATAACATCCTCCACTTTGCCTCTTAAGGATGATGCTTATGTGGGTTTTCAAAGGATTTGCTTAGTTTAAGATTCAACCTCCATGGAGGAACCATGTATGCTTAGCAAGAGATGTACTTTGCGGATGGAGATATGTTAGAAAAAAATTGAGTGCAAAAGAACAAAAGGTGACAGTGGTTGTATCTTGAATTTGTGTCTTGGTTCATTTAGAGTTATAAGTCTTTATGGTTCTTGAATGCAAGCTTCAACCATCATTTTAACAAACAAGTTTGGTATGTAAATGGTCCAAGTCCCAAATTCGTCAGTACTACATTAGAGCCCAATGATGATGGTGTTTTTGAGTTGTCTAATTATGATGATAAAGTTTGTCTACTTGTTGATTTCTTGAATACACCACCTTTTCTTTATTATTAAAGAAGTATGACTCCCACTACCACAAAATTAGGTTGTGGATTTGAAATATATATTGTAATTACATACTTGGGACTCCGTTGAAATCATTCGCAACAATTGACATTGAATCATAAAATGTGACACAAGGCCCTTCTCATCTCAATGCACTACACTATTCGATAGATGTTAGCGATTTTTGGACTTCCACTAATTTTGAGGGTTACAAAATTAAAGAGTGAATTAGTGCAGGTGTTATATTCATTTCAAATACAACTATGCAAACATGCTACATATATATATATAAACGAGAAGTAATCCTCGTTCAAGTAGTTCAACTCCAAACAACTAAAATGATCCGAGATGGAGAGAAGGTTGTTGTCGAGGTCACCTTCAAACCCTCAGCAAACTTAGACGGTGTAACCCGCTGCTGACCGGTTTACATGGACACTACACTTATCTAAATTAACTTTTGAAGGTGTTTCCTCTTGGATAAATCTTTAAGGAGAAAGTAGCCTAAGCTTTTAAGCTTATGTTCCCCGAAATCCTAATGTCGAGGTTAAGTGTTGTGAATATAAGGAGTGTTTTCGCAATCAATGTAATGGTATCAAAACATTCTTCAATTTCATTTCTAATTCTAAATCCTCAATCAAAGTTCACAATCACATTACTTTGAGTGTTTTTATTAACAATCCATTGCAATGCCTTTAAGGTGAAAGTTGGCTACTGGATGGTCTTCAAAGTCTTTTATTCTTGAATGATGGTTTGAAGATCTTCTTAATGTCTTCATTCTTCTAAAGTTCCTTTTTGTCTGGTTTTCCTTTGTATTCTCTACTCATGAGAGTTTAGTTCTTCATTCTTGAATATCTCTAAATTCCTAGGAAGGATCTTCTCTAATCTTCCTATTCTCTTGAGTGCTTCGGTCTTGGATTCCTTACGCAATCTTCTTTGTCTTCACGATGAGCTTCGGATTTTGTCAATCTCTTAGCCTCTTCACTTTTGATATCTTGACATCTCCTTAGACCCAAAAGGTATCTTAGATCTTGGTTAGAAAGTTCGTTTAAACCTTTAGTCCTCAAAGGGCTTCAAACTTGCGGTCTTGGTCTCGGGCTTGCGGTCCTCCAGTCCCATGGCCCTCAGTCTCCAAATCTTGAAACAAGGCCTTTTGTGTCTTCAAGTCTTTATTGTAGCCTCTGATTTGAAAACATCTCGGAAAGTCCTTCAAGTTCTCGAGTCTCCTCGAACACTGATACCACGGTCCCACAGTCACACGGGCCCTCAGTCGTACGGTCCTTTTATGGCCTCTCGGCTAAGACTAGGTGCTCTTGAGAAAGTCTTCAAGTTCTCGTTCCCAAGGTCTCGCGGTCTCTCAGCACCTCGGGCCCTCAATCTTCAAGGTACACCCAAAAGGGGTCTTCATATCTTCGAGTCTTCGGATTCGTTAAGAATCAGTCTTCAAGTCTCGGAAACTCGCCATCCGGTTCCGCGGTCCTCCAGTCGCGGTCTCCAGTCCGCGGGCCTTCAATGTCGTGGGCTCTCAGCTCCAAATTCGGTCTTCAAACTCGAAAAGATCTTCGATTCCTCGGGTAAAATTTCGAAGCTCCGATTGTCGTCAAATCGCTCCCGATAATGCTCCAAATAGGTCTTCGTTAAAACGCTCCCGATAATGCTCCTCTTGACGCTCACGTTGGATTGTTGAAATGAATAATGAAGTGCTATAGGGGTCCGTAGTGCCCCTTTATATAGGCTTTGAAATCTTAAAATTGGTTGAACTAGCGGTTAGGTATGGCCTCCTAATGCCAAATGTCTAATTAGGCTAATTTTAGTCTGAATTAAGGCTGCAGTCTAAATTTAGGTCTGCCGGATCTATTTACAGAACCCACACGTGCTAAATATAGATGTTCGTGAGAAATGGATTGGTTGCAATTCCTTCTATTTCCTAGATGTGCCTAGGTGTGTTCGGTTACCATTCATGAGTCAATCATCCAAGATCTCATCCTTTCATTGCTTAGATGGTTAAAGCGGTTAATGTCATCCAAGGGATGGAAACCCCTTGGCATTGTCTTTCATCCACACGCGTTAGTAAGTACGTGTCCACTCATTGTTGGTTAACTACTAAGTGGTCACTTCCTATAGTCACTAAGCGCTTGTCTCTCATCCAAAAAGTGACTACACCATCACTAATCTCTAACCTAGCCTACTAATGTCTTCATCCGTTCCCCAACGGTCTTCAATCGTTCCCGCCGGCTAGCTCCGTTCCCAACGGGTGTGCTCCCGTTCCCGCCGGCTCAACCTCGTTCCCATCGGTTTAGGCTTGTTCCCGCCGGCCTAATCATCCGTTCTCGTTGTCTAAGCTCGTTCCCCAACGGCTCTTAGTCCGTCCACGTGGCCGACTCCCACGCGATATCCCTTCTTCCGTTGGCCCAGCTGTCCGGTTCCCAACCCGGACCCGTTCTCGTCCTGGCCCCCTACAAATACCCGGCCGTGATACCCACATGTCATTTTCTGCCCGGGCTTCTTCCCCGCTCCCGGTCCTCCAGCTGTCTGCTCCCTTCGCCGCTCGTCACCGTGTCACGACCTCGGACCTCGCGCTCTCGCCTTGAGAGCTTCCCCGACGCTCTCTCTCCTTTTCTCTCAGCACTCTGCATTTGGCGATGCCTTTGATGGATCATCCATTTTATCTTCCCCCCTGGGAAGAAGCATGTCCGCATGCTTCATGTCTCCTGCTAGGGGTGAAATTCAGACTGAGCGCATTTGAAGAATCGTGCCGTGGTTGACGATGCCGAAATGACCCTTGGTAATGGTGATCTGTTGCTCCTCCAAAGTTTGATTCACGTACTCTTTAAGCTGAGGGAGAGTTACCTTCGTTTGCTGACTTGGGTGGTGCTCAAGCAGCCACTGGTAGCGTCTCACTGCTTCAAAGCAGATCGTGGTGTCTTCCCTACGTAGGGTATATGTAGCCTGTTGGAACACTGTCTTGTGCTTGCTTTGAAGTTTGGAAATTTCGATCTTCTGACTGTGGGTGTAAGGCCGTAGGTTAGGTAAGGGTTGGTTGTTGTTGTTCTCTCTGGCTTGGGTGGCTTGATGATGTGCCAACCAAACCATACTTCGAAGAACGTATCTTCTGATGTAAAATGGGGGAGAACCTGTGACTATCTCCATGATGCCTAGAGGTAATTTGTACACCCCCAGTGCCCACATAAACGCTAACGTATCCTTCGCCCTGGGGTCAGCTTGCTCCCACAATGCTTGGAACTGCAACAGATTCAATGTGATGCCTCTCTTGAGTAGAGGTAAGTCACTTGTGCACAGGTGGATTGTTCCGAATGCTTGGTAATATTGCATCACTGATTTTAGGGGTTCCGTGTTTTCCAGCAATCTATGATAAATCTCTTCTTTGGAATGTGTGCAGGAATGGGGCAGGTCGATCTGCCCGGAGGGAACCTTTTGGCGCAGCTGGCGTTGTAATTCTTCGTTTTCCTGTTTAGTTAGCTGTAGTTCCTGCTGTAGGTCGCTAAGTAGCTAGTTCGCCGCTCCCTCGGCCAATGCCTGCCGCTCTGTGTGATCGATTGGGCGTTTCGAGGTCCGGGCAGTCCCTGGATCCTCTCTGGGATCTGAAGTGTGCCCCCTGTTTGCTGTGGCCGTTCGACGCTCCTCGTCTTCCTTATGCCGCCTGATGATCTCTTCCCGCTCCTGCTGGTGCGATCTCTGTAACTCCCTGACTTTCTGCTTATGGATCGCCGCTTCCTCGGTAAACTTCCGAACTTGGTGGTGCAAGTCTGCGGCTTCCTTCCTTTTGGCCTCTAGCTGTTTGAAGTGTTCTTTCTCCAATTTCTGAACTTCGATTAATTCTTCTCGGCCCTTGTGAGTGACAGCCTGAAGCTCGGTTTTTAACTCGGCTATCTCTTCTTCCTTTTTCGTCAGTTGTAACCGAACCTTCTCTAAATCCTGGAGCTTGATCAGTTCTTCCTGATCCCTTGTGGTGAGAGTCTGAATCTCCTTCTTTGCCCTTTCTATTCCTTCTTCTTTTTCTGCTAGCTGTGTTTGAGTCTCGAAAGAGTGTTCGACGTAAAGATCGATCATTTCTTCGGCATGTACTAGCTTTGCTTCTAGCTTTGCTATTTGAGCAACCAGGGATCTTGTCGCTTCGGTCTGTAGGGGTGCAGTCTGGTTCTCTTCCGATTTTGATCCTTCTCCCAGAGGCGCCCGTTGCTGTGAGTAAGTTGCTTTCAAGTTCTGAATTTTGGCCAAACTGTCCTGATTTGTTTTTATGAGGAGTTGTGCTTCCAATTTTAGTTTAGCCACCTCCTCTTCCATTTCAAAAGAGGATTCAACATACAAATCAATCAGCTCCTCCTTGTCAGCTAATTTTTCTTCGAGCCTCCCAATTTGAGCCACCAGAGATCCAATTTCAGGCTTGCTTCCCCTTGATTTTGATCTCTCTTGCAGAACCGTTGTTCTCTGTACTTTGTGAAATTGGTTCTCTATATTTCGCACTACCCTGGGTGGTGCTTTGCTTGTGAATGTTGTAAGTAGGTTTTCCAACCGCCTATGGGCCTGTGAAATCTGTTGCACCAGGTTGGGTATGTCATCCGGAACTTGCCAGGGCTCCTTAGTTTCGATCACTATTGATTGGGGTATTTCAGTGGACTGAGGTGGTGTCTTTGAGTCAGATGGCTCTTGCTCAAGGTCGATCACCTTGTTTGGTACAACTCTGACTGTGCTTTGCGGGTTTGGAGGAGGTATCGGTGCATCTGTGCACCTCTTCTTGTGAGGCTTATAGGCACTAGAGGGGCTGACCATATGGAATCCTGCCTCTGCCTCATGGCGAAGATTCATAACCCCGGCTGCTTTTAAAATCAGAGTAAGGTGAGGTCCAATGGCAGTCCTTTCGACCTTTACTGGGTTTTGTGTATGCTTTTGGTGAAGCTTCACAATCTCATCCTGGAGCTCTTGATGAAATTCTTCAACCCAATCAATAGTGTTTCCATTTAGTGCTGCTAGGATTAGTTCTGCAAAAGGTATGGAAATGTGGTCCTGACCCGTTGTATTGAGACAAAATAGAGAATTGAGAATTCTGAGAGGTTTCTTGGCACCTGGGTATGTGCAATCCGTCACCTTCACTGTCTCTCGTCCATCTGATGTTGTCTTGAGCGAGGGAAATAATTCCGTAAGCTCCCATTGCTTGGTTGATGCTACTTTTCGGGTTGAGAACTCAAAAATGTCCCGCAATTGAGTTTTCCAATTTGTTGCTAGTAATGGAAATGTCTTGCCTTGCACCGTGGTTGTCATGGTGGATACCTCGAGGTTCGCCACTGCCTCCCGAACCAAAGCCTCATGCAACACTGTCCATGTAACCCTGTTTACAAAACCATCAAGATTGATTTGTTTGAGGAACTTGGCCTCCTCCAAGGTGAATTGATGGTGCCTAAGAACTGTATCCACCACGAAAATGTATCTTGCTGGCTGCTCCTCTCCCTGCTTCCTCTTCATTTTATCAGCGAAACCTGACTCCTCAATGGTTTTCACTGCTCTGCACAATATCTCTTGGTAAACATGAAATTTGCACGACCTCGGGTACCACTGGGACTTACTCTTGCTCCAACACACGGAGGTGAAAGCCTGCAGACATGTGTTTTGCAAATCTCTCCAAAACACTCCCTGCTCATTTAATTTCGGCTTGACCTCATATAAGCTCTCCATTCTAACCTCCTTGTTAGCTCTTGCCGAACAATCTGGTAGTTTCCCTAACTTCCTCTACTCTGGTGTGTGTGGGCAACTGCTGCACACAGTGATAGTGAGGGGTGGTTTCTCTGCCGCAACTCACTTGGGCCTTCAGCTGAACTTGGCGGTTGGAGTTCTTGATTAGGGTTTAACAAGCTTCAGCTGGCTTGCCTTCTCTGCATGTGGGTGGTAGGCCCCACTCTTTGCTGGACTCCTGACTTGGCCAGGTAATACCCTCAACCCAATTTCTATTGTGTAAGTTTAACTTCAATTCACTTACTGACTTTGTGCAAGTGGTTCTTTGCAGGTACTGTAAGTCCCCTCCTTTACGTGGGATTCCCCACTTCGGTGGGTTGAATCCCCATTTCTTTGGGGCTCACCTTGTGTGGGCCCCTCTAATGAAATCAAAACTAGATTTTAATCTTCTCCATTATGTTTCCAATTTCTGATGTTTGTGATTGTGTGTATTGTAATTGTGGTCCATTTACTAAACATTCACTTATCCCTAGCGCAACTCGCTTCTTCAATAATTTCGGCTTTCATAATAATTCACCCATATTTCATGTGCTCTAGGCTTTATACTTATCCCTAACACAAAACTAGTTCCGATATCCCTTCAAAATGTGACTCCAATATTCTAACCAATCTTCACCAAAATAAATAAATAAATCACGATCCTTATTGGACCAACTTTCATCCATTTACCAAGTTCTCCTCACCCTAATGGTTGAATCTCTTTCAATCATCTAAGTGTTCTGCAATCTATTTGGGGTTTGAAAGTCCTCATAGAAGGCTCGCTCACACATCATTCCCTTAAGGCCTTGTAACGTGTACTTCAATTCTTCATCCAATCGCTTTAAAATTCCGTTCGGCTCCAAATCAATCCTCCTTTAAACAGAGTGTCGTCCATCCATTGATATCTTCTCACTTTCCCAGATTAAGTCCTTTTTCCATAGAAGATAACAATATGAATTCAAACTCGCTTCCTTTATCCCCTGGTCCTCAAAATTCTATCCGAGCTTCGACCAGATTCTCCTTTTCGCATCCGATCCCATGTCTCATCTAGTCTTCTAGGGGTTAACCCTTCTTGAAATCGAATAAAAGAGAACATGTCCAAGCCTTGTAGTCATCTAAAGTGGTGTTCCCATTTAGAATACTCAAAAATCCTTATCTCTCTCAAGTTTCTTCCGTGATTTGTGATTTGTTTCTTCCGTGATGTTAACTTCCTAGAATACGTGCTTTTCCCAATAATGTAACTCATCCATATCATTGTGTCAGTAACTTGTTGGGAATCTCTTCCCTCCTTAAAGCAACTCCCATTCATCTTTTGGTGATCCTTGGTGGAAAGCGATTATTTTGGCTATGTTTTCCTATGCTTAGGTACTAATGACCTTTCTCTTTAATCCTCTCATCCTTAAATTGCGATGAAAGGGCTCTTACTGGCTTACTATTCCAGTGGTCAGTCCTAGGTGAGCCTTTACCTAGACTTTATTTATTTTTTTAGAATTTTCATTTGTGAGTTGGTTCCCCCCCAGCTGGCTCCAAGTCAGGTAAGGCAGGGTAGGCATGGGTTGTATTCCTCATAGGTGTTGTGGTTCCCAAACTTTCTCTTAAACTTGATAGTAGTTCCCATTGGGATATGGTATGTAGGTTGGTTTCTTTTTCGTCCCTTTGGTCGTGCCTTAGGGGGTTTAAGGTATCTTTTGGTTGACCACTCTCTTGTTTTGAGGGATGTATGTGGTATACTTCTAGCATTACTCTATGCATTTCCAAATCTTCAGCATCTAAGATTTCTTGACTTTGGTAAGAAGTGGAACCAATATGTGAAATGATTTCCGTATTTGATTGAGAAGATGGGGTGATGGGAATTGGTGTAGTACTAGTCCCTTTGTATAAAGGATTTTGTTTTGCTCGTATCTCCGTTTCCAAAAAGTGGCGTGCTAAAATTTGTAAGGCATAAGCCTGAGTTGATTTGGGCTCTTGGTATGGTTTTAGCTTGTTCATGTTGACTCGTCCCAAACGGTCCCCTTGTAGGGTGGTAACATCCACTGATCCGTTATCATAGACTTGTTGAATTAGATAAGGTCCTGCCCATCGTATTTTGAACTTGCCCGGCCCGGGTATTTTATGGCGCAAGTGCCACAAGATTCGTTGGCCGGGATAAAAACGTGTTTTGGGTGTAGTATTTTGCTCCCCATCTTTGTTGTTTCGAGAGTTTTGACTTCTCTTCATGGCTTGAGTAGGGTCCTCTTTTAAAGTGTCGTTTTTCTTAGCTTCCTTTCGAGGTGACTTGGTTATCCCAAGGTCACAATGTTTACATTGCCTCTTCGCCCGGGGTTTGTCATGTCTTTCCTTTCGTAATAGTTGCATATGTTTCATATTGTCTTCGGCTTCATGTCTGATTAAATCCATAGTTCTAAGTTGTTCCATCCTCTTTTCAAGGATGGGGTGAATCTCTTGACTCCTCTTGTGATAAACGTCGGGATGGAGGTACGCCATAGGTAGCAAGGCTTCCGTCCCGAATACTAATGAAAATGGAGTGTGCTTGGTAGTAACCTTATAGGCTGTCCTATAGGCCCAAAGTGCTGCATGTAACTTGGTGTCCCAATCTGTTCGATTGGCGTTAACCATTTTGGTCAAGGCAATCTTAATTACCTTGTTGGTACTCTCTGCTTGCCCGTTTGCTTGTGGGTAGTAAGTGGTTGACTTCCGATGTAAAATCATGAACTCTTGAGTAAGCACTTTGATAGTGTCATTGATAAAGTGACTTCCTTGGTCGCTCACGAACTCCAATGGACAACCAAATTTTGTAATAATTTCCTCAAAAAGGAATTTGGCTGTGGATTTTGCCGTGTTATCCTTTAAGGCTCTGGCTTCCACCCATTTAGTGGTGTAGTCGGTAGCCGTGATAATGTACCGATTCTTGGTACCTTTAGCTGGCGGGTTGACCGGTCCGATGAAGTCCAAACCCCATTTCTGAAATACCTCTGTGGGCATTGTGGGATGTAAGGGTTGGAGATTGGTTGAGATTTTTGGGCCAACCCTTTGACAGATATCACATTGAGTGCAATAAAGATGGACATCTTTCTTCATGGAGGGCCACCAATACAAGGCAGTTAAAACCTTGTGTAAGGTGATGTTGGCTGAAAAGTGCCCTCCAGCTATTCCTTCATGAGCTTCTGCGATAATGGCTGTAGTTATCGGTCCAGCTACGCATATCCTTCGTATACCATCGGGCCCTTCTTTTATCAGAGTCCCGTTGTGGTTTAGCATGTATGGACGACTTCGTATGGCGATTTGTTGTCGCTGCGTGCTTGAGGCTTCCGTGGTCAGCCTCCCGTGGGTTAAGTAATCGATGAAAGATGTTCTCCAGTCCGGTTCTTCTTTGTCCTTGATCGTGACAGTTTTGCAGTCAACAACATGCTCCGGGGTTTCATTGGGCCAACAAACTCTACACTTCTTGCATAGATGGTCAATGTCTGGAGGAATTGTGGGCCACCAATAAGGCCCTTGGGTGACTTGTAAAATCATTTCATCCATTGAAAGATGAGGGTACCGTTGATTGTGAATGGTTGTCAACCATTCGATTCCTCTTTCTTGAGAGATGCACAGTCTCGTTTGCCCATTTGCAAAACTTCGCTTTAACTTTCCTTTCTTTAGAAAGTAATGAGGTAATTCCGTCCGTAAGGTACCCAACTCTTCATGAAAGGCGAAGTCGCTTAGTTCCATTGGGTTTTTGAGGTATTGAATGATTGGTTCTCTCCAATCATGTGTCTTCTGATTCTGGAGGAAGATAGTCCCGTAGTTCTCGATTTTAAGGCCTGACGTTGCAGTGATCTGACATGGTTTACATTCGTCAATTAAGTGGTTTATATCTGAAGAAATGGTGGGCCACCAATACGGGCCTTTGTGTACTTGTGCGAGTACTTCTTTTCTCGTTAGATGCGGTATTTGATATTCATGTATCCTCTTCACCCAATCCTTGGCGTCTTCTTTGGCCACGCACATCTTAACTTCCCCATTTGGTAATCGATATTTCAACCCATCTTCGGCTATGAAATACGTCTCGGTGTTAAGGCTGAGTAATCCCAACTCTTCATGTGTACCAACGTGGTTTAACTCCTCAAAGCTCTTTAGTCGTTGTGTGATTGGTTGTCTCCAATCTGGCTTAGGTGTTGGTTTTGGTGAAGATGAGTTTTGATTTTCCCTGGGGCATTCCTTCGGTGTCTCCGTTCCTCTGCAAGTTTTGCAGTATCTTAAATGGTTGCACACGTCATTTCCCCATGTCGGCCACCAGTACGCTCCTGTGGCCACGGCCTTCCATGTTTCTATGGCAGCCAAGTGGGGTTCGCTTTCCCCATGTACCTTGGCTAGGTACCTGGGAACTTGAGTGTCGGGGATACAAACTTGGTTACCTTTTCCTCCTTTGCGTATCCGTTGTAACGTGCCGTTGCTGAACACAAAGTACTTCTGGCTTTGTGTTACCGTCCTTTTTACCTCTGGTGGTAGGGTTTGGTCGAAGATCTCCTTGCATGTTAGGTACTCCATGTAAGGACGTCTCCAATCTGCAGCAACCCCTCTTAGTAGGTCTTTCCGGTCCAGAGGTGATGGTGTCTTCGGGTCTTTTGAAAACTCTGCTTGGTTGCTGCATACCGTACATTTCCGACGGCATAAGCTGTTAATGTCGGCTCCGCATGTGGGCCACCAATATGGCCCAAACATGATTAGGTGCCACATTATCTCTTCGCTAAGATGTTCCCCGGATTCCGTAACATGTAATTCTTGCAGGATTTGTTGATTTCCCGTCCCGCAATACATATCTTCACGTCTCCATCCGAGAATATCCTCTTTAGTTTTCCTTCTTCAATGAAATATTTTTGGCTTTGTCGAGTTATCCTTTTGTATTGATTCTTCGAGATGTGGGGTCCTTTCAAGTACCCGTATGTGAGGTATTCTATTAACAACCTCCTCCAATCCTTGTTGTCAGGTGTTTGTACGATGACGGACCCGCAAATTATGTTATGGAGCGGGCCTCGAAATCTTCTTCGACAAGACGGGCAGTCGTACATAATGTAGATTTGTATGTCACACAGCCCCATCGTGGGCCACCACCGATTCCCTTGCAAGCATCGAAGCCAAGTTTGTTGGTCGTCTAAGTGTCTCTGCTGGTGTACGTGCATTTTCCCTATCCAATGCTTTATTTGGTAACCAGCGATGCAAATTTCAGCCATTCCATTCTTCTCCAGTTTTCGAAGTTTTCCCTTTTCCAAAGTGAAAATTTCGCTCTCTCGTATGGTTTCCCGCTGCCCTCTTTGAGTTTCCATGTCCATTTTGAGTCTTCCATGCGCCAGATATTCGACTAGAGGTGTTCTCCAATCGTTAAAAGTTTCTTTGTATGGTATAATGTCCGCCCCGTTACCCGGTTCCGAAGAGCTTGCTTCTGTGTGTAACTCTTCTCCATGCTCTTCGCACTCGATGCATAGTGTGATGAGTAGTGAGACATCTTCCGTGATAGTTGGCCACCAATACGGCCCTTGTAGAACTAATTTCCTGGTGGCATTTACTGAAAGATGTTGATTTTCTCGTATATGGAGGGTCTTGATGTAACTCCTCACATATCTTCCAGGCATACATTTCTTGGTAATGCCGTTATGAAACATGCGATGTAACTCCCCTTCAATGAGTATGAAAAATTTGCTTCGGTACACTACCAATCTTCTTTCTTCTTTGGGTAGGGAACTCACCCAGGGGGTTCCGTGTGTTAGACAAGTTAGGTATTGGACATATGGTGTTGTCCAATCCGATTCTGCTTTTCCTGTCATGTCTTCTTGCGCTTCCAAAGGTTGTACAGGGAGTGGATCGTCGTCGTCCTCTGAATCTTGTGGGGTAATATTCCCGGTTTCGTTTCCTTGGTCAACAACCTTACATACCGGACATTCTTGACAGTATTCCAGTACGTCTCTTCGTCGAGTAGGCCACCAATATGGGGTGCGTAGTATGTAATGCCATGTTGAAGTTAGATTGTAATGTATCCCATCTTGCTCATGGGCTTCGCTTATGACTTCTTCAATGATGTCCCCGGCTATACACTCATGTATCTTGCCGGAGATACTGACTCGCTTGAGCTTTGCGTCGTCTAGGACGAAGGGCTCACTCAGTTGCCTGATCTTGTTTTGTTCTCGTGGGGTAGCTAGAGCTGACAACAATCTTCCGTGGGTAAGGTACTCAATGAAAGGTGCTCGCCAGTCTTCGAATGGTTGCACGTGAACCATGAATAAACTTGCGTCCGGAAACTGGTCTTGTACCCCTGAGGGGTCTTCTCCGCTTTCTATCCTTGATAGGTGGTCAGCCATTACATGGCTCCTACCAGGCTTATAAACTACTTCAAAATCGTACTCTTGAAGTAACAACATCCATCTCGCGATTCGCCCGGACACCACTGGTCGATTGACCAAGTATAGCAGGGCTTGATGGTCCACGTAGAATACGAAATGGTTTGCTAGCAAATAGTGTCTGAATTTGCCCACTGAGTAGATCATTGCTAGGGCTTCACGCTCCGTCGTACTATAGTTCTTCTCCGCACTGTTTAAGAGTCGACTAGCGTAATGAATTGGGGAATCTCTATCCCTGTGTATGTTCTGAGCCAAAACGGCTCCAATTGCGATGTTCGAGGCATCGCAGTGTACGTGGAATTCCATGGTCCAATTGGGAGTTACCAAAATGGGTGTAGTTGTTAACATTTTCTTCACTTCTTCGAAGGCCTCTTGACAAGATTTTGTCCAAATGTACTTCTCTCCTTTCTTGAGTAGTAAGTACAAAGGCCGAGTGATCTCAGCATACATCCATATGAATTTCCGATGGTATGTAGCTTGGCCTAGAAAACTCCGAATTCCTCGTACGGTGGTTGGTGGAGGTAATCCTTTGATAACTTCCACCTTCTTCGGATCCACCAACAATCCTTCTTTGCATACCACGTGCCCTAAGAGTCTCCCTGAATTAACGCAGAAAAAACACTTCTCTAGATTTAGGCTTACTCCATTTTCGCGGCACTTAATGAGACATTTTTCCAAATGCTCAATGTGGTCTTCTTTGGTTCCGTAAACTGTAAAGTCATCCAAAAACACCTTCATGAATTTGTCGAGGTAGTCGGCAAATATCTTCATCATGCCCCTTTGGAAGGTGGCTGGTGCACACATTAATCCAAAGGGCATCACCCTGTACGCAAACGCTCCGTATTCGGTGATGAAAGACGTCTTCAGCTGATCTTCTAAGGCGATCATGATTTGGTTGTAGCCACTGTACCCGTCCATTAGCGTGTACATTTCGTGTCCTGCAACCGCTTCCAAGATGGATTCTGTAAATGGTAATGGAAAAGGGTCCACCTTCGTGACTGCATTCAGTTTTCGATAGTCGACACACACTCGCAGTTTCCCATTCTTTTTGGGTACAATCACGATTGGTGACAGCCATTCGGTTTTATCCACGGGATATATGAATCCTGCCTCCAAGTACTTGTCTATCTCTTCTTTCACCTTGGCTGCGTAATTGGGGTTCATCCTATAACGCATTTGTCGTATCGGCTTGGCTTCCGGCTGTAGCTCAATCTTATGCTCGCACACATGAGGGGGTATTCCCTTCATGTCCTTGTAGGTGAAAGCAAACACATCCTTGAAATTTAGAAGTAGCTCTTTCACTTTTGCTTCGTATTCTCCCAAGTCTTTCGCTATCTTGACTAACTTAGGCTCTTCCGGAGTTCCTAAGTTTAAAGTCTTTACTAAGTCTTCATCTTCAACTGTCCACCCCGCTATCTTCTTCCCTTTGACGGCTTCTGAGGCAGGGGTGCGATCAATCTCCATCTCTCCTTCTCTTGCTTTGTAAAACTGGGAGGGATATACCGGTTTCTCTTCCATAGCTTCTTGTTCTTTCTTCGTTGCTTTTCTTGACCGAGGTTTCTCGGTTTCACCTTTTCGTGATCCAGGTTTTCCTGGCTCGTGGTGAGTATCAATCTTCACTGTGTTGCAGCTTGGTTCTCTTAGCTTCTTCAAGCTTTTCAAATCAAAGTTCCCCATGGGTAGCAGTTCTGGGAAAGCTTCATAGACTATCGCTTCTTCTTCATCGGACAATCCCATTTCCCAGTCATAGTCTTCCCAATTTAAGGGTCTCTTGGCCGGTGGTAGTGCCGGTGTTCGTTGGGTGCTTATCTCCACCTTGTTTCCACCCTGCGTTAAGGTCAATTTGTTGAGGGGCCAATCATGTTGTGCTTGGGCCGCTTTTAACCATGGCCTCCCTAACAAAAGGGAGTAACTGTCTTCGGTACTCACCATGTCTATGACGGTGAGTGTCGTTCCAATCACGATGCCGCCGACATCCAGTCGTACGTCTCGGATGATTCCCTTGGGCATGACCTTTCTTTGGTCAACCATTTTTATAGTGAATGGTGCAGGCTCTATCTTCTTGAGCCCCAATTTCCTTCTCAATGTATCAGTGATGATGTTCACTCCTGATCCACCATCAATCAAAGCATCCGGAATCCTCTTGTTCTTCACAATCACTGATATCATGGGCATTTCTTCGTCGAATGCCTTTGCTGTCACTTGGTATGTAGGTGTCGGTTTCTCAGACGTTCCTTCTTGGCTGGTAAGGGCAGCCATTACCCGTTTCCTACAATAGGGGGCTATATCTAGTAGTTGCCCTATTGAAATGTTGGCTCTTGTGTGCTTCATTACATTCTCTAAGATCTCATCTACCCTTGCCTGGGTAGTCTTTGGGACGCCTCCTTTCTCGGGGCTCCGTTCTTTAGGCTTCCCTGCCTCTCCTTCTTCTGGGTACCAATGTGCGAACTCTTCTGGCGTGGGTAGAGCTTCGCCCTCTTCCTCCTGTATTTCCGTGATAGTTTTACTCACCTCCCGGTGGACTCTCCTATCAGCTTCCCATTCATCGCTGTTGGCTCCTATCGGCCTTTCTTTTTCCTTATCATCAACGTGTTCATCTTGCTTGAACACCTCTTTGTCTTCATCGGGGTGTGCGTCCGGCTCACGCACAACATCTCTCTCTTCATCAGAGTTCTCATCTCTTTGTTGGTGGTCTTCCTGCTCCTCAGAGCTGCCACTGCTCGAATCGTCGTCATCATCACTATCGTCACTTTCGCTATCTTCCTTGCCTCCCTCGGCCGCAGCCCGTTGGGCTCTTGTCATCACACACACAGCAGGGGACACCACGTTGGCTCCCACGGCTAGCTTAGCATTCCTGAATCCACTCAACTCCTGTTGGTGTTTGATAAAGTGCGGACAGTCCGTCTTCCGGTGTCCCTTTTGATGACAGTAAAAACACTCGTCGGGGTTGCCATCTCGCTGAGGTACGCCAGTGTACCCAGTTCTCGGCGCTGCCTTGGTGTTGGTACTGTCCATCAAGCTTCGGTTGTATTCATGATTGATAGGTCCTCTGGGACCTCCTCGGTAGGGGTATCCATCTTCCCTCCGGTAATCTTGGCTCTTGTAGGGGTAGTAGCCTTCCCTCCTGAAGTCATCTCTGTAGTTGTCGTTGGGCCTAAAATAGGGCCGTTCATCTCTGCGATATTCATTTCCCCGGTAGGGGCCTCCCGCCTCCCGCCGGTAATCGCCTTCCCTGAATGGGGACCTTTCATCTCTTATGAATTCTATCCTTGGTTCAAACCGAACCCTTCTGTCATTCGTTTCTCGCCTAGGAGTGATCGCTCCTGGCCTTCGATTGGATTGGGGTTGTATTTGATTTACCCCATATCTTCTATCCCGGGGTCTCCGAGATTCATGCCGTTCGTAAACACACTCGCTAGTGTTGTGGGTTAAGCTGTTACAATTCGTACATTGTTTCATTTGACACTCTTGCACGTAGTGCCCTTCATTTCGGCATCGCCGACAAATTATGCCTGTTCTGAATTTCCGGCTTCCCAAAGCCAGTCCTTCTATCTCTTCTCTGAGAGTCTTGATGTCATCTTTGGTTGAGTTATTTCTTCTACTCTTTGTCTTCTTTTTCTTCTTTCGCCGTTCTTCCTCTGAGTCATCACTTGACTCCTCACTGTCACTCTCATCGAGGAACCTCCCTTTCCTCATCTGTCCTAATTCCAACTTCCGTGCCGATGCTTTTGCTTCATCCAAGTCATCGGTCGGCATTAAATCAATGTGCTTAGCGTATTCCTTTTTCAACCCATTAAGGAACCATGCTTTCTTGAATTGATTACTAGGTTGAGGGTGAATCTTTGATGATTCCACCATAACCCTTTCATAAAACTCTTCGACGGTCTCGTCTTTCTTCTGTTTGAGGGAGCCTAGGCTTTCAATGACTTCTCCCTCTGATTTCTTTGATCTGAATCTCATAAGGAAGGCAGTTCCTAAACTTGGCCAGTCCGGAAAATGGTTTGGGCCAAATTGGGAGTACCATTCCAAGGCTCGTTTCTTTAAGGTAACAGGGAATAGTTGTAATTTGATCGCGTCTGTGTCTTCTTGATTTGCGAGACACACGTTGTTGAACTCTTGCATATACGTATCGGGATCCGTCTTACCCTTGTAGGTTGGTAAGGGAACCTTCGTTCTTCGGGGTTGTGCGGCCATGTTGACTGGGTTGGGTAAGTTGCTTCCAACCCCAGGTGGGTTGTTGCTCTTGGCTGGTGGTGGGCTGACTCCGGTGTTAATTCCAAGGTTTTGGAATTGCTTAAGTTTCTCTTCAAACTTCCTCCGTAGGTCGTCAAACTCTTCTTGACTGATGGGTCTTTTTACTCCTTGGTCCGTGTTATCTTGTGTGCTCTCTCCGGAGAAGCCGGAGTCTTCAAAGCTGAATTGTTCTTCAAAATTTCTTTTCAGTTTCTCCCAACTTCTTGGGTTGAAAAGATTTTCCTCGGCCGTGTTTCCTTGATGGGTGTTGTCCTGCGCTTTATCTACTGGGGTATGTGTACCCGTGTTTCTACCTGTACCTTTCGTTCTCAACACATAGGTTCCAAGAGGGGTGCCTATTATCAGATCATCCTCATCTTCCTCATTTTCTCCCTGATTCAAGTTCTCTTCATCCAAGTCTTCATGTCCTTTGCTTGTCTCACCATTACCTCCTCCTTCACTTTGACTTCTATGGTGGCTGGGCTTAGGGGTGTGGGAACCTACTGCCGGTGGTTCAGAAGCGTATCGGCTCTCTTCACTTCCTATAGTTCGTTGTCTTGTACGCCTAGCGTACCTCTCTTCTCTTTCTCTCTTGAGTTGTTCAGTCCGCCTTATGCGGTCCTCTCTGGAATGCATGCGCTCCACATGCTTCTTCTCTGCCTCCTGTTCTCTAGGAGTTGGTGATGTACTTCTCGTACTAGATGTATCCTCATGATCAACCATGTACGCTACTGAGAGTGTTTCGGGGTCATGGTCTTGGCCGGCTCTCTCAGCTCTGACGCCTCAATGCACCCGTACTTCACCTGTTTGCCTATGGATGATTACTTGGACACTTGGTTTAAGTTCTTGTTTCTTGCTCCTGCTCCTGCCCCAAATTCAAATTCCCCACACTACCATGCAAACCACCATACAGAGGTAAGAATATCTTTCTAACATACAAATCGTACAACAAACCTTCTTGTTTGTAATGGTAACCTCGATGTCGCGTTGCTCCTAACACATAGGCGCTAATTCCTTCTCTTCCGTCATTCCATATCTTAGAGAAAATTACTGCCTGCAGCTCCTCTGGTAACTCAGCAATGTTTCTCTCAAATTGTGACCGGTACGTGAATCCTATTTCTCTTTCTTGATGTAATTGCCAGACCTTGTCTTCATACATCTTCTGCATATCCCACATGAGATCGTGGAATCTCCTGGTTCCTTCACATTTCTTCAAGGTTGTTCGACTGGTATCATACTTTGGATAATCCCATGGCCACTTACCCAAAGCCACGACTTCTTGTTGCTTTGAGTCCTCTTCTTCTCCTCCTTCGCTTCCCTGCACGTAGAATCCTCGGAGATTAAACTGTTCGAGTCTCCGTTGCACTGCTCTCTCTATACGATCTTGCTTCCGCGGTCCAAATGTTTCCTCCCATTTGCGTCTCTCATTCATCTCCTGTTGGAGTCTCCCACAATATAGGTAGTACATGTTCTCCATTGACGCCTGCCATCCAACTTACTCCCAAATATTGTATGTTGTAAATTTTATCTTCTAATCTAGGTAAGTGTAACGTCCATGTGGCGAATCCCCAACATGGTCGCCAAAATGTCGAGGTCACCTTCAAACCCTCAGCAAACTTAGACGGTGTAACCCGCTGCTGACCGGTTTACATGGAAGTTACTCCCACCAAAATTAGATTCTCTTAGTTTCCAAAACTTGTGAAGGTGTCCGTTAACTCTTTGTTGACTAATTCTTGTGATCTTTAATTTATTGCTTTTGAAATCCTCTTGGAATCGTTGACCTGAGGTTACAAGTTTATGTTCCCCGAAATCTAATATTAAAGTGCTCTCTAAGAAACTACTTTCCTTAGTTCTTAATCATCTATTCGCTCTTGCATCTTTCATGGTTTGAAAGATCTCGCAAGATAATCTTATTTCTTCAATTCCGGAATGTTGTATTTGAAGATCCCTTTTTATAAATCTCCAAGGAGAAAGTGCCTTAGGTTTTCGAGATTATGTTCCCCGAAATCCTAATGTCGAGGTTAAGTGTTTCATCCTGCTCCTTGATCTGCTTCCTTCTGGCACTCTGATTCCCTTGTGGCTACACAATGAAGCACACAAGAGCCAACATTTCAATAGGGCAACTACTAGAGATAGCCCCCTATTGTAGGAAACGGGTAATGGCTGCCCTTACCAGCCAAGAAGGAACGTCTGAGAAACCGACACCTACATACCAAGTGACAGCAAAGGCATTCGACGAAGAAATGCCCATGATATCAGTGATTGTGAAGAACAAGAGGATTCCGGATGCTTTGATTGATGGTGGATCAGGAGTGAACATCATCACTGATACATTGAGAAGGAAATTGGGGCTCAAGAAGATAGAGCCTGCACCATTCACTATAAAAATGGTTGACCAAAGAAAGGTCATGCCCAAGGGAATCATCCGAGACGTACGACTGGATGTCGGCGGCATCGTGATTGGAACGACACTCACCGTCATAGACATGGTGAGTACCGAAGACAGTTACTCCCTTTTGTTAGGGAGGCCATGGTTAAAAGCGGCCCAAGCACAACATGATTGGCCCCTCAACAAATTGACCTTAACGCAGGGTGGAAACAAGGTGGAGATAAGCACCCAACGAACACCGGCACTACCACCGGCCAAGAGACCCTTAAATTGGGAAGACTATGACTGGGAAATGGGATTGTCCGATGAAGAAGAAGCGATAGTCTATGAAGCTTTCCCAGAACTGCTACCCATGGGGAACTTTGATTTGAAAAGCTTGAAGAAGCTAAGAGAACCAAGCTGCAACACAGTGAAGATTGATACTCACCACGAGCCAGGAAAACCTGGATCACGAAAAGGTGAAACCGAGAAACCTCGGTCAAGAAAAGCAACGAAGAAAGAACAAGAAGCTATGGAAGAGAAACCGGTATATCCCTCCCAGTTTTACAAAGCAAGAGAAGGAGAGATGGAGATTGATCGCACCCCTGCCTCAGAAGCCGTCAAAGGGAAGAAGATAGCGGGGTGGACAGTTGAAGATGAAGACTTAGTAAAGACTTTAAACTTAGGAACTCCGGAAGAGCCTAAGTTAGTCAAGATAGCGAAAGACTTGGGAGAATACGAAGCAAAAGTGAAAGAGCTACTTCTAAATTTCAAGGATGTGTTTGCTTTCACCTACAAGGACATGAAGGGAATACCCCCTCATGTGTGCGAGCATAAGATTGAGCTACAGCCGGAAGCCAAGCCGATACGACAAATGCGTTATAGGATGAACCCCAATTACGCAGCCAAGGTGAAAGAAGAGATAGACAAGTACTTGGAGGCAGGATTCATATATCCCGTGGATAAAACCGAATGGCTGTCACCAATCGTGATTGTACCCAAAAAGAATGGGAAACTGCGAGTGTGTGTCGACTATCGAAAACTGAATGCAGTCACGAAGGTGGACCCTTTTCCATTACCATTTACAGAATCCATCTTGGAAGCGGTTGCAGGACACGAAATGTACACGCTAATGGACGGGTACAGTGGCTACAACCAAATCATGATCGCCTTAGAAGATCAGCTGAAGACGTCTTTCATCACCGAATACGGAGCGTTTGCGTACAGGGTGATGCCCTTTGGATTAATGTGTGCACCAGCCACCTTCCAAAGGGGCATGATGAAGATATTTGCCGACTACCTCGACAAATTCATGAAGGTGTTTTTGGATGACTTTACAGTTTACGGAACCAAAGAAGACCACATTGAGCATTTGGAAAAATGTCTCATTAAGTGCCGCGAAAATGGAGTAAGCCTAAATCTAGAGAAGTGTTTTTTCTGCGTTAATTCAGGGAGACTCTTAGGGCACGTGGTATGCAAAGAAGGATTGTTGGTGGATCCGAAGAAGGTGGAAGTTATCAAAGGATTACCTCCACCAACCACCGTACGAGGAATTCGGAGTTTTCTAGGCCAAGCTACATACCATCGGAAATTCATATGGATGTATGCTGAGATCACTCGGCCTTTGTACTTACTACTCAAGAAAGGAGAGAAGTACATTTGGACAAAATCTTGTCAAGAGGCCTTCGAAGAAGTGAAGAAAATGTTAACAACTACACCCATTTTGGTAACTCCCAATTGGACCATGGAATTCCACGTACACTGCGATGCCTCGAACATCGCAATTGGAGCCGTTTTGGCTCAGAACATACACAGGGATAGAGATTCCCCAATTCATTACGCTAGTCGACTCTTAAACAGTGCGGAGAAGAACTATAGTACGACGGAGCGTGAAGCCCTAGCAATGATCTACTCAGTGGGCAAATTCAGACACTATTTGCTAGCAAACCATTTCGTATTCTACGTGGACCATCAAGCCCTGCTATACTTGGTCAATCGACCAGTGGTGTCCGGGCGAATCGCGAGATGGATGTTGTTACTTCAAGAGTACGATTTTGAAGTAGTTTATAAGCCTGGTAGGAGCCATGTAATGGCTGACCACCTATCAAGGATAGAAAGCGGAGAAGACCCCTCAGGGGTACAAGACCAGTTTCCGGACGCAAGTTTATTCATGGTTCACGTGCAACCATTCGAAGACTGGCGAGCACCTTTCATTGAGTACCTTACCCACGGAAGATTGTTGTCAGCTCTAGCTACCCCACGAGAACAAAACAAGATCAGGCAACTGAGTGAGCCCTTCGTCCTAGACGACGCAAAGCTCAAGCGAGTCAGTATCTCCGGCAAGATACATGAGTGTATAGCCGGGGACATCATTGAAGAAGTCATAAGCGAAGCCCATGAGCAAGATGGGATACATTACAATCTAACTTCAACATGGCATTACATACTACGCACCCCATATTGGTGGCCTACTCGACGAAGAGACGTACTGGAATACTGTCAAGAATGTCCGGTATGTAAGGTTGTTGACCAAGGAAACGAAACCGGGAATATTACCCCACAAGATTCAGAGGACGACGACGATCCACTCCCTGTACAACCTTTGGAAGCGCAAGAAGACATGACAGGAAAAGCAGAATCGGATTGGACAACACCATATGTCCAATACCTAACTTGTCTAACACACGGAACCCCCTGGGTGAGTTCCCTACCCAAAGAAGAAAGAAGATTGGTAGTGTACCGAAGCAAATTTTTCATACTCATTGAAGGGGAGTTACATCGCATGTTTCATAACGGCATTACCAAGAAATGTATGCCTGGAAGATATGTGAGGAGTTACATCAAGACCCTCCATATACGAGAAAATCAACATCTTTCAGTAAATGCCACCAGGAAATTAGTTCTACAAGGGCCGTATTGGTGGCCAACTATCACGGAAGATGTCTCACTACTCATCACACTATGCATCGAGTGCGAAGAGCATGGAGAAGAGTTACACACAGAAGCAAGCTCTTCGGAACCGGGTAACGGGGCGGACATTATACCATACAAAGAAACTTTTAACGATTGGAGAACACCTCTAGTCGAATATCTGGCGCATGGAAGACTCAAAATGGACATGGAAACTCAAAGAGGGCAGCGGGAAACCATACGAGAGAGCGAAATTTTCACTTTGGAAAAGGGAAAACTTCGAAAACTGGAGAAGAATGGAATGGCTGAAATTTGCATCGCTGGTTACCAAATAAAGCATTGGATAGGGAAAATGCACGTACACCAGCAGAGACACTTAGACGACCAACAAACTTGGCTTCGATGCTTGCAAGGGAATCGGTGGTGGCCCACGATGGGGCTGTGTGACATACAAATCTACATTATGTACGACTGCCCGTCTTGTCGAAGAAGATTTCGAGGCCCGCTCCATAACATAATTTGCGGGTCCGTCATCGTACAAACACCTGACAACAAGGATTGGAGGAGGTTGTTAATAGAATACCTCACATACGGGTACTTGAAAGGACCCCACATCTCGAAGAATCAATACAAAAGGATAACTCGACAAAGCCAAAAATATTTCATTGAAGAAGGAAAACTAAAGAGGATATTCTCGGATGGAGACGTGAAGATATGTATTGCGGGACGGGAAATCAACAAATCCTGCAAGAATTACATGTTACGGAATCCGGGGAACATCTTAGCGAAGAGATAATGTGGCACCTAATCATGTTTGGGCCATATTGGTGGCCCACATGCGGAGCCGACATTAACAGCTTATGCCGTCGGAAATGTACGGTATGCAGCAACCAAGCAGAGTTTTCAAAAGACCCGAAGACACCATCACCTCTGGACCGGAAAGACCTACTAAGAGGGGTTGCTGCAGATTGGAGACGTCCTTACATGGAGTACCTAACATGCAAGGAGATCTTCGACCAAACCCTACCACCAGAGGTAAAAAGGACGGTAACACAAAGCCAGAAGTACTTTGTGTTCAGCAACGGCACGTTACAACGGATACGCAAAGGAGGAAAAGGTAACCAAGTTTGTATCCCCGACACTCAAGTTCCCAGGTACCTAGCCAAGGTACATGGGGAAAGCGAACCCCACTTGGCTGCCATAGAAACATGGAAGGCCGTGGCCACAGGAGCGTACTGGTGGCCGACATGGGGAAATGACGTGTGCAACCATTTAAGATACTGCAAAACTTGCAGAGGAACGGAGACACCGAAGGAATGCCCCAGGGAAAATCAAAACTCATCTTCACCAAAACCAACACCTAAGCCAGATTGGAGACAACCAATCACACAACGACTAAAGAGCTTTGAGGAGTTAAACCACGTTGGTACACATGAAGAGTTGGGATTACTCAGCCTTAACACCGAGACGTATTTCATAGCCGAAGATGGGTTGAAATATCGATTACCAAATGGGGAAGTTAAGATGTGCGTGGCCAAAGAAGACGCCAAGGATTGGGTGAAGAGGATACATGAATATCAAATACCGCATCTAACGAGAAAAGAAGTACTCGCACAAGTACACAAAGGCCCGTATTGGTGGCCCACCATTTCTTCAGATATAAACCACTTAATTGACGAATGTAAACCATGTCAGATCACTGCAACGTCAGGCCTTAAAATCGAGAACTACGGGACTATCTTCCTCCAGAATCAGAAGACACATGATTGGAGAGAACCAATCATTCAATACCTCAAAAACCCAATGGAACTAAGCGACTTCGCCTTTCATGAAGAGTTGGGTACCTTACGGACGGAATTACCTCATTACTTTCTAAAGAAAGGAAAGTTAAAGCGAAGTTTTGCAAATGGGCAAACGAGACTGTGCATCTCTCAAGAAAGAGGAATCGAATGGTTGACAACCATTCACAATCAACGGTACCCTCATCTTTCAATGGATGAAATGATTTTACAAGTCACCCAAGGGCCTTATTGGTGGCCCACAATTCCTCCAGACATTGACCATCTATGCAAGAAGTGTAGAGTTTGTTGGCCCAATGAAACCCCGGAGCATGTTGTTGACTGCAAAACTGTCACGATCAAGGACAAAGAAGAACCGGACTGGAGAACATCTTTCATCGATTACTTAACCCACGGGAGGCTGACCACGGAAGCCTCAAGCACGCAGCGACAACAAATCGCCATACGAAGTCGTCCATACATGCTAAACCACAACGGGACTCTGATAAAAGAAGGGCCCGATGGTATACGAAGGATATGCGTAGCTGGACCGATAACTACAGCCATTATCGCAGAAGCTCATGAAGGAATAGCTGGAGGGCACTTTTCAGCCAACATCACCTTACACAAGGTTTTAACTGCCTTGTATTGGTGGCCCTCCATGAAGAAAGATGTCCATCTTTATTGCACTCAATGTGATATCTGTCAAAGGGTTGGCCCAAAAATCTCAACCAATCTCCAACCCTTACATCCCACAATGCCCACAGAGGTATTTCAGAAATGGGGTTTGGACTTCATCGGACCGGTCAACCCGCCAGCTAAAGGTACCAAGAATCGGTACATTATCACGGCTACCGACTACACCACTAAATGGGTGGAAGCCAGAGCCTTAAAGGATAACACGGCAAAATCCACAGCCAAATTCCTTTTTGAGGAAATTATTACAAAATTTGGTTGTCCATTGGAGTTCGTGAGCGACCAAGGAAGTCACTTTATCAATGACACTATCAAAGTGCTTACTCAAGAGTTCATGATTTTACATCGGAAGTCAACCACTTACTACCCACAAGCAAACGGGCAAGCAGAGAGTACCAACAAGGTAATTAAGATTGCCTTGACCAAAATGGTTAACGCCAATCGAACAGATTGGGACACCAAGTTACATGCAGCACTTTGGGCCTATAGGACAGCCTATAAGGTTACTACCAAGCACACTCCGTTCTCATTAGTGTTCGGGACGGAAGCCTTGTTACCTATGGCTTACCTTCACCCCGACGTCTATCAGAAACGGAATCAAGAGTTTCATCCCATACTCGAGAAGAGAATGGAACAGCTCAGAACTATGGATTTAACCAGACATGAAGCCGAAGAAAACATGACACATATGCAGCTATTACGAAAGGAAAGACATGACAAACCTCGGGCGAAGAGACAATGTCAACATTGTGACCTTGGGATAACCAAGCCACCACGAAAGGAGGCTAAGAAACACGACACTTTGAAAGAGGATCCTACTCGAGCTATGGAGAAAAGTCAAAACTTTCGAAGTAACGAAGATGGGGAGCAAAATACTACACCCAAAACACACTTTTATCCGGGCCAACGAATCTTATGGCACTTGCGCCATAAAATACCCGGGCCGGGCAAGTTCAAAATACGATGGGCAGGACCTTACCTAATTCAACAAGTCTATGATAATGGATCAGTGGATGTTACCACCCTACAAGGAGACAGCTTGGGACGAGTCAACATGAACAAGTTAAAACCATACCAAGAGCCGGAAACTACGCAAGCCTATGCCTTACAAATTTTAGCATGCCACCTTTTGGAAACGGAAATACGAGCAAAACAAAATCCTTTATACAAAGGGACTGGTACTACACCAATTCCCATCACCACATCTTCTCAATCAAATAAGGAAACCATTTCACATACTGGTTCCACCTCTTACCAAAGTCAAGAAACCTTAGATGCTGAAGATTTGGAAATGCATAGGGTCATGCTAGAAGTATACCACATACATCCCTCAAAACAAGAGAATGTCCATCCAAAAGATACCTTAAACCTCCTAAGGTATGACCAAATGGATGAAAAAGAAACCAACCTACATACCATACAATTACAACAAGAGAGAGATACCTTTAAACTCATAAGGTATGACCAAAAGGATGAAAAAGAAACCAACCTACAATCCGTATCCCAATGGGAACTACCACCAAGCTCGGGAGAAAATTCAGGAACCACAACACCTATGAGGAATACAACCCATGCCTACCCCACCTTACCTGGCTTGGAGCCAACGGGGGTGGAGCCAACTCACATATAAAATTTTGAGAAATAAAACCTAGGTAAAGACTCACCTGGGGTAACCCACTGGCGTAGTAAACCAGTTAGAGCCCTATTGCCCCACTGAAAGAGGAAAGAAGTCAATAGGAAATGTATTTACCCAAGCAAACACAAAAGGGATGTAGCCAAAATAGATTTAACGTAGGATCAGTAGAAGTCAATAGCAACCAAGTAAAGAAGAGAGAAGATTCCCAAGTGACATGGGGACGTGTCACCACCCACCTTAATGAGCGACGACCAACTAAGAAGACATGTCTTTGTGAGCATATATTCCCATGGAGTGATATCATAGAAGGAGACTAAGTTACAACCTTGATTAATGGAGTTAGATAAAGATGGAGGACACCATCTTAATTAAAATCAATTACCAAACAGTTGGAATGGAAAAAGGAAACTACCATCTGGTTCGTAAAATGGATGGCACTAAGGGCCTACTCAACTGTGCCTCATTTCGGACAAGGATTAGTATTACATTTTACCAAGGACAGTTTGACCTGCATTCGTGAATGGGAACGTGAGTTGATGTAATGAATGGATAAAGGCTTGCGTGCAAGACTGTTTACGACGACAGACTTATCAGTTGGAAAAGTTGCTGAGGTGAATGGGATTAACGTTACCACCAGATGAAGATCGGTGAACACTATTGGTTTCTGCAAAACGGGTTATGGAAGAAGGATTGCTGAGTTACAAGTGGACGGATAACGAGTCAAAATATGGCGACGAATACAATTTCAATATCTTCATACAAAAGAAAATTGTTGACCTCGGATGGATGAAAATAATCCCCTGTAGCAGTGTATTCACAGAATTCTAATTCATTCACGCATAAAAATTCATTCAAGACAAGTTCAGGAGAACCAATAGAGGTTGTCACTCACAGGCTAAGGAACAACCAATACAACATGGCCAAACATCCACGAGTTTGAAAAAAAAATTTAATTAATTAATAAAAAAAAATAACCAGAACTTATACACAACCAGCTTTCAGGGATGCAAGAAGAGACTGACCGACTGAAGAAGGAAATTCAGATCCTCACTCACACAAATCAAGAACAACTGACTACAATCCAGGACTTGGAAAATGCTAACTCGCAGCAGTTCAGAACCCATGAAACAGAGTTGGCGGCAATGCGAGCACAGATCCGAAATCTCACCGAAGCATCTGGGGCTCACAACCTGCACGCAGATCAACCAACAGACGCATTCCCCAACCGACAACACCGAGAGAGGATCGAGATTACCAGTTTGCAAGCAGAAAATCGGGAGCTCAGGGCGGCCCTGGCAGCCAAGACGCCAATCTCGGCCACCAAAACAGACTCCGCCTTCGGCACACGTCTGCACCGACCCATTAATCGTGCGGAGAGGCAGGCTCTGACGGAAGGAGCAGCAGAACAGCTGCTTAGCGACCTGCAACAAGAACTCCACACCATTAAACACGAAAAGGAAGAACTCCAGCATCAACTTCAAAAGGGGCAGATCGCAATTGGGGCCTTGGGTTTACCTCAAACTTGCACTCACCCTAAATCTGAAGTTTTCCGAAGGCTGCTGAACCACACTGAGCCTTTCAAATCAATTATGCAAGGTTATCACGCACATGCGGCGATCACTTTACTTACCAGCAGTTTACCCATACTCAGAAAAGGTACTTCACTCACTCAAGACCAATTCGGCGACATATGGGCGCATGCTGATTCCAAGGCAAAAGATACCCTGGCTTTCATGTGGGCATTAGGCGATATCAAGTTGCCATTAGGTTGCATTGAAGTAGTGACTGGGTCCCCTCCATTTTTTATCAGAAGATACATATTGCGGAGTATCGCATCCATGGGACAGCATCAGGCTAACCAGATCAGGGGTTACCACATTGACCATGCATTACCCTCACTGCGGCCTTATACACACAGCCAGAAAATCGAGATTGCAAAATTACAACACCAACATAAAGAAATTTTTCAACAAGCAATCAACGCTTTGCGGGGCGAGGACACGGCCATATGTTTTGAAGCAGCCCGACGCCACCAGTGGCTCCTGGAACATTACCCCACTCACTCCACCCAGGTGACTTTGATTCAACTCAAGGATTATGTTAATCAGACATTGGAGGAACAACAAATCACGGTTACCACCGGACGTTTCGGAACCATCAACCATGGGACTATTCTTCGAGTCGGGTTACCAGATCGGTCTGCTCCCACTCATCACGAAATGTAAGAAGCATGGGGACATGCTTCTTTCCAGGGGAAGGGGTAAAATGTGTAGCCACAAGGGAATCAGAGTGCCAGAAGGAAGCAGATCAAGGAGCAGGATGCCAATGAAGAACAGTGTGCAGAGAAGGATTGAGAGCGGCCGAGGACCGGAGCACCGAGGGGCCAGCAATCGACAAGGGAGCGCGAAGGGAAGCCAACGATCGAGGAAGAGAGGACAGATGGCAAGAAGGCCTTGAAGACCGGATGAGGACCGGCCACCGGTTATGTAACGCACCGGGAACGAGGGGAACGCCCGGGAACGAAGGAGCCGGCGGGAACGTACCCGGGAGCCTCCATGAGAATGTTGGGAACGCGGGAACGTATCGGGCACAAGGAGCTTCATCGAGGGAACGGCCGGGAACGAGAAGGCATACCGGGAGCACACCGGGAACGCCACCATAGTTCCGAGAACGGACAAGTTAGTGAGATAGGATAGTTAGTAGTCTAGTAAACACCTAAGCAAGGGTAGATGAAAGACATGCCTAAAAGGATGAAAGTCCTTTTTAGATGAACATAAACTATTCCCTTTAAATGAATAGTTGCATTCCGGATGAAGGAGGCCCATGGATGATAACCGAACCACGAGGCACATCTAGGTTAAGCCAAGAAATCCAACGAATGAAACCTCACAAGTACATTTTACATTCGGACATTGTAATTGCTGTAAATAGATCCGGACAGCCTAAAATTAGACTGTAACTGGATCCAGGGCTAAAATAGCCGAAAGTATACATTTGGCATTAGGGGCATTAGGCCTAACCGCCACATCTAATTAAAGATAGATTTTGAACACTATATAAGAGGCCAAACTTAAGGCACCTAATACACTTCATTTGAACACGCAAACTCTACATGAGTGTCGGAGCCTCTAGCACTCTCTCAAGCTAGTACATTTAGCCGAGGTTTTCGTGCCCTAACTCGGAGGGCAATCGAGCTAGCATCGCAATTAGCCGAGGCATTCGAGCCCTAACTCGGAGGGCATTGGAATACTAATACGATTAGCCGAGGCATTCGAGCCCTAACTCGGAGGGCATTGGAATATTAATGCGAGTAGCCGAGGCATACTTAAGCCCTAACTCGGAGGGCATTGGAGACAATCATGCACGAAGATAGCTAGCCGAGGCAAATACATACCCTAACTCGGAGGGCATTCTAAAGTGTTAAAATATTTAGCCGAGGTTCTCAAATCCTAACTCGGAGGATATTAGCACATGTTACTACACTAAGGCAAATTGGTCAAAGCTTCGGATTAAGTTTGCTCCGGTAACTAAGACCTTTGACGAAGGAGAATTTCGAGCCGAAGGGCCCGAAGGGAAATAATTACAGAGAGGAGGAAATCTCATTCGGCGGTACACTCGAGTTAATCCCCGACCTCAAGCCGGCCAAGTAAGATAAATTATTACAGTAAAAGCACAAGTCACTCATATTTGAGGAAGGTAAGTTGTGGGCTTACCGGCTTACCATCACGTCATACCGGGTATGACTAGATACTAAATTATTACGCGGTGCCAAATCCAATTCAAAGGGAATTAGCCTAAGGGGATTTCAAAGCATCTAAGGGGAACACTTGGGGAAATTTAGGCCATGAGTTTAATACCTCATAAATGAGGGTGATAGTAATCAAACATCTTTAAGTGGAAATCGGTTTACCATATACATTAGAATCAACAAGGATTCTAATCCCTCAAATATTCTCAAGTGAATTTGGAATGTTGAAGGACCAAGGATACCATCAGAACAATATAATCAAGGTTAAAGAGGCAAGATGATTCTCAAGATTTTCATAATGTTAAAGAATATGTTTTGAACTAGAAACTCTTTATGAAGACATTCTCGGAATATTCTTAGAAAGTAATGAAGATTAGATGCATTCGAACCATGAAAGATATTGTTTGCAACATTTAGAGTTTCCCTTGAAACACTTAACCTCGACATTAGGATTTCGGGGAACATAATCTCGAAAACCTAAGGCACTTTCTCCTTGGAGATTTATAAAAAGGGATCTTCAAATACAACATTCCGGAATTGAAGAAATAAGATTATCTTGCGAGATCTTTCAAACCATGAAAGATGCAAGAGCGAATAGATGATTAAGAACTAAGGAAAGTAGTTTCTTAGAGAGCACTTTAATATTAGATTTCGGGGAACATAAACTTGTAACCTCAGGTCAACGATTCCAAGAGGATTTCAAAAGCAATAAATTAAAGATCACAAGAATTAGTCAACAAAGAGTTAACGGACACCTTCACAAGTTTTGGAAACTAAGAGAATCTAATTTTGGTGGGAGTAACTTCCATGTAAACCGGTCAGCAGCGGGTTACACCGTCTAAGTTTGCTGAGGGTTTGAAGGTGACCTCGACATTCATCACATTCTCTAGAATCTCATCTACCCTTGCCTGGGTAGTCTTTGGGGCGCCTCCTTTCTCGGGGCTCCGTTCTTTAGGCTTCCTTGCCTCTTCTTCTTCTGGGTACCAAGGTGCGAACTCCTCTGGCGTGGGTAGAGCTTCGCCATGTTCCTCCTGTATGTCTTTGATAGTTTTACTCACCTCCCGGTGGACTTCCATATCAGCTTTCCATTCCTTGTTGTTGGCTCCTATCGGCCTTTCATTTTTCTCCTTATCATCAACGTGTTCATCTTGCTCGAACACCTCCTCTTTGTCTTCATCGGGGTGTGCGTCCGGCTCGCGCACAACATCTCTCTCTTCATCAGAGTTCTCATCTCTTTGTTGGTGGTCTTCCTGCTCCTCAGAGCTGCCACTGCTCGAATCGTCGTCATCATCACTATCGTCACTTTCGCTATCTTCCTTGCCTCCCTCGGCCGCAGCCCGTTGGGCTCTTGTCATCACACACACAGCAGGGGACACCACGTTGGCTCCCACGGCTAGCTTAGCATTCCTGAATCCACTCAACTCCTGTTGGTGTTTGATAAAGTGCGGACAGTCCGTCTTCCGGTGTCCCTTTTGATGACAATAAAAACACTCGTCGGGGTTGCCATCTCGCTGAGGTACGCCAGTGTACCCAGTTCTCGGCGCTGCCTTGGTGTTGGTACTGTCCATCAAGCTTCGGTTGTATTCATGATTGATAGGTCCTCTGGGACCTCCTCGGTAGGGGTATCCATCTTCCCTCCGGTAATCTTGGCTCTTGTAGGGGTAGTAGCCTTCCCTCCTGAAGTCATCTCTGTAGTTGTCGTTGGGCCTAAAATAGGGCCGTTCATCTCTGCGATATTCATTTCCCCGGTAGGGGCCTCCCGCCTCCCGCCGGTAATCGCCTTCCCTGAATGGGGACCTTTCATCTCTTATGAATTCTATCCTTGGTTCAAACCGAACCCTTCTGTCATTCGTTTCTCGCCTAGGAGTGATCGCTCCTGGCCTTCGATTGGATTGGGGTTGTATTTGATTTACCCCATATCTTCTATCCCGGGGTCTCCGAGATTCATGCCGTTCGTAAACACACTCGCTAGTGTTGTGGGTTAAGCTGTTACAATTCGTACATTGTTTCATTTGACACTCTTGCACGTAGTGCCCTTCATTTCGGCATCGCCGACAAATTATGCCTGTTCTGAATTTCCGGCTTCCCAAAGCCAGTCCTTCTATCTCTTCTCTGAGAGTCTTGATGTCATCTTTGGTTGAGTTATTTCTTCTACTCTTTGTCTTCTTTTTCTTCTTTCGCCGTTCTTCCTCTGAGTCATCACTTGACTCCTCACTGTCACTCTCATCGAGGAACCTCCCTTTCCTCATCTGTCCTAATTCCAACTTCCGTGCCGATGCTTTTGCTTCATCCAAGTCATCGGTCGGCATTAAATCAATGTGCTTAGCGTATTCCTTTTTCAACCCATTAAGGAACCATGCTTTCTTGAATTGATTACTAGGTTGAGGGTGAATCTTTGATGATTCCACCATAACCCTTTCATAAAACTCTTCGACGGTCTCGTCTTTCTTCTGTTTGAGGGAGCCTAGGCTTTCAATGACTTCTCCCTCTGATTTCTTTGATCTGAATCTCATAAGGAAGGCAGTTCCTAAACTTGGCCAGTCCGGAAAATGGTTTGGGCCAAATTGGGAGTACCATTCCAAGGCTCGTTTCTTTAAGGTAACAGGGAATAGTTGTAATTTGATCGCGTCTGTGTCTTCTTGATTTGCGAGACACACGTTGTTGAACTCTTGCATATACGTATCGGGATCCGTCTTACCCTTGTAGGTTGGTAAGGGAACCTTCGTTCTTCGGGGTTGTGCGGCCATGTTGACTGGGTTGGGTAAGTTGCTTCCAACACCAGGTGGGTTGTTGCTCTTGGCTGGTGGTGGGCTGACTCCGGTGTTAATTCCAAGGTTTTGGAATTGCTTAAGTTTCTCTTCAAACTTCCTCCGTAGGTCGTCAAACTCTTCTTGACTGATGGGTCTTTTTACTCCTTGGTCCGTGTTATCTTGTGTGCTTTCTCCGGAGAAGCCGGAGTCTTCAAAGCTAAATTGTTCTTCAAAATTTCTTTTCAATTTCTCCCAACTCCTTGGGTTGAAAAGATTTTCCTCAGCCGTGTTTCCTTGATGGGTGTTGTCCTGCGCTTTATCTACTGGGGTATGTGTACCCGTGTTTTTACCTGTACCTTTCGTTCTCAACACATAGGTTCCAAGAGGGGTGCCTATTATCAGATCATCCTCATCTTCCTCGTTTTCTCCCTGATTCAAGTTCTCTTCATCCAAGTCTTCATGTCCTTTGCTTGTCTCACCATTATCTCCTCCTTCACTTTGACTTCTATGGTGGCTGGGCTTAGGGGTGTGGGAACCTACTGCCGGTGGTTCAGAAGCGTATCGGCTCTCTTCACTTCCTGTAGTTCGTTGTCTTGTACGCCTAGCGTACCTCTCTTCTCTTTCTCTTTTGAGTTGTTCAGTCCGCCTTATGCGGTCCTCTCTGGAATGCATGCGCTCCACATGCTTCTTCTCTGCCTCCTGTTCTCTAGGAGTTGGTGATGTACTTCTCGTACTAGATGTATCCTCATGATCAACCATGTACGCTACTGAGAGTGTTTCGGGGTCATGGTCTTGGCCGGCTCTCTCAGCTCTGACGCCTCAATGCACCCGTACTTCACATGTTTGCCTATGGATGATTACTTGGACACTTGGTTTAAGTTCTTGTTTCTTGTTCCTGCTCCTGCCCCAAATTCAAGTTCCCCACACTACCATGCAAACCACCATACAGAGGTAAGAATATCTTTCTAACATACAAATCGTACAACAAACCTTCTTGCTTGTAATGGTAACCTCGATGTCGCGTTGCTCCTAACACATAGGCGCTAATTCCTTCTCTTCCGTCATTCCACACCTTAGAGAAAATTACTGCCTGCAGCTCCTCTGGTAACTCAGCAATGTTTCTCTCAAATTGTGACCGGTACGTGAATCCTATTTCTCTTTCTTGGTGTAATTGCCAGACCTTGTCTTCATACATCTTCTGCATATCCCACATGAGATCGTGGAATCTCCTGGTTCCTTCCCATTTCTTCAAGGTTGTTCGACTGGTATCATACTTTGGATAATCCCATGGCCACTTACCCAAAGCCAAGACTTCTTGTTGCTTTGAGTTCTCTTCTTCTCCTCCTTCGCTTCCCTGCACGTAGAATCCTCGGAGATTAAACTGTTCGAGTCTCCGTTGCACTGCTCTCTCTATACGATCTTGCTTCCGTGGTCCAAATGTTTCTTCCCATTTGCGTTTCTCATTCATCTCCTGTTGGAGTCTTCCACAATATAGGTAGTACATGTTCTCCATTGACGCCTGCCATCCAACTTACTCCCAAATATTGTATGTTGTAAATTTTATCTTCTAATCTAGGTAAGTGTAACGTCCATGTGGCGAATCCCCAGCATGGTCGCCAAAATGTCGAGGTCACCTTCAAACCCTCAGCAAACTTAGACGGTGTAACCCGCTGCTGACCGGTTTACATGGACACTACACTTATCTAAATTAACTTTTGAAGGTGTTTCCTCTTGGATAAATCTTTAAGGAGAAAGTAGCCTAAGCTTTTAAGCTTATGTTCCCCGAAATCCTAATGTCGAGGTTAAGTGTTGTGAATATAAGGAGTGTTTTCGCAATCAATGTAATGGTATCAAAACATTCTTCAATTTCATTTCTAATTCTAAATCCTCAATCAAAGTTCACAATCACATTACTTTGAGTGTTTTTATTAACAATCCATTGCAATGCCTTTAAGGTGAAAGTTGGCTACTGGATGGTCTTCAAAGTCTTTTATTCTTGAATGATGGTTTGAAGATCTTCTTAATGTCTTCATTCTTCTAAAGTTCCCTTTTGTCTGGTTTTCCTTTGTATTCTCTACTCATGAGAGTTTAGTTCTTCATTCTTGAATATCTCTAAATTCCTAGGAAGGATCTTCTCTAATCTTCCTATTCTCTTGAGTGCTTCGGTCTTGGATTCCTTACGCAATCTTCTTTGTCTTCACGATGAGCTTCGGATTTTGTCAATCTCTTAGCCTCTTCACTTTTGATATCTTGACATCTCCTTAGACCCAAAAGGTATCTTAGATCTTGGTTAGAAAGTTCGTTTAAACCTTTAGTCCTCAAAGGGCTTCAAACTTGCGGTCTTGGTCTCGGGCTTGCGGTCCTCCAGTCCCATGGCCCTCAGTCTCCAAATCTTGAAACAAGGCCTTTTGTGTCTTCAAGTCTTTATTGTAGCCTCTGATTTGAAAACATCTCGGAAAGTCCTTCAAGTTCTCGAGTCTCCTCGAACACTGATACCACGGTCCCACAGTCACACGGGCCCTCAGTCGTACGGTCCTTTTATGGCCTCTCGGCTAAGACTAGGTGCTCTTGAGAAAGTCTTCAAGTTCTCGTTCCCAAGGTCTCGCGGTCTCTCAGCACCTCGGGCCCTCAATCTTCAAGGTACACCCAAAAGGGGTCTTCATATCTTCGAGTCTTCGGATTCGTTAAGAATCAGTCTTCAAGTCTCGGAAACTCGCCATCCGGTTCCGCGGTCCTCCAGTCGCGGTCTCCAGTCCGCGGGCCTTCAATGTCGTGGGCTCTCAGCTCCAAATTCGGTCTTCAAACTCGAAAAGATCTTCGATTCCTCGGGTAAAATTTCGAAGCTCCGATTGTCGTCAAATCGCTCCCGATAATGCTCCAAATAGGTCTTCGTTAAAACGCTCCCGATAATGCTCCTCTTGACGCTCACGTTGGATTGTTGAAATGAATAATGAAGTGCTATAGGGGTCCGTAGTGCCCCTTTATATAGGCTTTGAAATCTTAAAATTGGTTGAACTAGCGGTTAGGTATGGCCTCCTAATGCCAAATGTCTAATTAGGCTAATTTTAGTCTGAATTAAGGCTGCAGTCTAAATTTAGGTCTGCCGGATCTATTTACAGAACCCACACGTGCTAAATATAGATGTTCGTGAGAAATGGATTGGTTGCAATTCCTTCTATTTCCTAGATGTGCCTAGGTGTGTTCGGTTACCATTCATGAGTCAATCATCCAAGATCTCATCCTTTCATTGCTTAGATGGTTAAAGCGGTTAATGTCATCCAAGGGATGGAAACCCCTTGGCATTGTCTTTCATCCACACGCGTTAGTAAGTACGTGTCCACTCATTGTTGGTTAACTACTAAGTGGTCACTTCCTATAGTCACTAAGCGCTTGTCTCTCATCCAAAAAGTGACTACACCATCACTAATCTCTAACCTAGCCTACTAATGTCTTCATCCGTTCCCCAACGGTCTTCAATCGTTCCCGCCGGCTAGCTCCGTTCCCAACGGGTGTGCTCCCGTTCCCGCCGGCTCAACCTCGTTCCCATCGGTTTAGGCTTGTTCCCGCCGGCCTAATCATCCGTTCTCGTTGTCTAAGCTCGTTCCCCAACGGCTCTTAGTCCGTCCACGTGGCCGACTCCCACGCGATATCCCTTCTTCCGTTGGCCCAGCTGTCCGGTTCCCAACCCGGACCCGTTCTCGTCCTGGCCCCCTACAAATACCCGGCCGTGATACCCACATGTCATTTTCTGCCCGGGCTTCTTCCCCGCTCCCGGTCCTCCAGCTGTCTGCTCCCTTCGCCGCTCGTCACCGTGTCACGACCTCGGACCTCGCCTTGAGAGCTTCCCCGACGCTCTCTCTCCTTTTCTCTCAGCACTCTGCATTTGGCGATGCCTTTGATGGATCATCCAGTTGTGTAGAGTATTAGAGGATGACATTGTAGGCACCACACGTGCACTTCTTTTCCGACTCCAATGGTGAAGATAACTATGCCCGTGTTGGAAGGAACTTGCAACACTATATTTTGGCCATGACCATTCTAAGAGGATGAGTGAAACCGCGCCAAATTAATGGATTCAAAAGCGGAACACAATGCCCACATGTCCACAAAGATAAGAGTACCTTACGTGTGTACAATTGTTTACCATGTTGTTGTGGGATTCACTTTGTGTAGGTCAACCTTTGAAATCGGGGTGAAAAGAAATGGGTGGTGGGTTTCACAAGTGAGGTGACGATTGGTGGAGGCCCACAACCACATGGACCCCCCCAAGAAACCCTAAAGTGATCTCAAGGCCACTTCACACACGAGCCGAGAGTCGTGACCATGAAATTGTGAGAGCCCAAAAGAAAGTGTTCAAAAGGCGGTCCCAAGGCACCTCCAAAATCATGTAGTGTGGTCACAGACCCCCAAGTGTAGTGTGAAGTCATATGTGACCGGGTCCTCAACTAAATGTTATTTCAATGGATTTTGATTCATGCGGGTCCTCACGCATGATATAATAGAATAAATCAACAGTTGTGAGCATTTGGCGTGCCATGGTCTCTTGGTTTTGTGTTAGGCCTACCTCCAAGAGGTGGTTTTTGAAAATAGTCCAAGTGACCATGAAACATGATCCATTCGATGCCATGTAGGAATCCATGTAGACTTTACATCCATCTTGCATTCACATGCTCCGCTAGTCCCTCAAGGGTGGTGTGAAGCAAACTTGGACCGGCTCCGCCTTTTCCACCAATGAGAATGCTTGAAGTGTAATGGTCACGGGCTCTCAGTCTCGTGTGTGAAGTGGCCCTCATTATTCATTCTAACAATTGGGGGGAATTGAGGTCCACTTCACACACGAGATTGAGGGCATGTGACCAATGAGAGTGCTTGAATATTTGCACTTCAAGCACTCTCATTGGTGGAAAAGGCGGAGCCAGTCCAAGTTCGCTTCACTCTACGCTTGAGGGACTGATGGAGTAAGTGAATGCAAGATGGATGTAAGTGAATGCAAATGGATCATGTTTCATAGTCACTTGAACCACCTTCAAAAACCACCTTTTTGGAGGTACGCCTAACACAAAACTATGAGACCGTGGCACTCCGAAATCTCACAATCATTGATTTATTACACTTTATCATGCTCGAGGACCCATGTGAATAGAAATTCATTGAAATAGCATTCGGTTGAGAGCTCGATCACATATGACTTCACATTACACTTAAAGGTCCGTGACCACACTTTATGATTTTGGAAGTGTCTTGGGACGGCCTTTGGACACTTCTTTTGGGCTCTCACAATTCATGGTCATTGCTCTTGGCTCATGTGCGAATTGGCAACTCCACATGACCTCTCTCTCAAAACCCTAGAGGAAGCTCATTTGTAGATGACCTTTGAGGAGGAGGTAGAAGAAGGGGAGGTGGACTAAATGGAGGAGGAAATGGGAGCGGGAGCAACATTGCATGCAAGTTTAGGGTTTGCAAGGGTTCACATGTATGTATGTATATAAGTATTCATGCATGCATCACAATACTCACGATCAAACATTCGGCCAACGCGCTCATATTCATACCGGTACTTACATACGAGCGTTCTTTTTATTTTTATTTTTATGTATGCATGTATGTATGTATGTGTGCATGTATGTTCACCTCCCCCCTTGAGATAAACCATATGAGGCTTAGAGGTTGGATTAATGGACTCCTTCATCCGTACACCCACATGGAAAGGTTTGCAAAATGAGGCAAACCATGAAAAAATCGCACACAAATACATGCAAAGAAAATTTGAAACTTTGAATTGGTTGTCTCGACACCGAGAGTAGTCAATGTGTGATTAAGGAAGTGGAAATCCCATTTGAAGTTGAATTATATCATGTGCCACATCATTGGATAGATGATTTTTCATAAAAATCACGAGTAAAATCAACCTTTCCTCATGTATATTTACCATCTTATTTATCTCTTTTTTTCCTACAAAATTTTGCCTTTAATATTTTGATATGTTTTCCTTTATATACATTGTGTTGTTGAAAACTCTAGAAACTCCCGAGACAATAAAAGATGTGCAACTATCAGTTGATACTGTGCAAATATTAATCCCTAGGTACACATAAAGTCTACGTGTGCCAAAAGCATGACTTTGTTTTGTGGAATAATCAAATTATATTAAATTATTCTTTTTGCTTGCTTAGTGTGTTTGGTGCTACAAGAATCGGACTCCATACATGAATTTTTTATGCAAATCATGCCATTTATAATATAAGGGAATATTCTCCAAACTTTCACTAGTTGAGAGTTCTAGTGTACTTGATCCCCTAACTGCTTGGTTTAGGGAGTTTCGGGTGTTGAATGTTGGGGCCCATATCTCCCTCTGGTTTATACACCAATTTGTTATTATAAATGTTGGTCATATTATGTATGCCACATATATTGTTGGGAATTTGGATTATGAGGTTCACATGTACCTTTATCAAAATATTGACATTTGATATGACAATGTCCAATTTCCATAGTGAGGCATGTGGAATTATCAAAGTGTGGCCATTTGGTCATCTAAAAGTCTAGGGTTTCAATAAATTTCATTAGCTTTCCGATAGTGTATTGCTTGTTTGCTTTGGATTTACAAGTCATGAAAATTTGATAAGGAATCATGGTCTAAATTCCTCGCATTTAGGGACACCTCTTCATTGTTGCCTAATACATCCCAACTATAAATACTTGGATGGCTAATAATTTTCAAGGTACAAGTATCCTACGAGGTGTCATCATCTATACAATCAAAGTTGTTATTTGCCCATTGGATGTGGAGAAGTAAATTGCCAAAGTCTATTGTGTCGTACATGGCATGTCAAAGTTATTTAATGGCCTCCGATGGGTGGGCATTTAGGGGCTCTGTGAGGTGAATGTGTTCTCTACCTATTATTGAAAATAATATTAGTTGGATGCAAAGCGCATGTTGCATGAACTTGATTCAAATTCTATATGAGTTTAGAGATAGAGAGAAAGAGAAAAAGAAAGAGAAAGGAAGAAACCTAATTTTAGGTGTGGAAATTCAAATATGATGTTGGAATCTATAAATTTAAATTGTATAAATTGTTTAAAAATATTCCCAATGTGAGTTGAAATGTAGTACACATGCCTTAGTCCACGTGCATCGGTTGCAATTAAGTCTTTTGGCTCTCCTGCAATGTGAAGGCATGAGCATACTTTTATATTCATCGTTTGTATATGTAGAACTTTGACTGGAGGTTGTGGGTTCTATTCCCCATGCCGGCGTGGTGCTCACCACCTTAGTCCACCCAACTATGGTGGGGGGTCCTTGGACCTTGTTGTATGGGTACCTCAAAGCCCTTTGGGGGGATATCATGTCCGGTATCTTCAAGGCACTAGTGGCTAGCTAGGAACTTGTATTGTGTGTCACTATAGTGTCCATCCTCGAAAGGGGAGAGTAGTATTTGTCCCAATGTCCCCTTGTCCAGTGGGCATCGGGTCATTGGCATTATGAACGGACACTTTATTCACGCCGCCCCCTTGCTAAAAAGGGACTAGAGTTTCTATCTATCTATCTAGAACTTTGACAAGGTCATTAAATTATCATTCACCCTACTATTGATTCTCCAAAATCTAAACATGCTCCCAAGAGAGTTCCCAAATGCCTCTATACGAAGAGAGAGAGAGAGAGAGAACAAACTTCATGAGACAGGTAATGTTGTGTCAAGAAATACTACACTGACATCCTTGATCATCCAAAGCATCCTCAAATGAATACCAATGATCATGTTATATCCAAGAAATGTGCACATGACCTAATAGGTCCATACTCCACTTGTCCTAGACGTATCCTAGCCTTATCTCTAGAAGCTTCCATACCCCTTATTGCCCTTGCTCTCATTGGTTGATGCTATTTAGTAACTTTATATTTTTGATGGACACTAATTGCCGCTCAACTTATACATGAAACATGGCCCAATGCCTCTCCAATGCACACACGAACTATTGTCATTAGGACATAGCCTCTCATGGCAACTTGAGCATTGCTTGTATTGAACCCCCATTTGATATTTGACCCAAAAACCATTGAAATGAGGGTCACTTCACACACTAGTCAAGAGCCATGACCATGAAATTATGAGAGCCCAAAAGAAATGTCCAAAGGTTGTCCCAAGACACTTTCAAAAGCATGTAAGGTAGACAAACCGTTTTTGTTACCCATAAGCAAATTCACATACGTGTAGTATAAGTGTGATACTACAATGATTTTCCATAGCTCTCGAAATTGATACCACAACAATTTATTTTCAAGTTTTAAAATTAACTTAAATTTTCAAAGGCAACATTCTCTCCCAACCCATATTCATAGCATAGTTCAACCTATCTCCGATAAATAAGAAACAAACAAACTTGAGTACAATTAGTAGCCTTTTCAAGGAGCCCAAATCCATGCCCTTTTAACTTGCATTCTCCCATCATTTAGAAAATGACAACTACATGTGTAGAACTTCATGGGTTTACATGACTCTATGGGCCAATTCACATGGGGTCCCAAGTCCTAAGTCCCAAGTCACTTGAGATCAATCCGTGCAATCTCAACCGTTGAGGGCATGAACATTGGGATTTACCACTTTATATGGGTCCCAAGTCCTAAGTCCCAACAATGACATGAATGCCTACATGGCAACACTTTTTGGAGGTGAGGCTTGGGACTTGTGTTGTGAGTTGGGTCTAGCTTTTAGCTTGACCCAACTCCCAAACCAAGTCTTGAGAATATTTTGCATAAAATTAATATGATCCAACTTTAATGATAATTAACCATATTTTTGTGGTTATTTGAGGCTCACAAGGTGGAACTTTGCCTCCATGTTGGGACCCGCTAATATGAGTGGGAGTTGGTACATGTGTGAGCTAGCCCTATGTATCAAGACCGGGGAATCTCATAAACGAGTATGTCTACCATAGTGTGGTCACGGGCCTTCAAGTATAGTGTGAAGTCATATGTGTATGGGCCCCCACTAGTTATTAATTCAATGAATTTCTATTCATGTGGGGTACCCACACATGATAAAATATGATAAAATATTCGAACCCTAACCCTAGAAAATGACGTGGCCGCCTCAGAGGATGGCATTTTAGGAAAGGCCTATAAACCTCCTCCTTGATCAATAGCTATGAGATTTCAGAGTGCCATGGTCTCTTGATTTTGTGTTAGGCCTTCCTCCAAGAGGTGGTTTTTAAAAATAGTCCAAGTTACCATGAATTATGGTCCATTTGATGTCATGTAGACTTTACATCCATCTTGCATTCACTTACTCCGTTGGTCCCTCAAGTGTAGTGTGAAGCGAACTTAGACCGGCTCCGCCTTTTCCACCAATGAGAGTGCTTGAAATGATATGGTCACGGGCCTTCAGTCTCGTGTGTGAAGTGGCCCTGAAAGACCACGTGGCCATGTACACACTTATTTCGTGTTGAATAAAATTTAAAGAGTAAGTAAACTATGGTTTGAATGGTTTGAGCGGGCTCTGACACAGGGCTTTCTAAAGTGTCTTCATCGGACCCGAGAGTTTAGGGTTTAGCGCTAGGGTTTGAAATTCTTGCGATATCGCAGCAGAATATCTGCGTGTGGAGCAAGCTGGAAGCTCCGGCGATGTCGGATTTGATTGTTCCTTGATCAGCGAGGCGCAATTGTACAGATCGCAGAGCGGCTGAAGAAAATTTGGTCAGTGAGCCATGTGTCTGTTTGTGGTTTGAAACATTGAGGTTCTTGTAGGGTTTCGATTACCGGGAGTTTCAAGGAAGATTTCTCTCCGGGGTTGAGGACGAGAAGGTAGTGTGACAAAGGTTTTGGAGGTTTGATTGATCGATCGATACAGGTCAATCGTCATCAACATTGACGGGCATTGTTCGACAGTTATTCGGAAGCTCTATGGTGGATTCTTTAGCATTTTGGTATGTTGGCTATTATCCGGCATGTGTATGAGACACGCGAATGCAGATGGCAAGACTCCCGTGAGTTTATTGATATATGAGGAGCCTTGCAAGTATGGTTCCCATGGTCATATGCCCTGCCTATGCACCACACTGCTTATTAGTGGAGCTCAATTCCCAAAGAAACTGCTCAGCCTCGATATGGTACGTTCAGGAGAAAAATGTCAGGTCAGATGGTAGGTATTCAAAGGGCAAATTAACATCAACATCGTTTTTACTACGTCAAGACACTGTTATTTCTTTCTTCCCTCTGTCTGCTCTTCCCTATTATGGCATAATTCGTGGAGGTGGAGGTCTTGTTGCGAAAGGACGGGAGTTTTGGAGCTGTGAGGCGTCTGTGGCTAAAGACCTTGTGTTGGGCAGTCCACTCACTTCATACTGGTCTGCTGCCCCCAAAGTCCAAGGTCGGAGCCTTATCAGTGGCGCAGGGGATCAAGATGGCAATATACAAAACAACAGTCACGTCAGAGGAGGAGAAGAAGTGGCTGCTGCTGCTGTTCAAGTTGTCGGTGTCGGAAGTAAAGTTTCTGCCATTTTTAATTTCTGTCACGGCTCTGCCCTTCTCCCTGGAGCTGGATTCTGGTAAGTGTGTTTATTGTCAGGTCCAATTCGTACAGGTCATGCTTTGATCCATGTAAACCCTTCTGTCTCGATGAGCTCACGTCATGTGCCGATGAGCCTTGTGTCATGTGTATCACAAGATTGATACACATGACTTTTCTTGAAATGTCGATGTGGACATTTTATCTTCTGGCACGCTGTGTTCATTTCTAAGATCCCCTTAGTACGGGTCATGCTTTGATCCATTGAAACCCTTCTGTCTCAATGAGCTGATGTCATGAGTCTCGATAAACCTTTAAGTTTATGTCATGTGTATCACAGGACTGATAATCATGAGATTTCTTGAAATGTCGAGGTGGCACACTGTATTGTGCTTCTGTGAATTACATCTCTGGGCCAATTTTTAAAACGTCACTGAGCGGAGAACTTATATTGGGTCTTAATTCACTCTAATTATATGGTCTTCATTGTTAACGTCATCTTCCAAATTTAGATGTCGACAGCTCGTCTACACTGAAGAGAAATTGGACAGTGGAACCTCATCTATTTCCTCTGTATACTGGACACTGAGAATCTCAGCGATGGACAGGCTTGTAGAATCCAGAATTAATCAAACGGGAAATGAGTCTGACTTGAGAAGTGGACACCTTTATGTATCCCATTCCTAGATATTCTAGGATACTTTGTGTTGCTGTAGGTTACAAATGGCAATGTGGTACAGGCTGTCGTGGATGGGATAACCAGTCACTCGAACCATTGTTCACAAAATAGCAAAGAAGTTTACAGTCATGTGAAGTGCTCGAGCAAATTTATTAAGACTATTATCCGGTTGGGCAGGGTGATTCCACAGGATTCCTCTGAAATTCAGCAGTTTGATCAATCGCTGATGCATCAAGGTATTCCTCATGTACACTATTTGCAATGGATTGAAAGTAGTAAGAGCTACTTGTTGTCACAACTGTCTAGGGCATTGGTTATTTCATGAGAAGACTTGTTGTACTTCCAAGCTATTCAATCACGGAATAGAATGTTTTGTTGTGACTGGAACGTAGGAGAAATCAGTCTAGTGTAGCTGCAATATGATTGGCTTCAATCTTGTAGCTGCAGTGATGATAATAGGGTATTCTGAGATGTCATTCACTCGGGTGGGTTATGCCGAATCCTTGCTTGAAAACCTAAAAGATGGTATTCAAACCTCTCAGGCTAGAGTGTGCAACTACTAGAGATGTTGAATTTGACATTGGGAATCAGGTGCACCAGGCGAGAAGAGTGGCACTATCTTCAGCAGACACAGATGTACTTCTCAAAGGGCTTCCAAGAGCAATGGCTGCTTCTTTCTTGTACAAGTTCTCACCTGTCTGTTGTATCTTGTTCTGGAAGTGTCAGTCATGGTTGATGATGAGTTAAGACTTACCTGGTTTTACAGTTTCTGTTAAACAATTTGTTTTTATTTATTTATTTTTTGTGTTAGATGAAAACCCAAGTTAATAAACTTTTGGAGTGAGGTATTGAGCTATCTTATGTGACATGTTGGCAGGTTGCGGCTGGAAGTATGGTGAATTTGGAGACTGCCACTAGCCTTCTCCAGGAGTCACAGAAGCAAAACCAATTGGCTGTGAGCATAGTGGTCCTGCCTTTCAAATTTGAGGGCCAGAAATGTCAAAAGGAAGTAAGTAATTCCATAAATTTTTTCTTACAGAAGTCTTACTGATAAGGATGTCTGGCACAATAGCTCATATTTCATCCACGATGTTTGCTGCATCTGAGATTTTGGAGCTGAGTGTGATGCATCTCTTTTGTAGGCTCTGTGAGTGGAAGATATGATTCTCATGCGATGTTACCTTTGCTGGATGCTTTAACTCTACACCCATGAAGGATCTACACCTCTGATCCTAGTTGGAATATGTGTTTGTGGCAGGCAGAGGGAACAATGTCTGTTCTCAGAAGATCATCGGATATCCTTCTTGGTAAGTCATTAACATAACAGCAACCTTCAATTCTATTCAGAGTCTAGCATGTCAATTTGGGGTTTCCTGGTCAAGATGAGGTATCTGTGCCTGAGGTTGTGAGATTGAGATTTACTCTTGATCCTAGAAAGACTGACTGTTGGTTTTCTTGTTACTTTTCAATCTCTTGTGTGCAGTTGTTGAGCAGGATGCTTTACTGCAACAGGAGATGGTTACAGTCAGTGAGGCAGGCACCCTTGCTTGTACTGCCGTTCTTCAAGGCATTCGAGCGATTTCAGATCTGCTCTTGGTGCGCTCCGAAGTCTTTCATTGTGAATTTGGGTGGATCTTAATCATATTATTTGGAGAGGGTCCAAGTTTATAGATTTTAATGTCTTTTTGTGCCAAAAGATAGCTGCACACCTTCTATTGTTATTGTGAGTCCAAATTATGCCCAATTTGGAACTTTCAATTAGGTTAAAATTTTCTTGCTACTTGCTACTGGGTTAGAAGCCTTATGTGTAATCTGGGTAATCTATGGCATGCATGTGGATGTAGGTTCCTGAAAAGGCCAAGTTGGATGGAAGGCCAAAGGGCAGGCTGAATATGAAGAGTTCTCAGGTGTACCAGGTAAGTCTAGAGCAACCAAAATAAGGTGTGTTGAGTTATTTTCTTCTTTAAAATGGTTAAGCAAGATCTGCTTTTGTTTGGTAAGATCAAAGAAGATCTCTTGATCCACTGATGTCACCATGCTTGTGTCTCAATTCGGTTGGATGCAGATGTTGCTGCAAGGAGGCCAGTCCTATGTGGGGTTTGGAAGAGGTGAAAGTATTAAGATTGCTTTAGAGGCTGCTTCTTTAAAGTCACCATTTTTACAAGGCTGGCTTGCGGTAAGTTTTCTGTCAACCTATGCTGGTGATTCAGTGTCAATGTGATGCACGGCACTATTTCAGAGAATATTAAAGTTACAAGTTATTGCTTAATGGTATTACTCCTTCGACAACATTGTTTGGGATGAGGGAACACCCTTTCTCAGTGCACTTATGCAATTCTACACCTAGAGCACATGAAGGGACAATGTCCCCTTTGTCCTATTCTTGCCTATGTATTGTTTTGCTGAAGTGCTATTCCTAACATTCTGAAAAAGTTTCTTTGCTGTGTACAAAAAATCAAATTTTCTTCTTGATGTGTGCTTTATAGTGTGCATTACGGTGTTTATGCATTGAATATTCATGACCATTGTCTTCTTGCAGCATATATAGCAAGCCTTGTATCAAACATAATTCATCTACAATTTCGGGTTTGCCTTGTCTCATGTGTGTCTATGGCAAGGGAGGGTGAGCAGGAAGAGCATGGCCCTGTTCTCTGCACATTGGCTAGTGTGGTTCAAATGACTGCCCTAGAGTTTGAAGAATCTCTTTGCTTGCTTCGAAGCCTTGTTGGTCCTAAGGTGGAGGTAGTGTGCATGCCTATCATGGAACCCAGCCTAGGCCCCGGTGTAATCTCTGCAACAATCATCATAACTGGGTATTCTTCTGGCAGTAAAGTTGGTCTTCAGTCATTGCGTGTTCACTTTCAGGTCACATTGCAAGCAGGTCTTTCTCAGAAGGCAGCAGTTTTGGAAAGTGAATATCCTTGTATTTTTTTCTTCAATTACCTAATCTCGAATTGGACTAGGAGAACAATTTTTTTTGGTTTCCTGATACATTGTGCTTGAAGATCACTTCAATGAACAATGCTTCTGAGGAATATCTTGATCAGCATTCTATACTAGTAGAATCACTTGAGCAGGGTATAGATGCAGGCTGAAATTTATGGATAGGTGTAATCCAGAAACAAATATCTCAATGTTGGATTGTTTTCTATTTGTTTAGTCTAAGCTGAATACTTTTGACTCACCAAGCTTATCTGTGTATGCACAGCATCAACACATCCTCCCAGGCACTTCCCAGCCAGCCAAAGGATCTGGTACAAGGATCCTCTGCCTTGAAGAAACATGGCACACCTGAAAATTTGTGGACTCTGAACACACTTCAACTGCCCTGGTCATTGGGAATGCTTGACAAGAGGCATGTTGAGATTTCCTCAGATGTTGGAATGAGTGCACACAGCCCTCTTCTTCCAGTAGAAGAAGGAACTGAAGTATCAACTACTGTTGTCTCGAAAGAGCATCAAGGTCCGTCGATATTATCAAGCTTGAGTGAGGGGACAATGGAGAGCAATGAAGTCTTGCCTTCAGAGACCAAGGGCTGGTCATTGGCATCAAAAGATACAGAGCTGACCACTAACGGTAAATTGAATCAACATTCTCTAAAGTTTTATCAATTCAGTTGTTGTTAATAGAATGGATAAGACTGTCGATAGTGCCTCTAATGATGAGATGATATTGACAGGTTTGGCTTTGGAGGGTTCCATACGTAATGAGAACAATATTCGAGAGTCTCTACAAGATCCAACTGTCAAAGAGAATAAGCACAATTCTCACAAGAGCAAGACTCTTGAAAGGTTGAGTACGAAAGTATCAAAGGAGTTGGAATCAAGATCTATTGAGAAGGGCCATTGCTCAGATGTGACAGGGAAGAAGTTGAACTCTTTCAGTAGTGACACGACTGTGAAACCAAATGCAAAGTTGAACACAAAGCATGCTAAGCCATCCAGCATTATACAGAAAATGAACTACACAAGGTCTGAAGACATCCCTTGGCGAGCCGGTCCAAGCTCAGCTGCAGCAGAAGCCTGGGCAAAGAGCCGAGAAGAGGCTCGGAAGAAATTGGTAACTGAAAATTCTGCGGGAACTATGGAACCTCTGAATGGTGAGGGAGCCCTTGGTATCCACATGGGTATATGGCCCCAAAGTGAGAAGCAAAGAGTAGTGATACCAAAACATCCTTCAATGGAAGTACTACCTGTTGATCCAGCTGCTGTACCAAGAAGTGGGATTGGCTTCCTGCTTGATGTCTACAGATCCATGCTACAGGGTGACAACAAACACAAAGCTGGGGGTGTTGAGGAGACCCTTGTACAAGAATTATCACTCTCACAGCGCGCTGCGTCAATGCTGGTGTGCACTTAAGATTCCTTTCATTTTCTATGACCTTCTCTGATGCATTGTGATTTTCATGATTTATATTTAGAGATGTTTCAGTATCTAGAGATGTTGTATTTGAGGGTGATGGCAGCCCTACAGGACATGCCAATATGAAATCAACTCAGGGCTTGCTAGCTAAGAATGACTTGTGTGTTTGTGTGTTGTAACGTCTTGCACATTGCTTTGCTAAACACTTGTGGCATGCAGGAAAGTGAGAGGAGTCGCAAAAAGCTGACTCCAGTCATGGAGTTGAAACTTGAACAGGGTCTCTACAAGGGACGATGTCTAGCAGGCCTGCCTGATGGCAAGGTGAGGAATTTTTTTATCCCTTCATCTTTTGTTTTTGGGAAAATCTGCGAAGGGTATTATAAAATCTGTTCTTCGAAAATTGATTTCCTTTGTTCGCATAGAAAGGATGGAGGCAATTTATACTTGTAGATGCTGTGCAGTTTTAATCACTGATGTGTTGTTCAGGGTCGTTTGGCTTACAAAGATGGAAGCTTCTATGAAGGGCAGTGGAAGCAAGGGAAGCGAGAAGGAAATGGAACCTTATATTACACTAATGGTGATGTTTTTCAAGGATTTTGGAAGGATGATCTGAAGCATGGAAAGGTAAGCTCCATATACCAAGAGGACCTTTTCCTAAAATTTGAGGATTCAAAATCTTTTGATTTTAAGTTGCGTGCTTCCATTACTAATCTTACACACCAATGTGATAACAGTTGCACAGAAGTTTGTAGCTTATAACACTTGAGAGTCACTGCATACACTATTTAAGTCATCCTTTCCTTCTAAAGTAAAGTGTGTGCATATATGTCATCAGTCATGTATCATGTCTTATTTTGATTTCTTACAGGGATGGCTTTACTTCTTTAATGGAGACCGGCTGTATGCTGACTACCTCAATGGAAGGGCAAATGGAGAAGGTCGATTATACTTCATTGAAGGGGATGTCTTCTTTGGCCATTTTATAGACAATTGGAGGCATGGCGACTGCCTCTACATTGAGGCATCTGGAGTGCGGTCAGTCTTCTGTTCTTTGGAGCTTGATTCATAACTCCAAACAGTGGCCTGTGACATAATTTGCAAGTGATTGTGGTGAATGAATTGTACTACGTGTTTCACTTTTTTCTGAATTTGGTGGACACCAATATTACTATTTCTTTGAAGGGATACATGGCTTTCATCCTTGCTGTTCTCCACACTTTTTCTTTCTTTCTGATACGGTATTTGATTCTTATTTCAGGTGGCGGGAGATGTGGGATTATGGAAAGTTGTTATCAAAAACTTTAAGTGGCAGAGATTCTTCCCAAAGAGCTGGCTCATGACTAGGAGAAGTTGATGTCCATCTAGCAGCTGCAGCTATCACTCATTGGCTGATATGCTGGGTCTTCTGTTGTCTCCAAACAATTGTGCCAATCATGACCTTTGTAGAGCAATTTCGCAATAATGTACAACACTGAATTTACCGTCTATTTACCTGTGGACGCTTTCTAGTTTCAGAAACCATTTTTATATCAATGGAGGATTAAGGCCAGATGAATCTGTTTAATTGATGAGTGGGGCACTTGGACGACTCTCACCTGTAGTTTATTTTTCTGCACCCACCATCACTGGTGATGGGGTGATGTGGACCATTGTGGAATGTCACAATGACTTCTGATATAGTGAAGGATTTACTCTATCTTGTATCTTCTACGAGTATTGAGTGATGTCAGTTGGAAATCTTTGATTTCTATGTGGGAGTTGGCTTGTTTATGAGAAAGTATTTTTTAACTCATTGAGATTGTTTGACTCAAGAATATGAAATATAGCAAGGAACATGGGCACATAGTGGGGGTACATGTTCATCAGAGAGGGTGGAAGAACTGATTCCTATATAGCGTCTGGGGCTTTCTTTTCAATGCCAATAGCACACTGAAATTGAGGTCCGTTTGATATACCTAAATATTATGAGAGATATGTGAATCCTTTCTGATTACTTGAATATTGTGCTATCAAAATATGATGATTTTTAAATCTTTTGATTTTAAATATATATAAATAAAACTAGAAAATAGTGAATATACAATCAAAACAACTGCTATGATATAATATACATTGCAATTCTACTGGAGGATCTTACCATGCAATCTTATCATAGAATTTAACATATTCTAATTTTATAAGAATATTAGTTACTTGAAGCTCGAGTATGGTGGCATTTGATGTGAACTACTCCAAGGAATGTAAGATTGCCTCCGACCCACTATCATCTACTGGGCGCACAGCCTGGGAACTCACCCTAACTCATCCAAAGGCCATATCATGGAGTGACATTGAATTTTATGTGGTCTCAAACCTTCAAGTGCAGGGCTTGGGAAGAACCGGCAGTTAATTACAGATGAACCGGTTGAGTTGAGAAATAACCAGTTGAAGTTGGAGACTTCAGGAGAATTACCAATCATTTTAGAGGAATCTATAGAATATACTTCAGATGAAGAAAGCAAAACCGGAAGATTTCAACATGTAACCGGCTGGATTTAGAATCACTAGGATCTTGACCAACTATGCTCAAAAACTTCCCGGGCACTAGTGTAAAGACATACACGATCGGGCTCTCAACTGAATGATATTTCATTCCCATCCAACTCATGTGGGTCCTTGTACACAATAAATTATTACAAATCGAGAGTTGTGAGGACATGAACATGGTCCTTTAGACCCACCCATTTGAGGTGGGCATTTGTGCAAAAACCCAGTAGGCCATGAGACCCTACCTATTGCATGCTATGTAAGACTCCATGGAGGATTTCATGTAGTTTTTCCATCCATTTGACCGTAAGTGGTGCTTGAGGCTCTCAAGCTCTAGTGTAAAGTGAAGTGAGACAGTCTCAGCATTTCCCACCAATAAAAGCCTTTAGATTTCAGTGGTCATGTGGCCTCAAGTACTGGAATAAAGTTCCCAAGTCTTCCAAAATAACAAGGACTCCACAATGCTCAGCTATAATCATTCATTCAAACACTGCTGTTTGTCACAAACAGAACAGCACTGTCAAGTTTCCATGAAATTATTTACATGATGGCCCTTAACACTAAACACCCCTAGTGATCACAATCACCAGATCATGTTGTCAAACTACGTAAACGCCAGCACAACCCAGTTCCTATCCTTCATAAGCAATGAATGGTTTACTCTCTCAAATTTGTCAAAATTTTGAAAACTTACTCCTACAGACTCACTTTAGTGAGGCTTCTCAACTGTTAGGGTTTAGGGTTTAAGGCGAACTCATCTTAATTGCTGCATACAGAGCAGCACCCAGCCTGAGTGATCCAGCTATAGCACTATAATAAAACAACAATGGTTAACATCCTCAAGATTCTTGTATATTTTTGGAGGAGTTCCAAATAGCACACGAATATGTGCCTCTATCACTTAAAATTTACGAACAGCTTGTCTACACACTAACCTGGAGTAATTTGGTTAACATCAACATGACTTGTGTGGACAATTGGCCCGCCGAAAGTCCAACTCTCTCAGTATGAAGTTTAGATATCTTGAGCGCAATAGAACCCAACCTTCCAATACCCATAACCAGGGGAGAGCAAGGCATATGCATGTTGAATTGATTATTGGTCCCTCCTCAGATGATGGTTTTCCCAAGTATGAAAAGTGTTGACGAAAACGCAACTCCAAATATCATGTAGAGGAATCCTCGATCCAGCACAAATCCATACAAGGATACTCCAGCACGCGCATGCTGAAGATACGTAACTGCATCAATCCAAAAACACATGTTAAGTTAACCTACAAAGTTTTCTACGTAATAAAGGAACTCAGGAAGCAAAATACCTAGAATAGGATCCCATGGGCTTTTGCTCCGTTTGGTCATTTGTTTGGGGAGCCCCAAAAACATCTAGATATTAGATAGCGCCAACCAGTGAGAGAAAGGGGGAATGAAGGGTATGGAAGCTAGGGATACAGCAAGGAGAATCGGGGTAGAGACCTATTGGGTCATGTGTGCATACCTTGCACAATCATGACCATTGAATCTAAGTTGGATATGTAGGCAATGTTGTATATCTTGTGTTCAAACTAGGAGATGCATGTATTTGGTTTCCTTCACTGCTTACATTTTCCTTGAAACACATGGTCATAATCTTGGAACTTACTAGCACATACTTGAACATAATGTATATGAGGACAAGGGAAGACCTTAGAATTGCTATAACCCTACAACCCTATACCCTAACATTCAAGGCATGCATAAGGTAGGTAGGAAGAGAAGAGGAGAGAATTACAAAGTTGAGGAGAGGGAGAGAAGGCATATTTCGCTTGTTTTTGTCAAAATACATGTTTACCGGGTTCACTCTTAGAAGCGAAGCTGAGACTGAACGGAATCTCAAACTCACTACAACACTCTATCAAATTTTTCTCAAAGATCGATTCAAAATGTCTGAAAGCCAATCGATCCGCATTAGCAACAAGAAAGTCCCCTTCCTGAGGATTTGTGTGAAAGAAATCTGATGTACAAAAGTTCCGTGGTATGTATGCTTTGACGTTCCTTGGGATGTTACTACGCAACGCTCACAGTGCCAGATTCCACCAACCTTACGCACCTATCAATTTCGTACATAATCGATCCTAAACATGACCACCTAATTTTATAAGTTCCGTGTGACATGTTATCATTAGTTAAGAGACAGTGTTATCAAATCCTACATGGCACATTGAAAATCAACACACAAAGGTTCCCGGAACCGACCGAAACTTTTGCAATAACCCACCCTTGAAGGACATTAATATAAGAATAAGAAATTACCCAATGCCTGCCGTTTCTGGTAAGCTTCCAAGTCATGAGCCAGCTCCTCCTCCAATGAGTTCCACTCACGACCAGACGCTTCCAGATCCTCCGAAGATGAGCCTCGGTTCAAGTGAGGGTGAGCAGGACCATAAGTGAGTCCACTTCCTTGCGAGGAGCGGTCGTTCAAAGCGCTCGGACTACAGGTTGCGAGAGCGTGCCATTTGCTCACGATTGCCACAATTCGTTGTGCCTTGTGTGTGATCTTCGCAGCTCCCTTGAGACAGAGCACCAGGCCTGTCAGCTGCACCAAAGAGCAGACCTGCATACGTATATACAATTTCTCTTACGAGGTTACTTGTCTTGGTCGAATAACATCCAGATTGTTGGAGCCTCCAATGTGCACATTCACACGAAGAATTTGATGAAAGAACATAAGAAAGTTGCAAATATGACAAGTGACAATACGGTTACTGCAAATAACCATTTGGGTGTGCAGAAGGTGTGTATGGGGGAACCCCAGAGAGGTGCCAGGCTTGGAGCCAAGGGCATGATGGGTGATGGGGGATAATGAGGGGCTTATGAACATGGGCATGGGCATACATGCATATGATGGCCCATGGGCACGCACATGCATGGGGCATATGGGCATGGGCATTGGACATATGGTTGCATGGGGGTTGGGTTGAGCCAGGATATTAAATCATATGCATGAGTGCTATAGGCAGGGACCGCATGGCTAGTTATGCTACAGAAGGTCACTCAATCTAGGAAATGTTCCTGTAGTTCTTTAGGATAGAATATTAGTTGCGAACACAATGAAAATGAGTGACAATACGGCAGTGTGATAAATCATAGTGGCTGCGTTGCCAATCCCTGGGGTTTAACTAAGTGTTAAATCTCACACTTTGGATTAAGTTTCCGTCGGCTGGTTAAAATCTGTCAAGGTTTGAGAGCGAAAAACTGCAGCATCAGAAATTCCAGGTATAACACAGTAAACGGTATGAAGCAGAGGGTGAAGGAATGATCACCGCTAAGTCTCCGGCCCGGAAGAAGTTGATTGTTTTGGCAAACAAGAGGATCTGGAAGAGCGAAGTGAGCTGGCTGAAGACGATGGAAAATAGGGCCAACACCATGAAGAAACGGAAGCGATGACTGATGGTCGTGAGTTGGCTGCGGATCTTCATGTGCTCTTTGAGGATGATAGACACCTCGGAGGTGACCTCCAGCAGCTTGTTGTAGCCCTCCAGTCGCAACACTTGGAGTGAGCACATGAGCCGAAAGAGGACACACATGAAGAGGAAGACGCTCGTTCTATAGAACCACGACAACGCCGCCGCTGTGCACAGCACCATGTTGATCTTTGGGATTTCCGCAACAGAGGGGATCGACACGGTGACGTATGCGTACCACCAGCCTCGGTGCAGCACTTCCACCACAAATGTTGGCAATAGGATCCATCCTAGTAGAGAGAAGGCGCTCTGTCACCACATCAAATATGTGGAAAGGGAACAGATTATTGAGAAGCCAATCTGATGTCAAATATGGATTAGCTAACCGTGAAAGACACCACTAATTTTTTTTTTAAACCTAATTGAATTCATATGGGTCACTACAATCACTACCATCACTACAATCAAGAATTGATCAGTGAGCAGACTCCTGATTAACATTCGAAGCAAGAGAACAGATTATCAAAAAGCACATGAAAGACACCACTGCTTTCAAAAACCTGATTGAATTTGTGGTGGCCACTATTATCAGCCATGATCACTATAATCACTACTATCAACAACAATTGATCAGTGAGGAGGCTCCTCATGGGACATTCGAATCAACCAAGAGTGTAAATGTAATGTGCGGTTCATTTGGCGAGTGCAATTTTTCTTTACAAAACCATTTAGAGATTCCAGGTCTAGGGATTTGAAGAACTCACACGTAGCTCCGATTCATAACCTTGTTGGACTTGAATGGGCTCCTTCACAATCTTGTCCAAGAGAAGAGTCCTTCGAAGCCCAAACGTGTGCAAGATGTGGGAGAGGCAGAGGAACGAGATGGCGGCAAGAAGGGACTCGGAGATTTGCACCAACTTCTCGAACGGATGTTGGTGCCCTTCGTCGCAGTCTTTGCAGTAAACATAGGTGTAATTGAACATGGGTACCATAAATGTGAACACAAGGAAGAGTATTCTGGACCAAATGACTTTAGGAATGGTCGACTGGTCAAGGCCAAGCCAGGATAAACCGGAGCGAAATTGCCTGAGCTCGTCCCTCGGGTTCGACATCATCCTCTTGTACATGATCTTGGCTCTGGCCCTTTTGTCATCCTTCACAGGATCCTCCACATCCTCCACTTCATCCTCTGGGCTCTCTGCAAACTGCACTTTCGTCTCTCTTCGAATCAGAGGCGCTTCCACGTCTTGTTCTTGCGTATCGCCATTCATGGCGATCGACCTTCAACCCTGATGGTGATGCCCCTGAAATTAAAATTGCATTGGAAACATTGAGTAAATCTCGCCATATAGTGCACCAACAGAGCGCACCATGATGCATTTAAATTGAAATGGAGCAGAATTCACACTACCAAGCCAGTAGGGTGAAGTATGCACACAAGCTCTATTGAGCCAATCAAACGAAGAACAACACCATCACAAAAAACACGGAGGAGCGAATTGGACAGACACAGACACAGAGAGAGAGAGAGAGAGAGAGAGAGAGAGAGAGGGGGGGGGGGGGGGAAGGCAAGATCACACAGGCACCATTTCGAAGACAATGAGGAAGACATCATTCTTTCAATGTATAAATCTCGCCATATAGTGCACCTACATACCACAACCATGATGCATTCAAATTGGAACGGGGCAGAATTCAGACTACCAAGCCAGTATGGTGAAGGATGCACAGAAGCTCTGCCCAGCCAGTCAAATGAAGGTGATCACAGAAACACAAAGGAGGAGCGGATTGGAGAGGAAGGAAAAGGCAGATCACACGGACACCATTTCCAAGACATTGAGGAAATTAAAGCAAGGGAGGGTCAGGCATGTGCGTTGCTGATAACACTAAAACCATTCTTTCCAAAGTGTGCAAAGATATGCAAAGACGATCTGCCCACTGTCTCTAAAACCAAGATCGCAACATAAACCGTTTGATGAATTTCTCCACCGACACACTGAAACCATTCGCTCAAATTGGAATAAAGAAGAATTTACACTGCCGAGTCTGCAAGCTCTACCCAGCCAGTTAACCGAAGCACATCATCACAAAAACACAAAGGAGGAGCGAATTGGACAGACAAAGAGAGAAAGAATAAAAAAAAAAGGGGGCAGATCACACGGGCATCATTCCGATGGATGTCAAAATCTGCGCACCTGCTAACAAATGGAGGGCCAGAAAGTTCAACAATGTAGGTTGATGAAAGGAAGGCCACGACTCTTATTTCAATCAAAATATCGAGTGGAACTCCAACCCATTGCCCATCAGATCACCAAACTCCAAATCAAATCCTAACCCAAAATCCTTCACACATGAGGCTCCTCACCAAACCAGCCGTCCACCATCACAACAAACCAGGAACCTCTAAGAGGGCTAAAACCCCTCAAAAAACCTCGAATGCTGAACAACACCAACCTTATCTCGCCCTCGAGGCAAAGGTTCGACGCAAACTTCAACCAGAATCAGCATCCCCATCTGCAAAGCTCCATCGTCTTCAGCGCATTCACAAATGCACCAAAGGCGAAAGATCACGATATGATGATCTTTTGCGAGCTCTTGGAATCGGATCAAGACAGGTTGAGATTCTTGAATGGACTGAGACTCGAAAATCCAACAGCGATCCTGCGTTTCCGTTGCAAATTGCAACGACACCCGCACTCCACTGCCCACTTCTCGAGCGGCGCGGGTCCGCCCGCCGGGGCCCGGGCCGGGGAGCTCTTCCTCCCGAGACCGACCCGGCCCACTGACCCAGCGACCCCCGGATCGAATCTCGCCTCCCGCACGAGCATTTATACGATACTTGTATATCGGACCACTCCGCTCATGCCACGTGGATATATATAGCATAATTTTGGCCCCAAGTCCCGCTGACAGAAATGCCCATTCCTGGACCTTACTTGTAATTACACCGTTTATGGTATTTAATGTCGATTACTGTATTATATTTTTACTCAGTTGGCCCCAAAACCCTAAATGCCCATGGAGGATTGTTTTGCGACCATGTTAACTTTGTGAGATATGGATAGGAGAGTTGGTGGAACGAGACAAGATGTGGACCGTGTATGGAGAAGGACTTCTTTAATCTATCATGGAATGGAAGTAGAATGGAGAAAGGAGCTTGGGCCCGCAAAAAGGAGCTCTAGATTTATCTAGAATTATGTATGATAACCATGTCTTCTTCTTCTTTTTTTGGTTCTTTTTTTGGTTTTGTCCATAAGACAGAGACTATGCATCGACTTCGTTGTTCAAGAGGGAATTTCCTAACCACTTTGCGTTCACACTTGGACGTTGCTTATTCCTGCTTTTTTTTTGATCCAGTTGATTTAATGTGGATGTTAACTATAGTTATGTATATCTAGTTAACTATAGTTGCTCCCTAAAATGTATTGGAAAAAAAAACCAGTTAGCTAAAGTTATGTTGGCAGTTGTTAATTACTTATTTTAAAAAAATTAGGTGATAAATGAGTAGCTTCAATCCTTGACCCACGTTTGAGAAGAAGGTGCACAAAATCCAAGAAAGGTTTGCTCATAGGTACAGTAACCTCCCGCTTAAGTACGCAACTTGAACTTGCGCAGTTTGTGCGTACTTAGCTGGTAGGTGCGTACTTTAGGGTTTAGGGTTTCCCTAATTGCTTGTGTTTTGCTATGGCTGGTAGGTGCGTACTTTAGGGTTTAAATTTTCCCAAATCGCTATCGCTATCACTTCTGTTTCGCTATAGCCGGTAGGTGTGTACTTTAGGGTTTAGGGTTTCCCAAATCGCTTGTGTTTGGCTACAATGTCGAAGAAACCAAACGGAAAGCGTCTCAATGAGCATCAACGCTGCAAAATCATCTCGAAGCTTAGTAGATGAATGCTCCGAGTACATCATTAGTGAAGGAGATGTTAACACTTAGGAATTGAATGTCGGTTTAGAAAACGGAGTTATAATCCATGGTTTTGACTCTCTTTATAAGCAGGTTCTTGACATCGAGGATTAGCTGCTTTGCCCTGAAGTTCAAGCAGAAGCAGAGGAAATATTCGATGACCTTAAAAAATCGTTTGAATCATTTCAGAGCAAGATCCGAGCGGTCGGCCTCAAAGCCAAACGCAAAAAACTTCAAAACTTACGCCAAATGACGATTCACGACATGTTCAACTAATAAATCTTGAACCCTAATTTGTTTGCCAAAAACAACGTACTTAACTGGGATGCGTACTTAAATGGGTGCGTACGTAAGCGGGAGGTTACTGTATAGTAAATAGCCATGGACTGGTATGAGCAAAGTGGACGACTATAGTTGTAGTCTTTCATAAACGACAAAGCCTCACGGTTCTATTGTTTTCTTGTTTTATTTTACATGTCAAACCTTTGCATAACATAATTCAAAACCATTATAATGTTTTGTGGGATTGACAATATTTCACATAATAATCAAGAATAATCCCCACATTCATGCTCAATGTGGGAATATCCCCCAATATTCTATGGAATTTTATCAGTCCCACAAAACATTGTTATGGATTTGAATAATGTTATGTGCATCTTCTCTTTTTACTTTTTTTATATAATATGTTTTTTTGTCCATAATTCCATGAAAAATGTCCTCTTTTCATCAACTACTTTTCACAAAAAGTTAAACCGAATTTAACTTTGTACAAAATCCTATTATAATGTGCATGTGTGCATGGCATGAGATTTTTCTTTGACAACACTTTAGATAACTATAGAGTAATGTCATATATAACTGTTGGTTGAGTTTTTTTCCTCTTTGTTAAGTGTATAATCATAAAATAGAATGAATGAATTTTGTTACAACTCCCACCTATGATTAATTTTCATTGAAGCACAATAGAACTAGAGATCAAATTGCATCAACAAATACACATACACAAAGGCATATGAACAATGTTTGAAGTGAGGTGGTCACCTCCACCCTTTGCCTTGTCTTTTATTGCATTTTTCTTTTTTGGCGCATACAATGCATATGGGACATCTCAACTCCCACCTCCCACATTTCATATGGATTTATTCAAACCTTATTCACTCTCAAACCTCTAACAAACATCATCCTATGACTACAAGTAACCTAATGTTCTACCTTCGACACTTTCACTTTGCGAGTAGTCAAAAGATTACACTTTCATTGCCGTTGATAACGAGAGTTGCATATCATTTGCAAATATCGTATTTTGAATGGCATAGGTAAATAAAACTTCAAATAATCATCCAAACATGTCTCATTTGCCCTTTCTTCACCACGTTGGGGTAATGTGTGATTCTTCTACCATTCTCCAAACACCCTTGAGGGGGTATCTTCGCTCTTCTAAAGGTTGTCCCTCTTCATCAACATGTAAATTGGCTGCATTCCATCAATGCAATTGTCTTGAGGCAGTGGTGTTGAAGAACATCCTTTGCTTGTTGATCTTTCTTTGGTTCTTAAAATGCAACTAGTTTATTTCCCACTTTGCTCTTCACGCTCCTTTGAAAATCGATCAAAAGTAATTTGGAGGATTTGGCCACCCTAACCACTATAGGAGCATCATTTCTTCCACTTAGACACATTTTCAAATCACTCCCACCACTCATAGTATCATTTATCGATACAACATCTCGTGTGCACCAAACACCTCTAAATGTGTTATATCCAACAACTTACTTGTTTGCCTTTCCCTATCGTTGGGAAACATTGGGTTAAGGTGTTCCCTCTCAATGCATGTTTCACAAATCATCGAAGACATGGGCCAAGGAATTTCACTAACACTCATCATGCTTTGAAGTACATGAACACCTTTCCCAAAGGCTCCTCCAAATTCTAAAACCTCTCAAGATTCACTCCCTAACCAACTAGCATTCAAATCTCTAACTTTAGAATTTGCATAAGTGGGTCATAACCCAATGAAGCACGATAAAACCAGAGATCAGATCACATGAGCAAATACACATACACAAAGACATATGACACAATGCTTGTAGTAAGATGGTCACCTCCACCCCTTGCCTTGCCCATTATTGCATTTTTCCTCCTTGATTCATACAATGCATATGGGATATTTCAACTCCCGCTTCCCACAAACCATATGGGTTTATCCAAATCTTACTCACTCGTAAACCTCTAACAAACATCATCCTATGACTACAAACAACCTAATGTTCTACCTTCAACAATTTTGTCTAGAGAAAATCCATAGCCTGAAAACGTTATATAAAATTGTGATGCCTTTGAAGGAAAACAAGCCCTTTATTATATTTGTATGATTGTCTTATGAATTTTTAAAGTCAAAATCTAGTAGATTGGATGTATGAAGTTTGTGAAAACTTTGAACATTAGATTTGCATTCATCTTATTTTATTATAACCATAAACAAATATGTAGAAACGTGAAATGTCTTTGAAACCAATAAATCTAAGTACTTAATCAATGAAAGAAAAATAAAAAAACAATGATTGGGCATTTAGGGCTTAACTTGGATTAACTATACATTTTCTAGATGCCCCCCACATTAGCAATGGCAACAAATTGCTTTCTTTTATTTGTTGATTTTGCAATTCAAGCATATTATGGTCCAAATTTGGAATCTTATATCTCAAATTGCCAACCAAGAGGTTCAACAAGAAGGGGGGGGGGCGATGGTTTAATGGTGGGCCCTCTACCTCCTCTTTTGCATGCCACCTCCAATGTGCGGGCTAAAGGGCTAGGATTTGGCTTAGGATTCATGGCGACAATGTTATTATTGAGGATTTTGGAAAAAAAACCTACCTCTTTTATATTCTTGGTTGATTCATCTTAACTTCATCTCACAATATGAAATCATGGAACAAATGGGATTAAAAAAGTGATATCCAAGCTACAAGAAGTTCCCAACATTTTACACCTTCATCTTACAAGGTTGCCACACATCTTTGGCTCTAAGGTATCTAAATTGTTCGCACTATTTGCTTTCTCTTCCCAACATTTGTGTCATGTGTCATCATCATGTTGGTCGTGAATGGTAAAAAAGAAAGAACGTCACATGGCATGAGAATGTTAAATCCTTTTGGCACGGACTAATAACTAGCATGGTATCTAATCTCTCACTATAAGTGTTTCCCAACCATAACCACTTGATGGATAAACTTTTGTGACACCTACTATGGAAAAATAACATATCGATACAATTTACAACCCATGTATTGTTATTTTAAGCACCAATGCTCTCTAAATCGAGATCAAAGACCCCAAATCAATCCAATGGAATCCAATTGTAATAAATTAACAACAAAATTGGGAGAGCCAAGCTTTTACCCTACCTCCCATGATTATTATTATTGTCATTATTTTTTTGAACATGACCACCTGGCTAGTTTTCCGTCAAGCATAGAGACAATTTCACGGCCGGGAATCGAACCATCAACCACTCTGTTCAGTTCGGGTACCTACCTTTCCACTACCGTCCAACAGTTTAGGATCATCTTGGACCACTCCCCAGATTATGGTCATGAACCAAAAACCCTAAATGCTTCCTATTGGTTGTTTGAAATGTTCAAATGTTGGGACTTGGGACGCATTCTAGTTTCAAATACCTAGCCTTACACGAGTCTAAGTTTGCATGGCCCCACTAAGAACAAATACCGTGTTGGTATGTATACTCCAATTATACAAAAAAACAAAATGTGAATTGTTGTTTCCAAATATACACAAGTTGATGACTTGGAGAAGGATCCACTCGGATATTTTTAGAGAGATGACTTGATTCTGTGTATTATGGGAAGGGCATGCATATTGCTTGTAAAATGTTTAATTGGATCACACCTTTGACAGGTTACTCGCTCACAAAATGCTACTTAAACAAGAAAATAGTAGAACCGTGAGGCTCTGTCCTCTTATGAAAGAATATAATTGTAGTTGTACACTTTGCTCATGCTAGTCCATGGCTATTTGTTGTACCTATAAGCAACTATAGTCAATTAGATTTTTTTTCAATACATTTTAGGGAACAACTATAGTTAACTAGATATATAACTATAATTAACTACATTTTTTTGGCAGGTTCAATCACGATCAACTATAGTTACGAAAGGCAACTAGTTAACTAATAATTGAATCGGTTGCTTAGTTGCCCAAGGTATGCAAGCTTGCATCATCCATGTTAAATCAACTGGACCAAAAATAGCAGGGACATGTAACGTCCAAGTGTGAACATAAAGTAGTTAGGAAATTTGCTCTTAAAACATAGAAGTTGATGCATAGTCTGTGTCCTATAGACAGAGCCAACAAAACGAGATGATAAGGTTTGGTTAAGGTGAGTGCAATGGTGCACCTTTAATGGACATTGTTTGGAGTTCAACATTACTCTATCATGGAGAGGTTTGATGGATAAAAAAAAACATGAAATAGCATTTGAGGATAGTAGCAAATATAAGGGCCGCTTCACATTATGGCCGTGCAAGTCGAGAGGCCGTGGGATTGAATGGCCAAACTTTGTCGAGAGTTCAAAGAAATGGGCTGAAAATAATAGCCAGTAAAATATAGGAATTGGAGCCCTTTGGCCAAGCATAGTGTGAAGCTTGCAAAGGCCAAGCCCAAAGTCCAAAGGAAGAAGGAGCATCCCACTTTATTGCTTGCCCAAAACAACCCCTCCAATCTAATGGCCAAAGTTTTGTTAGTTTTTTTATTCTTTTTAATGAAAAAAAAAAATTGACCGCCTCTCAACCATAGTTTGCGTTTCCAATCCTGTCCAACCCAAACTTCCTTCGAGAGTCCGTCGCCTTGGTCAAAAAGTATTGCAGGCCTTGGACAACTAACCAACTAATTCAACTATTAATTGACTAGTTGCCTTTTGTAACTATAGTTGTTCGCGATTTGACATGCCAAAAAATGTAGTTAACTATAGTTGTTTTAAATTATGTTTGCCAAAAGCTAATTAATTATAGTTATATCTAGTTAATCAAATATGTATTTAACTAAAGTTGAGCGTAGCCTATTCACGGAATTATGTTGTAGTGTTGTAATGTCACCAATGTGTTATTTGTGTTGATGGTGTACATGGAGGTCATTCCAAAGCCCAACATTGTGAGTGATCATATGAAGGCGTTTCTTGATGATCCTCAGTGGCCCGAGCATATTAAAGACCCTCAACCGAAGCAAATCAAGAGGTGAACTTCTTCCAATATACAATAATAATTGGAATTTTTCTAGTTAACTATAGTTGTTCTTCAAATTGGTTTGAATTTTTTTAGTTAATTATAGTTGTTCCCTAAAATGTATTGAAAAAAATATAGTTAATTATATTTATTTTGGTAGTTGTCCAAGGTTTGATGTATTGCCATGTAGGCAGTTTGGAGAGCAACGGCCTTTGGACTTTGGCCTCTAGTGTGAAGGGTTGAGAGGCCAATTTCTTGATTTCTTGATTTCTTGCAATATGATTGATGAAAATCAACGGCCTCTTGACCTTCGGCCATAGTGTGAAGTGGCCCTACTTGAGGAATATGAGTGTTGAGCTTGTTGCTTATGGAAGCAAAGTGAAAAAAAGAAAAGTATTAATCATAAAAATAAACAACTCCAATGTTGTCACTACATGAATTTTGGGTCTTGCTTCATTTTTGAGTTGGTATAAGTCCTTATGTAATTCCAAATTGAGCATTAAGAGGATTAGAGGTCCTGAAGATTCTTGTCTCCTTTCAAGACGAACACATTGAACAAATGCATACAAGCCAATTGGGTTTACACAGGGTTCGTTGAAAATATCCAATTCACCCATATACCACCACTATGATTGGGTGGACCATAGGTGGTGTAGTGCACTTGGAGGTGGAGTGCTAGGATGGTCACCATTTGAGTCCTACTATGACCTTAGGCAACTTAAGCTATGATTTCCCATGAGGTTTAGGTTAAGGCCTTGGGTTTAAGCCACCACTGTGAGGTGAACATTATATAGGTTTGTGAATTAAAAGTCACATATGACCTATGATGTGTTTTTCTTGTTTATATTTACATCTCATAATTGGATATGTACTATACATAACAATTCACTATAGGTCATAGTTATGATAGGCACACTTACCTTACTCTCCTAAAAAACCACGATCTATTATCCAACTATAATACAATGGTTGTAACTTATTAGTGCTTTTTCCAAGACAATTTAATTAAAGTGACATTGTCTTATGTATGGGGCTTGGGCAAGAGGGAATAATTGGACACAAGTGTACCCTCTTATTCATCCAACGGGTAAAACTATGAAATAACATTTTGTTGTGATTTACCTATATTATCTAAATTGGCACCAAAATTTGAAATATTTCAAACTATTCTAGCAAGACATGTGTGAATTGAATCGACCCCAAAACTAGAATGGATTTGATGAAGGGTGTGTGAGAGGTACGCTAGCATGGAAGATACCTCTCACCTTTGGTGCCTTGAGTACCTCACAAGCTTCGTGCTTTTGGCCTCCTATTGTGGAATCAAACTTGCCCACCTATGGTCCAAAGTAAAGTCTAATTTATCAGGTCAAGGTTTGAGTTTGTTATGGCACTACACTAAATATAAAATTAGTGTGGTCTTATTGAACCATGTTTATTGTCTTGCAATCACGAGAGGACAACTCGAGGGGACAATTACAGAGGGTGTCATATGACATTCGGTGCTAGATGACAAGTTGTGAAGACCACTCTAATTGATATAACACATCAATCCTTAATGATGCTCGGAATCAAATGAGGGTATCTCCCTACTTGGCAAAAAGATCCCAAGCATTGGCAGGTGTTAATAATAATAATAATAATAATAATTTATCCTCAAAGTTTCTTGAAGGCCATCACTTAATGTTCCATAATCTCATGATGGGCGCAAACACGGGAAAGTGGACGGCTCCTGATCCCTGACTAGTGTTCAGTGAAAGTGATTCAAAACTATGCACTAACTTTGAATTTTGTGAAGGAAAAATTCACAAACATTTTAAAAACATATTGATCTACAAAGCCAAGCAAATTATGATGAATTTTTTTTCCAAAAAAAGTCTACATTTTTTAGAAGATGGTGCAAGTGCAAGTGGGTGATATTGAACAAGTGATTATCTAAAATTTGTTTAAAGTACGATAAATTTACATTAAATTGATGGTTTTCCACAAAATTTTGTGATGATGCCCTCAAGTAGACAGTAAATCCAAGGAATATGAAAGAAAATCCCAACTTCAAAATAGTTAAGGTCATGAAATCTACATCCGAAACCAGACTCGATCATTTGTTTTTGAGCATCAATTTTGATGATAAGGATTGAAGATCTCAAATTCATATTCTACATTTGAGTATTCAACACAACAATAGAGGTCATCATGTTAAAAAAGTCCAATTTAAAACACACTTTGCTACTACTTTTAGGCCTTTGACCCCCAAAAAATGGTTTTAGTATATCGGAGCATTCTTTTGGTCCATTTTACCATGCTTGCACTTTGATGTGTATGGTGGCCAAGGATGTGTGATGTCCAAGCCACCTAAACTCATGCATTTGGAAGGTAAAAACATTGCGAGCTATTCTACAACACGCGGCAGTATGGCACAACTCCAAAACTGGCATGACGAACCCCAAATCAATATAGTGAAGTTTATTTGGAATGAATTGGCTTTCAACATGTTGAGGACCCGTTTTTACTGGAGGCCCTTCATCACCGATGGATGAGTTTACAAAGAATGCCACAAACCCAACTAAATGTTTGTGGTGTCTACAAAAACTCATCCATTACAAAGGTGAAAAACTAGTGCAGTATTCTATAGCCTAAAATTGTTTTTTTTTAAAGAGAGGATATGACCATACAAATAGCATCATAGTCTCCAAATTAGTCACATAGGACTCAATTGGAATGTATCAACCTTCAACATGTAGGGGACTTGTTTTCTATTAGAGCCCCTTTATCCATGATATATGATTTAACATTACATATGTTTATCTTATATGGTGCAATCCAATAATTCCAATGATTTAAATCACTTGTACACAATTGTGAACATGGTTAATTCTACTGTAAGCACCATTTTCAATCTTTTAGAGTTGTGGAAAATATTGAGCTAGAAAGTATGCACATCAACGTGGTGTGGGTTTGGACAAAAACTTTCACAACGGAGAAACTTAAATCCTAGAATTCGTGACAATCATGTTAAGAGGTTTGGTGAAAACCTATCCTTAAAGGATTTATATATTACTCCCCCCAACTTAATCTCACTAGTAATTTGGAATATTTGTGTCATTAACATGTCAAATATGCTTTGAAACCTTCCCAAAATTGTACCTTCAACGTACATGGTTGTCTCAAAGCAGTGGTCCATCAAAGCTACCTAGTCGATGCCCCAATACCTTGAGAATTTTGATAAAATTTGGGCTACAAGAGGCATCATTTGCACTTGTAGCGCGGCTAATATTGCATGGCTTCCTAACTCATTTCAAGTTTGAACGAGGGGTGTGTTAAGTTGTGTTTGGAGTGAGGCATTGGCATGTGCTTGTGATGCGAACTTGAGCATTTATGCTTGCAATCCACTTGTGGAACTTGTGATCATTGCCAATGTGGCAATATTGACTCCTTTGTAAATAGTTTATAGTTGATCCGAATCTCCGATGCAACTCAATATTGAGTTTGTATTTGTAGTTAGTGTCTTCCTTATGGTCACCCTCTTGAACCCACTTAGATTAATATTTGGTGTGTTTTCACTCTTTTAAGGAATCACTTCCATTTGACTTGTAGATACCATTCTAATTATGAAAATTAATTTTAATAAACTTGAACATCACATATGATACAAAAAGACTCTATGGTTTCAAGCTCAATTTTATGTCAAGTGTGTGTTGACTTAGGGCATGTTTATACGAAAGTCATTAGATCATAGCTCTTGAGAATTCTTGAATTCTTATTGGTTGAGAGTGTTACGGGTTTCGCTTTAGGTTTACATGAGAATAGTTTTGGACCATAACCCATAACATTTTCAGTGGATGAAAAATCTACATGGAATCCCACATGGCAAGTATGGACAATGTTGACCGAGATTGTAGGGAATTTTTTCGGGACAACTCTTGAAGGTAGGCCAGGTAGGAAGTGCCCATGACAACTTACCAGAAAATACATATTCTAATGCTATTCATGTTAAATTTAGACATGAGTGTTGGAAGTACTGCAAAAAGTTGCTTAATGTTCATTGTCCAAAACCTAACCTTTGTGTTCAAGACAATGACATTTAAATGAAGTCATGTTACCCGGGGGTGGACACTTCATTGGAAACCTAAATGATGTATGTGGGTGACTATGAAATAAAACCCCCCTATATATGGGAAATTTATAGAGAAAACAACGTATATGTACTAATAGTAGGCTAAAGAGTAAATTCATGTATTTATACCAAGCTCTCAATTAAATATAATAATTGCCTCCACTATATACTCAAAATATAAATCATGAAATAAATAGACCTCTATTACATATATAATCCACTTTCCATTTCCAATGAGAAAACCACTAAACATATATATTTTTTCTCCATAGGATATAACTCATAATAATCTAACCCTAAAACACACATCAGTTCAATATAATAAGGTAAATTGGATGAAACAAACACATTGATTGTCATTTTTCCTCTAACCTGTAGGCTCCCCTTTTAAACATCTACCTCTACTTCAAAAATATAACAATTTTTTTCTTCTATAAACACACTAGAGAAAAGAAAGCCTCCCCAAGGTATGTCATGTACGCTAGTACCTCAAATAGTACCCCTTTCTACACTCACGTTAGTTCGTCCATGGTATGGAGAGTCCACCTCCCATGGGGCCGGGTAAATGCCTTGTGTTCACATGCATCACCCTCCCATCACTTATGTTCTCTTTCTTCTTGAATTCTTTGCACCACTGTGGGTTGTGGATTTGGCTCTCGATCATGCACTCTACATCAAATTCTAGGAGGAGTGTGGAACGAACTAATGAACTTGGTGTGTGGAAGAATCTGTCATGCTGGCTTACTTGGAATCTTGATCTTGTGTTCAGACATGTGTAAAGAGAATGCCAGGGTCATTCACTCATGCTTTTGTTCAGCATAAGTTAGAATTACATACAATAAGTTGGCAGAAATCAAGCAATCTATGCATACCTGAACCTTTGATATGTTTTTGAACTTTGTCATTAATTTCCACTTTGACAGCAGCTAGGTGGCATGTAGCTTCAGACGGGTTAATGTCTTTGTGGTTCCAGGCGTCTCAACCTAGCCTAGTTGTTACAGAAGGAGAGAGATACTGCAGGCTCGGGTTTTAAATTGTGGACTTGGAGCTTCAGCACAGTATTACGATTTGCATAATGAATTCTGGGCTTGACAATTTGAGTAAGTGGATCCTGCAATTGGATGAACTGAATGTATGCGACAGTCGTCCTAAGTACTATTTGAGCAAGGAACCCGAAACTTTGACAGAAATATGGACCGTTTCTAGACAGAACTATGATATTGTTAGTTCTGAAATACATGCACCAACTTGGACAGACATTCGAGTGTGGTGCTTGAAAATCAAGAGCTTCAGAAAAGTACCATACTCAAATGTCTGTCTGAGTATGTCGATGCATATATTTCAATACGAGCATTATCACTTTTCTGCCAACACTTTGTACAGTCTTGGGTCAAATTGTGGAGATGGACCTTCACTTTAAGTAGTTATTCTGGACTTACAACTGGGTAATGAAATCCTGCAATTGGGATCAACTTTGCATATAACAGCCGCGTGCAGGATTGTTGTTATGCAATCTATCCATAACCCTCGTTTCACGCTTTGTCGTTAATTAATCCCTCACATCGACAGCAGCGACGCGCAGGAACCTACACTAATTTAGAGTCTCCGCAATTGCAGGTTTCTCGACATAACGAGAAACAATGATAGGGGAGAACCGGCAGTTCGTTACAAATGAACCAGTTGAGTTTGAGAAATAACCGGTTGAGTTTCAAGACTGCAGGAAAAGTTACCGATCATTTTAGAGGAATGTATAGAATATACCCCAATTTAATAAACGAAAACCGGAGGATGTCATCAACATGTAACCGGTTGGACTTGCAAACACTCGGATCTTAACCGATCATGCCCAAAAAACTCCCCGATCACTGATGAGAAAGGTAAGTTGGGTTCGATCGAATGTGGACTTGGAGCTTGCTTCAGCACAACATTACGATGTGCATACTTAATTCTGGACTTGCAATTTGCGGTAATTCGACCCTGCAATTGGATCAGCTGCATGTAACAGCCCGCGTTGCATCGTTCCTAATGTCCCCTGCGTCTTGTGGGTAGTATGTGGAACCAACATAGGTATACATGCAATTCAACACTTTGGTGCCAAAAATGCTATTTAATTCTTGTTGAGGTGATACATGGAGTCTTGCAGAGGTCCCGATTATGAGTACAGTGACACCTTTGCTCAACAATTTGGAAACTAATTTGTGCTGAACCTGCTTATCACCCATGTGCAGAAGTCGAGCACATTGATGGAGTCTTTAGAGACGTATTTGTCATAGGATGATGTTTCAATAATCTGGACAACGATTTGTATTATTAAATAAATCTGTGATGTCACAGTCTGAGATTGATGTTCTGGGTATTGTAATAGGTGATTTGAAATATTGATTTATACCTGTCCTTACTAGAAGATCATTCACCAGCAGATTTCAAGTCGTGATTACAATGAGAGATGCTGCAAACATCCATTGGATTTGTGTTGTTTAATGGACTTGATGGTGATTACCATCCTTAATCTTGGCATATTAGGGTGTCAAGTGTCACCATCTTTGGCAATACTAAATTGCACAAATGCCAAGCCAAGCTTGTTAACCGACATCCTGAGGTCTAGCGGACATTGAGCCTCCTCCTACAAACTTTAAGGGGAGGTGGATAGGGGTTGGGGCCCAGATCTGGACAACCCAAAAATAAAAAATAAATAAAAATAAATAAAAAATCATATCTCGACCGAAAATTGTTGCTTGCTCTGCCCGACTTCGGAAAATAAAATTGCCCTTGCATTTTTGAAGGTTGCTTGTCCATATAACCGATATTGAGTGCACTTCATCTTCAAGGTCCAATTAATAACCATATTAGGAGGTAATTGAGTGCAAGGCCTAGGTTTCTACAAGTATTCATAGACATTCAAACTAATTAAGCCTGATTAAGTGCAAGTAAGTGCATTTAGCCTAATTAAGAGTAATGAAGCCTAAACAAGTGTATTCAAGCACATCATTCCTTCTACTTTCACAAAGCACTCATACACATGCAAAACATATTAAACATACTAAAATAAAACACTAATTTTAGTTCTATTTTAGAATGAAAAAGACCCTTTCAATGGTAAGTCACAAAAATTATAACCTCGGTGCTAATGAGGATTTTGTAATATTTTTGACTTTCAAATTAATTACATGCTTTATTGACAATTTCACTTCAAAAATGAAATTATATGGGTTATATGGACAAGCGGCCTTCAAGGGTGTAAGGGCAATTTTATTTTTCAAAGTCGGGCGGATCGGGGAGCAGTTTTCGGTCGGGATTGAAAATTTTAGATTTATTTTATGGGGGCTACCCAGAGATGCCGGATCGTAGGCCCCGGCCCCTATCCACCTCCCCTCGAAGGTCGTAGGGGGAGGTTTAGCGTCTGCCTTGGGGTCTTGGGACACATGTATTTTCAGGTGTGGCCAAGAAATGTGATTGATCCTCACTTCAAGTTATTATGCCAAGCCATCATGCAAGTCTCGACAATTTCACTTAAAGATAGATGGATCTTAAATGGTCATTTTTTTTCTTCAATTAGCCCACTTCTTTCAGGATACGACACATGTGATTGGTACAAGATGGTTAGCAAATCCAAATTGAGGTCATAGCCACTATCCTCATAAATTTGGGAGCTCCGATGAATCTCGTAGTCATTAACAAAGTGAAGATTCTCATGCTCATTGTGTTCAGGCTAGCTTTTGGCATCAAAAATTTACTGTAATTTCAATTTAAGGAATAAAATTGCCAAAAAAAATTATAGTCCTCCTTATTTTTATCTTCCTAAATTGCAAGTTTTTACACCGCCTTATACTTCTCCAGATTGGTGCAAAATCTCTTAAGTGATTAGTGATGGACGCCTCCACTCTATTAAGTCTAGATTGATTATCATATTTTGAACACATCGTCCAATCTCTATTGAACACATATCCTTTTGGTAGATGTTCTTTGAGCCACACCTGACCACATACGACTCAAATATAGGTGTCCAATTAAGAAAGGTAACCGAATTAGGCACGTCTACCTTACACTTGCAACGGGCGGTCTAGGAAGCTAGACCCCTGGCCTACTATGATGTGGGTACCAGTCATGGTATGCAGTAGTTTCCGTGAGATAGAGGCTAATGTCAACTTGATGGTCCAATTGAAAGATACACTTGAGGCTCTCCGATACTACATTCTCAACTAGTGATGGAAATTTATCTCTATTGGGTTATATAGAGGGTATTCTAACACAATGTGTGCCTCGTTTTCAATTGCATTATGGGAGCAAAAGTGACATAATTTATTATCTCTAGAGATAGGGATAGTCAACCATCGATTGGTTTCAATGGTAAGTCTATGGTTCAAGGTGCAGTCAACGAGGTTAATGATTCTCCGTTTCATGTTTTTGTTCCATGATAAGAATTACATCTCCTTCATAGACAAGTTACATCTCCTTTTCAACCCACTGCACCTCATTGTAGTCTTCTTCTTTTTCTTTTTCTTCAACTTTTTCTTTTTCATTTTTTTTCTTCTTGTTTTGGAGGGGGAGGGGTGTCATAGATGTGTCCATAAATTAGGTCAACTATGTACATCGTGTGATATTCAAGAATCTTAGTGCTAGTTCTCTTCCACTAAATGTATATAAATCTATGAATTTGTATATTAAAATCTACCATCTTTGTATATTGTAGATTTATGGTCTACCCATCTACAATGAAATGTATTGTGGACCAAATGAAAGTCATTCATGTCGGAGGTGAGGGGAGGAAAAAAGAAAGATAAAGAAAATGGGATTCAAATAGTCTTGAATTGCTTAAATGCAAAGAACATCATATATTTCGAAGCACAAATAACACAATATTCATTCAAATGAGAGTTTTCCAGTCAATTAAGAGTACATAAAGTAAACTATTAATCCAAGAATGAAATGAAAACCACTGGAAAGTTGTAGAGTACGAGTAAAAAAATAACATTTGATTTTCCGCCGTAGTTTCCATTAAAATGAGAGTATGTTAAGCTGGGAAATCGACTCATTTAGGTCGACTCAACCTAAATTAACAACATATTGTCCTCATTTAAGTCGACTCAACCTAAATTGACTAACATATAATCCTCATTTAGGTCGACTCAACCTAAATTGACTAACATAATTGTCCTCATTTAGGTCAACTCAACCTAAATTGACAACATAATGTCCTCATTTAGGTCGACCCAACCTAAATTGACAAAATATTGTCCTCATTTAGGTCGACTCAACCTAAATTGACGAACATATTGTCCTCATTTAGGTCGACTCAACTTAAATTGACTAACATAATTGTCCTCATTTAGGTCGACTCAACCTAAATTGACAACATAATGTCCTCATTTAGGTCGACTCAACCTAAATGAGTCAATTTCCCAACTTAACATACTCTCATTTTAATGGAAACTACACGTCTGAAGTATAATCTAGTATTTATCAACCTAACATGACTTTTAGGTGTCCAAATGGCCAATATTATTTTGAGAGGATCCCACCCTCTCAAAATATTGAATATCGTGTTAAATCATTAATAGGGGGGGAGGCGCCTCATCCCATTAGCAAACCGCATGAGAAAATCATAGGGTCCATTTAAAAGATTTGAGGTGAGTTTTATGATACTACCAGTTTTATCATAGCCCCCAAGATATGTTTGGGCCGCTTCTCACTATGGCCAAAGGTCGAGAGGTTGTCGATTTCGACCCTAAACCCTAAACTGACAAGATCTTGGCCGTTAGATTGGAGGGGTTATTTTTGACAAGGAATAAAGTGGGATGCTCCTTCTTTCTTTGGACTTTGGGACTGGCCTTTGGAGGCTTCACACTTTGCCCGCCCAAAGGCTCCAATTCTTATATTTCATTGGCTATTTTCAACTCATTTCTTTGTACTCTCAACAAACTTTGGTCATTCAATCCCACAGCCTCTCAACTTGGATGGCCATAGTGTGAAGCAACCCTTATACTAGGTACACCCTAAACTCTATAATATCAACCTCCATAATGTCACACACTCTCTAGTATCCCAAAATCCTAGGGAACGGATGTTCGTAGTTCAAATCTCACTTCTTATTGTCACATTTATCTCCCTTATATCACGAAATTTGTTATTAATGCAAACCACCCAAGAAGTCAACCCACACCCTCGCATTACACCATGTGTCAACATGTGGAGTGTCACCACCTTATTCTTATTCTTCTTCTTATGCCACTTGTTGAATGTTGGTGCATGTGTCCGCCACATCGCGTAGGATAGCCAAGTGGAGTGGACCACACTAGTGTAGATCATGGGAGAATGAATTCAAATTGTCCTCACATCTCCTTTTGTGTTATTCCAAAATATCACATGCTACAATAATTTGATAATATAACGCATCCATGTTAGCACTACAAAACTCCGTAATATCACGTGCACATTGGTTGCCACATGAGTGATACTATGGAGTTTAGAGTGTATTTGAAAAAACATAGGGCTCCTTCAAAAGGTGAATTTTAGAAAAACCATATGTTATATACCATTGGAAACTTGAATGATGGTGTTGGCTTATGATAATATCAAGTTTTTAAAAGTAACAAAGGATGCTTACGTGAACAACCCGTACACCATTCTAATTGAAAACGTGTCTAGTTAGATGAAGATGTAGGTGGTGGGAAGATGGTGCGGACTCTAAACAATAACATTGTTATTTTGTTTGAAACATATAGGTGCGCTTATTAGCACATTACATGTGTAGCTTTGATTTTACGTGAGGGTCCTCTTCCAAGTTTGTATTTCTATATATAGTTCATTTATAAAAGCCCAAATGCCCCAATATTTCATTCCACTTATAAATATTCTTATAATGGAAGAATATAATATAATAAATGGATCAATTTTAAGTCTGGGTCACTTTTGACATTTTCGCCTCAAAAAGGATGAATTCATTTCAAACATCTCCTTATGATGTCCATAGTGGGGGCTAGGGATTCGTGATGTCTACATCATCTCGTCCATTAGCAAGGTGAAAGCATAACAAACTATTTTATAGTCCAAAATACAAGTATTTTAAGGTCATTTGACTTCAAAAGTGCCATTAAAGATCCATAATTATTTTTGTAGACTCCTACTAAAATTGAAACAACCTTGTAGGCAACTTGTTTTTACTCCATTGCTTATCCCAATTAGTGCATGTTATTGTTCGGAGTTACGCAATGCCAATCATCTTACTTATAAGATCAATTGTGCTAATGAAAGTTCAATAGGTTTGTTCTGACATTGTAGGACATTAATTATTTTGCTTGGGAGAAAATTACAATCTCATTAAATAGTTATAGCACTTTTTATCTCTAAATAGTAACACACACTAATCGGGATAATGTGTGTAGAGCCCCTTCATCCACAATGGATGATTTTTACATAGACGCCACAAACCTCAAGCCCATAATGGGCCTATTGAAACATTGACTACATAATTTAAATATGAAGAATGGGGGGGGGGATCGTATAAAACACTACATTGACTATCCCAATTAGTGCATGTTAATATTCGTAATTACATGATGCTAAAACTATTCAATGAGAATGTTACATGTTACCAAGGAAAGTCATTTATGTTCTATAATGTCCAAACAACCCATTGAACTTTTCATTAGTAGAAATTGAACTCCTAAGCAAGGCATTATTGCACTACGTACCTGCAAATAGTAGCACACACTTATTGAGATATCAATGTAGTATTGACTACACTACATCATTTATGACATTTAGTGTCACTTGCTATTCGGAGTTGCACAACACCATAACCATTTACCGAGAATGCAAAACTTTACCAAGCAAAGTCGTTTACGATCTATAATGTCCGAACAACCTATTCAACTTGTGTTAGTAAAAATCAAAGTCAAGAGTAAGAAGTTATTGCACTCCGTAATTCCATATAGTAAGTGACACTAAATACCATAAATGGTGTAGGTAGTCTTGGATGGTTATAAACACTTGGGTTTGTATTCAAGCATGATGAAATGTAACTTTCATATTAGAGCTAAATAAGATTGTTTAAAGACACAACCCGCAAGACTACTCTACAAATTCATATATTATTTTATCTTGACTCCAAGATGCATAAGGGCCGGTTTACATGGGGTCCCAACTCCCAAATCACTTGAGGTCAATTTGTGCAATTCAGAGCATGGAAGTTGGGACTTACCTCTTCACACATGGTCCCAAGTCCCAAGTATGACATGGATGCCTACATGGCAACACTTTTTGGAGATGAGGCTTGGGACTTGTGTTGAGAGTTGGGTCCAGCTCTTTGCTCGACCCAACTCTCAACACAAGTCCCAAGAATATTTTGCATAAAATAATAAAGATCTGCCTTTTATGATAATTAACAATATTTTAGTGGTTTCTCGAGGCTTGAAAGTTGGGACTTGCTAACATTAGTGGGTACCATGGAGTTGGGACCCCATGTGTACCAGCCCTAACCCCAACACTTCAATTTGTGATGTGTTTATATAGTTTTTTATTCTTTGTACAACCCATGCATATAGAGGCCAACTCACATGTCGAAAAGAACAAATATAAATCATGAAATAGGTGAGAATAGTCTTCAAATTATTTCAACTATTCCACACTCAATAGCGATTGTAACTGGGAAGACTTATGTATTCGATAAAAAGATCAACAAACATGCATTTCTAATAACCATAACTAAAACAAAGGGAAGTTCGATTTCCAATCTAGTTTTTTTCATGATGTTTCATCATAGACTTGTTAATGCAACACAAGCCCCGTTGTGTAAATCTAACCGGTAAAAGTCGGAGAACAAGTCCAAAAAACTCGCCCAACACCCACATACCCTAAGTACCTTGTAAGGGAGCTTAACCTTTGTGCTCCACAAAGAACATTTCATCAATGTAAAAGGAACCCATTATACTCAAAGTATACGGTGCTTTTTCTTATTCAAATCACATTTAACTAGAGAGGTTGCCTAAAACTCGTATGTACCTCGGGCGTTCATGATAGTGCATCAATCATTCTTCGTCGTTATACATCATGGTCGCCTTTCCCGCCCTCTAATCTCGAATCTCTCCCTTTGGTGTCTTCATCATATGATGCATCAATGTACATTCGCCATCATCACACCACATTGCACTTAAGAAGGCTCCCTCTCACTCCATCTTACGTAAGCTAGTACAATAGAGGGCACTCTATTCCTATTTCACCTTCACTAGGGTCGTAATTAATGAATGTATTTTCGTGTTAGATTCAAGTTGGCCACAACCAACATATGAATGACGCATGGTAACTTCCGTGGAGAGTATAATCAATTTGGGGTTGGAAGAGATCTAACTTAGAATGCCCCTTTCTACTAATGAAACCCATTCTTGCTCCTCCCATCGCCTTTTGGTGTTTTACCCTCGAGGTGTGGGGGATTGACCTTGTGTCAAAGTAGCTTTATAAAGTGCACTTTGACCTAATTTAGAGATGGCTTCTAAAGAGGAGCTACATAACATTACTAAGCTACATGATGGTTTTTTTTTTTTTAAAAGGTTGTGATTATAGAAAAAAACTTTAATGGTTTACGATTGCTTGTCGAGAAGTTTGTAGTACACAACATGAGTACCCTTCATGATGGAGAATTCTGAAATTAAAGGAGAGTTATGCTTATATGATACTTGGTCCCATGGACCACAACCGAGCATTTGTGTATTGTTATGTGTGGAGAATGCATTCAGGTTTAGATTTTTATGAGTGGAATAAGTAATGTTGGCATTGATTGTCGCCATATCATTTTTCTTAACCTCTTCTTTCAAATTTTGAAAAGAATTCCAATAAGATTTGAAATCATTTGAACTTTGGGCTGTGGGCGGGGGGTTGTGTGCTTCATTGCATGTTGAAACTACACTAAAATATGATATTTAGTGTCACCAATTCTAATTGTCTTGCTCAATACTAATTGTAAACTGCGGTGTAGTGTCGCCAACACTAAATGTTAACCCAACATTATTTGTCATTCCTTGTAAAAAAATTTCAAGGATTATAGATTTATAGTGTTGCAATTACTGTCACTCACCGAGTGATTTTTCATCCAAATTTCAATCACCCATGACAATATGTCATCACAAGTTGTTGACAAGAGAAGGTAGGGTTTTGGCCAATGGATGAACTCATCCATCATCCATGACAATTTTGTGTTCACTTATTCATAAGAAGTGTCATTCAAAAAGTTACCATAGTGACATAAAAAAAACCATATGACACTAAATATCATATTTAATGTACCATTTAGATAAATATGGACTTTTCGGCCAATTTTGCACTACACTACCATCGCATGTTCACTACCGGTATAATATCTCCATTACGATGTCAAAGGTCTATGCACATCATGTCCATTGCCTTTTAATACACCTTCACCTACATTATGGCTACATGACAAAATAAATACGTTGGTGCATAGGAAGAGTACTTTCTTGAGCAAGGACCATCAATATTTAGTGGGAAAGTGATGCCACTTCATTTCTTCATGCCTTAAACCCGGATTATAGTGTAAACTCCTTAACCTCATTTTTTTTGCTTTCAACCACTAATAGCCCACCACACTTACTGGTGCGGTCCACCAGTGAATGGTGAGTACCAACACTAGTTACATCAAGTGGCTCTCATTGGCTAAACCCACTCTAAAAGTGGGCCTTGCTAGTAGGAACCGTTCACTAGTGGTTTGCATTAGTAAGTGTGGGTGGGCTATGAGATTGCTTAGATTTGGAGTTTCTCTGGTCTTGAACCCTACTAAGCCACCATTGGTCTCAACGTACCATATTAGCTCAATGTTTTTGAATGGAAGATATCAACAATTAACATCAATCAAATGATCTACTTGTGAGACTGTGGGTATCAAAATTGTAATAACGGTCAAATATTGATATTTTTGGTGGGTGTGTCAAGGTGAGTGAAACTTTGCATATCCAAGTTATTATTTGGATCAATATCAATCTAAACCATATTGATACTAGAGTAATGTTGCCTAGAAAGTTCTTACAATGGTATATACTACCTTAGTCCCATGGCAATTTCCATTTTTTACTAAATTATTATAGGATTTGTAATTTTTTGAATTATTCTTTTAAAAAAATCCATTTTGTAATAAAAAATGAGAATCTATATAATCTTCCGCTTATCAAAATGGAATCTTTGAAAAAAATTTAACTACTATGTATTTGACAAAGATTTGTTAAAATTGTCCTAGGTTCTAGGACTACAATATAAGTACCCACATGATATCGAAAACAAAAATACCATCAAAATACCCACACCCACTTGGTATCAAAAGGTGTGAAATCTTCATAATAGATACCCAAATGTTATCAAAAGTAGAGTATACCATACCAACATTGATATGACAAATCCACCCCTGACAAGTACTCCACTACATTGATTATTCCAATTAGTGCATGTGGTACTAATTTCCGAAACATGCACTATTTGCCAAGTCTCAAAAAGAGTGAGGGATGAGATTTTTATTCAGTGATACTAAATTCATGAATATATGCTCATTCACCATACATTTACCATACATTGTTTATGGTATTTAGTGTCACGTGCGTAATAATGCCACTTACTCTAGTTTGAGGCATATGCTAGGTGACACTAATAACCAACAACTTCATCATTAGTGTCATCTCGTACCACTCGGTGTTCAAGTTAATTTACTAATATCTTGGCATGAGTATGTTTAATAATGCTACGAGGTCTATGCTTATGTTACGCAATGATCTACATGTTGACTAAAGTGTACACAAATGACAGTTGGCATTAGTATGCTCAATAATAACTTCCCCATACATAATAGAACGTAAAACTATCATCTCAAGTATCTCAATGTGCTATGCTAAAATGGCCTTATTTTCCACTTGAAAAAGTTACTTATGTTGACGAATAGTATCATATTGACATTCAATGGACACGACGCTTTTAGACCTCTAGGCATCTAGTTTAGGCCTTTTGCAAATAGTGTGCGTGACACTGAATACCATAATTGGTGTAGTGCGTGCTCCGAGGTGTTTGTAGAGCGATAATTATCAATTTATGCAAACACATGCTTGTCAATGACTAGTGCCATGATGAATAGTGCATGTACTTTGAATGAATAGTTTTGTTATGTATAGTTGTTTTAGTGAATAGTGTTGGGATGAATAATGCTTCCTAGATATTTTGGTGGCACTAATTTCATAGTGTAAAGGGTCCGAGATGACCCTAAACTACTAGATGATGGTGGAGAGATACCCAAATCTCAAGGAAGAGGTCGGCAATTCGATTTCCAGTTGTGAAATCTCCTCTCTACTTGACGGAAAACTTGCCAAGTGGTCAACTGCCTCTTGTGCTTTGGCGCTGGCATGTCGGCCTTCTGTCTCAAAAAAAAAATGAAAAATGAAAAACCATAGCATAAAGATTTTTTGTACCACCTTCACTAACTTCCCACACAAACTATTCGCCCTCCCTCACCAAGGGTCCAACCGCACATCCCAATGAAGGCTCTAGTTAGAGTAAGTAACCACTTAAATAAGTCATGTTGTGGTTGCGTTGCCTACTTAAGAGAGTTAGCTATTTTATGAGGTTGCTAACCTATGTGAGAGCTAATCTATCTCATGGCTGCACAACTTAGTTAAAATTAAGGTTCATATAAATGTTATCAAAATAAAAGTTAGTTAACTTTTGGCATCTTGCTTTTGTGAAGAAATCTCAACTCATCAGTACCCCTAAATGCGTACCAACTTTTACAAATGAGTAGCCCAAACTTTTTGTTTTCAATCCCAGACTTTCATTTTCCCCATCTCTTATCCGTTCTGCTCCGAGGTGGACCACACTGTCTCTTCCATCATCCTAAATTAGGATAAATTTAATTCATAAAATATAATAACATAATTTCAATGTTGAAATTAGGATATAATAATAACACTTGATTATAACCATATCTTTAATTATAATGTATCATGGTTAGTGTAAGGCTCAAAACTTGGGCAAGTTGAGCAAAACTTTGGTTGATAAACCTTAACTCCTCTCTTAAATTGCTCAACCTTTGGTTAGTGGTAATTGGGATGTGTGACTATACAATCAAGTAGCTTGCTTAGAAATTAACGTAGAGGGCTCCATATTTCATCTTTACATGTGCCAAAATGTACACTAAATATGGTATTTAGTGTCATATGGTATTTTATGTCACTATGGTAGCTTTTTGGATGACACTTCTTATTAATAAGTGAACAAAACATTGTCATGGATGATAGATGAGTTCATCCAATGGCCAAAACCCTACCTTCTCTTGTTAGCAACTTGTCATGAATGATTGAAATTTGGATGAAAATTTACTTAATAAGTGACAGTAATTGCAACACTGTAAATCTATAATCTCCCAATTTTTTTAAATTTTTTTTACAAGGGATGACAAATAATGTTGGGTTAACATTTGGTGTTGGTGACACTACACCACAATAAACAATCAGTATTGAGCAAGACAACTAGAACCGGTGACACTAAATATCATATTTAGTGTAGTTTCCACATGGGACACAAGTGGGTTGTGGCGAATGTGAGCATGACACGTGGCTAATTTTGAGGGGAAAATAATTGTTTAAAGAGAGTCCCCTAATGTAGTTGACTTCACTAACTCACATTATTAGCTAATCCTCACTAACTCGTAAGTTACCTACACTAAATATCATATTTAGAGTCACTTACTATTTGGATTTACACAATGCCATATCCTTTTACTATTACTATACTTTTTTACCAAGTGAAGTGGTTGATGTTCTATAACGTCCAAACTACCAATTCTACATTTGTTAATAAAAATGCGAGACATTCAGTAAATAGATATAGCATTGCGTAATCCCAGATAGTAAGTGACACTGTATATCATATTTAGTGTAATTCTCTTAGTTAGTCGATGCGGCTGGATCCTAATTGGGATAATCAGTGTAGTTGGTAATCTTAATTAAACTTGAGCTTAATTAACTACATCCGTGTAGAATTGATTGTTTCACGCACCATCAATGCAAGGGCAAGCAACTTTACCTTTTAATATATTATTACCTTTGGGCGTCACTCTCAGGAGTCAGGATCATCGCTTGAAGGTTCCGCTACATTTCACTTCACTTATTTACTTAACACCTTCGATCTGTGTCACTTCTGGTCGTCACCGTCTTCTTGCGTTGATGGTGCGTGAAACAGTCACTTTCTTCACTCGTTCTCGAATGGGTTGCCAGGAATCTATCTGTGTAAGGAAGCATAGTAAAAGTAAAGTAAAATAAAAGTAAGAAGGTAGGTCACTAGATGCGAGGTTATGTTTATTGAAAGTTAACTTACTTACATTTTTGTTAGTTCTTCAAGGTCCGAGAGAGTGTGTGATGGACTCACTTCTTCGGTGTAAGTTTTGAAGTTTATCCTCACCTGTGGCAGCAGTGCTGTGTAGGTAGTAATACACTTACTTGATTACTTACTTTGGTGTAAAGAGTGTACTTTGACTCTTGGTTTTTTGGGGGGTTTTACTGTTCCGGCGGGGTTTTTTTTTGGATGGGAAGGGAAGTCGTCGCTCGCAGGACGAGGTTCTTGATCCGGTGAGTCGTGCCCGTATCTGTAGCGCTTTTTTTTGTTTTTATTTCTGTTTTTGTTTTGTTTTTTCATTGTTCGTTCTAAATCAAATCTTTGACTTCGAAGTTTGCCAGTGGGTTAAGTTCGGAGCTGGGCCTTTTGTGCAGGGATGATTGGGGGGCCCTCGTGTGTTGAAGGGAAATAAGTTACCGGGGTTTGGTTTGCTTGGGTTCGGTATTGTTGGGTTTCGTTGGGTTTCGTTGGATTTGTTGGGTTTGGTTTCCTGCGAATGGGATCGGAGCGGTTGGGTATCATCTAGGAGACGAGGAAGCGTAAAATTTGACCTCAGAAGGTTTTGTGGGTCGGTGGTGATTTGTTGGGATTTGTTTCCTTCGCGTGGGATCTCCGAGGAGGAGGAGTTAGCGTGGAATTTGAGCTCAGAAGAGTTTTGTGGGATTCGAGGATGCGTAACTCATCATCCTCTGCCACGATCATCATCGAGGAGGTTTTGGGCGCCAATTATGACGGGACCAGCACATATGATTATTTGCGAAGGGAATAATTGATCATCATCAAAATGAAGGGAGGAGGAGGAGGAGGAAGTGGTAACCGAGCGGGCGAGAGGATCTTTCGAGACGTGGAAGAATTGGGGAACTCCGAAATCACCCGCGCATCATCATCAAGCCCCTCTCGAGACCCTCGAGGATTTCCTGTTCGTCGAGGAGGAAGCGGAATCCGGTGGTGGCATGTTGGAGTGGCCCTTATAGTTCTGGTCAACTGCGGGTTCATTGTGAAATGGGATCTGCTGAACGCCTCCTACTCCGCCGCTACTATGGGCATGAAGGGATCGTGGACGATGATGCCGGAGGTCAATTTCACCATCACCAAAGCATCATCAGCATATGGAGGAAGCCATCATCATCGTAAGGGTGACCATTGGTACGACACTCTGGGGGGAGGAGATTCTTCTTCTTCGGAGCAATTGGGGAGCAGTAAGGGCGAGAGTAAGGGGATGGAGTGCACGGAGGAGTGGCTGGAGGAAGCGGATGCAGTCACCTGGGCTCATCGTGATTTCAAAGCGCATCCCGTGTTCATTATTGACCATGACATTATGGTGAGAATCACTCTCTCCCTGAATTCGTAATTCGTAACCCCTGAATGATTTTTGTGTAGTTTGAAAGTACTGGATGACGATGACAATGATTGTTAGTCAGTATGTGGATGATCAGCTTGCACATGCGTATGAGTCATCGGAGGAGTCATGGGGGTTTGACGAGTCGTGGGTGCCTAAAGAAACTGAAACTTTGAATTAGTGTCAATTATTGTTGGAGAGCTTGGGCTCAGGATGTCAATGCGAACTTGTGCTCATTGTTTCAAATGAGAATCAGGCGCGGCCCATGAATTCGTAACCCCTGGATTTTGTGGAGTTTTGGAAAGCACTGGATGGGTGATGACGACGATTAGCTATAATTAAATAGTCATTATATTGATGGAGGCCTGCTTTAATTAGCTTGCACATGTTTAGGAGTCATCGAAGGAGTTGGGGTTTGATGAGTCATGGGTGCATCCAGAAACTGGAATTTTGAATCAGTGTCATTTGTTGTTGGAGAGCTTGACTCCTTGAATTTGTAACCCCTGAATGAATTTTGTGGAGTTTGGAAAGCACTGGATGATGATGATTCCCTATCATTAATTAGTCAGTGTGTCGATAGTTGCATGCATTGATCAGCTTGCAAATGTCTAGGAGTTAAGGTGTCATCGGGGTTTGATGAGTCGTGGGTGCATCCAGTACCTGAAATTTTGAATTAGAGTCAATCAATTGTTAGAGAGCTTCACTCTTCGAATTTGTAACCCCTGAATTTTGTGGAGTTCGGAAAGCACTGGATGATGATAATTACCTATCATTAAGTAGTCAGTGAGTCAATGATGCATGCCTGCATTGTTCAGCTTGCAAATATTTAGGAGTCAGAGGAGGAGTCAGGGTTTGATGAGTCATGGAGGCATACAGAAACTGAAATTTTGAAGTAGTGTCAATAATTGTTCAACTCCTCACTTCATGGCCCATGATAGCTTGAGCAATAGAGAATTGTGAGGCGGGTTTAAGGCATGGGTGCATTCAGAAACTGAAATTTCTATTTGTGTCAATTATTGTTGGAGAGCTTGAGTCCTCGCTTTATGGCACACCATAGCCCTATGAGCAAGAGAGAATCGCAAGTTGGGGTTAAGTTACGGGTGCATCCAGAAACTGAAAATTCAATGAGTGTCACTTATTGCTGGAGAGCTTGGGCTTGTGATTTCAATGTGCAACTCAGGCTCATCATTTCCAATGAGAATCAAGCATGCTCCCTCCCCGAATTTGAAGCCCCTAAATTCAATTTTTGGGAGTATGGAAAGCACTGGATTATGATGCTATTATTAGTCAATGTGTCAATGCCTGCATTGATCAGCTTGCAGATGTTTAGAAGTCATTGGAGGAGACGGGGTTTGATGATTCATGGATGCATACAGAAAATGAAAATATGAATTAGTGTTGATTGCTGTTGGAGAGCTTGACTCCTTGCTTTAAGGCTTGCAATATGAGCTCTATGAGCAAGAAAGAATTGTTGCAATATGGAAAGCAGTGCAACCGCTTCAGTAGGGGTTCTGTCAAGCAGACCTTCTCATATTCATTTTCTGTAGGTTAGAGTGGCTGACCATGTGGTTTGTTGATGAGATCAAAGGAGTTGGCATCCTGGAATTTGAAAATGTATTATCACATTGATCAACTTGCAATTGTTTATGAGTCATGGTAAGTAGTGAGGCATGGGAGTGGGGATTGAGTCAGGGCGCATTTAGAGATTGAAACATCAACATATCCTGAGGTTAAATGTGAGGCTCATTTCTCACTGCCCATGTGATACACTTTCGTGAAGGAGTCTCTCATTCCAGAGGGGCGGGGAGGGAGGTCCACCCATGTTCCACCCATACCATTTTCTAGGATAGTTCATGTTCTGGTCCCTCTAATGTTTCCTAAGCGCAATCCAGAGCCTCCCAGCGTAGTGGTTAGGGACCAGTGTTGGACTAGTACCACCTTACTTTATAGCTTTCAGGGACATATAATGAGGATTTACAATTTTCTGATACCTTTAGGTTAGGGGTAATTGAAGATGATTTTGATACCATTCGGCTCTGTATATCATGCTAAACCTTCATACCTAGGTGTGGTTACCATGGTACCAATATGGTATTGGGATGATACTGAGTCCTGACCAAATGATGACTTGGGTATACAAATATGGCTTCATCTTGTGGTACCCACCAAGTATCAATATTTGACATGTATTACAATTTTGATATCGGGTGGGTAGGTCCTTTGATATCAATATTGATATTGTGTATTGATACCATGTATGCACCTATATACCAGTCCAACATTGGTAGGGTCAGCAAAGTCTGAGAATGTTGAGAAGGTCTTGCTGTGGATGCCCTGAATCTGAATGTCCCATTTAGTCTGCTTTACAAAATTCTGAAATGAACATGGTTTTTATATATATTATATTATATTATTGTCAAGGTCTCAATCGACACTGGATTGTGAGGAGGCAGTGAAGGGCTCTGGATTCCTTGACCTCTTGATGAGGAGTTTAATCAGAATCAGTCTTCCTGACAATTATGTATGGTAAAATGACCAGGACTTGAGTTCTTGTGGAGTCCCATGCATTCTTCAGGGCTCCAGAGGTGATGGCCCTCCAGATGGAGCTTTTGGTTTGCAGGAGGCTGGAGTTGCATCCATCCTGCGGTCCATGGAGTCATCTGCCTACTACCCTGAAAATGATGTGGATACAGCTCATCAGTGAGTCACTTTGTGAACTATACCTTTGTGTGTAGTGTCCCATGTATCTGATAACATAGAGAATGCAAGTGCTCTGGACCAATTTGAGGAAATGTGCTGGAAAGTATTACACTTTAGCCAAGTTGGGGCCTCTTTCCCTAAGCTACTCTTTAAATTAGCATCTTAGATTTGTATGAGCTTCTGGATTCAAACATATTTTCTCAACTAGCAATCAGTAAAATCCATTTTTAAAGCTGCTGGTCATTCAGAGAAAAGTAAAGTGTGCTTATTCTCAAATTCATGTAAAATTTGGGCTCAAAAGCATTGTATTGCAGGAGAGGATTCACAGTGGCGATGACAACCAGCCTCCGGTCTGATGTCCCTGTTGGCTACTTCTCATGGGCAGAATATAGGATCATGGAACCTCCAAAGCCCAAGACGAAAGAATCCCTTGCAGCTGCCTTCATCTCTAACTGTGGAGCTCACAATGACCGTCTCCAGGCTATGGAGCAATTGATGAAGAATAATGTTAGCATCGACTCGTATGGTGCTTGTCTTCGAAACGTTAATGGTGGTCGAGGTATATATTCCCAGAGATTATTGGCAACTAATGTTTAGATGGTTTCTTCTGATACTTGTTACTTGGTTTGTCCCTGACGTGCTGTTTGATTTAGACTTGACGACAATTGGTTTTGGATGCTTTTGAGGTTTCTATTAAAATTAGAAGCCGTAAAATCTTATGTGAGTATTATGGGGACAGGTGTTGACAAAGTGGAGGCATTACAAGAATACAAGTTCAGCCTTGCCTTTGAAAATTCCAATGTTGAAGACTATGTCACAGAGAAGTTCTTCCAGTCCCTTGTTGCAGGTGAGCCTGACAACATCTGCCACCTCTATCAGTGTTTTGATAAGTAGCTTGTATATCATTGCCATTGAAGATGGGTGGCTTGATACCAATTTGTTTCAACTACCTACCCCTGCTTTTGACAAAGTAATTGTTAAGTGGATATGGTGCTTTGGAAATATATACCTTTCTGTTGTATGTAACTTTGGCTGTGGTTTGTAATTGCAGGGGCTGTGCCTGTCGTTGTAGGAGCTCCAAACATTCAAGACTTTGCACCTGGGCCTAACACAGTTTTGCATATAAAAACATTGGATGATGTGTCATTGGTGGCTTCGCAAATGAAACACATGGCGAAGAATGATACGGCTTTCAAGGAAGCCACAAGGTAAAATTCCATTACTGGGACCCCCTCCCCACTCCCCGTGCTGGTCTTGACCAAATGTTAAGGAAAGTGTGTCACAAAGAAATTGTCCCCTACAAACACTGGATGCTTCACAAGAAAACAACTGTGACTACTGTAGCTACAGAGATTGTGATGGTAGTCTATGAGCACAGGTAACCACATGAAATTGTTGCCCAAGATTAGTGATGATAAATGTACATTTGAAGAGGGAGGTCTAAAAGTTACTGTGGTATTTTGTTTTGCCTAGATGGAAATTGGATGGCCCATCCGATTCTTTCCTAGCATTAGTGGACATGGCAGCTGTACACTCCACATGCAGATTGTGTATACATCTGGCCACGCAGATTCGCTTGAAAGAGGAGGCTGCTGCTCCAAAACGTCCTTGCTACTGTACCAGTGCGTCTGGAGATATTCACCATATATATGTGCGGGAGCGCGGAAGGTTCGAATCAGTATCAATTTTCATCAAGTAAGTGCAAATCTGTTTGTAATGTAACTTTTGCGGCACCATTTTGCCAAACAAAGCAGTGTATGTCAGTGACTTGACAAAGAACACCTGTTCGCCCCTGTTTCTTGGAAGTGTGTTTGCTGCCTGTTTTACATCATGTAAGAGTGTATTAAGTTCTCTTATCATGTCTGGTCTGGGTTCATTTCTTACATTGTTATTGTTTTTGTTGTCATTATGTGTGGACATCAGGGATTCAAACCTCACAGAAGAAGGCCTGAAGCAGACAATAATAACCAAGTTCCAAGACTTAAATCATGTGCCTGTGTGGCACTCTGAACGGCCCAAGGCAATTCAAGGGAATGGGAAGCTACGAATACATCGTATTTACCCTGTGGGTCTTAATCAAAGACAGGCTCTCTATGAATGGAGCATTCAAGGTGATGAGGAAGTAAGGAAGCTGGTGACAGAGCATCCATGTCCCATCCTTGAAGTCATTTTTGTCTAGAAAAATCAATCTCATTGATCTCCTGCCTACCCAGAGCATTTTTTTTTGCTCCGGGTTTCTGTCCCTTCCTTTCTTTACATTACTCCCCCTTCCATGTGCAAATTCGACACTAGAGTAGCTGTAGTTAATGAGCCGGACACCAGCACTTCAGGGAAGGATAATGTAGAGGTTTTCTTGTAAACCCATAAATTAGAGCAACCAATGTCAACAATAATCTTATGAGGAGCTAATAAGAGCTTCTCCTGAGAATGCATTTCACCTGAATACATTTAATAGCTTTCTATTGGCCTCCATGCCTTTCCAGTCATCCCAGATTTTGTGTTGTAGATATCTGTCTGGGTATCAAGAGAAACACAGGGCAAGCAAGAAGGTACTACAGCTGGGCTCACAGTCTTAACTTATTAGATGTCCAGTTTGGTTAAACTATTTCAAAATAAAAGTTGTTGAGGACCTTAGCGTTGTTAATGATATTATAATCATGGAAAGCAAAGCATATGCTTTACAAAAGCCAGGGCTATTGTTCCAAGGCAGACACATCACAAAGGGGGTCTATCCACTGTTTAACTTTATTTTATGTGATGGGTTGGAAACCCTCAATAACATGCTTGAAACGTCTGTCTGATTCAGCTGTTTCAGATCTCAAATTCTTTGGCAGCAGCTATGACCGTGACAAGTAAGTTCTGGGGTCCACTGGTTTGTTATTATTCCAGATTTCATATGCTGCACATCCTGTGATTTCTCTGTTGATATTGCAAAGAATGTTTCCGTACCTACATCACTGGAGACGCACGTCCTTCCGGACACTTGACTTTGTACACATTTTGTATTGTTCCTCAGATTCTGAAGAAGGCATTCCCTTGAAACATACTCAATGATATGAAGAAGTTGAATTTCATCTTGGATTTTTTATGTTATTGTGCAGACCTGATGATTCTCACACCTGTAGTTTCTTTCCGCACCATTTGTTTCAACTTACAAACAACATAGATTGTAGTTATTATATCCTAACATGTGATGCAAAAATCTGGTGTGAACCTTATCTTTTTGTGCCAGAGGAAAGCCTCTGTAATACATGTGAGTGACTTCAGATCCTGTCAGAAACATCCCTGTTGGATGTTGCATGTTGCACGGGACCCACAAGCCGGGACCACCTTTTATCAGGAACCGTACTCCTTGGTTTGAAGGGCCAGAGTTGGGTCTTCCCAGGTGTTGAGTCAAAGCTTACGTAGTCAGCATGTTATGGGCTTGGAAAGAGACCGAAGCATGATGGATTTATGGTACCTAATAACTTAACTTTTGAGATGGTGATAACCAGTTCTTTTGTGTGGGTGTACATATAAGGTCTCACCTCCCTATATGGGGTGCAATGGTATGTGGGAACATAACATTATTCAGCTGCTATCAGTTGTTCCATTCTAATGATATTTAGTGACAATGCTTCACCCGAATTTACCATGTTAAATATGCTTCAACAAGCATCCATAAGGTATAGTTTTAGCACCTTACATGACTAACATTCCCAACCCCACCCAACCTAGTCACTCAGTTGAATAATGTTATGAACTTAACCCGTATCAAGACTTACAATTGAATGCATAGATTGTTTGTCACTTTTTCTCATAAGATTGAAAACTACCATTTTGATACATGTGCCTCATGTGTGCCTAACTTACTCCCATGTATGATAATAAGCAGTTTTTGATGCAAGTACACACACACATATAAGATCTCGATTGCTTAGGTGTGGTGCAATGGTACATGAGAATATACCCGATTGTATGTGCCAAGAACTACAATCGTCAATTAATGTTGTAAGATAGAAGAATATCGGCTTATGCCAACCTCAATACTTGGGTATAACTTCCCTTTATATATTATAATATTCAATTTTTCTTCAATTTTTCAATAATCAATCCATAGTAACTTGTAGTATAGCACCTTGTGACTCTGAACATTACCCACATTCAATCCATATGTAGGTACTACAAAAAAGGAGGAGATTCCAATTATAATGAACAACACGCAATGCCACATAATCTAATATACAACAAACAATTGGTAGTGGTGGTAGTGCTTGTCGCCTCGTTGTCCCTTGCCTTTGCCCACCATTCCAAAAAGGTGGGGGGACCACAAGTGCAACATGTTGGGACGGCACAAAGAAAAACTAGTTAAATAGAGGGAAAAAGGGGTGGGGGGTTACACTTTGAGAGGAGGATTTTCCATGAAGAGGCATGAGCCTTTAGGGAGGGCAGGACTATTTTAATGAACCCAACAAGAAGAGCCTTAGTATCTTGCTTGAAAGATGAGGAAGATTTCAAATCCCTGGCTCTCGCCTCCCCATGATACTTTGCCCTGAAAGGCATAATTTCGAAGAAAAAAATAATGCCCACGGCTTAAACAAAACAAAATCAAGCGGATTGTTTTCAAAGAAATTTTGGGAATGAAATAATTTTAAAACATTTCTACAAGGCATGGGATCCCCATTTTTATTATTGCTCGTTCAATTTCGCATACAAGTGTCTCAACAACATGTGCTATGTACCATTTGGCAAGCCAAACTTCCCATCAAAGACAAATGGTGTTGATATTTAAAATGTGGTCCAAATTGCCATGATGTGTATATTGATGTGGATGGTTGTGTTATCTAGGTGCCTACATTACACTTTAATTAAGACCATTCATCTATGTTAATTTCTAGTGATACGATTTGTGATGTGGAGAGACATGTCAATAAAGAATATCTAAGGTATGACACCCAAAACTGACACTATGTATCATTATCATATATTTGGAGCCTCCATATGGATGACTCTAGTACACAGTGTGAGTGTTAGGTTCATTGTTGGTTTTGGGTATATGGACTTACCATGTACGTAATAATGTTTTGGGCAACCTTGCATAAGTCTCTCAATTGTCAAGGATATCTCACTCAACATAGATGTGCTCTTCACCTAACCATACATTAAGCTTTACAACTCAAACAAATATCACATTGTGTTGAGATTTTCATGTTGTTAACTTCATTTTAGAGAGAGAGAGAGAGAGAGAGAGAGAGAGAGAGAGAGAGCCCTTGGTTGGTGTGAATGAGAAACATTTCACCTTTGGTTGTACACTATGCATGTATATAAATCCAACACGGATAGAGTTAAGCTATGGACCAAGTGCCACTGCTTCTCATATGAGGTGGTCATATATAGGTCCTAGATTATATGGGATAAGAATTAACATAAGTAACCTAGTTCAATGTGCAAAGAATTTGGTGACATTTGGTGAGGGCCATGACTAGTAAGGTTATCCTTAAGTCTCTTGGTCACACTCCAAGAGAATTGGCTAAAAGATGAGTTTTGAGAGTTTATGCACAAAATCATCCAAGTTTTCTTAAAGCTTAAATTAACATGCTAATAAAATGGGACGTGTTATAAAACCCGGCTCCAAAGTTTGTTCATAGGTCACACTAATCTTGCATAAGTCAAGTTGGGATATAATTCGGTAGGTCCCATGGGTCATCTCCCATTTTCGATCCTAAGATTTTCTCAAGAATAGTTGAAGTGAGAGAGGAAATCCAAGAAATTTTGCCCATGTTTCAAAATTAAGCTCCGACACAAGATGCTCTAAGAAACTCTCAATAGAATACTCTCTCAAAGTCTTAGTTTGGTCATTCTTTGAGGCACTTTGCAGATAACTCTATTGACTTATGAGGTATGAACTTTCAGTGATGAAAAACTTGGTGGAGTTGGTTCACATTTTGCTTCACTATTGAACGGTTGAACAACTAAAAGAGGAAGTGTGATTAGCACAATGTGGATTTAACATCCATACATGTTCCTCCAAGCACTATTTCCTTGAAAATGAGCCTCTTTGCCAAGGCAGGCTCCGACACCCTTGGTATGTTAAAGAGCTCACAACAAGCCAATGTAAAATAAATAACCAACATCGGGCAATCTGATGTGAATTTGAGCATGTTGGCCCTACCCTGTTCAAGAAATTTCTTGGTGCAGGGTGGGGTTTATTGCCTACCTTGCGGTGGGTGGGCTCTTGGCTTCTTATCTACATAGCTACTTTCCTCCGTCCAGTAGAGAGAAGATTTCATAGTGGGAATCGAACTGCCAACCACTCCATTCGGACATGGGTAACTCTCCACTATCACCTGGTAGTTTAGGGTCATCTCGGACCAAATGTGAAATCATTGCATTGAGGATAAGGTATGTGGCCATTATTTGGTTCGTTTTCCATGTTCTCCAACTTCTACCAATTAGACCTACACAACAAGACTTATGTTGTATTAGCAAAACTATGATGAATTATCAACAAAAATCGGATTGAAAAACATACCTCCCCTTATTTAGTTATGGTTATTGAAAGTGCACATTTGTTAACTCCTTAATTGAATACATAGGTCCTCCCAATTGTGTTCATTATTGAGTGTAGAGTAGTTAATAATATCTGAAAAAGGAGACCAATCTATTTTAGACATGTGTCTTCATAGTGTTTTCTCTTTGATCCTTTGTGAACCACATACCAATCAAAATATAGGGATCTGATTAAGAAGAGGAATCAAGTTACACCTGCATACTTCACGTACCCCCGTCATTGAATGATTATGAAGCACAAAAATTTCCTAGGTCATTTTTGGTTCTATAAGAATTCAAAAAAATAAAAATAATTTTTTTTCATGGCCATCAGCTCTCATCTCATGTCTCACGCAACCTTCAAGATGTAGAAAAAAAAAATCACCTAACGAGGGAAAGTGCCTTTGCTCAAGTCCAAGGTTGTCATTAGTATAATGCCCACTTTTCATGAATGGACCTTAAAATGACACAACATAAAAGCATTAAGAGATTTCCTCTTTGGAAATGATGGTGGCTATATTTTGGTTGAACTGCCATTGACATCAAGGGTGGTATGGAAGCTTCAAGTTCATTGAAATGCACCCATGGGCAATAAAGGATTAAGGGTCCCAATATGAATTGTGCTTCTTAAAGACCATTTATGTCACCTCATACTATCTCTTGTGATAATACTTATTGAGTTTGGAAAAGGACCAATATGTAGTGTCTAGTGATGTAGTCACAACTAAGATTGTCAATGGTAAGGTCAATGTGTATTAAACTTGGTGTACCTAGCATGTAATATATGGGCAAGTACAATACCAACATCTTATCTTGACACTTTGTATCGTCTGCCCACCGACACATGCATGCTACAAAACAAATTAGTCGGTTGAAAACTTATAAGCATATGGTGGCAAACCCAACTTTGAACATACTTTGAAAAGCAATATGTTCAAAAAAATACTTCAAATGCATGTTTTTTAGTTAATAACATAGTGTACATGCAACAAAACATGTTTGCAACAAGAGATGCAGTCCACACTTAGGTTAGTTTGAGCCATATCATGGGACCCACTAATAAAACCACATAGATATCATTTGTTTTTGGTTCAAAATTCATACATGAATATAAATCTACTTAATACACATGTACATGCTTTATCGGTATTTTGTGAAAGACATGAATAATTTGGATCCACTCAAAACACACATTTTGGATCATAACAAAACCTTATACAAATGTTGAAGTTGAGAAACATAGAGACTTAACACATGTGCCTATAAATCCACCACCCTCTAGTTCTAAAATATGCGGTGTATTTTACACATTGATTACCCTATTTCAACTTCTAGGTGACATGTTTAAAACTCACATGTGTACATGTAGAGGTGACAAAGCAAAGGTACCTATCATTCATGGGTGTTTTCACCATAATGTGGATATGATCAAATTGTCTTCAATGGACCCTTGAATCTAACCTTTGCAAATACATCTAGTTTCAAAATACACGATCATTGTACAATCTAGCAAATACATTCATAAGAATGCAAACATATCCATTGAACATTCCAAAGATGAAAGCTCTACTAGTTATTGCCTTCCTCAATTCGAATACATTATTAAAGTGTTCAAGCAATCATGTGTTATATGGAATTACCAAATGCCTTCAATTTGTAGAAAGTGCCGACAAGAGCCATGCATTTGAAGGACATTGCACTCACCATGAATGTAGTGAAGTTTGTTGCTAGCCAAACAGTTTTGGTCCACTATGATTGCCACTTACCTTTCAAATACATGATTAATTTTGTGATTGTGATATAGCCGAATTCATAACACTACTTAGTTGTAAAGTTTAAACTATTTTAAAAATAATGTTTTCAAAAAAACTTCATATGCAAATGTTGTAAATATATATAATTATATTAGTAGATGATCCGAAACCAACACAATAATACGATGTTAAAGTTGTGAATAATTCTCAAATTAGTAGATGTTTGTTGTGCATAGTTTTAGGGTGTTGACTTTAGCATGCTATGCCTTAATGTTGTTAATACAATCAATAAACCTTATCCTTCGACCTTCACAATGTGCTTATGAATGAAAGTTGGGTGCAAGCATGGTAAAGTGGACCCAAAAAAAAATGCTCCAGTATACTAAAACAATAATGTTTTTGGTCAAAGGCCTAAAAGTAGTAGCAAAGTGTTATTTAAATTGGATTTTATTTTTTTCATGACGACTTTCATTGTTGTGTTAATAAATACTCAAACGTAGAATGTCAAGTTACGGTTTTCAAAACTTATCATTTAAAGTGATGCTCAAAAGCAAATGGTTGAGTATGGTTTTGGACGTAGATTTCATAGCCTTACCTATTTTGAAGTTGGAAATTTGTTCATATTCCTTGGATTCATTATCTACTTGAGGTCATCATCACAACACTTTGTAGAAAACCATCACTTTAATGTAATTTAATCGTATTTTGAACAAAAGTTAGACAATTACATGTTCAATACCACCTGCAAGTGGTGTGCACTATCTTCTAAAATACGTTAACTCTTCCCTAAACTTTGTTGTCGGCTTAAGTTTCTTGGCTCTATAGATCAATATTGCTTTTTGAATGTATATGATTTTATTTTACTTTTTGTCACAAAATGTAAAGTTAGTGTATAGTTTTGAATCATTTTCACTTAACACTAGGCAGGGATTAAGAGCTGTCCATTTTACCGTGCTTCCACCTAGCTATGAGTTGTCAACAACTTTAAAATCGCGTCCGTTGCAAACCATCATGGCTTATTATTACAAGTTAAGGAGGGTGGTAAAGGAATGCGTATTCCTCATTCATCCCGATTCCCACACATCATTCCATGGTCCATGATTGGACTTGTAACCCAATTTAGGCGATGGTGCTCGCAAATACAATGACGCGAAGCATGATGGTGTCAAATACCCATCAAGGCATAGATGGGCCCATGGAGTATGACAATGAGGACCCATTAAAGCCATACAAGGAGAGCCACCCGAGGATGATGGTCCTCGAATTGCATCTCTCTATATTGGATACATGTGGGGAAGGCCACTTGAATGCCGCTCATCATGACGCATGCTTGATGTTGATATCCGCCGTTGGCACATTAGTAGAGTGTGGATGATGTAACTTTATGTGCGTCATGGGTGTTTGAGAGCCTTGAATTGCCATCGAGCCTCATGAGCTCTAAGGGAGGTCGTTGTGATTGCAAAGTACGTCAACGATAAAATATGTTAGGGCCCTTGAAGGCCCCCTTGACATCATTGGAGGTGTAAAATAGTTTTAATATAGTCATCCAACAATGTGACGAAGAAGGATATTAGTGACAAAAGGATGTTGTGAAACAAAATCTAAAGAATACGCATAATCTATCTCATGTTCCTATCTTATTTTGAAAGATGGAATATTCTTGTACTATGTCCTTATAGTTTCTTGTAAAATTCTCCTTCCATAGATGTGGTTAGTGAAATCCATGGACATGAGCTTCTATAAATGTTTACTAATGACATAACATTACCCACACTAGAGTTTAGGCTCCCTTTTTATATACGAGGTTACCTGGGCTCCGACCTAACACAACCATGATATCATGTTCGATAGATTCCACCCTCATCCATGACATGCATAACATGTACGCATGATCCCATGTGGCAGGTAAACAAGCAAGCCGACAACAACATGATTATTGTATTTTATTATTATTTTAAACTTTGGTTTTGATATAAAAATTTTGGGGTGGGCCCAGTTGCCGGCGCACCTTCACACAATGAACAATACTTAGGTTGAACATAAGCGAGGTGTTATCCTCTTAAAATGTCCAAAATCTCCGGCACTAGGGGTGCAATACTCTAGTGTCGAGTAATGTTATGGACTATATTTGATGTTCAATTGGTTTCAACACTTATGACATATTTGTCAATTCATTAGTTTCCCTTCCACGCAACTGACTTAGTCACAATCTTAGTGTCTTAAGTAACAAGTGTTTCAAAAATGCAATTGATGTGTCATATCCATAATACTATTAAGTAATCTGGAATCATTTTTTGCACCCTGAGAATATAAGTATGGGACGCACAAACCCTACGTAAGGAGACTCAGATTGAGACTGAGCTCCTAACATCCCATGATTATATTCACATGACCCGTAACTACTTAGTTAATGTTATGTCATAGTGATATATTGTCTTTCATATCTTGAACCTTCCCCCCCCCCCCCCCCAAAAAAAAAAATGGTCCACTTACCATAGTATCTCAACAATCTTGTACAAGATAATTGCTCTCTTGATGGAGGGTTCCACATGTCACATAAAAGTTTGATTGGACCCGTGGAAAAGTTACCGTGGCATGGAAACAAATTGATTTCGACAAGCAAAGTGCCAAGACTAATCATAGGTACTACGAGTATCAAAAAGGCAAACATTAAACCACCGTTCCTATTCATCGACCCCATATTCATGAATGGTTGATGGCAAGTGGAACTTTGACGTCGGTAACTCACTTCGAAGCTCCCTCGCCTTCAATGTCTTTGATCATGGTTTACGTCCCACTTGTAAATCATGATGGCATCTTAGAAGTTTTCAAGAAGCCTACTCCCTCGATATTCCTACAATCGATGCGGTCATGAAGACATTCTATGAGTGGTAGGCCTTTGGTCACAAAACGCGGACTCCCCTCGTGAGGTGACCCATATCGGTATAACTTAAGTTACTCAATGTTGAAGTAACAACTTTTCATTTCATTTCGATGTCAATCCTTGATTTCCAAATAACTTCCTCACTCACGTCCCATTGCCGTGGTACATCCGATTATCCCAATTAGTGTGTGTTGGTATTCAAAGTTACGCAATGTTATACTTTATTTAATGATTATGTAATAATCCTACCACGCAAAGTCATTTATGTTTTAAATTGTCTAACAACTTTTATAACTTTTGTTGGAAAAAGTTGAACTCTTTAGTAAGACGTTATTGCACTACGTAATTCCATATAGTAACACCCATTGATTATCTCAATCAATGTAGTCACAACATTGTGGACAAAGGTAAGTGGTATTGAATGGTCGCTTTTGAGCTTTTAGCACCTGCTTCTCGTAATTGCGAAACATGCACTTAGTATGAGATAAGTGCCAATTCCAAATCATGCCCATAGCCACTTGCTTTGTACTAGTTTTAGAGCTCATATGAACATATCATTCATTATCAAAGTGCAGCAATGTGATTAAATGGTCATTTAGGTCCCCCCCCCCCGCCCCAATTATTTAGTTTGGATGGCTATCATGTTTTGAACATCTAGTACAACCTCTTTTAAACACATGCATTTTTTGATATGCATTCTTACATCCACACCTAATCACACATCATTCAAATACGAGTGTTCAATTACGAAAGGTAGCCATGACACATCTGCTTACCTTATCAGTGTACAAACATTTTTATTTTTATTTTTATTTTTTCCATTTCCACCTCACATAACCGTTTGAGGACGGTAGATGAACGGTTACAAAACTTACATAGCAGTGAGACATCCACCTACACTTACTCTAGTTGATATTAGGACACATTTAAGTTATGGCATGTTAATGGGCTAGGGTTAGATGCCCGCCTCTTTGAGTTGGACCCCTACCACTATTACCCAAGGTGAAAACATAGTATTCTAGCTAAATTGTGTCAATAAACACAATCTCAGATGAACTGACCCCAAAATTAGCATGACAAGTCTCAAATTAGTCTAGAGAGACCCATTTTCAAATGAAATAACCATAGACTTCATGGAAGCCGATTTTTTATTAGACCCCCTTTACCTCGGTAATAATGATGCGGGCTCGAAGAGGTGGACATCTAACTAGCCTTGGCCATCCTCATGGACAAAGGCCAAAAGTATGTTTGCAATAATCACGGCATAGAGATTTTATTTTTTTATTTTTTAAAATTACAAGGTAACCACCCAAATTTCTCTCCACACTGGTAGAAAACTATGCCCAAAAAAACCGTAGCTAAAATCAGCTGCGGTTCATTTGACCAACCTAATTTGTAGTCGCTAAACAACTACAATTTTTTTCTTTTTCATTTTGCAACTGCAATTTTAAATATATCGGGGCGTGTAATATATTGTTGGAAATGATGTTTTCAAGACTTTCCAACGGTATATTACACGCCCCCCCCCCCCCACCCCCAAATTCCCATATTTTGAATCGTTAAACCAACAAAAATAAATAAAATCATTTTGCGATTGCAGATCAGGCTGGTCAAAACCGATTTCAGCCATGGTTCTTTTTGGCACAGTTTTCTACTAGTGCCACTTGGATGACCAACCAATTATGTTGCTACAATATATAGTTGCCGATGTCAATCATCATCAATGTACGTAAATTGAAACACCATTCCGATGAGTGACCGACTATGTTGCTACATTGTTGAAATTATACAAAACAAACATATGTCCAATTTAGATTGGAGGTGAAAGCTAAAAAGTGCACACCAACCTAAAAAGTTGGGGTGAAGCAATCCACGCACCATAATTTAAGACCAATAATATGGGAAAGATGAAAGTTGTGGACCCTTGACTCTTAAAGGTGTGGAAGTTTGTGTACTAGGATTTGAGTTGCATTGGCAAATTTGTGATGAAACATCAACAAAATAAGTCGAACTGAAAATCACATTTTTCTTGATTTAGTTGTGGTTATCTGAAGTGCATGTGACTAGTTTATACAAATGATTGCATATGTCTCCCAAGTGTGTAGAATACCAAAAGTATACTAGCTAATAAAAATCGAGGGCACAATATTTTATTTTTTCTTAAACATGTGTCTTTAAGATTTATGTTCTTAGATCCATACCCAACCACATACCATTCAACTATAGGAGTTTGATTAAGAAAGGTGACTGAATTGAACCCCATTCATCTTATCTACATATCCGTCTATCTATCTAGTGTTAGAACCCTTCCAATGAAATGACAAGCCTATAAAAGTGAGGCATCATGACGAGAGAGAGAGAGAGAGAGAGAGAGAGAGAGAGAGAGAGAGAGTTGTTGTGTTGGCGTGAAGAAAGGGACACTTCACCTTGATCATAGTTGCGAGCTCACACTCGAACACTCGAAACTCCGTAATATCACGCTTTGTTGCAACCAAAGTGCACATGACATTAAGGAGTATTGTAATATTAACATGGATGCATGATAAAAGCAAATCAATGTAACATCATGTGACATTATGGAATTGCACAAATTCAACAATGCAATAATGACAATTATTACAATGTTGACAAAGTGATGCGTGTGAGTGATTGGTTTGAATTCTCTGGTAACTTATTTTAATGTCAAAATCCGTGATATATGAAAGGGAAATGTGACAATAAGGAGTAAGATGTAAACTAAGAACATATGTTCCCTAGGGTTTCGCAACACAAGAGAAGGAGTGGCATGATAGGGGTTGATATTACGGAGTTTAGAGTGTAGTTGATAGTTATGTTGACATTACAAACTTCACGATAACATTAGTGACCAAGTAATATATGACCACAATAAAATTTTACTACTCTAAGATATACGTGGCCTAAATATCAATGTGAATCGTACAAACACGACAATGTGATTTTGATACTGTTTTTCAGGATTAGTGCAAGTCGCACTACATGCGCATACAATGAACAATGTCTAAATGTAGTTTACATCCAAATCGTTCAATAGAAGACCATGACGATTCTTGAAGTGGTGATTGGTCGATAACGTTGGTATGATCGAGGTTTGGTAGTGTTATAGGCCATGGTCCTTGCCATTATCCATAGACACGAAATATATCTTGGACTCCTACGTGGTCAAAGTAGATAATGTTTTCCGATTCCTAAGAGCATTGTTTTCTTTTCTTCCTACCGAGTCTTAGATGTAGGCCTAGCAAAAAAAGTTATAGGAGACCGCAACGACTAAAAGAACACACTAGAGAATCATTTGGTTGAATAGGATAATGTGATCCCACATCATTGGATCGAACAAACAAGTCGGATAGGGTTCCCCCATCACGGTGGTCATTGGGTTCACACTTGGCATACACATCATTAAATGGAAAGGTGTTTTTGTTAATGGAGAATCTATGGACGTGAGCTTTGATGCTAGAGCTTTGCACAATCCATGTGTAAATTGCTCTTAATGGTTACTAACTATGACAATTACACCTTCTCTCGTCCCTTACTCAAAAGCGATCCCCATGAATTCTTGCCTCAAATGAAAATGGCTGTGGCATGAGAACCCTAAGGTCAACTCACGGTCAACTTTTGGTCAACTATGGAAACACCTTTACTCATCTACTTGAATTTTTTTAATGCTCAAGCAACCCGAAACGGGTTGTCACCTAATATTTTATTGGGGTTTGCGACCCACTAGTTAATAATTTATGTGGATAAAAAAGGTATCTATTGGTGTAGGGTGGTGCCGACTACCGTGTGGGTCAAAATAACATATAAAAATTTCATTCTCCAAGCATGTAGGGTTTTTTTTTTGTTAAGTTGGTATTGCTTGTTTTGGGAGGCAATTCCATGTGTTGCTCAAATGTAGGAGCCAAATTTAAGAGCCAAATTTAGGAGCCAATATCTTTCACATATGATGCCCTATTTGGGTGTTTGTTTGTTTGTGTGTGTGTGTGTTCTTCTTCTTCTTCTTTTCCCTTAGGACAAGGTGGTGGTGGTGCACAACTTGACCAAATGGATTGGGAAAAAAAATTGAGTGTACATGTTGCTTGCTCCATGAAAAAGGGAAATCTCCCAAAATGACTTCATGTGGCCCCTCCAACTTTGAGGGTGACGGACTTCATCTAAATTTGCTCAAAAAGACCCAACACTTTTGGGGACTAGCTCATAATTCATCCACATAACACATTATGGCAAAGTTGCCAACTTTCTAAAATAATGGCATGATCAAAATGGTCATAAAAAAAACAGAGTTTTCTCTAGCTTCCCATGGATGAAGGCCCTACTCATATGTCAACTAACCTAGGAAACGTGGTTCAATTGACTTCAAATTTTCATAACAAGACCCATTTTCAAAATTTCAAAAACATGGTAGTCTAATTCACATCCGTGCCGTTAGCTTTGAAGAAAACATAGTCTATGTTTCTACATAACATAAATTTCTTAGCATTGGTGCTAGAGGTGCCCGAAAATGGAATATGAAGGTTTGAGCGTTTAGGGGTTAAGATTTGTTGAGATCCTCTTTCTAGCACCAACAAGACCCAACAAATTTTAAAGAAGTGTAATACTAGCAACTCATCTATTATGCCATTTAGGCATGAGTGTCCCTGTAGGCCATTTGCCCACCAGATTCTAGTGTGAATAAGGACCAACCTGCCCAAATATAGAGAGAATCTAGTGTGTAGGGTTTGTATGTGTCAACTAGCTACTCCCATTTTCTCAAATTTGGGTCCACCTACTAACCTCATTCTCCATGTCAAATCCCCTCCTCTTTCTAAAATTGGTCTTCAAAACCTTTGGTGACTAGCACTTGTAGGTTGGAGATTCTTTAGTGGATGCATGTAAGTCTATTGGCATGTGTCCACGGTCCTCCACATTCTAGTAGACCGCCAAAATATGGTTAGATGGCGGCTTGCACTTAAGTGCATGCGAACACCTCCGACCCATTATTTTATAGAATCTAGTGGGCAAGTGGCCTACATGGAAACTCATCCTTGGGCTGCTTGCCCACTAGATTCTAGATAATAAGAGGTCGGATGTGTTCGCATGTACTTAAGCCCAAGCCGTCATCTAACCACATTATGGCGGTTTGCTAGACTCTCATGCGTCCTCTAAATAATCTTTAACCTACAAGTGTCAATCACCGAAGGATTAAGACCGGTCGAAGACTCAAGAAAACCAATGCAATGAATGCAAAGAACCAACCGCTAGTTACATATGAACCGGTTGAGTTTGAGAAATAACTAGTTGAAGTTCAAGACTTCAAGAAGATTACCGATTGTTTTAAGGGAATCCATGGAATGTACCTCAATTCAATAAGAAGAACTGAAAGATCACAATATGTAACTAGCTGAAGTTAAAAACACTAGGATATTTACCATTTATGCCCAAAAATCTCCCCGGACATTGAACCAATATTGGTCTAGAACTCCATTCTTGATAACCGGGAGGAGGAAGTTAGTAGGTGGGAGTGGCTACACTAAACATATTATTTAGTGTCGCCAATTCTAATGGTCTTGCTCAATACTAATTGTAAACCGTGGCATAGTGTCACCAACACTAAATGTTAACCCAACATTAATTGTCATCCGATTTTTTTGGATGATTTACAATGTTGCAATTACAATCACTTACCAAGTGAGTTTTCATCTAAATTTCAATCATCCATGACAACATTTCATGACAAGTTGCTGCCAAGAGAAGGCAGGGTTTTGGCCAATGGGTGAACTCATTTATCATCCATGACAATATTTGTTCACTTATTCTTAAAGAGTGACATCTAAAAATTTACCATAGTGACATAAAATACCATATGAGTTGGCACATACAAAACTTATCCCACCAAATGGGTGGGTTTGTATTTATTTACACTAGAATCTAGTGGGGGAGCAACCTACGTGGAAACTCACCCTAAGAGTCCTATTCCACAACATTACATGGACAAAATGTGACATTCATCCATACTTATCCTAATATTAAAAATTTGATATTTTTCATGAGAAAATATAAAATATTCTATGGAATTAAATTGTTTTTGAAGTCCAGGAAGCCGAAACAGGTTAATGGGATTGAAAGTATGTTAGGATGGTTTCGAACCAGCTATAGTAGAGGCGCCTATTCCCAATCAGACCCCATCGGCAATCTATAGGGTACTGAAATTTTGATTAGGTTGGGACTTAATTTCAATCCGGCCGGAACCAATAGTGCCATGACATGTGTCACGTTTTCGAGTGCTAAAGTGAGGAGGAACGAGTGGTTATGGTGGACTCTAGACATTGTTCAAGCCAACTTTTGGGTTCAAAAATTCACAATAATGTCAATGTAAGGAATAAAATTACCCTAAAAAATGCAGTCCTCATGATTTCTATCTTTCTACACAAGAGAAATTTGCACTCCCTTATACTTCTTCAGATCTGGCGCAAAATTTATCGAGTAATCAATTATGGCCGCCTTTACTCTAATTCTCTAGAGCGGCGGAGTGCGGCAATCTCCGTGAGGTAAAGGCTAATGTCATCTCGGTAGTCCAATTGAAAGAAAGACTTTATGGCGGAAAAAAAAAACTGGCACACAAAAATGTCTTCATAATTTTATAAACTTGCCAAGTGGCAAAAGTTCACCAAAAAAGTTCACCAAAAGTTCACTTCAAAGAGCAGGGTGGGCCCGGGGTGCGAGAACCTTAATCCTTGGGAGCAGTGGTGATTTTTCACAAGGTCCCTAACATGTCCAGGGACATGTTCATAAAAAAAACCTTTCCAGTGGACGGGTTCTTAGAAAATGAACCGGTTTTTGGACGTGTCAAATTCACTTTGGACGGGTTCTAAAAATAACATTTTAAATTTTTTTTCTTTCCAAATGGTACAAATATCAATTACATTACATCATATATGACATGTGAATATAAGCATAATGCAATCAAACCACTAATACCCAATCAAAATATCCATCTTAAAGTGCTTGATACACCTGCATACATTAATTCATCAACCACAAAATTTAGAACCTTTTTAACATAATGTCAAAGATCATAATTGAAGGTAAACTTAGCAATTGAATAAGAATTAGTATATATGAACATGTTCAAAAAATTAAAAATAAAGCGCTACTTACTCTTCAAAGAAGTGGATGAATTCTCCTATCCTTCATGTTTCTCCAAACAAGCATCACTGCATTCCAATTGATGTTTTCAACTGGAATATTTGCACATGAAATGCGCATCAAAGCATCTAAAGTCTCTAACTTCAAACTAGCACGTAGATGACTTTTGATTAGGTTTTGTCTAGAAAAACCCCTCTTGTGGACGGAATGCGGGTGGTGACGGACGGGCGATAACGGGTGATGGAAACACCTTGATGACAGAGTGTGGGGAAAGAAATAGGAGATTGAAGGACAAGAAGTAAAAAGAAATGATGGTGGCAGAGGAAATTAGAATGGGGTGTACTGGAAAGATGAGAATCGACAACAAAAGACAGATAACTGATGGGCATTCAAGGCATAATTTGTGAAGATCCTATTGTTTCCAAGTGCAAACAGTCACATGTCAACATCTTTTTTTTGTTTTTTTTTACCAACATTGTAAGAGACTTATTTATACATATTGCGGGACATGTATTTTCATTTCCAAACCAGTTTTGGGACAGGTTGTTTTTTCTTTAACCTTTCCATGGACGGGTTGGTTTAGAAACTACCGGTTTTGGGATGGGTTGCAATTTTTTTTGCCTTTCAATTGAAGGTTTTTGGAAGTGGACGGGCAAAAACTTTGTGAAAAATCCGCCGTGCTTGGGAGACCGAAAGGAAGCCGGGGATAAAAATGGGCAAAGTTTGAACAAGGGGAAGGCATCGGAACGGAATGACAAGTTCAACAACTAATTCCGATCCGTCATCTAGATAACATATTGATTATCATGCACAAATTGGGGGGGGGGGGGGGAGGGGGTTATATACTACATAAGAAAATAAGAAGGGAAGTTACCTCATTGGACAACTTCCTTAGTTACAATATTAGCCAACCCACTTGGCAACCATGTTGCCCAAGCCGCCGTGGCATGCAAAATCCCCCCCTCCCGAACCAAGCCTATCTTTATAATCCACAGCCCCATATTGGGCAAGGGATCTCAGGAAATTTAGGCCCGCTAGCGTCCAAAATGTTGTTCCGTTTAGCCCCCCAAACCGGCTCCCAAACCAGCAAAACGACAGGCCCTCACCCGGAATCTACGCTTGGCTTACACGGCCCCTTCAGACATAGCGGGTAGTGTGGGCCCCACCTTCCCCAGACACAGATCTCGCCTTCTTTACAGTGTACCCGCCGTTGGGCCCCACCGCCCGCCTCAGGATATAGAGTTACGTTTACCGGTCTGTATCCTCCCCACCGGGACTCGGAGGTGTCCTGGGGGGCCAGAGGACGCTATATTAAGTCGATCTAGAGCGGTATGTAGCGGGGGTGTGTAAATACACCAGTGGCCGGGAGGAGCTTTGAACGCTATATCGACTCTGCTCTGAAGGTTGTGTCGGAGGAAGGAGGGGAGGAGAGGTGCTGCGAGACGACTCTTCTCTTCTCTTCTCTCCTCGTCGATGGCTTAAGAAATAGCTACGCTGACTTACTTTGCACTTTGTATCGGAACAGAACGGAAATGAACTGTCTCGCCGAGCTCACTTGAGCTCCACCAACGACGAGGTAAGGTAAATCAGTAGAAGTTTGTAGGTGCAGACATCCTTGTGTTGAGAGTAAGATAGAGATAGAGAGAGAGAGAGAGGGAGGGAGAGAAACTTGAAGAGTTTCTTCTTCTTCTTTCCCGAGGTCTGGGTAATGTGAAAGTTTTGTCACTCACATTTGGAGTTCAGAGTTGGGAGTGAGTGCTTTCTCAAACATGTAGAGAAACAGGCTTCTGGAACCATGCATGGGGGTGAATGGAGAGAGAGAGAGAGAGAGAGAGAGAGGGCTGTTTCTGAATTTGGAGTGCTTGAAATGAGCGGGGAGGGAATTTGAGTTGTTTAGAGTTTATGATGTTAATGTCGAGGTGCAAGCTAAGATGGTAAGCTTGGGGAAGAAGAAGATGGTATATTCGGGGGATGAAATTTTGAGGGTGGGTTTATGTAAGATATGGTGTCTTGTTCTGCCCTATACCATTGGTAGGCGTCCTGTTGTAAGCATGAGGAGGACGAGGATATGGGATGTGTGTTGATGTGTGGGTCTCTTCTTCATTTCATTGATAGGCATTCTGGTTGCAGTAACACGCATAAGGAATCATCCACTGGAATAATAATCTGAGACAAGTGGCTTGATGTCCCTGAGGGAAGTAGGCATTTCATCATGGGCCGCCTTCCTTCGACGGCTTGATGGTCTCGATGATGGTTCTTAAGTAAAGTGTCAAGATTGGCTCACTGAGTAAGTAAGCACTTGGCAACAAGTTTTTCAAGAGAATCAGAATCGCATCCTATGGTGGTCAAATGTTGGGTTGCAGCAGTTGGGATTGAAGAACCGGGTGGTTATTGATGAGCTGCTGCAGATTGGGTGTGTTGTTTTATCCTCCAGCCGTGATGATGCAAAGCTCGTGCTGTGTGTAGAATTAGGGTGGGTTAACACCGAATTTTGTGGTTTCCAAGTATGTCTCCGGAGAAGGAAACTGGAGTAGTGTACCAAGTGTGGGTGCAGTCAGGCAGTATTGGTGCATTTTGGTTCTGATGAGGCATGTTTTTAAAAACTGGATTTGCGTGCGTTCTTTGAGTGAGTTGGATGTCCTTGAATGTGTGATCCTCCTCTCTATTGGTTGGCATTCTGATGGTAACATGCATTAGGAATCATCCACTGGAATAATAATCTGAGAGAAGTGGCTTTTCCTGAGGGAAGTACACATTTCATCATTTGGCTGCCTTCGATGGCTTGATGGTCTTATTGATGGTCCTTAAAGTAAGTGTTGGGATTGGCTTAGTGAGCACTTGGCAACTAGTTTTGGAGATATTCAGAAATCACATCCTATTTTGGTCAAATGTTGGGTTGCAACAGTTGAGATTGGAAGAGCCGGGTTGTTGATGAGCTGCAGAATACTTGTTTATCTCCAGCCGTGATGGAAATCTCTTGCTGTGTGTGGAATTAGGGTGAGTTTACACCGAATCCCGTCTGGAGAAGGAAACTGGAGTAGTGTTCCAGACCTTGCAGTCATCCATTATGGGTGCATTTTGGTTGTGATGGAATATTCACAGTCTGATGTTTTGAATCGCAAGGTGGAAGCTAAGCTGCCTTGGGTTTAGGCAAGACATCACCGGCCCTATGAAATGTCATGCAGGCAGGTTTCTAAGAATGAGGAGGAGGAGGGCTACTTAAGTTTGTATGTGTGGTTCTCTTCGTTTTTGGTAGCCTTTTCGGGTTGTTCCATTTAGGAATCAATGAATGGAATAATCTTGCCTGAGAGAGTAGACTGACGAGTCTTGATGATGTTTCTTGAGTGAGTCTTCAAGATTGGCTCAGTAAGCACTTGGCGACAAGAGTTCCAAGTGAATCATCGTCACATCCTTTAGTGTATCAAATGTTGGGGTGCAACTGTAGGAATCAAATCACCAGGTTATGGATGATCTGAGGATTTGTATCTCCTGTGTAGAATTAGGTTGGAATAACTGGGTTGTGCTTGTCAGGTGTGCCACTGGATTTGCATAGTAGAATAGAATTGAATTGTAGTTGTGCATCCGTCTTGTTCCAGTCATGCATTATGGGTCGCGCATCTTTCAAGTAAGGGGGATATGCTCGAATGTGTGGTTCACTTTTAGAATTTTTTTGGGTGGGCGGCATGATCACTTCCTGATAAAGGTTTCGTCTCTGAAGTCGCATAGTGGAAGTAATATATTACTGATATGGAATGTTAATGGATGTTTTGACTCAGGGTTTGAAATTATAACAAGGGAAAACATGCAACCCTTGCAACAGCCACAAAATTATCATCAAATGGAGTCGAATTTGGGTGATGAGGATAGTTGTGTATACAGGGCTACCATTGCAATTTAGGGCTTTCATGAAAATCGTCTCAACATTGAATGTTGCATGCGCACGTGGAGGTATGTGTATTTGTCCCAAACCAATAAACATGATGTCAAGTTGGTGCATGCTTCACATACTGTGGAGTGTAACTTACTGATCGCAGATCTGAACAGAGTACATGGAGTGAGGATTTTTAGGGTAGTCACAGTCAGGTAGAATTTCTACTTGGTTGAATGCATAAGCTACAATCAATATATTCTGCTTACTAGGTTTGACACTTTTTCACACCTTGTTAAATTGGACATTATTGAGGTCATTTGCACTGTTGGTTTTATTTTATTTTATTTTCTTAAACTGTTTTCTTTTGCAGATTGAGAAAGCACAACGGAGATCTGGCAATTACTTTGTCGGTCGACCATGGAGTTTGGTATCCACTGTGTGGATTTGGCAGTAGAAGGTACAATTTGCACTTTTGAGAGCCAATTCAATATTAGTACATGACATTTTAAGGAGTTGGGAAGGGCAGTTTACTAACCTGGTGCTGTTGTGCATTGGGCTTAGATTGGAGTAATTCTACAGTCATACCTGTCATTGTCAAAGTTTAACTATCTAAGTAAGGTTTCAATTGATTCAAGTTGCTTGTGTGTATTTAGCAACAGGTAGGTAGCAGTGAAGTCATGCGGCAAGTTGTGAACTATTGGGTGCTGAGAAGGCTCTATATAGTTGTCCTTCATGTCCTTTCTTTCCAACATGTTTTCAAGAGCTTCTGAGAATTGTTCATGGACTTTGGAATCTGGAGTCGGAGTGCAGCCTATTGGTGTGAGTGGAGATGGCAGAATTTCTCAAATTCAGCTGTAGTGAAGGAGAGTTTTTTCGAGGATAATTTGCTGACACCAACGAACATTTTGTGTCACAAGTAATACCACAGAGGAGATGTGCAGCCTTAAGGGAAGCACAGCAGGCAGGGGGTGAATGGAGTGAATGTATGTGTGCAATTACTTTGTGTGATATACCTGTAGGTGGTAAGCAGATTCAGGGCGTATTAACTCAAATTTTGCGCACAGTGCCACATGTTGGTTGTCTACCAGTCACATCCTCTGCAAAAATCCATGTGTCACCCTCAAAAAAATTAGCAGCAAATTGTTGGGCCTGCTTATCACCTTTAGTATGTGTGGACACCGGTTGTTGTAATGACACGTGAGGGATGTTGTTTGTACTTGCTGCAAGCATTATTAGACTAGTGGAATGTCTTCAACATGCTCCTCTCACTTGCAGTTAAATAGCAATCAAATGTTTCTATACCTGGCACTCTTTTCTCCACACTTGGTTTCCGAGTCTCACCCACTTTGAAGACTGTCGGTCTTAGTTAGGAGGAGCTGGGACACTACATCTAGTTAATTACATGAAGACTTTAGTTGAATGTTATCTCTTGTGTATGTATGCAGTGGGATGGAGACAGGTCATTTCAAGGAGTTCCAGAAAATGAGTACGCATCTAGTTAGTGGTGCGGTGAGGGGTCCTGCCATGGGAGAAGCGGGTCAAGTACGGCGCCGATCTCTTGCTCCATCCATGTCGGGAGGCTTCTCATATGAAGAAACTTCAAATGTACAAGAGGTCAAGACCAACCAATTCAATTTGTCTCTGTTCTCATCCTTTATGTTGAAGGGGGATGTGATCAGAAGTAATAGCTGGCCTGAGGACACTCTACACTAGAGCTTTAGAGCCTGTGACCATTGATAACTAAGTTCTCTCACTTGTGGAAAATGCTGAGACCATCCTACTTCGCCTGAGCTTGAGAGCCTCAGGGACCAAGGAAGTTTGAATGGATGAAAACCTACATGGAGCCCAACGTGTCATGAAATGGATAATGTTTTGTGGTCTCCCGGATTTGTGTCAATCCCACCTCAAAGAGGTGAGTCTAACACAAATCCGGGAGACCATGACACTTCAAAATCTCACATGCCTTGATTTACTATAAGTTATTCTGTGGAAGGATTCACATGAGTAGGATGGTAATGAAGTAGCATTCAGTGGAGAGCCCGGTTGTGTATGTCTTTACACTACACTTGAAGGCCCATGACCACACTAAATTCAATTTCAATTTCCATCGGTATGGCCTTCGGATAAGTTTCAAGAGTGCTCATAATTTTATGGTCACGACCCTTAGACAATTCATAGTGTCATGCGGTCCTTACACAATTATTATGCAAAAGGGTCTAAATATACTGTTATTGCTGGGCAGGTGCCAACTGGAACATTATATGCTAGCTCTCTCTTGTTTGTAATAATATAAACGTGTCACTTTGCTGGAAGTTGAGAATTTAGCGGCTCACCATTTACAGGGGGAAATGCAGGTGCCAAGCTGGTCCCATAGTTGTCCACTGCATAGTGATCAATCATCAGAGGATGATCAGGGCTGTGTGCCTGCATCTCAAAGCAGCAGCCCAAGCAAGTCCAACGGATTATTATTGCATTGTGGTAATCAGAATATCTGCAAGGGAGATCCCAGGAAGGATGGGGCTGCTCTCTTTGAGGTGCTGGCTTCTTGTACTCTTAAATGCTTGTGCCAATTGCAATCTCATAGATTTAATATATTTACAGTTGATGTTAGATTTTACCTCCTGTACCAATGGCATGGGATTTATTCATACAGAAATGGGCAGTAGCCACCAGCCAAGGAAGTCCTGTTGATCATCATCCTGAAGACACTGGCCAGCCACCGCCAAATCAAGTTCGCCAAACTATGCTACACCAGGATGCCTTGTTTCGTGCACAGGTCCATTCAGCTTCCTTATATGATGGTATGAATAAGGAAGCTTCATTAGTCTTATGACTCTGCGTTTACCACATAGCTGATAACAATTGCGTTGGCAGGTTTTTGCTCACATTTGTAACATCAGGGAAACTGATACACCTGTATTGCAAGGCGGTTTGTTGTTTGGTGCATCATTGCCTATCAGTTTATCAACTAGTAATAGATTTCCTTACAAAAAGCAGGGATGCAGTCAAACTTATCAAATTCATATGACATTGATGGATATTTGGCATCTTGACTTTTGTGTGTCTGTCTTGTTTTGCATGTTTGAATATATCCAAATAAGGATTTCACCTGGTAGTCTTCTTAACCAGCGCCCTGTTCCTTAACTCCAGGTCCAGGAGCTCCATAGATTGTACAAGGTGCAACTGGAGCTGATGTCTGCGATGGCAAGCAAAACCACCAAGCATTTTGTAACACCTGGTCAAGTGGATGTTAATAACAAGAATTCATGGGCAAGTATCCAAGCACAAACACTGGAAAAGGAGAGCGCTAGTTCGAGTTCTATGCAGGAACGTGACTCCGAATCTGAAGGAGACAAAGAGATTGCTACGTCGAGAACCGATGATTCTGAGCAGAAAACATCTTCCTGTGAAGGCCTAGGGAGGAGGCCTGTGAAGCGAAGGACCTTTGATCTGGAGCTCCCTTGTGAAGAGAACATGGATGCAGAGGAAATAGAGCATATGGCAGCTGAGAGCAGAAGCAAGATGGAAGCTGAGGTGTGTTTAAGGCTGAGGAACGGATGGGCCAAACCAGCCGTGCAATCCTGCCCACAGTCGCAGCATTCTGGCGCTCCTGGTCGAGAAGCTCCATATCGCCCAACGCCCACCATGGCCTCTCAAAATTTCTTAGGTGGGCTCTGGGGGTTAAGTTTAGAGCGGAAAACAGAGGTAGGAAACGAGGACTGGCCGAGTAGCAGGCACATAGCAGAGGTTCGACCTCTCCTATTGGAGATTGAGGAAAAGCCTGCACATGTCCCAGCACCTTGGTTCACACAGGTCATTCTACTGTCCATTGTGTACCCCAGCTTTTTCCTCTTGGGTAGTAGTAATATTGATGGCATTTGAAACATGTGAAGAGAACACACAGACAGAGTACCATACATTATCTGTCTAATCATGTAAATTCTGTGTAGCAAGCAATCATGATTTCCTATTGGCGTTGAAAAATTTCATGCCTGGCATTTTGGCCGTGAACTTGTTCAACATGCTTTACAATGTTTCACCAGTTGAATACTAACCTTGGTGTTTTCTGTGTATTTCAGGGTAATGGATCATCATCTACACAGCTAAAAGCACAACAAGAGGTGAGAAGTCAAGGCATCTGTATCAAGGAGGCGCAAAAGGGATATCCCTGGGGCCCGACTACCAATGGTGCTTTTCGAGCAGGGTCTGCAATGATGCCCATGAGACCGCCTCTTCAAGTGCAAAGTCCATTTAATGTCACAGACGAGAGACTACGAGGCATTCCGACTCTGCTAGAAGGTCAAGTCCCTCCTCCCCCACCTGGTTATAACCAAGGATACATCCTGGCAGAAAAGTCTGTGCCAGCTCTAGCTGGAGTGAAGTTGGGCGCACCTTATGAAGGCTCCTTGAAAATACCCGGGCAGGGCCTCATGCAGATTCCAACCATGAATGCCTATTGGTATCCGCACAATGGTCCACCGTTCAGCTCACAACAACAACAGCCACAGCAACAATCTTCTCAGCCTGCAGGGTGGCAGAATTACACGACTTCACACAGTGCGCCAGGGGCGGTGAGCACCATGTCTCATGCAGCAGCAGTATCTGTGCCTCGAATGGGGTTGAATGTGGATGGGACGTGGTCCATGTCAGCGGATGGTTTTCCAGCTGCTTCTTGGAGTGCTACTGCTAACAACAGTCCCGTGTTTACCCCCTTCTCGATAATTGCACCGCTAAAGCCACCGTTCAAGAAGCCTCCTAAGCTTGTTCTACGACAGGATGGCACTGCAGTTGAGGTGAGAGTGTCTCCTAATAAGAATCAATCTCCAAGTGTCTCGAGTGATGAGATTGATGGAAGACAGAGTAGAGGCATTCACTCTGTGCAGGGACAAAGCACTGGGCATGTCAGTGGTGCTTTTCTTCGCAATGGTCAAAGGCAGCAAAGAGAGGATCGAATCTCCATTGTTGGGTCGGATTGCGAGAGAGGAGGGCGCTCCCCTAGTGAGGTCCAAGGTACTGCTTTCGTGGCTATGCAGTGCTCGCTAGCACTCGGCGACGGGTGTGGACCTGCTGGAGGGGGGACGTGCATGAAAGATACACCCAAAGGTGGATTGTCGCTGGCATTTCGATTAGGAGAAAAAACCCTGTCAACCACAACAGCAGAGAATAGGGGGGAGAGAGAGAATCCAAGAGTAGTGCCCCATCAACCGCCATGGCCGAACCACCTTGCAGCAGATGATGTTGATCCACAACAATTTGAGGCTGCAAATACTATCATCTTGCCTGCCATGAAAGATGGTGCCTCAAAATCTCAACAGGGGTCAGGTCAACAGCATAGACACTCTTTCATGACCCTACCTACTGGGCATCAAAATTCACCAAGAGATGCTGGCCAGGATGTGCAATCGGCTACCGGAACAGATGGGGATGGTTGCCGACAGAGCAGCACGATGCGGAGAATGGAGAGTTCATCTAGCAAAGAAGTTTCTGAAGGTTGTCAACAACGGAGTCCAACTCCTGTTCAGGATGGCTTGCCAAAGCCACTTGACCAGGTGGAGGCAGTTCTACGGAACGGCTCCCCTGATGCCGCCAGCCCTGAGTGTAGATCCAAACCGTCAATGGAATTAGCAGCAGTTACGACGCCAACAACCTCCTGTTCGATGAGCTCATCGATTCCTGCAAGACCAGGGGAGCAGGTGACAGTAGAGAATACGGGACCATAGGCTGCTTGCAAAGGAGCTCCACCAAACAGGAGCAGAGAATGTGAACAGAACCCCCCCCACCCCACCCAAGAATCTGGAGCTGGAGAATCATATGGCTCGAGAACCAAGAAGTCCTTGATAAGCATTACTGGCTATGGATTGATTTTTGCATCTTTTGTGCATATTGTGAAATAGGGAGAGACTTCAACTCAGCAGCAATACATCAAATCGTATGTATACTTACAGTGTTGTGTTGCTCCAAAGTCTCAAACTCTCCCTCTTAGCTTGAGCTTGATTCGTTTGAAGAGGATTGGGGCTGAGATTGCAAACCACCGTCGCTGCGGTCGAGCCTCTCCGCCTAGTAATTTCGTTGGTTATGTGAAGAGAGATTGGTAATTGGAGCCAATACTAGGGGAGATGCTCAAAGCCCATAAATTATGTTTCCAAAGCAGATTCAGCTCAAGTAGATCAAGATTGTGAGCTCGTTTTCTTTGCATTTGAAAGGAGTTTTCTACCCTTAGTTTGTAGATGTGGACAGGGGCCGCTAGGGTCTTCCCTGAAGCATGAGTCTACATACCTGCTGCCACTTGGTTTGCAGGAATAACCTTCTCATGTCATCGCTTCCAAGCACATTCTGTTGTACACTATTCTGAGTGTATTCTCGCGGAGATTTCATTTCTGCCATGAACATTATTGAATGCTAAGGTTGAATTGTTTTCTACAAATGTTTGTGGTAACCATTGCTCCTGAGTTTGCGCAATTTCGTCTGTGATTGTACGAAGCCCCTTAAGTAGGGTATAGAATGCTGGTTACTATGGTTAGTAGAGCTGGGAGATTGCCATTATTGGCCAAATTAACCCTAAAATCGGGGTCATAGGCTAATGAAGTTCAATTGGGATGAAATGAAATGAAAGTGACTCTGAAGTCCGGGAAGCCAAATTTTTTGATAAGTTCACGATGATGGTGACAAAAAAGGCTAATGACAACAATCCCTGGTGTAACAGGGGGACAGCCTGCCTTGTCAGTGTTGTGAACAATGCATGGGAAGAACCGACCGCTAGTTACAGATGAACCGGTTGAGTTTGAGAAATAACCGGTTGAAGTTCAAGACTTTAGGAATATTACCGATCATGTTAGAGGAATATATGGAATATGCCTGAAATTAGTAAAAAAAAGGGAAAGATCCCAACATGTAACCTGCTGGACTTGGAGCACTACGGTTTTGACCAATTATGCCCAAAAATCATCCCTGGACACTGGTTGCGAAACGAAATGTATGCAGTCTCAAGCCAAAGGGGAGGGAATTTTCACATACCTCTCATTCACCCACATAAAAGCCTGCAATAGTATGCATCCTTGAGGTTATTATTTTCAATTCATTTAACACCGAAATTAGATTCAAAGACTCCGAATTCGCCTATTCCAAGTCATTTGAGATGAATTGGCCACAAATCTTTGGCCACAAATCTCTAGAGGCCAAGTTTTGATATTGGATGGATGAGAGGTCGTATGCTCGTATGTGACAATTCCCTCTCCCAAACAGATAGTGAATACAGGAAGCATAATCGACACTCAAAGTAAGCACATTCCAAAACAATTGAAGTAACACAATTTGACAGGAGAAGCCAGGTGCTCAGAATTTCCTTATATCACGATCTATGACGATCACCATTGACATCGTAAATTATTACCTCAGACATTATCCAGAAACATTCTTGATACAAAGTAGAACTCAACCCCAGTGTCTGATTTATGAACAGGGTGTAAAACTCCTGCACTTCCCAAGTATACAATGTAAGAATAATGGTAAGAGATTTGGGTATGGGCTGTGCACTTGAATGTAGATCAGCACATTGCAGCACTAGAATTGTAAGCAGATCACTTACCCTAGGTCTGCTCTCAGAACCTAGATCGGCTCCTTGGAAGGTAGGTGAAGTGCCTTCCAAGTGCCCATATTAAGGCAAAAGTTTGCTGGCAAAAAAACTATGGGCCTGGGTAAGTGGTTCCGGTTACAGCTCTAGTAAGAAATGTCCGACACCCTTGAATTACAATATATACACGTAAGTTATATTAAACCCTCTGAAGATGAGGGAGGGAGATGTAAGTGCTCTTGGTGTCGCCTACTTGCAGTTATTCAGGGCTTATCTGAAGGGCCTGCTCCGGAATGAGGGTGAGCCATTTGTGGTGGTGGCGGCTGATGCATCAGCTCCAGGAATTGCATCAGCTGCGTGTGCCTGGCGGTCCACATCTCCGCAAGCTTGGCATCCTTTTGCTCCTCCTCCCTGTGGAGACTTAAGATCTTCCCAAAACCCAATCCAGATCAGAGATTCAAGTCAGGAAACTTTAGAGTATTGATAGAATGAGACTGTTCAATTGAACTAAAACGAATATTTGTGAGGATTGAGTAACGGTTCATATAATTGTCAAGGAAGTCCACCTATTTATGCCTTGCAGTGAAGTTGTTGGGGAAGGGCTCTCCAGAAGCTCATTTTTCTAAATTCGCAATGCATGGACAAAAACGTTTAACTGATCCTAGGACCTTGTGATGAGGACCTATGTGCAATTCTTCTTGAAGCAGACACACACAAATGAGAGCAACCGGCATCCAACAATGTCTGCCATCTCGAGAAGGTTGGAATCAGAAAGTTTTCTAGTCACAGAATGAATAATAAGGTTATCCAAGTCCTATAATGATTGAGAGAGCAGTTGATGGATGTTCGAGGTTCATGGAACATCTCGCCCACCTTTTCCTTGTAATCTGCTTCAAGTTCCTCAAGGAATCTGCACTCCTCCGCTCGCAAAGAAAGTATAGAAGCTTCTACTTCCTCCATCTTTTGTTTCCAACGCTGCATTTTCTCAGATTCGAGTTTGGCCTCCAGACGATTCAATCGCCAGGTAGATTCCTTCCGCTGTGTGTACCAGTATTGGCGTCCTTCTTCTAATTCTCTACAACAGTCGAGGATTTGCAGCCAGTGACTGCTGCTGGGGGCCATGTCTGGAGCCGGAAAAGATCTGCTCAACATCAGGTCAGGTCCAGCGGACTTCTGCCCTGTCACTTGGGGGTTGCTGGAGGACCATATTGGCTGTACAGTGCTCCCAGTTGCATCACCTATCGTATCTCGGGAACCTCCCTCCGTCCTGCTCAATGCAGACTGAAGCCAACCTCTGCAAAACATTCAAGCACATAGTGTGATATTACTGTGAAGAGAGGGAAGCTTTTTGGATGAAACGTGAAATCAAGTTAGCTAAGGTTGCATAAATATCTACCCATATCAACCTCCTGAGTGACTGGAGCTCACATCAGGATATCACTGGACAATCATCTTTCCTGTAATCAAGTGACGATAAAACTTACAACAAAAGACAGCCTGCAAGAATGAGGTGGCCATGACCATTTTCAGCTTTGGAATACAAAGATGAATCCATGAGTTAATGCTTGACTTATAAACACCTTTATTCTCAAATCATAGTTTCTGAAAACTACAAACTAGCAAATCCAGGACAATTTTTCCAAACTGGCAACTCATCATGCGTCCAGATATTTGCAAGTTGCATACCTCTGTGCAAGGACATAAGTATCTGAGAGAGCTACTCCAGGAGCAGTCGTTCCCGTAGTGGGCGATGCCATTGTCAACGATACAGCAAGCTCAAGATTCTGAAGAGAAACGTTGCTGCATCCCCTTGCTCCTATTGCAGAAACTCCTCCTGATGAAGGTGGTGGAAGTGGGACAATAGTTTGACCACGATCGCTTCCAACTCCAGGTGTCTGAGCTGCACTGATGGGCACGTTCGACATCCATGCAGGCAAGGACGAGGAGCTCCCCCCACTGGCCGATGGCTGGCTGGTCTCTTGTGTAGAGGCTGCCTTTCCATCTGCAGCAGGACCTGAAAAATGGCCTTGTGTTGTTTCTGCAAGCACCTCCATTGAATGTTGGATCCTCCAACAACGAAGACTTGAAGCATAGTGGACGAAACAGGAAACAAAGGGATTAGGAGGAGGGCGGCTGCGCTTGGAGTAACTTATGAGAGGTGAGCGACGTAACCAACAATTTGAACGCAGGGCTTATCTATCAGCAAGTAGAAGTCAAAGAGACTTTTGCAAATCAAGACAAAGATTACGAAAACATGAATTCAACTACCGATTTGGACTTAGCTAATTGAGGTTTCAGACCGGCGCTTTTAAATTGCCCAAAATTTCTTCACCTTAGCCCTGTCAGACTGGCGGGATGGGTTGGTATGCCAACCTAAATATTATAGCTCATTGATTGTTTCTGAAATGTGCCTGGTTCTGGATGCGGGCAACGCAATTGAGCTGGGTTAGATTCCATTTGCTACACTTCCGTTATTCGCAATCTATGATGGAATGTATGAGACGCAGATTAGCTTCTCAGCTTGTTCTACGAGTGAAAAGTCGTCTTACTTGCGGAGGTAAATGCAGCTGGATGAGCTTCTGACCCCCCGGCCACTGCAGATACTTCCATAGGCACAGGCTTCACATCTAGTTCCGTAGACTTGGAAACACTGATTGCACTTGAAAGCCATGACCCAATGGCAGTAGTCATCACAGACACAGGAACTGCGAGAGTGGCCAACGGAAGAGGGGCGGGGGTGTCAAGCGAGGGGTGATTTGAAGTGAGGATCCCTACTGCAGATTGACCAGAATTAGGCCGTTCGGGTGTCCCGAGGAGAGGTAACGGAACAGTAATGGCAGGAGGTCCAAGGAGGGTGGGTATGGGAAATGGAGGAGCTGTTTGCAGCGCTGCAGAGACCAATGGACGCTGCCCAAACTTGTCAGCAAGGTTAGCCAGCATCTCCGTGTAATTACTGGTCCCTTCATTCGAATTAGCAGCCCCCGAACAACGAGGTCGATCCTTCTCTTTCTCCTTCTGCTGCTTCTCTTTATAAACTTCCCACCATTTCCCCAATCGTTTCGCCGTACGTCCAGGAACTTCTGCTGCAATTTTCTTCCACTTGTTTCCATACTTGGCCTGCAGACTGACGAGAAGCCCTCCAGAATATTCAATCATGTTTACTAACCAACTTTTCGTTCCCATCTTCGGGAGACCACTGCATTACAAATAATGTGGAAAGCTTTGATCTACATTGATCCATCAATCCATCTGCTCCACGACATAAACGTACACTGCTCGAGTAAAGCTACGACGCAAAAAAACTTCATTAACAAGAAAGTTTGCCTTTGTTAGTTCAAAGTGTCCAGGTCTCAACATCAGTTATGAGACTGTCCTAATGATGAGTGTTCATGGTTAGGTTAACCAAAAAGTGTCGTGGGCTACAACTCATCCTAAAACACATCAACAGCAGAAAGAATTTTTAGTTGGCCAACTTAGAAGGTCTACCGTGTTCGAATTTCTGCAGTTAATACGGAGGCTCCTCAGCAACCACAGCGGAGTTTAATATAGATTAAGATTGTTGTAGTTTCTAAGGTGTCACACCTGAATGGTTACTCCTAATACGGTAGCAGGAGAAGAAAGAGTGATGAGGAATAAAATACCTGATGACCAGCTGCTGCTCCTCATCAGAGAGAGGGCCTTTCTTGATACCGGGTTTCAGGTAATTCTTCCAACGCTCCACACATGACTTGGCATCACGATCAAGAAGGGTGCCCATTCGCTGAGATACGAGGTGCCAATCTCGAGGTCCATATTGTTTCACATAGTCGCGTAGCACCGTGTCCTCTTCAGCCTGCCATCGCTGCCTCTCCTTCATCTCCGCTCCATTATAAGTCGATGGCCCCTCATAACGCTACGGCACTTTCCTCATTGAAGGCCTGAAGAACCTCAATATATATCCACCAGTCAGACACATCCCCCTTTGGGCAGGCATTAAGAGAGTTTTACCATATTATCATGAAATACACACTCTCCACCTGCCATTGTGTTTTGTCCTTATCTTTCATACTTTTGCATGAAATATGGATCTGCTGCTCCGTCTCTTTAAGGAAAGAGCATACAACCCAAGATATTACAGACAGCTTCCAAGCTTCACCGATCAGAACCTACCTGCGCTGATCATTGTACACCATGCGAATGGTTGCGATAGATGGGAATAAGGTCGGATTACTCCATTTCGTGCTCATAAAGCAACCAGCGCCACATACTATCCCTCCTTCAGCCGCAGTCAAAACCAGGGCCGTCGGTACCACTCCTGGTTGATGCTCTGTACATGGCTAAACCCTTTCACAAAGATAGCAGCATCATGGATCGAATTTTGACACCTCAAAGAAACCTTTTCAACAATGGAATACTTGCAGCTTCAGTGAAGTCTCACTGCATAAGGTGGCGCTAAATAAGGCCGTCAATATCGGGGGCGATGTGAGTATAGCTGGGATATCTATACGTCGCGCCTGCAAGTCTAAGACTAAGCTGCCCTCGAGATAATGTTGAGCAGAATCTGAGCCGGTTCCAGCATTTCACCAGGATGACGTACCACGTTTCGAAGGAGATTAAAACCACGATTTCTACCTCGACGTGCAGAATTTGTATAACTTCAGAGCGGCTACCTGTACGAAAGATCTGGATACAATAGATACCTACTTTCTCATGGCAAGCCTCTTCTAGCAACGCCAAGACCTCACACAAAGAAGCCTTCTGCACTTATAAGCAGTCAGTGGCGGAAGTCCTAATACCTGCAAAGGCACGGAAAGAGCGTTGGTAACTTATGCCACAACATGACCTGGTCTCATATAAGTCAAGACAACCAGCAGGGCGGAGCATGCAGGAGAGTTGGTAGATATTGGACAACAATAGCCTCCAGGTTTCAAGTCCATTTATAGCCAAAATTTACCGTTAAGAGTTCCAAGAAAGTGGGCGGAATACCGAAGAGCTGCCAACATTTCAGAAAATTGAATCGGTTTAAATAGTTCAGCAGGAAAGTAGTGCTCAAAATCTGCAGATAAAGAAACTTCTAGAGGTGAGATGTACAAAAATACACGGTCCTCCAGTGACAACTCTTCAAAGTTTTGCTAGGAAGAAAGTGAATGGAGTATCATATTCCCAAGGCCTTGCTCCCCTGCATTCATTGATGCAGATCTTGAAGGATAGATGGGACGCTCGGTCTAGAAGTTGACTGGGTTGCGGGGAGGATTGACAAACCACAACAACCTGAATGCAAAGACAACAGAGGAAGGAAGGAGGAAAGAAGACGAAAGAAAGAAAGTCAGAGATCAACAATGGCAAGTCTACAACCTCCAAAAGGACCGCAAGAGGACTCAGGAATGTTGAGCCTCCAACACAGGTAGTAATACATTTTTATTTCATTTCCAAAAAGTTGCAGTCGTGGAACAGTACTTTACGTATCACCGGAAAGAAGTAGACAACCGTATCACGAGCTCTCGGGATGACATATGAGCAGTACTGCAGGGCCTCAACACGTGGCTACGAGATAATTAAGTGGAACAAAAAACCAGACTAACGTTTCCGGAATCACTGCAAGCAACTACAGTGGCATGAATTTAAGGAACGCAAAATCTTGAAGAGAGCAGAAACGACAAGATCCTCATAGGAGAGAAATACCTACAATCCCTAACACTGGACTTTGAACCTTAAGCCTCCGTTTTCAGTCGTAAAGAACCGACAGTCGCTTGAATTGCCTCTGCACTGGAATTAATGTGCATTCACTGATGTCTAGGATTGAGATATACTGGAATTGAATAGAAATAACTCGAGGAGTCAAGAGGCATCGACTCCGAGACCGAGGACTATTTACGAATATGCTTATACCACGCTGACAGCACTATTCCGGATAAGTCGAACCATCTGTTTGACCACATGATCAACACCAACGAACACGGGAGACGCCAACCCAAGGGACGACGACGCGGCAACTTCTTTGAGAGACTAGAAGAATGTTAACATCTCTAGCTAAGTTAGTGTTTTCCTTAGTGAAACACCTCGATCTCGGAAGTAACTTACTTTTGTGCTCCACAAACACTTTGAAACCACCATGCTTGAGAACATAATACTGAGGAACAATACACTGTCTGTTGCTTACTGCAGTTCTTATTGATACGGTCTATCGTCCGAAAAAATGACCTTACCAAATCCGTGCCACCGCCTTAGTGTGAAAACTGAGAATAGAACTGTAACCTCCTGAAGAAAACATGCAACCAGAATAATTTCCAACGAGTAGAACCTGTATGACTAGATGCCTGTCAAGGAGGGGGAGAGGGAGAGAGAGAGAGATGATGTGTCCAATTCCTAAGTAGTGTGACAAGATCTGCAGGAACCTTCAACTTGAAAGATCCAAGAATCGAGCTCTTGCGAAGGTGTGTATCCCGGAAAGCACGTAATCCTAATTCGGTCCGCTCCGAGCTTGGAAACCAACGTTTGGCAAGCAGAACCTAAAGAAACTCTCCTGCTCTGCAGAAATCACCGTACTACGCACAATACAACGCCTATTCAGCAATTCAGCAAATCGTAATACATCACAAGCATTTAAAGGTCCATGTCGGCATCGTTACCCGCATTCAAGAGCAGTAACTCGCGTGAGCCTTTCTGTAGGCTCATTGCTTGGAGTACGTTTGAGGTGGCCACGACGAGCACGAAACATCCGCTGCAAATTTCTGGAAATACCTACATGAAGTCTCTAGTTCTACGTATAAATTTTCAGCATCTTATTCACCGCTTGCTCCTTTGTGGGAAAAACACACTACATGCTCTCCTACTGTGTTTGGTGCAAAACCAGTGCATATGTCCTGGCCTTCGGCGTGTACAGCAAGCAGCCAATTCTTAGAATTTTATCGCGTGACTGAAGCTTCTGTGGATTTAATGCTGCTGACAATAGACCATAAGACTCTCTCAACGACTTCATGATTCCATTTCAGTGCTTCTAAATAGGTGCGCTCCCATCTTTCGACTCTCATCTTACTAAAAACGTTCAAAAATCATCATCAAAAGCCGCAACCAGAATTTCAGGAGCGAGAGTCACTTACGAAGCAATTGCACATGCAACTTAGAAAGTGCTGATGATTTTTTTTTTGCTGTAAGGTCCTCTCTACACATATCTGTGCTCGCTCGCTACGATCCTTCACCCCAGGTGAATGCAAATCCACCTAATAACTGGCAATCAAGTTTAGCTCCTTCGTCGCCACAGACTGATGATGAGATGAAACACCACAACCAAGTCACTACCACACTCCAACAATCTTTCTCTCCGAATAGCCTAAATCATCACGAGTCTAGACCAAATCTGGAAATTAACTGGATCCGAGCGTCAACAAGAGCGACTACATGAGACATGACTAACCTAGGAGCTGCTTTCAAACTCAAATTCAACAAAAACAAAACACTCTCCTCACTCATCAGCGCTTGCCGAAGCATCCATTCATCCCTCCTTCACTCAACGCTCATGATGAACGTAACTTCTGAAACCTACACGTGGCAAGACAAAAAGGCTGTAGGTTATGTTAAGAGGCTGTAAGTAAGGTGACTCGATCCTCGCGAACTCAATCTTCACCGTGACACCCTGTCAAACCCTATCAAGAAGGTTTGCATTTACCGACAATGCGAACAGACTGCAGCACATGAATCTAAATTATTCCACACCTACCTAAGTTTGCCTACTCGAAAGAACGTCACGACGCCCAACCGATCCATCTTACGCTTCCCTCCACCACCACCACCACCACCACTTAAGTGATCCCGTCCACACACCAAATCACGACGACTCCGACGATACCCGTGAATGCATCACTATGTTAATCAATCCCACGCCCCTCCCCACGCAGTCACAGTAGAAGAGAAAGGAAAACGGTACAAAATATACTACCATCACTCCGACACCTCACCAAACCCCCGCCACTCCTGCGCCCGCTAGTACGACGTCCAATCCGTCCCACTTAGTCCTGACGTTCATCAACAGTTACGCAGCAACAGCAACAACGCGGGGAAGTAAGAAGAGTCTTCAAGTATAATGGTGAAGAATTAGCGAGGCCCGATGAATTTGGCGAATTCATGATAGCTTAGAGCTCTAGGGTGTCTCAAAGTGAGACACTGAGATGAGATGAGATAAGATGAGAAGGGGTTATTTTCTTAATGGGGGCCAAACCCATAACCAATTGGCGTCCGAGGTGGCGTTCCAAGATTGGGAAGAGGATGATTTTCCTAGAGAGTGAAGCCCTCACCCAAATGTTAAAGGTTGGCTTCTTACACGGCAGGAATTTTGGAGTAACGTATTGTCCATCATCAATCTTGTCATTATCGGACAGTTTTAAATTTGGGACAACCCTTATGTCTGGTAAGGTCCTCAGCCCATGACCTTCTGTGAATACACATCAACTCTTGTGTGGGCTCTCCTTCATGAAAGGTCCTTAGTATTTATGGGGCCTCATTTATTACCTAAACGTTCAAGAAGATTTTGTTATGTTAACAAGAGTGCCTTCTTTTGCAGCATCCCCCAAGTTTTACGAAAGCCTTCATACAAGCACTATGCGGACATGAGTGCATTATCATATATTTGAAATGCACCGTGTCACTTGACTTTCCCTCATGTCTTTATTATAAACATGGGAAGGTTCTTTGTGTTGGGCTTCCAAAAATGTTAGGCCATGTTCTCATGGCAAGGCCTTTCATTTTTGGAAAGCCCTCGTCTTAAGGCCTCACCTATATAGTATTCTTGTCCTTCTCCGTCTTCAATCAAAAGCCCGTAGATTGAGTGGCCTACAGGAGATGGCGCCCAAATAGTTATATATGGTGTCCTCACCTTGCGCCTCCTCACCCTCATCGGTTACCATGTGGATAGTTGCTTGTAGCAAGTAGTAAAAATGACTCTCAAGTACGTTGATCGTTGCAATACCTCGATGCTCTATAGAGGCCAATGTGAGAAGGGGTTTTTTCTAAATGGGGACACTAGAAGCACACGGAGATCACACCGGAGGGGGGGGGGGCATATTGGTCATCAATGTATTTAACCAAGTCATTTTACAATGGGGAGAGAGAGTTAGATAGTTAAACTAGCATGACTCCCAAGTAGGATAAATATTCACACAAGAGTGACTTAAATGCGTCAATTAGGTTAGCCATTGAAAGATTAAGATGCTTGAGAAATGGAAGGCACTCATTATGTGCACTCATTTCTTTTATTTTATTTCCTTGGCACACCTTATTTGCACAACAAGTCTCAACAAGATTGACACTATTGTAACCCCTAACTTCCCAAGCCTTACATGAAAGGGATGTTATTTTGAGTGCATTTCACTCAATGTTAGTTGTGGAATTTTCATTGACAAGTTTGGAGGTGAAAATGGGATAACATGGTATTTGTGAAAACGTCACATGGCACATAAAAATGTTACAAATGTCATTTTCTCGAATACAAGAAAGCACGGCTTGAATTGGTCTTTGGAGGCAACTTTTGCCAACTACATCTGTATGTATTTACAAATTGCTAGTAGCATGTGTAAGTGATAACAAAGGAAGAAGTCTTCTTATATCATGAATGTTATGTTCTTCATTGTTACTCCAAACACTCTTCATATCAATCAAAAACTAACATTCATGATATAAAAAGACTTCTTCTATACTCTATGAACTTGTACCGTAGGTGTCCATACAAAATTAGTTTCAAAATATCATTTATTTTTTCCAAAGTTGAAGTGCACTCCACAATACTAGAAACTAAATCAGCCTTGGGAAAAAAATGTCACATGTGAATGTGAAGTTTTCACGCATACTATGTTGGATTTATTTGGAGGATCTTGAAACATGAGAGTTGAGTTATTTCGAGGGAAAGAATGGGCATGAACAACCCTTTGGAATTATAGATTATAACAACTTAAGGAAGGGATGCACAATAAAATGCCATGTTTAATCCCATAAAAAAGACCTTTGACCCATCAAATTCACTTAGATATTGAGCATAATGCATGTGTGATCCACTAGATGGGAACAACTCAATAATTGATCACCTCTACAAATCTCATGCCAAAATGTGCAAACCACAACATTCTAGTGACCATCTTTGCATTTGGACGATGTAAGTTGTCCCATGTTTCTAACAACATACATGCAAAGAATTCCCTAAAAAATAGAGAGTGCCAAATGTTAATTCGATCCATCGATGTGAGCACAAAGACCATTTTTACACGAACATCAAAAAATATCTTACTTTATCAAACTAAACATCATTGATGTTCATGCAAAGTTTGCATTGGAGTGGCAACCATTGATTGGAGTCAACACCCTCACATGAACTGGCAAGACAACAAAAACATGACCACTTCCCACATTGGCATTTTTTTCCACAATCTACTCATCTCTGAATGGCATGGCTCATGTACCTAGGGGTAATTATCCATGTTGACTTGATGTCTATAGTTATATTGATTGTGGATGAATGAGTTAAGTGAGGTTAATGGATGGAAGAAATCATCCATCAACCCAAAAATGGGTTGCTTGGGAAGTTAGGGAACATACCAATCCAAGAGCGACACCTATCCAACATTTTTTTTCTCACATGAATTACAACCTTGGGGTCCCATCAAAACAAGTGAGTGGATGAGAGAGCTAAAGGCCACTACCAAGAATTGAATCCTCAACCTTTTGGGTCCAACCATCGTATTAGTAGTTTAAGCATTTCGTGATCCAATGTGTAAACATAGATTTAGAGTGCAACCTTCTTCAAGAGGGTTTTTTCCTTTACACTTGTGATTTGGGTTTTCCACTAATAAGATCATTTAGATTTCAATAGTCACATGCATTAAAATTCTAGTGGAAAGTGGATTTACATTTAAGGTTTGGGTCCAAGAATAAACCTTACTGAACCTTATGTTTGGAGTCAAGATTGGACCCAACTTTAAGATTGCTTTCTTGAGTTGGAAGGTGTATTATCTTGAGTCAAGACTGCTAAGATTTGACAAGAAAGTGGCACCACATCATTGTCAATTCATTTTCTTTGTGCTTTGAACTCAAACCCTATTGTAAACTCCTTGGATCCAATATCTTACTCTCAACATATTAGATTGCACACTTTCATAGCTTTCTTTGGTCTTGGACCTTAAGGTGGGTTCACATTAGGTCTAGGGTGAGGACTAGCAACCACACCTTCATTTTTACTTTATTTTTTTTCATTCACACTTGTCTCGTGCGAATCATGGTGGTCGTGGGTGATGGTGGTGTCAGTCTTCTAAATTGCAATCTATTGTCAGTTCATGTTTTGGGCTCAAGAGGAGATTAAAGTGCTTATTGAGACTTGGACTTGACCAAGAAAGTGTTTCCACATTCACAAGTACAAAAGTGGTAGCTAGTGCAAGATACCATCATCTAACACGAAATGACCGAAATGATAGGTTGCGTCACATCATTCTCTCATACTTTGGACTCGTACCCTATTGTAAACTCCTTGGTTCCACTTTTCTTGCTCTCAACCAGCAAGATTGCTCGATTTTAGAGTTCTTTTTGGTCTTGGACGTTAGTGTACAATGCCCCCTTGCTTGGGGTCCACCCATGCCACCTAGTTAAGAAAATTAGATGACTTATAAGTTAGTGAGGAGTAGCTAACCAAAATGCTAGCAAACTTAAAACATGGTCAAATTGCCCGCACCACCTAGTTAGGAGAATTAGCTAGCAATATGAGTTAGCGAGAATCAACTAACTTACATGTTAGTTATTTGATCTCATACTCGTTGCCCACACCCCCCCCCCCTTTGGCAGTTATGACTAACCAAAGGTTGACCAATTTAATAAAGGAGTTAAGGTTGACCGGCCAAAATTTTAAACATGTTACTTATTATGCACATTATGATTTTTGTGGCCCTCACCATTTGTGTTTCATGATAACTCATATGAAACAAAATGTTACTATTTGCCTAAAAGTGAAAATTGAAAATGATATGGTGGTATATTTTTGTAATTTAGAATTTATGCTAATTTAGGATCGTGTAAGAAACATGTGGTCCACCTCGTAGAGGAACAAAGAAGAGATGGGAAAAATGAGAGGCAAACATTCAAGAGAAAAACATGGACTAATCATAGGTAAAACAACTTGTTAGCATTAAGAGTATGGATGAGTTAAGATTTGAGAAGATGGGAAGTAGTCTAGTTGACACATACGGACCCTACCCCACCAGATTCCCTACACGCTTGGGCAGGTTTTGTCCTTATTCACATTAGAATTTGGTGGACCAACAACCTACATGGAAACCCACCTTACTCTAACCGAAGCCTTGAGCAAGAAGTGTGGGTGGACCTTACAACTTAGCAATGAACGGGGAGAACAAACTACTAGTTGCAAATGAACCGCTTGAAGTTGAAGACTTCATAAAAAAAATTACCAATCATTTTAGAGAAAATATATATGGAATCCACACCTCAACTTAATAAACCAAAAAAAACCCCAAAGATCACAACATGTAATCGGTAGTTGGACCTTGAAAACCACTAGGGTTATTGACCGACAGTGCCTGAAAATCTCCCTGGGTATTGCTATGTAGTTGTAAGTGGGCTGGGGCGAACCAACCCGTACATTGGTTCCTTGGAGGCAAGGGTTTAGGCATCCAACAAGGACCGAGTGTATGGGTTAGTTCGCCCAAATCGTCGATGTTAATTAATGCTAATGAAGCAATTAGGTAGTAAGGAAGCAAGGGTACATGTAATGGGCGGTTGGACCTTGGAAACCACTAGGGTTATCAACCGACGGTGCCCGAAAATCTCCCCGGGTATTGCTACGTAGCTGTAAGTGGGCTGGGGCGAACCAACCCATACAGTGCTTCCTTCGGGGCAAGGGTTTAGGCATCCAACAAGGACCGAGTGTATGGATTAGTTTGCCCAAATTGTCGTTGTTAATTAGTGCTAATGAAGCAATTAGGTAGTAAGGCGGTTCCTTGTGGGCAAGGGTTTAGGCATCCAACAAGGAACGAGTGTATGGATTAGTTCGCCCAAATCGTTGTTGTTAATTAGTGCTAATGAAGCAATTAGGTAGTAAGGCGGTTCCTTGTGGGCAAGGGTTTAGGCATCCAACAAGGAACGAGTGTATGGATTAGTTCGCCCAAATCGTCGTTGTTAATTAGTGCTAATGAAGCAATTAGGTAGTAAGGAAGCAAGGGTACTTGACTTATAGGAGCTTACATCCAAACAAGCAAGCAGGCAGGGCAGCGGAATTGATGAGAATGTGGAGGGAGGCAGGCACGATGGAACACGCAGCAAAAGCTGGGCGCCCTGACACGACAGATTTTTATTGCAAGCGATAGATTCCTTGGCAGGGACTGCCGGTGTGAATGCGCCACGCCCCCCAACCCCCCTCCCCTCCCCTCCCCTCCCCTCCCTCCGCGATTCCTGGTGTCTGTTCCCTCTGGCTCCCGCGGCCCCGCTGGGTCCCACCCCCGTGACGTCACCGCTCTCCCATTGGCCCATCGAGCGCACAAGGTCAACCCGAATCTCGCCACTCCCCTTGGGCCCCTGGCCTCTCCCGCGGCGCCACGTGGCGGCCTGGCGCTGCCATCCGCACCCGCCCTTTCAATCTTTTTGAGGAAAGGGGGTGGGGTGGTGCATGTGAAAAACATTTCATTTCCCGAAAGAATATTGTGTTGTACTATTGTAGTACAGTCTAACCTTGATAATGTCACACCATCCGTTTCACCAAAAAGAGTGATATAAACAAGGTGTGACATATTTGATAATGTCACATTTTGAAGATTTGTGCATAATGTGATATTATCAAAAAAATAGGTAGAAAATCAAAATCAAATTACAATGTAAAAAAGAAAATAACAAATACGAGACTTCAATGTTTTTGAATGTAAAATCTAATTCAAAATTATGAATAACAACAAGAACACACATCTTAATGCGTCATTGAGATCAGGTAAAGACCTCTCACTAGAGACAAAGAAACTTCTAATGTCACATTGTTTTGTTGATGTTAAATGTGCAACACCAATTTTAATGAGTTTGTCATGGATTTTTTTCCATTCCTAACAACTCCAGAGTGTTGAAAATCTGAGAACCTTGGCTAGCCATAAAATTCAAAACATCTTTAGCATATTTTTGTGCATCGCTTAGCTTCACTACTTTAGACTCATCATCACTGCTATCAACAATCAATGGGTCTACTTCCATGGAATCAAGAACTTGTTCGCCATCTTGCACTAATTGCACAAGCTCCTCAGTAGAATATTCCACCTCAAAATCATCTTCACCTTCCATGTTTATGTACTCCAAAGGACAAAGCTTTTCTACAAGCTCGCCTTCGACATCCAAACCCAAATTCAATGCGGCAATGAGATTGCCCAATTCCAAAGTTGCTTCCTCCATTTTGAACTTCATACGTTCATCAAAATTGTTGATATTTGCATTCCACTCTATAGGCAATATGGCGGACTTTCTCCAACAATTTCTAATGGTTTGATCATCTAATTCATGCCATGCCGCCACACACCATAGCATAGCTTGAAATAGATCAACATCGGTTTCCCCAAATCTTCATTTGAGTTGTTATCAATTTGTTGCAAAGTCCAAGCAACAAGCTTGCGCTTATAGCACATTTTGAATGCTACAATTACTCCTTGATCCAAAGGCTGAACAACTGAAGTCACATTTGGTGGAAGGAACAAGATAGTGATATGGGAGAGTACAAAAGCATTACCCATCTATAACTTTCTTGACCTCACCATGAATATCATGGCTTCCTGCATTATCCATAATAATGCAAATCTTTCTGTCTTTCAATGCCATTCTTCGGTTCTCACTCTTCACCCAATGTGTAAAAACATCACCATTCATCCTTTGAGACAACACCTTTGAGTGCCGTGTATAGACAACACTGTTCAGAATGTTGGTGCACGATCAAGTTCCAAGAATAGCATTGCATTTATCACAGGGGCGGCGCATGACCCTTACGGCTACTAGAATCTGTCCATCCAACCATCACATACAATCCATCCATACTTGGTATTATCACATTTACACTACGGATTTTGGAAAAAAATAGTGACATTACCAAGGGTGATAGGGATAATAACGAGGGAGTTTTACACTATGAAAATCGGTTTCAAACTTTTAGGTGACAATATCAAGGTGTTCTATTAACAAGGGTGACATTATCAAGGTTAGACTGTAATAAGTCAAGTAAGTAGGAGCCAGGGGGCTTTGTGGGAAAGAAGGGGGGGGGGGGTCGTTTATTGTGTACGGGGAACACGATTGTGGGAGTTAGTATTCTTAGTGTCAACCCAAAACTCGTGTTTTGGTGGGCGAGATTTTGCTCCACTTTTGACTCTCTCTTTTTTTAAAATAAAAAATTAACATTGTGTTTAAGGAGTGCTCAAGTGGTGTCGTTCGGAACGTCTGGTTTTTAGTGAAATGAAGTTGAGGCGTTTCGTAACATTGTTCCTTCGTATGGTCGAGTTCCATGCTATATTAAGCATGTCACATGGGCGTCCGTGATCTTGCCTTCAGGGGAAGAGATTTAGAAAATAGGAAGAAACTGGCGCCCGGTACGAATAATGAATGTTGTCGTGTGAATGATGAGAATAGTGTGAATAGTGTCGATGTTTTTAGTGGTGGTGGTGTTGCAATGAATGGTATTTTTAGTGGATAATACGGGGATGAACAATGTTTCATGTGAATAGTGCCGGGAGCATAACTCCACCCATATTTTCAAGTGTCCGCATGAATGTATGAATAGTAAATGAGTGTTCTTACTTTGTCCAGGGCTCCGTGGAATAACGATTGGCATATTCCAAGGTCATGGAACCACCCCACATGGTTGAATAAATGTTATGTTGACTTTGATCAAAAGATAGTTATATTAAAATTGAATCTCATGGCAAGCTTTCAAAGGCACCCAAAACGGTGCTCTCAAAAATCAAGGGTTTTGAATGGCACCACTTGAACATTCCTTAAACATTATAAAAATATCAAGAGTGGGGCAAAACTCTCCACCAAAACACGAGTTTTGCATTGACAGCAACACAACTTTGTTGTTATGTAATCAATCCTCTTAATCAAACGCCTTATAAGGTAGAGGGTGCTAATCCCATCCATGTCCCAAAAATTCACCCTATGCACGCCTACTATACCCATTCGCTGAGGACGCATTGAACCATCCTTTGGTCTACGTTGCATAAGTAGTGGGCATGGATTTGGGTGATAAGTGGGGGAGGTTTTGAGTGAGTGTTGGGACATAGCTATAGATAGGTTGCTTATATGCTTTATTTGGAATCCCGTATACATATGTTATAATGGCTCAATTAGTTTCATTGGGCAAAGTGTTAGTTTTCATGCGGGGGCGGTTTTGGGTTGGGTTGGGTGACCACTTCCAGTGGAAAAAGACGCCTAGGGAGGGTATAAGTGACAACTTGTAGGATATTCATATAATGTGCGATTTATTTTCTTTTTTATTACTACCATATCTAAGCCAATTTGCCAAGCCAATCATGCATGTCGCTAATCCATGTGAACTCCAAAAGTATGCTAAATGAACCAAAGGGTTAATTTAAGTACCTCCACCTTACATTTGAGCGGTACGAGAACGGTGCATGGCGAGGCTTATTGTTAAAAACAAAAACCAAAAAGACACATGTCACGATGAGATTGGACTATGTGATATCATTTTTTTGGATAGGATAGGTGATTTTTGACTTTGAAGGGTAGGTGAGTGACAAATTATACTCAAGACTCACAGAACAGTGATAAACTAGGTGATTAGTCACTCAGGAATGGAAACAGGCAGGTATGGTAGAATATTACTTAGCTGCCCGTAGTATAGAAGATATCAGGAGTCATGAAATTCACATGTGACAATTAAAAGAAGCCCCTGATATCTTAGCTAAAGTCAGTCACCACCTTTCGGGACAGGAAGATAAGAAGGAGGAGGAAGAGGAGAGAAGGGAGAGAGATTTTTTTTGTGTTAGACCTTCCTCTCGTGAAGAGAGTGATTTTGTAGTCTCTCCCAATCACTGGGTGTGAAACCCTTAAGCTCCATTGTAAATCATACTCTTTGAATATATCAGATTGTAAATTCAGCGATATATATATTTTGTACACGTTGTTTGTGCAAGTGGAAATTGATTACCTTGTTGCTCATGTAGAATTCGATTCAGGAGTGTGAAACTCTTGAATGGGAGAAGTGTGAATTTCATGTATGTGTTGAAGTCAGACTCGTACAGAAATTTCTTGGACAATATCTTAAGGTTTCAACTACAGAGGAGTAATTCCTCGGTGATTATAAGTGTCCGGGTGTGAAGCCCGAGGATTTTATCAGGATACCCATCTGATTAAAATTCAGATACTTTTATTCTCCACACACTTCAACTCCCATGTCTGAGAATATTGTAGACTTGAAATTTGAGCAGTGCATTACCTTATGGGTGAGAAAGAGTAATATGGTTTCTCATTAATCCTCTTCCCTGAGTGTGAGACTCTTGTGCAAGAGAAGCATGTGGTAACTACAATTGTTTTGTGAACCATACTTGGACACATAGCAAGCTGATTTCACAATTCCTAACTCTTGTTATGTGTGGTAATGAATGCGGGAAGGGAGAAATCTGTCGGGTGAAGAATTTGATAGGGGATGTGTTACTCCTATCTAAATAATTAAAGAACTCATTCTTGTTGTGAAGACAGAATAGAATCAAAATATCTTTGATAGTGTTTTAAGGTGGCAACTCTCGAAAGAAGTCACCTAGAGACTAAGTGAGCCTGGTGTGAAGCCGAGAGACTCATTGTGCATCTATTCCTGATAAATGACATACTACAATGCAGTAAACTGTCACATTCCCGCTTGAGTTGGGATTTCTGGAAGTGAATATCCGGAGAAAGAAGGAATATGAGGATGAGTATGATGTGGATAAGGGTGTAACAATGTAACCGAGCACCTGAGATGGGGATTATAATTTAGTTCGAAGCAAGTCATCAGGCTCGAACGTTTCCCGAAATACTCTTTATCAGAATCACTCAGCAGTTATCCCCTCCGCTTGAGGGATTAATAATTAACATACCCTGGCCTGGTAGCGCTTAAAGATGTGAATTCTTTATTGTGTTCCAGATGAATTAACTCTGAAGTCAAATAATCTTCGGAGTAGAATTAAAGTGAAGATTTGAATGATAGGAGGAGTACGACCTCAGTATCTTATTCCTTAGAACTGGAAGAATGAAGCTCTCATGCCTCAAGAAGCCCAGAACAATAATTTTGGGGTTGATCGTATAAATTTCGAACAGCAACTCGTTTCCCCATCATGGTGTTAAAGTGGCTTATTTGGTGAAATTAGATTGAAGTCTAACAACAAGAGGAAAGTGAAAATAGTCTGTGACAGTAAGTGAAAGTGGAATTCAAACATCGATATTCCTTCATAGGTTCTGCTCACACTGACAGGAAGCCTTTTGACTTGATACACCATTCTTCGAGCAAAGGAATTGGTGAAGCCTTCGATTCACATTCGAGGGGCATTTCAGTCAGTACGTAAACATTCGAGGGGTTCCTGTTGAATTGGTGAATCTTGTGCATTGAGATACAGGAGCGGAATCTGTTGAGGAGAACTCTTTGCGGTCGACGGAGAGGTAGCAGTTGCGCAATGAAGGCGAAGCTGTGGAGTTAGGAGGAGCGTCGTGCCATTTAACCCATATCGATTGGGGTAGCCAGGAAAGGTAAGTATAAAGCCCATCCCTTCTCTTACGCTAATGTGACTAGACGATTCTCTATGACATTAAGACTGTTACTCGCTACTGGTTACTAGTTACTGGGCACTGTTACTAGACGTTTCTCTGGATACTTGTGACCAGACGCTTACTTGGAACTGGATACTAGACGTTTACTTGTGACTTGACACTAGACTGTTACTGTTCTGGCCCGGTCCGCTTCAGACGTTTCTCTCTTCGTTCCCGGTTCGTGGTTTCTGTCACTTGTAACTAGACTTTTATCAAAATTCCCTAAGTCCTAATTTTTACAAGTATAGAAATGTGTCATTGTTTGAGTAATGAATAAATTTATTTATGATAAGTGTGTGACAAGTCAAGACACATGAGAATGGATTAATTGTGATAATTAAGTGTCAAACTCATTCCCTCACCCTTTTGATCTATCGATCGACCTTATCGTGACAAACTAAAGATACATCTGACACTCATTTAGTCTTCCCTGGGTGTTTTTTGAGCTGGAACCCTGGATGAAAAAACTAACTACAGACTACGTGCTCAAAAAACAGACCCCACTTCTCATATGAGATTGGGCTACGCGATCACTTAAAGAGAAAGGTAATCTTCATGTCGATTGCTATCATAACGTTTACATCTCAAATATGAATTATGGAACTTGAAATGACAATCCACATGAGTTGTAATTGCTAGCAAGCCGAGACGGTTTCCATTTGAATCCAACCATCAAAATAAAATCGTATGGGGCATTGGAAGTGCCCACGATGATAGGGCCACATGGCACATGCCTTACTACGGAGCCGAACTAGGTATTAGAGAAAGGGGCTGAAATCCCATGGCCCATGAATTGTTAGATTAGATGTACTAAGGGACATGGTCCCATTGTGAGCACTTCCAACACCATATACAAATATGACTATGGGATTGAATCGCAAATTGTCTAATCTACTTAGCAATTGCAAGTGATGCGAACTGCCAGTTTCAATTTTCAAAATTGGAGTTGAGATGCAAAAGTTATAAAAGTTTAAAGTAAAGATACTATTAATATTGTTCTCAAAGTAGTCACATAAGCACCCCCGATTTGTACCCATTATTAAACCGACAACGGCCGTTTTATTTTGTGCAAATAATCCATTCTTATCGTGTCAAATGAGTTTTTGGCATCCATTCTCAAAACTCGAAGGGAGTGTTATGTGCAGGCAAACACCTTTGCTCCATCGAGGCTCCATCATTGTGCTATATGTTCGATTTAGTGTGATACTAAAATTGATGTGCCATGTTAATTTCAAAGGTCTTTCATCGTGTGGCGACCATGCCATGAGGGGTTGACAATGGGGTGTTTTACAAATCCGTGGGTTATGAATTAGTATATTAGATGTACGAGGTGATAGATTGTAGGGTTGGGTAGGCTCAAGGGGGGTCACTATACATGAACCCTCTTGTAGGTGAAGAGGGTATCCTCTATGTTACAATCATTATTTTAAAGTTCCAAAATGGTTGGCCATTGATGGTGGCATGTAAAGCGGGTAGTGCAGGGATGGTCCAGGGGACCAATCAATTCATGTGCACACGTGCAACGGGTCTACACGGTGCAGGATGAACCGGACCATTTCAAATGCATGGATCCAAACTAGTTGCATTTCAATGTACTTAATGTTGTAGTGCTAAAGTTGGCGTTCCATGTTACTTAAAAAAAGTCTTCATCATGTGTAACATCCCGAGTGTTCAATGGGACCCTCTTTGGTTGTCACCGGGTAGTTGCAAGATAAGTAACATACGTACATGATGAATAGCTCGGGTCACACTAAATCAAATGTGTAGTGTAGCATTCCCTACCTCCACCCTACAACAAGGAAGGAGCATAGGGTTGTGTGTTGACATTGGAAAAAGAATTACGGTAATGCTCATCTAGTATGATTATCCCAAATTGTTGAATTCGTATGAGCTCCTATGAGGGCGTGTAGATCTGCATGAAATTTACTTGCTATTTACTATAGATAGATATACAGTGTTATGATGTTTTACTATGGACTTGAGGCACAACAAAGTGCAAGTAGGTGGCATAAATTACAAAGTGGAGAGTAATCTACTTGATTTTGCTCTTCTCTTTGTTTTGACTTTGAGCATAAGTGAATAAGGTTTTATAATTTAAGACCGAGTGCCATAATCGATGTAGATCTTGGATTGGGGAAACCCTATATCAAATGTTGGTATGACAAATTAAGTCTTCCTCCCAACTTCATGATTGATGCAATTCCAATTAGGTCTCATCTGACATGGTTTCTAGTGTTGATTTGGTATCAAAAGACTTAGTTTTTGGACTCTAGATTGTCCACTACAATGTTACCTAATTATGAGTTTAACACAATAAGAGTGTCAATTGTGGGAGCTCCTCTTGTGTTGTATACCTTTTTATAAGGCTTAGGTATTATGCCACTTAATTCTCTGCACTTTTGAATGCGCGCAAAATAACATGTATGAGATAATCTAGACCAACGCATGAAATCCCGGCATGATGAAGTTGTATACATGTACATTGTTCATGGTATTCAATGTCACATGCATGATATTGTCGCTTACCCTATTTTGAGGCATATTCTACGTTAAACTAGTGATCAACAACTTCACCGTTAGTGTCACCTCATGAAACTTGGCATTCAATTGCGTTTACTAATATCTTGGCTTGAGTATGTTTATTAGTGTTATGAGGTGTATGCCTATGTTACACAATGGTATAGAAGTTGACTAAAGTGTACACAAATGACACTTGCCATTAGTATGCTCGTAACACTTGCCATTAGACTCTCAAGAATACCTTCCTCTTGCATACTAAAAATGCAAAACTAGCGTCTCGAGTATCTCAATGTGCTACACTAAATGTCATAGTGTAAATATGATTGCACTTCAGAAAATTTACTTATGTTAACAAATAATATCATATTGGCAATTAGCAGATGTGACACTTTGAGACCTCTAAGGGTCTAGTTTAGGCCCTTCACAAATAGTGTACGTGACACAAAAACTAGCCTTGTGCCCCTTTTACACTTCTTCTTCTTCTTCTTCTTCTTCTTCTTCTTCTTCTTCTGGTCTATTAGTGTGGGTCACTATTTGAGTTAAGCATTTAAGGGTATCATTTTTTTTACCCATATAACATAAGTAGTTAGAATGCACACCAAAGAATATGATATAATTTAGTTGGAAAAAGTTATAGCAACATGTAACTCCAAATGGTAACCCATAATTATATGACAATTTATGTAGGGCTCAATTTCGGAGCTTGAGTTTAGAGCTTGAAGAAAGGATCCTTCTCATTGGCAGGGACCCTCTTATGCATCCTTGCTCACTCAAATCCATTTTTTACACAAGCTATCAACTTGAGAGCGTGAGCTTTTAACTAGGCTTATAACATTTGAGATGGTGCATTCATGGATTTCATGTGGAATGACTTTGACAAGCTCTCATTTTGTGGGCCCCAATCTAATGGACTTTCAAGCATTCTTTAACTCGTCACAAATACTCCTCCAGCTTGCCATGAATGCTTCTTTGTTTAGTATCATTCCCCACTTGATATTTCACATTGAGCATGGTTGATTTACACTTGCTGAAACTAATGAGAGCTTAAACATTGGTCAAGCTCTCAATAGTTTGATCTCTTGATGAAAGTTCGTCAACTCCAAGTATCGAACTCTCAAAATTTTACAGCTCGAGCTTCAATGTAAAAGGCCCAACCTTGGGACATGGACTACATCTCTTGTTGTTAACACATTCTTGTCGCATTCAACATTATGTTATTTATGAAAATATATTTCTAGAGTGATGTTCCAACCAATGTTAGACCAGTATATAGGTTCAAGGAAGGTATCAAGTAGGGACATCGTAGTGGTATATGAAACCAAATAGGGTCATTAGTGTGACCTTTTGAATAGGGTGGCCACTTAGTGGTTGTGTTGAATTCGCTTTTTGACATGTGGAGTTGTGTGAATGAGTCTTCTTACATCATAAAAGACAACATTTTAACAATTATTTTAAAAAAATTGGTCCAACATCATAGTTACGAACACAATAAAACAAGTATAATAAAACACTACGAAAGTTCAGAGCAAACGTGTTAGTCTCGTCGATGACCCTATTTAGTGTAGATAATCATGTGACAAAGTGAAACGTGCAAAGTTTCCATGTGAATTCGGTTAAGCCACGATACCTAGAAGTGGTCCAATGTAGATGGGATTAAGAAACCCTTTCGATTTGAATTGGAGACTAGAGGCACGAGGAGGATCGGGAGAGCAAGAGGTCTAATTATCCTTCTTAATTTCACGATTGTTAAATGTCCTCTAAGTCTCCTTTCCAGAGTTCATGATTGGGACTCCTATGAATTTATGGATTGCTAGTACACTTGCATGTATTCTTACATAAGGTCATTGCAAGGGGGTTTGCAATGACAATATACTTCAATTATCTTAACGAGGTGAAAGAAAGGATGACGGTTAATTTGATGTTCCGAAGAATGGCAAAGAAGTGGGGTGAATGAAAAGAAAAGAAAAAGAAAAGAAAAAGAAAAGCTCTGTTGTTTAAGGACTCAGAGAGCTGACAATCAAGTTTAATTGGAGTATGCATTATACTATATATGTACAAGCAGGTTTGCAACCAGAGGTTGCGAGTGGACTTTAAAGTCGGAGGTCTATTGCGAAAGAAAGAGGGTAAAAACTTGAATCAAACCTCCCAAGCTTATGCACATGTTAACAACAATTAAAAATTGTTTACTACATCAATTATCCCAATTAGTGTGTGTTATTATCTGGAGTTACCCACTACTATGACTATTTAACCCCTAAACGTTCTAGTTTTCATATTTCATTTTCGGGCATTCCCAACACAATTCTCAAAGAGTTTTTGTTATGTAGAAAAATAGGCGATGTTTTCTTGAAATTCAACCATATAGATGTGAACTAGACTACCATATATCATTGTTGTGAAATTTTGAAATCAATTGGACGACATTTGCTAGGTCAGGTTGACATATGAATAGGGCCTTCATCTAGGGCGCAGTTAGAGAAAAATATGAAAATCTTCTTTTCATGACCGTTTCGATCATGCCACAAATTTTGACAGGTGGCAACTTTGCCATAGCATGTTATGTGACTGACAAATGAGCTACTTCCAAAATCTTGGGTCTTTTGAGCAGATTTAGATGAAGTTTGTCATCCTCATAGTTGAAGGGCCACATGAGGTCATTTTGGTAGATTTCCCCTTTTCATGGAGCAAGCAACATGTGCACTAGCTTTTTTCCAAATCCATCCGGTCTAGTTGTGCACAACCGTCACCTTGTCCTAAGGGAAAAAATAACCCACCCAAATTGGGCATCATATGTGAAAGATATTGGCTCCTAAATTTGGGTTGGGCTAGAGCTCATGCCAAACCGCATGGGCCCTGTCCCAACCTGCTATGCTCCATCATGGGTTTAGGGAGAAGGGAGAGGCGTGCCAGGGATCCAGGCACCCTTTGATATTTTTTCATTTTTTTCATCCTAACCAAAAACTATCGCACACCCCTCCCAACTTCAGAAAAGAAATTGCCTTTGCATTCTTGAAGGTTGCTTGTCCACAAATCTCATATTGAGTGCATTTCACCGTCAGGGTCCGAAATCCAATATATATGTTCACTTCCCCTTAGTAAATAAGTAATTGACTAGGATTTCATTCCCAAAGTGAAATCGTCAATAAAGCTTGTAATTAACTTGGAAATTAAAAACATTACAAAATCCTCATTAGCATTGAGGTTTATAATTTATGTGACTTACCATTTAAAAGGATCTTTTTGTCATTCTAAAATGAAACTTATATTAGTGTGCTATTTTTTGTACATTTGATTTATAATAGTTGTTAAACTAAATGAACCTACGTTAAAATTTGGGGAAAAAATTGGTAGGTTCCAAATCGCAAGCCCCGGCCTTGACACCCCTCCCCCTTCTCCCTAAACCCATGATGGGTCATAGTTGGTTAGGCCAGGGTCATGTGGTTTGGGATGAGCTCTAGTCCCAACCTTAAATTTGGCTCTTACATTTGGGTTGCTCATGGAACCACCTCCCCAACCCAAACATTTCCAAACTGACAATAAATCTTACATGCTTGGAGTGTGAGGTTTTTATATGTTATTTTGGCCCACATGGTAGTGGGCACCACTCTGCACCAGTAGATACCTTTCATCCACATAGATTGCCACCTAATGAGTCGCAAACCCCATTAGAATATTAGGTGGTGGCCCATTTTGGGTTGCACAAGCATTTATTAAGGGCTAATGAGAATCTAATATTTACTGAGCAAAGTCACTTATGTTCTATAGTATTTGAACAACCTATTGAACTTTCGCTAGTAAAAATTAAAATCATGAGTAAGACGTTATTGCACAACGTACCTATGAATAGTAACACACACTAATTGGGATAATCAGCGTACTAGAAAACGTGGTTCTAGAACACACTTCCCATTTGACACGGAAGGTCATTGCGACATGACCCAATTACATGCGTCAAGTCCAATTACTACTAGGATTGTGGGACCTAGAACACACTTCCCATTTGACACATGCAATCAGTAAGACAAGCTACATTTACATGTCCAATCTATGACAATTGTAGATTGGACCCGACACATGTAAATGGGGTCACATCTTGATGACACGTGTCAAGTGGGAAGTTTGTTCTAGGCCCCACAATCCGAGTAGTCAATCTACAACAATTGTAAATGGGGTCATGTTGCAATGAATGCCCGTGGCAAATAGGAGCCACACTTTCTAATAGTGTATTGTTGGCCCACAAAACCGCCATTCCAAGCAAATATGCTTAGCACTTAACTAGATTAGAGTAATAAAGTCATTTGGCCTTGCAAACCACACCATTACACATCTCCTTGGTTGCGTTCCGTGGGACCATTTATCACATGAACATAATTATCACTTAGTTCCGGGTTTCCCCATTTATGGCAACCACTCAAATTGTGCAGTGTGAACTTTTCGATGAGCAAGCTATAAATTATTAAAGTTTTCTAATCGCAGCCTCTTTCTTTGGAAAGAGATCATCATGTAGCTGCTTAGTAATGTTATGGCCGCATGAGACTCTTGAAGATTACCTCATGAAATCCATGAGATGGAACCTGAAATGTGGCCTCTCATGAGGAATTTGCTCATATCGAGAGATCTCGATTGAGACAAATGCTCCTAGAGTTTAGGGATCAGCCTCTTAAGCAATTTCTTTATTGCAAGCATAAGAAGTGGTGTTACTACGGGTGAGCCTTTTACCTTATAAATGTACATATTAGTTGACTTATCAAATACTACACCGTTTATGGTATGTAGTGTCACATGCGTATGAGGCGTCACTTACCCTATTTTGAGGCGTATGCTAGGTTAGATTGATGATTAACCACTTCACCATAAATGTCGACTCATGACACTTGGCGTTCAAGTGCACTTGCTAATATCTTGGCATGAGTGTGTTTAATAGTGGTATGAAATGCATGCCTATGTTACTCAACGGTCTATCAATGGACTACAGTGAATGACACTTGCCACTAGCATGCTCAAGCAAATCTTCCTCTTGCATACTAAAACTGTAAACACATGACACTTGTCATTAGTGCCCTCAAAAATACTAAAACACAAAACTACCATCTATCGTATCCCAAACGGGCTACTCTCGATGTCATAAATGTAGATATTTTTTTCACTTACAAAAAGTTACTTATGTTGACATATTGAAATCATATCGGCAATTAGGGGGCATGACACTTTGAGACCCCTAGGCATCTAGTTTGGACCCTTCCGCAAATAGTGTGCGTGACATTAAATACCGTAACGGTGCAAGCACTCCAACCGTCCAACGTATAAGTTAATTGGTTATTCCTCAAAACGGGGAAGCTGATCTTCATGGTTAAATAGTCTCGGCTTTCCAGGATTAAATTATACCTAGAACCGAAGCTATGTAGTAATTGCCTGCCCTAGAAATGTGTGTGCTCCCAGCTCCAGGAATCCAGGATCCTTCCTTCCCAGCTCAAGTTACGGGAACAACCGACTGCTGGTTGTTCATGAACCGGTTAATAAATAAGCTTGATCAAAGACTCCAGGAGAATAACCGGTTATTTCAGAGGAATCTGTGGAATATACCTCAAATTAATGAAGGGAAAAACTGTGAAGATCACATAACATGTAACCGTTTGGACTTGGAAACACTACAATTTTGACCGATCATGCCCAAAAATCTCCCTGGACATTGTCCCGACAGTAGGTTTTTCACGTGATTATGCCCCTTCCCCACTTGACTTTAGCTAAGCCTCAAAGTTGGTTCTAAAAACACAGCCTTCACACTGTCGACGCTCTCCAGTCTTGAGCCTAGTTGGCAAATGATGTGGCATGGTTTGAAAGTGGAGGTTTTAAGCCTCTAGCACTGACCGACTCTCCCATCGGTATTTAGACACAAGGCAAGAATGTAGGACCTTTAAAATTGTCGCCTCCTGCCCTTGTGATTGGTTGCTTTTAGTCTTAGCTAGGAGGGCACGAGGAGCTCCATTAACAAAAAAAAAACCCCGATGGTAAGGTAGATGAGTAATGAGGCATTTGGCAGTGGGACAAAAACTATCCAACATGTGATTGCTTGGTAGATAAAACAATGAACATGTGTGAAAGCTACTTAACTAAGACCTACTTGAAAATCTCCGGAGCAAGCTCTTGTAGGTGCATTGGGATAGCTAGATGCCTCTGCTATAACCGTCGCAACCCTTACTAGTGCCCCTTAACTATCTTGGCCATTTGTCAAACCTAGCAAGGTCACGAGCGCTAACCCTTTGCATTCCTCCATGCGAATGGTTAGCTCCCCATACCGCGGACCTCTTTAGGTCATAAGGGGGGGGGGGACCAACCCTCCTACACATGCATTTGGGACTCTCCCCTCAATCAGTAATCAATGGTTAGATGTGGACTTTCATGGATGAAAGTCCACTCTTAAGTTGATCATCACGTTGCCGGAGCAACACTACAACAACCCGAACCACATTAGGCAACTATGCCCCCATGTAGGGCCAATGCCCGTGGAGGCCGTGCCGTTCAGCCTCGGGTGGGTTCGGCCGGCTAGGCCGCCTCACCCATATAAGCCTCTAGGACTTTTGGCAAGGCCCCTACCCCACCATCAAGAAACCTTTTGTCTCTCTCCCAAGGGTTGGGGCCAAGTAGACATTTTCCTTTAGCTGCTGGGGCTAGAAGCCCCCAGCAGCTTCGGACCAACATAACTTCTTCCTATGGTCTTTGATGCTATCAAGCAACCACTTTATCGACATCTACTCTTTCCGTAGATGCCGATGGACCCCTCACTTACCTCATTCAGGCAAGTATTGAGGAAGTTATGGCTGTTCAAACCTTGGCAGTCCCAGGGCGCTGTCCCTGGGCAAATTGCCATATCTCCTAGCTCACACCTCTGATTGAGGTGTTCTTGAGCATTCTAGAATCCGTACGCCATACGCTACTCATAGCCTTGCCCTCGTGACTCCTAGTCTCTGTGAGGTGGGAGGCGTTCCCAACGCCCGGGGCCCTCATCCACACTAGGATCACTTGGGCCCTCAAATCACCAACGACGCCACAAATTCCGGGTGTCACTCTAGGGTCCCCCTTGTGCCCATGGTGTTTCGGGCACTCCTGATGGAGAGGTACCGAAGGAATTGTACCCGGTTTTTTAGGAAAAAACTTTGGTTATTTGGTAAAGTCAAGTGGGGAGGGAACATTAGTCCCATAAGTTGAAGCCCTCCTGGCATTAGCGACCCCTGAAAGCATTTTCATTTCATGATTTCATGAGTTAACACCACGGTGGCCGGAGATGTTTAAGGGCATAATTAGAGCCAACCCTTGTGTTTCCAAGTCCAACCGGGTTACATGTTGTGGATCTTTCACTGTTCCTTCAGTAATGTGAGGTATATTCCATATATAGATTCTTCTGAAACGGTCGGTGATTCTCCTAATAAGTCTTGAACTCCAACCACATAAGTTCTTTCTCAAATTCAACCGGTTCATCTGTACGTAACTAGCTAGGTTAGCGTTCGGTTCTCCCCCTGTTTGTCTATTCATCAAGCTTTGGGATTTGCAGGCACCTGAGAAGTTATATGTTATGTTATGTTATTAAAATTATATATACACATTTATTTATTAAGACAGAAGGCCACCAGGCACCTGGGAAGTTGCGGGTGTGATTCTAGCTTACTGTTATCTCCACCACTGGCGAGGATCTTATATGCCAGCCGCATTATATGGGAGCGAGCTCGATAAAATTTAGGCGAAGAATTGTGCAGCAAATCCAGGCAGGTACTCCACAGTGCCTGCCGCTGACGTCGTGTTGCTTGTCACGCCTCCCCCGGGTTGGCTTTAACTTATCCCCGCCTTGTTTGCGGGCGCCTCCCCGGCCGGGCCTATGGGAACTCACAAATCTTCATGAGCACTATATATGTACAACTTTTAACACCGATTTTAAACAACGCACTTCGGGTCGCTCATTACTATTTAGAATCACGCAAGGCCATCGTTTCTTACTATAGGTTTCGTTATCTACCAACAACAAGTTGATTCATCGTATGGACGACATGCAACATGAATGACCTCGCGTGGTAAAAACTTACATTCTTAGTAAAGAGCTAGAGCAATGTGTAATCTTCGAAGAGTAAGTGACACTAAGTACCGTAAACGGTGTACTACACTGATCAAGGTTGGTACTTAGTGTCACTTACGTTGTGGAGTTATGCAAGGCTATGTCATCTGGCTGTAGGGTTTCGTTGGTTATCAAAAGATGTTAAATACGTTGTATGGACGATTCACAACGGAAATGACCTTAATGGGTAGAAACTTATACTTGTGTTTAATGGGTATGAAACACACGATTGTTTTGAGGTTATTGGCGCATTCAAATCCTCACTACTAGGATTGTGGGGCCTACAACCTACTCCCCATTCGACACGGGTGGTCATTGTCACCATATCCCCCATCTACATGTGTGTTTTAGGGCCATGTTGTTTTAGTAGCTAGCATGCATGTAGTCATTTATCTCATATTGCTCATAAAGTGGTCATATACGTCCCCCAAATCATGTTCACTATTGACCTTAGAAAGTGGGGGGAAGCTAGCATGTGAGCGTTGAGCGGTGAACGCTGACATATGAGTGGCAAAGAACAAAATGTCCAACAATGTATTATTTTAAGTAATAGTTGCAATATATTTGAGCTATAAATGTTGGATATAATATTTTTGAGATGTAATAAATATTGATTTAGACTATATTACCATGGATTATAGGGTGAATGGTGGTCCACAGTTATGGGTATTTTATTGAATTGACAAACCTACTTAGGAAATGTTAAGTGCCTTATTGTGGAGAGCAACCAAACAATTCCAACATTAGTGCGCACTACATTTCCTCGGGGCAAACATATACAATATATAATACATGAAAACTATGTTTCCATGGCCTTCACTATCACTGCAATTAAGCTTGTTCCGCAGCACTCACAAGCTTCAAAAGACGCATCACCTCATCGTAGCTCAATGTGGCATAGTCAACCTTGCACAAATACCTAAAACACATAGTACAAATGTTTGCAAAAACCCACTGAGCCCTCTTCCCTTGTGCCATTGATGATATTTTTGCAAAAGTCATGGCAATGCGTTGTGGGTTATACGAAGTAAGTCCGCTCTTGCTTGGAGACTATGGTTATGATGTAACCAAATCTAGGGTATGAGATGGCAGTCACTCCCACCACATAATACCCATCCATATGTGATGCACTCTCCTGTTTATTTCTGAGCTTTGGCAATGGCGCTGCCATATTACAACAAACTACCTCGGAAAACCATGTGGTGGGTGGAGCATGTGGATTTGCTGGAACACATAAATGTGATCGAGGGATGGGAAGGCTGGGAATTGTACCCAAATGATGATGTGGGGACATGACCTCTCGTTGATGCAGTTGAAAAGTAGCATCCTCCAAGGCAATAAGCTCTTCATGTGTAACCGGCCACATAGTTGGAAGATTCGGCCAATCAAGCACCCATTTTTTCTTGCTACCCTTCACGCATCAATTAATGTGATTTGCACATCACCAAAATTGTGGTTGGAACGAAACTCCTTCTTCAAACCTCTGTAAGTTGGCACGGGTGTGCCATGTTTACTCTTGCCCATTTTGGCCTTGCATGGATGCCATGTGTTGATCTGCAACACCTAACACTCTTTCTTCAATGGATAAGGCAATTAGAAATGTGCCATTGGTGTTCTAGACACTTTGACTCTATTATGTTGGTGATATGAGGCACCACATTCTCATCATGTTTGAGACACTCCTGAATGTGTGCCCTAGTGGATCTTGTGTTAGGGTGGGAATGGAACAATTCACCTTGTCTAGACGACGAGAGTCATACTTAGAGCATGGCGGCAATTCCAACTTTCTCTTGGTTGATCCAAACAAACCATATCCTTCCAATGCACATGTCTTTGTATTGAGATCATTTGCCCATGGGTAAGATCTCATAAACTTTTGCAAGGAGCTTGGGATCACTAGTGTGCGCTGCAGCTATCAACTTCAATGACATTTGGTTAGGCCCTTTCCCCGAAAAACCACCTTTTAACCATGAACATTGTTTTGTGAATCGCATGAATGTTCAAATCACATCATCAACCCTTGCCTTGTAGAGCGTGTCATTTTGTTGCATGATTATTGTAGTCATTTGTTATGCATTGTTTTGGTGAGGTTGCAAGTAGGCTTCTCGGCACATGGTTCCAAAGTAATATAGACGATGTAAAATAAATCTAAAAATAGTGTAGCAAACCATAATTTGAACATAAACAATTAGGATACCAATGACACCTACGATGAGCATGTTACTTCCCCATTGTCTATATCAGTAATGCCAAAATCCCAACCATGTCGACAACATGTACATGCCACCCTCTATGGTTACTCTTGATGACAACCACCAAGCTTGTATCACATGATATTTGACATCCGCCTCCTCCATACTTTTGGCATTCTTGCATTTCATGCAATGTTGCTTGTGTTGATGCTACAATAAAGGTTTGATATGTATTTTTGTTATTTTATCCCATGGGTAGATCACTTAGTGCATTTTAAAAACGACGTGCGGCATAATATAGAGAGGATTAAAATCATTTGAAATAAAAATTATAAAGGAATTCCAAATAATGAAGGGGCCATTAAATGTAGACAATCCCATTATAAGTAAGTTAGATGGACATAAAACGTGGGCCATTATTTTTTTGTAAAATTAATATAGGGGCTGAAGATAAGGATCCTAGAAGGTATGTTTAGTATGTTTGCTATGGTCTCCTATGTGTTTTCTTCATAACTTTGTTTGCAATGATATTACTGTTTGCACCCTTCTTTGTTTCCATGGTTTCCCTTAACACCCGTCAATGCGTTAGGAAGTAGATTAGTTTTTATTACTTAAAAGGAATATAGAGTGCAAAAAATTGCAGTGACTTGGACAATATAAGTAATGGAAGGGTGCAAACAAATGGGCCATTTTTGAAATTTAAGTAATTATAGGGAGGCTTTAATTCAACCCTTGAAGGTAAATAGCCCCAAAACAAAAAACCCCCAGCCGCACGTGGTGCACAAAAATGCCTTAGAGTGACCTACCCGTGTTTTATCCAAATTGGTGGACCAATAGAGAATACATGTAAGTTTGCGCCCCTTTAGAGGAACGGTTGGATTACCATCACCAGAGACCTTTCTCACAAAATTCTCATTTGCATGTGCACTATCCACCATGAAAGCCTTTGAAGTCCACCTTAGGGACACCATTCTCGAGCATGATTGCATTTAGATTCTCCTAGAACAAGGTCAAGGTGTGGGCATCCTCCATTTGCATATCACAACATGCTATAGTAGTACCTTGCAATGCTTGTTGACACAAACATGGCACGCCATCACAATCCAATCTTGGAGACCCACTCAATATTGTTACGAGCTCCACCATTATGTGACAAATACTCATAAAAATCATTGGGGGCATTGGAGATGGCCAACACATGCAAGCCTCCTGAAAGACAAACCAAACTCACTTTGGATGTTTGTAGTTTTGGTTTTGCACCAAACATGTCTAGCATAAATCTTGTTCATGCCATCCATTGCACTAGCATAAGGATAAGGAACTCCTTGATATACATGTGGAAAAACAAAAATGACATCACCGTCAAACAAAGAAGGCAAATACTTGACACCCTTGATGACAATGTTATCAAGTCTATACTACTTAAGTCAAACCTAGAGTTTTTACGACACTTGGTGATTTTGAGTGCATCAAGTATATGGACAGTTGTTGAGGCAAAGTGGGATGAACTGGAGGTTTTTTTGAAGCGTATGTGTGATTGTCCGCAACGCTCATATACAATTGCTTATAAGGAAAAGGCTCACTGGAAGGTAGACCTCGTGCAGGAGATGCAAAAGCGAATGACAAAGGAGTTTTAAATGGGAATGTGGAATGCCTTCATCATCGAAATCATTAAGGAGCATGATATCTTCCTTATTAAGGAGCATGATAATCATTAAGTTGATTCAATCTTAACTCCACACAAACCATTGCTTTGAAGAGTTGTTGTGATGGATTCATTTACTAGCAACACATTAGACAAATCCATCTGCATCTTAGACAAACCTATGATTTTCTACGAGCCTCCACACAACACCCCAAATGAACCCACATCTTCTTGCGACTTTTAAACTCAAATGACACTACAATGTTATGGAACAAATCATTGTTCAACATACATGGTGCCTAGTTGAAAACCAAACTTTGGACTAAGCAAACTCTCATCAACCACCAAAACACCATCTAGATCAAATGGGATGGTGAAGGGGATGGAGCCTTCCACATCACAAAGGTATGTTAACAATAGAAACAATCTTTGTTAACAATCTTAAAACAATCTTTGGTCATGTATATTTGGAATACACAATGCTAGTGACACAAAATGCCAAATTAAACATAATGACTTGTATGAATTTATTATTGACACATTTAGGAAGGAAAGTCTAGCACAAATGCCAAACTTGTGCACATGAACCGAACCATTAATGTAGGCTTCTATGTCATTGTCACAAAATATTGTGAAGGGTACATAAGAGCTTGTTTCTAGTGAGAAGCTCATTTGGAAGTCAACCAGAGGAGGCAATGCATTAGTGAACGATTTGGGTCATATTGTTTTAGATGCCAATGCAAGATAGTGATTATGTGACATTTGCAAAGAGGAAAAGCAAGAAATGTGGTTTGAAATTTTCAAGTACAACACAACTCCAGAGGGCTAGAATGGGGAAAAATTGTGTAGGGCTAAAGAGGGTTACAACATTGTAACCACAAAAGCTTTGGTTTCCAAGAACAGCTAGTCACAACCGTTTATTGTTGGGGATGAAATTTTGGAGGTAGTTATTGAAATTGTGGAAAAGTCATCAACCTCCAAATACGAGGACAAAACTCAACATTTGAAACATGTAAGTGCACAAATGCATCATAGTTTTGTTTTTAAAAATTGTATGCAAGATTGTATGTAAGATTGTATGTAACACTACAAAGCAAATAAATGTAACCTAGATTAAACTCATCCAACCTCCAAACACAAACTAAACTCCCTAACCAATCTCTAATTCAACCTTCTCACCTAATCTGGCCCCCTTAACCAATGTCTTGTACAAACTCCTAAACTAACCTAACTTCCTAACCTAAACTACTTCCCAACCTAACCCAACCTCCTAACCTAAACCTTAACTCTAGTGAACCACCATGGACAACTTTAAGGAGACCAAGCCTACCCCACGGCCACAGGCAGTGACACCCATTGGAAAAGGAGCGAGGATTGGTTGGGGGGGCCTGGAGCGGTGAGGTGGGTGTAGACACAAAGGAGGGAAGAGCTTCATTGAAGACAAGTGGCCAAGCAACCATGGAGACTATCCTCATCGAGGACATTGCCTCCAAAGTACAACACCTCCCCCTCACCCCCTTTTTCCCTTAGAAATTCCAACTTGGTGTGTGGTTGGGCCTTGGTAGGTGCATGGTTAGTACCCCCCCCCCCCCTCCCAAAAGGCCCTTAAGTGAACATATGGATGGATGAAGGTGGCTCAACGTGAGATCATGGGCCTTCATGCAATCCAATAGGAAGGCCTAACCATTAAGGGAGAGAGACTAGAGGGGAATAGGCCCCCTTCCTTACCATTATAAGCTAAAAATTACAAGGGAGAAAGGGGGGAGCCCTTAGAATAAACCCTAGCCCAAACGGAAAAAGAAAAACATAAGGAGAACTCCATATTTTCTACCCTCGGATATGAAGGCACAAAGTATGGAATTCTCCATACTTTTTTTTCAACATTTTTGGTTGGGAGATTTTTTGTGGGTTCCCCTTGGCCCTCTTTTCCTTTTGAAATTCCAACTTATTGTATGCATAGTGCTTGGTCAGGCCTTGGAAGGTGCATGGTTAAAGGAGAGAGTGGGGGATTAAACACCCCCCCCCCCCCAAGGCCCTCAAGCGAACACATATGGATGGACGGAGGTGCTTCGGGGTGAGATTCTAGCCCCTCATGCAACCCCTTCTTGGCCATCATAAGTTGGTCTTTGTTAGACCTTGCTTAGTCCTTGTTTAATAGGTGGTTGATCTATGTTTGTTGTTGTTCAAAACATTGATGAGGACATTGTTTTCCCATATGGGCTTGTCATTGCCCAAGATATTGTGGTACACATGCATTCTTTAAATCTTTGATTAACGGTTTGAGAGTAAAAGTGGTGTCTAAGTCATGTTTGTTTATTCCTCTATGTCATCTCAAACCTTTGCCACAGGTAAGACTTAGGGCGGTTTACACTATGGACAATGGAAGATGGCCTTTGTCAATGGTTTGAGTTCATGGTCCGACTTCCATGGTCCGACTTCATAAAAAATTAGTTGGAGAGCCTTGGGCCCCTCACTAGGTGTAAACCAAATGTGGACCAAGAAGAATGACCACGCACCAAAAAGTGAAGGTGCTGATTTTTTTAATACATGCCCAAAAAGGGCAATTTTGAAAAAAATCAAGTTTGATCATTCCTTTGTCTTCTCTTGGGATTCAACTGTCTTCACTTCTTGTTAAATGTGTCGAAGATGTGGCTTGCAAATCTTCTTACAACAATTTTTACAAAAAAATAAGCGATTCAATTTTTACATGTTCAATGTAATTTACATGTGACATGTACCTTGTGTTGTCACTACACTAAATAGGATATTTAGTGTTTGATTATATCTAATGTTGTTACCACCCTACCTTGCTCAACACTAATTCTCAATTCTTTGATAATTAATGTTAGAAGATTTCCTATTGCGGTTCTTTTAACCACCCTGATCTACAGTTACTGACGACTACACTTTTTCTTTTTTCTTTTGCAACTGTATTTTTTACACATTTTTAGGCGTGTAATATACCGTTGGAAAGGTATTTTCAAGACCTTTCCAACAGTACATTACAAGCCCCCAGATTCCAAACATTTCAGTTGGTAGACCAAAAAAACAAATCTGCACTTGAATTCTTGAGTTCTAGATGTCCCGCGTTGTTTGATGAAACACGTGTAAGCCAATTTAAGGGGTAGGGCAAGGTAGCATTGGTATGTCTCATGGGCTATGATATAATCAAGGCACATAAAAGGTAGATCCATTAAAACATTCTTGAAATGGCATTTCTTTGACATGGGCCCTTGCCATTTCCTACCAAACCACCTCTCTTGCCTCTCTCACCGCAAAATCCGTTGGACCATGTCAGTCCCTTAAAAATTACATTTTGGGGACCTCAACCTTCATGGTCCCTCTGCCATTTTTTCCTTAGTGTAAACCGAAGTTGTCCCGGGACAACTTCAAGAACCAATCAGCTGCCTTGCAGAGCCCTGGTCCAACTTCATGGTCCATAGTGTAAACCGGCCCTTATTCTAGAGAAAGGTGTCAGGAAGTTGGAGAATGAGGGCCGCTTTACACCTAGAGGCGGGGCCAATTTGTTGTGTAAGAGGCTTGAAATCCTCACTTGTGATTGGTCAAAAGGTTGAAATCGGCCCCAACCCCTTTACACCTAGAGGCCGGGCCGATTTGGTGGTATGAATTTTCTAATCAAAAAATGGATGGTCTGACACAGCCCGAGCTCATTCAAATGGGTGCACCAAAAATGGAAGGCCAATTCATGGCCTAGGGGCCAATGTCAGATTTTAATAAAAAATATTTTTTCCAATAAAATATATATTTTTTCAGCACAACAACTCCGTTGGATTATGTGGAAATCTGAACGGCTCTTATGGTTCATCATGACTTCTCTTTCTCTCTTTCTCTCTTTCTCTCCCTTTTTTTTGTTTTTTTAATTTTTTATCCTTAGAGTTTTTCTTGCTGATTTTTTTTTACGCTTGCAAGATTGTTGCTACCGTTTCTAGGGTTAGCATGGAGGGGTCTTTAGAGAGGAGTGGATGGAATTCTAGTGAAGTGTATGAGGCGATGCAAAGGTATCAAAGTGCCGAAGCTCATGTTTTCCAACCCTATCAAGCTCCTCTACAAGAACATGGAGGTAGTGTAGGGGTTCCCGAATTTTTTCAACCACTTTGTGAAAATCATATTCCTCCTCCGCCTCCGTTGATTATAGACATGTGTGCAAGTAATTTGAAGAAAAAGGCTACGGAAGAAATTGGGGATGAGGATGTCCAGATTATAGCACCCTTAGCACCGAAGAAAAAATGAATCGCAACTTCAAAAAAGCCTCGGAAAAAGAATGTGAAGGAGGTGGAAGAAGATGAAGAACTCGGATCAAAGAACTGGAGGGATCGCGATGTGGAGATAATGATTGCAATGCGCAGTGAGATGGAACCTGAATTTTTGAAAAACGCAAAGAAACAAGGTAAGATTTTTGCAATTCTAAAATTTTAGAAAAAAAAAGTTCTGATTTTAGATTTGGCCAATTTGGCCTTTTTAAAGGCCTTGCCCTTCACCTCTCGTCCCCGAGCCCCCCCTTACCCCCCCCCAATGCTTAATTCAAGCCTTGGGAGAGCAAGTTGTGAGTGTTAAGGTTTGATCTCTCCACGTCCCACACGCGAGAAGATGTATCCATCGGAGTACCAACTCTACATTCATTTCCACCGTGTCCACTCTGTCTCATATGTAGTAATTAAACTAGAATCATTTTTGTAATTTATCGTCCTTATGACGTTCTCATGTTATGTGCAGGGGTGGATACATGGTTGAAATTGTATGCTCGTTTGCTTCCAGTAATTTCTGGACTGAACCGAACTTCCGAGGGTTGCAAAAAAAAATTCAATACCTTGTACAAGTTGTACAAAGAAGACAAACTGGCAAATGGAATTTCAGGATCAGATCGTCATGCTTGTAAGTTCTATGATTCTTTTGATCAGTGGTGGCATCAAACTGGAACTGTAATGAAGCATGTGACAGCATCCGCTAGCGATTATGTTAGTGTCGAAGACAACACCATAGGCAATGAGAATAATTTGCATTCAAAGGACACTCCAATTCCAGATATGACAGCGACTCTAAATTCAACAATCAAAGTAGACAAGAGAATTTTTCAAGAGCGATGCTATGGAGTTTTTGTACAAATGGCCGAAAATAATTTAGTCATGGTGAAGAATTTTGAGAAAACCAATGCTTTATTAGAAATGGTAGACCGACAGATGGATAGGCTTATAGACAAACTTTAGAATTAATCCTCTTCTGAATTAGATGCATCATGGTTACGAGGGAAGAGAAATTTCCCCTCCATCCTCAAATGTGCTTCCCAAAAAGATTTAGCTAGTAATTCATGTGTTTGTGTTGTTTGCACCAACAAGTTTTTAATCCTTGTTTCTTTGTCTTTTTTTGTTTCAACAATCTCCGCACTCTCATCTTCATCTTCATCTTCTTCTACATCTTCAAATGCATTTATCACAGTTTTTTCAAGGTCTTCAATTTGCATAGTTCTTGCTTCAACCTCGTCCATTTTCAAGTACCTCCTCATCTCTTTTGCAACTTGTGTAGCTGCCATAAATATATCTACATTTTCTAGCTGTCCAAGTTGACTTGTACTCTTTCTATGCATGATTATTTCTCCCTCTTTTGCCCATTCATCATCAAATTTGTCTCGGTATATTATGCACAAGTTGTGAAGACAAATGCAAGTAGTAACCAAATTGGATATATGTCGGAGAAGCATGTCAATTCTTTTCAATAGTATCCTCCACATTCCTTTCAATATGCCAAAATTTCTTTCTACTGCCATTCTTGTTGATGATTGGATGAAATTCCAATGTGCCTTTGTTCTAGGTAATTCATTTTTTTCACCTTTGAAAGGAGAGTAGAACCATGGTTTCATTGGATAAGCAACATCACCCATAAGTTTGTAAGGTAATAACTCACATTTCATCATTTTTTTTCCCAATATCTGAATTTTAGAACAAAGTCCAATCATGGCAGCGCCCAGCCCATCTAAAATCGTAATCCCAAAACCTACATTTGCTATCCACTACACCTTAAAGTAGAGCTGAATAGAAACCTTTTCTACAATAATATGAAGTAGGATCTATAGGAGGAGCAATGATAGGTATATGACTACCATCAACCGCTCCAATTACATAAGATAATCCCTTAAGCTCCTCAAACTCGGCTGCAATTCTATTCAATGTAGCTTTAGATTGTTTCTCAATTACTAGTGGTTTTAAATGTTTCTCAATTATTGCACAAAACTCCCTTACAATGATAGATGCAGTGCTTTCATGAATTCCATAAGTTTCAGCACAACCGCATAATGAATTACCACTACTAAGTCTATTAAAAGAAAGAACAATCCGGTTTCTAAGAGGAATGGATGCTCTGAAATTTGTATCCTTACGACTTAATGATGGAGATAAGACACCGCACAAATAATCAAAAGTTTCGGGAAGTAACCTTGTATGTTGTTTGAATAACTTAACCGAGTAACATCCAAATAACAATATGTCCGCAAAAATAGTACTCCGGTCATACATCCAAATATTCCGTGTCCTCCTAGACAACTACTCTCCACAACCATCGTAGCAAAAACAATTGTCATGGCGGCATAATGTTCATGCAAAGCAATTTTTTGCAAAATTGCAACAACCGCCATAACATGTCGCACGGCCATGAAGAACACAAGAGCAACTAAAATCTTCCGTCTACGTTCATCCATCTTGTACAAATGACAATGAAAAGAAAGAAAGAGGGGCTGAAATTTTCCTAAATTTATTGAATCGGCTTGGCTTCTTGGCCCGAGGGCCTTTACATATGGGAAAATTGGCCCCCGTTATAATCTTATTATAATGTGTAGTAGAGGCCGGCCTCCAATCCATAAAAGGCTCAAATTTTGTGCAATCGGCCTCAAGGGAAATTGGCCCGGCCTCTAGGTGTAAAGCGGCCCTGAGTTCGTGAAAGGGTACCGTGAGGGAAATAGGGTATTATATGTTTACAAAATTTATGTATAAGGTGAATCCAATCCATTGTCTTAATTGTCGTGTCATTAATCATGAATTTGTATATAATTACTTGCACAATTGAATGGTTGTGATGTAATGTAAAATAGTTGTTGCCATTGACGACGTCGTGCGTAAATATAATGATAAACATCCCTTGGAAACGAGAACTAGAAAGGGTGTTCGGAAGGTGCTACAACTAAGGCAATTGGGTCTATCAAAGGTGTGGAGCTAGAGAAATTGCTTGCGGTGAAAAATCCCGCAAACAAAGAGGACCTTTTTTTGCAAAGGTATTGTTCTTGCATCATTGCTTATGTATTCAACACTCTATCATTCATATCATCATTAATGCTTGAACAGCTGATGACTATGGTGTAGATTAATAAACACTTTAGTGTTACAACTAAGCTTGATATGATACTAGAGAAGTTGCAAATTATTGCAACTACTTTAGTGGAGGCCAAGTACAGTCTAACCTTGATAATGTCACCCTTGTTAATGGGACACCTTGATATTGTCACCTAAAAGTTTGAAACCGATTTTCTTAGTGTAAAACTCCCTCGTTATTATCCCTATCACCCTTGTTAATGTCACTATTTTTTTCCAAAATCCGTAGTGTAAATGTGATAATATCAAATATGGATGGATTGTATGTGATGGTTGGATGGACATATTGTAGTAGCCAAAAGGGTCATGAGCCACCCCTGTGATAAATGCAATGTTATTCAAAGGGTCATGAGCCGCCTCTGTGCACCAACCATGAACGGTGTTGTCTATACACGGCACTCAAAGGTGTTGTCTTTGACGGCGCTGCCAAGACTTCTTGGCCTCTATGCACCCCACCTTCCGTCACATGTGTTCACCTATGTGTCTTTGAGGGTTTCAGCTTGTGTGAAGTAATTTAGGATGTTAAGTTCTACGGTTTAGCTGAGCTGGTACAGAGTAGTGTCGACTTAAGCTAAATTAGTTCAATTGGTTTGCAATGTAGAAATCTCAAGATATGTGGCACGGTCTTCACTGTTTCTATAGTCAATAGTCGCATAGGAGAATCTAGTAAGATCATAAGTGTTAGCCGCTCATCCTAAGTGGGCATTCAATTAGGAACAATCTTCTAGATTAGTTAGTCAAGCTCATAAGTAGAAACAATCTTCTAGGTAGGTTAGTCAAGCTCATAAGTAGAAACAGTCTTCTAGGTAGGTTAGTCAAGCTCATAAGTAGAAACAGTCTCCTAGGTAGGTTAGTCAAGCTCATGGTCGAGCTCACTTGTATATAATGAACCATTGTTCATTTGGAATTTAAATGCACACTTTCTATCATAGGCTTGTGTTTCTTCATGCAGTGCAGGTGTCCTTCGTTGTGTTGTTGTTTTTGTTGTTGTTGCTACATTGGAAGCTAGTGATTGGCTGGTTTTTTGCTCTTGTAAGCCTTCGTTGGCATTGTTGCATAGCTTTGTGAATTCGGTAGCGTATGAATTATTAAGGACAAGATTTGGGGAAATTGAATGTTGATCTATTTCAAGCAATGCTATGGTGTGTGGCGGCATGGCATGAATTAGATGATCAAACCATTAGAAATTGTTGGAGAAAGTCTGCCATATTGCCTGCAGCGTGGAATGCAGATATCAACAATTCTGATGAACGTATGAAGTCCAAAATGGAGGAAGCAGCTTTGGAATTGGGCAATCTCATCGCCGCATTGAATTTGGGTTTGGATGTTGAAGGCAAGCCTATAGAAAAGCTTAGTCCTTTAGAGTACATAAACATGGAAGGTGAAGATGATTTTGAGGTGGAATATTCTACTGAGGAGCTTGTGCAATTAGTGCAAGATGGCGAACATGTACTTGATTCCATGGAAGAAGACCCATTGATTGTTGATAGCAATGATGATGAGTCTAAAGTAGTGAAGCTAAGCGATGCACAAAAATATGCTAAAGATGTTTTGAATTTTATGGCTAGCCAAGGTTCTCAGATTTTCAACACTCATGAGTTGTTAGGAATGGAAAACATCCATGACAAACTCATTAGAATTGGTGTTGGACATTTAACATCACTAAAACAATGTGACATTAGAAGCTTCTTTGTCTCTAGTGAGAGGTCTTTACCTGATCTCAATGACACATTGTGATGTGCTCATGTTGTTATTCACAATTTTGAATTATATTTTACATTCAAAAACATTGAAGTCTTGTGTTTGTTTTTTTTTTTTTTTTTTTTTTTTACATTGTAGTTTCATTTTGATTTTCTACCTTTTTTTTTTGATAATATCACATTATGCACAAATCTTCAAAATGTGACATTATCAAATATGTCACACCTTGTTTATATCACACTTTATGGTGAAACGGATGGTGTGATATTATCAAGGTTAGACTGTACAAGACTCAATGGTTGCATTGGTGAACTCAAGCTCAATGACAAAGGAGTCAATGCGATTTCCATTTAGCAATGTAAAATAGTATGACCTTGAGTAGTGGGTTATTCACTGGGAGGTCACTTGCAAAAATCTTAGAAACAACGTGTGATAAAAAAATAGGGTCTAATATATTCATTGTGGGTAAATTTTGAAAAAAAAACATACATATAATATAGGGGGTTTTAAAATAATGATTTTTTTACAAGTAAAATACCATCACATATAATGGCCTCTTTTATCTAGTCAATACATGTAAAATAACGTGGGATAGCAGGTCTAGAGTAGGGTCTGTGCTTGTGGATGAAAAAGAAGGTAATTTTCTATTGAAAATGCTTGAATGGATGACTTCGCACGCCAACTTTAACCAACGATGCCAATGTGAAGTTAATGGTCTCTACCCACGTGCTAGGAGGGAAAATTTTAGTGCTTTGTTTGACTTTATTTCATAGTCACAAACCTTAGGTTTATTATTTTGATTTCGTTCATGTGAGTTTTAGCATTGTGGTTGAACTTCACAATTCATGATTGTAAGAAGTGAAATGTCCTTCATGAAAAAAAATGTCACTTACAAAATCAAAGAAAAATGGAGTGTATGAAATAAAATGCGGTTTAAGAAAAAAAATGGACAACAATTGGGCTTTGAGAAAAAAATTTAAGGTAAAGTCAAAAAAATTGGTTACTTGGGGTATAAGAAAAAAATGCAATATAAATAAAATAGGGTAATTTTTATATGATTCCCCCAAAAAATTATAATGACTGATAGGGTGTATTAAAATACAAGCATTTACCTTTATATTGAAAAATACCATACCTTATAATCTTTTCAGCAAGGTAAATAGCCCCCTCCCCCCCCCCCCGATAAATAGGTCATGAGCGCACGTGTATGCATTAATTAAAGAGGGAGTAACCTCCCCACGGGGTTATTTGAGCTTCATTTTGGGCACAGAATCAACTCTTTATGCTACAATTTATTGATTAATGTTTCTAATAAATGTATAATTTTTTGAACATTTTCCATTTGATTGGAGGTTGCCATGGTGAATGAGTACAAGAGCATGAAGGGTGAATGAGGTGGAGTGGAATGACAATATTCCACTTTGTATGTCTTACGTGGAAAAATGGAGAATCCTACTATGGACTAAGACATTGTAACCGTTGTTTTAGGGGAACCCACATATTCATTACGTCTACTACCCTTGTTCATTACCAAGAGGGTATAACCATCATTAAAAGTGTGGTATACATGTATTTTTAGCACAATATTGTCATGTTCTATTGTCATGGTCTGTGACAATATTGTATTTACCAAATTCTATTGAAATCTATGTTTTTGTTTTTTTGGTCTGTATGGGAATCTCATGAGAGAGCTAGTACCATTGGGGGTTGTGGCGTCGACATCCTTGCCAACATTCTTGTCAACTTGGCCACATGAGGGTAATCTTTGCATGTTTACTAGATCTCAGTTGAAAACAAGGGACAATGACGCTTTATTGCAATGTCCTTGGATCTTGGATTGTCCTCTCTTTCTACCTACCAAAGGAAGTTGGAGAGGTCTAGAGCAAGGCTTTCACAAACACAAGATGATACATATGTCTTCGATGGTGATACTCAAGTAATATTTGCGCCATCCTAGGTAGTTGGTAAGCGTAAACGTGAGCGAAAACAAGTTTGGTCTCCTACTTAGGAGGCTAACTCATCAATGTCATTGGAGATTGTAAAACAAACTCCAATTTCTTCAACTCAAGCAACTCTTGTCCCGAACATCCTTACACCATCATTTACTACTTTTAGCAAGTTGCACAACAAACAAAATGTTGTTGGAAAGTGAATTGGTTCTTCCTATGCTATCATTTTTGCCACATGTAGCATAGGGAAAAATATCAATATTGTTGATCATGGAGAATGGCGTTGATACAAATCCAGTCTTGCTTGAGACTTTGTATTTCATAAAAGGACAAGCTTCTTGTGTTTAATATTCATTCCTTCATTTAATCGTTATATATATTTTTTTATTTACCGGTACATTATTTTCTTGTTTGAAGGAGTCTACAAGTGGCTCTAAGTTTTATATCATTGTTTTCAACCTTCTAAAAGGCCTCCTAATACCCAATGTTTCCTCCCCACTAGATTTCATTCATGATTCAATCAAATACGACTCGACCAACATTGAAAGCTTTGTTTGAGTACACGTCAGCCTACCTCGTTGATAATGCATGCATGCTTATTATGATCCTTGAACTTAAGGTTGTTTGAGGAGATGTAATGACTTACACTGCTACTTATGAATTCACAATTGCAAAGGACTAGGGGGGCATCAATGACCCGCCCTTGTATTCAAACATGGATGGATCTCACATGATAAGTTTTTGAATTTTTATATATATATATGCATTTCAACATTAGTTTGGTTTGTGTTGTTATTTGTGTCCTTTCATTGACAGTGATATTGTCCTCCAGACTTGTTGTTTTTGCATCATTATGTTTGTGCATAATAAGACATCTTCAGTGCAATTCAACTTTCAAAAATCTAGTGGTGCATTGACCTTGAATATCGAGGGCATTGGAATATTTTATAGCCTAACTAAAGCATGTACTCAACTTATGAATGGAGCAGTCCCTTGGAGAAGTGGTAGGGAGAAAGACTCATTGTCAATGCAAGTGCCTATTGAGCATTAACTAAACCCCGGAGGAGTGGTTCTAGATGCTTATGCATCCACGGGTGCTGGATTTTCCCATTCACATATCAATCCTTAGAATGCAATTTGTCTGTTTTTATATTCAACTATTTATAATTGTTATTAAAAATTCCAAGTGCATCCACTTATGCTTACAAATGAAATGGTCATCACCTTGTAGCCTACAAGGAGTTTCTGCAATTTATGATACTATTCTTACTCCATGATTGTGTGATGCACCTCTTGCTCGTCTTCCTTCTACCAATGGGGCCCATTTACACTCCCTTGTTGATGATGATGCACTAGCTTGGAAGGTGGTTAAGCGCTCTTGCATTAGTAAGTAAGTTTGTCATGTGGTGTAAGGCTACCATATATTATTTATTGCATATGCATCATTTTTTTGTTTGCTATGGCACCTAACTATTAGATTTTGTGTGTGCAGAATGTTGATGTCCATCAAAACTCCTCCTAGGATGGTGGGGGGGTCCTACATATGCTGAAAGTGTAGCCAAGATTATGGGAATGGCATCTACACCTAAACCTAGACAAGTATGGATATTTGACTAGCCATCCATTTGTAGATGATATAGCAATTGAGTGTAATGATATGGAGAGAGGCTTATGAGGAGGTTGAGGGAATGGAAGAGGATATGGATAGTCATGATGCTTCAATGCATGAGTCTACTTAGAGTGACTTTAGAGCAACAACTATTTTGATTTATGTGTGGTGTTTAGGTTTTTTATTTAAAAAATAACCATGATTGGTGGACATAATTTGAAATGCGTTATTTCATCATTTGTCTCATCCCTTGAATACAACACAATTTGTTCCCTATTGCATTGTGTGCAATCCATTTGTTGGTTTGAATTCCTTTATATAAGGGAAATTTGGGCTCATTAATTTCTATGTGCATTTCCAAAAGGTCTTGGTCATCCTTGGTTATAGGATATAAGTGCTCATACATCCATGTTGTTTTTTCCCTCTCACTACTCATATGTCACCGCTCACTACTCACTGCTCATCGCTTACATGATAGCATTCCCCACCTAATCATATACCACGTAAATATAAGTGACAATGTTGGATTTAGGCACATATTCTGTGAACTATTGAAGAATAATATTCAAAAAGAAAAGAAAAGAAACATCAATGTTAATTTACATTGATGCGCGATGTTTGTTCATCACTTCCTATCCATAACTGCGTGGTTTGGGTGGGGGGGGGGGGGTGGAACTTAACTCCTATTTTCATAAGTGGACCGTATGTTAGTGTTAGGGTTTTGTTACATGTGTTTAGGATGGCATTCATGTATTGAGCATATACAATAGTCCAAATTCATAAGGTGTTGTTTTTGTCATGAGCCTATTTCGAGCCTTGGCTCCAATGAACGGGGAGAAACGATTGCCAGTTACAAAAGAACCAATTGAGTTTGAAAAATAATTGATTAAATTTCAAGACTTCAAGAAAACTACCCATCATTGTAAAAGAAATTTATAAAGGAAACCAAAAGATCCCAACATGTAACTGGTTGGACTTAAAAAAAACACTAGGCTTTTGGGACCCCCCCCCCCCCCCGAAACTGCTTGGCTCCACTTTGGATTTTATGAATGCACTTTGATTGTTGTCCTCGAAAAGAATAGTAAGAAATTATATGTATTAAAACACCAAAATAACTTAGTGGCAAGTGGATTGTAACTTTGTTTGTTAGAGTAATGTATCATACTTGCTACTTCTAAATAGAGCACGGTAACAATAATATGCCTTGGCATTCAAATTCAATTTCCAAGACAGTTTGGATTTTGCAATCAACGCAGGCCCGACTCTTGCCAAGAATCAAAGTTAAAAAATAGTTTTGGGAGGAGGCATATATATTATGCCTCAACAATCTTCTTCTAGCTGAAGTGTTGGGAAGGGAGATGCCATTCATGGCAAATTTGGCTAAGTGCCATTCCACTTTAGTACAGAACTCAGGGCTTGACCACACTTGCATGTTAGCTACACTAAATAGTGTGTTGTATTTAGTGTCACTCACTATTTGTAATTACGCAATCTTGTATTCTGTTTATTGTATATCTCATTTTTTGCCAACAAAGATCAAATTGCTTGTTTGGACATTATAGAACATTGACATTTTTCACCTGGTAAGAATGTGTATGTGTTTTATTATAGCTTACTGAATTTATGTCTCGTGTAGAATTGATGGGACCTTGGACCAGTGGCGGTGGATTGATGGAGGTCGTTTCCTTGATTACACCACTAAAGATGGTAGAGATTTTATCATTAATAGGAACCTGGGAACCACTTGTGCGGTGGACAAATGACAGGGCTACCTCCCAGGTAATTAGAAGTTCTGTTGCTCGGAGGTCTGGGATCCGCTTCGTTCCGGAAATGAAGCCATGTTCATGTGGTCAATATGGCACAAAGTTGTTGTTGTTAATGAATGGATGGTCTTCATTGCGCCAACTTCAATCTCCAAGCAATGTGGTTTTTGCCTCCCTAACACGAGCGAGTTGGTCAAGTATAAATTATGGGACTGCGTTCAAGCTAGGAGGGCGTGGAGATGGGCCACGTTTATTATGCATGAAGTATGTGGGGTTAGAATGGGCAATTATGATAGCTTCAATTGGAAACAAGCATTGTTTGGGGAAAGGATTCCCATAAAATACAGCAAGAAAATTAAAATTTGGCACCTCCTTGGGGGTATTACGCTTTGGACCATTTGAATCGATGCAATGACAAAGTGTTCAATCATGAACAATGCTACGAGTCCAAGGTCAAGCATCGGATTTGGAATGAACTCATTGTTTATGCTAAAGCGGCTTGGAATCGGGTGATTAAACAAATTAAGATAAGCAACTTCTATGCGGCGGCCATGCTCCAAGGTTCTGAACAAAACTTGGGGCGCTAGGAATGTTCTTTGTAGGAGGCATAATTTACATATTGAGTGGACTTGGAAAAAGGCTACATAGTTAGGTAGTCAAGCCCTTTGTTGGGGGTTGTCTTGGTGGCTTGGGGTTGTCCTTGGCCGGTGGGGTGGGGGTGGTCCTTGGCTCGGTGGATTCACTGGGTTGTCCTTGGTGGGGGTCGGTTGTTGTTACTCTTTACGTGGCTGTGTTTCGCCTCCCCTCAGAGTGGGAGCGTTTTCTTGGTTTTTATTTCATGTTTGGCATTGGTTGTGTTGGCCTTCTATCTAAAAAAATAAAAAAAATAAAAATGATGGGACCCTCTTCAAAACACCTTATGATGCCAATGCTCAACAAACAACGCCAAAACCCCATCCCCCTCCCCAACTACCACAAACCTAAATGATACAAGAGCCCAAAGTTGATTGCACTTACAAGGTGATAGCACTAAGTTCCTTACTCGGCTCATGTGAAGGGGTGACCTGTTCCCTTCATTTTCTTTAATTCTTGAGATATCAGTTGTCCATGAGTATCGAACCCTGGAGCCTGTGGAGATAATAGATCACCTTACACACATTTTCACTCAACTCCCACATACATGTGTTGACAACAAGAAAACGGTAGAACCGTGAGGCTCTGTCCTTTGCTATGAAAGACTACAATTGTAGCTAATTATTTTGTTCATGCCAATCCATGGCTATATATTCACTATACCAAACCTTTCTTGGATTTGGTGTACCTTCTTTTCAAATACGGGTCAAGGATTGAAGCTACTCACTTATCACCCGAAAATTTTAAAATAAATAATTAAGAATTGCCGAAATAACTATAGTTAACTAGATTTCTTTCAATGCATTTTAGGGAGCACTTTTATATATATATAAAAACTATAGTTAACATCCACATTATATAAAGTGGACCAAAAATAATAAGAACAATTTAACATCCAAGTGTGAACACAAAGTGGTTGGGAAATTTGCTCTTGAAACGAAGAAGTTGATGCATAGTCTCTGTCCTACAGACAGAGCCAACAAATATCAAAAACCTCACACGACCATTGGTTATCAAAGGGTCCACACCCTTTTTCCAAAAGAGTCCACCTCTGACAAAATGCAACAATGCTTGTCTCATAGCCATGCTCTGTAAACCTGCCTCAACATACGCAGTAGCGGAAGTACATTTGTTTCAATGGACAATGACCGGGATCTTGAGTTTTTGTAGACAATATTGGGTTCTTGTGATGTGTAACAATTGTACATGGCTTAAAACTCCATACATGTGGTTTTTTGTTGATCAGTATGTTGACTATGATGTTGACCAATTTTTGAGCAAGCTTGCATACCTAGTGGCACTTTGAAAATGCAATAATTTTGTTACATGAACAAGGCATATTTTAACAAAATTATTTTCATTTAATAAGGTATTTAACAAGCTTATGAAAGAAAATGCCATGTTTGACACTTAATTTAGAAATTGACATACACTGAAGCTTAACAAATACAACGCAATCCTTAACATAACACACACTTAGGGCCACTTTACACTAGAGCTTGAGGACCCTTGACTAATGATATATGAATTTCGTGATTGGTTGAGAAGCCGGAGATGGTCCAATTTTACTTTACACTAGACCATGAGGGCCTAGGGGACCAAAGAAATTTGAGTCAATAAAGATTTACATGCATCCTACATGGCACCAAGTTGATAGTGTTTCATGGTCTATTGGATATTGCGGAAAATTGAAAAAGAGAATGATGGGTCTGACACAAAATTGGGAACCATGGCAAGCCATTGAATTGCAATTGTGGGCGCAAGCACGGTCAAGTACACAACTCCATTACCCTACATAGGTGTAAGTGAAAGTGATTCAAAACTATATACTAAATTTGAAGGAAAAAATCATAAACATTTAAGAATCTCATTGATTTGCAAAGCCATGCAAATTATGTTGATGGAATGTTTTTTGAAAGAAAAGCCTTTATATTATAGAAGATGGTGCAAGTAGATATATTGAACACGTAATTGTTTTAAATTAGTTTAGAACATGATGAAAGTACATTAAATTGATGTTTTTCTACAAATTTTTATAATGCTACCCTCAAGTTTATAATGAATTTGAGGAATATGAAGAAAAATCCAACTTCAAAATATTTAACGTCATGATATTTACGTCCAAAACCATATTTAGCCTTTACCTATTGAGTAGTACTTTTAATTATAAGTTTTGATGATCTCATCTTGATCGTTCAAAGCCGCGTATTTAGTCCGAGACCTCAGATGAATACGAAATAGTCTCAGGTTGATCCCCTTAATAGCTATTTTATACTTGAGTACCTAACACAACAATAGAGGGCACTAAGGAAAAAAATCAATTTTAAACAACACTTTGCTACTACATTTTGATGTTTGACCAACAATTTGATGGTTTTAGTATACTTGAACATTTTTTTCATGTGTACTTGACCGTGCTTGCTCCCTTGACACCTAGAAAAGGTCACGGCCCATGGTCCATTGTAAAGCGGCCCTTATCACCCCCAAAGTCTCTCCCTTAATTAAGAAAACCATGAGGATTTGAGACCATCAAATCTTACATGTGGTCATTGTCTTCCTACGGACTTGGATGGTGTGATTCTTTATCACACTAAGACGATACATTCACCTTGAAACAAAAACCAACAACATGTACCACAATCATACATTCGGGGGCATCAAATCATATAACCATGGTACATGCCTAATGTTGGGTTTTCATTCCGTGTTGGTTTTGAGTATTCAAGTGCCTATAATCTCACTATAATATTAAAAATGGCTGTAGCAATGACTACCGTATATAACACTCAAAGTCGATCGGCCTCCAGTTCATGCACTGAATCCCCCACCAAATGCACAATCAATTTTGGACAACAAAATTGGAATCTCTAATTTGCCTTCATAATTTTCCGTTGCATGTTTTTTTTTTTTTTTTTTTTTTTTTTTTTTTTTTTTCCCCTCCCCCCTATCTAAGACTCATGAGGATACAATGATAAAATGTGTCTACATGCAGAGTCGCTGAAGCTGGGACCCTCCCAAGCATTCAAAGGGTGCCGCTCTCCGCCTCTAACTCATAAGTTAACTTTAATGTGAAGTCAATTCACTGCTTCAATAGTGTAATTAACAAAAATGGCAAATGACCGTTACTGGTGCACTAGATTAAGGGTTGAATGATTATCATGTGGACCCAAAATGGCTAATTGTATTAGTGATGGCCCGGCAAAGATGCGGGGATTGGCCGGACAGGTGTTGCCATCGAGTTAACTGTTTGGTGTGCATTTGTGTGTAGAGTAGGATATTTTGATGCTCAAATTAGGGAGACTCTACTATACAAGTACGGGGGAGGGGGGGGGGTGACTTGACTTGCCTCTTTGGGAAGATGTAACTGATTATTTACGTGTAATAACATTATGAAACAACTTGCATTCCTCATCGCTTCCTCTACTCCATCTCTCGAAAAATATTGCACCAAATTTCGAGCCACTGTTTCTGGCTGAATCAACCTAACTTCATCGTCTTTCCGTGTATCTACCTTAGGTATTTGTGCCCAATCCAAACACACCAATAATTTGGACACTTGTACAATGAGTGAGGAGAATGGATTGCTAGTTGCAAATGAACGGGTTGAAGTTCAAGACTTCAAGAAAAAAAAACGGATCCTTGTAAAGGAAACTATGGAATATACTAAAAATAAAAGAACATATATGCTATAATAAAATTGATTGCATGTTCACTTTTAGTAAGATCTATGAGGTCCAACTCAAAGGGCAAGGCATCTAATTATAGTTTGATTTCCTAACACCTAGCACAGGGGTAGTAGTAAAAAGAAGCCCCTTATAAAGTTAATTGTTGATTTATCCCAAATTAGGCTCCCTTGAATAATTGAAAGTCTTTGACCCCAATTTAGTGGTAAAATTTGGTTTTAAGTCAAGGTTTTTAACTCTTGACCAATGGATCACTCAATTTTGAAGTTTCTTTGATTTTTGGATCCCAATGTAAACCCACCTAAGGTAGGCATGCCTAATTTGGACACTTTTCTCTTTGCATTCACTTCTCATAGGTTATGAAACACGCAATTGTTGTGAGACCCTTAGCAAATATGAAACGTGCCCGTGTGATCTTAGAAGAAGTGGAGTAATGGGGGGGGGAAAAAACTACCATTTAAGACCCAACTTCCTTACCCAAACGAATATGTTAGACTCATCGTGTGCAACTTGAAAGAAATCTTCCAATTTGGCTCAGAAAGAGAGGATGATCCCCACATCTTTACAATAAATAGTGTATTTAGTGTCACTTACTATTTGGAGTCACACATTGCTATATCTTTGTCCTCTTAAAGTAATTTCTACCAAGTAAACATGTTGATGGTTTATAATGCCGAAACAACCAATTTGACCTTTGTTGGCCAAAAACATCAAAAAAACATCAAATAGTTATATAGCATCGCGTAATTCCAAGTAGCAAGTGACACTGAATACATTTAGTGTAGATTTCGGTGTTCAACACTTAATGGGAGAGAAGGAATGGAGGTGCCAAAACATGCCCTCTATAGGTTGTGGATGATTCAATCCAATTTAGATTCTCTTTACTAATTCAAAGACAAAGCTATGTGAGTGAATTTCCACAACACATACTAAGGAGGAAGGCAAATTGGGGGAGGGGCAAAACTTTGATAGTTATAGTATATTAAAGTATCAAGCAATACAAATAGAAGAATCGGTGGCCCTAAATGCAAGGTTTAGTGTAGTATGTACTTCGGATACTTAAAAGGCTGAAGTAAAGTCTCTCTCTCCTACAATGAATGGCCGGATCATCACGAGGTATTTAAAAAGTGGTTGCCAGGGAAATTAAAGGAGAGAACGGACTCCTAGTTACACATGAACCGGTAGAGTTTGAGAAGCAACCAGTTGAAAAATTACCCATCACTTTAGACGAATCTACAGAACACACTTCAAATTGATAAAGAAAAACCGAAAGATTGCAACATGGAACTAACCGGTTGGACTTGGAAACACTTGGATTGTGACCGATTTATGCCCCCAAAAATCTCCCCCGATATATATTGGTGGTTAGCACACCCCTTCCGTGTAGCTAACAACAACATTGAAACTCGAAAGGGATGTGACACTAACTAATAATACGGAACATGCGGATCTCGCACTTGGCCCATACCATTATGTGTCTAAGTACCTAATATCTACCCCCCCCCCCCTCTCCACACTAATACCATGATGGGTCCACATCCAACATTGATGTTGATGTTGCAACCGTCCACCAACATACGTTACATACATTAGACAAAACCATGGGTTTGGTGGTCCTTCTTTGAGAAAAAACTTTCTATAAAGAGAGAGAGAGAGAGAGCGAGTTCGTTCGTTGTGTGTTGGAGCCTATGTTGAAAGTTGGGTGAAACTGACAATTTGGGTGGAGAGGAATGACATGACTATTGATAACACCAGGTGGGATGTGAGAAAGGCACAAAACAACTTATCAGGCAGAGCTTACTTGAATACGTTGGAATCGCGTGGGAGACAACACGGAACGATGCAGAGAAAGTTGTCATTTGTGACAGCGTTATTGGCAAGTATGATGGGATATGGGAGGAAGCAAACTCCTTTGCCATAGAGATAATACTAGAGCTATGGTTTTAGGAAATACTTTGGGTCTTAGCTAAAGTCAGGTGGGAAGGGGGCATAAGCAAGGCTAGCTTAGCCCACTCAACCTAGTAGGACAAGCTAGAGAACCAATTTTTAGACACCGCTCTTTGTGTTTGGTAACATAAGCATTAACAAAACTTGGATGACTCTATGTTAATTCTCATAAACTCAGGGTTTGGAACTAAACCCGCGGCTTCCTTTGTTTTACTTTACAAATAACCCTATTGTTTAAAGGGCTAATTTTACATGACAAACCCCTTTGTGAGGTATCAAAAGCATAAGACTTATGAATGGGTCATGCCAACCCCCTTTCACTCTGAATTTGACATTGGTTACCTTAATGAGGAAGAGAGAGGGAATTATCGTATATGAGCATACCTCTCATCCATCCAACATCAATACTTGACCTCGGAAGTTGTCGATTAATCTCAAATGATCTCAAGTAAACGCATTATGGGTCTTTAAATCTATTTTGGTGTCAAATCAACCTCTAGACTACATACTATTTCAGGGCTTTCTATGTTGGATGAATGAGAGGTACGCTCGTATACAATAACTTCCTCTCTCCCCGAAAGATGAAACCCGGGACTTCAAGCCAATTGAAGGTTCAAACTTGATGTTCCAACAACATTACTTGAGCTTCCAAGCAACATTACTTGGGCATGAATATGTCCTCCTAATATTATGGTCTTGAGAAATGTTATGAGCAACACGACAGTAAGATTTGTTAAAGGAGCTTACATGACGGAGGATCCCTTTATGAAGTATCAAAAGTAGCAAACCAATAAAAATTATTCCACCATTCTACCCTCGAGTCTAAATTTGACATTGGTAACCTATGTTTCATGGTCTATCATGTTTTGTGTCAAGCCCACCTCGAAGAAATGAATCTAAAGGGCATCTCTAATACCACTATCACATCTCCAGCAATTCTCATTCCAAAATAGCAGTGAAGGAGTTTGTGAAGTACTACATGGACAAGCCTCCAAAACTATGGTGTACCAACCAAATACCAATTGTTGCTCTATATGTAATATTGTAATCCCAAAATGTGTAAGACAATATTGCATAAATGTTATTATGAAAATTAATCACCAAGAAGAGTTTAATATTAAGCATGGCGCGTATTGACGATATCACTTTCCAACATTGAAAGAGGTTTGACCATGGTAGAGGAACCACTATGTGGTTACAACAAAATAGGATCCCCTCTTCTTTTTGGTGCCTCTAAATTTGAACTAATGTGGTGGTGGCTATTATGCCTTTGCTCTCTCCAAAGTAGTGTTGGAGGGAGACATGATCACAACAATTGAGATGATCTTACACAAAATCGAAAACCATAACATATTAAAATCCCACAACCCTTTATTTATCGTGAATCCTTATGTGGAAGGGCCCACACAAAAAACCATTGATTATGAAGTAGCATTCAACAAACACTACTAGGACTGTGGGGATTATGAAAATCATAGATTGGACTAACACTTGTAAATGGGGTTGTGTCTTAGGGCCACTTCACACATGAGCCAAGGGCCGTGACTATGTAGTTGTGAGGGCCCTTAATTTTCATCCACATGCCATACCATTGACATGGTCTACCAAAGTTGCATCATGCCCACCTCCAAGAGGTAGGCTTGACGCATATTCCAACAGAACATGAAACATTATTCATAATATGCCATGTAGAAATCCATGTAGACTTTTCATCCATGATAATTTCTTTGGACCCTTAGGCCTTCGCCTTCTAGTGTGAAGTGAAACTTGGATGGTCTCAACCTTCTTGACCAATGAGAGATTTTAGAATGCAATGGTCACATGCCTTCAATCTCGTGTGTGAACTGGCCCTTGATGATTGCCCATGTCAAATGGGAAGTGTGTTCTAGGCCCATGTTTCCTAGGAGTTAGAGAGCATGGTTGCTTATGTCCTCTACACTACACTTAGGGCTGGTTCACATGGGGTACCAAGTCCCACTCATGTTAGCAAGTCCCAACATAGAGGCATAGTCCCAACTTTTGAGCCTCAAGAAACCATCAAAATATGTTTAATTTTCAATTTAAATCGGACCTTGAATGTTTTATGCAAATTGTTTGCATGACTTCTGTTGAAAGTTGGGTCTACCTTTTTGCTCGACCCAACCCTCGACACAATTCCCAAACCTCACCTCTAGAAAGTGTTGCCATGTAGGCATCCATGTCACACATGGGACTCGAGACTTGGGAACCCTGTGTGAAGTGATAAGTCTCAACTTCCATGGTCCCAACAACTGAGATTGCACAAATTGACCTCAAGTGACTTGGGACGTAGGACTTGGGACCAGTGTGGCAGTGACTTGTGACTTGTGACTCGGGACCCGTGTGAACCGACCTTTAAAGCCCGTGACTATACAAAATCAGTTTCAATTGTCCAGGGTACAGCCATGGGATGAGTTCCAACTTCCATGGGCTCTCGAACAACTTCATGATTGCACCACTTTCCACTTCAAAAAATCCAAATGACAAAGCCGGGATCCTTCCAAGACTTCCCACACTTCACAAAAAGTTTGTGAACATGAGCCTATAAGTGGTCCTATATATACATACGTTACAAACTTCCAAATGACAAAGCCAGCCGGGATCCTTCCAAGACGGACTTCCGACGACACTTCATAGAAAGTTTGTGAACCTTATTGACTCGTCTCTCATCAGTTGTTGTTGTTAATGTTGACATCCCCCTACGATTTGCTATTAAAGCCAAATACCTACAGATAGCCCAACAAATTTTAGATACATATCTTGGGGGGCAGATATGCAAGGTATCTAAAAACTACCAAGCAGCTGACTCACTTATGATCTTTCCCCTGCATCCTAGCCTTGCTTTCTTGGCTTGAAACACTATAAACTGGCTTCCAGTTCCATTCACTCACCCTTTCTCCTCATTTATTTATCCAAGTTTCTATTTCTCTCACCTCCTTTCAGGTGCCTGGAAGACCCACCCCTCCCTTGCCTCAATGATGGAGGGTTTAAGAGATAATTCCAAATTAGTGATAGCCCTATTTTGCCTTCTAATTATGGGACCCTCTTACCTGTTATTTGCTCACTTATGAGTGTCCTCTCCCACCACTCCTTTCTTAATAAGTCCTGTCTTTGTGTATTCGCCTTAATTTGCCCTTGTTCTCAGACTCATTTAGCTTCTCACTTACAATGGGAGTTCTGTATATACTTCTACACTTCAATGTATCCATCCATTGATCTCTAGGCCACCATGCATGTTGTCGTCCACCCATTATTATTTTGTGGGCTACCCTCTCTACACATGACCTGGAGCTCTAACAAATGTGATAGAGGGTGCACTGTATTTTTGGGCCTTGTTTCCATTTTGTTTGAAGGTTTTAGGGAGGTGACAAAAGGGGGTCTGAAAGGCCAAGGCCAAGAGTGGATTATGAGTCAATGGGATGATACCCAATCCACATGCCATGCCTTTTATTTATTTATTTATTTATTTTGAGACAGAAGGCCAACGCAACCAACGCCAAATGAATTAACCAAGAACCAAGAAGATGCGAAATACCGCCACATAAAAGTAACAACGACCAACCACCAAGGACTACCCCCAACCCACCAACCAAGGACAACCCCCAGACCATCAAGAGGCCTCACCCAATTGCCACTCATCCTACCTACGTTGTCTCTTCCAGTTCCACTCAATATGTAACATGTAACATGTTTCATGTTACTTTTGCAAACAATTTCTTTTGCAAAGAACATGTCTAGCGCCTCACGTTTTGTCAAACCCTTGGAGCATGGCCATAGCAGAGAAGCTGCTAATTTTAATTTGTGCAAGAATCCGTTCCCACACCGCCTTGGCGTAGAATAACGAGTTCATCCCAAATGCGTTGTTTGACCTTCGACTCATGCCAATGTTCATGGTTGAACATTTTGTCATTCCGCTCAATCCAAATGGTCCACATAGTGATGCCCCTAAGAAGGTGCCAGATTTTGCTCTTTTTACTATACCTCTTAGGAATCCTTTCCCCAAATATTGCTTGCTTCCAGTTAAAACAATCATAGTTGCCAGACCTAACCCCACAGAGTTCGTGCATAATGTAAGTGGCCCATCTCCATGCCCTCCTAGCTTGGATACAGTCCCAAAATTTGTGTTCAATAGGCTTGCTCGTATTAGGGAGACAAAAGGGGCATTGTTTGGAAATGGACACTGGCGCAATGCGAGCCCTCCATTTGTTGACTGCCACCTCTTTGTGCCAAATTGACCACATGAAAGCAACTTCTTTCCCTGACCAAAGCGGGACCCAAAGTTGGGACCAGTAGAACTTGTAATTAGCAGGGAGATCACCTTGCCACTTTTCAACCGCACGTGTGGTTCCCGAAAACATGTTGATAACCGAGTCCCTTTCTAGCTTTGTGGTGTAGTCAAGGAAATGAGAGCCATCGATCCATCTCCACCTATCTGGGTCCCACTCAAGTGTGGCCATTTTTCCATAGAAAAAGATAATTTGTTCCCTTACTCTTTCCTTTTTCGGGCCTCTAGTGGTATGAATGATTTTGACCTCATGGAAGAAACCCTCCCACTCTCTAAGGCATTAGGAGAGGCATGGAAAGGTTGTGCAGTTGCATACATAATTGTGGTGAAAAGTTGGTAATGCACTGCATGACAAAAGTAGGGTCCTCTCCCCATTAACATAAAATCCAAGCCATTGTCCCGGGTGGGTGGTGTCTAAATCATCTTCAATTTTGTGTCTCCATTGTTCCGCAATTTTACCCATAAGTTCTGTCCAATCTTTTAATTCCGTAGCAGTGAGGTTAAATTTCTCTCTAGCTCTATCCCAAATCAAAAAATTCCCCTGATCACTGTCCCAAATATTGTCCATGCACTGGATTCCTTTGCGGTAAAGAGTTCAACTTTGATCATAGGTAAACCCTTTATTAATGAGTTCCACAATATCCAACCACCAAATGCTCAAATGAAGTAATTTCATTCTCGTGCGAGGGGGAAGTTGATATGTGCCTTTTACCATCACTTTCCACGCTTTACTTATGTGACTCCATATCCTTGACCATGTGGTACCTTGGTGTTGTTTGTTGGCGAACCAGTCAAGTCTAACTCCCCAACTTCTACCCCAATATGTACCTAAGGATCAATTGAAGGTTGGATTCATTGGGTTTGATTGCTTTGACAATCCATTTGCACAAGAAACTAGTTTTGGCAATTTTTGGATCAACAAGTCCCAAGCCTCCGTATTTCTTTTTCATACAACATTCCTTTCACCCTAACTCTCGTCCATGTTAGTTGCTTCTTTCCTAACCAAAGATAGTTGCGGATGACAACTCTTATTTTCCTAGTATCTTATTAGATCCCCCCACACCGTGATTAAAAACCATAATGTGGATAGGAGTACCTGGTTGCATTAACCACTCACCATGTTAAATAAAGTTTCATTGAGCTCCAGTAGTCAAGTTATTTGGAGATTTTGCTATATATGAACTAGTCTACATCAAGAGTACGAAGGTTGAGCCCAAATGGGGTACCCAAGAGCTTAGATAAGTCTCCTTCCTCTATCCATTGCATGTTGTATCCAGCAAGCCACTATGGCTTGTGCGTATACTTATCAAACCAATATGCGCAAGATTTCTCTCAGTTGATCTCCAGTCCAGATGTTGCGCTAAAGACATTAAGTAAGTGTACCAACTCATCAATGTACTTTTTCTCCCCTCTAACCATAAACGATGAGTCATCTATGTATTGGGCAATGCTCTGTTGTTTTTTCCCCTTGGGAAAGTAATCCCTTTTAGTCTCCCTTCAATCACTGCTTTCTTAATGATATATGTGAGCACCTCCCCAACTATGAGGAAGAGGTATGGAGAAATTGAGCAACCTTTTCTTACCCCTCTCTCAATTTTGAAGTTGTTGCCCACCCTATTGTCGTATAGTGCCCCATGCATTGTAACTAGCCTTGCATATTTGTGGGATAGTAAGATCCCTATTCCCCCTTTACATGTGGCATTAAAGTTGAGCCAACTTCTTTCTCCTGGAGTTGCTTCTAGGACCCAACTTGCACACCCCGGCATGAGTCTATGCCCCAAGTTATCTAAAGCCTTACCCCTTAATTTATGTTCTTGTATCATAATAATGTATGCCATTCGTGACAAGGAGTTGATAAAACCTCGTTCTTTTGAAATGCTTTCCGGGTCGTTGAGCCCCCATATATTATGTGTAAAAGGACCATAAAATAGTCCTTTATTTATTGAACAATGTAAACTGCAATAGCTCAGGAAAATGGGTAGGAGCCGGCTGGTTGGTACAATTTTCCTGCCTTTAAATCACTAGCAACACCAAGTCATGTATAACACACTAAACATTCAGACGTAATCAACGGGAGTCGAACCCGGAACGTCTACATGCAGCTAAACATCCTCCCTCAACTAGCCAAGGAAACATGACTTGGCGTTCACCAAACACAACAAATTACATCTTATACTATAACACTGACACAACTGCGCACTAATCAACTAAGGAGGGTTACCTTTATTTTGTTCTCCGGTTACTATAGTGTCCATCCCCGGAAGGGGAGAGTAGTATTGTCCAAATTTCCCCTTGTCCGGTGGGCATCGGGTTATTTGACAATACGAACGGACACTTCATTCACGCCGGCCCCTTTAAATAGGGACCGGAGTTTCTATCTATCTATCTATCTAACTGTAAAAATATTCCACTTCATAGTAAAGATATCACAAGGTTTGTCCACTCATTATTTTACTACCTTTCTAGAGGCGACTTGATTCGATATTCCCAAATTCTACCTTGTTTGGTGTTAACACATGCTTGCCTAACGCCATTAGGCTAGCCCTACAAACTTGGCTATCAGGATTTGATCTTTCAGTAGAGCAATGCGTGCTGATAACTTTGGTGTATCAACTCTAAGAGTTAAGGCATCTTTCCTAACAAGAAACCCACTGAAACTCCTCTCTAGGTTAGATGGGAGGATCTCACCACTCTGTATTTTGAATGGATTAAGATTTTCTTTCGAGATCTATTTACTGGCCTCCTCCATCACTTCCAATACTGCCTTGGCCATTTCCACATCTTGCTGTGGTGCCTCTCCGGAGATCCATCCTCCTTTCTCCTCCATGAGTGGATTGAATTTTGTTTCGAATTAAGGTATGTCTCCTTAATTCAAAACCACCCCTAACTATTCAGATCTCAATCTAAAGCGTAATTTCTGTATGACATGTTCTACTGTCAATAACGCCCACACTCTTGCCTTCATGTCTCTATGATCTGCATACTAAATCTACACTTTCAAGGCACAAATCTCAATGCATCAGAGGCTCCGCTTCTTTTTCTTCCTTTAGCGTTCCATTGCACCACAATCTTGGTTTTTCCCAATAGTAAGTGACACTAGATACATTATTTGGTGTAGTGCTCCCCCACGCCGAACACTGGGTTGGTGACTATGTCATTCCACATGCCACGCCTATTGAAGAAGCATGCTTATGAGTGGGGGAGTGAACTAAGGGTGGAAAAAACCCAATTTTTTTTCTAGCCGATGCATTGGATTTTTGGTTTTAATACGAAAAAACCGAGTTCTGTGAATAAAACCATGATTTTATTTTAGTTGCCGCCCTATGTATTCGCCCTCTGCCCTACAATCTCAATTGATTTGTAGTAAATTCGAATAAAATTGGATTTTGTTGGACCTTAGATGATTGGGTTTTTTTGGAAAAGGCTATGAAAAACCCAACTGTAAAAAACTTCGTGGTGTTAGCCTTGGAGCAAACACCCTAAGGAGGGCCCCGGGCTAGATCATATCTTCATTTGGTTGGGCCCTGCCCCTCCCACGCTTCTTTCACTGCCCGGTCTTCCTCCCCGCACCTGCATAGGAACTCTTCCCTGATGGGAACCAATGTGACAATTGTTATTGAACTATGTTCTTGGTGCTTCTTACATGACTCCAATCGTGTTTAACTCAACATTCACACACATAACTCAGTTGACAATGTTGATCAACACAAACATATGTTTTCAAATCAATGGACATGTTTCCTTTTTTATAATAAGGTAATACATTCATACTTCAAACAATACTTCGGTAAAAGTTTAAGTCTAGGAATCACTCCTAAGAGTTGTTCTCTCGGCTTCACACCCTTTGAGAAGAACTATGTTTCTTTCTCGACGCTTCAAAGAATCTAAGAAAAACATGCCTTCTTGGCTCGCCATGCCTCCTTATGGTGGCTTGAGAGAGGTGATAGTGCTCACAAAATCTAACTAAGAGCACATGAAGCCACTTGACCATATTTTTAGCTTACTCAAAACCGCCAATTGTTCATTAATTTCATCTAAGTAAGGTCATTTTCCATCCATTCAACTTAAAATGACTATAGTGAAACTAATTGACCAAAAAGTTGGCTCACACTTACCTAAACCAAACTCCATTTGAGCATCTTATTGAGTTCTTCTAGTTTTCATTCCCGGATGGTTTTAACTAGAGTGCCACTAATCCTACCAAGACTATTGTATTTGATGATTAATGTAATTGGAAACATAGGTTCAAACAATACGGTTCTAAACAATATTTAATTTTTTTTTTGATATGGCTATGGTTCAAAACAACACATCCATGTATTGTGTTGAACCGAATTGTCAAGGCCCATGTCTCCTATCACAAAAATATCCGATTCGGTTTGGCATTAAAAATAATATTCATTAACAATAATGATCAAAGTGATCTTCAAGATTTGTCGTATAGCAACATGTATCATATGACACCTACTCTAGTTGCCACCCATGGTTGCAAGACAATTCGTGTGGGTGAATGATGAATAGGTAGTGTCGCCACACAAGTGCACACTTGAAAGGGATACTAGTGTTATCCTGACACGCTACACTTGTGCATATGATTTACTATCGCGGGCCACCCCAACCCCCGAAGCCAATGGAACTGTATGCCTCCCATGCCCATGCATACATGTCATATGCATGTACGCCCATGCCCATAAGCCCCCCCTCCCCACCCCCCGATTAACCAACCCCCATGCCCTTCATGGCCACCACCTCTCCTAGGTTTCTCCCATCATACCCACCTTTTACACTTTCCGTCTTTCTTTTTAACACATGTTTTTTTGGGAGGGAAAGCTTTGACTTGTGCTTGCCCTTTTCCTTTGAATTTATTTCTTTCTTTCTTAGGCAAGAACGTTGGGGAACGTGGAACCACCACCACCACCACAGGTTTCATTATATATAGATGTAGACCATCATTTTACAATGTCTCTATCAATTTTCATTAACCAAGTCGCCAGCGAGTTGCAACGTCGCAAAAGTGGCACGGGGAGATCACTCCATTGTCAAGTTGAACACCACGTGCGACCAAAAAAAAAATCTTCTTTTGGTAAGTTGCACCACCAAAATGGGTCAAAATTTTATCAAATTTTTTTCATTAGTAGATATACATAGTGCCTATGACATAGGTAAAAGTGGTAACTAAATTTGATGATTTGTTTTTTTCATAAAACATACCGTTTCTAACTAGAATGACACAAAATTGAACTAAAAAAATTACTAAAAAAAACAAAGATGACTAAAAATTTCAAAAAAATATACAAAAGATACTATCAATGGTTATGTATATGTAGAAAAAATATCATAAATTTTAAAATTATATATGGCATGTAATATAGGGGTAGCAAACTTTGTCCGCACGTGGTGTCAACTTGACAATGAAGTGACCTCCCCGTGAAAAGTGGTATATTTGACTTGTCACATATCATCAAGTATCATATGACACCCACTCTACTTACAACCCAAGGTTGCAAGACAATCAATGTGGGCCACACTAATTCACATGTTTAGTGTAGTGAATGAGAGACCGTCATTTTACGATGTGCTTATCAATTTTTTTTAAGCGGGGCACAACTTGCAATGTCTACATTTTAAATTGTGATTAACTTCTAATTAAGACTCTACCATCCAAGTTGTTGTAAGTTAAACTCTCGAGAATATGCTGCCATGTTGGCATTTGGGGATGCTTGGGTCTCATTCTACATTGTTTATGGTATTTAGCATCACTTACTATTTGGTTATGTTGTGTTATAGATTGTTACTATGGGTCTCATTTTTGTTTTACCAAAAATGGTCAAATTGATTATTTGGATACTATATAACATAAATATCTTTATTTGGTATACATTTACATTTAAAAAAATATTACAGCAATGCATAACCCTGAATAGTAAGTGACTTAAATACCATAAATCAATGTACTACACTAACTATTGTATTTAGTGTCACATGGCATTTTATGTCACCATGGTAACTTTACAAGTGATACTTCTTATGATAAGTTTACAAAGACTATCATCTATACTTACTTTAAGTTCATCCAAATGTTTCGATTTTAAGTATCAAAACAGACTTAGGTAGGTATACTATGCATCCTTAGATTATTGTAAGGAAATATAGTCATGGATGATTGAAATTTGAATGAAAAACCACATAGTAAGTGACAATTTTTACAACATTGTAAATCTATAATGCCCAAATAGTTTTACAAGGACTGACAAGTATTGTTTGGTTTACATTTAGTGTCGGTGATACTACACATGCGGTTTACCATTAGTATTGAGCAAGACAAATAGAAACGACAACACTAAATACAACATTTTGTGCACTATTGAATGTAGCAATCATCCAATCAAAGCATTTTACTTCATTTTTGGCATTGGATGATTGGAATGTGGCTGGAGCCTTCTTCTAGAATAGAGTTATCCGTAAAGTCTCTCAAAGAGGGACGGAATCGTGGGTTTGATCCTTCTTTGAGAAAACTTTCTACTAAGAGCTCACTAGCTCATCGTGTTTCAGAGCCTATTTTGAAAGTTGGGTGCAAACTTTGGGACCTCCTCTTTTCACCTCTCAAGCTTTGAGAGAATTTTAGGATTTAAAAAAAAAGTATGCACATGGGACGTGTTGTCCTAAATCCACCCATCCCAGTAGGACAAGTTAGAGAGTTAGTAATCCAACAATACTCTTTGTAGATGAAAATTTAAGCATTAAGAAAACTTGGGTGAATTTGTGTTGATTCTCATAAACTCATGGTTTGGGACAAAACCAGTGGTTGCATCCACTTTACTTTACGAATGACTCGAAGGGCCACTTCACACACGAGACTGAGAGCCCGTGATCATTACACTTCAAGAACTCTCATTCGTGGAAAAGGTAGAACCACTCCAAGTTCGCTTCACACTACGCTTGAGGGACCGACAAAGTATGTGAATGCAAGATGGATGTAAAGTCTACATGGATTCCTACATGGCATTGAATAGATCATGTTTCATGGTGATTTGGATTATTTTCAATAACCACTTCTTGAAAGGTAGACCTAACGCAAAACCAGGAGACCATGGCACTCCGAACGCTCACCACTGTCGATGTGATCTATTTTATCATGCGTGAGAACCTGCATGAATAAAAATTCATTGAAATAGCATTTGGTTGAGGGCCCGCTCACATATGACTTCACACTACACTTGAGGGTCCGTGACCACACCACATGATTTTGGAGGTGTCTTGGGACAACCTTTAGTCACTTTCTTTTCGGCTCTCACAATTTCATGGTCGTGGGCTCTTGGCTCACGTGTGGAGTGCCCCTAAAGCCCTCTACCCACCTGACATTATCAAATTGGGTTTTATGTACTAAAAACATTATTAGTTATCCCAGGTTCTAACCTCGGCATTGTATTAGTGCCGAGCCGAGCCGAGCTGATCTGGCAGCCCAGGTGGCAGCTGAGGTGGCGCAAATATAATCTGGCACAATATCCTAATATTCCTGAGCCTGACATGCAGACTTTAAAATAATGGCGGCTTTTACGTAGGTTTAGGGTCGTTTGCTAACAACCCTGCATAAAAGGAATTTTTATTTATTTATTTATTTTTATTTTTTAAAATTTGTTTTTGAGACAGAAGGCCAACAAAGCCAGCGCCAGAAACATTGAGAAAAACGAGCATGTTGTTGCAGTGCCGTCGCTTTGATTCTTGCGGCAACTGCTCTATCCACCATCACACTTCTCCAGGGAACCACCCGCTCCGAAGCATCTCAAATCTAGTATACATCCAACTGCTCATCGCCATGGTTTCTCCAGGCGCATGTTGGAGCTTCGGTGGTGCTCCTCCGCCTGCAAGTAGCATCGATCGGTGAGTACTCCTCGCATACCACCGCTCAGAACAATAACAAAATTCATGGGGACCCGTGGCTGATGAGTGGTGGTAATCCGAAAGACCTGTTACCCCGAAATTCATGTTTCAGGGTCTGTCCAGCCCAATGCTCAAGCCCTTGGGTTCATGAATCTCATCTCAAATGGTAACTGCAAAGTCATTTCCGGAAGGGTGTGTGTGAAAGGGCGGCACTTGCAGGATTACTGACTTCGGTGAGGTTGATTTGGTGAAGGATGTGGACAGTGGTACTCTGATATAGCAGATCACAGCCAAGAAATGAAAACGTCTCTCGGGGGGGGGGTGGTGGTGGTGGGGTAAGCCTGGAATTTGTCTTGGACTTTTGAGCCTTGAGGCAGGCACTATTTGAAGATGTTGAAGTATACGACATGATAAATAAACACATTACTAATTCTTTGGGTGGACCTGCTCAGGTACCCTGGGTCGCCGCCGTAATTACTCTTGTATCAACAAACTTCAGATTGAGGCAAGGCTCAGGGAGATCCGGCTATTAATTACAGATGAGCTGGTTGAGTTTGAGGAATACCCAGTTGAAGTCCAAGATTTCAGGAAAACGACCCATCATTTTGGAGGAATTCAGCGAGTATAGCCCAATTGAATAATGTACAAACCGAAAGATGTAAACATGTAGCCGGTTGGACTTGGAAACACTTGGATCTGGACCGATTGTCTACACCCTGAATCTCCCCGGACAGTGGATTGAACTCCCTACAAGTACGTAGTTTTCACCTCCGCAATCGAATGCCTCGTTCTTTGAGAACCCCTTGACGCGCCTCACTGTGTAGATGAAGAAGTTTGATCCTGTCTCAGTCGATCGAATTGCTTAAAACCTTAAAGCTCTCTCCCCACCAAGCGCTATGCTACCGAAGTCCTGTCCAAAATGTGGTTTCGGAGGAGGCCATCTTCATAACGGCGAGTGATATTTGGTAATACTGCAGTGTGAGGACATGCAATATTACGTGAACTTCGGTGGCAGTTGTCTGTAGTATTTGGTAATATTACACTCAAGTATGAACACCCCTTAAAGTTCACACCAAGAACATAACCCCAACCTTCATGTTTATTTGTGACATCTGTTGCTGTGTGAAAGGAAACATAGGTAAGCGGTTCAGATTTTTTAGCTAATTATGTCGATGTTAGTTAGGGGTTGTTTACACCATGGATCATGAAGTTGTTCCAAGGTCTTGTAAAATTTGTGATTGGCTGTTGAACTCGTCACGGGACCGTTTGGGTTTACACCAAGGGAAAAAAAATGTCAGAGTGACCATGGAGTTCAAGATACCCAAAAGACATAGTTCAAGGCCCACATTATCCACTAAACATGGTCCAACGGGTTTTGTGATGGGAGAGGCAAAAGAGGTGTTATGATAGAAAAAGGCAGGGGACTCATGGCAGAGAAATGTTGTTATAGTAAAATTCTAATGAAACTTTTTTGGAGGAAGAGAAGACGAAGACAAGAGAAGACAAGAGAATGGTCAAACTTGATTTGTTTTTTTTTCCTCTTCAAAACAACCTCTTTTGGGCATATATTGAAAAAAATGAACACATTTTGATGCTTTTTGATGCACGGTCATTCCTCTCAGTTCACATTCGGTTTACACCTAGTGAGGGGTCCAAAGACTTAGTAAATTGATTTAAAGAAACCGGACCACGAAAGTTTGGACTATGGAAAAAGGCCATCTTCCGTGGTCCAACTTCACGATGGTCCATGGTGTAAACCGGCTGTTAGCGCTTGGTGGGGGGAGAGCATAATCTATCTCAAAATTTAATTTAAAATCACAAATGAAAGTACCTACTAAGTACATGGCTATGGCTAGGCTAATTGGGTTTTATAGCTAGTTAAGAAGGGAAGTAGGCTGGCAAGCCCACTAACTTAAGTTTGTTTGCCTGTTGGGGACCGCCACAACGACAAGCAGGGGCCCATTTTTATCATTAGTCACGATGGATGAGAAGCATCCACCCTGTCTCCGCCACAACCAATGGCATCCGCCGCTGGTGGCCATAACGTGCGCGCGCGCCAGACCTGGAGATACAGAATTCATCCACACGTCATCCACACTCCATCCACATCGACGGATGTCGTCCGTCTCCTGGATCCTTACTGGTCAGGGCGCCTCTGGGGTTGGAAGATCTCTGGGCTTTCCCAGCTGGTCGGCCACCGACTGCTGGGTAGGTAGCCCACCATCCCCCCCCCCACCCGGGCCCTATATTTAAGAACCTATTGATCTCTTTCATTAAACAAGCGGCTAGCCAATGGGGGGACGTTAAATACCCCCCCACGAACTTTTCGGACTGTCAGATCCGGGCTGGGGCAGCCGCCCGTCCAGAAAATCTGGATTTTCTGGACCCGCCCGAAAACTGCTGCCCGCCCGCCCGATTTCGAAAAAAACCATTGTCCTTGCATTCTTGAAGGCCACTTACTCACAAATCCCATATTGAGTGCACTTCACCTTCAAGGGCCAAAATCCAATATATATGTTCACTTCCAATTGAGTAAATAAGCAATTGACTGGGGTTTCATTATCAAAGTGAAACCGTCAATAAAACATGTAATTAACTTAGAAATAAAAAATATTACAAAACCCTCACTAGCACTGAGGTCATAATTTTTGTGACTCGCAATTTGAAATTGTCTTTGTCATTCTAAAATGACACTTAAATTTAGTGTGCTGATTTAGTATGTGTATTTTATAATATTTTAGGTAATGCCGTCTACTTTCACAAGTATTCATACGCATTCATTAATCCCAAATAAATCAGAAATTATGCTTACAAAATTAAGTAAAGCTAATTGATTATAAAATGTACTTACTGTAATTAATTAATTATTGGAATTAATTCCAGTGAGTTAATTCTAATAATTAATTTCTGGAATGAATTCCAGTGATTTAATTATAATAATTAATATCTGGAATTTAATTCCAGTGAATTAATTCTAATAATTAATATCTGGAATTTAATTCTAGTGAATTAATTATAATAATTAATTTCTGGAATCAATTCCAGTGAATTAATTAGAATAACTAATTTCTGGAATTTAATTCCAGTGAATTAGTTCTAATAATCAAGTCCAATGAATTAATTCTAATAATTGATTAATGAATGCGTATGAATACTTGTGAAAGTAGACGGCATTACCTAAAATATTATAAAATACACATACTAAATCAACACACTAAATTTAAGTGTCATTTTAGAATGACAAAGACAATTTCAAATTGCGAGTCACAAAAATTATAACCTCAGTGCTAGTGAGGGTTTTGTAATATTTTTTATTTCTAAGTTAATTACATGTTTTATTGACGGTTTCACTTTGATAATGAAACCCCAGTCAATTGCTTATTTACTCAATTGGAAGTGAACATATATATTGGATTTTGGCCCTTGAAGGTGAAGTGCACTCAATATGGGATTTGTGAGTAAGTGACCTTCAAGAATGCAAGGACAATGGTTTTTTTCGAAATCGGGCGGGCGGGCAGCAATTTTCGGGCGGGTCCAGAAAATCCAGATTTTCTGGACGGGCGGCTGCCCCAGCCCGGATCTGACAATCCGAAAAGTTCGTGGGGGGGTATTTAACGTCCCCCGTCACAAGAGTGCTCTGCCCTATTATTATCCTCCATACTTGGCATAACATCATTCAGCAGAGCCATTAAGGGCCTTCTTACACCATCATGTTCACGCGGGGAGGGCGAACCAACCCATACATTGGTTCCTTGTCGGATGACTGCGGCCCTGCCTCCAAGGTAACCAACGGACGAGTTGTTTCGCCCCAGCCTTGCTCACACTGTAGGCTACAGTATGAAAATTTGCAAGATGTGGTGATTGTGCTCCTGGGATTCAGTGGCCTCTACCCAATTGAGGGTATGTGCTAACTCATGCTAAGGTATGTGGGTGTTCTTTGGTTCGTTTCTCATGTTCTCCAACCTCTACTGATTAGACTTACCACAACAAAACCCGTGTTGCATCAATAAATCTATGATGGAACATCTGGCAAAAAGAAACGGAGTGAAAATCGAGCCTCCCTTTATTTTATCTATGGCTATCGGAAGTGCATGTTGGTTGGTTTGTTCATTGGATGCATAGGTTCTCCCTGTTGTGTTCACTATTGGAGTGTAGAGTAGTTAGTACTAGTTGGAGATGTAGTCCGATCTCTTTTAAACTTGTGTCTTTGTGATGTTTGCTCTTTGATCCTCATCAAACCACACACCAATCAAATACATGGGTTTGATTAAGAAAATGGGGCACTTAAGACCTATCTACCTTATGGGTTGACTCACATGCACTTGTGAGTTCCCCATGTACCTAGTACATGTAATGCTGAAGGTAATAAGGTAGGTTTTATTTATTTTTTCTTCCTAAGAGCAAGAATATGGTTGTTACTTGAGTGAACTATACTCAACTCCTTGAGGATAGAGGTCAAATTGTTGACTCATTTCGAATACCATCACCAAGTTTCTTCCCCACATGGGTAGAGCCACACAAAAGGCCTCCCCTATGTAAGGTAGGTGGGTAAGTCCTATTATGGGTAGTGGACTTCCAATTCCACAACTATGTATTTTATTTAATCCATGTTCATTGTTTCCATTGCCAAAGTCGTAAAACCACGTCAACAACTTAACAAATGTAAGCATCTTCTCTTATTCCATCATGTCGAGCGGTTGTCCTGGCCCCACAAGTGAATACGATTGTTGATATTTGCGCCTCCATTGAAATATGCACATGAGAGCATTGAAAATGTAAGCATCCCCAACATAAGGGGGGGGGGGGGGGTGTAGTGCCAATCAAGCATCAAGGGTCAAAGGTCAAGAACGTTCTAGCGAAAAATGGTTGCGACATACCATGTAAGATTTTCAATGCTCAAATGTTGTCTGAAAGAAAGTTGTTATCTTAAAGAATACGATCATACATTTGAAAGTGGAGTTTAACATCTCGACATGTCAAAAATGTGTGTATGAAATTTTGATTGCAAATATTTGAAAGCAATTCATAGCAAAGTACAATATAATGGAATCGTGTGTCAAGGCTCATAACTAACTCACGTACCAAACATATACAAAAATTACAATTATATGTAGAGACGATGGTACAAAAAAACTGGATTTTGCATAGATTTGTACTTTTGTTTTTTTTTTCCGCGTCTTTCTATTTGACCGTACGTGTACCTAACCGCCACTTAAGTCTTCAATATGAGAATCTTATTACAATAATAAAATTATTTAATGATAAAATATAAAGAATTCATGCGTACTCAAGCATGAAGTTATCACCTAGGAGTTCATTACCTATAGGTAAGTATCTAAGTTAAAGAGGTCATTGATGGAGGATATATATAAGCAAATTAAGGGGGGGGGGGGGAGGCGCTATAGTATGATGGCACATATAGATGAATATTTCTGAAAGTATACTTATTATTTATGAATGTTAATAAATGTCAAAATCTAAGTAAGATGCTAAAATCATAGGAGGTCAAGGTGGAAATTCTTTGTATCTTTTGGTGATCATATAGGTCTTCCCATTTGTGTTAACAATTGAACGGTGTCTATATTGTGAGCACATAGCCCAATTCACCTTCTACTTTGTTGCTTGGAAATCCGATGGAGGTGCCATGTAAATTCACCTTCATTAGTGGTAACTACAACTCAAGAATGAAACTACGTGGGGGAAAAAGATAGTGAAATAAAACACAAAATCACCATTACATTACACAACTCCTTGGCTGCGTTTTGTGGGACCACGTATCACATGAACATAATTCTTCTTTAATTACGGGATTCCTTGTTTATGAGGAGCAGTCACGAGATGTACATTGTGAACTTTTCGACAAGCAACTATAATGTATCGGAGTTTTTATTATCACAACCTCGTTCTTGGATAGAGATCATCATGTAGCTCTTTAATGATGTTATAGCTGAGTACTTGGCCTGAGAAGTAAAGCATGTCCTAAGATGTATTATAAAAATACATTTTGAAGCAATTTGTTTCTAGGATTATCATTAAAGAGAATTTGTGAAATACCAATAAAGGATCTGAACATCCATATGGAGTTAAAAAGACACAAATAATTCTGGTCCTCAAATAAGAAATTTAGAAATAACAACTTAGGCAATGTAGATGTCATTTTTAGATCATGCATTGACACAATTGGCTATAATTACAAATCATATAGAATGGTGAAAAGTTGCAAGTATAGATACTATGATCTTCAAGTGACCAAATTGTCAAAATGTCTCTTGAAATGTGAGCACTTCATGAAGTATTGAGGATAACTACTTGTGATATAGTATGGTCAAGGGTTTGGAGATGACATAAAATATGAGTATTCTTTTTTCTTTTTTCTTTTTTCTAGTTGGAGATAAAATTGTTGTTGTTTGAAAAATAAAAATTTAATAGGAAGATCCGGTCATTTGGAATTGCGAGTTTCCATTTTGGAACGTTTGGGCTAGTATGAGACAATAAGTTGTATCTCATAATAAGTTGGTTGCAATGAAAATTCATAATGTTTGAAGTACATGCAACACACCAACAACATTGTTCATCTGAAGTTCAACATTAACATAGTAACAATCCAATAAATTTATTTGTAAAGTCTTGGCATCAAATTTCCGGCGAGTAGGCTATTTAAATGTGAGTTTGAGAGCTTATGTTTAAAGCTACCCAAGTTTGTTGAGGCTAAAATCATCATGCTCAAAGAGTGGTGTTCGGGTATTAAAAAGACCAACTTTCTAGCTTTGTCATACTAGAATGGATGGGGCCTTGCATAGGCCGATGTGGGACTTATGAGGTGGATCCCACAAAAATTCTTTTTTAGATCCTGGTGTTTTCTTAAATTTATGGGGGATGACAAGAGGAGGGCCAGGAAGTTTCACCCAACTTTTAAAACATGCTCCAACTTACAATGAGCTAACAAGCTTGTAACACAAAATTGTTTCAAAGATACATTTGAATCCACAATTTCACCCCTCATTGAGCGACTTTACCAATCACTCTAATGTCTAAGTTAGGTTATGCACACAAAAGTTACATGCAAACTCGAACACACACACACTTCCATCTTGCAAGAAACATAGGCCAAATCCATTACATGTTTTTAAGTGGTTGACATGTACAAAATGAGAAGATTGAAGTACTTCACATACTTGTTGGATAGATACACGTATACAATAACACAAATTTACAACATGTCAATCGCTATTTGTTTGGGTGTCTCTTGTGGCCAACCGTGCAAGGGAGTAAGCTCCTACGCCTGCAATACCAAACAAAAGCAATCCCCGATTCAACATTTTTGTGTTTTTCAAAGCATGCGTGTGTTGGAGACGTCCTAGTACTTCATGGGCAACTATGTTATTAAAGAACTTGGGTGAGTTTGAATGTATGAGCTCGTTGGGCTCCATCATACCTTCATGCGGCACGTCAATTACCGAATATGATGATGATTGGCCTCTACTCGCTGCCAACTTTAGTTTTTTCAGTTCCGAGTGGACGGAGCGAAGGGTTTCCTTATCTTCAAGTGCTTGCTCTCTCAATCTTGCAAGTTCCTCGTCAATTATATTTTGTAAGTCATTTACATCTCTTGATGCTTTCAGTTTCAAGCGTTCGATCTCATCCTGAGTAAATCTCTTGTAAGCGTTCGCTGCATTGACTGCTTTTCTTAATTGTTCTTTTAGTTTAACGATTTCTCTCATTTGACTACTACTTTCGATTTTCGAAACTCTCTTCATATGATCAAGCTCACATTCCACCGAACCACCCATTTCTTGGGCCTTCGCCACCTCTATTTCTGCAAATTTCATGTTGTTTTGCATGCACTCATTGAGCTGTCGAATCTCGGACAACATTGTCGTTCTCTCGCACTCAGCGATGTCTTTTGTTTTCTCATATTGATACATCAAGCATTCGATCTTGTCTTGGGACTTTTGCAACTGCACTTGTGCCTCTCTCGCCAATCGATTGATTTGATCTTGCAGACACACAATTTGCTTCTGGAGCACTTTCTTCTCGTCCATCGCGACCTTCTTCGTAATCTCCACCATGGATATGGCCATCATATTCTTGCCTTCTTGTTTCTTCAGCTCGATTTGCGCGTCCAGTAACATTTTCTCCATGCATGATTTGGATCCGTTGAATTTGTTTTGGAGAGTCGATAGTTTGAATTCGAGAGCATTTTTCCCTTCCTGAAGCTCCAGAACCGTTGTTTCGTAATTGTTTCTCTCGCAATCCACTTGCATTCGCATACATTTGAGAGTGCTTTGCAGATCTTCAATTCTCTTCTCCTGCAAAAAAAAAGCAACTCAAAGATTTTCTAATTACCGTACTTTGATGTGTTAGATTGTTTGTGCATGTCCAATGAAACATGTATCATCAATTTGTTTCAATATTTTTGAGGAATTAGGCAATGTGTTATTTTGTTTTGACTCATAACGTTCATGTTGACTTGACATATTTTATGTTGGTTTTTGAGAGTGAATACACTTTACAAAACCAATCCCAAAAATATTTCTCAATGATATTATAACGATGCTTTTTTTTTCAAGCTTTATTCAATGATTGACCTAAGAAAACGCAACTCAATCCCTGGGTTATCAAAAAAATTACACCTTTTCATCCAACAAATTCTTGTGAAGAACATCTCTTGATTCCTTGTCTTGCTTCATTATTTGTAACACGCCTCTTAGGCAATCAATTTCTTCATGAAGCCTCTTCTTCTCTTTCTCCTCAATTTTTTTGAAATTCTCAAGCATTTCGATCATTTCTTTCAAATCATCCCGTTCTTTTTTCAAGTTGATGGAGTTACTCCGGTTTACATCAGATTCTTCTTTTAATTTATGAGCTAGCATATCCTTCTCTTGCATTGTGCTCTGGAGGTTCTCCTTCAAACGTGCCACCTCAGCTGCATGCTTTCTTTTCTCTTCTATGTTTTCGTTTTGCAACGCCTCATACTTTCTGATGAGTTCGTCTCGTTCCTTTTTGAACTCGTCTCTTTCTTTTCCAAACGAATCTCTTTCTTTTTCCAAATCGGACCTCATTTCTTCGTATTGTTTCATTTGTTCCTTTAGTTTCTGAGCCATTTCATCTCTTTCTTGCTCCAACATGTGTAATTTTTCTTGAAGGGATTCCAATTCTACAACATTTCTTTCTAGCAAACGAAGTTTCTCTTCAAGTTCGCCCCTCTCTTTCTCCAAATCCAATCTCCTCTTCTCACTCGCTTCTAGTTCACTTTGGAGTGTCACAAGCGCCCCTTCACTATTTTGCAACTTTGAAAGTTTTTCTTGGAGAGCGGCAAGTTCATCCGTGAGCCTATTCTTTCCCTCTTCTTCGATCTTTCGTAGATTCCTAAGCTCATCCAATTCTTTTTGCATGTTGTCGTCTATTTGTTTGTCGGCGATTTCACTTGTATCTTTTGTCTCATCGCAAACCAAGTGTTGTGATTCATTATGTTTCTTCCAAAGACTTCCTACTGCCCAAATTTTGACATTCTTTTCATATCCAAATGACCATAACATCCAATCCACCTTCAACATTGTCATCACCATCCTAAACCTCAAATCAACCCAAGGATAAAATGTTGAGACCTAGATTGCATGGTCCTTATTAAACCTCGCTATTTTTTCATCACTTGTTGTAAAAAACGGATGAGAAGTACCGTACTATGACCTTGACTTTAATAATTTATGAAATGAATGGATTTCGACCTTTAGAAGGCTCAAGGATCTTCACATATTACTTCATGTAACTTACAGTGAGGATGACTAGGAGCACATTATGAAAGAGAAACTCGTTAAGTGCCAATCATAATTCGCATTCATGCGGTTGGCAATTACTTCAAGCCCAATGACCTCCATGTGAAAATTTTGAGGTTTATACGACTTGCTAAACTCCTAAGTTTCTAAGAGCGCACAATCTACATGTACGGAATTACTTAGCATGGTAAGGGTCGTGTTTTGTTGAAAAGGATTGATCTCATTAACTAGACGTTGGAAGAAAATGATACATAATTAAAGCAAAAAATCATAATCAATCCAAAAATAACTAATGTGATATACATAGTCATAATTATGTTACATATATCATGTTCAACAAAACCAGTAATGTGAAAAGTCTCATCAACTATGTTTCTGACGGTATTTTATAAATTTTATAGATATTATGATATATCAATTGCATGATTTATGAAAGATAGGGGCATACTTAAACATTTTGTTCTTTGGACAATGAAAATCGGATTATGAACAAGAATGGGCAATGTAGTCATTGAGGACTATTACCATATGACAACAATGAATGAATTGGATGAAACTAACATCTATTGTCAATTTCTCCTCTAAAACCTTAGGGCCCCCTTTTGTACACTTATATTTTACTTCAAAATTCTTAATAACCTTTCAAAATGTACAACTAGAGAGAAATAATACCTCTCCCTTATTTATATTATGTACGCTAATGCCTCACACAGAACCCCTTCTTGCACTCATGTTACTTTGTAAATTGTATGAAGAGTTTGCCCCTGGGGATGGACCAAAACATCCACTTGGGCCTTTACCTAGACTACGATGGGTTTTTCCACTTGTAAGGTTTGATAGATAGATTGAAATGTATTAGTAGTGCGAGATTTGGCATTTTTACCCTCCTTGGTGACCGAGGTTGTAGAGCCGTGCATATGAGATGGCGTCCCAAACCATGATGGTTGAATCCGTTGCACTACTCCACACATGCACACCCGCCTCCATAATGCCCACGACATGCCCCTTGTGGCCTTTGATCACTTGCTTCAACGATGAGTCCGCCATAGCCCACACACGGATTGTTTTATCTTCACCGCCACTCCACATTGTATCGCTTCCAACTTGACAAAGCACCAAAACCGGAAGCGTGTGACCTGTTTTCTTAACATATACATTGTTAAGTGGGAATAATTTATAAACAAGATTTCCAATCATTTTGAGAGGAATATATGGAATATTTCTCAAATTAGTGAAGAAAAGCCGAAAGATCACAACATGTAACTAGTTGCACTTGGTAATACAACAAGGGTTTTGACCAGTTATGTTCAATTATCTCTCCGGATACTTCAGTGGGAATACCTTTGTTTTCTTTCCTTGGGAATAGTGATTGATCTTAGTTGGATGCACTTTGATTGTAGACTAAAAGTGCAAGACACATAATCTTGACTCACTTTGAGCCTAAATTTGAAGAGAATGAGTAGGTTTTGCTAGGTTTAGAAAGAGAATAAGTTTTTATAAGCTAAATAATATCATGAATGCAAGTTGTTGGAACACTCACTGAAAGCTACATGGTCATAGTATGCCTATAAATACCACTGGCATTAAACTATAATTATAAAAAAATCTAGAATATGCACCTAGGATACCTTAAATTTGTTAAACTCATTATATCTAGTTACACCTTTGATTGTGTTGTAATGAAGTCCCCAATGTCATCATTTAATGTGTGCTCTACACATGAATGGGAAATGACCAACATTGTGAGCGTATTTAGGTTCATCTTGGGTATCACTAAAGGTATGTTTATGGGTATAGAATTCGAGACCCGGGTAGTATCACATTCTTCAACACAAATTTTATTATCCACTTAATACTTGCATAATTCTAAAGTATCCCCAAAATCCTCTCGAATCCTCAAGATGAGGGGTAATGTAAAGGTGCTTTCATATTGGGGTATGAGGTGAAAGAAATTCTATCATCAAGTCACCTTTATAGGCTAAGAGCAAAATTTTGGACACAAGGAGTTGCTAATGGGGTCCAAGTTTGAAAGCATGAGAAAGATTTTTTGCTGAAAGAATTTTTGAAGTCTCTCAAAAACTCATGACTTGGTTGGGATGTTTGGTGCACTCTTGGCAATTCATAATGTTTAAGGATTGTTAAAGTGGTGTCGTTAACCCCAATTTTAGTTCATGGGAGGGGAGGCATTAAGACGGATGGCAAAAAATGAACTCCTTATCAAACTTTTGAGAGCACTAAACTTTTAGGTGTCTTCAAAAGTTGGCCATAAAATTCATCTTCTGGCCAAATTCAAGCACATACCCTTCATTCCAATAACATTAGGGGTTATGAAACCACTTTGACACTCCTTTAACATTATTAAATGTCAAAATTGTGCCAAAACTTCCTACCAAAATCATGAGTTTTTGAGACACTTTAGAAATAACTCTAATACGACATCAATCTCTGAATCATATTATTGGCCTTGAATCAAGAAAATGCTTCTCCTAAATTGAGAAACCAATCTTCAAGCTTGGATCTAGTGTTGAGTCCAAAATAAATGTTTTGGACAACACATTTCTAAATTGGACTTGAATCTTAAGCTAAATTCACCCTAGATGATCCATATGAACCTTGTGCAACATGCAATTTAATAATTTGTTACCATCACCCAATCTCCATACCCTTTGGATAAAAAGTGTCCCAAGGAAAGTCCAAAGAAAGCAAAGCTAACCGGAACATATCTTCACTTCACCCAAAGGCTCATGTTCTTCAACATTGTCAACATAAGTGCAATGTGCCACTAAGGATTCGTTGGAGGAACTCCATACTTCTATCTCTTTTGATCCCATGTCTTCTTTCACAATCCGGAGACACCTCACGGCACTATGATGATGAGAATATCCAAACAAAAGATCTCCTTGTAGACTCCATTTTCGTATCTCAAAGTCCATTCCTCCTACCATACAACAAGTAGATTAGTGCATTTCAATGGTTTCACAATGCGTTCACCATGGGATGAGGAAAAAGGCATGTCGGTCACACCCTAATGAATAGGGTAGCTTACCTCTTCCATAGCATGATAAATATAGGGTGAAAGATTATGTCACATAAAGTCCTTTAATGTTGGTTCTAGGGAATTGCTAAATCGACCATGTAGTTTGTTGAATCGACCACACAGATGCGTTGCCCGGTCACATGACCTATCACAATTTGATTTTCCATTGCACACATGAAGAGGAGCAAGGCATTAGCTTTGTGTTAGATTTGATGAACTTGGCCAACTTGGGTGTTAATTCACAGCCTAGTCGACATCTTACATATTGACTGTGGTCGTTTTAACCAATGTGTGGTCGATTTAACAATCCCCTAGTTATATACATCATTTTATTAGTAGATATCAGTCATCTTGAGTAATAAGGTTTGGAGAAGAGCAAATCTTTCACCCATTCCATAGCACTAAGGGTCCACTAAGGGCAACACCCTTTGGCTGCCATGTGGCATGCCCCGCTTAATGGGCACCATTACGCAAGGTTCAAGAATCCTCATCACGTTTTCAACTAGAAAGTGTTGTTGTTTGTCATAGGAACCCTTACCGTGCACTTAATATGTTGATCCATATTACTACAAGAGTGGTTACAAGTTAGTTTGTGAATGATTTATGATTAGTGTATAAGTTCCAAAATATTTCATGAAGGATAATGGTCCAATACATAATGTTCACCAGACCATATGGTATTGGTCCCCATTACTATGCTTAAAACTCCTCCCGGATGCGCCCTCCACCGTTTTGGAACGGTTTTGTTTTCAAGCTTCAAGATGGTAATATCACCGTTCGCAAACCCAAGCCATAGCTCGGTGTTCTCAATGGTTTCATGGAGTACGTTGATCGGCTCCTTCATGTCATGAAACACCTCATTCGTTGCACTCTGCAATCCCAACACTTGACCTTGTTTACTTTTCCCCTTTTGTGCACCTTGAGATGAATCTCATTAGTTGCGCAAGTGACAAGTGTGGTGTTTATAAGTGATTCAAAAGTTAAAAAGTGAAATCATTGTGAGGAAATGGGTTTGTTTCAAGCATGGGAATAAATAGATTCCCACTACGATTTGTAGGCTTGAGATAGAATTCTTGCTAGACTTGTGCAAAACTCCTTATCACATGTGGATTTATGATGTGGCCTTTATAGTTCGTTGTAATGCAACAAGCATATGTAAGAGACATAACTTTAGCATTAATAGAATCAAAGAAATGTTCATGTATTTTCGCTACCTTGATGTCCCATTGTGTGACGATTCCTTTCCGATTGGCTGAGAATAAAGTCTTGCCGGTGTACGTTGCACTCCTCACTCCTTTTGGTATTGTTGCTAAGCATGTCACTGCACCCACCAACAAGTCAACATCCTAACCACTGGATAATTGTAGAATACATTAATTTATGAATGACTCCAAATGTGATTTTTATGGCGTAGTGTAACATGGTATTCATGAAAATGTCATACATGTCATTTTCTTGAATGCAAGGAAGGCCAGATTGAATAGTCTTTGAAGGTAACTTTTGCCGACTACAACTTTTGCCAATTGCAATTTTTTCCAAAGTTCAAGTGCATTCCACAAGACTAGAAACTAAGTAGGCCTTGAAAGAAATCGTCAGATGTGGATGCGACGTTTTCATGAACACTATGTTGTTTAAAGAAACTTGATATCAATTTGAAACCAATTCAAAAAGTCATGTGCTTGAATAATAATGTATCATTTTATGGCCATTGAGTGGACCGAGCCAAGCAGTAGGGGCAAACCTTGTCTAACATATTTTTCATCAAGAAAAATATATAAACATCAAGTAAAATTTTGTAGACAATTTGGTTTATAGGAGATTTTATGAGTGAATTATACGTGCTTGGTTGTATGCTTTGCCACAAGAAAACTCTGCATGGAGGGCATAACCTCTTTATTGGACATAATCTCTTCCCGATGGAAATTATGAATAAGATTATATGAATGTCAAGACATACCTTCTAGATTTAGTTTTGTTGGTGTTTTCCCTCGATATGATTTCTGGCTTGTAATTAGTATCGTATCACTTTGCCTTCGTAGTCTTGTTGTTGGTGAAGCACTAATGCTTTCCCTTGTTGTGGGCGAAGTAATACTTTGTCTTGCTGTGGATGAAATGAAGCTTTGTCTTGTTGTGGGTGAAGAAATCTTTTGACTTGTTGTGGGCGAAGAAACACTTTGTCTTGTTGTGGGCGTAGAAGCACTTTGTCTTGCTGTGGGCGTAGAAACACTTTGTCTTGCTGTGGGCGAAGAAATGGATTCACTTGCTGTGGGTGAAGAAATACTTTGTCTTCTTGTGGGTGAAGTGATACTTTCTCGTGGCGAAACCGTGATGCTTTGTCTCGTTGCCATTGGCACTAACTTATGTTTCGAATCACATGTTATCAATTAGGTTTTTGTCGCATACTTGACTCTTCATGCTTTCATCATAATATAATCCAACAACACTTAGCATGGGTTTGAAACCAACACAAATTAAGTATGATGCTTGAATAAAGGTGTTGTGATGTTAAGAATTTCATGATGTTCAGCCCGATTATGAAAGGATGGTCGTGGTTTTGACCTTAATAAAATAAACCATCAAGACATCATCACGATTGACATCTATGTAGTAACTTGAAATGGAAGAGGGAATACTCGACCCATGTTGCGTAGTGATATATGGTGATATACCAAAATTAAAGAACAAATCATTTGAGCATTGATACAAGTTCGTACTTGAAAGAGTTGTGCGATCTCCAATCAGTTTTCTAACTTTTGCGTGTCAACTTGGAGTAAACACAAAAAGGAGAATCATGAATTTCTCCATTTTCCTATGTAGATTTTCCGGTTTTTTGGCTGTGATTAATTCATTCTTTAAAAGCTCTAAGAAGTTGAAAGTGTTTGCTTGGACATTGTAAGGAGGTGACATGACTATCTCCTCATGGAGATGATCCATATCTAGGGCAATCCATATTCATTGGGTTTTCTTGTTGGAGGCATTGAAATTCTTGAGAGTTAGTTGAGTGGTTTCATCGCCATTGCTAAATGAAATATTGTGTCGGGTTTAATTAGTGCACGGAAGCTAGTAATTCTTCCGGGGTTTAGAAACAACGTGGAGTTAAGAAATTACGGCATTCACTTATTTGCAAACCTAGTTTCAAAATGTAGAAATTCTATCACCACCAAGGGACAAATTCCTAGGGTTAGGGTTTAGTCTTTGAGAGAGTGTGACTGTGAGGAAGCCCACTCAAACAACTCTTGGACACCAATTGAAGAAAGTAACCAATCAAAGGTCTATAAATTTCGCTCTAACCCTTAAAGATCTAAGAGGCTCAATGTACAACTTACTACACTAAATATGGTATTTAGTGTCACCATTTTGTGATTGTCTTGCTCAATACTAATTGTAAACCGCAGTGTAGTGTCACCAACACTAAATGTTAACCGAACATTATTTGTCATTCCTTGTAATTTTTTAAGGGATTATGGATTTACAGTGTTGCAAAAACTGTCATTCACCCAGTGATTTTTCATTCAAATTTCAATCATCCATGACAATATTTCATCATAAGTTGCTGACAAGAGAAGGTAGGGTTTTGCCCAATGGATGAACTCATCCATCATCCATGACAATATTTGTTCACTTATTCATAAGTGTCGTCCAAAGAGTTAACATATTGACATTAAGTACCATATGACATTAAATATCATATTTAGTGTAACTTGGACCCATGTTGTCCCGGTCCATTGCACCCGTGGAATATGAATAAATATCCATCCCATATGCCCATGCAATCATATGCCCATGCCCGTGTGTACCTGTCATATGCATGTATGCCCATGCTCATGTTCATTTTCATAACCCTCCCATGACCCATCATCATGTCTCCATGGATTGCTTTAAGGGAAAAAACAAATTTTCATTTTATTTTTTTTAACTTATCCTACTTTATCCTAATTTCCATGCCATGTCGCCACCTTAGCTCCATAACCCCCCCCCCCTCCCAGTTTCCGCCACCACACCCACCTTTTGCACATGTAACTCCCCACCTTTCCACATTTGTTTCCTCTTTCTTTTATCACATGTTTGTTTTGTGGAAGAATTTCAGGCATGTGGCCCTTTAACTATGGAAAGCTAGTTGGACATGTGTCCACCTTTCATAGACTCCCACCACCACAAGCCCTAGGTAGGTCACTCATGTATTTTAAAAATGCCTTAAGGGAGGGTTAAATTCATTTGACATAAAATTTATAAATGACTTCCACATAATTTAAGGACCGTAAAAAGTGTATGTTCCCATTGCAAATGAGGTAGATTGACTGTAAATGTGGTCCATTAAAAAGTATTGAATAATATAGGGATTCAAGATATTGATTTTGGGATTCATGTTGAGTAGGCTTAGTTTCGCACACATGCTTCATGATATTTGGATGAAAATCGCAACATCGTATGCCCAAAAAGGATGGAAATTCCCAACATTTGTTACTGATCATCTTCCTTATCCTAAACCCCCACACTCGTATTTGCCAACACCTAGGGTTTCAGTTTCACTTTGTCGTGACTGGTGATGTTTGTTTTTTATTTAGGGTTTGTGAAACAAGGGAAGCACAAAGTAGTATGTAGGTTGACAACGCATTGTAACTTGGGGCTAGACTGCCTATGGAGTGGGTGTTGTGTTTATGAACACGCGTTCACTATTGTTGTGTTTCTACCCAAAGCCTTCTTTTGTAATGCATGATCACACTGTAATATGAAACCCTAAATTTGTAGGCTTGTAAGTAGTTTAAAGTTGTACTTAGGTTTCTTGTTGCATTTTCCATTCATGTTATACTCTTGAAATGATTTGGTTCATGTTGTTGTAGTTGTACGTTGTGTCTTTATGAAGTGTTGAACTTGTATAGTTTTGCAATGCTATGTATAAATCATGCCTTTTTGTAGCCATGCTTTTGTGCACCTCTTTTTCAATCTGTATACTTTTGAATCATTATTTTTTTGATTATAAGGAACATAGACTACCAAAAAATGCAATAACATTGGCAACATAACTAATGATAGGATGGAATAAAATAGGTCATTTAAAAAAATTAGTAATTATAGGGAGCTTTTAAATCATGATGTGGAGATAAATAACCTTCACACAAATACCCATTAGTTGCATGTATTGCACAAAAATACTGTACGGTGACCTACCCGAGCCATGAACTCCATTGAATATAAATATGCACAATCCTTATAAAGTCCTTGTCAAGTCTAAAACATATGTTATAAGTTTGAAACTTTATTGAATACATTATCTCATGTCAAGGTTGGAATAAAAATATAAGCATATGATAATACTAGGCTATATAAATTTTAAATATAGGGGCATTCAAGAAGTATGAACAAAACCAAAATTTTCACTACCTTAGGGCATTTGATTGATTATAAAAGTACAATCGATGAATGAGTTGTTGTCAGATAGGGCTAATTTTGACATAACATACTTAAAATGGAATTATGTAGCTTAAATAAACATTTATGCATAGAGAAGCCTAAATAAGGCCTCTTGAGAATCGCTTGGGGTTAAATTTTGTGTTAAGTAATATAGGCCGCATTAGTATCATCATCCTTGCTTCCACCATTCCATTGGGGTTGTCACGTTCTTGTTCATCACATCACGTTGTCAACATGACAATGTTCTCCAAAATATACAAATTTATCCCAATTATTGTGTGTTATTATTTGGAGTTACACAATGCAATAATGTCTTACTTAAGAATTCAATTTTAACTAACAAAAGTTCAATAGGTTGTTTGGACATTGTAGAACATAAATGACTTTGTTTGGTAGAATTTTATATTCTCATCAAATAGTTATAGCACTATGTAACTCTGAATGGTAGCACGCACTAATTGGGATAATCAGTGTAGTCCTTTAAATCTAGTCAACTGCAAGGATAATTAAAAGTTAAAATGCAGTGGAGTTTGACCCCGTATGAACTGAATGTTCTTTGTTCAAACCTCCATACCGACCCCAAGACAAGTCCAAGCATGCATAAAAACTTACCAAACATGGAAAGTTTTGTGTTCAAAACAACCAACTCCTGACTCCAGTTTAATCAAAAGGATAACTATGATATCATAAGTTATATGTGGCTCTCACTAAATACATATTTTGTGTAGCAGTTGGACTCTCTCTCTCTCTCTCTCTCTCTAGAATAATTTGGCTTTAAAATATATGGGTCTTACATGGTAACCTTTTTCAGTCACACCACTTGTCTCAAGATACAAAACACACAATTAGTACAAAGTGGTTAGCAAATCCAAACCAAGGCCTTAGCCACTTTCCCCATCTTTTGGGGAGCTCATGTGAATATCTTATTTCATTATCGAAGTGAAGATTCTCGTCTTCATCAAATAGTCATGTAGGCCCCAAACTATGTTTGATTATTGAACACATAATGCTTAGGGTGAATTTCCATGTAGGCCGCTTGTGCACCATATTCTAGTGGGAATAAGGACAAACATAGATGGAATATGGTGTGGTGGTGTTCGTATGTGCCAACCAACTATTGTTGTTTCAATTGTTTAGTGGCTCAAGGCCACAACCCTCCACATTCTAGAGTAGAGTCACCCATAACCGATCACTTAAGAGATTATGCGCCACATCTGGAGAAGTAAAAGGCAATGCAAATTTTTTCCCGTGTAGGAAGATAGAAATTAGGAGGACTGCAAATTTTTCAGTAATTATATTCCTTAAATTAAAATTACTAAATTTTTTATGAAGCCAAAAGTTAGCCCAAACACTACTAAGGTCTAGAGTCTATCAAAACTGCTCTTTTTGAGGCAAATTCCTCCTCACTTTAGCACTCAAAATAATCGACATGTGTCATGGCACTATCAATTCCATGGTGATACCATAACCAAAGTTGGAGACTTAGGGTTAGTTTCCATGTAGGCCACTTCGCCCACCATATTCTAGTGGAAATGTAGATTCCACCCTATGGAATCTACATTTCCACGAGAATATGGTGGACGAAGCGGCCTACATGAAAACTAACCCTTAGAAACCGTGAAACCTGGAGCCTTATTTTAATCACCCACCAAAAGAAACTATTGAAATCAGTCCCGACGTAATCAAAATTATGGCACCCTATAGAATCCCAACAGGGTCTTGATTGGGAATGGGCGCCTCTACTCTAGTAGACCACCCAAATATGGTTGGTTGGTTCCTCTTGTTTATCTTCAATGAGAACACTTCCAAACCATTTAGTATCTAGAATCTAGTGGGCAAGAGGCCTACATGAAAACTCACCCTAAGCAATCTTGAACAACCAGTCCAGTCTCTTTTAAACACGCATCTTTTGGGTATCCATTCTTGTAGCTACACCTAACCACATATCACTCAATTACAGGGTGTTCGGTTACACTAAGTAACTGAATTAGGCACATCTTCCTTATAATCAAAACGTGGACATGAGTTGTACGAATGCGATGGGCTTGAACAATCTGATAGAGTACGACACCCAATTGGATGGATGTTGGCGAGTAGTTTCAACTCATGCACTTTGACAACCTTCAATGGTAGTTTTTGTATTCGAGAATCGCTAGAAAAACCTGTGAACAAGAAGCTTGCACAGCTACAGACTTACCACACTTGTTCGACTCCGTTTCTCCCGTGATGGTATGCATAATGCTTGGGCTCAAACTTGTCTCCAATTTTTTTTGGGGTTTAACGTGTAAAGTAGATGCATAATAATTGTTCTGCATTAATAAACTGAAGTGGAATAAAGCATGAATCGAATTGCGTGGGGTGGAAAAGATGATGACATTCGCAATTTTTCTGCACAAATTGGAATTACCCTACCTTCTCAACAGTTTGTAACTTGGACAATGTCCAGGAAGGTTTCTGGATGCTATCAGTCGAGATCCGAGTGTTTCCAAGTCCAACCGGTTACATGTTGTGCGATCTTTTGGTTTTCCTTCAGTAATTTGAGGTATATTCCACAGATTCCTCCAAAACGATGGGTAATTTTTTTTCCTGCGGTCTTGAACCTTCAACCGGTTATTTCTCAAACTCAAGCGGTGCATCTGTAAGTAGCGGCTGGTTCTCCCCGTTCATTGAACTTGGAAGAAGGGATTTATTTTCATGGTGGAATCTTGTGTGACAAGTTATGCCATTCCAAAGCACAGAAAGGCAGGACGTTAAAGAAAAAAATTGGGCATCATGCTATTTCATGCTGTCATTACCGTGTGCTGGCAAGAGATTCTGGCAAACCAGAAAACTGGGGCAGAATATGTTCGACAACACCATTGATTTAATAATGATCATCCATGTGCAAAGATGTGTGGCAGTCCAAACAAGAGCCCACATGTGGTGCTTGTGCTATAAATAGGATCCACAGCGCTTGGTGATCTCACACATAATGAATGTGCCAGATTGAAGAGTGCAAACACGGTCAAGCAATAGAACAAAATTAAAAGCTGGGAATGCAGTAAATGTAGTGTGGAATGCGAAGAATGAAAGCTAGCTAGCTATTGCGTTAACTTAAACCGTTGGCAGGATGGGTGGAATCAATCAGGAGACAAGAATCACACAGTCGCTATAATTGTCTCTGTGGACTCCGGGTGGCGACATAATGCATGTCAGAAATCCTGCGTATATGGACAACAACCCCCGAAAACATTAACCTGTCGCGTTTTTATGCGAGTGCTCGTTTTAAGTCACAGCATTGAAGCGGCGCTTCCATACTCCTCGAATTCGTGGTGTAGCTTTGCTTTACCCTAGCCTGCATCGATTGACTCGCCTCACCTCGCAATCTCAAGCACTCGTGAAATTTCATGTGCAGACGATTTTCATCAGAGTGAAACGTAAAAAGACTACATACTTCTTGGAGTTGGAGCCCACAGACACGATTTTGGAAGCGAAGCAGAAGCTCCAGGCACTGAGTGACGTGCCTGTGGATAAGCAACGGCTCGTTCTCATGAAAGATGGACCAACTGTATTGCAGGAAGCCAAAAGCCTTGCTGAACAGCGGGTGCGTTTTCCTCTCCCCTTCATGTATCACAATTTTTTTTTTTTAAAAACAGAGGAAAAAGAAAAGAAAAGAAAAGAAAAAGTTGGTAAGCAATTCTTGTACGAATGCAATGCCATAAGAATGAGAACACTGAAGAGACATGTGTTACGATGACTCTCTGTGAAAATTTGAAGAGGAGGAGATGAATCTTCACTTTGATCTCTTGAAACATGTGCATCTCAACTTCAATATGCAAACTTGAGATGTCAATTGATCTTCATGATTTGCAATTGTGAATAGAATGAGGCATATTTCGGTTCAACCCAAATGTCAAGAGTTGTATGTGGTGTTGGAAGTGACCACGATAGGACCACAAAAATTTCTCATGATTTTCATATATGAAGTCTACGGAACATTGAGTTGTTTGTCGGACCTAGTTTCACAATATGCATGTCCTGTTTTTCTCTTCAATTGTTTGATATCACTAAGTTTTTAATATGTTAGTGACATTGTCTGTTATGACTGACTTCAACCACTTCCCGTAGATTGATATGCTAGTCATGTCAATGTGACAAAATGTCAATTTGTGGTGAATGTCCTAGGAGCCACTACAAAGCATGTGAGTCCTAGGCAACTGGCGTATATCACTAGAACTTGTCCTATGTAATTGAAAAAAATTACTTATCTAGCATAGTGGTAGATTTGCATTGTTCTTCCATTGACATGGGTTGATCACATAGGACTCATATGCTAGTAGTGAACGGTTATGAAGTGGTTACATACATGTGCACAAAGTGGATATTGTTGAACAATTGTTTAGCATTGACCTTTTGTCTATCTCAACCAATGAGCAGCCGTACCAATCCTTAAAATAAAATCAGTAGTGTTTGTATTATGAGTTTATCAAACCAAATTACACCCAAAAGTAGGTATTTGAATAAGGTTGATGTTTGCATAATGCATGTCCATAGAAAATACTTTACATGGTACGTGTTTCTTCAACATTCCTACCAAAGTTTTTTGTTGAGATATATACCTTGGTAGGTCATGGGTCATTGAGGACCTCGATCGATGTGTCCTTCCAAAATTAACTATCAACACAATGTAGCCACTGTAGATGACACATTTTTGGATATCCATGTTTCTTTTATTATAGAAATTGGATAAATTAAAGGGTCATTCTAGAATCCAAGAACCTGAAACACACCTCAGTCCTCTACAGTGAAAACAAAGTATAGGACAAAGGCTTTGAAACAACAACTTTAAAACCCTGTACAGTACAACTTGTATATATACATTGGTCTAGTTTTTGTTCACCAAGTAATAGATTAACCACAATGATATGAGCAATTAGGTTGCCATTACAGATAATAATGAATAATGAATAGTGTGGAACCTCGATAAATTGGCATGGACCAACGGAATTGTAATTAGTTTAATAATGTGATTACTGATTATTGATTAATTAACGTAATCAGTATAGCAGTACAGTAGTTTGAGAATTATTTACTGCTACACTGATTACATTGTTTAATTAATCACTTTAATTTCAGTGTAGCAGTAAATAATGTGACTTAATGAGGGAATTCATGTGCAGGTTGAGAATGATGCAGTGGTGGCTTTGACACTCAAACAGAAAGGTACAGGATGCTCTTTATAACTCCTGCCAAGAAATTAAACCTGGTCTCCGAATCCTGCACTGAATTGTAATGTAATGTTGAGCCTTCTACATACTTGGTTGTATACAACAAACAGGGAGAACTGACAACTAGTTACAGATGAGCCGGTCGAGTTTGAGAAATAACTGGTTGAAGTTGTAGTTGAAGACTTCGTGAAAATTACCGATCATTTTAGAGGAATTTAAAAAAGAATATACCCAAATTAGTAAAGAAAAACCCAAAAGATGTCAACATTTAACCGGTTGGACTTGGCAACACTAGCATCTCGACCGATTATTGTCCCAAAACTCCATGGATGTTGGTTTTATGACAATGTATTCAAGGGCATCACCAACCTTGATTTTCAAGGTAGGCCTACTCGGGAAATCAAATTTTATATAGTGCATATTTTTTCAGGAGAAATGTAACTTTCCATATATGACCTAGGCTTTTAGGTGGACCTTCGGGCCTAGGGTAGGCTTGGCCTACCCATGCCTAGGCCTGGCGACGCCCCTGAACATATTCGACTAAGATAATTCAATTGAAAGATACTCATGCCAATACTATGGAGCATTGGTTCCTTACCACTGGTTCTTTTCCACTATATGGGTTTTAGGGTTTGCTAATATAATAGATTTTCAAGTCATATTCAAAGATTTCAAAATCGTCTAGTGGAAGAGAAGCAATGGTAATGGACCGCAATTCCCGTGGTGTGGATTCATCTGCACAAGATTAATGATGGTATGGCCAAGGATAGAGATTCGAGAGTTAGGGACAACAATAGAGATTTTAGGCCCGTGACCATTGAAATGGAATGAAATGGATTTGAAGTCCATGAACCCCCAAAGGTTTATTAAGAGATTAGAAATACATCAAGATGGTGTCAAAAAGGCCAATTCACTAGAGAAATGGATTGTACACATTTTGTCTAATTAGTGTGGGTTACCATTTGGAGTTACACATTGCTATAGCACTTTACCAAGAGTGTCATTTTTTACCGAAACAACATAAGTAGTTAGTGTGCACACCGAAGAATATTGTATAACTCGACTGTTAAAAAGCAATAATGTTAGTAGAAAGTTATAACAATGCGTAACTCCAAATGTTAACCCACACTCATTAGACCAAAAAAATATAGTGGTCTTAGTAAAGATATAGGCTAATATCAACTTCATGGTCCAATTGGAAGATAAACTTTGGACTACCTAGTACTACATTCTGCAATTGGGAAGGGAACCTATTCCTAATGAACCTATCTCCATTGAAATCTAAAATCTCTCATTGGTGGACATGTTCCCCCTTCCCTGCACATTGTAGCTTGAGGGCCTACGAGACCAAGAAAGTTTGAATGAATAATCACCTACATGAAGTCCTACATAACTCGTAATGGAGAATGGTTCATGGTCTACTAGATTTTACATAATGCCTCACCTCAAAGAGGCAGGTCTAACACAAACGCAAGAGATCATGACACTTCAAAATTACACAACCCTTGCTTTATTATAACCCCAAGGTGTGCACTATTCATTAAAACCAAGCATCACGTGCGTGCATGCCCCTTATTAAAATACCCCTGTATACATTTTATTTTTGCTAAAATCAAGCAATATACTTACAAATCTCATTGCTTCAAAATACATTTCCATACATACACAAGGGTCCAAAAACAAATACAAAAATTGTATATAACATGTGTACAAATGTTTGGAAATGCAAAAATATGGCCCTATTATATGTATAATATCAAATCATGGATTTTTAGTTATAAAGTCGTTACTTAGTGGATGAAAAAACACATGATTCTTGGTCCAGGTCTAACTTGAACGCGTAAACGTGTAAATGCGTACTTTACATATATTTTTCTATAGCCTCATGTATATCTACTTCTTGCTTAATAGAAATATGTCTCTTGTACGTACATTTTGTACATGCTTGTTTTAAATAATACCCCTTTTGTGCACCCACGTGTATAAATACAGTACTTGAACAGTGCACTCCCTGGGATTATAACCTATTGTGTGAAAGGCCACACGTAATAAGATGATAGTGAAATAGGATTCGGTTGAGATCCCAACCGCATATGCCTTTTCACTACACTTGAAGGCCCATGACCACACAAGATTACAATCCAATTTATCACGCAATTATGAGTTTCAAGGGCCCTCACAATTTCCCGGTTATGACCCTTGGCCATAGTGTAAAAGAGGCCCTTAAACTATTGCTTTTGCAGGCCCACGTAATGAAGAAACAGGAATCGAACCTGAATTCTGGGAGGAGGTCAACATCCATGAACCCGAAGACCCAACTTCGGTGTTCTTTAAACAACTATGAAGATTGTATGGAATCGAGTTATTTGCTTGTGAATTTTTACCATGAACAAATGTACTTTCATTCCACAAGCTTGTAATGAATCACACAACCTGTTGAGTAACAATTCTTGGGTGATCTATGTGCACAACATAAGAGGGAGAGAGGGAATTATTGTATATGAGCGTACTCTCATCCTTCCAACATGAAAACTTGACCCCTTATAGATTTGTTGTCGATTCATCTCCAATGACTTTGGGTAGACTACTTCAAGGTCTTCAAAGCTAACTCTGGTGTCAAATCAATCAAAAAACATAATTTCCAAGCTCCATATTATTTCAAAGATTTTATGTTGGATGAAAAGAAAGATATGCTTGTATGCAGAAAATTCTTCTCTCCACATAAGAGTGATCAAGGTTGTGTTAAATTACAAGAAACTTGCACACATTAGAGCATCCCACACCCTTTGCCCCACATTGAAAGTGTTGTAACAATGTATCTACCATATTAAGGTAAGTGTGCCTAATTTGGTTACTTATCTTGATCAAACACCTACATTTGAGTGGTGGGTGCTTCTAGGTGCAAATCTAAGAACGGACACTAAACATACAGGTGTCTAAAAGAGATTGAACTACGTGCTCAATTTTTTTTTCACCATTCTATGAGCTCAATAGGCAACATAATCGAGGGAACTTGTATGGCCTTCTTATGGCTCACTGTATGTGGACTTTGATGATTCACATCAATTTGAGATTAGCTCCAAAACTTTCCAGAGCTAGTCTTGGCTTCTTCATATACATTTGCAAATGCACAAAAATTCCAACATTGCGATTCCGAGTAGTATATATAATAATAAGGTAGCAAACAACAACTAGTAACCAAATAAAGGCCACCTACCTTGGGATATATTCACTTTCCCCGTAAAGGAAACAAAAGAAAACAATCTAGAAACGATATAACAAGGTATGATCTGGGTAGTTATAAAATTTTACCAGTCTAAGCTTACAAAATGGCTACTCTTTGTGGGTCCGTCATATATGATCATCTACACATATAGCCTAACTAAACTATCGCAAACAACTCCCAACAGCTCTTCATTTTTGTAAAGACAGGTCTTCCGTTTACCTGAAATTGCAGAAGCCAAAAGAACGCCGCTGAATCTTCGAATCACAAGCTTAAACCCATCTAAGGTAAGCAGGCCTAATCTGGTTCCTCGTCTTAAACGGACACCTACATTTGAGTGGTCACTATGGTTGGGTCTGGACATAAGACATGTGTTGAGAAGAGATCGGACTACATGCTCATAGTTTGTTAAGCATTCTAGACACTGTTATTGCGGGGACTATTATACAATCATTCAATAACTCAGAGACTCCTCACTTTGACAATTCATATGGGCTCCAAAACTCATGAGGGAAATGTGGCTGCAGTCACGATTTGGACTCACTAATCATCTTGCACTAATCGTGCATTTCATATCCTACAAGATAGACAGTGGGTCCAGCGAGGAAAAGTGTCCGTTTAAGGACCCAACCCCACCCCCCCCCACTTACGTTACTCCTCTATTTACGTTTGCCCTTCTTGTTCTTGTTCTTCTTGTCCTTCTTGCCTTTCTTGACTTTATGACAGCCTCCTTGACGCAGCTCATACATTCCACGTGAACTTCCCTGGGTTCCATACACGGCCGGGTACCCGGCGGGTGTGTAATTCGGGGGTGCCGGTTGGTTATACCCCCGTGCCCCGGGTATAGCCTCATACCCGGGAGCTAGGGCCGGGTATCCGACCGAGGGTTGGCCTTGGGACCCATACCCACCACCATAGCCGGACTGACCTCCCATCGCCCTTTCCGGCTTCCCAATTTTATTGTGCTCAGCCACTCCGTAAGCCGCGGCACCCGCTAACCCTAACGCGGCCATTCCCGTGGCCACGGCCTCCACATTATAACCCGGAGCCCCATGGGGTGCTTGGTTCCCGTACGGGTCGTTGGGATTGGCCGGTGGGATATAAGCACCACCGGATCGTGCTCCACAACCGTCGATTTTAGGGTATCCGGCCGGTGGCGGTCCATTTGTCTTCAATCCAAGTGGCATTTGCATGGAATACCCCGTTGCAAGGGGTGTTGCGGCCGGGGGGGTCCGAGGCCCTCCATAGCCACCCATAGGAGGTTGTGGTGATGGATTACCATATGGGTCATATTGGTGACCGACTAGAGGGTAACTTCCCGGAGGACCAACTCCACCATATCCCGGTCCCGGGGGGGCAGCACCTGTGTAATAAGCAAGGGACATTGGCATGATAAGACTCGTAGTAAAGCATGAGGTTGTTTTAACAAGGACGTCAAATGCAAATATATAGTAGAGTAAGGTAGAATACGGCATATCGATCTTATTTAATGAGGTCTATAAAGTGCTTCACATATCCTACTCAACCCTTGCGTAATAAAGTTCCTTGTGACTTCTTCATCATCCATTGCCCGCGGTGAGTGTGGACGTCAACCATGTCCAAAAAGATAGAATTGGATTCATCTACTTGAGCTCTTCCCAACAAAACCAAATTCAATGGGAGAATGGTAGGTCTACGAAAGAGAAACAACCATAATGGAATACAATAAAAATGCTTGTTATAGACACCGAGCCCCCCGGAATCCCGGTTGATTACCATATGGGCCATGGGAGGAACCCAAGTCCTCTTTCTTCGACCCGTCATAACCGGGTTGCATGACGTATGGTCCGCTTGTGGTTGTGGCGTATGTATTGGCACCATACGGATCCAATTGTGGGGGCCTTCCATAGGGGTCCGGAGGCGGAGGTGGGGGGTAAGGAACGGGATTCATACCACCGTAACCGGGTCGGGAACCGAACGGGGGTCCTCCAAACGGGAAACCGAACGGAGGAGGGGGGGGAGGGGGTGGGGGTGGGTAATTACTTCCAAGGTTAGGGTTAGGGTTAGGGTTAGGGTTAAGGTACTGCATGTTGCTAGGGAATGAGTATGCCGTTGGGGTGCCTGGGCCATATAAATTTGGTCGAATCGGTGCACCAGTGCCGTGCCCCGGCCCTCCCATACCCTGCAACATAGCACCAAGTTTCAGAAGACTAAATATGTAGATGGAAGAGAACAAGGGCTGCGGGCACCATAACAACATTAACCTCCCTCACCTATCTCTTTTTACGATAAGATGCCCTATTCCTTGGAGATCTTGCCCGCACTAAGGCTAATGCCATCGTCGTTTTCTGACAAACACAACATGTTTATTCGCAGTCCTTGGCCAAATCGTTCTCTTCCCTAAGGTAAGAACATAGCAATGTTATACAAGTGGGAGCGTTGTGTATATTGGTGGGTGTTACCTCCCTTACAAAGGAAGAGGAAGTACATGCATGTTGTGTGGGGGAGGAAGTTTGGTTCTAGAAAAGAAGAAAAAGAAAATAGAGTTGACTCGGATACTGCCACCGGCGTGAAAAATGGTGTTTCTTCATCTTGTAGTTAGACCAGAATCTATGTGCAATTGCGAATTCCGAATGGGCATCATCATGAGAATTAGAGGGGCCTAGAAGCCTATTGCTTCCTTTTGGAGGTGAACACCTTGACCAGGCACAGACAAGCCCCTAGATTCTCATAGGGATTGGTACGTTCAAATTATTTGATCCACCTGGTACTCACTTATGATTGGGTGGGCCATGGATGCAAAGGAAGAGGAGGAACATGTATATGCAGGCTATGGGAGGGAGTTCAATCCTAGAAAAAGAGAAGAAAAGATGACTCCAATGTTGCCACCAGCACAAATTATAGTGTTTGCTTCATCTCGTAGTCAGGCTAATCCTATACATACTTCCAAAACGGACATCACGAGAACTAGAGGGACATGTAGTGTGACCGTTGGGTCCAACCATAATAAGGTGTACTACTAAAGACTAAATAGAAAGGAGTCCTTACATTTCATACCGCCTCATGTCTAAGGCAATATTACTAGTTATAATTTTAAAACTATTAATCGAATGTGATGACAATATCGATTATTGTGCTAAGTCTCGAGTATAAACCTAAGTAAAGTTTAAAATTAAACCACGATAACCATTCGAAGGAGTGTCAAGGACTATGAGAACATGGTGATGCATGACACAATTCTGCCACACTATATCGTGCTTGGACCTTGCTGCATCCTTTCAAAGATGAACACCTTGAACGGACACGGACAAGCCCCTAGTTTCCCACTATGATTGGGTGGACCAGGTGCACTTGAAATCAAGTGCTACAAAAGTCACTCATCCAAGCACTATTCCGGCCTTAGGCAGCTTGACCTCAAATAGTTCCTATGGGATCCGAGCTAAGGCCTTGGGTTGAAGCCACCCTTTTCGAACCTAGAATCAATGAACTTAAAACGGCAGCAAAAGATATTGTGGTTGCACTCTTCCCTAAACCTCACTTGGTGACAGCGGGAAACATTCAAAGGCTGCTCTTACACCTAGTTACCCGCAAACAGACATATTAAGCATTTTTCAGAATGATCAGAACAGGCCAAAACTCATGCACAACCTTGTGATCAATTGCAAACAGATTACAGTGAAGTGTATTATACATCATGTATGGCAAGGTATATACTCCACAATGTAGAATTTTTAAAGAACAATACAAAAATTGGGGATGAAAACAACCCACCTTCGGCACAAATGTCATTGACAATTTGATTTCTCCTTGTTGCCGCCCCGACCGCCGAAGTACTGAGAAACTCGTGGTCGGGAGCTTATTCCCGCTATTGTATATTCTAGACAGAGGAATGCTGTGCACATGCACACACACAAATATAAAAAAATGAAGTTGATAACCTTGTTACGAGATTGATATACAAACCTTAAACTGTGCGACTCACATATTCGAAGGGATTTACAGGGAATATACAAATGCACGTGCTTCCAGCCTGCATGCTAACAAGGAAGAGGGTGCTAAAACCAACACCCTGTGTTAAAATCAGGCACAATAGAGTTCTGAGGAAAGTCCCTCAAAGAAGGACGAAACCCTGGGTTCGATCCTTCTTTGAGAAAACCTTCTATTAAGAGTTTGTTAGCTCGTTGTGTATCGCAACCTTGTTTGAAAGGTGGGTGAAAATCCCTGGATCTCCTTTTGTTAACCCAAAAGTTTGGAGTGAACTTTAGGATCTAAATAGGGTGGTGGGCGCATGGGATCCGCTGTCCTAAATCTTGGATCGGCCTATGCAAGGCTAGCTTGGCCCACCCAATCTAGTACGACAAGCTAGAAAGCCAATCTTTAATAGCCCAACACCGTGGTATATTAAGCCTTGCAAAAACTTGGGTGACTTTATGAAAAAGCTCTCAAACTCACGTTAGGGCCAACATTCCGGGAGTTTGATGCCAAGACTTTACGCATAACTCTAATAAGTGCATAATGATTTTGAGAATGGCCACCACCTTACCTGCAAGCTCCCATGTTGGTTTTGGGTAATCTACCGATACGACTTTGAACTCTTACAACTATTGCATGCGGAATTCCATTAAGACATACTTTGGTGCATTGGATTCCTTACTCAAATCGCTAATGAGAATCACTTAAAGAACTTTCCTAAATTTCAAATAGCAGTATCTATGCCCAGTTCCTAGAGTGACAGGTCATAGCACCATCAACCTTTAGGTCAGCGCAATTTATCAAGATTTATTCTATTTCAACAGAATGCATGGAAAGCCGGGCTTATAGAATGGGTAAAAAGCAGAGTCTTTTTCAGTAGAGGAATGGTGAAGAGAGAAACTCACATGCAGCTTCCGAGTTCGTCATCCTCGAGTAAATTTTTGTTGTATATGCAAATGCAAATTTCAGAAGTACTTTCTTCGACACCAAGAGTGAATTTTTGATTCCACACAGGCTTCGATCCCTGATCTGCACATCAATGATGTTGAATCTTATTCTATAGATTAAAACACATGTAACATAGAATATTCTATTCAAGAGTTTAGTTCCAACAACTAGACTGAAAGACACTTTACACTATGGCCAAGGACCAGTACCATGAGATTGTGAGGGCCCTTGAAACTCATCTGAAGGCCATACCATGGATAATTGAAACTGGATTTAATGTGGTCACAGGCGTGCAAGTGTAGTGTAAAAACGGAACGGGCCTCTCAATCGAATGCTGTCTCATTCCATTTTATTCATGTCAACCCTTCCACTCAATAATAAGTTATAATAAATCAAGGATTGTAAGATTTTGAAGTCTCGTGGTCTCTTGGTTTTGTGTTAGACCCACCTCCTTGAGATGAGCTTTGACACAAAATCCAGTAGACTTTGAAACAATATCCATTGGATGCCATCTAGGACCTCCATCTAGGTTTTTCATCCACTTAAATTTGCTTGGTGCCTTGGGCCCTCAAGCTCTAGTGTAGAGTGAAGTGAGACAGTCTCGGCATTTTCACCAATGTGAGATTGTAGCTTTCAATGGTCACGGGCCCTCAAGCCCTAATGTAAAAGTGTAGTGGGACGGTCTTGGCATTCCCACCGATGAGAGATTGTAGCTTTCAATGGTCACAAGCCCTCAAGCTCTAGTGTAAAGTGAAGTGGGATGGTCTCGGCATTTCCACCGATGAGAGATTGTAGCTTTCAATGGCCACGGGCCCTCAAGCTCTAGCGTAAAGTGAAGTGGGATGGTCTCGGCATTTCCACCGATGAGAGATTGTAGCTTTCAATGGCCACGGGCCCTCAAGCTCTAGTGTGAAGTGAAGTAGGACGGTCTCGGCATTTCCACCCATGAGAGATTGTAGATTTCAATGGTCACGGGCCCTCAAGCTCTAGTGAACAGTGCCTCTTATTGCTACACCCAAAAGCAGAGAAGGGAACGATGCTCAATAACAACAGAATTAATTTTAGAGCAGCTATGTAGGATGAGACCTTAGACACTAGGCTTGTGGAGTGGAAATTTAACCACTGGCCCACATTTATAATTAGGGAATTGAAACTCGTTTCAGCTACGATATACCAAAGACTGATTTCTCAGGCACAAAATAAGGGGCACTTTACACAAGAGCTTGAGGGCCGTGGCCATTGAAATCTCTCATTAGTGGGAAATGCCAAGACTTTACACTAGTTCTTGAGGACCTAATGGACCAAGAAAGCATTAATGGGCGAAAAAACCTACGTGGCATGCAATGGATAATATTTCATGCTCTACCGGATTTTGCATGAAGCCCACCTCAAATAGGCCACAACGCTCCAAAATCCCACGTCAACCTTTGATTTATTTTCATGTATTGAATCATAATGAAATAGCATTTGTTTGAGAGCCCGGCCACGCATGTCTTCACACTACACTTGAAGGCCTATGACCAAACAAGATTCAAACTCAACTTTTCCATGCTACAGCCTTTGGATGAGTTTCAAGGGCCCTCACAGTTTCATGGTCACTGCCCTTAGCCCTAAAGATGATTAAAAGAAGAACAAGACCACATAATCTGCCAAACGCTTTTTACCTTGTGCAGTGTTGCTTCTAGCCTGCGTCCTCCCACAAGTAAGAATGCAATATGGATCTCCTTTCCCTGCATCCAAAATTACAAGTAAGAAATTTTTAAATCAATTTAAAATCAATTTAAATAAATTTTCCACTATTAAGAGAGAGAGAGAGATACCAAGAGAACAGAGTTTATCCTTTAACTCAACATGGCTTTTGATCAAAGTTGGTTGTTTTGCATACAACACCTTCCATTTTGGGTGACTATTTGGTGCACGCTTGGACGTAGTGTGGAGGTTTAAGCGAAAAAACATTCCATATTGGTTCATTCAGGGTCAACACTCATTTTGCCATGCCAAGAGGTGCTAGAATGACTTTGGTCCTCAATGAACCACAATAGGTTGCTCTTCACTCAAATTCAAACACTACCTCCAAGCATGCACCACAAATAGGTAGAAAGAAATCATTGACGTTTGTCTTCAAAACAACCAATGGGAGACCATGGGGGGACCAACTCAAGACAAAAAAAACTCCCATTGAATCTAATCATACTAGCTCTAGTAAGAAAATATTATAACCTTCACACCTAATGATACTAGCTCTAATAAGCACATATTAAAACCTTTACACCTTCCTTTGAACACTTTGCCACAAAAACAAATGACGTTGACGTTGACGAGGTTACGAGAATCATGTAGCATGACAGACACAAACAGCATTTTACATATTTTTAAATTGCACCCAGAGATGTGAATGGGAGAGAGCTAACCAAAGATTTCAGTGTCTTTGATCCCTGTTGCGCCTACCAGTAACACTTCTAAAGTGCCACTTGGCATATCGATAGCGTTTTTTCGACTCACGTATCACTTTTGTATCACGAATGTGCTTCCATCCATGTCAAACCCAAAACCTGCAATTATTCGGATACTTGTAATTGAGTGGTGGGTAATTAAGGTGCAGATCTAAGAACAAGACACTTGAAAGAGAGAAAATCATGTGTTCAAAAGAGATTGGACTACGTGCTCAAAATTTGTTAACAATTGTAGGCTCAATTAATCAACATCATAAATTGTGCGAACCTATGTGGCCTAACTTTGTACGGCTCACTCTTAGTGGACTTTGAAAATTTATAGCAATTGAAGATTAGCTCCAAACATTTATGGGATTGATTGATCCTAGCTTCTTCAGATACATTTGCAGACACACATAAATCTAAACCTTGCGAATCCGAGTAGCATAATGTAGACAAAAAACAAGTGCCCAAATAAGGCCCATCTACCTTACTATATTACACCGCAAGCGTTTCACATGATGGGTAGGTACTTCTTTAATTCTTCACAAATTCCTAGCATCCAACTTGAAAGCTAGATCAGATTTCAGGAACTGACCTCTTCAAAATTGGCTGATCGCAATTGCCATATCACCTCCTAAACAGATAGCCTGCGCATGAATGAAAACACCGCCGTAAAAATTTGCAAGCTAGAATCACATTGGAAATTGAGAATGGAGCCACCATTTTTACAAAAAACTTAAGAGAATTTGGACCCTGTTTTGTTTAAGCATCACAAACAACACACTAAGTTAACCTATCAAATTTTGACCAAATTTGTTGATGACTCATTTACAGAGAATTATCCTGAACCAGTCCAGAGCTGACTCTCATTCACGAATTAGGTGCCTCCAGACCATGAAAATTCAGTTCACGGATGACAGTGGCAATAATAGTGTTAGTAATCTGGATTCGTCTCAAAAGTCTTTCATTGCTATCGCAAAATTGAAACAACCGCGATTTTGAGGGAGTTTTGAGGTAATCTCATCAACTCAATTCATTTTTTTTAAAAGAAAAGGAAAAAAAGAGGAGTCCAGAGAACACAATTCAAAGAGATGTAATATTGAAAGAGAGGAGCGAGAACTCTCATTCTGCTCCAGAATTTATGCCGAGGGTTGGGCTACTTCATTTACGTAGCCCCACACTATATATTAATTTTTAGCACATCGATTGCCTCGTCTCCAAACAAATTTTAACCGACAAGGAAAATTGTTCAGACCCTTGTTGACCATCCAGAGTCCCAGATTTTGCAAGTATTCCACCCATTTCTGTATTGCAAATTTTTTGACCCGGAGCCAGATTTCACAACCTCGTGACCTACCGGATCCCAAAACATCAAGATTCGAACCCCGGGTCGCCCCTAAAATAAAAATGTGGCCTCTGAACTAAATCAGGTGAAGTGATTCAAACCCACCCTCAAACTTCAATCCAGCTCAATTTTCCAGGAATTTTGTGAACCCCAAAGCCTCTTCAAGACTGTGTTGAAATCTCTTTGATTTTAATTATTAGGAGCTCGAATGGAATGGTCACTCAAACCTGAGACTCTAAAACCCCATGCCACCCTTCAATACAAATGTGGCCTCTGAACTAAATCAGATGAAGTGCTTCAAACTCCAAGATTGAAGCTTCTTCAACAACCCACCCTCAAACTTTCAATCCAGCTCAATTTTCCAGGAATTTTGTGAACACCAAAACCTCTTCAAGACACTATCAACACCCTCTTTAATTTTTCTATTAGGGCTCAAATAGCGTAAAAAAGGTCGCCCCAAATAGAGGCTTCTTCTTTCCCCGCCTGATCAAATGCCCGAGGCTTCAAAATCCAGGGTCACCCTTTTGAGTAGAAATGTGACCCCTGAGCTAAATCAAACGAGGTGCTTCAACCTCCATAAGCTGTTATCAACAACTGAAACTCAAGCTTCAGTCCAACTCAATTTTTCCAGAAACTTTCTGAACCCCAAAAACCTCTTCACGACTCCGAAAGCACTCCAAATTTTTTTCTATTAGAACCCCAATGGAATGGTCGCCCAGTATAGAGGCTTTCTTCCCCCACCTGATCTCAAAAGCTTCGAATAATAATGTGACCTCTGCACTGAATCGGACGAAGTGCTTCAACCTCCATAAGCTTTTCCTTCCATCAAAAAACTGAATGCCCAAAACCCAATCCAACTCGGTTTTCCAGAAAGTTTCTGAACCTCCACCCCCGAACAGAACCCTAAACCCAGAGCAAAGGTAAAACACAAAACATTCACAAAACTGTCGGAGAAACGACCCAAGTCTTCCAAACGTAAAAAGCTTGGAGCTTTGCAAGGGGACTCACTCGAAAGTTGTAAGTTGAAGCAGCTTCGCCTGCATAGAACGTCTCCCAACAAAATGGGGTCGTCTCAGAAATTTTGGCGACCTCAATTGATTTGTTGGTGCGCGTCGAATGGAGGGTCTTTTGAATTTTATTTTTTCATTGAAAGTTGGGAGGTGCGATGGATCTGCGAAGAAGTTCCTGAATCCTCAGTCTTCTAGGAGGAGGTTTTTCAAGAGTCCACCGACCGATGGTTCGCTTCTCCGACCGAAGGTAGGAGGCGCGTGTCCCTGGTCACAATACAGAATCCATTGGACGAAGGCTCTGACCGGTGGGTCGGCCACACGGTACCCGGCCTGGTCCCTGGTTACACTACAGCATCCTTTGGACGACGGTGCCGACCGATGGGTCAGCCACACGGTACCCGGCCTGGTAGCCGGGTGGAGATGGGTATAAGACTAGGTGAGACACGTGTCCATTGCTGATGTCATCCCTTTTGTTGACCCATGTGCCCGAACATTGACCTGGTTTGACTTGGATTGCTTTATTTTATTTTATTTTTTGTTTGTTTTTCGGTGCAACTTAAGGGTGATGGAGGATGACTCATTTGGCTAAGCTTATGCGAAGTTGCAATAAGGAACGTGGGTGTTATTCGGTTTGTTTCTCATGTTCGCCAACTTCTACCGATTTAACTTATAGAACAAAACTTGTGTTGCATTACCAAATCTACAATGAAACATCTGTAGAAACCGGTTTGAAAATCTTTCAATTATGTTCACTATTGAGTGTAGAGCAGTTATTAATATTTGATGATGTAGTCCAATCTCTTTTGAACATGTGTCTTTATGATGTTTGCTCTTTGATCCAGGTTCTAGTCAAATATAGGGGGTTGATTAAGAAAATGAGCCACTTAAGATCCATCTACCTTAGATACTCACATTTGTGTGATTCCCGTTGAATATTGGAGGTGATAAGTGTTGAGTTCGTAATGTTTTGACATGACACATGGAATTTGTAGAGAATTTGACAAATAGAAAAATGACACTTGCACTTTGCTTGGAATTTGAATTAATTTGTGTTGAACATGTCCATCGCTTAAGGTATGTGTGTCTTATGTGGTCACTTGTGTTATGTGGTCAGCTAGAGTGGGGTGTTACCTTACCAACAGGCTTTGAGCACACTTGAGTCCATGACATTACTAAACAACAACATGATGATCTCCTTCCAAATGAAGAGGTTGCGATTAAAAAACTTTGATAATATATAGTTGTTTGTCAAAAAGTTCATGGTACACAACCTGAGTGCTCTACATAAATGGGGAATCCCATAATTAAAGGTTAACTATGCTCATGTGATAAACGGTCTCATGGAACGCAAACAAGGAGCCATGTAATGTTATGGTTGGTCAAATGATGATTTTGTGCATACCATAGGTGATAAGTAAGATCAGCATTTTGGTGTCGAATTTGTAATTTTTTGACATGACACATTGAATTTTGCAGGGGTTCTAAATAATTGAAGAAAAAATGACACGTGACACTCTGCTCAGAATTTGAAGTAATTTGTGTTGAATATGTTTATCAACTATTTATAAGGTACATGTGCCTTATGTGGCTAGCTTAGTTTCAGGTGTTAACTTGTCAATTGGCTTTAAGCACACTTGAGTTGGTCAAATTATGATTTTGTGCATACCGTTAGTTCCAAGCATACTAGACATTATAGGTGCCTCATATGCAATGTTTCAAACATCACACATGCTTGTTTGAATGTGGCAAAGTTTCTTTTTCAAGACAAAAAAAATCATGTGGCACTTGAATAAATAGAGAAAAATGTTGATAAAAGCACATGTGCAATGCGAGGTGCATTGTGAACCTCAAGATGGACCCCTTACAAAAAGAAACCACTTCATGTATCATGGAATTTGCAATTGACTGGAGATCCCACCGGCCTTCTTCCTCTTTCATCAATGCTAGGATGATGAGTTTCTCAACTCATAGATTCAACACTATATAGGTTTGTGGAGTTGAAAATGTCCACAATAGGCACACACTCATCAACTTTGTGATTTGGTATTAACTTTTAAGTTTCAATGTTCATTCCAATGTTTATGAATTGATAATACACACATGTTAGAATGTAAATCTCCAATGCTCCAATTTGTTGCAACCATTTGAATGTTTTAGATGGGCAAGAGGGAATTCACGTATATAATTGTACCTCTCATTCAATTAATGAAAATGATCTGAAATAGTATGTGTGTTGGAGGTTACTTTTTTTAGAATAAATTACACCAAGACTCAAATTAGTCTGGAGAGTCACATTTGATGTGTATCAACCATAAACCTACATGGTGTCGGTTTTTAACATGGATGGATGAGAGGTACCTTGTACTCTTTCTTGTCTTTCTATGAACATGGTTGGGATTCAACTTACAAATGCATGTGATGTTTTGACAAGTTCAACAAAGATTAAGTTAATCATTGTTTTAAATTAAGAAATTGTGTCCACGCTCGAGACTTGCATGTCATCTAGTTTAACTTAAAGTGAATAGAACTACAAGCTTGCGACTGACTTCCAAATAGACTACCATGTACTTACCTACCTCCTATTTTTCTTATGGTACTTTGACTTTCAATGTGCCAATTGATCTAGTAAAAGAAATTAGATTTTGCCGTTCCTTCATCAACGTTGGTATGATTTTGGACAAGATCTTCAAACATTCTGTTGGACAAGAATTTCCATGTTGAGCAAGGGGTTCAATGTAGCATATTTTCCTTTGTCATCATGTAAATTAGAATGTGGTAATCATTCCATTTATTCATTTTTGGATATCAAAAGAGTGGATATATTGAGCGTTATAACTCAAATGTTTTAGAACTAGGAGTAATTTTTAACACACAAAGAATGAAAACATCATGAAAGGTTTAAACCATATCAAAATAGCTTCATAACACGACTTTAGTATAAAATATGACATTGTCAAACCCACACCAATAGATTCATGCAAATCTATTATTTTTGTTCAAATTAAAATCAATTTCTAGTTTTGGAACAGGTCGATAGATTGGCAACTCCCTCTCCTCCTCAACATTCGACCTACCCCTTGTAATTGTGCTAGTGACCAATTCTCATACTCTAGATCAAATTTAAGCATAATTTTGTGTAGATGGGGGGGGGTCAATTTTATTTTTTCCATTTAGTGGTATTCCCCTTGTTTTCACTAACTTAACTGACACATGGAAGTGTGACCTTATCGTTTGAAGACATCGCCAATCCCCCTGTCACCTCTAGAGTATCAACAAACCAAAATTTTGAATCCCATTTATGTGTCATTGAAGAATTAAATAGACTATAATTCCTACACTTTGCAAGATAGATAGATAGATAGATATGAATATTGGCCCCTTGCAAAGCTACATTTTACAACAACAAACCAATAGTAGTGGGTGGAGGAGTTTGGCAATCATGCATGATAGAGGACAAGTTGGGTCCAATTTGAGGACTCAACATCATCATTCAACTCCTTAGTATCTCTATTGTTGCCATATGTTTCTAAGTTATAGTAATGTATACCCATTCAATAAGCTAACACATTCATCCAAAAAGCTCTTGAATTTTTCCAAAAAACCAGTCAAACGCCCAACTATCTTAAATCACGTTGAAATGTAAGTCTCCAAACTTGGGCACTCATTCAATTGTTGGGTTGGCCTAGGCTTACATATCATACTTGCTCTTAATTGATGTTGGTGGTGTCAAAAATTTCCTTGACATCCTCCCACATCATTGACTCAATCAAAAGAATCATGGATTTGCAATAGAAAATACTCATGGTATCCTCAACAAGCAATTTAGTATGATTGTATTAACAAGTTTCAAAATGTGAGGTTGTTGAGAAAGAACTCCAGTCCACTACAAATGCTAAAATAACTCAAATATTGCAATTGATTAAAACTCCGTCATCCTAACGAGCTCCCAAGTACATTGAGCTTGAGACCCTAATGGTTGATTATCATAGGTTCCTTTTCCTTGTTCAACTTTCTTTGGGAATAGCATATACGATAGGGCAACTGAAATTTGGATGCCCAAGTGGTCATCCATCCAAACTCTATTGTGATCTTGGGATGTTTAACTTTGGAGTTTCTATGCTATCTAATAATCAACTTCTCTTTTTCACTAGTTGCCTTTAGTGGTGTATGAAGTCAAAGTTTATAAGAATCAATTTGTTGACTTTAAAGGGCACTAATTGACATTCTATTGCCATTGATGTAACCTCCAATTGCTCAAAATTTTAATGAACTACCAACCAAAGCTTTATTATAGAGATAATTTGGGACTTTGTAATGTGTTGAATGCATGGGGAAAAAAAAATCATAAGCAATCATCAAGACTCAAGCCCATAGAGTCAAATCATTAGGGCTCATTCATCAACAAAATGTTATGAAGATTGCGAGCACTCGGCAGTAAATAAATCAAAAAATGGACAATCAAATCTCCTCCATTGCAAGCTTGTTTGTTTGGAAATACACCGATAAGTAACAACCCACAATGTCATCAAGGAGGATGAAGAACTCACCACTTTTGTAGCACCCTTTGCATGTTCTTTCTTCCTTGCTACCATTTGCACATTTTTGGTACTAGTGCATATATAGATGCTCACATTATGGGAATGGCACAAACCATTCAACACCCTTCGGGTAACCCGAACTTGGGCAAGGGTTACATGTACTTGGGCGAGGGTTACATGAGTACTCCCGAGGCGAGCCTTTGGGCTGCGCACATAGAAGGAACAAGTCATTGTTAATAAGATGCAAAATCTTAAGAGTAAATTTTTTGTACACATCAATTGTGTTGCCTATGGGACCAAGCTACTTTCATTCTATCAAAAAAAAATCTTACACCTTGAGGATGCAATGGTTGTTGCTAGATTACATGGTAGTGATAAGATCTTATGAAATTCATCCCTAATGTATATCTCAATGGTACTAATAATCAACGTGTTTCCAAGGTGATTAACCTAGCCAATCCATGAAGCACAAATGCTAAAATTTATGTAAAGGAAACAACCTTAGTGAGACTCAAAATCTATTTTTACGAGGTAGATGAACTTATAACGATTTCTTCTAACATTTCAACACTTATAGGGATTAAGAACAAAGACAAAATCTACACAAGCACATTAGCAAATTTAAATGAAGAACACAAATTGGTAACTTACAATATCTGAAACCAAGACGGGCAATATTTAGAATCCTAAAGAGCATCACCCTTAGATTTTCTAGAACATGTTTCTTTCATATACGTAACTTCTTATTAAGACAGTCTACCTTGCACAAATCTATAACGGCTACTTTCAACACTTCCGACATATGTAAGAATCCCACAACAAAGCATAAATTACAAGAACATACCATATGGTCCTTTTGTCTTTAATTCATTGGCGTTAGCAATTCGCCTCCCATCTCAAAAAACATTTATTTCAAAATAAATAAAAATAAATAATGTCTTCTTGAGCAACATACACATCGAGCTCACAACTTTTGAAGCCACTACGATGCTAGAACATCTTTTAAAACTCATAAGTATTACTCGTAGATTTTCCTTAAACGGTTTCTTCCGGATATGTACATTTCACACTTGAATACATACACATACATTAGAAGCCGCTTCATATATTATTACTTGAGGCAAGTGTTTGAATACGAAAAACTATACACCTCCACGATGCGTAACTTGCAAAAACTTAAACTTAACGTAACTTAAACTAACTTGATGTTGTTTATTTCACGCACTAGAGATCTAAATTAGACTTAACTTGCAAAAACTTAAACTTAACGTAACTTAAATTAACTTGATGTTGTTTATTTCACGCACTAGAGATCTAAATTATGAAGTCTATCGAACACGCAAAGGCCCATGACCTGATAAAAACCGCTCCTTCTCTTTGAATCTGATCAATGGAGACTCGGTTTGCACTTCTTCATCATGCGTGCATGGTCGCGGAGCCGGTTGGTAAACGACCATGGGTTCGACTCTCACCTCTTTCGGGGAGCAACACAACACCGGCTTGGGAGGGGCCTCAACTTCACACGGCCTACTACCCGTCGCCTGCATGCACACACGACACACAATAACTTGACTCGGTTACGCAAATTGTTGATGAAATGGTTATTATTGAAATCGTCGTTTTTTATAATAACCGCAAGCTCAAGAGGATTCCAATGCATCGAAGAGAAGATTGTTTGGACACCGTATGCAAAAGTTACAAACGTTAAGAGTCTTACTTCTTGTAGGTGGTTTTAAAACCAACGTCTATATCATATGTGCGGGTGATGTACGTCCCTGTAATCAATATGTGTTTATTGTACATGATTTATGGGTGTTGGTATTAGGTCGCTGTTGGTTTTGGGTGTATGTATCTTAGGTGTTCTCCCAAAGTGTCAGGCATTAGTAAAGTCAACTGGAAAAAACGAGGGAATGAATGAATGAATGAATGAATGAATGAATAAGAATGAAGGATAACACCTATAGTTGTTGTCAATACTAGCATGAATTTGAGAGTCTTTTTGTCCACATGGTGTTGTTTGAATGAAGAGGTGCTTCTTCTAATAGTTGCACTTGGGTCACCTAGATCACCCATTGTTCTTTTCCTACTAAGTTTGTTGAGTCCATGCTTGGTACATATAACCCTATTATTTTGGTGATAAACCAAAAATTAGAAAGGAAGAAAAGAGGAGGAGAATAAAAACACCCATGTTTGCCAACACTAGCATGGATTTTTAGAATCTCTACGCCCGCATGCTATTGCCTCAATTATGAGGTGATTTAATTTCAATGGCCATAACTGGGAGAATTTGATTGCTAAATTTCCTCTCCTACTAGGTTTGTTGAGCTTCATATATATATATATATATTGGGGGAGGGGGGACAAATTGAACGCACTCAATTGCAAATGTAACTAGAGTAGCCCCTTGGGGGGTGCACCATAACACATATGAGTATACATGAGTGCACAAAAGGGGTACTAATTTGAACTTTTTGTACTATGTATACATATGCTATAGAACTTATAACTCATAATTATGTACGTGTTTGGAGGACCTCTAGAAAATACATAACATTTGTACTTGTATAGTAGAGTCACTAGACTTTACAGGGTAAGTATTTAATATTGGATGAAACTATAATGAATCATTTTCTCATTTCCTCTCTAGAAAATACATAACATTTGTACTTGTATAGTAGAGTCACTAGATTTTACAGGGTAAGTATTTAATATTGGATGAAACTAGAATGAATCATTTTCTCATTTCCTTATCATGCCTATGTTTGTATGGATGAGGCAATATTAGGGATTTAAAAGGGGTGGTTGAGTTGAGAACGAGGCCACTTCTTGCTTAGAGTTGCAAGAGGAACGACTGGTGCTTCTTTGTGGCGTTTCTTTGTGGTTGATGCGGGTGGTTGATGCGGGTGGTTAATGCAGGTGGTTGATGCCTTGGCTAGATGATGGGTGACATTGAAATTGTGAAGGTGTTGATTCCCAAGTGGGTTTTCTCTTAATCATTTTCGTATCATTAGTTTACCTCCACTATGTGCAACAATTTGGATAAGGCATTTAGGGATTGCAATTGTTGCAAGTTCTAGGATCAAGCACGGAGATTGATTTATGTTTGTATAAAAAAAGGAACCAACAATAAGTGGAATGGCAGTCTTGCGGATCATTTGATTAAAAAAGTAAACACAATAATTGCATTAGCTTCTCTTACATATATTACAGACGTAGACAATTATGAGTTACATTTGGGGGATGAAAATATCTACAACTTTAGTAATGAATGCTAGGGCTTTACATTATATACATATGATAGGAGTTCATTATTATACAATAATATATTATTATACATATGTTAATGACTATATCAAATTGTAATTTTTAACATATACATATCGTCACTTGTATTTTTATCATTGAAGTTGCATGTGTATGGCTTGATTTTACAAATAAAAACTTGTATATAGGAGATTTTTAGAGTATGTTGCAAATGCACGTGGTTCTGGGTTTTCAATGAAAGGTGCACCCCCGGGAGTAGCCCCTTAACAACTTTAAGATGATTAGTTGACCCATTGACCCACACAATGATTCCTTGGAGATGGGTCTTAACCATTCAAGCTATTTGGTGTCTAAGGTTGCATGACTAAGGTAGCGGGGCACATTCCTGCTCGAATTTAGATTGGCATGTTCATTGGGGAGTTATTAAGGGGGAATCAATCTTGGAAGATGTGCAAAGTACATTGGAAATTGGACCAATTGGAATAATTAATTTTGGATTAATATTGAATTAGTTATGAATTTTGGAAGGAGAACTCATAGGGGTACCCAAAACCACTCACCCCAAAAATGTACACCATGATTACATAGAAATTTGAGGTTGGAAGCTATAATGTACCTCTTGTTTGGATAGGTCTAGTGAGCGGTTTAAGGACCCGAGCGGGAATGTGCCCCGCTACCTTAACCCAAGTTTAGTGACACGAGGTAAGTGTACAAGTGTGCCCATCGAACCCTCCAAATTTTCTTGCTATCAAATGCTTTTAAGATTTTCAAATGTATGACGGCATGTTCATCCCTATATTATGACCAAATTTGTTCATTGTCTACCAATCTTGCAATAGAAGACCTTGGTTAAAGAGTCTCATACTTACCATGATCAGTAGGCGATGAATAAATTTGCTTATGTATGACTAGACAACCATGTTGCCTCACTTTTAAAAAGCTTAAGAAGCCGATGGTAGAATTAAACATCTCCTAGTATTTGTGGCATGCACCAAGGGTTTAGCTTTAGTGTCGAACATTTATTATAAACAATCAAAGGCCAAATAAAATTCAAGGAAATATATGAAATGTTTATTGACAATCTCTTACAATACCCAATTTATGGAATAAGAGCAACTGTAGGTGTTGGTGTGATAAGGTAGACATGCCTAACTTCAACATAGTAGTAATTTGGAGATATATATATATATATATATATATATATATATATATATATATATATATGGAGTGTGGAGTATGGAGTATGGAGTATGGATGGTTTGTAGTTAGGTGCAAATTTAGAAACGGAAACCAAAAAGACATGTGTTTAAAAGAGATTAGACTACATGTTCAAAGTATGCTAACTTTTCTAAGCTCATATAGTCAACATGATTGGAGGGACCTATATGACCACTTCATGGACACAAAAATCTTCGGTTTGATAAAAAAGGAGACATTCATATGAGGTCCAAAATTAAAAGGCAAATGGCTACGGACGATATTTTGAAGTTTCTAATCATCTCGCACTACTAATTGCATGTTTTATATCCTATTTGAAGTGAGTGCAGCAAGAATGGTGCCCAAATAACACACTTCCACATTATAATTCTTTAGGCCCCTACGTCTCTCACTTCAAGTGTAAGCTTTACTTGTCTTCCTTGTTATTTTGAGGCATCGGATTTTTCTCTCCGTCATGATTAAGAGTTTGTTTGCAAGCATTAAAAATCACTGTGTGCGCATGTTGCATAAAAGTTCGGGGTCTTACTACTTAACTTATCTCTTAGTAGGGGACTCAACTATTGGTTTGGACTTATTCGTAATAATGTTGATAGTTTGTGGGTGAAGTGCATTAAAAGCTTCTCCCCACTATAAAGTGAACCTCATTATTGAATGAAATCACAATTTATTAAGAAGGCTAGAGTAGAGGCGCCCATGACTGATCACTTTAGAGAATTTGCGCTAAATCTGGAGAAGTATAAGGTAGTGCAAAATCAGGAGAAACGCAAAAAAAATTGGTAATAATATTCCCAAAATGCAAATTATTGTGAACTTTTGAAGTTAAAAGTTGACTTGAAAACAATATCAATGTCTAGAGTTGTCATAATTGCTCATTTTGAGACAAATTTCTCCTCGTTTTAGCACTCAAAACCACGGACATGTGTCATGGCATTATTGATTCCCTAGTGATAGCATAATTAAAGTTGGAGACTTCATGTTAGTTTCCATGTAGGTTGCTTCACCCACTAGAATCATATGGGCAAGCAACCTACATAGAAACTAACCCATAGAAAATTGTGAAACGTGGAATCTTATCATATTTTAATCACCCAAGAAAAGAAAGTACCAAAATCAATCCCAACCCGATCGAAATTATGACACTCTATAGATTCCCAATGGGGTCCTTATCAAGAATAGGTGGTTGTTTCTGGTACAAATTGGAAGTCTATACTTATCCAATTGGGTGACTTGAATACCCAAAACATTGTGAATATTTGTCTTAAAACATACATTACACTACGGAGAAGATGAGCCATTTCATTGATTGAGGCATGGTTCATGTTTTATGATAAGGGTGCAAAGCAAGCTTACTAGGGTAGCAAGAGGAAGATATCCTTGGGCATAGACTTAGATTCATATGTGAGATCGAGATGGGCTATTTGAACTAAGTTTACTAGAGTAAAGCTTGAATTTTGAGAGGCAATTGTTGCCTTCTCAAGGTTCTCTTAAGGTTGAACCTCCCCATGTGATCTTTTGTCTCAACATTCTAATATTGTGGCATATATATTGCAATAACTATAGAAGGCAAAACTTCCAAATGATGGATAAAATCATGGAACATGTACACGTTATGTTCTCTTTGTCCCGGTAAAACAAAATATTAAAATACATGTTATGGTGACATTGGAATGGGGAGAAAAATCTACTTCATTTGTAGATTAGCAATACCTTCAAATCGAGATATTCTAGTTCAATTAAACAAAGAATTATTTCTCTTGACTTAATGACGTTTGAATGAAGGGGGACAACGTTTGGAGGGTTCAGGTGATCCGGGAGGTAAACAATCTCTTCCCGGAGGAGGAGCAGCTGATGCCTGCAGACATGAGGAAAAAAAATAAAGCAACTATAAGGAAATGAATTTATTAACCCTTTAAGCGCCCACAAGACCCAAAGGATGACTCGCAAAAAAAATAGAGAAAAATCTAAATTGATGTTGATTCCATCTATTTTTCTATTATCTCAAGGAAACCACACCATGTATATGAATAACTTTAAAAGTATCTATATATGAACACTTTTGGAGTGGTCCATATGTTGCGAAATATTAGTGGTCGACACACCAATATGGAACTATTTCAATCATAGTTAACCTAAACATCACTGGCCTTCACATGGTCAAAGGAAAAGAAAAAGAGAGGGGGGGGGGGGTCTTACTATCTTCCCAATTTCTCGCATGACAATTTGAGGCAAGTTTTTCCCAACTTGCTCCACAATACGAGTCAATTGAGGGCCCATTGTCCCATTTGTGGTGAAGGTGACCATCTTCAAAATCTCATTGAAAGAACCCAAGGTAAGTGCACATTGGGTATGGTTGTGTTACACCAAACTTCACAATAATGAACTACAATTGGTGGAGTACAAAATCAGGAAAGGTTTTTATGATGGTTCATAACATTATTTAGTACCGCAAGCATGCTTTATGGACCCTACATATTCCAAGACTATCACTTCCGAATCAAACTTTTGCAAATTCAAGGTTCTTTCAACTTTCAATTTGAATACATAGCAGTCTCATGTCTTTCTTTCAATTGGACTATCAAGCCTCTATCTCACAAAGGCCATTGCACTTCATCACTCTAGAGAGTTAGCCTTTTCGTCGCCATTTTGATATACTTCTAACTTATTCTCATTGAGCCTTTTGTCTTCCCACACTTCAAAAGCAATTTCCTTTCATAGGATACACCATGCTCGGTTTGACTAGGAATAAAAAGAGCACAAATGCACTCTACTCATCAATATTTTATTATTCTCAACACACACATTTGTACATATGAATACACTATCTAGATTGTAATGAAGTGTTGGCAACATCATACTAACCTCCGAAGGCGCTCCTATTGCATTTCCCACTTTCAAGTGAGTGAACTCAAGTGAAGTGTTGCCGTTGTTTTGTGGACAAGAAGGTGGCGATCCATTGGTGATGCAGAAATTCCCTCTTTCGGAGCCTGATTTGTTACATTTTCCGTACTTATCAATCACTTTCTGGTGGGCAAATCAAGGCAAGCAAATGCACATCATGAATGTCTCCAAAAGTTTTCGATGACTCGTAAGCATATTGGAAGTCAAGAAAAACTAAGCTCATGTAGTACATCAAAAGCGTATCAAAGTCCACCAAAGGCAAATTAAAGGTTTTGGGATTGCCAAGAGCCTAGCTACCAAGTTTACATGCTAAGAGCACTAAGTTACAAGCAGATGAGACCTAAGCAACAATATATAGATGTTGCTTAGGTCATGTGCCACTTGAAAAACTAAAAAATCTACCATTGGAGTAGATTTTAGTATTAGCATACAAGTCCTTACGCAATCATCCCACGTCGATGAAAGAACAATGCAAATCTATTGATGTGCGAGATTTGTAGAATTTCTAGTTACATAAGACAAGGTTCTAGTGCCATAGGTGAATTGTTTGGGACTCGTATGCTTGTAGTGTTTGGGAGAACATTTACAAGCGCAAGACGGGTTGTCTAGGTCTCATCTGCTAGTAGTGGAGTGTGTCCATTAGACTGGGCAAGATTAGTTTTGTTGCCATCAACTTTCTAGGCTTTACAAGGTATGATGACGTGCATGTCCCTCGATTATGATCAAAAGTTGTTCATTGTTCATTGATTAAGTTGCAGAGGACCTCATTTTGGAGGTCTTGCACGGGGGGATCACTCCATTGTCAAGTTGAACACCACGTGCGACCAAAAAAAATCTTCTTTTGGTAAGTTGCACCACCAAAATAGGTCAAAATTTTATCAATTGTTTTTCATGAGTAGATATACACAGTACCTATGACATAGTTAAAAGTGGTAACTAAATTTGATGATTTGTTTGTTTCATAAAACATACCGTTTCTAACTAGAATGACACAGAATTGAACTAAAACAATTACTAAAAAAAATAAAGATGACTCAAAATTTCAAAAAAATATACAAAAGATACTATCAATGGTTATGTATATGTAGAAAAAATATCATAAATTTTAAAATTATATATGGCATGTAATATAGGGGTAGCAAACTTTGTCCGCACGTGGTGTCAACTTGACAATGAAGTGACCTCCCCGTGAGGTCTTGGCCAAGTGAATCTTCACAACGGATCAATAAGCAGTGATTTTTTGGGATAATACATGTTGAGACAAGCATGTCCTTTACCTTATCAAACCTAAAAACAAATGGTCACTACAAACATATGAGTCCTAGGCAATTGTCCTACATCATTGAAAAATCTTCAAATCCACCACAGCGATAGTGGATTTGCATATTTATTTCACCAATGCAAGATGATTGCCTAAGACTCATATGTTGATGGTAAGTAGTGAGAAACTTCACTTGGTCTTGTGAGCACGTCCTTATGCTATTCATCATTTGTTCATTCAAGTAAAATAAGTTGCATGATCGTAGAAAAGTACAAGATGTTAGTAACGGGTTTAATGAAAACTTGTCTAAGATCTTGTGTGACAGATTAATAAGATGATTTAACTCAACTGGCCGAACTTAGAGTAGAAAAAAGAAAAAAGAAAAAAGAAAAACGGTTATCCTCAAAAGGAAGTATACACTAACCTTACTTAGGTATGTTTATTACACAGTAATGAAACATCAAGACTTGATGAATGTTCTTATGAAGCAATTGAACATGTGAGAGGTGGTCCTTGAGGTAAGTTATCATACCTGCATACTAAATTCTGCATATTCTAGGTCACGCCGTTTTTGGTCTAGGTCGCACTCAAATTCTCTAAGAATGTCTTGTGGGCATTTGTTTTTGTCCTTCTCATTTGACTTTGGAACATGTAATTGTTTTGTTTCTGTTGGTTGTAGATTGTGAACAATACATGACATGCCAACACCCCGTTAAGTAAGTGTATTGACGTGCTTCATCCACACCAAGTCTAATGTATGGAAAGTAATGGTGGTCTAGTATATAAGTGAATGCATGGTTTTCATAATTAACATCTATTATGCTTTATATAAAAAAAACCTATTTATGGATATCAAAACTGTAATTCTAGTCAAATATTGCTATCTAGTGGGTATTTCAAGGTGAGAGAATCCTTGTATACCCGACTTGTTATTTGGGTCAATACCATCATTCTTAATCTTATTGATAGTGCGACAATTTTGTCTAGGTATGGAGGTAATTGCATGGTATGTAGATCTAGATGACATTGAAATCCAAAAAACTCTCAAATATCCATACCCTACATGTATCAAAAAATTCAAAATCCTCATAATAGATACCCAAATGATATTAAGTAAAAACAATACCATATCACGTTGGTGTAAACATGTACCCATGCCATACTATCATTTCAAGCACTTTCTTGCCAATATTGATTCAATTTGAATGCCACGTCTAGTTTAGTACACGTTCCAACCAACCATTGTATGGCATGTGGCGCCCTCATTTGGGGGGGGATGTTGTGTTGCAACTGACTAATATGGGTACTGCAATATAATATCTTATTGATTTAGGCACTTTGATTGTTGCAAATTGAAACTAGTTTTCATGCCACATCAACTTTGTCCCATGTTCCAACCGACCATTATGGGACATGTGGCACCTTCCTTCAAGGTAAGAATGATGTTGTATTGAAGTCAATAAGGTACTACAATATATTTACCTTTGAACCTTTTCAAACTTATTTAGAGTTCTTGACATTAGAAAGCGTGATTGACATGAGTATAAATTGAATTTTTATGATGCGAAGATTCAATAAAAGTAAAAAAAAATCATTTAGTACGTTCATTGAGCATTTTTTTGGATTATGCTACTAGATTATTACACTTACCTCATTCACGCTTTTAAGGTTAACCCTTCAAAGCTTAAGAGGATTTTATTTATTTAAATTTTCTAAATAATAGTTATTAGAAGGTGGATGGGATGCACACGAAGTCTTGTAACTTATCCAATATTATGTGGTAATAGATGGTATAAGTAACTATTTGTGAGTAAAACTTGGATGTAAAAATCTCTATAAGGACCTATCTTTTTTTCATCACAAACATTCCCAATTTCTACGTGCAACCAACAATCGATATTCGTCAACTGAAACTCGAATGCAACATAAACACAAAACATTTGGGAAAAAAAGCAAGTTTCAAGTTTCAAAACTTGTCAAAATAAGAAGCTAGAACGAAGCTTTTGTAGAAGACTTTCATGCACTGAAAACAAGTTTTGGACCTTATATTGACTCAAAGTGATTGTAACATGTATTTAACATTCGTTCATATCTCATTTGGATGTACTTATTACAAATCTATAGTTTTATGAAAATTGACACAGAGTTAATGCTCATCCACTTACAGATGCTTTGGAATACTACCATTTTTCTCAATATCTACCATAGATAACCATTTCTACCATTCTTCGGATAACAAAAATTTAAGAGAAAGGCACATAATTACATATGTCTCCATATTACCTTTGCTCAAAATTTTGTAATCTTCATGGGCTTGTTGCAACGCCATTTCCAGATTATGTACTCTTTGCATCATTTCATCATTCCTATCATAGGCCTTGGCAGCTTCAAGAGCAGCATACTTCTCCCTCTCCCTCTCGCATTCAAGCATATTCACTCGTGCCTTCAAGTCTGCAATTCTCTCCAAGTTGGCAGCCAATTCCTCTGCCAACCTGCGCACAGAGAACAAAAAGTTCATAGCCTCTTTAATATTCTACAGGTTACTTGACCCATCTGCAATGACCGAGGAGAACCGACCGCCACACTGTTTTCGTCTAATTAGTCTGGGTTGCCATTCGGAGTTCTGTGTTGCTATGGATTTTTACCGACATTATCGTTTTTTGACCAACTAAGTTATGTCATATTCTTCGGTGTGCATACTAACTACTCATGTTATTTGGGTAAAGAATGATACTCTCGGTAAAGTGTTACGGCATCAACCCACACTGATTAGACAAAACAGTGTAGATAAAGAAAGAACCGGTTGAATTTGAGAAACAACCTGTTGAAGTTCAAGACTTCAGGAAAATCACCCATCATTTTAGAGGAATCTATGGGAATGTGCCTCAAATTAGTGAAGGAAAAACTGAAAGATCACTAGGATCTTGATCGATTACATGCCCAACAATCTCCCCGGACACTGCCCGTCTGTTGGATTGTTAGTATACATGCATTGACTTCAAGATACATATCTGGTAATCTTTCCACAGTTGGAAATTTTCTTGAAGAGATTGACAGGATGGGAGTGGAGGAGAGAGGATAGCAACCACACCTGACCTGCTTCCTTGTGAAGATCTGCTTCGTGTGGAATTCCGAGAACCACCTCCGGCCTCTGCAGGGATGCTTGGAATCATTGAGGAGCGCCTTCTCCCATCATCAAGCATCCCTGTAGAAGCTCGCCTTGAGGGTCCATACATCTCAAACCCAAAAGGTATGAAGGAATTTCTAGTAGAATAGGCATCACCTGATGCAAAGTCGTATGAGCCCATCATAGGCTCTAAATCCACCTCTACACCTTCAAGCAACCCCATCGAGTTTGCATTGAAAAACCCTGAGTTGTTATTACTCGCTAAAAGTGTGTTCCTTTTTGCGTTTGCTTCTCTGATCTCGTTTTCCAGAATTTCCAGTTTTTCTTGCAGTTGGTCCTGACCCACACCACCACTAACCATTCTTGAGCCTCCTGACATCGCAGTACTCCGCCTGGAGGCTCTTGCTGTCATAGGCCCACCACCCTGCATGGAAGTGGATGCTCTTAAAGAAGAGTTTCTCATGCTGGGTGCTTCCGAGATACCTTGCACCAGATTTGAGATTGCAGTGGAGGATGGTTTTCTTGAGGGTATAGCTGTTGAGCTTCTTCTCGAGGCAGTAGCCCCAGCTTCCGCTCCCATGTTACCTGATATTGATGAAGGTCTTCTCAAAGAAGCACTTCTTGGGATTAGGGCTTCTCCAGTAGGCCTTCGAGATGAAACTCTTTGTGCAAGTGCAGAAGGTCGTTGGCTCGCACTCTCTACATTTGCTTGTGTAAAGGAAGGGGCTCTTGAAGGCAGAAGACCATCAACATTGTTTTGGGTCAGTAGGGAAGGCCTTTGTGAATTGGAGGCTGAAATCTGTTGCGCGAGAGAAGGCCTGGAAGAATTAGTAGGTGCTAATGTAGAGCTTCTTTGCGATGTGCTTCCAAGCAAAGTTGCTCTTGGCAAAAGGGTGTCGGTTGTTGGATTAGACGAAGCTCTTCTTGAAGCTGGACCAATTTGGTCGTTGGCATCTACGGGTGCCATTGTACTAATTCGAGCTGAGTTTTTTCTAGATGTGCCCCCTTGACTCGTGGAAGCGTTTCTCACTAGAGACGCTTGACGTGGAAGTTCAACATCCTCATTCTCCGCAACCTCAGGAATAGCTGTGATGCTATTTCTAGCTACCACCAAATTCTCTTCACCATCTACATTTGAAAACTCTGGAGCCAAAAGAGAAGGGTTCCCACGGGTAATAGTTTGTGAGTATCGTTTGGAAGGGGCTTTGCCTGCGGCGTACCTTGCGTTGAAAGCTGCTTGTGCATCCTTTAGTTCATTCTCCAACATTTGTTTATCAGCAGCAACCTATTCAATCATTTCGTAGTTTGTATGATGATTACATTAGTGGTCCCCATTTGTTGAACAGAAAGTAAGGTAGATTTTACATAAGTTATAATACCAAATGTTCATGGTTCGCACTACATGCATGCTTGCAATTCAAAACATCTACAAATTACAATTACTGCAAAAATTCAAATGTGTGTTTCTATATGCTTGTGCTGAGTTTCATGAGACTCACAAAATTGGTTCCACATGAACTTGCTTAAAAACACCAGATACATTAATATATTTATTCGTCTTTGGTGGTTGTTGCAGATTTTGAAATGAAACAGTAAAATTTGATTTTGATAAACTCAATAGAGGAGATTCAATGCTATATATGAATGATGGAAGGATTCCAGGCTGGTTTGTATTCGTCTTATTGTTTCACAGGTAACTTGCAACAAATTGCACATGGCTTCAAACCTGAGCAAGTGAATTTCTCAACTCGGCCATTTCATCAGCATCGGCCGCTGCTTTGGCCGATTCGGCTGCCAGAATCTCATCTCTCTCCAATGCCAACCTTTCTTTTTCCTCTGCTTCATTTTGCAATTTTTGTAATAATTCGTCTCGCTCAGCTATCAAATCTTCAATGGAAACACCATCATTTTGGCTCATTTGCGACAAACCGTATTCCAACCCTGCCACTTGTCCTCTTAAACCTGCTCTTTACCCAAAGAATGTTTCCCAATGTTGGGATCGGGCTCGAATTATGGGATCCGACGTTTCAAATATATGGATATAAGTGGATTCGGCTCCCTTAGGGAAAAATATATGAATGAAGCAGAGCCTCTTTGCCCGTAGGCTACTGCCACCTTTCAATACAAACGCTCCAACTTTGCATACTTTTATACATTGGAGCCAAACTTGATCATGTTGGTGCAAAAGTTTCAAGACGGAATCACCTGCAATGGTTTCTCTTGCTTCAGCAACTACATTGTTTGAATGAAGAGAGGCAGCTTCTGCTTGCAACCTAGCCTCTTCTAACTTCCTAGACAGTTCCAAGATTGCAGCATCCGCTAACCTACGACTTGCTTCGATTTGGATTCTAATTTCTTCGGTTTCCTTCCTTGCTTCCGTGGCTCTTCTCTTAGCCTCTTCTAATTCTTGTGATAATGCAGCTTTTGCAAAGTCTGCAAGTGTTTTGTTAGCTTCAGCTTGCTCATTGCTTTCCTCCAATTTTTTTCTTGCATCTTCTAATTGCTTGGCCAATTTATCGATTTCATTGAGTTCAAGTCGAGCATCTTCCAGTTGCTTTGACAAATCAATCCCAGCGTTTTTTGCATCATCTAGGTCTTTATATAAACCATTCAACTCGTTCTTTGCATCTTCTAGTTGCGTTGCCAAGCTTGTGGAATCTGCGGTTGAGCGATTTACTTGATTACTGGCGTCTTCCAATTGTTGCGCGAGTTGATTTCCTCGACTCTTTGCATCCTCTAGTTCCAAGGCCAAGTTGGTTGCTTCATTTTTCAGATTGGAAACTTGGTTGGTCAAGTCATCAACTTGCGTGCCGAATTCAGCCGTGCGTTGTAACTCAGCATCTGCATTATTCTTGAGGTTCTCATTTGCTTCTTTAAGTGCCTCATTTGCAACCTTCAAAGCTTCTTCCAAGTCACTGGCTTTCTGGAGAAATTCATTCCGCATTGCCTCAAATTCTTCATCTTTGTCTTGGATGTTCTTACTTGCTTTGTCTGAAGCCTCTTGTAATTGTGCCTTTGCATTTGCTAATTCTCCTTCTAGATCTGAAAACCCATAACTGACATTGTTTTATGCCGAAATATGATTATTTCCACATTCCTCACTTCATTCTACGACACAAAACTTTAGAATTCAAAAATAATGAAGCAATGACGGTGTTCATATGTATGTTGAGGTGTATCAATAAATATGGTCGATTCTACAATCCCCAAAATCAAAATCATATCTAAGGTGTGTCATGAACTATTTTCTTGTGCTTACAATAGGGACCTTGGAATTTTGAGCGGCACACATGATAATTGTAAACCTAAATATCTTCGAGCAATGAGCAAGTCACATGTCAATGGGTGCACCCTTTCGTTTGCGTAAAGCATTTGTTTTTTGGGATTTGAGGCTTCTAAGCTTACAAATCACATAGGTGAAACATTGAAGAGCTATAGAATGGTGTGTTGCACCCACAATAAGATCAATTCCCTCACAAACAACATAAAATGGGAGGATGAGATTGCAAAATCATCATGCAATTTAGTGCTTTCATTTTTTTTTTCTTCGTTATGTGCAATCCCTAAAAGGAAAGTCAATTGAAGTAATGCTAATTTTTTCCATTTAAAATTTTTTGATTGCTAGTTATGATTCAGGTTTATGATGCGAGCATGATAAAGTGAATTTTTTAATTATCATAAGAGACAGTTTACGTAGGAATAAGGATATATTCAGTCGCTTGTTGTAATTTCATAAACACACATAAAGTTATATAGCTATATAGATATATATTTTCTTTTGAGAGAAAGTTTATGTATGTAAGGGGAGGAAATGATATTAGGCATGGTTCTATACATTTTACACTAATAATAAATTTAAATGAATATAGTGAAGCACCTGCAACTTGTTGGTTTAAGGTTGTCAAGGCATTATTTGCAACTTCTGCATCCTTCTCTAGTGCATCGATCTTTGCTTCCAAATCAGTTTTCTCATTTTGAAGTTTTTGAAGTTGATCTTCAACATCCTATTGCAACAAAGCATTTTAAATTGGAAAATTATCATCAACTTCATGTAGAGAAAATTAAATGCAAATTCTCATGTGCACAATATCATGAATTTTAATGGTCTAAGATCTCTCCTAAGATCATGAAAATGCTTTAAATTATCTTATTCTCTCATACATGTTGCATGTTTCTCATGCATAGAAATTGCTTCATCATTTGTTTAAAATTATTGATTTCATCTAATATCAATGATACTGGAAATCATGATATTATTTGGTTGCAAAGTACGTAGGCTAGAGCTCTTTCAAAGACTCCAAGATGTTTTTTCAATATTATTTGACAAACCTGCAATTTTTTTTGTGATTCAGCAAGAACACCCTCTGAGGTTGTTTGGGCATTTTTCAACTCCCCTTTGGCATTTTCTTGTTCTTTTTTTATTTGCTCTAGGAGCCTCGCAATCTCATCCTCCATTGCCTTCTTTTTTGTTTCAGCAACATTTTTGGCATCTTCTCTTTCTTTATCCATTTGTTCTCTTAGTCGTGCTAGTTCCGCATTCACAACATCCTTATCATTTAGATTTTTGGATGCAAAGTCTCTTTCTTTTCGCATTTGTTCTTTCAATCTTGCCAATTCTTCTTCTGCTGATTTTTTGGTTTCATCCAACTCTTTTTGCAATCTTAATCTCAAGTTTTCTAATTCTTCTACATTACTTGAAACCTTTGCTGCATCTTTTTTGTCTCGATCCATTTGCTCTTTCATCTTTGCTAGTTCATCAGCTGCTTTTTCCTTCGATGCATGTAGTTCCTTTTGTAGTCCTTCTAAAATAGTAGAAAGATTTTTTGATGCATCATCATTTTTCTCCATTTGTTCTTTTAACTTTGCAAGTTCTTCTTCTCTTGTTTTTTGGGTTTGTTGGTCTTTTTTTGCTTGGTCCTTCAGTCTGTTAATTTCTTCTTCCAATTTTTTTTGCTTGGTTTCACTTGCATTGCCATCTTTCTCCATTTGTTCTTTTAGACGTGATATTTCTTTCTCAAATTTTGTCTTTTCATCTTGTGCACCCTTGTTTGCTTTCTCAAGGTCTTTTTGGATGGAGCTGCTTTTTTCTTGAGTTTCCTTAAGAGCTTGTTCATTATTTTTTAAGTTTTCTTCCAGCTTTGCAATTTTTTGATCCTGCACAAGAATCCTACATTTATCTTTCGACTATAGATAAGTGTCCCAACAAGTGGAGCAACTAAAGGGCATTTTAGGTTTTTAGGTTACAACAATATACCTTTTCTGTTTGTGACTGCTTACTCAAACCCTCTTGTGCATCCTTGTCTTTTTGCAATTGGTCAAGAGTTTTTTTAAGATCCATGGCTTGTTTATCTAGCTTAGCTTTTTCATTTTCCATGAGTTTCTTTGTCTTCTCAAGCTCACCAATCCTCTTCATCAAATCTTCTTTCATTTTCTCCAATTCATTTTTTTTCTCGGTGAGATTTGAGGCATATTCTTTCTTCAGTATTTCAAGTTGATCCTTTAGCTCTTGTTCCTTCTTTTGAGCTTCAATCTGCTCACATTAAACTCTCAACCTCAACAATCAACAATATTATATGCCAAAAATCTATCCTCAAGATAACAATGCAATAAGGTCTACAATTTAATATTTTAATGCTCACTCTAATACCTTACATACCTAACGATATCCGTCCATCAATGAGGCTCCATTTCCTAGAGCCTTATGCTCATGACCTTAGATTTTTTGTTGTCATTCTCAGCTGCCTCTTTCTCCCTTTTGAATTTGGCCACTGCATCTTTCAACTTCTCCCTCTCCAATTTTGATACATCCCAAAGACTAGCTGCAGCCCAAATTTTTATGTTCTTCCCAGATGCAAAGGCCCACAATTGCCAATCCACCCTCACCATTGACCTTACATACCTGCTACTCCCACATATGCCATCATTGAAAGCACAATATTAGGTTTGTGGTCAAATCTTGCAATATTTTGGATCCAAGAATGTTGGATATCCAACTTCAAAAACTTATTCATAATTTTTGGAGCATCTTTCTTTCCACAAATCCAACAACAAAAAGCAGATCAATTTGACCCTTGAGGTTTTAAAATTGCAAATTACATATTACTAAACGGATTAATTTTTTTAAATGCTTGTGGGTAGATATCTAGTAGCATACCCTCCTTGGTCACCCAAAGAAAATAAGAGTCGATAAGTTGTAGCATCCCAAACCAAGATGTTTGCATCTGAAGAGCCACTCCAAACATGGATGCCCATCTCCACCATGCTACACACAGGCCCTTTGTGACCTTGCATGGACTTCTTCATTGACATATCCAACACACTCCACACCCTTATTGTGTTATCTTCACTCCCACTCCACACTGTACTTTTTCCAACTTGACATAAAACCAAAACTGCAAGAGTATGCCCTGCATATGCAAGCATTTTCTTTCCAAATCATCCCTAGATCTCATTTTTTTGTAGTAATGTGCATATGAGGTGCCTCGCACAATCCTTATGGGGAGATCCTAAAGGGAACATGCATGTGCTAAATTTATTAGTATCGATGCAATACAATTTGCAAAACAATTACAACGTACAACAAAAACAAATGGCACCAACCGGCTCCTTTCTTCACATCACTAAGTGGATCATGTTTCAAAGCATCATCCAAAAGGGACACTTGGGCAATCTCAGGCTCATTGGAGCTGCTCCACATTTGCAACTCAGTTTCATGCATTTCCTTTCTTACCATGCAGAGCCACCGGACAGATGTGTGATGGTGAGAATATGCAAATAAGACTTCCCCGGCCAAACCCCATTTTCTAATTTGAAAATCCACGCCACCTGCCAACATTCAATCCAATATTTTAGAAACAAAATCAGTTTTCTTTGCTTCATTTAAGTTTGGCAACAAAGTCCATATTTTGGCTATATGTTAAAATAATAGCAATAATCACTTGCAAGTATAATTGACTTAGATGTGTTAGAAGAAAATGTGTTGAAAAAAAATATTGTACATAGTGATCACCAGACCATACGGTATCGTTCAATGCGACTATGCATGATACTCCTCCAGGATGTGCTTTCCAACGGGTTCCAACAGTCTTGGCATCAATATTCATTATAGCAATGTCCCCACTCGAAAACCCTATCCAAACATCCTTCCCTTCATTTGCTCCTTCAAGAACATTGATTGGAATTCCAAAACCTTCATGGAAAATTGTAGACGTTGCTGCCTACATTTGAGGGGCAACTTTAGATTCTCACATTGTTTATTACATAACATGTACTGGGAATAACCTATTATATGACCAAAATTTGTAAGGTGCCACAATTCACTTATACAATTGGCAGTGTTGGAGATCACAAACCCCAGTATTCCATAGGTGAAGGACACCTTTGTGATCACTAGTGAAGAGTAATTTGCCATTGTATGCAGCGCACCTCACTCGTTCCTGCAATGTGGCTATGCATGCCACTGTAGAGAAAAAAATAAATGTTAATACGTTTTTCTAGATATTTCCTCAAAGTTGATGACAATCTTCCTCACATACATCATCAACAAACCTAAAAGCTTCTCAAAATACATCATGATAATATATTTAAAGCAAAACACACCTTCAAGATTGCGAACATTTGTGGTTGCATTGGGAGTAGGTCTAATAGGTTTCACCGTGATTGGGCTCGCCATGAGCAACACTATTGTAAACTTAGCTACAAATCTCCAACTCGCCCTGATTTTGTTGTTGATAGATAAACATTAGATTTCAACTGTGATTTTATAATATGTTATATCCCAACACACAAAGGTTTCATTCCATTTCAATATAAGCTCTTGAAGGTTTGCTTTTAAAGATGCTTTCAGTCCAATTACATTTCCATTAATTTCCCTTGGAATCTTCAATGTACACTTTATGCAACAAGAGAAACACAATCCACCAACTTTTGGTAATTGGCGTTTTCCAATATATTGTGTTATACTCCAACCGATTTATCCCAGAATGTCATGTCACATTGCACAACACTATCTAATCCGAGTTTTTGTTCAAATACAAATATAGCCATGTAGGGATGCTGGTATTTGATGATGCATTGGAAAATGTTAAATCTTTTAGTGAAAAGTACCATAATTTCTTTTGAAGCATTATGGAATTTTCTCTTGTTCCTATTTTCGGTACTTGTAACATCAATTAAATAGAGAAGTTGGATTCTCACCACTATGGCAAATCATCAAGAAGTATGCCCTTTCCAAAAAATCTCAAATTTCAGGCCAATGGCTACAATGTCCTACATATATTAAATTGTGGCCTTTAACCAAATCCATAGTAGTTTTGTTATTTACCTTTCCTTCTTTCAAACATGCCTCACATGTTGCGCTATGTAGCACATACACCCCATCAAATGGCATTAAAAATAGTTGTATGCACACCCTGAAACCCTTTCTACCGATCTCCACATTCCAATCCACCTGTTTGATCATTTGCATCCTTGATTGCGTGAAAGTTGCCAAGCTCTCTGATGAGACAAAATTATATGGAGTAATGTGAGGAGGAAGGGGTGAGGTGGTAGTTTGCCATAAGATTCATGGGACCAAACCGCCAAAGTCAACTCACCTCAACCGCCACCATGGACAATGTCATGGTGACTTTACATACATCAAAAGAATTATGCATGGGTTGCTTTTTGATGGTTGGCTAAATTAAGTTTCAATTATGATAAGAAAATCTTGACCCCTAAATCACACTAACAATTGTATGCAAAATGTCATGTACATATTATTAACAACTATACATAAAGACCATCCCACGTTGGTAGCCATTAGTATGTTTCTTATAGTGATGCTAAGACATTTCATCTTGAGTCACATCTTATCATTATTATAATTCTTTGAGACTTTGATGTACATACTACTCAATTAACCCAAACTACCAAGTTTATGACTTCCTTACAATAACCTCAATAAGGAATTGGTAGAAGCTTAATAAAATAGACTAGACTCTTTAATCACTTAATTAGGACATGTATGTTGGATGAGCACCCCATGATTATTATAAGTTCCTATAATAGTTGCTAAACCTATCACAATATGTAAGGGTAATAAAATATGTGTGTTTCGCAAAACATCTATAGTACATTAAAGGCTAAAGCAACATTATCCCCCAAAAATTCCAATCGCTTCAAATGTAGCTAGATTGGTGACAATCCAAGCAATCGAAATTCACCAGCATGCACTACCAACACATAAGTCCTCGGCAATGAACATGCGTCACTAGAAGAAACATACAAATCTACCATAGTGATACATTTGCAAATTTTCTAGTGACGTAAGACAAAAAAACTCGAGTGACACGGGTCAATCACCCGTGATTCATATGCTTGTAGTAATTTGTCTATTCCTCCACTTCCCTTGCAACACAATCAATTTTGTTCATGTCATAGCAACATGATTAAAAACTAGGTGTGCCATGTTTTCACCTAGAGTTTATTTCACCTACAATCACACAAATACATGTGTTAGTTGCAATGCAATGCAACACTTGTCCATTTTAACAAATCTCACCATTGCTTTCATAGCATCGTTGAGTCACTTCCTACGAGCTATTCTCACATTACAAGGGCATGGCAAACACAAAACACTCCTTCAGAAATCTTGATTGAAGTTCTCCCAGAATAAATTGCAAACATGCTCCCATGGATTTTGAGTCAAATGGGTGCCTTCATTTCAAAGCGAGTCGCATGCAATGAACCAGGAGAACCGACCGCCAGTTACACATGAAGTGGTTGAGTTTAAGAAATCACCAGTTGAAGCTCAAAACTTCAGGAAAATTACTGACCATTTTAGAGGAGTCTATGGAATATACATCAAATCAATTCAAGAAAACCCAAAAGATCACAACACATAACCGGTTGGACTTGGAAACACTAGGATTTTGACTGATTATGCCCTAAAATCTCCCCGGACACTGGCAAGAGGTGGATGGACACTCCCTCTTTAACAATCTATGAACCCCAATCTAGAATCGCAGAGTGGGTCTGAACGTGAATATGTGTTTCTCAAACACTCTAGATTTCACACAAACATTTTTGAGCCGTTGATGTGGAGATGGCGTTCACATTATCATAGAAGGCAAGGACAATCCTATACGCATGTTTTAAGTTGCTTTTTTCTTGGTCGATTCTAACAGTAGATAAGATACAATTGAAAGGGCATATATATATATATATATATATATATATATATATATATATAAACAACAACAACAACAACAACAACAACAGTTGGCTCAATGGTAAAAGGTTGTAAAATGTAATACATGCACTTTAGAAAAATGAGGTTCATGAATCTCTCTAGTTTTTTGAGAGACTTTGTAATGTAACATGCGAAAATGAAACCTCCCAGAGCTCACAATTTCCATAGTGCTCCCTTTGGAATTGAAATGGAGATTCAACCAACAAATGATTTGGATAATAAGTCAACATAATACATGCAAATGTTCATACCCTTCACTCCACACTTCAAAAAGTTCTTGAAGCTTTGGATTCTACTTGATTAATCTATTAAAGGTGCATCAAATGCACCAATTGACATCACCACATCACATACAAGTTTCAATGGGGAATGGCCCCAATCAACTATCCAATCTGTTCCAAAAAATTCCATTTTTTTGGCGGATTTGGACATGAAAGCATGTAGAGAGCTAATTAAGGGACTTTATGGATCAATACAAAATTGATGGGGTGTCAGTTTTCTTTTGCCATGTTCACCGAGACTCATTTCCATACAGTGAAGTTTATCTTGTAACTAAAAGTATTTGGAGACATATTTGAATGTTTCACATCTGCTTCACCCACCCAACAAAAAAGGGCAGTAAGTCAGCACGCGGACGAAGAGGCTCTTCATTTACGCTTGTTGCCCCATGAGCTTGCATATCTATCCCTCCATCAATAAGTCATTTGCTTCATTTTTTGTATCAAAAATTTAGGAGTGTGTGCCATTTCCATGACCAATTCAGTGACCCGTGAGAAAATTTGCATATCGAAGATGCGGGTTGTTCTCACTCTCTCAAAGTGCCTCACATTCTTCTTGACATCCTAAAGTCGACCAACTTTGGAGTTTCAAGATACAGAGCAGCAGATTCAAGTGAAAGGAAGCTTGATTTAAGCTTACACAAGTTGACAATCTCATCTCCATTCGAAGAGTCTCAGGAACTCATCTTGCGTTTTGATTTCAACCATCACAACCTTTTAGCTCTCCCGCCCAGCTCCAGACCTCTTGCAATCTACCCACACTACCACTGTCTCCACAAATCGTGCAATTTGTCCCAAGATTTATGCAATTTTCGCTCAAACTTTCCTCACACATTCATCACGACGATATAATAAACTCATCTGACTGGGGCATTTGAAAAGGTCTTGAAAAAGTGGCATCGATTTCCCTCATGCCTCTTCACACGGCTTTGCTATGAAAAGGAGCCTTGTTCAAGCATTAAATGGTGTCAGAGCAAGTTTCCGAAAGCGTGCTCGTATCTCACAAAAAGGTTTGAGGAAATTTAGAGAACAAGGAGGAGTTGGTCTGTCAGAGCGAGGAGCTAAGCTTGCATGGAGACTCAAGGAGGGGCTTTATATACGACTGCAAAGATTGACAGGCTTTGTGCTGGCTTGTTACATTAAATGCAAGTGAGGTAATTAAGTGGATATGGAAAACATAATTGCTGTGAGATGACCAGCGAATTAAACCCAAATCTTGGCCGTAACCACTTTCCTCATGATTTTCAGAGCTCGTATGAATATCTTATTCATTGCCAAAGTGGCAATGCTCTGAGTCAATAAATGATGTCACATGTACAATAGGTCCTCCCAATTATGTTGACTATTGCATCTTGAATGCTTAACAAATTTTGAGCATGCATGGGATTCAATCTCTTTTCATACGAACTGGTCTTAGATTCACATCCAACCATACATCACTCAAATATAGTTGCCCATTTTGAATTAGACACCAAATTAGGCACATTTATCTTAGGCCGGCCTGAAAGCCCACATGACTTTCCAAGGAAGCTTTGTTAATCTCATAATTTAGGAAATCATTATAACTTTATTATCACAAAAGTGCAATTTATGTGACAAATTAGGGGCACTATCCTTCAGCTTTATGAGTGCAATCATGTGTTTACTCTTGTTGGCATGTGCGAAAGAAACCCTCATGTCAACACTCTGAGAGTTTCATCAACAAAGCAAAGAATTTTCTCTACAACGCAATTGTATTGAACAACTTTGTCTCTTTGGTGATAGTTCAATATTGGTGTCCCAACTGCATAACATCGCTAAGCCCCGAGGGAAGGACTACAGCGGAAAAATCAACTCGGGAATTGGAGACCGATTATTTTATTGAATATTACCTACAAAATCTACATGAAGGCCCTACAACTTAGGCTACAACCAGTCTTTGGGGAGGTTATCAACAACACATACTAAAGTGCATATGATACCTTGTCCATTCTTGTTTGGGTTGCATTTGAGTTTCTAGGTCTTTATAAATTGGAGGTTCTTGGAACCCTCATGGGCTCCCTTGAGTTTTGCTCTCTGGATTAAGGCTAAGTTATTGTGCTTTTGCCTTTGTGTGTTTGATGCAATTGCCAACTTACATGCTATGGATGAAGAATTGTTCAATGACTCTTTAATTGGGAAGTAAAGTGAATTTAATATGTACGGTAGTTAGGCCTATTTGATGCACAATTTATATTTTTGTATATGTAGTGAAGACATTTAACACATTAAATTGAAAAGCTTAATTTAAATACACGAGTTCATTTTCTAGCATGATGTTAGTACATCATGCTAGGAAATGTTTTTTTTTTCTCTCTAAAAACTTCTCATATACATTGGGTTTAATTTCATAATGACCCACACATGTCATTTAGGTTTCCAAAGAAAAGCCCAACCCCTGGGCAACAAATTATCGCCCAATACGCAAATGATACATCGTTCATAATCAAAACTGAACAAGAAATCTAGCTCAGCCTTTGGCCTTAAACTAGAGTAAGTCCACATCTTTTTGACAAAGCACCATGAGAGCCAAACCAACATGGCTAGACAACTTCTAGTGGTAGTGGCCACATAAAGGTGAATTGTCCAAATTACTAGGCACAACATGCGGGTTATCCCTTGAGGTTTAGGACGTCAACAATTTTCTTATTAACAAAATAAGGAAGAAAACTATGTATTGGGGCTCAAGGCACTTTATCATTATATTCGGTAATCGGAGACTTTTTCATGATTTTGAGACTATTGAAGGACATAGTTTTTTCAAATAAAGAACAAGAAAAACATAAAAATATATTCAATGTGACTTAATAAAGTGATTTGCATGGGCGGCACTAACCAATTTGGCACAAATACATGTCATCACAATAAGAAATTGAACTAGATATTAAACCATTTGCATTTATTTTGAGACTTTCCAAAGTCTCAAATTAACGAATATAATGATACTTATCACTAGCGGGTAGAAGTCCTATTGTGAACTAGCTCCTTGCATTCACCTTATGGTACCTTGTCACAATCTAGGCAGTGTCTTGGAAAGCCATTAGGAATATCAAAAGGTTACTAAGGATTATCTATGGGGTAGGCAACTTGGGCATGCACGCGCTACGGGTGCATGGAATGATTGTTGTGCAAAACTCAAGAATGGAGGAGTTAGCCTAATTGGCCCAAAAGTGGCCATAAAAAATCTTTTGGTCAAATGGGTTTAAAAGCATTTGAGGGGGAGAGGGAGGGGGGCAGTCGAATCCTCAAATTCTCCTTTGGTGTAGGCTGAGATGTTTGTGGCCGGACCGGAAAAACAAACAGAATGAAGGGATGAGGTGGATGTTTTCACCTCACCATATTCCAAAACAAAAAGTCGAACATATGGAAAACGGTGTGGAAGAACATGTTAGAGCACGTGACGTTCCTACCGCCGCAAGATAGATTTTAGGTACTCAACATACACATTTGGTGGAACCTGCAAATTTACAGGATTGGCCATGGGTTCTCTAGGTATAAAGCAACTCAACTAGATAGGCTTAGCCAAGTGTGGCATCTTTGGGACATGAGGAGAATAACCAACCTCTTACAACTAGGGAAATTGCACAAAAGTCCAAACTTGATAGTAAAGGGTATAGGGAAATCGAGACCATGACCAACTCCATTCCCAAAAATTGGAGGACACTTATTCAACAAAACAAGTCAAGGTGATGTGTATCAATAAACACTATATAGGTAGCTAGAAAGGTCCACAACAATGCAAGAAAGATTAAGACTTATTCAAATATTTCAATCAACTCTTCACTTGTTGTATAATTTTCAATGCAATACAATCAGTTCCAACGACTCTGACATCAAGAAAATCCCTTCTGAAATTGTGGATGCAGGGATAAAGGGGTGCAACTCTTGTCCAATGCATTCCTCAGTTTCCATACTAATAACGTTAATGTGAGGCAAAAGTTGACTTAAACCCCAAGGCCTTCAACCAAACCCCATGGGAACTTCGAGGGGAATCCATTTAGGGTTGGAACAACACAGTAAGATGGGAGACCTTCCTATCACTTGATGTATGATGCAACCCACCAACATGGTCCGTCCAACTATAGTGAGGATATGTACCTAGTATCTATTCAAGTAAACCGGATAATCAATAACTAACCATGTGGAAAACAGGGGATGCCTTTGGGGGAGATGAGTTTATATTTGAAGTATTTATGATCCAACATGACAAAAAAAAACTTTATTTTTTAACAACTTGTGCAATTGGCTTGTCCTCCCCTGTGCTCAAGAGGACTTCAAGGTGCTCACCTTTGAAAATGAGACAATATACTTCAAGGTCCCTCTAATTCTTGTGACGCATGTTTCTACATGACACATAAAGTACACGCCTAATTTAATCACTTTCCTTAATCAAACACCTATAATGGGGAGATTTAGAATCAAGTGTGGATCTAAGAGTGGAAAAAAGATAGACATGCGTTTAAAAGAAATTGGACAACATTTTTAAAACTCATCGAGTATTGTGAACTCAACAATCAACACGACTGTAAAAACCTATGTATTCATTCAAAGAATCAACACACACGTATTTTCAATAATCGTAACTAAATCAATGAAGGACTGATACTCAATCCGATTGTTGCTTACGCTTCATCGTAGATTCCTTAACGCAACACAATGTTCAATACTGAAACCGGATAAGATCAAGAACATGAAGAACATGAAAAAAGTATCCAAATAACATGCACATACCTTAGATTCAGACCAACTCAAGGACAAAGACACACTAAAAGTCACACCGATCATGACGACAACAACATTCGATCGGAGTCATCTCTTTCACTAAGTGTGCCCTGATGAATTCGTCAGAAATTTTGCATTCAATGCTGCACTCGGCCAGTTGTTTAATTGATGGAACTTCCAATGTTGGAAGGGATAATTGCCTGTGAATGTGCATTATGAAATCGATTTCTCTTCCCACTCTCGTTGTCAGAATCTGATTTCTCTTCAGATTTTGAAAGGCCAATCGAGGAGTTGCTACAAAGCCCATGCGACATGTCTGATAGTTCTGAGCTGTTGTTGATGGAAACCAAGTACTTACGTCAAACACTTCAATTGATTGGCACGTATTATAAGCTGTTGAGGGCAACATCAAATTCCTTACATCACATCAACATTTGATTTCACATTCATTCAAATCATCACATCAATCTACAACATTGAATCGATGTATCGTGAATATGGGTTGCAGTTTCACATTGATTCAAATCATTACATCAAACTACAACTCTGAATCTATGTATTCCACACATAGGGTTGCAATTCTCATTTTTTTCGATTCTATAATTTACAGTTGGAGAACCTAAAATGTTGATTAGATTTTCATGAAAGCAAACTACATCAAACATTGAACCACTACTTTGGTGTGATTAAGTCGCTGCAGTCAAATTGCTTGCATCGCAGACTTTTAAATTCAAATGTCAACACTAATTTCACATGGATTCAATCATGTCAAATCAAACTACAACATTGTATCAATGTCTACCGAACATAGGGTTGCAGGTTTCATCTTTTCATCACTTACAAGACCTAAAAGGCTAAATCATAAATTCAATCCGTGTTCATGAAAGAAACTGTGTCAAACATTGAACTACTTCTTTGGAACATTTAAGTTGTTGCGGGCGGATTGCAACTTACACCGCAAATCTCTAAAATTGTACATCGACATTGATTTCACGTTGACCCAAATATCACATCAAACTACAACATTAAATTGATGTCTTCTGAACATAGGCCGGTTGCAAATTTCATCTCTTGATTATGTATTTCACAGGTGCACGATCTAAGCAATTCAATTATGAACTGCATCCATGGTAATGGAAACAAACCACTTCAAACATGCCACATTCTTTGGCACATATAAGTTGGTGAGGAAAATTGCATACATCAAAACCTCTAAATTCATATAGCACCATTGACTTCACATTGCTTCAACCACATCAAACTACAATATCGAGTCAGTGCATTCCAAATATAGGGTTGCAAATTTGAATCTCTTGTGTCTGTAATATTGAGTTGCATGACCTAAAAGGTTGAATTGTGATTTGATTTCATGTTGATGGAAGCAATTTTTTGTCCAACATGTCACCTCTTTGGCACATATGAGTCAATGGAGCAAATTGCATAACATCACAAGTTAACCTCGAAGTTCATATATCAAGATTGATTTCACATCGGTCATTCAAACTACCTTCCAAACATGGGTTGAAATTTATAATCTATCGTTTTTGTATTTTTACAATTTCAAGACCTAATAGATGATGAGTGGAATCAGTATTGAATATTGAATCATTAGCTAAATGTTCATTAGCACTAAAAAGATAGTAATCATTAAAGGAACTATGTATCAACCCCAACTCAAAATTGAACGCTACTCACTTGCAACTTGAGGTGTTGCACTTTTGTTACTTTACCCAATTTCATGGTCCTTTGTCTTAGTCATCGTACTCCACTCAAACCCATTTTGGTTCAGATTGTTACAACCTTTAAAAGCGGAGCAATTTCTTGCACTCGAACAAATTTGACCCACTCCACCAACTACTAAATCTATTAAACATGGAAGAGCGGTGCATTTTGTCTACGTCCGGGAGACGGTTTGGGCCATTAGGAAGAGAGAAAAATCATGCCCCTCCCTAAGTTTTAACTAATAACATCACATCACAATTCGTGTTGAGCTAGCATGCGAAACCCAACATTTGGAGTTGAGTCATGAGAGTGAAAAGATGAAAATAGATTAAGGGTTAGTTTTCATGTAAGCCACTTGCCCACTAGATTATAGTGGAAATGTAGATGCCACCATGTGGAATCTACATTTCCATTAGAATCTAGTGGGCAAGCATCCTACATGGAAACTAACCTTATGTTTTCATGTCTATTGATATTGACCAAAAAGAATTGCTTCCACAAAGTGTTTCATTTTGTAGGAGAGAGGGAATCGTTGCTTGTGAGCATACCTCTCAATCATCCACCATAAAACCTTTGCAATAGAATGTACTCTAGAGGTTAGTGTTTTTTACTTTATCTGACACCAATATTAGATTTAAAGACCCCAAATAGTCCAATCCAAGTGATTTGAGGTCAATCGGCAACATATATCTATTAATCAGTCTAGTAGTTATTTGTATAGAACTAGATGGAACAATATGGTCCCTCCCAAATGTATACTTTGTAAACAAAATCTTAATAAAATACCTTTTTGCACACCCACACAATACCGTATGGACTACATGGAGTGACTCCTCCATGCCGCCCTTTGTATTACCCAACAAACTTAAGCATGAAACCATACGTTGATAATATGTTGGGTGGAAAATAATTCAAAATAATTAAGCCTATTTTTTTGGAAATTATTGGGTTGGATGGTCTAAATGAAAGAAGAAAAATAATCATCAAAATGCCTAAATTTGGGGAAATTCTCCAATCTTCCCAAGGTGGTCTCTCTCAACTTGGGCATTCAAAACTTCAATATCACTTGCAATGCTCAATAAGCTCTCGTCCATTGTCAATGGAATGGATGATTTCATTGATTCGCCTATGGCTCTTAGCCATGCTTGAAAATTCTCAAACAACCACTCCCAAACATGAACACAAAATAATAAACTACATTGTCCACAACCTAATTAGCACACTAAGACGGCTTAACCTAAACCCTCAAGGCTAACATCCCCGCGGGGGGGGGGGGTGCACCTTTCATTAAAAACCAAGGACCACGTGCATTTGCAACATACTCTAAGAGCTTCCTATATACAAATGTTGTTTTTGTAACTTCAAGCAATATAGTACATATTCAATGATAAAAAATACAAGTGACAATATGTATAGATTCATATATTGTCATTAAGATAAGTATATAAATGCACTTCTGAATAATAATGATTGCCTATCATATGTATAATGTAAAACCATGGTATTCATTAATAAAGTCGTTGAAGACTTTTTCATCCCCTCGATGTAATTCATAAGCATCTAAGTCTACAATATATGTCATAGAAGCTAATGCAATTATTGTTTCCAAATCTACCATCAAATGCTCCATAAGATGATAAGACCACTTATTGTTGGTTCCTTTTTGATACCAACATAAACCGATTTCCATGTTTGATGGACGGTCCATCAAGTCAATTGGACTCCTACACTCCACCCAATTATTACCAAATTTTCTACGTATTCTATAAACTCTCCCAACAAACCAAACCCTAATTGGAGTTAATTCTTTTGGTCTACACACATTTTTGACAATCCGAGCTTCATGTGTGTTCAAAAAACACACCCCACAACCACAACCAATATTTAACATAGTATCAAGATTTGCGGTAGTAAGGAGTTTAGGCTTCGTATATAAATGATAGCCTAAATTTGAGTCCATCGATCTTTAGATAAAGTTAGATTGCCATTTAGTTGACTAACAACTGTACTTTTTGAAAATTGTAGACTCCCCTACCTCTACATGAGCCACAATGGACTTTACATCATACTGAGAGGGCATCTCAACATTTTCATGTTCATCGATTAGAACATCCAAGGCATCTTAAAGCTCGCTTTGCAACCCCACGTCTTCATGGAAATCATTGTCAACTTGTGACAGCATCAATTCCGTCCCTATGACAACTTCCTTGCACATGTTTGAATGTCTTCTCCAACAGTGCAATTTTCCTTGTGACCACCTTGTGCACTAGAAACATCAATCAATGTGTGATCATAATCACCCTCCCCATCCTCCTCCGTACTTCCAAATAAATAAACCTTAATAAATGACCCCTACCATACAAGTACAGATGTGGTATATTTTCTAGAGGTCCTTCATACATGTACATAACTATGAGTTATAATTTGTGTAGCACATGTATACATAATGCGGAAAAGTTCAAATTAATACCCTTTTTGTGCACTCACATATACTCACATGTGTTATGAAAGGTGCACCCCCTGAGCTAACATCATGTACTTAGCCGCCAAGAATGAATGGAAAAGATAAGTTACACTACCAACAACTACACTATATATGTCATTTAGTGTCACCAATTCTAATTGTCTTGCTCAATACTAATTGTAAACGGCGGTGTATTGTCACCAACACTCAATGTTAACCCAACATTATTTGTCATTCCTTGTAAATATTTTGGGGGGATTATAGAGTTACAGTGTTGTAAATATTGTCACTTACCAAGTGATTTTTCATCTAAATTTCAATCATCCATGATAATATATTCATCACAAGTTACTGACAAAATAAGGTAGGGCTTTGGCCAAGGGATGAACTCATCCATCATCCATGACAATATTTGTTCACTTATTCATGAAAAGTGTCATCTGAAAAGTTACCATAGTGACATAAAATACCATATGACACTAAATAGCATATTTGGTGTAGCACTTGCAAATAAAAATGTTTGTAGTCCATTTACTAAGTCTAAAAAGTGTATTTTATGGTTGTCAAAGTTGCACGTGTGCCCATAGGTTGAATACAGTCCTACCTCTTTAATATGACACGTTTGGGAAACAAGAAAACCGTCGTATTGTTGAGGTGTCACAATTTTTGATAATATGACAGATTGGACCTCTTTGTCATAATAACGAGGTATCTCATGAAAACACACATTAGATGTTTGGTCACATACATGAAATGAACACATTTTCAAGTGTCTTTATAGATATGCAAATTTCTCTCATAAGATCTATGTGGACTTGAAGAAAGAATTAATAGTTCGTTGATGTTGCCACTTCACGATAAAATCACCAAAGTACAATTTGTGCATCACCCATTATTGTCATACCTCTGTCAAAACAACTCTAAATTGAGCAAAAATACTTACCAAATGATGTGTTATTTCCATAGCTTTCCAACAATATGTTAGTCAAAACGGTCGGATCATAATTGACCTTACAACGTGCAAAAGTAGAACGTTGTCTTGAAATCAACTTCTAAAACTCAACCAACCTTCAAACGGTCATAACTCTACTGATCTAACTCATAAATGAGAAAAACTACCACCAAAAGAAGAGCAATTTCAGTAATTTTCCAATAATATGCAAATCAAAGCAATATGATGAATATTGAGTTCAAAATGCTCATTAACAAATTGTGCACCTTGGTTTAGGGTTTAAGTGAAAGACCGTTTTGAAAGAGATAGAAGTCAATGAGTCTCTTGATTAGGTTTTGAGATAGAGAACCTAGTTCCCTTAGGTCCCATGTTTTAACATCAATTTACATTAATTTTTTCTTTTATTCCCATTTCATATGTGAAAGTTGCATAAATTTCATATTGATTATGTACTTATACATATGTGGGACCCGCTGTGGATGCATTTATTACCTCTATAATATGACATTTTAGGGGTCCAAGAGTGTTGTATTAACATTGTCACAGTCGTGGTATAGAGGTAGATTCTAACTAGAAAGTCTAGTTTACAAAATTTGTGTCATTATATCGAGGTTATCATATTATCGAGTGTCCTATTAAAGAGGTTGGACTATACTCCCGTTCCACACCACCTTGATTTCAAACCCAATGTGAGCCAACTCAACTAACCAACAAAAAAACAAAAAAAACAAATCAATGAATCAATGTAAAGAAGAAGAAAACTTTAAAAAAATAAATAAATGATCTTTACTTACTCTAAACTCCGTAATGTCAACCTCCCTATCATCATCCCTTCTCTTATATCCCAAAACCCTAGGGAAGGGACGCTCCTCCTTGTTGTCACGTTTCCCTCCCATATATCACAGGTTTTGACATGAAAATAGCCCGCCAAAGAATTTGAACCACACGCTCGCACACACCACATTGCCATCATTGCAAGTATGATCAAAATTGCAACTTTGACTTGTATTCCACAACACCCCATGCCCCACACTACTTAATTTCTTTTTATCACGCATCCATGTCACCACCACAAAACCCCTTGGCATCGCGTGCACTCGAGTTGCTGCGAGCATGATACTCCGGAGTTCAAAGTGTACCAGACAACCCCCAAAATACTCCTCAAACCAGCCACCCACCTTCACAACATCACCATAGAACGACTCATATTCAAACTAAGCTCCTAGCATCCCACAGTTACATCCCACATGGCCCCACAAAACGAACGCACAACGCTAAGTAACAACATCATGGCCACCACACAACTGTAGTGACAAGGGAAAAAAAAAACTTACCCAAAAACAAAAACAACACAAATTACTTAAACCTTGTCACACTTTTGGTGCAGATTCACTGTAATAAGTCTTACATTCAAGGACAAGCGTACTCGACTCACTACCACCACATGTGATCCTCCCTTCTGGAGATCGAGATCTAATTTCAAGTAAGTATATATTTAAAAAAGTCTCCCATATATAATTCTAGAAGTAGTAGTAGTAGTAGTAGTAGTAGTATGGTAGTGGCCTCTGGGGCCGAATAAATCGTCATGTGGGATGCGATCTATAACTTGGATCTCACATGTGACCCCACGGCCTCGATCAGGCCTGTTATTTTTAATAAGCATCTGCAGGCTAGGGGACTATAATAGTAAATGCAAACCACCTTGCCAGTGTTTTGGGTTGAGAGTGTGTGTGTGTGTGTGTTTTTTTTATCTATACCTTATCTTGTCTAAGTTAAGTTGAAGCTAGCTTTTCATGGGCCTCATCGGTCATGCTTGCTTTAATTTCCCTAGCTAATAGCGTTGAGGAGCTTCCTTCTTCTTCGTTCTTATTATAAGTAGTAGTCGTAGTTGTAGTAGTAGCTTGGCAGCTAGCTAGCTAGCTAGGTTGCGAGGGTGGACACATGCTCGAGGTCCCTTCAAATATGCCTCCAAGTACGATAATCATGCGAACTTCAACGAAGATCATGGGTACCCTCGAAATATCGTTTCGATCACTACCCCTTTTCACATGGCATTCTCGACATTGGGAACCACGTTGCTTGCAAAAATGGGTAATGTAATCGTTTCCACTTCAATCTATATATAGATATACGTGTGTGTATAGGTTGTGTGAAGTGTGATTCAATATTTTATACGAAATGAAATGTCAATTCATGACATGTTAAGCGTTTGTAGAATTTGTTGCTATTGGTTATTCAAGGGTTAAATTGTCAATGATCGACAGCCGCTCAACACCGATCACTTTAGGCGCACCTATATAATCACTCGAGAAGGTCGCATGTACGTTTTTGAAGATTGACCGGTCTAAAAAATATGAGGTTTTGTGAGCTTGATTTCTCATTCTTGCGACATTAGAGCATCCTCAGTCGGTCTAGGTAAAGCTCACTGCAAACCAAAACCTATCTTTTGACTGACCTAAAATTAGAAACTGAAATTACCATCATTAGAAGCACACCTAAATAAACGTGAGATATTTCTCAAGAAAAAAGAATTGTAAAAATTTGACGTAGGTGAAATCCCTCATTGAAAACACCACATTTTCAAAATTTAGAGGGAGTGCACCAAATCTTGCTTTAAAATGGAAAGATCCTCCCACACTCCCTCCAAATTTTTGACATTTAGAGGGAGTGTGGGAGGATCTGTCCATTTTAAGCAAGATTTGGTGCACTCCCTCTAAATTTTGAGCAATTTTAAGCAAGATAGGTCTTGGTTTGCAGTGAGCTTTACCTAGACCGACTGAGGATGCTCTTAGTTGCATGCCAGATTTGGTAAATGGGTAGGATGTTTTTTTTAGGATTTATTGCACACTAGGGGAGACGAAACCTCCTAGAAGCAAGTACAATAAGCTTTCTCTTTCTTATATGGACCTAATGTGGGCACCTCCAACTGGACAAGAACAATTTATGATTGTCGAAGGTTGTGATTTTGAGTTTCACAATCAAAGTAGAGATACAAAAGTGATAAGAAAGCAAACTCAAGATTCCTCTTATTCATCAAACGATCACACGGGCCATTCCAATTACGTCAACTAGATGTTGAACCTACAATCGTGTCCATATTTTGAGCACGTAAATTTGACGGCCTCGTCGTAACACATACACCTTTTGCAGTGACCTTGTCCTGATTACATGCCTTGTCATATACCACTCAAACATAGGCACCCAATTATGAAAAAGCGACCACATAAGGCCCACACACCTCTCTACCTTAACACTTATAATGCCTCCGGTACGATATTATGTGAGCTCAATGAAGATCACGGGTACCCTTGGAAAATCGTTTTTGGGTACCCTTTTCGCATGAAATTTTCTTGGAGTTGCTTTGTGAAGGAGAGAAGTGCAAAGAAGGGAAGAAGGAAAAAAATGGGTGAGCAATAAAAGACTGCGGTGGTGTATATCATTGTGTTACTTTTAGCCGGGTGTTAAAAAAGTGGCTCACTTGATTGGGGGTTCTTGTACCCCAAATAATGGTTTGCTGCGACTTGGGATGATTCGGAATCGAAGGAGACCGAGTCTTGGAGTCGAAGTTTGAGTCACGGTTTTCCCTTGTCAGGATCATCAGAGCCGGGGAATCGCAATCATCTGGAATTTTTGATCTCATCACTCACTCAGTCACTCACTCAGTCACTCACTCACCCACCCGCCCCCTCCGTGATTGAAGCTGCCGCTTCTTCTACTCGACAAAACTCCGACGTCAAACTAAACTACGACATGTCAATGTGAGAGTTACAAAAAATTTTACTCTACCGACCGCAGGTTTTTGGTTGTCGATCCTTTCCGAATCGTAATCAAAATGGTGTTTGTTTCCGCATTTTTCCTCTCGTTACGAGTCATAACGGATGGTTGGAATGGACAAGTTTTTTCCCAGTGCATATTCCATTACAACGTTTTGGAAATTGATCTCACAAATTTACTTCGCATTGGAAGTTGAAGTTGTTGCTTCTTCTACATGGCAAAACTCCGACGTCAAACTAAACTACGACACGTCAATGTGAGAGTTACAAAAAAATTTACTCTACCGACCGGAGGTTTTTGGTTGTCGATCCTTTCCGAATCGTAATCAAAATGGTGTTTGTTTCTGCATTTTTCCTCTCGTTACGAGTCGTAACAGATGGTTGGAATTAATGGACAAGTTTTTTCCCAGTGCATATTCCATTACAACGTTTTGGAAATTGATTTCACAAATTTACTTCGCATTGAAAGTTGAAGTTGTTGCTTCTTCTACATGGCAAAACTCCAACGTCAAACTAAACTGCGACACGTCAATGTGAGAGTTACAAAAAAATTTACTCTACCGACCGGAGGTTTTTGGTTGTCGATCCTTTCCGAATCGTAATCAAAATGGTGTTTGTTTCTACATTTTTCCTCTCGTTACGAGTCGTAACGGATGGTTGGAATGGACAAGTTTTTTCCCAGTGCATATTCCATTACAACGTTTTGGAAATTGATTTCACAAATTTACTTCGCATTGAAAGTTGAAGTTGTTGCTTCTTCTACATGGCAAAACTCCGACGTCAAACTACGACACATCGATGTGAGAGTTTTAATTTACCGACTGGAGGTTTAGGGTTGTCGATCCGTTCCGAATTGTAATCAAAATGGCATGTTTTTTGCATTTTTTTCCTCTCGTCACCAATCATAACGGATGGTTGGAGTGGACAAGTTTTCTCCCAGTGCACATTCCATTACAAAGTTCAGAAATTGAGTGCACAAATTCACTTTGCATTGAAAGTCAACAACGATATATGAAAATAACCAAACATGAGATTAGTTGTAAGATTCGACCCAAAGGGCGAGGTTTTTTGTTGAGTCCCCACTGATCTTGGACAACATGAGGGGATTATGGTAAGAAACTTGGCCGCCATAAGTTTGCAACTGAAATTATGTCATGAGTTACTCTCGTACACTAAGGTAGAAATACCATAACCGGTTAACTACCCTCTACCCGTGCAGTAGACTTCCGTCAGAATAGTGAAGTGCCATTTCTAAAACCGATCATTGTGAGGTTGGCAACTTCAATGCGTGTACACTTAGTTTAGCCAAATTCCAGTCGTGTTTAATGTACTCATGAGTCAACCAGTTTAGGTGATGTTTTGTATGGAAATGAGGAGTATCGTGTTCGGTGGAAACGAGAATGCAGTGAATGAGTAGGGGGCTTGGCAACTTTCCACTTTAAGAAATTGTAGAATTTTTTGTATAGGGAATAAAAATATGAAACAACTTCCATTCTTCATGAATTCTTCTCTTCTATCTTGGAAAATCACCTCATGTTTTAGTTTTTTTTTTTTTGAGATAGATGGCCGACACGCCAACACCACAACATAGGAGACAGTTGACCACCTGACAAGTTTTTTGTCAAGTAGAGAGGAGATTTCACAACCGGGAATTGAACCGCCAACCTCTTCCTTCAGATTTGGATATCTCTCCACCATCATCCAATATTTTAAGGTCATCTCCGACCATAAAAATTTTCTCATGATTGTAAGACGATATACCTTCAATGCGAATCACCTTATTTTCATGGGTAATGGTATTTCTACCTTACTTTGGGATCTCGGAATATTGCAAACACCGTAGTCGAAAATAGGAAAAATCATAAAGATATTCTTCATACTGCATTGTCACATAAGGCACTATAAGATTGGTGGGGCACATGCTAAAGAGCAAGACGATGGGTCACCTTGCTTTTCAAGGAGTTTGACTTCCAAAATTTGGTGTCTAAGTTAGTAGCCTGGCCTAGGAGCCATTATGGACTGAGATGCAAGCATCCGTATTGCATCATCACCATTGCGATCTGGCCCACCATTGCATTTTTTTAGTGTACTTATCAAAATACATTGTCTAAACCACGTAAATGGTTTTGAAAATGATTTGATTCATAATTGAAAATGATACAAAATTCTAGGATGGCAAAAGGGTTATGGGACTGAAAGTACATCAAGATGTTGTCATAAAGGTTAATCGCTTGGAGTAACGGAGTGTAGTGGCACGAGTGAGATAGAAACCATTATTTATTTAATCGCTCAATTATTAGAAAGACTTGAGACTGTCTAGTACATTGATCATCATTTATAGGAGCATGCTCATGTGATATCGTCATATAAGCATGTTTATTGTTATTATTGTCCTCATTACTTGCAACATATTATATAATTGGTGAGGGACAAAGGGTTGAAAACAATAACAACAACCACAGACACCCACTACCATGACCTTCAAAGGAGATTGAGAAATAACCCCCCTGACTAACCCGCTAGTCTTCCACCATCACCACCAAATTACCCATGCGGGTGATAATCTCCTTTACTCTTAGATGCATGAGAACCCACAACAATGTTTCAAATGTATCTTTCCTTTGAAGGTGAACTTTGAATTCTCGTTCTCTTTTCTTGCACTTTGACTAATTAACTTCTACACCGTCACAAGAGAACTGACCATAATCATCTATCAACGGCTCAAAGATACGGACCTTGAAGTGGTTAGAATCATTAAACATTTATTTGCTACAAAATATATCAAATTGAGGTGAGTAACAAGGCCAATGACATGAATATGTTTGGTATTTCTCAACAAGCTATAAATTTTCCGTATCTTTAGACAATCCTATCAAAGACCAAGCGATTTTGATATACTTTAAAGCTCAATTTAGTTTGTGGGAGGAAAATGCTTCCAAAGTGATTTGGTGGAGGTCGATAACAATGTTCCTTATTTCAACTTTGTTATTAGCTACCTTCTACTACTTGGATTCACGAGGTTGAAATCTTTGTGCGTCGTCAATTACATCAAAGTTGCAAAGATCAACCCCTCATAGTTCTAAAACCAATTGAGATTGTTACAAATTATCAAAGTCCACTAAGAATGAGTCGATCATTTGAAGACCACATAGACCCTCCCTTGTAATCATGTTGACTACTGAACGTCGAATGGTTGACAAATTTTGTGCATGTATTCAATCTCTTTCAAACACACTTGTCAGTTTCGTGTCCATTCTTAGATGTGCACCTAACCACTCACCACTCAAATGTAACCACCCACCCCGTTTTTAGGAGATAATTAACCGAATTAGGCACACTAATTGTTGGGCTACCCAATTTGGCTAAAGTATCATTTAAGACCTAGATGTGAGCGTCCAAAGTCCCACATCAACACCATCACCATTGCAATTTGGGTGTTTGCTAGTATATCAAAATACATGGCAATTACAAGCGACAATTGTCATTCATATGAGAGCCCGAGTTAATTGAAAACTGTTGTTTGGGAAACAACTATTGTTGTGGCCTAACAACTTTTTTTTCTTCTTAATTCTGTCACTTTTGTCGGGGTTGTGAAAACGTGTCAAACGCAAAGGCTCGAACTGTGTTCGGGGAGGTTTTTGAGCATAATCGGTCAAAATCCTAGTGTTTCCAAGTCCAACCGGTTACGTGTTGTGATCTTTCGGTTTTTTTCTTTAATGATTTTAGGTGTATTCCACGGATGTCTTTAGAATGATGGGTAATTTTTTTTGAAGTCTTAAACTTCAACCGGTTCATCTGTGATTAACTTACTGATCAATTCTCTCCATTCATTGGGTTTGAACTACACTAAATACACCCTAAAACTCCGTAATATCAACTCCCATAATGTCACTCACTCTCTAATATCCCAAAACCTCTACTATCTCTAACATGATATTTAGTGTCATATGATATTTAATGTCACTATGGTAACTTTTTGGATGACACTTCTTATGAGTAAGTGAATAAACATTCTCATGGATGGTGGATGATGAAGTTCATCCGTTGGCCAAAACCCTACCTTCTCTTGTCAGCAACTTGTGATGAAATATTGTCATGGAGGATTGTAATTTGGATGAAAGGTCACTCACTAAGTGACCATAATTGCAACTCTGTAAATCTCTAATCCCCCAAAATGTTTACAAGGAATGATGAATAACGTTGGGCTAACATTTAGTGTTGGTGACACTATACCGTGGTTTACAATTAGTATTGAGCAACACAATTGGAATCGGTGACACTAAATATCATATTTAGTGGAGTGAAAAACGAGCCAGTCTCAGCTTCAATTCCGCATAAGTATTGAATACCTTGCAAATCGTGCAGTACTTTTTGTGCTGTAAATGCGGCCTGGTCATTAATTCCGTCAATTAGTTTTTCAACCGCTAGTTTCAGATGAAGCGGTTGAGTTTGAGATATAACCCACCCCATCTTTTTAGAGGAATTTATGGAATATACCTCGGATTATAAAAACAATCTATTGTCAAATTCGTAAAGAAGAAATGAAAGATCACAACATGTAAGTTAACCGGTTGGACTTGGAAACACTCGGATTTCAACCGATTATGTGTGAGTATTTCGTCTTTCTAGTAAATTACAAGGAACTTAGAAATGTGATGAGGATATATATGCTTTGCGAGCAATGCACTATTAGAAACCTCCCAAATTTGGTTGGAGATTGGAGTGTGCTTTTGGGATGCATTTTAGTTCTTAAAAAGGCATGAGGGGCCAAGCTTGCTTTTTAGAAACATGTTACAAGAAAGAGGTAAGAGGAAAAGGGGGGGAGGGGAGATCTAAGGGTTTCTTGAGAATTAGGGTGAGTGAGCGTTATTCGGTTTGTTTTTTCATGTTATTCAACTTCTAATTATTTGATTTACACAATGAAACTTGTGTTGCATCAGCAAATCTACAATGAAACATCACCTAAAAAAAAATTATACCTCCCTTCACTTAGTTATAATTACCATAAGTGCATGTTTGTTGGTTCTTTAGGTAAATATATTGGTTCTTCCTATAAAGTTCATTATTGAGTATAGAGCAATGAATAAAATTTGGAAGATGTATTCCAATCCCTTTTGCGCATGTGTCTTTATGGTGTTTTTTAGTAATAAAAAAGTATCCCCACCTAACAACACACCAATCACATATAGATGTTCAATTAAAAAAAGGTAACTGAAGAACACCCAACAAGGGTCGAAGGTTTAAGCCTTCTTTAGGGTTACAATTACCCTTGAAGGCTCAACAAGTTCAATGAATCATGCCTCGATGGTTGAATTCAATCAAATAGACGAACATTTTCACTTTAACCTACATTTCAATGCTTTACAATTGAAATCTTCAAGGTACTTAATGTTGCTCACATCCTAACAAATAACCAACCAAATCAAACAAAAGTACGATCTAGACTATTTCTTATAACATTTGATGATTCACTTTACCTCAACGCATCCAAAATGTAAAGAGCAAAGGGTCTCACAAATCATTATACTCGGTCACAATCGGCTTAAAAAGGGGCACACAAATTGAGTGCTTGAATCAATTATACACATAGAGATCTCATACGGAAGTTTGTTTGTAGACTTTGAAGCTCTCTATGGTTGCTAAAAGCTCATGTAGTATACATAAAGTCGCGTTCCTTACAAAAAAATGAACCGAGATGATAGAGGACCGTCTTCACAACGGACAACCGTCGTCATTTTGCGTTCCTTTTTCTTGTGCAAGTCAAAGTCAAGAGCTCATGTTGGACAACTCATGCAAAGATTGCATCTAGCGAGACGGTGAGTCACCAAATGAGAAGACATGATGGTTCCTTCATATGTGTACAAAGTTTCTACTACAATCATGCCGCGTTCCAAGTGGAGTCAATATATTTTTGGGAGCCTCATAATTTGGTAGACGTTGAATAGCATCAATCAAATAAGTGCAAAGGGGTGTAGGTGATAGGGATGAAGGTTCTCCTCTCTACTTGACGGAAAACTTGCCGGGTGGTCAACTGCCTCCTGTGCTTTGGCGTTGGCCTGTCACCTTTCTGTCTCAAAAAAAGAAAAGAAAAAAGGATGAAGGTAGAAAATTTGACGTAAAGACTTATCAAGTCGTGTGTGTATTCTTTGGACGGCCATGACCACATCAACCAAGTTGAAGTAAACGACGTATTGAATTATCAAGGTCGTCAATGCAATTTTTAAAGTGGTGAGAAATACCTATTGCATTTTTTTTTCAAAAATGGTCGTTTCGTTCCTTTTTTGGGGGGTATTCTTATGCTTCTTCTTTTTATGAGATATTTTAACTAATGTTGCGTACTACGTGGAGTTGCACAATGCTATATATTTTTATTATTAATGTAAATAGTTATATAGTAGTGCATAATTCCAAATTGTAAGCGACACTAAATACAACTTCTAGTATAGTGATAATATTGAAATTTACTAGAGCTTAATTGAGTACAATATATATGAAAACAAGAGAAGACCCAAGGAATGCATAAGATAGGAAGGAAGAGAGAGGTTGGAGGAGGGATGATGGGAGGGAAGGATTTTGCGTTTTTAGTTACTTGCTTTTGGTGGATTTCATGTAGTTATGTTTCCCAATGACGATGCACCGGCCTCTATTGAATTATCTTTCTCTAGAACATTGAATGATATTTTGTTAAAGAGAGGTCCACTAATGCAAACAAATGTGAATAGGTTCATACATACTACATAGAAGTTGAAATCATACAATTTATGGAACTTTGAGTTCCTACTTTTTGATAAAGTGCCATGCTCCGACTTCAAGGAAATGAATGTTGAAATTTGCAAACCCCAAATCTTATACTTTTGAATTAGTAGAAAGGAGGTTGTAAGCAAAATTAGATATATGTGTGTGTCTTCACATCAAGTTAAATGTTACAACTTCGTCTCATTTTCAACCATTTTTTTAATTCTTCCACAAGATTTAACCCTAAAATAGAATAGAGCGTCTTGGGGTTCATGCTAAGTTACATAATTATTTCTATATTATGCATCTAATTTAAGTTTGAGTGGGGGGTGAGGCTATATCTAGCTATGCCAACAACAACGCGTTTAAATCTAGCGATCAATTCCTTTGATGTTGAATCGTAGTCCAAGTTTTGTTGTAAATTATTGATGGGTGGATGGACATGCAAATGAAATCATTGATTCTTTGTGACAATACATAGCATATGTAAACGCTCCTGACTAAAGAACATGGAATTTTTTTTCTTCTTCATAACATTTTTAATGATAGAATCACAAATATCTTCAAAACTTGAGTGTGGTTGGTGCAAGCTTTTCATCCATTGAATGTGATAGACTAGAATATCCTTGAAAGATAATTTTTGTGTTATTGATTTAAAGGCTATATCTATATAGTCGGTTTCTCTAATAACTTAGCAACCTTCATGCAAGTACATATTAGGCTTATATTATAATTAATTAATCATAAATGAAGATTGCATAGGTTTGGGTTGAAATTTTCTAGGTGCATTGAACATGTAGGTTTCCGATGTATAAAAAGATGAAACTTAAAATGACAATTGATGAATGATACATGAAGAAATGTTAGCTCGAGTAGACTATGAGACATTCAAGTGTTAATATTTTATATGATATTTAACCCCAATTGTGCCCTAATCGTGATGATGCCTTTCCACCAGATTTGGCTTGAGTGTGGCAGGTTTGCACCTTTCCAAAACTATTATATTACCATGGCAACTTTGACACTAGCTGATCCATTATTTAAGTAAAACTCTCACATTCTACAAAAATATTGATGAAACCATATAATTGTTAGTTTACGTTAGAAGAACACAAAAATTAACATGCAAAATGTTGAAACTGCCATGGTACTATGGTAGTCGTAAAAAGACAAAGTGTAAAATGGCTCCCAATAACCTAAGCTACACTCAATGATTTGAAGTGCAAAGAAATAGGAAACTTGTTCTTCTAATGTGTTCCCTTGGAGCTTAATGACGAGCACCCCCCACCTTGGACTCGTGGTAACTTATTTTAACAAATAAAAGTCCAAAAAGTCAACTCAAAGCCTCCACTTTATTTCTACTAAAAGAAGCCACATGGCGTATATAAAACCAAGCTAGCCTAATCGGATACCAAAAAATTGATGTTATCATCATCTTTCAAGCTATATAGTGTTATTTGTTATAGTCCACACAATCATTGTGGACGTACTAGGTCAATTGGACCATCCAACATATCGAGGGGCTAGCATAGACAACCCTAATTGTTCTAGCTACGGTTGTTAAAAAAATGTCCACTATTTGTTTTTCTTTGACCATATTTCAACATTATAACCCTGCAAATGCTATTGTGGGAGTCCACAAGTCACAAAGAAAGACATTATTTATATGGACCAAATATAGCTTCAATATCCACAAAATGCTCCACAACAACGGAATATTAGCCAACGCCAAAAGGTGTCCATTCATAACAAAGACATCAAAAAATGAATAGGAGATAGGAGCACTCAAAGCTACACTAAATATCGTACTCAATGTCACACAATGCTATGTCTTTTTAATCTATTGATGTATTTATTTACCAAGTAAAGATGTTGATGTCCTATATTGTTTAGACACCCAATTTGACATTTGTTGACAAAAGAAGAGAAAGAGATATACATTAAATAGTTATAGGATTGCATGATTCCGAATAGTAAGTGACACTAAATATATTCTTTTATTGTAGTACTTATATGAGCCCCCAAAATGTGAGTATTAAAGTAGTTGTGAGTGCGTCCAACATTGAATCAAAATTCCCACATTGTCCTCTTAGGAACTTCACCCATTGACTAGTATTTCAAGGGCTCTATGAGTCTGACATTAGCACCCATATTCTAGACTCCAATATGTGAGTTAATTAGAATTTGGTTGTTTATATAAAAGCTAAGGTACGTGGGTCCTATGCAGTCACTCTTCTTAATTGCGCACCAATATTTGAAAGGTCCACGATAAGGATTCCAATTGAGAATGTTCACCAAAAGACATGTGTTATGATGAGATTGGAATATGTGCTCAAAATGCATAATCCATTGTATTTCAATTATTAACAAGTTTGGGAGGGACTATGTGATCATTGAAGTAGAAAGAGAAACTTCATCTGGACTTTTACAACTCCGAAACATGCCAATGATGAACAATTTTGGTATGACAACTGCCTAGTCATCGGTAGAAGTATATGACATCCGCCTACTCATTGCCCTTAATTAAGTCAAGAAGCGCCCACCTACAAAGAGGAGCCATTGAAATGACAACCTCCGACCTTCCCCTTCAACTTTGTTTCTATTTGAAACAAAGAGCCGATGAAACATAAATTCCACACAATCTAGCTCTCAAAGTCGATTTTTTTCTTTTTAAAAAGAATCGTCCCTGAGTTGCTTGATTGTTGAAATAGAAGACTAGACTACCTTACTAAGAGCATCCTCAGTCGATCTAGGTAAAGCTCACTGCAAACCAAAACCTATCTTTTGACTGACCTGAAATTAGAAACTGAAATTACCATCATTAGAAGCACACCTAAATAAACGTGAGATATTTCTCAAGAAAAAAGAATTGTAAAAATTTGATGTAGGTGAAATCCCTCATTGAAAACACCACATTTTCAAAATTTAGAGGGAGTGCACCAAATCTTGCTTTAAAATGGAAAGATCCTCCCACACTCCCTCCAAATTTTTGACATTTAGAGGGAGTGTGGGAGGATCTGTCCATTTTTAAGCAAGATTTGGTGCACTCCCTCTAAATTTTGAGCAATTTTAAGCAAGATAGGTCTTGGTTTGCAGTGAGCTTTACCTAGATCGACTGAGGATGCTCTAAACTTGCATCACCGTCATCATCCACTAAATGGTCCCCAACTTGCATGAATATCTTCCTCACGTTGAATTCGTCCTCTCCATGCTACAATGCAAACATTCTCCTTTAGAAACCATCTCCGGTAGCATGCAATCACATGGATATACTACGGGAGCCCGTGTCATGAAGAACATGTGTTTAGCAAGCTCACATCATTCATCAAACTTATAATACCTTCACACTTCAAAGATTGCATAGACCACGACAAGTTTGAGTTGACCAAAAAGAAAACATTGAACATGGTGTCTGATCAATTACATCATTCACTTCGAATCTACGACCTACATGTGTGAACTTACGACCTATGAGGACCCATCCAACCTACCTCCCGTAAACGGCCCCTCAACTCCCTCATACCACCACTGCCACACGAGGGTGGGCGATAAATTATCCCCAGATTCGATCCACCAGCATCCACAATGACCATCTCCCACAAGCTCGGTGGAGATGCCAGAAAGAACGGATCCAACCACCAAGCCCACGATTCTACCCTCTCGCCCATGCCAAACGCCAGGCCCAAGATGAGAAATGTTATGCACATTTATAAGTACTTCAGAAACAGACACTCAATTCACGCCGGCCCCTTTAAAAGGGCAGGTGTTTATATCTATCTATCTACTTCAGAAATATGAGTGCCAAAATCCTCCCACCAAATATTCGCAAATCTTAGCCATGGCCCACATAACACCATGGCCAAGATGAGCAACGTTATGACCAAAAAGGCTTCAATCTCTCTCTCTCTCTCTCTCTCAAAATAAAATAAAATAAAAGAGTGTCCACTTAGTTAAGCCGCGACTAAGTGCCTTAGTGTGAACCACTAACTCTTCAATAGCGTCTTCTTTTCAGGAACCAAAAATCCAGTAGGCGATTCAAGCAGTGCAAAAAGGGGTCAACCCTCGTTATATAACATAACATAGGCTGCCTCGATCGGAATAATTCCAGAAGCACAGTTCACGATACTTTCAAAGGCCCCAATCATACTGTTGACTTTTATATTTGGCTTAGCCACAGTAGAGCTTAACATATTAGTAAATGGAAATATTCATTCCAGGAGGAAGAAATTAAATGGAGGCTTCCACCATCTAAGTTAATTATTGCTGACCAATAAATTACGCCTCTAACTTATAACTTCAACTCACTGCGGCTCTCTCTCTCTGGTGGGATGGGGTGATATATATATATATATATATATATCATGACGATTTCAATTTGCGCAATTAAATCTGCAAAGGAAAACCACGTTTTAATTGAGCTTCAAATAAATTAATTTACTCCCGACCACAAGAACTTGACTTCATCATCATCATCAGTCTTTACCTGGAGCTTGAGATACTTACCTAATGAGATCTTGAAACTTTAAGTCGAGGAGTCAGTAACTCATTGCTTGTTGCACCAACTTTGTACATAAAATAATAAATAAATAATCAACATTGGCCAATCCGACGTGAATTTGAGTTCGTTGGTCTTACCTTGTTCAAGAATTTTCTTGGTGCAGGGTGGGGTTTATTGCCTACTTTGCGGGGGTGGGTTTCTGGCTTTCTATCTAATTAGGTGGTGGTGATTGTTGTTGTTGTTTTAAATAAATAAATAAATAGATGGTAAGTTGAGAGAAGATTTCACAATGGGAATCGAACCGCCAACCACTCCATTCGAAAATGAGTACCTCTTCACTATCATCTGGTAGTTTTAGGGTCATCTAGAATCACAAACTCTATAACTTCGTGCATCCGAATAATATGATCATAACATTACTCAACGGTAGGCTCTTGCACATTAGGGCTGAGAATAACATGGGTGTAACCCCTCCTTAATGTTGGGAATGTCCTCCAAAATGAGAAAATATTAACATGAGTATCGTTGAATCTGACACAATAACCAGATAGTCAGGTTATTTTTAAAACAAGTTTGACATTTTTTTGGGGGGGGGGGGGGGTGGGGGGAGCTTGCCCTCTAGGTTGTGGGTGGCAACCCATTTTGGTAGGGCGGTATTTGGCAAAGAATTCTCAAGCTAGAAATCATGGTTAGCCAACTCAAATGTTGCTTACTATAGCCTAAGGGCTTCCCTCCTCTTTTGGAAAGGAGTAGTGCCCATAGGCTTAGTGAAAGTTTTGATGTTATTATACGTAAGATATGTATGTGGGTGTTAATTGGTACATGTTTCTTGTTTCCCACCTTGCTTAGAGTATTAACATATGCATATGTTAGACATTGTGTCTCGCATTGGCAAATATATGATTTAAAATCAACATAAATTGGGTTAGAATTTTGGACATGTCCTTACTTAGTTATGGTTGTCGCAAGTGCAAGTGTGTTGATTCATGAAATGCACACGTAAGTCTTCCGAATTGTGTTGACTATTGAGTGTAGAGTAATCAATAATACTTGAAGACCAAGTCCAATATCCTTTAAGCATAAGTCTTTACGATGTAGGTCTTAAATATGCACTTACAAACATCAAATGAATGTACATAAATCCGTTAAGAATGTTAATCGAATTGCATCTGCATATCTTAGTTGATGCATATATTGTATGTAGTTTCTTGGTACACACATCCTCATAAGGTGTATGGCCATGTTGTTTCTTTAAACTCAATGGACCAATTTGATGAGTGGGTGGGATCGGGAACTGTCTCACCCAATGATCAATTGCAAACTACAAAGACTATAATCTTAAGTTTCCGAATATGTAGGCTTGAAATGCAAAAGTTCAACAAAAAGTCAAATGGAGATATTTTGCCTTGAAGAGGTGATCTCACAAGGGCCTTCCCACTCGCCTAGGCTAGACGCCACTTCTTTGAGTTAGGCCCTCGCCAATGTTACCCAAGGTTGAGAAGGCAATCAATTACCTCAAAATATTGTAGGTTTATTTCTTTAGATGTTTTGATTTCATACTTATTATTGATACTCACAAATTAGTCTTATAAAATAAAAGAAAAACCCCTTCAAGCGAAATAACCACAAACCTATAGAGGTCTATTTTTCACTGGACCCCCTTTACTTTGGTAACAATGATGTTGGGGGACCCAACTCAAAGAGGTGGGTATTTGGCCCTGGACCTCACAACACCTTGCTTCTCATTATGCAATTACTAGGCCATAGGATGCCTTGCTCTCGATTGGTTTGAAAACAAGCCCATGGTGTTAACTATTGAACCTAGACCAAACACCGTATCCTGACCATTTGGAGCAGCGCGTCCCATAAATCTAATCCTAATTCAAGTTATAAAGATTCTCATAAATTTTTTTTGAATCGAAAGAAAAAGGTCCAAGAATTTCACCCCACTTTCAAACTTAGCCTCCAATACAAGACACACCTTAATAGACTAAGTTTCGTAAGAGGGGGGAAAGAGGGCGACTTTGCGGACAACTTCAACTTCAATGAATTGAAACATTCAAATTTTGAGGTGTGAATTTCGAGCCAATTCAAGTGAAGTCGTTAACTTCAAAGTTAGTTTGAAGTTTGAGAACCCCCCCCCCCCCCCACAAACGCCTAACTTAATGAATGTGCGCTTTGAATATATAGAAGGGTCATATATATCATCGTGTCTTGGGAATGGAAGTTGGAGCAGTACAATTATTTGCACACTATAACTTATGCGGTCCTCGCGTGTAGGATTGTTATTGTGTCAAAGAAGGACTTAAAGGGAAGAAGAAGAAAAAAAAAAGGGGAGGAGGGGGGGGGGGGTGGAAGGAGCAATGCAATGACCTTTAGTAGGTCATTGATCCGACTTTCCAAGTTTCTTGGTGAATTATTGACTGGAAATTTCAAAATTGCAATTCTAGGATTCTCTTGGGAGTCACTACTCCCAACACTACTGGTGATTGATCTCGATCTCCATCTATCTAAATATTCATGCTCAGATCTACAGCACAACTTTCGAATCAAATTAATCACATGCCTGTAAGAAGAAGAAGAAGAAGTAATTAACTACTATGCATATATAACACGGGTGCTATTAATTGCCACTCTATTAATTTGCAGTCAATCGACATTTTTTGCAGTAGATTTATACCCAAAGCACGGCTTGAAACGCGATTATTCAGTGTCATGTGGTAGTTAATGCCACTATGGTAACTTTTTGGATGAAACTTCTTATGAATAAGTGAACAAATATTTGTCACGGGTGATGGATGAGTTCATCTCATCTGTTGGCCGAAACCCTACCCTGCCTTTGCTTGTATGGTGAAATATTCACATGGATGATTGAAATTTGGACCAAAAAGTCACTTGGTAAGTGTCAGTAATTGCAACATTGTAAAATTTATAACTCCCCCCCCCCCAAAAAAAATAAAATAATAATAATAAATTACAAGGAATGAGAAATGATGTTGGGTTAGCATGTAGTGTTGGTGACACTATACTGTGGCTTACAATTAGTATTGAGGAAGACAAATAGAATTGGTGAAACTAAATATCACAGTTTAGTGTAACTTTTGTTACCCATGGACTTACTTTGAATCATAAATTTCTTATACACCGTGACTCGAAGGTTCAAAAAAGGGTTATGAAGAGTGAATTTTGTATTAAATGTGTACAGTTGTGACAAAACATCGTGTCATTGATCCCTCTCAAAACAAAATCTAAAGTATGAGAAAGAAGAAGTAGAAGAAGTGATTATAATCCCAACTCTAAGTGAAACATGAAAAGAGTGGTTTGATTGAATGAAAACATCATTATCATGCCAAACAACTTCATGTTTGCCCGCATGTGCGTGTGTTTGTCTAAGTGTGTGTGTGTGTGTGTGAGGTATTTGAACTTGCAAATCAATTGTAAAACCAACATGAAACGGGTCCATGCAAAGGAAAATCTAAGAAGAGAATACGGTAAGTTATTGAACACAACAAAATAAGTATATAATGCCAATTGTAGATCCCTTGTGGTGTAATTGGATTTCTCAATAGTTTGTCACTTTGTTCCAAACCCAACATCAAGCTCGAATCCAATAAGATGGGACATATTCTATTGAGATCGGATGACATCATCAACCCTCGGAACAATTTTCAAGAAATTCAATGCCAACAACACATCCGAATTTCCCGGCCGATAGTGTTTTGTGTCTTCATTTGTTGGAATTAGTTAGCAACAAATAGCATAGTACCAAGGTCTCTCTCTCTCTCTCTCTCTCTAAAAAAATTCCATCAAAGCAAAATCTAGCAACCACATTTAGGACGGCTCCTAGGCCTTAATCCAAGGTTACCCTAAGACCGGCGGCAATGTGAGAAGGCCGTCATTGACTTAAACATACCTAGCTATGTGTAAACATTCCCAAACTTTGTGCATGTGGAACTTTAACAACTTCACTTGAGCTCACTCAAGACAATGAACGATGGGAACCGACTGCTACACTAAATTGTACTACTAGTGTAGGTTACCAATCGAAGCTACATGTCGCTATAATGTTTTTACCCCACACTATCATAATTTCACCAACTAAGTTATATCACATTCTTTAGTATGCATACTAACAATTCTAATTGTCTTGCTCAATTCTAATTGAAAGCCGCGGTATAGTGTCACCAACCCTAATTGTGAACCAAACATTAGTTGTCATTCCTTGTAAATTTTTATTTTATTTTTTGGTGGGGGGTGGGGGGTGGCATGGGGGGATTATAGAGTTACAGTGTTGCAATTACTGGAAATTACCAAGTGATTTCTCATCCAATTTTCAAATCATCCATGACATTATTTCATCACAAGTTGTAGGGTTTTGGCCAACGGACGAACTCATCCATCACCCATGACAATATTTGTTCACTTGTTCATAAGAAGTGTTAGCTGAAAAAGTTACCATAGCGACATAAAATACCATATGACACTAAATATCATATTTAGTGTACTAATGCTATTTGGCTTTATAATGATACTCTTAGTAAAATGTTAAAGCAATGTGTAACTCCAAATGGTGACCTACACTAATTAGACCCGAGGGGGAAATATATATATATATATAACATACACCAATGGAGTTTGAGAAATAAATGATTGAGGTTCAAGACTTCAAGGAAACTAACCATCATCTTAGAGGAATATCAAGAATATTCCTCATATTAGTAAAGATCGCAACATATAATTGGTAGGACTTGGAGACATTGGGATTTTGACCAATTATACCCAAAAATTGAGAGAGAGAGAGAGAGAGAGAGAGAGAGAGAGAGCCACTTCACATACGAGCCAAGAGTTGTGACCATGAAATTTTGAGAGCCCAAAAAAAAGTGTCCACAGGCCGTCCCAAGACACCTTCAAAGCCACGTAGTGTGGTCACAAACCCTCAAGTGTAGGGTGAAGTCGTATGTGACCATGCCCTCAACCAAATGCTATTTTAATGAATGCGGGTCCTCACACATGATAAAATAGGATAAATCAACGGCTATGAACGTTCGGAATGCCATGGTCTCCCAACGGTTTTGTGTTAGACCTACCTCCAAGAGGCGGTTTTTGAAAACAGTCCAAAGTGACCATGAAACACGATCCATTCGATGCCACGCAGGAATCTATGTCGACTTTACATCCATCTTGCATTCACATACTCACTCTGTCGGTCCCTCAAGCGTAGTGTGGAGCGAACTTGGACCAGCCCCACCTTTTCCACCAACGAGAGTGCTCGAAGTGTAACGGTCACGGGCTCGCAGTCTCGTGGGTGAAGTGGCCCTTACTCAAGGTAATTAGCACGGATTCCGCTCACGAAGAAGATTGGGGTAGGTGAATGACTCCTGTCGAGAATCTCACATGCTCCTTGGGGACCAAGACTAATAATAAAAAGTGGCCAAAGGCGGTTTCATTGGGACCACTTCACTTCACTTCACTTCACTTCACTTCATGGAGGCAAGGCAAGGGCCATCTTCCTCCTCAATGGTCCCCAATCGATTAATTGAAGCAACGGTTGATATATATATAGGAGAGGAGAGAGAGAAAAAACATGAGAGCTTAATTTTATTATTACGCGGTTTGAATGCAAGTTAGTAGCACAAGGCACACCCTCCTAGCTAGCTACCGCATGGCTTCATTGTGGCTCGCTCGCTTGATTGATTGACCCACGAAACCAACAAACAATTGAGAAATTTTGACTCCGTTGCAAGTGATGAAGGAGGTTTGAAGCATGGGAAGATTCAAGGGAGGCGGGGACGTGAGTGCATTGAGTGAGTGTGATTACTAACTCTTACCGAAATGGTGTGAAAGGGCCGTTAGAAACACGGCACCAAGTGGCTATGATGGATTTTTTATTTTTTATTTTTTATTTTAAAAAACAAGATGATAGAGGATTTCACGTGGTCATAGTGGGTGGTCTAATCCTTAGGAGTCTTTGGACACGGGACATAGTGTGAATGTGGACTTTAGACTTTAGACTGGGCGTAGTAATGTCTTTGATGAGCATTGCGAAATCGGGATTCACTAATGCAGGTTGTGATAGAAACAATATAAGTTGTTGAAGTAGGAAGTGTTTTTGGACATGGTTACTTCCACTCTCCCTTGAAACAATCACCCATTTGGGTTGTCTCGTTGCAAGGGTCAAGTGATCGTCAAACGCTATTCGTTTTTTTGGACGTGTAGGGTCTCTTCTCGTTTTCTTGTTCATTTTTTGACATGGTCGAATCTCGTGTTTTGATGATCTTGTGTAGAGTGAGGTGGGGGGATTGTCACTCATTTCTTCAACCAATGAGGGAGTCTGATACGCAGCGGTCATGGTCCGTGGTCGTTAATGTAAGCATGTCTTAATGTATGTGGATCTTATGTGGTCACTCTCCTTGACTCTTAAAGGCGCATCAATCTACTTCCTATGGTCTACGACGGTGATAGTGTGTACAAGCCAAAGTGATATAACACTCAAATTTTCACTTTGGTCTATGAGACTCAAATTATATTTGACACATTTATTGTGCAAAGAGGAAGTGGAGCATTGAAGTGGAAATAAATTGCATGTGACGATGGTGATAAGACACCGGGAGGGATCATCTTTGACAAAACTTGCCTCGGGTTTACATCGAGTTCGCAGCTTTAATCTAAAATTAAAGCTTATTTCATTTATGCGCACCGTGTATTGGCGTCAACTCTCTCTTGTGATTTGAATCTATAATGCCATTTGACAATCATTGATGCAATTGGAGGGATGCAATTTACATGCATGTTGTTTTTGGATTGGGTCACTTTTACATTCATGACTTATTATAGCATGCAACAAGTCCCCTTAAATGCCTCCATACGATGTTTTGAGGCCCAAAATGGACCTTTTTGGTCATTATGGGTTAATTGAACGCTTATGTTTGCACGGCATATGATAAGGCTTGTACTTAGGACCGTGCATCAAAAAGACATAATAGAAATGCATGTTACAATGAGATTGGATTTGTGTCAAAATATAGAAATTGTTCTAGACTCAATATTGAACACAAGTTGGGAGGGTATGTAAATATTAATGGATACGAGGTAGACTCCAATGGAACATACCCCTCTTAGCTCGGAATAGCCTGAGGAAATCTATTAAAAACAAGTGTACTTCTAAACCATTAACAAGTGTACATGCATATTATGAATATCTAAACCATATAGATAGTTGCACAAACTATAAGCACACAAAATTCTTATTCAACATCACGTTATTGCATGTTGAAGTACAATTGATCATATGAAACCATGTATGAAAGGTGTTTAAACTAATGAATAGTTTATGCGGGAAACCTCGTCCAATACTGATATTATAACATATGGAAACACGATACTTGCATACTAAGGGCCGGTTTACACTACGGTGGAGAAGGCCTCCGGTCAGTGTTCAAGATTGAAGTCTTCAATGCCCTTCAAACGCGATTTGGCCCTTCAAAATATACCTCTCTCAAAACAACCCTTCAAAATGCAACCCCAAACTCAAAATGAAAACTTCACTTGACGTCCTCAAATTTTTTACACCCGTCAACACTGTAGCACTACAGTGACGAGGAGGTCGCTACAGTGACAACCTCAACACCTAGCAAATGATTCATTCAACATCGATCTGACTTGGAATTCAACTTTTTAGGTCTTGCAAAAGATTGGAATCCAACCCTTTCTTTGGTAAACATTGAGTCAGTGTTGTAGTGTGATGTGATTCAATCAATGTGAAATCAGTGCTGATTTGAAATCCCGTGCAGCTTTACAGATCCATTCGGTGAGATGGTTATCCCGTGGCTTGGTCATGGAGAGATTGGTATTTTGTATGCCTGCAATTTTAGAAATTTGGGAGGTTGAAGAACCCACATGGTACAAGGATCTAACTTCTCTTCAGTTCCAATTTTTCATTCACATGCTAGCTGATATATTATCAGAGTTGAATAAGGTCAATCGCAAGTTTCAGATTGATCTTGTAGATATCACTAGGATAGCTTCTACGATTGATGTAACAATTAGCTTGTTTTGTAGACACTATCTGGGTGTAAGTTTTGGCCTGACAACCAAACACCTAGGAAAGTTTCTCCGCGAGGTGGTACCCAATGGGCAGATATTGTATGTTGATAGTTTTGGGTGTGAAAAAATGCATATCTTGCATTATGATTCCATGCCCGAGTGTGACGTAGGAGGCTCATTGGAGGCATGCATCATGTTGGGGAGGCAGTATGTGCAGAAGATCATCGATTCACTCAATGTGTCGCAACCCTTGCTAAGCCCCCTTGACAATCTTGCCAATTTTCAATTTTAGCAAAGGTTACGAGCGCTAACCATTCGCATTCCGCCATGCTAATGGTTAGCTCCTCCTACCCCGGACCTTATAGTTCATAGGAGGGAACCAACCCTCCTACTTTGCTTTTGGGACTCACCCCTTAATCGGTAACCATTCCTTAGATGTGGACTTCCATCCATGGAAGTCCAATCCTATGTTGATCATCGCATTGCCGGAGCAACACTACAACAACCCGAACCATACTAGGCAACTATGGCCTCACAATGGGCCAATGCTCATGGACGCCTTGCCGTTTGGCCTCGGGTGGGTGAGGCCACACCACCTCACCCATATAAGCCTCTAGGACTTCACGCGGGGCCCCTACCCCACCGTCAACCAACCTCTTGTCTCTCTACCAAGAGTTGGGGCCAAGTGGACATTTCCCTTTAGCTGCTGGGCCTAGAACCCCCCCAGCAGCTTCAGACCATCATAACTTCCTTGTATGATGTCCGATCAGAACAACCAACCACTTCATCTTCATCTACGCTTCACGTAGATGCCGATGGACTCCTCACTTGCCCCATTCGGGCAAGTCTTGGGGAAGTTATGCCTGTTTGAACCTTGGCAGTCCCGGGAATCACTCCCAGGCACTGCTGTACCAGGGCGCTGTCCCGGGACAGCGCCCCACTCAAATGGCCATAACTCCTAGCTCACACCTCCGATTGAGGTGTTCTTGAGCTTTCTAGAATCACCACGCCATGAGCTACGCATAACTCATGGCCTTACCCTTGTGCCTCCTAATCTTCGTGGGTGGGAGGCGTTCCCAACGCCCGGGGCCCTCACCCACACTAGGATCACTTGGGCCCTCTCACCAACGGCGCCACAAGTCCCGGGTGTCACTCCGGGGTCCCCCTTGTGCCCATGGTGTTCCGGGCACTCCTCATGGAGAGGTGCGCGACACAATGATCGATTTCCTGACTTGTCCATTTTCAATGCGGCTCGGCTTTTTAGCCCGAAGCACTATCCCGTAGATGAATTGGACAGAGGGACATTAACGGAACAATGGTTGAACCGGTTGGTGACACATTTCCGTTGGAGCGATGACCTTGTTAATCAATGCAATGCGGAATTGCTAGAATTCGTGGAGATGTTATGTTCCGTTTGTGAACGCCGAAGTATGCAAGAAGCTTGGGTTTTTTGTGGCAATGACTGGGAGTTCATGATTAATTGGCCAACTATGATGTCGCTATGGCAAGCCATACTTGTGATCCCAACTAGCACTGCTGTTTGTGAGCGTGGTTTTTCAAAGCAAAATTGGGTTAAGAGTGAAAGGAGAACTAGACTCAACCTTGACACACTAGATGCTTTAATGAGGGTTAGTCTAAATGGGTTAGGAGTTGAATTCATGGATTGGGATAGTATTTTTGAATCTTGGAAAATTGGCACAAGAACCAACAAGCGTAGGGCATTATCACTAGAAGAGGTGGAGTTAGATGGTTGATTCTTAATTCTTCACATTATATTGGAAGCATGCACCATATAAATCATGCATAAGTTTAATATGAGTTTTTTTATATTTTATTTCTATATTACTGAATTAACGTCTTGAATTTGAACTAGCCCTTCAACCGAAGGGCTCGAATTTTAGAGCCCTTCAAAATGAAACTCATATGAGGGCTTCAATCTTGAACACTGCCTCCGGTCGGTCAAGAATGCTTGGCCAAGACATGGTTATATGAGGCAAATGGTGGATGTGCCGGAGAAGAATTAAAGGCAATAAAATATTTTTATTGAGTTGGGCTTCTCCGGCCTCTTGAGGCTGGACAAGAAACTCCTCCTCCGGAGAAGCCCAACTCCAAGAAGTGCCGCCATGTAGGCGGCCATGTCATTTTATCATCCATGAGAAAAGTTCACCACCATTGTTTTCTTCACCTAGTGTAAACACCCACCGGTCAAGAGTTGCATTTTCGACCAATCACAATGAAGAAACGCCCTTTTTTTCATAACTAATATCACCCCAACTTGAAAAGCATGAGAGCTCAACAACCAAATGAGTGGAGGATTGATGTGAGTAATGGAATGTTAACAAACACATGTTGCCCAAGTGTTGAGCTTTCAAGTCCTTCAAAACACAGTGAGCCTCCTAAGTTAGCTCATGAAGCTCCAGGAGAAGGAAGGATTTTGACACCCACAAACATACCAAATAACAAATACATTGGAGATGATATATAATCTACTCTTCAAATAGGATCAGTATCATAGATAACACAAAAGCAAACTTAAGTACTTTCCTTTCACTTAAGATGACCTTCTGAAATCAAACTCCTATACTTACAAATGATGTAAATGTGAAGGTAAAACCTGCATATATACCAACAAATATATTTTTTCATGTACAAATTTCATGTCTGCAGATACCCTGCAAGCAGTTTAGATTCTTGCCTTTCTAAAATTAATTAATACAAACACCTCATGCCACTACTTTTTAGAATTGCAACATGATCAATGTCAGAAATTCAATTATTACACAACACCTTCTTATCTATCAAAGACCGAATTTACAACCGCAACCTAACAAATTAAGATAAGTTGATAGTATAACACTAAAATATACCTACCTACTTACTCCTCCTTCTCACGTACGTGGACAACCCTAACGCATGTGGACGAAGTGTTTGGAATGACATTATAAATTTCATCCAAATTGATGTCACCCAAGGCAAGTACGAAAAAAAAAAACACTAGTTTTCAACGCCCCGGGCTAGATCACATCTTCATTCGGTTGCGCCCCGCCCTTCCCACGTCTCCTTCACTGCCCGGTCTTCCCACCCGGACCTGCGTGGGAACTCTTCCCCATTGGGAACCAATGTGACACTTAAGCCATTACGCGCCCGGTCACTTAAGCCATCAAGCTCCTTGACCATGTGAAGGAACTCCTTCAATCAACTTGGGAATAATGAAAGTGATGTCAACTCGAGTCTTTGTAAAATTAACCAGGTATTGTCACATTGGTTCCCAACGAGGAAAAGTTCCCATGCAAGTGCAGGCATGAAGACCAGGCAGTGAAGGAGGCATGGGAGGGGCGGGACCCAACTGAATGACAACGTGATCTAGCCCGGGCCGTTTCCAACTCACATGAATTCCCCACCCACACTCTTAAAGAAGTCGGCTCTCCCGGTTCATTGGTAAGGTAAAAGCGGTTTCTTGTAAAGAAGGGAGGCGGGGGGGGGGGGGGGGGGAGGAGGGGGCTGGGGCAAACCTATATGTACACTAGTTCCTTGGAGGCAAAGGTTTAGGCATCCAACAAGGAACGAGTGTATGGGTTGGTTCGCCAAAATGGGGGGGGGGGTGACGAGTGAGGATCAGTGCCCGGGAAGTGTTTGGGCATAGTCAATCAAGATCCTAGTGATTCTAAATCCAGCCGGTTACATGTTGACATCATCTTCCGGTTTTGTTTTATTCATTTGGAGCATATTCCATAGACTCCTCTAAAACGATCGGTAGACTTTTCCGAAGTCTCCAACTTCAACCGGTCATTCCTCAAACTCAACCGGTCATTCCTCAAACTCAACCGGTCCATGTGTAAGTAACCACCGGTTCTTCCCGGACATAGGTGAGGATAATAAAAAGAAGTTGGGCTGTAAAAGGGAGTGGGGATATTGGGGTGCCGTGCGGGTGGGGAGGGGGGGGATGCATACTATATATATATATAATGGAAGGGGGGCTAGGGTTAGGCGGGCGTCAGCAGTCAATGAGGATGGCTGTGCTTTTTGATGGGCCGCATTGCCATGTTGATCTTCAAATCATCAGGCCTCCACTCCACTCCACTCCACTCCAAGGCCGCCCGAATGCCTCTTTGACCCACCCACCCACCCACCGGCATCATGCATGTGTAACATAAAGAAGTTAAAGGCGAATTCATTTTGCATCATCCGGGCGGCTGCCGAGGAGTCCCGCTTGTTATATAGGACCCGCCCGCCGCCCGATTACACATGTCCAATACCACAATGGAATGCCCCATTTCCCCCTCCTATATATAAGAAACTCTAGGCCTCCTGCAGGCCGGCGTGAATATAGTGTATGTTCGTAATGTGAATGGCCTAGTGTCCACCAGGCAAAAGGTCATTGGGGCACTACTACTCTCCTCTGTCAAGAATAGACACTTTAGTGACTGATAACGAGTGAAAGTAACTTTCCCCTCCTGTTATTACTACCTCTTGCAACAGCAACTGCGGCGTTGCGTTTGGTTGGGGGGGGGTACCGAATAGTGAAAATGAATATCTTATGAGTCGATTGTTGGTTCATCCCGATTTGAGTTTACGAGACTAACTTTGGGTGTGTGCTTTTGATTTATGAATTAGTGTAGCTGAAATGACAATACCTCGGGCTCTATAATGGTAATTAATGTTTTCGTTCTCCCCTCGGCGAGTTTGTCTTGCCCCTTGGTGGGTGTTGTGAACATTCACCCGACATTGGGTTGGAGATGTGTAGGTACATTATTTAGGGTGAAATTGGTGGGCACGCTTTTAGTGTGACTTACCATTCGTTGTATTGTAGTGTGGCTCCGTTAGTATACATCGTCACTCGTTGACAATAGCGTGGAACTTTATATTTGAGTGTTATTTTTTTGCATCAATTTTTTCACATAATCTTCTTTGACATTTTTTACTTTGAGAAATCACATCGCCGATATAGGGACTCATCAAATAAAACACCATATGTTTGTTATAAAATGTCATGTTACATTTGTGGGTCTAAGGGAGAAAAGAAAATTAAGATTTTGAAATTAAAATCCTAACATTGAATTGAGAAGTTAAAATGTTTGGCAAAAAGAATGAACACCAATCATCCACCCCTAAAAATCCAAGTGATGTCTCCCAAAAACCTCCTAAAGGCATTTCTAACGGCGGATTTGACTACATGGACATCATCACACAAAATTTTAGCTAAACACATGCCCCAAATTAGAAGTTCACAACGTAAACATGTACTATGGTATGGTCGGCAAGAGGTAGTTGCCCAGTCAAAACAATCCTTCTTGTTTTTAGGGGTTTGATATATAAGTGAATGCATGGATATCAATAATCAACATCATTCATGGCATCAAAGAACCCACACCACGGGTATCAAAATTGTGATACCAATCCAATATTGGTGGGTACGCTCGTCGATCTTTATATACCCAAGTCATTATTTGGGTAAATACCATCCTAAAACATATCGTTACTAGGATGATATTGCGTAGGTATGAAGGTTCTTGAGTTGTATATAGAACCAAATATACCATTGAGCGACATCTAGCCATAGGCCAATAGTAAGGTAGGAGCCGTGAGTGAGTTAGTGAACACTGGTAGCTTAGGACGAGTTCAAAGGAGGCTAAAGGCCTTTGAACTCCCATACCCAGATCATACCAAACTTTTTGTCCGGTTCCAGCCGTAAAATTTCTAGAGATTGTGATAAAAAACATATGTCGGCCCACCACTTTTTCACATTGTTACAGTCGGAGATGCTAACGGGTGGTGCTAAAAGTGGTTGGTGTGGTCAACTCATCACCTACCTAGTAGTGTCAATTACCCGGCCACCAGGGTTGGCCTGCCAGGTCGACCGGCGAACTTTGCACCGGTCACCTGTCCTGAACCACTCCATTGTCGTATGAAGTACCACCAGCTATATCAGGTATCAAATGTTGATGAACTCATGGTTATTATGTACTTACTGCCACTGCTAGCTAATAAGGTTCTTCTTCTTCTTCTAAAAAGCTACTTTACTTTGTGAGGTTTTTGGGGGAGACTAACAAAGCAAGCAAGCTGCCGGACTAACTATCATGCTCCTGATTCAGAAAGATTGGTTTCTTTTGTACTATACCCTCCAAAATGGGGCTCGGCTAAGAAGTCGAGTTCGTTTTTGTTTTGAAAAACATAGTCAATTTGAAGGTTCTATTTTCGAGTTCGCCAAAGGTGGCCAAGCCTGCTAATGCACCTACTATTCTAATAAAGACCCAGTTTGAGTTGAATTATAGAGGCATCATATGACTTAGGGGTGGTTCACCTTATGGCCGTCCAAGTTGAGTGGCCAAACGTTGTTGAGAGGCCAAAGAACATGGGTTGAAAATAGATAGATAGCCAATGAAATATAGTAAGTGGAGCCTTCGGCCGGGCATAGTGTGAAGCTTCCAAAGGCCAAGCCCAAAGTCCAAACCCAAAGGGCCATCCCACTTTATTCCTTGTCCAAAACAACCCCTCCAATCTAACAGCCAAAATCTTGCCAATGATTGATTTTCTAATGGAAAAGACCGACGGCCTCTCGACCATCGCTTGGGTTTCCATTCATGTCCGACCCAAACTTCCTTCAAGAGTCTGTCACCTTCGTCAAAAAGTAAGGGCGTCCCCAGCAGCCTCGCCATAGGGCATGCCAACGCCAAAAATGGGGCATCCCGGGTTCTTAGGTGGCGGTACCGGCATAAATTGATCCCCACCAATGTCCGGTCCGGCATAATTTAGAAGCGGCCCGGGTATAGTAAAGGCCTTCCAACGCCATAAATGGTTCATATGGCGGCCCTCCTCCGGCCCGCCAAGAGATTACTTTAATATCAGATACTCCGATATCCTACTTTATCCCATGTCAGATAATAGGTGTCGTTGTCTTATTGATTGCTTCCTAATTATACCGGGGGTATGCCTAGGCTTTGGTGGGCTCTGACTCAAGATGAGCGGCCCCGCCCAAGATGGAGGGCTCCCCAAACACCCTAAACACCATATAATATATTATTTTTGGCGGGTTGCTTACTATCTCTCCTGGGGATGCCCTAAGCATCTTGAATTATGATGGCCTTTGGACTTTTGCCTCTAGTGTGAAGGGTCGAGAGCCAAACTCTTGGTTTCTTGCAATCTCATTGGTGGGAATCAACGGCCTCTCGACCTTTGGCCATAGTGTGAAGCGCCCCTTAGAGGCGGTTCACATAGGGTCCCTGTAAGTCCCAAGTCACCCTCATGTTAGCAAGTCCCAAGTCGCGCTCATGTTAGCAAGTCCCAAGTCGCGCTCATGTTAGCAAGTCACAACATGGAGGCAAATTTCCCAACTTTTGAGCATTGAGAAACCATTAAATCATGATTTTTATTCATTAACGTTAGGTCTTGGTTATTTATATGAAAAAATATTCACAAGACTTGTATTTAGAGTTCGGTTTAGTAGTTTGTTCAACCCAACTCTCAACATAAGTTCCAAGCCTCACTTCCGAAAAAGTGTTGCCATGTAGGCATCCATGTCATGTGTAGAAGTTAGGATTTGGAAGCCCGTGTGAAGTGGTAAGTCCCAACTTCCATGCTCTTAACGGTTGAGATTGCACAAATTGACCTCAAGTGACTTGGGACTTAGGAGTTAGGATCCCAAGTGCACTGGCCCTAATTGAGATGGAGTTTTGGGAGCTTGGGGGGGGGGGTATGCTCATAAAACAATGGTAAGTTACTTGTTGTTGTAACATGCTTATATGTTAAGTTAACCCTTGATGTCCTATGTGGCCATAATTTGGTCATGAACAATTCGCTCTGACCCCTTTGACACCAATTCGGTTGGGTTCTAGACTGTTTCAACTACTTCTCTTGTTCATGTTCATGTGTGCTATGTTATGTCATGTGGATAATTTTGACTATGTTATGTCAACATAGTTAGCTATTTATGGATTAATTAAAATTATGGGAGTGTGCTCTCAACTAGTTTACAATGGAACTGGTCCACACACCAAAACTTGACATTTGTCAAGTTTGCGGTTTAAGGGTAGCATATCCTAACACATTTTTTTTGTTGATCCATATATGCAAATGATTCCCAATTGATACAAAAATTTACATGATACTCATCATATCCTAGACATATACCGTTTGAATTTTTAGTTGGACATGTGTTGGTGGGTACAAATCCATGTGGAAGGTGCATAGTTGTCTCACCGCTGTCTCAAATTACAAAGCTTTCCAAAAAAAAAAATCACAAAATGATGGTTTCAAGATTTGTGACGTGACTTGAGTAGGTATATTGCCCCTCTTTTAAACAAGGGTAATATTTTGTCATTTGGAGATGATTTGAGTGGAAGTTCAATTAAAAAAAAACACCAATTTCATCTCTAAATTGCTATTCCTCAAGGCCACTATGTCCAATCTTATTATAATCTCCTACGTAACATAACTCCAACGCCAAAATGACTGGAATGTGAGTCGTCACCTCTAACAAGCAAACATCTAAGTTATACAGTTGGATTTGTCAACAAAGCTTCGGATTTTCAGCTACGGTCTTTGAAATCAAGGTCACATATTACGGATAGATTTGAGAGAAGTTAGGGGCTACAACAAGCATCACGGTTGGGGAAAAAGGTTGCAAGAGAGATTAGATGCAACATTTGACAATTACAAGGAGGACAACAACTTAGTTGTCACTTGGAAGGTTAGGCCACAGATGGGCATTATTCCTTGATCTCCACTCGGGTTGTGTCAGTCCGCCCGTGTTGGGTTGTATTTTCAGTTTACTCTCTTGCAATTAAATTTTCAATTCGTGCCCAAAAAAGAAGAAACGGAAAGAAAAAAAAGAAGACAATTGAAAGGAGGACGTGCACTAAATAGTGTGAAAGAAAGCAAGAAAGGCAAAGGAGGTGGTGGGGGGAAAGGTGAGCCTGGGTGTGGCTGCTATGGTGGCTAGCTTCAGATAGGAGGAGGCTCTAAAACTGGGTCTTCTGAGCATGAGAATGGCAGGAGATCCAATTAGTGTGGCAGAAAACACTCAACCCAGGCTTCACTTATTAAGAAGGTTAAGTTAACGTATCTGGCAGGGTGTGATAGCCACCCCTCTTGTCATGGATCATGGCCTAAAGTTATGATGAATCCGGCTCTCTTGTGTCCTCAAAAGTAGACGTGCCAAATTCAGTTACAAATTCTTAATCGGACGGACACCCATGCATGCCATGTTTGAGTGGTATGTGGTTATGTGTGACTTTCCAAAACCGGATACCACAATAATTAACAAGCGCTTCAAAAGAGATTGAAATATGATGACCATCTCATGCTAAGTTAGGGCCACTTCACACACGAGACCGAGAGCCCGTGACCTTTACACGCCAAGCATTACACTCTCGTCGGTGGAAAAGGTGGGGCCGGTCCAAGTTCGCTTCACACCATGCTTGAAGGACGAACGGCGGAGTGAGTGTGTGAATGCAAGATGGATGTAAAGTCGACATGGATCCCTAGATGGCATCGAATTGATTGTGTTTCGTGGTCACTTGGATTGTTTTCAAAAACCAGCTTGTGGAGGTAGGCCTAACACAAAAAACCGGGAGGCCATGGCACTGCGAACGCTCACCATTGTTGGTTTACTATGTTTTATCATGTGTGAGGACCCACGTGAATAGAAATTCGTTGGAAAAGCATTTGGTTGAGGGCCCGGTCACATATGGCTTCACACTACACTTGAGGATCCATGACCACACTATGATTGCTGGAGGGGTCTTGGGACAACCTTTGGACACTTTCTTTTGGGCTCTCACAATTTCATGGTCACGGCTCTTGGCTTGTGTGTGAAATGGCCCTAACTGCGTGTTTCATATCCTAGAAGAAGTGGAGTAGTGGTGAAACAAAACTACCATTAAAGACCCAACTTCCTTACCCGAACAAATCTGATAGACTCATCACGCGGAACTTGAAAGAAATCTTCCAATTTGACTCGGGAAGAGAGGATGGTCCCCACATCACTACACTAAATATTGTATTTAGTGTCATTTAATTTTTTGAATTACACAGTTTCATATATTTTTACTAGTAATGTCATTTTTACCAAGTAAACATGTTAATGGTCTATAATGTCCAAACAACCAATTTTACCTTTGTTAGACCAAAAAAATATGAGAAATACATCAAATAGTTATAGCATTGCGTAATTCCAAATAGTAAGTGACACTAAATACAATTAATGTAGATTTCGGTGTTCAACACTTGTTGGGAGAGGAGGAACAAGGGTGCAAAAACATGCCCTCTATATGTTGTGGATGATTTAGCCCGATTTTAGATTCAGTTTACTAATTCAAAGACAAAGCTATTGTACATGGTTTAGGGTGAATTTCCACAACACATTCCAAGGGGGAAAGGAAATTGGGGGAGGGGAAAACACTAATTTTTGTCATAGAGTTTAATAGTTGCTATTTAAAGCCGAATCGTACCCTTAAATTGGGGTCAAAGACTTTTAATCATTTGAGGGAGCCTATTTTGGGATGAATTAACAACTAACTTCATACATGATATGTTTTTAATATTACCTATGTGCTAGGTGTTAGGAAATCAAACTATAATTAGATGCCTTGCCCTTTGAGTTGGCCTCATAGATCTTATGAAAAGTGAACATGCAATCAATTGTATTATAGCATATATGTTTTTTTTTTAAAGTTCATTTGACCCCGAAGTTTACATCAAAGTTTATTAATATATTCATGAATTAGTCTATGGGGACTCAAAACGGTCGACTACTACCACCACCACCACACCACTTATGATATTTAGTGTCATGTACACTATTTGCAAAGGGCCTGAACTAAATGCACGGAGGTCTAAAGTGTCACGTTTGCTAATTATCAATATGATACTATTTGTGAACATAAGTGAACATAAGTGAACATAAGTAAACATAAGTAACTTTTTAAGTGAAGAAAATATTTGCATTATGACATTTAGCATAGGACATTGGATACTTTAGATGATAGTTTTGTGTTTTTGTATGCAAAGGGAACATATTACGGAACATACTAATGGCAAGTGTCATGTGTTTTTTTTATAATTAAATAGGCAAGAGCACACTAATTTCAAGTGTTATTTGTGTACACATTTAGTCAATTATTTATCAATTGTGTAATATATGCATACACCTCATAGCACTATTGAAATCACACTCATGTGAAGATATTAGATAGCGCACTTGAATGCCAAGTGTCACGAGGTGACAATATCAAGAAGTTGTTGATCATTATTGTAATCTAGCATGTGCCTCAAAACATGGTAAGTGACACTATTACCCACCGGACATTAGATACCATAAATGGTGTTTTCCTTCTTATTATTCTTCTTCAACTTTTCAAATTTCCTTAAGTTGCGTCACATGTGACAATGATCATGTAGTAAAGTGTATACATGCAAATGGGAGCATTTAATTGTGCCCAACCAAATAATCTAACCCCACCGGCCACCAAGCTCCTCAATCAATTCCCCGTTTTAATTCCCAATTAGCCACCCTCAGCTCATCCTAACAATAAATCAAGCCACATTCCACCAAACAAAACGACCACAAAAATCCATTACTTGACCCTAGTCCCTCCTCATGATCATAGTGCTCCATTATTATTCATGGGTGGCAAGTGGGACTCAACTCGGAGAGTCCGACTTGTCTACAAAAGCTAGTTTTAGTATTTTTTGTTCTTTTTACTTTTTGGGAACAACTCAAGAAATCAATTCATGAGGGAATCAAAGTACATAACATCACTTGTCTCTAGGGTGATGCACCCCTTAGTGTCGGCAAATTCATAAGACTGATTCTTTGCTTACGTTGGTTCAACCTTGCAAAATGAACAATAGAAAAAAGGGTGAATAAACATGTGAGGATCTATCACCAACGATTGAATGATGTTTAGTTTTATTTACTGTGCTAGCCAACTAGTTGGTCCCATGGTCAATTGGGCCAAGAATCTTTTAAAGGTGCCCCCATAGATGTTGGGCTTGCTTGGAGCCCTCCCCTTTTTTTTGTAAAGGAACTCATCCTCTAGATTGTACGAACAAGGCAACCGACAAGGCAAACCTAGCACATGGGAACCCCATGATATCAAGAAATGGTGTCCATCAAGGGACCTTTGAGATTCCAAGTCAACCTAAGATTGTTACATCGAGCAATGATACCTCTAACGATCTAATTAATATCAAAGACTTTAAAGATGTTGGTGCATCATCGGTATCTAAAATCATTGAGGATGATCCATAAATTAGTGAAGTGGTAGTTCCTAATGTTTCACTTTCTCAAGTGTGAGAAACAATGGCAACCCTATCTACATTTATAGAACAACAATAGAGTAATGTCAATGAACTTAGGACAAAGCTTTTGGCTTTCCAAAAATCCATCATTGTTTCACGTATTCAAGAGTCTCATCAAACAACAAAAATAGACTCTTATTCTGGTCACTAAGTAGGAGTAAGTTTAATATTGTTTATCAAACAAATGTGAAGACATTTAGAAGTGTTACAAATGAATATTATTTTAACCGTTTAATCGTTACTCTCGTAATTGTTATTTTTGGCATTGCCCACCCTCTCTAACTGGCATTGTATTAAAATTATAGAAATGTTGCAAATTCTATGCTTCTAAAAGGTAGCATTCAAAGAGGGAAGATTGCATCCGTATACTCCCACTATGTAAGTCAAGTCCAAGGCTTGTGAATCTTGTGTTCAACATATTAGATATAAAAGGCATGGGTTGGCCAATGTTTTATTTTAGGCATATGTATAAGGTGCCTACCTCCATCCATGAAGTGAAGTGATTAAATGATATTGATATTAAATTTGGGAAAGTCAAACAAAAAAGGAACTAATGAAATTGAAAGTATGTCATGATGGTTTCAAGCTAACTAATTCTCTAGAGTGGCAAAGTGTGGTAGCCTTCACGAGATAGAGACTAATGTCAACTTGATGGTGTACTTAAAGAAAGACTTGAAACTCCCTAGAACCACATTCTTAAATAGTGATGAAAACTTATATTTAATGAGATTATAAAAGGTCAATCCAACACAAAATGTGCTCCATTTTCAACTGCATCATATGAAATGTGAACATCGTTCCAAACGGTAAATGCACTTGTTCGCCACATTCCTTTATTATACATTGAAAATGATAACCCAACTTGTGAATAATTGCTATGGGTGGGGGGAGGGGGGGTCGGGCAAAACTTGAAAAATGCTACTCCAAAAGTGCATGTGATACACTATCTAAGAGCTTGCTACCAACTGTGAGTTGCAGCACTTGACACAATATTTGGCATGCCCCCCGAAATTGAAGTCATGGTCTTACTCAAGAAAATAAACATGCAATTTATCTCGTTACTAGGAATTTAGGAAAGAGGGAATTAATTGTATACGAGTGGAATTTTTCTCATCCATCCAACATAAAAACTTGATCCCTATTCAGGTTTGATGCCGATTCATCTCAAATGACCCCAAGTAGATCATTTGGGGCCTTTATAAGATGATCGTGATGTCAAATCAACTAAAAAAAGCAATCTCCATGTTGCATATTATTTCAAGGTTTTATGTTGGATGAATGAGAAATACACCTATCTATAAAAATTCCCTCTCTTTGGGAATTTGTGGATAACCCCTACCATTTGTATTATTTTGTACCATAATATTATATTGTTGAGTATGTACGTTGAGTGGGGCCGGGATTAAGCCAAATTTTATTGTAATCATACTTGGTTTATTCACACAACATAACATTACACTGACAAATTTAGGCTAAAAACTTGGGTGAAGCAATAAATTGACATTATCATAATGAAAACGGTTGATATCGGTTGAATAATGCTATGTGCCATTTTTGTTTGTGAATTCCATATAATAAGTGGCTCTACTGAAAACAAAGTAACCAATATTGTAGGTGTGACTACTACCTAGTAGTTGCCAACATATCATTTTAACATGGAGATTTTATAGTACATATTGGATAGCTGAGTATGTATGTTGGGTGGGGTTGGGAATAAGCCAAATTCTATATGGAATTATACTTTGCTTATTCTCTCAACACAACATATTCAACTTGATAAACTCGGGTGATGCAATGTCATTGTGATTATTAGAATGGACTAGCATATAGCATCCGAATAATGTTATGTGATCTTCCTTCCTCAAAATATTGTGCTTGTGATGAGAGGTATCAATATGAGCGTTAGGTGGAGGGCTAGGCTATTTGGGGGTCTAATGGCGCCTTCATACATACACAACACACATGCACAATAGAGTTAATCGAAATCTATGGGAATCAATTGGCATTGCATCGTCTTAATGGTCCCTTGTTTGGAGGGCTTCTTTGAGTTTTAGGTGCTGACATGTTTTATCTTTGTACAACTTGTGATCTTCTCGTTATCTTTGTACAACTTGTGATCTTCTCGTTATCTTTGCCATCTATGTGCACATGCATCTCTTTGCTCCTCTCACCACTTGTGTACTCCTTAAGTAGAGTCAAGGTTAGGAAAGAATTGAATTTTTTGTCAAAGTTTTTTGTCTCGAAATAAAGCAAAACGATTTCCCTTCCTAGTTTTATTTTTAACTTACTAACAAGAGGACTGGGGTGGCAAGTATGGAAACTCCATCAAAAAACTTGAGTTGGTGCCCACTTTTGGTGAGTTCTCGATTAACTCCAATGAACATGAAGAACCGACCGCTAGGTACAGATGAGCCAGTCGAAGTTCAAGACCTCGGTAAAATTAGAGGAACTCGAAGAAAATGCCTCAAAATCAATAAAAGAAAACCTAAACGATGTCAATTTGAAACCAGCTAGACTTGGAAACACATGGACCTCGACCAATTATATCCAAAAATCTCCCCAAACACTAGAATCATCCATAAAGTCCCTCAAATACAGATGGAACCATGCATTCGGTCCTTCCTTGAGACAACTTTCCACTAAGAGCTCATTAGCTCGCCGTGTTCCAAAACCTATTTTCAAAATCGGTTGAAACTTTCAAACTTTGGAATCTAAAACTTGGGATCGAAAGTAGGGTATGCGCGTGAGACCCACTATCCAAAATCTCAGCTCAACTTACGTAAGGCGAGCTTGGCCCACCTATCCTAGCAGGACACGCTAGAAAACCGTTTTTGGATAGCCGAACACCATGCTTTGTGTGTATGATAATTTAAGCATCAAGAAAACTCGGGTAGCTCGCTCGGTGTGTTCATTCTCATGGACCCTACCCGAGGGTTGGGACTAAGTAACTAACTTAAACCCATGGGGTTTCATCTACCATGGGGTTTCATCTACCAAACAACTCCACACTGTACGTCCCGATGTAAAGCTGTGATTCGGACTCGGCATCATCATCATCAGGTGCCCCTTGTTAAGTGCTCCAGAATGTTCTGGGCCTGGGGAGATGTGCCGCCTATTTTAACATGGGGCAACCCAACAACTCCTGCTTTTGCTGAATCACGGGGGCCGGGCCAACTAAATTGAAAAGGCCCTCTTTCACACTACCCACCAAGCTAGCTAGCTAGCTAGGTAGGTTCACACTAGGGTCCAAGACTCCAATAAGACCATAGAAACTCCAAAGTCGAATGATCCTATATATGAAAGTTACGGAGTATATATGTGTAAAGTCATGGGACCAAAATGAGTGTGTGTGTGAGAGAGAGAGAGGGGGGGGGGGGGGATTGTCGTACACAAGCATACCTCTCATTCCTCCAACATAAAAGCTTTGAAGTAATATGCAGCACGGAGGTTACTTTTTTTTAGTTTAGTTTCTAAGACCCCAAACTGCACTAAATGTGATCTTTAATGTCACTTGCTAGTTGGAATTGCGCAATGCTAGGTCTCTTTATTGTATATCGCATGTTTTACTAGCGAATGTCATGGTTGTTTGGACATTATAGACATCGCCAACTTTACTTGGTGAACAAATTACATCAACAGTAAAAAATGTATAGTGTTGCGTAAGTTCAAATAGTAAGCGACATTAAATATCATATTTAGTTTAGTGTATTGGTTTTGGACCCCAAGTTTCCTTGGACATGGACCCTAACGTAAACCCGCCGTAATAGAGGTTGTGAGCTCAAAAACTGAAAATTTGAAACGAGTGGATCAACTACACTACACTAAACATGCTCATTGGTGTAACTTTGTGAATTAGTTGACTTATTGTGTGGACTTGTGGTCCCAAGGTACTGCTCAAGAAAGTCAAATTCACTATTTGACACATGAAGACATGAGGAGTTGTGTGAGCATGTTTGTTAGTGTTGCGTAAGTATGTGCACTTACTTGTTCACTACAACAAAATCGGTCCATTTATAGTGGATATTCGAAACATGTCGGGAAACTATAAATTTTCTTCTTCTCTTCTTAAGTGTTAGCCTTGTAGTTTTGAACTAATTATTTATTGAGCCAATCATCATCTATCCACTTATTTGGAAGCTACTCATTCTTTGACAACCAATTTGAAACCCCAATGCTTGAATGGCACATGCCCTGCACAAAGTATTTGAGTTCCCTCACCAAAGAGAAGAAAGAGAGCATTGATAGTCACACTAATGAGCATGTTTAGTATAGAGAGGTTGGAAGCTTGAAGAATTGGAGCCTCCATTGTCGACATGGGAATCGAACTAGTGCTCACTTGCTCAAGTCCACTCCACACTTGAGTTTTCAACTCAAGAGCTTGACCTTTTCTTAATTGGCCTTACAATGCTTAGATGGCGTCTTGATGGATCCCACGGGAAACGTCTATGACAAGTTTCTCGTCGAAATCTCAAGCTACCTCGTGGAGGTCTCTTAGGAGGAGCATTGAGAGTTCAAGGTATTGTTTTACGGGTCCCAAGGTGGTAATTAATGGGCTTTCGATTTTTTTTGGGGGGTTTCGTTATGTTTTTCCTTTGTCGTCCCATTCGGCTCTCAACCTAATCTCTAGTGTAAAGGGAACCCGAGCCACCCGTGACATGAGGCGACATCATACATGTGAAAGACGGGGAAAAGGCCCTTCATTCATGCTTGCTCATGTGGAAGTCAACTTTCACGTTTCTTGTAGGTCACTAGGCCTTGTGTGGCCATGCTTTTGAATTGGACACCCATGTATGAATGGTAAATGGCAAGGCTCGTAGTCGAGAACGGACATCAAAAGAGAAACATGTTACGACAAGATTCGACATGTGTACATCCGCTATGATATTTAATGTCATTGGCGAAGTGACACTGACCTAATTACGAGGCCTATGCTTAGGGCCACTTCACACATGAGCCAAGAGTTGTGACCTTGTAATGGTGAAGGCCCTTGACTCTCATCCAAAGGCCGTACCATGGGTGTTGGGAAAGCCATTTTATCTAGTCTCGGGCCCTCAAGCATAGTGTGAAGTGAGAATGAACCATGTTGCGGGACCATTGCATATTCTGTTGGCGGAAAGAGAGGGGAGGATTTGGTTTAATATAATATGTCTTCAAGTTTATCAATTTAAGATAATTACTTGGTGGTGTTTGTATGTCCTGGAATATGTCTTGGAATATGCCATGCAATCTGTCCTGAAATTTATCTTGCTGGAAAAAATATTAAAAAAATCATGGTCTCCTGGAATTTGCGTCAAGCCCACCTCTTGGAGGTGGGTGTGACGCAAATTCCGATAGACCATGCACCCTTATCCACAACCAGCCATGTAGGACTCCATGTAGACGTTTCATCCACGAACTTTTCTTTGGGCCTTTAGGCCTTCACCTCCTAGTGTGAAGTGAACTTGGACGGTGTCCGCCTTTTCGACCAATGAGAGCTCTTACATTGCCATGGTCAAGGGCCTTTAGTCTTGTGTGTGAAGTGACCCTTAGGTGACACACTAATGGCCGTTATTGCAAACACACGACACTTGACATCAACAACTGGATAACATCTCCTTCTCGCATACAAAAATCACCAAATCGTCAATTCAAGTACTCCAGTGTGCTACGCTAAATGTCATATTCTTCTGAATAACCATACAAACACTTCAAAGAATTACTTTCATCGACAAATGATGTCCAAAAATATTTATCCAGCTACTACCAACCGTTACATCCTAGTAACATCAATGACATTGCTTCACCCAAATTTACCAGGTTGAATCTACCGGTGTTATGCCCTGGTCGGAGAATAAACAAACTATAACTCCGAATAGAATTTGGTTCATTCCCGCCCCACCAACGCACAAACTCACTTGGATGGATGATGTTGTTGCCCTCCACTTCCCCCACAATCCCCCACATCAATGCCGCTCCCGTCTTGTAGTCTCTTGTAATTTCAAAGACCGTGAGATAAATCGTTATACTAAGGGCCACTTCACACACGAGATTGAGAGCCCATGACCATTACACTTCAAGCACTCTGATCGGTGGAAAAGGCGGAGCCGGTCCAAGTTCGCTTCACACTACGCTTGAGGGGCCAACAGAGTATGTGAATGCAAGATGGATGTAACGTCTACATGAATCCCTACATGGCATCAAATGGATCATGTTTCATGATCACTCGGACTATATTCCAAAACCACCTCTTGGAGGTAGGCCCAACACAAAACCGGGAGACCATGGCACTCCGAACGCTCACAACCATTGGTTTACTCTATTTTCTCACATGTGAAGACCTGCATGAATAGAAATTCATTGAAATAGCATTTGGTTGAGGGCCCCGTCACACACTTAAGGGTCCGTGACCACACTACATGAGGTGCGTTGGGACGGCCTTTGGACACTTTTCTTTTGGGCTCTCACAATCTCATGGTCACGGCTCTTGGCTCGTGTGTGAAGTGGCCCTAAAGATATGACTGCGGCCACCCATCCCTCCCAACGTAAGTGAGGCCGGCCATTCAGATCTTTCTCCATGAATTAAGTTACCAAAGCCTGGTATATCAGATCACATTCGACTTCAATTAATTAATTAATTTACATACACTTTGGCAGGCACCGAAGCCGCCCATGACATGGCCAAATGCTGACTCGACGTGTCGTCAGCCACTTGCCGCAAGTCTCCTTGAATCCAACTCCCTGACCCATTCCATTCACATCAACTTACCAGGAAGGGAAGTTAATGCACTGCAATCAATAATAATTGGGACTAGAGGTAATGAGATTTCTTGTGAAGCCGTATATATATTCAATGAGAATATTCCTTCTCGGGCAGTTTGAAAAAATGAGCACAAGAAACGAAAGCAGCCTGATAAAACGGGAAGTCGGTAAGTAAAGTAGCGGCCATATGTAAAGTACCTGCAGTTAATGACAACACGAAGGCGAGTGTGAATTATTAGAGTAGAGGCCGCTTCTTGACTAGGACCTACCCGGGCCAGAAGCAATAGTGTCATGACACATGTCATGGTTTTGAGTGCGAGAGCGAGGAGGAATGAGCGGTCATGGCAGACTATACACTACATTGGTAATATGTTTGGGTCAATTTTTGGCTACAAACACATTTGTAGTGATTTGAATTGAAGGAATAAAACTACATAAAAATTCAGAGTCATGTTTGTTTCTATCTTTTTACAGGGGAAAAAATTGTATTGTTTTATACTTCTTGGAATTTGGCGCGAAATCTCTTAAGTGATTGGTTGTGGGCGCCTCTACTCTAGATAGCATATGGTGGTTTCTAATGAGATGATGTATATATAAGGGTACACCGAAGTGTATTGGTTCAAGTTAATGAGCATACTTAGCACAACACCGAGCTTGAGACTCGAGCGATGCAATGATGGGAAATCACGAGAGTTGGTGTTGGGTGGTTAAGGGGCCATTGGTTTCTCATTTATGGCCCTAACAAGAAATGGTTGAAAGGGCACACGACCGGAGTGTGTACAATGTTTGTGAATTAACTTACACTCGGGGTTTATGATCTCATGATGTGTGGTTGGGTTCGTGTCTCACGCAAGCAACATGAGTCTCTTACTTGTCACACCTGCCACTTTTAATGAAATACAAAGACGGGCTCTGATACTTTCGTAAGGCCTTTAGTGTTACCCTAAAAATCGCCTTAGATTTGGTAGCAAAATCATGCCCCTAATATATACTAGTGATGGCCCGTGCCGGAAGACCGGCTCGGTGACTATATCATTCAAGCAAAATATGTTAAGATTAAAAATATATAATGGATTTTTCATTTTACATTGACGATTGTCAATGATACTCTGGATCTCTTGTTGAGAATAAAGCTCGCATGAAGACAATTTTAAAAGTACCCCAATCTCGCTATTCTCAATGTTGATTGTGTTAGGTTGATCCACGAATTGCAAGAACCTCACTTGACCCTTCGAAGTGGCATAGGCCCCCTCGCAATGGACAACGGTGATCATTAACATCTTGTCTTCAATGATCAACGAGTTGCGCTTGCAGTCCTTAGAATAATATATTTAATGTTCTTGTTGAAGAACGTAGTTGCCCACCTTGGGGAAAAGTTGGTGTTGGAATTGGGTGTTTCTACATTATGTGTTGTGAACCCTTGCCCCCAAAACTTTGTGATGCGGTTGAATAAATATTAGGCTACACCCATTCACGGTCTTTAGTGTCACTTACTTCCCAAGTACGAGGTGACAATAAACACCATAAACAAGGTAGCATTACGTTTGAGTGTAACTCGACACTAAGTTTCAAAGCACCCCAACTTCCAGTAATAATTACAGTCAAATCTCAATTTATCCAACTAGGTCTTGGTCTATTCAATTAAGTCAATATAGAAGCTTTCCTTCATTTAAATTATGCACATGTCCCGCATCCAATGTCCACGGATATTTGTGGGCATGCATATTTAGTTGAGATCCTAGTGGTGTTTCCAAGGCCAACTAGTCACTTGTTGTGATCTTCTAGATTTCTTTATTAATTTGAAGTGTGTTCCATAGAGTCCTCCACGAGGATTGCTAGTTTTCATGAGAGTCTTGAACTTCAAAAGGTTATTTCTCAAACTCAACTAGTTTATTTGTAACTACATGTCGGTTGTTCATGCTCATTGGATGCATGCATGCATGGGAGGGTCGGACTTTTTTCCACGGCCGGAACCGTCTCATGGAGTTTTGAAAAGGGTGTACTGGACCAAATACACGACTCATACCACCTAGCAATCAACTCAAAAGACTCGAAGACTTAGAAGATTGCAAGAATAAACAAAAAGAACAACGAGAACGCTCAAGAACATCATGGGCGCATGTTGAAGAAACAAAAGGAAAAAAAAAAAACCGCAATAACAACGTCAAACTTTCTTTTCCCAATCGACTCATTGTAGGGACCAATGAAGCTTTCATGATTACAAATAGAAGCTTGTATACATAATTCGAGCCGAGGAAAGAAACTACAATCGCTACAAGCACACGAGTCGTGGACAACTTGCATTACTAAAAAAATGTCCTATGACAAAGGAAAGTATGCAAATCTACCACAATGATACATTTGCAAATGCCTTTGGAGTGATGAGTGACGATTGCCTAGGACTCATATGTTTGTAAGTAGTGCAAGTTTGGACATTCAAAAGGGACCGAGTTGGGTCCGGCGAAGGACAAGAAGTGAAAGGAAAAGCGTTCTCCCTTTTAATTTGCTTTGGTTCAAGGGATCTACGGCACAACACTCGATGCATCTCTGAAAGGGCAACAACACTCGAGGAAGGGAAGAGAATTTCTTTTTTTTAAAAGGGAGGAAAATAAATGGACTCACTCATCAGTTAGGTTAGTGGCTGCATGAAGCAACCCGGCCTGTCTGCATGAGTGTGATTGACGAATGTATTGTTCTCTCTCAAGCGAAATTCGAAAAGCCCGGGTTCATGGAAAGAGGAGCCTGGGGAAGGATGGCCCATAATAATAATAATATTATTATTAAGAAGAAGAAGAACTCTGATATTCTCTTGTGGAGGTTGGAGTGAATAAAGTGTATGTTTGTAATATTAAGTGGTGTTCACAAGGTCGTGGCCAGGGTTCGGGGAGAACCGGCAGTTAGTTACAGATGAACTGGTTGAGTTTGAAAAATAACATGTTGAAGTTCGAGACTTCAAAAGGATTATCGATCACTTTAGAGGATTTTATAGAAGAGTAAACTTCAAATGAATCAAGCAAAACTGGAAGATGTCAACTTGACCGACTATGCCCAAAAACATCCCGGGCACTGGCCATGGCAATAGGAGAGAGGGGGGGGGGTAATCGTATGTGATCGTAGTTCTTATTCATCCAACATAAAAGCTTTGAAATATTGTAATATCCTTACCACTTTGGCACTAATTAAACCACTTTAAGGAAAACTGCAACTTTGAAAGTTGTATTTAAAAAAAATTAATATGGGAAAATTTTGATTTTCCTTTGAATCCGGGATTGTTGAATCTGAAAAGATAAATTACAATAAATAGTTGATTATAAATAGCCAATGTGGTAAAGGTACTGCAATAATATGCAGCATGGAGGCGGATGTTTACAATTAATTTGAAACTGAGATTAGCTTTAAAGATCCCAAAATAGTCTACTCAAGATCATTTGACATGAGCCGACAACAAACCTATAGGGGGTCAAATTTTTATGTTGGATGGATGAGAGGTGCTAAGCTCGTATACAATAATTCCCTCTCTCCATGGCTAGATGTCTTGCTCTTTGACTTGGCCCACACCAAATCTTACCAAGGGTGAAAAGACAATCAACTACACAATAACATGGAAATTATTTGACTTTGGAATTAGCATCATGGGGGCAATTTTGTACAAGTATATTTTATAGATCAAAGGGAAGACATTAAGCCAACCCCAGCACATGTGCCCACTTGGGTATGGGTGGCAAGTTGGTGAACATACATCACATGTCCATGTGCATATACATTGATGTCCTTTTTTCTCTTGTTTGTTTCTTTCAAAGGGCAAGACATTTGGCCATGGCCGTGTTCACACCAACATGTTTTTGTTGTGGCCTTCTAGCGATTCCATGGCTAGCACCATTGCCTTCACACCAAACTAATGTCGTTCAACAAAACACATTGCCATGGGGACGTGAGGTCGATATCAAGTGACCCATAGGGTGGGTGGTCAAGCTTATGTACATACCAAGTGGTTATGAGGGTGGGTTGGTTGGTTGAGAGTGGTACCCTAGATTAGTATGAAGGGCCGCAATTGGGGTAAATCAACCACAAACTTATGGAAGACATGATTTCACCACATATTCTAATCTCAGAAAGAGTATTGAGGTTCCAACTCAAAGAGCAAAGCATCTAGCCCTAGCTGCATTCTCACAACAAAGTTTTTCCTTCTACCCTTTTGATGATTCCATGGATGACACCAACAACTTCACACCATACAAACAATGTCTCACAAACAAGGTGTCCTAATACCTTGGAGCGTCGGGCAAAATTGTCGACTGACATGGTATTTAGCATTGGCAAAGTACATCTGCTTTAAGTAGGTGGGTCAAACACATGCCGAGTGGTTCGAGCTTCCCGGTGTTTATGTAAAGTTACATGTTGTGGGTGAGGAGGTTCTAGGATGAACAAACCCTTTAGAGGATGAGGGCTTATTCATTTGCAATTGGCCCCCACTAGAATCAATGGAGGGTGCAAACCTTATGGGGGTTGGGGGAGGACACATTTTTACTAGATTGTGTAGCCCTTGCATTCACACAAACATGCTCTACACTAAATAAGGTCATTAGTGTGATCTTCGAAGAGTGTGACCCATGGGGTTGACTTATGATTCCAAAACATTTGGATAAACTCAATTTCACTTACTGACACGTGGAGACTTGTGAGCATACTGACACATTTGAGTGAGATTTATTTTCCAAAGTAAAATCGGTTTGAATTACAATTATCATTCAAATAAAATTTAACATTTTGGATATTTACAAAATGCCAAGAATTTAGTATTAGTCACACTACTTACAAGTTGTTTACATTAGGAATGATCGTGGTTGTGGTTTACCTTTGTTGTTTCTATTTCCATGCAAAGACCCATCCACCTCAATGCATGGTGATTAGCCAAAACCATCTTTATAGGTCATGGGTTACACCCATGTGTATATTTTCTGAACATCGTGGTTATATTATCTACATTCACATGTGGTTCATCGCTAAGTGACATCAAATTACCATTGCTAGGTTAAGTTACCACATAATTATAATCTACCAACATCGTTAGTGCCTAATTGCGTACTAGAATGGCTAGCTAAATCTAAAGATCATACTAGTGACTAGCGGCTTATTGCACTGAATATTTTGATTCAGTGCCATCGACACTAAATGTAAACCTAGCATCATTTGTCATGAATTTGGGCATCAAATAGATTTACAATGTTACAATTATTGTCACTTCCTACGTGACTTTTCCATCCAAAATTTTGTCATCCATGACAATATTTCGTTACAAATTTGTTTGGATGCAAATGACACCAAAAGTGGATGAACTGGAAGTAAGTTGGGACGACAATACTTGTGAACTTATTCATAAGTGGTCTCAATTAGAAACTTACCATAGTGACATGAAATATCATGTGACACTAGATACAATATTTAGTGTGGTGATTGAATGGCATGTTGATGTTGTGACACGTGGCAAGCAAAGTAAGTTTGATGATGGTCATGTGTGAATAGAAGTACACCGATTATGATAATTAGTGGCACTTACTATTTGAAGTTACGCAAAGCTATAACTATTTCCATAGATCTCGTCTTTTACTAACCAAGATCAAATTGGTTGTTTGAACATTATAGACAATAAACATTTGTACTTTGTCAAAACTTAAACGAGCAATAAAAAGTCATAACTTAGCACTGGGTGACTCCAAACAACAAGTGAGTCTAAATACGGTGCAGTACATAACCCACTTTAGATAGGTGATGTGTTTGGTAGAGTGACCTAACTTATAGGCAGTGTCCCGGGAGATTTTTGGGGCATAATTTGTCGAGATCCTAGAGCTTCCAAGTCCAACCAGGTTTCATGTTGACATCTTTTGGATGTTCTCTACTAAGTCGAGGCATATCCTATAGATTCCTCTAAAATGATCGATACTTTTCCTGGAGTCTTGAACTTCAACCGGCCATTTCTCAAACTCAACTAGTTCATTTATAACTAGCGGCCAGTTCTCACCGTTTGTTGCTTACAATGTCGTGAATGGAATGACATCTAGGTTAATTTAAAGTTAGCTTATTACACAAGATGGTGATTTATTTGTGGCCTTGTGCGCCGGTTCCACATATATATGATGTCATGGGCCTCACACCATACAAATCACATATGACATGTCATGCTCGTTCTCATCATTCATCACTACCTTACATACCACATGTGCCCATATCCTCGTGGGCGATGAGGTGGATGGTGATCACCACCAATGACTCCGAATTTGACCCAATTTGCTCGTTCCCTCCTTACCAATTCGCATGATCGCCTCCACTCGGTGAAGCATGCATGCTACACAACCACTCAGTTGCTTGTGTGAGTTGAGTGGTAAGTAAAACCATGCGGCATCGCTAGGTGAGTTGGTTTAAGAAGGACCTCCTCCTCCTCCTATCGGTGTTTGCATGCAATGACGGTCATGGATGATGGGTACACAGTCGTAAGGTCACGGGTGTAGACTAATACTAAACTTATTAGTGTTGGAGATGGTGGTGGAGGCGGAAGAGTACTTACTTAGGGCCACTTCACACACAAGTCGAGAGCTGCGACCATGAAATTGTGAGAGCCCGAAAGAAAGTGTCCAAAGGCCGTCCCAACACACCTCCAAAATCATGTAGTGTGGTCACGGATCCTCAAGTGTAGTGTGAAGTCACATGTGACCGGGCCCTCAACCAAACGCTATTTCAATGAATCTTTATTCACACGGACACGATAAAATAGAATAAACCAACGGTTGTGAGCGGGCGGAGTGCCATGGTCCCCCAACGGTTTTGTGTTAGGCCTACCTCCAAGAGGTGGTTTTTGAAAACGAGCCAAGTGACCATGAAACATGATCCAACACATGCCATGTAGGAATCCATCCATGTAAACTTTTACATCCATCTTGCATCCACATACTCACTCCGTTGGTCCCTCAAGCGTAGTGTGAAGTGCACTTGGAGCGGCTCCGCCTTCTTTTCCACCAACGGGAGTGCTTGAAGTACAATGGTCACGCATGGGCTCTCAGTCTCTCTCATACGTGAAGTTGCAGTAGGGCCTCCTGGAGTGGAGTGGCAAGAGGGAGATGAGAAATTTGAGGGAGGGAAGGAGGGAGGTCCTCCTCCTCCTCCACCTCAATCAGACTTATTACCGAGCACCCTAGTGAAGTAAAGTAAAGTAAAGGAAAGGAAAGTAAGGCAAGGCATGTGGCGTAGTGTTGTTGTCATGACTCCCACACTTGGCTGCCAGTCCAGTCCAGTCCAGACCCCTCCAGTCCCTTCCCTGGACTCGTGGTGGCTGGAAGGCAAGGGAGGGAGTGGGGTTAGCAGGCGCCTGGGCGGAGGGGAGGGGGGACTCCTCCTCCTCCTCCTCAGTTGTCAGACAGAGTTTACCCTGAATACTGCCTGCCTGCCTGCAATGTGGAGTAATGTGGGGCTCACTCCGGGGCAGTAGTTAAGTTAGCAGCCCCCCTGCGTTGGCTTGGCTTGGCTTGGCTTGGCTGGGCGTGGGCTTAAGTTAGATGATAACATGGGCTTAGCGAGGCTGCCCATCCTCCCGCAGGGCAGGGCTGGGCTCCTTCCCACTTTCTGTCGTTTCCCCCCTGCCCCCGCTCTCTCCACTTAACCCCCCCCCCACCCCACCCCGTCAGCCAGCCAGCCAGCCAGCCAGCCAGCGCCAAGTGAGGTGGACGAGGACTACACTTACCCCCAGGCTTTATTGAGAGCGCATGAAAGAAAGGACGCACGAACGAACGAACGACCGAAAGGAAGGAAGGAAGGAAGGAAGGAAAGCAAGAAAGAAAGAAAGAAAGAAAGAAAGCGTCAAGGTCGTCATCAAGCACCCCCCCTGAGAGATCTGGTGGCATCATAGTCGCAGATTTGCATCTCATTCAATCGTCACGGGAAGGGAGCTGGGAGTAAGTTAGGCAAGTTGCCAGCAGACTCACCGGGACTCCACAAGTGACGTCAATCCTCTTACGGACGACGGACGACGGACGACAAGGGGCTTGGAAGACAGGAAGCGAAGGCACACTGGCGGGATTGGTTGTTGGTGTCAAGTCTGCCAGGATCGCGAGAGTTTGATTAGGAGAAGAAGAAGAGGAGGAGGAGTAGGAGTCTACTTGGAAGAATAGGAGGAGAGGGAAGGACTTAGTTATACTGGCAGGATTGATTGGTTGGTTGGTCGTTTGTGGGAATCTGCAACGAGAGTTTTGAGAGGTTGGGTATTGGAGCATGAGACGATCAATGTTGCGGTGAGGAGTGGGAGGCCGCAAAGACTGCAGTTTTGGTAGCGGTGGGTTCGTGGAGCGACAAAAAAATTTTATTTCTATTTTTTGCGTTCATTGTTGCGGTTGTTGTTGGTTGCCCACTTCGATGGCTGTGCAACCTCAGTACCCTGCATCCAACGTTGTGATTCCCGCCGACCACAGCAACAGGTGTCTTAATTTCTTCTCTCCCCTCAAAACAATGATGCTTTTAAACGCATACGAGAATGCATGAAACCTTCTCTCGTGTTTGTGGTGATCGACGGGGACAGATGTTGTGCTGCCTGGTGAATTCGCATCGAGTTGCAATCCGACTTGCAGGTTACATGAATTAAAAGCTCCTGGAAGAAAAAGTATCCTAATTCTTGGTATTGGAATGGAACAGGTCGGGCAGGCCATCGTCTGCTGTGGGCAATGACAACAGGAGCTTCTTGACACCGGGGCTCAACTTGAACTCGTTTCTCAGCAAGTTCCAGATTCACCAACCCGTCGTGGGAGGATCGAATCAGCTTCGCATCTTCAACCAATGTAAGTTACCATCAGATTCTCCGCAAAACATCATCATCTTTGCCACAAGAGTACACCAAGGAGGCGAGCCAAGCAGGGTTGATTTCGATGATTATGGTGTTCAGCAATCAAAGACGTTCTTTCCAGCTTCCACTGTGCATAGAATTGGTGACCTAATCGTATCCGCCATCAATTCCTCCGTCGGAACGGAACGGCGATCATCAATTTCAGAACACGTCCAATCATCAACCGTTGTAGTAGTAGCAGTAGTAGCAGAGCCAGGAAGAGCAGTGGTCCAACTTTCCCCCCTCTACGTTTCATCATTCTATCACCTACCCTAGCATGGGTGAAATTAGGCTATGGTCATTTCTTGCGCCATTTTGCATCAAGCTCAGCATGAAATCCATCCTTCATTCTTCAAGGTTGCGACTTGTGACGTTGAAGAGATTCGGTACTCGCATAGTCCGAGAGCTAGAATCTTTCATCATACCTTCCTCCCTCTTGATTGAAGTTCGGGTAGGTAAGTGATGTTTTTTTCCTGTTTGGTTTTGCAGTGACCGGAGGAAGGCACGCATACCCTCCCCAAGTCAATGTAGCAGCAACACACGCAGAGAATGAGGGAAATGTCCCTGCAGCTGCGGGTGGATCCAGAAAGAGAGGCAGGGAAGTAGGAGACGACTTAGCCAGCCAGTGGCATCAACAACATCAGCAACACCAGCAGCACCTTCTCAATGTCCCAAACTTCCATCAAACTCAAACCACTGGCCCTGGGTCGGTGGTTAATCCGCAGTCTACCACTGCTGCAGCAGCAGCACCAGGAGGAGGAGGAGTCTCCACAGGCTTGCGTCTCGCCTTCGAGAATGATCGTCTCCGCTCCACCTCGCCTGTTTCCACAAGCGGAAGACCCGAAGTGACTGCTAAGAATCTCGTCGCCAGCATGGCGGAGGATTTCAGTTCGCATCTCCAGAAAGAGCGTGACGAAATTGAACATCTCCTCAAAATACAGGTACACATATGAATGCATTTCGAACTGTGATACAAACCTGTGTCCATAAAAACAAGCAAGAAACCCTAGAGAGAGAGAGATTGCTTGCTTATGCTTTCTTGCTCTGGAGGAGCTGTTGTTCCGCTGTGTAGACGAGTGTCCTGAATGGATTTACACCTTGGACAATGTGGATTGGATTTATGTGTAGTCCATGTCACATGGGAATCTCGATGTCGACCTTCCAAGGTTTCTGCCCCGTTTCATCATTCCATTCTGAAATTGGGTTATGATGCTTGATAAGAATGGGGTCCGAATTCAATTGGGGCTTCGCTTGAACCAACATGTTTGCCTGTCATGAATAGAGAAACATGACTACTGCCAAGTAGATTAGAACATGTAAGATCCTTGAGAAAGTAGAGGAAAGGCAGCTATGTGCACACGTGCAAGTTTGTTTGAAAGGATTTCTCCTTTGCACTACACTAAAACAGATCTGATTTATCGTGGCATTCACATTGGCGTGCCATGTTTATTGGAGTGGTCTTCATGCCTTGTTATGTAGTGGCAAGATTCGCATGATATCTTCTCTAGTTGTCTCCAAGTGGATTGCAAGACAACGAATAATGTGGGTTTATGATCTGGCCCACACAGAACCAGATGTTTAGTGTAGTGCAATCACTGGATCCCTTGTTGTTTTCACCACTTTTGGTAAGATCTTTTTGGCATGGGAGTGAGGAGTGGGTGGATGAATCAAAGATCTGTAGGGTGCTTGACCTATTTTATCCCAACCAACCCTAACCTAACCTTTTCTGTGTAATGCTGTTGTTTAGGGAGAGCAAGTGAGACAGCTTCTGGAAGAAAAGCGGCAGCGGCATTGCCGCCAGCTGATCGCTGCAGTGGAATTAGGGTTTTCACGCAAGCTCCGGGAGAAGGACTTGGAAGCGGAGAAGGTGAAGCACCAGAATCAGGAGCTGCTGGACAGACTACAACACCTGAGTGCGGAATCTATCAACTGGCAGAACAAGCTTCGACAATCGGAGCAGAATGTCAACTTATTGAGGTCCAGTATACACCAGGCCTCGCAGCACCAACCCTATGCTCTCAACAGGGAGCAACAAAGCAAGGAAGGGTGTGGAGACAGCGAGGTTGATGACTGTGCTTCTTCGTATGTAGACGACAGGATTGACGCTCATGCCCGAACTTTCAACGAGAACAAGGAGCTTCGGGAGCAGTGGACTTGTCGTGTGTGCCGGTGTAAGGATGTGTCCATGTTGCTGTTACCTTGCAGACATCTCTGCTTGTGCAAGGATTGCGAGGGACAACTCGATGCTTGCCCTCTCTGCCGAGCTCCCAAGAACGCCTCTGTCCAAGTTTACATGTCGTGACATACCAATTTCACATGTTTCTCAACATGTTTCCAAATCTCTGCACAGGTTCACAACTCTGGACATGGCGTGTACATGTCACGAGGCTAATTTGGAAGCTGAGCTGAACCATGGCATGATGACATGGAGGAATTCACCACCATAGGAAAATTTGACATACAGTGGGGCTCATAGGGCACCAGAAAACTGAAAACCCATCACCACCAATACAGAAAGCTCAATTCATCAACAACAATGAGTCTTTACATACCAACCAACACATTAGGTTAGTAGGATCATCATCATTTCATGCGTAGGGAGAGAGAGAGAGAGAGAGGAGAGTGAGATAGAGAGGGGTTTAGTCCATTTTTTTAATACCATCACCACCCAACATCTGAAGAGCCAACAGCAGACCTCCCCTTCTTCTTGGCGAGGTCAAGATTGTTCAGGGCTCCACTACTTTTTTGTAGAGTAGGTCGTGCCTATTCTTGCACTACATTTGCCAACAACGCAACTTGTTGTATATGCAATTTAATTATAACAATTTTGTTTTTCCCACAGACTGAACTTCAGTATGTGCTTACGGCTTCTTTTTCAATCACAACTCTAACCTGTGATTCTGTGACAAAAACTTTTCGAATGTCTCTTGAGATTGTTTGTGTGATGGATTGTCTTGGCAAAGAATGCCAGCGTGCAAGTGTATGTGTGTGCCAAGAATGCCAGTTGAATGCCAAGAACAAACATTCTTACAGTACAATTCCAATGCGATGGTTACCATGAGATTATTTTTTCGTTTCCATTATGCATACACTAAACCTTGGTGTTACCCTCCACTCTGAACTTCTTGTATGCAACTCCTCTCACGATGATGGTAATTATCGCATGTCAATCCTAGAGAACCGTGGACTTCCCAAACCCCCAAAACCCTGAACTTTGAAGATTAGTTTTTCAGGCGAAACTACGATAAACGTTTTTATTTAGTGTCACCGATTCTATTCGTCTTGCTCAATAATAATCTTAACATTATTTGCCATTCCTTGCAAATTGTTTTGGACATTCTAGATTTACAGTGTTGCAATTATTGTCCCTTATGAAGTGATTTTTCATCCAAGTTTCAATCATCCATGACAATAATTCACCACAGATATGTACCAAACTTTGTTTCAATAATTGATATTTAGATGAACTAAAAGTGAGCTGGGATTACAGTACTTGCAAACTTATTTATAACAAGTGTCAGTAGAAAATTTACCACAGTGACATAGAATACTGTATTCTATGTCACTAAATACAATATTTAGTGTAGTTCTTAGTTTTGAGCATGCATTTCTATGTGTTGGGATCGTGTATAAGTGTGGTTCACTGTTGATATTTTGATGCGTTGTCTGATCACCTATTGGAACCTTCATGAATTAGAAGCTCACTGCCAGGAGGTGGTGGTAGATAAGTAAGTGACCGAATGTGGCATTTGTATATCTGCAAATCTGCCACAGTTGTTAAGATGGCTGACCTTTAATTTCTTCTTTGGATTAATCGGCTTGCCAAAATCTTGTTTTGCATCACATGAAATTCATTTATTGATTCCAGCAAGTGTACATGTTCTGAAAATTCCCACTTTCATCACCCGTTGAATCTCCCAGACTTGGAACTGGAATCAAATTGTAGTGTGTCCTTTCTTCAGTTATTTCTCTCTCTCTAGACCTACATATATAGAGTAGCCAAGTGTGCGAGGCCGTTGGAACTGCATAAGGTAGATGTGTAATTCCAACAATAATCTAGACATCTAGGGTAAGTGCACCTATAGTTGTGCACCTTGACCCTCTAAGGGTGAGTTTTCATGTAGGTTGCTAGCGCACCAGATTCTAGTGTGAATAAGGACAAACCCGCCCAAATGTGGAGGGAGTCTGGTGGGGAAGGGTTCGTATGTGCCAACTAGCTAGCTACTTCTCATCTTCTCAAATCTAGGTCCACCTACTAATCTCGTCCTCGTGGTTACCAAGGATGGACTTCTGACCAACATTGGTTCTCTGGAGCCTTCAACCGGTCTTAATTGTTCAATGATTGGCACGTGTAGGTTGAGGATTTTTTAGTGGGCACATGGAATTGTAGAGGCCCGTGTCCATGGCCCTCCACATTCTAGCGGACTGCCATAACGTGGTTGGATGGTGGCTTGTGCTTAACTACATGAGAACACCTCCGACCCACTATTATCTAGAAACTAATGAGCAATCGGCGTACATGGAAACTCACCCTAATTGTGCACTTGTCCCACCTTAATCTTGGATCAATAGATTTACTCTCCTTTATTGGTTGCTCCTTGGGCACATGCTTCCTATGTTGAGACCTCCTACTCAATTGTATGATGCGCAATAATAGTAACGTTGGTGCGTGATAATAAGAGCAATGAAGATAAAGATCCACCATCTACCTATGCTCAATTTGCAACAATTTTGGATTCCATGCCTTTGTGAAAACAATACTTTGTTTTTGAGTGTCTTAGAAACTTGATTTTTGAACATTTTGATCCCCAAAAATCTATGAATTTTTTTTTCTTTCTTTCCACTATAGACTATTTAACTAAAGTGCAAGTGCACAGTACTAGGTACACCTACCCTATAATTAAATGATATGTGGTTAGGTGTGGATCTAAGAAAGGACACTAGAAAGAGATCATATTATGTGTTGAAAAAGTGCTAATGATTCCAGTCTCAATAGTCAAGTTACATGATTGGGAAGACCTATATGAACACAAGAATCTTCACTTTGGTAACGAATAAGATAAATATAAAACAAAAGCGGGGATTAGTGCATATGAGCATACATTTCATCCATCCAACATAAAAAAATTGACCACTATAAGTTTGTGACTGATTCACCTCAAATGACTTGGACTAGACTAGATTTTGGACTTTAAAACTACTGTTGATGTCCAATCAACTAATGTCTATTAACCTCCGGGCTGCATACTATTTCGGGGCTTCTATCTTGGATGAATGAGAGGTACCCTCATATGCAACAATTTTTCCTCCGACACAAAAAGATAGAAAAGAAAAGCTAACATTTCATTCATCCATCATAAGTTCTGTAAGTGGATGTTTCATTTATAACCATTACCTTACAAACCCTTTAATTTTCTCTTGGGACGGCAGTTAAATCACTAATTGTAATCGCCTTCTGTTGACATGTTCATGTTGCTTTTGTCACAATCTCGCCTCCAACATGCTCTGAAATTCCAACACTGACTACTACTACTACACCATTTATGATATTTAGTATCACATTCACCTTTTGGGAAGGGGCTTAAACTAGATGCCTAGAGATCTCAAAGTGCTGCGCCCGTTAATTGCCATTATGATACTATTCGTCCACATGAGCAACATTTTTAAGTGAAAATTATTTACATTTTGACATTTAGTGTAGAACATTGCGAAACTTGAAATGATAGTTTTGCAAGTTTAGTATACAGAGGAAGATATTATTAAGTATACTAATTTAAAGTGTCATTTATGCACACTTGAGTCAATTTGTGAAACCATTGTGTAACATAGGTATACACCTCGTAACACTACTGAACACACCCATGGTCAAGATTTTAGTAAGCGCACTTGAATGCCAAGTGACATGCGGTGACACTAATGGTTAAGTCGTTAATCATCAGTGCAACCTAGCATACGCCTCAAAATAGGATAAGTGACACTAAAAACGCATGTGACACTCAATACCATAAACGGTGTACTACGCCAGCAGTAGTTGTAGTACTACAACAACAGCGGCCTCCACATCTTCCCGCTTTCATTGCTGTGGCCTGGCCTTAAAAAAAGCTTATGGCAGCTCTTTGATGTCGAGCTTCTCACATTCGCACATGATGTAAGTAAAGTTAAGGTACTCACGCGGGGTAGTTGGTCAAATTCATGGAGCCTGATAAGTGTAAAAGTACTCCTCTCTCTCTCTCTCTCACAGTGTACACCTCCTTTGATAATGGAGTTCAACACACTTAAAGTTAACACCCACTTAACCTTAACCATGCTCATGCACGCCCGCCACTATTGCTGTAGGCCAGGGTTTCGTGGCCACCCTGCATGCATCAAGAACCGAAAAAGTTGGCAGCAAGCAATCAATTAAACCTTGCCCGCTTGCTCGCTCATTCATCAATCCATTTACGCTCCTCCACCAGGCACAAATTTATGTGTTAAGTGAGATCGATGTACGATTCTCGGTCGCAACCCACCCGCCCCACCCGCCCCGCCCGCCCATGTTCTCATCACACCCATCTGTTAATCTATGAAATCTAATCTACACAGATCATCTGACCAGAGAGATATACATTATTACCAACCCTCAGGCCCGATCTTAATGACTTCTGTGAGTTGACCTGGGTCAAAATCAGAGTGGCAGGCCGGGGTGTGTAATAACGTCGCCAAGACTTTCCCTTCACTTGTATTATGTGATTACTTGCGTGAACAAGGACAGCTGCGAGTCAGTGCTTTGGTACCCAGCTACCTAGTGTAAATCAGCAGATCAGACATGCAGGCATTTATTAGCGCCCATTTTGTCGTTGCAGGCGGCAAATCTTTTAACCTTGCATTGGGGCGTTAACTTCGTACATCTATATATCTATATATATAAATTTAGCTTTCAAGTTAGTCTACTCCATAAGCAAGCCCAGGCTATAAGTTAAGCTGCTCAGTGGCGCGGCCTGCCAGCCATGATCAGCAGCACGCACAAATGCAAATGCTGATGCTGATGCTCCTGCTGCTGGCTGTGGCTGACTGAATGTTTTTTGGGCCCTGCAGGCACCTCTGTTTGAGTGTCAAGTTGTCAACCTTCGAGTTCGCCAGTACCATGATCCAGACAACCAAACCACACCTGCTACAATGCCTTGTCTTATTTGACCAGGAGATTCAAAGTAATTTACCTCCCTTCAAGCCGCACGTCATTGCTTCAATCCGGGGTTGACGTCAATATCTAGATATATATATATATATAGATAGATATAGATAGATATATTCTCGTACTCTACTGGTGAATTCCATACCACAATGGGTATGATGGTAGTTTGCTCATTTTTGAATCCAAGCATCAGAGTAGCGAGCAGGTGAACGGAGGGCAGGTCATTTGTTTTGTGCTGCTCAAGCCTCACACATGTTTACACGCGCTGCTGGAATTTTTGCAAGAAATATATGACCATGGCAGATACGCAAGGTTTTTCAGTTGCACTCGACATGTGCTGCTTTGGGATTCGAATGCCAGTCGTGTACGTTGGTTTAGATGCAATCTTGATTTTCAAGAGCTCACAAATGATGGGTACATGGCATCGTCCGAGATCGGATCTGAAAGTGAGTGGTTTCCAAGAATCCAAAAACCTGTTGAGGGAAATGCAGGGTTGCTCAATGGTGCTAGTGCTCTGGTCCACACGTCCTAGGCAACTGAAAATTTTGCGCAAATCTATCATCGTGCTGTGGTAGATTTGCAAACGGAAGACACGTGCTTTGAGGCTCATGTATATGCTCGCCATGTATGTTCACAAGCCTTTTGGGTGCATCTCTAGTCTTCCAAAACGTTGCAAATGGGGCGCACTACAGTGCCTGATTTGATATTTGAAAACGAATGCAGCCTTTGAAGTGTCCATTCCACTGACATGGTTGCTTAGTGGTGCTAGTGCTCTCACACACGTACTCCACAATGATTTTTTTATAAGTAAAATCTACCAACCGTATAGATTTACTGAGGTTCGAAATGGGCTTGTGTGCTGGTAGTGGATGTTCACAAGCTTTTGGGTGCAAAATGAAAATCATATAGTCAAGAGTTGAATTAAAAGGGCCGAAGAAATGGCTGCCAATTGCTTGATTACTGTCAGGTCAGTATCTGCAGTAATAACTTACACTGGGTGAGGTTGAGGCAACTATAACCGATAATATAAGAGAGTCTGCATCTGTTTAGGAGGAGTAATAGCGGAGAATTATTTTTCTTGTGAAGAGAAACAAATTATAAGGAGAATGCAAAGTTCTTCTTCTTCTTCTTATTATTATTTCTTTTCATGAATACGAAAATGATTACAAATTTTGAAGCGGTAAAGTTAGGGTGATGTATAGTCGATTTATAGGTTAACCCATAATCACTCATATTAATTCTAATACTTGGCTATAACAATTATCAAAACTCTTATGAGGGTAATCAATCACAAGCCGCCACCACGTAAACCTTAACTATGTTAAGTACAAACTTTAGATCTCATCCATGTCGGCATTACATGATCCTGGTGAGCAGTGAAAAGGACTTGGGCAACTATGGATGCCTCGACCTTATAAGTTAAGCAGCTTGAACTTTTAGCTTGAACTTTGAAGGTTGGTGAGGATAGAATGCCCACTCTACAAGTTGGCACAACTGTCTAATTTTTTTAGTACCTTATCTCTAAGTAGTATGAGAAAAATCATGTCATACATATATTATAGGACCTCAAGCCAGAGATTTTATTTACATGTCCTTTTTGCAGTTGCTACTGCACTAAATAGTCTTATTCGTGTGCATTACCGTAATTTTCTAGAGCCCACGCTAATTCTCATTATGAGGACCACATTAATTGTCAACCCATGCTAGGTTTATACTTAGAAAATCAATATGGGTGATTTTTTTTAATTTTTTTTTTTAAAACATTTGTATTGCTTGTGTCTCATAACCACTATTCAATGTGTTGGTATGAGGACTTAGGGGAAGACTTGGGGTCTTGGACCCATGTTAATTCCACTTTGACTAGAAAATTAGTGTGGCCCACAGTAATTTTCATGCTAATTTTTCACCCACACTATTAACACTATTTAGTGTACTTTACAATCATCTTGGGGATTTGAAAGGAGGGACTAAGTAATACACTAGATATTGTACTTAGTGTCATATGATACTACCGTACTTTATGTTATTGTGGTAAATATTCTAATGACTCTTCTCATGAATAAATTTTCAAGTATTTACATGGATGATTGAAATTTGGATGAGAGCTATGCCAATTATTGAAATGAAATTTATTATATTCTGCATCGTAACAATAATATAACACATAATATAATAATTCATGGATTATTGAAATTTGGATGAAATTTCACGTCCTAAGTGACAATAATTGCAACATTGAAAATCTATAATGCCCAATTTTTTCTTACAAGAATTGACAAATCATGTTGAGTTTTCATTAGTATTGATGAGACTACATGGGCCGTTTATAATTAGTATTGAGCGAGACACATAGAATGATATTTAGTACTACACTAAATATGATATTTTTTTGTCACTTACTATTTGAAATTATGCAATGCTATATCTATTTAATGCACATCTCATAATTTACAAAAATGTTGAATTGGTTGTTTGGACATTATAGAACATCATAAACTTTACTTGGTGAAAAATTACATCAATAATAAAAAGATATAGCACTATGTAAATCCAAATAGTAAGTGACACTAAATATCATATTTAGTGGAGTTGTTGGGTATATGCTAGCTTAGCGGATGAATGCACAAATTATGTCGCCAGTTGAAATGAGGTGAGACACAAGCATCATGTCAAAAGATAAGTGCAACTCACAATACTGTAGATTCGAATTTGAACAAATTACAATTCAAAGTCCTTGATTCAACTGTATAACATTATTTAGCCATGTGGATCGGTTCCTTGACCCTAGAATATGTCAACTATGGTAATATGTGGAAGTTACATGTTTGAATTTAGTGTTAATAAGGATATGAAAAAAATGATGTCGACTTTGGTAGACGAGAGATCAACGAGCAGGAAGGTGGGGCGCCACATCTAAAATCGCAAGTCCAGTGAAATTCATGCTTCACATGAAGGGAGGTGGCAGTAGGGAAGGTAGCGGCACATTTACGTCTAACACTAATTGTCAAGGGATTGAAAATTAATGTTGAGCAGGGTAGGGTGGTAACAACATTAGATATAATCAAACACTAAATATCATATTCAGTGTAGTGCTGGCTCGGGGGGGGGGGTAGTCATTGGTTGGAGTAGCAATATACGTGCGAACAAATGATAGGGTATTTTAAAAACATGGGGGCTAAAAATTATAAATGGACTTAAGAGTAATATAGGGTATGAAAAATGGCATTGGACATCTTTAAAGTACTATAGGGTATGGAATAATAGGTAATTTGGAATTATAAGTAATGCAAGCCATTTTTCTATTAACCCAAAGTAGAAATTTACATAATGATAGCATGTGAAAAAAAGAAGAGAATTGAAAGTAATACCCCCCTATAAATAGTGGTTGTTCGCACCTACATCCTTAACTTTTTAACACATTGCCCCCCCCCCTGAGAGTGTTGGGGAGATTTCTGGCATAATTAGTCGAGATCCTATTCTTTCCAATGTAAACCAGTTACACATTGACATCTTTCAGGTTATCTTTGAATATATTGAGGAATATTCGACATATTCATGTAAATCGATTGGCAATTTTTCCAAAGTCTTGAATTTGAACCGGTTATATCTCAAGCTCAATAGGCTCATCAGTAACAATGAATGGGGAGAACCGGTTGCTAGTTACAAATGAACCAATTGAGTTTGAGAAATAATCAGTTGAGGTTTAAGACTTCAAGATAATTACGGATCATTTCAGAGTAATTTATGGAATATACCTCAAATTAATAAAGAAAAACTGAAGGATGTCACCATGTAATTGGTTGGGCTTGGAAACACTAGGATATCGACCGATCATGTCCAAAAACCTCCTTGGACACTAATATGTAACTATGCTGAATTATCCTATTAGTGTGGGTTATCATTTGGAGATTCATGCTGCTATAACTTTTTGCCAACATGATCCCTTTTTACCAAGTAAGTTACATCATGTTTTTTTGATGTGCATACTAACTATTTATGTAGCTTGAGTAAAAAATTAAGCTCAGTATAAATGTAATACCAATGCGTAAATCCAAATGGTAACCCACACTAATAGGACAATTCAGTTCTCCCTATTCATTGTAATCAATGGTTTTTAATATTATTTGTATAATCTTATATGGTGTTCCAGGGAGTGACCAAATGGCCATGTGTGAGCCCAGCTGGCAACGTGGCTGTCCATGTCATCGTACCTAGTTGGCAACAACGTCAATGTGGGAATAAATGCCACTTTGCTTCGACATGTGCATTCTTTGGAGAAAATTAAAGAATTTGGGGATTGTCAACTCCATATATACTCTTGGCCATTAAGTAGATTGCATAGGGAATTGTTTATTGGCTTAGTTGCAATCACGTAGATTGTCATTTCAAGTCTTCTAGAGTAGAGGTGCCCATGACCAATGACTTAAGAGATTTTGCGCCAGATCTGGAGAAGTATAACTTGGTGTGAATTTCTCCCATGTAGGAAGATAGACATGAGGAGGACTGTATTTTATTTTTTGGTATTTTTCTTCTTTTTTAAATTGAAATTACTGTGAATGAATTTTTGAAGCCAAAAGTTGGCTTGAACATATTACCAATGTCTAGAGTTTGCCATAACCGCTCATTCTAACAGTTCATTCCTCCTCACTTTAGCACTCAAAATGAGGATATGTGGTCGTGGTACTATTGGGGCGAGCATGATTGAAATTCAATCCCAACCTAATCAATATTGAGTCTCAGCCTAATCAAAATTCTATCCCAACTTGATTGAAATTCCAGTATCCTATAGATTGCTGATGGGTTCATGATTGGGAATAGGCACCTCTACTATATAATTGGAGTTGAGATCTAAGAGTTGTAGGAGGTCAACGTGAAGATTCTTTTCTCTTTCACAATTTGATCATAGAATAGTTATTCCTAAAAGGTCGGGCCTCATAGATAATATGCTAGCCTTAATCCGAGTCAATCAATCTTAAGATAATATGGGATTGCCATTCAATTGACTATGGTAACAAGTGTACTTTTGAAAATTGTAGACTCCTCTACATCTACATAAGCCACAATGGACTTCACATTACATTAAGAGGGCATTTCAATATTTCCATGTTCATCAATTTGAACATCCCAGGCAAGTCCAAGCTCACTTTGCAACTCCACATCGTCATGTAAATCATTTGCAACCCTCAAGTACATCAATCCCGTCTCTATGACAAAATCCTTGCACATGTTTGATATGTCTTCTCCAACACTCTAATTTTCTTTGTCACTACCTTGTGCACAAGAATCATCAATCAATGTGTGATCATAATCCCACTGTCTCCTCATCTTTCTCCATACTTCCGAATAAATGAACCTCAATAAATGACCCTATCATACAAGCACAAATGTTGAATATTTACTAGAGGTCCTCCACACATGCACATAACTATAAGTTATAATTTGTGTAGAATATGTACATATGTAATATGGAAAAGTTCAAATTCATACCCCTTTTTGTGCAGTCACGTATACTCAAACATGTTATGAAAGGTGCACCCCCTGGGTTTAAAGGTACCTTGTCATGAGAAATTGGAATATGTGATGCAACACCGATGGGCACGCTCTAACTATGATGGTGGCACTTGACATACAAATCAAAATTCTTTCTATAGCATTGACCTCATGATTCACACCAATTTTGAGCATTGGAATTTGGAACAATGTCTTGTGATACAAAGCAATTTTACATAAGCGAATTCGACGTTTGCCTCAAAATTAGTTCTAGTTGTGGTGGCTTGGGATCAGTAAGGACCGCACTTAATAACAAAACAACCTTCTCGTTTACTTTTTTCTCGATCTTCAAGTGATTCGATCGATGATGGAATTGGGGTACAATGATTTACGAGAAGGGTTCTTAATGAGAAACACATTGTAATGGGGATTTAGAACTTTTGCAGTCCCAACAGAAGAAGAGAAACTTCGGTCTCCATTAGGAGGCCGACGAGAATGAAGTGTTTGTTCGTTCCACCCCTAGACCTATGTCCACTGGACAAAGGAATAAAGGCATAGAACTACTTCCCCCTTTCGAGAGTAGACACTATAGTCACAAGTAACCAGTAATAGATAGAACCAGTATCCAATAAGGACTGGTTAGTCTTGGATTTGTTTGGCAGTCCCAACATGTTATACCGATACCTTAAAAAGATGAGGAGATGTACGCCCTCATGAATGTAGTGGTTGTGTGTACATTAACCGCTAACTTCCCAAGTTGATGAAAGGGTTGTTTTGAGTGCAATTCATTCAATGTCAGTTGTGGAATTTCGTGGGCAAGTTTTGAGGTTACAATGGGATTTATCCGTAAGATCTTGAAACATGGGAGACGAGCTCTTTCAAGGAAGAAAAATGGGGCTTAAATAACCTTTTGAGTTTGTATATTATAACAAATGAAGGAGAGGATGCACATGAAATTGTTATGTTTTATCACCTCAAAAAGACCTTTATCCAATCAAATTCACCTAGAAAGTGAGTGGAATGCTTGTGTGATCCACTAGATGGGATAGACATTATAGTTGAGCACCTCCACAAATTCTCATGCCAAACTATGCAAACCACAATAATCTAGACATCATGCATTTAAAATATGTAAATTGACCCATATTTCTAACCACGTACACATAAAGAATTCCCTAAAAATCAAAGAGTGTCCAAATGTTAGACTATACAGTTGATGTGAGCACAAAGGCCGTTTCTACAAGAATGTAGAAATAAATAAAATCACTTTTACCAAATGAAACATCAATGTTGTTCATGCAAAATTTGCATTAGAATGACAACCAATGATTGGCGTCAACACCCACCTTGGATTTTGAAATATGTTTGAAGCAAACTTGTTGAAAAAATGATAGGTTGTAACCTTATGGTTGAGATTTATAGTCTAGTTTATGAGTATTGTGTAAGACTTCTCGATGCATAAATATTTTAAAAACTTCATAACACAAAGATGCGTCCTTAAAAAAAAAAAAAAAAAAAAAACAAACCATGTGTATCCCATGTGCATCATGTGTAGAGTGACATATCTAAAGATGCATCGAAAACATGATTGTATATGCAGTATATGTACACAATGTAAAATTGAAAGTGACATCAAACCCACAATTTGGTTATAGTTTTGTCACATGGATAATACACATACTTTATTGAAACAATGCAAATATGATCATCAATTCGTATTATTTCTTGAAGTTGGATGATCCAATATTTGTTTGGTGCAACCAATTTTAAGTAGTTGATATTTGTAGATATAGGTTTGAGTTTAGACACAAATTTCCAACAATTCCTTTTTGGAGGGGAGCAACATTGAAGGATTGAGAGTTCATATTTTGAAGTGATACCAAACACGGTCAATGTTTGGTAGGTTGGCCCAAGGGCGAAGCAAAAATAGCATAGTAACACCAAATCCACTTCTCAAAACATCGCTTTGAAGGGAGCTTTGAGCACTACCCTCAAAAACACTTAACAGAATCTCTTGATGGTGCTAAGGGGCTTGGAATGATGATGCGGCAACCACATTGTGGCCTTAAAGAACTTGAAGAATTAAAATTTTTAGGTAGTACACATAGTCCTCACGACTAAGTAAGTAAGTTATATATATATATATATATATATATCTATATATATGTTGATTGATTGATTACGAGGTCACAAAACGCTCGTCAATTTGATTCAATTTGGCACAAATCTTGAAAATAAAATAAAATAAAACTTGTGCTAAACCTCATGGCAAGAGTTTCGTGGCATCTACTTCAATTGAAAACGAGGTACATTTTGTGTTGGAGTGTCCCCTATATAACCCTATTAGAGAAAAGAAAAGCATGAATATTTGAGAATATAGTTTTATGAAGCCTCACGTCTTTCTTTCAATCGCATCATGAAGTTGATATTTGTCCCTATCTCACGAAGGCTACCTCACTCGGCCATGCTAGGGAATTAGATGGTTTGAAACCATCTTGATGTACTCTTAGTCCCATTAGCCTTTTGGTTTCCCAGACTCTAAACTCAATTTCATTTCATTTCATTTCATTTCATTTCACTTCTAGTCATATATTGGGAAGGTGAAATATAGCGAGTTATTCTATAGCGAGATTTTCTTCCTTAGAAAATGGTGTTGGTAGACCTTGAATTCATGTAGTGAGGTTCAATTGGCATGAGTTGACCTTCAAAATGTAGTGGAGTTGTTTTCCCCCCCGTAGAACCCCTTAATCCAAGATTCATGAGTGTATAGATAATACCACAAAATCACTTGGACTTTGTAAGTCTATGTAAATTCAACCATCTTGGATGAAGGGACTCTGTAGAACAAGCCCCCCTATAGGTTGAGGGTTGATTCATGCCAATAACAACCTGCTACCATATTTCATGATCTTTGATGCCAATTTTGAAACCAAAATCATTTAGCAATTAAACACTTGTGAAAAAAAATCCAAGCCATATAGACAGTTGAGTATGTTATCACCTTCTAGTGGACGATTTTACGTAGACACATGAAGCTCTACCAACAACAAGAGAGCTTGGGATTCATGACGTCTACGTAAACTCATCCATCGTGGATGAAAAGGACCAGTTAAAAATCCCATACAAAATTGAGGGCCGATTTGATTCATTCCAATTCAAGACAACTAAGCTAATTTGGGAGTCTTAGCTCTAATTCCAGAGTCAAATAATCTTAAAAAAAATCATTTATGGGTTATAATATATTTCCTACTTTTTCACGTTCCAAATGGACAAGTTTACACAGACACCACGAACCCCTAGCCCAAGAAGAGAAGCTTTATAGGAGGCACAATCAAGTAGAGTTATCCCTAAATAAGACTTGTTCTTCAAGGCTTATAAGGGCCAAGTTCCATGTGCCGGTCCCGGTCCGTTTTTCTCAAAACAAATGGGTGGGCCGGTGAAAAGAGGGTGGTGCCATGTGCCCATCCCTCTCACCCAAGGACCGGTACCCCCCATGGATGGGTGTCCCACATTTTGTTTTGTGCAAGATCAGGTGCCAAAGGACCGGCGGTCTTAACGGTCACAAGAAGGACATGTGCCGGTTAGAAAGCTCCGGTGACCGATTGTCCGGTCACCTAGGGTACACCCTTGGATACTAAAGGCCACTTTGTTCTTCAAGTCCTTTCTTTTGAGGAGTGCTCTTAGGGAACGTGTATTTTATGATGTTTTTAGAATCTAGATCTTAACTATATATATAAGGCAAACAAAACAAAGGAAACACTCATGAAATATTTAAAAAACTATTTTGGTATCATTTAGGTGTCACAGTTAAAATCACTTATAAACAATGTACAATGACAATTTCAACTAAAAAAATAATATATATAAATATTTACATATTTGCATAGATGACAATATTACCAACCTACGCATATCAACAAACACATAATTTGAAATTCATTCAATAAATGTATGAAAATTGATGTGCAAATCAAATATGAAAAGTTAAATGATGATGACCTCCATTGCCGGTGACCTTCATAAAGTGTCATGTCTTATCACTCACCAAATTTAGTTAGAAAGTAGGAAATCGAAATGAACCGGCACCCCACATAGAAGTACCCCTCCATAAAATGGGTGACATCACCCATTTTTTGGATGATGTCACCCGTTCCTCACCCATTTAAAAAACGGACTGGGACCGGGACCAGCACATGGAACTTGGCCCTAAGTGGTTCAACACAAGGGTATCATTTTCATAGTCAAGTCCGCCACACCATGATGACTGATGACCCACACAAATAGGTACGCTTTTTGGAATAAGAATGCCACTATGTGCTCAAATCATAGTCACTATTCTAGGCTCAGTAGCTAACACACACTACTTACAAGTCCTAGGCAATTGTCAAACGTCGGTGAAAGAAATATGCAAATCTACCCCATGTGATAGATTTTATGAACATCCCAGTGACGAAGACTCGTATGCTTGTAGTGATGATTGGGAGGGTCTACGTAACCATTTTAGAGTCAAAGATGCTTACCACTTTTCACTTTGATGGTTTCTACTTCTTACCTTAGATTTGGGAATCTAAAGTGGCCTTCTTTATGATACAATCGCAATTTTTGATACATGATGAGACGATTCCCAATTCAATATGAAATGATCCAACAAGTTTGAATTGTTTGTGGAGTTCAAAGTGGTCACAAGAAGGCCATGTACATTATAAGTTACTTGTCGACGTCCCATTACTACAAGCATACGAGTCCTAGGCAATTGATCCACGTCACTGGAAACTTCTCCTATGTATTTGGAAGATTTACAAATTTGGCACTATGGTAGATTTGCATTGTTTTTGTTGATGTGGCGCGATTGCGCAACACTCGTATGCTAGTAATGCATATTCCCCAGTACATGCTAATGGGGTTGATCAATCATGAGATGAAAAAACTTGTCATTAGGTAGAACTCCACACTGGATTTTGGTTCATGATAGTTCATGGTATTGTAGAGAGCACTCTATTTCATCTTTACGAGTGCTGAAGTGTAGTTTCCCATCGGTCTCATCTGATGCAAGAATGACACATGGAATAAATGCTAAGATTAAATAATCAATTTAGTATTCAAATAGAGAACCCTCTACAATAATGGGACTTAAACTTAAAGATACGTTTTTACCACAACCCCCATGGTACACGAAATAGTCCTAATACTCTGGGCCGCAATAATTTTCTAGAGCCCACATTGATTCTCATAATGATAATTAATGTGGGCCACATTAATTGCCAACCCACGCTAAATTTCTAGTTAAAAATCAGCGTGGGCCACGTTAATTGTTTTTCCAACAAATTACTGTGAGCGATTACTTTAATTTGTGCTACTTTTATCCTACACCTAATAGTCAATGTGCTTGTCAAAATTCTTCATGAAGACTTAAGAAAAGACGTGGAATCTTAGACCCACGTTAACTCCACCTTCACAAGAAAATTAGTGTGGCCCACGCCAATTACTTTCACGCTAATTTTCCACCCGGGACTATTTAGTGTAGTCGCCATGAACCGAAATTCCCATGCACTTCACTTTGCTTGTCATTTCAAGTGACACGAACACCATGTTTTCCATGATCGTATAGAACATGAGTACTAGGTAGGGGGAGTGCCTATTCTTGTCCTTTGTATGCCAAGTGTAGTGTAGTATATTATAATAGGCAACCTCCATCTAGCCTTGAAATAACTAACGACCGTGGCATTGGAGGTGGTAAGGGTAGTATATATGTATGACATGTAAAGATAGTGCCAAGAAGCCGCCAACAACACCAACACTTTTTGCGCTTTGCAATATACCCGTCGGTGCATTGATGGGCGTGCATGAGTATGAGTATGAGTTGACGTCATCTCCCTCTCACTTTCTATCTACCCACCCACCAACCTCATAAAAATTCCCACTTCACTTGACCTTCGATTGTGTCAAAGGCATCCTATGCACACATCAATGACTAGGGAGAACCAACCACGACACTATGATCAAACCCAATTAGTGTGTGTTATTATTCGGAGTTACGCAATGCTATGGCTATTTAATGAGACTGTAATGTTTTACTAAGAAAAGTCATTTTGTGTTTTACAATGTTTGAATAACTTACTGAACTTTTGGTAGTGAAAGTTGAACTCTTGGGTGAGAAGTTATTGCATTGCGTAACTCCGAGTAGTAAAACTCTCGTTACTATTTCGTGGTAGTTCGTGTAGTTGTAGATGAACCGGTTGAAGTTCAAGACTTCAAGAACACTACACTAAATATGATATTTAGTGTGACTTAATATTTGGAATTACACAATGCTATATCTATCTACTATACATCTCATATATTACCAACAAATGTTAGATTCGTAGCCTGGACATTATAGAACATTGACAACTTTACTTGGGTAAAAAAAATGTTCCAATAGTTAAAAAGCTATATCACCGTGTAAATCCAAATAGGAAGACACACTAAAATATCATATTTGGTGTACCCTTTGTTTTTTTGGGCGGATCTATGGCATGTACCTCAAGTTAATGAAGAAAAAATGAAAGATGAGAACATGTGGGCGGTTGGACTTGGAAACACTAGGATTTGGACTGATTGTGCACAAAAATCTCCCCGAAGACTAATACATATCCGTCATTCTAGTGAACTGTCAAAGGGGCACACGTTCATTAAAAAAATAAAAATAAAAATAAAAATAAAAAAATCTTTGGAATCCCACATCATGGATAATTTTTTACCTTGTATGTATGTATGTATGTATATATATATAGAGAGAGAGATATAAAGGCATATTTTTATAACACCCCTGATGGAAGATGTTGTGAAACAAAATTCAGGTGGAAGCAAGATTTAGTTTCACAAACTTAATGTAGTCAAACTTGTGACAATTATTGAAGTAATGGAGGCAAATCGTGTACCAAATTTCATCCAAATAATTATACATTCATCCACATTTCGCAGGATCATCCGATTTCTAGGACCTGTTCTTTGGGTTCTTTTTGTCAATTCATCCATTGAAATACATACATAAATAAATATGCACACCTGCGCGCGCACACACACACACACGTGTTTTTTTGGTTTTTATTTCATTTCTAATTTTTTGATCACATTTATTTGTTGTTGTTATTGGGTAGAATTATGGTTTGACGTCAATGAAGTTTAATGTATTATTCCGGAACCACAAACATATGGAAGTCTACCTCGAGTTTAGCTATGGTATTAGTTAGGCTGTTGACTTAACCAACAACTCAAGATTTCATTTAGGCCCACTTTGTGTCCTTGAAAAGAACATTGTGTCCATAGGAATGGATGATAATCTAATGAGAGGATGAACTTGTATTGCACATGTGAACTTTAGGATTAGCACTTTGTCAATCCAAAAGCCATCTTATGTATTGATCATTATGGGAGTGTGCTTTCTGAAAGAGCACACTAAAGTAGAGAGATCACAATAATTATCACTTGTGACGGCACTAAACTTGGACAATTTCTTTTTATAATCAACACTTCTACAGTAATCTCCCGCTTAAGTATGCACTTTGAACTCGAGCCATTGGTGTGCACTTAGTTGGTAGGTGCGTACTTTACTCATATCGCTTTCTAGACCCTCTGATTCGATGAACCGCAACAGGAAACGGATGAAACCTAAGGCAACCTGCTGCTTGACCGAAGCCCAACGATGTGAAATCATTGTTGACTCTGAAAGTGCTACCGACTTCAAAGGCATTGCAGCTCTACCCAGAGTTGTCCTTGGCATCGATGACCAATTGCTTTGCTCCGATGTTCAAACGGGAGCTGAACAAATGTTTGATGAACTACACCAATCGTGTGAGACGTTTCAACGAAACGTTAACAAACCGGCATTGAATGTCAAGGGTTAAAAATTCATGCATTCGCGGCAAATGACTCTACATGACATGTTCAAACAATAAAGTATGAACCCTGATTTTTGTCAAAAAAGTTGCGCACTTAACCGGGTGCGTACTTACGCGGGATATTACTGTAGTGAATTGTTGTTGTGTTCCACATACAATACTATTTTCTAGGCTACTTTCTCATACTTATGCAAGCTCAAATTTTTTTTCTTTTTCCTTTCTTTGTGGATTCTAGGTCAAAACTCAAGCCACATCGTGTTAAAAACCAATTTGTAGATTGCATAACGTGGACTACATTAGTATATCTACCCACTACCAAATCATGCGTGCATCGTGGTTACTAATCCCTAATCCATGAAAATATGATTTGGAATCAATAACGTCAATCAAGACCAGCACAAGCATATGAGACAAATCGTAAACCATTGGTCATTCGCCTACAGTCTGCTAGATAATATCATCCCATCCACAACATTACTCAACGTTCAATCCTCATCCCGTGGGCCTTCGGAATACAACAGTCGGATGCTCGAAAAGCTGTGCAGGGAGACTCAACTTCAAACTGAGCTCCCGACATATCCCACAATCATATTACGAAGACCCACGTCGCTGAATAATGCTAAGTTTCCATCCTTCTTCAAGATACACCAAAGTGGGAGTTTTAGCCCCATTTGTCGTACACAAGATTCACGCGGGAATGATGTAGATAATTCGGTGTGAAACTCAACGAAGTTATATATATATATATATATGCATATATTCCATACTATGGTTTGGTCAAAGAGTGAGTTCACTTCCCTTATGTGTGAGTACAAAAGAGACACGATCTATGTGGAAATCGTACAATCTAGGTGGCAAGCCAAGTGTGACAAGAGGATGAGGAGTGGGTGTTGGAGGAGTGTTGACCGAGTGCTAAGTTAGTTTAGTTTACTTCATTTCTTTCTATGTTATTTATCCGCCGTTTGATTCACGTGCCCAATTCAATGACGCGATGTGGGTCGTGACTTGGATGACGTATTATATTCCATGTTATGTCATTCAAGCCACCTCGTGCAGTGTCCCTAGGGTGTATTATACACACGTATGTAATTTGGTTTAGGTCATTCTAGAGTACTAGTCGTGTATTGTACATGTTTTCATTTGATTTTTTCTTGTGAGTCTTAAATGGAATATTTTTAATAATGTAAATTCATGTTAACTAAGTCATCTTACCAAAAAAAATGCAACTATATGCTTTTTGTATTTTAAAGTTATGGGCTCCATAATGCTTCACCTAACCGTTGACGGTAGTATGTAATTTAGGTAGTGGGGGAAAGAAAACCAAATGATATTGGTATGTTTATTTAGAGGTTCTGATTATTATTAGCTAGGATTTAAGTGTATATGGATTTATGCATGAATTTTGGACAATTCCAACTACCAACATGACATACACTAGCTCTGAAAACTACACAAATACGATGATTGGCAAACATGGAATACAAACATTCAAAGTTGTTGGTGTTGTTTTTGTTATTGAGATTTGATGTTTTTGTCTCTTATTATTTCTGGACATGTGGTTTGTCCAAATATACTTAAATGTCAAATTAATTTCAAATATGTATCAATTTGTATTTGGATATTAAGATTCTTTTTTTATAAACTTTTGATTTGGATATTGATGTGTACTACTTGGAGGGGGGGGGGGGGTTTGGGCAAGTGATAAATGTCCCCTACATGTTCACTTTGAAAAATAAAATTTCATAATAATGATAAAATATCATATTTTGTGATATTACTTTTCTTTGTACTCAAATAATAAAATTAAGGGCAAAATGACCATTTAAAGCATTGAATCTCCAAGTCAAATCAATTGTAATGTAGATTGTAATGTAATTTAAATGAAATGCTTGCTTTGGAGTGAACAAACAAAAGAAAGTTGTACAAGGTGCATTTCAAACTAGGTTCATACATCTAGAACTAGCAACATCATTGTTGTTTTTCATCAAATATTTCTAGAAACATTTGACATCAAATAGAAATATTCTGATTGATCTGGCCCCTCCAGTATGGTTTGAAGATATGTAATATTTATTGCCTTGCAAACCCTTGGTATTTGCCATCCCAACCCATGTGCAAATGAGCAGTTTATCTCTTCTCTTTCTATCTCTATGCCTCCACCTATTTTGCCACAACCACTTCAAATGTGAAGGAACACATTTAGTTCAACCCTACTGTCAAAATTTGAATTTGACAATGTACGTGTATAAAACATGCCCAAAAATGATGGTTGAAACTTTATCGGTTGACCACTTCAAAGTTCATCACAAAAAGGCATAAGCCAACTATGACTTTAGGTTGTCAATGGAATTAAAAAGTTGAGTAATGGGTATCCTAAGGCAAGAACCTCCATAGAATATGTTGATTCAATTAAATAAAAATAAACTTAAGAGTTTGTTATTTAGTTTTTACCTACTAGTTTAGGTGCATTTTATGCGCGGGGGGGGGGGGGGTTCACTTGTGAATACTAAAAAAACGTGAGTTGAATGGGAAGGTTTATTTTATTCTTGAGAGATGATATGTTATTTGGAGTTGAAATAAGAAATAGTTTCAGAATTAGCGTGGAGGAATTGACCATTTAGAGTGGGATTAAAAACCCCCAAAAAACTTGATTTATTATGTTTCACGACAATGAAATCAAAGAAGAGTGGACACATATCAAGGTTTGCACTTTCCATCCACTTTAAAATAAAAAGTGGATGATCTCCGTGGTGTTTTTCCATCTACACTATTTTTCCATCCCCACTACACTAATTTATCCCAATAAGTGTGTGTGGTACTAATTCTTGAAATATGTACGATTTTGCCAAGTCTCAAAATTAGTGAAAACTAAATCATTTACTAAGTGATACTAAATTCATGAACACATGTTCATTTACCATTATATTTCAAGAAAATTAGTGCATGCTCTAAGATGTTGGTAGAATGAGAAGAAACTATGCAGATACACTATGAACTCCATAATATCATGCTTGTGGCAACCAAAGTACACGTGACATTAAGGATTTTTTTAGTGTTAACATGAATGCTTGATAAAAGAGAATTAGTGTAGCATGTGACATTATGGAGTAACACAAAGTCAACGTTATAATATTGACAATAATTACAAAGATGACAACGTGATGCATGTGAGCGTGTGGTTTGAATTCTTTGGCAATTTATTTAAATATCAAAACATGTGATATATGAGAGGGAAACATGACAATAAGGAGTGACATTTAAACTAAGAACATTTGTTCCCTATGCTTTCGGGATAAAAGAGGAGGAGAGACACTAAGGAGGTTGGTATTACAAAGTTTAGAATGTATATGCTTGTCATTGAATAATGTCAAGATGAATAATCCCAATACTTTCAATGAATGATGTTGTTATGAATAATATTTTGCAGTGAATAGTGTCAAGATGAACTGTGCTTCCTAGGTCTTTCGGTGGCACTAATTTCAAAGCGTAAAGAAATTTAATATTACCTTCTCTAATTTCTTACACACACTTTTAATTCTCTCTCTAATTGGGATATTTAGTGTAATTATACACTTTAGCATGTAGTACATCAAGTTCAACTCCCTCTCTCAGTACATTAGATTTTGGTAGCATGAATGGTGAGACCACAGTATCCAATGGAATCATGCCCCCATCTTGCAAATATGAAAGAGTAAACTAGAATTATGCTAAGTATGCCTAATTGTGACCCTTACCTAGAAGTAACCCCTATATTCTTGCCTTTAAAAATATGGCTCATGAACATGAAAATGTAGGGTTCGTTTTGGATACACATGTGATCAACACTTTCAAAACTCATTGGTTATCTAGGTTATCTTAACAAACTTGCATGCTAAAATACGCCGAGCTCATTACAAGGATGTGTGGTCAATACACTGGCAAATCAAGCATTTTAGAAGGTAGAAAAATGGTGCATATCCCTAGTCCATTTATGTGGTCTAATGTGATATAATATAATGGTATGGAACTAGTGGTGGTGCTCACTCATAACACAACATTGACTTGGGAAAGTATGGACATGATCACAATAATTACAATCATTAGGTCTACCCAACCAAAAAACCCCCATTTAACACGTGTAGAACGCTATGCCTAAAAAAACCGCACTCGAAATGGGTTGCGGTTCTTTTGACCAGCCTGGGCTGCACTTGATAAACGACTACATTTTTTTAAAGTTTTTTTTGGGCGACTGAAATTTCAAACTTTTGGGGCATATAATATACTGTTGGAAAGGTATTTTTAGGACCTTTCCAACAGTATGTTACATGCCCCCAAATTCCTAAAATTTCAATTGCTAATCCAAAAAAAAATCTGCAGTAGTTTAGCAACTGCAGATCAGGCTGGTCAAAGGAACTGCAGCCGATTGTTGCTACGGTTCTTTTTGGCATAGTTTTCTACTAGTTTGATAAGCTTAAACTTACATCAAGGTATGTCACCACACAGTGTGCACCTTGCCTAGGCATGCATGGCTTTGCTAAGGAGGGTAGCCAAGGATTTAACTACAAACATTTAAGATAAACATGAATTATTGTGTCGGAGCTGCAAATTTGGAGGCCAAATAATGAAGAAAAAAAATGTGCTAATGGTTCCTGAGCGTTGAGGATGAGCAAACATAAGATCAAGCTACTATGACTTGACGGGTACTTGAGAGATGGCGAGGTATCGGGGTGCAAGCACAAAAACGTGGACAAATCTTGATCCTTGCCTAGGTTCAAGTGAAAGCGATTTAAAATTAAACACTAACTTTGAATTTTGTAAAGAAAAAGGTCATAGATATTCAAAAAAAAATATTGATTTACAAGGCCAAGCATTTTATGATGACAAAAAAAATTCCAAGAAAAGTCTACATATTCTAGAAGATGGTGCAAGTGGTGTGCAAGTATGTGATATTAACAAGTAATTGTCAAAAAAATAAAATAAAATGATAAAATTGCATTAAATCAATGATATTCTACAAAAATTTGTGACTATGATCTCAAGTATATAATGGATACAAGGGCTATGTAAAAAGTCCAACTTCAAAATATTTAAGGTCATAAAATTACGTTCAAAACCATATTCAATCATGTGCTTTTGAGCATCAATTTTAATGATAAGTTCTGAAGATCTCAACTTGATAATCTACATTTGAGTAATTAACACAACAATAAAGGTCATCATGAAAGAAATTATCCAATTCAAACAACCTTTTGCTACTACTTTTAGGCCTTTGACAAAAAAAAGACAAAAAAAGACATGGTTTTAGTGTACTAGAGCACTATTTTGGTCCACTTTACCATGCTTGCACCTATCGGTTTTTGATTTTTCCTTTCAAAAGCTTTGACCAACACAACACAATATCAAATTCATGGGCGATGAAACCATACAAGTTTTTATTTATTCCACTTTCCTTCATATTGTTGTTGAGCGAGCAATATGAAGGTAGACATCCCTAATGATCTGGTTACATATCTTATTAGGACACCTATATAAATTGAGTGTAATGTGGCTTGGTGTGGCTCCAAGAACGAATGATACCAAAAAGGCATGATTCTTGTGTTGGAAAAAGATTGGAAAGAGATTGGATTGTGTATTCAAAATAGTCGTCAACATGATTAGGGGGAGCTCCATGTAACCATTCAATGAGCACGAGAATCTTCAATTGGATAATTGAGAAAGATATTCATATGAGCTCCAAAACTTTGAGGAAAGTGGCTACTAAGATTACGGCCTCGATTTGGATTTGATTTTGGAAACCATCGTGTACTAATCACGTGTTTGCATATCCCATGAGAAGTGGGCTCGGTTGGAAAAAGTAACCATTCAAGACCCATCTAACTTACCTCAATGCCTATGAAGATGATTACCCTACTAAAGGGATCACATGGTGTGGAAGTGTATCTTGATCCCGGTGACGAACAAAGTATTTGATTCTCAAAGTTGTAGTCCACATGTGGACTACACTAAATAAATAAGATATTTAGTGTTGTTACCTTGCTCAACACTAATTTTCAAATCCTTAACAATGTGTCGCTATCTTCGCTACTGCCACCTCCCTTATTATATATATTTTTTCATATCCTTACTAACACTTAATTCAAACATGTAACTTCCACATATTACCATAGTTGATATTTAGTGTTTGAGTTTACATTTAATGTTACTTACTTTCATAGGGTTATTGACATTTAGTGTATGCGTTTGTATTTAGTGTATCAAACACTAAATATCCTATTTAGTGTACTTTTATTATAATCACACAGCTTCTTCGTGCTTAAATCTCTTTTTAGTCACTTGTTGGTGCTCTCAGTGGGCAACCATGACCTTCAGTAATGATAAGCTATGTGGGTGGTTCTAATTTAGTTCGAGCAAGATTAAGTGAGTTGTGTTTCTTAGATGGTTCATCCTTGTTGTCATACTATTCTTTAACAAGCAAAAATGTATGAAGGGATCATACGGTAAGTTAGGTACGTGGGTATCAATCCTCAGCAACAACGACCAAACTCATCAGGTTTAGGGTAACAAAGATTTTGGGAAGTAGTTCAATTTTGTCGTAATCCTTGTAATGAAGTACCTTGACATGTGAACTTAATACTTGAACTCCTTCCCAATTAGCTTGTGCTTGGTACCATATGAGCTAGCTAACTTAAGTGTTTGCCCTCTGCCTTCCCAAGCCCCGTGTCAGGCTGCCAACTCCCACCCTCCTCATCCATGGGCTTGACCTTTATTGTCCTTGCTTGGAGCTCAACTCCTACACATGCCCAGGCTCATCCATTGTGGATGTGGCTAGGGCAATCCCATGGCCAAGATTACACTTGTGCTTGGGCTCATGGGGTGTCCTAGTGACACCGGTGGTGGGGTGGGGTGGGGTGGGGTGGGGTGGGGGTGGGGGGCAAAGTTTAGGGGCGTGTACACTAGCAATGGCTATGACAAAACAAGGTTGTTGAGTAGCATGTGGACAACAAAATCGTTCAAGAAGTGGTCACAATGTAGGGATTTTCTACTAGGTGTGTTGATTAAATGATGAACTATAGTAATCTCTTGCTTAAGTACACACCTATTTAAGTACGCATCCTGGTTAAGTGCGCAATTTTTATGACAAAAATCAGGGTTCATACTTTATTGTTTGAACATGTCATGCAAAATCATTTGCTGCGAATGCATTAATTTTTTACTCTTGACATTCAATGTTAGTTTGGTAAATGCTTTGCTGAAACGTCTTAAACGATTGTCACAATTCATCATACATTTGTCTAGCTTCCGTTTGAACATCAGAGCAAAGCAATTGGTCGTTGATGTCGAGGACAATGTTGTGTAGAGCTTCAAAGCCTTTGACGTCAATAGCACTTTTAGCTTCAACAAATGTCTCGATAGGTTGGATTTTGTGGTTCTTCTTCAACTCACATCATTTTCAGAACTTCATCAATGTCCTCCATTATATTATCACAATATTCTTCGTTGTTTGTGTCATCAATATTTTAAAAACCGCTCCCTTCTTCTGGTTCGATGGATATTTGCAAAGTACGCACCTACCAACTAAGTGCGCACCAACAACTCCGGTTCAAAGTGCGTACTTAAGCGGGAGATTACTCTATATGCAAACATGAGACTTAATAGACATGTCGAAAGTTGTATACCCATTTACAAAGAGCATGTCGATTAAGGCCAAAATTTCTAGTAGTGTTTGACCACTTTCTTCCACTTTTGTGTGATAATAATGAACCTAGTGATATGGTCTAGTGGGATGACCAAATAGTAACCCCTCTTTCAAATATCAACAAGAAAAAAAAACACAACTGAAGATCATCATCATGTATTAGCAAATATCTTTTGAGGTTTAAAGGGTGATTTTAAATGTAGTTAGTAACCGTAGTGTTTTGTGTAAGTACTTATGCAACCGCCCTCTGTTGAGACCTCAAAATTGGTGACCATGAATTTTGACCCACCTCACTGTTCACCACAAGAATTTAGGGATCATTGTCATTGGTTCTTTGCCACTACAAGAGAGAGAGAGTGTGTTAAGATATCCAAATCAAAGATGCTAATAAATTTGGTTTCCTAAAATTTGCCTTGTAATGGCAAAGAACTAGTGGCAACAACCCGTAATCTTTGTAGTGGTTTATGAAGATCAAATTTGGCTTCAACTTGGATTTCCTACCTTATCATAAGCATTTTAAATCGTGGATTGATAACTACATAGGTTATGATGATAAAACAGATAAAATAGATTCAACTTTGCGTAGGATCAACACCCTTTAGGCTTTCTTATGGTGAATATAAGTCATATTAACATGAAAAATAAATCAAGCCTTAGTTTAACTTGCAGGTTTCTTAATTAAAGGTCGAGCACTTGCAATTTAGGATGAGTGTGACATTGTTTGAATCACTTGCTTTGATGGGTCACTCTTAAGGATTTTTGTGTGCCACTTGCGGTAGAGGCGTATTTGTTAAGGGGCTATTCACTTCCAAGGCATGAATTATAGGTTTCTTATTATCACTTAATTCTCTAAAATAACTATTTGTTTGCACCCTACCAATACTTATATTACCTATGCCAATGTAATTTATTGTAGTCTATATATATTTTAAGTAATAAAAGGTAATCCATGTCCATACATACCATTGCATACATACAAAAACTGTGTCCATACATATTATTGCAAACATGGTTCTTGAAGTTCAAGGGGGCTTCAGACAAAACACAGCCACATCACACTCCCATACCACACACAATCATATTAACAACTAAAATATCATGCACCATATGCATTAGAAAAGTGCATGTGTATTCACCCCAAAAAAATGTTTACATGCTAAAACCACAACACCAACTCCATAGAAATCTGCAGATGAGCACAAAGAAAATCCTATATGGGTACAAATTAAAAAAAATGACAACCTCAAAATCTGACAACTTCTTGCGAATTATAAAATCCTCTAGCTCCCAATTCATGATCATACTAAGCATAAACCCTAGGATCCTAAACTTAACCCTTGTATTAGTTCTACTACAAAATAATGGCCCTCTTTTTATACCTATCTACTTACTCATAATAAGATTGTCTACTTTTAATGGAACCTTCATTATTTGGAGTTCCTTTATATCACTATATTCGTTAATTAAAGACTTTGGAAAGTCTCAAAATAAATGCAAATGATTTAATATCTAGTTCAATTTCTTATTGTGATGACATGTATTTGTGCCAAATTGGTTAGTGTTGCCCATGCAAATCACTTTATTAAGTCACATTGAATATATTTTTGTGTTTTTCTTGTTCTTTATTTGAAAAACTACGTCCTTCAATAGTCTCAAAATCATGAAAAAGTCTATGACTACCGAATATAATGATTTATAGTTTATATTTCAAATGAATTCAATCCTCCCTACATTATGTCGCATATCATTTGTAAAATGCACTAAGTGACCCACCTATGATCGTGTATATCCTTAAGAGAAGCCCGTAACGAAACTTGAAAATTAAACGTCATTTTAACTTGTATAGCAATGTGAATAAGGGACCATTCATCTGTATTTGATCATCAGTTTTGATTGGTGAGGCAGATATAAGAGTACTGCCTTTGCTAGTAGTGTGGACAACATTTTGAGTTGGAAAAAAAATAAAAAAAAATAAAAAATAAAAACAATGTTGGTTGTTTGTTGAAGTAGATAACAATAATGCTTCAAAATGCTTGGTAATTTCAAAGGGTACAGTGTTATTTTTGGCTCAATTTCATCAGACAGTGAACGTCAGTCAGGCATAACATTATTGAACCCTCACAATCTAATTGTTGGGTCCCGGAATAAGCTGGGATTTGTTCCGCTATAATTCTGTAGAGATTCTCCTACACCCACATTCAATTCTAAATTAAAGAGGGACTCGAAGGTTAAGAATGAACAACACTTGGACAAAGAGAAATATCCGAGCAAAACCCTTAATTTTGATTTGGAGTTTTGGGCTATATGTAGGTAGGTAGCAAGTATTTAGGTAGGTTGATTGTGAGGAGTTTAGATGTGGTCAAGGTGGTTATACTTCTTTCGCAAGATGAATTTACATAAGTGCAAAACTCAATCTCGTGATTTTACATACCAATTTAGCAATAGGTTCTACCAATTTCATTGGAATCATGAACCCAGTTCCCTATATATATAGTTTGACTTGAACTTGAAGCTTCATGATATTGAGCTTGCACTTCTATGAAGTCATCTCACAAAAACATGATATCGTGGAGTTTGAGCTTTGTGTTATGATATTTGTTTTCAAGTGCAAATTCCCATACCCAAGTAGTTGATAATAAGGTGTGACAATCAAGCAATTCAAGCACTCTCCTCGAAAGCAATACTATTATATTATACTTCAACACATACCCATTTTGCTAATTAACAAACCTCAACAATCTCATGAGTGGTGGCAACCCTTCCTTTTTACGTGCATTCGAAACCAAAGTCTGGCTCAAATGGGGCTCAAACAATGGATGGGAGCTAGTTACAGATGAACCGGTTGAGTTTGAGAAATAAATGGTTGAAGTTCAAGACTTCATGAAAACAACCGATTATTTTAGAGAAATATGTGGAATGTACCTCAAATTAATAAAGAACAAACCAAAAGATCACAACATGTAACCGGTTGGACTTGGAAACACTAGGATTTTGACCGATTATGTCCAAAAACCCCCCCCGGACACTAGGCTCAAAACATGTGTGAGTTCTTACTGACATGCACAACATTAGTGACCGGTCTTCTTCATATTATTTTTTCTTTTTCTTTTTTTTGCATATAGAATGTATGGATCGAAGAACACTCTACTTTGATTGGGTTGCATCTCATGGGGGAGTCACTGGTGTTTCACTACAAATTGTTGTGCAATAAAATACAAGGGCTCATTTAATATTTTATAACAAATTTATAAATGTCTTAGAAAATTTTAGGGAGTTGGAAACTAAATTTGAGAACATATTAATAATAATTTAAAACTTTTCAAATTTTCCTATGAATATGTGTATTACTTCATAGCCCTCTTCCCCCCCCCCCCCCTCCAAATTAAAAAAAAAAACTAAAATCTCTTTATCCCAGATGGTTCAAACACGTACAATGGGGTGACCCAATTTGTGTTGAATCTTGTGTCGTGCCTCGTTATTGCTAAACACTATGAGGATAATGGGTCGTTACCATTGGTTCTTTGCCACTTCGAGGTAGATTTAGGTATTCAAAACTATTGAGGATATAGATAACTGAATACCTACTTTGTAGTGGCGACACCCTAAGATCCTTGGAGTGATAGATAAGCATGTCACATGATAGAATGTAGTTAAAAATGCATATCACGTTACCAAAATGCACGCAACTATGTGGACCTTATGTGGTCACTCTTCTTGGTTTGATTCCTATATGTGAGTGGTATATGGGCATGGCTCCTCGTTATAAACAGGCTCCCAAATGACGTGTTATAGTGAGATTGGACTTAGATGTGTTCATAATACTGACACCATTTTAGCCTCAAAAATCAACATCGCAATTGAAAAGACCTCTGGAGATTAAGATGACTCAAAGAGAAGAAGAATGTTCCTTTTGACCTCCTTTAACTTTTGCATCTCAACTTTGATTCTGGAACTTACAATGATGATGATTTTGTGTGATTCGCTGCAATTGCTAACCAAATGAGACAATTCCGGATCCAACGGCCTGATTCCCTGAGTCGCGGTGACGTTGGAAGATCCCACAATATAGGGCTACTTACGTTGAGCTAGTAATGCTTCGGTGCTTGTTGGTTGAAAAGTGCGATAGTTTGGTTGAAGACTAAAGCTCAAAAGCGAGCCGAGGGGGGGATTAAAGCTCGAAACGATCTTGAGTAGACTCGGCGGTGGCATGTAGTCTCTTTGTGCAGGGATCCGGTGGTTTTTTGCGGGCATTTTTCGGCCATGGATGGAGTTGAGACGGTGAGATCGATCGGCCTCCACAATGCCCAATCGCCGAGTGCTTCATTAGTACGCAAGATCGAAACACTCCAAAAAAACGCCATGAATATCTCGCTCACTCGCTCGCTCGTCGTGGCCTAACCCTGAAAACCATGAGTAGCCTCACACTTGACTCGGTAGAAACCCGGCTCCGACTCAAGAGCCGCAAGCCGGCCTCGGAATAAAGGAATAAAGCATGGGTGAAGCTTGAAAGCGCGACGGAAATTTGGATAAAGAGCACCTCGGCACATGCACCCGCGTGTACTTTTCATGCTTCTCATTTCCTTCACCGCTTAGGTTACATGCACGTGACGTGACTCGACCCCACTCCACTCCAAGTGTGTAGAGATTTGTGCGGGGGGTTTAGGGGTTTTGCCTATGTGTCTTGGAACTTGGAGTCCCATGATGGATTAGAATTCTAGGCTTTGAGCTACAAGGGGGAAGAAGCTAGAAGGCCACCCCGGCCTAAGCGCCGCCTTGCTAAGAGGAGTCCAGTGGGAGATGGAAAGGGTAAAGTGCGCATGAAAGTGCAAAGAATAAAGTGTTCAAAATGTGTCCGTAGCGAACACAACAAAAAAGGGAGGGGTTCATCTGAGAATATTTAAGTGACTTGGCAACTTAAGTAGAAGCGGTGTGGTAATTACTGGTGTTGGGCGGGTTTTAGAATTGGCACCAAACCCCCGCCGGTTATCAAGGCCGTTCTTTGAATTTATAACCGTGGTTCTCAAATTTTCAAATGAATGGACTTGATTCATAACCGTGGTTCTCAGAAAATCAAAACCCCAGTGAAATAACCTTCTAAAAAACCATCGGATCTTTGAATTTTTTTTAATAACCAGGTCCGGAGGTTCTTTTATTGTAAAAACTCTCAAAACCCTAGAACTGAAGGTTCTTTGCTTGTGATTTGTCTTCAAAAACTGGAACTGGAGGTTAGTGACAAAGCCAAATACATGCCCAACATAGTACTGACTAGAGTCTCTACTCCCTCCCTCCAATATGGTAGATGGTGCAAAAATGTCGCTTTAAGTGTTGACCATAGATAATATCAATATATTCCCCCTTAAAAAAACTCATGAGTCGTGTTAGCCATTTATTTCCAATATACTAAAGCATGTCTTCTTTGAATTTCACATGCAAAAGTTGCCAGAATTCTAAGCTTTTATTGGCACATGACTCAAAAGCAACATGGAAACCTCATGTTGAGAACTTGGGGTTGTGGACATTCTCATAATCAGTATTTATTTATTGTGCAAAATTCTACGGTGTTTTACCTTTTGAATGATCCAATAGTTTGCAATAGAGTAGATTAATGTATACCTAGTGGATGATGGTTGTCCATGAGATTTGTTGGGTTCCCTATCATAACTTGATTCATTAGCGGTAGAATCTAGCACACGTTCCATGCCAAAAAGATTTTGATTCTCAAGCATCTAAATGGTGCGTTGACTACCTAACCTACTCCAAAGTCCTAACCTACTTGGCGGTCGCTTTCCATTCTCAAGCACTAGGTGTTACAGTGACTAATATACTACTTGGGTATCATTTTCCCTGTTCTTTTGGATAGTTCCTCCTATCCACATGTCGGTCCAGGTTCACTTGCAAGTGTTGATTCCTCCATGCAAATCACATGGTTAAATGAACCGACAACTACTAGAAGATTAATTGTTTTTTTTTTCCTCCACTTCTAGTTGCCCTATCTAAAATACCCCATCCCACAATGGAACCCCCCCCCCCCCCCATCACTCTAGCCCAACAAACACCACACAAACCAGGTGCCCATTACTTATTACACATGATGGTACATAAAATCACAATATTTTTTTTAATATTTTACGATAGAAGAATATGACAACATGATCACCACGACCCAACCAGAAGGGAAGCAATCATATATAAATTGATATTGTCCCATGATCACTGATTTCTAGACACCTAAGCTCAAATATACACAAAACCAATGGAAACCCAACACTGAACCTAAAACCAACACTTGGTACCCAAATCATGCATCTAAAGAATCCAAACGTACGATTGTAAATCATGGCACCCACGCATGGTTTTGCTTTCAGGTTCAACGTTGGCTTCGGGTGGTAGATGCCTACGTTACATTGGAGACTCTTACACCAGTGCATGGTGCCCCATGAGCTGTACCAACTCTCAGGGTGTCCTATTCAGCACCTTTCAATTTCACCCGTTTTTTCTTTTTTCTTTTTTCCTGGGGTTATTGAGCTCATTCAAAAGACTGTTTTTGACACGATCAGCAGCACTTCATCGAAACAAAAACCACTCACAGCATCGATGGCCGAGATCCAAATTGAGTGCGTCGAAAGCAAGAAAGAATGATAGAAAGAGAGAGAGAACAAACGAATGAACGAACGAACGAAGGAAGCAGAGTGTGCAGTGAATTGGGGCCGCAAAGCAAACATCGAGTCACGATGATGATGATGATAACGATTTTGAATGAGACTTCCACACATTGGGCTGTTGCTGGTACACCTGCTTTTAAAGTTTTGTGCCAACTTTTTTGCTGTACGAGAGACTTTTTGCAGGAGGGAGCGTTGTTAAAAGGCATGGGTACCTAGCGTTGCTGCAGCAGCAGCAGCAGCAGGGGCCGGCCCTGCAACCGAAAGGGGGAGGGCGGGAAAATAATCTAATCGCGAGGGCCAATGGCACGTTGCATTCGGGGTCTACGTGGCACGCCAGGTCAGCAATTGTCGTGCGTAGGCCTCCGAGTTTCAAGTGTAGACAAGTATCTAGATTGTCGCTTTGAAACTTTCCGAGGCGGGTTTGTCATCTTCCCCACAGCCTCTAGCGAGTTGCGGCTTTCGTAGGAGTGGGTTCGTCCTCCCTCGGAAGCAAAAATTTCGCCCATCCAACGACAATGGGACAGGAAGCGTTTCTAATTGGCGTGGAATGCGTCAAAGTGGCGGTGAAATCTACGTCTCCCGTCTTCAAAAAGCAGCTGAATTATAAACGCTTTCGGTGATGCATGTTACCTCGCCTCAGTCCTAACCCGTATGATGTGCTCCTCAGAATCCAGTTTGCAAGCTTCCACACCATGTCGTCGCCAAAAAAATCTGCAAAATATCGTGGTTTAGGCACTCCACGTGAGATTCAAGTGCCAATCGAGCAACTGAGAGCACCACACACATCGCCACTTTCTTTTCTGGGTTTCCACACTTGATGTTGGTTTTGAACCCTTTTTTGTCGAAGCTCGTAGCGACGTTGCCTGTTTGTAGGGGGGGGGGGGAGGTGGGGGGGAAGAAAGTACAAGAAACGTCACGAAATTGCTGGGTGAGATCTCCTAATTCGCTCACACAGAAAGAGAAAAAGGGAAGTACACATGGTAGCTCTCTAACTAATATCCCGCGGACGCACTCGAACTCGAACTCGAAATCGCAGATGCGACAAATGGGTGGCACATTCCGCGAATTGATGCACAACCCCGCAGAATCTCTCTCGGAGTCGCAACTTCCAGTAAGAAGTTTGTATAATGAGTTTCACAGAAAAGGGCATTTCAGTTTTTCCTTCCTGCGGATTCGTGACAATGTGTGGTGTTTTTTTTTAAAATAAAAATAAAAAATCCTTTTCTGCACAGTCGATTATGGTGTACCTCAAGTAGCACTATGGATTCCTCGTTTGTGCCGTTCGATTTGTAACATTCGCCACAGGGAGTGCGAATCTTTTTTGCGCTTACTTACTTACTGATGCTCCTGCTGCTGATGATGATGAAGCGAAAAGAGGCCCCAACCCCAAGGTCGCACAATAATATCAACACATATTTAAGCTTAAACATGTTGATATTTAAGCTTTAAAGTGACGACCAACATGAAGAACCTCCAAAAGAAGACAGGGAATCTACTGGAAAGTTGTGGTGGTGGTATTATGGGGTCTGCATACGGAACCCGGATCATGTTTTGAACCCTGTTGTAATCACCCCAAGGTCATTCAAATGAGAATTTGAGGTACCCACAAACATTGCAGGGCGCAGTCAGTCAGTCAAAAACATGGCCCTATTGTGGGGTTTTCACTTCCAGCTCCAAGTGCAATTCCGGCCATTGGATTGGAATGGGAATCGTGGCGTCTATTTACTTGTCACGAATCACGAAGATTGTGATCTCAAGTTTCAGACTAGTAGGAGGTGAGATGCAAAAGTCACAAGTCGTCAAAGTGGAGATTCTCCCCCTCTTTCAGCAATTACATACACCCTCGCTCCCAATTGTGTTGTTCGATTTTGAACTCAGAATGGTGTCTAGATTCTGAGCACGTAGTCCGATCTCATCGTAACACGTGTCTTGCGAGTGTCCATTCTTAACTACAAACCTCGCCATGTACCACTCAAATATACATGTCCAATCAAAAAGAGTGACCACATGGAAGGCCCTTTCTTGAAACTTTCATGACAAATGATCGCCTCTTTCGCCATTTGTGATGGAAATTTCAAAATCTAAATATCATGATAACTTCAGACATGGAGAGTGCAAGCTGCAGGAGCATAAGCACAGAGAATATTGTCGCATTAAAGGGTCTGAAATTGCATGTCTTGGTGACTCTGAAGGCTTAGATGCTGGTCGAGTTCTTAGCTCATGCCTTTAATTCCTTCCGCATGTAACCAAATTCTACACCAACTCGACTTCCAAAAGATGATTGCAGTAATTCAGATTTGAAACTCCTTGGAATTGCTACCTTTATATCAACCTGTGTTCCTCCAAAATGACTCAGCATATTCTTGTGTGCTTGCATCTTAGTAGCTTGGGCAGACTTTCTTCACAAAGAAAATCAATGAACATTTTTCTGGGTCAATGCAAATTCTACATAAATTTGCGATTATATGTAGAATATACAATAATTGATGAAGTAACTGACGAGGTATCAGGATAGAAGCCCTCGACACCGCGCGCACGAGAGTTCAGACATGAGGGTGTGATTCAGAGAGTTTGTTTTTGTTCTCCAACTTCTATTGATCAGATGTACGTCTTCGACTTTATGTTTCTTTAGCAAATCTTTGATGAAACATCAACAAGAATCAAACTGAAAATTGGACGTCTCTTGATTTAGTTCACGGTTATCGAAAGCGCATGATTATTAATCCCTCAATTGAATGCATAGGTCCTCCCAATTTTGCTCACTATTAAGAGAGAAATAGCTACAAAAAAAATTCAAATCGTAGTCCTTTCTAAAAAACATTTTTCAAAAAACAAATGTTTGCATGGTGTTTGCGCTTTGATCTTCATTTAACTACACACCAATTAAATACATACATGTGTCCAATACAAAAAAAGTAACCGAATAACACCCACACATCATAGTACGTTTGTGTCTATTTGGACAAGATACACCCTAACCTCCGTAATGTCGCCCTCCTTAATGTCACTCCCTCTCCTATATCCCAAAACCCTAGGGAACAGATGCCTCATCTCAAATCTCCCTCCTTGTTGTCACATTTCCCTCTCATGTATCATGGGTTTCGACATTAAAATAATCCACCAAAGAATCCAACCCACACGCTCGCATGCACCACGTTGTCGTCATTCTCGCAACACCGACGTTGTGTTATTCCATAATGTCACACGCTACACTTATTCTCTATTATCACGCATCTGTGTTTACACTCCATACCTCCTTAGTACCATGTGCACTTTTGGTTGCCACACGCATGACATTAGGGAGGTTAGAGTGTCGTCTCAACACGCTTACGTGGCAGAATATACACACACAAAGTATATCAAGTCGTTCCTTAATAACAAGTTTTACGATTGACCTTGTAATTAAATTGCCCGGCGGGTCCCGCATTGAGCATTTGTGGGCCCACGTTTGTGGACGAGACCAACAATAATATGGCAACATTAACAAAGATGGACGGAACCATCTCTCTACACAACATGCTTCTCTCTCTCTCTCTCTATTTGTAGACAGATGTGATGAGACTTTTGGGAAACCATTATTGTAAGGTCCCCAAGTGGGGTGGCTCAACCGGCATCATAATTGAAATGCTTAGATCTATTCGAGGACTCCACCTAACCCACTCACACCATAATGTTCCTTTGCTCCCGTGTCGCTTGCCAGGTGGCACATTTGATAAGGCCACTTGTCGCCACGTCATGAGACACATATTACTCGACAACGGAAATTGGAAGGAAGTATATATAATCTAATACAATATGACTATTTTCCAAGTTCGAGTATCTTTCTTACTCCACATTAGAAGTGGACCAGAAATCGGCTCCAATCGGTTGCCAACAGGTGATGACTCGACTCGAGACAAATACCGTATGCCAGTACTTGTGCACAGTGAAAGAGTGAGTGAAAGAGTGAGTGGTCCCTCTGAAATACTTCTTCATTACGACGAGATGGTTTGGGAGATGCTTCTAAACTCAAAAAAATTGAAGAAAGAAAAAATTAAGTTCTATCTCACATTCTTCTTGAGGATCGGAGGAGGAAGAAAATTGTTTCAGTTGACATTTCCGTCGGTTTTTAATTTCAACGCCGTTTGCATGCGGTCAATGTGTGAATCCAATCCACCACTTCAATGCTGCATGCGCACGAACTAAGTAACTAAGTAACTTAGGTTCATGTTGAATCGTTCCTTTTTTTTCCCATCATTCTGATAGAAGCTCGCTCTCGAAAGTCCACTTTAGTTGGTCATGGGAATCAAAGTGATGGCCGTGTTTCCATTGCTTGCGGAAGGTCAAAGATGGGCCTTACAAATGCATTTCTTGCCACTATGTTGGAACATGTAGGGCCGTGACATCATGTGGAGCCAAGTCAAATGTCACCCAGTTTCTTGCTCGAAATCTAGGAGAGGATGTGTTCAGATGATTGCCATCTATTAAAAACTAGAGTAGTGAAGTATCGCATGGTAAACCGGTGGTGGTGTTATCCTTAATGACGTGGCTTCTATTTTTTCCCTTGTTATCAAGATCAAATTTCTGAAGTGTTGAATAATGTATTTTTTTCTTTTTTCAATTTTTAAAAGTAAATTATTTGTATTAAATGGGCGCCACAAGCACGGTTAAGTACACAACTCCATTGCCATGTATAGGTTTCAGTGAAAGTGATTCAAAACTATATAAATATATTATCTTTGGATGTTGTGAAGCAAAATCATAAACATTTGAAAAAAATATATACATTGATCTAAAAAGCCAAGCAATCTATGTTTAGAAAGAAAAGAAAAAATCCTACATGTTTTCGAAGATGGTGCGAGTAGATATATTGAACACGTAATTGTCTAAAATTTGGTTTTAAACATGATAAAATTACATAAAATTGGTCTTTTCTACATATTTTTGTAATGATGCCCTCAAGTTCATAATGAATTTCAAGGAATATGAAAGAAAATCCAACTTCAAAATATTTAATGTCATGAAATCTATGTCCAAAACCAGATTTAGCCATTGCCTTTTGAGCATTACTTTTAATGATAAATCTTGAAAGTTCTCATCTTGATATTCTATACTTGAGTACCTAACAGGGTGCCATGAAAAAAAAATCAATTTAACAACACTCTGCTGCTACTACTTTTAGGCATTTGACCAAAAATATTGTGGTTTTAGTATATCAAAGCATTTTTACCTCATACTTGACCGCCTTTGCTCCCAAATGAGGAAATGTTTATCGCTTTGTGGTGATAAATTGAAGTTATTAAAATTCTTACATTAAGTTTTATGTGTCTTGTTGTAGTACAAGTGTTATTTGGTCACTTCTCCTTAATTGGACACTTATATTTGATTGGTGTGTGATTAGGTGAAGATCAAAGAGCAAACATTATAAGAACACATGTTTGAGAAAAGCTTGGATTACATCTTCAAGTTTCATCAAACTACTTCAAACTCAATAGTGACACAATTGAAAGAAGTTTTGTTTAATTTAGTTAAGGAATCAACAATCATACACTCCCGATAACCATAACCAAATCATACAAGGTCCAACATTCAATCCGGTTTGGGTTGATTCAAGTTCATCATAGACTTGCTAATGCAACACAAGCTTCATTATGTAAAGCTAATCGGTAGATGTTGGAGAACATGATAAACGAACCGACTAACACCCACATACCCTTCGTGTGATCTTCTAGTTTGGGGGAGGGGGAGGTTAAGTTAAGTTAGATTCTAGAATGGTGGTCATTCCAAAAGTATGGGGTCCTAGGGATTCCCCTCGAGCTCTCTTTTTGCGACCTACAAAGTACTACCGTGCATGGTTGCATTTGTATAACTTAGTCGGGCTAGGAAGGGCCCGCAAAGAGAACATGAGCCTCGAAAGGGAGACAGGATCCCTCGATGGAAAGAGGCTTTGAGGCAAGATGACGTGGTGCCCATTCTTCGTCCTTCGAATGAAACCCTTATTTAAATGAAGGCGGGCCAAGTTGCAGGCGAATTTTGCACATCAAGCAACAAATCAAGTGCACCGGTTTCAAGTGCAAATTAAACCATTAACCACCGCCCGCACACATGAACAGTTAGGAGATTTGCAAGAACCCCAACTAATGTTCGCCGATGCTTGCTAGGGTGTGGGAATGGGGGGCCTTGAAACGTGCATCACCCACCCCCCTTTACTTCATCATCTCGTAACAAGCCCAAGTCGCCGCATGCAAGTAAGGAAGTTAACCGTGTGGCTCGAATTACTCTCCCTCCCATGCAAATTCAACCGCCCACCGCATCGGGCGAGCGAGAAGCCCGGGAACTTTCGAGTGCTAACTTAGAGAACCACTCCGATGCGGGCTCGTCGAGGCCACCGTGTGGCACCACGGCATTTGGCGAAGGCGGGGAAAAAGGGAAAGACGGGCCCCATATTGACTTAGGACGGTACTAAACACCTTTTTGGTGTGGCGTTTAAATTGATGTGTCGTGTTAATTAGAGCGGTCTTTGTGATTCGCCATGTGGCACCCTGTCTGGTTTCCACCCAATGATTGTTAGAAAATCGTTGTGAAATGGATCCGTTGAATAGTGTGGGTCACACTAAATCAAACAACAATTGGTGTATGTACCAGTCCGTAACTAGGGTTCAACCACATAAACAATCAACAGATTTGCAAGAACCCATATTAACGATATTCATAACACTAGTCGCCCATGGGTGGTTGCTCGATCTCCCAATTACGTGCAAGCTAGGCTATAATCAACACATGTGAGCACCGGTTTAACCCGGTCGGCAACTCCCTGTAGCACACCCCAAATTCACTCTTACATTTGAGTGAGTTTGAGTGGAAAATAATATCATCCTCCGGTTTCCAAGCATGCCGAAAAATACTACAAAATACTCCCGACCCCCAAAACTTGCCACCCGTAACATTATTCAAATCCATAACAGTGTTCCGTGGGGCTGACAGTATTCCACAGAACATTCTTTGATAATTTATCCCAATTTCAGACCGAATGTGGAAAATATCAAAGAATATTCCATGGAATATTGTAAGCCCCACAGAACATTGCTATAGACCTGAACAATATTATGCCCTTGGGCTGAACAAGTGGTAGTATACGCTAAACATATAAAAACGAGCCGCCCGCCAACAAATCACCATCTCGCCACCCCAAGTCACCGCATGCAAGTAACAACAAGTCACGATGACTCAAGAAAGAGAGAGTCTCTCTCTCTTTTTCACACTCTCTCACACACACTCTCTCACACTCTCACACGCAAATGTAATGGAACCGCCACCGCATTGGCCGAGCGGCTCGATCGAGAGCTCGGGGAAGTTTGAGAGGCTTCGTTCCGAGACATCGGGTGGTGACGTGGCGTCCCCTCGAGGGACACCGGGGACCGTGTGAACGATGTTGCTGTCCCTACACCCAGCGTCCTCGTGGATCCCGAGGCCCCGTTTTTTTCTGTCATGCAGGCAGCCGGGCATGCACTCGGTCGGATCTTTCGAGAAAGCAAGGAAGGAAGAGAGAAAGAGAGGGAGAGGGAGAAAGAGGGAGCGAAAGTAAGGGCGAGAGTGGTCCCATGCTTAGCGAAGTGGTGCCAGATCAAGGGCGTCTTTCGGTAGAGACTGGCCCTGTGATTGCAGGGAAACTCAAAAAGGGGAGAGCCAGGCTAGGGGACGGTCGGTTCTTTCATTGTGCACCCTCGGCTTCGCAAAACAAATATCTTCCCAAACACGAGCGCGAGCTCTAAAACTAAAGAAGATCGTTTGTGCGTTTGAGGCGATCGGCTGTCGTATGCGATTTGAGCACTCGACATATGTATGGGGGGGAAATAATGTGGTAAATAGCTAGGCATGCAGGCCAATAGTGCTCGAATGTCTATGGAAGAGAGTAGGTGGGGGGGGGGGATGATTAGGGTAGCATTGTGGTGTGTGTACATAGATGTATGGAAATGTGGTTCGTTGATTGGTTCTCGACATGAGATGTTGGGGCTTTATATTAGGTGCACCGAGTACTCACTCAACGTAGCTCTATGAGGTGGGTTGACTTCATGCGGTTGGCAACTGGCTACACCATCATAGCTGTTGACTAGTATTATTTTCCATGTGTGAATTTATTTTATTTTCTTCCCCTATTGGGTCAGGTGTACGATGACTCACTAGACCTTGCAAGGCTTTGTATTTTACTTGGAATTATGTGGCCTAAGTGTTGGCGCACTTGAAACTCCAGACGATTTTGGCCGTTGGATCCGATCGGGAGATGTCTCACGTGGTTAGCAATTGCGATTCATCACGGCGACAGTCCTTCCAAGACTCAGAATTAGAGTTGGAGATATGAAAGGTATGTGAAGTCGAGATGGAGTTCCGGACCCCTTGCTCACTTTAAGTGATCAATATAGGTCAAGCTTCCAATTGTGTTATCTATTGAACTTATATATGATCTATATATGATCTATATGACACGTCTTTAGTTTGAAGCGCATTGTCCAATATCAATCAAACCTTCATAGGGGTCTCCGAGATGGAGACCATGGAGGACTCCATCTCACCGAGGCGCACCCCTTCCCACGGCACCATCGACGGTGGCCCCAAAGTTGCGATGGCCGGAGAGTCAAGTAACCCAACTTGTTCAACTCCTCATGAATCGAACCTCAACTTCGGTTGAAACATTCTTGCGAATCGTGGGGTCCCCACGCTTTCTTAAAACAAGAGGAAACTTGCAACTGCAGAAATTATCGACTGCCACAAACTCCATTTTACTTGCAAAGGAAGTTTACAATCGATCTCTGCCTGCAATATCCGGAATGACAATATGTGTGATTGAAACTGGGATACGGCACTTTTACAGGTAGTATACTCGAACCTTAACATCGTTCATGATCTTCATCCTCTTGCTTGAGCCGCCACTGCATGATGATTTACCCTTCAATGCCGGCTTCGTAATCGGGAACGAATTGAATGCAAAGGCATAGATTACGAATAACATTGAGTGCATCAATTTAGTATCCATATCTACAAGCTACTGCTAATTATCACCAACTCTTATCATTCTTTCTGTTACCCTCGTGCTTGAGTGCACATCAACTTCAAATAAAAGTGGGTGACGACGGATTATAGGGTTTCTCTTGAATCCGACCGTGTTACTACTTGCCACAGCAGACGAATCGTTTTATTATTATCATTATTTTTGCTAATCGACCTTTACTTCAAGTCTGAAAATAAGTAACGGAAATTGTAAAACCGGCATTAATTGCAAATTCTTCTCGTCCATCTTCACCTCTTGCTTGGTGGGCACTGCACAATGGTATAGGCGTTGAAAATGTCTCGGGAGGGATAGAAATCGGGCCTCCTCAAATACGATCAACTTGTCAACTAACCTAGTGCACATTATCTGTAGCTCGAGTTCCGTAATTACTCCCAAATCCAAAGACTTAGTACGCGTCTGGAATGATGGCGATTTAAATAATAAATGCGAAAATATTCAGCACCCACATCTACGGTCATGTTCAAAATCGTATCTATTCGTCAAACTTTATCATGTTGGAGTGTGATGCACTGTGCAATGATCAGTTGAAGAGTTCCTCTTGAATGATAGCGTTTCTCTCATCCTTGGTGGGGCCTCATAAAGGTAGATGGTGCTAAAAACGTCACATTGAGCATTGAGCATAGGTAATATATCAGCATATTTATAGCTTGAGCGGATTCTTGGTAGCAATTGACATCGACTTCCAACGCACCAAAGTATGTTTTGATTAAATTCCATATGCAAAAGTTATGAGGGTTTCGGAAAATTGATTGGTGGGTGATCCAAAACTAATAAGATATCATGATTAAGGCAGTTGACATTCTTGGCATCAATGTGAACTTGTTGTGCAAGAATTTTAGAGTGTTCGTTTTGGGTGGGTGTTGGTTTTAGCACCATCTAACTATTTAGAACAAATTAGTTGTGATTGTGGAACCCACCACCTCTTTCACAAACAATCAAGTTTTGATCACAAGCCAAAAATATGGAATGACAGTTTAGTGCAGAAGTATTTAGGAGTTGCATGCACAAATGTTATCGAAACACGATCTCCATCTTCAAAAACCATAGAGAGTGTTTGATTCCGATAGAATTGTTTTTTATTCAATTCTCTAATTTTACATTGGTCTAATTTTACATTCTAGTAATTAGAATTCATTGGAATAAAATTACTAGAATTTTGCAATCCTCTATCTTCCTATACAAGAAAAATTTGCACCGCCTTATACTTCTCCATATTTGGCACATAATCTCTTGAGCGATTGGTTATGGGCATCTCTACTCTACATGGATGGGTACATATTCGCAACACCTACCGTTGGGGAGGGTTAAAATGTTGATTCCTATGTAGAGCCTGACGATTACTTTCAAAAGCCCAACATCTAAATCGGGATCAAAGACCCCAAATTAGTCTACTAAGGTGTATTTAATTATGAGTCAACAAAAATCATGTACAAGCAAAAATTTTACCGCGCCCCTAATTGTAGGTGTTATGAAATGAAATCCAACACAATTATCCATAGAAAACTCTGTTAAGGTATAGGGTGCTAGAACTGTCACAATAATTTTATGGTTATTGTAAACGGTCTAATTTTATTCCGATGAATTCTAATTTTACATTTATTGTGAATTTTTGAAGCTAAAAGTTGGCCTGAACGTAATATCAATGTCTAGGGGTCCATTCACGGTTGGGGTATTACTTTTGGGACAAAGGACTTAAGGACTATGTCGCATTGGATCTCGGCGTTTATCATGATTTACTATTATTTGATCAATAAAATTTAAATAAATAAGTATGTAGTTCATAGGCTTTATCAAGAAATATATTATTTCTTATTAAATAATCACCAATAATGAATAAATTCCCTATGAAATGAGTAGATAAGTCATAAAACTTGTAAAGAGGTCATATGACTTGTTTGGGCCACATCAATGGCAATTTTTACTATTCAAGTGTACATCAGAGGTCATTTTTTTCTTGTTTTGCATCCTAGTACCTTGGTGTAAGTGTCATGTGTCCATACATATATTTTTTAATGTCCAACTCTAATACTAAACGTTCCTTTTTTATGTAGCCATGATTTTGTGTATTGTTGGCCATGTTTGGTGCCACATGTAAAGTTATACAATTGGTATGCAATACATTTTTGGTTCTATTGGTACACACTTGAATGATGATTGTGAGGAAAAAAATTGGGATCGTTTCGATTAATTTTTGTTGTCCTTTTCATTCCTTGATCCTAAGGTGAACAATTATGACAGCACCCATGAATGTCCTTTAAGGAATCAAAATGATATCTTAGATGACCCTATTCCTTGTAAATTAACTTTGTCGGTGTACTCAATATGGAGTATGAAATGTAGGTATGATCCAAAATATGCTCCACAATACAAATCTAAGCACACCAAGTATGTAAAGTTGTCTAAAATAGTCCTTAAACCGTTAGACACCCAAAAGTAGTACCCCAACCGTGAATGCCCCCCTAGAGTTTGCCATAACCACTCATTTTAACCGCTCATTCCTCCTCACCTTAACACTCAAAACTAGAACATGTGTCATGGCACTATTAGTTCCAGCCTAATCAAAATTCAGTCCCATCCTAATCAAAATTCCAATTGTCTATACATTGTTGATGGGGTCCTAATCAGAAATAGGCGCCTCTACTACAATATTGTATCTTGAAAGCATCTAAGGCATCATTTAGGACTTAGAGCAGAGGCACCCATAATCGATCACTTAAGAGATTGTGTGCCTAGTTTGGAGAAGTATAAGGTGGTGCAAAATTCTCCCATGTAGGAAGATAGAAATCAAGAGGACTACAATTTTTCCAATAATTCTATTCCTTAAACTAAAATTACTGTGGATTATTTAAGCCAAAAGTTGGCCCGAACAAATGACCAATGTCTAGAGTCTACCACGACCGCTCATTTAAACCGCTCATTCCTCCTCACATTAGCACTCAAAACCAAGACATGTGTCATGACACTATTGGTCCCCGACCGATCAAAATTCAGTCCCATCCTAATCGAAATCCCAATACTCTATAGATTGCCGATGGGGTCCTGATCAGAAATAGGCACCTCTACTATAGGTACCCATTTGTAAGCAACCCAAACATCTACAACGACAACAAGTGTGAATGCGAGCGAGCATCATCACACTATGATGTTACAAGTATGGTTACACCTTATATTAAACCCCAACTTTTCATTGCAAGGAATGATTGTGGGGGTTGGATCCTCCGTGTCCATATATGCCCAACGCCCGCTTCAAATCGACATGTACGATGGCAAGGACCCCCGATCCACATCACATCCCTAGTGTGACGTGGCTCATCAAAATTCATATATAAACCTAGTTAACTATACGCGATTGAGATTTGCACCTCGCTACTACTCTACTACTACTTCAAAGCTCATAAACTACACATATAATTAATTGCCACAAACCATTCATGGCCAAGTTTAGCATGCGACTGAGACCGAGTCAAACATCGGCACCTGATGATGTCAACCGAAAGCGTCCTCACTCACTCACTCGCTTACTTAACTACCAAGATGCCCTCGGGAAGAAAGTAAGAAAAAGGGGAAGAAAAAGGGGAAGAAAAAAAATTGCCTAAATTAAGAACCACTAATGTGTCTCGTGGTGGCATATATGTTGTGACGGTATCCTCCACATAATGTGATGTTAAAATGCACTTTTCCCAAGCACCACTCCGAAGAGTGTGGAAATTACACTTCTTTCGTTGTACTTGGCATAGTATATGAATTACTCCCGGCCACTCCTTATCAAACATTATCTCCTACGACTTAGGCTTAAATGAATCCCGTCCACCACCATGATCGGGTGGCGGGGGCCATGCCATGCCATGCCATACATCATCGTCGTCGTCGTCTAAAAGCTCTTGTGCTTCTTAAATAGTGTTTGTTTAGGGTTTCATACACTTCCTACAGTTGTTGACGGTATAGGAGGAGGAATACTATATATAAGTTATGGCCCATCCCGTCCGGGCCACAACTTTATCTATCCATCGATTTTTTTTTTCAAGGCTCCATGTTGAAAGGAATATGGTATTCTATTGAACAAGCATGCCTCCGTTTATGGTCGAGTTGTGGCTTGGGCCCATGAGAATTAGAAAAGTAGGGAAACTCGGCGATTGGCGATCATGTGACGCGATCGAACTTGGACCCTCTCCACCAATCACAAATTCGTATTTTGAGGCGGCGAGATTGGCCCCTCAATTTGGCCACCGCCTCGAGGGCGAAGAAGCTCAATGTATATATATCGATAGGCCCACTCGAAAGGTTCATTTACTTAATTTAAATAAGGGAAAAAACGGAATTAGTTTCTAAAAATGGGGTGGTGTTATGGGGCATGCAGGATTCGAATAAGCAAAGGGAGCTCGTTGAATGAATGAATGAATGTGTAGTTGGCAAGGCGATTGGTGGAGAACCACGTCGTGGACGAGAATGTTGAGAATTGGGCGAGAGCCTAGCCTAGCCACACAAAGAACGAGCTTGGACGAAGAAACTCGGGGGCGGTGGTGAGCCACGACAACTCTTTCCGCAACTCCAACATGCTCGCTCCGAATCTTTAGTTAGTTCGCGAGATGTGGTGAGCCCGAATCGTAGCAAACCTCGCTAACACATCGCGCTCGGATCATCTCGCACACTTCATAATGTGTGTTTGTGGGGGTGGGTGGAGTGGGGTGGGGGGGTCCCATGGTGTGTGCATTTCCAACACCACAGCCGTTTACGGCCGTTGGATTGGATCGCGAACCATCTTGTCCAGTCAGCAATTGTGAAATGACAAAGACCGTCATTCCAAGTTCCGACATCGGAGTTGAAACGCAAAAGTTATATATAAAAGTCCAAAGTGAAGATTTTTTCTCTCTCTCTCTCTCTCTTTCTCTCTCTCGGTCGTATTAATCACTATTGACCCCCATAAGCTATTGGTGTTGACCTACCAATTTCGAGCACACATATAGGTACATGGTCGAATGCCGTTGCCACATGTGTCTTTGCATGAGCCACTCTTAATCACGAAAACCTTGTCACATACTTAATATCGCTCGAATATAGGCGTCCAAATAAGAAGAGTGACCACATATAATCAAGGCCCACAATGAGATATACCTTATATGCAAATATGCGAGATGAGCAGCGACATGCAGAATAGGTTGTGGTTCACATACTTGATTCTTCAGCTCCTCGATCGTGATCTTATCATTATACCTTTGTCCCAAACAAAATAAAATATTTTTTTTCAAAAAAAGAGGGAGATATCTTATTATTCGCACCTCCTAGTGAAGGTGTAGGGGCCGGGCAAGGGCCCTAAAAGGCCCTAAATGGCCAATCTCCCAATCAGCCTTCCCCATTGATTTCGTCACTTGCTGATCAAACCCCGGACACGTGAAGCACTTCCCCAACCCATGGGACAGCCACTGAGCACTCGACACGTGTCCTCCACCCCCAGTCGAGACACAACGGTTCGGTAACTTGGGATCGGACTGGGTTCCACCAATGGAATAGCGCCATGTGGCGAACCGGGGCCACCGTAAGTTTTTAGAGCCCACTCTAGTACTTTGCATTTATGAGATTTACGTAAGCGACATTGATTCTCAACCCACGTTACGTTAGTTTTCTAGTGGAGAATTAGCGTAGACGGCCTTAGAAGTTTTCTTTTCGTAGAATATTAGTGTGGGTGATGGGTTTTTATGTTTATGTGCTACTTTGGATGTAAGATGTTGGTCGAAAGTCTCAAAAAGTACTAGAGAAGTAGAATGGCCCACACTAATTTTCCTCGCATAATAATAGGATTGTTCAATGTACTTGGGAGAGGGATTGGAGTGTCTTTGACCATCCGACCCTTCACCCATTGAATCTTGCTTAATAAGGAATGCGGAATTTGGATGAGGAAAATTGGAGGGCTTGATGAGATAGATACAACAATTGGATACAGTCCACCCTTGATGTTTGTTAACATTTTGGAGCTAGGAAACTTGTGGAACTTATGTGGTGGTAACACTTTAACACTTATCGGGGGTAGCATAGACAATTTGTAACACTTACAAGAATGACACTTACGTGAGTATGGATTTTAGAACAATATGACTTATATAAATAAAGGATGAACAAGATATGAATGTCACCATACATCTAAGCATAATGGGAGAACAAATCATGCCAAAGCATGGTAAAGTGAACAACAGTTGTACCATGTCAGTTTAGAGGAGTAAGTACCCGCAAATCCTAGTTATATAACCCAAAACAATAATAACGATTCATATTAAGGTTATTAATAAGGTGGATCATGATCTTTTTCATAAATACTTTTGCAAACTACATGATTGACATCCATAAAAGTTGATTCTCAAGGTTGTAATATCTACTTCCATGATTGTCAGTTTTCAAAAAGTGATATGAATTAGTCCTTAAGACACATTTATTTTACTTCAAAGTTGTGGCACACTGACATACGAATTGATCTTGCCAAATACTTCAAGTCTACACACAAATCATAACAAATTTTGAAACGAAGTAGATTTTAGCTCAAATTTACCACTCAATTCCACAAGTGCCTCGCTTGCAATATATTAGAAATAGGGTGAGACCTAATATAGGGTACACTTTATTTTTGATTTATTTTTTGATAAATACTCAATGTAATATAGCCTAATTTCTATTCACATACTACATCATAATTATTATATGGCACCCCTATAATGTCATGTATTACTTCTTGTAGAATTGCATATAGGGTAGTGTGTTTAGGATGGTACAAACCCTCTAGAGGGTCACAAGGTTTTTCCACTCACAACCTCCACTCTTGAACATTTACCAGTGTTCTTGTAGTGATTAGTTGTATTATTATAGTGTTTTTGTATTGTTTCGTAGTGTTCTTGTAGTTGTGTTCTTGTTCATCATGTTGTATCCATGTCTCAATCCCTTGTCATTATTGTATTCCAGCCTTTATTAACAAAATTAATAACAAAAGGCAACCTATGTCTTATGTTAATGGGTCGCCTTATGTTAATAAGCATGTTGATAAAGAGTGCTTTAAAACACCACACATACGGTGATTTTAAACAACACAAAAGAGGAAAATTTTGAATTAACATAGAGTTAAGTTTGAATGGAAATAATAAATTCAAATTACCAAAGGGTGCAAGATAATGGGGGAAAGTAGGATTATGTAATATATATATATATATATATATATATATATATATAAGAAGAATAAAATAGATAAATAGCCCCCGGAAAAAAAATTGCAATGCACATACATACATAAACTGTGAGATAGTGTAGTACCCATGCTCAATACATGATCTACTTCATATGTTTCACCATAACAATAATGAGGCACGTATTTTGTACTATATTTGGTTTAAAATGATTGGAGGGCTTCATGGTCTCAGAATGACATTTTGTATAAAATCGAGCTTACTTCCCTTATTACATATGAAAAATGTATCCACAATTGAAGGGCATACCACTTTACTTGTTCACTTTACCATGGTTTGGCCTAATTTAAAGTAGTTTGATGAGATCCTTGTGCATGCCAAGATCTTATTTGAATTTCCTTTTAAGTGTTTGATTGCTTTGGACAAGAGGCGTAATATCAATAGGGTTTTGTTCCCCAAAAAAATTCCCGGGTCACTAATGCACTTTCAACGTCCTTGATCCTACTCTATCTACCACCACATCACCAATTTGCACATTGTCGGCTCCTTCAATGGGTTCATTATCAGTTACATCATCTCTTTCACCAAGCATATCTGTAATTTCCTCCTCAATAGGAATGTAGGGATTGTTCAGAGCAAGTTCCAATTCATATTTGATGAATGCATTGCATTCATAATGGGTTTAATTTCACTATCTGTAGAGGTCAAATACATGATGAACCTAATCCCATTTCATCCAAATTAACACTTATGAAGGTCAATTCATTGAAGAGGAGAGCATAATTTTTACAAAATTCTCTTAATAGTTAACAGTTAGCAATTGCTTGTGTATTTTGGGGATTTTTGGGGAGAGCGCAATTTTTCCTTAACACATACTAGGCAAGTTCAACACTCATTGAAGTAACACTTATCAAGGGTGGTTTGTACTAGATCAGGGCTAAGAAGGGCCGGATAAAGTAAGGTTAAACTTATTAAGGTAGATGGGTCTTAAATGGCTTGTTTTCTTAAATCAAACCCCTATATTTGAATGGTATGTGGTTTGGTGAGGATCAAAGAGCAAACATCATAAAGACACATGTCGAAAAAAGATTACACTATATTTTCAAATACTAATAACTACTCTACACTCAATGATAAACACATTTAGTGTTGGTGACACTATACCGTGGTTTACAACTAGTATCAAGCAAGACAATTAGAATCGGTGACCCTAAATATCATATTTAGTGTAGTCTCATCTACAGTAAAGTCACTTTTAACCTCCCTTTAATATACGGGCATTGCCCCGGAGAATAAACGGATGAGAGAAATGGGACAGCTTAGGAGTGGTACAACATATATACTAGGCCGGAAGGGCAAAAACAAGGTATAGCTTAGGGCCGGTTCACACGGGTCCCAAAGTCCCGACATGGAGGCCAAGTCCCAACGTTTAAATCTCAAAGACACCATTAAGATATGGTTAATCGTCATTAAAGTCGGATCTTGATTATTTTACGCAAAATATACATCCACGGGACTTGTGTTGACAGCTAGATCTAGCTTCTTGTTCGACCCAGCTCTCAACACAAGTCCCAAGCCTCACCCTCCAAAAAGTGTTGCCATGTAGGCATCCATGTCATACTTGGGACGTAAGACTTGGGACCCAATGTGAAGTGGTAAGTCCCGACTTCCATGCCGTTGAGCAGCTGAGATCGCACGGATTGACCTCAAGTGACTTGGGACTTTGGACTTTGGACCCCTCTTAATCATTGAACGATTTGCGTAGGCTGAAGAATGTTATGAACGGTAGAGAAGTCGAGCCCACACCCACGCTTACTACTTAAACGAACATCCGGCCACTTTACATTAATCAATACATACGTGGTGTATAATGTGCGGCCCATACCCTCGAGCACGAGAATATATGGATGAGAGGAATGGGACGGCTTCGGATAGGTACAACAACAACAACAACAACAAAATATATATATACTAGGTCGGAAAGAGGGAGGGGGGACTTGGGCAAAGAAAGATAAGGCTCCACCTTAAGAAGATCCGCGCACGGCCGAGTCGTTTGCTCACTCGCTCGTTTGCTTGCTTTTTTGCGTTCCGTGAGGAAGCCCGAGCGGAGTTGTTGCCTTGAGAATCACTATGTGGAGGGCGTCGGCTCCCAATTATAGAGTGGGCCGGCCTTGGAATTACGCCCCCGTTTTTAATCAACGCCTTGGGCCCCCTTTTCCCAACCGAAAGGTTCGTGTGGAGGTGAGGGGGTTAGTAGTGTGGTGTTGTGTGCGAGTGGCTACCGTGGTCTCCACACTACAATAGTGGAGTTTGGCGAACCAAGGGATTGCGTCGATCGCCTATCCACTCGTTTCCCTTTGTGGGTCCGACTTCCAATGCTCTTGGAAACAAACGGACGGATGGACGGACGGGCCCATGTGATGAATAGTGAGGGAATTAGAAGTTGTGGCGCACATTAGGGCTCCACTTGGTGAGGGGAAGGGTGTATGTGGGCCGTCTTATGATGTGGCCACTCTTTTTAATTAACGGAACGCCTTTATTTGAGAGCTTGGCAAGAACGCTTGGAGTGAGTTTAAGAACGGACCTTAACACACACAAAAAGAAAAATAGAATTGGCAAGAGGTACGATGAGAGAGAGAGAGAGAGAGTGGACTTTGTGCTCCGGCTATAAGGTAGATCAATGAACGGGGAGATCATCCGACCGCTCGTTACAAAATGTATGAGCCGGTTGCTTTTGAGAAATACCCGGTTGAAGTTCTAAGACTTTACAAAATTTGTCAATCGGTTTAGAGGAATCTCTACAGTATACCTCAAATTAATGAAGAAGAACCGCAAAAGCATGTGACATGTAACCACTTGGACTTGGAAACACGAGGATTTTGACCAATCCTGCCCGAAAATCTCCCCTAGCATTGAGGTAGATGAAGTTTTATTACAGTTCCTTCCAAAAGGTTTGACCTCTTCTCGTGTGCAATAAATCTATGGGACCCCCAAAAAAAATTCCAAATGATTAGCACTTCTTGTACGACTCCAATGTCATAAGAGTGAGATTGAGGTGATTGAACCTCTATTTGCCATAAATTTTCAAAGAGCATATATGAAATCATTTCAAACTGATTATACAAGTGTGCCTAAAGTGGTTAGTGTTGAGTTGTTTTTGAGAATTTGACTTTTTGGATGTCCTCACCCATGAGTTGTCATACTGATCCTTGAAATCAAACTAGAGGTGTTGGTTCAATATATATATATATAACCACTTTGTACCCAAAAGTAGGCGTTTGAATAAGATATGCTTATTGTAGGCATCATTCTAGATTGAAAAATGAACATCACAATTCGGAGGACATAGAACCTCCAAGTGGGGGTTCAATAAGGTTCTATTGTCTTTAACACAAATATTTTGAACATTAGTGTGCAACTTGTGAATGCTTTTCACTAGTTGAATGCAACGGAATTGCACTATCCTTGAATAAAGAAGATTTCCATGTCCAAAATGCACTTCTTACAAATAAAAGTTGGAAATAATATTCTGTAAAAAAGATTCATACAATTTATACATGAAATCGACCCTATAATGTCCCAATATTAAATTTAAATGTCTTTAAACGTTTGTAATTCACCCATAGTTCACAAGAGATGCACATTAAATCACATTGAATGAAACTTGACATAAATAATCTATTCACTATCATGTATAACATAAAGAATGTATCCATATGCGTCCTATACTAGTATAATGACTTTTCACTCAAACTAACGTTTCTCTCCGTACTATCCATACATAACTATAATCGACTCTCATGTTTTGATACATCATGAACCTACATGGGACCTACACGTGCTCAAATCACTCCAAAAGATTAAACCTGAAACTATGTAAATTTGACTTACAAGGGAGTCATTTGAATTCAAAAGTAAGATGCTTGCATGAAGTTTTCCAAGTGATTTGAAGTACCAACCGTATGGATGTGACATCTACATAAGTTTTGAAAAGTTCGTTTCTCGATTGTTCTTGGTACTTTTAAGCGTGCAAGTTTCACTTTATAGCACACGAACAATGTGTGCTACTAAGTTCAAGTGCAAAAGGCTTGGACCTTGAGAGGTTAAAGAGAAAAGAGGATCAAGTTCACTTTGACCTTGTATTTATGCATCTTAGTTTTGATTCTAAGATTTGAAATGACAATCTTTGTGATTTACAATAGCAAACCAAGTGAGACAATTTTTGTTTTGATTCAAAGGTCGATTTTTTAATGTGGAGATGAAAGTGTCCACGCATGTCTTTTGTGTGCCTTTTGTGGATAGCTAAGCATACATTAATTGGCCATATTATGTATATTAGAAGTGATCCAATCTCAAATTAGAAGTTGTACAACCTTGGAGAAGACGTTTACTTTTATTCACGGAACTTGATGCTAGGAACTGGAGATGGGATGGGAACCACTTTGTAACCACTTTAAGACCAATTTCATGTGTTCAACAAGTGCTCATACGCAAAGTTTTAAACACCACACATGTTTGTTTGAATGTGACAGAGTATTCCTTTACATACCATCTAACATTCAACTGAGCACATAGATTTCATTCTAAGCACACACGAACCTCAAAATGGAACCTTCCATGCAAATTGCTTTTCGATTTTAAGGTATATGCGCTTTGATTAGAGAGATCCCCAATAAAACATAAGACGAACTTCGGCCACAAAATTTCACCAACATTCTTCCACATTCATGGTTGTTATCAAAATGAGTTCTTCAACTCAATGACCCAACACCCAGATTGGTTTGTGGGAGTGGGTACCCAGTTGGTGATGCCCACAATAGGCACACATACCTCATAACTTCTACAAACTTGAAAGGATTCAAATATGGAAATGTCGTGATCGCAATTGCCAATGTAGGGCCTAGATCATACCACTACAACGCACATCTAATTTAGTGTGGCATGTCACACTATTCATCATCGGCCAACGTAAATGATTTACAAATCCCTAGGTGGCATGAGACACTTGTTACTATGTAACAAGTCATGGAGGCTAATGCCACACTAATTCACATTCGTAGTGTACTTGTCCCTACCACTACTACCATTTGAAGAACCGTCTTCTTTTTGATGGACCCCATGGCCGGTGGAATTGATGCACTAAAAAACAAGCATGGAAAGCACCGATATACATAAGAATACCATATAATGTTTTTAATGTGTTCGGTTGGGCCATGCACGAGGGGAGACATGGTAGTGAGAAAAGGCTTGAATTTCGATGGCATGGGTTTGACCCTTGTTTAATCCCAATGCCACATTCCCAACGAAACTTGTGCTCAAAGTACTTCATATTCCATGAAGGGAACTATGATCAGGGAGAACCGGCAGTTAGTTATAGATGAACAATCACCGGTTGAAGTTCATCAAGACTTCAGGAGAATTACCGGTCATTTTAGAGGAATTTATGGAATATTATACCCCAATTTAATAAAGGAAACCCAGAGGATGTGAACATGTAACCGGTTGGACTTGCAAACACTAGAATCTCAACCGATTATCTTAGCTGATTATAGATGTTACCCCTCTTACCGGTTCAAAACCCCTACTGCTAACTAAGCTTAATTAAGGTGACCGCCGACGCAACGTGTATAAAATAAAGTAAATCATGAGACCCGTTTGATTCAACTCCAAGTAACTTAATAACAAAGAGTGCAAGCCCGTTCTTCTAGTATTTGTGCCAAGTGGCATTTTTTGGCTTATTTTTGGGAACCCTCACGTACTTTGTCGCGTATGCAACCTCAACTAAAGCTTTCCATGTGGGTGCCTCGTGTGAACCTAACTTAGTCTCCTTCTCGTGGCAAGCAAGGCGCACAAATGCCCAAAGTTCGTGTGGTTTGGTGTGGTGGCCCCCACCCCACCCCCACGGGAATGGTGGGTCCCGTTGGCCTCGTATCAAAGAACCATTCAAGCAAGCGATAGACTTCATTTATCAATTATAGGCGACTAGAATGTGCAATACTATTTTTTTATTTTCTTCTTCTTCTTCCCAATTGGGTCGCCGCATGGCACAACTTGAGCTCAAGCTCAAGCTTGCAAGTTTGGTGGGCCAAGGTAAACGAGGGAATTTGAACGCCTTACAATGTGCCTCAAATGGTGCAACTTCGTCTCAAGATTGGTCCCCGTTTATTATGGCTTGGTTTGAAGTCCAATGACAACTAGCAATTCAAGCTTGATCTGCAACTTGAAACTTGGAGATCAATCATCAAAGATTAGAAGAGAAAGCAAAGCTCCGTCATTTTAGGCACATATAACGGTCCAAATTCTTTTTGCCTTGGCCCCCTAAACTTGCAAGCTTGAGCTTGACCTAAAGCTCGTATGCGTGACTAAGGTGTGGAGGTCACACAAGCAGCTCATGTGGGGGTCACACATGTTCCAAAATATCATTGTCAAAACAGAGTGGACTAAAGGTGAAACCAATTTTCCCCTTAAATAAAAATTTGACACACGTACCCAACCTTGGGCCCGAGCTTGGTGTCAACATTGTTTGCTTCAGTTCTTCAGGTAGAATTTGACCTTCATGTCGTTGACTCGTGACACACGGAAGGGTCCTTACCGATCACTATTTTAAGCATCCGTCACCATGGGGGAAGAAGAAGAGAAAAGAAAGAAGAGGGAATCAAACCATACGAAACGCCACTGTGGCACTGTTAAGGAAGAAACTTCCATGGTGGCCGCCACCTCACCCGCCACCCGTGCTTATTGGCAAAGATTCGAGTCCAAGGCACGCTGCATTGCCATGTGAGAAACTCAACCTCCCAAGATTTCAACGCGACGTTACAGCGGCAGGCGAACATGTAAGATTGTAATACCATTAAAAGAAAAGACCGACTACAGTCAAGATAAAACTGTGTTGAATGATGACATATCATTCGACACAGTGGATAAAGAAAGACTTGTAAGCCTCACAAACTTTAGTCATAGAATAAGATACACACGATCCGTCATCGATCCGGTGAAGGTGCCCCCGAACCTCTCACTTATATACCTTAGCTTTATTCTCATCGACTGTTTGCCCATATACTCACTCTACCGCCGTTCGTACCACTATGGTGAAAGCGGGAGCCTCCCTTTCTATCTATCTATATATATGCAAGGCCACGAATTGCACTGAGGCCTAGTATGAACAGAATGGCTAAAGTGGGAATGTGTTAGTGGTGACGTAACACGTTATCTGGCTACATAGTGTTGGTGGCTCAATGCCTTGTGGGTTTTGGTGATGAGTCATCGCCACATCGTCAGCACACCATTCAAACTCCAGAGTGAAACAGTGGTAATTGTAGTACTACTGAACGGCTGCCACACAAGTTTACTTTATCCAACTATTAAAATGGAACTCCCAATTCTTGCCACATGTTCTGCGCCCGGGGTTAGCGTTTAGGGTTAGGGTTAGGGCTCCAAGGTGGTCGTACGTGGGTGTCGTTCCGTCCGTTTCTCGTATTCCCCAACGATCTACCGATTCAAGTAGATTCGCCCGACGAAACCTCGTGGTGGCATTTACCGAATCGACGACGACGAAGCACGATGTGAGAAATCGGGATGTTGATTGAATCTCCCTTGATTTGGTTAGGGTTAGGGTTACGTTGAGTGTATGTTTGTTGATTCCTTAACTGAATACATAAGTCCTTTGCAGAATGTGTCGTTGTTGGGCGTGGAATAGTTGGTGAAATTTTCTTTTTGGGAAGATGTAGCCCGATCGCTCTTGGAACCGCATGTCGTTAGACTTTACCCGTGTTTATTCTTGGACCCTCCCCTCGCCGAACCACACCCCCCAATCGACATACGAAAAAACCAACCGAATAGCACCCGCATGCCTTTGGGTTTGGAGTTTAGGGTCATGAGGAATAAAAGAATGTCGGGTAACCAAATTGTACTCGGCTAACTTAGAGTGTGTCCAAATGTGATGCGAGGAGTAGTACATTATTGGGAAGGATAAGTATTAAGAAAGAGTTTCATTCCCAAAAGGGACCAATAGATAAGGCACAGGAGGGCACCCTTGACCGGCCTCCACATGTGATAATGGAACGGACCTTAATTTGTGCAAGACTGTCTAGTGTTTATCCCGCTCAACAATCACCAACACCTCAACAATTCCAAGTACCACTACTACTACTACTACGACGACGACTTGTACTCCCACTACTACGCCATGTGCCCTACGAATATTCTAGTGCACCGTATTCTACATACGACACTACGGTGTGTTTTTTTAAGTCGACTCAATGATCGATTTGTGTGTTGTTTCTCCTATTTTGGGAAGACAGGATCGTCTTAAATCTAGAGGTCAGATGCCGAACTATGAAAGAAAATAACATCATTCATTGAATATATTGTATGATTGGACAAACCCTCATGGATCAATACATACATGCGACTAAAAGGTGTGTGTTTTTTAATATGGCGAAGATCGATGAGTCGTCGCCTTTCCGTCGAAGATCTGGACAACTTCAATAAAGGAAATTGCCAAATAGAATAGAATAGAATATCATAGTAATGAGGAGTCATGGCTCTCCATGGGATTGGCTAATAATGTCGATGTTGTTATTGTTCCCGACGATCCGCCTCTCGGATGTTCACGGGGCGTAGATGACGACATTGTTCTTCTTGAGATTCATATTCTCGTGTCCTTCACATTGAACGACTCAACCAAATTATATATATGCGCTACCTGCTTTGCGATGTGAACCAAAATATCTGGATAATTGTTGTTGACTGTATCTAAAAGCGCAGGGGATATTTGTGGAAAATAATACAGGTGGCCCAAATGACAAACTTAGTAGTAGTAGTAGTAGTAGTAGTCACACCCTTGAGGGAGAAGAAGAAGGTCTCCATGCCTCGAGGGATTTTGGAGACATGATGATCGGGTCCGGACATGATACGGTCTATGATCGCACTTATTACATCGAGTTTTTGAACTATATATAAATATAAATATACATATATACATATTATGATCATCATCTCCCACTTGGAGATTTTATCATTTTGGGTTTCTCCGATGATCCAAATGCCCGAAATGATTCGGATGCCTTGTGTAAAAAGCTGGTGCGATTTGCGACAAAGGAGTTGAGGAGAACCATTGAACGACCGGCTGACGAATCCTACCCCCCCCCCCCCCCCCCCACAAACTTATCATCATAACGTACACAAAACGTTAACCCCAAACACATGGAATTTGGAGTCCCGGGCTTTGCAGTGACAATATTTCATCATCGAGGTCTTGTCCGAGATGACCCTAAACTACCGGATGATACTGGAGAGGTACCCAAATTGAACGGAGTGGTTGGCGGTTTGATTCCCGGCTGTGAAATCGTCTCTGTGCTTGACGAAAAACTAGCCACGTAGTTCAAAAGCACCTCTTGTGTTTCAAAAGAGAAAAGAAAAAGATCTTGGTTCTCCAAGAAGAATGGCGTTCAACTTGATACAAATGATCAATGATCGGTGTGAGGGTGAACTTAGGGTGCATTTACATTAAGGTATGGGTCAAAGAAACATGGGGGCCGTAATAGCTTACCCCGCGAAGGACTTTGTTTTCAGATTGAAGATTGAACTCAAGTTTGGAGGTCGGTTTCTCATCTAGGAGAAGTATTTTTAATTTATTTTTTTAATGAATGGGGACCACTAAAAGTTGGTGGGAAAGTGGTGTCACATCTGTGTCATTTTTATTTTTATTTTTATTTTTTCATGCCTCGGATCTAGATTCTAGGTGTAAACTCCTCGACTTTGAAGATTTGCTCTCAATCAATTATAAGACTGCTCGATTCATGGGAGTTTCTTTGGTCTTGGACCCTACTCATGTAACGTAAACCCACCCTTAGACTTAAAAAAAATCTCAAGTTAAATTCACCTTCACAAATAATTTACATCCCCATACACCCCCATCCCCTTCCCACAAAAAAATTGCTTACAGTCTCTCCCTTGTTTCTCTCTTACCATCGTCAAATTTGACAAGAGAAACTGATTTGATGGCGAAATGGTGCGGCGGTGCCACATTAGCACCACTTCAATCCATTTCTCAAACACCTTAGACATGGACCAAGACCCCAGTATAAAACTCTTTGGGTCCAAACTATTGCTCTCACTAAACACAGTCGCTTGATGTTTGGAATCCCTTCGCGAATCTAGCACGGACGTAGATTCGCATTATTCTCTCCTTCGACATCGGACATTCGCATGAGACTCGTATGCTCGAAGTGCTTGGACCCTAGTGTAACCAAGATCCACCCTATGAAACCACAAGACTTATGATCGCTTCTTAAAGCTCACCCACCTTTACCAATCTCTTCCCGAATAATATTCCCCCTCAAACCCCCCCCCCCAATTGAAAAATCGCATTATTTCCTATTCAAAGGCCTCCCGTTTGTGAGGTTTATCACTTGCCACAATCGCATGAAAACAAGGGCTCACGAGCGATCGGGATCCTACACACAACGCGGGCGCCTCATGGCCTCACACAAAAGGGAATGGGATTCCGAGTGCAACCCAATGGGAGTGGTGCACCACATGCGCGGCTTACCTACAACACCACCCCAATGCCCCACGGTTTTAACACTTTGAAGCTTCCGGAACCCGAAATCATCAATACTTTTTAAAAAAGAAAAAAAAGAAAAGAGAAGAGAGAGCATATTGTCGAATGTACCGAGTGTTTTTTGTGGTGAAAAATACTGCATGGCTCACATGATGTTGGTTGTATGAACGACGAGTGCATGCCGATGGCGTTGGAATATATAACTTAAGTCAAGGTGAGGAGTGGTTGTGTGAAGGTATAAATGTGGGCCTCATCGTTGTGGTGACCTCTCTTAATGGGGCAACTAGGTATAAATATTTGAGTGGTATTGATGGCAAGCTTGTAGCTAAGTGTATATGGACGCCCGAATGACAAGTGTTGCAATGAGATGGGGGGATGTGTGTTCAAAAAATGCTAAGCAATCTACAATAGGGTTTTATAGTAGTTACAACTTTGACTTACTATGTTTTGCACATTGACTCAATGGTGGGGAATCTAGAAGATTTTCGACGTGATGATCCGTGTGGTTATTTTGTTTTGTTTTTACAATTGCTAATTGGATGAGACAATTTTCAATGCAATCCAATGCCCGGAACGTTTGGAGTTGGACGACGTGCGATGACGCCAAGGACCATGTGCGAATTTTGTTTCGTAACATCTATCGAGGGGATAACAATATAAACATATCCCCTATAAGTTGGTTGTTGATTCACCCCCATTGAAGACCACTAGATTAATTCAAGGTTTGTGACCCCATTTGGGAGTTATCATTGCCTGAATATTATACCACAACCTTATGAAGTGAACCTTGCCATATTCTAGTAATAAAAGTTAAGTTAGTGGTTGTATGCATGTCAAGAGAATTTGGTCGCCATGCAAGTGAGGTCTCGTACAACTATATCTATAATATGTCACTACCAACATATGAGTCCCAGGTAACTCACTTGCGTCGTTGGAAGAAATGTGCTTCAATCTACCACTAAGGTAGATTTCCTACTAAATCTCTAGTAACTCTTGATGTGATATACTTGTTTGATCATGCAAGAAAGACAAACTTACCACACTTTGTTGTACAATATTTAGTAAGGCTTGAGACTTCTAAAAGTATCTCTTAGATGCTATGGATAAAGATGGGTTAGACTAGGAGTGCCTTTGGGTATAAGAGGGAGCTCAGGGGAGGGGAGAGGATCATCTTGTTATTTCTCTCCTATGGTCGGGTGGTGCAAGCTCATAGTAATCAAAATATTGTGTTCAATATTGTAATCTACGATCGTTATAGATTTGTAAGTTCTTTCACTGACATACGACATGTTGCCCATGTTTGTACACTAAATATTGCATTTCGTGTCATATGGTGCGTTATATTAGTGTGGCAACTTTCTAATGACATTTCTTATGAATAACTTCACAAGGAAGGTCATCCCAATTTTCTTTTAGTTCATCCATTTTTTGGTATATTCTACATCCTAACATTCCCGTAATGAAATGTTGTCATGGAAAATTGAGATTTGAATGAAAAATCGCCAAGCAAGTGACAGTAATTGCAACATTTTAGATCCATAATGCCCCAATTCTTTAAAATAAAAAACAATGTTAGGTTTGCATTTAACGTCAGTATCACTACGTGGACGGTTTTAAACTACACTAAAATATTGTCACTTACTATTTGGAACTATGCAAAAACTATGACTAATAATTGCACATCTCATTTACTAGCACGCGTCGAATTGGTTTGTTTGGACAATATAGAACACTAACATCTTCACTTGGTAAAATTTCACACAAAACGTTTTTCCTTTTAAAAAGAAAACATCATGTAACCCCGAATAGTAAGTGATACTAAATAAAATGTTTAGTGTAGTATTGAGCACGACAAATAGAATCGGTGCCCCTAAACCACACTATTTAGCGTAGCGGCGTATATTTCAACAGTGAAACGTTTTTGCAGACTCCGACAACCATGTGGGCTGCGCAAGTGAGTCACCGGTTCTAACAATAAGCTTATAATAAATAGTGTGGAACTTTTGCATTGAAAAATAACTTTATCCTGCCAGCCGCAATGAATGAATGGATGAATGAAGTTCATCCCCCCGCCGCCTCGGGGTACGACTCCAAGGGAGACTGTAGTTCAAGGGCAAAAATTCCCGCATAAATTAATTGTTATTGTTCAATGTTACTTGCGTCGGAGTACTTGTGACCACGTAGTATATGAGTCATGGGTAATTGACTTGCATCATTACAAGATTGTCACGTGTCATTGGAAAATCTGCAGTTCCATGATGACTGGTAGATTTGCATGTGTGGTTTTTTTTTTGTTTTTTTTTTTTTCAATGACGCAAGATGATTGCTGAGGACTCATATGTTGGTAGTGGAGTGACCGATTGAAACGATGTTGAATGCAAGTTATGGCCATCTTAAAGTAGAAGAAGAATATAAAACTTTGCTTTTGATTGTTTATTTATTGTTTTTGTTTTGTTTTGGCGTCCTAGAACAATGAAAATATCACATGAGCACATTAGCAAATATTAATGGAGAATATAAGCGTAGTTGAGCTTACGTTTTGGAATCATGATGGGTACTTTGTAAGTCCCTTTCCTTTTGAGTGTATGTGAGATGTCAAACTTGAAATAGCTACACCGGTATCACCTATCCCCATGAGTCACCGTTTTAAAGTCATGCGATACTACAACTTACGACTTTTAATGAGAGTTCATCATTTTTCACCGGGTGCTTTACATCATGTTTCTTGGGTTTGCATACTCACTATTCATATTCTCATCAATCGGAACATCAATAGTAATCCAACGTGGACTACGTATTCATGAGCTTCAATCATGCAAACTTAACACAATATGTATGTAGGATTCATGGTGCCTATATCGGTATAAATTCACATTCTCTAGCTTGTAGGAAAGTAAAACACCATGAATTATCATATAGCCCTTAAGATGCCTATTTTACAACTCCAAAATCACATCAAAATCCCCAAACTGGTCAATTGAAATCTAGTTGAAACTAAACTAAATATGATATTTAGTGCCACACACTGTTTGGAGTTACACATTCATGTACAACTTCTTACCATTGATGTAATTTCCCCTCCCCCTCCCCCCCCCCCCAAGTAAAGATGTTAATGCTCTATAATGTCCAAACAACCAATTCGACCATTGTTGATAAAAAAAAGAAAAAAAAAGAAAAAAAAATGTACAATAAACAATCACAGCCTTAAATAATTCCAAATAGTAAGACATACTAAATGTTGTATCTAGTGTGGTCGGTCCTTATCCTTATAAGGGCCCATTTCGTATTTAGTGTAGAAGCCCTTCATCCACGAGGAACGAGTTTGCATAAACACCACGAAGCCCGAGCCCAAGTTGAAGTCTCTCCTCAACTACCAACTTATCCCAATATCATTAAGATCGAAAAAACTCAAATAAATACATAAATCAATAATTTTGATTAATCAATGGATTAATAAATTGAAGAATTGTGTGTAGATTGGTGCAAGCAAGAAGCTCCAACCGCCGCTCGGGGTGTGTGAAGTTGGTTTACAGTTAGGCAGTCAAATATGTTAGGATCCTAGGAGGCAAACAACTTCAAACAACTTGGCCAAACCTATACACCCGGGAATATCTCGAAGCCAAATACAAAGGAGTCAAGCACATACTAGTATACCAAAAGAAGAAGAAGAAGAAGAAGAAGAAATGGGACGAATATTGGTGCATTGCCCGACTACTACTACTTATTCTACGCTCTTTCCGGTTTTCAATGAAATCTTATACTAAACTATTTAGCATTGAGGTTCCAAGATATGTAGGCCCCATCACCACTTGCGGGCGTTCAAGGCTACACAAATATTTCTCTCTCTATATATATAAATAAATTTAATAACACTGGTGTTTTGATACACCGACGTGAATGGGAACCTGTTCTTTCTTGCCTTCTTTGGCTTGGCTGCACTAACATTGGAGTCAAATAGTTCTAACCCGACAATCAAGCATGGACTTGAAAAGGCTTGGACATGGAAGTTTGAATGTGGTTGTGTACGTTGTAATGTGTGTGGGGCTTATATGGTCACTCTTCTCAATTAAGCACCTATATGTGGGGCTTGTAATAGTGATGAACAAACACCAAAAAGATACACTTAAAGATGTTGGGATATTGGACTGTGTGTTCAAATTGTGTTAGATTATTGTGGGTTCATTAGTTAGCGTAGTCGGGAGGACCTATGGTGATTGCTTGATGAGAGAGAGAATCTCCACTTTGGCTTATTAGAAGCTTGAAGCATATCTCAATTTTGAAATTCAAATTTGCATATTGAGATAATATGATCTTTGCTATTTTTGATTACTACGAGGATCGGTATCTTAACACACACACACACAAGTATGTATATATATATATATCCTTTTGGTCTATGTTCATCAATGTTGCAAGTCTTGCCACATACCACTCAACACATAGGTGTTTGGTTGGGAAGAGTAACCACATAAGGTCCACACATTACAACGTATTCCATGTGTCTTTATAAAAATTGTTGTGCCCAAACCTTCCCATGTTTGATTGCATGACTAAATTAGTTGGGTTGAAAGTACTAGAAGTGGTGTGGCCAACGCAATGTTAACCATTATACCTAGAACGATGTATGTATTTTGAGCATGTAGTCCAATCTCTAGTGTAACATGTGTCTTTTAGCACCTTTCTTCATAACTGTTTTGCAACACCTACCATCCACGATGTAGTACAAATCTGCCTTATAGATTTATTGTTGATTTATATCAAATTAACCCCAATAGTCCACTTTGAAGTGTTTGACCTTGATTTATGTGTGAATTTGGCTAAGAAATAGTAAGCATTGGGTTCTACATACGAATCAATGTATTCACCCTCCCCAATGATAGGTATAGTGAACATGCACCCTCTTTCCAATATTGGTTTGCAACTACAAGCCTAGTTGGCAATGATTCCTTTTAGAAACACAGACCGCATCTGATCGACCCTTAAAGACCTAGATGGATGTTTTTGGTTTGGGCAGTCACCGCCGCCCAATAGTACCAATGTACACATTCACGTCATAATGTTTTAATTCTAGACATGTGGATGGTTGAAAATTTGTGTGAACAATCCCACCTACAAATAGATTCCACCCGTACATTTAGATAAGAGGTGCCACGTTTCGTCAAAAAGTTGTTGAATTGCATTGAATTGTTTTAGACGATTTTAGAAAGATTTTAGTTCGGCCTTTAGGGAATAAAGAAGAGTGTCCACATCATCAGGCCCACATATCGTACACGGTAGAGGACACTACATTCCATATTTACTAGTGCCGGAATGTAATTTCCACATGGGGTACAAGTGGGTCTCAGCCAATGTGAGCATGACACATGGCACAACGTTAAGGAAAATAATAAGCCCAGAACCCTTTATGACACCATTAGTAGGGCCCAGAAAGCCCTCCCAACTGGAACAACTTGGGTATATCGTGGCCCACCTCTTAAGTCCTCTATAAGAGAATCAACTACCAATACCTCATAATCTTCAACTAGTTAGAGTCTTAGCTTTTAACCATTTCTATGTAAAACCCCGTGTTTTGTAAGATGTTGGTTTTGATCACATAACCCATTTAAAAAAAAAATTATGACGCTCAGAGAGAGTGAACATGTGGTGACATAGTACGAGGAGACTGCTCCCCTCTAAGATAACGTCACCCAATTTAGCACCCCTTCGTGCATGTTTCTATTGTACAACATGTGATCAAGGAGGGTTCTCGTAAGTTCGTCCCATGCCATGCCATGCCATATCAACGACGGCAAGCCTAAACTAATAAGCACACCACCTAACGACACGTGGAAGGATCTCGAGAGCTTGGATTCCTCATCCAACGGGGCTGGGGCGAACCCTCCCGTACATCCGTTCCTTGTTGGCAGGGGCTGTAGTCATCCACCAAGGAACCAATATATGGGTTGTTTCGGCCTCCCCATGCCATCATCCAATGGACGGGGAGGGAGTAAAGTAATACTAGAAACGAATATACACACATAAATGGCGGACCCGTTTCTCCCCAAAAGGCTTTGGCCTTACGTCGTATGCGGAGCTTCGTTGGAAGTTAGGCGGCGGACCCTCCCCTAGCAGCTTCCCTTGCCTTGCCTTTGCGTTTTCATCCCCGTGCTCTCTAATATTCTAACCTTTTTTCGGTTGCGGCACAGCCTTTTGTTTCCCATACTTTTTCCAAGTGGATCGGTGGCCTTATCTGGTGACGTCAGTGTCTTTTTTCGGGGCAATTGCGGTATGAAAGAAGGAAGTAACATAACAACACTCTCGTGCCACTAACTTATCCCGTATAATTAGGTCACCACCCTACATGATAATATTGGCATGTAATCGGGATATGATATGATATGATTGGGCGTCACGTTACACCCCTAGGCGGCTAATAGTAAATGCCCGAGAAGAGTGTTTTTTTTTGGGACCGGCCAATGACACATGCCCATCTTTAGTAGTGTTCGTGTTTACACTATAATCGTTTGGATTGGAACACGTGGACAACTGGAATTTGTGTGAATGATCTTAATTTTACAAACATGCCATTCATCTGGGTAGATCCTTGTTAAAAGTATGTATGTTTATTGTTATGTATATACAGACAAACACACACACACGCACGTGTGTGTGTGTGTGTGTGTGTGTGTGTGTGTGTGTGTGTGTGTGTGTTTGTAATATTAAGATGTTAATTTTGGTGATATTTTTAGGCAATTTTGGGGAGACTTGGAATTGGACCCTTCATGATCAAGGCCGGTTTTACTTAACAAAAACGTTCAAATTGATTGACAAGATTTTGGCAACTATTGAGAAATTTTGGCGATTTTGGCAGAAATATTGTAGAGTCACCTTACCATACAAATGGGAAGGATGTGAATGCAGGTAAATTTATCATTTCTATTGAGCTATACACTTGTTGTCATTCAATAGGAATGTAGATTAGTTAAAATAATATAGATGGTTCTTGTTAGATATTGACAAGGAACTCCAATGCACCAAAGGGTTGTCCTTGGTGGGGGTCGATGTTTTTGTTTCTCTTTACGTGGCGGTGTTTCGTGCTCGAGGGGTCCCAATAATTAGCACATCGTTCGATTGGCAATAGCCAAGTGAAATCTACGATCATTATAGATTGGACGCACCTCTTGTCAATTGGGTCATGTTCTAAAGTGGCATGTTTCAAACGCGAAATGCAATCTATGTCGATGTTTCTTCCTTGCACTAGCTAAACTCGGGGTCCTAGAACGCACTTCTCACTTAAACTTGACACGGACGGTCATTATCACATGATCTAATTGATAATAGTTTAGTGAAATCTATGACTCTTATAGATTGGACGCAACTCTTGCTTGTCGGGATGTGTTCTAACAACCGCCTGCGTCAAATGGGAAGCGCGTTCTAGGACATGTTTCCTACTCGCGCCACCTACACTATTAAGATTGTGGGGCCTAAAACACACATCCCATTCGACACACGCAGTCGTTTGCGACAATGACCCCATTTACATGCGTCAAGTCATGTAAATGGGGTCATGGGACCCATCTCGCCAAACGTCCGCCCGTGTCAAATGGGAAGTGTGTTATTCTAGAACCACGTTTTCTAATAGTGCTTACAATGTCGATCTACATGCCAAAAGAAGGGGGAGGAAAAAAAACCAAAAAAAACGTAATGAATCTACATCAATGTCCGGGGAGATTTTTGCACGTAATTGGTCAACATCCTAGTGTGTCCAACTCCAACTGGGTTACATGTTGACATCTTTTGGGTTTTTCTTTATCAGGTTGAGGCATTATCCCCCCCCCCTAATTTTAAATAAATAAATAAAAATAAATCCCTCTAAAATGATATATTAAAAGTTCCCCCAAGCCATGAACGTCAAGCAGCGCATGTGTAACCACAGTTGCAGTCGGTCCACCGTTGCAGTCGGTTGATGCAGATGGAACGCAGTTGAGCCAGGCCGCCACGTGGCATGCTCCCAGGGCGTTTTCGGCCATGCCCCCCTTTGACCGACCAGCATGGCCGGCCCGGCGGAGCGTCTCACGTCACCCGGCCTACAGCCCACCGGCGAGTCAGCGTGGGCCCGGCGGGCGGGCGAGCGGGCGAGAAGCAGGCGAGGAAGGGCAAGGCAAGGCAAGGCAAGGCAGGGCAGGGCAGGGCAAGGGGTTGAAGAGGGAGGCGGGGGCAGGCAAAAGGGCTGGCGGCCCTTCTAGACCAGGTGCGGACAGTTTCCCTGGCTAGTGGGCTTCATCGCATCACGCGACGGCTACGCTTGACTTTCAGAAAGGGCTGGCTTCCCTTCCCGACCCTCCCACCCACCCACCATCCCTTCCCATCATCCTTCCCCTCGCCTGCCATCCACTACTTATATGAGCCTTGCGGAGGCGGTGGTGGAGTCAAACAAGCAACAACACACTACACTATTACCGCAACATCACATAAGATAGATAGATAGATAGACAGACACACAGGCAAGAGAAGGCGGGTAGTACAACACTAGTAGCGCTCTCACAACACGCCTTCAGCGCACGCACGCACTTAGGCGCCCTTCATCCTTCTCCTCCTGGCCTCCTATATAACTCACACTCAACTCAACACAACACCTGAATCCCAATTCGATAAGTCCCAACAGACTTGTTTCGGTGTCTCTGTGTTTCCAGGAATCGTGAGTGTGCTCCTTTTGCGTCACAGCTCAAGTGGAGCTCCAAGGCAGTACATGCTGTGTGTGAGGAGATAATTTTGCGCCAAGTTGAGAGAGAGAGAGAGAGAGAGAGCATTTAGAGCTCAAATTTAGAGTTGTTTGTTGACAACTTATTGATTGCGCGAAGCAGCAGCGGTTGAGTGTTGGATCGAATAACGCAATGGCCGCCATGGGAGAGGTGCGCTTGGTTTCTGGTTTTGAAACTTGAATTTATGAGGTTTGGGGTTGGGGTTTGGGGTGTAAGGTGTGAGAGTTGTGGTTTTTTGTGGTGGTGGACGGTGATGAATTGGTATGAGCGAGTTCGCTGACATGATGTGATGGAATTATTTTGCTTTGTGCAGATTTGCTACGTCCGACGTGAGCCATGGATTTTTGGAGACCGGTCACCTGGATACTTCTCTGACGCGGCATACTTCCCTAAGCCTTCTCATTACGCCGACTACGAGGAACCGACATACGGCCGCGGCGGCTATGGCGATTCTCCAGCCTCACGCGGAGGCCCGTCAAGATCAAGAAGCTCCATTCCTACCCAGTCTCATTTTCCGGAATTTTCTTTCTCCGACTACCCTCCGAGAGTTCCCGCGCGGTCCGTGAGCTCTATCCCTTCGTTTGGCCTGTTCCCCGAGCCTTCTTACCAAGAGCTACCGCCCCGCGGCGGCCCTATGCGATCCTCGAGCTCCATACCTCCTTTCAGTCTCTTCCCGGAACCGGCTTTCCGAGAACCAACGCCTTCGCGGTTGCCAATGAGATCCGTTAGCGCCATACCTGCTTACAGCACACACGTCCCTGACACCAGTCCCAGGCCTACGAGATCCAGGAGCTCAGTAGCTTCCTACGATCAATTGCCGCGAGAAAAGAGAGACTTACGCCCGACCGCCAGACAAGGAAAAGTGCATCCAGAGATTGAAATAACTGTGCCGATGACCTCGAGCAGAACCGAAAGCAAAGTGCGAGACGCAGTAAAACACGTCGATGGTGAGTCGATTTCTTCCACCACACCGAGTCGGTCATTATTGTTTCATTAGCGCTCTTCTTCCTCTTTCTCTTGAAACACCAAGGTTTCATAATGGCGAGAGTTTAGATGATAGATAGAGAATGCTTTGGGGTTTCTTGGTTTATTATTATGTAATTAATTTTTAAAATTTTTGCAACAGGTAATGCATGGCGGTAGTAGCTTCTGGGTGTTGATGTGTCTGTGGTTAACGAAGACAAGGAAGCTAATTTTTTAAAATCTTGTGTTACGATCTTCAGGTGTTACCGAGGTCCGATTCGATAAGCAAGGAAAGGTTATCGTGACAGGCAAGGTTGATCCGCAAGTGCTATTGAATGCTGTACGGAAGGTGGCGAAGGGAGCCGACTTTGCGTCGAAGCACATTTACAGTAACAATTTCATAAGCTTCATTCAGTCGAAGACAGGTCGCGGAGCGCAAGCGGAGGAAACGACGTCGTCTTACAGCGAACACTCGTTTGAAGAGGCGGACAATATCGCGAGCCACCTCGCGAATATGGACCTGCAGCGCGCGCTTTCTTTTAGGGAGCATCCTCCGTCTTTCTCAGGACGCGACGATCAAGAGCTACCGGAGCCGACATTTACAGGAGGCGAATATGACAACTCGTTCCGCAGGAGCTCATATTTCAACCAGCATACTCCCTCATACGGCGACACAACCAGCTTCTCCTACGGTGTTCCAAGAATAGCATCATTCAGTAGCGTTCACGAAGAGCCCGAGGAGGAAGAGGATAGGATCCAACAAGAATCGTCGGTGGAGGAGGAGTACGTCGTATACGAGCAATATGAGCCTGCTGCTATCAGAGATTCCACTTATGAGGAGGATTACAGCTACGACAATTGTTCCAGCACATACAGGCCGAGCCAATCTTATGGACCTTCAGGATCATCATCAGGTTATGGCTACGTCTGAGGCGGCTATGGCTAACTGACTGAGCTGTTTAATTGGTACAAATCATCAAGGATAGGAATACAGTTGTCAGGATCCTCTTACAATAGGTTGGGATGGAATAGCGATGGAGCCCGATAATTTGTTCAAAGAAGCGTGACTTCCGAATCAAGGCGGTCAAGCTCAGCAGCAGACATCGAGCCCGAAGCTGCCGGAACGTGTACAGAAACCGATGGAAAAGTCGACAAGACAAAGAATCCCTTCCTTTAACGTCACTTTAGATTTCACACTTCAACTTTGAGGTGATGATGGACAAAGAGAAATCAAGGGCACATTCATCGAGAGAGTGTATGATGTCCCGAAGTTTCTTGAACAATTTTGATACTAAAAGACGATGATACATGATCTCATTGTGGTATAAGTCGTACTGATTCAAACCATGGCCGATGATCAGAGACATCTCTCAGGTGCTGCAACCTAGTCAAGAAGCCGCGAAGCTGCTGCATCCTTCGCGGCGTTATACCTTAACAGTTGCAGCCAGTGATGATGGTGAAGTACCACTTAACACGCTGATGAATTACGTTTACAATGGTTACAGTGATGATCCTTTCAGACAATTTGTACAATATTAATTTTGAGAATCACTACATCATTAATGATTTTTCCTGGTTCATTCATACATTTTGTGTCAGTGTCATCTGGTCGTCGTCGTCGTCGTCGTCGTTGTCGCCTACCATCTCAGTTTTCTGAGATATGGTGCAGGATATATATGTGAGCTGAGAATCATCTCAGATGGAAGTGCTACAATTCTCTGGTGCCTGGTATGTTTGTGATGATTGTTCCTCATGCTAATTTCTGCAAATTTGTGACTTAATTCTTTCAATTTCCTTCATACACTCTCGGTTTCGGAGCTTCCGAGATCACTCACAGCCTGTTGGCTCCTAGTGTCATCTTTGCTTGGTCAGCAGATCTGACAGATGCTTGGGGACAAAGCAAAGGCCACTTCGGTGAAGTGCCACTCCTCCTCTTGTGTAAGTAGTTGCGTAATGCCTCATCATTCCCTTAGCACTAGTTACGGAATTGTACAGAATTCGATTCAAATCCCTTGCTGCAAGGTAAAGTGCACAGTAAGGTCTGATGCCAATCCCAATGTCGTGCCACAATCTTGGAAGTCATGCAGCGGCATTGCCCAGTGACGATGCTGATCAGAATCATCACTCGGCTTGCAATTGGATCTATTTGACCTGATCTTAACCGCTCTTTCGAAACGCCGTTAAGTACTACTCCCCTAATTAGATTAATATCATCTCTTGACGATCTTCGCAGGTTGCTCTGCCACCGACATCATTGGCCCTGCCTGGTGTGTTTGCGATTGCTCTTCTAGTTAATGCCAATTTCTGCCTTCCTCTCAATTCCGTTGATAGTCGGTTGACGAGGTTCCGACATCACTCACACTGTGGCTCTTAGTGCATCTTGCCTGGTCAGGAGATCAGATGCTTGGGACAACGCCAACGCCAATTTGGTCATTTGCTCACTGCTGACGATGATCTTGTGTAAGTAGTTCCGTAATGCCCGATCCTTAGTTACCGAAATGCATCCGAACTTCGATACGGATCCCTAGTACTCTGAAGCGAATCACCTCTGTCCAGTATGTAGCCCTCGGGTATATGGTACCACTAATGACAGTGGGATATCTAACAGGTTTCTAGATTTTGGGACGGAGGTGATTAGGGTTCTGATCCCCCCATCCAGGGGGGTTTCCTTATCCTTCAGGGTCTGCAATTAGATCTGGTATTTGGCCTGATCTAGTATCGATTTGAAGTTCAGAAGGCCCTTAAGTACTTCCCTGCCCTGATGATTAAATTACTGGGGGTTCGGCAGCAGGGGGGTCTTATCTCTTGACGCGTAGCATAGGATGAAGTGCCACATCATAATTCACAGGCTAAAATAATTCTGGGAAACAGATGCATCATACACGATCGTGCCACATCATAATTCACAGGCTAAAATAATTCTGGGAAATGGATGAATCATACATGATCTGGCGATTGATTCCGGCTCTCCAAGTGCAGAGACACCTTCCTGACGCCCGGGGACTAAATTTACACAAGCAGATAAGAATTGGGGCGCTTTTGTTCCGCCGCTCGATGCATGTCAGGAAGCCAGGACTCCGAGCATATGCTCGGTCAAGATTTTGTCCATGATTCCCATGCGGTGACATGGCGCATGCCTGGCAGATGTTGTTTAAGGTTTTACCCTTCCCGAAGCCTCCTTCTCCGCCTCCTTCGGCTTATTGACATCAGCCATGGAAACCCTCACACACCTTCGGAAGCAGTAATCTGACTTTGTGTTTGAAGTAACCACACAACTTCCCGAATAAATTTAGTCGTTCGATACACTGGATTGTATTCCAATGAAGTATGGGTCCCAAGGTGTCATGAAAAGGGTGTATGAGGTTACCTATTGTGTTGTTACGAGTTGATGGCGTCAAAGTGACCCACTTAAAATCGGCCCATGGATCAATACCATTGTTTCAATTAACAGGAAAGACACGTGAAGGAAATCTAAAGGATTTGGGGGCTTCACAATTGACCTAGATTCAAATACATAGTGCTGTACTTGATCATCATTGCTGTTCATAGATAGTTTACCGTGTCTTTATAATCGGTTGTTTTAATGTGCTTCCAATCTCATTAATCAAGCGAACTATGACATAAAATCTTATGAGATTGTTCGTATGATTACATACAACCGCATGCATGCCAAATGCCCCACATGCAATCTAATTCACCCACTTTAACCCACAACATGATGATGTTCTCACACGTCACAAGCATTTCAAACTTCAAACGGTCACTCTAGAGATATGTGGGGAAAGCTTATTTGTAGGCCACTATTGATAACTAACGAAGGTGAGTGCACAAAATCCAAACAATCTGTGTTGTTTTACACACAACCAATACAAAGAGAGTGACACAAATGGTTAGCAATAGGCACTGTATCACAAGTCAAGAGCCCGCTTTTCCATTTTAAATATAAATAAATAAATAAAATACAACAATTGATATCATCTTCCATGCATTTCAGCGGCCAACCAAGGTAGATGAGAGCCACGTGTCGACTTCCATAATTTAGACATAAATAGGGATCGTTACATGAGCAAATTCAAATGAGAAATATAAGCTATGAGCTTTCATAACATTGTTACGTGCCCTTGTAGGGGGGGCACCTTTCCCGAGGAATAACATGCATGCCTCCTTCTCTAGAATACTGGGTCTTTTCTATAGGCTTAACGATGAATCTTGAAAAACACGAGTCGTTCATAACATGTAATTTTTATAACCCTTTACTCCAAATAGTGAGTTGTCAAACGACTTTCGTAACAATGTTATGTAGATACAATTGTGTTCGAAGCCGAGATGAATATCTTTTGAGTTCCTAACACACTTAATTATCTTGCCGTTTCAAAAGAGATACGAGAACTTTAAGCACTTGGACGCCTAGTGGAGCCTTTACCCTCAAAAAGCACCCAGTACGTCCACAAAGAGGCTTCTTGAGGCTCTACCGCCGTAACACAATATCCTCCAATCTTATATACTTTATATGTGAGGAAGGGTTTCCTCATTCCGCACGGAAATTGCGTGGACCAAAGGCCGAGGCACCATGATGTTTTGGGTGTGGATATTTTAGAAGCAATGCAAGTGTGAGTTAAGTAATGGTTTTTCTTCAAAGGGCAGCGAGTGAGTGTAGTTAAAAGTTACAGCCAGCCTGTCAATGGTCAACCATTCACTTTGCCATGTGTGCATTCCAAATATCTCCACATGGCATAGTAAGAGAGGGAGCACTCGCTTAAAAAACCAACCGGACACCCACTCAAGAGCTCATCAAAAACCGTATGGCATCTTTTGGGGCGAAACAAAGATCTCCCGGGTCGTACATTAGACGCGCTTGGTGACAAAACCCAATTTTGGACTTGTTGCATTCCCAAGTGCGATTGGCTAAATGGTGGAAATGTGGGAGTAATTCGTGAAATTGGTTGTAAATAGAGGTCGCACGTTTTGGTCGCTTGCGTTAGACTAGCTAAGGTTTAGTTCAATAGCATCCTTTTGGAAGACTTTCGGAAATAATATCTTGATGCTTCACTTACTTTTGTGAACTTTAGTGATGAAAGAAGAGGGAGGATGGTTGGAACTTACCATGTGTCTTGTGGAGCAAATGAAAAGGGGAAGGATGCCATGTGTGTGTGAAACACATGGCGGGCTATGAGGAATGGCTCCAATTCGCAACTTAGACTCACATGCATTGTACGAAATATTTTGTATTGAGTGTCACCAATTCTATTTGCCTTGCTCAAAACTGATTGTAACCTGCCCGCCCGTGTAGTGTGCCATCAACACTAAATGTGAACCTTATGTTTTAACTTACTTGTCATTCCATGTGATTTTTTTTGGGAGATTATAGATTTACAATGTTGCAAATATTGTCATTTACCGAGTGATAATTTTAATCAACTTTCAATCATCCATGAGAAGAAATGTTTGGATGCAAAATATATTGAGCTTTGTTTCAATGAGTGGCATTTGGATGGACTTAAAGTAAGTTGGGATGACAAAGTACTACACTTATTCATAAGAAGTTTCAATGACATAGAATATCATATAACACTAATTACAATATATTAGTGTAGTGTTGCTATTCTATGTATACATCAAGCCCAACCTCAAAAGAGGATACCGTGTCGTTTCCTTCTCTTTTGCCATGGAGTTTTGGCAAAGAATGAATAAAAAGAAGAAGAAGAATTGAATCCATAGTAACATAGAAGGGTCCACTTCTGTTGGTGACCCAATTTTGACACCTAATTTTTTATTTCTTGATAGACAACCACTATTCCTTAATCAGTTATCATGAGATTAGCATCCCATGACGATTCATTAATCCTTGATGTGTGCAAAAAGACTTCATTACTAATCATCACATTGTTACATTCTGAATCTCAGGGAAGTTGATATGGAGTTTCATATTTTTATATTTCAGTTGCTTATTGTTTGAACTAGTGGTTGCAACCTCGAATTATATCTGGATAGAAGCCTCTTATGTCGTGTGGGATAGTGCAAAGTGGGTGGATGAGCTAACCATGTTAGCTTAAACTCATTTAACAAGAAGAATTTAAGCACGTGGGTTGTCGACTACACATCCCATGTTCACGCAATAATTGTACTTGCAAAATTGGTATTAGCCATCCGTATCAAGCTTCATGCAACATCATAGGTTTTCGAGCACATGCATGTGTGAAACCCCAACATATTACAACTACAAGATCAAAAGATGCATGGCGACGGTATCAAGTAGAAGTGAGTGTGGTGAGGGAAATAACTTTGTGCAGAACCCAAGGGTGCACTCTTCATTGGATATCTAAATGATATGCATGGGTCACTATGAAAAGCAAATGTATACATACTGACGGCAAGCTAGAAAATGGACTCATATATTTATACAAATCTTATAGATTTAATGTGATGAATGCTTCCACTACATTTACAAAATATAAATCATGAATGAAATGGGCCTTCGTTACGTATAAAATTGACTTCCACATCCAAGGACAAAGTCATTGACCGCTTTCTCCTGCATATAATGTAACTCAATGCTTGCATCAAACAAACAAAGACAAGAGCACAATAACTTAACCACAATCCAAAGAACAAACTCAAAGGAGCCCATGAGCACTCCAAGAGCCTCTAGCTTGTAAAACCTAGAACCCAAATGCAAACCCTAACAAGAATGGACATTGTTGTCATTAAGGACTATTACCATATGACAATAATGGCTGAAAATGTGGATTGAATAAAAATAAAAATCTATTGTCAATTTATTCTCTAAACCTTAGGGCCCCCCTTTTGTACATTTACATTTACTTCAAAAATCTTAATAATTTTTATAACTGTACGCACTAAAGAAAAAGAAAAAACCTCCCCCTTATGTACACTATATATGCTAATGCCTCACATATATAATACCCCTTCTTACACTCACGTTAATTTGTACGTTGTATGAAGAGTTTGAGGTGTAGAACTTGGGCCTACAATACCAATTTTAAAAGTGAGTTGCAGTATCACACCTATCTATATGTGCTTCCAATTACAAAACCCAACCCCATTTTTGCACCACCTATCAAACTAGTAAGGGTTGAATGAATTTTGCAAACTTGAACTTTTCTATAGAAATTAGATCCTCCCCAATTCACGTGATGTCAATGTCGTTGTGATCGTAACATAATTGCTAAACCAAAATAAAAATTTGATAAGTTTTCCAAGTTAGGAAATGGAGCATCGTGCTCAATGTGTCCGTCATAGGTGCTTCTACCTTAATGCTAGGGTTGAGAGGTATTCATCTCCTCTTGGACATGCAACTTCATTGTATATCATCTTTAGTGTCATATGGTAGTTTTTGTCACTTCTTATGAATAAGTTTACGAGTATTATCATGAATGGTTTGCATTTGGATGAAATTCATGCCAGTTTTTGAAACAAAATTTGGCATATACTGCGTCCTAACATTTCTATGATGAAATATTGTCATGGGTGATTGAAATTTGGATGAAATCCAAATTAGTATGCGACACGGAATTGCAACGTTGTAAATCTTTAATGTCCCAAGTTTCTTACAAGGAATGACAAATACTGAACTAGGTTTACACATTAAGCGTGGGTGAAACTACACGGGCACTTTACAATGACTATCGAGCAAGACGAATAGAATCGGTGACACTAAATACAACATTTAGTGTAGGCATAGGGCTGATGATAAGGCAATTTCACAAAACAAGGTTGTTGCCATACCCCTACCAAAAGGCACTTCGATTGCGCCCAATATACAAGAGTGAAAAATGTGGTAGCCAAACAACTACACCCATTGTTTCAACTAAAATTAGTTCAATCAACATGCCAAATCGTGACCCCTCAAAAATCCGTCACACCCTCACAACCTACAAGCCACATATCATTTGGAACGCATCGTTTGACTACCACTTTCCTAAACCCTAGCGATAGGGACACGAAGCTTAGAGTGCTATACAATCCAACCTTGGAGGTAAGAGTTTTTGTGGTGGTGGTGGTGGAACCCGCATCGGGTACGAATGACGCTCTCTTCATTTCACCTCGCTAAGCTACGTCCCGACCATCTTCCAACACCCAAGGTCGGGTCTCATGGCTAGGCTTAGGGTTAGCATCATAGCCACATGTACCTCCTATGAACAAAACCCACATGTACCTATTGTGCAAGATTTGAGGGTGAGGGCGTTGGGTTTGGCACCCCCTAGCCTCCTCGCCTCTATCGTTATTAAGAAGTACTCAAGAACATGTTGCTTGCTCCACAAAAGCAAGACCCAATGCCATAGCCCCGCCCCATGGAACGTGTCAGAGAAAGGAACAATGTATGCATATTTGGCCTCGAAAAGAAAAAAGGGTCGGCCCTAAGTACACATTTGGGCGTCGTACTCAGGTACTTGCGCCTAAATTGTGGTGCCACAAATGAAGCAGACGACGACGAAGAAGAAGAAGAAGAAGATGATGTTGGTCTTACACTTTTTTACACGAGTACATGTTTTGGCGCCTGTGGCTGGCACACTTGAATACTCCTCTCTCTCTCTCTCAAGGCTCCAGCGCATCTAAGTGGCAACACATGCTTCTATTGGTTTCACGGAAGAGGAAGGAAGGAGAGGAAGAAGAAAGAAGAAAAACACCGCCAGAAATGACGGGGCGTGCCACGTGTCGTTCCCACATTGGCCGAGACCCATCCCATCCCGCCTGGAAACCACCATGTGGGCTTCTCGGGGCACGAGGCAACGCGTTCCGAAACTGAACAGTCTCGTGGGGTTATTGGTTTCCCAAGGACATGATAATGCCAAAGCTCCCATGAACTTCACTTACTGGCTCCACGTGAAACCCCTGGACCTTTGTACGTAGTTATTAGTTGGTTGTCCATCGTTCCACAACGTTCCATGGTCGCTTACAACAGTGCTGACGATATGGGGTTGTGTGAAGTGTACTTAGGGGCCACGTCTAACATGAGCCGAGAGCCGTGACCATGAAATGGTGAGAGCCCAAACGAAAGTGACCAAGGGCCGTCCCGTCCCAACAAGCCTCCGAAAATCATGTAGTCGTGTGGTCACGGACCCTCGAGTGTAGTGTGAAGTCATGTGGAACCGGGCCCTCAACCAAATGCTATTTCAATGCATTTCTATTCACGCGGCTCCTCACACATGATCAAAATAGAATAAACCAACGGTGGTGAGCGTTCAGAGTGCCGTGGTCTCATGACGGTTTTATGATAGGTCTATGTCCAAGAGGTGGTTATGGAAAAGAGTCCAAGTGACCATGGAACATGATCCGTTCAATGCCATGTAGGAATCCATGTAGACTTTACATCCATCTTGCATTCACTTATACACTCCGTTGGTCCCTCAAGTGTAGTGTGAAGCGAACTTGGAGCGGCTCCGCCTTTTCCGCCAATGAGAGTGCTTGAAGTGTAATAATGGTCACGGGCTCTCAGTCTCGTGTGTGAAGTGACCCTTATGTAAAGCCCATGAAGCTTGAGCACACGAGAACAGTGGTTTATTATTTAAGAGTTGTGTATAAAAGTTTCCCACAATGTTCAATGATAAATGACAGTCATGGTGAAGTGACGATCGCAAAGGATAGTTATTTTATATATGTCCATGTTCACGTTGAAGATTGAGCACACTCGAGAACAACATTTGCAAAGCATATCCTTTTCCCCAAGGGGGTCATATATACCGGTTGAAGTTCAAGACTTCAGGAAAATTACCGATGAAATTTAGAGGAATTGATAGAACATACCTCAATTTAGCAAAGAAAAACCGAACGATGTCAACATGTAACTGGTTGGACTTGGAAACACTAGGACCTCGACCGATTATTCACTAGCCCCGCAGCCTATCCGCTAAGCCTTCAAAAAACTGGTTGGACTTGGAAACACTAGGACCTCGACCCTAGATTCTTATGAGTTACATTCAAGGGATGATTTTGAAGTCTTCAACAACTTTATCAATGAATGCTAGGGTTTTGCGTTATACATATGATAGGGGTTGATTATAATTCAAAAGCATATTTGTAAACTTATGTTAATGACTCTACATGAATGTAATCCCAATGATGACCTACAATGGCAACGGCCGTCCAAGGGAAAAGTCATAGGGCTGACACTTAGTGCGACTTACAAGAACCATGCGTGGTGAGGATATAGTTGTTTGGGGGGTACCATCTTGCTCACAAGCAATAAAATGACCCATTCAATTAGATGATGTTCTAATTACGCATGTTTTGTAGTAGCTTTGAACTACCTTTGAAAGGTTGGGGCTAGTCATTTTTCATGTACCATATGTTTATTACAAATCAACAAGTGGAGGGTTAGAAAAACGCTATGCCATGTGATCATCCTCCACACGTGGCCAGGTCTAGTTGGTTGGCCGACCGAGGCCAAACTTCGGCTCCTTTCAAAAACCAGCTCAGAAGGCACAACCAATAAGTCATTTCAATGCAGTTTAGCCTCAAATCTTCATCCACTATGGGCAGCACATGGGAATGCACACACTACAACGCTTTCACACAAAAAAATTATATCACGGTAACTTAGAAATAACACATACCTAGTTTCATGAAATTTATAACACCCTACATCATTTTGAACTCAAAGTCACATATTATGTGGGGCTTGTATTAATTTGAAACCACTTGAATTTTTTTGACATCATCATAAAAAGAGCCCCTACCTCTGGCCACACGGTGTTTCTAATTTTCAAGGAGTGTTGGCCTCATGCATATACCGTTGTCCATGAACGACAACAACTTGAGCACACAAGAACAAACATTAGTAAACAACTCCGCATCCTTTTGCCACAATGATGAATGATGAATCTACAGTGGCAATTCGGACTCGAAAGGGATACTATATAATAAATAAACACACACAAACACACACACACACACACACACATATATATATATATATATCCATATATCCATGAAGCTTGAAAGTTGAGCACACGAAGAATGATAAAAAGAGTTTGTAAGAGATGGAGACCTCTTAATATTGTACTGCCACACGTTGTTTCTAATTTTCAAGGAGTGTTGGCCCCATGCATATACCGTTGTCCATGAACGACAACAGCTTGAGCACACAAGAACAAACATTAGTAAACGGCTCCGCATCCTTTTGCCACAATGATGAATGATGAATCTACAGTGGCAATTCGGACTCGAAAGGGATACTATATAATAAATAAACACACACACACACATATATATATATATATCCGTATATCCATGAAGCTTGAAAGTTGAGCACACAAAGAATGATAAAAAGAGTTTGTAAGAGTTTGTAAGAGATGGAGACCTCTTAATATTGTACCCACTAAAGTACACCTCATCTGCATGCATGCATGGTGAACGGTGACACTCGATGATCGACACTTATAAAAATTCAACAAAAGGTCTGTAAAGGACAACAACTACGTCCGACTCTTTGGATATGTGTTCTATATTCGAACTCGGACTCGGACTCGGACTTGACTTGATGGAATAATACACAAAAAAGAGTGGAAAGATTTAAAGCAGCCACAAGTAACTTTGTGGTGCAGATTGTGCAGTCTGCAAGAGAGAGAGCACTGTTGGAGTTTCAAGCATTCTTTCATGCGGGTGGTGGTGGTGCTCCTAATAGTAGTAGTAGTAGTAGCAGCAGTAGCAGTAGTAGCAGCAACAGTAATGGTAGTAATAGTCGTCGTCCTCCGACAATAAGTTAGGTGTCTTTGGTCTCCGCACAAAATGAGAGCTTCATGTCCATGAGTTGATGAAGATTGAGTGTCAAGCAAAGTGTAGTATTACTTGGGAAATGTTGTATATGGAGCCCACAATATTATTCACGTTTTGGCCTTCATATATACGTTCCATTCATCGAGCTTCCACGCCGAAGGTCCGAAAAATATCAAAAAGAAATCGATGTTTGAAGCATATTGTCGATCGGAAGTCGGAAGTGGTCTGCCACACATGTGGTGGGGTTTGTTCTTACGTATCTCGTGACCTTGTTTCGATGCATCCATTCGTTGGTTGTAGAGACGACGCTAAAATAAAAATTTGCAAGAAAAAGTAACGAGTAGTCGGAGCCCTAATTCTCTCTCTCTCTCTCTCTCTCTCTCTTGTAGCTAGGTAGTGAGTCTCATTCCCACGATGTGTATTGAATGTGGGTAAGTTGATTATAGTAGTGTCACATTTGTTCAGCAAAGCACACTGGGATGCACTACTCCACTGCTCTTGCTTTTTCGGGTCCTAGTGGTCTTGTATGTTTTTTTGGCAGTGAAATGAAGCTCGTTTCATTTGACTCAAATTTAAATAAATTAAAGAGTTTTTTTTCAAAAAATTCACGCTCCTGTGAATTTCTTGTATTTAAGTGATATATAGCGAGGCTTGCACTTAAAAACACATCATATTAAAAAGACACATGTAATGATGAGATTGGACTATGTGATTTGAGTACAAACCTCATACTAGGTTCGATAGTTGACGCAATTAGAAGGACTTTTGTGATTGTTGCTTAAGAATAAACTAAGAGAATAATCATCACTTTACATCCGGAGTCCTCGTAAAGTTTGCATTTCAAGTTTGATTATGAAACTTGAAACGGAAGTCTTTAGGGTTTCTAATGCTAACCGGATGAAACAAAGTTGCAATATGATCCAACAACCTTAATTATGAGCGGAGTTGGAAGAGTCCCCCCCCCCCCAAAAAAAAGAAAAAGAAAACAAGACCACATACCCTAATTAAGTAAACATGTAGTAGCATACTTGTGAATGTTGGTTGAATGTTAAGGCTAGTTTGCCAGCTCAGAATAGAAACATCATACTTGACTCAAAACTTCAATAGTCAACACAATTGCAAGGGCTTACTAAAGTTATGTGATTGGCTTATACTGTATATAGACAACGATCGAGAATCTCCACTTTGACTCACGAGTCCTTATAATGTCTGCAATTTTAAAGTCCGACCACGAATCTCAAAACGTCGACAACCTTCAACTTGCTCTCTAATTGCTAATATTAACTGAACGAGAGATGAATTAATTGCAATCTAATCCAACGGTCAAACTTGTCTGCGGAGTTGGAAGAGTCCACAACAATAGGGCCACGTACCTAATATGAGAATGAGGGGAAACATGCAGTAAGTTCATAACATTATGAAGCAGTGTGCGTTCGTTCATGTGCCCCCCCCCCCCCCCCGAGAATGTAACCACGGATGCTGCGATTAGTGCACATTCGGTCTGAATGTGCCAAGGATGGGAAAAAAAAACCCCACCTTTTTCTTCTGGCCGATGTATTGGGTTTTTTGGTTTTAATGCAAAAAAAATCAATATCTACGAATAATTAAAGCCATGATTTTATTCCAGTTGCCGCCATGTGTATTCCAACCAGCAATCATCATCAAGGGTGGGAAAACCCCAACTTTTTTCTGGCTTTTGTTCTTGATGCAAAAAAACCCGAATAAAACCGAACAAAACCGGATTTTGCTGGACCTCAAATGAAACCCAGAAAAAACCCAACTATGAAAAAAACCGTGTGGTGCCAGCCTTGGAATGTGCACTTGCTGCAACATCCATCCCATGGTTATATTCTCAGGGTCCACATGAACGAACGAACGAACGAACGCACAATGCTTAATAATGTTAAGTTAGCATATTATGACAAGGGAATGGCGATTAGTTTAATCAAGCCACATAATTGTGGTAGTCACACAGAAAGAACACGGTGTCAGTACTAAATCACACGTGTCAATGAAAGAATGACATACGACGCCACATGGCCTCCCTTGACTGGAGAGACGACATGTACTAAGACAGCATCCCCAGTACAAAGGTTTTGTAAGTGCCACATGGCACTCACCCATTGGCGGTTCCTGGGCTTGGGCTCCAGCCTGTCACCAGCAGCCAGGCGGGCCTCGTGGCCTTATTAGAACTCCACAGTAGAACTAGTCAAGCCTGCATAAATTCTCGCCACGTCAGCTCCTCACGTTTGTCACTTGTGTTGCAGCATGGCTCTTCGTGCATACAAACAACCGGTCCCGGGGGAAAGAAAGAAAGAACAAAAGAAAGAACAACAAAAAGAAGGGGTCTCGGAAAGAAAGAAAGAAAGAAAGAAAGAAAGAAAGACAGAACAATAATAAAAAGAAGAAGGGGTCTCGAACGGAAAGAATGAAAGAAAGAAAGAGGGAACAATAATAAAAAGGAAGGGGTCTCGGAATGAGGCAGTCAACGCTACTTGTTGAAAGCTAGTATGTATGTATGCGAGTAAGTCTACAAGGAAAACACGGATTCTAAAGGCACTGCAGCGTCGTTGTTGGTCCTCCGAGTGCTACAGTCGACCCTTGTTAACCTCTAAAGGACAATGCTGCCCCACGGGCTTGGTATTATTTTGGGAGAAAACTTCTACTCCATTGCACCAAATGGGGTTTTTAGAATGCCAAATCGAGCACCTTAGCAAGATCTATACTTCTTTAGAATAGAGCCTATGTAAATTAATTGGTTAATCATGCTTTAAATGAATTTTTAAAGATATTTTGGGTGTGGTATCGGGAAAGCATATGTCCTTTAAGGGTTAATTAATAACGACACTCGTTTATATACCGTAGTTTACTAGCAGGTTAGGCAACTTGCTGCCTAATATTTAATTAAAGTTCAAAAAGTAGGTTCGGCACCTAAAAATAGTATATTCATATTTTCGGCAATTTTCTCTTTTAATTTTTAAAAATTCGGCTTACATTCATTTTTAATTTTCTATTTCAACTTATATCTTGTACATCTCTCTTGCATTGAATGACAAGTAAGATGTGAGTGAAGAGTTGAGAATGCTCTGTGCTTTATGCAAGTAGAGTGGAGTTGTGTTCAACAATGCATATGGGATATGTAAACTTTGAGGTGAAGCACCTAGTTAGACGTCATTTTTATAACACGCATAACTTTTGCATAGAGTCTTCAAATGACATAAAATTTGTTGGAGGTGAAATATTACTTGATTTCTAAACTTTTCTTAGACCAACAAAATTCCAAAAAAGTTGATCTTCTATGCACAAATGAGCTCCAAAAAACTGTTATGAACGCATTTTAATTTTTTGATCTTTACACGGCTGCAATGTTTTGTCCATATCTTTTGCATAAAGACTTATTTTGACACAAAACTTGTTGGAGGTGGAAGAAGGATTGATTTCTCAACTTTTGTTAGCAGACAAAATTCTATAAAAACTTCATCTTCTATGCTCAATTGGACTCCAAAAATTTGTGTACAACACATTTGAAAAGCCTCGCCTAGAGTCTTGCTACTTCTTAACCCATATTCTTTGTGGACTAATGTACGTGAGCTTGATTACAAAAGGAGCACCTTCTCTCCTTCAAAATTCACATATGCTTCCACTGTAAGTAAAACTCTAGTGAGAAGTAAAAATTTCTTACTTTTAGGCAATTTTGAAAAATAATTAATTTTATATTCGGCAAAAAATGCCAATAATATTCCAAAATTTTAGGCATCTATTTTTAGAATTATTTTGTGCCGAACCTGCTATTAAACTACGGTATACGACACCCTCAATATTACGACGACACTTTTTTCTTTTTCTTTTTTTTTGTGGGCAAGACCTGACTTTTTGGGTCCCAAACGCCCTCTTTGATACGACCACGGACGGCGCTCAACAATGCGACGTTGAGGATCTCCGTTTTGTCACATCAAAGAGGTGGTTCATGAGAACATTCCCCTTTCATCTATGTTTATGTACGTTTGAAATATATGATCCATTTTCACTTGGGAACTACTTGGGATCTTCACGTGTCATCGGGAACTTCGTGAGAATTAGAGTCACTGGTCGAGAGTGGACATGGTCAGGGTTAGAGTGGCCTCTTGCGATTTCCGTATGTTGCTAAGCGTCGTGCATCGTCGTCGTCCAGTTTCTTATTGGAGAACTCTTTATATTTTGGTGTTAATGAAATTGTTGGTTTTTGAAAGTTAGTAGGGAGTTTAGATAAGGTGACATTGGCTAGCTTGGGTAGGCAACACCAGAGATTTTTGGACTCCTATTTCAAGAGTTCTTGAGGATATTTGTATTTGTTTGGAGTTATGAGTTATTATTTCATACCATCGATACTGTTTGAACTCATTGTTTGTATATATATTTAAAGCTCATATTACTATGTTTTTGCATTCCCTCGATGATACGACAACTTTAAGCCATTTGTCATATTAATGAGAAGACGACACCTCGATAATACGACGTTTTGTGTGTTTCCCAAATGTGTCATACTAAAGAGGGAGAACAATAATGAAATTGAGGAAGTCGGAAGCGTGGGAAGACATTGAAGGGCCGGTCCACTTTGGGGTCCCAAGTCACTTGAGGTCAATTTGTGCAATCTCAGCCGTTGGAGGTTGGGAGTTACCACTTCACAAGGGTCCCGAGTCCTTAGTCCCAAGTATGACATGGATGCTTACATGGCAACACTTTTTGGAGGTGAGGGTTGGGACTTGTGTTGAGAGTTGGGTTGAGCAAAATGTTAGACCCAACTCTCAACACAAGTCTTGCGGATATCTTTCATAAAATAATCAAGATCCAACATTAATGATGATTAATCATATTTTAATGATTTCTTGAGGCTCAAAAGTTAGGACTTTGCCTCCACATTGGGACTTATTAGCATGAGTGGGGATGTGGGACTTAGTACCCCATGTGAACTAGCCCTCAATAGTATAGGATGACATGGCATAGGACTCGTGTGTGTGTAGTAACAATCATGACACTATTGAGGTATGTGGTTGTTATTTGGTTTGTTTTCCATGTTCTCCAAATTCTACCGATTAGATTTACACAACAAATTATGTGAGTAGCAAATCTACGTTGAAGCATCAACAAAAATTGGATCTCCCTTGATTTAACCATGGCGATTGAAAGTGCACATTTGTTGACTCGTTAATTGAATACATTGGTCCTCCCAGTTGTGTTCATCATTGAGTGTAGAGTAGTTGATACTATTTGAAGACAAACTCTGATCTCTTTTAAACATGTGTCTTTATGGTGTTTGCTCTTTGATACGCACTGGACCACATATTAATCAAGTATAAGGATCCAATTAAGAAGAGGACCAAATAACACCCGCATACCTTGTGTGCAATTAGGTTGTCCCACACTAATGTACCAACGTTTCACACTATTTTGAATATTTATTACCACATTAACAAAATACATGAATTGTACTTTTACAGTGGTTGCTACATGGATGAATAAACAATGTTATGAGTTTTTGTAATCTAGTTTCAACACAAGGTGTTTGGAATGGGTAAGAGGCAACCTATTAACCCCCTATTAATTGCGTATAGCAGTGTAGTGAAGTCATACAAGGCCATAGTCATTTTCCTCATAATTCTTAGAGCTCATATACAGTGAGAGGTTCTCTTTCTTCTGGGATGACCATATAGTTCCAAAGCCCCCCCCCCCCAAATCATGTTGATTATTGGACTTAGAATAACTAACAAAATGTGAGCATTTCTACCCATCTCTTTTGTGCACATGTCTTTTTAGTGTATGTTCTTAGATCTTGTCCTAGCCACACGGTACTCAAACATAGGTGTCCAGTTAAGATAAGTAGCAACATTAGGTTTGCTTATTTTAACCTAAAACCAGCATTATGTACCCATGGGGCTGACACTCAGTGTGACTTAAAGAAACCACGTGTGGCAAGAGTATAATTATTTGGGGGGTATTATCTTGCTCACAAGCAATTAAATGACCCATTCAATTAGGTAATTGTCTAATTGTGCATATTTTGTAGTACCTTTTAATTACTTTAGAAGGCCGAGGTTAGTCAAATTTCATGTACCATATGTTTATTATAAATCAATAGGTGGATGATCGGAAGATTACTATGCCTTGTGATTATCCTTCACACTTGGCCAATTCTAGTTGGTTGGTTGACCGAGGCCAAACTTTGGCTCATTTCAAAATCCATCTCAAAAGGCAAAGCCAATAAGTCATTGCAATGCAATTCAGCCTCAAAATTTCATCTACTATGGGTGGGACGGGGGAATTCACGGGGAGGTCACTTCATTGTCAAGTTGACACCACGTGCGGACAAAGTTTGCTACCCCTATATTACATGCCATATATAATTTTAAAATTTATGATATTTTTTCTACATATACATAACCATTGATAGTATCTTTTGTATATATTTTTTGAATTTTTTAGTCATCTTTATTTTTTTAATAAATGTTTTAGTTCAATTCTGTGTCATTCTAGTTAGAAACGGTATATTTTATGAAAAAAACAAATCATCAAATTTAGTTACCACTTTTACCTATGTCATAGGTACTATGTATATCTACTCATGAAAAAAATTTGATAAAATTTTGACTCATTTTGGTGGTGCAACTTACCAAAAGAAGATTTTTTTTGGTCGCACGTGGTGTTCAACTTGACAATGGAGTGATCTCCCCGTGGGGGAATTTATACACTACCCTTTTGCAAAATTTTAATATCATGGTATCTTAGAAATAATATAAACCTAATTTCATGGAATTCATAACACCGTACATTTATTTGAACTCAAAGTCATGTATTTTGTGGGGCCTATTTTGAAACCAACTTCAATTTTTTTGATACCATCATGAAAAAAAGGCCCTAGCTTTGGCCACATGTAGTTTTTGATTTTTAAGGAGTGTCGGCCCTGTGTATGTACCATTGTCTTACATTTGATGGCCCCCAATATATAATTGTGGTACATAGTTTTAATTTGAAGTGGTCTTTGACACACTTGGGACCACTTCACACACAAGACTGAGAGCCTGTGACCATTGGTGGAAAAGGCGGAGCTAGTCTTAGTTCGCTTCACACTACGCTTGAGGGACCAACGGAGTATGTGAATGCAAGATGGATGTAAAGTCTACATGGGTTCCTACATGGCATTAAATTAATCATGTTTCATGGTCACTTGGACTGTTTTCAAAAACCACCTTTTGGAGGTAGGCCTAACACAAAACCGGGAGACCCTAGCACTCCGAACGCTCGGAACCGTTGATTTATTCTATTTTATCATTTGTGAAAACCCGCATGAATAGAAATTCATTGAAATAGCATTTGGTTGAGGGCCTGGTCACAAATGACTTCACACTATACTTGAGGCTCCGTGACCATACTACATGATTTTGGAGTTGTGTTGGGACGGCCTTTGGACACTTTCTTTTGGGCTCTCACAATTTCATGGTCATGGCTCTTGGCTCGTGTGTGAAGTGGCCCTTATGTACTACATTGATGACCTCAATTAGTGTGTGCTATTATTTAGAGTTACGGAGTGTTATAACTATTTAATGAGAGTATAATATTCTACCAAGCAAAGTCATTTATGTTCTACAATGTCCAAACAACCTATTGAACTTTCGATAGTAAAATTTGAACTCCTGAGTAAGAGGTTATTGCACTGCGTAACTGGGATAATTAGTGTACTCCTAAATTATTGCAGTAACAATCCCACTCCATTGCCCAGGTCATATCATCCCACATGCACAATTTGCATGAAAAGCCTTCAATTTTTATTTTTTACTTTTTATTTTATTAAAATCAACAGCACTATCATTGTGTGTTGTATACTTTAACACCCAAAGTGCTGAAAGGCAATTTCCACGTGGAATTTAGCACTGGTCGCAGCCAATGTGAATATGACACATGGCAAAAATAAAATTAGTTATTTGTGTCGAACCAGACAACACCCTATGGTACAAGTTTGAGACATGGTCGTGGAAGTATATATTCTGTCTTTCATTTCGAACATCAAATGTATTGAAAATATGACAGGCCTTTGTTGTAAGAAACAACTAAATATTTAATTTGTTGTGTGACATTAGGATTAGTCCATCACGTTAACTAAAAGCGGTCTTGCGACTTGCTATGGTACGATACCAAGTGTCATATAACACCCTCTCTAGTTGCCACCCTATGATTCAAGCAAGATAAATTAAACATTGAGGCATCTATAACTGATAAAATAAGAGATTTTGCAACTGTTTGGGATGAGTATTAGCAAGGAATTATTTTTCTTGTGAAGAGAAATATACTATAAGGAGAATACACTTTTTGAATTTTTTTTTCATGGATATGGAAATTACTACAAATTTTCGAAGCAGTAACATTTAGGGTAACACACAATCGATCTATATGTCACCTCATAACCGCTCATCTAAATGTTAATACTTGGTTACGCCAGTTGTCAAAACTCTTATGAGAGTAATCAATCACAAGCCGCCGCCGCATAAACCTTACCTCCGTTGGCCTAGAGTATATAGATCTCATCCACGTTGACATTACATGACCCTAGTGAGCGGTTAGTGGACCCAGTCAACTCATAACAATACTCAGCAACATGGGTTCTCAAAATATAACAGTCAGATGCTGGGAGTTCAGTTTGAATCAAAGTCTCCCTGCGCAACTTTTCAAACCCCCGACTGATATATTCTGAGAGCCCGTGAAACAAGAGCTGTTCGTTGAGGAATGTGTTGCTATGCTATGCTATGCTATACTATGCCTCGACATTAGTGTAGATGAGAATGTGTTGCTTGGTCTTATTATGAACTGTGTTGGGCACGGCAAACAGTTTAAAACAGTTCAAAAACTAAGCTTAAGCCTAGCCTTATGGAGCGAGTCGTCGATAAGATCGATTCAATTCACGAATGTAAACCTACCTGTGGGGTGTGCGGACATTCTGATCGATATATTAACTTAACATCAATATTTCCTTCCAGTGATGTTGGATTCAATTCACTCAACCTGTTATTTTTATTTCAACTATTAACTTGGCTCAACTGAAAAATCTAGCTCAGACAATGAAACAGGAAGAGCCAACTGCTAGTTACAGATGAAGCGGTTGAGGTTGAGAAGTTCATAACCAATTGAAAGTTCAAGACTTCAGGAAAGTACCCATCGTTTTTAGAGGAATCTATGGAATATACCTCGAATCAATAAAGAAAACACTGAAAGATCACAACACGCAACCGGTTGGACTTGGGAACACTAGGACTTTGACTGATTATGCCTAAAAATGTCCCCATTCAAGACACCGATTCAAGACACTATGATCTTTCATATATATATATATATATATAGGAGCAGCATTGACAGAAGAAATTAAGGGTAGGTTGATTGTGCCTACAATTTTGTTGTTGGAACCGGCGCTGGCTTGCGATCTCGGAATAGGTGCCCAATGAAGCCTCTCAAAAACTCGTCTGCTGTCATTCCATCCTGCGAAATTCCCAACTTGAACTTAGTATCTTGGCCATACAGAGTGTAGGCTTTAGAAGTGGCCCTTCGTGCGTTGTACCACGAGTGGGTGATATTTGGACATGACCTCAATGTAATTACGATATGAAGTCGAGTTAAATAATTGAAGTTTGAGGTACTTGGTTTGAGGTTGTTGGCAGTCCGGATGATGCTTAATTTGATGGATTTGGATGCGTAGCTAGCTAGTATCATCTGCTGATGTTGTAGAGTAAATAACGCCGCTTTTTCCACTGACTCGTTGCATCCTTTTTGCAACATCTCGCAGGTGCATTTCCGATTCCGTCAATATTATTATTAATCTTTGGTTTAGTGTTAAATAACCTCCATCAAGACGCGATCGCCCATTTCCCAAATCTTCTGCTGAAGTATTCTGATTATTTGATCTTTTCTGAACAAGGATGTCATCTTGAAGGTCTATCTGCACTTTTGCCTCACTTACTTAGCTCCTTACCCTGAACCAAAACATTTTCTTAAAATGTTGGCCTTCTTGACATCGTCTGCAGCTCAACTTGCTGCCATTTATGACCTAGTAGAGTCGAATACATCTTTCTCAAGCATATGACAAAAAAATCATCGTTTCTTTAGCTCCATAGTCGAGGGAAATACAACCTCGGACATAGATCGAGGTTGTATTTCATCGGAGGCATCAAGTTCCACTTTGTGAGAGCCCTTAATTTCAATGGTGCAAATGGGTGAGAATTAACACACTTGAATTCCATATGTACGAAAGAAATGTCCACTGTGTATCTACACTGTCGGACTCTTCTTGATTCCTTCAGCATCAGCCTTATGGGGATTCATCAAGAGGAAGTACTCTTGACTGCAGAATTCAGCATTGAATAGGATGAAGTAAAATGCAAATTCTTGAAAGGTCTCCCGTTTCAGGGATCCTTGGCACTGGGTGGCAACTATCTGTAGCACCCACATGGGTCACTGTGTATAGAATTTGGTTTGGAGCTGCTCAACTATTTCTAAGAAGCATTTTTTTTTTCTGGGGAGCTGCTTTCGCATTAAATTTCTTTTTTTAGCAATACAATTCTAAGAGATTTTATACATTTCCTTAGAAGTGAAATTTTAACACATAGGGAGGGGGGGGGGGGGGTTCTGGATTGTGACCATGTCCTACAATAATGGCGGCATTTGAAAATGCAAAACGTACTTCTAACTCGACACATATCTTGTCAACGAATTGCTCTCATTGCCCTCTTTCAAAGCATGTCTCTCCTCATTGCGAAATTAGAACAAAGCATCGATCCACTAGAGAAGTATTAGAAGTAATCTAGAAGCAACTGTTCAAAAAGGGAGTCGAGTTGCCACCCGGGGGGATCCTTGGTGCAGATTTCCATAACAATTGAGATTTTTTTTTGACTGCCTGTCGGAATATCTTACAGGCAATTGAGCTTTATTTCTTGATTGGGACGCAATGTTGTCTGTAGCCTGTTTGTTGATCCAAATGTTTCCGGTTTAGCTCCATCAAGTTTATCTGTGAGACCTTTCGCTTCCTTTGTGTAATGTATACGCAAGTTCGCTAACTGCAGCTTCACATTCATCAGACAAGGGACTATCACTACAATCATTAAGTATCATATTTTTTGAAGTATCATATGCGTTTCTGAGGACTTTGGCATCGTGCATTCGTCATCGAAGTAATAAGCTGAAGAGTACACCAAATTATCCTGAGAGAAATATCTCCAAATCTACTACTGTTTACTTTGTGGCCAAAGTACTAAACGAGGCCCAACATTCTGTGGATCAGTACATATTAAGGAACTGTTTGCCAGGATTCGAGAGTTGTCGAAACTTTGGAGCATGTTTACTTTTGGTCCAAATATCTTTCTCGAACTCTATGGTTGGACATTGTCTTGGAACCTTGAATTCCTTCGATCGGCTTTGAGATGTGTGTCAGGCCGTCTTATCCAGGCTCAAACAGAACCTGAGGAATCTTATATGAATTTTAACGATCTAGACTCACGTCAAGTTTTAGGCTCATGTGGAGGTTTTGTCATGCTCGATGAATCTGTCATTTCGGATCAAGAGTTTGAAAACCGACATAAATTTCTACCCAAAAAGTAGAGGGACTACCCTTGGAACGAAGCTCTCCAGGGTTATTATTAGGCACATGTCAAGGCTAAAATTCTTTAACCTAGGCCCACTGTACTCCGTCTCGAATATGGAGGATTTGGAAAGTATGTGACCCTCCTTCGTATGCATTTCGAGCTGACAATACTGGTTTTTGAAAGAGAAGAAAACATCAATGTACGCCTGGTAAGCTCAATAAATGTAAGAAAATGTGTAATTTTATTAACCTGTTTCTCCAGCTCTCTTGCACGGTGTAGTGCAAATACACCATTTGCAGATACTGGGGGACCAGATTGTGCTTGTGCCTTGAACTTGGACTTGCTGTCTTAAATTTCGGATTTGCAACGCGGATTCATGTTTGAGTTTCTCATTCTGAAGTTTGAAGAGATGAAGAGACTTATTCCAATTCTTCCTCATGCTGAAAACTTTGGTGCTGGACCGTGATCAACTTCGATTTCAGCCGACGGACTTTCTCACTTTCTTCCATCCCTCGTTTTTTGATGCCTGTAATAAATTATTGAAGGTCACGAGGAATGTTGGAACAGAATATAACGAGTATCGAAAACCATTATCGCTGATATTTTCTCATTGCAGACTCCAACCGACCATGCTTTCAAACAACATTTTCCAGCTTCCTTGCAAGTGACCCTTTCCATTGTTGGAGCTCAAAAAAAGTGTAATACCAGCATGTCATAAATCAATAGACTAGTTGCGGCAAAATCTAGCTTGGAAGCCAAGGCATGCAAGCGTTTTTCGGTTACTTTTCTCAATCGGACACGTATCTTTGATTAGTGTGTGATTAGGTGAGGATCAAAGAACAAACACCATAAAGACACATGATGTGTAAAAAAGATTGGATTACGCCTTCAAATTATTAACGACTCCACACTCGATAATGAACATAATAACCAGTTACTTTTGCATAGGTTATGATTTCTATACACTTGTTTATGGGAAGCTCTACACAAAAGAATTTGCAGCTGCCAGGAGTTGAACCCGGAACCTATTCATGGCCCCTAAGGGCATAAGTTAGCGCTTCAGCTGCGACACATATGAGTCTACAAATATACTTATAGAACTTCAACCCACATACAGTAAGGGCCACATCACACACGAGACTGAGAGACCGTGACCATTACACTTCAAGCACTCTCATTGGTGGAAATGGCGAAGCCGGTCCAGGTTCGCTTCACACTATGCTTGAGGGACCAACAGAGTATGTGAGTGCAAGATGGATGTGAAGTCTACATGGATTCCTACATGGCATCGAATAGATCATGTTTCATGGAATGTTTTCCAAAACCACCTCTTGGAGGTAGGCCTACCACGAAATCGTTGGGAGACCATGGCACTTCGAACGCTCATAATCATTGATTTATTCTATTTTATCATGTGTGAGGACCCGCGTGAATAGAAATTCATTGAAATAGCATTTGGTTGAGTGCCCGGTCACGTATGACTTCACACTACACTTGAGGGTCCATGGCCACAGTTGATGATTTTGGAGGTGTGTTGGGACGGCCTTTGGACACTTTCTTTTGGGCTCTCACAATATCATGGTCACGGCTCTTGGCTCGTGTGTGAAGTGGCCCTCAGTCATGGCACGCAACTTTTCCTTAAATTCCATTTGCACTGACTGACCACCTTCTCAGTTCCTTAGTGTAAAATTTCTTTTGTGTTAGACTTCGTATTGATTCAAGACAAATATAGCATTCTTAATTAAGCATGTGTAAAGAAATTCATCAGACTTGCACTTCAGTAATAAGTAAACATTCAAGTCAGAGTCAGAATTTCAAAGAACGTCACAAATTATGTAGTCTCCATTGAATGTCTCTTATTCTTTGTGGTTAAAACAGAATAAGAGACATGGTTAAACACCCCATGTTTGAGTGGTGTGTGGTTAGGAGTGGTTAGAGAGAGAGAGAGCCAGCCTTGATGGCGCATTCCAATGCACTTGGAACTTTCACATCAACCTTGATGTCAAGGACAATTTAGTCCACTATCACCAACATATTTTATAATTAGCCACTTGTATGTGGAAAGTTGAAGTCAACTCCATTATGAAGGAAGGCAAAGAAAAATCTCTTCATTTCACCAAAATTTGAGAAGATCCACCGGTCGCAAAATTTAAGTTCTCAAGTTGGGGCTATTAAGCAAGGCTTGAATCATGATTTTTGCGGGCTTGGGGGTCTAGGTTGTGAGTGGTGGGGGGAGTGGTTGACGCGTTGTTTAGATGGTCTAGGATTCAACACCTTGAGAGACCTATTCAAAGCGGGAAGCATGACATGCTTGAATATGCTACTTTTCTTATCAAGTCAAGAGAGTTATTCATGAAGTAAAGAAGATGAAACCATAGATTCAATCCCAAACCATGAGTTTATGAGATTTAACACAAAGCCACCCAAGTTTTCTTAATGCTCAAATTATCATCCACACAGAGTGGTGTGCGGCTATTATTAACCAACTTTCTAGTTTGTACTACAAGGATGGGTGGGCCAAGCTAACCTTGTATAGGCTGATCCGGAATTTAGGACAGCAAATTCCATGCACATACCCTTTTTGGATCCTAAAATTCTCTTAGTTTGAGAGATGGGAAGAGGAGGTTCCAAAATTTGCACCCAACTTTCAAAATAGGCTCCGAAAAATGATGATCTAGTGAGCTCTTAATAGAAAGTTTTCTCAAAGAAGGATCAAACCCACAATTTTGTCCCTCTTTAAAGGACTCTACATAAAACTCTTATAGTGTACAAATTCAAAATATTATGAAGGGCTACCTATGTCATATGTTAAAGCAAACTCTAAATGTGCAATCAAAGTTCAAACACTTGGAATTGTCAAAAAAAATCTTTGTCTATCATTCCCATTTAAAAGGGTATTTTAAAGCTCATGGAATTACCTTACTTGCAGGCACTCACTTCCAGTTTTAAGGGTTCCCTTAAGCTTTACAGGCAAGCAATGGTGTGGAGCCAAAAAAAAAGGTTTTGGATGCCCAAGTGTGATTCACCAGAAATCAGCATAAGTAAAATTAGTTTAACAAACTCAAAAGTAGGGTTTGAATAGAAGTTGCAAGCCTAGAAGTGTAGTTTTTGAAATCTTTACATGAATCACAGAATTCAATTCACTGAATTAGTGTAACTGATTATCTCTGTATTCACAAGAATTCAAAACCAAAACAAACCTTGTGCCTCATAACATTACTCAACATTCAACCCTTGTTCTATGGGCCCTCAAAATAAAACAGTAGGATGTTTGAAAGGATGCATAGGGAGACTCATTCAAACTGAGCTCCCAATATCCCACTGTTGTTTTCTGAGGACCCACATCGTTGAGTAATATTAACCTCTCGAAATACTGAGAAGAAAAACAAATATAACACACTAAAATTTGCCGTTGCATGTGAACTAGGTAATGGATGCGAGGAGCTGTGCCATGTGTTTTAATAAGTGCCCAACTTACCAAGTTCCAGAAGTGGCAAGTTGGGTATTGGGTGCCTACACAACCAAGGGCAAGGCAATACGTTTTGACTACCGGACACAATGGTCAAAGCATGACATGGTGAAGTGATAATGTGCCTTGTTTTATCGAATCAAGAATAAACACATCTACAATTTCTAAACAACCCTTGTGCTTTTCAAATACTAACAAAAAGAAAATAATAATATGCTCAAACTTGCCACTCACATGAAGTTATGGATGCGAGGAGCCCTGCCACAAGCTGTAAAAGACCTCCAACCTACCCGAGCCACAGTAGTGGCAAGTGGGTATTGGGTGCCTACTACAATTGAGGGCAAGGCAATATTGTCCATGGGCAAGGTCATCAATTACACATGATACTTTGCCTCATTATATTCAATCAACATATCCAATCAAGAATAGACACATCAGCAAAATCACTTAGCATGAACACTACAAGAGGCTCAGAGCTGAGCTGGCACATGAGTTTTTTCTATATAGGAATTCAATTCCCTCATGATCATATCAATGAAAGTTCGAAACTGTCTCATCTAGACTTCCAAATGCAACGAAGCAACTTCAATTGGCTGCCTCCACAGGGAGCTCCAAACTAAAAGCTAACCAGGAATTCAATGTACAAAGGACCTAATAATTTAGCTGTGACCTCAGTGAGACCAAAATCAGCAAGAATAAGAAGCTAACTACCACTACCAGAACCTTTTTTCAGCTAAAAATAAAAATAAAAATTTCTAGAGCTCGCCAGAAATTAATTACCTTCTCAACTAAGAAGAACCTCTTCAACAACTTTCCTCAATGCAGAGGAAGCTTGTACAAGGTCTTCTTCCGTGTGCCCTGCCGTGACACAAATACGGATTGCAGCAGGCATATTGCACTTGTCTAATTTTGATCGCTTGATTTCACACATAAGCACCCCATTTTCCAACATCTGTCAAAAAACCCATCAAATTTCATTAGACTAGATTTTAATAATTTCATTGAATTTCAAGTTGCAGTTTTAGCTAAGCTCTCTTAACCCTTAACCCTTAAAAGGACCAAGGGGCTCACTGTAATACCTATATACACAATTTCTATGAGCCTCACCGCGTCTTCAAATCGGATTTTTGAAATTGGCGGGTTTGAAAATTTATTCAGTACATTATTGTCAATGAGAACTAGAAATACACTTATGTCACATTGATGATTTGAATACCAATTAAATATTTGCATCCAAGGGCACATAAGTTGTGTTGTGTATTTGAACCCAAACCTTGAACAACATTAAGGTATTCAACCAATTTGAAAAAGTGCACTTGACAAATGAGTTGATTTTAGATAAGCTCGCTTTTGACACAATTAGCTTAAAATGGAAGTATGTAGCTCATAGACACATTTTGTGCACAAAAAGGCCTATTTTGGGGCTCTTGGACACTTTGGGATTGAAGGCCTGAGGATCAAAGGATCACATCTACACAATCATATTTCTGGTCCTCCTATGATGAAATCAAAAAAAAGAAGTTCAAAACCCATCATAGTCACAAATCTAATTGTTCTGATGGGGAACTTGACAAAGTTTGTTGAAAATCCCAATATTATAGATTGGTGTAAAGTTGCAAACATAATATGATCTTGGAGTGATCAACCCATCAGATGTATTTTGAGATATGATTACTTCGTGATGTATTGAGGATAATCATTCATGAAGACTTTTGATCAAGCTTTTGAAGGTGGTGATAAAATTCACTAGCTACATCCAGACAGGAAAAATTGCTAAGAAATAATTACTCTTACCAATTCGGTAATCCTTTGCAAGATAGCTGAATCTTCAGTGAATGACGTTGATTTACTCAACTGCAAGAATACTAGGGGAGACAATGAATCTCCCTCCACTTTGACCCCTGGGATTGTTGCTAATTCTGTTTCACAGAAACAATGGGGTCTATTAGTATTTATCCTGAGAATAGAAAAACCTTGGGAAAAATAAAATTTTAAAAATAAGATTAAAAGATTTTGAGTCCACCTTCTACTAAAAAAAATTAATTTTTTTTAAAAGGCCAAGAAGCGATTTTTTTTCAGTTCGTTGGACCTATTTTGAGCTAATTTTGAAATTTGGGACCAGACTGAAGAAACATGCTTGATCACGTACGTGAGCGAAATGTGGTCACGTTTTGATGAAGTTTAGAAAGTAAGTGAGGATTGTCCTCCAAAATTTCTATGGCTGAAATCGAAGCACTCGCTAAATATGGTGGTAATGCAGCTGAAAAACAGTATCCTGCTCCTGCAAGGCGCTGCTCACAAAATTCAACCACCACCAGTTAGACCCCAAGAAAATAAAACACCCAAAATACTGTCCAGAGGAAAAATAAAGTACTGCCAAAATTTCTTGAGTACACATTTCTAGAGCAGTGTTTTGACTACATTGCTACACAAAGTATACATATAATATGGTTACCATTATATACTTCTAGATTTCTCCCCTGAATAATTTGTTTTGCAATGTTCATGCATCAATAGCACAATATTTCTCTAATGAGCAACATTATTTTTGGAAAAAACCACTTGTCCAGAGTTACTTAAATCTTGGTTTAAGGTACAAATTTTGAATGAACCTCTGAGAACAACAGAGAAAATCTCCAGGATACATGGAAATTATCAAGATTCAACAGTCACACAGGCATCAAGACATCGACTGGTAGTTAAAAACAACTACAGACATGCACCATTCAAATTAATTTTCAAATTTTTCCAAGTTTTTACCACATAGAGCTTCATGTCAAATAAACAATAGCATCTTCTGAAAAGGCACGAGAAAAACCTGGTGATCAACAACTTTTGCACTGCCAGTGCAAAAGCCACCAACAGATGACATCGCATGGCCCATGGCTGCTGTGATGATATCGATTTTCTCAACCTGAGTTTCCAAACAGAAAACCCATTAAAAAAACTACTGTGAACGAAAACAAACAATCATTGGAAAAACCAATCTTGGTAAATTCTATAGAGGATGAAAGGCTCCTGTAGAAAACATTATACCGGGATGTTGAAATGCTCTGTAAGCCCACGACCAGTCGCTCCAAGCACACCAATGGAATTGCTTTCGTCAACTAGGATTCGGAATTTGTACTTCTCCTTGAACCGGAGGATCTCATCCAGAGGTGCCAACTTCCCTGAATTCTGTCCACAGCCAACTTCATCATTTTTGATAACCAACAAAAATACTTCTATAATTTCATTGCCATGAAAGTTCTTGCAGATGGAAGATGGGTAAAGTGGATAAGGGCTACTTTACAGTATGGCCAAGGGCCATGACCATGACATTGTGAGGACCCTTGAAATTCATCCAAAGGCCGTTCCATTGGAGAATTGGAATTAGATTTTGTGCGGTCAAGGGCCTTCAAGTGCAGTGTAAAGACATACGCGACTGGGCTCTCAATGGAATTCTATTTTATTACCATCCCCAATATGTGGGCCATTTCACACAATGAGTTATAAAAAAAATCAAGGTTTATTAGATAGGGTTATTAGATTTTGATAACTTCAAGTATTAGGTCTCCCGGCTTTGTGATAGACCCACCTCTTTGACACAAAATCTGGTATACCATAAAACATCATCCAATGCATGCCATGCAATACTCCATGTAGGTTATACATCCATTCAAACTTCCTTGGTCCCTTAGGTCCTCAAGCTCTAGTGTTGAGTGAAGTGGGACAGTTCTCAGCATTTTCCACCACTGGGAAATTCTGGATTTCAATGCTCATAGGCCCTCAATCTCTAGTGTAAAGTGCCCAAGTCCCAAAGACCTTAAAATGCTTCTATAATAATACAAAATGTTGAACAACAGACAGAAAGAAACAAGAAACAAGATGGTTTTGCCAAAATTTACTTGGTAGATAGCTTCGACCACAATAAAGCGTCGATTAAGAGCTTTTTTCTTGCGCAGGTCTTCCTTTCTCACTTCCTCGAGAAGAGACTCGAGATCTTTCATGTCATTGTGCTTAAACATCTTCACTTTGCTCCTTGACAGATACAAACCATTCTGAATTCCCCAGTTGACACCTTCATCCCTGCAGATCCAAGCATATATCATCAGAGACAACTTCTAAGAATGTAACACCCACGTCACAAAATTAGATTTGCTAAAAAAGAAAATAGGGCAACTCATAGCGCATGTATGAGTAAAATTTGTAGGTATCTTTAAAATGATGGTAGAAGAGCGTGAATATCTTACGCTAGAATAAGATCTCCCGCTTTGCAAAAGGCAGGAATCACACTCATCACAGTGGCAAGTCCGTATGAGTATAAAATCGAATCGGGTGTCCCCATGAATTTGGCTATCTTTTCTTCCAAGTCCATATGCACATCTGGCAAGATCACATCGAGATGCCAGTGTTAAATTCACCCATGGAAGCTTTATTAGGACCGAAAATATGTCCAAAACCTAATACCACCACAAATACAGCATGGTACAAATCATCAATGATTTTCAGCATGAACAAAATGAGAGTCACATTAGAATTAACCTTTCACCCAATGGGGTTCACATATTGATGTTCAAGAGTCAGTCCCCTATGCTTTTCCATGGGTTGTTTTTCGTTAAATATTGAGAATTTATTTCCACTTGTGGTGCATGCTCTGAGTTATTGCTTGAATTTGAATGAAGAGCAACCTATTTGGCGCATTGAGGGCCAATCTCATTTTAGCACCTCTTGGCATGCCAAAAATGAGTTTGACCCTCAATCAAAGCAATATAGTACGTTCTTCATTCAAATCTCCACACCACCTCCAAGCATGCACCAAAAAACTTACCAAACACAAAAGGTGTTCTTTGCAATACAATCATCTTCCAAAACATAGAAAAAATCATGTTGAGTTAGAGGATAACTCTATTGCCCATCACATAAATTAACCTTACCAATGGTTCCATAGAATCCACGAGGACCGCAAGCCCCAACACCGTACTTTTGTATTGCAGCATCACAAGATTCCTGTGGAAGCCCACAGCAAATAAGACTTCCCTCAAACACAAGACTTTGACTCCCATAGAGTGTTAGTTACTTTTACAAGAGTCTTGCAAAAATTATATTCATTCCTGTGCATTTGAATGAGTCTTGAAATTTACAACAAAACAAACATCTTACCGTAATTTTTGGATGGCCAATCAGTCCCAAGAAATCTGCAGAGGCCATGTTGATGACATCCTTGCCGTTAACAACAGTGTGAGGTCCTGCTGCACTGTAAAACCACATAAGGAATCTTATAAGCTGATCTTTATGAGCAGCACCTGGAAGAGCTCTACTAAAATTAATAGTAATAAATCAAAGACTTAAAGAATGTGGCAGTCAAGCAGAAACAGGAACACATTGTCACAATCAATCCATCAAAAGACTCTCAACCCTCACTCTAATATAGTCATCTCTAAGCATACATGATTCAAAAGCCTGACAGAAGCTACAAGTGCTAACAAAATACCTTATGTCATATTGCACCTACAAAAAATCATTCAGATCACAAAAGATGGCTGGCTCAAAAATGACAGTGACAGGAGTCCAAAACAAGTGCAGGGAAAACCATTCTTGTCATCTTGGAATGTTGCACATATGCTTCTTTTGTTCATCTTCTTAGACCACAATTTTGGGTTAGGTTCAAGACAATTAATAATTCCCACCTTTCAAGAACAGGAGGCTCCTTCTCCATTTCTTCAGTGATTGGTGGGTGAAGAGGCTCAGGAGTCCATTCCTCACAAAGTTGATCAATTTCCTGCTCGCACAAGAACAATTGTTCCAAGGTTGAGAAACTAGTGTTATAAACATTATGCCAGAGTATCCTCTGCGCATCCTTCAAAGCATCTTGGCACTTTGAAAGAAAATTAATTACAATCCATTTTTCAAATCTATGGTGACTAATAAATAGTCCACTGCTTGATCCAGGAAGCTCCTGACAAAATTGCTCAAATCCATCTAATGTTCACATCCAATTTATTCTCCTAACTGAAGTTTGATTGATTTTCATAAGATATCATCACAACTGCATATATTGATTGAGATGAGGGGTGGCTTAACCCCAAGACCTTAACCCGGATCCCAAGGGAACTCTGAGGTTAAGCAACCTCAGGCCGGAATAGTAATCGGATGGGTAACAGGTGACCTTCCTAGCACTTGGTTTCCGGTGCACCTTACCACCTATGGTTCACCCAATCATAGTGGAGGTACCCGAGTGAACCAGATATTCTCAACCAAACATGTGGGAACCTAGGGGCTTGCCCTTGGAGGAGATAGGTGCCAGCCAGCTTGTGTGCACCTGTTCAAGGTGTTCACCTTCAAAAGTATATATAAATATACACTTAGACCAACTCGAAAATGAAGCAACACCATAATTTCAGCTGATGGCAACATTGGAGTCGTCTTTCTTTCTTGATTAATAGGTTGATTGAGTTGAGTCATAGAGTTAAGTTGTTAAAAATGTAAAGAAAGAACACTCTCATCACCATGTACGTGTGTGTAACATTTTTTTGCTCCCCCTGTCATTCACATTACTCATAATAATTGGTATAATTTCTGAAGACAACAAAAGAAAAGATTACCAATAAACTGCTGAAATTGAAAGGTATGGGAAAAACTGAAGATCACTCACAGCTTCCGAAAGGGATGGAGTATCCGGTGTGTAACTTTTCTGAAACAGGAGGAAGACTATCACCACCACAAGCATAGTCTCCAACAATAAATGCCCTGCCATCCCCAGAAACCCGTAAAATATATTCAGTACCCAATTTCATACTTACATCCAGCAGGCCAAATTGCACTAAATCTTGCTACCATTCCCTATTGCACCCAACTCCACTTGTTTCCTGTCTGTTTGAGTGCTAACCATGAACCGAGAAAGAAATAATAACACACAAACAAAACCCAAACAAAGTTGACCCTAACCCAAGGAGCTTAAAAAACAGAAAGACTTGGCAATGCACTCAAGAAATGGTTGGGAAACATGGGATTGAATGCACTCACCATAGAACCCAAACAGAGGTAACTCATCCTAACCCCAGGAGCTTAATAAGAAAGAAAGACTTGACAATGCACTCAAAAATGAGATGAGAAACATGGGATTGAGTTCACTCACCAGAAAATCCAAACAGATGTGACTCGCCCTAACCCCACGAGCTTAACCATCAAAGTAAAAATCAAAACAAGGCATGGCAATCCACTCAAAAATGGTTGAGAAAACATGGGATTAAATGCATTACCCATGATATCCAAAGAGATGTGACCCACCTAACCCAAGGAGCTAGAAAAGGAAGGAAGACTTGACAACGTACTCAAAAATGGTTGAAAAAACATGGGATTGAGTTCACTCACCAAAAAATCCAAACAGATGTGACTCGCCCTAACCCCATGGCTTAGAAGAGAAAGAAAGACTCAAAAATGGTTGAAAACACATGGGATTGAATGCACTCACTCACCATCAATGTGGATGCCAAAGATGACTGCATCTGCCAGAGGCAAATCGAACAACGAAGTTACAAAGTCTTTGATGTTCATCAAGAAACTCTCGGCCATCGCAAAAGACATTTTCACCTACTCCACCAAACCCTCAAAAACCTCTCTCGCTCTCTCTCTCTCCCTCTCTCCCTCTCTCTCTCTCCCTCCTTCTTTCTCTCTCTCCCCCCACCCACCAAAACTCTTTCCACTTTCTTCTCTATCCCTCTCACCAACCCAACTCACACATCATCATCCCTACTATCATCATGCTTGAACCCCTTTTTCCTTCTTCTACTATTCCTCCTTTATTTCCTTGTTCCTTCTCCTTCTTGTTTGTTCCGCCGCCTTCACCACCATCCAAAAACTCAAAAACCCAGGAACTTCAACAACAACCCAGTAATAAGGTACTCCAACTGAGGGCCTGAGTCTCCGCACTGTCTGCCTACCCTCGTGCTCCACTTCTGTTTTTTGTGTCTTCCAAATTCAATGCCGAATGTTTAAAGTTGAGGCTCCGAGTATTTAAGTACTGAGATTGTCTGTCAATGATAGTGTTTTGCTGTAAATTGTTGAGTCATTTCAACCGAGAGAATTTCAGAAGAAAATTGAAATAGGTAGATTACTAAGTAGGTGCGCAGGTATGTACCCATTGAGCCCATTGCGACACTTCCAAGTTTACTGATGGAGTAATCTGTCTGCAAAAGTTGAAAAACAAATAAGTGTTTTATAATAATTCTTCGAACTTATGCATTTGTTTTCTTCTTGGGAGAAAGAGAGATAGATTTGAATCATGTGTACTGTAGTGTGATGTTTGGTTCAACAATATGAGTGTCGAAAGATCATTTTCTTTCATGTGGAATGCAACATTGTCTTGAGTAATGGGGACATGACACATGCAATTTTCTTCCAAATATGGATTTACAATGTTGCAATTACTCTCACTTACCAAGCGATTTTTCATCACAAGTTGCTAACAAGAGAAGGTAGGGTTTTGGCCAATGGATGAACTCATCCATCATCCATGACAATATTTGTTCACTTATTCATAAGAAGTGTCATCCAAAAACTTACCATAGTGACATAAAATACCAAGTGACACTAAATATCATATTTAGTGTACTTAGTATGCACACCAAAGAATATGATATGAGTTAGTTGGTAAAAAAGAATAATGTCAATATACATTTACAGTAACACATAACTTTGAACATTACTAAGCCTCGTTCAGCTTGGTGTTCTTTCTATTTGTGGAAGTTGGAGGTAAGGTGGTCGTTGACCCATGATGATGTTCCTTTTAGATCTAGCCCTAGTCTATATGAATTTTGAGATGTATGCACATGGTGCTTCGATTGTGCTTGAAATGATTTTGAGCCAAGGGAATACTAGATTATTAGAGTTGAGTTTATGTTATATGTAACTGTTGTATTGTTACTAACATAGGAACCTAAGTCATGATGAACTTCAAAATTGGCAAGAGGTGAGTGGATGTTGGTGAGTTCCGATCTACTCAAGTTATCAGTTTAAGTGTAGGGCATAATTAGTATGCTTGTGGACATAATTAGGAGGATATGAATGAATTGTGGCTCGAATCAACTCACGTTCCCCACAATTTTATAGGTATCCCTGCAAAAGAATTTACGTCATCAATCAAAACTAAATGCTAGTTGTCAGGAGAATGTTGTTAGCCAACTTATGAGCATAGTATAAGAGAGATACCTGGGAGGGAGGGTGGGTGGAGTCACCCTCTTCTAAGGCATTGCCTTGTTGTTGTTTTTCACTCATATGCATTTTAATTTTTTTTTATCAAAAATCTCCAAGTATTGAACATCCATTATTTTTATTTACAAGTTTTGAAGTAGTCTACAAAGTGCTCATACAACCCCAGAAACTTTTTTGATTTTGTTGTCATTAACTGATTGCATGTTAGAATTTCACAAGGTAATTGAGCTCTCTCATGAGCCATTTAACACCTAGCTCGGCAAATTGTCTAACCAAAACCCACATCTCCGTGGAATTTTTGCCCAATACAATGCTTACAAAGCAAAGGCTTCCAACATTGTTTACCAAAACCCAAGGTACTTTAGCTACCGTGTATATATTCATGCATTTAGTCAACTATGTCTTCTACACCTACTCACAAACACGAAACCAAAAACTCCCCGCATATCCTCTTTCAAAATTGTAATACCCTTATGACTACATCCTTGGAGAGATTGCTTCACATGTGCCCATCCACCAACAATTATGAAAATGAAGTCAATTGTGTACACAAGGTGTCCACAAGAAAATGCCACTTGTCATCAAGGTCACAAGTATGGAGATTTTTATTGCAAAAATGATGGAAAAGAGATGCAAGGTAAGTATTGTAGTAGTATTTTACTCCACAAGCAAATTCTTTGCACTTTGCTAGTCATGATACGTACATTATTGACCGACTTTATTGCAACACCACACATGTCCAACAAAGCTCCAAACAAAGTTTATCCAAAGTTTCACACAAAGCAAATTGAGTAGCCACTTGAGTGCATTTACCCTCAACAAAGGTTAACCCTTAACTTCATGAGAGGCACAATTTGGGCTTATGAATGATTTTTGAAGGCAAATTCATCTAGAAAGAAGGTACTAGGAAGGTCACGATAGGTATTGTCGTGTTCCTCATGAAAATTTATTGCCAATGGCAATGATCCCATTCCAATGCAAAAATATGGTTGTTCACAAGAAATTGTTAAAGTCAAGAATGAACTAACATTAGCCTCTATTGACAAGTTTCTATTTATAATAACTTCAAGTTATTTTGATTGAAAATTGTCAATTTTCTATTGACTCTTTTTTGTTACCTCAAAGCTTGAAATTTTGCACTATAAGTTTATTGCCCATATTTAACGCAATTTCTTGAAGTTTAATGATTCAAAAGTGATTACAAATAAGTTATAGAATTTACTAAATATTGCTATCGTATTCATGTGATATGAAGAGAAAATCATTAACAAGAACTTTTCTTTTTAGGTACACTACACTATAATAAGTTAAGGGTTAAGGGCTCACCCTAGCCCTAAGCTTACAGAGTGGATGTATCATGATATGGACGGATACTTCTTTTATATCCCTAAGGATGTGGTAGGTATAGCCATCACCATTTAACCCATCAACTTTACTTGAGACCCTAGGATGTTACCCTACATACATAGGGTCCGATGGCTTAAAAACCCAACTTTAGTTACCACATCTCAAGTAGAATGTATATTCATGGCATGGCATGTTTCCATGCTCATTGTAAGGCCTTCAAATGGATACTATCTAGCATTCCACTAGTAAATAATTAATTGGCTTGTATTTACATATCCAACCTTATAAAATAATTATAGGTAGATAGATAGAGATTTTTCTCAATGTGAAGGAATCACTTTGCCACTTATGGTGAAGGCCACGTATTGAAGTGAATGATAAGCAATGAGCCAAGCATTTGGAGGATTTTGTTTACATCCATAGTTAAATTTTGACACTAGAGAATTCATCTTATGTACTATTTCTTGTCTACAAAAATTTATAACCAACAATTTTCAATAGAAAGCATTGAATTCTTGGAAGGGTCCAAGTCCTCTACGACCATAAACCTTCACTTGGAGCAGTATGGGGTTGGAGTAGCATGTCTTTCAAGAAAATTCTTTGTTGCTTGTGCAGTGTCTCTCAAAACACAGTTTGCTTCCACTAGAAAATCTTCTTGTGCTTGCAAATACAAAGAAGCCTACACAACCCCCCAAAAATAAAGATTGTTATTGTATTGAGAAGTCACAAGGCCACATATCCATAGATTAAGTTAAATTTTCTATGTATGTCTAGCATACGCACACAACAAACCGACTCAACACAATTGTAACATGGACTTGAAAGCTGAGAAAATGACAAAAAATTAACTAAATATAAAGTAAATCTAGATTTATGTGGGGATTTTGATTACATGTATAAATTTGCAAGCATGTAGTTCTATGACCACATCCTGTGATATAAGTAGTGAAAAATATCTTATATGTAGAGTAAATTTCTCAATTGTGAACGCATTTCTATTGCTTGGACAATGTGTCATCATGAAGATTACCACATATGGAATGGTATTTTGGTCACATAGCTACTCATCATATGTTTACTTAGGGTTCTCATCATATGTTTATCTTTTCCTTTCTTTTCTTTTCTTTTCTATGTGCTTTGTTTGGCAATGTGCATGTACCGACAACACGAAAGATGATCGCATATGCATTATTATTCTCAAATAAATATTGTTCATATTTGTCTAAGTCCTAGTAATTTTTGACACCTTGATATTGCTGACAATATATTGGCCAACACCATGGTGAAGTTGATTGTGGTCAGAGCCACACAAGCCCTTCACTTGCCTCCCCACTTTGATCTTTTGCATGTCACCAAAATAGTCATAGCTGAACAACCAAAAACATGTCAAATTTTGATTCGTGACCAACCTTAAACCCTTAGGGTAGAGAGAATTGTGGTTGGGATAAATGGGATTGGATGCTTCATCCTTGGACATAGACTTAGACTCGAATGTAAACCCATGATGGGCCAACTGAGCTTAGTCATATACCAAATGTTAGAGATGGTCTCTTTTGAAGAAAAAACACATACTAAATTAAATGTTTTGTAAATGTTTGTGACACGCAAGTCGTTGCTGCTTACTTACATGATGTCAAATGATGAATGTTTCACCTATCTCCAAAGTGGGGAGTGTTATTATGTGATCGGTGAGCGATGAGCAATAACTTCTGAGCGATGGGGGAGGATCCTATTTGTAATTACATCCACTAGTATCCTATACTCATGGTTATTTGCTGCATATAATAACAACAACTTTTATAATAACAATATGAGTGAAAATGGACTTAAATGTTGTTGTTAGATTCAACATCCAATTCTCCAAAGTCACTCACCTTGCAACATCTAAAGCACGACCTTGTGGAGTCGGTGAGGTGGTCAAAAGCTCCAAATCCCCATGGCCATGCTTCTTCTTCATGAAGGAGAGTTGTTGTTTTTCAACCGCCAACTTCATCCTCTCTTCATCATGCTTTCGTTTCAATTCCAACAACTCCTTTTGGGCCATTTGTGCCTAACAAGACCAACCCAACACATGCCCTCATGCTTTAAACTTTATTTAAATTACTGGAATTGGTGTGGAAATGATCTCACTTTGTCATCGTCGTAAGTTAATACCAATTCACCAAATATGGTATTTGTATCACTTGCTATTTGGAAATCACACAATGCTATAACTATTTACTACATACATCTCATTTTTGGGTCAATAAAGGTCAAATTGGTTGGTTGGACGTCATAGAACATTAACATCTTTACTTGGTATAAAATTATATCCATAAAAAAATAGCAGTGCATAACTCCAAATAGTAGGTGACTCTAAATATCATATTTATTGTAGTACATTGAAGATTGTGTTTAGTGCCACTTACTATTCGGAGTTACACAATACTATAACTATTTATCGAGAATGTAAAACTTCACCAAACAAAGTCATTTATGTCCTATAATGTCCAAATAATCTATTCAACTTTCGTGAGTAAAATTTGAAGTCAAGAGTAAGAAGTTATTGCATTGCGTGATTCCAAATAGTAAGTGACACTAAATACCATAGACGGTGTAGTGGATGGTGTCATGTACACTATTGGCAAATGGTCTAAACTAGGTTCTAAAGCTCTGGAAGTGTCACGTCTACTACATGTCAGCATAAGCAACCATTTGAAGAGAACAATTATTTGCCATGTGCTAATTAGCATAGTAACACATTGGAGTACTTAGAAGTTGGGATGATGGTTTCAACAAGAGGGAGATATTATTAAGCATACTAATGCCAAGTGTCATGTATTTAAAGTCTAGTGTGCAAGAGGAAGGTAATATTGAGCATACTCATCGCAAGTGTTAGATGTTTACACTTTGAGGATGCAAGAGGAAGAGGATGCACTCATGGTCAACTTGTTGATTGTTATGTAGCCTCATAATATTATTGAGCATACTATTGTCAAAGACATTAGTAAAACACACATTAATATCACATGTCATTTGGTTTCACTGATGGTTAGTTGGTTGGTCATTAGTGTAACCTAGGCATAGGCCTTGTAATAAGGTAAGTGAGTTTACTAAGCCGGTGACACTAAAGACCATAAACGGTGTACATATATAATGAATGTAGGAAATGATATCCCTAAACATGTAGAAGATGATTTAGAGATCTCACATCCTTCCCATTAAGACTTTTACTTTTCAAGTTTCTAAGAAACCAAAAAAACTACGATAGTTTTTGGAATGATAAAGCTACATGTGAATGATAATACATATTTTCATCCAAATATGTACACATTCTTCCCTTCTTTTCTTTTCTTTTGTGGGGGGGGGGATGCCGATGGTGAAATTCCACATGAAAAATTTGGAGTAATATTTTATTTCTATTTTTTAAGACTATAACACACTTTGGCATGTTTTACACTAAATATTAGGGTACCATTTCTTGCAAAGAATGTAAATTTTCTTTACCATCATTTTATTGGATTTTGTTCTCTTGAAATTACACCAAATATATTTGTGTTATGCTTGTCATTTTTATACTTATTTTATATTAAAAATCATATATTTCATTTAGTGTCATATCGTACTTTTTATGCCACTGTGGTAAGTTTTCTAATGACGATTCTTATGAATAAGTCTACAAACAATGTCACGAATAATTGAAATTAGGATGAAATCCATGCCAAAATAATTGTCATAGATGATCAAAATTTGGCTGAAAAATCACTCAGTAAGTGACAATATTTGCAACACCGTAGCTCTATAATGCCCAGTTTTATTCTATTTTTACAAGGAATGACAAACAATACTAGGTTCCGCAATTAGTGGTAGTGACACTATATGGGTGATTTACAATTAGCATTGAGCAAGACGTATACAATCGGTGACACTAAATACAATGGTTTGTGTAGCACTACAATTCTTTAGAATTCATATGAAATGACGGGTGTGATTTCATCCACTTTTAGTAGGCCTTGAAATACCTGGGAGCATTGCATCTCAATTTGACGAGATCGTTGCAAAACTTCGCGATGGAGTTTCTCCGCCTCCAATTTTTGTTGGGCGGCCACTTTTTGAAGTTCGAGTGCTCCCTCTATATTTTGTTGAGCCTAGGAGTACCAACATTGTCTTACATTATGTCTTATTACATGCCTCGAATTTAACCCTAAAGTTTGGATGCAAATTAACACAAATGCACTTTGTGAATTAATGCTATATGTGACATCCTTATCATGTTTAAGGTACATGGGTATTATTCGGTCCGTTTTTCATGTTCTCCAACTTCTACCGAGTATATTTACACAAAGGGAACTTGTGTTGCATTGGCAAATTTATGTTGAAGTGTCGACAAGAATTGGATTGAAATCGGACTCCTTCAACTTAGTTATGGTTATTGGAAGTGCATGTTTATTGAATCCATCTTAACAATATACATAGGTTCTCTTTCCACCAATTATATTTACGCAACATAACTTGTGTTGCATTAGCAAGTTTGCGTTGAAGCATCGTTAAGAATCGGACCTTCCTCGATTTAGTTATGGTTATTGGAATTGCATGTTTGCTAATTCCTTAATTGTATACACAATTATGTTCACTATTGAGTGTGGAGGAGTTCATAAAATTTGGAGACATAACCCGATCTTTTAAAATTTATGTGCCTTTAGAATGATTTGTTCTTTGATCGTCACCTAATCACACATCGCTCAAATATAGGTGTTTGTTTAAAAAAAGTAACCAAATAACACATGAATGCCTTATGCAAAGTATCCATGTGTATCCAAGGCCACCCTGGTTGAGTATTTGAATCTAAATCTTCATTCACATTGAGGCATTCATTTGATTCGTAAGAGATGGATAGGATGATTTCAAATAGGGTCATTTTAGAATATGTTTTGTGCATAAGGTTCATAACAACACTCAACACCTACTATTTGTTCAATGAGCCCTCATAATATATACCAATCAGATGCTCGGAAGTTCAGTCTCTTGCTCAAATTTTTGAGCATCCGACTGTTACGTTCTAAAGGCCCACTGAACAAACAATGAGTGTTGAGTAATGTTATGTTGAGGCATCTATAACCAATAAAATAAGAGAGTTTGCATATGTTTAGGAGGGGAAATACAATGGAATTATTTTTCTTGCAAAAATAAACAACTTCTAAGGAGAACGCAATTACTTTAAAAAAAATCATGAACATGGAAATTGCTACAAATTTTGAAGCGTAATGTTACGATTACACATATCATGGTTAGAATTTTGAAGCATAATGTTCACATAGATAGGTCAACACTGTGACTTCTTCCCACAACTTTTTGTTTTGTTTTGCATCATATATGAGTTCTGCTAGATTTATATCATGCATTTATTGATCATATAGTTGTGTGTGTGCACTATGTTTTTGTTTGTTATCACACAATACAAGCATAATTTTGAACTTTCTGAAAGTATGAAATTACCTAAATATCAATTATACCCATTAAAATGACAGTAAGAATTTATGGGTAAAGTGGCTTTTCATTCACTTACTTCTCAAGAGCGAGAGAAAGAGTGCATTATTATTATTATCACCATTGTTATTTTTATTTGGAAACATGGTCCACAAACATTTGCCAAATGTCAAGCCATACTTGAACACCAAAGGCTTCTACATGCGCGGCTTCCAAGTCAAAGGCTCGGCGTTGAAGCTCAAGTTCGTGTTTGCCTCCTTCGACTTCTTCCACGATTTCGGAGGCGATCATCCTCGCCCTCTCCAACTCGTTCCGTTTCTTGACCATCTCTTCCTCCTCTATGTTCCCCAACTCCACGTGCTAAGTTTTAGATCATTGCTTTAAACCACAAACTATAACTACATTAAAAATAATAATATTGAAAATAAACATGGGTTAGTTAGAACTTAATTAGGTTGTGATCCTCACGTAAATATGTGTTTCTTAGAAAATGTATGGTAAGTGGGGCTAATTTGGTTACTCATGTAATGGGCACGTATTTGGTGTGTGGTTAGGTGTGGATCTAAGAATGGACACTAAGAAGATGTCTTCTTAAATGAGATTGGACTACATGTTCAGAACTTGTTAATTGTGATTTGTTCTAGGTTCATTAGTCAACATAAATTTAAGTGGGAGGGGGGGGGGGGGAGACACATGTATCTTCATTTAATAAGAAACCTTGACTTTGATAGTGAATCAAATGTGCATACAAGCTTGAAAAATCACAAGGAAAATGGCTACATGCACAATTTGGATTTGGCTACCATCTCACAAATAATTGCGTGTATCATATCCTTCGAGAAGCGGATATAGAGCTAAATGTGTTTGTTCAAGGCTTGCTTATCTTGAGAAAAATCCTCGGGGGGGGGGGGGGTAGTCATTGGTTGGAGTAGCAACATACGTGCGAACAAATGATAGGGTATTTTAAAAACATGGGAGCAAAAAATTATAATTGGGCTTAAGAGTAATATGGTATCAAAAATGGCACTGGACATCTTTAAAGTACTATAGGGTATGGAATAATAGGTAATTTGAAATTATAAGTAATGCAAGCCATTTTTCTATTGACCCAAAGTAGAAATTTACATAATGATAGCATGTGAAAAAAAAAAGAGAATTGAAAGTAATACCCCCCTATAAAATAGTGGTTGTTCGCACCTATATCCTTAACTTTTTAACACACTGCCCCCCCCGAGGAAAAATCATTTGGAAACTAGATAGTCCAAAATAAGCCATTACACACCATATCTTAATTGAACTATATTGTAGTCGAGGCTCAAAATTCAAAATACATTAAGGGCTTACGGTGTCTATGTAGATTGATTTGTCATGGATGAAGGGGGGCACTTGTAAAGACAAATATTCTATATGTTAAGTCCCTAGTCATTTCCATTGGGTCTCGTAGAATATCTTAAGTATCTAATATCATTTATGAACTGTAATTAATTTGAAAATGTAAATCTTCATGTTATGGATATTTCAATATGTTTTTACCTTCCCAATAGATGAGTTTACATGGACACCATGTAGCTCTCTAGGGACACTAGGGCTAGAGCTCCATAGTGTCTAAGTAAAATTCGTCCATCGGAAGGTGAAAATTTGGTGACCCGTTTTAATGTATGAAAAATCAATTTTAGATGACTCCAAAAATTATGTCAAATGTCTCAAACTACTCTAGTGAGCCCAAGTGGAATGAAATGGGGGCTTAAATGGATCCTGGATAAATGGGCTTAAATGGATACTGGATCTAGTAGATACAAACCCCCTAGAAGTTGAGGGCCGATTTATTCCAATTAGACCTCATTGGACAGACCAATTCAAAGACGTTGGTGACCTCATTTTGATGCGAATTCCAAGGTCAAAATATAAAAATGATTGATTGTTTAGGCCATAAACCAATAAAGTATTGTATTTCACCATCTTGATGAACGAGTTTACGTAGAGAACACAAATCCCTAGCCCTAGCCTGGTGTCTCATATACGATACAATTTAAATATTCAACTTATGTTTTGTTTTGTTATTTGAATTTGAATGTTTAAAAAATATGAAACATTGTTTATTTATGCTCAAGTCCTTCAAGTGTTATGATCCACACCTAATTGCATCCAATGCTTGTGATCCAACAATTTCAATTGAAGGGTTGAATCAACTGAGATGATTTGCTCTTTCATTTGCATCATAGTATCTTTCTCAATTGCAACTTCTCTTCTTTCCTGTGAACAAAAACACTTGGAGCCAATGATACATACTTTAAGAAGTAATATGATGAAACATTCTCTCTAGATGTGTGATTTTTCACAAATAGCACGGTGTGCATGCAACTAAGCCGTGCTATAACAAGTCATGCAATCCACATCTAGGATTAGTTGTTGTCATTCCAATAATGGGATTCACCGATTAAAGTGAACACATAAAATTTCATTATGTCCAAAATTCATGGATAAGACTAGGTTCACTTGAAATTTTATTGAATAAAAGAAAGGCAAGTTATATCAACTTCACGTACCTCTATGCACTTGGCGAAAAAACTCTCTTTCTCTTGGAAACAAGTGTTACGCATGTCCTCTACATTTTGGCGAGCACAACGTAGGTCAATTAAGGATTGTGCATGTTGGGTGTGTAGAATCTCCTGCTTATCAAAAAGAAAATAGAGAAAGATCATGTTTGTGACGTTAGGATAATACGTAACAAGAGACCCAAGACTATCAACACTTCTTGTTGAAAACATAACATTACTTAGCCACTCAAGACATAATATTACTAAGCAACTCAACTAGATGATGGTCTCTTTCCAAAGAAAGAGGTTGTGGTTAAAAGAAACTTTATTAAGTTATAGGTGGTTGTCAAAAGCTCTACAATACATAACTTGAGTGCCTCCCATAAACAAGGACTCCCATAATCAAATGGAAAAAGTATGCTCTCTTGGTACCTGGTCCCACGATATGCAACCAAGGAGTTGAGTAATGTTATGAGAGTGTACTAGTATGTTTCTAATGCAAGAGAGTTCCCCCTCGCCCATGACATCTCTTGGAATCCTTGCCTTGAAGTGATCCATATACTAATATGTGCTAGAATTATGCCTTGAAAATCTTTGGGCCCACGGAAGAAGTTCCAACCACTAAGAAATGTTATGAAGTGATTGAATTTTCCAAGTCTTCCAAATAAGGCATGTAACTTAAACTAAGCATCATTTGCAAAGTGCTCAAAACCTTCTTCAATGTAGCAAATGTCTTCATTCTAAGTGCAAGTCTAGGAGTATCGTAGATTGGTTAAAAAAAAAAACATTTGATAAACATTGTGCATTTTATTTGAAGTCATTTGAAGTACTTGAAGCGATTGGAGCCGTTTTTCCTCATCATTATGCATTGATTTGATTGTCTCCACACAACTCTCCAATTTTTTCACCATTCCATCCACCTATAGTAACCCCGTGACAAAAAATAAAGAACACAAACCTCAAGTTTAATAATACATATGGTGTATTGTAGCAACATCTCATTTGTGTGCATTAAGCTAACTCTTAAAGGGCAATGGGTATTGCATATCTTGGGTGTATTTAAAAGTACGTTTCCAAGGGTCTTTTGAACATTGTCATGAAAACATCACATCTTATGATTTCTTTCAATATGACTATGGAATGCCCGAACCTAGTACAAGGAGACTTAGATTAAGTCTGAATTTGCACTAGGTTGGGGCATCCCATGGTTACATTCTCAGGGCCCACATGAACGAACGCACATTGCTTAATAATGTTATGAACACCCATACTTATATTAGAAACCAACATATATTCATAACTTCAGGAGTCGTCTAAAAATCTCTAGGTAAGATCCAACTGACCCACAATACATAACACCCCACCTCAATAATGTTATGTCAATACCTATAATTAATACATGCATACACACATACATATGTTATGATTGTCTTAAAACGAATTCAAAAGCAAGATATATCCATTTGAAACTGAGAGTCTCATTTTGGAATGTTTGGACCTTCATGGTTAATCCTTAAAAAGGGTTGCAACAACACTTCTTCAAACTTTAAACGTGACGTGTCAAATTGACCTTATCTAAAACTATGCCATTTATCATAAAATTTATTCCAACGGAAACAAACATGCATGTGATTTTGAAATATAAGGAGATTTGAGCTTGTATAAATGATCTAGACTCAATAATACTCAAATACACATCACCTATATCTAATCATTATTGTCACATACAATCTTACTTTCTCTTCCTTGCTATTTGAATGTGTTGTGCTGAATATGGTTACAATATCATAGAAAATATTATTTCCATACTCATTGGGAATTTTTACGTATCATCAACTATCCCATATAAACACACCCCATTCTTTTAACTCGTATATAAGTAATTTTAGACATATTTATCAAATCTTGACCTTTTGTTGCTTCAATATATGAGCATATTCGTCGATACACTTCTTATATAAGTACACTTTATGGGAAATATGTGAATCCTCACAGGGTACTAGAAATCTATGTTATTAAAATACGATGGAAAATTCCAAATTTCAATTCTTAATGTTAAATTTATATAAAAAATGTTGAATAATGAAAATGCAATCAAAACAACAACTATAATACTTTCATAATCCAACTCTACATATTCTATTGAAAAATGTTATCATATAATTCTACCATAAGATCCTATGACAAGAGTCAACATGTTTAAATTTTGGACTTGCATTCAAGTCCAATTTTAATCAAATTTCAGTTCTTTAAGGGGTTTAGGTTTTTGAGAAGTTTTTGATAAACTTTTATTGGATTACCTGGGTTTGGAAAGAGTGAGCACGTGAATCCCAACAATTCATGGTAGCCTTATGCTCATCCATGTTGCTCTCCAACTTGCTCAACCACGTCGCTTTGTCCTTGCCCGACTCCTCTCGCTCGCTTCTCATGAGCTCTTGCACGACCTTTGCACTCGTGGACCACTCATCGGCTTTTGTGACCAAGTGGGCGAGCATGTCCATGGTTGCTTTATGGTCCCCCAAAAGTTTCCTCTATCAATTGAAAGAAAGTGCTACACCCGTCAACACACTTGTAGGTTCGTGTGTTTAAACCAAGACATTTTAAGTCATAAAGTTTTAAAAAAAAAAATCCATTTCTTGTTTTAGTTATAAACTCAAAAGGTCTCATAGGTCCGCTTTTGGGTTCCAATGCGTCCTATGGTGATCTTGAACGTTATAAAATGGGTTTGTGAGAGTGAAAGTTGTAGGACGTCATTTCATGTAAATACAACTATTTCGTCAACTGCATTCTTGCAATTGAACTAGTGCATGTTTGAAAGAGAATATAAAGGAATTGGAGCTCATACAAATGATCTAGAATTCAAAATGTATGAAATGTATGAAATGTATCTGACTATATTTGATCACAAAATGCGCAAATACTCTCATCTTCTCTTCCTATTTCCGCTAGTAGGAAACTATGTCAGAAAGAACCGCAACCGAAATCAGCTGCAATTCTTTTGACCAGCCTGATCTGCACTCGCTAAACGACTACAAAATTTTCTTTTTCATTTTGCGCCTGCAATTTCAAAACTTTTGGGGCTTGTAATGTACCGTTAGAAAAGTATTCTCAATACCTTTTCAACACACCCTCAAACTCCTAAACTTTCAATCGCCAAACCAAAATGACAGATATGCAATCATTTAACGACTGCAGATCGTGCTAGTCAAAAAAACTGCAACCGATTTCGGCTGCCATTCTTTTGACATAGTTTTCTACTAGTATTCATAATGAGTTGTGTTTGATTACCATTTTTATCTCATGAATCAAGTGAATAAACGATGTAACACAATTCGGAGCTTTTGCAAACCACCACTTAGACCATCCTCATAAAATATACATGACTTGGCATATTCTAAATCATGCATCACATCACTTGCAACATTACGTATGACATGTAACAAACATTACCGACGGTAGTTTAGGGTTTTGTAAATTTCTGGTTTTACGATCCGGCAATTTTGTCAAGTCTTATGACCTCTGGATGTGGCTCTGCGTAATTGGTGTGGATTTAATGGGACCAAAGTTACGGACGAAACTTTGGTGTAGATTGGAATGGGCAATATGACAAGTATTGATTGTTGTAATAAACCTAAACTTCTTAACGTGTTGCATTTTCATTGGTATTTTTTTTTCTCGGAGGAGAAATATGAGCAAAACCTTATGTTGTGGTGGCACATATACTTCACTAGTGAAATATTAGAAATCAAAAGAGACCTAATACAAGGTACTCTTTGTTTTTGCAAGAATTTTTTCTAAGAAATATTCAATGTAATATAACATCGATTCTATTCACAAACTGCATTATAAATACTATATGGTATCCTATAACGTCACATATTACTTCTTCTTCTTCTTTTGTAGAATTACATATAGGGTGCCATGTTTAAGAGGCAGCAAAACTTGTAGAGGGTTACAAGGTTTTCCCACCTCGCAACCTCAACTCTTGAGCATTAAATAATGTTATTATAGTGGTTAGTTGTGCTATTGTAGTGTTCTTGTTCATCCTGTTGTATCCCTATCATTGTTTGGTGTCTCAGCTGCTTGTCATTACTATATTCCACCCTTTATTGATAGATTTAGTAACATAAGGCAACCCATGTCTTATGTCAATGAGTTGCCTTATATAACTAAGCATGTTGATAAAGGGTGCCTTAAAACACCACACATATGGTAATTTAAAACAACATAGAAGAGGCATTTTTTGAATTGACATAGGGTTAAGTTTAAATGGAAAAAAATGAAGTCAGAACTACCAAAGGGTGCAAGATTATGGGACAAAGTAGAAGTAAAAAAAGAAGGGTATTAGAAAAGAAAAATATTAGATAAATACAACCCCCCCCCCCACACACACAAAAACAAAAAGGTTCGATACACATAATATCTACTGAAACTATGTGATAGTGAAGCACCTATGTGCGGTGGTGGTGATATGTAGTTTGTAACACAATGTAACGCATGATGCCCATTTAACCCTGCTTGAAACCTTTAGGGATTAAACAACTCTACTAGAAATCAAAATGTTTCCATTTTTGTTGGTTTTTGATTTTGGTTTACCTCAAGAGTCAATTGGCTCTCCTTCATTTCCAATTCACGAGCATGCAACACCTTCGCAAGCTCCATCTACTCGCACTTCATGACAAATACCTATTAGCTTGAGACATTCTTAGAAAGCTCTATGGAGATTGAGCATAAGATTATTTAGCAATGTCCTAGAGTTCCATGAAGTTGGGAATTTATGAACAATCATGCTATATTATTCCCGAATGACCCACCATAGACTATAAAATCAATATGAAATGGTTTCAGCCTATAGTGTTGAACACAACCAGCTGCCAAAGCTTCACTGAACCACTAAAATTAGACTGGGATGCTCCATCGTTGTTGAATAATGTTGTGGGTTGGTTTGTATTGATATATCAGTATGACAGTTCATATTCTTTTAAAATCCATACACTAATTACGTGCCCGAGTTTGGGATATTTCAAAATTGCATACATAGTGTGTACATTGGTGTGCTTCTCACCTCTTGTTCATGGAATTTTTGAAGCGCTTCAAATCTCTCTTGAGCTAACATGGAACTGTTTTTTAGATTTTGCACATCCGAAGAAAGTTGGGTGGCCAAACATTGGGCCTTCTCCTTTTCAACACTCAGTTGCTTCATGAAGCTTTCCTCTCGTGATTCCTCGAGGTTTAAAATCTCCTTCTCAAATTGAAGACGCTCATTCTCCACTTGCAGCATCTACAACACCTCACAAGATCATCACACGACAGTTAGTTTGGATCAAATTCCTTGACTGCTCGATGCTTATCTCATTCTATTGATCTAGTGCTTTAGAATTAAAACGATCGAATGCTTGGTAATTACTCATGACATCAATCAACGCGTTCACTACGTCGCAACAACTTTCATGGTTTCTTGCAATCCTTCATCAATATCGCGTGATGTTTGACCTGTGCTTTCAACTCTCTGTTTTCTTCTCTTGTTTTGTTCAGCTCTGCCAAGTGTGTTTCTTTCTCACTTTGTGTAGATTTCCGCGCCAGCATTGCTTCTTGAAGTTCCGCCAACAATGCTCCCTTTTCCATTTCTGTCTGTTTGAGAAGCTCCTCCTCTTTCTTGCTTTGTGCTATCAATGCTTTCATTTCCTTTGTCAACAATACATTTTCATCCTCTTGCTTCTGTGGCCAAATCAAAATAGCTACACAAATTTAGGATGTTTTGACATGATTACATGTTGAATGACCTGGTTGCATTCTTGGATAAACCTCACTATAATTACTATTGAAAGCATGTATTTAAAGGAGGAATCCCCCCCCCAAAATCAACTTACTTGTTGAAGAGGAGGCCACGTCTTTGTAATTTCAGGCATAACACGTTGGCATGAAGAATCGTCCTTTACGCCAATAAGACTATCTGAATTTTGATTCACAACAAATCACATCTCCAAATCACATAATATGCAACGTGTATGTGACTTTCATCATTCGAGCTCCGGTTCATGTTTAAGCTTTAATGGTATGTATGTCTCAAACTGGGTCCTCAAAATTTAATGTAATTGGGTCTTGCTAAAATTACTGGAAAATATAAAAAGAATCCTCATACATAGCTATTGAGACTGTGTATCATTTATAGGAACTTGATGTATAGATTAATCCCTTCTTCCTTGTGAAGTGCTTACATGACAAGGGCAAAATTGACAACTGGATCATTTCAAGATCATATCACGCTTGCAACTCTCCACCAATCTATGATGTTTGTACTCCAAATTATTCATATCAAACTACCCATCAACCCATCGAGGTTTGTTTTGATGAAATCTCAAAGTTTTTTTAAAAATAAAAAGAAGAATTCAAAGGCATTACTGATATGATCCTTTAATAGTCGCTGTTGACAAGTTATCTTGTACAATAGTTCTCAAGAGGCCTTGGAACATATTATTTTTATAATAGATCTCAAATAAAGTAAAAAATATCTCCTCATGCTTTTGAGGAATAATTCGAATCGTTATATGAAGAACTCAATTTACCAAAATCATTTACGCCCACATGATGACGGTCAAGAGGCAACGATTTAAAGGAGACCATAGCAGCTTTTGGGGGGGTTGCCAAAACTTTCTTCACATCATCCGTTGTGAGCTCCTCCTCGTTCCTCATGACCGACAAACCATTCATTGTGGGTGGAACATTTGCTTTTGAAATTGAAGCATCTTGAAGATCGGATTCCCGACTTTTAAGTGGTGATGGGTACGTCGGGGGGAGGCCACTCTTCCGGCGGCCGGCTATTGGAGTTCTTTTTGTTTTGTTTGCAAATGCCGAGGGCTCATAGCTACCAAACTCGGACTTTGGCAATTTGTGTAAGCCATCAAGAAAAGATGTGTCCAAGTCATCCATTTTTGCATCTACTTCTGAGCTTGCAACGTCAGCTCCATCGGGTAACAAGGACAATATATTTGTCGATTCCCATTCATTGTCATCCTTCATCATTCAAACCTTGTATCAATTTGTGCAAATGATACATTGCACTACATAGACATCCATATAAATACCATAGGTCATCATACAAAACTCATTAGGATTGTAACAAAACAATTGATAATTCGCCTCCTCTAAAAATTCTAGGTTAATTATAAGTTTCTCAATAATTTGTCACTTCATATAACAAAATAAATGGACTAATTCAATAACATTGGAATATGAATTACAAGTTTTGGGATCAATTTTCAAGAGATTCATTACCACCATGTTGGGATTTTTTCACTATTTTCTTCTTTACTCGCATTCAGTAGCATAATAACCTAAGGTAGTTTATTTCAACATACATCACATACTAGAGAACAAAGTCAAAACTATTCGACATCCTTTGAACTGCTCACTTCACAATTTGAGAAACATAGATTCATTTTGCTTTAGTTAGCCAAATACGTGTATATTATTCATCATTGTCTTTCAAATACTCTTGTACAATAATTCTTTTGTTGATGTATGTGTGCTTTAGTTTTTAATTTTATTTTCTAAAGGGAGGGGGGAGGGGTTTTTATATTGGATGTACAATTTAGGTTTTTCTCATGTTTCAAGCAAGTCATGTACAATAACTCTCTATGAACTTTTGATAGGGGATCTTACGTACCTGCCTTCATCCCAATTCCATCATAAATTGGCTTTGGGTCAACATTGTCATGCACATCCATAAATGCTTGGTGTTGTTTTAAGTGTGGGAGTTTGGTTGACATGTTGTGTTGAGTAATAGACATTTGAGGTGTTTGCTTCAACTTTGGAGTTTCTTGATCCCTAGCATTCCAAATTTGCGTGAAGTTTATTGGACATTTTCTTTGTATTCTACGATATTGCAAACAAGGGCAACTTGAACATATCGAGTTGAACATTTCCATTATGCATCTACCAATAGTTGATGTTCAAGTTCAATTATTTTATTTTATTTATGAAAAAATTGGACTAAATGGTGTTACACATTTATGCATACCAGCGATCTCTCTTTTTGTTTGTACTTGAATATAAGTTCTAGAAACTTGTAATATACACGGTTGGGATCTCCAATATAATAGACGGAATTAATAGCATGGCAACTAAGTTCACAAACATGGTTGTATGCTTTTGGGCATTCTCTTATCCAAAAGAACAATGATGCACATATCAATATGATGTAACACACAATATGTATTTTTGGATTTTTAAGATGTTACGATTTTCTCTAGGTTAACTTGACCATATGTTCAATCTAACCTAATATGATAGATTTTACATGGTGTATGACACCTACAACTTACAATGTGATGCAACACTATTATTGAAAGACAAATGTGGAGTTAGCTCAAAAGAGATGTAGGTTATGAAGCTTAATAAATGACTTGCAATTTTGGGTTGTTTTCTTGTTGATTGCTATTCAAATGCATATTTGAAACTTTGGGGGAAACTCCTTGTTTTGAGCCCAAGAGCTGAGCCTCAACATCCACTCTTTCATCTCCCATGATTGGTGTTGACACGCCTTCTAATACATAAGGTGCATGACTTCGTTCATCATGGATCGATGCACTTAAAGTTGATGTAATACCATTCTTTGTTAACAAAATTTCTTCTTTTTTCTCTTTTTCATCTGCACAGTTTTGAAAAGCCCAAAGCTTGATCATCATATTTTCTTGAACACCAACATGTAGTTGGAAATTGATAAAGTTACAAAATTGTTTTGAAGGAATCATGTGTTGCTTGGGAAAATGTTAGTTTGATCTTACCATCGTCTTCAAAAAGGGCATCAATAAGCTCTTGATTTTTCCTATCATGCCTACTTCCTCGTGAAGGGAGTGGTAGAATCCCTCCTCGTGAACCATGAGTGTATTCTACAAAACCACGTCAAAGTTTATAAATTTTGTTTTAGTCTGTCCAAACAGATACTTAGAAACAACAACAAGAATGAAACATCGAATGCAATGCTTACGAAAACCATTAGATTCCTTATCTATGTATAAATTTGGAGACATATGGTTCTTTTGTATTCCACCACTTATTGGGTTTTACATTGATAAAATGGGCATGGTTGACTTCTTACTTCTCACCTCCTTGGTATACACAAATAACTTAGTTCTAAGGAGGTTCATGAAGCAAAGTGTACATCCAACACGTGTATGTTAACCTAAATTCCTTGTCTTGAAGTTTACGGCAAGTAAGATGATTAAGATGTGCTCATTCAACTTGGTGCATGTTTAATATCAAGGCCATCTCAATACTTGAAGCAATGACTCTTAGCGTACCTACTATTGTTGTTCATCAATGGGAATGTTGCCTATATATCCCAAAATTTATTGCCTGGACTTCAAGGTTCAACACATCAAATGATACCCTCCTTTTTATGAACACAATATTGACATAGAGAGGCCCTTGAATGAGTTGGCCACCAACATGCACCTCCAAATGCAAGTGACGAACATTTGATGTTGAGTGAATGTTAATATATACATGTTGGTCACTTGCACAATTCAATATATTTTCAACATTGACTCATAGCTATTCCAACTCATTCATCGTTGATTCAACTCACAGTTCAACTTTTTAGGCATTTCAACCCTAAAATACATAAAGTAAAAAGTAAGAATAGTAACTATTTCTAATGGGCAATGTTCATGTGAATTGGGATGATTGAATCATGTGAGATCAATGTTGATCTATGAATTTAGAGGTTTTGAATGTATGCCTCACACACAAACCCTAAATTTGCACATTGATCCTTCAAACAATGCAATGTCAACCATGTAGAACACCGCTCACATTCCACATGATGTAGAATCGCAAACAAGGAACTCTCTCACATTCTTCAAGCCCCACCAAAAAGCGTTACGCCCAAGTCATCCTCCACATTGATATCATCACAAGACGATGGAAAAACGAATGATCAACGGAAGACATTTCTTTCAACCTTGGTATGGGAAGGGAGATGATGACTTGTTTGATCTTGTGAGAGGAGGAGCAGACGCAAGGGGTGTCAAAGATGTTGTCATGGATCATTCACGCGTGTGTTATTTGTCACTTCACAAGCATAGTATAACCTGTAGTTCAAAGTGGTTACAACGTAGTTTTTTGCATTTCAACATCGTATTACGATTCATCATCAACTCATAACATTGTTAAGACCCAGGCATGATAACTCTCTTGCCCGAGTGGACACCCTAGGCAAACTAGCATATTTAGGGTAAGAAAAAAACCATGTAAGCTAGATTAAATTTTCATATGTATAAAAGTCAACCTGTTATTATTGCAACAACGGGTTTTGATTCCTTCTCTAGAAGTGTCCCCGTAAGGAACGTAACAATATTTTATAATCTGTGTTTTTTTAAACAATGTTTTTTAAACTGCTTTTTTAAAAAAAATGTTCTCTTTGCAAGTATGTTGCCACTATTTTACGTATGAGTAAAAAACCCTTCTGCGTTATAATGTTTTCAGAATTACCCCAATCAGCATAATGAAAATCGTCGGATTCATTAGGACATTGTCTGCAAAATCGAGAAACTTGTAGCAAAGAGATTGATGCATGTTGTGAAGTAAAGCTGCAAGTGAGTGAGACTCACAAAAAGGGAAAGTGGGAGCAAAGAGGGGTAAGTGGCTCTTGAAGGGAGATAGACCTGAAAAGGTGGACTTCAGTAAGTAGTTACTTAACAAAATTCTATGCTTTTATAATTGTTCCCTACATCCTTCAATGTTCCCCAAAATCCATCACCATTAATCACACACAATTTTTCTTTTCTTTCCTTTTCTTTTGACATTTTTATTAAGACACAACCCTCCTTCCAAGTACTACGTGCTTACTTGTTCAAATACGATTCTTCCTACTAAGTTATCGGATTCTACACCTTGACAGTTATGAACTTTTGGGGATTGTCTCATCTCATTATCAATTGCAATGAATCACAAAGATTGTCATTTCAACTTTCAAAATCGAAGTTGAGATGCAAAACTCATAACATGTCCAATTGAACAGATGTCCTTCCAGGGACGTCACTTATGAACCTAGAATGGTGTCTATATTTTTAACACAATGTCGAATCTCAGGGTCACTTTATACTTGGGGCTGGATTGAGGGCCGGCCGGAACTCTCAAAATTTGAACCAATAGGATCGCTCAATTTCATCAAATCGGGCCCAAGGGCTTTATACTTGGGGCCAACCCGAACACTCACCTATCCCATGTGGCGTCTTAGGTGGCACAATTTTGGCGCCAAACCATCGGGCCCTAGATGAGATTTCGGGACGAGCTTTTCCTCGTCCCGAACTCCCATCTAGGGCCGGATGGGGCTCCTCCGTTGGATTGTTCCAATCTTGTCCGTCAATCAATAGGAGGGGTAAAAGCATTTCCTCTCCTCCTTACTACTCTCCCCTCCACCTTCCCCTTCTCACCTTCCACCTTCCCCTTAATTATTTTTCCATAGAATTAGTGTTAGACATAAATGCGCCACCACCTTCCCTACTACCATGTCCCTTCTCTTTTTCTCATTGTTAATTTTTTTTCATATCCTTCCTAACACTAAATTCGTGCATGTAACTTTCACATATTACCATGGATGATATTTAGTGTTTGATTTTACATTTAATGTTACTTACTTTCATAGGGTTAGTGATATTTAGTCTAGTGATCGTATTTATAGTATCTCACACTAAATATCATGTTTAGTGTAGTGACTCCACAATTTTAACCATAACAAACACATTCCAAAAATAAGCCAAAGATAGTTTCCAAGTGGAACCATGCTCAAAAGTTTACACGCACTTAGATCCAACAATAATGTAAACTTATACTATGGTTAGAATTATTATTTTTTAAATAAAATCTCTTATCTATAAAGAGAAAGTTAATTGAGGCTTTAGAAAGGTTGATTAAGTCTATAAATTTATGTAGCTTGAAAAATAAAAAGCATGACAACAATGTTGGCGCAATGCCTACTTACAATCAGTAACCCACACCAAAATATATGCTCAATGTCGTCATGTTCCCGAACGGAACGAAGCCAATTAATATCTACAAATATAGATTACTCTATAATGAATATTGTATCATTGCAACTCTGGTTTTTTTTTTGTTACCGGGTACATCGGTTATTCCATTGTACATGGTAGGTGAATTTATATGAACATTTTGATACCGGAATTAGATTCAAAGGGCTCGATATAGTCTAATGGGACCCGAGGTTGACCCCCTAACCATAAGCCTGTAGAGATCATCCCTCATAGTAAAAGCCGTGTAACTAATGCTCAAGAGCACCGGGCATTGACCACGGTAAGTTCCATGAAACTTAACCCTCAAGACCATCGGGCCCTAGAATCGGGCCTCACCACTTTACATGCGACAAGGTTGGGCCGGAAAAAAGTTCACAAAGTGCGTCCCGATTGAGGCCTCAATCGGGCCGGTGCTCCGGCCGGCCCCAGGCCGTGTATAAAGTGGCCCTCATTGTAACACATCTTTTTGGTGTCTGTTTTAAAATACAAACCTCGCCATATACAACTCAAATATACGGTTTTGATTAAGAAGAGTGACCATATAAGGACTGAGACTTTGTGTCGCTTAATGGTTTTACATAAAGTTGAAATCAAGAAACAAATGTTGAGCCACATGTGGACAAATTATGAGCAAGTAAGGTAGGTGGGTATTATTCAATTACTTTTCTTGATCGGAACCATAGATATTTAATTTGATTGATGTGTAGGTGAGGATCAAAGAACAAAAGACATAGAGGCACATGTTTAGAGGACATTGGTCTAGGGCTTCAAAATCTGTTAACTACTCCACACTCCATAGTGGACACAATTAGGAGGACCTATTATGTATTCAACCAAGGAATCAACAAACATGCACTTCCAATATCCACAATTAAATAAGGGGAAGTCCAATATTCAACCTGGATTGTGTAGATGTTGCATCATAGATTTGTTACTTTGACAAAAATTTGAATACGTAAATCTGATCAGCCGAAGATGGAGAATAAGAATAACAAACCGAATAACGCCCGCATACCTTAAAACAATTCACAAAGATATCATGGGTCACATTAGAGGAACCAAGAAGTACACTGCATTGGCCACAATTAATGCACAACCACCATGAATGCATAACTCTGTCTCAGGTTGTGGAGATGAACGTGTACAGACATAAGAAAAAAAGGCTCCACTATTTTACAGCTGCGTGATTTGAGTGTCGTGAAACATGTGTAATCTTTGTTACACCTAGCATGACCGTCAAGCTGTGAATTGTCCTCAAAAACTTGACATGGCCATTGCGACAGCTACAAGGTACATATGTGACTTCAGCTTTCAGGATTTAAAGGCCTAGAGTCTACATCATTAGATAGAACAATCAAGGGGACTAGCACTTTCTCGCACATCCACTCAAGCTATATATCGAAATTTTCGACAAATGCATCTAGATCAGCAATCAGGGCTCCATATATTTTTTAAAGTCATGCCGAAGTAGAGACTTTTGTGGCTGCTGTTTTTGCAGCTTTTGCTGCTTTCTTCCCTCCTGGCGGCTGCAAAGCAACACAATATATTGTCAGGAGCTTGAATGGTGCTTTTTTTATGAGAAAATGTTTTCAAATTATGGACTCTTAAGGAACACTTTTATATAAGAGAGTGAACCATACCCTTGGTGCTTTCTTCTCTTCCGGTGGCTTGGTGGTGTCAAGAGTGATGAGTCGTGTTTTTGCATCAAAAATCATACTTGAACCACAACTGCATGCCAAATCCACTGTCGTGAGAATCATTCATGATATCACATAAAAGCTTCCTAGCAATTGTGTCACTACAACTAATTACTGTAAATTTATGCTTTCACTAATCAGCTTTCTAGGTTTTCTGGGAGCAAAGTTGCATGCACTTCCATGCAGAAAGCCCAAAGTTATCCAAATCTTTTACTGCCTATACCCACCCTCTAAAATTGAATGACCAAGGACTTTAGAGGGCTTTCTCAATCAATTGATGGCCGATGAAAATTTATGATATTTATATGAACTTTATGGATGAGATGAGGATGTGGCATTGGCTCAAAAAACTTTAAAAGGTGACCCCCTCAATCAGATTTTAATCAAACCTTCACAGACTTAATCTTCCAACTAAATTGAGCACATGTTGATAACTTCCCAAAACAAAACAAAAAACAAATTACTATATCTGAGCTACATGCAAGCCAACGACTTACGGTTCGCATTTGACATTGTTTTCTGGGCCTCCGCTTGGTATAGTAAGAATGGTTCCAAAGAAGCTGTTGACAGGAGCTCCACAATTCGGGCACGGTCCCTGGCACAATGAAATTGCACAATTAGCCATAGATGGTTTCTAGTTTCGCATTGCAATAAAGTGCACAAAACTCAAGTATTTAAATAACCGACCCACAACATATATCAGTTTGAGTACTTTACTTGCCAGTAATTTGAATTTTTTTCCATGCCACATCCAACTTTTCCACATATTCCAACCACCCACTGAGTAAAAAGTGGCACTCTCACTCAAGGAAAAAATTGATAAGGTACTACATTACTCTAGTTCCATACTGATCATTCCATTCCTCCGCCTAATCAAACAATGCTCAGGAGGTCTTGCCTTCAAAATAAGAGAATCCTTGAGTACGACGTTGGTAAGTGCTTGGGTAATCAAGAATGTAACTGGCAAGACGATGAACCACGTGACCAAGAAACTATATGGCTCCGGTAACTGTAAAATAAGCATAATGACGTCAGCTCTTCCAAAACAAGCTCATCGTCCTATTAAATAAAAACTACTACAACCTTTGCCAAATTCACCAGAAAATCTCCACAGTCCAACTGTCATGAGATCAAGTCCGAAAACTTGAAGGAAAAAATACAGACAATGCATTGCAAGACTTTATCACCACTAACATGATGCACACTTCAATGGGGGATGTCATATTAACAAAATTAATGAGAACCAAGAAATCGTTTAATAGTTGGAACTACCTCAAGTAGATAGGTGATTTCAAATCCGGTAATATCGTCCAAGAAAAAGACCCTGTACAAGTACCGAATCCACTGTTAAAACCCTAAAGCTGTAGCCAAACAACATGCGAATACTACTGTGATGAGAACTTCATGAGACAGAAATTGCGTAGAAGTAAAGCTGAGTGGCAGCACTTTACAAGTGGCAGCATAAATAGGGTGCGACATTATCACTTCTAGAGTATGACTTAGACCATCACCTTACATTTACACGTTGACTCAGCCCCAGGGCTTTGGAGACAATAATAATGGAGTTTTTTTCTTGATAACTTCATTTTTGGTCATTTATTAGAGAAGTAACCCTTCTTAAAATAGATTTATTCTACTTATGAGGTTCTCCAATTGAAGAAATCAGTTGAGATTTGGATGCAAACATGGTCAAGTACATGAAGGAATCCAGTGTGCATTTTTTTGCAATATCTAGTATTTTGGGCCACAATTTCTACACATGATTGTGTTATTCGCATCTCGCAAACTATCTTGTACATAAGTTGACATTGAGGCTTAGGATGCAAGTTTTCTTGATTTAAACTTTGCTATGAATTGTTTACGGATATTTGCAATCTGAATCTTATACATAAATTTTTGGCATGTCAAGATGCTCAATTTAGTTTCCCACTGTATGGATGTAATATTCAAGTAATTTGTGACAGCATTTCTTGTAGTGTAGTCTAACTTCGAGGATTGGAAGTTTTGCGTCTCAAGTCATCTTAAATTTTGCAACAATTGTTAGAAAAGGTTCTTGGATCTCACAAGCCAAGTGCCAACAGGGCAGCTGGTGCATTCAACAAAGTCATTTTAAGGTAGTCCACCGTTGCATCACTGACCACCTGGCAACAAAAATACAGGTGGACAAAGATAGGAGTCAAAAGAGGATGCTCAATAAAGTTGCAGTAAAATGGAAACTTTGAAACTCTATACCAGTCCTTCGTCAGCACTGAGAGAAAGATGGGAAAGTGAGAAAAAAGAGTCATGAATGCCTTGAAATAAGTTTTGAAACTTTTGACTTCGTAAGAAAACAAAATCACCTTCTTGCTTCGGAGGCTGCATCGAGGTCCTGCAATAGCAACCTTGCTCCCTTTTTGCTGTAATTAAACCCCCCACAAAGTTAGCCACGCCCAAGGTGCGAACGTGATCCAACTTTGACGACTGGAACACAAAGAAAGAACGCAAGAATCATGAAGACAATATTTAATCCCAAGAAGTATAAGTAGATCACCTTAAGCCTCATTTTAAGATCGTCAAACTCTTGATCATTGAGAATAGGCTTCCCTGCTGCATAAGACAGCGATGCTTCCAGAAATTTTTGTTCATCCGAACCTGCAATCATACTGGAGGGAGTCAACAATTTGGTCTAAGTTTTAGCTTCATTCATATAATTTAAACTCCACTCTCAAATACTTTCAGGTCAGGCGCAAGAAAAGTTCTCCTTCAACAAATGGAATGTAGACTAACATGGATTTTGTCACTGCCTGTTATGTCAAGTAAGCCAATGGCAATCTAAAATATTACGACACGTGTCTTTTCAAACACTCTTCACTAATTTCCACCACAAAGTTCATTTTACTGCAAGTACTATCCCAATACTGTCAAATTCAACACAGCATGATCCCAAAAATAATTCTATCAGGTAACTGATTTTCACTAAATAGGGGGCAGGAGCTGGCTCTACTTGGTCTCAACAATCTCATTTGCAGAGAATAAGGGCCATTTTACACTATGGCCAAGGGTGGTAACCATAAAAATGCGAGGGCTCTAGAAACTCATTCAAACGCCATACTATGAAATATTCAGATGAATCAGCATTTTTGTGGTCACGGACCTTCAAGTGTAGTGTGAAGGATTTAGGCGACTGGGCACTCAACCAAACGCTATTTCTTACTAACCTACACATGTTGGCCCTTCTACACAACCAGTGAAAAGAAACCAAGGGTTATAAGATTTTAAAGTGTCTTGGTCTCCCAGATTTGTGTTAGACCCACCTCTTTGAGGTGGGCTGGACACAAAACCCAGTACCCCATGTATTTCGTCATTATCTATTGCATGCCAATTACAACTCCATGTAGGTTGTTAATCCATTCAGAATTCCTTGGTCTCTTGGGCCCTCAAACTCTAGTGTGAAGTGCAGTGGGACGGTCTCAGCATTTTCCACCAATGAGAAGTTTTAGATTTCAATGGTCATAGGTCCTCCAGCTCTAGTGTAGAAATATCCCCAGGCAAAAGCACCTGAGAGACTTATTAATATAGGTCCAATTAGAGATAGAGACTAATCAATTGACCTAAGGAAACAAGAGACTGTATGGTAGAGAAATTCATACTTAGAATTACAACGCTGCTGCCCTCCCAGGTCAGCTCCTCCTTAAGATTGTCGAACTCCTCATTTGACATGATGGGTTGTTTGTCAAAGTAGAATGACTGTCACAAACCAACTAGAATTACTACAAAACTGAGAACATTGTCAAAGAGCTGTTGTAGTAGAATCAGCTGCCATATAACCCATCTACTTTACTTGTGGTAATTCCGCAGCATGAACAACATAAACCTACACTAATTTCTCCTATTCGTGTGGGTTACCATATTGAGTTGCACTTTGCCGTAACTTGAGAATACCATTATGTACCAAGTAAATAAGTTCAGGTCGATGCTATGATATTGAGCCTTTTGCTGGAGAAGAAAATTAATTCATTGCTTATGTTGCTTATCCATTGGATTTGTCCTTCATGTGGATACTACACCAATTAGTCCTATTAGTGTGGGTTACCATTGCGACTTACACATTGCTATAACTTTTTATTAAAAATATCAGTTTTTACCAAGGAAGTTATTTCATGTTCTTTGACATGCACACTATTTGTTTGTCTTATCTGAGTACAAAATTATTATCTCAGTAAAGTTATACCACCATGTAACTCCAAATCGTAACTGACACTTATAGGACTATTTAATGTCAAATGGTAACCCGTAATAATAGGACAAATTAGTGCAATCGCAACACAAGCAAAGCAGTAAAACAAAGGGTAGTATATTGAATTGTTCACGTTGTGAAGGTATTAGGCACCTGGAGGGCCTCCAGAAACTCTTGCTCCATCTCGCCCAAGCTCTTCTTAGATTTGCTAATGTCACAGTAGGGTAGAATTTTCTCATCCGTGTCCTCATTTGCTACTGGGCCTGCCACACCAGAAAAAAAGACAAAAAGAAACAGAACAAAAAATATCAGCATTAGCTGGAAAGTCTGGTCAATCTGCAAACACAAGGAATTCTGACATTTGTGAAATGATAGGTCTTCAGATCCTGTCACAACCAAGTCCTGGAAGAAACTCTGCGACAACAATAAAATTTTAAAAATGAAGTAGATGTATTGGACAGCCTAGGGGCATTCTCGTGACCCATGTGATGACGTGATTTGCAGCTGGAGGAGAAGTAGATTTTTGTTCCCAATATTCCTGACTTTCTTGTGATGAAAGATCTTCAACATGTAAAATAAACCTCTGCACAGTTGTAAACCCTTGAATACTTATTCTAAGCTTTCCTTCAAAGTTACGGTAAACTGGTAAATGGGATGGCCACCCTTCAGATAACGGTTCAAATTCTTTGCAGTTGAAGGCCAACGCTTGTTGCAAATTTGCCCATTTGAAACCTAATCCCCTTGGAAACATCACATTTTTTTTCCCGGAAGGTTTTACGTGCACTCCTTTGCTTGGTCAAAAGGAAGTGAGGTTTTTGCATGCACAAGTTCACTTCCCCGGTCTTGAACGACAAGTATGTGCTCTCGGCGGTTTTTGATGTCACAAAACCCTGCTCCTGAATTTGTCACCTCCGGAGGGTATCCTGATCTTCCTCAACGTAATTGGAGGTAGAATTATACGAGAACAGAACTCTTTCTACAGCTGCACTGAGGTGAATTTTAGCATTGGCCGTTGGACATTCCTGCAATGTCCAACGGGTGTAATACGGGCGTAATAATCAGCGTTATGCACCTGCCTGGAATCATCGCATGCTAAATCCTGCTCTCCCCGCCAGCCACTTCTTACATCTACTTCCAATATATTAAGAGAACTTCTAAGTAGCTTCTTCCTTTTCTTCTTCTGTCGAGAAATCGTCATATCCCGAAATTCCTTTCCGTCAAAGCACCAAAGCTCTCCTCCATCCGCCAAATTCGAGAAACCACACAAAACTTCCCCAAAGAAGAAAAATCTTAAATCCCAGAAAATTTCTCCACAAGTCGAAAATTTGAAAACGATATTCTGCGCAAGCCCAATTCGACATACCTTTTCCTCAAGCCCTTCTTAGATTGACTTCCAAATTTTCAACCAATTTTCTCCACAGGTTCCCATTCTATGGAGCATTCCTTCTTACTCCGCAACACTTCCATCAATTTCCTCCATCCGCCAAAATTCAAAAGCAAAACCCCAAAAATCTCCCAAAACAGATTAAGAGAAAACTCAAAATAAAATTCAAAACAAATTCTTAAGCCCAGAGAAATCCTGCAAAAGGAGGAAAACCGAGTTGGGACCATCGAAATTGGACACACCATTGCTGTTACCGGCCTGCATTACGCTGGTGTTGCCCTTCCTGGACGACGAGGGAGTGAGGCCCATGACGAGCTTGACCGAAGCTGCCCACCTGCGCTCTCTGTCTCGCTGTACTCTCCATCCAGATGGCGCCCGGACACTCACACGATTGGATGTACTGTGTGAATTGGAAGCGACAACAGGGGAAGAAGAATTGGAAACTGCAACCACAGCAGCGACATGATCCGCCCTGGCTGCCATGGCGGCCATAGCTTGCGATGAGAGCAATCGACGAAAGGTTTGCTCCCCGTCTTTCTCCTTGCTTCAAATCGAATCTGTCAAGGTGGGAGAGGAGGCATAGGGGAATTGAATCCGCCCTCAATTGGGCGCAATTGAATTGGGGAAAAAGCGGAGCGCGGGGGGAGGAGTGGCCAGGGAGTGGGGAGAGAGTCCATGGCTCCTTCCCTCCCTCCGTAGCTTATCCACATCACCATCGCTCGCTTGCTTACTTACCCACCCCCACCAATTCCTGCCTTCGCCATTTCACCCACCCCACTATCCCCACTAACTTAGGTGCACTACACCAACCTCTACACTAAATATGCCCCCTTCCCACCCAACTTTACCAAATAACCAAAGTCTTTCCTAAAAACCGGGTAAAGCTATCTCGGTTATAGCGGAGACAGACATCCGGCTGTCCCAATGCACCTACAAGAACTTGCTCCGGAGATTTTCAAGTAGGTTTCAGTGTAGTAGTTTTCACACATGGTCATTGTTTTACTTACCAAGCAATGAAATGTTGGATAGTTTTTTGTCCCATGCCTAAATGCCTTACTACTCATCTAGCTTACCATCGGTTTTTGTTAATGGAGCTCCTCGTGCCCTCATAGCTAAGACTAAAAGCAACCAATCACAAGGGCGGGAGGCAACACTTTTAAAAATCCTACATTCTTGCCTCATGTCTAGGTACCGATGACAGGGTCGGTGCTTGAGACTTAAAACCTCCACTTTTGAACCTTGCCAACTAGGCTGGGGACTAGATAGTGTCAATAGTGTGAAGGCCGTGTTTTTATAACCAACTTTTAAGCTTAGCTAAAGTCAAGTGGGTAGGGGGCAATATTTGTATTTTGTGTCATATGGTGTGTTGTGTCATTGTGGTAACTTTTCCAATGACACTTCTCGTGAACAAATTCGTTACGAGTATTGTCATGCATGATTGAAGTTTGGATGAAATCCATGCCAATTGTTCAAACGAAGTTCGTGTAAAGAAATAGTGTAATGGATGATGGACAATTGGATAGTAAGTGACAGTAATTGCAACATTGTAAATATATAATGCCCACAAAAAATTTCCAAGGAATGAGAAATAATGTTAGGCTTACATTTGGTGTTGGCCACACTACATGGGTAGTTTACAATAAGTATTGACCACAACAAAAATTGGTGGCACTAAATGAAATATGGAAGTGTAGTTTAGTGTGGCCCATGATATTTGCCATTGACCCCATGTGAGTGGTCTTGCAATCACCAGGTGGCACCGAATTAAGGTGCCATGGAACACTTGCTCTTGCATGACTAATCGCGGAGGCCACTCACCATCCCTTGCCTTACCCCACCATTCCTTCGCCATTTCACTAGATCAACTAAGTAAACTTGTAGTTTAGTGTAGAGCACGCTATTTGTCGTCAACTAGTGTACGTGATCTACATTATCATTCATCATTGACCCATGTAAGTGATTTTGTAATCACTAGGTGGCAACTATAGGATGTGGTATGAGACACTTGTTGTTGCATGTCAAGTAATGGAGGCCACTCAAATCAAGATAATTCTAACCAATTTTTGAAAAAGTACCATTTCAATCTTTTTAAAACACATGTCTACATTTGGCATCCATTTTTAGACCCATGCCTAAGCACACATCACTCAAAGAAGGTGTCCGTTTAGGATGAGTAAGGGTGAGTAAGGGTGAGTTTTCATTCACGCCACTTGCCCACTAGATTCTAGATAATAGTGGGTCCGAGGTGTTCGCATGCAATTTAGCGCAAGCCACGATCCAACCAAGTTCTGGGAGTCCGCTAGAATGTGGGGACTATGGACACGGGCCACTAGACTTCCATGCGCCCACTAAAAAATCTTAAACTTACAAGTGTTGGTCATCAAAGGATTGAAGACGTAATTTAGGAGGAAGAGGTTTAACTTGGCGGAGGTTAGTAGGTGGTCCTAACTTTAAGAAGATGGAAGTAGCTAAACCAAATATGATATTTAGTGTCACCAATTCTAATTGTCTTCCTCAGTGTTAAGTGTAAACCACAATATAAAATCACCAACACTAAATGCTAACCCGACATTATTTGTCAATCCTTGTAAAAATTTTGGGGAGTTATCGATTCACAATGTTGCAATTACTGACACTTACCAAGCGAATTCTTACCCAAATTTCAATCATACATTATTCCATGACAAGTTGTCGACAAAAAATGTAGTTTTGGCCAATGGATGAACTCATCCATCATCCATGACAAGATTTGTTCACTTATTCATAAGAAGTGTCATTCGAAAAGTTACCATAGTGACATTTAATACCATATAACTCTAAACCTCACCCCACTAGGCTCCTCTACAATTTGGGTGGGTTTGTCCTTATTCACACTTCAATCTGGTTGGCAATTGACCTACATGGAAACTCACCTTAATTACATTTGTTCACTACTCTTAGTGGCCCATACTATTTGTTATCAAGCAACTTAAATAATTTTGGAAGGACCAGGCAACACCAAATTAAATGGCATAGGACACTTGCTACCACATGACAAGTCCCAGAAGTGACTGTACACTATTTTGCCCAACAGTGTGGGTTATCATTCGGAGTTACATGTTGTTATAACTTTCTACCAAATATCATATTCTTTCTTGCATACTACCTACATTAAATACGATATTTGGTGTCACTTACTATTTCGAACTACAATGTACGCAATGCTAGATCCATTTACTGTACATCTCATATTTTGCCGACAAATGTTAAATTGGTAGTTTGGATATTGACAACTTTACTTGGTAAACATTTATTCCAACAGTAAAAAGATATAGCACCATGTAAGTTCAAATAGTAAGTCACACTAAATATCATATTTGGTGTATTTATGTTACTTGCTTAAGATTTGATACTCTTAAGTAAAGTGTTCCAGCAATGCGAAACTCCAAGCGGCAACCCACACTAATTAAACTAATTAGTGTAATCAACTTGGCACATCAATTTTATTGCCACACAAAATCAAATATATACAACAGTGACCTAGTGCGCCACACAATTTAATTGCACATTCACATTCACCCCACAAAATCTCGTGCACAAAGCCTCAATAATAGGAGTGATGCACACATGTTGACCTTGCCATTCACATACACATAAAAATATCTGCGACCTCCTTCATCTTTCCTCTACTTCCTTTGCTGAATTTCAGACCAATCGCAGATTTTGTGTACCTAAAAATGCATTATAAGCCCAACGTACCCATGTACACCTCCATCCTTAGTGTGGATGTATGAGTGGACTTCACATTTGATAAAATGTCCATTTAAGATTTTACTCTTCAATACCAAGATTGCACCTTTTCAATGAGACAAAATGGACATCTTCAAACCCACTCAGCACTATCCATTTGAGGGACCCTATTTAAAGATATTGAGCATTCAGCTTTGAAAATCCAAACTCAAATCACATGAGGTCTGGAATTGGTAAACTCACTTACATTAGCCTCTTTGTGAATTAGGTATTTGATCCAGTCTGTATCTCTCACAAAATACCTCTAAGCATGTGAACTGCTGAAAGTATTCATTTCAGTCCTACATAGCTTATAACTACAATAACTCAATTGGTGTTGAAAAACATCATTTCCACTCAATCAGCAAGCCCCACCAAACAATGAACAGGGAGAACCAAGCGCAAGTTACAAATGAACCAGTTTGGTTTGAGAAATAACCTGTTGAAGTTCAAAACTTCACGAAAATTACTGAGCACTGTAGATGAATCTATGGAATATACCTCTCAAATTAATAACGAAAAACCAAAAAGATGTCAATATGGAACATGTTCGATTTGGAAACACTAGGATCTTGACAGATTATGCCCAAGAATCTCCCCAGACACTGCCACCAAAAACTGACCAATCCACATAAGGTTCAAGGCTTGCATATGTCAATAGTGTAGTTACCCACCCAATAGGTTCAGAAGTATTCCAACTTTGATTTTTTCCTTGACATGCACACCAAGAATACAAAGACAAATGGAGTTGGATCTGTCTGAAGTGACGATATCTTCATGGCTGGAAGCTGAGAGCAGATTGAATTCTAATCCCGAAAGCCTTCATCCACAACTTTGTTGCGTTATCAAATCAACACGACAAAACCTATGGGTGCAGTTTACATATCTTGAGGGATGGGAGAGAGAGGAGAAAATGATCCTCATGGATGACTTTTTCTGGTCAAAAAATTCATTGACATAACAGAACGACAAACAAACGTGAGCTTATTTCACCGATAAGAATAATCACATCATTGTTTGATCCACATACATCATTTTTCCTTGTCTGAATGAAGTGACAAGACCGGGAATGTCAAAAGGTTCAAGCTTGAAACTTACCTTGAAAAATCCAGAACCTGGGCTTTTGCTTCCTAATATGATGTACGTAACTCTTGGGCATAGAAGGCATCTACAGCTGAGCCGGTTAGCTCTGAATAAGCACAAACTCACATGCCTGCCTTTGCCATCCTCATGCTCTCAAGAAACCTCAATATGAATGTCTTAAGGACAATGTCTTTACAAAGTAAAAGATAACTAGAATTACCAGAGTATCTACCTCACCCCCCTCACTCACTTGTGGTACAAGAAAACAATGCCAAATACAAAAAAAGCGGCCATCGTTGAGAATGAACCTGCATAGTAGGGGAAAGCAGATGGGATGAATCTCTCATACTCATCATGCCTAAATGGTCTGACAGGAATCTGCTTGGCAAGGGAAAGGGTACTGTAACCCAACCGTCTGTACTCCACTTTGAACTGAAATACACCATACACATCTGGAACTTGGAATTGTGTCGAGTACAATCCCTTACCATTGTGAGAAAGGGTCTTCAGCACATAAGGGCTCATCATATAAAACTGAACCTGCACATCATCCGCCTGGTATGGCTGCCATTCCTTTCCAGTCCATTCATAAATCTCCACTGAGTATTCAGCTTGGTCTGTAATGCGGTACATGGCAGGCTCATTAGTTTCTCCAATCTTATGGTGATGCACATTCACGGCCTTGAGGTGACCGCGTTCATGAAACGTCCACTTAGTGAGCTCCACTGCAAATTGCTGGTTCCCAGATTTCTCATGCTTCTTCTTGCTCCCTGCCTCGTGTACAGAGGACTCAAAGAACTTGTTGCTAAATAGCTCCAGGGATCCCGAGATGAAAACCCTAGCATTGTTCCTTGCCTGAACCACAGACACCAGGGATATGCTTGCACCTGTTAGATTAGGGTTATCAGTAATCTCAGCATCGATCTTCCCCGAGAAAGCAGAAGGCGATCCAGACAGAACCTTCACAACCAATTCACTCGAGGGGTTCACAGAATGTGCGAGCCCCCGGAATAGAATAGGTGCAGTGATGCCTTCCTTGCCTAAAAGGACATCAGAATCGATGGCAATGTCAGCTGCAATAAGAGAATGGTCACTTCCGAACTTAGTGATGGCGTATTTCATATGGTCAATCACAACAGCCCTGTCAAACTCATCAAAATCGGCACCACATTCCACGGCAATGTCACGGATGACATCGGATGTCTTCACATCAGCTGCCAGAATTAGGTCATGGCCGGAGTCAACAAAGTCCAAGACTGCAGCCACATCCAGATTGCCTCCCAAGCTTTCGACGTTCGGTGCAAACAAGATGAGGAAATCGTAGTGATACTCTCCGTATGATTGGAGTGCCAATGAGGAATCGTCAGCCAATTTGATGTCGAGCTCAAAACCCCTGTCCCGTAGGGTTTGGAAGTAAATTGAGTGGGAAGCCTCCAGAGCCAGATCGTCGACTAAAACGAGCACGCGGCGATCGGTAGGTTGGTCTGGGGAGAAGCTGGAGCAGAGTAGCGGCAGTAGAAGCATCGCCGTTAGGCCGAAGTTCCAGCGCGCGGACGCCATCGTTTCGTTTCGTCGCTGCTCCGATCCGAAAAACTCCCCAATGCGCTGCAAACCCTCCAAAACCTAGCTCCACCCCAAGACACACGCTCAGCGAGCCCTAACTGACCGGGCGAGCGACGGGGAGAGAGAGAGAGACCGAGACCGGTTGGCCAGGTTGACTGGGTACCAGCCGGTGAACGAGTGACCTCCCAGCCGGTGACTGGCGTGAATGGAAATAAAATAAATGTAATTGAATAGACATTAGACCCACTTACTACTTAGGGCCACTTCACACACGAGACTGAGGGCCCGTGACCATTACACTTCAAGCACTCTCATTGGTGGGAAAGGCGGAGCAGGTCCAAGTTCGCTTGAGGGACCAACGGAGTATGTGAATGCAAGATGGTTGTAAAGTCTACATGGATTCCTACATGGCATCGAATGGATCATGTTCCATGGTCACTTGGATTATTTTCAAAACCAACCTCTTGGAGGTTGGCCTAACACAAACCCAAGAGATCATGGCACTCCAAACACTCACAACCGTTGATTTATTTTATTTTATCATGTGTGAGGACCTGTGTGAACAGACATTCATTGAAATAGCATCTGGTTGAGGGTCCGGTCACATATGACTTCACACTACAGTTGAGGATCCGTGACCACACTATATGATTTTGGAGGTGTGTTGAGACGGCCTTTGGACACTTTCTTTTGGGCGCTCACAATTTCATGGTCACGGCACTTGGCTTGTGTGTGAAGTGGCCCTTAGCATTCTAGAACATGGGCCAATTGTTCGCTTGGGTATCCCATATTTTACGGTGTGCAGTTTAGATGGGGTCGACACAATCATTTTGGAACCAAATTATGTTAATATAACTCAATGAAGGTAAGTGTATTAATCTGAAAAAACTACTCAATGCGCTACAAATCCTGCAAACCTTAGGGCCACTTCACACACAAGCCAAGAGCCGTGACCATGAAATTGTGAGAGCTGAGAAGAAAGTGTCCAAATGGCGTCCCAACACACTTCCAAAATCACAAAGTGTGGTCATGGACCCTCAAGTATAATGTGAAGTCATATGAGACCGGGCCCTCACCCAAATCCTATTTCAGTGAATGTTTATTCATGTGGGGTCCTCACACATGACAGAATATAATAAATCAATGGTGATGATCATTCAGAGTGCCTTGGTCTCCCATATTTATGTTAAGCTTACCTCCAAGAGGTGGTTTTTGAAAATAGTCCAAATGACCATGAGACGTGCTCCATTTGATGCCACGTATGACTCCATGTACACTTTACATTCATTTTGCATTCACATACTATGATGGTCCCTCAAGCGTAGTGTGAAGTGAACTTGGACCAGCTCCGCCTTTTCCACCAATGAGAGTGCTTGAAATGCAATGGTCATGGGCCCTCAGCCTTGTGTGTGAAGTGGCCCTTGGCACCAAACCAACACACACATACACGCTCAACGAGACCTTGTCACCATACCAACCTAATTGACCTTATGGTTGAGGGAGAGAAGGAACACCAATTGGCCAATTTAACTGGGGCTCTGGTTCATGAACAAGTGACCTTCTAATCGGTGACCATGAAATGATATTAAATGTAATGATAGTTAAGGGCAAGGTTAGTGACCTTGCACATGCATCTCCATTTGCACTTTTTCATCCGCAATGCGGATGCAGATGCATGATACTGGCCGAGTCACCTTGCTATACCCTAAAAGTGGATGTAAAATAATACATGAAGTGCAGAACTCCCTGCATTTCGGCGAGATATGCAGGGAGCCTACTATCAGCTAAGGACAAACAACTTCATGGCAGTTTTTAACTAAATACAACTCAATATGGTAGGGCTGCAGAAAACTACAAATCATTTTAGAGGAAATCCACGAGGTAGGAAGGTAGAATGAGTGGCAGTTTTGCCTACGTCTGCATCTGCATTTTGGGTGGAGGCCACTTTTCATTCCCGGATGTAGATGGAGATCCAGGAACGACTGGGCTTGCTCTAAGCATTTGAGAGGTCCGTTGCACGAAAATGAGTATTTGAGTTGAATACTATCAATTTTAGCCAATTATGTCAAAAGCAACCCTATGTAAATTTGATACAACTTTGGTTGATAAGTTCTTTATCATGACTTCATGTAAGACAACTTGAAATCAATAAAGGTTTTTTTTTTTTTTTTTTTTTTCCCCCAGTTGCATGCATGGATACAACTACTTGTGGGAGTATGCACGATATTTGCAGTTCGAACTAAAAGTGGATTGATGTGGGAGGGAAGATTTATGAATACAAATACAACATCGGGTGGGCTTGTTGTAACCCTTGAGAGCAAGGCTACCCCAAACTCAACCCAAATTCCACATGTAGACAACCCTACTACTACTACTTCTAGGAGGATTGGCATGTACTTAAAAAACCCACTAGAGTGATTTTATATATTTATAGTCTTTAATGTGTATGTTTCAAAAAATGTTTTAATTACAATTATCCCATGTTTTTTTTTTGTTTTGAAACTCAGTCTCCCTCAACAACAATTAGTGTGTCGTTGTTGCTAATTCTAATATTAGCATAACATTATAATACAACGTAGGGAGTTGGTTCCTTTTCTAGAAGGGGACAACTACAACAGGTCCCAACAAAGCCCACAAATCCAATAGTGCATGTATTTTTGGGATGTCATCAGTCGACTGCCCAACCGTTGTTGGGCCCCACGCAACAAACAAATTGGTTAAAACTATTTACTAAAAAGCGACTCAGTTTTTGGTAACAGTAGCCCGCGTATATATTTGCCTGCCCAAAGTGAACAATAATGAGGCTAAACATTGTTCAATTTGCAAGGGCATGACATGATTCTCACAAGATTCTTAACACTAGGAGTGCAACACCATAGTGTTGAGTAATGTTATGTAATGGAGTGACGTCTTTTCCAATACCCAACAACATTATGTAACTTAAAAGAGAAACTACAGTCTCCGGAGGAGACCGAAGTGAATTAAGTGTCTGTTCAATCCACCCCCAATCCGATGCCCACAGGACAAAGGTATGGAAGTAAGGATCTACTCCCCCCTTTCGAGAGTAGACACTATGGTGACACACTAAACTAGTTCCTAGCTAGCCACTAGTGCCTTGAGGATACCGGACATGGAATCCCCCCAATGGGCTTTGAGGTACCCATACAACAAGGTCCAAGGACCCCCCACCATAGTTGGGTGGACTAAGGTGGTGAGCACCACGCCAGCATGGGGAATAGAACCCACAACCTCCTCATTGGGAGCCATGACCCCTAACCACCAAGCCAAGCCCGTGGTGCCTTTATGTAACTTACATTTATAGTCGATCGCACTAAACCTTGTGTGGCTCTAGTTTATATGAAAAAACATATTCATTTATTCCGTGACAAAATGCACAAGAAAGTCATACTACAATTTGGCACAAGGCAATGGTTGTGAATTAGTGTGGTAGGTTGTATGAGTGGGTTGATTCAATCTTTTTACTCGAGATCGAAATGGTGTTGCTCAAACTATGGGAGTTGCAAGCGACCCATAAGAACACGAGGTTGGGCATTCCACTCAATAAACACCCTTTAACCACATCGCGCGCTTACCAAGTTAATTCGTCACCTTGAAGTGTTAATCTTGTTTGGTTCTAACTTACTCTAAAGACAGTTAACAATTAATTATGCCCCCTTCCCACTTGACTTTAGCTTAGCCTGAAAGTTGGTTCTAAAAAACACGGCCTTCACACCATCGACACTATCTAGTCCCGAGCCCAGTTGGCAAATGATGTGGCATGGTTTAAAAGTGGAGGTTTTGAAGCCTCCAGCACCGACCCTCCCATCGGTACCCAAGTTAGACATGAGACAACAATGTAGGACCTCTAAAAACACTACAACAGAACACGTCTTTTACAACTGGGTTTTTCAACTTCTACAAGTGAAAAAACCTGGACTTTACTGACATGGAAAACGACCAGTGGCTTCGGACAAGAAGTAAAGTGTGGTCATAGTTATGTCGGGCAGGACATTCCCAATGGACACGTTTCCAATGGCAGTGAAGTTTGGGATGCTCCAGTGCTTTACTTCTTAAAGTTGTGTCCTACTTCACTACACCTCGTCAATATAAGTAAGATAAGACACACGTTCATATAACTAGGTCAGTGGACTCATGGCACTGGCACCAGTCATGTATGGTGTTTGCACTTCACTACACAACGTCATAACATGTAAAATGCATATACATACATTCCAAATTACTAGTCAACGTTAACAACGTGGTTGAAACAAATAAGTTTTCACGTGACGATGATTAGTTGAATTAATTTTCACACATTACTGTTTCCCGTAATCGCGGGCAACAAAGCGGGAAGTCAATAACGTTGCGTAGTAAACATCTCTGACTTCTAATAGTAAATAAATACAACAAATGCATTTTTTTTACTACATGTCGTGATATCTACTTCACTGAATGGAGTAATGTTTACATCAACCAGTGATTTATGGCCTATGTTGTGAGGTCATGTAGTTGTTGTATGTCTTTGTTACGTATTACTAGTAGTGAAGTGTATATGACTTTGCCAAGTCATATGTTTTTAATGCAAATGATTGCGTTTACTGTATCGAGTAACATGGGGTTCACTTGACATAGTGATATGTTCTTGGCATACACATTATATTGCTACTGGTCATACTAGACAATAACTTTGCGTAGTAAGCGTCCGTGACTGGTAGGAGTGAATAAATATGGAAATAACATATATTTATTACTTGAAGAAGTAATATCTACTTTACTATGTAAAGTATTGTTGACAACAAACTTTGGTGTTTTTCCTACGTTGTGAGGTCATGTGGTCTTCATATATCTTTAGGGTTTATTACTAGTAGTAAAGTTCATGTCCACTTTGCTAAATGTCATATTTATGATGCAAATGATTGCGTTTACTGCAACTAGTAACATGAGGATGACTAAACAAGGTCATATGTTTGTGGCATATACCATATATTTCCATTTATCATACAAAATACAGTCACCTACGAAATGCAGTCACACAAACATGGTAATGATGTTAAAAAACCAAATCATATTTATACAATAGTATGTCATGAGTGTTTTACAAATCGCTACTAACAATGGTAAGCACTAAACTCCAAAGGGGTAAATATCTAAAAATCAACATAGGTCTACAAATCCACTCCACACTCACGTATCTGCACACAACCTTACACAGTCACATGTCCAAATAATGAAATGGCCCTTTGTTTGGCCTTCGTGGCAAGGGGAGATTTACCACCCCGACGCTTATCTACCAATTCTTTGTCTTTTTTTTTCTCCATCTTCTTGGAGCCATTTTTTGATGGGCTAGACCTCAATTTCTCTACAATGTTTATTCAACCATTTTAGCCTTACATTGATTAATACATTGTAAACTGATGTAGAAAATGACATTAATGTTAGTTCTACCGAACATGGCCGAAAGTTCCTCCTTTCCTATCAACTGATCCAATATTGGCAAATTCAACCAAATTGAAACAAAGACTTGGTTTGAGCAACTGTGGGATGGTACCTAGGTTTAGAATTTCCTACAACTGGTTCTTGGTATGCATCACTTTCTACATAAATGTATATATCTTGAAATGCATCTCAAATGTTTAAATACTCCACGGCTTTACAGCTATCACATTACTGCTTATAGTAATATATAACAACTATGTTGCAGGCCAATAACTATACGTAGTAAGCGTCAGTGACTACGGGTTGTAAAAAAATACGACAATGACCGTTATTGCATACTGGCTACAGTGATACTTCACCATGTGGAATTATATTTACACAACAATATAACTTAGCATAAACACTCCGAATAATGCAACCCTCCTTCGTGAGAATGTAATATTTTTGCAGCATTACACCGGCCTCCAAAGTTAATTTCTCGCCTTCACTCAGACGTATACGTTTTGGTTTAGGTCCCCTCTTTCACATACACACACACACACATTTTCATTCATACAAATATACACATACCTTTGTCAATGCATTTGATGTAGACATTAGGTTACACATTCCAAACCCTAATCTTTTGATTATTTCTCATATCCACACTAACAATCTTCTCATTACATTCACATATATATTCACTCTCACATACATACACACACATTTTCATTCATACAAATATACACATACTTTTGTCAATGCATTTGATGAAGACATTAGGTTACACATTCCAAATCCTAACCTTTGGATTATTTGTCATATCCACACTAACAATCTTATCATTACACTCACATATATATTTACACACACACACCCACATATTTTCGTTCATACAAATATACACATACCTTTATCAATACATTTGGTGAAAACATTAGGTTATACATTCCAATCCCTAACTTTTGGATTATTTCTCGTATGCACACTAACAATCTTATCATTACACTTACATATATATTCACACACACACACACACATATTTTCATTCATACAAATATACACATACCTTTTTAAATGCATTTGGTGAAGACATTAGGTTACACATTCCAATCTTTAACTTTTAGATTATTTCTCATATGCACACTAACAATCTTATCATTACACTCACATATATATTCACACACACACACACATATTTTCATTCATACAAATATACACATACCTTTGTCCATGCATTTGGTGAAGAGATTAGGTTATACATTTCAAACCCTAACCTTTGGATTATTTTTCATATCCACACTAACAATCTTATCATTACACTCACATATATATTCACACACACACACACACACACACACACACACACACACACACACACACACACACACACACACACACACACACACACACACATTTCCATTCATATAAATATATAAACATACATTTGTCATTGGATTTGGTGAAGACATGGGGTTGCATACTCCAAGTTCCTTGTTTTTTATTTATCTTTTATATCCACACTAGCACTATCATACTCATTTATTTCCTCACACATTTATGATAAATCCTAATATTACAAATATTGGGTTTCACACTCTAAGTTCCTCACTTTTGGCTTGTCTCTCATATCCACACTTACACTTCCATTCTCACACTCACAACTACATTTTTACTCCTACCCAGATACACATTCTTACACTAACACACACATTGTCACATATTCTCATTCACACTCTCACATTCTCATACTCACACACATACATTGTCATTCACACTCTCAAACACATTCTCATTCATACTTTCACATACTCCCTCACACCCACACACACTCATACACTTATACACACTAACACTCACACACACATCCTCACACTCACACACTCATACACACTAACAATCACACACACATCCTCACTCTCACACTCAAACACTTATATAAAACCCTAAAACTATTGATATATTGTGTGAACACAAATTTTCGAATTTTTTAGATTTTTTTGGAATTTTCGGGCATTCATTATAAAAAAATTTGGGAAGGGGGGATCAATATTTTTTTTTAAGTGGCATCTCGGATCCGAGATGTCACTTTCAAAATGATAATCAATCCCCCTTGCCCATAAGGTTTCATAACCAATTTTTAAAAATCCATAATTATTGAGCTAATGTGGGAGGACAAATTTCTAAATTTTGTGGAATTGTTTTGAACAAACTATGAAGCTTCCGGGCAAAGGAGATTATTTGTCCTTTTGAAAGGGGCATTTCGGATCCGAGATGCCACATTAAAAAATAAAAATAACATCTACCTCCCATAAACGTTTACAAACAATTCGAAGAAATTTCAAAAAAATCCAAAAAAAACCACACAATCCGAAACTATTGATATATTGTATGAAGACAATTTTTGGAATTTTTTGCGAATTGTTTAGAATTTTTTGGAATTTTCAGGCATTAGTTATGAAACTTTATGGGAAGGGGGAACAATATATTTTCTAAAGTGGCATCTCGGATCACTAGTGGAAGTGTGCAGCTCGTCACTCGACTTAGAGTATTGCGACTCGGATGGTGATTGACTCCCCGTCCGAGCAAGAAGTTGTATAAATGAAACTTAGGTGGGTATATATTTAAGTTCAATTATATACATATTCAATTAGTCTCTTGGCAATAGTCAATTTCAAATTTCCTCCCCAATTTCCCCCCTATATTCCCTAAAATATCAATCAATTAATTATTCAATAAATAAACATGGACCATTCCCAATTTTCATCACCGTTCATACTATAACACACAAAGTACTTAATTTTGACCAAAATCTGTCATTATTAAATAAATACTCCAAACCATAATACTAGATAATGAGCCATGGGGCAAAAACACAAGCGACCCGTCTAGGGCAGCCTGAATTTTCAAGGGTTGCCCAAAAAAAGGAAAAAAATGGTCCTCGTCAGAATGTGACTGAAAAATATGACTCACATAAAAATGTAGATAAACCAGGCAGATAAACCGGATAATCATTTTGGGACAAGAAAAAAAATCCAGGAGATAAGACAATCATTTTGAAACGGAGGAAGTATGAAATATGTTAACATTCTACAATGTCCAAATAATCCATTTTGAACCGTGTTGGTAAATCTTTTTGATTGAGACATACAATGAACAGTTATAGCATGCTTAGACTAAAACATAACACTAAATATTGTAAAGAGTGTAGTGAGAAACCAAGATTTTGTACCCTTTTTCATATCAAGAGTCCCAAGAGGTCATGCCCTAAGCCATGTTAAAGTGGCATGTTCATGAAGTGCAATTTTTGATATGTTAAATAGCTTAATGTAATTTGAGATTTGGCTCAAATGCATCATAACTTGGATGAACTTGCATTGCATCCGAATATATACTTAAGGGCCGGTTTAGACATAGACCAAGAGCTGTGACCATGAAAACCTATGGGCCCTTGAAAATCATCCAAAGGCCTTACCTTTGGGAAATAGAAATCCAAGTTTGCAATCGATGGGTCTTTAAGGTTTGTGTAAAGTAAAATCGGACAATGTTGAGGGACCGCAACAAATTTATATGAACAATCCAAATTAGTAGATAGTCCAGCCCACCATGGCAATATATTATTTATAAGAGGCAATGGCATTTTAAATGAACTAGTCAAATAATGTGTATATTACTATTTAAGGGCCCCGAGCTCTAGTGTAAAGTGGCCCTTAGTATATTAATCAACAATGTCACATATAAAGACTCTATATGTATATTTTCTCCTCCAAGAAGACTAGTACCAAGGATAGCCCTAAACTCATAATTGTTTTAGGAAAGTGGATTCTAAGACTTGGTGAGGCTTAGGCTTCGTAGCATCTATGTAGACAATCATTTCAGACTGCATAATAATTCATTGTGTTGTCACCTTCCTCATGAATGAGTTTACCTAAACCTCACAAATTTGTAGCCCTTGGTGAGGGCTTGTAGAAACTATATGTATGAGTCATACACTGAGCCCCTTTGACCTTTGAAGTGGACACTTAGTCCTCGCCCCAACACAACTTAGGGAACAAAGCAACATCAAGTAATAAAGGAAAGCAAACCTAATTTGGATACTTAACATGGTATTCGTGAAAACATCACATGGCACATAAAAATGTCCTATATGTCATTTTCTTGAAGGCCGGCTTGAATCGGTCTTTGGAGGCAACTTTTGCCAACAACAAAGTTTTTGCCAACTACAACTTTTTCCAAAGTTCAAGTGCATTTCACAAGCCTCGAAACTGAGTCGGCCTTGAAAAAAACCCATCACATGTGAATGTGGTGTTTTCACGAGTACTATGTTACTTATCTTAATTGAACACACATAATTGATGATGTGTTGTTTGGAGTGGGAGGGGGTGGGGCGGGGGGGGGGGATATATGATCACTTAAGTAGAGAGTAAACCTTCAATTTGGTAATGGATAAGATATTCATACCAACTTTACATATTAAGGGGGAAATGGCTATGGCCTTAATTTGGTTATGCTAACCATCATGGGTGTATAGAAATACCTTATTGTGTATAAATATGTACATTCCATTATGAATTTAAAAAAAAATACGGGTCATTTTTTGTGAGTATTTTGTCTAAAACCCTAAAACACACGACAATTGGACTTAACATTCTCTCCATGTGGACCACTTCACTACCCACAGTCATGCACGTTCTACTGGACGTTCCCATACACATTTACAAGAGCGTTCCCCACTGAATTGTTGTCCCACTTCACTACTATGACTCCGCAAAGTTAATTCGGACATCAAATGAGCCCAGGTGGATTTCTATAATTCCTCCAATCACTGTTTATAGTAGTAAAAGACATGTAGTGAAGTGGGTGTTGGAATAAAAGACATGTTTTGTTGTAGTGAAGTGTCGCCTCCCGCCCTTGTGATTGGTTGCTTTTAATCTTAGATTCGAGGGCACGAGAAGCTGCATTAACAAAAACCGATGATAAGATAGATGATTAGGAAGGCATTTGGGGATGGGACAAAAACTATCCCACGTTCATTGCTCAATAAATTAAACAATGAAACATGTGTGAAACCTACTTAACTAAAACCTACTCGAAAATCTCTGGAGTTAGTTCTTATAGGTGCATTGGGATAGCCATACGCATCTGTTATAACCGAGGGAGTTGTACCCGATTTTTAGGAAAAACTTTGGTTATTTGGTAAAGTCATGTGGGAAGGGGCATTAGCCTATGAGGTGTAATCCTTGACCCCGGTAGCTTTGATACAAGTTGAGTGAGATGTTTGGGATAAGGTGAAGGCTTGCCTCTTACTATGGCCCAACCCCAATCCTGATGTGTTTTTTGTGTCTAATATATATATATATGTATGTATGTATGTATGTATATTCTATGAGTGGTCAAAGTTGGGCACAACACCTTTAGTAGGATAGCCAATAATTTACAATTTGACAAATAAGATTCATTATTTATTATTTATTAAAATTTCCCCCTTGCAAACACCATTACATGTTATGCTTATGTATTGACATGTAATGCTACTAACATAGTGTCTACACCTTGCAAAGGTTTTTGGATGTGGCCACGGTTGTTTTATGAGTATACATTCAATTCCCTCCATCCTCCTTCCAAGACCATGGTTCTTCTTCTTCTTAGAGACAACTTATGACCAAAACAATTAACTCAAAATAATTGATATTTCATTTTTTGAATACATTCATACTACTACAAGCAACCAATAAATCCAACTTTTGTGATAAAATGGAGTTTCAATTGATAATTGGGGAGAATACATATTATGGATTTGGAATGATGAACGTGCATGCATTTATTTTCTAAACCAAGAGTAAGCTACTAATATACATTTGTTATGTAGTTTTTTTTTTTTTTGGCCAAAGTCAAGCGCCTCCTATTCATTTCACAAAAGTGGACTTCTAACAAAGTGACGTTTTGAGCAACTTTAAGGGATATGCTATTATATGACACTTTGTATCGTTCAATTCCTAAACGCATTTGGGGACATGCAATACGATCCCAAGTTACATGCAAACCTTCATTTTATAAAGGTGATATATCCAAAATGGCACATATTTTGGTCAAAAGCTACAGTTGGCAATGAGCATTCTCTCCTCATACATTGGAAAAAATATTCAATGAGTGGTTCAAGGATTTTCTTTAGTTGGGAAGGGTTACATTGTGTGATAAGGTCATGTTCCTAGACTAGCACTAATAAGGAGGTCAACAAATTGTGTAGAGTCACCTTATTAAACCAATGGCGGTGTAGGTTGGGTTATTTTTTGAGGTTTCATATTTCATAATATTGGTCTTGGCCAATCGAGTTGAAATTTTGTATGATTCCAACAATTGGCATTTGAAAAACATCCATAATTGGAGATTTTCCTAAAATGACATTTCCATTGTCCATCCATTTAGTTGAAGTCATGGGCATATTGAAGGGCAACGTTTAGGTTAAAGGCATTGCCAACTGTAACATGGGCCATTTTTGGCACATGTTGACTAGAACTAAGATAACGGTAGTCTAGATTGAATTTAAAGTATAAGGATAGAGTTCATTACATTTGCTAATAATGAACATGCTTTTAATTTAGTTAAACTTACGACAACCATGCATGGTGGGGAGGTATATAAAGGCGGACATTAAGTTCTCCAATACGAACTATGGGGGGTGTCAGATCCGGGCAGGGGCAGCCTCCAAGAATTTTTTTGAACCCGACCGAAAACTGCTGCCCGCCCCGCCCAACTTCGAAAAAAATATTGCCCTTGCATTCTTGAAGGCCGCTTGACTACAAATCCCATGTTGAGTGCACTTCGCCTTCAAGGTCTAAAATCCAATATATATGTGCACTTCTAATTAACAAATAAGCAATTCATTAGGATTTCATTCCGGAAATGAAGCCATCAATGAAGCATGTAATTAACTTGGAGGTCAAATAAAATTACAAAATCCTCATTAAGATTGAGGTTATAATTTTTATGACTTTCCATTTGAAATTGTCTTTGTCATTCTAAAATGACACTTGAATTTAGTGTGCTGATTTAGTATGTATATTTTATAATATTTTAGTAACGCCGCCTACTTTTACAAGTATTCGTACACAATTGCCCTAAGAAGTTTAATTCCACTATTGACAAAGTGGAAAAAAACTTTTAGATCCTCAGCAGAAAGATTGTGGGCAATATGTAGAGATGGAAAGAAAATCAAAATTATATGTTTTGGATTATCTTGTTCAAATCGTAGAGGCTAAGATAGGCAAGGCATTTGACTTTGTATTTGATTCTTTGAACTTTGGTAGGATTAAAGTAAGCCGATTTTTTCATCTTTGAAACCCACTACATACATTTTTTTGTGAAGATTCCAAGGTTTTCGGTCATTGTTTACTTATTGATTCATATTCCGAAAGCCTAGCCAAGTATGTAAGTGCTTATGTAAAAGGTAAAAGCAAAAAAACAACCCTTTCAGACTAGCGCTTGCATTTTAATGGAAAAAGGGTAAAGGCCACAATAGATTATTGTCAAGATTTTAATTATGACATGAGGGTAAACACACTTATGTAGATTCTTTTGGATTGACAAGGAAAATCATATGGCAAGTGTATAATGATCCACCTCAACCTAGACTCTTGAATTCTATTTTGACGAATGGTCAAACTATGTAATTTTCATGGAAAGTATGTAAAATAGATGGGCATATTTTAGTATATACCGCTGCTAGTCATTGTTATTTGAGTTCATCATATGTCAAACGCATTGGTTTGCATGTGAAAATAATAATGGTAAAGAGGTATTTGGAATGAATTGGAAGTTCAAATGAAGGGGACCGTCAATGTGCATGTGAAAATTTGACAATACTAATCTCAAGTATTTTCTTTGGTTATCAAATTAAGTGATGGCTTTTACTTGATTTTGGGAGATAATTGGTTGAATAAGCATAGAGCCCACATTGATTATGATTTTAAAGCTTGTATATTGCATAAAGGCAATAATAAAATTACAATTCAAAATGTGGTAACAAGCACGAAGAAGTCCATGCCTCAAGGCAACATGTTATCAACTTTGCAATTTAAGAGAGCAATAAATAAAGGTTGTACACCTTTACTCATTCATTTGAAAAAGATACACAATAAAGAATCATACTCAATGTTGGAAAATAACCTTGTAGGGCATTCAATAAAGAGAGAGATGGCCCATACTATACCATTAGAACAAGGTCATAAATCACCTTTTAGACTTATTTATAGACTCAATCCTTTGGAGATTGAAGAAGCCAAAAGAAAAATTACAAAATATATCCACATAAGGTGGATGGAACCAAGTTCCTCACCTTATGAATCACCAATCTTATTTGTTAAAAAGAAAAATGGTGGGCTGAGAACGGTGATAGCTTATAGAAATTTGAATAAACTAACCATAAAGAAGTGACATCCATTGCCAAAAATTGACGATCTATTTGATCAATTGATTGGATCTCGTGTGTTTAGTTCATTACGTTTGGCTCAAAGTTATCATCAAATTCGAATATTAGAGGAAGATGTATGTAAGACTGCATTTAGAGTACTTTTTGGCCATTATCAATCCAAAGTTTGGAGTTTTGGATTGACTAATGCAAATGTAACTTTTCAAGGGATAATGAATAGAAATTTTCAACAAAATTTGGCAAAGTTGGTTTTGGTATATCTTGATGACATTTTGGTGTTTTCAAATACACAAGTAGAAACCTTGAACATTTACGCAAAGTATTCAATATAGTACACTAGTTAAATTAAATGCTAAGTTGACTAAATGTCATTTTGCAAAGACAAAGTTAGAATACCTTGGCTATGTGGTGGGTAAGGATGGAATTAAAATTGACCATCGAAAAATTGATATCGTGACTAGACGGGCAAGGTCCAACGATGAAAGTCAATTGTGTTCATTCTTGGATGTTAGTAATTATTTCTATCGATTTATTTAAGGTTATTCAACCTTAGTCGTTTCTTTGACTCGTTTAACAGTAAAAGATATGAAGTACATTTGGACTGATCAATGTCTAGAGTCTTTTGAAGGGGTTAGGTATGTATTAGCTCACGCGTCCACTCTAAGTTTACCAACATTTGGTGAAAGATTTAAAGTCATATGTGATGTTTCCTTGTTGGGTATAGGGGCAATTAATTTATGGAAAGGTAGACCAATTGCGCTTGAAAGCTGCAAACTTACACATACCGAAAGAAATTATACCACATGTGAACAATAATTAATAACCGTTGTGCATGCCTTATGAACATGGCGTTGTTATTTGCAAGGTTCATAATGTGTAGTGATTATAGATCACAATCCATTAACCTATCTAAAGTCACAACATAATTTGTCAAGGCATTAGGCTTGGTGGTTAGAGTATTTGGAGCAAACTTTCATTATCGATGGGAGAAACAATGTCGCCGATTTATTAAGCATGAACCCATTAGATGAAAAACGGGTCAGGTTAGCAACACTGACAAAAAGCGTTTCAAGTCATAGCTTCCAACCAGTGGTGGCCGACATTGGGAGGAATGCTTCCATGAAGATGACTAACACTAGAAAAAAATCCCCCTGGGTTCGACCATGATTTTTTTTAATAAGATCATTGCATGATATGCTTTAGACATGTGGTTTAAGGACCCAGTTAGTTTAGCAAAATTGGTCTTCAAAGATGTCATTTGGTGGTGCCAAGATGCAATTGCGGTACATGTTGTGGGTTTTCTTGGTAAAGATATATCCTTTGAATGTCAGAATATTTTTTATAGTGGACATATGGGTATTACAAAGATCTTGAAACAAGTTGAGACCAATTTTGGGTGGCCAAAATTGAGGAATGATGTCAAGACTTATGTGAATATATGTGACGTAGTAAAACCTCTACTACAAGGATGGCATGATTATTCGAACCCTTAGAAATTCCTGAAGGGAAGTGAGAATGTGTTAGCCTTTATTTTATCACTGGACTAACTCCCACAAAAAATGGCATGATGCAATATTGGTGTGTGTGGATAAATTGAGCAAGATGGCTCATTTTATAGCCACAGTGACCACAAATACTGCAGAAGAAACATCGAGATTATTCATGGACTTTGTGTATAAGCATCATGGTCTTCGTAGAAAACTAGTTAGTGATCGAGATACTCGATTTACTAGTCGGTTTTGGGTTGCACTTGTAATGTTTTGGACAAAAAACAAACTATGTCTACAATTTCTCATTCTCAAACAAATGGGCAAATGGAGAGAGTTAATAGGGTTCTAGAAAATATCCTAAGGCATTATGTTAGTCCAACTCAAGATGATTGAGATATTTATTAATCCTTGATTGAGTTTGCATATAACAATGCTTGGCAATAATCAATTCAAACCACTCATTTTATGATGAATCATGGTCAGCATCCCTTGACATCTTTGAATATCGGGATCAACATGTGTCATGTCTCTGTCGCAAAGGACTTAGTCCAATCCATATCTAGTATTATGGAAGAGGCTAAGAAGCATTTGCTAACAACACAAAATAAACATAAATCCTATGTTGATATAAGAGACGTGAAATCTCTTTTGATGTTGGAACCCATGTGTTGTTGAGTACATCTAACATTAAGTTAAAGATGTCAGAAGCAAAGAAGTTGCTACCTAAATGGATTGGTCTTTTTAAGGTATTAGAAAGGGTGGGCAAAATGGCTTACAAATTAGAATTGCCAAAAACATTGAAAATACATGATGTATTTTATATTTCACTTCTAAAGCCATATAAAACTTCTGGCAAAATACAACCTCCGCCACCACCAATCCTAGAAGATGATGAATTGATGTTTGATGTTGAACGCATTCTTACACATGAGGTAAGAGGTAGTCGTATAATGCCTCAAAAAATTTACCTCGTTAAATGGCTTGGATATGGACTTGAACATAATTATTGGGAGCCATAAAAGAATTTGAGTTCATAAGTGCTCAAAGAATATTGGGATAGTGTGGCATGTTCTCATGAACGGTTAACACAAAATAAAGGTGGTGAGAGTGTTAGTATGTCCAATAAGATCAATAGAAGAAGCAATCATACTCTAAAGCGAGCCGAAAGAGGAGTATAACACGGGTCATTATTGGTACATGTTGACTAGAACTAAGATAATGATAGTCTAGAACGAGTTTAAAGTAAAATCATAGAGTTCATTGTATTTGCTAATAATAAACATTGTTTTATTTTAGTTAACTTAAGACAACCGGGCATGGCGGGGAGGTATATAATTAGGGTTATTGCATAAGAGTAAGGGTTCTTTTATCTTATCTTGTGATTGAGTGGTTCATGCCAAAGAAATTTCCAACAAATAATTAAAATTTTGTTACACCAACATTCAGTCGCTTCACATTATATTTATTTATTTATTTACTAATAGTAGTATGTTATAGTGAAGCAGTATTGAGGTAAACAAAAGATTCCCCATAATGTTTTCAATATTCATTGATTTGATGGAGAAGTTGTCATTTTTCCACTTTCCAAAAAAGTTGCCAATGATGCCTATTTTACAATACCTTCTATAAAATTGTCATAATTCACCTAAGTATGATACGTGAACAACCAAAAAAAATTTGTGAATTTCAAAGACTACGAAAAAGTCACATCCTTACATTTGAGCTCAAGTAACATGTGTGGAATGCTTTTAAGAATAGCATAAATCTAAGTTAGAGTTCACCCATTCTCACCCCAAAACATCCAAGTGCAGTTAGGGGCTTACCCTTGATTGCATGAGAAGCTGCCTTGGGGCGTTTTATTGCTCAAACTTGAATTCCTCCTTGAGGCGATTTCATTGTTTTTGAGCTCAACTACTGAAATGAGGTATTAGAAATGCACTTCCTATTCCACTTGTTACATGCATTGGAAATATCCAAAATTGGGTCAAAGGTCTTATTGTGACCCGGAGTAACTTAGTGGTCATGTGGAAGGTTAGGCCCCAAATGGGCATCATTTCTTGATTTCCCATTGGTTTGTGTTGGTCCTCCCGAGCTGGTTGTATTTTGGTTCCATTCTCGCAATAAAAATTTCAATATGTGCCAAATAAAATTCCAAAATTAAGCTTTTTATTGCATGAGCAATATTTGTGGGTCCAATAAATAAATCACTCTACGTGGCATGTTCTCCTATTCAATTTTTCATGCCAAGATACTACAACTAAGTTTGACGTTGACTTTATACTTTTATGCACGTGTCAAATAGTTTATGAGTTTTGGTGACTTTTGGGATTCTTGTTGGACTCACCATTATAAATAAATGTGACACACTCGATTGAAGCACTTTTGTTGTTGTGAAATTTATGTGTTTTTAAAGATAAGTTAGTGATATTCTTAGCTTGCAAATTTTAAAATAATAATAAAGAGAGAAAGAAATGGTCATTAAGGAGTGCTAAAATTGAATACATGTGGGAGATATGGTTGAGAGGTCAATGCCATACTTAAATGTAGCCAATTTTCAAAATGAAATTTAAAGATGAAATATACAGTAACAAAGTATATATTCATTGGGTGAAAGTGCCACATATGTTCTTTTAATGTCTCCTTTCGATGGAGGATAAAATAACCGTATAATAAGTGGACTCATGTAGGTAGGTATGGCATTCAATGTGTAGATTGCCATGCATGGATATATGCAAACATCTTCATCACTCCACATAGTTACTAACTCAATTAGCTCAGTCAGTTTTTAAATGGACAACTTATCGCGAAATTGTGATCGTCAGAATACACAAAAATATAATTGTGTGCTTTCTTTATTCCATGTTTCATGCTTCCAGGTTTTCCTATGGATGAAATCGCCAAAGAGACTCCCCAAAATCATAGAAACTGGATGAAAATGCCAAAATTGGATGATAATGTATCATAATCTGTATGCTGCTTCACCATTCTAATGAGAGAGAATTATATATATATAAACATGAATCAGTCGGCCATATATATTTGACATAAACCAGTGGCCTAGGTAGACCTTCAAGTTCACGAGGTAGTAATAACAACATTGAGATTCACCAGCCTATTTATGAGGCATGCCATTATAACCCGGTTTCCGTAAGTTAAAAAAATTGCCGATCTTTATTGCAAGACTTTTGAGTATTTTCGGAACACGAGATGGAAGAAAGTAATTGTATGTCGTGAATGCTGTTTGTAATGGTGTGTGTGTGGGGGGGGGGGGGTGGGGGGGGGGGGGCTGCACCGGCTAAATGCCAAGGGCTGTTTTGCCTATGTGACCAAGGGCCGGGAGGAACAATTAATTTAGGATTTCCGGTGGTCATGGTCAGTAGTCCTTTGTAAAAGGGTGTTCATGAATGTAAGTGTAAAGTGGACTTAGGCTCGACAGAAAGTTTTATTATAAATTTAAAAAAAATAAAAAATTATGTGCTAAATATAAGATGTATTAGAATTACATAACCCTGCAAACAACATATCATATACATTTTTTGACATGGTCATCATACAATTGCGTTGTTAAAATTTATTTGACCACCAAACAATGTTTATTTATGGACATCTAGAGTTCAGGCATGTACTATGGGCCTCTGCCATCCACTTTCATTCAGCTGACCGTAGTGGACTTCGGTTCACATGTGAGCTTACAATAATGCTCAAGGTGAAGCATCCTACATTCATCCCATAATAGCGTCTCTCTCTCTCTCTCTCTCTCTCTCTCTCTCTCTCATGGGTATGTAGGGTTCCATGTCACATTTTCATCCATTTTATGACGTACTTAACCATGGTCACTTCTATTTTAGGTGACCTTGTTTAAACCAAAGTGGGACCACCACTCATTTCTTAACCAATAAGGTATTTTAGGAAGCAATGGTCAAGATCATTGGTCACTGATGCAAGCATACCCTAAGTAAGGTGCTCATACCTATTAATGTGTATTGCCCCCGGTGATCCGAGGGGTAATCTCTTGCTAGCAAAGTGTTTTAAATAGGCGCAAGTCCCTTCGGGTTTTATTTTGATATGAAGGCGAACGATGCTCCAGGGTGACTTCGATCCTTGTAGAAGGTCATTAAGACTTGAGTAGGGAGACAAATTTTCTTGCCCAAGGGTGTTGCCCCTTGTACTGTAATAATATTATATATTTAATAAAATGGGCAACAACCTAAACATGCTCTGAAGATGGCATTCAATTTCAATATGTGAGACTACCATCATCAAGTCAATGAACATTGACCCCCTTTAGAAGAGCCATATGAACTTCAAATTTGAAAAATCGAAATTTCACATTTATGTATTCCAATATGTTTCAACCAAGGGTCAACATCCATCCCATCATTTCATTTTTTTTTAAAACAAGATTTTCACTAGTTGCCCCAACTTGATAACTTCAACTTTGCAACCGATGGATCTTCTAAGACTTGGTTGGAATGATGATATATTTATTCCCACACCTTCATTACGAAGTTGGTTTCTACATGCAAGTGACCGGTCAAAACAAATATTGAGCTCGAATACCCTCAACATCAAGGGTTGTATGAAAATTTCAAGTTCATTGAAATGTACCCCACAAGACAATAATTTCAAGTTCATTGAAATGCACTTGCTTTTTGAATCTCTCAATGACTCTTAATCTTTTAGGTTTGATATATGTTGTTCACATGATGAAATAACCCAACGTTTCTCAATGTATAGTTGAAATTATGATTGATGTTTGATAGAAGATCGAGCAATTCAATGAAAGAACATGCTTCTAGATTGATCGATGGAACTACTGTAGGTTGATAGCCAGTCTGGCACAACTGTACATGTGGCAAATAATTATTTAAGTGTCAAAAATCAATCAAGCGTGTAAAACTATTAATCTCAAATTTTTTGACCTGCTCCTCATGACTTTTTCATAATTCCAACTAGTTCTCTTGTATGTCTTTGTCGGTATCTTTTCTAATAACAACTTTAGATTGCATTTTTCTTTTCTTTTCTTTTCTTTTCTGTTGGAGGTGGTATTATGTTTGATTGTCTAAGTTATCTTAGTCTAAGGCACCTCCAAATAAAGTTTTATTCTTAACCCAATCAAGCTCCAAAATTTTGTTCATGACACATTTTCTCTTCAAACCTCCTCAATTCTTGAACATGCATGTTGAACTTTATTCGTATCTTTTGCACAAAATTTTCAAATCACAAAGTTATTCTTAGACGTAGTATTTTGTTTCATGTACTTCCTCTAGTTGGGAACAATTCCAAATAAAGTGCATCTTCTATGTGGAATTGAGGTCCAAAAATTTATTAAAGGACCAAGCTCTTACTACATAGTATTGCAATTTCATGTTAACCATATTCTTTGCGATGATTCAAGATAACGCATAATACAAATGTCATCTCCCACTTTCTTTGTTGTAAATGTCGTGACAACTTGTGCAAGATACTCCATGAGTATCACGGTTCACCACTTTCAACATTGAATATCATGTGCAAGATATGTATGTTTTTGTTGTTGTTGGATGCAAGGCCTTTCACAACACCAAATTTCTTGCATGTTGAAGGTCGATTTATTTCAATTAGACTTCACTATATTAAGTTTAAGTTTTTGACATCACTCACAAAGTCATCATGTTGGTGAATAGACTTTCAAAAGCTTTAGAATAATCTGATGCATTTTCACCTACCTTAAGGGTGAGTTTACATAGACACCACGAATCCTTACCTACTAAATGGTAGTAAATTATACCATGCCCACACTAGGACCAATCAATGCTCCTTGAAAGTAGGAGGAGTCCCTCTCGCTAGTGAAAGTTAATCTCTTTTTGAAATTGATTGCTACCAATACGGAATTTCTTTTGGTTCTACTCAAAGTAACCTCGTTGGTTGTAATACAATGCAGTACGCCAATGCATACATGTCAAGAACTCCTATCAAGATGGAAACCCTCTACCTTGTGTGGACTAGTTGTTGGTCCTTGTGTGGGCATGGTATTAATCTCGTGGCCTGAGAGACATGACCCACATTCCAGAATGTTATAATTATATTCTAATAGCCCACCCACACCTACCAGTAGTGCGGACCACTACTGAAGAATTTATACCAACATTGATTACATCTAATGGCTCTCATTGGTCAAAATGGAGCTAAATGTGGCCCTTGTTAGTAAGAGCCATTCGCTGATTGCCCATACCAACAAGCGTGGACACGCTATTAGTCACCGCGTGTTTAAGAAGTGAAATTGTAGGGGAATTCTTGATGGCCACGGCACATGGAACATTTAGACAAAGGCTAAACCGCAAGCTAGTCTAATGATTGGGCAAGGATCAAACCCTAATCAAAAGTCTATGGGATGGTTCATAATGGAGGCTGACACACCAACCCCGACAATGCCCATGTAAGTTATCCTTTATGGGTAAATGTAGGAGCACTTGTCATTCATGGCCGGGACCAACCTCCATAATGTAAAGGCCTTGGTACCTCGTGCATGTAAGCACCACACACACTTCGTACCAACTTACGGAATCACCCTTCAAAAGATCCTCGATATTCAATTCCAAAACAAAATAAAACTATACATATATATACGTATATCGAATTCTTTTGGATTTTGTTATAGTGGAATGAACAAGGTGTAACAATGCCTATTCAACTTATTTGCACCATTAGGTACGTGGGCCCGGGGAAAAGGAGAGAATTGTGTCGACATCATAGTTTTGGATGTGTCGATTCCTTGGTGTACCAAAATTCGACATTGAATGGTAACTCCAAAGCATCGGCACGGTCACATGTTTGTAACTTCATGCCTCCCCCATTGTGCACATAAAAGCAAAAAGAAAACGAAACGTCAACTTTATCTTGTTGTTTTGATGTGATTGAATGCCCGTTCGACCTATCCCCATTTATTGTGCACAAGTTGTTCATGGAAAGGGAATGACTCGTACGTACTAGCTCACTTTTGTCATTGAGGTGGAATGAATGTCGAGGGACGGCCAAACGTCTTATCATGCGTCCTGGGTAACCATGATCAACATAATACTAACAGGCTCACATTCACACAAGTTAAAGATGCAACCGTTGTTTTCTCTTCTTTCTTTTTTCTTTTCTTTGGAATGTTTGCTTCTTGCAATTGCTAGGCTATCTTAGTGTGGGTTTATAACGTGGTCCAAGATCAAAGAAACTCTTAAATCAAGCAATCCTATTAGTCACAAGCAAATTATGGACCCAAGCATTATGCACTAGGGTGCATGAAGTTGGGACATTGTGAGATTGTATGTATGCAGTTTTATCATAGGGCCCTATGGTAGATATGGCATGGATTGATCCTAGATGTGAAACTAAGTCTCATGTTGTCAACATGTTTATGCTACGTGTAAAACGTATTAAGAATGGAAAATGAATGTCTTCATCGGAAGGGTTACATTGTTCTTCCAACAAATGCTTTGTTTTGCAATGTGCATGTATCGACAAAGCAAACGATGATCCAACTTCCATTATTATTTAAAATTTTGAATTTGTTCAAATCCACTTCTTAGGTTTAGAGACTCAACTGGTACAAAAAAACAAAGAATATCTTCAAAGGCATGTATCGTATTCATACTAAAAAGAGTGTAAAATCCCCATTATATATGGTTAAGCAATATTAAAAAGGTGACACTAGTCCAACATTGTTTATATCCTCATTCATGAGAAAGAGATGATGCCAACCCTTGTTGACATGAATTGAGGATGCTTCACCCTTGACCAAGCCTTGTTTATGATAAATACACCATTTAAAACCCTTGAAAGCTCGGAGGGCACACACATTGGATCACGTGTGGATTATATTGTTTTTTCCTTACAACCTATTTTGGAGCCCTCTTACAATAGTTAACCATGGATAGTGGTTTAAAATTCACATTCCATGGAGATAAACCTTTTGACATTAAAGTCTCTCAAAGAGGGACACACTCATGGCCTTGACCTTTCTTCGAAATATTCTCATGCTCAAATCCCATCATGTGTGAGAGTCTATTTTGAATGCTGGTGAAACTCCTTGGACTTGAGTTCTCTTACCATCCCAAAATCTTTGAGAAAATTGTAGGATCTACAGTAGGGTTTGCCCGTGTCGCATGTCACTCTACATCCCTAAATGACCTATGCAAGGCGAGTTTGGCACAACCATCCTAGTATGATAATCTGAAAATCAAATTTCAGCCAGCCGACACAACTCTCTGAACATATTTGCCCTTAACAAAGCTGAAAGGTCATTATGGTGAAGTTCTCAAACCCCATATTTTAGCAACTCGACGGGATATTGATCCCGATATTTTATGCATAACTTTGTTGTCATTAAACTCCATATAATCAATTTGAAAGCAACTTCATCCAACGAGGGTAATACTCCTTGAATTGCAATTGAAAACTCCATTGCGAGAGTAGGAAAAGGAAATAGAGCGTGCCCTCCATGGTGCCCATTTACACTTAGACACTTATGGGCGGGGATGTCCGTTTGTAGCTTGATTTGACGCGTTGGATGCAAGTGGAGTCTTGACTTGATACTAAATAAATTTCATTGTGCAAGTAATGGACCCATGGTACCACGTTTTGCCATCCACCGAACTAAAATTGAGGTGGATGTTGGGTTTTTAATGATTGTGGAGGGATGCCCCTCTTGATGGCCCTTGCGTGTGACACGTGTCTCCTTCGTATTCGTCCAATATTGAGACCCGTTGGCTCACATCGGCATCATTGGACCCCTTGTCCTTGGGTGTGTTTTTGAGGCTAGAGTCGGTGTGCGCATCGATGATAAGTTGAATGATGATGGCATGCACATGTCCTTCACATTCTACACGGTGCATCGCCAAACGGTCTTCTATAGAGGGGCTCATGGTCATGGACCATGAGGTTGTCCCATGTGAGAGGATATTTTTCCATGGTCACACTCCCATGGTCCGTTTTTCAAAAACAATATTTTGAAAGTCTTTAGGTTCTTGACTAGGGGTAAATTGAACGTGGATCGAGAGAAGTGACCGTGCACCAAAAAAATGGATGTGTTGGTTTTTTGAATATATGTCCAAAAAGGGCAGTTTTGGGATTTTTCTTCATGTTTGACCTTCTTCCCATTCTTCTTCCTTTCTTTCCTCGTACCTATGGAAATGGTTGGAGGAAAAAGAAAACACGATTACAAATATACATTAAAACGTCATTTCTTTGCCATGGTCTCTTGACATTTGTAGCGAGATGACCTTTTTTGCTTCTCCCACGGCAAAACTTGTTGGACATTGACAATGGATGAATGCTTGCATGAAAACAAGCCTTTTTGGGGACCTCAAGTTCCATGGTCACTCTTACATTCTTTTTTCTTTCTTGATGTATACCAAAGTGGTCCCGGGATGAGTTCAATGGTCATCACATATTTTAGAGGAGTGAGGGGTGACTTCATGATTCATGATGTAAACAACCCCAAAAAACCATGTAATTGGTGAGGCATCTAATCTATGGATGAAGCAAGGAATCCTTGAGGGGAAGATGAGCCTTCCCATTTATGCCACGCCATGTATTGACATGCGCATTGCATTCAATTGTCCTACACAAGTTTAAGTGGAGTTCAAACTTTAATACATCAATCAATATTAAATTAACATAACAATACTAAGTTTCATGTTCCCTTGGCCATTCCAAATGAAAGAGGTGTCATATTTCATGGAAAACTTTAACACTAACAAAGACTTGCAAACTCTAACAAACACTTGTAATACCATATTTTCCGGACACATGGAAACTATGAAGAGACACTATGGAATAGCAAGGAGGTGATTGTGCACATGCAAGGAGAGGCAAAGGCAACTACAATGGACGGCTCAGATGACAAGGAGTGGGTGCCTCCATTCCTTGACAATCGCATGCTTGAGCTACAAGCTTGATTGTGCTATGCTTATGCTCTCCAATCCTTAGTGCAAGTGTTTTTTTGTTGTAGGTACTAAGGGCCGCTTTACACCTAGAGGCCGGGCCAATTCCCCTTGAGGCCGATTGCATGATATTTCAGCCCCTTTTGGGTTGGAGGCCAGCCTCAACTACACATTATAATAAGATTATAATGGGGGTCAATTTTCCCATTTGTAAAGGCCTTAGGGCCAAGAAGCTAGGCCGATTCAATAAGTCTAGCATAATCCAACGGATCTAGCATGATCTAGCATAGAGCCCTTCATATTTCCACATAATCCAATGGATGTGGTTCGCTAAAAAATCATATGTTATTTTTATAAATTATTGAAATTTGGCATTGGTCCCGAGGCCAAGAATTGGCCTTCCATTTTGGGTGCACACAATTCAATGAGCTCAGGCCGTGTCATACCATGCATTTTTTGATTAGAAAATTCATACCACCAAATCGGCCCGGTTCTAGGTGTAAAGAGGTTGGGGTCGATTTTAGCCTTTTGGCCAATCACAAGTGAGGATTTCAAGCCACTTACACAACGAATTGGCCCGGCCTCTAGGTGTAAAGCGGCCCTAAGTTCATCCTTGTAGCATGCCTCTATGAGTCCACCATGATGATAGAAATTAAGGGAAGATAATGCAAATGACAAAAACACAATTAGTACATGCATGGGCGAAGGTAAAAAATGTATATATATATATATATATATCCCTTGTTTTTGTACCAATGCCAAAGAGATCTTGAATATATATGTAACTCTTTGTTCCCTCAACCCCATGTCCGTCATGCATATTTGTTTCATTAGAAGATACAACATGTCATATATGGGAGTGGTAGCATGCATGTGATTGTTGATGGCATGTGCGAGTTAAATGGCTTGTTTGTGGGAGTTGTTGGGTCTACCACATGGCAACCCCTAGTCAATCCAACCAAAGACTTCAAGCCAACCCCTTCTTTTGTTGTTTGCATTTCCCACTTATCAATGTGCTTCTTGATACTAGGATTAGGAGCTCTCCTTGTGTATCTTCTCCACATGATTTTGAGGTTTGTATCACCCCTACGTGGCCTAATAATCAACCCCAACCAAAACCCCTCGTGTTGACCTTTCTATATGTTGATGGTCTATTTTGTAATCATTCTTCGCTTATGGTGAGATAGAAGGCCATTATGCGTTTTAATGCACGCAATAATCTTGGAAAGGATAAGATATAGGAGCTCAAAGTTTGTCCATGGTTACGGGAATTTATGTCACTATTTTCACAAAAATTCCATGTCATTGTGTGGTCATCTGTGGAAGATGCCGTCCTTTACAACGTGTTTCGACGCCTACTTGTAGAGAGCATCATTTGTAGACTGACATTTATGTGGGGCATATTGAATTGCACGAATATGAATGGGTTCATTAGTAAAGACGTGCATTTCCTCCTTAAAGAGCAAGCCCTCTTTAGGCACCACACAATTTTGTTTCATTGCAGGGAGGGACAAATCTTGTTTGTCGTTGATCAACCTAACAAACACATGAGGAACAAGGCCTTAGAGTGTTACTACTTCCCCCACACTTGGCCTAGTCTTAGAATTATAGAGAATATCACCACCGCTTGTTACCTCTACATTGAGAAACTTATACATGCACACAATTTTCATTTGTAATTGGGACATTTATGATCAACGACTAATTGCCAAACTCAACAGAATCTCATGACACATTGAGCGAATAATTTCCAACTTCTTTATGTTCATGTTTTGATTTATGTATTTTTGTTACCACCGTGGACCAGGAAGTCTCCAAATCCAACATTCCTATGAATTATTCTTTATTTATTTAATTGCACTGACACACTCTAGTTTCTAATTTCCTTTTGTATCGAGTGTCCAGGTGTGTGGCATTGTCAAACACCAAATTTTTGAAACCCATGAAATTCCCAAAGAAATGTGTGGATTTGTGACCCACGAAGATATTGAATATGACTCCAATGATGCTTATAGCCTAAGGCAAATCATTGTAGCCAATTCTTCTTTGCCACAATGCAGGAGACTACGTGTGAAGCGATGTCTACAACTTGCGGGAGGTGGTTTGACTTTTCATTTAGTAAAAATTCTTTTAAAATTTATCAACTTCATCATTATATTGATTGAAGCCAACATCTTTTGTTTTCTCCCTTTGCAAGTTCAACCAACTCATCGCCTTTTGAATAATAAAATAATAAAAATACGTATGTATAAAAAATACCGGCATGAATGTGAGCCCATTGGCCTTGTGTTGATCATGGTGTGTTGTGATGTTGCATAAGGTTTATGCCTCCTTTGGGAGGTGGGCTCTAGTGGTGTAGTAGTTATCTTTTCTCTTTATGGTGGGGGGACATGTGTTTGTTTGTTGTCTAGTTTTCTTTTATTCATGATTAGATTGGTAAGGTATTTGATGGCATTTTGGAGTATGTCTTTCACGAGGGTTTTTATGCTAGTTTTAGGGATTTTAAGTTTGGTCAATTTCTCTATAGAGTGTTCGTGTATGGCTCCTCTTACTCCGGCCGTGATGGTGACGAGGGGGTTGGTCTTCCATCCATTGCTTTGTGTGGTGTTAATTAGTGGGTCATATTTGGTGTGCTTTTGTGTGATGGTTTGGTCGGGGAATCTGTCGTGGCAATATGTGAATTCGATGACTTGGACTGTGTGTGGGGGGGAGGGTGTTATAGGTGTTTGTGTGTGGTTTGGGGCTCCAATTATGCATAGGATGTATGGTCTAAGTTTGGCATGACATCTACATGGTGGTTGTGGGCATGTACAATTAAGCAACTAGTATGGGATTGTTTGGTCGGGGGGTTTATTGTTAATTTTTCCGGCGTTGGTTAGTGTGATGAAATGAGTGTTTTTATTGGCTTGTATTGTATGGGCAATGAGGTGTACTGCTTTATCGTGTCTTGCAATCTTAGGCCTTTTAGATATGGGTTTTCACACGTTGAGAGGAGGTGTGGCCATATGTCCCTCCCGTTTTTGTGACATAGTGTGCAGTGGGGATTTTGGTGTGTGAGAGGCCAAAATCTATTTTTCCTATGGCTGCCCATGTATTTAGCATATCTAAATTTTAAGGTTTGGGAGATCTATGCATCTGTTATTTATTTTATTTTATTTTTCCAAAAGTGGTTGGAGAATTTTTGGTTTATTTGGTCGTTTGATAACGATTTGTCTGCGTATGGGGATTTGTGTTTGGCTAGTGTTGTCTCACGGGTTCCGTGTTCTTTTGTTATGATTGTGCGGAGGTTGCGGATGGCCCCATCATGCGTGGCGGTAGGGCAGCTGGCTAGCCAGTAGGGGCTAGGGTGAGCTATATGTATGTGCGGTGTAGTGGTTGGTTTTCCTTTAAAAGTCCCTTCGTTGGCAAGTGTATCAACGATTTCATGTCCGATGATGCCCAAGTGTGCACGTACTTTGTGTATATGAATTGTGAATGGGGTCCAGTAAATCTGATGTACGATGGCTCCTATGAGTAGTTTGTCTGGGTGGTGGTGTTGTGATGTTGGGTGTCTTATGTGGTTGTTCATTAAGTATATGTTGTTGAGGTTGTCTGTAAAAATATGAGTTTCTAATTGGGTGGTTTGTATGGTTTTGAGAGCGGTGAGTATTGCATGAAGACATGCTCTTAGGATGTTTTGGTACACTGGTAGTCTCTATGATATTTGAATGTTGTTGTTAGGGTTGTATATTCCAGATCCTACAATGTTTCCTTCTATTTGGCCTTCCGGGTTTGTGGAGGGTGGGATGAATGATCCGTCCGTATATATGCATTGTTGTGGATGAAATTTAAGTGGATGGATGTGATTATGTTTTGCGGGTAAAGGTGTTGTATTGGTGTTCTTGAAGGGAGGATTTGTTTTGGGGGCATTTATCCATGTTTTAGAGAATTTAACCTTGTAGTGTGTTGGTGTAGGCATGATGGGGTAGGTGTCTATGTGTGTGTTTAGAATCTATGTGTGTGGAGAATCTTAAAAATCATGAAGAATTATGATGATGATATACCTAGTCCCATAGATCGCAACCAAAGAATTGTGCAATGTTATGCAACGAAATAGGTATGTTAACCTACTTAACTTACACACTGGCCGAAACGAGAGTAAAAGCCTGGTAACAAGCTCGGTAAGCTAATCAAAAGCTCTCGCTTATTATTGCACTATCTTAAAAGGGGCCCATTATATAGTGTGCTTGCATAGCTGGGCCTGCTGTGGAGCCTGTTTAGGGACTCTTCCTCCCATACAAGGCCAGCTCATGACTCGCACTACCGCAGCTTAACTTATTATGCACCTCAGTTGCACGCCCTTCAATGCATAGCCTAGGTGTTTGGACTCGTCGTCTTCTTCGTCGTCATATTATACCTCAAACTCCGTAATATCAACCCCCATAATGTCACACACTCTCTAATATCCCGAAACCCTAGGGAACGGATGTTTGTATTTCAAATCTCACTCCTTATTGTCACATTTCTCTCCCTTATATCACAAAATTTGTCATTAATGCTAATCACACAAGAAGTCAACCCACACCCTCGCATTGCGCCATGTGTCAATATGTAGAGCGTCACCTTATTCTTCTTCTTATTGTTATTATTATCCTTTTTCTTCTTCTTATGCCACTTGTTGAATGTTGGTGCGAGCGTCTGCCACATCGCCTGGGAAGGTCAAGCGGAGTGGACCACACGAGCGTAGGTAACGGAAGAACGAATTCCAATTATCCTCGCATCTCTTTCGTGTTATTCCATAATGTCACATGCTGCACTAATTTTATAGTATCACGCATCCATGTTAGCCCTACAAACATCCGTAATATCCGTAATATCACGTGCACTTTGGTTGCCACAAGTGTGATACTACGGAGTTTAGAGTCTGTTATGATCAAGTCTTTCATGATTCATAAGTTCAAAGTGGCCCATTGCGGTTCGTTTACAAGCTCCGAAGAATCATCGTGGGCCACCTCTATCTAACTAACAACAATGCATAACGTTGCTCGATATAACAAGGGTCTTCCTACATCATTAGCTACGGCCGACATTGTAGCTTGGAGTGTAGAAATCTTCAAGATGTTGTGATTATATTCTTAGGCCCATTCAACTAAAGGTATGTGATGATTCATGTCAAGTGCGCATGTACGTGAGTAACTTAAGATTGAGTGGGTTAGCTAGGGTTGGTTGCCATATATAACTTAGTTCATGCACGGTTTTGGGGATCTAGTGCCGCGTCTTGGGAGTCGCGATGACAAGTTAGGCATCGAATGGGGGAAAGGTGCAACACGCTAAGGCACGCCGTCCCATTTAATGATGAGAGGGAGGGGAATATGCTCGTATATACATGGAGAGCACGAGAAGACGGACCTCCAAGGCTCTTGCCCCCACATAGCTTGGAGGCTCGTGTTCCCAAGACAACCCCACATAACTTAGGGCCACTTCACACACGAGAGTGAGAGCCCGTGACCATTACACTTCGAGCACTCTCATTGGTGGGAAAGGCGGAGGCGGTCCAAGTTCGCTTCACACTACGCTTGAGGGACCAACGGAGCAAGTGAATGCAAGATGGATGTAAAGTCTACATGGATACCTACATGGCGTCGAGTGGATCATGTTTCTTGGTCACTTGGATTATTTTCAAAAATCACTTCTTGGAGGTAGGCCCCACACAAAACCGGTGGGAGACCATGGCGCTCCGAACGCTCACAACCGTTGATTTATTCTATTTTATCACGTGAGTCTAGGTCCCGCGTGAATAGACATTCATTGAAATAGCATTTGGTCGAAGGCCCGGTCGCATATGACTTCACACTACACGTGAGGGTCCGTGACCACGCTACATGATTTCGGAGGTGTGTTGGGATGGCCTTCGGACACTTTCTTTTGGGCTCTCACAATTTCATGGTCACGGCTCTTGGCTCATGTGTGAAGTGGCCCTTATTATATAGGAGCTTAGCACAAACACCTCTCACCTACCTACTTATTTAAGTGGGCACGAGAATAGGAGCCTAGGTGTCAACCAAGCGCCACCTTGGACTATCGATTGACCTATAGGTGTCGACAAAGTTAGAAACTCAAACTTTTGAAATTAAAGATGGAAACCGTGTTTTGTTCACTCGGGATAACAACCAGTTTGTTAGGAATACTAAAGGTATAAGAGGCAGCATATATGTCTCGTTGATGTTTATATATTTCATTTTTTCCGTTTTCTTTTCTTTTCTCTCAAGGAGTTTGGTCCTCGAGACCACATGCCTTGACCCAAAGGACAAACACTTAGATGTCCAAACACTATGAAGGCACCACGGGCCTTGGCTTGGTGGTTAGGGCTCATGACCCCCAATGAGGAGGTTGTGGGTTCTATTCCCCATGCCGGCGTGGTGCTCACCACCTTAGTCCACCCAACTATGATGGGGGGTCCTTGGACCTTGTTGTATGGGTACCTCAAAGCCCTTTGGGGGGATACCATGTCCGGTATCTTCAAGGCACTAGTGGCTAGCTAGGAACTAGTATAGTGTGTCACTATAGTGTCCATCCTCGAAAGGGGAGAGTAGTATTGTCCCAATGTCCCCTTGTCCAGTGGACATCGGGTCATTGGCATTACGAACGGACACTTTATTCACGCCGGCCCCTTGCTTGAAAGGGGTTGGAGTTTCTATCTATCTATCTCCAAACACTATGTCTTCTATGTATCCTATGGTTTTTTTAAGTTGGGTTACAACATTATTAACCCGTCAAGTTTTCAAGGGTCTCTCAACGGATCACCTCCACCTATACACACACAATTTCTAGGATTCTTTGCCAAGTCAGGATGCCATACGTTAATTATTGACGACTTTGGGATTTTATTTAGTACACTATCTTGTGTCAAGGAGGGAATAGTATACAGTCAAATTTCAATATTGATGAAAATCCACTCGACATGTACTTAAACATGTATTTACTTACATCGGAGGGCATCCTTTGTGGAGAATTTGAGCATGAATCTTGAACCGTGGGGTCGCATTTGATAGAATTTAATCAAAGTCCGAAACCATGTAGCTCACCTACATGTTTTTGTGCATGTCCAAGCCCATGAAGTGCCTTGCATGTGGACCCCCTCTTGATCCCCGGGACAACAATTGTAAATGTAGTCTATCATGTAGCATGACTTCTTGGAAACCGGGGAAACGCATCCCAATTTGAAGAGGACATGGCCCTACTTAGCTACAAAATATTTATCAAGGTTGGTAGTTTAACTTCATCAAATGATTTTCAAGCTTCCCAAACCATGTTTCTATGACATGTTGTTAAAACAATGGACTATGAAGTCCTTCCAAGGCCATGTAAAATTTGTGATTGGCTGTTGAACTCGTCCCAATTAAGACAACTTCGGTGTACACCAAGGAGAAAACATTGTGAGTTTGACTATGAAGGTCAAGGTTCCCATAAGACATATTGAAAGCCATACCTCCCCTGATCTAGTTATGACTATCGGAAGTGCATGCTTGTTGACTTCTTAATTGGATATATAGGTCCTACCAGTTGTGTTCACTATTGATTGTAGAGCAGTTATTGATATACGAATACATAGGCCAATCTCTTATAAGCACGTGTCTTTTGATCTTTACTTTTTGACCCTCGTTAAACCACATACCAATCAAATCTAAGTGTCTGACTAAGGAAACAAGCCAATTAAAACCCACCTACCTTGGATCTCTATGGAGTTGTTGGAATGACAAAGATTCAAGTACATCGAGCGATTTGACAAACTTTGGGGAGGCTCATATTTTTGTTGTTGTGAGCACAAATTGGGTTTTCAAAGGCATTCCGTTTCATAACCAACACGGGTTGATTGCGTGCTTGCTTGTCGTGGGGGGCATTCCGTTCATGTTGCTTTAAGAGGTTGGGTTACTTGCTTAATGTGAGTTAGGTAAGCATTCACTTTCAAGTGGGAGGAGTCTTTTGGACATGGCATGGGGTCGTGGACTATTTCTCTAGGTTGTATTTTACGCTTGCGATGGAAACAAAAAAAGCCATTTGTTTTAAGTAAGAAAACTAAGCAAACACACCAACCATATTGGGTTTCAAAAGTTGATTTTCACCTTGGAATTGGGCGTCTTACATACAAGTGACATAAAATCACAAAGGGGTGGGGAATGTGCCGTTTGTAATGAGAATATGCACAATGACATGTTAACCGGAGTAAAACACAAAGATGTCTTGGAAGCGTGCATAATGCAAAATCTTTGATTCGGTTTTAGCAAGATCAAACACATATTCCCAATCAAACTTCGAGAAGTCAACCTACTATGGGTGAGGTGAACACCACACAAAAAGACATGTGTTCCTTTCCATCCCTCCTCCCAACCCCCCTTGCTATTGGCTGGGTAACAAATGATGAATACGTAGATTTTTTCTAAAGTGGTATAAAGGTGAGAATAAACCGTATGCAACTCATAGAGCATGCATCATGGCCGAGGGGGAGAGAGAGTTGGCATGAATGAGAGACGCATTGCTCTTGATCAAAGTCGTAAAATTAAATGGAAATCATATGTGTACAATGACTGAACCATAAGAAAACATAGAATAATTGTCATTGGGTGTGTTGTGGTTCTAGAATAAAGTGAATGATGAACAATATGATGTAGGCTAACAATATCCAGATGCCAAATAATATAGTTCAAGCACGTGAAAAGTATCACACAAGAAATACATTATTATGTACTAGATAATGGCCATTGGGTGGACCGTGTCGAGCAATGGTCGATTGCGAGCCAAGTGCACTTGATGGTTACTATCTTACGTGATTTCCATTCTATAAGATTAATATACACTTTGTTGACGAACTTTGTGAATAATTTTTGGTACACCACACAACACCTTGCGATTGAGTTGGATGTGTTTGAATGTGTGATTTACTTGAAGAAACTTTGGATGGAGGCCTAATGGAGAACATCATCTTATCCCAATGAAAATTATGTGAGGTTTGCAGGTGTATTTGATTACTTTTCTTAATCGGATATCTATAATTGTTTGTGTGTGGTTGGGTGAGGAGCAAAGGACAAACACCACAAAGACATATGCTTAACAAAGATTGGACCATGTTTCAAATTTCTTAACTATTCCTCATTTAATTGTTAACACAATAAGAAGAGCCCATGCATTCATAAAACTTGCACTTCCAATACTCGTAAATTGATTAAATGGCTGAGGTCCAACTTAGAATTCAATCTTTGCCAATGCTTCATCATACAGTTGTTGATGCAACACAAACATCTTGTTTTGTAAATCCAATCGGCAGAAGTCGGAGAATATGGAAAACAAACTGAACAAGACCCACATACCTACTTTAAAAGAGTGTGAATTTGTAGGCATACCATGTCATAGTTGGGACTTAGGACTCAACCCTTCGTGTGAAATGATAAGTCTTGGCAACTTCCACGCTCTCAACGACTGAGAGTGCATGGATTGACCTCCTCAATTGAACTTGGGATTTAGGACTTGGGACCCATGTGAAGTGACAAGTTTCAACTTCCAAGCTTTTAACAATCGAGATTGCATGGATTGACCTCCTCAAGTGAACCAAGATCTCAAGCCCGGTTGAGACGAGTGCCCAGACAAATTGTGAACAATGACACCCCGACCAATCTTTCGCCCCCCCCCACAAAGTGCTTCCACATCATTAGGCCATTGTGTGTGTTGTCCTGTTCATCGAACATGGCTTCATACCTGCCAGTTGCCCATCGCGACAAAGCATGAGCACTTGTCCTCCGGAAAGGTTTGGAGCCACCCCCTCCCAGGCAAGACCCCAAACTCCGCCATATTGTCTATCGAGATTGGCTACATTGATTGTTGACACGGTGGATTGACGAAGTGGACAAAACACATAGGTTTGAACATCGCATTGAATGAAATTGTTATTTCAGCCAATGACCTTTGAGAAGCTTTTGTCCATACACTCGTGTGGATTGGGCCTTCGGACTTGGGGTCCATTGTCGACCGGCCCTTAAAACCAAACACATGATCCCAATTGGGCTCTAAACCTTTGAACTTCAGCTAGGACAAATCACGGGCACCAACGTTGAAGCACAAGATAAGTATTATTTCCCCTCTTCCTATTTGTTGGCAGACAAAAATGAAGGGAAAAGTGATAAAGGCCAGGGAATGTGTCCCATGTGAGGGGAATATGCATCATGAGGGCCAGATACCCGGAGACCTCACACCCACCGGGTATCTCTACCCGTCCGGCCGTCCACCGGCCTGCCTGGATACCCGGGAAACCATCCACCGGGGTAAGAGACATACCACAGACGCAGCGGACAGGAATAGCAACGTACCAGGCGGCACGCAGGTGCTGATGCTGCGGCTGGGGAAGAGGAGCTGGGCTTCCCGAAGGCAAAGGAAACCAAATTGAATCCCATCATCCCCAACACAAAGAAACCAGTGTCTTCAAGGAAACAATAGCACACCATAGCATCATCATCATCATCAACATCAACATCAACGCCATCGCCAGCCTGCTGGCCTCACATCACTTGTTCATTCATTGCCTACATCCATCTCCACTCCCACTTTCTTCACTGCCCCTGCCTGAATCATTTGCAGCTTAACCCCCTGTGCGAGCTGCCGGGTTTGGGAGGAGTTGGGCTCTTCTGTTTGTTTGGTTTGTTGCAATAAGTTGCCTTGGAGCAGCAACGGAGCAGCGGGCGCGGGGAGGTGAGGGGAGGTGAGGAGGGAGGGAGTAAGGCTGTCGCAGAATGCAGGGTGACGATTTGGCAGTCGCTGCTGCAGCGGCTGTTCCTGTGACGGAGGAGAAGGTTGAGGAGTCGGAGGAGAAGCATCAACAGCAGCCTCCTCAGCACGAGGAAGCAGTGAGTGTTTTGTGGTTTTTGGGTGGTTTGGCGGGGTTAGCTCTATTTGGCGCCATTTTGGGTGGTTTGGGTGTTGGGAGGGGGGGGGGGGGGTGTGGGTATTTTTTTTGACACGGTGCAATACTGGCATTTGTGTGTCGAAATGAGTGTGCATGGGGTGTTGGATCCTTCATTTTCCTTAGGTTTGACATTGTTTGTAATGGGGCCTGCTCACCCTTTCCGGTTCCACTGCTCATGCGGATTGTGGTCCACTGCTCATGAAGATATGTGATATGTGGCACTCGAACCTGCGGTGTTCGAATCAGCCGAACTCGGTAAAGGCTAGATGCAGAATTCTATGCTGGTCTGTCTGTATGTGTGCATGTGTTGATGATGGTGATGATGATGCAAAGCTCGGAAGGATATATTTCAGCCGATCTCTTTTGGTTGTGAGTCTTGAGAGCTTACAAGTCTCGAGAGTGTATCAGAAATGGGCGTAGTAAGGAAATATTGGGGGTGTTTGTTTCTCGGTTAGCTCTTTTTTCTTAGAGATTAACAAAATGCCTCTTGTCAAGAAGACTGTTTTTTTGATTTTGCTCAGAAAGTGAGCTGTTTTGTTTTTTGTTTTTTGGCTCTACTATGTTATGGGTCCCTTTTGGTTCCTTGTTGAGCTCGTTTGGGGTTCATGGGTGGTGTTCTTGTGTTGCGGCTTGAGTGATGATGGTACAGTGGTGGCATTGTGCCTGGAAGTGCAATGAGTGTGTGGGGTGTTAGTTGAAAAGGCTTGTTGGATGATTGATTGACGGGGTAATCTTAAGCAAGCTGCATTGTGGCATTGTGTATGGAAATAGAGTGTGTGAGGTGTTGGTTGGTTGAGCCATTTGGAGTGACATGGTAGTGATCACTTATGTTGCAGGTGAACCTGGAAGCTGATAGCGGAACTCCGGAGTCGAGTCAGGCCGAGGTAATATTCTCTCCTTCCCCTTCCTCTTCTGCACATCTATTGTGTCCATTCATTCGCTTGGTTAGCATTCATTCTCCCGCTGCTTCAATTATCAACACTTTTCGCTCTGTTTTCTGGTTGTAAAGAGGAGATGCTAGTGAAAACCTCGCAGAGCTAGTAACCGGTCAAAAACTGGATTCTCCCTTCAATCTTATATGACGCAAGCTCATGCTTTAGAAAGGCCGCAAAGATTTAGATTGATTTTTAGTGACAGTGAGATGTGGAAAACGGTAAGAGGAGGAATACACCGTCTTTGTACCTGGTTTTTAGACTTGGACAATTTTACTTCTTGTAGACGCATATTTCGGCACCAGATTGCAAATGACAATGCAGAGGCCGTATCTTGCTACACTGAGATTTTGGGGTTGCAAACCGAAATAGGCAGTGGCTCCGCAGGTGCCCTTTTTCGTGCTTGGTAGTGAGCAAAGCCAGCTCATGATATTTCTAATAGTATTCAGTCAGTGCTGGACATGTTGGAGATTGTCTGCATCTACCTCCGAATTATGTAATTTGTTATTGCACTGATCTGGAGTTGAGGACACCCAGTATTAGTGCAATAAGATATTTAGAACATTAACTTGTAAACGAGAAACTGGTTTATGAAGTTTATTTGGTCAGATGTCGATTATGGATGTGGGTGGCACAATTATTTTCGAAACTGTACCTTGTTCCTGCTAAAGGAATAAGGAATAGCTCTTTCTCTTGAAATAGCTAAAGGAAGTTGCCATCTGGCTATTCGATCTTTGTGTGATATAATTTTGGCCAACTTAGTTTTCAACACCTTGCACTCACACCTAAGGTGGTTGAGCTATTGGTCTTCTTCTGGAATAGAAGCTCTTTTCCCGGTGTAGTACAAGAGTTTCACTTCGAGAATTTCTTAAGCTCTGCCTTTAAGCAACGGTTAGAATTCACTTAGAAAAAAACCTTCTGGGGTCCTCAGGTGAACAATCTGGAGTCCTGGTTCCTGTACTAATCTCAATAATGGGTTGATTTATCGATCCAGTGATTCTTCTATTAGATGGATTCACTCTTGTTTCTGACGCCAGCCATGAATTGCACACAGGGAGGGGTAAATTGTGAAAGAGCTTTGACACTGAGAATCTCTCAACGTTTTTGATGATTTCATGTCATGTCGGGGATTTCCCAGGCATGGTAGTTGAAAGAGTTGTTGGATGTAAATATTCAGGTTGCCTTTGAAGGGTTTGCATGTGTGGTGTTTTTTGTGTGACAAGTCTCTCTCCCCCTCCTTGAGTGCCAGGGAGCCGACTTAGTGATCTTTAATGAATTTGTTTTCCTATGCTTGTCAAACTTGGGTCAATGCAAGACTCCCTGAAGGTGTCCTCCAGGTTGATTTATTCTGGTTGATATCTTGGTATGAACCGCCTTGATCTTATCTCCTCTGAACAACTGGAAACACTGGTGACTGCAACAGCCCTTCATAAGAACTTCTCTATCCATAATGGACTTGTGAGAAAGAACTTTATGCCTCTTTGGTTCATTGTTGTCATGAGGAAACACGAGTAGTGTCATGTTTTCGAAGTCCCTTTGTGACGTTGCTGATGTAGACTAACCCCATCACACATGACATAACCACAATGACCAATGACAAAGGGGTATACAAACTGTTTGAAACGCTCCCCTAACCTTGGGGAGGTTGGCTATTGAAGATTTATTTGCCTCTATGGTGCATTGTTGTTGTGAGAGAGACATGAGTAAAGTCATATTTCTAAAGTCTCTTCCAAAGGCACATACCTATTGGCTTCCAGTTCATCTTGAACTTGTTTGTTTGTGATGTTGTTCATGATCATGTAACCTGACCCCATCTTACATGACAAAGTGAAATGACCAACAACGAAGGGGTGTGTTTACACATTGTCTGAAAGGCTACCTAACCTTATACAAATTGGCTTTTGAAGGTTGGTGAGATGCATGGCGATGAAGTAAATGCTGCAGAAGCTGAGATGGCTGACAAATCTGTGATGTTGGAAGAGCCTACCGAGGTGTCTCCTCAGGTGGAAGAAGAGGCCAAAGTTGCAGAGAGCGCCATAGCAGATGCTCCTGCAGCTGCAGAACCGACTATGGAGGCTACTTCTACAGAAGTAGAATTTCTTGAGTCATTGAATGTGACTTCCACTCAACCAGAAGAAACACTTAGCTTGCCCACATCGAGCAAGGATGTGCCTGCGAAACATCAACAAGACGATGCTTCGAAGCCCACCCCAGAAGATACCCCTGCTGAGTCTGTACTTAAAGACGTTTCTGAGGTTTCTGAGGTTTCTGAGCTTCCTGCCCAGGAAGCAGAAGACAGCACTGCAGAGTTTGTGGATGCGCCCAACATTATGATGGAAACTGCAAATGAAGGCGACGATGAGCCTGTTGTCAAGAAGAGTGTTGATGAGGATCAGAAGGAGGTTGAAGCTGTTGATGAGAAATCTGTTGTTGAGGTTGAAAGCTCAGAGGCACCTAAAAGCAATGAGAAGAGCTCGCAACAAGAAGTTCCTATTATTTCATCATCAGCTACCATCGAAGAGACTGCGACTGTAAATTCGCCACAAACTGATGTTATTAAGAATCAACCTGAAGTTGCTAACAAAATCTCTACGCGTGATTATGTTCAGACACCACCAATGTTGGCTGCCACTGAAGAGAAGAGCCTTACAGTCAGTGAGCCTGCAGAAAAGGAGACAAGTGATGCCACACCCACAAGCACAATTAACCAAGAAAATAATGTTGAAGAAAATAGTGTTGAAGAAAAGAGTATTGAAGAAAAGAGTGTGCAGGAAAATGGGTCTGCAATTGCTGCTGCAGTTGTTGGCAAAGAAAATGGGGACGATGAGAAAGCAAATGAATCTACGAAAGATTCTGTAGCAGTGGAAGAAGATACGAAGGAGGATGACAAAAAGAGTGAGTCCTTGGAACAACTTCTGGTGAAAGAAGGCACACCGAGTGCCACTGCTAAAAGCAATGGTACTGAAAAAGGTCAGAAACTCTTCTAGATTTCACTTGCGACTTTTGAGTTTCTCATGAGGTTTCGATTATTCTGAATTGAGTGAAGGTGAAGTGAAATGTCCATTGTTTGCTTGATGATAGCTGTGTTTGAGTTGATCTTCTTTTTCGTTTTGCTCATCCTGCTGATTGCTGTAATTGCAGGAGCAGTGGATGAAGAAAAAATCTTGGAAGAAATGAGGGCAAAGATTGCAGAACAGGACCCCTTGTCAAAGGTTTGCTCTACTTTTTCACCCTTGTTTCGCAAGCATAAGATTCATGATGAGAAAAGCTGGCACCTTTCAACAGTTTATTTGATAGCACCCAAAGTCAACTTGTTTAAATTCCTGATTAAATGGACGACCTATTCACAATCCACTAGACATCTTAAATTCTGAAGAAGCTGAATTGGAAAATGTCAGATTCTTAGTTACATGGAGTGAGGAGTTGAGATGGAAGAGGATGTCCTCACAGAACCAGTTCTCATTGCAGGATACAGATGAAGCAACACTGAGACGATTCTTGAGGGCACGATCATGGAAGTTGTCTAAGGCAGTCAAAATGTTTGTCGACCATCAAAAATGGCGGCGTTCTTTTGTACCACTTGGCCACATACCACAAGAGCAGGTGAAGGATTGAGGAGATAACTTGGCATGGCACTTTTTTGTACCTTGGTCAAATTTGATTGTATTTTGTTTATTGGCATCAGTTATAGACATCAGTGAAAATCTGTTGCATATCAAAATATGAAATGAAGTTTGATGGGGCGCAGGTTAAAAATGAACTGGAGGCAGAGAAAGTATTCCTTCAAGGAAATGACAAGAACGGTCGGCCAGTCGTTGTCATTTTGGCAGCCAAGCATGATGCTAACAAACGCAAGTTTGATGAGTTTAAACGTAAGGTCTCATTTGTCTTGATATACCTTACTCAGAATCTGAATATCATAATTGGCTTTCCTCTCATGACTTCACATTGGTGTGTTCAATGTATCTGCATGGAAATGGCTTCTCTGGTATACTTCGCCTAAAGTTTGTGCCATGCCTTCTCTCAGGTTATCTCGTTTTCAACTTTGACACAACAGTGGCCAGGTATGACGACCATGATTTGCAGCTGGTTTACTGTAGCACTTGAATAGATGTTGGTAATGTTGATGTTTTGGTTACTCTTGATTTTTTTTGAAATTTGTGCTTTAAATGCATGGATTTATGAACTTATTTGGCCATCTTGGTGGGTGAGCAGTTTAAAGCCTGGAGAGGAGACCTTCACAGTTATTTTGGATCTAAAGGGCTTGGCTTTGAAAAATTTGGATGTCCGTGGCTGGATTTCTACCTTCGATTTCCTTCAGGTTACTTCAGATATTTTTATCACCAATTGCAATCTAGTGTGTCATCTTCCAAACATTTGCACATAGACATTTGTGTTGTAATGAGGATTTGAGCTCATAGTATCGAGAAATGTTGATGCTACCAATCATTTTGGTCTTTATATGAAGCACACATTATACAATTTGGTCTCATCCCTTTGTCTTGTGACAGGCGTACTACCCAGAGAGGTTAGGCAGGCTTTTCATTGTCCATGTGCCCAAGATATTTTGGGGAGCATGGAAGCTTGTGCACCCATTCATCGACAAAGTAACCAGAGATAAGGTATATGAACTTCATTTTCTAATTTTGATACCTAGTGAGTGTCCTCAGATGATCTTGAAATCTGCAAACATGGAGACGTTGTGTTGCCAGGAACCAAGAATTTGTATCAGTCCTGATGGTGCTGTTGAGAAGTTTAAGCCAACCAAATATTTGGAATGGAATGCACAAATTACTATGTGTTATCAGAAGTGTGTTTGTTTCTGTAGAGTAAGTAGTTGTATGCAGTAACCTGAGCGGGCCTAATTTGGTTACTTTTCTCATTCGGACACCTATATCTGAGTGGTGTGTGATTAGGTGTGAATCTAATATATGTTCTATATTTTGGTAACCATCATACTCACAATAGTCATTGAAGTCCTGAAGGAAGGGAATGTTCTCTTTGACAATGAATAAGATATTCATATGAACTCCAAAGATTATGAGGAAAATGGCCACAGCCTTGATTTGGTTTTCGCTATAAAATCTTGCACTAATCACATATCGTTTAATACCTGGCAGATTTTGTTTGTGGAAGACAAGCTCTTAGAACAAAAGCTGCAGGAGGAGATAGAAAACGAGCAGATTGCTGATATCTACGGTGGCACTCTTCCTCTTGTACCAATTCAAAATGTCACCATTCCCAACTGGCCACCAAGACAAGAAGACAATGCAATTCCACAAAGTACGTCATAAATGATGCTGAGTTCACAAGAAAATGTGATTTGTTTGCAACTAAACTGCTTTGTACCTACTTGTATTCGAATGGAATTGCAGTACCATAGTGAATGGCCTGCTTTGAAGAGTGTATTTGAGATGAAGTCGATATTTGCGGCCTAATAACGTCGTGTCGTGTAAGCTGCAACGGCCGCCAAGTGGGTGGGCTATAAGATTTTGGTATCAGCAGGGGTGATTGATGCTTAGCTTTGGAGCTTTATCATCACTTTCTTAGGAATTGATTATTTTACAGTGCTGAAATCGGTCAGCTATTCATTTATCAACCCTCACTCTCATCTTGTAATGGAGATAGACAAGATTTGAAGCTGAGGGTTCCATGTTCAGAGGACAGTGAGATGACCTATCTCGTCTTTTAATACTATGATCTCGTTGTGCAAGCCAAATGTGTTGTTGCAGCTATTTACTCACAAGGCACATGGCAACAGTTTATCTATTTTTTTTGGGGGGGGGGGGTGTTAAATGTACGACCATGGTATATGGTGTTTGTTTCAGGTTATGTGTTTGGTTCCATGTTTGTGTTCTGGAATCTGTTCATGAGAGTGCACTGGGTGTAGAGTGTATGGGTGACAGGTGCTCCCGTTTGTTGGAAATAAGGCACAAAACCCTTATTTGGTTACTGTTCTTATTAGGACACCTACATTTGAGTGGTATTTGGTTTTATATCTGTTTGAAAGAGATGACAACCATTATAAGCTCAATATATGTATATATTTTTTTTGGGGGGGGGGAGGACCTGTATGACGACCTAATGAAATGAAATTAATTTTAAAGTCTGGGAAACCAAAAAGGCTAATGGGACTGAAATTACATGAGGATGGATTCATAGCAGCTGTGGTGGATTCTAGAGTGGTGGCAGAGTGTGGTAGCCTCCATGAGGTAGAGGCTAATGTGGACTTGATGGTCCAAATGAAAGAAATACTGAGGCTCCCTAGAACCACATTCTGAGATATTGGATGGAAATTTAGCCCAATGAGCACTGAAAATTATGAGGAGGTTGGCTATGACCTTGATTTGCATTTGCTAACTTGTACTAACAATGTGTTTCATATCCTACAAGAAGTGGGTTAGTTGGAGAATGTAGCCTTTTAAGACCCATCTACCCTAAAAACTTTGCGGAAGATTCTGCACCCAAGTTTGCCACCTTGGGTGAGAGGTTTTTGCTGTGCACAGGATCGTACATTATTGGTGTTGTCAGAAGCCAAGGACTGGAGGCACATGCAATAATGAACCTACTGTGAGCCCTGCAACTGATTAGGACACATTGTACCTGATGTGGCCCTTCTCACACTTCCAAGCCAAACAGTGCCCAGTCCATCATACAAAACTTGCAAGCAGTTCAGCAAACCGCAAAATTGGCAATAAAATCTCTGTCAGCCTAACCACCTCACAAAAGATGATCGGCACTTGAGGTTGAACACATTCTGGCGTGGGAGCAATGAATGGGGAGAACCAATCGCTCTTTACAGATGAACTGGTTGAATTAGAGAAACAAGCAGTTGAAGGTCAAGACTTCAAGGAAATCACTCATCGTTTTAGAAGGATGTATGGAATATACCTCAAATTAATCAAGAAAAACCGAAAGATGTCAAAATGTACCTTGTTGGACTTGGAAACACTAGGATGTTGACCGATTATGCCCAAAAACCTCCCTGGACACTGCTTGGGAAACATTTTGAACTGATACAATAAGGGATACCCAAGACCAATAAGGAATGTGCAACCAACACTAAGCTATTGTACTATTGCCTTCCATTTGAACCCCCAACTCTTTTGATTTTAGAACATGGTTTTGGTTTTGAGTTATGTACATTAGGTCTCTGTATCTTCTGAAAGGTAACCATGTGCATGCTATATCACAACATATAATTCTATTTAAACATTTCTTATGAGAGTTCACCCATAAGCACCTAAGAGGCCCAATCTAGGCCCCTATATCTACAAAAAAGAAGAAGGTGTATTCACACTATGTTTTTGTTATTAACTAGTTGTGTTAAAAGTGACCCAATCTGAAATTAACTCATTTTTCTAGTGCATTCTTTGAACCTTATAAATGTCTTGATGTTATTGAGAATTCGGATTAGAATATATAGCTTGGGTGTCCTTAGATGCAATTGCATATTTAATATTTTTATCATCGGTGAACGAGGAGATGGCTCCGCACCGCGGCGAGAGCTCCGCACCGAAGCGGCGTGAACTCAGAGGCGATGCCACACAGAAGCGACAGCACAACAAGTTAGATGATGCGGGCACACAGAAGAACGCAACCTGGATCGCAACTCAACCAAATGCAGGGCACTCGCGGCCAGACAAAACGAGCCCCAGATCCAACCAACCCCGAAACAAGTAGCGACGTGCAACCCCGAAGTGCACTACACACACCCGAGCACCAACCACCGGACACCAACAACGAGGCCTTCACATCTATCAATGGAGAACTTTATTAGTGATTTATGCACTGTTGAGCCCCAACCAGATTGCAGGGTCCTGGCTCAAACATCCTCAAAGGGAGATCAACACAACGTCCCCCCTTCTAACCCTAGATCTAACTCCAACCCTACACCAAAGCTGCAAGGAGCCACTGCCGCGCAAGGAGCAGAGCCGCTCCACCGAATCCCCGCCAAGCCAATGCCACCAGCAAGTCGCTCCCGCCACCGAAGGACCTGCATCCGAAGAAGAACCTGTGACAACCTCATTGGAGGAACCTGCGCCGACCCACAAGCGCGCCTCGCCAGCACCAGCCACACCAACAACCGCCCGAAAGGAAGATGGCGAATGCACAAGCAACCGGCCAGGACAAGCAAGCTGAAAGCAGGGCCGCAAGTCACATCAACCCTCCCCCTCTGAACGGCCCACAACGCTCGCACCCAACCACAACACAGAGGCAAACCAGAGATCTCCCTGCTACATCTCATCAGGTACGAACACCAACACACTACTCCACTCCCCCACACAACACATACTCCCACTCTACCACTCTACCACACCACAACCATACAAGACACATCCACACAAGCAATTCCACGCAGCAATCTCACACAAAGCATCACCATTACAGGAAGCAATCCACCTGCCGCATACACTAAACCCACCTCGCAACATCTATCAACCGAACTCCCCCCGATCAAATACACTCCATCTCGCTAGCACCATCACACCACACAGATACCAAGCAAGCAACAGAAACTTACCCTACTCGATCGCCATGCTCCTCAACCGCACCAGCAACTGCACAACGCGCACACCCACCCAGCCGAACAAATCGAGCGCAGGAGTCGCTCCGCCGTCTCAATACCCAAGCTGCACTCAAAGGCACACACACAACACCGAAACCCCCACACAAACACAATGCCAACACATACCACCTCCAACAAAGAAGTCACACAACCCACAACCATACTCACTCACTCACACCCTAACCCTCCTAAACACTGCCACCCGCACTCCCCACGGAAAACACCCCAAGAACCAACCCCCCGAAACCCCAGATCCCACTCGCACCGAAATTCTGACACATCGCACATACTGTCACCGGTCAACCACCACACCAACACACCCCATACCCCCCAGAAAACCAACCCAACAGACACCCCAATAGCCAAAATAACCAACCCACAGACCCCCAATAAAGCAAGCAAAACTAACAACACACAAAAAACAAAAAATGCCCACCCACACACACCCTACAGATCACACCCTCCCAATCCGAGCATACACACAAAGCCACTACACAACCCAAAACACACCAAAAAATGAGAAACCATACCTGGCATCAGCTCCCACCAAAGCCAACCACCAACGGCCACCACAACGCACCCCCCCAAGAAAGCACACAACATCCCCTACATAAACCTCGCAATCACACAACAACCAGCATCCACTTCTCAATTCACCTATGTCTCCTTACACATAGCAACTACCAGCATCTCCCCCCCCCCCTCCTCCCACTTCCATATCCACCGATTCAACCTCTCATGCACTCTCTAGCATCTCCAATCTAATACAGCAGAAACCCACCCGTCTACACACTTCCCCTCCCAACCACTTCTCTCACACCACCCCCCACCGCAACGACACAAGCTCCGCACCAACATGAGCGAACCAACTCCCGCAGACACATGTGGCAACACCTCACCGACCCACAGCAAACGACAACCTCCGGGCGCAACCACCACCAAGCCAGCTAATGCCGACGCCGACGCCAATACCCAACACCAACACGGCCACCCCACGACCGTAGACCCCACCGCACCGGAGGCAACACTGAAGACAACACCAGCTCCCACCTGCACACACCACCCACAACTCAGCCCAAGACTACTGCACCCTCAGCCGACCTCGAACCACCCACAGCAGCACATCAAGTCCCCGACACCGCACCAACCCCAATCACCAACAACAATAACAGCAAACTCCACACATCACCCAGCACACATAGCGCCAACGAACATCCGCACTCGACCACACACTACACCAAGACCCAACCAGCAACTCAACCACGCACAACACACCGACTCAGAAGCGCTCTCCACCCTACACCAACAATTTATCATAGCACAAGGTAACCTCTTGATCAGACCTCTAGAAGTCACGAATCCCACTAACCAACCTACAGGTACACACCCGCCGCCTCCAATCACGCCCCCCACTCACACAACCTGGATGCAGAGGAGGATCTTGACATGGACGTGCAGTTGGAGAATGTGTCTCCAGAAAGGGGAGGTAGCTCCCTACAAATGACATATGAGCACACCCCACAACAAGTGCTCCCCGCCAATTCCATACACAACATCAAGAGCACGCCCCCCACACTCCAATACCGCAACCCACGAATCGAAGATGCTACGGAGAGTCAATCCACCAAGAGAAGGAAGGCCGAAGACTACACTGCAACCTCCACACCCGACACACAACACAAGCCAACACCAACATCCTCAAGAGCAAGGAGGTTGACCACACTTGGCATTGACATGATCGGCCATATGTGGCTAGGATTCCACATGCACGAAACTCTAGCCATCCAAAGAGGCAAGAAGGAGTTGAAGGAGAAGCACACCGATGAAGAATTCACCACCATTGGTACACCCATCAACGAGGTACACGAATTTAGAACGATCCAAAGAGCATTCCCAAGAGTCAAACAAATCCTCTACCCCAACGAGCGACCGGACGCGGTACCGGGACAACATCTCCACTTCACACAATCCCATGTACGAGAAGACATCCCAAGGCACGGGCCTCACCGAAGGCTTCCATGTAACCATACGGTTTGATGGCGAGTACAAGCAACTCAACCGAAGGGAGGTCAAGACCGCATGCATGGAGAGACTTCGGAGCATGAACATACCACTTGGCACCACCTACTCCAATCCGATAGATATCGGCATCAACACGGTCACGAGGAATTGGGCCGGTTTTATCAAACTCCACCTCCAATTTCCACAATGAGACGGCCTCGCTCTACTCCGTGAAGAAAGGGCTTTCGTCATGACCATGGGGGGATGGAGAACGCACCATCGGGAAGGTAGAGAAAGGCTTCAAATTCATCACCAAGGCTAAGAACATGAGACTCCACCTCAAAGGCGAGGCACTACGCAACCACACGGCATTGGACATACTTAGGAGCCTCATGAGAGATTCATACTATGACGGGAGAGAGGTCGAAATCCTCTCCCTCACCAAATCGGACACGGAGAGAGACTTCGCCTTCATCACCCTCACCACCGAAGAAGCCCGAGAAAACATCCTCATCAACGGCCTCACCTTCCATTCCGAACGCCTCAAGGTGAGCATCACCAAAGACAAAGACTTGAGCAACCCATCGGAGCTAAGGATTAGCACGACCTTGGTTGCCAACAACCTCCCGCAACGCGAATCTCAATCAACAATCACCAAATCGCTCAAGAGGTTATTTGGAGAGGAGAACATCACCGGAATCACATACGGATACAAGACCAACCAACCCGATGATAGGCAAGCCGGTTGGTGCCATATACAATGTCTCAACGCGGCGGTTTACACCGAATGACTACATAAGTCCACCTACATTTTCGGGAGAAGGGTGGACTTCGTTCCACACAAAGGGAGCATTGACGGCACCGAACCCAATCAAACCGCCATCCGCTTAGCACAAGCCCCCATGAGAGAAGTCATTGCTCAAAAAACCCAAGCCATGAACAACATAGCCGCATCTTCCATGTTAGTCTCGGATAAACTCTTCACCAAGGCCATGAGAGAGCTAACCGAAACGATGGATGACAAACTTACCACGCTCACCCACAACATAAATCTCAACACCGACATGTGTATTGAGGCCTCGACGGACACTCTCAAGACACATGCCACCAATATTCTTAGCATCATGAGTGTCATGGCGATGGAGTTTCAACAATCGAACAATCACATTCATAACATAATGCAAACGTTGGCCGCCACATCACCGGACCCTCCCCACACCAACATAGCAAGACTCCCATCTGCACCGAGCACGTCCTTGATCAACACACACGGAGGTGACACCAACAACCCCCTACACGCACCACCAGGATTCTCGAATGCCCACTATAGGAACTCCCCATCAAGCCTCCACAAAGATCCATATCAATCACATGATTAGCATAGTCATAGGATACGCATGGACGATGCTCACACATACACTATGTACTCTCTATTTTCTCATAAATAAAAGACACTTACCTCCATACACCTCTACCATCATAAGCAACACATCAACCCCCCACAATGTCATATGCACTAACCACAAACAACCTCACAAAACCCACATCACCCACACACACAAAGTCTACATAATAATCACCATCCTCACCCTCTCACTCACATATACCCACTACAATACTCCGCCCATATAAAACACACAACCATCGGCCCTATAATGGCACCAACACCCAATATACCAACTACACACACACCAATACAACCACAAATCTTCGGTCACCTCACCACATCCTAACTACCCCAACAACATACAAAATCCCACTCCATACAACCCACAAAAAATATATGTCACAACAACAACACCCATCCAACACATAACACACATAGGCCACATCTACTACATCTCACACAAACACCTAAAATCCCCAAAGTACATATCCATCCACTACTACACATGGAACAACACTTCCCTCATCCTATTAAGTGGAGACATAGAAAGACACCCAGGACCACCCACACAAATCCTCAACAACCACTCCGCGGAATACACCCAAAGACAACAACACTACTTCATACAAAACACACTAACCCTCAAAAAATCACACTTCCATCAAAAAGAAATAGTTGAACCTTCCCTTACCCAACACCCCTCCACCGACAACGTGACCTCCCTCACCTAAGCAACCATAGCTCACTTCTCTCATCACACTCAATAAAAAGCCAACTATACACCTTCACAATAGCATATAGCCCAAGACCACAACACCCCCCCATTCACACCCTAAACATAACAATACAAGGCCATACTCAACAACATTTACTCATCCTACAAAGTGGTGACATTTACCTTAACCCACACTACATAACCTACAAAAATCACAAAGCCTCCATCACTTCCACACATCCTAACCACATTAACACAAACATCACCCCCCGGCCACACCAATAAACCAAATTACCATTCAAATCCCACATACTCACACCTCAACATACATAGGTCGCATTACATACATAAATCATACTCAACTTAGGACTCCGAAAACCAAAATCATACACTACTACACATGGAATAATTCCACTATCATTCTCTTGGGAGGTGATATCCACACAAACCCGCCCCCCCCCCCGCACATCCTACACAACCTCCCCATAGAATATACCCAACGACAAAAGCAATACTTCATACATAACACAATCACACTCAAAAATCAATATGCACATGCCTTGAAGAATTATTTGAACCCTACCTAAACCAACCCACCCACCAACCCCAAAACCATGACCTCACCCATCTACGCAAACATAGCTCTCTCCTCTCTAAATACCCAACCAAATACCAACTATATGCATTCATAATAGCTTATAGCCCCATTCCTAGTATATGTAACCAACAAATGACCGACAACCTAGACCCACGATACCTCACCATTCTACGAAGGCTACATAATCAACATCCCCACACACACTCCAATGCACAACACATCATACCCATCCCCACCACACAAATCACCATCATACCGCATGTATACACATACATCAACGACAACATAGCTAAAGGTCGCCCAATAACCACACACAACTTAGAAATAGAATTCCCCCACATCCCCCAGAAAATCCTAGTAGAACTAACAATGTACACAACATATAAGGGGATACCACCCCAACACAAGATATGAGTATCCCAACCACACACCACAAGCGGCCGCACACACGCACAACCACCACACCACAACCCTAACCATAGTCACCTGGAACACGGGATGCATTAGCTCTAGCCTACCAGGCATTCAAGAACTCACACATACATTACACAAAAACCCACACATTATACTCATCCAAGAAACCAAAATCCAACAACACAAATCTACATCCTATATAGATAGGAAATTCCAAAACTATAAAATCATATATAATAATTCCAATAACACAACTTGCAAACGCAACCGATATGCCAGGCCCACTATGGCTAGAGGAGGCATCCTAGCCTTAATATCCAAATCCATCTACACAAATGAAAACATAAACAAAATCCCCACCCCAAGCCCAATATCACCTTACCTACAAGTCATATTAATCACCAACAAATCCACTATACCAATATTACTACTAAATATATACATGCCTACACACCCCCAAGATACACACCTCATAAAAAACATACAAACCTAAATCCAAAGTTTAATTCACCGCCACCAAAACCACCTAATCATCATAGCGGGGGACTTCAATCGCGATATACTACTCAAAGGTAGAACATCCAATGGTCTCCAATCCTCTCCGAACCCCATAGACTACGAATGGGCCCGCTTCATCAATACAATAGGCCTCTACGCGATTAACAACCAAGAGAGTTTCACAAGACAAGGAGGCCACAATTACACCTCTATTAGTCACATCGATGGATTCTACTCCAATCACCCTAACCTTAACCACATACAAAGCCACACAATCACCAATCTCAATCAAAACTTAGACCACTACCCGGTACAACTTCAATTACCCCCCAACAGTATTATCATCAAAGAAACATAAAATCCCCCTAGTAATCCTAGGATAACATACCCCATCCCCCACATCAACCTACAAAACTTACAAACCACATTCCTAGATGAACAAAACTTAGTAATAATTAATTTCACACAAACCCTCCAACAATACCAACTCACTCCAACACAATGGGAGAAAACACAAAACCACCTCCAAGACATCATAAACTCGCTTAGCAAATGCATTGAAAAAACTTGCATGACACAACCAACACCACCACTCTCCACCCGAGCCAAGGCTCAAGGAAGATTCCTCCCTATAACACAATAAAAAGCATGGAAACACCAATTAAAAATTTACCACACCATCCGGAAAGCAATCTGTACCGCATGCCAACAACCATATACACACCTACAACACAATCCAGATATATAATCATTCCTACTAATACCCACCATTAACATTTTGTCCCTCCCCACCAATCAAACAGAACACATACAATGGATAGACAAACTAGCCACAATTGGTAAAAATGCCAAAACTCAAGCACACAAAATCGTCACCAAGTAAACATCGATTAACTGTCGCACCGCTATCACAAAATATAGAACGTTACTAAATATCAAACAAAAAATTATTCACAAGAAAATCTTCCACCCCACAACCACAAGCTCCCTCAATTGCATACAAAACTCCAGAGGTAACATCCTAACCAAATCCATAGACATAGCCAACGAAATATAACATACCCAACAAGCATCATTCCATAGGCAAGCCCCATTATGTGAAGATACCATAGACCATCCAAACACATGCATATGTGCCATACGCAAATACCCATGACACACAAATAATGAAATCATATTTGACAAAAGATGCCCACATAACACACTTATTAGCATCCAATTCATTCGGGAAATATATGACAAATGCGTCAAAAGACTAACTCGAGGGAAAACCCCCGGCCCGGATAACATACCAAACGACATAATAAAAAATTTACCCCCACAATGTCACGATATGCTCTTTCTATTCTTTCGGCATTGCTACAAACAAAGAGAAATCTCAAACTCCTGGAAACACAGTAAAACCATCCTACTACATAAAAAAGACGATCCCATCCACCTAGCCAACTATAGACCAATCGCCCTCGCCAACATCATTTATAAATTATTTACTAGCACTATAACGACTCTCCTTACCAATTACGGTGAAACACATTGTATCCTACATTTTAGCCAAGAAGGCTTTCAACCTCAACGAAACACATCCCGACAAATTCAAATGATTATCGCCACCCTCGAAGATGCTAGACTCACCACCAAAGATATTTACCTTATATACATTGACTTCCGCAACGCCTTCAGCTCCATTGACCACGCCTGCCTACTTGCCCTCATGGAAAACCTAGTCTTTCCCATAGACGCAGTAAAAATAGTGGGTAACATCTACAAAACTCCACCACCTCTTTCGCCGGTAATACCTTTGGCATAACACCCCCAATAAAAATAAGTCGCGACACCATACAAGGGGACACTCTTAGCCCCTATCTATTTATCATATTTCTTGAACCTCTACTCCGATGGTTAGAAAAAGACAACTTCGGATATCACTTTAATACATCCGCATCCATATGTACCACTACGGCATACGCGGACAACTTAGCAATATTAACCGACAACATATAAAATATTCAACTCCAAATCACAAAACTACAAAAATTTGCGGAATGGTCATATATGGACCTCAACCTTTCGAAATGCGCCATTACGGGATGCCCCAATAAATCAAAACTAAAACCTAGCACATTCAAAGCATACATCCAATCACAAAATGTCACATATAAAACCAAAAACCTCCCCACCCTCATACTAAACGAATCATACACATATCTAGGCATCCAACTCATACCATCCCTCAAATGGAACCTACAAAGGGAAGTCACTCTCCAAAAAACTAAACAACAAAGTAAATTACTATCCCTATCCCCAGCTAGTCTTAAACAAAAAATCAAGATACTAAACATATTTATAAAACCCCGTATAGCATATGCATATTACGCAGTCTCATTCTCCAAACCCGACATTACGAAATTGGATAAAATAATAGGCAAACTAACTAAAGAAATATGCAACATACCCAAAAGCTCTGCCAACATCCTTACGCACCTCACCAATGAAAACTTTGGCATCGGAGTCTCCTCCCTCCTACCCGATTACATACATTGCATAGGCCAACAATTTCTACAAGCCCTTAACGATCCATGCCAATTAGGCGACATATATCAAGGCCTAACTAAATACATAGCAGCTAAATACGGGGGTTCACTCCACCTCCCGAAACTTAAACAACAAGCATGTACAAGGTCACCCATAGCCCGAACCTTCTTCCTACTCACAAAAGAATACGAAATACACGTTACCACGGCCAATCGAGCATTTCCCCTTAGGAAAACTCCACTAGAACAAGCATGGCTATCCAACCCAATATATACCACCCTTGATGATGCCTCCAAAACAAAATCCCAAAAATACCTAGACAAACTTTACACACATGGCATTACAACACTAGCACAAATTCAAAACAAGAACACCTCGGCCATACTCACACAAAAGGAATACCGAAACATATACAAACACATACCCAAAACCATCAAAGAAGCCCTACACCAAGCCACAATAATATTCCCGATTACAACAATACCCAACCTCCTTGAAAATCATCCCCAACCACCACACACAACACCCACAAATAACACTCTAGACCTTAACCACCAACCCCACCACGCGGGCTCCACACTAGGGCGGGCCATCCATGAAATAGTTGATATAAAAATCACCAATAGAAAAGATAAATGGGGAGCACAAGCCCTCAAGAGAAAATATCTATGTCAATGGCCCACCATGCATAGCACCACACAACAATGGCGCCTTGAGGAGGACCTCTTACACCCGGACAACATCCTTTTAGAACACAACCTCCTACTAATAACAAGATACCACACCACCACCCATAAACAAAAAGTCACCCAAACATATGACAACTACCTCAACTACACCCAAACAAAAGATAAAAAACACATACACCCCCCACTTAGGATCACCAACCTCAAAACATCCACACAAGAATGTAACCCGGACAAGGATATCATCACCAACAAACCCACCATACAAACAAACACCTTGGAATCCCATATATACGACCAAAATGGACGATTCCTAGCCACCATTACTACGGAAAGACTAGAATGGCTATGGGCACGCTTCTCTCAAAACAATCTAACTCACCTAACCAATTTCCTACAACCACCAGTACAAAACTTTGAAACAGAAATATTATGGTTCATACAAAGATACGTTACCATACTCCCCAAGAAAAAGCCTAAACACATACTATCTAACAACCAACATACAATACACCCGGAAATCACCAAACTACTTATAGACTCCTTCAAAATCACACACTCATACTATTCCTCCCCACTCACATGCCCCACACAACTCACACAATACCACTCCCCACACACCCGTGACATGTTATTCGGATCCCTAGGCCATGCACAATCATCCAAATGGAGTGGTAGGGGCCTAGTGTTCCCAACACACCACAATACAACCTTATAAGCCATTCATTGGGCCCGAATGGCCGCCAAAGAAGATACACAAACAAGCACAATCCTAATAATTAACCACCAAGATTGGACACCACAAAAATTAACCTTCACCAAAGGGGAAGATATCCATGTTATCTCTACCATACCACCCCATACCATACAATATAAACCCACGCCAGAATGGCCACAATATTATCAATATACAGAACCATCACTCACATCCATCATATACATACACAACCAGCTAACCCCAACACTACACCAACAATTCCCAAACAATCTAAATAAAGTCCTAAAAAGAATTACCAACACCCACATAGACATCCATCCCATTCTACCCACTCCCAACAATTATCACGTTAAATTTTCCAAAACATGGAAAACTGCCCCTATAAGCCACACCACCCCTCCCCAACAACAATATAACACTACCCCTACCTCCCGCATACAACCACATACACCCCCTAAAATACCACCCACAACAATGCATATATACGGACGGATCCTTCATTCCACCTTCCAAAAATTCCGAGGGGCAAATAGTCAGCAATATCACGGGCTCAGGGGTATACAGTCCCAACAACAATACCCAAATAGCCGAAAGATTACCGGGATATCCCGATATCCTAAGAGCCGAGCTCAACGCCATACTTATAGCCATAAAAACTATACAAACCACCCAAATAGACACACGTATATTCACCGACAGCCTCAACAGCATCTACCTAATAAACAACCACATCCAACACCCAACATCTCAACACCACCACCCTGATAAATTACTCATCGCAGCCATCGTTCATCAAATATATTGGACCCCACACATGATAAACATACACAAAGTACGCGCGCACACGGGAATTAGAGGCAATGAAATGGCGGACGCACTAGCCAACGAAGGGACACTCAAAGACAAACCGGAAAACACGCCACACATACACATAGCACACGCTACCCCCTACTGGCTAGCAACCTCCCCCACGGCTACACATGATGGAGCCATCCGCAACCTCTACACATTCATAATGAAAGATCATGAAAACCGAGAAACTTCACTAGCCAAACAAAAATTCCCATACGTAGCCAAATGGCTCTCGAATGAAGAAATCAATCAAAAACTCTCCAACCACATTTGGAAACATGATAAAATACCCGACACACAAATTACCCAAACTCTAAAATTTAGATACGCCCAATACATGGGTAACCATAGGAAAAAAATATTTTGGCCCCTTAAATACCAAAACCCCAATTGTACACTATGTCGCACCAATGATAGAGACACATGGCCACACCTTTTTATCCACATGCGAACACCCATACCTAAAAGGCCTACGAATCGCAAGACATAATAAAGCAACCCACCTCATTGCCCAAACCTTACAAGCCAATACAAATATCAGATTCTTCACCTTGACAAATGCGGGCAGAATATCCAACCAACCTCAAGAACAAACAATTCCCGATTGGCTCCTCCGATGTATATGTACGCAAGAACCATGCCAATGCCAAGCCAAATTAAGACCAGACATAATGTGCATTATCGGAGCTCCCAACCAAACGCAAACCCCAATACTACCCTCCCCAAGCCACACCGTACAATTCATTGAATTCACCTACTGCCACAATAGATTCCCCGAACAAGCCCGCACACGCAAACACAACAAATATGACCCACTAATTACCACACTAAGAGCTAAAGGATGGAATACCAACCCCCTCATTACTATCACCGCAGGAGTAAGAGGTGCTATTCACAAAAACTCCATCGAACAACTAACCAACCTGAAAATCCCCAAAGCCCACATCAAAACCCTCATGAAAAACATACACCAAAATGCCATTAAATACCTTACCTATTTGGTCTTAAATAAAAGGAAACTTGACAACAAACAAAACCCTATCCCACCACGATAAGGTGGAAATTATTTTGTACTACACCAGAGCCCACCTCCCATAGGAGGCATAACACCCAATACTGCATCTCGGATTCCCGAGATCAATATAGGGTTAACGGGCTCACATTCACGCCGGTATGTATAATACAAGTGTTATCTTTTCTTTTCTTTTTCTTTTCTTTTCATCATCAATGTTAAAGTGCAAGTGTGATTTTATTTTCTCTTTGACATAAGATAATATACAAAATAAAGTCTCGAACCCAAAAGTACACAAACCATGATATCTACACACGTGACGAGGGTCATAGCAACACGGGCCCTTGAAACTCATCCCAAAGCCATACCATGGAACTTTTAACTTGAACATTGCGTGATTATAGAAACCTCGAATGTAGCGTACATACACATGTGACCATGCACTTCACCAAACCATGTTTCATCACCGTCCTCTTCATTGTGGGCCATTTCTACACAATAACTTATGATACATCAAGTAGTGTGAGATTTTGAAGTTCCATGGTCTCCTTGTTTTTAGTCAAGACCCACAATCCTTTTGAGGTGGGCTTGGTGCACAAATCTAGTAGACCATGAAATATCATCCATTGCATGATATGTGCAACTCTTTGTACGTTCGTTCATCCATTCAAACTTTATTGGTCCCTTTGCTCCTTGAGCTCTAGTGTGATATGAAGTGGGACAATCTCAACAATTTATTGATTCTAGATTTCAATGTGAAGAGCCCTTAATTTCCAAGGTAGGCGTGCCTAATTGATTCGGTTACTTCTCTTTATTGGACTCGTGTATTTGAGTAGTATGTGGTTAGGTGCAATCTAATAAGACACGTGTTGAAAATAAATTGGACTACATGCTCAAAATACAATAACCATTCTAGGCTCACACGGTTAATAATTGAGGAAACTATATGACCATTTAATGAGGACGATAATCTTCACTTTGACAATGAATAAGACATTCAAATGAGGTCCAAAAACAATTACAAAACAATTACTACGACTGGATTTAGATTTCCTAACCATCTCATACTAAGGTAGTTGGACCCGTATATTTGATTGGTATGTGCTTTAGTGAGGATCAAAGAGCAAACATCACGAATACACATGTTTAAAAGAGATTGGACTATGTTTTCAAATGTTAATAACTTCTCTATACTCAAATAGTGTCCACAATTGAAATGAACTATGTATCTAGTTAAGAAATCAACAAACATGCACTTCCAATAATCACAATTAGAGCAGGGGAGGTCCGATTTTCTACCCCCCCCCTTTTTTTTTTTGCATATGTTTTATTGTAGATTCACTAATACAACATGAGTTTTCTTGTGTATATCTAATCGGTAAAAGTTGGAGAACATGAAAAAGAACCAAATTTTATCCACATACTTTAATTGTTTGTTTCATACCGTAGGAGAAGTTGGCTAGTAAAAAAAAAGTAACCATTCAAGATCCATCTACATTAACTTTATTTATTGAATGCCATGTGGGACCCCATGTAGGTTATCATCCATTCAATCTTCCTTGGTTGCGTAGGTCTTTGAGCTCTACACTCTTTATGATATTCAATGTCATGCATACTATTGACGATTACTCTAAGCTAAATGCCTAGAGGTCTTAAAGTGTTGCATATGCTAATTACCAACATGATATGGTTCGTTATCACATGTAATTTTTTTAATTAAAAACTACTCACATTATGAAATTTAATGTAGCACATGGGATACTTGAGATGATAGTTTTGCATATTAGTATGTAAGGGGGGGGGGATATTATCAAGCATACGAATGGCAAGTGTCATGTGTTAACATTTTAGTAAGCTTGTGCAAGAGGAAGACATTATTAATCATACTAATGTCAAGTGTCATTTGTGTACACTTTTACTCAACTTGTAGACCAATTTGTAACATAAGCATACACCTCGTGACCTTCTTGAGCATACTCATGCCAAAACATTAGTAAGCTCACTCGAATGCCAAATGTCACGAGGTGACCCTAATGGTGAAGTTGTTGATCATTAGTATAACCTATCATATGCCTCAAATAGGGTAAGTGATAATATCACACACTCATTACGCATGTGACATTGAAGGTGAGTTTCCATGTAGGCCGCTCGTCCATCATATTCTAGTGGGAATAAGGATAAACATGTCCAAATGTAGATGCAATATGGTGGGATAGGGTTCATATGTGCCAACTAGATACTCTCATCATTTGGGCTTATTTACTAACCTCCTCCTCCATGTTACGAAGGATGGAGTTCTAAACCATCTGACTTTAAATCTTCCAGTCACTGGCACTTGTAAGTTAAAAAGTGCTTCAGTGGACGCATAAAAGCCTAGCCGCTCATGTCCGCGACCCTCCACATTCTAGTAGGCCACCTGAATGTGGTTGGTTGGAGGCTTATGCTTTGCTTATCTACAGGAGAACACCTCCAACCGAATATCTAGAATCTAGTGGGTGAGCGGCTGACATGGAAACTCACCCTAAATACCATAAACGGTTGGTGTAAAGTGCTCCAGACATGCCCTTTCACGATATATCCTTCTCCAGATACCCTCTTATACCCTGATACCGTTGATACCCGCTTACCGACCCACCTATCTACCTTCGTGGTAAACTACCTACCTGCCACCCGACCTACATACCGACCCTGGCAAGCAACGTAGGGTGGGAGACTGAGGACTTGGGGAGTGCAGCTCTCGATCGTTTCTCGCAAGGCGTCGAGGGCTTTGCCGTCAAAATTTGGAGTTTTTATTGTTTCGTCAATCCTCAAGCCGACGGGGGACGCAATGGATCCTTCACCACGTAAGTCTCACATTTCATTACTTCCACCTCCCCTCTCTACACATTGCTCTTGGTGATCGCGGTGAACTAGGGTTCTGTTCTCCAACCACCTTTGATCACATGGCATCATCCGAATCGCCGGTTCCAAAATACAGCAGCTCGGATTAAGGAAAGGAGAAGAATTCGACGCCGTGCTGTCTATGCATGTGATGATGATGATGCTGCAAATCGCGGAAGTCAGTTTGGCTTCGCACATTATTGTCGGCAGTTTTGCACAAGAGATGAAGAGTGAGGGTAATGCGGTAATTTGGTCAGCCGATCCCTTTGGCTCCGAGTTTTCGAGCTTACAAGGCTCTTGAATGTGTCAGAAATGGGTGTAGTATGGGTAGGGTAGGTTAGATTAGGTTGCATTCGAAATCGTCATAAACCCTTTATTGAAATTAGGTCATGGGCAATTTGCGTCCAATGCATTGTAGTTCCTCCTATAGTGATAACTTTTTTATGAGAGTTTTTTGGATGAGATCCTCGTGTTGAGTTAATAAAGTGGAGGTTTGTGATGTGCAGGCCTGAGATTGGTTATGGTGGGAGTGCTTCTTGTACTGTCATGCATTTTAGGTTTAGCAACAGCTGCGGATGAAGGGTAATGTTTAAAGCGTAATGTTGATGATGTCTCTCTGTTATTTTATTTTTTCTGGTTTTGTATTTCTGTACACATTTGACAGAGGCGGATTGTGGATGCGTTGTAGGTCAGTTGATGTGATCGAGCTGTGTGAAGTTGACGTGTCTGTAGGGCTTCTATAAGGCGAGGTTTTAGGCTAGAATTTTCATGAAGGGTTTGCCCAGGAAGCTGGTTACGTCAGTATTTGAGAATAATATGCGCAATTTACACTTTGCAGGCTGGTTCTTGAATTGGAATCTTACGCCCTCTCTTCAGAGTCTGGTGACAAGCTTCAGGTATTACATGACCTACTTCTGTATGTTCTTGGAAAGCTTGCTATGTCAATGGTAAAGATCTTCTCTATATTTTGTAATAGAGAGAAGGATCTGGTTCTTAAACTGTGCTAGGCTAATTTTCTGTCAGTAACTTGAGTGTTTTCTTGTCAACCATCCCATCTTTCTTATTATGCCACTTTGCCTCTCTGCTTTGTTGTATAGGGTGTTGATAAAGATTTATATGGTACACAAGGGTTTTGACATGGGAGATTATTGTGTAGGTGATCGTTACTCAAGATGGGTTGCCAGCACAGCCAGTCACAGTGACTCTTGTTTCCGCACACCGAGTGGGTGCTGACTCTGCCCCAATTTTGTCCAATGAGGTACACATGTGGTGCTTTTGAGCTAATTTGAGATGATTTTGATTTGTTTTATGTGGCTTCTGGAATTTGATATTCTTGAACATAAGTATACCTGCAGGAATTGATGTTTTCTCACATGTTATCCACTGTTGATGCGTGCAGAAATTTGAGTCCATTGGAAATGGGAAGTACACATATGACCTCCTTTCGCACAAGCTTCCTTGGGGCAAGTACAAGCTTAAATTCGAGGTTTGATTAACTTTCAATTGGATGTGTTCATGCCTTGTCCACAGGTTTTGATTTGTTTGATAACTTGCAATGGCAGTCAGTCTGTTAAATATCATGAATTCTAGATGTGGGTACTTGTTTTCATAGTTGCGATGAAGTCTAATCTCGAATAACATACATTGAGGAGTACCAGGATGGTGTACCTATGATTATTTGTAAAAATCTGAATCTGGTTCTATAAGGTGGTGGCACATAGGTCAAGAACCAAAGTTTTGAGTATGTATTGCATGTGGGTGCAGGCAAAGCCTGATGCCATCCTGACAATGACATCAAAAGCGTCATTGACAACTACCATCAGTATCACTGCTCCCATCTCTGTGTCAAATGTCCAACTAACTGTTTTGGATTCTGAGACAAAACTCTCCGAGGCTGGGTAAGCTTCATATATTTTCATACAGTATTGGTTATTTTTCACTTGTGTCATGTCAGGATAGAGCAGCCTAGATGTTTTGGAAGTTGTAGGAAGAAATGCTCTTGTCAAGTTATTTAATGAACTTAGAAGTTGGTTTACTTAGATATTTCAAGTGAATGACTCAGTTAAAGATTCAAGCAAGCTCCATACGCTTTATGGCCATTGCAGAAATATACTGCCTTATGTAAGCAGTTGTGATAGAGGCTTTCCTTACCTGATACCACTTGGAGGGTTGTTGTGACCAATAAAATAATCCTTGAAAGACATGAATGTTCAGATTGGACTTCAACAAGAAGGAGACAGTCACATTGTCAGCAAGTCATTTACAGAAGCTTAAACTTACTTTTGAGCTCACATTGCCTTCAGGGGCACCTTTTAAAGCACAACAGGTGGTTGAACTCACACAAATCTACATCTTCGTTTCTTGGGTCCCCAGCTTTAGATTATAATGAATTTACATACTGATGACACTATCTATTTCACATCTTCGATTTGTACATGTCAAGTGTTTGAGGGGTTGAGTATCATTTGGGACAGGTATTCTTGAAATTACAACATGAGTCTGGTGTTGAGCACCTGTATCTACTGAAGCTCTCAGGAAAGCGCTACGAGCTCACTCTGGTACACTTTCTATGCATGTGTGTTGACCCTATTTTGGTCTATCATTGTGGAAAAGTGCACTGTCATTTACAAATTTCTGAAGCTTTCTTAAATCAAAACCTACTAAATATCACTTTAAGATTTCAAGTGACCACCTATATGAACCAGTTATCATGTAGTTATCATTTGAGATCTTGATTGAATATGGTATAAATTTGTTGATAATGGTATCAGGACTTCCTAGGGATGGTTGAAAAGCTGAACTTCTTGTCAGGCGTCTATGGCATTGAGTTGATTGTGGGTGATGACATTATGGTGAGATCTCTCTCTTGCATTTCTGCAAACATTCATGCTATTTAGTACTATTTCAGTAGCTATGTTAGAAACACACCAGTTTGAATATTGTATATTCTGTCTTCTCATGTGTCCTAAATTCGACTGTTGTAGTGGAAAAATTTAACAACCATCTAAGGCTAGTCATTTTAGAATACTGTATGTCATGCCTTCTTATGGCAACTAAATTTGAGTTTGCAAAAAAGGCTTTTCAAATTTTCCTGGATACAGATTATTCCCAGGGCACTTATTGGGAAGTGACTTCTGGCGCTCCAAAATTTTAGACTAGGACTTCTGTTTTCTAATTTAGTTCCAATTTTGAGTATGCCTTAACTGGAAGCCAGCTTTGCAACTTGCATGTTATCATGTAACATTGAACAAAAGTCTCTGCTGCATATTATGTCATGTAGGAGAATCCATTTGTGTGGACTCTAGCTTCTCTAGACTTGGACTTGCCAGAAGGCCCAGATGGAACAGCACAAGCTTTGACAGGTCAAGAAGTTTCCTCAAGCTTTGGACCCAAGGCTGAGATTTCACACATCTTCCGACAGCCTGAGAAGAGACCCCCTACGTATCTTTCAACTGCTTTCTTGATCCTGACAGTGCTTCCATTGGCGGGTTTCTTTGTGGGGGTAAGTTTTGCACATGGAACCTACACATACCTATTGCAAGGTGTCATTTAGCAAAGATTTTGGAACATTTTGTTCTGATAGTATTGGGATGGACTGATTTCTAGTCACTGTATATCTTCAAGGGGCATTTACATATAACATGCAGTGGTTGTGGTTGTGGTTTCAACCACTATTATAAGTTTTCAATTCACATGACTTCTTGTAGTCTGAGAATGAATTCAATTTCAAACGATCGTCCCTCCTATTGGTGCAATCCGTGGAGTGGCACTGGATTCTAGTGGAAGTTTGTCCAAGAGTAATTGCCTTCTAGAAATCTTCTTCCATACTTCTAGAAATTGCCTTGAAGTTCTCTTCCGGTGCCACATAGTAACTATAAACAAAATAGATACAAAGAAAGTCAACGACACCTTGCATCCTAGTTTAGCAAGGTAGAGTAAGTTGTGGTTATTGTTGTCATCAATACATCTTATCCCTCTTTATCCCTCAGAATTAGATGTAAGGAAGCAAAACTACACTGTCAACCACTGAAACTTTGGTTGTGTGTAAATGCCCCCTCTCAAGTCTTCATTGTCAATACCCAGAGTTAGTGGAAGCATAAGAGTTGGGGACTCATTCTGATTGTTCTGACTCAAGTTACGTACTTTTCTCATGGAGCAGCTACTGCAATTGGGTGTGAACTTGAAGATGCTCCCATCCAGTGGACTGCCACTGGTTTCAGCTCTTTCTTTCCATGGAGGAATCGCATGCATCTTAGGCCTCTACTTCCTGTTCTGGTTGAAGGTAAGAAGAAAGTCCATTCCTGTGTAAGATGTTATACAGAACTGATAAGAACTAACTTCTTGTGCACTTCTTTTGGTCCCTATTCTAATAGGACTGGTTGTAAGACAATTGCTCCAGTACTAAAATTTCAAGATGCATTGGTCCCGACCTTTACAGTAACCAAAAGTGTAAATTGTCACCATTGTAGTTGCTTGTGACAACCACAGGCTCAAATGTGAAGTACAATACGCCTAATTGTGATCCTTACCAAAAGCAACCCCCAAATGATTCTTGCGTAAAATTAGCAGGACTTGAACATGACAGCCTAGGGTTAGTTTTGGATACACGTATAATCAACACTCTGAAACCTCATACTTTATTCAGACGGTATCGGAAAACTACATGTAAATTGTGTTGAGCTCCTCTTTCAATCATGAACAAGACGCAACAGAATATAAGGTCATCTAATAACAGTAAATGTGCTCTGATGCTTCAAAGAACAACTTTCACGTGTAGGGACTGAAGTTGCATCAGTCACTTGAGCAACTAATGACATATTTTATTTCTGTGTTTTTGTTGCAGTTGAATCTGTTCACCACACTGAAGTTTCTAGGATTCCTCGGGCTTCTGACCCTTGTTCCAGGATTCAATATCCTCTCCTACTTGGCCGACAGCACTACAAAGCTCAAGGCATCATAGTCGTGCTGTTCAATAGAGGTTTATGTGCCTGTTTAGTTTTACCTGGTTAAGATGTTGAAGCGTAGTCCCAGTTTGGTCCTTTGTAGCTGACTACTGGTTTCTTGCAGTGACTTTAGGTGGCTTCAGGTTTAGAGATTACATTGCTCAGAGTTAACGTGCTTCAGCTCTACTTGGTCATGCCTTTGGATTATTAAAAGGGACTAACGACCCTCATGACAGTGATTTATATATCTATATATGAGGGTGGATTTCTGCAACTATCCAGTGGTGTGTGGTCAGTGTCTCTGCTACAGAAAGCATCCTGAACAACTGTGTTCCTCGGAAGATCCACATAACATTGTGGCTTGAAGTAAGACACTTGTTACGTGACACTGGTCTATTTGATTATTGGAATTGAAGTCTATCTTCATTTTGACTTGTATAAGTAATCTATTTCCACTCCGATTCTGAAACTGGAATTGTCAACCTTCATTATTTCTCAATCTCATTGAACAGCCAAAACTGCATATGGAGTTGGAAGTGTCCACAATGACCACCAACCTCACCGCACAAGGTCTGAGGTGTCAATCTCAGACCTTGAACAAGGGAAATTGAGTGTAATGGACTGATGCCATCCTCAATAAAGTCAAAATTGACAGTGTAGTTTCAAATGAATGTATAATGTTGAATGTGCAAGTCACATCCTCCAACATGACGAGTACAATGAAAGGCACAATTGCATGTTTGTCTGTATGTATTAGTAGGTATTGGGAATGTAGACTATTCAATTGGCCACCAGTGCACGCATGTCAATAACATGGTACCCGTGTAAAAAAATTGTAATTAATCCTGGCTCTTGAGTTATTGTTGAATTCCTCAGCCTTTAAGATTCGTTGATGCTCTTCATTATCGCAAGATCAGCTGACATTGTCTTTTTAATAGAGTATCGGTTATCAGTGTGGAGACTGTGTACCTATTTCAATAATTGAAGACCTATTACTGATTGACCTCTAAATGTTGCAGACTGGTCAGCAGTGTGGCAAAATATGTACATGAAATCTCTGGACAGAATGCTTTTAAGCCACTTTTAAATGTTCAGAGCATTTTTGTCCAGGCTTCATGTTCAGATTGGACTTTGTCATAACTCATATTTCACCTCTGCAGACTGCTTCCAATCAGTGGGGAGTTTAGATTTTGGTGAATTTAGGGCCATTTTACACGCGTGACCAGTGACCGAGTGAAAAAAGGATTCATGGTTTATTGCGGTCATGGTGGGCGGTCTAAAGACCACGACAAGAAAAATCCACGTCTTTTTTTAGAAGTCTTGGTCACGTGCCATAGTGTAAAGCGGACTTAGAGTAGGTTGAAGCATTTTTAATGAAGATTGGAAAGAAAAAAAAATCTAAAATTTGAGTAACTAAAAATAAGGTATGCAAAAATGAAATTCTTATAAATGAAATTTGGCTTTGCGTTTGACACAGTCCCCTTATTTTTTGTTGAGACATCCCATTTGTGTTCTCTCGCTACAAAACTAGGGGGAGCACCAACTACTATCCGTTTCTAAACATGTAGGGTTTCATGTCACTTTCTCATTCATGTCACTAACACTAACTGTAAACCTGATATTATTTGGCATTACTTGTGAAAGATTTCGGAGCTTACAACTTTATGAAATTGCAATTACTGTCACTTACTAAGTGATTTTCCATCCAAATTTCAATCATCTATGACAATATTTCATTATAGGAATGTTAAGATGGGAAATATATCCAACTTTGTTTCAATACTCACCATGGATTTCATCCAAATTCAATCATCCATGACAATATTTGTGAACTTATTCATAAGAAAAGTTACTAGAAAAGCTACCACAATGACACTAAATATCATATGACACTAAATACAATAGGAAATCTGGGATTAGGCTGGTTATTAGAACCAAATGTATACCATTTGGCATATTCTCAAATTTTGTTGGAAGAAGTTGCTGGCAACATATTTCAAAAAAAAATTAAAAATTGGCCACTCAAGTTTGTTCTTAAATGGAGGAGGTCACTACTCTAGAATATCATTGGAATGACATTGGTGCTCACTAAGCCACAAGTTCTTAACATTTTTACAAATTTATGTAAGTCATTGGCTCCAAGCCCCGGGTACGCAACTCCCATATTATACCCAGGGGGCATCGTACTTAAAACGGCTTAGAGGACGGCTTTTGTAAAAATTATATCAAACTATATCAAATTAAAATGATCAAAAATTTGGGTGAAGACCAAATTAAATAAAATGAGATGAAAAAAAAGTTGAGTAAAGACCAAATTAAATAAAATGAGATGAAAAAAAAGTTGGGTGAAGACCAAATTAAATAAATGAGATGAAGAAAAAGTTGGGTTGCATATTTATTAAGCCTCCCATTAAAATTATAAGCCACAAATAGTTGCCTCCCATTAAAATTATAATTCATTCACAATGTTAAAATTTTATTAAAAAGTCCAAAAAGTTGGGTAGCTTGACCTATGGTACCTGTATTAAAAAAATCATATAATTAGGTTTTTAATGCAATTATATGCTTCAAAATATATTCATTTCCTATATATAATTACATTTTTGGATTCCTTGTTAGAAGGGCTACAAGGGTTTCCTATATTGAAACAAATTGTATCACTCAATATTGGACTAAAACGCATTATAAGTGATTATAATCAGGACCATATAATACGGGAGTTGCGTACCCGGGCTCCAAGCACAATGAAAAATTTATGAAAATTGGCCTTATAATACAATGCAATTTCCCTATTTAGTTGAGATGCAACCATATATGCCAAGAAGACATCAATGGTGGACAATAAAAAACCTCTATTCCATGGAGAATTGTAGTTGGTAACACCTAAGCTATAATGCCATGTCGATGTCTCTTTGTTGACACAAATTGCTTGAAGCGATTGATATATGGGAAGGCCTTGAGATTGTAGGTTTGTTGTGTATGCATGCCAACAATTGGGGAGGGTGATTATTCAACCGGTTTCATTCAAGAAAGTAAATTAAGAGAATGCTATCCCGCCTTCCACTCATTCCAACACATGAATCATTGCAATCTTTGCTAATTTGACATATTTGCTAAAACTTTTGGCAAGAGCGATATTTGCATCAAGTACTCTTTAAATCGTTGTCAATGGATCCATGAACTCCATATGGGAACAATGAAGGGAAGTTCCATGATTGTGACGGCATTCGAACTCATGACAATTTTGAAGAGTGTTTGTTTAGATTCCCAATTGAAGCGGTCCCAGGATGGTAGGATGAATCTCTTTGGATCACCTACCACTATCCACTTCAGTTCTTGTAGAAATCCTTGAGCATGTCCAAGGGCTTTTTGGAACTTAGCTCACAATCCTTTTGAACCCAATATTGTGGGTAAACCACTCAAGGGCATGTGTAATGCCATGCGGAGGGGATTGAGTGTTCATCTCATTAAGAAGTTTTGGCGCAACACTTGCCTTCAAGCAATTGAGTATTTAGAACCTTAAGTGTGAGGAGAAACAAATTGATTGACAAAAAAAACATGGAATTTATTTTTTGAGCATACAATTTTTGGGTAATCAGGCTTGAAACCCTCCACCAATGAGTCAAAAGTATCCTTTGTGATATGTGATGAGTTTCCAATTAGGCCAACACATGCACACTCGTTGCCACATAGGTAGGTGTTGTGGGGTTGGTTACCTCTGTTTGTTGACACCCATTAATGTCCTTGAGAAGAAAAGTCACGGAGATTGACATGGTGCAATTTGACCCTTTGAAGCCAATTTAAAGACATTGGCTACCACTATTGCACCGATTCTTAGATGACACATGCTTATTTTTAGTAACCCTCAAGCATCCAAGAGGCCCAGTTTGGGCCTCTCCGTGCACAAAACATGTATTTAAACTACATACTTCCATTTTTCAAGTCAATTATGTCAAAAGTGACCCTCTCTAAAATCAACTTATTCTTCAAATAATCTTTTTGAGTGGGTTGAAGAACTTGATGTTTGTGAAGATTTAAATTCAAATTCTCAACTTGTGCGGCCTTGGATGCAAATACACACAATGTATTTTGATCATCAACGTCAAGTATATATTTCGCCTACTTGGAATTGATTACACCAATCCCTTGGACATAGGATTGAGTTTGGTCATCAAGAATTGGGTGGGCTTCATCAAAATGCAGCTCAAACGCCCACATGTTGACGGTATGACTCTCTTACGAGGAACTTCTATCCTTGTATTGGAATTGGAAGGGGGTGAAATGATGATAGGAGAGGTAGAGAAATGTTACGAACTTGTCACTCAAGCTCGTAACCTCCGTCTACACCTCAAAGGAGACTCATTAGGAGACACTCAAGCTCATAGTCTCTTCTGCACATTAGTCAAAGAGAATCACTATGAGGTAACACGACATGAGTTTATGAGTCTCACTAAACCCAATGTCACCAAAGACTTTGCAATTCTCATTCTCATCTATGAAGAAGCTAGAGATGTCATACTCAAATATGGAGTAGTCTTCCAACATAATTAAATTTGAGTTAGCATCACAAGGGATAAGGAATCCACTGCACCCTTGGAACTTTGAATTAGCACTACCTTAGTTGCTAATATTCTCCCCCAAAAGGAGATCCAAACATCCATAGTCATGGCCCTCGAGAACAAGTTTGGAGAATGCAACATAGTTGGCTTCAACTTTGGCAACAACATCAACCATGAAGAGGACAAGCAAGTGGGTTGGTGCCATCTTCAATGTCTCAACGTTGTTGTCTACACCGAATGGATTCAAAAATCCATATACATTTTCAGGATTCGAGTTAACTTTATACCTCACAAAGGAAGTATCGACAGATCGGACCCCAACAAGACCACCCTTTGTCTCGCTACCAACATGGGAGGCGATTGCCCAACAACTTGAGGCAGTGGGTAACACCAACACCAATCCCACCCTCACTGAAACCCTCTACACCAAATCCACGTGGGAGTGGGAAGAGAAGCTCGATGGTAAGGCCACACAACTCACCACCAACATCAATCACAATACCAACATCAAAGTTTATGTGGCCACCAACAACATCATCCACCATGCCATCAACAAACAAGAAATTATAGGTAATGTAGCTACGAAATTTCAATTATCCCAATATAATGCCAAAGAATTCCAATCATCCCAACAAAGAGTGCATGCAATCACTCAAAACCTTGCCATGTCTCTCCCTAGCCTCTACCAACACCTCCCCACCTCCAACCAACAAGGACCTAGCACATCCACACACACGGGTGGCCATCCACTCCAACTTCAAGCTCCACCTAGCTACCATGGTCCACCTCAACACAACCACCCAGAAAACCTCCATCAAAGCTACAACCCTCCTAATGAATAGCTCCTCACCGATACCATCGCAATGGGTCACTTTGATTAGTATGTGTGCACTTTTGATTGTTTGTTTCCTCTACCTTCATTATAGTAGAGTGTTTCCCCCAAATCCCTACATGCAAGACTCATTTTGATACTATCTATCCTAACCCTCCTACAAGAAATTTCACTTTTGCACAAAAATACACTTCTCAATGACTTACACACTTGCATCACTCATCATTTAACCAAACACAACATCCTCGAAGAGCCCAACAAGTCTCTTACTCTCATTAGTCTCTTCATCCTCAAAACACTCTACACCAATGCCACAGAGGTACCCACAATCACAATACTATCCAAAACCACATCACACAACCAACCACAAATTCACACTGATAAAAAAAACCCTCATACATATCCTCATGCTCCTAAGTCTTGCCTACATAAAAAAATACCCATAGCATGCCCCTCTTAAACAACATAGCCCCATCAATCCCAACCCACATTGGCACTGCACACCCCCCACAACACATATCATACATACCATCATGCTTCACACCTCCCCACACATATCTACCTCACACATCCACCCCCCCCCCCCCCCTCACACACACACACACACACACACAAATCATAACCTCACCTATAAAGCACAACCCCTATCAAACAAATAACCACATTATACAAAATAATATAACTTACATCAAATACTACTTGGTCATAAAAACAAACCTCCGAAAATCCAAAACAACCATAATCATAAATCAATTAATAGATCTAAGCATGCTTATACTAATTGGATGTGACATTAGACCAACCCATGGACCACTCAAATACACATTAAAAAACCTTCCAAAAGAATATACACAAATATAAAAGCAAAACTTCATGTCCAACACCCTAAATTTAATACCACACTACTTGCACCTTGATGACATTTTTACCCCATACCTCCCCCCAACACATATATTAACAATCATAATCACCTCTCTAACCTTAGAAGACATAGTTCCCTCCTATTGAAATACCCACCCTACTTCCAACTATATACTTTCATAATAGTTATTAGCCCCATCCCTCACCCACGGGTAGATCACTTAGTGCATATTAAAAACGACGTGCGGCATAATATAGAGAGGATTAAAATCATTTGAAATAAAAATTATAAAGGAATTCCAAATAATGAAGGGGCCATTAAATGTAGACAATCCCATTATAAATAAGTTAGATGGACATAAAATGTGGGCCATTATTTTTTGTAAAATTAATATAGGGGCTAAAGATAAGGATCCTAGAAGGTATGTTTAGTATGATATGTAAATGGGTTTAGGACTCACGGGGATGGATGATAATTGGGATTTCCGTATGTCCAAAAATGGCTTAAAAGGAATATAGAGTACAAAAAATTGCAATGACTTGGACAATATAAGTAATGAAAGGGTGCAAACAAATGGGCCATTTTTGAAATTTAAGTAATTATAGGGAGGCTTTAATTCAGCCCTTGAAGGTAAATAGCCCCAAAACAAAAAACCCCTAGCCGCACGTGGTGCACAAAAATGCCTCAGAGTGACCTACCCGTGTCCTCACCAATGTGACCAGCAACTTGGCAGGCAACTAGACCCAAGGTGTCTTACCATGCTTAGACAACTTGAAGCCCTCCCACACAAGTGCTCATTTCAACACAAAGGACCTCCCTACCCATCGCAACAAATCACAACGCCCAACCCACCAACCTCCCCAACCACAACTGCCTATGAATGCATTAATCAACAAATCACTAACGGAAGGAATATCACACCACAATAAGTCCAACAAAACTTTCCATTTATCTAAAGTCAATTGACCCATGAACTCATCAAATGCAGCTACTCCATTACTGGATTCACACCAAACCCAAACATTACCCTGCCCACAAAAACTTCACACAACTCACCACTGACATGGACCATGAAATTGTCCCAAGACCCTGTAGAATCTGTGATTGGTTGTTGAGCTTGTCTTGGGACCGCTTTGGTTTACACAAAGGAAAAAAATGTCAAAGTGACCATGGAGTTCGAGGTCCCTTGAAGACATATTTCAAAGCGTACATTATACATTGACATGGTCCAACATGTTTTGCGGTGGGAGAGGCAAAAAAGGTGCTCTAGTAGAAAAAGGCAAGGGCCATGGCAGAGAAATAATGTTAATAAAATGCTTTTTGGGGAAGAGAAGATGAAGACAAAAGAAGACAAGAGAATGGTCAAACTTGATTTTTTTTCCCCCAAAACTGCCCTTTTTGGACATTTAAAAAATAAATTAGCACATCCATTTTTTGGTGCACGGTCATTTCTCTTGGTCCACATTCGGTTTTACACCTAAAAAGGTGCCCACAAGCTTTTTAAATTCAGTTTTTAAACATAGTGCTACTAAAGTTGCCATGGTATTCAAACAATCACAATACATTAAAATATTATTTTGCTCCATACAACACTATGCTATATCTCACTTTTATCCAATTAGTTTAGTGAATCAATTATTAAAGTACAAAAATAACATGATAAAGAAAAACATAAGATATAATAGTTATGTCATTTCTTGAAGATATGCCATTTTGGCAAAGAAAAATATTATCGCTATGTAATGCAAGCATGAACAATTGCCCACAAAATGCGTGAGAAAACCTTTTATCATACCAATCTCACACATGTCTCACACCATACTTTCTAGCATGTGTTGGATTTTCCCATCAACTAGGAGATCAAACTCTAGGGGTGCGTTTTATGTTGCAATACCTACGTGAGCACTCAAAAGGGGTATTAATCAAACATGGCATGTGCATCATACACATCGGAAAAGGGGGGGGGGGAGGGGGGGCAATACTGAAGGTTTGTATGTATATTTCAAGTTATTATGTGATGTTTATATGTGAAAAATTTAATAGGTTCATCATTTGGACAAGAAAAATGAAACATTGGCATTCCAACCATGAGTGGATCCATTAGCGCAAATTGATACACATACAAGTATAATCTTAGTATCTTTCATGCCTTTTTGGTATATAAGGGTATTACTTTAAAGATGACACATGCACATTGTGTGTGTGTGTGTTCTTTTTTTCTTTTTTTATGTTTTTGGTTATCATAATGAAAACTGCACCCCCAAAATTCAAACAAAATATAAACATATAACATCTCCCAGAAAAGGAATACTTAACAAAGAGGTGGTGAAGTATGCCCTCCTTAAAATTCTCTCTAGTACGGTGCTAGACACCAATCCTCAATCTCCATGTGGATTTGGGGGGGGGGGGGTGGAGTCTATATCATCTCCCTATTTACACAATTTGGCTAGGATAACATTATTCAAATCCATGATAATGTTCTATGGGACTGACAATATTCCATAGAATATTCCTGGATAGTCCCCAAATTCACATATCATATCACACAACACACTTCGTGGGCCATGCAAGTCTCACGGGAATTGTCTTGGGAGATAAGCGGCCGATAATATTCCATATATAGATTCAACACTAAATTTGGTAGCTCCTCCCTGCACTCTCATGACACATGTGACTAAAGGCTCTTATACCCAAAACTCTTATTTCTTGTATACTTTACGCTCAAGTCTAATTTTGCACGCCAAGGTTGCCTATATTCAGTTTCCATGTCAACTTCCTTGATGTTTGAACCAATCACACAGCGACACATGGCACTTTATGACACACAATGGCCGATAGACACCTACTATGACCTGCCTCTCGGGAAGTTCAAAATTTTCTTAAATTTTGTGCTTACTCAACAAAAGGGGCTTGGAGAGGCTCCTAATTTGTCAAAGGTAAACAAGTGTTAAATTATGTTGAGTATTGAACTTAGAAAGGTATCGTATTTTGAGCATGTGATCCAATATGTTTTAAACACATGTCTTCTTTTTCTTTCTTTTTAATTTTTTTTTTGTGTGCGCTCTTACATCCACACCTAACCACAAACCACTAAAATATAGGCGTCTAATATAAGAAAAAAACCATGAAAGGTTGGCTTACTTTAGAGGAATGTACTTGGGACACTAAAAGAAAACTTGTGTATTGCAACCATCTGTTGTGACTTGGCCATTGCGATTCATGGTGAGAAAATGCATAAATTGATCATTTTTGTTGTCGATCAGAGGTTCTTGGCTGCAATTCTTGGACAATGGGTAACCAAAACCCTCCCCTCCAGTTGACAACCACAATGAGTTATTTATGCATTTTTTGGCCATGAGTCACAGTGGCCAAGTTGCAATGGACAAGTTGTCTTCTAGTGGAATATGGTAGCCACAAATCTATACCATAACTCTCTAGCAACTTGGGCTAGAAAATACTTAATTTTGAAAGTGCCTAAGTTTCTAGGAATTGAGTGTTCAACAAAAAAAAAAAAACACATTCAAAGAGTGCTTAAGTCACAATAATGCAAAGTGACAAAGTCTCTCACGAAGACCACTCCGTATAACTCTCACACAAAGCAAAACCCTGACATACAAGTAAAAGACAAACTTTAGGTAAGGAATGTTGGTTAAGGGAAGTGTTTAGGTTAATCATAGCCTCCATAAATGAGATTAGGAAAACCATCCATGAATTATAGGAATGAATTGGATGAATGTCTAACTTATTTTTAAGTACTTTTTGAATGTGCCCAATTTTAGAATATTATTTTTTGGTTTGCAATCCAAGTCTGGAATCATAACATGCTAATTTCTATTAGAGGATCCCACAATAGGATTGTCTAAGAAGATCCTCCGATAGAGTGTGCATAGGTGATTATGATAGTATTATAGCAATTTGTTTTGATTGTATGTTCACTATCCAACATTTATTTAAATAAACTTATCATCACACAATGTATTTTAAAATTTTTTCTCATCATATTGTAGTAGCATAACATTCAAAAATCTCCCATAAGAATTAGGTATATTAGAAGTGTATTGACCGATCCGTCCATAGAAGTGAAGCAACCAAAAAGCCCAAAATTGATACATATGTCTAGATTTACTGAAATGCATTCAGTTTGAATGGATGTAAAGTATCACTAACCGACTTTCAACATCCATCCCCCGACCATGATTTGTTGGTCCAATAGTTGGAGGTGAAATAAAAAATGGTTGGTAAGACCAAGTATGATCATCATGTAGTAGCCACTAAGGCAAGGAGGTCAATGATGGGGACACTTTAGTGCTCATGGAACCAATCTCCAAGGACGGGGACCCTCGTTTCTAGAAATAGAAGCTGAGCATAGGCTAGTGGTAAGCTCTTATTGGGTCCTCTAGCCTCATCCATTATTGTCTATCTTAGGACGTGAAACCAATATGCGTCTTCTAGATTGGACTCTATGGATGTGCCCAAAGGAATATTCTAGACATGTTTTGGAATGTATTGGAAGAGATGAATTGAACCCAATAGGAGGAATCTTCCAACCACTCAAGATTGTGATTCGATCAACAATCTATTTTGAGCACAAGATGGTCTGCCCATGACAACAAAATGAGGTCCGTTGTTGTCATACATTGTGTACATAAAATAGAACACAAAGGATTGCTTTTATTTCCTGCCTCCTATAAATATCAATGCTAAACATATCCAAATCTAGATAGAAAAATGACAATTTTGGCACCAAAAATAAACTCCAAAACAGCAAGAAACTCTACAGATCACACCTGCACCTTCATTTGATATGAAAAAACACCCGTAATATTAACCAATTCAAAATACGACATATACAAGCAATAAGTAGTTCCGGTCATGAGCATTCTCTATCTACTAGTTATCAATCCAACCAATCTCATTTATTACATTCAAAACCCACAACTTTACTTGAAAAAATATAAATATAAATAAACACACACACACACACACACATTTAACTTATTAGTTGCTCAACTACACATAAAAAAACTTGTACTTCTTCCTAATACCAATTTCATCTTAGTATTCTTGTTAAAAGCACCAAAAAGCCCTTCCCATATTCAACCACAATTGTAGCTCAAAGCCTTCAATAAAAGTAAAAGTTCGTGAAACTTTACTTCTAGTGAAAAAGATTTCCGCAAAGAAAGCACCCAAAAGGAACCTTCCATCATCCTGTTGCGTTTACTTCCACCTACTAATAAGTGGCTTTTGTGTTGCATATATAACAAAAAGATTATGTTGAAAGTGAAAGGAATCCCAGGTGAATATTCTTATACTCTTAAAAATATAAATAAGAACCCTTACGACAAGTCTCTCTTCATCCTTTAGGTTGTGTTCCTTTCTATTAAAGAAAACAATTACATGCCTCAGCTGAATAATTTATGTTTGCAATCATCAGTGACTACATATGTCCTCAATTTTATAACCGACGGGCTCATGTCTCGACACAAATTAGTGAAGTAATTGTGCATTGATTTATTAATCATTAGCATCACGTAAATTTAGTGTGAATCTAGTGCAAAAGGATCCTAAGAAAATAACGAGAGAATGAAAACCTAGCTTATTCCCAGACCTTGCAACACTACACTAGATATGATATTTAGTGTTTGATTATATTTAGTGTTGTTACCACCCTATCCTGCTCAACAATAATTTTCAATTCTTTGATAATTAGTGTTAGACATAAATGCACCGCCACCTCCTTTCTCCTTGTATCATTGTTAATATTTTTTTTTCATATCCTTACTAACACTAGATTCGTGTATGTAACTTCCACATATTACCATAGTTGATATTTAGTGTATGCATTCGTATTTAGTGTATCAAACACTAAATATCATATTTAGTTTAGTATGTGGCTGAATAATGTTATGATGTTCTCACCAGACAAGACTCCAGAGAAGTTACTAGAATCAACTTCCTACGAAGTGAAACTCACCACTCACCACTCGCTAGTTGGAACTAACGAGTCACTAGTTGGAACTCACAAGTCACTAGTTGGAACTTACGAGTCACTAGTTACCACTCCGCCTTGGGAGTTACCATCACTGTAACGTCTCTCTTTTGGGGGGGGCTTTTTGGGCGTCTGTGTGTGAGTGTGAGTTGTGATGAGTGTTTCGTAGCTGTTGTGTTGTTGTTTCGTTTTGGAGAAGGAGTTCAGTCACTCAGCTGCTTCAATTTCTGCCGTTTTTTTTTGTCTTCCTGGCTGCATCTTTTCCTCTCTCTGGCTGCCGTGTTTTTGCCAAAAAAAAAGCGCCAGCTGCAGATGTTCTCTACAGCTACTGCTGTGCTGTTTTCATCATCTGCCGTGTAGTGTTGGCGCTGTGGTGGTCTGAGAACCGCCATCACTCTGGTCAAATTGTTTGGTCTAGGAGAGGGATTTTAGCGGAGTGGAGTGGAGTGGAGAGGAGAGGAGTGGTGGAGTTTGGTGTTGGTGGGTTTGTGGTGGTGCATTGGAGGTTGTGGAAAGGGGGACGGGGGAGATTGGGGTGTGCATTTGGGTTGGTGCAAGATGCAGAGGGTTGGTGCGGGGGTGAGGATGGCATGGTCAAGCCGCGCAGCAATGAGGGAGCGGGGAATGTATCAGAGGATGCGCATTGACGAGGATGATAAGGATGATCATGAGGCGAGCACGAGGGACGGGACAAGGAGGGTGGGGGTGAGGCCGGAGAGCCCTGTGCGTGCTTCATTGCAGAAGTGGCTGCACCGTGCCTTGGAAGTGGTTCCTGTTTTCTCAGCTGCCCCTATGGTGCCGCTGTCCGAGAGTCCTAAGCGGGAGCTAAGAATGCAAAGATCGGCAGGTAAAGCCAGCGGCAGGAGCAAGAAGCATCATCAGGACAAGTTATACTTCCCCAGGCGCTGGTGCTAGCCGCATTTAGTCCACTTCTTGTTCCCCATGCCTCGAGGACTGTACTTGTAGATTTTATCTAGGTCATTTAGCTTGATGACACAACCAAATTTTGGCCATCCCTAGGTTTCATCAAGTTGCGATGTTGCTCCTCCGAGTCCGCTTAATTCCATGGTTCACAAGGCGCGCGAGCAGTTTTGGTGAACATCATCAACAATGTGCACTCATCATGTGTCTTATGGTCATTCAAAGTCCATGAGGCTTTCGACCATCAGGGAACATTATTTGCTTACGCAGACTCCAAAGCAGGACGCAATATTGTACGCCGTGAATTTAAATGCAGAGGTTTGAAGACAGAGCTAGCGCGGCGAAGGACAGGGAAGAGACAATCGCAAAACATATCCCGACTATTCTTTGCAGCTACAGTAGAGGGTAGACACATTTTTTGCCGACCAAGGTTTCATCATGATGCGATGATGGTTCGAGCCCGCTTATTTCCATGTGTTACAGAGCGAGCAGTTTTGGTGAGCATCAACAATGTGGCGACGGTCATCCAAAGTCATCTCCAAAGTCATCTCCAAAGCATCAGGGGCGCAATAATGAACGCCGTGAGTTTGAATGCAGAGGTTTGAGCTGGACAGAGCGCGGCAACGGACAGGGATCCGGAAGAGACAATCATAAGCATATTCCGAGCTCTTCATCAGTACAAAGGCGTCATCTGTAGGCACTATTCGTTTGCAGCTACAGTAGACTTTGGGTAAATTTGTTAGTAAGCTGCATGATTATCAACAACATTAGGTGGATTGATTGTTAGTAGAGTCTCTCCAGTACTACTTAGTGCAAATCATTTTTGATGCAGTGCACTCCCATTCGAGTGTCTGTAAAACCTTCGTATAGGCTTGACAAACCGGTCAAGAGACCTGAGAAACCGTTCCACATTGTACAAATCGGAAACCCTAATTAATCTAAAACATCATCGCCTGTACACTATTACATTGCCGAAACTTCTGCACTGCTTGGGAAAAGTTGCATGTGACTTATTATGTGGTGTGTGACCCTTCTCCGGCAGAGGAGAAGAATCACAAGCACGTGCTGACGATCTCCGACCAGAAGTCAATGAAATGTGGGAAGAAGATGGTGCCACCAATTGGTATCCGCAATTGGGGCGGTTACAGCGGTTACGTTTATTGCGGATGATGAATAGGACAAAGGGCGCATGGTTTCTGGAACGTGGATTGATGGCTGTGCTCACTAGTGTGCTCATGCATGCATGTGGACAACTCGGCAACTTCTCTCCATCCATCCACCTTGTGCGCACAATTACAGTGGAAGGTTCTTTGTTCCTTGAACTGGTGATCACAATGGAAGGTTCTCTTGTTCTTTTCTTACCAGGACAAATAACGAACCAATTATCCAGACATTTTCAAAAGGAAGAAAGTCCTCATTCACAAGTCTTCCCCTTTATAGTTGACGGTCGATGGACCACGTTGTAATTTATAAAGTTCACCAACTTGTTATCACAATTTTCGTCTGAAAGCGGACCATTCTTGTAAGTTGTAATGAGAATCAGAAATGCTTCTGCCGATGAACGGCGCTAATAAAGCAGCTCCGATCCCGAAGTGGGTGACTGAAAAATGTAAATAGGGTTTACACTCGTAGTAATACTGTATAATCAGATCTTTTGTTTCCCCTCGTTTCACACTAGGCAGAAGAATCTCGTCCAGCACTATGCTTGAGAATAGAAAGATGCAGATATCTATTTATATATTTATATACATATGTATGTATGTATATGAGGGAGGTGGGAGCTAAAGCAGTTGTATCACCATCGTACTGATGGTAGTTAGAATCTCTTGGTACATGAAACCTTTTGTGTGTTTGATGAGTTCTTTTGCATTCTAGGAGCCTTTTCGAGAGACAATGAAGCCATGATCTGTATGTACATACATAGCTTCCAAAAAGTCATAAACTCAACCGAAAGTTTATTATTCTACATCGATATCGCACAATTTGATTTCTTCACAGAATCAAATTGTGAAGAAATAGGCTTTTACCACGTAGCGCTAGAGCCACCTACTTACGAACTGCCCATGATTCAGGTAAATCCTGATGAACTAAACTTGCCTATAAAGAGAGAGGGAAGGGAAAGGATCTCTTTGTCCAGCACTCAGCATATCCTAGCAGCTAGCAACTCCTTTTTGCAGTACTCGACAGCTTCCCTTCCTCCTGCGCTAACTTGCCTCTAGTTCGATAGTCTTTTTGTCCTTCCGCATGCTTATCCTAATCTCTTCGCCTGTCGACGAATCCCTCGACTTGTCGTGTTTGTCTCCTCTCCCCCTTTTATAATCAATCTCTTGTGATCTTCATTCCTATGGTCTGTTTCATCAGGGTCGGGGTCGGGTTGGGGTTCTATCTCCACATTCGTGGTCATCGTCATCAGTTCACCTCTTGTTGAACTTCTAGTTCGTGGCAAAGTACTGCTATTTCTGTGTAGTATGCTCTATTCCGGTGCACAACGACTTTCGGAGCTACTTTTATTGAAAGCAAGGTCTTGAGATCTCTGTTTCAGTGTTTTGTTTTAGGGTTGCGGTTCTCTCTCTCTCTATATATATACATATGTTTTTCTCCACATTCATGCTTATCCTCATCAGTTCACCACATCTCTCCTTCAACACCTCTTGTCGATGTTTCTAGTTCGTAGCAAAGTAGTTCGACTGGCTTCAGTTTCTGTGCTGTGTTGAAGTTTTGCAGTAGTAGTCAGTGACGAGGAAGAAATCACTAGACCTTGCTTGAGGTTGGAGATTTGGAAGTTCTGAAGCAACAGGGTTTTCATGTGCAAGCGCACAAGGGTGTGCTGATCTCCGCCTGTGTTTGGGGTGGGAGTTTTGGAGTGGAGTGTCGGGGTTTGTAGATTTCGGAAATTTGTTAGAGGCTTCGCTGCAAATGCAAGGGGGAGGTGTAGAAGTGAAGTTACTAGCAAGGTCAAGCTCTGTTCGGGAGGTCAGGGACACAAGGTCCTATCAGAGGATGCGAAGTGATGATGAGGAGGAATCGGGTAACAGATCGATGAGGTCTGAGAGCCCTGTTCGCGCGTCGTTGAAGTGGTTGCATCGTGCCTTGGCGGGGCCTGCTGCTGCTTTCGCTGCCTCCTCCTCCCAAGTGCCGCTGTCGGAGAGTCCCAAGCGGGAGTTGAGGATGAAGTCGGCGGCGAAAGCGAGGAGTAGTAGCAGTCACTCGATCAAGAAGCATCAGGAGAAGCATTTCTCAAGCCGCTGGTGCTAAGCCCTACTTCAAAAATTTCGGAAGCTTTCTACTCGAACACATGCCTAGAATAATAGCCACAGCAACCATTACTACTTCCGACAGTTGCCCCCCAGATGTGTTGATTACATCTTGCGCTCCGAATCACTTCCAAGTGCTGGCTATGGCGGATGAGACCAATTTACGAGACAATAAGACGCAGGAGAAGCATTATTCAAGCCCCTGGTGCTAACCCTATCTCTGGCTATGGCGTATGAGACCGCTTTACGAGACAGTTAGGAGCAGCAGAAGCATTTTTAAAGCCACTGGTGCTAACTTTACCACCGTTACTCTTTTTCAGAGGCTTCCACTTGATCACATTGTGTCGCTTAGAATAACAACAGCCACAACAACTCTAGCTGCCTCCCAGGTGTGCTGATCCCTAATCACTTCCAAGGGTTGGCTATGGCGGAGACCACTTTACGCTGTCTAAAGTTGCGATGGATTGTTGAAACAATGTCGGTACAGCAGCAAGCAAGTGGCAATGAAGATGAATAGTCACCGTACTCGTGGGGGAGGTGACTAGCCTGCTCGTTTCCAGCTTAAATTTAAATCACTGAGCCCTTTCCTCCAATTTTACCGCACACGACCGAGACAAATCACGAGATGGACTTGCTGTCATCCTCTGTTCCAAACTCCCGAAGTAGGAAGGAAGAACACGAAAGATTGTTGTAATTAACGAGTATGTGCAATTTGCAGGGGTTGGATTAGGGTATGAATAGGACACAAGAGTGATGCATAATTGTGATGCATTCTAGCTGGAGAAACAGCACATTCTCCGTCACGGCACTAGACTGGAACAATATCAATAAACTTTGATCAAGTAAGTGTTGATGAAACCAAGTTTATCAATTGCTTGCTCCAAGCTTTTTCAAGTCGCTGAGGCTTTTTCCTCCAATCTTTTCGCACATGAAGCGCCAGCGACCGAAACAAGTCACGAGACACACTTGCCGATCATCCTCTGTTTACCAAAGTCCCCGGATCAGGAAGGGAAGCATATGAAAGATTGTTGTAAATACTTTTGCAAGATAACTATCTGCAATTTTCAGGGGGTTGGATTAGGGTATGTAAGACAAGATCGGACACAGTTGTGATGATTCTAGCTGCTGAACAACATAATTCAAGTAAGTTCCGCATTTGATGAAAGACTAATTTCTCTCAATTGTTGCGACTGCCTCTCTGCTTTGTCATCTGCAATGTGCAAGGGATGGATTAAGGTTTGTGGTACACAAGTGAACACGATTATGACTACGATTCTAGCTGAAGAAAAGAAAAGAAAAAACAGCACAATCTCCATCATGAAACTGACTGGAACAATTTTTAATATACTTTAAACAGTAGAGTTCATTGAGCATTGATAGTCTGCCAACCCGCCATTGATGTCGAGGATCATCTCATCTCTGTTGTAAACTTCCCGCCCTGTGCATATAATGTGAGGCCGACCTGATTTCGTGCTCATCAAGTGACATCATTAGTAAGTGGGGAAAGCTCGTTCGTTCTCTTTCCTCCACGAATAATCCACAGTTGTATTGCAATTTGATTTCATAATAAAAGCGGAAGATGCAAATTGTTGCTCGAGTTCCTCTAGCTAGAATCCGTAGTGGATGGGAAAGTGGGAATGGGTTCGCTTAGGGTTAGAAAGAGGCACACGTTTCTTAGGTTGAGTAATGTTATGTTATGGGTCCACCGATTCCCAAACACATATATGACTCATCCAAATGGAGTTCTTTCTATCCACGCAAAGAGCATCTTCTCCATAACCGCTTGCTCATCCAAGAGCAAAAGGGCCATTAAAAAACATGTCACAATGACGTTTTCATTCATGGAGGCACTATATATATCATCCCATACTTCCTAGAATTTGCCCATGAGTCGATCGGTTCTGATAAAATAACCAACTTTGAGTGGGTGGATGACTCACCGTTGCCGCCGCTCCTCCCGCGGCTTATCATCCACTCTCCTCTTGATGGTTATCTAGTCCACAACCCTACGGCTCCTGTCCATAAAGCAAAGTAGGTGTGGTCCAGACCTTGAGTAGGTGGATGTCTCACTTGCGTATCACGACTTGTCATCCACTCTCTTCTCACACCAACTACAGTATGTTGTCCATATCCAGTCGCTTATCCAAGTGGAAAGCACTTCCATGAGTTCCCATGTGTGTTTTTTCTCTATCCCCAACCTCAAGTTTCCCACCCGTGAGCATACCCGTTATGCCCCATAAACCAACTTGAGAGTGGGTGGCTAGCTTGCTTGTCGCTATGGAAGTGTTTGAGCATATATAGTCGGTCAAGATCTTAGTGATTCTAAATCCCACCGGTTACATGTCGATATCTTCCGGTCTTGCTTTCACTCATTTGAGGTATATTCCATACATTCCTCTAAAATGGTCGGTAATTTTTTCCTTGCAGTCTTAGAGCAGTGATCGGGGAGATTTTTGGGCATAATCGGTTGAAACCCTAATGTTTGCAAATCCAACCGGTTACATGTGTTCATCCTTTGGTTTTTTTCCTTTATTAAACTGGGGTATATTCTATAGATTCCTCTAAAATGACCGGTAATTCTCCTGCAGTCTTGAACTTCGACCGGTTATTTCTCAAACTCAACCGGTTCATCTGTAACGAACTGCCGGTTCTCCCCGATCATAGGTCTTGACCTTCAACCGGTCGTTTCTCGAACTCCACCGGTTCATCGGCACCAAACCGCCGGTTCTTCCGGGACATGTATAGATCCATCCACCACTCTCCTCTTATTGTCAAAGGGTGAAGTTCCTCCAAAACCTCACCCCCCTCACGGCGCCAACCTCCCTCCGAGATTTGGCATGCTTTCATACTTTCAATTCTTAACTCCTTTTTATTTGATGAACGAGAACGGTTGGTTGGTCGGTGAGTGCCACAAGTATATTTATATGTGCCTTATGCCCCCTCCCCACCATACTTTAGCGAAGCCTAAAACTTGGTTCTAACAACAACCCGGCCTCCACACCATCGACATTATCTAGTGCCGAGCCTAGTTGGCACATGATGTGGCATGGCTTACAAGTGGAGGTTTTAAGCCCCAAAGCACCCACCCTCCCATCGGTACCTAGACATAACATGAGGCAAGAATACAGGACTTTCAAAAGTGTCGCCACCCGCCCTTGTGATTAGGTATTTTTTAGTCTTAGCTCCTTGTGCCCTCGTAGCTCCATTAACAAGCAAAAAAAACCGATGGTAAGGTAGATGAGTAGAAAATCATTTGGGAACGGGACAAAAACCACCCAACATTCATTGTTTGGTAGAGAAAATAAAACCACGAACATGTATGAAAGCTACTTAACTAAAACCTACTCAAAAACCTCCAGAACAAGTTCTTGTAGGTGCACTGAGATAGCCGGATGCCTCCCCTATAACTGAGGGAGCTTTACCTGGGTTTTAGAAACGACTTTGGTTATTTGGTAAACTCAAGTGGGGAGGGGGCATTATTATTATTATAATACAAGCTACTATTGCATACACACAAGCGCATGCAATTCAAAAGCACCTTTAAATTTCTCCGGGTGACTGCAGCCACATGATCGTCATTTCATTTCATTCAATGCAGGTGGCTGCGGCAGGGGGGGCCTTTTTCTTCTGGCCCTGGAGCTAGTTTAATTTGTTCAAGTGCAGTTCCATGAGGCTTCGTTCACCAACTCTTGTCGGATCAATCATCATAACTTATCAAATCCAATAAACGCCTCTGACACCCGAGCGAGTACACTAAACATGACATTTGTAAGTGCCGCTTTACTACTCGGATTTACACAATGCTATGTCGTCTTTTTTACTTCTTTTTTCTTTTTAATTATTTTTTACACTTGATGCGGTTTTTAACGAGGTAAAGTAGTTGGGGTAGTTGTTTTTGTGATGTCCTAACACCCAAGGTAACATTTGTTGGTAGAATATGAGATATGCAACAAGAAAGCGGTAGAACCGTGAGGCTCTGTCCTTTCTTACGAAAGACTACAATTGGAGTTGTACACTTTGCTCATGCCAGTCCATGGCTATTCACTATACATGTAACCAACTATAGTCAATTAGTTTTTTTTTTTTTTTTTTTTTTTCCAATACGTTTTAGGGAACAACTATAGTAAACTATATATATGTATATATAAAACTATAGTTAACTACATTTTTTGGCAAGTTGAATCCCGAACAACTATAGTTACGAAAGGCAACTAGTTAAGTAATAGTTGAATTTGTTGGTTAGTTGTTCAAGGTATGCAAGCTTTCATCATCCACGTTAGATGAACTTGACCAAAAATAGCAAGAACAAGTAACGTCCAAGTATGAGCGCCACGGGGAGGTCACTCCATTGTCAAGTTGAAAACCACGTGCGAACAAAGTTTGCTACCCCTATATTATATGCCATAGATAATTTTAAAATTTATGATATTTTTTCTATATGTACATATCCATTGATAATATCTTTTGTATATTTTTTTGAAATTTTTAGTCATCTCCATTTTTTCTAGTAATTTGTTTAGTTCAATTCTGCGTCATTCTAGTTAGAAACGGTATGTTTTCTAGAAATTTTTTTTATCAAATTTGGTTATCAATTTTTACTATGTAATAAATACCATGTATATGCACTCATAAATGTTTTTTGATAAAATTTTGACCCATTTTGTTGATGCAACTTAGAAAAAGTAGATTCTTTTTGTTTGCACGTGGTTTTCAACTTGACAATGGAGTGACCTCCCCGTGATGAGTGCAAAGTGGTTAGAAAACTTGCTCTTGAAACATAGAAGTCAATGCATAGTCTTTATCCTATAGGCAAAGCCAATAATAAATAGGTATAACATTGGCGTGGTTCCAATGAGTAAGTGACACTAGATATCATAAAAGTGTAGTACTCGGGCGGCCCTTTCCGAGACGTAAAGTTAAAAAATAAACGAAAATTGGGTTGGATGTCACATGCACCCCAAATTCATGGAAGAGACGATTGAAACAACCGGTTGAAAGCTTAAGACTTCAGGGAAAAAAAAACTCTTCATTTTAGAGGAATCTATGGAATATACCTCAAATAGGGAAAAGAAAGAGTGAAAAGATTACAACATGTAACCACCGGTTGGACTTGGAAACACCGGGGTTTTGACCGAGTCTCTCCCGGGACACTAACATGGAGACTTTAGAGGCGCTATAACTTAACCTTGGGGTCACTTCACACATGAGACTGAGAGCCTGTGCCCATTACACTTCAAGCACTCTCATTGGCGGAAAAGGCGGAGCCGGTCCAAGTTCACTTCACACTACGCCTGAGGGACCAATGGAGTATATAAGTGAATGCAAGATGGATGTACAGTCTACATGGGTTCCTACATGGCATCGAACGGATCATGTTTCATGGTCACTTGGACTATTTTCAAAAACCACCTCTTGGAGGTAGGCCTAACACAAAACCATGAGACATGACATTCCGAACGCTCACAACCGTTGATTCACTCTAATTTTTTTTTATCATGTGTCTAGGACCCATGTGAATAAAAATTCATTGAAATAGCATTTGGTTGAGGGCCCGGTCACGTATGACTTCACACTACACTTGAGGGTCCGTGACCACACTACATGATGTTGGAGGTGCCTTGGAATAGCCCGCCTTTGGACACTTTCTTTTGGGCTCTCCCAAATTCATGGTCACGGCTCTTGGCTCGTGTGTGAAGTGACCCTCATTGTAGGCTCCGCCATTCATGCCCCCCGCCCCAAAAACACTTTCTAACCAAGAAAAACAATTTATACTATAAAATGGACTTGTTTATTTTCTAGTAGCCGGGGGGCTCTGATGAGGAGACAGTGTTTATGACAAGCTGCTGCCAGCCCTAGGAGTGTCGTTCTTTACAGCTTGTGGGGATCGATATATGTATATATATGCAGGGCCGACACACTTGCAGGGGGACTGGCCTTCCTGTCTCGAACAATGAACGTGGGCGAGCCGACAAGGGCATGAAATGGTCCTCCTATTCATTCGTGTGGGATACTCATAACTAAATCATCAAGAGATATCCCTAATCCGATCTTGGTTGATGCTTCATCTTAGATTTGCTAATGCAACACATGCTTTGTTGTTGCGTAAATGAGGATGTGTAGAAGTCGATGAACATGAGAAACTGACCGAATAGCACCTCATTACGCACCTCCCCTGCGTAATGATGTTATAATTAATAAGGGCATGAGTTCGCTGAGCTTCAAACTCATGTCACCTTTCAACCCAACCTTTTGCAACAAGAAGAAAATATTTGGGAGCAGCAAAAGGTTGCTTTGAAACATGTAGGTGGTAATTGTAAGGTGAGCCGGGTGATTGTAAGGTAATCCAACGTACGACAGCCTCACATGCAACTCTGAAACAAAATCCCCAAAATACGTGGACAAAACTATATATGTACGGTATCACAACACTAATTAACGCGAATCCATATTACACTATGGCCATAATTACCCCGGCATAGTTTAGGGCCATATACAAACACGCACCCAAAATCATCAAGGAGGCACTTCAACAAGCTAAAGCACTAATCCCGACCCCACCACCACCACACCACACATGAACCATCCTCAGTCAACACAACAAACACCCACAAACATTGCACACGACCCAAACACTCCCCCCCCCCCCCCCCCCCAACCCACACTAGGGCGAACAATCCATGCCATAATTAAAGAAAAAACCATCACCAAGAAAGATAAATGGGGAGCACGAGCCGTCAAAAGAACATGTCTATGCCAATGGCAACCTACACAAGGAACCACACAACAATGGCACACAAAAGAGGAACTCTTACACCTGGATAACATCCTACTAGACCACAATATACTCCTCATAACACAATACCATAGAAAAAGATTGGAACAAAAAACCATCCAAACCTATGCTAACTACCTCAATTACACCCAACCAAAGAACAACAAATTCATACACCCCGGCCCCCTCTTAAAATTACCAACCTCAAGATATCCATATAAGAGTGCAACCTGGATAAAGACATCCTTGCCGATCGATACCATCCAAATACAAGCCTCAAAATCTAACATATACGACCAAAAAGGGAGTTACATAGTCACCCTTACTACCGAACGACAACATTGGTTGTGGAATACATTCTCTCACAACAACCTCCCACACTTAACCGACTCCCTACAACCCCCACTTCAAGACTTTGAAACCAAAATATTATGGCTCATACAAAGATACATAACTATACTCCCCAAGAAAAAACCAAAAAAACATACAACGAAATAACCTTAACCACACACTACACCTAGAATTCACCAACCTATTAATAGACTCATTTAAAATTACACGTTCATATTACTCGTCCCCTCTTACCTGCCCCACCTAACTTATGCAATACTACTCACCCCATAACCGTGACATACTATTCGGCTCTCTAGGGCACGCGAAATCCTCCATATGGAACGGAATTGGCCTAGCATACCCCAAGGAACACAACACTACTTTAGAAGCCATCCATTGGGTTAGAATGGCAACCAAAGAAGATGCACATACAATCACCATTCTCATAGTCAATCTCAAGGATTGGACACCACAACAACTCCCACTCACCACAAACGCTAACATACACGCACTTGCAACCATCCCCCCACACACCATACACCATGACCCCACACCGGAATGGCCAAAATACTACCAATATGTAGAGCGGTCACTCACATCAATAATTTGCATACACAACCAAGCAAAACCTAACAACGAACCTACAAACCCCACATGAACTAGAACAAGTACTAAAGAAAACAATTAACACACATATAGACACCTAGCCCATCACCCCCCCCCCTCCCCGGCCAACATTACAACGTTAAACTCTCAAACTCATGGAAAAATGCCCCCAAAACAAACACCCCCCCTCCCAAAAACACCACCTCAACACCCCTACCGGCCAAAAACAACCACCGCCACCCTCTTAAATTTCACCCACAACAATGCATATACACGGATGGGTCATTTATCCCACCCTCCAAAAACTCCGAAGGACAAATAGTGGGCAACACCGCATGATCAGGAGTATGTAGCCCCAATAATAACACCCAACTATTAGAAAGATTACCAGGATACCAAAACATCCTAAGAGCAGAGCTTAACGCTATACTTATCGCCATCAAAACCACACAAACCACCCAACTTGACACACACATATAGCCTCAACATCATATTCTTAATCAACAACCACATACAACATCCAACATCACAACATCACCACCCATATAAACTATTCATAGCAGCCATAGTACATCAGATAACCTGGACCCAACACTCAATCCACATACACAAAATGCGTGCACACTCAGGCATTACTGGAAACGAAAAAGCTGACACATTAGTCAATGAGGGAACACTTAAAGAAAAACCATCCGTTACACCCCACATACACTCAGCTCACGCTACTCTTTACTAGCTAGCAAGCTACCCAACAACCACACATGATGGAGTCATCCTAAATCTCCACACAATCATAATAAAAAGAAACATGGCAACCGTGAAGCTATAACAACCAAAAATAAATTTCCATACGTAGACAAATGGCTATCAACTAACTAAGTAAACCAGAAACTCTCCAACCATTTTTGGAAAAATGAAAGCGTGACAAATGCCCAAATCACCCAAACTTTAAAATTCAAATATGCCCAATACATGGGTAACCACAAGATAAACACCTTTTGGCCCCTCACGTACCAAAACCTCAACTGCACATTATGCCACAATAACGACAGAGAAACCTGGCCCCACCTATTATCAACATGCAAAAATCCATATCTAAAAGGCTTAAGAATTGCAAGGCACAACAAAGCGGTACACCTCATCACCTAGGCATTACAAGCCAACAAACACACCCGGTTCTTCAGACTAACCAATGCAGGCAACCTCAACAACACAACACCCGAACAAACAATCTCAGAGTGGCTCCTTAAATGCTCATGTCCACAAACAGCTTGCCAATGCCAAGCCAAAAAACGACAAGATATCCTATGCATACTCGGAGCCCCAAACCAAACACAAACACCCACACTACCCTCACCCACATTCACAGTCCAATTCATTGAATTCACGTACTGCCACGACAAATTCCCCACACAAGCCCTCACACATAAACACACCACATATGACCCACTAACTAACACCATACAAAACAATGGATGGAAAACCAACCCCCTCATTACCATCCTAGCGGGAGTAAGAGGAGCTATACATGAACAGTCCATAAGCAAACTAGCCAACCTCAAAGTCCCAAAATCCAACGTTAAGACCCCCATGAAAAATATACATCAAAATGCCATTAAATATCTAACTTACCTTGTCCTTAACAAAAGGTTACTCGACATTAAACAAGTCACCATCCCACCCCCCCCCCCAACAAATTGAGATAACTAGTACACCACCAGAGCCCACCTCCCAAAGGAGGCATAACACCTCATGTTGCATCACGAATCGCCGTGATCAACATTTGGCCATCGGGCTCCTATTCATGCCGGTACTTGATACGGGCGTTATTTTGTCTTTTCTTTCTAAGGTGAGCTGGGCAAGGCGGTAGGGCATGTGTATAACAAAATTGAACCAAGGGGGCCATATTCTGGTCAATAAGAAAAGGCCAAATCCAATGAATGGGGAGAACTGACTGCTAGTTATAGATGAACTAGCTGAGTTTGAAATATAACTTGTTGAAGTTCAAGACTTTAGGAAAATTTCTGATCATTTAAAAAGAGTCTATGGAATATACCTCAATTTAATAAAGAGAAACCGATCGATCACAATGCGTAACTCATTTGGACTTGAAAACACAAAGATTGGACCGATGTGCTCGAAAACCTCCCCGAACACCCGCTTTCATCCTTGTCATAACAATCATTAAGCAGCTAGATGTTGGTCTCTTTCCAAAGAAAGAGATTACAATTGAAAAAACTCTCAATTGACAGTTGCTTGTCGAAAACTCCACAATACACAACATGAGTGCTCCCCATAAATTAAAAGATGATTAATCTTGCCTGATACTCGGTCCCATAGAACGCAACCAAGGAGTTAAGTAATGTTATGAAGAGATGCTGGGGTCAAAGTCCAACCAATTACATCTTGTGATCTTTCAATTTGTCTTTACTGATTTGAAGTCTATTCCATAGATCCCTTCGAAACAATTAATTATTTTCATGAAGTCTTGAACCTCAACCGGTTATTTCTCAAACTCAACCAATTCATCTATAAATAGACATTGGTGATCCCCTTTCATGGCTCTAAAATTTGTGATAGACCCACCATGCATCTTCAGCTTCAAGCTTTTAAGAGGACAACAAGAAACTTTGAATATGGGTGTTTGAATGGGGACCACTATAAGTCTAATAAGGTTGACGAGTCTTACATATTATGCTTCCATGTTTGCTATGAAACATCATAATTATGATTCGCGGATTCTAGAAATCTCATAGCTATACATTGTGTTGACTTCATTAAACTTAGCGGCACAAGTTAAGTGGGCCTAATGATGATTAGCGAATTTGAATCAAGTTCGTAGTCATTTTCCTCATAATTTGGAGCTCTTACGTATATTTTATGTATTATTAAATGGGTGGATTTGGTGAAGTGGACCATTATTGGGTAGACTTGATTCTCTAGGTCCACCCAATTGCGTTGACTAGCATTGAGCATAGAATATTCAACAAATTTTTGAGCATATGGTGTCTACATTCTCATAAAACAAATGTTGACACTTGAATATTTTAACATAGTTTTAACACGATGTCGTTTGGGTGTCTTGTTCCTAGATCCAAGTCTAACCATATACCACTCAAATGTAGATGTATGCTCATAATAAGTAATCCAATTAGGCATGCTTATCTTAGGCTAAGTAACTGAATTAGACCCGCTTACCCGAGGCATTCTCTAATACAATAATTTAGCTACAACTAAGTATTTGGTGCGCCCAGGCAAAGAATTTGCAACAATTACAAAATTTCATGGTTGCGTTGTTAGGAACATGATACTTCATGTTGGATTTGAGAAGGGATAATATACCTAAAGAGGGGGTTCCAAATGGCTTGTTTTCCTTCACCCTTGGTATGCGGCCCTTAAACAAACATTTCTAGTTCTGCATCCACTTCTCGTAGGACATGACACACACATAATTCGTGTGAAACGATTGGCAAATCCATATCTTGCCTATAACCATTTTCCATGTAGTTTTTAGAACTCATATGAACATTTAAACATTATTCGAAGCAAAGATTTTTCTTTTCTTAGAAAGTGATCATATAACACCCCCTTCCCCCCTCGAATCATTAACATATACACATAATCCAATCTCTTTTAAACACATGTGTCTTTAGTGCCCGTTCACAAATCCATACCAAAGCACACACCACTCAAATCAAGGTGTCCATATAAGCCAAGTAATTGAATTAGGGTATGCTTACTACCTTAGCCACGTGCAATAATACATTGAGAATCGACAAAGAACGATGGCCCAGCCGGCCTTGGCCCTTGCCTAATGAGTAACGTTATGTGGTCTTCAAGACATGTTATTATAAAAGTATGTAGAAGTTGGGTTGATGACACATGGCATCATTGCATTGGACTATGTAATTTACAACATTGGACTCGGAAGAAGGTGCCTTCAAAGTAGATACTTCAATCGGAGCTCATTACTATAGAGCCGCCCTCCCTCTCGATACTTGGTGAAGTATAATTCGCCGCCGAAATGTGTGTCATTATGTGGCACTCCATGATTGGCCAAGGCTTGTTATAAGTGGGATGAGGTGGCTTATGACACACACAATGCAGGTGGGATATTATTGACCATTGATGCTTGGTGACTCGGTGTGTATAAGCATGGTACTTATGTACGACCATTAAGGTATGCGGGTCTTAATGAAACACTAGTCACCTTATGCGGATGCTTACATGTCAAGGAATGTAGTTGAGAACACACACCGAACCAACACATGTTACAACGACATTGGATCATGGGCGAGAGGGAATTATCATATGTATATAAGTGTATCTCTTATTCATCCAACACAAAAAAATGAACTTTTGAAATAGTTTGCAACTCAGAGGTTATTTTTTGAAATTAGTTTGCCCCTGGGGTGGATTCTTTGTTGGAAACCTAAATGACGTGCGTGGGTCACTTTGAAATTAAACCCCATCTATATGAGAAGTTTATGAAGACGAACAAATGTATATGTACTAATGGCAGGCTAGAAAATGGACCGATGTATTTATATTAAGCTTTCAATTTGATGTGGTAAATGAATGCCTCCACTACATATACAAAATATAATTCATGAATTAGATATGGCTTTATTACATGCAAAATCTATGCTCACTTTCTAATGAGAGATTTATTGGACATTTTTTTATCCATAGCATCATAACTCAACAATTGCATCAATCAAACAAATTGTCTTGGTAACTTAGCCACAATCCGGAGAGCAAAACTCAAGGGAGCCCATGAGCACTCCAAGAGCCTCTAGCTTGTCATGTAACCCAAATGTGAACCCTGACAAGAATGGACAGGGGAGTCATCGAGGACTGTTACCATAAGACAACAAATGGATGGAAATGTGAATTGTATGAAACTAACACCTAGGGCCCCCTTTTGTACATCTGCCTTTATTTCCAAATCCTTAATAGACTTTTTAAATTTACACACTAAAGAAAATTAATACCTCTCCCTTATGTATACTATGTACGCTGATGCCTCAAATAATACCCCTTCTTACACTCACGTTAGCTTGCATGTGGTATGAAGACTCCACCCTCTAGTTTGATTTGGCACTACAGAAGAAAATAATTTAAAGACCCCAGATTAGGTTTAATTAGTCCAAGTCTTTGGAGATGTATTGGCCACAAAACCTATAGGTGTCAAGTTTATGTTAAATGGATGAGAAGTACACCCGTGCATGAATATACCTCTCGCCTAGATTGTACTCAAGATACAAACACCACTTCAAGTTTGGTAGTGAGCATGGTTGGGAAGACCTTTGCAAACATTTAAATAGAAAGAGAATCTTCACTTTGACCTTCTATAACTTTTGCATCTTCATTTTGATTTTGAAATTTGAAATGATAATCTTTGTTATTTGAAATTTGATAATGAATGAGTCCAGAGTAGGAATTCTCAATTTGACCCAATGACCGTAATTGTTTGTGCAATTGGAAGTGCTCCCAATAGAGCCACCATAACATTATTCAACCTTATGGCCGTGTAGGGTGGACCCAAACATCTAGTCAAGTTATTCAAGCACAACCCAAATTTGATGCCGAAACACTATAACGTCATGCTGAAATTTAGTGATTGCATGTTATGTTTGACACCTTGTCGGCCTACCGAAACACCTACTTATAACATGTGCCCAACCCCGAATCTTTGTCACCATGCCAACACAATAAATTTTGACGATCATCACCATAAGCCCGGCTCAACCCTAATATTTCGGCCATAGCCCAACAAGATTGTGTATCTTTAGGCCCTAGAATGGGCTATACATATTGAATTATGTTACGACATAGCTTACTTCATGGCGTGTGAGGGTGTATAGGTACACTAGGGTACTTGTATTGGTCGCCCTTGTAACGCATGTAATGCAAATGCACATGTTCGGTTGCCCAATTTTACTTCCTAGTATTTCCGTGTTTCAATGACATGTCACGACAAACACTAAGAGAGGTACGATCATGTACTTCATGCACTTTCAGTTGTTCTTCATTGGAGGTCAATCCCCACAAAGATGTTGGAGTTTGAGCGAACGGAAGTGCTATGCTATGGTGCTAAAGGCTCTAAAGTGAAACACGGTTGATGTAAAAGGCTCCAAAGTTCCCCATCATAGTCACCCAACTTTTATGCTCGTAAATCGTGTCCAAGGAATGTACATGAATCATAGTTTTGATGCATGTGTAGTATTTGATAAATTGGTTATGTCCCACTATTGTACTCAAAGTGAAAAAGCACCTATAACGGATACTTTGAGCTTTTGACACAAAATTCATATGATATATGTTTCGTAAATGGAAAATTGTAAAGAGGTCAATGAAATGATTTCGTTTGAACTGCAATGGTCATGGTAAATATTGTGGGCATGTGTAGTATGATGTACCTTTGCATCTCTATAGTGTGGTCCACAATATAAACCATCATGCAAGAAAATAGTGTGCAACCCTAGTTACACTTGTATATTCAACCACTCACTAATGCGTTTCTATCCTATCACTTCTAATTACTGAGTGAGGTATTGATTGAAAGCAACTGAGAATGTGAACCTAACGAGCATAAATACCCTTCCTAGGTCCAAGAGTCAATGAAGAAAACATTAGATCTTAGAATTGGCATGTGAGTGTTTCTTGAAGGCATACACAATTGCTCTTTGAGTGGTCATTACTGCCAAATGGCTAAGAGTTAGGTGACAATTGTAGTGACTTATGAAAGAGAAGAAGAAACTCAACAAGGTACACCTACTTTTTCTTTAAAAAAAAACATTTACCTTCTTTTTGGGTGGAAAACAAGCAAGATTTGAAGAAATGATCACAAATCAATCTTGGATCTCCAATGTTATATAGTGTGGGTTGGTAAATATTGTGCACCCCCAATACGATCCCCACTTTCTTTAGTGTGAACTCCTTATTATTATTGTGGCCCACAAATTCTAATTGGCCTTGATATTCATTTTGAGGTATAGCACACTAAATATACCAATTAGTGAGGGTGGTACTAATCCAAATCACATGCACAACCTCACCAAACCTCAAAGTTACTGAGGCTTGGAGTTGCTGCTGAGTGACACACTAAATTCACGAAGATGGTAAACTCTATCCTCATTTACCATAGATTCCAAGAGAATTAGTGCGTGCTTACGATTAGTGTGTGCCACATGCTTGTCGGTGCCACAAGTGCCAATACTTTTAGTGATCAGTGCATAGTGTCGGTACTTTAGTGAAGAGTGCCAAGTGTCGGTACTTTCATGCCAAGTGCCGATACTTTCATGCCAAGTGCCGATACTTTCATGCCAAATGCCGATATTTTCATGCCAAGTGCCAACTGTTGGTACTTCAAATGAATAGTGCCAAGTGCCGAGATGAACAATGCTTCCTAGATTTTTTGGTGGCACTAATTCATAACATAAAGAAGTTTAGTACTACCTTCACTAATTTCCCCACACTCACTAATTGGTGTAGTTAGAGTAGTTATCCACTTGGGACCAAACTTGGGATCCACTTAGGATCCTCTTGGTAACTTCAAGCGAAGGCAAACTTCCATGTGTTGGCCAAGTTTGCAAAAACATTTAAATAACAAAAACATGAACACCCCCCCCCCCCCCCACACCCCCCTCTTTTCATATAGAAGTGTACTTTAATTTTCCTCAAAGCACAAGAATCGATGGCCTACACAATTGCAGGGGAAGACTGAAGTTAAAGGCAGAAGGTTGACCGCCGCTCTATTCTGAAACCAAAATCTGCGTTTTGTTTCAGTGGGGAAATGTTAAATTTGCATTAAACTAGGGCTCAAAAAGGAGAACCGGTGGTTAGTTGCAGATGAACCGGTTGAGTTTGAGAATGAACCGGTTGACGTTGGAGACTTCAGGAGAATTACCGGTCATTTTAGAGGAATCTATGGGAGAATATACCTCCTCAAATGAATAAAAGCAAAACCGGAAGATGGATGTCAACATGTAACTGGTTGGATTTAGAGTCAGTCATTTAGAGGAATCTATGGGAGAATATACCTCAAATGAATGAAAGCAAAACCGGAAGATGTCAACATGTAACTGGTTGGATTTAGAATCATGATCATTTTAGAGGAATCTATGGGAGAATATACCTCAAATGAATGAAAGCAAAACCGGAAGATGTCAACATGTAACTGGTTGGATTTAGAATCATGATCATTTAAGAAGAATCTATGGTAGAATATGCCTCAAATGAATGAAAGCAAAACCGGAAGATGGATGTCAACATGTAACTGGTTGGATTTAGAGTCACGATCATTTTAGAAGAATATATGGGAGAATATACCTCCTCAAATGAATGAAAGCAAAACCGGAAGATGTCAACATGTAACTGGTTGGATTTAGAATCATGATCATTTTAGAGGAATCTATGGGAGAATATACCTCAAATGAATGAAAGCAAAACCGGAAGATGTCAACATGTAACTGGTTGGATTTAGAATCATGTTCATTTTAGAGGAATCTATGGTAGAATATAAGCAAAACTGGAAGATGTCAACATGTAACTGGTTGGATTTAGAATCACGATCATTTAAGAAGAATCTATGGTAGAATATGCCTCAAATGAATGAAAGCAAAACCGGAAGATGGATGTCAACATGTAACTGGTTGGATTTAGAATTACTGGGATCTTGACCGACTATATATATGCCCCAAAACTTCCCGAGCACTGTGCACCCAAAATTGTTGCATTCTGCCACAAATATTATCATGGTGACCCAAATACTCTTATTATTCAAAGCTTGCCCGAAGCTTCCATTGTTCCTAGAATCACAGACAACATATAAAATCTCAGGCAATTTATTAAGAAAAAACTTCGGATCTGATCTGATCAACCTTGATGATGCTTGGCTAGGTGCAACCCTAATTGTGGTCTTCATCGACAACGAAACCCTAAATTTTGTTGACCATGGACGGGTGGTCGTGAACGACAAGGAAAAGTCCGTCATTGTGGATCACATGACTTTGTTGTGGGTGATTCATATGCAAAGCTCATTGACCAAGGTTCGACCTACAACCATAAATATGAAGGTTATTTTTTCCATGCAAATTGTGATCCTTCCAACTCGCTAAAATAGTCCTAGTAGCGAGGGTGTTGAATCAACATGGGCCACTCTGTAGTAGAGGTGCTTATTCCTGATCAAGATCCCATCTGCAATCTATAGGGTACCAAACTTTTGATCAAGCTGGGATTGAATTTTGATGAGGCTGCAATCAATAGTGCCATGACACATGTCCTAGTTTTGAGTGCTAAAGTGAGAAGGAATGAGCAATCAAAATGAGTGGTTATGGCATTGGGCTAGACATTGGTAATATGTTTGGACCAACTTATGGATTCAAAAATTCACAGTAATTTCAATTTAAGGAATAAAGTTACCAAAACAATTGTAGTCCTCCTGATCTGTACCTTCCTACACGGGGAAAAAATTGCACTACCTTATACTTCTTTAGATCTAGCGCAAAACATTTGCTTCACTTTAGATCTTTCAATCGGTTATAGGTGCCTCTACTCTAATTGTCTATTTGGGGTGGAAATACCGTGGGTCCAAGACCCCACATCTTCCCTTTAGTTCTCCTTGAGACTTCCAACCAACACCTCACATAGAATAAAAAATAGTGTCCTTGCATCAAAAGTAGCATAAAATAAAATATTCATCCACTTCAATTTCTTAGAACAACAATAAATCTCACCCATGCCAAATTTAAAGTAAAGATTTGATGTGGATCGAAAAATTAACCTGACCCACATTAAGTCTCATAATGAGAGTGTTGTGAACTCTAGAGAATTACTATGGCCCACAAAAAAAAATAGGACTATTTAGTGTACACCATTTATGGTATTTACTGTCACATACACTATTTATGAAGGGCCTAAACTAGATACCTAGAAATCTCAAAGTGTCACACCCACTAATTGCCAATATGATTCCATTTGTCAACATAAAAAACTTCTTTCATTGAAAAATATCTACATTATGACATTTGGAGTAGCACATTGGGATACTTTAGATGATAGTCTTGCATTTTAGTATGCAAGAGGAAGATATTCTTGAGCATAATAATGGCAAGTGTCATTTGTGTACACTTTAGTCAACTTGTAGACTGTTGTGTAACATAAGCATGCACCTCATGACACTACTAAACATACCCATGCCAAGATATTAGTAAGCGCACTTGAACGCCAAGTGTCATGAGGTGACACTTATGGTGAAGTTGTTAATCATCAGTGTACCCTAGCATATGCCTCAAAACATGGCCAGTGACACTATTACACATGTGACATTAAATACCATGAATGGTGTAGTGGTCATGTCATCAAGCTCACATCACAATTTTACTATCAAGCATATCTGACAGTTTCTACGAGATGGGTACATGAAATTCAATATCCTAGGTTACATGTTAACTAAGATGACAACCCCAATTGGGGTGAAACATCCAAACGAAGTAATACTTTTTCAAGGTGATATCAGAATTAACTGTACTAAGGAGACTATTGAACAGGGTAGGGCCAACGGGCTCATATTCACATCCCAGTGAACCACCAATGTTTATTTTTCATTTCTTTGCTATCACAATCACCTGCCAAAGTCTGTTATCCGTATCCTATCGAAACTCAATCGTCACCATGATACACTCCAAATCAAGGGTGTATAAGAAGACGAGTGGAAAAAACAAAAACCCATAATGAGTATAAGGGTGATACTTTTCTAGATGACACGCTTCGGAATCTTCATAGACAATATGGTGGTTGTTATTCTTGAATACAGAAACATCCAGCACCATACTCGAAAGGACCTCCATACCTTCTTCAGCCTATGTTATTTGAGTTGTACACCATTTATATCAATTAAAATGGATAAAAAGAATCCACAAAAAAAGACATCAGATCTCTGAAACAAGATACATAGTGATCTTGGTTCTAACTCACAAATGAAACAAGTGAGGAGTCTATCTTGAGCTTGCTCACCTTTTCAAAAAGCTTTCCAACAAGCTTATCACTCATCAAGTTTCTTCAAACTGAACAAAGAGTCCAGCTTGCTCAAATTTTCAAGACCATTCCAACCAGCTATTATTAGATTCTCAAAGATAAGTACGCAGTAATTTGGTTGAAAGGGGGTCGATGACATCATCCTCTAAAGTTTCAACCCTCTTCTTTTAGAAGAGTTCTGGTTTAAGTTGGCACAAAACCAGGGGTTCTATTGACAAGATGCAATTTTGCGAAGGTAATTAGAAAGAGGCAGGCAATATACAATATCCCCTTTCTGACAACAGGAACCTGAAAATGGTTGCAGAGCTCATGTTTCAAAGGACAAATAACAAAAGGAAAGGCTTCGAAACTGGGTGGGCAGAAAAACCTGTAGACCTTTGGGCCACAAGAATCTATTGAATCATTTTATCAAACTTCTAACTGATGCACCTTCGTCAGCAGCGTTAAGGCGTTGTACTTGTCGCTCCAATTCAGCCATGACTGCAGGCTGTTCTTTCTTTCTTTGCTTGCTAATGGTTTGCGTAGTCATCACTCCTACTTTTTCAAATGCAACCTGAAAAATACATGAAGAACATTAGAATACTCTTGATCATCTTTAACTTTGTCAACACTCATAATGGAGAATTTTTTTCCAGAACCATCAAACTGCCACATTTGATTCACAAGAAAAGCTTCTTGGAATATTGTATCAAGACAGAGTGGTGTGTCTTACTAACCCTTTAAGAACCAAGGGGCTCAATGGAAGGTCATATATACAATTTCTACAAAATCTTGAAATCATATTTTTATACTTTTACATTATCTTTTGTCAATCTTGAAAATCACAATACGATCACCTGTGACGTTGATGATCAAATTACCAAGCATGCATTTGCATCCAAGGGCACCCAGGCTGTGTATTGTAACCCAAATCCTTAGTAGATTAATGCATTCAACTGTTTTGAAAAGTGCACTATAAAGAACGAGTTAATTTTAGATAGGGTAACTTGGCCAGGGCTAGACGCCCACCTCTTTGAGTAGAGTCCCCATCACTATCACCAAGGTATAGGATTTATAGCAAAAACATGACCCCATAGGTTTGTGGTTCAATCACCTCAGGTGGGTCCATCTAGACTAATTCGGGGTCAAATTGTCCAAAAAAAGAAATCTATGTGCTATAATAGAATTGCCTGCATTTGCACCTCAGGTACTACACTAAATATTTCAATAGTAAAAAGATATAGCACCGTGTAAATCCAAATAGCAAATCACACTAACGAGGTGGGCATCTAGCCCTGGCTGGGTCACTTCTTGACACGATTGGCCACAAATGAAAATATGTAGCTCAACTACACGTTTTTGTGCATAGACACTTGAGGGTTAAAATCCAAATGATAACAATTCTATTTGGAAGTCACAGTAGAACGGTTTACCCTTAGGAGCTCCTCCGGATCATAAGCATTGTGTGTGGCTTCCTGCAACAACCTGATTGCTTCACCTACATGCCTTGTCCTCAGCAATTCTTCCTCCTTAATCTGAAGGATCATTAAGGGGATAACAAGCATTTGGAGTGAGTAACAATCACTGACAAAATTCTGAAGAAGTGAGCTAGCCTATCAAGAACAAAATCGTCACTCCAAGTATATATAAGAATAGCAATACTATCTTCAGTATAACACAACTGACTCAACCAATATAGACCAACTTGAAGAATCTCCTGTACTTATTAATGTCAATGCACCATCGATACAACCCTACCGCAACAAAAGATAAGACACCACTCTTGTACCTTAAAAATAGCCAAGGCAACCCTAAACAATATGTTGGCACCTTCGTTGAATAAAACATCCCATACCCTCATAGTGGTCTGCGCAACAAAAAAATAAGGTCGTTACAGAGGCATCAGGCTATTTCACCAGACCATTAGTAGGTACTAATCAACTCTAATTTATGTTAAGAAAGATGGATATTAAGGATCTCCACAAATAATTAATGGATCATAAACAACTTAATTCACAAAACATAACTGAGTACTGAGAAAAACCTCAAAATTTGCGCACCTCAGATGGCAAGCTCTTTGCAAACAGACATAGAAACCATTCTGTAACAACCAGGGAAACCTCAAACTCAATGTCATCCAAATGTTGTGCAAGCCTGTCAACACAGTGCCAAGAAGCATCCGAATAAAATAAACTCATTATACGTGGCATTTTGTCTACATAGTGAAATGTACTAGGTCAATGGTTTTCAATCATGGTTTCTGATACCAACACATTGCTTCTGCAATTTCAAGTATAGATATTTATTCGGAAACATGTGAGGGAATGGGATTAAACAAACACATCACAAAAGAAAAGCAAGATATGAATGGATTTAAAGAATAGAACCTTGGACACTTCTTCTTGAACAGATCCTTGAACACCCGCTGCTCTACGTGGCATCCGTAAAGATTTTCAGAGTAGCTATCATGGAAGAGAATATTTTCTAAGAGCACTGCCAGCATCCAAAATGCTTCCTCTTCTGTTTTCATAACCAGCAAAAGTGATGCAGCCACATAATTCATACCCTGCAGACAACCAACCAAGTTTTATCATCAACACACATCAAATAGATTTCAGAAAGTGCGGAGAGTAGACTAAGTTATTTCCCAGTCGTCGACAGATTTTTCAAAGCTCAAGAATTAACAGTTGACAACTATCTGCAAGTATGGAAACTTGGCATACGAGTGTTTGAGCTTACCTGGCAATACCCTACACGCGAATCCCGAAAAGAGTAGCCTGTAAGAATTCGACGAAGAGAGGCTTGTCCTTCTGGCGAATCTATTGCTGGCTGACCTGGAAAAGTGCGGCCCAAATCCTGAAAAACAGAGTCAATTTCACAAATCTGTTTTTATCAGATTTGAGTGACAGACCATAAGAGCAACTGAAGCTTTAGTGAAATTTCATGTGATTGTAAGATCCTACAAATGCAGAAACTTACTTCTGAAACCTAATGTTCTGCTTAATTGACAATGCACAAGCCTGGATGAATTACGTGTTTCTGAGAGGACAAAACTCAACCAGGCCAAGGCTGATATTGTTACATGGTCACTTTGCCATGTCAAGTTACCACAAATAGAGTAAAGTTCTCATGTGATTGTGCTCATACAAATCCAGAAACTTACTTCGGAAACCTAACGTTCTGTGACATTGACAATGGACATGGCTACAGGGGGATTATCAAGATATAAGAGTTTCTAAGAGGAGACGCTCAAAATCCAGAGAGGCAAAGCCTATTATGTGCTAGCTGGTCGATTTGCCATGTCAAGTTATCAAGAATAGAATGGCAGACCAGAAGAAGCAAGCAGCTCAGCACTTATAGCAATGCTTTCAAGTGATCGGCTGATAATACAAAACAGAAATCTAACGTTTACATAAAATTGCAATTCACATGGCTACATAGGGATTGGCAGAATTTAGGAATTTCTAAGAGGAGACAACTGACAGAAAAGAAAAGGCTTATATGTGTTACAAGGTCAATTTGCCATGTCAAATTATCAAGGATAGAGTGATAGACCAGAAAAACAAGCAGCTGAACTTATAGTGAAGGTTTCATGTGATTGTATGATCGTACAAATGCAGACACATACTTCGAAAACCTAATGCTCTGTGAAATTGATGCTGCACATGGATACAGAGGAAGTTATTAAGATCTAGGAAAAACCTGAGAGGAGAAAACTCAACAAAAAGGTTAATAATACGAAGCTTACATGGTCGATTTGCCGTGTGGCCGGAGTCTCCTTACCCTGCACGGCCTCACAGAGATCCTGGTAATAACTGTCCGGGACGGTGGACTGTTTCTTAATGGCACCCGAAACAGCGCGCCAAACCCGAGGCCGAAGTGCAGGCGGGATTCCCTTCCTGATCAGCTTCTTCAACTGGCCGGAGCCAGTGAAATTAAAATTTGACAGGGAGAGTTGGGAAACCAAATTGTTTTCTGATGATAAGGAAGAAATCTCAGGCTGCAAATACCATCCTACGCCCTTGTTGGCTTCCGCTGCCCACCACACCCGCCCTTGCTCCTTAACCCTCTCCTTTACTTGGTTCAAAATCGAAGCCTCGTCTCGTGTAACCTCAAGCTCAAATCCATACAAGTCCACCACCTTCACCTTCAAAACCTTCCTGGCCTTGCTTAACCCTCCTCCCCATGATGATGATTTCTGCGCCACCAATCCGGAGGGCTCTTCCCTCATCCCATGATTTTGCATCGTGGTCTTGTTTCAACCACAGCAGCAGCTGAACTTGATGGCCTCCGAAACAGCCCAAAAGTTTCTTGTGTAACAACTGAAAGAGGTTGGTGAACCCTTGAATCAAGCCATTGCTTTGAAAGATGTCGTGCAACAGCCCTCCACATAGTACTCAGCAAATTGCAAAGGCATGCCTAAATTCCTGCACCTACAACACAAAACAGGCATCCATGTATGATTCAAAACATGTAACAACACATACATTATATAATACCAGCACATGTAAAGTGTTTTAAATAAATGATATATGCTTGTGCCATGTGTTTTACATTAATGATTTATGCTTGTTACATGTGTTTAACATACACATGTAAAACACCTGTAGGTATCATGTATGTAAAGTAACAGACACACATGCTGAGCAACAATGAAATCTGAAGTTGGAAATTTGTCTCTCTTTGTGTGAAATACCTTTATTTCAATGCTGAGGAATTCTGAGAATCACCTGCCGAGCTAGAACCCTCCTATCAACACAGACCCATGTTTCTATACTCCTTCGTGAGTATTTCACGGAGGAACTTGTATCCTAAGGAGATCCTGATCCACAAGCTTGAAATCCACAAACGTGGCAATCTCGGTCGGCTTGCTGAATTGCCGATATCACCTGCCGAGCTAAAAATCTTCTTGCTCACACTGACCTAAGTGTCACAATCACTTAGAATATTTTTCGTGGATGTGTCGCGGAAGAGCTTGTACCCTAAGATGCGCGAAATCGACAAATGTGGCATTTGTCTCTTCTCTTCTCCCACCCCTTGCATCGTCATCGGCTAGTTGCTTTGGTAAGAAGAATCACCTCTGTACAAATGTGGCAAACCCCCAAGGCACGATTTCCTCACCAATAATGCCATCATAATGCCATCATCGGCTACGGCAATCTCGTAATAAGTCCACTCAGAGCGCCATCGTCATAATCATTCATTTCTCGCACATCCGAATCCTCAAATTCCAGTTCTCCCCTATTGTGCTCTTGCGATCCTTATGGCTGCGAGCTCAATGGCTCGATGCCATTGTTACCTACAACATTCTGCCCTACAAAATTCTGTCACCCCGCAATCCACAGTACTTACTTACACATATAACTTACAATTCAGAGTAAAGCCACAGCCCACATCCCTCTTTCACATGCTCACTTGTGCAAATCCCCCTAATTCGGATGCACATTTCCAAAATTACAACTGCCAGCTCCACGTTGAGCAGATCGCTCCCGAGTGAATTAGGAAAACTCCAATCCCACAAATTCCTGGAAGTGCATGCCCTCCGGATATCAGAACCAGGGTATCACCGGACTACATAACCAGCGAGAGGAGAGTGGATCGCATCTAAGAGCAGAAGGGTGGTTAACAGATCTCGTCATAAATCTCATCCATGGAGGTAAGATATCATCCATAATTTCCAGATTATGTCCATGAGTTGATTGGATATGGACTAAATAACTAGTGAGAGGAAAGCGGATGACAAGCCACTCCAACTTGTCATCCACCTACTTGTGCTGCTTATCCAGTTCATAACCAATCAATTCATGGATAGAATACGGAAGTTATGGATGAAATTGCATCTTCACGGATGAGATTTTGTGAGGCGTTGTGATAACCCTTTTGCTCTTGGATGAGCGATCAATTATGGGTGTAAGATATGTGGCTTTATTGTGGGCTTTTCTGACTCCATAAACATTTTGGAGCGTTGGAGTGAACCGAGGATTGTCTCATTCAATTACCGATTGCAAACTATGTAGATTTGTCATCTCAACTTTCAAAAATGGAGTTGAGATGTAAAGAAGAAACAAGAAAAAAGCATGATGAACTTTGGCGTTTTGCTTACGTTCGTGTGAACCTATTGACCATGTCATGTGTTGAGATGCAAAAATTATAGAAGTTTATCTTTCTCTTCAAAGTTAGAGGTGATCATGTAAACTATGTCATTTGTGTTCACAATTGAACCTAGAATGGTGTCTATATTTTGAGAACAAAGTTCGGTCTCATTGTAACACATGACTTATTGGTAAGCATTATTTCCGTACAAACCTTGCCATATGCCAATGATAAATGGGTGTCTAATTGAGTAGAGCGACCACATAAGACCCACATACCTTAGTATCTTATTAATTTCATCACAAATCATTTTCTCGAGTGGAGGTGCCACGTGTTAGGCAATGCTCAGTTGCAACTTGTAAAAAATGAGATGTGGGATCAAAAAAATCAACTCAATTTTGGCAATCAAAGTGCCTATAACTTTAAAAGGTACTACGGTAACTTGATAGATGTTGAGCAATCGCCTTCAGAAGTAGTTGGGAAATGTGACCCAACAACTCTATCAATGTCTGGAGAGATTGCATAGAAAATGGGTTGAGATCCAAGTGTTTCCAAATCCAATTAGTTTCATGTTGGTGTCTTACAATTTTCTTTTATTAACTCTGCCATGTGGGGAAGAGACCCAAGGGAGGTCTTTGAAATGGGGCCAGAAATTGATAAACAACCCAAACAGACCATGCATGTATGGTGTTAATTAATAACTCATTCTTCAAGTGGGGTCCAATTACAAGTGATGATTCTTGGTATAAAGTGGTTTGTAAAATGAGACAAAGTAGATCTCAATTGAAGAATTATTGGGTTGAAAATTTGAAAAGTTGGAAAAGGTGAAAGTTATTGGGTATCAATGCATCCATGTTTTATCGACTCCGGGTATCTGAGAGTGGTTTGTGGGACAAAGCACCTCACTTATTATACACCCAAAGAGAGCTTGTGAAGCTGATTGAAATTTTAGGGTTTAAGGATTAAGTCAAGCATTGGAAAATTTCACCCACAAACTTTGGGAAAGGCGCCTAGACTTATTGCATTATGGCAGGCAAAGATTCGGGCACACTCGACCATACGGAAACCAAGTCCACCCAAATCCAATCGAAGGTGTAGTTCGAACTATCAAACTTAGGGCCCATTTATTAGACTACGGTGAAGAAGTGCACTGGTCGAGAAGTTTATGGGAATGGAGCAATACGATTGGCTACGAAATGGGTTCTTCATCAGCTAGGGTTTTACACTACAGCCACGACTTCTCTGGTGGAGAACTTCAAGCATGGATGAAAAGATGACATGGCTGCCAACATGGCAACACCTTTTGCTAGGGGAGTTCTCTAGAGGTCAAGTTTCTTGAGGAACCCTTGCACAAGAAACTTGGCCTTTGGAAAACTCCAACTTGAGGCCTCCCTTTTTTTTTCTTATTGTTTTTCCATCTTGTCCATCATACCAGTTGTTGCCCCAAATAACCTTGTCTTGGGCTAAAATTCTTGACCAACCGATGCACTTCTTCATTGTAGTCTAAACCGACCCTCAAGTAGGTGTCTTGGTTAGACCATGTCACATGCGTAATGCAAGTAAGTTACACGAGGGTTGTTGCGAACAATTCCACAGACATGTTTTAAAGTAAGCGGGCCTATTTCGGTTCCCAACCTTATCTTAATCATACATTTGTATTATCTATGTGGTGCATGGTTAGATGTGGATCCAAGAATAGATACGTAAAGACTTGGTTTTATAAGAGATTGGACTACGTGCTCAAAAAGTGTCAACTATTCTCCATTAAGTAGTTAACATTAATCAAGGCAATTTATATGACTGTTCAAGAAGAAGAAAAAGAATCTTTGTTTTGATAGTGAATGAAAATTTTATATGAGGGGTATGAAATTTGAAAAATATGAGGAAAATGGATAAAAAAATTAGTAATCCTTGGGGGATGACTTAGAAAAACTTAGTTGGAATGGTGCAACCAAAGATATGGTGTAGTCTAATATTTGTACCTAAAAAAAATACATAAGGTCATGTATAACATATCCAAATAAAGTTAAATATAATGCATTGTGTGGGATAAATTAACTTCATGTTGATAATAGAGCATTTGTGTATTGTTTGTGCCATTGAGTGTGCAATGACAATATTTTGAAATATAAGTTATTGAAGTCTAGAATTTGTGGTTGTCAATACAAAAGCAATGGCCATTTGGAACTGAATGCTTCTTAATGTCATTCCTTGATAACTTAGTCTTAGTGTTGGAACTGAAGTTGTTAACAATGTGTTTGTCTTTGATATTTGGATTTCGTTATTTTGATTTACTTCAATTAGTAATGATAAATTCATGGGTTGAACCTCCACCTCCCCCCCCCCCTCCCTTCACAATTTGTAAGTAATTATGTGGACCCTTAAAACTCTTATGAAAGCAAAATACTTCAATTATTGAATGGTTCATTTTATTAATCTGGGCCATCAAAATCCCCCCTACAATAATACCTCTAGGTTGCACATGATATACAACCCTCCCCAATGAATCCCCCCCCCCCCTTAGCCTTAATCTAGATTTGCTATTCACCTCATACTAATTGCATATTCAATATCTTAGAAGAAGTGGGTGCAATGTGACAATTGGTTGCTATAAGCCCACGTACCTCTCGGGGGGGGGGGGGGGGCACTGTGTTAAAAAGTTAAGGATATAGGTGCGAACAACCACTATTTTATAGGGGGGTATTACTTTCAATTCTCTTATTTTTTTCACATGCTATCATTATGTAAATTTCTACTTTGGGTTAATAGAAAAATGGCTTGCATTACTTATAATTCCAAATTACCTATTATTCCATACCCTATAGTACTTTAAAGATGTCCAATGCCATTTTTGATACCCTATATTACTCTTAAGTCGATTTATAATTTTTAGCTCCCATGTTTTTAAAATACCCTATCATTTGTTCGCACGTATATTGCTACTCCAACCAATGACTACCCCCCCCCCCCCCCCCGAGACGTACCTTATTGGCTCTACCCCATGTGCATCAAAGCTCTCCACTCCATTAGAATCTTAGGTTCATAACTTTGCCCTTGAATGAACGAGTGTGGATGAATGGATCATCTTGTTTTGCACAACTTTGAAATGACTTCCTAATTAAATGTTGTCATTTCCAAGTTCTCTTATTCCACTTATATTTGTGCAAATATACTTTATGCATGCACACACACACCCTAGAGGGTGGACTTTTCATACCACCTATGAACTAATGCAAGTGTAAGAAGAGGTATTATTTGAGGCATCAACGTACATAATATACATAAGGGAGAGGTATTAATTTTCTCTAGTGTGTACATTAAAAAGGACTCTTAATTTATTCTTTCAAATAAGGGCTATTACTTTACCCACGGGCTAATTTATTTTTTCAAATAAGGGGCTAGTTCTAAGGGGCTAATTTGATGCAAAGGACAAGCAACTTACAAGAAATTGCCTCAAGGGAAGAAAAATCAAATTCCATAAATTTATGTAATTTCTCTTCGAGAGGGGCGGTGTTCCTTTTTATATGTAACAATCCACCACCGAAAGGTCGAAGTAGCCCGTGGGTAAAGTAACTCTCCATACATGCTTGCCTCCATGAGAGGCGAGCGTTTCTATCTATTTATCCATCTAACAAATATTTAAAAAATAAATCTACCAAATTGCAAACCTCATCAATTCTTGCAACCAAATTGGGAACTTTGCTCTCATAGACACGAGCACCCATAATAACAAACCCCACTCCGGATACCACCACCCACTATGGCTTTTAAATTGCACATATGCAATGATACACGCCGCACATGTATGGCATATGGCTATGACCAAACATAGTACATATAAAAGGAGCCCCACTACAACCATTTGCAATAACACAAACACTAAAAAAGAAGAGAGTCCAAATAATCAAATTCACTTTCTCCTATGATAGATACAAAGGCAAAGCCATCCAAATTATAACACAATATACACACTTAAAATCCCAACGGTGGACCTCTTAAACTTTAATAACTGCATGAGTAAGAGGAGCCATCAAAATACTCGAAGAGCTAGCTCCCCCCTTCCCGCTCCCGGTCCAAAAAGACCATGAAAGAGGTGAGGTACTCTCCAAATTGATCACTTCTAAGTGACCTCTTCTAATTTGTGTGCGCATATGAACCCCAATGCGGTAACTTGATATTATAATCTTCGCAATTCGCGAACCTATCCCCGACCCAATTTAACAGCTATAAAACGTCTCTGGAGTCAGAAGTGCCCTCAATGTTACAGAGATTTGAACTTCAAAACGGTGATTTGACCGCTAAAAATCAGTAGAAACTGGAGGATGGCGAGCTGGGACACCGCAAAATTTAAACAATCCATTTTGGAAGGTGAGCAGTGGGAGTACAGATTGTGAGTAACTGGCTTTGATTGCGTGCATTTACAAAGTACAGACACAGACCCAGAATCCTGCTTTGAGTCTATTGTGAATAACATAGACTTGCATGTTATTCAAAGTTGTTGAATGGCAATCAGAATAGAAATCCAGAAGATCCGCAGTAGTTTGAAACACAAATACAGTATGAACAAATCACTAGAATTTCCGCATTCCGTAATTCCAGTGCAACACAGTAGTATAGAAAACTTGTAAGCCTAGGGTGGAAAACTGTTTGTGGCACTTTAGAACCTGGTTTGGAGCTGCTAAATGGTGTCAATGAACCCCTCAATGGTGTCAATGAACCCCTCAATGGTGTCAATGAATTCCTCTCAAATCCCACCTTTTTGAAGACATGGCTCCCTATCTCTATGTGAAATAACAACTCATAAATCCATTGAAAGCATGAGGGTCTGGTAAATCCAGATAGAACATATTCTGTCATAATTTTAAAGCCCACACGTATTTATGAATACATGATCACACAAAATTCATCTTCCTACATCTTCATGGAAACTTTAAACCTGCATGAAAGTTTTGGGATACTGTTAACATGGAACAACTCGAGTTTTTGACCACGAGTTAATAATTGAGTTAATAACAAAACTCACCACCCAATTCCCAGATAAAACCCAATTCTCTATACCAGCAATGCATGAAAGCGTGGATGAGGTGCACAAAGTTGGAATCAATCAAGTGTATTTCTGGTTCTCTCTCAAGAGTCAAAAGAGGAGAAACAATGACATTTCTTGGAGAACCCTGGGAAAATCCATATCTTGATGGCTTCTCAAGGCACAAAAAAAATTCTCCCTACTTTTGGACTAATAGCACCGAAGAAGACCTCCAGGACGGCGCCTTTCACAGGATGTGTAAGGAGCATGTTTGTCCCTGCATAGCCATCCATGGCGATATATTCAGGCTTGAATGTGATCAGTGGAGGTTCTAAAATATCCAAGAGAAAAAAGGTTGGATGGAGCTACGACATTCAAGGAGTTTTCAGATTGTTGCCTCCGCAGCTCATGACTTTTAGCTCTTGACACTAATTCCTGATCATCAGAAGTCTGTAAAAGTCTTTATAAGTTCCAATCGTTGCTGATGTTTCGGAATTACTCAACCCATGTAGGTCGTCAAAGAACCTCCTGCTCAAACAGCCACATTTACAGTCGATTGCCTGCAAGCATCAGGTCAAAACTCATTGCAAGGAAAATTAACATTGCATGGAAAACATTCTTCATGAATCGTCGTCGCTGCGGTCGTCACTTGAGTCCCGGTCACTCTGACTCTGATCCTCAAACCTGCCATGCCTCTTGAAATCTCGTTCAGCCTCTGCAGCTTCTTGGCGCTCCACAAAAGTGTTCAAAGTTTCAACAAGGGAGTGAGGTGCAAACAATGCAGTGCCATTGTGCTCCTCAGAGTCCATGCAGAGAGACATTAGTGTTGTGTCGAGTGCCATCTCTGCAACGGCAAAGAAAATCGATGCCGTGACGTATCCAATTCCCCAGCAAAACTGCAAACCTCAAATGGCGGAGGATCAGTTGGTGAATCTACAAGTCATAGTGCATGAATTCACAAAATGATTTTAAGAGCCTATATGTACCAAAACCATAGACCCTAAACCCTAGACATATCTAATACAAAAATCTTTTTTCTGGAAAGATGAACGTTTCTTGGTTCAATTGATTGGTGGCAATAGAAAACTTACCAGCACAGGAAACAGGGGTGACGACACGCGGTGTTGACTTGTTTTGTAACGGTGTGTGTCTAGCATGAGAGAGGCAAAAAACGCAGAGGCAAAGCTCACACACAGCTTTCCAAGAAAGAGAATGAGATCTCCAATGGCTATAACTGTTGCAACCCTCAATTTGTTACTTCCGATCAACTTTGTTGCTCTCCCTGCAGCTCCACAGAACTCAGTTCCTGAGATCGCAATCTGCATCATATATTCAGCACCAGAACAACAGTCTATCAAATCAAATAGAGATCGCAGCAGACACAACAAGCATTTGGAGTGTTTTCCTTAATGAAAAGGGGTAAGAAATGTCCTCCTCAACGTAACAAAGGTAATGCATAAGAGGAATCTTTGCCATGGTCTGAGATGCAAGTCGGACATATTAACACATAATTTCAAATGCTAGATTGCATATTTGGAAATTCCACAGCAAACAGATATGTCCTTTGACATAACTTTTCACAGGGTGCTATTGCTGCTTGGTTCACAGATATCAGTATAGATCCTCCATGTGAGAAAGTATCGAAATTATATTACTCTTTCAGCAGATTTTATGTGTTCGCCCATGCTAAAGCAGATCGAAAGCAACCCGGCGTTTGCACGCACCACAATATATGCATTTCTGTTGATGTAGGTGAGGGTCCAATCAAGGCAACTGAGGCAGCACATGCCACCACGGCCATGGCTGGAGACCACAGTGCCATTGGGCATGGTCATCTCCGCCGACTTCAGCTTCGACCTCAGGTTTTCCAGGATGAAATTGAACGTCTCAATCGGCGGTACTACGAGTGACCCAAGTGATATAGAACCCAGATTGTAGCGCGACACTTGTTTTGCGGCAGAGAAGACCGGAAACCAACCCATTCCCTTCCAAGTTGACCCCTCTCCTCCATTCCACAGCTGCCATTCCACAGAGAGTTCAAACTCATTATTATTCACCAATGTGTCAGGAGCTGCATGCACACAACATTCTTGAGTAGCTTAAGTACGTTCCAATACAAATGGAATAAATCCAAGGTAATCCGCATAACCTGAAAATGATTCCACTGATAACACACCTCTTCAACTGTATGTTGGTAGATGAAAGAAGGCTTTGTGTCCGAAGATAGGCATCAACAATGAGTTGACTGTCAACTAATGACTATGCTACGACTATTGAATTCATGCATTTACTCAAGGACCTTGATCCTTCAGATTTTATTCTTGGAGCTAGAATAGAAGGAGAACTGCCTTACACATGCTTAAGAATGCACGTGGCATGCATGAAGCTGCTAAAACCTTCAGGATACTTTGCAATGTTGGAAATCGTTACATAGCAATGTGCTCCACAAAACCCTAAACCCTAAACCTTAGACCCAAACTGATAGCAGAGAGACTGGATATGGGTGTATATCGTACAGCAGTTTCTCCTCGTGCCCAGTAATAGGCGGCAACAGCGCCAGCAAGTGTTGTGACGGTGCATGCCATGATGAAATGAGTGACCCAGTAGAGGCTGAGAAAATGGTACAGAATGGCCCACACGATGTGCTTCGTGTGGTGGAATGTGAATCCGCAGCACAAACTTGTAACCCTAACCTCCCCGGCGCTGAAGAGATACAATGTTGCAGCCACCCAGTACATGAGGAAAATGCTCAGAATAACAAAAGGGATAAGAGGGTAGATGATGAGACTCGGTATAGCAATCACAGCCCGCAGTGCCACCTGCGCAGGAAAATGAAAACAGTTGTAGAATTTGCATCAGAAGTGCAATTAACATTCAAGAACCACACCTAACCAAAATCATCAGTTTACAACTCTATGCAAATTTATTGATCTGTTTGCAAGCCGTCAATTTGGGGTTAATGTCAGCGTGAACAAATCTGGAGCATAACTCTGCAGCCCTCCTCTTACCTTGATGACTGCAATGGCGACAGAGATGCGATGAAGAAGAGCTACTGTGACAGTGACAGTGAGGACAAGCACAAAAGTAACAAAAACTGCCACCACCTTCAAGTGGCTTTGCTCCTGCAATGACAACACCCAAATTCACCAGCATCGTCATCAACATCATCAACATGAGAATCAGGATAGAAGCACAAATATGATCTGAACAAACCTCGAAGCTGAAATTTGAGATGTTCGGTTAAAATTCTACTTACAACTGAGGAGGTCCAAATGGCATAGGCTGCTTTCGGGCCAATTACAGCCGTCACTGCATCATTACCTATCCACCCCACTGGTCACACATACCATGTCCAATTTCAGCAACAGCAATTTCAAGTTCCAAATATGATACTACTCCAGAAACACAATACATTGCATTGTCAACATGTGGCTTGAAAAGAATTTCATTTCAAAATAAAAATCACCGGCTAAACCGCTTGATAAAGCCAGATAAAATTGAAAGATGCTGAACAAGCAGGAAAAATCTAAGGAATGATATTTCCACCTTTGACGTAGAAAAAGAGAGTGACGAGGAGGGCCAAGATGTTGAGAAGGAAGAGACTGATCCAAATAGTAGGTCGGACGAAGTAGCAAATTGAGATAAGCCACAAAATAGACAACATGAATGGCACTAGTCCACCACACAGAAGCAGGACCGGCCAAGCTCTCCCCAAGTCTGCAATGTATCTCTGCAATCGACCAACCCAGAACAAAGTGTCAAAAATCCAGTGGGGACCATCAACAAAGGGGGGGGGACAGCATAACATTGGCTTTCCATGGGTTAATTTCACAAAGTGAGAACCGTAGGAGTAATATTGATTATGTCCACACACATACCTGAAGAGTTGCAGATGAAGACGTGAGCAGGCGATCCACAGCCTTCACAATCAAACCTCCAGCGGACACATCCGTGCCATTCATGCTCTTCCACAATTGCTCTGTCTGGTTGTCAGGAAACGGTGCTAACTGACACCTCCAAAACACTGCACATGATCCGGAACAAGCACTGAGACCCTCAACCACAACAGCAGGAAGAAAACGCAGGATGTGAAGACTGCGTACACCATCATCATTCCCGCCCAATTCGCCAAACATTTAAAGCCCCATATGCATGACCCCTATCCATTATCTGAATTACTGGGATCCAGCATGCAATCCAGAAACCGTGAGACAACAAAGCAGGTGGTCTAAGACATACATATGCATGACCTATCTTCATTTCTGGATTATTGGGGTCCACCATTCAATCCAGAAATTATGAGACAAGCACAGTAGATGTTCTAAGACGTACTATATGCACGACCCATCTTCATGTCTACATTATAAGGGTCCACCATTCAATCTAGAAACTGTGAGACAAGCAAAGTAGATGTTCTAAGACATATTTTCCATATGCATGAACAATCTTCATTTCCGGGATTATCGAGGTCCAGCAATCAATTCAGAAAAACTGTACGACAAACAAATTAGTAGGTGCTCTAATACATAGCATATGCATGATCCATCTTCATGTCTGGATTATTGGGGTCCAGCATTCAATCCAGAAATTTGAGACAAGCAGATTAGTAGGTATTCTAAGACATACCAAATGCATGACACATCCACGTTTCAGTTTTTATCGGGGTCCAGCATTCCTTCAATCCAGAAGATTGTGACACAAGAAAAGCATGTGCCCTAAGACATACCATTAGTGCTCTGGAAAAGAACAGGGTAACAAGGTCCGGCAAAATTCTTGGATGACGCCTGCTGGTCGGGTGTCAAGCGATCAAAATAGTTGTAATTCTTCCTGCTCCAGTCCGACATTGTGAAATTGCTCAAAATCGATGCCTCCGGGTAATCGCACACCCATGCCATATTGGTGGCATTTCCGAGCCTAGGGCAGTCTCGCAGACAAATGCTCCGGGCATTGCTGAGCTTGAATGGGTTCTTCCGGTCTCCACTCAGATACAGCTGCGTTGGATTCACCCAGTACAACACATCGAATCCTCGCAGCCCCGGAGTCGCCTTTCTGTCGCCGCACACATTGCCCTTGTAGTCTAACCCATGCACCAATCTGCAAAGCAGGCGCCCAATTTCAACCGGGATAGCAAAACTTCTCTCAAAATGGATGGAAAATCGAGGTTCGTGATTGACTAAGGAGGATTCTGCAAGATTTTGGCGCCGAGAAAGTACCTGAGTGGGTTCCCTCTGTTGAACCCAAAGCTTGTTTCCACGATAAACCCAAGACCAAACAGAGCGAAGACAACCAGAAATACAATGTCTTGCAGCTTGTGCAGTCGATTGATGCGAGGCTTGCGCCTAACCCCGCCTGCTTCGTTGTCTGCCAATGTCGAAGCAGCCGGTGGGTATGATGGGATATTGGTGGAGTTAGGGGCATCCCCAATGCTGGAGGCTTGCACATGGCTCTCCGAAGCCCCTTGACCTTCAACCATGTTTAAAGAAATGATCTTTGCCTGACCCTGAACAATTAAGCAGCACTGCAATAGTACGATGCAACAACAGTGCCAAACGGACAAGTTAGATGCCCAATTTCAGATGAAACTCACCGCAATGAAAATACCAGTTCAAGTCAATCCTTATGTTTTCATGTCAAAGCTTCATGTCAAATGATAACCCATGTTGACCACCTTCCCCACCTCGAAATTCACTTTTAGAAGACTCGACAACAAGAGCCAGGCTAATAATTTCAGCTCCCGAGGGTAGAGCAACAATTTCGACAACCTAAGTAAGCTGGCACTCGACGATTCTATCACTAGAGGAATAAATTGAACTTTCCTCTTGAGTGATCACATCCGGCACACAAACATCAAGGTTTGTATCATTGTCGACATGATAGAAAAACTACAGTACCCTATAACATGTGCATTGACATGTGAAAGCTCGTGTAAGTTTCGCCGGACACGACCACCTCCCTCACCTAACAGATCAAAGCTCACAAATCTAGAATAAGAAGAAATAAAGAATAAGAGCCACCTCCCTGCATTCACCTGAAACTCTGCAAGATACTGAACACTTCAGCTCCCACCAAATTACTGCAGCAATCACCGCAAGTGCTTCAACGCTAATTCTCACCAACTCAATTCAGCTGTCACTCGAGTCTATCACTTTTAGTGGTAGAAATAGGTTTCCTCTCGACTTACATCCAGCGAGCTCTGGTAATCCACACGAACAAAGACTCAAAGTCACCTGCAGAGTGCACCAGCAACGAAACCACAGAACTTGACTCATAAGAACAACAAGTCAACCTCGTCGTCACATGGTATCATCTGCATTCAGGCTAAACCTCTTAGTTCTTCCGAACATTACACAAATGGTCACATTCCGGACCAGCTCATGGCTCTGTGGACGAAGATTGAGCAAAGCTCAAATATGAGCTCCCGGCCAGAATTAACTAGCGACCAGCACTGCAATAACATTACTGTGTGCAAGTTCTTCAATGCTGGCAACTTGATTCTAGCACTAAAAGGCAGAAAACCTTCCCCTCCCGGGTCATAATATCTCAAGACCTCCATTCCTCACGAACAAGACTTGCAGCAGTTTCAACATGACAGAACTTGTACAGAGACTAGCACCAGCAAACCAAAACCTTCAGAATTACAAGCCAACCCAGCGATGATATGTGCCAGAATACTCACATACATATCCTTCGCACATCCCGGCTAGCTAACCTCGAACTAAATCCTCAAAAATTCATCCCCGCAAGTAATTCTTCAGGGTAACCAGCAAGTCGGCACAAACAAGAGTTGCAGAAGTTTCAACGTAACAAGAACTTATTATACAGAGGCTTACACCAGCAAAAATAACCTTCAAATTTGACTCACAAGAATTAGAAGCCAACCTCCTCGTGTTGATGAACATATGTCCGGGATATTTATTCACATACGTGACCTTTAATGCACATCCAGGCTAATAATATCGAACTAAGCTTCAGCAATTCAACTTCGAATTTTTTTCTTCAGATTAGTCAGCAACTCGGCAGAAACCAGAGTTGCACCAGTTTCAACATAACAGAACTTATTATACAGAGACTTACACCAAGCAGAAAACCTTCAAATTTGACTCACAAGAAGTACAAGCCAACCTCCTCGTGATGATGATCATATGGCCGGGATATATATTCACATACATGTCCTTCAATGCACATCCAAGCTAGCTAGATAACCTCGAACTAAATTAACTCTTAGCAATTCCACTTCGCAAGTTATATCGCTTCAAGTTAGTCAGCAACTCGACTGGCACGAACTAGTGCAGACGACCACTGCCAGAAAGTCTACACCTGCTGCCTCATGATGGGAAAAAACAACTTTGTGGCAATGATCCGTCCCGGTCTATCCTCTGCCGGTCGTTAAACCCCACGAGAACATAGATCTCCTCGACAGACAGAAATCCAGGGAAGCTGCAAGGTGATCAGATTCTGCGAAAAGGCTAAACTGCAAGTACCTGCTCCTAACTTAGGTTTCCTCTCCGTCAGAAGCGACCAGCTCCACTTGAGTTGTGATCAGAGAAGAGCAGGGCCGGCGATGGCTCCTACACCTTGGTGTTTCGAATTGCAGCTGCAGCTGGAACGTCAAAAACAAATCCTACTCACTTAACCCTTCTTACAGTATGCCAGACAAATCGCCGAGTCCTCAAACTTGAACGAATCCTCATGCTTCAATCCCCAGCGCTTCTGCCGCACACTCGCACTCATGAACACTCTGAATTCCCACACTTGGGCAGTAATTCCACAGCAATCGCCAAATCTCTGCCGCATTATGACGCCCCAGCCGCCACGGGGATATCCTTCGCGCCTCCCGACCACTGAACGCCGTCTGAAGTTTCTACCCTCCGACCGCCGACCCAAAATCCCCCCGTCCACTTCGAAGCCTTCAACCAACGGGCGCTTTCTCCCCCGCTCGAAGGTCGTCCGCAGCGTCCTAATTTGATCCAAAGACCATCGGTCGCCGCCTCGGTGTCGAACGACCTGGCTCATGACGTCGCGCATAACTCACTCTGTCCATCGGTCGCTCGACGAAGACCGACGGACGTCTTTCACAAAGACAAAGGCTCTTGGTTCCCGTCCAGTGGAAAACGCCTCCGTCCTCCGGTCATCGGGTGGGCTCGTCAAGCTCGCTTAAATTTGTCCCATACATAAGCTGGATAGCAATGGTCGAAAGGTTGAAGAACCCAAGGGTTTAAGTCCCCGACCACTGGATAACATCTCCATCCGGCGGTCCGCGTATCCAACCAAGATATGGACCTCTTGATGATCCTGCAGCCCGACAACTGCAGGGCTTTTTAAAAAAATTCTAAATGTCCTTTGTATTATTTTATTTCCTGTTTGTCTATCAGTCGGTGGCTCCACCCATTGGATGTCAGAAGGAAAGAACGGCTTAATTCCGTTAGCGCCCATTGGCCGGGAGGAAGATTTTATAATATCCGCTGGATGAAGACCGATGCGTCGTTTTGAATGAGCCGTCTTATCTAGGTCGGTCGACCGGCGGTGTCGGTTGTCAGTGTGTATGCCACCGGCTGGACCAGGTGGTCACCTGGGAAGGCACCCACTTAATCCTCCATAAAGTGCTAGGACCCATGATTTGATTCAAATTTTAAACTTCACAACTGCTTAATTTCCTTGGGGCCCTTGTGCTCACGGGCCCCCTTGATGGTGCCTTCAAGTAAAAAAATGACGTATTATTACCATGGTTGATGGTTTCCGGTACCAACTACTAAACTTGCAAAGTCGTCTATCAAAGCGGGCCGGGTTTGGTAAGGAACACCATGTTAACTCCACTTATTGTTCCAAGACACCCTCATTGGCATCAATTAAATTTTGTCCTTTGAGAATGGGTGGCGTGAGTGTACCTCGTACCTAAGGCTAAGGCCACCCCGTTTCAAATGATTAACTAGGGTTTAATGGCTTCGGTTTTGAAGTTGACCGTCCTTGTGCTCGGAAGAGTGAGTCAGGTAACCCTTTTGCTTTTGTCCCAACTGTTCTCTAGCTTCGTCACTATACTCGCGACTTACAAAGGCTCAACAGTAGGGTCCGAGACCAAAAGACACTCCAAAACCAAGCTATCTTATTGGTCGAGAGCAACATTTTGGACTCAAGGAGTTTACACTAAGTATGGGTACAAAGCATGAGAAAAAAGAAAAAGTGATGGGCCATCAGTTTTCTTGTTAAAACACAGCAATCCCCGCTCAATAAAATGCTCCTCTTAGTTTGAGAATCGGATTTACAAGTTAGGGTCCGATCTTGAGTCCGAACATAAGGTTCATTGGACTAGACCTGTGTCGTCTCAACCCGTTGCATTTGTGCATACAAACTAATGTCCCAGACCACCATGCACGTACCCTTCCGCCCAAAAGCACCCATTTATTTTCTTTCTACTTCACCTTGATTTCGCCCTCAATAACTACCACAATCACCACCACCACCACCACCACCACCAATCCTTTGTTGTATAGTAGGTTATAAGGGGTGTAAACCCACCCTGAGATCACTTTCATGGCAAGTCGAGGGTCGAGACCTCAACATGTAAGTGTAGTTGTAAATATTAGGTATTTGACCAATCTCTTTCATTCCACATTTTTCTAAATTGGATTCCAAATATTTGATCAACGACCAACTTGCTCAACAACAAAGTATTGAATCACATTAATTGATAACGGTGTTAGTCACAGAAGCTTTTGCTAGATATATATGTAAAGTAAAGCTAGATTTATGCATGAATTTTAAATGTAATGAAACTATGTAGATGCAATTTTATCGATGGACCATATAACAGAAATGCAAGTTAATTCAACCACATCCCTAGATGTGGATTAAATCTCTTATTGCAAGCATGTTTTTGTTGCACATGCATTGTATTATTTGTAAAAAAAGTTCAAGTTTAGACATATTTTTTTCAACCATGTTGCTTTTCAAATTATGCATAATTAGGGTTTCCGTCATATTCAATTATTTATCTTTCTTGGATCAAAGGTTTCTGCAATGTGCGTGTATTGATAACGCACATGATACTCTCATAAGCATTTCAACATACTCTCATAACTTTTAAGCAAAATTTTTTATCTACATTGGGTTAAACCCTAATTTTGAGATTTGTAGTATTTATGTGTAACATTGAATAAGTATCCACATAAAATTGTTCAATAGCTGTATTTATGACTCTCCTCATCAAATATTGATATATATTCTAAACCCAAATCAAAAAATTATTGTTATTTATACTCATAAAGTTTATTTCTAGAAGTCAGCTAATGTAATTATGGAATGGGCCAACCTCACCCTCAGTCTATACCATATATATCGTAGTGGAATCCCATGACATCATGTTGCATTTATGTGTAGTCGGCAACACATGCCCTTGCTTTGCCACAAGGCCTATTGCATCTCCCAACACCACTTGGGATTGGATAAAATTGGCAGCCATGGATCATCTAATGTACAAAGCAAAGTGGCGCTTCATGTCATCTGCTAAACATCGTTTTAGTGATGGGGATCTTGCCATGAACTTATGTCTACAAAGCCAAGGCCGAGAACATGCCTTGTTTGCAAAGCCATGTGGCCCACCTTTAGGTGTGATACATGGTATAAGCTTAGAAGGGGGGGGGGGGGGGAGGTGTATGGGAACTTAAGGAGGGGCTTGGGGATTGGAGAGGGATGCAATTCTTTTCAACTTTAATGAAGTTTCATTGTCATATTATCATATACGTAATTCATACGCACGTGTGCTATGGGCCGGGATTGCACAGGTCAAGTAGATCAAGTACCTATGACTAGTGGTCATTCAATATGTAATTTGGTCTCCAAGACTTCGTAGTTCTTGACCAATTTTTGAAAGAAAAAAAATTAATTCTCTTCAGCAATTATAAATTGTTTTAAAACAATGTGGTAGGTTGGTGGCAAGCCCTACACTTTGATGTGCAGACATGGAGTTTCTGGGATGGTACACAAACACATGAGAAGCTCCAACCAATATGAAAATGACATGTGCTATTATGCTCAAATATTGAATTAATGTTTGTTGAACATGCTACTAGTGAACCATAGTAGGTTTTTGTTGTGATATAAAATAACAAAAACCTAGGCTATAGACTCTCAAGGAAGGCTTATTTGGTGTTTGTTACATGCACTTGTCATATTACAACTCATTAATTAGGCAAAGAGGCTGTTATTTCATTCTAAAAATACAATTGACTTGCCTTTCATTATTTTTTCCTTCAAAGGTTCCTCTCCGGACCTCTATTTTAGTATCCCATTCCGTTTTCATTTCCTCGTAGTAAAGTACAACAATAGTCTTTGATAAGTATTGGCCAACGCATTCTCAAATCATGACAAACTCCTTCATTAATTGGTCAATGTTAATTCCAATTCAAGGCAAATTATTTATTCATTACTTCCAAAATTTGATTATTATCCACAACATTGTTAATAATAGCTAGCATTAAGTTCAAGCTATAGTCTTGCCTACCATGCACAACATGCAACAATAACCACAACCATGGTAACACACAAGACAATAATTAATGTGATTAACTTGCATTTCACTCACATGGATTGTAGCTCATGGACTAGGAATCAATCTATGATTCTTACTTAACCCTAGGACAACTCATGCCCAAGTTTTCTTGATAATCCATAGTTCATCCTCGCTAGGTGACAAACCATAGCCTTCAAATATGTCATCCCCACAAAAATTGAACTAATCATAATTATATTTTGATCCTCTTCAATTGGTGAAAAAGTTCACTAATCGCAACTTCTACAGACTCATAAGCAAGACTATAGTCTTTCTCTCAACTTTAATCACACTTTCAATAACATGATTCATCATATCCTTCAGGCTCTCCACCTCTCACAAACTTCAACAATAGTCAAGTGGCCTCTCTCTCATATTGACCCTTGACCTTCTCTCTCCCTAACACTTAATATGTTTTTCACAAGACTTGCTTCTACTCAAGTGGTTCCTCTTTGAGGTATCCCTTGATAACTCTTGTTCTTTCCTATCACATGGCTACTCTCCTATTCTCCCTCGTCAATGGTCTCTTTCTCCATCATGTTTCTCATTGAATAATCTCTCAGCTCCATCTCAATTGCTCTTAGAGCACTAACAAACTATAATTTAACTATGTTCTTCATTCGTGAGTAATCACTCAATCGCCACCTTCGGCCAATAGTTCTACATTCGCTCTTTAGATCCAAGTGCGTAATCAACACTTTGCTCATAGTTCCGCTTACTCTCAAATTGTTTCACTTATGTCTCTTCTTCTCTTCCACATAGAACATGATTATATTTTTACTCTTACTGTAGTTTCTTTCTCATATGACCATTAACCTCTGTGAAACTCAATTTTCTCTTGCTCATCTCTTAGGCAAGCAAACTTATAATTTCACAACTTTAATCAAATTATTTTTATCTCAATTCACTTGCATTCAGACCAGTTACTCACCAACTTAATCAACTATTCTCACAACTCACATTCGATCCAATGAAATTACACCAAAGACAATAGTTCTTAGCTTCACATAACTTTGTATTGTTCTCCATCAATTCCGAACCTCTCATACTCATAATCAAACTCGCTCATACCTCCTATTCATGTAAAGACTTCTCAATCATAATATTATCGTCTACAACTCCACACAACAAGAAAATAGTTTGGCTAAATGTCGACATATTCGAATATAAAATATCAACTTTATCCCAAAGCTACAATACTTGTGGCATTGAGGCAATTGCTAAGTTGTTTACAAAAAAATAGTTGGACTATTAACCTCGCACAATCCATGTATCGAGGGAGACAAGACTACAAGTTTAAAAACGTGCTCAAATGTTCCCCAAAAAAATAAAAAATGGTTGTTTGTCTCCGCCTCCCCTTGCTCCTTATGACAAGGGGCTCCTAAGGGAAGCTAGCATGTGAGTGATGAGTAATGAGTGGTAACATGTGAGCAGTGAGCAATAACATGAGATATAAGTTTTCATTTTTAGAATATGTTACACACAATTTGAATGCTTTGGCTATAAATGAAATGCAAGGGGACATTTGACATTTGAAACTAAACATGATTACCGTGGAATTCATGCTCTACATCTTGTGAAAGGGCCTATTACCATGTAATCAACTTGGTATTTGTAGATTCATAAATAAACCTTATTATATTAATGTAGCTTGAATGTTGGTAAATGAAACTAAAAAATAACTAAAATTACATGTACACTCGCATGTACATTTTTTTGAAAGTTCATGAAATTTATATATCAACAATGTATTAACATCACATCCTAATTATATGTTATTGACTATTATTGTTCAACAATATTTGCAACTATGTATCATTTGGATATGATGTGCATGGCCTTGTTGTAGTTCAAAGTTACAGTTGCACACATGAAGTGTTTGCCATCATGTAGTCAACCCTACATATAGATACATGAATACATGATACACATGTGTTTGTAGTATAACCCACTGGCATTTCTTCCCCACTGTGGCATATGTTGTAATTATTATACACTCCCATATGTTATTATGCTTTGCAGTATGTGCATTTGGATTGTGCCCAATTTTTGGAGTTGGAAAACAACATCTTTCATATCAAATAACTCAAATCAAGTTTCGCTTACAAATTTTACTTTCAGATTTGAGAAAGGTTTCAAATATGTCTTCATCCATATAATATAGCTCATGAAAATTTGGCCATGAAATATGCATCATTGAAGTTAGGAAAATGATAGAATCTAGATTTACCAACATATAATCTTTTAAGCTATAAGGTAAGCACGAATACCCATTAAAAAAATGAAGCTTTTGGATTGCAATGTGCATATCTACATCTACTTTAAAATTCTCATTTGCCATTTTATTTGTAGACAACAACAAATCATAAGAATCAATAATTCTTCCTTTCATATATTATGAACATCAATGCCTCTAAAAATCCCCTTTTATACACTCATGTAGTTTAATTTGTGGTGTCCAAAGAACATACTTATCTCCTACAAATCATAGCACCTTATTCATATGTAGATAACTAGGTGGAGCAATGCCCCTCCCATATGTATACTTTGTAAGCCATTTTTTAAATAGGAACCTTGATTACTAGATCGTAGGCTAGTAATGTATGTACTTTATGTATGTTTGGTTGGATTGTTGGATGCAAGCACATATGTTCTAGAACAATAAACGTTGTAAGTAAAAAACTAAAAATCACAAGAACTAATGTGTGCTAAACATTTACGTCCCCTACGCCGTCTTAATAACGATAGGACCGATGACCCGAAATAAAATAAAACGGTGTTATGTATAACAATTGGGTGCAATCAAATCAAGTTCATGCACTATATACCCTCCCCCCGCCCCCCCCCCCCCTCCAACAAACAAACAAACAAACCAACCAAAAAAAAAAAACCAAAAAAAACCAAAAAACCAAAAACCTCTTAACACATATGTATATCACAACATATAAGTTGTCCTCCCTAAGAACCTACCAAGAGCATGTGAACAATTCATTGTCTCTATTTGAAAGGCCATAATCTCAACTATTTTGAAAGATTATGAAACCTTCCTTTGTGCCCCCACTAGAATACAACCACCAACATAGAATGACATGGTATTGTGTTTCAACATCCTCCATTGTATTGCGTGCATCTAATTCTTGCAAGGTTTTGTGCTAAAGCTACAGCCATAATTACATGTGTTGTTGCGTGAGCACCACGGGCCTTGGCTTGGTGGTTAGGGCTCATGGCCCCCAATGAGGAGGTTGTGGGTTCTATTCCCCATGCCGGCGTGGTGCTCACCACCTTAGTCCACCCAACTATGATGGGGGGTCCTTGGACCTTGTTGTATGGGTACCTCAAAGCCCTTTGGGGGGATACCATGTCCGGTATCTTCAAGGCACTAGTGGCTAGCTAGGAACTAGTATAGTGTGTCACTATAGTGTCCATCCTCGAAAGGGGAGAGTAGTATTGTCCCAGTGTCCCCTTGTCCAGTGGGCATCGGGTCATTGGCATTACGAACGGACACTTTATTCACGCCGGCCCCTTGCTAAAAAAGGGACCGGAGTTTCTATCTATCTATCTATGTTGTTGGGTGATCTTTATCCAAATCATAGTTGGGTCGCAATCTCTTCGGATTGTGTATCACAACAATCAACAATCCATATTGTATATTATTTGGTATTGCACCCATCGCATGAAATTGCAGTTTATTCTTCAAATGTTGACCATGGTCACATCTTTCAAATGCTCAAACTTCAAGCAACAGTAGCCCTTAAGGATCATGATATGAGCGATCCATCGTTTTGATACTTATTGGAATGAAATTATCGAACCCCTAAACATATCAAGGTCAATATCCCAAATTTATGCACAAACATACTTTTGTTCTCTAGTTGATACCCAAGATTCCAACGAGATGTTGCCCCAAAAAATAGAAGTCAATCCCCTCATGAAAATTAAGAAACTCAACATTTTGAGCACCTAGAAGTTGGTTTCGAATTTTGACGCACATTTTAAATGCTATAAAATGGCTTTAAGAACTTTTTAAAATATAAGGAATGAATTTGAATGAAACAAAACGGAATTTAATTTTGGTAACAATTTCTTTTTTCTTTTTCTTTATTGATTTATAAATTGTCCTTGTACCATTTCCCGATGTTTTAAAAATGAGTGTACAAATCTTCAAAAATTTGAAATTAGTCACCTCGGTGCCGACATGACTAATATCAACATTTGGGTACTCTGAAGTTTCTCTGTAAATTTCCTTTATATTTGTCAAGTTGTTTACGAATGGCCCTTGCAATGTTGCCGAAGGTTTTCAAAGTGATTTTGAAAACTCTCCAAAAAATTGAAATTAGTCATCTTAGTGCCAAGATGACTAATATCAACATTGGGTACTCTTAAGTTTCTCTGGAAATTTCCTTCATTTTCTCAAATAATTACCAAATGGCCTTCGTGATACTTCCCAAGGCTTTAAAAAAATCCAATTTTACAGAATATTCAAATTAGTCACCTAATGTCAAGGTGACTAATATCAAAATGAGTACTCTTAAGTTTCTAAAAAAACCCATTATTTTTCTCAAATTGTTTGCAATTAAAATGGCCCCATACCACTTTCCAAGGCTTTAGAAAACAATTTTACAAATCTTCAAAAACTGGAATTAGGCACCTCCGTGTTGAAGTGCCTAATATCAAAATTTGGGTACTCTTAAGCTCCTCTTAAAATTTCTTTAATTTTCTCAAAACATTTACAAATGGTTGTCATATTGCTTCCTAGGGCTTTAAAAAAACATTCTACAAATCTTCAAAAAATTGAAATTAGTCACCTCGGTGCCATGGTGACTAATATCAACATTTGGGTACATTTTAGTCTCTCTCATAGATTCTTTTATTTTTCCTCAAACTATTTACAAATGGCCCTTCCAATGCTTGCTAGGTTATGAAAGTGATTTTGAAAACTCTCCATAAATTTGAAATGAGTGATCTTGGTGCCAGGATGATTAATATCAAAATTTGGATACTCCTATGTTTCTCTAGGATTTTCTTTTATTTTTCTCAAATTGTTTACAAATGACCCTCATAGTGTTGCCCGGGGATTTCAAATTAATTTTGAAAACTCTCCAAAAATTTGAAATTAATCATCACGGTGCCAAGATGACTAGTATCAACACTTGGGTACCCTTAAGTTACTCTCACATTTTCCTTTATGTTTCTCAATGTTTTAAAAAATGGTGATTTTGAAAACTCATGGAAATTTTGAAATTAGTCATTTTGACTACAAATGGCCTTGGAATCAATTCCCAAGGATTTTGAAGCGACCCTAACAGATCTCCAAAAAAATGATATGAGGTGATTTCTATCAACATCTTGGTAACCTTAAAAGTTGGCAATTTTTTTTTATTTAGTTCTCTCAAATGCATATCATTTTCAAGGGCTTTCAAAGTGACCTTGAAAAACCTCCAAAACTTTAAAATTTGTATGCTTAGTGCCACGTATACAAATATCAACATTTGGGTTACTTTGGAGATAGCTCAAGACAAGTTTACTTTCCTCAAATGCTTTGTAATTGATGTTGTAAAAACCTCAATACGGGTTCCTATGGCAAGGAGATGTGCTTTACTAAGTAGTTAGCCAAAGGTAGAATTAGGTTTCTTTTGAGAAGGCAAGCACAACTATTAGCAAATGAGAAGATTTGTGAATGATAAATACAAGAGCGGTGTTTGTAACCCTTAGGACGGCCACATAAGAAGTGGTGGTCATGATATTGAACCGAGGGTTTCTGAGGCCACATATCCTAGTACCTACTTAGAAAGTGTAAAAGTGGGTGAGCAGTACAAGAGAGAGGTGAAGTTTTGCAGTGTACAACATTGCTAATGAGTGTAACAATGTTGGTTCTTGGAATATTAGTATTTGGGTTTGAAGGGTTTCCTAACTTGTTCGTGGTTATAGTAAGGCTTGTCAAAGCAATTAGTTCCAAGAAGTCTTGGAGAGACAGGACTTATACATGTCTTACATTATTTTCTCTAATAATAAGAAGTATCTATCACATTAGTGCGAGATTTAAGAGGAATAAGTTGGTCAACCTTCAATATCACTACCAGCTAGGGACCCACCATCTATAATATAGTCCAATAATTGTGGTCATATATAGACTAAGTTAAGAAGCTAGAAGTAAATATGGTAGATCAATCACATGTTGGAGGGTTATAATGTTGCCGGTATAAGAGTGAGTAAATCAAAAGACATATGATATAACTAGTACAAAGATGTGGTTGTAAGTAAGTAAAATTATAAGATCAAACATCGACAAGTCTCGACCAATATCAAGGGGTGAGCAGTACTAGCACAACCTTCAACAATAGTATCACCGGTAACATGCTAGTAATACGGTCTAGGTAGTAGGGTGATGTAGACTGGAAGGGGTAGCTAACTTGGGTAGTAGAGAGAATTCCAATAGAGTTACCGATTTCAATTCATTTCCTAAATCTACATGAAATCTATAGTTATAATCTAGAGTATGCTCAATACGGCCATCGGGTTCACTGGCATTACGAACGGACACTTTATTCACGCCGGCCCCTTGCTAAAAAGGGACCGGAGTTTCTCTTTCTTTCTTTCTTTATGCTCAATACTAATGCTTGGAACGTGCTTGCATTTTTTTTAAAAGAAATTGAATGTTGAATCTAACAACAATGTCAAAATCATCTCCAAACTCTCATGCCATGCTTGTGGTTGTTGATTTTAAATGTAAAATAAGGCATTTATTAGGTTAATTGCAGCTTGTGCCCAGGAGCTTGTGTGAACTTCCCACTCATATTATTATAAACAAAGATGTCGATCTTTATGCCAATATACAATAATTATAGGATACTAGTGAGTGTATCTCCACATGTCTTGCCAACCTCACCACTCATCTGTTAGCACTCCCTAGCGCTCCTGAGCCCACGATTATAGTTCTAATTGCCTAACTCCGTCCATAGTTCACAACTTCCATTCATATAAGTACAATCTTCAGCCAAATATCACTAAAACGCCTATAATGAAACTACTAGCTTAAAATTTTGGCTCACATGAGCCATCGGTGGTTTTGTGATTCACGCATTTAAACTCAAAAATCAAAGGAGAGTTGCAGAATGGCAAGATGGAAATACTACACACAAGTACACACCTTTCAATCCATTCAATGAAAATGCTTTGAAGCATTTCATATCCCAACATTTATTGATTGGGTCCATTTTAACATTAGAGTTAACTTCAAATCCCCCAAATTTCTTCGGAACATCAAGATTGAGATGAATCAACATCGAACCTATACTTAGCATGCTTATTGTTAACACGGATGGATGTTGGGCACACTCACATGCAATAGTTCCCTCTCACCAAATGGAAACACTGGACACCATCCAAAAGTATCATCCACGTTTGAGTCACAATATCATCGGTTCACCCCCGATAAGTACACTGATATGTGCAATCAGGTCGTCTTCGTGAACACGTCGCCTCTTTACCCATGCAAATTACCTTTGCTCAAAACCAAACCACAAAACTTATAGCATTTGTTTCTTCATTCACAATGCAACCACAATAAAAACAAAAAAATCTTACATTCTATTAGAATTGCGTTAACAAGTAATTGGAAAATAGTGTGGAATTAATGTCGATGAGTTTACGGGGGGGCACCTAACGCGCTCCCATTGGAGGTTGGAAAATTGAAATTGGTTAGGAATTTATGTGAAACTCGCATGGGCCTTTTTGAAATTGATTGGGGTACGAGCTAGCACCACAAATGGTTTTTGTGATGCGATTGGATCGGATTGAGGGGAGGGGGGGATGGCGATGACGGTTGGTCGGCATTATGGGACGAGGATGGGCCACAATCCGCCACTTAACACCCGTACTTAATTCGTACCCCGATTAATGTACTAATCATGGACACCGGTGCAAGTGCCGCCCTCTAAATAGCCGCTCGAGATTACTTAACTTTTTAGGCTTGTGAGGATGTCCCTATAAAGCTTTAGGACTCGGGCGTAGTCTTTCCCACACAATGCGTACTTAAGTACCCGACCGTACCCTAAAGTACCCTAGAGGCCTCTCTATCTCCACCAATAACAACAACAACAACATCCCCCTTTAAAAGAAACCCCCTTCAATTGTGCCACGTGTCGTGCTTGCATTGGTGAGACCGGCCCTGTATCTGACGTGAAATATCCATTTCAGCACTAACTTTAGTAAAGATGAAATAGAGAAATAGAGGGCCTTCTACGAAATGCTCATTTTCTTTGCATTCCATGCGAATAAATAAAGCTTTCAAGAAGCTAATGAGGGCCGGTTTTACACTAACTACAGTAGTAGGATCCAAGACTAAAGAAACTCCAAAAATCATGTATATTCATTGGTTGGGAGTAAACTTTTGGACCCAAGGAGTTTAGAGATCGAGGCCCAAGTTTAAAGCATGACATGAAGTGATGTTGATGTGGCATCACTTTGTCAGCCGATTTAATAAACTAAATTTTGAATTGGGGTCTAGCGTTGAGTCCAGAAGTAAGGTTCATTAGGGTGTTTTGGACCCCCGAGTTTCTTGGACTTGGACCCTAATTGTAAACCCACCCTGAGTATCCTCGTTTAGCTAGGATTCAATAGATTTAGACAAAAGACTCGTCCAAAAATTGTATTGCATTTGAGATATATCATATGTGCACAGTTGAGACATGCACATTGCAAAACACATTTTTTTACATTTTTTTTTTTGGGGGGGGGGAGCAGAAGACTAGAAGAATATGATGAAAATCCCAATGATACATACTTTGAGAAGCAATGTGGTGAGGTGTTTCTCTAGATGTAATACTTTCCACAAACACACATAGTGTGCACGAACAGAAACATGTTGCAACAAGTGATGTAGTATACATCTAATATTAGTATAATTTTCCATTTCTATTGTAGCGGCCGTTGATAGACATGCACAAATATAGTCTCTTGATGACCAAGATTCATGCACAACTCTAGATTTAGTGATAACATAGTTATTTGCTTCATGTTTCATGCAAAAAAGGAAGCCTTCAAGAGTCTAACAAGGAGGTCTTTACACTGGGGTTCAAATCCAAATGAACACCAAAATGAAGTGATCGCATTGGTCAAGATCAAGATTTGGACCCAAGGAGTTCACAATAGAGCATGAATCTATAGCATGGAAAATTATGAATTAGTGCCTATTGTGGCACCACTTTCTTGTCAAATTTTGTTGATCCCAGGTGATGGGATCCCTCTTCCTAATTTGAGAAACCCAACTTCAAGCTTGAGACCAATCTTGGGTCCAAAATTTATGTTCAAGTGTTTTAGACGCCAACTTTCTTAGATATCGACCCTTAGTTTGGCCCATTTCCAATTTTGAAGCATTATTGTATGTTGAACAAAGTATTTAATAAGTACGAACTAAACCTATATTAGTTTTCTCATACTAATTTTCATAGCTCCATGATTTAGGATAGAGTCTACAAAACAAAATTTGCGTAATAAAAATTCACATATTCTTTGTTTACAACTTGACATTGGTGCTCTAAGCATGTTATTTTATATGGCCTATACTATTGACTGCCGACCAACATCAATTATCATGCAAACAATGGGTATTCTAAAAAAAGAAAATGAAGACCACTCTAATTAGCATGACACACAAATTCAAATGCCATGTGCTATCCAATTTTAGTGTAGTTGACATGTATTTCTAGAGTAAAAACAAACACAATCTCATCTTATGTCAAAAATTGCCCCAAACATTGCTTAGTAAATGTTGGGCTACTTGGCAAGGATTATTGAAGGGTGCAACCTGGTCTTGGGGGTGCACTGTGCATTGCATACTTACCAATGTGGGTGCACAAAAGGGGTATCATTTGAAGATGTCTCATACATCGTACACATAGGGAAAATATTCTTAAAGGTAAAGTTTATATATATCTTTCGGATTATTATGTGATATTTTTTAATTGTAAAGATATGTTAGTTCCATGATTTGGGTGGGAAATGCAAATGTGGGACTCTAACCATGATTGGATGCATATATTATGGACTGGTACATTTATTTGAGGCTATGTGCAATCTTTACATTGTGTGTGTGTGTGTGTGTGTGTGTGTTTCTTGCAACTTTTTTTTAGTGCATAAGGGTATCAATGTAAAGGTGATGCATGCACGTTATTTTGGGTCTTAGTGAAGAGTTCTCCCCTGAGTTCCTAGTTCATTTCTTTTGTTGTTGAACTATGATTTCCACACGGGCTTTAAGCAGTCTCAACCAATGTAAGATTGTCATGTGGACGACCAATGAATGGGGAGATCCGACATTTAATGTAAAATCAACCGAGTGAAATCGATAAATACCGGTTTAATTTCAGTATTTTAGGTTGTATAACCGAAGGAAAATTAAGTGTATAGGAAATCAACCGCTTCTGTAAGTTGATGACGGTTTTTCATCCCTTCCCATTCAAGAGTGGGCGGATATTAGCTCCCCCCACACCATCTCCCACATGTTCTTAGCTGAGTCGCCCAAGGGTATCTTCGGTTATAACTGGTTCTCCCACACCTTACCTTGAATCCTCCATCTGCCTCTTTCTATCTTTAAGGGTTTACATGTATGGTGCTGCGGCGAGACTGCACCAAAGCTATCATCACCATCCCTTTGTTAAGTGTTGTTTTAATGTTTTGCAACATTTATTTGATGTTTAAGGGTGCTGATTTTTGAGTGCCTATTTGATGTTTTTGGTTGTTGTTTTCATGTATTATTGAGGGTATTTCATGTTTTCATACTTGAATAATTCTAATTTCTTTCAAAATATGATTTGAAATGATATTTTATCATACGTAGTAATCAAAGTTGAATTAGTGTGCAAATTGCCTTAAATTTAGTATGTGAATCGAGTTCTTATTTTATTTGTCAGTTTTGTAGCCGATTGCTTATAGAAAGTTAGGGAAAATGATAGGGAAGCCAAGAAAACGTTAGGTTTCTCACCGAATTGAGTTAATAAGCTTAGGCATCAACTGGATGAGCATCGACAACCACCAAATGATATGTGGACAGAAGGGTAAAAATCTGAGTCAACCCATAAACTCCCCATTCTTTGTGGACGACATTCAAGACTTCATAATTAACTATGCAAAGCCGACGCAAGGAACACTCTATGATAGCTTCAATATGTTAGTTGAAACAATTTGGAAAAGTGAGTCTAAGAAATTATGGATCTAATTGACCAAAAAATGAAATACCACATATATAATGAATGTTGACTCCCTAGGGAGCAAACATGAGTGAAGAGACTCTTCACCCGTGTGCAATATCACATGTATCCTTCAATTGTTCAATATCAATGATTTATTTGCAAATAAAATTCAAAATATTGTCTCGATTCCTTGATATAAAGTCGTTGGAAACTAAGTATCTAGTGTTATCTCTTTGAATGTTTTGTCTCTTCCAATATAGTTAAAAGTGAAGCATGTCACTTTGTGTTGGATTGTCCCCTTTACAACTCCACTAGAGGGAGGTTTGCTTTCATTTTACCAACTTAATCATCAGGTTGATAGTAGTGTTATCTCACCATATTGTGTCTCCGTGTCTTTTAAAGAGGCTTTGAGTTGGATTTGCTACAGCCGAGATTTTAGAATTCGTTTGAAAATAAATAAAAATAAGATCATACTATGTACTTCTTGTGAATTTAATTTGACATGTAACTTGGAAGTGACATCAACCCTTGTAAGTTGCGTTCGATGTTGAGCATTCATGGAGTACCTTGGTAGTGCCACATTAACTCTTATTAGTTGATTCAATAACTACATACAACGATGTTTTACTTTAAAGACATTCGTTTATGAAGCTTTGTTGGCTCTGTCTGTAGGACAGAGGCTATGCATCAACTTCTTCGTTTCAAGAGCAAATTTTCTAACCACTTTGCGTTCACACTTGGATGTTACTTGTTCTTGTTATTTTTGGTCCACTTTATTTAATGTGGATGTTAACTATAATTATATATGTATATGTGTGTGTATATGTATATGTATATGTATATATAGAATTATAATTGCTCCCTAAAATGCATTGAAAGAAATCTAGTTAACTATAGTTATTTCGGCAGTTCTTGATTATTTATTCTAAAAATTTCAGGTGATATCAAAATCCTTGACATGCATTTGAGAAGAAGGTGCACAAAATCCAAGAAAGGTTTGGTATAGTAAATAGCCATGGATTGGCATGAGCAAAGTGGACAACTATAATTGTAGTCTTTCATAGTAAAGGATAGAGCCTCACGGTTCTACCGTTTTCTTGTTTAAATTGTTGTTTCTTAACATTTTCGAATTAAAAAGAATTCAATTTATGAGGACGTCACCACTGTACTAGGATAACCACAGTCGTATACAATATAATAAAACAAAATTATAAACATATTTGTCTTGTTCCATTAACTTGTTTTGGGTTCACATATGAGCTTGTGGCTATGATGAAGGTGATCTCTCTCTCTCTCTCTCTCTCTCTCATCAACTTGCAACTTTACATTCAAGTTGCTCTAATGAAGAAACAAAAGATTGGAATACCTCTCAAACTAACTTGGACTACATTTTTTATGATATTTAGTGCCACGTACACTATTTGTGAAGGGGCTAAACTAGATGCCTAGAGGTCTCAAAGTGTCACGTCTGCTAATTGTCAACATGACACTATTTGACAACATAAGTAAGTCTATCAGTGAAAAAATATTTACATTATGACACTTAACGTAGGACATTGGGATACTTTAGATGATATATTTGCGTTTTTGTATGCAAGGGGAAGATATTTTTAAGCATATTGATGGTCAGTGTCATGTGTGCACATTTTAATATGCAAGATCATACTAATCTAATGTTTTATTTGTGTACACTATTAGTCACTTGTGTAACAAAAGCATACATTATTGAAGTCACACTCACGTGAAGATATTATTAAGCGCACTTGAACGCCAAGTGTCATGAGGTGACACTAATGATTAAGTTATAGATCCTTACTGTAACTAGCACACGCCTCAAAATAAGGTAAGGGACACTATTACGTATGGGACACAAAATACCATGAACGATGTCGTCTAATTCGGAGCCTTTCAAAACCAATGACATCCTTGATGCATACTATTTCATGGTGTCTATGTTGGATGCTCACATGCGACAATTCCGTCACCATGATGAAAAATGGTGGATGACATCCAAAGGATGAACCTAGGACTTAATTAGGTTTCAACATACATAAGACTTCGGGTCGGGACTGTCGGAAATTAGGTCGACTTGAGCTCAGGAGTTGGCGCAGCTTTTTGAACCGGGGAATCAAGTAACTTAAGGGACCTTAAATATGACGTTTGTGAGGGGGATTGTGAGCTTAATATCAGAACCCGGAAGTTATTAGTGGAATTAAGGGCCTGTAAATGCAAACGAGGACGAATCGGTGACACGTTCCCTGTGGTAATCAAGGGACAAGAACATTGTCCAGAGTTGAGGTTACGTTCACTTATGTTAAGTTGGTTTTAGGTAATTAGTATTCTGGCCATGTTAACTTAACTTAACTGGGCTTCAGAGTATTTGAATTTGTCAACCCCTAGCCTAGCCTGCCAGGCTTTCACAAGTTAAACCCACAGTGTCCTTTTGTCTTTGTCTTTTTTATTTGAAAGAAAGAAAAGAAAGAAAACCCTACCCTAGCCTCCAGGTAAGTAAGAATATGAAGGCTCATGAAAACAAATTCTTCCCCAACTCAGTCTTGAATTCAACGTCGCCTTGAATCCATTGCCAAAAGCTCCGGTTAAGTTTCACTTCAAAATCGATGGCAGACATGAAAATAAAATTTAATCGGATGGACATCTACAAGCTGAATCCTCGATGTACAAGCTGAAAACGAACATCTACGGCACACATGAAAAAGTTCTGAATCGGACGGATAGAAATGGAATTGTGACGTGGCCTCACGAGAGGGCTGGAATCCATTCCATGGGCTCATATACTTCTTCTCGACAATAAGCCTCTACTAAGTATTACACTAATTACCCCAATTAGTGTGTGTGGTACTCATTCCTGAAACGTACACTATATATTCTGTCAATTCTATTCTCACAATTAGTGAAGGCTGGAATTTTTACTGAGTGATACTAAATTCATGAATACACGTCTCATTTACCATACATTTCAAGGAAATTAATGCGTGCTCTAACATGCTAGTAGAATGAGAATTTGTTTTTCATGCAAACACGTGCTTGTTAGTGAACAATACCAAGGTGCATAGTATGGGTACTTTTAGTGAATAATGTTGCTATGAACAATATTCTTAACGAATAGTGCCGAGATGAACAATGCTTCCTACATTTTTTGGTGACACTAATTTCATAACATACAGAAATTTAATGTCACCTTCACTAATTTCCTCCATGCACACTATTAGCCCTCCGTCAGTAATTGGGGTAATCAGTGTACTGCCCTCATCAGACCAGGGCAGCTTTTTTGAACAGCCCAGAATGTTGAAACGGTGTTAAGTGAAGCTCCAAGTCTGCCGTAATAAAGGCAACGTAAGTTCGTTTGTTCTAAGTTCTAATGTTGCAAGTTCTAACTTAATTGCTCTAAGTTAAGTGATTGAAAGAGTTCAAAAATGTCGAGGTCCTGGTCAACCCCCCACGGGCCCCGGTAAGTTAAAGTATCTACAAGTTACTTAAATGACGTTACGTTAATGCAGTGAGGAGTCTGCGGTGTGGTAAAGTTTAATTAATAAACCACTTAACTTGCAAAATTTTCACTCTCAAGTGAAATAATTTCAGGGTGTACCATTCGACCCCAGTAGTACTGTTACTTCAAATCTCTAATGTAAGTTAAGTGAAAACAACTCCGTCCTACATGTGTATGCAAGGAAGGCCCCTTGTGAAAGGGTTTCGGGAATTTAATGCGCCCGGGGTAGTAACTTTAGGGTACCCCTCTACCTTTAAATACAAATGGTAAAATGGCATTTTGTTCTCGTCCGTCCTGCACGTAATCTAGTCTCGTGAAAACTCGTTCTTTACCCATGGTGTACCTTCCATTCAATATTCGACATAAAAGCCGTGAAAAAATTATGGGGTCTAGAGGTTATTGTGTTTTTGGTTGATTTGGCATCGGACATAGTTTCAGAGAATAAGTGTAGCCGGAAGTCGTCTGAGATAATTCGACCACCAACATATAGACAATCAAGTTTTTAACATTGAATGGATGAGAGTTATGATGCTTTGGGTGCGATGATCTCCTCTCGAGAGTCGAAATTGCTCAGAAAATTTGTTGTTTATGCAAGGCGGGATTTCTGTTGAATGTGTTGATAACATAGCACTCGGGTCCGAGATAACGCTAAACTACTGGATGGTAGTGTAGATGCACCCAAACCGAACGGTGTCGGTAACGGTTCGATTCCTGGCCGTGGAAATCGTCTCTCTATTTGACAGAAAAAACTAGTCAGGTGGTCATGCGCCTCGTGTGTTCCAAAAACAAAATTATATAGATACATAACACACATATGAATTTCACCAAGGTGAAATACACCGGTGTCAATACACTGTGCAGTGCAACGGATTAGGCATGTTGCATTCCACATGTGAAAAAAATTATAAGGCTCGTGACGAGTGATCGGGGAGATTTTTGGGCTTTCATAATCGGTTGAGATCCTAGTGTTTGCAAGTCCAACCGGTCACATGTTGACATCCTTTGGTTTTCCTTTTTAAAATTGGGGTATATTCTATACATTCCTCTAAAATGATCAGTAATTTTCCAACAGTCTTAAACTTCAACCAGTTAGTTCTCAAACTCAACCAGTTCATCTGTAACTAACTGCCGGTTCTCCCGATCATAGCTCCTGACTGTAAAGGCTCACGAGAAAGTATTGTGGCCATGGTGTGGCCATGGTGTGACAATTGGATTTGTTCATAATGGTCACTTGAGCCTATGAGTCTAGGGCAATGTTCTGCATCAATGGAAAGCCGTCATCCGTCATTGAAAAAACCGTAAATCTATCACATTCGTAGGATTTTGAATTTCATCCATAGATGCAAGGTGATGCACTGAATACGATATCTAGTGTCATATGGTATTTAATGTCGCTATGGTAACTTTTGGGATGACACTACTTATGAATAAAGCGAACAATTATTGTCATGGCCGATGGTTGCGTTCTTCCACTGGTCAAAATCCTACCTTCTCTTGTCAGCAACTTGTGGTGAAATATTGCCATGGATGATTGAAATCTGGATTAAAAATCACTTGGTAAGTGACAGTAATCTCAACACTGCGAATCTATAATCGTCCAGAATACTTACAAGGAATGACAAAACAATGTTGGGTTAACCCTTGGTGTTGGTGGCATTATACCGCAGTTTACAATTAGTATTGAGCAAGGAAAGTAGAATTGGTGACACTGAATACCATATTTAGTGTAGTTATGAATGTTGCGCGTGCAAGATGGTTACTTGTATGGTTGTATTCAATATGTTCAATTCCATTTTGAGGTTTCATGAAGGAGTGCATCATACAGTGTAATGCACTTCCACTCCACATGTAAGAACATACGTACATGTTGAGGGTCTTGCCCTCATGAGCTACTTACATGTGAAAGGATCACCGAATGTCATTTATCTAGATCAAAAATGAGTTGCATGTTTGCAATGCCGATCTCAAGATAGATGACACACAAGAACAAGAACAAGAACATCATCTCATGATTGCAAGAAGTGAGTTGGAGCATCTCGACTGCTTTCTTGAAGAAGATGCATGAGGATTCCTACGCCCAGTCTTGCGCTTGCGCGCGGTCAAGTAGGATGGCGAGCGCCATCTAGCTAGATGTTTTAACAACATGACGAAGATCGATTACACTGCTTGGGTTGCTTTCCTTGGCTTCAAACATGTGGTGAGCATCTTCGTAGACTTCGATGAAGGAGATCGGTCACTGATCGGTAACCATGGCCATAGCGCTGTGAATACTTCGATGAACGAGATCACAAGGAAGATCGACAAGAAGCTGAGCAAATGTACTAGGCTATAGCACAACATCGATCAACAGGGGCCAGTAAGGCACACCAGAGTTTCCAGGACACATACATGCATGTGCAAGATCTAAGAACACACGCACCGCGGAGCACTTGCAGAGATCTGTAAGCCAAGAAGATAAGCCGCCGATCGCAACTAAAGAGGATGGAACCAGGAACGTCCACACATGCACATGGGGCGATCGACAGAGAAGCTTGGATCCCCATACTCAAACTCACACCAACAATCAAATGAACTACTAGCAAGCACGCATCAGGAGCCATGACACCTGAGTGGATCGATGCAGCTGCGAAACAAACGCAAGGGAAAAAAGCACAAGAGCAGGTCCTCCCGATTGCGCCTCAAGCCGAAGCACGAATGGAATGGGTGGGATGTGAATCCATCCTGGCTAAGCATCTCCACCCTTGGGCAGAAAGGCAGGCTCTCGAAATGCCCTTCAAGCATGCACTAAATTTTTTTAGGGTGGCACTCCCCCACCGTTACTTGCATATGGCTCTTCAAGCCGAAAAATTGTCAGGAATATTCCATGTATTCCCAAAAGTGGCACGATTCACTGAATCGCAAGTGGATGAGGCCCCGGAATGTGGGCGCAGCAAGAGCAACGCTCACCCGCAAGGATAGTGAGTGGAGCCGGAAGTTTGAAGAGCCCTGGCAATCAAGGCCTCGGTGTTGGGGAGGGGTGGGGCATGTTTTTCTCCAAGGCCGCGTTAAAGGGCTTGCCAAGTCCCTTTAACGCGGCAGGGTGGAGATGCTCTAAGTTGAATCAAAACCGGTGCCATGGCCCTAACTTGGCCCACTGAGGTAGAAATATCCAAAGCGGTGAATGGCCACTAGCAGTGCACTAGACTAGGGGTATAATGATTCATGTGCGGACCCAAAATGGTTAATTGGCAAAGTAGTGGCCTGAAAAGAATGTATTGCTAGATGGATGGGATGCAGTGATTGGTCGGATAGGTGTTGTTTCACACCACTTGCGATCACTTTTGGGTGCCATTAAGGTAACCGTTTTGCGTGTCTTTGTATGCAGAGTAGAATATTTTGATGTTTAGATTAAGGAGACTTTGTTGTACAAGTAGGGGGTTTGACTTACTTGCCTCTTTGAGAAAATGTAACTAATTGTTTACAAGGAATAAAAAATTACAAAACAACTTGCATTCCTCATCACTTCCTCTTCTCCGTCTCTGAAAAATATTGCACAAAATTTCAAGCCACTCGTTCTAGCCGAATCAACTTATTTTCACCGCTTTAGGTATTTCTGCCTTACCAGGATCCACTCCCCGGACATGCCACTGTGAGTCGGCCATAAACAATGCTTAAGGTAGCCTACCCATTCTCGATGAGTTAAGCAATTAAGCATATTTGCAGTTTAGGTATGATGAGAGGACTTTCCCGTATAGAGAAATAGAATTAAGAAGAAGTTTGTATTTTTCGTTTAAAAATTTGCTATAACCTAATTATTATGAATTTTATAAGTGATTAGTCTCTTCAACCTATAATTATGAACATGCTACCCTCTTTCTAATCACCGATCGTTTAGAGAACCAACAACGCCTTGGTTCTCGTAATCGATAATAATGGCAACTAAATATGCTTGCAATCTAAACCTAGTTGCCAACTTAGGCCATTGACATTTGGCTAAGTTGGATTTTGACCATGGCATGTCAACATTGATAAGAAATTGATATCTTGTTGCATGGAAATAGGTTGGCCTAAGCTGCAAAAATGGGGTGGTGGTTGGGAATGGATCGGCTACTTTATATGCAAGCTAATTTTGGGTCATGATCCAACTGGTATGGTTTGGCCAATGAGGAACCGGCCTCCTACCCTCCTCGCCAACTTGAGGAGGTCCTTCAATGCATTATTCATTAAAAGCCAGTGATGTTCAGTGACGGCTCCAAGATTCTAGGTGTTCATCACATCCAATTTCTTTAATCTTGGAAAATGATAGTCTCATCTTACATCACTCTTTTAGAATGACCTTTTTTGTTATGATAACATGAAATCCCCGAGTTACATTGCCACACATTAATATGATAAAACAAATGAGATCAATGTATGACATGCCACTCCAACACATCAACCACTTACTAGCTATATATCGGCAATGGTATCTATATAAGATGTATTTTATTGTTTCAAAACCTAACCTCCTTCCTCAAATGCAACTTTAAAAAAAATGAAACCTATGCAACTTGTGTTGACACGTCAACTTTAGCTAAATGCAAAGATAAATGCTTAAACTTGTCACTTAGAGCCAACTACGGGCGTGCATGGTATTGTAAAATTAGCACAATCTTATATGATAATTAGTTGTGACGGTGCTTGAATGCAAGTATAATGATTTAAGTTTAGCAAATCGTAGCTAACATGGCCCATGCAATATGTAATCAATTAATGCAATGTTGGCAAGCCAAGTTCATTTACTTTCATTATGTTTTTGGTGTCATGTGGTGCAATCACCCAAAAGGCGGCCAAGATGTGCCTTTCATATGCCCTCAACAAAAATAAACAATAACTATAGACCCGAACGTTTCAACCAACACGCCCTACTTCTTCTCACCTTCTCTTTTTATTCACTACCATCTTCTCCATGGATGTGCCAATGAGTTTAAATACAAATGGGGGGCATAGCCCATCATAATATATTACTTATGCCAATGGACTACACCTCCAAGTGGATAGCCAAATCACAACTCCTTCACCAGGACAACAAATCACTAGGCCACAATCTCCTTTTAGTAAACAAATTCATAAGCAATACCCACAAAGAAAAGACGGTAGCCACATACAACTCCTACATCAACTTCACAAAATCAACGGACAAATGCTTCATCTGCCCACCCACAAACACCCTAACCTTACCCTCTCTATTAAAGATTGTAATATGGACAAAGATATTACCACACCAAACGCACTGTAAAAATGCATGGTGTAAATTCCAATATCTTCGACCAAACACGAGCCTTCTCACAACCAATTCTCCAACAAGACTCCATTGGCTATGGCAAGATTCACTTGAAACCCCACTCACCACATAGCCAACCTCTTGCAACCCCCCCCCCCCCCCCCAAACACACACACACACACATGACTTTGCCACCAAATTTTATAGTTAATCCAAAGATACATGACCAACCTACCAATGATAAAACCCCAAAAGCAAAACCCACATAATATTAAATGCTCTAATTGAAGCTTTTGGGATCACTCACCCTCACTTTCCTCCCCCCAATATGCCCCATGAAACTCACACAATACCACTCAAGCACGAATGCGACATACCCTTTGGCTCATTTTGCCTTGCAAAATCATCAAGATGGAGGGTGATTGTACTAGCACACCCCACGGATCACAACTTAGCCATAAAGATCCTATCCCCCACCACAACATAGCCTTTGACATACACATAATCACCACTATACCACCTATTTCCATACAATACAACCCCACCACCAAGTGGCTAAAATACCTACACACATTTGAAACTAGCTACACATCCATCGCATGCCTACACAACCAAAGATCCCCCCCCCCCATCCCAAGAAACCAACTACTAATAAACACACTCACCTGCATTTACTTGAACTCTATTACGTGTTAGTAACAACTGACACCATACAACACATTCCAACCGAATGCAAGGTCAAATTCTAAAAGAATTGGTACAGCCCCAATCCCCACTACCCATGCCTCCACCAACCCCACACCCTCTACCTGACACCCTCATACATGCCACCACTTAAATGCATATACACACATGGCTCATTTATCCCACCCGATGGAAATGGAGTTCAAAACACAACTAGCTTGGGTGTTTATAGCCCAACCATTGATCTCCACATCACGAAAATCGCTTTGGCCTTCAAAACATGCTTTGAGCGGAACTTTACGCCATATTGATTGCCCTAACCGCCACTAGACTCCAGCCCGAGACACATGCATATTCATAGACAACCTTAAAAACATCTACCGCATCAACAACCACATAAGACACCCCTCATAACGACATCACCACATGGACAAATTGCTCATATTGGCCATGGTCAATTAAATACAATGGACCACCCACAAAATAACAATTAAAAAAGTCAAGGCACACACATAGGTATCACATGCAACGAAATAGTAAGCCAACTAGCCAATGATGGCACAAACATGACCAAACCCACCCCTAAACCACATATGCACATCGCTCACACCACCCCATACTAGCTAAATGGTGTCCCAATTGAAAGACATGACGGTGCCATCTGGCATGTACACCTATACATCACCAAAGAACAATGGAATAAGGAACTAGCAATAGCCAAGTCCAACTTTCCATACGTTGACAAATGAGTTTCCAACAAAGGTATCAACCACAAACTCTCCAACCACTTATATATGGACAACACAACCTAGATAACGCAAACAGTTAAACTCCGATATGCCCAATAAATGGGAAACAACTATATTGTAAAAACATCTTCCGGCCATTAACCCACCCTAACCAAAATTGCACATTATGCCCAAACAACACAATAGAAACGTGACCTCACTTACTTTCTACATGCTCGCATCCACATATTAAGGGCCTACACATAGCCACCATGCAATTCATCATATAGTTCATTCATTATAGACCAACAAACACACCTGATTCTTCACCTTGGTTAATGCATGCAACCGAAATAACATACCTCAAGATATAACATTACATGAATGGCTACTCAAGTGCACATGCAACTCCACACCATGCTCTTGCATGGCTAGACTATGACCATACATCATGTGTGTCCAAGGTGCCACAAATGACATCCAAATACCATTGGCCCCACCACCAACCCACATTATCCAATTCATTGAATTCACATACTATCATGACATATTCTCCGCTGCAACAATCGTTCAAAAACAAAGCATGTATAACTTACTCATACAAAAAATCCAACTCGAAGATTTGCAAGTCAACCCCCTAGCCACAATTATTGTAGGAGTCGGAGGAGCCATACACAAACACTCCATCCATGTATTCAAGAACCTCAAAATACCCCCAAACAAAAAACAAAAACAAAAACTCGTGAAGCAAATATATCGCATATCCATCAAATATCTCATATACAATACAACCTTTCTACATATCTAGAGGAACTTTTGCATACATTTGCATTGGCATACATATGCAAGAAGGCAATGGAAATGTGATAACGGCAAAGCGAAGCATTTAGTGACATAAATGTAGACGGAGTGAAATTAAAGTCATGTGATCTTATTGTAGGAGGGGTCCCCAAAATATATGTATTATAATACTCTTAAACTGCAATATTTCAATTGAGGAAAATTAGGTAAGATTGGCAAATAATAACTTGGATATACCAAGATTATCTCACCTTGTGATACCCACCAAATGTCAATATTTGGTTGGTAGTACAATTTCAATACGCATGAGCAAATTCTTTGATACCACAGTTTATCGATGTTGACTATCAATACCATGTATATACCACACCGACATTGGTTCTAACTAGTGTGTTCAAATAGCTTATGTCATTGGCATCGTCATATGGTTTGAAAACCCAAAAGGATCAATTGCCAAACCCAAGGGCTTGGGGTTTGTGGCGTCTGTGCCAAACTCATCTAGTGTGGATGAAGGGGCTTTGATAAAAACAAGTCCCCTACAAGGTCGAGGGCTAATTTGTTCCATTTAGAGTCCACTGAACCAATTTGAGATCTCTGATGCCATTTTTGGAGTAAACTAATCTAAAAATAATTGTTGTATACTATGAAATAGTTCCATGTGTTTTCACATTGCTAACGGATGAGTTTACATAGACATAACAAATCTCTAGCCAAGCCCACGGGCTTCAACTTGCAATACAATACTTCTAAGGAAACCGTGCCCAAAGTTGAAAGAGGATCAAGAATGATTCGTCAGCTGCCCCATACCGTATACTTAGGGCCGGTTTACACTATGGACCATAAAGTTGGACCAGGGCTCTGCAAGGCAGTTGATTGGCTGTTAAAGTTCTCCCGGGACAACTTCGGTTTACACTAAGGAAAAAATGGCAGAGGGACCTTGGAGGTCGAGGTCCCCAAAATACAATTTTTAAGGCCTAATAAATGCACTGACATGGTCCAACGGGTTTTGCGGTGAGATAGGCAAGAGAGGTGATATGGTAGGAAAAGGCAAGGGCCCATTTCATAGGAGTATTATTTAAATAAAATTTAATGAATTTACCTTTTATGAGCCTTAATTATACCATAGCCCATGAGACAAACTAGCACTACCTTGCCTTACCCCTTAAACCGGCTCACACGTGTTTCACCAAACAACGTGGGACATCTAGAACTCAAGAATTCAAGTGCAGGTTTGTTTTTTTGGTCTACCAAATGCAATGTTTGGAATTTTGGGGCTTGTAATATACCGTTGGAAAGGTCTTGAAAATACCTTTCCAACGGTATATTACAAACCCCATATTGTTTTTAAATTCAGTTGAAAAACAAAATAGAAAAATTTGTAGTGGTTTAGTGACTGTAGATCAGGGTAGCCAAAAGAAGTGCAATGGGAAATCTTCTAACACTAATTATGAAAGAATTGAAAATTAGTGTTGAGCAAGGTAGGGTGGTAACAACATTAAATATAATCAAACACTAAATATCCTATTTAGTGTAGTGACAACACAAGGTACATGTCACATGTAAATTACATTGAGCATGTACAAATTAAACTGCTCTATTTTTTTTTATAAAAATTGTTGTGAGAAGATTTGCAAGCCACATCTTCGACACATTTAACAAGAAGTGAAGACAAGTGAAGCCCAAGAGAAGACAAGGAATGATCAAACTTATTTTTTTTCCAAAATTGCCCTTTTTGGGCATGTATTAAAAAAATCAGCACCTTCACTTTTTGGTGCGTGGTCAGCAGAGCCCAACATTTTCCTTTCTAATTGCACCCATACCCAGACCATGCCCATCAGCAACAACCTATGCCCACCCATGCCCACCCATAGCATGACATGTGCGCACCCATGCCCACCCATGCCCACATATAGCATGACATGTGCCCACCCATACCCACCCATGCTATTCAAATTGCGCCCATGTATTCAAAAATTATGTAATGTGTATTGTGTAATTGTGTAATTATGCCCCACCCATGCCCACCCATGCCCGCCCATGCCCGCCCATGAACAATAATATTGCACCCATGCCCACCCAAAACCCATGGGCATGGGTGGGTATGGGCATGGGCATGGGTATGGGCGCCCGATGTAGGGCTCTGGTGGTCAGTCTTCTTGGTCCACATTCGGTTTACACCTAGTGAGGGGCCCAAGGCTCTCAAAACTGTTTTTTATGAAGTCGGACCATTGACAAAGGCCATCTTCTATGGTCCGACTGCATGGTCCATAGTGTAAACCGGCCCTTAATGCCACGAGGTTCAATATTTAAACAAATTATATTGTTTCCAAGCCATGTGCCTGTGTGACGTGTCCTAACCACATTGGTTGGAGCATCTGAAACTCCATACCTGTCAAGCAAAGACATAGCTATTTCATTGGCGGCCTCATAGTAAGGTAGATGGATCTTGAAATGGTTACTTTATGTGGCTAGCCACTTCACTTAGGATATGAAGCCCACGCTTAGTACAAGATGATTATGGTGAGTTTCCATGTCGGCCGCTCGCCCACTAGATTCTAGAAAATAATGGGTCGGAGGTGTTTGCATGTACTTAAGTGCAAGCTGTCATCCAACCACATTTTGTGGTCTGCTAGAATGTGGAGGGCCGTGGACACATTCCACTTGACTTCCATGCATTCACTAAAGGATCTTCACCTACAAGTGTTGGTCACTAAAGGTTTTGAAGACCGGTTTTAATATGGAGGAGGAGGTTAGTAAGTGGGCCCATATTTGAGAAGATGGGAGTAGCTAGTTGGCACATATGAACCCTACCCCACTAGATTCCCTTTAAATTTGGGCGGGCTTGTCCTTATTTGCACTAGCATGTGGTGGGCGAGCGGCCTACATGGAAACTCACCCTTAGCAAACTCAAATCAAGGGTGTAGTCACTTTCTTTGTTATTTTTGGAACTCATATGAATATATTATTCATTATCATAGTGAAGATTCTCATGTTCGTTAAGGGTGAGTTTCCATGTTGCCGCTCGCCCACCATGTTCTAGTGGAAATAAGGACAAGTGTAGATGGAATTTGGCGGGGTGGTGTTTGTACTGTATGTGCCAATCAACTATGGCTATTTCAAGTGTTTATTGTTTTAATGTATCAACCAACTATTGTAATTTCAAGTGTTTAGTGGGTGCATGGAAGTCTAGCGGCCCAAGGCCATGGCTCTCCACATTCCAGTAGGCCACGAGAATGTGGTTGGTTGCTTTTGTTTATCTACATGAGAACACCTCCAAGCTACTATTATACATAATCTAGTGGGTGAGCAACCTACAAGGCAACTCACCTTAAGTAGTCATACATGTCCCCCCCCCCATTAGATTGACTATTGAGCCTAGAATAGTTATCATATTTTGAGCACATAATCCATTCTCTTTTGAACACATGTCTTTTTGGTATCCACTATTGGAGCCACACCTAGCCACATACCACTCGAATATAGATATTCAATTAAGACAAACTAACCAAATTAGGCATGCCTACCTTAGGTGCATTTCGACACTTACCTTCCATTGATAACGAAAATGAACTTCACATTGATTTGTTCTATATTTAGCATATGATAGGGGCCTTCATCATCTTATCTTCATGGGAAGAAACTTAGAGAACATGAAGAAACTGGCGCCGTTATAGTGAACAATGCTATTATGAATAATATTGTTCTATCGGATAGTTCTAGTATGTACAATGCTTTTTGTGAATAATGCCAGGAATATAAATCCACATGAATTTTCAATTATGAACCTGAATGTATGAACATGAATCAAATATTACCACTTTGCTTGGAAGCCCCACATAATATAGTTTTCTTATTCCATGGTTAGTGGAATTGACTCACATGGCTGAATAATGTTATGTGCCGATGAGAGGCTCATAAATATGTTAATGCCGATTCCAACACTCCATGCAAAATGATTTCATGCATTTTGGTTTTTGTCGATACTTGGTGGTGTTTCGTTGCAAGCTAAGATTCTGATCTTATTACAATCAAAAATCCGGGCTGCCAAAAGAAAAAGGTTTGACTGCCCGAAGACCAGAAATAAGCTGCCCGGTATTATTTTGACTGCCCGACTTCGGGGATTGACTGCCCAAAGACCAGAAGTAAGCTGGATGTTGACCCGCCGCGCCGTGCCGCTGCCGCCATGGTAGCTGGCTTAACGCCGTCCGCTGGCCGTGCGCAGGGCACGGCCAGATGGGGCCCACCTCATGGTTGCCACGCGCCGCTGTGTGCCGCAAGCCCACGTCAGCTGCATCGATCGTCGCCCTCCATACACTCGGTGCCTTCGACGCATTCGGTTTGTCAAATCATCGCAATTCGGTGACGATGAGCGACAGTTTGTGATCACAATCATAGCCTGATTCAACTCCCAGAAAATTTCTGTCGATTTTTTGTCTAATTTTCTCATCTGGTTGATTGAATGGCTCTTCAAGAATAGTTGTTGACGAGTCTGCTGCATTTGGCTGGACGGTCCGGATGCGAAGTCCTGTCTCCGTAGCATGCAGGTCGGAATCATCGTAATCATAATGTTGTGGAATAAATTGGGTTGGTGCTGAATATTTGGTTTGTTTTTTTGAGGTTTTTGATTGTTAATTTTTGGTCTTTGGTAATCCCCTGTTTCTGGAAAGGAGGGTTTGAGCCTGGGTTTTTGAGGTTTTAATTGAGTTTTTGATGAGTGTTTTTCTTTTTCTGGGAGGTGGACGTTTGTCTGTGTGATGATTGTTGCGTCTGAGGTTTGTTGACGGGATTATGCTGGAAAGCTGAGTAAGGGTAAGGGTGTAAGTAATTGGAAGATGGTGATGGGTGAGGGGCGGAGGCTAGGCTATGTTTTGTGTGATGATTGGGTCTGTTGATTTACGGAGTTTTGTTGATGAGATGGAGCTGGAAAGCTGAGGGTAAGGGTAAGGGGAGATTAATTTTATGGGTTCATATGTGGAAGACGGTAATGGATGGGGGAGAGAGAGGCTAGGTTGTGTGTTTCCATCCGGGAAGGAGTAGGACATGGTGAATTGAGTTTCATAGGATCGTGGGATAAATGTGGGCGTCGTGGTAACTTCAAAATTTGAAGAATCTCCTCACAATGGAGATGCTGGACACTCCCAATGCGAGTTTCTGGGTGCACGAGAATTTGTTGGAGCCACAGAGTCTACAGCAGCATAATTTATCATCATCAGCACAACAGCAATCTGCTCACCACCTTTTTCCAGCTCACCCTGCGGAAGCAGCAGTGCTGCACCCGGAGGAAGTTTGCTTAGAGCTCGGCGGGTATGGGACATGTGGTGGTGCATTTCCCCAAACAGTGCAGCAACATCATTCCGACTCGCTTCAAGGGTCCGCAGAAGACCGACAATTCATGCCGTCCCTGAATGCTTTACCCGAGTTCAGGTACATACACAAATACATCCATACAATCCAATTTCCTTCCGAGATTATGCGAACATCATGGGGTTTTAAGGACCATCCCACTTCTTGCACTTTTTGCAGGCTTCGGAAGCTCCTTATATGTGAGTGTTTGTATCATGTAGATGTATGAAACTCTGTATAATTTTGCCGACATTACTAGACATACTATGTATACTTACTAGACATACACACATTCAATCCAGTTTCTTCCGAGATGATCTGAAGATGGGGTTTTCAAGCACCATCCCACTTCTTTCACTTCTTGCAGTTGCATTTTTTGCAGACATTGGAAGCTCCTTACGTTTGAGTGTTTGTATCATGTAGATAGATGTACAAACCTTATTAAAATTGTTTGTGCCGTCTCTTACTCTACTTCCTATGGCAGCGGCCAAAATGTAGGAGTTAACCCTACATCCGCCAGGAAGTTGCACAAGGCTGACCGTGAGAGGCTTAGGAGAGATCATCTCAATGAACAATTTGCAAAGCTGGCGGGAGTTCTTGGTAAGTTACTTCATTGTTTTTATATTTTGGTTGGCTTGTGGACCCGTACCCTTAATCAAATACTGCAAGCTGTTCTGTAGGGCCCCTTATTAGTGGGGATGATTTCCCGAATAGTGGCCACATTCAGATTGAATGTGGAAGATACCCGGGTTGGTAGGGTCTGCTGTAGGTACCTAGCAGGCCATCGGAATAATGATATGCCATGAGCCTCAGATTTGGTGGTTTTTCCTGCGCTTACTGAACAAAATTTGAAGTGAGTACACCACAGAGCAGTGGGTGCAGTTTACATTTGGCTAAGTCTATTTGTGTTAGCAGTAAGCAGTTGCTCAAAATAACTTGAACTTACTCATCTGAGCGATGAAGGTGATGAAGTTTTTTTGAATATGTACGATGTTTGTATGGCAGATCCAGTTCGACCAAAGAATGACAAGGGCACCATTCTTTCTGACAGCATTTCAGCTGTGAATGAGCTTCGTGCAGAGATTGAACGCCTGAAGACTGAGCAAGTGACTCTCTCCGACGAGTCTAGGGATGTAAGTTCTTGAAATGATTAATTTATTGTTTTTGAAAATTCCATTTCAAGATAGAACAAGAATCTGAAAGACCTAACAGAGATCAAGATTCACTTCCACATACTCCAATGTATGTTTAGTATGTGGATAAACAAGTGTCATTGAAAGCAGCAGCAGTTTCTGTGTCCATTGGGATGCAATATGCTATTCACTTCGTTTGTGCAAAATGAACCTCAAAACCTCCACAAGCAAATGGCTTTTAAATGTTTAGATAGGCATATGCTCAACAGAAGAATTTTAGCAATGTGTCATGTTTGGGTATATTGGTTTGAAGTAACGCATCCATTTTGTATTGGAATGTTTCAATGTACTAAGTTTTTAATTACGCATGCAGTTGAGTCAAGAGAAGTTGGAGTTGCGCGATGAGAAAAGAGCACTGGAGTCTGAAACAGACCGGCTGCAAATCCAGCTTAAGCAAAATATTGATGCACAGAATGCCATGCCAGGGTGGATGGGCATGGACCTGTCTGGACTCATGAGTGCTCCCCAATATTCTTACGCTATTCCCGCAACGTTGAAACCCTCAAAAGATACATCTGAGGTGCCTGCCACAGAACAGATGCTGCAACATCCTACCTCTGTCCCAAATCCTTCTCCTTTGCTCTCCATTCCCACACCTGGCCCATTTTTGCATCCTGCTTTTCAAGCCTACGGTATCTTTGGTGCAGGCCAAGCGGGTCCTCCTGCGTACATGCCGTATGCACACTTTCCCCATGCAGGACACCATGCTTCTCATATTGAGAGGCCTTATGCAAGATATCCTTCTCCAATCCACCCTACACCAATTTATGCTGTGCCTGTGCCAAAAATTGCCCACACAAAGCCCGCAGAGGCTCCTGGTGTTGTAACGGACTTGCAGCTGCAAACACCTGGTGTTCCACCTGCAACTCCACAACCTCCAATTCCAGCGACTGAAAAAGCTGACAAAGAAGCCTCAGAAGGATTGGTGAGTAGCATTTCCTCCCTCAATCAATCAAAGGAGTGCAACAAAGTAGAGTTGACTTTAATGTTGCCACTGGCGTGAAATATGGTCTTGGCTCATCTTTGAGTAGGTTTAACTCTATGTAATTTCGGAACGGGCATTGTGAGAATTATAGGCCCCTCCAAGACTACTGGCTCCTTTTAAAGGTGAACACCTTGAACGAGCATGAACCAATCTGGCGTGCACCTATCTCCTCCTCCCAAGGGCAAGCCCCTGGGTTCCCACATGGTTGGTTTAAAGTATCCAGGTCACACGGATACCGCCACTGTGATTGGGTGGGCCATAGTTGTAGGGTGCATTGCAAATCAAGTGTTAGGAAGGGCATCCATCTGAGCGCTATTCCGGCCTTAGGTGGCTCAAACTTGGAGTTCTCATGGGATCTGGGTTAAGGCTTTGGGTTTTAAGTCACACTTTGTAGTGCAACAAATTAATCTCTTCTATGTGCAAGATTGGTATGACTTGTGCACCAACAAATATGGGCCTTATCTCCTCAATATGAGAGTTGAAAGAGTAAGAGTGTCTTGGTGTATGGGGGCTTGATAAGATATCGCAAGCAAGGGTAGATGATGAGTGCTGGTGTCCAACTAGACCTCGGAATGTGAGTAAATGGGATTTTTTTCCCTGAGTGTTTAACCGTGCGGTTGCTTGTCAAATTCAGGGTTCTTCTTTGGATGCTTCAGGAGATCCTGCAGCTGGGTCAAAAAGCCCAACTGCTGGAGGTGAACTCATTCCTCAGCTTTCGCTCTCCTCGAATTCTATCGCAGTGTAGATCGCCAAACGAATGTCATCATTTTTTGTAGGTAAGCATCAGAGAGAATAAATAGATATTCTCAAGAATATTGGGTTCACCACATACCTTTCAGTGTTTCAAGTGTACCTTGCAATTAAGAGCAATGATGTGCTTTACCTATGCATCTCACCGCGTTGCAAACAAATCACTCTTTTTTATTGAGTAGGTTTTGGAAGTAGTAAATTTTTTTCCAACTAAATGAGTTGAAATGATCAGTACTGTGTTTCTATACTTTCTGACTGATTTTTTTTGTACGCTTCAGGTGTGAGACTATTGAAGTGACCCCCTTTGCAAGTCAAAGTTGTTTGAAGTGCCTGAAATTGCAGCAATCATGGCCACATAATTGTACACAATTTTGAGCTGCACCATGGTAGAGAAAATCGATTAGCTTGTTCTATCTTCTCATAACCAAGATACGATATTAATGGCTCTACTCAGGCAGTTTTGCCTCAGGTATCGAGCGAGTGTTGAAACCTGGCTCTTACTATTGTACCAACTCTGGAGACTTGACAGTCTGCTTGGGAAATACATAACCTTTTTAGACATAATTAACAATTTTCCTGTCATTTAGAGTGAAGAAATGTCAGTAGAAAACTGGTTCAGCTTTTGTCTTCACAGAAGTTGTTACAGAAGTCTTAATATATGTTATGTCCAGTGAGCACAGGTAGAAAACTATTTAAAGACGGAAATATTCTTGATTTAGGTGCTTGTCTTGTAATAAGTTTTTGAACTTTGTAAGAATGCTACACAGTAAGGAAAACATCACCTGCTTGTTAATTGCCACCTGTTAACAATGCAGTGACAGACCTTTGTTGGTAAGTAATAACTGATTCCACTTGCTGAAGAGGAAGAGAGTGTACCAAAAAATTTGATAGTTCTGGTATAGTCAGTCCCTGTGGATGTAGTCTGAGAAGATGATACAGTCAGATTGTCTCACCTGTTATATGTGCGTTTTGATGTTTATTGTCAGGCATGATAAGCTCCCACTTTGCCATTGCTCCTGTTCAAGGCCTTGTGAATAAGTTGAAGAGAGATATTAAACAAAGCCCTACCTTAGGCCTTAGAAGCACTTAGAGGTCAACCACTATGACTGAAGTTGGATTTGAGCAAAGATCTGCTAGGAATTACCTGTTTTGGAGCAAGATCTGATCATTTGAAATTGAGAATCCTGTATTTGGGTAGAGATACTGGAAGACAAATGTTTTTTTTTTTCCTTTCCTTTGTAGTTAGTACTGTTCAAAAATGCATGCATTCCTTGTAGCATAAGCAGGTAGGATTTGGTGATTTGCCTTAACCAGACACCTATAACTCATTTGATTGGTATGTTGTTAGGTACACTGTAAATAAGTCGGACCCTGTGCTCAAAATTTGTTCAATATTCTAGGTTGAATAGTATACATATGTAGGGGGATCTATTATGATCATTTAAGAAGAAAGAGAATCTGTACTTTGATATAGAATAAAATATTCAAACGAACTTTGAAGATTATGAGGAAAATGGTTATGGGGTTATTTGGAATCTTGGATTTGCTAATCAACTTGTTTTAGCTTAATTGCATGCTTACTATCATAATAGAAGTGGGTGCAGAGCCACAGTTGCCCATGTTAGGCTCGCTCAGCTTATGAGTTGCATGTCATTGTCAAAAGTCCATCTTCAAAGCATTGCACTTCCAAGCTTTTTTGAAGATACCATTTCATACTTCTTTCTTTATATTGTATGTACCTACACTAATCCTATTATCTTCAGTATGGTTGTTTTATTTTTATTTTTATTAAAGTTATCAAAAGTGAAGACCAAATCCCTAACTTTGAAGGAATCTCCCACACTTACAAAAAACAAGGGATGAACTATTCCGAGATATAAAACTTTTTGAAACTTTTGAGTTTATTATGGACTTTTGATTGTACTATATGTGGGGAGTACGCAAGTGTTGAGACTCAAAAAATAATACCTAGACAAGACATGTGCATATAGGTGACAATGAAAACAAGAGATTCCTAATTATATAAAGATAAAAACATATGAGGGTCAAAAACTCAAAGACCTCCAAAGCTTCCTGGTTACACTTAAAATGAGATAATCCACCTCACATTCTCCCAATTCCCCCCTTTATTTTACGGCTAACTTTATTTCATGTACCTACATTAGGGTAGACGTGCCTTAATCGGACACCTATATTTGATTGATATGTGATTTGATGTGGCTCCAAGAACAAATACTAAAAAGACATGTGTTTAAAAGAGATTGGATGATGTGCTCACTTGGGGCAATCAAACCCCCTTATGTTTCATAACCACGTGTGATAATGGGGTATTTAATGGAAGGATATTTATGCACCTCTCAATACTTTTCCCCTCCCTATTTGTAAATAAAGCTACTTTGACATATTTTTTAGCACCCTATATTTGTTTGTAATTGCTTAGAGAGGCTATTTTTTGGTTTTTTTTAAATTTAAATTTTTAATTGTACAAGTACCAAATAGTGGACGGAATACTATAGCATTGCGAAACCGACTATGTGAGTAACAAACATTCCATACCATTCAAATTGTCATTCATTTGGTTTCAATTGATAATACCAATCCTAAATCATTCAAAAAGCCATTCAAAACACAACCAATAGCACTTGGATACTAGTTAAAGGGTTACCAATAAACATGGAGATAACATAATATACAAGTTGATATACACAAGTTGTAAACATGGATAGAACAAAATAAGAAATACAATCAGTTGTGACAAGACATAAAACATTTCCCCAACTACCTACTCCAAAAAAACAAGGTTGCATTCAAATACAAGAAAGCTACATATAATTCTTTTTTTAACAATTACTTTAATTATGTTCACAAACACATTCAATTGTAGTCCCATTCAAACCTTGTAATAAACATTTACAATGTGAAGAGTTAGGATACAACTATGCACCCTCCAATACTATCAAGATGCATGTTCAACATCCTCTACGAAATAACTAGTAATCACAAAATCAACAAAGAAGAGACTACCATGAAAGTTAAACACTAAACCAAATACACGCGGAAAACATTGCAAAGGAAGTGGCCACTCTGCCCCATCAATCTGCATGAATGAAACTCTAGAAAATGCTTAGAAAAAGCATGAGCTTGACGATCGAGGACTAAGGTTGTGACAAACCAAAACCAATCGCAAGAAGCGGTTGAGGGTGACAGTGGAGGTTGTTGGGTTCTAAGCATCCAGCAAGGTCCCACATGTTTTGGCCGTTGCAAAACCCAATGGCTGTTGAGGATCACCAACACATTCCTTCCCCCCCCAAAAACCCCACGACATTTCTCTCCATACTAACGCGCTCGATTCAAATTTGGACAGAAACTACACACTTCTTCATACAAGTAGTCAAACCCATGATTATTCTACTAATCCTACCACACACTTTTAGGGGGATCCTATGTCTATGGCCCTATTTTTTTTCTTTTTTCTTGATTACTAAAATGGAGGAATTATCCACCACCTTATTTTACATATAATCATGTAGGGGACATATTTTCAATCCTATGGTAGATCTAACAAAATTTATAAATTTTACCCTAAACGAATTAAATTGACACTATTTATTTATTTATTTATTATCTCAAGTGATTTTCTAAAATTCCGATAGTGACCTCCCCGAGCGTGCTCAACATATTGTAAGCATTCTAGGTTCAATAATCAACATATTTGGGAGACCTAGATGACCATTTTATGACGACATGAATCATCACTTTGATAATGAAAAGATAGTCACAGGAGCTCCAAAACTTATGAGGAAAGTGGCTATAAGTACAATTTGAAATTGCTAACCATCTCGTACTACTTGTGTGTTTTGTATCGTTAACCTTGTGAGACCTTGCTGACGTGTCATGCCCTCATTTGACACGAGCATGTCGAATGTGCATTGCATCGCACGGCCTTTGTGGGATGATCAATGCTACGTTTGGTGTTATACACATGTCGCCTTGCTACATCCCGTAGCAGGGCTCCTTGCATACATATCTACTACATATCCTAGGAGAAATGGGGTAGTTTGAAAAGGTAACCATTTCATACCCATCTACCTTAAACCTAAGGTAGACAACCCTTATTCATTTACTTGTCTTATTAGAACACTTACATGTCAATTGTATGTGGTTTGGTGTGCCTCCAAGAATGGATACCAAAAGGACATGTGTTTGAAAGAGATTGGATTGCATGCTCAAAACATGATATCCATTCTAGATTGAATGTTCAACATAAACCGGAAGACTTATAAGACCATTTAATGAACTCAAGAACCTTCATTTTGATAATGAATAAGATATTCATATGAGCTCTGAAAATTATGAAGAAAGTGACTATGGCCTTGATTTGGATTTGCTAACCATCTTGTACCAACCACGTGTTTTACATTTCAGGAAAAGTGACTAATGACACAAGTAACCATTTAAGAGCCATCTACCTTGAACCTATCATTTTTCACCACACAATACTTAGTTGTTTGTTGTCAACTCACTCCTTGCTGATGATCACTGCCGGGGAGATTTTTGGGCATATCAGTCTAGATCTTAATGTTTCCAAGTCCAACTGGTTACATGTTAACATCTTTCGGCTTTTCTTTGTTAAATTGAGGACTATTCTGTAAATTCTTCTAAATGGATCGGTAAATTTCCTGAAGTCCTTGTCAAAGTCAAACCTGTTCATTTGTAACAAGCGGTTGGTTCTCCCTCTTTGTTGCTGATGATTCCCACACAAAGTCAGAAGGGAGGTATGTAAATAACTCAAGTCAAGTGTCTGGAGAGATTTTTGGATATAATCGGTCAAAATCCTAGTGTTTCCAAGTCCAACCGATTACATGTTGACATCTTTCGGTTTTTCTTTTATCAATTTGAGGTACATTCCATAGATTCCTCTAAGATGGCCGGTAATTTTCCTGAAGTCTTGAACTTCAACCGGTTATTTCTCAAACTAGCAGCCGGTTCTCCCCGTTCATGGACTGAACTTATTAACTCCATCTCAATCTCTTGCCTTTGTGGATGACAAAGGCTGGACTGATTGAGAGAGGACATCCATCAGCCTAACTTGCTCCGAGAAATCCACTGCCGCGCTCGCTGATCCTAACTTAATCTTGCAGCTTTTCGACAGGTACGCCGCATCTTACAAACTTTCACGCTGCATGCTCGGAATCATCGTCACGTGTGGCTACGTGGATGGGAGCACAAAACAAAGAGATGGGACTTTCTACTAACCTCCTCTCATGTACTTCACACTGCCCCATTACAATAGATTTATAGCTCACTCAGCGGGACGGTTTTACGGAGGGAGGTATGTATATGCATTAGTTGTGGGACTCGAAACGTTTGAAAGGTTTCAGTTGATTGCATGACAGCATCATTTGGTGTTCGTCTCTGTAAGTAAGCTTGCGTTCACTCTGATGAACTCCTGCACCAAACATCACCACCTGCGTTGTTGATCTCTTTAGTTTCTTCCGTTGTGAGAACGCATGTCAAGGTTTAGGCAGAGGTTGCAGAAAGTTGAGGCTGTGGAGGGTGGGTGTTGCGGGAAATCAGGATCAGAGCTTCCGAAGGGATTATTTGGGTTTAGGGTGAGAGAGATTCCAATTTCTTGAATTTTCTTCACAACTGGGAGCCCTTGAATTTTTGATGCTGGAAGAAGAGGTTCGTCATCACTCATAACCTTAGGAAGCTCATCAGCACCTGTGGGTTTCCCACTTTGTTTATTTATTGTTGTGAGAACGCATGTGAAGAACTTAGTGCGAGGTTGCAGAAAGAGATAGTGTAGTGTTGGTGTTTCAGCAAATCACTTGGGAGCAAGAAATTCTGTTCGAAGCTTCCAAAGGATTATTGGGATTTAGGGTGAGATAGATTCCACTTGAATTTTTTCCTTTTTACCCAGAGTGGGGAGGGGGAGGAGTCAGTTGAAGGTGTAGGTTCAGGTATCCTAAATTCGCACATCCCACAAAATTGGGAGCCCTTGAAGAATTTCAATGCAAGAAACTTCGGGGGATGAGCTGAATCCAAGCATGAGTGAAGAAGAATCCAACGTACCTAGGCCCATACCCATGTCAATCTCCGTGCCTCCATACCCATGGGGCACCACACCGGAAGATGAATTCTACGCTTCCAGGAATGTGAAGCACCACACCGAATTCCTGGAGGTTAATGGGGCCAAAATTTTCACCCAATCTTGGGTTCCGACCATTAATCCACCGGAAGCACTCATACTCATGGTTCACGGCTATGGGAATGATTCGAGCTGGGTTTTTCAGAACACCGCCATTCTGTTCACCCAAATGGGATATGCTGCGTTTGCATTAGACTTACCCGGCCATGGACTCTCCGAAGGTCTCAAGGCTTATGTCCCCGACATAACCCCTGTGGTAGAAGCATGCAAATTTTATTTCCACAGGGTTAAGAATATGGTGGAGTTTCAAACCCTGCCAAGGTTTTTGTACGGGGAGTCTCTGGGTGGCGCCATTTGTTTGTTGCTCCATTTTGAAGAGCCGGTGGGTTACGATGGCGCCATTTTAATGGCACCCATGTGCAAAATCTCGGAGAAGATGGTCCCGCCGTGGCCGGTGGAGAGTGTTTTGAGGTTTGTGGCTCGGTGGGCTCCCACTTTGCCTATTGTGCCCACCAAAGACCTTATTGACAAGTCCATCAAAGATCCTGCCAAGAGAGCTGTTGCAAGGAACAATCCCCGGAGGTAAGTTAAGAGCATTCAATCCCCCCCCCCCTCTCTCTTCTTTTTTGTGGAGGATTTCTAAGATGTGTTGTGGAATAAGGTGAGGTAGATGGGCCTTATTTGGTTACTCTTTTCTTCTGTATCCCACCTTATACTACCTGGATTCGTGAGGGTTATAATTTCCAATGTACCCGAAGAGGCCAGGATCAATGCCAGAAAGTTTTGGAGCTAATCTCGAAGTCTTATGAATTATCAAAGTCCACTGACAGTGAGCCATAAGAAGGCCACATAGGTGCCCCCAATTATGATGCTGACTATCGAGCCTAGCATGGTTAACAAATTTTGAGGACGGAGTCCAATCTCTTTTAAACACACACACGATGCTTTGGGAGTGTCTCGGGGGGTGCACCTTTCATTAAAACCTAGAATCACGTGCGTTCACTGCATACTCTAAAAACCCCCTATATACAAGTTATTTTTTGTGAAATGAAGTAATACACATACAATTGCAACAATAAATATACAAGTGACAATATGTATACACAAAAAAACATCCATTCATATATAGTCATTAACATAAGTATACAAATATACTTTTGAACAATAATCAACCCCTATAATATGTATAACAAAATATCCTAGCTTTCATCAGCAAAGTCGTTGAAAACTTTTTCATCTCCTGGATGTAACTCATAAACATTTGATTCACCAATATATGTCATTGTAGCCAATGCAATTATTGTCTCTAAGTCTACCATCAAATGATCAGTAAGATCATATGTCCACATGTTGTTAGCCCCTTTTTGATACCAACATAAACCAATCTCCTTATTACTTTGAGCTGAACGAATCATTTCAAAACCCTAATACTGCCTCTTTCCCCGATATTACCTTGACACCTTGTACATGGTTCATACTACCCTATAAGGTTGCTAACGAAAATCGTTAATCCTAGTTAATCCTAATTTCATCCAATATGAAAACTTATGATATGTAGTATAGTAACAGTACCATACAAGTACAATTATTGTATACTTTTTAAAGGCCTTCCATATATGTACGTAACTATAAATTATAACATGTATACCATATGTATACGTAATACGGCAAGGTCCAAATCAATACCCCTCCTGTGGACTCACGTATACTCGTACATGTTTAGTACAGTGCACCCCCCGAGGGGAGTGCCCGTTCTCAGATCTGCACCCAATCACCCATCACTCAAACGTAGGTGTCCGATTAAGATGAGCAACCAATTAGATAAGTAATTTTCACTTTGATTATGAACAAGATGTTCACATGAGCTCCGAAAATAGCTACGGGCACGATTTGAATTTGCTAGGTAATCATCTCGCACTAATTGCGTGTTTCATATCCTATGAGAAGTGGGTGAAGAGCTTAAAAGTGTCTGTTGAAGACCTGCTTATGGCACAGTTTACGGAGTGAATCAATCTACCGAGAAACTCTGGCATTTGTGTTGGCTCGCCGATGACTGAAAGAATAATTCTGGGTCCCGCAAAGCAACAAACATGCGCTTTTGACTCTTACAGAATTAGAAAGAAGGTGCTTGAACATTGTTGTTGTAGGTGTGGTCTGTGTCAACGCTTCCAAATCTCAATTTTTGAGGGTCAGTGCAAGTTAGTCGATATTGATGGGTTAGTTTTTGTTAAATGATATTGCCAGCAAGCTTCTTGACAGGATTTCAGAGGGTTTGTTTGAGCTTTTTTACAATATGTCAGGGAGTTTGGTTGAGCTTTTGTACAATATTTCAGAGAGAATTTGTTTGAGCTTCAAGTCAAACTCTCTGATATTGATTTAGTAAACTTCACTGCAATATGTGAGGCTGAATATGTCAAAACATCATCGTGAACCAAAAGAATCCTTGTTGGAAAATATGCGGCAATCTGAAGGGAAGTTTTGTATCTGTTTGTATATCTCGATAGTGGTTCCATTTTATCAGCTTCATCCCTCACGTCAGTGCAAGCCAAGATAGATGACTGATTTGGTTGGTTGGTTGGTTGGTTGGTTGATTGAGAACCCTAGATTGCTCACAAATTTATCTCTGCCAAAAGGCGATGGGATTATTGGCATCCAATGAGGACTAAGTTACACGTATTGTAAGAGTTGTGTATATTTTTGGCCCTTGGAACTTTTAAGTCGAGCCTTTTGAGTAGTCTGTAGGGGCGATGGTCATAAAATTCCTATCAGATTTTGCATCGGGAAGGTGTTTGGGAAGTTTACATAGCATTTTTAAGCATGTGTCTCTTTCCATTCTAGCTTCAAGAATAAAATTTCAAGAATCAAGGTCCTTGACTACATGCATGAATGGCGAGCACAGTCAAGCGAGATTAAACTCTCATTAGTCGACACCTCATTGTTGCCTATCTTCAGACACAAAATCTTCTTCCATCTACCAAGATTCAATTGACGATGTGCGTCCTCAATGGAAACGTTCTTAGGTTCTCTGGATTACATAGGGTTTATTCCATTTGCATCTGAACCTAAATAGGCTAGTCAAGAATGTTACGTAAAATTCTAATTTTCAATTTCTTCTTTCTGGCATTCATCGGCAGGTATGCAGGAAAGCCGAGACTGGGAACGGTGATTGAGCTGCTGAAGGTGACAGCGAACCTCGAAGAAACACTCAAAGATGTCAGTCTTCCATTTATTGTTTTGCATGGCGATGCAGATGTGGTGACAGAGCCTGCAGTTAGCACATACTTGTATGAAACCGCAAGATCTGAGGATAAAACATTACGAATCTACGAGGGAATGCAGCACTCTCTGATTCAAGGCGAACCTGATGAAAATGTCGCGATAATTCTGAATGACATCAGCACATGGCTGAAGGTCAGAGTTAGCCGGAAGATGACATCTGAGGGAGAGCAAAACAATCCTGCTCAAAGAACGTGATGTTTGCCAAAATATTAATTTTGAGGTTTTGTATAATACACTATGCTTGCTCAATGAGGGCCAATGAAGATGATAGGATCACTGATGATGAACTTTGGGCACACATGCGTTCATTTTTTCCACAAAAGGTAATTGGTCTTTTTACTGTTGCCGTTTCAATGAGAAGAAGCTTGTGGTTTCTGCTTAGAAGCAGGCTGTATCAGAAGAAGGTGACTAACTCTGATTGTTTCTAGGATTAGCGTGACCTATTGGTGTTGGATTTTTGCATAGCATGGCGAACCAAGTACCTGCTTTGATTCAACTTGAAAGCGGTGTCTCACTTTTGTATTTAGGACCATTCTTGAGATTCATTTCGGTATCTCACCCATGCAAAGTGTACACAGGAACGAGGACGTGCATTTCCAGCTTGACTGAAAACAAATTGATCAAAGTTTATGATCACGAATTCATTCCAACTGGTCTCCACTAAAGTTTGGGTTCTCTGATGCCATTTTCAGAGTCAAACCAGCTAAAATTAGTGTGTTAAGGATATAGAATGGCTGCCTACGTTGTTTATGGTATATAGTGTGTAGTAATGTGCACCTTCAAAATCCCACAAATGTTGGATGAGGTCGCCCCACAAACCATATTAATGTATGTTTGTCTGGTATTCCCTCAGTCCCATTCACAATATCCTCAAATGTTAGTTGCCTTTTGAGTGTAGGGTCAGTGGTCTCGGTGGTCTTGGTTGAACTCCAAATCCAAATCAACATCTTGTTGATCATGGGATCTCAGGTTGTGCATGATAGTGCAACACATCGTGATATTTCACTTTAGGCTTCAATCCTCTTCAAAATAGCGAAGGTTGAGGCATCCGTAACTGATAAAATAAGAGAGTTTGCATCTGTTTGGGAGGAGTACTAGTGGGGAATTGTTTTTCTTGCTACGGAAAACATTTTCTAAGGAGAATGCAATATATATATTGGAAATTGGTACAAGTTTGGTAAGTGGTAAAGTTTAGGGTATCATACAGTCGATCCATTGGTTAATCCATAACCCCTCATCTAAATGTTGGTTCTTGGCTATGATGGTTGTCAGAACTCTTACGAGGGTATTCAATCACAATTTGTCATCACACAAACTTTAACTTTGTTTGCTTAAAACTTACAGATCTCATCCACGTTGGCATTGCATGACCCTCGTGAATGGCTAAATGGACTTGGTCGACAATGAATGCCTGGACCTTATTGCTTGTTGCAACCAACAAATAAGAGTCCAGTGTAGCCACACTAGCCTTAACATTACCATGAACATCCAACACTTAATTACCCTAGTAGTATACTACACTAAGTATGAGATTTAGTGTCACTTACTAGTTGGAATTGCAACACTATAAATACTTTTTGTATAACTCATTTTATTTTTTACCAACAAAGGTCGAATTGGTTGTTTGGACATTGTAAAACATTAAATGATATTAATGATAAAAAAAGATATAGGAACATGTAACTCCAAACAAATATCATACTAAATATCATATTGAGTGTAGTGAATCAGTCTACTTATCATCCATCCACTTATCCTTGCATAAAGTGACACTCCCATTCTCTAAAATCAACCAGCTCCACTCTCAACATTAGATTGGACTACACAGTCCAAAAAGCATCCATCCAATGTACCATTCAGGTTTCACGCTTTACGTAAAAATATATAAACGCATATATGATAGATTGCAATTGACTACAATGTTTTGTCTAATTAGTGTGGGTTAACATTTAGAGTTACATGTTGCTATAGTTTTTTATTGACATTTTCATTATTTACCAACTAAGTTATATCATATTCTTCGGTGTGATTACTAACAACACTAAATATGATATTTAATGTCACTATGGTTATTTTTCACATGACACTTCTCATACATAAGTGAACAAATATTGTCATGCATGATGGATGAGTTCATCCATTGGTCAGAACCATGCCTTCTATTGTTAGCAACTTGTGATGAAATATTGTCATGGATGATTGGAATATGGATGATAAATTACATGGTAAGTGATAGTAATTGCAATACTGTAAATCTATAATCCCCCCAACAAATTACAAGGAATGACAAATAATTTTAAATGATGCGCATGCATCACGATGAAATTAAACCCCCTACATACGAGAGCTTTGTAGACAAAAACAAATGTATACGTACTAACGGCATGCTAGAAAGTGGACTCATGTACTTATATTGAACTTTTTAATTTAATGTGATAAATGCCTCCACTAAGTATACAACTTACAAATCATGAATTAAATAGGTCCTGCAATTCATATAAAATCCACTTTCACTTTCCAATGGGAATGTCATTGAACATTTCTCATGCATAGCATGTAACTCAACGTTTGCATCAAACGAATGAAGACAAAAAGCACAATATCTCAGCCTTCATATGTGGAGCAAAACTCAAGGGAAAGCCATGAGCGCTTCAAGAGCCTCGTGGGTAAAAACCAAAAACCCAAATGCAAACCCTAACAAGAATGGACGTGGAAGTCATTGAGGAGTATTACCATATGATAATGATCAATGAATGTGTATTGGATGAAAAACTAGCACATTTATTGCCAAAAAAAGTTTAGAGCCTCAAGGTCCCCTTTTGTACATCTAGCTTTGCTTCAAAATTCTTATTAGCCTTTTTTAATGTACACACTAGAGAAAGATAACACCGCTCCCTTATGTATATAATGTACGCTAATATCTCAAGTAGTACCCCTTCTTACACTCCCGTTAGTTCATACATGTTGTGAAGAGTCCACCCCCTGGGCATTCAGTGTGATGGAAAAAATAAATTAAAAGGGCACGGATTTGGGTTCCTTGCAAGAGGCACTAATTGTACTCAAGTTTTCGTCTCCCAATTATCAAAAATAAGTTGACTTGTGCTCTGAATATGGGTTGGGAGAGAATCTTGCCTTTAAAAACTTATAGCAATTTCAAAGCTTGAAAACAAATTGTGATTTTTTTGTTAAATCATTGTGACATCAATTTCCATACTGATGAAAAATCACTCCAGTATTAGACCCGTACCACACTTATGTGATTTTCCTTAAGTTATCGGAAATGGGTGTGTCTACTCTAAAGCTACAAGTTTATGTTTTAATCTTGGGCCCTGCTTTACCTTAGGTGTAAATGTGTTGTTGGTGCAAAAGCAATCCTCCAATAAAAATGCTTCCTTCTTCTTGGAAGAGCCACACACACACACACACACACACACACACACACACACACATTTTTTTAATTTTTAAAATTTAAAATTTATTTAAAAAAAAAAACTGCCCCTCCCCTCATGCCTCACACTCTTCCTGTTGCTCAACTCGACCTTGGAGGACACCTTTATTTGAGTGGTATGTGGATCTAAGAATGGACATAAAAAATGTGTTTAAAAGAGATGGGATTACGTGCTCAAATTTCATCAATCATTCTAGATGATCACTCTACGAGAAAGAGAATCCTGACTTCGATAATGACTGAGATATTCAAATGAGTTCCAAAAATTATGAAAGAATTGGTTAGGGGCACAATTTGGATTTGCTAATCATATTTTGTTTCGTGTTGCATATCTACAAGAAGTGGGTGCAAGGTTAAATGTGTCCAGTTAAGACTTGCTCAATGCTCTTACCTCAAGTGCAAGTAAGATAGATGTGCCTAATCCAATGCCTGATCTTAAATGGACACCTACATTGATTGATGTATGGTTGGGTGTGAATCTAAGAACGACCCAAAAGACATGTGTTGAAAAGAGATTGGACTACGTGCTCAAATTTCTTTAACCATTCTAGACACAATAATCAACCTAATTGGGAGAACCTATATGGTCATTGAATGACTCGAAAAATCTTCACTTTGATGATGAACATGATATTCATACGAGCTCCAAAAATTATAAGAAAAAATGGCTATAGTCACAATTTGGATTTCCTACGAGGAGTGCATGCAAACATAAAAGTGTCCATTTAAGATCCACTTACCTTAAATGTGTCGTGAAACACAAAATAAAAATAAAAATAAAAATAATCAATGAAATTGCTTCCTTCTTCCTTCCTTGGAGCTTAGCCACCCACACACATCAACATTAAAAAAATTAAAAAAATCCTCCCCTCTTCCCTCACACTCTTCCCTTGTTGATTTTGCTCTTCCTCAGCTCCGACACTTTTGTTTGTGGTTTGTTTTGCGTTGCGGGAAAATTGCTGGTGAGCCCATGGCGATGGCGAAAATGGAGCATCGGAGCTTCATTTCCACGCTACTTCTCCTCCTCCTCTGCCACCAAAGCTCAGCACTTATGACCACCATTACGCACCAGGAGTGTGTGTATGAGGAAGTGCACTTCGACGGCGACCACGTTTCCGGCAGCTTCGTCGTCGTCGACCATGGCCTCTCGTGGAACTCCGGAGAGGAAGGCGTAGAGCTCGTGGTCAGTTCAATTTGCTTTTCATTTCTTCTCCACAGTTTTTGAATGTACGTCAAGACCATGGAAATTTCATGTCTACCTGTGGTTGCCTAAACTTTTCCTGCTCAAGGGTTTCGTCGGATTAGGTCATGTGAAAATTTAGGCGAGGTGGATGTTTGGTTTTGGAATTAATTTGTAGCTCTTCCTTTGAATGTTGTTTCTGCCATCTCCCATTCCACTAGCCGCAAAGCGTTTTTTCTCGCTTATGTAGAGGTCGCACAGGGTTTGGGGAGCTGTAGACCATTAGTTTAGGGTTTAGGAATTAGGGAGCACAGGTTCTGCTCCTCTTCTTTCCTTTTCTCCTCCACTTTGTACGCAACTGATGAATCTCGGAACTTTCTTTAACGGAAGAATCTTTGATTGCGTAAAAAATTCCTTTGCTCAAGGTTTGCGTCGGATTAGGTCATGTGGAATTTAAAGGGGGAAGGGGGGGGCGCGGCTTTTTAGAAATTTTATTACTCTTTTCGTGGATGTTGGTGTTTCTGCAATACCCTTACAAAACCTATATTGATACGATGTATCACAATCATATAATTGGAGGCTTTGAATATATGACTATGGTACATAGTGTTGGTTCTGGGTCCATTCTGCTGACTCGGGATAGTACGTTAGATGGACAGACATTTATTTGGTAGAACGTCAGATGGATAGACAAGTTTTCATGTAGAAAGAGGGAACAATGAAGAAAGATAATCCAGAATCTTGTGGCGAAAGACTGCTATAGCCAGAGGCTTAAAATCAGCTTAACAGGAGAAGATTGTTGTCTTTGTATGGTAGTATTATTGTCTAGCTGGATTAGCCATGCTAGGATTTCTAATGCGGGATTTCCTACTGCCTCAAAATATCAAACCATGTCGAATGGAAACTGCTCCTACGAGCTAATGTACAAACACACATCACGTAACGTATGTCAAGCAAGGAGTAAGATGGAAAAGCAATTTTGCCTCTTATATCAACTTTTCTTGAAATGAACTTGGAGGGTCGGTCATGGCTATTCTGGTCCAATAGGCGATTCTAGAACTCAATCGGGCTGTCAGTTTGTTTATATTGCACATGGGGACCATATTTGCAGTTTTGTATGACCTTGTGCCTTTTTGGAACAACTTGATGACTAGTGAGCATTACACTCAGTACAGAATAGAAGCATGCCTTCGCCTTGGTCCCATGTCCTTGAAACTCAATATTTTTTTTTACTCCTAGGTGGATCACACCTTATCAAAATCTGGTCTGCAGATCTTTCTTTCCAAGTCACATTGAGTTCCTGTTTTTTTTTGGGGGTGACATCTTTATCAGCTCCTGTGTATGACTGCTTACAAGGAGATTGCTTTCTGGGATTTTACAGATCACAAATCCCTCAGGTCACCAGGTTATGGCTGTGAAAGCTGATGTTGGTCAGCAGTTTGAATTCCGCGCCCATCAGCATGGCTTGTATAAATTCTGCTTCAACAACCCTGGGTCAACTCCAGAAACCATATCATTCCATATCCATGTAGGCCATGTTCCCGGCATTGAGGACATTGCCAGAGATGGTACGTCCACAATTATAATCTCTCAGCTGCCCACATTGGAATCATCATTTTTGAATACATGGCCTACATGGTAGTATCAATCCATAGGGCTTGTGCTTTGAGAGTCTCTGGTAGATTTAGACTTTGGGGACATTGCTTTATCTATGTGAGGAATCAGTTGAAATCAAAGCAAGTGGTTCTAATTCTACCTTGTATGGATGGTGGTGCAGAGCATTTGAAGCCTGTGAATGTCAAGATAGCACAACTCCGAGAGGCTCTTGAAGCAGTATCAGCAGAGCAAATCTATTTGCGAGCTCGTGATTACCGGCACCGTATCAGTGAGTTTCTCCTTACATCTTTCTACACATTGTTCTGCAGAGGAACTTCCTGTAGTTAGTAACCGAGCTTGCTTGTAGTTAGTAAGTTTGAGTAGTCTGTCATGAGACAAGTAGATTGTCATATGCCCTCTTCAATATTTCAGATCATATGTTTTTCATGCAAGAATTAACCATTTCCAATAGACATGAAGCAGTTTTGAACAGTTGTAGACTCGATGCAAACCTGACAGTGTTAATATCATAGCTGATGTATTACTGTCTTGTTGTGGACCAGCAAGTGAGAGCACCAACAGAAGATTGATCATCTACACAGTGGTGGAGTATGTCTGCTTAGTTGGTGTGAGCCTTGGTCAAGTGTACCTCATCCGTAAACTCTTTGATAAGCGCTTGGGCTACAACAGAGTATAACATCTTAAATCACTAGAGGCTGCTGTCAAAAATTTTCACTCTTAAGTGCCATGGATAGTCCACATGGTGTGAAGATGATACAAGCGAGTTGTAGATATCAAAAGTGCCACAGCTGATAGGTTCTAATTCTTAGGGTAAACAGTCAAAAGCATAGAGTAAACCTCTGATCAAAACATCTTGTGACATACATTATTTTGTTCCATGGAGGAGGGACAACCTTGCAAAGGTACAAGGTAAACATTCAGCTCTGGATAACCTATTGAAACTTGGTTCAATATGTATGTAATCTAGTTGCATTCTGTTAACGAATGTATCAATTGAAGCATGAGGTACTCACAGTATATGTAAATCAAGAATGGGCTGTATTACAAACGTAGGTCGTGGGCCATGTGGAACTTTTTAACCAGTTTTAGCAGATTGTGCAAAAGAAAAATAACAAACAAGGTTGCTAATGCATTTTGAAACAGTATAAATCGGGTATGCCATGTTGGTCCATGCAAGTCCAGAGTTTCTGCGGACCGATTTTGATCTGGACTCTTGAATGTTTGAGTTAGTTGCTGGTATGAAATGGACCTTACATTTACCTTGTTTTATGGCCACTTTACACTAGAGCCCAAGAAACCGATTAAGTTTGGATGGATGAGTAACCTACATGGCACAAAATAGATACTGTTTCATGGGCTTTTTGGATTTTGTGTCAAGCCCACCTCAAAGAGGTGGGTCTAACACAAAATGAGGAGACCATGACACTACAAGTTCTTGCAACCCTTGATTTATTGTTATTTATAGGGTGGAAGAACTTATGTAAAGCACAAATAAGTACTAGGTTCCACGCTAATTTAATGCACAATGGTGTACAATATGGGCCACACTATAGTGCATCAAAATGTAAGTAACACTATAATTTGTTGTATGCTTTGTTGTACTTATGATGAACAGTGTCATTGGTTGAGAAATGAGTGGTCTCATTTCGTTTTATAGTGACCATGGGTGAGGATGCCAAAAAATGGATGCGAAAGGGACATGGAATTCTACATGTTTAGAAATGAATAATGTTTGGTGGTCATTTGGGTGTTGTGGTAAAAATAAGTTGACCATGTCAAATAGGTTGTCTCAACAAAAAAAAGGTGGTCATGTTGGAACAAAAATATAATATTAACAAAATTTATTCTATAAATGTCTGAATTTATATATCGTGACTTTATCATAATTGTATTTTTAGCACTTTTATTCTTGATTTGCACTAAAAACACTATGTCTTGGTCTAGGTCCGCTTCACACTATAGCCTGTGACCAAGGCTTTAAGAAAAGTGATGTGGATATCTCTTCACCTTTGGTTTGTTGACCAGGACCATTAAATCTTAAATCATTTTGACTCCCAACCCCTTAGTCACATGTGCAAAATGGCCCTAAGGTATGTGGGCCTTTGTAGTCTTATTCATATGCCCATATTTGGATTGAGAGTATTGTCGCATGCGAGTGTACCTCTCTCATCCACCCAACCTAAAAGTTTGACCCCCTATAGGTTTATGGCTTAATCACCTCAAATGACTTCAACTAGGCTAATTCGGGTTTATAAAGCTAATTAGTAACCTCTAAACACATTATTTTAAGAGCTTTATGTTGGACACATGAGAGGTACACTTGTAATCCCCTCTTGCTTATATTTGAGTGCTTTGTAATGAAGGGAGAGCATTTCCTCAACAAGTGGCAATCCTGAAATGATCCAGAATTGGCATACATATTGCTTCATGGCTCATCTTATTTGATGCCAAAGTTCACTTTCCACATGGAATTTGGGTGTGAGGAAAATTGAAGCCTAATCATTTGTTAACCTGTAAGTGTTTTGAAGACCCCATTTGGGCCTTAACATGCACAAGAACATGTATTTGAGATTCAAACTTTCTTTTTTAGCTAATTGCATCAAAAGCAACCCTATCCACGCATATATATATATCACCAATTTCACAAATAGATATATTAAATACTGAGCTTACAGACCTTTCTTCCTTGCAAAACATTTTGCACGTCATAGATGCTGCAACTTGCAATCTCATCTCTGAAATTGAACACGAATACACGCTGAACGTCCAGAATTTTTTGTTTACCTTCTAAGCTTCACCACTGCATTCCATGAAACGCCGAACTTTCCTTATTGCCCCTCTCACCATGCTTCCATTCACCAAGTTTTGTCCACCAAGTTCCCTGTGATACCTCGAAGATTTCTAAAAATGAAGCAAAGCTGTTACCTTTTTTCTCTTTTTCATGCAGATTCTTTGTGTGGAAGTAAATTGTTAGTATTGCTGTGAGCATGGATGTCAGACTACAAACCTGTCAATTGCTTGACCAGGCATACAGGACCTTCTACTTCTCTATGTTACACCTCCTGCTCTGCACACCCAAAGTCAGTGGAGATCACTCTCCCATCACTCTCAACTAAATCACTGCAAGTGGCCATACTAAGAGTCGCCTCCGCAAAGTAACTTGCAGATGGCCTCGCCTGTCGTATGAAGCTGTTCCCATCCTTGACAGTTTGCTGACTTATCTCCTCAATCCCATTTGCCGCCAAACATCGGTACATTCATTTTCTTTTTACTTTTTTCCTTTTGAGTCGTGCTTCTCTAGGTCATGTACCAATAATCGCACCACAATTTTCAGAAACTCTCCGCAATGCACAAGTTCTTTCGAGTGTTTGCATCACATTTGTTGTGGGTTTGGATTAATGGGCAGGAGTTCTGGCAGGTAGAGTGGTCTGCCAGGATGTTGGGCGAGAGGAAGTCAATATTCTCCTGCAAAGTGGATGCATCCGAACACTGGCTTCACAAAAAAAAATGGCTCGACATTCAAGGTGGATTGGCCTCATCGGCGGCTACCGGCTACTCGACTGGATTCACTTGAAGCTGGTGTGGGCACTGTGCTTTCTTGCTTCAGCCGGTGACATTCTTTCTGCATATTATAAGTCGTGGATTACTCAGCAATTGAGAGTCAAGGGCTAGACAACTGTAAGCTTGGATGCTTCATATGAAATGTCTTTAACACAAGCTTCGAAACTTTGTGTTGCACACGAAATTAATCAGATGCTACTCCTAGAATCTGATCGAAGCTATGGGAATCTTCGTTGATCCTTTCTTGAGGAAACTCATCTTGGAAACAGAAAACCCGTTCCCAGTCTAAGTCCGTAGCCCATTCTGTTGAGTGTGGTGCGTGGTTTCAAAAAAATTACCCTATTTCCGATCATAATATACCAGGCTACATATATAAAACACAAGACTAATGTTTGTAGAATACTCACTAATTATTTATACACTGCAGTGGAGTGTGTGAATCCATAACCCACATTTGGAAGTTAGACTTCACCTGCAAAGCATCGATACTCCCAGATGTATCAATGTACTTGTGGTCCCTGTGTGTAGGGGTGCCCATCCTTTGTTGGTGAGTGCGATCTGCCGCAGCAACCAACTCCAAACATTTGCGCTGCAGCTGCGTCCTGTCCTCATCAACCTGGCTACCAAATTCACATCTATATCAGTGGGAAGGTTTTCACCAGTGAAACTTACAAATCTTGCAGAAGCACTACGGAGGAGAGATATTTTTAGTTTGCAATACCACCATTATCTTTGTGTCACTAATCTGAGTTAAGGGCGGTCTATGCAGCCACACCTGAACCTGTTGAGGTACCTTGGAAAGTAGCGAAATTGCATGCTCGTATTCCCTCCTAAGCTCCACGTTCCTGTGGTTGGACCAGCAATAGTTACCCATTTTACAAGTTTGCAGATATAGACAGCCCATTCGAAACTGTATGATGTACAGTGAAGCTTTGTTCATAATCTATAGCTATAAATTATGCATCATAGAACGCAGAAGACTCCCCTGTACGCAATTGCATATGAAATGTGATGACCGGCAAAGGTTGCTGTCCTAATATGACAGGTGCTCTAGCTGAAAAAACAGATGAAGATTGTAACATAAAGGCTTACTGGGTCTCTGCCTTTTGTAGCTGAGAGAAGCATTCCTTATAGAGGTTGGCTGTCTTCTGAAGATCTCCGTTGACTGAAAAATTCTTTATTTCAAGATCATGGATCCTTGCCTGCACAACAAAACTCCCTTCACATTTACTTGGAGGATACTTGTCCTTGAAAGTGACTGGACATGCACTTTCTTCGTGACTAAAGGCTGCCATGCATAGGGTACCAAGACCTCATTCTTGACTCAAGGGAAACAGGAGATAAGACCCTTAAGTAGAAAAAAACTAATGTCAAAAAGTGTAATTTATTCAAATAAGCACCCTAATATCTTTGCTAAGAGGCCTTTAGTAAGCTCAGTTCTTTGAGATACAAGAGGGGACTTCCTGAGTATGCACAAGGTGATTTGAAAGTAATTTTTCTTAACTAACATACAAGCCTAACAATACCTTGGATCCAGCTACATCAGCTGCAGTATGCTGCAGCTGAACTTCCATTGAATGATTTGACAAGGCTTGGGAGGGAGCAACAGGTCGACCTCGTAGCCTCTCTTCAGTTTCCTGAAACATTTCCACCTGTATTACGTTATTCATCCCTTTGCAGATCATTTTATCTACAGCGACCGTGCCTTCTGTAGAAAATCTTTGTCCAAGACTTGGAGATGTTTGGAATAATTGCCCCTATCCAAGAAATAAATCATTCCACATTTTCCTTGTTATCCATGCTATATATACCCCTCTGGTCAATTTCAACTTTTCTACAACTGAAACTGCATATATATTCTTGCCTCTGGTTTAATGACATATAGTCGCCCCATAGTCGTTGAGCTGTTTTGTTGGTGAAGCAAGTTAGGGACTCCAAATACTATGTAGAACATAGTAAAGGTTGCAGAAGTTTCTATAATGATTGGACAAGCCATTTGTATATAAGGGCAATTTCAGGACAATTCTGTACCTTAGCATTGAGAGAGGACTGCAGCCGCATAATTTCCTGATTTTGTGCATCCCTTGTGATCTGAAGTGTTTGTACCTGTTGAAAGAAATATACTTCCAATCATATTACTGGCTATCGTGTGATTTTATTGCTCATAGTGGGGTACCCAGACCTCCAGCTATAAGGAAGAATATGACAGGAAACAACGAAGTGATCCACTTTGTGTGCAAAAATCCATTACATTTAAGATCAAGATGTACCTGCTCCTCAAGTGAAACTAAGCGATCTCGCATCATTGCGTTCTTGGTGCCAGAATCCTGCACAGAAAAGTTGATTGAGAACATATTGATACAAGTTTCAAAGCAGGCATGTTTGATTTCAAGTTAATTCTGGGCTCAAAGTTCCTCAGATTTTCAAAAACATGTCACAAGCGGATAAATGTCTACCTTGCTCTCCAACTCCAGTTGATGTTCCTGAGCACGGACACAGGCCAGCAACTGCTCCAACTCTCTAACCCTCTCATGCTCCAGCCTATATCTTGTTGTCATTGCTTCTCGCTCCTGTATGGTAAGTAGCAATGGTTTTAGTCAACATAAATGCTGCGTCCTGAATAGAATCTAGGATTAAAATAGAGAGCACAAAAACATTTGATTTTATACCAATAACATATTAAAGCGTGGTAAGACAATCTTGGTCTATAGTTCTTGAAAACCAGATTGCTTATCTTCTAAAAGTGACATTTATATGAAGCAAAAAATAAAACCACTATTTCTTGGATGAAAGATGTTCAGCTATGATGACAGTGCACGAGCAACAGAAAAACTTCAACGAAGGATTGCTGGTTATACCTTCTGACTCTCAGCAAGCAGGTCCGACACATACTGCTGCTTTGTCTCTAAGGCAGTAAGGTCTCTTTGAACGGCTGCATTTCTTGCCTCCAAATCTGTTGACGCCTGAACCAACTCACAGAAAACGTTCCAGTCTCCCAATACAGGATATCCTCATGTACCTAAACCTCATGATTGCATCTTATCAATAGTATGTGACTAGCGCTCGGTGCATAATGCTCTGACGTAGGATACATTAATCTTCTCAACAATTACTGAAAGCGAGATAATATCAATATGGTTCCAGATTACACTAACTCCAGGAGAGGGACTCACTACTTTAATTGCAGAGAGTTGTGCCACCAAAGCTGCCTTCTCATTCTGAAAGTCATTCAGCAGACCAGATTGCTGAGCCAGGGATCGTGACATCAAATCTCCTTGCCTTTCTGCAGCCTACACAAGAAAAAAAATTCTGATCTTAGGAAGAAATAAATCCACTTTAAAAAAGACAAATATAGAGTTCTATCAGAACACAGGGTAACTCCTGGGTTCTGGTAATCTACTCGAGACTTTTAACTACACAAAGGCGGGCTCAGAAACCTACCCTTATATCCAAGAAGTGATGATTGGGTTCCGAATTTTCTAGTTTGAGTACCCGTCTCGTAACCTAAAAATTGTGTAAGGATGGATTTATTGGGAGCATTCTCCTAAGTACATATCCAGGACCTTGCCAACAAATGTTTTTGCAAGTGTAACATCTATCCTTGTCTCCTATGGGGTCCACTGCTGGGTGTAGTGCACTCCAGCCTTGTGAGGACTTTTGAGCCTGAGAGAATTCTTCAAGATGGCAGTTAAGGGTGCATGAGAAGAACGGCCGCGGGGCAATAACCTTAAGATCAGAAGTAATTCGCTGATTTTCTTCCTCTACTGTCTTCGATTGAGCTTGAGCCCGCTGAAGAGCTTCTTCCAAGCTCTGAATTTGGTATCGTTGGTTCTGCAATTGACTATCCCCTTCGACAGCTTGCTGTTTGAGCTTTTGGTTTTCTTCACACAAATTTCTATACAGTCGCATTATTTCTTCCTCCTCCTTCTCCTTTACATTTAGCATCTGCATGATAGCAATTGCAAATTTTCCATGTTCACTGAGCCATAAAGGATAACCTCATGAGACAATTCCAGTAACATCCTTTGCAATCGATATATTGCAAATGAAAACTAGTTGGGTATCGTTCGTGTTTGAAGGGATCAAACAGGTCAACAAAGATTTCAGATACGTGCATCCACATGCATTTAGAAGTTAGTAATGTGGAATTTAATCTAATGATTAGGAAGACCAGAAGCCCACTATAAGAAGAGAACTAGAGAACAATTGAATTTTTATAATTATTCTGACTCTAGTTATCTGCACTCTTACTCTATTCTCAGGTTCGTGGCTACAATCCTGAACGACATGCTGTAACAAGAGTGCTCTCTAGTGCCAGTGGTCACATGTGACATAATAAGTTCCATTCTGGTAGAGCATAAGTGACGCAATGTTCACTAGGATCATTTACAGGGGCCCTTGGTGCTACCTCTTAAGGTCATAATACGGCTTTCAGAAGTATATTTCCTGCCCAACAATATAACGTCAAAATAACAGGTGCAGACCTGGTCACAGTACTGAAGCTTGGAATTCATGTTCCTTAACTCATTGAGAACATTTTCTCGCTCAGCGACAACCTGCAACATCTCTGTTTTGAGAGTCTGCAACACCACCCAGAAAATTATGTCCATGTAAAATTCCTTAAAAAACGTGCTTGTACATTCAAGTGAGGAACCCCTGAGGAACCTTGCGTTAAATAACATCCTATAAGTCTCAAGATGGACATGCAATGGTGGTTTCACTCAGGCAGATCTATTTATTCAATTTGATAACTTACTTGTATATCACGATTTGAGGATTGGAGAAGATCTTCAACTTTATGAAGCTCCGAATTCTGCACATTGCACCATGAAGGGTGAGCATGAGCTTGCAGTTCCTTCATTATTTTTCCTTCAGCTGCTGGCAATTTTCTCTACCGGCCAGATTTTTTCACAAGAGATTCAATGCCTAGATATGTTAAGAAGTTGTGCTTCATCCAGGAATAACTACACAAAGCGCTCCCTTGTTGACAAGGCCGATTGAGTAGATCTTGTATCTAGAAGTGATCAGAAATCAATCAGCACAAGTATCAGTTCGTGCTTTCAGGAATCACCTTTGCTGATAAGCGTTCTTCAAGGCCCTTCCTGGTGTCTTCTTCCATCGACAATTGACTCTTCAAAGATGCAATCTGCAGTAGGAAATCAAACATTTTGACTTAGATCAGAAATAGTGTTGCTTCAGATCGACCATCCAATTTGACGCTTTGGTCGAGGCCAAATTGGTTATCCCGAAATCTTTGTCTTATGCTTTGTCAATCTATGTATTGATGCAAGAGTATGTGACGGCCAACTTCATGATAATTGTTTGGATGCGTAACCGATTGGGTACCTCAGATTCTGCCTGCTGCATCAAACTTTGGTCTGATTGCAATCTATGCTCAGCCGTTTGCAGATTGCGCTTCATGAAATGCATCTCAGCTTGTAGCTGGCCGTTCTCGTCACTTATATGCGCAATTTTATCGCCTTGGGAATGGACCTGCTCGTTGACATGAACCATGCACGAATTGGTCATGACTTTTTATACATCAGAAATCACCAAAGTGCCTCAAGTAGTAATTAAAGTGTTAGCGAAATACAGTTCTTGTCCGGATTTGACATAAGTATGGTGTATACGTTTTATCGTTGTAGTAATCCACCCTTCACGATACTCCTGCTTGGAAGAGTGAAACCTCCATGATTTACGAAATCTCTCTCTTGAGGGTGCAAATATTAAATTTGGTACGTTCTTGAGCTAAAGTGTACTCTGGAACTTGAAGGAAAGATTAGATTTACTATAGACATATATGGTTTCTGTATTGCTCAGAAGCTAACTTTCACCTCTAATTGAAGTTGGTCACGCTCCTTGCTCAGGGCATTGATTAACCCACATACATGGTTAACCTCGCCCGTCCTCTCTGCACACTCCTCTGAAAGCCTGCGAATCTCCATCTCCAATGCTCCAACCCTCTGTTCAGCGATCTGCTGATCTGATATTGTGCTTTTCAGCTTACACACCTGTTCGAAAGAAGTCAAGTTCGAGGAGGCCCTTGACCTTAAATATGGAGGTCACATTATCTCCACTAGAAATCCCGAGCGTATTCAAAGATTTGGGGAAAAACGTCTTTTGCACTGCGAGGCCTAGAGGACAATTATTATGTGTTGCGAGCCATACTTTCGTAAACAAAATTTCATGTAGGGAGGGAATATAAAATCAAAGACATAAAGCTTACCAGCTCTTCTCTGGTGGAGTCTAGCTGCGTAATAAGAGTCTTTAATTGCTCCACGTCCCTTTCGGCTGTCTCCATCCGCCTCCTGCAGACAAGCCAACTCTTGCAAGAAACCATGAGGAAAAAGATATTGGTCTCTATTCAAGGATTTTTTCGTTTGAAAGCTGGTCTCTGTGTGCAGATATTATATACAATTCAAGTAGATTCTCCCTGGATTTTCTACCCCTTTTCCTTTTCCAAGTTTGAGTTTAGACTTGTACATGCATAGCTGTAATTGCGATGATGTCTCCGAAATTTTCAAGGTACTTTCTTCCCGATGCCTGCTGCAGCCTACGTGATCTGCTTGAAGTCTTGCGTACTTCACTTGCACATCTTCAAGCTCTCGTCTGCACCCAAACAAATGGATAAGCTCAATATTGTTGAAGAGCACATTTTTTCAGTTCAGCAGTTGAGGAAAAGGAAACTTCTGAAGTCGGAAGGGCAGAGAGCTACACTAAGTTGTTGCATTTTTTGTGAACTTCCTCCTCCGCTCTAATGCGTGCTTCGGACTCCTGCAATGTAATTGATAAAATCACCGCAATTAGAATAAGCACTTGTAATGGATTTAAGTTGACGAGTTCAGCTCTTGAACCAGTATGACTAAGGTATCCAAACGTGACACAAAAGATACATACCAGCAGGAGTTAATGAAAGCAGTTGAATAAAACATTCAGGCGACCATGAGGTGATTAAGAAACTTGCAGAGAGCCAGATCCAGTAAGCCATTGAGAAAAATCACACTTCAGAAAAGTGCTCAAATTTCAACAATTTTTCACTCTTTAACAGAGAATGATGAAAATTATGGCATGATCCCAGTTACTCTTTTGCTTTATCTTAGTCTCCAGGCAGCTCCAGAGCCAGAAGATTCCCGGCAGCGTATATATACGTTCACAGACCTAAAAGAGAGAAACTTCACCCACTTTGGTTTATAATTAAAAATAAGACTGGATCCTAACAGGATCTGTGGGTTCAAACGAACATCTATTTGGCTAATCCCCTTTCTACACTCGTAGGTCATCTACTACCTGCGTTAGCTGTGATTTGAGAATCTATAGACCACGTATTCATAAGAAAGAGGGCTTTGACCAATCCTGTCTCTTGAATGTGATGAGAGAGTGGAGTCTGACTGGAGCCTCTTGTATAAAACTGACTCAGGAAATTGTAAGGCCATGTCTAAGCCATACCCGATCTCGTTCCAGGGTTCGAGCAGCAAGGGCAGATGTCAACTGGGCCATACTTCCATCAATTTCCTGCAATTTGAAGTTTCTATAAATAATCAGATTATTCGCAAACTAAGCAGTGACATTCAGTGATCCTTCACATTGTCCAAGAAAAGTATTGATTGAGTTCTTACTCGAATCAACGTGGCTAGTTGATTGCATTCTAGCTGGCTATGTTCAAGAGCTTCCTGTCCCGCCACCTGCACACTCGAGCCATAGATACCGATTCTGAGCTAAGCTTTCTTTCCCGTTATTGAAATCTGATGGTCATAAGTAGTACTGCACAGGTTGACCCAGTTATTGAGCGTCCTTCTGAAGATCCTTCGAACGGAGGTTTGTTTTCGGGTCCAATTAAACAAAGTGATTGTCATATGGGTTTGAGGTATACCTTTTCATCCGTTATGAATCCCAATTGTTCATTCTTCTTATTGACTTCAATACGAAGTGCCGATATTGTTGCTTCCTGCTCAGCCATTGTAGTATGTAGGTCGTCTACCTTAACTTTCAAACCTTGAACCTGAAAGAAAGGACTATACAGCGATTAGTACTTGAATACAAGCCAAACATGAATAAATTAAATAGGCCGGACAAGATTCAGTCATCATGGCCTATCCTGGATTCGAACACTGTAAGGGTCTCTCTGCCTGCATGTTCCCGTATAGATGAAGACATTCAAGGAAGCTTGAAGTTTAAAATGATATATGATCTAAAGCATTATCCTCTAATGTTACATGAAGAATATAGATCCTTCACCATTTCCTTCATAACCTTTTAAATGATATCTCATTGACTATGGACATTGATCATCCTTGACTAGAATCATAGTTGACATCGCCCAGGTATAAATACAAGGAAAGCTAAGGAACGTTGACAGTTATCAATACGTCACAGTGCAGTAAAACGACAGTGTCATTCAAATAAGTAACCTTGAGTAATCAGATTATGCAGTTGTTTTTGAGTTGCGAGGACAGACACGAGAGGCACCTTAGTCAAGCTTCGCTGCACTGTCTCCCTCTCTTTGATGGAAAACAGCATCTGCAGAACATAAGGAGTCAGACGAGACTTGAGAACTGACATTGATCTAGAATTGCTAGAAAGTAATAAGCTATCTGCAAAGCAGTATGCAGGAACAGAGAATTGGAATGCAAATGACGTATCAAAAATCATATTCATAAAGACACCAAGGCAAACCAACTCAAAAAAAAAGTTGCTATGAAAGAAATTGTGCTTGCCAGGTACAGAATGCTGGTACAGAGTTTGCAGCTTAAGACTAAGTGCTGACAGGACATAATATGACCTGACTGGTTTGATGATCATTGATATGGAGACTTTCTGACACGTTCTGGTTAAAGGGTAGATTTGTTATGGGTGGGGGGTTTTGAGACAAAACGAAGACAACCCTAGTCTCCTCACAAGGTACTTATATGAAGATGGAGGTGACTGAAAGAAGAGCTACAGCAAAAGCAGCTTCCTGAAAGAAAAACTTACTTTGTACAATAAAAAAGAGTACAGCAAGTAGACTGAAATGGGCCAACCACTTTCGTTGCATTCGTGGAATCCAGTGACATAGCGTCTATACCCCTAGATTTTCACTCTTACAAGAGATCAGAGTTTCCAGGCTGGTATTTGGTTAGGCATTCTTGCCGGTGACCGTACAAGTTCAGATTTGGTTATATGCTTACACTTAGAGAGCGGTGCGCTGCTGATTGGACATCAAGCTCTTGTTCGTAGAAAAATGAGAGTCTTCATTCCCGAATTACTTGTGATTTCGTATTTTCTAGTTTCTAATACACATCTCCAATCTCATTGTGGTTGAAAAGAATGCTGGACACAGAGATAGAAGACAATTTTAAGGCGTATTTTGCCTGAAATTGTTGGGGGACTTCTCTCACGGGTTCTCGACAATTTTTACTACAATTTAACTGGCTTCGTTTAATCTGCGACTCAGATCCCACAAACACCCTTTCACAAGCTTGTCCATCAAGATCCCTCTACTTGATTCCAGTTCCTATGTGGGAGGGATAGATCTTCCATGTCCGGAATGTTATACCTTTGTCAGTCTTTGATAAAGCTCTGGACTGGCTTTGTCTGCATCCTGCATAAGATGTTGTCCGGAAGTTGAGAAAGTTGTGAATCACAAAAATTCCTAGAATCCTTCAAACTCTTTGTCAGGAGAATGATGTTGTGATCATCAGCATTGAACGTTTTGTGTGGGAAGCGTGTGATTCAAATGGTTAGAAAGAAAGCAAGGTTTATTTGATAATGATAATATGAGACAGTACCACAAAGTCGTATTGTAAAGATTTAGATTGCAATTTAAACATATAAAGATGTCAAGAACTACTGGACAAGTTGTTCCATCCCAGTGTGTTGCCAAAATACATAAGATTACTTTAAGCCAAGAACCTGGTCTCAAGAATATAATCTAATGGACCAAGACTACTGTTAAATGCACAGTAACCAGCATATAAAACAACAGACTTCTTAGAATTAGCCTTAATAATTATATTCTATACCGTAGGTTGATAAGCAAGTGACAAATAGGTGATCGAAGACATGATATTTTTACCATGAGTGCCGCTCAATTGCCTTTTCTAAGAATCAAAGCTGCCTTTGTAAACCACTAATACGTGTAGTATCAGAATTATTTCCTTGAAGCAAACTAGAAAGTGAGATTTCATACTGGCAAACTTAGACGTTCCAATGGTTTACTCCTCACTTCCTCTGGAACAGTTGCCAAAGCCATAATTCCTGATGGAAGCTCCTGAAAAAATGATCCACGAAATCAATTAGAGAAATATATCTTGTGATTGCACTGAGAATTGGGTCCAGCAATAACAACTGTTGAGCAAAAAGACTTTGTCCCTGACGGCTCCAGTCAAATAGAGTTTATCGAGATGTCATATGGGGACTAGAGATATTTCTTCCATTGACAGGCCAGCACAGGCCAGTTGTGAGTAATTATCGTCATCACTTGTTGATCACACATATCAGTCAGGACAACAATGCTTCATCCCAATAAAGACAAAAACGACCTTTCCCAGTAGAGAAATTACAGTAATCGTGCCAACAGAGTACAGTTACCTTGCGTAATTCATCCAATACTTGCCGGAGCTCTGTTCTCTCAGCATCCACGACTTCCAGTTGTGTATCAAGGCCGTTGATCTCTTTGACAAGTTCTTCCTGCAATTCCATCAATGGGCAATTTATAAAAAATGTCAAAACACAAGTGCTTCAACATTTCTAAATTCAACAATAGGTCTTCCTCGAGTTTATATATGTCACCTCTTTCTGGTCCAGATGGTGGATGAAGCTTTTTACACTCCTCAGCTTATCGTCCACATCGCCTTCCCGGAGAACATATTCTATATGATGTCTGCTTGTAACCTCAATGCGCCTGCAAACCATAGTAACTTTTAGAACCTTACAAGTATGAAGACTGCCTTAATTGGCCTTGAAGTGACTGGACGATATAATTGGTAAGATATGAGTGGCTAGTGTAATTATTGTACTGGTAGCAGCAGGCACATCCAAATTTTTCTCTCTCCACCATATGTAAGTGGTTTGCACTTCTACTGAAAGAGACGAGATAATGGATCAGGGAGTGTATGTCGTCACTGCAATACAAAGAGAAGTATTTTCTACCTCAGCAAACTGGTATAGTCTTGCAAGAATGCATGTACACAGTCATGCGTGCAAAGGGAACTCACTTTCTTTGCGAGTCCAGTGAAGCCTTGGATGTTGCCACCTTTTGAGCATCTTTTTCTTTCTCATAAACCTGTACGCCCACATAACCTTGTATTTACATAATTGGAACTGAAACACAAGCTCACAACTCATTTTCAAGTTGCGCTTAATGAAATATGGAAGTGTCGGCCTACGATGCATGTACAGGTGCTACAATTTGAGCAAGTCATTTTCGAGGCTTAACCTGTTCCGCAGAACAAGAACCAGCATGGCAAGATTCTACAAGAAGCGATGACTATATCACGGCATGACTAGAACTCACTCACGTAGAGTGAAAGGTATGCATAACTGCATGACTGCAAGAAGCGTCATGACAGGCACGACTTTAATGAGTTATCCTGGACATACTATGTAATTACAGGAGAACACATTATTGCACATTTTGCTAGGGTTTACCTGTAGTAAAGCCATGAGCTCTGAGCCAAGACTTTCAAGCTCAGCACGCAGAACAGGTAGCGTCTTGCATGTATTTGTGAAGTCCTTGCTCTCTAGTATGCCCAAAAGAACATCCTGATTAATTCAATACTTGATGCAATTCATTTGCGAAGTCTTGAGAGGATCCTTGAACTGATTGGGTTATCTTTGATGAAAATAGATAAGAATTTATTTCAATGTCAGTTTTCAGCAATGCAATATTCTTAGAGGAGAGCTTTCTTTTCATATAGTCTTCTCTCAAGTCTTTGATTGGACAATTTAAGCTCCCAACAGCTCTAAGTTACACGGGATATAAGTTCTCTGGATGTACATGACCTCTCTTATACAAGTGAGATGAGAAGTGCTTAGTTGAGACTTCTCAAGTTTACCAAGAGGAAGAGAGGTTGTTTTCGCAGCATACATCTCCTGAATAAATGTGTCCTTTGAAGCAATTTGTTCCTGCATAAACCAAAAGTACACTGACGTTTATTGTTGTTGACATGGAACGCCAAGAAATTGAGGATGAGTATCTCTGTAGTTCCATTTTCTTTCAGCAACTTAATCAACAAATAATTAATGTAAGACTTTCAAATCTATGACATGTGCTGCTGATCTTGAATATTAGAGTGGGAGGACGTCTTCGTATTATCATTCATAAGTAAATAAATCTCTATGAAGCTAAAGCTAAGTATATATCCATATGCCAAACTTTGCTCGTATCTAGATCTCAGCTGTAATTTAATGAAGAGCTCTTCCCTGCATAATCTGTTTCTCGCATTTTGGTGGTAATAAACATGAAGTTGATCATAAATCTACTGTGGAAGGGACAAACTTTGTAGAACCGCAATACCCTTGTTCAGTAAGTCATCGTGTCAAAACCATATAGTTAATTTGACGCAGAAAGGAATCACTTGTCAGCACCTCAAATTATCGATAAAATCTTTACACTTTCCAATCTCCATTGATTTCTATTGATATTTGTGTAATTGGGGCATAGTTACCATTGTGCTGCACAGACACATTGATACCATACACCCCAAGTAAGAGATATATGGAAACAGATTACACAAACTTAGTTACCTGAGCAGCAGCTAGTTTGTCTTTCAGCGTTGAGTGCCTTCCTTTCACTTTTTCTAGCTCCTCCTCTAGCTTTTTGCAACGAGTCTCTGCCACTCTGCCACTCAGACAGAAACCTATGAACATATAAGAAGTTACCTGGAATAGCATATGATGCAGAAGTGCGCAAAGTTCCTCGTTACATGCCAACAGGTGTATCTTGTTTTAATACTTCTTTGCTCTCAGTAATCCGAATTTAATGCATGTTCACGACATGAAAATGAACTAAAAGATAATTTGCACCAGTGATCACATTATTGTAGCGACATTAACATTCTGGCAGTTATTAATTAAATGAATATGTATATCCATTACTTTCGAATCCTCAAAGTTATGAGGAAACTAAATTAAAGTCTTTACCGAACCAACTCCAGCTTCTTTTGATTTCCAACGTGATGCGGTTTTGTCTTAGGGGCAGGAGGGGATACAGGCTCCGTTGATGGTGCTTCAATCAACAAGTTGCAAAGAATTAGAGACCAAAGGTAATTCTGTCTCTTGACTTCTCAGCAAAAAAACAAAATTTGATTTTGTTCTCTGCGCAAGGGCACAGTTGTCCTCCGGAAGGATACCAATCAATAATCCTCAAGTAATCGTGAGATTACATGTGCAATTGATGATCTCTAAGTTACTAAATTTTGGATTCAACTGAACGCAAAAATAAAATGAATAATTGATTCCTGTGCATAGTAACTTCCATCAATTCATGCCATAGCATTGCTCTGTCATTTATTATGGACTTGCTTACTTGTGATGTTCATCATATGCAAGTTGACTTGAAAATTCAACACTAAGAATTTTCTTTCCAATACTATTCTGCTATGACCTCATCTATTTAATGCGGTCTGCATTGCCTATTTTGCACAAAATACTTTTCACCTGCTTAAATCATAGAATGCCGTTATTATCAAACACAGGGAGGCATGTTTAGAATGCCTTGCGCTTAGAAGCTAAATATTTTGACGGGGCATTGAAGCAAGTCATATAAATGTCCGTCAAAGCAAACGTTCAGATATCTGCAAGCAGATGGAAGTTGGATAAGTGGTCAAAGTTTCTCACAAGGAGGAGTAATATACCAAGAGGCTCAGACAGGGTCATTTGTCCCGCACCCTGCTTATCGGCTGCAACATTGAGAAAGAGCCTAACGTTAGACAGTCTTCCTACCCTTAAAAGATGTATGTTAGTAGTTGTTAACATTTGAGAGTGCTTGTTAATTTTTGAATGCAACTCTTCTTGAGAATCTGTAGAAATAGGTACACAAACCACTGGTAGGTGCAGCTGTTTGAAGGTTGAGAGTAGATCGAAGAGCTTGGTTCATGATCTCGAGCTCTTGGAGCTGATGCATGCTTTGGGCCCTCCATTGCTGAACCTGTTCCTCTCCGAAGAGTGCTGATGGTGAAACTTTGCCATCAGGATTAGCTTCAGGGCTGCCCTTTTTTTCTACCTGCCACAAAAGAAGCATTGTAATCCTCACATATATAGAATTTCCAGACTGAATGAACGTGCAACCCTTACAGCTATCAAGCACACCCTGACTACTTCCTCGGCAGTTGATCTGAAGGATCGTTAAGTTTTTGTCGATGTAAAACTTTCTCTGCCCCCTCGAATAGAGTTAAGAAGGTAGATACCCTAATTGATGGTGTTTTGTATAAACAACATCAAAGAAGTTTCTTCAAAACACAGCAAACTCCTCAAATTCCTGTAGATCCTCATCCATTTGGATGAGCAAGGACATCTAAGGGCCACAAGCTAGAAAAACAATTACATTGTGCGACTAAGGTATTGACGTACTGACCTATTCCTATGTCGACTTTCTAGTTGGACTATTAGGTTGAAGTCTTTCACTTACCTGAGCACGGAGCTCAGAATTTTCTCTCAAAAAACGTTGGTTTTCCCCTCGTAAGCGCTCCAGTAGCTGTTTCTCGTTTTCCAAGTCATCCGTGAGGCTGTCAACTTGATGTCTCAAATCATGGGCACTTTCATTCAGCTGAGAGAGGTCCTGTACCAATCTCTCGACCAGAGATAGGGATGCTGCATCCAATTTTTCCACTACTTTTGCGACCGGCTTCACCGCGTTGGCGTCGTATCCCCATGCTTGTAGCCTTGCGATTAGCCAGGCCTGACTTGCTCGATGTGCCTTCGACGACATCGCTGTCAATTAATTGAAATAAGGTGGATGTCAAGCGTCCTTGTAACTTGGAGGCAGATTACAAGATCAGAGAATTCCGCAATGAATCATCATCGTCACCCCCCTATCCCGTGTATCTGACGCACAAACCACGTCTAAGTAAAGGAAATGGACATCTCCATTTGTCATGATTGTACGAATTGAGCTTGAATAACATTGCAAAAGAGGTAAATGACGCTCGTTAAATTTTTTAAAGCAAAGAACATATAGAGCTAGAGAGAACCGAGAACTTTCAGACCTAAGAAAACATGTGCATGCATGCAGACCTGGACTTTTCTAAGCAGTGCACATGGGGCCTACTAGTAGCAATCAAATTAGGAACTAGGGATTTCCACATGTGGCTCCAAGAACACACCTATAGGTAGAAGTGTTGATGATCACACTTTGTAACATCGCGACATTATTATCATTGAGCAGGAAGTCTATCAACAGATAATGCTAGAAGAGTAAGAAGCGCTTCCTTTTATAACAACAACAATATGCTGCTTCCAGAGTCTCCACGACGCCAACAGAGCAGTCGTGTGAGGTTACATCAAGAGGCAGGAAACGCCCACAAATCACCGCAAAAAACCTTTCTCCTCTCTGGTAATTGGTTTAAAGAACCTACTTGAAACCTGATCTACAACCATGGTGATCAGTTGTGTCGTCAAGAGGAGGAACGCCTCATCATCAGAATTATTTCCATCATAAAGCCATAGTGTACTATTCCAACAGTAGTCAGCATCATTTTCTGGCAGTTGAGGAGAAATCAAAATTCGAAGGAAGCTCCGTAAGGAAGTGTTAGCCCTGTTGCAAATGACGGTAAAGAAGAGAGGGACCAATTTCTCTGGAACCCACTGAATATCACCCTTCAAAACGGTCAATTCATCCTGGATAATTGATTTGTATCATTTCGGTGTGAAGCAACAGGTCCTATACCAGTTCTTCCTGCCACCTCCATAGAAAAGCTTCCGGCTCATCATCATTCGTCTCAGTATATTTAGGTCATCGTAAATTCTGCGTACTCCGATGAAGAAGGCCCTACGAGTCTCCAGAAACTCGGCATAAGCGGGGTATAAGGATAAGCTGCTTATAATTGTCAACCCGCTCCTCGCACCTCTTGACATACACACACATCCACATATGCAGAAGCGAAGAGACTGAAACAGCCACAGGAATCATCTCCAAGAATTCTCGCATGAGAATACATCTCCAACATAGTTTTTGAGCAATAACTACGAAGGGAAAGGAACAAGGCCATGAGCACAAGACCACAGCATCGAATTCAAGCAGTAAGGGTGACCCTCATCAACATCTACAGAAACCTCCATCATCCATCTCTGTCGTGCGTAAAGCTGCCAATTATCAAACTCCAGAAACTGGACATAAGCTCCCTATTGTCAACCCGCTCCTCGCACAAACACACATACACGTACATCCACAATTGCGGAAACGGAGACACTGAAATAGCCACAGGCATGACCTCCAAGAATTCTCGTATGAGAATGCATCTCCAACATAGTCCTTGAGCAACAATCACGAAGGAAAGGGATCCAGGCAATGAGCATTAGAGCACCAGACACATCCCGATAAAGATCAAATTCAATCTGTACGGGAAACTCTTATTAACATCTATCAAAGCCTTCATTCATCATCTCTGTCGCGCTGTTCACAGACACTCTTTCTTTCTTTCTCCAGGAAAATGACCGTAGACGGGTCTTAATTGGATGCAAGGATTAATACCACCAATGTATGCATACCCTGGTTCCTCGTTTGGTGCACAATTCAAGCTGCAGAATGCACATACTACAGCCGGTGAAAAATCCAATGTCTTGAAAAGAGAATCAAATCATTGCATCAACCGCTTTCCGCAAGAACCTTAAGGTTTGGAACATTGAGAAACGAAGGGAGAAAGAACTCAGCGCCGTTTTCCACCAAGCTCCCTCGATTGTGAGCCAATTACGGCAAATAATGTACCGTTAGAGAGGTGAGGTGAGGGCGAATCGCGTGGTATGGAAATTGCGATGGCATCCGTGCGGACGCGGAGCAGGAGGGGATCGAATGCAGGCACGAGAGGGAGGCCGAAAGAGCGCGGGAAAGGGGTTGTTGGTTTTCAACGTCCCCGGGACACTCTGGTATTCCATTCGGGACCTCGATTACAGTTGATCCCTCGTTCGAGGTGACAAGTGCGTCAATACCTAACTGGCTCCATTGTTCAGCCCAGGGCATAAAATTGACACCCTGGGGGGTGTATTTTGCTTCCTAGAGTGTCCTAGGACACCCAAATCTCAAACAAGGTGTCCCTGAGGACACCCAAAAATCCTACAAGGGTGTCCTTTTTACACCCAAAAAAAATTCAGGGTGTCCCCTGTACTTGTAGGGCCTATCAGCGTATATGTTTGACAAAGTTTTTGCAAGTTTTTCTTTTTTGACACGCAAAAACTTGCACAAAAAAAAAATGCACGTCAATTGACACGCACATTCTAGAAATTGACACGTACTGTGACTTGTGAAGAAAAAAATCACACATCAATTGACACACTAGAAATTGAAATGACATGTATTACTTGAGTACTATAAAGTGCAGCTCAAGTATCCGGAAAACATAACCCATAACAGTAGGAGAACTTCCTACACTCACTCACATACTTAAGTTCAACTTTGCTCTTGCAATTTCCTTTGTAACCGGGAGCTAGGACGGTGATAGGAGATTTCTTGATTTGAAGCTCTTCAATGCAGCTAAGCTATTTAGCCCTGTCTGTTTTTCAACAGACTTGACACTTCTTCATCGAAATGCTCATTTATGGCTTCAGAGTTTCATTGACCACTTCTGCACTAATGAAGGGAATCTTTTTGATGAGCATGGTTTAAAATCAGAGCTTCGAGGTTTTCTGGATACACTTCATATTTCATGTGGTGGTCTTAAAATGCACCAAGCTTGGATGGTTTATTCTTCCAATTTGGACTATGTTGGAAGATATCCTCATATGACAAAGTTGTGGCAAGCTGTTCTTGTAATTCCTGCTAGTACAGCTTCTTGTGAGAGGATTTTCTACTCAAAATCATATTAAATTTACTTTACGGTGTAGTTTGGTATTAGAGACTTTGGAAGCACAAATGAGAGTTGCAATGGCAAAAATCCCCATAAAGGCCATTGACTTTGAACAAGTATGGGTAAAGTGGTGTGCTATGAAAGGCCGCCGCTTGTAGGTTTGATTTGCATTGCAAGTTATGATATGTAGTGATTTTTTTTATTTTTAATTGAAATTTTGAAATGATATTATATATTTTTCAAAATTGTACCTATTTTGACAAAAAAAAAATTTAAGAGAAATTTATGAGGACACCCAAAAATTGGAGCATGGTGTCCTTGGGACACCCAAAATTTGGGACAGGGTGTCCCCTGGAAATTTGGCTAGGGTGTCAAATTTATGGCCTGGTTCAGCCCTTCCGTTGAGGGCTAGGGTGAACCAGCATCTACACTCGTACCTTCGGGGGATGAAGGCCTCGCGGATGACACTGAAAACATCATCTTTCTTTATGGGAAAGCCCCCCGACATTTTTTGTGCACCCGACTGAAAATTGCTGCCCGCCCGCCCGATTTCGAAAAAACTAGTGTACTTGCATTTTTGAAGGCTACTTGTCCACAAATCCCATATTGAGTGCACTTCATTTTCAAGGTCTCAAATCCAATATATATGTTCACTTCCATTGAGTAAATAAGCAATTGACTAGATTTCATTTTCAAAGTGAAACCGTCAATAAAGCATGCAATTAACTTGGAAGTCAAAAACATTACAAAATCCTCATTAATACTAAGGTTATAATTTTTGTCACTTACAATTGAAAGGGACCTTGTCATTCTAAAATGAAACTAAAATTCATGATTTATTTATTTTATTTTTAATATAATATAATATATTTTTAATATAGTATATACTATAGTATAATAGTATAATATATATAATATTAATTTCTGGTTAATCCTAATGAATCGTATTCAAGCTTAATTAATTTGGTAAGCATATTTTCTGATTTAATTGGGTTTAATTAGGATTAATCAAAAATATATTAGACTTAGTTGCATTCAATCTTACTTAACTAGTTTAAATGCATATGGAAACTTTGTGATAGTAGAAGGTATTAACTATATTATATTAAAATATTAAAAATAAAATAAATAAATCATGAATTTTAGTTTCATTTTAGAATGACAAGGTCCCTTTCAATTGTAAGTGACAAAAATTATAACCTTAGTATTAATGAGGATTTTGTAATGTTTTTGACTTCCAAGTTAATTGCATGCTTTATTGAAGGTTTCACTTTGAAAATGAAATCTAGTCAATTGCTTATTTACTCAATGGAAGTGAACATATATATTGGATTTGAGACCTTGAAAATGAAGTGCACTCAATAGGGGATTTGTGGACAAGTAGCCTTCAAAAATGCAAGTACACTAGTTTTTTCGAAATCGGGCGGGCGGGCAGCAGTTTTCGGTCGGGTGCACAAAAAAGGTCGGGGTCTTTCCCATAAAGAAGGATGACGTTTTCAATGTCATCCACGAGGCCTTCATCCCCCGAAGGTACGAGTGTAGGTGCTGGTTCACCCTAGCCTCCGTTGAGGACCTAACCTATTTTTCCATAGAACATGTCATTGCATTCTTAAATATTTAAATTTATTTATTAGGTATTTTACTTATTTTTACTTATTTACTTATTTATCGAGAAGAAGTCTATGGGCGATGAAAGCAGCTTCTAGCTTCTGGTGAGGCCACGTTGCCTGTGCTTTCTCGACCATCGGATTTGACCGATGTAACCCTCCTCCCTTGATCTCCTCCGTTCCTGCCACCACTCATCCACTGCTTTAGATATAGAGGAAACCTACAATGAGGGTGTCCAAAATTGTCAGCCATCAATGGCAATATGTAGAGCAAACGATTTGAGGATGGGTATGGGACATTAATTTATATCCACAAGTGCAACAGGACAGGCCGGCATGGACGCAAACTAGTGTGAAACTAATGTAAATGGACTTAAAAGTGACACTCTTTTTTATGAGTCAACTTTTGTAGGATACTTAATCTATGCATTTAGTGAGAGATGATTAGGATATATAATTGAAGATGTTGATGTTATTAGCCATTTTTTTCATGGTTTTTAGAGATCGTATGAATATCTTAACCAATATCATGGTGAGTATTTTTTGGTTAAATATTCATATAGGTCTCTCGGTCCAATTGTAATATTGAGCTTAGAATAGTTAATAAATGTCGAGGATGCAACCAACTTCTTTAACATGTGTATTCTCTTATGTTTGTACTTAGATCCACATCTAATCATACACCACTCAAATGTAGATGTTCGATTAAGCAAAATGGGCATGACTTGTGTTAGACTTTGTGGTTTAACTTTCCGTTCGCATTCATTACCAAAGACTATTGTTGAGCAACTCACAACCAATTGTCTTTATTTGTATAAGATTACACTGCTCAAGAGATCAATTCCAAAATTGCACCCTATGTCTGAGGTGAGTGCGGATTGGGAGAAGGAGGGGTGTCACGAAGTTGCACATAGAAAAGCATGTGAGACCAATGATAGCACGGGTCTAAATCATGGTGGCCAAATTTTAAAATTTGCATAGAAATATGATGGCATGTATGGATTAGCGTCAATTTAAGTCAAATACACAATAAATTGATAAACGGTGCAGTTTATAAACAAGATAGAGTCTATAAAATAAATACATAGTGTTAATAAGGCCTTGAAAAATGCCTCAAAGTCCCGTTTCATCCACTAATAGGGTGCCATGTTATTCAAGAAATTTAGATAAATAACCCATCTTTGATTAACCCTTGTCCGCACATAGTTTACACAAGTATATAGCTTATGATCCCCCAGGGCATCATGGTCACAATTCTTATGCTTGACATAAAATGGTCATATAGGTCCAACTACCGAGTGTGTTGACCATTAAGCCTAGAATGATCACATGTATTTTGAGGGCGGAGCCTATTTCCAACACCCACCACGTTACATAGTTCTCTCAGGAGAACCTTGGGAGGGTGGAACCCTAGGTACCACCACCTTATCATAAGGTAGACATCCTTTATTCAATTATTTTTCTTATTAGGGCACCCAAATTTGAGTGTTAGAGCATCCTCAGTCGGTCTAGGTAAAGCTCACTGCAAACCAAGACCTATCTTGCTTAAAATTGCTCAAAATTTAGAGGGAGTGCACCAAATCTTGCTTAAAATGGACAGATCCTCCCACACTCCCTCTAAATGTCAAAAATTTGGAGGGAGTGTGGGAGGATCTTTCCATTTTAAAGCAAGATTTGGTGCACTCCCTCTAAATTTTGAAAATGTGGTGTTTTCAATGAGGGATTTCACCTACGTCAAATTTTTACAATTCTTTTTTCTTGAGAAATATCTCACGTTTATTTAGGTGTGCTTCTAATGATGGTAATTTCAGTTTCTAATTTTAGGTCAGTCAAAAGATAGGTTTTGGTTTGCAGTGAGCTTTACCTAGACCGACTGAGGATGCTCTTATGAGGTTTTCGTGTGGCTTCAACAACACATGCCAAAAGGCATCACATATTCAGAACATATACACCACATGCTTAAACCATGATTCCCATACTAAGCTCAATAAGAATTGAAGAGGGGGGGTCTATATGACCACTTAATGAGCACAAGAATCTTCACTTTGATAATGAATAAAACCATTCATACAAACTCCATAATTTATGAGGAAAGTTTCTACAACCTTGATTTGGAATTGCTAATCATCTCGTGTTTCATATCATAGGATAAGTGGGCAAGTGGGAAAAAGTAACCATTCAAGACCCATCTACCCTACGCTTGATTCTAACAATACACTAAATCACTCCGTGTGCCCTGGGCTAGATCACATCGTCATTCGGGTGGGCCCCGCCCCTCCCTCACTGCCCGGTCTTCCTGCCTGCACATGTGTGGGAACTCTTCCTTGTTGGGAACCAATGTGACAATACCCGGTCAAAATTGCGTATATTCAAGTTGACATCACTTTCATTATTCCCAAGCTGGGTATTGACATGGTGGAGTTCATTCACATGTCAAAGGAGCTTTATGGCTTAAGTGACTGGGTATTGTCACATTCGATACCAACAAGGAGGAGTTTCCATGTAGGCACGGGCAGGAAGACCGGACAATGAAGGAGGCGTGGGAGGGGCGGGCCCAACCGAATGACAATGTGATCTAGCCCAGGGCACTCCATGTACTATTCTCCCTCTTAAATATGACACGTTTGGGAAACCCAAAAAAGTCGTGTTATCGAGGTGTCATCTTCTCATAAAACAAAATGACAAATGGCGTAAAGTTGTTGTATTATCGAGGGAATACGAAAACATAAGTAATATGAGCTTGAAATACATATACAACGAGTTTTCGCAATATAGATGGTATGAAATAATAATCTATAACTCCAAACAAATACAAATATTCTCAAGAACTCTTGAAATAGAAATCCAAAGCTCTATGGTGTTGTAGGCCACTCTGACCCTAACCGTGTCCATTATACGCTAGTAACCCTAATGATCATTAAGTTCCCAAGTAGTTCCCCAGTGAAAATGGATGTATTTTAAATGTACATAACATAGATGAAAAGAATTTTAGCATGAAGTACCTCTTGAACATGACAAAACGGAGATTCTAAATGTCGCATTATTGAGTGTCGTGGTTGTATAAAAGAGGGAGTTTTGAGCCTAAAAAGTTGGGTCTTGCAAAAATGTGTTGTAATATCGAGGGTGTCGTATAAACGAGTGTTTGTATTAACAAGGTTTCGGTTTGACTCCGGCCGGCACCGGGAATCCCTCTTGGTATTGCAGGCTCCACCGACAGACCGCCTACCTTATTATTTCCTGGGGCCTTGGAACCATATTAAAGCACAATTAAAATAGAGTCTTGGAACCAAATTAAAGCACAATCAGAACAAAGTTTTGGAGCCAAATTAAGCACAATTTTTAAATGAAGTTTATTGACAAACCCGCCACCAGAGTTCGCGAAGTTTTTGAAGCCTTAGGGCCACTTCACACATGAGCCAAGAGCCGTGACCTTGTAATGGTGAGGACCCTTGACTCTCATCCAAAGGCCGTACCATGGGTGTTGGGAAAGCCATTTTATGTAGTCTTGGGCCCTCAAGCATAGTGTGAAGTGAGAATGAACCATGTTGCGGGACCATTGCATATTTTGTTGGCGGAAAAAGAGGGGAGGATTTGGTTTAATATAATATGTCTCCAAATTTATCAATTTAAGATAACTACTTGGTGGTGTTTGTCTGTCCTGGAATCTATCTTGGAATCTGCCATGCAGTCTGTCCTGAAATCTGTCCTGCTGGGAAAAATATTAAAAAAGTCATGGTCTCCCGGAATTTGCGTCAAGCCCACCTCTTGGAGGTGGGTCTGACGCAAATTCCGGTAGACCATGCACCCTTATCCACAACTAGCCATGTAGGACTCCATGTAGACTTTTCATCCACGAACTTTTCTTTGGGCCTTTAGGCCTTCACCTCCTAGTGTGAAGTGAACTTGGACGGTCTCCGCCTTTTCGACCAATGAGAGCTCTTACATTGCCATGGTCAAGGGCCTTCAGCCTTGTGTGTAAAGTGGCCCTTAGTGGCTAATTGCCGGTAGTTGCTACGAAGGGTCGGATTTTTTCCAATTTACATCGGCAAGAGCCGGTCTTTTGTAAAATCAATTGGCCAATTGCCTATATTTTCATATTTTCATTGGCCAATATCCGATTAAATGGAATTCATATTGGCACTAATTGTTTAAAAAATGTATGAAAAGTCATTAGAAATCATTTCTTAGTACAAAATCTTGAATAAGTGAAAAGAAAGGCATGTTCAAAACTTTAAATTTGAAGAGTTAATATCCTTGGCAGGAATTGAACCTAGCAATGCCTTCACTGCTTGAAGGCCAAGGGTCCCCCAATTCTTCATAGAAGCAATTGGATTTGGTCATGGAAAGGTTGCATAATTCAAAAAGTTTAAGGTTTAGGGTACTTCCTCAAGTGCATCATCAGATGCCCCAAACAAATAGCGCTCAAGATGCTTCCGGCTGAAATCCAGTAACTCACAAGAAGAATCGGCTACATTTCCAGGACATTTTCTGGTCCATCGACTAATTGCCGGAGGATTGAAATTACAGTCATATTGCCATCCGATGGTTGGAAATTTGGACTGGCCATGAGGGGAAATCCATTGGCTGATGATGAACTAGCCGTCGGTTTTCCCCGAACATAGCCCGCCACCCAACCGGGGCCAACGAAAACCATCATGAGGTGTCCGGGTAGATTTGTGGTCAAAATCCTAGTGTTTCCAAGTCCAATTGGTTACATGTTGTGATTTTTTTGATTTTTTTGGAAGTTTTGAACTTCAACCGGTTCATTTTGAAACTACATTGATTATCCCAATTAGTGCATGTTACTTATACGGAGTTACGCAATGCTATAACTATTTGATGAGAACGTAATATTTTACCAAGCAAAGTCATTCATGTTCTATAATGTCCGAGACGTTATAGCATTGCATAACTTTGAATGCTAACACGCACTAATCGGGATCATCACTCTAGCAGTTGGTTCTCCCTGTTCATTGTCATCATGTTGTAAGTTAACAGAACTTCTCACAACTAAAATGTGGAATTTTGAGTTAATGTAACTATGAAATAGTATTATAGCCGCCACGTAGTTAAGGTTGCAACATCTATAACCGATAAAATATGAGAATTTGCATATGTTTAGGAGGAGAAATAGTGGGGAATTGTTTTTCTTGCAAAGAGAAACGATTTCTAAGGAGACTACAAAAAATTAATTAAAACATCTTCATGAATTTGGAAATTGATATAAATTTTGAAGCGGTAAAGTTACGGTAACACATGGTCGATCTATAAGTTATCCCATAACCGCTCATCTAAATGCTAATGCTTGGCTGCAACAATTGTAAAAACTCTTATGAGGGTAATCAATTAGAAGCTGACACCACATAACCCTTACCTCCGTTCGCCTAAAACATGTAGATCATATCCATGTCGGCATTACATGACCCTAGTGAGTGGTTTAACAAACATAGTCGACTACAGATGCCTTGACCTTAAACCCCACAAATGGTGGTTTCTTTGTTGTTGAAGCATGGTATATGGTAGACATAACCATTTCCAATATCCACCCCAAACTCTATTCATAGAGTCCCCTAAAGCCGTGAAGTTTCACACGTGTGGCCGTCATTCTATAATTCGGGATGTTGGAAATAGGTACCATGTATATTCCAATTAGTGTGTGTTATTATTTGGAGTTACACAATGCAATGAAGTTTTACTTAGGAGTTCAAATTTCACTAATGAAAGTTCAACAAGTTGTTCAGATATTATAGAAGACAAATGATTTTGCTTGATAAAATATTACATTCTCATTAAATAATCATAGCATCGCGTGACTCCAAATAGTAACACGCACTAATGGGATAATCAGTGTAGTCACCAAGTGAGAGAGGAAATATAGTTGTTGAGGAGTTTAGTGTGATGGAAAAAGTGAGTCAAAGAGAGACGAATTTGGGTCTCTTGAAGAAGGCACTTTGTATACTCAAGTTTTTGTCTACCAATTATCACAAATAGGTCATCTTGAGTTGTGATTATGGGTTGGGAGAGAATTATGCCTTTGAAGAATTGTTATAATTCATTACTTCAAAAGAAATTGTGATTTTTTGGTTTAAAATTCATGTTATCAATTTGTAGGCATGTAAAAAATCACTCCATGATCGCACGTGTACCACACTTTAGCAAAATTGCTAAAGTCATCAGAAATGGGTATGTCTACCTCAACAGTACAAACAAATTAACCATCCCAGTGCATCAAGAGACCGCACGAAACAGTCCTAATATTGTTGGCCACATAGTTTTTTCTAGAGCCCACACTGATTCTCATAATAAGAATTATGTGGTCACATTAACTTTCAATCCACACTAAATTTCTAGTAGAAAATTAATATGGACCACATTAATTTATTTTCTTAAAAAAATTTAATGCGAGTAATTATTTTAGTTTGTGCTATTTTTTTCCTATAATTAATATTCAATGTGTTAGTCGACAATCTTCACAAGACTTAGGGGAAGAACCAAAGATCTCACACCCACATTACATTCACCCTGAATAGAAAATTAGTGTTGCCCAAGCTAATTATTTTCATGCTAATTTTTCAACTACGCGAATAGGACTAATTAGCGTAACTTACAAACAAGCTATTGCCAAAAGAAATCAAAATTTTAAAATGAAGAAGTGTTTTTCTTTAAGAAATAAACAGGGGTATGGGGGAGGTGCCTTGACTTTAACGGCTCAACTTTAATAGGCATAGGACTACACTACACCACACCAATTACGGTAAATGTTCCGGCCTCATTATTGAACACAAAGTGTAGCAGGGTTTAAAATGTTGGTCCATGCAATTTACTAATTGGAAATATTTAATATTATAGGTCCACGTTGTACATTATAATTTTCCTATTGGGTTGCAAATAGTTTGTATCTAAAAAGGATTCCAACTTCACTAAAAGAGCTAGGAATATCATAGGGGGCATGACAAGTGTAACTAAGGTTGCAGACTACATCTTGCCCCAGGCTAGATCACATCTTCATTCAATTAGGCCATGCCCCTCTCTCGCCTCTTTCACTATCTGGTCTTCCTTCCCGCACCTGTATGGGAACTCCTACCCGTTGGGAACCAATGTGACAATACCCAATCACTTAAGTCATTAAGCTCCTTTGGCATGCGAAGGAACTCCATCAATTAACTTGGGAATAATGAAAGTGATGTCAACTTGAACATTTGTAAATTTGAACGGGTATTGTCACATTGATTTCCAACGAGGAAGAGTTCCCAGGCATATGTGGGCAGGAAGACCGAGCAGTGAAGGAGGCGTGGGAGGGGCGGGGCCCAGCCGAATGACGATGTGTTCTAGCCTGGGGCCTACATCTTGCACTCCTAGTACTGTGGTCCACTATATTTTTGACACATCATCATAATGTTGGTCAATGTAACTTTTTTTGACCCATGTCATTTTTGAGTCCATGGTATCGTATGTTCACTAAGAATTTGCTTGGGTAGGTCACTTAGTGCATTTTCAAAATGATGTGCAACCCCGTAATACAGGATGGATTCAATTTATTTGACATAAATTTTTTAAAAGACTTCCACATAATTTAGAGGCCATGAAAAGTGTATTATCCCATTACAAGTAATGTAGATAGACTTTAATTGTGGACCATTCAATTTTTTATTATTAATATAGGAGTTCAAGATAAGGACCCTAGGATTTATGTCAATTAGGCATAATTCTGCATACATGCTTCATGATATTTGGATGAAAATTGCAACATCATATTCCCAAAAAGGATAGGAATTTCCGTTTGTTACTGGTCATCTTCCTCGTCCGCAATCCTGCACTCTTGTTTGCCAACACCTAGGGTTTCAGTTTCACTTTGTTGAGACCACACTAAATATGATATTTAGTGTCACCAATTCTAATTGTCTTGATCAATACTAATTGTAAAATTGTGGTATCGTGTCACCAACACTAAATGTTAACCCAACACTATTTATCATCCCTTGTAACAAATTTGGGGGTTTATAGATTTACAGTGTTGCAATTATTGTCATTCACCAAGTGATATTTCATCCAAATTTCGTTCGTCCATGAAAATATTACATCACAAGTTGTTGACAAGAGAGAATAGGGTTTTGGCCAATGGATGAACTCATCCATCATCGATGACAATATTTTGTTCACGTATTCATAAGAAGTGTCATCCGAAAAAGTTACCATAATGACATTAAATATTGTAAGACACTAAATTTCATATTTAGTGTGGTGTTCTTTGGTTTTTTTCTCTATTTTTTTTTTAAGGTTTACAAAACAAGGGAAGCAGAGAGAAGTATATAGGTTAACAACACATTGTGGGATGGGTCTAGAATACCATGGAGTGGGTGTTGTGTTTATGAACACAAGTTCATTATTGTTGTGTTTCCACCCTAAGCCTCTTTTTGTGATGCATGATGTTATTGTGATATTATACCCTAGCAAATTTGCATACTTGTAAGTACACTAAGTGTGATATTTAGTGTCACTTACTATTTGGAATTACGCAATGTATATCTATTTATTTAATATCTCATATTTTCACCAACAAATGTTAAATTGATTGTTTAAACACTATAGAACATCAAAAACTTTACTTGGTAAAAAATTACATCAATGTTAAAAAGACATAGCACCGTGTAAATCCAAATAGTAAGTGACACTAAACATCATAAATAGTGTAGTTCTTAAATTATGCTTAATTTCTTGTTGCAAATCTTTCATGTTATGCTCTTGGAATGATTTCGTTCATGTTGTCATAGTTGTGTCTTTCTAAAGTGTTGCATTTGTATAGTTTACCAATGGTGTCATATGAATCAACCTTTTTATTGCCATGGGTTTTCTTTTTGCGCCACTTTTCCAATGTATATGCTTTTGAATTTTTTTTAATTACAAAAAATCTAGACTACCAAAAAATGCAATAACATTTGCAACATAACTAATGATGGGATGGAATAAAATAAGTCCATTTTGAGAATTAAGTAATTTTAGGGAGCTTGTAAATCATGTTGTCAAGGTAAATAGCCCTCACACAAATACTCATCAGACGCACGTGGTGCACAAAATCCCTATAGAGTAACCTATCCAAGGGAATTTGGAATTGATGTTTCCTTAACATAGCATGAAATACTATGGGTTGGGAATTATATGAGTAGTATAATATGAATGTTATACTATATACACCATTATATAAGAAAGCATACCTTTCACACCTTCACTACAAGCTAAAAGTTAGTGTATATAGTTAGGGTTCCCATGGTAAACACACATTATTTACCATAACATTGTAGTGAAAAAATAGTTTGGAACTTCTTTAAACCGTAAAGTATTATTGCATCAAAAAGAATAAGAATAAGGTCATGACCAAATAACCACTTTGAACCAATAAGAAATGTTGTTTCAATTATTCAAAGCTATAAAGGTGCCCAAAATCGGTTGGTTGTAAGGCTTGAGAGCATAGTGCAAGGGATACTTTGAATCAGTGGAAAGCAAGGGTTGTGAATTGCAATGGCCTAGACTTCAAGTGAAGGTAACTAGACCTTCATAACATTACTCATTGTACAACTCCCATTTCATGGGTTTTGGGAATATGATAGTGAGATGCTTGAAAAGTTGCATAGGGAGACTTAGATTCATATTGATCTCCCAACATCTCTCACATAATAATATTTTGAGGGTCCATGTTGATGAGTAATGTTATGTTCAAATTGAATCATCACGCGCATTTCCCAGGGAGTGCACTGTTCAAGTACTGTATTTATACACGTGGGTGCACAAAAGGGGTATTATTTAAAACAAGCATGTACAAAATGTACGTACAAGAGACATATTGCTATTAAGCAAGAAGTAGATATACATGAGGCTATAGAAAAATATATGTAAAGTACGCATTTACGCGTTTACGCGTTCAAGTCAAACCTGGACCAAGAATCATGTGTTTTTTCATCCACTAAGTAACGACTTTATAACTAAAAATCCATGATTTGATATTATACATATAATAGGGCCATATTTTTGCATTTCCAAACATTTGTACACATGTTATATACAATTTCTGTATTTGTTTTTGGACCCTTGTGTATGTATGGAAATGTATTTTGAAGCAATGAGATTTGTAAGTATATTGCTTGATTTTAGCAAAAATAAAATGTATACAGGGGTATTTTAATAAGGGGCATGCACGCACGTGATGCTTGGTTTTAATGAATAGTGCACTCCCTGAGGCGCATTTGGTATTATAAGCACCTTCACCTTCCATTTCCTTTGCAAGTTCGAGCATGTGCTCAAGCTTGCAAAGGATCAGGCTAGCGCATGGCATCTTTTAAGGCTTGTAAGCGGATTGTCTATTTGTTTCACTCAAGAGATGGCATGCACTTATCTTTTGATTTCATGATTCTAGTTATTCAAACTTTTGTGCATCCACGATGCATCATACTAATGCATTTACAAATGGATGAGTTGACTACATTGAGCATCACGGTGATGCTCAATGTTAGTGTACACAAAGCAACTCAAAATCTACCACTGAAGTTGGTACAAAAGCTAAAACATTTGGTCTATGAAGTGTATAGATTGCTAGCACATAAAGGTATACAATTGCCCAAAGTCTTGAGCATATCCTTGATTTCGAATCCAAATTCAATGATCTAGGATCCCCTAGTTGTTTTTCATTTTATACAACACCTATGATTCATGGTTCATTACGATCAAATTGTAAGTCATTATCCTTTTTTGAAGCCCTACATCATTTATAAAGGTAGACTATACATATATAGGATGCTTGGTTAACCTTTTCCATTTATAAAGTTAACCTCACATGGATAAATGACACCTATGGCATTTCTATATACGTGTACGTATCTCTAACCTAGTCACAATTGAAGTACATCTTTGCTTCCCTTCCAGTTACCTATCATATAATCCATATTCGTATAATAACCTTATAAGCCTTGATTTTTACTTCCCGATAACTTTTGTATGAAGTTACATCTATGTGCTTACCACACTAATTATCCCAATTAGTGAGGGACGGCTAATAGTGTGTGTGAAAAATTAGTGAAGGGTGATACTACATTTCTTCACACTATGAAACGAGTGCCACCAAAAGGTCTAGGAAGCACGGTTCATCTCAACACTATTCACAAAAATATTGTTCATAGCAACACTATTCACTAAACAGACCAACATTATTCATTGACAAACATGCGTTTGCATATAAATTGTCTTTGTTGCTCTACAATCATGATAGAGCACGCATGAATTTTTTTCTTGAAACATATGGCAAATGAGCATGTAGTCGTGAATTTAGTATCACTTGGTAAAAAAAATTAGTCCTCACTAGTTTTGTGACTTGGCAAAATAGTGTGTGTTTCGGGAATTTTTACCACACACACTAATTGGGATAATCAATGTACTTTATTCATGTAATGCAACATTCTCTTAACAAACATGCTTAATAAAATGGAAATGGAGAAAATGGAGGCACTGACAACTGACATTAACTTCAGTTTGCTTCTTTATGACTTTTGCTCCCTTACAATATCCTTACACCTCTCTCTAACCCAGGAAGTGCACTAGATTTTCGTACATGTAGCACGTGGGTGCATAGAAGAGGTATTAATTGTGACTATGGTTTACAAAACATACATAGGGCCGGGGTACTAAGTTTATTGGAATACATATATATTATTATGCTCTACAGAAATTTGGACCCGTACGTAAATTTACAACCATGGCATACGTATATAGAAGATTAGAGAAACTTAGGCAAGGCTTAAGCTAGAGATAATCATCTAACATCTCCATATCTAATCCAATCTATGGATGGTTCATACACCATCGCCGCACATCATTAAAGCCTAAACATTGTTGTCTTGAGAGGATATACACTAGGATGCCTCGGAAAGTACCACAAAAGGTGGGTAGAGTATAGGGGTCCAATTGACGTCAAGAACCGACCTTTGAATATAGAAACAAGGTTGTGTTGGTATCAAAAGTCAAAGTGGCATAGTGTGGACTTATGTTTTCACCGACCACATCATGGTAGGAACTCAGTTGTATGAGTTACATCCATTGGATGAAAGATTCTACCATGAGTACATTTAACATTAATAAAGTATTTTTGTGTTAAAATATTGGAGGCCCATTTTTATTTTTACTTTTTGGGGGATACATGTGATATGTTCTTTTAGTGAAGGATGCATCCCCTAGTCTCTAAACCTTGTTCAACCTAAAAACAAGGTTTCCACACATGTTGTATGCACTTTTCTTCTTGTGCTCATATCGAGGTGACAAAGAATAGATCAACATTTCTTGCGCCACCCAAGTTCGCATCGACCAACAAAGACTAAGTATGTCAACAAAGCCCAACCAAAGTCAAGCTAAAATATGTGGGCTTTGTGTCATCACTCTTTATTAATTGGACACCCACATTCGAGTGGTATATGACAACACTTGTAATCGAGAATGGACACCTAAAAGGCACATGTTACAATGAAATTAGATTGCTTGCTCAAAACTAAACACCCTTCTACGTCCAATAATAAACACCATTGAGAGAGAAAGAGAGAGAACCTTACGTGATCGTGTAGAGAGTAGGAGACTCAATGCTTAAGTTTGGACTCATACAACTATTGCAACTCTGCTCCAACTTTGAAACCATGAGAGGCTATATATGATCATTTGATGAACACAAGTTTCTTCACTTTGATAATGAACAACATATTCATATGAGGTCCAAAACATTCGAAAAAAAAGTGACTATGGCCTTGATTTGGAGTTGCTAACCATCTTGTACCAATCGTGTGTTCCATATCCTACGAGGGAGTGGGCTAGTTGGAATAAGAAAAAGAAAAAGGAAAAGAAAGTAACCATTTAAGACCAGCTACCTTAGTAATATGTCTAGTCATCTTTGCTAGGTACCAAAAGTATCCCAAACAGGATTTCTCGGGGAAGATGCGGCATTCACAATATCTTTCGTAACAACTTCCGGCACATGTGAGTTTGACTTTTACGGATTAAAAAGATGCTTGGATGTCAAAATTAGAAAATGGCCTTTTAATAAGAGTTGACTTCACACTCATCTACAAGATGCTTCAATGTCAAAATTAGAAATGGCCATTTAAGAAGAGTTGACTTCACACTTATCTAGGTTCCCGATCGATGGGAGCACCAAAAAAGCAATTTTCTTAGCTAGGCACTCAAGTCCCAAAAGTCTCCTACGAAAGTCTCACTCTTCACATTTACAAACAAATTCCGCTACTTGTAGCTCACATATATGTAGACGTCGCCAAACTCCTCTATAAGCTTATGTAGTAGGCTCCTAATTGGTTCAACACATGTGTATGTGGGATGCTTTTTATAAGGTCATCAAAGCAACGTTGTGGGCACACACTTCTTATCCACAAATTTTGAAGTTGCGGACAAAAATATGAGCAATTTGTGATGTTAGTCGGTTGAATATCGACTACAGATTTGCTCGCATGAGAGGAAAGTCAACCATCTAATGTTGTTCACTTTGTGCGTTCCTATGATGTAACCGTATCAAGATCAAAGATTGTGACTAGACATTTTCGTAATCTACATCTAAGTCAAATGGGGGGTACTAATACCCTAGTCACGGAGTCATAAACATTTCTAGGCCCGTATAGGTTTTTATCGAGACCGCTTGACATGGTTCTCATCTTGCTAGGGGCCATTCACGGTTGGGGTACTACTTTTGGGACAAAGGACTTAAGGACTTTGTCGCATTGATCGTGGTTTTTATCATGATTTACTATTATTTGATCAATAAATTTTACATAAATAAGTAGATAGTTCATAAGCTTTATCAAGAAAGATTTTTATTATTATTTAATAATCACCCTAAACCCTAGGCCACATCAGTGGCATTTTTTTGCTATTTAGGTGTGCATTGGTGGTCAATTATTTCTTGTTATGTATCTTGGTACCTTGGTAAAAGTGTCATGTGTCCATTCATATAAATTTTTTTGTCCAATTCTAATACTAGACGTTTCTTTTACGTGCGGCCGTGAGTATATGTATATTTGGACATGTTTGGTGCCGTATGTAAAGTTGGGCAATTGCTATTCAATACATATTTGGTTCTATTGGTACACACTTGAACGATGAGTGTGAGGAAAAAATTTGGGATCGTTTCGATTGATTCTTGTTGTCCTTTTCATTCCTTGATCCTAAGGTGAACAATTAAGACAACACTCTTGAATGTCCTTTAAGGAATCAAAAGGATATCTTAGATGACCCTATTCCTTCTAAATTAACTTTGTCAGTGTACTCGATATGGAGTATGAAATGTAGGTATGATCCAAAATATGCTTCACAATACAAATCTAAGCATACCAAGCATGTGAAGTTATCCAAAAAAATCCGTTTTCCGTTAGACGGCCAAAAGTAGTACCCCAACCCTGAATGGCCCTGCTAACATCATGTTCTCATCTCCGCTTAACATGGTCTGAGATGACCCTAAACTATTTGGTGATAGTGGAGAGGTACCCATTTCCGAATGGAGTGATTGGCGGTTCGATTCCCACTGTGAAATCTTCTCTCTACTTGATGGGGAAATTAACTAGCTAAGTAGGTAGGGAGCCAAGAGCCCACCCGTTGCAAAGTTGGTAGTAAACCCCACCCTGCATCAAGAGGATTCTTGAGCGGGGTAGAGTCAACGGGTCTCAAGTCAGATTGCCTGACATTGGTTATTTACTTACGATGGCCACAAATCCTTAACCTTCCACTCATGTCAAGATTCATGTCTTTCATGTGAGTTTAAAGGTTTCACTTTTTTTTTAAATATCTATTTCTCACATATTTGACCCCAAAATTAACAACAAAGATCCCAAATAAACTTGATCATATTAAGTTGAAATGAATCAACGTGAACCTATAGGCGGTAAATTGATAGATGGGTAATGGTGTCTTCTTCTTCTTCTCTCTCTCTCCCCCCCCCCCCCCCAACCCACTTCTCTAGGATATGAAACTTGGTATTAGTAAAAGATGGTTAGGAAATTCAAATTGAAGCCATGGTGTCTTTCCTCATAAATTGAAGCTCATATAAATATCTTGATCATCATTAATGCGAAGATTCTCATGCTCATCAAATGGTCACATAAGCCCCCCGCCCCCTTTTCCACTAGTTAGATTGACTATTGAGCATAGAAATGTTATCATATTATATTATGATCACGTAGTCCAATCTCTTTTAAACACATGTCTTTTATTTTTATTTTTATATACATGCCTTTGAAACACATGTCTTTTACTTTGAGAACCACACCTAACCACTCCCTCCCTCCCTCCCAAAATGATTGTCCTACTTCCCGGATTTTTTGTCCCAAAATGATTGTCCGGTTTACCTACCCGGCTAGAAATTTGAGGTTTGAAGTCAAATATTTTCGCACCAAACTTTCTACATCAAAAAGTCTTTCATCGCTGCAACTTCGTGACATTTTGGAGTAGTTGTTGTTTTTTTATTTTAAGAGTCATACTTACAACTTGGTCAATGGTCAGCGGGCCTTGATCGCGCCAAAGTAAGAAACACGGACAATAGGTTTTGGGATGGAGGGAGCACCACTCAAATATGGGCATCATCTTATTTAAGATACGTAACCAAATTAAGCACGTCTACATTAGATTTGTATTGGACCCCTTGCATGAATGACACAAATCCTAAGTTTTCCAAACTTTATTAAAGGTAGATGTGTCTAGTAATTCGGTGACTCACATTAATCAAGCACTTGTATTTAATTGGTATGTGGTTTGGTGTGGCTCCACGAACATATACCCAAAAGAATATGTGTTTGAAAGAGATTAGACTATAAGCACAAATTATGCGAAACACTTTGAGTTCAATAATCAACAAATGGCCGCTATATGACCTATATGACCACTTCATGAACACAAGAATCTCCACATTAACAATGACTACGATATTCACATATGAGCTCCAAAAACTACAAGGAATTTGACTACGGCCTTGATTTAGATTTACCAACCACCTCACAATGATCGTGTGTTTCACATTCTACAAGAAGTGGGGTAGTCGGAAAAAATAACCATTCAAAACCCATCTACCTTATGCTCGAATCAAACTAACCATTTTAAGTTCAATAACAACATAATAGGGCAAACCTTTATGACCATTTAATGAGCACAATTGACAATGAATAAGACATTCATACGAGCTCCAAACATAACAAGGAACTTGACTATGGCCTCAAGTTATACTCGCTAACCATCTCATGATGATTGTGTGTTTCATATCCTAGGAGAAGTTGGATTAGTCGGGGATCTACCTTATGCTCAAATCTTGCTAACCAATTCAAGTTCAATAATCAACATAACCGGGCAGACCTTTATGACCATTTAATGAGCACAATTGACAATGAATAAGACATTCATACGAGCTCCAAACATAATGAGGAACTTGACTACGGCCTCAATTTATACTTGCTAACCATCTCGTAATGATTGTGTGTTTCATATTCTAAGAGAAGTTGGATTAGTCGGGGGAAAAAGTAACCATTTTAAGTTCAATAATCAACAAAATGGAGCAGACCTTTATGACCATTCAATGAGCACAATTTGACAATGAATAAGACATTCATACGAGCTCCAAACATGATAATGAGGAACTTGACTACGGCCTCAAGTTATACTCACTAACCATCTCGTAACGATTGTGTGTTTCATATCCTAGGAGAAGTTGGATTAATCGTGGGAATAAGTAACCATTTTAAGTTCAATAATGGAGCAGACCTTCATGACCATTTAATAAGCACAATTTGACAATGAATAAGACATTCATACGAGCTCCGAACATAACGAGACTTGACTACGGCCTCAATTTATGCTTGCTAACCATCTCATCACAACTGTGTGTTTCATATCCTAGGAGAAGTTCGATTAGTCGGGGGAAAAAGTAACCATTTTAAGTTCAATAATCAACAAAATGGAGCAGACCTTTATGACCATTCAATGAGCACAATTTGACAATGAATAAGACATTCATACGAGCTCCAAACATAATGAGGAACTTAACTACGGCCTCGAGTTATACTCACTAACCATCTCGTAATGATTGTGTGCTTCATATCCTAAGAGAAGTTGGATTGATCAGGGGAAAAAGTAACCATTTTAAGTTCAATAATCAACAGAATGGAGCAGACCTTTACGACCATTCAATGAGCACAATTTGACAATGAATAAGACATTCATACGAGCTCCAAACATGATAATGAGGAACTTGACTACGGCCTCAAGTTATGCTTGCTAACCATCTCGTAACAATTGTGTGTTTCATATCCTAGGAGAAGTTGGATTAGTCGGGGGAAAAAGTAACCATTTTAAGTTCAATAATCAACAGAATGGAGCAGACCTTTACGACCATTCAATGAGCACAATTTGACAATGAATAAGACATTCATACGAGCTCCAAACATGATAATGAGGAACTTGACTACGGCCTCAAGTTATGCTTGCTAACCATCTCGTAACAATTGTGTGTTTCATATCCTAGGAGAAGTTGGATTAGTCGGGGGAAAAAGTAACCATTTTAAGTTCAATAATCAACAGAATGGAGCAGACCTTTACGACCATTCAATGAGCACAATTTGACAATGAATAAGACATTCATACGAACTCCAAACATGATAATGAGGAACTTGACTACGGCCTCAAGTTATGCTTGCTAACCATCTCGTAACAATTGTGTGTTTCATATCCTAGGAGAAGTTGGATTAGTCGGGGGAAAAAGTAACCATTTTAAGTTCAATAATCAACAGAATGGAGCAGACCTTTACGACCATTCAATGAGCACAATTTGACAATGAATAAGACATTCATACGAGCTCCAAACATGATAATGAGGAACTTGACTACGGCCTCAAGTTATGCTTGCTAACCATCTCGTAACAATTGTGTGTTTCATATCCTAGGAGAAGTTGGATTAGTCGGGGGAAAAAGTAACCATTTTAAGTTCAATAATCAACAGAATGGAGCAGACCTTCATGACCATTTAATGAGCACAATTTGACAATGAATAAGACATTCATACGAGCTCCAAACATGATAACGAGGAACTCGACTACGGCCTCAAGTTACGCTTGCTAACCATCTCCCTGATGATTGTGTACATGTTTCATATCCTAGGAGAAGTGGATTAGTGGGGTGGGGGTGGGGGTGATAAAGTAACCATTTAAGACCCGTCTACCTTATGGGTACGAAATGCGCGTGTCTATGATATGTACCTTACCTTATGGGTACAATGGACTGCACCAATTGGTACATTCCACGCTGTCTTTGAACCCAATTAAATAAAGAACGCGTTTGGCAGTGTCTTTATGATACCCGAAGGGGGGGGGGGGTCTAAGGGATGGGCTTGCGGATGGGGAGTTGTCAGGGTTGGGAGGGGGGCCGCATTGAAGGAAGTGGATATAAAGCCTTACATGTGTGTTAATATGCGGGAAAGGAAGGAAGCCCAAGCGAATTGGGCTTGGGCTTGCATTGGGCGTACAACCAAGGCTCGTATATAACCGAGTGCATGATGATGGGGATCATATATAGAGTGTGTGTCCGCCAACCAAATCTCTTGCTCTCCAAGCGACCCCCTCGTCGACGTAGTTTTTGTATGGGGTTATATGGTAAGGGCGTGTTTACACCATGGAACTGTGAATTTGGATCAAGGAAGATGGTCTTTTTTCATGGTCTGATTTCATGGTCTGATTTCTTAAAAGAATCGATTTACGAAGCTTTTGGGAGCTCCTCACTAGGTGTAAATCAAACGTGGACCAAGAGGAATGACCGTGCACCAAAAAATGAATGTGCTGATTGGTTTTGAAGAACATGAAATGAAATCAAGTTTGATTATTGTCTTGTCTTCTATTGTTTTCATCTTCTCTTCCCCCCCCCCCCCCAAAAAAAACTTCATTAAAATTTTATTATAATAACATTTCTCTAGGACGGGTCCTTGTTTTTTTTTCCCTACTAGAGCACCTTTTTGCCTCTTCCACCGCGAAAAACCATTGGACCGTGTCAGTGGATAAGGTAGGCCTTAAAATATGTCTTTTGGGGACCTCGAACTTCATGGCCACTTTGACATTTTTTTTCCTTGGTGTAAACTGAAGTGGTCCCGGGACAAGTTCAACAACTAATCACATGTTTTATAGGGCCTTGGGATGACTTCATGGTTCATGGTGTAAACAATCCCTAAGAGATTATAACAATGTGGGACCAGTATAGATGTGAATGCATGAGGGAGAGAGGAAGTTATCAGACACGAGTGAACCTCTCATCCATCCAACATACAAACTTGACCCCCTATAGGTTCATGGACCAACTCATCGCAAATGATCTTGAGTACACTGATTTGGGGCCTTGGAAGTTAATTATGGTGCACTACGTTTGTGTTTGTTGTCACACAATGCATGCATAAATCCAGACTATCTTAAAGTTTGCAATCATCTAAATGCCATGTTCATGTAGGTTGGGACATGTCAACATTTTCACATTCACTTATTTAGACAAAGTTTGGACACTCACCAAGCTTGAACCCTCTCCAACTCTATGGTACTCACACGGAGGTTTTACTTTTTTTTTTTTTTTAAACATCATAAGAGAGTGGCTTGAAGCTCATGATCAATATTATGCAAGTGGTAATGGAAAACTCCAATATTTATAGGTGTTCAAGCATGATAGAACTTGTCAACGCTCTCTTCAAGAGGGAAAGGTACACGTGGCGATCCACTAAAAAAACGTGGTGCGATAGATGATAGGAATCCATTCGGAATTTCAAAATAGAAACTATATTTTTTTTTTAAATCTTAATAAAGTACATTCCTTTTGAAAACATAACAAACATATTCCAAAAATCATAAATATATATAGAATATTCCCGATTATACGTATAACTTGTTACGGAGAACATATTCCATCACGATTTTCATACATTCCACTGAGCACACATTTATTGCTCAGATTCCACAAGTGTACTCAAAACTTCGATGGGTGTAGCACTTATGGGCATTCATAGCCTCAAAGAATGTGGCCTGTTGCTTGGCGGATAAGGACATTGAAGTCGAAAGAAGAGGGAAAACAGAGCACACTTTCATCATGGTTGAACACCATACAAATGAGTACTGACCGACCACTTATTACTTAAAAGCCGAGACCGAATCACAAGCACACATTCAACTTATGTTACCATCAAGTTGATATTAGCCTCTGTCTTACAAAGGGCCATTACACTTCGCTATTCTAGGTAAGTCAGTTTTTTTGACACCATCTGAATGTATTTCTAGTTTCATATGTCTTTTGGTTGTCTGGATGTGATGTATCAATTTTACATCTCACTTAGATCCAAAACCGACCTATACACCACTCAGATTTTAGGGTTTTCGATTAAGATAAGTGCCAAGATTAGGTTTGCTGACCTTGTATTGTTTATAGGTTAAACTTGTCATCAAAAAAAGACTGTAATGACTTCCATACCTTAGGTTGTTTCTAAGGTAAGCTATCTTTAAAGCGACATCTCTAGGGTTTTTGTTGATTTTGGGTCTCTTAATATTTTGAAATTCTATAGGGAAGTTAACTTAGTAAAATGATTGGGTTAGAAACATGCCCATGAATCTTATTTTGATTTTGTTTGCTCCTATGAATCATCAAAGTGAAGTGCGCCGTTGGATGTTTTGGCATCACTTAGGGTCCCACTACCTATTGTTGGTTTGTTATGTGAGAATGGCCACCTAATTAACCTTTTAATGTGTGAGAATCTTATACTGAAAGAGGTTACCATTCACCTTTTGTTAAATACTTCTTACAATGCCTGATTGAATGTGTAGATCCTAGACTAGCCAATGTGATTGGCCAAAGTTGGTATTCTTCTATACCATTTTTACACTATCCTTACACCACCACTATCCTAGACTAGCCAATATGAGTGATCTTCTATGCCATTCTTACACCATTCTCACACCGCCACTATGATTGACCACAATTGGTGCTATTTGTATTGTACTTGATGCCACATATGATTAGTGGCTTACTTAAGGTAGAGGGTGCTTTAACCAATACTTTAAGTTACTGCACATACATATGGCTATGTGGTTGATATAAAATAAACAAATAAACAAATTGTATTAGCCTTTGGGCAAATCGTATAAATAAAGAAAAAAAATCATTTTCAGCCTCGATTGAATATTTGATGAATATTCAAAATCAAAACCACTAGCTTCCTTAAACCAACCCCTAGGCCCCATGAATAACAATTTTGCATGTGATGAGGACCCCAACCTTCATTGCCTAGAACCAACACAAGATTGTCTAGAACCAACACAACATAGTCGGGTACTAGACCCAAGCTAGATCAAAGCCCAACATACCTCTATGATGGTTGTAGAACCGTCCCTTTGCATCCCAAGTACTAACCCCCTTCCTGCCCAGAACCGGCTCCCTTGCCTTTGTGGGCCTACCTCCTTGCCTTTGTGGGCTTGAACCATTCCCCCCCCCCCCCCCCCCCAATGAAGAGAATGGCTAGAACAGGCTAGAATAAGCTTTGACAAGCCACCCTAAACCTAACTTGAACCGATCCGAGATAGAATGGAGCCCGTTACCTACCCTGTATGGAGGTAGTGGAGGTCAATATGCGGTGACAGCAAATATTGACACCTAAACCCGTCACTCCATGAGAAAGAGCACTCCTTTTCCATGAGGGGTTCAAGCTAGTAGAGTGTTGGTGATTGGGAGGCGTTTATAGGTGTTGCTTTTGGGTGGGTGTTGGTTTGAGCACCCTCTACCTTAATGCACCATCACACTCTCTTGTCGATGTTTTGAGGACCGAATCTAAAGGTCACATTTAGGTTAGATGTTTTTTCTCCAAGCAATCATTGTTGCACAGCAATACGAACGTACACGTTTACATTATGGTCTTCTGATTTCAGACACATGAACAATTGAGAATTTGTGCAAACAATCCTAACTCTACAAAGCTTCCATCCGTACAGTCAAATCCACTGTAAGAGGTGCCAATTCTCTGTTAAAACACTTTTGAATTGCAATGAACTGTTGTAGGCGTTTTTGCTTCGGCCTTTCAGGGCTAAAGTGGCCAACCTTTTCATTAAAATGTCTACACATGACTTCGAGGCTCCACCAGTTTACTCATTTGATCACTAATTCCATCATACAAGACTACAAATGACAAAGCATGTAATATATAGGACATTTCTTTCTTAACCATTTCTCAAAGTCCAAATTCAGCCGTAGCAATAACTCACAGGAATGTCATCCCAATGTTCAAATCACACAACACCAAGGATGAAATCAAAGAACAAAGTCTAATCTGTGACACAAGTTCGCTAAGCAAGGAAATAGAGTTCTACCCATGAAACACTCATGGCTAGAATCAGACACATATAAGCAAATAGGTCTAGATAGGTGCGCAAATATTTCTTTGATGATAATTGCAAAATCAACAACAAGAAAGTTAAGGTCCTGAAAACAGGGACCTAATCCACTTCATACAATATCTGAAATAGAATCTGTCACAAATTTGCTGCCCAAAACTAAGGATAAGCGAGTAAGTATCTGCACAAAATTTCACTCGATGCTACAGGAGCATAAGAATCAGATGATGTGTATGGACATGAGAACTTATCGCTTCAAAAAAATAAGAATCTGAACCAGAATTGAGATCCATTAGTTTCCCCTCTGCTACCTGTATTTTCTGCAGCAGGCAACACAACCTACTGTTTACTCTGCCAATGATGAGTAACAAACTTCTAAACCTACAGCGTGAGATACCGCTTAACAATATCATAAATACTATTTATCCTCTGGACATGGACAATGAAGTGGGGAACAGAGTCGTTCACATGTGAAATTTGTAAATCTAAAAACTAGTAGCAAGCACTTTAGCAACTGTGTACAACTACGAGAGTGTGTGTAAGACATGTCTATGGCCATACTTCGAGGGATATGCTCTAATTTGGACCTTAAAAGGTGAAGAATTAAGTATGGCCTAAAAGAATTTCGTAAAAAATCTAGCGTGACGTTGGAGAGCGCTCCACCCAATTATCCTCGCCTGCCATTGCAGAATGTTTGCATCTCAATAGAGCCTCTCCTGGTCCTCAATACATGGACGTCAGAAGATCAGCCAATGACCGCCCAGCCAAAAACTCTCCTCACAAAGTAAGACCACAAAGCTCCTGTTCCAGCAGTTTTGCTTGCTTTAGTACTTGCTTAATCCGAAACTTGAGGGATGAAGAGAAAGGGACAACCCCTTCGATAACAGCATAAGATGACCCCTTCAAATACTCCCTAGTTGACTGCATCATCTTGAATGTCGGCCCAACCCACTGGTAAGAATCATGCCGGTTGTGCCACCTACACTTGATTCTGCAAAACGTTCAGGACGCAATCCTTGCATACCAACTCCAGAAATATGAATTCAAGTAGAACTTGTACATTATTCATTGTCCATCAACCAAAAGAAGCACTGCTCCCATGATTCACTGCAATAACTGATCCCTCATTCTTGATGAAACCACTGGAGACACCATATGCACCACGCTGCATAAAATCAGAATGCATCTGCTGCTGTGAGGTCTGCTGCTGTTGCTGTTGCTGCTGGTTGTTTAGTGCTGCCTGGGCTTGTTGCAGTTGCTGCAGCTGTTGTGGACTGAAAGACTGACCCTGAAGCTGAAACAGATGCTGTCCACCAAGACTTAAATTTTGGCCACTGCCATTGTTTAGCTGGCCTGTGGCAATTTTCAGACGCTGCACCTCTTCTCGTAATGCATCATTCAAAGCTGTGAACAAACAACCATGAGTCACTATCCATATTCAGACACTTGACCATAAAGTATAACAGCCTGTGAGGGTGCTTGAACATTCAGATTCTAATGCTCCATTGTTCTGAATCTCTCCACCTATACAGTTCTCTAGTCCATTCTATCCTCCAACCATCATAGGACTATATTCTGTTTCCACTTGAATGGTGACAAATTTCCTGTTGCTTTGATGAATTGCATCTGTACAGCCTCTCACTACCTAAATAACTGTAATATGTAGATCACCAGCAGATACTAGAGCAGGCAAACTGGTAGCAGACCCTGAAAACCTTTAAGGTGCAGAGTTTCAGAAGCAGAGGAGCTAGAGAGGATTGACAAAAAAATTGAGAGTCAGATATGCAGATTCGTTGCACCCAAACTCAAACCTCCCTCCTCTCAGCTACATATGAACTGCAACACACCCAGACAGGAATCTGCGATAGGCTTCCCCACACTCAATCTTTGAACCCAACCAGAGAACCAAGAACAATAACAAAACTAAGGAGGCATATAATGCATACCATCACGGAGATGAGCTTGTTGTTCCATAGCCTGCAAGCGCAGCTTTAGTTCACTATTTTCTGTAGTCAGACCTGTTGTATCCTTCTGCAATAGACATAAAGCAATTCAAGCATTCAGAACAATAGGAATGTGCCAAAGCAATATCTAGCTACTCCTGTAGCTGTTTTTAATATATGTTAATTACACTCTTTTTATTATAGTTAGCCTTTGATGGAAGTGTTGTCTGCAGCTCCAGTAGCTAAGAAAAGAGCCAAAACATGATCAATATCAAGTCCGTTGGTCAAAAACTGCCCACAACTTGCTATTTGCAATTGAGTTTGTAGATAATTACTAGGAAGACAAAGCTGTAAAGAGCGTGTTCAATTACCCAACAGCGCAGGTTGATTATATTCTTAAGCATACCACAGAACAACTCAAGAAGAGCCAAATCGAAATAGTAATTAAATAATAATATATTGACAACCACCCAGCTGCACAACAAAATGCAAGTTGACCTGAGTAAACAAAATTACAACTTTCAGGAAGCTTTTCTATGCACAAACCTGCAGCATAGTAAGTTGAGCAGAGAGTGTTGTAGCCTCCGTCTGCAGACCCTGCACCTTGCGCTCAAGTTCTGAAATATATCGCATCTTGCGCTCTTTAGAGCGTGCAGCTGATTGTCGATTTGCCAAAATCCTAACCACCAGAAAAATTCTTACTGTCAGTGAGTGCAATTTGAAAAACAACTGTGATTCTAAATTTGCACGTTCACTGCTGAGTCACTAAGTTGACTGCCAGGTGCTTTCTCAAAGAGTTGAACTCCAGGTCGTCAAGCTCCGCAAGACTCGTGACTTTACCCCACGATCAGGCAGTGACAATTCAAGTAACCCAAGAATTATCAAGGACTAGGGGACTGGCTGCTACTGCTGAAAGTCTGTTTGCAAATTCTGTAGTGCAATGCCATGGGAACATGTGAAAGCGAACTGCATAAATTCCAGAAAGAAGCCTTTCTTCCTTAAGTTGGTGCGCAGCATTGGCACAGAAGTTTAGTTTTCTTCTTCAAACTTCTTCAAAGTGACCTACTGACTGGAGTATATGAATCATCACAATCATAGTCTTATGCGGTACTTCAAAATCTTCCACACTCCCTATTGAAGACCTGATGACAACCCCACAAGGTTGAATATATACAAGATAAATATTTCGCACCTCTTTGCGCGCTTTGGATCAATGAGAGCTATGTCAGCCAGCTTCGCAGTAGCCATAATCTTCTTAGTATCACCACCCTCGAAATCACTCGAGAGTAAATCATGTTTGAAAGAAGTCGACCCATCCATAGAGCTACTGTGCTGGTGACGTGCCCGTCGATGCTCGGACGGCATGGAACTATTATTGTTGCCTCCAGAACCACCACCACCCATGCCCATGCCCATGCCAGCTCTATTACTATTACTATTATTCAGACCTGCCAAAACACCACCATCTACAGACAAGCTCCTGGAGTGATGTGAAGGAGGAGGAAGGCCACTGCTACCGCCTTCACCACCAGCTGATGACTTCGCACCTGCTTGACCTGCTGATGTGGCACTATAGTTGTTGATCTGCTCCATGTCTATGTACATAGAGAAAAGATCCTCCGCGCCGTCATCTGAGAGGGTAGGCATCTCAGTGCCATGTACACCAAGCTCACGCTCAAAGGAAGCATCATCCGGTAGACGAAATGCAATCTCTGACTGTGCACGACGATGGCCTCTTCGTCTGGGAGGAGTATCTGGCATCTGGTTCACATCAGTGCTGAAGTTGTGATGATGAGCTGGACTAGGCAAACGTGGCCCTGAATTTGAAACACTCGCCGGGCCTGGCGAAGTTACAGCATCTTGCATAGAAACCTCTACGGAATAACTCTCTCGTGATCTCATTGAGCTCTCGGAGAGCGCCGGAGATGTCTCTCTCTTCACAGTGAAGGCATGTGAAGTGGACGGATATCCCACATAGCGAGACTGGTGCAGCTGCGACTGCGTAGGGTGCGGAGGTGGAGGATGTGCCGCCGCAGCATTAGCATTAGCATTATTGTTTGTAGCAGCAGAGGTATTGTTTGCAGATGTCTTGGCTGCGCTACTGGCCGCGAAGTCCGACTGCAGCCGTTCTACAAATGCCTCATAACCATCTCCTAATCCTTCCATTGCTTAACCGTGTCTTCTTTCCTTAGAATCCCGATGTTGTTCTTAGTTTTCGTTGGATATCTTTGTCCCCTGTTCCTTCGAGAGCAAATAGCAAACCCTCACGTCTTAAAATGAGGTAACCTTATTGCACACAATGCCTTCCGTATGCTTGACGTGGCAAGAAATCCTTAAAATAGTATCCTAATGCTGCTGAGCGAAGTCCTGATAGACAACTTTCAAAGGGCAACCCCTTGATGCTCTCGCAAATCCGTCGCCTCCACTCCACAAAGATCCAAGTAGATCGCAAGAAGACGGCCGAAGCTCACCACTCAATCAACCAAACTAAACTTCGTGATATCCCTCTCTCTTCTCAACCACTTCCCCTCACAGCAACAACATCCTCTCGGCATCTTTCTTACTTCCTTTAACTCAAAGCACCACCTCTCTCTCTCCCTCCCTCCCTCCCTCCCTCACTCCCTCACTCACTCACTCCTTCCTAAAGATCGAACCCCAGGACTCGCACAAGACTCGCGCTTCCCCAACCAAGATGCCCTTTGCCACAACAGACAAACAAACAATAAACTCCTCCGGCTTTCAGCGGCTGTTCCTCCTACGCCTCACTGATTTCACAAGAACCCGGCGTCCTGCTGCGGTCAAGCAAGAAGAGGATGCGGCCATCGGATGTCACTACTTACCACCGAAAAATGCCCCCCAAGCTAAGCTACTTCCACTACAGTCTCCAACTGCCTGCCATCTCCGTCACTATATCTTCCACTCTCTCGTCTCCTGTGAACTAAACCTCGCACTTTCCACTTTACTAGTAGAGGCTCGGAAAGCAACCCACACAAGCCTATAGTTAAGGGAGGGAGCTGTGACATGAGCTCCCAGCAGCAAACGAATAAATGGCTATGGCCAAAAAGGCTGTCTCCAAGTTAGCAGTGCAACTCCCACTATTTTGCGGTGCGAACGAAAGCGGAAGATGTAAAAGAAAGCCTGTGCAGAACGGCGTGAGTGAGTGGGGTCCAAGGGCGGATAGGGTGGGGCATGCTGCAGCAGGCTGGGGAAGACGAGTGCTAGCCATGGCTAGGGTTAGGGAGTGGCCATGGCGATGCAGGTGGGAGGAAGCTTCATTGCGACGACGGAGAAGGTGAGCTGAGTGGGCTGTCGTCCCTTTCCAGTCGACGACGAACGAGTGACTCCGTTCCCACGTCGTTCCCACGTTCCCATCCTTGCTTCCTGTTCAACAACGCGTCCGCCTTCAATGCTCCTCTCTCTCCCTCTCTCTCCTTCCTTACACCTACACACTTAGGCTACGGCTGTGATTGTTCTCATAAACTAATTAGGTGGGGGGTGGGTTAAGGTCAAGATCACGCGATTAACGTACATGATAATTAATCGGGTTTTAAACAGACATTGTTCTTGTAGGATATGAAATGCGCAATTAGTGCAAGATGATTAGCAAATCCAAGTTATGTTCGTACTAGCCAGTCACTTTTTCTCGTGATTTTCGGAGCTCGTATGAATACCATGTTCATTGTCAAAGTGGAGGTTTTTCATGCAGGTTTCTTCCCAGTTATGTTCATTGTTTCATTTAGTAATTGTTTTGCATTTTGGCAAGTAGTCCTATCTCTTTTTAATACATGTCTTTTTGGTCATTGTTCTCAGATTCACAACTGACCTTGCACCACTCAAATATGGGTGTATGTTTAACCACCAAACATTGAAGTAGGCATATCTACCTTAGTTAAGATATACGTGTATTATTGGGACGCTTTACTTTGTGCACCCATGTCTTCTAGGATAGCAAAACACTCTATTGTGAGGTGATTGACAAATCCAAATTGTAATTGCATCCATTTTCTTATCAAGTTGAATATTCTTGAGCTCGTTTAATGGTCGTACGAGTCCCTCCCCCCCCCCCCCTTTTCTTATGTTGACTATTGAGCCTACTAGGATGGGTTCACAAATTTTGAGCAAGGTGGGGGCACATGCAAAGACTTCTAGATGATTGCCAATTCCATATCATGTATGTGGTCATTTGCCTCATAAATTCTTGGAGTTCATATGAATATCTCATTCTTCAACAAAGTGAAGATTCTAGAGCTCGTTAAACAGTCCCCTCCCCCCCCACCCACCCCGGGTTTATTGAGCCTAAAAAGGTTAACAAGATTTGAGCATGTACATAGTCCAATCTTTTTTGAACATGTGTCTTTTCAATATCCACTCACCACTCAAATATAGATGTCCAATCCAAAAATATGATTATGAAAGGCCCACATACCTTAGTTCAATCCCTTCGAAACACATGTATTTCTGGTGTCCAATTTTAGTTTCACACTTGACCACACATTTCTCATGTAAAGATGTTCATTTGAGATCATTGACCGAATTAAGCCCACCTACCTTTGCAACAAGTGTCCCATGTGACAATGTTGCCTTATGGAGGTAAAGGGGTTTTCCCCTACATGTGTGTGTGGTTAATTATTGTGAACTAATCAACCTTGCAATACTTCCTAGTATGGCTCTTCCACTTTCCTCTGCCCTTACTGTCCTCATTCCCATTTGGGGAATCTACTGATTATAATTGATTTTGCCAACTGCATAGAGTCCACCACGTAAAGGTGGTAGTAGCATGTGGGCGAAATGCTCTTCATTCGCGCTTGCCTCCATCATGGGCCAACGTTTCTATATATTTATAACTTCAACTAGGTTGCATTAAACTAATTGATGGGATCTTCGATGCCAATTTCATATTCAATTTAGCTCAAGAAAGCGAGTATTGTAAATATGGTGTCACATGCGGCCTTTGGTCATTGATACAACATTACAATATGTTATAAGGCAATTGTTTGCCCTTTCCAAATAACAAAAGAATTGGGTTTATTTGGCCTTTAAAGTTGTCTTCCTTGTTGTCCTTGCGAACGGTCGTGACTCATCATGAAAGGGCATTGTCACAAACCATCACAAACCATTTTCAATTCTTATTTCAAGGGTTGGTATTTGGTATTAAAAAAATATCATGACAAACAAAGTAAAGATATGATGAATCATGGGAACGCAACATTTGTTCTAGATGGCCTAAAAATTTTGGTCAATTTTGAATGTGTTGAATGTGACGATCGTGCATAAGGTTAGCAAATTGAGTGATATAATAAACAACCATGCACTCACTCATACTTTAACTTTTTTAAAGTTCCCCTTCTAGAGAACTCAATCGTTTGCCTTCAAACACATTGACTAGAGGTTCCCTTTTAACAATGCGGGGGTATGCTCACATAAGGCACGAGCGCCGAATTTCGTCCATGACCCCAATTCCAACACTTATTTCTCTCTCAAAGTTAGCAACTACGTACTTCAACATGAACACTAATTGTATTATTTTATGGACCAAAAACACCATCTCATTGGCCTATTAGAAGAGACAAAATATCAGCAATCAGCATTGATGGGGGTGCAATGTCACTAGGCAAGGTCACATGGGATTTGTGACTTTTGAACAATTCTATAGGGACTTTGTATGTTATGATTCATGCGATCTTAGTGCCATGGTGCTTACCTCGTAATTGCCAATCCGACTAAAATATAAGATGATTTCTTTGGGTTAGGTAAGAATCCGTAGTGCTCAAAGTGTCCACCATGGGTGCTTCTACCTTAGAGGTAGACCATGCAACAATTGACTATACTATAACAAATTTCATCAAAAGCATGGATCTTGTAAGTCCACATGGCTTTGCAAGATTATCTTGTTATAATGGAGAGACATACATAAACTGCATGTACATGATCTCAAGAAATATATTTTTGGATTCATAATTTGCATATACATATATGTTTTCAACTACATAACATTTTCACTAATAGAATGTTATTGTCATTGGTTGGGTGTCGTAATACGGAGCAATAGCTTTAATATTTTTTTGCCTTGAGTGTGTTTAGACCCACACTAATAACTAAGTCTGCAAATAGGTGTGGCCAATGCTTTTCATTTCAAGTTTTCAAGAGAGGAGCATTGGCTACAACTATTGGAGTGACAGAGCCGCATATGGATGGCCATGCACGTTTTCATCCATAATTGTACACATTCATCCAAAGGTTGGAAATTTCGTCCAATTTTTATGCTTTTTAGAGATATTTGTGGATATTTCATATGCAAAATATAGAATAATTGCGTAATATTCTTTTTATATTCTAAAAATCGCAAATCACCGGCACATAGTTTGATCAATAATCTTAGGGTGTAGCATTCAAAACTTTTGACCCACATTATTCATAGTCCTTGAAAAACATGTTTCATATTCACGGGTCTCCAAAAAAATCAATCTATCTAAAAGTAAAAATGTATGCAAATAATTCAGTTGGCATATGGCTTCATATGTCTTCAATTCTTGGACACACTAGGTTGGTTTAACCCCTAAATGTATTTGGGACAATATACCGCAGCACCATAGATGGGTCGTGCACCTCAAAACAAATATATATTTATTTTTGAAAAATAATTTTCGTCAACTTAAAATATAATTTATGAAATTTCGTCAGTCCTTTTTTTTTGGGGGGGGGGGGGGTAAGGTCCAGTATTACTCAAAGTAGGTTGGTGTTTTATTCATTCATTCGTGGCGGCTTCTTGGACTTAACCTTAAGTATCCACCTTAACCTTACTTAGTGTGGCTCTTGTTTGTCTTTGCATAATGTACGTGATTAGTCTTTTGTATATATTTGCACTTTGACATGTGTGAGAAGAGTGTTGGAAATGGCACCAAAACAACAATGGGTGATATTGTTTTTATCCCTATTAGCAAGGAGGAGAGGGAGATGAATATAGAAAGAGAGTTTGCCGCTTTGAGTGAGCCAGGTGCCGATTCATCAACACATTGACATGCAACCTCTTATGGGGCGTTGACGTGGTTGGAGCTTAGAAGAGTCCAAAATTTTCATTAATTAGTTTTTTTCCTAATATAATTGTTCACTTATTCGTTTGATTGGGTTCATAATTTCTTCTTTTTTTCAACTTTTTATTCGGAAATTATTTTTGCACGAACCAACTATGGTGCTACGATATGACCCCGAGTTTCACCTCAACTTTTGGTGTGTATGATGAAATGATCCCAAATGGCACAAATATTGATCAAAAGTTAGATTTGATAGTGAAGAATCTTCATGATGTCTTTGTTTGTTTTATCTTTTCAATGAAGGGCCTTGAGACATGATGCAAATTTCCTAATGTAGGTGGACCATAGGACCATCTTTTGCCTCGTCACCAAGTTGAGGTTGCCGCCATCTTGACATATGCATTCTTGTGAGTGACGATAATCTTATGAAAATGATACGAGGTTTGACTTTGAATATAAGGTAAACTATCCTATGATGTGTGGTTGGAGCAAGGCTTGAGGGTAAAGGGAAGCCTATTTGCCCGTGGTCGTTACATGTTATAAGAATCATCAATATTTAGATTGTGGACAACATCCCGAATCAAAGATGCCCCAAATATATCACTCGAGTCCAATACAAAACGTATTGCCACTTGGTTGGTGAAGTTTGACTTCCTCTAAAATATGCATGTGAACCCCAATCTTTTAAATTTATATTCTTACATGTTTTTCATACAACTTTGATACGTTTAACTATTCTTAACATGTGAATATTTTATCGCATCTTCGAAGTACGTACTATATTGTATTAGTTGTCCCCACCTGAAAACTTCTAATTTAAGACTCTTTAATATTCTTCATTTTGATCAAAACTGTGATTTTGTTTTCTCATTTAGCCCATATGTGTGGAAAACCTCATGTTCTTTGTGACCTATTGTTGTTGGAAATTAGAGTGTCAATGTACACAATAAATAAGATAGATATACCTAATTTGGTTGGATGTTTTAATTGGGCATGTATGTTTGAGTGATATGTGGTTAGGTGTGACCAAAACGAATATCACAAAGCCGTGTGCTTATATGGATTTGGCTACATGTTCATAGTACAATAAACATCATAGGCTCAATAGTGAACATAATGGGGGTGGGATGTATTACCAGTTAATGAGCACAAGATTCACTTTGACAATGAATAAGATATTCATACGAGCTCCAAAATAACAAGGACAGTTGTTTACAACCTTGATTTCAATCTAAATTTGCAAACCATATAGTACCAATCGTTTGTTTCATATCCTAAGAGCATGTTAATAAGATTGAAGTAAGGTATACGTACCTTATTCAATTGCTTGTCTTATATTCAAGTGGTATGTGGTTAGGTGTGGCTTCAAAAACGAACACCAACAAGACATGTGTTTAAACGGGATTGGACTACATACTCAACCTATGTTAACCATTCTAAGCTCAATATTCAACATGAGTGATTATTGAATACTAAACAAGGTATTCATATGACCACTTGATGAACACGAGAGTCTACGCTTTCATAATGGATAAAATAATCGTATGAGCTCCAAAAATTATGAGGGAAGCAACTACAACCTCGATTTGGATTTGCTAACCATCTCGTACTAATTGCATGTTCCATATCCTAGAAGATATGAGCTAGTTAGAAAAAAAGTTACTATTTAAGATCCATCTAGCTTAGGCAGGTGATACTTGTGAAAGTAATTAAATATTATTACAATAAAAATTTAACCAAATAACCAACACTAAAGAACTTGTGCCACATGCCAACCGGGTTAAAGTTTCGTATTGCGGTGGAAAGTAGATTCTTCTCCCCAAGACAAAACGTTTGCAACAAACAAGAGCAAGGAGTTTTCACTAAATTTAAAACCGATATACATTGTTAATGCCTTCATTGATTGCTTGGAATAACTATATTTTAAAGTATTATTGATGTGTAGTGTATTGCCTCCCCATACATAGTTTGACATGATCACTACTAATGCATCCACCTAGAAATAGGTGTGTCAACACATATCCATCTAAGTCACCATAAGGTTAGCCTATGGTGTTACTCCATGTAATATTGTCTCCCCGGTACATGTAATATTGCCAATGTTTCATTGTTACAATGCTACATTATAATAATGAATCAGTGTTCATGAAGGGGTATCGTGGGCATGTGATCCCATTCCTTGTTATAGTAAAAGCATGCTTGGAGATTGTCAATCTTCTTACCCAATCACTAGTCATCCTATATCCAAAACTTCGCATGGTTTGCACTGTCAACTTCTCACTATAAGAAACCCGCGTTTTTGGGGTCGTTTTGGGGAAACGAGTGATGTCTTCCGAGATGTCACTATGTTCGGCAATAAACGCCCACAGAATTGCAGATTTTATTGGACGTTGCGTGAAACATGATAGATCATGGGCCAGGACATGGCGATGTCAGGAAGGATAGCCATGTTCTTGTGGATGTCATTTAAAACATGCTGACGTCCTGCGTCGGGCCGTTTGTAAGGCCGCTAACGCCACGTCATCCCCACAGGTCTATCCACGGCATGTATAAAGTTGCGGCGGGCAGACTTAAAGTGCTGCCCGGGAAAAAAAGGTTGGAGAATGTTCAACTATGTGTGGTTGGCTATAAAAGACAAACTTGTTCCCAAAAATTTGAGGGAATGCCACATAAATTTCTCACGGTGCATCAATATGGTTCTTGGCATGCATGTTATTCTCCCGAATTCCGTTCAAATATTTGTAGCGGATGAGCCAAAAAACACGGGGGTGGTTGAGTCATTCTCTAATTGCCATAAGGTAGACATGCGGGACCACAATTGCATACCGTAGGTTCATATATAGCTGGTTCAACACATGTTAGCCGAATAATTAATTAAAGTGGAAAAATGCCCTTTGGATTAAAATAGAAAAATTATGAAATTTCAAGTTTTGCTACAAAAGGAATGTTTTCTCATTCACTTGTTTATAATTTAGTTTGTCATATGTTGATTTTGATTTCAAAGGATTTCAAAGGTTATATATTTGTACATTTAGACACGAGGAAATCAAGGGAAGACTTTTGCAAGCAAAATATGGCACTTCATTGCTCTCACAATTCCAAAAATACATGCGCCAAACGTGGGAGTGCCCACGTTGGATCTCGTGGCCACATTCCACATATAGACGAGCAACTGCTACTGGAAAATCTTAGTGCCTAGAAAATTATGACCATCCGTTTGTTTGAACACAAAGGACGTCCCCGCGGACACCCGAGTAGACATCGGCCTTGACAGTCGGTTCCTCTCCAGCAAGGCGTCCCTTGTGACGCAACCTTATACATTGCATGCCATGTGTGATGTGACGTTGTTGTAGGTGCTTTGGGTTGTAACCACTAATACTGTGTTCCTTCGTTTTCTTCTTCCCCACGAACATCCAACGAGGCTGGGATGTGCATGCCGCCGTCCGTTGCGGGCTCTCTAGTGGGCTCTACATCTTGCATTTGTGGTTGTAAACCCACAAAGTCAGCATCGTGGCCGACATCGATTATGCGCGGTAAGGTCTGGTTGGTTTGTAGTTGCCCACGTCTACCCCTCACGTCCGTGCGACATACAACCTTCCATCCTGGCCTCGTCGGGTCATTGGAGAAAAAAACTTGTTGACAATGCAATGGAAATGCAAAAGAGTTTGAGTGCACTTTGCCATCCATGCGGTTGAAGTTCGCAACGGTGAAACCATATTGATCCCGTGTGATGTTAGGGTGTCGAGGATCTGCACTTGGGCGAACCCAATCGCACACTAGCACAGTGGTGCAATGATTTCGGTAGTCTAGCTCCAAGATCTCTTCGATGTAGCCCACATACTCCTCGGTTGTCTCTATGGGTCGCCCATTTCTCAAGCCCCATGGTATTTGTCGTGTAAATGAGGCCACCACACATGAATCGCGCGTGACGAGGCCACCCTCAACACCTCGTACTCGGAAGTGCATGCCAAACGCATACATTTTCCGGTGTGAGATTGCATATTGCTCGGGAGGTTGCGCGTATTGCGCAACATCGACGTCCACAACTTCGCCGGAGGAACGCTGACGTGACAGACGCGACGTCAACCATGTTGCAAAGGGAGGAAGATCGTGTAGTTCCAACGGATACCGCACTGCCAAAGTTGGATGCCGGCGGCGACACATTTTCCGAAAGGCCTCCCTCTCTTTCCAACGCGAAACTCTAGCTGCCATAAACTCCCTGCACAAGGTTGTGTGCACACAATTGTGGTTAGAAATGGCCCTTGCATGTATATAAAGGTGATGCAAAAGTGTGATGGCCATCATCTGCAATATCACATGTGACGCGTATATCTAAGAAAAAATGTCATTTGGGACATCATGTCCAACACATCCTCATGCACTGCTGCATGTCACAGTTGATATGGCACATGTATTTTGCATTGGGTGACAGTATATATCATCGAGGCTTGAAGTAAAGTAAGTATGGGTTCCACTAACTCTCTGCAACGCTCCAATGACGACGCATTGTCCAAAACAAAAGCGTGCGCATAGTTGCGGAATTCGTCGGACATCTTTCGCTTTTGTTGTGAGTTGCAACGGAGAATCTCATCGTTCATGGTTGCTCCTCTTCAGCGTCCCATACACGATGTGTAGTTCCTCTGTACTGATGCATGTACTCCGTGCAAAAACCAAGCGTGTCGTCCATTTGATAACCTTCCGCTATGCTACCCTCCGGATGTGCAAATGTTCGAACGTAATCTTTCAACGTTTTCATGTACCATTCTATGGGATACATCCATCGACAATGCACTGGACTGCACGTGTACAACTGCTCCACCAAATGGACGGGAAGATGCGTCATGACATTCATAAATGTGGGAGGGAACTCCTTCTCCATGACGTACGTCACCATCACCACATCCAACATTGTGCCCTCCTTGTCGCCTCTCTTCACCTCCTTGGCGCATAGTCTCTGAAACACTCTACTCAGTTTGATAATAGCTACGCGCACGCTTTCATCCAATAGGTTGCGTATAGCCACTGGAAGAATCTGGAAGACATGTATTTAGAAAGTCAGAGAACGATTGTATCGCGCCCCCCTGGACATCAGACAGAACATCTAGGAGCGTCATGAAGAACATGGAGTGCGAGAACAGTTTGAGGATAACGTCCCCCAGGATGTTGACGCGTCAACCATGTTTGGAATGAGGTCTCAGTAGACATCATGCGGTGTGTGCCTATACTCCTATGACACATTGATACATTGTATTACAACATTGACATCCCCGAGGGTGTCCTTCTTGACTTGCATGTTGCATGAGAACATGGTAGTCGTACGTTTTCATGTACTGCAATTTCCCATCCGCTAGGCGCTTGTGAATGCTACCCACGTAGTTTGTGGGGGTGCGAATATTGGAGACGATTCCAACAAACTCCGCGCATTCATGTGGCCTAAAAACATAGGGAGCGTGCGGCATATAGTATCCATCATGTGGCAGCCGTGGGGGTTGCAACCATATCTCTTCGCGTATTCCCAGGTCCTCCGCGTCGACCCTGCTTCCAGGACTATCATTCATTCCAAACAATGTCTTCAACAAGTTCTCGCACAAATTCTTCTCACAATGCATAACATCGAGGATGTGACGCTCTAGCAGGTGCTGCACAAGACACATGGGCAATTTCAGACGCATTGCCAGCACTTTCAGATGCATTGCCAGCACTTTCATGGACATATGCATGCCTCGTCTATCCGTATGAGCAAAGCTGGTAATCATCATGGCCTGAAGCGTCAGGTCAGATGTCTTGGTGGACATCATTACAAACTACGTGACTGAGACGGACGTCGCGATGTCCACTTCAACATCTGTGGACAGGATGTGCAAACATTAATTGTTATACGGGAATCACCTGCCAGTATTCCAGCTCGAACAACGCACTAAGTCTTTTGACGCCTGTGACATGCACAAGATCGTTGGGTTCGTTCTCTCTCCCGCCCATCTGTAGGTATGAATCGCACCAAGCTGCGTATCGAATGATATCATCCCCCGACATCGGTTTTGGCCTAGGACGTTCCTCTTCCTCCCCATTGAATCTCCTATTCCGGCGATACGGGTGGTGACGGGGTAAATAACGACGAATGCCGCCGTAAACAATTTTGGTGCCCCTAATGCTCCGATTTGGAAGCATGTCTCCGGTTTTTGCCATCATCGCATCGGTGTTTGGTCCACAACAATGGCACCCCTTGTAGCCCTTACAAGTAAGACCAGAAATGAGGCCGAAAGCGGGAAAATCGGAAATGGTTCACATAAGTATGGCACGCAAAGTGAAAGTGCGACTCCCTTGTGGTTGGGAGAAATCTAAAGCCTCAACACCATGCCAAAGCTCTTGTAGCTCCTTCAAAATCAGTCGTATAAACACATCAATGTTTGAAGAGGACGGCGACTTCTTCCCGGAAATCAATATACACAACGAGATAAAAAACTTTTTGGTCACCAACCATGGCTCGAAATTGTAAATCAAAATCAATACCGGCCACGTCGACCAGTTGGTGTTGTTTAGTTTAAAAGGATTCACTCCGTCCAAAGCGAGAGCCAGTCTCATGTTCCTATCGTCACGCCCAAAGTTGCCAAACGCGACGTCATTGTTGATGTGCTTCCATGCAGGGCTGTCAACCACAGATTGCATGATGTCATCACTGCTGACGTGTTTGGTGTGACCTGTCAATAGACGCGCTATCTCAGACGAGCGCCACATCCGTTTCAACCTAGGAATTAGGGGAAAGTGACGGATTACTCTTGCGGGAATGTTGTTGTTGCCATCCAGCCATCGTCGCGCCGTGCACTTGGGACATAAATCATGATTTGCATATTCTTCGTCATATAGAATACAACCATTGGGGCATGCATGGATATTGTTGTAGGTCAATCCAAGTCGACGGATGCTCTTCCGAGCCGCATAATGAGTTTTGGGCAACTTGTTGGGCATTGGTAACAAGTCTCCAGACAAAAATCGGAACAACTCATCGGTAAATGTATTGCTCACACGGAACACCGAGCACATGTTCATTATGATGATCGTGGCGGACACAACACTCATTTTTGAACCCGGGTACACTGGAGTCGTGGCTTCCGTATACAAACCATCCAATTCATCTTCGATGTCGCCGTCTTCCTCGTTCTCCATATGCAAACGTCCTTCAGCTACGGCCTCTTCGTGGAGTGCATCCCCTCTGCCCAGTGCCTCCAGCACCTGACGTTCAACTTCATGGAATTCATCCAGGAGGGGTGGGGGAAGTGTCCCGTTGTCGGCGTCCACGGGTTCAGGTAATGTGTTCGAAGGGATGTCTTCTACAACGTCGTTGTCACAACAGACGTCCTCCACCCACATTCCAGACGGTGGGTATCCATCGACGGGGTCACCGCCTAGTAAAGACTTGGTTAGAAATGGATCACGGCCAACTGCCGCGTGGTGTTGCCGTATAACTTGTATGGTTTTTCTGCGTCCACCCTTGCAGTCTTTGCAAGGACATCTAAATGTGTGCACATTGTTCTCTGTCGCCACGCGGAGCTCCGTGTGAAGTATCAAATCCCCTATTGGCACGTGACGAAGTGTGCGTCCATCGTCCGTCAAACGAATGGTTGCACCACGACGCACAGCCGAACCCATGTTGCGTGTCCCGAATTGGAAGATGTTACCTCACTGGGCCGATGTTACACACCCTGCAGCGCTTCCGCAAGGTCTCCGCGTGGTCGTGTTGCACATGAGCATTGATATAAACAGAAGACACCATTCGTTGACACTATGCGGAGTGTCTCTTCCAGGGTGGATGTCACTGAGAATGTCCATGGGGACATTGCTGTTGATCTGTCGGCGTCAATTGTGACATCTTCCTGGACACCATTCGTTGACACTATGCGGAGTGTCTCTTCCAGGGTGGATGTCACTGAGAATGTCCATGGGGACATTGCTGTTGATCTGTCGGCGTCAATTGTGACATCTTCCTGGACACCAAAATGAAGGTCACACACTACACGGCAGTGTGTTCCATACACACCCACATGAGGGATTTGACTGTTGCAGAACATCGAAACCACAATGGTCACGTCGATGACCTGGATCTTTCATTCCCGCACACAATGGGGAGCGCACAGTGTTCGAATTAAGCACATGTCGCATTGGGTGTCTTACATGACGTCCAAGAAAACACTGGTATCTACGACGCCAGTAAAAAAACAATGTAACTGACCTTTTCCCACGTGTCCCAGAGGGTATTCCAGGCAATGGATGCCCCAGAGGACCCTGAGAAGGCTCGCCGACATTCTCTAAACCCTAAGTGTTGCGGCTTCACCTTTGTACGCTCATTGCTTGAACATCCCTTAGCAGCATGGCGGTGTCGCGTTCAGCACGAAAGCCTGGTAGGGTTGTCCGTTTTATAAACACATCACAACATCCGCAAAGGGTGGATGCGGATGACTCCGAGGCCGCTGCAGTGTTGTTCACTTTGGTGTTTGAATGCGAAGAGAAGAATGCAATGATGCCATCCCAAAAACCCAACACAATTCAAAGAACCCAATGTGCACACCGTCGCCGCCGCTCACGCTTGCTCAACTTCTTTGGGAGTGAAAATTTCACAACACCCATTGAGTCATCGAGCATCGCTATCAACCCAATTCCAAAACAGGTAAATCTTCCATCTCATATGCATGCATCACAATTTAGGTCACGGTCAAGTTCAAATTTTGCTGTGCGGCGAAATTTTTCGCCGCTCTCGGCCACTGGAAGCCGAACTCCGACAATGGCACTGGGAAGCCCGCATGCGGACACGCGGCAGCCCCTGGTTTTAGGTGCATGTACGGCCTCCAGTGGGTTGGGCATAGGGTCACAGTCGGCCATAGGTCTTCTCCGATGCCGAGGTGCATAGATCCTCTTACCTACGTCCGCTAGTCTCCATTGTGGTGTCTGCTGCAACGCCAATGTGTTGCTTTCCCTACGGCGTTGCGCTGCCTTCCCACGCCCTTGTGTTGCTTTTCCGACGCGCTGTGTTGCTTTTGGGTGTCCAAGATGCTGCGGACACGGGATCGCACTGGGAAGCGCAAGGAGATGTCTCCAGCAACATTGGTAGAACACAGGCGCGCAGTTGGAGAGCGGCGATCCAAGGCCAGAGAGGACCCGCGGCATGTGGCTGGGAGGCGTGGCTCACCCCCGGCAAGACGCCGCCGCATAATCGAGGTATCATCGGAGGATGAGGATGCGGCTGAGGACGTGCCGGAGCAATCCTGGAGGTAAGTGGGTCTTTCTCCTCCTTTCCTGACCTCTTCCTGGTGTTGATGCTAGCGTAGAGCACAACCAGTCTTCATCGTCGCGATGTCCGCGCCTGTTCGACCAGTTCAATTGAGCCGCGTCTAGGCCCATGTGTCACAGTGGATGTCGGTTAGACATCTGGTTGTCCAAGTGGACGTCCAATTTGAAAAGTGACATTTCGATCTCTGCTGGAATCAGAGTCGGGGCGTGGGCATAATCAGGGGCGGGGCGTGGGCACCAGCAGAGGTATAAGTCAGTTGAACGGCACTCCTGGAAATCCGGTGCCCAGGACGCCAAGTTCTAACGTCCACCAGTCGGATGCCAGGAGAGGGATAGGGCAGAAGAATGCACAATTTTGGATCAATGTAGCAACGACATAGACATAGACATAGACATAGACATAGACATAGACATAGACATAGACATAGACATAGACATAGACACAAACCACGCCACGCTCCAGCTCCCTGGAGCTCCATGAATTTTTTCCTTTATACCTGCAACTTGGGGTTTTGACGACGGTTATGGGACCATGAGCTTTTGGCCACCTTGATCTGCAGTCACTAAAAGACTGCAGATTTGTTTTGTGGGTTTTACAGCTGAAATTTTAAGAATTTGGGGGCATGTTATGTACCGTTGGAAAGGTATTGAAAATATCTTTCCAGCGGTATATAACATGCCCCCAAAGTCTTGAAATTGCAGCTGGAAAACCAAGAAAACAAATCTGCAGTCTTTAAGAACCCATTTCAAGATGGTTTAGGTAGGACGACTCAAACATTAGACCATGTTGTTGTGGTCCATATATTAATGGGTGACAATAGAAAGTCTCAAATTAACTCATATAGTGATATTAGTGTAATGTTTTATTTCGTGATTGATGAAAATCTAGTATGATTAGTTAATTAGTTAATTAGTGAATTAGTTAACGAGGGATTTTAGTATATTTCCGGGCGGAGAACCGAAAGGGATCGGGTAGGGAATCGGGCAACACATCGGGCACGGAATCGGTATCCGGGCAAGGCATCGGGCAAGGCTAATGGAATCGGGCAAGGGGGTAATACCGGGCGGGGGCCGGCCTCGAAGAGGGGCATGTACCCGAGCTAGTGGGCTCCAACAATATGTCGGGTAAACCCACACTATGCCCGGGGTGCCACCGATGCAATTATGCCCGGGGCGGTGCCCGGTCTAGTGGGGATGCTCTTATGGCTTAGCTCCTATGGCGCACAACCCCCAATTAGTTGATGGAGCCGACATTAGGGTTGATCCTTCACACGGGTCAATGTAATTGGCCGCTTTCGACCTTTCAACAGTGAATTGGTTATCTCTTAAACTCAACCAGTTCATGTCTATGGGTAATCTTCCTGGACCCTAAACCTATCGAATGGATATACCCTCTTGGACAACCAGGTCATCTATGATGGGTACTCTTCCTAAATTCTCAACCCTCAATTGGCTATTTCTCAAACTCATCTAGCTCAACTGTAATGGTTCATCTTCCTGAACTCTAAACCTTCCATTACATCTTTCTCACACGTAACCAGTGCATCGTGACTCGTAATATTCCTGCACTCTGTGACGGCCATTATCCCCTACAATGTCGGGTAATATTCCTGCACTCTAAACCTTCGATTGGTTATTTCTCGCACTATTTCAGTTTCGCGTGATGGGTAATCTTCCTGGGCTCTCAACATCCAGGTTGTTATTTCTTTCACTCAACCAATTCACGTGTGACGGGTAGTTTTTTTGTACTCTGAACCCTCAGATGGCCATTTCTCACACTCAACTAGCTTGAACATCGTGATTGGTAATCTTCCTGAACTCTGAAGTTGCTCGACCATGCTCTTGACTGCGTGTATGATTCATAGGGGCAATAACTGGTTGCAATGTGGCTGCTCAAGCTCAGTGGGTAGTCGCATATGTGTGCACCTGGAGATTCCTTGATTGTGGAATGTGGTTGTTGTAGCCGAGGATACGCAACCAACTCGGGCACGGAATCAGACGGCGATCAGGAGAACGGTGATGGGATTGAAACATCACATCCACTACCAACACGTAAGGGAGGGGGGAGCACTGCCTTGAAGAAACGTGTGGAGCTGGATGCGCAAGGGCATCCTTTTGGCGTCATGAAGGTTGTCATGTGCGCCGACATCAAGAAGTATGCAAAGGACCTGGATCCCATGACGGGATGGGAAGGCCAGCCACGGCACAAGAGGAAGCGATTATTCAAACGCCTATACACAGGTAAGGTTTGCACATCAATTTTTTGGCATGCATGTGTCGCGTTAATTTGCGATGTGAAACCCGAATCTAACATTTTAAGTGCAACCAAACATCATTCTCGACATGAGCAACAGGGTGTATGTCTATGTAGGCAGGCATGACATTCTCGCTGACGTCAGGGTGGACATGTATTTAGCACAGAGTGTCATGCTGACAATCTGTGAGTGGATGCCGAACAGGACGTCCGTGCGTTTTTGTGGACATATGTACTGAAACGCTCGACAATCGCTATCGACGTCCATAGGGACGTCGATGATATCAATTTTCTCTCTTATGGTGACATACTGGTTTGTATCCTTTCTAACGTGGGTGTAGTGTGGGCACCCAGTGTTGGTCGCTTGTGAAGTGAATGTGATGGCATTGACGTGTGTGTCCGGCATGCAGACTGGGAGATGTGCGGGCATTGTGATAAAGTGTGCGAGAAGTGGATGCGGCCTATTATAACAAAGGTACTCATCAAACACCCGGTGGAGGTTAAACCAGCTCATAGACAACAATGCGGGTAAATCAGCCGATGTGGATGCAGAGCATTGGAAAATACTTGTAGGTATGCGCGCCACCGAGGCTGCGCATTTGAAGTCTCAGCACATGCGCTCAATTTCAAAAGGGAAAGGATCGACCACAGCTCAACTAAAAGCTATTGAAAGGGAGGTCGTCTCCCATCTGGTAAGAGTGCCACTATGTCTATGTTGACATGACTGATAATGTTGCAATTCTCTTTATAAATCTGTGATGGCCCTTATCCCCTACAATGTCAATGTCGACAACAGATGTCATCCAACACGTTTACTTAGACGTCCGATGAGCCGGCAATGTAACTCTAGTTGTTTGAGTTGATGTTCGATGTTAATCATGGCACTTCTAAAGGCGTCACGGGACCTGCACCTGTTGGAACGCATTGTTGTCGACGTCCCCTTTCATCCGTAATGACTTTAATGTGCCATGCAGGCGATGTTGAAGAACATGGCACCGTACGATGCGGAGGTTGACGCCGAGGTTGCCAAAGAGTACCAACGCATACAGGAGGAAAAGCGCCGAGCGCGTCCCGATCATGGCTCGGAAATGGAGTCGATGCGCACTCGAGTGACGGATTTGGAGGGCAGCGTCACACGCCTTGGAGAGAATGTGGCAGCCTCAAACAAGCGCATGGAGGACATGATGCGAATGATTCTTCAGAATCAGAGTCAGAAACATCCGACTAACATTGATAGCATGACGGAGCCTTCATCGTCTGCGAAGATGCTCGATATTTCGGCATTGACGTCAACGACGGAGGATCTGGTGATGGTGGCACAGAAACAAGCTCCCACCCCAGTTATCAGCGCGGTGGGCGGTGCGGACATGCGTGTGGCGTCCGCGATTCCTGTCCCAAGCGACGTCTCCGAGGATGCTGCGACTGATGCAGTCACAGACGTAGAAGCAGTGCCTCCCAGTTCTGAAACCATTATCGCGTCTATAATTGAGGACATTCTGGAAGTGCCGAAAAAAACGACACAGACACCTGTAATTGATGACCCTGTAGAACCCACCAACGAGGAAGTGCCAGTGCAAGCTATGGAGGACGTCGAGGAAGGACACCCTGAGATATCCGGCAATGCGGACGTGCCTGAAGAGATTGCATCTCTGGATCAGGTAACATCAAGTAATACCCACCTATATTAGACATACTGGAAACCCTCTCATCGTCGTTTAAAAAATTATACCTTCATGTATTTGTCTGGCATGTTCTTCGTGGTGTCATTGAGGATGTCAACATGTACATTAGGCTGGACGTTTGCCTTGACAGTTTGAATTATCGCAGAACAGAACGACCATAATTTGAAACCTCCGAGTACTAATGCGGAATGCTATTACAGGATGAGGTGCCCGTACCGGAGGAGTCAGATGGCCGACCCGCCGTGCGGGTAGAAGCGCACAAGCGAAATCCTCAATGGCCAAACTCGGTGCACCAAAAGCGGTTGGTTTGCCTAAACCTCCCCAAAATCTTGCGAAGGTGAGGGAACTAGTGTTTGCATGCCTACATTGCTTGCATGATTGCAGGAGGAGTGTGGAGCACTCGAATATAGTCACGTCGTTCGTGTGAGTCCATTTCATGTTCGGATGACCACTAATGTAATTCATGCGGTTTTGTGAATGGTGGTGGAATGGGGCAAGTGGGGACTAGTACGAAGGCACAGACACAAAAGAAGAAATGAGTGGACGTTCTCAATAACGACGCGGCTCTCCATTCGAGTGCTCATGAATTATCCACTTAGTCGTGGAGGTGTAGACTCGCGACTATAGACATGGATGCCTCGATCATGGACAATGTTTAAGTTTTTGGACAACTAGCGATTGATGTGTAAATGCAGCCTCTTGGTTGCAATATGTTGTATCAATGAAAATGTTGCATTTACGGAATTGGAAAGCATTGGTGTACATTTGTTCCACGCGTTCTTTGTGTCTGTTCCGACTGTCTGGTGGAACAGTTGACGTCAGTGTTTGTTCTCGTAGATGGCATAAGTGACGTGCATCTGACATTTGGTCCTGCTAATAGCCAAACAACTTGATGTCAGTAATGTGTTTGAGAATTTGAGGCAATCAGCCACGTCAAGGCGGGCTAAGCTTGAAAACGGCATCATCACTCCCAAACAAGCTGTGGTTTTGGCCAGAGGACATCCCCATAATTTGTAATGCCCCATTTGATGTCACACATAACATCCCACTGTCAAAAAGGATGTCCAAGAAAACTAAAAGTCATCCCGAAAACACCCAAAAAATACATGCATACGTCGAGGAAAATGTCTCATGTGACATTTTCGTGTCGCAGAGGACGTCGGTAACAGCACACATCGCCACGTAATGCAATGTCCACGTCAGCAACAGCAAATGCCACGTTAGTTTTTAATCGCATTCCACGTCATCTCAAGAGGGTCCACGAGGCCATCCACGTCACCGAGGGGGCGGAAAAAAAAGCGTGCCGACGTGGCACTACCCGCAAAAAACATGCTTGCGTGGCATGCCGGTGGCGTCCACGTGTCTTCACGTGGACACTATGGAACACCATGTTTTATGTGACGTCACATAAAAACGTGCTGAAATTCCCCATGTTTTCGCATGTCCACGACGCGTTTTTCTCCTGTCTGACATGACGGATTTTAGGTGACGTCCAAGAGAAGAACCTCCATGTCAAAGTGAACGCGCACTCCCGTTTTTTTTGACGTCACAAAAAACATGATTTTCTTATAGTGTCTTGGAGTTGAATACACCTTACACATAACACCATTTTCAATGCTAGACATTAGAGGAAAAAATGGATCTTGCAATAGTACAACTATTGATAAATAACTGCAAACTCCCCACCTTGACCCCCAACTCCATCATTTATATACCCCAAAATTTGTTTAGTAATAACGCCCCCTCCTCCTTGCCAACATACACCCGTACCTTAGCCTTCCAATTACGCACACTCTCAATGACTATGGTCTCTTTGGTATGATATACCGAGGTCTCACCCGCCACATCACCAACAAACTTGGTGGCCTCTGTGCCCTCCTCAAACTCACACGACAAACTTGCCTCCACTGCCCCCACATGATCCCTCAAAATGATGCAAACACTCAACTTCCATCTCAAAAAAAACATATTTGACTTCTCATATCACCCATCCCCCCCCCTTAAACAACTATGGCACGACGCCAACTCCATAGTTAGATTAGATGAAATTGAACAAATGTCACATCTCAAACTCCTGAACATCATCTTCAATCAACAACCCGCCACAACCCAAGATAGTATCAACTCCAAAAGCATACACATCCTCACCACATCAACATTTAAGCTCCACTAGGGTAAATGCACAATATTTACCCAACAAGCCCTCGCACACACCCAAAAACTCTTATGCTTCCACCCATTGTACCAACCATTGCACACCCCATGCCCCCATAAACAAACTAATCTCACATGCCTCCTCCCCAATACCGACACACTCTACCCCACCCCCTTCCACAACCACATCTCCCAACCCATTCCCCACTCACACCATCCCCACCATACAACATTCCTTACAATCCACCAAACCACCTACCTTATCACACCCACAACCATTACTCCTACACATCCCCATGTCCGTTGACACACAATTCCCAAGCCTACATCATATATGCTATTTGTATTGTTTGCGGAGACTACATACCGACTCCAATGGAATCACCAAATCCAAACACATGTACCTATGCCATTGGCAAGGCCAACCTGACTCGGAAGACATTTAAAACCTGAATGATTATGACCCCTACCAACAATGCATTTCCCCTCACCAAACACTACATCCAAGCCACAATTGAACATCTCCACAAAGTACACAACAAACATTACCTACAAACACATAAGAGACACTCGCTACGTTGAAAAACCATTGCACCTCCCAAATATCAACCTAACACTCCAAAATGTAACCCAAACATGGATATGTACAACACCATCCCCACCCTCCACATCTCATCCCCCATAGCACACCTCCACCGGTTCTACCTTCCATGAGTATTCCCTCACACTCATCCAAATGGTTTGGAACCAATACCAACTGTTAAGAGTGAGGACTCCAGGTGCATAATGAAACAGAGTAACAGTGCTTACTCAAGCTCTTGAACTATCTTGATCAAAAGGGGAACTGCCCTTATATACAATCTGGCTCGACACTTAGATTAGGTCCAAGTGTCGGCACCTGGTTACACCGTGGACTAGCTACCTCGGTGGGAATATTCTAGCTTGGCCTCGGTCTCATACACCAAGACCGAGGCCCTTAACTAATTGTTTGCTCATAAGTTGAAATACCTTGGACTTATGTGCACGGCCTCCTACAGGCGGCCGCCACTTTACTTAAGGTGGCTAATACCCATGTGTGACTAATTAATACTGATTAGCTTCCATGCTAGATGAGGGTTAACCTAGGATGCCTAGGTGTTTATCCATTATCTTAACACTCCTCCTCAACCTAGGATTAACCTCATTAAAAACTTTCTCAAGTAAAACCCGTTTTGGGACAAAACCTTGAGAAAGAAAAAAATGTTAATATTTCGGTGAATCTAGTTCTTGGAGTGACCTCATCCCGGCGGTGTCGTAATGTGGGCCGACTACTAGTTAGAACTTAGGCATTTTATAGGTTATTATTATTTTCAAATTGATATTTATATGATGATGTAAGTTAGTTGTTTAAATTGAGAACCGGTCTTAAGTTCAAGACCGGGTGACTCGGTAGATGGAGGTGGTAGGTAGGATTTGAGAAAGATAGAGATTTACCGGCGGACCGTTACCTAACTACCTAGGGATTTTAGAAGGCGTAGCCTTTTAGTTTCCTATTTGTTAGCGGAATAAGGACTCTAGAAGCCTTAAACCCGAACCTTCATATTGGCTAGCCGGATTAGCCTTTAACCCAAAACTATCTTATTTCTAGCGGAATAAGGAATTTAGAAACCTTTAACCCATACTTTTTCTATTTCTAGCAAGATAAGGGTTCTATAAACCTTTTACCCAAAAGGTCTCTTATTAGTTAGTTAGTTGGGGTTCTAGATATCCTTACCCCAATGGTTTTCTATTGGCCGAAGGGGGTAAGGTAGAAGACTATTTAAGGGGTATTAGAAGTGTGTTAAAGGGTGAACGTTAACATTTGGAGTTAGTACTTGTGTAGAATTGAAGGAGCTTTAACCATTTCAAGAAGAACAAATATTTAGGAAGCTCATCTATACAAAAAGGTAAAGGGTAAAAGTTTTAGCATGACCAGGTTGCACTAAATGCACTATTTGTATTAATTCATTCATTATTAAGTGAGCAGAACTTTGGAATGAAAGTTTTGTGGATTGTGGATGATTAGAATATTCAATTGTTATGAAAATTTGAGAGGATGTTTTTTATGAGATATAGAAGTTAAGGTAAAAATTAGGAAGCTTCAGTCTTTGAGGAGAAAAAATTGTAAAGGGTTGAAGTGAAGGGTGTCTAGGAACAAAAGCAACTAGGATAACACGGTTTGAAAATATGAATATTTTTAAGTATTATAGCTATAGCTACAAAAATTTGACACTACCTTTTGATCTTACATATCTATTATGTGTCAAAACTTGAGATTGATTGGACTTAATGGTTAGAAGTTATTAGAGTTTTAATGACCGGATGTTATACCACATCATTCATGCTATGAAGTTAGAGTTAAAAAAATATGCATAGCTTTTTAGTATGAGTTCCGATTGTGCTGAAATTCGGTGTGGATACTTTTAGTAAGGTACTTAATAAGTGTAACAAGTTTTATCTGAAAAAAGTGAATTACGTGAGAGTTATACTATTCTGAAGTTTAGTAGGCTAACATTGAAAGGGATTTACAACAAGGGTGTAGGAGAAGGGAAATGTACTATAATTTTTTAAACACTACTATAAAAAATAGGAGCCCGGTGCTTACCGGATAGTGCATATTTTCTTCGACAGCGGCATGTAACAACTTCTTATGCTTATATGCCGGGAGAGCTTTGGTAAGTATATCGGCAATGTTGTGCTCCGACTCTATCTTTCTAATCTCAAGTTGATCCTTGCTAATGAAGTCTTGAGAGAAACTAAAGATATGTAGACTAATGTGTTTAGTCCGGTCAGTTTTGATGAAGCCCGAAGACATTTGTTGTATGCAGGCTGCATTGTCATCAAAGATGATCATTGGTTTCTCCTCCTCCTGGATTTGGCATTGTTGTCGTATGATCTTCTCGATGGTTTGTAGCCAAACACTCTTGCGGGCCGCTTCGTGGAAGGCCAGCAACTCGGCATGATTTGTCGATGTTGGGGTCACGGTCTGTTTCGTGGATTTCCACGAGATGGGTGGTCCGCATTTGAGGAAGATATATCCCGTTTGTGATTTACGGGCGTCCGGGTCGATTCGGAATCATGAATTTGCAAAACCTATCACCTCGGTTTTGTTAGTTCTTTGATAGTATAATCTGAGGTCGGATGTATCTCGTAGGTACCTTAGCAAGTGCTTGGCCCCGTTCCAATGTCGCATCGTTGGATTTTGGCTATGCATAGCCAATATGCTCGTTACGAATGCAATGTCGGGTCTTGTATGAGTTGTGAGGTAGGTGAATGAACCAGCGGCGGTGAGGTACTTCTGTTTGTCTATTACCTCCTCACGAGGTCGGTACGGGTCGTCATTCGTCTTGCTCCGGCCGATCATTGGCGCAGCCAATGGGTTGGCGTCCTCCATCTGAAACATTTTGAGCATTTTTTGCACGTAGGTTTGTTGGTGTTATAATATGCTGTTCGGCATTAGGTGGACTTGAAGTCCGAGGCAAAATGTAGTTGATTAAAGGCATTTCATGTTGAACTTGCTTGTTAGAATGTCTTGAGCATATTTGCACATCTCGGGGCTCCCGATGATGTTCAAATCATCTACATATGCGGCAATGATTACAAAACCACCCTTAGTGCAATATGTGAAAATGCAAGGTAAGGTAGAATTGTGTATAAAACCTTGTGATACCAAAAAGTTGCATAGATGGTGGTATCAGGCTCGGCCTGATTGCTTAAGGCCGTAGAGGGCCTTACATATCCTCAAGCCCACAAACCGTCCCGGTTTGGGCTTACGAACGGATTCTAGGAATCCGGGTGGGGGGTTGATGTGTAGGATTGAATCCAATGTACCGTGGAGGTACGTGGTTACCACATCCAGTAGATATATCTTTAGAGCAAGATGAACTATTAGTGCCAGTAGGTACCTGAAGGAGACACAGTCCATCACAGGTGAATATGTTTGGTCAAAATGAACTCCGGGTCTTTGAGTGCAACCTTGGGCTACTAGCCTTACCTTATACCTTAGGACTCGACCTTGTGAGTCGAGTTTTCGGATGAAGATTAGCTTGTGGCCGATTGGTGGCTTCTCAAGGTCATCCGCAATGTCCGAGAATACCTCGTGTTTCCGAAGAGAGGTGTATTCGGCTTCTATGGCCGATTGCCACTGAGGCCAATCCTTCCTCTTCCTAGCTTGGTCTAAGGTAGTTGGATCGGTGTCGGGACTCGAGTCTAAGGACTCGGTAGTGTAATGAACATTGAGTGTCCATTTGGGTGTCCGTTTGGTAGGTGGTTTGGTAGGTGGGCGTTTTTTAGGGAGGATGTTGCCGGTGCCAGGGATAGCACCTCGGATCACCCTTTCCTTGGTTGAGAATCCATCGGGCACGTTTTCGGCTAAGGCCTTGAGGTTTAGAAGCTTAGATGTCTTGGTGTTGGTTAACGATGTAGGTGGGTCTGGATTCATGGTTAACGTAAGGAGGTTCCCGGTTGCGGGTTCTAGATATCTGATTATCGAGGGTGAATCGTATCCAACATAGATTCCCTCGTGTCTTTGTGGGCCTATTTTATACCGTTTTGGGTCCGGAAAGGGACCCAAACTTGGCAACCGAAGTTTCTAATATGGGCCACATTCGGTGGCCTTCCGGATAGGAGTTCGTGAGGTGTTTGTGTGTTGAAGAGGGTGGGTCGTAGCTTAAGGAGGGCCGCGGCGTGTAAGACCGCATGGCCCCACATGTTGGGTGGTAATCGGGAATGTAGTAACAAAGGTCTTGCTACTAGTTGGATTTTCTTCACAAATGCCTCTGCGAGGCCATTTTGTGAGTGTTCGTAAGGTACTGAGTAGGTTAGGTTGATCCCAGAGGCGTTACAATAGTCCTCGAAAGCGTGAAATCGGAATTCCTGGGTGTTACAATAGTCCTCGAAAGCGTGAAATCGGAATTCCTGGGTGTTACAATAGTCCTTGAAAACGTGAAATCGGAATTCCTGGGCATTATCCATCTTTAGGTGCTTAATAAGGATGGATAAGAATTTTGGGAAGGCTAGGTTTTGGGTCGGGAGTAAGGCAACCTCGAGGTGGCTTCCCGATGCGTCCACAAGTACGAAGTAGTAGCGAAAGGTCCCTGAAGGTGGGCTTATCGGCCCGCATATATCCCCGTGTATCCTGAATAGTGGTGGAGGTAGTTCCGTGGGTAGTGTCCAATGTGATGGCCTCCGGATTAGTTTTCCTTGGATACAGGCTACGCATTCTTGCGTCTTCCCGGCGTCTGCCGTTGTAAGGGCCTGACCTTGGGTCAATGGGATCATCCTCCGGAATTTGGTCGTTCCCAGATGTCCCAGTCTAGAGTGCCAAATATCTGGCTTGGCGGCTTTAGTGTCTATAGACACCCCCTGCGCCAGGTTGCGCTCCGTCGTGGGACCTCTCTCCTATGCGGCCATGCAAACATCTTCCTCACCTAGGGTGGGGCTAGATGCCAAGGGTTTTATGGCAACCTTGTAAAGTCCATCGAGGCCCGCGTTAGCGGTGGCAATGACCTGGGGTCCTTGCCTAAGCTCGATTACTTCTTCATCGCCCTGCATCGCCGTGCAAAGGTGGATATTCCTCGCCTTCAGATCCCGATAGCTGATCAGGCTCCTCGGCGCATCTGGGGCGTACATTGCCTTCTCGCAATTGAGGGGGAATCCCCCGGGCAAGATAATTGTTGCCCGACTCTCCCGGAACCTTAGCATCCGGCTTCCGGCCATTGTAAGTATTTTACAGGTGGACCAGGACTTCTCACTTTGGAAGTGGAAGAATTGTGCCTTAGTTAGGATTGTGTAAGTTGATGCGCTATCCCAGAGGGCAACATCTTGGGTTGACGTGCCTCCTTCCCAGATAGCCATAAAATTTTCCACATCAAAACAAGATCGGGCATGTCTGAGGGTTCAAAGTTGTAATTCTGCCTTGGTTTATTACGTAGCTCTTGCAATTCCTTGTAAATATCTACAATGTACTGTGATGCTCTGCAATCCTTTGCAAAATGTCATTTTCTCCCACATTTGTGACAATTTCCCGAGGTTGTCCTAGCCCGTTCCTGCTTAGGTGGGAAGTATCTAGGTCTGTGTGGGTTCCATGTTGCAGGTTTATTATGCCATTAAGGTGGAGTTTAGCGAAAAGAACCTCTTGGTGGCCTACGGGAGGCCTCTGTAGTGTGAACTTCCGCGTGGTGGTGAACTGGTGAGTCGTCCCGCTCCCGGTCCGGCTCCACGTGTCGCTCCCGGCCGGTCCGCGTCCCATCCCCAGCATCGGTGCAAGTGCTCCCGTGGTTTCGTTTAGCTCCTCCGGCTCGACGTCCTCGATCTTGGCAATGGTCGTATGCACCTCCCTCGTTGGTCGGGACTCCGCGTTTCGTAGCAGGATTTGGTGATGCTTCTCGGCGAGCAATAAGTGAGACATGAGCTTCGAGTGCTTCTTAAACTTCATATTCCTGTATTGTTGTGAGAGGATGGCCGTTGCAGGTGGGAATGTCGAGAGAGTCTTCTCAATTAGCTCCTCGTCCGTGATGACTTGCCCGCACAACCGAAGTTGAGCTGTAATCCGGTGCAGCTCCGAGTTGAATGCGGCGAAGTCCGGGAAATCGAGTACTCGGATGTTGGTCCAGTCCGCTCGAGCTTGTGGCAGGAACAACGTTTGTTCGTGGTCAAACCGGGCGTGAAGTTCCGCCCATAGCTCGGCGGGGTCCTCGATCTGCAAGTATTGAAGTCGTAATGCATGGTCGAGGTGGCGTCGAAGTATCATCAGTGTATGCCATTTGGCTGCTGGCGGGATCGGTGGTGTGTCGTCCGTTGGGGTGGTGCTTGTGCTTGGAGGTGGTGATGTTAGAGTCTTGGCGAGGTCCTCAGCACTCAGTAACACTTTAGCATCGTTAACCCATTCTAAGAAGTTTGACCCGTCGGAACTCAGAGATGCAAATATTAAGGCATGCATTTTGGATTCCGTAAATCTAGGTTTTGTAGACATTGATATTCTACTATGTGTGTTATCCATGTGGAATGAATGTGTACTAAGGTGAAATAGTAGTGTTGGAATCTACATTTGGGTATGTATTGTCAAAGAATACTACATATTGAGGTGACCAGAAACTTTTGAGTAAGGGGGGACTCGGTCTAATGACCTGAAATTGAGTTCTGTATGAAGCAGAGTATACAGGTATGTATACAGGTATTCCATCATGTGTACAATGCATAAGAAGTACAGATAGATATATGTAGATTACGTATATATTGTCTGTAGTGTATACAGATTACTGTCACTGAGTATATTCATATTATGAAACTATTCAAAGTGTGCTAATTCAAAAGAAAGTAACTGGTTGAAGAGTAAGTCCACTGACCTAAGGTAAGTAGTGACTTCTAGAGGTGAATTAAATTTGAGTTCGGCTAACCAACAAGCTTTAGACAAAAATAAATATGATTTCACAAAAATGAACTAAGGTAGTAGTGTCTTACCTTAGTTTAGGTAGAAGAGTTTAAAACAGATTGGTTAGAATCTCAAAGTGGAAGTTTCCAAGCATAACGTTTCTGAAGGTGGAAAATTTAGAAAAAAATTCTGCAACGTAATTTTTCTTGTGACTTGGTAAAATCAAGAGGTATATATGATTTGCTACTAACTATTGGACAGTAGTTCGGTACTGTAACAATGTATGACTTTTCTACATGAAAATCTAGGGAAAATTTTGGCAGCACGTCGGTACTATCACAACTATCCAGAATGTAGAAAATGGGGTAAAAAAGAGAGTAATGCTTTCAAATATAATAGCTATCATGGAATGACAAAGAGCTATATCTGATCCTAGGCAAAATGTGCTCTCTGATAGTAGTCCGGTGGTAAAACTATTTGTCTAGTAGTAAAAATGATTTTCTAATGCCTTAAACAAGCTAAACATGCATGTTTATCTAGTGATCTTTCAAAAGTGACCACTCAAGTGCTCTCAGAGGTGATTGACTAACAATCTAAAGTGAACAATGAGGTGCTAGAAGCAGTGCTGATAACGTGTTAAGAGTGAGGAAACCATGTGCATAATGAAACAGAGTAACGGTGCTTACTCAAGCTCTTGAACTATCTTGATCAAAAGGGGAACTGCCCTTATATACAATCTGGCTCGACACTTGGACTAGGTCCAAGTGTCGGCACCTGGTTACACCGTGGACTAGCTACCTCGGTGGAAATATTCTAGCTCGGCCTCGGTCTCCTACACCAAGACCGAGGCCCTTAACTAATTGTTTGCTCATAAGTTGAGATACCTTGGACTTGTGTGCACGGCCTCCTACCGGCGGCCGCCACTTTACTTAAGGTGGCTAATGCCCATGTGGGACTAATTAATACTGATTAGCTTCCATGCTAGATGAGGGTTAACATAGGTTGCCTAGGTGCTTATCCATTATCTTAACACCAACAACCACAACTCCTCACTTAGCCCAACACTTAACCCTCCTCCCAATGATTTCACGACTGTACTAACATGGTTCACCCAAAGATACTCATTGGACCTAACCCCACCCCCCTACATACCCACCATGACACTTAAACATGCCCTAACCCACAACACCCTACCCCTTCCATACTAGCAATTTTCATTGACTCATTTTCACCCACACACTCATACTACTCTACCCCACTTACATGTCCTCATGAACTCCACGACTACCACTCACTCATCCACAAGATACAATCTTCAGCGCATACAACAACTCATACTCCACCCAGTGGGTAGGGAAAATGCCTAACCCACCCACCAAACTCTCCAACAACCGTGGAAGCACTACACTGGGCTAGAATGGCAACACACATATACTATTAGGCCCTTACCATCGTCATCGTACCACACGAAGATTGGTGTAACAAAAGACACCCCCTAATAAATCCACATCTTGACATCCAAGTACTTTCCTACCTTGATTCTCACACCCTCAAATATCCCCCCCCCCCCCCCCGGTCCAAATGAGATTCCCATCATACCTCTTAAAACCAAACTCAAAATTGTCGCTATCCTATGTGTACACCAATTCCAAACACCCTTCATCAATCCCATTTTTGCATAACATTCTAGTATTACCTTGTAGCAACACTATGCTCAACCAAACTTCCCCTCACACCAAACCCCAACCCACTAGATACACCCATCGAGGTCAACCTATCCAAAAAATGGAAACACACACCAACTCCCTCGAACTAACAATCACAATTAAATACTCCATTGCACATACCTACTACACAGATGGCTCCTTCACCTGCCACCCCACCAAGGCGACGAAAACACCACTAGACTAGGAATCTACCACCCCACCGGCAACACCCAATATGTATATAGAATCCCTAGACACCAAATATCCTACATGTTGAAATAACAAGCATCTTTGTTGCCCTCCACCTCAGCAAAAACAACACAACACACATATTTTCACATACAATCTCAATTCCATCCACTTTATCCACAACCACCTCCGCCAACCTTCCTCCCAACATAACCATCCTGACAAACTACTCATCCAATGACTATTGCAACACACCATCCCCTCACCCTTTGAAAATTTGCGCATTTGGTATGACGTTTAATAATGACCCCCCAAAAAATACCGTCCCCCCATCGCTATTACCTTGCATGTGTAGCCAACAAAGATGTCATTGCAACGCCATATTCAGACGAGACCTTCTATGTGTGAAAAGGACTACTATATCAATCTCCACCACCAGCAAAACCTTATGATAACCTAATAATACAATTCATTGAATTCACATATTGTAATGATATAATACCGTATGTAATCATAATCATAAAAAATAAAAATAAACATAAAAATGTAAACCACTAATAGACAGTATTATCAACAAAGTATGGAAGGTAGATTCATTAATAATCATCACGGCACGTGTTAGGGTGTGAGCCCAAATAAGGTGCCCACATGTGTGTTTAACCTTAAAAGTTGTTAGGAATTGATTTTGAGATTATATTAGTTGTTCAAAAAAATAAAAAGAGTGATTTTTCTTGTGTGAATTAGAATTGAGATTAGGAGGTTAGTAAGTTAAGCCGTGTTACTTTAGTTCAGGGGGGGGGGTAATTAGAAAAGTGAGTTGGGAAGTCGGGAGTGCTTAGGATAAGCCTTGACCGGGGTTGCACTGAGGGTGTCCGTTTTAGGCTGTGGTAAGGTCCTTTTTAGGGTGGATGTCGTTGGGCAGATTGGGCCGGGAATTTTGGGTTCGAAGGGGGATCCGGAGGCCCCTGGAATTCCAGGGGAGGCAGCCTCTGTTTCTCTCTCTCGGTGTGTTTCTGGCCGAAGGCGGCGAGGGTTTAAGCTGGGGGCCAAGCGGCTAGCCGGAGGAGGGAGATGGGTGAGAATCCGGGGAACTGGGAGAACAGCGAAGGTGGACTGTAGAGCTGCAACCAAGAAGGGTTTAGCCGAGCCTCCAGCTGGATTCAAGAGGCTTGAGGTAATGTGAGGAATGGGAAGTAGGAGATTCAGTGGAAATTCAGGAGCGGGGGTTCAGTTTGGAACAAATGCGGCACTGTTGATATTGTTTAAGGGTGGTGTTACTCGGCAGAGTAATTCTACCCTCCGAAGCATTCACAAAACTGCATAAAGGTTGGGTCAGAAAAGAATCTGACTGGGGCAACTAAAGATTATGCTAAATGACTGGGCGGAGGGGGGCATTAGCTGCCTATAGAGGGGTGTTTGCAACCGGCTAATGGGTCTACAGTGATCAAGGAGGAGGTCAATGTTCACCGCTAAGACCTCAGATGTTGCTGTGCCGGCTAGCTAGGGGCCCGGCTCTGACCAACTCCGATACATCGCTGGATTACAAATGCAGAGCGGGTAAGGGGAGACCTCGGTTGCTAGTTCTCAGAGGCGAGACGTTGGGTGACTACAGGTGCAACAACCAGCAAGGTTCACCGCTGGGCGGCTATGGGGGTTGTAGGCTTGACTTAGGTGTGAATGTAGTTGGCTGAGGGTTGGAGGAGCCGGCTGGACCAATAAGGGAATCCACCGTGCACATTAGTCTAGGATGTTGGTTGAATTAGTACGGCTCACATTAGGAGTTGAGGATTAGTTGAAGGGTAGATTTAGGTTAGGATGATTGTAACAAGAGGTTCCACTGTGTGAGGGAGCTTTGAGACAAACAGTGTTTCTGAACACTTGGACTTGTTGTGGTTTGAAATAAAGAGTGGTGTGATTAATATTGAGGATGTGGTGGCGTGGAAGAATGGGCTCCGCGGGGTCATGCGAGATTCACTTAGCCATGTGTGGGTTATAAGTTCCCATCCGGACTACGACGCTAAGGGTGGGAGTTTAGGCCTCACATAGGGTAGCCACACACACCCCTTCTATGGAAAATATTGAAACAACATTTAAAATATCTAAGCTAAGCATCAAATACACATTTGAGGAAATCAACATCATCGCCAGACAATCTGCTATGTCCATAATTCTACACAAAAGGAGGATAGAAAACAACAACCCACTACCAATAGACACACAACTACCATAGCAACTCCAAGTACCCACCAACCAATAAATAATTAGGATTATAAATGCCAACACTAGCTAAGGAATTGTCACAAATTACAATAGGGGTTGGTGGCTATAAGATACAACTTTCCTACCAAGTAACTCACACAACACATGCTAGGTCACTTACATCACGATACAATGCTCGTACAAGGCCATCATGAATCGAACCCGGACCACTACACATGTGATACTAACCCTCACATACAATGAACCACTGAGAAGTCATGTGACTCGGCGGCCACCTCACGAAGAAAAGTGATTGTATACCCTACAACACCACAACCACGCTAACCCCGCCAATACAATGATCATCCAATCACTTAGTTCCCATGGTCATTTTGGTTACCCTGGTTACTATAGTGCCCATCCCGAAAGAGGTTAGTAGTCCTGCACCATTGATATTATGTTTAGTGGACATAATACCAAGGGTGAATCGAACGGGCATTTCAATCATGCTGATCCCACTAAGATCAATGTTTCTTCTCTCTGACGCCACCAATAAACTCATCAAATTTAGTATTAACAAAATCCCACCATGCACCACTCCCCCAATACATACACCACGTACCTTTTGGCACCCATAATACCTTCATGCCACATCAATTGGGCACCTCAAACCCAACATACAAAAGGATACACCTGTCAACTCAGGACCATAATATTATCCCAAATACCCATACGTAGCAAAATGGCTCAACATTCCACTAGTCCATTCCCCCATCTTGAACTACTTCTAGTCAACAACCCAATGCATGGATGCACAAATCACACAAACCCTTAAACTAAGATACAAACAATACATACAAAATTGAAAAGACACACCATTTCATATCCCCCCCCCCCCCCCTTCCTCCCTCATAAACCTTTGCCCACTACAATAGGCCAATACATATCTCCACCTCCTCTCCATGTGCACCAACCCCACCCTCAACAATATCCGAATAACCATACACAACTAAACAATCTCGTAAATACATAAGCTACTCCTCTCCCACTCCACTACATGTGATATCATACTAATGAATGCATGCACCTGTCTTGGAGCCTCCCATGAGAATACAATCCCTACATGGCTATGCCCCCTACATTTGCACCATAAAACTATGCTAATACCTAAGTAGACTCAAGCCCGACCTCTCAATCATCACCACAACCTCCCCAAAGGAAATTGCACACTATGCCACCTGAAACTACAAGCTACAATTCATTGAATTCACATTATGTCAACATTGTGACTCCATCACCACAACTCATCCCAACCCAACCCATTTTTTTAAAAAACTAATAAAAATATAACAAATAATAATAGACACCCTAGAAAAGGTTGGATGTTATTGTCACACTCACTATCCTCACATAAGGCATCCGAGGGAGCATCCACACAAACAATATTACCATCCTATTTGAACAATGCTACATCCCCCTTGATGTCCAGCCATACATGCAACAAAATTCACTTAACCACCTTACTCATGCTCAACAAACAAGAACTAGAAACCACCATCAACCAATGATTCCTACCTAAGAAACCACTTGATTCCCCCAGTTGGACACTAAAACCAAAGGAATAATCCCACAACAAGATGTCCACTCAATTAACTCGTATAGAGGAATGAACAACCTCCAGAGGTTTCCCCCGAGAATCAAACCCAACACATGTTACAACAAGCATAGGTACCCCCCCCCCCCAAACGCGGGCGCAACTTTGGTTACTCACAGGGACCACTTTTGACATAAGACAGTAGCACTTCTCCTATAACCATGCTCAGTAAACCTATCTCATTTTCACTTATGAGCTCGCAACTATGATCAAGGTGAAATGTCCCTTGTTCACATGAACACTAGAGGTTGGCGTCGTCTCTCTCTTTGCTTGGACATTACATCAACTTTGACTTACTTGATGACAAGATAAATGAAATGTAAATTACTTGTACTACATTTTGTCATTAGTTGTATGAACACATGTGTACCTCTATATGTTTTTGTGGTGTCAAATCCAACACATAGTAGTTTCTTTAGGCAACAAATAAAGAAAATTGTTTATCCATAGTTGTGTCCTTCAATACAATTAGAAGCATAAGTGATTAGCAAGTCTACACTTTGATGCCAAACTACTATTAATTGGAAATGACATGCAAATTTCTATAGATGTTCCGATCAATATGTAAAGTGAAACATGGCACTTTGCTCAAATTTCGAAGCAATTTGCGTCGAACATACTTACCACCTACAATTTGCATTTTGGTTTTAAGGAAAATAAACATGTAAAGTTCTATGTTGTTTGTTTCATGGTCTTTATGGAATTAATTGAGATGTTGTTGTGAGATAAAAGCTTTGTATCTTTAATAAATAAATAAACTTTGTTTTTTTTTGGCACAAATTGAAAATTCAATTGCAAGAAAAGAACCAAAACTAACCACCTCGAGAGACTCAACTCACCAAGTATGGTGCGCTGAAGGGCTCTTGAGAGAGGGGCTTCTATGACATAATCGGTGGGCAATGAGAACTTTGGATATATATACGGACTCTAGGGTGGGACATAGGATGTAGTCATGCTATAACAAAAGGAAAAAATAAAATGGTAATGGCATGTTTGTGGCTCTTTGAGTGGAGATGCTCCCATCATTGCATCTTCTATCGAGCCCCAAAGATTCTCTATTTGTGCACTTCAAGAAGAGTGATCAGTATGACACCTCAACCTATCATGAATATTCCATGTAAAATTTTAGAATGTTTATGGGAATATTCCTCGTAGAGTACAACATGTATACGTTATTGAGTAATGTGGTGTCTATCTATAGCTTGGATATACTACTTGGAAGCCTATTGACATCACAAACTCAACTCGTGCTATGATTACTTGGGATAAATGAACCCTTTAATTCCCCCAACTTGCATTCTGATGAACTTGAAACTTCAAAATTGTCCTTGATGTTGAAGGCATTTGAACCCACTACCATCCATAAGTACAACATGATCTACAACTTGTATGTGAAACCCAACTCCATAATGAAGTTTTGGGACGATAAATATCTTATTTCAACAAAATTTGAGAAGATGCAATGTTATGTTCTTAAAGTTAAAAGTATTCAAGTGGGGGCAGTTAATAAAAGTTTGTTTTCTGGTTTTGGATTACGATATGGATGATATTTCATAAAAATAGGACACGTTCATTGACGCTTGTTCTAGAGGAGTCAAAGTCTATTGACTATTGACTATAGAAAAAGTGCTTTTAATGTGCTTCTTGTGTTGAACTTGAATGCCGTCTTGGAACATGTTTGGTTTGAGATGTTGCTTAAACTACTAAATATATGTGGTACTTTCAATGGACAATACCCGTGGCCATGAGAGTATGCCTTCCCCTTTAAACCTTAGTGACTAGGTATCTTCAAGCATCACATGCACTTTGGAGTATCGTTTTCCTTCAAATTATATTGACATCTCATGAGACTTGCTCATGTCTATGTGAAACATACAACAATTTCCATGTTAAGTGGGGGGTTCTAACGATAGCATGAGGTGGCCATCTAGAGTATTTCCCCACAATAAGTGAACCCTTTGTCATTTTGGGCAACCATTAATCAATCACTAATCTTGCAATCCTATCGTTGTTAACTCTTGCTAATCGATTAAGGCGTGGTTGCCGATCATGAAGGGACTGAAAATAAGTGTTGGAATTGGGTCAATGACAAAAGTGTGTGCTTCTACCTTAACTCTTAGATATTCTAGGTTTGATGAACCATAGTAGAGTATTGCATGATTCAAATTTAAAAATATAAGAATCCCTTTGAAATGTTAGGTTGTCATATTACAATCTTATATCGGTTCATGACTCACTCAAATCCCACATAAAAGTTATAGTTTGGCATCCAATAAAAAGAGACCCCAAAACCCCTTTTGGCAAAGTGGAGGTGCCCACAAATGGACACTTCGAGCACTTGAGACCCTTAAACAAGTATTAAAGTATTTCCCATTTTGTTTTTCAAAAACTTAGAAGTTGCATAAGGAGGTTGGTGCGCTTGACTTCATCAAATTTCAACATCATGCAATTTAGATATTATTCATGAAAGTCAAGATTCTTTTGCGGCCCTAAGTGGTTACACCCCCCCCCTCCCCTCCTCGAAAAAGAGAACAATTTTGATCTTTGACATTTTGTCTCTTCAACCAATGAGTTGTATTGCTCAGTCCTTGTTGTGTTATTTTTAGTGTTCATGTTGAGAAACGTAGTTGCCTACTTTGGGGGGAAATTAGGTGAAGGAATTAGGGTCATTGATGGACTTGGGTGCTTCTACATTAGACATCAGTTGTAAATGAAGTCCATAACTTTAGCCCCCACTTTGCATCAATTTTCTATATGATCTAGAAGCCTTATATAAAATTTAGGTATTTAATGTTTATTTCCATGCAAACAAATAAGAAGCAAGTATTGGTGCACAATGTGTTCGGTCCATTACGTTCTCACTTGGGTTTACACATAATATTTGGCTTAACATAATCACATGTAAAGTGTCTTGATCAAACTCCATGCGAATTGCCTAGAAGGTGAGTTTCAAGCTATGCAAAGTCATCCAAGTTTGCTTAAAACTTCAACAAATGGAACTAGGCTACCAAAAACACACTTTCTAGCTTGTCATATGAGGATCACTAGGGCAAGCTATTCTTGCAATGGTTGATCCAAAATATATGATGGCAGTTACGTGGACACACCATGTCTAGATTGTAAAATTCTTCTTAGAAACTTTTGAGATTGAAAGAGGAAGTTCAAGAAGTTCACCCAACTACGAAAAGTTATTTAGGCTCCAATGCAAGATAAGCTAATGAGCTCCCAATAAAAACTATCTTAAAGGAGGACCAAACTCAATAGTTTGGTTCCTCTTTGAAGTACTTTATGGATAACTCTATTGCGGTCCACATTGAGGGGCTATGACCCATAATTTAAACTCATTGTAGAATGACAAAATTTCATCCTTTCAATATTCCTAAACAATCACACCCACTATTGTTTTTCTTCTTGTTAACATGACATTTGATCAATACATAGTAGCATTCGGGACCTTTGAGTCATGATCGAACATTTTATCAATTAAGCGTATGAAGCATGAGACGAAAGCCGATTAGGTGAAGTTAGGGCCACTTCACACACGAGCCAAGAGTTGTGACCGTGAAATTGTGAGAGCCCAAAAGAAATAGTGTGGTCACAAACCCTCAAGTGTAGTGTGAAGTCATATTTGACCGGGCCCTCAACCAAATGCTATTTCACTGAGTTTCTATTCATGCGGGTCTTCACACATGACCAACGGTTGTGAGTGTTGGGAGTGCCATGGTCTCCTGGTTTTGTGTTAGGCCTACCTCCAAGAGGTCGTTTTTGAAAATAGTCCAAGTGACCATGAAACATAATCCAATCGATGCCATGTAGGAGACCATGTAAACTTTACATCCATCTTGCATTCACATACTCCGTTGGTCCCTCAAGCATAGTGTGAAGTGAACTTGGACCGGCTCCGACTTTTCCGCCAATGAGAGTGCTTGAAGTGGAATGGTCACGGGCTCTCAGTGTCATGTGTGAAGTGGTCCTTAGAATGGATTAGTTGCCATTTAGGGTTCTAGGTGGGATAGGAAAAGAAATCCCTAAGTGAAGCACGTGCATTTTATTAGAGCAACGATTCATGAATTCGGCTTATTAATGAGGAGTGGAACGATAACGGCATGGGAGTGGAGATAATGATGTCATGCATAATATTTGGGTTTTTTTTCTTCTGTAATTGAATTTTCAATTTGTGTCAAAAAAGAAAGAAAGATGTCATGCATAATACAAGGCATTGTTCCCCCCTTTGATTACCAATCGCAAAATCAAAATTTAGCCATGGCCCCATTGGATGGATGGATGAATAGATAGAAATGTTGGCTTCATGTGGAAGCAAGCATAAATGAAGATCCTCTTTGTTTGTGGGTTGCCACCACTTTTGGGTCGAAGGTAAATGTTCTCATATTTGATTGGCCAATGTTTCCAAAGAGAGGTTCTCTTACCCGTCAGTAGTGGATGATGACGATTTTGCTTACACAAGATGAGCACGGGGATTGGGGATATACTCCCCTATACTATTAGGGATCATGTGTGAAATTTGGTTATTTTAAGGGAGGCTATGAAGTAATGCGCATGTTCATGGTATATTTCATATATTCGATGAATATTCATGAAACACACTTATCAAATCTCAAAATGGATTTCCAATACATTTATTTCTTTCAATAAAATGTAAATTTTTAATTTAAATGGGAAATGAGACCCTATCTTTTATCGCACCATGTTTTCTAGCAGAACAACAATCCCCCCCCCCCTGATGGTGAGACAAGCATGCCATCAAAATGCCATGTAAAACTCCAAATGCCAATGGTACCACATAGATTTGCCTAGTTTAGCGGGCATGGTCTAAAGGATTCCACCACCTTGTTATCATGGTTTTGTACAATTTGTTTGTTTGATTGTTTGTACAATTCATTATGTTGTTTGTTTTTGTTTTTGTTTTTGTTCCCCCCCCCCCCCCAATAAATTGAAAGCAAACTCAATTGCAAAAGGAATAAAAATACAACCACATCGAACGAAACAGAGCAAACGAGGGGACTCAAGAAATAATGCCCTTTTGGGGCCTAACTTTCCAAGTAACCACTAAACTGCTACAAGTAACAACAAGACCTTTAACACACCAAACATTGTTGAAGTCTTTAAGAACATCCTCATAAGCGACGTCCGGTGCTTTTCCCAACTTCATGAGAGTCCATTGCCTCTCAAGTAAGGAACCCCACACAACTTTGTGTGTTTTCTCCACTGGCCATTGAAGAGCATTAAAGACAAGATCATTCCATTGACGCCAAATAATCCACGGAAGGCCACTCTTCAAGAAGAACCAAATACAACTGAAAGGTTTCAGTAATTTGCTAAGAGGTTGATCAAAGGGGCACTTGCATCATCAAAACAAAATTTTGAGGGCCAATGTTATCCCTTTTAGCAAAGACTTGCCAAATGATGTTAGCTACACATCACCACACTCGTTGAGCCAATGAACAACTAAATTTGTGCTCCACCGACTCCACAGCCAGTGTGCCATAATGAGGATACAATTTGTAGTTTCATATCTTATCCCTTTAGATAATCAGCAATTACTTGACATAATCCTAAAATGAACTCAATGTTCTATTTCCAATGATAAGGGGAAAATATACCCTAGGGTGTTCTATCCCACATTTATTACTTTGGAGGCTCATAAGGTTATGAATTATGCTCCATGTCCTTTTTTTCTTTTTCTTTTTCTTTTCTTTTCTTCTTCTACCCCAACGTTAATGACCTAGATATAGAGACGACACAAAGTTGGGCACACATATAAGTCAAGGTGAAAGTGAAAACTTTGGAGGCCCTCATAGCGGAGTTATCTTTTGGAAGCTAATTATTTGACCATAAAATTAGTATGAGAGACCCCTAACACATTGTTAGGATGAATGAATCACAAATGTATGGGGTCATGTTTTACTAGCTAAGGTTTGTGACCTTATGTTGTCACTCTACTAAATCGGACATCTATATTGAGTCATATATACCAAGACTTGTAATAGAAAAACAAATGTCAAAATTACACATGTTTAAATTAATTAATTAAATAAATGAACGTCGATTTTCTAATGTGAGGATGAGTTTATTGGCCCTAGTATGTTCAAGTGTCCCCCTGATACAAAGATGAGGTTTTATTACCTACCTTGTGGTAGGTGAGCCCGTTTAGTTATTAGTGTGCATAGTGTTGGGTATTTTTATGCAAGTGGTGGTATTGGTTCTTTGTTGTTGTCTAGTTTTCGTTTATTAAGTACAAGGTATGCATGGCTTTCTTGGTTTTTTGAATTATGAATTTTGGGATTTGGAGATTTTCTAGGTTGTTGATACTTTTGGTGTGTATGGCACCTCATACTCTAGCAGTTACGACTTTAAGGGGTCTAGCCTTCCATCCTTGGACTCGGATAGCATCTATTAGTGAGTTGTATTTTTCATGTTTTGTTTTGATGGCTTGGTCAGGGTATCCATCATGGGTGAAGGTACATTCTATGAGTGTTGGGATCAATTGGCCGGATTATTTGTATTCATAGAATGTTCGCGTGGAGTTTGGCTAAGCATGTGCATCGAGTGGTGTTGTAGGTGCAACTGAGTATCCAAGGTGGGAAAGTGAGGTCTTGTGAGGTGTTATTATGTGTTATTATGTGGTCTTGCGACATGCTTAACACATGCAAGTTGAACGTACACTTGTGATGGTGAAGTGGTGTGTGTGTATGTTGGCTTTGAGGAGGTTGGTGATTTGGTGGGTGGCTATGTTGTGTCATGCGATTCTAACCCCTACGAGGAATTTGTTTTTGCATAGCGATAGGAGATGTGGCCACACATCTCTAACATGTTTATTACATAGTGTGAAGTTAGGGTTGGTATGTGTTTGTGGCCAAATTAAGTTAGTTTTGTGGTTGCCCATGTATTGTGCGAATTTGAATTTCAATGTTTGTGTGATTTGGGCGTCTAAGGTTTGAGGGGTTTTCCAAAAGTGGTTGGAGAGTTTGCAGTCGCCTATTTCATTGGAGAGCCATTTTTTTGGCATATTGGATTTTTGTAAATTTTTTAATATGTAAGAGTGTGGAGGGTGGTTTTGCTAGGCGGAGTGGGATTGTGTTGGCTATGTGGATATGTGGATCTAGTGTGACTACACCTTTTGTGGTGTTATTTGTGGCTAGTGCATCCACTTTCTCATTTCCTTTGATGCTTATATGGGTGTGGACTTTTTGGCTTGTTATGTTGTGTTCGAACCGTGTTATAAGGTGCACTATGGAGGCTCTGAGGAGGTTGTTCAGGCGGTTGTCTGGGAGGAGGGACGTCATATGTGGTTGTTAATGAGATACATGTTGTTTAAATTGTTTGTAAAGATGTGTATTTCATGTGAAGTATCTTGTATGCTGGCTTGTGTGAGCCATATGGCATATAGTTCGGCTCGGAGGATTTTTTGAAAGCTTGGCAATCTCTCCTCTATTTGAAGATTGTATACTCATAGCTAGCTAGGTTCCCATTTCCCTTACCATATAGTGGGATGAAGGAGCCATATGTGCATATGCTTTTGGCGGGGTCGTATTTAGGAAAATGTGGTGTAGAATTCTTGTGGTAGTGGGTGGGGGTGGGGGGAGCTTAACATCGTGCACTTGTGTGCATAACCACAAGGGAGTTCCTTGTGGTTAACTGCAAGTTTCTTCAATGGCGAGACCTTTTTTTTATATACCGGAGCTTTTTAAATCATGAGATGTTATTAGTAACTTGTATAATTTCAAAATTTTATCTTTTTTAAAATATTAAATACTATAAAGTTCGAGGTCGTGGTGTGTGTTGAAGTTGTGGGTGTTTGAGGTGTTTCATTTGTAGTGTTGTTGTAGGGTTGTATGTGGGTATGATTAGACTGTGAGCTTCATGTATGACTTGTTGTGGTCGTATGGTGAATATGGGATTTGTGATTGGTTGGTCTTGGCTGTGTATATATGCACATATTACATCGAAATTGAACTTATGTTCTCAAAATATAGACATCATTCAAGAATCTAAGATAACAAAGTTAACACAATCGAGAGGACCTATGTGATTGGTCACTTAAAAAGAAAAGAAAATTTTCACCTCGACCTCTTTTACATTTTGCAACTCAACCTTGATTTTGAAGCTTGAATGATGGTCATTGTGATTCACAACTGCTCACCACATGAGAGAATTCCCTATCCATTCCGAAACCCTAAAGTATAGGGCCATTGTAATCCACACTAGGGCCATATGCTTTTACGGTGGCTAAGAACCCCGGGTGGGTCTAAAATGTGGGCCTTCCCCACACCAACCCAAGCATGGCCATAAATTAAAAAGACAATGTGCAAAGTCCAGTCCTATCATGGCAGCAATTACGTCCCCACACTATGTTGACCCCTTTATTTCATCATATTCTTTGCCATTATTTTTGGTGAGAAACTAGGCTACGTAGTAGTAGTAGTACGAGGAGTTTGAATTTTGGCCTCCTACCAAGTTCCTTCGTGGCAGCTTCATGTAAGTTGAGTATGTAATTTAAGTCCAACTTTAGTAGAAAGCCTTAATGGAAGTCGGCAAATTTTATACAAGTACATGCTTCATCCCTAGAGTCATTAAGTAGGGCTACTTAATGACGGAGAGAGGGAATTATCGCACACGAGTGTACTTCTCTTTCATTGAACATAATAACTTGACTTCCTTATAGGTTTGTTTCCGATTCGTCTCAAATGACTTCGAGAATACTAATTCGGGTCCTTAAAAGCTCAGTCTGGTGTCAAATCGACTAAAAATTGTAAGTTTCAAACTACGTATTATTTCAAGGTTTGTATATATGCTGGATGAATGAGAGGCACATTCGTATACAATAATTCCCTCTCTCTTTCAAGCCTTGCTTATGAGAGCCTAACAATCTATTGAATATGTTGAGCTAATCATAACATTACTCGCATGTAGGTCGCAACACCATGGGGCCCGGATATTTCCAAGCATCAATGCCCATCTTATGATGGGCCCATTTCCAAAATGAATAGTTTTCAGCTTGAGTATTGTTCACAACATTGCTTTTAATTTATAGATTGCCAAACCCGTACTTACTGTACTGAATTGAGCATGTTATAGAATTTGCACTGTCATTGTTAAGGGGTGGAAGCATGCGTTGGATCTCATGTAATAGCTGACACTTGTCACCAAAATATTCCAGAGGCTAGGAATAAAGTAAATAAAACAAGTGGCCAAGAATAATGTGAGGCTAGCAACCTTAAATTGTGCACTCCACGTTTAGAAAGGGAGCGACAAGTTATGGCTGTGTAATGTTATAATCCTTGACTTCAATATGACGAGGGTTTCTTTTCTCTTTGAAATGCCCACTCGTATTGGTATGGCAACTTTTAGTGCACCCCCTAAGTATTTAATACAGATCACACTACTTTCGAAGTGGGGTTAGCCTTTAGGGCCACACAAGTGCTTTCACCAACTAAACCTTGGATGACATGCATATGCTTAGGTTTACAAAACCCATATTACTTTCCCACTTAGATAGTACTTACATCGTAAAAAATCACAAACAATCACAATGCATCCATGGTGAAGGTACAAAGAGAGCTTCCTCATGGGCGAAGGCTTCATGCACCCGGTGCAGTTTTTCAATGATGCATGAGCATGCATGTGAATAGCCCATCACTCATATGCTTATAGTGCCCCGTCAAGTTATATCATCTCAGGTGAAAACGCAGTCTGCCATGTTATAACACAAAATTTGCTACATTTACCCTAAAACCCCCAAAATCAATTTACGGGGACCCACTAGAGATGAATGTACCATAAGGCTATGAAAACAACTTTTTGATTGGACCTTTTTTACCTTGGAAATCATGGGTGAGGAGCCAACTTAGAGAACAAGACATCTAGCCCTAGCTCTCGCTCTTGTGGTGTGGTCACTAGGTGCTCTAAACAAACACATGTATAAGGTACGAATACCGAAAAACGAACGTTGACCCTAAACCCAAACTATGTACCCCTATCATACATTTGGGGGCTTCAAATGTATGACATTGGATAGATCTCATTAGTACATCAAGTCTCGGTCCTGGTCATGCCTATTTTACTTCATGAGGTATTAGAAATAACATAAAACGAACACCACCGACATGAACATGAATGCACGTATGAACACTAAAAACCAACATTGACCCTAAAACCAAGGCTATGCACCATTGCCCATACATTTGAAAGTTTCAAATGTATGAAACTAGTGCACATCATTGGTGCATTTGAATGAGTCAAGTCTCGGTTTTGGGTGTACCTATTTTGCTTCATAAGGTATGAAGAAATAACATACAAGGAATGCCACCAACATCATGAATATGTATAAGGTCTGAATGTGTTATTTGGTTACTTTTATGAATTGGATACCTATATTTGGTTCATGTGTGGTTTGGTGAGGATCAAACAACAAACAACGTAAAGGCACATGTTTAAAAGAGATTGGACTACATCTTCGAATTTCATCAACTATTCCACATCCAATAATGACCACATTTGGGAGGACCTACGTATTCAGTTAAGAAATCAACATACGTGGACTTCCCAATTATCATAAATAAATGAAGGAGGTTTGATTTTCAATCCCATTTTTGGTGATGCTTCATCGTAGATTTGCTAACAAAAGTTTCCTTGTATAAATATAATCGGTACAAGTTGGAAAACTCAAAAAACAAACCAAATAACTCCCACATACCTTACATAAAACTTTGCTTGGACTATTTTCGTGGGGAGAAGATATTCGACTCTATATTCCTTCTCTTTTGTACGAATGATATTGTTGAAATAATCATGACGTTGGAAAAACATTGGCTCTCTTTTGGATGAAGAATACTAAAGTTGGATGAAAAAGAACCCCCTTAATTTTCATCCTTCATCCAACGTTGTGGAAGTAAAAAGCTACTTCTCTCTTGAGTAGATCGCATACTACACTCCCTATGAAAAAACCTCCCGACATGAATGCACTCCAACTCCCCTAATTGAATGGCCCAATAAGGTTCTTCTTCTTCTTCTTCTTTCTTTCTTTCTTTCTTCGGGTGGAATTAATTAGCTTCACCGCTTTGGAGTATGGGTATGGAGAATGTGCCATTAAAGTTGTCAACAAGAGGAAGTGGTTGGCTACCGGCTATGATAGTACAACTGCCAAAAGCATTTGACCGAGCCCATCTCCACCTTACATGTGAGAAGACTTCTAGTAGATGGTAACTTTGTTGGGAATCGCTATATTTTTCACCATTGGCTTCGAGATGACCAAGTGAGTACTATTTCATCATGCGGTTCATAAAATAAAATAAAAAACTAACTACATGTTGTCATTAATTTAAAAAACGGGGGCACTATGTGTGGAGGAAAACAAAAACATTCGTCAATCTTCTATTGGTCGTCGGTTCATTTTGACCATGGGAACCACGGGGAGGAAGCGTCATTTCCAGGTGAATGTAAGCAACGTGTGAGTACTTGTTTCTAGCAAGCCATGAAAATGACTCGTTAGCAGGTTTGTCGGCCATCATAACACTCGTTGCTTAAGAATTTGGAAGACGACTATGAAAAGACTGTGTGCAGAGAGAGAGAGAGAGAGAATGAAAGAGATGACACCAACTGATGTGCATTGGAGTGAAGGAGGGATGCTTCACCTTGATCACAACCACGAGCTCGTACTTGAGACCGAAACGGGCTTACATAGCAGTTGTGTGCACACATACTAGAAATCAACCTTCTTTGAAGAGGGTTTCTCCTTTGTACTCATGCAATAATCTCAAGTTTGCACTTGAACCATGTGGTTGGGGGGTACTTCACTTTCGTGTTCACATGGATTCCTTGATTTATAATAATATGGTTTTTTTGGCCAAAACCTTTTGGCATGGAAGAGATGGTAATAGTGTTAATGAATCAACTTTCGATATGGGGATTCTGATAGAATTATGCTAGTCCATATTCAACTAGGGCTAGAGAGCTTTAATGGTGGAGAATATGATTTCATGTTCATAACTACAATCAACATGTTTTTGGTTGGGGGAGGGGGGAATCACTGTGATCTTTTAAGAAGAATGGTAACCTTCACTTTGATGATAAAAAAATATATTCATAGGGTTACAAACACCTATTTTTGGGTACAAAATGATTCAACATTCTCCTAAAATGAGCACTTCTAGTAATATTCTAAGGATTGATACTGTAAGATCTCATTAGTTGGGCTAGCCAAGAAGTCAATGCTCAACACCTTCTCAACACTAACACATTAGAAGCACCTATATAACCACTTAAGAAGATTGCACACACAAAGGTGCCTTAATATCCTTTTTATAGCATTGGATTCATAAACGATTTGCTAATCCACCTTTTTTGCCCCTGAACTTATTAAACATCATAAGAGGTCAACATTCCGACTTCTTGTACTTTATGTTTGTCGATCAAGTGACACCAATGAATTAAAGAGTGTTACAATCTCATCCATATTGTGAACAAGATCATGAAAACTAGATGAGAATACGTTGAAATAGATGAAAATGATCAAATTGGATCATATTTTTGGGAGTTTTTTGTGTTTTGGAAAATATGGTCTCCATTTCACCATTTTTTTTCCTCTTTTTTTTTCTTTCAAATTTTGACTATATTTTGCCACTTGGAAAAAAATAACTAGACCAAAGCTCTTAGAAGTAACTACGATAGGCTTGTCTACCTTACTTGCTACCCAAGGTTCATCACAAGTTGGCCAGTTAAGTGAGGAGGTTGCTGTTTTGTTTGCCTTGGATGTTACATGCAGTGTCAGGCTAAGAATCTGGAAATAAATTAGATGTGCAGATGACAGTTTGAAAATGACAACATGAGGACTTTCAGTTTGCTTGTGAATGACAATCTACGAATAAGTGATGATACAAAAGAAAGGCACATGAATCGGAAGCAGTGTCCGAAAAGTTTTTGAAGTTATTGAGGTTAATTGCCTACCTCTTTAAAAGGGCATAGGCTATTTCCCTCATGGCATAGGTTGCATCCTACAATATCAAATTTTTGTAAGTTGAAAACCTTTTGAGTTTTTAAGTTACCCGCCAATTGCCTTCAAAACTAATTTTTAGTAGGTTAAAATCCTTCATATCTTTTAATGTTGTAGGCTTTAAATTCAAAATTTGAGTACTAAGTGGTATCCTTGGCAAGAATTGAACCTGGCTAAGCCCTTCACCACGTTTGAAGGCCAAGGATTAACCAACTCCAACAAAAACCTCGCACACACACAGACATAGTTCAAATCGCTCACAGAGTTCAAATCGCTGACCTCACAGAGAGAGAGAGAGAGAGTTGCTTGATTTGCGACACTTGAATTTCAACGCTGCTTGCGCGAGAGATTGAGAGAGTTGCTTGATCTGCGAGACTGCGACACTTGAATTTCAACACAACGAGCGAGCGAGCGAGAGAGAGAGAGAGAGATGTTTCACAGAGAGAGAGGAACTGATGAGAGAGGAGTTGTGATGAATGGTATTTGTAAAGATTGGCGGGAAGGGAGTTAGGGCTATTATTGATATCCGTCTATGTGCCACCCAAGAGCCCCGAGTATTAGCCTAAAGATATGTACTTAGGTCAACTAATTTCCCAATTTGAAGAAGGATGAATGGCTAAAATCCTCTCTTTTAAAAACTTTGTAGGCAAAATTTCCTACATGTTTTTTATCACATAGGTTGATATCCTATGTTTTTAAATTGTCCATAGGCTCTTTGTCCTACACTTTCAAAATTTTATAGGCTAAGTCACAAATTTTGTAGGCTGCATTTACACTAGCCTTAGGCTCTTGGCGGACTATGATCGGAAGTTAAGTTCACCTTTAAAGAACCCCCGAGTTATTTATTCCTAGATTTTGAGCCTGACACTCTGCATTCTTTTGGAGAGAGGGAATTATCTATCATATACGAGCGAGCGTACCTCTCATTTCATCCAACATAAAAGCCCTGAAATGGTATGCATCCCGGAAGTTGATGTTTTTAGTTCATTTGACACCGGAATTAGCTGTAAAGACCTTGAATTAGTGTACTCAAGGTCATTTAAGACAAATTGGCAACAAACCTTCAGGGGGTCAAGTTTTGATGTTGGATGGATGGAGAGGTGGTACACGACAATTCCTTCTCTCTCCCATTCTTTTGTATCATAACTCTGACTTGCACGATGTGAGCAATCCCTGCAGTCACATCCAAGAACTCAACTAATTTACAAAACCTGGACGCAGGAGGAGGATCTCAATCTACAAAAGAGGTCCAATGTGAAGCACAACGAATCACAAGAACCGACTGCACATAAGGTGTGCAGGCACTTTCAAAGCAACGGACAATTTCAGATGTTGGATCAGCTCGAGACCTGTCTCATCTGGTTGGTGATTGCGAACCAAAAAGGTTGTCCTTTCAAAGTTTCGGTATTGGAGTTGAGGTGTAAAAATTATAAGATGTCAAAGTGAAGTTACTCAGAAGGCCCACACCACTTTAGTCCTCAGAAACTAGTGTGCCTTCTTGTGTCTTGACATCTTATGGCTCAATTGTTCAAAAGTCTAATGAGTTTCATAAATTTGACTTTGCCATCATCCCTAGGCTCTTTGAAACGAACACTTTGAATGTAGAATGTCTGTTCTTTTGTAGCTTCCCCTTTTTGTATGGTTTTGCTTTCTCAAGTGAAGAAACAAGCTCTGCTCTCTTGTCCAACCTCTGGAAGACATGATCATTTGGATGCAAATGGAAATGGGATAAAATAATCTATGAAATGGCTGGACAATTGATAATTTTTTCAAATGCAATATTGTGAGAGAAAGCCTAGCTCTTTGATGTACATGTAAATGGATACGGCCACATCCTGAACCTAAAGTATTAACTGCACTACAGACCTTCATGATACAACATAGGTAGGAACAACCTTGAAGTTGACAAAATTAGCGCCAGACAAGGTCACCCATGAACTTAAGAGCTGGAACACCTCTGATCTCAAGGTCAAATAGTGGAGACTGAATTATTCTCAAATCTTGTAAATTGGCATCTTGTGACACCATATCCATAGCTCTCTTTTGGTCCTGCAAAAATGTACCACACAACCTTTGTAAATTCACCTCCGTACCCTAACACCCAATCTCTGATATGAGAATGAATGATTTTGCAAATATGAAAATATGAAAATATTTCAGGTTAGTATCTATAAGGTAATTAGATCGATGGTCTATTTCAGCACTATTAAAAGTGCTGAAATATATTAGCTTCTATCAATGACCATACATAACCAAGGAGTTTTACACCATATATAATTACTAAATCTTTGCATCCACAGAATAATCGCTTGCACATTTCTTCAACACAACAAAGCACACATTTTTTTGTTGTTGTTAGTATGTGATCACCTTGCGTTTGATAGCACAGAACTTGCAGTCAGAGTTGGAGGCAGGAAGAACTTGATTCACTATGAGCCGCCTAACTGGCACACCTTCTTTTTCTAGTGACTTCTTCAACCGTGAGCTTTCACTTATAGCCATAATCTGCAGGGTCCTTGTATTAGAAAAAATGTCAACACAATAAAGCATTAAGCTAAATTGAAAGAAATTACTGAAACAAGTAACACGTTTGATCTACACCTGGCATAAAGAGAACATATCATAATGAAGAAAAAACACTCACCGTAGGTATCGTAACAATAACAAACTCGGTTGTCTCCTTATTCCTAAAAATGTCTCGAACCATGATCATTCTCTCTTTAAGTGCTTCTAGTTTATCCGTCTGGCATACCATATGACCACACATCAATACTTTCAGAAGTTGTGCCAGGAATTTGGTCACCTATGAGCTTTGTCAAAAAGGAGCTGAATACCAATTGATGTATAGCAATAAAAGAAAATTACAAATCATTATTATTTACTGATATGGAAATAAGCTGGCAAATCTAAATGCCGTATTGAGAATGCTAATTGATGAGCTCAATATGCACAATCTAAACCCTCACAATTTCATAGATAATTTCTTTGATGCTGCATATAGTGAGGAACTTCTTCAAAACTCCAGCCTTAGGTAGCAAAACAATACTTTGTAATCAAGTCACTGATTGCAAATAAGGATTAAGCAACTGAGAAAGAGCTCCACTTACAGCTTTGTCTCGGCCATCTCCTTGCCCAAAAACGGATTTGATAGCTGCTGTGGCACTTTGGATTTTCTGCTTTAACTGTGAAACAAGAGGTGGAACTGTCACAATACTCTAGGCAGCTAATTTAAGAGTGATCATAGTAAACCACTAAAGCATTTGTGGTAGTGATAACCTTTATTTTATCGAGAAAAATGTGGTTTGTATATTTTCACCTAATGAGGTTATTAGAAACGAGAACATACCTTCAGAATTTTACCAATCGATGCGTCTAGAAAGTCCGGCAAAGACAACAATCGTAGAGTGTGTCCCTGGAACCAGAGAAATCTGTTAGCTTCGACCACTAATAGAAGCAAAACCAGAAAGGGCAACTACATGTACAGCATCTGAGGATAGAAATTATACCGTGGGTGCTGTGTCAAATATGATACGTGTGAACTTGTCGTACTCAGGAGCTTGCATAAATTGAACAACCTGTCAAACATGGAAATGTTACAAAGTGCACACAATACTTGCCAATCATGGAGTTGTGTATTATACCTAGTGGTGTATAATGTAATGATCTCCTACTCTATATATTATTCAAATGCACGAATTTGTGTCATAGTAGCATACTGTGGCACATGTTAGAAGAGAACATGTGAATCATAGAGTAAGATGCATAAATCCGGAATTTATGATGCCATTTCAACATCTTATTGTCTCTACATGATAATTTTGACTCTGGAAGTTAGTGATGAGACCAGGATGCAGAAATACCTTAGAAATGGCCATGGCTTCATCCAAGCCGGGTGGTGGGGTATCCAGTAGCTCGCCAAGCTTCAGCTCACTCAACTAGAACCAACACCAACACAACCACCAAAATATATTCTTAAGATTGTAGTCAGTACGCCTACAATGGATACTTTTAGCTCGGCACCCATTTCTCCTAAATTATTAAACAAGGGATGAGTACGAGTCTACGAGATCCAACCAAGGCCATAGCCATTTTCCTCATAATTTTTGAAGCTCACATGAATATCTTATTCAATATTAAACTGAAAATTTTCTTTCTTCTTAACTGCCTCCTGATTATGTTGCATGTTGAATCTAGAATATTTTGAGCAGGAAGTCCAATGTCTTTTAGACACATGATGCCTTTTTGATGTCCATTCTTATTTCCACACCTAACCATACACCACTCAAATTTAGGTCTCTGATTACAATAAGTAACCAAACTAGGCCCGCCTACATTACCCTCTGTGATCAACACCAATTCAGAGTAAGAACCAGGTTAAGGAAAAAGCAGGACTTCTAGAACCTATAACAACAGGATAAAATTGACTAAACATACCTCGCCCACCCAACCACCTAGACCCACACTGTCCATAAAATCCTTCACACCACTGCCTCCATCTTTTGAAGCCGATGCACGGAATTCCTCCCTAGCTTGGTCTGGGTTTATCTGTGAGGTTTGTACATGTTATCATAAAATTGCTGGCATAAAAATCTCTATCTATTTAAAATATGTAAAATAAGCACAAAAGACAATGCCCAATTCTTGTCATAGAGATGAAATTGCATCTTGTTGTTCCAAATGGCTGGAGTGACTCCATCACTCTGCTGTACATTTCACAAAGGAGCTGAAATAATAACCTTAATCTACAGAAAGGAAAGCAAGGACATGACGCTTACAAGACATTTAATAATCAAGTCTAGCCAAACGTACCTCCATAGCAAAGAGTGGCAAATCAACACCCTCCACTGGCACTGGCATACCCCCTCCTAAGTCCTGCCATGCACCTTGATGTTAATTTTGTCAATTTTCCCACAATTCTGATCACCTTCAGTGTTTGCTTTACATGACCGATTGCAGATGATGGACTATTATAAGATGCTTTTTTCCATCTCGTTTGATGCCGTACTTGTACTTTCCACGCGTGATTGGATGGATGCCAAGCTATATAAGGCTGCCATGTGGCAAAACTTCATGGATAACTATATATAAAAAGCTGAAGCAGGAAGTACACTACGATAATCCATCTCTTGGAGCAAGATAAATCATGCATGACCCCAGCTCCTATTTCAATGATGAAATAAGAGATTAAAGTCAACTGAAAAACCATGCAACATCCAAATTCAATTTCTTGCTGACCACTGTCAACATCACTTTCAGGAAAACTACACACTGAGATTGCCCTAAAAGAGTACAATAGCCATTATGCTCCTCAGCAATCCAGTCTCTTCGACTACTAAATTCAGCTTCTACATTAACCCATGGCAGAGTCAATCTCAATGTTTGAGAACTAACGGCTATATTTGAAGACCTTAAAATTTAAATCAAGACCCTACAATAGAGATTTTACCTGTGCAAATGAGTCGCTGAGAGAATGTGCAGGGTCAGTGGAGACAACTAGTGTTGGATGACCACTATTAGCAAACTTGACTGCCAGGCTGGCAGCCAGGCTTGTCTTCCCCACTCCACCTTTGCCACCCAACATGAAGTATTTCCGTGTCGTTCCTGTTGTCATCTCCTCAAATCCAATGTCAACTTCGATTGGATTCGCCACTGCCCCTACTGCAATCACAGACCAAGCCAAGAAAGCCTTCTCCCCTTTAATGCACAAGCCTTTCAGATGTGTACTTTTGTTCTTTAAATGATATACTGTCAAGTCAGATCGTATGATATTACTGTAGGCTTTACTATAATCCAAGGGTGTATATATGTAAGTTTCCATGACTAGTGGCATATTGGACCAGTAATGAACCCTGTTTCTTGTAAGAGTACATGCTCTACAGAAAATAATAGCACTTATCCAGAAGAGTTCATCTAATTTGCTCTCAGTAGAAAACATCCCATATGAACTATTACTAATCACACATCCTATATCTCATGCATGTCTGTGAAGTGAACAAATTTCATGGTGGACAGACGCTTGACTTGATTGGCACATAAAATCCAAACTTGCACAAACCATTTCTTGCATAAAGAGCTCCAATCACTATTCTAGAAGTTGACACTAAAAATCCAGATTCAAACGGTCCATTGAGTGTAGAAAGACTCAACAAGTGCCACAAGGTGTCACTTACCCCTTTAAAGACAGTAAAAATCAACTTGTTCTACAACAAGAGCTGACCTGAAAACCAACTATATTTGTGTCTGTAAAATGAGCATAATCTTCCACACCTATTCTAAACGATGATGTAATGCAAGTTGCATCAGTCCACGTTAAACCTAGAATTTCAAATGTCATTGTATTCCTGTGCTAGAGTCACAAGATATTGCACCCTTCTTGCAAGAGATTAGCCTGCATAGTTGCAGCTACCTCTGGCCATGAAGTGAAAAGTTCTACTCCTGGAACTAAAGACTAAGGGTTTACTAGGGTGCAAATTTCAATTTAGACATAGATGTTTCATCTTCAGATTCTTCGTAATCTCCAGGCACAATTTGCACAAAGAATCTCCTTAAACCCTAAGATTTGAATCCCCAACCACCACTTCAGCAATGAAAAATAATGGAGCTGGCAGTGACTTCCACACCATAAATTCTGTGCAAATTTCATCACAAGGAGTGAAATGGATGCTGTAAACTACTGTTTCTACAATCCAAAATCCCTTGGTTAGGAAATCTGGCCCTGAAGTGAATATGTTCTACTCCCTTAACCAAAGACTTAGGGTTTATTAGGGTGAAAATTATGGTTGAAAATCATATTTTGATGTTAAGATTTTTCGCAATCTTCAGCCATAAATCTGTACAAGGCATCTCCTTTAGACCCCAACCTCTTCAATCCCCAATCCCTATTTCAGCAACGGAGAAATATTGGAGCTGGCGCCACAAATTGTGTCCAACTTCCATCACAAGGAGTGCAATAATAGAAGCTGTAAACTACAACGTTCTCCCATCCACAATCCCTAGATTAGGAAATCTGGCCATGAAGCGACAAATTCTACTCCCGGAACTACAGATTAAGAGTTTACTAGGGCACAAATTTCGATTGAAAACAAATTCTGATGTTTGATTTTTTGCAATCTTTGGGCACAATTTGCACAAGGCATCTCCCAGAAACCCCAGGCTCCTCAATCCCCAATTCCCTAATTGAGCAATGAAGGAAAAGTGGCGCTGGCGCCACAAATTCTGTCCAGATTCCAACACAAGGTGTGCAATAATAGAATCTACACTATCCTCCCATCTACTCCCGGAACTAAAGACTAAGGATTTACTAGCGCATGAGTTTCAATTAGACAACATTTTGATGTTTAGATTCTTCCTCGTCTTCAACATCAATTTGCACAAGGCATCTCCCCTAAACCCCAAGCTCTTCAATCTCCAATCCCTAATTCAACAATGACGAAATAGTGGAGCTGGAGCCACACATTCTGTCCCGCCAGAGGCAAATTCCATCACAAGGAGTGCAATAGAAGCTATGAAATTCTGCTCTCGTTTCCAGAATCCATTAAGTGAAGGTTCTACTCCCGGAACTAAAGACTAAGGTTTACTGTAGGGTGCAAATGTCGATTGGAAATCTAATTTTGATATTCAACTTCTCGCAATCTTTGGCCACAATTTGCACAAGGCACTTCCCCTATACCCCGAGCTCTTCAAGTCCCAATCCCCAATCCCTAATTCAGCAATGAAGAGTTAGTGAAGCTGGCGCCACAAATTGTGTCCAAATTTCATCACAAGGAGTGCAACAAGAGCTGTCCACTCCCATCCACAACCCCTAAGTTAGTGAAGAATCTCTTCTCACTCACCGGTACGCAGGAATCGGCTCCCTCGTGCCGCCTTTCGTGGAAAAATAGGGGAATGTTGTTGCCATGGCCGTCCGAGCTCCTGAACGTCGGCGCTCTGCAGCAGCGGAGCGCGCACTCCTGCCCGCATCGCCAATCCATAACTCAAATTGTTTCGACATGGAAGCGCCGCAACGCAGAGCCGGGGGGAAGGAGTGGAAGTGCAGGGAGCAGATTGCAAGCTCAAAGAAGATGTAGTTGGCAGAGAGACTAGTGCTAACGCCGTCGCCGCTGCCATCGCCACCGGAAATTCACCAAACAAAAATTTCACAAACCCACGCCTATAAAAACAACGAATGCTCAGTTCCAGCTACCAAATGCCTTCAAGAAATTGGGAACGCAACAGAGTAGAGAATGTGCGAGGGAGAATTAAGACGTGATGGTCGACTAGCGAACCAAGATGAGCGCGGTGGCGGACGAGGAAGAGAGGTGTCGATGCGACACCGGGCGAGCGGGGCTTGCGACAGAGCCAACGTCGCAACTCCGTCCTTGGATGGTGGATGATGTTTTCAAATATTCTTCCATCCTTGGTCGGTCAATGTTAAGGTAGATGGGTCTAAAATGGTTACTAGCCCACTTCTCCTAGGATATGAAACACATAATTAGTACAAGATTGTCATAATTTTTGGAGCTCATGTGAATATATTATATTATCAATTGAGGATTCCCATGCATATTAAATGGTCATATAGGTCTCCCCAATTATGTTGACCATTGAGTTTAAATTCAATGGTTATCACATCTTCAGCACACAATCCAATCTTTATAAACATACGTCTTTTTGGTATATGTTTTTGGAGTTACACCAAAGCACATATCATTCAAATATAGATGTGCAAATAAGAAAAGTAACATAATAAGGGTTGTCTACCTTAGTAGTGTTGCGAGAGTAGCGTTATTTTTTCACATAAACAAAATTGTCTGGGAAGCCAAAAGTCTTGTGCGATTACAAGCACATCGAGATGGCGACAAAAAAAAACTAAAATTCTCTAGAGTAATGGAGTGTAGTGGCGTCCGTGAAATAAATTTGGCCTTGGTGGTCCATTCGGAAGAAAGAATTGAGATTGCATATTGATACTATATTTTGAAATATGGGCGGAAACCTATTTCCAATGGAGTTGTAGAGGGGACACTCTGACACTAAGTGTTCCTCATTTTCATATTTAAAGGAAAGGCAAAACATATTTAGACAAATACACCTCATGTTTAAATATAACATCACACATAGTACACTAGATGGATCTTCTTCTCCATCTTCAAATCTAATACATAACCTTGTTCAGTTTCATGGGAGTGTTTTGTGAGACCTCGACATTCGCTGCATTGATTTCCAAACAACTTTGCCATGTCTGAATCAAATCTTTGGTTCAATATGAATGGTGGATTGTGGCATGCATGGTGGGACTTGGCCATGCCCAATGTACATGTAGAGTGGTGGGTTGATATTCCTACTAGGACCTAGCATATTGTGTCCACATTCAATGTTCAATCCATGATGGGGCTCTCCTACAACCCTCCTATCTATCGACGACCAATGTCAAGTATCAAATCAAGTATGCCCCTATATCCACCCTAAGCCTCTAGAAGGGTTTAACCAAATGAAATTATTAATTCGTTGACAACACTAAATGTGTTTAGTGCAACCAACAAGTGACTTAAACAATCATTGCTTATTTTGACATTATTAATGTGATTGGTACACTAAACATTGTATTTAGTATCACTTACTATTTGGAGTACACAATGCTATGTTTTATTTGATTTCATTGTAATTTTTACCAAGTATAGATTTTATGTTCTATAGTAAGTGGTATTACCTGCAATATCTAGTGTAGTTCTCCATCGTCTCAAACAATGTATACATATGCATCAAAATTGGGTCGTAACTCAACCCTCTAAAAAGAGGTTGCATATGTGAGTTTCTTCTATATTCTAACTATCTATACATATTATGGATTAGCTTTAATTGACTTCCACATGCAACTCAATATGATTGATTGGAAGCCAATACTTATCCATCCACCTATGCGCCAAATGAATTGATTCTAAACTTTAAACCCTAAACCCTTGCCAAACCACAAATGGTTGATTAGAAACATTTTCATCCAAATGTCTACATAGGCATCCCAAAGTTGAAATTTTCATCTAGTTTCTATGATTTATATAGAATATTCGAGCATTTTCATCCATGAAAAACTTGAACACAATAACAAAACATTTCAATTTCATTTTTTAGACTCACAAACAATCAAAAGGTCGTCAAACTAAAAATCATTGAACACTGATGGGATTAAGGTACACTGCCTCATAATAAAGAACTACATCTAAAACAAAATATAAATCTAGAGGTTATACATTTCGTCAAAGTTTTTTTTCATTTCTCTTTAAAAAAAGGGAAAATGTATTACAATTGTGAAACAAGATACAAATTTAAAACTCCAATTTTGATTTCATAGTTTTGGACTTTACATAAATTAGTTATGAATTCTTAAAATGTTATGCTAGGTTGATGTATGATGGACCTAGTGACACCTCATATTAAATTTCAAGTATATTGATTCATAGAGAATAATGGTTGCCATTGTTGATTATAACTGTATGATATTCCAACTCTGATTTGATCTATACACACTCAACATGTGTCTTGGAACCAACACCTAACCATGAGTTAAAAACACACTAACTTGGCTTTAAATACCCTTCATCATGTGTTTAAATCACAGCAAAGGAATAGGAAGGAATTATCTTGTCCTTGAAAGCATGCTTATCTTGTTGTAATTAAAGAGATTTGTGTTCAGATGTTGGGTACTTGCCTCTCCCATGTAAGTGCTTCTAAACTTCCTTCATGAACATGGGCTCCACCTAACTCCAACACCTCCCCTCTTTCATTAGTTCATTGCATTTGGAACCCTGCAACCCTATTCCTAAAATTTGTTCCCTAGCTTGATGAAAAAGCACCCCCTTGGTAAAAGGACAACATACCTTATTTAGTGTAGTTTCCGATGCCCATGAATGCATCCCTTTTTGTACTATAAGGGGATGTAGAATATGTATACTTAGATCTAGCCATACCCTCCATAGCAAAATAATTTTGAGAAGAAAAATAACAGTTGTGCAGCCTCCAACACATGACACTTGCCATTAGTATGCTCATTAGTATCTCCCCCTTGCATACCAAAACACAAAACTATTATCTCATGCCCTGCCCACACATGTTGGTTGACGTAGCTAGTGGATGGCTCCCACCTATATGGGTAGTTTTTTTGTTGTTTTTAGACAACGTTTGGATGTAACATAGTGAAATTTTACTTGTATGCTACCTAAAAGTGAACAAAAAAAAGTCACCCATACTAGTGGGAGCCATCCATTGGCTATGCCCACCAGTATGTGTGGGCAGGCATAACTATTCCAACCCAAACACTAAATGTGTATGATTGTCCACCTCCAAACAATTATTTATGTTGAAGAATAGTATGATGTTGAATTGTAATGAACGTGACACTTTGAGACCTCTAGGCATCTACACTAAAGATAGTATTTTATTTCACTATGCTAGCTTTTCGGATGACACTTCTTATGAATAAGTTTACAAATAGTATCATACATGATGGATGAGTTCATCCATTAGCCAAAACCCTATCTTCTCTTGTCAGCAACTTGTCATGGATGATTGAAATTGGATGGAAAATCACTTGGTAATTGACAGTAACTGCAACACTATAAATCTTTATTCCTCCCAAAAAATTACAAGGAATTGACAGATAATGTTGGGTTAACATTTAGTGTTGGTGACAGTATACCACAGTTTACAATTATTATTGAGCAAGACAATTAGAATTTGTGACACTAAATATCATATTTAGTGTAGTTTGGATTGGTATTCACGAAAAACGTTATTCGTCGTCACAATTTTCATCCATATCCTCATCTCTTCTCCTGTCTTCTCAAGCTTGTGGCCGAGGCGTACCATTGCTTGAATCCATGCAGCATGGCACTTTAGATTACAATTTCCCACAATTCTTCGACAGTTTTGAATGCCAAAGCTCCCGAAAGCTTCAACATAGTGGATTGTTTTGAAGTTCTTTCGAAACGAACTCTCACAATTCGGAATGGTGCAGAGGCTTGCAGATGCGGCCCGCAGGGATGGGGTGTAGGGTTTAATGTGCATCACCTATCTGCCACATTTTCATCTGAATGCGGCTCATGCGCAGATTCAATTTGCGTGAGTCTGCAGTATTCGTTACGGTGCTTCAGAACGGCGAATTTTGAATTCTTGGTGCAGGGGCTTGTGGATGTGGTAGGGATGAGGTTTAGGGTTTAAGGCGAGGCATTGTGCTTCTGGATGGTAGGAGGGATGATGGCATCGAGGCTTGCGTTGTCTCCCGCACACTATCTTTCATTCAAATTTCGGGTACTGCATTTCCAGTCTTTGTGTCTGCTCTCAACTCGTTCTTTATCTTCTTCATCATCTTCTTCTTGCCTACACTTTGCAATTCGAGCTCTTCCTCCTTCGAGGCGCCTTCATTTCCTGTCCACCTTCGGTCCACATTTGTGCCGGCTTAGGGTTTCCCGGCAGTTTGTGGCAGCAAGCTTGTCGTCGGATGGGGTGCGCGAGACATCAGAGGAAGAAGGGCAACAAGAGGCAGGAAGCTCGGTTAAACATGACTTGTCAAGTGGTTTTTTACCAACTCAGCCAAACCAGAGGCAAATTGACAGAAGGACGAGCAGAGAGATCAGCTCGAATTGGGAGGAGGAGGAAGAGGACAGAGAAGAATTGAATTGGCCAGGGAAAGGTGAGACTTCCAATTTGGCTGAGGAAAGAAGGAAATTCATAAGCTCGAAGCTATCGAAGGACCTAGGTGAACGGCGTCGGTCGGTCTATCCGCCTTCTAGTCCGTCAATACCTGGAAGATTTTCCAAGTACTCCAGACCGAGCCAGCAGGAGAGTGCATTTGCAACCGATGATGTAGCCGATTCTTCTCCTTTTCCAAAGCGCTCTTCGCCTTCGTTTCCATCAAAGGCAGTCAGGACTAAGTCGACATCTAATGTTAGGGTTCCTGAATCGGTTGAGGAAACTACACAAAGATCGGATGTGCATGATGCTATGGACTTTGTTCCGGATGTCATTAAGCCTGACCTTCCTTACATTTATAGTTACTCGGAGACTCCCAAAGTTGCTCCGATAGGGTTTCGTGAACCCATGTATTCGCCTTTCGGCCCTGAAACCATGGCCAGACCTTGGACAGGAAGGCCTCCGCAAGGGAAAAGCAAGAAGAAGCTTCCAGATTTTGATTCTTTCAAGCCTCCACCACCAGGTAAGAAGGGTGTGAAGCATGTGCAACCACCAGGGCCGTTTCCACAGGGTGAAGGTCCAAAGCTGGGGCGGTCAAGGGAGGAAATTCTCGGTGTACCTCTTAGCAAAGGAGAGATCAAGGAGCTTGTGGAGCGTGCTCAGAAAGAGAGTCGGCAGCTGAATCTCGGTGCGTGAAGTTCTCACATTGTTTGCAGTATGCTTGAATCTTGAGTTTATCAATTGCCATTCCGTGAATTCAGATTTCAATGTCATTCTTCACTCCACATGACAGTTGACATGCCATGAAACACCATACTCCTAACTCGGCCATTTGAGTGCAAAGTCTCAACTAGGGTCATCAGTATTGAAAGTGTATGTTTCTAGAACTAGACAAACATATCATGCAGACATTTGAGTTGTGTATTGCTCATTTAGGAAAAAGTAAAACATACCAACAATTCAGATTCCTATGTCAGTCTTAACTTCCCATAACAGTTCATATGCCCTGAAATCCAGTTGTTCTAACTTAGCCATTCGAGTGTCATCAGTATGGAAAGTGGAAGAGGAATGTTCCGCTAGCTCTACTTTATCTGGTAGGAAAACTACACCTGTCTTGGAGATAAAGAAAATGATTGCAGGAGTGTACACTGAAATACAGACCCACCAACAATATGCTAGAGTTTGTGCATGATTCTAGGACCATGTAGACATACTATGCAGACATTTGAGCAGAATTGGGTGTTGCTCATTCTGAAAAATGAAATCACACCATGAATTCAGATTCCACTGTTGTCCTTCACTTCTTATAACAGTGACATGCCCCGAAATATCAACACTCTAACTCAAGCCATATGAGTGCAAATTCTTCATCAGAGCCAGCTGTACTGAGAGTGCAAGAAACAAACTGGACAATTAGCATGTTGCAAAAGGACAGGACAAAGATGGCCCACTCTAGTGAACTTTTCTGACCGCGTCCTCGAAATATAGCCGAAGAATGTTCTCCTAGCTCTACTTTATATGGTAGTTGAATTACACATGTCTTGGAGGTAAAGAAACCAATTGCAAAATTGTACACTGAAACACAGACTCACTAACTATATGATTGCTGTTGCGCATGATCCTGGGACCCTCTGTTCATGATGCAAGCCATTCAATACTTGCTCTTTACAGTGGCTGGACAATAGATAGAACTCATCCTTAGGTTTAGTGTTTAGGCATAGTGCATGGAAATTTCAGCTGAATCTCTTGGCTCTCTTTGGCCTATTCCTCCTCTTCCATTCTCTTCTGCAGAGTTGCTCTGTTGTTCACTTCTCGGTTCTTTTTTCCAAAATGATAGTAACTCAATAAATTGATATTTCATCATAAGGGCGGGTTATTAGATCTGCAGGAGTAACTTAGGTCTACTTTGCATAAGAAGCAAACCGCTTGTCATTCATGCTCATTTCTTAGTTGTCAGATCTTTGAAGGACTAAAGAACAGACATCTAATTATCTATTGTGCGGTGGTTTTTGTTTTGTTTTGAAGGGAGAGATGGATTGACTCACAACATGTTAGGCTTGATCCATGAACACTGGAAGCGGCGCCGAATATGCAAAATCAAGTGTAAAGGTGTTCCCACTGTTGACATGGACAATGTCTGCCGGGTGCTAGAGGTCTGAAGTCTCCCTTCTCCTCACATCAAAGAGTCATCTTGATGGACATGGATCAGGGTGTTGTGTGTACTTTTGTGGTAGGAATCTGGGTACGAGTATCATTTCTACAAAAGGGTTCCTGTCTTGGTTAGATCGTTGCAGATCTAAACGCATCTAATGTGGTCATCATCAAACAACTCATTTATTGTTCATTATTTGGTATTTGAAGACAAGTCTTTGATTGCCCTCAGGTAATGGGCATGTTTTCATGGAGCAGGAGAAGTCTGGGGGTGTAATTATACACCGTGCAGGGGGTGCTGTCTTTCTGTATCGAGGACGCAACTACAATTACAAAACTCGTCCTAAGATTCCAGTCATGCTGTGGAAACCACCAACGCCTATTTACCCAAAGCTGATACAGCAAGTGCCTGAAGGCCTGACAAAAGAGGAGGCTGATGAATTGCGGAAGGTGGGCCGGAGACTTGTAGCCACCTGTAGACTAGGTAAGCTTCTAAGGACTTACAAATACTCCATAGCAGCAGTAGTGCTTGTTAATTTCTCCTAACATATATAGAATGGACATGTATCATTCTAACAGTTGTCTCATCTTGATAATAGAGCTATCTTTTTGGGACTTTTTGTCGGGAGTTGGTGCCCTATGATTTCCCATTGGTTTTTTGTATTCAACTTGTGGTGCATGTTTGGAGCTTGCTTGGAGGTAGTGTCTGAATCTGAAGAAGAGCAACCTATTTTGGTTCATGCCAAAATGAGTTTCATCATCAATGAAGCAATATAGAATGTCCTTTGTTCAAACCTCCACACTACCTCTGAGCGTACACCGCAAACTTACCAAACATGGAAGGTGTTGTCTACAAAACAACCAATTCCCGACCAAAAGTCCCATTGAGCCAAAGGATAAGTCTAATGGTTCCTCATTACTGCAACTTTGTCCTGGGAGTTTCCCACCTGGTAACAAGTTGGTTTGACTTGGTGTGCAGGAAAGAATGGTGTTTATTTAACTCTTGTGCAGGATGTGAGAAATGCATTCCAGGCGGATGACCTTGTCAAGGTTGACTGCAAGGGAATGAATGCCACCGACTACAAGAAAATTGGTGCCAAACTTAAGGTTTAACCCAAACCATACTTGTTAATGTAGTAAGTCTTGATCATGATGGTTTTTTTAATTATTGCTTAAAAAATTGTACTGATTAGGGGATTATGATAGTTGCATGCTGTGAATGAAGGTGTAGTTTGAGAGGGCAGTGAACACTGAGATTGCCATTGTGACTTCCTGAAATAGACAGTAGTGTGCTTTGAGAACTTACAATTGGCTAATTGGAATTTCATTTCAATGTTGATTGAATCGAATCAGGACCTGGTACCATGTGTGCTCCTGTCATTTGAGAGAGAGTGTATATTAATGTGGAAAGGACCAAAGACACAACTCGAAAGTTCAAACAATGACGGACAGGATACATCTGGTGAAATGACATCACCATATGAAGCAGTTTTGCCAGAAGATACACAGGAGCTGTTAAATGAAACGTTATTGACGGAAGATATTCAAGCATGGGATTCTGACGGAGAAGAGTTTTCCAGCCAGGAAAATGAAGAGGGCGACTCCCGTAAGGAGTTCTTGTATGAAAGTGACGTAGAAGAGATTATCAGTGAGGGAGATGAAGAGCAGGAGATTTCTAATTATGAGGATTGTGAAGAGGAAGAAGAACTAGGTAGTCAATTGCCATATAGTGGGGATACAACAACTGCAGAGACATTTGAAGTATTATCCTCTTCTAAAGCAGAAGTTGAAACTGAAGACATAGTTGAGGATTTCCAGATAGTTGAAGATTCATCTGAGTTAGAGATTGAAGTTGCAGAAGAAGCTGCAAGGGACCTCGACTTTCTATGGCAGCAGGCAATTGACTCTGGTGAAGCAGTCATGTTAGACCAACCCGAACCGGATCCCGACATTGTTTTTGAGAAAGTCAAGGCCATATTCGGTGCTGTTCAAGGGACTCCAGCAAGGGCTCGGATGAGATATAATGAGGATGATAAATCGAAGGAAGGTAGAAAAGATGATGGGATGCTCAAAAAGGTGCCTACGGATAGTTCGGGTCTATTAAGGATCGATGAGTTGGCCAAGCTCTTGGCTCCTTAATTATAAAGAAATACATTTTTAAATTCATGTGCACAGAAACTCTGCAGTACTTCTACAAAATTGCTGACTACTCATCTGTCTGGATTGAGGTCTCCTTTATGCTGAGGCATGTGGCCCTATTGTGGGCACTTCCAACTCCACAGACAATTCTGACAGCTGGAGCAATTGAGAATTATCTCATCTGGTTAGCAATTGCAATTTACACGGATTTGTCATTTCAGGTTGAGATGCAAAAGTTATGAGGTCAAAGTGAAGATTTTTGAGTGATCATATATGCCTTGCCAATTATGTTAACAATTGAACATAGAATGGATAATATGCTCTGAGCATATAGTCCAATCTCATCCTAACTACAAACATTGCCATATACCACTCAGATATAGGTGTCCAATTAAGAATAATGACCACATAAGTGTAGTTTTTAGGAGTGTGATACTTGGATTTGACAAACTTTCATCTAAAGTTCAAACTGTAGAGAGCTTCACTGATCTTCAAGTTAAGTGTGATTATATAGTGGCCATGCTCAAAGGTCTGAGATATCACGAGGGGAATGGTAGTAAACCAAGTAGAATTCATGTCAATTCAAAATTGCATGAAAGTCCATTGGTTGGGACCCACAAAACAAGAGCCGATGCCCTCCACATTCGTCAGCTACCTCCATTAGGTGGCTTTGGAATTTGATCAAGAGCTTGTCATAATCTTCAACTTTTTAGCGTACAACACTTGGATGTTTTGCTCAAACCTTTGATTGCCCCAAGGTGCATCCCAATGAACTTGGAAAATATTCATACCACCCTAAATTGTTAAGGGCATTTGAGATTGCTATCTCTTACCTTTCCTGAGATCGCCCACTTGTATGTAGAAAGGCACTTTGTGATGAAGATCGGGGAAAATCAGTAAAATAAGATCTAAGAATATCCAATAGTTGCAAAGTTGATTTTTTTAGGTTGAGGCAACTCACATTAAAATTTTTTTCTCCTAATTTTGGATGATGGGATGGGATGAGGAATCTAGATTATTGAAATATTAAAATTTTTTAAAACTTATAAGTGAGAATTTGTTTTCAAGTTTGGAGTTCATAAGCCTAGTCTAAAGATGGTCAAATTTCACTTTGCGAGGCGGTAGCCAAGAATAGGTGTCCATGTTCTTCATAATGTACTCCCCCTCATGCATTACTGAATGTAAAGAACCAATGATGAATCTTGACAACTTTGATTGGTTGGAGACACGTAATGCACTCCAAAATACGTGGGGAACAATTACACAAAGTAAGGATGTCTCATTTTTCAAAGAGAAAGCCGAACTTGGGTCTTTACACTATGAGGTGGCAGTCTAGACTCTAAAGCACTTTCCCACCAAAGAAAATGACCCCTCCAATCATTAGGGGCAATTCAAGGTAACAAAGATGCTGCGACTTTATTGGAATGGATTATGTTGTGAATTGAGAGCAAAGTTCAAACAAAGTGGGAGTGATAAGAAAGTTGATTGGCAACACCATGTCTTGACGCAATGAAGAAATTATCGTATACGAGCATACCTCTCGTTCATCCAACATCCAAGCCTTGAATTAGTTTGCAGTTCATAGGTTATTCTTTTATAGTTGGTTTAATACCATACCAAAATTAGTTTTAAACACCCCGAATTAGTTCACTTGAGGTCATTTGAGATGAAATGGCAACAAACCTACATGAGTCAAGTTTTTATGTTGGATGAATGAGAGGTACACTTGTATACGATAAGGTATGAGGCCTTAAAGTAACACCATCGTTTTGGGGACACCTACAGTATATTTAATCCTTAAGCCATCGACAAGTGAGTGTAATGGTGTCCTCGAGTAAGTCATCCTTAAAAGCGATTAACTCATATGCGGCATTTAAGTATAAAATAGCACCACTTGAATTCCATGATAGTGATGTAAGAAGGATGCAGGAACACTTTTAGAAGAGCATCAACTTTGACCAATCACAATGGCTAATTGGGGATAAAATCTGCTCAACAAGGTTGTTCAAGAAGTGATCCACAAAAAGGAGGTGGCACAATCATTTAACATATAAGATCGTCACCCACAATAAGGTTGATTTTGTGGTGATTCTCACTTAACAATCCAACATCAATAGACCCCCCCCCCCCCCCCACACACAAATTGAGTAAAAAGCTCTTTCCTTGAGACGACTTTGCGAAATTTTGTAGGTTCCATATGAATTTCTTTTTTTTTTGGTTTGATTTTAACCTGTAGCCTCTATATAGATTTGCTAATCTATGAATTTTTTTTCAAAACTTGCCAAGATACTCAACCTTCCTGAAATAGATTTTTCTTTTCTTAAAGAGTCGCTTTAAGGCCTCAGTACCTTAATCCCCACTCTCCTGTCTTGACAGCTTGACATTCACACTACCCAGTGGAAGACAAATTCGGGTCAATGCGAGAGAAATTGGACGAAAGCAGTCAAGATCCAAAACACATTCCAAGGCCAGCAGGTGATATCATATATTAATTTCATTCAGATTTTCATTATCACCATAACAAAGATTCAATAGCTCACTCTGAAACGTGCCTACTAACAAACGCCTTGAACATGAGTACATACATTGTTTCACAAACTCATGCAACTGGTCTGTCACCAGTTGACATCAGAGTCATGCAGAGAACCGACCGGTTGAGTTTGAGAAAAAACCACCGGTTGAATTTGAAGACTTTGTGAGAATCACGAATCGATTTAGAGGAATCAAAGGAATACACGTCGAATTAATAAGATAAAAACGGAAAGATGTCCACATGTAGCCAGTTGGACTTGGAAACACACGAACGAGGCTCTCGATCGATCGATCGATTCTGCCCAAAAAAATCACCCTGGACACTGTCTGTAACTAAGTTACAAAGCCGCTGGGCCTTTTCCTCTGAACACAAGATTCTGAGTTACACAATGATGACTGTGATGAGGAGTATCACACTGATTGATAAAAATGAGGATATATTTCTTGCGTTCTTTCTTTCTTTCTTTCTTTGGAAAACAACAAATGAATAACTGACATTGGATGCTACAGCACGCAATACCATCACAGAAGCAAGCAGTATTTACAGTAACTTACGGCCACTTGCTACATATTATAAGTTAAAAGATCACACTCACAAATAGCACCTGTATTTATACTTGTATGTTGCCATGCATGGGAACTTCGAAGAATCGGGATCGTGAAGAAGAATACTATGTCCACTGGTGCGTGCAATGGCCGGGGATTTGTGGCACTCATGTATTTTCATTAGTGTAAGTTCATTCATCTTTGCGGATGAGATCGATGAACGTAATCGGATGACCTCTGGCGAAGAGAATCGGCAAAGAAATCGTAATCGGGAAGGTGAAGAGAGTGAGTGTCTGTCTGTCTTCTCTGTTTGTTTGTCTGTCTGCACACGCAGTGGATGAGTGGTGGCAAGAACGGAGGAGATCAGGGGAGGAGGGTTACATCGGTCAAATCCGACGGTCGAGAAAGCACAAGCAACGTGGCCTCACCAAAGCTGCTTTCATCGCCCATAGACTCCTTCTCGACCACTTTAGACACTACCTCACGTTGTCGGCTCCTTGTCTCAAGGGTTTCAAAAATACCAAGTTTTAGTAGTTCTAAATAATCCTAGTCTAATCTAATACTTAAGGCGATAATACAAAGGGGGTTAGATAAAATAAAAATGCCTCATATAGAAACAAGTGGGTGCATCATGCGTTGTCAACCTATCATTACTAGTCCAGTTATTTTTAAGAAATTAACATGGGCGGACATTAAATACCCCCTCACGAACTTTCGGGGGTCTCAAATTTGGGCTAGGGCAACCCTCTAAAGAAATTTCTGAACCCGATCGAAAATTGTTGCCCATCCCGCCCAACTTCGAAAAAAAACATTGCTCTTGCATTCTTGAAGGCTGCTTGACTACAAATCCCATATTGAGTGCACTTCACCTTCAAGGTCTAAAATCCAATATATATGTGCACTTCCAATTAGTGAATAAGCAATTGATTGGGATTTCATTCCGGAAGTGAAACCATCAATGAAGCACGTAATTAACTTGGAGGTCAAAAACATTACAAAATCCTCATTAACATTGAGGTTATAATTTTGTGACTTACCATTTAAAATAATCTTTGTCATCCTAATGATAGATTAATGCAAATGTTCATAAGATGACCAAAATGAAACAATGAACATAGAATATAAAACATACAACAACAATATTTTATTTTATTTTATTTTTAGGTAATATAATATAAGGTATAAATAAATGATATGTTATGTTATTTGGAATTAGACTTGTGGGACAACATTATGGATGGGGTATACTCAGAAAATCATAAGTTTCTGATTATAGCCTATCTGAAATATTGTAATATATTATCCTCATCACATATTGTACTATCTTTAAAATCACATAGTGTATATTGATTATTTTCAAATAAATTCCATTATATGTTAATAATAATAATATATTTTTGAGTTCACCAATTTACCATAAGTTGATATATATTATTTTGACATATTATAAATGTTTGAGCAATCACACCCATGCAAAATAAATGAATTATGAACAAAAAAATGTCTATGACAACACATCATAATTATATGTTGCACACGTTGATATCTTGTGATATTTATACAAAAAATAAGCATGTGGAAGTCAAAGCCACATCATGGCCTTGGAAACAACTCATGGAAGGTTAGAAAATAGGCTTAGAGCATCCAAGGCGCATCATTGCCCCTTGCCAACTAATTGATATTTACAAAATAGCTAGTAGTTCACAATAGCTATGAGGGAGAAAATAGGTCTAATACATGCCAGCTCAGAGGCATTTCACTAAAGTAAGCTCCATCTGAGCTTCTAGATGGACTCATCCGATTTTTGTTACCAGATGACTTTACTTGAGTGCCACGAATCCCCGGCTGCGTGCAATTAGGTTGCGTTTGCAAATTGGGTGCCATTTTACCCATGTAAACTGTCTTGAGACAAAATGACATCACAAGAATCTTATAAGTTTGTTGATTGATCTGCATGGCAATACAGAGTGCATTTTGTTATTGTGGTAACAAATATCCAAAAGAGAGTGGAATGTCGATAAACTAGCATGGGGTAACTTTATTGCACGTGTTTATGTAGGTATCTCTCATAACTTAGGGATGATTCAACTTGAGATATACTAATGATTCAGTGAAAGTGTTATATTCATTCAACTACTTGTGTTGGCAAGTAAGGTATGGGGCTCTAGTGTGAGCACTTCCAACCCCACATGCAACTTTGACCGTTGGATCGAATCGCGAAAGAGGCTCATATGGTTAGCACTTCCTAATCACAAAGATTGTCAATCTAGTAAGACCCATAATCAAGATTGAGATGCAAAAGTTAGAGCAAGCTAAAGTGAGGATTCTCTCGATTCTCTTCAAGTGATCACAGAGGCCCTCCAAATTGTGTAAAATCGTTGAACCCAAAATGGTTAATATTTGTTGAACACCGACAATAGAATCTCATTGTAACACTTGTCTTTTCGGTGTTCATTTTTAATTACATACTATGCCATATACTTGCCATATGTCGCTTAAATCTAAAGATGTTCAACTCTTAACTCCCAAAGGTCCAATTCCAAATCTCCCCACAATTCTTTGAAAAAGTGCATCTCAATTCAACACTTTAATAAAGAAAACTTGTATCTCTACTGGTGGATTTGATTATACAGATGACATGTCTATAAAGTTAAAGTTATCCAACAAACATTACAGCCGTCCACGTATCCCGATACAAAAGATTATAACATGAACATGTACGCTCATATATAGACAATCAAAAATGATTCTAAGTGATTGTCCAGACCCCACATTATAGGTGTTCATTTTTAATTACATACTATGCCATATACTTGCCATATGTCGCTTAAATCTAAAGATGTTCAACTCTTAACTCCTAAAGACCCAATTCCAAATCTCCCCACAATTCTTTGAAAAAGTGCATCTCAATTCAACACTCTAATAAAGAAAACTTGTATCTCTACTGGTGGATTTGATTATACAGATGACATGTCTATAAAGTTAAAGTTATCCAACAAACATTACAGCTGTCCACGTGTCCCGATTCAAAAGATTATAACATGAACATGTACACTAATATACATACAGGCAAAAATGATTCTCTACGTGATTGCCCAACCCCCCCCCCCCCAAAAAAAAGGTTAAAACAAATTACCACATAACTTGGCCCGCATAATACCTTAAAAAAGGTCTTTGTTTCTTTGTTTTTCTCCTTCCTTTTTCTTCTTCTTTTCTTTTCTTTATGGACCACTTTTTGAGTCACCATTGTTTCTCTTTCTTTCATGATTTGATGAGGTACATGATGATTGGCTCGCAAAGTTTTACCAACTCACAACAATTGTCCGACACGCACTACCACTACCGGATTGTTGACTCCATGATGAGAGTCTCTGAAACTCTTTTTTTCTTTTTGCATTTTCTCTGACTTGGAAAGTCCACAATAACTGTTGAAGACTGGCTGAATCTCATGGACTCTAGAAAAGTTTGTATTTATTGTATTGCTTCATTATTTACGGTGAATGCAGCTATACATGTTGCCGTAGACACCTTTTGCAATACAACATACATGATCTTATCCTCAGGCAGCGTAACATGGGTCATTATTGGTACATGTTGATTAGAACTAAGATAACGGTAGTTTAGAATGAGTTTAAAGTAAAAGCATAGAGTTCGTTCTGTTTGTACCAAGTGTAATAAAACTTTAATTCTTTATTGGAAATTACTTTGGCATGAACCACCCAATCACGAGATAAGATAAAAGACATGTTGCTTACTCTTGTGCAAGAGTCCTTTATATATCTCTCCACCATGCCCGGGTGTCTAAAGTTTAACCGAAGTAAAAGCATGTTCATTATTAGCAAATATAATGAACTCTATGCTGTTACTTTGAACTCATTCTAGACTACCATTATTTTTAGTTCTAGTCAACATGTACCAATAATGGCCCATGTTACAGTCAGTGTCCAGGGAGATTTTTGGGTGTGATCGGTCAAAATCGTAGTGTTTCCAAGTCCAAACGGTTACATGTTGTGATCTTGTAGATTTTCTTTATTGATTTGAAATAGATTCCATAGATTCCTCTTAAATGATGAGTAAATTTTTTTGAAGTTTTGAACTTCATTTGGTTATCTCTCAATCTCAACCGGATCATCTGAAATTACACTAAATATGATATTTAATGTTTGATATACTAAATACGAACGCACACACTAAACGTCAATAGCCTTATGAAAGTAAGTAACATTAAATGTGAACTCAAACACTAAATATCAACTATGGTAATATGTGGAAGTTACATGTTTGTATCTAGTGTTAGTAAGGATATGAAAAAAATAAAATAACAATGATAAAAGAGAATTCCAAAATATCTTCTAGCATATCTTCTAACACTAATTGTCAAGGAATTAAAAATTAATGTTGAGCAGGGTAGGGTGATAACAACATTAAATATAATCAAACACTAAATATCATATTTAGTGTAGTGGTTGGTTCTCTTCGTTCATTGTCCTCAGTTCCTGCACTTGGCTGCTAGGTAATTTTTGTTTTGGGACATGGGTAGGTTAACACCTCATTTTAGGGTTTAGAACTTTGGCACTCAAAGTTTCGAGTTGCTCAACTCTTCCTATCCCTCAAAGTTTGTATCCATCTAGAATATATTTTAAGACTCATGTTCAAGCGACAAATTGCAAGGATGAACCATATTCATTTGGTATGACTTGAGTGATTTTATATGTTCATTTTATCAATATATTTAGAATAAAATTTGTTTTATTTCAAAATATATTTCATAATCGTTTGACAAGTAAATGTTTTAGAGAATGCTGTTGAACTTGTCCAGAAATTTGTATTGAAATTTCTCAAAAATTTCTCAAAAAGTTAGGCAAGATGGTAATCAATTAACCATCGTTGGAACTAACAGCCCCTAGGGTTAAATGTAGAGGTTTCTTAACATCATGAAATTATTACACAAGCATATATATATATAAATAATAAAATCCAAGTGAGAAACATGATTTGAGAAATGAACTCTGTTATTTGGAGTCAAGGTGAATATTACTACAAGGATCACGTGGTCGAGCACTTTACAAGGTGGAAATGGTGCATATTACCAGTCTACTTCTACAGTATTATGTAGTATACTACAGTGGAAAGAGACCAATGGTGACACCCACCCACAATGCGGCGTTAACTTGGAAAAGATTGCATACAATCAAAATGATTGCAGTCATCATGTCCACCCAAAAAAGAAGCCCCCAAATTAAAGAGCTTACGTCAACGCCTGTCACCGCTCAGAGGGCAACGTACCTAGGCATGCACAACTATGGCAAGGAGACTAGTCAAAGTTTTCATACTCTGGACTTCACCACTCCCAAGTAGCTGGCCTAGCCACCAAAACCACTCATGATGCACACATTAAGGTTGTTAACCAATTTATGGATCACTTTGAAGTAGCTATGCTTACAGTGAAATATCAAGAGGCCATAAAATGAGAGACCGAACTCAATAAGGTATACTAAATATTCCTATCAATGTAGGCCACAATAATAATAATCCTCACCACAACAACCATCTTTGAGATTACTTGAGCTCCTCAAATGAGCTCAAAAGTGGATACCCACCATGGGAATCATCTTTGAGCTCACTTGAGGTCCTCAAACTTGGAACACTTTTATCACATTTGAAAGATGTTATGTAAGTGATAGTGGGACTTTATTTCAACACTAATTTTGTGCATCTCACTAGAAACCTGAACATATAGTGAGGTTACCCAATTGTGCGAGAAATTACATTGGCACAAGAATGACTTCGACCACTTTCTCCCACTTTTGTGCGAAGATATTGAACACAGTGGCATGGTCCAATGGATGACCACATGATCCTTGTAGTGTATCCTCTAAATTTGTGAAGAGAAAATTTAGGGGCAAAGTTTGCTAAATGGGTTAGCCCCCAACTCCATCATTGAAATATTACCAAATGTCTTGTGTATATGTGCACACTTCCAACAAAATAATCTTGAACATAACATTATTTAGGTCCATAATAATGTTATGTGGGACTGACGGTATTCCATAGAATAAACTTGGATATTTCCCACATTCCGACTAAATGTGGGAAATATCCAAGAATATTCCATGAAATACTGTCAATCCTACAAAACATTGTTATGGATCTGAATAATGTTATGAATTTAACTATTCTAAAACAAATGATTATTCAAATGCCATTCATAACTTGGTGAAAATGTACTTATTGTTTGTTCAAAAGTTTCTTAAGGAAAAATGCTATCCATATGCCACACTTTCGGATCACATTATGCAGTTTTCTATAAGATTTAATATTTTGGGATCCAAGGGTGACTTAAGCACCATCTCATTTAAAGTATTTAAAAGTTTGGGCATGACATTTCAAAATCTTCAAGTTCATGAATTTCTCAACTCATCAAATACGAAGTGATAATTTCATCACTTGTATTCTTTTGTATATGATGTCTTGTGATAAGGTTTCTGCTCTCACTTAAACTAAACCAAGGAAGCAATTCAGGATATTAGGTTTGAGAGAAGATTGATCTAGTGTTTATAGAGATTAACGTCACATTGGTTTAAGGTTTCTAATAACAATTTGTGGTATTTTACTTCTTCATTTCTTTCTCATCAAGTTCATATCACACTCTTAACGGTTTGTTTGTGCTATCTTTGTTGTGTATGGTTCTGTTATATATGTGGACTCCTATCACTAGCTCTAGTTTCATGTTCTACTTCCACTGTGGAGATCCAAAGCTTGGTAAGTAGTCAATGGCTCATAGTCAAGACAAAGTCCAAGGTAATGTCTTTGAGTAACTGCATAATCTTCAATTGCCATGAATCAAGCTTGAGATAATCTCACAATTGAGTTCTTTTAATCAACTTACAATCATCATGCAAGTCTCCGTACATTATAATCACCACCTTCATCTTCAGGTAGTTATGGCAAATCAACTCAAGAAATTGCCCACGCATGTTGATACAAAAGCAATGCATAAACAAGTCATGCTATAACCTTTGATACATGCATTAATATGTTAGATACTAGTCAAATCACAAGCATTGGTTATAGACGTATTTCAATGAGGTATTAAAAGTTTTCTTCTTTTCAAGATATTATTTTGTTTTTTGCAGCCATTAGCCTACACTGAGTATCACTAGGCCTCGTTATTCTTGTATATAGACTCTCTATGTAAGCTATTGTTGGCAAGGTCCAATAGACCTACTTAGGCTATAATCTCACCACAAGGTTTACCACACGGTAACGCCTTTCACTCCCTTAACTCACTCCAGACCTTTGCCACGGCTACAGCTTGTCGAGTTCATCTCATTATTACTTAGCCCAATGCATGTCAAGTTTCTTTATGTTCCTTCCTCCTTTGCCAATTGTCCTTCTTAAACTCTAATGACTCTTCATCTCTGTTGATAAGCTCACTTCCATTTGTTCTCCAAAGGCTATTGCCCTTCCTGTGGCAAATGATCTCCACTTCTTCTTCACAAGCTAATGGGGCATTCCCACCTGACTTTAGTTAAGACCCAAAGTATTTCCTAAAAACCGGGTAAAGCTCCCTCGGTTATAGCGGAGGCATCCGACTATCCCAATGCACCTACAAGAACTTGCTCCGGAGATTTTCAAGTAGGTTTTAGTTAAGCAGCTTTCACACATGTTCATGGTTTTATCTACCAAGCAATGAATGTTGGGTAGTTTTTGTCCCATCCCCAAATGCCTTACTACTCACCTATCTTACCATCGGTTTTTGTTAATGAAGCTCCTCGTGCCCTCATAGCTAAGACTAAAAAGCAACCAATCACATGGGTGGGAGGCGACACTTTTAAAGTTCCTATATTCTTGCCTCATGTTTAGGTACCGATGGGAGGGTCGGTGGTTGAGGCTTAAAACCTCCACTTTTAAGCCATGCCACATCATTTGCCACCTAGGCTTGGCACTAAAAAGAGCCGTATGTGTGAACCCTAGATAACTAAAACCGCTTTTAGACTAAAACTACTTCTAACTAATGTCAGGTGGGAATGCCCCATAAGTGAGATAACATGCCTATCTCACAAACCTATCAACCTCTCTTTATCATTCTTTACTCTTCCAAGCTTTGTGCTCAATCTCTTCCCCTTAGGTCCATTACCAAACTTGTTTCATTCAAACAATGCACTTACGGCTCAATAAGTTAATGTTCTTCAAGTTGTTGCTCTTATAATTACTTTCTTAATCACAATGCTAACGAGTAAGGTAGGGGTGGCAATTTCCGTCCAAATTCCAGATGTGCCTAGTTGGGATGCTGAAACTATTTTTTTTTTATAAATTTTGAGCGCTCCACAAAGCTGGTGCAAGAGCAACTATGAAAAAATCAAAATTTTCTAGCACGTCTATGATTTCCTACAATTTTTTAAAAGGAAACATTGTAGAGTGACCAACACTCGCACATAGGGTACGTGGTATATCCACAGGCTGGATTTCTAAAACCGACCGCTGACAGCCAATGAAACGTTGGCAGTGCTGTGAATGGTAAAAGCACCTTGATAGGTGCTTTTGTAAACCCAGGTAAAAGCACCTAGATAGGTGCTTCCAACCCTAGGGGTCGACTTTAGGACCCGCACGGAAATTGCCACCCCTACCTTAGTCACTCTCAGCAACTCTTGTTTCTTTAAACTTCTCACTTGACCTTCATATTCAATGGCCTCTTCAACATGTTGATGCCTTATAGACCATTGCACTCATATTAATTATTATATCATTCATAATGTTAATTAGTATGCATTCTTGATAGACTTTACTCATCTAAGTTCCTTACTTTGTTGTCTCTTCTTTGGGCTATCACCGAGAACTTATTTATCTACCTTTGACTTTAACTCCTACAACCTTCAATTGCTCTCTCTCACAATTTCAACATACTACTTGCTCATATCGACACTAACAACCATTGCTCATACGCATTCCACAAACCTCACTTACTTCGAACTATGGAGTACAACTATTAGAATTCCTATTCACACCACAATACTTACTCACAATATCACAATTAAAATAACTCAAGAATCCGAATTACTCATTTTTAGAAGTCTATTGCTCATTCTTCAAGTTTCATACTTGAGATTTAGCCTATTAACTACTCTCCCAATCTCAATTATTGGGAATCGGTATTCAAAAAGTCTATTGCTACACTATGCCGAATTTCCACTTGATGGAAAAGAGCATGCCTTCTTCTTGGGCAAGCTCCTTCTTGTAGAGCCAACTATAGCCTCCATATCTTACATCGGATGACAAAACAACCACCAAGTTTTGGATGAAAGACAAGAAAACTTAAAAATCACCCACTCCACGGGTAGATCTCTTAGTGCATTTGAAAAACGACGTGCGGCATAATATAGAGAGGATTAAAATCATTTGAAATAAAAATTATAAAGGAATTCCAAATAATGAAGGGGCCATTAAATGTAGACAATCCCATTATAAGTAAGTTAGAAGGACATAAAACGTGGGCCATTAGTTTTTTGTAAAATTAATATAGGGGCTGAAGATAAGGATCCTAGCTAGAAGGTATGTTTAGTATGGTATGTAAATGGGTTTAGGACTCACGGGGATGGATGATAATTGGGATTTCCATCTGTCCAAAAATGGATTAAAAGGAATATAGAGTACAAAAAATTACAGTGACTTGGACAATATAAGTAATGGAAGGGTGCAAACAAATGGGCCATTTTTAAAATTTAAGTAATTATAGGGAGGCTTTAATTAAGCCCTTGAAGGTAAATAGCCCCAAAACAAAAAAAACCCCAACCGCACGTGGTGCACAAAAATGCCTTAGAGTGATATACCCGTGACCCACTCACACTAGGCAATAGCCATAAATGTGGCTTACACGCCTCTTTAGTTGAAGTTCCAAACAAGTTCATGAAATGTGCACCTTGCCAACTACATGCACAATGTCTCCACAATGTTTTCTCCATGAAGGATAGACATTCCATCCCTTCCACCTTTAGCTATGAACCCACATAAAATATACTACCTACTCAACAAAGGCGGTACAAACTTCTAGGTGACACCCTGGGGGGTGGACTCTTCATTGGATACCTAAGTGACATGCCGGGTAACTATGAAATTAAACCCCCTGTATATGGGAATTTCATGGAAATAAACAAATGTATACATACTGATGGCATGCTAGAAAATGGATTCATGTATTTATACTAATCTTTTCAATTTTCATGTAATAAATGCCTCCATTACATCTACAAAATGTAAATTACGACTTAAATAGGCCATTATTACATATGAAAGTCCTTGAACAAATCTTCATCCACAGCATGTAACTCAACAACTGCACCAAACAAACAAAGATTAGAGCACAATCTGGAGAGCAAAACGCAAGGGAGCATGTGTTTTCCAAGAGCCTCCAATTCGTGAAAACCTAGACCAAATGCAAACCCTTACAAGAATGGACAGGGTAGTCATGACAACAACGGATGGAAATGTGAATTGGATGAAACAAACACATCTCTTGTCAAATTTTCCTCTAAACCTTAGGCCCCCTTTTGTACATCTATCTTTGCTTCAAAATTCTTAATGTCCTTCTTAAATGTACACACTAGAAAAGAAAAGAAAAACCACCTCTCCCGTACATATACAATGTACTCTAATGCCTCAAATTATATTCCTTCTTACACTCACGTTAGTTCATACGTCGTATGCAGAGTCCACCCCTTAAGGGTGACACCCATGTCCAATCAATCCACTTCTCCTAGGGTACTAAGTACGAGATTGGTACAAAATGATTGGCATGTCCAAATCGAAGGCGTTTCCTCATAATCTTGGAGCTTATATGAATACCGCATAGATCATCAATCTAAATGATCATATAGATACCCCCCCCCCCCTTGTATTGTTGTTGTTGTTGTTGTTGTTGTTGTTGTTGTTGTTGTTGTTGTTGACTAGTGAAAGTATAATTACTAAACTTTGAGCATGTAACCCAATCTCTTTTATACAAAATTATACCATTTTGGTGTTTGTTCTTAAACCCACACTTAGCCCACACACAGACACAACTTAGATATCAATGTCCAATTAAGATAAGTAACCAAATTAAACATGCTTGCCGCACTGGTACTAGACAATAGGTGTAGTCTTGCAAACCAAGTATATGGCAACATATTAAAAGAACGTCTGAATACCCAATACCGTTTTAAAGAACACATTGTGTGGCACCTGCACTCTAGTACCTAAACTAACTAAATATATGATTTCGTGTGGCATTAAAATTGATGTGCCATGTTAATCAATGGTCTTTGTGACTTGTGTCATGTAGCACCAAGTGCCATGTGACATCCTCTCTAGTGTTACCACCTAATGATTGCACACACAATCAATGTGGGTCAATGATGAATAGTGTGAGCCGCATTAAATAAGATATTTAGAGTTGCTTTGCAAATAGACCAAGAGCGGTAACCATGAAATTCTAAGGGCCCTTGAAAATTTTCTAGAGGCAATACCACGGAAAAAAAGGTATTTCATTTTGCAAATGAAGGGACCTGAAGCTCAGTGTAAAGTGAAAGTACACCATGTTGACGGACCGCAACATACATTCGGGTTCGGGTCCCCACCATGGCAATATAATATTTCTGATAGCCAATGATAGTTTAATGGATTGCCACGGCCTATTATACTAGTTTTACGTTAGACCCACCTGTTTTTGACAGGCTTGAATGCGATATCCAACATATCATGAAATCTTCTACACTTCCTACCATGGAAGACGCCATGCAAATTTTTCTTCCATTCAAATTTCATTGGTCACTCATCAGGCCTTCAAGGTCTAGTGCGAAGTGAACTTGGACCGTCTTCGGGTTTCTCAACTAATAACATAATAATGTGTATATCATGGGTTAAGGGCCCTCAAGCTAGACTAGTGTAAAGTGGCCCTTAGTGTGGGGACTAAAGTTAAGAGTCACACAACATTCGCCGACTCCCGTGTGCGGTTTATCAACCAATTCAAATGTGGCTTCACAATAGATCCGCTATTCTAGATCAAAAGGAATCCGGTGTTGTGCTCCTTTCCACACAAAGGTCATGAAGCCATCACACAACACTTCCATGTGCCTAGATTTGTACGAACATTATTTTTATGGACTAGTGGACTCCAAGAGAATCTTGCCACGGAGGATGAATGAGAGTCCAATCCTCAACATTTTGGATCATTATAGACACTATCACACTAAATATCGTATTCCATGGATGCTATATTCCAACTCTCATGAAGATGTCTTCACATAAGAATGCTTACTTTGTAGAATGTAAATGCTACGTGTTTGGACTATATATGTTGTATTGTCATATGGTGCCCGTGCATATAAGTTTGTGTATTGGCAAATTTGTACGTTAATTTTTAAATGTCCGAGAGGCCTAGACCAGGCCTCGCTATGCACAAAAACGTGTATTTGAGCTACAAACTTTCATTTGTAGCAAATAATGTCACAAGAGACCCTATTTATGATCAAGTTATTTTTTTCAAGTGGCATTTTTTGAACCGATTAAATACCTTTTTGATATTGAAGATTTAGGTTCAAAATATTACAATATGAATGTCTTTGGATACAAATTTACATATTGTGTATTCTAGTCATCACCAATGACACTTATGAGCATGTTTTCAATTTATAGTTGACGTCAATTATAGTTCTGAATAAGATTTCAAGCCTGCGAATTTGAAAGAAAATGAATTCAAAGCTTGGTGGGCTCGTAGAAATTGTGTATATTTGTTGTACATTGAGTTGTGCCTATGTCCTTCAATAACAATTAATATGTAGTTTGAATATCAATTGAAGTGTGGTATGTGTCTAACCTCGATGGCACCTCTATTGTGCACCCACGATAGATCAATAAATGGATGGAAGATGTGGGCACATAGAACGGCTTAGTATGTTGCCACATGATGTTTGCTATGCCGCCTCACTTTGCCCCTTCTAAGCCTTGGACCCTCATCTAGGCATGAGGCATCTAAAACCGATAAAATAAGAGAGTTTGCATTTGTTCAGTAGGAGTAGTAGTTGGAAGTTGTTTTTCCTTGAGAAGAGAAACAATTTCTAAGGAGAACGGGACAAAAAATATTTTAAGTAAAAAAAAAATTTATACGTATAACATATAGGAGAACACGTAGTCAATCCATAGGTTAACCCATAACCGCTCATCTAAATGCTACTTCTTGGCTACAACAGTTGTCAAAACTCTTATGAGGGTGACCAATCACAAGTCGCCATCACATAAACCTTAACTCCGTTCGCCCAAAAAATATAAATCTCATCCATGTCGGCAATACAAGTACCCTAGTGAGTAGTTAAATACACCTGGTCAACTATGGATGCCTCGACCTTAAAGGTCTTTGGTCCAATTTCCACCACTCAGCCGACAAGGTTGATTCATTTTGCTACATCCTCATATAAAGTGCCCTTTAATCTTATCCAAGTCATTTGAGATGAATGGACCACAAACCTATTAGGGGTTCAAATTTGTATGTTGGATGGATGAGAAACTTAATACCCTATCGCCCTCGTGTGCACGGAAAGATTCTCTTGGGTATATGGGCTCGCATGCATGTAGATGGAGTATATGCCCATAAGCGAATTCTTTCAGAGTGGAGTTGGAACGATGATGCAAGGATATGAACAAGAAAGCTGTAGAACCGTGAGGCTCTGTCCTTTGCTATGAAAGACTACAATTGTAGCTGATTACTTTGCTCACGCCAATCCATGGCTATTCATTATACCAAACCTTTCTTGGATTTTGTGCACCTTCTTCTCAAATACAGGTCAAGGATTGAAGCTACTCATTTATCACCCAAATTTTTAAAAATAAATAATCAAGAACTGCCGAAATAACTATAGTTAACTAGATTTCTTTCAATGCATTTTAGGGAGCACTTGTATATATATATATATATATATAAACTATAGTTAACATCCACATTACATAAAGTGGACCAAAAATAACAAGAACGAGTAACGGCCAAGTGTGAACACAAAGTAGTCAGGAAATTTGCTCTTGAAACGAAGATGTTGATGCATAGTCTCTGTCCTAGAGACAGAGCCAACAAATGTACATTAGTGTAGGTCCGTGGTTTTAACTAAGAAACGTGGGTCTTATGTGGCGCTCTTGTTAATCGGACACCCCTTTATTGAGTGGTATAAAACATTGAAAAGACAAGTGGTATGATGAGATGAAGGCAAGTGGCCTTAAATTGGACATTTGACTGGTTCCACTTCTTTTAGGATATTTAACACATGATTAGTATGAGATGAATAACAAGTTCAAATCGAGACCATCAACATTTTTCTCATAGTTTTTGGAAGTCGTATGAGGATATAATTATTCATTATCAAAGCGGAGATTAATATATAGTTCTTCTTCAACGATCAAAGCCCCCCCCACCCCCCTTCTCCAATTTAAGTTAGCTATTGAACATAATTAACCATTTTTGTCTACACACCACTTAAACATAGGCGTCCAATTAAGATAAGTTTCTAAATATAGTAAATTATCTTATGTGCTCAATATATTGAATAGCTCGGGTACAATGTTGAGGAAAGAACCCAATGACCTACAACTTTAAAATGGAATAATTTTTTTTGCGAATAGTAGTCACTTGAACAATACAATTGGGGTGTACCAATGCTTCAAAATTACTATGAAGAAGACATTTAGGATGAAAGGAACACACAACTAGGAGGCCCTATGTGATCGATTCAAGAGTAAGGAGATCCTCACTTAGGACTCGAACCTAAAACTAGAAATGACAATCTTCATTATTCGTAAGTGCTAACTAGATGAAACAAATCCTGAGACAATTCAACAACCAGTCTAGATGTTGGTGGAGTCGAAAGTGCCTACAAGTATGACCACATGTCTTATCTATAGCACTTGCAAGGATTAGCGACAACAAGATGTGAGGATTTGGAGTGGATTTGGAATAAGGATATTTTGGAGTTGTTTTTGTATTATTATTAAGGATTCCAAGACTGGTATGATTTAAGAAAACTTTTAATTGCAAGCCTTGGTTTAGGAGGGGGAAAAAGGAATCCATATTAGAATAGAACCACCTATTCCTGATCAGGGCCCCATCAAGAATCTAGGTGGAATCTACATTTCTCCTAGAATTTGGTGGGCGAAGCAGCCTACATGGAAACCAACCCCAAGTCTTGAACTTCAGTTATGGTATCATGATCGAGGGAATCGATAGTGCCACGACACATGCCCCCGGTTTTGAGGGCTAAAGTGAGGAGGAGTTTGTCTCAAAATGAGCAGTTATGGTAGACTCTAAACATTGGTGATGTGTTTGGACCAACTTTTGGCTTCAAAAAATTCACAGTAATTTCAATTTAAGGAATAAAATCAATGAAAACTTGCAATCTTCTTGATTCCAATCTTCCTTCATGTAGAAAATTTGCACTGCCTTATACTTCTCCAAATTTGGTGTAGAATCTCTTAAGTGATCGGTTATGGGCGCCTCTACTCTACATCTAAAATCGACCTCATTTGAGAGTGCAAAAGGTATAAACAGATTCTCTCTCTCTCTCTCTCTCTCTCTCTCTCTCCATATTGTAGATTTTCTTTTCTTTTTTGATAAAATAGGAAGAAAAATCATCCATTCATAAGAAGCATAGTACGTAACACTAAACATGTGATTTAATGTGGCTCACCCTATTCATTATCGGAACAAACTAATTGACTTGCAATGATCACTAGGTAGCAGCTAGAGAGGGTGTCATTTGATACGCGGTGCTAGATGTCCCAAAGGCCACTCTAATTCAGACGGCACAGCAACGTTAATGCCACACTAAATCAGATGTTTAGTGTACAATGTAGTACTTACAAGGTACTTTGGAAACAATCGGCGAGTGTACAGTAGTAGAATTCGGGAGCACATTCTTGGGAGGATCAGTGTGGAGAGAATATAATGATTTGGGGAAGAATTATTGCAGCAAGCCATCTTGCAATGATGGTCGGTGGGAAAGAAAGAAAGGAAAGGAGAGGCAAGGAAAGGAAAAGGAAAGGTGGTAATTGAAAAAAACCATCAGAAGCCGTGGATGGATAGCTGAACCATTGTGATGAGTGGGTCATCATTTGGGTGTTTCGGAAGAATCGAAGATGCTTTCCATGGATTGGGAAGCACAGGCAGGCAGGCACCGGATCTGCTTGCCACTCTGTCTCATCACTCACACAGGTTGAGTTAGTCAGCCAATTGTTGCTTGGATGCTCAACAGTGGAAGTTACAGTGGATTGCAAGCATCATCTGGTGGTTTGAATCCTTCTCGGGTCAATCACTCCCTCCCTCCCTCCGGGGTCGGGCTTGTCGGCGTCATTTTTAAGTAATTTACCGCAGTCTTAAATTGTATCTTGAATGCTTGGAACTGACGCGACTCTTTACCTTTCCGACCTTCTCACTTTGGATTCCTACTTGAAGCGACCGAGTTTCCGTCGTTCTGGATTTTCAAGGTGGGTGGATTGGTATTTCTGAAAACTTTCAGGCATGCTTGGCATAGTGATGAATGTTTAAGGGCATGGGGTGTGAATCTTTGCTGCTATGTATGTCGAGTGGTCGTCTTCGCTTCTTGCTTTTGGGTTCCTGTTCGTGTGACCGTCTCCTTCTTCGTCGAGCGGCAGGTTGGGTTGGAGTAATTCCAACTGTCCTCAGAATGGATGTCCACCACTCTCTTCAGATTCGAGTCATGATGATTCTGAACTACCGGCAACTTAGCCTACCGGATGTCATGTGATTAATCCTCTCTGGCCGAATTGTGATCTGCGGTCAATTTGGCACCAACCGATATTGTCTGGGCTATGGGCGGTGCACTGGGAGTGTATGGATTTATATGGCTGTTTGATAGATGATTGAGTCTGCATATTTGTCGACGCAGATGGTGGAAATTTCGAAGCCCCATGGAGCTCCATATGAGATTTCTTTCGACGCAGGGATGGGAGGATCTTCCTGCCTACGCAACTGCGCGAGGATAAGTTACTACTAGTTCGAGGATAACCATCAAATTTTAGGAGGCACGGTGGAGGTGTGGAATCCGTGGCGGTGGAGAATTTGTTTGGAGAATTTGTGCAGGCATCAATGACAGCCAAGGTTTCGAGTACCAGGTGTGGTGGACCCTTCTAGAGGTATTAGGGTCCCCGGGTGAACGAGACGACCGGCTGAGGGTGATTTGGAAATCGACGTTTGATAGATTACTGTCTATGCATAATTGTCGACGCAGTTGGTGAGATTTCAAAGCTGTCTTCAATTCCATGTGGGGTTTCTTGCGAATCAGGGATGGGAGAAGCTTCCTGCCAACACAATTGCGCGAGGATACTACCAGTTCGGGGCTAACCATTAGAGTTTAGGAGACACAGTAGAGTTGTGGAAAAGTGGCGGTAGAAAATTTGTGCAGCCTGGTATCAATGACAGCAGAGTTTCGAAGACCAGGTGTGGAACCTTGTAAAAGCATAAGATTTCCGGGGCGATTCCGAGTTGGCGTCTCTCTGTACTATAATTGTCGACGCAGTTGGTGGAAATCTCGAAGCTCTCTTCAAACCCATGTGAGGTTTCTTGCGAACCAGGGATGGGAAAAAATTTCTGCTAACGCAATTGTGCGGGGAGACTACTAGTTCAGGGATGACCATCAGATTTTAAGAGGCAGGGTACTAGAGTTGTGGAATCAGTAGCGGTGGAGAATTTGTTTGGAGAAATTTTTGCAGGCATCGATGAAAGACGGCAAGGTTTCGAGGACCAAGTGTGGACACTTATAGAAGCATTAGGTTGAACGAGTCGACCGGCTGAGGGTGATTCCGAATTGACGTTTGGTTGATGACTGCTATGCATAATTGTCGACGCAGATGGTGGAAATCTTGAAGCATGACTGTCCTCTTGAACTACTAGTTCGAGGATAACCCATCACATTTTAGGAAGCACGGTACTAGAGTTGTGGAATCAGTAGCGGTGGGGAATATTATTGGAGAATTTCTGCAACCTGGTACCAATGACAGCAGGGTTTCGAGGACCAGGTGTGGACACTTACAGAAGAAGCATTAGGGAAAGGTATTCCCTGGAAAACGAATCACCCGAGTATGCACCGGCACCTTCTTTCTATAATCCGTCACCATACCAGATTCCACCGGATTTCAGGACACCCCCGTCACCCACAGCAACAATCATCGAAGGTTCCTACTTCTCACGCTCCTTCAACTCCAACGTGGTGGTCGTGATGGCCGTCTTGCTGTTCGCCCTGGTCGTGGCGGCATTCATCAACACCGTCGCCCGGTGCATTCTGCGAAGGCGCCTAAACCCTCACTTTCCGGACGGCGACTCATCCCGGGACAAAGGTCTGGAGAAGAGCGACATCGAAGCGCTCCCTGTGATTGCTTACGGCTCTGATTCTCAGGGATTTAGCGAGTGCGTTGTCTGTTTGAGTGAGTTTGCGAGCGGGGAGAAACTAAGGGTGCTTCCTGCCTGCCGCCATGGCTTCCATTTGCAGTGCATTGACACGTGGCTGCTTACTCACACTTCTTGCCCCGTGTGTAGAGGTAGTGTCGTCCCTGCTGTGGATTCTTGCTGTAGTGAGACTGATGACCAGTCTTGTCACGGTGGAAGCAGTGGTAGGTTTGGAAGCTCCAGGTTCGGAAGTGCTCGAATTGCAAACGCGGATGCCACGGAGATTAATGAGGCCGGTCCGCAGCAACCTGGGAGCAGCATCGCCGAGGCTGATCAGGCCGCTTCTGCTGCATCTGGCAGCCGACCTAAGAGGTCAATCGCATCCATACTGAATGCGGAAACTATGTCGAATCTCCTCCATGGTGTTGGGTCTCGTAGGTTTTCTCTCAGAATTCAGGGCTGATCATATTGCCTTTAATCGCATCGCATCGCATTCGGGCATTATATTCGTCGCCATCTCCACTCACTGGCATCAGTTTATGTAAGCACTCAAGGGTTTTACAGCTGCCCACTGTCGATTCCTGGAACCTGGTAGGTTTGGAAAGTCGAGGTTCGGGAGACTCTGAAAATGCAACTATGGATGTGGAGATTAATGAGGCCGACAGCAACCTGGGAGCATCACCGATGCTGGTCAGTGGTCAATTGCATCCAGGCTGTATGCCGAAACTTTGCCGAACCTAAACCACGGACTTAGGTCTTGTTAAGTTTTTTACATCAGAATTCAAGGTGCAGTGCATGAGGAGGCTGATCACATTGCTACGATTTCCCAGCACATTCCGTGAAGCTTGTGGCGCCATCTCTCCTCAATGGCATTCAGCACTTGTAAGTACGTCACAAAGGTTGGCTGATTACGGGCTTCTTCAAGCAGAAATTAACACGTGTGCTCCTCAAGGATTTCACTCTGGCCGCAGATTCAACGACAGTGTACACTACTTGGGACGACTTGGCATTCTGTGTCCCATGTTTTTGTCATCAAACATCGCCAATTACCTATCAGTGAGTTTAGGGGATTCGGGCCGGCAAGTTGGTATTCTTCAGGATTTGCCTTGGCTACTGCTCTGAGGATCTCCGTAGGGCTAAGGAAGGAAGATTCAGACAAAAGGCATGGATGTTTCAAACCGACCTGGTGGTTCCTACCGGATTTTTGCTTGATGTATCTGTAGGTGGGTGATGCGTTTCGATCAAACACATCATTGCAGTGTTGTCGTTGATCCAGGAGCATTGTGGACCCTTGCAGGCTTGTGTGGTCTCGGGGTTAACAGATGAAAGTTGACACAAAGTAAGAGGTGAAAGGAGGCAATGACTCACGAGGCTACAGAGAACTAGCCCACACTGATTAAAAATCTGATCGAGAGCGATTGTGCAAGCAGGGTGCAATATTGCACCAGGTGTGTTGTTATCGACCCTTCACTTGGACCACAGCAAGCAATTCCTTGAACGAAAGTCAGAGAATCCATGCCTTGTACATTGATTACTTTTTCACAGAAGTCAGAAGCCAGTATTTTGATATTTGTATATAGGTCTGGGTTTAGTTCTGGGTACCATGGTGAATCAGGAGTGATTCTCAGGCTTCTTCCGGCGTTCATGCACAAATTGAGGTTCTATCTTTCTGTAACACATGTACCAATGACCACTGTGGACGCCTGTAGGTTAGGTTCTAGCCAAAGGCTTTTTGAACAAGAGGCTCCTTTTGTACAGGAAATTAGTACGACACCTACATTGAGAGGTCGTGGTGATTGATAATTATGTATAGTGAATTAAATATGGGAAAAGGACATGACGAAATGAATGTGCAGTGATTCAGAGAAAGTTTTGAGTTTTGAGAATGTTACCAAATATTCCGACCTTGTTAATCAGGAGGGAAAACTGTAATATCTAGTTTGTACCTCTAGAAATCACAAGTCTTGAACACGTCAATGAATCAAGGATGTTCCAGTACAACCTTTGTCCATGTCAAGTTTATTTCATCACATTATTGACTCCTGTTTACATGTGAGTGGAAATTTCTTCAGGTGAGCATTTCATCACTGCAGCTGATGGAAAACATAGAAAGATTGGCATCAAGAACCCAAGATTGTTTACATGTGCTTCCACATGTGACAACATCTGCATGTGCTTCCTTCCAAATTCGTTTATTTTTGCCTCAAAGTGGATTCAGATTAGCACTCAGGTTTATCTTCCGGTCCCGTGTCCTAGTTTTAATGGTCACTGACGAGGTTGGTGACTCTCTCTCAATGTCACCAACCTCGTCAGTGATGTCAGGCAATTTTGCAGTTATCAGAAGATAATTTTTCGAATATTGTATCAAAGCAGTTGCTGATGACAATTCAATTTGACATGTTGCACCAAGAAAAAATTCAAGAGGTAGGTTGCAGGCAACTTTATATTGAGACCAAAGTGGTCCGCAAAGTAGAGAGTTTTTTAAACACATGCTTAACACCTGTATAAGACTCTTTATATACATCGTACATCTCGTTGTAGATCTCAACATCAGAGGGTGAAGGATGAAAAAACTCATGCTGTTGGACCCAGTAGCCTGCACCATGAGAGGATTCTTCGTCATCAGTTCTGAATATCCCATTGTGAAAGTCGAGTCCAAAGAAGACAGCAACATAGAGATGCATTATTCTATAATCCATATCGAATTCAGACTATGTGAATTATTCCGAGACCCCTGAAGTTGGTGTGATACTTACCATCAGGTGTGAATGAAGAGTGCCAGCCAAGCCACTGGCCAGCAAGTAAAGCAGCTCCTTTAACGCCAACCTCCTGCATTTTACTGACTTTCAGAAACTATATCCGAGGATTTTGTAGCAATACATGAAAAGAGCAGTGAGGGTTACACTGATCATTCATTCACTCATTGTCAGAGTAAGATAGATTGGTCACACCTGAGCATCAGAAAGCACCTCCACTGTCTGTCCAAAAATTCCTGCAATTATAGCAGGCCAGACTGGGGATCTGCACAATCGTAGAGAATTCTTGAGGCCAACAAAGCCAAGTATGTTCTGTGGTCGGAAGTTCTCCTTCAATGAACTTCCGTGGTTTGATAGCTCAAGCCCAGTTACATATTTAGAAGTTAGGGATAAATTAATTGTACATACGATCAATATCTCCAAACACATTCTTGAAGATTTGCAGGACTTGCGAACAAAAAAAAATGTATCAAGCAAGTAAACAGGCTAAAGTAGTGATTAAAGAGACCAAGGGGTCAAAGGGTAACAGACCTAGCTCCACCTCCAACCAAACGTAGTGGAGCACCTGCAAAGCAATCCCATGACCATTGTAAACTAAGCCATGATGATATTGGAGGATCTCATAAAGAGAAAGGTTATGAATACAAGGTTTTCTTGTACTGAGATCCTTCAAAATATGTGAGTTCAAGAAGGTTGAAAGGGAAGCCCTAATACCAGTGCTCAGTGATTGTCCACAAGCTAGAGCATCACGACTAGATCGCATGGCAAAAGCAACCCCTTCCATGACCTGTGTCAAATTTCTGAATGTTACAGGACAGTAGGAGTGTATCAAATTTCAACAAAGCAAACAGTTGCATGTGTGTAAAATCAAAACCGAGATAATTTTGTGCAACTGTGGAAGGTCTTCAGTGTTAAGCTAGAAACAGTTACTCCACTTCTGTCCTTGACAGTGAGGAAGAGCAATTCCTTTGTAGGAAATATGGAGGGCAAGCTAGCAACAGAAGGATGTAACAAAGAATATCTTCTACATAGGACTTTACAATATCTGGAGTCCTGAGGTTAGTGATGTAAGCACCATGCTCTCTTATTGTAAGACCCACTACAAGGCTGGAGGCAGGCAGGTGGCAAATTCAAAGGAATTCACTGCCAGATTTTTAAAAACAAGTCGATCCATATGGATCATAATTTGAGAAAACAAAGAGAAGATCTATTATACAGATCCTAAATTAGTTAAATCATGTTGCTACTTGACATCAAATGATACTTTAACCACCAGACTACCAGACTAACCTTGTATGGACTCTTGCAAACCTAGCAGTTGAGGCCACACGAAATCTTGACATTAAAAGGTCAATAAGAAGCTAGTCAAAAGTTATTGAAAGGGTCATAAGATGCAAGCTGAGAGGAGGGTACTGACAGCACGGAACATGTGTTCATGTGTGGTTGATGCTGAAATTCCAAGGAAGCATGCACGAGCACTTCCATCTTCAACCGGGCACCTTTCCCCTGTATTTTGCACCAGATCAATAATCTATGCTCCAAGAACACCATCTCCTTGTTCTGGAGTGTGGGAGATTGAACTCTTATAAATTTAAAATCCCCAACTACAATTGCAAAGTTTACGAGCTCCTCGATATGCTAAAATGAACCACATGGACTCCTCCTGACGTTTTGATCTCCAGATTTTATGCAGAACGAGGAGCTGTCTGCTCATTGAACCTACAAGTGATGAAAAGATACTTATGTCCTGGTACTAACTTCCAAAATTTCTAAGACAGTGACCTTACAAACAACACAATCGTCATCCATAAGACAAACCATGTCATGGAGCTGGAGCAGGTTACCATTCAAGTAGGGTAGGTACAGAAGTCCCCCTGAGCCAGCACCTTCCAACTGTACTAAGCTATCAATCTGCTCCATGCTTGTACCCCCTGCCAAGTGCCACTGCTGACTATTAGAAGCAATAAATGCTGTCAATGGATGTCTCTAATAGACGCCATAAGCTTTCAAATTGACACATAGGTAAAATAGCCACCTTGCTCATATGCTGAATACTAAGGTTCAGAAGCACAAATTGTATACCAGGTGCTCCAATATTTGCCGCTGCCCATGCTAAATTGCCTCCAGCAGTCATTATGGATCCTGCCAAATTGACATGGACTACTGTTTTGAAGGTCTGCAAAGTGGATTCCAAGCAAGACAAACATATAATTACAAGGATCCAAAAAGACCTGTAGATTTAAATGTACTCCAAAAACAAAACAAAATCAAGGGTATGCACAAACAAGACTAACACATGTAACTTTTCATCTCAAAAGTTGTCCCCAGCCTTCACCAGTTTTGAAGACGAGTGATGGATCTGGATGGCCCAGTGTAAATACTCCAGCTGGTCGTCCAGTCTGTACATACATCAACGTGGTTATAACTTATACCTGTCAGTTTCAAAAAAGGTTCAATCAAATCAAGTGGACTGGTCAGTGAAGAAGGTATAATGGGAATAAAGTCACAATTTACCCCTCTGTTAGCTGAAGATGAGTCCAAAGGCCGTGGGAAAGAACCAGCCACCCATCTATACAACACAACTGCACAAGTTAGTATATTGAGATGCGCACCATCAAATTTTGCATGCCCACCTTTAAATACCCACTTTACCTCAGATGAACGAAGCTGACAGAAAGATAGGAATTTGTACACCAAAGCATCCTGCAATGTTGATCATCCTAATCCGAACATTATGTCAGGGTCATACACCAAAAATGAAGACAATGAGATAATTTCACCAAGGTAAGAACGTACCCAGAAGTGCCTATATAGGCATACAGGTTTCCAGGAGCTCCTGCACCCGCCCTACAAAACCACAAACATATTTACAGCTAGGAATCAATAATCCAATAATGATTTAACGGAGAGGTGCCCACTGCTAGTCTCTAGTAATCCTGGGCATGCAGTGTTGTGCATTGCAGGCACATAAAATAAACTACAAGCAAAAGAACCCCTAAAAAAGTATTCTAGTACAGATTCAAGATAGGTAAATGGTATAATTATCCTTATAAAACGCTCTAAATAATAAACTGTTGTGCACAAACATTCTTCTGCCTCTCTTTTTTCTATGTCACAAACTATATTCAAATCGAGAGTCAATTATTTGGTGACAGTAGAAACAATTAGACAGCATGTAATGTGCACTGTCTTTGAAAAAGGAACATGTTCCAAATGCAGATAAAGTTGAGTAAAATATGGAACCCACCCTACAGTACACGCACCTGCATCACCACAGCAATGCAGAACTGGCACTCCTTGTAAGCTTCCAATCCCTAGACACTCTGCGGCAGTTGCACTAACCTCTCCTGTTGCAAAAATTAGCAAATTATCTTGCTAGACCATAGCAGAGGCTTCTATGGTACAGGATCCAAAATGCAGGACAGACCTGTCATTACAGCCAATAGCTAAAGCAACCAGGACAAACCAAGCATAGAGACAAAACATAAGATCTCCTATGAATCCAATCACATATTGTCAAGCACATGTACTTGGCAACAAAATGACAATAATGTGCAACCTCCCTCCAAGGATGACTGCATGGATCGTGGACCTAAACCAAAATGTCAGAAACTAACTTTTTCCTGCAACATCAGAAATACTTGATTGGACAAGTATAACCATTAATTTCTGAAAGGATTTCTTCTCCATCCACATTCTTGTTCCTTCAAATATCAGATGGGCTGCAATTTCGAAGCATATTTGACATGTATGAGGAAGCAGGCTTCATGACTCTTTGGAATGAGTGTAGGGGCACTTGTTCATCCCATTCGGTTTGAAATGGTGCGCAGAGAACAGTTGAGAAGAAGAAATCTGATCCTTTGAGATTTAAAGGTGCAAATTTGGTCAAGTTCAGTCCTTTCAGAAAGTAAGGTCCTACCATATCGGACATAGTTAACCACAAAGTGGCAGCTATACAGGTTCAGAGATTCTATACCACAAGGAATGTTAGAAGGGTGGATGATCGGCAATTTGTCCATCCAGTGCCCCAGGTCCACTTTGCTCATCAGGTTCTCTGCATACTGTACAATGTACACATAGAATCAGCCATCCCTGCAGAATCTGCCAGGAACAAAATATTCAACAATTCTCAATGACCATTCACCAAATATTGCAGAAACAGCACGGCCACCAAATAGCCACTGACCACTAACTGAGGTCAAAAAACGAAAGATGTTCCTTTTTGAAGGGGATAACTAAGTTTCTGAGGAGCACAACCTGAAAAGAGAGGTCCACAAGGCCAGTTGTTGAAGCTGTTGTGGCATCAGTAACAAGAGCTCCACAAAGCTTCCACACAATGTAGTCGTGCCTGTACCGGAAAACTACACCTTTCTGTATGAAAAGCTAGAGGTTTGATCTGGAGGCTCCAATTTCTACCTTCTCCCAATATCTCATACGTACAAAAGATGCTCATCTATATGCATGAAGCTAACAAATTCTCTGTGTAACAGTTAGTATAGACTCTTTCATACCCTCCAAGCAATAGAGTTTGACATTGGTCAGCGGCCCTGGGGTTGTGTTTGTCCAGCCACCTCAGCTTTGCTAGAAGGCTGCCAGATCCAACTAAAGCTTGTCAGAAGAAAAGAAAAATGAACAATAAAAGTGTGAATTCAAATAAAGAAGACTATTTTGGTAACCTAGAATAAGAGAAACTTTCCATTAACCACCAATCTTTCAGACCTTGAGGCACCTTGATGTGTTCCTGTAATAGATGCTACCAATTCAGCTCCTCCTGCCATTCCAGCAACCTCAACAAACAACAAATAATGACTATCAGATAATATTGCACATGCCACAATAAAAACATGTCATTTCAAATTGCAAAACTTGTGGCTACCTCCATGATCGGGTTAAAATTTTTTGCTGCTAAGGTCAACAGGATATAGAGCACCGTACTTCCAAGAAAGGATAGATTTTACCTCAGCAGCTTCTTCCACAGCTCGTGCATCAGAGTACAGAATGGCTGGTGGTATTGGTTGACTATCATCCTGTACTAACAATCAACACATATAAATTGAGCATCTCTTCTTGCAGCATTCGCAAACACATGCAGTTTCGTGAATCAGAACTGATTAATCATACAGTCTCCAGGTTTTGTGATGACTTTGAATCTCTTGTTTTCGAACATCTTCTTTTTCTACTTGATCTATATTGATTGTGCAGGACAGAATAGCATGAACGAGAACACCACATGCCTGTGGCAACAGAATCACATTCTGCATTTGGCCAGTGACGGCCAATGCTTGCACTGTGCCATCATCTCCGCCATTTGCTAAGCACGCCTGCACAGCTTGAATGGTAGCTCCCCACCATGCTTCCACTGCCTGTTCAATGCTTGCTGGTCCTCCCCTGTTGGACATCCACCCATAAAACTCGATCAAAATGTGCTCAAATTAGTGGTAAATAACAAAATGGGCTCAAACATGCTCATATTCAAAATGTGCTGGAGTGCTTCTTGTGTCCAAAGAGGGAGCTCGCAATCGGCTCTGCAATGGTGTGTGTACCCCTTTCTTCTCCTCACAGTAAAATGTGGGTCCAATAATTAGTATGACAGCATGATGTGGAAGGAAAATTTATGAATCAGATGTGGGGTAATTCATGATGAGTCCTACTCCATATTAACTCTGGCCTCTGAAGGTTGCATATCAACTTTCAGGGAACTGATGTATGTGTAAATTTACTCATCTTTAAATCACCTCCATCAGCTCCATTAGTCAGTAATAAAATTATGTAGCGCACATTTTGAACACAAACCTTCTTTCGTACAGAACTTGCACTAAATCATCTAGTACTGCTCTAACTCCAGATTGCGACTGAAGGTGAGAAAAGAAACTCGTCTCAACTCTTTGATGTCAAACGGTCAGAGCCCGCTCAGAGTGTAAGTAGCAAGAACTGAAGTGCAACTTTCAAGGAACTGATGGAGATGTACAATTACTCATTTTAAAGTCGCCTCCATCAGCTCCTTAATCGATAATCAGATTATGTAGTGCACATTTTGTACAATTCGAGCACAAATCTTATTTGATACAAAATGTGCACTAAATCATCTTAGCACTGCTCAAACTCCAGATAAAGACGGAAGTTGAGAAAAGAAATCGTCTCCACTCTTCAAGCTTGAACGTCCAGAAGAGTAAGCAACAAGAACTGAAGTGCGCCTTTAAAGGAAGTGATGGAGATGCAAGTTTACTTATTTTTGAAAATCACCTCCATCAGCTCCATTAGTCACTGACAATATTATTCAGTGCACACTTTGCACATTTTGAGCACAATCTTATTTATCACAAAATAAGCCCTAAATAGATTTATTAGTACTCAAACTCCAGATAGCGAAGGTAGGTGAGAGAAGAAACTTGTCTCCACTCTTCGAAGTCGAACGCTCAGAAGAGTAGTAAGTAGCAAGAGCGCCATTCGAAGCAGGCAGGCAATGTGTCCCCTCCCTATTGAGGATTGCAAATCCGGGAGTCGATGGTGAAATACTAGAAGCTGTTGCAAAATGCGGCAACATCCTAGCCCCATCCTAGCCCAGGAAATTGGTCTGAGAGTCCAATGCAGGGTGCGGGTGGAAGGCCGAACATTACGTAGTGCACATTTTGTACTGAAACAGATTTATGCTCAAAATGTGCCGTAACCAATCTTACTACTGCTCAAATTCCACATAGCCACGGAAGGTGACTAAAGAAACTCGTCTCCACTATTCGAGGTAGAACACTCAGAAGAGGAGTAAGTAGCAAAAGCGCTTCCGTTCAAAGCAAGCAGGCAGGCAATGTGTCCTCTCCCTATTAAGGGTTGCAAAATTGAGGTGCCAAATGCGGCAACATCCTAGCCCCGAGAATTTGGTTTGAGAGCCCTACGCAGGGAAAGAGGAAGGCGCAAGGTGCGGGTGGAAGGCCGAAGATTATATAGTGCACATTTTGTACTAATTAAGGTTTGTGCTCAAGATGTACAAAATATGGACTAAACAATCTTGGCGCTGCTCAAACTCCAGATAGCTCGAACGCACGAATAGAAACTCCACTCTTCAATGTCGAACGGTCAGAAGAGTAGTAAGTAGCACAATGTATCCCCTCCCTATTGAGTATTGCAAAACTGAGTTGCCACAAGCGGCCATATCCTATCTCCGACAATTTGGTTTGAGGATCCTACTCAGGCCAAAGAGGAAGGCGCAGGTAGAGGGTGGAAGGCCGGAAGGTGATTTGGCGCACATTCAGTACCAATTAAATTTGCGCTCAAAACGTACAAAGTTTGCACTAAACAGTCTTAATGCTGCTCAAACTCCAGATAGCGACAGAAAGTGAGACAAGAAACTAGTCTCCACTCTTCGAACGCTCAAAAGAGAAGTTAAGTAGCAAAAGCGCTTCGGTTCACAGCAAGCAGACAGGCAACGTGTCTTCTCCCTATTGCAAAATTGAGTTGCCAAATGCGGCCATATCCTTAGCCCCGTACTATCCCCGAGAATTTGGTTTGAAAGTCATACGCAGGGGAAGAGGAAGGCGCCGGGTGCGGGTGGAAGGCCGACGAAGCCACCGATCCCAGGGAAGTGACAAGGGCGGCTTTGGTGCCTCCAGTGCCGACGTCGATCGCCAGCACCCACTCCTCCCCTCCTCCTTTCTTCGATCGCACTGCGAGCTGCGTTGGAGCGAGTCCCTTCTTGGTCCTCGGAGGGGTATGCCTCCATCGATGCCCTCCGACTCTGAGGCTACCTTTCCCCGCGGATGAGTCTTGTGCACCAAGACCCCGCGGCCAAACGTGGAGCGCGGCAATGGCGCCCGTGGAGATGATCCCCGCCATCGCCTGAATCGGTGATCGATTGATCAGCGGAAGGATGGCTTGGCAAGGGCAATAATAATCAATTGTAAGCACTATTTCTTCTTCCGAATTCTTCAAGCGCCGCCAACTTATCTCAAATGACATAACAATATACTTGGCCTTTTGTTCGAAGCAAACTCTGCGAAGCAAGAGCTCGGAATCTCGAGCCAGAACGAAGACTCATCAACACAACACTCGGAGCATTTTACACTAGAGCGCTTGAGGGCCCGTGCCCATTGAAATCTAAATTCTCTCATTGGTGGAAAATGGCGAGACCGCCGCACTTCACTTTCCACTACGCCGTGTATGGTAATTAAAGTGTCACGTTTACTATTTGCGAAGGGTCTAAACTAAATGCCTAGAGGTCCCACGTTCACTAATGGCCAATATGATACTATTCATCAACATAACTAACTCCTTTAATTGAAAATTTATTTACATTATGATAGTTAGCGGAGCATATTGGGATACTTGAGATAATTCATATGCAAGAGGGAGACATTCGTGAGCATATTAATGTTAACTATTAGTGTCATTTTGTAAACTTTAGTTAACTTGTAAATTATCATGTAACTTAGGCATACATCTCCTAACATTAATGAACATACTCATGCCAAGATATTAGTCAGTGTGAACGCCAAGTGTCATGAGCTGATAGCAATGATGAAGTTGTTGATCATTAGTGTAATCTAGCTAGCATGCACCTCAAAATAGAGTAAACGAGACTATTACGCATGTGATACTAACTATCATAATTGTTTGTATGATATGAAGTTTCATATGTAGAAGGTCCAACGTGAATAGAAAAGTTACAAAATGAAATAGCATGGTCAGTTAGTATTCATATATACTACATTTGAACACAACATTAGGAGCACTTTACTTATTTCTCGTAACACACATATAATCATGATTTTGTAACTTACTACATCTTACTTAAACTTGATAATGGATATAAGGGCAAAGGGAGACTCAAGGTATGCATGAAAGGGGAATAAAGAAAGCAATTGATCACATCAAAGCAATGGTCTCTTCACAAATCCATGGTCACAAAACAACTTCACTACCTTAATGAGAACAAGCACTAGCTAATACGCATTGAAGAAGCAACATTTAAGGGAAAACACTAATAAGAATTGAAGAAGGAACATGTCTTGAACATGTTTGTTGCTTGCACGTGAATATTCAACACATTCATGATTTAAAAAATAATAATAATAATTTAGAGTTCCTATTGAAATAATGTATCCAATCTTTTGTTTAAGAGGAAACATGTGCTATCTATTGCCACAAAATGTTTGAGTGAAAATCATTTCAAATGCATCCTTGTCTACTATTCCAAAAAGAATCATTTGGACAAAAACGTATGTATTGGACTTCAACCCTGACATGATTTTTACAAATGTATTTTTCTCCTGCTAATATCATATAAATTTTGTTGTCAAAACGCATTTCCATCGCTACTTTGTCATTACTCGTAAAACAATTTGGGCAATACATATCTACAATGGTGCAAAAACTGTCACTTACTAAGTGATTTTTCATCCAAATTTCAATCATCCGCAACCATATTTCATTACATAAATTTTAGGGTGTAGAACATATTAAACTTTGCTCCATAAATTGGCATTTGGATGAACTAAAAGTAAGTTGGGATAACAATACTTGTCAACTTATTTATAAGTTGCGTCATTAGAAAAGTCACCAGTGACATAAATACCATACGACACTAACTACAATATTTAGTGTAGTGTTGTACTAAATTAGGTGACTCGGTTTAACTTAAATTCTGGAGCCTTAGGGCCACTTTACACACATTAGTGAGAGCCCGTGACCATCACGTTACATTTCAAGCACTCTCATTGGTGGAAAAGGTGAAGCCGGTCCAAGTTTGCTTCGCACTACGCTTGAGGGACCAACGGAGTATGTGAATGCAAGATGGATGTAATGTCTACATGGATTCCTACATGGCATCAAATGGATCATGTTTCATAGTCACTTGGATTATTTTCAAAAACCACCTCTTGGAAGTAAGCCTAACATCAAACCAAGAGACCATGGCATTCTGAACGCTCACAACCGTTCATTTATTCTATTTTATCATGTGTGAGGACCCACGTGAATAGAAATTCATTGAAAGAGCATTTGGTTGAGGAACATATGGCTTCACACTACACTTGAGGATCCGTGACCACACCACATTGATACAAGCCCATGTTAGAGTGTATAAAAAATTAATCTACTTCCATGATTCGTCCAGCCATGAACATAATTCCCTAAGTAGGTACACTAAATATGGTATTTTGTGTCGTATGGTAATTTATGTCACAATGGTAACTTTTTCGGATGACGCTTCTTATGAATAAGTGAACGAATCCTGACACGGATGATGGATGAGTTCATCCATTGGCCAAAACCCTACCATCTCTTGTCCGCAACTTGTAATGAAACATTGTCATGAATGATTGAAATTTGGATGAAAAACCACTTGGTAAGTGATAGTAATTGCAACATTGTAAATTTGTAATCCCCCTGAAAATTTTACAAAGGGATGACAAATAATGTTGGGTTACATTTAGTATTGTGGTTTAGGGTTAGTATTGAGCAGGACAAATAGAATTGGTGACACTCAATATCAAATTTAGGATAGATAAACCAAATACATGTACTTTTATGTAACGTTTGTGATGTAATATATGAGGTCAAGGTTCACAATTTTATTATTGGAGAAGAGTGTATGTATATTTGACTGGCCACACCTGTCAGTACCCGAGGCCTTAAAGCCACACTTGAAGAACCTTTTCCTATTTAACATGGTAAGTATAATAGCTTGGATGTTTTTTAATTTCATAGATTAGCAAATCTATACAAAGTCTATAGAAAAATAATAAAAATAATAAATTCATATGCAACCTACATAAATTTGTAAAATCATTTTAAGAGATGAATCTTTTACTCTCCAATAGGGGGGGTCCATTGATGTCGGATTGCTAGGTGAGAATCACTACAAAATTAGTCTTATTACAGATGAGGATTTGTTGTTACATGAAGGTGTTGTCCCCCTTTTGTGGGTCACTTCTTACACCGCCTTGTTGAGCACTTAGATCCCCGATTAGCCATTGTGATTGGCCAAAGTTGGTGCTCTTCTAATTGTGTTCTTGCATCCTTCTTACACCGCTGGTATGAACAACCAAAGTGGTGCTATTTTGTTCTTAATGATGCATATGATTAATTGCTTTTAACAATGACTTACTTGATGGCACCATTGCACTCACTTGCTGACGGGCTTAAGGATGAAAAATAGGTGTCGCTAAAAGGAAGGTGTCACTTTAAGGCCTCAGTACCTTATGTGCATATCCAAGCCTCCTCACATCTTAGACTCCTTGGGGTCACTCTCATTGGTGAGCACTACATCATTGTCTTTGGGTGACATCATATTCATTTTCCCAGCATGTAACATGCAACCTAGGCACCCACAATGATGTCAATATTCATGTTCCCAATGTGGAATATATTTTTACCCTCATGTCAATGTCACTCATGTATGGCTTACTTAGAGCCTTCCATAAGCAACCTCATATGGTATGCGGATGTTATTCATTTTTTGTTTTTTGCTTTTAGTTCATCTTTTGTTCATCATATTTGCGCCTTCAAATTTGTGTTACATTAGCAAATCTAAGGTGAGAGATCAACAAAAACCATATTGAATATCGTGCAACCCCTTATCATTTATGATCAGTAGAAGTGTTTATTTGTTGATGCCTAAACTAAATACATAGGTCCTCCCAATTGTGTTCAATATTGATATGAAGGAGGCATTTCTTGCTAAAGAGTGGAACTCTTTCCATCTCTCAAGGAAGAAATTAGATTACCTACACCTCAGGGATTTTCTCAAATATGAATGTGAATTGTACTTGTAGCAACCATTGGCACCACCACAACACAAGATCATTGCTACTTACTGCACCTCAAATCATAGACTAGCCATTGAAACTGGACAATGATGGACTATCCCTATTTGTAGACATACTAGACTATGCCACTTTTGCTCCTACAAGGCAATTGAAAACGAGGCACATTTCATGTTGGAATGTCCCCTATATAAGCCCATTAAAGATAAGTTTCCATTACTATTTGAGAACATAATTCTAGGGAGCCTCAAGTTTTTCTTTCTATTGGACCACCAAGTTGACATTAGCCTCTATCTCACACATGCTAACAAATTCCAAATTCTGCCATTGTAGAGAATTAGTTGGTTTGAAACCATCCTAATGTACTTTCAATCCCATTAGCCTTTTTAGCTTCCCGGACTTTAAAATTAACTTTATTTCATTTCATACATTGAGTGTGGAGGAGTTAATAAAATTTGAAAACATAGTCCAATCTTTTCAAAAAATGTGTCGTCATGGTGTTTGTTCTTTGTTCTTTGTTCCTCACCTAACCACTCACCAATCAAATAAGTTATCGGTGTCTGATTAAGAATAAGACCCACATAGCACCTTACTAGATGGAAAAGGCAAAGAGAAGGATTTCACAATGAATCCCACTTGGAATTCCACATATTATGTGATGGCAAAGATCATGTAGTCATGGCCATGTACATATGGGGAATGGCTTAGTGAAGTTCCTTATAAAAAATAAAAAATAAAAAATTTAAAAATTTAAAAAGAAAGTAATGACCATAGGTAGGAGTGCCAAACCCTATCTTATCTGTACACGAATACCACAACCTGTACAAAACTGATTGACTGCCCAAAGAATCCTTGATTCTTTGTCTACAACATTGTACATACCCAGCAACATGAACCAAATCCAAGTTTGCCATCGAGTTAATTGTCAACAAAAGTTACATTCTCGTAGAATTGCTTCACACATTTTCAAAAAATTCCACATTTCCACGTCCACCACTGGATACACAACTCTTCAACAACAAATTTGCCAACCTCGCCATCTGAAACTTGATGCAAAGCACCAAAAATCCTTGATATGACCTTTCCCTGAACTTGGTTTCACATTCACACCCAGTAGTGAGGGTCTAATACAAACGGGGGGAGGCAGAACTTTGATTCTTCTTGAAAGGACATTATTCTGTCACTTCTGTGGCGGGAATTTCATCCATACCCATAGAATATTGCAATGCCTGCCCAAAATAAGAAATACAGTATGTAAGTTCAACATAATAACAAACCTCCAAAGTGACTAAGAAAATGATCAAGGACAGATGCTGTTCCGACATGAGCATTTGAGAGAATTTCCATCCCGAACATGATGAGATCAAATTTGCAAACCAGTCATGAAGGTACTAAGAGATCAGTACAAAGGTTCAGTAGATGTTGAGTACATAATGCATTTCTAACCTTCATTGTAAACACAGAAAAACATCTGAAAAGACTTGTAATGTTAAATTTCTGGCCCAATGCCACTTAAGTCGGGTCATATATTCTGTAAATGTTTGTTGATTTGGACTGTACCTTTCCATAACACTGCTGAACAGGACACATACACCATATGTTCCGATGGTGCTATTGGATCTGTATTTGAACCATGCTTCCCAACCGTTATGCAACTTGCTACTTCAGAATGTCTGATTCTTGGCGGTCCAAAGAGGCATCTTGCAGATTGGTGCCATTTGCAGGTTCACCACTATGTGAACTTGATACCCTGCAGACACTTAACATTAGTTTGACTTGGAGATGAATGCAGCTACAAAAGCCAGTAGACTTATTATATATGGGATTTTGTCAGTTTCTGTACAAACAGAAGAACAGGGATAATGTATACAACTGGGTACATTTACATCTATACCTGTGATTCACTGGCTTAGTATGCAACAACATAGATAGTACTAAACATATTTCCAGGCTCAAAACCTCCAACCTCAGGAATAGTATTTAGTAAAAGCAACTGAAATCTCTACATAATTGGAAACATGCAGCTATTGGCAAGAATTAACATAGTTAGCTAAGCATTTTTTCGTGAGTACATAATAGCCAAATAATCATCACTAGTGGGAGAAGAGAATTTTAAATTCGGGACTCTGCTTTGCAATCTCTCCCAGGACTTGATTAGTTGAGTGGCCATAAAAATATGAAAATATAAGCAACAGTCAAGTATGGGTTGTGAAAAGCCTACGAAAAGAGCTTCATCTGAGAGCGAACTTACAAATTTTATTAAATGCAAGGGGAGGACAAACTATGATTGGCAACGGAATAGGATATTGTTTGGACACTCTACAAGCGATGCACAGAAACAAAGCTGCAGAATTGACACCTAATTTGTCATTAAATGATAACAATTCCAGAGTTTTAGTGAAAATCATTCCACTATCACAGACATCTGTACAACAACAGATTGTGTGCAGCCAACATACAAATGGCAAATGCCTGATCGTAAAACTGCTGAACACCAAATGCATACCTGCACAATTGCAACAACTCAGGTTGGAGAAGCAGAACCTCAAACAAAGGTTTCTGCTGATGATTTTCACTTATTCCCTGCCTGCACAAGCACATTACAATGTGTTGTATAAGCCCTTTTTGGATTTAGGGTTTGGGGTTAGAGCCCAAAGGAATTCGTACACAAACCAATTTCTTCATTAGAGCTATTCTTTGACTCAAAATGACTTCTCGTTGGGAGTTCGTCCCCTATGATTTCGTGTTGGTTATTTACGCACAAGATCCAAAATTTCTTTCCACCTGTGCTGCATCCTAGGATGTAGTTTTTAAGTTTGAGTGAAGAGCAACCTAATTCAACTAATCAAGGGCCAAACTCATTTTAGCACCTCTTGGCATGCTAAACGAGTTTGATGCTCAAAGAATCAACATAGAATTATTTTCTTCAAACCTCCACATTAACTCTGAGCATGCACCAAAAACTTACTTACAAGGCTATGATCGGGGAGAACCAGCAGTTAGTTACAAATGAACTGGTTGAGTTTGAGAAATAACTGGTTGAAGTTCAAGACTGTAGGAAAATTACCAATCATTTTAGAGGAATTTGTAGAATATACCCCAATTTAATAAGGGAAAACCGGAGGATGTCAACATGTAACTGGTTGGACTTGCAAACACTAGGATCTCAACTGATTATGCCCAAAAATCTCCCCAATCACTGTTACAAGGTATTGTATGTGAAACAACCTACTCCTGACCAAAAGTCTCATTGAGTAAAGGAATGACTCTATGGTTTCAAAAATCTACTTTCAAATTAGAATATCATAGAAGATGCAGCAAGCTTTAATTGTAACTCCTTGAGGGTGTCAACAACATCTTCATACAGGCAAGCAAAACAAGCTGTAATGCACACATACCCCTGTCCAATCTCAAGGTCAAGGGTCAGCAACTTGTGGTAAATGATCATATCGCGACCCACATAGCTCACAACAAGTGCACCTGCATCTGGGTGAGGCCAGATCCGTGAACTCGCAAAGCGTAGGAGAAAATTGCCTGGCTTAGATGACAATGCTTCATCTGCCTTCAAAAGAGTCTCTGCATCCTTGCGAAAAATCATGCCTTCGATCCACTTTGGGTCTTCACTCTCCCAGGTAGACTGAAGCTGGGGTGAAGAAAGAGCAACAGAAATTGGGTATATCCATTGCCATAATCTGTCAAACTCATCTCGTGAAGCATACTCTCCACAGCCGGCTATTTGACGCAGAAATTCCTTGTCCTGAATTAAAATCATTGGCCCAATAATAGTGAGCAATAAAATAGCAAGAAATAAACTGAAGATTCTACACAGTGGAGTTATTCTCTACCTCTACATGACTTTTGGTTGGGAGTTGGTTGTTTTGCATACACCACCTTCCACTTTTGGAAACTTTCCGGTGCATCCTTGGAGGTAGTGTGGAGGTTTCAATGAAAAGCATTATATATCAGTTCATTGAGAGTCAACCTCATGTTGGCATGCCAAGAGGTACTAAACCAGTTTGGTCCTCAATGAACCGAAATAGGTTCCTCCTCATTCAAATTCAAACACCTCCGAGCATGTTCCACAAGTGGAACATGCAATTGATATTTTATACAAAACAACCAATGGAAAATCATAGGTGATAAACTCCAGAAAAAAAAGTCACTTTGAGTAAAGGATAACTCTAGTGAAGTGGAAATATACATGAACTGACAGCATTTGCCTGCACATCAAATCAATTACCAAATCAGCACTTTACTAACGTCAAGTAGGTATAGGGTTATAACCTTATTAGAAAATAATCGGGTTCGGCAACCTGATATTCTACCAAAGCTCTCCTCAATATGCTTCACTAAACGTAGCCACAAGACAGGATGGCCATCAGCCGATAAAATACTCCACAGATCATTTCCATCAACGAGTAATCGTCTAGCCATTAAAACTTGGAACCTGCTTTATTGACCACATAAAAGGTATTACATACATCAGTCTGCACCTGCACTTGTCTCAACAAACTAATAACAAAAAAATTGCACAGGCTAATTCCTTCAAGCCTGTCGCATCCAAAACATTGCAAACAATGGTTTGCTTGAGCTGAGGTAGCATGAGACCACAACAAGAATGTGAATGTCAAATATAAACACCTCAGACAAAGACCAACAACATTATTGAGATTTTTAATACACAATTTGCAAAGTACCCGTTATGTCGACAGCCAGTGATATCTGACACCCGCCTCGCAAAGTCAAGAAGGTCCAGGTCGCTCTTGTTCGAAATCAGTCTCTTTAGAAATTCAGCTCGGCAATGCACATTCTCCAAGCAATACTTGAAAACCAAAAAGTCAGTGGCACCGCTTGCGTTATCTTGGTTTAGCTTTGAGAGGTATGGAGATTCTGCTACAACATGATCCTCATCTCTACTCACACCCTGACTAAACCCCATATCCATGGAAATTGGGGTCCTGGAAAATGGTAATTTTGCAGGGAGATGAAGTGACCAGGCGAATGCCCTCTGAGCAGGGGAATTTTGGGGGGGAAGTGGCCTGTGAAATGGTCCTGATAATGGAGAGGCCCCAACGTCTCCATAAATTGACAAGCCCATTCTCTCAGTAGAGTTTTCAGCTAAAATTCCATCGTTCGGCATTTTATCTGAAGTTGTTGTTCGAGGCCGTTTTGAGGGAGGTTGGCCAGGGAGAAATGGAGGCCCCTGTATGTTGATAGAACTGTTTACAATTCCATTACAGACAGTCTCACCATTCCCAACAAGTTCCCCAGGTACCATCATTTCCTCATCCACGGTAGAGCCGATTCCGTCTTGAGGGAACACAGTACTATTGGGCTTTTGCTTCCATGCTCCAGCTGGGATTCGATGGTTTCTGTTGCGAGAGACGCATCGAATCGGCCGTGAGAATGCACGAAGAAAGGGATAGTGCGGCGTGTTTGGAGAGTCAAAACATACTCGGAAGAGCCGATTGTCGCACTTAGATGACAACTGCAACAACATTGCCAATATAGATCAAAAGTGAGCATAAACAAAGAGTAAGACTATGACCATCTCCTCCTGATTGATCTGTTGAATTGTGGACAACTCAGTTCCCGTTCGTTCCTCCCCCTTCGTATTTATCATGGTTGGGTGTGCCATGGTGAAATAACATTAGCATGGCTTCATAACAAATGGATCCTGTATAATTTTCAAGAACATAAGTCCCAACCACTTAAGCTCTTGACTGGAGCTTCAATGTCCACCTAATGTTAAGTAGATCTTGGAAGCTGATTTTCAATAACTAAGAGCTTAGCTTTAGTTTACAGATTTTATTTCAAGATCAAGCTACTTATGCCTTTGCAGGAATAATGGCCGCCAGTTATTTCCAAATGACCACCTTAAGTCACCCAGATCCCAGTCAAACCTAGACTTAAAGCAAATGTATGGTGCACAATCTGAACCTTGTGAAATTGCCAATTGCAATGTCCTGGAAAAGAACCATCCTTGGTCTCAAAGACAGGTTAGAATACAATGTCTGTGGACAATGCAATGACATATTCACATCATACTTTTGAGCTTAAGCTACAATTTGACTCGGTCTAGTGAATGAACATGAGAGCAGAGTTTCAGGGACAGAGTGTTTATAGAAACATTTCTTTTCAGTTTACCTGGGATATTTTCAACTTGAATGAGGCACGGCCATGAATCAGCTTAATAGGCCTCTCAGTTGATGGGAATTCTACTCCATCAAAAGTAGTCAACAGAGGTGCCTCCGCATCATCCTTAGGCTTCTCAACAGGGCTTCCACTATCCGCATACACCAACATAGCTACCAACTGTCAAATCGGTCACTCCATGTATTAGACCAGAATAATCTTGTACAACATACAGGATGTCAAGTTTTATACATGAACATGTACTGGCCTGGTAGTTTCACCACTCAACATTGGATTGAAGATTCTTGTCCTGGATCACCTCTGTGTTGTTTAATCTCTCAGAACAATGTGACACACCAGAATCTCTTGTTTTATACATGCTACTAATATACAACACTAAAGTACTTCAAAGACAAGAAAGCAACCAACAGAAAAAGCAACAAACCTCCATTTCTTTGTGAATTGAACGCCCTAAAGCATCCAGCAGTGCAACGTCTAAAGCAAAATTTCGACGACAAGAGGCCTGCAGGAAATATTGTCAATTAAATTAGCGAATGTGCATTTGCCCTTGACCCAAGGGCTACAAACCACCAGGTTACAATCAGTTTTCTATAATAATTTCACCTATATAAGGATCCCACTGCATTTGGATAAGGGCCTCATCACATTATGGCCAAGGGCTTTGACCATGAAATTGTGGGGGCCCTTGAAACTCATCCCTAGGTTGTACTATTAGAAACTGTAATTGAATTCCGTGTGGTCAGGGGATTGAAGTGTAGCGTAACAACATATGCAACTGGGCTCTCAACCAAATGCTACTTCATCACCATCCTACTCATGTGGGCCCTTCTACACAAAAAGTTCTAATAAAGCAAGGATTATGAGATTTTGAAGTGTCATGGTCACCCAGTTTTAGACCCCCTCTTTGAGGTGGGCTTGACACAAAATCTGGTAGGTTATTCATAAAACATTATCCACTGCATGTCATGTAAGAATCCATGTAGGTTTTTCATCCATTTGAACATCCTTGGTCCCATGGTCCCTTAAGCCCTCAAGCTCTAGTGTAAAGTGCCCCTGAGACTAAACAGATGGCACCTATATGACCTCATGGAGAACCAATTGCACAACGCTTGTGGTCCTGATACCCAATTGAGGAAGGGCAACAACCAAACCTTTCCGCCTACTACACTCCATACACCATCTCCTCCTTCTTCAACTTCATGATCATCAGATGCTCCAGTTGAGCCATCAAGACAGAGCTCAAGTGGTGGATTCTGGATACAAAAAAATGCACAAATAAGTTAAAGTTACAGAGAGGAAAAGGCAGATCAATGCAGTACTCATGACCCAAAAACTGAGCTGGAAACACATGGCTGGAATGTCCTATCAGCAAATCCCAGATATCCATCCATCCCCCTACTGATCACTTGCCTTTCTTTGAATGCCAATGAAATTGGTCCTTCCCTACAAGTTAAGACACTTGAACAGACCTAATCGAAAATCAGTCTCCTTGTAAACCCACGGCTAAATTCACAGTATTATTACTCAAATGTGTTCAACATCCTTATAAGAGGAAATGTGCAGTACATGTGCCGCTTGAGGACAAGCCTTGGTGAACCCTAAGACTTATGAACTAGGTAATGGATGCGACGAGCCTTGCACGGGCTGTAGTAGGTGCCCAACCTACAGGACCCCAGTGGCAACGGTAGGTATTAGCAGCAGTAGCCACCGATATTGGGTGCTTACTACAGCCTATGGCGGGGGCGCGTGTCCATTACCTGACATAGGTCATCAATTGAAAGTGATAATTTGCCTCCTCATACCCATTTAAAAATAACCTTGTCTGCAAAATCACTTGGCATGACCACTACAACATTTGAGACTGATATTACTGATTTAGACAACTAGGACAGTTGGCATCGGTGGCCCACCTTGACATGCTGGTTTGTGTGTTAGACAAAGGTATTTGACAAGGTTTTATGTGTTTTAAGTGATGTCAAACTAGATGTAGATTGGCTTCTTTGCGAAGCCAATATCAATTGCTTTCACAAGCATCCCCTACTACAGGATGTGGCAAGGCTCCTCGTGTGCATTATCGTAAGTAGTGGCCATGGCATGGCAGGGTTATCGATTACAAGTGATAATGTGGCAAGGCCCCTCGTACCCATCACTAGACATAGTGGTCATGGCATGCAGGGTCATCAATTACAGGTAATAATGTGGCGAGCTCCTCCTATCCAATTAGGAATAGACACGTCAGCAAGATCGCTGGGCATGACCACTGCAACATGAAATTTGAGACCAAGATTACCAATTCAGACAACTAGATCAGATGGAGTTGGTGGCCCACCTTTACATAATGGTTTGTGACAGTAGGTTGAGGAAGAACCCGCACATGATGTGCATAGCCCTGTACACAGTTGCCATCTAGGCTGCCTTCCCCTCCAGCTAAGAGAAGAGCGATGGGGTCTCCTCCATCCCCTTTACTCTTGAAACAATCAACTTTCCTCTCCCCCACGACTCCACCATTTACATGTAGCCGTGCGACATCTGGGCCAATCTGGTCAACACAGAACACTATCACAGGTTTAATTCTCACCATATTTAATTACCCATAAAATAATCAAAAATATGACGCTTCAACTTGCAGTCAAGAAAGGGCAATTACACAAATATGTACTTGTAAGTATCAATGTTCAAACATCAATATTTACAGATCAAGGTAACCAGTAAGACCATAAAATCTTAAAACTCAAGAGAGATAGTTAATCCAAAGCTTTTAGAGTTACATGCTCCGGTACAAGCAGTCAAAAGAAAGCAATCAAAGACTAGAATCAAATAGAAAAGAAAGGACACATACAGCAATAGCCAAATGACAGCAAGCCATTTGACCAGGGCCCATCCACTCAATCAAACTCTTGGTGTAGCATGTCTACTAAGACCTCAATTTCGACGCACTGAAACCAGGAGAGATATGACAAAACCCTAGACTAGTAGGGAAAACAAAAGCCAATCGTTTTGTTCATTCCACGAATACCATTTTTTTGCTAGGGCTCTGACGAGCTTCCCCTCTTAGAAATCCTCCAAAGCCTTGATAATTACTCTAACTAAGTACTCATGAACAAATTAGAATCACGATGCTGAAACTCGTATTCAAGAGGGACATTACACAAATAGTGTGAAATAGAAGTACCACTTGTTCCACTCAATGTAAGAGACAAAGGTTGTATGCCAACATACACATGAAGTGAGATACAAAAGGAATAGCAAAGTTACAAGTGGTAAGGAAAGAAAATAGCTCTGCATGTGGGAATTCTGCACTACATGTGTGGAAAAATGATCCCACCTCACATCCAATGTGAACCCATTTTTCCATGGCACAAGTTTGATCCGCCACAATCGCCTCCTGTATGATGATGGCATCTTCGGTAGCCTCATCTGCTGTGCCATCTGATGCTAATAGAAGTGGGTGCAGTGCCAGTTTCCTGTCCGCTTCAATGGTGAGGAAGGGCTTCGCTGCACTGGAGTCGGGGAATACCTAGGGTTAAGTCACAACACAGAAACTGTAAGAAAGAAAGCAAGGCTAGCATCAGCTCGGTTATGTAAGATTGAACAAACATTGCTAAGATTTTCACCCTCGTAGTTCCAACAAATCGAGTTGATTTTCTAATGTCACAAGTACGGATGGACAGACTCTGTGCTACCACATCATACAAGAACTGGGTTAAACACTTGGGAAGCAATGTGATCGGAGGTATGTACCTAGGATTAAGTTACAACACAGAAACTGTAAGAAAGAAGCAAGGCAAACATCAGCTAATTCCAACTATTAAAGTCAAATTTCTACTGTCACAATTGCGGAAAGGCTCTGTACTACCACGTCAGACAAGAACCGGTTTAAGCAATATGGTTTAGCAATGTGGTCCGAGGTATGTCGGAGGTATGTACCCATGGTTAACTAACAACACAGAAACTGTAAAAATGGAGGCAAGGCAAGCATCAACTCAGTTATGCACGATTGAACAAGCATTGCTAGATTCTCAACCTCGTGATTCCAACGAATTAGTCAAAATTTTAATGTCACAATTACAGATGGAAAGACTCCATGGTACCACATCATACTAGAACCGGGTTAAATACTTTGGAAGCAATGTGGTCGGAGGTATCTACCTAGGGTTTATTACAACACAGAAAATGTAAGAAAGGAAGCAAGCAAGCATAAGCTAAGTTATGCACGATCGAACAAACATTGCTATGATTCTCAACATTTCTACAAAAAATTCAACGAACTAGTGAATATTCTAATGTCAAAATTGCGGATGGAAAGACTCTCCACTACAACATCATACAACACCCGGAGGTACATTTTGGTTCAGCAACGTGGTCGGAGGTATGTACCTAAAGTTAAGTTATAACACAGCAACTGTAATAAAGAAGGCAAGGCAAGCACCAGCTAAGTTATGCACGATTGAACAAACATTGCTAAGATTTTCAAACCTTGTAATTTCATCGAACTAGTCAATTTTCTAATGTCACAATTAATGATGGAAAAACTCTATGGTAAAACACATAGTACCGCATCATACAAGAAACCGGGTTAAGCACTTTTGCTTAAGCAATGTGGTCGGAGAGTTAAGTACCTGCCGAATGAGGATTCCTGGCTTACTGCATTTGAGGAGGTAAACCCAGAAGCAGAGAGTGAAAGTGCCTTCCTCCGAGGAAACACCTCTGTCGAGCCTCACAGAAAATTTGTCGAGAGGCAAGTAATCGTCGTCCCCGAAAATTGCACCACATTTGCCTCCAGATAGAGAAGCCATCCACGGAAAGCCTAACCTTCTGACTCTTCTAATCCATGTCTAGAGGTGATGATGATTTTCCGCCTCAAATCAATGCGTAGTAGCAGTAGTCGTCGTCGTCGTAGTAGTAGTTATTGTAGCAATCGTCCAATTTCTAGGCTTTCTCCCTGCTCCTACCGACTTCTCTCTCCCTCCGTGTTCCGACGCCATCCAGGATTGTGTGCATAACCCAGATGTTAGAATTCGGTGGCCGATCTCCAACTGATTCTTCCGGGCTTGTTGACCTAGAGCCGATCTTGTAAACCTGAACCTGTTTCACAAAGCGATTATTGTTAGTGTTGTCCCAGTTGGAGGACATGCACCTAAATGCCGGGCCGGGCCGGGCCGGGTCCGCATGGGTTTGGTCTATTATATAACTTACAATGAACAAGGCGGTGGGGGGGGTGTCGCCCCGCCGTTCCGCATCGTTCCAAAAAGGTGGGGAGAGCAATGTGTCAAATGTGCAATATAGGCGCCTAGTTCAAATGAAGACCCTATCGGCAATCTAAAGGGTACTGGAATTTCGAACAGGTTGGGATTGAATTTCGATCAGGCCAAAACCAATAGTGTTATGACACATGTCATGGTTTTAAGTACTAGTGTGAGGAGGAATGAGTGGTTGAAGCAAGCACTTATGACATACTCTAGACATTGATGATGTTTTCGGGCCAACTTTTGGCTTCAAAGATTCATAATAATTTCAATGTAAGGAATAAAACTATTGAAAAAATTGCAATCCTCCTTATTTCTATCTTCCTGTACGGGAAAACGTTGCACCCCGTTATACTTCTCTAGATATGGCACAAAATCTCTTAAGCGATCCGTTTTGGGTGCCTCTATTCTATTAAACAACAAGCATCTAGTTGCAAGAGTGGTATGCCCTATTATTATCATGCATACATGGCCAGTTATGGTTGGTGGTCGACCAAGGCCAAACTTTGGCTCCTTTTAGAGACCACCTAAGAGTCATTGATAACTTGCAACTAAAGATCACTTGAAACTGAACTCCACTTGAAGAATGAGCTGATAACACTAACACTTCTAAATCACATCACGTATGTGGTTGGTTCTCGTTGATAGCCAAACTTTTGGCTCATTTCAAATACCATCACTAAGTCTCTTCCCACAGGGCAAAGCCAGTAAACTTCGAATATATATGAATGACCATACCTTCTTATTGGTTTGAACCTATTTTTATTTTTTTTAATGAATTTTAGACATTTATGATAGTATTCAACAATTGGGGGGGGGGGGATTTTATGTTCTTGAAAAGAATTGTTGTTTAACCCTTAAATGCTCAGCAACCCGAAATGGGTCAGCACCTAATATTATTGGGGTCTGCGACCCACTAGGTGGCAATCTACATGGGTGAAAATGTACCTATTGGTGTAGGGTGGTGCCCACTATCATGTGAGCCAAAATAAACATATAAAAACCTCATACTCCAACCATGTAGGATTGTTTAATTAGGTTGGCATTGGGGACGGCTTCATGTGTTGCTCAAATGCAGGAGCCAAATTTAGGAGCCAATATCTTTCACATATGATGCCCAATTTGGGTGGGGTTTTTCCCTTAGGACAAGGTGACGGTTGTGCACAACTTCCCCGGATGGATTTGGGAAAACTTAGTGCACATATTGCTTTCTCCATGAAAAAGGGAAAACCTCCGAAAATGACCTCACGTGGCCCCTCCAACTTTGAGGATGACAAACTGTATCTAAATTTGCTCAAAAAAACTCATGTTTTTGGGATTAGCTCATTTGTCATGCACATAACATATTATGGCAAAGTTGTCAACTTTCTAAAATTTGTGGAATGACCGAAATGGTCATGAAATCAGAAAAAATAAAGTTTTTCTTTAGTTGCCCCTTGGATGAAGGGCATGTTCATATATCAATGTAACCTAGAAAATGTGGTCTGATTGACTTCAAATTTTCACAAAAATAATATATGGTAGTCTAGTCCACATCCGTATGGTTGTATTTCAATTAAACAAAGCCTATTTTGCTACATAACTAAAAAAAATCAGCATTGGTGTTGGAGGTGCCCGAAGATGGCATGTGAAGGCTTGAGCGTTTAAGGTTAGTAGTAGGATATTGTTATGATTTAGTTGTGTTTTACTAGTATTATTAGGAAAAAAAATAGAACAATATGAAACTAATAGTTTTTCTTAGGCCTAGGGTTCTAGGATGTACTTTTTCGGAATAATTTTCAAGAAGTTTATTTTAATTGATCATGGGCCATACACATGAGGACATTGATTAACATCTTTGTGTGACATCAAATGCTTTGAAGTGTCATGACATATACTCCCTCTGTTTCAAAATAAAACCATGGTTTCTATTTCAGTGTGGGATTAAGAACAGTGACCAGCTTTGAACCACAATGCGTTTTTTAACCAAAATTGGGAGCTGCCGAAAATTAGCAAGCTGGCACGGAGTATACAGTATTTACCGAGGCTACTGTAGATTCTTAGATAAATATACCATATTTATTAGTAGGCCCAGCTGCACTGCCGTTGTTAGCCGTGAATGATAGGCATGAGTAGTGGTAATAACGAAACCATGGTTTTATTCTGGCACGGAGTTTATGCAGAAACCATGGTTTTATTGTGAAACAGAGGGAGTACTTGTTAAAGGACTTGGTAACACAACATGCATCATACATAGTCATTTGTTGTGTCACCTCGTTTACAAGATTTTCATGATTTATGTATCACTCAACCCCTGTCAATTATTCATTTTACACAAAGGATGGCAAATGCTATGTCCAATATAAACACTACAGTTGGACGCCCAAATGGTCGCATGATGAAGAATATTCATGTTTGAAAACTATCTCGTAATAAGCATGAAACTACCACTTGCACATGTGAACAAAGCATATGAACGAGGTCCCAAACTTCAGACAAAACAACATAGTCATGCAGAATAAAATCCATTATGTTGAGAAGAATTAGATGCCAAAGAAGAAACAAAGTTGTTGATCAAATATTTGGAAGATTATATAGGATTGAACATGTGTAAAGCTTTTGCTCAACATTTTTGACAATATCCCATTTAACTTCTAAATAATCGCGAAACCACTTTTCACTGTCTTAAATTAATAATTTTTTTAAAAAAATCTAGTATGGGGGTAAACAAAATTGGAATGTTGTCAAGTTTGGGAAATCGTGGCAAATGTTGTTTCCTTACTAACCAAAAATAATTGGAATCTAATGTAAACTTTGCTAGCTAGAAAATTTTCAATCTGTTCAAACCCTTCAATGGTTGCCCATGTTGAGCACTTTGCCAATATTTGGCCAAGAAAATGCTCACAAATGTCTAGGGCAATGGAAGTGACACGCTCCTCAAGGATGTCAATACAGGCAAAAGAAAAGCCACCCTTGCAACAGAGTTTCAAAGGCCACACTTATCTTGTAGAGAGTATAATCAAACACATGTCAAGACTATGATTACATGTGTTTAGGTCGTGGCAAAAAGGGTGCAATTGAAATGCACAATTATTTGGTTGTCCACCTCGTTTGCATGCCTTGTCCAGTTTTTAAAACACCATACCGCAACATGTAACACTTTGAATGAAATTTTAAGAGGGAAAATACTTTCAAGGAGGTTCAAATTTAAAATTGTTTGTTCATTGGTTTATGTGTATTGCATCTATTGTTTGCTCTCCCAATGTCTACATTTGTAAATTCAAAAATATTACTGCACAATAAAACTCCATCCAAATTCATGAATCATGTTAGTTTGGGAAGTCAAATGAACATAGATTTGTGGGCTTCTTGGTGCTATATATATACACGATGTTGAAAGAACTTTAAAGACTTTGAGTCATCTTGCCCATTATTCGCCACTTTAAAACCCGTGGGAAAGAAACATTTTGGGCACACCATTCCCAGATATCTTGTATGGTTGAGATTCATTTCCTACACTTGTGGGCACTTCACACACGAGACTGAGAGCCCGTGACCATTACACTTCAAGCACTCTCATTGGTGGAAAAGGTGGAGCCGGTCCAAGTTCGCTACTTCACACTACGCTTGAGGGACCAACGGAGTATGTGAATGCAAGATGGATGTAAAGTCTACGTGGATTCCTACATGGTATCAAATAGATCATGTTTCATGGTCACTCGGTGTTTCAAAAAACCACCTCTTGGAGGTAGGCCTAACATAAAACTGGAAGATCATGGCACTCCGAACGTCCACAACTGATGATTTATTCTATTTTTATCATGTGTGAGGACCCGCATGAATAGAAATCCATTGAAATAGCATTTGGTTGAGGGCACGGTTACACATGACTTCACACCGCACTTGAGGATCCGGCCGTGACCACACTACGTGATTTTGGAGGTGTCTTGGGATGGTCTTTGGACATGTTCTTTTGGGCTCTCACAATTTCATGGTCATGGCCCTTGGTGTGTGTGTGCAGTGGCCCTTAGATTGCCACCAACAATACATCAAAACACATTTCACTTTTGGACCAATAATCATCGAGAAAGAGCACACAATCGTTTAGATGTTAACAAACATCAACGAATGTAGAGGAGGTGATGTTGGAGTTTCCAAGTCATTTTGATTCCCCTTGGACCATAAGAGGGGAAACCAAAAGAACACAAATCACAATTTACAAAATGTTGAAGAAGAACCAATGAGGCAAGTGCGATGGGAAATGACTCTCGAGGGATCCATTTCCACCATTTGACCCTTGGGTCCATGTTGAAGTACAACAAATTTCCAACACATTGTGGACAATAAATGCATGTTTAGATGCTCAACGAGTATGTACATAAGGTGCATAAAAATAAAATGCCGTTCTAGTATAACATGTTCTACATATCGGCAATCCTGGGTAGGACACTTGCGAAAATTTATTAAACCATGTGAGAAAGAATGTAGGGTATTTTTTATTCATTTGTGAGAAAATTTATACAATTCTTCGATATAATGAAGCACCTCTTCAATTACAAAGTTGTGTGTATAAAAAAATAAGGGTACCATATAATGCATCAATTTATCTAATTCTTTCAATCTAAAATAGGGTTGGGAATAGTAGGTAGAGAAAAAAATATTGAGGCAGAGGTATACAATGCATTTTATGGTGGTCAATGAATGAAAAACTATCCATTTTCAATCCAAATTCCCGAATGAAAAATTTGATGACGAGGGTTTTGGTGTTCTTTGCTTTGTGCGTTGTATCTTTGATTTTTGCCTAGGGTTGCTTGCTTCAAGTTTGTTTGATGCATGTTTTGGAACAATAGGAGGTCCTAATAATGCTTCAAGTTTTTATGTTTTGGTACATTGTTTGATGTCTTCAGTCTAGACATGGTTTATTGAATTTTCACTACAAACTTTCAAGAGTCCTACGATTCGTCATTCATGGAATCAAATATAAAATTATAAGGAACATAGGGTACTAGAAACTAGTTCACTTGCGACTTTATAAATACAAATAGGGTCATCTAAAATGACAAAAATTAGATTTATCTGTACTGATAGGGTGTAAAGAATTCCAATTTCTTAGATAAATAACCCCATGATAAATACCCTTCCGTCGCATATGGGTTATTAAATACATGTACGCGTACCCTACCCGGGTCGGCACTGGGTCATTAATATTATGAACAAACACTTTATTCACGCCGGTCTTGAAAGAGGTCTAGAGTTTTTATCTATCTATCTTTGTTCTACATATCTTGGTAGCCCAAAGAAACCAACATAAGGGAAGAACCAAGATGTGGACATATTGATGCCTTGGACGCATACAATGAAACTAGATGCCATCAAAAGGGAGAAGGCAAACTTTATGTTGGTATAGACATTGTGATCACATCATGGACAAATACATGTGAGAATAAAGAAACAATGAATGTATGACATGTCATCATGGAAAAAATGATTCAAACACCTCATGGATTTATGAGTTGGTTAATACATGACATGGGCCAACAAGCACAAGACATAATTTGACGATGAACCCATGGAAGGCACCTCTACAGGAAATTGACATACACGTTCAAGAACCAAGTATTTGTTTAGAGGCTAATTATTTTAGTCTTTGAAAATTTTTGGACCCTACAATTATTACATTCCTACTTATCACCATTTTCCTCTAACCTACATGTAATTATAAATTCCATAGTTGTGCAATAAATTATAGCCTATCTTACTTATAGAAAGTATGAGTTCAAATTTTTTTCCTCGTAGTATTGAAGTGGAGTTCCTTGTTTTTTTTTATGTTTGTCATGTAAGGAAACATAGCATTTGGAAGATTCAAACCAACAAATACATTCATACATTTAACCACATCACAATTGTCACAAGATACCATATTTGTGGGCAAATGCAAATTTCTAGTTTTAGAGTTAGGGTATATGGTAACCATTTACAAAGCATTCAAAGAGTTTCCTTTAAATGGCTAAATTGACTCCAAAAACCCCAAACCGCATCTTGACACTTAACCCTAGTGAAAACAATGAACTTACAAAAAACCTTAAGCCTCGTAACCAAGAATGAGCACCTCAAACCTCAGACTAATCTCTCACAACACCTTACAACAACTAAGAAAACACCACTTGAGCAATTGAAACCACCTCAAATAGTCCAAGAATGAGCATAGTGTGAGCAGGAAGGAAGTTGAGTCTAGCACCCTAAAAATTCCAATAAATTGGGCCAACATCTCCTCTTTCCAAACTAAACCCTCACTAGCCTCACAACATTTTGGACCCTCACTTCCCACCATGTCTTATGCATTTAAGACAAAAGAAGAAGAATTCTCATGCAAAATGAAGATGGTGTGACCGTGTAGTTGAGGGAGTTGTGCAAAACAACAACAACAAGAAGGGAAAACTAGCTCAACATGCTTCTAGCCCTAAGAAGCTTCATGTTTCATGTTTCATTCACACCGAACTTAAGTTCATCCACAATGAACTGAATTTCATTCATCTTTCCAACGAACCCCATATATATATATATATATATATTACATAGCTTAACATACCCTAAAAATGTACTCATCCTACAAATGAAAATAAAACTATTCATTCCAATTTTTGCTAGGCCAATTTACCAAAACAATAGAAGTAATCTAACACAAATTATAGTACTATATGTTATATATAAATTACTTATGGAAATTTAATAAAGCCTAATGTAGATCTAAAAGAAATATACAATTTATGTTTTCCGAATACATTCCCCCCTACCCAATCGACACCCCTAGATGACAAACAACCACTTGCTCATGAATATGATATTGAGAGTTTTGGCACATAGCTATTTCACATGAGTTGGTTATGTAGAGATGGTAGTTTGAGGTAAATTATGTTTCCAAAGAGGCATTATTTATGTTTATGATTATATGTCATAATGAATAATGAGTTTAGCATTTTGGCCATATGCAAACTCTTGTATATTTGTCAATACTATGTGTACAAATCACATTATACACACACACAGATACACACATACACACATTATTTGCTTATTTAAACCCAATGGAGACAATCATAGTATGATGGATTTTTGAGTTGTCAAAACATCATAGACTCATTATGCTCATTTACATATTTACCAACTATAAGAAAATGCATGTTAATTATCTTGGTGCATTTTTTTCCCTGAATCCAGTGGGTTTTTAGTCTTTTGTCCCTAAATTCTTGAGAGTGAAAAGGATATGAAGAGTTTCTTGCATAACATACTCAACGACGTGAGCCCTCATACTATAATAGTGGGATGTTGGGAGTTTAGATAAATTTCAAGTCTCCCTACACAACTTTCCGAGCATCCCACTGTTATATTCCGAGGACCCATTGAATGATCACTAAGGGCCGCTTCACACCTAGAGGCCATGCCAATTCATTGTGTAAGAGGCTTGAAATCCTCACTTGTGATTGGCCAAAAGGTTGAAATTGGCCCCAACCCCTTTACACCTAGAGGCCGGGCCGATTTGGTGGTATGAATTTTTTAATAAAAAAATACATGGTATGACACAACCTGAGCTCGTTGAATTGGGTGCACCCAAAATGGAGGGCCAATTCTTGGCCTTCAGGCCAATGTCACATTTCAATAAATAATTTTTAATAAATAAAATATGATTTTTTCAACGAATTATATCCATTGGATTATGTGGAAATATGAACAGCTTTATGCTAGATTATGCTAGATCCGTTAGATTATGCTAGATTTATTGAATCGGCCTAGCTTCTTGGCCCTAAGGCCTTTACAAATGGAAAAATTGGCCCCCATTATAATCTTATTATAATGTGTAGTTGAGGCCGGCCTTCAACCCGAAAGGGGCTGAAATTTCATGCAATCAACCTCAAAGGGGAATTGGCCCGGCCTCTAGGTGTAAAGCGGCCCTAAGTGTTGAGTAATGTTATGTGCCCCTCATTATGCAATGGTGAATACATATTTGAAAGACCATTTGGACTTTGTGAGGTGGGCCCTACAAAGAGCATGCAAATGATAAACTTTGCTCCCCAAAAGATCTAGAGAACTTTATTAAGCTACGACATACCATGGAGAGAATTATTTTTCAATGACCATAGGAGTTGCTCTTTGTATTCAAATATACTCCGAAAACTTAATAACTGGCCAATAACAATGGGGTTACCTGCCTCCCTACTGCAGTAGTGGGGTGGGGTATGCCAATCCAGCTCTCCACCGTCGATCGCCGTCGGATAGGATATCGACGGCGCACCGCGTCGGAGAGCCCTGGGAAGAGCACAGCCGAGAGACCATTCTCTCCTCCGAGGGAGAGCCTTCGTTGCTTCCTTCCTTCCTGCTCTATGGCTATGGCTATGGTGCAGCACACCCATCCGTTCTGCCCAACGAGTATAAGTTCTCCCTCTCACATCACCCCGACCTGATCTCACCGTTCCCTCCCTTCCTTTCGCCAAACTTGGGTCCCCACAGCTCTTCACATTCCAGCTACGGCTTGAATTCGGCGGACCAGATGGCCACCGCAAGCGTTGCAGCCATGCAATCCGTCTCCTTGGCAGCTCAGGTACGTGAATTTTGCACCTCACTCACTCCGTTTTGTCGTCCATGTGCACAATGTAGCTGCGAGACGGAAGGGTCATGTGATGGAGCCATTGTTTGGTTTTGGATTTGTGAAGAGGAGGATATGGATGTTGATGTGGAGGGTTAATTGTGAGTGTGGAAGCTGGAATTCATTTCTCATTTAGTTGTGGAGAATGTAAGGTGAATTGGGATATTTGGTATGTTTCGAGGGTCGTCCTGCGTGTTCTTTTATGTTCTTTAGAAGTTTTTCAGGAACACGAGGATCTGGTTGGGTTATGGGTTATGAGTTAGGCCCATTCTCGGAATGGGTGAGGTTTTGCTTACCCTTTGTGAGTAGGCTTGCCTCATACAGAAAGGACGGCAAGCCCTGGTAGAACAGGATTTTAATGTTGAGGATGAATTGTGAGTGTGGGAGCTGGAATTCCATCTCGCATGTAGTTGTGGAGAATGTAAGGTGAGTTGGGATGTGACGGGGGTCGTCCTGCTTATGCTTGTATGCTCCTGTAGAGTATTTTCAGGAATTTATCTACGAGAATTTGGTCAGAAGTGGCGCTGCTGTTCACCTATGGATGAAGCATGGGCATGCTTTTTGGTCCTTGATTTGTGATTTCGAGTGGGTAAAATTTTGTTTAACTTTGGTAAGTGGACTTTCCTCGGGAGCACTTTTTGTCCTTGAGTAGACGAGGACATTATTGTCGAGGATTATCTGTGAGTGTGGAAGCTGCACTTTAACTCGCATGTAGTTGTGGAGAATGGAAGGTGAATTGGGATGTTTTGAACGTCTTTTTAAACCATGGGCATGGTTGTCGTCCACACGTCATGGGTTAGTCGCATCTCATTTTCTCCACGGGTGGAAGGTTTGCTCAATTTTGGTGAGTGGGTTGCCTCACATAGGCCATGTTGGTCCTTGATGATGTTTGATGTCTAATTGTGAGTGTTCCGGTTCGAAGTCATCCTAAACCATGGGCATGGTTTGCGTCCATGGGTTATGAGTCAATTGCAACTTCATTACGGGTGGAGTTTTGCTAAAGTTTGATCAGCGGACTTGCCAAACAAAGGCCATCCTAGTCCTTGATGGCTAATTGTGAATTTTCTGGTGCATAAGGCTGCTTTGGGTCCACATGGCGCCCAAACCAAAAGCGCAGTAGCTCTGCCGAGCTCCGCATTCTTGGGCCGCAAGAACACGATGTCGGTCGGTGTGTCGATGGGCGCCAAGATTGTGAAGAGCCGGATCGTGGCGGAAGCGGAGGGAACCGAGAAGAAGCCTGTGGACAGGTGGTCGGGTCTTGGCAAGGATATCTCTGATGACCAGCAAGACATCCAGCGCGGTAAGGGAATGGTCGACTCTCTCTTCCAAGGCGCCCAAGGCATGGGTACCCAAAATGCTATCATGAGCTCCTACGACTACATCAGCACTGCTCAAAGGACGTACGTGACGTTCTGAATAGTTCTTTGATATTGTTCAATTTCGATTGGAGCCCTTCTTGAAGGTGGCAGGCCTCCTATTGTTTTCATAATATCTGAATCTAGTTTCGTACAGTTTCTGGCCATACTTAATGTGTGGATCTTCATGTTCCGAGTATTTGTGTCTTCGTCTCTTGACGTCATCTCTCTCTCTCTCTACTGCTGAGTGTAGTTGTTGGGGATGTTCCTAAGTGTGGGCTGACATTCAACGCCTGGTGGTGCAGATACAACTTCGATAACATGAAGGACGGTCTTTACATTGCACCTGCCTTCATGGACAAGATTGTTATCCACGTCGCCAAGAATTTCATGAACTTGCCCAACATCAAAGTGCCCCTCATCCTGGGTGTGTGGGGAGGCAAGGGCCAGGGAAAGTCCTTCCAGTGTGAACTCGTCATGTCTAAGCTTGGAATCAAGTGAGAATATTTCTTCATTGCAATTTTTGCGAATTGCAACCAGTTCTCCAAGTTTCCAACAGCTGTCGGGCCTTCACTGCTTGAAGGTCCAATTTTGCAGTCCCTAGGGGTAAGGGTTCATATACCAATGGCACCCGAATTAGCTCACTTTGAATTTGCTCACTTTGAATTTTCAGCTGGGTGATATTATTTCATGTGAGCATTTTTATGCATGAATGAAGTGAATGTGAGTATCTTGAGATGATGTGGTCTCTTTCAAGGTGCGTTCACACACTACCACCGTTGCGGTGCTTGGTGGTTGTAGTTTACTTTATTTGGCTCTATTATTGAGGGATGAGGAAGGATAAGGTGCATTGATGACAACCACAATCACTAGTACTCTACCTTGACCAACTACGAGAGAAGGTGTAAGTAGTTTACAACTGTAGTTTACTTCCATGTTTTCGGTAGTTACTATGTGGCACCGGAGAGAACATCAATAGCAAAGCATGGGAAAGAGGATTTGGAGGAGGGGATTACTGTTATATAAAATTTTCTCTAGAAATGCATCAATTGTTTGACTGCACACCATGGGATTGCACCAACGGGAGGTACGATTATTGAAGGCAAAATCACTCTTCAACGACAAGAGTAGCTGCGAGTAAACCAAAAACAATCGTAGTTGTAGTGCAAGGTGTTCACCTTAGACATGAGGCAGCTGTCTTCCAGGGCCCTCTAATTCTCGTGATGTCTGTTTCGGGATTATACATAGAGTTCACCATAATTGGCGCCGGTGGTAATATTGGAGTCATCTCTCTGTCTCTCTCTCTCACTGGCTGACAATGCCGTGTGTGTGTTTGTGTGCAGCCCCATCATGATGAGTGCTGGAGAGTTGGAGTCCGGAAATGCGGGAGAGCCCGCCAAGCTTATCAGACAAAGGTACAGGGAAGCTGCAGACATCATCAAGAAGGGAAAGATGTGTGCACTCTTCATCAATGATCTCGACGCAGGTGCGGGACGTATGGGAGGAACCACTCAGTACACTGTAAACAACCAGATGGTGAATGCCACCCTCATGAACATTGCTGACAACCCCACCAATGTGCAGTTGCCTGGACTTTACAACAAGGACGTCATTCCTCGGGTGCCCATCATTGTGACTGGAAACGATTTCTCCACTTTGTATGCCCCCCTCATTCGTGACGGGCGTATGGAGAAGTTCTACTGGGCTCCCACTAGGGAGGACAGAATTGGTGTGTGCAAGGGGATCTTCAGAACTGACAATGTCACCGACGATGATGTTACCAAACTGGTTGATCAGTTCCCTGGCCAGTCCATCGGTATGTCCCTGAATTTCTGGTCAAATGTTTTTTCTTACATTTTCCTTCTTTGAAAGGCATGATGACTAGGATTTCACTGAGGTCTCAGTCAAAATTATAAGCTACCTCTTCATGAGGTAGCTTAGGAATGTTGAGAGCTCGAGCTCTTGTTTCATGGGCCCAAAGCCAATGGGCATTCAAAAGTTCCTTTGGCTCGTCATGAATGCTTCATTGTTGAGTATCATTCCCCCTTTGATATCTTACTTAGAGCATGCCCACTGTACACATTATCTAGTGCTTGAAGGTTGGTCAAGGTCTCTAGTTTGAGCTCTGGATGAAAGCTTGTCAATGTAAGGATCAAACTCCTATAAACTGCAAGTGCAAGCTTTATTGTAATGGGGCCCCCATTATCCACCAGAAGGGCTTCTTCCTGCAGATAAGTGAATAGTTTGACTCATGGACTCTTGGCATTTGGTGCAGATTTCTTCGGCGCCGTGAGGGCTCGAGTGTATGACGATGAGGTCAGGAACTGGGTGACCAACATTGGAGTGGAGAACATGGGAAAGAAGTTGGTGAATTCCAAAGACGGACCCCCCACCTTTGCAAAGCCAGCCATGACCATCGAGAAGCTAATGACATACGGATTTATGCTTGTTCAAGAGCAGCAGAATGTTCAACGTGTGCAGCTTGCTGACCAATACATGTCATCTGCAGCTCTGGGAGATGCTAACCAGGATGCTATCAGCCAAGGAACATTTTTTGGTAAAATCTCACTACTTCACCTATCCAAATAAACATGCATTCTTCATCACCTCATGAGTATATGAGAGAAAGCAAATAAAATCTTAGTATCTGCAACAAACAATCTTTAATCGCATGTGACTCCACTTTGAGAATGTAGATTTCCCAAGCGGGGGTAAACGTCATTCCACTACAGGGGTGTGGAAAAAGATGGGTCCTATCTATTGGTTCGAAGTAAATTATATATAAGAAAATTTAGGGCTGAAGTGCATCATAAGAAGATGCTAATCATATTTTGAAGTATATCATCAATTTTGCAGAATAACCTATGAATATGCGCATTACAGTACAGCACCACAGAAAATACCCCTTTATCTCAGTGATTCATATCTCTACAAGGGGCTGACACTTTTCCTGAAGAAATTGGGTGAGATTAGTGGACGGCTTTCCTTTTTGACAATGTCAATGTGTTGGCTGGTTGTTTTGTCAGCCAAGTAGAAGGATTGCGGAGGGTGCTGTGTTAGGGGATTCAGTGGTAAACAGAGGACTGATGTGGGCATATTCCGCGGTTTCTCAGGGAAGGCAGCTCAACAAATCAACCTCCCTGTACCTGAAGGTTGTACAGATCAAAATGCCAAGAACTTTGACCCTACCGCCAGAAGTGACGATGGCACCTGTGTTTATGACTTTAAAAACCTCTAAGTAGTTGCAGAAATCCCTGTCTCCTCCTGGCCTTCCTTCTTGTACACATTATGTTGTCAAGATTTAGAAGCCAGGTTTGCATTTCCTGATATGTCCCAGTTGGTTCCTGGTTGGTAGTGTACTTCGACTTGTACTTTATTGGTATAGGGAATTTGTATCCTAACATCTCCCTTGTGAATGTAGGATTTTACTCAAACGAGGTTTATTGTGTATTAGCTTCGATTTTTATATGCCCAAAAGGTATATTTGAATGCATACTTGAGTAAGTATTTTTCTGATGCTCCTTCCACTATCTCATATGTTCATGAGCAATTTTGTCAGTCGATTTTCACTAACTTATTAGCTTCCCCCGGTTTGCAGTGCTTCATTCAAGTTGATGGTATAGTGCAATAATCATGTTCCACTTGTATAGATATCTGGGATACATACTTATCTATCTAAATCACAGTTGGTTGGTCCCGCATGCAATAGAACTTCGGAATATCAGCAAGTGATGTTTGTATGACATCATTATTTAAGACGTTAGCATAGGTGTGATTTCTATGGAATATCAGGTACCAGTCAAATCTAACTTTCACATCGAAATGGTGTCTTCAGATCATTACCCAAACCTGATCCAAAAAGCCTATATTATGAGACCACTTCATTATTTTCCATGTCCCCCAGGGATAAGGTACGTGGGCCCTTGTGAGGTCACTTTTCCTAATTGGACGCCTACATGCAGTCTAACATGGGAAAGCTTGTAATTGAGAGTAGACATTTGTGACAATGAGACTGGTCTAACTGCTCAAAATATAGAACCAACTTTAGATTTAATAGGTAGTAACACAATGGGGAGGATCTATGTGATCGGCTAAAGCGATAGACAATCTCCACTTTGACCTCTCATAGCTTTATATCTCCAACTCCAAAGCTTTGAAATGACAACCTTAAGATTGACAATTGCGAACTAAGTGAAACAAAAATTGTCCACTCTCAACATGGTTGCAAAAGCCATAGACTTTCATGGACAATTTTTATTGTTGGACATATCATAAAATTTCTAATTCTTGTTAGCGACTGCAAGTCATGAAGTCATTTTAAATTTCAGAGTTTCAGAATGGTCTCCATATTATGAACACATAGTCCACTCTCATTGTCCCATGCTTCATTTGGGTGTCCATCTATACCTACAAAGCTTATTAAACAAACTCCGCAAATTCAGCACTGATCATTCTTGTGACTGATCTTCGGGGTGAACAGGGAAGAATCCTTCTATTTATAAGAGGCTGTTAAGATGTCGTCCTGTCTGTCAAACCAGCCTGGGAAAGTGATAAAAGTTCACTCAGAGTCCAGTTTCGCAAGTCAGTTCCTAACTTGGCTGCTTGTGGTCATCATCTTCTCCACCAGACTTGCGCTTTCTTCATGGGTCGAGTAATGTAAACCTTGATGATCCACGTACGCATGATCCATTCACTGGTGACCAGATTGCACACCAGTTGGGAGTCGGTCACCTCCTCAGGCATTACTGGTGCATGCAATTCGGGGTGGCTTGGGTTAGCCACCACACAATATTGCGGAGGTTCTTCATCATACCCATGGAAGCAGCTCATGGCGACAGATTTCCTCAACAATATTACAAAAGTCCTTCTATTTTTAAGAGGATGTTAGCCATTCCAGTAGTCAAACCGGTCTGGAAAGTGAGTGGAGTTCACTAAGAGTCCAATTTCGCAAGTCAGTTCGATTTCCAGTTCCTTGTGCAGGGAATCATTGCTGGAAGTTGTTTGTTGACACCATCTTCTTCTTCTCCACTACGATTTGCAGTTTCTTCATCATAGGTCAATGTACGCCTTGATGATTATTAATTCACCTCCTCAGGCATTACTGATGATGATGATGTTTTCAGGGTTTATGATTAAAACCCCAATAAGAGGGATCAAGTTACCCATCACACATTGAAAATGTTGCAGAGGTTCTTCATCATCACCATGGGGGCAGCTCATGGTGACAGATTTTCTCAACAAAAATCATGGTGGGTTTCCTTGATGCCAATGATGATGATGATGGTGATGATGGCTATGCCGAATGTAGTCCAGGTGATCTCTACAACCTTCATGGAGAATTATGGGAGCATATCTGACAACCAGCATTTGTGGGTGCTGAATGATGGACAGCAAGTGCAGCTGGTGCTAGACCAGTCCTCAGGTGGATGAAGCATAAACCCTAGACCCTAAACCTTTAACGTTAGTGCGCTGCCATTCCTAGAGGTCAAATACTAATAACCCAGTAAGGTATGTGGGCCTAATGTCAGCACTTCCAACTCCTACACACAATTTTGATCGTTCGATCAAACCAGGAACTGTCTCATCCAGTTAGCAATTGCAATGAATTACTAAGATTAGATTTGTCAGTTAAAAGTGGCAGCATCGGAGTTTCACAAGATGCGAAAGTTACAGGAGGTCAAAGTGAATATTCTCTAGCTCTTTAAACCATCATATAGGCTCTCCTAGAATGGTGTCTACATTCTGAGAACATACTCCAATCTCACCGGAATACATGTTTTTTTCATGTCCCTTCTTCGGTACAAGCCATGCCATATAGCACTTTAAATTATGAAGAGCAACCATATCCCTCATATATTTCAGCGGCCACTTCATTCTCTGCCTTTGACTTTCTCCCAGAAATAATCGGTGGGCAATGAAGATTTATGGTGTACATGGATTTTATGTGTGAGAAGAACATAAGGCATTGGCCCAACATACTTTGAAAGCCAATTATTTACAGAACCACTTTTCAGCAACCATAAGAGTTACTGTCAGGAAAATTTGTACATCCGGTGCCTTGACAAGATTGATTATCTGACTCAAGGTAACACACCAATTCTTTGAATGTTGGGAAGTAATTTGAGTTTTTTCCTTTTTAAAATTGATTGTGCAGCTTCTGGGTTTGGCTCTATAAACAAGTACCTGTTTGGGAACATTGGGATGCGGCTGAAGCTGGTTCCCGGAGACTCGGCTGGAACCGTGACTGCATACTATGTGACCACCTGAACCTGTGCAGTACCTTATTTTTGCCATTCAGATTGCCATTCAGATTGCCATTCAGAATGCCATTTCAATTTTTTGATATAATACTAAAAATTTCTGAAATTGTGCACTGATTTCAAATGAAATATTTCTGACAACTACTTACTTTACGGGCAAGTCCGAAACCTAGCCATAGAAATGTAATGAAAACTTGTGTGATGTGGAATTTTGCAGATGTCATCGCAGACTGACCTACATGATGAGATGGACTTCGAGTTCTTGGGCAACGTGTCGGGCCAGCCCTACATTTTGCAAACTAATCTGTTTGCAAATGGAACTGGTGGCCGAGAGGAACGTATTTATCTTTGGTTTGACCCAACTGCAGATTTCCACTCATACTCTGTTTTGTGGAACAGGCAGCAAATAGTGTAAGCTCTCGACCCTGAGTCAAACTCCATCCAATCCATTCTACTTGAATTCGAACCTGTTCATTTGTTTGTTCCTGGTAGCAGGTCGAATTGCGTTAAATATACCCAACATGGCTGATGAATGAACTGCCTGAGCCACAAAATCATCCAAAAATCCATCCATTTTGAGGCCAAATACGTTCTGTATACATCCCTGCAAGGTACAAAAGGAAGGTATCAAAACGAAGGTCGATGTTGAGGCAGACATTAGGGCAGATGGGCTTAAATGGTTACTTTTCTCCAGCTAGCGCACTTCTCCTACAATATGAAATCACGTGATTAGTACGAGATGGTTAGCATATCCAAATCGAGGCCATAGCCAATTTCCTCATATTTTTGGTATCCGTTCTTCGAGCCACATACCACTCAAATATAGGTGTTCGATCAAGATAAGTAACCAAATTAGGCACATCTACCTTAGGCCTGCTTGAAGCCATCGGGAGTTTGCCATGTTGATGACGAGAACAGTTAAAAAAATTGGGTACAACTCTAATGTCATGTTTTTTCCTTTATGTACTTATTTTCTCGTTGTGTAGGTTCGTTGTGGACGACATTCCGATCCGTGTTTTCAAGAACAACAAGGCCATTGGCATCCCCTACCCCAACAATCAACCAGTGGGAATCTACAGCACAATATTCAACGGCGAAAACTGGGCTACAAACAATGGTTGGGTGAAGCTCAACTGGACAATGGCGCCATTTGTGGTGACTTATGAAGGATTCAGTGTTGATGCTTGCCAAGTGCAAAACGATGTGAACATCACAGGTTGTCTTAATGCAGCAGGAAACTGGTGGGACCAACCAGTTCACCAGAGCCTCAATTCTCATCAAATCCAGCAACTCGAGTGGGTGCGGAATAACTACCTTCAGTACGATTATTGCATTGACAGAAGCCGGTATTCCAATCCACCTCCCGAGTGTTGAAAATTACACCTGAATCTCTTCAACGATGGTGGGGAGTAGGTTTACATCCACCCTTCCAACACTGCAATTCTCGTATGAAGCTCTTATGTAATATAAATAGTTTGGGAGTGAAGCCAGATGGTCTACACTGTAAGGTGCTCTCTGGTTAATCCTTTTTGATGCCAACCTGTAATATCCACGTGGGATTTGGGTGGCTTCAAGCAACGTGAGAATGCCATGTGGCAAATATGCAAAGAACAATGCTTTTGCAGTATTTGGTTCAATACTCGAGCCAGCTAAGTGACAACACCAAAAAAAAAAAAAATCTTAAGTCAACAAATTGTAAGGCAAAGATCATTCCACTGGTAATGGAAACCCTAAATTAGATTTTGCATCACTATAAATCAGATGGACATCATATTTGGTAGAGATGATTTAGGAGATACTTAAGTTATCGTCCAAAAGAAAACGAACCTGAAGAAAAGAAAAAAATCTGCTTAGTACAGGTTTATCCCATACCGATCGTAACCAGGTCACCTTGAATCGAAGTACTTGAATCCGAGAGCTCAGCAGACAAAGCAGATCCTTCTGGTTTTACAAAATGATGAGCGGAGAATTCACGCGTCTGCGTGAGAAGTGCCCGCCCCAACTACCTTGTTAATCAGGGCACCCTCCACATCTGACCCCAAACCATAATTCACGATTGAACTTCTGTTACTACATAGGTTTTGATCTTACTTGAATATTCATTGTAGTGGTTACAAAACGCCTTCACTGGATATCGTACAATCTTATGGAGACCTGAGCAAACATCACATGAAGTAGGGATCAAGCTAGGGAAAAAGGTTAGGGCTTCCGCAACGTAAAATATAAGCTTAGTTAGATCCTCATTGTAGTGTCTACAAAGCGCCTGTACTGGATGTCATACAATCTTTTGGAGGCTCGAGGATGCACCACATCAAGTAGGGCTTGGTCTAGGGCTTAGGGCAACGCAAGAATCGTTCCGAGTGAGAGTAAGTAGATTTGTCGATGTGCTTGCCGTGGCTAGATCCTGCTTCAGTGCAGAAAGGAAGTCAATTATGGCGTCCGGAAACTAGAGATGAAACAATTAAGCCCAAAATATTTGGGCTTGCGAAGTGTCAGCAGTAGGTTCTTTGCCTTGGTTGCAGATTTCTCCACAAGGATGGGAGAAAAATTGTTAGCATCGCTCCAGGATTAGGTGTCAAACCATCTTCTAGAAACTTCAGGATGATTCACATGAAGTAAATTGTATAGGGTTTAAGGGCAACCCGAGCGTAATTCGGAGCGAGAGGGTAGATTCGTCGATTTGCTTGTCGTGGCTAGGTTCTGTTTGGAAGCAGAAATCACAACAAACACATTATCAAGGTTATCGTAGAAAAAGTTGTAAGAGGCTGTTGTGTTGAATACCGCTTCCATTACCAGAGATGATAATATGAGGGTTTTCAAAGTGGTAATGGTAGGTTCTTTCCCCTGGTTGCAGATTTCCGCACTCGGTTGGGAGGAAACTGCTAGGATCGCTTTAGGGTTATGTAGCTAGCTATCTATCTGCATGACACTCATGAACATTGGCATGGCGTGAGGGTCGTATTGTGGCTTTCTTCTCTTTGGGCGCATTTGTGTCGTAGATGGGAACTTTCAATTTGTCTGGAAAGTACACATCAGAAAAAACTGCTTTCGGGATTTGTTCGTCCGGCACCGTATGTGGATGCTTGTCGATTCAATGTATTCAATCGCAAAACTTTGTACCGCTTAGGGGTGTATAGGTTTGAAGGTGTTCTGAGAAATTTGAAATTTTCTGTTTGGTATTTCCAGACGTCTGCAACTGTGCCTGAGGCGGGCATGTGGATGAACACACCTTCAAGATTTCTTCCATGCGACATTCTGCAATCACTTGCCCTACTACACGGTCAATTCATATGAATTTCAGAATTTTCAAACGTGCTTGAATCATCCTGACATGCCACATTCCTAACAATTCCCAATATCTCAATATGTATAGTGGATGACAGTTCACCCAGGTAGAGATGGTTCAGGAGATTTCGTTCAAAGTAAACGAAGCTGAAGGAAGTTGAATGCACCAGTTTATCCCATATTGATCGCAACGAGATCACCATTGAATCAAGTACTTGAATTCCAGAGTTCAACACCTTCAAATCTTTCTGGGTTTACAAAATGATAAGCAGAGTCTTCTCGCATCTGCTAGTATGTCCTCACAAGGACCTGCAAATGGCCCACAACAAGGGAGAGTTTTCATTTTGATAGGAGTTTATGTCTTGTATACAAGTGGAGGCCAAACACGCCCAAAACCAGAGGTTTACACAAAAAGTTGTCTTGGACCAGAGAGGTGAAACTGGATTTTTTTAATCTTGGGGCCACATTACATGTGCAAGTGAGCCACTGTTTTTGTCAATTTAGTGACACCCCACCCCAAAGATGACTACTTTACAAAAAGATTAAAAGATTAACTTTAAATACACAAGACTCGATGTTGCGTTCTTATTGGCTCCCAAAATCATGGGTTGTGTTTCCCCCCACCATTGTTCAAGAGCTGGCAATCTGGTGGGGACGCAAACCCCCTTTCCCAGCTGCCAATTGAAGTGGAGGCCACACATGCCCAAAATTGGAGGTTTTCAGCCTAAGCCATCTTGGACCAGAGAGGTGAAACCGGATGTTTTGAAATTTGTGGTCACACTACATGTGCAAATGAGTCGTTGTTTTAGTTCAATGACATGTGATTTCTAGAGTTACATAAGATTTTTTTTGAATATTGATAAAATTTGAGAAATTTAGTTGCTAGCACCTACCCCACCTCATAGTTGATTACCTAACAAATACACCAGCATATTAATTTTAAATGTGTACAACACAATGTTGCGTTCTTATTAGCTTTCAAACTGGAGAGATGTGTTTTTTCTCCCACCCTTTTTAAAAGAGTTGGCAGTTTGGTGGTCTAACAACTACTAGTTTAACAAGGAATCAACTTCAAAAATAATGGCCAGATTTTGGGGATGGTGGCATCAACGGGGAAAACCATTGTGTGCCCCCCCCCCCCTCCTTTAATGAAGAATCAACTTTTTATTTAGCTTCCGGAATGCTAGTGAAGGTGGTGAGAGTTTCATAGCCTATGTGACCCCCCTGCAGTAAAGTGAACCGGTGAAAGTATTGCACATGACATTTAGTGAGGTTATTGTGAATAGGATGAAATATCCTTACCGATATCAGTAAATTTCATGAGAGATGAACTTTCCCCATCAAGAGGGACTCCTCTTGTTGTTAATAAGCATCAACTAGTCCTAGTGTGGGCATGCTATATATGAGAGGTGCAAGTCCCAATTACATTGTTAATCAGAGCAACCTCCACGCGTGATCCCTACATCCCACCCACACTGCCCTTTCTCAACTGCTATTTTTCTTCTCAAAATTATTTTGCAATGGAGGATATGGCTAGATCTAAGTATACATATTCTACGTCCCCTTATAGTACAAAAAGGGATGCATTCATGGGCATCGGAAACTACACTAAATAAGGTATGTTGTCCTTTTACCAAGGGGGTGCTTTTTCGTCAAGCTAGGGAACAAATTTTAGGAATAGGGTTGCGGAGTTCCAAATGCAATGAACTAATGAAAGAGGGGAGGTGTTGGAGTTAGGTGAAGCCCATGTTCATGAAGGAAACTTAGAAGCACTTACATAGGAGAGGCAAGTACCCAACATATGAACACAAACTCTTTAATTACAACAAGATAAGCATGCATTCAAGGACAAGATAATTCCTTCCTATTCCTTTGCTATGATTTAAACACATGATGAAGGGTATTTAAAGCCAAGTTAGTGTGTTTTTAGCTCATGGTTAGGTGTTGGTTCCAAGACACATGTTGAGTATGTATAGATCAAATCAGAGTTGGAATATCATATAGTTATAATCAACAATGGCAACCATTATTCTCTATGAATCAGTATACTTGAAATTTAATATGAGGTGTCACTAGGTCCGTCATACATCAACCTAGCATAACATTTTAAGAATTCATAACTAATTTATGTAAAGTCCGAAAATATGAAATAAAAATTGGAGATCTAAATTTGTATCTTGATTCACAATTGTAATACATTTTCCTTTTTTTAAAGAGAAATGAAAAAAACTTTGAAGAAATGTATAACCTCTAGATTTATAATTTGTTTTAGATGTAGTTCTTTATTATGAGGCAGTGTACCTTAATCCCATTAGTGTTCAATGATTTTTAGTTTGGCGACTTTTTGATTGTTTGTGAGTGTAAAAAATGAAAATGAAATGTTTTGTTATTGTGTTCAAGTTTTATATGGATGAAAATGCTCAAATATTCTATATAAATCCTAGAAACTAGATGAAATTTTCAACTTTGGGATGCCTATGTAGACATTTGGATGAAAATGTCTCTAATCAACCATTTGTGGTTTGGCAAGGGTTTAGGGTTTAAAGTATAGAATAATTAATTTGGCGCATAGGTGGATGGATAGGTATTGGCTTCCAATCAATCATATTGAGTTGCATGTGGAAGTCAATTAAAACTAATCCATAATATGTATAGACACTTAGAATATAGAAATTCACATATGCACCTCTTTTTAGAGGGTTGAGTTACGACCCAATTTTGATGCATATGTATACATTGTTTGAGACGATGGAGAACTACACTAGATATTGCAGGTAATGCCACTTACTATAGAACATAAAATCTATACTTGGTAAAAATTATAATATAATATAATAAAACATAGCATTGTGTACTCCAAATAGTAAGTGATACTAAATACAATGTTTAGTGTACCAATCCACGGGTAGATCACTCCATTGTCAAGTTGAACACCACGTGCGACCAAAAAAAATCTTCTTTTGGTAAGTCGCACCACCAAAATGGGTCAAAATTTTATCAAATGTTTTTCATGAGTAGATATACACAGTACCTATGACATAGTCAAAAGTGGTAACTAATTTTGATGATTTGTTTTTTTCATAAAACATACTGTTTCTAACTAGAATGACACATAATTGAACTAAAAAAATACTAAAAATAAATAAAGATGACTAAAAATTTCAAAAAAGTATACAAAAGATACAATCAATGGTTATGTATATGTAGAAAAAATATCATAAATTTTATAATTATATATGGCATGTAATATAGGGGTAGCAAATTTTGTCCGCACGTGGTGTCAACTTGACAATGAAGTGACCTCCCCGTGTACCAATCACATTAATAATGTGAAAATAAGCAATGATTGTTTAAGTCACTTGTTGGTTGCACTAAACACATTTAGTGTTGTCAACGAATTAATAAGTTCATTTGGTTAAACCCTTCTAAAGGCTTAGGGTGGACATAGGGGCATACTTAATTTGATACTTGACATTGGTCGTTGATAGGTAGGAGGGTTGTAGAGCCCCACCAGGATTGAACATTGGATGTGGACACAATATGCTAGGTTCTAGTAAGAATATCAACCCATCACTCTACATGTACATTGGGCATGGCCAAGTCCCACCATGCATGCCACAATCCACCATCCATATTGAACCAAAGATTTGATTCATACATGGCAAAGTTGTTTGGAAATCAATGCAGCGAATGTCGAGGTCCCACAAAACACTCCCATGAAACTGAACAAGGTTATGTATCAGATTTGAAGATGGAGAAGAAGATCCATCTAGTGTACTATGTGTGATGTTATATTTAAACATGAGGTGTATTTGTCTAAATATGTTTTGTGTTTCCTTTAAATATGAAAATGAGGAACACTTAGTGTTAGAGTGTCCCCTCTACAACTCCATTGGAAATAGGTTTCCGCCCATATTTCAAAATGTTTCCTTCCATATTTCAAAATATAGTATTAATATGCAATCTCAATTCTTTCTTCCGATTGGACCACCAAGGCCAAATTTATTTCACGGATGCCACTGCACTCCATTACTCTAGAGAATTTTAGTTTTTATTGACGCCATCTTGATGTGCTTTTAATCGCACAAGACTTTTGGCTTCCCATACAATTTTGTATATGTGAAAAAACAATGCTACCCTCGCAACACTACTAAAGTAGACAACCCTTATTATGTTACTTTTCTTATTTGCACATCTATATTTGAATGATATGTGCTTTGGTGTAACTCCAAAAACAAATACCAAAAAGACGTATGTTTTTAAAAGATTGGATTGTGTGCTCAAGATGTGATAACCAATTGAATTTAAACTCAATGGTCAACCCCAGGGAGTGCACTGTTCAAGTACTGTATTTATACACGTGGGTGCACAAAAGGGGTATTATTTAAAACAAGCATGTAGAAAATGTACGTACACGAGACATATTGCTATTAAGCAAGAAGTAGATATACATGAGGCTATAGAAAAATATATGTAAAGTACGCATTTACGCGTTCAAGTCAGACCTGGACCAAGAATCATGTGTTTTTTCATCCACTAAGTAACGACTTTATAACTAAAAATCCATGATTTGATATTATACATATAATAGGGCCATATTTTTGCATTTCCAAACATTTGTACACATGTTATATACAATTTCTGTATTTTTTTTGGACCCTTGTGTACGTATGGAAATGTATTTTGAAGCAATGAGATTTGTAAGTATATTGCTTGATTTTAGCAAAAATGAAATGTATACAGGGGTATTTTAATAAGGGGCATGCACGCACGTGATGCTTGGTTTTAATGAATAGTGCACTCCCTGAGTGGTCAACATAATTGAAGAGACCTATATGACCATTTAATATGCAGAAGAATCCTCACTTGATAATATAATATATTCACATGAGCTCCAAAAATTATAAGGAAAGTGGCTACACCCTCCATTTGGATTTCCTAACAATCTTGTACTAATTATTTGCTTCATATCCTAGGAGAAGTGGGCTAGTAACCGTTTTAGACCAAACACAAATCCACCACATACATAGATAACAAGTTCCCAAACTACAAAATCCTATACAATAACACAAATACCACCGTCCCTGGAAGAAACCATCAATACAATACAAAAGAGTCTCCGCGAGGAGGAGTACTAGCCATTATTTACAAAAACTTCACACCCCTGAGAACATAATCAAAATCCCCATTCCAACCCGCATCTCGCTTTACCTACAAGTTTTCAAAATATCCAACAAACCGTTTAACATCATTCGTCATTATAAATCTATATATGCCATGATCACACCCACACGACCTAAATCTCATACCTGAAATGATTACCCAAATTAACATCCTCATCAAGCATCACCCATCATACAAAGCCATTCTCGCAGGTGACTTTAACAGAGACATCTTCCTACAAGGACATACTCACGAAGGCACACCTCAAGATCCCACCTGCAAAGATAGAGAATGTGCACGATGTATGCAAACCCTAACTTTACACCCCATCCAAAATATTGAAACCCTCTCCTAATATCTCCAAGTCCAACTAATTACATGTTGATATCTTTCAAGGGATTTCTAAAAAGTGAATTTGATTGCATAGTTCTCATTTAGTGTTCAGCCTCCCCTTGAGTGTTGAATACATCACCATCTGTCAATCAACTGTCTATTCATCAGCCAGAAAGCTTGTATTGATATTCTAATCGCTTTTGTAGCTTCTAGAATCAAGGTATTTTACTTGGGCACATTTTGGGGATCATGTTTGTAGGTTAACCTTAGTGCAATTGCATTTTTGTTTTCGGAGTTGGTGCAATACAATCAAGGCCAAGTTGAGAATATTGCTAAACTTGAACACATGTGAGGCTACATTTTTCTTGAGCCTTGAAAGTCATACTTGTGGCTCTAATTTTGACACAACTTCATTGCGTTACTGACTACCAACAACATCATTGTGTGCAATGTTGATGACCTATCCATTTTTAGATTCAATAGTTTCAAGTGATAGAGTGAATCAATAAAAAAAATTCCCATATTGGACAAACAATGGTTATAATAGCAGCAGGGACGAAGCAAATTCCCTAGAAATGAAACTAATTCTTTGGCATTCAATGTTTGCATGCCATCATACAACAAAACTTATGCAATTGATCTTCCAACCCGATGATTTTCCCACTGTAGAGCTGGTAGAAGATGTTTCAAAGTGCATGAAGAACCTAGAATCCTTGTACACCTTGAAAAATTGAGACATGCAAGGCCGAGAATGGTGTAGACGTGTGGAAGGCTGGAGGTCCATTGGGCAAGGAACAATAATTTTCAATAGCTACCCTTACTTGGCTCTTAGCTAGTTGACTTTGTCGAGTTTATTGACCGGGTAGTGCGACCTCCAAACAAGTCAGGGATGGCATTTGGTCAACTAATTTTTTTAACCCTTGAGTTAATTAATGTGACCAACTAGGCAATGCGGTTACATCCTGAGAAGGTATACTTAATGCAACTCATCACGAGGCTTGCCCGCCCGCGGCCCCACCTCGCCTTGGTGGCAAGCACCATCCCCTACCCCACACCACATAGGACCACTGAGGCCCTTGAATGAACCTTGGTGGATCGACAGTCCTGATACACCATGCCCGTGACCATAGAAGGCCCATTCACAGCGCCTCAATGATGAGGGTGTACAATGAAGATGTTTCAAGCCTGCCAGATCTTTGAACATATGCACATGTTGTACACTCCAAAACATGATACATGTAGAACTTTTTGAATTTGAGTAGGATGGTCTCTAAGTAAAAGGAGTGAGGATTTTATCCTGAACTCCGGTTGAATTTACTACTAAATAACAATGGAGGTGACTGAAGGGTTGATCACACTGACGAATTCAGACACCATTTGTCAACATCTCTGACTGTAATAGTGTGAAAAGTGGTGGGCCAACATCTATATCTGAACATAATCCCCAACAATTTCACGGTTGGAACTGGGCAGAAAGTTTGGTGTGATGGGGGCATGAGGCAGGCACCGAACCAATTGCTCTTCTCTGAGTTGCTCAAAAACTGCTCAAATATTCTAAGTCACAGAATTGGGTCAAAAATAACCATGGATCATCATGTGGTATGTCATTTGGGAATGTTGAGCCAACCGTAGAAGATGAAGTAACTGTATTTGGCAAATAGAACTCTTACCTTCAGCATGAATCATGGGAGTTCTACAAATCTATGTGACTTCCCTTCACTGCATTCTGGTCGTCACGGAATCTGCCACTTTCAGGTTGCGAGTTCGCACAAACTTCTTGCTAGCTTCATGATGCAACTCTTGCTCCTTCTCCATGTCACTCCACACTCGGCAATGTAGTAATCTTCGTCCGAGGAGGAGGATTTCAAGGGCAGGAACAGCATCCCTTCAACTGATACACCACTCGCACACGGTTTTCGAAACATCAAGGACCCTCCTGCAAGTTGGGGAGCCACCTTTTTGTGCACTTAAAGACGTCGGACGACCGAGAACGTTCCACGTCCACTAACGGTGTTCTACATGGTCGTCGATCGTTTTAAAATGTCCAACCACTCGCAAGACACAATTAAGGCAGAAGTCCAAGTTATCTTCCTCCTCACAAATCCCGGCTTGCGATTGGTCACAACCTTATTTGTTTCTCATCCTCGTGTGTGAGTCACGACTTTCTACCGGAACACTTCACCTTACCATGGACGTTTTGGAACCTTTGACATCGCTGGAACTTTTTGCACTTGCACACGCGAGGCTACTTCTGGAAGATGGTCATGACACCCATATACTCAATTCCCACTTCCGTAGGGTAGGATGAGGATGTGAAGGATTTGGTCATGGTTAACACTAACCCCACATTTGCTCCAGCGCCCGCAAATTCCGTCGATGAAGAAGTACAATTCCTACTATCAACATGATGGGAGTTCTACAAATCTATGTGACTTCCATTGCTCTCATTTTGGTCGTTACTGAATCTGCCCCTCTCAGACCTCGAGTTGGCAGCAAATTTCATGCTAGCCTCATGCAACCCTTTTTCCTTCTCCATGTCGGTCCACTCTGAAGCGTAGTAATCTTCCTCGGAGGAGGATTTCAAGGGCGGGAACAACATCCCACCCCACTGAGGGAACCACACCAACAGCACGAGCGCCGTGCAGGAGATGATCATGACACCCATGTACTCAATTCCTACTTCCGTTTGGTAGGACGAAGATGTGAAGAATATGCTCATGGTTAACACCGACCCCACATTCCCTCCCGCGCCCGTGAACCCCGAGATTAAGCCCAGCGACCTTCGAGAGATGAAGGGGATGATGCCAAATGTGGCACCGCAAGCAGCTTGCACGAAGAAGGAGAAGACGATCATGGTGGCTATGGTGGCACCCAGCCCAGCTGTCTTGCCAAGCACAATGCAGAAGACGCCGCCCAGGGTTTGGATGATCCACAGGCTCCACAGGCGGCCACGCATCCCGAACCGGTGCGCGACCAGGTCGGAGAGCATTCCGCCGAGCGGACGCGAGAAGATGTTCATGAACCCGAACGTCGAGGCGATCATTCCTGCGGTGGACAGGCTGACGTTGAAGCGATCGTAGAAGTACTCGGCGATGATGTTGTCGATGGTGAGTTCCACTCCGAAACAGTAACCGTAGGTGATTAGGAACACCCATGTTCTGTAATTTGTTATGGCGTAGAATAACACCTGCACAAGATCAATCAAAGTCTGTGGTGATTTCATCACAAGTCACCTTCAAGGTTCCTCTTGCCGGTTACATTCAATCCTCAATATGGTTGTCTGGTGAGGTTTATCGAAACTTGATTCATTAGCATATAAAAGAAACAACAACAACAACAACAACAAGAAGAAGGGATCCAAGTCGTGACAAAAATAAAGTATTCTACAATAGCACCAGTACGTCTCTTCCATGCAAAATAGGACGTAACAAACAACAAGGGATCCAGATTATGAAAAAAATTGAAGTATTCGATTTGCTTGCCTGTTGGCAATTTAGGAACTTACTTCACTAGCACTAGCACGTCTCCTCCAAGAAAAATAGATTTAGCAAAGGGAAGGAAAAACAACAACAAGGCTATTTAAGAAAAACGACCAATGCTTGCTAGACGTACTGGTGGTTCTGACACTTAGGAGAAGAATTAACAAACCTTCGGAAAGCTGTCGGAGACTTTAGCGCCTTGTTTCTTCAATTGGGCGTAGTTACCATCGGGAAGATCTTGCCCAAAAATCAACACTAGCAATCCCATAATGGTATGCAATGCTCCAGGCAAGAAGAATGCCAGTCTCCACGCTGTGAAATCTGTGGCTTTGAAGCTGCCAAGATAAGTTAGAGCAGGACAGGAATTTTTGTAATGAGGCATCACAAGCATGCACACATAAAATCAGACTTATTCTCGCATCCCCAAAATCAACACTAGGAATCCCATGATGGTATGGTACGCAATGCTCCAGGCAAGAAAAATGCAAGTCTACACGCTGTGAGTTCTATGGCTTTGAAGCTAGGGATATGCTAGAGTTTATTGTGTATTGAGTCATCACAATCATTCGCACATGAATTCAGACTTATTCTGGCATCCAGAAGAATCTTGCAACACATCGATGGATCACACGAAATTGCAAAAGATTCAAAGAGACAAACCTGTTGCGGATCAATGCATAAACGAGAGGCATGATAATTTGAGTAGCGCCACCGCCAACGTTGCCCCAACCTGCAGCAACACCATTTGCAGTGCCTACAATTTTGCTGCTAAACATGGAGCTCATCCAGAACTGACACGACACGAACGTCGCTAGGGAGAAGCCGATGAAGAATCGAACGATGATGAAACCCGACACGGTTGACACTGAGGCCATCGAGTAAACAGCTGGCGCAACGATCATGATGAGGAAAGCACATCCGTATCGGGCTCCCACAAGATCACAAACAGTGCCCATTACAAGACGGGAAAAAATTGAGCCTGCCACCAGATTACACATGTTTTGCATTCGTCAGTAATTAGTCTTGGAATCTTTTCCATCAAATCCTAAACCCTTAAACCCTTAACCATTTTAGCAACTGATGATCACTATATATATGCTGAAGATTGACTTGTCATTGATATTGCGTATACAGTCTCTGCTCTGGGTCGAAGTTAACCAACGAGCTGTGCAAAAAACTGCAACATCATCTGAAACTGATGAAAGCATCAGGAACTAAATCACCACATGAATTGAACAAACATATCAAACCCCTAGCTGTGCATAGCTCATACTCATACTCACACCACTAGGCTTTGAGGTTTGTGTAAAGAATTCAACAACTACAGCATCATTTCAAACATGAGGTGCTAAATCACCATATGAAATGAAGTAAGACAATATAAGTCTAGGTGTGCATAACTCATAAGCACGGCACTGGGATTAGTGTTTTATGTGAAGAATTCAACAACTACAACATCATCTAAAAAAGATGAAAACATGAGGAACTATATTACCACCTGAACTGAGGAAACATAACAAAAGTCTAGCTGTGCATTAAGCACAATCACGGCCTTGGACTTGGAGTTATATGTGAAAAATTCATCGCCATTACAACATCATCTCAAACCGAGAAAACAGGAAGCACTAAATCACCTTATGCAAAGAGGGGACATAACAACTGGGCTTGGAGTTTTATATGAACAATTCATCAACGCTACAACATCATCTCAAACCGACGAAAACATGAGCCACTAAATCACCACATGGAATGAGCGAACATAACACCGAAACCCTAGCCGTGAAAGAATCATCTCACCGAAACCCTAGCCGTGCAAGAATCATCTCACCAGTGACTGAAGCAATAGCAGCATGCCCAATGTCACTTCTGTTGAGATTCAGATTGTCGCGAATGACGGGCATGAGAGGGGCGACCGCAAAACTGGACAGGAAACAGGTGAAGAAGGAAATCCATGACAGATGGAAACTGCGCATGTGCGGTGCTGCAAAGCTGTAAACTCGGACAGTCTTGGCCTTGTGCTCAGAATCTACTGGGATGAAAAATGTCACTGCCTCCGACGTCGTCGCTTTGGCCTGAGGAAATGACAATTCGAATACGGGCCTCTCCTCGTCGCCGTCCTCCTCCGCAACGACATCGTGCATAGAAGTGTCGCTCACCTTTGGTGTTCCCCAATCTGAGAACCTTTTCGTCCTCCATTGTGGGAAACACCCATTACCCATCCACCTTCTAAGGAGTTTTTTTTGGTTCCTTCCTTCACATGCTGATTGTCAACTTTGGGAGGACAATCAGCCTCCACAGGAAGAAAGATGGTCAGCTACTATACATCTTCTCCGGTGTGATAAATTCCGACACCGAACAACTCCAATACGCTCCCCTCTTTTGAAGAACATACTGCAATCACAAATTGTAACATAGATCATCGGGTGCCAGGACCAGAAACCTACGCGTGCCTCAAAATTGGACACGAACATTCATAATTCTTCCCCAAATTCCTGCCACTAGTCCAATTGGGTCAGGAAGGTTGAATAAGGTCAAAATGTTTGTTCTCTTTGGTGTCACTCACTTTCCCAGAGCCGGTGAGGTTGGAAGAAATTAACAAAAAAGCTCCAATAGAACTTTCTTCGTGTTGAGAACTCAATGTTTATCGATGACGACTCCCGGAAACCCTAAATTGAAGCAACTTGGCATCGAATTTGTAAATAACAAAAAACTAGGACGCAATGGTTGGAAGCAAGCTTCCTACCATGTTCGTAGAGTGACGGAGGAATAAAGTACATTCGCATTAGATTTCTTTCTCCCAAGAGACAAGAACATCAGAGAATGTGCAATTTGACAAACAATCGTTAAGAAGAAGAAAAATAAGGTCGCTATACCTCCCACTCTTAAAGGTGAAATTGCCATTCTCTCCTGCCAAATCCCTCGTGGCATTGACTCAGATTCTGTCTGCTTGCTCCCAGCCTGTGTGTGGTAGCGATCGATTCCTTCACAGGAGGAACCCAAATGGAAAAATGACGTACAACTGGAATAGCACACCATCACTGACAATTATTGTGAAGAGCTCTGAACTTTGAAGCAGTGTGGAAGCTGTCGCAATTTCGTGCTCCCTCTGTTCTGGCTATAGGCTATCTACCAAGACATAGCTTTAAACCTCATCACTCCAGCTGCAAGCCCTGCCAAAATCCACCATGATTAGCGGCTAAGTGGGACCCGGGAACTATGGAACTTTTTACTACGTCATTCTTTTCAACCGAGATATTTTAGAGCAGGCTATTTCGTAAGCGATCCAGGATTTCTTGGAAATTTGAGGAAACAAAATGCTGGTCACAAGACACACCCAACTTCAGTCATGACAAGTACTTATTACAAATAGCTTTAACCTTGATCTCCCTGATCTCTTTGTTGTGGGGATTTTGGGGTGATGACATTGGTATCCCCATGAGTAAATTTTGACGATGAAGTATTTACCTTGGCATCTTCCATGATGTTTTCTGATGTGAAAGAAAATTAGCAATTTCTGTTTGTGGAATTTCTGGACTGCGGAAGGAATGGTAAGTTCATGACTCATGAGGTCCGTATTGGCCCCACGTTTATGGGATGCAGCGACACTACACGGCCGTCCTATTCGCCAGGCGTTTCAGCCGGCCTGCCGCAACTTGATAAACTCTCCTTTTCAGTTACCCAATTCCCGGGACCCATGATGTGGGCCCACATGTTACCTACTCTTGTGAATCTTGTGGACAACAGATTCAAGGATTCATTGTCAAAATTAAATCATAACATTGGTGAATACTTAATGGTTGGTGTTTCCTACAGAGACAAACTTACCGCAGTACACAGATCTTAAGGGAATCAAGCATGACAACGTGTATGTTTGCAAGCACACTTCAAATTAGTTAAGAGTATAACATATTGAGGAACACAGACTTAAAACCTACAGAATACGAATGGCGGCGCATGAAGGGAAACTGAGTGCTATCACATTATTTCAATAGGGCTTTCGCACCAACCAATGAGAGGAATAAGAGACATGAGCGGAGATTAAAAAAAATTACTACAAGCTTAAGGTCAAGGAGTGCATAGGAAGAGAGTACTGCAATTGATGCAGCCCCATTTGTATCATTGTTTGAAGAGTTCATCGATGCATGTGGTCGAACGCATGTTAGGTACTAAATGGCTACAAAGATTCCACTATTTTTTGATGATTGGTGAAGGATGCATATAAATTAAAACCGAGCCTATACCGCTCGTCGACCTATGGTTGCCAGATTCCTCAAACTTGAACAGTGCTGATTGTGAGCCTCAGAAACTGGGTCGACCAGAAAATTAGTCATGAATTCATAGTTCGAACGTCTGTACAGATTGTGATTGGTAACATTTCTTGACATGCATAATTTATACCTCGGAGTGGCTTTCCCTAATGGAGTTCAGGCCATCGGTAGTCTGTTCCACGGGAGGAGGATTGCTGTTGCCGGCTCTCTTGCCCCTCTCAGACCGCGAGTTCGCAGCAAACTTCATGCTAGCATCATGCAACCCTCGCTTCTTCTCGTCGTCGCTCCACTCGGAAGCGTAGTAATCTTCCTCGGAGTACATGGAGGCCGGGAATAACATCCCACCCCACTGGGGGAACCACACCAACAACACCAGCGAAGTGCAGCAGATGATCATGATGCCCATGTACTCGATCCCCACTTCCGTGTGGTAGGATGAAGATGTGAAGAATAGGGTTTGGGTTAACACCGCCCCCACATTCCCTCCCGCGCCTGTGAACCCCGAGATCACACCCAACGACCTTCGAGAGATGAAGGGGATGATGCCGAACGTGGCCCCGCAAGCAGCTTGCACGAAGAAGGAGAAGACGATCATGACGGCGATGGCGGCACCTAGCCCAGCGGTCTTGCCCAGCAGAATGCAGAAGACACCGCCAAGTGTTTGGATGATCCACAAGTTCCACAGGCGGCCACGCATCCCGAACCGCACAGCCACCAGGTCAGAGAGCATGCCACCAACTGGGCGGGAGAAGATGTTCATGAACCCGAAGAGGGAGGCTATCAGTCCTGCGGTCGACAGGTTGAGTCCGAATCGGTCGTAGAAGTACTCGGCTACGATGTTGTCGACGGTCAGTTCCACTCCGAAGCAGTAGCCGTAGGTGATCAGGAACACCCATGTTCTATAATTTGTCACGGCGTACAAAAACACCTGCAATGCATGACCAAAATTGTATCAAGGTCGGAAACTTTGTGATTAACCACGTTGCCATTATTATTCATGTGAGGAGCAAGAGGACTTCTCCTACTTAGCAATAGTGGAATCATCACAAGTTTGCAAGCCTTATTAGCCATGTGACCTTGTGATGCTGCACTTTAGTCATGGCGTAGATCACTTATCAATTCTTCCTTCTGCTAAACCTTTCTGGCATTGTCAAATTCTTGTGCCGTTATGAAAGCCCTTTCATCAGCAAATAATTTAACAAGCGATAATCGTCGTCACAACATGATTTGAACAATATACCTTGACGAAGCTGTCTTTGACTTTGATGCCTTCTTTCTTCAACTGCGAGTAGTTGCCATCCGGGAGATCTTGTCCGAAGAACAAAACCATGAGCCCCATGATGGTGTGCATCGCTCCAGGCAGGAAGAACGCGAGCCTCCACGCCGTGAAGTTGGTAGCTTTGAAGCTGTCCCGGATCAATGCATAGACGAGAGGCATGATGAGCTGGGTGGCACCACCACCGAGGTTACCCCAACCCGCTGCAATCCCGTTCGCAGTTCCCACAATCTTGCTGTTGAACATGGAGCTCATCCAGAACTGACATGACACGAACGTCGCCAGGGAGAACCCAATGAAGAAGCGGACGGCGATGAAGCCGCCCACGGTGGACACCGTCGCCATGGAGTACACGGCAGGAGCGATGATCATGATAAGAAAGGCGCATCCGTAGCGGGGTCCCACGAGGTCGCACACAGTTCCCATCAACAGACGGGACAAAATCGAACCTGCCAAAACCGATCGACAACTATGCATCAGAATCAACCGTAGCTCACTTCAGTGTTGGCAATTATATATATATAGTGAACTGGGTGCTTGGATTTCACAAGCTTTTGACATCATCCAAGTTCAAACTCTTGAGAGCTTACCCTAGCAAATCAATCTTAATTGCAACCTCATTGCAACACTTTGAGCGAGCGTCAGGTACATTTTTATAGTAGAGATCAAATTTGCATATTTTCGGAGTTTGGTAAGCCTTGGATATCACAAGCATTCAACCACGGCTCAAACTGTTAATTATAGCTTGTCGACAAAATTAATCCCCAAGCTCTCAATACTTTAAGACACTGGAAAGTGGTCATATGTTTGACCGACGCTAACAAATAAAGGACTAGAATCCATGACAAGCCGAAGAATGCTTCGCATTTCCTTGCAATTTTCGGGAGTTTGGTGTTTGGGTTCCACAAGCTTTGAATGATCATCACACCAAGCTCAAGCTGTTGATGAGTTTGGCTAAATGATCAATCCTCAAGCTCTCATGATTTTTGAGCAAGTGTATGCAAGTGGCCATGCTCGAAGTTGAGATATGATCGAGAGGTATCATGGTGAAGGAGAATCCATGGCCAGCCGAAAAATGGTTGAAAGCCCCGCGAGGTTTTGTATCCCAAAATGAGTCATCATCATTCGACATGTAAACTCATAGAAGCTCAGAATTCTGACAGCAACTAGTACAGGCACTCTGAGAGGATCAGGTCTCAGCTGAATTAGTACCAGACACTGAAGCAACAGCAGCGTGTCCGATGTCGATTTTGTTAAGATCCAAGTTGTCACGGATGATGGGGATGAGTGGGGGCGCCGCGAAAGTGGACAGGAAGCAAGTGAAGAAGGAGATCCAGGAGAGGTGGAAGCTGCGCATGTGGGGTGCTGCGAAGCTGTAGATTCGGATCGTCTTGGCCTTGTGCTCAGAGTCCACCGGGAGAGAGAATTTGGCAGCAGTATCCGTGTCCACAGCTGCCTTGCCGGCCTGGAGCACTGAGAATGCATACACGGGCTCCTTTCCCGTCACTCCGTGCATGGACGTCCCCGGATCCCCCTTCACATTGCCCACGCCCACTCCCGAAGTCGTCTGGTCCGCCATTGTGACAAACTGATCTACACCAGATTCTTCCCCAACGGCCGGGACACAGTAATCTGGAGGATAATCACAGGCAGCAGCACACATAAGAATCACAATGCAGGAATCGTAACGTACATACGTGCAATGGGGCAAAGTCAGAGATCCAGAAACTCTCTAATTTGGAATACAAACTTGAGGCAAGGGGAGGGGACTAGCTATAGAAGGAGAGGAGCAAGAAAGGGTGATCTTCTTGTCCTTGACGCTTGAGGCTTGAGAATGTAACAGAAATGCACAAAAGTAGATTAAGGAGCATCAAGCTGATTCAACTTGCATTTGCCGTTGAGATGTTTCTCCTACAAACAGTCATCTAGCAGACCTGTCCTGGACTTTTCAGATTCACATGCATTTTCAACTGGCATTCAGGTGTATTCGTCGCACACAATTCGAAACTCTGGTGTAATTACCAACACAGCATGAGAGAGAGAGAGAGAGACCCAAAATCTGACAAATTTTCGAACCTTCGAAATTGCCTCGGAGCTAGATATTTTAAAGAAAGCTGCGTTAGCTGACCTTCGGCAATATACACAGGCCTGAAGAAATCAATCCAATGCCGTCCGGATTGTACTACCAAGTTTTTCTAGTGCCCATCTTCTAGAAAACACACTTGTATACTTTAAGTGTAGGTGCAGACTGAAGCAAATTTTGTCGTGGGTCCCTCACTGAAATTCGACACTCAGCTGATCGACGTGACAAGCACAACCACAAGTCCCACCTTTGGGCCCCAAACACCTCGTCTAGTTGCGACGAGTTGGATGGCGCCACCCAATGTCAAAGGGTACCTTGTTAGCTGCCCAGCAGCAGCTTGCAATTGTGTGAGTTGATCGGCGGGGTTCGGAGACTCTCCTTTGCCTCTTGAGCTGTCTGCTTGCTCCCGACCTCCAAGCATCGGGGTGTGGAATAATTAGCTCACTGACGGGTGATCCCACCATTCTTTATTGAAGGCCAGGGCGGTGGGAATTAGGGGGCAGGCAGCTGGGTAGGTGAGCTTAAGTCGGAGCTGTTGCGTTCCTCCGCGTCCGGCCTCACGCATTCAGCTTTCGCCCTAGATTCCACCATAGACTTGCACTTCGAGCTTCGGAGAGAGAGCCCTAATACAACTTGAGGTTTCTTTCTAACTGCTACTCGCTCTCCGCGGCTCCGCGGATGAATTGGCAAGGACCAGTAAGTAGGACCCTCTTGATCCTAACATCATTGTCGCACCTTTCCTACCTCCTTTACATCCACTGACCTAACTAATTAGTTCAGGAGGATGAGAAAGGCCATGCAGAGGAGAGTAAAAGGTGGCTTTAAGGTTACTGAGGCTTTAAAGTAACGCCGGATGCTAAATTACCCCTATCGAGCTCTGTGCGTCTAAGAATCCGCGTCCCCTGGCCCATGTGTCAGTGCCCAAACCACAACTCTCTGGACCTGCTCACGCTGTTGTCCGCACCTTGCCAGACCGGATGGAACCTTGGACGGAGTTAGCTCCAACGATGTTAGTCATCCTTCGAGCCATGGACCCTCTTCCGAGCATTGGGAACGTTCCCTATCTCCTTCCCATCGGTTTTCAACCACATTTGCTAATGTGTTATGCAAACGATATCTGCGGATGTGTTATGCATCAAAATCTCTGGAATGTGTTATACGCCGGTCCCAAATCTACAAATGTGTTATGCACTAAATCCAAATTTACAAATGTGTCATCCGTCATATTCATATTTACGAATGTGTCATGCACTAGATCCAAATTTACAAACGTGTCATGCACCGGATCCATATTTATAAATATGTCATGCGTCATATTCATATTTACAAATATGTCATGCGTCATATTCATATTTACAAATGTGTCATGCACAAGATCTAGATTTACAAATATGTCATGCATCATATTCATATTTACAAATGTGTCATGCGTCATATTCAAATGTGTCATGCACTTGATCTAGATTTGTGAATGTGTCATACATCATATTCAAATTTACAAATGTGCTATGCACTACATCCAGGTCTGCGAATGTGTCATGCACTAGATCCACATTTTGAAAAATGTGTCATGCGCTCAATCCATATTACAAATGTGTTATGCATTTAATCCATATTTACAAAATGTGTTGTGCACCACAAGGGAAGCAAGATGGCATGGCACGCCAAGTGAGTGGATTTGATGGAGTTGTTACTGGTGGTGGGCTTTGCGTTCATCAGCATGCCTTCTGGGAGCATGGCTTTTGGAGTACAATGCATATTTCGCGCCCCTTCCACACTGAAGTGTTTGGCAAATTTTTGTTGTTGCAAGACTTAGGGTTGGGGGAAAGAGGTTCAAGGTTATATGGCCAACTATCTCATTTCCACCCCGCACTTCAGAGAGTCTGCCACCCGTCACCCGTTAGGGTTTTCCGTTATACCATAGCCATTGTAAGCTTTCGTGCTTTCGAGCTCCAATTTCTTCGTTTACTCTTCTAGAGAGTGCCTGCAAACGAAATGGTGGGTTTACTCTGTTTTGTTTTAGGGGGTAGCAGGTATATCTCAGGTCCTAGCAATTCGACTTGGCTCCACCGAATCCTGGTGATTGAAAACGTTTTGTTCAATGCAGAGATGTTTGTTCGGGCAAAGGCCAGCCGAATAAGGTGACAAAAGCAAGCTAGAGCTCCAGTGTCCAAGAGATGTTTGGGCATAATCGGTTGAGATCCTAGTGGTACCAAGTCCAGCCAGTCACATGTTGTGATCGCCCGGTTTTTGTCTAATAAGTTGAGGTGTATCCACAGATTGCTCTAGAATGATCAGTTAGTTTCCTGCATTCTTGAACCTCATATGGTTATTTCTCAAACTCAACCGGTTTGTCTCTAAGTAGCAGCCGGTTCTCCGTTCATATCAGAGCTAGCTAAAACCCACCAACGCTAAAACAAAAATTTCATCTCTAACTGGTTTATTCGATCCATCCTTCTCTGCAGAGTTCAGGGAGGGGATTCACAACCTCATCTGGATATTGGAGATTGAAAGCAGGTTGCAACTAAAACTTAGCAACTACCATTCCTATCAAGTTCAATGTAGGCAGGTGGTCACGCTTAGCTAATGACATAGAACTACCAATGGGAACATAGGGACCAGTGATCAGGGAGATTTTTGGGCACAATCGGACGAGATCCTAGTGTTTGCAAGTCCAACCGGTTACATGTAGACATTCTCTGGTTTTTCTGTATTAAATTGGGGTATATTCTATAGATTCTTTTAAAACGATTGATATTTTTCTTGAAGTCTTTGATCATGTAGAGAAATCAATTTAGGGTCGCAATCATAGTTCCTGACTCCTTGATATTTACAAAATTCAAACATGTTTGGCAAGGGTTTAGGGTGTGATTTGGAACTTTTGAATGATATGGATAAGAAGGGCTCAGTCAACAAAGTTAGTTTGAAACTTTTGCCAGAGGCTCTCCCGGGCCTTGTGGTTCAAGAAGATGACAAAATGATTGGTTGGTTGGGCCGCGCCACTTTTGTATTCACTTGCATTTCCAGCCCAGAGGGATGGCAAGAAGGGGTATGTATCTTAATCCTTTTGATTCCGACTACATCTTCAATAAAATGCGATGAACTTCATCAATATTTGTGGTTTATAGATGATGTTGTGGGTTTACCCTCAATATGTCAGTTAAAACTTATTATGATCTGTAATTATTCTATTTGTATAAATGGTTATTAAGTTCGCAATATGTGTATGTAACAACTTTTTGGGGGTGAAGATGGAAATATGCAAATTTATAAAAGTACTATGACACACAACAGACACGTATGTGCGGTTTTGTATGGAGTATGGTGTTAGAGTGTTATTGGCAATCGAAGACCAATATCAAACATTCTAATAACCGTTACATTTATAAACATATTTATTATAGTCTACAATTTCTTGATAAAAATGGTATTTCATATCATAGGCTCATGAATTTATGCAAATCTTGGAATGGGCGTGGTGTCCTTAAAATGTATCCTACGTGAACACGATCAAACAATTCTGAATTGAAGAGGATTGCATTGAAATTTAGAAAAAATACGAATATACATGTCAAGTCAGCCACCATAAGCGAGGATGACCGTCCAAGAAAAAGACAAAGAAATGCAGGGAAGCTGGACCAACATAAGAGAAAGAAGTCCATTGAAGTTGTTAATAATGCTAATCTTGTGAGGAAATCAGTGGTTACAACGCCAAATATTGCTACAGAAGCATATGTGAGTGAAATTGTTGTAGTTGGGTGTTCGGAAACAAATCCATTTGTATGTCAATCAGGTTGTATGAAAGTATACAAGTCTCGTAATGCATCACACAATATGTCCAAGCTAAATGAAAAAATGTCTCATTTACAATTGAAAATCGGTTCAAATTCGCTCCTCCTCCGATTTTTGTTCCACTCTATGATTTATATGTGTTGATAGCAGAGACGGAAAAAGAATGAATACCGAAGGACTTATTGAACATGCCAGATCATTGCATTGACCATCTAAAGCGTTTGAAGGATAAAAGATTACTTGGTGTTACATTAAGTAATGCTTTTGGGATTGGTTTACTTACAAGAATTTAGAGGTATGATTTTCTTCAATTTTCTTCAATTTTTCATGGCCATTGCTTGTATAGAATGTTGGTTTGTCACAACATGATTAATATGTATGATCTGAAATTAGTTTGAAGTGATGATTTATATTGCAGTAATTATGTTTGATCAAATTCGGATTTGTGCTTTGTATGTGTATACAGTTAGTTTGAAGTGCAGAAGAACGTGACAAATTAGGAGCATCTATTCGATTGTAGCTGAAAGCATTTCAAAATCCTACTATTCCAACTGAAATTATAGATACTAAATTTTTTAGTCTAAAAAAAGATCTTACCTACCGTCTCTCGCTTTCTGTTTATAAAGAGGCTAGGATAAGAGCTTTGGAAGAGTTGGAAGTGATTAAAAAAACACATGTTGAAGATGTTTTGAGAAAATTTGACCTAGAGGAAAAAGAAACTTGGGAGCAGGAAAATTGGGGTTTGTAACCCTTATTTGAAATTTTCTAAAGATGACCACTTGCTCCTTAGAGTCATACGGATACTGAATGACATGAGATGGCAGGAATTCTTAAGGATAATGAACAATATGACTCCCTCACGCTTGAAGGGGATTGTCCGCAGATTGTCGTTGTGCTTAAGTTATTTATGAAAAATATGTATGGTCGCACATAACCTCTAGCACATCCCTCAAGAGGGTTAATTTCAGAGTTTATAATTTCTTTAGTTCGTGATAAAGATTGTTCAATAGCGATCAATGATGCTGTACAAGAATTAGAGAGGTTTGCTTGGATTTATTTCCCGGATTTGATAGGCTCTGAGTGTAAATTGGAATCCTTGAATTTTGATATTGTTGCATTGTTGGATTTTGAATTGATTCAACATGAAGCAATTGCAACAATGATAGAAGCGTTCGTTGGTAGAATTGTACACAGAGCTGTAAGAAACATAATTTGTTTGAAGAAGGATGAGGATTTCGCAGCTATGTGACATGAGTCGAAGACGAGCAGTCAAACCAAAGCCAACGCCGAAGAAGTGAATATTAGACCGAAGAACTGTATTAGCCGTTAATGATATGCACTAAATTTTTTGAAATCTATATTATGTGGTGAGTATTATCCATTGGGTGTTCTGCAAACTAAGTAATTAACTAGATATTATGCAAAATTTTCATGTAGTAAGTGTCACACACTAGATGTCATGCGGTGTGTGAAATGCATCAAGTGTTATACGAAAACTATGTCATGCGTTGGATATCACGCAAATTGTGTCATTCAATTGGTATAATTTAAATTATATTATGCGTTGTGTGTCATGAAAACTATGTTGTAGGCTATGTTTCATGCAAAGCAAACTATGTTGTAAGATGTATGTTATGCAAAGCAAACTGTGTTGTATGCAATGTGTCATGCAAATTGTTTTGTAGGTTGTGTGTCATGCAAAACAAACTATGTTGTAGGTTATGTATCATACAAAGCAAATTGTATTGTAGGTTGTATCATGCAAATTTTGTTGTGCGCTAGGAGTTATGCAAACAAGTTATGCGTTGAATATCATATATGAAATATCATACAGAATATATTCTATATAATTTAAGATAAAGTTTTTCAGATATTCGTAAATTTTTTTCAATTTAGCATAATAAATGTATATTTAATTGTGGGCGTGCGATTACAGATTTTATCGCAACACTTATTAATAAGAGAATATGTCGACGTTGGCTAGTCTATAGTTGAACTATTGCCGATCTCAAATTGTGAGGTTCAAAGGAAATGGGTTGAATGTAGAGATGTTATATTTCTTTTACGCAGAATACAAGTGAAGATTTTTAATGAATCATTGGGAGTGGTTGGAAATGACAAACCTATATCTAGTGACAAATTGCCCCAGCTATTGAGCATAGACATCATTGCGTCTGCATCCATGAATGACAACACCGATGTGGTTCAAGAAGAAAATTCTTCAGCTCTAGAAATTAGCCAACATGAAGAAGTCGCCGAATCTCGGTATGTAAGGGAGGCCTTTTAATTTGTACAAAATATACCATTGTATGTAAAATAATATACTTGTTGATTTAATGATCTCTTTGGATTGATGTAGGTTCGACGCACTTCTAAGTTGGTTGGTCAACGCTACGGGTGATAATCTCTCATCATATATAGACTTTGATAATCGAGGTCTATATTGTTGTTTGTCATATAGACATGTTGTTATTTGCTTAAATCAGACCAAAATAGTCTATCAAACAATTTCATAGATTGGTTTCGAATGTGGTATAATTCACAAGTTGCTGATATTAAATGTAATGTTATGAGTCCTTACACATTACATGTTCTTCTTGGATGGATGGGATCATCAAGAGGTGATGGCAGTGATAGTCTTACTACATGGATAGTGAAGAAATGGAAGGTGAATGTTCTTGAAGTTGACATTTTTTTGTTCCATACTTTGAAAAAAATCATTGGAGTCTTTTTGTCATGAGTTACGAGTGTTTTTTATACGAAGATTTTTTTAGGAATGTCAAGTTTCACGATGACAAGCATATTCATATTTATTTGACGAAGATGTGGGCTACTTAGAAAGAATTTCGCGACGAGCCCAAGGCATGGAAAAATTGTACAAATACAAATATTTAGAAAGATTGTGTAATCTCACAGCAACAATCATTTTTATATGTTATTATTATTTTCAAATAGAGATTAATATGATGATCTAAGTTAGTTGTTTAAGGTGATAACCAACCTTAAGTTTAAGACCGAGTGACTTGGTAGGATGATGTGGTAGGTAGGATTTGAGAAGGATAGAATTTACCGGCGGTGGTCGTTACCTAACCACCTAGGAATTCTAGAAGACCTAACCTTAAAGTTTCCTATTGGTTAGCCGGATAAGGGTTCTATAAGCATTTAACCCAAAAGTCTCATATTAGTTAGCCGCTTAGGAGTTCTAGAAGTCTTTATCCCAAAGGTATTCTATTGGCCGAAGGGGTTAAGGTGGAAGAATATTTAAGGGGTGTTAGAAGGGTGTTGAGGGGAGAAGTTAGCATTTGGAGTTGGTACTTGTATAGACTTGGAGGAGCTTTGAGCATTTTCAGATAGAGAAGTGTTTAGGAAGTTATACTATACTTGAGGGTGTAGAAGTGAGAGATTTAGAATGAATAAGTTGCACTAAGTGCATTATTTGTATTATTACATTGGTTATTAAGTGAGCAGAACTTTGGAGTGAAGGATTTTGTGCATTGTGGATGATTGGCATGTTTGATTAATACGAAAATTTGAAATAATGTTTCTTGTGAGATAGAAGTCTTGAGGTAAAAATTTGGAATCTTCAGTCTTTTGAAAGAAAAACTTGTAAGAAGTTGAAATAAAGGGTGTCTAGAAGCAAACGCAACTAAGAGAACAATGCTAGAAAATATGGAAGTTTTAGAGTTTTATAGCTATGGCTACAAAATTTTGATACTACCTTCAAATCTTACCTATCTATTTTGTGTAAAAATAGGAGGTTGATTGGACTTAAAAGTTAGAAGTTATGAGAGTTTTAGTAATCGGATATTATAACACAGCATTCATGCTAAAAATGTAGAGTTAGTAAATCATGCATAATTTTTTGATTTAATTTTTGTTTGATCTAAATTTTAGTATCTGAACTTTTAGTAAGGTACTCAATAAGTGTACCAAATTTCACTTGAAGGGAGTGAGTTAGTTGAGAGTTATACTATTCTGAAGTATGGTAAGACAACATTGAGAGGAATTTACAACAAAAATGTAGGAAAAGGAAAATGTACTATAAAGATTTTAAACACTACCATAAAAAGAAGCCTCGTGCTTACCGTATAGTGCACAATCTTCTTGACACCGTCAGATATGTGGAAGGTTAGTTATTTGATATTTATAAATATATACTTTATTTATAAATTATACTATTATATTTAATATGTTATAACATGGATTTGATTTGTGATTGGTTACATGACAAGGACCTACAATTTTTTCAAAGCGAAGCTTTTGATGTAAAAAATATGCTTATTTAGATATTTTAAGGTGTTTATACCTAAAAATGCCAAGAAAGCGGTTGGAAGTGGTATGTTGCTTCTGGGAATAAAAAAAAACAACTGACAAAGGGGGGGCCGCACAGGGGGTTGGGTTGAAAAAAATGAGGGGTTTGGGTTGGAATTGAGTTCAACCGGTGGCCGCACAAGGAGAAAAATTTCAACCTAAAGAAAAATTAGGACAAGTGGTCCCCCCCCAATCCTAAAGTTTCTCCACTGTGGTCCCTACATCCGGTTGAAATTTTAACACTAGTTTGCTCAAATAAGCTCAACGGTGGAATTAGTACCGTTGACCTTATTTGGCCAACTTGGGTTGAAATCTCAATCCACATTCAAGGATGTGAATCAAACATACATCCTTCCTATTTTGAGGCGTTTAAGGGGTTAAGGTTTCTTGGTAGACTTCACAAGTTTACACCTTTTGAGTTTAACCCCTAAAGGCCCAAGGGGTTTGGGAAAACCCTTGTGTTATAAATTATGTATTTCATGACAGTTATGAAATTTTGCTCAGATTAGTATGAAGACCTTAATGCCTAAATTAGATCAATGCGGTCAAATTTCTTTAAATAGACACCGTTTATTTTATAGTAAATTAAAGAGACTACAAATTTGAAAATCAATAGAAAATACACTTTATTATAAAATCATTTCTTGTACAATCATTTGGCTTTTTTCACTATTCGATTTATGTATTTTAGGCTCTGCCTGAAAATTTGATGTAGTCCATGATGCTCTCTCTATTCAATGGAGCACTATACATATGATTTTCCATGGTCTCCACTACTTCTCCACCTAAGATGACGCCTTCACTTTTAAGATCATCTGGAATGCCTAAATATGCTTTAATTTCAGTTAAAGTCTTATCTTTGCTCGCAATCAAAAAATTGTAAAAGATTGTACAACACTTACTTACGTCCACTAGAAAATCAACTTTCAATTTAGATTTGCAATTTAACTCTTGGAACCTTTCTTTTAAAATTCCAAACGCTCGTTCTACAACGACACGTGTTTTACTATGATGTGTATTGAACATCACATAATCAGTAGTAAGCCGCATACCCGGATTTGGCTTAAAAGGTGTTATAAGCCATGTTGTTAAAGGATAAGCTTTGTCTGCAATTATATAGGGATGTATGTTTACGTGCGGATTGAAAACATTGGGTGGGCAATTAAGTCCACTTAATTGCCCATTTACAACCATATTGTAAAATTCAGTTTGCCGAAAGTGAGAAGAGTCATGATTTCGTTCTGGAAGTCCAACATGAAGATAAGTGAAGCAACAATTTGCATCCACTACAGCTTGCATGATAATACTATAATGTCTTTTTTTGTTTTTATAATCTTCTCAACGTGATTTATGAGGAGGTCCTTGAATTGATATATGTGTTTCATCCAAAGCTCCAACACAATTAGGCAATCCTTGCAAAGCCTCAAATTCCTTAGCAGTTTCTTTAAGTGTTTGTAAATTTGGCCAATCCACCATGTATGATAGATTATGGTTCACAGCTTCAACGAATTCCCTCAAAATTGAATGAACAGTTGATCGACCTATTCCAAATATGTGGGATACCAACTTCACTCTTGCTCCACTCATTATTTTAAACAATGCGCATGCAACCCTCTTCTCCACACTAATTGACAATCTCCAGTTCGTATTTTGCTTCTGCAAACTTTTTCTAAGCATATTGCACAAATTTGTGAAGGTTTTTTTTTTACAATGAAGCAAATCAAAAAATAAATCAGGAGGATAGTCGTTCATCAAGAAATTGGTGAACCATGTCATACATCTTGGCTTAACATACCAACGATTTGCCCGCTCAAGCAATGGCTTATTCATAAGAATAAGGAGTTGCAAATATTCCATGACTATATGGTTGAAGGTGTCTTCTTAGTCACTGTCGATGTAAAAATTATCCATTAGTAAGTTTTCATCATTATAATGATAAAGAAATAGTTCACGTGATGAAGTTTGTTCCATAATTTGTGGTAAAACTTCATTCAGTTGAAGCAAAAATGTAGAACACGAAGCACTTATTAATGTCAGAGGTATCTTCATTTCTTTTTTTTGTTGAGGAGACATATTCAATATAGGTACTGGAACATGGTACGGCTCATCCAAAGGGTTGAACTCTGTTGTTTGAACTGTACGTGAAACACTTGGTGTTTTATCTTCAATTTCCATGTCATCTACCATACGATGAGCTCCATGTCTTTGATTGTAAATTTGTATTGGAGTTGGTTCATATTCTTTTGGTGGACTATTTGCATTTCTCAATGTGTCAATAGTATCAAGTATAATTCTTCGCTTCATAACTATATCAGATGCTGAGAACCAATGCCGTGAAAACTGCAACCAATAATGACTATGTTATGAAATATAAAATTACAAAAAACATTGTACCGTGTATACATTACAGATTAACTTGTACATGTTGCTATGCATTTTTATTATTTTTTATAGAGAATGTACAAAAGTTATATAGAGCGCTTACAAAATATGGATATCCATCATTTAAGCTGAATTTCAATGAAGCTGATTGGAAAAAAAGTTCTGCAAAATGAAGTACGTACAGTCCGCAATCATACCCATTTATTTGTTGAGGCACCTGGAAACATTATAATTAAGTAAGTTCATTGGTACCACATTGCAAAGTAGAAAAACATTGTAATTTAAGGTTTTTCAAATATTTCACAGTGTTTTAATCACAACGCACACTTACTTACCTCAACTGTAATAAATGGTATACTAGTGATTGCATTCGCCAAATGATCACTTGGCAAGCAATTAATTTCTTCTATATAGTGTTCAATATACCTACAATAAAAAAAATAACTTGTTGATTCCTTGGTACTTACAAATCAATGTTGAGCAAAAAAATGGTTAAGGGGTAATTTGTGGTAAGCAAAAACAAAAAGGGAAGATAACCCAAATCAATGGTCAATAGAAAAATACTTAAGGTAATCCAAATCTTTTTTTAAAAGTCAGATTCAAAGTTGCGCACCTTCACATTGGACCTTCTATGCCTGATGTATGCATTCTTTGTAAAGAATTTAGATGTAAAATGCAAGGGACGCCACCTTCATTGTGTTCTGCACATTTTTCAAAACAACATCTTATTTATATAGAATATTTTCCAAATATTAATGGAATATACTTTAGTTGTATAATATTACTTATGTACATCAAATTTTTTTTTAAATGATTATGTAACGTACGTGTTGGATTTGCAATGACACCAATATTACATATAATGATAAGGCTCCAATGCTCCCTGAAATAGAAACAATGACAAATTTAGTAAAAAGTGAAAACCTTAAAAACTTATAAATATAATTAAAAAAACATGTATAAATAAGTTATTACAAATGGAAGAGACATAAAATATTAAACTCTTTAATAAGAGTACCTTATTTTGTGATGGAATTGCAATTCTTTAATTTGATACCAAAAACAAAAAGAAAGTTATAAAATGTACCTTTGATTAATTGGGATGAAAATATATTGTTTTTCTAACAAATTCACTGTACGAGTCCACCTATGTAGCGATGAATACGACTCCACACTATTTGAGACTTGGACAATTTTTGGGAAAAAGAAGCATGAGAAAATATATATTTTCCTTTTTGTTGTTGAAGGCAACTTGCTTTGCATATACCTACGATGTTTCATACGATTTTAGAAATTAATTAATTAATTAAAAAAACAATATACTTGCATGGAGCTAATGGAAGAAGATTAGTGGTACTTACTGCATATAAAAATCAATGATACAGTCATTGAGTATATTTCTGGTTGCAATCTATGAACATCATCTTGTTTAATTTCAATCTCAAAATTAGTATCTGGTGACTTATAAAATAGTAAAATTGAATTTGATGTTGAAGCCATAGTTGATCAGTGTATCTAATGAAGTCTACTTCATAACAAGGGTGAATCTCTATGTGTATAAAATACATATACAAATTACAATTTTCAAAGGCCCTCTTTACCATATATAATGTATGTCTTTCTTTTGCTTTAAAGTAAAAGCTTTATGTGTGAAAAATAGGAAAGTCTTATAATTATAAGTGCATTTTGAGTTTCATAAAATATATATACATGATGGCATTACATTTTTAGAGAAGTAAATGATAACTATCAGACTTTACGTTTTATTTTATTTTATTTTAAAAAGAAAAAGATAACTATCATAAAGGTATAAATATATCCATAAACATGTTCAATGTATATGTTATTAAACCAATTTGAAAGTGTTATTTTGAGTTCTTAATTTTTTTATTATATTTGAAAACTCCAATTTTTCTATAACCTTTCAATTAGTAAACATGGATAAAGAACCAATAAGTCCTAAAGGTGAAGTACATGTGGATTTAGGGGGGGCCGAAGATACAGAAGAGCATGAGGTAAAAGGACCAAAACAACTTGAAGAAAAAGGAAAAAGATTTGTATGGAATAAACAACAAACTATGGTGTTGATCCAATGCAAAATCCGTGAAGAGAAAGGAGAAAAGGTGGAAACTGGAGATAGTAAATTCAGGAGTCGAAATGAAAAATGGGGTGAAATTATAAGTCACATGAAATCACTTCCAATGTTTATGGGAATTGATGTCACCGTAGACAGACTAGTTAACAAATGGGACAATTTACAGAAGCAGTACAACAAGTTCAAAAGATATATGGATCACACATTAGGGGGTGGAGATCCGTGGCAATTAAATCCGAAAGATTTGAAAAAGGTTGGCTTCCTTCAGGTTTTACCAAAGATATGTATGATGAAATGAATGAATGGTATGGTAAATCATGAAAGTTTCAAGAGAATGTTCATACGCTCGATACGTTGAAGAAGCCTGAACATGTTGATGTTGGAGAAATTTCAAGGCGTGAAAGAAATGAGGACAATGACAAGTCAAAATTAAAAGGGAAATTTGAGACTATAGATGTTGGAGAAGGTATTGAAAGGTCTAAATTGAAGCGAAAAGTTGAAACTACAAATATTGGAGAAGCTTCTAGTGGACGCAAAAAGAAGATTGATCCAAAAGTAGAAGAGACTTTGTATCTTTTAAAACAAAGGAATCAAACACTAAGTGAAAATCTTGAAGCTCAAGCAAGATTTCAAGACACAATGCTTGCAAATCAAAATGAGAGACACCAAAGTTTCATGGATTTAGAGAGAAGACGTTTGGACATTGAAGAGCAAAGGAACAATATAATGGCGACACAAGTTCAAAGTCTTTTAGCTATAGCAAATAATTTGGCGACGTCTTTGGGTGTAATAGTAGATAGTTTGAAAGAAAAACCTTAAACAAATTAGAATTGACAAAGGGATTGCAAGTATTGCATGACCAATTTATATTTACTTTCGATAGCATTTTTATGCACAATATCATGTACTATATCCACACACTAATTTATATTTCCTTTGGATAGTTTGTTGCCAAGTGAATGAGGTCAATTCTTCATCCATTCTTTGTATACTCAACCAATGGCCCTATGCGGCTCATGGTTGAGTTTTTGTTTCAACCGGGTTCAAATCTCAATCCACATTCAATCCAAACTCAACCCAACTCAGGCACAAGCATTTGGGGGGCCCACAAAAAGTTTGGTTGAACACACTCAAACTAGTTGGAAATTCAACCCAACCCGACCCGACCCAACCCGACCCAACAATAATAATATGAATTGTAATTCAACCCAACCCAACCTATCTATTGCGGATATGAATTTTCCTATAATTATAATCTATACTAGGATACCCCACTTTTGTCACTCAATTATAGGCTATCTCATGAAATCTTTCTTAATGCCTCTTTGAAATTAATGGTAATGATTATGTATTATTTGGTCTAATATTGTTTTCATAATAAGAATCCATAAGTCAAGTTTCAATCAGTCATATTGTTTTGCATTTAGCAACTTGTAGGATGGGATGTTTTGTTGTTCTAAAGCTAATTACTTGAATTTTGCGAGCAAAATAAAGGGTGTATATATAATGAAGGTGTAGCTGGCCAAATTGATATCATAGAGCTGAAATCATTTACAATTTGAGTTTAAAAATTAGTGTATTGGAAATTTTATTATATGTTACAGATTTATTGGAAAAAATATAATCAATAGTGATTTATCATAATTTTATATTAGACAAAATTGGTCTGAAAAGTTGGAATTTTTTTTTAATATTTCATAGGAAAAAACTAATAGAAAGAGTATGCAACTATGGTTGTAATTTCCAATGACCAAGGCTTTTAATTCTTTATATTATTTCAGTTGTAATTGTAGGATATGTAACAACTGTCGAAGTTTTGGACTTCAAGATTGATACAAACTTAAAACATTAATGGTAATGATCATGTATACACACAAATATCACTAAGGTTTAAACATTTAGTATATCACAATGCAAGTATAATTATGCTCGATTTCAATGAATGCTAATATATCATGCATAATGTCCAATATGTCATGCATAATGTCTAATATGTCATGCATAATATCTAATATGTCATGCATAATTTCTAATGTGTCATGCACAATTTCCAATCTGTCATGCTAATATATCAAACCAATGTGTCATGTCAATATGGGATAGCAAATTTGTCATGCAAAATATATCATATATCACTATTTTTTTATTTATAACATATTTTACAATAAATAAATCTAAATTGATTTATTCCCTGTCAAGCTCTAATACAAAATTTACTCTCTTCCGTAAGCATTATGCTTCTTGGATGGACCTCTAGAAGATCTTTCAAGAAATTTTTTATGTTTTTTCAATGAACGGTCACCATCACATGCATGAAATAACGTGGTGTTATTTTTTTTTCTGAAATATCACCACACCTCTTGCAATTAAGTTTTTTTTGTTTTCCCTTTATATGTTTCAAGTTAGCGACTAAATGTTCTTGTAAACCAGGATACTCAATCGCGGTTTGGACAAGAGATTCATATAACAGTATCACTGTTTTTTTTAATTTTGTCACCAAATGTGTTTTGTATGTCTTGTGAAAACTCGAGAGAAGAAGCTGCATCTCTAAGATTTCAATCAGACAAAGAAACTTTCAACAACAAATCAAGTCGATATGTTTGACCAACCGGATTTCCTACTTGACCAACTTGACTAACTTCACCAGAAATGTTGATGACATCTTCAATATTATGCTCTTCAGATGTTTACAGATTTGCAAAACATTGAAACAATGGAAGTGTTCTTTGTGTTCCATGCTCCGTGCCAGCGTGTCGGACAATGATCCCATCTTTAATTTCAAGGTGCAACATTTTAAACACTTTCATAGTATGCTTACAAATCATTCATTGGGCAGCAATAGGACAGTTGCACTGTGCCCACCCTAAATTGGGGGAATAGATGGTCCATACCTTAGGACGATTATTGACCGAGCCGACATATACAACGTCGTCATCAATGCATATTAGAACGTTGGAATCTCGTATGGCATCGGCTCGGATGATAGCTAAAGCGACAATGCCCTCTTGGTTGCGATTGCGAATGAATCCAAAGGCCTTATATTGAACGCCGTACCAATAATGGGTGACCACCTCTCTAGTAAGATGGTAAATCAACCAATCCATACGGCGGCCACTGAAACATTCTTTAGCAGATTCCAATATACTCTTCAAATTCGAGTGATATGACTTGATTGCAGCATTTGTGTTATGCCCAGCGTGTGGAATGTTGCGACTGCCGGTACACCACATGGAAATTTTATCCATCCAAACGTCATTCATGTATTTCATGAATGTCATTGCTTTTGGATGATTGCGTTATATATCACGGAGTTGGTCATGTGCCCATAACACCAGATCATAATCAATGGGACAACCTTTCCTATACATAACAAGTCCAATTTGTTGTAAAACAACAACTCTCTCAACCTTGTCGTTCATTTTTTTGACAACATTTTTTGCCCTTGCTTTTCGCACATGCCATAAGCATAGAAAAATTTGGGCAGATGGCCACACTTTTCTGAAGAAAATATATCAAATTCATAATTAATTATCAAGTATTTTTAAACTACAATGAATTAGACATATGATGGTGTGAAAACCATGACCTTCAACCAATAACACATGCATATAAAAACCTTACAACTAGATATTCATTATATGATTCCACAATAGATGCTTAAGCAATATTGCAACAAATTTTATGTATTTTTTAGAGCTCAATACATGTCAATGTGCAAAATATAAAATGCATAATATATATATATATATATATATCACACTAAATGCATGATACGATGTGTACATATCATAGAATGCACAACAAAGAGGGATATACTTGAGAGTGTTGATTTCGGCTTGTGCACTATCAACAATTATTGATGATGGACTCCATGTCTCGTGAAGACTCTGAACGTTGCAATGCAATGCATCAAGCACATGTCTAAGATCATCTTCACGAGACCGTGATATGACAAAAAATGCTACCGGTATTCCATTCCTCCAATCATCAAATACCATGACTGTATAAAGCAGATACTGCACAACCAATAGACCAATAAAATAATGTTAGAAAGATATTAAACAAATTTCATAATAACATAAATTGTACATGAATTTTTATATTTAAACCTTTGAGATAGCAACATACCCTAGTTTGATTGGTTCCAAACGTCGCGTCGATTGCAATTGCACTGTTATGGCCAAATCATGCCATCATCTGTTGTTACCATTCAGTCTGAATTCCAAGGCTGAATGGGATCTCTTCTTGATTGGTGTTATTAAGATCTAGAAGAGAATGTTCTTGATAAAAAAAAAACACAGAGTTAGGGTTTTCATGTACCCACATCCGTACGTTGATTGGATCTGAAGGATGTTTTTTCTATAATTCTTCAGCTCTCTTCTTGCAGATATTACGTACATCGGAAGGAAGCAAAAAAATATCCCTTGTTACCCGTTCGTTACACTTCGCCAACTCCTTCACATTTTGTTTGTGTTGGCTCATGATTTGAGCCGGAGATAATCCCAAGGCATGCATCTATTCTATGCAAAGTTTCATGTCTTCAAATATATTAGACCCCAATGCATGACGAAAGCCAGCCACTGTGCTTCCATGACATGTCTCCCCATATTTATTTGTATGCTCTATATGCTCATATATGAGCTGACATAATGAGTCATCAAGATAAGGTCTCTTCGCAACAAAACGACGAAGACATCCACGCTTAATGGACATACCTGCTAGAGTTTTTCCAATTCTTTGTATCTTTTGGCCATCTTGCAAGTAACAGGGAAAGCGTCATAGTCAGGGATAATCTTGCGACCTCGCTTGGTTTTAATTTCTGATGATTTCTTTTTACATTTTTTCTGCGTAGATTTTAGGAGCGCTTGCATGTCATGTAGAACACCCCTGTTTTATCCTCTGGTCCAAAGTTGCATCTATATTTGAATACAATAAAGAATGTTAAGCATTGATAATTTGATTGTAGATTTGTCACATGCCATCCTAATTATTGATATCTGCTATTGTCAAGCCTGAATCTCTCAAATTAGAGGTTTGATGTATAGATGGAGGCAACTATTGTAATTGAATGCCTTTTTTACACACAAACATTAGAATGAATAGGCGATGGTGCATTAATTTGAGAAATGGAGAGGATTGTAATGGATAACATTACTTGGTTGCAATGCTATGACTGTTGGCTCTTGGATTGCTGAGGGAATTTGGAAGATTTGTGTTGATAATTTCTTTGGTAAATTTGCAAGGAAAGAGGTCGTTATTTTGTTCCCCAACTATGAAGTCATGAAGCCTCTCCCAAGGTATGACTGCATATTTGATGGTGTTGTAACGACCATTTCCAGACAAAACTTGTTGAGTCCACTGGAGGTCCTCAAAGGCAAATGGGCATGTCGGTGGATATTGAGTCGATTCTTGTAATCTCTTTATCAAATATGCATATACAATTTGGAAATCCATCAAATAAGCTTTGGCAACCTATTTCCAACCATCTCTTTGTAATCTATGTTGCAACCACAAAATCCAACAAATGAATATGAAATGTGTAGGTGGGTATATTCTATTAGATCAATAAGTTTGTGTCATTAAACCAACCACATTAACTAACCGATTAGAGACACATAGGACTCATTGATGATGATCCAAGCAAAGAAGTACATAACAATTTTGGATCTACCCTTGATATGAACAATAAATTGTAGTGAATCAACCTAATTATCAGATGTAGCAAATGTCATAAGACTACATCATCTACCAGTACATAATCAAATCAAATATGAAAAAAAATACTCATACTAAACCTACAAACCATGTATATGTAATACGGGACAAAAGAAGTGAGAGCACTAAGCTATGAAATATTTGCATCATAGGCTAAAAGAGGAAGATCGCTTCATTACAAGCATTATTTGTACGAAATAGTTGTTGGTACTAATAAGAATGGATCTGTTAATTTTGTTGCACAACACATTTGTAGATCTGGTACATAACACGTTTATGGATTTGGATCTGGTGTACAAGACATTTGTAAATCTGGATCTAGTGCACAACACATTTGTAAATCTAGTTCTAGTGCACAACACATTTGTAAATCTAGTTCTAGTGCACAACATATATATATAATTTGGATGTGGTGCACAACACATTTGTAAATCTAGACCTAGTGCACGATACATCTATAAATATGGATTTGGTGCATGACACATGACACATTTTTCAAAATGTGGATCTAGTGCATGACACATTTGCAGACCTGGATGTAGTGCATAGCACATTTGTAAATTTCAATATGATGTATGGCACATTCACAAATATGGATCAAGTGCATGACACATTTGAATATGACGCATGACACATTTGTAAATATGAATATGATGCATGACATATTTGTAAATCTGGATCTTGTGCATGACACATTTGTAAATATGAATATGACGCATGACATATTTATAAATATGGATCCGGTGCATGACACGTTTGTAAATTTGGATCTAGTGCATGACACATTCGTAAATATGAATATGACGGATGACACATTTGTAAATTTGGATTTAGTGCATAATACATTTGTAGATTTGGGACCGGCGTATAACACATTCCAAAGATTTTGATGCATAATACATCCGCAGATATCGTTTGCATAACACATTAGCAAATGTGGTTGAAAACCGATGGGAAGGAGATAGGGAACGTTCCCAATGCTCGGAAGAGGGTCCATGGCTCGAAGGATGACTAACGTCGTTGGAGCTAACTCCGTCCAAGGTTCCATCTGGTCTGGCAAGGTGCGGGCAACAACGTGGGCAGGTCTAGAAAGTTATGGTTTGGGCACTAACACGTGGGCCAGGGGACGCGGATTCTTAGGCGCACAGAGCTCGATAGGGGTTCTTTAGCATCCGGCTAAAGTAACACCTTCGCTTTGGTGACCTATTTTTAAAAGTTGTCAACACATGAGTGCAACGGTGCCATCTAGTACATCATTGTTAGAATCGGTTCATCGTATGCAGCATTAAGTATAGAATTACACCACTTTGGTCATTCATAACAGTGGTGTAGGAAGTATGCAAGAACGCTTTTAGAAAAACACCAATAATCGCAACCCTTGCTAGGTGCCCTTAACTATCTTGACCGTTTCTCAATTCTAGGAAGGGTCATAAGCGCCGATCCTTCACATTCCACCCATGTGAATGATTAGCCCTTGGACTTCCAAGCTTATAAGTGGGTGACCAACCCTCCTACACTTTCATTCGGGACTCTCCCCTTAGTCGGTAGCCAATGATTAGATGTGGACTTCCATCCATGGAAGTTCAATCTTTAGTTGATCAGTGCGTTGCCGGAGCAACACTACAACAACCCGAACCATACTAGGCAACTATGCCCCCACCCTGGACCAACGCCCATGGAGGTTGTGTTGTTCGGCCTCGGGTGGGTTCGGTCGGCCATGCCACCTCACCCCTATAAGCCTCTAGGAGTTTTGGCAGGGCCCCTATCCCACCGTCAAGTAACCTTTTGTCTCTCTCTCTCAAGAGTTGGGGCCAAGTAGACATTTTCCCTTAGCCCCTGGGGTTCGAAGCCCCCAACAGCTTCATACCTTCATAACTTTGTTATATGATCTCTGCTTCTATCAAGCAACCACTCCATCGACATCTACTTGTTGCATAGATGCCAATAGACTCCTCACTTGTTGCATTCAGGCAAGTATTGAGGAAGTTATGGTTATTCTAACCTTGGGAGTCTCGGGCGTCACTCCCAGGCCACTGTTGTCCCAGGGCGTTGTCCCCCCCCCCCCCCCGGTGTCTCAACCCCTCTTTAGGGACCCCAACCCGGTTGTCCTGCAAAACCAACTCTGAAAGAACCACAACATGGTTGTTAAGCATAACTAGCTCTAGAGGAACACCATTATGGTTGTCCTGCAAAACAAGCTCTGGAGGAACACCATTCCGGCCATCCTGTAGAACCGGCTCTAGAGGAACACCATCATGGTTGTCCTGCACAACCAAATCTACAAGAACATCCTAAAGCATGTCCTCCAAAACAAGCTGTCAAGAGACATTGCATCCCCAGTTCTCGAAGAACGCGTGTCGGGGGGCGCGTCATCCCTCAACGTCCATCCGTTTGTGACCGGTTGGACCCGTCACATCCCCGCGAACGGGCAGCCCTAGAAATTCCATCCAGATGCCCCCCTAGAAGTTGGGGGGGGGGGGGAGGCGAAACTTAATGTCCTCCGACTTTAAGGAGCAGTCCGCAGCTCCCCTCAAGAATCAAGGAAAGGAAGGTTTGTCAAGCTTTGGAGTACGTGGTGAAATCTTAGCCCTTCATGGAGATTAATGGGGTAGCTAACTTTGGAGTTTCTCATACTTACCCTTCACTTGCCCTCAATTGTTGGAGGGCTGGTCATCGTTCATAAATGTTTGTTGAGTTAGCAACGAATGAGGAGAACTGGCCGCTAGTTGCAAATGAACCAGTTGAGTTTAAGAGATAAGCGGTTGGAGTTCAAGGCTTCAGGAACATTACCCACCAGTTTAGAGGAATTTATGGAATATACCTCAAATGATTAAAGAAAACCCGAAAGATGTCAATATGTAACCGGTTGGACTTGGACACACTGGGATCTCTCGACCAGTTATGCTCAAAATCCTCCCTAGACATTGTTGAGTAGTGTGTGTTACTCCTCCCCTAAAAGTGGAATATGTGTGTGTGATAAAACAAATTCATGGGGGTAGGTGATGGGGAGAGGGTTAGGAATAAGTTGTTAAGGCTATCTGTAAAGATGTGGGTATCTGTTTGGGTGGTTCATATGGTTTTGATAGCGATGCGTATTGCATTAAGCTATGTTCTGAGGATATTTTGGTAGCCTGGTAGTCTTTTTGATATCCGGGTATTGTTATTGGGGCTGTATATTCCAGATCATGTCGTGTTGCCTTCTATTTGGCCTTTCGAGTTTTTGGAAGGTGGGATGAATGATCCGTCTGTGTATATGCATTGTTGTGGATGAAATTTAAGTGGATGAATGTGGTTGTATTTTGTGGGTAGGGGTGTTGTATTGGTATTCTTGGGAGGGGAATTAGTTTTGGGGGCATATAACCATGTTTTGGAGAATTTAACCTTGTGGTGTGTTGTTGTAGGTGGGAAGGGGTGGGTGTCTATGTGTGTGTTTAGTTTTCTTTTAAAAACATTTTGTAGTTCTTGCGGAGTTTGTAATTTTGTTGTTGGGTGTGATTGGTTGTGTACACAAATTATTGATGTGAGGGTTGGTTTTATGTATTGGTAGTATTTTGGCCATTCCGGTGTGGGGTTATATTGTGGAGTATGCGGGCTCCAATATACCACATTGGTGTCTTGGCTTACCAAACCTCGTTCATGTATCTCATGAACATAGTTGTCATTGGACGAGTGTTGGATATCTTGTCAAGTTGGGTAAGGGCCCAGTCAACCGAATCATCATCAACATTGCATTTATATATATATATATATGTGATGTCACCAAGCATTTGAAGAACAATGGTGCGTTCCCCAACGTTGGATATTTTTTTTTCACGGCATTCTTTGCCCATGCCTTCATAACATGCCATAAGCACAAAATATCCTAACATCAGGCCACACCATGTTGCACAGGCACCACACAACAAAAGGGGATGTGAAATGGAGGTCAGTAACTAAAGAATTGTTTTATCTCACACCAAGATTGGTTGTATGATATTGAAGGATTGTTCTATCACTCTGAAAGACATAAATTTCGATGTGAAAATACAAATGTCTCATTGAAGAACAAATACAAATTAACTTACCTTAATGTATTAATTTCAGCCTAAACATTGTCAAGGATAATAGAGGATAAATTCAAGTCATAATTGATTATTTGAACCATGTGATGTAGAGCCAGAAGTATTGGGCAGAGGTTTTGTTCACGTGTCCGCGAAATGACCAAAAAAACCACATGTATGTCATTTCTCCAATTGTCGAACACCATAACCATGTAGAGTGGATATTGTTGAAAACTTGTAGTATCATGGTTAAAACGGGGGTGAATAAGCATGTAAAGACAATGAATGACACAATGACATGATGACACAATTTAAGATAGTGGCATACATAAATGACAATAAATACAAAACCACAAATATGAAGGACATAGATTAATATCCCATCTTAGTTTGGTTGGTGCCAAATGTGGCGTCAATCGATAAAGAGTTGTTGTGGCCGAACTTTGCCATCATCTCTAGTTGCCATTTAGTTTGAATGCCTAGGGTGAAAGGTGAGTCATTTTGTGTTTGGGAATTAAAGTCCATTAGTGAGTGCTCTTGGTAGTTAGACACGTTGTATGGATTCTTAGTTGCCCACATACGGACGATGATGGGATCATATGGATGTTTATCCCACAATTATTCCACCTTCTTACGACAAATGTTCCTAATGTCTGATGGCAACAAAAATATGTCGCGCGTGACCAATTTGTTGGACATGGCCAATTCGTGAACCTCTTTGGTGTGTTGTTGGATGATTTGGACAAATGATAACCCATATGAATGCATTTGAGCAATTTTTAGTTTCATTTCCTTTGATAGTCCAACACTGAGTGCATATCTAAATCCACCGATCATGGTACCATTGTTGTGTTCTCCAACGGCATTTAAGTGTTCTGCATTTTCATAAATTAACAAACACAACGAATAGTCCATGTTAGGTTTTTTTTGCCACAAAACATCGTTGGCACCCTCGCTTGACGGAGTTGCCTGCTAATATCTTGCCAATGCACATTGCCTTTGGACGAGTTGATTTGGTCACTGGGTTAGACTTGTATTCCGGTATGACGTTCTTCCCTCGCTTTTTCTTCTGCAACATCTTCTACTTATTCTTTTTTTGGGTGGAATTTAGTAGAGTTTGCATATTATGTTGGACTTATATTCAAGGCCAAAGTTGCAAATGTATCTAGAATGGCCATGGAAGAATGATATTAATGAATTTTTTTGGTTGTGTGGTATGTGAGTATGATGGGTGTTATTGATTTATGTAGACCCAATTGCATGTAATGGTATATGAAGAACACATATACATATGTAGGCGCCACAACATGGAAAAGATATGCGTTCATGAGTATCTTAATGAAGAATAGCAAGCAACAATTGAAGGACATCCAACTGAGGCACCCTCATAATCTGTAAGTACAATGTACTTCTAATTGTAGATTGTAGGAGGAAATGAATATTAATGATACTTGCATGGTGAGCATATTATAGCAAGTAAAACATGAAGAACAATGGGTGTGGTGCTAATTTCAGAGTAGGCAGTAGGTCAAACCTTAGTACAAGTGTCGGATTGTTTGCTCAAGGTGTTCGCAAGGAGTGTGGCAAGTTAACACGTACAATGTCCTTGGTGAAATTGCAGGGGAAATGAGGATGTTGTTGCTCACCCTTAATGAAATCCATAAGTTTATTCCACAATATGATGGCTAGCATAGAGGTTTTGTGTATCCCTTGTTTGTGCATGACATGGCTAGTCCATACCAAGTCATCCATGACAATAACACCTAGAGGGGGATTTTATACTTTCTCTCTCAACAAGATTAATATTAGATCAACCTACTTTGCACGAGATGTTGCAAGAGCAAATTGAGCGAAGTTGTCATCTGATTCTAGAATGGATTCAAGATGAGACATAGTGCAAGGACAATGGGCGCTCGCCATGTGATGGATATAAGTTTTGGAGCCCATTTCCATGGAGCTGAATGTGATGAGGGAAGAGACCTCTAAACCCTATATCCTTGCAATAAAAGTGAAAGCAGTGATGCAAAACAGAACAATTTCAAAAACTAACTACTTCACATGTTCCTAAAGCTTTGCATTCTTCCAAAAACGCTACAAAGAACTAGAAAATGAAGTGCAAAGAACTAAAAATAAAAAACCAGAGAACAAACGATGAACATAGTGAATTTTGTGCTGCATAACACACACAATGCAAAGAACTATATGTGCTGGGCACGGGGAGGTGATTCCATTGTCAAATTGAACACCACGTGCGAATAAAGTTTGCTACCCCTATATTACATGCCATAGATAATTTTTAAATTTATGATATTTTTTCTACATATACATAACCATTGATGGTATCTTTTGTATATTTTTTTGAAATTTTTAATCATCTTCACTTTTGTAGTAATTTTTTTAGTTCAATTCTATGTCATTCTAGTTAGAAATGGTATGCTTTATTTGAAAAAATCATCAAATTTAGTTACTTTTTATTGATGAAAAAAAAATGTAAAAAATTTGACCCATTTTGGTGATGCTTTATGTAAAAAGTAGGATTTTTTACATGTAAAGTGTTTGCACATGGTTGTTCAACTTTACAATGGAGTGACCTCCCTGTGGCGCTGGGATCGAACAAGGGGTAAACCCTATATTTGTAAATAACGACACGTCCACATTTGCAAGACAATATATGTTCTACAAGATATGTAAAACAATGCATGTAGAACAACGTAAGTGGAAGAATATATGTATGACCATATCTGTAAGACAATGTGCGTACGACAAGGTATGTGGAACCAAATTTGTAGGATTGGATCTGTAGGACAGGACATGCAAGACAAGATCTATGGGACAAAAACTGCATGATTGGATCTATAAGACTGTGGTTTAGATTTATCTTCAACTTGGACGTCTATGGATGTGAAAGTGGTATGAACGGAGAAGTTTTTTCGTTGCTTTTAGGGCTAACGCCACTTTATGGGTAACCCTAACACTTTCATAAGGAATCCCTAGAAGTTTGTTTGGGGGGGGGGACTTAACGTCCTCCTTGGATCTGTAGGACAGGACATGCGAGACAAGATATATGGAACAAATACTGCATGATTGGATCTATAATAAGACTGTGGTTTAGATTTGTCTTCAACTCGGACGTCTATGAACGCGAAAGTGGTGTGAACAGAGAAGTTTTTTCGTTGCTTTTAGGGCTAACGTCACTTTACGGGTAACCCTAACACTTTCATAAGGAATCCCTAGAAGTTTGTTTGGGGGGGGGGGACTTAACGTCCTCCTTGGATCTGTAGGACAGGACATGCGAGACAAGATATATGGAACAAATACTGCATGATTGGATCTATAATAAGACTGTGGTTTAGATTTGTCTTCAACTCGGACGTCTATGAACGCGAAAGTGGTGTGAACAGAGAAGTTTTTTCGTTGCTTTTAGGGCTAACGCCACTTTATGGGTAACCCTAACACTTTCATAAGGAATCCCTAGAAGTTTGTTTGGGGGGGGGGGGACTTAACGTCCTCCTTGGATCTGTAGGACAGGACATGCGAGACAAGATATATGGAACAAATACTGCATGATTGGATCTATAATAAGACTGTGGTTTAGATTTGTCTTCAACTCGGACGTCTATGAACGCGAAAGTGGTGTGAACAGAGAAGTTTTTTCGTTGCTTTTAGGGCTAACGTCACTTTACGGGTAATCCCTAGAAGTTTGTTTGGGGGGGGGGTTAACGTCCTCCTTGGTTTCAGACCCCCTATACCAAACCTCATACTTCGAAGCATACCCACTGTAAACCGGCCTACTATGCACAGTGGATGGGGAGTCATTGGAATTCGAACCCATGACCTGGACCATACTCCCTGTCACCCTAAAAGGAACTGAGTGGCCCACTCTGGAGCTGCCATGTGCTGCATTGCTTCTGTGCTTCCGTCCCTCTCTGATTGTTGTCACAATCCTAAGTTACGCTCTAATCAATTGTGCTGGCCATCATCGGATCGATCCAGCTCGCAGCTCTCAATTCCGGTGGAGTAAATCCGTCGCAACTTTCGGCCGAGCAAATCTTGTTTAAGTTAGGTCGACAACACAATGGTCGTGTGGCTTTGGTGATTGAGTAGTAGCTTTTTCTCCTTTCCAGGCAAGGACATACATGCAGGGATGGAGAGGATGTGTCTCATGCCATCATGGAGCTTTGGAATTCTTGGTTGTTCCGGGTTGCTGTTTGATGTGAGTGTTTCCGGGATGAGTTTTGTGAAGATTTCGGAGTGGTGAGGATATCGGCAACCGTTTTGCTGGAGAATCTGATGAGCTGCTCCATCTCGGTGGTTTTGGTGGACAGGGTAAGTTCGCTGGGAAAGAGTTGGGAAAGGGTTAAGTTGGAAATTGTTTTGATGTGATCTTGCTCAAGTTGGAGATGGATCTGGAATTTTGAATTGGAATGGAAAGAGTTCGGTGAGTGCTGGATGATTTTGTTTCTTGAAGGTTGTTTCTGAGGTTACCATCGAGGTTTCATCAAATTCTGTTTGGGTGGGTAGGAGCCAAGTTTTGGGTATCAGCTTATTGTAGGTAATCTTTCGAAGCTTTTAGACAGCTTACCTGTTGCGGTTGATTTGCTGCGAAATGGCCACAGAGCAATACATAACACTGCTATCCGAAGCAGTTGTGCGGTCTGTTTAATGTTATTTCGGGAAGTTGTGATGGCTATCCGTAGAGCATGTGAAATTGCAGCTACACATGTATGCATTGTGTTTCCTATTTGATACGTGCATCTTCAAAATGGTCCATTACTTGATGTTCTGAACAGGATAATCAAAAACTGTTGCAATTATGTCTCACCCGTCATGTGACTTGCTGGATGTGACCACACTTAACCCTACACCAGAATTTACATATGTCCTTGACTGTGGTTTATGTTACATTTTCTCAAACCTTTGCCGCAGGCAAGACCATTTCTACTGCTCTCAAACTGACCTATCTATCTATAGGTTTCTTGAATTTTGATGCACTTGGCATCTGGTACTGAGACACTCGATTTTGACAGTGCTTGGAATCTGTTTGAGATATTAATTAGGGAAATCACACAAGAATATCAAATGTCTGTAAGATTGTTACATTTTAGGTCGTGAAATCTGTAACTGACACACTCCAATCGAACTAAATAGTGTTAGTAACCTGTGGTAACCTGCCTGGCTTGTGATGCTTGAGACTTTTTAGGCTCTGAATTTAATATATGTGGCCTTGGAATCTAGGCTTATATATCAATTAGTAAAAGCACACAAAGACCATCAGATGTCTGTTAGATTGTTGCATTGCAGTTTGTGAAATCCGTAATTGGCACATTCCAGTCGAATTTAAGTGTGCTAGTAATTTGTGTCTAGCTTCCTGGCCTGTGATGCACATTGAGACGAAACTTTAGGCTTTGAAATCCTTTAGGCTTTAGACTTTGAATTTAGGCTTTGAAGGACTTTAGGCTTTCAATGTAGCCTTGGAATTTGGGTTCAGACATCAACTAGTGAAAGCATACTGACCTACCGATAATGTTTGTAAGAAATTTGCATTGCAGGTCGCGAAACCTTTAGTTTACACACTCCAGTCGAGTTTAACAGTGCTAATACGCTATCTGAGACCTTAGGCTCTGAACTTCAAAGTAGCCTTGGAATTTAGGTTTAGACTTCAATTTGTGAAAGCGCATCAGCCCATCAATAATGTCTGAGATTGTTGCATTACAGGTTGTGAAATATTCTTAATGAGGGTGACTGGATCAGAGAGTATCGTGAAGAGGCTGGAGCAGGGCCAAAGGTCCTTTTCTTTTTCTGCTCAAGTGCGAGGAGTGGTGCAGATTCATGGCTCCATAAAAGGGAGAAGCTGGTTATGAGTGATTTTGTGAGAGGGAGACGCAGCCAAACGACTGTCATCAGCGATGGATGGACAAGGAGGGAGGCAAGGAGCCTACCACGCTCTTCTAAACATTGGCAGCGAAAATGGGTTTGATCCACAACCATACGTCGGGTTGTACGACCAGCGCCTCCCTTGTTGTGGTTGTGGTGTCGGTTGGTTCTCGTTCCTCATTGGTTTCTTCATGCCCTTGGTTTGGTACTATGGTACATACCTTTTTTTTGCACCTCACATTCAGAATGACCCGAGGGAGCGATCCGGCCTCGCCGCATGTGCAATCGCTGCGCTTGTCAACACTGTGGCATACTCAATTGCACTTGTGATCTTGTTAGTGCAACACCAAGGTGCCCTGCTCATGCTTCCTCGTCTGATGGGATGACTCATGAAGCTTACCACAGCTGTTGAACAATTCTTCAGATGGGATGTGAGTGTTCATCGCAGCAGTTTTGACTGGCTTTCAATTTGCACCTGAGGATTCATTTAAGATCCTATGTGCTCAATGCGGGTGGACAGCAGCTGCAGCATTTGTATGCACTGCAAGAGTGATCAAAAGTACTGTGATGTAGTACTGTGATGTGTTACGGATGATAATTTATACGGACAATGGCTGAAGGTGAAGAGAACTAGAGGGGCAATGAATTACAAGGATGGCTGAAGGTGAAGAAGAGAACTACAGGGATGGTGAATTATAAGGATGGCTGAATTTGAAGAGCAGAGAACTATAGGTTTCCCACAATTGGGATTTGCCAAGAATGAGAGAACAAGGAGTGGAGAAGTGGGGACTTTTTCTTGTAGAAGGTTCAGAACAGTAATATTGATCTGCATCTATTATCTGTAGAAACCCTATTGTTTGTAAAGCAACCCATCTGCACATTTGCAGTAATGGAGCTTGTTAATTTTGTTATATAGAGAAATGCTACAATGTCATGACATTCCACACAAGCCATTGCCATCCCAGTAGAGAGAGCTGGCAGAGTTGTTGAAGTGCACCTTTATTGATTCCAAACTACATTTGCTTCTTCATCTGATGGGATGACTACTGGAGTTGTGGAGCAATTTCTTAAGCTGGAATGTGAGTTTTCTGTGCTACAGTTCTGACTGGCTTTCAATTTTCAGCAGAGAAATCAATTTACATCCCATGTGCTCAATGTGGGTAAATGGAAGAAATGGCGTTTGTACCTATCCACTGCAAGAGTGATAAAAAGTACTGGGATATGTTTTGGATGATGAGTTTATAGGGACGATGGCTGAAGGTGAAGAAAAGAACCATAGGTGTCCCACAAACGGGATTTGTCTAGAATGCAAGAATACTCGAACAAGAGACCAAAGAGTTGGAGAAATGGGGACTTTTGTGCACAAGAAGGTGTGGAACAATAATAGTGATTTGCACCAATATTTGCAGAAACCCAGAAACTATTTCAAAGAAAGCATCCCTGTGCACATTTGCGTTTATGGATCACCTTAATCTTGGTAAAACCCATTCCGAACCAGTTAAAGAAATTTAGCATATCTGCAGTTTTCAGGTATTATCTGAGAGTAAATTCTCCATGTAAGAAATAGAAGTAAGAAGCAGTTATGTTTTTCAGATATGTTTTGCAATAACCAATTTATTATGAAATTTTTAAGTAGATATTCTCTTCGACCTATACTTATGATATAGCACATGATTGCCGTAATTGGTAATTGTGGCAACTAAAGATCCTGGTTGTCAATTTAACCACTAACACTTGGCTACATTGGATGTCAACCAAGACATGTCCCTGATTAGAGATTGATATTGTGGTGCATGAAAATGGGTGGTAGTCGGGAATGGATCAGCTACCTTTTAGAGAATTGCTACTATGTAATGGCAAGCTGTCTCTATCCTAGTAGAGACCTGGCCATATTGTGCAAGTACGGTATACCCTTTTTGTTTACTCTTAGAGCTTTTTTGTCTGATGACCTTTTAGCAAAAGGGTCAGCATAACATTCTCTTAACAATGTTAAGGAGTTGGGAATGATGAAACTTGGTTAAATGAATTGGTGGCTTTTGAGATCAGCATCTCCAACTTCGAAGAACGAGCTTGAAGAATGTGCCTACAACTGGAAAATTGAGGTCAAGAGTCTTTCCATAACATAAACCTTCAGAAATAGTTTGATTCAGGTCACTTGCATACGAGAAGAAACACAACAGACCTGTGATACTGTCAGAAAAGCTTCTGGTGCTGGATATGTAATGATAGTCAAGGACATCAGTGAGAACATTAACTTCAAAGATTTAATATCAGCTGACCAGAAATAGGTCAATATCATTGAAACCCATAGATCAACCAAAATTGTATTTTAGAGACCGAAAGCTTTATGGTCATCAGAGCACCTCACCTTTGGAGCATATCCAATTTGTCCATTTGTTGTACACAACAATTGTCGCAACATTCTGCGCGTATCTATCCTACTCCCCACAATTGAATAATCAAAAGGAATGATAAATATCAGGGGTATATTCAATAAAAGACCTATTCATGACTAGCCCATATTGAGCTACAATCCAAGGAATTCCTCTATTATTATTGCTTGGGGGTGGCACCTATGGATGCATGCTGCAAAGCATCCACTAGAGCTTCAACATATGAAGGGGTAGTATGGTCATTAATGAGTGAACTTGACAGCACAATACGGTTGAATCGAGATTTTGGATCAGTCCCCTTAACAACTGTGTATCTGAATTTTGGTGTGGTTGGAGCACTTCCCTCTTGTATGACCTGTTCCTGTGAATCACTTCCCTCTTGCTTTTTTGAGCCTTTCCCATCTTTTGACTTGCTCTGGTTGGACGATTCTCTTTCCCCTTGTTTTGAATGTTTTTGCAAATGGCTGTCGTCTTGCTTCGAGTTTTGTTGTGGAGCAATTCCCTCTTGATTCGATGGGTTTTGTTGCAAAGGTTCACGTAGAATGTGATATAGACTCCCAGGAACATATAACCGACAATTTACCAAGCCATCCTTGTTGGAAGTGCTTGCTGCTGCATTGACTGCAACAGCTGTTGCTGCTACTCCTTCGTCTGACATCTGTGTATTCTTCTCTATTTCAGACAGGGACTCATGGACACCTTCCTTGACTGTTTCCCCAACAGAACACCCCAGAACACAATATCAGTTTCTTGAATGACTTTCACATCCCTAAGGTAGACGTGCCTAACTAGGTTACTTTTTTTTTATCGGACACCTTTATTTGAGTGGTATGTGGTTAGGTGCAACTCCAAGAGAGACCAAAGAGACATTTGTTAAGAAAAAACTAAACTACATGCTCAAATACCATTGTAGACTCGAGAGTCAACATGATTGAAGGAACCTATATAACCATTAAATAAGCATGAGGATTCACTTTGATAATTGATAAGATACTCATGTGAGCTCTAAATATTATGAGGAAAGTGGGTACAACCATAATTAGGATTTGCTAACCATCTTGTACTAATCAGGTGTTTCATATCCCAAGAGAAGTGCGTTAACCGGAAAAAGTAACCATTTAAGACCCATCTAGCTTGCAACAATTCATCACATGTGAGACTTCCAAGTTGTCAGCAGATCAAACCATCCAAATGCCATAAAACTTGAAATTGGATGAAACTTCCAAAAAGATTGTGAAGACAGTAGAGTTGTCTGCAAAGTTCCTCAAAGGACGAAACTAGGAATTTGGTGCCTCTTGAAGGTCAGTTCTATTAAGAGCTTGCTAGAGCATCTTGTGTCAGAGCCTAATTTAAGTTTGTGACTCCTTGGACTTCCTTTTTCAATTCAACAAACTAGAGAGCATTAGGATCTAAAATTGGGTCTGACCCAGGGGACTGGCCACTCAAAATCCTGGATTGGCCTATGCAAGGCTAACTTGGCCCATCTATGAAAGCTCCAAAGCCAGTTTTGTTTATATTCCGACCCCAATCTTTTAGCATGGTACTTTGAGCCTTAAGAAAACTTTGGTGACTGTAGATAAAGTCTCAAACTCGCCTTTAAGCAAAACTCACCTGGAGTTTGACCCAGAGACTTTATAAATAACTAGTCAGTAACCTTATTATGATGTCCCTAAATGACGATACCTCTTTTTGAGGCAGCAGTGAAGAGACCGCCCGCAACTGCAGCTCCAAATGAACGCCAGGAATTCTTAGTCTCTGCAGTATCAGTGGTGTTTACGGTTGTCAGTCTTGAAATCATGGCACCTCCCACCTCCAGAAGTGCACTATATCCACTCTCCTTCGCTTTGGTTATAGTTTCTGGGGTGATTCCCTTACTGAGTCGTTCAGCTGTTTCATTTAGCAAATCCACCACCCTCTTTTGCCGAGTTCCATCCTTGAAGGCTTGACTCCTGTCACCCAAAATTGAAGTGACAGCACATTGGTTCCATACATCTAAAGTCTAAATTATAGAAAACAAAACACCCAGAAATAAGTATCACATAATAGGACAAAACAAGAGAAGACACAGAAATTTAGGGTTCAAATTTAGGATCCCTTAATACTAGAGCTCGAGTTGAGAGCTTGAACTTGCAAATTTTGGGACATTGATACTTGGAGGTGATCATGCAGTACCCTCTCATGCAAGTCGCCATGGAAGCCGGACATGCAAGTCATGCTCCCATGGTGAGTTGCGTGAGAGGGTCCCACCAATGAGAAGACTCTTTTCTTTAAGCTCTCAACCTCTCTATTGTAAGGGGCCCTTACAGAGTATCATAACCTGAGCAGTTTTTTGAGTCATAATCAGGCTTTTCGGTGTTTCAAAATAAAGAAATTGGGCAAGGTATCCTCACTGGAAACCTGCTTCCCAATTGAATTTCCACACAGGTGAGATATAAACGTAAAAAGCAACAAGGTTGCAGTCGTCATAGATATTGGGATAGAACAGACTGTACCATGCTGTCTCTGAGATTTCTGAACGCAAATCCTCCAGTGCTGCAGGACTTGCACGAGCCACCACATCATCCTGTGTTCAAATAAATTTAAAATCTCAGTATCAAGTCAAGTCTCAATACAAATAGAGAATGTGGAGTACAGAAGACCCAACTTCAGAGCCAAGAACCAAGAATCAAAGTATTATACATGGATGTTAGTGAAGATTGCAAACCTGGAGAACAATGTTGTTAATGAAGGAGGAGGATGTCAGGGCAAGATTAAGATCCACACATGGCGGACAACCAAAGCCCCAGCAAGTCACCATGGCAGCAGGAATCTTCAAGGTATTCGACAAAGGTCCAGATGGAGTGGAGCATGTCTCTCGTAGGAGTAGACCCAAAAGGGCAATTGTGCCTGCACCTAGTGAGTGCCCAGCAAGAACTAAACCAAAGTCCTGTCAAAGAAACCCTCAGTACAATTAAAATTTTGACTATCCATATGCTTGGCATACATGCCAGTGCTAAGGTTGAGGCATATAAAACCGATAAAATAAGAGAGTTTGCATCCGTTTAGGAGTAATAACGTGAAATTATTTTTCTTGCAAAGAGAAATTTTTTTTTAAGGAGAATGAATTTTTTTTGATATTTTTTCATGAATATGGAAATTGTTACAAATTTGAAGCAGTAAAGTTTAGGGTAACACACAATCAATCTTTAGGTTAACAATAAGCACTCATCTAAATGCTAATTCTTGGCTATGACAGTTGTTAAATTTCTTTGGAGGGTAATCAATCACAAGCTGCCACCACATAAACTTACCTTTGTTTGCCTAAGGAGAGAAAAAGTGCATTGATGACAACTGCAACCACAGGTACTCTTAATTGCCCAACTTTGATACAAGGTGTAGTTGGGAGTAGTTGAAGTAAATGTAGTTTACTTTCTTTGGCTCTATTTTGTATGTAGTTACTATATGGCACTAAAAGAGGTCTTCAAGGCCAAAGCATGGGAGAGGATTTGTAGGAGGCAAGCACTCCGAGACAAACTTTCTAGTGGAATCCATATATTGTTTGTCTCCACGCCATACAGATTGCACCAATACAAGGAACGATCATTGAGGTTGAATCGACTCTTCAACTACAAGAGTAGTTGAAATGCAAACAAAAAAAATGGTAGTTCTGGTCAAAAGTGGGCCCGAATCACAACCACAACCACTCAAGTAGTCATCTCTTCCTAATTTCAAAATAGCACCTTTCAATGGCATAGTATGTAAACAAAGAGGAAAGAAATGACTCCAATGTTGCCACTGGATTCAAAAAAGGTGTTGCTTTATCTTCACGTTGGTCTAACTCTATGTAAACCCAAAATGGGCATCACGAGAATTAGAGGGCCCATGACGACCTCCTTTCAAAAGGTGAACATCTTGAATGGGCGTGGACAAGCCAGCCTGTACTGCTTGCCCCCAAGTGCCAGCCCATAAATTCCCACATGGTTGATTGAAACTACCTGGCTCACCCAGATACCCGTACTATGGTTGCATGGGCTGCACTGGTAGGCTGCACCGGAGAATCAAAATGTTAGGAAGGTCACCCATCCTAGCACTATTCCGGCCTTTGGCAGCTTAACCTCAAAGTTCCCATGGGATTCAGGTTAAGGACTGGGGCTTAAGCCACCTATCCTAACACTATTCCGGCCTTTGGCAGGTTAACCTCAAAGAACCCATGGGATCCGGGTTAAGGACTTGGGTTCAAGCCACCCATCCTAGCACTATTCCGGCCTTTGGCGGCTTACCCGCAAAAAACCCATGGGTTCCGGATTAAGGACATGGGTTTAAGCCACCCCAAATGGTAACATCTCATTACAACAGGAGAGCAGACACAAATGTCAAGGAAAAGAAATCAATTTACTTTGCAGAAGTATTACAGGTCGCAGGGTATCAGCTCTGTACACACCTATACAATTCTCTTCTCAGAACCATTCCTACTTGCAAAAAAATACAATCTTGTGAATAATTATGCACACTCACAGGGTTTGCATGAAGAACATCGATCAACGTCTGTGCTTCTGTTTCCAGCAACCATTTTGCTGCAGCCAGCATTCCCGAGTGCGCATACCTACACAGAGACAAAGTTGTAACATGCTTGATTAAGACCTACATGACAGACTCGATATTTTCATTAAATGCACAAATTGGCAAGCACACAGAACAGGGTTCATAAGCATTTCATCCAGAAAGTCTCTTCAATTGAAATATAAGAGTAAATTCGGTTGCAGACTTGCCCTCCTTCAAAAGGCTCACTGTGAGGAGTTAAATCTGTAAGAACATCATGGGCTGTATTTGTGCCACGAACACCCATCACCACGCAGCGTCGTTGACGGTGTACTGCAATGAAAAAGGCAGGCTTCATCACTGCTGACTTGTTCACCAACTTCACAACATCCTCCTCCTGTATCTGTCACCATAAAAATTTGATATACTAAGTCTTTGTCCTATTCCCATGTATCTTGATCTGATGTAATCAAGATACATCAGGCGAAAAAACATCAGATAAAGTAACTTTCACCAACAAAGATGTGCCCAAGCAATGTTTACTTCCTACTCTCCTACTTGAACATAGGACCTCATTTTGAATGACTATGAGAGAGGGACTGTAAAGCAATCAAGCATGGGTAACCAAGTACCTTCATTGTTGAGGCTAGTGAAGGTTTATCTGCCAAGTATGCAGCCTGAGCCCAACTCAGCCATTCCAACATGTTATCCAAATCTTTCCTGCAAAGTCTCCAACCTCCTACCCATCAAAATATGTCAAACAGGGAAGAAGTGCGAAGCTGTGATTCACATGAGTGAATTGGGAAAATGAAACAGGGGGCGTAACATAATCATAACCCTAGTGCTGGATAGCATACAAGAGTATAAAATGCTGAAAGTGTGGAGCTGCTACATTTACTTACACATTGCCAACAGGCACGCCTTTTATGGTATCAACAGCTTTTTCCAAAGTATGACGATTCCACACCTTGTAGAGACCAAGTGTGAGATCTGCCATGCCCCAGCTGCTCATGCCTGAGGCACTGTGAAGCACACTCGCTGCCATGGCTGTTAGAATTTGTTCCATCGCCATTGGTGGTACAATGCTCTCCCCTGCCCGGATCCAAAAAACAGTTGAGAGAGAGACAGAGAGAGAGCTGTGTAATGCCAGAAGCTAACCAAAGAAAACTTCACATCAAATATCCTTGTGAGTATCACTGTTCAAACCACACTTACAGATGAAGGTAACCAGTAAGCCATGAAATAAAAATCACAGCGCATATTTAATCCAAAGCTTTTAGAGTTACATACACACAACAACAAACAGATCAAAAAGGAAGCAATCCGGAATTATAACGTATTAAAAAAAAAATCGCAGTTGTGGCAATAGCCAAATGGTGACAAGCCATTTCACCAGGGCCCATGCATCCACAACATTCCCACTGGAGAAAATTCGAGCAAATTGTTGCATGGCATGTGTACTAAGACCTGAATTCATCGACACAAGAAAACCAGGAGAGTAGTAAAGAGATAACCCTGAAGTAAGGAAAACAGAGGCCATGAGGTTTTGTTTATTCGAACAAAACACGCTGTTTTGATAAAAGGGCTTTGACAAGCTCCATCAAACCTAAAACCAACTCATCACTAAATAAATTCCCTTTAAGTTTCAGAAACATCTGATTTCCGAATTACTGCAATTCCTGTGACACTAAACTAATTAGAGAGAGAGAGGGTTTAGGGCTCATCCCAGGGTTTCAGCTACAAATCCCTCCTCTTTTAAACTTGCAAACAGTAACCTGGATAAATCTATTGATGCAGAAATTGCCTCTAAGGTTTTAGGATTTGCACAGCACAATTTCGACATAGCATTTGCTTGCATCGATCGTGGCTTCAGTGTCCGAAACTAAAGCTGCTGCAATTAGCAAAAGAGGATTCTGCCCCGAGTTGACAAAATCCCTGCCACAGTAACCTCAATAAGAAAGAGGGTTAGGGTTCCTCCGAGGGTTTCAGATACCAAGTAGTGCCCTGGACAAATTTATTGATGCAGATTTTGCCTATATTAGGGCCACCTCGCTTGGCCGAAGGGCAACGAAGAATGCTTTCTCTCGCAGGAGGAACCGTGGGTGGATTACCAGCAATACGCGAAGAATTACTATCCATATCTCTAATCTCTCGAAGGCTTGGATAATGTAGAAAATTAGGAAATAGCTGTAATTCCACACATACGAGAACAAACGAAGGTCCCACGCACCATGATTGACGCCTTCGCGGGAAACCTTGTCATCTCCATCCAGAGCCCGGCGCTCACCAGAAACCTTGTCATCTCCATCGTTGCTGTTGCTCTTCTGTTTTGCTTCGGGTATCGACATCCTTTTCAGGTCTGTGTTGGTCTTCTCCTCTGCTGATGGTGCACTCTCTCATCAGAGTACCAAACAGCAGCAGAGAAACTCTCGTTGAAGACCCTCTGTTTTTCTGCGCCTTACCAATCGAATACTCCACTTCACAAATTCAAGAAAATTCTTCCCGAGATCGGGTACAATCGATCCACCAACTGAGTCCTCCTCCTCCAGCTCAAGCCCTATCAGCAACAAGTAAGCTTAACTTATCACCCCCAATTCTTCAAATCCCAATCATGACCCAATCCGACAAAGAATTCGTTAGCCCTCCACGCGGCAAAGTGAGCGTGCTTCCCGGGGCGTCATTGCCGCTGGGATCAAATTGCTGTAGATGTCAGCTTAATTCTGTAAAATTTGGCCACCGCAAGTCGTGCTTGGATACGGAAGATTGAGTCAATGCTCGGCGAATGCAAATTCTCTTCCGAAATCACGATGTCTTTGGGAAATGGCGTGATGATGCTGAGCTACCAATCTTCAGCAGCGACAACGACAAGCACTCCACTGGGTTTCAGAGTGAAAACCCGGAATCCCAAAACCTGGATTCTCCACAGGTTTTGAACACGTGGCAACATGAGAAGCAAAAACCCGAACACACTATCTTCGGGTAATTACGTCCTATCGAGGAAGGTCGGTCCACTTGGGCCTCAGAGTAAGGGTGGGGTTTTTTTTTTAATTGTTTTTTATTGAGACAAAAGCTGTCAGGCCAGTGCCAAAGCACAGGAGGTAGTTGACCATCTGGCACGTTTTCCATCAGGTAGAGAGGAGATTTCACAGCCGGGAATTGAACCACCAACCTCTTCCTTGAGATTTGGGTATCTCTACACCATGAAGACCTCACCGAGGTTAAATTGAAAAGGTAACCAAATACAAGACCCGCAAAGGGGAGAGGCCAACAACGGCCATGACGGGCCAGGCCGATACCTAAGCAACTAATCGACATGGAACTAGCCACCGATGAGGTGGCAAGAAGGGGGGGCGCCAACCCCAAGGTGAGGCAGGTGGGTATCTCTACACCATGATATGGTAGTTTAGGATCGTCTCGGACAAAGGGTGAGTTTCCATGTAGGCCATTTGCCCATTATATTCTAGAAAATAATGTGTCGAAGGTGTTTACATGTAGTTAAGCACAAGTTGTCATCCAACCACATTTTGGTGGTCTACTAAAATGTGAAGGGCCATGGATACGGGCCGCTAAATCTCCATGTGTCTACTAAAAAATCTCTAAGTTACAAGTGCCAATCACGAAAGATTTTGAAGGCCGGTGTTAGAAAGAGAAGGAGGTTTTAACATGAAGGAGAAGATCAATAAGTGGAAGTTAATAAGTGAACCTCAATTTGAGAAGATGAAATTTGCTAGTTGACACATACTAGTCCTACCCCACCATATTCCCTCTACATCTGGACAAGTTTGTCCTTATTCACACTAGAGTGTGGTGGGTGAGCGGTGTGCATGGAAACTCACCCTAACAACCCAAAATCTCAAAAACTTGGGTTTCACACAACTTTTGGAAACGTGCAAATTGAGAAGCAAGATCCAACATACCACCCCTGGCAAATGACAGTCCACTAGGGTTTCAGGGTGAGACCCTAAAACCCCAGAAACTCGGGCTCCACCCACGTGGCACCTTGAAAAGCGAAACCCACAAACACCATCCCAAGCAAATTACTGTCCCATCAAAAATAAAAATAAAAATAAAAATAGTAAATTATCTCGACAAGGAGGGCCAGCACATGCTGATGTGTTGAACTTGGACAAGGTACCTATCTACATAAGTCCATAATTCAAGGCTACAGTTCACATATTCTCTAACATACTCACCTTGTTGCAGCTTCTTCAAGTCAAAGTTAAGGAGAGCCTCCACGATGTAGAAATCATCGGTGAGCACATATTGGTAAAAGGTAGTGGTGTTCGTGATTTGATGGGTCACTTCTCAATATATGAGATTGGTTCTCAAAAATATGAAGTTGAGAGATTTATTCATTACTTGTAGATTATATGAATCCATAGTCCCCCCCCCCCGGATTCATTTTCCACATTATGAGGTACTTAGAGTGTGGCTCCCCCACAATACTAAGCTCTAGTGACATTAGCTCTTCACCAATCCCTATGCAAGTTTAGGAACAGCCTTCCTTCTTATGTGAGTTTTAATTGCAGCATCCTGTCAAAGAAAAAGTCCACGTCGCACCATAAACGTGAGCTGTCAAAGTCCAAAGTGAGTTTCTGATGAGTCAGCAGTTTCTTGTTATCCAAGTGCTGACATGGATACTTTAGCCTCGTCAGCTCACGACACATAGTCACCTAGTCAGCTATAGGGTTCAACACGTGGTTACCTATTAATAGATATATCCAGATATCTCCTGATTCTATTCTCGGACTCTCGAAGCCTCTGCACTTTGAAAACAGCGTTCAAGACTACATTTTTTAATTCTCTGGAGGCCGGACTCCAACAAGTCCAGGATGTAAGGAATATATCATTAACAAATGTGAATTGCTTGTAAAAGAGCCGGATTCAGCTTCTAAATCTGCATATTCAATGTACAACAATGAATTGTAGATTCAATTTATAGAACTTGTGGGTTCAGAAGAAAACTCTGTAGAAGCCTATGTGTCCAATACATATTGTCCTAGAAGACACAGGCAGTTTACAATTGCTGCTTCATGCCACAAGGTATTGAGCCATTATCATTTCTAGGGAGTTGAAAACAGTAACCTCTTCTTAAAACCCCAATGTAGTGGCAAGTAAACATATAGATACTATTCCAAAATGCCAAGACTTGTGAGGAATTCCCATCTTTCAGAATGAAATATGAGAGCTTGAGAGCCTGAAACTCACTGCATCAGTATACAGAAGTAAAATGCCAAATTACAGACTTCACTCCCCAAGTTCACCAATCCATTCTGCACAATGGCAGGCAACAGTTTGTATGTGCAACTGCTTCAAACCATAAGAAAGGTAGGAAACCTAGGTCTCAGTCAAGTCTGCTGTGACCCTATATCTACTCCACAAGACACAAAGATTCAGTAGATGGTACTAGACAAGGCCTGGATTGAAGTGCACAATTGGCCCAGCATATCACACTAGAGTGCACTTTGAAAAAGAGGAAAAGAATCGCAGCGGGTGATGATGAGTCATGTGCCAAATTTGAACCACCATTGTACAAATAAAGTATGAATGTACAAATGCACTCAGCAGAAATGTAGCTGCTACAGTGGAGAATGGCAGCGAACTATGAGTACTAAAATTCTACCAGTGTGCACGGTGCTGGATCAGAACAGCAACGAAAATCTTGTTCACTCAAACCTCCTCTAGGTTCTAATTATCTGTGGAACAGGAACTGCACATTCCGAAGAATCATATTGTTTGTCCAGGGCTGAATAAAGAGAAACTGACCCAACAGCTCCGCAGAAAACATAAGGTTGTTACAGCCTCAGTTCCTATGAAACCTAAGTAGCCGCACTTCGCTCATCTCCAGATTTTAATCCTGCATCAAACCAGAACCACACTTCTCAATTAATTGGTGAAACTCCATACTTACTTAAGTCCTCACTGAACATCCCGAAACCAATCATGTCTTCAATGACTCAACTTCAACCCACTCAGAACTTAACTTGTGTTATGGTAGACACAAGGCAAATTAGAATTCTTGAAGTACCAATAACAAACTACAGACCTCTCTACAAGTAAAAGCAGCAGAAATCATTAATCGTTTCAGGACATTACATACTCATGCAATCTTTTTCCAAGCAGTACTTCTCATATGATCACAAAATGAAGTGAAGCACAAGCCTAAAAACTAAACCAACAAAGCACTAGTTTCATAAAGAACCACAAGTAAACAAACTCGCCAAAGAACAAAGGAGGCGGCCTTAGCAAGTGTATAAAAGATTGTCCCAATATATGGCACAATCTTAGTTGGAGTGGCTACCCGAGATACACATATGAACCCAACTCATATCCCGTGCGATACCAATAAACTTGCATGCCATGTTAGAAACTTGCATGTCATGAGGGGACTGAGACTTCACAAAGGCTTTGAACAAAGTAAGATTAGGGTTCTTCTACTACTCAACAGAAAGTACATAACAAAAGGGAAAAAGTCGTGGTCTTGCTAGTTGGTGGGCAATTGTTGGCAAATTCTGTCACAATCCTGGGCCAATTAAACATATTCCAGGTAGCCACCTCCAACAAGGACTGTGCTCAATATACAGCTGAACAGAATCCCAGGTGCATGGATAAAGTTTACATCAACATTGAAGTGCACCATTCACCACCTGGCCATTTGAATGTGACGAAAGCACCGATAAATCTCTTCCTAAGATCTCAAATAAACCTCTACAACCTATTGCAGGTATCAAAGGTCTCTCACAACATTGAATTAGACCTATGTTCATGAGCAATTGCCATCCATTCATGATTGATTTGTGACCTTGCACCTGCAGGGCATGGCTGCCAACATGTCATAATTTGGTTCCATGCCTTCAATTTATTACAGCAGAAGAGGAAAGAAAGAGATAGAGAAATTTCTCACCAGAAGCCTTGTCCGCTTTGGAAAGAACATTTCCATTGCCCATGTTTGCCGCCGCGTCAATCATTTCCTTGTCAGTGGCATGGATCTCTTTTGTTGCGGCAGCGGACTGTATTGCTGGAATGGCATCTGAGGCTGGGCTGGTGCGCAGCTGCTGCATCAAACTTTCATTCTCACCCTGTAATCTCTTGCATTCTTCTGTCACCCGCGTCAATTCTGCCCGCAACGTCACATTTTCAACCGTCAACATGTCGACTCGCGTCTCAAGCTCCTCACACTCGGCCTGTTTCCGCAACCTCGACCGCCTCGCCGACTCCCTATTGGATTGCTTCCTGCGTTGCCGCTTCAGCTCCCTCTCATCGTGAAGCCACAGCTCGGTGGGCGGGCCATTTGTCGTCGGGCTCCCAGAGAGCTGCTGCTTCGCCGGCTTCGCAACTGCAGGCACCGATCCTGCACTCCAGTAATCCAAGCTCATATCCAAGCTGCCACCTGCCTGACCCCCCACGCCCACGGATGACGGCGTTCCCGGAATAACACCACCAGGAGGCACCATGTATCCTCCTCCTCCAGCTGCTCCTCCTGCACCACCACCCTCCATAGCCATAAGCTCAATGAACCTACGCTTAGGCAACATGTTCTGCTCATTCTCGTCACGGCTACCCTCCGTCGACCCATCGCTACCTGTCTCATTCTCTTCGCCATTGCTGCTGTGCGAGACACCATTCCGTTGCTGTTTTCCTGCTCCTCCATCCGTGCCCACCTTCAACAACTGCAAGCTACCCCTACTGCCCTTGGATCTCCTCAAGGGCGTCACCTTGCCACCGCCACCATCCCTAGCCTCAGGCTTGGACTCCGTTTGCTCGCCACCAGCCATTGCCATTGCCTCCCCTCCTTGCGGCGGGGCGCCATACTGCCCATACATGGGATGGGCATACATTGCTCCAGGGGGATACATGGCCCCATATGTGGGATGCGGTCCACCGTAAGGTGGCGGCATCATGGGCTGCCCTGCCCACATGTAAGGATGTGGAAACCCTGCAGGCGGCTGTGCCCCTGCCTGGTAATAGGCCTGGAAAGCTGCGGCCCATTCACTATATCCTGGGGCACCTGCAACAGCGGCTGTGGCGACCGCCTGCTGTTGTTGTTGCTGCTGTTGCTGTTGTTGTTGTTGTTGTTGCTGCTGCTGCTGCTGCTGTTGTAGCTGGGAGTCTTGATGGTGAAGTATGACTGGTGCCGCGGCAACAGACGTTGAAGCCGGTGCCATCGTGGAGGTTTTCATGGCCTTGGAGGCTGCTGGCGGAGTGGTGCTATCCCCTGCCCCGATCCAAAAAACAGTTGAGAGAGAGAGACGAGAGAGAGAGAGAGAGCTCTGTAATGCCAGAAGCTAACCAAAGAAAACTTCACATCAAATATCCTTGTGAGTATCACTGTTCAAACCACACTTACAGATGAAGGTAACCAGTAAGCCATGAAATAAAAATCACAACGCATATTTAATCCAAAGCTTTTAGAGTTACATACACACAACAACAAACAGATCAAAAAGGAAGCAATCCGGAATTATAACGTATTAAAAAACAAATCGCAGATGTGGCAATAGCCAAATGGTGACAAGCCATTTCACCAGGGGCCATGCATCCACAACATTCCCACTAGAGAAAATTCGAGCAAATTGTTGCATGGCATGTGTACTAAGACCTGAATTCATCGACACAAGAAAACCAGGAGAGTAGTAAAGAGATAACCCTGAAGTAAGGAAAACAGAGGCCATGAGGTTTTGTTTATTCGAACAAAACACGCTATTTTGGTAAAAGGGCTTTGACAAGCTCCATCAAACCTAAAACCAACCCATCACTAAATAAATTCCCTTTAAGTTTCAGAAACATCTGATTTCCGAATTACTGCAATTCCTGCCACACTAAACTAATTAGAGAGAGAGAGGGTTTAGGGCTCATCCCAGGGTTTCAGCTACAGATCCCTCCTCTTTTAAACTTGCAGCCAGTAACCTGGATAAATCTATTGATGCAGAAATTGCCTCTAAGGTTTTAGGATTTGCACAGCACAATTTCGACATAGCATTTGCTTGCATCGATCGTGGCTTCAGTGTCCGAAACTAAAGCTGCTGCAATTAGCAAAAGAGGATTCTGCCCCGAGTTGACAAAATCCCTGCCACAGTAACCTCAAGAAGAAAGAGGGTTTAGGATTCCTCCGAGGGTTTCAGATACCAAGTAGTGCCCTGGACAAATTTATTGATGCAGATTTTGCCTATATTAGGGCTATCTCGCTTGGCCGAAGGGCAACGAAGAATGCTTTCTCTCGCAGGAGGAACCGTGGGTGGATTACCAGCAATACGCGAAGAATTACTATCCATATCTCTAATCTCTCGAAGGCTTGGATAATGTAGAAAATTAGGAAATAGTTGTGATTCCACGCATACGAGAACAAAGGAAGGTCCCACGCACCATGATTGACGCCTTCGCGGGAAACCTTGTCATCTCCATCCAGTGCCCGGCGCTCACCAGAAACCTTGTCATCTCCATCGTTGCTGTTGCTCTTCTTCTTTGCTTCGGGTATCGACATCCTTTTCGGGTCTGTGTTGGTCTTCTCCTCTGCTGATGGTGCACTCTCTCATCAGAGTACCAAACAGCAGCAGAGCAACTCTCGTCGAAGGTCCTCTGTTTTTCTGCGCCTCACAATCGAGTACTGCACTGCACAAATTCAAGAAAATTCTTCCCGAGATCGGGTACAATCGATCCACCAACTGAGTCCTCCTCCTCCAGCTCAAGCCCTATCAGCAACAAGTAAGCTTAAATTATCACCCCCAATTCTTCAAATCCCAATCATGACCCAATCCGACAAGGAACTGCTCGTGAGCTTCTGAAAAGCTCCCTCTCACCAAACCCTTGATGCTTCTTCTTACGATGATGCTCGCTCCCACTCTCACCGCGCGCTTCTTCCTCCTCCTGCCATGAGTGATGATGATGCCAAAACACACTAACCGAAAGCAAATCACCTGCGAGGCTGAAAATACTCAATCACGGGACACATTGCGAGAGCAGGAGCAGAAGAAGCTCGTATTTCCACCCTCCTCCCTCACACCATCATCCCCCATCTCAAGCGCCATGCTCATCTCGTCGCAAGCAAGCTCATAATCATCAACATAGCATCATCAAGAAAAATTCCCACAGCAAGCTACCAACCCTCAATCCCTCCGCCCTCCTCGCCCTCCTCAATCATCAACATGCTTACAGACGGCAGCGCAACAGATCAAATTTCAAACCCTCGCTCGCTCCATTGGGAATCTATCAATCAAAAAGATCATACAATCTAGAATCCTGCGCAAAATAGGACGGACTTCCTCTTCCTTCCTTCTTCCCTCCCTCGAGAATGACACGGCGCCCCCGTGTAACCCTGCCGACACTTTTGTCTTTTTTTTCTTTTTTTTTGGGTGCCTGGGAGTTGGGGCCTCCGAAAACAGAAGGCAGTAAGGGGAAGGTGGAAGGCGATGAGGGGAGCGGCGACTAACGAGCGAGCGAGCGAGCTAAGTTAGCCGCGAACGGGAGTCCATGCAAGCAAGCAAACAGACAAAGATCGCAGGAGGGGTGGTTCCACGTCCTCCGCGAATTTCACCAAAGCTGGAGGCAAGGATGCTGACCTGCGAGCCCTCGCTGCGTCGCCGTGGAAAGCCCAACACCACATGGCCACCCAACCTCTGGCTATGGCGTCCGAGCTGGAGATTCTTCCCCCTCGTCCCAAACCCTAGCCTCCGGCCCCTATCCCCGCCCCCGAACCCCCTTCCACCGCCCCCTATCTCCGCACCCAACTCGCCCCTCGTGGACGGACGGACGGACGGACGGACGGCAGGCACGCATTTCTCATCCGTTCAGCACTTATGTCCTCCTCTCCTAATATAGAACCCGTGGCTAGGAAAAGGAGCTCTAAAATTATCTAGTGTGAGTTATGTTTGATAATCGCGTCTTTCTCTCTTTTATTGTTCTTTGTATTCTTATTCTTACTTTCACATCTTCTTCTTTTTTGCTTTAGATTTTTTTTTTTGGTATGGTTGTTTTTTCATCCACAAATGCCCTCCTTTCATCAATTACTTTTCATGCAATATTAAATTAAATTCCATATCTCATCCATTTAGTATTTATGTGCTCCTCTCGTAAACATGCTAGTCAAAACAAGTGTTCCTATTTTTTGCCTCCATGAAGCAAGATTATGCCGAGTATAATAAAGTGATTCTCTAATTATTGAAATAGCAGGGCAAGTAAATAAAATAAGGCAGCATGGATTAACAAGTCACTGCCCAACTCCTCATCAAATCTAATGTATATAGTAAAAGACAATAGCAATCCAAACACGGGTTTGTACACACTTTCCAGTCTCGAATCCACGGCACTTCCAATTTCAAGAAGTGCATTGCCTTAGGGCCTTGTCACATGACTAGAGGTCCTCCTAGCACTTACCAACGTGTCGAATAAAGAGAAGTCCTTGGTGAATCTCAACAGCAATCATCTATAACCACCAACTTAAACGAAGGATCGGTTACGATGAGTCAAGGACACTTTTTAGGGTTCCGGTTCAGGTACGGAATTCTTTGTGGCACATAATGTGTTTGAAATGGCAAAAAAACAGATAACCACACACTCCCCAAACACTACATTATAGTACTTGGGAGTCCTTGTTGTCCACGAGTGAAAGACAATGATGGAATTAATGTGTGTCCAACACCTTGAGTCTTCCCCTAAGTTTCCATAAAGATTTCCGACCAACATATAAAATAAAATAGTCACCTTATATCAAAACTAGCACCAAAACAAATAATCACCCACATTAGTTGTTGTTTTTTTAATATATATATATATATATATATATTTTGGTCCACTTTATTTTCTACTAGAAACTTAGCTTGGGGTGAAAATTAATGTGACCCACATCGATTCTCATTACGGAATTTAGCATGGACTCTAAAAAAACCACTATAACCCACAACAATAGAACTATTTAGTGAAGTTACAAATCAACTGGTTCATTTTCTTAAATACCAATAAAAAAATGAAAACTCTAGGAAATCAGTTATAGCATATTCTAGAAAAAATCCTACTTTGAATAAAAAAATAAAGGAATAACCAAAGCATTTCCATGAATAACCGATCGAGATTAAAGAAAGGATTCGTATTTACCAAGTTCAACTCAAATTTCTCCCTGTTCATGTTGGGAATGGTCATTTTTCCATGCCACAAAAGCTGCTGGCACCTTGTGAAAAAAGCGCTTGGTCCGGAACTTTCCGGCCTCTTCCAGTCATCACGTGAAAAGACTCTTATTAGGTAGGTGTATCCACTCTCCTGTGCTTTGGTAATGGTTTCAGGAGCCCTTAATACTGAAGCCATAAATTCACATATTGATGCTCTTTCTGTCCGGAGCCTTACTTGAAGATTCAACACCCTATCACACGAACCCCATGCATCTAAAATCCAAACGAAAAATAGGAAAGAAAGGCAAAGTAATGTTTTATGTGGGCCTTAGGGGGTCAAACTCTTTCTCGTTGGTTACCTCGACTCAATTTGAGCAGTATATGGATGGCAAGGCTTCTAGTCAAAAATATGCATTGAAAGACGACGTGTTATAATAGAGTTGTTCGTGAAGTAAAGTGGGTGAGACCATGGGTTTCGTTCCAGATCATGAGTTTATGAGAATTAACACAAAGTCACTCAGGTTTTCTAAATGCTTAAATTATCATTCATAAAGAGTGATGTCAGCCTATATATATAAAATTGGCTTTCTAGTGTGTCCTACGAGGATGCGTGGGCCAAGCTAGCCTTGCATGGGTTGATCCGGGATTAAGGACAACGAGTCCCATGTCCATACCCGCTTTTAGATCCTAGAATTCTCTCAAATTTTGAGAGATGGGAAGAGGAGGTTTCAAAATTTGCACCGAATCTTCAAAATAGGCTCTGAAACACGATGAGCTAACGGGCTCTTAATTGAAAGTTTTCTCAAAGAAGGATCGAACCCATGATTTCTCTCTCTTTGAGGGACTTTACGGATTACGCTAATGAGACTGGACATAGTTTGAATGGCCATTTTAGGCTCAGTGGTTAACACAATTGGGAAGGTCTATGTGATCGTTTTAAATAGAAAGAGAATCTTGACTTAGAATGTTTGCATCTCAACACTTCAATATTGAAACTTGAAAATGACGATGTGATTCAAACTGCTAACTCGATGAGACCATTCCCAATCCGATCGACCAAAATTCTCAGTGGAATTGGAAGTGACAAAGAAAGGCCACATACCTTGTGCGGCACAACGGGGAGAGGAGGATACAGGAATTTGAGCATTCGAAGTAAGAGAGAATTACAAACGCCTAAGCAAGCAGTGATGACTCTCTGAGCATTCGGTGTGAAAGCACTTTCAGCCGTTTCTGATGCTCCTTTTCCGGACCTGTCTTCTGCGTGATTATTGTGAACGGTCAAATTGTGAACGTCAAGAAATTAAGCAACCGAGGTTGCTTGGTCTGACTCGGCATCGGGACAGGGTCACGAAAACAGATCGTACGTACCGCGCTGCCTCTCTCATCAATTCTCTGAGTGCAGATCCTGCAGTGCTGCGGCCTGGCTAACCTGCGCCACCAAGTCATCCTGCTTCCAATGACTTCAGAAACCCTAGCATCAAAGCACGTCACAACATGAAGTACAGCAGAAGATCCAACTTCCAAGAACCAGGAACCAAGAATCAAAGTACAACATGAATGCTAAAGGTTGCGAACCCTGGAGGTCCGCGGTGTAAATGAAGGGGGCTTTCGGTCCAAGGTCAAGAATCAAGATGGACACATGTATACGTAGTACGAACCCATGCTGGGAAGAAAATTCAATGATATAGCATTTGATATAAATCGCACAAGGATTCATTGATAGTCTCTCATTGCGGCAGGAGAGTAGACATTAATGGCGAAGGGGAAGAGTTTTCTTGAACCAAAACACTTTGCACAAGCCTTGGAAGTCACTGTACGGTTCTGTGAAAACTCTCAAACCTATATATTCTACCTGCACAAAATGCATTATGTGAACATTATGCATCAAGACACGTCAAAGTACAGAAGAAGAAAACCTCCAAGACAGAACCAAGAATCAAAAGCACTACATGAATGTTCAAAGATTGCGAACCTGCAGAACCATGCTGTAAATGAAAAAGGATCTCAGTGCAAGGTTAATCTCTATACGCTTTTAGCATGTTCGAACTATTCCCTCTTTACATTACATGAGATAAAACCTTCATCACACTCTTTCCAATTTAGTTTGTTGTCCATGTGTCAAGAAGAATAACCTTGCAAGACAACAAGCTACCACAATCTACACAAAAAAAAAAAAAAAAAAAAAAAAGGTCAGCTAACAATCTACATTAACTGTATACAAATTTCAAAACTCCGTATCCAATGACAGGTCAAATCAGGCTCCGAAAGCATTTAGGGCTTTAAGATGGACAAATGTATGCCTACCCGTGCTTGGCCGAAACTTCAGTGACATAGTACGTCATTCAAATCACACATGGATTCAGTGACAATAATAGCATCTCATTGCGACAGGAGAAAAGACACAAATGGCCAAGGGAAAAGAAAAAGAAAAACTAAAAATTAAAATCAAGATTAACAAATCAATTTGCACAAGCATTGGAAGTTACCATACGGCTCTGTGAAACTCTCAAATCTATCATCCCTCAACGCCTGTGCTGCTCCTGTTTTTCAAGCGACCTTCGATTTGCGAGCTCACTGGACAGGATTTATAAGCACTTAATCATCCAGTATGCTAACACCAACATTTAGTCCTCCGTGAGTCTTGTGGTATTGATTTCCAAACTGAAAGCAACACATGAGCACAGCAGCAAGAAGGCTGATGTAAGCCTGAATTCGGTGGCAAACTATCCCGATTCCGAAAATGCTCCCTATGAAGAACCAAGTCATTGCTTTGCATCGAGCTAAGTTAAGGTGGATGGGTCTTAAATGGTTACTTTTTCTGACTACCCCATGCACTTCTCGTAGGATATGAAACACGCAATGAGTACAAGATGGTTAGCAAATCCAAATCGACGCCGTAACTATCTTCTTTATAATTTTTGGAGCTCGTGTAAAAATGTGATTCATTATCAAAGTGAAGATCTCTCGTGCATATTAAATGGTCATATGGGTTCCCCTGATTCTATTATTGTGTTGACTACTGGGTCTCGAATGGTTATCATATTTTGAGCACAAAGTCCAATCTCTTTTCGATACACGTCTTTATGATATCTTTTCACGGAGCCACACTAAACCGCATACCACTCAAATATAGATGTCTGGTTTAAGATAAGTAATTGCATTAGGCACATCTACCTCTCATCTACCTAAAGTTAAGTTAGCTTTATTTCACAAAGGACGGTTCGATCCCACATTGCATGTTCCTCTATCTCATTAAATGATCATATAGGTCCACCCCCTCAACAATCATGTTGACTGTTGATCTTAAAATGGTTAACATTTTATGAATACATAGTCCAATGTCTTGTGTGCACATGTCTCTTTGGTGTCCATTCTTGGATCCACTCCTAACCACACACACCACTTAAATATAGTTTTCTATGTAAGATGGATAGCTAAAAAAAGGTTGCTTACCTTCCTTCCTAGGTCCTACTCCCTCAACTCCATAGTGATTGTCCTGTGTGATGTGTTTTTCTAGATTTAGATGGTAAGTATAGAACATTAGTGCCCATGTACACTCTAACCTCGTTACTATGACACTCATTTATACGACACCCTCGATATTACGACACAGTTTTGCGAGACCCAACTTTTTAGTCCAAAACTCCCTCTTTTATACAACTACGACACTCGACAATGCGACATTTTAGAACCTCCGTTTTGTCACGTTAAAGAGGTAGTTAATGCTAAAATTCCTTTCATCTATGTTATGTACATCTAGAATACATTCATTTTCACTTAGGAACTACTTGGGAACTTCACTTATCATTGGAAGCTTAATGATAACTAGGATTACTAGTGTAGAATGGACATGGTTAGGGTTAGAGTGGCCTCCTGCCTAGTATCTTGCCTTGTACATGGGTGTTATAGTGCGTATCACTAGTATCTTGATGCTTAAATGTCATGCATCATAGTTGTATGGTTTCTTATTATAAAACTCTTTATATTTGGGTGTTAATGAATGATTAGTTTTCAAAAGTTAGCAGGGAATTTAGATAAGATGGTAATTGCTAACTTGGGTAGACAACACCACAAATCTTTGGACTCTTATTTCAAGAGTTCTTGAGAATATTTGTATTTGTTTGGAGTTATGAGTTATCATTTCATACCATTTATATTGCTTAAACTCGTTGTATATATATATATATATATTTAAGCTCATATTACTTATGTTTTTGTATTCCCTCAATAATACGACAACTTTACGCCATTTGTCATATTAATGAGAAGACAACACCTCGATAATATGACCTTTTTGTGTTTCCCAAACGTGTCATACTAAAGAGGGAGAACGGTAGTACATGTGTTGCACGATCTTTGTAGCTTTATATAGCAAGTATAGGAGGTAGAAATGCCACTAGAATATACCAACAATGATGAGTACCAGAAAGTGATGACAAGCTCTCCCTCAATTACCCATTGTGGTTTTTTTTTTTTTTTTTTTTTTCCCTTCAAAATTGTAACGTTGTCGGCAACTCAACGATGATCCAACACACCGAAGAATGTGTTGTTTGGGTATTACATGCAAAAGTTATGAAGGATCCAATTTTTACAACCAACATGTTGCAACATTAGATGTTATAGATAAGTTGTGCATACACCAAGTGTATCAAGCTTGGGGATCCAATAATGGATAATCAACTCAAGGTGAACTCCGTGCAAGTTGGTAAGTTTGTGGCATTTTTGTGAGCTTTTATTGAGTGTTGATTTGCTAGCATAAGTCTAGGTCTCTTCCAATCTTCGTTGCACATCGGGAACACAACCATGTCGATGCCATCGTACTAAGTAATAACAACTTCTCAAACACCAAAGCTATTGTATTAGTCCACTTAGGTACATAGGAAGTACGAACATTCTACACGATCATGTCCTTGGTTACCATATTAGTAGGTTCACATGATGTACAAAGGCATGTCCATTTAATCATAGCGCAAGAGGGCAAAACCAACCAATAGGAGCATTGTCATCCACATGTTCCTAAACATCAAAAGAATACAAAGTTTTGTAGAGATTGTACACGACTTTATGACTAGCTAAGGAGGCCGTCCATGAAATCCAAGTTGTCATGGCCCTTATATCTCATGACAACTCCGATCCCCATACATGTCCCACGTGTATTGGATTCTCATGTAGAATACCTTGGGTACCATAGTAGTTACTAATGTGGTTTTTAGATCTTTTTTTCTTTTTTTCCTTTTCACAAATTAACAAGGATGTTATTAAACCCATGCCCATTTTGTGATAAAATTCCATATATGGATCGCATAATTTAGTTTATGTACATTCTTCTTGATACAAAACCTAACAATTAACTATATATAGTGTCTATTGCTTAGATGCTTATCAGGTTTGACTATTTATGGAAATAGTATTTTCAAATTTGAAAAATAAGGGTTCAACATCCTGTTCCCATTCCCATTCCTGAACACTATGAAATAATGTTATGCTGGTAGGGCCTTGTGGGAATACGGAGTCAAATGGTCATCTTAAAAATTGTGGTAGTTGAGGGGCTCACTGATTTTAACCAAATAAGGAAGGAACAATGAATGATAAATTGTCTTGGTTACCTATGTTAGAGGAAGTCCACTTATAAATTGATTTAGTACCATGCGGATGAAGAGACTCTATTATTCATGTTGGTGTTGACAGACATAAATGCTATCATCACTTTTTCTTTTGTTTTGATTGGTTTTGTTTCTTCTTTATTGGACCTCACCTTACCTTTATGTGATCCTACTTGCTTTGACCTCACGATCCTTACCTCACTTTCAATTTCCACCTCCACATACATCTCACTTCTTCACGTGTCGATCAACTCACGCACAATTACAAAAATTCAGCAAGATGTGGATCCCATCATGTAGATGTCACTGATTTTACTGGCACTGTCAATTGAAGAGATTAATGCAGTTGTGGGCAAAATACAGATTTAATCTTCCATCTATTTAAACTCAAGTTACGTCTCGAGGATGAAGAACTATGGGTTTTCACAATAATTTCCACAAGCATGGCTTGTGCTTGCATGCGAGGTACTTGTGCCGATGGTCGGCATTTTCCAACTCCACAGATCAATCTGGTTGTTGGATCGGATCGGTGAACTGAAGAACTCATTTTCTTACTGGTTTTTAAATGAGGGAAAATGCCACAGAGAAAATTACGGTCAGAAATCGTATGCTCATGAGATTCTCAGTCAAAGTGCAAATTCCATGATTCTTAAAGTGGCCGTATAGAGGATCATGTAGTGTATGAAAGTCTTGTTGGTCATATTGCAATCCACTGCCCAGAACGATCAGTGGTTCTCAGGCTGCAAATGGAAGCCCGTTGAAGAGCCTATGAGTAAGTTAAGATTTACGTTAGCCCCTTGACACCTGACAACTTAATTTACATTGCTAGCTTCTCTGATATTTGTTTCTACGTAAACTGAATTCCCACCGAATAATCTGTACAGGTCTCTTGTATAGGCATAACATTATTCAGATCCATAACAATGTTCTGTGGGACTGACAACATTCCACGGAATATTCCGTAGAATATTGTCAGTCTCACAGAACACTGTTATGAATCTGAATAATGTTATGGGACTCTATGTGCTACTGATCTTAAATTGAAAGCGACGAGCGTTTAATTAGTGTTGAGTCAGTTGATAGATAGACAAATAGACAGATGGATAGAAAGAAATGCTTCAGTGTTTAATATTTTTGCAGTGGTAACTTGCAGGCATCTAGTTAAGGGATTATTCGACATTGATTTCACTTAAAATGTAGCCTTTCAGGTCTTACAACTATTGAACATTAAAAAAACAAAACCTCAAAACTGCAATACGACGTTTGATACACACCCTTCAGTGTTCAATATCTTCTCAGTGATAATTTGGCAACATCTAGCTAATGATTCAATCAACACTAATTCGACTCATAATTCAGCCTTTTAGGCCTTGCACCTTGCACATATATATATAGGGAGGGAAAGAGAGACAAAAGCTGAACATCTCAATCCCAAGTTTGGTTGCCCTGTTGATGTGATAGAAGTCTGGTTGTTAAGTTTGGTTGTAGTTTGATGTGATTGAATTAATTGATGTTACATCAGTGTCGACACATGAATTTAAAGGTTGCAAATGGAACACAACAAGAAAACGGTAGAACCGCGAGGCTCTGTCCTTTGCTATGAAAGACTACAATTGTAGTTGATTACTTTGCTCACGCCAATCCATGGCTATTCACTATACCAAACCTTTCTTGGATTTTGTGCACCTTCTTCTCAAATATAGGTTAAGGATTGAAGCTACTCATTTATCACCCGAAATTTTTAAAATAAATAATCAAGAATTGTCACATTAACTATAGTTAACTAGATTTCTTTCAATGCATTTTAGGGAGCACTTGTATATATATATATATATATATATATATAAACTATAGTTAACATCCACATTACATAAAGTGGACCAAAATAACAAGAACAAGTAACGTCCAAGTGTGAACACAAAGTGGTTAGGAAATTTGCTCTTGAAACGAAGAAGTTGATGCATAATCTCTGTCCTAGAGACAGAGCCAATAAAAACCCAAGGAACTCAAATCCATTGCCTACATGATATTATATTGTTCACCTTGAGGTTGTGGTAAATGTGAGCTCTTAGAGCATCTCCACCGTTGGCGCCAACGGGTGCGCCAACGGTCTTCACCGAGGATTTTGGGCGGCAGGTGCAGCCACCGGTGACCCGGCAACGGGCAAATCCTGGCCGTTCACGCCAAAACCACCTCCTTGCCCGTGAGCTTGCAGTGACCACTTCTTCACTCTAAACTCCTAAGATTCCGGGAATCCTATCTGGTCTTCACAGGCAAACTTTTCCCTTCTTCATCATGTGTATGTATACTAGAGCTGGCTCATGATTTCATTTTTTTGTGTTGTTCTCATCATGCGGAATTCAATCTATTGCACGGCATATTTGTTGGTTGAAAACCTTGTAGAATTCTTCCGAGGGAGAGAGGATCAGAAACTAGGATCTCTCTACAACTAGGATCTACTCAAGCTCAATCTCGGAATGGATCAGACCTTTCTGCCTCTTGGTACCTGAACCTGGTTCAACTTTGGAACGTGTGGGGGATGATCAGGCTTTGGGGTTGGCATGAAAAGAGACTTCCATATGCAATGATCGGGGAGAACCAGCAGTTAGTTACAGATGAACCAGTTGAGTTTGAGAACTAACCGTTTGAAGTTCAAGACTGCAGGTAAACTACTGATCATGTAATTGGTTGGAATTGCAAACACTAGGATCTCTACCGGTTATGCCCAAAAATCTCTGTGAACACTGGTGCAGACTCATCAGAGTCCATGCTACATCTGCAACGAAACAAAAGAGAGGCTTGAGATAGTAGCAGAGTGCCCTCTCTTTTAGAATTTCTCAAGAGCGATCGATTCCTAGAACATCTCCCCTGTGAGTCATCACTGTTGGCGACAAGTTGCCCAGCCAAAAATTTCTGTTGCATACATAGTACAGTTTATCACCTAGAAGACAGCCGTTGAACTCAGCGTTGAAGTACCGAAGGTGGGGTCACAACTGGCCGGAGTTGGCCGGATTTAGGGTTTAATGGCGTGACCCACGCGCAGTGGGTGGGGGTCTTGCCGGGACCCGCAACCGGCAGCCCATTTTGGCACCGGCAACCACCCCGTTGGCGTGCCCGTTGGTGCCAAGGGGTGGAGATGCCCTTATATATTGGGCTCGAATCTAGAGCCTCCATGTGCAGATCACTATAATTAGAGCTGCCCAAGTGATTAAAAAAATTGTAGTGTTCGATAATCAAGGCAACCGACTCAAGGCAATCTTGAAAACCAGAAAGGCAACCTCAGAATATGACCAGAATCTGGAAACAACTGATCGCTTGTTAACACTTATATTGCCTCCCTGGAAAATGGGTTGTCCTTTCTCTATTGGTAATTACTGATAAGCATCTGATCACATTTTCTATGAGCTGCCACAAATGCATTTTGACTGCCTGAATGTCAACTTACTATGCACACTAATGTCACAAATACAACACTCTCTCTTAATTAGCCGAAGCTTAAAATGTTGCAGAGTTGACAAAACAATATGACGTTAAATGCTCTGGATCACAATGATAGCTGATTCTCAGCTCTAACTTGTCCCTCAGCCACAGTGTTAAGTGCAAACTTGTGATTTTTACTAAGCGCAAAGCAAAAGCCCACTTGAAGGATACCTGTGTGCTGTGGGTGACTAACTTGTTTTGGCAGTTGCCTTCCAGTCTCGAGCATCTAATTGTTTGAGGGTCATTCCATTGCAGAGTTGTGAATTTACTCCTTTGGTAAGATGAATTCACAAAAATCCAAACTCAACTTCCTGATTCTACAAACCAATTTAGCAATAGGTTGTACCAATTTCATTGGAATCATGAACCAAGTTCACTATATTGACAACCAATTTGACTTGAATTTTCAACCAATCTCACTACATGTTGTGAATAACTTTCATGATTTGGTACCCATCTTCACAACTTCACAAAACCAATTTCATGAACCATATAACTTTATTTTGAAAAGAACAATACATCATGTATAAGATTTTGCTAATCCCTCCCCTCGACTAGCCCTACAAAGAATTTGATTGACCTCTCTTATCCAATCTTGGACCATGTCTGCGATGATTGCTTGTGCATTATCATTGATGTGACCTAGTACTAGAGGCTAGAGGCTTTTGGGTAAACATGGAACAAAGAGGAACCAATGAACAATGAGAAACGAGAATGGTGAATTACTGTCCTTCAATTGTATGACCATCAAAGGAGGGCATCGATACGGTTAATTATATACAAATCATTTTGAGCACTCCTATAATGCATTTAGAAGTACAAACTTTGAACTCCCTTTGAACACTCATCACAACCATGAATTTCACACTCTTAATGAAAGACTTGATAAGATTGGTTCAAATTATAGATACTATAGATTAATGGAAAGCTCTAAGCACAAAACCATCTCAAAGTATTCAAGCTCTCAGAATGTCTATTCTAATGCAAGCACTCCATGAGATAGATAGATGGATAGATAGGTAGATACACCACCTCCCCAAAAGTCAAACATACATGGAGAGTCTCTTCATCTGGAGCTACTACCACTTGTTGGTGGCTTTATGAGGTATAGTGGATAACCATGTACATAGTATCATGATCAATTTTTCATTGAATATAAATAATTCCAATAGCTACATCTAGAAGAGAAAAGATGGACTTAATATATTTATTTCTAAGCAAGATCTAATCTTTGAAGTTGAGAGTCCCATTCAGGATCGTTTAAGCAATTAACCCCTAAACACATGAGGGTTTTGAGCAATCTCAAAATCTATTTAAAAAGGTACGATCCTCTTTCTAGAAGGGAAAAATCCTCAAGACAAAGTTATTCATAAAGGATCTATACAAGAATTTGCATGATTGGTGTACTAGTACAAAACTATGCCCAATTTGACCAGCTTGATCTATAGTCGCTAAACTAGAAAAAAAAAATGCAGTCGTTTAGCGACTGCAAATCAGGTTGATCAAAAGAACCACAACCAATTTCGGTTGCGGTTCTTTTTGGCATAGTTGTCTACTAGTGGTGGTTAGGGTAAAGCTTACAATATCTATATATACGTTATAAAAGGCTCGTTATCATCTGAAAAGATCCCATATATATAATTTGAACTCTTTTGTATAATTTTTGGTCATACCCTTTCTATAAATAAGAATAGTGTGTCATGTAAAGTTGCAAGGAAAAAACTATCATATATGTGACAATATCCTTTGTTTGTTACACTCCCGCTTGTGAGGCCAAACCACCCACCCTTAAGCGTCCTAGTCCGGGTGAGGGAATGGGGATCACATTCATGTTCGCATACCTCCCTCTTACCATCTTCATAAAATTCAATTTCAATCCCCATTAATTATGGCACACCAATTTATTCCATAATAAGAGTACAAGCATTGAAAAATGCTCTTCTTTATTTATCCCCTTCACCCTACACTAATCTACACACCAACCCTCAACTCAATACCCAAAAGCTCATTCCCCCTAGACCACCCTCTAATTGTGGGCCCAAACCCCCTAATGCCCTTGGCCCTTGGCCCTAACCGGCCCATACCCGGCCTATACCCAGCATTCAGTAGCTCCTTCAACCCCAGTAGCAGTCTGCTAAGCCTCGGCCCATAAATCAGTAGCTCCTTCAACCCAGCAGCAATCTGCTAAGCCTCGCCTAGAAATCAATAGCTCCTTCGACCCCAGCAATCTGCTAAGCCTCGGCTCATAAATCAGTAGCTCCTTCGACCCAGCAGCAATATGCTGAGGCCTTGCCTAGCATTCAGTAGTTCCTTCGACCTCAACAGCAATTTGCTAAACCTCGCCCAGAAATCAGTATCTCCTTCGACCCAGCAACAATATGCTGAGGCCTCGCCCAACATTCAGTAGCTCCTTCGACCCAACAATCTGCTAAGCCTCGGCTCAGAAATCAGTAGCTCCTTCGACAATCAGTAGCTAAGTTTTTCGAGCTCCTTGAGCTCCCCCCCCCCCCCCCCTTGCTCCACAAAAAAAAACACACACACACACACACACACACACACACACACACACACACACACAAACTAAGGGGGCTAAACCCCTCACCTCTCTCCTACTTAGTAGGAACTTATCTTATCCACTAAACCCTCACCCCCTAAACCAACACCATGGGTCTCAATTCAAACACTTAAACCCCGAGGCACTTCCCCTTGCTTCATCAAACACTACTCACTTAACCAAAACACTCCCTAATGCCACTAAGCTTCTAATTACCACACAAAATAGGCTTAAGGCCTAAACATAAATCCACACCAAGCCTCACTCTTTTTATACTTTTTGATATTTCAATAATGACCTCAAATGCAATTCTAAATAGATTCTAGACATAAAACAAATATGAGCAACCATTTTGGGCTCATACCGCTACACTATAAAAATGTGGTGTGCCTCACTTTGACATTTCCGTCATAATTGGCCTTATGTGGTGGAGGTTGGGCTCAACTAAGCACAAAGCCTTCACCCTACCCTAGAAAACAATCCAGCCACATTGGAGCTACCCTTGAACTCCCAATTGGCTTGCGAAGGTGAAGGAGAGACCACAAACGGTCTCTTAGGTGCTTAGCAATGAAGGGATAACCTGAATTTGTTATACAATGCAACCATAGTTGTCCATGCACTTCCTTCACATGGACTATGGGAGTTAAGGTATCCATGTGTTCTTCATTTGTTTTTCTTGATTGGGCCACTTTAATTGATTGATTGTGATACGGTGAGGATCAAAGTACAAACACCATAAAGACACAAGTTCAAAAGAATTGGACTAGTTCTTCAAATTTTATTAACTACTTCACACTCAACAGTGAACATACTTGGTAGGACTTATGTATTCAATTAACAAATCAACAAACATGTACTTTGTATAATCATATCTTAGTCAGGTAAGATCCAATTTTCAATCCATTTTTTTAACATACTTCATTGTAGATTTGCTAATTGAACACAAGTTCCATTATGTAAATCTAATTGGTACAAGTTGGAGAACATGAAAAATGAATTGAATAACAAAGACATACCTTATTGGATTCAAATGCGATTGTGTGTTCATTGCTAGTGCAGCCCCACCCACCGAGTCCCTAAGATCTCCACTTATTAGTCATGTATGGAAACCGTACTAGGTACCTTATGAGTTTTGGCACAAACTAATTATTTTCTTGAGTGGAGGTGCCATATCACTACAAGAGAACTTGTCCATTGCAACCATCCATTTGTGACTTGACCATTGTGACTCATGAATTAATCATTTTGGTTGTCAAATGAAGGGTTATGGTTATCCATTGTCCAAAAATTGTAATAAAAAACCTTTGGTTGACAACCAAAATGATTCATTTATGCATTTTCTCGCCATGAGTTGTCGATGGCCAAGTCATAACAAATGATTGTAATCACTAGTAGAAAACTATGCCAAAAAGAATCGTAGCCGAAATCGGCTATAATTATTTTGACCAACCTAATATGCAATCGTTAAACGACTACAAATTTGTTTCTTTGGTTTAGCGACTAAACTTTTAGGAATTTGGTGGCATGTAACATAGTATTGGAAAGGTATTGAAAATTGAAAATACCTTCCCAACGGTATATTACACGTTCAATCTTTTTAAAATTGCAGTCGCAAAATGAAAAAGAAAATATGCGGTCATTTAGTGATTGTAGATCAAGCTGGTCAAAAGAACCGCAACCAATTTCAGTCATAGTTTTTTCGGGCATAGTTTTCTACTAGTGAATGGACAAGTACTATTCTAATATGTATAACGCGATAGTTGGTTAAAACATGTAACAACTTGATGTGACCTATAAATAAGTTTAATTTGGCAAGCAAAGTACTATAGGTATATGACACTAGAGTGATTTCTATTCTACATCCTAAGGAAAAACTTCCATGTGTCAACCCATTTGTCAAAGAAAATCAAATTTAGTCCGTATCGGCAAAGCTTTGGGCAGGTTCTCACCACATTTTGTTGGCATTACAATGTGGAGTAGGGAGACCAATACATGTAGAGTAGATTTTTGCAAGTTGGAATGTGTCCATTTTGAAAGTTACACGAGTACATTTATTGAGCTTTATATCGTTTACACTATATAATTAGATCATACAAATTTACTTAATTTCAACCTTTGGGAAGGCTTGAATATTGAAATTAGGCCACTATGAAACCATTTAGTGTGAAACACGATAATCTTGAGTTCACACCAATTGGTGTCTACAACTCAAATATTCTCGCTCAAGTTTGAAAGTAAATCTTTAATTATGAATTAGACACATCAATTTCCACTACACTTTGAGCATGTAATGATATCTACATTCTAAGCACATGGTACATTGTAACACATGTATATTTAGGGGCCATTCTTGACTACAGACCTTGGCATATATCACTCAAACTACAAAATTACAAATATGGGTGTCTAATTAAGAGGTACATACATTAGGTGTTGAACATGCCAAGACATGCGAAGAGGAACCCAAGACAAAGAGTTCATGCATCATCTCTATGTAAACATGTTCTAATTCTCACATATTTTTTAAACAACTGGAAATTGAAATGCGTAAGGTAGACATGATTAATTTGGTTGCTTATCTTAATTGGACACCTATATTTGAGTGATGCGTGGTTGAGTGTAGGTCCAAGAACATATACCAAACAAACATGCATGGAAAATAAATTAGACTGCATGTTCAAAACATGATAATCATTCTAGGCTCAATAGTCAACATAATCGCGGGGGGTGGGGGGGACACTATACGATCATTAACGAGCACAAGAATCTTCATTTTGATTGTGAATGAGATATTCACACGAACTTTGAAACTTATAAGGAAAGTGGCTATGGCCTTGATTTGGATTTGCTAACCACTTCGTGTTGATCGCATGTGTCATATCCTAGGAGAACTAGGCTAGTCATAGATTAATCATTTAAGACTCATCTACCTTACTTGTAGTACATCAATTATGGTGTTTAGTGTCACATGCATATTATTGTCACTTACCCTATTTTGAGACATATGTTAGGTTACACTAATGATCGATTAACAACTTTACCATAAGTGTCATCTCATGACACTCGGCATTCAACCGCACTTACTCATATCTTGGCATGAGTATGTTCAGTAGTGTTATGAGGTGTATGCCTATTTTACACAACGATCTACAAGTTGACTAAAAGTGCACATAAAATGGCACTTGACATTAGTGTGCTCAAATATCTTCCTCTTGCATACTAAAATGTAAACACGTGACACTTGCCATTGGTATGCTCAATAATATCTCCCCTCTTGCATACTATAACACAGAACTATCGCCTCAAGTATCCCAATGTACTACACTAAAATATCATAATATAAATGACTTCATTAAAAAAGGTTGCTTATGTTGACGAATACAATAATATCATACTGGCAAGTGGTGGGCATGACACTTTGAGACCTTTAGGCATCTAGTCAGGCCCTTTCGCAAACACCATAAACGGTGTACAAGTAGTCGATCACTGGAGATCGAGCTTGGGTATAGTGTCACTTTGAAGAGTGTGTTTTCAGTAGAATTGAATGTGCTTTCAGTTAGAATGCTTTAAATTCTTTGTGATGAGTCACATGATGTGGAATTTTGTGTTATATATATATATATATATATATATATATATATATGAATGAGTGAGGTCATCTTCCTGCTCATGTGACATTTAGGGCAGCTCTACTACCTACTGAGAGAATCGTGTCGGAAATTCTCCATACAAACAGCCTTATTAAAATAATGTAGAGAGAGAGAGAGAGAGAGAGAGAGAGAGAGAGAGAGAACGGCCATCATATGTTTCTCGTGCTCCTGAAAACGTGTTTCCATCCTTGACCACCTGAATAATAAACTGTGGGAAAGGAGCACTACTAAGTTACAAGCAATAATTATAAATGTAAGTTATTTCCTGTGGGTGGCCGTAAACTTGAGGAAGAAGGAATCGTGCGTAATTATTGTTCTGGATATTCCGTGCTTGTTACAGTTTCGCTTTAACTTCCAAAAAGCTGACGAAGTCCACCACAAATCAAAGAGATAGGTATAGTGCAGGGGAGAGTTCGGGAAGTTCTTGAAGCCTTCGTGGCTAATTGCCGGTAGTTGGTATGAAGGGTCGGATTTTTTCCAATTTACATCGGCAAGAGCCGGTCTTTTGTAAAATCAATCGGCCAATTGCCTATATTTTCATTTTTTCATTGGCCAATATCCGATTAAATGGAATTCATATCGGCACTAATTGTTTAAAAATGTATGAAAAGTTATTAGAAATCATTTCTTAGTACAAAATCTTGAATAAGTGAAAAGAAAGGCATGTTCAAAACTTGAAATCTGAAGAGTTAATATCCTTGGCATGAATTGAACCTAGCAATGCCTTCACCGCTTGAAGGCCAAGGGTCCTCCAATTCTTCATAGAAGCAATTGGATTTGGTCATGAAAAGGTTGCATAATTCAAAAAGTTTAAGGTTTAGGGTACTTCCTCAAGTGCATCATCAGATGCCCCAGACAAATAGCACTCTGGATTGCTATACAAATAGTGAAACTTAGTAGCATCCTTCCAAAGATCTAGAGCACTTGTTAGAATGTCATCAAAATCATTGTCCATTGTATGATGCGTGTTGCTATAGAAGGCCCAGACAATGATTTTGATGACTTTCTAACAAGTGCTCTAGATCTTTGGAAGGGTATCGGTTACCATTCCCTGGGTATCGGCCAGTATTTGAATACTTCTTCCGGCTAAAATCCAGTAACTCACAAGAAGAATCAGCTACATTTCCATGACATTTTCTGGTCCATCAGCTAATTGCCGGAGGATTGAAATTACAATCGGATTGCCATCCGATGGTTGGAAATTTGGACTGGACATGAGGGGAAATCCATCGGCTGATAATGAACTAGCCGTCGGTTTTCCCCGACCATTGGTATAGGGTTTGAGGACGGACTCAAACCCAGTTTTGGGTAAGTTATGAGAACTAGTGGGTGTTTCCAGAGTCACATAAAGATTTTGTAAGCATATTCACTTGGGAAACTGTATTACATCCATGTTTTGTCAAGATCTCTTGAGCTGAGGTTTGAAAGGTTAGAGAGATATGATGAATGGAGGAAGGCGAACAAACAAGAGTCGAAGCGATGGAAGTGTTCTTAATTTACAATTTTCATTACTCGTAAGAAAGAAAAGAAAAATTACGATTGTATCTAAATACTGGCGTGAAATTGAGCCCATTGGTCTTATGCTGATCACGGTATCCCGTGATGCAGCAAGAGATTTATGCCTCCGTTAGGAAGGTGTTGTTATAGTAAGACAACTCTTAATCATTGTTTGAAGGTTCCCTTCATTTGCTAGCACCCACCCAACTGAAGTAATGACTTGGGTCAAGAAGAAAATGTAGGGGGGATTTCGATTGTTGTAGATTATGTTGTTCAAGCATAACATTATTCATCCACGTCGATGGGTTTCGTGAACCTAGAATATGTCATTTATATTTTGTAGGGTCCTGAACAAAAGTAAGAATATCCGTTTCTTATTCATACATTCAAGCTGACACTTGAAATTTGGGTTGAGTTATACTCCCACACTATTCATAGGAATCATTGTTCATCTCACCACTATTCACATGAAACATTTTTCATCCTGGTTTAATTCACCGAGAATACTATTCATAGCATCATTATGTACAATATTCTCACTATTCATACTACACTATTCATAATTCACACCAACGTCATTTTCTTCCTATTTTCTAAGTTTTTTCCAGGGATTTCATGTCAATGTCTATCACATCATGTCACGTCTTGTGATGGCAAGGTGACGTTGAACCCAGAAACATCATGTCCAAGGGGGGGGGGAATAGTTTACCTTGGGGTAAATTATAAAATGTTGACAAACCAAATGAACTACTTGCCAGGATTCATGTTTCTAAACTAGACGACTACTCATTAACAATCATTCGCCAAGTCGACTGCTAAAGAATGATTGACACACCAGAGCGACTGCTCAGAAGCAATCATCTAATTAAGAAACCCATTGTTGGCGACTAGTCACCTTGCCCAATTGACTCCACCAAGTGACTGCTCTTGAGCAACCAACTTCGCAAATCGACTACACCACCGCAGTTGAGAAGCCTTGTGATTGTTCATGAGGAGTCGACTTGTCGACTACCTATCCCCCATGGACACGTGTTGTCCATAAGATAGGTGGGGAGGGTGTCAATCCCAAATTGGGCAAGTAAATAAGGAAGATCATCATCGGATATTGGTGGATCTAGATGTATTGACACTGATCTTTTCCCATCATTGATCTCTCCAACCTTTCAATAACAAAGTTCAAACAATGTGTCGCACGCCCTTGCAAATATATGTATGGCCATTCACGGCCAAAAGATGTATTGCTAGTTGCATTTTAGATTGCGTTGCATTGTTGAAGCACACTTGAACAACATTTTTTGGATATGCTCCAGCAACATATATTTTGACCTAAGTGGCAATGTAGTTGGCGTCCTTTGTGCTAAAAGTCATATCAATGGAATGGAACCAAAGAACACATCACGTGCTGGAAAAATTTGCATGACATTCATCAAAGGCCGGTGGACAACATTCTCCCATCTGTCCAAATGAGGAGTGCATGCATATATATATTTGTGGATGGATGATTTCAACTTCAACTCCAATAAAGTCTACATATTGTACCATGCATTGTTAAGTACATTTTTGCGCATTGCATGATAGGCAAGTGATTTGTATAGAATATTACCTCATTGGTTGCTTTACAACCCCAATGAACATGGGATGGTGAAAAATATTAATAGGAATATTAACCTCATAGGAGGCATGTGACCATTTTGTATTCAACCCACATATCTTGGAAATTTACATGCCTTTTTTTAGGTCCATTTGACGTTGGCAATGTATGTGGGATTAGGGAGTCTATTTTGATACTATCACGGACGGTGCAAGGGATGATGAAGCGGTTTAATTTCCGTTCACGTTAGACTGTGCATTGCATGAAGCTTGTTTATGGAAGATGACTACATTGTCTATTTCGTCCTCAACGTAATAATCCAAAATTTCATTTGGAATTATTGGCCACACACCATCACACCTGAAAAATAGAGCTTTAGCAACCGATCCTTGACACAATGCATATTCACCCTTGTATATTGTTGTCATTCTTTTTGTACCCAATGGATGACCATACAGATCATATACATTAATGCCAAGTTCCAAAATTTGCACTCCACCTTCTTCCCGGGGGCCGGGGGGGGGGGGCACTAGCGGTATTTTAGAAACGATGAGATAAAATAAAGGGTATTTAATATTCATTTGAGGTTAGAATTTGAAGAATTCTATATAAAATATAAGGGGCAAATTAATGATGGAAACCAATTATAAAAAAATTCCATCCAATATAACATGTGTAAGGGACCACATTTTGCTTCATCAAAGAGGATGGAGGGCTCAATTTTATTACATGAAGGTTTCTTTTCACTAAGGATACTTTCAATTCCATTATGTTTAAATGTTGAAACGAAGGGGTATATTTGGGACAATAATCGATGTTTGAAATTCTTTTGCAAATGTTGTACGAACTCTTGTTATCCTGCAAATGTTGGACAATTGTGTTTCTTAACATACTAAATTTAAGGTTGCACTCTACTTGCATTCTTCATTAAAATCTTATTGGTGTAATTAATTTCTATTGCGTTTTCTTTTTGCCATACCTCAACAATGCAATCCCGTTATTGAAATGCCAATTCACAATGTCCCCCCCCCCCCCACCTCAGCTAACAGTTAAAGGCTATCAAAAATTTAAAGAAAAATAAGGTATTTAATATTGAATGCATTCTAGGATTCTAATTACCAATAGGGTATTAAAATTTTAAGTCCAATAGATTTTTTATACTTTAAGGACTTCTAATATTGTAATTCTTAAAGATAATACCCCACTTGAAAATAAGTAGTCGTCACAAGTGTCTCCAAAAATTTACTATGAGTGCCCCCTCCCCGGGACCTTTTTTGGACATTGGAGTCCACTCCTTGGGCATGCATGTGAGACCAAATCCACCACCCTTAAGCGTCCTAGTCCGGGTGATGACTTTGAGAATCACATTTATCTATCACAACATGGAACCATATGCAAGGTGATTTTCATGTTTAAATGAACATGCATTGTCTCACTCATTGTACTTTATTAATGTTGGCCTCTTGGCTTGTGCTAGAGTTGGCTTTCTCAAGAGTCCAACCCGCGGCTTTAGCCGCACATGCCCTCAATGATTTTCCCCTTGCATACTTTGACCCAACCTCCTTTGTCTTCCCCTCGCGGAAGTCCTCCACCTTCTCCATTACTTGTGCACTTGATTTATTTAATAGAGAGGATACAAGCGTTAAAAAACGCTATTTCCCATAATCAATCCTAAGTGCAATTACTTATGAAACCCACACGTGCCTCCACCTAACCTAATGTGGCCAACTACTTATCTATAAACTAATATAGTCTAATATAGTCTATAAACTAATGTAATAATATAAACTAATCAGTCACAACCACAGCTAACCAGCTGCCTCCAATGCAGTCGCAACCACAGCTAACCAGCTGCCTCCGATGCAGTCGCAGCCGCAGTTAACCAGTTGCCTCTTGATACAGTCTCCCCTAGCCGCTAATCGAGCATTTCCCTAAGTCTTTGTTTTCGATCCTTTACTAATGAATTAATCTAACCCACTAATTCCACTAAATAACTACCTAATCCCCACATGTTGTCTCAAGCTCTAAGAGCTCACTCCACTTGAGAGGAATTGAGAGAGAGAACTTAACTAATTAAATTCACTAAAAACTAATGTCCTACACGCGTAGCTCAAGCTTTTAAGAGCTTGCTCCCTTGAGAGCGCTTGATGAAGAGAGAGAGAAATGAGAGAAAAAACACCTTAAGTAGCAAAGAGGGAGAGAGGGAGAGAGGGGGAAAGAGGTGAGGATAGGGTGAGAGGATTGGCACCTCCAATCACAATCCTTTAACCCTCTCCTCCAAAGTAGGGACTAATCCCCATCCACCAAGCTTCCTTCTTCCCAAACTACCAAGGTGGATCCAAAAGTGGGCATTTAACTCGCGGAGCTCACCTTGCTTCACCTTACCCCCCACTCACCTAATCAAGGCATCCTCTTATTGAAGTTAAACCTTGAAATTACTACACAACACATTCTAATGCCTAAACTTAAATCCATACCACACTTCACTCTTTTTATGTTTTGTGAATAATCATAGCACATCAAAGTCACACTAAAATTGGTTTCGAAGACTTAATCACCACATGTGGGCACCATTTTGGGCTCACAATGCACCAAGCCTTTCATTCATCTTGTGTACTCATACCAATATAGCCCACTACCTCTTTCCACTTGCAATGAATGCCTACATACAATCAAGGTCAAATAGAGTTGACTAGAATGTCGAATGTCAATGAAATGGAGGCTTTATAATCCCAACGCATTCATTTGCACAAACTATAAAACATCATTTTGTATTGATAGTCATGTTCAACCCCATGGCAGGCTTAGTGGTGTGGCAAGCACTAGAAGGAAACAAGGTCCTTTCCCACACCAAAGAGACATCACTTTGACTGGGTGCGGCGAGCCCCACACATGTTGTGGACCGACCCGGTGTTCCCATGCACTGCAGATTATTTGTCATCCTGGAACTGTCCTATTTTTTTGAAACGCCTGTCAAAAGTGTGCTGATGTTTTCGTGTCTTTGGCGTGTTCAAAGTGTGTGGTGTTTTGCAACCAACCTTGACCACACGCATTAAATACAATCAATGAATGCAGTAATGGAACGCGAAGCATTTACATGTGTACATATCTATGGGCCCCAATATCGAGGCCGTTATTAATATTAATGCACAGCCGTGGATACAGGCAGAGCCTTCGTTTTTACGTCACATGCGTTTGCTGGATAATTTTTTTTGGTATTTTCTTTTATGCCATTTTGTGTTTGGTCATGGCCGCAATTTACATTTTGTACAGAGTTCGTTGAGCTGCGCGTTTGGCCATAGGTTTTTCCGCCCTGTATTTTCCATTTACTCGATGCTCTTTTAGCTTTTGAACAATTTTATGTTGGCAGGTGTGTATTTAATATGCCTGGGCTTTTGTACGCAATACGAAAACCGTTTGCGTATAGCATATTGGGCGTATTCAGCCATTGTCTGGCGGAGACTGATTCGAATGCTTGTGCACAATGGGGTCTGTATATTAATAGAAGATATTACAATTTCCTATACCGTTATTTTTGTGAGACGTGACTGGCTGCCAGTCACAGCTCCTCAAACATCCGCAAGCCGTGCATTGTGGGTGACGCTCCTGATGTGCATGGGACGGTGCACTGTCGGAGAAACACATCAGCAGCCGGCTAACAAGGAGGTTTCCGCCATGCATGCTTGTTTGGCACTTCCATGCGCACACTCAAAAAATTGCATTCCGCTGGAACACCGACCTCGCACATGGTCGCGCCCCACGACCCAAACCTTGGTCGTAGAGATGAAAACACGCCCGCGGGTGCAGCATCTGTGGTGGGATATGTGAAGGCATGAAAAAAAAAATTGTTGCATAGCATTATAGTGCGCACCAAAAACATACCACCATATTGCACGGCAAGGGTCTTTCCATGTTGCCCGAACTGCATAATCATCGCTTCAACCCCAAAATCTTCTGGCGCAGCAAACGTGTGAGCACCAAAACATTCGGAATAACAACCTCAACTGTTCCAATGTGCGGTCATTCTTCAATGGTGCATTGGCACCACAGGGATTCGGTGCCAATCGCGCGCTGCTGCGACAAACATCCGCTCTGCAGTGTATTGCGGCAGCCTATCCCAAAACCAATAATTCCCTCGTTGTGCGTGTGCTTCCGTCTTCTGCTGGAATGTGCACAATGCATGTTCACAGTGGGCTTGCAACCTCTTGCTATCAATCCGACCTACTGCGCTTGTAGAAAGCGTAACGCGTGTGTTCAATTATCCTCTTCCACATTCCACACATCGGTACACTGGGCATGCAAACGGGTTTGTTTCTCACCGCTCTGTCCCCTTCTCCGACAAAAATCTTGTGGACCACATTACGGTGGTGTTGTTGTCCGCAGGCGGGGTGACGTAGTCGTCCAGGTACTTGGAGCAGTCATTGTGTTCTGGAAACAAGAGCTCGGTTTTTTTTTTGTGCATCTTCGTGACCTTCACCATCTGCTGCCCATCCTCGCACAATTCCTCAAGCAGGCTCTGGCCTCCTCCATCGCCTCCAATGTTTTGGCAGTGCGGCTGTCCGGCAATTCCTTCTGCCACAGGTCTTGTTCCGTTCCCGGGATGCAACACCCAGCACTCCGCACCAACTCGAACACAATGTTGTGCCAAACAGAAGCCGCAAATTTAACTTGCCACAGTGCAAGCAATGTTTTGCACACCGCTACTACGGCATGCACACATATTGAATGTATTCATGAGGGAATGGGGTGGGTTGGAGGTGGAGGCACTTGCCGTGGAACGGTACCATGACTGCACCGCCGGTGGACGCCTCATCCGCCCAGTGTCTCTTCCTGAGCCCCTGCAACCCCGTGTGTTGACTGCATTTGTGGCATTCGTGGTTGGAGTCCTCCCAGTACCCCGCATGCCTTCATTTTGAATAGGCTTCTCGGGGGATAGATTGAGGTTCAGATTCCCGGCTATTGTCAATTCAAGTTCCTTTGTTGGCGGACGACCCCCCCACCACCACTTTGTGTGTAGCTCCCACGTCCAGGCTTGGGTCGCACCCACCCTCCATCTGCCTCACCTCCTCCACACACAGGGGCTGGGAGTGCCCTGACTGCACTTGTAAAATCCGCCCACATCAGCATGCTTGTCGACTGTGTTCCAACCTCTGCAACATCCAGTGACATGTGCATTTCCGCCAACCCTACATCCGGCACATCTTCCACATCGGCTCTCATTGTTTGTTTTCCATGTGGTGAGCAAATTGTGGGTGAGTCTGGGCGGTTTTCGTACCAGTCTCCCCCACCTCCTTCATCCTCCAAACTAGTGGTGTTTGCATCCATGTCCATGTCAAACATCTCCCGTATCGAGCTCATGGCCTCCTCGCCACCATATGCATGGCTGGGCTCCTCGTCGCCTGCATCTCCTCTGCAAGGATATGTCATTGCCGTCGTATCACCCCTGCCACACTCATTTCCAGGCGACTCGTGCCTCCATGTGCCCCATGCATACACATGTGGAGATCTCTGTGCATGCACTTCACTTGCGTTTGCTGTGGTATTCTTGTGCGCGCTTACATGATGTGCTATCTTCTCCATAACCTCATGCACCACACCCAAGTCCTCCCGCACCCATGTCAAGTCCGCCTGCACTACCAACATTACCTTCTCCAGCGAGGCAAGTTTTTTTTCCCGTGGAATTATGTTTGGCATCCATCATTTCCATGCACCGCTTCACGTTGTCCATTTTGTCAACCAGGGACTCCCAAGGGATCCTCTTCTGGGTTTCAAACACCACCTCCTCCTCTGACTCTCCCGTGCCGTACGATGAGCAGCGGGCTCCTTCGGAGTTGTTTGTTGCCTGCTGCACCTCCGCTGCATCCAATGGTGGTTGTGCATAGACGACCACATGTGTTAGTATTCACAGTCACCCTTTCCCTTCAGCGACATCCTCCACTGTGCTTCCCACATTTCGGCACTCCCATTCATGTAGTCCAACGCCACTACACTTCACCTTTCTTCTCCTCAACACAATCACATGCTACTGTGTGCAGGTACAGGTTGGAAACCAAAATGGATGTTCCTCACCTCCTCGTCCATTCGGTCCACCAACGCCTTCCTCCCTGTCTTGCTAGCATTCACCACCGCAGTCCGTCTGCTAGACATCTCCGCGGATTCCTCCATGCACGCTTTGGTCGGCCACCATTTTATTAGCTTCTCCCATGCAGTTTGTGGACAATTATGGTGCCTTTCCTGCGATCCGTGCCTTTGCCAATGTGCTTTCCAGACCGCCCTGGAGCTGCGGAGGTGCCCTGCCAAGTACTTATCCACGCGTTTAGGGTCCAGCGGTGGGCCAAATTTATATTTTGTGTTTAGTTCAGTGTGGATTTTGGTCTTGTCAAACACAGAGTAGCCCTTCCATCCCTCCTTGCTGAGATCAAGAATACCGTATGCAATCTCCTTCACAGCCGAGTGCCATTTGGCCTTCAAGTGCGTTTGGTCATCCACGTTGTTCACTGCAGGGGGCCTGCCTTCCGCCAGTGAGTCCTTCATCTCCCTCGCAAACAAAGCGTGCGCCTGCTTGTTCATGGCTCTGGTCAAACTCCGCTTTGCGGCCGTCGCACGCTTGGCTGCGTCGATGTCTCCTACCGCCACTGTCCCACCCCCCTCAGGTGGTGTGCTCAGATCCACTGTCTCCGTGGACTGCATTGCCATGTGTGTCGCACCAACAGCGTTCACAGGATGTCAGCAATAAACCCCCACCTTTAAGCGTCGTAGTCCAGGTGAGAGTTTAGAGCTCACACGCTTGTGTAATTCCCATTAACCCTTTTTAGTCATGCTCTCAAGGCCACCCACTCTAATGCCACAATCAAACTTTATTCCAAGACAATAGGTAACAAGTATTTAAGAAATACTTCTTCCTCCTTAGATTAAATCACACCACCACACTTGACTCACTTAGCTACCTAATCCTAAGTCCTGACTATATAATCAATCCCTAATCAGCTACTCATTCCCTAATCCTCCCCTGCCCACATGGCCTCTTAGAGACTTTTTCTCTCTTGGTTTAACAACCTGGCCCATCCCTTACAGCCGCCGGAGCCTCCACCCTCGGTGCCAACCTCAACTGGGACCCTCCCTGTTCTACTGTAGTCCTCCCTCCTTGGCCCTGGCTGCCTGCCTTCCAACATCCTGTCCACTCAATCGAAAACATGGAAGCCCAGTGCCCTGCCTTGTTAGGCAGTAGCAACCATCCCAGATTGCGGCCGGAAGGGAGCACTGAGTTGCTACTGTTGCCAGTTGGCCATTCCCAGCGGCTAGCCTCATTCAACTCGCTCAGTTATGCCCAGCTTTTCCCTCCTCTACACCGAGGCGCTCGACTTCAGAGATCACCCCACCTGCCTAGCAGTTGATGCCTCACCCACATTACCAGCAACCATTGCGGCAGCTTCGATGTAGCCAGGCGTTCCCAAAAATTGAGTTTTGGCCAGATATAGCCAATATTCAGTGTGGTTTGAGCATTCACAGTTCCCAGATTTCGGCAGCTTGGTTGAAGCATCACCCTTCATTCTTCCTAAATCCTCTTCATCATGGCTAGCATCTCGTTAACCATCCAATCTCCCCTTGCATTTCACATTATGCGGCATTCGGCATTCTGGCTTGTAATTTCCTTCCCCGACTGCCATTGTCTTTCTACCACTAGTTGCGCACACCATCAAATAGCCAATTGTGCTCCCTTCCTTAGCCCATAACCATTTAGGCAGAAAGAAGCATTTTCCTTCCCGACCATCTACCCTTGCCTCCTGATCGGCTGAACCCTCCTGCCGCCGTCGTCCAGTGTGAGAGAGCACACAGAGAGCACCTCCCGAGTGGTTCATGGCACCCCTCCCCCTGATCGGGAAATCTGGGACCTTACCCGCTTATTGCCACCCGTTAACTGCCTTAACTGGACTAACCCCATACCCAAAATGAACACCTGCCTTCTTAATCTAATCCTATCATGGCTAAGATGAACAATAAAATAAGGCCTAACCCATAATATGCACCCAAACTAACCCCAATCTTACTTCACAATACTCTAAGCCTCCCCTGTCCACCATCTTAATCCCTAATTCGCTACTTCAAGCCATAGATCCGACATCATCCCCTTCCTAACCTCCTACTGAGTTGCAATCCAAACACACCCCTTTGTTCACTCTTTTTATCTTTTCACATCATTAAACAACATAAAAATTGAAGTCCTAATTGTCTGTTGTAGTTAAGAACTCATGTGGGCACCAAATTGGGCTCACACAGGAGCACACACTACATACGTGTAGCATGCATGCAGTTCCTCGCCCTCTGTGAGCCCAAAAGGGTGCCCACATTTAGTCTTAGACCCTTGAATCGTTAGTTGATGCACTTTGAAGTAGCATGTTACTTCACAAAAATATAAAAAGAGTGAAATGTTAGTCTTAGAAGTACCATGTTGTAAGAGGCTAGGATGTGAGTTGTTATTGTGTTTTTACCTTCGGAAGGATTTGAGTGAATGAGGATAGGTAAGGAGAACTTGGATTGAGTAGTTAGTGAGTAGGCTAGTACAAATGGATGGAGACAACCAAAATGACTCAAGAGGCAAGTGCATTCGAATTGGGATGAATGGAGGATCACATGGAGCGCACAAGTGGACCACCTCATCATGGCCACTTAATGGGGAAGGCCCAAGGAAGAATGCAAGGTGGAGGATAAGCAAATTCTCAAAGCACCAATCAAATCACGAGTTAAGCATCGTGGTTTGAATTAAGTGGTGAGCGACGATTTGGGAAAGTAAGGGGAGAAAGTTATGGCGGCGGAAAGCGAAGGAGGCTAAGTTTGGGTTGAAGCATCCCAAGTTTGGTAAAGTGTGGTAGGTAGAAAGCCAAGGCTAGTTAAATGTTCGAATTAGGATCCTTGTTGATCATTTGAGGGAGGAAGGCTTAGAAGATAGGATTGGCGCCTACTAAGTAGGAGGAAATCTCAAGGGCTTATCGTGAGCCTTGAGGGTGCTCACCCCCTCAAGCTTACTATATAATCCCTCATTCTTCCCTCACTCATCCTCTCTTTCCTTTGTGCTCCAAGGCACCCCACGAGTTATAAGTGTGGGTGTGGGAAGCCATATTGGAGCACATGTGTGTGCTTAGTTTTTAGTTTGAGAGCCAAGGCTTGTTAGCCTTGAAGAGGGCTTGACCTCTTGGTAGAATTAGTGTTGACGTGAAGGATTTTAAAGTTAATTCATGATTCCAATTTGTGGTACTTAAAGTTCATGTTTTGAATACACGTGGTTGCAAGTTCCATGTTTAAGAGTTGAGCACTTGATGTTGTGATGAGTGCAAAAATATACTTGTGTGGATTAGTTAGTCTTAGTGAAGTTAGGAAATTCTCTCTCCCCCTCTCCTCTCTAGGATTTTAGGATTTTAGGATTAGAGAAGAATTGTGTGATTAGAAAGGGGTTGTTAGTAGAATTAGGGAAATTAGGTAGGAAGATTAGTTAAGGACTTGAATAATTAGTGAGGTAGTTGGGGATTACAACTACAAAGTTGTGGGTTCATGAAGGAGCTGGGTTTATGAAGGAGCTGGGTTTGTTTAGTTAGAAAGTAAAGAGCTGGGTTTATGAAGGACCTGGGTTTGTTTAGTTAGAAGCTAAGGAGCTGGGTTCATGAAGGAGCTGGGTTTATGAAGGAGCTGGGTTTGTTTAGTTAGAAGCTAAGAAGCTGGGTTTATGAAGGAGCTGGGTTTATGAAGGAGCTAGGTTTATGTAATTAGAAAGTAAAGAGATGGGTTCATGAAGGAGCTTAGTAGATAGCCTACCTAATTAGCTCATAGACAAGTAGTTAGTTACATTATGCTAGTTAGTGTTATGTGTGGCTTTCACAAGTAAATGTATTTGAGATTGACTATAGAGAATAGTGTTTTTTTTTTAACACTTGCATCCTCTCTTTAAAAATAAACCACGTGCACAATTTAATGGAGAATGTGGAACACTCTCGCGATGGCAAGACAAAGGAAGCAAAGACCAAAGGTGCGAGGGAGAGATTGACATAAGTCACATAAGTATTTCTTAATACTTAAAGGCTTATGTACGGTATGGAGACACCAAGTGAGACCTCTTATAGTAGCGATACGGAATACACAAGTGATAGTTCAAGTGGTAGTATAGAGTCAACGGCACGGACTCCATTTAGGAGAGGGATATCCTTAAGGGCTTGTGTAGCTAAAGCAGCCGGATGGACGTTAGAAGCAAACAAAGACAAAATAGCACCCGAGCATAAGGAGGTTAAAATAACATAGTTAACTTGTGCATTCTCCACATACGTATTGAAATCGTACATTGAGTTGTTAAAAGTGAAATTCCAGTTAAATCCAAGACCACTTGAAGGGTGAACCTTGCACTATGGACTCATCCAAGTCCAAATCCAATACCGCGGAGGAATGTGAGCCCAAACCCACTACTCGGACTACGGACGCTTAAGGGTGGGGGGTTTGGCCTCACACCCTCTCGCATGACAAGGACCTCTACATGACCATCTGCCCCCTTGCGGCTCTCTCCTGCCCTGCAGTGAGGCGTGCGTGCTACCTTTCACTATAAGAAACCCGTGTTTTTTGTGATGTTTACAAAAAACGTCTACGTCAACATGGACATCTACATTTAAACAGAGAACATCTACAAGAACGTCAGAATGAACGGGACGTTGTAAACAACAACTTAATGTTAGTAGGCAAACGTGGGCATGTTGGCGGCCAGACATGTGGATGTTAGCCACCAAACGTGGGGATTCGGTCGTGAAACATTGGGATGTTAGCAGTTTAACGCGTAAATGTCTGGGGTAACTTGAGCGTCGATGGCGACATTATGTAGGACATGGAGAGAGGAGTCCAAGTGCCACGTCGGCAAGGGCTCCCGGTTTTGACTATGGGGAAGACTTTGAAATTTGGTGCCACCTCAGCTACAACGCTGCCCAGCACCAAAAAAGTGAAGTGCGCGGGCAGGTTTTCAAAAATCCAAAAAATATATAGTTTTTTTTTAAAATATATATATATTTTAATAATAAATTCCGGGGTTGGTCCGCATTCAATTTCAATACTTGAAAAATGTACAATTTTCATATTTTCATGTTCTTAGTGTTATTATAAAAAAATCGAGAATGATATGGAATATTTCAACATGGCAATGACCATGGAATATTTTAGGCTGACTTGGAATTTGGTTTACACATAGATTTCATCAAATTGTTATTTCAAGATCCTTTTTCTGCGTGGCCAACGATATTCCATGTCAGCAACGCTGACGTGTTGCACAGTGTCAGGGTCAACGTCACTTGCAACATTGGCCGTGGCAGGAACTGCATGCCAATTACACGTCCTAGTAAATGTTGTATCCAATGTCCATATGGACGTCTAGGATGTGGTTTTGGGTGTACACTTGAACGTCCGCAGTAGCAATGTTACGTTTTCTGGCCATGCGTGCCAATGTTGCCCATGGAGACATTGGCAACGCTGTTGGTGATGTGCCTAGTGGCGTGCACGATGGCATTGCCATAAACATGTTGATTTTAGGGTGCAGTTTGAGGGCATGTATTCAACTCTGACATGTATTATACTGAGGCATGGTGAACATCTGAACATGCTATCATTATCACGTCCAAACTAGTGGACATACATTATCATCAGCAAAGTGATTTGTCTCTGCATAGAAAACCCTATTGGTATTCCTCTTCTTGGGTCTCCGTAAGCATTGTGTTTGTTGCCGCTGTAACGTAGCTGCCCCCAACGGCCGCGGGTCTTCTGAGCGGTTCCGTTTCTTGTATTGTTGGCTGAAGACCACGGAAGTCGTCGTCATTCCCCACAGCAATGACGTTGGCAGCGGGTTGAGGTTGATGTATCGGCAGACGTCTCCCCCTGACGTCCGTGCGGAGCACAACCTTCCATCCGCGTCTCGTCGGATCATCAGATAGGAATACTTGTTGGCAATGCAGTGGAAATGCGAATGAATCGGCGTGCACCCTGCTGTCCATGTGGTTGAAGTTTGCCACCGTGAAGCCGTACTTGTCGCGTTCAATGTTGGAGAAACGCGCGTCACGTGTTGCCTTGATCCACTCACACAACAATACCGTCGTGCAGTGATTCCGGTAATCTAGCTCAAGTATCTCTTCGATGAAGCCGACATGCTCTGCGGTTCTCTCGATGGGCTTCCCGTTGCAAATCCCCCAACGGAGCTGTTGCGTGAAGGCTACCACCACACATGAGTCCCTAATTACGAGACCGCCTTCCGAACTGCGAACACGCAAGTGCATTCCGAAACAATACATTTGTCTGTGCGATGTCGCGTACCGCTCGGGCGGACAAGCGTATTGTATGACGTCTTCGTGTAAACGCTCTCCTGAGCGTTGGGCGTGTTGCACACGCTCCTTCAACCAATCTGCGAAGGGGGGGATGTCGCTTAGGTCGGGAGGGTATGTCACAGGACGGCTTGGGCGAAGACGTCTTGAACGTCGCCGAAACGCCTCCCGCTCTTCCCACCTTCGAGCCTTTGCAACAATGTATTCCCTGCGTAGGGGTCCACGTATTTAGTGTCCGCAACATGCATGCTACTGGATCTCGTCACATAAATTGCTGTCAACGTGTACTGTGCCCTGAAATCGTTGGCTCTCTCTTCTGTTATCCAAGGCGTATGGTTTGACATCTGTTGTGACATGCAATATTTAAGGACTCGTCATTCAGCATGCGCATGATGTCAATGGACACGTCCAGTATGACAGTATTATGTGGTTCAGGGCCTCACTCTCGCCACAGTTCCAGGCACGGCGCATTGTCGATGACAAACGCATGGGCGTACGAATGCACCTCATCGGACAACTTGCGCATTGTGTGTTCGTTTCGCCTCAATACCTCATCGTTCATGGTTGCATCTTCATTGGGATCCCATACACGGTGCGTTGTTGCCCGATGCCGTTTCATGTATTCCGTGCAGAAGCCAAGAGTGTCCGATTGCCGATATCCTTCCGCTATGCTCCCTTCCGGGTGTGCGTAAGCCCTAACGTAGTCTTTCAACGTCTTCATGTATCTTTCAATCGGATACATCCACCTGCAGTGGACAGGTCCGCAAATGAACAACTGCTCCACAAGATGTACCGGAAGATGTGCCATAATATTCAAAAACGTCGGTGGAAACTCCTTCTCCATCACACATGTTGCCATTATGACGTCGCACATGAGATCCCCCTCGGCGTCTGCTCGGACCTCTTTCTCACAAATTCATTGAAACACCCGACACAACTTGATGATTGCCATGCGCACTTCTTCATCAAGGACATTTCGTACAGCCACCGGAAGTATCTGCACCCGGCATTTGGATTTCCCATTCAATCATTCAATCATATAGGTGTCATGCGGGTTGTCTGCTCTAGCATCGAGGATGTCTATGTTCACATGAGAGGTGTTTGTGCCAGCAACTACTCTCAAGAGCGTACATGTACGACGTATGTTAGAATGTCTTACTTGCTGCATGAGTACATGGTAGTCATGTGACTTCATGTACTGCAGCTTGCCATCTTCTAGTCGTTTATGAATGGCCCCAACATAGTTTGTGGGAGTGCGTATACTTGACACAATGGACACAAACTCGCTCCTCTCCACTGGCTTCAGTATGTAAGGGGCGTGCGGCATGTAATACTGATCACCCTGTCGTCGTGGAGGCTGCAACCAAATCTCGGGTCGTATGTTCAAGTCCTGCACATCTTGACGACTTCCCGGGCTGTCATTCATGCCGAACAAAGTTTTCAATATGTTTTCACATAGATTCTTCTCGCAGTGCATCACATCCAAGACGTGTCGGATCTTCAAATGCTGCAAATTATACATCATGTGCAAGTTACATGTCTGACATGTCAGGACAAAAGGCTAGGTTGCATCGTCTGACCACTGTTGCAACACGCGTTTTTCCCATTGTTAAAAAAAACATGGCTAAAATTACTAGAAACATTGCAAATGTTAACCTGGATGTGCCTTCGACGAACCCCATGTTCAATAGTTATTGTCCCCATGTTTGGAAACTAACATGCCAACGTTTTTTTACAACATCACGTTCATTTTGATGTTCATCTACATTTCATAGTCCAACATGTTCATGTCCACAAAAACGTCTACGGTTTTTGGTGACGTCGCAAAAACAGTGGTATCTTATAATGGTTGATCAACGATTGCGGTGTGGGGTGTTCAATACAACACCTGCCAGTACGGAAGTTCAAATAAGGCGCTCAGGCGCTTCACGCGAGTGTTGTGGACAGGGTCGCTCTTCACTCCTTTTGTGCCACCTAGATCTAGGTATGACTGTCGCCATGCGGCGTATTTGATCACATCTGATCCTGAAACGCATTGAGGCCTTGTCCTTGTCTCGCGTTCCCCATTAAAGCGCATGTTCCGTCGATATGGATGGTGTCGAGCTAGATATCTACGTATTCATCCATACACAATCTTTGAACCTTTGGTGCTTCGGTTTGGGCGCAAGTCTCCTGTTTTTGCACTGCGACCATCCGTGTCGGGGCCGCAGCAGGGACATCCTTTATATCCCTTGCAACACAGGCCTGAAATGAGCCCGTACGCCGGAAAATCGGAGATTGTCCACATCAACATCCCCCTCATGTTGAACTATCGACATCCTGCGGGTTTGGAAAAATCAAGTGTTGGCACACCATGCCACAATTCCTTCAGCTCATCCAACAAGGGCCGTATGTACACATCGATGTTTCCGTCATGCGGTGACCGCTTCCCCGAGATCAGGATGCATAGTGAAATGAAGAATTTCTTGGTTACAAACCAAGGCTCTAGATTATATATCAAGATCAACACTGCCCACGTGGACCAGTTTGTGTTGCTCAACTTGAACGGATTGACACCATCCAATGCCAAAGCTAGCCGCATGTTTCTCTTCTCGCTTCCAAAGTTGTTGAAAGCAACGTCGTTGTCAATGTGCTTCCAGACGGGACTATCAACGACTGATCGCATGATGCCGTCTGCGCTGACATGTTTTGTGTAACCAATCAACATGCCGGCAATCTCCGGTGAACGCCACATACGTTTCAGCCTGGGTATTAGTGGGAAGTGCCGAATCACTTTGCTCGGGATATTATTTGTGCCTTCCATCCATCGTGACTTTGAACATTTGGGACAAACGTTTAATTCTGCGTGGTCGCCGTCATAGAGCACACATCCGTCCGGACATGTATGGATGTTGTTGTAGTTCATGCCCAACTTGTGGATTGTCTTCGCCGCTGCGTATTGACTGTGTGGTAGCTTGTTGCCCTCAGGGAGCAGGTCTTCCGACAAGTACCGCAGCAATTCGGATGTGAAGTTGTTGCTGACCCCAAAGACGACGCACATATTCATTATGACGATTGTGGCGAAGACGACGCTGCACTTTGAACCTGTGTACAAAGGGGTGGTGCATTGCCTGTACAATTCCTCCAATCCCTCCACGGTGTCACTGTCCATGTCGACCTCCATGTCCACGTCGGTTTCAAGGGCGTACTCCCTGTGCAACGCATCACCTCGGTCCAGAGCCTCCATCACCTGCCTGTGGACATCATGGTACGGGTCGAGTGGCGTGTCGGCGCTGCCAACTGGATAGGAGCTCTGGACATTTCCGCCGACATCGGCGTTATCCTGAATGTCTGGATTGGCGTCGACTACATCATCGTCAAATGACATGTCCTCGACCCAGATGCCATCCGGAGGGTATCCATCGGGAGGATCGCCGCCTATGATAGACTTTGTCAAAAACGGATCTCGGCCAACCGAGGTGTGATGCTTTCTGACAACATAGATGGATTTACGCAGGCCTCCGTGACAATTGACACATGGGCATGGGTAGGCCACAATGTTCTGCTCTGTTGCAACTCGAAGCTCTGTCTGCAGGATGAGATCGCCAAGGGGAATATGTCGTTCTGTGCGTCCGTCCTCCGTTATTCGGATGCGAGCACCGCGAGGCCGTGAATCGGCCATCTCCACTGTATCCACGTAGTTGATTATAAAAAAGTACTCATACCAGCAGTGCCAAATTGATTCCGCCGTATTCATGTACTAATTGTATTCATACGAATGTCTACAGTGACATCACTGCATTCAGGTACGATAGTCTACAGTGACATCTTTGATAGTTATATGGATGTCTACAGAGACATCTTTGATAGTTGTTCGAATGTCCACAGTGACATCCATAAGTGCATATTTTTGTAAAATATAAGTTATACCACAATGAGCGTACCAATGAGCGAATCACTTGCACGCTCTCCAAAAGCAGCCAAACTATCTCCGAAAATGTGTACCGTGGACCTGTGGGCGCACTCCGTGGGCGTAAAGTGGTAGTACTGCCACACTGCACAACAAACAACGAAAAACACCATCCCAACCAAACCTCTATTCTCCTCAGAATTCTACTATAACCACCACAATATGAATGTTGATGTATTCCAATTGGTATTGATTAGAGATCAAGGCATAATCCACTCATGAGCTGTGAGTAAACCTGTCTCAGTGCCCCACTTGTTCGTCAGGTAACACCAGACACGGCTACGTCAAGCAGGTTCAATTTTGAGAACAACCTAGCAAAATATGACGCAAGTAAAATCCAGAACAGGCAGGTCACACTTGGAAAGCAAACACATGGTATGCACGGTAAAATCGGACCTGTGGCTACCACATTTCAACACATTGAGGTACAAGATTTAAAGCACTTCTGAGAAATAATAGTGTGTAGGTCTTATGGAGCCTCAATATGAAACACAAGAAAACATCACTCTATCGCCATAGGCAACGGTACGCTGAAATAGGAAGAAGTGCTCCTTCCAATATTACTAGCACATCTTCAGTGTTTGTGCCACAGCCTGTCACAAATCCAACCATGCTTTAAGACTGATGTCTCATGTCTAACTCAATATAAAACAAGAGCAAATAGACCAATCAGATGTGTTTTGGTCTCCAGAATTCCAATTCCTTGTAGTGTCACCAAAATGAAAATGCAGAGAGGTACTACCTGATTTAAAGTGACGCATTTTGCTATTCCAACCATATTACGGTAAAAATCTCTGCATTAAAAATTGAAACATTCCACTTGTCAGTTCCACTAAAAGGATATATGTTTTGTGCTCTTGCAGATAATGGAACCTTTGTAGCCTTGAGCCTTTTGAGCACGTTGGGTGATGGCTGACCCAACAATGGCAATTTGACGAGGTGAAAAATAAATTTCTGGAGTAGGATCTGAAATACCCATTAGGTAGTATGTGGAGGGTCAAAACCTCTTTGCAGTTCTTTCATTTTCTTCTTGGAGAGTATGTTAAGGTTACAACATCTGCTTCTTGGAGAGTATTTTAAATCGCAACATTTTGCTCAAATTCTTAGTCTAGATAGATGTCCTCAGCAACATGTGCCATGACATCCCCGAAGACGTCGTCGCGTTACGCAAACGACGGATAGGCATTTACCAAAAATCAAGTCGCCCTCACTTTGCACTTGCACATCCACCTTGGAAGCAACCGACCGTTCTTCCATCGGCACTTGCACTTTAATCGTTGTTTGCGCACGGCGAAATCCAACCCGAACATGCCCTTCAACTGCAACGGACATGTGCAAGGTGGTTTAAGGCAACCCCACCTATCACGGCCACAATCTTGACATAAGCAGTCACATGGCTTCTTGGTCTTGGAACACACGTGCTTCATCTGCAAATCACCCCCATTGTCCATGCATAAATATAAGTAATCTCAAGTCTCACTGACGGAATGAACTCCAGCTAGTAGGGAATGAACTCCATCATGGAAGTCAGTGAAAAAATCAGTCACAAAATTACTTAAGAGTATCCTCTACCAATCTCTGCTTTCCTCTTCTACCGCCTCACTCTTGTGCTCTTCTGAGATAGGGTTTCAGAGAAGATACCCTCCTACATTGTCGAATTCAGGGAAGATGAAAGTCCGGCTAATCTCAAAGCCACAAGCTATGATGTCCTTGGCATTTTCATGAGCAAGGCGCCGGGTCTCCTCCAAATGTCTGGGTACGAATGTCTACATTGACATCATAGATACATGTACGAATGTCTACAGTGACATCATTGATACCTGTACGAATGTTTACAGTGACATCATTGATATTTGTACGAATGTCTACAGTGACATCCATAAGAGGACTAATACAACATGTGTAATGTCAATAGCGACGTCTAGGATGACATCCCTTTTTTCCTATCAAACGGGCATTGGGGTAAGCAAGAGGGCACCCATACTCCACGTGTCCCAAAAGACGTATATTCTAAGCGCACGGCAAAGTCAACACTATTTTCGGAGAAGGTTGTATCACATATACCCTAGCCTGCTGCATCCCAGTCGCATGGGATCACCTTGTACCATGGCTGCAAGTGCTCAGTCCCTAACGCAGGTTTCACTCGTCGGAGAGAGAGAAGATATACCGCCAGCATCCACGGTGGGGTTGGGGGTCACAGAGGCCGCTCTTGACGTGTTCAACAATTTTGTGGAGCACCTTGCCTCCAATGTTGGAAACACATGCGATCGGGCGGAAAACATGGTGGCAACAAGATCGCGGCTGCGGAGGAGTGTGCGGTTTGCAAGTGCTGAAACTTCTGTGCCAGACGCATGCCCGCCGACGCTGCCAACTCCCCTCGAGGCAAAGGTACGAGCCGCCGTGTGCGCTCCAAGTGTCATCGCCGGAAATTAGGGTTCGGGGAGCCTGGCGGGGCTATAGGCTTACTCCCGCATGGCGGCCATGGGTCCCTCTTCCACGGGCATGGGCAGACGTCATGGCCATTATTTCATGGCTTTTGGACGTCCATGCCCAGTTGGCTCATGTTACCACAGACGTCGTGAGGGGGGCGGAGTGCCGCCGCCATTGCTCTTCGCGCAAGGGCATCCACCTGTGTTGAGTCAAATCTGTGCCAATTGCATTGGCAATTCAGCTCCCGCATTCAATCAGACCGCGATTGCTCACGATTGCTAACTTGTTGGGTTTGTAGGCTACCCGGTTTTGAGTTCCTAGGTGCTGACCGCCTTGAGGTTTCTTCGTTCCTTGCAGGTTCGGGGTGAGGCATTTATCCCCTGGCGCGAACCACAACTAAGGATGCCTAGGAGGAGCGGATCCAGGTTGAAGAGGGTGCGATCCCCTCCTCGGCACAGGGGGTCGGAGAGTTCGGACCGCGGAGGGGAGGAGACCGCGACTGACATGGAGATGCTTGAGCGGCGTTCAAAGCACCGGCAAGATACGAGGTTGAGGTCGAAAGTCAGCAAGGACAGGGAAGCCGGGAGGACGCCGCCCAGAAGGAAGCGCAGGGTAGTGGAGATATCAACCTCGGAGGAGGAGGAGGACCCAAACCAGCTCCCGCCACGCGGAGGAGACCTGCAGCTCCAACAGGACTTCAAGTGAGTTCCCTTGTACTTTGAAATTTGGTATGAACGCCGTTGCTGTAGTTAGGCGGAGATGTCGCCTAGGACATCTCCATGGACATTGACGTCTAGGATGAACATCCCAGACGTCGCAACGGATGTCTTTGTGGACATCGCAGCATGTGGTGTTCAATGTTGTTCAAATTATAGTGAGGAAAGGGAAAATGGTGTAGAGTGGTCATAGTGAGAGGTACAGAGTTAGTTTTGAGTCGGGGCAAGCTGTAGATGTTGAATTTCAGGGGTAGCGACTTAAGAACTCATTTTCTTCTGAAGTTTGGTTCTGGTTTCTATGATGAGGAGGAGGGTGAAGTGTGGGGCAATGTGATCTACTGAATTATATTATATTATATTAAAATTTTAATGTTTGTTGATGTGTTAGAATCCCTAGTGCTGAATTTCATAATTTATTGTTTTACATATAATACACTCTGTAACAAGGGACTGTGGCCTAAATTATTTTAGTTTTCTTCCCGAAGAGGTCTTTGGGTGGTGAGCATACCGGAATTAGTTAAAACTTTATGCATAGAGGTAAATAGTTAGGGTTACTGCTGAGGGTAAAACAGGGTAACTAACATGATATATTTAGGCACGTTTTAAAAATGCTTTTCGGATGCAAATGGGCTATCCATCTCTGTGGATAGATAGTGTGGAGTTAATTATGAACCCTAGTAGGAGCAACACGCATAAATGAAGTAAAATGAATTTTCTATTTGGGCTCCAACCTTGGTAAATAATTAGGGTTACTGCTAAGGGTAAATAAAAGGGTATATTTATGAGCATAGAACAGGGGTAACTCGTGTTGGTTTTGTGTTGTGGGTAGAACAGGGTAGCTAAAAGGATGTATCACAGAAAACATGTGATACATCATTTTCTTTAGCAACAGGAGAATAATATGTCCCATCCACACTATACATACTGCCAAGATATACTAAGTTGTCTATGTATACTAAACAACCCAAGAGATGTCAGGCCCAAATATTAAGAGAGGGGAAGGGCTGGGGTTAGGGATGGGCATTTGACATCATATGCCTTCAGACAGTTACCACAGTGGGACTCCAGTCAAGAATGGGACATTCCACATAGCAGATATCTGTAGGAACGCTACATTATAACAATTGGAAAAATAACAAGGAAGTGAGATCTCTGGGTTCACAAGATAACCGGCCTCAATTATAATGGCCAAAAACACATGTATTCTGCCTTTACTACAAGCAAAGACTCATGCATGCAAAAAAAGTAACATCCAATATCTGTGCATCTTCTAATGAACCAATAGCAGGTCCATGGGAGATATTCTAGGAGCAACACCCATAAATGGAACTGTAAAGGGTTTTATTTGTCTCGCATAGAACATGGGTAATTCTCTAGGTTTACTGCTGTGGGTACAACAGGGCAGCTAAAAGGGTATATTTAGTCGAATGGCACATTTGCATCCAGATCCTGAGCCTATAGTGTGCCATGAGTTAGCTTTCAGGCATGTGGTGATGTTCATAAGATATGTAAAATTTTGGTGCAATTCCTAGGATGACTGACAATGTGGCTGAGTGTGATGTGCAGGTTAAGTTTCTACCACAAGAGGATTCCCAGTAATAGGCCCTAGAAACATGCTGTCTAGTGTGATCATTGTTCAGTCTTAGATAGACATCTTAGAGACCAGGGAGCCAGTGAGATGACCGAGACCTGCAGAGGATGGGGGTGTTAATCGGTTTGTTTTTCATGTTATCTCGTTTATACCAACTGTAAATCTATGTGTTCCCAATAGAAGCTGCACCGGTTTGTGTGAGGAACGATGTCTGCCTGGTTTTGTTTGACGTCTCCGTGGACAAGGAGATGTCTGTGTAGACGTCCTTGCAGGCATAACTATGTGATTGTTAGCACAGGCTATGCTTTCCATTGTTGCTGACTCCCGTGCACTCGGCCGTAACCTTGCAGCATGGGCTATGACACACACACGGGCGAGTCGGAGGGCGACGTGGACTCGAAGTACTCGGTTACCGACACGGACGAGGATGCGACGTTGCCTCGAAAGCGCCGCAACAAGACACACAGCCACACCGAGGATATGAGGAAGCCTGTGTTGGTGGACTCCAAAGGCATTCCATACGGGACGATGAAGAAGGTACTGGAGCAGGAAGTGAAGCTCCTGGCCAAAGACCTTGACCCTCGGTACAGCTGGGAAGGGCAGCCCCAACATGCCAAGGATCGGTTCTTCAAGCGAGTATATGCAGGTATGCCCCCTCTAACACATGTTAGCTCCCTTTATGCTTTCGGACATTGATTGATCGACAGCAATGCTCCGAAACCACCGGAAGTGTCGACTGAGTGCTGGAATGATCTTGGCAAATGGCGGGCCTCCGAGTTGTCAAAGAAGAAGTCAGCCCAGATGCGTTCGATCTCGCGCCGCAGGGCATCTAAGGCATCCCAAATGCAGGGGCTCCGGGAGGCCGCGCTTGTTAGACTGGTAAGCACCTCCTCACGCGTGTTTTATCTACGCGTCTTTCAATGTTTTTCTGGATGTTTGAATGAACACGATATTTGCATTTTATTGTTTAACCTGATGTCCCCCCCCCCTCCATCGGTGACGTCTTGCATGTGACAGAGCATACGTCTTCAACGAGAGCCGTTTGAGACGGAGATCAATGAAGAGGTGGAAAAGGAATATCAGCGGCTGGAGGAGGAGCGGGCCGGTGAAGAGCCAAAAGCGGAGAAGAGCATTGCAAACATGGCCACTAGGATGGAAGAGTTGGAGGTGAAGCTCGACGCGTCGAACGAACGGCTGGAGGCCAAGATCGTCGCTTCCCAGTCGCGTCTTGAGGCGATGTTCCAACAACTCTTGGCGGCCAGACCACCTATGTACTCCACCCCCCCCTGTCTCCCCGCGTGACACCTATCCTTCAGTTAGCATTATGCTACCAATTTTGGGTGACGAGCCTCGGAGCGCCGCGAAGGAGAAGGAGGCGTCCAACCCCAAACTAACCCCGCAGGTTGGAGGATGTGCCTCACAGCCGGTGGCAGGTGAGGGTTGCACATCGCCGAGGACACATCTGGAAGAGATGCTTGCATCTACGGTCCTGGACACTGCTGCAATCGAGGCCGGGCCAAGTTCGTCAGTGGCCCCTGAGCAACCCGTGCAGGTATTGCAAACATAGACATCACATATTCCTGGCAGGCACGGTTTATAAGACAATGTGATGAAACACGTAGAACAATGCTTGTAGATGTCATTGGGAATAACTGTGGACATCCCTGGAAACGCTAAAAAAAAAATTTGACATCCTGGTAGACATTTGTTTAAACGACCCCAGGCAACACACCATTGCCAAGCTGAGTTGGATTCAGGTTTTGCAGTGCTTGCATATTTGTTGCATTTTGACGCAAAATGAGTCATGTGTCCATTACCGTGCATGCCCAGTCAGCATTGTCTATTAGAGTTCCATTGGCTACGTCAACCATAGGTAGGTGCTGAAATGCATGTCCAGGATGCGGTGGAAACACTCCCCGACAATGTTGGTCTTCCCCCACGGCAACCTGCACAACCTGAGAAGACACAGAGAGCGGTAAAAGTTGTCGGCCTCTCAAAACCCAAAAAGGCTGATTCACAAAAGCCCCCATGCTCCACAAAATCGGGAGGCCTCTCAAAACCTGGGAAGTGCGTTGCCAAGGTCGGGAACTCAACAGGAGTGGAGGCGGCGAAGAAGAAATCCGGTCGCATTGGAACTGCCAGCATTGAGAACTCACAGTGAAATCGCAGTTAGTTTGCAGCAATGTGTAGAGGGATGGCAAGGATATGGTAGGATTTTCGAGCAAACATCGACTTGTTTTAATTGGTGGCTAGTAGAGAGAATCAAACTTCAGACTCTGCACTTGAAATGTATCGTGGCACTTAAAATGGAAGTCCACTTTGGTACCTATAAGCCCCCGTACTTGTTATTTCGTTGCCTTAATGAAAATTGGAATGTCGTTATTCAAATATGTGCATTTTCGGGTACATTCAGCATAACATCATTGTAATTTAGAAAAAACACTGGGAACATCACGCGACACATCAAAGATAACGACATATGATGTCTCACATAATGATGTGATCGTGCTGCTGAAAATATGCACATGTCCCAATAGACACCTCCCACAACACGAATCAAACTTAGAAGAACGTTTCTCGCGACCACCTTGATATTCTTTCCATGTTCGCACAACGCTGTGCTCATGCTCACTGAGCCTAACAGATGCTCTATATGAGGCTTTACAGAACGTCATGGACAACCTATGTCATGTCTCCATGGACGAGCATTGATTGCCCACGGCATCTTCAATGACATTGAGTATGCACATGTTCATAGCTTGAAGACACACAGTAATCACACGAAATGTTGGTCGCAATGTCCACGCAAACTACGCCATTCTATATGTTTTGAATATTGACATGTACTCTACATGCGATAACGTCAAATTGGACATACAAACTGTCAACACATGCATCCTACCAAACACCCCTAAACCATATAGAGTGTCTGCCTGAACACACATGTGTTTCCCGGAACATCAAAATGAACACACCGCAAAACCCCAAACCACCCAAAATTTTGCCGACATGGCAGCCCACGTCAGTGCGCCGTCATCATCCACGTAGGATGCCACCGTGGCGAAGCGAGATTCCAATGTCGCCACGTCAGATGACAACATGGCAGCTTGTGATTTTGGCGGGACCACGTCATCAGCCACGTCACCAAGGGGCCGGATGAAATAATTTACATGTGCCACTGCCCGTCCAGGAGGGCTCCGATGTGGCCCCCACGTGGCCCCCACGTGGCATCCACATGGCACCACTTCTGAGTACCCTAACGCATGTTTCTAAACGCACGTTAAGGTAAACATTCTACCTGTTTAGTGCAATTTTGGCCACGCTTTTGCATGTTTCGGTTGATCGAATTTTAGGTGATGTTTTTGTGGACATCAAGTCCGTTTTTTTAGACATTTTTCCGTGTTTTTGGGAACATCACAAAAAACACGGGTTTCTTATAGTGTTTGCTCGCACTGGGGCTGTTGTTGTCCTTGAGTTATCCGCAGCAACTCTCCCTCTGTTCGTGCCTCCCACGGTGCTTGCTCTGCTTGTGCTCGCCACCTGCTTTGCCAACCCCAGAACACCGTCATCCTCCCCCCCCCGAATGTGTGGGTGTTTTTTGTTCATGGAAGAGTGTCTCCGTGCCTGCAATGGCACACCGCATGCTATTGTGGGCTTCCACCCGGCAAACAAATACGACACGTACATGTGGCGGAGGTTACAGTCTACCCGTACAACACCTTAATGCCCCAACATACGCTGTATGTACAAATGGTAGCAAATACATACCAAAATGTTGTTAATGATTTACCGTTGTATTTAGTGCAACTGGCGTATATCAAATAGGACGACGTCGTGTATATCGATGCAAGGAGTTGTCAATATAAGCTAGGCCACACTCAAACAACATGCATTTTTTTGGTATATGTGTCGGGCCCCCACCATAAATACACCCACCCACCCAGTCCACTGCGCACACAGAAACGGAGGACACTTTTTCGACAGGCAGTAAACCCACAAGTGCCGATTTTGCCCGTTTGCCAAATCAAGATTTATTGCTCACAAAATTTGTGCCCGCTGTGGGAGTTTCCAACACAACAGCCATCCGTGTCAAAACCGTCTGTCGAATGGGACTTGTTTCCTTCTAGTGAAGCCATTGGAATTTTTTTTGGGAGGTAATTGACTATTATATTAATTACAACTAGCAGTTGACATGGTAGACGACTTTCATATCAACTGCTAATAGAACTCGACGTTGCAATTAATTATTCTATCGACTGCACCAAGTGGTCGGCAAAATTCCTTTGACTATAATGATGACTTTAAACCGACATCCGCCTACCTAGATTGACTACAAATATTGGTCACTAAATCGATTTCCGGTTACTAAATCTATTACTAACAAGCAATTGAATGCTCTATGTTGATTGCTAAGTAGCAGTCAATAAGGTAGGTGACATGGATTGATTGCCCTTAGCTGATTATTACTTAGCAATCATTTGCCCTAAATCGACTGCTAAATAAAAGTCAATTACTAAATAACAATCGACTGTCTTAGTCGACTACAACCCAATAGTTGATTGCCCTTAATGGACTAATATATAACAATTGTTTGCTTTAGTCGATTACCACTTTGTAGATGACAAAATGTCTCTTCCATCGTGATCGTTGGATGCAATCACATCTAATATTTAAGATCGAGGAAATAGGCCCCATGGGCCTATATAAGGTGGGAGGTCTCTTTGACACCCCGCCTTAAGGGGGACATTGGGGCCTAGCATGCTTATACCCCCTCCCCACCTGACTTTAGGGAGGTGGGTTTTAACATAATACCACTTCTTTAATACCACCCTTCTCCACCTGGCAAGTATTAGCTCCCGAGCTGAGCTGGTTGTCCACAATGGAGGCTCTAAAACTCCCCAATCCTAGTGATTCAGTGCCGAGGCTGATGACCTCTACTAACACCACAAAGGATTTGTAGGGCCACTAAGATGCACATCTGCCGAAGTGGGATTGGCCCAAGCAGGTCTTAGCTATATGGCCTGCTTGAGCAACATTACTGGTAAATATGAGTTGCGGGCTTCTCGAAGGCTGCAACGGCACTTAACTACCACTTGAACCCACCAAAAATTCTTTCAGCAACGATTTTCTAGTCGAATTTAAAATATGGACTTGTATTTGCGCAAACACATGTGTGCATTTCGGCACTTCGCTGGCGAACTAGTGCATTTCAGCACTCTTCCGGTGAATTTCGGCACTCTCAGAGTATCCTTTACTAGAACAAAATCCCGATAAAAACTCAATCACAAAAAAAACAATCGAAAGAATCAAGGCTACATATTTTCTACACTTGAAGGGTGAAGGAGTGACTTACAGCTGCATACAAACAATTTTATATCCATCACACTACATCTCATTGAGAGAGATTTATAGACATGCATACTACCTAGCCTGCACGTGCAAAACAGAGATTCTAAATAGCTCGAGTCGTTTGAAGAAGTTTGAGGACCACAATGTTGGGTTCGCTAAATCTCCCTGAATTACTCCAAAGCCAACGAAAAATCAAAAGCAGGCGACATACGGACGGACTCGACTTATATTATCTTCACTACGAGCGGAGGGAGCGATGAAGGAAGACTGAGATTCATCAATGCCACCACCTGGCTCCATATTTGCAACAAAGCTCCGTGCCTAGGGATGCATTGCGTGCTTGATCATAGGCACTCATCTCATGACTCCCCACCATGCGCTTCCTCAGGATTGCAACCGTGAGACTTGCATGTGGAGATTGGGAAACCATTTGAAACTGAGCTTTCAGTGTCGTTAGGGGCCTTTAGGAGATTTGGGAGCCGGGGTTCTCTTATCACCTTTACACGAAGTTTTAACGGTAGAGTTAAGAAGGTTCTGGAGTTGTTAAGGTAAGAAAAAATGGGTATTAGGCCCGCACTTGACATCTACCACCAAACCAGGTGGTGGACCCTAATAACCGAGCTTCGGGTATTAAGTTGGGTTTTAACGTAAATACCTAGTTTTTGCTAAAGTCAGGTGGGGAGGGGGCTTTAACTTACTTTGCCCAATGTCCAAAGAGGGTCAAGGGGAGTTGGAAGGTTGGTGACGTGGTCAAACCCTTTGCCAATTTTGGATTGAATTTTTATGGCATTGAGGTGTGGATATTGTCGTGTCCGTGAGTGTGTTTAAATTGTGTTTGTAAACACAAGTATACCTTGTTATTAAATACGATGACAGAAAGAAGTTGGATGATTGGAGATGACAAACATGAGGATTTCAACAAGGTGTTTAAATGGCCTAATAAAAGACAAAACATGTGAATATGGGTTTGGCTAATTTTATAGGGTTAGAACCAAACTCACCCCCCCCCCCCATCCAGAATGTAGTACGCATGTCCATCCAATTGTCCATGTCCATTCATGTGGGCAAGGGATACCTTCTGAGGCCTTAGGAAGCCAAAGGTGAAATTTCTGGAAACCATAATTAGAAAAAATCAAAACACCATCATAGACTTGTACATGCACAACGATGCGAACGACATCATATGAAAATTTCTCATGTATTAGCTGAAAGATCAAGTGGCTGACCATATAAAAAATCAATTGACGAAGCCATTCAATATGCATCGGATGGACCCGAATTTACTGAGGATCAAAAATCTCACATAATTTAACCCTTGGATGAAGAAGAGGGCCCAAAATGGAGTTTTCAACTTCAAGCAATTGGTTGATAACATTTTTCCGCTTCCCAAAGCAAATGAGATGATGACCCCTCACGTGGCAAAAATGCAGGTGTTACTTACATGGTGGGAAACCCAAGCCAAAGGGTTTTCCAAGACGACTAACAAAACAATTTCTTAGAAAAGACATAAGTTGGAGAAATGATTAAGGGCGTCTTGCCCATGCCAATTATTATGAAATCCCGATATGGCAAAAGTGGTTGTCTTGGATTGCAAGAAATAAATGAGAGAGGGTAATGGAGAGATTGTCAAGGTGAAGATTGAGGGTAACAAACGTTTGTCTTCATATCATGACTTCAACTTCATCAAGTTTTGGTTGATCAACAATAAAACCAACACATCGTACACAATATAGTGGAACAGAGGAACTCTACGAGAAATGTATATCCAAGATAGAGCGCATTGACCAAATCACAATGTCATGTTAATGGGTCCAACCGAATGGCAATGATTGGACCAGGTTGAAAAGGCCCGGAAGAAAAACATAAAGTTGTCATGGGCTTTGGTATGGCTCATGTCATAATTGCATAATGAAATCGAGTAACACAACAATTTTTCCATAGATAATATTGCGCTTCGCTGGAAATCAGACAAAAGCTTGAAGATTGGAGTGCGCCATTGGAGGTGAGGATGTTGAATCATCATGATATGCGAAAATTGAAAGAGGCCAAGGAAATTTTGAAAAATAAGAAGTGATGGGTGGCATCCGAATTGTTTTGGATCCAGAGTATAAGACATCAAGATCTGCTTAAATATTACACGAAGAAGGCTAAGAGTTTTATGGTCGGCAAACTTGTACAACTTTATGACCAAGGTCATGTTTCAATTTTCTATGTCATCAAGGGTTATAAATTTGGACCATGGCCCTACACTTTTTGTGCAAAGTTAACGTGGGGAGCCACATTGACTTGGCTACCGCAAGTCGTCAAATGCAGATGGACCATGTGAGGTGGGATGAACTCGTGGACTGTTGGAGATCCCAAATCAGGAATAATATTAAGAATGTTTGGTTTTTTCCAGCTTCCCAAGGGGGATTTTCATAGACTTAGTATGCATATATCATTGACATGAACTTGTGTGTTAAAAACATTGTATATTTTTCAACCCTTTGTTATGATGCAACAATTCTCTTTCTTGAATACAAAAAAATGTTGGTTTTTTTTTTTCCATTTCATGTTCCCTAAATCCATAAGTCGGTCCACATATGGAGTTGATTGCAAAATAAGCAATCGACTCCCTAATTGACTGTTATGGGGGCCGTTGACTCCCTAATCAAATGTTAATGAGAATAGTCGACTTCCTAAACAATTACTAAGTATTGGATATCAATAGGACTAGAGACAAGATTGCACAAGCATATACACATACACAAAGGCATATGAACAATGCTTGGAGTGGGATGATCTCATGCTCTCCTTGATTTACCTTTTATTCATTTTCTTATTTTCATTGGTTCATACAAACAATATGGGATAACTCTTATCCCTCTTTAGACTAGCATTGTAGCCTTATTCTAATCTTATTTTCTCTCATGCTTCTTTCATTACATTTTTATTGACTACGAACAATCTAATGCTCTACCTTCTACACTCCCACTTGCGAGTAGTTAATGGTTTCTAAACCCATTGCCCTTGTTAATGCTTGATGCCTATCCTTTGCAAGTGATTTGGTTAGCACGTCCATTATCATATCCTCTATTGGATAATTTCTTGATTTTCTAGTTTTTCTTTAATGAAGTAATGTTGTGCATCGATATGTTCGGTGCGAGAATGGTGTGTGAGATTCATTGCAAGTGCTATGCATCCTAGATTGTCGCACATGATAGATGTCAATCCTTCTTGCACATATCCCACATCCGCCAAAAGTTGTATAAGCCAAACCGTTTCTTTTGTACAATGGCTAGTGGCCATGTACTTTGCCTCCATCGTAGACAATGCAATGGTTGGTTGTTTCTTGCATTACCACGAAATGACTCCAACACCAACAAAAAAAACATACCTTAGTGATGGATCGCCGGTCATTTACACCTCCCACCAATCCACATCGCAAAATTATCTCAAGACAATATCCTTGCCTCTGAGGCATAATTTGAAGTCCAAAGTGTCTTTTAAATACCTCATGATGCGTTACACATCCATCCAATCCGGGTGGACCAACCCTCGATATGAATTGGCTCATCGTATTTACTGCAAATGCAATATCAGCCCTTGTGGACACCATTGTATATATGAGAGATCATACCCCGGCCTTGTATGAAACACCTTCCATTTCCTTTTGCACAATCCTAAATTCTTCATCTAGAAATTATAATAATAATCTTAAATTCACATTGCACAAAGTTCCAACATGTTTGCATTATTCCATGTTGAAATGCTTGAGGACCTCCTCGATGTAGCTCCTTTGGTTCATGGTGATGGTACGAGGCTTTTCTATTCCTCTCAAATTCCACTCCTAAGCAACAATGTAATTATCCGATATTGCTCATCTCAAAAGAAATCTCAAGCTCTGATCTGAACCACTTCAATTGGTTACATTGCTTGCCAATGTGATACAATCATCCACCAACAAATATTCACATATTTGTTTGACGTACAATGAATGATCTATTTGGCTCTTACAAAAGCCCTCGTTAATGAAGAACGAGTTGATACGGTAGTACCACGCCTTTGGCGATTACTTAAGTATGTACAAAGCTTTCTTGAGTTTGCACACAAGGTATTATTTTTCTTCTTGTATAAAATCCTCCGGTTGATCCATGTAAATATCCACCTCCAATACTCCAATCAAAGACGTTGTCTTTACATCCATTTGGTGGATCTTCCAATCCATGGTCATTCCTAAATGCGAGAATGCATCCAATGGTGATAAACTTCACCACGGGAGCAAAAGTCTCTTTGAAATCCACTCTAGCCACTTTAAAATATCTATTTGCTACTAACCGAATCTTATATCTAACAATTTCACCAAATGCATCATTTTTGGTGGAAAACAACCATTTGCATCCTACACTTGTTGAGGCGTATACGGGGTGAACATTTGCTTCTCAATGTCATAATCCTTGAAAAAATAATTGAATGCCTTGGAAACGAATTCCCCGCCATTGTCCAACCAAAACGCCTTGATTTTTTGCTTTGATTGTATCTCGATAAATGCCTTGAACTTCTTGAACTTCTCAAATCACTCCCCTTTGGATTTCAACGCATACAACCACACTTTCTTTAAGAATTTATCAATGAAGTCCCGGAATACCTTACACCATCCACGAATGTGGTTCGTTTGGGGCCACACACGACGGAATGCATGATACCTAAGGATTTGGTCGCTTGCCTCCTCTCCATCCTCCCCTCCCAGTTTGAAAACGCAACCCTATATTGTTGGCATTTGATGCAGGCTTCTCAAAGCAACAAGGATGTGGAGCAAGAAAGTTTGTCAAGATTCATGTCACTCACCATGTTTTGGACCGTAAGAACACCCTTCTCGTTCAAATGGCCAAAGCGGCGATGCCAAAGCTCGAGTGCATCAACTCCCGTTGAAGATTTCTTTTGCGTGGTGCAATTACAGTGGTTTTAGCGTTGCAATATTTTATAGTGTATTCGTTTAGGTTGAATTGGACATTCAATCTGTTCGACACAAGTTTGCTCACCGAGAGGAAATTGACATGCAATTTGGATATGTTAAGCACATTTTTGAAATAAGTCCGGTTGATTTACCTTCCACGATTGGTTCCATAATGATAAATTCCATTATGATGGCTTCGACAATATTATTATCAGCCAAATGCATATTGTGTGTAGCGATTACTTGATATATGTCAAATGCAGCCTTATGCGAAGTCATATTTTGAATGTTCCTAAATTCATGATCCACTTACACACGCTCTTGGAATTAGCTTTATTTCGCATTACAAATGCGCAGTTGTCATCATCCTTCATAATTCTTGCCCCTTGTATTTGTTTTAAATATATAAAAAAACGCGCAATGTGGCTTGGTTTGCCGCCATAGAAATACGATTTTGCATTTTGGAGCGAAAATGAGTTGTCGCCTCTGCTTTGTCGCAACACCATGGCGGCATCATCACATTGAGATAGTTTCTTCTTGCGCTTCGACATCTCGTGCATCAAATACCCCATCATATAGTCCATCGTAAGTTCCTTCATCCACATCGTCTCGAAGGCAATGATCAAGTATTCGTACGATGCCAACAAGCTCTCGAGCAAGGTCATGACAATATCTTCGTCTCTCATGGGTACCTCCAAACAAGTAAGTTCATATGTGAACGCCTTGATTTTGTTGACATTGATCAATAAGTCATCGGCCTCTTCAATCTTGTACGTTTAAAACTTGTGATGAATAAAGAGGATGTTGGACAAATTCTTTATCTCATAAATGTTGCAAAGGGTCGTTTACGCCTCTGCATGTCCTTTGCAACTTTTGATTTGCACAAGTTGGTTGTCCGTCAAATCGAGGTTGATAATGAACATGGTATTTTTGATGCATTTTGAGTATACTCTCAAAACACTCAAACTAGCATTTCTTGGCCTACAATCATCCAATCTAACCTAAAAATATAATTTTTTACAATTAAAATGTATATTTGCACTTCAATGTAGTAGAAACATACCCACATTCTTTCAAATGGGTCTTTTGGTCTCTAAAATGTTAGACCTTCTACATCTCAAGAGAGTTCTTAAGACATTCAAATCATTCAAATAAGATCTCATTCGCCTCAAATGCCTTACATTATCAAATCATTCAAATAAAATAACCTTCACCTCAAATACTTTACACTCTCAAATGCCTCAACTTAGATCTTCTACACCTCAAGAGAGTTTTAAAACACTTATATCATTCAAATAAGATCTTCTACACCTCAAGAGAGTTCTTAAGATATTCAAATCATTCAAATAAGATCTCTTTCAATTCAAATGCACCTTACATTCTCCAAAAAAAATCTCAACATTCAAGCCTCTTAAGTCATATGTTATTTGGAGTCTAAACACCTTCAAAGTTCTCAAATAAATCCTTGAACACTCAAAACACTCAAGTCAAATGCTTTGAAGTCTAAACATCATCAAACATTTCAAATAAGCATCTCAAAACTCAAGAAACACAAGTCACATGTTTTTGCATCAAACATACATTCAAACAAAAAAAAAAAACAAAAAAAAAACTTACAACAACCAAATGCACCCTCAAACACCCCCAATGTTCCGAAGCTTCAAAACACCAACCGCTCAAGATCCACTCCACAACCTCAAAGCAATCAAATCTCTAGGCATTTCACTTGCATGGTGGGCCCATAACATATTGGATATCAATAAGACTAGAGACAAAATTGCACAAACACATACGTATACAGAATAGCATATGAACAATGCTTGGAGTGAGATGACCTCATGCTCTCCTTGTTTTTCCTTTTATTGTTTTTCTTCTTTTCCTTGGTTCATACAAACAATATGGACAACTCTTATCCCTCTTCAAACTAGCATTGTAGCCTTATTCTAACATTGTTTTTTTTTTCATGCCTCTTTCATTACATTTCTATTGACTACGAGCAATCTAATGTTCTACCTTCTACACTAATGGGAATAGCCAATTTCCAAATCAATTGCTAATGTATGCAATAGACTCTCTAAATGATTGTTAAGTGAGCAATCGACTCCCTAATAGATTACTAATGGGAGCATTTGACTCCTTAATCAATTGTCAATAAGAAAGTCAACTTCCTAAACAACTGCAAATGGGAGCAACCAACTAGTGAGCCAACTGCTCTCATAAGTACTTGACTAGAGAGGTCAAGTGCTCCTATAGAAGTCAACTAAGGAGACAATTACTCAAATAAGCAATCAACTAAAGAGCCGACTATTTATGTGTAGTCAACTTTAGTTGTAACAATCGCTTGCAGAGATGAGTGTTCCCAATAGCAATAGACTAGAGGGTCAACTATTCATGTGCAATCAACCTCTAACGGGAGCAATTGACAAAGAGCATTTTCTTTACTTGTACTCAACTGACATAGTAGCAATCGACTTTTGTGGTGACACTAGAAAAAAATGCCATGTGGTAAATAATTTATTTTTTATCGTAGTTAATGTCCTCTAAGCATCACACTCAAAAGTGACGTGACATGATGCCATCACGTCATTTGTGATTTGACGTGATAGTTGGAGGTTACATCACATCCATGTTCACATTCTTGGTTTTTCCCCATGAAGGTAAAACAGTGGAGGCCCATGTCAAATGCTAAATATAGAATGGAACACAACCATCCAATTGAATAATGTTACAAGGCTTGAAACCATGCTCATTGACTACTAAGCATTTAGTTAATTAGGATAATAGCATATTCTATCCGTTACTCAAACCCAAAGTGTCTTTAAGACGAAGTTTTTGAAAATTATTGGCATTTGACACCCAAAAACTTGCACATCAAAAAATGCACGTCATTGGACATGCACATTTTGGAAGTTGACACGTAGTATGACATGTGAATAAAAAAGAAGCCACACATCAATTGACACTTTGGAAATTGAAGGGACTTGTACTAGTAAGGAGCTCTAATAAAACCCAAACCAATTGGAGAGCTCTACATTGGATTACATACTTCTTTAAAACATGTCCCATAACAAGTGCATGCTCTTGGGTGCAGCTTATGTGCAAAATATTGTTCATCCTTTGAATGATTGTTTTCCAAACATTCCAATTTTCTATGCATCTAAATTTTCAGCCATCGTTATTATTCAAGTGATGATAGTGAACGAATCACAAATACTATCCAAAGCAAAATACAATCAAAAGCCACTTGCGCAATAGGTTGAACTTGAAGACCCTTGATGCTCTTATGTGGGTCTCTCTTTATGGGTTTGAAGTGGATGCAATGGATTAGCCGACCATCAACATTTGGAAAAATATGCGAGATAAAAAATACTTACTCTTGATTGTTAGTGTTTTGTTTACAAACCAAGCATATAGTTTTATCAGTTGTAATCATAGTCTTTTGAAATATTTTGCAATTCAAAATTGAGGTGACATTCTAGAATCAAATGTACATGTCAATTGACATTATGTTTGTTTTTGAAAACGTCATGTGACACTTTGGACTTGAAGTTGAACATCAAATGAAATTTGTCAAACCTACACACTACTCAAACCTCCAAGATGTTCGGATGAGAATGGTTTCATATTGAATATGAGGGTGAGACCGGTAAGACCATGTTTAATAACAAACAAGGAAGTGTATATGAAGCATGTAATGGCACTCTTTATTCAAGGGCTTTACATAGGTGTGTCAATGTATTCTCCCACATGGAATGCATTGAAATCATTGCACTATGCAATATAATGCATTGGACCTGGTGTAAGAAATTAGGATCCTCTTGGGCTTGTGACCTCATGTGTGCATTAAGGGTAGGCAGCCGAGTGCATTAACCAATACAATGATGATTGCTATTATTAGCAATCTTTCTCAACAACTTAGTGACATTGAGAAATGTGCAGGTGTTTTCCATCATCGATTAAACATAACAAAAGGGCTTTCAGGTTGCTTGTTTGAATTTGCTAATGTACTTGTGTAGTTTGTATTTATATGCTTAAATGCTCAAAGTGTCCATGTGAATCTCTTTTGATTTCTTTTAAGCAAAACTCATAGATGACTTAGGGCCACTTCACACATAAGCCAAGAGCCGTGACCTTGTAATGGTGAGGACCCTTGACTCTCGTCCAAAAGCCGTACCATGGGTGTTGGGAAAGCCCTTTTATGTAGTCTTGGGCCCTCAAGCATAGTGTGAAGTGAGAATGAACCATGTTGCAGGACCATTGCATATTTTGTTGGCGGAAAAAGCGGAGAGGATTTGGTTTAATATAATATGTCTCCAAGTTTATCAATTTAAGATAATTACTTGGTGGTGTTTGTCTGTCTTGGAATTTGTCTTGGAATCTACCATGTAGTCTATCCTGAAATTTGTCTTGCTGGAAAAAATATATTAAAAAAGTCATGGTCTCCCGGAATTTGCGTCAAGCCCACCTCTTGGAGGTGGGTCTGACGCAAATTCCAGTAGACCATGCACCCTTATCCACAACCAGCCATGTAGGACTCCATGTAGACTTTTCATCCACGAACTTTTCTTTGGGCCTTTAGGCCTTCACCTCCTAGTGTGAAGTGAACTTGGACGGTCTCTGCCCTTTCGACCAATGAGAGCTCTTACATTGCCATGGTCAAGGGCCTTCAGCCTTGTGTGTGAAGTCGCCCTTATACGGTAGAAACCAATTTGAATCACCGTTTACAATAGGTGCACCCACCTTATATTGTCTGAGATAAATGTTGTTGGAATCACCTCTTTAAGCATTGATTATGATTATTATTATTAGATTGAATTTTATTTTTTTCTCGCTAGCAATCGACAAAGGATTATAATACTCCAAAATATTTGTATATATTGTATATACAAAAGTTGTGAGGATTCAAAGTTGTATTGATAGATGATCCAAAACTAGCACAGAAATCTAGTATTCAACAGGTGGACATTCTCATGACCACTATGTACTTATTATGCAAGATTTTAGGGTGTTGGTTTTAGCAATACCTCCTTATACTTTTGAATGAGACACAACATATGTTGAAGATTATGTGATCTTGAACTCGCGAAGGCTTCAAATGAGGCAACAATGAGTGAAATAATATTTCATTGAAGGCAACTGTGGCTAATGTGGACAACTCTAGCTCTGTGGAATCATTCAACCAATGGATTCAAGCATTAGAAGCTTGAGCATGTTAGCAATTGCAAATCAAGACCAAAGTACTTGAAATCAATGAAATTGGAGTTGAGGAATGTGTTGATTTAGGCTCCACAATCAAAGATTCTTTGCTTCCTAATTTGGTGTTACAGGGGGGGAACTATTTTATCATTCAACGTTGTGTAAGTGGATGACATCATTAGCATTTTCTACATGGGTATTTTCCAGTGAAAACAAAGTTTAATGCCAATATTGGTTGTTTCATGTCTCTAAAGTGGTCGTTGATGATATAAATTGTTCCCAGATTGGCTTTTTATTACAGAATACCCACAATACAAAGTTGGTTAGCACCTCATAGCCACATGATGCCTCCTAAGGTAGAAAAAACAAAAACGGTGAATGGCCACTATCATTTCACTGGACTAGGGGTAGGATGGTTCTTATGTGGACCCAAAATAGCTAATTTAAAAAATGGTGGCCCAGAAAGGATGCAATGATTGGCCAGATAGGCGTTGTTTCACACCTCTTCCATAGCTCACTCATCCAACATAAAAGCCTTGAAATAATATGCAGCCTAGAGATTTCATTTCTTAAGTTATTTGACACTAGATTTAGTTTTAAAGACCTTAAATTACTCTAGTCCAAATCATTTGAGATGAATCAACCACAAACTTAAGTGGGGGGGGGGGGGGGGGGGAAGGGGGATTCGAATGTTTATGTTCGATGGATGAGAGGTCCAGAGAAGAAACTTTGACCTTAGTGAGATCGGCATGATTGAAATGCTTGCTCGACCCACCCTTGATATTATATCCACTAGATATAATGTCAGTGGTGTAGGACTACTAGCCCCTCTCGGGGTGGGCACTATAGTAACCAGGGTAACCAAAGTGACCATGGGAATTGAGTGATTGGATGATCTTTGTATTGGTGGGGTTAGTGTGGTTGTGGTGTTGTAGGGGTATATGATCATTTTTCTTTGTGAGGTGGCCGTTAAGTCATAGGACTTCTCAATGGTCCATTGTATGTGAGGGTTGGTATCACATGTTTAGTGGTTTGGATTCGATCTCTAATGGCCTTGTATGAGCATTGTATTTTGATGTAAGTGACTTGGCATATGTTGTGTGAGTTACTTGGCAGGAAAGTTGTATCCTATAGCCACCAATCCCTACCGTAAGTTGTGACAATTTCTTAGCCAATGTTGGCATTTATTCTTTTGTAATCCTTATTATCTATTGGTTGGTGGGTACTTGGGATTGCTATGGTAGTTGTGTGTCTATTGGTAGTGGTTTGGTGTTTTCTATCCTCCTTTTGTGTAGAGTTATGGACATAGCATATTGTATGACAATGACGTTGATTTCCTCAAATGTGTATTTGATGCTTAGCTTGGGATTTTAAATGTTATTTCAATACTTTCCATAGAAGGGGTGTGTGTGGCTATCTTAGAACATGTTGTGATGACTATTAGTGAATCTACCTTCCATCCTTTGTTGATAATATTGTCTATTTGTAATAAACCTCCCACATGCTTATCACCAATTTTCACAATAACAATTATCAATCAAAATGATGAGTTGAAGAACTCAATTTATTTTCCTTGTAGCGTCTAATTACAATCATAGACCAAGTAGGTCTTGGTCTAAGCTCAACCACTCGACCATAGGAGAGAGACAAAAAATATCCTCTCTCCTCCCCCGAGCTTCCTCTTATGCCAAAGGCATTATTACTTTTTATTTTCACATATAGTAAAAGTTCTCTATTCATAGCTCTATCTTCTAGTTCTACTATGAATCTTTCGTCTTTTGGTTCTTCTAGAACCTTCTTCCATCTTTTACTCCATCTCATTCTTCAAGTTGAAGTTGTCTAATTCTTACTGGATTCATCTACCCTTCCCTCTAGTTGGAACTGTCTAATTCCAACTTAATTCATCCATCCTTTATTCTAGTTGGAACTATCTAATTCCAATTTGGTTCATCCAACCATTCTTCTAGTTGGAACTCTCTAATTCCACCTAGATCTATCTGTTCATTGAGAGTTGTCTAACTCCAATGAATAACATTCATCTTTCCAATTTTGAAGTGGTCTAACTCCAGTGCACCTCATCGAGAGTTGTCTAACTCACGTGCACATGTTCTCAATATGGAATGGTCTAATTCCAATGCACTAAATGTGGAGCTATCTATTTCCAATGCACCTGTTGTCAATATGAAGTTGTCTAACTCCAATCCATCCATCTCCAACTGGGGTTTTAGCTCCCATCATCCTTTGCTTACACACTAGCACATGTTGTTAGAATATTCAATCATCCATCTATATTTATAGTTAGCTTACATTATTAGTGGTTTATATTTTTCATATTTTTTAGATCATAGTTTTATATGGTATTCCATCATTTCAATATGTGAATTCAATGAATTGTATTGTTAGGTTATCATTAGGTTTTGTTGCTGGTGGAGATTGATATGGTAGTCATTTCACACATAGAAGGTCTAGTTAGAATCCGGCATTGCAGTGACATCTTTGTTGGCCACACGTGCAAGGTAATAGCCATGGGGGGATGGCTTTTTGGGGGGGTCAATATTGAACATGTATGCATTCATGAGAACATAGCATCTTGACATTTGTGATGCCATTATAATTTTCTTAATTCCCATACTGCTTTATTATGTCTTTTGGTTCAGATGGCATGTATGTGATGTAGTTTGGACTTGAAAAGTACATGTAGCCATGTATCAAAGTCTAGAGAGTTACATATGGGACATGTGGTTTGAGAGGTCCACTCATATACGACAATTCCCTCTCACCAAACATGTGAGCGTAACTCATGTTGTGTATTTGAAATAAAATTTCACAAGTAGTATTGTATACAATTAGTTATTAAATCACACTTAAAACTTCAATTAAATTCAAATAGGCCATTTTTTACACAAATAACATTGAATAATAGTAGGTGGCTCAACTACAATGATACATGCCATTAGATTGCCCCACACTATAAATGTATTGACATTCCAGACTAATTTGGACATTTACTACAACAACAACAATTTTTTATTTTTTTATTTTTAATTGTGGTTTTTATATGGATGAATGCAAAAAGTTTTAAATTTTTGTTATCAAGTTGACCCAAGGTAATTTGCATGGGCAAAGAGGCAACCTATATGCAAAGGCAACCTAATTGCAGATATGAGTGTACATGTTATTGTACATTTGGACGTTTAAGGTGTGCAAATGTTATCCAAATACTTTTCTTAATCAAACACTTATATTTAATTAGGTGATTGTCGAAAAAGAAACACCTTAAAGGTACATGTTTAGAAGAGATCATTGGACTGCATCTGCAAATTTTATTAACTACAGTAAATATCGTCTTTAGTGGCACCAATTCAAATTTTATTTCTCAATACTAAATTTAAACCTAGCATTCTATTTTATTCCTTATTTTAAGAAAATGGGGCATTATAGAATTACAATGTTGCAATTATTGTCCCTTACTAAGTGACTTTCATCCAAATTTCAATCATCCATGACAACATATCATTATAGAAGTGTTAGGATACATAATATACCAAACTTTGTTTCAATAATTGGCATTTGGACGAGCTAAAAGTGAGTTGGGATGATAGTATTTGCATACTTATTCAAGGAATTTTGCATCAGAATATTTACCACAATGACATAAAATACCCCAGGACACTAAATACAATACTTAGTGTACTCCATACTCAATAATGAACAAAATTTGGAAGATTTTTGTATTTGGTTAAAGAATCAACAAACATGCACTTTTGAAAACCATAACTAAATTAGGGTATGTCCAAATTTTGTTGATGTTTCATTGTAGGATTCCTAATGCAAAACGAAATTGCAAACCTAAATCAATCAATAAAAAATGAAGTTCAAGAAAACTTTCAAATAACACCTGCAAACATATTGAATCTCACATTGTGGAATCTCTTCCCCCCCCCCCCCACCTACCTCTCTCTCTCTCTCTTTTTTTGGGGGGGGTTGAGATGAGTGTAAGACCTATGTATTTAGTTAAAGACTCGACAAACATGCACTTTTGATTACCATAACTAGATTAGGGTAGGTCGCATTTCTTTTGATGTTTCATCGTAGGTTTTAAATGCAACACAAAGTCGAAGACGTAAATCAATCAATAGAAGATGGAGAACAAGAAAAACTTCAAATAACACCCACAAAACATATTGAATATTACATTGTGGAAACCCCCACCCCTCCCCCTACCTACCTATTTCTCATTGGGGTGTGGGGGGGGTGAGATGAGGGTAAGACCTATGTATTCAGTTAAAGAATCAACAAACATGCACTTTTGATCATCATAACTAGATTAAGATAGGTCTGACATTTGTTGATGTTTCATCAAAGAACACATTTCCTAATACAACACAAAGTTCAAGACATAAATCGATCAATAGAAGATGAAGAACAAAAAATGAAAAGAAAATCGAATACCACTCGCAAACCCTATAAGGGCCACTTCACACACGAGCCAAGAGCCGTGATCATGAAATTGTGAGAGCCCTAAAAAAGTGTCCAAAGGCCGTCCCAACACACCTCCAACATCATGTAGTGTGGTCACGGATCCTCAAGTGTAGTGTGAGGCCATATGTGACCGGGCCCCCAACCAAATGCTATTTCAATGAGTTTCTATTCATGCGGGTCCTCACGCATGATGAAATAGAATAAATCAACGGTCGTGAGCGTCCATAGTGCCACGGTCTCCCGGTTTTATGGTAGGCCTACCTCCAAGAGGTGGTTTTTGAAAATAATCCGAGTGGCAATGAAACATGATCCATTCAATGCCATGTAGGAATCCATGTAGACTTTACATCCATCTTGCATCTCACATACTCCGGTGGTCCCTCAAGTGTAGTGTGAAGCAGCGAACTTGGACCGGCTCCGCCTTTTCCACCAATGAGAGTGCTTGAAGCGTAGTGGTCACGGGCTCTCAGTCGTGTGTGTGACGTGGCCCTAAGTTTGCAAGGAATGCCCACCAAGAGCCTCACATTGTGGTAAACCTCTCTCTCTCTCTCTAACTCTCTATCTCTAGATAAGTGGCTGCCTGCGTTGGATGTGGGAAAGGCGGAGGGTAGTGACACGCTTGCTGCAGGGGACGCAAACAGGCGTGAGTGACGGGGGTGTCGCCGGCGGCAGGCACTCGAGGAGGGAGGATCTGAGCCGCCCATCGTCCACATCTGCGAAGCTAGCAGCTACGCTAGCTAGGCCATGAGTGCAGAGTCTGAGTGCCGTCCGTTGGACGCGGGCCCCCACCTGTCAGCCTTTGGCACCCTCTGGCGCTGTGGGAGACGGGCAGCTGGGTCAGCACCAGGGGCTGCCCGACTGTCGCCCGCCAGGGATATTTATTGAATGGCGGGGAGGGGCCTACTTTGCTGCCTGTGTCCTTTATTGCCCCCCCCCCCTCTCTTCCATCAATTGAGCCCCACTTCTAAAAGTAATACCCATACACCCTACTTTTAAGTAAGGTAAGGTGAGGGCCACTTCACACACAAGACTGAAGGCCCGTGACCATTGCATTCTAAGCTCTCTCATTGGTCGCAAAAGCTGAGACCGTCCAAGTTCACTTCACATTATAGTGCAGGCGCCCATAACTCATCACTTAAGGGATTTTGCGCCGTATTTGGAGAAGGATAAGGCGTTGTAATTTTTTTTTTCCCCGTGTAGGAAGATAGAAAACGTGAGGATTGCAAATTTTTCCGGTGATTCTATTCCTTAGATTGAAAGTACTGTGAATTTTTGAAGCCAAAACTAGGCCCGAACATATTACCTATGTCTAAATTTTTTCATAACCACTCATTCCGTGAGGAGTTTTAGCACTCAAAACTAGGGACATGTGTCTGGCACTATTGGTTCCGGCTTGATTGGAAATTTTGTCCCATCATGATCAAATTTATGGTAGATTCCTAGAGATTCCCAACGGGATCCTGATCAAGAATAGGTGGTTCAACTCTAGAAGGTGAAGGCCTTTGGTTCCAAAGAAACTATCATGGATGAAAATCTACATGGTAGATTACGGATAATGTTTCACAATCTGTTGAAATTTGTGTCTGGCCTAATTCTAAGAGGTAGGCGTGATGCAAATTTCATCAAACCATGTTAGTTAAACAACTGATACGGCCTTTGGATGAGAGATAAGGGCCCTCACAATTACATGGACATGGTCATGGCCCTTGACTTGTCATGGGACGCTTTTCTTTTCTCTCTACACCCTCTTCTTGTAAATAACATAACTCAATAGTATGGTATTCCATCCCTAGTGCCAAGAATCTTGGGAATTTTAAGAAAACTATTCTCTTCTTATGTTGAACCACCCTTGCCAAAGTGAACAATACTCATCCTTGAGCGTTGTTTACTGAGCTTGGCATGCGTGCCAGGTCGCAATTGTGTTGTAATTCACTATCTTCCAAGTCACATAATATTTACAAGTTGGATTCACTTGGCCAATAACCTTCTCTAGATAGTATAGGGAGTTAAAAAATTCACAACTAGTGCAAGATGATCAATGAATCCAAATCGTGCATGGAGCCAATTTCCTTGTAATTTTGGATCTCATATGAATATCTTATTCATTTCAAAGTAAAGATTCTTGAGCTCATTAAATAGTCATTTAGGTCTTCCAAATGATGTTGACCTAACCTTTGAGCCTAAAATTTTAAGCATGTTGTCCAATTTCTTTTAAACACATTTCTTTTTTGTGTCCATTTTTAGATCCACACCTTACAACACACCACTCAAATATACGTAGACATGAGGAAGACATGTTTGGAAACCACCATTCACACATTGACCACATGTGAGTATTATTCAAATGTGTGGATCCCACCCTCGTCAAATTGAGCCTAGATCAAAGGATTGTTGGTTGATTCTTATAATAGTAAACAACTTAACCCTTAATCTTACAATTCTCATCATAGATTCAATCAACATAATATTATTCAGCTACTATCAACTATTCAATGACATAGCTTCTCTTGAATCTCACTCGTTTTGCAAGTTGAATTTACTTATTGACAAGCATCCGTAACGTATAATTCTAGCACCTTACATGACGTATTCCCAGCCCCTTCCAACCTGGTCACTCAACTGAATAAGGTTATGACAATGTCAACTCCAATGTGTTTCACAACACTCCAAACATACCATATCACACATGAACCTCTACAAATCAAGAACGGATCCAAGGGTTGTTAGTTGGTCTTCTTAAAAAAGAAATTCAATCGTATTCAAACAATCCAAATCACCAATTTAATTGCAATACAAGTTCAAGATACTCAACAACACCCCAATCTAAGGTAGGCATGCCTAAATTAAACATAGCAATACTTTGGACCTCTATATTTGCATGGTATGTGGTTGATTATGGATCTTAGAGCAGACACTTAAAAGACATGTGTTTAAAAGAGGTTGGACTCCGTGCTCAACATATGCTAACCATTCTATACTCAATAGTCAACATGACTGGAGAGACCTCTACGATCACTAAATAAACAATGAATAAGATATTCATACGAGCTCCAAAATTAATGAGGCAAATGGCTATGGGCACATTTGAAGCCGCCAATCATCTTGCACACATGGCTACCTTAGTTGTGTGAAGCCAAGCCTCTTCCAAGTTAATTTCGCAGCAAGGGTGTTGGTCTAATTCTGAAACAACTCACTCTTGTTCTTACAACTCTCATTAAAAATGCAGCTGCAACGCCAGGTTCTGACATACCCCATGATATGAATTGAAATGAAATTGAAGTTTAGGAAGCCAACATCAAGATGGTGTCGAAAAGGCCATGAATTCTCTAGAGTTCCAAGACTTCTACCTCATTCCATGCAAGCACGCTGGGAGCACACATTCACAAATAAAGGAAACATGAATTAGAAGATTTTATCCCAACCATTGCAATTTTCACCCCACAATGAATGCTACCACATACTCAATCCCATGTACAATCCGAGCTACGAGTAAGGTAAATGAGACAATGTACAGCATGTTGAGAAAGCTTCCTTCTTTTAAATACCCCTTGGGAAAGGGAAGCATGAATACAGCATCGATTAAGCAGCCAGAGGGTGGGCAGGGAGATACATTACCCACAGAGCTGGTAAGGGATGGTGATGATGAGTTGTAAAAGGTATGGTTGGGAGTCCAAAAATGGGGAAGGGGTACTGAGGGATGATGAATTGAGGGGGTTGGTTCATTCTGTGCTGGGTAGCAGCCTGACTGTATATCTAATGCCTTCTTGCACCACCATAGTTCTTCGTTGTTGTGTATTTCTGTTGGGTGCGCGCTTTGTCCGCTCGCTTGCTCGCTCTTTGCTTCTTTTTATGTACTGCAAATGCAATCTGTTTCTAAATAGATGAATTACATCTGTTTAATAACATAACTTCTCTCTTCGTCACCCAATCTAAACCTAGGTATTCCCAGTAATGTTGAATTACATCTGTGTGGCTTTCGACACGATACCCAGCCAATGGGTCCTGTCCTGCTCGGCACATCATACAAGAAGGGTCACTGTAATAAGTAGTGTATTTGGTAGCCCCACCACGCACCAGCTCCTACCCACCTTCTTGGGGCAGCTGCAGTTGCGTGGATGGGACTGCCCCGGCCCCATACGCCATGTTGTTGTGTGTAAATATTTGAACATATAGATACTACTCGCCTTCGCCTCTTCAGCTACAAGTTGGCCGTGGCACAGCGTCTTGCTTTCCTTGCTGTAATTTTTTTTGGTTTTTTTTACCACAGCTGCTGTCGAGTGCCTGCTGTTTGCGACCATTGCAGCAGGTCTCTACTTTGTGTCACTTTGGTCTCATGGTTTCCAATTCCCTGTCCACAAACTGGACACTCTTCACTGCCCACATGCATGACCTGCAATAACATCAACAGAAACAAAAGAGGTTCAGTCCCCCACCCTCTCCAGTGGCCACCATACAGGATAACCATGAAGTTTCCCTAGAAGTTATTGAAAACAGATAGCCGTCAATCAGAGGCCACACCTTCAAAACACACTGGACGCAAAAAGTGTGGTTGCATTCCAACTGAACAGTGTCTCCTGCATATTCTGCAATCATGACATTTTAGGGTTAGATATCCAAATAAATGCCCAATAAGTCACCCATAGATCATTTCCCACAACTATCAGATTGCAATGTCCATACCCCAGAACAGCACCTTTAGAATAAAGAACGACAAAGACATGAGCTCAATAGTGCATGATACAGTGAACCACCAATACCTGATCATTCCCAGCTAAACAGAGGCCCCCTAAAGCATGGATAACAAAACCACAGCCACAACCACCATATGATGACATGCTTGTGAGGTCTTAGGCCTCCACTGACGGAATGGATAAGACCACTACATGACACATAGCATGGTGAGGACAATACCCAGGCAGATGCAGCAGGTGAGAGAATGAGCAGCAGCTATGGCTGCTGTGTGCCCCACCTGCGAACCCTGCAAACTCAAGCTTTTCATCTTCTCCGGCAGCGAGAATACCTTCTGCTTGCTTGTCCCAAGTGGGCTTGTGAAGGGACTATCTGGCAGGTTGTGTCCATTTCCATTACCACTGCATCATCCATATTCATTATAAATGTCAGCATCTTCTAATCCAGACCCAACTTACCCTAGTACAAGCACAAAGATAGTTTCCCTGCAGCACAAGGGGGCTTCTATTACCTACCCAACAATATGCAACTTCCTCCAAAAGTACCAACATAGCAATGGAGAGGCAGGTGTTCGCAGTGTAGCAAATCTACCTTGACTTGCTGCCAAATATTTCAGTGGTCTGGTCACTATCATCACCCTGATCACCTGCATCCAGCACATCAAGCAGGTAACCAAAGGAATTGCTCGGGTGGAACTGGGACAGACCTGCAACCAGCCACACAAGAATAAGACGACATGCAAGGTATGCAACCCTTTCAAACACATACATAATCAGCTGAAGAGGATTTGAAGCTATACCCTCACTGGTTAATCCAAGATCATCCGCAGAAAACCCAGCATTTGCCAAAACTCGATTTTGTGCTGCCACAACAGCCATAGTTGCTTCTGCCTCAGCACGGCGGCGCTGTACATCAGCCAGCTGTAGCTCAGCCAGGCGTCGGCGTTCAAGATCCAAAACCTGTTCTTCCTCCTCAAGCCGACGTGTAAATGCCTCTTCCTCTTCATAAAATTTGGTCACTGCAGATACAAAAATCACCAACAAGTGAGACCATTGGCATTCTTCCACTAACAGAATCTCATTAAGAAGTCTACTCCACAAGAGCATCAAGCTTTGGTGCTCAGATTCATATTCCATCTAATTTAGTTGCAACAAGAAGTTTGAACTGTACAGAGAGTCTGATTACAAACTTGACATGAAGTTGGAATGAATAAACATAAAACTTGTCTTACCTGCATGAAAGTCGAAATCCTTGCCATCAATACTACGGCTCTGTACAAAGCGGGCATGATCTGCCCTCTCAGAATATTTTCTGCCAGAACACACCAGCTATCAGCATAGCCCACATACTGATAATTGGAGATAATAACACATCTAATGTAACCCTGACATACCTTGGCACGAGACACCAGAAGCACAAGTGAAATCCATGAAGGCAACGACATACATTTTCAAGGCAAGTGCCTCCAGTACCTGTCACCATGTTTGCCTTTTTCTCTGTAGGGCTTAACAAGAACACGGGCTCCACAAATGTAGTGTGGATTTCCTTCGGACAAAATTGCCTTAACAGTTTCTGAATATACAAAAGTGACAAAACCAAACATCCGCTTCTGCTGATAAGGGATCCGCACATCTTGCACGGGACCGTAGGCCCTGGAAGCCACCAAAAACACCAGGACGTATGAGCATGAGAGAGACAGAAACCGCATTTTGAGGATTTGCGTCACACACACACACAGCATGAAAACAATAGGTAGGTGCTTTGAACCTGAAGTGTGATGTTACATCCTCTTCAGTGAAAGTGGATTCAGCAGGAAAAGTAAGATAGATTTGGCGAGAAGATGGGTTGATCCCACTTAAATCCTCCCCGCGGTGGTCGGAGCGATACGCAGTAAAGCGATGTGCATCCTCCGCAAGCACAACTGCATGTTGACCATGAGGCCTGTTCAAACACCCAGCAGTGTGCTTGTGTCTGAGTAAACCACTGCCCACACCCACTGTAAGAAGGGTACCCTCCTCCCTGCTGACTTGAGCTCTTTTTTTCCCTCTAACCACTCTCGGATCTACAATTGGCTGACCCCTCAGACAGACATATAACCCCAGCCCCAATACACACAACAAGCAGGCTCTGCTGCACACATCTACCACTCCTTAGCCCTGGCCTCATTACCCTTACCCTCCTCACCCAGAACCCAGCACATCCAGAAGGGCCATAGTACTGAACTCAATGCAACTCATCATCAACATAGGTACATGAAGAAATCATTGGAGAGTCAAGTCAATGCAGAGCGGCAACGGCTTGCTGCAATGGCATACTGTGAACACTTACCAAACAGTGAACACTGATAATCCTTCGATCTGACTGGCGTGGGAGGGCATAAATTCAGTCAATACACAGCAGCCATCAAAGCACAATGTCTCCTATCAGAAACTACTTGAACAAGCATCATCATCATCATCACAAACAACCAACCAACAAGCTACCAGCAGCAGCAGCAGCTAGGGACCTCCAAACCCACGCAGAATGAATGGCATTGTTTGCCTACCTCAACAAAATCATTCCCCTGTGCAACTCAACCACCATAACCCAACTTTTCCTAGACTGTGAGGCAATGTGCGCAGAATGTCCAACGAGGAGTAGAAGGAGACCATGATTTCAGCTGGATTTGGAACGAGGGCAAAGTCTTAAGCCTGAAGATTCCATCAACACAAACTATGGATGATGGTGGCCTTTGATGCCATGATGGTACAGCGGAATGGAATACAGTGGAATGTAATGTAATGGAACGTAATGAGATGATGATGATGGGTTACAAGATGCGATGGTGATGATGCCACAGCAGAATGGTGATCCCGTTTACAACAGAAAATTTGAGGGACGACAGTGCGTACCGATCAATGAGGGTAACGGTGTTCTTCAAGCGGGCGAGCAGCTTGGTGAGGCTATAGCCTGCTTTCCCGTGACGCTGGCTTTCGGTTAGGTAACCCTCCGCTTGAAGTGTTTTCCCAAACCGTTCATAGTACAACTGAGGGAGAGATGCTATGGAAACAGGAGCACGTCGCCCCCGCAGAAGCTCCTGCAGCTCAATTTCGAGACGCTCTAGGGATCCAGGGGCCATTCCATTGTCATCAACTCGAAGCTCCCTCCCCCCGTTGCCATTGCTAGAGGCCGGTGACCCCGAGCTTTCCCGCATGGGCCCATGTAAGAAACGGCAGTTGCTGCCATGCTTGCAGTAGCCACGAGCGAAGTAGAGACATGGCTTCCAAGCTAGCGCAGGACCGAGATCGGGCGGTGAGGAGCCGTTGTTGTTGATGATGTTAATGTTGTCCACCACAGGGGATGCGCGGCTACTGCTGGATCGAGAATGCAGAAGTTCCTTGCTGCTGTTCAGGAACGCGTAAGTCTCCGGGTAGAAGTGGTCCGAAGCAGCCGCTACGGCTGCGTACATTCCCCCACCACGCAACGAGCTTTGCTCCACCGCATCACTTAGCAAAGCCAGGTGGTCATGTAGCGGCAGCTGGTCGTGGAGAAAGAGCTGCTGCTGCTCATGTGTATGGCTATGGCTATGGCTATGTTGCTGCTGCTGCTGCTGCTGCTGGAGGGCTGCTGCAAGCTTCACCTCGTGCAAACTTGGGGATGACAACACATTGGAGAAGCTGCCAAAATCGTGATCCGGAATATACAACGGTGCAGGACGGGCTTGCTGTTGCTGTTGCTGTTGCTGCTGTTCACGTACCCCCCCTCCTCCTCCTCCTCCTCTTAGCCCTCCTGCAACGGGGACTGTGTCCTCCCCCAAGCTCCCCAGGCTGCCGAGCCCCAGCTCCTTCTTCGCCTTGCCCACCATCGCCTGCACGAGTGCGTCGGAGCCGAGTGCCAGACGCAGCATCTCCTGCTCGCCGTGCTCCTGCAGAAGCAGGTGCAGCATGATCTTGCTCCCGACCTCCGGCTCCAACGCTTGCACCCTCCCGTACACAATCCGCGTGGCCTCATACGGATCCATCCCGCCCCCTCGCCGATCTGTGCACCCCACCCCACCACCCCTCCCCGGCATTGTCAGTCCCCCAATCCTCCCACCATTCCCATTCCCATTCCCACACCCATTACCCAATCCCCCACATCCACCACCATCCCTCCCTCCCCTTCAGCTCCCCAATAATCCTCCCACCCAAACAGCATCTCCCAGCCTCCCCAAAACAACACCTTTCGTTCCTTCTCCTACTGATTCCTATCACGCTGCGAAAAGAGGGCCCACACATACACACACTCAAAAACACTCACTAACTCACTCATTCACTCACTCGCTCAACGTCCGCACCACACGTCCGCCAGCAGCCCGCGGGCAGCTCTCCCTCGCCTCCCCCCCCCCCTCAGCTCCTCCTCCTCCGCGCCATCCTCCTCCTGCTCATCCTCCAATGCCTCGCTCCATCTTCCCCCTGTCTTCCTCCCCTCCCCTCCCCTCCCCTCCCCTTCCCTACCTGCTTGCTTGGCTGCTGCGCCGAACCGAGGTAGCTCAGCTGCTGCTCCTGCTGCTGCTGGCTGCCCCTTCTCCCTGCCCTGTGGCCTGCCCCTACACTACTCCCCTCCCCTCGCTGCGCTCTATCTCTTCTGCTGCGTCTCCCGATCCGCGCCCGGCCATCATCATCGTCCGACGAGTGACCTCATCACTCTCCCGGGAGCGATCGATCCAAAGGAGAGGAGCCCCGCCCGCCTGCCTTTGCGTAGCTCGGACCGCACGAGCAGTGGGGGGGAGGGGCGAGGCGCCCGGGCAGCGGGCAGCTCTGGGAAGTTTGGTGCGGGGGCAGCGGGCAGGGTTATCGGGATCGCGGGGGCTTCGGTGCAGCGAGCGCGGTGAGTGGAGGGCAGCCGCGGGGCAGCGTTTCCCAGGATGAGTTGGCGGCACCATGGCAGGCCCACCCTACACCACGTGATAGGTCGCCTGCTGCCCTGCCCTGCCCTGCCCTACTACCCCCTCCTGCCTGCCACCCCTCCCCCTTCCCTTCCCTTCCCTTCCCTTCCCTTCCCCCCTGTAGGGTACTAGGTTTAGGCACTCCTCAGCCACAAGATTTCGAACCTGGGACCGGCTCCCCCGGGGCCAAGGATTGCACTGCACCGTTTCGTCCAGGGTATCGGTCGGTGTGTCTGGCCGGGTATCAAAATCCTCAATCCAGTAGAGCGCTATATATGTGGACTCAAACGAAATTTAGGCATCTGATTGTGCAAGCCTTGGACCCCGGGACCCAATCCGTTCAGGTCAAGGAATTGCATTGTCTGTTGTGTGGGTATGTAGCGGTTGTCCTAGGTATTGGTCATGGTACATGGACGGGTATCAACATCTTGATCCGGTAGGTGTCACAACCTTGAATACCATTAAGGTGTCATTGATTAGACTCTCTCTCTATCTCTCTATCTCTCTATCTCTATATATATATACATGTGGGCTCGAACGGATTTAAGACATATGGGCGTGCAAGATTTCGAACCCGGGACCCGGTCAACTCATGTGTATTTTCTAGTCATTTGAACTAATGTTGTGCGGGTATCTAGGGCCATCCCAAGTATTGGTTAGGGTACGTGGACGGGTATCAAACTCTCAACCGGGTAGGTGTCACAAGCTTCAATACCATTAAGGTGTCGTGGATTAGGCTCTCCATGTATATGGACTCAAACGAAATCAAGGTCTCTGAGTGTGCAAGAGCTCAAACTTGGGACCCGCTTCGTTTAGGTCGGTCGAGAATCGCAGTGCTTGTTGTTTGTGCTATTGATATGTGGGTATCTAGGTTCTCAACCAAGTATCGGTCATGGTATCGAATCCTCGATCCGGTGAGTGTCACGACCTTCAATACCATTAAGGTGTAGTTGATTAGGCTCTCTATACATATGGACTAAAACGAAATTCAAACATTTGGGTGTGCAAGATTTTGAACTTAGGATCCACTCCGGTTTAGGAATCGTAGTGCCAGTTGTTCGAACCAAATTCACTATATTCGTTAATTTGAGACTTTCTCTTGTCTCAAATTAATATATGGACCACAACAACATGGTCTAATGTTTGGGTTGTCCTACCTAAACCATCTTGATATGAGTTCTTAATTGGATTCTTGATATGAACACCCGCTTCAAAGTATTTGCATCTTACAACATTCTTCCAAATCTGTGTGATTTTATCCATGTTCTTATATTTGTAACTGTATCAAAATGCCAAAAAAGTCCCAAATTAACGAATACAGTGATGAATGTTGTGTGGGTATCTAAGTTCAGCCCATGTATCAGTGAGGGTATATATTAGGACCTATCACGTACTCGATCCAACAAGTGTCACAAATCTCATACCAATAAGGCATCATCGAGGCGCTCCATGTGATTTTGCGAGAATCGCATGGTTGAAAATGCAAGAACAAAGGCCACAGTTTGTGAAAATGAGGAAGGTTCAACCATTGTTGTGTGGGTATCTAGATTCGTTATGGGTATCGATTAGGGTATACTACGAGTATGTAAATGTATGGCATGGTAGGTGTCACAACCTACAATGCCAACAAGGTTCTTCACAAAGATGCTCTACGTGATTGAGATGAGAATGGAGCATTTGAAGTGCAAGTTTTGATCTATAGCAGGAGGCAGTTTGTGAAAATAAAGAAAGTTTGAACCAATGTTGTGTGGGTATCTAGGTCCCACCTTGGTATCAGTTAGGGTATGTGTATGTGTATGTAATACCCGAGCTAGCGGGTATCACATCCTTCAATACCAATTATTAGGCGCATTGCAATGGTCTAAGGTAAATGTGTCTAGATCGAACACAACAATGATCTAGACACCTGTATTTGAGTGGTATGTCATCAGATGTGGATCTAAGAATTGGCAACAAAAAGACATGTGTTCAAAAAAGATTGAACTACATGCTTAGAATATGCTAATCATTTTACTTTCAGTAGTCAAGGTAATTTGGGGGACCTATACAACCACTCAATGAGCACAAGAATCTTCACTTTAATTTCGATTGAAATATTCATGATGACCTCCAAAAATCATGAAGCAAATGGTTGCAAGCACTATTTGGATTTAATAATTATTGTGCATTGATTACGTGTTTCATATCCTACAAGAAGCATGTGCAAAGAGAGAAGTATCCATCTAAGGCACATCTACCTTATATGCACTCGGGCAAAAAACCAAGCATCTTAGAGTACAACATTTTGAACATGGGACTGACTCCACTCGGGCCTAGAATTGGTGAGTTGGTTTGTTGAACTAGTGTTGTGTGGTCAAACCTTGGTATCAATCATGGTACGTGTATGGGTAATAAATACCCAACTCAGTAGATGTCCCATCTTTCAAGACCGTGAAGGTGTTTTGTGTGAACTCATGCAATTATCTAGTGTTTAAAAGTGCTTTTCACTTCAACTTCACTGGAAACATGAACACCTCCACGTGTCATCTGGGTCATTTGTGCTAGATGGTCGTGTCATGCATGCACCACATTTCTACTAGAGACAATTCATGTGCATGTTGAAATTGATATTTCAACATTGACAACATTTGGGCCTCTTGTCATAATCCTTGCTTGTATAGATTCCGAGTTTGCAAAAAACCCTTGGTAATTGAGAAAACCCTCTTCAATTGTCAACATAGGCTGCAAATTCTATTATGTTGATTTATTGATTGTTTTCCCCCTAAACCCAGGCCCTCAACCTAGCCCCTTGTACGTGAGATGCTTGATGTAGGCTCAAGCACCATTGGCCATATGAACCTTATAATGTAGTTTAAAAGGGTTCATCATTGTTTGTGAGTTGCTAGATGTGGGCACATGCGCACAACTTGTAGTTTATATTTAGGTGCTTGTATTTGAACCATTTGATTTGTAAATCCCATCTCATGAGGTGGATAATTCCATTTTGGTCCTCTGAAGCCTAAGATTGCAATGCTCCTTGTGGGTTAGATTCATAATTAAAAACCACCGTTGAGGTTTTTTTAACATCTTATCTCACCCATGGCCCTAGGAGGCCAAGGTGGCATTTCCTTCTTCTTTTTTACCCTTTATGCCCTTAGGAGTGAGGTGTTTGTTTTTGGTGACCACATGAACATTAGGTATGACCTTAAACTACGACTCATTACTTGAGTCATAATGCAAAAATTGTGTTTTGTGCGGTTTTGTTTGAAATGTTCACATGTCCAAGCACTAGCGCTTATGAACACTAGGCAAGTACCTTGCGGCGTTTTACTAGGATTGTCTCACCAAGTTCCATATGCTTGTCATTCCCAATACATCACTAAGGTATGTGTTCAGCGGGACATGGATGAAAATTTTGTTTCCTTTAGGTGTTCACTGGGTATGGGGACACACTTGTTGCTTGCTTAGGGTGGCACAAAGGGGTTCTCAATGTGGTTACAATTTGCTTACAATGTGCACAAGAGTCCCAATGGCCTCAACTACAAGATTGAAGTGTATGTTGTATATATATGTTATGTGCAAGGTTGTTGATTCAAGCATATACATCCTAGTCTAACAAGAAAACTCAATCAGTAAAAACTTTTGTAACAAAAGTAGTGTTCTAAAACTCATGTGTCCTACATCGTCTAAGTAATCACGTGTCAACAAAATTGACAATAATTGGTCTTATTATTTTTGAATGAAAAAACATGCATTCAAATAATGGCCATGTACATCATACCCCCCAAATAAATACTCTTTTAAATACTTGTATACCACAAAAATATACTTAAGTGCCTACTCCAATGACATAGTGGACACTATTGATACTTATGCAACCAACAATTAGGAAAACCAACATACACAATCATAACTAATATCTTACAATACACATGACTCTACATAAAAAGAGTTGAAACTAAAATCTACACTCGATCAACGATTTTGAGACATTGATAGTTACTCCCATACAAATTACAAAGGTGGTGAAAAACACTTCCCTTTGTAAGTTTGAAGGTATGGAAACGTTTAAAGTAGAAAGAACACCTCTAAATTGAAATTAACTAGGACGTGTGGACGCCTGCTTTGTTAAAATTCATCTCTGAATTGTTTAGAAGTGTGTGTAAGGGGACTTGTGTGGTCTTCCTCGAATGTAAGTTAGTACCCGCAAAAAATCCAACCGGGTCTAAGAAAGAGCTGCCCTTCACATCCTTGCAAAATGATTAGAATGGATGAAAATGTGTCTGAATGTGTGTATTTATTGGCATAAAAGCATAGACGTTCATCCAACACCTTGCTAGATAGTATTTCATTCATCCTATATGTCATCATTTACATGGGAAATTTTGACTACTTTGTGTTGTTTTTTTTGAAACTTGGAGTTATGAGACTCGAGGTTGAGAACTTTCTCAACCTCCGGGCCAGCTCGTGAGGGCCACATGCGAGTCCCGGGAGTGGCCAAGTGTTCATCACATTGTAACTCACATTTAACCCCTCAACGCTTTTTGGATGTTCATACTAAGGGCCGCTTTACACGTAGACCAAGAGCCGTGACCATGGAATTGTAAGGGCCCTCAATTATCCGTTAAAGGCCGTACCGTAAGAAATAAAGATTCACTTTTGTAATTGATGGGTTCTCCAATTGTGTGTAATGTGAAAGTGGACCATGTCGAGGGACTGCAACATATGTTCATGTTTGGGCCTCCACCGTGGCAATTGAATCGTTTGTCAAGATCGATCCCTTGTTTTGCACTAGATCCACCTCTTTTGGATGGGCTTAATGCAATATCCAGTAGACCATGAAACATTATCCACTTGTTGCCATGTAGGATGCCACGTGGACTTTCTCATCCATTCAAATTTCTTCGGTCATTCGTGCCTAGAAGGTATAGTGTAAAGTGATGTTGGATTGTCTTGGGCTTCTCGACAAAACATATAGTTTGTGTATCATGGGTCAAGGTCCCTCGGGTTGTAGTGTAAATTGGCACTAGTTGTGTGTTCAATCTTACCATTGGATGATATACAACTTCATTGCATTGTTTTCAAGTTATTATGTGTGGGCGTCAAGAAGAATAATCAATGCAAGACAACAAGCTATCATTATCTACCAAGAAATCACATCACAATCTATATTCACATGGTACAGTTTTAGAATATCATATGTATGAGAGGTCCAAGTCAAGCTTCAAACCCTTTAGGAGTTAAGCAAAATCAGATGAACAAAAATTATCATGAAAAGGTCATAAAGAGGGCGAAACACTTGGAAACACTACCGAGCTTCACGAGCAATTATATTATTGAATCGCTTGCCAAATTTGTGTTAGGATCTACAAATAATCTAATGTCCAAAGAGTTTATCTTCTTATTTTTCACTTTATTGGTGCTTTATCCCTAGTGAGTTCACTAGCCAAAACACTACAAAAATGTGAGTTGATATAAAGGGTCTAAGTTTATTTTCAAGATATTATTCAAAGTTGAAAGAACAAAGCATTGAGCAATTGTACACATTCATTATAAGAAGTGAAGTGCTCCCTAAAATACTTGAGGTTGGGTTTATGTTTTTTCTAATGTAGTTTTTTAACCAAATGTCTTTGAAAGTTCTCACTTTCAGATTGGTAGTAGGTGTACTAGACATTCTTAGAGAGGCACTTTGAAGTCCTCTAAATGATTCGTGGAATGTTGTTAATGTTATTAGCCATGACCATGTTATTTCATAGTGGACAATGTTTCTCAACACTTTAAGAATACAAAATTCCAATTTTCAAGATGGAATCTTTTGTCATTGGATTGTCATGTCTATGTGTTGTTGTGTTGGGTTGCATGAATACCTTAGCTAAACATTTTGCAATTTGTTTTTTGTTTTTTAATTTTATTATTTGTACCAATTTGAAGTTGGGTTATACTAGTTATGCTTAGTTTTCTATAAGTAATGTATCATGCTAGAAAACCAAGGGCACCGATGTTTAGACATAATAAAAGAGTATCAACAATTGGGTCAAAGTGCAGTTATTCATGATTCAAGGTATCAACAACTTCTAGAATCCAACTTGATAGCCCTTGTCGTAATGCCTAGTTACACATGTGCATAGAAAACATCGGGGAGGGTCCCCCCCTTTGTTTTTTGATTTTGACTTTTGTTGTTTTGTCTTGAGAACTTGTAAGTTGAACATGATAACTTCTTGGGAGCCACATGGAAACTACAAAGCTAGTGGGCATGGTTTGTCCAAATCTAGAGTATGTGTTGGAACTAAGGAGTTCCAACTAACACGCCAGAGACAAGATGCACCTCTAAATACAAAAGAGTTGCTTCTGTCCTTCTCGAGAACAATTATACTACCTAAGATCATCAATGACAACATGTTTGAGTTGTATGGGTGAACATTTGGATAAGATTCCATATGTGGTTTATTTATGATAATATACAATTTATCTCAAAGCCATGGGGGTTTTGGTTTTCGTTAAATTATCATGAGATTTGTTCATGCCATATAATCATCTTGGTCAAAGAAACTTTGTGTTGTAAGGAAGTGTGACAATATATTGGAGTAATATATTTGTAGAAATGTATTCTTGAAGTTAAACAAATTATTTAACGATGGGTTGTTTGAACCACCTTGAGATTACAACAAATTTTTTGGTCATGCTATCAATATTAGTCAATTTATTACATAGTTTCTACATAACAAAATCGTGTATCAAAGATATCCATCCTATTTTAATATTGCAACATTCAAATACACACATAGGATATACATATAGCTTATTAACAAATATGCCAATGGCTTTAACTCTTACATGATATAGGGTCTCGATATACAACCAAATACACAATTTATATGGGATTTGTCAAGTTCAAAGCCATGTGCCATATGTTAATGGGGTTGAAATCTTAATTTATGCATTATCTGATGTCAAGGAGAAACTCTAAATTTATGAATAATCGACATTGGGTGATCATAATACAACATATGTATTTGCATTCAAGGGCACCCGTGTTGTGCATTCGAACTTAATCCTCATGACATCGAGGTATTCAACTGATTTGAAAAGTGCACTCGATGAACGAGTTAATTTAGATAGGGTCATTTTTGACATGATTACACAAAATTGAAAGTATGTAGCTCAAGTATGCTTTTATGTGCATGGAGAAGCCCGAGCTAAGCCTCTCGTATGTTTAACGGTTGAGTTCAACTACAAGTTTTTGCAATGGGTTGCAACAAACCGAAGAGAGGAGATTGTTACATACAAGTGTACCTCTAATCCATCTACATTGACCCGTGCATTTAGCTTTCTCCACACTATTCTAAGTGTACACTACTTCAATAACAAAATATAATCATTATTGAATTTAGGTGGTTGTTGTATGGATGAAGTAACAAAGTTATAAGTTGTATGATATGGTTTTGACCCAAGGTAATTTGGATGTCCAAAGAGGCAAACGATTTACAGAGGCAACACAATTGCACATACCAGTGTACGTTATGCCCTTTATAAGTTTGTGATTGATCCATCTCAAGTGTGTCCCAATTCAAGCTCAAAAACACCAATTTTGGTGTTAAAATCTATTAAGAAAAAACCTTCAAGCTACTCATTATTCGACGGGTTTTGTTTCTTTGATAAATGAGAAGGTACACTTGTATGCAATAATTCCCTCCCGCCCAACAAACCACCACCATCTCTCGCCTACCTTCGGGACCACGCCTCCATGATTTGGAAGTTAGGTGGCTTTTTCCATCAATTTGGCACATCACACATTCCATAGGCTCGATCCAACGGACGGGGACAACCGATCGCTCATGATGCATGAACCGGGTGATGAGCTTGAGGAATAACTGGTTGAAGTTCACGACTTTAGGGAAATTACCGAGTAGGAATTTAGAGAATATACCTCAAATTATAGAAAGAAAGAAAGAAAAACTGATTGATGTCAACATGTAACCCGTTAGCTATGTTCGGGGAAAACCGACGGCTAGTTCATTATCGGCCGATGGATTTCCCCTCATGGCCGGTCCAAATTTCCAACCATTGGACGGCAATCCGATTGTAATTTCAATCCTCTGGCAATTAGTTGATGGACCGGAACATGTCCCGGAAATGTAGCCGATTCTTCTTGTGAGTTACTGGATTTCAGCCAGAAGCATCCATAGCGTTATTTGTCTGGGGCATCTGATGATGCACTTGAGGAAGTACCCTAAACCTTAAACTTTTTGAATTATGCAACCTTTCCATGACCAAATCCAATTGCTTCTATGAAGAATTGGGGGACCCTTGGCCTTCAAGTGGTGAAGGCATTGCTAGGTTCAATTCCTGCCAAGGATATTAACTCTTCAAATTTAAAGTTCTGAACATGCCTTTCATTTCACTTATTCAAGATTTTGTACTAAGAAATGATTTCTAGTAACTTTTCATACATTTTTTAAACAATTAGTGCCGATATGAATTCCATTTAATTGGATATTGGCCAATAAAAATATGAAAATATAGGCAATTGGCCAATTGATTTTACAAAAGACCGGCTCTTGCCGATGTAAATTGGAAAAAATCCGACCCTTCGTAGCAACTACCGGCAATTAGCCACTAAGGCTTCAAAAACTTCCTGAACTCTGCCCGTTAGACTTGGAAACCATGGGATCTCAACTAATTATGGTATGTGGATGTTACGTGGTTTTTTTTCATTTTCTCCACCTCCTACCAATCAGATTTACCCAACAAAGCTTGTGTTGCATTAGCAAGTCTATAATTAAAACATATGCAAAAATCGGATTGAAAATCGAACTTCCTTTGATTTAATTATGGTTATTGGAGAGCCCAATTGTGTTCATTATTGAGTGTAGAGTAGTTATTAGTATTATTAGTATATGAAGATATAGTCCAATCTCTTTTAAACACGTGTCTTTATGATGTTTGCTCTTTGATCCTCTTCGAACCACGTATTGATCAAATCTAGGGATCTGATGAAGAAAACAAACCACTTAAGACCAGTAGATGTGATTAGTATGTGGCTTGGTTGTAGCTAAAGTGTCTTCAAGGGCCTACAAGGCGCTTAGGAGTTGTTGGCTAAATTAAAACCCTAAATGCCTAAGCAATCAATAAATTATTAAAAACAATATGAAATTAAAGAAGTTCTCCAAAGCAAATTGTTTATATTTATTCGGTAGTTATATGCATTGTTTGCAAATAGGGGTTCTACATCACCCGCAACATAAAGATTGTGATAATCCTTTCATGGTTTTTTTTGCGGTGGACCTTGAAGTGGTTAAAACCCTCTTTTTTTTTTCGTTGAATTGCAAAATTCCTTACACGGAGATTTTGCAGAATTTGCAACTCATGTTTTGAATCTATCAAAGCAAAGCTTAAGAAATTATCTTTTCATGTATTTTGAATTATTTAAAGAGAAAAATGCATGTAACATGTTTGTTTTGGTAAAGACTAATGCATAATATGCTTATACTAATTCTATGGAATTTTTTTAGAATCACGTTTTGTGGCGTTGTTTTACATGACAACCTCAAGCAAGGTCTCCAAATTGTCACCAATTAATATTTTCATAGCACTTCTTTGGTATGAGGTCAATCCCCAAGCTTTTGGGGTGAAAGGCTAATACCATCGTACATGACAGCTTCAATGAAATTTCTACTATACACATAGTTTTTAATAAGGCACCACGGGCCTTGGCTTGGTGGTTAGAGCTCTTGCCCCCAATGAGGAGGTTGTGGGTTCTATTCCCCATGCCGGCGTGGTGCTCACCACCTTAGTCCACCCAACTATGGTGGGGGGTCCTTGGACCTTGTTGTATGGGTACCTCAAAGCCCTTTGGGGGGATACCATGTCCGGTATCTTCAAGGCACTAGTGGCTAGCTAGGAACTAGTATAGTGTGTCACTATAGTGTCCATCCTCGAAAGGGGAGAGTAGTATTGTCCCAGTGTCCCCTTGTCCAGTGGCCATCGGGTCATTGGCATTACGAACGGACACTTTATTCACACCGGCCCCTTGCTAAAAAGGGACCGGAGTTTCTATCTATCTAGTTTTTAATATTTAGAAAATGGCATTTGACATGGGAAGTTTTGGAAAACATGCAATTTTTTTTAAATGAAACATTATTTTAAAAATAAATCGAGTTAAATAGTCATGTGGGTTTCCTCAATCATGCCAACTTTTGAGGTTGCAATGATTAGCGAGTTTTGAGTATATAGTCCAACCTCTTTTAAACACATGTGTTTTTAGTGTCAATTCTTAATCCACACCTAATCACAACCCCCTCAAATATAGGTGTTAAGATTGTTGTTTTGTTTGCTTCATGGCCATCTACACAACATTACACAAACTGTGGTGGAAGCTCATTTTCTTTTCTAAAAGGGGGGGAGGCTTCCACTAGGTTGTCAAGGTGGCCTAGCATAAGGGAGTGTAGATCGTGCTACTACTTGCCCAATTAGTCTCAACCTCCGTGTTGCACACATGTCGATAGCAAACGTCGAGCTTGAAATTTTCAAATCCGTTGTTTTTTTACTATGCAAAGGTCACCGAATCTGGGGACATGCCCACATGTTGGGCCACCTTCACAAAGTGAACAATACTCAAGTTTATTAAAATTCACTTTGTGAAGGTGGCCCAACAGAAGGGGAGCATGATTCTCTTCTAATTCCCAACATTAGGGCAACACCCTAGTGCTAAGCGTTGTTATGTACATGACACACACTATTTAAATTATACACCATTGCTTTGAGATTTATGATGGGGCAACTTACCTTGGTAACATGATTTGCAATCAACATATACAATAGCAAGATTAATTTATACGAGGACATAACGTATCCCTGCAACTCAAGCTTTGAAATATATTCATTCAATTGTTGTACTCAACTAGGTTGTAAGTAAGAGCACCCCCCAATGTTTGTTCTAGAAAGCTCTGCCAAAGTGCATTGGACAACATTATCCTTAGTTTACATCATGGGTCATTGCCACTACAAGATGGATTTTGGATATCCAAATCAAAAATGCTAATAGATTTTAATACCTAAAACTATCTTGTAATGGCAAAGAACCAATAACAACAACTCGTGATCTTTGTAGTGCTTGATTCATTTTCACATAACATTTGTGAATGGATGTTATAACTTTCCACATTTTGACCCACCATAAGTGTCCTTTCGAGCATTTAAAAACTATGATGCTTTTAGAAGGGAGGGTGCTTAAACCAACACTTTAAGCTATTGCGCATACATGTGGCTATGTGGTTGATTCTTTTTTAAAAAGAAACATCATATTAGCCTTTGGGCTATAGATAGGTATAAAGAAAGGTTTTTTTTTGCCTCAATTGAATACCGTAAGCTTATAGCAGGTTGGGTAGAAAACAATTGCAAATAATTAAGTCTATTTTTTAGAAGTCACCGGGCTAGATGCCCAAAATGAAAGGAAAAGGAATCATCAAAAATACTAAATTTTAGGAAATTCTCTAATCTTCCCAAGGTGATCTCTCTTGACTTGGCATGTACAAACTTTAATATCACTTGCAATGCTCAATAATTTGTCAACCTTGTCAGTGTAATGGAACATACGGTTGATTTTCCTCTAGCACTTAGCCATGCTTGCAAATTCTCAAACAACCTCTACTGAACATGAGCACAAAATGTCATAAAAACATTGTTGGCAACCCTAATTAACACACTACAATGGCTTAACCTAAACCCTCAAGGCTAACCTCGCATGCTTATATATATATATAATCAAGTTGTAATAAACCTCCCACGGGCTTATCACCAACTTACACAATAACAATTATCAATCAAAATGATGAGTCGAAGAACTCAATTTATTTTCCTTGTAATGTCTAATTACAATCATAGATAAGTAGATCTTGGTCTAAGCTCAACCTCATGAAAGAAAGAGAAACTCCGGTCCCTTTTAACAAGGGGCCGGCGTGAATAAAGTGTCCGTTTGTAATGCCAATGAACCCGATGGCCACTGGACAAGGGGACACTGGGACAATACTACTCTCCCCTTTCGAGGATGGACACTATAGTGACACACTATACTAGTTCCTAGCTAGCCACTAGTGCCTTGAAGATACCGGACATGGTATCCCCCCAAAGGGCTTTGAGGTACCCATACAACAAGGTCCAAGGACCCCCCACCATAGTTGGGTGGACTAAGGTGGTGAGCACCACGCCGGCATGGGGAATAGAACCCACAACCTCCTCATTGGGGGCCATGAGCCTAACCACCAAGCCAAGGCCCGTGGTGCCTTCCGACCTCATGACCTTAGAAGAGAGACAAAGAAGATCCCCTCTCCTCCCCCGAGCTTCCTCTTATGCCAAAGCCACTACTTTTCCTTTTTATTTTCACATATAGTAAAAGTATTCTATTCATAGCTCCATCTTTTAGTTCTACTATGAATCTTCTATCTTTGGTTCTTCTAGAACCTTCGTCCATCTTTTCACTCAATCACATTCTTCTAGTTGGAACTGTCTAATTCCAACTTAATTCATCCATCCCTTCATCTAGTTGGAATTGTCTACTTCCAACTTGATCCATCCATCATTTCTTCTAGTCAAAACTATCTAATTCCAACTTGTTTCATCCATCATTTCTTCTAGTCAGAACTGTCCAATTCCAACTTGTTTCATCCATCCTCTCTTCTAGTTGGAACTGTCTAATTCCCAACTTGGTTCATCCATCAATTCTTCTAGTTAGAACTGTCTAATTCCAACCAGATTCATTGGAGTTAGACAGTCCAATGAATAGCATTCATCTTTCCAAATTTGGAGTGGTCTAACTCCAGTGCACCTCATCGAGACCTCTCTAACTCATGTGCACATGTTCTCAATCTGGAATGGTCTAATTCCAATGCACTAAATGCAAAGTTGTCTAACTCCAATGCACATATCGTCAATCTAGAGTTGTCTAGCTCCAGTCCATCCTTCTTCACCTGGGAGTTGTCGTGCTCCCATCATCCTCTGCTTACACACTCGCGCATGTGGTTAGATTATTCAACCATCCATCAACATTTCTAGTCACCTTATTACACAAGTAAGTTAATGTTACGTTAGGTATTAGAAGTAGTTCAGTGCTGTAAAGCTCAATACAGCTCGAATCTCAGAGCCCGTGTCCAATAAATGCGAATTTATATACGACTCGGGTGGGGCTAAATTTTATTCGCATCAATTTCGAGGGAAGATCTAGTTTTATATATGTCGCTCAAATTGGGTGAAGCTCCAAGTGGACGCTAAGTTAAGAAAGTAGACTACATAACTTAGTGTATTGACGAGTGTCTTTAATTACTGGCAACAGCGGAGTAATAGTATAGTATAGGCAAGTTAGGGCATCCAAAGAAGTACTTTGTGTCTGCCAATTAATGGCTACGGTTTTCTATAACACCCGGCTTCAAAACCTGTACGCGAAGTTACTGTAAAGAGTAACACACTCGTCAGTAACACTGCACATAGTTGGTCCACGTGCACATGAAAACGCTTTACAAAACGCGAGGGCTTTTCCCTCATTTTCAAAAACGTTGCGGGAAAAAGAAAAAGAAAAATAATAGTCACGTACAAGGTAAGGTACTTCGCCCCTTGTTTTTGGGAAGAGGGTGCATTCCGAGGAACTTGGAACTTTCATAGCATCCTTGATGTCAAGGGAGATTCACCTCAATGTCACCAACATGTTCATGATTCGTCGCTTTTCATGTAGAAATCAACTCCGCTATGGAACTCTAGGAAGAAAAAACTTTCCGTTTCAACAAGATTTGAAAACATCCAACAATTTCAAAGTCGAAGTTTCTAAGTTGGGCTACCTAGTGAATTCTTAGTTATGTTTGTCAATTGGATGACGGCATGGACAAGGAATTATATGAGAGAGTTGGGCATTTCTTGAGAGAAGCTAAGCTTACTTTCAAGCATAGTTCTTTTTTCAAATAACATCCTCTTAGTAAGAGGCCATACCATTCTTCCATATATCTATGTATCTATCAAAACCAGGGAGGGTGGGTGGGATCATTCCCTCATCCCATTGCAATACAAATGTTAAAACATAACACTTTTAGAGTTTCATACAAAGATTTTTTGTTACACGTAAAACCTTGGAGTATTCCATGATACTAAGGTTTTCCAATGTAAACCCTATCAAAGACTCCTTACAACTTAACTCCGGTAAATCAAATGTAAACTTGTAACACCAATCATATGCTCAATAACTTGCAATGTAGAATAAAACTGTTCATTGCATATGTTTTAGATAATCTTCATCTACACACACTATTTTGCAATTCGATGGTATACAAAACCTAATGTAGCCGTCATATTTGTGAAGGGTCTGCCTCACCTGTGCCCATGCCACCAACCAAATCCACGGAGAGGGTTAGTAACGTACACGAGGTGAATTACAACAGAACCCAATTGTTATCTATGTCACACAAACTTATACAGCATAAACATACATTTGGTATCCCCATCATACACAATACTCAGTACTTTCAATGAGTATTTTACCTGTTCTTTAGCCATTTGCTTCCTTTGACGTTCAAAGCTTGAAGTCAGTCACTTCCACTTCCTCCAAACTCACGTCACGTTTACCCTAATCCCAGAAGTTACTAAGTGTAAACTGCTAATACTGTTTACACTTGGAAAGGAAGTACTGAAGATGGCTTCCTCTTATTATACGATTAGGTAAACTTCTATGACCGTAGATGCAAGTTCTGAATCTACGGCTGAGCCTTTTTAAAAAAAAAATCTCCCTTTGCTGGATCCCTAGGGTGGAACCTTACATAGGGTCTTTATTCAAAGTGTTAAGATCTCTTAATGGCAAGCCAAGAACTAAGTATAGAGAGAGAGAGAGAGACCCACCACCATTTATAACCCCTGGTATGTCATATATAATTTCCAGAGATAGGATGCATGTGTTTATTAATAAAAGACGACACATGCATCCACTCTCGGTATGCATGCCAGTCCTCTGTATAATTCTCTCTGCTCTGCTCTTAGTTAACATTAACTTCTAAGTATAACCTTAGACCTGTTATGTCTCTCTCAGAATAGCAGAAACAGTGGTAGTAAAGATAGAAGTGATACCTTGGAGTAGTCTGATTAGGTCAGTTACCTTGAATTTGATAGCTGGAAAAGTTGTGGTAGATAGGGTCGAAGTTACCAACTGTATCAGTTTCTGTTTTCTGAATCCATTGCTAGACAGAGTATTTACCAGATTTTGGATTTCCAGCATTGCCAGTTGGATATCACTAGATAAATATAATATGGGGATAGTCTGTGATATAACAACGTTATAAGCTTGTTTTACTGGCCTACATGAGTTAAACTTGATATACTGCGTGTATGTAAAAGGGAGGTCACGCCGTTTATCAAATTTTTGGAGGGTGAAAGTTCCAAGATTTTCATTGGAGACATCCACCAAAACATTCATAGAGTGTGCTTTCACACCATGATTAGGATATATCGATGAGAAATTAGACACTTCCGTCTTAATTTCTAAGATGTGTAACGGGTAAATCCAAAATGGGTTAGACCCGGTTCTTGGTTGTTTAGGGTCGAGAAAAATTTGCGCTTCTCCAACATTGATCCAACAAAGGTCATCAATGTATCTAAAGGCGTGAGCAAACTTAGCCATGATGTCCACACGTCCAAGTTTAGCAAGTCTATGAATAAATTTAATTTCGTATGACAATAGGTATAGGTTGCACCATAATGGTGAACAAGAGAATCCCATAGGGATGCCTAAGTCTTGTTTCCAAACCCTGTTGCCCAATCGTATGTGACAATTAGCAATAAGCCACTTTTGTAACTCCAAAAACTTTGTTACTGACATGTAGGTCCAGTTACCATAGTTGGGGCATGTGGAAGCCCATACAACTTTTGAGGTAACCCCTAATGTGCTAGATTTGAACCAAAAGCTTGGTTCACTTCTAGGATGCTTTCTTTTGAAATTTTTAACTCCGAGTGAAGTTATGAATTCCATAGCTTCAAATAGAGTATCATGGCCATTTATCAGGATAGTCTCAAAGCACCTTGTAATATCCGCAACATAAAGGTTATGGATATTGCTCGGTAGATTGATGCAAAAGTCATTTATAGAGTCGATGATCCAGTAAATGGATGTGTCGACATGTAGGAAGTTTTTATATCCAATTGTAGTTAGTTTAGCCCATTCCTTAACGTCTTCTAGGAGGGCCATAGTTGCAATGGTGATTAGAGTAGCAATGTTAACAAAGATAGAACCAAATGCATTGGTTATCCATCTATATTTACGTTTGTGAAATTTGTATATGGCCATTATGTAAGGTAGTTCCTTACCATGGACGGGTAATTCCACTATAATTTTATGCATTGTCATAAGAAGAGTATTGGTAACTTCTTCAATTGACAACCATTTGCCTTGACTCATGCATGGTATAAAATCCGGACTATTAAGTCTATTCAAGGCTTGCATTCGTATATGACTAATACATATGAAGCAAACATTGTTTGCAGCCTTATCTAGGCCAGAAATGTAGATATTTTTGAGGATCCAATTCAACTCATCATTGACTACATTTTCTGAGAAAAGATAAGGTTGTGAGTACCTGAATCCGTATTTGTATCAAGTAATAAGACCCGGCATCGTTCCCTAACCTCCTTGCAGGCGTGTTCCATATTCACCATATGAGTAATGTTAAGAACCTGGCAAACTTGTAAAAAAGTGTCATATACAACTTGGATAACTTCAAAAATTAAAGTGGGTCTAAGAGGTATGTGGTTCAAACCCATCTTTAGTGCATGTCTCAAGCCTTTGTGTTGGACAATGGAAATGTCCATTGTCCTTACATGACCCTTGCCATTTTCACTTTCTTGTTCATTATCAATTGCATCCAAATCAATGAACCTCCATAATCTGTTAGAGGAATGACAAATGCATTTAACCTCTTTCCCCATGAGCTCAGTAATTTCAAAATCCTTGAAAACCATGCCTGGTTTATAACAAAACATAGACATGTTGGGGTGATAGCACCATGCAAACATGATATTAAAAAGAGCTGGTACATATTGTGGTATGGATAGGAGTATGAAAATTTCTGAAAAGAATTTTTTCATATGTATCCATTCCAATGCTCTGCTGCAGTAAAAAACATGTACGATACCGGTAAAATCTGAGTTTTTTCTTCTAGTGATGACTTTCTTACCAAGAGTGTTATATGTGAGGTGTCTTTGGTCATCTGTCAAGACAAGCAAAACAGTATGTCTTAGCAACACTGATTGCTTTATCTATTCACTCTATTAGGTATGTATTGCAAAGCAAGAAAACTACCTAATCAGTGAATAACAACAAAAAGTACATAGAGTAATCTGATTTAGACTTCATCATCCCACAGTAAAACCCTTGCTTTTAGCGGGGATGAGCTGGGTCTGTGACTGCCCTGTAATTCCAGGCTGGGAGTACCGGCTCCAGCTGGCGAGTTTTCGGTGAGGCTAATAGTTCCATTGTCCGGGGTAGCAGCTGGGCTCCCCCAGAGTGACGATAGTCTGCCAGGGGACTGCGTGGCATCGTTAGGGTTGCGGCTACTGCGACCTCCTCCCCGTCCTCGGTATGCTCGGCCGCCACGGACTGAGCCACTGCGGCCACCTGCATTGCTTCTGCCGCGACCTCCTCTAATATTTCTCTCTGATGGTGACGAATTCAAGTTGAATTTATGTCGTTTGTAAGGAGAGGGTGCTTGGCTAGGAGATCCAGGATGTGCTAAAGAGAACTTAGGTCCCTTAAGTAATCTCTCAATCTTGCTTGCTAATGGAGTGTCTGTGATTTCCATAAGTAGTCTCTGATTGGGATTTTCAGAGAGTTGTATGGCGGCATTGATCATGTGCTCTCTTGTGATGTGGAAAACAATTGCTGCTTTAGCTGCCACTCTTGCTGACTCTCTCATCCAAATCATGAAGGCAGCAAGTCTAGCAATAGCGGTAGGGTAATTAGGAAAGAAGATCTCTAACTTGTTGACCATTGTCCAAACCGCGTGATCAAACCAAATAATGGATCCCTTACATCCATTAGTGGCTCTAGGATTACAAAGACATCGCATATAGGGTCTTTGCACATTCCACATCTCGGATAGGTGCGATTCCTTGCGATTGTGTCATGTAGGTAGGTCTTGTTTTGTATGAAGCTTGACTTCTAGAGTAGTACACTTAGCATGATCAAACATGGTAAGTGGGAAAGCATGTGTGAGATCCATTGGAGCCCTTAACACTCCAATGTTATTCAATGCTTGTTTTTTGCAACAATCTACCTCTTGATCTGTGAATCCTGTCCAAGCTTGCCACATAGGGATAGAAATAGGAGCTAAGAGGTTTGTGTTACCTATAGCCCACATTCTGTGTTGGTAGTCAACCACAAGAAGCTCCACACTTCGAGATGGTTTGATCGGTACCACTGGGCCCTTGCTTGTGATCATTGTATTTTTCTGTTTTTCCATTTGGGTTGAGAGTATGCCATCGCAGTATTCCTCCAGCGCATTTTTGTCAGCATCAGAAATCCGGAGTTTGGCCAGTAGCGGGTGCGTACTGCTGCCTTTGTTCTCTGTCTGCCCAGAAAGAGTTAGAGCAGACTCACTGCTCAACTCATCTTCATTGGCCAGTTTCAGTGCTTCCTCGACCCGTTGCGCAAGCTGTGCAGACCTGACAGCATCCCTTTCGTCATCAATTATTAGCTCAGACAGTCTGGACTGCGCAACCCTCAATCTGTTCACCGTTTTCGGCTTGTCTGAGGTAGCTGTAACGAATAGAGAAGTCCATGCTGCGAGATCCAGTGAGTCCAACAGCAGTGGACCATGCACACCTTCATCGTCTGCTTCATTGATAACAACGATATCAGATTCTTGAATGAAACTATGAAACTCTGGTACGTCGATTGCTGCCATGGTGGTTTGTACCGCCGGTATAGGGGCAGGCAGTGGAGGTCCGTATCCGAGAGAGACCATATCATTACACCATGTTTGTGTTTTTGGATCCGACTGTCTCACATTGTTTTTCACATGTATTGTTAGTATTCGTAGGTAGCATAGATATATACAAGAATGAATGGTAGCAGCTTCCACACTGCTAATGGGTATTCAATAGAGAGTTGGGCATTTCTTGAGAGAAGCTAAGCTTACTTTCAAGCATAGTTCTTTTTTCAAATAGCATCCTCTTAGTAAGAGGCCATACCATTCTTCCATATATCTATGTATCTATCAAAACCAGGGAGGGTGGGTGGGATCATTCCCTCATCCCATTGCAATACAAATGTTAAAACATAACACTTTTAGAGTTTTCTCCTATGGTTGGGTGGTTGAGCTTAGACCAAGATATAATTGGTCTATGAGTTAATTAAACGCAACAAAGAAAATAAACATAGTTTTCAACTCATCATTTTGATTGATAGTTGTTGTTGCGAAGTTGGTGGCAAACCTATGTGAGGGTTGTTACATGTGGGGAATGGATTATTAAAATTGCATTACAAAATTGTAATATGCTTGAATGTATAATTTTGAGCATATAAGATACCTTTACAATCTACTACAATTTGTGGGGTGTCTGCAAGATATGACTTTAGATGAACATATGAGAATGCCCATGTGTAATCATGCGGAGATGGTACACAATAAATGGCTCCAACAATCCAGCAACAAAATGACTTGCTTATATGAAGCGACAATGAACAATATGATTCATGCATATTGCAAATTACATGTTGTGGTTGAAAGGTGATTATAGTGGTAAAGGCTCAAAATTTGCGTCTTTGAAGTTGAAGGTTATTGCTAGGTGTGGAGATCCAAGTTGTTGGCAGATGCCATGAAGTCATGTTCGGGGGTAGAAAATCTTAACACAAAGGATTTTTTGACTCCACCAAACACAAACTTGATATGTGACCAAGTGCCAATTATGACTTATATCAACTTGACCAATGAAATTATTTTATTCCTTGCCTAACAATAAGGCAAAAAATACATGCATAGATGACTCCTTGAATTTTGTTGAGCATGGTGTGGCTCACACCACATTAGTTTGGTTTAATTTAGTAAGAAGTGTACATTGAGGCTTTTTTTTTGAAACATCCAGCTAGTCCAAGGTATTGACCCGCTTGTGAGCATTTCCCGACTCCACGTACAAGTTTGGTAGTTGGATTGACTTGGGAAGTGTCTTGTCTAGTAAGCAATGATAAGTCACAAAGATTGTCATTCCAAGTTTCAAATTGCAGTTGAGATGCAAATGTTCTCATTCTCTTTTAATGATCACACAATGTCTCCCAATTGTGTTTGTTATTGAACCTAGAATGATGTCTATATATATATATATATATATGATTTTATTTTTTTAGCCACAAGTCAAATTTTCACGTAGCATGTGTTATTTTGTTTTTCATTGCTAAATGACGAGCCTTGTTGTATATAATGACTCAAATTTAGGTGAAATATTAAGGACGAAGCCTGGCCATGTACCTCACAAAGAAAACTTATAAATAATCTCAAAAAATATTAAAACTACATGCAAGGTTTGAACAATAAACACATACCACTATGAAAAACATTTGGTTTCAATTATAGCAAAATCACTCTCCACCCTAATAAGATCATGCAAATAAAATGCTTTTGCGCTCAAATGAATGTCAATTCATGGTTCCAAAACAAAGAGACAATGAACTCTTCTTCCTCGAATTTCAAAGTCTTTGTATGATTGTACATGCCACGAATTGTTCTCCATTGACATTGTATGCACAATTCCATTTGAGATTCTTGTTTTCAAATACCCCCCCCCCCTTTCATATGGCCGACTTGTGGGAGTGTGTCCTTAGTGCTTCCCAACACACCTAAGTTAAGGTTGGAATGCGCATTCAAAATACGATAACCATTCACGCTCAATAATCAACATGAATGAGGAAACCTATATGACCATTCGACAAGCATGAGAGTTTTCAATTTGACAATGAACAAGACATTCATGGGATGAGGAGAGTGGGCATGGCCTCGATTTGATAAGCATTTCATACTAATCGACCACGTCTTTCGTATCCTAGAAGAAGTGGGCTAGTTGGAGAAAGTAACCATTGAAGACCCATCGACCTTATCATGTATTTGATGGGGCCTAACATGTTGTATTGGTTTATTGAAGCCTTAACAATGTGAAACTTAACCCTATTATATCTCCAAAGTGGTTGCATTGCTACAATGGTACTTAATAAGTTGTTAACAATCATTGAAGACCAAGCCTACGATCGAGTCATAAGTAATATGATCAACACGTTGTTTTGTCATACCATAAATGTGGAGAATCACCTTCAGGACGACTTCATTCCTCTTAACATTCTTGAACATGCTCATCAAAACCCTTCATTGTTCCCGTATACGTCGAATTTAAGAACATTTATAACTCATACCTAGTAGTCTACAACCACTCTAGGCCTCAACCGTAGTCTCTTTTAGTTATCAAAGTTGACACTTAAGAAACTCACTCCCAAGGTGGATGTGCTTGATTCTGTTACTTATCTTAATTGGACACTTAGATTTGAGTGGTATGTGGTTAGGTGTGTCTCTAAAAACGGATGCCATAAAAGCATGTGTTCAAAAGAAATTGGACTGTGCATTTTAAGTTCAATAGTCGACATAATCGAGGAAACATGTGTGACCATTTTAATGAGCACGCGAATTTCCACTTTGATAATGAACAAGATATTCCTAAGAGTTCCAAATTGATATGAGGAAAGTGAATACAATCTTCATTTGGATTTGCTGATTGTCTCGTACTAATCACGTATTTCGTATCATGGGAGAAGTGGGCTAGCCAAAAAAAAAAACCGTTTAAAACCCATCTACCTTATTCGTACACCGATTCAATTGCAATTCAAAGTTCAACATACTCCACAACACCTCGATTAAGCTAGACATGCCTAAATCAAATATAGCAATAGGTTAGAAAACAATATTTGAGTAGTATGTGGTTAGGTGTAGTTTAAGAATGGACACCAAAAACACATGTGTTTGAAAGAGAGTGGTTCACGTGTTCAAAATATCCAATCCATTATAGGTTCAATAATCCACATGATCAAGGGGACACGTATGATTACCATATAAGCACAACAATATTCCATTCGATAATGAATAAGATATTCATATGAACTCCTTCAATTACGAGGCAAATGACTACGGGCACAATTTGGATTTGCTAATCATCTCGCACTAATTGTGTGTTTCATATCCAATGCGAAATGGGTTCAAAGAGAAAATATCCAAAGTAACACACTTCTATTTTACAATATGCATACAAGAAGGGCCTCCCTTGTGTTTTGTATACACATGCGTCCATTTGTATAAAATTGTTATGTTGGATTATGGTGGCCAATATGTTGGATTGTAAGAGTTGGCATCAAAAATAGTAATCAACAATGGTGTGTGCAACTATAATTGGATACTTGTGGTTTGGCAAATGTATGTATAACATAGTTTTCAAAATCTTTACATTGTGTCAATCTCAATAATGTTGTGATACGCAACATGATTTACATTACACATATGAAAGAGAAAAATAAACTTGAATATCATCAATGGAACATGCATAGTGTAAATTTTGTTGTTGCAAAGTCAAGGCTACATACTACACAATTTGCAACCCACCATATGCCCTTCACCATGTCAATTTGTGTTTGGCCACATACAAACCACATGGTATCCTCCAAAACCCTCAAGAACTCTTTGAAATTGCACTGCATTACTATCATCATAATGGGAAGTCCTTCTCGAATCCAAAATCATATTGGTAGTATTTTGCATAGGTTCTTGGCTCCAACATATAGACCCAATAGACGGGGTTTACATACATCGATGGAAACAAAGCAAGCATTAATATTCACCTGGACCAACATATTACATAGACATGACAATCTAATGATCGCATGATGAAGAATTTCAGTTGGTTTTGTTATTTGTTTAATCCAACTTTAAAATTGATGATAAGATGTAGTTCTTTTCTAAACAACAGAGTTAGGTCACAAGGGAGGAGCTATCATGGTTGATTTGTTAGCGGTTGATATGTTATGTGCATAATGTTTGATGCGGTAACTTGGCAAACCACGTTGCTTTGTTGGTTTTTTTCCACCTATTTCAAGATTTTGTTCTAAACCAAAAAAAGAAAACAAACAAACAAACAAAGTCATGGACATATTTTCAACATTTGGAATTTCCCCCCCCCCCTACAATTCTACAGGTGGATCCATTGATACATTTTTGATACACCTAAGTTTCATGGGAGATATGTGATTCCTTACCAATTACTCGAATGTGATGCTCTTCGTACATGATTAAAAAACATAATATTTTTTTTGTACATCAAATCTACAAATTTAAACGCTGAATACCAAAATCATAACATCTACAAGAATATTATCATGATCAACATTGCATATTCTATTGTAGGATCCCAACATGCAATTCTATTGGAGGACCCTATGATATAATTCAACACATTCTAATTATGGACTTGGACTTAGTCCGATTTTACTTAAATATCAATTCACCTCACTATTTATGGTGCATTTTGGCCTCATGAAACCGACATAAAAAATAAAAATTGCCATTGCGACTAATTAGTGTAGTTGCCGGACCTCCTTGTTCATTCGTGATATGATGATAACTTACCGAAGATTGGTCCACAAATTCACGTATTTCTCATGCACTAATCTAACTTACTTATGCCCAACACCATATGGCATGCCTTCGGTCCAAGTGTTTAAGGACGTTAGTAAAGTACATGACAACAACCCCTCCTTAGTTCACACTTGTTTTTGGGAGCAAATTGTATGGATGTGGACATGAAAACACTTGTATTTGTGATGCTATTTCAATCCCTAAATGCCTTTGGGTATTTTGGAGTGAAAACGGGCAAACTTTGGTGATGTGGATTTAGGAATTTCTTGAAGGAGATCAACATATGTTTAGTACAATGTGACCATACGGTTGTCAATTGTAGTGATTATCCCAATTAGTGCGTCTACTATTTGGAGTTACGTAGTGTAATGACGTCTTGTTCATGAGTTCAATTTTTAGAAACAAGAGTTCAATAAGTTGTTAAGACATTATAGAACACAAATGAGTTTGCTTGGTAATATATCACATTCTTGTTGACTAGTTATAGCATTGCACAACTCGTAATAGTAACACGCACTAATTGGGATAATTGGTGTACCTACTTGTAGCATATTTAGTTCACTTTCTTTTGCATTTTTAGGTAGATTCTTCACATCAATAGAGTATTCATTGGAATTGATGTACCACACAATTTTACAGTTTGAGATGCGTGTACAACAATTTTATTGGAAGGTGGTATGAAACATTGGCGAATTAGAGTATTATTTGGAGTTTAAAAGAAATGATGACCTCCCTATTTAAAAAAACAAAATTTCACTAAAACCCATGGGGGAATCTCTTCATCGTCTCCATACCAACTCACCAACTATTTTTTTTATAGTATAAATTCAACAACTAACTTGAATATGAAAGTTTTATATAATATAAATTCAACAACTAGCTTGAATGTGGTTTTTTATAATTATTATTTTTTCAAAAGATTTCAATGTGCTAACCCTAAATGTTGCCTCTAATGAGTCCAAAACTTCAACTAAATGAATGGACGCTCAATAATGCGGATTTGGAAAACCTTGACGGTATATGTTTGCTAATTGGCAATTAATACTAACAAACTAAATTTCAGGCCAGTGGATCAATTTTTGCTACGTGGAATCAAATTTTGACATGTGGGATCGCAAGAAATTGCCTGACTCAAATCATTATTGGTTGGGTGAGCTTTGCCGCATGATTTGCTGACCTATTGAGTGTGAGTGTAAGTCACATGACATGACTAGATGGCACAACCCCATACCCCTTCCCAAGTCTGCTCTCCTTCTTCTTGCAAGATATTGAGATGCAAAAGTGATAAGATAACAATGTGATTATTTTATCGCTCTTTAGATGATCACACATGCTTGGAATATTGTCTTGCTTATTGAATGTGGAATGGAGCCTAAGTATGATTTTATCACATAGTCCAATCTCATCGAGCAACATGTCTTTCTAGTGCCCATTCCCAACCACAAGCCTTGTTGTACAACATTGAAAATTATGGGGGAACAACTCTTCATAACACAAACAAACTAATGCGAGTACTAAAAGTGGCAAAATTTGAGGCATTGACGTATGTAATATACATAAAGGGAGGTATTTTATGTTCTTCGTTATGTAAACATAGAATTCAAAGAGATTATTGAGAATTACAAAGTAGAGCTAGATGTACAAGAGGAGATCCTAAAGTTTAGGGATGTAGGGTCATGTTTTGCATTAGTGTTGCTTCCAACTTTGAGATATTGTAATGAAAGACCAAAGAAAAATCAACATCAAGGCTAAAGGCTTCCAAGTAAACACAAAACAAAGAGGAACCAATGAATAATGAGAAGGCAAAGAATGTGAAACGATGAGGTGAGAAGACGAGAATATGGGAACCACATAGTGCGAAAAGATTAATGAATTTGGTTTTGAAGATTCATCCAATTGCTAGGTAACAATCTAGTATCATGAAATTGAAGTATGCCACATGTCAAGTCGGTTTAGAAGAATCATGAACTAATTTAGAAGGTTTGTGAAATTGGTAGAACAATTTGATGACGTTGGTTGGAAGGTTCATGAACTACACTATTTTGTCTAATTGGTATGGATTACCATTCAGAGTTACGTGTTGCTATAAATTTCTGCTGACAATATCATTTTTTACCAACTAAGTTATATCATTGTGTTCTTCGATGTGCATACTAACTACTTTTGTTACGTGGGTTAAAAATTGTACTCTTAGTAAAATGTCATAGCAATGCATAACTCCAAATGGTAACCCACACTAATTAGAGAAAGCAATGTACCTTAGAACCTTCATGAACTAGCTTGGAACCTTCACGAAATTGAGTTTGCACTTATTGTGAAGTCATCTTACCAAAGGAGTATTACAAGTTGCTTCATTTGGATGGAAGTTTCTCTACTACCTTCCTCAATGGAAAGTGAAAGTGGATTCTATATATAGTGAGACATGTTTCTTTCATGCTTCAATTATGTGATAATATGTTGTGAAGCCATTTAGCACATTATATTGAAAACTCGAGTATGAATGCATGAGATTATTTTCTAGCAAACCGTTAGTACATATACTTATTTTTTTGTCCTCTAACAAAATCTCATATACAGAGGATTTAATCTCATAGTCACGAACACACATGTTGTAAAGTGCCACTGAAGAGTGGACCCTACGGGACCTAAATATAGTTGTACAATTGAGGAGATGGACCACCTAAAGCCCCGATTTCAATTTTACAAAAATGACGAAATCACCTAATCATACTAGAGTTTAACTCGTGTCCCCCAAAAACTCATGTTTTGGTAGAGTGTACCGCCTTGTTCTTGACATCTTATAATGTTTAAAGAGTATTAAAGTAGAGTTGAAACCCTCGATTTTGATTAAATATAAGGAGTGTGCATGATTGTGGCCAAAAGATGGCTATATAAAAATGAAATTTATGGCAAACTTTTGAAGACAACTAGAACGACAATCGAAAATTAGGAAGAGAGGTCATTTATATAGCCGCTTTAGGTCAAAGCCAATTGCCTCCCTTTAGTTTCGCCAAAACCGGAGGCTTTGACACCATTGAACGATGCGATTCCTTAAACCATTATAAAATGCCAAAAATAGGACAAAACTCCCGCTCTACCAAAACATAAGATTTTGAATCGCTTAAGAAAATAGTACATTAATTGTTAGTATTTATTTGGGGGTGAATGTCACATTCTATCCAAGTTCATGTCATAGAATGGGAATCTTGCTATGACGGCGAGTGCCACTTTGGCATTATAGCAAAATGAATCTAATATACAAATGTTCCACACACGTTAATTGTTTGGGATTCAAATGAATTAGGCAATTAGGGTTTGAGGGGAGACAAGAGACTCCGGAGAGATTGAAGGGGCGGGTGCCCCTCGATTGCTCCGGAGTTTGCTAGATTTGCTGGAGCTCGTCGCTCTGCCCCGTGAATTCAACGGGGAGAGAAGAGAAGAGACGCAACAGCCATGGCGCTCGCATTGCGATCGCTGCTGTGGTTCCGTCCATCCCCGCTCCAACTTACCGCTGGCAAATCGGTTCGGAACTGGCAGAGTTCAACGAGAGTGCGTCGCCCTGCTGCGAGGGTTTGGTGCGGGGGGAGCGATGGAGGAGGCCAGGGGAGGAGCAGGCAGCAGGAATGGCTGGCGATGTCGACGTGGGGGGAGCGTGAGCGTAAGCACGATGTGGCGTGGCGAGGCGAGACTGCGTTGCGGTGTTTATCTGTGTCTTCGTCCACCACACCTCCGCGCAAGGAAATTGCGGTGGAGGTAGCTGTGGTGGTGGACGACGAAGTTCCTCTGGACCAGTCTCTTCAGGTTGGTCTAGTCAATTCGCTTGCCTTCCTTCCTTCGCGCATTTGCCTGCAGCCGAGACGGAGGTGAATTTGGTCTTGAATTGAGTTTCTTCATGTTACATTAGCTCTTCGATTGTCTGGAGCTTCTGTAATTCGCCTTCGATCCCGATGTTGCGTACGTAATTCCTTTCGTGTCGGAGCGGAACAACCATAGGGACTTATGTTGGCAGGGAAAATTCTTGAACTCTTCAAGCTGTTGCCATTCTGCCAGGCGTCTGAGATGTGAATTTGGTCCTCAATTGGCTTTCTTTTGGTGCAGTAGCTCTTGGATTATCTGGAGCTTTTCTAGTTTGTCTTCAATTGCGACGTTGGTACGAACTCCCTTTCGTATCGGGTATGGAACTACTAGAGGGACTTATGTTAGCAGGGAAATTTGTAAAATTGTAGTGCATTGGCCATTCCGCAAGGTGTCTGAGGTGAAATTTGTCCTGAATTGAGTCTCTTTTGGTACATCAGTTCTTGATCTTGTGGAGCTTCTGTAGTGCACCTTCAATTACGAAAGTGTGTATGGAATTCCTTTCGTACCTGAGTGGAGCTACTAGAGGTATCATTGTTAGCGGAGGAGTTTTTAGGTCTTGAAGCATTGGCCATTTCGCCCGGGCTGTTACTTGCCTTCAATCGCGATGTTGGGTACAAAAGTCTTGCGTACGAAATTTTTCGTATCTGAACGGAACTACGAGACGGACCTCTGTTAGCAGGGAAAATTGTGAAGTCTTCAAGCATTGGCCATGCCGACAAGGGCCTGTGGAGGGTAAAAGAGATTTTCGTTTGTTTGTTGGGTTGGAGTATTGCAGTAGGTAAATCCTGGATGGTCACGCCACCTGATTGTTGGGAAGGCCCCTACTTAACGTTACAAAGCAGGACTGATTCGTATCCAAGATATCTCTGTGGGCTAGGTTGTGAAAGTGGGACTTATGACTGGGAAGGGAGAGGTCAAATTGATAAAGCTCGACGGGGTGGAAAGAGGACAGAGAGTTCTGCAAGATGGTTAACTTTGCAAACATATTGACCTTTTTCCGAGCTTATATAGGTTGCTTTGGTGTGACCTAGAACTAGGTGGTTTAGCTGTTGGCCATGTGTATGAAGAGTATTGTGCACCTTTTTCTCATCTCTTGGTCACAACCTTGTCGCAGCCAGTTCAAGTTGGACATGGCTTTGCAGAGTGTGGCAAAACCTTTAGCAGCTTCCGACGGCATTTCCAACCCTTACTGATGTCTTTTGGGGAGGATAAGTGCCATATTTGAGGGAGGTTCGGCGAGAATTAGAGTCTGGGTCTTGATGTTGATAGGTTGTGAACGCAGGCTCTGATAGAGCAGCTGGAAGTGGACGGCCCATTGGCAGTGAAGCTCGCTATCGAAAATTTTGAAGATTTTGATCAATCCGAGACAGTAGAGCTATCTGTAATGCTGTGCAATGATGCCTGTATTCAAGAGTTGAACAAGCAGTGGAGACAAAAGGATACCTCTACCGATGTTCTCTCGTTTCCTCAGGACCAACCCCCGGGAGAAACTCCTATTGTAAGTCTTCTGCCCTTTTATAATGGATACTGCAAAGAATTCGGAATTTCTCTTAGGAGGCCTTGATGCTGGTGATATTTCAAGCAGGGAGGCATGCATCGTCTCGCTAAATTGCTTAGTCGAGCTCTGATACCCATGCACCAAACGATTTGTAGTATAGTCACACTTTTTGTACTTACTGCCGCCACATCATTATAGATTCTTGTTAAAGCTGGAAATCATTCCCGTACCTTCAGGTCTTATTGCAATTTCTAATGCTGTTCGCTCTTGTGGGGTTTTTCATGAACAGCTCCTCTTGGGCGATGTAGTCATATCTGTAGAGACTGCAGCAAGGCAAGCAAAAGAAAGGGGCCATTCATTACTTGACGAGCTGCGTATCCTTCTGGTATTCTCTTAATACCCTGTTTGCAAGGTGTGGGGGTGAAGCTTGTGTCGTTCTTTGGGTGACTAGTTGCATGATCAATGTGTATTGCTAATCTGTTGTGTTAGAACAGGTTCTATAAATCTCGACCGGTGCAAATTTTCTAAATTAACACCGCAATGAAATAGTGTGCTTTGTGATCACATTCACAAAGCAAATGTGCTTTAATTTATCTGCACTTACTTCTCATGAACATGATGAAGAAATTGTTCACATAGTTGTATTCAGATGCTCGCAGGAACTGATATAGGGTAGTGTCTTTGTCAACTGTAGTGGGGTTGGTGTGTATGGGTAATGGGATTTCATGAATCACAGGAGAAGGTTGATACAACTTTCTCATTATGTAGTAGTCCCTTAAATGGGACCTGGACTATTGTTTTTCCTGATTATTATTGCCTGTTGAGTGGTGTTTGTCCCTTTACCTGCTGAGGTTCATGTTATTTCTGCATCCAATTTTAGGGGAAGCGGTTTTACAGTTCATATATGACCTTGTAGACTTCTCATTGCTACTGCCACTACTCCCAAGCAGTTTCAAATCTCTTGTGCTCTGATAACCTTCGACCAGCAAAAACTAATAATTAATGACTGCAGGATGGCTTTTGTTTTCTACAGTACTTGCATTTTATTATGACTAAAAGTGTACATTATCTCTCTGCATTAGATCATGTTGTAAAGTGCTGTATGAGTTGTAAGTCTACTCCAATTTGAAGATTGGTCTTGATGATATTATGATGATGCACATTACTTGGTATTGGAGGTTTTCCTAGCATAATGTTTACATCGACTTGTAAAATGTACATACTGCCCCTTCAGGTCCATGGGTTATTACATGTCTTGGACTATGACCACGAGTTGGGCCCAGAAGCTTCGCAAGAGATGGAGGAAGAGGAGGGACGCATTCTAAGCAAGCTCGGATGGAAGGGAAAGGGTCTCATCAATGCAACTGCTGTTGCTGTGGAGGATGGTCTTCCACATCTAATTCCCGGCAAAGCTGGTAAGTTTGTCAGGCTTTGAAGACCTTAAACATGTTATATGGCTGAAAGTATCTGTTGAATGACATTTGTGTTCAAAGATTGTGCTGTTTACAGAATTAAGGATCTAAGCCTGCAGGCTTCAGTACTTGAATTATGTGTATGGATCTAATTCCTGTCATTGGTTTTCAAAGTCAATCTGAACCGCAAATAGAATGTATATGAACACATGAGTTATGAAACCTCAAGCCCTAGAATGTCAGTTTCTCTTTTACAACGAGCCACTGATATACTCCTTTCAATTTAGTGTAGCTGCGGTGATGAGAAAACCACAATAGCTGCCTATCACACTTGCAGACAGCAGTGGACAGAAGCCATAAGCTCTGTTTGGAATGGTTGTAACCTCTGTGCTTGTGCAAGTATGGCAATCAAGATGCAAGTATATGATTTCACATTGTTCCTGTTTTGGTCACCAAGCAATCTTTGGTCCAGGCCTGTGAATGAGGCCCTTTTAGGGTTTTCTGGTACTGTCACCTGCATTGTCCAATTTAGCAGGTACTGAATTTTAGTCAGAAATTTTGTAGCCTTTTCAGCTTCTTTGGTGTTCAAATATACTGGTACTTCATCAATTTGAAAGAGGAATCAGATGATAGTTGTCCAGATTTTGCTATGAAAGTGATCATTTACTTTAAGTGACTTTGTCGTACTGGGACGTAATTTGGCTTGTTAGTTCTTAACATCGTAAGCTCCCACTCTTTTTTGCAGAGTAAAGAATAGACAATATGTTTGAGGAAGAACAGTCTGACACAGATGATGATAATTCTGGAAACAAGCAAGGTATAACAGTGGAAGTTGTTGATAGAGATGATAGCCTTGTTGCTCTGGGTCAATCTATTTTCCCCGAATCGGAAGATGACACAGTATCACCTCCAGAAAAGAAGAAAGGTGCTGGTAAACTAATTTTAGGCCGAGCAGCTCCACCTGACAAGCCTATTAATCCTTCTAACTTCATGGCTGAAGGCCACAGTATTGAGCTAAGTTCTCAGGATCAAATTGATAGAAACTACACTGCAGTCCAATACGAAAATGATTTTACACCAAAGGGCAGGAGCAGTGATCTGGTGGGCTCTGCCCCAACTGCAGTAGAAATTACAAAACCTGAAAAGGACGATGACCTCACAACTCGTGCCATTAGGGCATGCCTAGCTGCTGAGGCAGTCATGGCTGCCCTTAGAGATGAATGTAGTTATTTACAGCCCGGTGTTACTGAAGACAAACCACAAGGGAATGGTGGCCATGCAAGAAGAGATTGCAAATGTCCTGGTAAGGGTGCCACATGCAATGGGACTCTCAGCTTGCAGCTACAATTAGCTGCATGTGAGAACTTGTCATTGGCAGCAACAGCAGCTTTTCGTGAGCTTGTGGCTGCTCGTCTTGGAGTCCCAATGGCTGCACCCCTGCGCGGAAGCTCACCTAGGAAACAGCGAAAGAAATCCAAGAAAAGCAACAAAACTGAGAAGCCCACAGTTGCTCAGAACTCTAAGTCTGGTCAAATAACAGTTAAAGAAATGAAGGTGGCTCCTAGACGATTTTCTGCAAGGCCAAATGATGAGACAGACAGTAAAGGAAATGTGTCCAAAGGACAGGAGCAGCTGCTGTCTCAGGGCCCTTTCAGTTGCTCACATCCTCCAGTACTATGTTCAGGGCAAAGTGCAGTACAATGCGCTTCGCCCTTCAGCTGTAACTGCTCCCCTTCTGTAGTGGCTGGTGCAATGCCTTCCTGTTTTCGAGGTATGTGGGAGAGGTCTCTGTGTCTAGAAAGAATTTGGAGATGTGTTCTCCAGTTCATGATGACTTGGTTCTTTTGATTATGTTCGTTAGTGTCTGTGGTTTATGTGGATGTAAAAGGGTTTCCTTGTTACAGCTTTTGGAAAGTTTACCTTTCAGAGGGGCTGCAAGGCATTTGTCCATATTAGAAGTTTCAGCTGGACTTAGTGACTCCTTCATGTGATTCAAAAAACTTGTTTTATAGAGATTGTGTTGACCATGGATCACCATTCTAGAATCATATCATTGATGTCTCAAGTGCTCATTTCACGTAGCTCCCTCACTTCTGCAGTTCGAGTGCAGGGTAATGCTTACTTTGAAGTATACTGACTCCTCAACAAGATCTGGATTGAAACTTATCCAATTTCCTGTGGTGAAGGCTAGTTCAGGATAGCATCCAAGGCAAAATTCAGCCTGGACTGAGATTACTTTTGAGAATTTATCCTTGGGCCAGGCTCAGGTTTTGGTAGTCTGAATTTCCAAATCCGTCAACTGTAGAGTGTCCCTTAAATAATGGATCACTGCCTATTATGACTTCTTCCTGTTGCTTGTGACTTCACATGTTGAGCTTTGAGGAGCAACATCATGTTGGTTTTTTTAATCTGTTTGTTTGTTTTATTTTTTCTGCTGCAAATGACATTCTATTCCTGAAAGAGACAATACAATAAGAGAAATTTGGAACTCAAGCCCTTGGATGGGAGAGCAACCTTTCAATAGTGTTAGAATGAATTCACACATAACGGGCTTACATTCTCTACTGGTTTCTGATGTCGGGTTTGGTGTATTCATTACAAGTATGAAGGCAAATATGTCTGATATTCTTAATTCCAATCAACCCCAGGAAGTCCCTACCAAGTTCTTGGAATCAACGAGTTACTCCAGTTTACAATGATCTGTGTACTAGTGAATGTGAGTGCATATTCTTGAATGACGGGGTCATTGGCACATTTGTAGCTACGCCATGCTGGCCGATGAGGATAAATCGCGTGGGGATGCAGATTCTGTTCCTGGTAGCGAGGCATCTGTACCACCAAAGTTCAAGATTCTGTTTTGCGACATGGATGGTACATTCTAAGGACTCCACAAAAATGACAGTTCAACTGGGAAATTAACAGTCCCTATTCTCCCGTTCAGGGAGTTTTTCCCAGCTCCTTGTCTATGCATAAACTGCCATAGTTGTCATACTCAATATTGCTTGTTCGGTTAGATATCAACTGATTTGAAAGGTTTGTCTTGAACTGATGTGATATTTTTGAAGTTCTTGTTCTCTCAAGCGTCATCTTTTAAGTCATAAGTTTTGCATGCTCATCATTTTCACAGCTGTTGAGATGACGAGATTGCCTTCTTCTATAACTTGCAGGGACACTCCTCAATAGCAAAAGTATGATCACACAGAAGACAGCAAAAGCCCTAAAGGAAGCTATGAAGAAGGGGGTTCAGGTCATCATTGCCACAGGCAAGGTAAGAGTAAGAACCTGCAATGCTTTTTCTTCTCCTTGCTTGGTATGGCAATGACTCTTATGACTCAAATACTCTCTCCATGTAACCTGTGCAGACAAGACCGGCAGCTCTTGCCGTGCTTGAGACAGTGGGGCTGGCTGGCGAAGGGGGCGTACTTTCTGACTCCACACCTGGAGTATTCTTGCAGGTCAAATTAACTCTGCTTATGTAGTGTTATCTAGAAACTGGGTCTTGATGTATCTGGACCAAGGAGGGCAAATTTCTTGCACAGCTTGTGGTTCATGCATTGTATGAAACAGGTTTTATAATCCCCTGACTTCTTTGTCTTAATTGGCTTAATATTCTGGCAATGTCCACCATTGTGATATTATCAAATCTTTGTAGTATCTAATAAGTTGGAGGCAGGTGGTTGAGTTCAGGGCTTGCAAGTATATGGAAACGGTGGATCACTCCTACACAGTGAAAGGCTTGATCCCTTTGTTGTCACAGAGGTAACCTAAGGTCAAGTGTGTGTGTTTTCCATAAAATAACTGCTGTTGTTTTGTGTACTTCTTAATTGTTCTTGAGTTGAAAATAATCACTCATTGTGGTTGTCTTGGCTTTCTTGTGTTTTGTTTTCTTGTTGTCTGTATGCTGTTCCAGCAGATTTGGTATGTTGAGAGTGTGTTGTGAACTCATGTAATGTGACAGACTTTTGAGTTCTCTGTGGAGCATCAATCTCCTCTTATTGGTTTCAGTGCCGATCGTTGTGTAACGTTGTTTGCACACACTCTGGTTGATGTGCTGCATGATATTTACTACGAGCCAAAGGTGACTTGTTCTTTTGCCTTTCCTAAGCAAAGAGTTTTACTTGAAGTTTGAGCTATTGTGCCAATGTTGAGCCTGTTCTTGTGTCTTTGTCAGTACTAGTGTATATAACCTCTGTAGAAGTAGGCAATCACCTACTTAGCTGAAGGTGACCATCAATAATCTATCAGAATGGCCGACATGTGTGCATTCCGTGTTGTCTGGAAAGATTCTCAGCTAAATTGTTAGTGTGATTTGGTGTCTTTATGGACACCTTCTCGCTAACTTGTGCATGTTCTTTTGATGGACCTTCACATGCAGGCAGAAGTGCTTGAATGCATAGATCAGATTAACAAGGTCCGAATCCAGGTAAGAGTTGCATCACTACCTGTGCTTAGTTTGTGCATTTCATAATTGGGTGGCATCTTATACGATGTCATATCAGATTTGCTGAACAAGTTTGTTTTAGTTTATGTAGCAAATCTTGAACATATTGAGCACCACATTGTTATTAGGTTTATCCACGTTTCACTATATTCTGGTATTATGCCTCTTACTTTTTGATATTAAAATTTCTGTTCCTTCAGCCATCTCATCGGCATGCTGCAATCAGGTAGTTCCAAGGGTTGAATAGTTGGAATACTTTATCAAGCTGTTGCTAAAGCTGCTTAGCTAATCTTCATTGTAATTGTGCAGAAAGTATTGTTCTACGACACTGCAGAACGTGTGGCCAGTTTTTTGCGTCCTCATTGGACATTAGCTGTAAATGGACGTGCCACAGTTGTGCAAGCTTTACCTGAGATGATGGAAATTTTGCCTGCTGGTGCCTCAAAGGGGACAGGTGTACAGCGACTATTGGATCATTTAGGCGTGCCTATTGACCAGGTATTATTAGGAAGTTTTGCTAATGGTTAGATTTCTAGTGTTTTGCTGGAGATATCTCTGTTTCCGGTGTTCCGGTTCAGTATTTTGTTTTGAGAGTCTTCAAATTGGACACATTCAATAGAATTCTGACTTTGAAAGTGAGCAATTTGTTGAAGTTAATGCAAGGTGCTGCATGGGATAATTTGTGAGTTCCTTTTGTTATTGTCCTCTAGGTGATGGCTATTGGAGATGGGGAAAACGACATTGAGATGTTGGCAATGGTTGGATGGGGTGTTGCGATGGCTAATGGTACAGAACGCACTAAATCCGTTGCACAGGCTGTCACTAGCAGCAATGACGAAGATGGAGTTGCAAAAGCAATTGAAGACTACATTCTTTGAGGATGTTCTAGAGCATGATCTGTTTTCAAGTGAGTCATTGATTCAAATTCATCAATAAGGAGATGTCAATGTCAATCAGATGATTGACTACTACAATGGATATTGTTTTCAGCCTTATTTTTCATCCTTGATTCTTTCCAGCTCATGAAACATTTACATAGCTGGTTAGGACTCTATTTGAACTATTCTTAGTGTTGCAGATACTTCTACTTTCATTGTTTAGGTCCTCAATCCACGTGATGGTCTATATTCATTTATGTTCTGGGGGATTTTGCAAGCAGCAGTTGGTTAGACAATCAGAACACTATAGCAGTGATGTTGATTCACATATGTTAGCATGAACTGTGAACACACATTATCAATTGATTTTCCTGATATGGAGATTCAAATCACTATCCTAATTGTTGACAATGAGAGTATTGCAACATTCTGTTCCTATGATGTTTTAATTGTCTTTTAGATGGTTTTTTTTAGAAGTGAAGATTCTTGATCTCTGACGTTTCACAAATTTTTACATAGGAAGAATTGCACTGTCCACCAGGTTAGGCCAAGGATTTGTGCTATGCATGTAAGATGAAATTTGGAAGTGATAGTTTTGTGAACACCTTGTAGGTCGAAAGTTTCTTCTTTCAGCAGATTTGACCTGGAATTACTCTGGTGAGATTAAGTTGGAATTAAGTTGGAATTAAGTTGGGATGAGTCAACCATAATCATAGAGGGGGGTAGGTACACATTCAAATGGCATGAACCCCAAGCTCTGGGACTAGACTTCGTGGTATCTTGGTAAACTCACCCATTGGAAGAAGAAAATCACAGTAGATGACCAAAGGTAGAGGTAGATGTCATGGCCAGTGTTCTTAAAGCAGCCAATATCTTCTTAAACGTGGCATGCCTAATCTTTTTGGAATGTAAATTTAGGACAACTAATTGATTAGGGAAGGTGTCTATAACAGGATATAACTTGCCTATTATAGACACTCCACTCCACTCCACCCCACCCTCCTCTGTAGATGTGAGAATAAACATCTCAAAGGCAACATAATGACATTACTGACAATGTAAGGTGAATGTACCTATTACAGGCACTTTTAGGAATGCTTGAAGCAGAAGACAAAGATAATCTACAATGGTTTTCTTACGGAAATGTACAAGTCAGACATGGATATGTACTTATATGATAGAATCCAGTATAGGTTATTGTTTGTGGTTGGTGCAGTGACCTTAGTTGCCATCCTTGCTCATGCTATTCTAAGATAGTGCTATATGTTTTTACTCTTGATGTAATGTTTTACAATGTGAAGTTGATAATGTTCTATAATATCTAGATAACCAATTTGACATTTGTTGACAAAATTGAGATATATAATAAATAGATATAGCATTACGCAATTCCAAACAGTGACAATAAATACAATATTTAGTGTAGAAAGTCCACATCATGACCGTAGTCATTTTCTTCTCATAATTTTTGGAGCTCATATGCATGTCTTATTCATTATCAAAGTGAAGTTTCTCGCTTTCATTAAGTGATCATATAGCCCCCCCAACTACGTTGAGTTAAGAACTTATAATGTGTAGTTAGTTTTTTGGCTACAAATAAAACCCAGGGAATCACTCAGGGAAGACTTAAAAGGTGATTGTAATGATATCTAGGTGTCTCAAATAGGATTGATTAGGTAATTGATTGGTTTATTACACTTCATTTCAGATTTAGAATTAACATTTAGATGAGAAAGGTGTAATAAAAGTTAATGTATCTCTCAATAGCAGTACATGCAATGACAACAGTCACTCACCTCACTCTAATTCCCCACACCATAGTCTGGCAGTGGGTTCATTTAATGTAGGCATTAGTGCGGTGCACAAGCATAGGCACAGCCATAGTCAATTGTCATGTATTTGTAGTTCCAATTTGTTGTCTAATTCCAGAGGCAAAGGCCCTCTGGAGAAACCCATGGTCTTTTCCTTCATTAATCCTTTTAGTGTAAATTGAAATGTCCGTCAGTAATCCTTACAAGGTTTTCCAGTTTTCCTTAATTAAATCATTATTTTAATGTGGCAGTCCGACAATTGTCTTGTCGATACATACCTTGAAACCGCTACAATCAAGCTCATTGCCCTGTTGCTTGCAACATCACTCTCTGATATCACTCTCCTTCCATAGAATAATATTCATTTAACTTGTAAGATTATCAGTGGTCTTACACCAATTGATTAAGCCAATGCAAATAAGATTTCTATTATACGTGTAGAAATCAATACAGGGTACCATGAATTCTGGTCCAAGGGTTCTCAGCCTGCTCCAAGTGGTAACTCCACAGTCTCTTCACAGACCATGGACTTCGTCACTCGTCCCCTCAGCTTCACCGAAGTCTATTGACAGTCACCAGTTGGTGAACAGTAAAACTGCTTCGTCTTCAAAGGGGTAGGCCATCAGAACAACCGCGGCAAGTCTATCGTCCAATCAAACTGCTCGACTATGGCCCTGTAACTCCATCTCTACCGGCAACAGCACTCCGGCTATAGAACAACTTTGCGCTTCCTCCACTACTCATCTCCAGGCTATGACGAATGCGACAACAATTGTTCACGATTCCTTCTCTTATGTGAAGAGTAATTTTATAACAGAGAAATTCCAAGTGCGAAAGTGGGAGAAAAGACTAAACTTTAGATTCTGCTTCGAGTCACTGCAATTTTTCACCACTGATTTTGCGCTCTCAATCCTTCTACGGGTCGGTTGATCACTTCAAACAACTCGCCCTCTAATCAGCCCAAACTCTCTGATTAATTCATGCTCAATGTAACATTCTCAGGATTCATGCCATGACTCAGAAGACGACGACCTCTCACGACTTATTCTCTCGTGCAGGCAATAGTGTTTATCCAGGGTAAACTTTAATGCGATGATTGCAGGGACAATAAAGTTTCTGATTCTTCTCCCTCGCGCCACATCTGGTTGCGACCGCTCTCAAACTTATTATTACTTCTGTTAACACGATACAAACTCCAGCAACTTGCGACAGACGATAGACCAACAATTACTTCGAAGCCAATGGTCTCTGGAATCGCTCCTGACCGAACTGGGTAATCATCTCTTTGACTAGCTACACACTCAGTCAAGGGGATTCTCAAATTCGCTTACTTCACAGACTGGTTTAGATTATCAGACGAGAACACAAAGCTTCAATACTTCCAACAACGTTGATCTCTCATCAGACAATTGACCATGCATTACAAATTCAAAGAAACCTTAAAAGGTTCTGTTCACTCAAACATCAGATTATAGACATTACAAAACAAATCCAATTAACTCTAGACCACAATGCTCACTCCAGATAATAGTCAATGGCTCGATGGCCGAATAGAATTATATTCATCAAAGACAATAGCATATCAAAATCACCAAAGAACAGAGGGTTCCTTCTCTCAAGTGAGGTTCAGGCTATATACTTTTACTACGAGAATCCAGGGATTGCACTCCCTCAAATCAGACCATAGCCCTACATATCAAGAGTTTCTGATATCTCGAGATAATAGCCTAACATTTGCATTCTAGTTTGATATTATCAGGCTATTGTCCTACCCTATTCACACTTAAATCTGAAATGACTATGGAAAACCAAAAAATTTGGACGACATAATGGTTAATAGTTTTTAAAAACATAGTCTAATCCCTATTAGACGTGTCTTTTTGGTGTCTGTTCTTAGATTTAAAACTAACCACACACAATCAAATATAATATAGGTGGTTGTTTAAGATGACAAACCAAATTAGGCATGCATACCTCATATGCTACATGCCTACACCATGACCTCCCATCATATAACACTGTACATTGATGGTTTCTCAAAGTTAACGCAGTGTAGCTGGCTTACCACTTGCTACACCTATCTAGCCAAGCTCAAACCCCATTGGCCTAGACTATGAGAACAAGTTGAGGTAGATGTGACTAATTTGTTGTGTGATCTTAAATGGAGAACTATATTTGAGTGGCCAAAATGACATGTGTTGGAAAGAGATTGGGAAGATCTAAACAATCACTTAATAACTCAGATACATGATATTGCTAGCATACTCCTCTCTAGTCACATCACCAAATGTTACACTCATTAATGCAGGTGCACAAAATAACCAACCATGGGACAATACTCTTACATTTTGTCATTACAGATGGTCAAGGGGTTCCATAGCATTCAAACTACAAAAATATAACCCAATAATAGACAAATTATGCACACTAGGCTAGCCTAGTCTAGCCATTAATTATACTCACAGTCGGGGTCATAGGGGCCATTCACACACCCACAATACAATCCCTTACTAATCTCAAACTCCCCAATCATCCATCTCTACTCTAATGGGAAAATTGTATCATACAATATTTAATGTATGTCATTCTTAATAAGCACAAACTAGAACATAGTTAAACCCCTATCAAACAACGAGCCATGCTTCAATGACACCCTTTATATTTCCAAAGCCACATGTTACACACGCTCCCAAATGTGAAGCTAATGATGAGTGACCAAGAGTTTCTTAGCTAAGGAGAGCCATCTTCAATCATGCCTTGCCTGCACAAAACTATCCTAGCCCAAACCCAGTCAACCCCGAACCACTAGGTTCAAGAGTCACAAAAGCCACTAGCTGCTTTGTCAACATCACATCCAACAACAAGGGCAACATAGCACCCTCAAACAATAATCATAGTTGTAAACCATATTACCATCCTCAATCCAACTAGAAACAACCCCATGTGCTCCCTCATAAGCTCCCAATAAACTTGTGGTTGATCAGACCCAAGAGTTGAAGGGCCCTCCTCCATCACGATCATTAAACTCCGCGTCGCCACACCAAGAGGCCCTGCCCAATTAGGTGTCCACCTAGCCAATCGGGGGTCACACACAACAAACCGAACCACCATCAAGTTCTCCCTCCCTCAGCTGTCGCAAACCTAAATGTGAGGAAACAACATCATGAGGGGCATCAATTGGAGCCTCCTTAGCCACATGCCTCTCCTGTGCCAATGCAGTTGGTGTTCCCACGCCATCTTCGACTGCATCGCCCCCACAAGTTATTGTCAAATTGGACACCTCCAAATCAATTGCCCCATCCACTCAAGCCATCTCCCAAAAGTGCAAAGAAAAATGTGTGAACAAGACTACGACCCATAGCATCCTCAACTGACTAAGTATGTAAGAATGCCACTTCCCCAAAAATACTACCCTACCACATTAACTCATTCAAAACCCCACCCATCATAACTTCACCTGCAAACTAACAAAATATCTCGCCCAAACTACTTCACGCCACCTCCCCTCCCCCCCCTTCACCTCTCTCTCTCGTAAGCACTAACAAAATGCCAAGATAATATGATAGAGAAGGACCCACCCCCTGTCAAAGCTTAGAATCAGGAATAGCGCTTTCTAGCATCTACTAACATCGCGGGCTCACGAGGATTCGACCTCGACCCTTCATATAGGATAGAGTTACCACCCCTCAAACATGAAATCTCAACATCCCTCACATGTATGTATATGGGTGTCCCACCACTCCCACCCTCGTACTAATGCAACCCTTCCATCCCACCAAAAAGAAATTCATACAAAAACTATAATTTTAGTTACAAAGCCCTCTTATCTAATGGAGAGAATATTTCTAGGAGTAGATCAAACGAGGTGTGCCCATTCGACAAACTCTACAAAGAACATGCCCTTAATCACTCATAACTCAATAACTCCATAATCCAATAATCCAATAACTCAAAAACTCTTCACTTGAACAATACATAAGACATTCATACAAGCTCTAAAAAAATGTAGGAAAGCAGCCACACGCACGACTTGGATCACCTCACACTACACCAAATATGATATTTAGTGTTTGATTAGATTTAGTGTTTTACCACCCTACTTTGCTCAACACTAATTTTCAATACTTTGATAATTAGTGTTAGACATAAATGCGCCGCCGCCGCCTTCCTTGTTGCCACCTCTTTCCTACTAAACACTAAATTCGTGCATGTAACTTTCACATATTACCATAGATGATATTTAGTGTTTGAGTTTACATGTAATGTTACTTACTTTCATAGGGTTAGTGATATTTAGTGTTGTGTTCGTATTTAGTGTATCTAACACTAAATATCATATTTTGTGTACCTACAAATTTGATACCCTACGAGAAGTGGGCACATTGATATAAAAGTGTCCGTTTAAGACACACTTTATTTTATCCTCAGCCATGCTTCCAAGCCTCCGACCAAGCGGGCAGAAAGACCTGAAATGAGTGTGATAGCATTTGGTGTTGGCTTGTTGGCCTTCTGTCTCAAAAGAAATTAAAAAATTAAAAAAGAGTGTGATGCCCATGTGAGGCTGCTGGTGAGACACGAGATCCACACTATTTTAGTTTTTCGCATCCACTCATAAAGCTGGAGCTTGGTAGCATGGAATTCATGTCTCTGACCTTGCCACCATATATATATATACGGTCAAGTCTAGATCATACTATATATGGTCAAACTATATGGCAGATGAATGAATGGGGAGAACTGACCGCTAGTTATAGATCGACTGGTTGAGTTTGGGAAACAACTTGTTGAAGTTCAAGACTTTAGGAAAATTACCAATCAATTTAGAAGAATCTATGGAATATACTCCGAATAAAGCAAAAGCACCCTTTTGAAAGATCACAACATGTACCTGGTTGGACTTGGAAACACTGGCATATTGACCGAATTATGCCAAAAAATCTCCCCATACACTGTGCTAGACTGTACACGATGAACGTCCCGGACTCTTCCCATAAAAGAATTTAGACTTCACCAATGTTGGTGAAGCTTTGGACATATTCACCATCATTTTGTTGGATTTCAGTTCACGACTCTTGTCATAGCGTTTGTGGTGAAACTTTGCCCCTCCCAAGTTTATTGTCGATTTGTTTCAATTGTGCTCACTGGAGTAATTTGGGGTCCTATCACCTCGGTTTGTGCATTTGTATAAAAGTAGAAACCCATGGGCTATAAAACGTTTCTCTACTTTTTTTTGGTTATTTTTTTTATAATTTAAATTTCCCCTGTGATCGAATATGTCACAAAATGTCATCCCCATTTTGTTCGTCGAGGCTTGAGCGTTTCCTAGCATGTGGAGTATGGAGTAGATTATACAAAAGAGTGAATTTGTCTTGTTGTCAAACAAACAAGTTGGAATTTTGGTATCAATCTATTTAATCGTTTTGGATGTTGTAAGGGTGCATTGCTTTCATGATTTGAAAATTTTGACTAATCAAAATAAATAGAACACATCTAAGAACTTTGGGGAATATGTGAATAGCAAATGTGCCATGGGGAATGTGTGAATAACAAGGCATCAACAAGATAGGCTATATCCTTTGTTATGTGCTTTAGTATGTTTTGGATGTCTTTCACTTACTCGGCTATCTCCCAACCTAGGACTTGGCTGTAGCCTTTTGACTTCTAGTAGTAACAATAATGCCATCCTAGGCTCTTTGAGTCCTCTCACTTACACTTAGGTGATTAGCCTTCTATCTCCCTATTGGAATCGACTTCATTTGACCCTGCACAATTCATGCGTTTACTTAATCTTCCCAAGGCTATTGCCTTTTCCCCAACTTATGGATTCTCCATCATTCAACAAACACTTCACTCTCACGCATTCTCCAGAGGCTTACGCCCTTGAAATGGAAATTAAACTCCACTCTCCCTCACGGACCGAGTGGTTATGCTCACATGCTTATGCCCAAAAACTCCCCTTCTCTATGCTTTTCGTAGTCACAACATAACATTATTCAACTGCATATAGAGGTTGGGTGGGGCCAGGAACATGTTAGATAATGTTTGCGAATAATGCTCGGTGAGGTGCCTTCTCCAATGCAAACAATTAGATTCAACTTGAAAACTAAGTATTCGCAGGGTGAAACCCACTGGTAATAGACAACGATGCCTTCCATGGGCCTGCAAGTGCACCAACTTTTCCTGGTTTTTGGCCTCCCATTAACATCAAGGTTTAACCTCTATCGGAGTATAAGTGGGGTGAAAGACTCGTCTCCAAGAACTACGATCATGACATCGAAAATTGCAAAATGCTAACAACCACAACTGTGCGCAATGGACCTTATGTTGTTAAATTTTGTTTGAACCCAAGAAAGAAGTGAATTGAAAATCGTTGAAGCAGTGTAGAAATTAGGCGATACCTGCATACGGAATCCCTATGCCATTTGTGGTGCCAAGGTGCGATTATGGTGGAAGTTTTTGTAACCATGTGAAGTCCCTAGTGACCTCCCTAATCCTACTTGTGACCTACTTGGGCTGGTAATTACCTCCCATTTGTGTGGGGACATGGCTTTTCCAAGCACGTTCTCTGCAACCTACCATCTTTTTTGTACACATGGCAATTTTTATAGACCTTCCATGTTGCCAGTGGGCCCAACCAACACATTGTTGCCGAGCACTGGTGGCTCCATCATGAAATTCCTTGATTCCCTTGAAATTATGATGAGGTGGAATTATGTTTCAATCACTAAAGACAAAATTTGACATAGCCCGAGGGAAGAGAAATGGCTTGGACCAAAATGGAAACCCAATTTTTGGATTCCTCAGGGCTATGTCAGTGCTTCCTCCCTTCTTGGCCCGACAATATTTTGTGCGAATTGGCTTCAAAACTTCAAAGGCCTTGACCCCTCGTGTAAAGAGGATCTTAAAGCATTCTTTCATCCTTCTTACACCATTCCTACAGTAGGCTGGATTTTGCTATCAGTACTTAATGCCGCATGTGATTAGTTGCTTTTCACATCGGCTTACTTAGAGACAACAATGCACTCATTTGTTGATGGTTCAAAGATTTTAAAACCAGGGTGATTTCAAAAAGATGTCACTTTTAGGCTCCTTTACCATATAATGGATAACCATGATTTGTACAAGGAGAACGGGTTCACATTCATGTTGGTGCATGAACACCATCATTTTCTTTTACTTTTAGCACCTTCACGTACACTACATCAAATGTGTTGTAATAAAGAGGGAGAATAGTACCAGACACCACGAAGTTGTAGGCTTGTAGCCCACATGTGAATTATTTATAGCTACCACTATACATGGATCTGACAAAAGCCATGAGCAATATCACTTTTTGAAAGTCAATGCAGGCTAGTGGCGTCTGGCACTTTTATATAGATATATATACATCAGTTAGTGCAAAATAGTCATGTATGCTTGCGGCAATAACACTGCAACTCATGGATTGACGTTTGAAGTAAGAGCCAATGTCCGAGGAGATTTTTGGGCATATCCAGTCGTGATCCTTGTGTTTCCAAGTCCAACCGGTCACATGTTACATCTTTCAGTTTTTCTATATTCTATAAATTCCTCGTTTATGTTCGGTAATTTTCGTGAAGTCTTGGATTCAACCGGTTATTTCTCAAACTCAACCAGTTCATTTGGAACTAGCGGTCAATCCTCTATCATTCATTGGTAAGAGGGTGTATATAAGTATCTGCAAACAGAATTCCCACAACTACTACTGTCACTGCCATCAGTCAGGGTAGAGAATGTGAGTAGAATTGCACTAGCCAGGTAAGGCCAGGTCTCCTTGTTACTTTCGGAGTTGTTGCTGCAGAACTCTTAGGGGTACTTCACACACGAGCCAAGAGCCATGACTATGAAATTGTGAGAGCCCAAAAGAAAGTATCCAAAGGCCGTCCCCCAAGACACCTTCAAAATCATGTAGTGTGGTCGCGGACCCTAAGTGTAGTGTGAAGCCGTATGTTACCGGGCCCTCAACCAAATGCTATTTCAATGAATTTTCATTCATGCGGTTCCTCACACATGATAAAATAAAATAAACCAACGGTTGTGAGCGTTTGGAGTGCCATTGTCTCCCGGTTTTGTGGTAGGTCTACGTCCAAGAGGTAATTCTGGAAAATAGTCCAAGTGACCATGAACACATGATCCATACGATGTCACGTAGGAATCCATGTAGACTTTACATCCATCTTGCATTCACAAACTCTGTTGGTCCCTCAAGTGTAGTGTGAAGTGAACTTGGACCGGCTCCGCCTTTTCCACCAATGAGAGTGCTTGAAGTGTAATGGTCACGGGCTCTCAGTCTCGTGTGTGAAGGGTCCCTTAATGGAACCTCCTTATCATTCTGATGTCGAAACATCTAAGGTGCGTGGGGCTTATGATTGTGGGCGCTTATTCTCCACAGGCAATTAGCTGTTGGATCGGATTGGGAATTGCCTAATCTCGCCCGCAATTGCAAGTGGCAAAGATTTATCGTCTCAAGTTTCGGGATTGGAGTGTCACAACAAATTTAAACGGTGTCTAGAATTTGAGCACATACTCCAACCTTACCTCAACACATGTCATTTTTGTGTGTGTGTGTGTTGGGAATACAACCTTGTCATTTGAGTTTACCACTGAAGTATAGGTGATGAATTAAAACCTGTCATCACATTGGTAGGGTAGTAAGCCCTACCCTGCACCAAGAGGATTCTTGAGCAGGGTAGGGTCAACGGGTTCAAATTCACATCAGATTGCTTGATGTTGGTTATTTATTTATTTATTTATTTGTCATTGCATAAGGACCACATACATTAGTCAAAAATCCAAGAATCACAAGGAAATCTAGTCCTTGTCGTTTTGATCTCGAAATGTCCAATGCCAAATGGGCACCAAATTCTAGGTCTGTACTAGTAACATGAAGTTTGAAGAGGTTGAAGAGAAAATCATACGATAATCAACTGTTGTCATTTGTGGTAATTAGTGTGTACAAATTTGCACCAAACAATTTCGTAGTACCTGCAAGTGGCATAACATTATTTAGCTGCAATGAGCCGTTTCATTCTAAAATTGATCAACCTAATCCAGGGCTACTAGTTTATCAAGCTCAATCTACTACTAAGAAGCATCTAGGAGGTATAATTCTGGCACCTTATATGACATATTCCAGGCCCCACCCAACTTGCTCACTCAGTTGGATAACGTTATGGGGCACCATGAGTCGTGGGCACTGCTCTCTTGGATCAGAGTTGCTAATGAACGTTTATACTCAATATAAGAGAAACCAACCTTGAAACCAAGCTCCCCAAAGTTAGGTACATGTCAAAGGCCGAAATTCTTCTTATGCCATGACCCACCAATCTCTGTTTCGAAACCGGCGTCTTTGGAATGTGTGTGGCCTCCACATGATTGAACAAGCTAGCGCAAGAGGCTCCTCTTTGTCAACAAGAAGGTTGCTTTCTTCAAGCTGCTCGCACTCTTGGATCTCTCTGCAACCTCTCTAATTTAAAGCCTGGGGCCTAATACGAAGCATCCATTCCAAACTAGCCAAACTTATATGCATCGGGACTAGCTTTTCAAAGCACCTTATGAAATGTGTGCTCAAAGTCATAATCTCCACTCTAATTTCAGGAGGCACACGCATGCTCTGTGGCAGCGTCCACTTGGGAGCCCACTTGGAGCGGATCATTCAGGCAGCCTGGACATTTATCACTTGCCAAGGGCCCGCAATTCTCAGGTACAAATGCCAGCCACAAAACATCTGTCCACATGAGATGCATGTTTAGCACGCACCGAGACTCGGATCATCATCTTCTCAAGGTTAAGCAAGCAGTTCTTAGTTGTGGCAGTGGTGAGTTCACGACCACCAGCTTTTTGGTTTCGGTGCTTAAGAATCGCCTCATCATCCAGTTAGCAATCACGAGTCGTGAATTACAAAGATTTTCCTTTGAATTTCGTGAATCAGGCCAGATTGTTGCAGGTACAAGTGGTAGGATCAGGTCGAGGTGAAGATGAATAGCCTCTTGATTTGTGAACGATCACAGGCATGACAGGCCCAATGTGTTTGTTCACTGTTGAACAATGTGGAGTAGCTGTAAATATATTTTGCTGAGCATAGAGTCCAATCTCATTGTAACGCATCATCCCTTTTGGCTGTTCACTTGCTATTAAGAAGAACGAACACATAAGAAAATAAGGCCCAAGTACCGTTTACTATACTTTACTTCGTCTTGTGTATGATCGTGATGGGCAAGATGACATCGCCGATAAGAGACCCTGAGATTGTCATTTTGAGTTCCAGAATCCCTGGGAGTTCCATAAGATGCAAAAGTTGTAGGATCACGTCGAAGTGAAGATGAGTGTCCCGATTCGCAAATGATTACGTGGGCTTGATCAATAGGCCTTCCCAATTGTGTCATGTGTTCACTGCTCAAAAATCTAGAATAGTTAATATGCTCTGCAGAGGAGCACACAATCCAATCTTATGGTTAATGGCACTTGGAATTTTTTTATTTTTTTTATTTTTTTTTATTAATCTTCTGGTGTTCATAATTCTTTGCCATGAGTTTCTTTCTTTGTAAATAATCACAAGGTCAAAGGACCCTCCCCATTGTGTGTGTTTATTGTGTGCCATTCAAGAATAGTTGGTGTACGTTTCAGAGGACACAGTCCAATCTTATCGTTAACATGATACAGGCCTTCTCGTATCCATTTTTAATTACAGGCCTTGCCATATACTTACCATTGATATCTGATTAAGAAAAGTGACCACATCAGGCTCACATACCTTTCTCCACATTACTTCCCATTGGGCCTAGCTCATAGACGTGGACCTGAAAACAGTTTGAGATGGCATTGTTAATTGGGTTACTCCTTGAGATTGTCACTTCAAGTTTCCAGAATCATAGGAAGTTCATAAAATGCAAAAGTTGTAGGAGGTCAAAATAAAGAGGAGTCTCTTTTTGTTTGTGAATATCATGTTCTAGAATGGTTGGTGTATTTTCTGGGCTCATGGTTTGTAATACATGATGTCTTTCCAGAGTCCATTTTTTGTCTACAAGCTTTGTCATATACCTACCACGCAAATGTAGGTGTCCCGTCAACCAAGAGGAGTGACCACATGAGGCTCTCATACGTTACTTCCCCGTCTTATGTATGATTTTCCCATTGGGCTAGGTTAAAGGCGTGGACCTTGTAATCAATCCGGGATGGCATCGTCGACTGCTGAGTTGGAGGTACCCAATTACTTAAAGGAAAGCGGGCGCTTGGTGAAGCAGTCCTGGGAGGTACTGAAGAAAGATCCTCAAACCAATGCCGTCATTTTCTTCACAAAGTAATGACCTACCCACATACATGGCTTGATACTTGTACTCTCTCTGCAGCAGAACATGAACAAATTTGTGAAGCTTTTGCAAACGGTTGGAGGATTTGTTTTGGTTTCCTCAGAAAGGGTCCATTGCCAACATCCTTGTTCATGTCCTCTCCACTAAAAGGATTTAGAAAGGCATCCCATCACAAAGACATCCATTTATCAATCTAAATGTGTGACAAATACACCTTTGTAACTTTTGAAGATTTTTTGAAAGATAAATAACATTCTTTTTCAATCCCTTGAGTGACTAGCTATAATCAGTTGGAATTGCGAATTCTTCGTGACTTTGGGCATCATGTCAAGTTACTATGAATTTGTCTGTCTTGCTCACCGATCGACTACTTTCTGTGGGAATCATTCAGGGTATTCGAAATTGCGCCACAAGCCAAGCCCATGTTCTCCTTCCTGAGAGACACCACAGTGCCATTTGAGGAGAACCGCAAAATGAAGAACCACGCTGTCCAAGTCTTCCGAATGGTAAGACCCCTAATTAACGATGCATGTTTAATTCTCCATGCTGTAAAAGAACACAAGGAACCTTGAGCAATTTACCACCTAGGGAAACATGGGATCAATCCTCCATACACCAGGTTTTGTCCACTGTACCCCAAGTTTCACAAGGAGGTAATTGCCCAAAGGTTCATGTAATGAGTTGTAATACCCGATCTAGAGGATGTGGAGTACAGGTGATACATCAATGCTAGTTGTTTCTGTTGATGAACTCTCACCAAGGGCAAATAATCATATCATATCGTTGTGGCTGTGAATTAGACCGGGGACGCCGCATCACAGCTTGGAGATAAAGGTGCCTTTGACATTTTGAAGCCCCAGCTGCAGAAACTAGCAGCCAAGCATCTCGCCAATGGAGTTGCTGATGCTCATTTTGAGGTGGGCTTGGCCTTTCATTCCCAACTTCACCTGATCGCATGTTCCAATTGCTAACCGTAATTGACGCTCAAAGGAATCCCAGCATTTCAATAAGCTCCAGATCCTAATGTTTGTAGGCTGTAATTCAGCGCAGAAATTAATAGGTGGATGTATTGCCCCTGAAAAGCATATAACAATTGCAACCTTTGTTCACTACAATCTAAACAAACAATTGTGCAACCAGCTAGTTGAGGCCCGTTCTATCTCTGCATATGAATTAGAGTCCCATGCCATCCCTGCACTCAACATGCTGCTGAGTCGCATGATCACTTGTCCGTAGGCTATTGTATTCCAGACTAGGATGGGCCCTTGGCACTTGTGCATATGACACATCACTTTAACATGGTTCTCACACCTTTCCGAAACAGTGGGGAAAAGGTGGGTCTCATGGCACTTGAGGAATGCCTTCACTATACATAATTGTGGCCTTGTGGCTTCATCCTAAATCAAGCCTTTGTGGCTTTGTGCAGGTTGTGAAGCATGCTTTGTTGTATGTTGTTGCAATAGGAGTGCCAGAGCAATGGAGCCCAGAGCTTGAATTGGCATGGGGAGAGGCCTTTGATGCCTTGTCAACGGTCTTGAAGGACGAGATGCATGCCCAAGCAACAACTCATATAGCAACATAAATTGTTAAAAGTATGTGTAAACACTTTAATTGATTCAAATATTAGGGGTTGTTTACACCATCTATGAAGTCGTCCCAAGGCCCTGTAAAATCTGTGATTGGTTGTTGAACTTGCCTTGGGACCACTTCGGTTAACACCAAGGAAAAAATGTCAAAGTAATTATGGAGTTCGAAGTCCCCAAACGACATATTTTAAGGCCTATATTATCCACTGACATGGTCCAATGGGTTTTGTGGTAGGAGAGGCAAAAGAGATGCTCTAGTAGAAAAAAGGAGGGGCCAATGCAAAGAAATGTTGTTATAATAAATTCTTAATGAAATTTTTGTTGGGGAAGAGAAGGTGAAGACAAGAGAAGAAAAGGGAATGGTCAGACTTGAATTTTTCTCATAATTGTCCTTTTTGGGCATATATTAAAAAAATCAACACATTCACTTTTTGGTGCATGGTCATTCCTCTTGTTCCACATTCGGTTAACACCTAATGAGGAGCCCATAGACTTTGTGAATTGATTTTTTAAGAAATCCGACCATCAAGTCGGATCATGGAAAAAGGTCATCTTCCATGGTCCGACTTCATGTCAACCCTCATTGAAGAGGGAGTGCACACCAAATGAAATTTGCTTTATTGATTGGATCCATCAGTTCAAGACTAAGGTAGGTGGCCCTTATGTAAATCAAAGACCTACGTTTGTAGTGGTGAATGTATTTATAAAGGGACATCCGAAGAGCATTTATGATGAGATTGGACTATATTCTCAAAATATAGCTGGTAGATACCATTCTAGGGTCAACATTTAACACAAATGGGAGGGCCAATGTGATCACTAATAGAAAGTACAAGTCTTCACTTGGATCTCTTCAAACTTTTGCATCTCACCTTTGATTTTGTAATTTGAATTGACAATCTTCTGACTTGCAAATGCAAAGTGGATGATACAATACCCAAGCCCATCCAACATCAAAAGGTTCCTGTTAAGTTGGATGTGCCCACAATAGCATACCTTACTTCTTTTCTGTCAAGGTCTCCATACACACCATGCCAAAAAAAAAACACATCTGCAACCCATGTACGAGAAGTTCTTCTTACTTTCTAAGGAATGGAACACTTTCAGGTGCTCGCCAAACCCTGTCTCTATACACCAGAGCCCTACATTGGGTGCCCATGCCCATGCCCATGCCCACCCATGCCCATGGGTTTTGGGTGGGCATGGGTGCGATATTATTGTTCATGGGTGGGCATGGGTGGGCAAGGGTGCGATATTATTGTTCATGGGTGGGCATGGGTTCGATATTATAATGGGTGGGCATGGGTGGGCATGAGATCATTGCAGTGGTGAGCTTAGCATTGCCAATGAATTGGGATACCACTGCTAAATTCAATATTCTCTTGTGGTGGAAGCTGAAAGGAGCCCCCACATTCCCCATCATGTCGCGCGTGGCGTGTTCAGTTTTGTGCATCCCTGCATCCAACTCCAAATCGGAGTCAAACTTCTCGGATGCAAGGAATACGCTAACCAAGAAGCGCTCCGAGCTAAAGCCAGCGATAGTGAACGACCTTTTATTTGTCTGATCCAACCAAGACTTGGTGTAGGCGGGGTAATACACATTACATAATTTTTGAATACATGGGCGCAATTTGAATAGCATGGGTGGGCATGGGTGCGCACATGTCATGCTATGGGTGGGCATGGGTGGGCATAGGTCGCTTCTGATGGGCATGATCTGGGTATGGGTGCAATTTAAAAGGAAAATGTTGAGCTCTGCTATACACCGAAAGGCCACCTGGAATCTGCTATGTAACAGGATATAGGGATTTTCTTCAGAATCACAAGAATGTTAGATGCCTTCAAAATACTTCTTAAATGGAGATGCCACATGCCCTTTGCAGTTAAATACAGATGCAAAAATGGTAATCAAAAGGCAGAGGTATATCATGAACTACTCTACGGTATGTGGATTTAGGTTACAAGACTGCTGAGGGTGCTGAAGGGAGATTTTTCATACATGATAGCAAACTGCATGCCTGATCCTCTATATACAACATTAGGTGAATCACTTCCCTTGAAGTAATGCAGAGCAGATCACCTCAGAATCTGCTCAACAATGTACAGTGCAAGGGGGAGTTCCTTTAGAGAGCAACAGATATGCAATCACGATGTCTTTGTATTCAGGAGACATACGGCCTCTCATTGATGACAACTTGGCCAGAAGCATTGGCTATTATTTGATAATTGATGTTGAGAAAATGCAACATGGAAGACTTACATTGCTTTAACCATTCAGATCACCCATACAAATCATGGTTCACCTTCAAAAGGATGGACCAAGAAGCACCTCATGTTAGTCACGTATGTACCAATGGAGGCCTTTACCCTATTTCTTCACAAGCTGTGGTACAGTTTCACCTGGCTTGTCTGGAGATGGTGAATCATTTGCTGGACCATAATCTATCCTATGCTATTTTGGAAGAGCTGTCTTGCACTCTCTGTCATCGCTATAATGCTTGCACTCATTTAGCATTCTCTGGATCCTGTGTGAATAATATCCCTGTGCAGAATATGTTGTGATCAGTCTATTCTTGGAGGCTCAAACTAGTAGCCGCTGCTGCTCTGCAGTGAAACATAGCCCGATACACGTCATACATGGATTCATAGATCTTTGGCAACAAATGCTCTGTCCCTAAATTTTTCCCAGCTCAGAGTGATCTGTTGTGAAATGAGCAGCTTCCAGGAAACGCACAAGTAAAATTCATTAGAGTAAGGCTCTCTGCAATAACCTAAATTTACAAATTGCAATTTGCAACAAAGTTAGTAACCCTGAACGTGTTGCTCAAGTTAGTAGCAAATCTTAATAGCTTACCTTCTGAAGCTCCTCTGTGCCTTGCTCCTGCTGTATTGTTTAATCACCGATTTCTGGGCCTGAATTACATCTCTTCAAAATTTCATATCTCAACCTGAGCACTGCCACAGTATCTCAGTTGTCGCAGGTGCTGGCTTCATTGGTTGGCAAACTTCACATATATTACCCACCTTCATGATTGCTCCCGTCTGGATCTCCAGCTTGCTTATGCTTGTGCTTGGGCTCACCATACATCTCAAAAAAATCGTAACCATCTCTATGAAAACTTCCCTCGCGAGCCTTTGACCTCTGCAGGACAAAACCCCAAGAGAATATCCTTAACTTGAGGATACCTAAGTTATTGATGCACCAGTTTACCTAAGCACTGATAGAAACTGTACTCTTTTTACCATATGGCAAGAAGATCAACAACAAAGTTTGCCAACAGCCTCAAAATGTCGGAATGTTTGAAATTCTTGTGCTCTAGAAATTAGTGCCTGCCGAATGGTGGCTCCATAGCTTCTTCATTGCAACCTACAGTAGAGCATTTCTCTACACAGTCTTGACAAATTAATTTTTTTCATTCTTCATTGCAAACCTCCCTCTTAATATAACAAATTCTTGATCAGGTCTCGAAAGCATACATTGAAGGATATTAGTCTAATCTTCCGTTATGCAGGTAGAGATATGTTGACTCCATCACATGAAGGAACTAAGTCGAAAATAGGTAGACACAAGAATGTCATGCATCATTCTCAAGAAAAATATGATGAGCTTACCTCTAGATGAAGTGATTTCAAGGCTCTGTCCTCGAAGTCGGCAGAATTGAAGTTTGCAATCTCTACCTATTTCAGACAATCCCATCATACTACATCTAGGATTGAAGGTATCCACTATTGTAGTGCAGTTCGATAGCGATGGAAACAACACAATCCACCAGAGAAGGAAGGGGAAGAGAATTTACCTCAATAATAGCCAAATAAGCAACGGCAACGGTGGCTTGGAAGAGAGCCAGCACTGCGAGTCGCTGTGACATTGGTAACTTTGCCATCTCTGTTTCAAGATCGGATCCCAATCATAAATGTGTCTCCACACCAAGCACTTAATCTCCGGGGCACCCTAGCACCTATGCTCCACCCAACCATAGTGGGTAATCATAGTGGGGATATACGGTTGAACTGTACATTTTCATCAACCAACTATGGGGCTTGCCCTTAGCGGAAGGATATAGGTGCAGGCCTGTCTTTTCGCACCGTTGTAAGTGCTCCACCTTTGAAAAGACGCAGTCGTCTTCTGGGACACCCTGATTCTCTCGATGCCTGTTTCCGAGTTAAACCAACTCGAAGCTGAAGCAACACCATAATTCACGCCGTGGCAACATCGGAGTTATCTCTACTCTTCCGCTTCTGTTTCCACACACCCCATAGCAGCAAACCCTAAGCACCTCTGCTGCTCTTTCTGACCCCTCAAACCCTAATTCCAACATTGGTCGCAAGTCAAACTCCTGTGACATATTGCAAACATGACAGACGTGATATCATTACAAACATATTGCAAATAATTACATTGCAAATAAGTGATATTATAACTTACCTACCTTTGCACACACGGCGACAAGATGGTAGAGGGTGCCTCTAGGGGTTCAGCTGTCCTGGACTCCCGTTCCTGCTTTATGCCTGTGCGACAAGACACAATGAAACGATGAAATTCTGAATTTTCTTTCCCTGTGGGACAATCATTCGACTCAGTTTGTGTTGAAATTCAGATTCAGGCGGCAATTTGTTCACTACTCCACAAGGATCAAACTTGACGAGGTATGTTGTGTGTTAGTTTGAGATTCTCTGAAGAGAGAAAATGAACGTCAACAGCTTCATGCTGTGTGAGTGAGGACCCGTTCGCCATATCCAGTGTCAAATTCCTATAAAGGCTCTTGACGGGCATGTGACGGGTAACTTTTTGGCTACATATCGCGTGACGTTCAAATTCTTTTTGAAATTCTTTCTGAATAAATTGTTTTCAATATACTTACGTAGAGATTAGATCATAATGATAATGAAAAAACATTCAAATTTCACAAACTAAGTAATGTATGTATAGAAATACTAGGTTACTAAGGTCAACTTTGGCTATAGTATTTAAATGTAAACAAAAGGTAGAAAAACAACCTATTGCATTGTAGATGAAACTTTAATCTCCATAACATCATTTAGATTCATAATAGTGTTATGTAAAATTGACAATATTCCATAGAATATTCCTTTATATTTCCCACATTCAAACTTGGAATAATAATTATCTGCAAGGTGGAATTCAAGTTTGACCAACCAAAAGCCTCAAAGGGGCTCATTAAGACCTCTACCAAAAACTAACACCCTCCTACAAAAACTTTACATGGAAGAAACATTTTGTTGATGTTCAACAAAAAAATAAGAAACATAAGGTATTTTTCAGAGGTCGTAGTTAATTATAAAGCGATCATTTTTTGTTGATAGAATTTCAAATTTTGATTAAGGTAGATGGTTGCAATTCTTACCATTTTGAGCATTGAGCGTAGATACTATTATTGATGTTAAACTTTTAAATTATTCTCATTAGCATTTGACAAGACTTTCTAGCACACTTTGTACTCGGGGGGTTCACTCCCTCTTATATTTTGCATACACGTGCGTTCGGGACCTATTTATTGGGGGGGGGGTTATTTACCTTGCAGAAAAGATTATAAGATGATGGTATTTTACATGTAAACATGTTTCATTATTTAAAAACCCCCTATTTTACATGTACATTTTTTACAAAATTTATTTACAATGAATATATTGGACCTTATTTTTTATCGCACGTTGTTCTACGATTTTCGCCAGTGAACCCCCCGAGACTCTGTAACCATGTTAAAAAGTAGATGTGTGTGATCCAAATTTAGTGGTCATATAGGTCTCCCCCGCTCAAATGTGTTGACTATTGAGCTTAGAATAGTTAGCATACTTCAAACACGTAGTCCAATCTCTTTAAGAACATGTGTCCTTTTGGTGTTTGTTCTTAGATCCACACCTAACCACCACATACCATGTTTCAAATATAAGTGTCCAAGTTATATTTCTATGTTTGAATATTGAGCACCTCTACCTTAATTGGATTCCATTTGCGAAGTTAGAAGGGCTTGGAGTTTTATTCGTAGATGACTCAAAGCCAAAATGGAAGCTAATAAATATCAAGGTGGTGAGCATTCTCAAACTCAACAAGAATTGTTTGCGCAAATTTAGGGTGTTGGTTTTGGATGGGATATTGGCTTTAGCATTGTCTACCTTGGTAGTTGTGCAATGTAAATTATGTCCCTACTCCTATGAATGCGTATATCTTATACACCGATACACTTCAAACACTTGTCAAATGGTCTATAAAGATACCTCACTAAAATTTTAATTCATATGTGACAGGTGTATATTTCATAACTGGTTTTTACACAAGCATCTTTACGAACGCATGTCTTTTGACGGGTTTAAATTGTTCTTGCCTTTCACACGATGGTTGTGCAAGTATTTTTTTATCAAATTTTGACGTATGATGGGCTAAAATGGGCACTTAAATTAACCTTGGCCCTATCCATAGCAATTGGATTCAACCCATTTGCTTCCGGCATAGGGTTATTGCCTACCTATTCTATTTTCTATATACTTGATTTGTATACTATACAAGAGCTATTCTCAAAGTCTTGGCATCACTCTCCTATTGAATTGATTAAAACATGAGTTCAAGAGCTTGTGCATAAAATCATCCAAGTTTTCTCAATGCTTAGATTACCATATTCAAAGAATGATGCCAGGTTGTTAAATACTAACTTTCTAATGTGTTCTACTAAGATGGGTGGGCCAAACATACGTTGATCTTGGATTCAAGATGACGGGTACCATGGGCATACATAGTGACAACTAGTGGTGCATTTCTTTTTAATTTCTTTTAAAATACACATTCTAAAATGTATTTAAAAATACTCGGCAAATTTTGAGGCATTTTTTATGTTTTTGAAGCACGACTATAGCCAGTCCAAGTCAGTAGGGCAAATATAGACACGCTCAACTTCGCCAATTGTTTCATATTACCATATAGCATTAGTACATTCAAACTCAATGGCAGTGTCTGAGCCTTGAGTGTTGCCACACTAACTAACAAATACTGGAATACATTATGCACCACATGGCATGGCACACTGAACAAGTCGTGAATGATGGTTTGCATTCGCAATGTCTTCATTCTTGGATCAATACTTGGGTGGAGAAGAGCTCGAAGAACCGATCTTAGAAGAGGGGAATGTTTTCGACAATAATGGCCATAAAGGACCTCATGGATTGATGTCTTTGATGATTTTCAATTAAAAAAACATATAAAACATATAAAAGTATTTTAATTTGATTTTATAATGCCACCTCCGATCTCTAGAATAAAAAATGCAACAGTAGTGACAACCCTAGAAGTTACCTGTGTGTTCCAATGCTTCAATCACATTACCCTACACAGCTGCAAGCACCAAGGAAAGTGACTATTAGTTTGACAATATATATACCATTGGACTCAAGGGCCACCACTTTGACAAGTGCGAGTGGCCGATCGAGCCTAGCAGTTAAAACATGGCGCATTCATTCTCAAGCTACAAGCAAAAGTGTGGGAACTTGAGGAAACCTCTGCGTGCTACTGAAAGAATTATCTCATTCAAACTCAAAAGCATTGAACATTTGAGATTCACTGGGGCTGTGTGAAGATCTGAACAAACTTCATGAAACTGAAGATTTGAGATTGACTTGTGTCATGAGCAAAGGTTCAGTGTTAAAAAGTACTAGACGTTCAAAACTCATGATCAGCTAACCAAGTTAGCAACTTGACATGTAATAGTTTGGGTGGCAAGTATCTGTAGCATTCACAGGAGTACGCATTTTCAGAACTTTGTTTGGAGCTGCTAAACCATATTTCTAAGAAGCATAATTTTGAAGTTGTTTTTGTATTACAAGCACTAAATTAAGACTTCAAACACTCTCAGAAGCAAAATTCAACATTTGAGGGATGTGGACGGTGATTTTTGTTTTTGCGAAAATTGTTTTCAATTGGTTCTAAAAATGACATTTGACCGTGCAAACCTTATCTAATTCAGACATGAGTAGCATCAAGTACATTCTCCGCAATGCCCACTATCCAAGCATGGTGCTCCTCTTTGTAAAATAACTAATCATCAATTCACTACAAGACTTATTAGAATTGAATTAGAAACAATCATTGTTCTGAAGGGGAGGAGTTGCCACTTGGGAACTTAATATAGATGATCGAGGTATACAATTCAGGATCATCTGCATTACTCCAAGTGTAAGGATCAAAAGTTAGGGTCGATCCAACTACAATAAGGTGTAGCAAATTAACTTGTGTCACACATCACCCTTTTCTCATAGCCCTTGACACTTTTTTCAATGCTTCTCAAGTTTTTATTGTGAACTTTACTTAGGCTCATCGGCAACCCTTATCACAGCTGTAGATATTCTCATCACAACTGATTAATGATTCGTAATCAATCTGCAATATCATCTCCAACTGTAAACATGAGTCGTTATGAAATGTAAGGACTCCTCTCTAATGTTGAGTCCTTAGTGGTAGGGTATGGGATGGTGTCAAGTACCTGTGAAGGTCATGCTAAACCCAGCTGAGATGGGGGCGGGGCTGCGCTTTCCATCCGTCACAAAATTGACGTCAAACACCGTTCCCGCAGCAGTCACCACAACGTTCGATCCGAACCCAGTGAGAGTGGTCACGAGCTTTCCATTCTGCCACACCCGGATATAGTCCAGGGCATCATAGCCGAGGGCGTAAATTCCAAACGTGAAGGTGACGGTCTTCTGAACGAAGTATTTGATTTGCCACGTGCAGTTCTGGCCAGGGGCGTAGGCTTGCAATCCGACACCGTTGAAGAAGTAACCCCTGGAGATAGTTCCGTTAAGAACGTTAAGCTTCGTGACAGTCGCGGCGGGACATGCTTCTGCACACATCCATCGTCATTCAAGCAAATTCAATTTGATTTAGTGATTGAGGAAGTTATTATTCACATTGATCAATCTGAAATATCGTAAATCGGGAGTGGCAGTCTGTACGAACCAACCTGTACACTGGTTCCTTGGAGGCAAGGGTTTAGGCATCCAACAAGGAACGAGTGTATGGATCGGTTCGCCCAAATCCAGTATGTACATGCTTGATTAGTACACCAAATGATTCTATTAGTGTGGGTGGGAGATTAGTCTGGAAATAGTTGATGTGAGGTTGGAAATTAAATGGGCCCAAGACCGGGGATCGTCCTTGAGATTTCCAACGAACACCTTGCGTTTAGGTCAAGGACAAAAGAAGCACATAAACTAAAATAGTCATCACTCACTCAATTTTCTACAAAACAATCAATGTGGTTCACAATCCATTAAATGTAAAGATTTAATGTATCATGTAGCCACCATATTATGGTGTTGGTTCTTCTACGAGTTGGACTAGGTTTTTGTGTGATTCCATAACATGCATCCTAATTCACAATAATTAGAGGGCCCCTGAAAACTATTGGCTTCTTTCAAAGGTGAACACCTCCAATAAGCGTGGACAATCCAACTTGCACTTATCTCCCCCAAGAGAAAAACAAAAAAAACAAAAAAAAAACCCTAGGTTCACATATGGTTAAATTGAAAATATCCTCTTCACCCAGATAACCCCCACTATGACTAGGTGGGCCATAGACATGTGTAGAGATGCACCGGAAAATCATCCATCCAAGCTCTATTGTGACTTTAGGCTGCTTAGTTCCTTGCAAATCCCATGAAATTTGGGTTAAGGCCTTGGATTGAAGTCAATGACGGGCCCGTAACTTACATACTTTATTAATGATATCGTAGAACCCACTTGACTAGATCTATCAAAATTGTAATACTAGTCAAATATGGATATTTGATGGTTAATTCAAGGTGAGATAATCTTTGAATACTATATTTAATAAAATGGGGTCAATACCGTTCCACCACATATTGACACTACAATGAAGGTTCTTGGATGGTTTATAGACTTGAATGATGTTGGAAAACAACATCTTCACATATGCTCATACTTTATCAGTATCAAAAAAGAAGAGAGTGAAAACCTCATTGTAGAGACCCGAATAGTGTTAAGAAAAATACATAATAAATAAAACAATACCATTCCAACACTAGTTGAACCCTTAAAGGCGAAGAAGGACAAGGGAAGGACTCTATTGACCAAGTAGCCACCGATACCCGACTATACTAGGGTACACGTTTACATTACAATGTGTTGATTTGGAACATGTGGATGGTTAAAATTATGTGTTGACAATCGTAACTTCACAAAGATGCCATCTGTACACGGGGAGGTCACTTCATTGTCAAGTTGACACCACGTGTGGACAAAGTTTGCTACCCCTATATTACATGCCATATATAATTTTAAAATTTATGATATTTTTTCTACATATACATAACCATTGATAGTATCTTTTGTATACTTTTTTGAAATTTTTGGTCATCTTTATTTTTTTTAGTAATTGTTTTAGTTCAATTTTGTGTCATTCTAGTTAGAAACGGTATGTTTTATGAAAAAAACAAATCATCAAATTTAGTTACGAATTTTTGAATATGTCATAGGTACTGTGTATATCTACTCATGAAAAAAAATTGATAAAAATTTGACCCATTTTGGTGGTGCAACTTACCAAAAGAAGATTTTTTTTGGTCGCACGTGGTGTTCAACTTGACAAAGGAGTGATCTACCCGTGCATCTGTATGATGAAATCCACCACTAGAGATATACCCAAATATAGATTGTCTTCAATAATATGTTGAAGAACTTCAGGTAGATTTCGTTGTGGCCTTCAAATTTAGAGGTTAACAAGCCACCCTTTTAGGCGTGAGTTGAGAATTAACGTGGGATCTAGACTCTAGAGAATGAGTGTGGCCCAAACTCATAGGAGCACAGTTTAGTGTGTGTACCTTCCGGTGCCAAAACGCAACCTTTGTTGTCCAAGCTCCACAGCTTCTGAACCAGGAACTGAGATCCGCCCACCCCGAACTGATTGAAAGACACGTTTGTAACAGGATCTTTGAGCGAGCGCGGGTGGTCTCCGGCTACAAAGTTTTACAAGTGAAGACGTTGGATGTGTTGAAGTCAGGGTACAAAATGGGGAGTTGGCAGTAATACCATTCCCCGGCCACATAGTTGTATTGGCAGAGGTCTGCGGTCTCGCTGTTTTCGCTAGTATTGTACCAGTAGGCGGGCATGGAAAAAGGGTAAGGATCGGCCGAAAGCTCCAGCAGCTCGTGCATGATGACACTGATCATGGAGTCGAGAGTGCCGTTTGGTGACACGGCCGCGTTCGGTGGAGTCCCTGGAATCAGGCCGGGGCGAAATACGTTGCAGGTCGCGTAGATGTTGTTCGCCGTCGGCAAGGGGACGAAGGAATACACCAAATTGTTGAGAGTGCTGTTGCACTCTGCAGTCAGGACATTGAATAGTTAACAACCACTGACAAATGTCATAGCGTCTCTGTCCTTCCCAAGGACGTCGTTGGTACTTAGGGGCTTTACCCTTGTTATATAGATTATGGCCCTTTCCCATCCGGTCTTAAGTAAAAGTGGCAGTGTTTGATTTGAAAAACAAAACTAAAAACTAAAAAAAAGACGCCCTCCCATTTCCAGAGCTAGGTTTGCATCTAACAGAAAAGCTTGGATTCTGCAAACTTTTCTAGTTATTTAGGACCTAAAAGTAACCGAGTCTGTACAATTGTTGTTTGTTTTAGACTGAATGTAGGGAGCAAAAAATGTCATGGGAGTCTTTGAGGCGACAATAACCAAAACCAACGCTTACAGGATGACGGCCCATGGGAGAGGAGCAACAAGACCAAGCTCTAGCCCTGCACACATGATACGTTTTGCTAAGCCATTCGCCATTGTGGTTCCCACCACCTGGATGGGGCGAGTGGTGGCGAAGGTGAACATATGGCTGTGGTGGTAAAGAGTAAATTTTGGTTAATACGTCTCACCACTTTCACCATATTCATCAGCTTCAGACTCCACGGTGTGAGGCGAAAGTGAAGACATATGCCTTCATGTGCGAGGCCTATCTATCTACATGGAACTTGGCAACAAAGTAGCAGGCCCCTGTAGCATCTGGAGAAGTTGATTAGGGCCAAGTTCCATGTGCCGGTCCCGGTCCGTTTTTTAAATGGGTGAGAAACGGGTGACATCATCCAAAAAATGGGTGATGTCACCCATTTTATGGAGGGGTACTTCTATGTGGGGTGCCGGTTTTTTTCGATTTCCTACTTTCTAACTAAATTTGGTGAGTGATAAGACATGACACTTTATGAAGGTCACCGGCAATGAAGGTCATCTAGATTCTAAAAACATCATAAAATACATGGTTCCCTAGGAGTACTCCTCAAAAGAAGGGACTAGAAGAACAAAGTGGCCTTTAGTATCCAAGAGTGTACCCTAGGTGACCGGCTGATCCGGTCACTGGAGCTTTCTAACCGGCACATGCCCTTCTTGTGACCGTTAGGACCGCCGGTCCTTTGGGACCCGTTCTTGCACAACACAAAATGTGGGACACCCATCCATGGGGGGCACCGGTCCTTGGGTGAGAAGGATGGGCACATGGCACCACCCTCTTTTCACCGGCCCACCCATTTATTTTGAAAAAAACAGACCAAGACTGGCACATGGAACTTGGCCCTTAGTAGCATGGGTCTTAGAGCATGCCAGCTCACATGCAAATCATGCTCAGCCTACATAAACATTTATGTGTGAACAACCAGCAGATAAAAGCAAAACTCTCTCTTAAAGCAACCACTTTACGATCAGTTGGGAATGGGCCCATAGCGTATTACCCATATTCATCTGCAAGTCATACGATTAGGTGGGTTATGCACCCCTTCCCACCTGATTTTTGCATAACTTCACTTAGCCTAAAAGTTCATGATAAAACCATGGCTTCCACACCATTGTTACTATCTAGTCCCGAGCCCAGTTGACAAAGGACGTGGCATGGTCTAAAAATAGATTTGTTAAGCCTTACATACCAACCTTCCCAACGGTACCTAAAGATGAGGCAAGAATGTAGGACCTTTAAGAGTGTCGTCGATTAATAGCTTTTAATTTTAGTATCAAAGAGGATGAGAGCTCCCACAACAAAAATTGATGGTAAGGTAAATGATTGGTAACACATTTGGCCTTGCTTCCAAAAAGTATCCAACATAACATTGCTTGGTAAATAAAACAATGAACATGTGTTAATGAGAACTACTTAACTAGGACCTACTTGAAAATCTCCATAGCAAGTAGCTTGTAGGTGCATCGAGATAGCCAGGGTGCCTCCACCATAACCAAGAGAGTTATACCCAATTTTTGGAAAAAGACTTTGATTATTTGGTAAAGCCAAGTATGAAGATGGACCTTTATCCATTTACCTTCAAAGAGAGAGAATTATTGTATACAAGCGTACCTCAACATAAAGATTTGACCCCCTATGTTGTGGATTCATCTCTAACGACCTCAACTTGACAAAATCAGGGTCTTTAAACTAATTCCTCCTTCATGTATCAAGATTCTTTTTTCTTTTTTCTTTTTTTAACCTCCAAGAGACTGCACACTATTTGAGGTACGCTCATATACAATCTCTCTCTCTCTCTCACACACGTATGGAAATCAATCAATTTAATTCATTTATTCAGCCATTCTGGCATACCTGAGACACCTGTCACCGTGGAGTTGATGGATACGCAGCGGCTTAAATGGTAACCACAGAAAGGCAGGAACTTTTCCAAATAAGTGACGTCGGAGCCTGTGAGGACGAAGTAAACGCCTTGGGCATAATCTTCGGGTAGGTTGCCGCGAATAATTTCACCTAGAATGATCAGGAGTGGGTCGACAGACGAGTTGATAGTCTTGATAGGCTGGCCGGCGTCAACCTCCTGCACCACGGTGACGTTGTTCGTAACGTATGCGGGTCGAGCCTGGCCGGGCACTCGCTGCTTGTATTTTGTCATCACCGTCCAGAGCTTGCTCAGATTGGGGAAGTCGGTGATGGGCACAGCCGGTGTGAGCGATGTCAGAGCCGTTCTTATGACGTTCTTCTCAGTCGCCGCCCACGCACCATACCATATGATGTAAAGGTGGATTGGTTTCGACAGAACCTGCCATGCCGCACCACCCACAGCGTGACATTCGCTATGAGATTCAGATAGATACAGTATAAACGCCGGCTTCCGGAAGAGGAAGCATGAACGAAGTGCCTCTTCAACAGCAGCATATATAGGTTACTTCCCGTAGACATGAAGGAAGAGCAGCTTCTTCCCCGCCTTGTAACAACCTCAGAGATTCTTTTTCCTTTTCTTTTTGTTATCTTGAGGAGATTATAATGCACAACCTTGGTGTTAGCGGGATTTCCCTGAAACCGGTTGGTACGGGAATTGCCGCCGTAATCACTACATTCTACCCGATTCAGTAGCCTAGATCCCGATATGGTAGTAGGTGGCAAAAATCTCTAAGGTTTTTACAAAAAATAAGTCACTTTCGCTCGGGATTTCCTAAGTTCTCGCTTCCTGCACACTCGGCTCCGTCCTCGTGCAAGGGAGCCTCAATTCAAGGATGTCCCTTGTTAAAGAGATTTATCCTATACTTCGGCGACTAGTTATTGTCCTTGAAATGTGAATGCAAAGTCTCTTCGCCGGCAAGCTAAGTTACAATCCTGAAACATAAATGAAGAACCTCTTCGCCTGCAGACTAGGCTAGTCTCGTAAGACATGGATGAAGCATCTCTTCGTGTACATGCTATTGTTCTTATAAACGTCTTTTCGTGTACACGCTAGTGCCCCCAAACTTGAATGATACAAGAGTCTTTTCATCCGCAGGCTACGACTAAATAAGGCCTCTTCGTCGGGGGCCGGGCTCGGCTAAATCTTATTTGCACCACAAGACGTATTTGGAGCACCGCAAGAGTTGGCCGGTGGGTCAGTTGTGACCGATGAAGGTATGGGTTCGAAACCCCAAGAAGCCCCTTGAAAGAAAAGCTAGCGAAACAAAGAAAACATTTCATCTCAATTCCTGAAAGTTGATTGAGACAAGTAAGAGACTTACCCGCTAGCTATGCATCTTTGAGGCTTTATTGAAAATTTAACATAAATTCTTTGCTAGTTAATGGCTGTCACTTCGTTGAGAGGAGGTGCTGATCACTATCTAAAACATCCATCAATACAAGTCACGGGTTTAGCTGGTTGTATTTTCATGAACTCACCGGACCACCTTGGGACTTGAAGTTGATAATGGGTGGCCTGTATCTGGCAGCCATTTGCAGCGCCGTCAGGTTCGTCGCTGCGGAACTGAGAAATCGTGGACCGCCATGTCGGTGAGGCGAATTTGCAACGTCAATGTCAACTAATTGCTGTGCATAGGCGAGTGCCAATCCTGTACAGCTGGTGAGCAGGATGAGCGATATCAGAGCCACTGTCGACACGATCCATGGCGGTGAATGTTGTCCCATCTTCTGTAGAATCCTGCAGAATGACTCTCCGAACACAAGTTAGGCAAGCAAGAGTGTTTTGGGAATGAAACAGAATTGCTTCATTTTTCTCACAAAAAAATAAGAATAAAATCTGACAGACCACTTGTCAAACGTACGAACATCAGAGCAAACCCATATATACAGTATAGGCGAAGAGGCTCCTCATTCATGCTTGGTCCGCAGGGAGCCGGCGTTTATATCTATTTATCTGGGAGCTAGTTTGTAAACGAAAAATATTTTCGAATTCCTCTCAACACGATCAATGCGCCAAGCCCGCCGCAAGGATTTTCTTGGGAAGAAGATTCTCAAGGAGACTAATGTCAAAATGCAATTTTTTTGGTGAGAACTTAGGATTTCTTGATGTAATTCCATTAGTTCTGCGTTTTTGTGTGAACCCAGGATGCAAAAATCTGCCTCTTCTGATCTGACAACTTAGGCCCTCAAGATCTATTCCTCTGTCCCCTCAATATCTAGGAAAATGGTAGCTTTACCACATCCAGCAGTGGTACCATCTACGAACACCCTAGATACTGGACAGAAGTGATGAAGCATACGATGATTATAGCTCACTCAATCACACAAATTCCTGACGAATTCAACCATTCTGACCTCTCCTTGAGTGAACAACTTCAATCAAACACCAACTCCAAATCCTAGACTGGATACAACGAAGAAATGAGGGATGCATATCAAAGTCTGTGTTTGGGGGTTGTTTGGATCAGTTTTCATCACCCTGGAATTCGCTTCTGAATTGTGCTCGTCCCGGTTCTAAGTCGATGGGGATACTCGAGATTTAAAATTCAATTGCCTGCAGGAGTAACCCTTTATTGCTACCGAGAGTCCCCACAGGAAGAAAAAAAAAGCCACCGTGGAGCCACTTCGTGTCTTGGTTGGGGCCCGTCCTAGTGGGTATGGAGATTCTTTAATGTTTCAAGAATATGAAGGCAAGTTTCATTCAATTTTATTTTGAATTGAAGGAGAATGTTGTTTTAAAGTTCATTTTTGAAGCTCATACAAATTGGAGGAAGAAAATTTGTAATGTTCATGTCTTGGGTGTTGTCCATTGCAAAGATCGATGATTTTTAGTGTGGACATCACCCAAAATCAAACGTGTGTCAAAATTGGAATTCAAGTACATTGTGAGAGACACTCATCATTTGGTCAATGAGCTTTGACCACCTCTAAAATAGGCATATGAGTTTCAAACTTGGAAATTTAAATTCTCATATATGTGTATTTTAAATATGCAAGTGCCTCTAATTTTATTGAACTTCCTTATCCATCATGTCATCCAAATTTGGACAAAAAAATCACTAGCCACCTCAACTTGGGTACTTCAACTTTGCAACCATCAGATCATCTCAAATTTTTGTTGAAACAAAGATATTTTTCTTCCTATATTTTCATAATAAGATTTGCTTTCCAAGTGGCTAGTCAATAAATGTATTAATGATAATGAATTGAATTGCCTTCATATGGTATGAAAGTTCCAAGTTCATTGGAATGCATCCTGTAGCCAAAAAGGTTCAACTTGCCTGCCTAGAACTCTTCAAGTTCTGAGGCTCTGAAATTTTAAGTGAGTGTCCACTACCAGCTCCCGAATATATATCCCCACAAATATATACGCAAACAATCCAAATGTGCATTAGGATTTGTACTACATTGGCACATTAAATTTTGTCTATTAGATGTTTCTTTTTATTGGACAGGTGCCATACTTGTCAACCATCACAGTTACATGTGTCAATATTCTTACTGATTATATGGAGTAGTGAGTGTACATGTACGCCTCAAATTGAGGAAAAGGATGATTGATTCATCAACATACTTTCCATCCACTGGACTAGTGGACTAATAGGCTAGACACAGGAAGGCTGAAGCTGGGTAAGCCTCTAACCACACCACTTACAACACTATTATATAAGGTCACAAGTTAGCAGCACGTGAACCACACCAGTGTGACCATTCATTTCTGCTGATATTGGTCGATTTAGTGTCGGAATCACTGTGATCAGGCTCCAAACATTCCTTTAGTGTGTTCACCTCAAAATGAGGAAAACAAGGGTTGACTAAATCAGAATCACTGTGATCAGGCTCCAAACATCTCCTCTAGTGTGTTCACCTCAGTGAGGAAAATGGTAGTTGACAAAATGCACACCTTGATATTTTACTTATTGACACCAGTGACTAGGCCAGACCAAGCCTATTTGAGTCTGGATGTTCCTTGCTATGTACTTTGAAAGAAACTATGGAGTCGAGACAACTCAATTTTCAGGGATATGCCAAATGCTCTAGAATCATAAGGTGTCCACAAAGTCCACAAGTGTCAAGGCGGTGTTGACAATTGGCATTTTCACATCCCAACCAACGAGTCATGTACATTGATCCTTGGAATAAAATATTAACACCAAAAAGTAGGTGTTTGAATAAGGAGGCTGTTTGAAACATGAAACATGCTCCAACATTGAACAGCAATTAATCCGCAAGTTTTGTATGCAAGATACCAGCCAGTTCATCTCTTTAGATTCCAAGTTATCATGCTTTGCAGCCAGAGGTTACATCGTGCATGTGCAATGCACACCATGTCAACAATTTCCTGGTGCACTATTTTGGAGATGATTTAACCCGAACTAGTGTAAGTTGCTCCCAATCACAAGTCCATGTGAACAGGCAAACTGTACAGATAGATTGGAAATCAGTTCAACACAAAGGAGTTGTGAATGTCATCTCCATACTGCATCTGAGCAGTATATATTAAGGTCAAACACCCAAAGCATTGAAAGCATTCAACTGCCACTACCCTTGCATTTCTCCAGCTATATCTATACACAAAATGCTACAGTCCAGTTTCTTGGAGCTTATTGAGATTACATACATATGCTCCAATCACCGACTCGAAAACAATTGGTAAGGGGCAGTTTGAATATCCGAAAAACTTTTCTTGAGATCATTGTGTTGACCATGCCGTTTGTCCATTACTTGTTTGATGGACTCGGCACACTTCAGTGATAGCATATCGGAGTTGCACTCCATTGCTGCTGACAGAAGCTTGATCCAATTATCTGGCAAGTGAAACAGGAAACAAAATCAGCCATCGTGAAGAACTCTTTGGTCAATTAAGGGCCACTTTACACTAAGGCCCAGGGCCATGACCATGAAATTGTGTGGGCCATCCGAAGGCCATACCATGGAAAATTAAAAGCGAATTTTGTGCGGTCACAGGCCTTCAAGTCTAGGGTAGAGAAGTCTAGGGTAGAGACATATGCAATTGGGCTCACAACTAAATGGCAATTTTCCTTGACTCCCCGGCAGCATGGATTCTCTTATTTCCTAACATACGAAGTACACATTCCTTGCATAGGAAAATTCTCATCACCAGGGATGATTGCTAAATCTAAAAATCATGGGAAGCATGCCATTGCAGGGTTATTGTACATGAAAACTTTTGTACAGGGTCTTCAGAACCAGGTAGAAACAAATGCTTAGATCACCTAATACCAGCAAACAATCATTCAACTTTAATAATTTTGATCATGTCAAGGTCTCATGTATTTCACCAAAGTTGTACTCAACATACCTTGAGTAGCATGAACGGAGTCCTCACAAAGCCAAGTCAAGCACTTGATGCCGTACTGTCACAAAAACAGAATAAGAGTGAGTGCAGCGTTAAGGATTAGATACATAAACTTCATGAAGCACAAAATATTGAGTATGACTCATATTGCACCAGATACCAAAACCATTATTGAAAGTAGCTTCATTAGCCAATTGGCATATTCCTGAGGGTGCAGGACCAGTCCAATGATATAAATCCTTTCCAATTTCCCTTGACAACTTGCACAGGACCCAAGATTTAGGCGTCCTAACAAACTATATACTATGTAGATTTGTTAGGTCTTGAAAAAAGGCCTGCTGGATGAGATGCTAACCTTGTGAGCAGCAAGTAGAAGATCAAGGCCCCTACTTTCCAGAAACTGTGCCTCAACCTTGCCAGTGTACAGAAAATGCATAATGGCCTTCACTACATTGAATGAGGCATCCTTGAAGTCCAATCTATTAGAAGATTGCATCTCTGCATTGTCAACGTTGTGCTTCAAGTTCTGCAGGAGACAAAATAATAAAATATAGAATAAATAAAAATTCTAATCTCTATTAATGATATTATGCAAAATCAACCAGAACACCTTAAACTGACTACATATTGTGAACATTATTGCTCCTTGTGTCAGCTAGTGTCTGCAACTAACAAGCGCACAACTTTCCAGCAAGGGAGATGGCATCAGACAAATACACAACCACCCATCTGTACAAAGTCCAATCACTCCATACCAAATTGGACATATCATACATGGTCCATCACTTAGGGCAATAAATTTATTTACCTTTGATGCTCCAGTGAGAAGGAGCTTGAGCACATTGAGGTGTTTTCCTTCTGACCAGACTTCGATCATCTCATGCTTCCCACTCTCAAAGACTGCAGCCCAGTTTTTCTGAATTACAGAAATCGGTGACCGTGCAGACCTAAGTTCCTGTTTGCTGCTTAAGTGCTTGATCGTGGCATCAGCCAAAACCCTCAGCATGTCATCCCAATGACGATATTCCCAGCCTGCAATCAAGAGAGGAGCACCACTATTAAAAACCAGGTAGAGTACCAATCATCAATGGGGAAGAATTGATCACACATAAATTGGTCCTTCCATGTGTATACTTGAACCACCCTCATTGCTCTATAAACACCAAAGTCTTTTTGTTGGCAAATCAAGCTTCCCTTTTCTACCATGATGGGTTATATCATCTCTATCAGGTTACAACTAAAACATTATATGGCAAGCCAGGAGCACCATTATCAACAACGCTGGAGAGTACCACTTGTCAATGGGGAAGAATTGATCGGCCATAAGTTGGCCCTCCCGTATGTATACTTGAAGCACATGTTTATAAAGCAACCTAATTGCATAATAATCACCAGTCTTTGTTGGCGAATTGAGCCTCCCTATACTAACATGATGGGTTGCATCATCTCTCTTATGTAATCACTTGGATATAATCTTCTCTAATGCTGGCTTGACAGCATTATCACAACATGCTCCTTGAGCCTAATCTCACTTGAGGCCATAAGCAAGAGATTCAAACTGCTACTCTCTCCTGTCATTTTCATCAACCACCTATATTTAAGTGGTATATAGCAACGCGTGCAGTTGAGAACCAACACAAAAAAGATACATGTTACAATGAGGTTGTATTGTGTGCTCAAATCATGTTAACCTCTCTAGCTCCAATAGTTAACACAAGTGGGAGGAGGGCCTATGTGATCACTTAAAGAGAATGAAATTCTTGCTTAGACCTCTTATCACTTCGGCATCTCGTGAAACTCCATTTCTCAAACTTGAAACGACAAGCTTCATGATTCATCATAATTTCTAACCGGGACAAGCCAAATCCTGCCCCAACAGCCGAAGCTGTTGGAGTTGGAAGTGCCCACTATAGGGCCACATACATGATGCCTTCAGAATTTCCCAGGATGCTTTCAAGGGGAAATAATAGGAGTGAACAAGACGGTTATTATCGCTGTATACATACCTCTCAAGTAAAGAGTGGACTTTAGCTCCAATGCGACGAGCAGGGGAGTCTTCTGGTCCAAGCTGATCTTCTTTGTCTCCATGGGGAAATCTGGAAAGAAGGCATCATTTTTGCCATGGCGAATGATAGAAATTTTATGTGCACTCGGTGGCACGGCAGCCTTCAGCGAGATGTCGGCACCATGAGCGAGGAGAAAGTTGATCACCTCAAGGCTTCGAACCTCCTCATACTTGTACACTGCCAAATGCAACGCTGTCACGCCCTGTAAATAAATAGAACAAGCTCCTGTTGGTAAGGATCCTCTTTTTCCACAATACCCAAATCCACCTAGTTCTGCTAAAAGTAACAAATGATCAACCCAGTCTAGGACATGACCTAATGGCTACAGCCCCGGTACTCAAGAAGAATTGGTCACTATCAATCGGTAATACAGTGAATAGCTACCAATAGCAAATTCTGAGCTAAGGGTTATGTTCAGGTCTCTACACATCTAACCTAATCTGACAGGACACCACATGGATAAGCCTGCATATAAACCTGCAAACAAACCAGCTTCTGTCGCATAGCCACATCCACCTAATTCTGCTACAAGTAACAATGATGAACCCAGTCTAGGTCACAATCCGATGGCCACAGACCACTACTCAAGAGGAATTGGTCACTGTCAAGCGGTAATACAGTGAAAAGCTACCAATTCCGAAGCAAATTCTGAGCTTAGGGTTACATTCTCATTTCTACACATCTAACCTAAGCTCACATGGAACCATTTAAATAAGCAGTCACATGATTGTCCTATTGCAACCATTCCACAAAAAAAGCTTTGTAGATTCACACAACAGTAATCACAATTTATCACACGGCAATTGGTCACATCCGCCTAATTCTGCTACAAGTAACGGTGTTGAACCCAGTTTAGGGCATAACCAAACGGCCACAGACACAATACTCAAGACGAACTGGTCTCTGTCAATGTGTAACCAATAGCACATTCTGATCTTAGGGTTACGTTCACCCTACACATCTGATCTAAGTTAACAGGATACCACTGGACACCACAGTCACATGATTTCCTGTTGAATCGATTCCCCAAGGAGTAGTAGATTGCAACAAACAGTAATTGCAATTAATCAGAAAGAAATTGGATACTTAAACAAGAAAACGGTAGAACCGTGAGGCTCTGTCCTTTGCTATGAAAGACTACAATTGTAGCTCATTACTTTGCTCACGCCAATCCATGGCTATTCACTATACCAAACCTTTCTTGGATTTTGTGCACCTTCTTCTCAAATACAGGTCAAGGATTGAAGCTACTCAATTATCACCCGAAATTTTTAAAATAAATAATCAAGAACTGCCACATTAACTATAGTTAACTAGATTTCTTTCAATGCATTTTAGGGAGCACTTGTATATATATATAAAAACTATAGTTAACATACACAATACATAAAGTGGACCAAAATAACAAGAACAAGTAACGTCCAAGTGTGAACACAAAGTGGTTAGGAAATTTGCTCTTGAAACGAAGAAGTTGATGCATAGTCTCTGTCCTACAGACAGAGCCAATAAATAAATAAAGTTTAAAGAATACTCTGTTAGTATGTCCGAGTGCTTAGCTTCGAAGCTTACAAGAAAGGAATCCTGGGTTCCTGATGATATTCTATCGAACTCAGGATGTTCTCGAACAAACTAACTACACCTGCAAAGTCGAGGTTGTGAATTTCGGATGTCTACCCTGTAAGCCGCAATGTTTACATCCACAGACTTCCAAAGAAGCGATCGAAGAGTCACATGGCCTGATTGCAAAGCAGGATCTTAATCCTGTGCACAGGTAAATGCGATGGGTGTAGAAGAAGAATCCAAGGAGGGAGAAGGAATCGAGCTAGCATCCATCCTCAGAGGGAGGATCAAGCAACCGATCGATGGGTATGGAATGTCCGTCTCCCTATCTATCTGTCTGTATCCTTACCTCATCGTTGTAGGCATTGATGTCAACATTCCGGTGCTTGAGTAACCCTGATAGAGACGAAATGTTGCCATCCTCCACACATCGGAAGAGTGTGGCCTGATCCAGCTTCAAGTTCTGCCCAGCATCCTCCGCCAATCCCGCGGCCTCCACTCCCGCTTCGATCTCCTTTGTCGACACAGCCGCAGCTGGACTGTCCACTCCCACCTCCGATGTGGCCATGCCTCCTACTGTCTGTCTTCTTCCGTTCCTACACGGTGAGAAACTTCCTCGAATTGCGTCACGTTGCACCAAACTTTTGAACTCAACTTAAGCAGTTCCCCGGCCACTCACAAATTGTCAAGTTGTACGTCCACAGCTCAACTCTGGAGTCTGAAATACTCTGAAGCGATGATACTCGCAGGACGATAAACTTCGGTGGCATGCAGAAGAGTCGAGTTGAGACCAGATACTGACTCCACTCCCTCGGAATTAGTCACATGCATAAAGGACGAAAGATTTTTGTTGCGAGTAAGCCGGTCTACACATAGCCAAAGCACCGTGTCAGAAAAGCGGCAAAGCGGATTGGATCACCTCGTCATACCCTAAGTCCATCCACACATGCCACATAATTACATACATCCCACTCCGGTGGGCCCTGTGTCATGAGGTCACGATGACGGACTTCTCACGCCAATTTCAGCGGCATCTTCTCTTCCTCACGCAATGTAAGTACACTAGTACAATATGATACAGTAGTCAGTGAGGGTTGCAGCAACATTGAACCTGACAACTTCGTCAAGAAGAGAGATCATTGTATTCTAATCCTCTAACTTAATTCGGCAACCACTTGCCGTGGATTTGGGCGAACCGACTCATGCACTCGTTCCTTGTTGGACGCCTAAACCCTTGCCTCCAAGGAACCAGTCTACGGGTTGGTTCGCCCCAGCCCTTGCCGTGGCAGTTGTAAGGGATTTGATTGACTGACGAATGTGGGAAAAACTTGAAAACGGTGTCAGCGGCTAAGTAAGGATTTACTTGCAGAGTTTTAAAGGATTTGAAAGGTTCACATATCCAGCCTGCAGTTCACGCACACAGATGTTGCGGAGATGATCAAGCGCCTCCGAAATGGGGAGTATCCAAGGTGTAATTACAGGGTTTCGTGAACCAGGTACATCATTCCTCATGTAATGTACCTTAAGCAAGTTAAGTAACTTAGTCCATGCAGAATGGAGGCACAGGAGTCAGTGACTTGGCGGGGTTTGCAACGAGAGTTCTGAGTGATTTTTTTGTTATTTATATTATAATTCGGTAACTCGACCACTTGCAACGGCAGTAGTGTAATGGTGACGAGAGAAGTGGTCAAAAATTATTGCAAACAGCCACCACGGCGGCTAATAAGTTACCTGCAGAGTTTTCAAAGGAAATTGATAGGTTTAACCTTTCAACAATCAACGCACACAGTTCACCTGAGGCACCTCCGGAAACGGGAGTATCCAAGGTGCGCAGTATTTTGCATACCGATGCATCTGTCCTCGTCTTAGAATGTAAGGTACAGTAGTCAGTGAGGAATGGAGCAGCAGATCTAACAACTTAGGTAACGAGACTCCAGAGTGACTGTTTCGTAAACTCTTCTTAAGTGTTCGCTGTTCAACTGGCCACATCGGTGAGGAATTTGATGAAATGTTGCAAATAGTGCCAAATTCTCTGCAGTGTAATTGAGGATTTCAAAGGTTCGAATCTCCAACATTTCACCAGACGGATCAGAAGCAGCATCGAATATCTCAGCAACGGAAGCAAGAAAAACCAACGTCGGACAGGCTGGGGTTTGCTACTTTCCTTGTTCTGGGTGGGCTCTTGTTTGTAAAAATATGTGAAATAAAATGAAACGAGCCGCTAGGGGCCAAAGGCCTACCGCTGGTGGGAGAAGAAGTCCGCAAGGAAGTTGACAAAGCCGGAAGTTGATGAATTTCAACCTTCGTGCGGACGGAAAATCATGGGGGACCAACTCCCGAAAAAAATCCCATTAAATTAAAGGATAACTCTAATCTACGAAACTCAATATACGTGCACGTACTTAAATTATATTGTAGCCTTCTAATCACACTTCTATTATTTAACAAATTGAGCTCATGCACCTTGAGTAACCGATCTGGACGTAATCGCATCCATAAGCATAGAAAACTGCATGAAGCGGTGATGGATTACTACTATGCTGTAAAAATTCATGCTCCCCATCGCCACAGCCGGGCACAACATGTCAGTATACTTGGCTCCTGCAAATCATGCGAAAAGTTTATAAATATTAATCTTCTTACCTCAAGTGTGAAGAACCTTGTAGGTTTGGACTTAAAAGATTTTATTTCAGAACTTGTTTCGAAAATTATTATGAGTTACATATCCTACAAAAAGTAGGCGCAAAGCTAAAAGTGTCCATTTATGGCCCATTTACCTGAGGGTTGATATTTTCCATTTGTAAGGTACTAAAAAAGAACAACATTACAAAATTATGCATCACCCACAACGTTGATATTATAACCCCAACTCCTAAATGATTGGTACTATAACTCTAAATCTTTGTCACGCCACATATTCCACAACAATATAAATGTTTAAAAAAAGAATTCGTATGTTTTGACCAAGAATCGTGCATATCACTTCTATGAGACCACGACCGATCCCATAGTTGAAATCGTTGCATACGCCTTATTCAAATTCGTTCGTGTACCTCTTTTCGAACCTCATCATATTAGTTATGCCTTACTTCAACCAAGCTATTGAATTCGACATATTAAGTTGTTTGAAGGCTTGTTTGTGTGAGAAAATCAGGGTTGTTGATTTATGACATGAGTAGAGCTTTATTTTTGTTCAGCGCTATAACTTCGTTTAATTGCTCTTTTAGGATATGCACAATGACAAGCTCTTATGTATGACTCTGAATAGATTGTATCACACGTGTAGGTGCAGCGTAACAATACGCGTTGCAATTGATTATTCGCGCAGATGAAACATAACTGATTATGTTGAAACATCTCCCTGGCAAGTGCACAAAAGTAGTTTTCTAGATGAAGTGCTTTTGGAATATGAGGATGTCATAACAGGCTCCCTTGTATACTAATAGGTCAAATTGAATTGCTCTTGCAAGAGAGTTTTATATAATGTATTGAAATTTCAGTGAAGGAGAACTGGAGTTGTGAGGTTGAGATGGAATGTGCGTTGAATGTATGTGTTGCATTTCTTTCGTCTGAGAAGTTTTGAAAGTACATTGTAGATCGCAGGAGATATCTTCTCCATAGATCCACAAACGTAACTGTGAGTGCAGAATCTATCACAGATTGAAATTACGTTAATTTCAAAAACAGAGACATTGCCAAGAACCACCAAACTGCCTCTTTGAATGTTTGAGAAACAAAATGCAACAGCAACAGCAATTAGCATGAGCTTTTGAAAAAATTTGTACTACAAAATAAACTTGCAGAGAAGAGCGACGATGGAGTAAACCCCATCTTCCCCACAAATCAACGAAACAATGTTGGCCTCCATGCTCGGATGCAGCCAAAGCTGATGAGTCCGAACTCAACATAATTTACAAAGTCGACATCCGCCATAAATTTAACCTCACAGAAACATAGTAAAACAGTTCTGGCTTATAATATGAGCTCTCGACCTCAAAAAAGCTACTGGAAGTTTTTTGAAAATATATGTAAATTTGTCAGTATATTACAATGCCATAGTTCTGAGCAAGTCCATCCACATTTTTGTTGTCTATGTCAACTGGAAGTGCTTAGTTTGATGAAAATCCCTACATAGAGCAATCAAAAATAAATAAAATTCACATGGGCACTGAACCCTAAATTTTCCACACCAACTTCAAAAAAAGAATGAAGTACATTCTGAAAAGATCAATCATGCGTCCAGCACCACTATATTATCATGGTTCTGCCTTCCAACCTACAGAATGCTTGCAGCACTGTAGATAAGTCATAAAATGTGACATGCTAAGCGCTCTTATAGTGTACAGACTAAATTAAACTTACCTAAGTATTGTTTGTCACAGTGGCAAATAATCAGACCCATTCTTAAGAAAATGCCTGAAAGTATAGACGTTTAGACCACCCTCTCACTTGTATAATTAAACAATTCAATGGCTTCAGCCTGAACCCTAAACCACTTGAAATCACCATTAATCAAGGACAAATAATATGTTGAACACTTCTTTGTGAAACCCAATAACTAGTCATACCGGTCCTTGAGATTTGTCTGGGGCCTTGTCTCCAAAAATAAAATTCATTAGCCCAGGAGGTCCACAATCCTGTTGTAGTAGATCACAGCATCAACAAAATGAAATAAATTACTTACAATGAACATCCTCACAGTGGCTGGACAAATGGCATAGCTTGTTCCACCATATACTCCAAATTCCTGTAATACTAACAAATCACACTGAAGGTTTTCCAAATCTGAATATCTACATCTAAATGCAAGGTGCTACCATTTAATCAAACCAGTAATAAAATTTAAAAAAAAACATATGGAACAATTGAACAATCACATGCCAAAGATGAAGAATGTAAAGAAGAGAATCATCACAATAAGTGCTACATACATACCAGGATAAGTGAATCATTGCATGGAGAAGGTAAGCACTTAGTGCTTTCAAAAGGACATCCTTATTGATATGTCCTCTACCACCCTTTCAATCCTCTGAAGGCATGTCACATACATAAAACACCTGCAAGAAAATTCATTGAGATGTTTACCACCTAACCTCATCCAAGAAGACCATGTAAGACATCCAATATTATATAGCAGAGTCCAAAAAATTAGCTAAAGCAGGACGCGCCAAAGGCCGCAATGCTGATGTGGAATATAATCTGGCCAAGCAGGTCGAGAAGCACATATAAATGTTCATTTCCAATATTTTATCCTGCTGTCTCACTGCTAGAATAAAATTGCTCTTGTGAATGCAGGTTGGGGGCAGCAATCCAGAGACTAACTAGTCTTTGTTTAGTGCTTAATGAGATGGAGCCTTTGCGTGTCTTCAACCACACGTTTGTACCACGGGAGGTACATGTTTCTGATGACCTGGGTGATATGTTTTATGTGGTACAGGGAAATTCACTAGACAGGCAGCTGAAGTTGCAACTGCTGAGTGCTTAAATAGTTTTGAAATCATCTGTATAATTTGTGCATTCTGGTTCCATTGATGTGGTTGCAGTACTTGAGGGATCGAGTTGTGAAAAACTTTCGGACATGGTTAGCTAGTATAATTATGGTGGATGGTGATCTTCAACGACCATCTGTAGTGGAGGCTGCAGCGACACATGAGCATCTTGTGGAACAACATGTACAGTTGGACCTAACACGAGGTGTGTGGGAGGTTCCCCTAACTGAGTCCTTTGCACGTCATATGCAAGACTTGCACCCTGATGATCGAGAAGTTGGAGCAGGTGGTGATGTTGTGTGCACAATCACAGATTGGTATGTGGAGAACTTGCTAAAAGATGGAAAAGCTTCAGGAGTCATATTCTCTCCCTTGGATAAGTGTTTTAGAAGCACAAGGCCTATTGGACGTGTGGCTGCAGAATCGGTTGCAGATTTAGCGCAGCTGAAGGCAATTATGTTGGAATGTCCCCTGTATAACTTCGTTATAAATAAGTCTCCCTCATTATTTGAGAATGTAGTTCTACATAACACTATTTATATCCATAATAATGTTCTATGGAATATTTCTCACATTCGGTCCCACATATCATTGTTATGGATCCAAATAATGTTATGTAGGAAGCTTCAAGTATTTCTTTTAATTGGACCATCAGGTTGACATTGACGTCTATCTCATAGAGGCGGCCACACTATGTCATTCTAGATAATTAGCTAATTGAAACCATCATGATGTATTTCAATCCCATTAGCCTTTTTGGCTTCCTAGACTTCAAAATCAATTTCATTTCATAGACCACTAGGGGATTTAGGATGTTGGATCCAATGCTCATATATTCATCTAGTTTTGGAAACATGGACAACTCAATTGTTTTGTGAACAATTCTAACTTTACAAAGATGCTTACAATCGGTCAAATCTATCATTATGCCATGCTGATTTACTTTGATAAGTTGTTGAATTGGACTACACCAAATATGATATTTAGTGTGACTTTCTATTTGGATGTACATGGTGCTATATCTTTTTACTATTGGAATAAATTTTTACCAAGTAAAGATGTCAATGTTCTATAATGTCCCAACCATGAATCTAACATTTGTTGGTAAAATATGAGATGTATAGTGAATAGATAAAGCATTGCATAATTCCAAATAGTAAGTCACACTAAATATCATACTTAGTGTAGTGTTTTAGGCAATTTTGGGGGCAATTTTGGGGAGATTTCAATTCAGCCTTTACAGAGGGCTTAAATCGTATGCATAGTTGCAACAGGCTGGGACAGGACAGGCCCATACTAGTTCATTTGGATGTTGATTTAATGTGGCCTATTGGTTGTGCACACCCTCCACATTCTATGCCTCTGAGATGGTTCAGCCCACAGTGGTTCATTGATGCACGGTTAGAACTTAGTGTGGAACATTAATCACAATCCTATACCTAGATAACTGAGATGGCAGAACTTTTCAAAGTCAAACTTACTCAAGTATGCTTTCCATTCTGAAAGGCCTGTGACATTCCAATAATTTCCATAAAGCCCAGCAATCTTGCATACAGGTTGCAGTGTACAGTAGATAAACTAGCCAATGAACGTAGGTACAAAGAAACCCCCAAACCCTTGACCCACCACCAACTTGCAATTTACTCATCAAACTGAGTATCCTTTTCTTAAAAAGAATGATATCCTTTGCTGAGTTCCACATCTAAGAATGGCTGTCTTTAGATCTGCATTCATTACTTCAGGTATGCCAAAAACAATGCTGTCTGTGTAACCCTCTGGACCAACCTGCTTGCTCCTTTACAAAGTACTCTTCCATATCAAGGAAAAGACTCCAATGTGTGACACCAACAAAATAGGAGAATTCCTACTGAAAGGCCCCAAATATTTTAGTGGAAGTTTTCATTAAAATACAGAAAATTACTTTCTGATGAGAAATTCTAACCGAAAGGCTCCTATTCTACTTGCATCCCACTTGTGTCACCATAGACTTTTGCAAGAGCATCATCAAGTATCTCTTGTACTTCTTTGGACCTCCTTTTTGCCAACATAATGCAATCCTGCATCCAAAAAAAAAATGGTGATGAATCTCATTACTTAGCTAGTCATGCAAGACTTCTGTGCGCGCTTCCCCGTTATCCTCTAATAAATTTAGAAAAAAGTATAACACAAGATGATACATGTATGCTTGTCTAATCAAGTTCCATTCTACACTGATTACTGACATTTCCACCAAAGTATACTGGAGCTGACAGTTGTTAGATGACCAAGGCCTTCCAACACAGACCTTCCACAACCACCACATGCGGGGTATACACAAGGAGATGAACTACAAGACAAACCTGGAGAGTTGCAGACGTCGCACTAACAGAACCCCCAGGCTTGAAGAATGAAATAAGCCTCTCTGATGAATCAGTGGCAACTGTAATAGATGATTGCAGAAGACTCTCTTCCTCTGCAGACGGATCTGCAAGCAAATGCTTTTTGTGTATCATACATGTGAGTGCAATTGGCGCTGGTTGGAACTGCAATTGCTGCTTAGACTTCACAATCCGGTCTTCATCATTCTCTTTCATATCATCCTTGTCCTGCTGTGTACCTCCATTTTTATCATTAAGAGGAATCACCCGACCCCCTCCAGACATTGTCACAGCTGGCAGTTGAACTGCAATAATAACAAAATGCATACAGTCAACCCATTAAGCCAATTCTGATTGATCGACCATTAAGTATGAACAGGCATACTAGAGCTATATTGAAGCAGCATGCACAAATGACAAGATTAGCATAAACCACATATCATGTACATAATTAATGGACCAATTCTTCCAAGGAAAAATAAAAAACCATACATTCAATGAGAAAATCCAAGTTTTACAAATTTCATAATTGGCTAGACCTTAGGATACGGAGCTACTGAAGAAGACACACTGCTTGAACAATTAGCAAGAGGAAACTCTCAACAGCTGGAAATATTTTTATGGTAACAGGAGCATACGATGGGCCAATGCAGCAACTGCAGCAAGCAATGCAGCGTCCACCAGTGATCCATCTGCATCCAGACAATAAATATCCTGCCAAAACATTGACAAATGCGATAATGAACATAGCATTCTTAAGTGGTATAGCTTTTTCAGAACAGGTTGTGGAGTCAACTTTGCAATTCATTGCTTCAGTTTGCCTAAACTATGCAATTCATTGTTTTGTTTTGTAACAACAGACACTTCAATAATTGCCTGCCATACAAGGATCTAGTACCAAGCAGATAACAAGTTCAAGAAGAAGATTGTGGGTGTGGGCCCTAATTGATACATGATGAACTGCTAACACAATACTTGACTTTCGTTGAACAGGTTCCAGTTTCTATCACCAGCCCACCAGAACTATACTCCTACCTTAAAAGGCATATCCTAGGATGTAAAGCTCAGCAAGTGTGCTCAACCAAAGTTCCAAAAAATGTAACAGCAACATTATGCATCAAAGACATAGCTATGTACATGCACAAAAGTGCTTACAAATTCAGGTATCAATTTGTTGTGAAACCATAATAATCTGGAAGATTTGAACAAAGCAGAGTCATGTGGCGCAATACTCCTCACTGGGCTCCTGGTTTGCAAACAATCATCAACCAACTTTTTCATCCTCCTCCCACATTTGTTTTTCTAACCTTGCCCGCTCAGCAGCCTGCCGCACCTTCCGCAACGTTAAATCCTCATAGGACCTAAACCCAGCTCCAACAAGCTTCAGCTCTGCCATCTCTGTATTCACAGGTTTGGTCCCTAAAGGCATGGCAGGTACGACCAGCAGGGGATTGGAAAGGCCACCACACTGTCTTTCAGTAGCCGCTATCTGTTTAACCACCAACAAATTCCAATCAGAACACCACAATCCAATCCAAACTGAACAAAATATAATAATAATATAATAAAAGACATCGCATGCCACTGAAATATTGATCACTTTTTGAAGCCATGACAAGAATGCACTCAATATCACTAACTATTTCAGCTGAGTAGCTGAACCAAGGAGCCCTACCAGCAAGTTGAAATACAACAAATTCAATACAATAGGAACAATGAGCAAAAGAAATTGCTTCAAAACAGTAGAATAACCACAACTTGACAAATAAAACACCTTAAAACACTTATGGGACATGGTACTTACGGCTGCTTCTTTGGAACTCATCACAATTAGTGCCGAGGATTTCTTCTTCGACTTGCTTTGTCGGAGGGCTATATCTTCTACTTGACCAAATTCCTCAAAGATCTCCCTCAACCTGGCTGCTGAATACCCACCCCCACCACCTTCCAAGCATGTCCAAGATGCCGTTAGGGTCTTCTCCATTTCAGAAGCACTAGCAGCTGGAACCTGGGCAGAGGCCTGCGGTTTTGCAAATTCAAAAGAGGGAGATTCTCCGTTCCTCTTTTTCGCCTGAGCTTTCCGAATTCTTGCAATTTCAGTTTTTAATCGAACAGATGCTTGTTCCTCCTCAACTTTGAATTTTCTGTCAAGTTCATGTGCACGCTCCTTCTCTTTTAAATCATTTAGCATCTTCCGCCGTTTCTCACTCTGTTTGTTTTCCTTCTCGAAGCGCTCCTTCCTGACCCGAAGCAGCTCATCGAATGCAGCTCGAGCCTTCTCATCATTAAGTATTTCATAAGCCTTTTGCAACTTCTGGTTTCAAGCTTGCCCTCTGCCTAAAGTGGAAGGATCTATCTAGCTTGCAGTTATTTGCGATTCTGGCTTAGTGTGTGAATTGCAATTTACACAGCTCCTGTCGCAAACATGCGCATCGTAAACCCCAATCGACTCTAGTCCGTTTCTAAATGCATCTTCTAATTATGCCTCCACTGACGCAGAAACCTCCACAGAATCCAATCCGAACTGAAAAAAATAACCCTAACAATCATCAAGCATCGTTTTGCAATCTCCCCCGTAGCCAGGATCCGAACTCTCAAAAGATGACGAAACCCTTCCTGAGGCTAGAAAAAGTCAAGCTACGAACAAGAAACCGTGGAATACCAAAAGAGAAGCCAAGCCAAGAAAAGCCAAGCCAAGTAAAGCAAAAGATGGTCCTCACCTGATGATCCTGATCGACACAAAGTATCGTCACTGCTGCTACCGCTGCTGCTTTCCCACCTTGTTGCGGATCTCACGACCTTCGCAGGACAAGCATCGTTTTGCAATCTCCCCCGTATCCAGGATCCGAACTCTCAAAAGATGACGAAACCCTTCCTGAGGCTAGAAAAAGAGGAGACGGAGCAAACGAGGAAGATGACGACGTTTTCCAGGTTTTCAGGGTGACGTGGCCTCACGAGAGGCCAGAACCCTGTTTTGGGTGCCATAGACTTCTTCTCGACAATAATACATTATATTGATACCTATTTACTATGTGGGGGGAACAGTGGTTCTTGTTTATTGTCAAGCTTTTTCGTATTAAGTACTAGGTATGTGAGATAATTGTTGACTATTTTGTGGATGGTTTTCATTTTTTTTATTAAGAACGGAAGCATCTAATGTTAGCCAGCATTTTGTCCTTCAAATCCATCTATCCTCCATACACCTAATGTAACTTGGTTCACGCCGCACAGAGTATAGTCTACCCTCCATATTACAACACTCAATTATTATGACACCTCCATCACCCGGGCCCTATTACCACTCAAAGGTAGACTCCACAATGCCTCTAACCGGATTAAAAAATCAAAAACCATGTAAAAAAAATGGAATATATCGACATATAATTGGTTGGGCTTGGAAACATTTGGATCTTGACCGATTGTGTTTGTAATCTCTTGAACCTTGGTGCTAACAATGGCAACGGCTAAGTTAAATGCATAGTAACGGATATGAAAAGTTCAAACACCCAACAATTCAAGCACCTCAAAGGGGGAGTATCCAAGGTTGGGTGGGTAGTTGGTGATCTCTTTTTGTGGGCACCTCCAAGTCCACAAACATTTTTTATTGTTGGATTGGATTGGGAATTGGCTCATTCAATTAGCAATTGTGAATCATGAAGATTGTCATTTCAAGTTTTAGATTTGGAAGTGGGATGCAAGTGTCACATTCCTCTTTTACATAAGAATAATACATTCATGAATGCAAATGGGACACCAATATTGAGAACTTTCAAACTTTGTACAATACAAAAGCTTTACAACTTAATCACAATATTATGATTGCTATGAGCTTGAGCCACCCAACCATAGGAGAGACAAAAGGTTGTCCTCTCTCCTCCCCCAAGCTCTCTCTTATATCCCAAAGGCACTTTTAGTCTTATTCATCCTTACTCATAGTATCTAAGAGATACTTTTAGAAGTCTCAAGTCATGTTGAAGTTAGATTGAAGCTTCCTTATCTATATAAATAGATCATATCTTCCTTCTCTCTATATATAGTTCTCATTTCTTATCTTTTGGCTCAATCACAATTCTTTAGTTGGAACTATTTAGTTCCAACTTGTCCAATCGTCCATTCCTCTAGTTGGAATTGTCTAATTCCAACTTGATCCAATCATCCATTCTTCTAGTTGGAATTATTTAATTCCAACTTGATTCATTCATCCATTCTTATAGTTGGAATTGTCCAATTCCAATATGATTCATTCATCCATTCTTCTAATTGGAACTATCTAATTCCAACTAGACTTATTCATTGAGAGTTGTCTAGCTCCAATGAATAACATTCATTTGCTAGGAGTTTGTCTTACTCCGATTCATATCTTTTAATTGGAATAGTCTAATTCCAACACAAAGATCTTCAATCGGGAGTTGTCTAACTCTCGTGCACAATTCCTTCATGGTTTGTTTAGCCTTTGTGCATCATTCTTTCTTGGGTTGTTTGACTCCAAACATCATTTGTTGACATGCTAGTACAAAAATGTATGGTTAGTCTTTCATTCTTGCATAATCCAACATTAAATATTTTAATCCAGGTGTATCATAGCAAAAGTTGTAGCAAGTCAAAAAATAAGTTAATTCTTTTGCATAAGTGATCACATACTCGGCCCTCCCATTTTTGTTAGCTATTAAACCTTGATTAGTTAGCATATTTTTATATCGATCTCATTGTGGCAATTGTCATCTTGGTATCTATACTTAAAAGTAGACAATCATTATTCAGTTATTTCTCTTCATTGGACATCTATATTTGAGTGGTATGTGGTCATGTGTGACTCCAAGAACGGGTTCCAAAAAGACATGATGCTAAAAAAATGATACCCATGCTAGGCTCAATAGTCAACATAGGGGGGGTGGGGTGTTTAGATGTGTAAGGCCCATGTAATAGAGGTTATCACTAAGAACTCTAGTTAACTAAACCATAACTTCACTACTAAGATAATACGCATGTGATGTGCAAGCTTATGTGTAAATGGAACTAACCTAAGGTATAGAAAACTGTAGTTCTTTGAGGCACGGGGGGAGCTATAGAAGCAAAGAGGAGGGGAGCATGCATTTATTCATTCATTGTTCCTTTTCTTCCTATTTTCTTTTATCTCAAGCCTCCTCTCTCGTAGCTCGTGGTTGGATGGTTTGTGCCACATAAACTCCTCTAAACTTGCATATTGCTAGAGGAAGGGACATATGTGACCATTTAACGAGAACAAGAATCTTCACTTTGATAATGAATAAGATATTCATATGATATGAACTCCAAAAATTATGAGAAAAGTGACAACGGCCCTCAATTTTGATTGCTAACCATCTCTATGCTAATGATGTGTGTTCATACCGTATGACATAACATTAAACAACAATGCTTACATGTTACCCTTTGAGTACCTGCAATATCACCTTAATAAGAAGAGAAGAGCTTGCAAAGCAAGGGCTATGAATGAAAAATGAATCAACACTAGTTTACTAAATATACCAATTAGTGAGGGTAGTACTAATTCAAGTCACACGTACAATCTATACATAAAGTGAATGAGGGTTGAAGTTGCTACTAAGTGACATTAAATTTATGAAGACATCAAATTCTATGCTCGTTTACCATAGATTTAAAATAAAAATAAAAATGAGTGTGTGCTTGTGATTAGTGCATGCCACGTGCTTGTAAGTGAATAATGCCAAGCGCCGGTACTTTTAGTGATTAGTGCTAATTAAGTGCCAATACTTTAGTGAATAGTGCCCAAGTGCCGAGACGAACAATGCTTCCTATATCTTTTGGTGGCATTGATTAATAGCTTAAAGAAATTTAGTATCACCTTCACTAATTTCCCACCCTCTATGTTAGCCCACACTCACCTATTGGTACATTTAGTGTAGCTTCAAAAGGTGTCGAGAAGGTTTTCATTGCAAATTTCCAAGGACTTTTCCAAACGGTACAACTACCTTCTTGACTCCACCGACTTTTCATGTTGTTTTATAACTATTTAATTGTTTTTTATCATTCTACTTCCAACCTAGCTTAGAACCTTTACCGCCACTTGACATTAGTTTTGTCCTAAAAAATCGACACAATATATTCTAAGTAGTGAAGTTAACCACTTGAATAGATTAAAAACAACCTAAAACAAACTCAAACATAGCGCTACCTTTACTAGATGAAGAGCATCAAATTGACGCGCACCGGTATGATGCTCTTTTAAGAAGGTCATTTCGAACTTGTTATTTGATGTTATGAAGAAGTGGACTAGTGGGAAAAAGTACCCATTTAAGACCCAATCAAACTTACATGAACTACGAACCTTGTCATCTCCCACCCAAAATATAGGTGTACTAAGTGGAAAGCCATCATGGGTTTGAGATTATACCCAGTATATGCCACTCTTACATTACATTAATCTCCCGCTTAAGTACTCACCTGTTTAAGTACGCATCATGGTTAAGTGCGCAATTCTTTTGACAAAAATCAAGTTCATACTTTATTGTTTGAACATGTCATGTAGAGTCATTTGCCACAAATGCATTAATTTTCTATGCTCGACATTCAATGCCACTTTGTTAACGTTTTGTTGAAACGCCACAAACGATCTTCGCAGTTCATCATACATCTGTTCAACTTCCGTTTGAACATCGAAGCAAAACAATTGGTCATCGATGTCAAGGACATTTCTCTGTAGATCTTCAATGCCGTTGAAGTCAATAGCATTTTCATATTCAACAATGATTTCACGTTATTGGGCTTCGGTCAAGCGGGTTGGCTTAGGTTTCATCCGTTTCCTGTTGTAATTCATCGAATCAGAGGGTCTAGAAAGCGATATGAGTAAAGTACGCACCAACGACTCTAGTTCAAAGTGCATACTTATGTGGGAAATTACCGTGCGTTTGTCTCCACCACATAAAGAATCCAGCACCATATAATTCCCACGTCATCGTTTTCTACTACTAGAAGCCTGACTAGAAGGTACAGAGGTTAATGGTGGCTATGGTGGCTATGGTGGCTATCTCGAGAACATAATTAACTTAGTGGCACCACTCACCATACATTCTTTTCTTTCAACAAAATAGGGTGGCTATGAAACTAAAATGAACATGGAACTCTTCAAATACCATATGAACTCTTTGGCTAGTGGACTCTCCTCTACATCCATATCCACCCATAAATTAGAATGAATTTACAAGAAGATAAACTTTGCCCCCATTATGGTTATCGTGAGAAATACATGGTTTTGCTTTGAGTAGTACTCATGGTAATCATTGAGGACGGTGAGGGAAGTGCTTATATTGTTACCGTATTTGGTTTCCCACACATTAAAAGTGGCACCGATCTTAACTTGCAAAAGGGAAGGTGGGGTCCATCACTCAAACCATAACCTCCATGAACTGCTTGTAGACGCCATGGCTAGACACCCACCTCTTTAAGTTGTGCCCCCCCCCCCCCTAACATCACCCAAGGTGAAAATGTATTTCATTATATTATAGTATGTTTATTTTAAAAAATAGAAGATTCGACCTTGCAATTAGCACTAGAGACCCCCAAATTACTATAAAGGAACCCACTTTAAATGAGTAAACCACAAACATATGCGATTCAAGTTTGTATTAAACCCCTTTTATCTTAGTAATAATGGTAAGGCCCAAATCATGAACGCATTGATGGGTTCGCCCTCCCACCCGTTATGGGTTTTGTACTTCGGATTTTTATTAATTACCTCGGTGAGGTTTTCACGGTAAGGCCCAAATCATAGAGGTGGGTGTCTAGCCCCAACCCTTGTATACTTTCTAATAATACCTCCTAAAGTAATATCTATGACCTCCAATATTTGGATTCAAAGGGGATAATGTAGGACTTCATGCTTAGAGTATAAAAATCAACAAATTGATGAAATGGAAAAATATATCCTAGGGTGGCCTTTGATGTGGGGGTTTGTATGACCACCCAAAAACCTTTGATTGCAATGAGCCCAAATGACATCCTAGTGTAGATGTACTAAGATTCCACTGTCATGGGATGTGACTTGAGGATCTCGTATGAGATTTGAAAGCAAAGAACATAAATTGTCTCATATAATTAGCAATTGATCTGAAACACAAAGATTGTCTCTTCATGGTTTCAAAATTAGGCTCAAGATGCAAGAGTTATAAGAGGTCAAACTTATATATATATATATATATACATAAATCTTTGAATGATAAAAAAATCATATAGACCATCCCCATTGTATTCACTATCGAACCCATAATGGTATGGAGATTTTGAGCACATAATTTAATCTCTTCATAATACATGTCATTTGTTGTATGTTCTTAACTAGAAGCCCTTGCCATATACCACCCAAGTCTAGGGCTAGGGATTGTGGTTGTCTGCGTGAACTCATCCATTATGAAGGTGAAAACAATGCTATAGTCTGTAGATGACTATTCTTAGATGATTTGACTCCATGTTTATCATTGGAACCCCTGAATTAGTATGGTGGAGTACACTAGGTGGCCATCAACCTTGGAGAGGACTTGCTAGAGTCCCTTCATCCACGATGGATGAATTTACATATTTGCCACGACTGCGAAGTCCAAGTCTTGGGCCCAAATCACTTCCCTTAAGTTGTATGGCCACCGAAAAGATAGACTGCACTATGCAGTGTTCAATGTGGAAGTCTTCAACACATGTCGTCAAAGAAGTTTTATTGGCTCTGTCTGTAGGACAGAGACTATGCATCAACTTCTTCGTTTCAAGAGCAAATTTCCTAACCACTTTGCGTTCACACTTGGACGTTACTTGTTCTTGTTATTTTTGGTCCACCTTATTTAATGTGGACTCTCTCTCTCTCTCTCTCTCTCTCTCTCTAATTGCTCCCTAAAATGTATTGAAAGAAATCTAGTTAACTATAGTTATTCAGCAGTTCTTGATTATTCATTTTAAAAATTTCGAGTGATAAATGAGTAGCTTCAATCCTTGACCCGCATTTGAGAAGAAGGTGCCCAAAATCCAAGAAAGGTTTGGTATAGTGAATAACCATGAATTGGCATGAGCAAAGTGGACAACTACAATTATAGTCTTTCATAGTAAAGGACAGAGCCTCACGGTTTTACCGTTTTCTTGTTTTGAACACTTCACAAAAATGTGCTCTGCAAAGTTTCCATCAATCACAGTGAAGGCCTCTCCAAAAACTGCCTATCACAAAATACAGTGGCTGTAATTTACAAACATACATAACTGGACTCCAATCTTGGCACTCTAGCATATACTTCCAAATTCCAATAACTCCTCCAACTTTGACTTGGCAAGCACAATAAAATGATGCACTAAAATTCAATATAATGAGACATCATATTGTTTTCATAATCAATACAAAACAGTCAATATCAAGTTAGTTTTTTGGTGAAGTATTGCAAACAAAGTTTGAAAGTTTGAGTGAAGTGTGATTATTTTGAAGCCCTTCACATTGAGATGCATGTGCACATTTCAAACTTGAACACTGGCACTTATGCAGTGAGCTTGGAATGACATCTTGTAGTAGCTTTACCGAGATCCTATTGTCGCGGGACGTGGCTTGAGAATCGAGTTTAGGAGCTCATTTGGGAGCTAGAAGCGCAGGACGGAGACGGAGACGAGAGAGGAGAGGGGCGAGAGATTGGCTATACATGGCAGGAATTCCTGAGAGGCGATGGAGGCCCGCGAGGAGGCCGAGGGCGAACGGCCTCAAATTGTAAATTCTCTGTCAATCGACGTAAGTAATCGCGACGAAGAGCACCAAAATTTACTACTACCGGAATCCACCTTGAAGGAAAATCTTTACCGACAGCAACAGCAGCAGGAATCTACTCATCTAGACACACCGGGCGGAGCTTGGTGGAGCGGATCCTGCTCGCACGGGCGATGGCACCCGTTCGCCAGCGCAGGTTGCGGTGTAGTGGCGGCGATAGTCGTCGCATTTGTCATCATTCTGTCTCAAGTTTTGACAAAAGATGCGTGCTCGTCTTCCAATGGTAAGGGAGTATGGGGTTTAGCCCGCCCGCTACAGAGGCTGGAGAAGCCGCTAGTGATTCTCGTCTCTTCCGATGGTTTCCGGTATGGATATAATTGGAAGACCGATACACCGAACATCGATTGGTTGCGTATGTCAGGGACCGAGGCTGAGCCTGGTATGATCCCTGTTTTCCCTTCCAAGACATTCCCGAACCATTACTCCATAGCCACGGGCCTTTACCCTGCTTATCATGGCATTATTCTAAATTCCTTTGAAGATCCTGATACTAACAGCACGGATGCATTCTATCCTGGTAACTTGAACCCTAAATGGTGGTTGGGAGAGCCGATCTGGGAGACGGTGGTGAATCAGGGTTTGCAAGCAGCGACTTTCTTCTGGCCAGGCTCACAGGTCAAGAAAGGGAACTGGACATGTGATCCGGAGTATTGCCATCAGTACAACAAATCGGTTCCTTATGAGGAACGTGTTGATACAGTGCTAGGGTATGTTGATTTGCCTAAAGATATTCGGCCGAGTTTGATCACGCTGTATTTCGAGGCTCCAGATGATCCGGGGCATTCCACTGGCCCCGATGCACCGCAGGTTACATCTGCGGTTGCTCGGATTGATAACATGATGGGACGCCTCTTGGCAGGGTTGAAGCAGAGGAGAGTTTTGGATGATGTGACGGTCATCATGGTAGGGGATCATGGGATGGTGGCAGATTGTGAGGACAAGATGATATTCCTCGAAGACATCATGATGAGTCCGGGGGTTAACATCCCTCTGGACTGGGTTATTTCTTACAGTCCTGTTCTTGCCATCCGGCCCCCAGCTGATGTGGATGTGGTAGGTTTGCATAGGACCATCTCTCGTGTGCTTGCATCAGGTAATGTGAAGAATGCTGAGTTTCTGCAGGTTTATTTGAAAGAGCAACTGCCGCCACGACTTCATTATTCAGAGAGCCCCAGGATTCCTCCCATTATTGGGCTGGTAGGGGAGGGTTACACCCTGGCATCTTCCAGGACTGTGAAGATGACATGTGGAGGTAACCATGGATATGACAATATGTATCTCTCCATGAGGACAATTTTCATAGCGGCAGGTCCTCAGTTTGCAAAAGGTAGACGAATTCCGTCATTTGTGAATGTTGAATTGTATCAGCTGATTACAACCATTCTTGGTCTCAATCCTGCGGCCAACAACGCAACTTCCAGTTTTGCTCAAACGGTCCTCCTCCCTCATAAGTAGGATTAACACAGCCTTTACGCATTCTTTGTCTTCAGGGGATAGTTGTTCACCTCGTCTATTTAACAATTGATTCTTTAACAGAGAGCATCGAGTATTGTAATATGTATATATATAGCTCGATGGTAACATATAGACAGAAAATCTATACATTGTACACAGTTGTCATCCATCTCTTGAATAAAGGGGGCTAATTTGATACGTCAGTTGTTAGCATGAGCATAATTGAGATGCAGGGCTAGTTTCTGGCATTTACACAGTGATTTTTGGTTTTCCTTTTTTCTGAGTTCATGGCTATCACCAAGTCCAGACTAAGGTAGCATGTGCATGTTCCTTCTTCCGCCAACTCATCTCTACTTGCAAGATTGTTGTTTTGAAGTTCCAATATCCTAATCAAATCGCCCTTCTGTGTAAAGCTCACTCCAGGGTCATCCAAGGCTCATGCAAGCACTGTGTGGGCAAACTTTTGGTAATTGGTAAATACTATCAGATCAAGTTATGTACTATATGGCATCTTCTTTCGTTAGTCAAGACTGCTTCCATCTCCTTGATTAATAGTGAATCTTAGAGCGGACTTTAACAGTGGCTACGATTGTACAGAAAACTTTTCATGGGATAGCTCTGAGATGTGGCTGTTCTAACATTGCAGTTTTTGAAACTTGCAACAAGTTGAGGAACAATTGAAGGGCCATCCCCTAAGATATCATATTCATCACATAAGATATCCTGATCCTGGTTAGGTAAATGTCTTTTGCATCGTCCATTACCTATTTCAATATGCATTGACTAAGCTTGAGATTAGTATTCCCCAACACATGTTGCTTATTCCAAGAGTTATCGAGTAACCTGCCGTTGCGTCTCATGTGTAATCATAACGATAGATTCTGCTCTTCACGGATTCATGATTCAGAGTAGGTGCCCAGAACGCCATCAAAATTTGTTGGAACTCATCAAATGCAAATCTCACAATACAGTGTCTCGTTTCCCAAATCTTTCCAAGAGCTTGAAATCCCACAGCAATTCCTTGTTATGGTGACAGTGTCATTTTCAATTGCTGTATTTTACAACGGATTACCTTGTTCACCAGGGCATTGAGAAATTGACAAAGAGACCAGACTTCTAAAGGCCCCCGACAGACTGGCCATCCTGCCGCAAAGAAACAGCAAAGAAATTCCAAGAAGAGTCTCTCATCGTCACTCCGGCCTGCGAACCTTCAAGAGTTCGATGTCGAAGATGAGAGTGCCAAGAGTGTCGCCCTCCCCATTCGCCAGCCTTGTCTGATTGAAGATGGTGGTGTATAATCTCTGCCTGTCGAAGTAATCCGGTGGGATGGGCCCTTGTTGTTTGTTCTGGTATCCTTGCGATGGCGGGATGACCACACGCCTTACACCACCTTCTTTCATACTCCTTACCGCAGCATCCATGCCCCCAATGACGCTGCCATCTCCAACAATAAACACATATGGCTCCGGGTTTCCAAATACATCCTTATGGTCATATGTCGAGTCGAACCTCCACCCTTGCTTGGCTGCCAACCTGCCGTAGTAATGAATCTCCACCCGGTCACCCGTTACAGGTAACCCACCCGAGCCCTCTCGAATGTCCAGTGCCTTCACTCCACCGGAGCCATCCAGCTCGTAGAATTTGGGTCTCGATGCTTGGGGTTGGGACTGGGTTTGTTCTGCTGCAATTCCATCTCCTGCAGCTGATGATGTGAGAGCCAGAAGCAGTGTGGATTGGAGAAGTGCCACTCGCCGTGTAGGGTTTGGTGATGGGGTTTCTGTTTGGTTGGTGTGTAGCGAGCATTTGATGGCTGCTGAGGGCCGGGATACTGCGTGGTGAGGATTCGAGCCATGGCTGGTTCGGAGGTGTCTATAAATTGAGAGGGAGGAAAGGGAGGAGAGGGGGGAGATTGAGACTGCCATTGCTTCCATAGAAATTCTGAAGATTTCTCTAGCGTTGCCTTTGGTCTACTTTTCTTCAAGCTAAATGATTCACCCGGAAATGCAATTCGGAGGAATCGCCCCCACAAAACTAACTCCTATCGCCTACCTAATTTCACTTCCGAATCTCAATCAAAGTGAATGAGGGAGGCCGCCATTGCTACCATACAATTCTCAAGCTCTCTCTCTCTCTCTGTCTCTCTCGTTTGTCTTTTGTCCATTTCACCCAGAAATCCACTTCGGAGGAGTCGCCCCGCAAGCCAATTCACTTTGTATCGGCCACCTACTGCCTCTTCCGACTTTCAAGAGAAGTGATTTTACCGAGAAATCCACTTCAGAGGAGTCGCCCCCAAACCCTATTACTTCTATCGGGGCCACTTAATTCCTGTTCCGAATCTCAGTAGAAGTGAAAGAGGGATGCCGCCATTGCTACCATACAACTCTCAAGCTCTCTCTCCTTTGTCTTTTGTCCATTTCACCCAGAAATGCACTTCGGAGGAGTCGCCCCAAAAACATATTCATTTCTATCGGGCCACTTAAGTCCTCTTCCCGAATCTTAGTATAAGCGAAAGAGGTGTACCGCCATTGCTACCATACAAATATCAAGCTCTTAATTTTGGAGGAGCGCCACAGGTCGACTTCTATGGGCCTAACTCTTTCGAATGTCAACCTCCAGATTCAACATGTGGGTAAGTAAGCAAGGGAGATGTATGATCCTACCGATCACTTCGGAACAGATTGCTGAACAGAAGTTGCTGATGAGTTTCTGTCTCGAAATATTCGAACACGTTGGATATTTTCACAGGCACCTGCTTTCCTTCATTCGGTTTTCAATTCTCATTCCCTATTCAGATTCTTCAATATAACAGGTAGGATGCACAGAATTGCGTCCTAAGGTACAAACACTCCTCTCCTTCATTCATCACCGAATGTTCATTCCTTCTCAACCATCAACAGAATGTCGTATTGAAATGTTTTTTACCCACAGAAAAAAATGTTTTTTACATTGTAGATTCATAACCATTGAGTGATGATCTTGCCAGACAAGAGATCAAAAGCTCAATGCTATGAATCTACAATGTAAAAAGTCAATAATCATACGAGAAAAATCACAAGATATGCAGATATTACCGTACAAAGAATTAAGCTCTCTTATTTCAATTGTGGTATATTCAAAGGACGTTACACCATAATCCCCTCCAGCTGAAACCGGTCTTTTCCAGTACACAGCCAATACCTACTACACCAAAAATGCTTCTCCAATTACATCTGTTTCTATGTCCAGCTCCATCTCTTTTTACTTTTCGAATCCAACTATTCTGCTCTGTGATTCCACGTCAATAAGTTTCCAAATTCCTCCGACGTGAATGAAACTGAGGAGGATCCCCCTTTTCTGAATAATGCCTGTGGAAACTGCGTAACATGCCCCCAGCTCTGCTCTGTTTGTACACTAATTCAATCGCCTAAATACATGCCGTGACATTTTTTCATATTAACAAAAAACTGTCTCGACTGTCATATTATGGCTGCCAACCCAATGGTGCCAAGCTCTTTATGTTCGCTGTGCAGTCCTCGCTCTGGAAACTGCCCCGGCACTGAGCGATCTGTCAATGCATTTCCATTATATTGTAAGTTCCGAACTTGAATTAAGCAACCGAGTTTCCATCCTTTACATTGTCTTTTCTTCCAATATTGAGCTTCTCAAGAAGGATGCAAGAATTCTTTATCCAACTTGAGGAAAAAACATTCCGAAATCTAAACGCCTGCTGCAACAGAGGTGCACATACTTGTCACATTGGTGATAACGTTTGTATTTTTCTGAGGCTTGAGAGCCTTCAACTGGTCCCCACCAGCAGAAAGCAGGAAGGATTTGATATGTTGCCGCTGCTCCTTGGCACTCGCAGTTTTCTGCAAAGCGGCTTCAAAGGCAGACAAAGTATCTGGTGTGATTGACGGGAGGGCTAGTAGGACCTGCGAAGTATAGCAAGTTGAAACGTAAGCCGGCAATCAATAGCAAAAATTTAGGAAGCTGAAAAACTTGCACATCATTCACCCTGAAGGATCATAATTTCTTTGCAGCCTTCAAGTCATCTTTGACCCTAATTTAAGCACAAAGTAACACATGCTAATGAGGACATTAGTATGATCCAACTGCCATCATTGCAAAGCCGGTCATCAGAACCTGCCCGCTCAACCTCTGAAATTTTTCTAAGGTTTAGGATGAAACACAGTGCCTGATATTTACTCGCTGTTATACCCAACTGGTGATGGAAAACTCCTGGACACCGCATATTATCATTTGATGCATTCCAAGCCAAAGGTACCCTTCAGTGTCCTGACTTTGGTTGAAAAATATAACAGGTTGAACAAACAAATTACCTGGCGAGGTGTTGCACTTCGAGTACCAAGCCGCAGGTATATGTCTCGAAGCAGGCCTACAAGCTCGGCCTGGGCAGATGCATTAGACTCTAATGTCAACCCCCGAATCGCAGCACTAAACATATCCTTTCCTACCACCTCTTGCAATTGAGAGTCACCAGCTAAAGCTGCCACATTCACAACTGCTGCACAGAAAATAATGGCCTTATGAACAGCATCACTGTCAGGCCACTCCAGGGCATCTATGCCCACATGAAGAGCAGCTTGAGCAGCTTCTCCATGTTGCATAATGAATCTGCAAGAATCAACAGGTAACCCGTATAAGAACAGCAAAGAAACCTTCATAATGTTATTGTTGTCAAAACTATGAACTGTTTATGCAGCCGATATGCAAGGTATACCGATGGCACCCGACATGGGGTCCTGGGTGCTGTGATTGTTATACATTAAAACTTTGGCTAGTCTAGTAGCAAGTCAACCTGGAAATCGCCTGCTAGCAGAGTCAATAATGAACTTACCCAATCAAACTACCAGCAATATTGAACTGTTGAACCATGACATCCATTCCACCATCCCCTTGATTTTGGTCAATTTGGGAGCCGCGGTTGAGTGCTGGACTTGCCGCAGAAGAAAGCAGATGACATGTCTCCCTTGTCAAATCCCGTAAGAGCTTATCTTTCATGACTTCGGACTTGATCTGTTGGGGGGAGCTTGAATTACCTAAGCCTGTTGCGCTTCCACCACCCCAAATGCTTGGACCTTTGACTGACCCTTCTTGGAGAAGATTCCTCCATGCTGGTGTAAGAACACGGTGACAATGGATCAAAACTGGTGGTAGGAGCTGTCCCAACCACATGTCCCACAAAACAACTGGACAGACTTTTACTATAGGTATCACCACCAAGTGGAGGACTTGACGAATGTGGTGAAGCTCCATGTGTTCAATATTCTCTAGCAAGGCAGTTGCCAGAGCCCCAGCACGACCATCTGAGTTATCAAAGAAGCGGTCCCCTGTGCGAACAGCAGCAAGACCCAATATGTTGTACCTGAAAGCAGATGGCATGTCATATGTAAGCCAAGGGTTAGTAAGAATTTCGGAAACTGGAACTTTGTCAGATGGACTCCCAAAAACTCTACAATTAGACAATTTGTAGTTACATCCTTGGTAACAATGACCAACCACATGCATTCACAACAGCAATTACCAAAACAAACAGAGCTTGTCTGTGAAATACATGCATAGAATACAAAAATGCACTGGAACATACAAAGCCGTATTCTGGAGCCCCTAAAATGCAACAAGACCAATTTGCTAACACATACCCAGAATCACGGACACCTTTTAACCATGTCCGGATCTCTTTCACACCATTCTCTTCTACGCTGCTTCCAAAGTCAGATCTCGAATCACCCATTGCAGAAGCTCCTGAAGCTCCTCGTACTGTTGCCAGTTCCCCAAGCAGTGCAGCCTGCTCAGCTTCACCCATTTCCAAAGCTCCTTTTACTCGTGGTGGTAAGCTCATTAACACTGATGGAGACCATAGAGCATGCATACACCTCAGCAACTGCACAAACACAGTAACTATCAGCGCAGAGAAACAGGCGTACATGATACAGAAAATAAGAAGCTTCTGATTTCCAGGTCAGCTGACAGTATATTGTCACAATCACAGCAGTAGAGCAGGGATCCAAACAGAAGCCCAATTACCTTAAGAAGTGGCGGCACCATCCAGGCCAGATGCAACACCATAGCATTTACACCAGAATGTGCCGCTGCAGCATCCATATCTACATTCTGTTCAGGAGCTGAAGATGCTTTTCCAGGATTCGTACACCTCCGCAGAGCTCTTTCAAAGAACGTGATTGTATGATACATTGACCATATTTCCTCATGAGACTGAGGATTGCTCAAGTCTTGGCTAAGCAACTGAACAAGACTTCCTGGACTGGAAAGATTTTTTTCTTGCCAAGCAGGTTGAATCCATTGCTCCCGCAATGGCCCAAAAAGCCACTCCAACACTTGACTCTGTTGATCAACCCTGCAATTCATAGTCACACTATATCACACGTTTCACAAGAAAATCAAGACCCAGCTTCAAGAGAAAAAACAATTTGATAAATTGCCTGTGAAATTTAGCTACTTTCTGTGTACAACTTCAAAGATGGTCATACACAATGATTCTCAGTACTAATCTTCTTTGAGAACTTAACCAAACACTGGTTATAAGGTGTGAAAGGTATATGGCAAAACTACCAACAAGAAGTCATCTACTCCAACAACTGCAGCTGAAGGAGACTTACCCTGCAGCTGAACCCACAATGAGCAGTGCTTCACCGAGAAGGTTAATTTCAGACCGCACCATGAGTCCTTGTTCATGGAATGTTGTCATTGTTGCCGCAATACCCTGTACAACCAGTGCAAGTTCAAATTTTCAGACATACGTAAGCAAGTGCCAACTACAAATGGAGGAACAGTAAATAGGAGAGCCAGTAACCTGTTCAGCTGAAGCAACAAGCATAGAATACCACGCACCTCCATATGTGGAAGCATAGCTATATCGCCTGCCCTTGCTAATCTTAAGAAAGATGTACAAACTTGGAGTCGGGCTCGCATACTGTCTTTCACATTGTCCCCATAATCCTGTCACTTGCAAAGTCCACCAAGTCAGACCTATTCTGCTCTCAAATACATGAAACACTCGGTAGAACAAAGAGGACACCACATTGAATATATGATCCGCTGACAACTGAAATGCACACAATTCTTCAAGATCAATGCTGATCAGAATAGCCCTTTGGTTCCTCACATAAAAAGAACTCACTTAAGCCCTCCTCACTTGATCTTCTGTTGACCTCTATTAAGATGCCATTTTGTCTCACACTATTTGGCATTCAACAAAGTCAAAAAGGATAAAATGCACTCACTCTAGAAACAGGCAAAGATGTGAGAAGTTTGAATAGCTTCTCCACTACAAGGGGGATAGCAGCTGGCGAGTGCTTGAAGTATGGGCCAATAGCATCAAAGTGGCGAGTGTGCAGCTCAACAAGCACTGGTCCCTTCCATTCCACCATTAACAATCGTTGCAAGATACCTGGAGAGAAGAAATCAATCAGGAATATTCAAATTTACGAGATGTGTCGAATAAAGACAAGCGAACACTATAATAAAAGAGCGTAGAAAATGCTTACTCCATAATAAATGTAAGGTCAAGCACTAACAACCTCAACTGTACCTTCAAGAATGGTTCCCAGATCATTTGGTGAAGCTGTGGGGATCAGTGCAGCAGCCAATAGTCGGTCTGGTATGCCATTCATGATGTTTTCCAGATACATTTGAGTGGTTTCAAGAGTAGTCACCTCCTGTAAAAATGACACGGAAAGATTGAATGAGGATAGCACCAGATTATATGGATTGCTATGTACTGACTTAAAAGCCAACTTTAACAAAAGAAATTGACAATGTGTTGTGGCTACAAACCAATTCCTACAGCCATATACTATGAGTCGATCAGCTTGAACCTAGTTAGTAGCTTCAAAGTAATGACAGTCACTTGCAAATCAGATGGATTGTTCTTATACTTTGCTTGAGACTGTTTCGGAGGTGGGACTGCTGAAAGCCATCTGCAGGCGCTCAGCAACTTTGGTAGCTGCTAGAATAGGCTGTTGAGTGGCAATATGCCGAACAAGTTCTACCTGCAAGTATGTGCCAGATATACAAAGAACTTAGGATGTGATTGACCTAAGATTTACTTTACAAATGTATCTTTTAAGGTCAATCCTGAAAACTTGACAAAAAGTGATGAACTGGTAAAAAACAGATGCATAGGAAACGCCAAGACTTCAAATATGGCTGAAGACATTAACAAATGAGACAAATGATTTTCATAGTCAGATGTTGTACAAGTCGACTGCGAAACTGGCTGAAGTCACTAGCACTAGAAAATTCTTGAGCCCAGGTTTCATTCTCAGCTAAGCCATCTCCTCCATCCTTGATCAACAGCCGCTGAAATGCAATATCCAGTAGCACAGCACAAAAGTCCTGGGGAATAATCACTGCATGGCTCCGTTTCTCCTTCTCCTTCTCAGTCAGTCCTTGAAGGTCAGTGGTAGACATGGCCAGGGTTGACTCACGTAGCAACGTCTAAATAGACAACAGCCATAACATTTAGATTAGCACTCAGAATGCCAGATGATCTCAATTGAGAGCACTAAAAGTTATCCCTCATAGGACATTACCTATCGTATCTACTAATCAAGATAGTTGGATATGGATTGAAGAATCATAAAAACTGAATTATCCTGATGCTGCTTCAAATTATTAATTTATCAATTACCAGCAGTTTGAGGGCATCAGCAGATAGAAACTTTATAGAATTGGCATACCGTCCAGAGTGGTAAAGCCAGAGAATGCAGTGCAAGCTTGGGGTGTTGTAGGAAGCACAGCATCTGTAAGGGGAAAGCAGCACAATTTGAGTCAGAGCTTTTGCAGCTCAGGCTTCCAAAACACCTCTGAATCAGGAAATATTAATTGGAATATATGCCCACCAGTAGACCAACCTCACAACATAAGAGATCATAATCTGGAATCACAAGACCACAAACTTTGTATGCAGTGGCGTGGGATTTAACAAGACTTGAAATACTAACTACTGGTCGAGTCCATTGTAAAGCAGCTGACCTGATGGAGGTACACAGTGACTTTAGACTCATCTCGTGCCACACAATGCAGGTTTTGAGAGCCCAATGCCACCATGGCCTCACAAAGGCATTCACCAAACTCAACACTTCCCTCATCTTCCTCCTCAAGGTTGGAAGAAGCACGTTGATGAAGCTCAGTGAAGTATGCTTTTGAAGCATTGCACAGGGTTTCAAAAACAGTCTCCATGGCAACATCATATTGTGCTGCGGTCTCATCAAGGGGCCTTCGCCTACAATATGAAATAGCAAGGTTATGTTCTGAACTTGTCCCAGAAGTTATTCGCAAATATCACAATTTTGCAACTCATGAAGTTAGTATATACCCAGTTTACTTCAAAGATGTTCAATACCTAGCTGCCAGCAGTTTGAAGACCTCACAAGCACTTGAACGAAATTCTGTAGCATTCAATAAGAATCCACACCTGCAGTCAACAAAGTCAACACATGTTAAATCAATGGAACATGTGTCAACATTGCCAAGGAAGCCAAAATGCTAGAAAACCTCCTTCAATAAAGTCAGCATTTACAGACAGAAGAATTACCATCACTAGTTCCATAAGAAGTCCGTTGATCTGTAGATAGTTGCCATGTACTATCCTATAATCACAAGCTTAGGCTGGTTTTGAGTTCTAATACATGCTTGTAAAGAACCGTGAATGCAGTGAAATTTCCAGTGGACCAAAAGGCACAAAACAGCACTTGAAATGGGGGCACTTTGACTCAGCAACCAGAGGGACTCACGCTTGAATGAGGCCAAAATTGGCCATAAGTGTCACAGGAGCCCACTCTGAATATGCTACAACAGCATTCAAAGCCGCAGTTACAGCTGCTGCATGTTGAGTAGCAGACTCCAGCTGATTCTGCTTCACAGCTGTCATTGCTGCTCCAAAGTGCTGATCTAAAAGCTGGCAAAACGCAGTATGTAAATACAAGAAAAATGATAAACTCCAGAATAATGACTGAATAATGCAGATGAAATTTTGTCACCCACAAAAAGCCAAAGAGTTGCATGTTCAGATAAAGAGAAATATATTGAGTGTGCCATGGCCTGTGAAATCACATCAAACACTACACAGTCTACTGCTGAAAGATTCTATTCATACCACATACTATCAAAAAATACCAAGAATGTGAAAAATTCATCACTGCCATCTCTCATGGAGTCCAGAATGGAGATATAGACCTTATATAGAAATGGAAGAGTCTTAGGTAAAGTTTGAGAAAGACCCTGAAGCAGCTCCCTGCGACGATCCCCTGGATGAAGGCAACAAGAACACATAAGAACCTAAGGTCAAACCTAAGGAACTGTTTCATGAGATACCAGTACAGGAAATATAATTGATTTCTTTTTGTTGAGGTTCAAGTTGCAGTTCCCAGCTGCTCCAGAACTTATAATCACAAATGTATTTGCTCATGCCATCTATCTTGCAGAAAGAAGGTTCAGAAGTGCACACCTTCCAGGTCTTCATTGTGGACAGTGACATCCTCAGGTAGCCATCGGAAAAACATCGCAACCAATTCTGCCTGCCAAATTTTGAGGTCAGGTACAACATGTGACCACTATCATATTCAGTGATGATGATGATACAAGCACGTTACCCACTTCACAAACAGCAATGTTCTGGGACATTACACCATCCTACTTGAAACTCAGAAATTTCTTAATCTGTATGAGAAATACATGAAGTGGGCTCGTCTCGCCAAGGTTGAACAAAGCAGGCAGCAGGTCCCCCCACATTGGTAATCCTTCCCTTCTGGCAACCTGTTCCACATTAACAAAGCTTAGGTCAAAGAGAGCTTAATAAAGAAGGCATCCAATTCCAGACCAAAGTGGAAATACCTTAAATCCCTATGTGACCCCAGCAATAACAAAATGACTCCCCTCAACAATGTATGCAACAGATACACTTACTGGAAGAAAGTCTCAGAATTATGCCCTATTGATGTCTTATCCTCCTGAGTGGAAAAATGTGAAATAGCTAACATTTCAGACAACGAAGTTTGGTGAATAGCTGAGGACTACTGTACTACTCTCACTATTTTGACGTATATCTTAATTCTATAGAACATTCACTCACTCACCTCCGCCATGAGAGCTGCCACCTGACTCTTAAGTACCCATGGCTCATTTGGCCTTGCACTTTCTTGCAGCAAGTCACAAGCCATGGATGCCATCTGACGCCTCTCATCAACAGTTAGATCTTCCCAACGCATCCTTATCATGTGCTGTGCAATTAAATATCCAAACAAGCATAGGGTTACATGATTAAAAGCTGAACATTATGAATACATCAATACTTGTTCAACATGCTCAAATACACACTCAAGTCATGGTTCCTATCACAATTAGCAACAGAACACACACTCCATTATATTGATATGGAAAATTTCCAGACTTGGAACCTCACTAACATGACCATAGTTCATTCCCTGCAAGATTGAGTGATGTCCGATTCCGGTTTCCAATGCAGTCAATCAAACACAAATCAAGAATTCAGGGACTTACTTGCAACAACTTCAGACCAACTAGCCGAACTTCAGATGTTCGATCAGATCTGACCAAAGCAAACGCAACAGTAGCCAAAATGTGCACCTCCCCTGCTTTCAGCTGCACAAAGCGGACCACAAGAGCAAATTTAGCTACGTGGTTTAGGATTTCCTTTCCAAATTTCTTCACTGAGGAAACCCATTGCTATCAACACGCAGAATGTCCACAAACAAACCGCCAAGAAATCAATCATTAGAAAGAATATATTGCTTCTTGAAGAGCACCACCACAATCAGCATCTCTAACATATAATTCTACAGTGACCATCAACATATTTCCGAAGACATGAGTTCTTTGATAACCTAACAATGCCTGCATCTATTCTCGAAGATTCCGCTGAACTTCTAGGTCTACTCTATCTGCTACTAATTCCACAAGCACCCCAACTCCACAGACATTCCATCACAACCGAGCTTGTCCATAACTAATCCCCTCAGAGTGCCCACACTACACCACTAAGTCATCACAAAGGCTAAAACAATGCTCTATTTCCAGTCAACTTCTGAACATGTAGCCCTCCCATGACCACACTCTGTTTCTCCCCCATGCACCATGGGCCATCATAAATCTTCATAAACATACTCAGTCATAAATCATAAATAGATCATGAACATTCTCAGTCACAAATCATAAGCCATACATCATACATGCGCAATCATAAATCTCCATAGTCCATATGTGATAAGTGATAAGTCATCAAACATACATGTGCAGCCATAAATTTCCATAGTCCACTGACACCTAAGAGGAAAATCTATTGTCATCAGTGCCCTAACTCCAGAGACATTCCATCACCTCTGAGCATGTCCAAAATCCATCACCTCAGAGTGCCCACACTACACCACTAAGTCATCACAAGGCTAAGACAATGCCATGTGTCCAGTCAAGTCTGTACATGTAGCCCTCCCGTGGTACACACACTCTGTTTCTCGCCATGCATCATATGTAATCATAAATCTCCATAAACATACTCAGTCATAAATCATAAGTCAATAGAACTTTAAAAAAAAAACATACATGTGCAATCATAAATCTCCCCCGTCCATTGAAACCTAAAAAGGAAATTTATTGCCATCAGGTGATCTGTAATTTGGAAATAAGGTAGGTGACACGTGGATCACAGCTCCGGTGTAGACACAATGTAGAGCCAGGACCAGATTACTGGCGTGCTTGCCGAATTCGGCTACCACAGATCGGTGTCTCACAACACAAACTTAAGTTACTTCAAATTGAAACTTACAGATTCAAGATATGCAGTGGCCTGTTGCCGGGCCTCCGTGGAAGACTGCCAATCCAGGGCCGCCAATACGGCTTGCCCTGCAGCCTCCACTTGCATTGCCGCCCCTGCGTCCGCCATCCCTCCTCCTCACCTTCAATCTAAACTCCTCTTGCTATTCACAGACTATTTCCCACACCATCTCCCTTCCACACGCGCCCCACACACACACACACACCCACCACCACCACAACAACAACAACAATTCTTCTCAACCTCAGCCTCTCCAGCTCTCCATCTCAAACTCTCCTTCCTCACTCAATCCTCTCTCTTCCTCGCTTGTTTCCCTAATCCGATGTATTCTTTTCCGAAGCTCCTGCACCGAAATTTGCGAGATCCAGGTAGAGATGGCGAATTGCTGTGCAGCTGTGATCACCCGATGGATGAAATGGAGAATACAATGTGTTTCTTGTTTTGAAGGAGGAGGAGAAGAGTTTTCTTCAAGTTTTCTTTCGTTCTTTCTCTCTCTCTCTCTCTCTCTCTCTCTTTCTTTCTAGGGTCTTGTACCCGGCTGGCTGGCTGGGTTGCTTTGCTACCTGCCTACCTGCCTGCCACCCCTCGGCTATCTACCTATCTAGTATTCGAATGCAGGTAGGTAGGTATGTAGGTAGGTAGGTAGGGCTTGTGACTTGTTTGCCAAGTGACCACCATGATTTAAGGAAGGATTTGGAGCAGTCGGTTGGTGGTCGCACACCTTTATTTAGGTAACTGTTTTTTCAAAGTGGAAGTGGAAGAGGTCCAGTTTTCTTATCCACACTTTTTCAAACACACATATACGTCAATAGGGTAACCTTAGGTTATTACTCGGCCTATTAAAGTTAGTTTGTTACATGCCATGCCATAGTTTGTATGTATGCCATGCCCACATTAGGGCCAGTCACTCGGCTCCTCCTTGGCAAAAGCAAGAGTCCTCCCTCTTGATAGGGCACGTTCATCTCTTTCCGAAACTTGAGGCCGGTTCACACGGATCCCAGGTCTGAAGTCTCAAATCACTCGAGGTCAATCCACGAAATCTCAACCATTGAGAGCATGGAAGTTGGGACTTACCACTTCACACCGGGTCCCAAGTCCTACATGGCAACACTTTTTAAAGGTGGGGCTTTCGACTTGTGTCAAGCAAAAAGCTAGACCCGGCTCTCAACACAAGTTGTGTGAGTTTCTTTTGCATAAAATAGTCGAGATCTGACTCTAATGAATATAAATCATATTGTATTGGTTTCTTGAGGCTCAAAAGTTGGCATTTGGCCTCCATGTTGGGACATGTTAGTATGAGAGGGACTTGTTACTTGGAACCCCATGTGAATTGGCCCTTGTTGCTATTAGTAAGGACTTTTTGTCCTACTCACAATAACCTCACCAGATTTAACATAGTACAGTTTCGCATGTTCACTTCATTGCATGTAAGACAAAAACTCCCTTCAAGATGGAAACTCTCCCATTGTTGTGGGTCAATTGTTGGTCCTAGTGTGGGCATGCTATTAGGCTCTCTCTCTCTCTCTCTCTCTCTCTTCTAAAGTTGGTGAAGAGCCCTACTCCCATGTTTCTTCTCTTCTATCCACTTCATATTCACGTTGAAATTACAATTAGTCCGAGATTTGATATTATGTATTTTTATATTTGATATTATTTTATTCTTATTTTTATGGAATTAAAATGCACACAATTGAGACATTTTCCATGATCTAGGAATAGGTTTTTTTAGGCATCTCATAATGTCATGAGATCATTGTAATCCTTATTTGGCTATACTTTCATGTGTCCCGTGAGTGGAGACAAAAAAAGTGATGTAGAGATGTCACCCTAAACCCTAAACCCTTCCCTCCCTCCCTCTCCAAGCATCCTCCATTTCTTTCCCCATTCATCTTTCCTTGTATTTCTCTTCCCTCTATCTTTTCTTTTTCTTTTTCTTTTTCCCTACCGTGTGCTAATTCCTTGGGTCTTCCTTTGACCTCATAAATATCATGTTCAAATAAGCTTTGGTAAGCTCCAAGCTTATGAATATGTGTCTCAAAGAAGAAGCAGAGACATGCAAGAAGCAATGAATTAAAAGTAAATAAAATGAAATCACTACACTTATTATGATATTAGTATCACTTACTATTCGGAATTATGTTGTGCAATAACTTTAAACTATAGATCTCATTTTTTACCAAGGAGGGTCAAATTGGTTGTTTGGACACTATAGAACATTAATATCTTTACTTGGCAAAATTTACACAAACAATAAAATGCTAAAGCAATGCATGCCTCTGAATAGTAAGTGACAATGAATACCATAAATGGTATAGTGAACATGAGAAACATCCTTTCTATCGAATTTGAACAATCACGCTTGTTCAAAAGGCCACACACATGACTTAATAGATCCACACACCAACTCTTCTAGCCCTAGCCCTATTCCTAGTTATCATACTCCTAAATTCCCCTTGCTCTCATATTATTAATACTATTATTGCTTTTGACCTACCCACACTAATTGGTAATGACCCCAAAATGAAACAAGGCTCACATACTCTAAGCATGCAAATGCTTCACATGGTCTTTTTTTCCTTTTTCTTTTCCAATGGGAAAATATACCATGGTGATGGCAATCACCTTGGAGTAAGTTACATTCTTGACATTTTTTGACAATTATGGAGAGTGTGGAGGAATTTGCATGTCTTTCCCTATCCTTCTTTGATGCACTCTACGACTAAAAGGGCAAGATTTTAGGTACCTCCTTATTACTTATCTTATGATCAAGGTTACTACACTAATGCCCCCTTCCCACATGACTTTAGTTAAGACTAAAAGTTGATTCTAACAACATGGTCTTCACATCATCGACATTGTTTAGTGGCAAGCCTAGTTGACAAATGATGTGGGAGGGAGCTTTACCCGGTTTTTAGGAAATACTTTGGGTCTTAGCTAAAGCCAGGTGGGAAGGGGGCATAAACATGTTATTTAGTCGAATACGGTATTGTATGTCAGTATGATAACTTTTTGGATGACACTTCTCATGGATTAGTGAACGAATATTGTCATGAAGGATGGATGAGTTCATGCGTTGCCTAAAACCCTACCTTCTTTTGTCAGCAACTTGTGATGAAATATTGTCATGGATGATCGAGATTGGGATGAAAAATCACATGGTAAGTGCCTGTAATTACAACATTGTATATCTATAATCCCCCCCCCCCAAAAAAAAATTTTACAAGGAATGACAAATAATGTTTGGGTTAACATTTAGTGTTGGTGGCACTACACCGTGGTTTACAATTAGGATTGGTGACACCAACTATCATATTTAGTGTAGGTATCCATCTCACATCATTTGTTTCCTGCCAATCACATTCAAATCTGACATCCCATAATTGAAGTAATTTAGCAACTCCACTGGCAGTCATTTGAGGATTAAGGACCAAGTTCCATGTGCCAGTCCCAGTCCGTTTTTTTCAAAATAAATGGGTGGGCCGGTGAAAAGAGGGTGGTGCCATGTGCCCATCATTCTCACCCAAGGACCGGTACCCCCCATGGATGGGTGTCCCACATTTTGTGTTGTGCAAGAACGGGTGCCAAAGGACCGGCGGTCCTAACGGTCACAAAAAGGACATGTGCCGGCTAGAAAGCTCCGGTGACCGGATCGGCTGGTCACCTAGGGTACACCCTTGGATACTAAAGGCCATTTTGTTCTTCTAGTCCCTTCTTTTGAGGAGTACTCCTAGGGAACGTGTATTTTATGATGTTTTTAGAATCTAGATCTTAAATATATATCTAGATATATATATATTTCACATAATTTGGAATTCATTTAATAAATATATGGAGTTTGATGTGCAAATCAAATATGAAAAATTAAATGATGACGACCTTCATTGCCGGTGACCTTCATAAAGTGTCATGTCTTATCACTCACCAAATTTAGTTAGAAAGTAGGAAATCGGAAAAAACCAGCACCCCACATAGAAGTACCCCTTGTCGTGTAAACTAAGATCGTTAAACACAACAAATCGAGTGTCGTCATCAACATTAATTAGCAAAATAAACATAGCAAACTAATATGCTAAACAACCACCTCTTTAAGATGAGGGTTTCTCTCTCCAAGCTCAAGAAACTAAGAAGTCTCCTTACAAAGCTTAAGAAACTCTAAAATTCACACACAAGAGTCAAGCTATCTCTCACTCCATAAAGGGAGAATCCAAGAGTGCAAGTGATGGAGAAAGAATGGAAAGGCTTTACTCATGATCTACTACACCATAGCCATAAGATAGCAACAACAAGCTCTCTCTCTCTCAAAACATACTCACAAGACTTGACTTGACAACAATGGCAAGTCAAGATGTCTTCCTCTCCACATAACCCCAATCCTATGTGAATTTCATCCATGGAGTGGATGAACAACTAACTAGGACTCCCAATGGAGTCCATAATCCATCCAAACACACATGGACTCCTAATGGAATCCATTTACTCTTAATTTGACGTGACTTAGTCCCCGATGTCACCTCACGTGACAGTTGTCGTGTAAACTAAGATCGTTAAACACAACAGATCGAGTGTCGTCATCAACATCAATTAGCAAAATAAACATAGCAAACTAATATGCTAAACAACCACCTTTTCAAGTGCCCCCCCTAGCAGATAAGGAGCCCCTCCAATCAGCTAGGAACAAACACACTCATCGGTAGAGATGTGGAACATGATGAAGTTGTTGCTACATCTGTATATATCCATATTGGGTAGTGGTAATCTAAGGAATTAGACTCATGGTTGAGGAAGTAACCCAAGAACTGTAGGTTGGGTGCAATGTGAGCCCCATCCTTAATCGCCTTCAACAATTTATGTTGAATTCTTTGATTACTCTCCCAATGTGATTTTCAATCCCATAAAACTTCCGACCAACTAGATAACAACTTCACCACTAAGACATGTGACAAACATCCACAAAGTCCTCAATCATGACCATTAACAGCCATGAAGTCGGAGGCTTTCCGACAATGAGGACAAACCCAATTGCCAAAAGGAAGAGTAAAAAAAAGAGGTATCAAACATGTCATGTGCCATCCACGTTGACAATGGTCGCACAATAACATTGTTGCAGTTTCTTTCTTCTCTCCACACACATTACAAGGCAGACCCTGTGGTATAACCACCAACTCGGGATGCACAGAGCCGTCAATGGGAAGGTGACATGGAGCACAATTCTTTGAATGCTCACGACATTCCCGTCCATCCTTGCCTTCAAGCAATAATATACCACTTGGTAACACATCTTTTACCCGCAAAATTGTGCGCCCAGCCTTGACATCCAATGTCGTAGGCGCCCCCCGTTGCAAGTAAACATAATCCCCCTTGGAAAATCTACGAACTTGAGGTCGATAAGCTCCACTGCGGATCCGGACATACCGTAATGTATCACGATGTTGAGCTATATTTAAGTTCTCCATGGCCATAGGCATGGCCTTTTGAAAGAACTCTGCTCGGTCATGAAGACATTGAGCCCAAACATCTGGATCATCCAAGTTTACCACAGAAGCCAATTTCTCTCGCACAGAGTTAGGTAAAATTGGTTCCCGTCTATACAAGAGTTGGTAAGGACTATAAGATGCCAAAGATACTTGCCTGCTGAAACGGTAACCCATTGCTATCCATGGTAACATCAAGTCCTAATCGCGATGGTTGCCATGAAGCAACCCATACTTCCGCAAACCGCGCTTGACAGCCTGAACAACTCATTCAGCTAAGCCATCTGCCTCAGGGTGATCTCTGGAGGTTGTTCGATGATCAATCAAAGCCTTGGTACACAAAGCCTTGAAAGATCCAAGAAATTCTCTCCCTTGATCCGTCAACACCTCTGCAGGTGCTCCAAACCGTGCCAAAACTCGATCAAGAAATGCCATAGCTGCCAATTCTGAGGAATTTTAAGGAAGAGCCACGAGTTCAATCCACTTACTAAAATGCTCCACCATCACAAGTACATACTTTGCCCCGCGTGGAGTGATAGTAAGCGGTACGGTAAAATCCAAAGACCAATGATATCCCAAGCCCATAATAGGTAAAGGCTGAAGTTGAGGTGATAAAGTATTAAAACTTGACCTGACCCGGTCACATACTTCACACCGGGAAACATAAGTGGCAACCTGTTGATACATACCAGTCCACCAATATTGATTGCGCAACATAGAGTGTGTCCTTCGCACTCCAAAATGTCCAAGCTCCTCGTGCACTTGCCGCACTAAAGAAGCTCTTTGATATGGCCTTGGAACGATGCACCTCGTTCCGTTTGGCCACACACGAAATAACAAGCCGTTTGCCCAACGAAACCTTGTTATTCGATGACTAACTCTATCTCGCTCCATAGCAGATAGTCCGAGAAGAAATATCCCTTGTTGAAGTTTGTGCAAGACCGTCTGGTCTTCCCACACATCACTAACAACGAGAGATTTATCAATATCCTCATTTTGTTGTTCCATAAGGATCTCAGCAGCCAATCCCGACATCATTGTGAGATATGTGGCAACATGCCAACCTGACACTGCCTCACGATCATAATTTCCATGCCACCTGGCTCCAGTTAAATCCTCATCTGAAGGGCTTGGATTGCGAGACAATCCGTCTGAATCCAAGTTGGCAATTCCTGCTCGGTGGACAATTTCAAAGTCATATTCTTGAAGTAACAATGCCCACCTAGCAAGTTTCCCGGTGAATTTATCTGATTCCATAAGCCATTTTAAAGGCTGATGATCAGTCACCAAAGTAAATTTTTGCTCATACAAATAAGGTCGAAAATGTGCAATGGCCCAGACGGCCGCCAAGGCCTTGCCTTCATAAGAAGAATAATTAGATTCAACACTATTATTGCTTCTAGATACATAAGCCACCACATATTCCTTTCCCTCTACATCTTTCTGTGTCAATACCGCTCCCAATCCCACTGCACTCCAATCCGTGTGCAATTGAAAAGCTCTAGACACATCCGGGCGTCGAAGTACTAGCGCTGAACCGAGCCTCTGCTTCAATGTATCAAATGCTTATTGTTGTTCCCGACTCCAAATCCATGGTTGGTTTTTACACGTGAGAATGGTGAGAGGTTTGGCAATCAAACTAAATTTTTTGACAAACCTTCTATAATAATTTGCCAATCCTAGAAATGTCCGAAGTCGTGGTACATCACTAGGTGCGGGAATTTTGTGCAAAACATCCACCTTCGCCTGTTGCACACCAAGACCGCCAGGAACAATCATGTGGCCTAAATAGGGCAATTGATCATGGAAAAACTTACATTTGTCATGATATAAACAGAGTCCCCACAGTTGTAGTTGTTCAAATACCGCTTGCAAATGTCTCACATGATCATGTGGACTATTACTAAAGATGATAACATCATCAATGTAACATCTAGCAAACGGCAAACCAGCCAATAATTGGTCCATCACCCGCTGAAATTCAGCTGGTGCATTCTTGAGACCAAATGGCAAAAATTTCCAATGATAAAGTTGATCCTTGCCATCTTTATCAATTTCCCAAAATGCGGTCTTCACCCGATTACCCAACAACAAAGGTAATTGATGATAACCAAACCTTAAATCCAGAGTGCTGAAGATTCTAGCAAATCCCAGTGCATCAGACAACTCCTCTGGCATCGGCATTGGATATCGATCCGACTTGGTCTTGCGGTTGACTGGACGATAATCACCACACATCTGTTTTTCCGTCTAGTTGCCAAAGATATCTTTCTTTGAAGGCATAACCATGGCACAAGCATACTCTCCATTGGAGAGTTCAATCAATTCCGCTGCCAATAATTCTTGACATCGAGTTTGAACACCCAACCTTTCAGATGTACTAAGTCTGTACGGCCGTCTAAAAATAGGATGGTCGTCCTCGAGTTGAATACGAACATGTTTACCTTTATATCTTTCAAGATCATAAAGACTAAAGGCAAAACAATTACGGTAAGAGCGAATAAATGCCCGTACCTTTCGTGCTTCGGCACCAGTAAGTTTTGGCCCCACTTCAATTGGCCAATCGTCAAACTCCGTGGTTTCCTTCTTCATAGAAGGATTGCCACTTGGTGCCAGCACGGCTTGTGATTGCTAGTCCGTGGACAGAGCAACACCTTTGCCCCCATCATCTGCACTTGAATCCAGATGCGTATCTTCTCTACTACAATCAGTTTGTGTAGCTAAATAGCTACCCACATATGAAGTGTCACCAAGAAATAGAAGTGAAAACATTTTATGTGCCTTCAACTTTCCAAAATCTTAGGCCAAAACCGTAAGAACACGTTGGGCTCGAAGCTCTTCCGCAACATATTGTTTCAAAGAAAATAATTCCTCGGTGTCATTGACCTCTATGTGATCTTTGAATTGCGGCTCCATTGTCCCCTGACCATTGTTCTCTGCCCTCATAGGAAGCAATTGGTCATCCATACGTTGTTGAGCAGCAAGACAAATTCCAATTATCTACACAATGCTATTGAAATTCATAGCTTGTCCCAATAGGAAACGTCTCTGACCTTCCTGAAGCCCATGAGCAGCCGTGGTGCCTGTAGGAAAACCCATGGCGCGTTCCCACTCATCTGCCGTAGACTCATCATGAGTTTGGCATTTTGAATCCCAAACCATGTCTGGTCCACGATATCGAAATGCAAAAGACCGTGGATATGTCACAAAAGTAGGTAGTGCACCTCTCGGAATTCCCACCTTGTTAATTAATGCAAATGACAAGGTGTCATCCTTGGTAACTACCAAGGAAACACGATGATCATCTAAAATGTCATCCACCTTGCGATTCATAAGGAGGGGAATGCGGGCGATCGCCGCTGAAAGCACCTGAGGTAATACCAAATTGGTCCAAAACCAACGAGGCCAATGTGTAAAGGATCCCAAGGATGCAGCATCCATAAATGTTAAAGTACCCAAAATTTGGTTAATGTACTCACCATCCTTCACCACTTTGTGTTGTGTATCACCCAGTAATCACACATTTTCAAAAATATACCCTGGCGGAATTGATTGGTGGATAAACCACCATTGTGTGAATCGCATTAAATCCGCGAACAAACTAGACCTAGGATCATCCAAACTCTGGCCAGTTCCTGCCTGTGAATGGCCTTGACAAGGCCATTCTGCAATAATTAAATCCACGTGGCCCAATCTTCTCAAATCCTCATCACTAATCATAGTGACATCGTGAGGAAGTTGACCACAACATCCAAGAATGGCAGAGGCTGACAATTATGCAGGGTACCTCAACAACAATTGTTGGATGTGGTTTCGGACGGCTCTGTTGGATGCATATCCATTATCCACATGAATATATAGCCTAACTGTAATCCCAGCCTCCAACACTGCCGCCAATCCTGTGCCAATGCCCCCAAAGATTTCCACAAGGACAATACCTTCAGGTGGTGGTTGCCAACAAATGGGTTGAGCAAAAGAAAATGACGATGACGTTGGAGGTGTCTCTCCAAGCCCCAAATCCGCTACAATGTGTCGACAATGGTCAGATAACTCCTTAGGAGTACGCCATGGTGGAGGTGGATCCTTGAAATGTCGAGCAGAAATTTGTAAAGATAGCAAAATTTGTTGTTCTGCTGCATTACAAGAGTAGTCCAATGTTTCCTCCAACAAAACTGGAGCACAAGGCAAATCGGCAACTAAACCGCTACAACCAAACATTGCCTCCGCAACCATAGTCATAGAAGTAGCTGCAAATGCTACAGGTATAAATACCTTCCTGCCATCACCAGAAGACCATCCCGGTCTAATCCATGCCTTTTCAGTCCAATTATCCAAACCAAAGCCAAGTGGATAAAAAGCTTGTTGACCAACAAATATATCATAGCTGGTAGCATTAGTAACAACACACTTCATTGACAAATGAGTGTAGGTAGGTCCTGCCCCCACATTAAAAATCAAACGTAGAGGTGCCTTGGTGTAACTTGTTGCAAGTTCAGTGCCCCCTATTGAAGTCATAATTGTGAATGGACAAGGATCTAAGTTTGTTGGCATCAATCCAAGACTGTCAGCAAATCCTTTGCCAATCATAACCGGTTGAGCACCGGAATCCATCATAAATCTCAGTGGTGTAGTACGAATAGCAGGAATATCCGCGCGTGAAACGACAAACAAAGATTTATCGTTCATCAGCCGTACAACTCCAGGTTGTAAATTATGTCGTTCGCGAGCAGGCCTTGCAGAAATATCTGCAAGATATGCCGCTCCCGTTGCATAATTCGAAAATGACGTGTCCACTGCTGAAATTGTTGATGGCGGAATATCAGTGTGCTTACCAAAAGCAATGATCGCCGCATCCGCAAGGCTCGCTTGCAAATTGGCTAAGTCCTCCACCTCCTCAGCTATAGGTACGTCAACAACAGCTTGGGATACTTGAAGGGATGGCAAATCCGCCTTACCTTCTAACATTCTCCCAGCTAAATGGAAAACTCCAGTAGGCTTGAAATCCGGAGCCATCAATTCCGAACCCGAGAAAATTGGCATATGGAGAATTTTATATGCCAATGCTTGCGTAACATCATTCGAGATGGAATCCCCATCTCTCAAAGGTACACGGTTTTTAGCCCCAACAACAGTGGTGTCTACCAATCCAAATGAGAGAGGTAAACGTGCTTGACCAACTTGATCCGCTGATCCGGCATGGCGAGGATGTGACACCTCGTTGCTACTACCACTTGTAGAAGCCACCACATCTGCCAATGTTTGTGATCGAGTAGAAGCCGCATCCACCACCTCTCCAGACGCCCCAAACATATACATGTCCGAATCCGAGGTGCCACCACCCGATGTGGCTCAGAAATTTGAGCAAAACATGCAAAAGATTTGAGCTTTTATTCAAGCTCTGCCACCTTAGCCTCGAGACTCTGCTCCATTGGAGATTTGCCAGTGACATAACTGGCAGGCCGCATCTCAGGATGAAGTTGGAAACAATGATCCACATCGTGATTAGTGCCACCACAATGGTTACATTTCAATTGTCTCTTCTTAGAATTGTCCCCTGTCTTTACTGGTTCTATCTTTTGTTTTAATTTTCCCAAAGGCTGGGTTTTCTTCTTCTTAGGACAATTGGGATCATTCTTCGAATGACCAGCTTCTCCACAACCCCAACAATGCAAAATCTTTTGCTCCTTAATGAGTTGAGTCTCAGCTAAACTACTAGTAGTTGTGACAATTCTTTTTGATTTCGTTCTCTGTCATCCAGGATACCATGTCTGTGGCATCGTGTTGACAGAGAGCCCGATCACATCTCTCAACCATGGCAAACGCTTGTGCAAGCGTAGCTCTGCCTTCGTAGTCAAGGATAATCCGAGGTGATGCCAACTCAAGTAGCCGCTTGTCAATCTTAGACAAAAAGATTTTGATAAGCTGACTCTCAGCAAAAACACCTCCCGACTCAACAACAAATCGTGCGAGTCGCGTATACATGGTCCGTGGAGTGTCATCTTTCTCTCGGCGGAAATCATGAATGCGTTGCATCTGGTCTCACCGAAATCCACCATACTTCACCTCCAAATGTGCGACAAATTCAGCAAGAGGATTAAATGGAGGTCGTGGACCAACAACCGTCAATGCTGCCTGTGTAGCACGTACCATCCGTGAAAGGGTAGCCGTGCTACTGCCAGCCACTATTGGCCCAAGTGCCAATTCTTTGTCTTTTGACTCCTCCGATGGTTCCTCCTCCTTTAAGGTGGGTGGAGCTAAGGTGGCAACTGCCCCATCTTTCAGGGCTGAAATAAGCTCAACCCGGGCCTCCCAATACTGCTCCACCTCCCGAAGTTGTCGTTGATAACCCTCTGTCCAGCGTTCATAAGTTTGGAGTGCCTCATACTCCAAATGTTGAGGCAGGAGTTCAAAGGCATATCAATCATTGAAATTGGAAGACCTTTGACGTTTCTCCTTAATCCAGGTACGAAACCGGAATTTCCAATCGAGCAAGGAAATGCCCCCAGCTTGACCTGGAAACCGATCACGCACTGAACCGTGGTGATCGTCCTCCATTTCGTCGAACGTGCCGACACTCCAAATCCGAAGCCTACTAGTAGTGTCCAACACCGAAATAGGCTCAAAAGCCTCGTTGGTATCTACCTCTGGCTCAAGATTTGTGGTATGCACGTCCTCCAAATAATCTGGTGATGGAGATCGATAATATCGGCTCCTAGTTTGCACCATAAAATAATCACTTGAGTACCTGCAACTATCTACAAGGTAATGGCAACCTGCACCTATTGCGGGCTATCTAAATGGCAATCCCTTGCCAAATGCCAAGTGTTTATTTATGCCCCCAGAATTCTAAAATTGTGCAAAGGTTTCGAGATTGGTAATTAAAATTAAAAAAATCAGCATTGAAAATGCTAATTTCCAAGGTGATTATGGACTCCAATCAACAAACTAATTGCACCAATGGACTTCTAGGAAGATTCCACACAAATTAGGCTCAAATTTCACTCTGTTCGGAGTTAATTTGCTCCCAAAAACAAAAATCAGCGTTGAAATTAATAATTTCAGCAATGATTTCGAATTCCAATAAACAATCCAATTACACCATTGGATTCCTTGGCAAATTTCACACAAGATAGGCTCAAATTTCACTCCAATCGGAGCTAGTATGCCCCCAAATTTGAACCTCAAAGTTTGTGAGAATTAAATGCCAAGTTTGAAAGGTGAAAGTAAAAATGTAAAAATGTAAATAAAAATAAACTAAAATAAAAACAAAAACAAATAAAAAGAAGGGGAAGGCTTACCTGGCCTGGCTGGCGCCCGGCCGGCCGGCCCGGTTTGCTGCCTGGAGCTCCGGGAGCTCCAGGAGGGTCCGGTGAGCTCCGGATCCGTCCGGAGCTCAAAAAAATTAAAAACAAATCGGATTTTTTTTTGAGTTTGTTTTAAAAGAAAAAAAATTAAACTTTGCTTCCACAATTTGCAAGCAAGAAAGATGTGACTTGAGATTCCATTTGGTCTCAAGATTCAACCAACAATTCAAGAAAACACAAAGAGACACCAAAAGAGAAATGTGGAGATTTTTTTCAAAATCTTCTTGAGGGTTGCAAGGAATTGCAAACTAAGCTTTCATACACTTATATCACTCATTTGTTCCCACTACTAGGCCATTCTAGCTCAGAAATACAACCAAAAATGAAAAATAAGCCTATTGTTGTCAAGTATGAGGGTTTCTCTCTCCAAGCTCAAGAAACTAAGAAGTCTCCTTACAAAGCTTAAGAAACTCTAAAATTCACACACAAGAGTCAAGCTATCTCTCACTCCACAAAGGGAGAATCCAAGAGTGCAAGTGATGGAGAAAGAATGCAAAGGCTTTACTCATGATCTACTACACCATAGCCATAAGATAGCAACAACAAGCTCTCTCTCTCTCAAAACACACTCACAAGACTTGACTTGACAACAATGGCAAGTCAAGATGCCTTCCTCTCCACATAACCCCAATCCTATGTGGATTTCATCAATGGAGTGGATGAACAACTAACTAGGACTCCCAATGGAGTCCATAATCCATCCAAACACACGTGGATGGTCGCAGGGCTTGTCACACACCTCATGGGTGATGGTACTTGAAGATGTGGTTGTTTAGCATATTAGTTTGCTATGTTTATTTTGCTAATTGATGTTGATGACTACACTCGATCTGTTGTGTTTAACGATCTTAGTTTACACGACAATATACTTAACTACTAGTTGGAGGTGGCCTCAACTCATAGTAGTATCTAGTATATAAGCTCTAAGGTTGGGTGGAACATGCCTCTTGAATCTCATAATTTTTTGAGATACGTGACATCATGTTACAATTTATAGTGGGGCATCATGTGTACGATATCAAATGTAACGTCGATCATATCACGAAGGCAACATCCTATTGTTTATATTTGTCATGCTTATATCATGCAAGACAAGACACATCGGCAAGATTCACTATGGTTATTATGCACAGTCCTAGATCAATAGATACCCCTTTTGGAAACCTACATGGGTTGGTTTAGCTACATTGAATGCCTCTACGATCCACATTGATGATATTGAGGTGTGGGCCTCCAACTAACTTGAAATGCTTCCAAAGGCTGAACCGTACAACTTCTTGAGTCAAAGCACGTTCAATTTAATGTCTTCCAACGAGTGTGCGAGGGTCACATTCATCACACATAAAAGTGTGTGGGATATGTGGTAAAAAAAATAAAAATAAAAAAACAAAACAATCTCTAGATGAGACATGAATGGTATTGTTGAAGTGTATACAGTATGATATGTATGGTAAGTTGGAAATGAGTTACATTACACATATCTAAGGCACATACATGCAACTAGGTTTGAGTAAATGTAGTCTTATCCAAATAAATTATGGACATAATGATACAATCGTATACATGTTGTTTATTAATGGTCTTGTGATAGAAATGTAAAAACCAACATATGATGTGGAGTACATCTCTTTGTTGCATGTACGATGAAAACAACACATCTAGCATGGTGTTTTGATCACATTCCTTCTTAAAGTATGTACCTCGTTGCCATCTCTCAAATAACCTAGTTTGCAATGCTCACGTTTCCAAAACACAAACGTAACACTCTCATCAAATTTATTTTTTCTGAAATTTTTTTTGTGTAACATTTTATGAGTTCTAGTTACGCTCAATGATTGTTACTACATGACAAAGCTCCATGTTCACTCACAATCATGTCCAAAATTTCATATGAAGACAGAATCAAAGTTTTGACAATTTCATAGATAACTACCCAAATTGATCAGGTTCTATAGTTGCTGGATTTGTGATCACTTTACACATGTCTTCCGGCAGTCATCCAAGTTAAGATAGGTGGGTGTTATTTGATTATTTTTCTTGATCGGATACCTGTGTTATATTTGATTGGTATGTGGTTAGGCGAGGATCAAAGAACAAACACCATAAAAAGAACACATATTTAAAAGAGTTTGGACTACATTTTCAGTTTTTATTAACTACTCCAAACTCAACAGTAAACACAATTGGGAGGATCTACATATTGGATCAAGGAATCATCAAACATGCACTTCTAATAGCCTTCAGTAAATTAGGAGAGGTTTGGTTTTCAATCCGATTATTGTTGATACTCCATCATAGATTTGCTAATGCAGCACATGTTTTGTTGTGTAAATCTAATGGGAAGAAGTTGGAGAACATGGAAAACAAACTAAATAACACACACTTAACTTAAATGTATACACACATGTTCATATTTATAAAGATGATTGGTCATTTAAGGAATCAACAAACAAGTAGTTTTGATAACCACAACTAAATCAAGGGAGGTATGATTTCTTAGTTGATTTTTGTTGATGCTTCATCGTAGATATGCTAACAAACTTCATTGTGTGAATCTAATCGGTAGAAGTTGGAGAACATGAAAAACAAACCCAACAATGCCCACATACCTTAAATGTATACACACATGTTCACATCCATAAAGATGATGGGTCGTTTAAGGTATCAACTAACAAGCACTTTTGATAACCATAACTAAATCAAGGGAGGTATGATTCCTACATGATTTTTGGATGATGTTTCATCGTAGATATGCTAACAAGTTTCGCTGTGTGAATCTAATCGGTAGAAGTTGGAGAACATGAAAACGAACCAAACAATACCCACATACCTTATATACACAGTTCATATGTATTTGAATTGCAAAGTACAAGGTTCAAGGCATAAATAAATACTTGATTAATATATTAACTTATAATCTGCTTAGCAACTACAAACTCATAATCTCCTACAACTCTAACATTAAACATTACTGCTATCAAATATATTGCAAGTGAAACTTGAGTCATCTCAGTGCACAAAGATGGACCTCCGCTATGAAGATCTTGAAGATGGAATCAATGATAGTCTTGGAATCACTACTTTTGTGATTGATATGGGACTCTAACATGCTGCTTTCTGACTGGAGGCTCTACTAAGGTTACTCTTTTCTGTGGGAGCTATAAACAGAGCAGACCTACAAGCATGATGAACCTACAAATTTCTACATTTGTAGATATATAGAGTCTTGTGAAGAGTTTTCAGCAGAGGATTGAAGCTGGTTTGCTCCGAGGTGATGAAAATCACCACAAAGAGGCATTCAAATAAATGTTTCTTTTCAGTGTGGGATGATCACAGCTACCAAAACTGGACGAGATCGGCCTACAACCAAGGTGAAGCATTTACTACGAGAAAATGTGGTGTTTGGAGATTTATCACCAAGAGTTGACATCGGATTCTTCGTAGAGGGATGAACTGCTCTAATGTGACCACGATCACATGGATGTGCTCTAATAATGTTACTGTTTTCTGTGGGAGCTGTCAACAGACAAGATCTATAAGCATGATAATGAACCTCCAACATTTGTAGATACAGTCATGTATGTAGTTCTAGGGTTTAGGGTTTAAGGTTGATAATGTTACTTGTCTATGGGATCTCACAGATACCAAAACTGGACGAGATCGGCCTACAAGCAAGGTGAAGCATTTACTATGAATAGATGTGATGTTTGGAGATTTATCACCATGAGTTGACATCAGATTCTTTGTAGAAGGATGAGCTGCTCTAATGTGACAATGATCACATCTATGTGCTACAATAATGTTACTGTTTTCTGTGGGAGCCGTCAACAGACAGATAGACAACCATCATTAACCTCCGAATTTTGTAAAGACTTCTAGGCGTAGGGTTTAAGGTCAAATAATGTTACTTTTCTGTGTGAGATCAGAGCTACCAAAGCTGGACAAGATCGATCTGCAAGCAAGGTGAAGCCACTGTTATAAGTAGAATCTGTGATGTTTGGAGAGTTATCACCCAAGAATTGACTTCAGATTCTTTGTAGAAGGATGAGCTGCTCTAATGTGACAACGATCCCATGGATGTGCTCCAATAATGTTACTGTTTTCTGTGGGAGCTGTCAACAGGAAAGACCTACCAGGATAATAAACCTCCGAATCAAACTCTAGGTACAGTTGGCATGTGTAAAGAAAGTTCTATGGTTTAGGGTTTTAGGCTAATAATGTTACTTCTTTGTGTGAGATCACAGCTACAAGAGCTGGAGAAGCTCGGTCTAACTTACAAGCAAGGTGATTCAAGCTGTTGTATTAAGTAGATCTGACGTTTGGAGCTTCATCAGCAAGAAATTCATCCACTTGCTTAGAGTTGGAAATCACATCCGGTCTCAACCTCAGCTGGCTGAGTCAGTTTGATCAGCTGGCAACGAGAATCTGAGGTCGGCAGCCGATCGCGAGCGAGCAAACTAAAACTTGATACGATGATCGTCGTCATTTGCACCACCATGGTCATCGGATTCTTCACAGGCGTAAGGTCCAATTCCTGCCAAATTCCATCGTTGTTGAAAGGCATCCAGGGGGAGGTCGACCTGCGGTAGCACACGACGATAGTTGTCCTTCCTTCCGGACAAATCGACCGCCGGAAACTGGGTTTCATACAACTTGAGGTAAGTATACGGAACTCTAAACCCACCAAATTCATGGCTAAATGCCCCACATCTTCCATTGTTTCTCTTCACAAAAGATTTCTTCACCAAGTGATCTTGGGCTTATGGTTCCACCAGAAACCCACTAACCCAAAAACCTAAATGCCACCAAATTCATGACTAACTGCTGCTATATCTGCCATTGTAACTTACTCCGCACAAGATTACTTGACCGAGTGATCCTGGGCTTATGATTCCACCAGAAACCCACTTACCCAACAATCCAAAATCCACCAAATTCAGCTAAATGCTACATCTGCGATTGAACTTAGTCCCGCACAAGATTTCTGACCCAGAGATCACGGGCTTTTGATTTCCACCTAAAACCCGCCAAATTCACTGCTTAATTGCTACATTTCGCAGTGTTACTCTGCACAAGATTAATTGAGCGCTGGGCTTATGCTTCCTCCAGAAATCCACTAACCCAAAACTCAAAACGCACCAAATTCATAATGTCTTCAGCCTCGGAACTTCTCGATACACATCATCTCTACATCAAAAAAATCTTTGAGATCAATTGGAAACAGATGTAATTTAACCGGTGGCAGTGCTTTCAAGCTTCAACGAGGGATCTACAACCTGCCAAAAGCTGGCGTACAGTCAGGAATATTTTTGAAGCCAACTGTAGCTCCTGCTAGGCTGCTACCGATCAGGGAGATTCTTCCGGAACCTCAATTTCCGACACCGTCCACGCATACATGAGATCGTGCATCAAAGAATAAGGGCGGACGTCAAAGAACTTTCCCCACGAACTTTTTGAGGGAGGAATATTCGGGCAGGGGCAGCCGCCCCACAGATTTTCTGGACCCGACCGAAAACTGCTGCCCGCGGCCCGCCCGAATTCGAAAAAATTATTGTCCTTGCATTCTTGAAGGCCACGTATCCACAAATCCCATATTGAGTGCACTTCATTTTTAAAGTTCCAAATCCAATATATATGTTCACTTCCATTGATTAAGTAAGCGATTGATTGGATTTCATTGACAAAGTGAAACTGCCAATAAAGCATGTAATTAACTTGGAAGTTAAAAATATTGCAAAATCCTCATTAGCATTGAGGTTATAATTTTTGTGACTTACCATTGAAAGGGTCTTTTTCATTCTAAAATGAAACTAAAATGAATAATTTTTTTATATTTTATATTTTATAGTTAATACCTTATATTATCACAAATATTTCATACGCATTTAAACTAGTTAAGTGTGATTGAATGCAACTAAGTCTAATAAATTATGATTAATCCTGATTAATTCTAATTAATCCCAATTAAATCAGAAAGAGTGCTAACCAAAATAATTAAGCCTAATTAATTATAAAATGTACTTACTGGAATTAATCACAATTTAATAGTATTGACTCCAGTAAATATAATTTAAAATTAATTAGGCTTAATTATTTTGGTAAGCATATTTTTCTGATTTAATTCGGCTTCATTAGGATTAATCAGAATTAATTAGACTTAGTTACGTTCAATCACATTTAATTAATTTAAATGCATATTGTGAAGTTATTAACTAGACTATAATTTTTAACATGTAGAAAATAAATCATTAATTTTAGTTTTATTTTAGAATGAAAAAGACCCTTTCAATGGTAAGTCACAAAAATTATAACCTCAGTGCTAATGAGGATTTCATAATATTTTTAACTTCCAAGTTAATTACATGCTTTATTGGCAGTTTCACTTTGTGAATGAAATCCAATCAATCGCTTATTTACTCAATGGAAGTGAACATATATATTGGATTTGGGACCTTGAAAATGAAGTGCTCTCAATATGGGATTTGTGGATACGTGGCCTTCAAGAATGCAAGGACAATAGTTTTTTCGAAGTCGGACGGGCGGGTAGCAGTTTTCGGTCGGGTCCAGAAAATATGTTGGACGGTTGCCCCTGCCCGAACATTCCTCCCCCGAAAAGTTTGTGGGGGGGAACTTAACGTCCGCCAAGAATAAGTTAGCCACCACATTTGAAACGACAAAATTTGTTTATTTTTATAAGAACTACATCAAATATGATATTTGGTGTGATATGGTTTTTAATTACTATGGTAACTTTTTAGATGACACTTCTTATGAATAAGCGAACAAATCCTGTCATGAATGATGGATGAGATCATTCATTGGCCAAAACCCTACCTTCTCTTGTCAGCAACTTCTGATGAAATATTGTCATGGATGATTGAAATTTGGATGAAAAATCACTTGGTAAGTGACGGTAATTGCAACACCGTAAATCTATAATCCCCCAAATTGATTACAAGGAATGAAAAATAATGTTGGGTTAACATTTAGTGTTGGTTACACTATACTGTGGTTTACAATTAGTCTTGAGCAAGAAAATTAGAATTGGTGCCACTGAATTTCATAATTAGTGTACTACTGTGAATGTATGTACGATCATGATCGTGCAATATGCCTCAAAATCAGAGTCGGTAACACAATTGAAGTTTGGAAGGAAAAGTTTCAAGTTTTACTGATTGGAGTATGAGGGTGTTATTTTGTTATTTTTCTTAATTGAGCACTTATAATATTTGATTGGTGTATGGTTTGGTGAGGATCAAGGAATGAACATCATAAACACAGATGCTTGAAAAGATTGGACCACTCTTCAAATTTTTTTAACTACTCCACACTCAACAGTGAACAAAATTGGGAGGACCCATATATTCAATGAAGTGTCGTGTAAATAACGATTGTGTGTCACTACAGCTCGAGTACCAACCATATGAGCCCAAAATGAATGCTCATATTTGTTTTATGTTTAGAATTTATTTAGAATTGCATTTGGAGTGTTATTAAAAAAATCAAAAGTATAAAAAGAATGAGGCTTGGTGTGGTTTATATTTTAGGCCTTAAGCCTATTTTGTGTGGTTAATTAGGAGCTTAGTGACATTAGGGAGTGTTTTGGTTAAGTGAGTAGTGTTTGATGAAGCAAGAGGAAGGGCCTTGGATTTTAAAATGTTTGAATTAGAACATGTTCTTGTTGGTTTAGAGGGTGAGGATTTAGTGGATAGGATAAGGTCCTACTAAGTAGGAGAAGGTTAAGGGGTTTGTGGTGTTGGGTGCCCTCTCCTCCTCCTCATTTTTTTTTTCCCTCTCTTCTTCTTCTTCCTCTCTTCTCTTCTCTTTCTCTTCCCCTCCTCTCTAGGTTTTGCACTCTTAGAGTTAGACAAAAGGTGTGAATTAGTAAAGAGGGTATTAGGGGATTTAGTGTGATTAGGTAGGAATATTAGTAAGAGGGTCTCGTGGAGATTATTGAGGCCAAGTAGAGGATTAGTGTGGTTAATTAGGATTTGAATACTAAGCTGGGATAGTAAGGGTTTGCCGAGGCAGATTAAGGACGCAGCTGAAATATTAGCTGGGACAGTAAGGGTCTGCCGAGGCAGGTTAAGGAGGCGGCTGAAATATAAGCTGGAACAGTAAGGGTCTGCCGAGGCAGGTTAAGGAGGCAACTGAAATATAAGCTGGGACAATAAGGGTATGCCGAGGCAGATTAAGGAGGCAGCTGAAATATAAGCTGGGACAGTAAGGGTCTGTCGAGGCAAGTTAAGGAGGCAGCTGAAATATAAGCTGGGACAGTAAGGGTCTGCCGAGGAAGGTTAAGGAGGCAGCTGAAATATAAAGCCGGGATGGTGAAGCAGTTGCCGGGACATTTGGGGCCAAGGTGATATAAAGGAGGGAGCCGTGGTGCCACATTAGACTAAGGAATAGATAGTTAATTAGGTTGTCACTCAATATTAGTTTACATAATTAGTCGTTAGTAAGCTAGGAGAACAAGAAGTATTGGATGGTAGGATTAGCGGTGTTATGATTGGGATAATATAGAAGAGCGTTTGTCAACGCTTGTAATATTATCGTGGAATGGATTGGTGTGCACTGATTGATGGGAAATGTAATGGAGTCTCACGAATTTGGTAAAATGGAGTTATGGAAACATGAATATGATACCCATTCCCTCACCCGGACTAGGACGCTTAAGGGTGGGTGGTTTGGCCTCACAAACCACCACTAACAAATAACACTAAAACATAGCAAAGGCACACATACACAACACACCTTCACATGGCAAGAATGCCAAGCCAAGGAGGAGACTCCTCACCTAGGAGCATCTCCACAAAGCCAAGGGTTTCATCCATCCATATCCAAATGGATGAAATCCCTCCGAGTGCAGTGTGGTCACCGATGCCGCATACCGTGACAGAAGAAATCAACAACACACGCACTTCCAAAAATCACAACTAAACTAGGGAAGGTCCAATTTTCAATCCGATTTTTGTTGATGCTTCATCATAGATTTGCTAATGCAACACAAGTTTCGTTCCATAAATCTAATTGGTAGAAGTTGGAGAACATGAAAACAAAATGGAAATAAAACACACATACCTTATGTAAGTTACCTTACTACTCCCTCGGGTTTCGTGGTCTTACTTCTGATCAACTGGTTGAAGTTGAGGGGACATCACAGGCCACCAATTGAAACAAAGCTATGAATGTAGGCATCCATGAAATGCTCCAGGAATATTGTTGATGAGAGATTAAATTAGTCAGTGTAAAAGATATTAAAGTCCCCAACTGAAAGTTAAGGGAACATCAAGCCACCAATTGAAACTTTGAATTTATTAAGATTCTAAGTATGCATGCAATGCTCAAGGTACTCTGCTAATAAGCACCTTTGATGAACATCAGCAGTTTTTCAGCAGATTACATGTTGAAGTATATAAACTATGTGATCTATTCGCCATCATCAAACAAACAAGCAAACAAATAAAGGAAGAAAAACTCAACGCCGTCTCAAATAGCGAAGTTGGAGTTTGGAAACGACGAGCAATTTATACACTGATGTATCCATCAGAACATCTGGTTTTCATCTGCTATGATATTCTTCACTTTTTGGCAAATCCTCAACCTCTTGAGTTCTAGGAATTCATGCAGTTTGAATTGTCAATAATTTCATCGCAGTGCTCATGGGCAGGTCTAAATACTTTACTGCGATTCAGAAGTTGCCTGTGTTTTGAACTAGGTTCTAGATAAATCCACACAAAAACAGTGCTTATGACAGTATTCTTTGCATTGTCAAATACATGAACATTGCAAAACAAGCCGTTTTGGGAGAAGACAATGAGATGCAAACCTATAAAACATTGTGCTTGAAACACCACTCTAGATGTGCATTTTTCACAAATAACAATGAACTTGTAACAAAGGTATGCTTGCAAAAAGAAATGCACTCCGCATCTTAGGTTGATATCTGCACTTCTATCATAAAACAACCAATAAAATAACAAGTATGCAATTTCAAAAACATGTATAGTATACAACATGCGCAAGTCTAGATTTACTTAACAAGGTAAAGTGTGTCTAAAAGTAACATTGGCCTTCAAGCAACACCTATATTTCATCTTTAAATTGGCAACAAGTGAGTGCGCTTCGTGCATTGAGTAAGCCAAAGATAAAAGCCACTAATCATATGTGACATTGCACACAAAATAACACCACTTTGGCCATTCAAAGTGGTGGTGTGAGAAGGGTGTAAGAACAATTTAAGAAGAGTGCCAACTTTGGCCAACCACAATGGTTGATCTAAGATCTACCCGTTTAAGGAGGCGGTGTAAGAGGTGTTCTACAAAAGGTGAACAATACCCTCAATTTATAGAAGACTCTCACGTGCTAAAGCTGATGATATTGAGGAAAATTTCACCTAATAATCCAACATTAGTGGACCCTTCCTATGTGACACCAAAAGACCCAATGTTGTGGTACACTTCAACAACTTTGATGATTTATAGGGGTAACAAAAAAACCGTTTTTCAGAGCATGTTTCTATCAAAATTTACTAACCTAGGTGAATTTTCTTGAAATGTTACGAAAATGGTAAGAAACCAAAAGTCAGTAAAACCACTGGGGTTGTCACTATAAGACCACTTGCCTTACCTAGTTTTTGGTGCATTTGGCAGTGACTCAAAAAGGCTAATGGACTGGGAGAAAGTTGGGCCATTTTGCCCCACTGTCTTTCTACTGATAATGATGTGGTTGATTGTAACGTACCTTCGTAATCTTTCATGAAAACAATTATTTATTACATAAGCTCACCTCCCAACCTAGAGACACACCACAAAACATAATGTGTGTTCTCTTTTCCCCAAGCCATATTTATACATAGTATCTTTGAGATATTTTTAGAAGATTCAAGTCTTTCTATACATAGACTGAAGTCTCCTTGTCTATATTCTTAAATCACTTTTTCTTTTTCTTTTCATAGATAAGAATCATCCAACTTCTCGTTCTTCTCGTCCTTCGATTTCTCATTCATCCACGCTTCTTAGTCTTGACCGTTCATCCATGCAATTCATTTCCATCCTCAACAATACGTTTCCCAATTAGTCCATTATACTCTTCCCCTCTCAAATTAAGTCATTGTCCGCAATGACAAAATTTGGGTAAGTTTCCCTGAACTCATTTTCTAACTCCCATGATGCCTCATCTTCAAGATAATCTTTCCACTTAATAAGAAATCTCCTGAATGACCTATTCCTGAGGTGTTGCAAATCAACCTGTAAAATTCTTTCAGGTTCAGCCAACATCTCCCCCTCAGGAACTACTTGAGGTAAATCTGGAAGCACATAATCGGGGTCAGATACATATTTTCTTAACAGACTTACATGAAACACATTATGAATTTTCTAGTCCTTGGGTAAGTCTAACGCATATGTCTAACCAACTCTCTTAAGAATTTGAAACGGACCACAAAATCTAGGGGATAATTTTCTAGACCTTCCAAGTTTTAATCCAGAGCATTTAGGCGTGACTTTCAAAAATACTTTCTCCCCAACTTCAAACTCTCTTACACTCCTTCTTTGATCAGCATAGAATTTAGATCTCTCTTGCGCACCTTGCATACATTGCTTAGCACATTCCAATATACTATGCATTTCTTGAATCATTTGATTCAAACTTTCAATTTTAGAGTTAGGAGTTGCTAAAGAGATTGGAGTTCTACATTCTTGACCATATAAAGCATAAAATGGACTCATCCCTATGCTACTATGCTCTCGTTGATAATAAGAAAATTGTATCAAATACAACCACTTATCCCAAGACTGTTGTCTTTTACCAACATACATTCGAAGCATGTCTTCAAGACTCCTGTTGGTTCTCTCAGTCTGTCCATCTGTTTCTGGATGATATGCCGAACTCATACTAATCTTGGTGCCACATAATTTGAACAAAGATTTCCAAAATTCACTCACGAATTTTCTATCTCTATCACAAATTATCTCTCGCGGCAACCCATAATTCACAAATATCTCTTTGAGAAACAATTTAGCTACTCCCGAAGTTGTCACATTTGTAGGTGTAGGTATAAATCGAGCCACCTTAGTTAGTCTATCAACAACCACAAAAATGCTATCAAAGCCCTTGTGAGTCCTAAAAAGACCCACAATGAAATCCATAGAAATAGACTCCCACTTTCTATTAGGCATTGACAGTGGTTGTAACAACCCTGGATGTTTTACTTGCTCCACTTTGTTTGTTTGACACAACAAACACCTCTCGACATGATCTTTCACATTTCTTTTCAATCCTCGCCAAAAGTAATATTTTTTACTGCCGTGTATGTTTTCTGAAACCCTGGATGACCTGAGATAGGAATATTGTGATAATCATAGATAATAATTTTCCTATTATCTCTCACCTCAGGAACACAAATTCGAGACTTATAATATAGAATATCCGCATCCAAAGTATAGGCAGAGAACTTATCAATTTCCTCTTGAGTTCTAGATTCTTTCGACAAACTCTCAAAATGAATAGAGAAGAACACATCATCCCTATAACGTTCTTTGATTTTATCAAGTATAGTGTCTTTAACTAAAGACACTGCGTTTGAAAAGGGTCTACGTGACAAAGAATATGCTACAACATTTTCTTTTCCTTTCACGTATTGAATTTCAAAATTAAACTCTTGCATTAACTCCATCCACCGACTTTGTCTACGGTTTAGATTAGATTGGGTAGTCGAATATCGTAAGGACCGATGATATGTCTCTATCTTAAATACACTACCTAATAGGTGGTGACGCAAGACCTTTAATGCGTGAATTATCGCTAATAATTTTTTCTCATGGACGGGATAATTCAACTCTGCATTGTTAAGTTTTCTGGATTCATAAGCAATCACCCTGCCTTCTTGCATAAGGATAGCACCTATAGCCATATCACTAGCATTTGTGCATAAGACTAGCCCGCCTTTCAAAGGATTCATGATCCTCAAGACCGGGGCTTTTGTCAGAGCTTTCTTTAAAGCCTCAAAGCTTTCATGACAATCACGAGTCCAAGTGATTCTTTCATATTTGCCTTTCAACAAATCCGTCATGGGGGCTGCAATCTTGGCAAAAATTCCTTACATATTTCCGCATGTAAGTAGCCAACCCCAAAAAGTGTCTGACCTCAGTCTAATCCTTTGGCATGGGCCACCTAACCACCGTCTCGAACTTTTTAGGATCAACTGAGACACCTTCGTCAGACAACACATGTCCAAGGTATTCAATCTGGGTGCGGAAAAATTGACATTTGCTTCTCTTAGCATACAATTTATGTCTTCTCAAAACATCAAACACCTTCTCAAGGTGTTCTTTATGTTCCTCCTCATTTTTGGAAAACACTAATATGTCATCCATGAAAACAAGGGTGAAGACTCCCATAAATTCTCTGAATATGGTATTCATGAGATTCATAAATGTGGCAGGTGCATTGGTAAATCCAAAAGGCATAACCAAATATTCGTAGTGGCCAAAACGACTACGGAAAGCTATTTTTTCAATGTCACTCTCTTTGATTCTTATTTGATTATATCCAGTTTTCAAATCAATTTTTGAAAACATCTTAGCCTCACTCAATTGGTCCACCAATTCATCAAATATGGGCAATGGATATTTGTTTTTAATGGTAGACTTATTGAGACCTTTATAATCCACACATAGCCTCAAACTACCATCTTTTTTCTTTTGAAATAATACAGGAGCATCCCACGGAGATTTGCTAGGTCTAATGTAACTCTTCTTTAACAAATCTCTTAATTGAGTTTCCAACTCAATATTCTCTTTAAAAGAATGCCTATAAGGTGCCTTAGCTATCGGTGCCATACCAGGTACCAATTCAATAGCATGATCCACCTCTATTTGAGGTGGCATTCCTGGCAACTCATCAAGAAAAATATCCTGATAATTTGCAAGAAAATCCTCAACATTTATGGGTTCTTTGCAACTTGATTTCAACTCATTTGAAACCTTATGAATATCAATTGCAAAGACTTCTTGTTTCTTTCTTAGACACCTCTTCATTTGTGTAGCAGAAAGTAAAGGTATTTTAGGTAGAGCTCTCGTACCTTTGAGTGTGAAAGGTTTACCGTCGGAAAGTTTGCCATGAACCTCTCCATGTTTGCAAGCAATCCATGCGTCCACGTCATTGAGCCACGACATTCCCATAATGACGTCCTATTGACTTCCTGTCCAAACTTCAAAATTTGCAATGGTTTGTATTCCTTGCAATATGACAGGAACGTCCAACAATCGACAGTCAATCGGGTTTGACTCACCGTTGGGTAAGAAAACCTTACAAGGTTCGGTCTTAGTGACAGGAAATCCCAATTTTGATGCAAATTTAGACGACATCAAATTATGGATTGATCTTGAATCAATCAACATAGAAGTTGATTGAGTGCCAATTGACCCTTGAACTTGGAGCACCGTAGGTTCAATCGCTACCCGCTCCTCACATATTGCAGCTGAGATACGAACTATTTCTTTACCCTTAGACTCCATTGGCGGTTCCACCTCCATTGCCAACACTGCAGACTGCTTTGGACGTTTTTCCGCTGGTCGCAAACATTCTTTAGCCAAATGTCCTGGCTCATGACAATTATAGCACAATCCCTTCTTTCGGTGTTTTGCTTGATCTTTGTAGGTGAATTTATTGTTCGGTCGAACATTGCTTTGTCCCTCTGGATGTGAAAACTTTTGGGACTTCTTCCACTTCCCGAACTTCTTTTCTCTACTATGATCCTTACGGGAAACATCAAAAGAGAAATTCTTATCTTTCGCTAACTCAACATTTCTAGTCTCAAACGTTAAAGCCATACTATATGCTTTCCAAGCGTATAAGGCTTCAAAGCTTTGACATCAAACTTGATTGAGTTTTGAAGTCCCGTAACAAAAAAGATTTGTTTGTCTTTGTCAGACAAATCCGGAAAATATTCGACTAATTCGTCGAACCTATCGAACTAAATTGACAATGTCCTTTGTCTAAGGTCTTTCAAACGCTCTTTCATACTTTGGATATGGTCACGTGGTATAAAATGTTCTAAGAACAATTTCTTGAATTAGACCATGTTTCCACTGGATCTTTGTTGGCTTCCTCTCTGTCAGTTTTAACACGGGTCCACCAGAGGTCGGCTCGTTCTCTCAACAAAAAAGAAACTGCTCTCACTTTCTCCTTGTCTAAGAGTTCCCCCTCAAACAAGTTTTCTACCGTTCCTAAAAACAATAGAACTGCCTCAGGTTTAATGTTGGCTCCACCTGAAAATGTAGGTAGTTGCACGCTCTTCCGGATGTCGTGCAAGAGTGTGTTTTTACCTCTCTCAAATGTGTGGGATGGGTCAGTAGAAGAAGAAGAAGTAGAAGAAGAATGGATCTAGCTTTCTTTTTATTCTTTTCACAACCATGTGCATGTTTCTCCATAGCCATAGCGACGGCTTGGGAGATGGCATCGAGAACTTGTCTAGTCAAGGGCTCCGGGTCAGGAATCCCTCGGCTTTGAGATTGCTCAAGAGGAGCACTACCAAATGACACCATCGCGCTCAAGGAATTACAACACGGAAAGAAAAAAATGAAGAATCCCTAAGCACAGTGCTACACAATGCAATTCAACGAACACGACGTACCTTCGTAATCTTTCATGAAAACAATTATTAATTACATAAGCTCACCTCCCAACCTAGAGACACACCACAAAACATAATGTGTGTTCTCTTTTCCCCGAGCCATATTTAACAATATCCTCAACAATACGTTTCCCAATTAGTCTATTATATTGATGCTCCTCACTTGTTAATATTGTAACCTAATTTATGGAATGTTGAAAGTCGCAATTGGCCCCATTTCGGCAGTGGCGATTTCTTTGGAAAAATACACACTCCGCCTTCCTCTTCTTCTTACTTCTGGTAGCCAGGGTCTGGAGCTGCTTCCACCATTCCTTTTTCTCGTTGCTCCATTGTTGCTGGGTCTTCAAATGCTCTTCCTCCGTAACCCAGATTTTCATGTGAAGATGAGGAAGATTGCGATACGTTCCTTGGTTAACAATCATGTTCCTGTAAGAAATAGAATCCTCCCTACCAACCCATATGTACATACCAAGTTTTGTGAGTTAGAAACTCTTAGAGTCAGCCAACCAGCCAACAGGGACACAAAGCTTTTATGTCAATGTCATTCGCTCATTCAACTGTAGGAAATACCAGAAGTTATCCTCTTAACTCAACATCACTTTTGGTACAGAGTTGGTTATTTTGCATACGACATCTTCCATATTCAGTAATTTTGCAGTGCATGGTATATTTATGTCACTAGGGTAACATTTCTAATGACACTCATGAATAAGTTTACAGATACTGTCATCCCAGCTTACTTTTAGTGCATCCAAATGCCAATTATTGAAACAAACTTTGGTATATTCTGCACCCAACATTTCTGAAATGAAATATTGTCATGAATGATCAAAATTTGGATAAAAAGTCACTGAGTAAGTGTGACAGCAATTGCAACATTGTAAACCTATAATGCCCAAAACTTTTACAAGGAATGACAAATAATGTTAGGTTTACATTTAGAGTTGGTGCCACTTTACAAGCGGTTTACAATTTGTACTGAGCAAGACAGATAGAATTGGTGACACTAAATACTATATTTAATGTAGTGTGGAGGCTTCAACAAAGAAGATTCTATACTGGTTCATTCAGGGTCAAACTCATTTTGAAATACCAAGAGGTGCTAAACTGATTTTGGCCCTCAATGAAAGGAAATAGGGTGCTTATCATTCAAATTTAAACACTACATCCGAGGATGCACCACAAGTGAGAAGAAATTAATGGCATTAGAGATATTCTTTAATTCAACTAGACTTTTGGTAGGCTATAGTCAGCTGGCAAATGCACCAAAACTTGAACTGGAAACTTGGAAAGTGTGGCATGCAAAACAACCAACTCCTGACCAAAAGTCCGCTTAAAGTAAAAGATAACTCTATTGTATGCAAAACAATTTTATGGAAATTCATAGGGGGACTCCCGACCAAAAGTACCATTAAGTTAAAAGGTAACTCAATAACCAAAAGAAAGATGTTGCTAAATGAGAAACTCGCTCATCTTTCATCATGTTAAAATAATCAAAACAAGTTTGTCACATAATGTAATAGCATATGAGCATTTTTGACCGGTGAATCAGGTTATTCCTGAAGCTCCATTCTATATCTACTCTTCCTGTTTTACAGCACAGATTTTGAGTTGAAAGATGAGGACAAAAACAGGTAATGTATAGAAATTACACACAATTCAGCACAAAATTGAAGTTTATATATGAGGAAAAAACTGATAATGTACAGAAATTCCAAACACTGAGCTGTAAGTACCTTACAGCCTTCACAGCAACACTCCATAGTGCAAAAAGCTCCTCGTCGTCCATCTCGGACAATCTCTCAATATGTCGCGTTGGAGTGACAATGAAACCAGGCCGAGCTTTGGCATCAAGGTGACATTGCACATAAGGTTGGTCACTGAACTGAGGAAGCACACACTCCCGTGCCGTAATCACCGGCTGCGCCTCAGGATAGAGAGGTGCGTCCGGATTGCATGATATACAGTCCCCTGTACCCAAACCTCTATATGTCTCAGTAAGCTCCAACCAGTCATTCGCTTCATCCTAGAATCAACACTAGAGACGCTCTCATATGTATGGTCCTTTAGTACATGGTATGGACATTCTTACACTAGTATCATCAAAAACATCCTACAGTAGATAGGTCTTCAATGGTTACTTATCTTGATCAGGCACCTATATTTGAGTGGTTAGTGGTTTGGGGTGGCTCCAAGAACAGATACTAAAAGAAGTGTTTAAAAGAGATTGGACTGCGTGTTCCAAATATGATAACCATTCTTGGCTCAATAGTGAACATATTTGGAGGGACTTATATGACCAGTTTACGAGCACAAATATCTTACACTTTGATGATGAATAATATTCATATGAGCTCTGAAAATTATGATGAAAGTGGCTAGGGCTTCAATTTGGATTTGCTAACCATCTCATACTAGTTATGAGTTTCATATCCTAGGAGAAGTGAGCTAGTCAGAAAAAGTAACCATTCAAGACCCGTCTAACTTAAACCAAGTTCATAACATGTGCTTCCAACTTCCACTAAAACTTGAAGAACTGGACTTAGGAGACTCTAATTGGAAAAACTTCATGCAAATGTAGAAAGAAAATGGAGACAAGGGCATGAAAGGAAGACAAGTGAAGAACAACTACAAAACAACACTTTCACAATACAAGAGCAATATCGCTGTCAGACGCAGTGGACAAGGATACCTTATCACAAAACATTCAAGTGTAATTAAACTTACAACATAAGGTATCCGTCAGACCATTGTAGCTGGTCAGTGAGTTTATAACTCCTAAGTATTGAGGTTCAGTTATCCACCGTTCTCTTCAAATCTATTTCATTATGCAAAATAACTTCTAGACCAAATAAAAAAATTGGTAAATCTGAAGTTAGTGATGAGTTCAGTGTACCAGAGTCAACTTCTTGGGGGCCATCTCTTTTATCTCCATAGAAAACCTCAACAATGAACGAGGGTCCAACTTCATGAATCTTCAAATGGAAGTCCATAATTTTCCTCTGTACCTCCAGATATTCCACGATTTCCCTGAAAATTTTGATCACATCTTGCTTCTCAGATTTCTCCACAAATTCGCAGAAGTCTGTTGCAGGCAGGCCTCTGAGCTTAAATTCCAGCCTATTGCCACTCCGTCCAGCAGTGACTGTCACCAGCTTCAACTCCTCTCTGCTAGTTTTATTCATGGTTTCCTTTCCCATGTTGGCTGAATGTAGATGGGTCTTAAGTGGTTACTTTTACCAACTAGTCCACTTCTCCTGGATATGAAACATGCGATTAAGAAGATGGTTAGCAAATCCAAATTGAGGCCATAGGGCCAACTTCCACTAAAACTTGAAGAACTGTGCATTCCTCATAACTGTCAGAGCTTGTATGAATATTGTATGACTATTGAACCTAGAATGGCTATCATATTTTGGGCACATAGTCTAATCTCCTTTAAACACATGTCTTTTTGGTATCCATTCTTGGAACCATACCTAACCACGTAGCACTCAAAAACACGTGTCCAATTAATATAAGCAACCGAATTAGGCACATCTACTTTAAATTGACAATGCATGGGATTCATCCTTGCTTCTGCTGGAATTTGAACAAATTTCCATATCTGTCATGGTTCTTTTAGATTGCTATAAGTGTGGCTTGGTGAGCTAGTTTGGAGTTGACATACAGAAGGTCGTTGGTAATGGTGACTTTTCAACTACATCTATAAGGTTGGAATCAAGGTAACTATGAACTATTATCAGAATAGCACTTTGGAAGCATTTTCCTTTCAAAATTGGTACTAAATTTTCATATCATCAAAATTAGAGGAAATGTGTTTTGATTGGTTAAAAGCATGGGGGTTCTATCCTATGATGGAGAATAGCAAAGAAATATTGAGTCGACAACCTTATTACTTTCTTTTATTAGTAGATTTTGTAACAAAAGAAATATGTATTTGATGTTTGAGCACTTCAAAATCCATAGAAGTATTGGTAGTAAGTTCTTGCAAAGCAATTGACAAAGGTTGGTTTAAAACTTTAAAACATAGTTTAGTTACAGATATAGAAAACATGTGAAGGAAACAATTAAATTAAGATAGGGTGGCTTAAACCCGAGGTCTTACCCTAGATCCCAGTGGAACTCCAATGTTAACCCCACCCAAGCCCCGAGTGCTTGAGTTGGTCGAACTGATTTCTGGTGGACCCTACCACCTTCACTTCCCCCAACCATAATGGGCTTGCCTTTGGAGGAGATGAGTTGCAGGCCACCTTTGAAAGGAGGCAGGAGTCTTCAAGGTCCCTCTAAATTTTTGTGATGTCCTCTGTCAGAACTACACTTAGGATTTGATGAACTTGATGAAGCAACACCATAATTCATGCTGGTGACAACAGTGACATCATCACTTTTCTAACTTGAAAAACCAAGCGTAGTAGTTAATCCAAAGCTTTTAAAGTTACATGCTTGATCCAAAGCAATCAAAAATTAGGATGAAATCCCAGCCAACTTCATTAATTCCCAAGGCAGGATCTTTGTCTTCAGTTTCTGCTACTGATCTCCACAGGTAACAAAAAGACAAAATAAATTGTTGTATAGCTTGTGTACAATGACCTCAATTTTATCAGCACAAGGAAACCAGGAGAGACAAGACAAAACCCTGAAGCAGGAAAATGAAAGGCCAAAAGTTCGGATTGTTCAAGAAAACGATGAATGTTTTCGGGGCACAGCGCAGATGATGATTTCATTCTTAGCTGATTGGAGACATCAACATGTGGCAACTGCAAGGGTCCGTTAAGATACTGGATAAAAACTTTACACTAATCCCTAATTCTTAGGTTGGATACCACAACGTGACCCTTTTTTTTCTTTGTGAAGTTTCTTTGAAGAGTTTGAAGCAACAATTTAGTTAACCTCTTGCATTAGTCAAATCTCAAAAGGACGAGAATCCATGACTTGTTGATATTCTTCCCCATGACCCAAAAACTCTGCCCTATGTCACTCTTCCAATTACATACTCTCTCCAATAGATACATCCACAGGTGGCAACTGCAAGGGTTACAAACTATACCCTAAAACCCAAATTCTTAGGTTGGATAAACTCCTAGGTTTGTGACCTCTGATTTTGTGAAGTTGTCTATAAAAGGTTTGAAGCAACAACTTACATAACCTCTTGCAATACTCAATTCTCAAGAGGAAAAGAATCCATGTCTTGTTGATTTTCCTTCCTATGTACCAAAAATCATGCCCTATGTCACGCTCCCAATTACACACTCTCCCCACTGGATACGTCCAAAGAAAATCCCCTACCAAAAGCATATGCTTGACATGACCAGAAGAAAAAGAAAAAAAAAGCAGAGAAAGAAACAATGCTTTCATATTCACTTTGGTGAGAAAAAATTTGTGCAAAGCATCTCAATTTGTAGGTGACACTTACAATTTTGTGAAGAGCGTTTGCCCAACGTGGATGCAGAATGGTTCCGCTTGTTCTGCTATGGAAGACTAGAAATCTTATCGATGTAGGGCGGCATCATAACCCTCCATCCAATTCCTCCAGCACTCTCCACTGAGTCGCTTCATCTGCCTGAATAAACCCAAAACCCTAAACTCCAGAGTGAATTTGATTAGGTACCACACCTTTTATAGCCCATTAGCTAGTTGGGCTAGCCCATATTTTTGAGGCCTTAATCTTGCCATAGCTAGGCTAGCCCATATTTTTTGAGGCCTCAATCTAGCCATAGCTAGGCTAGCCCATATTTTCTAAGGCCTCGATCTAGCCATAGCTAGGCTAGCCTATATTTTTTGAGGCCTCGATCTAGCCATAGTTGGGCTAGCCCATTTTTTTCGGGTACCGTTTTTAGCCATATAGCTAGACTAGCTAACCTAATAAATTAATTCATGTAGCTCATATAATGAATTCAAGGAGACATTGTCTCATCAATACAATTATATTTCATATCAATCAAAATCACTCATCGTCATCAATACTTGTTCAAGACTTCAAGAGAACGACCCATCTTTTTAGAGGAATGTAGAGAATATAGCCCACTTTGAGTAAAGACATATCAAAAGATGTAAACATGTAACCGGTTGCACTTGGAAGCACTTGGATATGGACAGATGATCTCAACCCTAAAAAATTTATGGTAGTGGTAGGGATGACATGGTTGGGCCTTAGCTTGAGCCAATTGAGTTACATGACTTATCTTTAGCTAGCTAATAACTAGCTGGGCTAGCCCATATTATCTGAGGCCTCGATCTAGCCATAGTTGGACTAGCCCATATTTTTTGAGGCCTCGATCTAGCCATGGCTAGGCTAGACCATAATTTTTCAAGCCGCGATCTAGCCATGGCTAGGCTAGCCCATAAATTTTCAAGCCGCGATCTAGCCATAGCTAGGCTAGCCCATTTTTTTCGAGAACCGTTTTCAGCCATAACTGTTAGCTATTAGGTTTGCCGCTAGCCCAAAAAGTCCGTGGGCTAGCGGTTGTACAAGGTCTGAAGGATTCCTCCCCTCAAAAGTAATGTAACCTAATTTAGCTCCCCTTTGTGTTAATGTTTGGTATACAACATACGCCCATTCTCTTTGTCACTGCAACACTTAGATGCTTGAGAAATGAATGAGGGTTGTATGCACACATCTTATAGGAGAGCAATGTTCTATGAGGAGACTTCTTCTTTGTGCTACTAGAATTGCAAATTTGCACTCGAGCCATGTGACCATGGACCACTTTACTTTTGTCATGCTTGATGCTAAGGGATAAAGCTTTGATAGGGGGACTCAACGAGCAAAGCACTTAGAATGGACACTTTGAGCACATAAATAAATAACATATGTTCTATGCATGGATATGAACATGTTAGAAAAAAATTGAGAGAATTTTCAAAAGATTCTAGCAAATCCAAGATCGGTAAGAAACAAACAAGTGCCTACAAGAGTCCTACTCCAACATGCACATCCATGTAAGAGGGAATTATTGCATACAAGCATATCTCTCATCCATTCAAATTAAAAACTTGTCCCATATAGGATTGTGGTTGATTCATTTTAGATTTGTTTTACTCATTGGAATCTTTGAAGAATATTGGAATGTCTCGTTATCTTCAACAACCACATGTTTCAAGAGTTTTAAGGGAAGGATGAGAGGCACGCTCCCATGCAACAATTCCTTCTCACCCCAATGGAGTTGTTGCAGAAGCAACAATTCATTGTGGTAGATGTTGCACCAACCTAGTACCAAGTACAATCTTTATAGCTACGCGAGCAGATCATGTTCATATGCTTGTCATGCGCATATCTGAACATGAAACAAGGGAACTCTTGAACATGATAAGACTAATTTAAGAGGCACATATTCACGTCGGTGAATCATCAATGTTCATTTTTTTTGTTCTTTTTCTTTGCTTTCTTTTCCGTTTTTGTCTCGTGCGTGCTTGAACGCACCGTTCACGTATATTGGAATGTGAGTTTTGGAACATCCAAAAGTTAACTCATGGAGACTATGGATCATGTGACAAAAGTACTCGTCAACATGAAAGTCAAGAACATGTCACGGATCAATCTTATTCAACCCTTTTCCCTTTGAAATGTTTAAGGACGCTCCCACATTGAAGCGACTTTGAAGTAGCTTATTTTTATTTTCGTACGAACGTACCACTCATTCGTGGGGGACATTAAACCTCCCCCTACAAGCTTTTAGGGGGAGGTTGGATAGGGGCCAGGGCGGCCCCCCGAAAAAAAATTGAGATTTTTTTGAACCCAACCGGAAATTGTTGCCCACTCCGTCCAATTTCGAATAAAATATTGTCCTTGCATTCTTGAATGCCGCTTGTCCACAAATCTCATATTGGGTGCATTTCACTTTCAAGGTCCAAAATCCAATCTATATATGTGCACTTTCACTTATTAAATGAGGAATCGACTGGGGTTTTCATTCCCAAAGTGAAACCGTCAATAAAGCATGTAATTAACTTGGAAGTCAAAAACATTGCAAAACCCTCATTAGCATCGAGGTTAGTCAAGAGTATTGAACCTACTTGAGCTTGATGAACCTAATTAAGCCTAATCAAATCAGAAATTTTGCTTAGCAAACTAGTGAAGCCTAATTAATTCTAAAACGTGCTCACTTGAATCAATTATGGTTTAATTCAAAAATGAGAATTGATGTGCTTAATTGCACTTGTTTAGGCTTCACTATGATTAATTAGGTTTAATGTGCTCACTTGCACTTAATCAGGCTTAATTAGCTCAAATGTGTATGAATACTTGTAGAAACTTAGGCCTTCTGCTCAATTACATTCAATGACAGTTATTTATGTTTGACCACATTTAATCGCGCTTAATTAGTATAAATGTGTAGAAGGCAGTACCTAAATTATTATAAAGTGTACATATTAAAATCAACACATTAATTTAAGTTGCATTTTAGAATGACAAAGACCCCTTTAAATGGTATGTCACAAAAATTATAACCCCAATGCTAATGAGAATTTTGTAATATTTTTGACTTCCAAGTTAATTACATGCTTTGTAGATGATTTTACTTTGAGAATGAAATTCCAATCAATTGCTTATTTACTAAGTGGAAGTGCACATATATATTGGATTTTGGACCTTGAAGGTGAAGTGCAATATGAGATTTGTGACCAAGCGGCATTCAAGAATGCAAGGGCAATATTTTTCTTGAAGTCGAGCAGGGTGGGCAACAATTTTCAGTCGGGTTTAGAAAATCTCGATATTTTTTTTGGGGGGGGGGGGGTTGCCCCAGCCCATGTCCACCCACGTGTGTCCACCTCCCCCCTAAAAGCTCACAGAGGGAGGTTTAACGTCCCTCCTCATTCATCCACTAAAAACACGTGAAATAGTACGTAAGAAAGAGGTTATTTGCAATTTTGAAGATATTTTGAGATCGGAAGTAGTTGTATAATATTACTTGGTAAGGTAACACTCATAACACTAGTAAGTACTAGGATGGTTGCACTGTGGGTCCAAAAACAATTGAGAGCATATTGCTCTTTTTTGTTGGGCTACCTTCACAAAATGAACAATACTTAGCCCAATGATTGTTCACTCTACAAGGGTGAACTGACAAATGGGCCAGACCATGGCTTCACTACCCAACTAAAATATGGTATTTGAAAAAAATTTAATGCATTGTTTTCATGCTTGACAATCAAGGTCCCACGTGGAGCATGGCATTGGCTCACCATGTCAGTGGTGGTGTCATAGCAACGTGGGGCCAAGAATCATGCGCTTTATTCATGCAAAGGGGCAATACTAGGCCTACCTTTCGCCTTTAGAAACGGGACAAACGGGGTAGGGTTAATACTATCTTCTATATAAACATATGTTAGAATCGATAACGGACATGTAGATTAACCATTGCCACTCCTATCAAAAACCGGCATGAATCTATAGTCGGCATGACAAAGACCCCTTTAAATGAACTCTGAATGACGAGTGTGAGTGACTATGACATTAAACCCCATGTATACGAGAACTTTATAAACAAGAAAAAAGGCATACATGCTAATGATATGTTGGATGATAGACTCATGTATTTATACTAAGTTTCTTAGTTCAATGTGATAAATATCTCCACTACATACACAAATTATCAATCATTAAAATAATACATCTTTATTATGTATCAACCAGCTCTCACTTTTCAATGAGAAAGTTAATGAAAACATTGCATTCATGAAATAACTCACAATATTACGACCCTACGTTAATGCCTTTTGGAATTTTGGGAATTGGGGTTGAGATGCAAAAGTTATAAGAGATCAAAGTTGAGATTCTCTTACCCTGCAAAACATCACATCGAACCTTACAAGTGGTTAACAATAGGACCAATAGATGGAGAGAACCTATAGAATATTCCCAAATTAATAAAGTAAAACCAAAAGATGTCAACATGTAGCTAGTTGGACTTGGAAAACACTAGGACTCTCAACCAATTATGCCCAAAAATCTCCCCGGACACCATATTGGACCTACAATGTTATCCACATTTTGAGCACGTACTCAAATCTCGTCGTGATGCATGTCTATTTTGGTAATAGTCCAATGTCATGACTTCAAGCTTACTTTTCACTTCTTTATTGATTTGATGTGTGTTTTTTTTGCATTGAACTTATTTTGACTTATTCCACTACATGTCACCTTTATGTCGGGTAATTTAAAAGTTTCATTCGAGGAACTTTGAAATCACCATGAATTTTTTTGCAATGCGTGCAAAAACTTCAAATCCAATCGGGTATGAGAATCTTTAACGTTTTATTGATAGTAAACTTGAGGATCTTTGTTCACTTATGCATAGCCGTAATTGGTTGAATTGAATAACTGTATACCTTCATTTGATAGTGTGACCAAAAACCCATTGAGGAAACACATCAAGTCATTTGGGACACCCTACAAGATTATGGCAAGATTGAGTGGAAACGGACTTAGGGATTTGGAAAAGACCCCGGACATGGCCTTCCATGATTTTCTTAACGAATTCGACTTGACTTGGGGTCAAAGGCCTTATTGTCACTTGGAAGGTTAGACCGCAAATGGGCGTTATTTCTTGATTTCCACTCAGGTTGCATTGGCTCGCCCGTGTTGGTTGTGTTTTGGTTCCTTTCTTGCAATTGAATTTTCAAATTGCGCCAAAAAAAAATTAAGAAAAATAGTTTGATTGAAGCGAGCACATGATTTGTCCTCAAAGTCCTTAAGGGGTTAATGAATCAAACACTAGTCTTATTGCAAGCACCTACATTTGAGTAGCATATGACAAGGCTTATGATAAAGGACATCAAAACGACACATAAGATTGGACAGGGAGTGTACTATGCACTCAAATTCAAGACAACATTCTAAGTTCTATAGCATTTTGTAGTCAACACGAAGGGGATAGCCTTTGTGATCGCATAAAGAGAAAGAATAATCTTCACTTTGATGTGCATTCAACCTCCGATTTTGACTCTTAAAACAAAAATCTTTATGTAGTACAATTGCTAAACATACAACACAATTCACAATCTTATCCAATGGTCAAAAGTGTATGTTGGGTTGGAAGTGTCCATTATAGGCATGTATGCCTTAAATCCAATAATCATGCAGAGTCGTACAAACAAACTTGTAAAGCAAAGATGGAATTGTAGCCAACAATTTGAGGTTCTTAGGTAAGTTAGCCCTTAATGTTGCCAAGTTCTTTTTTAAATTATCAAGATCAATTATGAAGTGAGATTTGCAAGCTCGAATAATGAAACATTTATGAAGCAAAATTGTTGACATGAAGTCAAAGATCACATCCGTATGGTCGGACCTTCAACATAAGGTCATGAGCTTTGTGTAAGCATCAGTAGATGATAGAGACCCAAGAAATGAGACGTGTGTGATATGAAACCACATGGTCTCCACATGTTGGCAACATTCGTGATGGAAAGATATGTGATCCTTTATAATTTGTTTGTGATCCATATGACTCCCAAAAAGCTTCCACAGAGCCAATAACAACATTCTTTGACATTAAATTAGAGTGTATATTTTGATCCCAGTGTCACTACAACCACTTTAGAACGTGCCCATCGTATATAAATTGTATCCTTAACATTTCTTGAAGTTGACATGCTAATCATAAATATTAAAAATCACTTAACTCACTTAACTCACTTAACTCACTTAAAAATCACTTAACTCACTCTAAGGGCCGGTTTACACTACGGTGGAGAAGTCCACCGGTCATGAAAAAAAGGGCGTTTCTCAATTGTGATTGGTCGAAAATGCAACTCTTGACCGGTGGGTGTTTACACTAGGTGAAGAAAACAATGGTGGTGAACTTTCCTCATGGATGATAAAATGACATGGCCGCCTACATGGCGGCACTTTTTGGAGTTGGGCTTCTCCGGAGGAGGAGTTTCTTGTCCGGCCTCAAGAGGCCAGAGAAGCCCAACTCAATAAAAAATACCATACAAATCGGCAAGTGTATGCAAAGTATCACCGGTTGCCAATCGATGCAATGTCAAAGAAATTCTACACTCTATTAGAATACAAAGTCTTAATTTTGTATCTTTCTTGCTCAACATGGGTCCAAGCAAATGACATAAATAAATAAAAAGTAGGCTTACTCACCCGTACACAATCTTTGAACATTTTTGCATTATACGATCCAAGAAGAAATTGTGACACATATCCACTTTGCCGGTCAAATTTCCACACCACCCTCTCCTTACTCCCAAACAAAAAATATGTCATCATCATAATTGAAGCATTATGGTGATACATGATGGTTTTTTGTATCGCCATAGTTGAAACGATAAAATACTTCAAAACCATAAAGATCATAAGAGAGCACAAAATCTCTCTTCTTCGATTATCCGTGATTGAAGATCAAAGATAAGAAGAGAGAAATTGATGAGGATGATTAAGAGGAGAGCATGTCTTAAATAATACCAAAGAGTAGTGCTTTGTCCAATGTGTATGGATTTTCCCCTCTTCATTCTTAAACACCCAAAGAGACATTTATTTCCTACATGGGCCAAACTTGACAATTGGCAATTTGGCAATTTTCATTATCTTTTGAATAAAATTGAACATTATATTACACAATTCTTATGAACACAATTCTTGTTGAAATCTTTTGATACAATGTGAATGTAGAGAATTATGGTTTTTTATCACAAAAATCTTCACCATTAGGTGAACTTCTCTTCACCGGTGGACTTCTCCGGTGGACTTCTCCGCTAAACTTCTCCTCTAGGTGTTTAGACTTCAACCGGTCAAGACTCCTTAAGAAATATTTTATTGCCTTTAATTCTTCTCTGGCACATCCACCATTTGCCTCATATAACCATGTCTTGGCCAAGCATTCTTGACCGACCGGAGGCCTTCTCCACCGTAGTGTAAACCGGCCCTAATTGTGATTGAACAAAGTTAACTATCTCGATTGTTGGGCATGCGACCTTTACAACGTCGTCTCCTCATGGAGTATATGTTGGATCCATTCATATGGCGTTCTAGAGAAGAGATCCCGTGAGATCAATAGGACTCATCCATGTGCTATTTGTGATCTAGCTAGTTAGCTTTGAAGCAATGGCTGTTGTTGGTGCCACCATAACGGACACAATACTCTAGGCCCAATATTCCAAGCTAGGAACATCGAAAAGCCTCTCAATGCTATCTAGAAATTGCTATTTGGTATTCAAATATGTAATAATGATATTCAAAGCCAAACAGCTCATGATGCCTTAGTAGGCCTATCTCGAAAGTTGAACAATTGCTATCAAATAGCTTCATTTTAAAGTGAGTCTTTGTTGGTGTTTGAAAGGGGGAAATGGAAAAGCGAACCACACTCGAGTACCAAGATGGAGTACTTCCACAAACAAAAACCTTGGTGTTGTCAAAAGTATAGGTATCATAAATGGTGAGATGGGTCTTAAATGGTTACTTTTCCGACTAGGTTAGATGGATCTTAAATGGTTGCTTTTTCCAACTAGCCCACTTCTCCTAGGATATGAAACACGTGATTAGCATGAGATGGTTAGCAAATCCGCATCAAGGATGTACACACTTTCCTCGTGTCTTTAGGTTTTGCTAAGGTAGGTTAGCCTAATATCACAATCACTTCCATGAAGTTTTGAGTTACTATGATGTGCAATAGATATAGAAAAATAAGCCTAGTTGATTCATAAAAATTTGCACAAATTCAATGCTATACGAATGAGCTAAGGTGATTGAACTTTCAGTTTGTGATCATTTTTTCAAAAAAGTATCTATGCAATTTTCTTAATTTGTTGCATAGGCGCGTTTAAATTGGTTGCCATTGAGCATCATTTGTGCATTGGCCTTTTGCCTATTCCAAGTTCTCAACTATTGAGTTGTCGTACAATTCCTTAAAAACATATTAGAATCGTTTGTTTTGGTAGGATATTGAACCATGGTGAACCCAAAAGTATGTGTTAGAATAAGGTCAGTGTATGAATTAACATCTCTACCTCAACAATCTTGATCCCAATCTTTGATTCATTATAGAGGGCCTCTATCTTTGCAGGCCTTCACCATGTAAATAATCTCATATTTTTATGTCCAAAGCTTCTAAAGGGAGGCCCTCTATGATCAATGGAGAATGAGTAATGTTGATCATAAATGATTGGACAAGCATGTTGTCATACCCAGTAATTTGCGTCCAAGATGACCCAAAACTACTGGATGATAGTGGAGAGGTACCCAGAACCAAATGGAGTGGTTGGTAGTTTGATTCCTGGCCATGAAATCTCCTCTCTACTTGACAAAAAATCTAGCCAGGTGACCATGTGCCTCTTGTGTTAAAAATAAAATAAATAAATAAACACAACAACAACAACAACAACAACAACAACAACAATACCTAGTAACTTGCCTATAAAGTTGATGATACCCTGGTGGTACCTTGATGAAGAGATGTATTGATGGATTCATTGGGGAAGAATGATGACTAACCATACTTTAATGGTTTTAGCATGTGAGCAGATGGTCATTGGAGTCAGACAACTCTAGAGGAAGAAATGGGCTAGACAACCCATGAATGAATTGTGACAAGGGCTAGACAACCCAAGAATGTAAGGTGCACAATGGCTAGGCAACCCATGAACAGATTGTGCACGGGAGTTATACAACTTCCGATGGAAGATCTTTGCCATGGAGTTAGAAAGCTCCAACTAAGAGTTAGACACCTCCCTTTGGAAGATCTTTGTGTTGGGGTTAGACAACTTCATCTAGAAGATATGAATTGGAGTTAGACAACTCCTAGCGGATGGATGTTATCCACTGGAGTTAGACAACTCTCAATGGATAGATGAATGGCGTTGGAATTAGACAGTTCCAACTAGAAGAATGGATGAATAAATCAATTTGGAATTAGACAATTCCAACTGGAAGAATGTGATTGAGCCAAAAGATGGAAGAACATTCATAGTAGAACTAAAGCTAGAGCTATGAATATAAGGATTTTACTATATTTGGAAATATAAAGTTAAAATAATGTCTTTGGCATAAGAGGAAGCTCGGGGGAGGAGAGAGGATCTTTTTTGTCTCTCCTATGGTCGGGTGGTTTGAGCTTATAGTCATTCACATTGTATTCGTTAAGGGTCAAGTTTTTATATTACACTCCGCTGAAAGTTCATAATTATTGTATTGAGTATAAATGTTTATTGTATTATTCCTTATAAATTTAAATTCAATGATATTTTAGTCGTTAATTTACCTCCAAGAAATTTCAAATATATTGGCCCGATAAATAAAGCACACAAGATCTTTGGTTGCACATTGTGTGATCACTTTTTATAAGTCACTTCCCGGGGGTTTGTAGTTTATATTTTAAATAGGGAAAATCCCAAGGAAACACTCAAGGAAGACTCAAAACATGATTTTTGTACCATACGGGTGTCTCAAGTAAGTTTAATTAGGACAAACATAGGAGGCCATGATGATAGCACTTCCCCCAATAGACTCTTCATTCATGATGGCCCTTCAGGCCAAAGTTCCTCTCTCTCTAATTAGGACAAACATAGGTTGATAACTTGATATCAAGCATCGACAACCAAGAGGAAAAAAGGACTTCATCGGACGGCAAACAAGTGACAAGTGATGTGGCCGCCTTCAACATATACCTCTCTTCCTATCATACTATGGTCTTTACAGTTACTATTCATGAAATCTGAAGACAACAACCTATTCATACCTTCTCAATTATAATTCTCTAGGTCAATCAAGGTCATTGTCACCTATATCCTATTTGAGCTAGACAAACCAAAAAACTAACACCATAAGAATTGAACCCTCCGAGTGCCGAATAGTGGTTTCCACGTAGGATTCAATAGGGGTTAACCAATGTGAATATGACACGTGCCAAACTTCTTCAAAAAATATGAATTAAGTGTGTTATGTTGAAATTTATGTCACCCTACATCAATAAAGATAAAATATGTAGAGCAATGTCAAGTACTACTAAGAAGGTAGTATTTGGGGATGGTTAGCAAGTGCTATCCCCACGGACTACCCATTAACCTTTCTTTAGTCCATTAGGCATTTGGCAGGTGACCTTCTTGTTATGTTTAAAAAGTATACATGCATGTGATTGAGATTAAAAGTTGAATATGGGATTTTGACTTAACTTACTAGTATTGTAAATATGAGGTATTTTATAGTGTTGAAGAAATACCATTTTCAATGCAAGACTTGGCAAATTTTTTTGGAAGACTCGACATGGGTGTTTGATGTTTCTCAAAGTCAAAGTTGTCAATCAACACATATGTTTTACCATATAGGTTCAAAAAAGAGCATATTTTAGGTAGATGTGTCTAATTCGGCGTCTCATCTTAAATGGACACCTATATTTGAGTGGTGTATGGTTGGGTGTGACTCTAAGAGTGGACAACAAAAAGACAAGTGTCTATAGGAGACAAGACTACATGCTTGAGACGTGATAATCATTCTAGGTATAATCATCAACATAATAGGAGGGACCTAAATGATTGTTTAATAAAAAAAGAACCTTCACTTTGACAATGAATTAGATATTAATGCGAATTATAGAAATTACGAGGACAATGGCTACGGGCACGATTTGGATTTGTTGATCATCTCAAACTAATTACATGTTTCCTATCCTACAAGAAGGGAGTGCAGAGCAAAAAATGTCCATTTAAGGCACACTTGCCTTGACTTAATCAATACCTAGTATGAGTGGTGGGGGAGTGGTGATAATTCTCTTTAATTCTTTAGTGATATTACCAAATTGGGATGGCGTGTATTTTTTGAAGCAATTTGTGTGTCGGACTAATCAATTGAATGACATGATATGGCTTTGTGGTGGGAGTATTTTGTCAAAAACCGATAGAGGTTGAAATACAAGGAAAAATCACGAGTTATATAGGAAATCGTCTTCTTGTATAGCTTGCCTCTCTTGTGTTAGGGTTTGATAATCAATCACATGCTCAAAAAAACATTGTTCATTATATTTTTTTCTCCCCTCCTGTCACCAAAAAGCCTCCACCCTTCAATTTCGTCCTAGCCCGAATGGAGAAGTTTATAATGACATGTAGAGATTTCTCTCTTTGTAACACAATGTATGATTCCAATCTATCGTTGGAATATACAAAACTTAGCCAAGTCTATACTATGTCTTCTTACACTCCTTAATCTCGGATAATGTCACATCCTTGTATTTCTCTAAAGTCCACCCGGCCGCTTTGGCCACGCATGCCTTCAAAGATATCCCTCTTGTGAAGCGAGTCATTGTCGTCGACTCCACACTACTACATGAGTTCTCGCTTATTGATTCCATGAATTACACAAGTTTAAGTATTGATAAATACTTGTCATTTATTGTAGTTTCTCCTCACGCTTCAACCACTATATTGGTTTAATGAACTAATGGTTATCCCTAATGGAACCAAACAAACTTCCTTTGTTCCCCTAGACTTTACTAGCTAATAGTGTAACTTTTCCATTACTTCTCGGAATGTCCTGAAATTTTATCTGTAACTAGGGAGACAAAGCAAAAAACATCTCACCAATTTGTGAGCCTATCCCATTTTCTGTCCGACAGTTATGACCATTTTAGTGTGTCAGTCTACCCAAATTTCAGAATGTCATAACTTCCTCTCACAGGCTCCAAAGAACTTCAAATTTTGGGAGCAATCATAAAAACTAATTTTTTATGACCCCCCGAAATTTCAAACTATTTTCATTTTCTGCCAAAACGTTATGGCCTTTTTAGTCTGCAACTCTTGAAAACACTTTAGAATAATATATCTCCTTCTCATATATTCGGAATGACTTGAAATTTGTACCACAACTAGGAAACCTAAGAACAAAGCATCCCTCAAAATTTCATGCGTTTCCAAGCCTCTGTCCATGAGTTATGCCCATTTCAGCTCAAAAATGTAGGCGAAGTTCAGAATGTCATAACTGCTGCTCCAGTACTCCAAACATCCTCAGATTTTGACCATGTTCATATAAACAAGTTGTTTATTAACCCTCTAAATTTCAATGAAGTAGCTTCTTCTGCTCGGAAGTTATGCCCCTTACAACCTAGACTACTCAAGAAATACCCAAGAAATATGAACTCAAATACTACAACTTGAAGCCATAAAATATCTTAAAATTATTCACACCAAAACTAATTCTAACAAGAGGTCAAGCCCTCTTCAAGGCCAACTAGCCTTGGCTCTCCAACTAAAAACTAAACACACACATGTGTTCCAATCTTGCTTCCAACATACCCACATTTATAACACGTGGGGTGCCTTGGAGCACGAAGGGAAGAGAGGATGAGTGAGGGAAGAATGAAGAATTATATAGTGAGTTTGAGGGGGTGAGCATCCTCAAGGTTCACGATAAGCCCTCGAGATCTCCTCATACTTTGTAGGCTCTAATCCTATCTCCTAAGCCTTCCTCCCTCAAATGATCAACAAGGATCCTAATTCAAACATTTAACTAACCTTGGTTTTCTACCTACCACACTTTACCAAGGTTTGTCCTTCTCCTACTTAAATCCACTCCACAAAAGCCTAATGCTTCAAACTAAGTTTTCTTCAAGCTTCACTCTTTTTATATTTTTGTGAATAATCATAAATCACCAAAACACCACTTGTAATGTTTTACAAGTGTTAACTACCAATGTGGACATCAATTTGGGCTCACACCTCCTCCCCCCCCCTTTACGGGATTTTGGTCACATGTTTATCGTTTTCTCAAAAGAACACTTAAATTGAGCTTGGAAGTTGTTTGGGAGTTGCATGGTTGGTGGGCATGGCATTGTAATTGTTGGTACCAAAGAATTTCTAGATAACACACCAAAGACAAGACGTACCTTCAAATATGGTCAAATGGTAGGTCATGTATTTTTATCTGTAAGATTGTTATCACAAATATAAATGAATATTGGTATTTCTTGCAAATAATGTGCTAAATTCATAGTCAATATATTTTAGTTATGTGGTGGACTTGCTATGTGTGGATATGTAGGTCATGTTATGCCTCCACTTCAGTTTGGTTTTGAAAAACCCATGAACATATGCTCATATGCCCTTAACCCCTAGAAACCTGTGAGTTTTGAGTAAATTTTGAATATGTTATTAAGAATATGTTCTTTCTATGAAAGGAAAAACTTCTTAAAACAAAGTTGTTTATGAAAGATTGATACATATATCTATACAATTGGTGCTTAGACTGAAGCATATCATATTTATATGGGCTTTATAAAATGGTTGTTATCTAAAAACATCTCGTGAATTTAATTTGGACCTTTTGTAATAGAATTTGTGATTAAAATTTCTCTATACATAAGAATAGTATGTAATGAATAATTGCAAAGGAAAACCTATCATCTGCATAAAAAAATAATCATTGTGTCATCATTATTTGTGCTTATTGGCTACACTCCCACTATACTACAAAAAAAATGATGTGCCTAAGTTTGACAAGCTAGTAAAAATAAGCAATTGGCCTCATTGTGGTGGGTGGTGGGTTGAACTAATTCCACGTCTTCGTTGCTAATTATCCTAGCAAAGGCTGGCACACAAGTCTTGCTACCATAGCCACAACATAAAATAATTCTGAAATATATATGTTGGATTTTTTTGAGAATAATAGACACATTTTTTCCAAATCACTTTTATTTACCTTACACAATTACCGGAATGTGGTGAATCCTCACTCCACACAAGCTTATGTAGTGGTAATAGTCCATTACAAAATATTAGATTGAGAGAGGGTTGCACATTATATTCCACGGCATACTTAGTCATTGCAAAGAATATGGGTTAACATGAAATTGTAAGACTTTGTACTAAGAACTTGGTCTATAACCTGAATAATTGTTCGGACCTCATCTCCACATAGAAGATGCATCTATATAAAATAGTGTCCTACTAAGAAAAGTTGGTACATCAGAAGAAGTACCACCTTCAAAATGAACTTTGTAATTTGATGCAAAAATATATGAACAAATTTCAGCATGCGTTTTCAAGAAGTGAGGACATTTAACAAGAACATTTGTTTTGAATACAGTTTCAGAGCTTGATTGTGCAAAGAAGAATTTATTTTCTTGGAGTTGTGTTAAACTAAGAGAAACTAAGACAATTAAACATAGTACCACCTTCAACAAAACACGTGATTTGTTGATGTTATACAAAAGACACCAACAAATACATATAAGACAACGAACTGGGACTTCATCTCTTAAATTTATAGAGCCCACATGGATTGTGGATAATTCTCCCACTTTACTAATACGAGGGCTATTCTCCATTATCTTGCTAATGACTCAATGTTCATTGACACAACTACCACCTATTGCTTAGGTATTGTTGAACAAGTTGAACTTGATTTTTAAAATCATAAAATTATTAATAATCTCATTTTTTTTAAATGTTCGTTGGACTTTTGGTTAGTTGATTAATTATTGAACACAAGTATGTTGGACCGGCTATTAGCATATGGTAGTAGCCTCAAGAGGGCACAAGTCTAAATGGCCTAAGGAGAGGAGAGGGAAGAGGAGACTCAATCGTAGAGAGGGTTTGGCTTTGTCCCCATGACCACATGTCCCTTGGATCTTTCACCTATGCGCCATGGGAAGCATGGAGTAATGCCGTAGTTGCTCACCAAATGGCATTGGTTGGCCAAGTGCAAATGAAAATAAAAATGGTTGACATAATGGCTCATTTACATAAAAGTTCATGCATTGGAGGACATAGGGAAAAGAAATAACAACCGGGAAGAGGCAAAGTGAACAACTTAGTGTGAAAAATGTGAGATTGATAAATTAGTCGATGAATTCATAGGATAGAACAGTTTGGATCATAGACAAGGGCGATGTCAATTTTGTGAGAGAATTTGAATTCATAATCTAAAGGGTGTTAAACTTCATCATGGAGTTAGTTCATTGACTCCACTTGGTTGGATTTGACCAAATACTTGTCATGCTTTGGGACTTGGGAACATGGGTTAGGGAATATCATGACATGTCTACAATGAGGTGAAATATTGCGGAAAGTAATGTTGATGTAGCCAAAGTAGTGCAAGAGAGCAATGATGCTCTTAGGTTGTCAATGGCCTTCCCACTTCGGACATTGCCAATGCATCCATGTGGTAACAATGAATGGACATAGTTAGTGGGCTAATTGGGTAAAGATGAGGAGCACACCAACTTCTCTATACTCTAGTATACAAGCGAGGCAATGCGTGGCTCCAACCTTGAAGACAACCCAAATATCTAGTTGGTCGATTGAGTGTGGCTCAAAAGAATCTTGTTGACATTCAAGGTCTAAATTGAATATAGTTTACAACTCTTTGCATGAAGTTGTGAGTAGTGTATTGCACTTCATGGTCTTTGGAATAACTCCGAACCTCATGCTCACAAATTGTGGTTACATTACCACTTCCCACCTTTGGGTATGATTCTTTTAGCTTGGGGTGGATTGTCAAAGTTTGTGGGAGAACATCAATTTTTGTGCATATTAACAAGAATTAATTGTAGAAGTTAGAATAGTGATTTTTATGTGTACAATTCATTGTCCATTGGTGTGCTGGAATAATTTTAGATGTATTTGTTAAAGGGCCTTTCCATACCCCTACTTGTTACTACTTCCACCATGGTTATGTGAATATGTTGGTTTCGTGACTAGTCTAATTCCATGTCTAGTCTAGTCTAGTCTTGTCCCGTGACTAGTTCAATTTTGGCCATAAGGGCAGTTCCTATCCTCTACTAGTCCCTCTCCCTAGAGACCTTCTATTTCTTGGTGTGGCTACCCATCCTTCACTTTAGCTTTATTGGTCCTAGATAAGGCTTCTCCTTGAAACCCTCTCATTCATCTAGCCTCCTAGAGTATGAAAGTGTCCATGGTTCCTCAACCCCACCAACCTGAGTCCTAGTTCCCTTTAGCAGATACAAATCTTCATGGTTGGACACGAACTCCATACTTAATGTTGTGTATACCACATTTGGACATTCTTTTACACAATGAACTATGGCATGTGTCCTCTTTACTATAACTTAGTAGGTAATAGAGCAAATCTCACAAAATGCCAATCCTAAAGTTCTATGAGTAACTCCTGACTCTAGTATGGTCTAAGGCTACATTAGGTGCTTAGAGAATATGTGTGTGTGTGTGTGTGTGTGTGTGTGTGTGTGTGAGAGAGAGAGAGAGAGAGAGAGAACTTAGATGCATAGATATTGAAATTGATGAAGCAATTCATAGATATAGGTTGTCTCGCATTTTGAGCAAAATTAAGCACTTCAACGGCACAAACATAGTGTTTTGTTGCATGTGATACTTTTAGACAAATAATTGTGATGAAGAATGTTTACAAACCCTTGATTCAAAGGGGTGTGTTGATTGATGATCACAATTTCAAAACCGTATTTCTTGAAATGACAGATGCAAGTGCAACCAACATGGACGTATTTATCCCCAAAACCTAACGACAAAAATATCTCCCTCATTCCAATCTTTGAGAAAACTTTTAGAGTTTGTTTGGGCAAGGGGATATGGACTTTGACGGCACACAAAATTGTCAGCATCAAGTTCAAACGGTCATGGTATTAATTTTAAGTTTCAAATGACAGACTTGAGAACTTTAGTCCAAAGTATATTGCACAAGTCAACCACTACAAGGATCAATGAGTAAGCTCATCTACTTGATCACAATGCTTTCAAATTGATGCAAAAAGCACTAGAACAAAAAATTACATATTTACATGAGAAACAAAATACTCTTGAAGGAGAGCATGAGAAAACTAAAAGTCAGCTTTATCAAAAGTATGAGGAGCAATTGGAAGATAATGTCATATTTGAAGGAGAGTCGAATAATACCATACTGATGATCAAAACATAATTTCTGGAAGAAATCTCAATGCTAAAACTCACTCACCAAAAAGATCTTGAAGCTTCTCAAAACAATTTACTCAAGATGACAAATGACCTTCGACGTTTGGCTACGAAGCTTGAGAGGCTCAAGAATCACAAGTTCCACCCACTGAAAGATTTCTCAATTGAAGGTCAGGGCATTACAAAAGAGTCGCCAAAAGATTGAGGTAAAAAGTCCTCTCATGTCATGAGATTATCTTCTTGATTATAGTTGTCATATGCTACAGTGGAGTCATGTAATGAGCTGATGAGATGTTGAATGTTTCAACTTTTGCATGTAAATGTTGAATCCAAACACAACAGAATTAATGCAATCTCACAATGCACAAAATAGAGACAAGAAGTGGTTGCACAGAGACAATGATACTCGGAGATTGACTCGAGAGGTACTTGCATCAATGCTCTCTAAGAAGGAGGCTATAGCTTTGCTTTGCCCAACCAAAGTTCATCCATGTTGAAACACAATTGGCTAATGATGTATTGGAATGTATTGGTTATGAGATCGGTTCTCGATCAATATTAGCTACTTGTGATAGGAGTGGCATATCACAAAAAGGATACACATCAATCTACAAAACAATGGAAAATGGAATAAAACATGTTGACAAGAATATACGGTTGAGGTATATGCTAAATCCACATCAAGTAAAGTTAGCTTGACCCCTCAGTGTTACTTCAACCTTGTGGCCAAAAGGAATTGTTGCATGCGAATTTACCTCATTCATCCATACTAAAAACTTGACCCCCTATAGTTTTGTGGCTGATTTTTCTCAAATGTGTCTCATTAGACTAATGCAAGCCTCAAGAACTATTTTTTCATATCACATCAACTAACAAAGATAATCTTTGGACTTTGTATTGTTTTAGGCTTCTGCTGTTTTTCTCACTATAGATCAATGGCTATAGAAAGAACAACAAAGTCTGCGGTCTGGCAGGTTACAAAAAAACGACGACAATTCAATCAAAACTTGCGAGATTTTATCAGTGAGTATTATCATGTGGAGGGCACATTCGACTTGCCATCTTCCAAAAAAGAAAAAGAACAAGAAAAAGAAAAAATACCACTCGGGCAGGGCCTACGCAACTCATCTTAAATAGTACCTATACATTTATTTATTTTGGATATCAAAGTGGTGCAATGTTCCATGGTGAAACTCTATGACATCACAAATGAAGCAATTTACTCTATATATTGATTTTCATATGTGAAATGATCAGTTCAAATTGATAATTGATGTCATATGTTGTAAACTCCAGTGAATTGATTAGCTAAAATTGCTGTCAGTGGCTGCAAAAATTGGTGACAAACCACTAATTTTTTTGTGCTAAAGCTAGACGAGATAAAAATTGTTCGAGGACAAAAGCTTGAGTGGGTCTTAATCACTCTTATGAATAGAATCTGAGTTGGCCAAAAATTGGTAAAGACTACAAAGATTATTTCTCATTGCAATCTGAATGTGAGATTTTATCCCATAGGTTGCTTTAGGTCGAGAAGGAAATCCATGATGTTTTGAAGTGGGTTTCCTCTAAGACCAAGATTCCAACACTCATAGAAGCCCAAGGGAATGGACAACTTCTCCATGTGGATGGTGTGGGATCATTTAAGGTAGAATGGCACTCGTCAACTGACATGAAATCTATTAAAGGGGTGGGTTGACATTAGGCTTTGATTTCAAAACACCCTCAATGGGCCTTACTTTCAAGCTCAAGATTGAACCCAAGCTTGACAAGTAGTATCTTGAAATAACGAGGTGGTGACCACCAAAATTTGACAGGAGAATGATGCCACATATGCGCCACTTCATTTGCTCATACCTTGGACCCCCAAACCCTAGTGTTAACTCCTTGTGTCCAGAAACCCTAAGTGAGCAAGACTTGGAAAGCATTAAGTGAGACATATAAGTTTGAATGTCGTGCGGATTGAAGTTCGATGGAAAGGTAGATATTCTTGTACCATAGAACCTAACTTATTCATACCATATAACATAGCCACTTGTTTCAAAGGCTTAATATCTTTCCTCTCACACAAATATTTTTAGTGTACACTAGGTGTGGAACCGAGTAGTCAGTCATGGGATCGTTTGTGATGGTTCTAGATGTATACGTTACCAATGACCATCTTACTTGGAAGATTCGGCCGTTTTTGAGTTCCCGTTTAAAATGACATATCCCCCTCAATGCCAACATTATGAGGCCCCATTCTTGTTTGGCATTGTTGTCTCTAGGGCTCAACTTTTGTCCAAACTATATGCATTGTTTATACAAGTCCTCGCCACGTCTTTAGATTTTGTGTGTGTGTGAAAAAATTCATGGGTTTAAATTTTTTTAAACTACTTTAACTATTGTCGAGGAAGAAATAAATTTTCAATCATATGTGGCATTGATGATCGTTATACTATGTATGTATTTGTATCTAAGCGGCATCCATGTTGTGTAATGGAACCTAGATCTTTGATTACGTATTAAAGCATTCAACCAATTTTGAAAACGTGCTTGGGATGCACTTAATGAATGGGTTTATTTTAATTAGAAACATAAGTAACGCGATGATCAAAAAATGGGTGTATGTAGCTCAAATACATGTGTTTGTGGATGTCGAGGTTTGAATAGGGCCTCACATATACTTCAGGGTTGAGCAAATCCAGAGGTTTACACTACTTTGGAAGGGAAGGGGAGGATCATGGGGCGCTAAGGGCTAGTCTCTACAGTAGAGCTTGAGGGCCCTTGACCCATGATATAGAAATTATGTGATTTGGTCGAGAAGCCCAAGATGGTCTAAGTTCACTTTACACTTTGAATGCGTGAGGGATCAAAGAAATATAGATGGATGAAAACTACATGGCATTCTACATGGCCACAAGTAGATAATGTTTCACAACCCATCATATATTACGTTATGCCTGTCAAAAAGAGGTGGGTCTAATGCAAAATTAAAGGCCATGAACAAATAATTTACATCATCATTGACTCCTACAAATATTATAGTACCATGTGGGGACCCAATCCCAAACAAATGTTGCAGTCCCTCAAAATGGTCCACTTTCACTTTACACTAAACTTGAGAGCCCATCGATTGCAAAATTAGGTTTCTATTTCCCACGGGTACGACGTTTGGATTATTTTCAAGGGCCCTTAGGGCCACTTCACACACAAGGCTGAAGGCCCTTGACTATGGCAATGTAAGAGCTCTCATTGGTCGAAAAGGCGGAGACCATCCAAGTTCACTTCACACTAGGAGGTGAAGGCCTAAAGGCCCAAAGAAAAGTTCGTGGATGAAAAGTCTACATGGAGTCCTACATGGCTAGTTGTGGATAAGGGTGCATGGTCTACCAGAATTTGCGTCAGGCCCACCTCGAAGAGGTGGGCTTGACGCAAATTCCGGGAGACCATTATTTTTTTAATATTTTTTCCAGCAGGACAGATTTCAGGACAGACTGCATGGCAGATTCCAGGACAGACAAACACCACCAAGTAGTTATCTTAAATTGATAAACTTGGAGACATATTATATTAAACCAAATCCTCCCCTCTTTTTCCGCCAACAAAATATGCAATGGTCCCGCAACATGGTTCATTCTCACTTCACACTATGCTTGAGGGCCAAAGACTACATAAAATGGCTTTCCCAACACCCATGGTACGGCCTTTGGATGAGAGTCAAGGGTCCTCACCATTACAAGGTCACGGCTCTTGGCTCATGTGTGAAGTGGCCCTTAGATTCTTCATGGTCATGGCTCTTGGTTTGTGTGGAAAGCAGCCCTAAGAACACATTGGAAATTGGTGCTGTCTAGATTGCACATCCCAAGTTCCAACAACCGACGTGTTTGTCCTCCTAGATTTTGGGAAAGAAAAAAGCCTTATCTATTATGTTGGGAATACGGTGAACCCACCTCCTTAGACATGCATAATTGCAAAGAAAGCTACCAAGTAGTTGACGTCATTGGTGCAAAGTGTACCATTTGCAAATAAATTAGGTTATTCGGTTGTCTCTAACGTCTTGACCTAAGAGGTTTGTGGGCTCCTCCTGAAGGCTCTTCAAGGGTTGGCAATGATATCCGGATTGAATGTTGTTTTGGAGCAAAATACATTCGGCATCTTGTTTCTCATTTCAAGAGATCCGAGGTGCATTTGAACACAATCAATAAGGTAGAGGGTGGTTAAACGAACACTTTAAGCAATTAAGCCTGATTATGGAGCCCATTTGGATTAGTGGTATGCATGATTGGCTTAGCAAATTGGCTTGGGCATAGTAGAAACAAAAATGAAATAAATTGTACATCATATAAATATATTGTAAATTATCGAAGTCACCCACTCCTAGCTTTTTGAACCCTTCTTGGACCCCCATTTTTCCCAATGCCAACAACTCGTAAGCTCATCCCGACACTTGTCCAAAACACACCGTGCTCTCTCCCAGAACTAAGGCAACACCTTTTGTCCAAACCACCCCGCATTGAAACCAACAGTCCACGCAACAAAATATTTGAGCCCTTATAACTTTTGCACGCGGAACTTAATGAATACATATACATAACCCATTGCTAGCTACATTCACACTCTTGCCCAAACCCAATCCCACTTTCACCTATAACCAGCTCCACGTTCTCCTAGAAACGCCCCACTTGTCACCCAAATCCACCCCCGCTTTGTGTCAGAGACATTTAGATGGTTTAAGGTATGATTTGAGTATGGGAATAGGAGGCTTGCATAGGTATTGCTTTTGGGTGGGGTGTTGCTTATAGCACTCTCTACCTTATGTATTCTCAAGTGCGTTTGAATCTCAAATCAACATTGGCAAGGGCATAAGTTTAGATGGATGAAAGCATGGTAAAGTGGACCATGAAAGTGCTCCGATATACTAAAACCACAGTTTTTTGGTCGAGTGCCTAAAAGTAGTAGCAAAATGCTATTAAATTTGGAAATGTGTTCATAGTACCCTTTATGGATGTGTTACGTACTCAAATATAAAATACCAAAATGACATCTTCAAAACTTTTCATTAAAAGTAATGCTCAAAAGCAAATGACCAACTCAAGTTTTGGACATAAATTTCATGACCTTAAACATTTTGTACTTGATTTATTCTTCATATCCCTTAAATTCATTATAAACTCAAGGGAATCATAAAGAAATCCTCAATTTATTATATATTTATTTTATTTAAAACAAGTTCTATAATTACTTGTTCAATATCACCCACTTGCACACCACTTGCATTGTCTTCTAAAAAATTCAACTTTTTAAAAACCAGTTTTGGTTAGCGTGATTTTTTTATCTTTACAAATCAATATGATTTAAACATGTTTATGATTTTTGGACACAATGCAAAATTGATATATAGCTTTAAATCACTTTCGCTTATTTATTGATGCACAAATCAAGATCTTTCCACGTATTGCGTTTGTATCCATCTCATATGTGTGGCTAAATAATGTAAGTTGAATGTGTAACTACTAGGCTCATTGCAACTACTAGGCTAATTGGAGACTCCTCTCCCTCACGTTCCCACAAGTATCATATTGATATTCGTGTAGAGGTTTCAATTACATTCTAGGCATGTTGACTAAGGAGAGTCCCTAACAACTCCACATGTGCCTTTACTCATTGAAATTCTCGAAGTACAAGTGTTCTTATCAACGAAGTTTTTTTTTCGGGTGGCATAAACGTTCATGTGATATTTTTCTTCCCAAATGATTTTGCACGTTATTTTGAAATTCAAATCAAATGGGCTTCTCGTGGACCACACATTTGTTGGACATGTAGAAGCCAAAGTCTAATGCAAGCCATATGGACCTCATAATATTTTACATTGAGTTTGTGCACTAAAGACAAAAGAACATGGGGTGTAAGGTAGCTTTTAAAACCTCTTGGAATTGCATGCACATGATTCGGTTTCCGTTAAGTAGTCTCAAGAATTTGTGTTAGAACCGCAAACAATGCTCAACTTTGATGCAAAACTTCATAACATTACTTAGTTTCTTGGTTGCGTTCTGTGGGACTAGATATCGGACGAGCATACTTATTCTCTAATTATGGGATTCCCCGTTTATGGGGAGCACTTGGGCTGTGTATTGTAGAGTTTTTGACAAACAACTATAACTTATCATAGATTGTTAATAATGGTTTTTTTCTTTAGAAAGAGACCATCATGTAGTTGCTTACTAATGTTATGTGATGTCAATTACTCATATAATAAGAAAAAGAACATAAATAGGAACCCTTGCCAAATCATGTTGGTGTCAATGAGTTTGCTTCGCAAATTCGATCCTGATGTGGCATCAAGTATGCCAATATTTTGGGGCGATACATGAATACCTCTCAATCATTCAACAAATATTGTCCTTAAATAGTAGTGATAATTTCAGAAGATAATAGAGATTCCAAATTCCTTAGGACAAAGCGCGAATGAAGCGTCTCTTTATCCACATGCTATTGTCAACTTTCAGTGGTGACCACTATCCTAAAACAATATAGTCGAAAGGTTATTGATATTGGATCGGCTCCAAAGTCCCCAAATTTGTCTAAAGAGACACATTTGAGATGAATCAACCACAAATTTATAGAAGGTTTCAACATGAATACATGAAAGGTGCGCTTATATGAACTACACTAAATATTACATTTAGTGGCATATGGTATTTTATGTCACTGTACTGAGAAACTTTTCCAATAACACTTGTGAATTAGTTCACAAATGTTGTCATGGATGATTGGAATTCGAGTGAAATACATGCCAATAGTTGAAACAATGTTGGTATAATCTACATCCTAACATATCATGTATTGAAATATTGTCATGGATGATTGAAATTTGGATGAAAATTTACTTAGTAAGTGACGATAATTGCAACATTGCAAATCTATGATGCCCAAATTATTTTTACAAGGAATGACAAATAATGTGAGGTTTACATTTGGTGTTGGTGACACGGCATGGGTAGTTTACAATAAGTATTGAGCAAGATGAATGGAATCGGTGACACTAAATAGAATATTTAGTGTAGTTCCTTCTTACCCTATTTTCGTGAGGGTGGACAACAATCATACAATAAATTTATCTAGTATATATATATGGGAGAGTACTATGGATCTGAAAGTAACTATAGAGCATGAATAGTGTAGGTGGCAAGAAACAAGCTTATTTCAAAAGATATTTTTTCAAAACATTAGAGTTATCCTTAAAAGGTCCTTACCAAAGCAACACTAGTAAGGGCCACTTCCCACATGAGACTGAGGGCCCATGCCCATTGCACTTCAAGCACTCTCATTGGTGAAAAAGGTGGAGCCGGTCCAAGTCTACTTCACACTACGCTTGAGGGACCAACGGAGTAAGTGAATGCAAGATGGATGCAAAGGCTACATGGATTCCTACATGGCATCAAATGGATCATGTTTCATGGTCACTTGGATTATTTTTCAAAACCACTTCTTGGAGGTAGGCCAAACACAAAACGGGGAGGCCATGGCACTCTGAAATCTCGTATTAGTCCCCACATGAATAGAAATTCATGGAAATAGCATTTGGTTGAGGGCCCGGTCACATTTGACTTCACGCTACACTTGAGGACCTGTGACCACACTACATGATTTTGGAAATGTCTAGGGATGGCTTTTGGACACTTCTTTTGGGCTCTCACAATTCCATGGTCATGACTCTTGGCTCGCGTGTGAAGTGGCCCTTAATTGGCCATGAATTTGGAGCCCAAAATGCTAAGAGGAAACATTCAAGATGTCTTGATAGTCCTTAAATATATAAGGCATGACAATGTCAAAAGCGTGGGGGCGTTTGTTAGTATCTTCATTGTGCGAATGATGTGCAAGATAGTGTGTGGTCTGGAAGCCATAGTCTACATTGATATGTGCAATTAGGTTGGCCCGCACTAATATATCAACATTCTACAATAATATGAATATTTACAATTTTTGTAATAAAACACATAAAACACTTGTTGATTTGGTCGGTACATGTATGAATAAAAAAGAAGCTATAAGTTTTTGTGATTAGATTTTGACCCAAGGTAATTTGCATGGGTAACTAGGCAATCCATTTGCAAAGGCAACCTAATTGCACATGCCACGGTAGAAGCCATAGTCTACTGCAGAAACTCATTCTCACCCAATAATAGAACGCATGGGAGTTCCATATTGTCCCTATTTATTGTATGCTTGACACATGAGCGTCCCTCAAAATAGAAGTCAGTCTTAATCCCAAAATTACACATGGAGTGTGCTACCCCATTTATGGTATTTAGTGTCACATGTGTAATAGTGTCACTTACCCTATTTTTAGGCATGTGCTAGGTTACACTAATGATCAACAACTTCATCATTAGTGTCACATCATGACACTTCGCATTCAAGTGCACTTAGTAATATCTTCACATGAGTATGTTCAATAGTGTTATGAGGTGTAAGCCTATGTTATAAAATGCTCTACAAGTTGATTAAAGTGTACTCAAATGACATTTGGCATTAGTGTGATCAAGAATATCTTCCTCTTGCATACTAAAATGTAAACACACAAGATTTTCCATTAGTACACTCAATAATATCTTCCCCTTGCATACTAAAACACAAAACTATCATCTCAGGGGTTGTTTACATCATGGACCATGAATTTGTGTCATGTCAGAGGGTAGTTTTCCATGATCATACTTCCACGGTCCAATTCCTAAAAAAAACATGTTTTTGAAGCTTTTGGGCTCCTGACTAGATGTGAACCGAACATCGACCAAGAGAAGTGACCATGCACCAAAAAGGGCAATTTTGTGAATTTTCTTCATGTTTGACCTTCTCCCATTCTTCTTCCCTTCTTTCTTCATAACCATGAAAATGTTTGGCCATAAAAAGTAAGAAGAAGAAGAAGAAGAAGAAGAAGAATTTGCCATGGTCCTGTGACATTTGCACTAATAGAACCTCTTTTGCCTCGCCCGGCCCACTGCAAAACCTATTGGACCATGACAATGAATAATGTAGGCCTGAAAATAGGCCTTTTGGGGACCTCAAGTTCCATGGTCACTCTTACATTTTATTTTTCTTGATGTAAACCAAAATGGTCCTAGGACGAGTTCAATAGCCAATCACATTTTTAGAGGAGCAAGGGACAACTTCATGGACCATAATGTAACAACCCCTAAATTATCCCAATGTGTTGTCATAACGTAAATAATTCACAATTGAATTTTTTTTTACTTATGATGACAAATAGTATCATATGGGCAATTAGCGGATGTGGCACTTGAGACCTTTAGACATCTAGTTTAGGCCCTTCCCAAATAGTGTACGTGACACAAAATACAATAAATGATGTTTAGATACTAACCTCTGTGATAAGGATAGCTCTGATGTGTATGAAATAGGTGTGTATTGTGTTCTTTGTCAAGTCACTTGAGACAAGGGATTATCTCATGCAAGCATACCTCTCATCCATCCAACATAAAAACATGACCCCTTTATAAATTTGTGGCCTATTCATTTCAACTGACTTGGACTAGACTAATTTGAGATCTTTGAAGCTAATTTCGGTGTCAAACTAATTGAAAAAGAAACATCCAATTTGATTACTATTTCATGGCTTTTATGTTGAATGAATGAGAGGTACGCTCGTATGTGCTAATTCCCTCTCTCCTAAGTCACTTGATATGTTCCACTGAGTGGACGGGTCTTCAAATAAGTTGTGGTTCACACTAATTAGATATACTAGTGTAGTGGTAATTCATTCCTTACTCATAAACAAGGGACTAGATTTGAAATGCAAATTTGCTTATTAAGATCCACTAAACAAATTTATCAGTGTGGGCCACAATAATTTTCTAGAGCTGACACCCCTCCCACTGACCATGCTACCCAAAGGAGCCCACCTCCCGAAAGTAAGGAAGTAACCTCACCTTGAAGCTTGGTAAAACATGATCAAGGCAAGGAACGAGCTCCCATTCATGTTGGTGTGAACATGACACTAAAGTCATCTTTCCTTTCTTTCTAGAGCATACAATAAGTTTATAAGGAGAATCAATGTGAGTCACATTAATTTTCAACCTACCCTAAATCTTTAGTCTAAATGTAGTGTGGACCACATCAATTGGTTTTCATCGATGTGGGTGTATAGTTCATTTTATGCTCTTTTTGATGTAAGGTGAATGTTTTATTTTACGAAGGCTAAGAGGACACCCAAGGCCTTGGACCCATGTTATTTTCACCATGACTAGACAATTAAAATGGCCCACATTAGTTACTTCCATGCTAATTTTTCACCCACACTAATAGGACTATACAATAAAGCTAATACATGAAAATGCTCATCTCAAACATGAAAACTCTTAAGTTGCCTAGGATGTGACCCTTACATTTGGTGCTTAGAAGGTAGATATGCCTTAGATGGACATTTTTCTCCGTACCCCCACCTCTCATATGATATTAAACAAGTGATTACCACACAAGATGATTAATAAATCCAAATCACGCATGAAGCCATTTGCCTCATAATATTTATGCTTATCTTATTTGTTAACAAAGTGAGGAATCATGTGCTCATGAAGTGGTTATAAAGGTTACCCCAATCATGTTGATTATTGAGCATAGAATGGTGAGTAAAATTCTGAACATGCAATCTGATCTCTTTTGGACATATATCTTTGTGGTGTTGGTTTTTTAAAATCCATGCCTAAGCATATGCAACTCAAATATCGGTGTGCAAATTACTGTTGTGTTTGATTTAGGTATGTATACTATAGAGGCAAAATTTGAAGGAAAGGAGGAAAATGGTGTTATTTGCGAGTAGTTGTTGCCTATTGAGAGCATGCTTGCAAACATAATCTTATTATTGAAAGATGGGGACACAACCTAAATGCAAGTCTTAAGTGAATGGAGTACATAATAGGGTTCATAACATTACACAACTCCTTGCCCGTGCTCTTTGAGACCATGTATCGGATGAGCATAATTTTCCTACAATTACGATATTCCCCGTTTATGGGGAGCACTTTGTCTATATATTGTGAACTTTTCGATAAGCAAATCTAAGTGTCATAGTTTATTTAGTTACAACCCTTTCTTTAGAAAGGAACCATCATCTAGTTGATTAATTATTCTATGTTTGGAATAAATTGAGAAGTTGAAAAACATTAAGGGAGAGATGGTGGGAGTACCTTGAAGGGTGATGTTTCGTAACACCTATAGGAGGAGAACGCAAAAAACGTTGATTACTATGTAGAGCCTTGTTATTATCATTTGTTGTCAATTTCACATTTAAATTGAGGTCATAGATCCAGTATTACTCTATGAAAATTAGATTAGGAATGAATCAACAATAAACCAATTGGGGGGGGGCATCTTTTCATCACATGTTTCATGGTAGATGTTGGGAAACAAAATCCTATGTTGAAGAGCATTGTGGGTTGTGTTTCTTCATAACATTATTTAGATCCATAACAATGTTATGTGGGATTGACAATATTCCACAGAAGATTTCTACATATTATTTCATGCAATATTCCATGAAATATTTTCAATCCCATGAAGCAATATTGTGGATTTGAATAATGTTATGTTACCAAATGATTGATGACCTTTGTTCAATAAACTACACACTCTTCCAAAACTATTTTAGGGTCTATGTGGTGGTCTACATAGCTAAGCCTAAGTAGTGTTTCTTGGGGGAAGGTATTTTGATAATGAAGCATACCTGAGGTGCAATTTAGGGCCGGTTTAGACTATGAACCATGAAGTCGGACCATGGAAGAGGGCCTTTTTCAATGGTTTGAGTTCATGGTCCAACTTCCATGGTCCGGCTTCTTAAAAAATTAGTTTTGAAAGCCTTGGGCCTCTCACTAGGTGTAAATTGAATGTGGACCAAGATGAATGACCATGCACCAAAAGGTGAATGTGCTGATTTTTTTAATACATGCCCAAAAAGGGTAGTTTTGAAAAAAAATTCAAGTTTGACCATTCTCTTGTCTTCTCTTGGGCTTCACTTGTCTTCACTTCTTGTTAAGTGTGTGGAAGATGTGGCTTGCAACTCTTCTCACAAAAAAAATTACAAAAAATGAGTGATTTAATTTGTACATGTTCAGTGTAATTTACATGTGACATGTACCTTGTGTTGTCACTACACTAAATAGGTTATTTAGTGTTTGATTATATTTAATGTTGTTACCACCCTACCATGCTCAACACAAATTTCTAATTCTTTGATATTCAATGTTAGAAGATTTGCTAGAAGATATGTTGGAATTCTCCTTTTATCATTTTTTTTCATATCCTTACTAAACACTAAATTCAAACATGTAACTTCCTTATATTACCATAGTTGATATTTAGTGGTTGAGTTTCCATTTGATGTTACTTACTTTCACATGGTTATTGGTATTTAGTGTATGCATTCATATTTAGTGTATCAAACACTAAATATCCTATTTAGTGTAGTAGAAAACTATGTGAAAAAAAACCGCATTCGTTTTCCCATTGAGGTTCTTTTGACCACCCTGATTTACGATCACTAAACGACTACATATTTTTGTTTTTTTGTTTTGCAACTGTAATGTTAAAAAAAATTCCGGGCGTGTAAAATACCATTGGTAAGGTATTTTCAAGACCTTTCCAACGGTATATTACAAGCCCCAAAAGTCCATATATTTCAGTTGGTAGACCAAAAAGCAAATTTGCACTCGAATTCTTGAGTTCTAGATGTCCCACGTTGTTTGGTGAAACATGTGGGAGCCGGTCTAAGGAGTAGAGCAAGGAAGAAATGTCTTGGGGGCTAAGATATGATCAAGGCACATAGAGGGTAGATTGACTTCTCAAGATTCAATATAGCACATAGATGCTGAAAAGTGTGCCTTGTGAACCTTACCTAGTGGGAAGAGTTGTATATTAGGCCCCCAAAAAATTCATTAAGAATTGATTAAAATGGCATTTCTTTGCCATGGGCGCTTGCCTTTCCCTACTACACTAAATAGGTAGATTAGTGTTGGAAACACTAATAGTCGACGAAAACACTAAATGTAAATTGTCTCTATAGTGTTAGAACACTAAATGTCAACTCTAACACTATTTGTACCAAGTAGTAACTTTAAATATTTACATGAGGGCATTTAGTGTTAAATGATATTTTGTAAATCTTGGAATGAAGAATTGAAGGAAGAAGAATATGAGAACCTCGTAAAAGGTATAATTTGTTCAAACCCTATTCAAACACTAATTGTAATATCAGTTGAAAATTAGTGTCTTAGGTAACTATTGCATCTAACACTAATCTTCATCTAACACTAATCTACCTATTTAGTGTAGTCCACCTCTCTTGCCTCTCTCACCGCAAAACCCGTTGGACCATGTTAGTGCATTTATTAGGTCTTAAAATTTGTATTTTGGGGACCTCGACCTTCATGGTCCCTCTGCCATTTTTTTCCTTAGTGTAAACGGAAGTGGTCCTGGGATGAGTTCAACGACCAATCAACGCTCTTACAACGCCGTGAGATGACTTCTTGGTCCATAGTTTAAACCAGTCCTTAAAGAGGGAGCACAAGAGTCCGATTGTGCTCAAATTTGCATTTACTAAGCTACACAATGACTTGCAATATTTTGATGGAATTCATCCAAACTAGTAGGGACGAAAGAAACTGGGAAAGCTTGCGGTCATTTTGGTGAGTCTAACTACAACAAATAGTCCTATTGTTGTGGGTCACAATCATTCTCTAATATCCAAATTATTTTCTCAAGTCGCGTCAAACCTCTTGTTAAAGTTAAGTTAGCGTGGGCCACATTGATTGGCTCTCTAAAAGGTTGATGTGGATGAATATCTTAGTTTATGTTAATTTTGTTGTAAGGCGAGTATCTCTATTTTATGTAAGGTGTTGGTCGGAAGTCTCAAGGAAAACTGAGGGGAAGACCGAGGGTTTTGGACCCACATTATTTCCACCCCAACTAGACAAATTCACATGGCCCACATTGATTATTGGAATCCACATTGAAATGACTATTTAATGCATTGCTTTGCTTTTGTAATTATATTGGCAACAAGTCAGGACACGACACCTAAAGTATGTGGCCCTATTGGGGGCACTTTCAACTCCATAGACATTTTGTGGTTGTGTGAATAGCTCGCAAATTGTCTAGACATTGCAAATCACAAAGATTATCATTTGAAATTTCAAACTAGGAACGGAGGTGCAAAAGATATGAGAGTCCAAAGGGAAGATTCTCTTACACTATAAATAATCATATGGATTCTTCTTGATTGTCTTAGCGACATGTTGAACCTAGAATATTGTTTGTATTTGAACACAAAATCCAATCTCATCATGCCATGTGGCTTCTTCTTTTTCTGTTTGTTCTTAACTACAAGCTAAGTACAAGCCTTGCCCTATACCACTAAATTATAAGTGTTTGATTAAGAAAAATGACCAGATAAAGCTCACATATCTTGGGTTTATTCAATAAACAACTTGTCGAGAGAAACAAAGAAGTCCTTATCGTGCATGTGATGGTGGAAGATTCCAATTGTGTAAGCTAGTTGTAATTGTGATGTGCTAGTTGATGCATGTTATTCTAAGCCTTGAACCTCTTCCCCACCCCAAGGTTGTTTGTCAATATCAAAACGATGACATAACAAAGTCATCCTCTATTAACTCAACATGATTCTTGGTTGGGAGTACTCCTTCCAGATTTAGTAAGTTTTTGGTGCATATTTGAAGGCACTTAATGGGCAAGATTGATCGGAACTTCTATATCATTTCATTGAGTGTCAAACTCAGTCTCACATGACAAGAAGTGCTCAAATGAGTTTAGCTCTTAATGAACCGAAATAGGTTGCTCTTCATTCAAATTTAAACACTGCCTTTAAGCATACACCACAAGCGGAAATAAATCATTGATTTTGTACACAAAAATTTACCAATGAGAAGTCATTGGGAACAAACTCCCAAAGAAAGTGTCATTGAGTTAAAAGATAGCTCTAATGTGAAACAATTCTTATTAACCCAATCAAAAGACCTTGGGGTTGCAATCACAAACTATATTGGACCGGAACACCACGCCTTACATTGTGTTGTTAGATGGGCTTAATGTAAGGCATAAATCCTCCATCAACCCAAAAGTGGTCACTTGAGAAGTTAGGAATTAACAACCTCTCGCGTATTTTTGTTGAGGGTAAACGTACAATGAAGTTTGTGCATGTGGCATGGCATGTTGTCCAACCTCTTAACCTAATTTGACATGTAGTTGTAACTTGACCCCTAGTAGGTAAATTAGTTGGGCTCTACTAACTTTAGCAGAACACTTTTGATTCATGCAATGTAGGCAAGTAAATTGACTATGTCATAATCTTCCAAGCTTCAATGGCGAGAGAGGGCAAGAACGGAGGGAGTTGATAGTAGGCATGCCAATGTTTTCTTTGTAGCTTCATGTTGTGTCAAGTTGATGCTATGTATGATATTGTGCGTATACTAGTGATGGCCTGTGCCAGACACCATCTCAGTGACTATATCATTTAACATAAATATAAAGAAAACAATGGATTTTTCATTGATTTTAATAATTGAAGCATCAATGATTGTCAATGGTACTTTGAATCTCTTCTTAAGAATAAAGTCAATGTGAAGACAACTCTAAAAGCACTTCAATCTCGCTATTCTCGATGTTGCTTGTGTTAGGTTGATCTACCAACCTCATGAACCTCACTTGACCCTTCCAAGTGATATAGCCCCCCTCAAATTGGACAATGTCGATCATTAACATTTTGTCTCCAACAACCAATGAGTTGCTTTTGTAGTCCTTAGAATAATACAATTAGTGTTCTTGTTGAAGTACGTAGTTGCTCACCTTGGAGAAAAGTTGGTGTTGGGATTGGATGCTTCTATCTTATGTGTTGTGAACCCTTACCCCCAAAACTTTGTGACGAGGTTGAATGCTATTAGGCTACACCGCTCATGCTATGTATAGTCACTTACTATTCAAAGTTACACAATACTATAACTTTATACTAGGAAGGTATATTTTTACCAAGTAAAAGTCATTTATGTTATATAATGTCCATACAACCTATTTAGTCTTTGTAAATACACAACCAAACCTATTGTAAGAAGTTATAACGTTGCGTAATCCCAAATACAAAGTGACACGAAATACCGTAAACGGTGTAGCGGTAAGTTTTGAGTGTAACTCACCACTAAGTTTCGAAACATTACAGTATCTAGTAGTAATTCTAGCTGAGTCTTATAGAAGCTTTCCATCATTTAAGTTATCCACATGTCTTGCACCCATTGTCCAGGAAGATTTTCGGGCATGCGTAATCGGTCAAGATCCTAGTGGTGTTGTCAAGGCAACCGGTCACATGTTGCGATCTTCCAAATTTTCTTCATTAATTTGAAATATGTTTCATAGATTCTTCTAAAAGAATCATTAATTTTCTTGAAAGTCTTAAACTTCAAAAGGTCATTTCTTAAATTCAACCCATTCATATGTAACTACAAACTGGTTTGTCTTGTTCACAAACAAAAAGTACAACCCATTCATGTATAACATATAACATACATTCACCTATATATTGGTTTAACATTGAAACAAACCATCTAATATCCATCAACGATGTTGTGCAACGTCTCCAAGTCCTTGATCTAGTTGTAACTAAGCCTCTAGAGGGGTAATTTCAGCCACACTACTTACCAACTTGCACAATGCTTTTGCTGCATGCAAGGCAAGGCGAGTTGGTAAGTGATAGTGCAACACCATGATAGGTTGTCATACATAATACTAAGTGTGTTGTGAATGTTATCAATTTTATATTATCCTGCACATTTAGACTATACACGGATGTCCATTAATGCCTTGTTGGTAATGTGCATGATTTTGTGCATTGATTTCATGCATTCACCTATAAACTGGTGCAAAATCGGACTAAATCAATGTTGGACCGGTACATAGGCGAATGCATGGTCTCAATACACAATATCAATAATGTTGTCAAAAAACCTAAGTGATTGGTATCAATATTGTGCTACCTATCATATATTGATACTTGTTGGGTATCACAAGACGAGGGAATATGTGTATACATGTGTTATTATTTGGGTCGATATGATCCTAATACCATATATACTAGGTTAAATTTTACTAGGTGTGAAATCTTTTGCATGGTATATAGATATGAGTGTTATTAAATACTCAACTACCCATACCCTTCTAGTATCTGAATCCCAATTATATTTACCCAACATTCTTTTATTTTAACAATCCAACATTGGAACCAAGCAACCAAGGATGGGTTTACAATAGGGTCCGGGTCCAGAGAACTTGGTCCAAACACCTCTTGATGGACCTTACTTGTGGACTCTAGATTGGATTCAAAAACTTGATGATCGGTTCCTCAAACATTTTGGAGGAGTGTTTTTGTGAGTTGGGGCTGCAAAGACTTGGTGAAAAAAGTTTGCCACATTGATGTCACTTCATTTCTTATACATTGGACCTAGGCCCTAGTGTAAACACCTTGGGTCGCCACCTATTAATTTGATGGGGTTTGCAACCCACTAGGTGGCAATCTACATGGACGGAAGGTATTTGTTGGTGTAGGGTGGTGTCCACTACCACGTGGGCCAAAATAACATAGAAAAACCTCATACTTCAAGCATGTAGGACTTTTTTGTAGGTTGGCATTTGCTTGTATTGGGAGATAGTCCCATGAGCTACCCATGTGTAGGAGCCACATTTAGGAGCCAATATTTTTCACATATGATGCCCAGTTTGGGTGGGGTTTTTTCCTGCTTAGGACAAGGTGACAGTGGTGCACAACTTGGCCGGATGGACTTGGAAGAAAATTAGTGCACATGTTGCTTTGATCCATGAAAAAAGGAAATGACCTCATGTGACCCTCCAACTTTGAGGGTGGCAGACGTCATCTAAAGTCGCTAAAAGATATCCAAATTTTTGGGAGCAACTCATTTGTCATCTACCTAACATATTATGAGAAAGTTGCCAACTTTTCAAAATTTGTGGCATGACCGAAATGGTCATGAAAAGAAAAATTTCAAAGTTTTCTCTAGCTGCCCCCCGGACGAAGGCCATGTTCATATGCCAATTTGACCTAGCAAATGTGGTCCGATTGACTTACAACTTTCAAGAACATAGGGTAGTCTAGTTCGCATCCGTACGCTTGAATTTCAAGAAACCATATTCTAATTTACTACATAACAGAAGTCTACAGCACTCGTGCTGGAAATGCCTGAAAATGGAATGTGAACGCTGGAGCATTTAGGGGTTAATGCAGTTACAACTAAACCCATAGTGGACAAATTTAATCAAGGCTACTTACCAACTTGCGTAATGCTTTATTAGTGGGTGAGGCAAGGCGAGCTTCCACGTATAGGGAGGCTTGGTGAAAGTTGGTGCTCGGAAATTGGAGTTGGTTAAGAAATGTCAAGGTGTTGCAATTGTGAGTTAGTTGGTGATTTAAGGTTAGCTATCCTTGTGCATCTTTCGAGTTTATCCTCTAGTCACGGAGATTCTTAGCTCCGTCATTTGTGGAGCTTCAGAAAGAAGGAAGCAATGATCGGGGAGAACCGGCAGTTAGTTACAAATGAACCGGTTGAGTTTGAGAAATAACTGGTTGAAGTTCAAGACGGCAGGAAAATTATTAAATCATTTTAGAGGAATTTATAGAAGAATAAACCCCAATTTAATAAAGGAAAACTGGAGGATGTCAACATGTAAGCGGTTGGACTTTCAAACACTAGGATCTCAACCCATTATGCCCAATCACTGGAAGGAAGCAATGAAAGGTGAGTATGTCTTCAATTATAATGGCATATCACTTGTAAATCTTGGCATGCATCTCGTGGCTAAAATATGATCCCGGACTTTACACTTGATAATGCCCTCAAACCATAGAAATAACGACCCTCCCCAAACGGACCATTATTCACGGAATGCCCTAGTCCGAGGACGTTATCTATCATGTAAAGCCCCGGTTTATATTGCCTTTTGCTAAGGGAGAAAAGAGATCCTTACATGACGTAACGGCCCGTCGTTGACCACCGTTGGACTATGAGCATAATGGTTCACCCACCGTAGACCCAAACATGCATCCGACAACTTAAATATGCTCTTGACCTTCATGCGCGATAAAGGTCCTTGGGCATGAGTGTTTGTGAATGAGGGTCCGCCCGAGAGTTGAACCGCCTAAGATCCGTCAATGGTGGCATCTCCAACCCTTTCATGTAGTTGTAACTAAAACCCTCTAGTGGGCAACTTAGCGAAAGCTCCCAACCAACTTGCGCGATGCTTTCGGTGCATGTGAGGCCGGGCCGGGCAAAGGCAAGTCGGTAAGTGACAATGCAACGGCTGTGAGGAGCTTCCCAAGAAATTAGGAAGCAAGCGGGTTAGTATGAAAGCTTTGACTACGTCATCAAGCCCTTGGCTCAAATTGGGTTGCCTTAGAGGGCCATAAATGCTTCAAGCCTAATGGCACACCCACCGTAGATCGTGACATGAATCCGATGGTCGAACTAAGACGTTGGCCTTTATGCGCAAGATGGCCCTTGGACCGAGGCTCACCGTGAATAAGGGCCCGCCCAAGTGTTAAACCATCGAATATCCATAACTACGGCACTTACATTAGTCTACAGGTCCAAGAACTTGGGGTCTGACACACCCCTTACTAAACCTTATTTCAAACTCGAGATTGGACCCAAGCTTGAATCGATTTCTCTCGAGTTAGGAGGGATCGATTTTTGAGTGGGACTACCGAGATTTGGTGGAAAAGCAATGCCACACTGCTGTCACTTCGTTTTCTCATACCTTGGATCTAGAATCTAGTGTACATTCATTGGGTCCAAAATTTTGCTCTCCACCAATAGGATTGTTGGGTGTTGGAGTTCTTTTGGTCATGGACCCTGGTGTGGAACCACTTCAATGTAGTTGCAAGTAGACCCTAAATTCCGTAATATCAACCTCCATAATGTCACACACTCTTTAATACCTTGAAACCCTAGGGAACGGATGTTCGTGGTTCAAACCTCACTCCTTATTGTCACATTTCTCTCCCTTGCATCACAAAAACGTCATTAATGCAAACCACCAAAGGAGCCAACCCGCCCCCTCACATTGCGCCATGTGTCAACATGCGGAGTGTCACCTTCTTCTTCTTCTTCTCCTTATGCCACATGTTGAATGTCTGTGCATGCATCCGCCACATCGCCTAGGAAGGCCAAGTGGAGTGGACCACACTAGCGTAGGTGAGGGGAGAACAAATTCGAATTGTCCTCACATCTCCTTTGTGTTATTCCATGGTGTCACATGCTACACTAATTCTATAGCATCACACATCCATGTTAACACTACAAAACTCCATGATATCATGTGCACTTTGGTTGCCACAAGTGTGATACTACAGAGTTTAGAGTGTAAACCCTTGGTGGGGAATTTAACCAAGGCTACTTACTTACCAACTTGCGTAGCACGTTTGTTACATTGCAAAGTAAGTCCAATAACATAGGAGCACCTTACACCGAGAATTTAAGGTATTTGGCATACATGTGGCAACTGTATATTGCAGGGGGGAAAAGTCCCAAGTACAAAAAGAAAAAGAAAAAGAAAAAGAATGGACCAGGTGTATTGTAAGCCCAGCCCCCCCCCCAATAAAAAAAACAATGAAATAATGAAATAAATATAAAATTTGAAGTGAAAACTGTATTGATACCCTAAAACCGTTAGGGAGGCTTGATGTTCCCATGGTGAACAGTCTCAAAATCAACATGTACTTATTATGCAAGATTTCAAAGGTGTTGGTTTTGGGTGATGTTTTGGTTTAAGGTGCTCCTACCTCAAGTGATGGTGCGACACTGCAAGAAGGCTCCAAAGGAAGAAAGGAGCCAACAAAAGTTGAAAAATATGTCGTAAAGCCATGGCCAAAACTACCCCCTTAGCGAAAGGGCATGCAACTTACATGAAGTAATTGCCCCGCTCGCTAGGGATCATCGCAGGCTGGGGCGAACCAACCCGTACATTGGTTCCTTGGAGGCAAGGGTTTAGGCATCCAACAAGGAACGAGTGTATGGGTTGGTTCACCCAAATCATCACCGCATGAGGGCAAGCATAACAACACACCCACCGTAGATCCTGGCTCATCCATCGGCTGAAACTCATCCCAACCTTTTACACGTGATAAGGGCCTTGGACCGAATTGTTCCATGAATAAGGGCCCGCCCGAAGGTAAAACCATCTAATACCCATCAATGACCATCACAAGCCCCCTAAAGCATACGTGTGTTATTTGGATATTTTTTTCTCTCCACACCCACTTCTCATAGGATATGAAACAAGCAATTAATGTGAGACAATTAGCAAATCCAAATTGTGCATGTAGCCATTTGTCTCATAATTTCCAGAGCTCATACAAATATCTTCTCCGTTAGCAAAGTCAAGATTCTTGTGCTCATTACGTGGTCATGCATGTGCCTCTCCCCCCTCCCCCCACCCCTTCCCCCCTCACAAATCATGTTGAATGTTGAACTTAGAAGGGTTAACGTATTCTGAGCATGTGGGCCCATCTCTTTCAAACACATGTTTTTTTGGTGTTTCTTCTTAGATCCACAACTGAGCACACGTCACTTAAATGTATTCTCTAGATTATTGTTGCGTTGGAATTAGGCACGTCTACCTTGCTGTAGTTGATACTAGAACCCTTCTACGATCATTTATGGTATTTAGTGCCACATGCGTAATAGTGTCACTTACCCTATTTTGAGGCGTATCCTAGGTTATATTAATAATCAACAACTTCACTAGTAGTGTCACCTCACGACACTTGACGTTTCAAGTGTGCTTACTAATATATTGGCGTGAGTTTGTTCAATAGTATTATGAAGTGTATGCCTCTGTTACACAATGGTCTACAAGTTGATTAAAGCGTACACAAATGACCCTTGACATTAGCATGCTCAATAACATCTTCCCCTTGCATACTAAAACGTAAAACTATCATCTCAAGCATCCCAATATGCTTTGCTAAATATCATAATGTAAATAAACTCTCACTGCAAAATCTTACTTATGTTAACGCATAATATCATGTTGACCATTAGCAGACGTGACATTTGGAGACCTCTAGGCATCTACACTAATTATGGTATTTAGTGTCATCTGGTACTTTATGTCACCATGGTAACTTTTTTTGGATGACACTTATGAATAAGTGAGAAAGTATTGTCGTGGTTGATGGATGAGTTCATCCATTGGCTGAAACCCTACCTTCTCTCGTCAGCAACTTTGTGATGAAATATTGTCATGGATGATTGAAATTTGGATGAAAAATCAATTGCTAAGTGATAGTAATTGCAACACTGTAAACCTATAATCCCCCACAAAACTTAAAAGGAATGACAAATAGGGTTGGGTCCACATTTAGTATGGGTGACACTACACTGCGGTTTACAATTAGATTGGAGCAAGACGATTAGAACTGGTGACACTAAATATCACATTAGTGTAGTTTGGGCCCTTCGCAAGCGGACACTAAGTACCATAAATGGTGTACACTACACTGAATACGAACGCACACACTGAATATCATTAACCCTATGAAAGTAAGTAACCTTAAATGTAAAATCAAATACTAAATATTAACTATGGTAATATGTGGAAGTTATATGTTTGAATTTAGTGTTAGTAAGGATATTAAAAAGAAGAATATAATAAGGGAGGTGACAGTAGGGAAAGTAGTGGCACATTTATATCTAACACTAATTGTCAAAAAAACCGAAAATTAGTGTTGAGCATGGTAGGGTGATAACAACACTATATATCATATTTAGTGTAGTGGGGCAACTTAGCCAACACTAATTAAGTTGGTCCCTCACCAACTTGCGCAACGCTTTTGTTGCGTGCGAGGCAGGGCAAGGCAGGCTGGTAAGTGGTGACGGAGCGACACTGCGAGCAGCTTCCGCAGAAAGAAGAAAAGGAAAGGAAGGAAAGCGAGCAGGAAAGTTGACCGGGTCAAAGTCTCCCAGGCCGCGACGGCAAGGGAGAGAGCGAGAGAGAAGGAGAAGGAGAGAGAGAGAGAGAGATACTGACTTATGTTAGATGGATGGAAGGCAACAACAACTACTTAGCACGGATTCAAGGAAGAAACTTTATGTCAATTCAGTTTTAATCGAGTCAAGTGGTGGTCCCTTGAGTCAATCGTAAGGAACGCTTTGATCCTTTTGTAAGTAGCAATTTGTTGTTGTAAGTAAAATTGTGGCGATTTTGCTGTGAGTGGGAGTCGTTGCAAAAGCCAAAACGGCAAAGGGCACACACACAAAGAGCAGCTAAAGCAACCACATATATCCATCCGTATGCACTGTCTCCTTCGTCTCCACCTTCTTCGTCACGGGCCATTTTTTATAAAGCAAGCAAGCAAGCAAAAGAAAGAAGAAGGACCTCTCCATCGACGATGAGTCAGAGGAAAGAACAAATGCTCTAGAAGACAGCCTTTTGAGTTTCTCCTGCCTTGTCCCTCCTGGCCCAGTCGACGAGCTTCCACGTATAGGGCGAGGTTTGGTGGGAGTTGGTGGTTCGGAAATTGGAGCTGGGTAAGGAATTTCGAGGTGCTGCTGGAGCTGTGACTGTGTGTTGGTGACGATGATTTAAGGCTAGCGATGTCTGTGAATCCTTCGAGTTTTTTTTCCCGAGTTGCGGCGGAGATTGCTAGCGGAGATCACCATTTGTGGAGCGGAGTGCGAGGTGGGAAGAATCTGCGCGGTCGAGGTTTGGCCCGTTAACGTGCAGGTGAGAGGGTTTTTGTGTGAATGGCAGATTAGAATAGAAGCTTGTTTCTATTGTTAGAGATGATTTTCTTCGGTGAATTTTAGGAGGTACACGATTTGGCAATTGGTGTAGGAATTCGCGAGGGAACACTATGTCGATATCGTTGTTGTCCATGGCCAACCTTCCGAATTTGCAAATTCTCACAATGGATGGCACAGGCCCCACATATGCTTCTCAGGTCGGCATGTGTGGTGCATGTGAATAAGCATAGGTCTGGAAGCAATTTGATTCACACATGAGAGCCAAGCAGACTACCACCCAATTCTCGCAAGACAAAGTGATGATGAACGAAGTTAGCAGAAGTTTGACACAACCGTCGGCCCTTCATTCATTGCCTCATGCTCCTCCTGTCTTCACTTAACAAACAAGCCCATATGAATCTAATTTGGCAAATCAAGAAACGCTAAGTACAAAGTCCGGAACCGACCACCCGTGCTTATGATGGGGTTCAAGTAGCAAGCCTCAGGAAAGATTTCTTAACCGAAATTGAAATTTTAACCCGCCGACTTTGTACTTGGTTATGGGTTCCAGACCGCACCATAAGCACATTGGCCGGTTCCGGACTTTGTACTGAGCGTTTCTTGAATTAGATTCATATGACTTGTTTGGCAAGTGAAGGCAGGAGGAGCATGAGGCAATGAATGAAGGGCCGACGATTGTGTCAAACTTGTAACTTTGTTCATCATCACTTTGTGTTGCGAGAATTGGGTGTCAGACTACTTGGCTCTCATGTGTGAATCAAATTGCTTCCAAACCTATGCTTATTCACATGCCGACCTGAGAAGCATCTGTGGGGCCTGTGCCATCCATTGAGAGAATTTGCATCTGCTCTTTAAACATCTATCCTGGCAGAGATTCGCTCATTGTATACATTGTGCATGTACATTACTTTTGGCGTTGGTTTTTCCTGCTTGAGGCTTAAATCTCTTAGCTCTCCTGGCTTCCTTATGTCGATGGAATTGAGGTCTTAGTATGTCACATGTTATACAACAGTTTGCTGGAGTTTTTCCGTTACCCCTGGAGATCAGTAGCAGAACTCAAGAGAAGGATGAACTGGCTTGCTACCATTTGGCTGTTGCCAGATGTGTGATTTGTTTTCTATTGCATTCTAGCTGTTTTGTACTGAGCAATGTAATTCTAAAAGCTTTGGATGACCTATCTCTCTTGTTCTATGGTTCACTGGTTACCTTTATCTTCGGAAGTGTTGTTTAAACATTGATACTTACAAGGATACCCAATATGTATATAGGTACAGAGAGAGAGAGAGAGAGAGAGAGAGAGAGAGAATATTTGTGTCTGTTGGGGTATATCTCTGAAGATAGGTACATAGAAGTTGGGGTCTGTAGACTGGAAAAACAGGGGTACTAGACACATTTAGTGCTGTGCACACAGGTTTTCTGGATGAACTACGTTTCTTGATTCATGTATTATGGTTTTCTGTTAACCTTTTTCCGAAATGTTCCTTGACTGTTGATACTCACAAGGATATATATCTTTCTATCTATATTTACAACCGATGATCTTGGTGTATGCAGACTGGAAAAAACAGGGTACTAAACACCTTGAGTGCTGTGCACAGAGGTTGTAAAGAGGATGGGTCGGATGCATTGAAGGCGACTTTTGCCACATTAGCATTGTGGTGTCAAGCACATTTTGGAGGATCGCAAAGGGTTAAGTAACCTCGTGAAGGTATGAGGGGTGTTTTCGGTGATCGAGAATGGATGAGGATTTGAAACACGAAGACCTGAGATGCTATAATTGGGGGAAGGAATGGATCATGATGATGATTCAGAGTAAAGGAAATTCTTCGAGTTGGCAACGAAAATGGGCATGGCGTGTTGGCGCCCTGCAAAGAAACCCTCACAGGTTGGAATACATCAGGACAAGAGGGATCGTCAAGATCCACTTCTGTGGTACCAGGATCTGTGTCCACACGCAACTGGGGAATTTTCTTATGCGGTAATTCAGGCGAACGCGATCCTCGAAGACATGAGCCAAGTGGAAACGGGTGTGTTTGGCACATATGTAGGTGTATATGACGGACACGGCGGCCCAGAAGCGTCTCGCAGCATCAGGGACACGCTTTACAACCACATCCAAAAATGTAAGGCCGAGGAAGAAGGCATCATGTCGTCTGCCGTGCTTCGCAAAGCGTTCAAAGCGACCGAAGATCGCTTTTTTGAGATTGTGCGGAAAGGGTGGCTCCTGAAACCACAGCTCGCCGCGACCGGCTCCTGTTGTTTGGCGGGGATGATTTGCGACTCCAATTTGTACATTGCGAATGTCGGGGACGCGCGCGCAGTGCTCGGGACGTACTCGAAAGAAACCGGATCCGTTGTTGCGAAACAACTATCGAAAGAGCACAACGTGAGTATTCAGGCGGTACGAGAGGAGTTGATTGCGAAGCATTTTGATGACCCGCAGATCGTGCTGTTGAAACAACAAGTGTGGCGCGTGAAGGGATTGATTCAAGTTTCGCGCTCAATTGGGGATTTCTACTTGAAGAAACCCGAGTACAACCGCGAGCCGCTCACTGCACGGTTTCGGCTGCCAGAGCCACTCAAAAGACCCGTGATGAGTGCCGACCCGGAGTGTGCTGTGTATACGCTCGGACCCCGCGACGAGTTCATCGTTTTCGCGTCCGACGGCCTCTGGGAGCATTTGAGCAACAAGGAAGCGGTGGACATTATTTGCAGCCAACCTCGTCAGGGGATCGCGCGGCGTCTCATTAAAGCGGCGATGCAAGAGGCCGCAAGGAAACGCGAAATGCGATATACAGATCTGAAAGGGATTGAGCGAGGCATCCGACGGCATTTTCACGACGACATCACTGTCATCGTCGTCTTTCTCGACCCTACTAACAACAGCCATCACAGGAAAATCCCTTCTCATCACATCTCTGTGAAATGCCCAGTCGACACGCCTCAAAATTCAAGGTCGTAGTGTCGCACAGCTCAGCCTCTCTCAGGACATCATTGTCTTCTTGTATTGGTGTGTTATTGCAGAGTGACTTCTAGTTGGTCAAGACAATTCTGTTCAAGAAACTTAAAACCCCAACAGTTTTTAAGATCCTTCTGGTTATCTTTCAAGGATGATGAATAAGCCAATTGCCTTCAATATTTTAAACTCTTAAACTGCTTGGAGTCTAGACATGGTTCTCAAGCCGCAAAACAAGTCCTATCTTTCTCACATTGTCACCAACACTTGAGTGTTAGATAAGAATCTTCTAACCCGGGCACTAGCAGAAGGTACAGCACAACTATGTCATTGTTAGGTTTGTTTTAGTAGATTCTAACTCTGCTAAGTCGCATAGGATTCTGTAATGAGGATTTGTTTCGACACTCTTTTTGTTCAGGAGCAGTCAAAGGAACAAGCAAAGGGTGATTTCAGTCGCCCAATATATATTTAAAGACAAGCTCCAGTTGATCATGCACTTTTTCTATTCTCATGTAACACCTGAATCACGAGAGATGACCTGAAAGTTTCAGAAAGTTCTGTTAAATACTAACTTTCAGTCACTGAATAACAATCCTGTGACCTTTGATTCGGTCTGTTTGTGGCAAAGATATTATGTTACAGTACAGATTCAAGAGGGTAGTGCCAAAATACTAGTGCCAAAATACAAAAACCCGGTGTCGATGATTTATCTCCAACTCTTCATCAAGAAGACTCTTTGGATTAAATACATTCATCACAGTACTGAGGCCCACTGGTACGCAATTGGGTGCTTTACAATTTGCAGATAAACTGAGTGCACCAAATAAACAGGACACAAAGGTAGACTTCACAATAAGATTGCTAAAAATACAACCATTCAAAACTACAGTAATATCTTGACCTGGAAGTAACAAGAATTCACCTACTTAAGAGATAAACCTATACTGAAATTTCGAGATAACCAATTTTGGTCAATCAAAACTTCGCAACACCACAACTCAAATGGTTTCAATGTAATGATGGAAAAAAGACTCACAGGCATCTTTTGAGGTTTGATTAACAGAACAGGGTGCAAGGAACTTGGAAGCTAACTTTCACTACAACCTCTTTGCACTAGGGGGAAGGGAAAAGAGAAGAATTCCTTGTCCTAACCAAGCTGTGTTCTTGAAACCAAAGGTGGCTCTCCAGTGAGTAGAGATACCTTAGGAAGAAATGTCAACTCCACCTTTAACAGAACTGTGATGAGAGATACTACTACCTTTGCAAAGCAACTTATGGTCTAAGAAAACAACCACCACTGTAATATCATCGTGAAAATGCCGTCGAATGCCTCGCTCAATTTTCTTGAGATCCGAGTACCGCATCTCACGTTTTTTGGCAGCCTCTTGCAAAGCATATTTGATGAGCCGCCGAGCAATTCCAGCACGAGGATGGTTACGGACCATGTCAACAGCCTCCTGGTTACTCAAATGCTCCCACAAGCCATCTGATGCAAAAATAACAAACTCGATATCGGGGCTTAGATGAAGTATATTAATATCCGGCTCTGCACTCATGACAGGTCTCTTTAGAGGCTCCGCCAACCTGAACCGGCCAATAAGAGGTTCACGATTATACTCTGGCTTCTTCAAGTACACGTCCCCGATCGAGCGTGACACTTGAATCAGACCCTTAACTCGCCAAACCCCATGTTTCAACATGACAATGTGTGAGTCATCAGGGTGTTGTGCCTCGAGCTCCCGCCGAACCGACTCAACACTTGCATTGTGTTCTGTAGAGATTTCCGTTGCCATCACAGACTGAGTGTCCGGACAGTAACTGCCAAGGACAGCTCTTGAATCTCCCAGACTAGCGATGTACAGATTGGAATTCCAAATGACCCCCACTAGGCAGCAGGAGCCTACAGCAGCAATTTGTGGCTTGGTGCTCCAATTGTCTTTCACAATTTCCAAAAACCCATCCTCGGTCTGTTGGAATGCTTGGCGAAGGACATCCTCTGACATTTCTCCTGCCTCAGTAGCCAATTTCTGGAGGTGAGGGTACAGGGTATCATTAATATAACGTGCTGTGTCAGGGCCTCCATGTCCATCATATATACCAATAAATGTTCCAAAAGGACCAGTCTCCACCTGGCTCATATCCTCCAGTATCGCATTAGCCTGCACCACAGCAATAGAGAACTCGCCAACCGCATGATCAACCAGATCCCTGTACCAAAGTAACGGATCAAGATTATCTCCATTCTCTTCCCCCAGGTGCGTGTACTTCCGCACCGGACGCCAACATGCCATCAACATCTTCATTACCCACTCTACCATCTCTCATCTGCTCCTCAACCTGTTTCTTCATCCCTCCAGTCCATTCCCTCTCCTTGTTTCCCTCCTATTTCAGATCCTTGAGCTCTCTTTCCACTTATGCTCTCATGTGAGGGATGATGATGTCACCTCCCTGCTTGTTGGATCAGATTCTTCACATTATCAAATAAGATTTCCCCCACTGATTCTAAATAAATGCACACACGATCTTGTTCTAATCCTAATTTACTATACCTCTGCACCAAGTACCTTCTAGGTTGGCCTGCTTAAAATTGCCAAAGTGACACTATCCTTCTCCCTGGTCAACAATGATTCAATCAAGAATCTTCCAGAATTCAAAATTCTTCAATTTTGTGTGAAGTCATCCTTTGCCTTAAGTCTTTTTACTCCTCTGCATACATCAACCCAGACAGCACGTGTAAGTCAAATTCCTCTTGATTACCTGCAGAAAACCAACACTTGCAAAAATTAATTTTATTTATTTAAAAAAGCAAGTGATGGAAACTGGTCCTTTCAAGACACAACATGATAATATCCCTGTCAAATATCTAATGAACACCACTGACAGCATGCCTCCATTTATAAAAGAAAGGGCCTGACCAAAACTTCTGTGCCCCACCAGGTGCCTGCACAAAAGCCTACCACAGAAAAAAAACCTCTACACACCAAATTTACCCATCTATAAAGTGCACAATTTAAGATACTTCATCTCCAGATGAGACCTGACAGTTTGCATATTTGGAATAAACTTACGCCATTCAAATGTAGAATGATATAGCAAAATCCTGTCTACTTGCACATTACCTCGAAGGTTCTGCAAAAAAAACTGTTACTGCTAGCCCCTTCCAAGCATCTGGAGTGACATCCTTCCTATCCGTTAGGCTGGTTGAAATCTGTTGCACCTGCAACACCACCAAAAGTGATTTCAAGGGATATTGCTACCTATTGGATACAACTTTGCCCAAGTACAAAAACGTTTCATTGACACTGAGTTCAGCCATCGAGGTGCATTCCCTAGAACATCTGCAAAAGACCATTTTACAACAAACATAGTCAATGGAAAACACAGCTCCCTCTCAAATCCTTATACCTGTTAAAATAGCAGTTAGGGCTGCAAGAGGAGCAATCCAATTACTCACCTACAGCAATCATAAAACAAGTGCAGAAGATAATCATCTCTGACATTTTCAGCATTGAGGATTCCGATGGCACCAACAGCTTCTTTTATGTAGCGCACACTGAATTCAACCTTCACAAAAGCACCTGCTCAATCTCAGGAATGATCTTTATTTTCGTAGTCATCCAATTCTTCACATCACACTTCATCAATAACCCCCAAACAGATTTCTGGTACAGCATGAGAATGAAGTATATACACATGAAACTACAGCTGCACTTTCTCATGCAAGAAACACCACAAACAGAACACCTCAACATCCAAGGGCTTGTTAGTATTCTGAAGTGTCATAATAGGTCAATGCACTACTGTATAGTGGTAATCAAAATTTAGTCCAAGCATACACAAATTCTTTATTTGCACACACATTCAAGGCAGATTGCGGAGGCTGTAACAATACACCTACAGAGTGTTCAACATGTTCCATCCATCAAGCAGAGGTTACCTATTTCCATGCATACTCCTAAGAGAAATAGGGGCTGTTTAGTACATGTAGTAAAAATCTATGCCAATTATTAATGGACAAATATACAGATGACACTCTTTGCATTTATCTGCTGCAAGATTATGAAGCTTTTGCAATCCCATGGTACTGTTCAGGTGTCTAACTACAGATGACAATAGGCTCACAAACACTCTCTTTGAAGCCAACTTGATCGAAACACTGCGGTCTCGTGGACTTTCTAACCATTAGAATGTGAGACTTGCAACTACCTCAGGACCACCCAAACGTCAATAAGAAACACAAGCCCTCTCTCACTGAACCCTAGTTCTTCTCCAGAGAATTGAACCGTGTCCACTACCTGCAACCTACCAGGTTGGAATCTAAGCTCTATACTATCAATATGGACAGGGCTATCTACAAAGAAGTTGTAGGGGCGCACTTGTAGCTCACTAGTTGTTTGTCACATTTGACGCAGTGAGCAGTTGCAGGTGAATGAGCATAAAATCTGTATGTAGTCCCTCTCTCATGCTCATCATCCCTGCCTACACAGCAACAAATTTGTGTAGATCCATCCGCACAGGTGCACTTTTGGTGTCTCCAGGTGTGACAGCATGATGGTCAGCCTGATAAACAACACGTTAGAAAGAAACATCAGCAACTCAACCAATTCTACATCGTAACAAACACAGGCACTGGGAACAACATGAAAGATCGGTTATCGGATAGACAAAAGAATAGGCTGAGTTAACGACATGGCATTCATTCAACCGGCCACTTCACATACAATCTTGCTCATACAAACAAAAGCAGATACCCTTAATGGTGGGCATTATTTGGATCACCAAAACCTACGCAATTTCAGGAAGTTCCGTTCAGCCCACAGCCATCAATCCACCCACTGACCAACCTGCCTGACACTAAAATGTGCAACCGATTGTTACAGAATTCTGCCACATGATTTCCGCAATAATGATTGCATCATGCATTTTAGCAACTATTCTCTACTTAGTATCTATAGTGTGCACACGATACCTATGGGGCTTGGATACTGATATGAAATGGTGATAAATGTCAGAAAACAGAAGCATCTTGCACTTTTCCCCATATTGAGGTCCCAAATGAAAAGATGTTTCAAGAAATTAGAGCTTCAATGTCCGTGGTCATGAATTTAAAAACCCAACAAAACACACGTTCGGGTTGGCACATTGCCCCATTCCGAAGCTCTTTGCGCACACTGAGCGTCTGAAACTAAATCCTAGGTTATAAAGCATACACATAGCATTGTCAGCCCTAAAACCTTTCCCGGACACTATAAACCCTAGCCTATGGCTGCCCAGTTACCCACAATATCCTCTGCTGACTCAACAGGCCTACTCAACATGTGGAACATTTAATGCGCACCTAGGTGCAACAACTTCCTGACCATTTTCCGAATTTCCAGCGATCCTCGTAAGGAAGCTACGTAAAGCATTCCCTTCAAATTTCGTCAAGAAATAAACAGGGGATGCAGTACGAAAGCCTTTCTGGTAACCCCCTTATATGGTCCTACCTAAGACTACAAAGTAGACGCACGCAAGCCGAATCGTACACTATACGGTGTGACACCGCCACACAAGTCCAGAACTGAATTTGAGAGAGACGAAACCACAAGAAACAAGAACCGACACAAAACCCCGTAAAACCCACGCCCTACAGACAGACTCACTCACTCACTCACACATTTACTAATGCTTGGGGCAGACTCTTCCAGCTTGAAGGAAACAATTCCAACGAGAGAGACACCGCAATCGACACGGAGTAATGAAGGGTCAACTCCCACCGCACCTCGTAAAGAGATGACACGCCAACTAAGGCGAAAATACCGGCACGCGTCCACCGCACCAACAACTTGAACCGCCCTAACCCAAACCCCAAGGCCCTAATCCTCCGGCCATCTCAAATCAATCCCAAACCCTGAACAATCCCGCCATTCCATTTCATTCATTCGGCAGACAAGAAATCAAAGTTGAGCCCAACCGGTGACCGTGTAGGTAGAGAGCACCTAGACATACCAGAGTGTGAAAAGAAATTGAATCTCAGCATGTCCATATACCAAAACCCCAAGGCCCTCATGGTCTCTCTATCTCTCTCTCTCTCATATCAACCCCCAAATACGTCATCCGCCATTCCTTCACAGGCAAGAAACCAAAGCTGCTGACCCCAAACGGCGAATCCCCTTTCGTCATCGGAGAATAACGGGAATTCCACCTGTTGAAGCCAATGAAAACCTTCCTTACTTACTTACTCCCTTTACTTACTTACCCGAAAGCCTCATCATGTGAAACCCCAAACCCTGAGAGAAGTGCACCATTGAGGCAAGACACAAAGGAAACGGAGGGAAGAGGTGACCGAAAGCATGCAAGTATACCTGGATGCCAGAGTGTCATGGAAGGAGGAGCAGGGGGAATTGCGATGATTAAGACGCACAGCGTGATTGCGCAGGCGCATAGGGGCGTGTGAATCGCATGGAGAAGGAGAAGGAGAAAGGGGGGAAGGGGGGAAGGGGGGAAGGGGGGGGGAGGAAGGCGGGAGGTAGAAGGGAGGCAAACAGACAGAAAATGAGCTCCAAACCCTAAACCGTGGCGAGACGAAGGAGAAGGAGAAGGAGAAGGAAGGGCTTTGGAGTAACTTAACGCGGAGGGCAAGTGTCTGCGTTGAGTCAATTCACTCCCTTGCTAACTTGTTAGTAAATTAGTTGCTTGCCCTTTTCCTTCGCGAACCTTCCACGAACTCGCTTTCATCATGCCCCCCTCCCCTCCTCTCCTCTCCTCTCCTCTAGTCCTCTCCTTTCCTTTCCTTGCCTTACCTTGCCTTGCTACCCACCCTACTTTTTATTTCGCCTCGCTCCGGGCCTAACTTAAATTATTAGGTTACCCTATAACAAAACTTCTCCAATGCAATTCGTCATTCATAACATTATTTAGATTCATAACAGTGTTTTGTGCGACTGATTGTATTTCACGTAATATTCCCGAATATTCCTCACATGCAATCTATTGCGGCTCAACCAAGAAAATGCATAAATAAATCATTTTGGTTGGTTACCGGAGGGTTTTGGTTACCCATTATCCAGAAATATGATTATTTATGCAATTGTTTGTCATGAGTTGCATCGGTCAAGTTACAACAGATGATTGTAATGAACAAGGTTTTTTTTCTAGTGTTAGTGTGCCCTTCACCATGCAATAAGGGCCGTTTTACACACATGCTTGACTTCATGAAAATTTCATTTATGATTTTATCATGGTCATAGTCAGCGGTTCAAATACCATGTGGTCAAGAGAAATCCACCTCAACCTTAAAAACACTTGGTCACACGTCATAGTGTAAAACATGCTTACATCTGGACATAATGTTTTTGATGAAAATAAAAATTTCTTTGACATGGTCACCCTTATTGTCCGCTAAGACACCCTGGTTGGGTTCTATCATCACAAATCCAGGTGACCACCACACAATGTCCATTCCCAGACATGTAGGATTCCATGTCATTTTCTCATCCATTCCCTATAATAGGTGACCTTGTGTAAAATAAAATGGGATTGCCACTCGTTTTTCAACCAATGGGAAGATTTTGAGAAAGCAATACTCATGGTCACCGGTCACTAGTGCAAACAGACTCTAAGTATTAGCCATTGATTTATTGTCTCCAACCTTGACTACCTCGGACCCTTTCCAACACGGCTCAATTGTAATAGCCATGCAAGAGTCGTTTTACAAATGTGAGCAAGGGCCATGAGAAAATATGATATAGGATTTCTTATGACACACATCACTTTTTAAAGCCTTGGTCACAGGACATAATGTAAAGCAAACTTAGACCAAGACATGACGTTTCTAATAATAATCAATTTTAATTCATGTTTAAATGATTGGTGGAAAACATACTTGCTAGAGATATATGATCCATCCCAACTCCATTCCTCACTCGGAGCCCCTCTTGCTAACTTCATTACTTGCCTTTTTTTTCAAACCTTTCCTCAAACTCACTTCATCGTGTCTCTCCCCTCTTCTCCTCTCCTTTTCCTTTCCTCACCACCCACCCTATTTTTCTAAATGGCCTCATGCCCCCAACGTAAGTTGGTTAGTGTGCCCTTCACCATGCAATACCCATAAATGAATTAATGATGGGTGTGCACTAGAATCAAAGATCCAAAAAGACTTCCAAATCGAGCAATCATGTTGGTTGCAAAATTTTGGACCCAAGGAGTTTACATCATAATCCAAGTCCAATGCGTGAAGAAACAAAGCGTTCCCTTCATCGCAAAATACCCATAAACTAAGGGTGGGTTACACCAAGGTCCACGAGCAAAGAAACTCCAAAATCTAAGTGATCCTATTGGTGGGGAGCCAAAGTTTGGACACAAGTAGTTGACACTAGGGCCGGGATCAAGATATACACAAAAAAATTATTAAAAATAAATAAAATGGCATTAATATGGTGCCACTTTGTGGTCATCTTGGCGGGTCCCCACTCAAAAAAAAAGCTTCTCCTAGTTTGAGAAATTGATCTTCAAACGTGGGTGCAACCTCGAGTCCAAATGTAGGGTCTGCTAAGGGATGTTGTGGACCTCAAGTTTCTTGGACTCGGACCCTAATGCAACCCCACCCTTGTCTTCGTGCTTTTGACTTCTTGGGCCCCTTTCCACAATGGCCCTTGATTCATGGTGGCCGTGCTAATGGGTCATATGAAAAATCCTACCCCTATAGGTTCGTGGTTGATGCATCCCAATTATAGCGTTCACACTTGTTTGTTTCATTTGGAGTTATTTGTTGCTATAACTTTTTACCAATAATATCATTTTTACTTAAATAACATAAACAAATAATATGTACATCAAGGAACATAGTAGAACTTAATAGCTCCTCTTAGTAAAAAGTAACAACAATGCATAATTCAAAATGGTAAACCATAATAATAGGTGTAAGATGTAATTAGCACGTAGATTGATGTAGAATGTAGATGATGAAACCTAACCCCTAAATCCCTACAAAGTCAAAAAGCACTTGCGAGCACTTTTCAAAGATATCTTTCTCAAAGCAAAACAAATTCATTAATAGTTTGTTCTTTTCACTTTGAGCCCATTATACCTATAGTTCTACACCATCCATAGCAAAGCCAATCAATATATATGTATTAATGACTCTTAGAAACGGACACTGTTACAAAATTAATTGTTTGAGAAAGGTCAATGACATGGTTCTATTTAGATTTTCCACCAATTTATGAAACTCATGTCTTTAACCAATCATGTCAATGATCAATAGATTTGATACATCTTATAAATTCTAATTGTCAGTGAGGAAATATATTTCTTAAATGATTTAGTGAAGACCCAAGACATTGATCCTCGTTGTAATTGTATGGATGTGGTCTTAAATTCATTCTCTACGCCACTCCTATGTACATCAACTGCAAAATACATATAATACATCTTTGATTCAAGTTGAAACTCCAAGGCCAATGTGCTCACCCGTTCCACCACACCCATCAATAATGGGTGAGGGTGGTGTTTTATGCGGTCTTCAATAGTTGAGGTTGATGCTTGTCTCAAGGATTCCATAACACTCTTTGAGTCCATGCCATACGTGTGTTTGGTGGTGGCTATTTGTTAGATTAAGCTTCTATGCAAAGTTATTATTATGACTAAGCTTTTCTTTTGTGTATTTCAAGCAACGTACAAGGAGAACAAATTGCTACACTAAATAATCCTATTAGTGTCGGTGGAAATTAGCGTGGGCTACATTAATTTTTTGGTCAAGGTATAATTAATTAACGTGGGTCCAAGACCCCAGGTCTTCCTCTAAGTCTTCAAGACGACTTCCCACCAACACATTAAATATTAGTTGTAAGACAAAAGTAACAAAAATTAAAACAATTCCCCAAAAGTAGTTATTTTTAGAAATAAATTAAAATGTCTCACACTAATTTTCTACTAGGGAATGTAATATGGGTTGAAGGATTTCATGGCCCACGTTGATTCTCGTTATGAGAATCAACATGGGCTCTAGAGAATTAATGTGGTCTACAATAATAGGACTATTTAGTGTAGTTGTAGACGAAGCAATTCTTCTTTCCTAAATTACCCGTTCAACATCAAAAATTGTGAAATGAACCAATTCAAAAAAAAAAATTAAAGTAAGAATATGAGGGAGAGCCAAAGCATTTCAATGAATAATCGGTTGATGATAAAGAAGCAAGGAAGGCAACCAAGTTGGCTCACATTTCTCCCCGCTCATTGATTTCAAGGCTGCAATTTTTTTCTCCAATCAACAAATAATGGTTTAACTTCGAGTCATAACTTGGTGGTGTGAACATTATATCATCCCCCGATTACTATGAGCCTCATGAAAACTATCCATACACTCTCCAATAATAAGGGTTATTAGAGTTTAACCGTAAACTATGGGGATGGATTAGGGTTGGAATCCCCTAATAGTCCCTTGTTTTGCAAGCGGAAAGCTTTGGAGGTTTGCTTTGAGTTTTAGGTGCTGACTTGTTTTATAATTATATAAGTAAGAATCTTCTCATTTCTTGTTACCTATGTATACATGCATCTCTTTGCTCCTCTCACCACGTGTGTAATCTCTCAAATGAAATCAAAATCAAGATAATAACTTGAATTTTTCTAAAAGTTTTGTTGCCTCATAATAGACCAAACAACTCTCTCCCCCCCCCCCCCCCCCCACACACACACGTTTGTTTTTTAGGTCCCTAAGACAATTGTTGCAAGTGGTAATTATGGGAGATTCTTCCCAAAAACTTGAGTTCATCTGCACTTTTGATGACTTTACAGTTAGTTCTATTCTCTTCAATTTTGGTTATCATGTTCTCCTTCTTAATTTCGTAACGTTATTAAGCAAGCCAAGAACATCCTCTTCAAAGTAAGCATGCCTAATTTGGTTAATTGTTTTAATTGGACACTTGTATGATGTGTGTTGCATGATTAGGTGTGAATATGAGAGACATCTAAGAAACAAACACCAAAAAATAAGAGGGGTTTGAAAGAGATTGGATTGCATCCACCATAGGTTCAATAGCTACGGGAGACACATATGATTATCTAACAAGAAATAAAATCCCCACTTTGACATAACATTACTCAACATTCAGCTTTCGTTTCATGGGCCCTTGAAATATAACAGTGGGATACTCGAAAAATTGCGCAAGGAAATGCATTTTTGAATTGAACTCTCATCATTCGACTATTATTAAATACGAGGGCTCACGTTGTTGAGTAATGTATGGATAAATGAACAAGATATTTCCAAAATTTTACGAGGAACGGCCACATGCACAATTTGGATTTGCTAATCATCTTGCATTGAGTGCATGGTTCATACCCTTTAAGGAAGTGGGTTCAAAGTGAAATGCATACCGTATCCTTAAGACCTGCTTACCTTATATTCATAGTGAGTTGTGAGTTGTGATCAAGGAATGACAATATATGCAACTTTGTTTCAAAAATATGCTAGCATATGCCATTCATTACCCATCAAGAGTCAATTTTACCCTCTAAAATTTGAGACATCTATGTGCCCTTTTCCACGCTACTAATATTACGCTAAGACCTACTTAAGTGCCCTCCCCGTTCAATACACACAACTACACTAAATAGGATATTTAGTGTTTCATACACTAAATATGAACGCATACACTAAATATCAATAACCCTATGAAAGTAAGTAACATCAAATGTAAACTCAAACACTAAATATCAACTATGGTAATATGTGGAAGTTACATGTTTGAATTTAGTGTTAGTAAGGATATGAAGAAATAGGATATAATAAGGGAGGTGGTAGTAGGGAAGGTAGCAACACATTTAAGTCTAACACTAAATATCAAGGAATTGAAAATAAGTGTTGAGCAAGGTAGGGTGGTAACAACACTAAATATAATCAAACACTAAATATCTTATTTAGTGTAGTGGGTTATGCCTTGAGTCCAATATGCCATGAATTTTCTAATATGACCTATTTTACTCCATCTTACCATTAGTTAGATTGCCAATGTTACTGCATGAGGTCTCTAATGCTTTTAACTTAAAAATAATAGAAATTAAAAGTATGCCACCACCGTACAAGTGCAACACTTCAAAAAGACATAACATACAACTGCAACAATATGAAGCGAATCATTTCAATAATTTACTTAATGACAAATGCAACAAGAAAACTAGGCAAACATTTAAATTTTTGCCTATAAGTCTACAAATTCATGGCTCAATATTACATTATCGTCATGCATCACAAAAGAAGGTTTAGGGTGAAAAAACACAACAACCCCTTAATTATGTGGAAGTCTTTCATAAATTTTATGCCAAACATATTTCATCCTCCATATATCAGGCCAAATGTCGTTTTTAAAATGCACTAAGTGACCTACCCAATATGCTTTTGGGTAGGTAAGAAAGACCTCACCATGAAAACCACGTCCCAATCGTGTAGCCCATCGCTTTATGCGATCCAATGGTGCTCATCTTTGCGACATTCTAAGAGATGACCCATGCGTTTAGCTCTCTTGATTGCTTCTATCAATGAGGACTCTTTGGCACGTTCGAGGGTTTATGATAGTACTTTGATAAGTTCTCTTCCATTTCTCCCATATTTCCTCCCTACTATTTGGTCAAAATCAATGTACGTGACCTCACTATTCAATGCCCATCAATAGTGGATTACATGAGTTGTCCTCATCCACCAAGTTTTTCTCTTTTTGCAATCTACATAACACAAAGGCTAGCATGCAATCAATATGATTCAAAAAACATCAATAGTGAGTTACACCCTCCAAGACATGGTGGTCGTATCCATTATTTTCTACCTTCCTCCCCCATTTCTAAAAGCTACACAAAATATGATATTTAGTGTTTGATACACTAAATACGAACGCATACACTAAATTTTAATAACCCTATGAAAGTAAGTAACAATAAATGTAAATTCAAACACTAAATATCAACTATGGTAATATGTGGAAGTTACATGTTTGAATTTAGTGTTAGTAAGGATATGGAAAAAAAATGATATAATAAGGGAGATGACAGTAGGGAAGGTAGTGGCACATTTATGTCTAACACTAATTGTCAAAGAATTGACAATTAGTGTTGAGCATGGTAGAGTGGTAACAACTCTAAATATAATCAAACACTAAATATCATATTTTGTGTAGTGTGTTAGCAACATTTCATTATTAAACAGGTGGGCATTTTCATAGTCACCGTTTCAAGTTTCAAACAGTTAGTGATCAACGATAACATGCAAAGCATGCGGTGCATGATTGTCTTGCAACCATTCACATGCACAAGTCCAAATTAAGTCTCATACAAACTCTTAGAATCCTCATTGTCTACATTGCCATTACACTCTAATTGTTACTTATGGTTATAAATCCCCCCCCCCCCCCCCCACCCACACACACACACATGTTGAGTTAAATCAAGTTCAAAAGATAAGCTAACTTTTAAAGGGCCTAAGTAATTATGCACTTCCTCACCAAGTCCTAGATCTTTAAATTACGTTAAGTGCATTACAACTTTACAAGAGAAAATGAAACAACACGGTCATTTGTGACATTAATGATAAAATGCATATGGCATTGAAAAATGTTAGTAGCTTGACAAGCAAATAGAAATTTCATTTACCCTTGCTCCTTGTGAAGCCAACCTACTTATCTATCTATCTATGTAACATATATAATATTTGTTTTCTCTCACTGGTAACTAAGTCACGTAATTGCACTTAAACCTTATTTACCTATATGTATTGGACCCAATCTGAAGTGTGTGTTTCATGGACAAGTTCATTTTGGATGGGGTTCTTTTTACACGACTAGCTCAAATTTTGAACATTAATTCAAAAATATATTTTGAATGTGCATGTAGAGGCTCAACCTCGTACATATAACATGGTACCCGACACACACCGACACTTCAAAACTTTCACAGTTTCCCTTCATTTCTTCTATCATCCTAAAACATTAACTTAACACGTACTACAATATTTATGAAGTTGACTACGTGACTAAAAAGGTATGACATGTAATATTTTTTGTATTAAGAAGAAAGATGTATATAAACACTTAAGAGAGAGAGAGAGATCACTTTGATCATGGTTGCGAGCTTCACATGTATACATATACAATGCACTTTACATGAAAATGCATTGCACCACACAACTTTCAAGAGAAGATTACACCAAATGCCATAAACCATAATTGTCAATAGAACATGCTAGCATTCTCATCACAATATCAAACTTGTAGGGTGAATAATGTGTTCCAAATGAAGGCTTTTGTAAACACTACTCAAAAATGAGATCTCTTGAAAACCAAAGGTTGGGAAGCATTTGTCATTGCATAGTTGCCACGTGTCCTTTGTGACTTGTTTTGGACAAATAACACCATTTTATCAATACCATGCAAGTTGGATATTCTTCTTTGTCTTCACATTGGTTGGGGCGACTTTCCCAATTAAGAAATCGACGCTTGTAAAGTGTTAGCCAACACCTATTCATCTCAATACTTAGACAAAATTGCACAAGTACCAACATGATAGTGAACAAGTGTCGAATCACTAAGGACGCGGAACTACTTTTAGTTTCAAGATGCGGAACCAATTATATATTTCAATTATCAATGCAATTTTTGTTGCCTTCCGGTTGCTTAAGAAATATGTACTCAAGATCTCACAAATGTCACTTACAAATGACAATATCTACCGATGCAACAATTAGGTACTCCTCATATAGGGTTTGAGTTTTAGACCATATTACTCAACTTGTGCAACCACCAATCATTTACGTATACAATGATCCAACATTGACATATCCATGCCCTTGAAATTGGACCTTTCCTCGAATCAACGATTTTGCATTTCAAGGTTTTCCAATTTGGTTGGTACGTGAGTGACAATATCATCATGATTGTTTATATATATATATAAAAACCATTTTGTAGAGGTTGGCTTAAAGGATAATGATGCAGTTGTAGACCTTGAGTAAGATACATGGGCTTTATGTAATATGGGGTTTTTTGGGGCACTTGTCCCATAGCCCTGGTCAATATACTCATCTCGGGTTACATACAAGCTTGTGGCTATGATCAATTTGAAGAGTCCCTTAGGCCAGTTCATGTGGGGTCCCAAGTCCCAAGTCCCAAGTCCCAAGTCCCAAGTCCCAAGTCCCAAGTCCCAAGTCTCAAGTCCCACTCATGTTAGCAAGTCTCAACATGGAGACAAAGTCCCAACCTTTGGGCCTCAAGACATCATTAAAACATGATTGATAGTTGTAAAAATCGAATCTTTATTCTTTTAGGCAAAAATATTTGCGGGATTTGTGCCGAGAGTTGGGTATAGCTTTTTGCTTAACCCATTTTAACACCTCCCAAGCCTCACCTCCAAAAAGAGTTTTTGCATGTAGGCATCCATGTCATACTCGAGACTTAGGACTTGGGACCCCGTGTGAGGTGGCCAGTCCCAACTTCGATGCTCCCAACCACTGAGCTTGCATGGATTGACCTCAAGTGACTTGGGACTTTGGATTTAGGACCTTGTGTGAACCGGATTTGGGCGAACCGACCCATACACTCGTTCCTTGTTGGATGCCTAAACCCTTGTCTCTGAGGAGGCAATGTACAAGTTGTTTCGCCCCATCTTGTGAATTGGCCCTCAATCACACCAACACTACATATTGCATTTATTGTGACCAATTTTTATTTGTTTTGCTCAATACTAGTTGTAAAGGGTTGCATGTGGTGTCACATACACTACATGTACACCTAACATTATTTGTCGTTGTTTGTAAAAATGTTTTGGGTATTATGGATTTACAATGTTGCAATTATTGTCACTTACTAAGTGATTTTTCATCCAAAGTTCAATCATTTATGATAGTAATTCATTACGAAAATGTTAGGATGTATATTGTACCAAAATTGGATGAACAAGTAAGTTGGGATGACAATATTTGTAAACTTTTTCATAAGAAACATCATTAGAAAAGTTACCATGGTGACCTGAAATACCATGCGAAACTAAATACAATATTTAGTGCAGCGATTGGCGTCATATCTTTCTCTCTTTGGGGTGTTATAGGCACTAGAATTTTAAGGATGGACCCTTTATTGCCCATAGGCACATTCCAATAAATTGGAACTTTCATACCACCCTTGATGTGAGGTCCTCAAGAAGTCGATTCCACATAAGTGGCGGAATGAAATTCCCCTCTCCACTTCCCCTAAGTGGAATATCATTTGGCACAAAGCTAAGGTACGAAAAGAGGTTGCCTTTCTTTAGTTGGTCATCCATAAGGTTGTGGCGGTGAATGAGTGGCATGGGAAAATCTCGGTGGAGACTGACAAAAGAGTTAGTAGGAATTTTGCCAAAAGGGGCAACCTTGGTCTGCAAATTTCCTTTTCTATGATGCAATGCACTGAAACAATTTAGTTGCATACGGATTTTCTTGAGGAGTTGTCTCCCGTGGATTATTTGGCGCCAACATAATAATATGGTTTTTAATGCTCTGCAATAGTCCATTAAGAAAACACGTCAAGTCATATGGGATGCCTTGCATAATTATGGTAGGATTGCCACTCACACTTGGAAAAGGCCCGGACGTTGCCTAACCATATGAGATAAATCTCAATCCAATCCAGTTCAATCAAAATTGTATGTAAAATTGGATGTGTCTACAACAACACCACACCATCGCCACATACCTTACCTATAAACTTTGTATGATGCTAACGTGGATGCATATTGGCCATGTGACATGCTAGAAACATGCATTCTTATTGGGAGTGCTTATGTGATCACTTGCAGAATGTTCAGTTTGGCCACTCATAGGTTTCATCTCAGTCATGAAATCTGAAATGACTAGCCCCGCGATTTGCAATTGCTAACAGCATGCCCACAGTAGGATCAATGATTGGCCCACAACATTGAGGGAGTTTTCAGATTGATAAGAGTTTTATACCTTGTATCTAGTGAAACGAACAAGAAAAATAACAGTACATTACATCCAACGAGCTTATTGTGTGTAGAACGAAAAACCCTCACAGATACCAATAAATTTTGGAAAGAGATGAACTTTCCCTACCATGTGGGACTCATGTTGCTACAAACGATGGGCCATATTTTGGACATTTTATAACCGAATAAGACAGTTCCCAAAACAATCCAACAACCAAAATGGTCCGTGGACTTGGCCCCGCCACATCATTGCCACATACCTCACCTATAACTTTGTGTAATGCTGACGTGTACTCTCCTTGCCAGCTGGCAAGCAAGAGATATGTCTTCTAACCCGATTGATGAGGTGGCCAACGACAGCAGGGCCACATTTGAAGCCCAGCAACTCGGAATATAATTAAATCAGCAGATAAGAGCGACTGACCCATGGTTCGTGACACATGTCCTTCTCTTCTGTGACTGGGACAATTCGACCCATTGTCTATTTAAAAAAAAAGGAGGTGGCAAATGCGAAGGTGGCAGGTGTCAAGGCTAATATATGGAAAATTATAGCTGTTGCCAATCGCTTTGAAAATTTCGGAAAATGAATTGAACTTCCTTTTTCTTTTCTTTTTAATGCGGGGGGGAAGGCGATGCTTTAAAGCGGTGTGAATGGAACTGCTCAATAAGCAGTGAAGGAATATGTTGTTCATTGACAATGGGTTCAATTTGGAGAGAGGGAATTATTGTATATGAGCGTATCTTTCATTCATCCAACATAAGAGTTCTGAAATAGTACCGTAGTTTAATAGCTGATTCGGCACAAAATAATTCTAAAAATAGATGCCTAAAATTTTGGAATATTATTGGCATTTTTTACCGAATATAAAATTAATTATTTTACAAAATTGCCAAAAAGTAAGAAATTTTTACTTTTCACTAGAGTTTTACTTACAGTGGAAGCATATGTGAATTTTGAAGGAGAGAAGGTGCTCCTTTTGTAATCAAGCTCACGTACATTAGTCCACAAAGAATATGGGTTTAGACTCTAGGCGAGGCTTTTCAAATGTGTTGTACACAAATTTTTGGAGTCCAATTGAGCATAGAAGATGAAGTTTTATAGAATTTTGTCCAACTAACAAAAGTTGAGAAATCAATCCTTCTTCCACCTCCAACAAGTTTTGTGTCAAAATAAGTCTTTATGCAAAAGATATGGACAAAATATTGCAGCCGTGTAAAGATCAAAAAATTAAAATGCGTTCATAACAGTTTTTTGGAGCTCATTTGTGCATAGAAGATCAACTTTTTTGGAATTTTGTTGGTCTAAGAAAAGTTTAGAAATCAAGTAATCTTTCACCTCCAACAAATTTTATGTCATTTGAAGACTCTATGCAAAAGTTATGCGTGTTATAAAAATGACGTCTAACTAGGTGCTTCACTTCAAAGTTTACATATCCCATATGCATTGTTGAACACAACTCCACTCTACTTGCATAAAGCATAGGGCATTCTCAACTCTTCACTCACATCTTACTTGTTATTCAATGCAAGAGAGATGTACAAGATATAAGTTGAAATAGAAAATTAAAAATGAATGTTAGCCGAATTTTTAAAAATTAAAAGAGAAAATTGCCGAAAATATGAATATACTATTTTTAGGTGCCGAACCTACTTTTTGAACTTTAATTAAATATTAGGCAGCAAGTTGCCTAACCTGCTAGTAAACTACGGTATGCAATCTGGAGATTTGGTATTTTTTTATTTGATTTGACAACGGATTTTGTTTTCAAGATTTACAATTGGCCTAGTCCAAATCAATTGAGATAAATCAACTACAAACATGTAGGAGGTCCGGTTTTCAAGTTGGATGGACGAGAGGTACGCTTGTCTGCGATAATTTCTTCTCTCTGTTCAATCTCCTATGTGTAATGAGCAGGTTGTCAAGCTTTCCGAAATCAAGTTAGATCAAGGTACATGGGCCTTATGCAACCACTCTTCTTAGTTACACAATGTATATTTGAGTGGTACTAAGCCAAACACTAGGAGAAAACTCGCCCATTCCAATCATCCATTGCAACCAATGTTGGATACTCACACACTAGTATTTAGGTTTTGGAATGCGTTCGAATTCTTTCTTATGGTTGTGGACAATTTACGCTTTTATTAATTTTTGAGTTTTGGCACATGTTTTACTATAACACATAACATATTATGGGTTGGAAAATTATTTGAACATTAAAATAAAACTACATATATGAAACTTTCACCCTTTCATATTTGTGATGCACTAAACTAACAACAAAAACTCCAAGAACCAAATTGGTTGGCATTCACTTCTCCATGTAGGTTCTTGCAAAAAGTCAGCACACAACCATGAGTTGTTGGTAAAGTACACATGCGTACAAGCTTGTAATTATATTAAAAATTTGGCCAATATTTTCCAATAAAAAATGGTTTAAAATTTAGGAACTTACATGCACGTCATATTGACATATCATTCAAGATGGTTAATTCATCAGTCCGTCACATTCTCCAAAACAATATGACATTATCCCAATCAAATTCATCGATGGGAATATCTACCATGAAATTGCATCAATGGATCAATTGTTTCCATTTCAAACTAGCTCATAAATGGCTCTTGATCAAGTTTTGCTTGGAGAAACATATTTGTATTAGAAGGAATTACTAGCACTCCTTGCCAACGTTTGTGTAAGCCTACCCAAATTGTTGGCTCACTTTCAAGTCATGGTTGCATGAATCCATGCCCCTTAGAGGAATTTGGTTGGAGATATTTTGTTGTTTGATATTGTTTGCTATATTTTACACATTAGTGCAAGATGACTAGCATCACCAAATCATGCCCATAGCCACTTTTCTCACAATTGTTTTTGAGTTTATATGAAAATCCTACTCATTGTCAAAGTGAATATTTGTTGAGTTATTAAATGATCATATAATCCCCCATGTTTAGATAACCGTACGTGAGCCTACGGCCTCATACGGCTATTCTCATATTGTTTGAATCTTCGCGAGTCTAGATCCAACACACATCTTTTTGGTGTTTGTTCTTAGATTCATACCCAACCGTACACCACTCAAATATACGGGATGTAGGTGTTATTTTGTTACTTCTATTAATCACACACCTACATTTGACAAACATGTGGTTTGATGAGGATAAAAGAACAAACAAACAAACAAATGACGCATGTGTAAAAGCGATTGGACTACGTATCCATATTTATTAACTGCTCCACGCTCAATAGCGAATACAATTGTGAGGGCTTGTATTATGTGCTAAGTTGTCAATAAACATGATATATATATATATATATATATAGATAGATAGATAGATATAATGCATGAAACATTATGGGTTGGAAAAAGAAAATCGACTTTGTGATACAATGTTCTATTAATTCGAATCCAAGATGTAACTTTTTTTTCAAATTTAGTTTTTGAAATTTTTCCTAAAATCACTATATTTGTTAATTGGAGACTTTCTCTTGTCTCAAATTAATATATGGACCACAACAACATGGTCTAATGTTTGGGTGGTTCTATTTAAACCATCTTGATATGAGTTCTTAATTGGGTTCTTGATATGAACAACCGTTCAAAGTATTTGCATCTTACAACATTCTTCTATATTTGTGTGATTTTATCCATGTTCTTATATTTGTAACTGTCTCAAAATGCCGATAAAGTCCCAAATTAACGAATATAGTGATTAAAACCTTTTGTTTCACATGAGTTTTTTTGTATTGTATGATTAGCATAGGTTGCAACTTGTTTGTTGCAACTCATGGCAAGAAAATGCATACAAAGTCATTTTGGTTGCGAATTTGGGAGAATTAGCAACCAAAACCCTCCTGTTGGCAACCAAAATGATTTTGTTATGCATTTTCTTGCCACGAGTTGCAACAAATGGTTGGAATGGCCAATTTTTGTTGCTAGTGAAACCACCCAAATTGTCCCTTTGGTTGGTTTGAGTTAAGGTAGACGTGCCTAAATTGAACACAAGAACATGTTGGACGCCTATATTTGAGTGGCATGTGGTTAGGTGTGGAATTGAGAATTGGCACCAAAACAACACATGTTTAAAGGAGATTATATTACGTGCCAACCTTTCTAGGCTCAATAGTCTACATGATTCGGAGACCTACATGATCACTTAATGAGCATGAGCATCTTCACTTTCATAATGAATAAGATGTTCCTACTAGATCCAAAAATGATGAGGCAAATGGTGAAGGGCACGATTTGGATTTGCTAATCATCTCGAACCAATTGAGTGTTTCATATCCTGCATGAAAAGTGGGTGCTAAGAGAAAAATATCCATCTAAGACATGTATACCCTACAAATAAGTACCAAACCACAAATGTTTTGTTATGGAGTCTGTAGCAAATGTTTACATTGTACTTGCTTCAAAATAAATAATAGAAACTACTACACTCTACACTCCATAATATCACGCATGTGGCAACCAAAGTTCACATGATATTTTGCTCATTAGTGCAACATAACACACACTTCTCCAAATCAATCCACACACTCAATTTGTTTTAGCCCAAATGCATCCACCACGAATTCCACTACTCACATCAACTCACATGACTATATTTCACTTCACTACAAAGTGGAAAGAAAGAAAGCTCCACAATGCAAAGTAAGCATTTGCCCATGGCCATATTACCACACAACACCATAGCCAAACCTAATAAAGCCTTCACAAACAAGGACTACTCTTCAAGATTTGGGCGAATCAACCCATACAAGGAATCCTAAATCCTTGCCTCCAAGGAACCAACCCATCGTTTAGGATTCTTTGTTGGATGCCTAAATTCTTGCGTCCAAGGAACCAATGTACGGGTTGGTTCGCCCCATCCACTCTTCAACATGTCAGGTTTAGGTAGGTAAAGGTGAAGCAAGCTTAAGGTTTGCACAACACATGGATGCAACTTGTGGTTACACCGACCACTCACCGAATACATGAGCATGACTGAATCCATGAGAAGAGAAAACAACACCACCTTGTCTAATGTTTATGTTGTGTTGGTTGTGAGTCCGGAGACAATGAATAAGAAACTCCCAACGTAAGTAACTTAAAACCTCATAAACATAACGACGACGATATGACACATTAAGACTCCAACAAGTAAATCATAGTAAAATCGATTTGATGACAAGAGAAGGACCAGGGAACTATGAACATAGCCTTGTGACATGAGCAATGTGGTAAAGAAAGATAGTTGGAGCCATTCTAACATTAATCTCAACACCTCTAATATATGGGAAAAAAATGTGACAACAAGAAGTGAGATTTAACCTGAGAACATCCTTTCCCTAGGGTTTCAGTATATAAGAAAAAGAGTGACATTAAGGAGGTTGATATAAGTGAGTTTAGAGTGCAATGGCATGAATATATTGCATGCATTGTTTTATGAGCAAATCCTAGCTTTCTAATCCCACACAATAGACCCAATCATGCTTTGTTGGTGAAGGTGGCATAGCCCAACTCTATTGAGACCCAAAAGCTATCCTCGCTGGCATTATGAAGCCGACCCCTAACCAAGCAAACCAATCCTAATGTGTACACATGCCGACGAACCACCAATGCTCGAAATTTCTATAACCAAACTCATCATGCACTGCTTCTGTGAAGAGGTTGTTGGGTAGTAGTCTTCATAACACTACTACAACATAAATAAGTAAATGAGTAAATAAATAAATAAAGTCTGCCAATCTGACATGAATTTGAGTTCATTGATTTTATTATGTTAAAAAATCTTCTCGGTGCAGGGTGGAGTTTATTGCCTACCTTGCAGTGGGCGGGCTCTTGGCTTCTTAGCTACCTAGCTAGGTTTTTTTTATCGAGTAAAGAGAAGATTTCACAGCGGGAATTGAACCGCCAAGCACTCCCTTTGGAAATGGGTACCTCTACACAATCACCCAGTAGTTTAGGGTCATCTTAGACCTCTACTACAGTAGCTTTATGTTGCGCTCTTTCCAAACTGAGAATATGCCATTTATGCTAAGGGATTGTCAACATTCTCGCCTCTTTCAGGTTGCACATTGTAGCAGTGCAAACTAGTTGCATTCTAGTTGCAAACTAGAATGCTACTTGCCCTCCCTGTTATGCATGGTCGATTGCCAACTTGCAGCCTTAGATCTTGGTGGAGTGACTAGGGTTTCAACGTATATATTTAAGTGGTCATTGGACAACATACACATGGCAGATGCCACCTCAAAGTTTTTGTTTTATTTGATTTTCTCAATTTGCAAAGAGAGCAGCAAATGGTAGCAGTATTGTTATGTTGGTGGAAGCTTATGTTAGTAATAGCACCAACAAGCAACTTGAGTTGAATATTGTTGTTGGAGTTCTAAACCGACCATAACATTATTCAGATTCATAATAGTGTTATGTGCGACTGAGAATATTCCATGGAATATTCCCTCACATTCATTCTGAGTCCCACATAACATTGTTATGGATCTGAATAATGTTATGACTTCTTGGCACCACCATTGTCACAACAGTTCCACCATAAGTCATCCCACGGTATGAGAGGCAACCCAACGTTGGAAGGGAATGATATTAGGGACCCAAAAGGTACAATATTGGGAGGTTGACCTAGGTGGCAAACATAGCTAGGGGGATAGAATTAGGGCCAATTCACACACAAGCCAAGAGCCGTGACCATGACTTTGTGAGAGCCCAAGAGAAAGTGTCCAAAGGCCGTCCCAAGGCACCTCCAAAATCATGTAGTTTGGTCACAGACCTTCAAGTGTAAAGTGAAGTCATATGTGACCAGACCCTCAACCAAATGTTATTTTGATGAATTTCTATTCATGCAGGTCCTCACGCATGATAAAATAGAATAAATCAACAGTTGTCAACGTTCAGAGTGCCATGATCTCTTGGTTTTATGTTAGGCCTACTTCCAAGAGGTGGTTTTAAAATAGTGCAAGTGACCATGGAATAGAATCCATTCGATGCCATGTAGGAATCCATGTAGACTTTACATCCATCTTGCATTCGCATAAATTTCTATTCATGTAGGTCCTCACGCATGATAAAATAGAATAAATCAACAGTTGTCAACGTTCAGAGTGCCATGATCTCTTGGTTTTATGTTAGGCCTACTTCCAAGAGGTGGTTTTAAAATAGTGCAAGTGACCATGGAATAGAATCCATTCGATGCCATGTAGGAGTCCATGTAGACTTTACATCCATCTTGCATTCGCATACTCAGTTGGTCCCTCAAGTGTAGTGTGAAGCAAACTTGGACCGGCTCCGTCTTGTCCACTCATGAGAGTGCTTGAAGTGTAATGGTCACGGGCTCTCAATCTCATGTGTGAAGTGGCCCTTAGCAGTGTCTGACTTATCGTTGCATAGGTAGCATGGGTCTAAAGCACACTTCCCATTTGACGTGGACATGTCTTAAATCTACAATGATTGTCTTGGATTTCACTCGATATTAATCATTTTCATTTGCATGCAATTGATTGCATGTGTCAAATGGGAATGGCACGCTAGGTCCATGTTTCCTATTAGTGTAGAATGCAAGGTATAAACACAAACACCATTTGAGGTGCAATTGTTAACACAATTGGGAAAGGTCTGTGTGATCACTTATAAAGAATGAAAATCGTCACTTTTATCTCTTATGGTTATTGCATCTCAACTTTGATTTTGAGATATGAAAAAGCTCTTGAGAAGACAAAATTGTGAATCTTGCAATTTCTACATGGATGAGATAATAACCACTATGATCCAATGGTTGAAATTGCTCACTATAAGGTCAAGTATTTTAGCTAGATCTTATGTTTGTGGACCTCACGTGGTCACCAAACTTCTTAACAAAACACCAATATTTGACTCATATATGACAAGGCTTGCAGTTAAGAGCATACATGACAAAAACATGCGACACAAGAGAAGAAACGTTGACCTTAGTGAGATCAACGTGATTAATATACCCATTCGACCCACCCTTGGTATTATGTCCATTGGACATAATATAAGTGGTGCAAGACTACGTACTAACCCCTCTCAGGGTGGGCATTATAGTAACCAAGGTGACCAAAGTGACCATAGGAACTGAGTGACTGGATGATCTTTGTAGTGATGGGGTTAGTGGTGTTGTGGTGTTGTGGTGTTGTAGGGGTACATGATCATTTTTCTTCATGAGGTGGCCGCCGAGTCATAGGACTTCTCAGTGGTTCATTGTAGCATCACATGTTTAGTGATCCGGGTTCGATCCCTAATGGCCTTGTACGAACACTGTATTGAACTATATACTCAAAACTTCAACACCGTTCTAAGCTCAGTAATTGTGAAGCACAAGTGAAAGACCTATAAGATAATTTCAAGAGAAATACAAACCTTCGCTTCGACCTCTCCTAATTTTTGCATCTCCACGCCAATCCTAAAACTTGAATCGACAATCTACGTGATTTGAAATTGCTAACCGGATGAGACCATTTGTGGTTCGATCCAACGGTCAAGATTGTCCGTGGAGTTGGAAGTCCAACGATTGGTTATAGATATAGATGTAGCAACTACTACTCTTGGGCTTTGGTTCATGTTCCCGACCTGGACAAGGTTTGATGTGCTGGGCGGTCCAGGTTGTATAAAAGATTTGGCAAAGATTTCATGTACGGTGGTTGCATTGCATGACATACCACAAAGCCGACTTCCAAGGAATCTCCAAAAAATCAAGATGCACGAGAGTATAAGATAATTTCGACAATCATGGACATGGAAATGATTCGAACAAATCTAAATAGATAACATGCGAAGAGATTCTACTACTACTACTAAGGTACATGGGCCACCTAAGTATGAATGACAACGTTTGTAGTTAAGAACGGACACCAAAAAGACACGTGTCATGATGAGATTGGCAGGCTATATGTTCAACATATAGATACACCGTTCTAGGTTCAATAGTTAACGTGATCTCCAGTCGGTCGGTCGGGTCCAGGCATGTGATCGCTCCAAAAGAAAAAGAATATTCACTTTGACTTCTCGTAGTTTAGAGCATCTCGATTATGTTTCTAAAACTTGAGATACTAATATTTATGATTTGGATGAGACTGGCAATTCTTGATCCAATCTAGTGGTCAAATTTGTTTGTGGAATTCGAAGTGCCCACAATAGGGCCACACAAGGTCTGTGGACCTTACATAGTTGTTCTTCTTAATCGCACGTCTACATTAGAATGGTATATGATAAGGTAGTGATTAAGAACAAACACAAAAGGACACAAGGTATTATGACATTTGATCATATGCTCAATATTTAGACACCATTCTAGGTTCAATACTGGACACATTTGATAGCACTTTGATCTCTCAAGATTAGTAATCCACACTTTGACCTCTCGTAACTTTTGCATCTCACCTATGATCTTATAACTTGAGATGATAATCTTTGCGTCCTGCAAATTGCTATACTTTGCAGACTTGGAAAGTGCCCACAATAGAACCACCCAAGGTATATGGATTTGTACCTTATGTACTCACTCCAGTATAGAGCAAGGCTCGTAGTTACGAATGAACATAAAAAAAGAAGCACATGTCATGATGAGATTGAATTGTGTGCTAAAAATGTCGTGGCCATTTTACTCATAATGTTTTGGAGCTCACACCAATATTTAGTTCATGAAGATCCTTGCACTCATTACACATAGGCCCTCTCAGTTACGTTGATTGTTGAGCCTAGAATGGTTATTACATTTTGAACACGCAATCCAATCTCTTTAAACACACATCTTTTTGGTATCCATCCTCGGAGTTACACCAAACCGCATTACCACTCAAACACATGTGTCCAATTAAGATAAGTAACTGGAGCAAAGATCCTTGCACTCGTTAAATGGTCACATAGGTCCTCCCAATTACGTTGATTGTCGAACCTAGAATGGTTGTCACATTTTGAACACATAGTCCAATCTCTTAAAAATGCACATCTTTTTGATATCCATCCTCGGCGTTACACCAAACCACGTACCACTCAAACACGTGTGTCCGATTAAGAGAAGTAACTGAGCGAAGCACGTCTATACCTTTAACTTGTGCTTCTCATCTCCAAGAAGCTTTGCGAGACGATCTTCGTGACTCACGATCGATCTCTAACCGGATGAGAGCGTGACTCCCGATGTGATCCAAGTGCTAAAAATTGCCTGCGGAGTTGGAAGTGGCCACAAATAAGTTAAGGTGGGAATACCTAATCGCCTCCTTCTTCGTATAGACTTGAAGCCGTCTGTTGAGATCTGGGGCGCATGTCGATCGCTGTTGAATCTTGGTTATTGAACCGGGATCCTAATCTGCTTGCTTTGGGAATGCTTGGAACAACTTTGTAGGCTCTCCGAGAAAGCACAATTAGGTGAAATGCCTATACTTGGTGGGAACAAAAACGATGCTGGGTGGGTGTAATCTTCATTGAAGCCCTTATCCATAAAGTTCCAAATACCAAAACGGTTTATTCGTATGCACAAAAGCATCGGCTTTGGGAAGCAACAGACGGGGAGCACCGGCCGCTAGTTCGAGAAGTTTAAGAATTTAGAGGAAGATTACCGATGATTTTAGAGGAATTTATGGAATGTATCTCAAATTGATGAAGAAAACTTGAAAGATCACAACATTTAATTTGGAAACACTAGATTGATGACCAAGTATGTTCAAATGTTTCCCCGGACACTATTGGACACGTCAAGTATTAGATTGGTGTGTAATCGGTTGTTTACGCAAGTGACCAAGGGACGTGACCATCGCTTTTAGGTTCTCTCATTGGTTGGAAAACGAGTGGTGGTCACACTTTGCTTCATACTAGGTCATTAAAATAAGATTAATCACGTTGAAGAATGCACGAGAAATCATCTTGTAATTTGTGGCGAGATCACCCAAATAACCATCTTTGCTTCACATTATGTCATGTGGTCAAGGTTTTTATTACCCAAATACCCAAATAAAAAACCCAATAAGGAAAAAACAAAAGAAACATGTACCTCTAATGATGAATTGATTGTTTACACAAAATTTCAACTATCCACGTGTTCATACTGAAAAGATCATAATGTAAACACATACGCTGCTACGATCGGGCTGAGGGAGTTGTGTAGTTAGTTTTTTGCTCTCACTTAAATAACCCAAAACACCAGGGTACAAACTCTCAAGGAAGGCTTAACTAGTGTCTATTACATGCATTTATCACTTCATAGTTCATTAATTAGACCAAAGGGTTTGCTATATTCACTCCAAAACATGACTGGTATATCTTTTACTCTCCTTTTCTCTCTTGGTTTCCTCTCACTGTGTCTCAGTCAGTGGGGTATGTGTGTCAGTCTCAGTAGTAACCATCTCGTCATGAGATTTTGTATAACAATAGTCTTTTGAGAACAATAGTCTTTGAGTATCACAATTGTCTTTGATAACCATTGGCCAATGCATCTTCAATTCAAAACAACTCCTTTATTACTTGGTCAATGTTAATTCTAATACAAAACAATTGTTCGTTCCTTATCTTCAAATTTAGTCTCTACTCACAACTTATGCAATTAACGATTATCAGTCAAGCTATAGTCTTGGTCGCCCTGCACAACCTGCAACAACAACAACCAGGGTAACACACAAGACAATAGTTGAAAGGATTAAATCACATTCCATACTCAAAGATCAAGTCTCTAGACCAATTAACAATTATAAATTTGATTAAAATGAGATTAACTTATGCCTAGATTCTCTTAATAAACCAAAGTTAATCCTATTTTAAGTTCATTGAATCTCTCTTATATCTCTCAGTTTTCTTCCTAATCAATTGATCATAAGTGATTTCTCATCACTTCAATTGATTAAGATTCTCTCCTTAACCTCACTTTTCAAATGATAACTCTAACAGCCTAAGATATCAAATTCAACTATGATCTCTTTTCGGCCGCACTATCGTCACCTCACTCTTTTCTTGCCTCTCTTATGGTTAACAATAATCATTTCACCTCATGGGCGGCCTTTGGCCTTACACTTCACCTCAATGTATAACTTAAGTCTCAACAATAGCCCATAGTGACACTATATGCTGATTAACTCTCGGCTCTGACACTTGGCCTTCTGTCAGACTTCTCTCTTTGTTCCTCTTCTTCCCCTCTCGCAGACCCTCTCTCAGGGTGATTATAGTTTTCTCTTCCTCGCTCTCGTCAATCACTGAACTCCCTGTCCATAGTTCTACTTGGCTCCTTCGTTTGACTCAATCAATCAGACTCGTGACTCTCGACCTCCCATCCCATATTTCAACGATAGCCAATTGTTTTATGTTTCTCTCACTTATTCCTTCTCATAACACTCCGTCACCTTCTCGGCAAACGGATACATTCACTCTTAATTCTCCAATGTCTAATCGTTCATAGATTCAATGTTCATATGCTTGCTCACTCCTGCAGTGGCTCTTAATTTTGGACTCCTACTTCAGTCGATTTAACTATGTACGATAGTTCTCTCTCTGACAATAGTTGCACTCGCCCTTTGCTTCATTCAATAACAGGTGTTACTCAAAATTCTCTCTCTGACTCCTCGGAACTCTTTCGCATTCTGTATCTTCAGATAATTCGATCACATTCAAAAGTCCTCACTTAGTCTAAAGTTATACAACATTCAACTTCTTCCGATAACAACTCTCACTCCACTTACGCATCAGATTACTCCACTCATAGATCGACACTCGCAATCCCACACACAATCAATTGTACTTGCACACAATCAGAATTGCACTATAGATCATTGTGACACATCAAACATACTACCTCTAACATCAGAACTCAATTCAATTCACTTCCAGTCATACGACAACAATGAACTTTCATAGAAAATGGCAACCCGCAATCACTGCGGTGTTGCTTTAAGAAAATAGTTCAACTATAGACCTCGCACTTCCGGTGTCGAGGGAGACAAGACAATAGTTCTACAATGCGCTCAAAGCTTCTAAGAAATGTCTGCTCTGTCCTTCTGCGCCTCCCCTCTTACAGGGCGAGGGAGACGATAGTTTTTCTAACTACCTGCTAGGGCCTCCTATGGCCGTAAGACTATAGTTATAACTACCTACTGAGCCTATAGTTCAACTATTTTCATTCACCTGGATGAGTTTCATCCCAGCTTCTATCCTAAGCCTATAGTTGAACAATTCGGCCAAAAATTTTGGCTTACAAGTTGCTTGGACAACAAAGCTATGTATGGCCTTTAGGGATTAAGCACAAGCTTTTGCAAGTAGCTCCAGTGTGGAGAGTAGTATTGTGAAAGGTATCATTTTACCATAATGGGCATGCACCTACATTTTTAATATAAGGTATATGGGTGTTCTTTGGTTTGTTTTTTTCATGTTCTCCAACTCCTAGTGGTTATTTCACATGACAAAAACTTGTGTTGAATCAACAAATCTATGGTGAAAAGATTGGATTGGAATTTGGACCTCTCCTTATGTAGTATAGTTATTGGAAATGAATGTTTGTTGATGTCTTCACTGAATATATAAGTCCTCCTATTTGTGTTCACTATTGAGTGTGGAGTATTTAATAAAACCTAAGACCTTCAACTCCCACTTTTGTAAACATGTGTGTTTACAACATGTTTGTTCTTCGATCATCAGTGAACTAAATACACCCTAAACTCCGTAATATCAACTCCCATAATGTCACTCACTCTCTACTATCCTGAAACCGTAGGGAACAAATGTTCGTAGTTCAAATCTTACTCCTTATTGTCACCTTTCTCTCCCATATATCACGAATTTCATCAATAATGCAAACCACCAAAGAAGTCAACCCACACCCTTGCATTACACCATGTGTCAATATGTGGAGTGTCACCTTCTTATTCTTATTCTTCTCCTTCCTTAGGCTTATGCCACTTGTTGAATCTGGGTGCATGCATATGCCACATCGCCCGGGAAGGCCAAGTGGAGTGGACCACACCATACGACACCATTTAATATGTTGCACTTCGTGTTATTCCATAGTGTCACATGCTACACTAATCCACTAGTATCACGCATCCATGTTAACACTACAAAACTCCGTAATATCACGTGCACTTTGATTGCCACAAGTGTGATACTACAGAGTTTACAGTGCATAAGGGTCCATCCCATTAAGAAAAAGCAACCAAATAGCACCCGCACACCTTATCAGTGTACTCTCCTTGCACAATCCAATGCTCTTCCAAACAAAACCGGTGCATAAATGGAGACGTTGGAAAGTGTCGGCACCTTTCGTGCTGGCATCGGTGACCAAAACTCCTGCACGGAAGTTATCAAGCACTTTGCCCCCTGCCTTTCCTTTCCTTTCCTTTCCTTTCCTTTCCTTCGCATGCTGCTTCCTAAAAAAGAAACAACAACACAGAAACGTCTGTAGTATGTAAGTTAAGTTCCGGGCAGTCAGTCAGTGCTTGTCCTGCTTGATAAGTTCGCCATGTGGCAGCGATGCATTGGTCGAGACCCACTCAGATTCCATATGGGAATTGCATTGCAGCATCAAAACGCAGGAAAACAGGGAAGCACCTTCCAGTAAGTTAGTTTTTCTAGACCTGTCTCCACTTTGGAGCTGCTTACGAAAGCCACGGGCAGCCTTGAACGAAATAATAATTCAGGCTGTGAGGGGTTTTACGAAAGGGCACGTGGCCGAGTGACGTCACCTCATCCATCGGGTGACCTGGCAGATGACCTGGCGGTCGTAGAGGCTTTGCTCCTTTTGTCAGGTCCGTCAGCTTTGTGGATATGAACAAGCGTGTGTGTGTGTGTGTATACATTGATGAAGAGGTAGTTGGGTGTTATTTGGTTTTGTTTTCATGTTCTCCGACTTCTACCGATTAGATCTACACAATGAAGCTCGTGTTGCATTAGCAAATCTATGATGAAGTGGCACCCACAAGAACTGATTGAAAAATCGAATTTGTCTGGTTTAGTTTAACCCTTGACTTCCCGGGGTTGGGAAACGGGTGTTTGGATTGCATTACACGCAATGTTGGTTGTGGAAGCTTCATGGGCAAGTCTTGAGGGTAGCTTTGGAGTTCATCCATAGGATTTTGAAACATGGGAGATGAGCTCTATTGGGGGAAACCATGGGCATGAATAACCCTTTGGATTCTTAGATTGTGACGGTTGAAGGAAGGGATGCACAAGGAAAATGCCTTGTTTTATCCCCTCCAAAAGACCTTTGACCAATTCAATTCACCCAGAAAGTGAATCGAGTGCTTGTGAGTCCCACTAGACGAGAACAACTCAATAGTTGAGCACTTTTACAAAATCTCATGCCAAATGTGCAAACCATAATAGGCTAGCCACCTTACATTTGGAGTATGTAAACTTCACTATATTGCTAACCACATATATGCAAAGAATTCTCTCGAAATTAGATAATGTCCAGATGTTAAAGTGAACGATCGATGCGAGCACAAAGACCATTTTTACATGAACATAAAAAATAAATCACTTTTACCAAAATTGACATCATTGATGTTCATGCAAAGTTTGCATTGCAGTGGCAAAGGTTGGTTGGAAGTCAACACCCTCACTTGAGCTCCCAACACAACAAAAACATAAACACTTCCCGCTTTGACATTTTCCCTACATTCTAATCATCTCCAAATTGCACAACTCATGTGTTTATGGGTAGATATACAAGTTGCCTCGATGTTTGTAGTTATTTTGATTACGGATGAATGAGTTAGGTGGGGTTAGTGCAAGGACGAGATCATCCATCAACCTAAAAGGGGTTGCTTGGGAAGCTAAGGTTTAAGATTATCGGAAGTGCATGTTTGTTGATTCCTTAAATTGAATACACATGTCCTCTTAGTTTTGGTCACATTGAGTGTGGAGTAGTTAAGACAAATTGAAGACGTAGTCTAACCTCTTTAAAACACGGGTCTCAATGGTGTTTGTTCTTAGATCCTTGCCAAATCACATACCATACAAATATAGATGTTCAACCAAGAAAAGTAACCAAATGACACGCTTGTACCTTATGTGAAGGTGGGGTAGAACACTATGGGTAATGGACTTCCCTTTCTCAAAGCAAAGATTTGTAGGTTATAAGGTAGACATACATTGTTTGGATATTTTTCTCTTTGCACCCACTTCTTGTAGGATATCAAACACACAATTGGTGCCAGATTATTAGCAAATCCAAAATTGTGCATGTAGGCAGTTGCCTCATACGTTATGGAGTTCATATAGATATCTTATTCATTCCCATAGTGATTTATTTTTTGTATCTTCGTCAAGTGGTTGTATAAGTCCCATGTTGACCATTGAGCCTATAGTGGTTTTTGAGCATGTACTCCCAATCTCTCTTGAACACGTGTCTTTTTGGTGTTCATTCTTAGATCCATACCTAACCACATACCACTCGATATATAGGTGTCTGTATAGTTGTGTTGTTGGATTTAGGCACGTCAACCTTAAAACATACCTTTTGTGTGTTTAATCCTTAAGGATCTCAAAGGCCAAACTAGGCCTCAACTAAGCAAAAGAATATGTACTTGAGCGACATACTTCTATTTTTGGTCAACCATGTCAAAGCAAACCTTGTCTAAAACATGTCTAAAATTGATTCATTCTTCAAGTGCATTGTTTAGATTGGTCTCATACCTTGATTTAAATAATGGTTTGGATTGAGATACACAACATGAGTGACCTTGGATGCAAATACATACTTAATGGTTTGATCATCAATGTCATGTACAAGTATATTTCTTGGTTAATATATTGACATAAAATAATGTCCAAAATATATTTTTAGACCCATAGGCATGGTGATATATGGATCAAAGCACGGTAAAGTGCATACAAATTGTATCTTATCGGTTTAGAGGGCAAGTAGCCACATTTCCTAGTTATATGATACAAAACAATAATAACGAATCAAGTTAGGGTATTAATAAGGTGGGCCATGGTGATTCCATAAATATCTCTTCATGCTACATGATTTACATCCATGGAAGTGGAATCTATCAAGGTAGAATCTATTTGCACATTTCTTGGATTTTGAACAGTAGGAGTGAAGTAGGCCTTAGGAATGTATATTCTTTCTATCTATCTATCTATCATCTGCTTTTAAGACTTGGTGAGGCTCGTAGAAATTGTGTACCCCTTGTGCAGATATGACGTACATTGACACATAACATTACCGAGTTGCATGGTTGTGTTCTATATTTAGCATCCAACATGGGCCTCCACTATTTTTCCTTCGTAGGAAGAATATTATAAAATAAGAAGAAACTGACACCGGTACATAGAATTAATAGTGTTGGTATGAATTGTAAGAATATTGTGAATAATGTCGACATTTTTAGTGATAGTGTTGTAATGAATAGTATTTTCAATCACTAATATTGGATGAACAATGTTTCTTGTGTATATTTCCGGGAGTGTAACTCCGCCCAAATTTCCAAGTGCCAACCTAAATGTATGACTAGTAAATGAATATTCTTGCTTGTTTTGAGGGCCTATAGAATACAGTGCGCATGTTCCAGGGTCATGAAACCGACCCATATGGTTGAATAATGTTATGCCCATGTGTCTTTTCACGGTTGATTTGACATCTAACTAATAATTGTTCAAAATTTAATCAACTCCTAAGATAACCTTTCAAGTCTTGCCACAAAAACCCTCTAAATAAATGATAAAATTGCAACTCATGTTTGATTGAGAGAGAGATGTTTCTATTTGAATTTAGAAGTTTGTGATGAAGACTTGACTTACACCGAAAGGACAAGGTCTCATGATTATTGGAGAACATTTGCAAACACTACTAGAATATGAGTCTCATAGCACACGTCTTGTGCGATTTTGCAAACTCTAATTCTATCACAACACATAGATTTGTGACCTTTACGGGTGCTAGTGCCACTTGGGGATGGTCACGGCGTTTTTCCACTTTCGGGACGCTCCGTGTGGAGATTAAACCCATGCAAGTCACATCTTTTTGCACTTGTGATCTTTTTGAATATTCTTGAGGGCACCCCCATGTAGAGTGCCTAAGCTATTCGATGTCGAATATTTCTCTCTCCGGTTCGTACTCAATCACCGATTAATCGTACAATACGTTTTTTGGGCGATCATCGCGGAGCTTGTCAACGCGCGAGAATCTCTCTTGCTCGTATTTTTGGGGACTACCAAAAACTCGAGATCAAGAGACATTTCATTGCAAAGATCACGGGGTCGTCACCACCGATTCCTTGCCACCACGAGGTGGATCTCAAGCATCCGAATCTATGTGTTTGCTCATCGAACCCACTCAAGCAACTCCCACGGGAAGCCAACCTAAACGATGATGATGTAGCATGAACGAATTAAGTCGGCGAATTGTGTGTAGGGACGGTCCCTTGTTGCTCTAGTGAGAAGCACCTTGCCGCACACAAACTATGTTGTCCGGATGGGCATGGGATGGGCTCGTGGACCTATATATATATACGGTTCGGGGATCGGTCTAGGCCGGTCATCAAAAGTGCAACACTTACTAGATCTTCAAATGCATAAGAAGGAACACGACAAGGGGTTCATGAGCCTCTTCGCATACTTATCATGACAAGTAAAAACACATGTCTACACAAGACGGACGGCAATGATCACCATACCACCTTCGAGCGAGCGCCATATACTATGTGGCCGAGGCTCCAAAGCCGATTTGGAAATTGGGTCCATGCGAGTTTGGCCGAATCGGTAAAATACATTATAATGTGTGAAGATTCCGATGCCCATGTGGGAAGCGTGGTTAGATGTTTCATAAGTATGGCGTAAGTTGCTTTGCGGCGTAGGTTAGAAACTTAGTTTTCGTGGTGCGGCTCAAACCTTTATCCGCATCATATAGAATATTCCGCCTTCGAGAGAAGGTTCCCTTGAGAAAGGATTGGTGGATGAGCGTGCCCGTCCACACACACATCAACCTTGTGCTTGGTTCAAATCCTATGTGCATAAGTCGTTGACTTGAAATATTTCCTACTACTTAAAAAAACGTGTGTAGCGATATCTTCTTCTTCTTCTCCTTTATTTATTTATTTATTTATATATTTTTTCCACAAATTGTGTAGTGATATATGATACGACAAAGATGACTCCTTAATTGCCGACCAAGTGAAGTTGTGTTGGATCATTCTAGGGATAATGTACCAATGTGTTTCAGATCCACGGGGAGGTCACTCCATTGTCAAGTTGAAAACCACGTGCGAACAAAGTTTGCTACCCCTATATTATATGCCATAGATAAATTTAAAAATTGTGATATTTTTTCTATATATACATATCCATTGATAATATCTTTTGTATATATTTTTGAAATTTTTAGTCACCTCCATTTTTTCTAGTAATTGTTTTAGTTCAATTCTGCGTCATTCTAGTTAGAAACGGTATGTTTTCTAGAAAAAAACAAATTATCAAATTTGGTTATCAATTTTTACTATGTAATAGATACCATGTATATGTACTCATAATTTTTTTTGATAAAAAGTTTGACGAATTTTGTTGATGCAACTTAGAAAAAGTATATTTTTTTTGTTCGCACGTGGTTTTCAACTTGAAAATGGAATGACCTCCCCGTGTTCAGATCACATTTTAAAAGTGTGTTTTTTTAAGGTCTAATTGCAAACCTTTGAGTTTTTGATGTAAGAAAACTATGGACTGGTTATGGACGTGAGCATGGTCCAAGGAAATTTGAAGCCTCACACCAAAGTCAATATGAATCTGGTGTGAGGGACATGATAAGCCATTGGCACCTAAGTCTCCTTCCTTTTAAGGAAAGAGACTTATTATGTCATGGGATGAAATTCTAATTGTTTCTCATCAAGGTAGCCACATCGTAACCCTAAAACCAACACCCGGAAATCTTGCATAATAAGTTTAGTAGAGGTGTCTATTCTTGATCATGATTTCATCGGCAATATATGGGGTACCGGAATTTCGTTCACGTTGGGACTTAAGTTGGATCATGTTGGAATCAATAATGCCATGACACCTGTTCTAGTTTTGAGTGCTGAAATGAGGAGGAATGAGCAGTTAAAATAAGTGGTTATGGTAGACTCTAGACATTGGTAATATGTTTGGACCAACTTTTGGCTTCAAAAATTCATAGTACTTTCGATTAAAGGAATGAAATAATCGAAGAATTTGCAATCCTCCTAATTTCTATCTCCCTGCATGGGAACTTTTTTTGCATCGCCTCATACTTCTTTAGATGTGACGCTAAATCTTTTAAGTGATTAATTATGGGCGCCTCTACTCTACATATTGATTACGAGAACGTTTATCATGTGAACATCAACACCCCCAATGGTTTTGGGTGACATATATATATATAGTGGGGGGGGGGGGGGGAGGAACTTGTAGTAAACGAGCATGTGTGTCTATGGGTTTTCTTCTTCTAAGGAGAACAAATTTTTCTAGTTCATACGTTGGTCTAAGGTGCTGCTACCTTATATCACATAGAAGGAGGCCAAGGATTGCCGAGCTCCATAACATATTAAGCAACTAGATGATGGTCTTTTTCAAACAAAGAGGTTGTAATTTAAAACTTTGACTTTATAATTGCATGCCAAAAACTTCACAAATTTATAACCTAAGTGCTCCCCATAAATGGAAAATCCTGAAATTTAAGGAGAATTATGCTCACCCAAAATTTGGTCACATGGAACTCAACCAAAGAGCTTAGTAATGCTATGTCTAGAGGATGAGATTTTCATGCCTAATTTACTAATTATTTATCCCTAATCAATTGGTTGTCATGATATTTGTCAACTTTTGGTGCAAGATCCATGGGAAACGTGTGGAATATGACTAATTTGGATGACATGTTTTAACCCAACTTGAGAACAACTTGAGCGCACCTTGATTCACTTATCAACTTTAACTAATCAATTTGCCCAACCCTTGGATGTTTTACTAGATTATGATATAGTCACTTGTGAATTCAACGAAGTATGTCATTGTTCTACATTGAAAATAGATTTCTACACATGTATTTCTTTGAACGTTATGAACGAGTTCAATTGAGACCAATGAAATGGATTTGTGGACTTTAAAAACCAATTATGACTAACGTTTATTCCAAGTCACATGTTTCTATTCAATTGGCATAACAACCAACTTTTCATACACAATCTAAAAAGTATAGACAAGGGTGGGTCGACATTAGGATTTGGGTCCGAGAAACTTAAATTCAATATGCCCCTTAACAACCTTACTCTCAAACTCAAGTTTGGACCCAAATGTGAAGATTGGTTTAATCAAACTAGGAGGAGCATTTTATTGAGTGCGGATCATGTCACACTAGCAATTCATTTTCTCACACCTTGGACCCTGATCCTAGTGTGAACTCCTTGACCAAAATTTTGCTTTCAACTAATAGGACCACTTGAATTTATTATAGTCTCTTTGGTCTTGGACCATAGTCACGTAAACTTGCCGTAAGTTTGGTCAATGAAATGTAGTTGAAATTAAAGTCCAGGAAACCAAAAAGCTCGTAGGACAAAAAGTACATCAAGATGATGACAAAAGGCTCACAATACAGCAAGGGTGAGACAACTACTGAAAGTTTTGCAAAATACAATGGTTGAATATGTTCGTACCATATATATTAGGGCTAAGGAAGGCTATAGATCTACCACTTAGTAGGTCCACGTGGTTGCACAACTCAAGGATCGTGACATGAGACCCATGACAACAATAAGAGACTTAGAAATTATGTTTGTGATGGTGATATTCATGTCAAGCCTTGGATCCATAGAAATCACTAGAGTTTGGCCAACGATGTTATGGTTATATTGAGCATTTAACTCTTATTTAAGTAAACATGGGCATAATTTCAAAATTTGGACTTTATGGTTCCTTTAACTCTTTGAGCGGATTTGTCAATACACTTTTGATACACCTAATTGTCATGGGAAATATGTGAATGCTTAGTAATTACTTGAATGCCATCTTATTAAAATATGATGAGAGAAATCAAATATTTATTTTTTGACATTAAATTATATAAAAAATGTTGATACTGAAAATACAATCCAAACAATTGCTATAATAGTATCATGATCAACTTTGCATATCTAATTGGAGGATCTTACCATACTATCATATTGTAGGATCCTATGATAGAATTCAACACGTTATAATCTTGGACTTGGACTTAGTCCAATTTTACTTAAATTTTGATTATATTGAGTACCTCTTAAGTTTAACCCCTAAATGAACAAGGAACAAAAAAATAACCAATTTTTCAATATATATATAATAAATCCTCATTTTGGCTTCCCGGACTCTAAAATCAATTTCATTTTATTTCATTTCATTCATTGGTCACGACTCTACTATATGATCACATGTGAAAATTTTCATTCTCAACCCTCTAAGTTAAGTGTTGAAGTAGAACAAATAGGCACACTAAATAACCCTATTAGTGGGAGTGAAAATTTATTGTGGAAAAAGTTAGCGTGGCCAAACTAATTTTTTTCTAGTCAAGGTGGAATTAACGTAGGTCCAACACCCCATGTCTTCGCCTAATACTTCATGAAAATTTCAACCTACACATAAAATATTATTTACAGGACAAATGTAGCACAAAAAATTGATCAACCACATTCATTTTCTAGAAAATAAATTATTGTGGCCCATGCTAATTTTCCATTAATAATTTATTTTGGGCTAAAAATTAATGTGCCCCACATTAATTTTCATTATGAGAATTAGTGTGGGCTCTAGGAAATTACTATGGCTCACAACAATAGGACCAATTGTATAGTGTAGTGTACAACATACAATGCAAAATAGGTTGCATGTGTTTTGTGAGTTTGTGAGTTTGTTTTGTTTTTTTTCCCCCCTCGTATTTCCTTTTTGTTGGTGGCAATTAAAGTTCTTCATTACCTCTATTGATTGCCTCATAACATTATTCAAATGCATAACAATGTTACGTGGGACTGACAATATTCCACAAAATATTCCTTGATATTTTCCACATTTAGTTTGAATGTGGGATCTGCATAATGTTATGCTTGTAGAATCTATCATCGAGCTTTTTATATGGCCTTTGAAGTCCTCAAACATAGAACATTATCTTATCTGTTACAATGTTTTTTGTATAACAGTGTACAAACTGTGGAATTGGAAGTGCCTGCAAGAAGGCCACATACCTTAGTAATAATGTTTGTGTCTGGATGTCAAAGTGTTTTGTACCATGAGCAAGTTGGTGAAGATTTGAGCTGACTCTCTCTCACCTTCACATTTTATTCATCCTTCGATTCGATCTTCAGGAATCGGTTTCACTAAAACATGCTTCCCAGATCGCCCTGTTTTGCCATTTTACTTTCATCGTAGCCTGAGATCAACTGCTACTTCATTAACGACTGCAACATTGCCTTTTAAGAGTGGGTTTTCAACTGGCACAGACACCCATTTCTAAGTTCCATTCAATCAACATGGTGACACCAGTGTGAGAATTGAACTTCTTGATGCACCCCACCAGATGTCAAGAAAGCTAAACAATAATATTTGATAGAGTGCAATATTCCGAAGAGTGTCCAAAGAGATTTTTGGGCATAATCGGTCGAGATACTACTGTTGCCAAGTCCAACCGGTTACATGTCGACATCTTTTGGTATCAAGTTGAGGTATATTCTAGAGATTCCTGTAAAATGATCGGTAATTTTCATGAAATCTTTGAACCTGAACCGGTGGATTCTCAAAGTCAATCGGTTCATGTGTAACTAGCGGTCAGTTTTTCCCGTTCATTGATAAGGAACATGCTCAGCAGGGTCGTGGCTGAAATAGGAGCATTGAAGTAATTGTTGCGTCTACCTTATAAATCGTGTGTCAGGTCTACAGGCATTGAATACTGATCTGAAATAAATTTAGGTCTAGAGTGCTGTTTATTGCTCAACTGATTCTTCCTGCATTTGTTTCTCTCGATGAGTCTTTCGTGGAACGATATAAACATGGGCTCCTGCATTAGATCTGATGCCACACACTACGACTTGAAGGATCACTGGTTTTTTGACTCTACCAGGTAGATTTTTGATTTCTAGATTTATTACACACTAGATAACTACACTAAATAGGATATTTAGTGTTTGATATGCTATATACGAATGCATACACTGAATATCAATAACTCTATGAAAGTAAGTAACATTAAATGTAAATTCAAACACTAAATATCAAGTATGGTAATATGTGGAAGTTACATGTTTGAATTTAGTGTTAGTAATGATACGAAAAATATGATATAATAAGGGAGGTGGCAGTAGGGAAGGTAGCGGCATATTTAAGTCAAAACTAGTTGTCAAATAATTGAAGATTAGTGTTGAGTAGGGTAGAGTGGTAACAACATTAAATGCAATCAAACACTTAATATCCTATTTAGTGTAGTGGGAGGAGAGTGGACGACAAGTTGTGGAAACAACTAGTCATTCACCTGCTTGAGTTGGTTATCGGACATAACTGATGTGAACAAAATTTGAAATTTTTGGTAGATATTGCCTCTCCATGGATGACAAATTGCGTTGTGTTCAATTAAAACTTTCTACTCTTGGATGAGTGATCGGTTGTTGTATAATATTTATTCACCTACAATCTACCTCGTAGTGACACCTCATGAGTAAATCTAGTAGAATACTTGGCTCAGGGTACCTGAAATCTACCTTGTGGTGACAAAGAACCAGTTATCCTTGTAGTGAAATTCATGTCTCCTACAGTGTGTTCGAACTTCAGGTTCCAAATGTTTTGAGATTGCAGACAGAGATGTTATGTAGGACGTTGAACAACCCAGCTTTACTCCACTTTAATGATGAACTCTACTGTAGCCAAGCGTCTTTATTAAGCCCAGATGAGACTTGATCCAAGCACATAAACTCTGTGTATGGAGTGAAGATGCATAATTTTGACAAGGCTGCAGGATGATGATGATGATGATGATGATGAGCCTCCTATGAAACCAGGATGACAATTAGATTGTTTAGATTCATAGTTATACCGTGGTATTTACCGTCTCCAAATGCAAGTGGCCAGCGTTTAATGGTGAGTGATTGTCAATACTTTTGGTACTAACTGAATATTTAGCTACCAAATTATTCAACACTGCTTTTTATTCAACTCGTGACTGATTCTACTTCTTAGATCTTTGAATTATAAAATGTAGACACCAAAGAGATCAAAATGACAGTGACAGCCCTATCTTTGGCAGGCGTCGTTAATTCAATGCTCTGTTTTGATGTAATAGCATCAACGTGAAATCAGTGTTAGGAAAGTATGAATTAAGAGGTTTATGATGGCGTTCTTATCACATTCATCAGCGTTATATCTGCGCAAACAATGTGTTCGGACTAAATGAGGCAAATTACCAGCACAATCCACATGTTTCAAGCAGTACAACGTTGTCGAAGTCCTCACAAAATCTCAAGCATCAGGGTGGTGAAAGTTAGTAGTACTTCAGACAACTTCAAGGTTGCGTAGATGGACAGGTCTTAAAAGAGCCCGAGTCTTAGTGAGATTATCATCATCCAAGATTGAATGTATAATACAAGCAAAGGGGGTGAAGGCTAATCTTATAAGTGGATGAGGAAGAATGAAATAATATGATCTAAGCACAGGATCGCAGTGCATTGACTATGACAATTTCACAGTTACATCAAATACCAACATTGCAGATCCGGTGTCAGTTTCGTGCAGCTGCAGGTGAACTGTATTCTGCCGCAAATTGCGTAAGAACTTGAAAGTTGTGGGCCAACATAAAGTATGAGTGTATAATTCGATTTGTTTTTCATGTTCTCCAACTTCTGCTGAGGAGATTTACACAACGAATGTTGCTGTGTTGCATTAACAAAAGTATGATAAAACATCAGCTAAAGGTAAATGAAAATCAGACTTCCCTTGATTTAATCACGGGTTATTGAAGTGCATATTTGTTGGACCTTTTAACTGAATACACAGGTCCTCACAATGTTGTTAAAGTGTGGGATAGTTAATAAAAGTTTTTGAAGACGCAGTCCAATCTCTTTATGAACATGAGTTTTTATGGTGTTTGTTCTTTGATCCCCTTCGAACCACACGTCAATCAAATATAGGCGTCTGATTAAGGAAAAGTGTAAACCGAATAACAACGGCATACCTTAGAATGATCTTCGACGGGAAGAAAGAGGATTGAGGAGGAGTAGGGGAGGATTTCCAACAAAGGTCAATTTGTGAACTTCTTGATCCAGTTGTCAGTGGTTTTGTAGTCCGGTGGTACAAATAAAAATATTTCAAACAACTGACTGCATTGATATTCTTTCTGCTGCATATCACTTAAGAACATGAGATTTGCAGGAACTGATATTAAAAACTTGACTGGAAGAAAGGCGAGGAGATCAAATGAGGGAGAATTTCCACAGAAGGTCAAGTGGAACTAAACTTCGTCTAGTTTATACTCCGTCTTGTAACACAAAGGCGACTAACATTTTTTACTACAATTAATCCTCGCACAAGTTATATGCATGTGATTGTTCTTGATGAAAGAAAGAAAAGAAAGACGAGACCGATGTTGCCACCAACGTGAACTATGGTGTTACTTCATATTCAAGTTGGTCTAAATCTATGTGTAATCCCGAAATGGGCATTATGAGGAATTAGAGGATCTTGATGATGAACATACATTAAGTAAGTAATCATGTAGGATTTTGTCAGTAGAAAAATTTCCAAGAACTTCAGAACATGCCCAGAGGGATACCTCCATTGTAGGGATATATAAAAACATGTAATATTTTCAGGAGGACCATGAAGTGATGCACATAATTTTCCGATATTCTACATACTTGACGAATATTCTAATTTTCATGCATCATGTGGAGAGAGAGAGGGTTATTACATACGAACGTACAGTCTCTCATCTGTCCAACATTAACTCTTAACCCCATATATGTTGATGGCTGATCCACCTCAACTGACTTCGACTTGACTGATTCAAGGTCTCTCAAGCGAATTCCGGAGTCAAATCAACTCAAATCACTAAACTCCAGACTGCAGAACTGTTTCAGGACTGTCATGTCGGATGATTGAGAGGTGCGCTCGTATACATTAATTCCCCCTCTCTCCTGCATCCTGTGCGCCTGCAATTACACCTCATGAATTCCAATAAGCACCATTCGATCGTCTTTTGACTTCCATCTCAATCGGTGGAGTACTTTTCCCCCAACATGGACCGACTACTCTTGAGTGCTCTTGCTCCACAACTTAATTATGTTGCAGGGGAGTTGGGACCCAGCGTGCCATGAATTGTAACTTACAGAGGCTGCTATGGAGGAATCATCACGAAACGCATGTAAGGAAGCTATGTACAAGCTGATCATTCTTCCCGTTTTGTTGCAGTTGTGTACTTGTTTGACAGATATCTATCTATCTATGTCTATGTATTCTTCATATCTTGTAGTTATACTGTAGAGGTCGCTCTATTTCATCTTGACTATGGCCGGAATGTACTTTCCATTTGGGATTCAAGCGCGTCTTAGCCAATGTCAAGGGTGGTATACATGTGAGTGCATGGCTTTAATAAAATAAACAACATTGAAATGAGGGTATCAAACCTATTTGACTAGTTTCAAATCTGAAATACTAGTCGCATATTGGTATTGGGTGGATGTCACAAGGTGAGAGAGTTGTGTATATGTGAGCTATTATGTGGGTCAGTGCATCCTAGTATCATATTAATACTAGGGTGATTTTACCTATGTGTGGAGGTTCTTGGATGGTGCATCGATCCAAATTGTATTAAAAAATAAAAATAAAAAACTCTAACTATCTATCTATCTATCCGAGTGGTGTCAAAAAAAGGTGATATTAGTCCATTATTGGTCTCAATCAGTGTAGAAACAACATATGACGGCACTTGAAGAGATTATTATTAGTATTATTGTTGTGTTGGAATAGACTTAAGGAAAAAAATTCACTTCTAAAAGGGGCAATCATTCATGCCATTTAGGGACAAAGAGACCTACAGTTTCTTCATAGTTTGAATCATTGTAGAGGCCATTGAATCCCGTGTACACAAATTACGAAATATACTTTCCATGTGGTATTCAAGTGGTCTTAGTCAATGTAGGAATGACACACGGCAGAGCTTGAGGGAAAGAAAAAAGAAAAAAACAATTATTTTGGGTTGGAATAGAGAGGTCTCTACGGTATAAGACATTAAACTTAAAGGGAATGTTCACCTTTGAAAAGGGGGGCAATCATCCCCTTGTAGGGACAACATGGCACAAATGCTTTCCTCATATTTTGAAAGTAGGTACTACTTGAGGAGTGTTACAATAATTCATCTTAACTCGTGTCGGAATACACTTTCCATGTGGTATTCAAGTGGGTTTCAACGAATATGGACCTACACATTGCATGGCTTTAGGAGTTTTTTTTTTTTTTTTTTTTTTTTTTTTTTTCTTGGTTGGAACAAAGAGCCTTCTCTAGTAGAGTAAGCTTAGGGTGAGTTTTTGTGTAGGTCACTCGCCCACTAGATTCTAGATAATAGTGGGTTGGAGGTGTTTGCATGTAGTTAAGCACAAGCCGCCATTCAACCATATTTTGGCGATCTACTAAAATCTAGAGGGCTATGGACATGAACCACTAGACTTCCATAAGCTCACTAAAGAATCTTAAACCTACAAGTGATGGCTACCAAAGGATTGTAAGCTGCTGGGAGTAGCTAGTTGGCACATACTAACCCTATCCCACCAAATTCCCTCTACATTTGGACGGGTTTGTCCTTATTCACACTAGAATCTAGTGGACAAGAGGCCTACATGAAAACTCACCCTTAGACTTTCAAGGAAAGCTCGCCTTTGAAACAATGATTAGGGAGAACCGACATTTAGTTATAGATGAACCGGTTGAGTTTCAAAAATAACCGGCTGAAATTCAAAACTTCATGAGAATTACCGATCACTTTTAGAGGAATTTATGGAATATACCTCAAATTAATATAGAAAAACCGAAGGATGTCAACATGTAACCGGTTGGACTTGGAAACACTAGGATGTCAACCGATTATGCCCAAAAATCTCCCCGATTACTGCTCAGAAAGGGGCAATCATATATGGGTATAAGAAGGCTTTTTTGTATGCTTGTCGGTCATTTGGCATGTGTCACATCTGTCTCTTCTAACTCCTACCCACAAAGAATATTGTATGATGAATATCCTCTTATCCTAGTCATGTGCTTTGAATGTTCACCCTAGTCGGTCAAATATCACTTTCTCTTTTGCGCCAAGTAATATACTATACGTTACCATGGCCATGAAATGGTAAAAAAGAGCACCCACATGAGCTTATTGTGGTGTAAGTTGCCTAGTGAAAGAGCCGTATGCATGCTATCCATGTGACAAAAGCTAAAGGTCACGAATTCATGGCGGCCAAGAAATGAAGTGAAAAGGAAAGTGACTTCAGATGATGTTGCCATTGACGTGAATTATAGTGTTGCTTCATCTTCAAGTTGGTTTTAGATGTGGTGTTCTCAAGGAGGCTTTTCTTTGCTCACAATTGTGATTCTTTCCGTCCCACATGAAAGAGATCAGACGATTTTCATCTCAAGGACTTTTGCATTTATGAATGTAAATCATACTCAAATTAACCATTGACACTGCCTAAACAAAATATTTATCGTTGCTTACCGTATTTCATATCATCGACTTTCTTTCGAAACTGGCGGGCAGTCGACTATCTTGATTCCTAGAGGTGATATTTTTTAATCTTTGTTTTTGTGATGTAGTTGAAGTTGAGGCACATTTTGTGTTGGGGTGTCCCTCTAGAACTCCAGTAGAGATAAGTTCCCTTCCTTATTTCATAATGTAGCACTAGGCAATCTCGGGTCTTTCTTCCAAGTGAACTATCAAGTTGATACCTATTAGCCCCTATCTTACGGAGGCCACTACACTTTGATAATATAGGGAGTTAGCCTTTTGACACCATCTCAATCTATTTTGAGTCCTATAAACCTTAAATCAATTTCCCGCATTTTTAAAGCAATTGAATTTCAATTTAGTCTATATTAAATTTCAAAACAAATATAATGAGTATTACATGAAAGTTGAAGACTCATCCCTCCTTTCAAAGGTGAACACCTTGAAAGGGCATCGACAAACCAATCCACACTGAATCTCCCCCAAGGGCAAAGCCTCTATGATTGATTGAAACTATCATGTTCACCCAAGTACTTGGGCCTCTATGATGGGGTGGACCATAGTGGTAGAGTGCAATGGTATTCAAGTGCTAGGAAGGTCAAACATGTGAGCACTATCCCAACCTTAGGGGCGGTTTACACTATGGACCATGAAGTTGGACCAGGGCTCTGCAAGGCAGCTGATTGGTTCTTGAAGTTGTCCCGGGACAACTTCGGTTTACACTAAGGAAAAAATGGCAGAGGGACCACGGAGGTTGAGGTCCCCAAAATATAAAATTTAAGGCCTAATAAATGCACTGACATGGTCCAACGGGTTTTTCGTTGAGAGAGGCAAGAGAGGTGGTCTGGTAGGAAAAGGCAAGGGCCCATGTCAGAGAAATGCCATTTCACGAATGTTTTAATGAATCTACCTTTTATGTGCCTTAATTATATTATAGCCCATGAGACACACCAGCACTACCTTGCCCTACCCTTTAAACCCGCTTACACGTGTTTCATCAAACAACATGGGACATCTAGAACTCAAGAATTCAAGTGAAGATTTGTTTTTTTGGTCTACCAGCTGCAATGTTTGGAATTTGGAGGCGTGTAATATACCATTGGAAAGGTCTTGAAAATACCTTTCCAACGGTATATTACACGCTCCAAAATGTTTAAAACATACAGTTGAAAAAGAAATAAGAAAATACATAGTCGTTGAGTGACTGTAGATCAGGGTGGTCAAAAGAAGCGCAATGGGAAATCTTCTAACATTAATTATCAAAGAATTGAAATTTAGTGTTGAGGAAGGTTGGGTGGTAACAACATCAAATATAATCAAACACTAAATATCCTATTTAGTGTAGTGAAACACAAGGTACATGTCACATGTAAATTACATTGAACATGTACAATTGCATCGCTCATTTTTTTTTTGTAAAAATTGTTGTGAGAAGATTTGCAAGCCACATCTTCGACACATTTAACAAAAAGTGAAGACAGTTGAAGCCCAAGAGATGACAAGAGAATGATCAAACTTTAAGGTGAAAAGAAGAAAAAACTAATTGACAAGATAAGTGAAGGCATGTGTAGGCAAGTGAAGGCAAATTGAAGTCAACAAAATGCTCAAACTTCATTTTCCCCCAAAACTGCCCTTTTTGGGCTTATATTAAAAAAATCAGCACATCCACTTCTTGCCGCATGGTCATTCTTCATGGTCCACATTCGGTTTACACCTAGTGAAGGGCCCATGAACCATGAAAACTAATATTTTAGTAACTCGGACCATGGAAGTCGTCCCATGAAGTCGTCCCACGCAAAATAGACCTCTTACGTGGGACGACTTCATGGTCCATAGTGTAAACCGCCCCTTAACTCCTAAAGGACCGGCATGAAATCGCACAATGTCAAGGAAAAATATTGTTTTGTGTATGGGACGGTATGTGGGGTGTGGCAAACATTTTATTGGTTTCCAACCTTATGGATTGGATGTTGCCTTCCTCAAGTACCCTAGTTTAATAATAATAATAATAATAATAAACCACCCCTATGTGTGCAATTAGTCATTTGAGATTGATATGTGTCTTTGTGGTCCGTTGGGATTGGACGGCTGCCTGAACTTTAAGAAACCACTTTGACATGGTCGTTGTTTCACCTTGATTATTTGTTGGCTGACATCTCTACATCATATCCATTATTGTGGAGTTCATGACACGTCACAAATGAAAAAAACCTTGATTTGGTTGTATTTTGTATGGTCTAGGGGCCTTGTTGTATGTGCGACTAGGAAGCGCCCCAATTATAGCGTTTGTGGACATAAAACACACGATTGTGAAATTTTAAGATTCTAGATGGTAGATATTTGCAAATGGTTGAAAATGACAAATATGGCCTCCCAATGCTTTAGGGGTTAAGGCAACTAAACATTAGAATTCCCATGGAATCTATCGTACAATTTTGAATTCAAGCCAACATTTTTGTGGCAGAAGCTCCTCATAGCACACATGCTTGTTTAACAAACTTGACCCTAGAATGAGCATCACAAATCCCAATTTATTTTGATGAGATTTAGTGGGGATAAATCGCTTATAATTTGTTTCGGGGACATATTTTTATTGGACCCATTAACACGGAGGTCAAGTGGTCAGGACTTCTGGCCATTTCTAGTTCTGAAAAAAAATTTAGAATTATTTCCACCTATTTTCCCTTCCAAAAGCTGATTGGGTTCCACTTTATAGGCCTTTATCCAATCAAAATTGTGAGGCCAAACCTACCATCCTTAAGCGTCCTAGTCCGGATAATAGGTTTGGAGATCACATGTGTAACATAACAACTTGTGGTAACATGGGATGTACGTTCTACCTTGATGAGTTTCTAATTTAATTCAAATCATGACATTTTATTAGTGTGAACCTCGTGCATAGACACATCCTTGGCTTTTTCCAGAGTCCACCCCACTGCCTTTGCCACGCATGCTTTCAATGATTTCCCCCTTGCAACTTTGGTTCTGGCTGTCGATTCTTCACTGGTGCATGACACCTCGCTGAGGCTATGATGTGTTGATTCCATAAGGCACATAAGTTTTAATACAAGTGTTGAAAAATACTTTTATAACTTAACATTACCTCCTCTTCTACAAGTCCCTCACAAATCCTTCCCAACTTCATCTCATAATGCAACCACTAAACCAACTAGCCTAACCCTCTAGCCTAACTAATTAGTCTAATTAACCATCCTCACTAACTAGTAGTAACTTAGCTTGTCGATCTAGCTTAGATTCGGGAGTGCACAACTAGTTGGAACTAGATTCCTCCTTAATTCATTCGCTAAATCTAACTGGCTCTACTTAACCCAGCCGCTAGGCCTAACTAGCCTCCCTCTTCAACCCAGCCGCTAAGCCTAACTGCCTCCAACTTCAAACCAGCAGCTAAGCCAACTGCCTCCAATTTCAAACCAGCAGCTAGCCTAAGTGGCCTCCGCCTTAAAGCCTACAAGGTTGAATGCTTTAAATTTAACATGAATCTAGATGCTACAATTCTAAATGTCATAATTCTAAACACTATAAATTCAAATGATATAAGTCTAAATTCTATAAGTTGAACACAACGAGCTAAGTTCTAAATGCCTCAAACCAAAGATTACTCCTAATAAATGTCAACTAACTTCAAGGCTAATTAGTCTTGGTTCTTCACCTTGAGACCTTACACACACACGTGCTCCTTTCTTGCTTCCCACACACCCACACCCATAACACGTGGGGTGCCAAGGAACATAAAAGAAAGAGGGAGAGGAAGAGAGGAGAGTGACGATTATATAGTGAAGTGAAATGGAGTAGGTGAGCACCCCCAAGGCTCAAAATAAACTTTTTGATCTTTTCCTACTTTGTAGGCTCTCATCCTATCTTTTAAGCCTTCAAGGGAGTAGGTGAGCACCCCAAGGCTCAAAATAAACTTTTTGATCATTTCGTACTTTGTAGGCTCTCATCCTATCCTTTAAGCCTTCAAGGGAGTAGGTGAGCACCTCCAAGGCTTAAAATAAACATTTTGATCATTTCCTACTTTGTAGGCTGTCATCCTATCCTTTAAGCCTTCAACTCTTAACCAACAATATAGATTCTAATTCAAACATTTAACTCAAGGAGCCACCCTTGGTTCACCACATACTATGCTCACCTAACTAAAGAACTTTCTTCATACCGCTAAACTTCTAATCAACCTAAGGTCTAAACATAACTTCACTCAAGTCTCACTTTTTTATATTTTTATAAATAATCATAAAACATCAAAACATAACTTCTAATAATTTCAAAGGGTTAAGAACACATGTGGCACCATTTTGGGTTCACAAAAATCTTTGGTCATTTTACCATGTATAGGTTATTACAAACTCCATAGGAATCATGGTTCTAGTTTTCTTACATCATTCTTTTTTCACCTTGGTAACCTTTTAAGGTCTATGAAGCTAAATGTACAGCCTATTTACACCATTTCTACAAGTCCTCACTGAGTTTTAGATTGCTTATTTCCTTCCAAAAATTGTGCAATTATGTACCCTAATGACCAAATGAAATCGAACCTTCAACCTTCCAATATGTGCTTTGGAATGAAGATGGGACTCGGTAGACCATCAAGAGAGGATATGTGTTATCTCTCGAGACTCTACCTTACTAAGAGTGACCTCGTGCATTATTTAACCTTTAATTGCCCATGGGGACCCCTCGGGTCACTCTCTTGGTAGAGAAGATTTAATAACTACCAGGCTATGCCTTCACCTCGAACCAATTCCCCCCAAATCGACATTCAAACTCATTGTGAGAGACACTCCTCCTCCAACCAATGGACTTTGACCACCTCTACAATAGGCATATGAATTTGTCTCTAAGTTGGAAAATTTGTTTTCTCATATACATTTATGATAAATCCATACATAACACTATATTCGTTAAATTGAGACTTTCTCTAGTCTCAAATTAATATATGGATCAAACAACATTCCGTGTTCCGAACCTATATTGACAACAATATCAAATATATTATATGTTCTAATATCCCAAATCTATGATGTAGGGACATAAGCACATATGGTAGAACACTCAACACCAACTTCATCAACAAAAACACTTTGGGTAGAGCACTCCAAACTAGTTTCACCCAAAAAACATATAAAATAATTTCTATTATTAGCATAGTCAATAAAATATAGACATTGCAACATACAAAGTGCATGTAATAAATGCATATTTCTTCAATGGACAATTTAATCCCAAACTTAATAAAAAAATGAACTTCACATTTGTATTGAAATATAGTAAATGGATATTCATCCAACCCCAAACAATATAGCATTCGCAAGTTCTACCCAAACTTTGCCCCAATTTTGAATAGCACACATATGAGCAATATATATTGCTAGAATTATATATTAAACTATAATCATGCTAACCTAAACCCTAAACCCAAATTCTCATTCAACATGGGTTGCTTCTTGTGCGATCCGAGCAAGGTTGTGTTTTGCAAAAGTTATGTACTTTTGAGGGATGGACACTGATCCACTATGATTTTTCCGTGGTTTCCATGCTATGAATATGGAATCTGTATCTACCCAAGATGGACCGTGCTCGGAATCCACCTTCCACCGAAAATTTTGGTTTGTATCCCAGCCTGTATAATGCCGAATCACATCTTCATTCCGTGCTGTCGGTCGGTAGTACTCCACTTGTATTTGTCGAAAATGAGGGCTAGAAGTTGTAAAATGTGGTTTAGACAAAGCTTTTGCCACCCACACTGGCTTCGCATATGTCTCATCTCCAGGACGCAAAATGAGCATATAACCTTCATGACAATCCACTGCAATGCGGAAAGATGGTGGCGGACGACTCCTAGCAGGCCCCATGTAATGGTCGTCCACATCAAACTCCTCTCGAACCTCTCTATTTTCTAAAAGGCAAGCCTCCGAAGCTTGTACATCGACACGAGTTTGTGGCCAAAATCCGCGCTTCAAAGTATGAGGGCTATCTTGGTGGAGGTTTGCCAAGGCAGCACGAACACGTGTCCAATAATGTATCCAACTCCCATAACGATGCCAACATGATCCGCCAACATCCGCTATTTTCAAACTCTCCTAATATTGTATGAAGCCTGATATACCTTTCAAAACATCCTCCAAATTCTTCATGGCTATTGGCTTGCAAGGCCTAGGCTCTCCATCCGGTAACATGGTCTTCCCATCCGCATTCACGCGCCACACAAGGAGACCCTCCGGCGGGCTCCAGTCTTGTGTCGTGCATAACAACTTGTATTGCATGGCCGGGACACCATCGTCACGCATGTAGAACCGGAATTGTTGTGCCTTCGTATGGCCGATCAATCGGTGAGCTCCACTTCGAATATAAGGTTCTATAAATACCTTGAAGTTTGGCACCTCCTCAATCATATGGGGGATGACGGGAACGTTCTCCAAATCCATGTACGACTTCATCAATAACGGGATTGTAGGAAAATCCTCCTCCCGCAACTTCATGTTCCACCGCCCAAAAGATGCATCAATATCATCGTGCGTGTGGCCTACCAATAGGAAGGACAAAAAAACCTCCTTGAAAATGCCTTTTGCAACCAACAACGACCAATATGCAAATACATATCTACTTTTATTGTCTTTGGCAGAATTGTCCAATTGGACACGCAAAGTGGGGGGCAACTTCTTGGCAATCACGGGTTTAGTGGGTGGTTCGGGCAACGAATGCAAGCATATTTCTTTTCCATCAAACACCGCTTCATATAAAGGTGTTGAACCCGTGTTTTCAAATAGCACTCCTGAAGAATAGGCTGGCGGTTTTTCCAAATCATGTAAAAGCCTTGCAAATGATCCTATTGTATGGTTTGAATCCGCTGGATACAAATCAAGAGCATAATGAACAAACTTGACATCACCATGTCCATGTGCAATCATTCCTACACCGCGAACCCAACGTGATTAACATCTATGTCTAAATAAACTATTGAGAGTGAATCCATATTCTCAAGTACATCATGAAATAAAACATGACAACATTTAGGGTATGTGATGACATTGTTTTGAAGTTCACCTGTAACCGATAGAAGCAACTTAAAAAAACCCATCTGTTGCCTTGATTCGATTTGCAAAACATGAGGAGGCTATTTTGGCATGGTCCATTTTGTCATGAATGACCGTAAGAACTTCCAAGGGCGTGGAGATGGACAAAGCCCTATTTGTGTAGTAATCATTACGGTGTGCCTCTTACATGTTTACGTGCTTGAAATAATTCAATTGATGTGCCGCATATGATTCCGTACCCATTGTGTGTGCATCCCGAAGGCGCTTCAACTTCTCGCAATTAGAGCACCGGGTAAATTTGTCCCCTCGTCTTTTTGTAATGTATTCGCTGAAGTTTGTTTTCTTGATAGCACTTAATTTTGACAATGAAATTGGCTCCAACCCAATCTTCTCGCCAACTGCATTCACGTCCAACAATATGTCTTTCCATTTTGTGCATGTAGGAAGAACTTTCTCCACAACCTTTTCACTGGTTGTGAGTGTGCGTGTTTTGTGTGGCATTGCATCGGCAAGGGGGACAATGATGGTTGCTAGAGTGGCCGTTGCTTGCCTTGTTGCTTCCCTAAGTTTCTTTAAACCCACGTTCCCATGGTGACGGGACCGGCGGCCTTCCTTGGCATAAGCATCTTGTCTATAAAAGTCTGCTTTCGACACACCGTAAATGGTGTACCATGCCTTACAACACACATCTATGCTTTCAATTGTGATGACCTTGGGACCCATCCCATTCACATGTATCGCCCTATGGACATCAAGTTTTTTTGTGGATCTTAGACGGAAATTTCCAAGCCACATTTCCTCGCAGATGGCCTTCAATTTGTCCCTTGAAAACAATTGGCAACAACGATGCACACAACAATCCTTTGTGGCAACTTTTCTAATGGATTCCTCCCCAAGCAACCTATGACATTTACAATCAATTGCAGACGGAGCATGCCGTGCAAATGTATCGTATTTTTTTTTACCCTTGTGTGGCCGCATGTTTGATTGCTGCTCCTTTTCGATTTGCATGTGTCGTTGCTCATGTTCACCCAAACTAAATTCATCAATTGTGACATTCCTCAATGGCCACCTGCGGAGGGAGAACCTTTGAGTGGGATCCACCTCGGAATGAACGAGCGACTCCAATATGACAACCCCAACATCCTCGGTGCCAAGCGGGTTTTCATCAATGCAATCTTAAGGATGGGTGTTACGACAAATCCCCTCCGCCACAACAACTCCACTCTCATTAAGAAGTGCCACCTCCAAATTCACCCATGAAGCCCTTAAAAGTCCCGTACATTCAACAATGGGACAGTTCGGTACGGAACGCAAAGGTAAATCCAAGTGATCTTCATCTGCAATGTCATCCATACTAGCCTCCCCGACAATGTCTAGCTCATCCTCAGATGCATATGGCCAAGTGGCCATGTCTTCAGATGACCAATCCCCTCTTTCACTAAACCCATCCATTGTGCCTTGTCAAAGCAACACACAAGTTTTAGGATCCAAAAGCAAAACAAGCAAAATATTTGACCTGACCACTATGGGATAGAGTTTGGGTCGACTGACCCAAACCTTGTTGAACAGGCTCAGGTTAAAGTCGTCCTCAATACTTGCCAAATTAAGGGAAGGGTTTGGGTCGACCGACCCAAACCTTGTAGGGAATGAGGGGGCGAGTATCATCTGTAATACATGGCCACTGCGGGGTAGGGGTTTGGGTAGACCAACTTAAACCCTCATGTACAGGAAGGGCTCTAAGTCATCCTCAAAATCTGGCAATGTGGAGAAAAGTTTGGGTCGAGCGACCCAAACTATGTAGGGCATGATAGGCTCTGAGGCAACCCCAGTACCTGCTCCATGTGGGGAAGGGTTTGGGTCGACCGACCCAAACTATGTAGGGCATGATGGGCTCTGAGTCTACCCTAGTACCTGCTCCATGTGAGGAAGGGTTTGGGTCGAGCGACCCAAACCTTGTGGCAGGGGGGGGGGATGGGCTCAAAGTCCACCATAGTACCTGCCCTATGTGAGGAAGGGTTTGGGTCGACCGACCCAAACTATGTAGGGCATGATGGGCTCTAAGGCTACCCCAGTGCTTGCCCTATGTGGGGAAGGGTTTGGGTCGATCGACCCAAACTATGTAGGGCATGATGGGCTTTAAGGCTACCCCAGTGCCTGCCCTATGTGGGGAAGGGTTTGGGTCGACCGACCCAAACTATGTAGGGCATGATGGGCTCTGAGTCTACCCTAGTACCTGCTCCATGTGGGGAAGGGTTTGGGTCGAGCGACCCAACCTTGTGGCAGGGGGGGGATGGGCTCAAAGTCCACCATAGTACTTGCCCTATGTGAGGAAGGGTTTGGGTCGACCGACCCAAACTATGTAGGGCATGATGGGCTCTAAGGCTACCCCAGTGCCTGCCCTATGTGGGGAAGGGTTTGGGTCGACCAACCCAAACTATGTAGGGCATGATGGGCTCTGAGTCTACCCTAGTACCTGCTCCATGTGGGGAAGGGTTTGGGTTGAGCGACCCAAACCTTGTGGCGGGGGGGGGGGGGGGGGATGGGCTCAAAGTCCACCATAGTACCTGCCCTATGTGAAGAAGGGTTTGGGTCGACCGACCCAAACTATTTAGGGCAAGATGGGCTCTGAGTCTACCCCAGTTTCTGCCCATTGTGGGGAATGGTTTGGGTCGGGCGACCCAAACTATCCGTAAATTACGCCGTCCAATGCGGCGTGAATATGGTGATTTGTATATATAGGCTATGTGGGGAAATTAAAGTCATAAATAGATGTTGAGATTGCTTGCTCATGAATGCTAGCGTGCTCTAACCTTGTAGTAGAGCTCCAAGTGAGAGAGCTTGTTGAAATTTCAAGAGCGAGAGATGAGCAAAAAGGACCATCTTTTCGGGGAGGCTGGCCCTTAATAATGTCCGCCTCCGCTCCCTCCGATCCCTACTCTTCCTCTTGGATACCTTTCCCGCTTGATTCCCCTTTAGCCGTTAATTCAAATCTTCTGACATACTTTCCCGCCCCGGGTTTTTAATAGATAATGTGTACTAGCGTGGCTCTTCGGTGCCCCAACCATCAAGTGTAGAATAAATATTTATTGTCACTATTTGATATGTATCCGTTTATTATTTTTTAAAGTGATGATGACTTCCACCATTAGCAGGAAGGGTAGTAGCCACATGTATTTTAGCAAGTGCATTAAAGGAAATGACTATCTGATAAGCGATTTTAAAAAATCATCCCCAACAACTTCACTTTGATCCATCTTAGGAACATAATAAATTGTGTTTCAAGATATTATTCTACTTGAACTCAAACATTATGCTATATTTTAACAAATATTTTGACAAAAAAATGGCAACATTGTTTAATTCCATATGGTAAAACTCACTAAATACAATTGTTAAAGTAGTTAATGATACCATTGCAAAAGGAAGTATATCATATTAATAACAAAAAAACAAACATGACGTGCAAATGAGGAAAACTATTAAAGCTCACAATATGTCATTTGTAATGTTGCTCCATTCTCAAGCATGCAAGTGTGACAATGACTAACCTTTGTGGAAGTCATTAATGAAATTCCAAGCACAAATGTCACTTTCTAGTTCACTCTTCCAAGGATGCTTGAACCTATCCTCGTATCCATTTTAACTTTAGCAGTGTTTGTGAGCAAAACATGCAAAGTTGGAAATGTATGTCCTCATAACATTCACAAAATCAAATGAACTTTTTATTAGTATATAATGTTTAAATATTTCAAATAACATATTAACATGATAAAAATCGTATCTATTATGACCTTGTTATTAGACTCCTCATACTGAGGATGACCTCATAATGACCACTACATCACATGTTCTCTCTAGTGAGTTTGAACCTTAAACGTCCACACAACCATATTCCACTTCCTTGTTCGAAAATAATCTCATGACTAAATACATTTGTATTTAAAATTACAAGCACTAAGGCCCCGTCATTTGACCTATGTGCCATTCATTTATGGCTTGTGGTGCAACAAGTCCCAGTTTATTGTTTTTATTTGAACATGCTTTACCTTTTCCAACACACCCTATACCCTAAACCCTAAACCCTAAACCCTAAACCCTAATATATGTTGTTTAATATATGTGGATGGACCATTGACCAATAAAAACATTACTTGAATGGCTTCATATGATGTTGAACTCATGGGGGGTGTAGGGATTACATTTGTAATCATTATGCTTCTTGTGTTTACTTTACATGTTAACTTCCATATAAATATATTAATGTTTCATGATATAAATCAAACAATCCATTTCTTGTTGTTGACAAAAAAAACTATGACAAGGTGTCGTTACATTTTGCCTAAGTCCATGTTATAATAATTGACAATACATAAACTTGTGTAATTAAGTTAGTGTAATGCTACTTATTAGGGGATCTATGATAGGCTATAGCCTTGTCCTCCAACATTAACCATCATAGAAATTACAATACGAATTCATATTATCAAACCATGTAAATGGTTACCATACTAATAATATTAAACCGTATAATTGCCATATGTCTACACATGTGTAATTATTAAACACATGATGGATTAATCCCAATGTTAGCAATTCCAATTAAGGACCATTCAATTCAATACATTGAAATAACCGATTATTCAATATTTTGAGAGAGTGGGATCCTCTCAAAATAATATTGGTCATTTGGACACCTAAAAGTCATGTTAGGTTGATAAATATTAGATTATACTTCAAACGTGTAGTTTCCATTAAAATGAGAGTATGTTAAGCTCGGAAATCGACTCATTTAGGTTGAGTCGACCTAAATGAGGACAATATTTTGTCAATTTAGGTTGAGTCGACCTAAATGAGGACATTATGTTGTCAATTTAGGTTGAGTTGACCTAAATGAGGACAATATTTTGTCAATTTAGGTTGAGTCGACCTAAATGAGGACATTATGTTGTCAATTTAGGTTGAGTTGACCTAAACGAGGACAATATTTTGTCAATTTAGGTTGAGTCGACCTAAATGAGGACAATATTTTGTCAATTTAGGTTGAGTCGACCTAAATAAGTCGATTTCCCAGCTTACCATACTCTCATTTTAATGGAAACTACGGCGGTATTTACGGCGGAAAATCAAATGTTATTTTTTTACTTGTACTCTACAACTTTCAAGTGGTTTTCATTTCATTCTTGGATTAATAGTTTGCTTTATGTACTCTCAATTCACTGGAAAACTCTCATTTTAATGAATATTGTGTTAAATCGGATTTGGGAAAGATGTTCAACTAAGATGACATAGTTCAATGTGAAATGAATTGTGTTCTTTATCTGAAGTCTCTAAACGGCTTAGAAGCCAATAAGTTGAAGTACTTTGGAAAATTAAAATTTTTGTGCAATACCTTAGGCTATGGACTTGTTTCAGAACAAATTAAATGCCGCTAAAGGAAGTGCGGTAAGGGTTTAGGGATTAGGGCTACCCCGTAACCCTATTTGCGTGGATGCCCTAATCCAATGGGCACCCTAAAGCCGCGTTGTAGGACCTTTGCCCGAGGGCAACAAAACCCGAAAGGTCGCCCTTTCGGGGTCTTTTTCACCTCTTCGTGCCAAGTGAGCTCCACGCCGCTACTGGAAGCGCCGCCTCCACGAAGCGACGCGTGCCTTCGCACAATCTCCTCCTCCCTCCTTTCAGTTTCCATAGTGTGTAGTTTCTACATCCAGGCGCCATAGTTTGTGAGTTTAGGGTGTTGATAGCTTGAGTATATTGTGTGTGATTACTCTCTTTGTTGTGGGTTTCAGAGTGTTGAGGGTTGTGAGATTTAGGGTGTTTCAATTTGGATTTATAAGTTTTAGAGTGTGGATAGCTTGAAGGATTCCGATTTAGAGTGGTGAGGGTTGTAAGCTTCAGAGTGTTGAGGGTTGTGAGATACAGATTGTTGAGGGTCTTTACATTCGGATTGTTGAGGGTTTAGGAGATCAGACTGTTCATAGTTTGAAGGATTTAGATTGAGAGTGTTGAGGGTTGTGAGAGTGAGAGTGTTGAGGGTTGTGAGATAGAGAGTGTTGAGAGTTGTGAGATTGAGAGTGTTGAGAGTTGTGACTTTGTGAGATTGAGATTGAGGGTTTCGAGTTTGTGAGATTGAGATTGAGTCTTGAGGGTTTCGAGTTTGTGAGATTCAGATTGAGAGTCTTGAGGGTTTCAAGTTTGTGAGATTCAGATTGAGAGTCTTGAGGGTTTGAGTTTGTCAGATTTACATTGACAATCTTGAGGGTTTCGAGTTTATGAGATTCAGTTTGTGAGTCTTGAGGGTATATGATATTTTTAGTATTTGTGAAGTTGAAAATCTTTGTAAGCTTTATAGTGTTGAGTGTTCTAAGATTCATCCTCTAGTGTTTGAGAGATTTAACTTACAATAAAAGCTTGCAATAAAAGCTTCAATCTTGTAAAGCTTGCAAGAACAGGTAATTGTTCTATTTCATAAAAATGCCTTTCTTATACCTATCATAAGCATTCTATCATAAGCATTCTATATTAAGCATTCTATAATAAGAAGTGAATCATTCGAATATCAACATTGATACAACTAGAATTAATTGAAATGTATTTATAATAAACAATAAATTTTTGTTGTTTCAGTTTTAAGAAATATGTTTGGGTCGAGCGACCCAAACCATGAAACCTGGTCTCAGTTTGGGTCACTCGATCCAAACCATGAGACCATGTCTCAGTTTGGGTCACTCGACCCAAACCATGGGACGAGGTCTAAGTTTGGGTCGAGCGACCCAAACCATGAGACCATGTCTCAGTTTGGGTCACTCGACCCAAACCATGGGACGAGGTCTAAGTTTGGGTCGAGCGACCCAAACCATGAGACCAGGTATCAGTTTGGGTCGAGCGAACTAAACCATGAGACCTAGTCTCAGTTTGGGTCGCTCGACCCAAACCATGGGATGAGGTCTAAGTTTGGGTCGAGCGACCCAAACCATGAGACCAGGTATTAGTTTGGGTCGCTCGACCCAAACCATGAGACCAGGTATCAGTTTGGATCGCTCGACCCAAACCATGAGACCAGGTATCAGTTTGGATCGCTCGACCCAAACCATGGGACAAGGTCTAAGTTTGGGTCGAGCGACCCAAACCATGAAACCTGTTTGTTTCCAACGTCCGAAACCATGAAACAACATATATATATTGATCCCATTATGTAAGATCTTCTGAAACAAATTTATTATACCAATCTAGTTTGCGATGTAGATTTATATGTACAAGGAATATGAAAGTTGCCAATAACCAAAGCACTTCTGAATAATTATTTTACCCTCTATCTCGAAATTCGTATCACACCAATGAGCTGATTCCATACGTTTTTTAATTGTTGCCAATTATCAAACTTCATTTGGCTTGTGTTTGGGTCGATCTACCCAAACCTAACAATCTGTGACCTCAAACATACATAACATTAGTCATGCTCATCAACATGCTTATATAATTTTGTAATAGTTTGGGTCGAGCGACCGAAACTGACAGTGCTATTGTTTCTCTTGCAGATGGCCCCCAAAAAAAGACATGGTGAAAGACGGTTCTCGCTCGCACAAGATATGGTGTGGCAGGAACATGAAACCCCTGAAGATGAGTCATACGTGCCCAAGGACGGGCTCGTCATTGCGTGGTCCTTACAAGTTGTCAAGGCATCGCAATTCAAGATCCTCTTTGTGGTGAAGGTTGGGACAGTGGATCAAAACACATGGGCAACTCTGACGGGGTGGGAGGTGGCGTCAGTACAAGCTCTAGGTGACTATAACGACGTGAGAATTCTGCAATGCAGAGTGCACATATGTTCATGCACCAATTCTCCGAGCCATTTGATCCCTTGTACGTTAAGGACTCTTGCGTTGAGCCAGACGTTATTAAACCTGAGTTTGTCTTCATAGATGCAAGCATTTCAAATACGAAAGTGGCAACCAGGTTTACCAAGCTCAAACATACAATCAATACGTTAAACAAGGCTCAACAGAGCAAGTCCAAATCACAACAACCGGTGCGGAGGATGGCCACAACTGAAGAAGACGCATGCTCGTCCAGACCTCAAACAGTGAGGAAGCCGCAACCGGTTCCCGCTGATTCGAGAAGAACTACGCCTGCAGAAACACCGGCTGATAGTGAGACACCGACACCATCCAACAGCCGGCAGACAACTCCCTCAAAGAGGCAAAGAGAATCGGCATCAGTTATGACTGATGAGCTAGTCTCCCCAGAGCTGCGCATGCCAAAGCCCGGGCAAGAAGTGGACACGTATGAGATCCAAAAAATTGTGAACAATTTCACGACCAAGTGTTCACACTCTCTCTTCATGGGTAGGGACTTCAAGTTCGACGTCAATATTGCTCAGTGCCATCTAGCCCCGCTGGAAAAGTGTGTTCGGGCAAAGGAAGATGCCTACGTGGATTGGATAATCGCGCAGATAGTGAGCGAGCAATTCAAAGACGATAGGCAAACTATCGTAGTCATGCCCCAGGGACACAAAAGAATGCCCACCCAGGATATGTGGCCGTCAATTCAGAAGGGTGATTTTTGGCTAATTGATGGTCAGCACAGTGTGGAAGCATCGAAGAAAATCCAACTCATGACCAAGTGGGAAGATCCCAATCACCAGAAAGAAAAATTGAAGGTGTGGAAGGCCTTGGTGGTGTGGTCAGATGACGAAACTAGATTGAGCGACATCTCCCGCTACTTCAACATGGGGAACAAGAAGCGGGCATACTAAGCTTTGTGGATTCGCAACATCATGGCGTCAAGGGAGGTGTGGGAGTTCTACGGCAGGCCTCCCAAGGAGAGGGAAAATGCAAAGGACAAAAATCCAAAGTGGGAGGTGAGTATGGTTTGGGTCGATCGACCCAAACTCTTGTTTTGTTTCTCAGTTTGGGTCGATCAACCCAAACTCTTATTGTAGGAGTTATTATTCATCACTTTCCTCTAAGAATGTGAACAATTAAACAAATACAGATCTAACACGCGTTTTCTATGTCCATATGTAGTTATTCAAGTACCAAATGATAAACAAATTCTCTTCTATTGATAATGCAAGTCATAAGCAAAAAAAATACAACGAGTTGCGAGGAGAAATTTATTTGATAACAGCATCCGACCATGTATGGTTGAAGTAGAAGAACGTGTTCGAGAAGCACGAGACGGGGGACCTGATCGATCCCGACACAAGTCTGCTTTTCAACTCAACCGCACGTTTCAAGCAGCTGAAACCTCTAATGAGAGAGTTCTTTCGAACACTCCAAGGCCTCTCGGAGACCGAAATGGGGAACGTGGCAACCCACATACTACATGTCGAGCCCTCGGCAAAGAGATGCTGGGTGCACCCAAAGATAGTCTTTTCCAACCCAAAATCCTTCGTTCCTTCATGCTACACAATGAAGGAATGGACAAAGAATAGGAAGAAGAAGACTATTATCGTCCAAGAGCTACACAAGATAGTCCCTGAATTGAACCTTTTTGTGGATGGCGAGGTCCACGAGGCAAACTGGAGAGCGTTCAAGGCGGAGTACAAATTCACCAGTGCTTCTATGGCAGCTCTGATAAGGGAAGCGGGGGAGGACTTCCTACGGTCGAAGCTGGTGAAGGGTGGGAAGAACTGGGCTCTTGCAGATCACACAACGCGTGTCTTCTCCAACTTCATAAAGGAAAAGAAGATTGTCAATTTTGAGGGGATGCACATTTCAACCTTGTCGCCCTAGAGCCTCTAAAAATCTAGGGATGGCCTGGCGTCGACGCTCGGAAGGCGATTAGGACGAATGCTGGGGATCGATTCCCCTTTGGAATGATAGATTTCAGAAACATTCTTGGAAGTTCGTTTGAGGGTACTATGAGCACCCCTTTCTATGATCCCTTCATATCAAAGTTCGTCGATTATGCAAGCCCCAAATTCAAAGAGGTCGACATTTGGCTGTGGATAGTCGAGGACTGGAGGGCGGAGCAGGTATATGAGATTGTGAGGAAATTACAACCTGATTATGCTGTCTCTAAATCTCATTACATTGCTGCTCCGGCGGAGGGGTCTTACACGACGTTGAAAGACAAGAAAACAAAGGTCGTGAATGTATTGTGTTTGTACTTTGTGTACAAAGTGAACTTGCTGAAGGTGCACAACCACCCTATAAATCGGATGGAAAAACTCTTCCAAGTTGCAAAGGAGTTGGGTGCGAGAAAAAGCCTGTACGACGAGGCCAAGTATGCCAACTATACTGCCGACGAGCTGCGGATGGAGTTCTACTTGCAGATCATGAGGGTGCTAACAAGACGAGGGGACTCAATTTTCAATGTCTTCGGGGGATCCAAACCTATCTACGCTGGCATGGTAAGGGGCTGCAAAATAGTTGGTTTATAGTTTGGGTCGAGCGACCCAAACCTTCTGTCTTGATTTTCTCTTATTGTTTCTTTTTGTTGTTCTTGGTGTAATTTAATGAGCGTATTTCTGATCCAAATTGTGTTTGGAATGTGCAGATGTTGGGTTTGAAGGTGTACTCCTATATAGAGGACAATGATCTTCAATTTTACAAAACCCAGAAAGCCATTGCGAAGAAAATGGACATCCTAGATTGGATCCCGGGGAGCTACGTCGAGGAGATTGTAGAGGGAGGTGAAAACCCTATGGATATGGCAAGGCGTGTCAACCCCGAGGAATTTGTGATGAGGGCGCCGGTTGGAGCACCCGAACCGCTCGTCGGATTGCATCCGGGTACCTCATCTCGGGGGCCGGGTGATGAGGTGGAGGAGGAGGAGGAACAAGAGGAACAAGAGGAGCAAAAGGCCGAAGGGGAGGTTGAAGAAGGAGCAACGGGGTACACGCAGGAATCTAAAGCCCCCCAATGGAAGAAAGCTATGCGGGTGGCAACCCCGCAAAGTAAGTTGGTGCCCGTCCTCACGGTGGACGATGCTAGGGACATGTTCTCCAGGGACGCGACTGCGACGTTCAGGGAGAGAAGGAGATTGAAGGGGAAGAAGCTCTACGGCGACTACACAGTGGAGGAGACAATCGCCATAAGCAGTGAGGATGAGGACGACATTGAGCTCGCCAAACGGCTCAGATCGGATCCCCCTTCCCCGACAGCGTTCGCATGCATGGTTAGGGTGAAACCCGAAGTCCTAACCGTGGAGGAGGCCAATGAGAAGATGCGGAGGGACGAGGAGCAACGAGTCCGCCTCCAAAAAACTGCCGCAGAAGAACCCTCAATGCGGAACGAGGTAGCAGAGTTGAGGGCTCTGCTGTTGGAGCAGGAACGACAAAGGGTGATGGCCCAACCTCCATCGAGCGCCGATCTCATATTGCAGGTGATACAAGGGATGTGGGCGCAAGGATTGGTAGTGGCTCCCTCCAGCGCCTTTCCACACTTGCCCCCCGGCTTCCCTTCGCAGAGCATCCCTCAACAGCCTGATGTGAGCCCAAAATGGTGCCCACATGTGGTGATTAACTCTTCAAAACCAATTTTAGTTTGACTTTGATGTGTTATGATTATTCACAAAACATAAAAAGAGTGAAGTGTGGTTTGGATTTAAGTTTAGACTTTAGAATGTGTTGGGTGGTTATTTCAAGGTTTAAGTTCAATAGGATAATGCCTTGATTATGTGAGTAGGGGGTAAGGTGAGGCAAGGTGAGCTCCACGGGTTAAATGCCCACTTTTGGATCCACCTTGGTAGTTTAGGAAGAAGGAAGCTTGGTGGAAGGGGATTAGTCCCTACTTTGAAGGTGAGGGTTAATGGATTGTGATTTGAGGTGCTAATCCTCTCACCCTATCCTCACCTCTCTCTCCCTCTCTCCCTCTCTCCCTCTTTGCTACTTAAGGTGGTTTTTCTCTCATTTTCCTCTCTCTCCATCAAGCGCTCTCAAGGGAGCAAGCTCTTCAAGAGCCTGAGCCACGTGTGTGGATTGTTAGTTCTTAGTAAGGTTAATTAGTTGAGCTCTCTCTCTCAAGGCCTCACAAGTGAGTGAGCTCTTAGAGTTTAAGATTGCATATAGGGATTAAGTGGTAGTTAGTGAAAGTAGTGTGTTAGATTAGTTCATGACTTAGGAGCAAGGAAAATAAAATAAAAGAATAACTTAGGAAACCTTTGATTAGTGAATGAGAGGGGGTGTATTAAGGGTAGCTAGTAGATGGACTTACTATATAGTCACTAGGACCTTGGGCAGAACTAAGCTGCTGGGCAGCCGAAGGAGTAAGCTGTTGGGCAGTCGAAGGAGTAAGCTGCTGGCCCTGGGTAGAACTAAGCTGCTGGGCAGCCGAAGGAGTAAGCTGTTGGGCAGTCGAAGGAGTAAGCTGCTGGCCCTGGGTAGAACTAAGTTGCTGGGCAGCCGAAGGAGTAAGCTGTTGGGCAGTCGAAGGAGTAAGCTGCTGGCCCTGGGTAGAACTAAGCTGCTGGGCAGCCGAAGGAGTAAGCTGCTGGACCCTGGGCAGAACTAAGCTGTTGGGCAGCCGAAGGAGTAAGCTGCTGGACCCTGGGCAGAACTAAGCTGCTGGGCAGCCGAAGGAGTAAGCTGCTGGACCCTGGGCAGAACTAAGCTGCTGGGCAGCCGAAGGAGTAAGCTGCTGGACCATGGGCAGAACTAAGCTGCAGGGCAGCCTTAGGAGTAAGCTGCTGGACCCTGGGCAGAACTAAGCTGCTGGGCAGCCGAAGGAGTAAGCTGCTGGCCCTGGGCAGAACTAAGCTGCTAGGCAGCCGAGGGGGTAAGCTGCTGGCCCTGGGCAGAACTAAGCTGCTGGGCAGCCGCAGGAGTAAGCTGCTGGCTCTGGGAAGAACTAAGCTGCTTGGCAGCCGAATTAATCAAGGGGCTGCCGGTAACTAGGTGTGAGTTGTACCAATGGTTACTTAGACAATGGGTAGGTTTAGCAAGCTAAGGCTAAGATTGTGTGGAGGTTGCCACTAAACTATCCAATAGGGTGTTAGACCAATCGTAGAATAAAATAGTTATTAGACAAGTGTTAAGCTCAATAGGATAGGCAAGGTGTGTGGGAGTCTCATGTGATTGTACGTAACATTGACTATAGAGTAAAGTGTTTTTCAACACTTGCATCTATCGTTCAAAATAACTTACTTGCATCATTAATGGAGAATGTGAAGGACTCTTGCAATGGCAAGAAAAATGGGGTGAAGATCAAAAGAGTGAGGGGAATGTCCGTAAGGGCGTGTGCGGCTAAAGCCGCGGGTTGGACTCTTGAGAAAGCCAACTCTAGTACAAGCCAAGAGACCAACATTAATAAAGTACAATGAGTGAGACGATACATGTTCATTTGAACATGAAAATTACCTTGCACATGGTTCAATGTTGTAATAGATAAATGTGATTCTCAAAGTCATCACCCGGACTAGGACGCTTAAGGGTGGTGGATTTGGCCTCACACCTGTGCCGCAATCGTCCTTCAGCTTCCAACATATGATGCGGCCACACCATGTCCCCTACGCCCCGGTACAGCAAGTGGACGATCTGAATATTTGGCGCGTCCCTGGAGCCTCCTCACCTTTGGGCCCTCCACCACTTCGGCCCCCCGTAGTGATGGCTCCCCCTCACCAGCAAGACGACCCTATGATGTTTGGGTCGTCCGACCCAAACACACACCCCCCTGTAGTGCCCCAAGGAAACTATCCCGATACAGGACAGTTTGGGTCGGGCGACCCAAACCCTGTTGCAGCTCAGTCGTCCCTTGAAAAAGATGGATGTCAAAAAGACACAACCATGTTAGATGTTGAAGGCCGGCAAGGGCCTGGTGATACATCTACTCCTAACCAAGGCGATGAAACCATGCATGATGCACATGTGGAGATTGGTTTTGGACAAGGGCCTGATCGTGAGCCTTTGTAGGAGAAGGTTGCTGACGTAGCTGAAGAAGGCGGTGGCGATAAAGAAGGGGCATCAAAGATGGTCGAGGGTTCCACGTCATCGAGACATGACCAGGGCGAGGTAATGTACTAAGACCACCCAGTTTGGGTCGAACGACCCAAACCTCCTGGGTCATTGTCTTGTTGGCGTGGTGTTGTCCCCCTAGCTAGGAGGAACTGGATCCCGACCCCCCGATGCCCCCATGCCCAATACTTTCGCCCCTTCCGTGGTCCCGCCACCCCTTCATGATCCCTCCGTGATCCTTGCACTCGACTATGCTCGATCTTACGCAGCGCTCACAGGCAATTTTGTAGATGTGCAATTAGGATAGTGTGAATGCTCGTTCACCGCGGTTCCATCCCTAGGCAAATTGTACATAGAGAATTGTAAAAATAAAATTATTATTTTTGGTGCCCATGTGTGCCCACGTGTGTTCAAATGTATCTTGTGAGTTGTTCCCTTTGTATGTTTATGTTGCCGCCAATGGTTCAATTGCTTGTTGTGTTTGCGTAAATATTTGTTAAACCAAACACAGAAAGAAAGAGGAAGGATACTTAAGGGTCCCTTCCTTCTCCTTCCCACTTTTTTTTTGTGTTCACAAGAGGCAAATTGTTGAGAGAACGAGTGGTGAGGTTGTTTTTTTTCGAGCCGCCAACAGTTGGATTGCTTGGACTCCGCACTTTCTAGTCGCCAGCAGTTGGCTTGCCGGGACTCTGTAGCAATTAGGCGGAAGAGAGGGAATCCGGAGGGGAGAGAGTTTCCGCAGTTGAGACGGATAGAGAAGAGAGGAAAATGCCGGAAGCACGGGAAGAGGATCGGAGGGAATCCATCCCGGTTCCGCTCAAAGCCCTCATCCCTGCAATTCCGAGGGAGGACGGGGAGTTGCAAGAGCTAGCGGAGGATCTCCGGGTTATGGGTTGCGCGGGGTTGCTCGCCAAACCCTGGAACCTCCGAGCGGAAGATACTCTCCGAGAGTTCAAGTTCGAGAGAGGGAATCAGTGGTTAGGAACCAAGAGGAGGGATCCGGATAGTTGGACTCCGGATGTATGGAATAGGGTCTACGGGTTTCCGAGGGGAATTACGGAAGGATGGGCCGGCCGCCGCGATGGCCTATTCGCCGGAAAATTTAGAGGGGACGCGGACCCAAAGGACGACTTTCACCCCGGGAACTGCCGGAACCTAAGAGAGCGGAGGGTGTTAGAGTTCCTCCTGCCCATCCTAAACCAGGACAAGCCGAAGCGGATTAGCCTTACCATGGCTAACACCCTGTTCAGAGCTATGTCCGGAGTTCGGCCAGTGAATTGGGGCTGATCATTCAAGAGATAATAGGGCGGGCCCTCCCCCATATAGGCCGGAAACCCTCCTTCCTCTCCCCCTTCATTCTGCACCTCTATCAGCATTTTGACTGCATCACGGCCGAGGAGGAGGACCTGCTAACGATAGCGGCGGACGAGGTCACCTACAAGCTCCATCCGGAAGCTGGAGACCTCGAGACGGAGACTTCCAGCGACCCCATCATTCCGGAGGCCCCTCCCTCTTCACCCGGAAGCCCGCCGCCGACCGTCCACAGGCCAAGCTCTCCTCCCCCTCATTATCATCCGGAAACCGGACCCAGCCGGGAGACCACTTGGCGGAATGTGGATCTCTCTGCCTGGGATTTTCCGGAAAATCCCTTCAAGTGGGTCCAGGAGGGGTTGGAGGACCTACAGAACCAGTACTACCGGCTGGAACACATCGTCCGAGGAGCGAACCAGGCCCTGGACGACTGCGGACCCGGAAACATTCTCCGAGAATTGGCAAAGAGGGCGGACAGGAAGGAGCTCGAACAAGCCAGGACGGAGAATGCTCACCTCACCGCGCAGGTAGCGGCCATAACTCAGGAGCTGAGTCAGAAGAGTGAGGAGATCCGGAAGTACCACGCGGAGCAGGCAGTGGTCTTCAGTCGGATCCGGGAGCTGGTGGGGCATCCGGCAGAGATCGTCAACAAGGCGCATCTCTACGACCGGATGATGGAGTCCGGAGAACCCGCTTCCGCCAGGCAGACCCTCCCCATCCTCGTGAAATACTCACGGACGATGAAGGATCTCCTGGCGGAAATCCAGAAGGTGGTTCCGCCAAGCGGAAGACCCCAGAGGGTGCTCTATCCGGGTCCGCCTAGGTCACCAACCGGAACCCTCTACGAGGTGGTTGGTGAAGTCGCCCTAGTCCAGAATCCGCCAATGTCTGCAGGACCCAGCCAACAGGGAGGCGGCTCTCGGCCTGCTAGTTCCGGAAGAGCTCCGGAAAGGATCCGCTCTCCCCAGGTGAGGCGGAAGAGCACCGGGTCTGTTAGATCCGGACGGGGCCAGTCCCCTGTCCCGCAGACTTCGGATCGGTCCCAGACTCCAGACAGGGCTAGGACGCCGATAAAGCACCAGACTTCGGATCGAGAGGCAACTCCGAGCAGGGGTAAGGCCCCTATGACCCAAGCCTCGCCGTCGTCTCCTCCGGACTGCTAGATGGTTAGCCCATTCCCTCCGCCACCCTCGAGGGCGGCCTCCAACAGGGATCCGCGGACTGCCTCGATCTCGGGCGAACAGAATCCGGAACAGCGCACCGGAAGCGATCCTTCCCCGATCCGGAGTGTCTGGAAGGGTAGTACAGTTTCCAGAACACCGCGGACCGAGAGAGCAGCGGACTCGGAGGATGAGATTGCCCCTTCTCCAAACATGAAGAGGATGCTCACGCGGCCGCAGAAGGCATCGCCGGGAGGGGGCTCGTCCGCCGTCAGTGGACTCGGCAGCCATTCGAAGGGGGGAGCAGCTCAGAAGAAGCACCGCTCTTCTTAGATTAGGATGATAGTTAGATCAGTTAGGCAGAATAGAGGTAGGAAGATAGGACTTAGGAGTTTTTGAAGATGAAGAATAAAATTCTCCCTCGGGTTTTGTCAGCGGAAAATCCGGATCTTGATCCAGGAAATCCGGGAGAACGGATGCAGTTAGGGTTTTTCGTAGCGGCGGCCGCCTGGGCCGCCGCCCTCAGTTTAGGGATTTTGGGCCTCTACTTAAGGCTGAATAAGGAGTTGGAGAAGGGTTCCTTCTCCATTGTTTTACTTTGATTGCTCCTACTCTAATAAACTCTTTTTGATCTCTCACTCCTTGATTGTCCTTGCTTGATTTTGCATACGAATGCTTCTGAGAGTGTTAGCGGAGGATGGAGAGTGTGAGGGGATAGGAGTTCCGGATACGGCATAGGAGAAGGGACCCGGATCAGAACTAGTTATTGCCTTGCGGATCCTTTTTGTGTGTAGTGGGAGGGAAACCTCACTGTTCCGGAGGGTTGAGTAACGTCTAGGTGGGATAGCCGTTGGGAGGATTGGGCGAGATCCGGAAGGGGTCCGGACTTGCGCCATCTGAGCTTCTGAAGATGTCCCACCGCCCTTAGACGGACCAATTCGGAAGGTGGTACGAATCGCCCAGTTAGCTCAGATTGAGTAGAGTCCCAGGAAGTGATAGCCGGATCGATCCGTCAAAAGGAGGATGGAAGGACCGGAACAGTTAGGATTCCAAGTTGGAGGCCATCTCCGGAGTGTAGTGGGAAGGGAACCTCATGGTTCCAGATGTCTGGGTAACGTCCAGGTGAGATAGCCGTGGGGAGGACTGGGCAAAGATCCGGAAGGAATCCGGACTTGCGGCAATCTGATCTTCTGAAGAGGTCTCACCGCTTGTGGACGGGACAATCCGGAAAGTGGTACGGATCACCCACTTATCCCGTCGAGTCAGATCTTCGGTTAGAATCTGGAATACTCCGGTCGTTGCGGTCCTAGGATATAATCCGGATATCTCTGTGTGACCTGCCAAGACGGATTCGGCCAATCCAGATTGGTTGTGAGGGAATATCCGGATCCCAATCTTATAAGGGACGTCTCCACCAAAAGAAACCACCTATTCTAAGAGGGTAGAACGTAGAGGGGTACATATGAATCAGAGGGGTGAGTAAGTATTATAATTAGGACCTAAGGATACAATCCGGAGAGGCAAACTCCGGAAGAAGAAGAGTGTCCAAAAGACCGAAAATCCGGAAACTGGGGTTTCCGGAAATTCGGCTAAGGAGTAGAAGGTAAGCGGGTACGGAGAGTCTAAACCTCCTACATTTCACAGAATCCCTGGACGATACCAGGGTCATCCGGACAAATCCAGATTAGGCACTTAAAAACGCCAATCCGGATGTTGTGGTGTTCGCGTGGTCCCAGACACTGTCCCAAGGCCCCCACGGTGCCATTTTGCAAGCCCGAGGACGGGAACTACGACGGACCCCCCGCGTACATCAAAAGCAAGCTAGTGTACCTCCGCCCGTGGCTTCGGCGCTTCTTGCAGGTCGCCCTATCTAAGTGGTGGGTGATCGTGTGGAGCTCCATGAAGTCCGAGAACACCCAGGCGGTCGTGGTGTTCATCTTCAAGGGACTCCAACCGCCCTGCTTGGTCCTAGGACAGGAGTCTTGTAAAACATTATACACCCCCGAGGGCAGGGTTGTGAAGAAACCCAACAACCCCGCCGTAAACCAATTTCTTAAGGTCTTGAAGCCAGTCGTATGGGACCAACATCCCAACATGGTCGGCTGCCCCTACGACGTTCGCCCCACCCGTGACAACACGTTGATGGTGGACGACAGCGCTTCCAAGAACATTTTGAACCCGACCTCCAACTTCATAGTTTGCCCTACGTGGACGGTCGAGAAGGTCCGAGACCGCTTTTTGTTAGACCTACTTAAGTACCTTCAAACGCTCGTGGGGAGCGGACTGCCCGTGCCCCGGTTCCTTAGTTGTAATCCGATAGGCGAGAGATACATGGATCCGAGGGACTATATGTACAGAGAGTTGTACTCTCACGCAAAATATAATAAACTCATTTGAGATACTACATGGTGTGCCATTTTGTGTGATATATTATGCCCCGAATGTATATCAATATTCACATGCTCCTCCCTCCCCCCCTTCCCTTGGGTTTTGGCATCAGCGTTTGGAGCCCTCGATCGAGGTCATCAGTGAATCAAACTTGGGGAGCTTCTTCTACGAGACCGTTTACAATGCCGTGTCCACCATCGACTACTCCAAGGAGCCTATTGACGCCGGCGTCGTCGATAGCCCCCCACCCAAGCAAATCTTCCGGCGATCTCCGTCCCCGTCGCCGCTCAAGGGCATAGATCGCAAATGCGTCCGGGCGTCCCCCTCTCGGCCCGGCGGCAATATTGCACCTCAACGGCGGCTACGGATGGACGCTCGGCCTACGAAGAGTGGCACCCTTCCTATTCCTTTGCGGGACACCTTGCCCTTCCTCGCCAACTCCGATACGAACGCCCCCGGTGACAAGGTGAATCCCCCCCCCCCCCCCCCCCCCCGTAAAGCCTAAACCGCGCATCACAATCATTTTGTACTAAACAAAGGAATGTGTGACATGTTTGTGTCTTCCTCCCTAAACTAACACATGTGTTCTTGCATTGACGCGTTGCAGGTTGCTCCCACCCGTAAACCTATGCGGTCTAGTGCGTCCATCAAGTTGGAGCGTTTCTACTCCATGACTAGAAATGCTAGACAATCCACTTCATCGTATTCAAATTCTTCATCGTATAATTCGGGCGGCCGACGGAATCCAAAATGTGTTATGGAGGGCGGTCACCCCAACAATGGCTATAGTCACGGGGCGGAGATTTTCAGGAATGTTGAAGCAATGCGAGCAAAAGAAGCCGCAGCAAAAGAAAAAGATGCAAAAGAAAAAAAGACAGTCTTCGAGGCTAGATAGGCCATAGTAGGCGTAGGGTTTTGGACCATAGGCAACATCATTTTGGGTCGCACTATCCAATGGATGTGTGGTGTTAGCATGCTATGCATTTTACATGCCATACTTTGTATGTTTTATTTGCAATAATATAAGTGTCACATGATTTCCCCTTCAATATGGACTAAGGTTTGGATTGCCCTACCTAAACCATCACAAATATGAGTTTGGAATATTTTGTATGCAATATTATATTGGTCAACATATTTCCCCTTCAACATGATCTATGGTTTGGATTGCCCTACCTAAACCATATTCATACAAGCTCTCATATTTTGTGTGCAATAATATGAATGTTTTAAGATTTCCCCTTCAATTTGGTCTAAGGTTTGGATTGCCCACCCTAAACCATGACACATATGAGTTATTAATGGGGTTCTTGGTCTAAACACCCGCTTCAAAGTGTTCGCATCTTACAACTTTCTCCAATATGTGTTCCATTTATCCTTGTTCTTATTTCTATGAATATCTCAAAATGCCCAAAAAGTCTCAATTTAACGAATATAGTGTTACATGTTCCTATTGTTATTCTAAGCCCACCTACAACTTTAAGTCTAAATCTACATAGTCTTGAGTTATTGAGAGTTTAGAGCGTTGCAATATGGATCAAAGCATTATCAATGCATTATGGATCTAATATTGTTTTTTTGTGTAAAAATAATACGACTTTGAAGTCACCAATTTGGTCTATGTCGTACCAGCACATGGCACCCATGCATATGAATTATGAGTTGGTAAGATATGACTTAATAGGATGTGTACTTGGTTTAAGCAAGTTTGTAGTGTGAGGGCCGCTTTACACCTAGAGGCTAGGCCAATTTGTTGTGTAAGAGGCTTGAAATCCTCACTTGTGATTGGCCAAAAGGCTGAAATCGGCCCCAACCCCTTTACACCTACAGGCCGGGGCGATTTAGTGGTATGAATTTTTTAATCAAAAAATGCATGATATGACACTGCCCGAGCTCATTAAATTGGGTGCACCCAAAATGGAAGGCCAATTCTTGACCTCGGGGACGATGTCAGATTTCAATTTTTTTTTTAAAAGAATTCGATTTTTTAGCAAATCTTATCCATTGGATTATGTGGAAATTTGAATGGCTCTATGCTAAATTATGCTAGATCCGTTGGATTATGCTAGATTTATTGAATCGGCCTAGCTTCTTGACCTAAGACCTTTTACATATGGGAAAATTGGCCCCCATTATAATCTTATTACAATGTGTAGGTGAGGCCAGCCTCCAACCCAAAAGGGGCTTAAATTTCATGCAATCGGCCTCAAGGGGAATTGGCCCGGCCTCTACGTATAAAGCGGCCCTAACTCTTGTCTTACTTCCGCAATATCACATACTAATCTTTTATCTTCACCCGTGCAATGTACACCCATGATATATTGACGAACAAGTGTGTTGGTTGGTAGATAAGTAGGTCAACATGTCACCACATGTCGCTCGCTTAGGAAAACCCTAAGCTTATTGCACAAGAGATGTGAAATTAGTATGAATCTATATATTATTTGATACACTTCAGTTATTGACGGCAATGGTGCATATATGAGCACTGACATAACTTTGTTCACTTGCGATGTTGGGTGATGGCCCGAGTCCAACGTTGACAAGTTGGACAAACAGTCCAACACATTGATTCATATGCATGCGTGCAATGGGCTAGGACATCATGGGCCCAAACTACACTAATTATTTGTTTTGGTGTGGCATTAGAATTGGTGTGTCATGTTAATTAGAGTAGTCATTTGTGACTTGTCATATAGGACCAAGTGTCATTTGACACCCTCTCTAGCAGAGCCCTACATCGGGCGCCCATACCCATGCCCATGCCCATACCCACCCATGCCCATGGGTTTTGGGTGGGCATGGGTGCAATATTATTGTTCATGGGCGGGCATGGGTGGGCATGGCTGCGCTATTATTGTTCATGGGCGGGCATGGGTGGGCATGGGTGGGGCATAATTACACAATTACACAATTACACAATTACACAATACACATTACATAAATTTTGAATACATGGGCGCAATTTGAATAGCATGGGTGGGCATGGGTGGGCACATGTCATGCTATGTGTGGGCATGGGTGGGCATGGGTGCGCACATGTCATGCTATGGGTGGGCATGGGTGGGCATAGGTCGTTGCTGATGGGCATGGTCTGGGTATGGGTGCAATTAGAAAGGAAAATGTTGGGCTCTGCTCTCTAGTTGCCACACAATGATTACAAGACACGTAACACGAGCCGATGATGATTCACATCGTGAGTCGCACTATGGTAATTTTGCCTAATTCGGTTACTTCCCTTAATCACACACCTAAATACGTGGTTAGTTGTACCTAAATAGTACGTGGTTAGTTGTGGCTCCAAGAATGGAAACCTAAAAAGATGTGTTTAAAAGAAATTGGACTCCGTGTTCAAAATATGATAACCATTATAGGCTCAATAGTCAACATGATTGGGAAGGAGGGCCTATATTACCAAATTGATAATGAAAAGATATTCACACGAGCTCTGAGAATTACGAGGAAAGTGTTTACAACCTCAACACGGATTGGTAACCATCACATGTTTCATATCCTAGGATAAGTTGGCTAGTCGGGAAAAGTAACCATTTGAGACTCATCTACCTTAAAGTGGGTAGACAATGATTCATAGTGTGGGGCGCACTAAATCATTGTTGAGTGCAATGAATCTACTATTAAATATTCTTTTAAAAGTTTTTGTGTTGGAAAATTTAAGTGTGAACTTTTACTATGAAGCACTTTAGATGGGGGTACACTAGGGAGGGTCCAAGAAAGTGGAGCATTCTTATTTGCCGCAAGGTGCAAATTGGATTGAAAGGCCTTTAGATGAGGGTCCAAGACCAAGAAGAGGCAAAGCAAGGTGTCTCCTACATGACATCAATTTAGAGAGAAACATTAGTGTTGTGATCCAAGAAACAAAGCTCAAAAGAGTTATCCATAAAGTCCCTCAAATTCCTCAAAGAGGGACAAAAAGCGTGGATTTGATCCCACTTTGAGAAACCTTTCTATCAAGAGCTTTATTAAGTTTTATTAAGTAGCTCGTCGTGTACCAAAGCCTATTTTGAAAGTTGGGTGAAACTTTTGGGACCTCCTCGAACTTTGAAAATAGTTTAGGATCTAAAACAGGGTATGAGCTTGGGACTCGCTCTCGGGGGGGGGGGGGGTTGACTAGCTGAAAAGTAGAAATCATGTGAGAATAACTATAGGGTGCTTTTTATTCGTTGGCAAGATTAATTAGAGAAACTTTGGATCTATCATAGCCTACTTAATTTGCGAAACATGTAAATATTTATAATTTAGCATAAGGGGAAAACCCTCACTTTAGGTTTGAGGTAGAAAGAAATTAGTATGACAAAAATAATAAAGGATTTAAAATAAATAAATAGAATGAGTATATTCACATATGATACATGCAAAATGAATGAAAATTGAACATTAGGTTATGATGTGTACACTCTTCTTTTACCAATATATAGCAATGTGGATATACGCCATGCCATATTGGAGTCTTAAGTTTGCCTTCGTACGGAACAAGTAAATTAGAATTTTATAAGTAATTTAGAATTATTTGAGATAGTCTAGGTTCTCTTTTATTATTACCTATAGGGTGATGAATATTTGGTGAAGTTGTTTTTTTTTCCCCTACTTAAAGGGTTCCCTAAAATCCAAATGAGGAGGTGAATAGCCCCCATGAAAACACCCTTTGTACGCAGATGGTTACATTACACAAGAGGGAGTGATCCGCCCGAGGACTCGCTGTCCTAAATCCTAGAATCTGACTATGCAAGGCTAGCTTGGGCCCACCCATCCCAGCATGACACTCTTTGTGTGTGGTAATTTAAGCATAAGGAAAACTTGGGTGACTTTGTGTTAATTCTCATGAGCTGAGGGTTTGGGACTAAACCCATGATTTCATCTGCTTTACTTTACAAATAACTGTAAAGGAAAGGAGAGCTCATGTTTTAAAGAACCATTTTGAAAGGTAGGGTCCAAGGAGGGTGGGGTTCAAGGGTTTACTCTTCCAAACCTTGTAGGAGCCGTTCCAGGTTTTTGATCTTCATTGTTCATCTGCCAAGTAAGCTTACCGACCCAAGTTTGCCCTAACTCCAACGCCTTCCTGCAAGCTTCCCTACTTACAAGCTTTGTCTTCAAGAACAATCCTGGAAGGCGAGCAGCGCACTCATCAGCAATTGCAAGTCTAAGTTTGTTCCTCTGATCTATATCTTCCACGAGGTGAGCTTCTGGCGGCGTGCTCTTTCATTCAATCCTGCATCTTTTTCTTGGTGGAGTTAGACTAATACTCTTTGTGAGTGATAAGCTATGGTGAGGTTCAGGTTGCCTAGTGCTTGTGGTTCTTTTCCATTTTGGTGGAAGCCTTCTTGTGTTTGGCTTGTATCTCTCCATCTGGTGCTTCATAAGCTCCTAGGGTTAAATTAAAGTTAGCTTGTTCTGGCAGGCAGGTGAGGATTTCTGCTCTGAGGTATGTTAGGTTGTGCTTCAGTGTCCCTGATTTTGAATAAGCTTGAAGGAGACAACCTTGTCTTTCTAATTTTCCCTCCGGAAAATTTATGTGGTTACAATAGGTTTTGCCCAACATACTCCGTGTGAAGTTCGCTTCCAAACGAGGCCACCCTTTGACAGGAGGCAGTAGCACTTGATCTATAGCGTACAATCTTTGTGGTTGTAATAGATTTTGTCCAGTACGATTCGTGTGGAAGTGTGGATTGACTTAAGGCAGTTGGATTCAGGAGCAGATTTGCTGTTGATATAAGTTCGCTTCCAGAAGAGAGCACCTCTGACAGGAGGTAGGAGCACTTGATCCATAGTGTACAATCTGTGTGATTGCAATAGGTTTTGCTCAAGATGCTCCATGTAGAAGTGTGGATTGACTTAAGGCAGTTGGATTCAGGAGCAAAAGTTCTGTTGATACAGTTCCCTTCCAAAAGATACCACCTGTGACAGGTGATAGTAATACTAAGTGGCCCATACCTTGGCTTTGTAAACCCTACATACGAGCTCAGTCTATGCCCAAAGGGGTGAATTGTCTTTCATTCACTGGTTGGCGTCACCTCTCTCTTTTTCTTTCTCTCTCTCTCATATAGTTCTCAATTTGTGTGGATAAGTTGACCTAATTTGAGGATTTACAAATCTTAATATAAAAGTGATGCCGTTTGTTGAGGTGTGTAGTGGATTTGGTGCTAACTTGAGAACAGGAGCTCTTAACCAACGAACCCTAAATCTGACGTGTTTTGCATTTGTTTGCAGTTGGGTTTCGTAGTGGCAGCTGAAATTGGGTGAAGGATTGCTTGTAAGAGGCGAGCGAATAATTGAGAGAGAAGAGAAAAAGGGGAAGGTTGTGAGGCTGTCACTCTTTTCTAGTGGATTTTATCGAAATGCCTAGCGCTTCAACCTTGTTTGTGAACTGCACGGATAAGGTTTTTGAGTTGAAGGAGGGAAATGCAGGGGTCTTTCGAAACGTTGCTACCTTACAATCGATAAACGAACCGACCAAAAACAAGTTCAAAATAAATTTAGACCCGAATGCCACATACCGTGAGTACGTGGTGGCAACTGGGATGACAGGTGAAAAGGTTCTGGTGACCTCGGACGAGTGTTATGACAGTGTGACGATCAAAATCGTGAAGAAAGACGATGTGTACGTGGCCGAAACTTATCCAAGAGGCAGCAAATCACCCAAAGGAGGAAAAGAAGCAAATGAGCAATTCAAGTTACAGAATCTCTGGAATTGGTTGAGGAAGCTCACAGGTGGGAACAAGAGTTGACACAAACTTTTCAGAGGCTTGCTTAATACCCAGCTTGTTATGGAAACTGGGCATGAAAGCACAAAAGCCATGTTGGCTGCAATAAGCCTTGCCATTGACAAACAGTCCAACAGTCTGAATTAACACCAAGTAAAGAAAGGCGATGTGATCCACATCTCAACCTTCGCCATTGAGTAAAGAATGTCAACCTAAACAAGGTAATGGTCCATCTTCATCATTTAATCTCTGATGTTTTGAGGAAGCTGACAGGTGGGAACAGAAGTTGAAACAGACTTGTCAAGGTGCATTTACACAACCACATTCTTAGTGGTTGATGGATGTGATTTACTTTCTTTGGTTATATTTCTGAGGGATAAGGAAGGAATAGGTGTAGCAAAGATTACAGCCACAGCCATGAGTACTCTTACTTGCCCAACTACGATACAGGGTGTAGTAGTGAGTGGTTGCGATGATAGTTGTAAATTTCTTTCTTTTGCTCGATTTAGTTTTGAGTTACTATGTAGCACTGGGAAAAACCTTCAAGGCCAAAGCGTGGGAGATGATTTATAGAATGTAATTACTCTATTAGACAAGGTTTCCACTAGATCTCATATATTTATTGTCTCCACTCCACGGATTACACCAGTAGGAGGGACGCTCATTGAGGTCAAACGTACTCTTCAACTACATTGTAGTTGTCTGTAAATGAAAAAAAATTGTAGTTGTCAGCCTGAAGCCCAACTCAAGCACTGTAGTGGTTGTGTAAATGTGGCTGTTATAAATCTTTGTCATTGACAACAGTTCAGCCCAAAACACTACAATGGGATCCTGCACAGATGAAGGTTGATTCTTTTTCTTGACAAGATGAGTCTCTTTGAGTTGGAATTTGGAGGTGGTGGCAGGGCAGTGTTTGACACGAGGCAGGAGGGGTGCTGGAAAGGGTGGACATCTTCATGTGAGACATGACTTTTGCAAGTTGGTCACTTTCTTAGTACATGTTTTTAATTTGAGATGCACAGATTGTTGAGGAACACAAGAAGTGCCCTGGATATTGAATTAGGCATGACAGAGGATGATGACATGATGATTTGTAAATGATTTTGTAAATTGTGTTTGTGATTGACTTTACTTCATTGTTGAATTCTACTCGTGTCACACATTCGTAAGCACCTGTTCATGTGTCATCATCACTCTGTGAACGTGTCTCATATTTTTCTTAGTTTTAAGTATGATGAGCAGGCCTCATTTGCTCACTTATCTATATCAGACACGTATGAGTGAATAGGACACACGTATTCCAAGGAGATTGGACTACATGCTCAAAAGTAGGTAACTATTCTAGGCTCAATAGTCAATATGACCTTAAAAAATCAAAGTATTCTAGAAGTGAGAAGAATGAGAACCTTAACTTTGATAAGGAATAAGAAATTTGTACTGTATGAGATTTGAGAATTTCGAGAGAAATGATCACAGTCTCAACATGGTCTATGGATGAAAAAGTGCTCAATGACTTTATCGTTGGAAAGTGAAAGTGGATTGTATATGTATGTAGTGAAGGTGTTTATCTCGTTGAATTGAAAAGCTTAGTGTAAATACATGAGTCCATTTTCTAGCCTACCATTAGTAAGTATATGTTTTTTTCCTTCTCTATAATTTTTTTGTATATAGAAGGTCTATTTTCATAGTCACCCACGAATGTCATTTAGGTTCCAATGAATGAGTCCAACCCTTGGGACACATGCCTAATCCCAAATAAACACAGAAGATTAAATCAAGGTCAACCACTAACATGGGCAAATCAAGAATTCCTTAGAACCAAGAATCTCTAGGAAAAATTAACCAAATTATGCCATGACACAACATGGCCAAATGAAGGCCAACTCATAACATGGCTAACTCAATTTACTTTGTGCCAAGGATCTTTAGAAAGACTTAGCCTTTCCTTCAAAATCATATACTCAAACAAAACGAGGATTGGCTTTGGCATGCTACCTACGTTAAAGTTTAGCTATTTTTTTGAGGACTTTGGTGAAGGAGAATCCAATTTGGGGGAAGAAAAAAGAAAAAGGAAAAGGAAAAGGAAAGGAAACGTACTCACTTAAATATGGGATGCATCAATGTGTTCAAGATTTAAGCACTTTGGTCTCTAATTATTTGAAAAATTAGGTTGATTTTTGTTGTTGAAATAAAATACTAGGCAATAGCCAAAACATTTGATTTTTGCTAGACCTACCCTTGAAGTAGCGTATGTAAGTTAATAGCAATCCCATCTTCCCTCCTGCTCACATTGCTACTATACATGGCTTCATCCCAAGTAACCCTTTATTAATGATACATGACTCTACATTATGCCCACATGAATCTCTGCGCTATGGTTGAAGCGCCAATAATGGACAGTTAAGCACTCTGCTTCAGTAGTTTAACTACATTGAGATCACATGAATGAGAGCATGTTTAATCTATGTAGAAATATGCAAAGTCACAAAATTCATTTAACTCTTACTACATTGAATATGGTATATAATGTAGATTACAATGTAGAATTGCGCAATGCTATGACTTTTTACTATGAATATTAGATTTTACCAACATAACACAAATAGGTAGTGTGCACATTATAGAAAAAATAATGATGTAACCATGTAGCTTTAATTCCATGTAATTCCCAACATAAACCCACATTAATTATCATACTCATTGTAGTTTGAAAGGAGGGCACAAGTTGGGATGGGGTTTAGGGCGAGAATTTATGCTTTGAGCCAAACTAAACCTTTAATTGAGGTAAAAGACCCCAATTTTATGTAGTGGGACCTAGATGGAATGCTTTAACAAAAATCAGGAGGTAGCTATCATGAACCAAAATTCCTCTAATCAAATGGGTTTGTTGATAAGATTTGGTCTGCATTCTTGAATGTGACAAAAGACAAATTGCCAAAAAAATTGTCCGTCTCAAGATTGTCATAATCTTTGTCAATAGTGCATATTGTGTAGTAGGGACATGACAAGACTAGTCGTTAACTTTCCTACATGGTAAATACTAAGTCTTGTCAATAGACATGACTCAATTTAAAGAGCCAAAAATTGGAATTCATTTGAGTGGGGGGGTTTTTTTTTTTAGCAAGAAAACATATTGGTGTGGACCCCAAGGTTGTCAAGTGTACATTTAAAGAAGAAATGTTGGCATATGCTTATCGTCCAAACATTCCTAAAGTATTCATATGTTTTTTGTGGATTTATGTTGAACAATCTAAAACATAAAGATGTCAAGTTTAATGTATTCACTCATTCAACATCCAAAATGAATGAGCAGATGGCAACCACATTCCAACTTGTGTGTTGACAAGAAGACAACTCTACTATCCCATAAGGGTAGGGCATGCTAATTCAACAACCATTGATCTTGCAGTATAAATAGATATTGATTTTGAGGATGTCCATTGCTTTAACATAAGGCTCATGTGTTGGTTTTGATTTTAACATAAGAATCATTTACCAATAAACTTTAAATGCTCATAAATTTTGCATATATAAATCAAAGTTAACATACTCCTTTGGTAAGATGACTTCACAAAAGTGCAACTCAATTTCATGAAGGTTCCAATCTAGTTCATGAACCTTCCAGCCAATGTTACCAAAGTGTTTTATCAATTTCATGAACATTCTAAATTAGTTCATGATTCTTCTAAACTGATTGGACATGTGGCACACCTCAATTTCAGTAATAATGGACCTTTACCTCTAGCAACTTCATGAATCTTCCAAACCAATTTCATAATTTTTTTGCACTATGTGATTTTTGTACTCTCAACTTCTTGCCTCTTGGTTTTGCATTCTTGCCTTCTTGTTGTTCATTGGTTTCTCTTTGTTCTATGTTTACAAGGAAGCCTTTAGACTTGATGTCGAAGTTTCTTTGTCTTTCATCACAATACCTCAAAGCCGGAAGCAAGTAGTGCCGGTTCTTCTCTCAAGTGAGAGGTCAATTAAAATTTGGTAGAGCTAGTCGTGGGGAGTGATTAGGAGAATCTTATACATGATGTATTGTTCTTTGTGAAATAGAGTTGTATAGTTCATAAAGTTGATTTTGTGAAGTTGTAAATATGGGTACCAAAACATGAAATTGTTCACAACATGTAGTGAAATTGGTTGAAAGTTCAAGCTAGATCGGTTGTCTATATAGTGAACTTGGTTCACGATTCCAATGAATTTGGTAGAACCTATTGCTAAATTGGTTTGTTGAATCATAAAATTGAGTTTGCACTTTTGTGAATCCATCTTACCAAAGGAGTATTTTGGTGCACAGTGTTGGAATCTCCACCTTCCAATTGCTAACGTAAACATTTAAGGTTGAGGCATCTGTAACCAATAAAATAACATAGTTTGCATCTATTTTCGAGGAGTAACAACATGGAATTATTTTTCTTGCAAAGAAAAACATATTTTAAGGAGAATGGAATTATGTAACAAAATTCATGAATACGGAAATTGCTACAAATTTCAAAGCATAAATTCTAGGGTTACTCAAAGTTGATTTGCAGGTTAACCCACAACCGCTCATCTCAATGCTACTCCTTGGCTATGACGATTGTCAAATATTTTATATGCGGTAATCAATTGCAAGCCACCACCACACAATCTTTAACTTTGTTCGCTTAAAAAATATAGATCTCGTCTATGTCAACATCACATGACCCTAGTGAGCGGTTTAGTGGACATGATCGATTATGGATGCCTTGACCTCAGATAATACTAATCACATTCACCGCTTCGCTTGAGCGATGGTTTTAGCGCCATCTATAATAGAGGCGTCTTTTCCTAATCAAGACCCCATTGGCAATTTGTAGGGTACCAGAATTTGGATAAGGTTGGGACTAAAAATCAATATGGCTAAGACGGAATTTCAATCGGCCTAACCAATAGTGCCTTGACACATGTCCTAGCTTTGAGTGCTAAAGTGAGGAGGAATGAGCGGTTATGGCAGACTCTAAACATTGGTAATATGTTCAGGCCGACTTTTGGCTTCAAAAATTCATAGTAATTTCAATTTAAGGAATAAAACTACCAATTTTTTTAGCAATCCTCTTGATTTCCATCTTCCTACTTGGGAAAATTTGCACCGCCTTATACTTCTCGAGATATGGCACATAATCTCTTAAGTGATCGGTGCCTCTACTCTACCTTATGTCAACTTCCCTAATTCACATGGAAATCCGCATTAAACAAAGCTAGCACATGGAATTGTGCCTTGGAGTAGAGGTACCCATCACCGATCACTTAAGAGATTTTGTGCTAGATTTGGAGAAGTATAGGTCAATGCAAATTTTTCCCATGTAGGAAGATAGAATTCAAGAGGACTACAAATTTTTTAGTAATTTTACCCCTCAAATTGATAAAACTATGGATTGACGAGGCCAAGAGTTGACTTGAACATGTTACCATAACTACTCATTCAAACTACTCATTCCTCCTCACTTTAGCACTCAAGACCATGACATGTGTCATGACGTTATTGATTTTGAAATCGAATCCTAGCTCGATTGAAATTATGGTACCCTATAGATTGCCGATGTGGTCATGATCGGAAATAGACACCTCTACTACCGATTCGGATTGCTGAATAATTTAATATCCTACATCATATGTCAAATTACAAACAAAAAAATTAATTTTTATTAAAAAAATTACGGAATGTTCTGAGGTAGTTACTGCAATTCACCAAGTAATATCATCTGCCGTGTTACATGTTCCAAAATTGGGTATCGACAAAGCCCATAACAACCAATGTAGGTAAAGCCCAAAGTTCCCAGAATCCATGGCAGTGTTCCCGACCGAAAACCAGTGACACTTCCCAAGGAGTACTTGCTAAATCAGCAGCATAACTTAAGGGCTTGTAGATATTTTCTACGTTCCCAATGAGTGAGAGAGATTTGAACCAATCCTCACTTCTCGCATATCGATGTATGTTCATTTAGGGCCGGTTTACACTATGGACCGTGAAGTCGGACTATGGAAGATGGCCTTTTTCCATGGTCCAACTTGACGGTCCAACTTCATGGTCCAATTTCTTAAAGAAATCAGTTTACAAAGCTTTTGGGTCCTTCACTAGGCGAAAACCGGACGTGGACCAAGAGGATTGACCATGCACCTTAAGTGAATGTGCTGATTCTTCTTAATATTTGTCCACAAAGGGCGGTTTCAAAAAAATCAAATCAAATCAAGTTTGACCATACTCTTGTCTTCTCTTTGTCTTCATCTTCTCTTCCCCAAAAAACATTTCATTGAGAAATTATTATAACATCGTTTCTCTACCATGGGCCCTTGTCTTTTTTCTACTAGAGGGCCTCGGTTGCCTCTCCCACCGCAAAACTTGTTGGACCATGTTGGTGGGTATGTAGGCCTTAAAATTTGCCTTTGGGGACCTCGAACTCCATGGTCACTTTAACATTTTTTTCCCTTGGTGTAAACTGAAGTGGTCCCAGGACGAGTTCAACGATTGATTACAAATTTTACATGGCCTTGGGACGACTGTATGGTCCATGGGGTAAACAACCCCTTATATGCTTCAATTACAGTTACGAGCCCTTGTATTTTTTACTTTGATTAAAGAAAATTTATGAATATACTCAAGAAAGTTTCCTAACATGACATTACTCAACTCCATGGTTGCATTATGTGGGAACAAGTATCGGGTGACCATAATTCCTCTTGGATTATGGGATTCCATGTTTATGGGAAGCACCCAAGTTGTGTATTATTATTTGATTAATGTCTCAAAGTTCTTTAATTGCTATTCTTTCTTTGGAAAAGGATCTACATTAAATATAATATTCAATGTCACTTGCTATTTGAAATTACGCAAAGCTATAGATGTTTACTATCCATCTCATTTTTTACCAACAAAAGTTGAATTGGTTGTTTGGACATCATAGAACAATACCATCTTTACTTGGTAGAAGGTACATTAATAGTAAATATATAGAGAGAAAGGTGTAACTCCAAAGAGTAAGTGACACTTAATATCTTATTTAGTGTAGCTACTTAGTCATGCTATGGAAGTTTTGAATTTTGAATGACCAATTTGGGAAAATCAACCAGTCAATTTGTAAGTGAGTGCTACAACATTCGCTACAACATGTACATCTAAGTGGACTAGGTCAAATTTCAAATGCCTCATATTGAAGTGCAACATGTGTATATTAGTGCCATATGTGAACAAAACCACAAGTGTCGCATGACACACACGTTGATGAAGGCATAACTAGGACACCACACACATTTTGCTTTAAACACAAGATAATATCTCATGCCACGTGTTCTAGTGTGATGCACCAACAACAATGATGGTGCCACATGCCACATACACTAGATTCTTTGTATCGATGGACTCCACATCGCATCTTATTTTGAACACTTAAAATTTCTTGTGGGGTTTTTCTTGGAATCATGGTATGCAAACCTAAATCCATAGGTGGATGTTTGTGGTTGCAATACTACAATTTTATGGTTTTTGACACAAGTTATGTAGTTTATTATGTCATGACATTATTCAAATCCACAACATTGTTTCATGGTTGTGCTATAGCTTTATACTACGAACTTCATTTTTTATGCATTAAGTTTACATAAGCAATTTAAGCAAGGGGTGGCTCATGTACGCAACCTTAACTTAAGCTACCTAAGATTGGAATTATGCTAGGGAGGGTGACCTTCCTAGCACTTGATTACAAGTGCATCTACTTCTATGGTCCACTCCATGATAGTGGGGATATCCCAATGAATTAGATATATTCAACCTAATCTCAACCAACCATATGAGAACCTAGGGGGTTTTTTTGGGGGGGGGAAATGGGTGCAAGTAAGTGCATGTTGGTTTCTTTGTGTGTTCAAGGTGTTCACTTTTGAAAGGATGCATCATTTTAAAATTCTCGCGAGGAACATTTTGGGATAACATATGAAGTGAGCGTGTCTGATTAGGCTACTTACTTTCAATGGCCATCTATATTCAAGTGGATTGTAGTTATCTACATATCTAAGAATGAACACCAAAAAGAAATGTATGTGACTATGTGTTTGAAATTTGTCAATTATTCTAAACACTATATTAGCTAATTTGAGACCCCCATTGTCTCAAATTAATAAATGAATAACAACAACATGAAGTCACCCTAAATATAGGCTACGGTATTCAACAAGAAATACATTAGTAGTCCAATCCCAAAGTCATTGGTTGGCCAAAATAAGCATGTTGGGTAGAGCACTTGAAACCTACTTCATCAAAAAAAAAATGTATGTTGTTTTTAGAATATATAAAATGAAACCTTAACCCTTCAGCCTACAAAACCACAATATACTAAATGCATATCAATCCCAAAATAGTAATGTTGTCCCAAACAAAACAATAAAATAAACAATATATTGATTTGATATTAAATATGGATGTTCGTCCAAACCCAAACATGATAGGATTCCTAGGAACCCAAATTCTAGCCCAATTATATTGAATCCACAATGCAAATAGACTTATTAATGATATAAAATGATATAAAATATGCTAATATAATTATTAGACCAAGTACAAAATGTTAGATATTATTGGTGATTGTCGCAACCAAACAACTCAATTTCTACCAAATTCTCATTGGCCTGATTCACCCACGCGGCGAGCATGGTTGTCTTTCGCAAATGTTATGTATTTTTGAGGGACGGATAATGACCCACTATGAATTTTCCATGCTTTCCATGCTATGAATGTGGAATATGTGTCTATCCAACTTAGACCATGCTCATAATCCACCCTCCAATGAAAATTATGATTTTCATCTCAACATATGTAATGGATGTGGAGCTCAACTACCTTCACTTGTTCCTAGGGTGACCGTATCATAGTGACTTAGAGCGTTGTCCGGATTATGATGACTAAACTACCTTATCTCCTCGTCGTGTGTTGTTATTAGTTCATGGTTGTCTTCTCTTGTTATATTGGTAGGTGTCTTCATTCTTTTTAAAAAAATCTCTTCTACCTTGTATACATTATGATGAACTTTTAAGTAACTTAAAAGTCCTTTTTAATAGTAAGGAATCTCTTTCTCGGTGATATCTCTTCAAGTAGTCTTGTTCGATAAAAAATTGCTTCTAATCTATCAACTTGTTTGTTTGTAACTTTCTTCTTGTGTTGAACTTCTTCATGTGCCGCAGTTGTCTTTGTAAGCTCAAGTGTCACTTCTAAGTATTGATCTAAAGCTTGTTAACTTCTCTTCATGTGTCATAGTTTTGTAACTTCTTCATGTGCCGGAGTTGTCTTTAAGTTCAAGTGTTGCTTCTACGTATTGATCTAGATCACATCAACTATTTCTTGTATGTTGTCTTTATGTGCCACAATTGTCTCATCTTCTCAAGTAACTAGTTAACTCTTCCTCCAAATCGCTAATTAGCCAAGTAAAAAGTTTCTCGTTCTCTTCTTTGTATCTTAAGTAGCCAAGTTGCCAAGCAACAAGTTTCCTCTCAGTGACAACTCTCTAAGTATCCAAGTAACTATGTGGCCAAGTAACCAAGTAGTCTTTCTCCTTGGTGGCAACTAGCTAAGCATCCAAATAACCAAGTTACCAAGTAAGAAGTTTACTCTTCTTTTAAATCGGTAAGCATCGAAGTAACCAAGTATCCAAGTAACCTTTCTTCTTGTTGACAACTAGCTAAGTAATCAAGTAACAAGTTCATTTTATCTTTCACTTTGGCAAGTAACAAGTTTTCTCTTCTCTTCTAAGTATCTCAAGTTGCACGTAACTTTCTTTAAGTGACCAAGTAGTCTTTCTTCAACAGCAAGTAACTTCTCGTCAATTTGTTGAGTCGCCAAGTAGTTAGTATCAAGTAACCTTTCTTCAAGTGACCAAGTAGCCTTTCTTCAAGTGACCAAGTAACCTTTCTTCAAGTCACCGAGTAGCTAATAACAAATAACCTTTCTTCAAGTGACCAAGTAACTTCTCTTCAATTTGTTGAGTAACCAAGTAGCTAGTAACAAGTAACCTTTCTTCAAGGGACCAAGTAGCCTTTCTTCAAGTCGCCGAATAACCAAGTAACCAAGTTACCTTTCGTTCCAAAACTTTTTCTCTCTCAACTCTTATCTCTAGTCTCCTAATTGTTAGTTTCCATTACCGGAACGTCTTTCCATTGAAACGTGTGTGGATAGCAACTTAATAATAATGAAGTGGTTGTTAGATACTCTCTTCCCATGTAGAGGAAATTTCCTCTTTACATGTGTGGTAATGTGTAATTATTAATTTTATTAAAGCATCAGATATAACATCCATATCCTATTTTTAGAACAATAATACAATTATAATATTGGTAGATATTCATATACTTAATTTACCACATCATAGATTATATCATAAGACCTTTTATAGTCATATTACTCGTCATATTTAATTTCCTTAGGCAATCAATCATGCTCATGAAATATAGATGACATAGGTTCAAAATCATTATGATAAGAATGATAGCGGAATGAAATAGATATGCAAAGGATATAATTAAACTTTTGGTTCATGTCAAGAACTTGATAACTCTTAGACTCATAACAATCATTAATTTAGGAGGATACATGAACTCGATTATTAACGTCCTTACATGCAACTTCATATATTCTTATTCCAACGTTCTTAATTTCCTCCTTCCCTCATTAATCTCCTTAATGACTCTAAAGTATCCAACTCCACTCACTAACTTTGTAATGCAACTATTCTCACCTCATGTGAGCTTCTATGATCTCTCATTACTCAATTGCATTTCATTACCTTACAATTCCTTCATCACATGTATGACTCTATAAGTCACTCCTTACACAATTGCCTCTCCACTCCTGCCATTTCTCACTTCTTGGAAGTCCTATATAATTCAATCACACTCAATTTCCGACACACATGTCTATCTCACCTCATGTGAGTTTCTATGCATGGCTCTCATCAACTCTCTCAAACATAATCACTTTGATGATGTCTATGCTATCAATTACTTTGTCCTACCTTGAACAACTAAGACGAAGGGTTGAGCTTGAAGCTCTTGTATTCCAAAATGGTAAAATACAAAGGACCTAGCTCTCGTGTAGCTTGTCATTGTGAATAAGGTGTTCTAACACTAATCCTAACTCTATACTGTATGTAGTGGGAGGAGGCGCCTAACATGTGCTCCCCTCCTATATTACAATATCTCATATTTTCTTCTAAGAAGATGTAGATATCTCTTCCGGACATCTACAAAGAGAGTACATATAATGTCCATCTTCCTCTACAATCAAAATGTGGTAGATTGCATTCTAGAATCTACCTATGTAATATCTAGGTATGGGAAAATTCCTAAGGCTAACCAAGAAGCCACTTCTTGGCCCTTATTTACTTCCACCTCCGTTTTACCTCACCTGTGTGGCCTAAGTGGTAGTTGATCAACATAGAGTCCACTTATCCTAAGTGACTTGTTATGTGGCTTATTAACTTTGAAGGCTCACGAAGGAGTTAAAAAGCCTTGTGTATCTTACTATTGCAATCATAATAAACTAATCTATATAGCTCACTAATAGCATACATGGCCTAGTAAGTGTGCAAGTAGCTCACGAGTTAATTTGTGACTTACTAGTTTAAGTGTTGGCTTTCTAATTTAAGTGGCTTGCTTTCGGGTTACTACTTAAGGTTGTAATTATTTTCGCTAATGAACCCCTTGGTTAGTATTACCCGGTCATAACCTCGGGGTACCCGGTTCCACGATACCCGGATCAAGGGTTGGCCTATAAATTGCGTATGGCCCTCGGGCCCTCAGTCTCCGGCCTTCCCCGGGCCTCTTGTCTTTGTGCCGTTTCCCTTCCTCCTAGCTGGCTCCCTTGCTTCCTTGTTGGTTGCCTCACTCTCCTTGTTACTTGCCTCGCTCTCGGTGTTTTTTTTTGCTTTTTCCCGGTATTTTCTTCTTCTTCTTCTTTTATTTATTTATTTATTTTTGAGACAGAAGGTCGAGAGGCCAATGTCAGAGCACAGGAGGCAGTTGACCACCTGACAAGATTTCCGTCAAGTAAAGAGGCGTTTCACAACTAGGATTCGAACCGCCAACCTTTTCCTTGAGATTTGGGTATCTCTCCACCATCAACCGGTAGATTAAGGTCATCTCGGACCATTTCCCGGTATTTTCTAGAAGCCTCAATTTTATGTCAACAATGACGAATCACATCTTCATTCCATGTTGTTGGTTGGTAGTACTCCACCTATATCTATCATAAATGAGGACTAGAAATTACAAATTTCTATGGAGACAAAGCTCTTGCCACCCAAACTAGTTTAGCATATGTCTCATCTCCAGGGTAGAAAATGAGCATATAATTTTCATGACAATCCACTGCAACACGGAAAGACAACATGCCCGATGTAGAGTAGAGGCGCCTATAAACAATCATTTAAGAGATTCTATGCAAGATATGAAGAAACACAAGACGGTGCATTTTGTTTTTCATTTTTTTTGGTGTGTAGGAATATAGAAATAAGGAGGACTGCAATTTTTTTTTATAATAATTTGATTCCTTCAATTGATATTACTGTGAATTTTTAAGCCAAAACTTGGCTTAAATATATTACCAATATTTAAATTCTACCATAATCGTTCATTATAACCACTCATTCCTCCTCACTTTAGCATTCAAAACCAAGACATGTGTCATGACACTATTGGATCTGGCTTGATTGAAATTTTCGTATCCTATAGATTGCCAATGGGGTCATGATTGGGAGTAGGTACCTCTACTATAATGATCGTCCCCGTCAAACTCCTTGTGAACCTTCCCACTCCCCAAAAGCCTAGCCTATGAAGCTAGAAGATCCACACAACTTTGTGGCCAAAAACCATGTCTTAAAGTAAGAGGACTATTTTGGTGAAGGTCTGTTAAAGCATAATGACTACATGTCCAATAGCCTATCCAATTTTCATATCAATGGCAAAATTATCCACTAACATCCGCTACTTGCAAACATTCCAAATATTGTATGAAGCTTGATATGCCATTTATAATATCCTCCACATTCTTCATGGGTATTGATTTGCAAGGTTTGGGACCCCCATCCAGTATCATCGTCTTACCTCTTTCATCAATGTGCCCGACAAAAAGACCCTCAAGTAGGCCCCAATCTTGCATTGTGCACAATAGCTTGTATTGTATAACTCGAATATTGTTATCATGCATGTAAAACCGATATTGTTGAGCCTTTGTATGCCCCATCAAACAATAAGCTCCACTCCAAAGATATGGATGTATAAATGCTTTGAAGTTGGGGATCTCCTCAATCACATATGGGATGACGGAAGCGTTGTCCAAATCCATGTACGACTTCATCAAAAGTGAGATTGTTGGGAAATCCTCTTCATGCAACTTCATGCTCCACTACCCAAAAGATGCATTAATATCATCGTGCATGTGGCCCACCAAAAAGACTGATACAATTTTTTTTTTTTTGATAATGCCTTTCACAACTAGCAAAGATCAATATACCACCTCAAAACTACACAACTGCATTTTCACATGTGTGCACAACTACGAATGTAGAATACTTACATTCTCGGGTTATGAGAATTGCATCCCTCCCATGCGACTAGCTACATATGCTCACACACTTCTAGCTTCGGTAGACTTCCACTAATGCACTAAAACTCATGGTGGGGTTAGATGTGGACTAGGGTTTAATGGATCTGGAGTAAGTTTGTTCAAATTCCCAGTCCCCTAGGTATGGGAAGTGGGCATGTACCCATTATCCATGCCATGTACTATGCATGATGGTTTCTAATGACCATTTGCTTTTATGCTTTGTAATTGCTCATGGTTTCCTATGCCGTTCTTTTCTTTGCCATATTTTTGCCATATACTTCAGTTTTCATTTGCTATAACTCAAATGGTTCACAATCATGCACATGGACAACCATCACTATTTTATAATATGTTTTTTTTTGTAGTTGAACACTACACTCAAGGTAGGTTTTTGAGAGTGAAAACCATGAAACTGTAATTGTGGAAGGCCCACAATTGTAACTCTGGATCGTATAACTGTGGAGCGTTGCAATCATTTATGTGTATGTAATTGTGTGCTACAACGTTACCAATTGAAACCAATGACCTTCCCTAACCTTGTGTTGCGTTGCAAGTGGGCATAACGTAGAAAATTGAATGAGCGTAAAAAATTGAATGCATGTAATCGTGCTTGGACCTTAACCCCTAAAAGTGTGTTACTGCGGAGGGTGTATCCTTGCACTACGTAATTGTGGAGCGTTTGTAACCATGGGATTCTATATAATTGTTCTGACCACGTAACCAAATGTAACTGTGGGACTACGTAACTTGGCACTAGAAGACTTGGTATCTTGTAATTGTGGAAGGTTATGGAGGTTACATGGGTCATTTGTGGTCTGGGGAGGCCCACCACAACCCCCCCCAAAAAAAAACTAGAGAGTTGGGGCCAATGGTGGAAAAAAAGTGTGGGAAAGAAGGCCAAGGAGGAAGCCTCATAAGGAAAAGAGCGCCACAACATTCAAGGAGAACGCGTTTCCAGAGGGGCCAACCATTAGGTTTTCACAGCCTAGATAAATTGAGGGACAAGTCATGAGCACCACTCCAATCAACATGGCACATCAAAATTTAATGCCACACTAAATCAAATATTTAGCATAGTTATCTTGTAGTTATGCGTGCACATGCCCCTAACAAAAGGTAGTTGACATTCATGAAATTAGAGTCATTCAACATGATGTGAACAACACAATCATCTAGTATGTTCATGCATTTATCTTAGGAGCCTTTTGTTGGCTAGATGAAATATACAACTATTTGAAGCGCAATTGGTGGTACTAAGGTGGGGGTGGCAATTTCTGTCCAAATTTCAGATGTGCCTAGTTGGGATGCTGAACTATTTTTTTTATAAATTTTGAGCACTCCGCAAAGCTGGTGCAAGAGCAACTATGAAAAAATCAAAATTTTCCAGCATGTTTATGATTTCCTACAAATTTTTAAAGGAAACCTTGTAGAGTGACCAACACTCGCACATAGGGTACGTGATATATCCACAGGGTGGATTTCTAAACCAACCACTGGCAACCAATGAAATGTTGGCAGCATGTGAACAGTAAAAGCACCTTGATAGGTGCTTTTGTAAACCCAGGTAAAAGTACCTAGATAGGTGCTTCCGACCATAGGGGTCGACTTTAGGACCCGCACGGAAATTGCCACCCCTACCTTAGCTTGATGATGCCCAGTGATGCCATTGAACCTTGTTTTGAGCAGACTTTCATATGAAACAACCTTGTGGTTTGGGTTTTCATTCTCCTAGTTATTCCAAATTTCTATCAATGTTGGAACTTGGAATCAAAATATGATAACTTAAGAGTCGGGTTTGAGAAGATCAACACAGTCATCATGGTTTGGAGCCCTTTGTAGATTCACATATTGCAATCGTAAACATGAAAGTGAGAATTTCACTTTTGATATGGTGAACATTCACACTGACAATGATGTTACAAGGAAGGATAAATAATGGTAGGTTTATATTTGGTGGTGGTGACACTACACGGACGGCTTACAATTAGGGCTTGTTAGACTATGGCGATGAAGACTTGCACCGGTCAAGAATTTTGTTGAAATGAAGCAATACGATTGGCTATAAAATGGGTTTTTTACCTGCCAAGGTTTACACTACAACCAAGACTTTGATGGTGAAGAATTTCAAACATGGTTGCCAACACGACAACATTTTTTTGTTGCTACAGGAGTTCTCCGGAGGTCAAGTTTTGGGGGCAACCGCAAACTCTTAGACAAGAAACTTGACCTTCAGAGAACTTAAACTTGAGGCATTCAAAAAAAATAAAATTATTGTCTTTCCATCTTGTCCGTCACACCAACCGTTGCCTCAAATAACCTTGTCTTGGGTTGAAATTCTTGACCAACCGGTATACTTCTTCACCGTAGTCTAAACCGGCGCTTAGTATTGAACAAGACAAATAGAGTTGGTGACACTAAATACAACATTGGTACACTAGATATTGTATTCAGATTCACCAATACTAATTGCAAACCCCGGTGTGGTTTCACCAACACCAAATGTCAACCTAACATTATTTGTCATTCCTTGTAGAGCTTTTGGGGGGATTATAGATTTACAATGCTGCAATTACTGTCACTTACTAAGTGATTTTTCATCTGAAAAATTTCAATCATCCATGACCAAATTTCATCACATATTTGTTAGGATGCAGATTATACCAAACTTTGTTCCAATAGCTGGGATTTGGATGAAAGTTGGGATGACAATAGAATTTTTAAACTTATTCATAGGAAGTGTCACTAAAAGCACGTTACGGCAGTGACATCAGATGCCATGACACTGAACACAATAAAAAAATATAAAATATAAAATAAAAAATATAGTGTACTAGTGTGTCGTACTATATATTTAGTATACACTACCTCCAATTTATTACCAGCCTTGGGAAATTGGCAGCTCGTTTCCCAATAGTACACTGTTTTGTGCACTTAGTGTGCATGGGAAATTCACGTGGGTTAGAAATTAGTGTGGTCCACATTAATTTTCTAGTATTTGCCTTGGTTAATATCGTTGTGGATGAAATTTGTACTATCATCCTAACACCTCTTCCATGTGTGTTTGGGTTCTTTGTGGTGCACCATTGGACAAAACTTTAGTTTTGAGCTCAATATGAGCACATAATGTAATATCCATCTTTTCTTTGTTGCCAAGCTTTAACGGAAGAGGAGGAGGAGTCACTTTTCACCAACTAAAGTAAGTACATATTTATTTTTAGTGTTGTACTTTTGATCTTTCAACTCATCTTTATTGTTAAGTTGCACATGTCATTTTGGTCTTTGGTAGATAAGAAGGTCAGGTCTTGGGATGTCTGCTGGGATGTTTTAAGTTATTGGTATTTTGGTTATTAGTATTGTTCATCTTTGATTTTCTAGCGTTCCGTACAACATGTACATGCCCGATTGAGGGTAGTTGCAACATACAATCGGACGAAATCTTGAATTTTCATCCAGATATGATCCCGTAAAAGTCCACACTAATTTTTCAAATTGACAATTACAATGGGGCCCCTTCAGATTATGATAAAAACATAATTAGTATGGGTCATTGGGAATTAGTGTGGCCCACACTAAGGGCCGCTTTACACCTAGAGGCCGGGCCAATTCGTTGTGTAAGAGGCTTGAAATCCTCACTTGTGATTGGCCAAAAGGCTGAAATCAGTCCCAACCCCTTTACACCTAGAGGCTGGGCTGATTCGGTGGTATGAAATTTTTAATCAAAAAATGCATGGTATGACACGGCCCGAGCTCATTGAATTGGGTGCACCCAAAATGGAAGGCCAATTCTTGGCCTCGGGACCAATGTCAAATTTCAATATTTATTTATTTATTTAAATAAATTATAAAATTTTGAGCGATCCATATCCATTGGATTATGTGGAAAGCTGAACGGCTCTATGCTAGATTATGGCAGATCCGTTGGATTATGCTAAATTTATTGAATCGGCCTAGCTTCTTGGCCCTAGAGCCTTTACATATGAGAAGCTTGACCCCAATTATAATGTTATTATAATGTGTAGTTGAGGGCGGTCTCTAACCCAACAGGGGCTGAAATTTCATGCAATCGGCCTCTAAGGGGAAGTGGCCCGGCCTCTACGTGTAAAGCGGCCCTAAGAAGTCACAACAGTGTAGTCGGCGAGACCCAGTAAATCGTGCCTTCTCCCTGCCCAAGAAGCGGCCGACTGACACTGTCGCCGAATGCCGACTGACTCCCTCCATCTGGCCCACAAATGAATGCTCTCGCACCTTCTCCGATCTTTACTACGCCTGTGGTGGGTCCATCATCTCCCACAGACCACCCTTCAAGTCGCTTTACTTTTACTTGCTAACAAGACATCGTTCTGTGTAGTCGGGGAGTTTCGTGCGCGACCTGCTTCAACGTGAGCACTTCACAACTAACGATCACCTCAACTTACGCCGAGGCGCGAGGCTTGCGCGGAGAGAGAGAGAGAGAGAGAGTCTCAGTTTGCTGCTTGGAAACATCTGCTCTCATCCATTCCGGTTGTGTGTCGATCTTATCGTTTATTGTACTCGAAGCGCGTTTGGAGTACCAGAAAGCAAGCAGTGAGGCAGCCTCGTGAGGATTTGCTGTTTCCTGTGTAACTGGATGCCGGGGGCATGGGAAAGGTATCATGTATGCTTCTTCGCAGGCACCTTCACTTGAATGATCTTGCGTGGGCATGTGTAGAGGAAGACGTGGCTGTGACACAGGTTGGCTGGCTGGCTGGCTGGCTGGCTGGCCAACCTCGTGTGTTAGACTTTGTGGCCCGCCTGCCTCCAAGGCTTGGGTGACTTCTCTTCAAACTTATAGTCTGCAAGATTCAACTTATATACGTTTGAATGCGTGCATGTCCATAGGATATGTGTCAAGGGACATTAAATTGGAAGAGCGTAAGCATCTGATCTTAAAAGTTCCTTCCTAAGAATATGTGGGTGTTGTTCGTTTCGTTTGTGCGTGTTCTCCAGCCTCTGCCGATCAGGAAAGTTGTGTTGCATTAGAAAACCTACGATGAAGCATCGGCAAAAGTTCGGTTTGAAGATCTGACCTCCACAGCTTTAGTTATGGGTATTGGGAGTGCACATTTGTAGATTCCTTAACTGGATTATTACACAGCTCCTCCCAATTGTGTTCACTATAATGTGACTGTGGTGTAAGTCTGATCTAGACTCTTTAACATGTGTTTTTATGGCGTTTGTTCTTTGGTCCTCACTTAACCAGACACCAATCAAATATAGGTGTCTGGTTAAGAGGCACCACGGGCCTTGGCTTGGTGGTTAGGGCTCATGGCCCCCAATGAGGAGGTTGTGGGTTCTATTCCCCATGCCGGCGTGGTGCTCACCACCTTAGTCCACCCAACTATGGTGGGGGGTCCTTGGACCTTGTTGTATGGGTACCTCAAAGCCCTTTGGGTGGATTCCATGTCCGGTATCTTCAAGGCACTAGTGGCTAGCTAGGAACTAGTATAGTGTGTCACTATAGTGTCCATCCTCGAAAGGGGAGAGTAGTATTGTCCCAATGTCCCCCTTGTCCAGTGGGCATCGGGTCATTGGCATTACGAACGGACACTTTATTCACGCCGGCCCCTTGCTAAAAAGGGACCGGAGTTTCTATCTATCATCTGTCTGGTTAAGAGAAGTAACCGAGTAACCCTCTCACTCCTTACTCCTTACAAACGTACAATTTTTGAATTTATTTGTTGAAACTCCTGTCCCACACCTGTGTAGAAGATGAGTAATTGTGAGGATTACAAAAGTGTGTAAGTGTGACAACCTCCTTTCAATATTGTAATAACGTCGTAAGAAGGTGAATTGTTCCAAAACCACTCTTGATAAGTGGGTGAGTGAGTGAGTGAATGAGTTGAGTGCATTAACTGACGCCAACCAATGTTGGGGTGAATGAGTAAGTCTACGTCACCTTGATCATAGTCACGAGCTCATATGTGAACATGAAACGGGTTTACGAAGCATGTGGGCTGGCTATGGGACAAGTGTTATTGTCTCATGTCGGAGGTGGTCCATTATACATATAAAGACTCATCACTAGGATAATGTAAGCCAGTTTCATTTCAACATCTCTTACAAATGTACATACAAACATCATCAAAGAATGGATATCTTGTAGTGCAAAATTTGAGTGATATTGAAAAGGAAAGTGTAAGTGCAAGTGTAGCAACAAGTGTAGATGAACATTTTTTCTTTCTTTTTCTTAACCTAAGAAGGATAGTGAGTGATTGAGTGATGAGTGAGTGCATATTCATCTCAACATCTAGTACTAGCCTTGCAAATAATGCCATTCCTTGTAGCATGCGGGCAAAGAGGCTCTCCATGTATGCTTGCTTCCACAGGCATCTGACGTCAATATCTATGTATGTACGTATGTACACAATGTGTGTATGTATCTATTTATCATTTTTATTTTATTCTTCAAATTTGATTGCATGTGGAAGTTCTAGATGAACTTGAACCTTACGTTTTAAGACTAATTTAGACCCGAGTCTAGAGATTTTGTATTAAGAAATGGAAGGTATTTCTCTTGAGGTTGTGTGGTTCCAACATGTGCACATGTTCCACGCTCTCTTTGTCAAGTTGGTGGCCTTGTAAGTATGTTTTTTGAAGCATTGAAACTAATCTTGATTCAATTATCTCAAAACATAATTTTTTTTTTTGAGGGTGCTTTGGGAGCTAACTGACATGATTAATCTCTCAGGAGAGTTGTACCGGTCATGTTCTCAAGTATTACTGATGCTATAAATCACCCTTGGTGAGTGGACAATTTGGCCTGGCTAATTCATGATTGCCCTCATTCTGTGCAGTCGGAATTAGGACAGTTATGTCTGCAGTCTCCATGTGTAGACATGTGAAAATATTTGCTAACAAATTTAGTGTGCTTTCTCAATGGATTTGCAGTTTTGTCAAAGATGCGAATTCAGAGATTGAGCAGTGAACAGTTCAGTGATTTTTGCTGACCAACGATTTTAATTGCAAGAAGGTAAGAGCATACTCTTCTGAAATAGGACATTAATACTAGAACTTTCAGCTAATCTTCTTCACACTTTTCGGGTACTCGGTATCTAAAATTGCACCTCGATCGGCAATCAAAGTATCCAAGACAGTTATGCGAATCCATAACATGTTTTTTTCCCCCTTGCTGGGTGTGGCCTGTTGAGTTTTGTTTGCAGAGGGCCTTCCTGTGGTGAGGGGAGGGTTTTTTGAAAAAAAAAATAAAAAAAAAAAAATTTAATTTTTTTGAAATCCAGTGTACATGCCTAACATTCTTCAGGCCACCCATATTGTTGAACGGGCCTGGAGGATAGCATACTCGTATCTGTGAATCAAACCTCCAAGTTGCTTAGGTGACTTTGGTTTCAGACTGAATTTGAATGTGTGAGGCTGTTAGGCCTAGGATCACTAAGTGAAGATCAAAGTGTTGAAGAATGTTATGGCTGAAGTGTAGATCTTTATCTTTGGTCTTGGTTTTTCAAGGGGGAAGCCTCTTTGTAGCTTGTAAAGAGCTTGCTAGTTTTTATAACCAGTCGCCCACCCAAGTAGAGAGCACTTCCAACAAGTCCCTCAAAGGCTTTTTTATCCACACAGAGCAATTCATCCATAACCTCCAGTTTTTGTTTGACATGAGCAAACCAGTTATGCCTTTAAGAATGAAACAAGTACATGTAAATTTTATTTACTTATTGCCCATCATGTGTTCTTGAGATGATGTGAGCAAAAAAAACCCATTGAAACACAAAAACATCTTGAGTAGGTGGATTGACGCGTTATTATTGCAGCTCATCATCCACTCAGAAGGAGTCACTTCCCTTACAGAGATTTGAACCACTTGAGAAAATAAAGTATGAAGTGATGCGCATACTCATGGAATATTTTGCATGTTTAAGTGCACATATCATTACCCACTTGCATCCACTCTCCTCTCCCAGGTCATGCAGTCCATGGATACCAAATACCCTAAGAACATTAGTTGATGCTTACCTTATGGAGGAAATCGTTCTTTAATTGAGAAATTGATTACGATGCACATGATGTGTGACTAAAGTATAATTTTTTGATGTGTTAAATTTTCAATGTGCAGTCCACCATATCACTTCAAGATGGTGACTACCGTGTTTGATAATGCTACAGACCTTGAATTCAATTTGAAGGAAGGGAATGCAGGAGTGTACACAAACATTGCGACATTGCATCCGAACCGGAAGAATAAGCATAATGTCGACATTGACCCAAACGCCACCTACCGAGAGTACGTGGTAGCCACGGGCGTCGAAGGTCAAAAAGTTTTTGTGACCTCTGATGATTGTGCTGATAATGAGAAAATCACCATCGTCAAAAAGGGTGACAGCTATGACATGGAGGTTGTCGCGAGAGACACCAGCAGGACGCCGGCGGACGAACGTTTGAAGCGATTTTTCCTTGTCGACTTTTTCATCGGGATCTGGGAAAGGTTTATACTCAGGAAAAACACCACCAGGTGAAATCCAATTTGACGCGCCGCAATGCCTGGGTATTGATTACCATCAATATCCAGTGAAACTGGACTCGAGTCTTTTGGATCCTTCGACTTCATACCTATATTTGGGGTTTTAAAAACTCTGTACTGGTAGTGAAGTGAAAACCAACATCAACATATTGACATGTCACAATTACCAGAAGTGGCTTTTGTCCGAAGAATCGTGGGGCTGTACTTGGAAGGTTGAACTCAACTTGCGAAAATCCAAACATGGAACTCTATAAAGGTGTGGAGTGGATTTTCTCTTACTGTCAATCTCATGAAAATCTCATCAGATTCGTGAACGACAAACCATCCGAAAGAGCTTGTGATAATGTGCATTTAAATTGTCTCATTGCATTGCATGAATTACAATTAGCATAACATAGTATAACATAGGTAGATGTGACATGATTACAGTTGGATACAGTCTTTATATTTCAGTTTTAAACACTACAACAGTATGTTATATATGTATGTGAATATTTATCACTTCAATATAACCGGTTTGAACATTTTTTTTGATGACAAGTCTAGGGATGACCCGCTTCTTGAATGTCTGTGTCTTATGCCCTATTCTTCCTTTTAGTAGTTGTTCACCTTTTAGTAGTGGTAAGGAAGCAATCTAGGCCGGTTTCTTTACACGCACCTTGAGATTGCCATTACATTACAAGGTGTCTACTTTTGTTGAACCCGGCTACGACTGGGGAATATGGGCTCCAAAAATGATGAGGCCATGATGCAATCTGTAATTTTGCAAGTTTTCAAAATTCTATGCTGTATGCCATAGAGGATCGTAGTTGTCTGGCTATTGCATTCTTGACACTAACAGGTGAGGATTCTGATTTGCACTAGGGCAATTTGCTTGCAGTAATCACCAATTACGAATTGTCCACTGATAACATTATTCGAGTCGGCCCCTTGGCCTGGTTATTTTATTTTAAAAGGAGACTCAGCTTAGATGATCTGCTATCATGAGTCCATCCTAGAGGATATGTGTGCTGTGTGTACCATAACTTAGATTTAGCATTGAACTTGGGTTCTCCCAAGCACATACTGGGCATGATCCTAAGACAATTCCATATATATTCTTGGGTCCACAAACCATTTAACCAACCCAACACACTGGATAACATTAAAGTCACTACATTGTTCAAGCAGCACCAGTTTGTACTTTTAGCCTGACATAAAATATAAATGATTTATGAATCAAGTTGTTGTGATGTTGTTAGTCTCATAACTTTCAACTAGAATCCAAATTGGTCACACTAGTTGCAGGAATGATGTGGGAGGTCTCCAGGGACATTGTGGTGCCTGATGTTTATTTTGTATGCAGAGAGTATATAATGCGGTTGTGAACACAAAACTAGAACAGTAAATTAGATAATTTGAGATTTCTTTGGCATTTTGGGACATTTACATATATAAAACTATAGAAAATGTCATATAAGTATTAGGGAAAGGTGTGTGAAATTCAAACACGTGAACATTTAAGAGTGGTCATCTCATCAATCCATGCACAAATGAAGGCTTAACTTGATCAAGAACTCATATTAGAATGGTTTTGGTAGGATAACCCAAACATGAGACAATAATAGAAGAGAAAAGGTGATATTCATATTACGGGAAATAAAATATACAAGATCTTGTCAAAGAAATCAAGTAGCAAATGAGCGCCACATAACCATTATTGGATAATGCGACCTAAACTAAGCTTACTAATGTACAAGGTCTATAATGTATAGGCCTTCTTGCATATACATTAACTACTCAAATCTAGAGCCTTTATACACCAAACATAGGCTACTTTTGGATCTCCTGGGCACTTAGGGGTTAAGGATAAAGGGTTGATCCTGTGCATGCCCTTTAGCTCACACCAAGGCAATGTGTTGGTGAACAGGCTTACGCCAAGGCCATATATTGGTGAACAATTCAATGGGCCTCTTTTCACATCTTTTGACGTTGACTATTTTTCTTTTCCTTTCCGACAAGGGTACTCATTTACTCTCATACCCACAAAGTTGAACTAACAAGTATGCAAAGGCTAATGTACCAGATAACCAATGAGAGGAGAGTAGGAGTGGTGAGTCATCCACCTACTCAAGTTGGTCATAGTTGATCAACTCACGGACATAGTTTAAAAATTATAGATCATATTGCGCCTCCATGGATGGGCAATTGCAAAGAGTTCTAATAACCCTTCTGCTCTTGGATGAGCGATCGGTTATGACAAGTAACTCATTTTCTCCTCACACACCAAATGGTATACATATGGAATTCGATGTACTTCAGCTTGAGTTCTGGACAGTGGAGGATAGTGTATGGTGTGGTTTGCTCAAGCCAGTAGGCAATTAACTTTGCATTTAGAGAAACTGATGTACTATAGACGCCCTTGCAAGGTAGAGTGAGGCATATATATTTATATATAGGGTGGTGGAATTTTTGCAATTGCATGAACCTTGTACACTTCATGCGGAGAAAAACTCTTCTGAGTAGCATATATTAGGTGATGTCGCAGGTCTCACTATTGTTGCAGAGATTCAGCCGTGCAAGCATCTAATTCCCACGAACTTTCTATGTGCATGGAACGAATTTGTTCCATCATGGCAGCACTGATCTGTTGAGCCTCTGGATTGGACTCCACTACAGTGAACAGGGAGGGACTGACCGCTAGTTACAGATGAACCCGTTGAGATTGAAAAATAACTGGTTCAAATTCAAGAGTTCAGGAAAATTACTGTTCCATGTAGAGGAATTTACAGAATATACCCCTAATTAATAAAGAAAACCTGAGAGATGTCAACATATAACCGGTTGGTCTTGGAAACACTAGGATCTCAACTGATTATGCCCAATAATCTCCCCAGACACTGCTGCACTACTCGAACATCAATGCTACACTGGTTCTGGCAATTTATTCGAGGTATTGTGAGTTACACTTGATGTGGCTCATGATTTCACAAATGTCAAAAGATCACTGCTGATAATTGTGATACTGTACTAACCCCTTGGCATACGGAGAGTTGTGTGTGTGTGTCTCTTTCTTAATAAATGATTTTAGGAGTTTGATTAATCAAGTCTGAAATCAGGCTGGGTATTAGTAAATAATGTCTAATATTTGGTGTTTTCTGAAATTGTGGTGGAGTTTGGTGTTTGCTGCACATACAAAATATTCAACAAAATTGGCGGTTACAATTTGATCTTTATTGTAGAATTTGTCTTTTCAAAAATTTATGTGATGCTATTTAGGCTCTTTTTCAATTGGCATGATGGTGCTACTTAGGTGCAATATGTTCAATTTATTTCAATCACATGGAAGATTCTGGCTCCAAGTACAATGACAAAAAAATTATTGGCCTCATCATACATTGCAAATTGGACATTTAGTTTCCATGCAACGAACTCACTTCAAGAAAACAAAGTTTGCTCTCAAATTTGAAGGTCCGGCTTGTTTGAACAACTCCTCAAACAAGCACATATAATGAAAACAAAGGAACCCCAATGGTAGACGGTGAAGGAGTGTAGTTGGCTAAATTCTAGGTCTTAGCGCCATACCGGTGTTTCCCTAATGATGACACCCATTGCAATTTGCTTGAAGTAATTGTCATATGGGAAGGGTCTTGAGATTGTACACTTGTTGTGCATGCATGCCAACTATGACGGAAAAGGTGATTATCTAACCTATTCTTCAATCTATCTTTCAAAAAAAGTAAGTGAAGAGAAAGCTCTCTCATCTTCCACCGAATCTAACACATGATTCATGGCAATCTCAACTAGTTTGACACAATCCTCAAATTATTTGGCAAGGGTTGTGTTTGCATGAAGTGTCCTCTAAACCTTAGTCAATGGACACACAAACTCAACAACATTGCCTAGTGGAGGGAGCTTCATGGCTACTTTGGTAAATTTTGACCTCATGGCAAATTCGAAAAGTGCTAGTTGCTTCGGTTCCAACTTAAAGCAATCCAACATTACTGGAATAAGGTTGCTTGCATCACCCACCCCCACCCACCAGCGACGCTATCTTGTGAGCGGTGAGCAGTGAGCGGCGAGCGGTGAGCAGAAAATTTGAAATTTTTTTAAAACATTTTTGATTTTTAAAAAAAAAAATCAGAATATTTGACTTAATTCTTACACCGAGTAGGACTCTTCGTATAGTTTCTTTACAAATATGACTAAAAGTAGATGGTACGTTTAACTGTGGATGGTGCTTATAACCGTGGAGTGGAAGAAATTATAAACTTTTGAAAAAACCATCCATAAAAAGAAACGGAAGAAAACGAAAAAAAAAATTTAGAAAAAAAACTTCCAAAATAATAGGGAACATAAAATAAGGGATAAGAATGTAAATTAAAATTTTAAGTATTTATCCACGAAAACTCAAAAAAAGGAAAACAGATAATAAAAAAAATGAATTTTTTTTGTCCATGTCCTTTTGGATCCGAGACAAGAATATTCTATAGTCACAATTGAGAATAAAAAATAGAGAAAAATAGTCATTTTCATGGCAATCCTTTTGTATCCAAGATTGGAAAATTCATGGTTTCATAAATATGATCTTTTAATAATGTGCAGATTCAAATACAAATCAAAGGCAATTCAAATCAATTCCGCTATTTGAAGATGGGATTCACGAACTAAAAAGATCACTACCAAGCACCTTGAAGCATGAAGGAAGTCAAGGAACTACACAAGTGGTTCAGCAACTTTAGCAAGTTCTAAAATATGCATAACCTCATTGTAGCTAAAGCTGGGTGCGTGCATGAAAGTGTCCACTTTGTAATCCATCTTGCAGAAATAGCGAAAGATGTAGTACACATGCTTGCAATACCTCCATTGACCCTTCTTTCCTAAGGTCTCTGATGTCATCTTCATGAAATCGGGGCAGGTACATCCCGGTAAATCGGTGATGGTAATACAATACACCTTTCCATTACCACTATCCATGGATATAACACACCCATATGCAGGGTATGGTATGGACGTAACGCTTGTCACATGACAATTGTTCATAAGTCCTGCACTGCTCCACTTATTGCGATGCTCAGGAGTGGGTGCATCTGAGCTTCTTCTGATGGCAAAACCGTCTCGAGTTGTAGGATGTGAGTCTGGATTCACAGGAGTTGGGAAATATGATCTTGGAAGTGGCATGTTTGCTGCATTCTGGAATTGACAGTGCGGAGATAAGGCACCACGTTGTTGGAGTTGGAAACCTGCCTCTTCTAGAGCCAAAATTTCCTTCATAGTTAAGTTTGTACCCTTCTTCACAGGCCAGGTCATAGGAACAGATGGCCAACCTACCACAAAGGATTTCTTGGTCCCCTTCACACATCGATTAATGTCATCTGCACAAAACCAAAATTATGTAGAAATAGTTCGATGAGTTTTGTACCCCTTCTTATCGCCAACATATGTAGGGGCAGGGGTGCCATGTGGACCTCGTCCTACTCTGGTATCGCATTTCTCATTAGTATGAGCATACATGGCCTGGCATTTCCGTGCGGATTTGCTTGAAAGACGGGCAATATGCCACTTCGAAGGATCGCAGTTGGTTTCCAAAACGGAGGTAGTGTGTTGGACGCCCGAGTCAGGTTTAGATAGAGCCTCCTCAATGTGTGCTTTAGTGGACCTGGTACCATCACGTGGAATAGAGTAATTCACTGTATCCGACCGATGCGAATCATGACTTGATCCTGGTGGCAAATCTAACTTTCGTTTTGTGGACCCAAAAATCTTTGCGCCCTCAAGGCCTCCTTTCTTGGTCAATAGATCTACAGCCCCAGGGTAAGAGTTAACCGCCTCAGCTATTAGCTTAGGGTCTCCAGAGCGTTGTGCATGGCGTAAACGAAGTTCAGATTTGTCTGGTCCCTTTCCTCCCTTCCCCCCTTTCAACCAAAATCGGTAGCTTGTAATCTGCATGAAAGCACGAACGAGATCGTCCACCATAGCCTCGTACAAACATGTCATTGTGTTTCCGGACTGTTGCAGCCATCTGTTGTGGACAGTTTCCGCTAGATTGCAAGAAGGCATGTCCGCCCTCTCGTCAAGAGTGAGGTCCTGGAGAAACCACATGCAAAGATGAGTAATGGCCTAACGATATGAATTACAGTGAAGGTTTAGTGTATTAAAACATGTGAAGTGATGCACAAACTTACAAGTTGCATAGAGCCGCCCCACTGTCTGTAGCGAAAGTGCCAGAATGCCATCCAGTCATTTAGAGAACACCTTCCATCCTCTGTTGTAGCACCAAATGAAAGCCACCAACCCCGAATGACGTTATACTGCGCTTCTGCTTCTTCTTGAGACTTAGCATCCTTCCAGACTTTGCACATAGCGATGTGCTGGTCTTGAAAACCCGGTAGAATGTTTTTAGAGGTGGCTCTTTGAAGGCACTTTGTCCAGTGAAACAAACATGTCCGCTCCCGGTTCTCCATGCATTTGTTGGGATCTCCGTTGCCATATACTTTGCGAACGGCGTGCCAATTGGCTCCAGCACTATTAGCCATGAAGCCCTTGAAGTTTGTAGTCTCTAATCCATTCTTCCGCATAACTTCGTTCAGATGAAGCCAAAACAACTCTTGGGCTTCTGCATCCTCAGATTGCATATCACAAAGGGCAATGGTCATTACCTTACAGTACTTGCTGTCGTAGACATGGCATGCCATAGTAGTCCAACTAGAAACACGTTTCACATGGTCGAACATGACCCAACAATCTTGAAGGTCACCGCCGGGCTGCATGCGCTTTACCAAGTCCACACCACTCCCTGGACGGTCCACGGACATCTTGAAAACAAATACCTTTCCCTTGTTTTGACCTGGAAATTGATTTTGGTGGATGAAAACAAAGTTGGAGTAGTCTTTGAGTTCGAGAATGCTATCCGTAACTCCTCTCCCCTAACGGAAGAATCTCTTTGTTCCAGATACGAAGTTGCGTAAGTTTGGTGAAGTAAGCGTCTCAAACTGGTCCATAACAACATCCATAGATGCTCCTTGAAGGTTGCTTCCGCCTGGAGTTGGACGAATCAAGGCATCCGCAAGATAGTTCTTACTTGCCGCCATGATGATAGCAGAGTTCTTTGCATTAGGAGTCTTCTGGACTTCCTTGGCAACACAATCATACATAATGTCCATGGAATCTTGACATGTTCCTTGAGATACTGGATGATTGTGACATCCTAAGTGGATTGCAGCACGAGTGACATCATTGTCATTGGACGACACATGGTAGATTCTAGCATCACATAATGCTAAGCAAATGGGAGATGTTTGACAAACCTTACACGCTAATGTGGATTTCTCACTTGGACCCCCTCCAATTGAAAATGGTATCAAAGCCACTCCAAACCACTCTGTGCAGTTTACCTTGCCATTGTTCCCGCAGATGTAATCACAACTCTGGTTTGGGCACTCAAGGTGTCCAGTACAAGAGGACCTACGATAGGTAAGGCCAAATTCATTCTTGATATTAGTTGTGATGGTTTTGCACCACGTATGGCCATCGTATTGTTTGCTCATTCCATCCATACTACCTCCAAATTGAGTTGGAATTCCTTCAGGAAGAGGAGGCAACTCAAATATCTTCTCTCCATCATAAGTTGGAGGTAAATACTTGACTTGTTCGTGATCAATACTGTCAAAATCTATTCGTGAAAGCTCTGAACGAGAACCCTTTCTAGAGGCGGTCTTTCTAATAGCAAATAAGATACTACGACTCTTCCTACAATTAGGATGAATAGGTGGATGTCCTGAAGAGAGTGACGGTGACACACTTGAGCGACTATGGTGCTGAAATGGACGTGCGGATCCAAGCAAGCCACGTGACTGAAATGGATTACTTGAAATGTCACTTAGCTTGATCTCATTAACATTGTCATCGTCTGAATCACTCAATATCTGTACATTTGATTCAGTCGGTTCGACTTTGACAGTAGCTAGACCAGGTACATGAACGGTTGATGTGGAAGTAGGAGGTGTCATGATTATAGTAGACCCGGACATTTGAACATCTGATAAACCGTACACTTTGTAAGTACCACTTGTTAAATTCCAGACATAGCCCTCATCAGTACTATCCTTGACCTGAAATATAGACTCACATAACTCTCCATTAGCATCAAACACTTCCTCTTCCACATAAATTGTACCAGATCTGAAACCAAACCTAAGACTAAGAAGTTGTTCATGGACAACTACCTTGTCGTCTGGGCCCAAAGACATCACAAATGGAACACCTCCAGCGTGGGATCTAAGAGAAGTCATTCTAAGTGTGCTATAGAAGATGGAAGACGTACAATCATGCATTGAATAAGAAAATGCTTAGAAGAAGATGTAAGGTTTCAATTGATATGCTCATTATATATCTCACCGAGGATGGGATTGTAGACCTTGTGGTCACACTATAGGTAGTGGGTGGAAGCTCAATAAAATATTTGTTGTATATGACAATGATCTGTAAAGTAGGTGTTGAAAGAGGCAAAGCATATTTTATAAAGCATTGAAATTAAGAATTCCATTGACGGCTGAGACCACCAAGCATAAAGGTGTTAGGTGATACAATAATAACATCCAGCCGTATTTATGCCAAAATTATAGATGTCCTTTAATAGCACTGAAATGGAGTTCATGACTCTATTCTAAGGCATGCAAGCTAAGACCACTATTCATAGTCACTTAAATCTGTTAGATCCTAGATACTTAAAATTGCGTGACGATCGTACTTTGTCCTATGAGCTAATTAGATGCTTTATAATTATCAATTGCTATACTTGTTTGTTTTGGAAGACCTGTATTGAGAACATCGTGTAGAAGTACTCTAATAATAACAATGAGAATGTTTATCTAAATATAATCATGAGCCATGATCTGAAAATATTAATCATGAACCATTAGTGAAGTATCTGATGGGAAGACCCTAAAGCAATTTGAAGAGAATAATGAGTCATTCTATTGAAATGACAATGTACATTATCCTTGGCTTCTATTTCGTTTCTAGTAGTGACTAGTTGTGGTGTGATTGTGAATCAGACACATGAAGGAGGGCGAGGTTCCAAGCACAGTAGTTCCAAGAGCTCTTAGATCATGTAGAGGTAGAGGAAGAAGACGAAGTAGCCATTTTACACTGCCAAAGCAACTGAAGGCTCAACGGAGACGACGGGAAAAAATGGCTCTTAATCAAATTGTTGAGGTTGATAGCAGCTCAAATGACACAAACCATTTGAACTTTAAGGAATTAGGGGATATTTGCAAGGTAAATATTCTCAATGGTTTATGGGTAGTCTGTTGAGGGTTCGCGTATTGACCAAGCTGTGTATTCATAGACTTAAACTATGGCTGAGAAAATTCGGAGCTTTTTGCATAACCTGCATTTTTGTGACTATGACTGTGATCACTAGGGTTTTTATCATTAGGGTTTTGAGCATTCGTTGAATGATTTGCAGGGTATTGCCTGTGAAGTTGGCGACCTAGGGGACGCATGCCCCGGAGATCAGCCAACGATTGAGGCTCAATCTCCCCTTGCCGAAGAGGTAGGTTTTAGTAATTAGTTTTGAATGCCTTATGTAATTATTTCTGGAGGAGAGGAGGCTTCGCCGGGTTTACACATCCCTCATAGTGTGCGGTCTGGCTCTAGAACAACCTACATGAAGCCTTGTCTCGGATCCGAGACAAGGGTGAAAGGGCAATTTTCATGTCTTAGGATCGACTAACCCATGTCCAATTGCTGTTCACATGGAACCTTTCTCCACTTCAGTCTTCAAAGTTCTCATTTGAATATTTGCTACTACCACCAAGATCTGCACTGGAGGCCGTTTCACTCGGGCTCGCGCCCAAAGCTGCTCCACGACCCCCACGCCCTCCTACTCATTGCGGCCTCGCACTTGCCCCAATGGCCGGGTGTAGGTCGCGCGCTTCAGCGCCATCCATTTTCGGGGCTAGTTGATTCGGCAGGTGAGTTGTTACACACTCCTTAGCGGATTTCGACTTCCATGACCACCGTCCTGCTGTCTTAATCAATCAACACCCTTTGTGGGATCTAGGTTAGCGCGCAGTGTGGCACCGTAACCCGGCTTTCGGTTCATCCCGCATCGCCAGTTCTGCTTACCAAAAATGGCCCACTTGGAGCTTGAGAATTGGTCGAGGGTGTTACACCCCCGATGCCTCTAATCATTCGCTTTACCTGATAAAACTTCACGAGCTCCAGCTATCCTGAGGGAAACTTCGGAGGGAACTAGCTACTAGATGGTTCGATTAGTCTTTCGCCCCTATACCCAAGTCTGACGAACGATTTGCACGTCAGTATCGCTACGAGCCTCCACCAGAGTTTCCTCTGGCTTCGCCCTGCTCAGGCATAGTTCACCATCTTTCGGGTCCCAACAGGTATGCTCACACTCAAACCTTTCACAGAAGATCAGGGTCGGTCGATGGTGCTCCCCTTTGTTACTGGGGGATCCCACCTGTCAGGTTCCTTGCGCCTCAATGAAGCCTTGTCTCGGATCCGAGACAAGGCTTTCGGGTCCCAACAGGTATGCTCACACTCAAACCTTTCACAGAAGATCAGGGTCGGTCGATGGTGCTCCCCTTTGTTACCGGGGGATCCCACCGTGTGTGTGGATTTAATTCTCAGCAGGCAATGAAACTGGAAGTTTCATTTTTTCTCAAGTTTGTGCTGTGAGAAATATGTGCTTCCATTATCTTGCTCTTTCGAGCCCTTGGTTGCTTCTGCACCTACTCACCCAATGTCCGGGGAGAATTTCCGGCATACTCGGTCGAGATCTTAGTGTTTCCCAGTCCAAACCAGTTACATGTTGACATCTATCAGGTTTTCTTTATCAATTAGAGGTAGATTCCATATATCATTCCTCTAAGATGATCGGTAGTTTTCCCGAAGTCTTGAACTTCAACTGGGTAGTTCTCAAACTCAACCGGTTCATCCTGTAACTAGCGATTGGTCCTCCCTGTTCATTAATTGTACTGACCCGCTTCGTGGTTTCAATTTCACAGTTGTGATCTTCATCATGAAGGAGAGTAACGACCCTAGTGACCAACTTGAGGTATTTCACGAAATTCAAGAAATTTGAAATTGCAGCTCAACTTGGAAACACTGGGATCTCAACCAATTATGTCCAAAAATCTCCCCGGACACTAACCTGTATAGAAAAAATGGGCTTGAATTCACATCGGTGGAATTGCACCGTTACTTCTTATACTTTCTTTCTTTCTATTTCTCCTTTTGTGAGCAATGTTAGAAGTAACTTGGGAACAATTACTCACTTTTTGGCGTTCTTTCCTCCGGAATCCAGAAGCAGGATGCCATCATCATGCCCGATGAATGTCACGGAGAGCAGATCAACTGACTGATAGATTCTCACAGCCACCCTCGAACCCTGCAATTTCAAATTTCTGGTATTTTATTTCTGTAAGTTCTGTGACAAGGAAAAATCAATGTTAGTGGACTTGACGGGTCTTACAGCTGCAGCCTGCTTTTGAAAGTACTTGCATAGTGATGTGGAACCCTCCAATCGAATCTGAAGCTTGAACCTGCAAATCGTCTCTAGAGCTAATTCCAAATCTAATTGCCAATGTGAGGATCAACAAATCTGGCGTTTTACTGTCAAGTTTTAGGGGTATTCTTCCGCACTGTCTTCACACTTGCGAGCCTACTTGCATCAACCTTTGTGAGTACATTCTTTCAAATAGCCCCGAACATCAAAAGCTGAGCCTTGCCATTGGAACTTGAAGGTTGAGCGACAATGAGCACTGATGAGATTGAGCCGAGGATTGAGCAGGCTCTGGATCCATCACTTCTGAACTAATATCCTCGGAGTGACATGTAATTAAGGTAGCATTCGACAGGTTTCGCAACTAATAAAATACCTAAAACAAGGTAACGTTATGTCTAGGGTGTGGGCTTTTGATTTTAGTAATGCATAGATAACTCAATCTAAACTAGAGTTCTCCCATTGCATGGGCACTTTCCAGTTCGCTCGCCGTTACTAGGGAAATCCTGGTTAGTTTCTTCTCCTCCGCTTAGTGATATGCTTGTCTCGGAATGGTTGTCTCGGATCCAAGACAACTAAATCGGGGTTCATCCATGGCCATATTTCATCCCAAGCCTTGACTTGGAGCTTGAAGTCCAGAGTACTCCCGGAGCTGCTTAAAAAATAATAATAATATGTGTGTGTTTTTGATCTGTCATCACAAGAGAAACGTAATCTGCACTGCAGAGTTGAAGGGGATGGAGCTTAGGGTTTGGTGTCTCTATGTGGGGTCAAATTGCAACTTCACATTGTGTTTTGAATTGGAAAAAAACATTGCATGTTTTGTGAAAACTTGCAATTAGCGTGCACAAGTTGTTCATAAGTTCACTGCATTGTCGGGGTATTGTCTTCCTCTCCACTTGTATGCTCAACTCAAATGCCTTGAATCAGTTTCTTAAATTCACCATTAAAATGAAGTTTGGTGGTCAAATGAAATTGTTGGAGATTAATCTCAAACTTAGAGAGAGATATAATTGTCATCCTGGTGCTTAAACGCATGGCTTGCTTGAGATTAGATTCTGGTAAATGTTTTACCCCCAAACATTCAAGGTACCAAATCAAGCAAAAAATAAGGTTATTCTAAATCAGATATAGGTCAATTTTAAATCAGATTATGAAAAATCATTTCCTGAAGAGTTGATTCTTTTGGCTTAGGTCATTTGACATGTCAAAGATCGCTCTCCAGCTTCAGCAGAAAATGATACGAGAGTGTTGAAAGATAATTGTCAAGTAGCAGGGCTTCATGTACATCAGAGAAACCCGTCAGTTTTCCTCTAGGATTGTGCATTAAATGGGTTGTCTCGGATCCGAGACAAGGGTGGACGGGTACTATTTCATTTTTTTGTTTTTTGAAAATGCTCTTGTCCTCATTGCTTGGTTGTAGTTTTTTTTTTCGAAAATGCTTTCTTTCTCAATTCGTTAAGGGACTCACTCCAATTTTGTGCGTTAAATTTGTTGTCTCGGATCCGAGACAAGGGTGGACGGGTACTATATCATTTTTTTTTTGAAAATGCTCTTGTCCTCATTGCTTGGTTGTAGTTTTTTTTTCGAAAATACTTTATTTCTCAATTCGTTAAGGGACTCACTCCAATTTTGTGCGTTAAATTTGTTGTCTCGGATCCAAAACAAGGGTGGACGGGTACTATTTCATTTTTTTTTTCAAAATGATGTTGTTCTCATTATTTGGTTTTAGTCTTTTTTTTGAAAATGCTCTTATTTCTCAATTCTCTTATCCATATGCGCAGATGACTCACAAATTTGCAGAGGGTGAAAGCGAGAGCCCAAAGGTCAACATGGAGGTTGAAGATGGTGGTTTAGCAGAGATTGAGGAGAAATTACGGAGAGCCGTGAGAGGCAATTCACATGATGCAATTCAAAGTGCACTTGAATCTCCAAACTGTGAACTTGACGTGCCCTTGTGCAGGATGATTCCTATGAAGGATGTTAGAGAGCCCTTGAAGACTGATATTCAGAAGTTGAAGGCAGAGTTCTCTCGTGGGTATAGGCGGGCATCAGCCTGCTTCTATCTATCCTTAAGGAGTTTTAGAATGGAAGAAGCAACCGTCACGGAGACTCATCGGGCTTCATGGTCGGATTTGTGGCGCAAGGAGGATTTGGAGTTTGAAGCTCGATTGGCAAAAAATCCAGCATTAGGAAAGTATTCTAATCGGTTTTTCTACGTATGGGACGGGAATCACCGTCATATTGCATGGATGCATGTTATTAGTGCCCTCCATAAAGATGATGCATTTTTTTCATGTTCCCGTATGTTCTGTTTTCATCAACGTATCTTCAGAAAATTGTAACATGCTATTGCATACGATGACAGATTGAAACAAGTAAGTTCTTCAAAATATGTTATTTGATTTTCGAATTTCTTGTTATTTATTATTTAAATACTCATGTTAGTAAATGCATCGTGTATCATTTGTATTCTTAGTTGAGGTGTATGTAATCCAGAAAAAACCAGGTTGATCACATCGCCCAACACTTCACGCACAATGTCAAGCGTGTCCAGCAATTGGGATTGCTAGACTTTGATCAACTTAAAGGACTTGTCAGTGATGAAGACCTTCAAGCTAGTATTCTTGAGTGGAATCGTCACGGTGGGAAGAGACGGAAGTGGTATCATCTTACTCACGATGCATTCATCAATTGTTTATACGAGGTAAATTACTTGTCTACTATCAATTTGTCACCTACAAGTTTAAATGAGAACTTGTCTGAATTTGTTATCTTTGTTTGTAGCAAGAAATCTCCGCAGCATAAGAAGAGGCAATCAGGTGGTACAAAGACAGTCTTGTCACCGGTACAAGCGAAGATAGAATTGGAAGTCCGTTGTCGTGATGTGGGCGGTCTATTAGTTAGAATTTAGATATTTTATTTGTTTTCGTTATTTTTAAGTTAATCTTAGTTAGGTAAAAACCGGTCTTAAGTTGAAGACCGGATGAATTGATAAATGGATGTGGTAGGTAGGATTGGATTTACCGGCGGGCCAATAGCTAACCACCTAGGAGTTCTAGAAGGTTTTTACTTTAAATTCCTATTGGCTTGCCGGATTAGCTTTTAGCCCCAAACTTCCTATTTCTAGCGGGATAAAGGTTCTAGAAACCTTTAAACCCATATCTTTCTTATTTCTAGTAGGATAAGGATTCTATAAATCTTTAACCCCAAAAGTCACCCATTAGCAAGCCACTTGGAGGGGTTCTAGAGGACCTTACCTCGATGGTTTCCTATTGGCCGAAAGGGGGCAAGGTGGAAGACTATTTAAGGGGTGTCAGAAGAGTGTTTAGGGGGACCATTAGTATTTTGAAGTTGATACTTGTGTAGGATCGAAGGAGCTTAGAACATTTTGAGAGGAATAAGTACTTAGGAGGCTCATTTATACAAAAGGGTGTGGAGGTGTGGCATTTAGAGTGACTAGATTGCACTAGGTGCACTACTTGTTGAGTTTTATTGGTTATGAACTTGATCAAAATTTTATAGTGAAAGATTTGTCAATTATGGATGATCGGAGTGTTCAATGGATATGAAAATTTGAGGAATTATTTATTCTGAGTTATGAAAATTGTGGTAAAAATTTGAGAGCTTCAATCATTGGCATGAAAACGTTATTAAGAGTTGAAGGGAAGGGTGTCTAGGAACAAAACCAACTAAACTAGGAAAGTTTGAAAATATGTATATTTTAGAGGATTATAGATATGAATACTAAAATTTGACACTACCTTTTGAACTTACACATCTATCTTGTGTTAAAATCTGAGATTTATTGGAAATAAGAGTAGGAAGTTATTAAGATTTTAGTGACCGGGTGTTTTATCACAGCATTCATGCTAGGTAGTTAAAGTTAGAATATAATACATAACTTTTGCATATGAACTCTGATTGTGCTCAAATTTGGTGAGAATGTTTTCATAAGGTACTTAATAAGTAAACTAAATTTCACTTGAAGAAGATGAGTTGGTTTTGAGTTATACTATTCTGAAGTTTAGAGGGACCATATTGAGAGAGATTTACATCAAGAGTGTAGAAGAAGGTAAGCTACTATATATTTTTTTAAACACTACCATAAAATAGAAGCCCGGCGCTTACCGGATAGTGCACATTTTCCTTGACACCGTTTGAACTACAGGCCGCCGCAACTAAAGCTGTTGAGGCAAAGAAGACCTCCCTCTCCACAGACCTATCTCGGTACCTCGCAATTACCAATCCAGCAAATGGAGAGGGTTTCATAAGAGAGGTATGTGCTCCACCATCTATCATAGATTTTTTTGTTTTTTGTAATTTTATTCAACTTGGTTTGCATGGTCTCGGATCCGAGAGAAGTTAGATGGGACGTTTATAATAAATATTTATGAAATAATAATCCTCTTACTATTGTGTGCTTTGTTTTAGAAAAAGTTCTATGTGGCTGAGGTAAGTGATTAGTTAAATTAGGAGGCCTTCACTGGTTTTTGTGATGCTATTTTGTGTGGTTGGCTTGATTATGGGTTTAAGAGAGATAAAAGAAACAATTAATGTCGTAAATTTTATATATATGTCATTAAATGTTTTCTATATTATGTCTTTTTTTGTAGTGCAAATTTTTACTAATCTAATTGTACTTTTGAAAGTAGATTATTCGTCACTTTGATATCTTTCAAGTGAAGCTTGAGATGACTTCAGAGAAACTACAACTTATTGCAACAACAAAGGTTTCTTCGAAGCACAAAGAGAGATGGTGAAGGTGCTGGAATATGAGTAAGGAGAGTCGTAAAGAATACAACTTTCCTCCCTCACCCACTTCTGATTCAGTTCTTCGGATTTGGATAGATCAAGCTGCCTTCTGGGCTGGGGTATGTTATTTTGAACCGTATATTTTAATTTTTTGGTGAAGTTTAAGTTATATCTAAAATTTGAGAATTAGATGGATTGAATTGAATTTGTTTTGCTGAATAATTGTACATTGTTGTAGTTAGAGGAAGAGGCAGTAAATCGATTTGAGAAAATTATGGAGGAAAATGCTATCATATTGAAGACCGAGGACTTGCCCAACCCAGTGGACGATATTGGAACTTGGATTGAGTCCCATTCTATTATTTTGTGGGGGAAGGCTTTCAAAGAATTTTTTTCAAAGGATGGCACTTATACGAAGAAGGAGTTATTTCTTGTCCAAGCTGGTACTGAGAATGCTATGAAGAGAGCTATCTTGAGATATTTCTGGAGGGAGTTGGTGATTAAGGGGGCCATTGATAGGAAGAACATTCCTCAACGTTTTAACAAGTGGGTGGATGTTTCTAGTAGTGAATGTATTTTTTCAGACTATCAGAAAAAATATTTTGGAAGACCTCATCTTCTTCAATGTCCTTGGTATCTTGAGTTAAAGGAAAATGAAAGATGTCCTGGAGAGGAGAGAGCCTTGAAGGCTAGTTGTGACAATATGATGCAACAATTAGAGGTTGAGAATTTGGTGCATATTGAAGAAGATGCATCGGAGGTGGGTGATGACAGCTCTATATCTCACAAACAAAGGAAGAAATTGGCTGACAATAAAGCAAAGGTTGAAACTCGTTTGAAGGAGAAAGAAGAAAAGAAGAAATGCAAGGAGGAGGAAATAAAGTTGAAGAAGGAGGTTGTGGCACGGAACAAAGAGTTGGCGAAGCTTGTGTTAAAGGAAGGGCCAGAGAAACTTCTTTCTTATGTGGGTATTTCTCCTTCAAGCAGTAGCATGCCCGCTACTATAAGTCCTTTGGTTTCTCAGGTGCCTCTTTCCGTTGCCCTTTTTTCTTCACAAACGGTGTATACTATCCCATGCTCGTAGTTGGATGATGTAGAGAGTGGGATAGAGATCATCAATGATAGTCCTTCAGGTATTTTGGACTTGTTTGATGATGTTACTGAGAGTGATGAGCCAAAGATTTGGAGGCGTATGAAGGCATGGATTAAAGATCATCAAGGTAAAAAGATTCGAAATTATGTGGGTTATGAAGCTGACAATATAGTTGATCTTGTTATCTTTGATGTTCCAGAGGATTTACCTGTTCTTGGACTTGGTATTGCTGGTGAAATTCCACCTTGGAACCGTCATCCAAAGACTAAACCAGAGGGTATAGATGGAATAGTGGAATTCATATGGATCAAGAGGCATTTTGAGTTTGCCATGCAGTTTCTTCAAGATGATGGTGCCCTCATTGTATTTTATCCTGATTCAAAGTTTATATCCAATGAGCTTTTATCTTGGGTGGATTAGGCAAATTTTCAGGAGGAATCCAAGTGGTTTGCAATTAACGGCCTTCCTTTTACTGTCCCGGATCATCCATCCCGTATGCACAAAGTGTTTCATGGTGAAATGCTCTGTTAGAAAGGAAAATCCGGATGAAGAGGTTCCAATGTCCAATTTTGTGTTTTGTGACCATCCTGAACTTCTTGCACAGGGCATCAAGTTGTCATCAGATGGACATCTCACAAACCTCATTGATGTTGATTCTCTAACTGTTCAGTCGGAGAATAGAATGCCATTTAGAGGTGCACGGAAGAAGTCTTCTAATTACTCATCGCTCTTATTGATCTCTGCACGGTTGAAGATGACATTGTCATGGACCTCACAGCCTCCACATGTATTATATTTTCCCTATACTTTTCTTTTGATATGTTTTGTCATTAATTTATACCAAGTACTAAATGGTATTGTTTATTTCAGGTGCTTCTGTTCGGGCATCAAAGAGTCTTCATCGTCATATTATTGCATTTGAATATGACAATATCTTATACAAAGAGGTATTGGTTCGTCTTCTTCCCCAAGCTGAAGAAGTTCAGTCAGTCAAAGTTACAAGGTCTTCTCCAAAGAAGAAACGCCCTTTGGAGAATGCAGATGAGCCAGAGAAGAAGACTGTTGCCAAGCGAGCTTGTAAGTAAGTCTACACTATCTATCTTCAAATTTTTAAACATGTCCTCAATTTTTCTTACCAACATTTTTAAATGGTTGATTTTTACTTGTTTATAGATGGCGCAAGGAAGCGTTGAAGTCCTCTATGATGAAGTATGATGGAAGCATTCTCTCACACTATATCAGTAAGATTAGAAGCCCTATTAGACCTCTTCAACTTCCTTTTCATGCTGAGATTGTTGCAGAAGCGCATGCAGCTACTTCATCACCAGACCTTTCTCCAGAAAAACATAGTAGTTGCCGTCCTGTAGAAAAATATTTCCATATTTCTGCAGAAGTTGATGGATTATCTAGTGACAGTGATAGCGAGGAAGGATGGATTGAGGCTTCTAATGATGTTGAAATGTCTTCGTGATCATTGAAGCACTTCACATAAAAATACGTGTATTTCCTTCTAATATACGATCTATTTTTATTTTTATGAACCTTGGATTTTAAGAACTTTAAAGGCTTTGAAGATCTACATAGCATTGTCCTCGACATCGACGACCAATTGCTTTGTTCCGATGTTCAAACGGAAGCTAGACATATGTATGATGAATTGTGATGATCGTTTGAGACGTTTTAGCAAAACCTCAACAAACTGACATTTAATGTCAAGCATAAAAAATTCATGCATTCGCGACAAACGACTCTGCATGACATATTCAAACAATAAAATACAAACCCTGATTTTTGTTAAAAAAAAATTGCACACTTAACCATGATGGGTACTTAAATGGATGCGTACTTTATTAACCACTTTAATGTCTAGATGATGACTATTTAAATTGGGCCATTTGAAAAAAATTCAACCATGTTGATATGCCATGTTGGGAGATTCTAATGTACCAAAGGTGTTTTTTTTTGTTTACAAGGTCTTTCCAAAAAAATTCATTTGTGTGAACTGCAAAAATCCCTCCGCGGGAATAGGACCTTGATTAATTTTTGTTAAATAATATGTAGATTTTATAGAATGAAACCATAAATTCTCCACGGTCATAGGGTCTATATCATACATTTCATTGAAAAATTTGAAGAATAAAAATTCAAATTTTCTGCTCACGGCTCATTGCTCACCGCTCACAAGATAGCATTCCTGCCCCACCCACTACGGCTCTTTGTAAACATCCTTTAGCACATCCAAGTGCTTCTAGAAAATTTTACCCCACAATTTCCTTGAGCCCTATATTGTGGATATAACATTCCAAGGGCAATCCATGATGCCATGTGATGGGAAATGAGCTATCACTACAAGCATCATGTGTTGTTGACACTAGTTACTTGTCATTTTGAGGTAGATTTTAGGTGTACAAGTCTAGTACAGAAATAGATCTAGACACCTAAAATTTATCTCGTTGTGGTAAAGAAGCAATTATAGCAACAACCCATCACTACAACAAAACATGTCTTTTATTCCCGCACCCATTTCACTGCATGTCTTTTATTACCATGAACAGTGAACGGTTGAAATTGTTGAAATCCACCTTTACTGTCCTCATGACTGCGTTAACTTCGGACAGTCATGGTAGTCATGTGGGACAAGAATGTGCTTGGGAACGCACTTGACAACGTGTTTGGGAACGTCAGAGAACGTTCATTACTACGGATAGTGAAGTGGTTGACTTCACTATGTCACTTCAAAATGTTATGTATTTTTGGGTTTAGGGTAGAATGCAGACTATGTTCTAAGTTTGTTCTAAGCTTAAGAACGCTTGTAGTTATGAGCTTGCATTTTCTAAGTTTTGCTTCAACATGCATTGAACTTTACTTTGCACAATACTATGCACAGTAACACATTACTATCTACAGTCGTATGCGCAATAGAACATTACTTTGCACAATACCCATAGGATATTACATTTCAGATTACCAGACGTAGTAGTCCATTACTATACGCAATAAGATAGTAATATGTACTCTAGGTCATTATTTAGCATAGATGAACTTCACATTGCACGGTAGAATTTCACATCGCACGGTAGAACATTACCAATCATTATATGATTGAGATGTTTTTTTGAATTTGTTTTCAGATACCTCAGAATCCAAGATCTTGGTTACAAAGGAAGAAGATGGCTTCAAACCCTAGGGCGAAGAGAGCTCGCGCCGTTGATGATGTTGGAAACTAGGATGAAGTTCGCAACAACGAAGATGATGGGGGGGGAGGAAGTAGACACGTTTGATTGGAGCAAGCCCGTGTTGATGGAAGAGGAGCGAGATTATGGTAGAGTGCGGGAGAATCCTTCCCAAAGGGATGACGGTGCATTGCACGAAGATGACGGTGTTCCAGCCAAATTGGCGCTGGAAATAGAGAAGAAGGAGCTCAAAATTATGAAAAATGAATTGGCTATGCAATCACGCCTTCACCCAGCGAGGTCGCATAGCAGCGATGAAGATTCAGACAGGATCGGCGAGGAATGGGTAGCGAGACGAAGAGAACCACACCACAACTCGCAAATGAAGGCCAAGCGGAGGGCTGCCAACAAAGCGTGTCGGGAGCAATTTGAGGAGAGAGTCCGGGATGGAAAGCAAAAATTTGTTGTAGATCTAGATGATAATAGTAATCAATTTCCCTCTCCAATTCAATGTAATCTACCTACAACAGCTGAACATGACATAAATGCATTTTTTGGTTTGTGTGTGGATTGGATCCTAGAGTAACACATTACTGCATACAGTAGAACAATCTAGTATCACATTACTATGAACAGTAGTACATTACTACGCCCAGTAAGGAAGTACTATATAGAGTTGTACATTACTGCATACAGTAGAACATTCTAGTATCACATTACTATGCAGAGTAGTACATTACTACGCCCAGTAAGGAAGTACTATATAGAGTTGTACATTACTGCATACAGTATAACATTCTACTATCAGATTACTATGCACAACATTACCTTACTAGGCACAGTAGGGATTTTCTAAGTACCTTACTACGCACAATAGGGATTTTCTAAGTTTGCATTTTCTAAGTTTGTGGATTGTTTTGCAGGTTTTTCCTCAGGTGTGTTCAGGCCACAATGGTTGAATGCTCTGCGCGGGTATTCCTGCGACTTAGATTGGAGCATTGACAACGTCAACGACCAGGACGGGACAACACTGGATAACATATATACGCGGATGCGCGAGAACTGGGAGTATCGAGGGTACGCAGGGAAACCGCGTACGCTAAGATACGAGGTATTTAAGAGTAACCTTGCACAACAGCTGAAGAGCAAAAAGGCTCAGATGAAAATGAAAATTCTGAAAGGTTTGTCCAAACCAAAAGCAATCCGGCTTGATCATTGGTGTAACATGGTCGAGCACACCCGGGATCCGAAAAAAATTGAGCAGGCAAATGTTATGAGGGAGGCACGGAAATGTGTGAAAAAAGTTTCAACATTCGGCCAGTCCGAGGGTGAGGTGCGGGCCCGGCTGGTAAGCACTTTGGCAATAGCGATACCATTTTTTAACGTTCATCGCACTAATAACTATGAAAGTAACAAATGATGTCAATTTGTTGCTCTGATTTTTACTCACTCGCTTTCTTGGTGTAGGCGTCGTGTTTGAAGAGGGACCCCCGCCGCGAAGAGGTTGAGGAGGAGCTTGAAAGGCCCAAGAACACTTTCCGGTCAAGAGGTGGCCATCCTGCTTCTTCTACGTTGTCAAAGGGGGGGGGAGGGGTAAGCGATGCACAATGGGGTTTAGGATTATCTCCTAATGCAAGTCGCACGAGGAGTGCAAATCTTGAGGAGGTAAGGGCAGAGGTTCGGAGGTTGGATGAAAAATTCAACTTTGTTCAGAGCTCGTTTCTTGCGATGATGGCGAAGCTGGGGATCCCAGTGGAAAAAGAGGTAGGCTCACCGTCACGTTTAGGACCCACTTGCAGTGTTGATGCAGTAAAATCCAACTCTCGTGGCCCTGTATCTCCGCTTGCACGGTCAGCCTCAAAGGAGCCGACAAGCAAGGTAATAGAGTCTACAAGTGCAGGCGATTTGCCAATCGTGGCGAGCCCGGAAACCCCCTCCGGATCCCAGAAAGCCTCTTCGGGTCATGAGGAGATTGAACAGGTATGTCATCTAGGCGAAATCTTGTGAAATCACCTTGAACTAAACTTTACTCCACATAGTTAAGTAGAGTTTATTTCATAAAGTGAGATGTATGTGCCATAACTGGATTTGTTTGCTATAAGCAGTCAACGGGTTTATTAGGTGTATTAATGGATTTCGTTTGTTCTTGTCCACATTACTATTGGCAGTAATGACCGCAATGTAATTCACAGTGACATGACTGGTAGCAATTTCATAATATGACCAGGCTACCATATATGGCCTTATGTATGTGCTGTCCTAAATCATAACTGTTGTGCATATGTCTAATGTGCGAACTGGAATTTGACATTCACAGGTAAAAGAGGTTTCCAGCGGTGCAGTTCGACCAGTTCGGGCGCCATCGAGTAGCCAAGGCATGAGTGCGCATAGTGGGGATGCCAAAAAAGATAGTGCCCCTAAACAGAAGCGTGCACGACTGACTGAAGGCGAGAAGTTGACATTGGAGGCTCTGCCAATTTTAAAGAAAGACGATGTTGTAGAGAAACTGAGAAGTAGCCCATTAAAGAACAAACAGGTGGTAGAAAAACGCCGAGCGGATAAACCTCCCCTTGCCACCAAGGCTTCGAAGAAGACCAAACCCTGGATGGAATTGGTACGCACTTGCTAGGAAACATGCAATTCAATGTTGTTGTTGAATTCATAACCTTGCCCTAATGTAATCCAAACACTAACATGTGGTTGTTGCACTTGTCTAGGCCCCGGACAATGTGGTTCACATCTGTGGTTATGAAGAGGAAGACTTGAAGACGACATTCATTGGAAAGGGTATTATGCATAACTTGGAGGGTGGGAGGTGCCACAATAAGGTGATTGGCGAAGGCTACATATCTCTCACATTTACGGAGACATATAAGGATGACTATCCCCTATGCGTTCCCCTCATTGACGACAACCCTCCAATCACTACGATTGGCAAGGCAAAAGGCCACTATGTGATTTGGCCAAATGATTGTGTTAGGTTGTATGCTCCTGTGTGAGTGTAGTATGGATTTGTAGAGCAATGTTGATATTCAGACTTATAGAACCTCAGAGTGTAGTATTTATGATTGCTAGTAGTGAAATTCGAAACATGAATAACATACTATTTGTATCCTTATTCATTTGGAAGTAGAACTTGTTATATTTTGACTTGCTATATTGCTATACTGAGCATGCCATTAATATCTAACTATGATGAGTTGACCTCATGTTACTAGTTGTACCGTAACACCATAGCAGGTTCATCACCTGGCGAACGAATATTTATTCATTTTGAAAAAATAGGGTTCGTTTGCTAAAAATAGATTTTTTTGAAATTCGTTCTTCTATTTTGAGGAAAAAAAATAATTCGTCCTGGAACAGAGTAGATGTACCGGGATGACAAATTAAATTGATTTTTTCAACAGAGTCTGCTTCACCCAACTTTCTGGATTTTCATTCTTTTCATAATATAATTTTCCATAATTTCGTTCTTCATGGCCTGGAATTTCTGATTTTTTTCGTTTTTTTTTTTGGAATTATTTAAGAACGAACCTGCTATGGTGTTACGGTAGTAAGTACAGTCATATGCATCCAGAATATGTCACTTTGCAAAGCCATATAAAGTTCACTACTGGTTATACACAATAATGACATATGACAACGATCTTACTCCACAAAGTAAGCCAAATACTAATGGTTGATGCAAGAGTTACTTCACATAGTAAAGTAGGTCCACATGCCAAACAGTGAGAAATATATGCGATTGCGGGAGATGTTTACTAAAACCAGTCATATGCACTTACTATGCCGAGTTATGGATGTTATGCATTACTGTTCGTAATTACGCTTGGCAGTGACGTGGAGAATTCAATTCGTTACACGTAAGATGACTTTGTGTAGTGAAGTGCGAATGTTGGTACACCCATATATGACTAGTTTACTCCACATAGTAAAGTAAATATTACAACGTAAAATAAGAAGTATATGTCATTGCCGGAGATGTTTACTATAAGAAGTCACACGCATTTACTTCGTAAAGTTATGATTCTCATTTTGTATGTTTGAGATTACTAGAGGGAGTGATATGGAGACTCTTATTAATTTCACATATATGACTTTGTGTAGTGAAGTGCAACAGTTATTACTAACTTACATGACTAGGTAACAATATCACTAGGCCTAGTTATGTGGTGACGTGTATTATCTTGCTTATATTCACGATGCATAGTGAAGTAGGACATGACTTTATGAAGTAAAGCACGCGGAGCACCTCAAACTTCACTGCCATTGGGAACGTGGCCATTGGGAACGTCTTGTCCGATATGGCTATGACCACACTTTACTGCTTGTCCGAAGCGACTGGTCGTTTTCTACGTCAGTAAAGTCTGGGTTTTCTCACTAGTAGGAATTAAAAAACCCAGTTGTAAAAGACGTGTTTTGTTGTAGTGCATGATCCTTGTAGAATATGAACTCATCAAGGAGTTTTTGCACAACACTTGCCCACATACAAGCTTGTACTTAGAAACTTAAGTGGGAAGAAATGCAATGACAAGAAAAGTCTACATATCCCGGGTATGCAATTTTTGTATTATATGGCCATGATTATAATCATTTATAATGCATTTCAGTCTAATCTCAAGTAATATAATTTGTTTTCATGTAGGGTACTCTTGTAGCCCGTCTAACGAAGAAGCCAAAAATGTAATTATATATAGGAAATAAATATTCCTTGAAGCATATAATTGCATTAAAAACCTTATTAAATGAGTTTTTAAATACAGGTTCCATAGGTCAAACTACCCAACTTTTTGGGTTTTTTAATTAATTTTTTTTATCATAAATAAAATAGTGCCAATTACTTTTAGTTTTAATTGAATGCAACTACTCATGTGGATCTTTTAAAATTATGCATAGGCATAGGTTTTAAAATAGGTGTTTTAGTTCTTTATATATATTGTGGAGTTTACAAAAAGTAAATAAGCATGCAACCCAACTTCTTCTACATCTCATTTTATATAATTTGGTCTTCATCCAACTTTTTGGTCCTTTTATTTTTGTATAATTTGATATAATTTTTTACAAAAGTTGTCCTCTAAGCCGTTTTTAATCCAATGTCCCATGCGTATAATATGGGAGTTGCATACTTGGGCTACATATATTAAAAGATAGTGCAAGTGATGTGCAAGTAGGAGATATTGAACAAATAACTGTCTAAATTTTGTTTAAAATGCTATAAAATTACATTAGATTGATGGTTTTCTACAAAATTTTGTGCCCGGGTACGTAATTCCCGTATTATATGGTTTTGATTATAATCACTTATAATGCGTTTTAGTCCAATATTGAGTGATACAATTTGTTTTAATGTAGGAAACCCTTGTAGCCCTTCTAACAAGGAATCCAAAAATGTAATTATATATAGGAAATGAATATATTTTGAAGCATATAATTGCATTAAAAACCTAATTATATGAATTTTTTTAATATATGGTCAAACTGCCCAACTTTTTGGACTTTTTAATACAATTTTAACATTGTGAATGACTTATAATTTTAATGGGAGGCAACTATTCCTGGCTTATAATTCTAATTGGAGGCAAATATTCGTGTGGATTTTTTAAAATTATGTATAGGCAACTTACTGGTCTAACTATTGGGATAGAAAACTAATGATTTGTGTTAGGATACAGTTGAGGTATGTATTTTAAAGACCATATACATCATATGGTGCCCCGACTACTCAAGGGTATCATGGGGTATTTCAAAATATCATGGGTTCCCGGTTTAGGGTTAGGGCTTAGGGTCATCCTTGGCTTAAACAAACACACGGATTGTGAGATGAAGCGTAGTGGCTCATGTAGTGGAGGTAGAGATAGGGAGAAGGAATATGTTACACCTGTAATTGCCACAATTCCTTCCAAAAGAGGGAGACCTCGAAAGGACCCTCTATCATTTGTGAATACTAATCCGACATCTACATTGAATACCCCTCTTAGACGCTCTACAAGGTTAAAAAACTAGGTGTTTCAATTGTTTATATACGTTGGAGTTTTTTAAAAAAAAATATGCAACCCAACTTTTTTTTCATCTCATTTATTTAATTTGGTCTTCACCCAACTTTTTTTTCATCTCATTTTATTTAAGTTGGTCTTTACCCAATTTTTTTTCATCTCAATTTATTTAATTTGGTCTTCACCCAAATTTTTGATCATTTTAATTTGATATAATTTGATATAATTTGATATAATTTTTACAAAAGCTGTCCTCTAAGCCGTTTTTAATACGATGCCCCCTGCGTATAATATGGGAGTTGCGTACCCGGGATTTTGTGATGATGACCTCAAATATATAATGAATTTAAGGAACACCAAAAAAAATTCCAACTTCAAAATATTTAAGGTCATGATTCAACCAAATCTACGTTCAAAACGAGTTTCAACCGTATGCTTTTTGAGCATCACTTTTAATGATAAATTTTGAAGATGTCAACTTGATATTCTACATTTTAGTCTTTAACACAATAATAAAGGTCATCATGAAAAAAAAATCCAATTTAAACAACACTTTGCTACTACTTTTAGATCTTTGACGCACAGAAAACATAATTTTGGTATACTGGAGCACCATTTTAATCCACTTTCCCATCCTTGCACCCACAAGTAAGCAAAACTTTCCGGACTCCTTTGGGCTATGTGCAAAATATGCATGGCTCACTTGCAACTATCCCTCAATGACATGCACGACATGCAAAGGGTAGAATCTTGATAGCAAGAGTAGCATATTGCGCACAACAATTAATGCACTTTAATGATGCAAATGATGCACAACTCTCCTTGATTTGTTTTGTGACACCATTTCAGGTGCCCTCGAATACAACCACCCCATCTGCCCCGAGACATTCAAGCTTTGAAGCAACATCGTCATTATCCATGCCTCCCTCAACACTCACAACACCCATTGTTGAAGATGTAAGATTATCGGATGTTGTATTGTTGATCTCCATCTCATGAAGAGCAATCATGAGTAGAATACATGTCCACAATCTTATGACATACACATGGATAACAATCCAACTAGTGTTATATATAATCGAGGCCTCATCGACCGAAACAACAATGTCAAAACCACTAGATAATATAAGTTATTTAATCTTTTCTTCCCCCAAAGTCATGGATGTGCTCCGTCATTACCCAACCACATGCATGACGACTCCAATGAAGTCTAGGCAAATTGGGCACACTTAAAAATTCATTCAAGAGAAATCTTGCTTTAAACTTGGTCATTGGTCTCCCATCACACAAAAGTTGAAACAAGGTTGTGTATTGAACGTTTTTTTTTATAAAAAAAGTTTAGACTCGAAAATAATGGAACCTTATGTTTGCATCGAGATGGTCGTGGGCTACCAGGTGGCATAGAGCATCATATTCTTCTTCTGTATATCTAGCAACTCGTGTTTGTAAACATGTAGTCCTTTCTACCCATTGTGAATCGAAGGACAACCTCAAGGGTCCCACGGGGAGGTCACTCCATTGTCAAGTTGAAAACCACGTGCGAACAAAAAAAATCTACTTTTTCTAAGTTGCATCAACAAAATGGGTTAAACTTTTATCAAAAAAATTTATGAGTACATATACATGGTATATATTACATAGTAAAAATTGACAACCAAATTTGATAATTTGTTTTTTCTAGAAAACATATTGTTTCTAACTAGAATGACGCAGAATTGAACTAAAACAATTACTAGAAAAAATGGAGATGACTAAAAATTTCAAAAAAATATGAAAAAGATATTATCAATGGATATGTATATATAGAAAAAATATCATAATTTTAAAATTTATCTATAGCATATAATATAGGGGTAGCAAACTTTGTTCGCACGTGGTTTTCAACTTGACAATGGAGTGACCTCCCCGTGAAGGGTCCAAGTCCAACTAACTTGGAGTCCAAAACATAACACCCCTTTAATGAACCTTACTTTCATACTCAAAATTAGACCCCAACTTGAAGCTTGGTTTTCTCAAATTCAGTGGAGTATTTTCTTGGGTTGGGACCACCAAAATTTGGTGGGAAATTAAGCAATGCCACATTTGCACCATTCGCTTCGTTCATAGCTTAAACCTGGTCCAAAATTTTTGCTCTCGACCAATAGGATCGCTCAAATTTGGAGTTTACTTGGTCTTGGACCCCATTGGAAACACCCCACCCCCTTTCCTCCCTAAAGGTAACTTTTCATTAGATCCCAAGACTAAAGAAATTTCAAAAGCAAGTGATTCTATTGTTCGAGATCTATCAAAACTTTATTTTAGCAGATGTCTCCGATGTTTGGGATGCTCTGATTATTTATGCCAAGATGGCGTGGAAGAGGGTGTTGGAACGAATCAAGATCAGTAGCTTCTCAAAAGAGGCCATGTTACGGTGCTTCGACTAGACGTGGGGCGCTAGGGGGGTTCTTTGTCGGAGGCATGATCTGCACATGGATTGGAATTGGAAAAGGCATCGTAGGTAGGGTGGTGTGGCCTCCTCGGGGGTCCGGGGGTCTTGGTGGTTAGGGGGTTAGGGGGTTGTCCTTGGTGGTGGGGTGGGGGTTGTCCTTGGCGCGGTGGGTCCGGGGGTTGTCCTTGGTAGGGGTCGGGTCTTGGGTTTTTACGTGGCGGTGTTCTCACGCCCGAGGGGCCCCGCCTCCCCTATGTGAGGGCGTGTGATTTTCTTTTGTGCTATTCATTTTGGCTTTGGCCCGTTTAGCCTTCTGTCTCAAAAAAGAAAAGAAAAAAAAGATCAAAACTTTATACTAGGGTCTCGTTTGAGGGCCGGTTCACACTATGCCCAAGTCGAGAGGAGAAGCGTCACTTTTCTAGACCAAACTATGTCGAGAGGAGAAGCCTTTGGGTTGAAAAAGTATATTAAAATAATCCACGGCTAAAAATGTTCGGCCTCTCGACGGAAGTTTGGGTCGAGCATTTTGCTCGACCCAAATTTGGCTCGAGAGGCCGAACTCTTGGCGCCATATCTTCCTAAACGTGCCACCACCTAGGCTCTTTTGGAGGTGACGTCCTTTGGACTTCGGCCTCCAGTGTGAAGGCCGAGAGGACGGACTTTGAACATTTATGCATTTTCATTGGTCGAAACGCTTCTCCTCTCGAAGTTTGGCCATAGTGTGAACCGGCCCTCGGGGGACGTTAAATACCCCCCCCCCCCCCACAAACTTTTCGGAGTGTCAGAGTCGGGTTGGGGCAGCCGCCCGGCTAGAAAATCTGAATTTTTTGGACCCGACTGAAAACTGCTGCCTGCCCGCCCGATTTCGAAAAAACCATTGCCCTTGCATTCTTGAAGGCCACTTACTCACAAATCCCATATTGAGTGCACTTCACCTTCAAGGGTCAAAATCCAATATATATGTTCACTTCCATTGAGTAAATAAGCAATTGACTAGGGTTTCATTATCAAAGTGAAACCATCAATAAAACATGTAATTAACTTGGAAGTCAAAAATATTACAAAATCCCAGATATTAATTATTATAATTAACTCACTGGAATAGATTCCAGAAATTAATTATTAGAATTAACTCACTGGAATTAATTTTAATAATTAATTAATTACAGTAAGTACATTTTATAATCAATTAGGTTTACTTAATTTGGTAAGCATAGTTTCTGATTTATTTGGGATTAATGAAGATTAATGAAGATTAATTAGACTTAATTATATTTAATCCCACTTGATATTAATGAATGCGTATGAATACTTGTGAAAGTAGACGGCATACCCTAAAATATTATAAAATACACATACTAAATCAGCACACTAAATTTAAGTGTCATTTTAGAATGACAAAGACAATTTCAAATTGAGTCACAAAAATTATAACCTTAGTGTTAGTGAGGGTTTTGTAATATTTTTGACTTCCCAAATTAATTACATGTTTTATTGACGGTTTCACTTTGATAATGAAACCCTAGTCAATTGCTTATTTACTCAATGGAAGTGAACATATATATTGGATTTTGACCCTTGAAGGTGAAGTGCACTCAATATGGGTTTTGTGAGTAAGTGGCCTTCAAAAATGCAAGGGCAATGGTTTTTTCGAAATCGGGCGGGCGGGCAGCAGTTTTCGGTCGGGTCCAAAAAATTCAGATTTTCTGGCCGGGCGGCTGCCCCAGCCCGACTCTGACACTCCGAAAAGTTCGTGGGGGGGTATTTAATGTCCCCCGGCCCTCAGATAGGAAAGAATGAAACAACGTTAATGTGACATCACTCTCCTATCAAAATGGCGACCCCAAGTCCAAAAAAATATTCCACATGTACAATTTGAGAAACCAATCTTGAAGTTCAGGTCCAATCTCAAGTCTATAAAAGGGGTGTTTGGGACCCCAGGTTGCTTGGACCCTGACCCTAACATATATAAACCCACCCTTATTAGGCATAGAGCTTCAGCCGCCAGGTGTGAACCTGGAATTAAGAAAACAGTCTCTCATGGGTTGACATTGATGCTATTAAAAAAAACAGTCAACAGCAACGGAGTCTGTAATTAGTAATTTTAAGACTCCGAGTTTGTATTTAATGCCGTCTGCAACTCTGCAAAGTTGCATCTTCTTCGAAACTTCAATTTGCCCAGGCTGTCTGTAATAAACTTAAACTTCGACAGCTATGCAGATCTGGACTTATCACTCCAATATGTTTGCCAAGTCGTGATGAGCAATCACTTACAGTACTCTTACCGACGTCAACCGTTACTGCAAGATCAAAACCATTTGGTACTCATATATACTTCTCTGCAGATCAGTCGAGCATTCATGCTACTGCAAGTAATATCAGAATCAGCCTGATTCAACTCTCATCTTCTGTCACTCGATCGGGTGTCTCGATTTGCTCCTGCTCCAAGTTTCGGTGGATTTGATGCATGTCAGTGCGGTCACGTTATTGTAGGCGAGCCTTTTGCGTATGGTCGGATCATCACATCATCAGGCTTCAATATGCTTTCTCTGACGTTCAATCAATAGCGGTGAGTATCAAAAGGGCTTGCGTTCATCTTGCTTGCAGAGCTTGACAGTGTGTTTTGGATTGAAGTACCTAGTTTGCGCAAACCTCTTTAGATGGACACTTGAAGGTTTAGTTTTAGGTCGTAGGTCGATCGGAACTTGAATTAGGTTGCTGAATTTCTGTGTAGCCATTACGGAACATCTAGAAAGAACCGTCGTCCTTGCCCCGCGGTGGCAACTCTTTCCTTTCAGGACATCTGTTTCTAAACCACTTGTTATGCTTCTAATGAAGATTTGATGACTTTGTTGAGGAGCAACATGCTTGGCAAGAGATCAAAGGTCCTTGAGAGGACTGCATATTTGATAGCACGTGTGTCTAAATTGAGAAACTCGGATTCAGACATTTCAGATATCAACTTGGAACTGATTAGAAACATTTATTTGTAATCAAGCAGGGGTCAGGCCCGGCCATCTAGACACCCTGAGTATTTGTGTTCAGTTCTAAGAAATCTTGATAGCCTTGAAATTGCTTATAATACGAAAGTAGCTCCAAACTAAAGATCTCTTAATATGTTTCCGTGTGCTGTTGCAGTTGTTTGACATGATCCTGAAAGTTTGACAACCTCGGTGTGAGTTGCTCTCATACTTAGCAGTTGAAATCCACCTGGAAGCTGGTTAGTAATAATTGAACTCAATTTTTGTTCGTTTTTCTTGTTTAACATCTCTCTTAAGGACAGAGGGAATTATCGTGTATGAGGAGACGTCTCGTTCATTCAAGATAAAAGCCCAGAAATAGTATGCATCCCGGAGGCTACTTTCATAGTGGAATTAACTTGAGAGTCCCCGAATCAGTCTACTCGAGATCATTTGAGATGAATCAACAACAAATTTATAAGGGGTTAAGTTTTATGTTGGATGGATGAGAGGTAATATGCTCGTATATGATAATTCCCTCTCTCCCAATCATGAGTCTATGTATTGTTGTCATGTATAACATGTACATAGTTATTATTCCTTCCTAGCCACACTTTGGAATCATGAGTAACTTTGAGCATTTTACCACTTATTCCTCTAGGTGGTGTATTGCTTGAATTAGTTCCTTGTATTGAGGAAATGTTTTGGTACATAATAGGATTCCATAGAAAACTTTGGACAATTCATTGGACCTAGAGAAACATGTGGTGGAGTGGACAACCTATTTTTTGCATGATGTGATATTCATATTCAAAGTGAAACCCAACTTCGCAACTATTTTTGAGGAGAAACTACTATTACTTGTGCAGGGTAAAAATAAATTCTACAAAACTCTCAACAACTTGAATATGAAACAAATTTGCATCTCTTAAATTTGTGGACGAGATTGTGCTCATGCCAGCGCGTCCCGTTTACAACTCCATATTTAGAGAGTGACTTTTCTTCCCTATTTTAGAATGTAGCGCTAGGTAGTCTCAAATCTTTCTACCAACTCGATCATCAAGTTGGTAAATTTAGGTGTTATCTCACAAAGGCCACATCAATACTCTATTATTATGAGAAATTAGCCTATTCGGTCCCACCTTCATATACTCCTAATCCCAATACGTCTTTTGGCTTCTTGGACTTCAATTATATCATTCTCATTCTCATTCTCATTTCATTTTTCTCACTAATCATAGGTGTATATTAGTCCCGAATTAGTATGCTCATGGCATGCCGTGCAGGCTTTAATTCTCCCTTCAAAGGAAATCGAGATGGCTTTGACGACTTTTGTGAACTGCACCAACGTGCCTGTCACTTTGAAGCAAGGGATGGCCGGTGTATTCAGAGACGTTTGCAAGCTGGTCCCCAAGGCTGGGCAAAATGGGAACTTAAAACCTTTGGGATTGAATAGCAAGAGTGTGGAGATCGATAAAAGCGCCACATACGTACCTTGAGTACATGATGGCGACGGGGAATAAGGGTGAAACCATTTGCGTGACTTTCGAAGAATGCCTTGAGAATTCAGTGATCCGGTTCGTCAAGATCAACGAGAACTACAAAGTTGAGTGTATATCTCGACATGAAGCCAAGGGGAAGGGGAGCTTCCGGGATGTGTTGGGGTTTATGGAGAAGCTATGGCCAAAGAAGACAACTCTACTTGTTTGAAACTTTGCACACCAAAATTGATGATGTTTAAAATAGTGCCGTAACATTATTATTTGCTTAGTGGGGAGCGAGCTCGTTCTCTTGCTCTAGGCATTATCTTACTTGGTTGCACTTTGATTTTGGAATAAAAGTGCAAGATGTAGACATCGACTTGATTTAACTTGAAGTTACAGTGGATGGAATAAAGAGTAGGTTTTCTTGGGTTTGGAGAAAAAAAAACACATTTCATAGGTTGAATATTGTCAACAATGAGATAATGTCCACTTATTCAAGTTGCTTAAGAGACATGATTGGTTTGCTTATGGACATAAAACTCAGTTATACACTAGATAACCAACAAGAGGAGAGTGGATTATGAGCCCTAGGACTGGAGGGATATCCTCCTACTCATGTTAGTTATTGATCATCACCAATTACTTCATGAAAAAAATTTGGAATTATGGGTGATATTGGAGTCCATGTATGAATTTTTTTGACTAGCTCTAATTACCCTTCACTACATTTGGATGAGCCATCAATTTTGGATTAAATGCTTGCTTCATGGATAGAAAATCTCAAGGGAGTTGCTCAAAGTGTTGTTGTCCACTTAGATGAGCGACTAATTATGGTTTCTTCAACTTCTTATTACTTTAGAGTCACTTCCAATTACCTAGGACAAGCCTAAGGGTTCTTCAAGTGGTCTTGAACCAGGACTTACGGCACCAATCACGTCTTTGGCAGGTTCTAACCAAGCCCATGTTGTACATAGATGCTAGGATCCTTATCTTTTGTCATAGAAAAATGGATGTTCAATTTTATATAGAAATTAATAAACATATGTTGGGCTGACCTGGCTAGAGATTAATTACATGATAACATAGTACGTATAAGTACACCAATTAGTCCTCTTGGTGTGGGTTACCATTTGTAGTTACACATTACTATATTTTTATCAAGAATACCAACTTCTACCAAGTATGTTATTTCATGTTCCTTGACATGCATACTAATTATTTATCTTATTTGAGTAATAAATGAAAATCTCAATAAAGAAAAAGAAAAAGAAAAACTTTAGCAATTTGTGTCTTTGAATTATAATATGGACACTAACATGATTATTTTGTGTAGTTATAGTTTGTTGGTGGCACTAGAAGCATGAATTACAAAACAATCTCCTAAATTAGTGTTGGTTCATTTGACCATATGAAGGTATTTTTAAACTACCATGTGATAGTTGTTTGTAACGAGAAGGGAAAATGACGCCAAAGAACTTGGTTAATCAGCATAGAACTTAGATGCTTGAAGAGAATGGAAGATGACTACCAAGTATGTTAATCCCCCATAACATCCCGATGCTTGAAAAATAGAAGATGACTGTGTACACAAATTTTATAGAAGAGCAACATTCTTCAAGAAGAGGTCCATAAGTAAGTTAGCTTCATAACACATATAAATTGCTATGAGGATTTTGTATAAACTGCCTTGCGACCCCATGCTTCAAAGTCGGCATTGTGATTGTGGTGGGAAGTGAAGATTGCTTTGTAAGTCAAAGGGTTTGCGTCCGAGTTTATTCTTCTCTTGTAAGTAAACTTCATTTTTATGGACTAGCTAGATAACTAGCGAAAGGAGAGTGGATGGCGAGTCACAAGAGGCAAAGTGTCATCCACCTACTTGAGTTGGTTATCAATCATAACCAATCAACTCATGGAATTTTTTTGACAATTATAGATGACATCACGCCTTCACGGACAAAAAAAAAATGACAAGTTTTGATAACTTTTATGCTTGTGAGTGAGTGATTCGCTATCTGACGTTAAGGTAGACATGTGTTATTCAAATGTTCTTCAATCTATACCCACTCTCTAGGTACTCGAACTTGACAACAAATCAAAAAAACATATTCTTCAAGGTCTGTCCAAACTCAACACTAATACATCTACACAAACGGTGCATGATGCAATGGAACCAAAATTTAATAGCATTTGATATCAGCCTAAACATTCCAACCACCAAAATACTAAATAAATTGATTCACATCAACAATATGACATTAGATAATTGAATGCACAATACATATAATTTTTGGGGAATGAATAACACACTTTGACTTCTCAACCAAAATTTTACAATGAATATTAAATTTTAGCTCTACAATTAAAAAGTTAATAATTTAATAAGAAGTTGCTATGATTACAATCTATTCAAGTGTAAGCAAAAAAAACATGTTAGCTCATATCTTCAATGAGAAATAAGATGGTCCTTTCAACTCCCTAATTTCAAAGATGAAATTGAACAATACCATAAGTTAATTTAGTTATTTTTAAGAGATAATTGGAGAGTGGTCTTTGGAGCTTTCATTAGAGATGTTGGCAGATGGTGCTAAAAAGGGCCGCTTTGGGCCCTACCGCTTTGGCTACACCAGCCGCGAAATTTAGGGCTGCAGGGGAAAGCGATGTACGAAGTAAGGTAAGCATCCCTTGGTTTCTAAGCCAAATATTGGTTTGTATTTATATTTAGTTCAGAAATAAAACATTTTTAAAATTTGGAAGTTTTTATAATAAAAAATATCTTAGTTTATCCTACTAAACATTTAATTAGTCCAATCAAAATTTAGTTGCTGTAAAGTAGGTAACTTAGATCATTCTAATATAGTTTTGCTAGCATAACTTAATACAAGGTGGCCTAAAACCTAATATGACCCTCTAAAATTCGTTTTTTTAAAATAAGGACAAGAAGTTCTTATGAGCTGCCACATGAAAATACTTATAACTTTATCTAAAATTCTAGAATAAAAAAAAAAGCTAAAATATTAAAAAACGTCAACATCTACTTAGAGTTATAAAACTTGTAGAAAATGAATATTCCAGCAAGTCAAGGTGAAATTACAAAGTCAACAGTACTTAAATAAAGGCTATCTCATAAAAATGCTCATTATTTCTATAGAGAGTTTTGGATTTTTTTTAAATTTTTTTATAGATAGACTTTTAATATTAATCTACATATATAAAACATGTTAGAATTGGAAGAAAAAAAATTATGGTGAGTATTTGAAATCAACTGTCTTTTTCGGTTTAAAATAATTTACTAATGACACATATATAGAGACTAATTATAATCTATTAACAAAAAAAATATTTAGAATGTAAATTTAACATAAGAAATTATAATAGATAAGCTATGATGAAATATTTTTATTAAATGAATATAAAAACCTCAGTCATTTTCAAAAAAACACTAACATTGAAAACTACCAAATAAACTAAGTATTGGATTTTTCAACTAAGTATGGGATTGATCGAGGTCGAAGTTATATGGTGTTGAAGAAAATAGAAGCGAGAAATAAAATAATAAATAAATTGATAAATTGAAAATAAGACGTATTTTAAATAGGGTTGTCTCATACAATAAAGGTCAGTTATTTCGTTAAATTTTAATTCACTACGTATAATATGCCTTGGATCCATTTTCCAAAGGTTTAGCTACCATTGACTTAATAGTATCAAAAATTATTTGTCAAAATCAATTTCACATTGTAAAAGTGAATTATGTAAATTAAAAATTATTTTTAATAATCAACATAGTTCGTTGTAATTGTTTGAATATGCTAGGGAGAATTTATTAGAGATCATTTTTTAAGCATAGTCACCTTGAATCTTCAGAATATTTTAAAGTTTTATCTTTATCGATTACTTATTGTTTGACTTTAGCTTAATCAATCATATAAACAATTATTTAATGATTTTTTGATACTCGTTACTTTAGAATTTTAATTAGTAATCCAATTTTAAATGCACGTCCAAGATCTAGGAGTTTGTGGCGTTATGGGAGGGTAAAAGGTTTTGTGCAACGCCACTTTATTGGCGGTCAAGCATCTTCTTTTTCTCCACAAATGATAAAAGAGGGGTTAAGGTTGAGTTATGATACATTCGTGTATTTGTGTGAGGTGTTGCGTCTGATGCTACAAAGAGGTGGAACTCGCATGAAGTTAGGCATAGACGTAGAAACGCAAGTTGCTGTTACTTTATCACGATTGTCGACTGGAAATATCTTGAGGATGTGTGGAGAAATGTATGGCTAAGCATAGTCAACTACCTCTATAATTGTTAGGAAGTGTTGTGAAGCAATTAAGGTTCTTGTTAAACCTTTAGTATATTCAAAACTTACTAAGAAACGGATTCAAATCATAGCATCCGAATTTGAAAAAGTGAGAGGCATACCTTACATCATTGGTGTTGTAGATAGTAGTCATGTACCAATTATTGCCCTCAAGATAGATCCCGCATCCTATTATTGTCGAAAATGTTTCTACTCGGCTTTGTTGCAAGGTGTCGTGGACTTAAAATGCTTGTTTTGGGACTTTGACTTTGGTTGGGCAAAAAGTAATCACGATTGGTCAATGTTCCAAAAAACCAAAATAGGCAAAAAATTCTTACAAGGGAAATTCAAGCCATACAAGCTTATAGGTGATGCAGCGTATCCTATGAGGCTTTGTTTTATTCTTCCATTTAAAGGTTCAAATAGTGGGCTCTTTAGAAAGAAACAATATTGGAATTTCATACAATCAAGTACCATGATGGCGGTAGAGCGAGCATTTGGAATATTAAAAGAAAGATGGCGAATTCTATTAAAACGCATTGATCTTCCATTAGATAATGTACCGGATGTAGTCACAGCTTGCATAAGTTTGTATAATCTCTGCCTCATTCACACTGATGGCTTTGATATGCAATGGGCCAAACAAGCAGAAGAAGAATTGGAGCGGACACGCCTTGGGGTTTTTGGTAAATTGTACAACAATGATATGTTTCACATTGCAGAGACATCAATCAAGCAAATGCAGTCATTGCAAAAACCGAAAGTTTCTATTCAACAAATTGTCGAGGATGGGAGCGATTATGGTTTGAGTGGCGATGAATTGGAAGATTTATCAAGAACCAAGAAACAGAAGGAAGTGAAGATAAAGAAGATGTTACTTGAAACAACCCAATTTCACAAGTCTATGGTTCGAACATTTTATGATGCTAAGGTGCAAAAGGACAGTGATGTTACATTGCCTACCTAAGAAGAGGATTCAGAGTAGTTTTTTCATACGCATTTCATGTGTACTTTTTTATTCCCTCAACAATATAGTTTTTTGAATTGTTGTATAAATCATGGGAAATAAACAAGTCATTGAAGCAACAATTTATACACATTTCTCTTTTGTTTTTTTTTCTTTTTTTCTTTTTTTCTTTTTAAAATTATTTTTTAATCTAGAAGAAAATTTACAAAAAAATTATACATAAAACATCTTGGCACGAAACTTGTGCGCACGTAAAAAATCATGAGCTTCATTCTTTGTGTATGTATGAGACACATTATCTTGATGATTTTTTATTTTTTTTAAACATATGAGAATGTGTAAGTGGCGTAGTAAGGAATTGGGCCTTGGATTATGCTTTCCAATATAAAGTCATTTAGTTCAAGCAAGGGCATAATTCATTTAAGCCCAAATGGGCCGTGGATTGGGCCTTACAATATAAAGTCCCTAGGCCCATTTAGAAGGCCCACTTTAAAGTAGAATTTTCAATTTGGGCCCTACAAGTGGGCCTATGGACTTTATATTGCAATGCCCACTCAACGGCCCACTTTGTAAAGTAGGGCTAAAGTTAAGGCCCACTTCAAGTCCAAGTGGGCTCAACTCCAAATGGGCCCAACTCCAAATGGGCCCTAATATAAAGTGCCCCTCAGATGCCGCTATTGTCTATATCATCAATTTATATGAAAAAAAAGTGATGTCATTGCAACCAAGGATTTATAATGAAGAAACATTGGATTCATATTTATATTGAGCATAAGCGACAAATGTTGAATGACTTTAGGAAATTGAAATCTCATATCAAGAATAAAATATAAAACTGGAAAGTTGCATATCGAAGACAAAAGATTTTGTTTGAAGAGGAGACGGACAGTATAATTCTCTTATGACCGTAATTTAATAGTATGCAAAGTAATATAAGTGGATTTATAAAAGAAGATGGTTTAGAACATGGTATGGACCAAGGTCAATTGACTTGGGAAAATACATCAGTAGTAATAATCAAATGTCGGAAATACAATTCGGCCATCTTTTGAATTGTCCGACATTTTTCATAGATAAGGATGACGGTAGTATGAGTAATCCAGAGCATATAATCTCACCACTAGCAACAACTCATGATTTTTATGGGACTCCTGATGATGAGGATTTAAGACTTATCGGCGACTCATCTTGTATTGCTTCTTGCAAAAAATCGAGGATTTTGAGTAATCCTAATACGTGGAAAAAATCATTGACATACACAGTGTACCTTGTGAATGCTATCGCGAGATTCGTAGAAGAATCTGATCATGTTGAAAAGCACAAAGTAGTGACTTCCAAAAAAATGATGACGTTGTTAATTAATTCCAACAAGGCAATTAATGAAGGTAATGATGACATCATTTTCAAAATTGGATAAAGTGAGACAGAGGTTCAATGTAAGACTACAGCTTCACAAAAACAAATTATTATCATGTTTATCACTATTTTGGCCAATAAGGTTCGTTTCTTATAATTTTTATTTGTGGGTGTTAGTGTTTTTTTAGCAACTTTGATCATTATAATTTAGATTGTATATTTTATAGCACAATTTTTTGTGGAAAATTGAAACGCATATACTTTAATATTCTCTCACATTCAAGTGTTTTATTTTGAATTATGGTTCAGGATTACGTTGCCCCGCAAAAAGCTTCACTAGTTTTGAACAATATTGAAAATTGTGCATCTTTTTTGCTAGTTTTATAATTACTTTCATATATTTTTTCAATTGCTTACTAAAGTCATACACTGTTGTTTTGCAAGTTTGCAGGTGTGAACACAATGTACTATAATTTGTTTATTTATTTATTTATATCCTTAAATATTGCCATTTTTACAATATCAACTTCTGTGCTCAAATCAATAAATGGAGAGAACTGGCATCTAATTATTAATCAACCGGTTTGTTTTTCCAAATTGAAAGGTTCAAAATCAAAAATACAAGAAATTCACCAAACCATTTTTTTTAATATTATTTTGAGTAAAAATATAACAAATAACCGAAGCAACTCAATAAATAACCGATTGATAATTAAGAAGCAAAGATATTGATCAAGTTGCCTCAAATTTTCCCTCGTTCACAAGTTTCGAATTCTATCCGGTGCATCGCCCGGGCACTAGCAACAACCACATGTGCCTGCAAGATCCCTGGAGTCTCCAGTAGAGGGGGGTTTGGGCTTCAAGGTGTTCAAGGTATTGTTCCTCAAGGTGATGGGGCGGGTTTGAGTTCCAAATTTGGCCTGGTGATGGAGGCCAAGCTCAATGTAGATTACAGCAAGTTCACAGAGCTTTTGACAGTCAATAATTTGACAACCAGTGCGGGGAGGGACATGTTCCAAAGACTGATCACAGCATATCAAAATAAGGCAGCTCATCATCATCACTGTCAACATCTTTCATTGTGAGGCTCCCGAGAGGCACTAACACTAGGATCATGAACACACCATCATCATAGTCTGCATCCAAAATCAAACACATGTGCAAACAAGCTCAGATAAGGAACTCGGAAACATGAATGGAAGCTGTACTAAAGATCACACAGTGCCTCGACAGTGTGCCCTCCGACAGAAAAATTTGGTGCAATTCTGTCACCAGCGGAAGTCGTCACATAACTATCATCTCAAACACTGTACAAAAAGTTTGGCTGCAAATGTTGATCCCAATATGTACTATTGTCTCACTGCATATTCACAACTTGCTCACAACCCTGAAATACGCCTCACTATCTCTAACAGGAATTACTAATGATTCCCATTCTTGGAAGGGCAGAATATCCAGTGATTCTCACCCAATCCCTCAGGTGTTTTGGTGTGGATTTGTCTTTCAGTTCACACCAACACACACAAAAGCCGTGAGAGCACCAAAGGCTATGAGCCATCATCACAATCAAAGCGTGTGTTAAAAAAGAGACAAACCTATGTATTTTCTGTTTGCTACCTAGAATTCTATTCCACTGTTAAGCTGAACAGTCAAAGATGTGCGCCTGAAATTTGATATCGGTGTTTCCAATTGCACTGCCAACCCCGAACTCCCGACGTGTTCTCCGTTCCGCTTTGACCGACCCACCGAAATGGACGCAAATGCATGTGTGTCTACGGACTTGACACACCCACATCCCCAACTAAATTTCTCCAGAGGTGAGTGCAGTAACTCCACTTTTGTACCAGGATTTCTACCACCCATTGTAGGGGTTACACTAACTTCTACAGTGGGTCGAACCATCATGCCCACCCTCTGCCATGCCAATGGCTGCACCATCTCAACAGACACCGAGTTTTGGGGCATCTGCACAGAAGGAGTCAAACGGGTGCCCCATTTGCCTTTGTACGAATAACTAAGCTTTGTGTCCCCTGGAAATTTGCCTTGTGCTTGCAGTACCCCTCCCAATGCAGTGGTGAAAGCACTGCCTGTGACACCATCCCCAGCAACGTACGTAAGCTGGCCATTTGGAAATTGCAAATCCAGGAAGGAGCAAGTGACAGGGTTCAGGGAGAGCATAGCCATGGCAAGCCATCGCCGTTGCTCCGACCAGACAGCTGGGCAAAGAGAATGCAACCCCTCCTTTCGATCGAATCCGTACCAAACACAGTGTCGTTTTGACAAGTGCACTGGTATCAACAGGGTGGAGGCTCTGACCACAAGAATGGGTCCTAATTGCAGGAGAAAGAGCGGTGACGTGGTGGCCCCACCTTGTGTGGCTTCCACACGCCACAGATCCCCTCGTGCAACCACAGAAGTCTCAATGTCCTGAGTCCGGCTAGAGAAGGTGGTGCTCACAAAAGCACTGCTACGACTACTGGATTGCCCTGTTTGCTCAGCAAGGAATGAGATTACCTTTTCGTCGGAGATGTCTCTCATTTCCTGATCCCTCTGCTGCGACAACAACGGATCTTCAGGGATGACTTTCTGTAATTCAACTCTTGCTTCCTTCTTAGATCCTAACCCTGATCTTGTTGTATCCACCTCTTCCATGTGCTGGCGTAGCTCCCGTTCCTTGTTCTCAGATGATACACCCATTGAACTAGATAGAGGTGGCATGAATGATGGCCCCGAAGGATGTGACATGGAAATCGTGGAAACCTCAGCCCGTTCGGAAGGACCAGGAAATCTTTGCATCAAACCTCCTGCCAAATCAACTAAATAGGATCCTATCGTAGCCCCAGCTTGCCCAAAATGGCTGCTCACATCCTGGCCGATGTGTTGCATTGACAAGGACTCTGCCAGCCCAGTACCCAGAATCACTGGATGTAAAGGCTTGATATCCAACCCAGAGCCACGACCATCTAGCTGCGTGAAGTTTTCGAGTGTAGGTGACCATGGCCACTGACTTGGGAGAGGTGACAGCTGAATTTGTGGAGTAGGTAGAGAGATGGCAAACGGCAAGTCTGAGGGGAAAGGAAATTGAGGCAGGGTGGGAATATTTTGGGGAATATGACTCTGAAGAATGCCTCCCAACCCCTGTGCTACGGAAGTGATCGAACTCAGAAGATCATGCCCTTGCCTCTGCACTCCATCCCATGCTCCATGGTAATGCCGTTCTATTTCCATCTTTGCCTTACAACATGCCTTGTGCTTGTCTACGAATTTGGTAGCCTGGTATAATGTCTGTATAATTTCAGTCTCGAAGACCCGCTTCTGAATCCTTGTGAATTTTCTGATCCCACAGTTTAAGTTGTTCCAAGCTCCAGCAGCTCAGGAGTGTCTCAGGTGAAGCAAGCTTTGCCTCAGCTTAACAAGTGTAGCGGTACAAAACCCCAATCTACTGTCCATCCGCATGAGGCTTCGAACATATTACACCACATTCCCCCTCTTGCATGGAATTCAACCATCAATACAGTTCAAAATCTCCTCACAAATATTTGTAACCAGATCCCTTTCCTGAAGTCAGACTCTTTGTCTTAAATCATAAAAAAACCCAGATATCCCCCTCGAGCAAACTACGTCCCTAATTCAACTTCAATTTCACCTCATCGTGAGCCCCTCATCTGCAAGTCTCACAGGCATGCAACCTGCAGATCAAACCATGTGAAACCGTATCAGAACATGTCAGAGAGCATCCTCACTTTCTCCTGCGGACACACAGGACATTCTTTATCATGTCACTCCCCATCAACGTAAAGGTTGGCTATCTATCACACGCGCAACTCACACTACTATCTCGCTTTTGCGGCTCTCTAAAACACCTACAAAGATTGCAAGTTCACCATGCAATTTTATTTTTTATCATTCTAAACATAATACAGGAGCCCACTCAAGTGTCCATATTCCTGGCACCGCCAAAGATTCCTCGAGTGCTCATTTCTGTTCCAAAAACAGATCCTCGGCCTCGGAACATAAAAATTATCTCAATCCTATTTAAAAAAACAGGGAAGGATCAAAAGCTGAAATTTCAGAACGCTTGCAATAATCCCCTCTTGAAGAAAAACTGCAAAAACAACAACAATTTGCAAGGGAGGATCAAAGAGCGTATGCGATCGTTAATGAGGAAGGTTGAAAGAGCAGCCTGTGGTGTTGGTTGCGTACATTTGCTGCTGTCGAACTTGCCACACAATTGCAGATTTTGGACACAGTGATGTCTATCTCCAAAGATGGCTTAAACCCAAGGCCATAACCCAGATCCCAAGGGAACTCCAAGATTATTAAGCCGCCTATGGTGCACCCTTCTACCTATGGGTCATTATAGTGGGATATCCCACTATAATCCTGGGATATCGGGGTGAAACATATATTTTCAATCAACCACATGGGACCTAGGGATTTGCCCCAAGCCCTTGGGGGAGATAGATAGGTGCAAGCCGGCTTGTCCACGCCCGTCCCTTTCAAGGCGTGAAGGCGTTCACCTTTGAAAGAAGGCTTGACGCACGGTTAGGGATTGCATATCGACTTCACTCGAAGACGTAGCAACACCATAATTCACGCCAGTGGCAAAATAGACTCATCTTTATTTTCTTCTTCTATCTCTCCTGTGATGTACTTATTTCTATAAAAAAATTAAAAGAATAAAAAGGGATGTGACGCACCACACTACCTCTGCCGCACCCCACAAACTCAAAAGTATCCAATACCCTCCCAAATCGCTTTCCACAAAATCCCCTACCTTACCAATTCACATGCGAGCTTCCAAGCCAAAGAAAAACAAACAAACAAAAAAATACCAAACAAACCTTGCAATCTGCGTCGCAAAAAACACCACACCAACGCGGCGCCGACCTCGAGCACCAATCTCGAGTCCCCCCGCAAACCCCAGCTAGGTTTCCAACCTCGAAAAACCCCAGTTCACGACCACTCCATGGGCGCGCACAGCGCAGAAAGCAGAAAGGACTTGAGGTGATTGAAATGGTGGTGCGGAGGATGATTGTTGGGGTGGATGGCGAGCAAGCGATTGCGGTCGGGATGATTGCAGAAGGGGCGGAGAAAGATCTGAAAGGCATGTGGAGGAAACGGGGCCGCGGCATGGCAGGGATCGTCATAGCCATGGCGTGGAGTTGGGGTTTGGAGCTTTTGGAGTGCCCTGTTCACACTGGCCCCCCTGGCCCTCGTTGGTTGGCCTTCCTTTTCTTCGTCACCACCACAATGCAGAGCGTTGCGGGTTGGTGGCTGCCACGTCGACGATAACCCCTTGACACAGCAGCTCTTTGGCTATTGGCCTCTTGGCTCTAAGGCTGCATTTTGCAATGGGGTTCTCAATGGTGCTTAATACACCTCTTTTAACTTACATGTCACATGGTTTGAAACCTCCCAAACGATCCATTTGGGAGGGAGTATTGTCTCTTGTGTCTAATAGCATGCCCACACCTAGGACCAACGATTGGGCCCAATAACAATATATATAATAATAATAAAGTACATATATGTATGTAGAAATATCTAAATATTAAGAAAGGACAATACGATGTACACATGTGAAGAAATTGATGTTTTTGTAGAAAGTGTGACCCTCTTTGTGAGCATGGTTTCAAATCTTAAATATATTCACATGTGATATACACACCTATGAATAATATTTAGCCAACCAAGGAAGTGGAGGGCCATAATTGCAAACACATGTCATATTATAACCGGTTCTTGCATTTAATGTAACTCCAACTATATTTAACAATCGACATGCCAGTTGTCTCCTTTATTTATGAAAGATGTTCAAGTTATATGGCAAAGTAAAAAAATTGTTAGTGTTAAACTCTTGAAGACCAAAATTCAAGAATGGCAAGAGAATTTTACATATGTGGGAAATGATGGGTTTGATGTCACATGTGCACCCTAATAGTGACATATTGCTAGTGATGACTATAGTGACATGAAAGTGTGACAAATTTACCATAGTAGACTAATACATTGTAGAGTAGTTGGCAATATCAAATATGTCACTACACATCAATTCTTCTACTAGTTATCAAGCAAGTAGATGATGGTTAGTTTCCAAAAAAAGAGGTTGCAATTTTAAAACTCTGAATTTATAGATGCTTGTCGAAGACTCGACAATACAAAGTTTGGTTGTTGTCCATAATTGGAGAATCCGGGAATTAAAGGAGATTTTTTTTTGATACCTGGTCCGACAAACACAACCAAAAAGTTCAGTAATGTTATGTTCACTTCCATAACATTACTCAACGACATGGGCTCTCAAAATATAACAATGAGATGCTTGGAGCTCAATCTAAATTTGAGTCTCCCTATACAACTTTTGGAACATCCATCTATTATATTCAGAGGGCCCATAATATGAAAGGTGAACATTGAGTAATGTAATCTTAGTGCATAAAGAACAAAAACTCCTATGTCTAGGTGCATGTCTAAAATTTACACGCTAATGGGTTTGTGGTTATTTCATTCAATGTGCCTCACTAGAGGAGTTTCAAATTTTGAAGCTTAATTTAATGTCAAATTAAATTTGTTAAAAAAATAAAAAATAAAAACCCTCCAAGTCTTAAACTACACTAATATGATATTTAGTGTCACCAATTCTAATTGTCTTGCTCAATACTAATTGTAAATTGCAGTATAGTGTCACGGATACTAAATGTTAACCCAACATTATTCGTCATTCCTTGTAAAAAATTTGGGGGGTTATATATTTACAGTGTTGCAATTATTGTCATTTACCAAGTGATTTTCCATCCGAATTTCAATCATCCATGACAATATTTCATCACAAGTTGATGACAAGAGAAGGTGGAGTTTTGGCCAATGGATGAACTCATCCACCATCCATGACAGTATTTGTTCACTTATTCATGAGAAGCATCATCCGAAAAGTTGCTGTAGTGACATTAAATACCATATGACACTAAATATCATATTTAGTGAAGTACTTATAGAAGGGCTATCAGGTTCAACACCTTGATAGTGGGGGTCATCATTTGACATTGCTATAACTATTTACCTATTTTATGAGAATATCATATTTATCTAATGACGTAAATAGCTACTATGCACATCAAGCAACATAAAATGACTTGTATGGTAAAGAATGATTATTTTTGATAAAAAGAGAGTCATAACAACACATAACTTGAGATGATACCCCACACTAATTGGACCCACTGCACTTTTTATGGTATTTAGCACGTTGCATACACTATTTACGAAGGGCCTAAACTAGATGCATAGATGCCTCAAAGTGTCACATCCGCTAATTGCCTATATGATACTATTCGTCAACCAAAGTAAAATTATAAAGTGAAAAATATTTATGTTATGACATTCAACGTAACACATTGGGTTATTTGAGATGATAGTTTTGCATTTTAGCATGCAAGGGGAAGATATTATAGAGCGTATTGTTGGCAAGTGTCATGTGTTTATCATTTTGCCTACAAGAGAATGGTATTTTTGAGCTCACTAATGTCAAGTGTCACTTGATTACACTTTAGTCAACTTGTAGACCACTGTGCAACATAGGCACACACCTCATAACGCTATTGAACATACTCATGCCAAGATATTAATAAGTACACTTGAACGTCAAAGTGTCATGAGATGACACTAAAGGTGAAGTTGTTGGTCATTAGTATAACCCACCGTACGCCTCAAAAATAGAGTAAGTGGCACTATTACACATGTGACACTAAATACCCTAAATGGTGTACCGTAACATGCATTTACGTAAGTTTTCGCATGTAATTTTCTTGATCTCTCTAACGTTGTGGACGACTACAATACCTAGGGCAGTGCAAGTTATAGTAACTTAGATCGCATAGAATAACAATGTAACTTTGACCTTTGGCTATTTACTTCAGATTTTCTGGTTTACTTTAATACAATTCACAACCTCTGACATCTGGATCAGAGTGGCGCAGCGGAAGCGTGGTGGGCCCATAACCCACAGGTCCGAGGATCGAAACCTCGCTCTGATAGAACAGAGATTACAAGCTTCCATCCACGGTCTTTTTTTAATCCCTCCCCTCTCGTCAGAAAAATAGATCACATTAGAAACAAGGTTCGTGATCATTTCAATGTGCCATTTGCTTCACTTGACATCAAGTATTGTGTTACATGGGCTCCCTGCATGTCCAACCGAAAGAAATTGTTGGTCTATGAAACTAAATTTTGTCTCGCTGTGGGAAGTTTCGAGCACAGCAGGTGGCGAAGCTTGTTGATGGGCTTTCTCTACATGAACTTGGGCTGTAGACTCAGCTTACTGTCCATTCAGCTCCCTCTGGTCTCATCAGAAGTGGTTGGACTGGTTTGAGTTCCAAAAGTGTGGGATTATACCGTGCCTGGGTAAGTTTATTGCAATGCTGATACCTAAGCTGATAAAAAGAAGTCAAGTTCAGGGAGCATAAGGTATGTGGGCCTTACGTGGTGTATGGCGAGGTCTGTAGTTAAGGTTTTACACCAACAAGACATGTGTTACTATGATTGGACCATGTGCTCAAAATATAGTACCCACTCTAGGATCAATACTGAACGCAATTGGGAAGGTCTATGCAATCATGTAAAGAGAAAGAGAGCCCCCACTTTGGACTCTTATAACCGCCGCATCTCTATTCCAATTGTCAAACTTGTTTGACAATCTTTGTGATTCGCAATTGCTAACCAGATACAACAATTCCCAAGTCAGAATTGCCTGTGTAATTGCAAGTGCCCACAATAGGGCTGTGTACCTTAGCTACCTAATTTATTGAGTCAACAGGGACCCTACGGCTGCACCAAACTTGTGCTAGCAACCTTTGATTTTGCAGAAGCTTTGTCCAACAGAAGGAAATATTCCAGAATGAGAGGCCTGCATCATAATATTGGTTGTAACTGCCCTAGAGACTCAAAATGTAAGGAAGTTGAAAATCTACAAGTGTAAGCTCTACGTGGCCACTTGTGAACATGGTAAATTACAAACACAATCTACAACCCTTGAAATGTTCTCCTTGATCCTTTTAGTCCAGGAAGGTCGTCCAAGTCGTCATCGTCCAGACTGCCCATCTCTTGTGATGGAATCTGCATAGTTCATGCAGGCATTCACAGAATAAAATTGAGAAGACAATATTTGATATCCTGTTAAGCAATCACAATCAGCATCTACTGTCCAACCTAAAAGTGACAACAATGGGACTGCAAATTGTAGTTCACTGAATTGCACTAATCATTATTACCAACAATGGCCACAAGTGACCTGAATCTGCCAAGCCAGCACTACACCTGTGATCCCTGACACAATTGGAAAGTATTCTATCACTGTTATTTTCACCAAGAGGTCAAATTCCAAGGTTGAATTCATGATATATGGGCTCAAGGCTGAAGAAAAACCTGATATGTTGGCTTTGTAATGCTTTCTGGTTTTTCTGCAAAGGTGCCCATCTGCAGATTGTGCAGGCGTGGATATGGAATCTTGTAATGCCATGCAATTTGATACCTTTTTTCCCCTTCCTCTAGCTGTAGTAACCCATAAGTCACACATGGCTTTGGTTTTAGTGATTGACACACAGACAGGTGAAGTAAAAGTTATCCTCTGAAGTGCACATACAACATGCTTCAGAAAGGAGTGATTGGTTTCCACATGACAGAGCTATGCGCATGAGGCTTACAAAAACACAACTGTCAAAGGTTCAATGTGAATCAAGCGATTGCCATTTATTGGATGCAGAGAGTCATCCAATTCATAACTATAATAATAATCACCAGCACTGGTTCTCAGGTTCCCCAGATGCCAAACACCTTTGTAAAGATATACAAAACTTGCAAACATTATAAAATCCATTTGCAATAACCACTACACTCTCAACAATAAGTAGAGGTGAATAAGTGGAATAAGTGACCATTTACAAAAGTCCCAAACAGCAATTCTGCTCAAATTTTATTCCAAAACCAGCTGGCGTCCACTGTACTCAACCAGCAGACCAGACAAGGAAAGGGTTAGCACCTTTTGGGATATCTCTGTAGAATCGTTAAGATGTTGATTTTTCCTGAATGCAACGTAAGCCTCTTCCTGCAGCTCCAATAGGATCAATTTCAGTTACAATTAAGGCGTGGCACTCACATACGCATCGCAGCAGAATGCAAAGAGATGTTGGCGCTTCACGCAATGTACTCAAAATTTTCCAAATAGCATATGAGTTCAGCATGGCATTGCTTTCAACAAGAAACGTAGGATAGCAATGCAGAATGAATGTTTGGAAAAACATGCAGATACCATTGTGGTTTGCAAGATTTCTGGTTGCACCTAGAGTTCAATCCTCACCGTGCAATCGTTCAATATGTATAACATGGCCACGCCATGGTTCCACCAATTTCCATTGGCAATATTGAAGTCTACAAATAAACGTGTAAGAATAAAAGTCGAACTCAGTAGCACTGTTGTGATATCTGGTATTACCAGAAGGCTCACTCGATGTGGAGGTGCTCTCAGCAAGCGAGTTTTACCGAAATCCATGTACCGCAAAGAAGAGAATGACTTACATATATATACTGCTTTTCTTTAAGTGGTCCTGGCCATGTGCGTGACGATCTCATCAGTGACCGGTACAACGAAAGAGCTCTCATCCTCAATGCTGCATCTGCCATCAGCTTGCTTTCTTCCTTGGTACAAATAAATTCACTGCCACATTATTTTTCATTATTCAAAATTTTCTCTCAAATTCCTTCCATAAAATCATCTACCACATTTGAGTCCACCAGAAGTTGAATGTCTGGGACGACGAAGCTACCCTAATTAACGCACATCACACAATAAGGAAATTCGTTACTACGCATACATCGTCCTCTACATCCCAAAAACAAAATACTTAACCTCTCCGCCACAAGCTCATGTACCAGAGGAGGAATTGTGCATTCTGAGTCACAAATCGGGAAACTACGAACAACACATTAGGGTGCTCCCAATGGCTGTAGAGAATGAAGAGGATGCGAAAATTGTCCAATTGCACGAAAGAGCACCAAGAAACGAATGAAAAATTAAGCACCATGACAATCACGAGGACTCACAGATCAATCGGTAAGCGGTTTGCCGTGCGAGCTTCAGATTCAGTACGAAGATTTCACCAACTTCACGGTCCGTAGACCCTAAACCCCTGCCACGGAGCCGAGGAAAGATGAGCAGGGGTGTAAGTGTTCCCTCACTTACGTTCCCGGAGTTTCCAACAAGGGAACAGTGCAGATATCCGCCTTCCTCCGGGCATCTAAAAGTACTTCATACCCAGAAGATACGTCCGGGTATAACGCAACCGTCGAGATTGAATGTGGATGAAGAGAGCTCAAAATCTGTTCCCCATTCACTCCATAATAACACGCTTGTGGCTACCAAAGAGCACGTGATATTAAGGAGGTCTGTAGTGTTAACATGATACGTGATAAAAGAGAATCAATGTAACATGTGATATTATGGACTAATACAAAGTTCGTGTTGTAATAAATGACGATAATTACAATGATGACAATGTGATGTGTACGAATGTATGTTTTGAATTCTTAAATGGTTTACTTTAATCTTAAAACCTGTGATATATGGGAAGAAAATGTGACAACAAAGAATGAGATTTAAACCGAGAACATCCGTTCCCTAGGGTTTCAGGATATAAGAAAAGGAGTAACACTAAGGAGGTTGATGTTACGGAGTTTATAGTGTATTCCATACCTGAAGATGAATTCGGGTGTAAAGCCAACCGTCGAAAAGGAATGTGGAGAGAAAGCTTGAAGAGAGAGAGAGAGAGAGAGAGAGGCTATGGGGCCAAGATCGCCGGGGCCTCCCCTCTCGCGCCTGCTAGGCCGACCAAAAGCTGCGTCCCTTTGCCTTCCTTCTTCAGCCTACCTGTTCGTCAAATTCTCGTGCCGCGTCTGGGGTTCTTTTTAGACGCACACACGTTTGTCGCCGAGATTACCAGTGCCAACGGCGGAACACAAGGTACTGCGACACAGGAATCCTAGAAACTGTACGTGATTGATAACTGGCATTTGCCTATTCATCGTACTGGATGGCGGTGTGTACGTCAATTCTTGCTTTCAAGATTTGATGTCTAGTAGATGAATAAATTTTTTCGTCGCTTGTAGCGCCTTTGTCTACCGTCCCCAACCTACCTGCTCGTCAAATTCTCGTGCCCTGCCTAGAATTCTTTTAAGACGCACACAAGGTAGTGCGGCACGTGAATGCGAGACAGTCTGCAAGACTGATTACTAAGGATAGGCCATTTCATAGTATTAGCTGGCGGTCTGTGCCTAAATTCTTGCTCTCAAGATTTGGTGTCTAGTAGATGAATGCATGATTTCGTGGCTTGTAGAGTTCCTCATCCGGGTCTGCGGTGCCCTGGGGCTTCTGCGCACCTAGGACTTTGGATTGGAAATCTTAGGTGAGCGATAATTTGGACTCTATGTTTAGCATAGCAAAGATTTTTTCAGCACTAACATGCTTTGGATCGGTCTCATCGTGAGAAGAGTCTGTGTCGTGCGCAGTTATTCACTGACAATTTCGCTTCCTTTCAGAAGGTCACGTTGCAACTCAAGAAGCTATTTCAGGATTGCTTCATCTTCCCGATTTCAGCTGAATATAATTCTCAGGATGACGTGCAACATTGCTAACAAGCAGACGATAGGAGGAGATGTATGTCGAGAGGAATATAATTACCATTGGAAACATTATCCACTGGATGGAAACGAACTTAAATCAGGTTGCCTGTCCATTTGCTCCTCTTGTCCACGACGTATCCACACCAGAGCATGCTCAGATTCGCCCTCGTTCTCACTCTGAACATGAGCAATGGTTCGATAGCCAGGCTGTTGGAAGGTGTGCCAGCTGGTTTGTGCCGAAGCCCTATGCAATTATGCCCCAGCTGAATGCTGCTTTAACAACTCCTCAACGGTCGAGAGCATCCTATAGTGAGCTGAAATGGAGAATCGACAGATTAGAGCGAGAGGTTCATCCCAGTGGTTTTGACATTCAACCATGGATGATTGGAAGGGAAACTCGACACATGAGAGTGATTTGGGCTTCCAAACTGATGCTGCTACAGGATCCTGTGGGGCTCAACTGAACCCGGATGTGTGGAGCGATCTGCCCCAACATCTCCTTGAGAAGGTACGCCATAAATACTCATTCAATATCCAAAGGCATGGTTTCTGGAATGTATTATATTCCCTGCGGCATTTATGGGAGAAAGTCTAGTGGCTATCATCCTTTTTCATCATGCTCCTAGTTGCAGCATCAGCACTGAAAAAATAACGTCGAAATTGAGTACTCAAATTTAACTGAAACTGGGCAATTTTTCAAATTCTTGATTCTGGACACCTCAATTCTATGAGCAGATCCGTAAATGCATTTTTAATATATCCAAATTTCATGAAAAATATGTAACTCTTCAGTAATAATCTGAATGTTGTGATATTGAAATATGCTGAAACAGATCAATATGTTATTTTTTCCATTGAACCTATATGATTAATTGATGAATGATGAAATTCTAATCAAAAACATATTTTGTAATATTTTCATCATCATCTTCTTCATATTCTATTGGAAGATCCTCCCATACAATTCAGCATGTTGTGAATCTGGACTAGGTCTTGGTTCGTCCAGTTCTTCTTAAACACCTGCACAAGAGAAGTCCTGTATTGACTTCTGTAGTACTAGAATGAATTTCTGGATGTCTACTCAGGTACTGTTAGCTCCGATCCGTGATGTCCGAAGTTGAGAAATACACACCAATCTCTCTTGGACAAATTCCTTGACTACTGGAAGTGAATGCTTGACTATAATTTCTATCCTCTGTACTCAGATCCTGGCATGGCTACCCATCCCGACGTTCTTGCGTTTTCGCACAGTCTGCAAGACCTGGAACAGGCTGCTACATTCTCCCGGTTTCCAACGAGAATGTGGTAACGTATCATTGCAAGGGCCATGGTTTCTCATGTTCAAGAACGATCATTACCGCGAGGCAGCCACATACAACCCTTCGCTGGACTGCTGGCATCCAATTCCGCTCCTGATTGATTCGGCTCCTGGCCAAATCAGCCTCCACGTAGCCGCAGCGGGCGGTCTTCTATGCTACTACGCTGCAGAGTGCGATAGTGTCGTCGTGTGCAACCCCCTCACACGGCAATGGCGGAAGCTGCCGCCAACACTCCGAATCCAATTCTTCCAGCCAGTGGGCATGGTAGTTGAGAATGCAACGAAAGCTTACAAAGTGGTGGTGGCGGGCATCTGGGCGACTTATGGTGCATGTTACCCTACTGCTGAAGTCTTCGACTCTGCGACCAACAGCTGGAGCATTACTGCCAATAAGCCGCCCAATTTTCCTTTGCACCCGCCCGGGATCTTGTGCAACAATGTGTTGTACTGGCGATGCCATGAGCCCCATGGGCTGACGACTTATGACATGGAGGAGAGGCACTGGAAGCAGATCCAGGCACCGCTGCCGGATGCCTTCGAGAGCTACGGGTTGGTGGAGTCTTGCGGCAGCCTGTACATGATTGGGAGATTGGAGGAGGCCGGTGGCACTGCCAAAAGCATCTGCATTTTTGAGCTGCGGATGATGCCCAGGTTGGTGTGGATAGAGGTGGATCGCATGCCTGCGGCCCTCCTGGAGGAGTTCCTCAGGGAGGCGGCCAACGATTCTTATTTCAGGTACCCATCTATCTACATTTTTTTCTTTTCTTAATGTGAGCTCAAGTTGTGATGATTCTTGGGTCGTCTGTCGAAACTTGATTCATTAGCACTAGTACCCCTCTCTCATGCCAAAAAGATTCTGCAAAAGGGAGTCAGAAACAAGTGATCCAGCCTATGACAACAAGTAAAGTATTTCTTCAAGTCCAAACTTGCAAAGGGGAAGTCCTCTTGAATAAGGTTGCTTTCTTATACACTTGCAGTCTTCAATTTCTCAAGTATGTAAGACGCATTTTGATGATTAAATTACTTGGTAACCGTCTTCCATTCTTAAGCATTTTGGTGTTGTTCTGAGTAAACCTACTTGGAACTCACTTTCTTTACTTGCTATGAGTTACTATCCTCGTGTTAGTACAAGGTCACTTGCAAGTGGGACTTCCTCCAGGTGGTGAATCACATGATTGAATGAACTCATGACCAATAGGAGAATTTTTCGTCTCCGCTTTTAGTGCCCCCATCTAAACAAACCCCTCTCTCAATAAGCAGTGCAACGTTGATGTTGGGACCCGTATTGTACCGATGTTGGAGTGTGGTGACCAGTCTAGCTTACATAACAATACTCCCACATTATTTTTTAAAGTAGGAAGAGAGTTATGATTGATTTTGGCAAAGACAAGCCCTGTGTCCTCAAGTTAGGTCAAATTACTAGCAGTCTGGGAAGGTGAGACCTTGGCGCACTTCTTAATATAAACAAACGGGCCGTAGTGAAGGGCTAGTTCTTCCAAACGCAGAAGATGGTTTCTCATAGACTTTTCAAACCCTGAAGGATGACATCCTGGCTCCTATGATGCGAAAGCATCAATAGGTCATGTACGCTTTTGAACGTTGGAACGTGCTAGTGCTAGTCTTCAGGGTAATGATTCGCCATGGCTTCAAGCACCCAGACGTCCTACAGCCTTGAAAGTTACAGAATGGTCAACACAATACGGAGCGAGTCCAAATATAGAAGTGCAAGCAAACAATGGTTAGGTATGGGAAATATCCTTGATGAAAATATTAGAGTACGACATCCTTTGTGCATCTTAGGAGCTGGCAAATATATATACTCTTGATGAGGTAAATTCGGTGCCAATTGTGTCAACATCTTCTCTTGGCAATGCAGCTTGACGCATATGACTGAATAAGTGTTGTCTGCAGTACCTAATAGCCACTTATCATTATGATATTGGTTTTAAGCCTTAGTACAAACTTACCAACGGAGTATGAAAGAGCATTCTTTCGGTTCAGATGCATAGGGCACAGCGGCCTGGTTTTGCTGAGCATGTGTGGGCGTGACATGCCGCAATTGTTGTACAATGTGGAGAAAAAGTCATGGCGGAGATTGCCAAGATGTTGCATCCCAGAGCACCGCATGGTTGATGGCTTCTCCTTTGAGCCACGCCTGGACGCCATGGTGTAGATTCAACTTGTAAGATTCTTAGGTTGTATATGTTGTGTGCAACATGTCGCAGTAGAGATTTATAGAAGAGGCAGGCATGTCAGTTGTCTGCTTTCTTGAGCAGTTGTATACCGGATGGATCTAACTTGTGCATCCCATCCTGCCACATTCAATCAATCAGGGAAAGTTCTGGTTGTTGTTGGTGCTTTAGTATCCGCCCAATTTTCTTGCAGTTTCGGGCTGCCTATATTTTTTCTAACATATGACCCCCCCTACCCTTTATAATGAGGTCATCTTTAAACTAGAGAGGTTGAGGGATTCAAAGAAAGAAAACTTGAGGAAAGGACCCTTCTCATTGGCAGGGAGCCTCTTACACATGTTTGTTTGCTCAAATCCACTTTACACTTGAGGTTTCACCTTGAGAGCTTGAACGTTTTATCTTGTTTACAACATTTAGATGGTGTCTTGATGAGTCCCATGTGAAATTACAACGTCATAGATCTTACTCAAAATCCTAAGCCAAGAATCCTTAGGCATTTTGAGGGTTGGAGCTCTCATTTTGTGGGGTGAACCAAGTCAACGGGCTTTTAAGCATTCTTTGGCTTGGCATGAATGCTTTTTTATTATTTAGTACCATGGGCCCTTTGATACCTCATTTTGAGCCGGCCACCTTACCTTTCTCAAATTATTGAGAGCTTGAAGATTGATCAAGTTATTTAGAGTTTGAGGATGGAAGCTTGTCAACTCCAAACATCAGAATCCTCAAAAGTGCGAGTTCAAACTCTCAACTCGAGCTCTAATGTAAAGGGGACCCAAGATGTCATTGTGTACTATGTCGCAATATATAAATACTAGTTAGAGTTTTGAATAGGTGATACTACCAGGAAATAGCAGGTTTAAGCCGTGGATGTGTAAAGATCCATCTATTTTCTATAGCGCCCACCATAAGCTTGCCATGTGTGATGGAATCTAGGACAAAACTTGAGAGATCTTCTACCTCCTATAGCAAGCTATCCTTGATGTATGACATAGTAGTTAGCACCAATATATATTGCATGCACTGCAAAGTTTTATGATACTTTGTCCTTCATATTATCGAGTCACGGTATTCTATGAATGCAAATTCTCATAAGACTTCAAAGCACACTTATTCATTAGATAGGCCAATTTCACCAATTAATCACACTAACTGGAAATGGATACACAAATGTAGGAATGTCAACAAAGCCCTTTCCAACTAATGCACTATTTGTGTGCCAAGCCGTGTGCATTAGTTCCGGACTTTGAGATTTATAAAGACTTGAGAATTCCATAATCACTAGATGAGCAAGACTTGAGGAGCTTTGGGTAATTTACCAGCTATTGAAAACATATGGTAAAGAGGACAAAACCTAGGCATTAGAGACCTCCTAATGAAGTAGAATAAATTTCTATGAATTATAAGATTGAGTGAGGAATGATACCGAATGCTTGTGTGGCATATGTTGTGCCACAATGTGGTGGTTGGTTTGTGCTTCAAATCCTTGGGGACTGAAGCCACTATCACCCTTAGTGGAACTAGTATAGTGGAACTAAAATTCAGATAAATCTAGCCAGAAGATATGCCCAAAAATTGTAGTGTTGATGAGAGCATTGTTTTCTTGTCAATACATGAACATTGCAAAAAAAAGTTCTTTGGGAGTGGTAAATGAGACACATGATTTAAGAAGCAATGTGGTGGAAACACCACTTTAGATGTATATCAACCACATCTTAGGTTGATATTTGTAATTTCATCATAGAACCCATCAATAAACAACATGTATACAATTTCACTGTGTCCAAAATTCATACATTAATCTACATTTATTTAATATTTAGTTAATGGTTCTCTTTGGAAGATGAGAAGGTGCACAAATGCACATGTTCATTATTGTCATCATGTCCAAGAGCTCAACATTCTCAAATAGTGGCTTAAAATGGGAAAAAAATACATCAACATTCACAGGGTTTACGTGCCCAAACTAAATTGGATGTTCCAAACAAGGTCCCAAACTCTTTTAAGTCTCAAGAAAGTTGAATATTACACAATCTACCCTTGGAACGTACAAATACGAGATTGAGTAAGGATTGATGTGTGGCTTTTTGAACATTTTAAGTTAAACACTTGGCTAGATTTTCCTCTATGGTCTTCGAGGAGCTTTGTAGGGTGGAAGGGATGTCCGCATGCAGACGAGGCATGTCCACGGTGGCAACAAACTGAAGGATTCGGGAACAACCAAACGGGTCTAGTAACGCCTGTTTTTTTATGCCAGAGAAAGGGTGAACTAAACATCCTACTCTTTAATGTGGCCCGCACCTCAGATCATCGACCCACACTAATTGTCTTGCAATCACGAGGTGGCCAACTAGAGAAGGGTGGCAAATCACAACGACCACTCTAACTAACATCGCACACCGAATCTATCGTCACACTAAGTCGGATATTTCTAGTGTTGCCACCTTGTTCTCGTTCTCGTTCCCATTCCCAGACCCACCCTCACCAAACCCTCATCAAACACCCACTTCAGCCGTGACCCGAGCCGTCTCCTGAGCCGCAAAGTGGCGATTCATTTGTGCTTTGAAGGCTCGGGGATCGAAAACATTACCGCCCTCGTAGCTTAAAGGCTTTCGTTGGAAGAAGAAAAGCCAGAGAAAGGGTACACTAAACATCTTACTCTTTAATCCTACTCAGATCATCGACCCACACTAATTGTCTTGCAATCACCAGGTGGCCAACTAGAGAAGGGTGACAAATCACAAAGACCACTCTAACTAACATCGCACACCGAATCTATCGTCACACTAAGTCGGATTTTTCCCCTGCCACCACCTCATTCTCGTTCCCGTTCCCAGACCCACCCTCATCAAACCCTCATCAAACGGCCACTTCAGCCGTGACCCGAGCCGTCTCCTGAGCTGCAAATTGGCGATTCATTTCTGCTTTGAAGGCTCGGGGATTGAAAACGGTATCGCCCTCGTAGCTTAACGGCTTTCGTTGGAAGAAGAAAAGCCCAGACGGGGTGACGCCTTTAGGAAGAAGAGAGAGCCACACCCCCGTGTCCGCGCCCTCTTCAATGGTGACGGTTCCAAACGGGTTCATATCCGTCATCACGCCGCCCGGGTGCACGCTATTCACATGAATTTTGTGGCCCTCGGGCCGCTCCGAAACACGTTTACTGAGCAGCCGGGAGTAGGCGTTCAACAACACCTTGCTGATGGAGTAGGGGAACCCGAACTTGTCCGCCTCCTCCTCGCCCGCCTCAATGGCTGCGAAGAAGCTCCCGCAAACGCGGTCGATTTCGCTCTGCGTCAATGTCTCGGGGTCGCGCAGCTGCTCCCTCGCTTCTGGAATTTGGAGGTTCTGCGAGTTTCCGGCACGAGTGGAAGAGGATCATTCATCACGAAGAAATCAGTGTTATGATGATGATGATGATGATGATGGAGCTAATCTTTCAAACTTCCGAAGACTACACCGGTTATGGTGTTTCGTGCGTCATGTGCGTGATCGAGTCACAAACCCTATTCTGAGGCGTATGCTAGGTTGCATTGATGATTGACAACTTTGCGATATGAGTGTGACCTCATGACACTTGGCGTTCAAGTGCGTTTACTAATCTTTTCTGTTTGGTAGTGTTATGAGGTGCATGCCTATGTTACACTATGGTCGATAAGTTGACTAAAGTGCACACAAATGACACTTGTCATTAGTGTGCTCAAGAACAACTTCCTCTTCTTGCATACTAAAATGTAAACACATGGCACTTGCCATCAGTACGCGCGAGAAAATCTTCCCCCTTGCATACTCAAACGCAAGACTCTCATCTAAAGTATCCCAATGTCCTACCCTAAATGTCATAATGTAGATAATTTTTTCACTCAAAAAAGTATATCGTGTTCACGAATGGAATCGTATCGGCAATTCGTGGGCGTGACACTTCGAGACCTCTAGGCATCTAGTTATGGCCCTTTGCAAATAGTGCACGTGACACTAAATACCATAAACGATGCACCCGTTAAGCTGACATGCCTTAGATGGATACTCTTTTATCTCTGCAGTGCCCCACTTCTCGTAGGACACGAAACACGCAATAAATGCAAGATGATTGGCATATCCCAACTGTGCCCGTACCCATTTACCTCATAATTCTTGGAGCTCATGTGAATGTCTTATTCTTTATCAAAGTGAAGATTCTTGTGCTCATTGAATGGTCATATAGCGCCCCCCCCCCCCCCACCCACCCAAACACAATCATGTTGACTATTGAGCCCATAATCACTCGCATATTCTCAACACGCAGTCCAATCTCTTCTAAACACATGTCTATTTGGTGCCAGTTCTTAGATCCACACCGAAGCACCCACCACTCAAGCACAAGTGTTCGTAGGAGGTTGTTGTTGTGCTTGATCTTAGTGCGGATTGTGAAATGTGTACATGGATTTGGCATTGTGAGGTAAGTGGACGATAATTCTTATGCATTTGCTCGACATGATCTACCAGGTGTGATTTGATTTGAATACTTACAATGAGCTGGCCTACACGAGAACTGATAAAAACAATGCGAGCGCCTGCATCGGAGGGCTTGAACAATGGTAGCATCGCCTCTGTCATGCTTTTGGTGCCTATGTAGTTCACTTCCATATCCCTGATGGCGAGCTCCTTATCAAACTCAAAGTTCACAGTTCCGGCATTGTTCACCTGCCCACCCACATTACACAAAAACCATCTAGTTTTTTCAAGCACTGTCGATTGATCGAGCGATCGCTCTTTAACCCCTAAATGCAAGGGAGGTTAGCTAGCTAGAACTAAAGATCTGTATTTGGAAATATGGATTTAGAGACTCTATTTGGAGTTGACACACTGGAAAAAGGTTGCAAAGGGTGAATGGTAGACTACATTTAGAAGGTTGGAACAAGGGTCATTGTCATTTATCTTCACCAAATCGTTTAGATGCATATTCCTTCATAGAATGATAGAAATTTCAGATAAATCGAAGACACGTAAGCTTTACTCTAATTGATTGAGAATACATCTCTCACAAGAATATATATATAGTAAAAATGTTTATTTTAAAAATAAAATAAAATAAATTTTTCACTAACCTAGTTATTATCCTTGGTGTAATGGAGAAGGCGGATTCTTTCAAGCTCTTCAAGTGTCACCAATGTATAGATAGATAGATGGATGGATTTAGTGGGTTTGTTTGAGGTGGTATAGAATTTGAACAGTTCCAAGTGCTTTGAAAAACCCTTGCAACCACTTTTTGGCTACTTGTGGGCATTTCGGATGGACAAATTTGGATTCCCAAGGTACTTGCAATCATACCAACAAGTTTCATGGATGGGATCTCATTCTAAGGTAGAATCATGGGCCTAATTCCCACTAAAACCAATCATCATATATATATATATGAACAAAATGGACAACTACAGTTGTAGTCTTTCGTAGTAAAGGACAGAGCCTCACGGTTCTACCATTTTCTTGTTTGCATAGCAGTGTAAAGAATGCTAAAAGCTTGCAACACACGATAAGGCACATCCACCACCCTCACATATGAACGGTAGAGAAGCGGCGGTGGTGCCACTTACCAGGATGTCGAGACCGCCATAGCTGCGTTGTAGCCATTCCGCAAACTCCGCCACCGACTCGGGCCTTTGGATGTCCAATTTATGGAACACGACATTTGTGAACCCAAATTTGGAACGGAGGCCTTCCATGGCCGCGTGACCTAGGGTTTCGTTCCGGGCGGCCATCACCACCGTCAGGCCCTTGGAGGCCAGCTGCCTTACTGTTTCGAGGCCGATGCCCCGGTTGCCACCTGTCACGACCGCAATGGTTTCTAGAGACCACCACCTGCACCAAAAATAAATAATTAAATAATTAAAATCAACAGGGACAGTGTAGATTTAGGGCCACTTCACACACGAGACTGAGTGCCCGTGACCAGTACACTTCAAGCACTCTCATTGGTGGAAAAGGCCGGTCCCGGTTCAAGTTCGCTTCACACTACGCGTGAGGGACCAACGGAGTACGTGAATGCAAGGTGGATGTGAAGTCTACTTGAATTCCTACATGGCATCGAATGGATCGTGTTTCATGGTCACTTGGATTGTTTTCGAGAACCACCTCTTGGAGGTAGGCCTAACGCAAAGCCGGTGGGAGACCGTGGCACTCGGGACGCTCACAACCGTTGGTTTATTCTATTGTATCATGTGTGAGAAGCCGCATGAATAGAAATTTATTGAAATAGCATTTGGTCAAGGGCCTGGTCAGATATGGCTTCACGCTACACTTGAGGGTCCGTGACCACACTACATGATTTTGGAGGTGTCTTGGGACGGCCTTTGGACACTTCCTTTTGAGCTCTCATAATTTCATGGTCACAGCTCATGGCTCATGTGTGAAGTGGCCCTTATTCAACCCTCAATTTCACTTGCTACACTTGCTGATAAATGTCGTGGCATATTGAGATTGAATCTCTGCTATATATATATATATATATATCTGTGTGTGTGTGTGTGTGTGTGTGATGGAATCATGTCTGAAATCAAACTTTTTTGCAGGAAATTAGGGCCATGTGACAGCACCACCGTAGCCATGGAGCTGATCAAAACAGGTTCAGAGTTCACTAACTCCACAAGGAATCAAAATCACCCCGAAATCGGATGGCAAGGTGAAATGCAGGGCAGTAGGGAAAATGATGCGAGCTACATCAATGATGATGATGATGCTAATTAGCAAGGTTTCGAAAGCCACAAACATATGAACTGATGGCATGTCTATTACCTTGAACGATACAATTATCTCTCAGCTCTCGTTCATGAAATGCCGACCCAATACACAAATTTTCACATGCTATATATATATATAGCTTAATGGAAGGTTCCGTATTTCAATCATGTTGTATTTCAATCTGTGGCCTCAATCTGTGGACGATAGACTTACTGCAGCCCGGGACTCGAGTCCATATTTGTCGTTGTCTCTTGAGCTGAACAATCTGCTTGCCGACGTAAATTCAGCTTCTAATTAATCAGCGATTGATCAGCAGCAGTGCAACTCAAGAATGCCCACAACATGGAACCGAAACTGCTGGCAAAGAATCAGGTTCCTTCTCTCAAACTCCTCAGTACACTAGCTGATCACAAGCATCACAATACTACACTAGTACTGACATTCACAGCGTGCGTATATATACTCTGTGTAAGTTATATTTGGCTCCGCTAATATAATTGGTGTTGATCAGGGTAGGGTGGTAACAACACTAAGTATAATCAAACCCTAAATATCCTATTTAGTGTAGTGTTGATCGATCGATCCATCGATCCATCCTACCCTAACATCATAAAAACGTGGCCTCAATCTGTGAACGATAGACTTACTGCAGCCCGGGACTCGAGTCCATATTTGTTGTTGTCTCTTGAACTGAACAATCTCCTTGCCAACGTTCCAATTAATCAGCTATTGATCGGCAGCAGTGCGACTCAAGAATGCCCACGACATGGAACCGAAACTGCTGCCAAAGAATCAGGTTTCCTTCTCTCCAACTCCTCAGTACACTAGCTGATCACAAGCATCACGAGACTACACTGACATTCATGGCGTGTATATATACTCTGTGTGTATTTGGCTGCGCTAACTTAATAAATGCTTGCGAGAAGGCTTCTACGAAGATGCAGGCTGCACGTAGCTCTCCTGTGAGCTTCCTAGCTAGTTATCCAGCCTTTCCAAGAGGCGTCATTCGGGGCAGTGATTGGGTAGATTTTTGGGCATAATCGGTTGACATCCTAGTGTTTGCAAGTCCAACCAGTCACATGTTGACATCCTCAGGTTTTCCTTTATTAAATTGGGGTATATTCTATAGATTCCTCCAAAATGATCGGTAATTTGCCTGAAGTTTTGAACTTCAACCGGTTATTTCTCAAACTCAACCGGTTCATCTAGAACTAACCGCTGGTTCTCCCCGATCATTGGCCCACAGAAATTTTTTGGTTAGCTACTAACCCAATATTAAGAGTTATGGCTGAAAACGGCACTTGAAAAAAATGGGCTAGCCCAGCTACAACTAGATCGAGGATTGAAAAATATGGGCTAGCCCAACTACAGTTAGATTGAGGCCTAAAAAAATATGGGCTAGCCTAGCTAGCTAAAGATAGGTCAGGTAGCTCAATCGGCTCAAGCTAGATGAGGTAGCCAAGTTGCGTGGGAAAGCAACATTGCATTTAGACTTGTAACATATATGGCAATACATGTGAGGAGCTGCAAAGGGAGGATGATGACGGTTCGTTGGTAGAGAATGGCGAGCAACATGAATTAGACATCGACGACGCCGAGTGATTTTGATTGGTATGAAATATGATTGTATTGATGAAACGACGCCTCCTTGGAATCAACATATGAGCTAGTTGAGCTAGTTTTTTAAGTCAACTAGCCCAGCTATATGGCTAGATTGAGGCCTGAAAAATATGGGCTAGCCCAACTAGCTAATGAGTTGTAAAAGGTCTATATGCATGCTGACCGTGCATTTAACTCAAATTGTGCACTGGATTTTGGTCTGCAACAACTATAGTAAGGTAGAGGGTGCTTAAACCAACACTTTAAGCTATTGCACATACATATGGCTACATGGTTGATATTTATTTACTCATTTTTTATTTTTTATTTTTTTATATTAGCCTTGGTTTTAAACATAGGTATAAAAATTTTAAAAAAAATAGCCTCAATTAGACATTTGATGAATATTCAAAGTCAAAACCACTAGCTTCCTTAAACCAATATATAGGCCCCGTGTATGATGACCATGGATATGATGAGGACCCCCACCTTCATTGCCTAGAACCAACACAACAAAGTTGGGCACTAGACCCAAGCTAGATCAAAGACCAACTAGTAACAATACGCAAAGCCACATGGCCACCACCATGATCCCACCTAGTTCGCTTGCAAAACCATCACCTTGCATCTTGGGTACCAACCCCCTTTGTGCTTTGTGGGCCTACCTTCATGACTTTGTAAATAGAATGGCTATAACCCCTCCCCCCCCCCCCCCCTGCAGTGTATAGAATGGCTAGAATAGGCATTGACAAGCCACCCAAAACCCACCATGAACCAACATGAGATAGAGTGAAGCCCATTACCTACCCTATATGAAGGTAGTGGAGGTCGCTAGGAGGTGGCACCACTAATGGCACCTAAAAGTGTCACTCCGTGGGCCCATACACTCCTACACCATGGGGAAAGCTTCAAGGTAGTAGAGTGTTAGTGATTGGGAGGCGTTTATAGGTGTTGGTTTTGAGTGGGATGTTGGTTTTAGCACCCTCTACATCAGAGGCCAGTGCCCAAGAAGTTTTTGAGCATAGTCGGTCAAGATCCTAGTGATTCTAAATCTAGTCGTTTACATGTTGACATCTTCTGGTTTTGATTTATTCATTTGAGGTATATTCCATAGATTCCTCTTAAATGATTGGTAATTCTCATGTAGTCTCCAACTTCAACCGGTTGTTTCTCAACGTCAACTGGTGCATCTGTAAGTAACCGTTGGTTCTTCCTGGACATAGGTAGAGGCACCCATAACCGATCACTTGGGAGATTTTGTGCCAAATTTGTAGAAGTGTAAGGTGGTGGAAATTTTCCCTATGTAGGAAGATACAAATTGGGAGAACTACACAATATTTTTTTATTTTTTTATTTTTTTTTAAATTCCTTATATTGAAATTATTGTGAATGTTTGAAGCCAAAAGTTCGTCTGAACATATTATAAGTGTCAAGAGTTTTCCATAGCCACTCATTTGAACCGCTCATTCCTCGTCAATTTAGAACTCAAAACTAGGACAAGTGTGATGCCACTATTGGCTCTAGCTTGATCAAAATTCAATCCTAGCCTAATCGAAATTTCCAGGTACCTATAGCTTGTTGATGGGATACTGATTGGGAAGAGGTGCCTCTACTATACATTGATTATCCCAATTAGTGTGTGTTACTAATTATAGTTACACTGTGCAATAACGTCTTACTCGGGAGTTTATTTTTTACTAACAAAAGTTCAATAGGTTGTTCGGACACTATAGAACATTAATGACTTTGATTGGTAAAAAATTACATTCTCATCAAATGAGTATAGCACTATGTAACTCCGAATAGTAACATGCACTAATCGGGATATTCAAAGTACACTAAATAGTCCTACTAGTGTGGGCGGAAAATTAGCGAGGGTTGCACTACTTTTGTAGTTGAAAGGTGGAATTAACATGGATCCAAGAACCCCAGTCTTACCCTAAGTCTTTATGAAGATGTCTGACCAACCCATTGAATATTAGTTGTACAACAAAATATAAGTAGCACAAAATATAATAATCACCCACATCCATTTTCTAGATAAACATTTGATGTGGCCCATTTTAATCTTAATGCTACTAGAAATTCTAGGAAATTAATGCACCCCACTTTATCTCATTGTGAGAATTAGCATGACTATCAAGAAAATTACTATGGCACATAATAATAAGAATGTTTAGTGTACAATGGTAGGTAGGGTAGAAACATGCCCCATACAAATTTGCTGGGAATTTGTTCTACATGAGTTTGCAATTTAGAGGGCATTTTGGCTAGAAATTATAAATAATGAATAATAAAAAAATAAATGTTAAAAAAATTTAAGTTTCAAAAATAAAACGATTTATATTATGTTCCTATGAGTCTTCAGCTTTCTCCATAGTTCATTGGATTATCTTATAGGTGTGGGCCACAACGATTCTCTAGAATCCATGTAAATTTTTAATCCACGCCAAATCTATGTATATGCTAAAATAAGTTTGGGTCACTTTAAATGTTCTTCTACAACTTGTTTATCTCCTTGAACTATTACTCCAAGATGTTGGTCAAAACTCTCCATGAAGACTTCGTAGAAGACGCGGGGTCTTTACCCCACCCTTCGACTACAGAATTAGTGTGGCCCAAGCACGGGTAGATCACTTAGTGCATTTTAAAAACGACGTGCGGCATAATATAGAGTGGATTAAAATCATTTGAAATAAAAATTATAAAGGAATTCCAAATAATGAAGGGGCCATTAAATGTAGACAATCCCATTATAAGTAAGTTAGATGGACATAAAACGCGGGCCATTATTTTTTTGTAAAATTAATATAGGGGCTGAAGATAAGGATCCTAGAAGGTATGTTTAGTATGGTATGTAAATGGGTTTAGGACTCACGGGGATGGATGATAATTGGGATTTTCGTCTGTCCAAAATTACTTAAAAGGAATATAGAGTACAAAAAATTGCAGTGACTTGGACAATATAAGTAATGAAAGGGTGCAAAAAAATGGGCCATTTTTTAAATTTAAGTAATTATAGGGAGGCTTTAATTCAGCCCTTGAAGGTAAATAGCCCCCCCAAAAAAAACCCCAGCCGCACGTGGTGCACAAAAATGCCTTAGAGTGATCTACCCGTGGGCCCAAGTTGCTTATTTCCACATTGATTTCCCAAAGGATACAAGCTTCAAATAATTTGGCACACATGAGGGGCGTTTCCATATATTACAATATCATAATAGTCATACAAGCTTCGAAAGAAAATTCCACATAATAGGATTATTTCTTTAGTGTACAATTGATACTTCTAAATGTTCTCCCTAAATTCCGTCACAGAAGAGACCCGTTATATGACCATTATTTTGGGTGGGGGATTTGCAACGTCTACGTAAGCTCATCTAGTAACAAATTCTGGATGACTTCATCGGGTGGGTGGGTGGGATGGGGCTTGTTCTAGAAGGTGGGTTGTAAGTTGGTTGGTAGGTCCTCCTTGTCCCTTCTTGACTAATTTCAAAGAAAAGAGGATAGCATGTGCACATGATGATCTTGAATTGTTATTCTCCAAATTATTGAGGTGGAGTGGGTAAGAGGGTGTGCATGATGTGGCTTTGGATCATTCTTGTTAAATTGGGCAATCAATTAGCAATGCTTATCATTGTTAATCCACCTCATTTATTGGATTGCTCATATCTTTGGAACTCTATTACATTTGAGATGTTGAAAATTGCCCACACATTTTCAAGCACAAAATTATGATCTTTATTACAACAATCTAAGCACTTACATTGAAATCATAATTTATTTATTTTTTAAAGTAAACATTAAAACTTTTAAAATGCCATGTGAAGTATATTAATATGGAATTGTTGAATCAGATTCCACTAGTTAAGCAAATTCAAATGCCTTGGTTACCGTATCATTCAAGAGTTGGTGTTTCCCACAATGTGTTCCAACATGTGGTGGAGTTGTCAATTCTTTTCTTTTCTTTTCTATGAGACTAAGAGAGGTTCGAGATCGAAAGAGATGTATATCAAAGAGAAAGTTGAGAGGTTAAGAAAAATCCAATATCGATTCAAAGTTTAGAAACTAAGAAATGAGAGCTAAAGATAAAGAGAGATCCGATAATGAAACAAAACTAAGAGACTATGAGTTATTTAAAAATGGTTCTAAACTAATAGATCGAGAGAGATCATTGAGCTTTAAAAACTAATTGCAAAAGCTTCAAGAGCACAAATAAAGGATCACAACCATCAAGAACACAAACCAAAAATTCCTCAAAGCATAATCAAATAGCCACAAAGAACTCTAACACACAAACCAAGAGTTACAAACAAATATTCTACAAGCCGAAAGCCACAACTACCAAGAGGATAAACAAAAGAGGAAGAGCAATGTCACAAAGACCCTTAATGAAGTTCCTTGTGTGGATGGGTGGAACCGGAAGTGCTCGTGGCCACCTTTATTGAGACTTGAAGCATGTTAGTTGTGGATAACTAAACATATAGACACAAAGTCAACTATCTATTAGTCTGGATATCAATCATGATAAAAAAAATTAGAACCCTTAGACAAGGGTCCGTCTTACACCAAGTGATATTCTTAAAACCACATAAGTAGATTCTATTTCACAAAGATGAAAGTCCGTCGCCTCGGACTTCCACAAAGGAAGACATAAATGTTGCAAAACCCAAGTTATTGTTTTATAATATGCAAAAATATCTCTCCTATATGTGTTTGTAGGAATCTACACACCAGCCTCTTCTCAAGCTCAAACAAAACTAAGGGTCTATGAGAAGACATATTTGTTCAATAGACTCGCCACATGTCATGATCACATTGGTTGGGACCAATAAGAGTATTGCATGGGCATTTACAACATCTCAGCACTCAAACTGCACAATGTTTCAAAATGGATTTTCCCACTAACATGTTTGATGGAAGTATTCGGACATGCCTCGTATGTGGATGCCAAGACGTTGTGACAATAAGATTCATTCTTAAAATTTGCTTCTCCTACCATTGGGACAAGGCTAGTCCAAGAATTCAAGCATGCATTGTAATATAGGAGTAATGGAGATGGGTCTTCAATGGTTGCTTTTCCAACTAACCCACTTCTGGAATATGAAACACACGATTAGTAACATGGCTAGCAAATCCAAGTCAAAACCATAGCCACTTTCCTCAGAATATTCAGAGCTCTAATGAGAGACTTATTCATTCTTGAAGTGAAGATTCTTGTGCTCATTGAATGGTCATAAATTTCTCATTAGATGTCCAATTATGTTGGCTATTGACCCTAGAATAGTTATCACAATTTGAGCATGCAACCCAATCTCTTTCAGATACATAGCTTTTGAGTTCCCGTTCTTGGAGCTACCCAAAAATACATACCAGTCAATATAGGTGTCGTAACAAGAAAAGTAACTAAAGAAGAGAAACAGGCAATTAAAAACTCCCAAGTAGCACTGTGAGTTTTCCTACAGTACGCTGATTAGTCCTATTAATGTGGATGAAAAATTAGCATGAAAATAATTAGCATAAGCCACACTAATTTTCTAGTCAAGGTGAAATTAACATGGGTCTAAGACCCTGGATCTTCCCGTAAGTCTTTATAAAGACTTCAGATCAACACCTTACATTTTTTATGATAATTAAATAAATAAAGAAATCACCTTGAATCGAAGTAGCACCAAACCAAATAATTGCCACATTAATTCTATAGAAAAACAATGACTGTGGCCCGAGCTTATTTTCTACTAGAAATTTAGCATGGGTTGAAAATTAATTCTCATAATGAGAATTAGCATGGGCTCTAGAAAATTAATAAGCACCTAGTGTAGTTCCGAAAAGACCAAGGAAGAACCAAAAGGTGCATAAACTTCAGCATCTGAGTATCTCCTAAAGCAACTAATTGCTTAAACCAGAAACATTAATGCATGCCACGCTTGCAACAAAGTCAAGTCGAATTCCTATCAAAAACTCCCACACAAACTCTGCCATTTACACTTGAGAATGTTTCGTAGAGTGAATGCCTAGTACCAACAGGTGCAGAAACTGGAGATGGGACTATGATGACTGACAAAATTGAAATGGAATGTCGATTTCTAAAATAGATGTATCTAGAACATCATCCCGTGTGTAGAATAAAGGCTTCTGTGACAAAAACTTGTCGAGCCTTTGGGTTAGACATCGAGATGACGATAGCCTGCAAGAGCACATCCAACTAGAACATTATGAAATGCAGAACAAGAAATAACAGAATAAATAAATAAATCAACCAAATGACTACCATCCACTCTATAAAAAAATTCACCATCCACTTCAGCAAGATGCTGACAATAAATGACAAATTCATTCACCACAGTAATGATAAAATGGGCACAAAAATTAACCTAAGTTGTTTTGAATACCATAATCTGCATGAATTATACAAGAATACATCTATTAAATTGTTGAAGTATAACAGTCTCCACTTTATGTAACTGGTCTGAAGTAGAAGAATTCCTAACATTAAAATAAGACAATACCATCAACACAAAGATGAGTCTCATACCTTACTAAAGTTGCACAAACTTGCCCTCGTTCAGCTTTGTGAAAGTGAGATGCCAAATGTTTGGAAGCCAACAGCATCAGATTCATGACACAAGAGAACAACATCCCATTTGTGATTAAGACAAGACACGCCGCACCATGAAACCATAAATAACTAGAATTAACAAGAACAGAAGTCACATGAAATCCTCCTCCAACTCTGCCAAACTTTTCCCTTTAGCAGCAATGTCCTTGTTAGATGTCATCTTTTCTTGAACCATGAGCCTGTTGTAGCTCCGTATCTCTGTTTGTTTCTCCTTCTCCAGACGTTCCAGTTCTTCGCGCCGCTTCTGCAGCTCAATAAAATTATCCAAGTTAATCATGGCTGCCAAATCTGTGTCATACTGGAGTGATGATATCTGCCTTCAAATGAGCTTATTTTGCTATAAATTTTAAAAAAAATTAAAAAAACTTCTATGAGGTGATTGTAGGACTTAACCCTAGACCATAGAACTGGCACTCTTTCTGTCGTTGGACAGTCAAGTTCTCAAAACAGGCATTTCAAACTACGACCAAACCAATCTAAGAAAGTACAAAAAGGACCAACAAACAATCCACTGTGACCTTATTTTGACGAACTTCAGTTTAATTGAGCAAGAACCATGTAGTACCTTTTCCTTTGTATGTTGTTTACGCTCTGCTCTCTCTGCAGCATTATAGGCCTCCCTTTCAGCTGCACCAAAAAGGAACTGACAATATGATCAACATATGCGAAAGAGTATGGTATCATTGACATCAGCTAAACAAACTCACACATACATGAAGCTTGAGCTTCTAAATGCAGGACCTCACATAAAGCATAACAAGAAACCCAAATCAAAATGCCAAAAGAGACTGAATCTTAGAGAAGACTTTTGCTCAGCTGTGATGAAAAGATCAATTTCCTTCAGAAGCAAGACACAGGTGACTGAACCTTTCAAATCTGGTGTCTGCTCTGTTTTGGTCTTGTTCAGACGATTCACAATCTCATTTTTGCGTGTCTCCACACGAACAGTCCGCACCTGCAAAACAGTAATCACTTCAGTAGGAATTCACATGTATAATGGGAATTCTATCCCAAGACGAAAGCTACAGGCCTTCTTTTTTTAAGGGTCAACCAGAATGGGGCCACAACAACAGGATCCAAAATCCTTACAAGCTTGGGGTTGTGAAAGCCAACTTGGCCAACATCCATGCTTTGAGTCTTCCTCAAGTTGTACCAAGGAGTGTAAACAACATCCAGGTTGTTGAGTTTGTTGCCTACAGAAACATCCCACCTACACTTCCATCAGCTTCACTCTCATTGTCCCAGAAGACTCTTGTCAACAAAGTCCTCTCAAGATAAGCTTCATGAAAATCAATGTGTTTTCACAATTTTTGCAAAGCCATCACCACAAACCTTGGATAGAGTTGGCTTTAACAAGCTGAGCACAATCTTCAAGAAGCTCTGGGGTGATCATATCCATAGTCTGGAATCTGTGCATTCTCAGGTACACATGAGCTGATGACAGCTTGTCCACATGAAACCTGAAAAAGGGCATCCCATCAGATGTTTAGAACATGATAAACAATTACAAACTTCTAATTCTGGAATAAGGCAGACCAGTGTTAATCCAACATAGCAATAATGTGAACATGTCTATTTGAGTGGTGAGTGGTTAGGTTTGGATAAAAGAAGGGAAACCAAAAAGGTATCATGTGCTGAAAAGAGATTGGACTACTTGCTCATCATAACATGTTAACCATTCTAGGCTCATCAACAGTCAATATAATTGGAAGGACCTACATGACCATTAAATGTGCACAAGAATCTTCACTCTGATAATCAATAAGATAATCATATGAGCTCCAAAAATGAGGCAAATGGCTATGGGCACAATTTGGATTTGCTAATCATCTTGCAATCATTGCATGTTTCATATGCTACGAGAAGTGGGTGCAGAGAGAAAGTGTCCAAATAACACACGTCCACCTTACTATCACAAACTTCGAATGATTCTGGATGAGAAGGACAATCCGGCATCAATTACTGTCAAGAGAAACAAGGACCTCCTTCAAAACTCCTCTGGGTTTTTTGCCACAATACCCGTGTGCACCACGAATACACATAGAAATTTGCAAACACAGCATTGCCAATCAATTTTGCAGCTGGATCTTCACTATTCAAACATTTTAAAAATATCGATACCAAAAGCACACAGAATGCTTCATACTCTAGGACCTATATCGTTGACCTGCAACTCACAAGAAATGTGAACATGCTTAAAATTCACATCCAAATGGACATAAATTGCCATGCCTGTAATCTTTCATCTACTCGATCATTGAACGAAAACCAAATTGTAGCCGAGCAATTCATTGCAGTTTCATCTTGGTACCTTCTTTGTGAATTCGGGTTAACTTCACCCAAATTTCAAAAAGAGGCAACTAAGATGAGACCGCAGTTTTAGGTTATCCAACACGTATCACCATACGTCCAGGGAGCTCTTAGACATGGAAAACAACTACACCGCCGTCCAAGACTACCCACTAGTGTTTTTTGCGAAGGAGAAGTATCGCCCAGAAATTCCATGTCCATACACATGCGGTGGTTTACTCCATGTCCATCCATACACAGGCCAATCCGACACATCATTAAGCCTTCAACAAACCGACAACCCTGAGCTTCGGCTAACGCCAGAGAAAGGAGGCACCACGAATTTGCAGAGAACAGGACGTTTAATCTCTCGAACCTAAACCTTATCCGGCAGAGGGAATAACAAAATTATTCGGGGGGTCAAGATGACAAATTCACAAGTATGAAAGCCTTATTCTATAATCCGACAAAAGGAAGGCAAAGGAAGACAAGCTTAATAGCACATCAATTGAACCCTAAACCACACAAAACTCTCATACAATAAACCGGAGGGCATCATCATCTCCCAAACTGAAAACAAAGACATCCCAAACTTACCAAATATCTTCCGGCAGGCCATACTTGATGAGGTCCTCATTCTCGTGCTTGTCGAGGCCCATGTAAATCACATAGTCCCCGACTTCAGGCCGTGCTTTGAAGTAGTACACCATCTTAACCCCCTTTCTCCCCTCTCAAACCCTTTCACAGTGCACCAAACTCTAAATTACAAAGGGCTTTCCGAAGCTCCCTGTGTGACGAGTGCTCAATTTGCCATACTTCTCTGTCTCACACCGATGATACTGCACTAAGGGCCCGGAATTGAGAGCAGAGATGGCGAGGTAGGACAGAGGAGGGAGAGGCCCGACTGAAGGCGCCCTTAACCACTGTGTGTATGCGTATTGTGTTTTGTGTGATGCGAAACCCTAATCCCTAATTTTGATGATCCCGATCATCATTTAGCAAGTCTATGTGACCCCACATGTTTATTTTATTTAGTGGGTAAGTTCACATGGCCCCCACAGCTCCTGAGAATAAGTCTCCTTGTATAAGTACTTATTAGGTACCTGCCAAGTGAGTTGGTTCTCCAGATTTTCATGTTTTTGTCTGCATTAGGCGGATAGGTATCTGATTTGGTACTACACAATCTCACCTAATAGCCACTACTGCAAGTATTAGTTTCCTTTCCACTGGATGGAAAAAAGAAAAAAAAATTATCGTTACTAAGTAGCGCAGTCTACAGTGGTTACTGTGTTACTACAAGCCTATATTCAGTAAAGTAACATAATTTATTTTCGAGTTCAACCATTTCAGAGTAAAGCTGTGAAGTTAAAGAACAGGTTTGATCAAATGTTTGATTCTCCGATACGCAATTGAGCAGATGATTGAGAACGTATCATATGCAGATGAAGTTGAGCATCAACTGTCCCATAAACTTAGTCATGCACAGAAATTCACAGAATTCGTGAATTTGATGTAATATAGAAGGTATTGTGTTTTCACTCATGCCAAAGTAATATTATGTTTCTGAGTGCTATAAGTAGACCTCCAACTCCAAGTATTTAACTTCATCTCTAACTGTGGATGAAAATAGCTTTACTATCAATACTAAGTAGAGTACGTAATTTTACAGTGCTCACAAGGTACACAGTAAAACATTGTTAGTTTTCTGAGTTTTGAACGTTCAAAGTTAAACCTGTGTGGTTAAACAACAGGATTGATCATGTTTGATTCATGGGTATGTAAGTATCCTGTCCAATACAGTAGGTATGTCGGGAACTACATAAATAGTGAATTTGATGTAGTATGGACAGTGCCATGTTTCCACTCATATTAAAATATCATCATGTTTGTGAGTGCTATAAGTAGGGGTCAAACTCTATGCCATCTGTTCACCAACATGCAGAAAGCAGACAAACATTATGTATCACCACTCGCTGGTATGACACTCTGTTGGAGTGGACTGATTGACCCGCTTAGAACTCGTGAGTTGTGACATGTGGTGAAGTGTCATACAGTCCAGACGGTACAGTAAGTGGCTTATTATATTGGCGTTTCTCCAGTATTACTACATTGTAAACAGAATCCTCTGAAACAGCACTGAAACATGCACTCCCCTCCAAGCTTAACCACCATGCTTGCACTGGAGACAGCTGTGTGCTCCCAGACCTAGATAATTGGCATGTTATCTAGCCAGCGATTTCTTAATAGGTGCACTCATCTTATATTCCAAACCCTCGCTCCATTGACTTTAGTCCTCAACATATTTGGTTGAGCCAGATGAGAATCACTTCATAATCCTCAATATGTATGTGCTACCATTTCCAGCTGTGTACTACCGAAGCTACTGGAAGAGGCCAAGGTAGTGGGCAATATGTACTGATGCATTGATGACCTGCTAATTTCAGCTCTTGTAACTAATATTGCTACATTAACTTGATTAATTCATCTATGATCAAAATACTTTTCAATATTTGCAAGCAAACTATATCAATAGAATCAATGTATGCTCAATGAGGTTCGGAATGTAGTGCTGCCAACCACATCAGGTCCTCACACGTACATACAATCAACCAGTTTATTTGATAAGATGTGAGGCCCATATTTTTGAGCAATACAAAATCTTCGATTAGGTAGACACTGTCCCATATGTGATTTGTTCTCATGTAGGGATGAGAGAAGAACTACTTTTTTATTTAAATTTTAAAAATCAATTTGTTGATTCAAAAAACACATTAAATAACCTGAACCCAATCTGTAAACAACAATGCCATCAATGCAGGCAGTGAGCAAGCCACATACCATGGCAAGTGGCAACTGATACCACCTTGGGAGCGTCATTTATTCAAAATCAAATTGCAAAGTCTGTTTTGTAACAATTTTTACAAAACAGATAAATGTTCTCAATGCTTGAAGGTATCCATGTCAACAGTTTGGTTATTCATGAAAACTTTCCCACTTGTCGACCATCTCATAATTTGAGCAGAACTAATCAAGACCTCACTCAAAGGGCGAGGTCAAGAATGTTTCAGATACACAAGATGCATAACTTAGTTGACACCCACAGATCGAGGAGAAGGGCTTACAGCGCTCAATGAGCTCTCAAACCGCAACTCCGACCCACAACACAAAGCCTCAGATGAGAGTGCAAGTCTCTTCTGCTCACTCTTTAACAAGACCTCAACATTAGGGTTCTCCAACAATGTTGAAACAGGTTCATGTTGCGTAGAAGTCAAGTTGATTGTCGGGGATGAGGTGTCAACAAATGCATGTGACATAGGTGCAACAGGTACAGCATCCTTAGGCATCAGCAACTGACCAGCTTCAAGAGGGGCAGCAGCCCTCAAATTTGCTAGTCGAATCTTCTCAGCTCGAGCTCCAACTGCTTGACCAAGAACGGCAGATCCAATTGTGAAGGCGATTGCGTACTTGGGCATCACTACAGCTTTCCTCAACATTGCAATAAATGGAATGGTAGCATGGACTGCCAAGAACCATTGGGGGGAGAACTTCTTTGTGTGCTCTCGCCAAACACCCAATGGCACATTCAAAGCCATTCCTAATAACCCAATTGCAAGTACTTTTGTAGGCAAAGCTTGAGGCCTGAGTGCTTTAACTGCAGAAGTCTTGGCCAGCGCAGCTCGTGCAGCAACTATAGCAGGTGGGCACCTATACTTCATCCCAGATGGTAATTTCATCATCTTTGACACAAGTGGAAGTACCCCACTCACTGCTCTAAAAGACTTTGCAATTGGACATTGACCTGTGGCGAGCCATTCACTACCCATGGCTTCATGAGACGCCTGTAGACAACAGAAAATCAAACATGGCGTCAGGAAAAGTAAACACTTCAGCCTACAACGCACTACACAGACAGATTGAAGCAGGCCCACATACTACTAGAGCTTATCTTTGGTAACCAAAGGTGACACAGTATTCAAATAAGAAACTACTTGACCCCCCTACAGAATTGCTCTAACAAGTAGATAGGAACACAAATGGAACCAAGGACAGTTCCATGTTAGCACCACCTATGCAGTGCCAACAAACACATCTAAAATGCACTCCATATTTGCTAGCCATATGTACATTGATTTATTTCTGCCTAATCCACCAAAGAATAGGTGACACAAATCTACAAAAATGTCTGATACGCACTTGAAAACTGTCACCAACGGAATTCGGTGTTTGCAAACAGCAGATTCCCTGACATTCTGTCCAGGACATCATGCACATCAACAAGACGATTGGCAAATTTTAAAAACTTACATTAGTGTTAACCTCAGGCTTCGACTTCTCTCCAGGTTGAGGTTCTTTCTTGGGCTGCTGCTTGCCTGGCTTCTTTGAGTTATGCTTGGCCATGAATCCATCAAATCCAAATGGTCCAGCAGGCCCAAAGGGTGACAAGCTGATTGCAGCAGCTGAAGCTGACAAAGGGTGAAAACTAAGATTAGGGACCTCAGAAGTCTCCTTAGCTAGCAAAGAGCTCTGAGTCTCTGTGGCTCGTGCCAATGGTACTACACCATCCTTTCCATGAAAAAGACGAAATGAGGTTTCAAATCCTGGGCCGTCCTCAAAGATAGGGCCACGGCCAGCTCTTGTCTGCATGCATCAGAGGAGCACATGTCAGTAGGTGAATCCTCCACAACCGCAAAGCTCAACAACAAGTCCTACGAGTATCATTTATGTTGACGGCATTACCAGTAGATGGGCTCGTACCCAGAAACTCTAGAGCGAATTCTACCCCCTCCATGCTGTCACAATCTTAGAACAAGGGCAATTCGGCCCTACTGTAGATTAACCAGCAGGAGTCTTGACATGTAGAAACATCAACGAAGTCAGGTTGTATATCACATACATTCGAGCAAGATCAGGATCGAGACTACCAAGGCGGATGTAGATAGAAAGATTGGTTTAACACGGTCCACATTTTAGTCCAACCCATACAACCCCATGCTCCATACTGAGCTCTTTCTCTCACAGGCTTCTTTCTGTGTGTGCAGCTGATGGAGAGCAAATATTTAAAAGAGGTAAAGGCAACGGAGGGTTTCCAATCAAGCACTTATAGGAATGCTAAAGGGAGATTCGGCCGTATTAAAGATTGAGTAACAGGTTTTTTGACATCGAGAAGTATCAACGACGTCGGAGTGCATATCACATATATTCAGGCAAGACCAGGATCGACACTACCAAGGCAAATGCAGATGAAAATATTCGGTCTAACATGCTCGGCATTTTGGTCCGACCAATACAGCCCCATGCTCCATAATATAAGCTTCTTTTCTTAATGTGCAGCTGTTGGCCAGCAAACATCCAAAAGAGGTAAAGACAAGGGAGGGGGTTTCCAATCAAGCACTCACAGGAGCAGGCACCGGAAACTTGAGGTTCGAGAACGAGAAGCTCGTTGTGACACCGATGTTCCGCAGAAACGGGCACATCTCCACCCCCTCTGTAATCTTATCATCACACGCTGCATCCCAACTCATTCTCCTCATCCCGAACGCCATCTCACAACACACAGAACAACACTCTCTTCCCCTTACTTAGGGTCTTCGATCTTACTTCCCAACCGTCCACAAACGCAACCACTCCCAATGTGCGAGCCTTTACCCTCCACTTGCACAAGCTTAAACGGAAAACTCCACGAATTCAACCTTGCTGAAATCGAAGCAGATTGCCGAAATTTCGGACTTCCACCATAGCCAGAGTTTCTGCGAAGCTTTGAAACTAAACGTAAGCCAAATGTGCCGGAGACAACCTAACCTTAACCCTGCTATAGGGGTTTTCAGCCTTGCAATCGAAGTAGGAAATGGAAATTGTGGATTTCTAAGTCACCACAGCACCAAAGAAGCTCCCGTAAGGCTGTGGAACGGAAGTAAACATGCAAGGAAGGGAAGAATAAGCGATGGCGCGGACGCCTGACGCTCTTCCACGCAGCAGGGGCAGCGATCGAGGGAGGAGGGCTCCAGGGTTCCTTCCGACTTCTCCTTCGTCGTCGCCTCGCTGCTTTCGCTGTGGTCAGCCTTGGTAGGCAGGCATGTTTTCCGGAGTATAAAGTCTGGACCCAGAGAGTCCTCGCTTTACCCACCAGATTATGGTACTTACTCGGGGACCGCGCGTATACACATCGCTGCGGTTCGGGTCCCCGTCCGCAGGTTAAAGCCCCGATCTACTAGATGGCGACTTTACACCGTGGATAAATCCAGTAACCGCGGAAATTTTGCGTTTAGCAGGCTCTGTAAGACAAGGGAGTGGTTCTAAGACGAAAGCTTTGTGCTACAGGTAATAAAGAGTGAGCTCCAGGCCCCTGTTATCCGAAGGGTAAAGGCTAAATCCATAGGATCCTCGCTTTATCCACCGGACAGAGTGAGTACCCGGTGACCGCGCAGAAACAATTTCCCGCGGTCGGAGTCTGCGTCCACTGGTTAGGGCAAAGATCTAGCAGACAATAAGTCTATCCTTTGGATTTAACCCAGTAACCACGCGGTCTCCATGTTCGCGGCTTTCATAAGAAATGGGAAGTGATACTGGGACAAACGTTTTACCCTTCGGGTAAAGAGTGAATACATGGGGTAATTGCAGTACCCGGGAGATGATGCTGCAGGTGTATATAATAGTGGGTCGTGTTGAGAGCACGTGGAGCAGGGTGAGTCAGGCACACACAACACACATGGTTATTGATTTTGGTTCCTTTCATTGGCCTTTGGTTCACTTTATTGAAACCCTTAACCTATTCAAATGGGGATTGGTGACCTAAAAGTGATTGGCTTCCTATGATGGTTCATCTATTTGCTCTATATATGTAGAGTAGAGTTAACCATAAAGTATGGGGATGAATTGGGGTCGAAATGCCTTATTGGGCACTTGTTTGAGTGTAACAGGACAGTCTTGGAGGATTTCTTTGAGTTTGAGGCATCGAGATGTTTTAATTCTACATGTCTAAGAATATTCTCATTGTTTTTGTGACCTATGTGTACATGCATCTCTTTGCTCCTTACGCCACTTATGTACTCCCCAAATAGATATAAACCTCAAGAAAAAAAACTCGATTCTCTTTTCAAAGTTTTGTTGCCCCAAAATAGACCAAAACAACTTCGCTCTGTGGCTTTATTTTTAAGTCACTTACACACGTGTTGGAAGTGGCAAATATGGAAAATTCCTTCCAAAAACTTAAGTTCGTCCCCACTTTTGGTGGCTTTACAGCTACCTCTAGTATGTATCAAATATTTATCTATTTGATATAGGGTTTTCTAACCAAACATTTAAAACCCCCGCTTGTTGTTTCACCTATCCAAAATAATTGTTTATGAAGAGAGTGTCTAGATTCTTTGTATGATAAAGTTCTCAACCTTAAACATGTTGTGGGACTTGCAACTTTAGTTGACCAACTCAAATTCAAGTTGTTTATGCATGCTATGTAGATACATAGGTGTTCAACTCATGGTAGATTGTTGAAAGGGGATGCTTCTAAACCCTTTATTGCAAAAGGGTGCATTATGATAAGCTTGGAACTTTCATACCACCCTTGATGTTGAGGGCGATTCACACCCACTATCTCATCACCATTTTCTATGATTGCTCATTTGTATTTAGAAACCTACTCCATTATGAAAATATGCACAAAAATATTGATTTACTTGTTTACCAAAATTAGAGAATATCCAATGGTCATAAAGTTTAAGTTCTCAAAATGCAACAGCTACTAAAATTCGTGGTATTTATGAATTTGGATAACAAGATGGACGAGGAGTTCAATACAAATAAATTAATTTTATACACACGTATGTGGGATTTTGAAGTTCCAAAATTTGGAGTTCTTATTATGCTTACTCAAGAGGTGGTCAAGGTTCATTGATTGGACAATTCGAGTCTCTCGTAATGATCTTGAATGCCAATTTTGCAAACATTTTTTTGGGTTAGGGTGTTGCTTACATTACTAAAGATTGTTGAAGGTGGAGCATTAGGTTGCTCGTAGTCATAGAAACGTAATACTAGAAGTAATAAGGTTGTAATAAGCCTACAATGTTGGTCTATAGTGGGAGAGGAGTTATCCCATATTCTTTGTATCAACCAAGGTGACCATGGGCAATAAAGGGCAAGGCAAGGGGTGGAGACCATCTCACTCCACGCATTGTTCATATGCCTTTGTGTGTGTGTAACTTGCTTGTGCAATCTCATCTCTATTCCTATTGAGTTCCAATAAATATGGTTGGTCCTTGCGATGGGCAACACCCATGGGCATATAGAATTGCTTCTCCTTCAAATTATAGAACCTTCTACAAGCTTCAGAGAAAGATTTAAAATATTTTTCTCCTTGAAATTATAATGAAATCGAGCAAGACTTGCACCTATTTGTTCTTGAAACATCGAATAATATTTATGCCAAATGGGCCACCCTGATGAAGACAAGAAGTGGCTTCACATTGGATCCTATTTTTGAAGGAGGCCCCACAGGGTTCCCTATGAGGAGAGAGGGTTAAATGATTAGTGCATTTCATGAAAACGTTGCTCATTTTAAAGGTTCAAACCAATGTTGGTCTGGTATAAAGTTGAAAGCATGGTATCAATAAATCAACATCAATAGTGGTATCAAAGAACCTACCCATGGGTATCAAAACTGTAATACCGCTCAAATATTGGCATTTCGTGGGTATGTCAAGTTGAGAATTTTTTTGTACACCCAAGTTATTGGTTGGGATCAATACCATTCTAAACCATATTGATAGCAGGGCATTTTGCCTAGGTATGAAGGTTCTTGCATGGTAAATAGACCAAATGGCATTGAAAACAAAAAAAAATCTCAAATACCCATACCCTATCGGTATCAAAAATATGTGAAATCCTCATTATAGATAACCAAATGGTGTGTTTTAAAGACGATACTAGTCCAACACTAGTCCATACATAGTCTTGAACTGATCCTTCACAACATGTGAGCCCAATTTGCTATGAAATCGGTCCATCTCAAAAGTTTCAGACCAACATGTAGAGTATGATATTAAGGGCTAGTTCACATGGGGTCCCGTGTGGAATGGTGAGTCCCAACTTCCATGCTCTCAACAGTTGGGATTACATGGAGTGACCACAAGTGACTTGGGACTTAGGACTTGGGAACCATGTGAGTTGTCCGTAAGTCTACTTACTCCAACAAAAACTACTTTTAAAATAAATAATAATAATAATAATATTTATCATTTGACCTCCTTTGCCATAAAGGACAATTAATGCCATAAAGTGAGGGCCGATCTACATCATGGACCATGAAGTCGGACCATGGAAGATGGCCTTTTTCCACGGATCAACTTGATGGTCCAACTTCCATGGTCTAGTTTCTTTAAAAAAAATCAATTTACAAAGCCTTTGGGCCCCTCACTAGGTGTAAACCGAATGTGGACCAAGACGAATGACCATGCACCAAAAAATGAATGTGCTAGTTTCTTTAACATACGTCCAAAAATGATAGTGTTGAAAAGAAAAGAAAAGAAAATCAGATTCAACCATTCTTTTATCTTTTATTGTATTCGTCATCTCTTTCCCCTCAAAAGAAAATCATAACAATATTTCTTTATCACATGCACTTGCCTTTTTCTACCATAGCACCTCTTTTGCCTCTCCCACCGCAAACTCGTTGAACAATGTCAGTGGATAATGTAGGCCTTAAAATATGTCTTTTGGGGACCTCAAACTCCACGATCACTCTGACATTTTTTTTTCTTGGTGTAAAATAAAGCGATCGTGGGCCGAATTCAACAACCAATCACATATTTTATAGAACCTTGAGACGACTTCACGATTGTTGATGTTCAATAAAATAAAACAATTCCAAAATGATAGAAAAGTTAAATGTGTCAGTTGAGAAGGTTGTACCAACCAACAACCATATTATTTTGACTTCTAGGTACACCGATGACCTGCACGATATGCTTTATATCGTCATCAATATTTAAAAAAAATCACATGTATTGGTTGAAATCGATGTATTATGTTGAATGGGGCATGCGTGGTTGTGTCTATGTCATCAATGTTAGACTAACATCATAATTACAAGCTTCTCCATCCAAACCGATTAACAAACTTCCCAAAACTATGCATCAAGAAGTATATAAGGGCCACTTCACACATGAGCCAAGGGCCGTGACCTTGTAATGGTGAGGACCCTTGACTCTCATCCAAAAGCCGTACCATGGGTGTTGGGAAAGCCCTTTTATGTAGTCTTGGGCCCTCAAGCATAGTGTGAAGTGAGAATGAACCATGTTGCGGGACCATTGCATATTTTGTTGGCGGAAAAAGAGGGGAGGATGTGGTTTAATATAATATGTCTCCAAATTTATCAATTTAAGATAATTACTTGGCGGTGTTTGTCTGTCTTGGAATCTGTCCTAGAATCTACCATGCAGTCTGTCCTGAAATATGTCATGCTGGAAAAAAAATATTAAAAAAATCATGGTCTCCCGGAATTTGCGTCAAACCCACCTCTTGGAGGTGGGCCTGACGCAAATTCCGGTAGACCATGGTCCCTTATCCACAACCAGCCATGTAGACTTTTCATCCACGAACTTTTCTTTGGGCCTTTAGGCCTTCACCTCCTAGTGTGAAGTGAACTTGGACGGTCTCCGCCTTTTCGACCAACGAGAGCTCTTACATTGCCATGGTCAAGGGCCTTCAACCTTGTGTGTGAAGTGGCCCTAAGTCTTTGTAATAATCTAAAGTGGATGGTCCCGGCACCCATGTGCACTCAAAATAGACGCGAATTTCATTCCTCAACAAATCACAAGTAAGTGGAATGTGCCACTCAACTTCAAAACCATTGTCTAACCATATTTTGAAGTTTATAGGACCTCACTTATAACAATATACAACAACATGGAGTTGTCCATTTTCGACATTTACAAGATTATATTATGTTCTTTTGAATTGGGACATGTGGACAATTGAGTTAAGAAAAACTAATTCAAACGTTACAAACATGTCAACCGTCTAGTCATATTCATCATTGGAGATACAAATTTTCTTTATGAATAGACTGAATTGGGATTGAATTTGTAAAGTGTTTTTGAAAAGACTTAAAGCTTGAGTCTTTAGGGGTTAATATAAGGTATGCAATCCTGAAGTGGTATGTGATCTTAAACGGTTTCTAGCATATGAATACACATTCAAGTTTGAGATGTACATATCTTGAAGAGAACCATCTAAGAAAATCTATGAGCACCGCTTCAAGAATTCATAAGATATTCACTTTCATTCCAAAATAGCAAGACTCACTCTCATGTTCCTCGTTTGGATCTCCTAATGTGTTCATGTAAGTTTTCTTGGCTTGTCAAACCCCTACATATGTTAGAATGTTGGAAGTGTCCACTTTAGGCACACCGTAAGGTAACTAGAAATAACGATGGATGATTGAATATTCTAAGCACATGTGTTAGTGTGTACGCAGAGGATGATGGGAGCAAAACAACTCCCAATGGAAGATTGATGGATTGGAGCTAGACGGCTGCAAATTGACAATATGTGCATTGGAGTTAAACAAATCCGCATTTGGTGCATTAGAATTAGACCATTCCATATTGAGAACATGTGCACATGAGTTAGACAACTCTCGATGAGGTGCACTAGAGTTGGACCACTCCAAATTTGGGAAAATGAATGCTATTCATCGGAGTTAGACAACTCTCAATGAATAGATAAATATAGTTGGAATTACACAATTCCAACTAGAAGAATGGATGGATGAACCAAGTTGGAATCAGACAGTTCTAACTAGAAGAAGGTATGGATGAATCTAGTTGGAATCAGACAGTTCCGACTAGAAGAAGGGATGGATGAACCAAGTTGGAATTAGATGGTTCCAACTAGAAGAAGGGATGGATGAATCTAGTTGGAATTAGACAGTTCCAACTAGAAGAACGTGATTGAGTTAAAAGATGGAAGAAGGTTCTAGAAGAACCAAATATAGAAGATTCATAGTAGAACTAAGAGATAGAGCTATGAATAGAATACATTACTATATGTGAAAATAGAAAGTAAAAGTAGTGCCTTTGGCATAAGAGGAAGCTCGGGGGAGCTCGGGGGAGGACAAGGGACCTTTTTTTGTCTCTCTCCTATGGTTGGGTGGTTGAGCTTAGACCAAGACCTACTTGGTCTATGATTGTAATTAGACGTTACAAAAAATATAGGGAATTGTTAAAACCACCACGCATTTTGTTAATGCCACCACGCTCGTGATTTGTAGTCACGTCATTTGGGATTTTACGCGTGATGTCGGAGTATCTTAAATTAAACTAATCTCTTGGCGGGCCGGACGAGGGCCGCTATATGAACCATTTATGGCGGGGGAAGATCTTTACTATATGCGGGCCGGTTCTAGGGGGGCGGACATTGGTGGGGCTCACTTATGCCGTCGGCCTCATGTCTTATTTCGGGGAGCCCACCTTTAGGCTCTTGTTGGGCTAGGCGGGCTCGGTGGCTCGGTGGCTACGTGGCTAGGCGGATTAGGCAACTAAGTATAATTCCTTTCTAGGCCTACTTATTACTAAATAACTAGTTGCTTAGGCCTACTTACTACTTAATAACTAGTTGGTTAGGCCTACTTACTACTAATTAACTAGTTGCTTAGGCCTACTTACTACTTATTAACTAGTTGGTTAGGCCTACTTACTACTAATAAGTAGTTCGTTAGTCTTACTGAAATAAGACATGAGGCCGACGGCATAAGTGAGCCCCACCAATGTCCGCCCCCCTAGAACCGGCCCGCATATAGTAAAGATCTTCCCCCGCCATAAATGGTTCATATAGCGGCCCTCGTCCGGCCCGCCAAGAGATTAGTTTAATTTAAGATACTCCGACATCACGCGTAAAATCCCAAATGACGTGACTACAAATCACGAGCGTGGTGGCATTAACAAAATGCGTGGTGGTTTTAACAATTCCCAAAATATAAACTAAGTTCTTCAACTCATCATTTTGATTGATAATTGTTATTATGAAAGTTGGTGGCAAACATGTGGGAGGTTTGTTACACACACTTATTTACACGTTACAAGATAGACATGCCTAATTCAAACATAACAATAATATGGACATTTATATTTGAGTTGTATGTGGTTAGACATAGATTTAAGAACTAACATTTAAAATAAAAAAAACCAAGTGTCTTAAGGAGATTGGATTGCGCGCTCAAAATATGCTAACTATTCTAGACTCAATAGTCAACATGTTTGTGTCATGGGGGGGGGGGGTTGTATGACCACTTACTAAGCATGAGAATCCTCACTTTCATAATGAATAGAGTATTCATATGAGATCCAAGAAGTACAAAGCAACATAACACAACTAAGTAGCTACACGATGGTGTTTTTTTCCAAAAAAGAAAAGAAAATAAGTTGTAATTTAAATAATATGATACATTACAACCACTTGTCAAAGAATTCACAATATACATCCCGAGTGCTCCCCATAAACATGGGAACCTTGAATTAAAAGAAAATTATGCTCATGTGATACCTAATCCTGGGGAACGCAATCAAAGAGTTGTGTAATGTTATGAGATGACTACATGCACGATTTGGATATGCTAATCATCTTGCCCTATGAAATTGCATGTGTTTCATATACCACAAGAAACAATTGCATAGAAGAAGAAGAAAACTATCCATCTAAGGCATGTCTACCTCGTACATAGATAGAAGTCCCATGAGGTAAGATGATCGTTGTTTGCTGTTCTTAGGGTTAATTCGATGTGGGTTGCTCGCCCACCAGATTCTAGTGGAAATGTAGATTCCACCTAGTGCCATCTACATTTCCACTAGAACCTGGTGGGCGAGCGGCCTACATGGGAGACTAGCCTTTAGCATCCCGACTCCCGAGCACGGATGCGGCGTTTTTCTTCTTTTCTTCGAGAACGTTCTATTGGATCGACCAAAGGCAGGTAAGTAAAGTTATACCTATTCTTTCCATTTGACCATGAAAAACTTTGGAGTTTTTAGATGGATGACTCCACCAGTTTTCCGTTGACTGGTCAAATCTACCAAACTACAATTTAACAAGCCTTTTCAATGGCCACGTTTGACCAATGCGTCCAAAGCAAGCCTCAAGACCTTGGACATTGAAGCTTCTCTCTCTCCACAATAGTGACCCGGACTTCAACTCCTCCTCACTTATATTTCCATCTTTGACTTCCCTTCTACTACTAACTTGCAAGTCCTTGGAAGTTGTAGATTTTTATTTGTGGGGCCTTAACCCCTCGAGGCCGAGAAGGATGTTTTTTTTTGGTCCGGGTAAGTTACCCATCTCTTCCAAACCACACAAGCGTACATGTTTACATTATAATCTAATTAGACAAGTTTGGTTTTAAAAAACGGCATCAAAGATCCCAAATCAGTCTATTGGATTCTAATCGGCCCCCGATCTTGTACAAACTTCGTTTTTTAACTCTAAATTCTGTAATATTATGCGCGTGGCAACCAAAGTGCACGTGATTATAAGGAGGTCTATAGTGTTAACGTGGATGCCTGATAAAAGAGAATTAGTGTAGCACGTGACATTATTGAAGAACACGAAGGCGACATCGTAATAACTACAATAATTATGATGACGACCACGTGATGCGTGCGAGCGCGTGGTTTGAATTCTTCGACAATCTGTTTTAATTTCAAAACTCATGATATATGGGAGGGTAACGTGACAATAAGGAGTGATATTTAAACTGAGAACATCATTTAATTTGTTCCCTAGGGTTATGGGTTAGAAGGGAAGGAGTGACATTAAGGAGGTTGATATTAGAGAGTTCAGAGTATACTAGAGCCCCTTTGTCCATGATGAATGAGCCACATAGACGCCACAAACCCCAAGCCCTTCGCCATGTATTGTGAAACACTTGGATGATAATACCAAATTCTCCAAAATTAGAGGCAAGGACTGGGTCCGCTTGAAGATTGAGTAGGTAGTTTGCATTTATTTGCATTTTACAATCACAAGATGTGATGGTGATGAATGTTTTCATCCATGAGAGGGGGTTTGAGGATGAACGTGTTCATGTCCTTGTAGTCAATCGGACCGGGAGGTTGGACGACCTAACCTAGATTCTTGGAATCCGATTCAAAAAAACCATGTAGAATAAAAGAGATAATGGATCCCACGGATCCTCGAGGCTTGCGACCGGGGCCACGTTTTCGGTTGGCCACATACCTATCAATAGGGCTACTAGGAGCATCATCTAGTCGGATATCCAAATCCTTTCACACTCTCTAGAAATGCTTGAAATTTGATCCCATGGAAGCTTTTAGGGTGGATTTACACTAGGGTCCAAGACCGAATGATCTCCAAAAATGAGAGATCCTTTTGGACCACGAGGAGTTTACAATAAAGTCCCGGATTCAAGTCCAAAGTGGGAAGAAACGAAGTAGTGTTAATGTGGCATCACTCTCTAGCTGAATTTAAGCGGCTCTCACTCAATGTAATACTCCTAGTGGTTTGGAAAACCAATCTCGAGTCCCAAAATAAGGTCCGTTACGGGGTGTTTTCGGGGTCCCGAGTTTCCTGGACTGGAACCCTATTGTGAATCTTGACCCTTACATCCTATGGCATTTACATGAAGTGTAAGTTACCCATTCCACTGATTTCAAGAGCAAGAGGGAATCATCACATACAACTGTATCTCCCAATCATTCAACATAAAAAACATAGAATAATGTGTGGTCTCATATATTTTTTAAAAATAAATAAATAAACAACATAATTAGCTTTTAAAACCTAAAATTAGTCTTGTTCAAGTCAATTCTCAATGAATCGGCAACAAACTATTTCTTCCTTCTTCTTCTTCTTCTTCTTTTGGGGGGGTTACGGAAAGGCCATGGTGGAGGACAAACACATTGCCATAGGCCCACCATGACATCGGAATCATCCAATTCTCGGGTATGACAATCAAGAGTAGATTCCTCGAGCAAGATGTTGGGCTCAGATATCCCAAGTTCCAAACAATTTGCATCTCCAATCTCAATTTGGGCATGTTATGACAAACAATGAAAGGTGTACAAAGAATAAGGATATGGCCATAGCATATTTTGGTGTACTGTTCACAATTCCCATAACTATTTTGCACACAAGGTGGTGTGTCCGGCATTGAGGAAGGGGATGCCTTCCCCATAGCATATGGTATGCGGGTGTTATTCGTTTGTTTATATGTTCTCCAACTTCTACCGATTGTGTTTCACACGACAAAACTTGTGTTGTATTGGCGAATCCACAATGAAGCATCGACAAAAACTAGATCAAAAATCAAATCTTCCATGATTTATTAATCATAATTAATGATTTATTAACCATAACTAATCTTCCTAGTTATGGTTATCGGGAAGTGCATGTTTGTGGCTTCCCTAACTGGATACGTAGATCCTCTTGGTTGAGTTCACTAATTGAGCGTATCCAAGTCATATTAAATCCAAGTCCAAACTAATAAATTGTTGACTTTTGTCCTAGGTTACTCAAATAGAATATGCACAGTTGATAGTTGTGATATTATAGCAATTGTTATGATTATAATTTTACTTACTAACATTTAATTATGTATGTAACATTGAATACGTATATATATGATTTTTCCATCATCTTTAAGTATCATGCTCAAGTGATTGCTAAGGTTTGGCACATCTCCATTGAATTTAGGTATAATAGAATTGTATTTGCCCATAGAGTTGAAGCAACCAAAAATCACATATTTTGAGAATATGTCGAGATTCACTTAAATACAAGTTCCAATTTGTAGAGTGTTGAAATGGAAGTTTCAAGTGGGGTTAACTTTATCTTAATCAAATGTCAATAAGGTACGGGACAAAATGTATATATGTATAAATGTAGTTTAGATTTTGGACAAGACAAAAACACAAGGTAACACTCACGGAATACTTAATTGATGATTTTTGTATCATCTAGGTGTCTCAAGTAACCTATCAATAGTTTGGCAGTGAGTTCATTTGACTTGAACCTTATGTTGTACGCAAGGATAGGCACAACCATCAACAATTATCTTGCACATAGTATCCTATTATATTCTCTTTACCAAAGCCAATGGCACTTTGGTGTAGTCAATTGCCCCAAATTATTTGATCAGTTTTAATGTCACTTGAAATGTTAGCGTAGTCCCCACTTAGGGTAACAATGTTCCTTATTTATTCATTTAATTTTGAATGTGATGTCAAACTATAGTATTTTGTTGATTTGCAACCACACCATCTCCATCTATTCCAAGCCTCCCTATAATCCCACACACCACCCCAATTAAAAGATCATATACTTATTTATTAATTTAATATCCTTTTAAATGTCATATATTGTCTCTAAATTTCCTTCCCCATTCCATGGTTCATCAATTTAAGTTTCAATTCACTTCCTGTCATCGAAACCACTTACTTGCACAATTGATTATTATGTTGATTTGCTTACATTGTACTTATTGGAGGATTCCTAGATGAAATAACATGTATTAAGTGTAAAAGGTATTGGGGCCTTATCCATATTCAATCTCCAATATGTATCCTCCTTTGCCCTCCAATACCTTTCTTAGGCCACCACGTTCCTTGTGTAGTCAATATAGTTACGTAATTGCCCCTTTGGTTTCCAAATTGCTAACAGTTGCAAGAAACGAACATGGCTTGCAAATTTGAAATAAACTATGACCTCTTCAACTTCTAAGCAAACTCTATTCAAGGCTCCTTAATCCCTCGCTCTCAATGCACCAACATAGTTCCTCCTAATTATCAAGTTTCTCCTTGACTAGGTTTTGATAATTGCCCAGAGGCTATAGTCTTCTCATCAACCCATTCATCATTCAATCAAAGTGTCGATCACTCTGGTCCATAGCTCCCAAAGGAAAATATTTTAAAAATATTATTTTAATCATTCATTGTTTAACTTTAATATTCTTGCTTAACTCTCTATCTTTCTCTACTTAAATCAATCTTCAAGTAGGTTTATCATTCATTCCATTTGTGAGGGCTGTCTTTCAAAGGAATAATAGGCTTGATTGCAATTACTCTTTGATCTCTAGTCATCAAATCATGTCGCATTCTCCTTACAAAATTGCATAATTTATTGAAGTGGGGATTCTCCTCAATTACCCTCAAAGCAAAGTCCTTGGTTGTTCGCTCCCTTTTGAATTACATCTCGTTGTTGAACATATTGATCACCTTTCATACAAACAATGGACTAGAAAAAAAATTCAATGTCTCATTCCTCTTCCCCATGACATGGATCGTACATCATAAAATCGACAAACAATTGCCTTGCTTTGAGTCTTCCCACAACCTAATCACTCAAAAAATCATTGTCTAGAATTGATTTCCAACATTGGACACTCCCACAATTTGAGTTCCTTAAGTAACAACATCCACCCTAGGAATCATACCTTGTATCTAGGAAAATATCAGCCAACCAACTCAATCACTCTAGTTGTCCTCATTCCATTTAGGCCATTGGCAATGATCACAGTCTAAGAAGTCACTCACAAACATTGGACTCAACATGTATCTCTCTCTTATTAACCCACTTTTCTCTTTTATAGTTATAATGGAACTAACATGCAAATCACTACAAAGGCCATTGACTTTAATGACAAAACTTGTTTCACAAACATAACTTGATTCAATCAAAAGTCATAGTCCCCAACCAAATCTTAAAAAATGCTCCCAACAATCACATGCTAGGGTGAATCCAATTTTGCAATGATAAATCCATGTTTCTACATCAATGTAAGATGGCTTCAAAGACTATTGACAATTAAATCCAATAGAGGTTCAAGATGGAAAAACAAAAAGTGTCCCTCTCCACACTTAAAAAAGTTAGACTATACATATTCACAAAAGAGCATGTGTCAACTCCTAAGGCTACCCCTGCTCCAATAAGACCATAGTCTCCTTGTATCTTCTCCTTTTCAATTCTCCTAAACCATGGCCTTGATTTACATATGTCAATAAGATTTATAGTCCTAACTAGGCTTCTTTCACATTGCTTTTCCTATTTCACTTTAAATTGGCCAAAAATTTACTCCACAATATCAACAATCATTTCATGTCAAAACAAACAACACTTTACATTATCAAGTATGTCTTATGTGATTGACACCCCCAAGACACTCTAAAGCTCACTCAACTCTAACTATTATATAAATATTGTATTATATTTGGAAAAAATACTAATAATTTTTTGTTAAAATATTGTGCAATGTTTATGGTTATGTGTCTATAACATATCTTGATGGTTTAAGATGTTTTGTTATTGATCCTACCTTTTAAGCATTGATTTTCTTAACCTAGTCATCTTCTTACTAAGTGCTTTGCTTTATGTCACAACGCACAACTCTTGTCTATAACGAGTTTCACATGAAGACAAATAAACACAAAGTAGTTGTATAGTATACTTATGATATCATATTTTGAATCTTCATTCTATGTTTTTGTTGGATCTTATGATACTATAAAGCTTAATGTGATTTTTGTTTTCATTTGGTTATTGTGGATTATATGACAATGTGAGCTCCATATTAATGTATATCTTGCCACCTTTCCTAATCCTACTATTATATGCTATTTTATTAAAAAATCTAAGAATGTTGAGTTCTTCATAATTAGTTGTATTTTTCATACAATTATTGTAATCGATCAATTACTCATATGGCGTGTCATTTTATTTCGTTGTTATTGTTTTATTTTATTTTTGTAGAGATATATGTGTAATTTTCTTAGTTCATGTTAAAATTATGAACTAGATTGGATGAGCTCATATCCTAAGATGCTAGAAAAACAAAGCTGAATTCAAAATTTAATGAAACTTTGCATAAGGTTTGTATAGTAAGAATATAGAAGCCTAGAGGAAATAAATGTAGAAGACAACAATCTTGGGTCCTCACTAACATGTTGTTGAAAATAAAAAATTCTCACTCAAATGAAATGAACTTTTGGATCTTGAACCTCCAACTATCCCTACAATTGTGTTAGTTGTCGACTTTTGTTTTTGGGGAGAATCAGTGCACACTTCCGTGTGAAGGAGGGGGGGGGGGGGGGGGGAGGGTTCCTAATAGTTGTCATCTAGTAGTTTTTGCCGACTTTGCCATGACGTGGAAGTGTACCCTTAGGGTTGCTTGACACTGAAGCTTGAGGGCCCATGACTTGTGATATACATATTATGTGATTGGTTGAGAAGTTGTAGGTGGTTCAAGTTCACCTTACACAAAACCATGCAAGCCTTTGGGACCCAAGAGATTTAATATGGCTGAAAAATGTACATAGCGTCCTACATGGCACCAAGGGAATAATGTTTCATATTGTACTAGATATTGTGTGAAGCCCATCAAAAAGAGGTGGGCCTAATGCTAAACTAGAGGCCACAATAACGAATTGAATTGCCTTTGTTATTGGGATTATTACATTGCCATGGTAGGGACTGGAATTGAGACCTATGCATTCTTGACCAAATCCCCCAAATTGTGAGCTTGGACTTGACCACCAAGCCACTTTCTCACATGTTGAGAAACATATCGCCGATATTGTAGTTAACACAAAGTTAGTCAATTCCACTATGTCCCACTATGTTGGGACTAAAGTGTATGTGTTGCAAGATTATGTCAATTGAATGTACGATTGTCAATTTTAGGCCTTCGTTATGCAATTCTTATATTTTGAGTGGTTATTTTAATGTAGGAATGATGCATGGGTTAGTCCATTATGTTCCATATGAAAGTGAACATTTTGGAAGTGTGAATGTGGATGGGAATAAAAACCATTCTCCTCCAACTTTTTTGTGGTAAAAATGACATATGGAATGGTTTGTGAGAAAAGTCGAATTAAAAAGCATTGCAATGCGCTATGTGTATTTGAAGATCACATGCATTTTTAAAATCCACATGCAACAAAATGCAATGGAGACACAAAAACCTGGAGGAAAAAAAAAACTACAAATCGATATTAATAAGTCTTCTTCACCAAGTTCTTACTTTCTTCCAACATTCTTCTACTAGAAAATAACGACGTGTGTTACTATGTGAAAAAGGATTGGGCCTTTACTGGTGAGACTCCATAACATGAAAATGTAGGAAGTTCCATAGATACATGGAATAACTATGATTTTAAAGGGCCCATATGATGTGTTGCTATCCCTCAATGTGATCCACTTCGACTTTACATTAGCTTGAGGGCCCATTAATTACATTTCTATTTCCCACGATACAACCTTCGGATGGTTTTCAAAGGCCCTTAGATTTGCATGGTCATGGCTCTTAGTCTCGCCTTTGGTGCAACTTAACCTTCAAACTTTGCCCTACCTAAGTGAGTTATGAAACCTTACGACACGACTTCATTAAGTAAAACTGCACTATCTTCTTTTTGCCCTCTCTCTTTATAATGTGATGTTTACAATCAAAAACGTTCAGATGAATTGTTGACATTAATCGTAGGAATACAACTCTTAAGTGATTCTTAATATAAGCAACAATTGAACATTGTATATATTATATCCCAAGTTTCCATAATAGTTAACACATATAATCGTCACTTTCACAATGACCTAGATATTCACATGAGCTGAAAATTAGGAGGAAAATGGCCACATACACAATTTGCAATTGCTAATCATCTTGCAACAATCTTGTGTTATATCCTAGAAAACATGGGCACGTAGCTAAAAAGTGCCTACTTACTTTTTCTCAACCATGCTCCGCCCTTCAATTGATTAATTTGAACCCCGTATGTAAATTTAGTGGGAACACTCATGCCATATGCGATCACCTTATCCCCTTTCATCCTCTTCATCTCTTTCCATGACTTGCTCCTCTAGGTTCACGTTCGGGAAACTCAACCTTCCCTTCCCTTTCCTTCTTATTCATACGAACATTCAAAGTGGGCAAGTGCGAAGACGACCGCATTCCCACTCGCATGTTCAAAAACAAGACAAATATGTTTTCTCATGTGTTGGAGCATGTACTCCACATAAACGTGTTTGGACAACTAGATGCTTGAAATTAATCACAAAAAATCAACTATACTTTGCTTCATTGGAACAACCTAAGCATGAAATTGTGCCCTTATGGCTTGAACCTCCAACCATGCTCCTCACTCTATGTAGTCGCCTATATGAAACCAACATTGGGCACATGGGTTCCTGGTGGGAACAATTGTTTTGAATAGCGATCACCATATCCTTTTCAATCCTCTTGATCTATTTCATTGGTATACATGATTCTATACTTAGGGTTCTCTTCCTCCTTTAGGTTTGCCCTTGGTGCAACTCAACCTTCAAACTTTGCTATGCCTAACTCAAGGTCGGTTTACATTAGGTCTCAAGTTCCCAAGTCCCACTCTTGTCAGCAAGTCCCAACTTTTAAGCCTCATGAAATCATTAAAATATGGCATATATATATTTAAAAAAAATGAGAACTTGATTAATTTATACAAGCAAATTATCATGACTTGCATTGAGAGTTGGGTCTAGCTTTTTGCTCGACCCAAGTCTCTAAGACAGGTCCCGAGCCCTACCTTCAAAAAGTGTTGGCATGTAAGTATTCATGTCATACTTGGGACTTAGGACTTGGGACCGCATGCGAAGTGGTGAATCCCAACTTCCATGTTCTCAACGGTTGAGATTGCACGGATTGACCTCAAGTGAACTAGGTGTGAACTGGCCCTTATGTTAGTTTTGAGCCTTGAGATTCAATTACAAGAAAGTACTAACACCGAAGGGTTAGTTACATAGTATGTTATTATTCTTTTCTATTCAATCTTTGCAATAAGAATCTTATACATAGAATCTTGACATTAAGTGTGTATGCATGTAAATATTCCCTAAACGATTTGTAATGCAAGCAACATTTGAACATTGATAAAACTTTCATCTCAATTTTTTGCAAGGGTCAACACAAAAAGAGGCCGAATACATAGACTTATTTGCTTGAGCCTCCAACTATGCTCCTTGCTCAAGTTACCTAAGAGCGGCCTTGTGTTACGGTCCATGTCCAAGAACCTTGAGGTCTAAAATGCCCCTTAATGGACCATCCTACTCTCAGATTCAAGATTGGACCCAACCTTGACATTCAATTTCTCAAACGAATTGAGGAAGAATGTTTTTTCAAGTAAGAAAGTTATGAGGTTTGATGGGAAATGATGCCACATTAGGGCCACTTTGTGTTTGCATACTTTGGACTCATACCCTACTGTAAACTTCTAGGGTCCAATGTGTTGCTCTTGACCAATAGGATTGCATGATCTTGGAGTTTCTTTGGTCTTGGACCCTAGTTAGGAGTGCTTTAGGTGGGGGTCCAAGGGGGAGGGTCCAACAAAATGGAGCAATCCTATTGGCCGAGAGGTGTAAATTAGATTGAAGGTGCTTTAGATGAGGATCCAAGATCAAGGAGAGGCAAAGTGAGGTGTCTCCTACATGACAAGAGGGGAACACTAATGGTCTGAACCAAGAAACGAAGCTCAAAGGATGCCTCACGTTTTGGAGAACCATTTTGAAAGATAAGATCCAAGTTGCTTCATATTGGTCCCTATGATCCTGGGACTGTGAACCCCCATCTAAAGCGCCCCTTGCTGTAAACCCGCCCTTAATATGATGTTAAAAAATGCATCGCGTAACTCTGAATAATTATTGCGTTCAATGTAAACCCACCTTTAATATGTGTACATTCTATTACATCGATTACACTGCTAATTACAATTTATTATTGCGCCACCGTGTAACTCCGAATAGTACACGCACTAATTGGGATAATAGTGTAGTGGTTTTGTGCCACTGTAAATTTGTGCAAGGTATTGACTTGAGCCATGCGCCTCACTCCATGCGAAACCCACATGGGAACGTGTCGGGAACAGACGTTCCCATGGGCGCTCACCTTATCCCCTTCATCCTCTTCATCTCTCTCCTTGGCCCGCTTCTTGTCTAGGCTCGCGTTTGGTGGAGCTCAGCCTTCCCTTCCTTCATCCTTTCATATCCATAGCCACTGCGCACACTCGCTCTTTCTTTGCTCTCCCTTGCGGTCGTCGTAGTCCCGCCCGATCCCTGCAGATGGCGCTCGCCGTCACAACCGCCGCAGCAGGGGCAGCGCTGGCCAGCTCCCGGCTGAGCCTTAACGCAGCCACAAGCAGCAGCAGCAGCAGCCATGGCGTCGCTTCTTCGGCTTCGGCAGTTTTCGGTTCTGTTTCGGTTAAGTCCTGGTCCGGCGCCGTCATTTGCAGGAGATTTTCCTGCAGAAGGGATGTGACGGTGTCCGCTCGCGCTGTGGCCATGCAGGACGAGATGATGGGAATGGATGAGGATAGCGAGGGGTTCGGCGAGCTCGGGCTAGGGCAGAGGGAAATCAGGCAGTACCCTCCCGGTCTGCAGCGATATGAGACCATGGCGGTCTTGCGACCCGACTTGACCGAGGACCAGCGCCTTGAGCTCACGCAGCGCTATGAGGAGGTGATTCTTGAACTTTGATTAAGGCAGCAGAATGTTCTGTGAAGTTGTTTGTTGTGATGGTGCATTGGACGCGTGAACAATGGGAGCGTGACGGGGTGTTCCTTTTCTTTTTATTTTTCTCGGATTTTTCTGGACACAATGCTTGGGAGGACAATTCGTCTAAATTCTCCATAATTTTGTCTACGGCAATGGACGTCTAAGGAGATTTTAGGTCCTAGAATGTTGTTTGGATTCATTTTTTTGTGATTGGTGCATTGAACGAAAGGGTTAGGGTCATGAGAGCTCGATGAGGCGTTTTCTTCTCTTCTTTCCCCGGTCTTTCTGGAACACAATGCGGTTGCGGACAATCTGTCTAAATTCTGTCTGAAATTGACAATGCAATGGACCTTTTGGGAGCGAGCAGCACAACGTTGTTTCTGGGAGCCATGGCTGTGATAAATTTGAGAATTGTCCTGAAGTTCTTTAGGGTAGATATGGGATGTCCTCAAGGATTTCTCTGTCAAGACACCGTGCATGGTTCCAGGTTTAGAATCGAGAGATGTGGTCGAATTGGTGCCTTCTTCGAATGGCGAGGTGGTCTAAACAGATGTGACTGAATGAATGAAAGTAGCTTAAACCACATTTGGACGTTGTACGGAATTTCACAAATTGCTCAAATAGTATAGACGATGTGGAATGATTTCTAACGTTTTGAACCAGTTCCAGTTACAAGAATTGATATGAATGTTCATCTGGACACCTTCCGAGTGTCAATTGATAAGGTTTTTGGGTCATCAAGTTCGCTGTCATGGGTGTTATCCTCCATGAACCTAGTATCAACTGTCCAGTATGCACACCCTATTTGATTGGTCTCCCAATCGGTTCTCTTAATTGAATGTAACTTTGGACACTCTATGTTTATGTGTCAGCTTATGATTGACTTCTTGCAACACGTTACAGTCTTCAGTTGTTTGTGATTTGCTGATCAATCTAAAAGGAATGACCAGTGTGAAAGCAGTTTCAGTACTAGAACCTGTTGTCATATGTATCAAACCTTTCTTGTAAGTTTCAATGCTAGAACCTGGCTCTTTCAGAGTTAGCATCTGTTCTAGCATGCCAAGAGGTAGCAGAATAGCCCATGCTATATTACATTGGCATACTAGAACACATCAGTCCTTCAATTGTATGTAAGGTTCTAGTACCTTGACATCCACTAACAGTCAATTTGCATTTTGCTCTTTAGTGCGACAGGACTGAAATAGAACAAGTGTAGTGTGTAAAAATTGTAGGTAATGTGGTTTGCTGACCTTATTGCACACGTTACTGTATACTCTGACGTATCGAACGACACGAATCATCTCTGCATATTTCCTGTTCTGTTGGTTATCACCTCTCCATTCGTGATTCTAATTGAAATTTTGAAAATTTCTATTTTACAGGCAGTTATTGCTGGAGGAGGATTGGATGTGGAGATGTTCAATAGGGGCATGCAGCCCCTAGCCTACAACATCAAGACAAAGAACATGGGAGGTGTCTCGAACAGATACTTGGATGGAATTTACCTGTTGTTTACATATGTGACAAAGCCAGAGGCCCAATTGTCTTTGCAAAAGAGGTTGAATGCAGACGATGACATCATCCGGTCAACAACCTTCAGGCTCAAAGCCTAGGAGGCCTGTACTTAAAATCAGTGTTGTACTTAGAGTGAGTGGCAGAGTTGAGCTTGGGCGTTGCCGTCCACCACTTGTTTGTGATGGCCTCAGCATTCTTGGCCATAAATTGTGGCAAAATCATCCAAACTTCAGACTTTTTTGATCTGGTATAATGCAATCTATTCCCATTTGTTTATGTCCATGGCTTGGCAATAGTGTCCATTGATGAAGCATGGCTGCCTGGATTTAACGCCAAACAATTGGTAGGAGCAGTCTCCTGCTCTGCCACCTTTTTCGAGCAATTAACATGTTATTGACATCAATTTCTCCAGTACATTGGTCAGTTATCGATCTCCTTGAGCATACCCATGGGTCCCCACTAGACTAAACAATCCTTCAGGAGAGGCTATCAAAATAAACACTTGTGTTATGTCATCATAATCGTCTGCAGCCTTGTCGCTGAGAGTTGAGCCTCTATAACTTGGTATGTGGATTTCTCTATTCAGTGTGCATGTTTGACAACCTAGCTACACTGTATATGTTATCCACTCACTATATGGAGTTATTGAGTGCTGTAACCTCTAACTGTTAATAAAATATTTCACTGAGTAAAGATGTGAATGTTCTATAACGTTCAAACAACCAAATTGATTTTTGTTGGTGTAAAATGAGATCTTTAGCAAACATTTTAGCATTGTGTAATTCTAAATAGTAAGTGACACCTAATAAATACCATGAATGGTGTAGCTGGTCTTGACGCTATGAGAAACTCCTATTTGAACAATGCCTTTTGTGAGCTATTTCTTCTGCCACATGTAGGAATCGAAATCTCTCCATCCTGCTGTGTCAATTGCCACTACTGCGTTACCTCAAATTTTGCAATCACAAGCTGGGCAGTAAGAATGTGAGGAGTAACTCATGAGTAGATATAGGTTGTACATAATTCATAGGGGGTTAAGAAACTTGGAGCTTGTCCACATGCCGTCAACCTCATGCACAACAATTAAAATATGATCCTCAAGGTAACCAAGGATCAAGTTCTATTCTATCTTATTTGCTTCCAAGCACTTGATATTATTTGCATGCTAGTCCTGAAGTCCACTTGACAGGTAGATTGCCCAAAGTAAGAGCTTTGACACAAAATAAGACAAGTTCCAAGCAACATGAGAGGGAGGGAGAGCCCCCCCCCCCCCCTTCACCTTCAGTTACGAGGAGTTAATGTAGTTCCCTGCTGATAACTTCTCTAGATTCATTCACATGGACAAACTTAAGGAATCCTAATTAGTTCAATGTTTAAACTGTGCATGATACCAGAACTCGCCTCAACAACTCATGGCGACCAACTTCTGAAAATATTCAACTCTCCTTGTGATTGATCCAATATGGTGTTTCAGGCTAATTTTGGTGGTGCATGTTGTATTAGGCAATGTTTGAAGATTAATTCTTGAGCAAAATCAGATCATTTGATTTTGAGAGTCCAATGCTCAAATGTTATTGACATTGAAAGAAAAAGATGTTGCAAATCACTTAAAGATTGCAATCTAGATGGTTGAAGCTTGATACCCAAAAACCATGTATGACATGCTCTGAAAATAGAACACATCATACAATCATGTATGCAATATATCACATATAATTTTGTACGTTGGATTTCTTCATGTACTCGAGTGTGTTAGCACCCAAATGTCAACTTATTTCTTCAACTAGAAGAGTTCATTAGAAGAATAAAGTTGTTTCAAATAAGGGCTACATGGTTTGTGATATTTAGTGTCACTTACATGCTTTTGAGGCACATGGTAGGTTACACTAATGATCAACAAATTTATCGTTAGTGTCGCTTCATGACACTTGGCATTCAATTGCACTCACTAACTTCTTGGCATGGGTATGTTCAATAGTGTTATGCAGCGTGTGTCTATGTTACACAATGGTCTATAAGTTGATCAAAATGTACACAAATGACACTTGACATTAGTATGCTCAAGAATATTTTCCTCTTGTATACGAAAATGTAAATACATGACACCTGTCATAAGTATGCTCAATAACATCTTCCCCTTGCATACTAAAACACAAAACCATCATCTCAAGAATCCCAATGTGCTACGCTAAATGTCATAATGTAAATAAATTTTCACTTTAAAAAGTTGCTTATGCTAATGAGTAGTATCATATTGACAATTAGCGGGTGTGACAATTAGTGACCTCTAGGCATCTAGTTTAAGCCTTCGCAAATAGTGTACGTGACACTAAATACCACAAACGGAGTACTACTTTCTGACAAAATGATGGAAGGGTTAAGCGAAGACACTTAACTTAGGGTTAACTCTTAAGAGTAAGTGAAGTCGCAGATCACTTGGAAAGCTTGAACGGAAACATGCGAGCCTCCACCGTTTACTTTTTGTGCCATTCTCCTCCGAAACCAAGTTCTTGTGGCGGATTGGTAAGTAGCTTTTTGTGTAGTTCAATATCTCTCACTTCAGGTTTTCCTACAAGTTTTGTTGCATTTTTCTTCCACGCATATTATGGCATTCTTACGTTAAGCTTACAGATTTTGGAAGTACCTTGCTGTAGTGCACTGCAGTAGTTGTACATTATGTCAACCGGTCAGGGTCTTCTCGATTCATGCCTTCGTTGAAAACACCTGTGACACTTCGTTTGTTCTTGGTCACAATCACATGTCAAGTTCGATTCGAGTGTCTTTGAGTCGGCTCTTCTTGTTCCTCGTGGGTCTTATAATCGCTCATCCCGCAGCGTGCATTCGGAGTGGCGGCTTGTGTTACAGGCATGCGCAAGCTTGTAGAGGTGGTGTTGGTCTCGCCGAAACGTGGAGGTCACGGGACTGTAAGTTTAGGATTCGCTCAGTTGCTAGGAGCCGATTGACCACAAGAGCAATATGTATGGAGACTCAACCTAGGGTCAGATCTGCATCACCCCCTTTTCTTCTCGAAGGGATGAACAACCTGTCGCTGCGAATGGGAGGTTTGAACCAGAACATCTGCCACTGTGAAATTGTCAATGATGATCCTGATGTGATATCGCAACATGCGTTGTCGGTCTTTCAAGTTCTTCACTATATAAGTTGATACTTAGAAATCTGTACCAAGGCCTCGATTCTCTTACTCCGGCATGTGTTCCTTGGACTATGTGACTTGCACTGGAGTCCAATTCATGTCCTTACTTGTAAACATGGGAGGGAGGGCAATCCAATTTACTTTGTCCGTCTCAAATTTTGAATATTATGTAGGTATTCCCCTCTTGTGTCATCATTAACCTGGCGATTTCATGGCCTTTAAGCTTTCTGTAACAACACTAAGTGGATTGATAGCATAACCCTGACAATTGAAGGTTTGAACCATAACATCTGCCGCTGTGACAAAACTTGTCAGTGATCATCTGGATATGAAACCACAACATTCCTGTCGGTCTTCCAAGCATTTCTTCTCTGTGGTTTATTCCATTTTCTCTATAAATCTGTTCCAAGGTCTCCTATCTCTTGCTCTCGTAGCTATCCCTTCATTGGCCATATGTAACTCATGTTTTCAACTCGAGTCCAATTCATTTTCTTCCTTGTAAATGTGGGGGGAGTTCGAATTGCAGTATTATGATTGTTATTCCGGCTTGCAACATCAACAACCTGGTGGTTTCATGGCTTCTGAGGTCTCCGTAATAGTCTAGATGGTTAGGATACCTGGCTTTCACCCAGGCGACCCGGGTTCGAGTCCCGGTTACGGAACTCTGCGGGGATAGCTCAGTTGGGAGAGCGTCAGACTGAAGATCTGAAGGTCGCGTGTTCGATCCACGCTCACCGCATACCTCTTAGTTTTTTTCTTGATAATGGAAGTTGCTTCTTGGGTGCAGGAGATGGCAATGCAAGTTGGATCACATTTTTTGCAGCTGGTTTGAGTCACTGATCAAATTTCGAAGTGAGTACGGCCATGGTTATCTTATCCCGTGATTTTGTGGAGTGCATCTTAAGTCTTTAGCAGAGGAGATCGTAATGCAAGTTGAACCATAGGTCTTCCAGCGGTTTGGATTGGGTATGTCGCAAAGGGAGGGCCATTTTTGTAAATTGTGTTCTCGTGATTTTTAGAATGGAAGTTACTTCTTTGGTACATGGAATCCTTATGCAAGTTGAGTCACAGTTCTTGCAGCTGGTCTTGAGTTACTTATGAACTTCATAGTGAGGATCATTTTGTGTTTTTACTCCAGGATATCTTAAAGAGTGCAAGTTATTTGTTAGATTCAGGAGATCCTAAATGCAAGTTATTTGTTAGATACAGGAGATCATAAATGAAGGTTATTTTTTAGATACAGGAGATCATAGATGCAAGTTATTTATTACATAGAGATCACAAAATATTATTTTTTAGATACAAGAGATAATAAATGAAAGTTAATTTAAAGTCTTTGCAGATAATTTGAGTGAGATAAGATTTTTATAGCGAGGAACATATAGATGTATATCCGTGAGACTTAGGATGTATATACTTCTTGTTGACAGTTCTGGATACCTAGACGAACCCCAAATGAGGTGTTTGTCAAAGTTTTAGTGCATACCACCTGGTGCACATTTGATAGCCAAACACAAATCATTTCACAAGATTAAATACACATTCATTCCGATCAAGTGTAGTGGCGACCACGTGGTGGTCATCGTGTGGTTTTTAAAATCATATTATTTGGATTTGTCTTTCTTTACCTGCTAGGAACACAGGAGCCAAGCTTTGCATCTTTCCATCGAGATGAGCCATAACCCTGCATGACATCATATCTTGGTGCCACAATTCGACATATGCATTCAATCTAATTTGATGATATGGTCTGTGGAGAATGCTGTAGAAATAGCAGAGTTACACCCTTGGAGGAGCGTCTGGGAAGGAGGGCAGCGATCGTCTGGCTAGGCAGGTACTTTGCAAATGACTACCCATTGTACTTGAAATTGTGTAGAATCAGAACCAGTACGTAATGGAAGGTTAGCTGCACCAATAAATCAATGATCAGAGAGGAGCGGTTTCATCTGGGCATCACATTGTGCAAAGCGTGGCAGGAAACGATATATAGTGGAATGGCGGCGCACGAAGAACTTCAGTTGGTACCCCAAAATGAAGAAAACGTAGCTGGTATAATAAAGGCCTTAACAGATATCCATATCGGCACCTCTTCCCACAAGTTCAATTGGGTTCTAGCCACCCCAACTTCTTTTCTTCCATTAAACCCTGTGACTTTGAATGTGGATCCAATCGACATCAGGCGAGCATCTCCATCTCTGGAACCCAATGACGAGGAGTCAACTCGGCGCGCCGAGACCTTTGAGCTTATCATGGATACTTTCCTCAACGAGACCGCGCGAGACATTCACCCAGGCCCTTCTCCTCACCTTCCTCTTGATCCTGCATCGGTTCGCCCGATCCCGCACAGCAGACCAAAGGTGAAGTGTGTCCGAAGGGATCGCCCTGTTCCTCTCCCGGCAACCATTCCTGATCCAAGAAAACCTTTCCGGCCGATCCCTCGCAGCAGACCGAAGGTCAAGTGCATCCGAAGGAAAGGACCATCCGTGACACATGATCCTCCTCGCTCCCGACCGAAGGTTCGGTGCCAATTTCGACGACAGCATCGCAGCAACAACTTGGCCATTGTGTTGTATAAACATCCCTTGGATCGGCCGTCCGAGCCTTTACCTGCGCAGGAGTCTCCTGCTGATCTTTCCCATGACATTCCGGAATCCTGCTCCGACCCTGCTCTCTCCCCTGTGCGTCCCCCCTCGCCTCCCATCTTCTCAACTGATCCTGCGGGGTTTGATGACCTTCTCCAGGAAATTGTAGGGCTCAGGATCCTTCCTGATTCCTCTACCAATTCCTCCCCTTCTCCTTCTTCCCTCTCAGCATCTTTTTCTTCTCCATCTTCTCCCCCTCTTTCCCCCTCCCCTGTGGCTCCCACCACAACGTTCATCAACAGGACGCGACGCACCCCCTTCGATCGCTACAAGCTCGGTAACCTCTACCGCCCGCCGTCCCCTCCCAATTACCGACTCGCTGCCTACAACTCCGGCCTTGCGCCTGAGGACTTCGCCAGTAGGGTCACATGGGAAATTGATGCCCTCCTTGCGGATGCGGCCATTGATCGGCTGAATCTTTCAAAGGATTTGGAGGAATTGCCTCCTGTTGCCCCTGTTTCTACCCCCCTGTCCCGCGAAGATGGCCATCGGCTCTTCATCAACAACATCCTCGCCTATCCTTCCGCTGCCTCTCCAGGTTCTGTTCTTGGTATCTGGAGTTGGGTTGCTGGTTTGGGTTCTTGTCGCTACAATTTTGACATTGATTGGGATCCTCATAGTGTTGATCAGCTTGATGCATACGATTAGGTGTCCCCCTTCCCTCTTTGGGAAGCCTGAAATCCAATTTTACTTAACCCCAGTGGGAAGTTCCAAGCACATCAATAACCCGTGGTGTCAAGGAATCCGGGTTTTCCGTAATAGTCTAGATGGTTAGGATACCTGGCTTTCACCCAGGCGACCCGGGTTCGAATCCCGGTTACGGAACCATTGCGGGGATAGCTCAGTTGGGAGAGCGTCAGACTGAAGATCTGAAGGTCGCGTGTTCGATCCACGCTCACCGCACGTTTTTTGGTTTTGTCTTGATTTATGGTGTCCAAGTCGCTTCGTATGTGCTGGAGGCCACAATGGAAATTGGATCAATATTCTTACAGCTATTCTGAGCGACCTTTGCGGGGATAGCTCAGTTGGGAGAGCGTCAGACTGAAGATCTGAAGGTCGCGTTTCGATCCACGCTCACCGCACATTTTTTGGTTTTGTCTTGATTTATGGTGTGCAAGTCGCTTCGTATGTGCTGGAGGCCACAATGCAAATTGGATCAATATTCTTACAGCTATTCTGAGCGACTTCTGAATAACTGAAGTGAGGACCATACAGATGTTTATTTATGAGACTTAGAAGTGTGTGTACTTAATGTTGACAGTTTTGAATTACAGCTTTTGCGGCTGTTTTGACATAGTTATGAATCTTCAAAATGACGACCATTTTGGTTTCTTCCTGTGATTTGTAGAGTGCAAGGCGCTACTCAGGTACATTTTGGATTTTAAATTTCCCATGATAACTAGAGTGAAGGTTCCTCTTTTAAGTACAAGATATCAAAATGCAAGTCGAACCCTAGTTCTTGGAGCTATTTCGAGTTATGATTTCTCAAAGTGAGGGCCATTTTCGTTATTTTGTCCCCTGTGATTTTTAGAGTGCAGGATGCTTCTTACACAGGAGATCATAGGGCAAGTTGAATCATAGTTTGTACAGGTACGTGAGTTTAGTTAAGGATTCTCATAGGACCATATAGATCTGTATTTGTGAGTTTATATACTTGGTGACAGTTGTCAGGTACCTAGAACCGACTGCAAACAAGGTAGTTTTAGTGGCTATCAGAAGGTCAGTATCATTTTGTTCTTGGTATTAGGAAATCATTTGTTTTTGAAAATTGAAGTACAAATTGAAATGCCAATGTCATAATCATGGTCAAAGATTGTGGATGTGTCTTCCTTTACCTGCTACAGAAACAGGCGCCATGGTTTGCAACTCTGCGTCAAGATGTGCCATAGCCCGGCATGACATTAAATCTCCATTTGGATAATTTGGTTCGCGAAGAATGCTGTGGAAATAGCTGAGCTGGTTGTGCATTCGGCAACAAAGCAGAGATCTGCAGGCGTACTTGTCTGGCAAGGTGAGTATTTCAAATGTGAATACAACATCATACTTGAATTTGTGTCGGATGACCTGGTGATGATGTTTAGTTGCACATTTTCCTTTTGTTGCTGCTGGCAACCAAATGAGTTCAATCACAAAAGCTGTGTGCCCCCTATTGTGACTTATTGTCAAATGTAATCATGTAAAATCTGGTCACTGTGGGTCTTCTGTGGTCACTCTTCTCAATTGGAACCCCTTATTTAAGTGGTATATGGCAAGGTTTGTAATTAAGAGCGTCCCAGCATATGTTACAATGACATTAGACTACATGCTCAAAATATAGACACCATTCGATGTGATCATTAAAGAGAGAGAATCTTCTTTTTGAAATCTTATGCGTTTTGCATATCAACTTCGATTCTTACACTTGAACTGACAATCTGATAATGCAGAGACTGAAGATGTTTGGACTTGTCGTATTCATCATATCCACTCAAGCCTGAACTGAAATCGTAAATTTTCCAAAGCCTATTGGATAACTTTTTTTTGTTACATAGAATTTCAGGTCTGGTAAAAGAAAATATTTACACCCCTAAACCGTTTTTATAAAAAAATTCTGGTTATTTATTCATCTATCAACAATGAGGCTAGGTGACATGCTCATCCTAGGAGAACTAAGGTATAAAGACGTTAATTGCTCCATGCCAACACATCAATAACCCGGTGGTCGAATGGCTCCTCGGGTTTCCGTAATAGTCTAGATGGTTAGGATACCTGGCTTTCACCCAGGCGACCCGGGTTCGAGTCCCGGTTACGGAACGCTGCGGGGATAGCTCAGTTGGGAGAGCGTCAGACTGAAGATCTGAAGGTCGCGTGTTCGATCCACGCTCACCGCATACCCTTTTTGCTTTTTTGTTTTTTTCTTCTTCTTGAGAATGGAGGTTGCTTCTTTGGTGCAGGAGATCACAGCGCAAATTAAATCATAGCTTTTGCAGCCATTCTGAGAGAGCTATGAATTTCCAATGTAGACAGCTTGTTAGCGTAAAGAGTGATGAAACTGTGGGTTTGATCCTTCTTTTGGGAATCGAAACCATGGGTTTGATCCTTCTTTTGGGATACGAAACCGTGGGTTTGATCCTTCTTTTGGAAACAAAACTGTGGGTTTGATCCTTCTTTGGGAAACAAAACTGTGGGCTTGATCCTTCTTTGGGATACGAAACCGTGGGTTTGATCCTTCTCTAAGAAACCGTTCTATTGAGAGCCTGTTAGCTTGTTGTGTATTAAGAGCCTATTAGAACCTTTTGGTTTTTTTTTGGGGAGTGGAAGTTGCTTCTTGGGTGCAGAAGATCACAGCGCAAATTAAATCATAGCTTTTGCAGCGATTGTGAGAGAGCTATGAATTCCCAATGTAGACAGCTTATGAAACTGTGGGTTTGATCATTTTTTGGGAAACGAAACCGTGTGTTTGATCCTTTGTTGGGAAACGAAACCGTGGGTTTGATCCTTTGTTGGGAAACGAAACCGTGGGTTTGATCCTCCTTTGGGAAATGAAACCGTGGGTTTGATCCTCCTTTGGGAAACGGAACCGTGGATTTGATCCTTCTTTGGGAAACGAAACCGTGGGTTTGATCCTTCTTTGGGATATGAAACTGTGGGTTCGATCCTTCTTTGGGATACAAAATTGTGGGTTCGATCCTTCTTTGGGAAACCGTTCTATTAAGAGCTTGTTAGCGTGTTGTGTATTAGAGCCTATTTTGAAAGTTGAGTAAAGCTTTTGGGACCTACTCTTTCCACTTCTCAAATTTTGAGAGAATTTTAAGATCGAAAATAGGGTATGCTCATGGGACTTCCCGTCGTGTATCCTCGATCAGCCTATGCAACGCTAGCTTGGCCCACACATCCTAGTAGGACATGCTAGATAGCCAATTTTTATTAGCCGGACACCACTATGTATGATAATTTAAGCATTAAGAAAACTTGGGTTGGGTGACTTTGTGTTGATTCTCATAAACACAGGGTTTGGGACTAAACCCATGGATTCATCTGCTTTACTTTAAAAGACGACTATTCATGATGGGTTGGTTTTTATGCACTGAAAACAACCCCAAACAAGGTAGTTTTAGTGGCAACGACTTGGTCTGCATCACTCAGGTTGTGGTTAATTGGAATCGGATTTTTTGCAGATTGAAATGCCAATGTCATAATACTGGCCAAAGAGGCTACATGGATCCAAGCTTTGCATGTCTACCTCAAGTTGAGTGAAAGTCGCAAGGCTGGCGCCATTTTCGGGTCTTGGTGTCTGGGAACAGATTCTTTGCAAGTTGACGTGCTAACCTGGATATACTGGTGAAAGATTGTGGATGCGCTTGTCTTTACCTCCTACAAAAAAACACGACCCAAGCTGTGCACGTCTCCATCGAGATGAGTGCAAGCGACGATTTGCTTCTCGGTGTTTAGAATCAGATTCTTCACAATTTGAAATGCTAATCTTGAGATACTGGCCAATGATTGTGAATGTGCCGTTTCTTTACCTGCTATGTACCTGAAAAATGTGAGCCAAGCTTTGCATCTCTCCATTCAGTTGAGCGATAACCCTGCACGATATCATATCTTGGTGCACAATCAGAATACATGTGTGTCAATCTAATATGGATAATTTGGTTTGCGGATAGTGCTGTAGAAATAGCAGAGCTCAATCAGCATTGGGGCAAGCCCACAGATCTGCAGTTGTCCTCATCTGACTAGATGACTGAAACATGAATGCGAGGAGATACATGGGTCTTATGTGGTCACTCTCCTTAATTGAGCACCTATACATGACGGTATATGACCAGGTTTGTAGTTAAAAAGGCATAAAAAGAGACATGCATTCCAAATGATATTGGACTACATGCTCAAAAGATAGATGCCGTTCTAGGTTCGATAGTTGAGAAAAAGAAGACTTCTTATTCCTTTCACATGTCAACTCTGATTCTGGAACTTGACATAACAATCTTTGTCACTTGCATTGCTAACTGGATGAGACAATTTCCCGAGCAGATACAGTTACCAGAAATGTCTTACAGCGGATTGGTGCAACTCAGGTATGCAACTTATCCAATCATGCCTGAACTGAGAAGCTAAACGTTCACAGTTTGCTTCTTGGTACCTGTTAATCAATTCCATCTATCATTTGCAGTGAGATTAGTGACACAATTTCCACAAGAAGAACATGGAAATGTGCACAACTGTGGACATATTGGGTGAATAGCGTCCGCCTTAATTGATGTGATAAGTTGAGGGCAGAAGGAATTATGATGACAACCAATGATTGAGACCATTGTCTCCAGTACAAGAGAATGCTTCATTTGAGTTATGGTAAAAACTCAACTAGATAGCTCATCATGGACTCAACAAAAGCCTGCATCTGCACACGAGAATGTAAAGGTGCAGGATAGACATTGGCACAATGAAGCTCACCATTGCGGATCGTATCAAAAATGGCAAGGGATGGACCTACACCGTGAATTGATGAGCATCCAACGTAGTCTTTCAGACCCAACACAGAAGCCAGCTCTTCGAGGTCTTCAGATACCATAGTGTCCCGGAATGTTACAAGGAGAGAGGTGCGAAGAGAACTTGAGGGTGTGAGGTTAGGGTGACAAATGGCTTGGTACATGAGGTAGTTTAGGTCGCCCATATCTGTGAAGTGCTTGCGGTTGTTCATGGCATTGTCCAGTGAATCTGAGCATTTTCTTGCAAGTTCCCAGAACTCAATTGCTTCATTTAGGTGGTGGGTGCACATGAGTGCTGAATGATAGAAACCTGGCAAACACAGCAAAGGATGTTGTTGTGGTTAGACATCCTTTTGACATGACCAACTGCTTGATGTAATCATTGCATGCTATGGACTCTAATTGAATGACAATATACACCATGTTTCGCCTCAAAAAGCACTTTGAAAGGTTGTTTATGGTCCCCTCTCAATTTTCTCTCTGGATCTTTGGCCTTGATACTCTCTAGTGGTGCCATATGAGCATGAACAACCATCCTCAGGGTGGTTAAACACGCAGAGTAATTGGGTCGATGGGGTAGAGGGCGGGTGTGGTTGTGGTTAACATTTAACATGCCACAACCACAACGACTATTGCGTGTTCAAAATCCACACCTCCTACATAGAAATAATTCCACCTGATTATGAAGCCAACTTATACCAAACAAGAGTATCACAAAATCTCAAAATGATGAGTGGAGTACATACCAACAGTGGCGTCAGTGAGTATAGGATTCAAGTATCTGCGGCAATCAACAAGGCTGATGACAGCAAAGTGCTCAGCTCGGTTCTCCAGCTTCTTTGCCTTTGCAGCTGCTTTCAAACCTGCTGCACAGATAGCTCCATACATGCTCGTTTTTGCTTTGGTGCATGCCTGCACAGGAACAAAGCTCTTACGACACTCCCATGACAAACTAATAAAAGAAGTGAAATACAGTCCTCAGGACATCCCTGTAACATACCCAAAGTCCTATACAAGTTAACTATTCACAATTGGCCTGCCTCATCATGACCTTGTCTCTACGGTTGCCTGTTCAATTATACCACGGATACATAGATTACAAAGAAACCTTACCTGCAAAAGGGCTTGTGTATGATTGTAGCTCAGGGAGGACCGAATCAATTCAGTTCTACGTGGTGCATTTGGGTCCTCAAAGGGTAACAATGCGTGTCGCCTTGAACCTAAAGAATATCCAAGCAGATCAATTCCATGTGCCCAGAAAGGCTTGTTTGCCTTCCCCGGAGGTATTGCAGCCTCAACAGGTATTAATTGAAAACCATTGCCTTCCTCCTTTCCTGTTGATGGCAAACATCAGCTTTTACATTAATGTGTATATTTGCAGCTCAGGGAGGACCGATTCAATTCAGGTATATGTGGTGAGATTTGAAATATTCGAGCAGACCAATTCCATGTTCCCAGAAAGGCTTTGCATCCCCCCAAGGTATCCCAGGCTCAACTTGAAAGCATTAATTTCCATGAAATATTCAGAAATCTCAGAGTACGAAAGAAAGAGTAATCCTATACTCAAGATGACCATTAAAAGTTAACGGAAACTCAAAGAACTTGCCTGTTGATACTTCAACTTGCAGTAGGCCACTGATTTCTGCCTCTGAATTCGGAACAACAAGTTCCCCTCTACTGATGTTGAGAAGAGCTTTCAAGATATCTGAGAAAACAGTGCCAGCAGAGACTCTATCACAAGCCGCTGTGTGCACTCTCAGAATCATAAGGGAGTGGTTTTGAGGCAAGCGGTATAGGCGCACTAAAAATAATTGCACTGGTTCCACAGAGTGCTCCCTCTCAGGCCACAAATTGATGTTTAACTCATCCTCCACATATCTCAGCCACCCTTGGCCATCGTTTTCTGGCCTCAAATCGTCTACATTCAGTTCTTCGAGTACCTCAACTTTGACAATCGGCTTGGGGCAGACCTGAAAGGCGGGTTTTCCGTGGATCCAAACGAGCTGCGATCGAAGGCGAGGGTGCTGGAGCTGCAACACCATCCATCGAATCAAAATAGAAACTTAGCACATCTACTTGTCCTAAACTTCACAATCCGTTATACATATTTCCATCTACTCGATAAGACGCTCTCAGTCTTCTCTATCCTTGCAAAAATTATGACCTAATTACAGCAGACGGGAAAAATCAAGTATTTCGATTGTAGACCATAAAACGGGAACATACGCAATGAACGCCCTTCAATTTGGGAAGATCATTGATAGATCTTTCTAAAAATCCTTACAACTGCAACCTGAGCCACATTACTAATTACAGGCAAGGACTGGATATACAAACCAATCGAGAATTTTTGTGCATATTTGAGGGTTTGGTATGATATTCAATATCAAAAATAATAATAATAATAGTATCCAGAGAAAAGAATAACAGGTGGAGATTACAAGAGCTACAAGAGGACGCCATAACTGAGAACAACCACACCTCCTGTAGGAAACCGTCAGATATAAGGAGCACTGACCTGCACAACATCAATGGCAGTTTGTAGGCTCGGCAAATCAAGTGGACGTGAGAAAAGAAATCCAAGAACAGTAATGCCTGTTCCACCTCCCACTGCTCTGCACCAGTTATGCTCAGTGTCACCCAGCATCCGATCATAGGGTCCCTCAAGACAGACCTCCTCCTCTTTGCAGTCTGAGCTTGAGCTGCCATTACTGGTCTGCTCATAATCTTGACAAGCGTCTTGCTGCTTGTCAAGGAAGCCCTCCTCGGGCTTCAATATCTCCACAGTCATCGTGACCTGTAGAGGACCTGTACTATACAGACAATTTTTCTTGTCAAATTCGTTTCGCATTGTAGAACAAGGAACAAAGCTTCTTATGAGACAATGTTTTGTGCAAATCGGAGGCACTCAAGACAGACCTCCACGAGGTTCATTAGGATACTATAATCGTTTATCGAGCATCATCCACTTGGATTCATCTATCGACCATTACCTACTTCAACGAAATTAAACTGCACTGCCTTCGGTGAGGAAGATTAGCTTCGGCGACCTGTACCATACAGACTCTTTTCTTGTCAAAGTCGATTCGCATTTTAGAACAAGGAACAAAGAAGCTTCTTATGTGACAATAGTTTGTGCAAATCGGAGGCACCCAAGACAGCTGACCTGCAAGAGGTTCATTGGAATAAGATAAACTTTTTATCGAGCATCATCTACTTGCATTCTGTGCAAGTTAATAATCTGTGCACTACTGTTGGTGAGGAGGATTAGGTTCGAAGACAGGCAAATCCGCCTTCCAGCGCCTTCGCACCAAGTCAGAGGAGGCATTAGGGTCAATTCAAGAAACCGAAACTACTGCTAAATTGGAGAGCAAACGGAGCGGACTTGGATGCCACGACGCCACAGAGACGTCGACTGTCGCAAACGGCATCCAGGAGATTATAATATCCAGATAATTGTGGCGGTCATCTATTCTCCTGTTAAAGCGACTCGAGAGGTCAGGAATTTTGCCAAAGAGTTTCGAAACTTCGACACTGCTCTCACTCTGCTGCATTACAGAGGAACATCCAGCATCCCTCACATCGACATACTATGAATGAGCGCAGACTCGCTAAACACAAAATTCTTTGAACGTAATTACTATACTGGACTGTGAGGAATAATGCAATGTGTCTGCACCAGATAAGGTAAAACAGCGGAGAGGTAAGAAGTGTTCCACGAACCCTCTATTTACAGCTCGCAAGAACCACTGCACTGGTAACGGAAAATGAAAGAGGAAACGGGAGAAGACAAGCTTTGGCTTGTCTTCTCCAATCGCCTCGACAAAGGATCCTCCTCAGTCGGTGATTCCGGTGGCTTTCGTGAGGGACTCGCTATGGCTCCAAGCTCGCTGCATGAACAGAACGCAATTTGTTATGAGATAAGAGAGATTTTCCAGAAAGACTGTTAATAGTAAAAAAAAAGGATGGTCGTATTCCACCGCTGCAGCAAAGAGATACAGATCTGTCAAAAAAACCTTTGTCCAGGAGACCTGAGCCTTCTTCAAAACGCGAATGGCTCCTATGAACACTTCAAAAAAATTCGAAGTTAAAAAGATTACTTCTAAGAGGAGACATCCCTGGAACGGCGCGAGGAACAAGAACTCTTTCTAGATGCGAATAAGCAAGTGAATGACATACGAAATGTGGGGAAGACAAAGAAATTAAAATAACCAAAACTTAATAAGCACACTAAGCAAACACACTCTACGTGAATCAGAAGTGGAAAATTGAGAAATCTCTACAAACTGAAAAGTTCACTACAAACAACAACCTACGTGGCAGTAATAAAAATCATCGAAGGTTGGTCTGAGAAACGTGCAATAATATGATGAGGAAGACAGACAAATTCAAGAACCTGATTCATTCAGTCCGGACAGACGGCACAGATCAAGGCCCCATGACTGCGCAAGGACTCCTCACAATGCCAATACTTAAAAAGCAGGTTGTGACGACAATGACAAGATTGATCACAGCTTTGTTTGGCTAATGTCTACGCAATTCCTTCCCCCTGTGGAAGAAGGGCATAGCCGTGACGGGAAGACCAAGCAAGTACAGTAAGCAAAGCTAATGAGAACACTCTAAGTGAGTACACACAGGTGGAACACTGAGAGATCTTTACAACACCGAAAAGTTCATGATAAACAACAAACTACATAGCAGTGATAAAAATCACCGAAAGTTGATCTGAGAAACGTGCAATAATATGATGAGGAAGAGACAAATTGAAGAACCTGCTTCATTCAGTCCGGACAGATTACAGAACATCAAGGCTCCATAATCGCTCACGGACGAGTCACTGTGCCAGAACTTAAGCATAAGCAGCTTGTGACGAAAGTGATAAATTTGATCACAGGTTTGATTGCCAATTTTCTACGCAACTCCTCCCTCCCTGTGGAAGACGGACATGGCCGTGACGATGGCAAAGAGCGATAAGAAACTTTTTACCGAGTAAGGAAAGGAAGAGGTAAGGCAGGTTGGTGAGGTTAAAATGGCTGCGAGGTCAGCGGAGAATGTTACAGCACTAAATGCTCATCGTGCGACACATCGGACGATCACAGATTCTTCACTTATCCCTGGAGAGATAAGGATAAGACAACCTTCGCAGGCAGGCAGGCAGCAGGCACCGAATGCCATTTAGTTCTGACATTAAAAATAAAACCCTGGCGAGTACACTCCGGAGTCGGAGTCGGATCAAACAATTCTGCTGATGAATTCGTACCTGGGAAAAGAGAAAAAGTGCAAAAGTCTCACACATAACCTACCTGTTCCACAACAGCATCTGATTGGCCTGGACGTGGAAAAACTTTGGCAACTCGCTATTCAAGCGGCCACACTGAGAAATCCAGGTCATCTGGAGATGGGAAAAGACTAGCAACAAAACCAAGCAGCTCGCTGCAGCCTCCGATCGCCAGAGTCTTTGTTGCCGATACAAATACTGCTCAATCTTCCGAATTGAATGAACATTGCGTCTTCACGTCGCCTAAATTTCTCAAAATTGGCTTTATCACGCATCATCCTCGAGGTGGATTCAGCGGGTCGTAAGCTCAGACACGTGCAAGAAATCCCGGGTTAATTATAGGTACCTTGTGAAGAGGAGTTTGCAGAATTATCCTGAAACTTACGCTTCTTATCCTCCAAAGAGTCAGTTTATGATACTACAGTACTGACACGTAACACAGATCTACTGTACGTTTAAGTCTGATTTGGCACATCTTTGCCTAACTTCAATTCCCACGTCATCTCTTAATCGGTTGTGTCCCATCACATTGTGACACGTGGTTCTTGGAGCAATGATTAGTTAAGTAATGCTTAATCTGACTCACTGCCCACACATAGGGCGAAGAGCACAACCATAGAAAGCATGAGTGGTCGTGCTATTGGTGGGATATATGTAATCTTCCGCCTACGCATTTGTATATCCCAAGAACCTTTGGAGTGCATAGAGTCTTATCTAGTTAATAGTGCATGTTTGAGAAAGCGCAAAAATGTGGTATTATCAAAAAGTTTCACTTTCTTAAACATGGCCATAACATTATTCAGATCCATAACATTGTTTTGTGGGATTGACGGTATTCCTGGATATTCCCCACATTTTATTTTGAATAATGTTTTGACATTTGGGACCCAATTGTCATGATATTAGGACTCTCTCTAAAAGCAAGGAATCTTTCAACTAACTCGCTACTACATTGCTTATCCCACTTAGTGCGTGTCATTATTTGGAGTTACACATTGTAATAATATCGTACTCGTAGTTCAGTTTGTACTAACTAATGTTGAATAGGTTGTTTGGACATTATAGAACAAAAATGACTCTTCTTGGTAAGACATTACATTTTCATTAAATAAGTGTAGCGTTGCGTAACTCCGAATAGTAACACGCACTAATTGGGATAGTCAATGTACTTGTTGTCTGCAATTTTTGGAACTATTTCAAAAATTGTTAAGTAAAGTTCAAACTTGCAACTTGAATCTTCAAGTTGGCATAGTCTAAATTGAGAATTTAGGCAACATGCATATCAATATGTCATCACATGTGCTGCATTTGTATTTAGGGTCCATTTGCACTCTCGGGGGGGGGGGGTAGTCATTGGTTGGAGTAGCAATATACGTGCGAACAAATGATAGGGTATTTTAAAAACATGGGGGCTAAAAATTATAAATGGACTTAAGAGTAATATAGGGTATCAAAAATGGCACTAGACATCTTTAAAGTACTATAGGGTATGGAATAAAAGGTAATTTGGAATTATAAGTAATGCAAGCCATTTTTCTATTAACCCAAAGTAGAAATTTACATAATGTTAGCATGTGAAAAAAAGAAGAGAATTGAAAGTAATACCCCCCTATAAAATAGTGGTTGTTCGCACCTATATCCTTAACTTTTTAACACACTGCCCCCCCCCCCCCCCAAGTTTGCACTTCATGCTCAAGGCTTCGGTTAGAATAAGTGGACCACCTGGTGAGAGAATCAATTAACATATGAGGCAATTAACCTATATGAGAGCTAATCAATATCATGTCCGCACCACCTAGTTAAAATTAAGGTTTAAATATAAGTTATAAAACTAAAAGTTAGCCAATAATTTTTGGAACCTTGTTTTTGTGGAGAAAATCTTAACTTGTACATACCCCTAATGCTAACTAACTTATTACAAATGTTCTATTTATTTCTTGATTGCCCGCCTCTCATTTCCTCCATCTCTTCTCCGTCCACTACGAGGTGGACCACAATATTTCTAACTTAATCCTAAATTAGCATACATTTCAAGTCATAAATATCTTTTTATTGTTTAAGTATTAATATAATAACATTCTCAATGTTCAAAATGAGATAAATACTACTTAAGCATAATTTTAATATTTCATTCCAAGTTAATTAATGAAACACAAATGGTGTGGGCCACAAAAATCATAATGTTCATAATTAGTGTTAAGTTCAAAATTTAGGCAAATTGAGTAAAACTTTGATCAGTCAACCTTAATCTTCTCATTTTACCTAGGTGGTGTGGGTGATTTTACCATGATTTTAGCTAGCTAACCTTTTGGTTAGCTAATCTTCACTAACTTGTAAGTTAGTTGATCCTCTTAACTAGGTGGTGCAGGTGGACCCTTATTGAGGTAAATGTAAACGAAAAAATGTTTGGCAAAAGTTCCATTGTATTCCATGGGTCCCCTCTTGAGACTTGTTTCATTAGCATTAGTATCCCTCTCTCCCATGTCGTTGAAAGGATATAGCATAAGGAAAATAATAAAACATAAAATTCAAGGGTTCAAACATTGTGTTGCGATAGGAAATCTACGATGAAACATATGCAGAAACCATATTGAAAATCATACCTTCCTTGCTTTAGTAATGGTTACCAGAAGTGCATGTTTGTTGATTTCTTAATTGCATACATAGGTCCTCTCAGTTGCGTTGACTAATGAATGTAGAGAAGTTATTAATATTTGATCACGTAGTCCAATCTATTTTAAACATGTGTCTTTATGATGTTTGCTCTTTGATCCTCACACACCACATACCAATCAAATATAGAGGTCCGATTAAGAAAAGTAACCGTATAACACCCGCATACCTTATTGCTTACGGTTAGCGGAAATGGGTCTATGCTACCTTTTATATATATATATATATGCTTATACAATCTGAATTCCGTAGCATCAAACATGTGGCAACCAAAGTGCACATGATATTCCGGAGTTTTGTAGTGTTAACATTGATGCGTGATACTATAGAATTAGTGTAGCATGTGACACTATGGAATAACACAAAGTGCAACATTGTAATGGTGTAGTGGGGTCCACTCCACTTGGCCTTCCTGGGCGATGTGGCATATGCATGCACCAACGTTCAACAAATGGCATAAGAATAATAAGAAGAAGAAGAAACTCCACATATTGACACATGACGCAATGCGAGGATGTGGGTTGACTTCTTGGATGGTTTGCAGTAATGACGAAATTCATGATACAAGGGAGAGAAATGTGACAATAAGGAGTGAGATTTGAAGTACCAACATCCGTTCCCTAGGGTTTCGGGATACTAAGGAGTGTGTGTGACATTATGGAGGTTGATATTACGGAGTATAGGGTGCATGATGGTGAGGCATGCCGGGTTCCTGGTGAGGGCTATCACACATTATTGCCACATACAATGAACTCTCTGCCAGGTGTGATACATCAGAGCCATCATGTGCCTGGGCTTCTTGGCAGTGCCACTTGCCGGCTAAAGTCTCATTAGCATATCACAGAGAAGACAGACCTATTTCCGATAACCTTCAGCCATTTCGGCAAAAGTGCAGTCCAGGTGTGGCTTGGATGTTGATATCACAATGTTTAACAAACACAACACAATTTGATTCCACATAACATTATTCAAATCCATTACAATGTTCTGTGGGACTGACAACATTTTATGGAATATTCTCCCATTTCAAATTGAATATGGGGAATGTGGAGAATATTCTATGATATATTGTTCGTCCCACAAAACATTGTTATGGATCTGAATAATGTTATGTAAGTTTTGAGATTTTTGTAAATTCTCATAGGCGAGATTCTCTCCCAACTCATATTTGTAGTAGAGGTCTACTTATTTCCCAATAATTGGGAGACAAATAGTTGATTATAAATAGTTCCCTTTTCAAGGAACCCAAATTTGTGTCGTTTTAACTTACTTTTTCTCCATCATGCCGAACGTGAAGGTGAGATGTGTGCTTATTCGTGACTTGTTCCATCACGTTAGAGAATGATGACTATGTGTGTGGAGCTTCATGACTTTAGGGGATTCTATATAGTAAGACTGGTGAAGGAGGGGGGGGGGCATCGGAAATGGTTTGTCTACTCTAGAGTAGAGGCACCCATAACCGATCACTCAAGAGATTTGGTGCCAATTCTAAAGAAGTATAAAGTGGTGCAATTGTTTACCACGTAGGAAGATAGAAATCAGGAGGAGTGCTATTTTTCAGGGGGGATTTTATTCCTTAACATAAAAAACATGTGAATTTTTGCAGCCAAAAGTTGGCCTGAACACATTACCGATGTCTTTTACTTTGCCATAAACACTCATACTAATTGTTCATTCCTCCTTAATTTAGCACTCAAAACTAAGACATGTGTTATGGCACTATTGGTTTTGCCCTAATCAAAATCCGATCCTAGGTTGACCGAGATTCCGGTACCCTATACATACACCCAAGTCCTAGCCGTGAACTTGTGAAGCCATTGGCTCTTTAGGCCTTTTTAATTCATCCAATAATCCATTTCAAGAATGATGCACCATGCTAGTTTTGAGTGGCCTTCAAGACTTATCCTCTAAGAGCGCGTGTCTCATGCCATCTGGTTGTCACCTTGTGGTTGGGTGAGATGAACTTATTGGAATATGAGCCAACTTCTATGAATATATATATATATATATATAATGGCCCTAATCGTACAAGCCCGGATGTTACGTTTTAATTGCATTCAGAAATTAAAATTTGCTTCAAAGACCCAAAATTATCCCTAGCGAGACACGTTTGAGATGAATCAACCATGAACATGTTAGGGGTATTTTTTGAAATAGAAAATGAATGGATGAACTGTACTAAGTGACATGATAGTCATGAAGGATAGTATTCCTATTAACACGACACATCAATTTTGATGCCACATTAAGGGCCGCTTCACACTATGGTCGTCCAAGTCGAGAGGCCATGGGATTGAAAGGCCAAACTTTGTTGAGAGTCCAAAGAAATGGGTTGAAAATACATAGCCAATAAAATATAGGAATTGGAGCCTTTGGCCGGGCATAGTGTGAAGCCTCCAAAGGCCAAATGAGAGAGAGAGAGAGAGACTTCCACACTTATCACGTATCTACTTAACTTAATTGATCAATCTAAGCCAAATATTTCCTCCTCCAAACATGTCAAAGAGTCTTCACATGGAAGAGTCTAGGGTTTAAGTATTGGTTAAGGTATAGTGGCCGCTTTAGGTCACTGAAACCCTAAATCGTGGAGCATGGTAACTTCCTTGACCATGGTTAATTTACTCATGGTTAAGTATAGTGTAATGTTTTAACTTTGGTGTATAGCCTACTAAGTATTCCAGGCTTTGTAGGAGGTTTTAATCAAATTGTCAAGAGTATCATATTTTACTATATATATAGTTTAAAGGCAATAACGAGAGAGAGAGAGAGAGAGAGAATCCCACTTTATTCCCTGTCCAAAGTAGCCCTTCCAATCTAACGGCCAATATCTTGTCAGTTTCTGATTTTTTTAATGAAAAAATTGACGGCCTCTCGATCATAGTTTGGGTTTCCATTCCTATCCGACCCAAACTTCCTTCGAGGGTCCGTCACCTTGGTCAAAAAGTGTTGCCATGTAGGCATTTTGAAAAGTGACGGCCTTTGGACTTTGGCCTCTAGCGTAAAAGTTTCGAGAGGCCGAATTCTTGGTTTCTTGCAATCTGATTGGTGGAAATCAATGGCCTCTTGACCCTCAACCATAGTGTGAAGCGAACCTAAAATAGAGGATGCTAAACTCATTTATGTTCGAAGATTGCACCGTATGCACGCCTCCTAGACCCAGAACTTGAGCACACTTGAAACATGTGCAAATGCCTGAGGGGTACAAACTAGAAATGATTTGGGCAAACCAACCCATACACTTGTTCCTTGTTGGGTGCCTAAACCCTTGCCTCCAAGAAACCAGTGTACAAGTTGGTTCACCCCAGCCACTAGAAATGGCTTTGAACCAAACAATTGGTTGGGGAGGGTCATTTTGGGTTATTTTGGATACTCATGGGAGCTTGGATAGGTCCTATTGGACTGGTACGGTGGAATGGTGAACTGATTTCTTGGTGAAGAACTTTGTACCCATCCAAATTTCTTCACCCAATCCAAATAGAGTGCAATGCACGGGCACGTACCCTTTTGGTAAGAAAGCGGCCATGGATCTTGACCATGTTGACCTTGTATTTCTTTCTTATTTTGGATTTTGGAAATTGGGTGACCAAGTAGGTCATAGGGAGAGAGAGGGAATTATCATATATGAGTGTCCCTCTTATTCATTTATCATAGAACCCTTGAAATAGTATGTTGTCCAGAAGTTACTTTTTGAAGTTGGTTTGACACCAGAATTAATTCTAAAGATCCTGAATTGGTGTACTTGATCGAGGTCAATTGAGATGAATCGACAACAAATGTATAAGGGTTCAAGTTTTTATGTTGGATGAATGAGAGGTTCCCTTTCTCCAAGTTGTAGGATGGGCTAAAAAAGCCGAGGTAATGCAGTCACTTCTCATACACCTACACTTGAGACATGTATTCAATCATTGCAAAGTGTTGTAGACTCGATAGTAAAAATAAATGAAGAAAACCGTCACTTTGAAAGTTTGATATTGGATAATATGTTTATGTGAGCTCCAAAATTAGCAAGGAAATGGTTCTCATGCCATTTGGTATCGAGTGAGTTAATAGTCTCCTCTTATATTGATGTCTCTTGCTCTTGCCTCATTCCCTTGATGCTTTGTTGTTGATAGGTGTTTACTGGAGCTTAGGAGATAATGCCTTGAATGTTTGATGTATTGATGGTGGTTTGCCATACACCCACAGTCCTTTACTACTTTCTCTATTTATAAACACATACTAATTTCTCGTTCTATATCTATATTCTACGATTTCATATTTAAACGAAAATAATTTTATCATGTTGATTTCTAAGATTTTAAAAATAACTTCCAAAAAGACAACCAGTTTCTTAAAACAATTTAATAAGTGTTGAAGCGGTAAAGGTACTACAATACTAGTTTAAGAAGGGTTTTTTCTGAGAGACTCTTAATACTTGGAACAAAACTATTCCCATTGAGATAAATTAGAAGCTTGGTTGAGGAAAGGTAGAGTTTATTATTGTGTGACTTGAATGTCAAGTTGTTTTGTTTTGGAAGTTCCTTAAGATATGGGTGAAATGTAACTAGACGATAGTTTTTGATAGCGATATGTAGTGATACAACATGCCAATTCTTTGATTTAGATTTGCTAAGCTCGTATGAATCGCGTGTTAAGAAGTGGGCTAATGAAAACAAGTGACCCTTTAAGATCTATATGTCTTCACAGTGTGTATATATATATATATATATATATATATTGATAGAGGACATATCATATTTGCTTTATCACTTTTATGTCTACTAGTGAGGAGCAATGCGATTACAAATCATGGAATGCCCTATTTGGAGCCATGGGATGTATCACTATAAGGATCATGGGGCATCGCCATTGGTTCTTTACTGCTACTAGGTAGAACTTACGAATCTGAATCTATAAGTGTATTAGATTTGGAGACCTAAAATCTACCTTGCAACAACAAAGAACTAGAGACAACAACCTGTGAACCTTGTAGTGTTTGCAACATGTTGGTTGATGTCAGTATGTGTTGGCCACGTGACATGCGCTAGAAATATCATGGTAGTGATGCTTAGCTTGCCAATTCAAGTAACTGTAGCATGCCAAGGAAAACAATTGCAGGTGGACGCAATTAACCCTTAGAGGCCAAGGCCAACATTTCTGTGAGGGCAATCATTGTTGCCCAATAACGTACATGACCACATTAAAATCTTCCGATATTGCACATGTGAGTGGGTGAAAATTTGAGAAAATAATCCCAATTCTACAAAGCTTCCATCCATACAGTTAGTTCCACCATGAAAGGTTCCAATATGCTTCGACGAGGTTTTGAATTGGAATGAACTATTTTGGAACGATTTTGGGACGAATTTGCTTTGGCCTTTAGGAGTTAAAAGACCACATTGCGTATAAGAGCTTCATGGCACATTTGTTTGGCAGTTGTGTGTATTTCATTGCAGTGTTTGCCGTCAAGTTTCGGACTTTGGAAGCCATAGCTTTTGTAGTGATGGCAAGACTAAAATACCGAAGGTTCATAGCTGGTTCGACACATGTTAGCCGAATAATTAATTAAAGTTCAAAAAGTACATTCGGCACCTTAAAATAGTATATTCATATTTTCAGCAATTTTCTCTTTTAATTTTTAAAAATTCGGCTTAAATTCATTTTCTATTTTTTATTTAAGGTTATATCTTGTACATCTCTCTTGCATTGAATGACAAGTAAGATGTGAGTGAAGAGTTGAGAATGCTTTGTGCTTTATGCAAGTAGAGTGGAGTTGTGTTCAACAATGCATATGGGATATCTAAACTTTGAGGTGAATCACCGAGTTAGACTTCATTTTTATAACACGCATAACTTTTGCATAGAGTCTTCAAATGACATAAAATGTGTTGGAGGTGAAAGATAACTTGATTTCTAAACTTTTCTTAGACCAACAAAATTCCAAAAATTTGATTTCTATGCACAAATGAGCTCCGAAAAACTGTTATGAACGCATTTTAATTTTTTGATCTTTACACGGCTGCAATGTTTTGTCCATAAAGACTTATTTTGACACAAAACTTGTTGGAGGTGGAAGAAGGATTGATTTCTCAACTTTAGTTAGTTGGACAAAATTCTATAAAACTTCATCTTCTATGCTCAATTGGACTCCAAAAATTTGTGTACAACACATTTGAAAAGCCTCACCTAGAGTCTTGCTACTTCTTAACCCATATTCTTTGTGGACTAATGTAAGTGAGCTTGATTACAAAAGGAGCACCTTCTCTATTTCAAAATTCACATATGCTTCCACTGTAAGTAAAACTCTAGTGAGAAGTAAAAATTTCTTACTTTTCGGCAATTTTTTAAAATAATTAATTTTATATTCGGCAAAAAAATGCCAATAATATTCCAAAATTTTCGGTGTCTATTTTTAGGATTATTTTGTGCCGAACCAGCTATGAACCTACGGTACATTGAGGCCTCAATGACAATTGGAATTGAAGGTAGAAACATTCCCTTGAGGTATCTTGTGGTCAAGAAGATGTTGCCCCAAAGCAAGAATGCTCGGGTGGGCTTTGTATGCAAATGTTGTGAGACTCTATCAACATTAGAATTAGCAACAATGTCCTTGATAGTCACAACACGAATTTAGAACCAAAAATATATATCAACAATGAATTAGAAATAAATGAATAATTGTGATTTGTTATGAGCGGCTAAAATCGTGAGTTGCATACAATAATAGAGGATGGAAAATACTCAATATCAATAATCTAGCTATTTTGCTTGTTTTACAACAAAGAAATGTTTTGAACCTTTTAACGAAAATTGCTCGTTCTAGAACATTTGATGACATGCTTTGGGATTAAGAAATGCAGTGAAATCGTATCCATTTAAGTTATAAGTGGGCCCATTCAAATTCCAAGGTTCAAATGCAGTCTGGTGGCAGCTTGGGTCTATACCAATGTTGGCTTGGTATCATCATTTTTAATACCATTCTGATATCTATAGCGAGGACTTCACTTCTTTTTTTGCCACCAATAAAAATAAGAGTATTTGATGGTAGTTTTGTTTTCAATACCATTTGTTAACAAAAATTGTTCATTCTAGCTCATTTGATCACGTGCTTTGGGATTAAGAAAAGCAACGGAATTAGATCCGTTTATGTTGTAAGTGGGCTCATTCAAACTCCACATTTCAAATGTTTTATGATGGCAACATAGGTCTATACCAATGTTGGTTTGGTATTGTCATTTTTGATACCATTCCAACATCTAAAGCGAGGACTTCACAAATTTTTTGCCACCAATAAGATATGAGTAAGTGTTTGATGGTAAATTTGTTTTCAATACCATTCGGGTCTATATACCATGCAAGAACCATCATACCTAGGCAAAAATTGCCCCCCAATATTAACATGGTTTAGAATGATATATATTGACCCAAATAACAAGTTACTCATGTATATAGATATTTTCTCGCCGTGGCATACCCATCATTTATCAACATTTGACCACTTCTACAATTCTCATATCAAGAAGGTTCTTTGGTACCATTAACAAGAGCATAATAACTTAGCCACAATCTAGAGAGCAGAACACAAGAGAGCCATGAATGCTTCAAGAACCTAGATTTGTAAAAGCTTGGAATCCAATTGCAAACCCTAACAAGAATGGATAGGGTAGTTATTGAGGACTATTATTGTATGACAATAATGGATGAAAATGTGAACTACATGAAACTAGCACATCTCTTGTCAAAACAATTCTCTAACCTTAAAGCCCCCTTTTGTAAATCGACCTTTACTTCTAGATTCTTAATAGCCTTTTTAAATGCACACACTAAAGACATATATTACCTCTCCCTTATGCATACTATGTACATTGTGGCCTCAAATAATACCCCTTATAACACTCATGTTAGTTCATACATAGTGTGGAGAGTCCACCCCGGGAGGCTTGAACAGGCCTGGACTCGAATCCAAGCTCATTATACATTTAAGAGCCAACAAAAGGCTAACAATGCATGGATTGAAAGTTGAATCCAAAGTGCAATATTATCCTACTAGGCATGAACAAAAAATTGTTTCATGATCTTCTTAATGCAATATTTTCAAAGTTATGACACTCATCATATCACAATACCTACCAAGTTAATTCCTAAAAGACAAGTTCTATATGGAATTATAACATGAGCCAACAAATGTACGACATCCAAATTATCATGTTCTGCCTTCCAACCTTTCAAAACATAGCCAGACATAAATGCTTGAAAGAGTTACAACGTCTAGAAGTCACTACTACAGATCACGGTTTATATGACTGGACATATGACTTCTTTGAATTTATAAAACACTCAAATACTTTTTGACTTCCTAGTCGTTTCAGGTTAGTCTAATAAGGCATAGTCAAATGTTACGCAGTCTAAAAAACATGGTGTACATTAGACTATGGGCCGGGTGTGTATATTAGACTATGCTTCTGATCTTTGCATTAGACTATAGTCAGTCAATAAAACATTGATACATTAGACTACATCTAGTCACAAGTATAAAAGCACATTAGACTACGGGTAGTCAAAACACATAGAGACATTATACTATGGGTAGTCAATAAAACACACATAAGTAGACTATGGATGGTCAAATAAACTACCCTGATGATTCATCTTGACAAACATTCTGAGACATAATAGACTACTCCTAGTCAATAAAACATAGCTTTTTATGTCGTTGTTGACTAATTGGTGTATAGTAATTGACTATATTATGGTAGGGTTTATTAGTAAAAAAGAACATCGCTTATATGGTTAATTGACTATCGTTTGTGTATAAATAGGTTGCTTGTAGTTGATTAAGATATGTTATGGGCATATAAATAGACAATATGTAGTGCATTATAACACAATATATTAATTGTACATGATATTGAACATAATTGACTAGTCGTTTGTCTACTTTGAGTGCAAAAAATATCAACATCAAAACATCTTGCAGTCAAGTAGGAACATATTGCACTAGGTTCTTTTACAAATTGACTAGAAGAAGATGACATGTTGTGTCTTTTAAACCAATCAAACACATTCATGAGACTATGATTGGTCTCCATTAGAGTCAATAAAACTTGCAACATGAGGCTAGGTAGACAAAATGCCGTATGTAGACCTTTACTATATATGAAGTCATGACAATTTACAATGAGTTCCCTAGTCTCACAAAATGTTGGTTAGTACCCTAAACAAGAACTAGATTCTCTTTTCTCCACAAAATTGGTGCAAATTCAGAATCCTTCATGCGTACTTGTAGAGGATTCTCCGCAAGGTTTCGATATTGCAACTTCATATCTTGTATCCACACTTTGTGTATCAGAACACTAAAACATCCCTCTGGAATTTCATTTCCATTGTAGTTGTCATCTAGATAACCTGTAATTCAACATTGAGCAACTAAATCAAAATTATGATCCATTACATGCACACATGCACACATATTATACTACATACATCCACAAACAAATCACATGTTAGTTTCAAGTGAGAATGATCTTGCTAAATGATAATTCACATTTAAAATCGGTAATATGTGCATGAGGCACACACATGCACACATACTTACATGATTGCATGATACACACATACACACAAAATCAATCTTAAAGATGTACTTGAGTCAGCAAAATAAATCACATAATTCAGCATACAAAGTCACAAATCACATAATTCAACGTACAAATCACATAATTCAGTGTACAAAGTCAGCAAAACAAATCACATAATTAAAAGAAAGGTCAGAGGATGCAACGCACACCTTCACGATATAAGCATTGGATGATTCATTCCAGCTGTCATCCCCATCAAGACTTGATGGCAGCATACACAAATCGGCGATTACCTCCGCTGCAGTCTGCACACACCTCAAGAAGGGTGACATCACAACTCATGTGATGTTCCAGTCCTCAGCTCTCAACCTCTTTCCCACTCTCCACGACTATAATTTGCCTCTGTCTATAAGAGGGAGGTCCCAGGGGCAGGCGGTGATGGTGGTTCCACCAGGAGTATCCGTTTCATCTTGTTGTTCACCATGTGGCATCACAAATAGGTTCTGCACGAATGGGTCCTCCGACATGTCATTCTGTGATGGGAGGCTTTTGGATAAGCCATCCCCTTCAATACTCTGCACAAAAGAAATAGATTTCTAACATAAGGTGGGTTGTTTCCAAGACGGCCGCTTCGATGTTCGTCCCTTCAATGATTTGAAAACTTTGACAGCAACAACTTATGTCTACATTCCAATTTTTTACCCTCACTGTTCACAAACTGACAGTGAAGGCAAGAGTCCTCCCACATCCCAGCCAACGACGTCTATGCCTCCTAAACAATGTCCACAAAGTTTCCAAAAATAAAACCCTGTATAACGGTTGTGCACCCAAAGTTTGCGAATGCTAGCTCCTTGTTGGATCTGATATAAGCAAAGAATATCAAAAGCAAAGACCATGTCAATAATAATTATTACAGTAAAATTTGATGAAAATACTAGCAGAACCATGTTCTTCCCTGTCAATGAGGACATATTGATTCAACTTATGAGACATCTTAAAGCTGAGAAGCACAACATCCTCAACTCCAGATTGTAAAGCCCGCGTCCATTCCCCCCATTACTTCTTCCGGGAGAACGACAGAGAAGAGGTAAGTATTCATCTGAGTCCTAATCATCTTGCCCTTCATCTTGCAATTAGTCATATTTCTTCACTAAGCTATATTACCTGACTAAGGCTCTATGTCAAGGAACCTATAGCATGCTTTAAGGGTTCAAAGGACAAACTTTAGTTTAGGAATCATATGATGTTTCTGGTCTCTACTGCTACTTGCATTTCCCTTGACTAGAAACTCAACAGCAACAACACTCTCCGAACGCTCCAGTCTGCACTCGAGAATGGGTTCTACGTCAGAGAAACTAGAGAACCCAGACAAAGATGATAATCACCATGCCTAACCAACAAACCTTGTTCTCTCCTCTGCATTTTGTGGACCCAACAAGCCACTCTTCCCGCTAACACAAGGCAGTGCTCTGATCTTTTGCAAAAATGGGTGGAGAATCTCGACTCCTCCTCAACTCCTCTACCCATTTTGCTCGAAGGTAGAGAACTCTCCATTTCACGGCTGCAGCAATCTCGGTAAGGTTTACGTTTGGCTTGGATCCATACATTTCACATCCTCCAGAAATGGCACGTGGTTCTTGGAAACCCTCGCGAGAGTATAAGAGGGAGAAAGAGACGGAGAGAGAGAGTTACAAGAGTTTCCGGAGGTTTACATGCATGCACAGTGAAGGAATCTAGGGCGGAATTCTCACTCCTATAGAACATCAGTAATGTAACTTGAAATTTACAACAAGAATGCGAGGATCTTTCACAGAAACTCTGGAATGAAAGACGAACATTAATAAGGAGTGTGAAATTGGAGCAGATGCACTCCAACTGCAACAAGCACCGACTCTAATAGCCAAACTTTGAGCGCATTCACATAGTTCTCCTCCTGAATTTGCTTAGAAAGTTTCAGCCAAGTTCAACATGAATTCCACAATGTATTACAGATTGTCATGTGCACCAGACTCAAAGGCCATTTTGCAATGTCTGAGCTGTCCAAGAACTTCTGCCAGCATTAAGGGTGCCACCGCAATGCCAGGTACTACGTTGAGAAAACCAAGAACCGCCCACATACTCATTAGCTCAAAAGATCTCTGCGCAGCGTTGAGCAATGTGGATGTGATTAGAAAGAAGGTTTAGCAGCACAGATCCTGTTGAATTTTGATGTAAGGAGTTGAGAAACTATGAAGACGGTAATCAGAGTCGATCGATGTCGGTAGAAGACTGAAATGCTTACAGAATAGACCTCCGGCGAAGGAATTTTTTCTGCACAAACTTCAGGCTATGCTGGGAGATGGAACATTCGCCACACGGATTGAGAAGCGACATTGGAGCAAGAAATAGATGCCAGACCGGACATTATAGCCATGGCCATTGGGACCGCGGCTATAGCCGACCTTGGCGGGAATCCGAACTCTCGTCTCCACTCTGCCAGAATTTGAAGTTCATGATCATAGATGAACGTAGGTATCCTAAGCTCATCCAGGTGTTCTTCATTCATCCTTTCCGATCGGTCCACAACTGACACGCTACACTAAATATATGATTTAGCGTGGCACCAAAATAAGACAATTCGCTAAAATAATAAAACGGGTCTTTTTGACTTGTCATATACAGTCCACCCTCTATAAATGTTAGGCTCTGGAGTAAAATTTTCCCAACATTTATAGTGAGTTAACATTGTAACAGTTAATAAGGGAGCTTTTTGAATGTTTAACAAATATAAATTCATTACAATTATGGAGGGAGAGTTTTGCAAAATTATCATATATAAAATATGTGTATCAAATCAATCTTTTATTGTTATGAAACAAAATAAGAATCAATATAGTCTAGATGAATAATTTGATTACAAAAGTCAAATTTGGTGGCTTTTGCCACTTTGAAAGGTTGCGAGTCAATGTAATGGATGTCATCACACAGTATTGGATGTATTTCGTAGGTTAACATTTATAAGTGGCAAATTAACAAAGAGGGGAGTAAATTATTGTTAACATTTAACATAGTTAACATTCTAGTTAGCAATATGAGGGAGGTACGATTTTGTTAACAAATATAATGAGTTAACGTTTATAAGTGTAACATTTATTGAGGGTGGATTGTATAGCACCAAGTGTCATGTTACACCCTCTCAAGTTGCAACCTAGCGATTTCAAATGCACTCTCTAATTAATGTGATTTGCACTCTCTAATCAATGGTATCCAGGGATATGACACCCTCTCAAGTTGTAACCCCATAAAAATTAGGGACTGTCCAAATGTTAACCTCAAAGGTCGATGTGAGCATAAAGGCCACTTTTACATATGTCAAGAAAATATTTCATTTTTATCAAAATAAACATCTTTGATGTTCATGCCATGCTTGCATTCAAGTGCTCGGGGGGGGGGGGGGGGGGCAGTGTGTTAAAAAGTTAAGGATATGGGTGCGAACAACCACTATTTTATAGGGGGGTATTACTTTCAATTCTCTTCTTTTTTTCACATGCTATCGTTATGTAAATTTCTACTTTGGGTTAATAGAAAAATGGCTTGCATTACTTATAATTCCAAATTACCTATTATTCCATACCCTATAGTACTTTAAAGATGTCCAGTGCCATTTTTGATACCCTATATTACTCTTAAGTCCATTTATAATTTTTTGCCCCCATGTTTTTAAAATACCCTATCATTTGTTCGCACGTATATTGCTACTCCAACCAATGACTACCCCCCCCCCTCCCGAGTTCAAGTGTCAACTGTTGATTGGAGATCAACACCTCACATGAGCTCCCAACACAACAAAACTATGACCACTCTAATCATCTACAAATTGCATAGCTCATGTGTCCACGGGTAGATATCCACAGTGGCTTGATGTTTATAGTTATTTTCATTGTGGATGAATGAATTAGTTTGAGGTTAATGCAAGGAAGAAATTATCCATCAACTAGAATTGGGTTGCTGGGAAGTTAGGAGTTAAGTATTGTGGGCCGACAATGAATAAGGCCTTGTGTGGGTTGTAAGTGGTTATTTTTGTTTGTTAAGTGAACCCCTTGATTTAGGTTTAGTTTGCTTAGGCCATGCCTTTACAGATTGTCATTGCATTGAATCTTATTTTATATATATAATAATGGGCTAGCCTATTTTAGTGAGCATGGGTGTGAGGCCAAATCCACCACCCTTAGGCGTCCTAGTCCGGGTGATGGCTTTGAGAATCACATTCAATTCCTAATACCATAACATGAATTGCTATATGGCTCTCATGTTCAAGGCACTAACTTCATCTTAACTCCTTTGCTTTATTATTGTGAGCATCGTTGCTCGTAGTGGAATTCGATTTTTCAAGGGTCCAACCCGCGGCCTTGGCCACGCATGCCCTCTAGACTTCTTGATTTTTACTTCCTTTATCTTGTCCTTGCTAGGATCCTCCACAGTTCCCATTGATTGTGCACGTATTATATTCCAACCAAAGGTACGAGTGTTTAAAAACACTTGCTTCAATGGGTAACCATCCACACATTTGAAAGTCCCACACACTTCTACTTTCCTAGTAAATCCAACTCTACCTAAAGCCAAGATGGCATGCAATAATCTATCATGGTCTATCAATCCTAAAAGGATTATCCTAACTACAACCCCCCTAGTAGTTTGACTAATTAGAGCTAATGAAATACTTAGGCCCAAGCCAAATTATCTTCCCGCAGCCAAGCTTCTTAGGCCTTAGGCCCCAGTCGAATCCCTCCAGCAGTCGCTCCTCACCTTAGTCCAGGAGCTAAGCGGGTGAGGCCTTAGGCCCAGCCGATGTCGTGATGTAAATACGTACACTATATAGATGTGTACGTATTTAATATTGCATTGTGAGTCTTGGTCTTGGAGAAAAATAATAAAGAATAGAAGTAGATTACTTTTTTTATTTACTCATAGTTTATTTTAGTTATCATTACCTAAGGATAGAAGTGGATAGAAGTTGCTTACCTTTATGTTTACTCATAGTTACTCATAGTTACCTTTACCAAATGATAGAAATAGATTACCTTTTTATTTACTCATAGTTTATTTTTGTCTTTTAGTTATCTTGAGTTACTTTGGACCAATGGGTGATTAGAAGCCATGTGATGAGGATAAGAGAGAACTTTGTCTCTCACATGGATAGGGAGAGGTGGTGACGGAAAGATGTTATGTGATTATTGTGGGAGAGAAGTTGTTGAGAGAGAAAAGTGGATTCGAAGCTCACGGTGTGAGTTGTTTTTTAGAAGAATATGAAATAAAATACGAGGGATTTGTGATTCATGAGAGATCTCACTTGTTGTTTTGGAAGTTAGCAATCAAGATTTGTGCTTGTTTGAGTGGAAGGAAGTCTGTTGGTTCTTAAAAGAAGAGCTGAGACTTCGACCGACCATAGAAGACGGACAGATTAAAGAATTGAAGGCTTCAAGACTCGAATGTGTGGTTGCTTGTGGCACGTTGTCTTTTTCTTGTGTGTGTGATTCCAAGCCGGTTTTGGAGGCTAGTTGCATTTCATTTCTGCATCGTAATTTGTTTCCTGTGTGACAACGAAGTGGGATTAATCACCCACAAGGTTGTTTGTGACAACGAAGTGGGATTAATCACCCACAAGGTTGTTTTCTGTCGTTCCCACTGGTGAGGCGCGATTGCTGGTCACCGTGGGTTTGAAAGTTTAGGAGCCAATCTTTCGGACGTCAGCTCGTGTTCTGACGTCCCGTTTTACCCGTCCGAAGCCCGTGGTTTCTTATCACACTACCCTTACCCTTTATCCATATAGAGCCGCAACAGGATAGGTCGACGGGAAAGAGGTTGAAGATTAGAAGAAATTGAAGAAATTGAAGACTAGAAGACCGGAAGATTCGATTGAAGATCAGAAGATTCGACGGGTCCGATAAAATCTAGTTGCAGCCAGAAGCCCAACGCTTTCCCAAGGCGGAACCCTCTCTACCCGACATTTGGTGCTTCCACTGAGAGGTGCTTTGGGGCAACTGGATAAACATCGCGATGGGAGATTCTGAAGGGATAGGTGGTGCCGGCGGAAAAGGCGGCGGTGGAACCCAAGTTCCCATGGAGGACATTCTTGGGGCGTTAGCCTTGTTCATGGAGCAACATCGAACCAATCAAGGAGGACAAGGGGCCACGAAGGCTCTTAAAACGGTTGTTGCTAATATTGGGAGATTTGATGGCAAGAACATCTCCAAGTTCTTGCGGGTGTACATCTGTGAGATGGAAATACACCAAGTTGGTGAGGACCGCATGTCTGAGACATTTGACATGGCGGTTGTGCCTGAAATTCGTGAACGGGTGAGAGAAATTCGTGAGCGGTCACAATCATGGAGTGAGTTTGCTGAGCTTCTTCGAGATGAATATTTTGAAGAAGACTCAGAAAGAATGACTAAGAGATCTTTTCTTGAGTGGGTGGAGCGGCGACCTGGAGACAACATGAGCCCAAATGAGTTGCTGAAAGATTTCGAGAAGAAGTTTAGCCAATTACCTTTGGCAGAAAGACATCTCCTAGAGACTAGGAAGGCAGAGTTATTTCTTCAAGCTGCTGACGAAGGACTTGAAGATAGGCTTCTCCTACTTCTTGGAGATCGCACGACAGAAGGTGGTTTCACCAACGATTGGAGGAGGGTAGAGGAGACAGTTACTCTCTTGGCCAAACAACGACGTGTAAGGTCAAGGGGTATTGGAGCAAGAATTGATGTGGAGCCTATTCAGACTCCAAGGGCTCCTAGGCTGTCGGCTGATTCAACACCTTCCATAGCTCCAGGATCCATATTTAGAGCTACAAAGCCAAGTGAAGGAAATACCCTTGAAGACCTTATAAAGGGATTTCAAGAACTCAGAGTTGAGTTTGGTGAACTTAAGAAGGCTAGAGGGGCTTCTTCTTCTCAACGATCGGAAGAAGGACGAAAATACGCTAGGAGGTGTGTTTGGTGTGATGAAGAGACTGAGCATACTTTGAGAGGATGTGAGTCCTATGAAGAAGCCCTTAAGAATGATCTTGTCATCTACAAAGATGGGAAGATTCATGATGCAGCTTCAAATTCTCCATTGAGGACTAACTTCGGGAAAGGGGGAATGAAGAAGTTAATGGAAGAGAAGATGACAAGAACCAACCGTGTGCAAGTGCATGGAGCTGAAACGTATCATGTTCAAGTGGAACAATACTCAGTTGGTGTTTCATCTACTCAATCACATGTTCAAATGAAGAGGGGGGCTCAAGCCATTAGAAGAGCAACTGGATGGGAGGATCCTGTTGATGCAAACAACATCAATGTCTTTTTGAATGAAAGAAAGCACCATGATGACTTGCATGATGCTTCAGTTGAAGAAAAACGTGTGAGATTTGATGTTGAGGATGAAGAGGAGCCAATGTCTAAAAGAAGGCCTCCAGTAAACAATGATCCTGCAAAAGAAATGAGGAGAAAAATCCCTACAAGGTCAAAGTCAGCCAATCTTGACATTGTACACCCAGGAGATGGACCACTTCCTGATAAAGAGTGGGGACAGTCTAGTGGCAGCAAAAAAGACAAAGAAAAGGAGGATGTAAGCAAGACCAAAGCAAAGACACCTGCTTACAAACTCCAATCAGACATTGAGACTTCCATTGACTTGAAGGGGGTATTGGAAGAAAGAATCTTGGATGCCAAGATTGAATTCACCTTGAGGGAGGCTCTTGGCATAGCCAAGAAAGATTTCCATGAGCTAATCATCGACATCATCAAAAGGAAGAGACAAATGACAGCTGAGGCTGTAATGGTGACTGCCTTAGACACCCACATGACCGAAGATGAAGAGATGGCGATTGGTGAGGTATTTGCTATGATGAGTGATCCAGTAGTTGAAGATGGTGAAGCTCTAGCAAATGATCAAGAGAAGGGGAATATCACATTTTCAACAAATCAAGAGAATGTTGAAGCAAATACTTGCGGAGTAAAGATTGAAACTCTGAATGAAGAAACTCCAAAGGTTGAGGTACAAACTTTTGAATGTACCTCTGATCATTCTCTTATGAAAAGAAGTGAAGAAAAAACCGAATTTGATCAATTGTTTTGGGCAAGGGCCACCACTGAGACAAAGGTGAAGCTTGGAGGATTGGATGACCCCATTTTAGCCCTTGTTGACCATGGTTCAGAGATCAATATTATGTCTTGTGATATTTATGAGAAAGGCAAATGGCCAATTGATACAGACCATGGCTGGATCATGAGAGCAGCCAATACTGGGCGGACTCGATTGTATGGAGCTTGTCCTACAGTTCCTACGAAGATTGGAGATGTAGAGGTTGAACAAAATTTCTTTGTTCAAAATCTTAGTGCTTACCCGGTACTCTTGGGCCAACCTTTCATCACTGCTTCACGAATGGAAACCAAAGTGTTGGATGATGGGTCTCATTATGCCCGAATTCGGAGTGTGGATGGAAGGAAATCAGTGCAATTCTTGACGGTGAAGCCTGACAATGAGAGACACCGACTCCAACTAAGGGAGAATCCGCTACCGACATCTCCAAACTTTCAGGATTTCTAGAGAGCACACGTGGAATGAGGGGAGCCACGGGTGCTATGGAAATTCAAACTGCTAAATTCCCCAATGTAAATACCGATCTTAGGAGTGGAATTTTAGGTGTGACAGAGTGTGGATTTGTGAGCTTTACAAGTCTCAAAGACTTGGATCTTATACATAAAAGATTTGCAAAGAAAATAGAGAAAAAATTCAAAAAGATGAAGGTTCTCTTGCCAGATGAATGTATCTCTGGAATTTATGAGGAGAATGGGTTGCCAAATGATATTGTGCATCTCTTAGAGGATATAGTTGAAGAAAATGATGCCATGGAAACAGTTGATTGTCTTATTGGCATTCACTCAAGTCAACTGTATCATGAGATTTCTCAAACAGTGACGATACTTGGTGATTTCAAAACCAATGGGGTGAGACCGGAGGCAACAATACATACAAAATACAAGACTGTTGCTAAAAAGGTGAAGCCAGTTACAACTCAGCTACCCTTTGACACTGAGGAGCATATCAAACAAGCTGAGAATGAGCCAAGTTTGAGAGAAACGAGAAAGATTGGACACAAGTTTACTGAAGAAACTTTGGCAAGATTAAAGATTGGAGGAGATGATTTTTTGACTGAGCCGGAGAAGAGGAAATTTCAAGACATGCTTTCTATGCATGGAAAGGCCTTCGCTTCTTCGCCAGATGAGATTGGGTGTGTGCAACCAAGTGTTGTAGCACCAATGGTAATTTTCACGGTACCACATGTACCATGGGATTTGAAGCCTATACCTGTACCTAGGACTCTACTTCCAAAGCTTGTAGAGTTACTCAAAGAAAAGATACGCATGGGCATACTTGAGCCTTCAATGGCTCCATATTCAAACCGTTGGTTTACAGTGCCGAAGAAGTCAGGGGCACTAAGGTTCATCCAAGATATGCAACCTGCCAACAAAGTCACAATCAGAAACAAAGGATCCGGTCCAATTGTTGATGAAGTGGCAGAAGCATTTGCTGGGCATGCAATCTATTCCATTGGAGATTTGTATTCTGGCTATGATCAATTTCAATTAGCAACTGAGAGCAGAGACTTGACAACCATGAAGACTCCACTTGGATTAGTACGTATGTGTACATTGCCTCAAGGTGCTACCAACTCGGTGGCGCATATGCAGAGTGCCATGAATCAAATTCTAAGAGACTTTGTCCCTGAGAAGACGATACCCTTTGTGGATGACATTCCAATTAAAGGATGTGATGAGAAGAAAAAAGACTTGACAATCAACGATGATGGTTGCAGAGCTTTTGTGAATGATCATATCAATGATGTAACCAAAATCTTAAGCAGACTTGAAGAGGTGAATTTGACCCTCTCCATTGACAAATCCAAGTTTGGGGTTGGTGAAATTTTGGTGGTTGGACATTTATGTGGTTCCTATGGAAGAAAACCAAATCCTGAGAAGGTGAATGCTATAGGAAGAATGAAGGCATGTAGTAGTGTCACCAAAGTAAGGAGGTTTCTAGGAGCATGTGTCTTCTATCAGATATGGATTCCTCATTTTGCTCATGTGTCAGAGCCTCTTTACAAACTATTGCGCAAGAGAAACAAATTTCTTTGGCAACATGAGCAAGATATAGCTATGAGGGAGTTGAAGAAAATTTTAGAATCACCACCGGTTCTAAAGCAAGTGAGCTATGATTGTGGAAGACCAGTAATTGTGACTGTTGACACAAGTCCAATTGCAATTGGATGGGCAATTGGACAAGATGATGAAGAAGGAAGAAGATTTGCTATCCGATTTGGAGCAAGGATCTTGACAGAGCGGCAAAGGGCTTATCCACAAGTAAAGAGAGAGTTATGGGGAGCCCTTACAGCTCTAAAGGCAGACAGAAACTATTTGATTGGAGCAGAGGTGGTATTAGAAACGGATTGTTTGCCTTTGTTGGGGATGATTGCAAATTGCTCCTCACCAGACATTGCAGTGTTGCGATGGATTGCCTACATAAAATCTTTGAATCCTATTTTAGTGCATATTGAAGGCAAAAATAATAGTGTTGCCGATATGTTGTCTAGAACTAGGTATTTTAAGGAGGAGGAGATGATGGCTCCTGAGAGTGAAGGAAAATTGTCACATGGAGGCTATGTGATGAGGATTGATGGAGAGAGTTCATCCAATTCAGCTTTACCTTTTGCAACCGAGCTTTATGAAAGAAAATTAAGAGATATTGGACTTTACTTGAGTACAATGAAGCGGCAAGCGGGTTGGGTGGATAAGACATTCAAATCCATCAGACATCAATCCTATGGTTATCTGTTAAGAGATGGAGTTTTGTGGAAGAAAGCGAAAAGAACTGATCAAATGCCATTGAGAGTGGTTGGGGATTCTGAGACTAAAATCCAAGTTCTTAAAGAATTTCATGATTCACTTTGGGCTAGTCACAGAGGAGTTTGGGCCACTTATACAAAAATCAAGGAGAGATATTGGTGGAAGGGGCTATACAAAGATGTTGAAGAATTTGTATCATCTTGTGTAGTATGCCAATTGCAATCGAAGGTACGACATAGAGATGAGTTACATCTTACTTATCCCATTGCAATCCATTTCCAATGGATGATTGATTTGGTTGCTATGCCAAATGCAATGTAGGGAATGAAGTATATTGTTTTAGCTAGAGAAGAACTTTCAAACTTTGTTGAAGGAAGAGCTTTGAGGACTAAGACAACAGAAAATGTATGCCGATTTATACTTGAAGATATTTTTAGTCGGTATGGGAGCATTGGTAGGATGAGAGCTGACCGAGGAGAATTGGATGTCGCTGAAGCCAAAGAATTTTTCAAGCGATATGGTGTGCAATTGAAGTTAACAACGGCTTATAATGCTGAGGCTAATGGCAAGATTGAGAGGGGACATCCTCCAATCATTCATGCATTGGTTAAAGCTTGCAAGGGAAAACATAGTATTTGGCCAAAATTGCTACCATTTGCTCTATGGGCTGATAGAACCACACATAGCACAGTGACGGGTTACATGCCTGTGGAGCTTTTATATGGACAAAAGCCAATGATGCCAGGGGAGGAAGATATTCCCACATAGGTTTTTCTTTCATGGGAGGATGACATTAGTACAGAAAGATTGTTGGAGCTTCGTATACAACAACTTGAGAGATTGCCTGAAGACATTGCAATGGCATTGGAACGATTGAAGGTTGCAAGGCTCAGTAACAAGGAGCGGTTTGACAAGACGCACCGATTGAGGGTAAGGAAAATTGAAGAAGGAGATTGGGTACTTGTATTTGATAGTTCCTTGGAGAATCAACATAGCACGGTGCGCAAGTTTGCAAAGAGATGGTTTGGGCCTTATGTGGTGATCAAAGTGCATTCCAATGGCACTTATTCACTTCGCGAATTGGATGGGACTCTTCTACGAACACCTGTAGCTGGGAAAAGAGTTAAGGTTTTCAAAAGAAGAGATGGACGCTTTTACTATGAGGAGCTTGCAGAACTTATGGATCCAGACTCCCGAATTGACGAAGACGAAACTCAAAGAGAGTATGAACCAACAGAAAATACATCAAACGATGACCAAGATGATGAAAAAGACTAAACTTGGCACATACCGGAGGATGTGCAGGTTTAGAGGGGGTGAATGTCGTGATGTAAATACGTACACTATATAGATGTGTACGTATTTAATATTGCATTGTGAGTCTTGGTCTTGGAGAAAAATAATAAAGAATAGAAGTAGATTACTTTTTTTATTTACTCATAGTTTATTTTAGTTATCATTACCTAAGGATAGAAGTGGATAGAAGTTGCTTACCTTTATGTTTACTCATAGTTACTCATAGTTACCTTTACCAAATGATAGAAATAGATTACCTTTTTATTTACTCATAGTTTATTTTTGTCTTTTAGTTATCTTGAGTTACTTTGGACCAATGGGTGATTAGAAGCCATGTGATGAGGATAAGAGAGAACTTTGTCTCTCACATGGATAGGGAGAGGTGGTGACGGAAAGATGTTATGTGATTATTGTGGGAGAGAAGTTGTTGAGAGAGAAAAGTGGATTCGAAGCTCACGGTGTGAGTTGTTTTTTAGAAGAATATGAAATAAAATACGAGGGATTTGTGATTCATGAGAGATCTCACTTGTTGTTTTGGAAGTTAGCAATCAAGATTTGTGCTTGTTTGAGTGGAAGGAAGTCTGTTGGTTCTTAAAAGAAGAGCTGAGACTTCGACCGACCATAGAAGACGGACAGATTAAAGAATTGAAGGCTTCAAGACTCGAATGTGTGGTTGCTTGTGGCACGTTGTCTTTTTCTTGTGTGTGTGATTCCAAGCCGGTTTTGGAGGCTAGTTGCATTTCATTTCTGCATCGTAATTTGTTTCCTGTGTGACAACGAAGTGGGATTAATCACCCACAAGGTTGTTTGTGACAACGAAGTGGGATTAATCACCCACAAGGTTGTTTTCTGTCGTTCCCACTGGTGAGGCGCGATTGCTGGTCACCGTGGGTTTGAAAGTTTAGGAGCCAATCTTTCGGACGTCAGCTCGTGTTCTGACGTCCCGTTTTACCCGTCCGAAGCCCGTGGTTTCTTATCACACTACCCTTACCCTTTATCCATATAGAGCCGCAACAGGATAGGTCGACGGGAAAGAGGTTGAAGATTAGAAGAAATTGAAGAAATTGAAGACTAGAAGACCGGAAGATTCGATTGAAGATCAGAAGATTCGACGGGTCCGATAAAATCTAGTTGCAGCCAGAAGCCCAACGCTTTCCCAAGGCGGAACCCTCTCTACCCGACACCGAATCCCTCCAGCAGTCGCTCGTCACCTTAGTCCAGCAGCTAAGCTGGTTGGCCTTAGGCCCAGCCGAATCCCTCCAGCAGTCGCTCCTCACCTTAGTCCAACAGCTAAGCTGGTTGGCCTTAGGTCCAGCCGAATCCCTCAAGCAGTTAAATCCTCACCTTAGTCCAGCAGCTAAGCTGGTTGGCCTTAGGCCCAACCGAATCCCTCCAGCAGTCGCTCCTCACCTTAGTCCAGCAGCTAAGCTGGTTGGCCTTAGGTCCAGCCGAATCCCTCCAGCAGTTAAATCCTCACCTTAGTCTAGCAGCTAAGTTGGTTGGCCTTAGGCCCAGCCGAATCCCTCCAGCAGTCGCTCCTCACCTTAGTCTTGGCTACCCTTAATACAACCTCTCCCATCCCATCATCAAGGTTTTGATTCTTCCTCTATTTTCTTTCTTTTGATGCTAAGTCATGCGCTAATCTAACACACTACTTTAACTAACTAACACCTAATCACTACATGCAACCTTAAGCTCAAGAGCTCCCTCACTTGGGGCCTTGAGAGAGAGCTTAATTAATCAACTCTACTAAAAACTAATGTCACACACACGTGCTCAAGCTCTTTAAGAGCTTGCTCCCCTTGAGAGCGCTTGATGGAGAGAGTTGCAAATGAGAGAAAGAACACCTTAAGTAGCAAAGAGGGAGAGAGGGAGAGAGGGCGAGAGAGGTGAGGATAGGGTGGGAGGATTAGCACCTCCAATCACAATCCCTTAACCTTCACCTTCAAAGTAGGGACTAATCCCCTTCCACCAAGCTTCCTTCTTCCTAAACTACCAAGGTGGATCCAAAAGTGGGCATTTAACCCGCGGAGCTCACCTTGCCTCACCTTACCCTTTACTCACATAATCAAGGCATCCTCTTATTGAAATCAAACCTTGAAATAACTACACAACACATTCTAATGCCTAAACTTAAATCCAAACCACACTTCACTCTTTTTATGTTTTGTGAATAGTCATAACACATCAAAGTCAAACTAAAATTGGTTTCGAAGAGTTAATCACCACATGTGGGCACCATTTTGGGCTCACAATGGGCCTAATTGAGCTCATGGAGGTTTTTTAGTTAAAAAGGATACTAAAGTTCAATTAAAGGCTCCACAATGCTCCACCCAATTATTGACAAGGATATATGATTTAGGTAGCAAAAAGAAAAGGAAAAAAAGAGAACGGATTTAGATGTGGGTATTGCAACTGTTTAAGTTTTGTATTTGAATATTGACGTGTATCATGAGGAGCAAATGGTAAATATCATGTGTTATCATAATACTTATATGAACTCAAGTGTAGGAATTTAGGAGTAAAACTATCGTTTAAAAGCGTTGGAATCCCAAGTCAAATAGAAAATGTATCATAAATTGTAAGTTCATAAAAATGCTTGTTATGGAGTGAACATTCAAAAGAAAGTTGTACAAAGTGAATTCTAAAACTACATCCATACAATTGGGACTACCAACATCATTGTTGTTTTTCATCAAACATCGTCTAAAACATTTGATTGCAAATAAAAAACAAACTAATTGACTTGGCCCTTGAGTAGGATAAATTGAAGATGAATGAAATCTATTGCCTTCCAAACCCTTGGTATTTGCCGTCCCTATTTGGATTTACTCTCTCAAACCCCTACGCACCTTCAATCTCATCCACAACTGATTTATGCTCAAAATTAGAGGAAGAAGAAAGTGTTGCATGTTGAGCTTCGGTCTCCAAAATTAATCATATACTTAGAATTGAGTATATGACACAATACTATGATGATGGGCCTTTCAATTAGCATCAGAACAATGTCAAGTGGATGATAATAAGAGATCCCAATGCGAAAGATATAAAATGTGGAAGTTGGTGAATTCATATCATTTTCATGTTATGATCTAACTAAGTGAAGATCTTTAGGGTTCTTCATCTGAAGATGACAAGGAATTTCATCTTCAGATGAAGAATGAATGTCATACCGGCTTGTGTATCTCATACGTACAAAGTAGTTATTACAAGGTGCAAATAGCCATGCTTCTAATTCAATTTGTATTTGATATGCCCAAACTTTATGTAGGATCATGTGCCATGCATGCATACAAATTACTAAGTAAAAAAAAAACAAATGCAATAGATAGGTTGCTTGCTACCAATAATGTATGTTTCCTCAAGTTTTTAAGACTGTAGTTAGTCTAAATGTGTGATTGGGTCTTGAGTCAAAAAAACACATTCAATGCATAGTTTGCTTGCTCCCAATAATGTATGCCTCCTCTGATTTTGTGGACTATGTTTAGTCAATAAGTGCGATTGGATTGCTGAGTCAAAAAAATCAAGGGTGGTTTGGGACTATGGTCAGTCACAAAAACCACCCTGACTATGAGGTCGGGCTACCTCAGTTAAATAAACACGGATAGTCAATTGTGCCGAGACATTAAGCCATGGTTCTGTACTAGTGAGTTCATCATCCTCTCACTATAAGGTGCCTACAAGACCATGACCCTTGGTGAGAATCGAAGGTGTGTGGGTGTTATTCAGTTCATTTTTTATGCTCTCCTCTTCTACCAATTAGATCCACACAACGGAACGTGTCTTGTATTAGCAAGTCTATGATGAAGCATCAACGAAAATCGGATTGAAATTCAGTCATCTCTTGATTTAGTTAATTGGATGTGCATAATTTGTTGGTTTCTTAACTGAATATATAGGTCCTCCATATTATTTTCATTATTGAGTGTGGAGTAGTTAATAATAACTTTAAGACATAATCCAATCGCTTTTGAACATGTGTCTTTATGGTATTTGATATTTTATCCTCGCCGCACCACACACCAATGAATGTAGGAGTCTAGTTAAGAAAAGTGACCAAATAGCACTCACATTATTGCCTCAAAACAAACAACAATGAGTAGAAGTTCTACTATTCTTCTTGATTGTGTACTTAACCCATTAATGAAAGAGAATGCAAGTTCTCAAAGAAAGGAACACACAAGACTTTGGTTGAGCAACAACTTTTTTGAAGTCGGGCGGAGTGGGTAGGAAGCATGGGCTTCATCCGAGCAGTGAAGGAGGCGTGCCCGGGGTGGGGTCCAACCTTGGACACATGCAATCTAGCCTGGGGCACATGCTCCAAGGCTCCGTGCTATTTTGAACCGTGCAAAAATAACCGACATTTCTCATGAGGAACTTGCTCTCACTAATTTTTCTTTTAAAGGATCTATCCTTGCCATGTGGAATCTATGAGATCCATCATTCTATTACGTTTATAAAAGCATTACCATGTCATAAAGAATAAAGCCTGAATTGTTTAAAACAATCTTAATTTCATCAAGATTGTAATAAGAGGAGGTTGTCGTTTTAGGTTTATAGGATCCGGGTTTTATAATAACTACTGTAGTGCAATTCAATTAAGCGGTTTTATTTCCATAATTCTTTATTATTGCATGGATCTTCTAAATATGTACAACTTGGATCCATGTGGCTAAGGAAGACAATCCTTATTCACTAATTGTTTTCCTTATTGAGTGGTATGTGATCTAGTGTGGCTTAAAGACACGTTCCAAATAAAAAGAAAAGAAATGAAATTGATGTTAGAGTCTAGGAAGCCGAAAGGCTAATGGGACTAAAACCTACAAGGTGGCATCAAACTAGCTAATATCCCTACAATGGCAGAGTGCAGTGGCCTCCGTGAGATAGGAGCTAATATTAACTTGTTGGTCTAATTGAAAGAAAGACTTGAGGTTCCCGAATAATAACTTCTCAAATAGTGATTTAAACTTAACTCTAATGGGGTTGTATGAGGGAAGCTATCTTATGAGCGATGAGCAGTGAGCGGTGAGCGGTGAGCAGTAACACATGAGCAATGAGCAGTAACATATGAGCAATGAATCCAAATTTAGTAAAGACACACGGGTTTAGGGTTTACAACCAAATTTTTGACAAATCAATTGCATATTTTCAATTGTAAATTGCCAATATTTTAAATGAAGCACAAGTGAAAGGGCCCTATTTCCATGGATCATTTAGAACACTTTCAATCCATTGCTGATTTTTATTATAATAATTCAAACCAATACTTGTCATTTATTGACATCCTTATACATGTAGCTACAACTAGCACTTGTACAACTACTCATATTCTACAACACCAGCAAATTCAAGTAGGTGCATAACCTCATTATACATATATGTCAGTGCCATAATTGTGAGCCACTCAAACTGCTCATGGGTTGAATAAAGGCCCAAAATCTACAAAAAAAAGAAAATTAGATATTAGAAATAATGAATATGTAGGTAGCTACTAGGTTTTGAGACATCCGCCTGTGGATGCGAGTTGTGTAAGAGACTGGTATTAGGTCTGGATCAACCCGGGTTCGAATCCGGTTGGTTACATTGACTGGTGCTATCCCAAATTGAGCTAGTGATAAAACAGGAATAATCTATAGGCGGATACCAAGAAGACATTACTACGCGGATGTGCGTAGAATCTTCTTAATTATTTTTTATTTTTAGAAACGTGTTATTATTTATCCGTGTGAATCAATCAAACCACACATGGTTGGGTCGTAGTCTAAATAAAAATGAAGTTACTGAATCATTTGAAATACTTTCAGTCCACTGCTAAGTATAATAAGTATAATCCAAACCAAAACATGTCATTTATTGACATTCAAATATATGTTGCTTAATAGAGTACTTGCAATACTACTCACATTCTACAATACCAGCAAGTTCAAGTAGTCGCATGACCTCATTATAGGTATATGTAGGTGCATGAATGAACTTGTCACTCTTGTAATCCACCTTGCACAAAAATCTAAACACATAATAAAGATGTTTACAATACACCCATTTTCCTTTATTTTCCAATGCATGAAAGGACACTTTCGTGAAATCTGGACATGTGCAATGCGGGATATCGCCAATTATGACATGGTAGGTAATATCCTGCTTGGAGACAATGTTGATTATCACTCCAAAGCCCGGATATGGAATGACAATGACCCCAACCACATAGTAACCTTCTATGAGTCTGGCGCTCTCCCATTTGTTTTTGTAATCCGCCAGAGGTGCTGTTGGATTACGACGCATTGTCTTCTCAAATCTGAATGTAGGGTGGGCGTTTGGGTTTGGTGGCATAGAAAAATGCGAGCGAGGGATGGGAAGAGTTGCGATTGTTGAAAGCCTACAACGAGGAGACAATGCCTCCCTCTGCTGTAGTTGAAATCCAGCATCTTCAAATGCCAAAACCTCCTCTCTCGATAGATTGGTATCTATCTTCACTGGCCACGTGTTGGGTATTATAGGCCAATCCAACACATATTTCTTCTTATTGCCACTCACACAACGTTTGATGTCGTCAGGACAAAACCAAAATTCATACTCCACATTGTTGGGAGAGCGAAATTCCTTCCTAAGCCCTTTGTATGTTGGAGCAGGTGTGCCATGTTTCCCAGTCCCGACTTTGGCATTGCACATAGTCCTTGTAATGGCCTGCAGTGCCCAACAACGTTCGGCTGAGTTGGGTGGCAATCTTGCAATGTGCCACTTAGAAGCAAGACAATCAGTCTCTAACACGGATGTAGTATGAGCCACACCATGAATTGCAGAACTCAACGATTCCTCTATGCGTTGACGAGTTGCTTGGGTGTTGGGACGAGGAATGGAATAATTCACTTTGTCGGGTCGATGAGAGTCACAATCAGCACCCGGTGGTAGGTTGAGTTTGCGTTTGGTGGAACCAAAGAGCTCTGACCCTTCCAATGCACAATCTAACGTGTTGACGTCTTCTGCCCCTGGATAAGACTTCATGGCATCGGCCAATATTTTTGGATCTCCACACCTAGCAGCCGCTTTGAGTTTCAAGGATGCCGAATCAGGACCTTTACCATCAGACCTTCCTTTCAACCATGTCCGGTAATTTGCAATTTGCATGAAAGCACGAATCATGTCGTCCACTGTAGCTTCATATAAACAAGTCATCTTGTTGCCGGACTGTTGGAGCCATTTGTTGTGTACAATCTCTGCAAGGTTGCATGTTGGCATTTCCGCACGTTCTTCTATTGTCATATCCTATGAACAACACACAAATATGAGGATAAGAAAAATAGAAGATATATATAACAGTGGAAGAAAAATGAATGACATTGAAGAATGAAATTTTATATGTACTTACAAATAGCATATGACCACCCCATTGTCTGTAACGAAAGTGCCAAAAACCTAAATGTGGGAGGGCCACCTTCAACCATCCAGCCTCAGACGGTGTAACCCGCTGCTGAACCGGTTTACATGGAAGTTACTCCCACCAAAATTAAATCTTCTCTTCTCTAAGTCTCGTGAAGGTGTTTGCATTCTTCTGTATCTCAATTCCGTAACATGCAGTTCCAATATCCTTATAAACTCTCTAAGGTCTAAAATTACAAGTTTATGTTTCCCTGAATCTAATGTCAAGGTTTGGTGTTCCTAAACCTTTAAATAGATTCAGTAACACAATACTTTTCTTAATCAAGAATAATGTGTTCAAGACCCTTTTATAAATCCCTAGGGATAAAGTGTCCAAGTTGTCAAGTTTATGTTCCCCGAAAGTGCCCTTAATGAGAACACTTCTATAATATCTCTCAGTATGTAGTTCCTTTTAAATAATCTCTTAAATGGATAGGTGCCTTAGATCTTAAGTTAATGTTTCTCAAACGTGTAATGTCAAGGTTAAGTGTTTCCCCGAGAGAAACATCCTCATACAATATCTTTCATGGTTGAATTCATCTAAAACATATTTCAAGTTCATAACTCTCGTAATTTGAAGCCATCTAAATTCTCCTACCCACAATATCTTTCATGTTTTGAATTTAGATCCTATCGATTTATAATCCTATATAGAATACTTATTCATTCCTTTAGATTCCAATGCCATAATCTCTATTCCGTTCAAGTCTTCAAACATGTTGCCTAAATACCTTCATAAGGTAGCATACTCCCTCGCTAAGTCAAGACAACCTAGCGCGTGGAAGATGCTTTGGCATAATTAAAAATCCCTTTTACATTCCGTAATTTATAAGTGTATGCTCTCGAGCCAAATCCCTAAGGCTTAGCACATAATTGCTACTCCTTAGAAGATTCCAAATATTTGACTAAGGCCGGCTAAATCCCCAGAATATTCTCTTAGGCCGCCAAAATCCCTAAGTGCTAAGGTAGGGGATTTTGATGACGAGGCCACATCTCGGCCACCTTTGGTTCCAACCCTTTGTTTGCTTTATGATTTGATTAGTCTTATCAAGTCCTCTCAAGCAAACTAATCTCGGGGCCTCAAATCCATTGGCGTGAAAAGTAATGATGTGAACTTATGCTAAGGTGTCAAGCTTCGGCTTGGGGCATCATTACCCCTTTCATCAATGAGCACTACCTAGGTGGTTTGTTTTACGGTGCTTAGATTCTCTTGCCTCAACCTCTTGCCAAGTGTGGGTGACTTTTACCGTCTTGCATGCGTAATCCAAGTTGCTTATGAAATAACCTCAAGTGTGTCGCACGCGGTTTACTTCTCCTCATATGAATTCACAAAGTATATATATCGGAGTTCCTTTATATGGTGCTTGGCCAATGGACCGCGTGCATGTTCTCGGGTCATTTCTTTTCCAAAACTTTGCCCATCTTCAATTCGGTAATTGCCTAAGCCTATGTAAGTATGTTGCTCTTTGATTGCCGCATCCTTGCTTACCGCACCGAGGTTGCCGAATACGATCCCTAGACACAAACTTAATGCACCGCGGGTGCCGATTTCTATCTAATAGCGATCACTAGACTCAAACTTATTGCACCGCGGGTGCCGATTGTCTTATCTAAAGGCGATCCCTAGACTCGACCTATTGCACCCAGTGTATATGTTTGACAAAGTTTTTGCAAGTTTTTCTCTTTTGACACGCAAAAACTTGCACAAAAAATAAATGCACGTCAATTGACACGCACATTTTAGAAGTTGACACGTACTGTGACTTGTGAAGAAAAAAACCACATGTCAATTGACACACTAGAAATTCAAATGACATGTATTAGTAGGCAACTTGAGTACTATAAACTGCGGCTCAAGTATCAAGTACCCATAACATTAGGAGAACTTCCTAAACTCACTTACATACTTAAATTCAGCTTCAATTTTCTTTGTAACCGGGAGTTGAGACGGTGATCAGAGATAGCGAGACTAACTGGGAACAAGGAGAGGCAATGTGAAAGAGGATTTTCCAAACAAAATGCAATCAAAAGCCAATTGCGCAATAGGTTGAACTTGAAGACCCTTGATGCTCTTATGTGGGTTTCTATCTGTGGGCTCGAAATTTATGCAATGGATTGGGCTACCATCTTCAACATTTGGAGAAACATGCAAGACCGAAGGATACTTACGCCCGATTGATAAGTTTTTTTTTTAATTACGAATCAAGATTGCATATTGATTATTCAAAATATTAGTTTTCCTAAAATATTGTGTAAGCTAAAATTGAGGTGACATTTTGGAATAAAATGTAGATGTCAATTGACATTCATTTTTGTTTTTAAGAACGTCACGTGACACTTTGGATTTGAAGTTGAACGTCAAATGAAATTTGTCAAACATAGACACTGATTGCACCGCGGGTGCCGATTGTCTATCTAAAGGCGATCCCTAGACTCGACCTATTGCACCGCGGGTGCCGATTGTCTATCTAATGACGAACTCAAGACTCAAGACTTGGGAGCTCGGACACTCGTGTAAAGTCTTCTTATGCGAATGAAGTGTATTAGGGCCCTCAAGTGGCCTCCTTATATAGTTTCACATATCTATGTTTTCCTAGGATTTTTGTAAATGTTAGTTCGGCTAAATTTAGTACTATATCTAAATATAGTCTGAATTAAAGGCCGTAAGTCTATTTTTATAAATCTATCTTAATTAAAATGTCTTTCCTAGCTACATACCCCTTGGTATCTAATTAGGTAATTATTCATTTACCCATTACATTCATCCTTGAATTCGGCCATGTGCCCTATAAATAGGGGAGGGCCACCCTTTCAATTCTCAGCCTAACCCATGTTTCCATTTCAGTAGCCGTCTTCCCTTCTACCGCGTACGTTCCCTTGGGTCGATGCCGCTCCCAAAGTTGCTCCCGTGCGTTCCCAGGTGCCTCGGCTCTTGGTTCCCGTTCCCGTGCATCCTCCTACGTTCCTGGTGCGTTCCCCTAAGTTCCCGGGGCTCTATTCACACCGCCGGCCGCTCCTTCACCATTGGCCTTCCCTTGCTCGTGCCCTGGCTTCCTCTCTCGCGCTCCTTGGTTTCATCTCCCGCGCACCTTGGCCTCTTGCCTTCCGGCTCTCCTTCCAACTTGGGGGGAAATGTGAGCTCACCACCAACCACTCTGAAAGGCCAAGGATGCCTTCTTCTGAGGCAGCTCCGGATGACAACCACCAAGAACGAATCACATGATACTTAGTCTCGGCGTCGTCCATCATTTTTGCGTCTTTGTAATCCTTGCATATTTGCTTGTGTTGAAACTGCAAGGATGGTTTGATATACTTTTGGGTCACCTTATCCAAGCTTGCAGACCAATGGAAAAGACATGTACGCTCACGTGCAACCATGGGTAGACTTGGATCACCATCCCCGTAAATCGCCCTCGCCGCATTCCAATTAGCTTGAGCACTATCAGCCATAAACCCTTTGAAGTTTACGTTTGGTACATCATTTTCTGCCATGACAGTATTCAAATTTTCCCAAAAGAGAATTTGTGCTGCACCATCTTCAGATTGCATGTCACAACACGCAATAGTCAACACTTTACAGTATCGATTGTCGTACACATGGCAAGCCATGGCCGTCCAGTCCTTCAAACGTTTGACATGGTCAAACATAATCCATGATTTCTCCATGTCCCCACCGACTTGCATCTTCTTCACAAGCTCCACACCACTACTTGGAAGATCTACAGATATCTTGAAAAACAAACACTTTGTCCTTTGACTGCCCTGGAAACCGACTACCATGGACGAACTTGAAAGCAGAGTGGTTTTTGAGTGCCATAATACTATTTATAGTTTCCATTCCACTACGCAAAAAATGCTTTGATCCTGATACAAAGTTACGACAATTCGGAGACGCAAGAGTGCTGAATTTGTCCATGACGACTTCTAGGGATGAACCAACCAAGTGATGGCCTTCGACATTTGCTGGAGATTTGAGAAGATAATCGGCCAAGAATTGTTTGCTTGCTGCCATAACTATGGCTGAATTTTTGGCTGTGGGTGTTTTCAATACTTCATTTGCAACGCACTGGTATACCATGTCCAATGACTCACGGCATGTGCCATTGGCCACAGGGTGATCATGTACACCAATATGAATGCAAGCCCTGGACATTTCAACAGATGTGGAGTGGATGTATAGGATTCGAGCATGACATAAAGCAATGCACACAGGTGTGGAACGACATACCTTACACTCGACAGTGGACCTAGTAGGAGGAACATTACCCACAGCAAATGGGAGAGGAGTTGAACCGGCCCATTCAGTGTTGTTCCGGAGGCCCCCATTGCGATTCATGTAATCACAGTAATCATTAGGACATTGGAGATGACCAGCACAAGTAGAGCGCCGGAAGGACAATCCAAAATCATTTTGGATATTGATGGTTTTGGTGGTGCACCAAGGGTGACCGTCGCACATCTTGTCCATGCCGTCCATTGAGCGGCCATACGTACTTGGAGCTTTAAGTGCCACAGGGGGTAAGAGAAACAAAACATCACCATTAAAAGAAGATGGTAAGTACTTGACATCATGAACATCTATACTATCAAAATCAATGGATGCGAGATCTGATTTTTATTTTTTTTTAGACTTTGTAAGCTTCAAAGCATCAACGATAGTCAACCCTATAGATGAAGGTGAAGAGGACGTTGAGAAGGTGAGAGCTGGGGAACCAAACTCTTGTACATAGGACCGCATGGAGATTTGGCTAAATGTATAGGAAGTTGTGAAGAAGTGGAAACGGCGATGTGTTTGAAAGATTAACAGATGCAGAAATGTCATCTTCCGAATCTGATAGTACAAACACACGGTTATCAATGGGTTCAAATTTAACAGGTACAACATAGGGAATTTGAACGGTGGATGTACCGGATTCGTTTGTCAAGATGACAGTTGAAGCTTGCATTTGAGATTCAGAAAGACCTATTACCTTAAATGAATCAGGTCCTAAGATCCACATAAAACCAACCTCGGTTCTGTTTTTTTGAACCAAAACCGTTTCATACACCTCTCCATCTGCAGAATACATCTCCTGCTCTAAATACATGGTTCCTATCTGGAGGTTGAATCTCAGACTAAAAAAATCCTCTGAGACATTGACATGACCATCATCTTGAAGTGGTAAAATGAAGGGAACAAAATATCCGTGAGCTCTAATGGTAGCCATGGAGAAGAAGGAATAGATGAACAACACATGACAATAATCTTAGATCAACATCGCTTTTGTATTGAGTGATGGAAAATATAATAATGGATGTAAATTAAAAGAGGTGATACCATAGCATCCAATAATACAAAAGGAGACAGATCATAATAGTAGACAGAGAATATTTGCAAGGAAGGCATAAAATCCTAAACCAGATCTTAAAAAATATCTCATTTAGAAACTAAGTCATAGGAAACTTGAACCCACAAAGGAGTTGTGTAATATAAGATTATCACATGGGAGAAATGCGGGCACGAATATCATGGAGAAAACGGCGTCAAATAATAAACAAGTTGGCAAAGTTTTAAAATACGACTGTGTAGGGTGGATGTAGATGCAGGAACAATTAAAATTGGCCGGCAAAGTAAATGATTGGCCATTATAAATAGAACAAAGTCAATGTGGTAGGTTGGGATATCAGAGAAATTTGGCGGATATAATAAAAATAGAAGCAGAGTGAAAGACGCGTTAAAACAACTTGATCATTGGACGCCAATTGCAACACTGATGATCGTAATGTGCGTCAGGTTTAAGTGAGCTCTAAACACTAAACAAATGTATGAAAGTGGAGTGGTAGAAGATATATCATAGACAACAATGATGGTGGAACATGTAGAGAGAACACTAGTGAGGCGGAAGAGAAGGCATAGGAAGGCGGAGGGCGATGAAGGTGCAAAGAACAAAGAGCAAAGAGCATGCAGACGATGGTATTTCGGAGTCGGAAATGAAGACGAGTTCACAAAACAGAACAAACAAAAAGGTAAGTCAACTTCTGATATTGTTTGATTTGAAATTATTTTGCTATGTATTCCTTAATAGATGTTGTTTGTTTATCTTGTTCGAAATATTCATATGGTTGATTGTATAATTTTTACTTGTATTATGATGGGTATTAACACATGTATGTTGTCATGTGCTAGTAATGTGACGTTGGCGATCTTTTTTTGAAGAACCAAAATTTCTAGCAAGCCCATCACCTTCACGAAGCCTCCCTATCTATGCTGAGACCGTGGCTTCTATTTGGAATTCATAAATTTAGTGGCCGAATCATGATTAACATCCATGAAATACATGTTGTTAAGAGTAACAATATAGTGCAGAAGGTAGTTGAATGCGTTTAAATCTAAAAGAACGTCATTTATTGATGTTAGCAGTGGTTACTCCAGTGAAGGGTAGGAAAAAAAGTAGGCGAAAAAATAGCTTTCGTTTTTCAAGTAAGAGACAATTGTCAAGGGCTAGAATGAATAGACGTATTCCTCGAATGAAAGGAGTGGACCTACAACAAGGAATTTGACGTACGAAGATATTGTGGCATGCGAAATGATAACGAAAGATGTCTTCGAACACCAAACTCCTACATGTGAAGCTCAACCACATATCGTCTCTAAATGCAATGAAGAAGATGAAGAGGAGGAAGATTATGATAAAGGCATCGACGAAGAGCAAGCCACACAATACGAAAAAGAAGAACAATCTTCTGAGGCGGAGTTGGAGGTAAGTTGTATGAACGAAATGATAAGAGAAGAAATATAAACATGAAAATAAATTTAGAGGTATATAATGTATACTATATTGTGCACACCAGAAATACGATTCCAACGGTATATAGCATGAACAAAATAATTTTGTTTTGCATGTTTTAGAGCAAAAAAACAATTAGAGCATCTTAGATTCTTCTAAAAATTTCAAAACATGAAGATTTTATGCAGGAAATCTAACCATATTAGTTTTAGTAGACTTTGACGATTTATGTAAAATTGATATTATCTCCAATAATTCTGAAAAAAAATGGAGTGAATGACAAGGCTTTAATCTATACACTAGATTTTTTGTGGAAATAAATTAGGATATTTGAAAAAGTTATAGCAAAGATTCCATAGATTGAAATCTACCAAATTTTTACTTGTTTTTTTTTTTTTTTTTTGGAGTCCGACTTACCCTAATCTCTTGAAGCCATACTCTTCGTAATGTCTTCAGACATCCTCTTTCGAAGTGCGGTGGCAACAACATACGCAAGAAGCAAGAGCGCGCACCATGGAGGATGCAGATGCTACACAAGTTCCAGGCGGCGACGTGGGCGCATAGACAAAACGAGGAAGAGCGACAAAAAAGCTGCAACTCCGGAAAGCGACTCATATGAAGGTGTGTTTCTCTTCCAACTGGGTAGCCGTTAACGGCCACCCTTTCTATGATGCCCAATTATGTGTTGTAGTCTGTTTCATCTAAAAGTGTGGCCGTTAAGAGCCACCCTTTGTTGCATCTTATATTTCTGAGTATATGTGTTTCTTTCTTAAAATATACACCCATTTCCTTAAATTTATTGTCTTTGAAATTTCAGACTCTTCTCCATATGTGTTTTTTTCTTCATTTATGCACTCATTTGCTTAATTTTTTTTTCCTCTAACAAGGGTGGACGTTAACGGCCACCCTTATTTACATTTTTGATCTCTTTTCATAAGGGTTTCTTTCTACATATATACACCCATTTCTCTCATTTTTCTGTCCTTCAATAAAGGTGGCCGTTAACGGCCACCCTTATTTACATTTCGGATTTTTGTTCATCAGGGTTTTTTTCTACATGTTTACACCCATTCTCTCATTTTCTGTCCTTCAATAAGGGTGGTCATTAACGGCCACCCTTATTCACATTTCGGATTTTTGTTCATAAGGGTTTTTTTCTACATGTATACACCCATTCCTGTCATTTTCTGTCTTTCAATAAGGGTGGTCATTAACGGCCACCCTTATTCACATTTCGGATTTTTATTCATAAGGGTTTCTTTCTGCATGTATGCACCCATTTCCCTCATTTTTTGTCCTTCAATAAGGGTAGCCGTTAACGGCCACACTTATTTACATTTCAGATTTTTGTTCATAAGGGTTTTTTTTCTACATGTATACACCCATTTCCCTCATTTTTCTCTCCTTCAAAAAGGGTGGCCAATAACGGCTACCTTTATTCACATTTCGCATTTTTTTTCATAAGTGTTTTTTTCTACATGTATACACTCATTTCTCACATTTCTCTGTCCTTCAAGAAGGGTGGACGTTAACGGCCACCCTTATTCACATTTCGGATTTTTGTTCATAAGGGTTGCTTTCTATATATATACACCCATATCTCTCATTTTCTGTCTTTCAAGAAGGGTGGCCGTTAACGGCCACCCTTATTCACATTTCGGATTTCTGTTCATAAGAGTCTCTTTGTACATGTATACACCCATTTCTCTCATTTTTTGTCCTTCAATAAGGGTGGCCGTTAACGGCCACCCTTATTCACATTTCGGATTTTTGTTCATAAGAGTCTCTTTGTACATGTATACACCCATTTCTCTCATTTTCTGTCCTTCAATAAGGGTGGCCATTAACGGCTACCATTATTCACATTTCGGATTTTTGATCATAAGGGTTTTTTACTACATGTATACACCCATTTCTCTCATTTTCTTTCCTTCAACAAGGGTGGCCGTCAACGGGTACCCTTATTCACATTTCGGATTTTTGTTCATAAGGGTTTTTTTTCTACATGTATACACCCATTTCCCTCATTTTCTGTCCTTCAGTAAGGGTGGCCGTTTACGGCCACTCTTATTCACATTTCGGATTTTTTTTCATAAGGGTTTCTTTCTACATGTATACACCCATTTCTCTCATTTTCTGTCCTTCAATAAGGGTGGCCAATAACGGCCACCCTTATTCACATTTCGGATTTTTGTTCATAAGGGTTGTTTTCTACATGTATACACTCATTTCTCTCATTTTCTGTCCTTCAATAAGGGTGGTCATTAACGGCAACCCTTATTTACATTTCGGATTTTTGTTCATAAGGGTTGCTTTCTACATGTATACACCCATTTCTCTCATTTTCTGTCCTTCAATAAGGGTGGCCGTTAACGGCGACGCTTATTCACATTCCGGATTTTTGTTCATAACGGTTTCTTTGTACATGTATACACCCATTTCTCTCATTTCATGTCCTTCAATAAGGGTAGTCATTAACGGCCACCCTTATTCACATTTCGGATTTTGTTTCATAAGGGTTTCTTTCTACATGTATACACCCATTTCTCTCATTTCCTGTCCTTCAATAAGGATGGTCATTAACAACAACCCTTATTCACATTTCGGATTTTTGTTCATAAGGGTTGCTTTCTACATGTATACACCCATTGCTCTCATTTTCTGTCTTTCAATAAGGGTGGTCATTAACGGCAACCCTTATTTAAATTTCGGATTTTTGTTCATAAGGGTTTCTTTCCACATGTATACATCCATTCCTCTCATTTTCTGTCCTCCAATAAGGCTGGCCATTAACGGCCACCCTTATTGACATTTCGGATTTTTGTTCATAAGGGTTTCTTTCTATATGTATACACCCATTCCTCTCATTTTCTGTCATCCAATAAGGCTGGCCATTAACGGCCACCCTCATTCACATTTCGGATTTCTGTTCATAAGGGTTTCTTTCTACATGTATACACCCATTTCTCTCATTTTCTGTCCTTCAATAAGGGTGGCCGTTAACGGTTACCCTTATTCACATTCCGGATTTTTGTTCATAAGGGTTTCTTTCTACATGTATACACCCATTTCTCTTATTTTCTGTCCTTAAATAAGGGTGGTCATTAACGGCCACCCTTATTCACATTTCGGATTTTTGTTCATAAGGGTTTTTTTCTACATGTATACACTCATTTCTCTGATCTTCTTTCGTTCAAGAAGGGTGGACGTTAACGGCTACCTTTATTCACATTTCACATTTTTTTTCATAAGTGTTTTTTTCTACATGTATATACCCATTTCTGTCATTTTTCTGTCCTTACAAAAGGGTGGCCGTTAACGGTGACGCTTATTCACATTTCGGGATTTTGTTCATATGGATTTTTTCCTACATGTATACACCCATTTCTCTCATTCTCTGTCCTTCAATAAGGGTGGTCCTAAACGGCCATCCTTATTCACATTTCGGATTTTTGTTCATAAGGGTTTCGTTCTACATGTATACACCCATTTCTCTCATTTTTCTGTCCTTCAAAAAGGCTGGCCGGTAACGGCGACCCTTATTCACATTTCGGATTTTTGTCCATAAGAGTTTTTTCCTACATGTATACACCCATTTCCGTCATTTTCTGTCCTTTAGTAAGGGTGGCCGTTATCGGCCAGTCTTATTCACATTTCGGATTTTTGTTCATAAGGGTTTTTTTCTACATGTATACACCCATTTCTCTCATTTTTCTGTCCTTCAACAAGGTTGGACGTTAACGGCCACCCTTATTCACATTTCAGATTTTTGTTCATAAGGGTTTCTTTCTACATGTATACATCCATTCTCTCATTTTCTGTCCTTCAATAAGGGTGGTCATTAACGGCCACACTTATTCACATTTCACATTTTTGTTCATAAGTGTTTTTTTCTACATGTAAACACCCATTTCTCTTATTTTTCTGTACTTCAAGAAGGGTGGCCGTTTATGGCGACCCTTATTCACATTTCGGATTTTTGTTCATAAGGGTTTCTTTCTACATGTATACACCCATTTCTCTCATTTTCTGTCCTTCAATAAGGGTGGTCATTAACGGCCACCCTTATTCACATTTCGGATTTTTGTTCATAAGGGTTTTTTCCTACATGTAGACACCCATTTCTCTCATTTTTCTGTCCTTCAAGAAGGGTGGCCGTTAACGGCGACCCTTATTCATATTTCGGATTTTTGTTCATAAGGGTTTTTTTCTACATGTATACTCCTATTCCCCTCATTTTCTGTCCTTCAAGAAGGGTGGCCGTTAACGGCGACCCTTATTCACATTTCGGATTTTTGTTCATAAGGGTTTCTTTCTACATGTATACACCCATTTCTCTGATTTTCTTTCGTTCAATAAGGATGGACGTTAACGGCTACCTTTATTCACATTTCACATTTTTTTTCATAAGTGTTTTTTTCTACATGTATACACCCATTTCTGTCATTTTTCTGTCCTTCAAAAAGGGTGGCCGTTAACGGCGACCCTTATTTACATTTCGGAATTTGTTCATAAGGGTTTTTTCTTACATGTATACACCCATTTCCGTCATCTTCTGTCCTTCAGTAAGAGTGGCCGTTATCGGCCAGTCTTATTCACATTTCGGATTTTTGTTCATAAGGGTTTTTTTCTACATGTATACATCAATTTCTCTTATTTTTCTGTCCTTCAAGAAGGTTGGACGTTAACGGCCACCCTTATTCACATTTCAAATTTTTGTTCATAAGGGTTTTTTTCTACAGGTATACACCCATTTCTCTCATTTTCTGTCCTTCAATAAGGGTGGTCATTAACGGCCACACTTATTCACATTTCACATTTTTATTCATAAGTGTTTTTTTCTACATGTAGACATCCATTTCTCTCATTTTTCTGTCTTTAAAAAAGGGTTGCCGTTAATGACTACCTTTATTCACATTTCAGATTTTTTTTCATAAGTGTTTTTTTCTACATGTATACACCCATTTCTCTCATTTTCTTTCCTTCAACAAGGGTGGACGTTAACGGCCAACCTTATTCACATTTCGGATTTTTGTTAATAAGGGTTTCTTTCTACATGTATACACCCATTTCTCTGATTTTCTTCCTTTCTAGAATGGTGGACGTTAACGGCCACCCTTATTCATATTTCGGATTTTTGTTCATAAGGGTTTCTTTCTACATGTATACACCCATTTCTCTCATTTTCTGTCCTTCAATAAAGGTGGTCATTAACGGCCACCCTTATTCACATTTCGGATTTTTGTTCATAAGGGTTTTTTTCTACATGTATACACCCATTTCTCTCATTTTTCTCTCCTTCAAGAAGGGTGGCCGTTAACGGCGACCCTTATTTACATTTCGGATTTTTGTTCATAAGCGTTTCTTTCTACATGTATACACCCATTTCTCTCATTTTTTGTCCTTCAATAAGGGTGGTCATTAACGGCCACCCTTATTCACATTTCGGATTTTTGTTCATAAGGGTTTTTTCCTATATGTATACACCCATTTCTCTTATTTTTCTGTCCTTCAAGAAGGGTGGCCGTTAACGGCGACCCTTATTCACATTTCGGATTTTTGTTTATAAGGGTTTCTTTCTACATGTATACACCCATTTCTCTTATTTTCTGTCCTTAAATAAGGGTGGTCATTAACGGCCACCCTTATTCACATTTCGGATTTTTGTTCATAAGGGTTTCTTTCTACATGTATACACCCATTTTTCTCATTTTCTGGCCTTCAATAAGGGTGGCCAATAACGGCCACCCTTATTCACATTTCGGATTTTTGTTCATAAGGGTTTCTTTCTACATGTATACACCCATTTCTCTCATTTTTCTGTCTTTCAAAAAGGCTGGCCGATATGATGAATATCTTGCCTCCTTTATTTTTTTTGAAGTATTAGTTTTTCACGATTTTTGTTTTCTTGTATATTTTTCTTGGTTTCTTTTTATTTGGATTTCTATAACTATATTTTCTATTGCATCTTATTTTTGTTGTGTGTGATTATTCATACTCTTATATGTTTTTTCCTTGGTGTAGCAAGAGTTGGGAGATGCTGCTGCTATTGCTCAAAGAAAATTTTATGAGAAATATCCTGATCCTGCACATTGGACTTCGAGTGCAGTGGATGAATTTGTTTCCAAAGTTGTTGAGAGGGTGAGATTGACTTCTCATTCGGAATTGAAGAAACAACTTCCCATTGCGGATCCTAAACATTCTCCTTTGTCGCGCACCTCTCCATAAGGAGTGCCCAAAACACCATGGGCACAAGGGGGACCCCGGAATGACACCCGGGACTTGTGGCGCCGTTGGTGAGAGGGCCCAAGTGATCCTAGTGTGGGCGAGGGCCCCGGGCATTGGGAACGCCTCCCACCCACGGAGACTAGGATGCACAAGGGTAAGGCCATGAGCTATGCATAGCTCATGGTGTGGTGATTCTAGAATGCTCAAGATCACCTCAATCGGAGGTGTGAGCTAAGAGTTATGGCAATTGGAGTGGGGCGCTGTCCCGGGACAGCGCCCTGGTACAGCAGTGCCTGGGAGTGATTCCCGGGACTGCCAAGGTTTGAGGAGGCATAACTTTCTCAATACTTGTCCAAATGGGACAAGTGAGGAGTCCATCGGCATCTACGTGAAGCGTAGATGAAGATGAAGTGGTTGCTTGTTGGAATCAGACATCTTACAAGGAAGTTATGATGGTCTGGGGGCTTCTAGGCCCAGCGGCTAAGGGAAAGTGTACACTTGGCCCCAACTCTTGGTAGAGAGACAAGAGGTTGGTTGACGGTGGGGTAGGGGCCCCGCGTAGAGTCCTAGAGGCTTATATGGGTGAGGTGGTGTGGCCTCACCCACCCGCGGCCGAACGGCACGGCCTCCATGGGCTTTGGCCCATTGTGAGGCCATAGTTGCCTAGTATGGTTCGGGTTGTTGTAGTGTTGCTCCCGCAACGCGAGGATCAACATAAGATTGGACTTCCATGGGTGGAAGTCCACATCTAAGGATTGGTTACCGATTAAAGGGGTGAGTCCCGAAATCAAAGTAAGAGGGTTGGTTCCCCTCCTATGAACTAATGGTCCGGGGTTAGAGGAGCTAACCATGAGCATGGCGGTATGCGAAGGGTTAGCGACTCGTAACCTTTGCTAGAATTGAAAATTAGCAAGATTGTTAAGGGGAACTAGCAAGGGTTGCGACATCTTATGTTCTTAGAGCAGGTGAAGTCTCATTATGAAACTCACGATGAGAACCTTGAGATGATTCAAAAAAAACTTTGGATGTTAACAACTTCGGCAATGGACACATCTATGAAGGTTAAGTGGCTTGAGAGGTGGAACAGTTCACCTGCTCTTCGTGAGGCTCTCAAGTTTCCGAAACCAAAATTCAATGATATAGAGTTTCCTATGTGGCTTCATAAAGCTACTTGGTGGGCTCATGTGATAATTTTTGTCCTTCTATTATGTTTGGTTCATTTATTTTTTGTCTATGTTTTTAATTTATTTTTAATATTTTTTCAAGCCTTTAATTTTTCTAATATTTATTTTGTATTTGGCAGTTGGCTATTGAGACCGAGAAACTCTTTGATGCTACTGTGACTGATATGCATATGTCCATCAACTACCTTCCAGATGGTATGGATCCTTTGCCCATTATTTTTTATTATGTGGAGGCAATGCGCATATCATTGTGGGATACTGCATTTTTTTTGTGAATTTGGTGTAGATAAGGGAGTTCACAAAAATCAGAACATTAACAAGCAACTCAATTTTTATCTGGCCATGCGAAGGGTGTTTTATAGGTACTTCAAATATGTCTTATTTCTTGCGAAAGCCATTTCCAAATCTCCCATTTTTTTGGCTAATTATTTGAATATGGAAAGTGAAGAATGTATGTTTATAGAGGGGATCATGAAATCTTGGGATCTTGTGCATTTTGAAAAATGTGGGTCGTATTTGGATTGTCCTCTTAAATCACCTCTCACTTTTGATATTACCCTTCGAGATTCCATTCAACCCGCCCTCAAGGGTACAACTAAAATTGTTCCCTCTATAATGGATGAGGATGCAGCCAAGATGCCAAAAAAAAAGAAAGTCTAAGCCTAAAAGACCAATCCTCCTCATTCATGATAGCGATGAGGATGCTCCAATTCAAAGCAGTCTCAACAACCTTGTAGTTACTGAACCTTTTTCAAATCTAGAGGCAACGTTTCATACTTCAAAGCGGCAGAAAACAACCCCTTCTCCTACCTTGGATATACCTCCCAAGCTTAGAGGTATGATGAATATCTTGTCTCCTTTATTTGCAAATCATACATCTTCGGATTTAATCTTGAATGATTCTTTTGTGAGGATTATCGAAGATAAGAAGCAAACATGTACATTTCGTGCACCATATGACGACATTGTGGCTTTTCTATCAAAGGTGAGTTCATTTTATTTTACAGTTTTTACTTTATTCAAGTTTTATAAAGTTTCACTCATATTTTGTCACGTTATTTCATTTTTTACTTTTAATTGTCGTCTTTATTCATGAATTGTAATATTTATATTTTATCTTTGTAGGTTGGTGAAGGTAGACAATTTTTTTTTGATGGCCAATTGCAAAAGAAATCTGTTGTGGACCTCATTATTGTGGATTACCCAGATGGTCTTCGGGTTCCAGGTGTCTCGGATCCGCCATCTCAAATTCCCCCTTGAAATGCCAACATTCCAAGTTTTCTCAACATATTGATGGCATTTGCTCTTACCTATCTTCATGATGATGGAGCATTCCTTTTGTTTTATCCTGACAGTTCTGCCGTGAAAAGAGAAGTGGCAGGATTCTTCAAGAACTATAAGTTCAAAATCAAGGATGAGTGGACTATCATTAATTCCTTGCACTTGGCAAATCCTATGAATCCGTCCAAAAATGTAAGTAGCAATTATGACATTTCATTTTGATTGGTTCATATTTGAATTTGTTTTTATATGTTGTATATTTTTTAATTTCAATTTTATATTGACTTTCAGACTTTGAAGTTCAAGGCTTTGTTATTGGTTCGATCATTTTCAATTCCCATTGCGAGGCAACCTCAAGAACTTCTGATCACCATGCATCCTTCAATTCTTGAGGTCGATTTAGCCACAGATAACGTTCTCTTCAACTCTATTACTATAGAAACTCAATTATGTATACAAAGAGATGGCAAGCCATGGAGGGGTGCAAAGGAGAAGTCTGACGTTTTAATGAAGTTATTTGTTCATGGTTTGAGTCATGTAGGCGGTATTGTGGCAGACATGACTACTTCTACAGGTATTGTATATTACAATATCCAATTATTGGTTCATATGTTTTTTAATTCATACTTCAATGTTAGTATTTTCCTAATTAATGTTTTGCTTCATCCAGGTTCTTCTATTAGAGCGGCTCATTCATCCGATCGTCATATTCTAGCATCAGAAAATGATGCCGAACTCTTTGATGAGGTACTAAAGCCTCTTCAAACACCTACAAATGATACCTCATGCGATGGTATGGACTTTGATAATGATACTCCAATAGAAGACGCCGCATTTCTTAACTTATGTGAGTAAGTTTTTTCATTGTTTTTTTCTCAACAACTTCAATTGCAAATTCTAGATTTTGTATTCTAATTTGTTGTTACATATTCTAATACATGGTTTGTTGTTTGTAGTTTGATGAATCCATCGCCGATACAAATGTCGTCATTTTATCAGCACAGTGGATTATTGAGAAGCCCCTCTCTTAGTCCTCAAAGCCTCCCTGTGTATGCTGAGGCTTTAGCTGAAGCTTATGCTAATGCTTCATCTACTTCATCTTCAATTTCACCTTCACCTCGTAGATATTACGATACTAGAGTATGTGCTTATTTTGAACTCAGTGCATCTTAGTCCGACGATATTTAAGTTTGTATTCATGATTTGATTTTTGATTTTTAAAATTTGATTTCCAAGAACTTCAACAATTTTAATCTACTACCCGATTTATATCTACAATCCACTTTTGTTGTTCTTTATGTTTTGGACTTCGTAAATGTCACCCTCATGATGGTGTTATAATGTATTCAAATTTTACATTGATGTGTATTATAGTGAGACATTCTAACATGCTACACTTGTTTTCAACATGAGTTTGCTTACACATTGTCTCCAATTACATTATTATTATCTCAACAGTTGAATGTATATTAGTTCATTTTTAGTACAAAATTGTTATAGCAACACTCTCATTTGTTGTTTATTTGGACTATAGACCCTTACATGTAATTCCACAGTCATAGGCCCCCAACGGATTTACAAACCATAACCGGGAAAAAATTGAAGGCTCGCATGTTCACGCTTGCATGCTCACATACTAGCAACCCCGAGTCGTGTACATATTGGTCTTTTTCATCGCTCACTACTTGCAATCTAGCATTCATATTATTTGTCCTCCCCAATCTTCTTATTATTGAACCCTAAAAAATTATTTCTTTAGGCCACGGTTATAGGATACTCGGGGTCCTATTACCAAATATTTTGTTTTCTTCACCGCTCACAAATTACCGTTCACTGCTCACCGCTCACAAGATAGCACTCCCCGGGGTTGTATAGGGGACACTCTAGTACAAAGTGTGCCTCATATTATAAGAGCAAGAGTGAAATAATCTATTATCTCTAGAGAAAGTGATAGTGGACCACTGTCCAGTTTTGATGACAAGTATGTGATTTGAGATGTAGTCAACGACAAAGATCTTGTATTGTGATGATGTCAATGATTGCCTCATGTACAATTCACATTTATATTTAAAAAAATCCTTGAGATGTAGGTAATCTACAGTAAATATGATATTTAGTTTCATATGGTATATTTATGTCAAGGATTTTTTTTTGGGTGCAAATCGAAAAGATTCAATTGCTAAAGCTAACCAAAACAAACCATTGCGAGAAAAATGCCACCCATGGACCCACGGGGCATCAAGTAATAATACCCATATTGGCTCTAATCTTCCACATAACACTCTTAGTGGTAGTAAGGCCTTTGACACACCACGTCTTATCAAAACCATTCACAACATCAGGAGTATGTGTGGCTCAAAGTATGTTCAGCATCAAGCAAATTACAATATCTAAATGTGAACCAAAGATCTTTAACCTAATAAGCCTTTTTTGTGATAAGACCCTTCACCAGTTTAATATAATTTGTGCTTGTTCAATTCCTTCATTTAAGGTTCTCAATAGGAGGAGAATCCCAAGCAGTGCATGGGAAGATTTTGGGCATAGTCGGTCAAGATCCTCGTGATTCTAAATCCAGCCAATTCCATGTTGACATATTATGGTTTGGCTTTCATTCATTTGGGGTATATTCCATAGATTCCTCTAAAATGATTGGTGATTCTCCTGAAGTCTCCAACTTCAACCGGTTATTTCTCAAACTCAACCAACTCATGTGTAACTAACCGTTGGTTCTCAACAGTTTGCAATTCTAATATACAAACGGATAATTAGTGGTGATGGTAGTTTATCATCACACCATTCTATGAATTTATGGAAAGGTGGGGCGACCAATTAAGAAGATGTGTCAAGTGTAAAGAATTGGGACAATGCATGCCTATATTAGTAGCCTTACAAGTAGACAACTTTCTCATTCTTGTTATGAGAGTTATGGCAACTACATGACACTACGTGAATCGTGTGGTTTACTATTGTATGTGATTTAGTATGGTAGTAGAATACGTATGGTATGTCAACATTGAACTCATTCTGCCCAAAACATTTTAAATCTTGCTTCAAACTCATTAACTAATTTACTTTTTCTTACAATGAATAATACAATGTGAGGGTATTGGTTGGATAACCACAAAGTTAGGAATGTGTAGTGACGTATTTAACCTTCCAGGTGTTGGCATGTGGAAGACTATAATATAACAATGCAAGTGATAATAGTGGCCATTATTAAGACACATATTTTTGCAAGACTTTGTTACTATGGATGAATGATGAATTTAGCCAAGTTCTCATGACAATTTTAGAAAGTAATCGATGATTAGTATTTATAATTTTTCATTTCCACCCAGTGTAATTTTTTGGGAGGCTATGTAGTGACAAGATATATGGATGCTTACTTTCATTCTTTTAGTAAACTCTATATCTTCAACCAAATTTGTCATTGATCCCAAGGGTCCATGTATTGCAAGTAGTAAATAGGGAGATTCACACAATTTTAAGGACATTTAAACATCAAAATAGCCTTTTGATAGCCTTACAAAATGTTAAATTTGCTTCAAGGGAAAATGGTGGTACTAGTACATGGCCTTCAAAAATTTCTTGGGCACATCAACTCTTTTTTTCTTCATGTTTACATAATTTACAAAAATACAAGACATTGTAAGTAGGTCAATCAACCAAAAGACTTGGGATTTTTGGACATTGTTGACTTCTTGGGAAGTTCACTATAATTTAGAATAGCCTTCATGAATTGTCATGTTGCATCAACAATAGTGAACATATTGCACTATCACTGCATGGGTTGATAATGAATAATGTGGGCCACACTACATCAAGTATACATTGTGGCTATATCTGACTAGATAGCTTTACAATCTACGAATATGGTAGATGGTGAATCCACATTCATAAATTTTATATCATTATTCTTGAAAAGAATTGGTGATAAGACCGCACAATTCCCATGGCGTGAGACCCTACCCTAAAGCTAGAAAGAACATGACTAGGTCAGACAAACACGCTCCCATTCACGTCAATTCATAAAACAACATTTTTTTTATTTTTTTTATTCCCACATTGTGAGGCTATTTGTATCAAGATTCAAGAACTTTAATAAGCTCTAATTGGTAGGATTATCCTATGATGGACTTTTTTGTTTCATGGATTGAAAATTAATTTATCAAATGAAATCCATGAATTGCAAACAAAGGTTTAATCAAACCATGCACACCCAAGAACCAACACTATGTATTGCAAGTCATATAATTCATAGCCCCAAAATGTTTGATTGAGGTGCATAGTGTTGTTTTGAGGTTCAATGTTGGGTTTGAGTAATACCTCATATAGTAACTTTGATTGTTATATGTATCCTCAACATGTACAAGGGAGTACATATTCACAACACCTACCATCAAGGACAATGAAAACATAAATGCTTGGATAAACCCCCCAGGGTTTAACACCTAATTAACACCTTAATCAGAGTCAAAGTGTTGAATCACTCTGCATGAATCATAGTTAAATTTAGCAAAAATCATAGGTTTATTAATAAATCTAAATATCAAAGCTCTACCCCTAAAGGTTTCTCTAGATATAGTATATACCTATAGGGGTAGATATGTATTGCACCACCAATGATGGGTGTTGGGAAGTGAAATCCTACACGAGGCTAGAGATTTGTAATGTCTATGTAAACTCATTCACGGGGAAGGTGAAAACGAAATGACTTATTCTACAACCTAGAAACTACAATAACTATTGTATTGAGTGTCACATACTATTTGGAGTCACACATGCTATATATTTCCCTATTAATGTACATTTATTTATCAAGTAAAGAAGTTTATGTTTTACAATGTCCAAACAACCACTTTGACCTTTGTTGGCAAAAAAAAGAGATATACAATACCTAGTTATACCATTCTGTAATTCCAAATAGTAAGTGACACTCAATACACTACTTAGTGTACTTTTTTCATAAAAAATTACTTTAGAAATAGCATCCAAGATTCTAGCCCTCAACTTATAGGGGAATTATTTTTACTATAGCCCTTCGAGTCATCATGGACGAGTTCAAATACATAGATGCATTGAATCCCAAATTGCGCAGTTTTTGAATCTAGACCTAGAAACAAAAACTAAAGTAGGCTTAAATTGAGTACTTCCTTGTTGTTAAAAATGACGTACTAGGTGCTTTTGGCACATCTATCTAAACATAATGTCCAAAAAGCAAGACTCAAGCCGCATTCAATGCTTCCCAGATGTCTAAGGTAAGCGTCCAACTCCAAGCACTTAGTGATCTACTTTTGGGTCTCCAAGTGGGTGGTCGCATACTTCAAAACGATTACCAATGATACCATTATAAGAATAAAAAAACACAATCCTTGCATTTATTTGCGAAGCCGCTTGATGCGCGTGGGCCGCAGTACTCCGTGTCTTCTCTCACACAACATCGCTTCTGCCACTTTCTCTGTGCGCTTGTGGTTTGGTTCACCATGATGTTTTCTGGGTCGATGTAGGGTTTTGGTTGGAGGCGACACCAAATGTCTCTGTGTGCTTCAAAAAACAACACTTGAAGGAGGTATGGAGATCTAACGTTTTCAGTTGACTGTGGGTACGGAGTCTCTTAGGTTTTCAGTTGAAGTTGAAGATTTCAGTCGGAGTTAGCGTCCTCATCCAAGTATGTGTTGGTCGGATGGAGTGTGTTAGATCAGGGTTGTGTGGCGCTTTGATGTGTGTGCTCCAACAATATATGTGGCCTTCCTGACCTAGTCTGTTAGTTTTTCAGATCTGATTTTGTGTCGTCGTAGAATACATGAATCGACGTGTGAGGTTGTTGTTTTGGTAGACAGTTTCTTAAGTTTTGGCCCGTTGCTCTTGAGACTTCCGACATAACTTATGTGCTACATTTGGGCGCATCTGGCACCAAAGGAACTCTATGCCGGCTCAAAATGTGCTCTTTTGCAAGATTTGTCTCTCTCCCTATTCGGCCACGAAGCTTTACTTGGGTTATTGATATCTGTAACCATGAGATCGGAGGAGATCTGTGGACTCCGTTAGTTTAAACTTGTACATGGCCATAAAGTTGTCTTCCATTTAGCACTGCTTTTTAAGTTTCTATATTTTTGTTAATAATGATAAAACCCTTTCCTGTGGTAGACTTTGTGAGTCCTACTTTTTCCCTCTGGAGTTGCAAGTGCAGGTGTGGTCATCCTCTGGCACCCTTGTAAGGCTGCGACATGGTTCTGAGGTCTTGCAAATCATTGTTAAAGCTTCAACTTGGTCGTGTAGTTCACCCTGCCATTCTTGCGAACCTTGTGGGTGTTGGATAGAAGCAAGAACTTTTGTTAGCTGCTACATTAAATTCAATTCTTGATATGGTTGTACAATCTTCATGTAAATTTCTAGACATGCTCCACACTTATAGGACATTATATGTGGTTAGACGAACGGAGCTTGATCAAGCCATATGTATCTTTAGTCTTACGTTTCTCAAGTTTTTGGATACAAGATCCTCTCAAGATTGCTCCAGAGATGCTCTATATTTACATACGTAAATGATTGGCTTGCATTACTATATGCCTACTACCTTGGTTTTTGAGTGTAAAATAACAACCAAATCCTTCTCTTGGTTTTCTGCCATAACTAAATGTCGTTGAATTTGTTGTTGGTATCTGTAGAATCACCAACCCTCTCCAAGAGCTTCAGTTTTGGTGGATTTGCAGAAACTCAATCACGAAATTATGGCACTGCACCAAAGTGGAAGTTAGCACGCTGTGAAAATGGTACCCCTTAGGTCTCTTCCAGTGTCAACAATCTTGAAAGTGTTCCATGAGTTCAAACTGAGTCTATTTTACTTTACGGTGCTATGCCATTGAAATGTTGTCAAACTATCCTTGAGTCCGTGCTGATGAGGTGATAGCTTGAATTGCCTGACAATTGGTAAAATAACAGAGGCTCACCAGTATCATATTACTGATATGCAGGGTTGAGATATTTTGAGGAGACTGCAGATTTCCCTTTCAAGTATAATGTAAGCTTGGTGTTTGCAATAGTGTATGTCCTCTGTACTTTCTGCAGTTCCCTGATCAACTCAGCACGTCTTCAACTTAAGATGTCTGCTGATGCAAACCAAATGTTTTTGTGGAAGGCATCAGCATTTGTTGACCACTCTTTTTGTTGTAAATTGTTTCAGCTGGCAGTGATGAAAGCAATTAGGGTGGTGAAGGCTCCAGCTGATCAAATCTTTAATATCATAATGGATTATGGGTGTGAACGCCAACAGTAAGCACTCACAACTTCAGTTCCACTCTGCTATATTTGAAATGGAATTGTTAGACCAAGAAAGTTGTATACTCTTTCACCTTGCTCTATCAATGGGTGATATATGCAAGTATAGGAATACTTGCTCGTTGCACTTGGATTCAGTGACATGATATTTTTGTGGCCTTTTGTTATGATAAGCTTATGTACTTTAGATAAGTCAGTTTCTTCAATAACAAGAAAAATCCTGTGCAGATGGGACCACATAGTGGGAAGCACATCAATTATCAAAGTTGTTGATGGTCATTAAGATATTTTGTACATATGCCTTGGTCAAAATTCAGGATAAATATGCAATTGTTGTATGGATTGACTACCTGCAATATGTGAATTCATGCTGGTAGACTCTATCTGCTACTTTAATGTTGACGTTGTTGTGTTTAGGATGTTGTCCTATAAATTGTCTCTCTTGTAGAGGTTGCTCTCAGGGTTTAGGGTTTAGGGCAACCTCCTTGATCACAAAATTACAAGAGTTACTCAATGTTGTTTAGTTGAAAAGCATGCCTTTTGTTGAGCACAACTTTGATGATGAGAGCAAATATTCTCAAATTACAAATAAGTTGTTGATAACACCAATAACAACCACCAATACAAATTTCCAATGTTGGCCTTCCAAAAGTTGCTTACATCAATGTGGATAGAATCCCGTGCTTTAGCTTGGAAACAAAAGGTCTCACCCACTTCACTAAACTCAACATAAATAAGTTTCCAAATTACAACATGATTTACACTCGAGCTTAAGTTGAGAGTTGGAGCTTGCAACTATCAGGAGATTGATGCTTTGATTTGACAATGTTTGAGCTGAAGCTCAAAGTATTCGGAGGTTGCCCTAGTTTGTGCAAATCTAAGCCGGCATTGGTGAAAGTGAGATATGAAAATGGAAATGGTGCGAGGATTATTGCGGTCCAAAGATTCAGGGGCTAGATGGGTTGAGTGGGCCGAACAACGTTCTTTCCAAATTAGATGCGTCATTTCATTATGAAGCATGAGCTTCGAAAACCGAAGTGCATAGTGTTTCGTGACACTGCATACAATTGCCTTTAGTAGAAAATACAAGAATTGTTTACTCGTAAAGTTGCAGGCATTCGTGTATTCACAAAATAAAGATATCCTATTTACCCATAGTCCTTGCAATTTAGAATCAACTAATGAAATAAAACTTGAATTGCTCTCTCTCTTTTGATTATGTTCCGTATTGAATATAAGTTGACGTCTACATTTTGAGCACATAGTTGAATCTCATCATAACACATGATTTTGTTGTCTACTTGTGATTACAATCCTTATCATCTGTTACAAATGAATATGGATGTCATTCTTAACAAATAAAAATTGATCTACAAATGATCACATGCGTATGATAGAGTTTTATATCATAAAGTGACTAGAACATGTGGTGTGTTTTCATTGGGCCTGTGGATTATATGTTATTGTCACCTCTTCTAGTCTCTCTTGTACTGTGTATATCTCCTAATTTTGAACTCATTGTGGATGTAGCGAAGGTTGGGATTCTGAAGGTTAACCTATCGTTGGTAATCCAACTGCATTAGCGTAAAACAATAATTATGTTTTGGATTCTACTACAAAACCAACATAGTTCATGATATTTAAGTGCATTGACAAGGTGGAGCATGGACATTACTAGAGATCTTTCCTACTCGCAAGAGCCTTGGAAGTAGGGAGGACGCTTTCAATTGCCTTTTAGTTCAAGATATCTTGTGAGAATTCGGTTGCGCGTTAAAAAGGCGATCCTAGTATATCGAAGTCGTCTTCATGTCTAGGTATGCATTCTCCCTTTATGAAGTTGAACATTTTCTCGGGTAGTTGTCACGTTCCTTGGTGATAGGATGTTGCAAAATATGGTTGGATTGTTATCCTTGTCGTTGTCATGTAGATGATGACACAAATTGATTTGATCAAACACAAGGAATGGGAATGCTACATATTTTTTTCATTTTGAGAATTGCCATTGTCAATACCTAGCTTAGGTTGGTGGTTGAATGAGTGTTGGACTTGAATGAACCATGTCAACCTCTATTCATTATCTATGTTTGGACTTGGTTAACATGAAGTTGCACAAAATATCCGATGTCAACGGAATGAAAAGTTCAATGGTTAGTTTGTAGCATTATGAAATTTTGTCCATCTCCAATGGTATGGATGGGAAAATAGTCGTCATCTCACATAGTGTATGGCTACATGTAATGGGATTGTACCATCCATCCATAATCACAACACATGAAAATTTAGATAACGAAATCTCCAATCCAAAATTCCTTAAGCATGGTATTGAGCTTTTCATATCTTGTTTGCTAAGGCAGATGTTTGTAAATTAAAGATCTACGTAAGCCTTACTCATCTATGCAATTAGCAATAACCATTGTGAACTTACATTTGTTTTGTTTTCCTTAGGCATAGCATAATGAAGGTATTTTGCGAAAGTCCAAAAATGTCAAATCTTGTTAAACTATTTATGTGTTAGTTTGTTTTTCATGTGACTAATTTTGCAGAATACAAGAAACTTTCTTGAAACTAGAGCGTACCATTATATCAAACTGTTAGAGCGTTTTCGGGTCATACAATTGGATGCCGATGAAGGAAAATCGATCGCAAAAGTAATTCACATTAATGAAGAACAAAAGTTTGATGTCAAATGCTTCATGAAAAAATAAACACATATGATATACAATGATGTCATGGGGTGAGCAAAAGTTTGTCACGGCTGTAAATTAATAATTTCAATACTTTAATAATTTCAGTTCTTATTTATCAAATTTTACATTCTAATAGATATTAGCATCTACACCTTGTTATGTATTGTCATGTCTTCATTCATCAATTAGTGTCAATGTTGTAAATTTTCCATTAGAATCTAATGTTTCTTGTGGGTTTTATAGGTTTAAATTCTAGTGAGCTTGCTCATCAACAATTATAGACGATCTTCAAGCGAAGAATACCTTGAGTATTACAATTTAGATTATTTACAACTATATCAAACCTCTTAAAATGGCATATGTTTTGCGGCTAGCAATGGGTATTGTGGAATTTCCCGATATATTATCGAGGGAAGAAGTATTAAATAGAAAGCAATGTAAGAATTTTCTTTCCAACTTTCGAAAGGGTGTGGAAATATTGCACAACATCACCAATGGTCCAGCTCAAGTATTTCATGAAGCTGAAAAAGATTTATTTAGAATTGTGAACAAAGGAAGGGTACTAATTGAAGAATGTTGCAATGAAAATTGGGTTCTTGCAGCAGTGATGCAATTGAACAATAGAGAGTGGTTCAGAGAATTACTTTTGGATTTCAAATCTTGTTTCCACACATTGTGTGAGATATCTTGCCATTACAATCCCCATGAAAAGGAAAAAATTCTTGCGATTAAGGATGATACGACATTCTACCCAATATCCACCAATGCAGTTGAAGAGGACCGGATGAAAATATGTGGAAGGCTTTCCAAGCATTTGGACTCGTGCAACACTAAGGATTGCAAAGACTGTAGACTTGTGCAATACCTTGAGGAATTTTTAAGGAGTTTACAACACGTTGAAGGTGGTGAATTGGATAATATTGTTTTTCCTTATAATTATCCTCGCCCGGAATATGAAGATCCACCAAAGAGTTTGGGAGAGTGTAATGGAGGAGCTGTATACTTGACAAATTGGTTGGGTTTGAAGTGTGCAACAAAGGTGATCGACATTCGTGATCGTGAGCATGCAAATCAATTTTGGAAAGAATCGAGTATTTTGGGAGGTTTGAATCATCCAAATATCATCAAGTTTTTGTGTTGTGGTTTTCATGAGGGCAACAACAAATTTGAGCTTGTAATGGAATTTGGAGAGACGACCCTATCACAACATTTAAGTGCACGAGGTCATCTGAAAGAGATGGATGCCGTGGAAATTATGTTACAAATTGCAAATGGAATGTGCTACCTTCACGATATGAAGGTAGCATATCGTGACCTAAAGCCCAAAAATGTTGTTGTAACTCCATCAAATGATTCGAAATTGGTTAATCTTGAGTGCATTGATGTGAAATTATTGGATTTTGGTATTTCAAAGGTGGAAGTGAAGCATTCTCCAGAAGTGCCCACGGGGCGAAACATAGGGACTTTCGGATACATGGCGCCTGAGGCCATGGCCAATGAATTGTCGGAGGTGGCTGCTTTGAAAGCTGATGTGTTTAGTTTCGGCATGTTGTGTTCCGATATTCTTTCAGGAGAGAAACCTTGTTTTGAAAGGCTTCGTGATTATCGTGAGTATATACTTAAATCCGAGAGGCCAAAGCTCCCAGCAACCTATTCAGAGGTATTGAGATCATTAGTGCATGAATGTTGGTCTTTAGATCCATCCAAAAGACCCACGTTTCTTGATATTCATAAAAGACTTGCAAGATTGAAAACCGAAATGCTCAAAGGTTCGCTTGAGATTACAAGAGTTACAAATGACACAACCGGTTGCTTTTGGCAAATTTTTTCATCATGCAATATATTTTTGAAGTGCATGCAATGGTTGCGGTTTGTGCCCCAACTTCACCACTTTGACAATTCAACATCAATTTCAAGCATCCAAGAGAATTGTCCAACTTCATCACATGCGTTAATCATGGAGGTAAGAAGGTTGTTGAAATTGTGAATCAAGCCAAAATATTTTGAATAAAATTAGGAGATGTTAGTAGACCTCCTAAGATATATCATTTGATCATCGCTCACTTTGGAAATGTTGATATTCTTGTAGGTCAACGCCAATAACCTGAGGAAATCGTTGAATTTGATTGGAGTCCAAGAAAAAATGTCCCAATTGGAGAAGAAACTACAAACGGTTGGTAGTCTAGGAATTGTGGGTATGGGAGGAATTGGCAAGTCAACATTGGCTAAAGCTTTGAGTGACCATATCTCCCACCACTTTGATGCAATTTGTTTTGTAATTGACTTGAAGGATGAAACATGTACATTTGCATTAAAGCACAAGTCAAGAGACATGCAAGACTCACCTCCTCAAGCAGAAACATTGAGAAAAACACGTGATATGTTGGAACGTGTTCAAAAAACAAAGAAAATACTACTCGTGGTGGACAATGTAAGCAAGCAAAGTCAATTATGTCAACTCTTGGGAGATAGCATGTTGAAAGATGTTGGCATGAGGTTGATTGTAAGTTCTCGTGATTGGGAGTCTTTGAAGCAACATGTACCCTTGGCTGGCAAAGTAGACATGCAAACCCTCGAAGGGAACCACCCTATGAGGCTATTTTCAAGGCATGCCTTTGGGACAAACAAATTATGTTTACCATATTTGGAACATGTAGTTGAAAAGATTGTGAGTGCATGTTGTGGACTTCCTTTGAGTTTGGAGGTGATGGGCACATGCATGCAAGGGGAGACACGATTGAGAATATGGGAGCGAACGTTGCATAGATTGTTGAGGGCGAGACACGATGGAAGTCCAAATGAGAAACTTTGGATGACATTGAGGATAAGCTTTGATGAGCTAAGTATTGAAGAAAAAAACATGTTTCTAGACATAACTTGTTTCTTTTGCAAAGATGTGTCTATAGCAAAAAAAACATTTCTTAGAATGTTTGATGGGAATGCCCAAGAAATCTTCGACAAACTCCACAACAAATCATTGGTAAAAGTTGACAAGTGGGATCGTCTTGACATGCACGATCAATTGCGTGATATGGGTCGTATGATCACAGAAACAAAATTTGCGGGAACGCGACTTTTGGATTTAAATTACACCGCTTTTGCCAATCATTGTAAACAAAAGGTATGCAATTCGAATTTGAAAGTGCTTAAGAAATATCAACTTCCTTGAGAAATATGTTTATTAGGTAGGATAAGTTGTATCTTGGTTCTATATATTGTGGTTGGTTATTCATTTTGTCATTTGAAATGGAAAAAAAATCAAACTTATCCACCTTTGTTTATGTATGTAGGGCATAGAACTTGTCCAAGGCCTATCATTCAAAGAATTGCAACGCAAATCTAGATATGAAGCGGATGATGACTTCAAACCCATGGAAGAGCTACGTATATTAAATGTCCAATGTTGTAACAATATTGACGTACTTTCATCTCTTGTCAAGGCATCACCTAATGTAAAATGCTTGAGGATGCACTTTTCATCCCCATATACTATGTCTTTAATGAAAGAAAATGATTTCATAGAGAAGTTTTGGAATCATTCCCAACAATATCTCCGATCCTTGCGCATATTCGAGGTGTCCAATTGCAACTTATCAGGATCATTGTTACAAGAAAATTTGGAGGGGTTGTCTTGGAAGGCAATAAAGTTTTCGGATTGTGAAAACATAGAAACCATCCTCAATGTGGTTACTAAATTCTCCACATTGGAGTCATTGACGATCTCAAGATGCAACAAATTGGAAAACATACCTGAGGGTTTGACCACCCTCTCCACTTTGGAAGAATTAATTTTCTTCACATGTAGATCTTTGAGGAAGATACCGGAAGGATTTGGTGGGTTGACAAGTTTGAAGAAACTTACCATGCAAGCATGTGATGCTTTAGAGGAATTCCCTCCCGGATTGAGCAGCTTGGGTGCACTGGAGGAGTTGATGTTCTCAAGATGTCGGTCTTTGAAGAAGATACCGGAAGGATTTGGTGGGTTGACAAGTCTCGAGAAACTTGACATGTGGGGATGCTCTGATTTGGAGGAGTTCCCTCCGGGATTGAGCAGCTTGGGTGCATTGGAGGAGTTGAGGTTCTCAAGATGTCGGTCTTTGAAGAAGATACCGGAAGGATTGGGTGGGTTGACGAGTCTCAAGAAACTTGACATGTGGGGATGTGAGGCTTTGGAGGAGTTCCCTTCCGGATTGACAAACTCGAGTGCATTGGAGGAGTTGGATTTCTCGATATGTCTGTCTTTGAAGAAGATACCGGAAGGATTGGGTGGGTTGACGAGTCTCAAGAAACTTATCATGCAAGAATGTAAGGTTTTGGAGGAGATTCCTCAAGGATTGAGCAACTTTTTGCATCTGAATAGTTGAATTTGTGTGGATGTGGTTCTTCGAGGAAGATACGGGAAATATTTTGTGGGTTGGTAAATCTCAAGAAACTTTATATTCAAGATAGTGAAGATTTGGTTGAGTTCCCTCCTGGATTGAGCAACCTATGTGCCTCGGAGGATTTGGATATTTCGAAATGTTAGTCTTTGAGGAAGAAAATGGAAGGATTTAGAGGGGTGATGAGTCTCAAGAATTTGACATGGAAGAATGTGAGGTTTTGGAGGAGGATCCTCACGGATTATGCAACCTACGTCCCTCGGAGGAGTTGGATTTGTTGCAACATCAATCTTTGAGGAACATACCGGAAGGATTTGGTGGGTTGAGGAGTCTTTGAGAACTTGACAAGCAAGAATGTGAGGCTTTGGAGGAGTTTCCTCCCGGATCGAACAACCTACGTGCCTTGGAGGAGTTCGATTTCCCACAAATTTATCTAAAATCCACACGAAAGAATGCATACCTAATTTATTGTCTTTTTATTTCAATTGTCCTCAAATCAAGTATATGTCTCCGCCTTAGGTCATTCTTGATGTATGTTTGCACACAACTATTGTTTCAGAAGTTGATGGTTTGATTTCTTTGGTTTTATTTAAGAGGAATAAGGAGAAGGAAAAACAAAGTATGTTGATCATAACCATGACCACATTACCAATCTTACTTGCCCAACTATAATACAAGATGTAAGTGCTTGGGAGTAATTTTGATGGTTGTACTTCACTTTCTTTGGTTTTATTTTGTTTGACGAACACTACATTCTAACCCAACCATTTTTTGTCATTCCTTGTAAATTTTTGTGGGGATTATAGATTTATAGTGTTGCATAGACTGTCACTTCTTAAGTTTTTTTTAATCTTAATTTCAATTATCCATGACAATAGTGCAGACCTTGGACAACTGCCAAAATAATTATAGTTAACTAGATTTTTTTCAATACATTTTAGGGAGCAACTAGAAAAATTTGAAACCAATTTTTAAAAAAACTATAGTTAACTACAGAAAAATAAGACCATATTGGAGAACAACTATAGTCAACTAGAAAAAATTCAAACAACTATAATTATGTAACTAGATATAGTTAACTAGAAGAAAGAAAGCGATGTGGCCGCCTCATAGGCTTGCATTTCGGGAAAGGCCTATAAGCCTCCTCCTCGATTATTAATGTTGAGTATTGAGACGGGCATGCATTCACATAATAAATATAAGACATTAACATGTGTGGTGATGGACTCTTTCAATTGGTGGAATCTCTATGATGGCTTTAGGGTGCACTAGGCAAGTACGTTTGAAGACGTAATGAGAATGAAGGTGTCCATCAATAAATCCCATGAAGCTTAAAATCATTCTTCACATGGTCATTAGCATTCTCTGTTGTGGCCTAACCTAAGCTAGTCATTACAAGAGGAGTGCAATCACATAAAGAAAGCCATATTATGGTATGTGAAATGGAATCATAGCCATGATTCCCCCCCTTTGTTTTTACATATAGAGCCACCAAACCCGTTTCCATGAACTTAAGCAATTTTGCACAAGTGTAATAAGTACATGTGTCAACTAGAGTGATTTTTCATAGGTCTGGAATTTAGATCACAATGTATATACAAAAAAATCACAATTTATTTTTAAAGTTTGAAAATTTTCATAAATTTTCAAAAGTAATATTTTCTCCCAACCCATATTTTCAACATAGGTCGACTTATTTCTGCTAAGTGGGAGACAAAAACTTGAGTATAATCACTGTCCTTTTCAAGGAACCCAAATTTGTGCCCTTTTAACTTAACCGTTTCACTACGACGACTGTGATAACAACATGTGTCATTCTTCACGGGTTTCTTTTCATCATGTTAGAAAATGATAGCTACATGTGTGGAATTTCACGGCTTTAGAGGACTCTATGTATAAAGATTTGGGACCGGGGGGGGGGGGGGGTTTATCGGAAATGGGTCTAGCTGCTCTAGAGCCCACCTTCCAAGAGGATGAAAATACACCTTATCCCCCTAAGCATGTAAGAGGTCCAAACTGTGCCGCTCCAAGCAAAAGAATCGCGTATTTGAGCTACATACTTTCAATTATAGCTAATCATGTCAAAAGTGACCCTTGTCTGAAATCAACTAATGCTTTAGGTGCACTATTTGATGAAGTTAAACACTGTGATGATATGGAGGATTTAAGTTCAAATACGTAGCCTGGATGTCCTTGGAAGCAAAATACATACGTTGCATTTTGATCATCAGTGTTTGATTTTGCATAGTTTCTTCTTGACATAAGACTTGAATGTATATAATATGGTTCAAACGATAAATATTCAAAATATTATTTCTCTTATGGCATGGACTCTTTAAACCACGTATGAAGTAACGTGAGGCCTCAAATAAGGTTTATTGTTTGATTTGTTAGTGTACATAATATACATAAGGGAAAGGTATTGTTTTCCTATAGTGTGTGAATGAGAAAGGCTATTAAAATTTATGAATCAAACGTAGGTGTATGAAAGGGGTCCCTAAGGTTAAGAGAAAAAGAATTGAAATTTAGATGCTCTTATTGCCTTAGCTTTCATGAAGTGTGTTTTAGGGTCAAATTATTACAATTTACATCTTATGAACAAAAAAATGTTCAATGACTTTCTCATTCGAAAATGAAAGTGGATTGTATATGTAACAAAGGTCTACTATTTCATGATTTAACTATTGCATATGTAGTGGAGGCATTTATCACAAAAATATAAAGAAATTAGTATAAATACTTGAATCTATTTTCTTGTCTACTGTTAATACATATACATTTTTTTAATTCCATAAAATTCTCATATTTAAGGGGTTTTATTTCATAGTCACCCACGCATGCCAATTAGGTTTCTAGTGAAGAGTCCAACCCCCATGTGATTTCCGAACTTGGTGAAGCCCATTTAAATTGTATATATGGCCGTGTTTTGAGACCCCAATGTCCTTTAAGAATTATCCTACATCGTGATTAGTAAGATCACTATATGGAGCACGGGTTCACATTCGTGTGGAGGCATAAACCTTGAAGTTTCGTTATTTCTTTTCTTTTCTTTTCTTTGGCGATGATCATGTGGCTCGTCATGTAATTCAGGTTTCATGCAACACGTTTTAGTCCAAAAATGCCCATGTGAACTTTACACATGCAAATAACCATGTGAGCAATCTCAAATTATTTTAGATGTAGCTACTAGCAATTACTAGGTTGAGATTGTGTGTGCTTCCAAACTTTCTTTCCTCAAGCGTGTGTTGAAGGTAGCACGTAGTTTGGTAAAATTGGACCAAGGTCTAGGTCAAAACTTATTACTTGTGTGAGTTGTATAGATAATACTAGGATCCTTGTATAGGGATTACATATGCACACATGATTGTGATAGTATTAACATAAATGTTTTGATTGAAACCTACATTACATCTTTAAAATTTATATAGAATCAACATCATAATATGATATACTTTTTTATTATCACATTTGAAAATCACATGTCTCCCTTGAAACTCATATGCATTTAAAATGTATCAACGGATCTGCCTAAAGAATCGAGTTACCAAAAATGTTCAAATTTTGACAACGTGTCCAATTTTACTTAAACATGAGTTGAGTTGAAACTCTCTCTCATTTTCAGTTGCACAAAATTTTCCCAAGTTGAAAACTATCCCAAAAACTCGACGATAGGTAACCACCCATGTGATGTGGCATTGACAAGCTACCACGGTGCGGAACATTAACGACCTATATGCATGTGGGAATGGCCGCTAACCACCGTACAAACTCCCACCGGTAACTAACCACATCTATGACGTGGCATTGGTTTGCTAACTCTAGGTGAAATATGGCCCCATCCACGTGACATTGGTTGCAAACTAACCATTCCATGTGGCAATAGCACAAACCAACCGTAAACGCCTCATTGTTCTATCCGCCAATATGATGTGGCAATGATAGTCAATTGCTATGCGAACATGATGGACTTTGCCATTTGGTCGCATGGAACCCATAAGGTATGTGGGTGTTATTTGGTTTGTTTTTCATATTCTCCAACTTCAACTGGTTAGATTTACACAGTGAAACTCGTGTTGTATAAGCAAATCTATGATGAAACATATTTAAAAAAACGGATTGAAAATCAAACTTCACCTTATTTAGTTATGGTTATTGGAAGTGGATGTTTGTTGATTTCTTAACTGGATACACAAGTCCTCCCAATTTTGCTTGACTACTAAGTGCACTGCAGTTATTAGTATATGACGACATAGTCCAATCTATTTTAAACATGTGTCTTTGTGATGTTTGCTCTTTGATCCTCATCAAACCACTTACCAATCAAATGTAGGGGTCTAATTAAGAAACCGAGCCACTTAAGACCCATCTACCGTATGCAAACGTAAACGATTCCAAGGAAGGGTTAAGCAATACATGGATGTGGAGGGTTTTTGTGGGTCCTCTAAAGAGGTTGCCTAACTGTCGTGCATTTTGGTGTGTTTGTTTCCAAAGCTTTATTTCTATAACATTATTAGATCCATAACATTGTTATCTGGGACTAAGAATATTCCACGGAATATTCTTGGATATATCTCACATTCAAATTGAAAGTGGAAAATATTTGGGAACATTCTATGGAATACTATCAATCCCACAAAACATTGTTGTGGATCTGAATAATGTTATGTATGGAACTTTTGTTCTATTTAATAAAAATTCATGTATTTAATTAAGCATTCCTGGTCTGCTTTTGTATTTTCTTAATTCATTCCGAAGGATGTGTTGATGTCTCATCCTCATGAAAGGGTCATGAAATAGCAACCCCCGGTGGACATGCTTCAAGTGAGAGGTGTCGACTCCACATTGTTGCGATAATGAAATTGACGTGAGTCTAAAGACTTTAAGCTTGACCGTGGACTAGAAAAGCTCGTTAGCCAAACCTCACAAAGGGTTCAAATTTCACAAATGCTTCGTGATAAAATACAAAGTGTGTTCAATAGCTTACATCTGAACATTGAGGTGACCTTCAACACATATCACCCCACTATCTCCAAAATTCATCAACATCCTCCCAATTCATTATGATATGAATTGGTATCATATTATAATATGGACGGCCCCGTTCACACCATTTGATGGTCAAAGAGAAGGAAACATAGTAGGCTCGGATGTATTCAATGCACCATTATCTATTAATATTGTTGTCAAACTTCTTGGCTACTCGAATATCCTAAGGGCTGAATTATATGCGTTATTACTAGCAATAGAACATACCAAAAAACTCACCACAAACACCTTCGTCTTCACCAACAACCTTAATAATATATCCCTTTTAACACAATATTCATTAAAATGAGAGTTTTCCAGTGAATTGAGAGTACATAAAGCAAACTATTAATCCAAGAATGAAATGAAAACCACTGGAAAGTTGTAGAGTACAAGTAAAAAAATAACATTTGATTTTCCGCCGTAGTTTCCATTAAAATGAGAGTATGTTAAGCTGGGAAATCGACTCATTTAGGTCAACTCAACCTAAATTGACAACATATTGTCCTCATTTAGGTCGACTCAACCTAAATTGACTAACATATTGTCCTCATTTAGGTCGACTCAACCTAAATTAACTAGCATAATTGTCCTCATTTAGGCCGACTCAACCTAAATTGACAACATAATGTCCTCATTTAGGTCGACTCAACCTAAATTGACTAACATAATTGTCCTCATTTAGGTTGACTCAACCTAAATTGACAACATAATGTCCTCATTTAGGTCGACTCAACCTAAATTGACAACATAATGTCCTCATTTAGGTTGACTCAACCTAAATTGACAAAATATTGTCCTCATTTAGGTCGACTCAACATAAATTAACAAAATATTGTCCTCATTTAGGTTGACTCAACCTAAATGAATCGATTTCCCAGCTTAACATACTCTCATTTTAATGGAAACTACACGTCTGAAGTATAATCTAGTATTTATCAACCTAACATGACTTTTAGGTGTCCAAATGGCCAATATTATTTTGAGAGGATCCCACTCTCTCAAAATATTGAATATCGTGTTTTTTACTAAATCACATAAGACATCCCTTTTTTCAATATAACCTCCAAACAAATTCCTCGTTGTCCTCATCATAGACGTCATCAGGACCTCCACTCATAACATCACCATCAAAAAAGTTAGAACACACTCAAATATAGTTGGAAATGATGAAGCCGACAAGCTAATTAAACAATGAACACTTGAACCATGTTATCATGACAATCCCTTTTCATCATGTTCGCCACTAAACTCCATATTGGCCGGAAATACCTCCAATCTCAAATACAACATGATGGCTTTGTATGTAGCCTCAAATGCTATATTGAAACATACTACAAAAGTGCTCTCATATCAAATGCCACAAACACAACACCAAATGTAAAAAAATGGCTAACTAATGAAAACATTCACCCAAGATGGTCTAACTTTCTTTGAGATGCACCTTGGATCACAAACACCCAACTCACACAAACCTTTAAATTCCGGTATGGTAGATGCCTCGGAAACTACCATAGGAAACATGTCCTCAAACAAGATATCTCACCAATTTGTAACTTGTGCCTACTCCAACAAAGCCACAACTACCTACACCTCCTCTCATGCTGCACAAATAAACACATAAACAACCTCCACACTAGCTGACATACCAAAGCAGTCTACGTAAATAGCCAAGACACTATTAGCAGACCCTAACACAAGATGTTGCACACTCATAAACGAGGGAAAACTTAGCAAATGAACACTAGAAGACACCATACCATCATGGCTCCTCCCATGCTCTTGGTACTTCCCACGTTGCAAGTGCCCCACATGACTACACCCCGATATACTATGCATCCTTGGAGCAATACCTACAACCAAACCCCCATTCTCACCAAACCCAGACCTAAAAGTCCAATTATTTGACTTCACATAATGCAGCAATAGATTCCCCTTGGAAGCCACAACAAGAAAACTTGAAAGATACACGGTACTCCTCCAACTACTCACCTAACAAGGTTGGCAAGTCCTCCCACCCATAATCATAATAGTTGGAATCCGCAACATCATTCATACCCCAATCACCAAGAACCTCATAGACCTTCAAATCCCCACCCATAAAATTCACAAACTCATGAACACCCTCTCACAATTCTCCATAAGATACTTAACACACATTATCCTCAACAAAAGAAAACTCGAAAAGAAACAATCCCCAATCCCACTAGACTAATCCCAAACCACCCCCCCCCCCACACACACACATACACTCTAAACTCTGTAGTATCACACATGTGGCAACCAAAATGCACGTGATATTACGGAATTTTGTAATGTTAACATGGATGCGTGGTACTATGAAAATAGTGTAGCATATGACACTATGGAATAACACAAAGTGCAACATTTTAATGGTGTGGTGTGGTCCACTCCACTTGGCCTTCTTGGGCGATGTGGCATATGCATGCACCAACATTCAACGAGTGACATAAGAAGAAGAAGAAGAAGAAGAAGGTGGCACTCCACATATTGACACATGGCACAATGCGAGGGTGTGGGTTGACTTCTTTGGTGGTTTGCATTAATGAAAAAATTCGTGATATAAGGGAGAGAAATGTGACAATAAGAAGCGAGATTTGAACTACAAACATCCGTCCCCTAGGGTTTCGGAATATTAAAGTGAATGACATTATGAAAGTTGATATTATGGAGTTTAGGGTGTACATGCACACCCTATATATATCTCTACTAACATTAATGAGCCCAATATATATACCTACTAACACTAATTGTCCCATAGCCCACCTACCAAAATAGGTATCAAGCCCCTCTCCATGTTCACGCAAACATGACTAGGAGAGGATGAACAAACCTAACACTCCGGTGTAAAAAACACCAATATTGCTTATTATTATTATTATTATTATTATGATCATCGGATTACTTAGGTGTGCAATATACAGCTCTGCAGATGTTCAGGTGTTGGACAAGCTCATCTCGAGACAATTGGGGATGAATCATTCCTGAGTCGACAGACTGAAACATGTTTCTGTAATTACTTTCCCTCCCGAATTAATGAACCATGGCTCAGTAGAATCGATTCTGAAGCAAGCCTGTCTCCTTATAAGTTCTAAGTGAAACCTGACCAATGTGTGTGTATGTACTCGACTCGAGAGTCAGATGACTTGATCATGAACACGAGTGATGTAATGACTCACATCATCACAGCTACCAGATTGTACTCTCACTAACAGGCACTAGCCTTGGTTGCCTCGAATATACACGTCTGTGAAAAGGATTTGTATTCTCAGTATAGATGTATATCCAAAGATACTGAGGAATACAGTTTGAGACTCGAGACTCTTATTCAAGAACTCCTATTCCTCGTAATTCCCTTCTCCAGCTTCTAAATTCCTCATAGCTTCTGTTGACCTCATTTTAGCCTGCCTCAATAATTGTGACAAACATGGACCTTTTTTTTGATAAATAAGTGAATATTCAAAAATAAATAAAAATCTCGGCATGTATTGGAGCACCTTCAAGGTACCAACAACCACTGTATTAACCATTGAATGTCGGAGCGATCCAAAATGGGTCGCCACCTATTGTCAGAGGTTGGATGTTGGGCTGTGACATGGCTAGGTGGCTCAAGGCAGCTGAATCCTCCAGAGAGGCATACGATGTTCTCCACTATCTCAAAAAAAAATTAGTGAGCACATAGACAAGAATGTGTACTGGGCAAAGCAGTCTGTGGAGATTGTGTGAACGTTTGGACAACTGAATGTGCCGTAGTTTTCAGTTCACAAGTCAAATGCACCACAACCATCATGCTGGAGGATCTCAACAATATTCTCAACACCTTCATCGATACATGATGCTTGGTTGATCATCTATCTAGGTCACCCTCTTTACACAGGATAATTTGCATCTATGACTCGGTTCCCAAAGAATGATCCAAAGTATGTGTACATGCTGCGAAGTTGGATAGGGAGCACGGGGAGGCATGTTGATGAGACTACCAATCCAAGAGATGAATGAGGGCAGAGAATACCTTAGGTTTGAGAGCATAATTTGGAGGAGGCAGGAGTGTCGACAGATCGACCTTGAATTTGTGTTGCACCTGTATACCATTCCCGCAACCACTGTTCTACTGTAGAGTACAGCACGCTATTAGATGTATACGTTCTACAATGTTTTTCCTAAACGAGTACAATCGTTACGGTTAAGCAAGTGAGCATGTCAGGGCGGTGAGTACCATTCAATGTTCACACATGATCAAAACCGAGTCTTGCAATGAGTACTGACACGATGCCCCTTTGATCGTCATGCCTCTCTCTGTCTTCCTGTTCAATATATCGACGGCTTACACCATCATCCCGCCATGATTCAACCACACCGAGATGATGCAGCATACAGCTGCTTGCGAGAATTCCATATAAACAGACTCATTCAACCCAACTTCACTTTAGAACTCTCATTCAAGAGAATGCTTACAGTGAGAGGCTTCTGTCAAATCAGAGAGTACCCACTCTGCACTGCCCATACATGTATTTGCCACCATGACATTGCGTGCTTGCAAAGAAATTCCATGTGATTGCATCCAGATCGATGACTAACTTTCCCGGTATGTTGTGATGAATTACTTATATAGTTACTGGTTTGCCGTTGTGGAAATAGGGGTGTGGGAGTCAGATCAGTTTACTCGGTAACCTCGAGCTGGATGCTGCAGGATCGAATACGGAGGCACCACCCAAAGGAAATCTGTAATGGCAGTAAGCGATCAATCTGCTTTCGTGATTCGACTAAGAGTTCTACAAAGATTTCTTAAATTTTTGCGATGTTTGCAATCAGTGGTATTATAATCCTCTCTTAGTATAGCTCGCATTTCAGGCCAGGAATTGATTGCGATGAAACATATAAACACTTTGAAGCAGCAACATCACAAGTATTGTGTCGGGGTTTGAATTCGCCATCACGATGTGCAGAAATGTTCGAAGCGTGAAATTAGCCTGTCATGCACATTCGTCTCCCGTAGAACATCCAAATTCTGTGGTCAAAGGTTGCCAACGAATGAATTGCATACGAGTGTGGTCTTAATTTGTCGCAGAGACCCAAGCGGCCCGTGACAGCGTTTCAGTCGCGGTGGTGGAAGGGTGCGAAGACGTGGCGGGAGTTGAGGGAGACTAAGCTGGAATCCTGCAACAACTTCGACATGCAGGGTGATCAGTACCACGAAGTCGAAGGTGCATCTGAAGGTCTTACACATGGTGGAGAAAGTGATTCGGAAGAGGACCAGTTTGACCTAATTGATGTCCCTCATCCTCCTCACAATGGAAACGAGCAATTCAATGCTGATCAAGATATGCTGGACGACAACACTTCAGATTCTTTCGTAAGTAACCATGTGCATTGAGCTTGCAGGAGTTCACCTAAAAACTAGGTTGAATGTTAGCATCTCGTAACAACGGAGTGAGGCTATTGTACAGGAGGTATCAACGTTTTTCAAGGGGAGGTAATGATGGAAGGACTCCATAGCTGTTAGGGCACAGCTCTTCTCGAGTAGAAATGCAAAATGGTTCTCGGAGGTCTTCAGTGACAAATTTTGAAATACCTGCATGCAGATGGCAGTGAGTGATGAGAAGCAGCGGTCAAAGGGTGATGGATGCGACGTAAGAGTGCCAATGATGCACAATGAAGACAGAATTAAAGTTAGCGAAGCTGCACCATCCTTCATGTGTACAGGTTGTGGCACAGAAGTCACCATGTTCGATAGCTGCAATCATCCGCAACTGGAAGTTGGAATTTGCAGGTTATGCAGAAAGTTTCTCTTCAGCAGTCCCTTCACCAAGGTGCTCGCTCACTCTTCGCTAAAATTGCGCATTCATTAAAAACGTCACGACTCCTTAATTTCACGTTGTTGAAATCGGTGGTGAGGCCTTTGCGCTGTGATGCTTCAGGACATAGATGGCTCCGAGAGGGAGTGCCGATGGTGCGGTCAAGGAGGGGAGATCATTCTATGCGACACATGCGACAAAGTGTTTTGCAACCAGTGCGTCAGGCGTAACTTCGGACAAGAACGGCTCGACGAAATTGTGAGCCTCGACAAATGGTCGTGTTTCTTCTGCAATCCGGAGCCGCTACGTGACCTGTTCAACGAATACAAGGAATTTCTGGAATTGTCAGCAAGGTCGAGGAATATGCAGCAGCCGATCTACAAAAACCCCCCAGCTGCCAGCAGACAAGATCATGAGCCCATTTTGGAATGGAAGGCATCAATCAGACGGACCAAGAAGCCGAGAATCAGGTTCGAATTCCAAGACCTGATTCATCTCAAATGACGCCGGTCTGTTTGCAAATCGACAGACTACTTGTAATAAATGATACATTGGAAAATTACACTTGGTACCAGTCCTGCTTTCTAAGACGTCATAGATAGCCATTGAAGAATTCCTGTAGTTTAATTAACCACGCGATGAATGTTCTTGTGGGAATTGAAGCAGGAAAAAAAGCACAGTACTTGAACGCGCCTGCGAGGAGAGTGACAAGATCAAAGGCTTACTGAATCATAGAAAGGTGAGTAGTAGGGTTTAGGCAATTGCTCATAACAAAATACAGGCAATAGCAATTTCTGCAGAACTTGATGGTGCCTATGGCGGATGCAGCACGCCAAACTCAAAGTACAGATGTCGAAGGCAAATGCAAGAAACATAATACAGACAAAAGCAATTTCGCATGCAGGGTTTTAGGGTTTAGGGTTCAACTTTTAGCGATTTCGCGTGCAGGGGTTTAGTGTCTCGAGACTGCGGACATCCTAAGCTGAACTTAGTTATGATGACTATGGCGGATGCAGCATGCCAAACTCAAAATATAGATGTCAAAGCCAAATGCACGCAACAAAGTGCAGGCAACGGCGATTACGCAAGCAGGGGGTTTAGTATTTCAAAACTGCACACATCCTAAGCTGAACTCAGGTATGGTGGCAATGGCAGATGCAGCACGCCAAACCCAAAAACACAGATGTCGAAAGGCAAATGCACGTCACATTATACAGGCAATAGCAATTTCCGCATGCAGGGTTTAGGGGTTTAAGGCTTGGCAATTTCGTCGGCAGGGGTTAAGTGTTTCGAACTGCGCACATTCTAAGCTTAGCTCCATGGTGGCTATGGCAGATGCAGGACCCCAAACTCAAAAGTCCAACATGGGCCAAAGTGCTCGCAGGAGGGAAAACCTCCACCCCGAAGGTCGACACAAAGCAAACACTTCATCAAGGGAACGACAAAGAAAACCTCCATTCTGAACCACCTCAAGCCAGGAGCTACTTACGACCTCACCAGGTAATTCGATCATGTTCATCTACATCTTCTGCACCACCCTCTTCGTTATTCCATATAGTGAAGTCAGTTTCTCCAATTCTCCAATTCTCATCGTTTCTGACAAGGTTTGAGCGGTTATGTGACAGTTGAAACGAGCACGTCAAGAAGCTGCAACGGAGCGGAAGAAACTCCTAGAGGACAGCACGGAAGCTGAACAACAATCGAAAACCGTGAGCCATGCCCCTGAGCATTCAGATGTAGGCGACCAACAGATGCATCAAAATGTCCAAATTGTTGACAACAACGACAACGAAGTCATGTTTGAATCCTGCACCCGTATGCAGAAAGATATGGATGGGAGTCCAATAAGCTGCAAAGTCGAAGGTGATGCAGAATTGTAATGCAAAAAGAAATGCACCTCCGGATGAATTACTTCGACCTTCCCCGATGTAGATTATCCTCACAAGAACATCATCAATGTGCTTGTATATCCAAATCTTCGTTCCTCCAAACCCTACATGCTTTTGACTGTTTTTTTTTCTGGGTATAGCAGGACCTTAGATTCTAGAATATGGAACTTTCACTGACAATCAGAAATCCGAAAGGCTCCAACCTGAAGCCCCTTGCAAAGATGCAGTCCTTAACTGTGAAGACATGGCTCTGATGTCGTAGCAAGTTGTAAGCACAAAGTGGATGATAGTGTACACTAAACATGTGATTTAGTGTGGGCACTAAAATTGGTGTGGCGAATGTCATTTCGACACCCTCTTTAGTTGTTGCCATTCAACGATTGCAAAGACAATTAATGCGGGTCGATGATGAATATGTGCACTATTTAGTGTATTTGGAGTCATGTGGTATTTTATGTCATTGTGGTTTTCTTTTTGGTGACACTTCTTATGAATAAGTTTATAAATAATTGTCATTCCAACTTACTTTTAGGTATCTTAATAATTGTCACTTTTGGTATCCTAATAAATCTATAAATCTATAATGTCATGGATGATTGAACCTTGGATGAAAAAACACTTAGTAAGTGACAATAATTACAACATTGTAAATGTATAATGTCCAAAAAAAAAATACAAGGAATGACAAATAATGTTAGGTTTACATTTAGTGTTACATAATCTTATATCAAAAAGAATATAAAAATGTACTTGTATGGACATTGATGATCAAAACATTAAATACACATTTGCATCCAATGGCACTCAAGTTGTGTATCTAAACCCAAATCTTTGAAAACAAAAATGAACTATGCAACTAGTTTGATAAGTGGTCTTCAAGAATGAGATAATTTTAGATGGAATCAGTTTTGACTTATTAAACTAAAATTGGAAGTTTGTAGCTCGAACACACTTCTTGGTACATGGAGAGGTTTGTATAGGGGTTAAATAAGTGCATGATTATGATTCTTTCTAGATATGTCTCTTGGGAAAACAATAAAATTAGGTCAGTAAAGTCATAAGATGATTGCCACCTTTAATTTAGAAAGCCTATTGATTGTCACTTGATTGCAAACATATTTTGAGATTCTTGAAATGACAAATATGCAGGATTCACAATTGCTAACTAGATGAAACAAACCTTGAGTTGTTCCAAGGGTCCTAATTGTGTCTGGGGTTGGAAGTGCCCACAATAGGGCCACATACAATGAATAAAGTAAAAATGATATCGGTGTTTTGGTACCCTGACGTGAATGGGAGCCCATTCTTCCTTATTTTGATCATGTTTTACCCAATATATAGGGCCACATATCTTAGGTGTCCAATTAAGAAGAGTGACCACATAAGGGCATGTTTACACAAAATCCATAAGGCCATGGCTTTTGAGAATCTCTAAATTCTCATTGGTTGAGAGTGTCATGGCCGCCCACTTTACAACTCATAACAGTTTCAAGTGATGAAAAGTCTACATGTAATGCCACATGGCAACTATGGATAATGTTGGTCAAGATTGTAGGGATTACTTTTCGGGACAATTCTTGAAGGTGTGCTTGGCAGAATGTGCGGTGGGAATTTGGGTTTACACTAAGGGTTTGTGACCTCCTAATTAAAGACTTTGGGCTATAGTCCATGAACTTCTCTATGTTCTCATCCAAAAAGTGGGGTACCATGGTCAATTAATAGCATGCCCACACTAGGACTAATAATTGGCCAAAACAGTGAGAGAGTTTCCATCTTGACAGGAGTTTATGTCTTGCATGTAGTGAAGTGAATGGGCAAAATTGCAGTACGGTACATCCCGTGAGGTTACTATGAATAGGGCGAGAAATCCTAATCAATAGCAATAAATTTCAAAAAAATATGAATTTTCTCTATCAAAAAGGACTCTTCCTATTGCCAAAGAACAGCAACCGGCCCTACTTAGTGTGGGCATGGCATAAGAGCCATGGCCTAATGCCTTTAGTGCGAACATGCCTTAATAAGACCCACATACCTTGCTTGCCTTATGTTCACACCTACTTCTATCCATTTGGAGTCGGTGGGATCCACACATCCACTCCTGAATGGTACAAATGGGGGCAATAATAGAAAGGTTGATATTTATCTATTAGAAACTCTCCCATTGCATCAATGGGAGAGGTTCCATCTTCATAAGAGATTTTGTCTTGTATGCAATGAAGTGAACAAGCAAACTACATTACATGACATCCCATGAGGTTACTGTGAGTAGATTTGGGTGAACCAACCCATACACTATGGTTCCTTGTTGAATGCCTAAACCCTTGCCTCCAAGGAACCAATGTACGGGTTGGTTTGCCCCAACCCTGTGAGTAGGACGAAAATTCCTTATCGATAGTAGTAAATTTTGGAATTGGATGAACTTTCCCTATCAAGAAGGACTCATGCTGCCGAAAAACATCAACTAGCCCTACTTAGGGCCACTTTACACCGAGAGGCCGGGCCAATTCCCCTTGAGGCCGATTGCATGAACTTTCAGCCTCTTTTGGGTTGGAGGCCAACTTAAACAACACATTATAATAAGATTATAATGGGGGCCAATTTTTCCATATGTAAAGGCCTTAGAGCCAAGAAGCTAGGCCGATTCAATAAATCTAGCATAATCCAACAGATTTAGCATATTCTAGCATAAAACCGTTCATATTTCCAATGGATATGGTTCGCTAAAAATTCATATTTTATTATAAAAGAAATTATTGAAATCTGACATTGGCCCCGAGGCCAACAATTGGCCCTCCATTTTGGGTGCACCCAATTCAACGAACTCAGGCCGTGTCAGACCATGTATTTTTTGATTAAAAATTTCATACAACCAAATCGACCCGGCCTCTAGGTGTAAAGGAGTTGGGGTTGATTTCAACCTTTTAGCCAATCACAAGTGAGGATTTCAAGCCTCTTACACAACGAATTGGCCCGGCCTCTAGGTATAAAGTGGCCCTTAGTGTGGGCATGGCATAAGAGCCATGGCCTAATGCCCTTAGTGTAAACATGCCTTGCCTTATGTTCACACCTGCCTCTATCCATTTGGCTCCGGTGGGGCCCACACAGCCACCTCCTGGATGAGGCTAGCTCCAACTCTTCCCACCACACAAGGAGCGACGAGCTTCCTTTCCCTTCCCTTCCCTTCCTCTCCTCTCCCTTCGTTTCCAGGAACCACAAGAGGAGCAGGAATTTGCGAAGCTTTGGAGGAAGGGGAATCGCAGCGCCATCATGGCCATGGCAAACCCTAGCACCATGCACTCGCAAGCCCTGTCCTCCAGCTCCTTCTTCGGCGGTCTCTCCCTCAGCTCGCCCCGCGCCTCCCCCAATGTACGCAACACTCCATCCGCCCCCGCGCAACATTTTGCTTGGATTCGGTGGATAGAGTTCTGTGTGCCTTCTCAGTTGGAGGGTGTTTGTTTTTGGGGTTTTGGGGTTTTGGTGTTGGCGCTCCTCTGTTTCTGGAGATGGATGTCGAATTTAGCGGGGATTTGGAATTTGGTTGTTGCATACGTGTGTTTGTTTGTGGGAGCAATGTGCACCTCCCCCGACACTCGCGAGTGTTTTATTGTGTTTTGATTTGAGAGCTCAAGGTTTTGGGGATATGTGCCTGTGTTTGGGAACAGGAATCCGGACGGTTGGGCGTTGTTGGGCCAGTGCGAATGGAGGTGAGCTAATTCTGTCTGAATTCGACTCTGTTTGATTTTGATGGCTCTGGATAGGGTAGACTTTTATTTGCAAGTGGAATTGTGTGGAGGTCATGTGTGTTGCTTCCAAAACACTTCGTGGAAATTAAGGAATTGAACAGGGGGGATGCAGCTAATTCGCGCCGTTCACGAAGGAGGCTATGTTTTGCTCTTTGGGGGTTTATCTGATTGCTCAACATGGGGTTGAAAGCACTCAAACGGATAAAATTTGAAAGAGGAAATAGATTACTTGTCTACTCAATGTGTGAATTTACCCTCTGCATGTGCACAAGCTGAGGGTGGACGCATTAGGATGTGTAGATTGCGCTTGTAGATTTACAATCTCTGTTTGTGAAATTATGGATTGTGAAATTATCAAGGGAGACAGCATACATTTTCTCTTCTTGTACCTCAGGGACTTGACATTTGAAGGTTTCTGGGGGTACAGATCAAGAGATGGGAGAGGAAAGAAGTGAAGAAGAACAGTTTGCCAGTAACGATTAAGTTGCACGTGAAGGTAGGAGACACCGTGAAGGTGATTGCAGGGCATGATAAAGGCAAGGTCAGCACCGTTCTCCGACTTTACACTCACAACAGCAAGATTGTCCTCAAGGATGTGAATCTGAAGACGAAGCACGTGAAGGGCAAGGCTGAAGGTGAAACCGGTCAAATTGTTCAGGTTAGTCTTTCAAACATCTGCCAAGACCATAAGAGTTATCGTGTAACTAAATGGGACTTTTTGTCAGGAGTTGGTTTCCTACGATTTTCCATTGGTTGTTTTGCATTGATTATTGATAATCTACTTCCATTTGTGATTGTATTTGAATGAAGCGCAGCCTATTTCAGTTCATTGAGGGCCAAACTCATTTTAGCACCTCACACACAACACGAGTTTGACCCTGAATGAGCCAATGTAGAATGTTATTCGTTCAAACCTCCAACACTACCTCCAAGTATGCACTGCAAACTTACCAAACATGAAAGGCGTTGTATGCAAAACAACCAGCTTCCGACCAAAACTTACGTTGAGTTAGGGGGTAAGTCTAATGTGCTCAATCAGTGGCTGAGTTGGTACACACAGTTAAATTTACTATCTCCATGAGTATCCTAACCTTTTGGAGACTTTGGCTTCTTCAGAGGCTATGTTCACATTCGCATATGGTTTCTCGATTCAATGCATTCCCTGGCAGTTTTCAGATGATTGACTGTGTCGTATCTGCACTATGTGGCAGGTGGAAGCACCTATGCACAGTTCCAACGTTATGCTCTACTCCAAAACCGCCAAGGTGGCCAGTAGGGTTGGACACAAAACTCTGGAAGATGGTCGTAAGGTTAGGTACCTGCTAAAAACAGGCGAAGTCATTGATAGCGCAGAAGATTGGAACAAGGTGCACAAGAAGAAAGATGAAAAGAGCACATAGTCTGCTAGACGAAATCACACTTGTTTTCAATAGGACAATTTTTAATCAGCTTTCTTTTCAGTCCTTTTACCCTTCTCACATACTTAATGGTCAGAGCGTATAGGGTTGCTATTTCTAGGTTATGTGGCTTTGATTATGGTTGGTGCAGAGTGTAAAGTTCCAGAGGGTATGAATTGCCAGAGCACATTGCGCATGGCTTTTATCGAATATCAACTGAATGCATCATCACAATGTGCTACATCGATTATGTTATTTAGTGTCACATGCATAATAGTGCCACTTACCCTATTTTGAGGTGTATGCTAGGTTACATTGATGATTATCAACTTCACCATAAGTGTCAACTCCTGACACTTGGTATTCAAGCACGCTTACTAATATCTTGGCATGAGTATGTTCAATAGTTTCATGAGGTGCATGCCTATTTTACATAATGGTCTACAAGATGACTAAAGTGTACACAAATGAAATTTGCCATCAATACGCTCAAAAATATCTTCCTTGTGCATACTAAAACACAAGACTATCATCTAACATATCCCAACATGCTACTCTAAATGTCACGATGAATTCTATTCATGCGTGTCCTCACACATGATAAAATAGAATAAATCAACAGTTGCGAGCATTCGGAGTGCCATGGTCTCCCGGTTTTGTGTTAGGCCTACCTTTTTGAAAATAGTCCAAGTGACCATGAAACATGATCCATTCGGTGTCATGTAGGAATCCAAGTAGACTTTACATCCATCTTGCATCACTTATTCCGCTGATCCCCCAAGCATAGTGTGAAGCGAACTTGGACCGGCTCCACCTTTTCCACCAATGAGAGTGCTTGAAGTGTAATGGTCATGGGCTCTCAGTCTTGTGTGTGAAGTGGCCCTAAGCCAAGCAAAAGTGCTATGATCGAATTGAAAGAGTCTTAATTTTATCTTCCGCACAGCACTCACATCTTGTCACCACATTCTAAGCAAGCAACAAAGAAGGAATGAATCTTACTTTGAAAACAAACTCCCACTGCTACTGAATTTAGACACAACCTCAACAGCCAAGTGGTTCAATTTCAAAATGCAATGCAATATGCACTCGGCTGAGATGCTACACTAAATATGATATTTAGTGCCACCAATTCTATTTGTCTTGCTCAATACTAATTGTAAACCGCAGTATAGTGCCACCAACACTAAATGTTAACCCAACATTCTTTGTCTTTCCTTGTAAATTTTTTGGGGGATTATTGATTTACAGTGTTGCAAACACTATCACTTACCAAGTGATTTTACATCCATATTTCAATCATCCGTGACTATATTTCATCACAAGTTGTTGACAAACGAAGATAGGGTTTTGGCCACGGATGAACTCATTCATCATCGATGACAATATTGGTCAACTTATTCATAAGAAGTGTCACCCAAAAGTTACCATAGTGACATAAAATACCATATGACACTAAATATGGTATTTAGTACTGTAGTAATACTAGTCAGAGCAAATCTTGGCATTCAATGCTATTCAATATCTAAGTTTTCACTTATTTAATTTCCTCAATGCTAATACTGTTATAATCATGGCTATAACATGCATTTATCCAACATGTCTTTAAAGTCAAAGGCATTGTGCAAATTGACTGAAATTATGTAGACATTTAACACCAAGGTACCTGACAATGTTATCCAGATCAGAGAACGACTTAGCCAGCACTAACATCTGTTAGAATTGTTACCAACTCAAACCATTGCTTCTATTATTCACATGCTGTGCAACCACAAAGCTAAGGTAGATGAGGCTAATTCGGTTAGCTTCCTTAATCGGACATCTAATTTTTGCTCCTAATCAGCAGTACAATCTCTTTAATTCGGTGGGTGAGTAATACATGTTGATTTAGCCATCCCCTTGATGATATTTGGGTTAGTCATCTTTGCAAAAGTCAAACTACACGCAACATCCTCCATAATGAAGAGTGCTATTCACCGAGTTATGACATGCTTGATTTTTGCGCCCAAGGTGGCCAAATTAGGAGGCAACAAGTTGAAGAACCGGGTTACAACCCATCTAGACTTGGTGATCTACATGTTTTCCCAAGACTCTTAAACGTTGAACACAGTTCCTTACCAAGTAGCTATATCATACTAGAAAGCTCAGAGGGTTCACTATGGAGCAAAGGAATAAATGAATTCTAATGTATGTTGTTGCAAATAGTTTCTAAAATGTAGTGGTAGTGGATGTATGCACAAGTGAAGGACAACTAACAACAACAACAACAACAACAACTAAATAGTGCCTTTGAAAATGAAGAACTAATGCAACTCCAATTCTAGGAAAGGTACCTAATGTACTAAACTATTTTGGGAACATGATGAAGCAAGGCATGAATTCATACCTCAATTGGCTAGAGCCAAATTTTACAACATGTGTGTTATGGTTGAAGGTGTAGAACTCTCTCATGAGCGTTTGTGTAAGGTGCACTAGCTTAATTTGGATGGAGCCGTTGGAGGAAGAAGTCAATACATGCCAACTGCTTTGATACTAATTTGTTAGGGTGGTGGATGGATTGTGCCAATGTGTGGTTTTGCAAGCTCTTTCACACTACAGTGGGCAAGGTCGAAAGACCCGGGTTCAATTCCCCTATGGAACAAATTGTTTAACACAATATTTCTTAATTGTAGCCAAATTTTCATGTTATTTGCAATGTGTTAGCCACATGTACATCAACAACTTAGGAAGTGAGGACCACATGCTATCTCCACATCGCCAAAACATAGCCACATACACACGCCACAAAAAATCATGCATAACCACAAATGTATATGTTGTGAGACCTCGCCGCATTTTCCTAAAACCAAGTCATCCCACATCGCCAGCAAGGTCTCCGTCAACCTCACTTAAAGTGCCTCAAAAGCTAGCCAACAAATGGACCAAGAACCAATGAATAGACCCATTGCTGAAAAATATTATTTTTTTAAATTAAATAAGAAATTAAAATTAAAATCATCGGTTCAATCTGCTAATGATGTTGACCACTTCCACAACATTGAGCAATAAAAGAGTTCCCCCTAAAACACCACATAGGGGAGTAGAGAATCTTTGGTTTTAGAGCCTAAATCAACACCTTCCTCAACTCCAATTTCAACGATTCAAATTCTCTGGTCCTAATACACAATTGCTAACATGCTCAAACTTCTAATGCTCAAATCCATCGGCTGGATGATTCCACAGAGTTGGAGGTGTCCACATTAGCCTAATCTACCTCAGTGATACACAATAGACTGCAAAAGAAGCTCAAACAAAACAGTTCTCAGAGTTGTTCATTGATCATCAAAAAGTGAGCTGCAAAGGCACTTGAAAGGTACAACTTACAGTCAAATTGCTAGATGGTTAATTGGTAAACCCTCATACCATCTAGACCTTGACAACGAGAAGTAGCACACCGTGTACTTTAATCTTGGACACAACTCTTTAATCTTGGACGCAAATCTTTAATATTGTACTTTAATCTTTAAGCCCTTAAAAATGCACATCTGATACCAATCAAAGTATCAAGTGCAGCATAATCATCTCGTGGAAATGTCATGCATCAACTGGAATCCACATAAAGTTCAGAGGAAACGCAAGCCTCATTGAGCAGGTTTCCACTGTTCCGAGTCTTGGTTAAACAAAATGTCAAACTCGCTCATGATAGGTGGCCAGGACAGTGGACTTGTTGCACAAGGTTCCAAACTTGCAACCCCCAAGTTCTGTATCTTGATCCTGACTGAAATCTCTTTGGTCTGTCGCGATGAAGAAGAAGTGCTTCTCCATCTTCCTTCTGCTGAATCTCCATTCGCATTGATGTTTCTTCAGAGATGAGCTTGGCTTCCAGCTGTTTGTAGGTTGGTTAGGTTTGAGCAGCGATTTGCATTCTTTTGAAGATCTCATGCTCTTTGGGCAAGTTCTTCAAGGTGTAGTAAATGATGATGTCTTTGGGAATGTTAACATCTACTTCTTCTAATCGATCTTCAACTTCATGAACTTCAATGAGATGAGTGTCCATGGAGACAGATCATGTTTTCCTCAAGGCAAAAAACTTGTCTATGAGCAGCACTCGGCGGGGACCGCTGTCAGATTCGTATCTCGCCTTCAATCCGGTTCAGCATTCATGTGGATCATTGTAGAATCGAAGAAGTTTGAGAGCGTTGTTCTTTGCATTGTTGTTGATAATGCTCATGACTTGTTGTCGTGCCATTCGCTCCTCTTCACTCATAGGCTTGCTTGGGGGTGAAAATGGCCGTCCTTCTGAAGCAGGTTCTTCATGCGATACGCCCACACTCCGAAGTTTGCTCCTCCATCGAGGTGATAGCTCTCAGGAAGTCCATTGTCTCCAAACATGGTGATGTTCTGATGAGCAATGCGGTCTTGTTGGCTACTTACTGTGCCTCCTTCTAGGTTGTCTACAGTTGACATGGAGGTCTAAGAGAAATGAAGGATGTGTCAAGGGAGAGCTACTTCTTGGTGAGGATGCACCTCCAACCAAGGACAGCTAGAGACTATAGATCTACACTTCCGTCCCTGCTCTGATACCATGAGAAAACCTAAACAGAACTCACTGCTTGGAACAAAATAGCTCCTCTTCAAGAGGGAGAGTACCAGTATTAATACCAATTAAGTTTTACCTAACCTCAGAGGTAACCCTAATGTTAAAATGGTTTTGTCCTTATCAAGACTCCCAGGTAATTTGACGCTTCATCTTTAAGCCTTCACTTATGTTCCAACCACATGAAATGGACATGACATCACCCCCCTTCTAGTTTGGTTAAATGGTTGGGTTGGCCTCATTTCGATTGATCAGCCCTTGAATGGTCATTGTTTTAATAGAAACAAAAATTGAATTTTTATGCTAGAAGGTGCAAAATTAGTGCGACCCGTTGGCCCACAAGCCTAAAAATACTTTTTCTTTTCTTTACTTTTCTTTCTTCTTCTTCTTTTTTGTTTTTTTTTTTTTTTTTTAGGTGCATAAAGGTTTCAACACAAACTGCTCTCAGAGACAAACTCAAATGATCTATCGAAACAAGCTTGTTCAACCCAACCCCCGTTAATGCTTGAGGTTAGTCCTGCCAAATCTCCACATGTTGCATAATTCTAACGATGCTCAGGGTTTACATACCCGCAATTTCTTTCTTGGAAAGTTACAGATGCTTCCTCTTGAGAGCCAGCCTGATACTCCTGCTCAAAGGATGAATCTTCAAATAGAAGGGACACAGTATCTATCTCAAAGGACTTCACAATCTCTGCAAGTATCAACCAGTGCTCGTCAAGGAAGTGTTCATTTAGATACCGCTTTGCCTCCGAGAGGGACATCATGTCAGGCATGTCCTCACTGCTGATAGGCGACCAGTCCAGTGGATTGATTTGGCAGGGTTCCAGATTGAGAAAACTGCTATCAAACACATTCGCCACAGATTGATTGATCTGAGACCGGGCAGAATGATCCCCAACAGCTGTATTATGCTCAGAGTGACAAAGACTTGGGTTTTTAGAACTTCCTCCTTGCAGCTCAGATGTTTGATCACCTGGAAAGTCCTTCCGAGATGCTCCTTTGGAAAATTCAGTCAAGAAACGTGCCATGATACCCTCTGTCCCCAAGATACAAACGAGCTCTGCTAGGATCACCCAGTCCTTGTAGTGGTCATTCAAAAACCTTTTCGCTTGAGAGACAGATATGAAGCTGCAATCCTCAGAATTCAAATCAATATCCACAGGCTTCTCATCCAAGTCTAACAGCATCTCAATGATACGCTTCCGAGCATCACGAGCAAAATCAGCATAAGCCTTGACAACACCTGGTTCCTCCTTATTATAGTTGGGCAATTGTTTGCAAATTGGAGCAAGTGGCTTATGTGGATGAAGCTCAAACTTCTGAAAGATTTCAGGAGCACAACGATGGTGGTACCCACCAGTTAAGGTCTTGTCCTCACAACACCTTGTGAGAAATTCGTTAAAATCCCTTGCCAAATTCTCATGGTTCTTGCAATAGAAACCCCCATAATAAATTCTGTGTCCTTTTTGGCGTAGATGCACTTGTTTTCTACAAACCATAGGGAAAACATTGTTCACTTTAGCCGGTGCCAAGAGTTTCCACCAAAATTGGACACTAAGCAATGAGTACAGATTGGACTTGAGCAATTGGACAGCAATACAATGAATATATAAGAGAAATAAGGCTCTATGTATTCACTGATCTTATCTATGTATGGCATATGAAAATTGATAAACAAGAGTATTTTCAATGAGGCAAGAGTGGTCGATGAAAATGATCCCTATAATTGAGCATTTCCTACCTTCTCGCCAGGAATAAGTTCCAAGAAACCAGGCACGATTTTGATGCAATTTCTTGAAATCCCACTCAATATCAATACCTGAGACCATCAACTGCCAGTATGCAAAGAGATCCTGCAACTAAGGTCGCATTAAGGACTAATTCTAAGGTCGAGGTAACAAACTAAATTCTCTTGCTAATTATAATCTGATAGTATATCCTTCTCTACAAGGATACATGACTGAGGGATATGGCAAACGACTGGCATTCCCAAGCGCTTCACAGAATCTCAAAGCTGCATAAGGGTAAGATACAACAAAGAGTGCTGATACTTCCACTGGGCAGCCATGAAAAGGTGTAAAGATTTACAGGACTGCCAGTGAAGTTGATGACGAGATATTGAGTTCCAGAACAGGAGCACACCAATCAATTCCAATTGATTTAGACAAAACTCATACATGTGGATATGTATAGAACACGTTTTCATACACATCAGGAGATCGTAGAATTTATGAATACCTACATGTACACTCGTATGGAAATTCAGTGTGGGCCAGTCTAATTTCTCAATGGGAATTAGCGTGGATGCCACACGAATCCTCTGCAGCTCTTTAACTATTGATCAACCAATTCTTTATTGACAAGAACAGGTTTTTTACCTAACTCATACTAATTAGCGAGAATATAGTCAGTGATCTAATTTAACGCAAGCAAGATAAACCACAAACATCTGCTGCTTCTGTGAAATCATATAGACTAAGTCATATAGCCAAGTCATGACGAACAAATCATATAGCCAAGTCGTGATGAACAAACCATGTGAGCGCAAAGTCAACAAAAGGGCCTACTATTTACTCTACCACTTGCCCTTGCACAACAAAATCTGAGGACTAAACAATAGGGGTTCCAATGCAAGATGGGGGATTTTTCTAAATGGGGGAAATTAGAAGCAGAGAACAAAACAATGTCCTCTTGGTCATCGGTTCATTTAACCATGTGGACCACAGGGAGGAAGTGTGGAAGTGGATGGTTGAACTGACATGTAGATAGTTGCTGGAAGCGAGTAAGTAAAATGACGCCCAAGTAGGTTAGTCACAGCACCACTTAGATGCACCACTTAGATGCTTGAGAAGATGCTTAGGAAATGGAAGGCGGTTGTGTGCACACAGAGCAGCCTTCTTCGAGAGGACGTCACCTTTCCACCACATAGTGCAATTGCAAGTTTGCACTATAGCCGTGTGGCCAGGGAATACATCACATTGCCATGACGTGGATCCCTGGTTTCTTTTCCTTCTGCTAAATCTCTGGCATGGGAGAGGGATACTAGGCATGGATCAATCAGGTACAATCCACAAGGGACCCGACAAACAACTTCTTTCTTCAGGTTCTACAGTTCAAACTCATCAATTAACCATTTCAGATGACCAAGGACATGAACCTACTACAAACCAGGTGCTGACATTTCAACATTCGATGACACATGCGCTCCACTGAGATCCTCGAGCCTGCGGAAGGCAATAGTCCACCTACCCCACAACAACTAAGCTAAGCAAAACTGCTTCCATCGAATTGAAGAGTCTAAATTTAACCTTTACCCTCCGGACAGCAACCACGTAACCTAATCACAAAGCAACCCATCACCTCATTCTAAGAAAGAAAGGAAAAGAAACTCCCACCGAGTGGTTCAATTCCAACATTCGAAGGGACACGCACTTGGCTGAGATCCTCAAACCTGCGGCGGGCAGTAATAATAATAATAATAATAATAATAAATCTCACTGCTACCGACCGTGGACACATCCAACACTCACTCGGTGGCCGAGAGGTTACATTTCAACATTTCGATGTGACACGCGCTTGGCTGAGATCCTCAACCCCTGCATAAAACTAAAATCCACTAACACACAACAACTAAGGCAAGCAAAAGACTGCTCCGATCAAATTGAAGAGTCTAAATTTACCCTCTCGCCAGCAACAATATAACCCAATCAGGATGCAAACCATACCTCATTCTTCTAATATTGAAATACAATCTTATCTTTTAAACTCCTACCGCTACCAAATGTAAGTAATCACGCACACACTCAAAACTCACTCGTAGGCCGAGTCGTTCAGTTACAACATGCGATGTTGACACGCGTTTGGCTGAGATCCTCAAGCCTGCGGAGGGCAGGGATCCACCTACGACTACCCTGAGCAAAACTGCTCTGATCGAATTGATAGAGTCTAAATTTACCCTTCGCACAGCAAACACATAAAAAGAAAGAAAGAAAGGAAAAAAACATCATTTTAATTGACTAAATAGATAAATAAAACTCCCACCTCTATCGACTGGAGGTACACTCCAATGCTCACTCGGCGGCCGAGGAAAGGAACCACACATCGACACAGAAGACGCTCAAAACCCAAAACTCCTAAAACCCTGAGGCCGAGTGTTGACAAGCGCTTGGCTGAAATCCTCAAGCCTGCGGAGAGCAATAATTCACCTATTCACAACCACTAAGCCAAGTACAACTACTCTGATCGGTTTGATAGAGTCTAGATTTACCCTCCCGCCAGCAACCACATGACCCATACCTCATTCTAAGAAAGAAAGGAAGAGGAAGAGATTTAAAAAAAACTAAGAACTAAAAAAAGTACACATCCAAACAATCGCTCAGCGGCCGAGGAAAGGAACCACACATCGACACACAAGAAACCTAAATCCCTTAGGCGCGATGGACCGACAGACAAAGAGCTTGAGTCACCTCTTCTCTTCCCGCTCGGCAGCAACAGCAGGTTCGACGACCTTCTTCCCCCTCGACTTCGGCATCGTGGCGGAAGCTTACTACTCCACCGAAATTCCACGCGACAGAAAGGAACCGGAACCCCCCATCTCGTGGAAGAATGTTGTTCCGCACCGCCCATGCAGTAATAAGATAGGACGAAAGCGGTAGCAGCCATTCTTCTTCTGTTCTCCCTCTCCCCGGGAGGTAGGGATCTGCAGACAGAGGACATGGTGTCTGCAGCCTGTGGCGGACACCGCGGGCCCCTTCTCTTTCCCACCTCCCCATCTGATGAGAATTCCCACGAAGGTTACCGTTCCTCTCCCTCCCGAGGCCCTCCTCTGTTTTCTTGTTTGCATCGCTACGACGCCTCCCTCCCGAATCCCCCCTCTGTGTTTTTTTCTTGTTTGTATCGCTGTCACGCCTCCCCCCTTCCCCCTTCCCCCTTCCCCCTTCCGTTAAGACAATCGCCGACCCCCTCCTTCCCTCCCCGCGACGTCATCGTCATCGTCATCACCATCACGCCCCGACAACAACCATACCCATTAAACAATTGTGCAGAAACTGCGAGGCTACTAGGACGCACCCACGGACCACCGACAGACGACGAAGAAGCAGTGGCCCGGGAGATTCTTGAGCACAACCGGCCGGTCGAGATCCTATTCTCTCCAACTCAACTTCATATCTTTCGGTTTTTCTTCATTAAATTGGGGAATTTTCCAGACCTTGCACAACTAACCAACTAATTCAGCTATTAGGTAATTAGTTGCCTTTCGTAATTATAGTTGTTCGCGATTTGACATGTCAAAAAATGTGGTTAACGATAGTTATATCTAGTTAACCAAAGTTGAGTGCAGCCTGTTCACAAAATTTTATTGTAGTGTTGTAGTGTTGTAGTGTCACTGCAGTAGTGTGTTATTTGTGTTGGTGTACATGAAGGTTGTTCCGTTGCCCAGCACTTTGAGTGATCGTACAAAGGTGTTTCTTGATGATCCTCAAAGATATGAGCATATTAAAGACCCTCAACTGAAACAAAACAAGAGACGAACTTCTTCAAGAAGAAGAAGAAGAACTCCCGTCCCAGCTAGGGGGCCGGAGTGAATAAAGTGTTTGTTCGTAGGACATCCGTGGCCATACCCCAGGGTAGTGGCGTTGGATGTGATACTACTTCACCCTTTGCAGGGAGTAGACACTATGTTAGTAACTAGGGGTTTTGCCGGTTAACCGGGGGGGTGTATTGGGTTCATATATTTTAATTATGATTTTGTAAGTCTGTGATGGGTTGCCTATTTTCTATCCGTTTTTTATGGATTAATATTGAGTGTGTGTATTGTATGGCGATTATATTGATTTGTTTGAACGTGCTCCTAATTTGTGATGTAGGGAGTTTAAGCTTTGTTTCAAGTTTGTTCATCGAGGGGATGTGAGTTGTGGCTCTAGCACCTGATGCTAACACAATAAGTGGGGCTACGTTCCAGCCTCTTACTATTATATTGTTGATGAGTGGTTGATATTTTGTAATTTCCTTTCTCTTGTTTCAGCAGAGAATCCGTCATTGCAGTATGTGAATTCAATGAGTTGTATGGTAATTTCTGGTGTAGGTGCTTATGGTGGTGGGGAGTTGTATAGGTGGCCTAATATGCATATTATGTCAGGTTTTAACCTAGCGTTACAGTGGCATCTGTGGGTGTCGCATGTGCATGGTAGTAACCATGTTGGTACTGTATTTTCTTGAGGTAGTTCATTGTATGTGCATGCATTCATAAGTATGTAATGTCTTGTTACTTTGTTTGAGACGAGAAGCTTGCGTATTTCCCATACCGCTTTGTTATGTCTATTTGTTATGAGTGCATGGATGTGTTGTTGTTTACATTTTAGGAGTACATGTAGCCATGTGTTTGCTTCTAGTGAATTACAAATAGGGCATGTATGGGATGGATATGCGTTTCTACCAAAGAAGAGTTGTTTCCGAGCATGTCCCATATATTGTCCGGTTCGGAATTTGACTAGGCATGTTTTTTGTCTATCTGTAATGACTGGGTTGTTCCAAAAGTCATTTGATAGTGTTTTGTCAATATCTTTGTTGTCTAGCCATTTGTGTAATTGATGTGTTTGGGTTGCTATGAGGGCTAGGTTATGTTTTTTTGTCATATTTAATGATGTATTTACCAAGGTGTCGGATGGGGCCTTTGTTTGGTGTTTCTTGCATTGAGTGCCACCAACCTTTTTGGAGGTAGTGTGGCGTGGGATGTGCATGTTCTTATGTTGCTATGGCATGTCTATGGCTTAGTTCACATCCCATTTTGGCTAATTTGTCCGCTTGTTCGTTGCCACTTATATTCGTGTGGGCTTTGACTTTATGTAATGTGGTGATTTGTGTACGGGATTGTAACATCGTAATTATTGATTCAAGTATCTTCTTGTCTGGGTGACTATTGTGTGAGGTTGGGTGTTTTGTTTGTGTGTTTAGGAGGTATAAAACATTAAGACAGTTTGAAAATATGTGTTGGTTCATTTCGGTATGTAGTAGTGAGGAGGCATAGAGTGTGATGGATAGCCATCAGTTATGCTCGTAGTATATTTTGGAGTCCTGGTAGCCTTTCTGCGATTTTAAGATTTTTAAAAAGGTTATATATGCCGTATCCTGCCTTTTCTCGTCTCCAATGTTCTTGGGTTATTACTTTGGGTGGTATAAATGACCCATCGGTATAATAGCAAAATTGCGGTGGGTATTTTCAAACTTCTTCAAATATATAATAATACTTGGGATTCCTCTAGTTAACTATAGTTGTTCTTGAATTTGATCTTAAACTTTTATAGTTAATTATAATTATTCCCTAAAATGTATTGAAAAAAATCTAGTCAACCACATGGTTAGTTGAAAATATTTGGTTTGTTCAAATATGGTGACTATGATTATGCGGACCATGGTGATAGACTGCATCAGAAAAGTTCATGAATGTCACCCACCCAAACATTATTTATGAGTTTTGGGCAACTTAACTTTCAAGCTCCATGAGATCCACGTTAGTACCTTGGGCTCCAAGCCATCTCCAAGCTCTTATTTTATACTTCAAGGAGCCTATGGACTAGGGGTCAACGACGAAGTGGATTTGTAGCCCATTATTCTCCTCAATCATAATGCACAATATTCCACCATATCTTTGTCGATGGCCTCGTACACCCTAAACTCCATAATATCAACCTTCATAATGTCATTCACTCTCTAATATCCTAAAACCCTAGGGAACAGATGTTCGTAGTTCAAATCTCACTCCTTATTGTCACATTTCTCTCCCTTATATCACGAATGTTGTCATTAATGCAAACCATCCAAGAAGTCAACCCACACCCTCGCATTACGCCATGTGTCAACATGTGGAGTGTCACCTTCTTATTCTTATTCTTATTCTTATTCTTATGTCACTTGTTGAATGTTGGTGCATGCATCCACCACATCACCAGGGAAGGCCAAGTGGAGTGGACCACACTTCATAGTGTCACATGCTACACTAATTCTAAAGTATCACGCATCCACATTAACATTAAAAAAACTCCATAATATCACATGCACTTTGGTTGCCACATGTGTGACACTACAGAGTTTAGAGTGTACATGAGTTGTGTTTTTTTAAAAGTAAATGTCAACTGTATAATCATCGTCAAGTCCTAGGATCAAGCAGTTAGTTACATATGAACCGGTTGAGGGGTTGATCACACCGGCTAGTTCAAACACCATCCGTTGGCATCTCCGGATGTAATAGTGTGAAAAGTGGTGGGCCAACATCTATTCCTGGACATAATCTCCGGCAATTTCAGAGCTAGAACTAGACGGAAAGTTTGGTGCAATCGGGATATGAGTTTGAGAAATAACCGGTTGAAGTTGAAGACTTGGAAGAGAATTACCGATCAATTTAGAGGAATCTACATAATATAATACCTCAATGAATAAAGGAAAACCGGAAGATGTCAACATGTAACCAGTTGGACTTGCAAGCACTAGGATCTCAACCGATTATGCCCAAAAATCTCCCCGATCGCTAGTCAAACCCATCTTGACCCACCTTTACTACATAAATGGGGGGAGGGGGACTTTCAAGCACTAATTGGTTCCACCTTGGAATCATCGAGAACATGTCTACTAAAACATTCATGAAACATCCCACCATATTTAGAAGAAATATCTTCTACTTGGTGTGTCGGGTCATAAGTGGCTCGATTTCTTAATGAGACCCATGTATTTATCTTTGTCAATGGCCTCGTGCATGAGTTGTTTTTTTCAAAAGTGAATGTCAACTATATCATCATTCTCAAGCCCATCTTGATCCACCTTTACCACATAGATGGGGGAAGGGGGACTTTCAAACAATAATCGGTCCACCTTGGAATCATGTACATGTCTATTAGAACATTCATGAAACATCCCGCCATATTTTACAAAAAATGTCTTCTACTTGTTTTGTCTTAAGGTAGTGTGGGTCTTTAAGTGGCTTGTTTTCTTAATCGGATCCATATATTTGACTGGCATGTAGTTTGGTGAGGACCAACGAGCAAACATTATAAAAAATCTATGTTTTTATAGAGATTGGACTATGCCTTTAAATATTTATAGTTGTTTACACTCAATAATGAACATGGTTGAGGGACCTATGTATCTAGTTAAGAAATCAGCAAACATGCGCTTTTGATAACCACGACCAACTTAGGGGAGGTCCGATTTTCAATTTGGCTTTTGCAAATGTTTCATCATAGATTTGCTAATGTGGCATGAGTTTTATCGTGTAAATATATTCAGTAGAAGTTGGAGAACATGGAAATCGAACCAAATAACACCCGCATACCTTACTTGTCACCAAGACCAAGCACTCCCACGTTGACCCACTTCTTGCAATACACATTCCTCAAAACATTCTAAGATGTTTATGTATGAATCAGTTAGAATGCTTAGCTCAAACCCCAACGTAGCCCCTATGGTAGACAAACCCATTTTCGATAACCCCCGTAATCTCAATACATGGAGTCCTCTAAAGCCGTGAAGTTTTACAAATGTAGCTGTCACTTTTTGATGTGATGGAAAAGACCGTGAAGTTTCACAAATGTCGTCATCACAGTCGGTGTGATGGAAGAAAATAAGTTAAAAGGGCACAAGTTTGGGTTCCTTGAAAGGAGACCGGTTGTACTCAAGTTTTTGTCTCCCAGTTATTGGAAATAGGTTGACCTATTTTGTGAATATGGGTTGGGAGAGAATCTTGCCTTTCAAAATTTACAATAATGTCAAACTTGAAAATAAATTGTGATTTTGTTTATTTATTTTTGTTAAACGTTGTGATAATGATTTCCAACCTTGTGAGATATCATTCCAATATCATACACATACTACACTTATGCAATTTTGCTTACATTGACATAAATAGGTATATCTATTCTACATGTCCACCATGTTGTTGGGATAGACATGGTAAGCAATTTCATATTGTTAACTTGAATGTATCGAGCCCTTAAAGTAACACCTTCCTTTTGGTGACACCTATTTTTCATTCTTAAGTCATCAATAAGTTAGTGCAACGGTGCCATCAGGTAAGTCATGGCTAAAAGTGATTAATCATATGCGACATATTGTTAAGGGCATAAACTAAATCATTGCTAAGCTCCATATACACCTACATTGACCCATATACATGTCAATGTATATAAATATAAAAATGTGTTTGTGTGTATGTGTGTTGGGGTGGAGGGACGCTCACAAACCCTAAGCATTTCACCTACATATTCCCATAGATTAATCTCAAACTTTGTCCCATGACCTACATTCCAAATACACAAAGACGTGTCCATCGAACATGCCCTCAAAACATGTGATATTCAATTTTTTTTCTCTCACCATATGCATGTGCTAAGAGCCAATAGCCAAGCTCATTAAACCTCTCGGGTTCACTTACGAGCTATGGTCAAGATGAAGCATCCCTCATTCACACCAACGCTAAGCTCTCTCTCTCTCTCTCTCTCCCGCTTTGCTCTAGAATTTGCCTTTGAATTAAAAAGTAATATTACTGACAATCTAATATGAACATTCCAATAGGTCTGAGACACCTAAGGGAATCAACACCATAGTCAGATGGTTGAAACTAACCATGGGTTAAGTTACCATGGTAAAAAAATAGTTACCATACTCCACGTTTTAGGGTTTCCGTGACCTAAAACAACCTCTTTGCTTGACCACACCAATACTTAAGCCTCTTTTCTCCCATGTGAAAACTCTTTTACATGTATGAAGGACGTGAATGTGAGAGCAAGGTTGGAGGGAAGGTGAAAAAACTGACATTGGGTGAATTAGAGATTGTCACTATCAAGTTACACAACATGGCAAAAGAGCAGGTTTGTATACTCATTGATTTGTAATGACTATTGTCTTTGCAAAGCATCAATGGACTTGACAGGTGAGGTTAATGTGTGACATGGATAGCAACTGAGCTTAGCTGAAGACACCTGACACACACCTTTCTAACACACATTTTGTTTGTTTGGGTTGGCACGGGTGCAGGTGAGGCTAGCTCTTCACATTTTCTACACCAACAATAGTACATTGTTCAAGTTTGAATACTCTTTCACCTTATTATATGATAAGCATGAAAGTAGTGTTATTGCTTTGAAATAGTATTTTGATTAGCACACAACCACTACAAAGTAGTTGAGACAGTATTGATAAATATGTACAAGTTTACATATGATATACTCAACCTAGTACTTGATGATGATATTGGTGACATTGGTAACATTAGTTACAATGGCTTCCAAACACAATACATTGCATAGTTAGACTTTGTTCTGAACTAAGGTTTTGAACTTAGGTTATGGACTAAGCTTATGTATACAAGTCATGTAATGAGCACACCAAATCTCTACATTCTGACTACTCATACCACACAGACAGAGTTTGTAGTTAACTCTTGAAAAATCAAGCCATTCCATATTGTACAAAGCCTAGTACTACAAGCATAATGATAGACACTATGACTTGAAAGGAAATAGATTTGTGTTGAGGAAAATCCCACCCACCCACCCTTGCTTTATTTTGATGAAGAATAGAAAGGAAAGGGCCTCTGAAAAGAGGAAGATCAAGCTTTGAAAAAAGCTTTGAAAAAGACGACTCTCTCCAAACCAAGTTAACATGCATCAACCTATGGAAAAAACTATATTGTATGGCTAACAACCTGAGATAATAAGGTCGATGGATCCAATTTTGTTAGTGACCTTAGTTTCGACACTAATTTTTGTCCTAGAGTGGGCAACATTTATGTACTTCATGTTTAAGCTCGATCATATTACCCTCGAGACTAAAAACACAAATCGTTGATGGAAGGAAACAAAATGTCAATGAATCAACATTATCCACTTTTAAGAGGGTTATGTGGGTATGACGGGTCAAAAAAGACAAGTAAAATTTTAACTTTTATGTATAGCTCATGTATTCTTTGATTCTTGTGCTTATAATGCAAGTGCTAATACAAATAGAACATTGGATGATTTCTTTGGATTATGCAAGGGATTGTAGTGTTGAAAGTGTCCGTGAGAGGTGTTTCTATGTTAACTTGTAAGAAAGCTTGAAGTATTGTTAAGAAGAGAATATCACAAATATAACACAACGGGGGACAAGGCAAAAGTTGAAGAATTCCGTCAAGAAGAGAGGGAACAATGAGGGTGCACAAAATCTCTAGTAGCTCTCTAGTGGCAGAAAATAATTCATTTTAAAGGTGCCTAAATTTTGGAAAATTCATTTCGTTGAGTGTCCATGAAAAAAAAAACAATATTCAAAGAGTGCCTAAAATCACAACAATGCAGGTGACATTCAAGTGACATTTAAGTGCAAGTAAAAGACAAACTTCAGGGTAAGGAATGTTGATTAAGGGAAGTGTTTAGGTTAATCGTAGCTGCCATAGATGAAATTAGGTAAACTGTTCATGAAATAGGAATGACATGGATGAATGTCTAACTAGATTTAAATTACTTTTCTAATTTTCCCAATTTTACATTATTACTTTATGGGCTGCCTAATTTACTTTCGCACTTTGATTAATTATTAGGTAGAAAGGTGCCCAAGCTGCTATTGATACCACAAAGTCGTCCATATGGTAGACCGACACTAGTCCAAAGCCATAAATATTACGTGGAATTGTAGCCCTATGTATGATGATTACAAGGTTGAGGAAGCTACCTCACAATGTCAAGAGTGACCCCATCTAAAACCACAAAAGCCACCTATCAATGGAAGTCTATTCATTGAACCAACACACGCAACAAAAACAAGTATGGATCGTTTTGGGACTGGGGTACATAGCCATAGATAAAAACATACTACACCCTAACCTTGATAATATCACACTTGTTAATAGAACACCTTGATATTGTCACCTAAAAGTTTGAAACCGATTTCCATAGTGTAAAACTCCCTCGTTATTATCACTATCACCCTTGATAATGTCACATTTTTTTTTTCAAAATTTGTAGTGTAAGTGTGATAATAACAAGTAACATGGATGAAAAAAGGCCGGATGGACAACAAATTCTATGGATGACGTCGGCATCTTCACCTGCTTCCGCTTGAATCTTGAATCTCAGGTGCCGAAGAAGATGGAGTTGGAGTTGCATTGGCCATGGCAAAGATCCCATTCATATTGAAGAAATAGAAGACATCTTCAATTTTGATGAGACAGGTTTGTATTATAGAGCCTCTCCTTATAAGACTTTGAATATTGGGAAGGTGAAAGGAAATAAGAAAAAGAAGGACCGTGAGACATTGGGGCTTTGCACTAATATCTCATGGAAGGAGCGATTGAAGCTTGTTTTCATTCACAAAGCAACGTGTTCCAGATGCTTTCCTCGAAATTTTGATCCAAATAGGACAGTACACTATTATTCTAACAATTCAGCCTAGATGAATGGTGATGTTTTTACACATTGGGTGAAGAGTGAGAACCGAAGAATGGCATCGAAAGACAGAAATATTTGCATTATTATGGATAATGCAGGAAGCCATGATATTCATGGTGAGGTCAAGAAAGTTATAGATGGGTTTAATGCTTTTGTACTCTCCCATATCACTATCTTGTTCCTTCCACCAAATGTGACTTCAGTTGTTTAGCCTTTGGATCAAGGAGTGATTGCAGCATTCAAAATGTGCTATAAGCGCAAGCTTGTTGCCTGGACTTTGCAACAAATTGATAACAACTCAAATGAAGATTTGGGGAAATTGAATGTTGATGTATTTCAAGCTATGCTATGGTGTGTGGCCGCATGGCATGAATTAGATGATCAAACCATTAGAAATTGTTGGAGAAAGTCCGCCATATTGCCTGCAGAGTGGAATGCCGATATAAACAATCTTGATGAACGTATGAAGTCCAAAATGGAGGAAGCAACTTTGGAATTGGGTAGACTCATCGCCGCATTAAATTTGGGTTTGGATGTTGAAGGCAAGCCTGTTAAAAAGCTTTGTCCTTTGGAGTACATAAACATGGAAGGTGAAGATGATTTTGAGGTGGAATTTTCTACTGAGGAGCTTGTGCAATTAGTGCAAGATGGCGAATAGGTTCTTGATTCCATGGAAGTGGACCCATTGATTGTTGATAGCAGTGATGATGAGTCTAAAGTAGTGAAGCTAAGCGATGCACAAAAATATGCTAAAGATGTTTTGAATTTTATGGCTAGCCAAGGTTCTCAAATTTTTAGCACTCATGAGTTGTTAAAAATGGAAAAAATCCATGACAAACTCATTAGAATTGGTGTTGCACATTTAACATCAACAAAACAATGTGACATTAGAAGCTTCTTTGTCTCTAGCGAGAGCAGTGCTCAAAATTGAAGCCCTCATATGAATTTCATTTTGAAGGGCTCTGAAATTTCAGCATTGCAATTGAAGGGCATATCTAAATCTAGGACGTCAATGGAAAATTTTCAAAGAAATATAAAACTTATATTAAAATTATACATGATTTGCATGGTACATGCTTCTAGTACAATGAAATAATGGAGAATCAACTATCTAACTCCACCTCTTGAAGTGACAATGCCCTACGCTTGTTGGTTACTGTAGCGGTTTTCCAAGTGTCAAAAATGCCATTCCAATCCATAAATTCAACTCCCAAATTGTTTAGGCTAACCCTCATCAATGCATCAAGTGTGTCAAGGTTTAGGCATGTTCTCCTTTCGCTCTTAACCCAATTCTGCTTTGAAAAACTACGCTCACAAACAACAATGCTAGTAGGGATCACAAGTATGGCTTGCCATAGCGACATTAGGGTTGGCCAATTGATCTTAAACTCTCGGTCACGGCTACAAAAAACCCAATCTTTATGCATACTTCGGTGTTGACAAGTTGAAGATAACATCTCCACAAATTCGAGCAACTCCGCATTGGCTTGATCAACAAGAACAAAGCTCCACTTGAAATGTGTCACCAACCAGTTCAACCATTGCTCAGTTAAAGTGCCTCGATCCAATGCATCCATGGGATAGTGTTTTGGGCTGAAAAGCATGGCCGCATTAAAAATGGGCAAGTCGGGGAAGCGATCATTTAGTGAGTCAATAACCTTTTGGACGTATAGTCTACCAAGGGTGATGCAATCCTCCAACGAGCCCCCTACATCACACCCGGGCATAGAGTCATAGTGCAAAGTATGCACTTTCTCACAACCAAACCTATCAACATACAATTCCCATCTGGACTAATTCCCATATGGATTTGAGATCTGGAGCCCAAAGTTAGACAGCCGGAATTAAACGGCTACTTGAGATGATGAACAGTACTTGAAGGGTACTATTTATCCAGCACTTCAAGTGAAGGGAGCACTTAGACATGAGGATTATGTTTTGAAGGGTTGTTTTCCTTGAGGTATTTTTTGAAGTCCCAAAACCCATTTGAAGGGCACTGAAGACTTCAATTTTGAGCACTGAGTGAGAGGTCTTTACCTGATCTCAATGACACATTATGATGTGCTCTTGTTGTTATTCACAATTTTGAATTAGATTTTACATTAAAAAACATTGAAGTCTCGTATTTGTTATTTAAAAAAAATTTGTAATTATATTCTGATTTTCTACATATATTTTGATAATATCACATTATGCACAAAATGTGACATTATCAAGTATGTCACACCTTGTTTATATCACACTTTTTGGTGAAACGGAGGGTGTGACATTATCAAGGTTAGGGTGTACAACATCGATAAGCTCGATGCTCACTCGCCCTTTCCAAATAATGGAGATGACATGTTCCATGGGGACTTGGCCATGGCACTAAGATTTTGGTTGTCGGTTTTTTTATTTGAGAGATTCAATTTAAATTTAAATTTAACCACAACGTATTTATTCCGGACCCTCGACCGTGTCATTCTCGTGCCTAGGGGAGGGGTACGAGGGTTGGCAATGGCATCGGACTTGAGGACATATGTTATTTCTGGCACAAATTGAAAATTCATTTGTAGAAAGAACCCAAAATACAACCAACCCAGCTGAACCATATTTGAGGACATATGTTAAGAGTACATAAGACTTGAAGGCACTTGAATGGAGGAACACATGAATGGATGATGGTCACGAAGGCATCACACAAGAGTGGGTGAAGGCCACACATTGTTATGGTTAAGTTACTTGGTGGTGTCCAAAGTACGGTGAAAAGGGCAGTGAATCAATGAACGGGGAGAAACCAACCGCTACACTAAGTATAATATTTAGTGTTTGATTATATTTAATGATGTTGCCACCCTAATTTGCTCAACACTAATCGTCAATTCCTTGACAATTAGTGATAGACATAAATGTGCCACTATCTTCCCTACTGCCACCTCCCTTCTTGTAAAGTATGGATTTCACTAGACTTACAATTTTAAGGATGGTGCCCCATTTTCCTACTCACTAATTTCTCATATGCCGAAGTCGACAACTTCTTTTTTCTCATACCCTTAGCAACACTAAATTCAAACATGTAACTTCCACATACTACCATAGTTGATATTTAGTGTTTGAGTTTACATTTAATGTTACTTACTTTCATAGGGTTATTGAAATTTAGTGTATGCGTTCGTGTTTAGTGTATCAAACACTAAATAACCTTTTTAGTGTAGTGACAGGCGAACTGGTCGAGTTTGAGAAATAAGCGGTTTGAGTTGAAGGCTTCAGGAAAATTACCAACCATTGTCAAGGAAACCGTAGAATAAAAGAAGAACCGGAAGATGCCAACATGCAGAGAATATTCCAAAGGAAGTGTATGTAACTGAATAAGGGCCACTTCACACACGAGACTGAGAGCCCGTGACCAGTACACTTCAAGCACTCTGATTGGTGGAAAAGACAGAGCCAGTCCACGTTCGCTTCACACTACGCTTGAGGGACCAACGGAGTATGTGAATGCAAGATAGATGTAAAGTCTACATGGCTTCCTACATGACATCAAATGGATCATGTTTCATGGTCACTTGGATTATTTTCAAAAACCACTTCTTGGAGGTAGACCTAACACAAAACCACTGGGAGATCATGACACTCCGAACGCTCACAACCATTGGTTTATTCTATTTTATTGTGTGTGTGGTCTGCATGAATAGAAATTCATTGAAATAGCATTTGGTTGAGGGCATGGTCACATGTGGCTTCACACTACATGATTTTGGAGGTGAGTTGGGACAACCTTTTGGACACTTTCATTTGGGCTTTCACAATTTCATGGTCACGGCTCTTGGCTCGTGTGTAAAGTGGCCATAAGTATATTCTAAACTCTGTAGTATCACATGTGTGGCAATCAAAGTGCACGTAATATTACGGAGTTTTGTAGTGTTAACATGGATGTGTGATACCAGTGAATTAGTGTAGCATGTGACATTGTGGAATAACACAAAGTGCAACATATTAAATGGTGTAGTGTGGTCCACTCCACTTGACCTTCCCGGGCGATGTGGCAGACGCATGCACCAACATTAAACAAGTGGCAGAAGAAGAAGGCACTCCACATATTGATACATGGCGCAATGTGAGGGTGTGGGTTGACTTCTTTGATGGGTTGCATTAATGATAAAAATTCATCATGTAAGGGAGAGAAAGGTGACAATAAGGAGTGATATTTTAACTATGAACATTTGTGCCCTAGGGTTTTGGGATATTAGAGAGTGAGTGACATTATGGAGGTTGACGGAGTTTAGGGTGTCCAAGCAAGCGGTAGGCTACAAACATTGTTGCGGCTGGGTGGCGTGAGTGCTACCAACAATCCCCATGTGCTCCGGTGCGGGTTCAAACCCCAACAAACCCCTTCCCAAGGAAAACTCTCCCCAACCCCCAAAAAGATACTCTCTCTCTCTCTCTCTCTCTCTCTCTCTCTCTCTCTCTCTCTCTACATATACACACACTCTAAACTATGCAATATCAACCTCCTTAGGGCCGGTTTACACTACGGTGGAGAAATCCACCGGTCAAGAAAAAAAAGGCGTTTCTCAATTGTGATTGGTCGAAAATGAAACTCTTGACCGGTGGGTGTTTACACTAGGTGAAGGAAACAATGGTGGTGAACTTTTCTCATGGATGATAAAATGACATGGCCGCCTACATGGCAACACTTTTTGGAGTTGGGCTTCTCCGGAGGAGGAGTTTCTTGTCCGGCCTCAAGAGGCCGGAAAAGCCCAACTCAATAAAAATATTTTATTGCCTTTAATTCTTCTCCGGCACATCCACCATTTCACGGGGAGGTCACTTCATTGTCAAGTTGACACCATGTGTGGACAAAGTTTGCTACCCCTATATTACATGCCATATATAATTTTAAATTTTATGATATTTTTTCTACACATACACAACCATTGATAGTATATTTTGTATACTTTTTTGAAATTTTTAGTCATCTTTGTTTTTTTTAGTAATTTTTTTAGTTCAATTCAGTGTCATTCTAGTTAGAAATGGTATGTTTTATGAAAAAAACAAATCATCAAATTTAGTTACCACTTTTGACTATGTCATAGGTACTGTGTATATCTACTCATGAAAAAAAATTGATAAAAATTTGACCCATTTTGGTGGTGCAACTTACCAAAAGAAGATTTTTTTTGGTCGCACGTGGTGTTCAACTTGACAATGGAGTGATCTACCCGTGATCTCACTACTTATTGTCATGCTCCCCCCCCCCATACATCATGGGTTTTGACATTAAAGTACACCACCAAAGAATTCAAACCACACACTCGCATATATCACGTTGTCATCGTTTGTAATTATTGCAATGTTGACTCGTGTTATTCCATGATGTCACATGTTACACTGATCCTTTTTTTTTTAATCACAAATCCATGTTAATACTACATAATTTCTTAATATCACGTGCACTTTGGTTCCCACAAACGTGATATTACAGAGTCGGGAGCGTAATAGCCCCCGAGCATATATGTCCTTGGTGCATGTGGTTCCTGTAGGTCACACTAAGTTTTAGTTCCTTAAGAGGTGGGGAACTATATGATCATTTCATAAGCAAGAAAATCTTCACCTCGATGGTAACAAGAAAATGCATCGTGCTCCAAAAATTATGAAGATGAGATGGTCACAAGGCACAATTTGAATTTACTAATCATCTGGCACTATCGATTGCCTGTTTGATATCCTATGAGAAGTAGATGCATAGTTAAAAGTTTTCAATGAAGGCCACACCATTTATGTGGTTATGTATGTTAGACAAACTCCCTCTCACCAACAAGTCTAAATATTGTATTTAGTATCATATGATAATTTATGTCAACATGGTGACTTTCTTAATGACACTCTTATGAATAAGTTCAGGAGCACTGTCATCCCAACTTACTTTTATTGAAATAAAGTTTGGTATATTTTGCATCCTAACATTGACGTAATGAAATATTGTCATGGATGATTGAACTTTGGATGGAAATTCACTTAGTAAGTGACAACAGTTACAACATTATAATTCTATAATGCCCAAAGTTTTTTTTACGAGGAATGTCAAATAATGTTGGTTTTACATTTAGTGTTAGTTGACACTACATGGGTGATTTACAACTAGTATTAGTATTGAGCAAGACAAATAGAATTGGTGACACTAAATACAATATAATATTTAGTGTGCCTACGACTTTGTAGCCTCCTAGTATGTGATGTATTAGAAAAACCAAACGTTATTTGCTGCGGGTAGGAAACGATAACTTATAGCCTGCCCACACTTACTGGTGCGGGCCAACAACGAACGGTTCCTACTAGCAGGGGCCACTTCTAGAGTTGGTTTAGCCAGTGAGGGGCTGATCACACCAGTCAATTTTGACACCATCTATTGGCATCTCTGACTATAGTAGTGTGAAAAATGGTGGGCCAACATCTATTTATGAATATAATCCCCAACAATTTCACGGTTGGAACCGGACATAAATTTTGGTGTGATCGGGCCATTACCAAGGGTGGAAAAAATCCAATTTCTTTCCTGGCCGATGCATTGGGTTTTTGGTTTTAATGCAAAAAACTCGATTTCTGCAAATAAAACCATGGTTTTATTCCAACACTTGACACTTGACACCATTGGCGAACATTGAGCTCTCTGCCCTATAATCTCAACTCATCTGCAATAAAATCGAATAAAACCGGATTTTAATGGACCTCGGATGATTAGGTTTTTTAAAAAAACTATGAAAAACCTAAGTGTTAAAAAACCGCGTGGTGCCAACCAGAGTTCGGGGAGTTCTGTAGAGAAAACGGCTAATTGCTGAGCTTTTTGGAGGTGGCTCGGATTTTTCAATTTTTACCCGGAAGTGGACCTAGAGAGTGCAAAATTTATCGGTTGATAGCCCCCATTTCCTAATGTATTTAGGCAATTAGCCGACATTTTTTTCTTTCATTTATGCAATTTCCGAAAGGTCTAAAGTGGGGCCGGTTTTATATTTTGGTGGTGGATGTGTCATTGTCATTTTTTTTTCAAGTGTTTAGGATTAAATAATGTGGGCATTCACTCTCCATTTTTTTCGTCTAAATAATATCCTTAGCAGGAGTTCAACCTATCAAAGCCCCTACCATATTAGGGCTAAGGATTTAGCCTTCGGAAAATACAAGCACCACAAAAGGGTCCAAGTATTATCGGGAGGCTAGTTAGTATTGAAAAATCACGAAATTTGCGTACCATTGCCGTTAGTATCAATTGCCCCAACCGAACAAGACACATCACTCACACTCACTGTGTTAGGAGAATTCAAATAAGAAGAGGGATTAGCATACAAAAAACGGTACTTACTGTCCTTCTTGAAGCTATTGCCACTCAACAATCCAGCAATTCTAGAACTCAAAAGCTCATAATGCAAACGAAAATGCAAGCTCCACCGCTGCGGAATGGAAGTTGTGGCGGGAAGCAAGTAACCCTAAACCACAAGCCAACAAGGCATAGTCTCCAACTATGCATAGTATTGAAAAAATTACCTAAAATATATATATTTGGTCGGCTACCTGCCGTGAAAATAAATTTTCAATCGGTAATTTGCCGTGGATACTCTAGGGAAACTTGCCTTAATGCCGGCATTTTTTTTCTTCTAATCGGCCCATTTCCATAAACCTTGATTTTCTTCCGAAACCCCTTCCTAAACTTTCCAATTGCATTCGGAAATTCTCAAAATCAACCGGCTAGCTTGTAACTAACTGCCGGCACTACCCGTTCATTGGTGCCAACCTTGGCTATTACCAGGCTAGTTCATCAAGTGTGAACAGGGCTTGAGAACCGAGGCCCTTGGGGGATGCCACGTGGAAAGCGAAGACAAGCCCCAGGCCGCCGCCACGTGTAGCGTTGATGATGTGATGCGGAGACCATCCCCGCAAATGGGGATGTGAATCCAAGCGGCGACGATCCTCGGTTTCGGGTCGCCGCACTTGGGCAATCACGCTGCCAAGCGTTGACGAAGTCTTTCAAAGTTATTCCACCTCCCCGTACGCAAGGCAAAACTTTCCCCTAACTAATTATACTCATCTTGATTTCGCAGCGACGCGGGTGACTGCCATGTATATTTGCCTCATCCAAATCGAGCTGCCCGCAAGGTGGATTCGCACTTTTGGCAGTTGAGAAATCTGATAGAGAGATCAGAAGAGTATCACAAGTGGATCATTTTGTGGATGTGCTGCTGATGCGGTAGGTTTTGACATCTGTGGCGGCGGCTGCGGTGGTGGTCGTCACGCGTGCACCGCGCGATTTTCTGGTGGGTGAAGGGTTTAAGGTGCCTTATTTAATTTGTTCGCTACTCGCTGCAGCTATTGGTGGAGATTGATTTTTCCTTTGTGCAGTGTGATCATGTAAGTTAAGCGCATGTGGTATTATCGTTGTCGCACACCTAACCCTGTGAAGTGCTGTACATGTACGTACTGTTGGGCGGGATTTTTCTTCTTCTTACTATTCATCATGTGTCATGTGTTTCCGTCATGACTCTTGTGATCCTGTGTGAAGCTGCTGGATGTTCAATCCTCTCTCTCTCTCTCTCCCCGGTCCAGTTAATGGCTGTGCTATGTTGCCTTATCCTTCGTGTAAGGCTAAGTGTCTCTTGTCAAGGATGAAGATTCAAGGTTTATCTTGACCCATGCATCACACCATGACCTTCTTGTTACTTGCATGTCGCGAAGCTTCTCATCAGATTTTCTAGTGCTTGCGTAGTCTGGCTGTCACCCACAATGTGGCACCTGTGGTAGTACTCGCTTATAAGTAGGGTGCACTTTTGTGGCCTATTCACTTCTGTTGGGGGTTTTTCCTTTTTCGTGCTGTGTTGGGGCAAGCGCGTTTGGCATCCTCGTCACATATCCCTGTGAGGTGGTGTGCACGTGATAGTGGGGGGTTGCGTATGATTTATGTTTTTCGGTCATCACTTGTGTCTGATCCTCTGTGCACTCCTGTCGTAGTTCGGCTGCCAGTGTGTTCTTATTTGGGCCTGGTTGTTGAATCTGCTGGATGTTCAATCTAAAAAACCTGCTGAAAGTCTTCGAAGAAACTCTAGGTTGGAACATTTGACCAATCTTTCCTTCCTCTCTCTCATTGTGGTCCTGTTCATGGTGTTCTTCGTGGGTAAGGCTAAGGTTTCATGCCAAGGATACACACAAAGGTGTACTTTGACCCGTGCATCACGCCATGGCCTGTTTGTAGGTAACTTGCATGTCGCGAAGCTTCTGAGCAGATTTGTAGTGCTTGCGAGCTGGTTGAGTCAAGATAAGCTTTTGTGAGTACTACAATATGGCACCTCTGTTGTTACTCACTTAAGGGTGGCGTGCACTTTTGTGACTGATTGGAAGTAAGTTAGCTATCTTGCATGCACAACTTTCGGTGTTCCTGCAAATGGCTGAGTTTCTCCTGTGTGGTCAGGACCTAGTTTCTAAGGTGAAAAGTGCTTGCGTTTTCACCAGACGTTGTCACTGGAGTTTTTCTGGTTTTAGGTTTGTTCTCCAGGTTTTGGTTTGACTCTGGCTCCATCAATGGGGGACCTCGAGGAAGAGCAGTTCTTTTCCTCATGCCTCGTAAAAGTTTCAGGATGTTGTCGTAATCCTTGCATGAAAGTCAGAAATCAGGTGATTAGACAAGAACATGGCAGAACTTTTTTACAGAAAAGAGTTGCATACTTTCAAGCAGCGGAAATGCGCTTTCTGTTCTGTCGGGTTGGTGAATTGATTACCTCTGGCTTATAGGAATCTAATTTCCTGGATCTGGAGCTTTGCGGGGATAGCTTCCTGAGGGTTTAAATTGCAGTTTCTATCCACATGTCTAAGATCACAAACTTTTGAGATGTTGTTAAACCCTAAATCTTAGGTGTCAGTAGGTTCTCATGTGAATAGGTGCATGCTCTGCCTCCCTGAATGATGAGAACGCGATTCTACATGACAATTTGGTCTTGTAGTGCAAACAGTTCTTTGATTATGCTAATGCTCACAACAAGAATTTTCTCTTTTTCTTAAGCCTTATAAGGAATTTCATCTGGAGGAGGTTTTCTGTATGTTGAAAGGAGTCACAGGTGATGACTTGTCGAGGATTTGCATACTACTAAGCTGGAATTACATACCATTAAATTTTTTTCTTAATTTGTGTACCACTAAGTTCTTGTTGGAGTATGAATTAAACAAGAAACTTGTGCATTGCGACTGTTTATCAGTGCCCAGGAAAAATCCATTAAGAATAATGTATGCCGGATTGGATTGGAAGCTTTCTCTAGGTGCGCCTGATCATCTTCTCATTTTTTTGCAGTGGACTTTTAAACATGTCCTTTTGTGGATGACATTCAAGCACCATGGAGATCACTGTTTTGTTACAGTGATAATATTCAACCATGGACTTCAGTGACTTTTTGATCTTGACAATTTTTCAAAAATAGAGCAAGAGAATAGCAGCATCTTTCAAATTGGTAGTCATGGTTTCTGAGAGTTTGAAGGAGAAGCTGCTCAAAGTGGCAGCCACTCATGGAACAGCCACCACCGTGGAGGGCAGCGGTTCGCACAATGGTGGCGGCGGCTCTAGCAGCATTCCAAGTCATGGAGGAAGAAAAAGAGAACATAAGAAGTTCTTAACTGAATCAGACATCATCGAAAAATTCAAAGGGAAGGCAAGGAAGAACAATAACCCGAAGTTACGTCGGCGGTTTCTCATTCGTCTCGCGATTGCCCTCCATTCATATGGCAGCTCAGCTTCTCGCACCGAGTACTTACTTGACAAGGCGGCCGACCGGTTGGACGTCGATTTAAATATTTCTGTGTTTCCTTCATTGATTCTCATGTCATTTCCAGGTACCACCTGCGTAAGCCTTACACCTATTTTCACTTCTGTGTTTCAAGCAGTTGTGGGTTGCACAAATTTGTGTCTGTTATTGCCACATCAGTAAATTCTGCTACTGTTGGGCTTAGAGCATCAGTAGGGAGCATCGCAGACTAGGTAGTGGTTTTGCAGGGAAACCACGTCGGACTTTGTTTGTGGTCATTAGAAGGTGTGTATCTTAACATGAAAAAGAAGGGCTGCAATTCCTGCACAAGTGGGGTTTTTGAACTTCTTTTGCAAAGTTTCTTAACCGTAGCAGGGAATGGCAAATTGACACATTACATGTGCGGGTACTCTCTTTCAGGAGTGGATATTCTTGATCCTGCTCAGAAGGAGATTCACATGCTCACAGTTGATCCCGACCTTGACGTGGATAAGCTCGGTCGAGCAGACGAGCTTGCAAACAGGGTTGGTAATGAAGGTGCCCCATTAACATTCGCCTACTGGCGGTTGAAGTCGATTGCAGATTCACCCCCCGAATTCGGAAAATGGTGGCGCCTGTTTTCGTTCGCTCTCTCCGCGTCGATGTCTTCGTTGCTTTTCTTCAACGGCGGTCTCTGGGACAGCCTTTTTTCCGTCACCCTAGGTTTTGCCGTAGGTCTTTTGGACATCATTGCGTCCAGATCCAACTTGTATGGGAGCGTGCTGGAGTTTACGTCCGCCCTCGTCGTGTCGTTCCTTGCGCGGGTATATCAAGTCGAGTTCAAGCAGTACAACCTTTGTTACTTTGCGATGGCACTGTCTGCCCTCGTGCAGCTGCTTCCCGGGTTGTCCCTAACCCTTGGTGTGAGCGAAATGGTTGCAAAGTCGCACGTGACCGGCACGTCGCGTATCATGTATGCTCTCTTCTCCGCCTTGCAGCTCGGGTTTGGCCTCGCGATGGGCGAAAACCTCGTTTTCTGGGCGCCAAAACCCGTTTCCGGGCAGTGCGTAGCTCCGCCCCTGACGATCTGGGTCAAGCTCGTGTGGTTCTGCGGTTACACATTTGCCTCCAACGTGTTGTTAAATGCGAGACTGGAGCAGTGGCCCGGGATGGCCTTAGCCTCGTTCGTGGGCTACGTCGTATCGGAGCTCACGAGCCTGAATCTTGCATCCACTGCCTCCTCTGTGATTTCCGCGTTTGCCGTCGGCATTGCTGGGACGACCTACTCCAAATTCACGGGGGACCTGCCCCTCGTGATGGTCCTCTCCGGCATCCTGCTCCTTGTTCCGGGTGGAATCGGAGTCCAAGGAGTGACCGCCATGATCGGGGACGACGTGCTCTCAGGCATGGGCTTCGTGTTTGACATGGTGATGGTGGGGTTGTCCATCACACTTGGTCTCTTGATAGCCAAGATTGCACTACCCAATGCACTCTTTGGTGCCGGCCGATCCAGCAGCAGCAACAAAAGTACTCTGGCCTCGCAATTGGAGCAAGACCGTCGAGATAGTTCCATCCACCAGCCGAACGAGAGTAGTGACAGTGAGGAGGATATGGCCATCTGATCGATGAGTTTCCCTGCTTGGGAAATTCTATCCGGCAAAACTTAGAAGATATATTATACATATACGCGGCTACCCAGTTGTTCATTCTTTCAGAGCAACTACTGAACTATTTGACCTTGCTATTGCATCATGGTGTCAGGGATGGGCTTCGTGTTCAACATGGTGATGGTGGGGTTGTCCATCACACTCGGCCTCTTGGTACCCAAGATTGCACTCCCTAATGCTCTGTTTGGTACTGGCCGATCCAGCGCCAGTAGCAAGAGCACCTGCCAGGGCAATTGGAGCAAGACCAATATGAGAGTTCCAACCAGCACCCGAACGGGAGTAGTGACAGTGAAGAGGATATGGCCATCTGATTCATGAACTCCCTTCTGGCCAATTCAGAAGATACTACCTAACCTATACATATTAGACTCTGCAGCAGGCCGAAGCAGCTACCCAGTTGTTCATTCTTTCAAAGCAATTACTGAACTAGTCCACTTTTTCATTGCATCATGGTTTCAGGATTGGCTTCCAGGGATGGGATTTCTGTTCGACATGGTGATGGTGGGATTATTTTTCACACTCGGCGTCTTGATAGCCAAAATCGCACTTCCCAACGAACTCTTTGGTGCCGGCCGATCCAAGCAAGAGTATTTTGCCAGGGCATTTGGAGCAAGACCGATGAGACAGTTCGGGATCCACCACCTGAATGAGAGTAGTGACAGTAATGAGGATATGGCCATGTGATTGAATGTCCCTTCTTGGGAAAATCTCTCTACTTTTAGAAGATACTACACATAAGTCATAAGACTCGATGGCAGGCCGAAAGCAGGCAGCTACCTATTTAGTTGTTCATTCTTACAGAGCAATTACTACTGAAAGGGGCAAAGAAAGTATTCTAAAAATCACCTACAAAAGGTGCACTACATATCAGTATGCCCGGAAAGAGAGAGTAACTCATTCGAGTCCATGTCTTCTACTCAACACTGCAACATCTTTGAAAATGAAGAGTACAAAGTAACAACACTTTTAGGTAGAATCCTTCATTTCGGGATACGAGTACAGCTGGGTCTAGAAACCACTAACAAGGCAGTGAAATATTCTCAAAGAGGAAAGGACATTAATTAATTTTACAGTACTAGGGCATAAATCTTCTCTGGTCTATTTGGACAAAATGGACAGCTTTGAGAGTTTTCAACTTTTTCCATTGAGCCCCTGGAACTGGCCGCAGAGTGGTTCAAATTGAAGAGCCCTGTGAAGCACTTGACGAGTTGGGAATTGCATTCGAAACCAGCATAATCTACACAATTATCGCATACTTCAGTCACTTGCAAATTACAGTAGACAATCAGTTCCATTATGTACATAACATTACTCAGCTGATGAGCTGTGTTCATGGGCCCTGCAGAAAATTCGAGAATAAAGCTTCCGGATGTCGGAATCCCAATACTACAGACAAAATTTGAAGTTAGGGCGAATGAACACAACTCAGCTGAGCAATGTTGTGTACACTAATACCCAGTAGATTAGTGGCAGAAAACACATCCTCTCTGGAGCGCAGGGGAAGAGGGAGAGAATTGTTTGCAAGTGTATTTAATCATAAAAAGCAAGTGAGAAGCATCTTATTTATTGTATACAAGTGTACCTCTCATCCATCCAACCTAAAGACATGACCCGTATAGGTTTGTTGCTGGTTTGGCTCAAATGACCTCGAGTAGATTAATTCAAGGTCTTGGAATCTACGTCTGCTGTCACATCAACTAAAAAAAGTTACCTGGCAACATATTATTTCAGAGCTTCAATGTTTGGATGAGTGAGAGGTACGCTTGTATGTGATAATTCCTTCTCTCTGGAGCGCAGGTGCCCTTCAATTTGAACAACTCTTGTACAGACAGAAAGAAAGAAAGCATTATACGTACAAGTGGAAAATGGTGTTGAGCAAGAATGTTATCAATTTGGTCTGGCCAGCTCAGCATATGAAATTTAAAAACTTGTTGCTCTCACATGCCTGTTCAGTTAGGATGGGCTGTAAGGGAAAATGGGGAAAGTTGCATCAGGCACTCGTGAAGATTTTCCTTACACAGAGGTAATTCAGATGCAAATGGCAAATGAATATTCCCATCCAAATGTCCAATGGACTCGCTCAACATCAGCTCATGTAATTGGAGCAGATGAAGTGACTGGTGTACAACAAGGAAACGCAAATTCACAAGCTCCTCATAGAAATCAGTGGCTGGGCTCCACTTGATTTTGACTCTTCGTCGACATCAACAATAGATTCTGGAATCGTTACCGGCCTCTTCTGCACAACTGGATTTGCTAATCATCTCCTAACCGATTACGAAAATTCACAAGCTCCTCATAGAAATCAGTGGCTGGGCTCTACTTGATTTTGACTCTTCGTCGACGTCAACAACTGATTCTGGAATCGTTACCGACCTCTTCTGCACAACTGGATTTGCTAATCATCTCCTAGTCGATCATGAAAATTCACAAGCTCCTCATAGAAATTAGGGGCTGGGCTCTACTTGATTTTGACTCTTCGTCGACGTCAACAACAGATTCTGGAATTGTTATGACCTCTTCTGCACAACTGGATTTGCTAATCATCTCCTAACTGATTATGAAAATTCACAAGCTCCTCATAGAAATCAGTGGCTGGGCTCTACTTGATTTCGACTCTTCGTCGACGTCAACAACAGATTCTGGAATTGTTACGAGCCTCTTCTGCACAACTGGATTTGCTCATCATCTCCTAACTGATCGCTCATCCAAGAGCACAAGGTTATCATAACTTGTTACTGATTTTTCAATTGTGAAGGGTGAAATCTTCCACAATCTCCAGATTTTGTCCATGAGTTTATTGAATATGATCAATAACCAACTTGAAGAGATGGATGACTCGTCACTTGCCATCCACTATCCTCGCCATGGTTATCTAGTCCATAGTAATGGTATGTTGAATATCCTGCATGAAATCATATGCTTGCAATTGAATGACTACGTGGATGAGCTCTTTTGAGAAGCTCATGTCCTAGGATGATGCTTCTCATTGCTCAAATTTTGATAAGACAATTAGAGTTATCTGTAAAGTCTCTCAGAGAGGGACAAAATCATGGGTTTGATCCTTCTTTGAGGAACACTTTCTATTAAGAGCTCGTTAATTCGTCATGTGTTGGAGCCTATTTTGTAAGTGGGATGAAACTCTTGGGACTTCCTCTTTCCACCTCTCAACCTTTGAGAGAAATTTTAGATCTAAAATAGGGTATGTTATTGGGACCCGTTGTCCTAATTCCCGGATTGGCTTATGCAAGGCTAGCTTGGCCCAACCATCCTAGTAGGACAAACTAGAAAGTAGTGTCCAGGGAGATTTTTGAGCACAATCAATCAAAATCCTAGTGCTTCCAAGTACAACCGGTTACATGTTGACATCTTTTAATTTTCTTTATTAAATCGGGATATGTTCTATAAATTCCTCTAAAATAATTGGTGATTCACTTGAAGTCTTGAACTTCAACCAATGTTTTCTCAAAACTTAACTGGTTCATATGTAATTGGCAGTCGGTTCTCCTTGATCGCTGCTAGCAATCCAGTTTTGAATAGGCTGACACCACTCATTGTATATGATAATTTAAGCATTAAAATTACTTAGGCGATTTTATGTTGATTGTCATCAACTCGGGGTTTGGGACTAAACCCATGGTTTCATCTACTTTGCTCTTATGAATAACTCTATTGTGGCATTGCTTTCCTTCTCCATCTACAAGAGGTAGTACAAGACTCTATCCCGCTTTACAAGATTGAGAAGGGAAAAAATGGTAATGTGCAAAATGACGTTTTTTTGGCAATGGTTCATGAGTAGCAAGTACTAAAGTGTTATTCCCTTTGGACCTGGAGAAAAACCACATTATGTCCGTATCAAGATGCACTTACTACTTGAAGGTGGCAAGAGTGGAAAGTTTCTCACAATTTTTCTATTTAAAAATATGTGCACCTAATACAGATATTGTCCCTAAAATTATGGATAAGTACATATTCAAGTATACAAATATGGACATATAGGCGCATAGTCTAGAAACAAATCAATGTAGATGGCCTATGAGTTCCACTTCAAGAAATCATAAAGACATTCATATCGGTTCCAAATATAGAAACCACAACCTTCTTGTTGTCATGTGGAATTGTCAATGTGCTCATGTGTATTCTATTTTGTCATCAAAACCTTGCTTGTCTTGAAAGTTTGCTCAAAAGTGTCCACATTAGGTAGGCGTATTCAAGTGTTGGACTAGTATCATCTTCTTCTTTTTTATACTATTTGCATATCTATAACGAGGAATTCACAAATTTTGAAATCACTAGGGTTTGGGTATTTGTGAGCATTCTTGTTTTTAATACCATTCAGGTATAAATACCGTACAAGAACCTACATATCTAGGTAAAATCACCCTAATATCAATATGGTTTTGAATGGTATTGACCCAAATAATAACTTGGGTACACAAATATTCTCTCACCTTGAGATACCCACCCACACACCAACATTTGACTAGTATTACAACTTTGATACCCATGCGTAGGTTCTTTGTTGCCATTATTGATGTCGATTATTGATAGTTGTGCATTCGGTGGGCATTCCCTATCCACTGTTCCAACATTGACGCATTCATCTCAATGTTGCAATTGCACATGTAGTAGGGATGCATGGAGCGGGTTGTAATGACACTATAAGTATGGTTGTGGGTTATAAAGGTTACTTTTCTCAATTGGACATCTCTATTTGATTGACGACTGGTGAGGCGAGGATCAAAGAACAAACACCATAAAGACACGTGCTGCTTGAAAGGAGATTGGATTACGTCTTCAAGTATTATCAACCACTCCACACTCAATAGTGAACACAGACAAGAGGACCTATGCATGTATTTAGCTAAGGAATCAACAAACATGCATATCCAATAGCCAAAACTAAATCACAAGAAGATTGATTCCAAATTTTGTTCATGCTTCCCCATAGATATGCTAATGCAACACAAGTTTTCGCTGTGTGAATTTAATTGGTAAAAGTTGGAGAACATGCAAAAACGAACCAAATAATACCCACATACCTTGAGTAAGGTGTGCAAGGGTTATTAGGTAACTTTCCTAATTGGACACCTATATTCAATTGGTGTGTGGTTAGGTAAGGAATATCAAAGAACAAACACCATAAAAAAACATGATGCTTTAAAAAAAAGATTGGACTACACCTTCATATATTTCATTAACCACTCCACACTCAATACTAAACACGATTAGGAGGTCCTATATACGTATTTGGCTACGGATTCAACAATCATGTACTTTCAATAACCATAGCTAAATCACAAGAAGTCCAATTTTTCAATCCGATTTTTACTCATTCTTCAATGTAGATTTGCTCATGCAACATAATACTAAATGATGTATTTAATGTCATGTGGCTTTTACGTCACTGTGGTAACTTTTTCTAATGACACTTCTTATGAATAAGTTTATAAATATTGTCATCCAACTACTATTCTTTTAGTTCATCCACTTTTGGTATACTTTGCATCCTACCGTTCTGTAACAAAATGTTGTCACAAATGATTGAAATTTGGATGAAAAGTCGCTTAGTAAGTGACAATCATTGCAACATTGCACAATTATAATGCCCAAATTTTTTTTTTAATAAAAGGAATGACAAATAATGCCATGTCTTCATTTAGTGTTGGTGACACTACAGAGGTGGTTTACATTTAGTATTGAGCAAGGTAACTAGAATGGGTGACACTAAATACAATATTATTTAGTGGAGTTTTATTGTGCAAATATAACCGGTAGAAGCATATATAACATTACATAAATCCTTGGTTGCATTCTGTGGGATCATGTATTACATGAGCATAATCCTCTTGTGATTATGGGATTCTTTGTTTACGGGGAGCACTTACTTTGTGTAATGTGAACTTTTTGACAAGCACTTATAAATCACCGGAGTTTTTTTAATTACAACCTTATTCTTTAGAGAGAGATCATCATGTACATAACATTATCCATAATATTTTTATAACATTTTCATAACAAATTCATAACAATGTTATGTGGGATTGACAATATCCCATGAAATATTCCCCAATTTCAGACACATATGAGGAATATATGAGAATATTTTGTAGAATATTGTCAATCCCACAAAACACTACTATGGATTTGAATAATGTTATGTAGTTACTTAGCATGCTAAATATTGTGTTTAGTGTTATAAGACATTCTACGGCACTGTAATAACTTTTCTAGTGGCATTTCTTATGATTAAGTTTACAATTCATCTAAATTTACTTTTAGTTCATCCAAATGCCAACTATCAAAACATAGTTTGGTATTTTCCGCATCCTTGCATTTTTGTAAGAAAGTAGTCATGGATGATAAAATCTTGAATGAAAACCATTTAGTAAGTTGGAGTTCTTTCAGCATTGTAAATCTATAGTGCCCGGGTGTTTTTTTACAAGGAATGGAAAAATAATGTTAGGCCTACATCTAGTGTTGGTGACACTACACGTGCGGTTTACAATAAGTATAGAAATGCCGACACTAAATACAATGTTTAGTGTAATAATGTTATGAGTTAGAACCGAACAACATCCATGTATTTTAAAAGTAATGTAATAAGCAATGAAGGATTCTCCAAGTGGATGAATTGTTCAACTGATCTCCATAAGCGTGGGTGCCGTGGGATGATTTTCATCCACCCCGGAGTCGGCCCGAGATCGACGGCGGACGATAACACTAAACTAAAGTTAGTAGTCCATATAATAGTCGGCCTCCCGGGACTCCCGTGGGGACCACCGCCCTAACTAACGACCGTCACAAGAGGCTTCTGTCCTTCGAACTGCGCCAGGATCTAGGTAAGACGGTGATATGAAATCTAGAGGTGTTGAAGAGAGGAGAGGTGTCAAGGGAAGGAGCGGGAGGGCGCCAATCAAGGTGACAAGATGATGTGCGCTCCAGGTATTTGAGTGAGAGATATCTGGGGAGAAATGGGGAAAAACATCTATGTAATAGTAAATTATAATATCTATGAGTTCTCGTGAGAGATCTAGGAAAACTTGGAGATACGAGATCTACGAATCTGGTTGATTACAAGATCAAGTCAGGGGGTTGATATTAGATCTAAGGATGTGGGGGAGGGATCTAGGAAGAGGCCGTGCGTGTTGTGGGGGAATGGCGACGGTGTGGGAAGAGTAAGAGTAGCGGAGAAGAGAAGAGAAGAGACGAGACGCGAAGAGAAGAGAAAAGAGTGAGAGAACGGTGGTGATGATGATGATGATGATGGTGATGATGTGCACACAACGCCTTTGAGCAATTGGGGGATGTTGGGAAGGAGGTTGCATTTCTACAATTTCTGGCTCCGGATGTGAGAAAAATACTTGGGCATGGAGGAGGCGGGAGGAGGAGGAGGAGGAGGCGAGGTCGTCGCCGTAGCTCCAGAATTCGGGAATCCTCCGCATGACTTACTCGAGTCTTTCCCGCTTCACGTCGTAAGTTCTTCGTTTCTTTTTTATTCTTTTGTTTTTTTTGGTTTCCATCCATCTTGGTTTTTGCGTCAGAGCTCGTTCGCGAATGTGTGGGGAGAGAAATCAAAATTTCGGAAGCTCAATGTGAGGTTATGTGAGGTTTGTGGCGCAAGGAGATGGAAATCTTGAGGTTCTTGATCATCGAGGAGGATTGGTGGGAGTCGTGAACCAAATGATCTTGAGAGTGTCTTGAAGAAATGGTTGGAGTTCTTGAAATTGCAATTCCGCTATGTGTCACTCTCTTTGTCTTGGCGCCACTTGTCAGAAAGATGAGTTTCTTTGCAATTGAAGGATCCGCATTCCCACGGCGCACTTGGTAGATCTCGCTTCCATAAATTATTGGCAGTCGACGTAAGCAAGAGGAAAGAGACGATCGCGTATTGAGCAATCTATCAATCTTTTTTGATAGATTTCGGCTGTCAATAGAAGCCTCTCATGAATCTTTTTTGATATCTCACCTCTGTATAGAGAAAGCTCATGACTTTGTTGTCTTTACGTCAGCGAATTTCCTCATGACCTCATTGTGTCAAATTTGATCGGTCGTGTGTTTTTTTCTTTTTCTTTTTTGATTTTTGGGTTATCGTGGAGGCTACCGAGAAATGTAATTTCCTCCTCGTCTCATCTTCATTCACTCTTTAGGTCCTTAAACCCATTTCCTCTCCTCCTGGATCTGGCGATTGTTCTTTGCCACCATCGCAATTTCAATACCTGTTGTAATCTGTGATTCTTGAAACCCAAGACCCAGGGTAGGAACTCCAGCTCGGTGTAAAATCACACCACCGCCCTTTGCTGTTTCGGTGTTCTCCAATTAAGAACGAAGTATAGAGAACAAATTGGTGCATTTTAATTGCTGTTTACCTGTTCTTATTCCACTCCACATTGGCAACATCTCCTCGATATTATTCTTGGATGTCATGCTGGGTGCCTTTGGATATTTTGGCATTGTTCAGGAACATGGTTATGCAGGGGCTTTGTGACAAATTCATTTATCCGAGCAGAAAGAATCCAGTGACTTGTCAAAATATGGTGTATGATTAGTTTTAAGCCCTCTTGAATCATCAGCTCATATGTTCCGTTGCATGTAATTTGGCAGTCTTTCGACCATGGTTACTTCCTCACAGTCCGCGCTATCCAAGAGCTACGGGACAAGAAACGAGGCTCAGTTCTGGTGGGCATTGGTGGACCCAGTGGCTCCGGCAAGTCGAGGTTTGTAGATTGATTGCCTCAAGAAAACACCTATTCTGTATTTGTAATGTAAAAATCAGACAAGTTTTGCAATTTTTGTGGATTTCATGTACTGCATATATATCATATAGCTGCAGCACTTGAGATCATATGCTGCAGTAAATGAAACCATATTTGCGTATAAGCAAAATGCATGGTTAGCCCTAGCCTTGCTGTTTGTGGATTTAGATTCAAGTTTACATAGCTGGAGCTTTTGAGCTTTTGGACATTGGTGGTGACTTTGCTCAAATCAGGGTTACAATTTTCTGGAACACCATCACATTCAGGGATGTAAATATTTGTTTGGAGTAGTGCTCTTTGAAAGGGCGTTCACACACGACCACCATTCCGGTGGTAGTTTACTTTCTTTGGTTCTATTTGTGAGGGATAAGGAGGGACAAGGAGGGACAAGGTGCATTGACAACAACCACAACCACAACCACTACTACTCTACCTTGTCAAACTACAAGACAAGGTGTAGGTGGGAGTAGTTGCAGTGGTTGTAATTTACTTTCTTTGGTCCTATTTTGTTTGTAGTTACCATGTGGCACTGGTAGAGAACTTCAAGGCCAAAGCATGGGAGAGGATTTGTAGACACAAATCTTCAACTTAGACAACCTTTCGACTAGAATCTATAAATTGTTTGTCTCCACTCCATGAATTGCACCAATAGGAGGAATAGTTGAAGTCAAATCCATTCTTCAACTACACTTTGGGCGTAAACGATAACAAACTGTAGCTGTGGTTGAAAGTAGGCCTGAAGCACATGCACAACCACAACCACAACCACTTGAGTAGCTGTTTGCAAATTCTCCTTGAGGTTTGAATTGATTGAGATTTCAGATGGAAAATACCTGTCTTTTTCATGCAGGAGTTTTATGGGATTCAACAGGCTGCTCTTTTAGTGATGAACACGTGCTCCTGCAATAGACGTGACATTTGATTCCATATAATAAAGTCATCCTTTTAACTTAACTGGACCTTTTTGTCGGGAGTTGGCCCTCTGTGATTTCCCATTGCTTGTTTTGTATACAAAATCAATAGATTCCTGCCACTTGTGGTGCATGCTTGGAGGTAGTGGTTGAATTTGAATGAAGAGCAACCTATCCTGGTTGACTGAGGGCCAAACTCCGTTAAGCACCTCTTGGCATGCCAAAATGAGTTTGACCCTCAATGAACCAATATAGAATGTTCTTCGTTCACAGCTCCCCATTACCTCCAAGCATGCACCAAACATTTACTGAAAATGGAAAGTGTTGTATGAACAACAACCAACTCCCAACCAAAAGCCATGTTGAGTTAGAGGATTAACCTTCATGACTTGATCATTTTACTTCCTCACAGTTCAAGAGTCAGTTCCCTGGATGGATAGTTTGGCTAGAAAAGTTCATTTTCCTAGGTATCATGTGACCTCTCCTGTGTATAGCACAAATGTATCTTGCCTTTGCCTGAAATTGTTGATATGCGAACAACTGCAGAAAAAAGACAAAAGAAACTGGAAGACTGCCAGTTAGTTTGATGGGATGTGGTCAAATGCCTTCAAGAAGTGCTTGGCAGAACACAATCAGCATTTCAAAAAAATGAGATCTCATGGCATATAACCAAACTATTGTGCTCATGGCCTTGACCACAGAAAATAATCAATATGTTTCCTAATTATTGGTCGAACTGGGGATTACAGCCTTGCAGCAAAGATTGCATCTGTTCTTGGAGGTGCAGTTATCTCCATGGAGAACTATTATGATCCATCTATTACTATTGACGATAGCAACGACTTTGAGACAATTGACTTCAAACTTTTGCTTCGGAATCTTGAGGTATGACCTCCACCCACCTCAAACTGCATGTTGGAATATATTCTGCCAGTTTGATAAACACATATGGAGCTTCTATACAGAGAGGGTGCTTCATATAGGGCTCTAAGATGTTATTCCAGTTGGTCAAGGATGAAATGCTGCATTTCTATTCTCACACAGCTATAAGTTTTCAGCTTCATGATTGTGATTGTCAATACTTTTGTACCAATTTATCAGGATCTGCTGAAAGGGAGCAACACACTGATGCCTGTTTTTGACTTCCAAGATAAGCGTCGTGTAGGTCTTACTCCACTGAAGGCCCCAAAATCTGGTGTGGTAAGCTTTTTCCTCACTGATGTTGGTGACTTTCTAAACTTCTGATATTACAGCCATCTTGAAGTGGTGTTTAAGTTCCTCTTTGGTTGCCTTTCAAATGTGCGATTATTGAGAATCTAAGTTGTCATGTCTGCTGTAACAGGTTCTTGTTGAAGGAATATATGCACTTCATTCCAGATTGCGCTCCTTGCTGGACATTCGTGTTGCAGTGGTGAGTGCACCTCAAAAGTGCTAGTAAGAACCATTAAGAAAATTATGAAAATTATGGAGAAGTCAATATTTGCAGGTTATCAATTTTGTTAAACAGACATCTACTTCATAACGGTGGTTATGAATATATCACAAGACTAGTATCTGGTGGTTACCATCTCGGTTGTCAATACCAAATCATTCTTTTCTTTTGTTGAGTCACTGAACTAAAATATATCCTCCGAAAACAATATCTCAATCAAATGAAACTGATAATATCAGATTTAATACTATTTTGACTTTCTAAATTTGAGGTGTTTATCATTGATGTTTACATCTCTACAACTGGTTATTGATTACAACAATGTCTTGTGTGGCGGATATCAATGGTGATTTGTTATCTTAATAATTTGAGACATGCAGATACCTATAGTCCATAACTGTGTGATAAGCAGGTAGATAGCGGGCCACTACCTGTATAACTGGCCAACATCAGTATAAGGGTTCAAGGGAAGCAGAAGCAACAGTTATCTGCACATTGTGATAGATAGATCAATGAAGTACAGAGCTTCTTTTTTAAAAATTGAAAATAAAAATTGAATTGAATCTTTGAGTATACTGGGATTTGAGCTTCGACTTTGAGTTGTAGGTTGGAGGTGTTCACTTCAATCTGCTATCAAAAGTCCGCCGTGACATTGGGGAGACTTTATCCCTGGATCGTCTTATCGACAGTATTTTTCCCACGTTTCGAACACACATTGAGCCGGACCTTCATCATGCACAGGTGATGATGCAATGCAAAAGCAATCAAATTCATTTCTTGGTGATCAGACAGTACCTTGATGTATAAAAAAATTCTATACATAAAAAGTGTAAATACTTGTGAAGTGCTGACATTCTCATCCTCTGTTCTTTTGCACAGATTAGAATCAGCAACAGCTTTGTCTCTTTGTCACTTCGTGAGCCATATTACATTCTGAAGTCTGAGAAGCAGGTAAGGAAACTATAATTTCCACATAGCAATTGAGTAGGTCTCAAGCAATTTAAAACTGACAGGTGGCAAAAGTTCAAGAATAAAAATTTATTAAGAGCCGAAGCAGAAAGCACTCTACAGAATGTATAAATCAATTGTAAATATGCTTCCATTATTGTGAATCCTCATATTGCTTGGATTTGAACCACAATGTGGTGCTTGAATGGCATAGTAATTAAAAAAGGATTTCTGAACTTCTATCTTCAATGTCAGCTGTTGAAGACTTCAATTGAGATCCTGTTCAACTCTGAGAATGCTCGCCATGAGCAGTAAGCACGCCCTTTATGGACCTGATGTGTTAGGCCTTTCATTCCAATGTTTTCTGCACAAGTTTTCTATCAAGTTGGGAGTAAAAAAAATTGAAAATTTTAGGAGCACATTTTCTGTGTTTTTTTCTTTTCCACTTAATGTATTAATTAAGTAAAGAAAATCCTCTACAACAGGTACATTGAAATGTACTTGAGACCTCCGGCTTACCATGATAATGCAAAAACAAGCAATTGGATTCGAATGAGGCAGTGCGGCATCAGATACGAACTTGCAGAGGGAGATCAAAGAATTGTGGACAAACACTTTATCATCAAACCGAGAGCTGAATTTGAGGTTTGTGATGAATCATACTTTAGTAATGTGTTATTGTTTCACATCCTTGTTGTGAGATTTTGGAATGGCATAATTCCTTCCCAAACCTTTTTTGTTTGTTGAGTTTGCCATTGGGGTTATTGCATCCTTCTTTTCACCCTCTTCAAGGGAAATTCTCACTATGCTATGCCCAACCTTTAATTTTTTGATAGTGGATGACTTCGGCACCTCGTTTGGAATATCCAAAAGTTTAAACACGTGAAACTGGAAAAATTTGTCTACTTTCAGCACTTCAATCATTATTTGAAGATGTTGAAGTCTTGCACATGATGTACATGTGCAATGGTCGTGTATGAATTGTTTGAAGACAAGTGGGTGGTGTAAGGTAGGATTTTACATGTAATTAGATGCCATGCAACTGTTTAATCCATATATTTCACACATTTCATAGATGTTTATTCATTTACAAAAAATTCTCAATATTAAGCAAGCTTATTCTATATTTTTTCAAACTTCCTTGAAGACAAATTAAAATTCTCTAAAAAAAATCAACAACTAAAAAAAAACTAATTTATGCATTATTTGACCTGTGCATATGGTAATCTAATATGGTGTTGATATTCCTGTTGCTTCTGAATAGGTGGGAAAGACCACACTTGGTGGCTTGCTGGCGCTAGGATACCAAGTCGCAGTGAGCTACAAACGAGAGTCCACTATTATTGACACCGGCAAAGTGTCAATCTCCATAGAAACTATTGATGATGTGAATAAGTCTTTTGTTCAAGTAAAGGGCACCGACCGCAAGGTATGCATATTATTGGGAAATGGAAATTAATTTTATGTTTGTTCTGCAAGGATAAGAAGTGCATGTGACTTTTGCAATCTATTAATACCATGTTTATATGCAAAGGAGCTTCTGAGATTAAATCGTGGGCTCAAGCAGGTTGTTGCAGCAGAAGCAGCAGCACTTGGTTTGGACGGACCATGGATCACAAAGTCCTATATGGAAATGGTACTAGAAACTAAAGGTATTTCTTGTGCCATAACATTCTTAAGTAGCCTATTCAGGTTCCAATGCAAATGGAATAATTTTTATGTAATCCGGATAACCTAAGAATGATTTCATTGGGGGCATGGCTCTACAATTGAATCTTGGTAACTGTAAGATGGCTGTGTTAGTGTCTGAAGATAGGCAACAATGAGGTGTCGTCTAATGAGAGGTTGCCACTTGACTATGCTCGGCTTTCATGCATGGTCTCAAGGACTTTGATTAGTGATTTTTTTCTTGAAGCTAGAATAGAAAGAGAATCTCCTTACACATGTTTAAATTTTTTACTCGTGAATTATTTTGAGGGATAAGGAGGCAATTACTATTGGACAATTCTTTTCACTAGAACCCATAAATTGTTTATCTCCACTCCACAGATTGCACCAATAGAAGGATTGATAAGTGAGGGTCAAAATCCATTCTTCAACTACACCTTGTGTGTAAATGAAAACCAAATTGAAGTTTGTTGTTGAAAGTGCAGCCAAATCACAAGCACAATCACAACCATTCGAGTAGTTATGTGTAAACACCCCTTCATATTGTTGTGAAGAATTTTGTTTTTGCAAACATAAAGGCAATGAAAAATTATCAAAGATATTTACATAGGTTATTGATATAAAAAGAAAATTCTTGTGGGGGAAAGCAGGTCTTCCGCGTTTAGATTCGCCCCCATTGCCAACATCAGCATTTTCAGGGTCGCGGACGCCTACCTCACCCACACTATTTAGTGCTGCGGAACCGAGTATTTTTTCACCCATGCCAGTTCGGCTTCAACCATTGGCTCCCTTGAGGGCTCCTGATTCATTGGAAACCTGGACGAGGTCTCCTACAAAGTCAGATGTAGACCAAGTTGTTGGATCATGGCACCTCACCACCGCATGTGGAGGTAGGACGGCATCACAAATTTCCAAAGGGTGGTGTTTTATGTTATTTATTACTTTACAAATATTCCTAGTGGTGTAAAATGCAATTATCTTCTAGTATATGTATGATTGTTTATGTAACAGTTTTCTTTAGCAGCAAGATGTGGCACATATTGGAAGAAACTAAGAAAATCATGCAATTATTAACATATTAATAAGGAATCTGTTATGTCATTTCAAATTTTTATTACTGTTCCACATGATGATTTTACCTCAAGAAGTTTGTGATGAACTGAAGAGATACTCATAAAAGAGCAATGAATTTTATGGAAATTGCACTCACCTTTGTTCCGCCCCCACCTTTTTCTGGTGTTTTCATAATCCCTCCCTTTCTTCAATTTGTGTTCAATTGATTGACCTCTAAAATGCATGAGACACATCTGGTTTTCTGTTTATATGTGATACATGCATAAATACTATAATGCGCCTGTTTTTACTGATATGTGGTATTTTGACATGGCAACTCCCTTCAATTTGTTCTTCAGAGAATGAGAATGCACCTGAGAATTACACAATCAAGCTCCTTCCCATGTCCGAGACTTTTGACTTTGATCGAGGACTTCTTTTGGCAGTTCAAGCAATCCAGGTGGGCATGTTGAAGACCAGATTGCTGTTGCTTGTCCATTAGTATTTGTGCAAATATAGAAGTTCTAATATATTTTTATTCTCATTGGTGCTTCTTGTGCAGACACTTCTGAATGCAAAAGGTCCCCCGGTCATTGTTGGCATTGGTACAAAACCCCTACCCCACCAACCATTTTTTTCATTGTGATTAATAAACCACGTCAGCTTCATATTCCATGTTCTACAATCACCTGAAGTTCTTGTGGAAGGATGATGAGTTATTTCTTGAACTGTCTTTTCCTGAGTGTTGCAAAAAAATTTATTGCTTATGCGAATCTTCATCAATTTATGATTTGTAACCGTCTCATTTAGCTGTTTATTGAGCTAAGCTTACAAAGACTCTTCAAATATGTGCTTTGCAGGAGGACCAAGTGGTTCTGGTAAGACCAGTTTTGCACATAAAATGGCAAACATTGTTGGGTGTGAAGTTGTTTCCATGGAGAGTTACATCAATGCAGACGAAGTGAAGGATTCAAATTACGATGAGTTCAGCACTCTGGACTTGCCACTTCTGCTTAAGGTGTTTTCAATATTGACCCTCTTTGAAAGGGTTAAAAAACTTTTGAGTGAATGGTGATCAGTGATTACCTATATCAATACCAAGAAAATTGACCATTTGTAGAAGCAACCCTAAGGCATTCACATACTACCATTTTCTAGGTGGGCATGGAACTTATGCATTACATAGTAGGCTTTCTACCTCAATGTAGTCAACTTGAGCAATGTTACTTTGCATGTGAACAATCCCAATCATATTGTTTAGGTCAACTTAAAATGTGAGTCATTTATTATGTCCTTGAGGTCAAATCTGGTATTAATCAAAATTGTACTGTCATATTGAGTCAGCTCCCATTTTGATCCTGTTCCTGCAGATAGTTTGATAGATGTCAATCCAGAAACTTGACAGGGTTTTATGTTCATCACAGAATATTGAAGACTTGAAAAGCCATTCATCAACCATGATTCCTCTGTTTGACTTTGAGAAGAACAAGCGGAGTGGATCAAAGGAGCTGATTGTTTCAGAAGATTGTGGTGTGGTGAGTGCTTTGATAATAGTTCATATTCTCCCAATAACTTTCCTGTATACTTGATGTGTGTTCACATTTCAGGAATTCAATGTCACCACATGCGGGTATATTAAGATTTTGGGTACTTTCAAAATGCACCTTCAAAAGTGCATTGGGTAGTCATGTACCCCTTAGAAGTGCACTCTGCAGAGAGCTGCAAATGGGTAGTCTTGTATTTTTTGGAAAGTACTAATGAAGGACCTGGATGTTTCAACAGGTTATACTGGAAGGAGTATATGCATTGCATCCCAATATTCGTCCATTTTTAAATCTTTGGGTGGCTGTGGTAAGGACATCTTTTTCTATGTCATATTAATGAATTTGGCCTAAACCCTAAACGCCAAACAAACTTTTCTGCTTTTTCCCAGTAGTGTTCTCTCCTTCCACCTGCCACTACCTCTGTAATAACAATCCTAAGATATGTCCAAATACCTGCCTCTGATGTTTTTTGAAGGTTGGAGGTGTTCATTCCCACCTCGTTGCGAGAGTCCAAGGAGATTTGGAACAAAGTGGACGACCAACTTCTCATCAAGAAGTGATGACCACTGTTTTCCCAATGTTTCAACAAGACATTGAACCGCATCTCATGCATGCTCATGTGAGTAGCTAGACTGTTTTGATTTTCCATTTGGTTTTAATTAGTATCTGCAATGTTGAAATTGTTTTGTTCATAGAATTCTGTAAGTTTTAATTTAAGCACACAATCTGAATTTTGGGTTGGTGTAATTGTATGCCAATCAATTTACATATAATTTGTCTGTCTGCCGCAGTTGAAAATCTCCAATGATTTTGACCCTGTTCACTCCCCAGAAAGCTCAATGTTTGTGCTTAAAAGTAGCAAGCAGGTAAGATTCTGCTTTAATTTTTCCTTGCAGTAATTTTCGTATTGAACTCATTTGTATCTAGTCATTCGATTAAGGTTTTATACTATTATAAGATACTCTCTTGTGCAACTTTCTCAAGTATCGATATGGTTGCAATCCTTGGATACACAATGCTGAGATTTTCTTAAATTTGTGCAGGTAACATTTGAGGAGATAGCCAAAATATTGGACCCAGAGAAGAGAGTGAAAACTGTCCAGAAATTCACTGACATATATTTTCATCTGCCAGGCCTTCCCAATAATGGGAATGGCACAGAGAGCAATTGGATTCGTGTCCGAAATTGCGAAGGAAGGTTTGCGCTATTGATTCGTGAGGTAAAATTACAAATATAAATCTCCTAATCTTCAAGCAATTGGTACTCTCTATATTATTGTGGTGAGATCTAAGGCTTGTTTGGGTTTTGTTTGTCTGGTTGCAGCCAATAAGGGAAGGAGATTTCATTATACAACCTAGGGTGGATTTTGACATAAGTGTGAGAACTGTGGCTGGCCTATTGACTCTTGGGTTAGTGACTTAATAATCTTTTCTCCAAGTTGTGAATTTTTCCATTCTGCAACTCCATATATGATGCCCATCATTTACGTTGTTAAGAACTATCTGGTTTTTATTTCAATGCAAGACACATTGCATGAAAGCTTTAGTTGGAATGTCGGAGTTGTTAAATTCTATCACAATAAGTTGTTAAGTTTGTGACCACTATTTTAAGTTGATAAGAAACTTGTTGATGATCTTGATCAAGACATGACCAATTTTTACCCAGTCAAGTGTTTGTTTATTCAATCTTATCAATTGTATGCAACAAGACTTCTGTTGAGGACAATGTCATGGTCAATACTAATAAGCCGTTTTTTTGGTTCCAGGTACCATGCTGTTGCATACATCGAAGCCACTGCTACCATATACCAAGATGATAAGGTTTGTGTTGCTTTCAGGCATCGTTTAAAGCTTAAGCATTGATGCATAGGGTGTCAAGATTTTTATTGCAAATAACACATGATTTGATTATGACCCAGTGGTTCTTGTGTCCTAAATGTCCATGCACTTGCTCAAATACTCCATCGTAGGGCCACTTTACACTATGGCCAAGGGCCGTGACTATGAAATTGTGAGGCCCTGTCAAACTTACCTGAAGGCCGTCCCATGATAATTGAAATTGAATATTTTGTGGTCACTGGCCTTCAAGTGCAGTGTGAAGGTATATGCGACTGGGCTCAACCAAATGCTATTTCGTTACTATCCTACTCATAAGAGCCCTTCTATGCATTCATTTATAATAATCAAGGGTTGTGAGATTCTAAAGTGGCATGGTCTCCCGGTTTTGTGTTAGAGCCACCTTTTTGAGGTGGGCTCACCACAAAATCCGGTAGACCATGAAATTTTCCATTTGCATGCCATGTAGGACTCCATGTAGGTTTGTCATCCATTCGAACTTCCCTGTCCCTTAGGCCATCAAGCTCTACATAAAGTATGGATGTGTTAATTGAACAATTTTGATTTGTATAATTGCAGCTTTTGATAGAGGTGGATCAATTAAGCAACATTCCCACAACATACATTCAGATAAAAGGCTCCAACAAGGAGGCAGTGGCAGCTGCAGGTCTGGCGCTCAATCTGGAGGGCAGTTACACTACTATGGTAGGAACCACTATCTCATTATTTACCCTTTTTAAATTGTGAAATGTGGCTAAGAGGGTGTGTCACATTTCTACGAGCCCCATCAAGTCTTAAAATCATATCTTTGTATTTTTAGGGTTTGACACTCTATTTGGTACATTATCTTTTGTTAAGGAGAAGAAGACAAAACAAAATCAATTTCCAACAAGAAGAAAACTCTCATATGACATTGATGATCAACTTACTACTAAGTATGTACTTGCATCCAAGGGCACCCAAGTTGTGTACCAATACCATTAAGGTATTCAACCGAGTCCAAAAAGGTTCTTGAAGAATTAGTTAATTTTAGATAGGCCATTTCTGACACAACTAGCTAAAACTAGAATTATGTGTCACTTAACTTACTCTACTTTGTGTGACCAGCCATATATTGAGATCATACTGGGAACTGGTGGAGACACTAGAGGTGTGGAGGACCCACAGGCAGCCCGGTTGCAGGAACTTGTGCAATATGTACAGGCTCAGGTTAGTCTTTGAAACAGATTAAACCCCTAAATGCTTTTAGCATGTTCATACCAATTGTGTTTTAGTTACTTCGTGTGGGTTTCAAGAAAAATAACCTTGCAAGACAACAAGCTATCACTACCTTACCAAAAAGTCACATCACAACCTATATTCACGCTGTACAGTACAGTTTCAAAAAACCATATGTATGAAAGGCCCAAATCTTTCTCCAAAATTGTTTAGGGGTTAACCACCAGGTGCTTAGCTTATTACAAAGAATCACAAACCTGGAAGTGAAGTATGTTTAGGGTCAGGGGTTTAATGGTTAAAGAATTAATACTTTTTCCAGGTGATGACTGCTTTGCTTGTTTAATGTTTGCGAGTCTTACTCTTATTTGGCACACCATGCAATATACTGGACGTTCAGGTCTGATTGGGCGAGTGTCTGCTTAAATTCAATTTCCACGTCATCTATGAGGAGGTTCCAACCAATCACATGATGGCATGTGACATATTTTGACCAGAAACCATCAATTTACGCTTAATCTGATCCTCACGTAGGGTAGATCTGCTAATCCTTGTGACACCTTGCTTGGTTGCACAGGGAGCGAATGCTGGATCTGAGATTCTAGCAAGCCCTGTTGTATCAGTAGAATGCATTCTGGAAGAGGTAGAGCTGCGGGTGAGAAGACTCGAGAAATTGCAAATGATCAATACGGTCAGTTTTTGAAGACTCTTTTAATGTTCATGTTTTGTTATACTAAAGTCTATATCTGATTTAGTGTTGCATTAGAATCAATGTGCCCTTTATTTATTGTGGGCCACATTAATATTGGTGTGCTATTTTCTTATAAATTACTGAAGCTTCTTGTCTAAGTGCCACCTGCCGTATTGTCTATCCCACTTGTCATAATTTACTGACCCACATTAATCTACGTTCATGGTAAACAATATGGCCCATGAGAATAAACGTTAGTGAGAAAAGGTTCTATCAGAAAAATAATTTGGCTCACAAGAATTCATTGTAGCAGGTCAACGAATGATAAACAGAGTGCCCCACCCTTAATAAGCTGTACAGTATAGTGTGCAAGTGACACTACACAGGCATCCTGCTAATTTTCAAAGGTTTCTTCATTGGGGCAGGGTGTCTAGCTAATTATAAGTGGATAAATAAGTTTTAAAAGAGTAATGAATGTATGAGAACACTTTTCAAGAGGGGTAGAAATTGTAAATCATTGATGCAGAATTGAACAACATGGTAGTTAATCTTTTTGAGGGCATTATACATGGCAAGTGATTAGTAGTTGTTTAGGTTTAGGGTTTATGGTTTATTCAAAGAACATGGAAATTCACTAGTTGTTGTTTCTTCATGAATGCAGGTATTGTGGACATTTTTTATGTCTGCCTTTGTGGGGTACTTACTATACCATCGCACACGGCGGTCACACTAAAAGTTCCCCAGGTAGTCAATTGCTGACTTAGGTAAGGTGTAAATGGGAGCCTAAACATTAGTATTCTGTATTGAGTAGGTTGGGAGCTCCATTTTCTTTTTCTGTTCCCAGTTCAATTCCTCCCATTTAGATGCAACTTTAAGACCTCAGAAAAAACCATTTATTTATTCATGGATGCAAACATCATAGGGTAGGGCATCATACTCCTGCCTTGTGGTTAATTTCAAACACCACTTAACAATCCCGGCATTGTGCTTGGGCAACACATACTCTGGCTCGCAGATTGGCCAGGCTTATTGTGAAGTTTTGGTCACCTCATTCTTAAGCAATTTTGATTCAACATCTGTAGTTGAGTGGTTCTATATGTTAATTGTTATTCTTCTAACGTTCGTGACACATGAATTTGTATCTGGCAAAAAAGACTTGTGTTGCAAGGTAATTCCTTCTAAATCTGTGAACTTTCAACATAGCAGATTGAAGTCCATGTGGTTCATAGTGGAGATCAAAGGAATTGTGCTTTCAAATACTGAATTGGGACACTGTTGTTTAATTTGACCATCTTGTTGCTCAAAGGTTGTGATGTGATGTGAAGTGCATTGCTTATAGAACGAATGATCCAGTGCTGTAAGCACTAGATCCTTTCAAGTTGTAGTTCTATTAATTTAGTTTCCTCAAAAACATGAATCTTGTGAGTACATTATTCTCTCATTTCTCTATTACTTCGACTGAATGTGCTATCTCCAGAATCACATAGATTGGACAAACATGGACTAAAGGCAAGCTGATTTTCATTACTATAACTTACAATTTATCAGAGGAGTTTTGTTGAATGTGCCAGCAATATATAACAATTTATATATTACAGTCAGGGGCAATGAGAGGTGTGGAGTCTAGGGATAAGGCAGGAAGGCATGGGGTCCGGACCTATTAGGACATGTGCGAAGTCCTTGAGTGGTATATGCCAAGGCTTGTAGTTAAGAACAGACACACCAAATAGACACATGTTATGATGAGGTTGGATCATGTCCTCATAATAAAGACATCATTCTAGGCTCTGTAGTTAACACAATTGGGAGGATCTATGTGATGTCTTGAAGAGAAAGAAGAATTGTCACTTTGACTTATAATTTTCAATTCTCAACTCCAATTTTGACTTTGGAAACAAAAATCTACAAAATTCACAATTACTAATTGGATGAGGCAATTCGCAATCCCAAATGCGTATGTGGAGTTGGACGTGTTATAGACTTGCATACCATCAAATTGTTAAGCTTCTTGTTCCCTCACCCTTCATAAATAAAAGAGATGGCCTCTCTCATGAGGATCTTGTTGCCGAACTAAAGACACATGCCATTGTTTTTGGAGAACCACATCATGTTTATTCCTGGTCCTTGGTCGCATTATTCTCATGCTTATGATAAGTGGCATGTTGAGATTAGCAATGATATGACCAATGTTGGGACCAATATGTAGGTCGATGCATGGTACCATTTGTCAACATCCATAATCGTATCAAACAACTTACCCATGGGTATCAGAAATTGTAATACTAGTCAAACATTGATATTTGGTAGGTATGTCAAGGTGAGAAAATCTTTGCCGTACTCCGGCTATTATTTGGGTTGATACTACTCTACACCATATTAAAACTAGGAAGATTTTATGTAGGCACAAAGGTCCTTGCACAATATATGGACATGAATGGTATCGAAAACAAAAATATCATCACGCACTCATGATGCCTTATTAGTATCGAAAACAGAAGTACAATCATCATTATAGATACCTGAACGGTTCCCCCCAAAAAAGAAGATACCAGTCCAACATTGATTACAACCTTATATGTTATCATATTTCCAATGTTTTGGCACCTCTAAACACTTTCCTTATCTCTAAAGGAGGGGTTGGGGGGGGGGGGGGTGGAATGGGTGTTTGTTGTTGTCCACTATTGGAAGCAAACTTAAGGTGAAGTGCACACTATGACTCATCAAGGGCCACGTGGACATAGGATGAGGAAGCATTGTCGGAGTGTGCATGAAAGTAGCCGGGTGGCATTGGGAATCTAAGGCACATGCATATGGTGTAAATCCGCATGGCGCATGCACATCATTATTCATGTTGTGTGAAAGTATCATGCCGTGTCATTACTATTGATTGCACAAGTCCCATCATCATCCATCCTTATAATAGTTGCGTGATAATCCAATTTCATTGCCCAACCCATCATCATGGCCGTCCCTTAACTTAGATGCCGTAGGTGGGCCATTCTCATGTGGCACCTACACTTGACGATCTTCAATCAACCCCTCATAACCAACATAGAGTAGAGCCACCGGTTCCCGATGAGGAGCCCGTCGGGAATCTATAGGGTGTCGTAGTTTCAATCAAGTTAGGATTGATTTCGGTAATTTCCTTTTCGTGGGTGGTTAAAATAAGGTTTCATGTTTCACGGTTTCTAAGGGTTACTTTCTTTGTAGGTTGCTCGCCCAGCAGATTCTAGTGGAAATGTAGATGCCACCAGGTGGAATCCTCATTTCTGCTAGAATTTGATGGGCAAAGCAACCTACATGGAAACTAACCCTAAGTCTCCAACTTTCGTTATGCTATCACCAAGGAATCGATAGTGCTAAAGTGAGGGGGGGGTTTGTCTCAAAATGAGCGGTTATGGCAATGTGTTTAGGCCAACTTTTGGCTTCAAAAAATCATAGTAATTTCAATTTAAGGAATAAAATTACCAAAAAAATTGTAGTCCTCTTCATTACTGTCTTCCTACATGGGACAAATTTGCACCGCCTTATACTTCTCCGGATTTGGTGCATAATCCCTTAAGTGATCGGTTATGAGCGCCTCTACTAGGGGGGAGACTCAAACCAAAGATGTTTTCTAAGGATGGGTTTACAATAGGCTCCAAGACCAAAGAAACTTCAAAACTCAACAATTGTATCGGTCGAGAGCAAGCCCGGGTCCAAGTTTAAGGTATGAAAATATGTAGTGCTAATGTAGCATCTCTTTCCCACCAAGTCTTGTTGGTCCCCAGTCAAGAAAAGGCTCCTCCCAATTACTTGAGAAATATGTTTTCAAGTTTGGGTCCCAACCTTGAATTCAAAAGCAAAGTTCATTAAAGGGCTATTTGGGACCCCATGTTTCTTGGACCCAAACCCTAATGTAAACCTACTCTTCATACCTTGGACTTGGACCCTAGTGTAAACTCCTTGGCTTCATATCTTGCTTTCAACCAAAATTATCTTTCAATTTTGGAGTTTTCAAGTTGGTCTTGGACCCTAGTGTAAATACAATGGGCAAACAAATGAAACTAGCATGAAATATTGGTCTAGTGATATGAGACTTAATTGCGCATCTCTTACAAGGTATGTGGGCCTATGGCAATCTTTCTTATAATTTGGACACTCATACCTACCTATTTGATCGATATAGGACAATGCTTGTAGATATGGATTGTAGTTCAGATTTCAGATAGAAACAAAACCCAAGGAAACACTTAGGGAAGACTTGAAGGTGATGTTTACCTTGTCTACGTGTCTTGGATAAGTTTTATTAGGACAAATTTTGGGTTCAAAATTTTGGTTGACAGTTCATACATTCAAAACAAAAGATTTAAGAGTCTTTCAATCACTGTACATGCATTTTGTGACAATCACTCCATCTCACACCGTTTACCCATGCAATAGTTTGGCAGTGAGTTTATATTTATTGGATTTTGTGCGGTGCACAAGCATAGGCACCATTATCAATAGTCTTGCATAATTGTCACTTTACCAAAGCCAAGGGCACTTTGGTGTGGTCAATAGTTCTGAGTTAATTAGCCTCTTTTATGTAACTTGAATCAGCAGTGCATTCACATTTACAAGGCTTTCAGTTTTTCTTGATTAATTCTTAAAGTAATTACGATGTCATGCAATTGTCTTTACCTCATCACCGATCACCAATGTAAGTATGCATTGCATGGGACAATAGTTTAAACCACAACTCAAGTTAGGGGGCTATAGTCTTGGTTCATTTATCCACATTTCAAATATTAATCCAATATACAAATTCATTTCCTATTCAACGACACATCAGAGTCTACAACTTATTTATCACAAGCCAAGACTATTGGCTACAGATTCTAGTCACTCTTTCTTCTATAAAACAAGTATATAACTTCAAATATACCAAGATAAAATCCCATAGAGGTACCGAGTTTCAACGCCTACTACACTAAATAGGAACGCATACACTAAATATCAATAACTTTATGAAAGTAAGTAACATTAAATGTAAACTCAAACACTAAATATCAACTATGGTAATATGTGGAAGTCACATGTTTGAATTTAGTGTTGGTAAGGATATGAAAAAAGAAATAACAATGATAAAAGCATAATTCCAACATATATTCTAGCAAATCTTCTAATGCTAATTATCAAATGATTGAAAATTGGTGTTGAGCAAGGTACGGTGGAAACAACATTAAATATTATCAAAAACTAAATATCCTATTTAGTGTAGTGGTCAGCCACAAGCTTGATCTTCCTTCCCACAAATATTGGCTTACTTTCACAGTCAAAGGACTAGCCCAATCGACCTTTTGTCTTCCAGTAGGCCAAGCGATAAGGAGGCAAGAACTTGGTGTAGGTGAAAAGTTACAGTTAGGTCCATCTTCTCTTTAAAGTCCCAATTTGTACGCTTCTCTTCTCTTATAGCCCACTCACACTTACTGGTGTGGGCCATCAATGAACGGTGAGTATTCGCACTGGTTGCGACCAGTGGCTCTCACTGGCTAAACCAGCTCTAAAAGTGGCCCCCGCTCGTAGGAACCGTCCAATTACAAAAAGAATAACAATAACTAGTCAATGGTCTTGCAACTGGAGAGACACACATGTATGGCCATAGGCAAAGAGTCTTAATAAGCCTTCCAAAGAGTAACGCAAAATCACCAAGCTTCCGTATTGTTTACAAACGAGAGAGAGAGAGAGCGAGAGAGATCCTAAGATGAGCACGTGTAAATTTCAACATACACCTCCCCTTCGATCAGACTATGGTCTTTACAACTACTACTTCTAGATATCTCAAGACAATAGCCTACTCAAACCTTCTCAATCGCAATTTTCTGGTTCAATTGAGGTCATGTACTCACCAAAATCATGTTTGAGCTAGAAAAATCAAAAAATAAACACCACTCAAACACACACCAAAATGAGCACGTCCTACGATGAGATTGGAGTATGTGCTAAGTACATTCACCATTTTAGAGATTCAATACTTAACCCCTAAAAACAAGAAAAAAAAGGGATAAGCTCATTTTGACTTTTTATGCATACTCTTGCATCTCGGATCCATTATCAAAACTTGAAAACAACAATGTTAGTGATTCATCACAACCGCTAACCAAATGAGACAACTCCAAATCCAATCCAAAGCTTCAAATATTTGTGGGAGTTGGAGGTGTGCCCACAATCTAGCCACGTACCTTTAACTTGCCGATTTGAAATTTGAAATTTAACTTACCAATTGTAGATAATTCGGATTGCAAGAGAACAACAACATCTTATTTTATTACAAACATCATATTAAGTTATTCGAAATATGTACTTGCTCCGAGTAGAAGGTAAGTACAAGCACAAAAAATGGATTGCCATATACTTGGAGTACCTACACCAAGATTGTTCATATATTAATTATCTTCGGTAATCATTTTTTTGTAAGGGCCGCTACAAGTGCTTGCCAAGATCTTGAGAAAGTACAAGCTTACTCATTACCAAGAATAATTAGTGGGCCATTGGTACAACTCCTCAACCACGTTGCCATTCTCAAAAGAATAGTATGAAATGGTCATAAGGGTGGGTGTTCTTCGGTTCGTTTGTATTGTTCTCCATCATCTTCTATTGATGAGATTTACGTTTTTCAACTTTGTGTTACGTTGCCGAATATATGATGAAAACTATATTGCAAGTGGGTCTTCCTAGCATGAATTAGTTGTGGTTCTTGGAAGTGAGTGTTTGTCGGTTTTTGTAACTGACTACATATTTCCTCTTAGTTGTGTTCATTATTGAGTGTGGAGTAGTTACTGAAATTTGAGGGCGTAGTCCAATCTTTTTAGACATGTGTCATCGATGTTCTTTGATCCTCACCTAACCACGCACCAATCAAATGTAGGTGTCTGATTAAGAAAAGTACCTAAATAACACTCACATACCTTAAATTGGAGAGTAAATTCAACCCTTAAAGGACACCGGTTGTTTCTTGAAGGCGAGATAACTTAAGATGAACGATTTCCCATGCTCAAATGATGTTCACACAAAAATGAAAGTTGTTACAAAACACCCAAAGATTACGTTCATGTGGTTAAGATTTAAAGTTAGCATCTTGACATGGTATACATCCATGTATTTGTTGTTGATTGTAATTATTTCTAAAAGACTCACATCAAGATATAATACAATGAAATTGTGTCCCAAGGCTCAAACTAACCTATGTAAATTGTAGTTTGAAGTTAATTATAAAAATACAACCACATGTAGAAATGGTGGTTGAAAATATTACATATTGGGTACATTTGCACATTGTATTATATGTTGTCTAATGTTATATTTGTACCTTATTTTAAATGCGTTTCTTTAACTAGAGAACCTCGGTAACATTATTCAGATTCACAATAGTGTTATGTGGGACTGACAGTATTCCACTGAATATTGTTAGTTCCATAGAATAATGTTCTAGATCTAAATATAATGTTATGTCACTAGAAGGATAAATGTATTTCAATTAGGGTCGTCTCTTCTAAGAAATGATTGTATATTAATTATTTTCTTGTCTCCAAAGCCCCATCAAGGCCTTCATGACCTCCAATTGGTAATGTCGATTTACAACAAGGTTCAAGTTCAAGTAACTTGGGGTCCAAAACACCCCCTTGATGGATCTTACTTTTGGATTCAAGATTAGACTCAACCTTCATAATGGATTGCTCAAAATATTAGGAGTGTTTGTTTTAGGGGGGAGTTGGCAGGAGTTGGCGGGAAGGTGGTGCCACATTGGTGCCCCTTCAATCTTTCATACTTTGGGTTTGGACACTACACTAAACATGATATTTAGTGCCACTTGCTATTTGAGGTTACACAATGCTACATCTATTTACTATTGATGTTTCTTTTTTACCAAGTAGAGTTATCAATGTTCTATAATGTCCAAACAACCAATTTGACATTGCTTCGCAAAATATGAGATATACGGTAAGTAGATATAGCATTGCATAACTCCAAATAGTAGGTGGCACTAAATACCATATTTAGTGTAGTGCAAGCTTCTTGAGTCCAAACTTGTCCTCTTAGTCAATTTATCTTTTTGGAATTTCTTTGGTATTGGACCCTCATGTAAACCCACCCTAAACCTTCCTATTGTATACCTAGTCTTTAGGGGGCTCATGCTTTGTTGGGTGTAAATAAATATATCATGGATGAAGGAGTTTTAGTTTAAACAAATTCCTATACGTTAAGGATTGGTTCATTCCACTTGGGTCTTGTTATTATGATTCAGGTTCTTTGATGTCATATTTGGACTCAATTTCACTCCAAACAAGAAAAATAAAGGTTATAGGTTCCCTTAATGTGTTTCACCTTCCCAATGGATAATTTTCCAGAGACACCATGAACTCGGGGGGTGCACCTTTCATTAAAACCTAGAATCACGTGCGTTCACTGCATACTCTAAAAACCCCCTATATACAAGTTATTTTTTGTGAAATGAAGTAATACACATACAATTGCAACAATAAATATACAAGTAACAATATGTATACACAAAAAAACATCCATTCATATATAGTCATTAACATAAGTATACAAATATATTTTTGAACAATAATCAACCCCTATAATATATATAACAAAATATCCTAGCTTTCATTGGCAAAGTCGTTGAAAACTTTTTCATCTCCCGGATGTAACTCATAAACATTTGATTCACCAATATATGTCATTATAGCCAATGCAGTAAGATCATATGTCCACTTGTTGTTAGCCCCTTTTTGATACCAACATAAACCAATCTCCACGTTTGATGGACGGTCCATCAAGTCAATTGGATCCCTATACTCCACCCCACGATTACCAAACTTCCTCCGCATCCTATAAACTCTCCCAACAAACCAAACCTTAACTCGAGTAGATTTTTTTGGCCTACCTCGTTTTTTCACAGTTTTAGCTTCAGGTGTGTTAAAAAAACACACAACACAGTCACAACCAAGATTTAACAAAGTGTCATGGTTTCCAGCACTCAGGAGTTTAGGCTTCATATATAATATGCCAGCTCTAATTCAAGTCAACCGATCTTTACACAAAGAAGGATTGCCATTCAATTGACTAACAAGTGTACTTTTAAATATTCTAGACTCCCCTACCATTACATAAGCCACAACTGACTTTGCATTTGATAGAGAGGGAATTTCATAACGAGGCCATGACAATGTCAGGACTTTCGATGATTCCCACGGCAGCAGTAACCGCAGGGACGCTGAGAAGCGCTTGAAGCAACAGGTGAAAGAAGGAAAAGTAAAGCAGTTGTTGGCAAAAGAAGCAGGCTATGCGAGAAGAGAAAACAAAAACCTTTAGCGCCCGACAAAAAGAGAAAACAAAAACCTAGGGATGGGAGGGGAAAAGGGTCCTTATTACTTTGAGCTGAACGAATCATTTCAGAACCCTAATACTGCCTCTTTCCCCGATATTACCTTGATACCTTGTACATGGTTCATACTACCCTATAAGGTTACTAACAAAAATCGTTAATCCTAGTTAATCCTAATTTCATCCAATATGAAAACTTACGATATGTAGTATAGTAACACTACCATACAAGTACAATTATTGTATATTTTTTAAAGGCCTTCCATATATGTACGTAACTATAAATTATAACATGTATACCATATGTATACGTAATACGGCAAGGTCCAAATCAATACCCCTCCTGTGCACTCACGTATACTCGTACATGTTTAGTACAGTGCACCCCCCGAGACCATGAAGCTATAACCCCCGTGGTGGAAGATGGGGTGCATCAATGTATGCAAATCAACCAGTGTTAAATAGGCAAGAGAATAGTCTTGCCATTTTGATTTTTTAGTTTTTTAGTTTTTTAATTATGAAATGACATCATATACCCCAAATTAGCCTGATGGGGTCTAGTTGGAATGAATTGCCTCTTTACTTAAAAGAGATTTCTTTGTAATATAATCCACCAAGACGCCATGAAGCTAGAGCCCCAACATCAAAAGAAGGTGGGAAGGAATTGTTGGACACAACATACATGAGCATGCTTTTCATTGATCCATGTTACAAACACGTCTGCTATAAGTTTGTGGTAAACTCGTCTCAAAATACATTTTCATAGTTTATTTGATATTGAAATCAACTTCATGAAGACCCCATATTAGTCTAAGTAACGTACTAGGTTAAAAAAAAAATTAAAGCATGACATTCTTCACCTCACCCAAACCGTTCAATGGACCTAGAGAAATAGAGTCCTATCCGCGAATCAAACCTCTAGGATGCTTGAGTGAAGGCTACAAATGAATGGATGACTAGTACGTGAACATGAAGGTGTTGTTGAAGAATGTTATGAACCTCCAAAGTACATACTATTTCAAAGTGCTTCCATTGGATGAATGAGACATAAGCTTGTATGCAATAATTCCTTCTCTCCTCAAAAAGGTAGTGTAAAAGGTATTGAAATGTAAAGGATGCTTTTATATGTCATTAATCTTATGGTCCATTATCATTAGGTTATCCTTATTGCTCACCTAAATGTTATTCCTATTGATTGGGACACCCATGACAACCCTGCCACATGTAAAATAAGATATGATGATATCAAGGAGGCCTTTCTTGCTGAAGAGTGGAATTCTTTCCGCCTCTCAAGAAAGAAACTAGATTACCTCCACCTTGAGGATTTTCTCAAATACAAATGTGAAGAGTATTTGAAGCAACCATTGACAACCTCAAACCATAGATTAGTCATTGAAACTAGATGATGGTCAACTATAATGCAGTTGAAAATGAGACACATTTCGTGTTGGAATCTCCCCTACATAAGCCCATTAGAGATAAGCTTCCATCATTATTTGAGAATATAGTCCTAGGGATTCTCAAGTCTTTCTTTCAATTGGACCACCAAGTTGATATTAGCCTTTATCTCACGGAGTCTACTGTACTCCACCACTCTAGAGAATTAGTTGGTTTGAAACCATCATGATGTAGTTTCAGTCTATTAACCATTTCGGCTTCCTGAACTTTAAAATCGATTTCATTGCATTGATCTACCCTTACTACCTTCACCCTATCACATTAAAAAATATCAAAAATAAAAAATAAAAAATAAATCCAAGGATGAGTGTATTGGTTACCTCTTTTTAAGTACAAGTTTCCTTCTTGACACAAGGTCATTTGTCTTCAAAGCTTCTTCCCCTCCACTTACCTCTTGGCCTCTCTCACATTCTCTCAAGATTTAATGTTGAATCTCATCTCTCCATTTTGTGTTTATACCATAGACGATGAGTAGGTTTGGCACAAATCAAATCGTTTTTGAAGCGCATTGGTGCCACTTGTCACTTTCCTATTAGTCATAATCTCAACAAATCACGCGTCATTTATCAAAAGAAAATAAAAGAAAATAAAGCTAGCATTTCAACACCAAAGTGTTAAATGCACTAAGTTATCACAAGCATTAAATATTGACATCTTTGTGAAACACGGTAAAAGGTTAGAGGGTATTGAAGGGTAGATGATATCTTTGGAAAATGTTGAATGTTTGTGTTACACTCCTCCTTTGGAATGCAAATGCTCTTGAATGTCGTGCAATAGCCTATCATTCGGACCTACCTTCATTTGTGCATATTATTGGTTTTCACTAAAACCAAGTTTTTTTTGGGGGGGGGGTCAAAGGAGGATTAATTTCCTAGGGATTAACTCTAGGTGTCATTTGATCATTGATCATTTAAGCTGGGCCATGAACCCTTGTTCTTTTTGTGACCTTTTAGGTCCAAGATGACCCTGAACTACCGGGTGATAGTGGAGAGGTAACCATTTCCAAATGGAGTGGTTGGTGGTTTCATTCCCGCTGTGAAATCTTCTCTCTACATGTGGAAAAAAACTAGCTAAGTAGGTAGGAAGTCAACAGTTGACCCACCGCAAGGTAGGCAGTAAACCCCTTGGGCAAGGTAGGGCCAACGGGCTCAAATTCACAATGGATTTTTTGATGTTGATTATTTATTTATTTATTTGTGACCTTTCAATGATATCCAACGTATTTTGGATCACAAAATTGGCCCAAAATCTAAAGAAAATAAAGTCACATGATGAAAATTTTATGTGATAAAACTACATAACATTACTAAGACCGTAGAGCTTGTTCTCTTTCTATTTGAGTATGTTTGTTTTGAGGAAGGCATTCACTGGGAAGGTATTAAACTGCATTTAAATAAGGACTTGGCCGGTGGTGGAGCATATAAAGTAAATATCATGTCAAGATGAAGGATAGATTGGATATGAAAGCAAGGATTATTTGACATGTGGTGAGAGTTAACCGATTATAATACTGGGAGAACGAGGAGGCATCCTCTCATATTCAGACTAAGTCTAGCCAAATATTTGGATCCCTCTACATCATTCTAGGATCTTAGCCATGGCCCATGGAACAACGTGAAGACAACGAGTATTGTTCTGTAGGTTCGAAAATACACATTAATATCTTTTATGACGAATATGTACATCTAGTACATTCACCTATTTTTAAGTGCTTGAAGAAAGGAAAGAAAAAGAACATCGGTGTGAACCAACATGAAGATGGTCCGTTAACCATTCACATGTCATTTTCGTATGGAAGTAATAAATGGGGATGGTGTGATTCCTACTCTTGAATAGACGGACCCTCAAAGTGCGTGCAGAATATGCCCCCAAAGAGTATTTGAAAACCAATAGTATGATAAATAGATAAATAAAATAAACTTCATAGCCATGACGAAGTACAAGTACCAATGTACCAAGGGGACTCTTGAATAGGACAGGGCCAACATGCTCAAACTCTCAAATGCGACAATTATGCCGATGGTTTCCTTTTCTTTTCCTTTTTAGCACCAACGTAAAAGCAAGCAATCTTGGCTTCCTAGAAAACAACAAAGTAGGAGAAGGAAACACCAAAAGTGTGTTGCCACGAGTACGGTACCAAGGGGAGAATCCTATCCGGGACTCATGAACTTGCCAAAGGTTAGATGTACACTAATTTATTCACAATCCCATGGGTAATTTACACTATGCATTGATCTTCTCAACATCATGTCCTTTTGATTCTCGTAAAGGTGGCATTGAAAGGCACCAAAGAAGTGGCCCATTTCAAGTGCTTCCCAAACTCCAAATCTAAATTAACCACTAAAGCCTTGAGGATTTTAGAGCAATGTCAAAATCTATCATAAAAAGCATGTTCATCTCTACGAAAGAGAAAGCTTTTATAGACAAAGTTCTTCATGAAATTTTATATGGTAAGTGCTTAGAATGAAGTTCACAATGATTACATGGGCATTCTAGAAGGGTTATCATCTCAAAATGTCTCATGAATAAAGTATTGGATTTTTTTGTGTAGCTAGACTAGCATAACATTATTGAGCAGCGTGCGTTCGTACATGCGGGCCCTAAGAATATAACCATGGGATGCTCCAACCTAGTACACATCTAGACTTGATTTGCGTCTCCTTGCACTAGGTTGGGGCATCCCATGGTTACATTCCCAGAGCCCACATGGGCAAACGCACACTTCTTAATAATGTTACGAGTTTGGACCCATGCACGGGAATTAATATCTTGGATGAACTAGCCTCGTGCACACATGTGCAGCCATGCAATCATAAACCATGTTGTCACCTTAGCTCCATGCCCGCCACCTCCCCCTAGTTTCCCCCACCATGCCCACTTTTTGCACTTGTATTCCCATCTTTTTCATAATTTGTTTCCTCTTTCTTTTGTGTCGTGTTTGTTTTGGGAGAGAAATTTTGGCATGTTTTCTTTTGCAAAGCTAGTTGGGCATGTGTCCATCTTTCGTAGACTCCATGAACTCCATTGTATATCAATTTTTTGGTCATAAAGTTGTGATACACATGAACATCATGTCGTAAAAAATTGCCTGACTTTGGCAAGCCGCTAGAAACAAATAATTGGCCTCACAATGGTGGGGGTTGGGCTCAACTAACCCTCAAGCCTTCACCCTACTCTACCAACAAATCTACCCACATGCACTTCTAACCTCGAACCCCCAACCGGCATGTGAAGCAAGTGTGAAAGTGAAGAGACCAAAAATGGTTAGTATGTGCTTAAGGCTCGAATCCCTTTTAGAGCAATGTTAACTTGCACAAGGATCCAATCGCGAATATGATCCTCTTCACATGCTAACTCGCATACACATGTGGGGTTACGTAGTACAAAACATTTTCAAGCATAACAAGGAAGAGAGGGAATTATCACATATGAGCGTACCTCTAATACATCCAACATAAAAGTCCTTAAATAGTAGGCACTCCAGAGGTTCTTTTCCCATTGATTTGACATTGAAATTGGTTTCAAAGACCCCAAATTAGTCTAGTTGGAGTCATCAAGCCACAACCTACAGGGGTAGCATGCCAAAGTGGTTGGACCCTATAAGACATGTAAGGAGGTCATGTAAAACGTAGTTCCTATAAATTTTTGATTGGTTCATCCCAACTTAATCTCATTATACTATCTGGGGAAATATGATGGTAAGTCTAGAGGTATCAACTGAAGAAGTTGAGAGATAAGGTGGTCCCAATGATTTCACCTTCACATTTAGGTAAAAGCACCGACTTCTGACACTGGCCCCAATTTCTACACCTGCTTTTCCCCCAAAGTGGGCAACTACATAACTTCAACATGAACACTACACTGATTATCCCAATTAGTACGTGTTATTATTTGGAGTTATGCAATGTTATAACTATTTAATGAGAATGCAATATTCTACCAAGCAAAGTCATTTATATTTTATAATGTCCAAAAAAAAACTGCTGAACTTTTGTTAGTGAAAATTGAACTCATGGGAAAAACGTTATTGTCATGTGTAACTACGAATAGTAAACACGGAACTAATTGGGATAATTTGTGTAGTTGTATTTTCTATGAAGACTAAAAACACACCTCATTGGTAAAATGGAGGTTATATGATTAGGAAAGATCAAATGAGATATGTGACTTTGAACATTTCTAAAAAAATTAAACATGTTTTGATTCATGTGATCTCCATGTCATTGTGCTCATAACAAAATTTCTCAATCCAAATAAAATATCGGATAATTTTCCTAGGCTAGGTAAGAAACCATAGTGCTTGAAGTGTTCACGGTAGGCACTTCTACCTTACATCACTCTCACAAATCCTTGGCCCTTCTTGGTGGCCATAAGTATACCGGGGAAACACAAAAAGCTTGCCATGTACATGTTGCGGTACTACCTTACCAAATGGACCGCAAGGACACGTCTACTCACTTAAATCCACATTCGGGGGCACAAGTACATCCTCCAAGAAAATTATTGTGAATATAAAATGAAAACCCAATGTTATAGGTGGTATTCGTGAAATTGTTTGAGGTATACTAGAGTCATCTTTAAAGCCTCTCAAAAACTCATGTTTTGGTAGGGAGTTTCTCCTCACTTTTGGCATCTTAATAATGTTTACGGAGTGTTCAAGTGGTGTCAGTCAAATCCCCTAATTTTGGTGAAATGAAATGGTAGCGTTTGACTTTGGCCACAAGAAGGCTATATTAAAATGAATTTGATGGAATAGTTTTGAAGGCGTTTAAAATGGTGCTCTTGAAAGTTTGGTTAGGAGTTTATTTTAATGAAGTTGTCTTTTGACCAATGTCAAACGCACTTCCTTCATTTCACCAAAATGAGAGGTTTCGTCACCACTTGAACACCCCTTAAACATTCTAAAATGTCAAAAGTGGGGAGGAATTTCCTACCAAAACATGAGTTTGGGAGAGAGTTTTGAGTATAACTGTATTGGGGGTGTTATTCAGTTAATTAATTTGTTCTCCACCTTTTACTAATCATAGTCACGTCTTAAAACTTCTCTTGCATTAGCAAACTTATGATGAAACATCAACAAAAACTGGACTAAAATTCAAACATTGTCTTATTCGGTTGTGGTTATTGGAAGTGTATCTACGTTGATTCCCTTATATAAACACATTCCCCCCCCCCCCCCCATAAAAGTGTACACAAACAAAACGAAACCAAAAAAAAAACCAAAAAACCAAAAAACAAAACAAAAAGTTTTGACTATTGAGTGTAAAGTAATTAAGCATAAATGAAGATAGAGTTTAATCTCTTATAAACATTTATTGTTATGGTGTTTGTTCTTAGATCCACACCTAACACATACACTATTCAAATATAGGTGTCTAATTAAAAACAGTAACCAAATAACACATTCATATTGTAAACTATAGTTTTTAAAGGCATGAACAAAATCGTAGTTGTCAAGTATTGCAAATATTTTGTATGTGGCGTGCTTTACAACATGGTATCTCTTGAAAGGAGCCATATACACCACTACTTTACTTCATGAAGGTAAAGGCACACCATACTTATGTCTAATAGTGTGTGTGCGTGCGTGCATGTTGTTTGTTTGTGGTGTGAAAATTTACTACCTATTCACCCCACACACACACACGGAAGAAAACTTGTCCATTCCAACCATCCATTGCAACTATCCACTACAACTCACGAAGAGATAATGCACAAATAAATCAGTTTAGTTGTCAATCGGAGATTATTGGTTTCATAATTGGCAGATGACAACCCAAAACCTTTAGTTGGCAACCGAAAATGATTTCTTTATGCATTTTCCTACTATGAGTTGCAGCGGACAAGTTACAACGGAAGGTTGGACCGGACAAGTTTTCTACTAGTGACATGTGTTCATATTGAATTTTTCACGCGCTTTGGCATCATGAAACTTAGATAATATGGGCACGTTCTTCATGGGAATAGTCCATGTACAACAATGCTTGAAAACTTGTAAAATTTTTGAATTTGGTATTTGAAGTTTAGTTACTTGGTTGCAACCTTCACATACAATGTTGGTGCCATTATACATTCTCCACCGTGATCAACAAGTCGTTAGTTTCAATATCTAGGAGAAGTAAGCAGTGGATGAATGGTGGCAGGAACGGAGGAGATCAGGGGAGGAGGGTTACATCGGTCAAATCCGACGATCGAGAAAGCACAGGCAACGTGGCCTCACCAGAAGCCATAAGCTACTTTCATCACCCATAGACTTCTTCTCGAAAACTCGGTCACAAGCTACACTTATTACCGTGGCTTGCTGTAATTTTGACATACAACCCAAAAAAGTTTGGTCAATGTGACTTTTTTTTACTCACACCTTTTTTTAACCCATAGTATCATATGTGAAAAACAAAGAATATGGGATCAATGCTTTTTACAAGAATATGAAATTTCTATGGGTTGAAAGCATACAATACCAATATCATATGAGTAATATAAATTACTTACATTTCTATTTTAATGTTTGATTTATTGACTTATAAGCCATCCTAGTTTTCAACCCACACATATGTTACAGTTGGCCATGGTAATTTATACCCATACTAACTTTTAGCCCATGGTTATAGGTGTAAAAGGTGTGGGTTAAAATTAGGTTAGCTCATATTATATCTAAACATGTTAAACAAATTTGAAGTTTTCACTATCATATCGAAATTGCATTGATGTTATATTCATGTTCTTATTTCTCGACCCCAAAGAATTCAATATGTGCAGTTTTTTAACACCATGTGTAATAAAATATAGGGTATTTTATATTCTTTGGGGATGTAAGCTATAAACAACTTAGTAGTGCCATAGGGGATATGTATGCATGTATGCATGTATGTATGTATGTATGTATCTAGAATACTAAGAATTTTTATTGATTATCTATAATCTACATCATCATCATATGTATAGGGTAAAGAAAAACTTTGTATAGGATAAGTTGATTAGGTTATGAAGCTATGCAAATGGATAGAATATGTAATTATCAATTGAAAGGATGAATGAAATTGTGAGTTACAACCTTTCCTAACTACCTCGTCTATTTCAATTTTCTTTCAATGTCATGTTTGTCTCTTGACATTGCATATTCCTTTTGGAAGGGGGGAGGGGGTTGTACTTTTGATGAGGGAAAAAATTATACAAAGTATAGCCCCATATATATTTATATATAATTTCATAATAATATATATATATATATTGTAAATTTAGACATTTAGAATATATATATATATATATATAAACATATAGTTCCCGAATTTGGATTTCATATGCTTATTAGGAGGTGGTCAATGTTCAATGTTCATTGACCAAATGATGAGTGTCTCTCATAATGAGCTCAAATTTCAATTTTGAAACATGTTTGGTTTGAGGTGTTGCCCACACTACTGAAGACGGTTAATCCTGCAATGGGAAACACCCATGGGCATGAAAATATGCTTCTCCCTTCGATCCTTCATGACCTTCAACGAGCTTTAAAAGAGCTTCAAATCATTGTTCTTCTTTAAATTAAAACAAGATTGAATGAAACTTGCACCTACCTATTCTCAAAACATTGAAGAATCTGTGTATCAAGCGAGGGAGATGGGGCACATAAAAATGAGAAGCCATGTGGGGGTCAATTAGGCAATATAGGGCTCAATGTTAATTGAGAGCATGATCAAGGTTAAGAAGACATTACCTCTTTGTTTGTGCACAATTGAAGAACTTCAAAATTCAATGGTCACAATGGCAAGGTGGTTGATGATAACCATGTTCCATAAGGTATGATAGGCCCTACACATGGTCATTCTCTTAATTGGACATTTACATTTGAGTTGCATATGGCAAGGCTTCTTATTATGCAAGGGCATAAAATGGACATGTGTTACCATAAGATTGTACTATATGCTTAAAGCATAGACATAATAGTTTGAGGACTCTTTGTGGTCACTTGAAGAGAAAAAGTATTTGTTCACTTTGATCTCTTATAACTCTTGCATCTATCTTCAAACAAATTGACAATATTTGTGTTCAAATGAGACAATTCCCAATCCGATCCGATCGAACGACCAAAAATGCTTGTGAAGTATGAAAGGCATCCTGACTAGTGTTGGACTTGTATCGTCTTCTTTTCTTTATGCCATTGGTGTTTATTCTTTGAGGTACACCTCACCACATACCACAACAGTATGGTGATACAATAAGCAAAGTAACCAATTAAGGGTTGTCTACCCTATGTCTTGAATACACTAAATATTGTATTTAGGTATCAATACTTAGCAATATGCTTCCATACAGTGGGCCATCACTTTGGGATGCCTCAAATTCATACTGAACTCCCAATACTTTGTGGTTGTATTCCCAAAGCCCACTGCATGAACACACAACGCTAAGTAATATTATGAATGACACTTCTTATAAATAAGTTTTACAATAATTATATTGATTGAAAATTGGATGAAAACCATGCCAATTATTGAAACATAGTTTGGTATGTTTTGCATCCTAACATGTCTATAATGAAATATTATCATGGATGAATGACATTTGGATGAACAATCACTAACAAAATACAACATTGCAATATAGTAAGTCCATAATGCCAAAAAAAATTCTAAGAGGGAATTACAAATAATGTTAGGTTTAGGGTTTAGGGTTCACGGGCAATTCATGATTAGTAAGGTAGAGAGTGCTTAAACCAACACTTTAGGCTATTGCACATACTTATGGCTATTAGGATGTGGCCTAAACATATGTATAAAGAAAGAAAGAAAATGGGCCTCATTTGAATATATTGATGAATATTCAAAGTCAAAACCACTACTGTAGTTTCCTTAAACCAATTCCTAGGCCCTATGTATGCCGACCTTGCATATGATGAGGACCCCCACCTTCATTGCCTAGAACCAACACAACATAGTTGGGTACTGGACCCAAGCTAGATCAAAGCCCAACACGGCCACCTTCATGATCCCACCCGATTCAGTTATAATACCGTCCCCTTACATCCCGCATACCAGAACCCATTGCTGCCCATAATTGACCCCCTTGGCTTTGTGGGCCCATCTCCTTGACTTTGTGGGCTTGAGTTGTTCCCTCTGTGAATAGAATGGCTAGAATAGGCACTGACAAGCCACCCTAAACCCACCTAAGATAGAGCGGAGTCCGTTACCCACGTTAACGGCACCACTAATGGCACCTAAACCCGTCATTCGGTGGGCCTAGGCACTCCTTCTGCATGAGCTAACAATTAAAAATTGTTAAAAATTGTCAAAATTGTTAAAAATCGGTGATTGGGAGGCGTTTATAGGTGTTGTTTTTGGGTGGGGTGTTGGCTTTAATGAGCACCCCCTACTGTATCGAGCACAACAAATAGAATCGGTGACACTACACTAAATATGATATTCAATGTCACTCACACTTTCGAGCTACACAATGCTCTAGCTCTATCCTTTTTTATTATTGAAGTAATTTGTTAATAATGTTCTATAATGTCCTAACAAACCTATTCGACATCCGCTAGTAAAACATGAGATATACAGTAAATAGCAATAGCATTGCGTGATTCCAAATAGTAAGTGACACTAAACACCATATTCAATGTAGTACACACAATGTTTTGAATAGTGACCAATATCCACTCCCAATGGCATATATAGGCAAAGGGGACGCCCACTCAAAATGCGCCACGTAAGCACACACAAGCAAATATAACCCCCCTAGAAAGTGGGTCCTAGTTAGAGCGACCTTTTGTAACGCCCCACCAATTTTACAATATATACCTTGAAGCAATTTAAGCAAGGGCGGTGGTAGCTAGCTATTGTGGCTACTATAAATTAACATAAAGGGCTCATAATGGGGGTGGAGCTTTGGATGCTTTTTGGTGCCTTGGTGGGCTTCTATAGGTCCCAAAGAAAAGGAGAAGGGGGGGGGGTGAGGGGCATAAGTTGCAGTTTATTTAATGAGGGTGCTCATTAAGAAATTGGTGAAGGGGGGTTTTGCAGGGAAGTAGACCATCTAACTTCTTTCCTGTTTTAGTAGTGAGTGAGTCCCAGGCTTGGCTAATCTTGTGTCATTGTTTGGGGGAATTTTTATTAGTATAGCATGTCAGGCCCTGGCAGCATGCATGAGCTCACTCTCCCATTTAATAACATCACCTCCCTCACACCTTTTTTGTGCCTCGCCCTCCACACGACTCATGAAGTGGAGGACGGAGTATGGGCCACTCGCACACGAGGCTGAAGGCCCGTGCGTGCGTGGGTGACCATTGCGTTCGACTAAGGGCCGGTTCACACTATGGTCAAACTTTGAGAGGAGAACCGTTTGGACCAATGAAAATGCCGAAATGTCCAAAGTCCGTCCTCTCGGCCTTCACACTAGAGGCCGAAGTCCAAAGGACGTCGCCTCCAAAAGAGCCTAGGTGGCAACACTTTTAGGAAGTTATGGCGCCAAGAGTTCAGCCTCTCGAGCAAAGTTTGGGTTGAGCAAAATGCTCGACCCAAACTTCCGTCGAGAGGCCGAACTTTTTTTTCATTCAAATATTCAAAATCTGAATATAGCTTCTCCTCTCGACATAGTTTGGTCCAGAAAAGTGACGCTTCTCCTCTCAACTTGGGCATAGTGTGAACCGGCCCTAAGGGCCGGTGTCCACCATGGATCGTGAAGTCGTCCCAGGGCGTTGTAAGAACGTTGATTGGTTGTTGAACTCGTCCCAGGATCCACTTCGGTTTATAGCAAGGAAAAAATGGCAGAATGACCACGAAGGTTGAGAATGTGAGCAAGTCCCAGGCTTGGCTAATCTTGTGTCATTATTTGGGGGAATTGTTATTAGTATAGCATGTCAAGCCTTGGCATGCATGAGCTCGCTCTCCCGTTTAATAACATCACCTCCCTCACATTTGTTTTGTGCCTCGCCCTCCACACGACTCGTGAAGTGGAGGACGAAGTTAGGGCCACTCACACACGAGGCTGAAGGCCCGTGCATGAGTGAGTGACCATTGCGTTCGACTAAGGGTCAGTTTACATTATGGACCGTGAAGTCGTCCCAGGGCGTTGATTGGCTATTGAACTTGTCCCAGGACCACTTTAGTTTACAGCAAGGAAAAAATGACACAGTGATCACGAAGGTCAAGCATGTGAGCAAGTCCCAAGCTTGGCTAATCTTGTGTCATTGTTTGGGGGAATTGTTATTAGTATAGCATGTCAGGCCTTGGCATGCATGAGCTCGCTCTCCCATTTTCCAAGTTTGGTCATCAACCCAACCTCAAAGGATTTCAACAACCTAGACATGGCCTTGGAGGTGGCCATCATCCCAACCCCAAGCTCTCCAAAAACATACACAAATGCAAACACAAACCCATAAAACATACAAGGGAAGTGGTTGGGGCTCCTCCTCCTTGGTTGCCGCTCCTTTCGTTGTGCATCCCACCACCAGCCCTACCACCTTTTGTCCTTGTCGACCTATGCCTCTCCACCGCGTGTTGCATCACCCATGCCTCCAACCTCCAACCCTGCTACCGCTTCACCTCTGACAGCTAGACCACCGTCTTCTACACACCACCTCCCGCCAGGTACCCCATACTACCCTCATCGTCCTCCATTCGCTCCTCCTTGCCTCCTTCTACCACCTCCTCCAATGTCATTTTACAACCCTCACCACAAAAATGAGCCTCCTCTAGGGTTTTGAAAGGGAGGTCATTTGTGGTTGTGGGTTTCCCTTGAGCCTAAATATGACTTTCTCACAAATGCATGTACGGAGCCCATATCCAATAGCCCTCACCTCATGCCATGGAGCTTCATTAAAACTTGAACAATGCATGGAAGCACAGTCCTATATGTAGTTATAAATAAAATGTAATGCATGACATTACATGGTACCGTATAGTATTTATAATGCAATTTGTAAATAGAAATGATGCTATATTACATTGAATTTTTTCAAAAAATATCTTGCAAAAATATAGAATACCCTATATTAGGTACCACCCTATTTAAGATATTTCGCTAGTGAAGTACATGGGGAAATATGACATGTGTAGGTATCATTAAGATAGGATCGGTGAAAAGATGAAGCAGCAGGGTAACTGGTAAATCTAAGTTAGCATTAAATGTTAATGAAGAATTATAAATAAAATGTTATGGATGTAATATCCTATGTGTTGTGTGTAAGCTTGAGATGTAATATTATTGCATTTGGTAAGTTGTCCCACTAGGTTTGTTCTATCTTGCTAGATGGTACGCTAGGAATCGCGGCACACCTTATCGATAAGGAATTGCAACTTGTTCTTGGATGGAGTTTGTGCTACTCAATTTGTTGTTGGAAGGGTTTGATGATTGTCATTTAATGTAAGCCTACAAAATTTTGTGGTATGATTTTTTATTTTATTTTATTTGTAATTTCGAGCATAGGCAATTTTATTCTTGGGGTTGCCATATGGAGTCTCCAATGTGATTTTATCCATTTTTATGGTTTGAATTGTGAGTGATATCATGGTTTGGTCTTATTGTCTAGTAAGTTTTTCTCTTGTTCAATATTGTGTTCTCTTAGCTATTAGAATGTTGTTATCTTGTTGTTGTATTTGTAAGGTTTGGGAAATGTATATTGCTCGGGGTTTTGATTGACACTATATTACTTCTACTCCAAATGTAATAATTCTTTTGAAGGAATAATTTGCACCTTGTATTTTAAGTCACATTGTTGGTGCCGAATGAACTCCCCAAGGTTTTTTTCCACGATATATTTTTGAGTTATAGTAGATGACATTATATTTATATTCAACGTTACAACCAATGATCGATTTGGAATTCTAATAAAATGCTTCATGATTTGACCACACATACGTGCATGGTAATAGGCACTATCATATGTGTAAAAATGGAAATTTAATATCCACATCCTATAATGTAATTGTCAAAACAAGTGTACAATTGCATCATAAGCCCTATAACCATCAAGATTTCATCGTTTTGAGCTCATTGCTTGTTGCTCATGTCTTAACTTCCCTCATTAATGGCGTTGGGTATCCATTGAGTCCCACTTTGGCAACCGTTATTGTTATATAACGGGCCACTTTCGAACTAAGTGTCGGTTTAGGTTGCGGCATGCTAGGCCTACCAACCTCACATACCCCTTAAGGCTCCCAACAAGTTCCCATGTTCAACTCACATGTTCCCAAGAGAAATGACCAATGCCAGGACTAACTATCAATCGAATTGAGAATAAGGGGGAAAATAAACTTAAACATTTGATAATTTATAGGTCCCAACTTGGGAGAAGCAAGTTATACAAGATTAGAAGTTCCTATCATGTTCAATAATTATACAAGTGTTTCATCCTCTACCTAACCTTTGGAGTATAACTCTAATGTGGTCTATCTATCTATACCTTTTAATGAAATCAAATGATGTGCATTTTAAACTGACTTATTTTCAAACCCAAAATGCCTTTTGTTGAACGGTGCATTCAATTTAAGACCACATCAAATCTTTGGCATGCTAATGTCACTTAAATGCATGTGAGGTAATATATGACATGGATATTAACAAAACTATTGCATATTGATCTTCTTTAATCCAAATTGGGCCAAATTTTTGACAAAAGTTGTTTATTGCACATCGACATCAGTTGGTCATAAAGAAAAATTCAATGAAAAATGATTTGTATAAAGCCTTGAGATTTTCCAAGTGCCGCAAATGTTGCTACATTCAAGCAAAAGTCAACCCACTAGCATGTAATTCTCTAATAGGCGGCCCATATTACCAAATATTTGGGCACGTTGAGCTGTCCAAACATTAGGCAACAAACAACCCTCCATTCGAAGTCATTGGACAAATTAGAGATCAAAATGTTGTTTTGTATATTAGATATTGGCCAATGGCTCTTAACTTTCTAAATGAACATCCTTGGAGGCATTTGGAAAACATTTACTATTGCAAATGAGTGTTCAATACTCAAAATTTATTTGAAGGTCTAGACCCTATGACAACATAGTCTAGGGTTAGTTTGTTGCAAGCATCAAAGGAATTTTTTTTTAAGGAAAATGTCAAGATTCATGGAACTAAGTTTTTGTTTCCATTTTCTCCTTTTTGGTCACGCATTGGCATTCAATCGATGAAGAGATTACCCATAGCTTTATAGAAAATATCATGTTCTATTATGGAACTTGTCACTTTTTCCATTTCAAAAAGAGTGTTTGCCAATGTCGCCCATGTCACACCACATCCTATTCATGACGTCATCATCTACAATAATATGACACATGGATAGCCTCCAAGTCATGGATGTTCTAGATTACAATATGCTTCACATACATTTGGGTTAGGCTTGCCTTGCCATATATCACTCTATAATGATTTAGGTGTTCAATGAAGAATAGTAACCACATAAGGCCCACATGTGGTAAGTTAGAGCGGATCTAAGATTAAGTCAAGTGTGGTTGGAAAGATAGGCTTTCGTGCTAGAATGTAGTGGTGATCTTCAACCCACATGTGGGACAACACAATAAACTATCTCACAAGATGATTTGTAGTCTAAGTTTTGAGCTCACTATGCTTAAATGGACACTTATATTCGAGTGGTATATGCCAAGGTATCTCTAAAAACGGACACCAAAAAGACGCATGTTACCGCATTGAGATTGGACCATGTGTTCAGAGTATTTACAAACATCATTTTAGGCCAAGTAGTTAGTACGATTAAGAGGGTCTATGAGATCATCAAAAGAGTAAGAAAATATTTTTCTTTCCTCGTTTGTAGCTCGTGAATCTAAACTCCAATTCTAAAACTTGAAATGACAATCCATGTGTACACAATTGTCAACTGGATGAGACGATACCTAGGGGCGATTGAACCAATTTTAAAAATGGAATTGGAAGTGAGCACAATAGGGTCACTTACTTATTCTTTGCATCTCGTTTACTCAAATTGTGTAAATTAAAATATTTTCTCAATACAACAAACACTTATTTTCATTTTCTAATATGTAATAACGGTATAATAGCACCTTTATAGGCAACATAGAGTTTTGATTGTCCACATTGTAGGCCACATCACATGGTAAATCATAGTGCGGTAATGACCATGTAGATTGTTTAATGTAGACTTTTGTAAGGTGGATTTACACTTGGGGTCCAATCTTGAGTCCAAAGTAAGGTCCACTAAGGGATATTTTAGAACTCCAAGTTTCTTGGGCCCATAATCTAAGGGCATGTTTAAATTATACCGTTTATGGTAATTAGTATCACATGCGTGATAGTGTCACTTACCATGTTTTGAGGCGTATCTTAGGCCATCAACAATTTCACCATTAGTGTCACATGATGACACTTGGCGTTCAAATGCGCTCATTGTCTTGGCATGAGTATGTTCAATAATGTCATGAGGTGTATGTATGCCTATGTTACACAATGATCTACAAGTTGACTAAAGTGTACACAAATGACACTTGGCATTAATATGCTCAAGAAAATCTTCCTCTTGCATACAAAAATATAAACACATGTGATTTTCCATTAGTATACTCCATAATCTCTTCCCCTTGGATATTTAAACGCATAACTATCATTTGAAGAGTTCCAATTTGTTGCTCTAAATGTCATAATGTAAATATTATTTCACTTAATTTTTTTTACAAATGATATCATGTTGACATTTAGCAGACGTGACACTTTGAGAACTCTAGGTATATAGTTTAGGTTGTTTGCCAATAGTAGTGTGCATGACACTAAACACCATAAACAATCTAGTAATCACGGACCACACCCGCCCTTTTTCAAAATCTCTCATTGATTGAGAAATGAGTGGTGACCCACTTCGTCTCACACAAAGCCACCAAAAATAAGAGTGAGCATGTCAGATAATGAACTAGGAAGTGATATGATTTGGAAATGGACAATGTTTACTGGGCACCTAGACCTTGCAGCACAAGAACTCAAATAGGTTGTCTCAACATAAAATGAATGTGACCATTGCATAAATAAGATAAGACAAGATAAGATAAAAACATGTTCTAGCAACAACAAACTATAGTACAATTTAATTTTCTTGAGTGAACATCAATATTTGTTGATTTTGATTTTCATAAACAACGTCGCATCCAAATTTCAGTGGACTTCACACTATATCACGTGATGAAGACCTACTCAAAACTGACTCAAGCTTTCTTATGGTCATGGCTTTGGACCACCAATCATGACCATAAGAATTCCTAAATCATTATTTCTCACGGCCCTTGGTCATGTGTGTATAATAAGCTTGGTGTAAATCAACCCAAACGTATATAACTAAAGCTTAGTCAAAACTTTGATTGAAAAAGGATTGACCTTTAAATATTTTAAGCACTCTCATTGATAAATTGGTCATGCTCTATTGGCAATAGGTCAACCTAGCTTATGCTTTTTACATAAACAATAGGTTCACAAAGTCCTTGAAATCTAGGTTGACTCACTTGAAGTTAGTGCTGTGGGTTTTGTATATATTATATTTTAGTACATAACACATGACAAGGACTTGAAGAAATTTGCTTCGAATCAATATTGGAGTTTCACATGTGTCCACACCCTTCAATAAATTGCAACATAAATTGCAACATGACTCGGGATCTTGGATGCATGGCATTCCCGATCACTTGAAGGTCAAACAATGGTAAGAAGTTCAAAAGTTTCTTTGAAAGTATTCAAAATTGGGATTTAGGAGGTTGACCATAGAGTCATGAGTCCCAAATAGGTAAATCAATTCAAATCTCAAACTAGGGTTCCTTCATACCAAGTGTCTTAAAGTTTTGGGGATTTTATGGAGTATTAGCCGCATGTTGGCTACACTAAGCACAATAAAGAATGTTGTGTGGCGTCTTATTCTAATCAACTTCAAATTCTATGTTGGCGATATGCTATATTTGTTTCCTTAAAGTTGGAGTCTTGTTGCAAGGGAGGAACTAATATGAGACATGTGTTCACAACATCATAGGTTGTGTACATGGGTGTTTCTCGTGGAGTTGGCATTGACTTGTTAAACACATTGTCGCATTGGTTGTTATGTCTTTCTTTTTTTCCAACTTCTAGTTGTGAGAGGGGAAAACATGCACACACACAAACACAAAAATGCAAAAACGCAAAGAACATCCACCTTCTAATTTTTGGTGATGTTGGCCTCAAGAAGCCCGGAAAAAACCATTGCTCTGTACCATGTTGGCAACTCCGATCCCTCCCTCTCTTACGAAAGGTGTGTTGTCCCTTCAACAATCATTGCCTTTGAATGGTTTCTAGATAAATAATTAACTAACCAATGTCGGGCAATCCGATGTGAATTTGAGCATGTTGGCCCTACCCTGTTCAAGAGCCCTCTTGGTGCAGGGTGGGGTTTACTGCTTACCTTGCGGTGGGTGGGCTCTTAGCTTCCTACTTACTTAGCTAGTTTTTCCCATCAAGTGGAGAAAAGCTTTCACATCGGGAATTGAACCGCCAACCACTCCATTTGAAAATGGGTACCTCTCCACTATCACCCGGTAGCTTAGGGTCATCTCGGACCAATGGTTAATTTGTAACATTTAGGTGAACATTCAAACCTGAAACTTGCATGGTACTTGGAAACACATTTTGAAAGGACATCTATGAACAACACTTCAACAAATCAAAAAGATATCCCTTGACCCCAAAAAAAACAAAAAAAAAAAAACAAGTTCAACTACCATGCATTTGTCATTAGAATATGCCTATTACCGTCTCAAGAGCATGCCAATGGAAGTAAGTAAACCAACAATATTATCCCTTCAAACCTAACGGACTTTACTTCACACTAAAAATATATGTTTGATTTAGTGCAGCTCACACGTCTCCTCACAAGCCCTTAGCACGTAAATGATTTTGCAGTCATTGGTTAATAAGCAACGATCAACCCATATATAGGTGAATGCACCCCCGTGTATCACAAATGTAATGCCAATGAAATATTGATATTTGGTGGATACCTTAAGGTGAGAAAACCTTCGTATGCTTGAGTTATTATCTAGGTCAATATCGTTCTAACCATCTTGATACCATGACGATTGGACATGTGTGTGAAGGTCCTTCAATGGCATATGTATCCACATGGGAATGAAAACAACATTGTTGTCATGTACCCATATCCTATTGATATTGAGACACATGAGACCTCATTATGAACACCTGAATGGTATAAAAAAAAGACAATACCGGTCCAACATTGTTATATATGGAGACCATTCTAATAACATGACACATCCGTTTAATGACATGCTAAATATCTATATTGTAATTTGAAGATATTGTGGCATCTACAAGAGAGGGATCCAACCATCAAATCAAGGATTGTAAATATGTTACAATTGCGGGTATTGTTGAGCCCCCCCCCCCCATGTTCCACACATAAAATTTAGCACGTGGTTTCTAAAACAAGGAGCCTAAATCTCATGTCTCCTCGACTCCGGGACATTCCCTATGAAGAGGAGATTCCAACCTCGTCCCCTAAATTGGCACTCTTCATTGAAACCGGAGGCCAATAACCTCTTTGTAACATGGTAAGAGCCACTTGGCTATTCATTCATCCATTCATCCATCCATCCATAACATCATTCATACATTCATCCATGGCATTATTCATCCATCCATCCCGGAAGTCGCTTGGTTGTTTGTCGGCCGCTTTACAGATGGACAAGAGGCCATGACCATGAAAATCTAAGGGCCCTAGGAATTCATCCAAAGGCCGTACCGTGGGGAATAGAAATCCAATTTTGCCATTGATGGGCCCTCAAAGCTTATGTAAAGTGAAATTGCATCATTTTGAGGGACCACAATATATTAAGGACAACCCAAAATAGTAGTAGACCGTATTCCAAGATCCTACCATGGTTAAGTAATATTAATAAGAGCCAATGTGAGTTTAATCACCTATTGCGGTCTGTAATTTTGCGTTAGAACCACCTCTTTTTGATAAGTATAACACGATATTCAGGTGGACCATGAAACATTATCACTTGGTGCCATGTAGGACGCTATGTATATTTTTCATCCATTCGAATTTCTTTGGTCCCTCAAGCCCTTAGGGTCTAGTGTAAAGTGAACTTGAACCGTCTTCGACTTCTTGACCAATTACATGATTTGTATATCAAGGGTCAAGGGTCCTCAAGCTCTAGTGTAAAGTGACCCTAAGTTGCTAGTATGTCAGTGCCCTTCAAGTGCATTGGACACCGATAATGCTATCCATGAGTATTCTTGAATCCAATACACACTATCACTATGATATGTATACATGGAATTAGAGCCACTTCACACATGAGACTGAGACCCCGTGACCATTACACTTCAAGCACTCTCATTGGTGGAAAAGGCAGAGCCAATCCAAGCTCATTGCACACTACGCTTGAGGGACCAACATAGTATGTGAATGGAAGATGGATGTAAAGTCTACGTGGCTTCCTACATGGCATCAAATGGATCATGTTTCATGGTCACTTGGATTATTTTCAAAAACCACCTCTTAAAGGTCGGCCTAACACAAAACCAAGAGACCATGGCACTCCGAATACTCACAACTGTTGGTTTATTCTATTTTATCACGTGTGAGGACCCGCACGAATAAAAATTCATTGAAACAACATTTGGTTGAGGGCCCGGTCACATGTGACATCACACTACACTTGAGGGCCCGTGACCACACCACATGATTTTGGAGGTGTGTTGGTACGGCCATTGCACACTTTCTTTTGGGCTCTCACAATTTCATGGTCACGGCTCTTGGCTCGTGTGTGAAGTGGCCCTTAGACTTAATTAGAGTGGTGATGTCCATGTCTCGTTTCATGACGACAAGCATCTCGTGCCATCTTTTTAACATATTGGGTTGTCACACTAGACTGGCAATTGGTCTCCCAAGATGGCTGAATTTAAATTAAATTTAAAAATTTAAAAAAACAACAGGGAGACAAGATACCCATAACATTATTCAGATCCATAACAATGTTACGTGGGACTGACAATATTCTAGAGAATATTCATATGTTTCCCCATATTCAGACCGAATGTGGAGAATATGTGAGAATATTTTGTGGAATATTGTCAGTCCCACGTAACATTGTTATGGATATGAATAATGTTACGCCGTTTGTTGTTTTTTGCTTTATTTTTTGGTTCGATTCTCTAGCTATAACAGTTCGGTTGACTGCTAGATGATCATCCTAACTTTGAAGAACTTTAATAAAATTTTGAGCTATTTTGAGTAGTTGTATGTAATGCCTAATTACCCACTTTCATCACAAATGATAGGTCATGTAGTTTGGCAGCCCAATTTGGTTGGGCCTAAAGTTGTCACCGAGTGGTTGCAAGATCATTGTGCATGTAAATGATGAATAACATTAGTTGCACAAAATCATTGTCGTATAGTGTGCTTATTTGAATGCACGGCTTCAATTGACATGACATTCATTGGCTAGCAATGATATTGTGACATACTCCCTTCTTCTATCGATCTTGTGTTTGATACCCAAACCCCACCCCCATGAGATGCATGGTTTTTGGTCATTCTCGCAACAACACATTCTTATGAATTGCAAAAATTCTTCCTTGTGTCCATGATTACCAAATGCTTGTATTCGAGTGCACTTTGAATCTCGTACTCCAAAATAATCTAATATAAATGAGCCCCTTACTGTTGATTTTAATATGAAGTCATTATGGTATGGAATCTGAACATATTTCAACATATTTTAGGGGTTATTGATTTGGCATATGTTTTGAGGACCCTATGATTACATCAAAATTGAATTGAAGCCTTTTGATAAGAAGGTATGTTAAGTATAAAAAAATCAACGTTTTTATATCCATAACCACATATTTATCTTGAGAAATGAAAACCTTTGAAAGTAGGACTAGAAATAACTTCGTCTCTTTAGTGCAAATTCTCCATTGCACTGATATAAATGATAACCTACTATCCTCCCAAATGTCGCCCTATAATCCATATGTAATATTATGGACATGCATCATAATACCATTAACCCTTAAAGGACGTGGGGTCTCCATGTACCACTTATATGAGCCTCACCAAGTCCATATCCCATTATTTATGTATTTATAGGTTTGGATCCTTATCGAACACGTTGTCTTATGTCAAGGGGAAAATAAAATGTACTCATCCTCAACATTTGATGTTCAAAAAATAGTGTATGCATTTGTATCCAAGGGCACCCGTGCTACATATTTGAACCTAAATCACTAAAGGCCACCCAACTTGGCAAGTTGCGCACCAAAAAGTGTATGTGAAGAATAGATCGATTATGGATAGGGTCACTTTAGACATAACTAGCTTCAAATGGAAGCATGTAGCTAAATACATCATTTTGTGCATGGACATGCCTAACATGGACCTCTTAGACACTTCAAAGGATAAATACTATTTGGTATACAAGTCATAAGCAGTGGACGGAGGAGATCAGGGGAGGAGGGTTTACATCTGTCAAATCCGACGGTCGAGAAAGCACATGCAACGTGGCCTCACCAGAAGCCAAAAGATGCTTTCATCGCCCAAAGACTTCTTCTCGATAATAATAATAATAATAATAACCTTTAAACTTGAGTTTCAATTTAATTAGTCAATTAATCAAAATGACCCACCTAACATGCTAATATGCTAAAATTATCGCTTAACCAAATAGTCTAGACAAGGTTAAATATAAAGAAGTGAAACTAGAAAGAATTATAATTCATTTGTTTATGGAAAGAAAATAGAATTGAAGTAAAATCATAAAAACAAAGGAAGAACAAGGTATACAAGGTCCCTAGGAAAAGGAACTATTGTGAGTGGCGAAGGATGGGGATAGGTTTTGTTGAAGGTGAGAGACGTCACCCTTGAAAAAACACTTCACTAATGCACCAAATTCTAAAAGATTCAACCTCGAGGGCTGCTTGGAATTATGCACTCCTAAACTCAACATGCTTCGTGATGTGGTTGCCATGCGTCACTCCCCATAGATGGTGTTGCTAAAATATTTAGGCATACCAATCCCATGTAAAGTAGATTACACTTCAGGGTCACTTCACACATGAGCCAAGAACCGTGATCTTGTAATGGTGAGGACCCTTGAATCATCTAAAGGCCGTATCATGGGTGTTGGTAATGATGTTTTATGTAGTGACGGGCCCTCAAGCATAGTGTGAAGTGAGAATGGACCATGTTGCGAGACCATTGCATATTTTGTTGGCGGAAAAAGAGGGGAGGATTTGGTTTAATATAAAATGTCTCAAACTATGTCAATTTGAGAGAATTACTTGGTGGTGTTTGTCTTTCCTGAAATTTATATTGGAATCTACCTTGCAATTTGTCCTGTTGGAAAAATATTAAAAAAATCATGGTCTCCCGGAATTTGCGTCAGGCAGGCCCACCTCTTGGACAGTCTTCGCCCTTTCGACCAATGAGAGCTCTTAGATTGCAATGGTCACGGGTCTTCATACTTGTGTGTGAAGTGGCCCTTATGTAAGGGACACGGTTCTCTAGTTACTTTTCTTAATCGAACACCATATCACACATGCTTAAAAGAGATTGGGCTATTTATTGCTTTTGTATTATCTACTTCACACTCAATAATGAACACGATTGAGAGGACTTATGTATTCAATTAAGGAATCAACTAATATGCACTTCTGATAACCGGAACTGAATAAGGGAATGTCTAAATTTTATGCTCCATCATAGATTTGCTAATAAAACACAAGTTTCTTTGTGTAAACATGATATGTAGAAGTTGTAGAACTTGAAAAACAAACCAAATAACACCCACATACCTTAAATGCATAAATAATTGGCCTATTATTCTTGATGGAACGGCATTGGATTCCTCACGTAGAGGCCACATATGCTCAAAAACGCCGGTTTCAAGTTAAAAACATTTTGGCCTTGACATGTGCTTAACCTTTAAGAGCTTGGTTTCAAGGTTGGTCCGTCTTGTACTGAATAGAATCATCTACTTTCAGGTGGAGGCCACACACACTTAAAACTAGAGGTTTTCATAAAAAAATTGGCTCTAACCGTAGAGGCGAAACTAGGTGTTTTGAAACTTGCAGTCACACTACATGTGCAAATGAGCCACCATTTTCGTTAGTGTAATGGCATATGGCAGGTTAAAGGGCCGCAAGGTCCCACACACCTTAAAGTTGATCAATATACAAATTGACCAAAATATCAAATATGTAAAACATGATGGTGTGTTCTCATTGGCTCCCAAAATCAAGGGTTGTGTCTCCCCCCCCCAACCGTTTTTCAAGAACTGGCAGTTTGGAGGGGAGAAAACCCTCCATTTATGGTTGTTGGTTCACTAGGGGATAACCTCCAATTCATATCCACTAAAAGAAGGATGGTGGTTGCCACCACCAAAATCATTTGTTCCCGGCCTTATGTGGGCTCCCCTTCGATTCCGATCCAAGACAATAGATTTGTAAGGCTTGAAACCTCCATTTCCAATTTGAAATTAAAAACAAACGTTTCTAGCCAATAAAAGAGGGGCCGACTTTGAAACTAAGCTCCTCGCGAGGAAGCCACACATGGTCATAAATGTCAGTTTCCAAACAAAATTTGGTGGGTCAAGGTAAAATAATTTTGGCCTTCACATGTGCCAAATCTTGAGAGCTTGGTTTCAAGGTTGGTCCCTCTTTTATTAGTTAGAAGCATTTGTTTTGAACTCCGCTCGGAAGTGAAAGTTTTCAACCTTACAAAAGTACCATCTTAAATCTCAGTTGAAAATGGACAATTCTACCCAATAAAAACAAGGTTCAATCTTGAAACCAAATCTTTAAATAACATTCAGTTGAGGGCCCCAATCTCATATGACTTCACACTACACTTGAGGGTCCGTGACCACCCTACATGATTTGAGAGGTGTGTTGGGACGGCCTTTGGACACTTTCTTTTGGGCTCTCACAATTGCATGGTCATGGCTCTTGGCTCGTGCGTGAAGTGGCCTTAAGGGAGACCTTTATATAGAGGCTTACCAATATCACTTATATATGGAAAAAGTGAAGGTTCCTTGCAAAAAGGCTCCCCCTAATTTCCCTCCACCTTGTCCCCTAGAGTGGCCCACCACTGCTACCTCAGCCGACAAGGTGGGCCCCGCCTCTCATGCAGGGAAGGTGTGGCTCCATACTCCCGGGTCACCAATCACGGGTGGTGGGCCACCCCAACTTGTGGGGGGTAATCCTGTTCAACACGTGCCCCGAAAGATCGCGGGTCCCGGGCCAAGTGGCGGGTCCCACTGGAGAAGAGTTGTCTTCTTTGTGGGATAACTTTTTAATAAGAAAACCTCCATCAACCCCTAACTTCCCCAAGGCTATGGAAGGGTTATTTGGAGTGCATTTCACTCAATGTTGGGTATAAAATTTCCATGGGACAAGTTCGGAGGTTGAAATGGGATAATGTGACTCCCTCTCTTATATCCCCAAACCCTAGGGAACGGATGTTCTCGGTTTTATTCTCACTCCTTGTTGTCACGTTTCCTTCTCATAAATCACGGATATTGACATTAAAATGCACCACCAACGAATCCAAACCACACATTTGCACATGTTACATTGTTGTCACTGTAATTACTATCATTTGTGTCATTCCATAATGTCATGTGCTACACTGGTTCTCTTTTATCACGCATCCATGTGTTAACACTATAGAACTCCTTGATGCCATGTGCACCTTGGTTGCCAGAGAGAGAAGAAACATTGACCTTAGTGGAATCAACACCTTGGTTGCCACAAGTGTGATACTACGGAGCTCATAGTGTATTATGAGGGAAACAATGAGCATGAAGAATCCTTTGGTGCATAACATTACTAAGCAGTTGTGGACCATAGGAATATAACCATGAGATGTTGGGAGCTTAGTTTGAATTTGAGTCTCCTTGCAAGGGTTTGTACATCCCATGGTTATATTCTCACGGCCCACAAAACAAACATACACTATTATATGATAATGTTATGTGACAATGATGAAGATGTTCTTGAATTTTTGTAATTAGATTTCCAATTTTTACAAGGGAAGAGGGAAACGTGACCGCCTCCAAGCCTACATCACAAGTATGAGGGAGGGATGTAACCCTAATGTAATTGATATTTAGTGTAACTATATCATTATCTCATTAATATTATATATTAATAATGTTTTAGTATATTTTACTTTATTATTCTCTTACGTTAGTGTTACTTAATAGGTACTCCCTTGGGGATAGCCCAAGGTGTTGTCACACGTAACTTAAACATAAATATGGGAATGAATTGGGGTTGAAATGGTCCCTTGGTAGGTTGTATTGAGAAAGTCTTGGAGGGTTTCTTTGAGTTTAAGACACTAACAATTTTAAATTATTTATAATTGAGAGTCTCTTCATTTTCTTTGCTATCTTTGTGCACATGCATCTTCTTCCTCTTCTCATCATTTTTGCACTCAAATTTTTTTAAGGAAGCTCAAGAAAATAACTCAATTTTTTTCTCAAAGTTTTGTTGCTATGGAATAAAGCAAAATGACTTCCCTCCCTAGTTTTTTTTAGGTCACTAACACACGTGTTGGAAGTGGAAAGTATGAGATTCATCCAATAAACTTGAGTTTGTCCCCAATTATGATTACTTTATGGTTTCCTATATTTATGCATGAGCTTTAAAATAACAACAAATTCATTGTTGGTAGGACTCACTAGGACTCATATTGGCCAATATCTATCAATGTTGTGCCTCTCATGATAGGGATAATATTCAATTTGTGCCCCCCCCCCCAAAAAAAAAAACGTAATAGGGATAATCATTATCCCATATGAAAGTGGGTGTTACACTTAGAAGTTAGAATCCACACATGGGGAGATTTTAGAAATTGGTTCAAAAGGGTCACGGAAGCTATACTATTTAGTCTTATTAGTGTGCGTGGAAAGTTAGTGTGGAAATAATCAACACAACCCACTCTATTGTCTAGTCGGGTGGAAATAAGTTGTGTGCAAGACCTCGAGACTTTCCCTCGACTTCTTTTTTTGAGACTTCTGGCCAACACCTTACATAAAATCATATAGTTGCCTTAAATGAAAAATATATCATTAAATCAAATTTCCTAAGGAAAACATCAATTTACTAGAAAATTGTTTTATTTTATTTTAAAATTTGAACTAGAGACTTTGCTTGAGTTGAAAATAAATGTGACCCACATTAATTCTCGTCGTGAGAATTAGTGTGGGCTCTAGAGAATTATTGTGACCAACACCAATAAGACTATTTGATGCACACACATACATGTGTTGTGGTTGTCACATTCAACCTCTTTGGTTAGCTCTTTCCTCTTCTCTCTCTTTCTTGCTTTTATAACAATTCACAAATACCATTTGTGTTTTATAATATTCCTCAATAATAAGTCTTCAATACGTTAGGGCAAAAGTGCCATCTTCGTATTAAGGATCTTGATCAACAAACTCAACACTAATTTATTCCTTGTATATTGTCAAGAAGTATTTCCTAAACTAGTGAGTGGTATAGTGACAACATAGTGTTTTCTTTTTAAATAGATTTCTTGTGTGAAAAGGGCTCCATGATCATGATAGGAAAAGTAAAAAAAAACTCTTTTAGATTTTATGAAATAATACTTGTAGACCGATTGAGCACACGGCTTGTAAGTTTATAAAGGTGTCACAAAATCTATCAAGAAAAACAATCGAGTTCTTTTTATATCATACTTGGCTTTCTTATGGTGTGGGGAGCACGGAGTCCAACTACACGTTGTCGGTTGTTCCCAGCTCACACAACTCTCGCATCTTGCAAGCACGGATACGGGACGTTATTTTGTATTATAAAGGTGGTGATATATATATACTAAGGGTTGGTGTCCATGTAGGCCGCTCACCCACTAGATTCTAGTGGAAATGCATATTCCACAAAGCGGAATCTGGTGGGCGAGCGGCCTGCTACATAGAAACTAACCCTAAAATGCTTTTTGCCTCACCCTACTAATCGAGCATATTGTTCACCTTTTTACAAACAAGTCTTTAGTCTTTGTTTAACCCATCTAAGGTACATGGGTGTTATTTGGTTCCGTTTCTTAATTAGACCCATGTATTTGATTGGCATGTGATCCAGTGAGGATCAAAGAGCAAACACCAGAAAGACACGTGTTTGAAAGAGATTGGACTACATCTTCAAATATTATTAACTACCCTATACTCAATAGCGAACACAGTTGGGAGGACTTGTGTATTTAATTAAGAAGTCAACAGATGTGCACTTTCAAATACCATAACTAAACCAGGGGAGGTCCAATTTTCAATCCGATTTCTTTTTATGCTTCATTGTAGATCTGCTAATGCAACACAAGTTTTGTTGTGTAACTCTAATTGGTAGAAGTTGGAGAACATGGAAAATGAACTGAATGGCACCCACATACCTTACCATCACACGAGCACTACACACAACCCTCGCTTCACCATCTCTTTTCATCCTTTGAAATTAATCACCTCTACATAGGCCACCTTCACACTATGGCTCTTGTTGAGAGCTTGAGCTTGCAATTTTGAGGCGTTTGATGCTTGAGTGTGACAAGCTTTTGTCCGAGACTCAAACTATTGAGGGTTTGTTCGATCTTCAAGCTCTTGACGATTTGATTGAGTGTTTAAATTGGCCTTGCCACAATTGTGAGATATCAAAGACGGAATGGTATTAAACAAAGAAGAATTCACGACAAGCCAAAGCATGCTTGTAGACCCATTTGCTTGGGAAGGTTAACATGAGAGCTTGAACTCTCAACATTCCTAGGTGACACCAACAAGACATTGTGAGATATAGACCAAAAGTTTGTCAAAATGTACCAAGAATTTGTCATATGCATTCCACATCACGAGAGCCATGAAAGTGTCATCTAAGTAGTGTAGGTGTACATAATGTTACTCGAATGGTGGGCTCAAATTCTCTCACTAAGGGCCGGTTTACACTACGGTGGAGAAGTCCACCGGTCATGAAAAAAGGGCGTTTCTCAATTGTGATTGGTCGAAAATGCAACTCTTGACCGATGGGTGTTTACACTAGGTGAAGAAAACAATGGTGGTGAACTTTTCTCATGGATGATAAAATGACATGGCCGCCTACATGGCGGCACTTTTTGGAGTTGAACATTCCTCCTCCGAATTAAAGAGAATATTTTATTGCCTTTAATTCTTCTCCGGCACATCCACCATTTGCCTTATATAACCATGTCTTGGCCAAGCATTCTTGACCGACCAGAGGCCTTCTCCACCGTAGTGTAAACCGGCCCTAAGTACACCCCATGCACAAGGCTCCCATAATGGGCTTACCTACTCCGCCATGTTAAGTTTGATAATAAACAAAATAAGTGAGGAGGATGTATAATAGGCTAGATGTTTGTACATTCTAAACTCTGTAATATCACCTGCATAATGTCACACACTCTCTAATATCTTAAAATCCTAGGGAACAGATCTTCGTAGTTCAAATCTCACTCCTTATTGTCACATTTCTCTCCCTTATATCACGATATTTGTCATTAATGCAAACCACCAAAGAAGTCAACCTATACCCTCGCATTGTGCCCATGTGTCAACATGTGGAGTGTCACCTTTTTATTCTTATTCTTCTTCTTCTTATGCCAGTTGTTGAATGTTGGTGCATGCGTCCACCACATCGCCCAGGAAGACCAAGTGGAGTGGACCACACTAACGTAGGTGACGGGAGAACGGATTCAAATTGTCCTCACATCTCCATTGTGTTATTCCATAACATCACATGTTGCACTAATTCTATAGCATCACGCATCCATGTTAACACTAAAAAACTCTGTAACATCACGTGCACTTTGGTTGCCACAAGGTGTGATACTACGGAGTTTAGAGTGTATATCATACCAAAAACATGTGACTTGTGACCAACCACCGGGGGCTTTGATGTTGTTTGTTGTTGCTTCATGATGGGTATATATGGACACCAATGACTTGTTGTCCAACCCTAGAATAATAAAGGAACGATCCTTCACGAATCGCCTGCCCCCCAACACCACGATACTTGTCGAGTCATAGATTTATAATAAAATATTGGAACTCTCGAGTCGAAAGCTCGAGCGTAAAGTAGACTTGATGGAACCAACATGCATAAGATGCTCCTTGCTTCAACCCCTCCCTCTATAAAGAGTTGTAAAAGGGGACTCCTCCTCCTCCTCCTCATCATGATTATTATTATTAGTAGTAGTAGTATTCCCATCACATGTCGTCCTATGATGTCACATGCTCAAGATGTGACATGGCACGACAATAATAGGTGAAATGAGCAAGTGAGCATGAACCCCATGGGGAGTAATAACTAGTGAGGTAAACTTAGCCTACACGGTGTTGAAGGGGCCCTCCCAACCAATCCAAAAAGCATGCTCCGTGCTTCCCTACTAGCTTCATATCGTAACAACAACAACAACAACAACAAACATCATCATCTTCTCAATCAATTATTTTGTGTTCAAGGACACACGTGATGATCATCTACCGTACCCACCGTGAACTTGGAAACCCATCACACGTGCTATGAAACCCTTTTCGATTGGGTGATACGATTTATACGGTAGAGGGCTCTCGCTCACGATTCCAACAAAGGTTCTTTAAAAACCGGTTCCGAAGGTGATGCCACGTGTCATCCTCACATTGGCCAAGACACGTTTGTAATCCAACGTGGAAACCACATTCCCGAAATAGTGAAGGTGAACTAGAGCGCCCTCACGGTACCCTTGTAGGGCATCGTGTTGAATATATTTGTCTACTTGTAAATATCACGATCGTGAGCTCCATCGTATTCAATGTGATGGGAAAAGTAGGTTAAAAAGGCGCGGATTTGGGTTCCTTGAAAAGGGCACTGATTGTACTCCCGATTATGTCGCCCGGTTATTGGAAACAAGTGGACTTATGTTGCTGTGAATGTGAGTCGGGAGAGAATCTTGCCTTTGAAAGTCTACGGTGATTCCAAAACTTGGAAATAAATTATGATTTGTTTTGGTTACATGTTGTGATATCAATTTCTAGACTCGTGAGAAATCACTCAAATATCACACTTGTACTACGCTTTTGTGAAATTGCTTATAGGTAATGGAAATGGGTTTGTCTACCTTGTATGGATCCTAGCGTGAGAGGAGTTTTGCTTCGTTTAATTTTTCAAGTCACTATAGGAATTGTGGCTCCTTATCATTGGTTCTTTTTCACCAAACAATTATGAATTCTATGAATATGGTGTGCAAATATGTTATTATTGTAGTAGATCATAAAACCATTAAGTGGAAGAGAACTAATGGTAAGGAAACGCGATTCCCATGGTGAACGGGGTCCAACAAGAAAAACAAAAGCCATGTACATTGAGCACTATAGCTATGTATGTTTATTAGACACTCATCTCTTCCATGAAAAAAAAGCCACACTAATTATGATATTTATTGTCACTTACTATTTGGAATCATGCAATGCTATATCTATGTAATGTATATCTCATTTTTATATATTTTTATGAACGAATGTTAAATTGGTAATGTGGACATTATAGAACATTAGCAACTTTACTTGGTAACATCAATAGAAAAAATAATATGGCACTGTGTAAATCCAATTAGTATGTGACACTTAAATATCATATTTAGTGTACCATTTTGCATCCTAACAATGATGACTCGATTGGCAGTGGCATTGTGAACCTTTTGAGAGGCCTTAGGGTGGGTTTACACTAGGATTCAAGACCATAAAAACTCCAAAATCAAACGATCATGTTAGTTGAGGGCAAAATCTTAATCCAAATGACTTTATATCAGGGTCAAGTCCAAATCAGTCACAAATGAAGTGCTGCTAATGTGACACCAATTTCCAACTAAAATTTGTCAATTAGGGTATTCAACTCAAGAAATACTTCTCTTAAGGTGAGTTGACCTACTTCAAATGATTATCTTAAATGCACACCTACATTTGAGTGGAGAAGCATTAGGTGTGAATCTAAGAACATGTGTTTGAAAGATATTGGACTACGTGTTCAAAATTTGCTAAAACCATTTTAGACTTGGAGGGTCTGACCTATGTGACCAATCTACTACCTACAAGAAGTCATATCAATTCAAGGGGAGCTCAAAATTTCAATCTGATCGAACTCGGCTTCTCCATCCACATTCACACACCTACCAAAATTTGGCACTCATGAACTAGAGTTGTATCTGGTAACGAACAAAACAAATAAACCATTTAACACTTGTCTACCTTAGTTCGAGAAACCAACCTTCCAAAATATGGATTCAATCGTGAGTTAAAAACCAAGATCCGATAAGAGGTGTTCATGAATTATCATGACCAGTATAGGGATGACGGGCTCACATTCACACCCATAACATTCAAAGTGCACTAACTGCACTAGCTGCGACATCCCATGGTTATATTCTCGGGGTCCACGTGAACAAACACACACAACTTAATAATGTTATGCCGGTGTAACGTCACCAAAGTTTCTTTTCTTTTCTTTTCTTCTATTTTGGACCCAAGTATCCCGGATAGCATATTAACCCCACCATAAGCGTGAGAGGCTGCCCTAAATTTGAAGCACTGGCACTATATTAAACCACATTATGCGATTCACAATGTGCATGTGCCTCGTGGCCAATCGCTCAGCGCCAAGTGTCATGCAGCTCAATCAGTTGGAATAATACACTGACGGGCCCTAGCCTTCGCGGCCCATTGATAACTTTAAAGCTTATCATGGAACAATCTTACATGATAAGCATTAGGTGGAGACCCTCACCGATGTTGGTATATATGGTACCGTCTTTTCTATATATACCATTTCGGTTACCAATTCTAGGGTTTATCGATAACGGTGATACACTCTAAACTCCGTAGTATCACACCTATGGCAACCAAAGTGCATGTGATATTACAGAGTTTTGTAGTGTTAATATGGATGTGTGATACTATAGAATCAGTGTAGCATGCGACACTATGGAATAACATAAAGTGCAACATTTTAATGGTGTGGTGTGGTCCACTCCACTTGGCTTTCCCGGGTGATGTGGCATATGCATGCACCAACATTCAACAAGTGGCATAAGAGGAAGATGAAACATTACAAGAAGGAGTGAGATTTGAACTACGAACATCTGTTCCCTAAGGTCTTGGGATATTAGAGAGTGCGTGGCATCATGGAGGTTGATATTATAGAGTTTAGGGTGTAGTACCATGCCCACCCCTAGGGCTACTCGTTGGTCCCGGATATTAGGAGGAGCCCCTCTCTATAGGGAAGCGCATCTCTTTCCGAAATTGTTGTTGCCAGTTTGGATTCAAGGTAGAAAAGTGGAAAATGGTGAATGACCGATGCTGGTGTAGTAGAATAGAAGTAGTAGTTTTTTTTTTTTTGGTTTTTTTGGTTTGTTTTTGGGGTGTGTGTGTGTGTGTGTGGACCCACAACGGGCAATTGGAAACGTGGTGGCTTGAAGAGGATGCAATGATTGATCAAATTGGTATTTGTTTTTACATCACTTGGGATCACTTTTGGGTGCCATTGAGTTAACCCTTTTTGTGTGTATTCGTATGCAAAGTAGGATATTTCGATGCTCATATTAAGGAGGCTCTACTGTACAAGCAAGGGGTTTGACTTACTTGCCTCTTTGGGAAAATGTCAATAATTATTTACAAGGAATGAAATTACGAAACAACTTGCAATCCTCGTCATTTACTCTACCCTTGCACAAAGTTCAATCCCATCATTATGACCAAATCATCTTGTGTTCATCACTTTATGTATTTCTACCTTAACGTGTTGTAGCCTTCCCGATTGCATACAAGACAAGAACTCCTATCAAGATGGAAACCCTCCCACTGGCGTGGGCCAGTTGCTAGTCCTAGTGTGGGCATGGTATAAGTTAAGCATGAAAATATATACGGTATAGAGGAACGGACTCCCATTCACATCAGTGTATGAACCAAACCCTGACATTACTTTTATATTATTTATTTACGCACACAACGACTATCCTAGCTAGTGGGTGTGACCATTTGGAGTTACGATGATGTGCTATAACTATTCAATGAGGATGTCATATGTTACGAAGCAAAGTCATTTATGTTGTTCTGCTATGTCTCAACAACCGAATGAACTTTCGTTAGTAAAAAATTGAACTCCCGAGTATGACGTTATTGCACTGTGTAACTCCCAATAGTAATGGGATAATCAGTGTAGTCGGGGTTTATGGTCTCCTGGCGTGGGCCCTCAGCGCCCTCATTAATTTACGCCTCCTGCCCGCACTAATGGCGCCTCGCCCCAGGATCCGGGCCCCACCACCCGTCCCGTCCGCCACCCTTCACGCCGCGGGTGTTGGAACCGGAGCCCAACCGGACCCGTGATAGCCGTGCCTCGCCGTGACGCGACCGGCCGGGCGCTGCCGCCGCCGTGGCGACGCTGTCGCTGCCACTGGCCGCCACCCTGCCCCCTCTCTCTCTCTCGCTGCTGCTGCTGCTGCTGCTTCTGCTTCTTCTTCTTCTTCTTCTTCTTCTTCTTCTGCGATTCGCTTCCGTCGCAGACGCAACCCGACACTCCACTGTTGGCTTGCATCACCCCCTGCACCGGAACGTCATGTTGATGCACCCCGTTTTTATCCACTGCTACCCCTGCCGCAGATAGGAACAAAGAGAAGAGAAACAGAAACAGAAACAGAAGAGAGACATAGATAGAGATTGGGAGGGCAGAAGATTCGGACAACATCGATGACACAGTGTAGATCGTGCTGTAAGTACATGTGGGGTCTGAGGAGTGATGAGAGTCTGGAGGCTGGAGGTCATTCAGCGTGCCACAAGTTAACCTTTCTTTACATGTGAGCTTGGTGATTACTGCTCACTCCAAAAGCCTCGAGGTTTTTGTCTTTCTTTTGTCTCCTTCCCTGTCTTGTGGAACAGTCTTGGGGTGCCGTGCATTGGGTTTTGTGAGGAGCTGAGTGGCGGAGGTTGGTGATCTGGGTGAGGCAATTTGGTTGGAGAAATTTGGGTGGTTGGATTTTGAAGTGTTGGGATCATTAGGGCGGCCATCATGGTGCACAGTCGCAGCAGTAGGTACTAGGTTGGGTATGGTGTGTGGGTTAGTTTCCTTTTTGGATTCCTTTGGGACGTGTTGGTGATGCATGGTTGCAAGTAGAGTGAGGTAGGCGTAAACCTGCTTGAATTGGACTTTGACACTGGATTGCGGCTTCGAATCCTTGTTCTGGGAGGTTACATAATGATGCGGATGGATGGGGCTGGACATCTAGGGTGCCTTGCGAGATTCTTTAAGGAATTCAATTTGAAGTCTCGGGTATCAATCCGAGGATAACGACTGTGAAGAAGAAGAAGAAGAAGACCTATAGTGGGGATCCTTGAGCATGCATTCTTACTTTGCGTAGCTTCTTCTCTCCTATTTCTCTTCATTCTCGTAGTTGACATACTTGGGTTCCCTTGCCATTGAATTCGACGAGGGTTCGACCCTTCTGAGGAAGCAAGCAACAGCAGGTTTACGAGGAAGGGAATGTGGGTGGAACTGCTGGAATTTCCTTCTGCTTGTCTGCGTTGCGATTCTATCAATCCTCATTTCTATCCCTTCCATGCCTTCTTCTTCGTCCCATATTTCAAGAACTGGAGACCTACCCAGTCCAGTTGCCTTTGGGTTAGTATTACAGGTAGTTGTATCCTCTGCAGACAGGAATAACAGAATAGCGGAATAGGTGATTCTTATGGGTAGGCAAACAGGCACATGATTATGCACTTGGGTATTGTTTTATGCGTTTAGCATACGGAACATAGCGGTTCCAGGATTCTTTTTATCCTCATCTCCTCCCTTGCACTCTTTATGTTCAGTCTTCCTCCTTCATTCCACATTTCAAGAACTGGACACCTTCGGGGTAGGATTGCAGGCAGCTTCAGTTCGGTGCGGCGGCTCTCATTTTAGTAGAAGTTTGCATACTCTGCAAACGGGACTAGCAAAATAGAGGAAATAGGTGAATCTTATGGGTAGGTAAACAGGCACAAGATGATGCACTGAGGTACGGTTTTGTGCGTCTAGCATACGGAACATAAGGGTTCCAGAATCCTCATTTGCCCTCCCATGCACCCATGCGTTCAGTCTTTCTTCTTCATTCCACATGTCAAAAAACTGGACAGCTTTCGGGGTAGGATTGCAGGCAGCCTTCATTTTACTAGCAGTTTGCGTACTCTGCAAACAGGAATAGCAGAATAGAGGAAATAGGCGAATCTTATGGGTAGGCAAACAGGCACAAGATGATGCACCTAGGTACGGTTTTGTGCGTTTAGCATAAGGAACATAGGGGTTCCAGAATCCTATCTACCCTCATTTGCCCTCCCATGCACTCATGCGTTCAGTCTTTCTTCTTCATTCCACATTTCAAGAACTGCACACCTTTCGGGGTAGGATCACAGGCAGCCTCAGTTGGATGCTTTGCAAACAGGAACAGCAGAATAGGTGAATCTTACGTGTAGGCAAATAAACAGGCACATGATGATGCACTTAGGTATGGTATTTTAGCATTTAGCATTCGAACAACGTAGGGGTTCAACATCAACAACACATTGCTGGAACCATCGTTCATGAATCTCGCAGACTTCTTTTCTCCTCCATCTCTGGACCAAGGAGCTCCACACGACCACCGCAACCTGTTGAGCATGCCCCCTCGCTTTGCGAAGGACGCTTTGGCGCCCTTCGACACCACGGATCTGATGGCGCCCGCGATGCTCGATAGCCGATTCGACAGGTCTGGTCGACCTTTATACGTTCCCAACACCACCACTACCACCACCACCAATATTCAGTTGGAGAGGATCGAGTGTAGGGAGAAGAGTAACCGAGGGGTAAGGCCCTCGGATGTCACCTTCTATGTTGGCCGCAACAGGGCACCATACACACTTGCTGCAGACTCATTGAAGCATTCAACCTATTTTGCTTCCCTCATCAGCAGCGAGAAGCTGCAACAGCAGAATCAGCGTCACTTTCTGGAGCCCATTGTGTTGGACTGCGAGGAAACCATCTTCCAACACATGGTACTCATCCTCCGCTATGGCAGCTTCGAAGCCTTACCCAAGATGTCGGAGAGTGAGCTTTTTCGACTGAAGAGGGAGCTTGAATGCTACGGTATTGATGTGCCTGAGCCCATTCGCAAATCTTCTTCTCCTCCTTCCGCCCCCTCCACACCCTCTCATAGATCAAATTTCTACCCTTACTCCTCAAATCCTCAAACACCAACACATGCTTCGCAGCAGCAGCATCAACATCATCAACAGCTTCGCCCAATTCATCATCCAACCACCATGGCTGACTACCCTGACCTTCCTGAGGAGCTTAGGGATGCGTCTATGTTGGTGCTGGTGGCTCGAGTGGATGAGGATGACAAGGGTAGGTGCGAATGCACGGCCAAGGATCAACATACATACTGGGCACTCAGTTTCCACCATAGGCACACATTCTGCACTGGATGTGGGAAATGCCCATCCACCATGACCCCCAGGTTCCAGGCTGAGATGTACATGGCGGCCGCTATGTACTACTCCAGTGAGACGGTCACAAACAAGCAGAGATGGTCAGTGGGCTGCGACTCAACCTGTTCGTTGAAATTGCTGCATGCGAAGCCTTGCTGTGTGTGTCCCTGTGTCAGCAGTGGTAGCGACAAATCTTGTTGTGGTGGGGGGAGCTGCAACAGTTCCAATTCCTCTTCTGGAGTTGTTGGTTCTGGAAAGTCATCGAATGTGTGGGCGGTGAGCACTTACCACTCTCATGCTTTCTGCACACAGTGTGGACAGGCTGCAGACGACCGAACACTCATTTGCATCCTTCTGACTCTTCGATATGGTGGAATCTCGAAGCAGTCAAAACTGCGGCGGGATCGCACAATTTCAAGCTCCTCTGAAGGAATGATAGCTCAGGAATCCAGAAGCAGCAGCCGTGTTTTGGAGCCTTCACGCCATTCAAGAGGGAACAGGTCATTGTGAGGAAGAAACACCATCGATGCTAGCTAATTAAAATCGATGACGCTCGGTGTTTGAAAAAGGTTTGGCCTCGAAGAGGCTGCACTTCTTCTTCATGGCCGGACAGAGTGTTTCTCTTTCATCAGATTGAACTCTGTTTTGGAGCATTCATTCATACTGGGCAATGGGTTTCTGTTTTAATTCGATTTCAGCCTTGCAGTAGAGAGCTGATGATGGTGTGCCCTGGATGGATCCATGAATCTTTCTTCATGGGTGGTCAAATTCAATACTCTTAGATGGATTAGAAGAATTACTGGGAAGTGCACAGCACACTCCCATCATCGAAAATTTACTAGTGCAAGTATCTGCACAATTTTAGCCTCTGCACCGAGCAAATGGCTCAAGAGTGAGGAGTTGTACCATAGGGAAAAGGGGAACTGGCCTGAAGGAGTTCAACGATCAATTTTGTCTTCCCATCATAGAAGCTTTATAACCTGGCTGGATTCCTCATCTCAGGTCTTACTGTGTAACAATGCTGTCTGCCTACTCCATGAATTTTGTGTGATTCATGTCTCGCTTCAAAGTTCGATGCACATTAGCGTCATCTCAGGTGGATGTTTGTTTGAAATGAGATGAAATCAGGTACGGGTGCATGAACTCCCGCTTGAAAGAGGTAAGATTTTGTTGTGGTGCATACTTGTGTGGCTAATGTGTACTTTTAAATCTTATAGAATCATCCTCTTCTGGATGTTTCAGGAACTATGTTGCCCTTCTGAAAAGTCTCGAAGCTGTGGCATGTGCAGGTCATTATTACCTCTTTACAAAACATCTTGTGATTCATTTGTCTCTTTGATCTATGCTACATCATCTCAGGTGGATGCTGGAGTGTGGAAATACCTATCTTGTTCTTATTACTGATAAGACTGCATGCATTTAGTGGCCATTGGAACTTCTGTTTGCTTAATCTAATGTCCATATTCAGACAATGAAGCCATTCTCCTACGAGATGTTTGTTTGACATGAAGTTGAAACCATTATGGTGTCTGCGCAAACTCGCACTGTATAGATTCTTATGGTGCAAAATCGTGTGGGTAATGTGTGCTTCATCTTATGTCATCATCTTCTTTGGGATGCACTGCATTGCCCTTTCAAAAGTCTCAAAACCGTGGCATGTGCAGGTCAAAAGGGTGTGCAAGCCTTTTTTGTTCTCTTGCACACTCGTCTCTGTACCTGCAATTCAAGTCTGCACACACTTGCCCAGAAAACCTTTGCTGAAGCATATTTATCATTGATAGATTGAGAATCGGAGGCACTTGAATTGACAATATTGTATAATAACATACCAAGCTTGCTGCCAAAAACAAAATGTGGACACTCAATCTTGTGCAAATGGAAGAAGCTCCTCTGCATTCAATTATCTTATCGCCTTTGTTCCATATGTTGAGAACACTCAAAAGGCTCCTCTTCAACTGTCCAAGTTAGAAGTGTCCAATTCTGACATCTATTTTTCGCCCCAAAGTGGGCAACTCAAAAATCAATGAACAGGGAGAACTGACCGCCAGTTACAGATGAACTGGTTGAAGTTCAAGACTTCAGGAAAATTACTGATCATTTTAGAGGAATCTATAGAATATGCCTCAAACTAATAAAGAAAAACAGAAAGATTACAAAAAGTAACCAGCTGGACTTGGAAACATTAGGGTTTTGACCGAATATGCCCAAAAATCTCTCCAAACACTCCACAAAATGAATACTAATGGTATGATTCTAAACATAAAAAATTACATACCAAATGTTGACCTTTACCCACAACCTGCCTCGGTTGAGCCTAGATGCCCACCTCTTTGAGCTGGGCCCCTATCGCTATTACCAAGGTAAAGGGGTCTAGTAAAAACATGGCCCTCATAGGTTTGTGGTTTATTCATCTCAAGTGGGGTCCCTCCAGACTAATTTGGGGCTTCTTATGCTAATTGGGGTCAAATTTTCCTAGAAAAGAAATCTACATGCTATAATAGCAATGCCTGCATTTTCATCTCAACATAATAATGGTAGGGGCCCAACTCAAAGAGGTGGGCATCTAGTCATGGCTAGTGGCGCTACAAAATAATGCCTAAAATGAACATGGTTGAACATGAAAACCTATGGTTACTTTTGGAAACGCCTATGATGACCACTTTGAAAAGTCCAAGTTCACTCAAATGATGTCCAAAAACTACATGCTAAGATGTGTTGAACTTCTCTCTCTATCATCAAGAACCAACAAAATTAAGTTAATCTACTACTACTACTACTACTACTAATAATAATTTATGAGATGCTTTGAAAGATGATGATAAGTGTAGTTACCATATAGCACAAGGATTGCCTACTAAGGTAGATGGGTCTTAAGTGACTCGTTTTCTTATTCAAACGATCATGTATGTGATTCAGTGAGGATCAAATTACAACAAACATCATAATGACACAAGTTTAAAAGACGTTGGACTTTGTCTTCAAATATTGATAACTACTCAACACTCAATAATGCAATTGAAGACCTATGTATCCAATTAAGAAATCAACAAAAAACTTGCACCTCTAATGACCATAACTAAATTAGGGGAGGTTCGATTTTCACTCCGGTTTTTGCATATGTTTCATTGCAGATTTACTAATGAAACATGGAGTGTTGTAGTGTATCTAATTGGTAGAAGTTGGAGAACACGAAAAACAAACCAAATTACATCCACATACCTTGCTTATTTCATTACCAATAGGCAAAAAGAAAGATGCATAATATATAAGTAGGTCTCCTTCACAAAAGAAGAAAACTCTTTTTACGGAGTGCATGCTATATAGCTACGATGTGGACTCTTTGGAACATAACTTCAATGTGAAATTTTCTGAATCTAAAATTCCAAGAAACACTTGCTCAAAATGAGAATGATACATGTTGGCTCGAAAGCCAAAAATTCGGCCTAAAAATTGCTGATATGTTGGAATAGGGTTGCATACCAGCTGTACAAACAATTGCTGGAGAAGACATTTTCAACTTCAACTCTTAAAGGTCAAATGGTCTAATTGGAAATTCAAGATCATAACTTTGAGATGAAAGGTGACATCCTAATGCTATGTTAGTACTACATTAATAGGAAAGTTGTTACAAGTCGCATATAAATTACTGACACGCTTTTAAAAAAAATCATGCATAAGAGTTCGATTGAGAACATTCATTAATGAATCACAGCAAGATGTTATTCAATGAAATTGAGTCCCAAGGTTAAAAGATGCCAAACATATGTATAACATAGTTTAAAATATATGACATAAAAATACAACCATAATATGTAGAATTGGTGGCGAGAAATACAAGATATTGCATGAATTATACGATGGAGTTTTCCACGCGAAGCTGGACGACATAGGCAATAGCTTAGCTTTGTAAACCGGCCCTGAGATTACATACTATGAATGCAAGTCTATGACCAAGGGTGAAGCGTCTCTCACTCACGCCAACCCACTGGTGGATTCATCTCTCTTTCTCTCACTGTGGAGCTAGTTGGGTGTTGGTTTCTTTAGTCAAGCCCTCAATCCTCTACACACATGCTTGACATAAAGTCGATCCCATGCAACAACACCATTTATTGGAGGTGGTGATGTTAGTGGTGAAGTTTGCATCCAATGATTCAACTTGATTAATCTCCACGATCCCATTGAGTTCAGTTTTAAAAGTCCCCTTGCACCCCAGGTATCGACCCCCTTCTTGCCTAGAACCGACCCCTTTATACCCATACCTGACCTCCTTGACTTTGTCGGCTTGACCCATTCTACTCCTGTGAATAGAATGACTAGAACATGCATTGACAACTCGGGGGGGGGGGGGGGCAGTGTGTTAAAAAGTTAAGGATATAGGTGCGAACAACCATTATTTTATAGGGGGGTATTACTTTCAATTCTCTTCTTTTTCACATGCTATCATTATGTAAATTTCTACTTTGGGTTAATAGAAAAATGGCTTGCATTACTTATAATTCCAAATTACCTATTATTCCATACCCTATAGTACTTTAAAGATGTCCAGTGTCATTTTTGATACCCTATATTACTCTTAAGCCCAATTATAATTTTTTGCTCCCATGTTTTTAAAATACCCTATCATTTGTTCGCACGTATATTGCTACTCCAACCAATGACTACCCCCCGAGATTGACAAGCCACCCTAAACCCACCTTGAACCGACCCGAGACAAAGTGGAGCCCGTTACCTACCATGTACGGAGGTAGTGAAGGCCGGGATGCAGCAGGTGCCACTACTGACACCTAAACCTATCACTCCCTGGACCCAAGCACTCCTTTTCCATGGACAATGGTTCAAGGTTGGTGATTGGGAAATGTTTATGAGTGTCGCTTTTGGATCGGGTGTTGGTTTCAACACCCTCTACCTTAGCGGATACCAAGCCTCCATTGCTAAGTGTGAGCTTGAATTCGAGGCATCTCAAACACAAGCAAATGCTTAGTTCGGACATGAAGTTGCTATATTCCAAGACCCACTAAACTCCATGTTGTCGCTGAATAATGTTATGCAATGTAACCATTTTCAAAAGAAGAACGAAACACACACACACACACACATATATAGATAGAAATTGACGGCCTCGTGTGGGGAAAAAGAAAAAGCAAAAAGAAAGAAAGAAAGAAAGAGTGAAGGCATCACAGAGTGCCACAAGCTACCACCATGTCCAAATTATTGAGGATCAGGCACCTCATTGAATCCGGGAACGCATGCAGAAGGCTGGTTCAACGAATTCGGGCCTTCAGTAAATACCCTATTTCGAAAATCACGGGATCCAAGAAATCCCGAAAACAAGTCCCCATGCATCCTTGCCAGAATTTGAAGTGGTTGGGAATTTTTGGAACACGCATTTGAAATCCATCGAATCGAAAACAGAGGAGGGCCCAGCTAGCTCCCCAGCATATATACTCCAGCTAGATCATTGAGTTACCGACCGAGTCTCACAGCACGGCGGTAATTAAGAATGCTCAAAGTTTCATAAACAAAGATTATCCTTTGAAATTCGAAACATCTCAGCCGAGGAATCTTAGCCAAACTAGGCCAACAAATCAACTATGTATGCAACCAACTCATATCTATCTACAAGGCATGGACCACGGATCGAGAAATACCCAGCCAAGAAGGAGGAGGTCTATCCATGCAGCAATTTTTTTTTTTTTTTTTTTTTTTTTTTTTTTTTTTTTTTGGTGTGTTGGTGGGGATTCGTACACTTTGTCACAATGGATCCATATCTACCAATCTATCCGTAAGGTATGTGGCGATTAGGGCCACTTTGCACACGAGCCAAGAGCCGTGACCATGAGATTGTGAGAGCCCAAAAGAAAGTGAGTGTCCAAAGATTGCATCAATGCATCCGATGCTTCAAGTTTTAATCGACTTCTGCAATCACTCTTCACCCGATTCTGTTTGGAAAATCCACAGTTACGTATAGTTGTGCTTGCCAAGCCGAAGTTGCACTCAGTGCCAATTCGAAGTTGTAGGAGTTATTGGAATTTGGAAGTGTCTGCTAGAGTGCCAAGATTGGAGTCCAACTATGTTTCTATTTGCAAATTGCAGCCACTATATTTTGTGGCATGCACTTTTTGGAGAGGCCTTCACGGTGGAGGGTGGAAACTTTGCGGAGCACATTTTTGTAAAGTGCCCAAAAAGAAAAAAATACTTTTTTGACAGCCAAAATGACATTTGACAGGTTTTGAAGACTTCAATTGTGAACATTGGTCACGGATCCTCAAGTGTAGTGTGAAGTCATATGTGACGGGGCCCTCAACCAAGTGCTATTTCAATGAATTTTTATTCATGCGGGTCCTCACACGTGATGAAATAGAATAAATCAACGGTTGTGAGCATTTGAAGTGCCATGGTGTCCCGAGTTTTGTGTTAGGCCTACCTCCAAGAGGTGGTTTTTGAAAATAATCCAAGTGACCATGAAATATGATCCGTTTGATGCCGTGTAGGAATCCATGTAGACTTTACATCCATCTTGCATTCACATGTATACTCCGTTGGTCCCTCAAGCACAATGTGAAGCGAACTTGGACCGGCTCCACCTTTTCCACCAATGAGAGTGCTTGAAGTGTAATGGTCACGGGCTCTCAGTCTCATGTGTGAAATGGCCCTTATTCGGTTTGTTGGCTCTACCATGTGGGAAGAGACCTAGGCACTCTTTGAAATGGGCCAAAGTTTGGCAACCAACCAAAATTGGTCACGTATGTGTTTGTAACTCGCTCTTGAAGTGAAGTCCAATTGCAAGTGACTTTTGATGGAAAATGGTCTCTAAAATGAGACAAATTACGGTTGTGGTTGGACAACCGGCCATAACTGGTCACATGTGCAAGATGATACTAGGGCACAATACTTTATGATCACACAATTTTGTTTGATTAGTGTGGGTTACCATTTGGAGTTACGTGTTGCTATAAATTTTTACTGGCATTACCATTTTCTACCAACTAAATTATATCATATTCTTTGGTGTGCATACTAACTACTTATGTTATTTGGGTGAAAAATGACAATATCGATAAAAAGTTATAGCAACAAGTAACTCCAAATGGTAATCCACACTAATTAGACAAAATAGTGTAGCCGCTTGTTTTTCATGTTCTCCAACTTCTATCAGTTAGATTTACCCAACGAAAGTTGTGTGTTACATTAGCAAATCTATGATGAAGCAACAACAAAATATTGGACCTCCCCGGATCCAGTTATGGTTATCGGAAGTGCATGTTACGGTTGATTCTTTTAGTGAATACATAGGCCTCTCAATTGTGTTCACTATTGAGTGTGGAGTAGTTACGAAATTTTGAAGATGTGTTCCAATCTCTTTTAAACATGTGTCTTCTCCGTGTTTGTTTTTTCATCCTCACCTTACTACACACCATCAAATATAGGTGGCCAATTAAGAAAAGCTATTGAATAACATATGAGTACCTTATCTTACCATTGTTTCACCTTTGCTTCCAATAGTGGACCCCCCTTAATAATATCCTAGAAACGTTGAGAGGATTTATTGTTTGGTATTATAGATATGCCACATCATTGGAAAGGTGAATAAATAGTGCATGTTTAGGTTGTTTCCTTTAGGAGGAAAAAATAACCATAACAATAATAAGTCAAATTCATCTTTAAGTGATCACAAGGGTCTTCCAAATCACGTTAACAAATGCACCTAGCATGGTCTCTATGTTTCGAGCACACAATCTAATCTCATCATAAGACATGTTTCTTTGGTGTTCAATATTTAAAACAAACCTTTGTCATATGCCACTAAAATATAGGTGTCTAATTAAGAAGATTGACCATATACCTTAAGGTGTATTGTGGTCATTTACCACAATACACTTATCGTGGACAATGACCTAAACTGATTTCCAATGTATAGATACATATTCAAGTTTGAAATATATAATTATGAAAGAAAGAAATATTCCATTGTACATCATCCATGAGTTTCAATTTAGGAATTTGAAAGAGATTCACTAGGATTCCAAAAACAACTAGCTCAACTTCCATGTTCCTCCTTTGGATTTGCTAATGTGCTCACATGGTCTATTTCTTTTGTTGTTTATCCAATCTTTATATATAACTATGAAATGCTCAAAGTGTCCACAATAGGTGCACTTAACTTAGGGTAGGTTTGCAGTAGAAAACTTGGGGTTCAATACACCCCTTATTGGTCCTTACTTTCTAACCCAATATTGGACCCAAGCTTGACGATTGGGTTCTCAAACTAGGAGGAATATTTTCTTGAGTCACGGCCATCAAGATCTGGTGAGAATTGATGCCACATTAGCACCACTTTGTTGTTTCATAACCTAGACCCAAACCCTAGTGTAAACCCCTTGGGTCCAAAGCTTTGCTGTCAACTAATAAGGTAGCTTGATTTTTGGAGTTCTTTGGTCTTGGACCCCAATGTAAACCAATGTTCCACGAGTTTTATTTTCCTTGATACCATTTGGGTATCTATAATGAGTATTTTATATTTCTTTGATACCAATAGGGGTATGGGTGTTTGAGGATATTATCATTTACAATACCATTAAAGTCTATATACAATACAAACACCTTCATATCTAGGTAATATTGTCATAATATCAACACAATTTAGAATGGTTTTGGTCCCCAAATAATAATTGGAGTGCATGAATATTCTCCCACCTTGCTCAAGATTCCCACCAAATACAAATATTTGACTAGTATCACAATTTTGATACCCATAGGTTGGTTCATTGACACCATTATTGATGTTGATATTGATACCATGCATTCACATATACACTAGTTTAACATTGGTATCAACCAATGCTAGGGTGGTATATAAGTGAATGCATGGTATGAATACACACTATCGATAATGATATCAAATACCTACCGCACTAGTTTCAAAATTGTAATACAAGTCATATACTGATACTTGGTGGGCATCACAAGATAAGAGAGTCCTTCTACACCCGAGGTCCTTCTACACATTGGGTCAATACCATCCTAATACCATGTTCTTAATGTAGTACTTTACCTAGGCATGAAGGTTCTTGCATGATATATAGACCTAGGTGGTATCAAAAAATTAAATTAAATTAAATTAAAATCCCAGTTACCTAGACCATACCAATATAAAAAAATGATGAGAATAGTTGCCAAGGCATTATCCATAGGGTATCCCAACTTGCCAAGATATTTTTTTAGCCTACCCATTATCCGACCGATATAATTTTGGAGTTGGATATCCTTATCCATTATCCATTCAAATTAGGGCATTCATCCATCCAACATAAAACATCTTCCACTCAGGAATTTTGCTAGAACAAAGAACTTTGTTTCCTCTTGTTTCCAAGAGGCTTGCGCTATGCCTTTACTCTCATCCGTTAGAAATTTGGCGAATTTGAAATGTGGATTGTTTGTGTGTTTCCTCTTCTAATTATGTGTTATGTGTGGTAACGTGGATTAAAAATGATCTAATGTTGATTTGAGGTAGGATGTGCATCTTTACATTTGAACCACTTATTGTTGCTCATGTTTCTTGAGCTAAACTATGAGATCTCATTAGTAACAAGAAAACAGTAGAATCGTGAGGCTCTGTCCTTTATTATGAAAGACTACAATTGTAGTTGTCCACTTTGCTCATGCCAATTCATGGCTATTCACTATACCAAACCTTTCTTGGATTTTGTGCACCTTCTTCTCAAATACGGGTCAAGGATTGATGCTACTCATTTATCACCCAAATTTTTTAAAATAAATAATCAAGAACTACCGAAATAACTATAGTTAACTAGATTTCTTTCAATGCATTTTAGGGAGCACTTATATATATATAAAAACTATAGATAACATCCACATTAAATACAGTGGACCAAAAATAACAAGAACAAGAAACGTCCAAGTGTGAACACAAAGTGGTTAGGAAATTTGCTCTTGAAACGAAGAAGTTGATGCATAGTCTCTGTCCCACAGACATGGCCAACAAATGCCTCAATGGTTGCATGCAACAAATGACAAGAAAACATTTGTAGAATCGGCTCCTATTATAGCGAAATATGCTCAAACCTCCCCTCAAATGTGCATACCATGGCTCAAAATATTAGATATATTCATTTATTCATTTATTGTCTCTATTTTCCGTGCATGTTTGTCTCAATCACTTGTTTATGTTTCTTCCATTTCATTACTTGTATTCATGATTTCAAATATGGGTGTTTAATATAGGCAAAGAAAAATGAGAATGGAACAAAACTTGTTTGGACTCAAGTTTAATGGCTCGCAATTACTTACATCTATGAAAACTAGATTTGAGTCAAGGGCAATTTTGCTACAAGGATGTGTTTGGTACAATGAGGCAACAACTTTGCGTTATTTTGAGTGCTAACTTTGCGAACATGGGCAATAGATGAAGTTATAACCTCAAGCTATAGGCTTGGTGCACACCATTTGGAATTGCTCATATTTTTTGTCAAGAAAAAGCCAGATGATCCTCATGTTGCTGCTACGGTTCGTATAGCTAGTAATTTGGAAGGCTTTGGTGAGGGTGAAGAAGTTCTTGAAACTCCAGATGCGGAGTTTTATTGATGATGTGGATGCACATTGAAGAAATAATAAAAAGAAATTGGGATGATTATGTTTAGGCTTTCATTTTTGTTTTTCAACATTGATGTATGGAGCTATTTCCAAATTGATATTTGACCTAGACTTTGTGTTTCTAAACACTCAAGTGTGAAGCCATTTCATCAAAGTTGTATCTCCTTGTATTGTTGAGTAATGTTGAATTTTGTACATAGATTTTTTTATTTTTTATTTGATCAATGTTGGCTTAAGTTGTGAATTATACATGGCACATTATAAATTTCATGTACCATCTATATTTGAGTTCTTTTGAAAGCATGCTAATATATGTTTATGTTGCACTAAAGGTTGAACATGAAAGCATTTTTTCTAGTATAGTCAAACATCGTGTGCATCTAAAGAATCATAATGATTCTTTTACATGCCAAAACATGGTATGTTGTGTACCATATTAAAGGTGTAGGAAAACAATGTATTTTTGGTTCCTTTTTTACCCTTTACCCGAAAATACCCTACATGTGGTTAAATTTGGCTGGGGTAAAGGGTACCCTTTAACGGCAAGGATAAAATTTTGGGTGGGGTATCCTTACCCTTAAAAACGTTGATTTTTTTTGACCAGGTACAAGGTACCCTTTAGTGGTGGGTATAAAATTTTGGGCGGGGTATCCTCACCCTCAAAGATACTGATTTTTTTGGGGGACCAAACACAGGGTACCCTTCAGTGGCGAGTATAAAATTCTAGGCGGGTTATCTTTACCCTTAAAAATGCCGATTTTTTTGGGGACCAAGCACAGGGTACTCTTCGGTGGCGAGTATAAAATTTTGGGCAAGGTATCCTCACCCTTAAAGATGCCGATCTTTTTTTGGAACCAAGCATGGGATATCCTTCAGTGGTGGGTATAAAATTATGGGCTAGGTGTCTTTAATCTTAAAGATGCTGATCTTCTTTTTTGACCCTGTTAAGGATACCTTTAAACGACATGATAAATTCTAGACCATGTATCCTTACCCTTGAGATTTGACTAGGTATAAGATACCCTTCAGTGGCGGGTATAGCATTCTGGACCGGGTATCCTCACTCTTAAAAACACCAGTCTTTATTTCAACAATGTAAAGGGTACCCATTAGTGACATGATAAATTCTAGACCATGTATCCTTACCCTTTAAATGCTGATCTTTGTTTTGATCAAATATAAGGTACCCTTCAGTGACGTATATATGTATATATAAGGCCGGGTATCTGATGGGGTGCCGATCATTTCTTTTGACCGGGTAAAGGGTACTCTTGTGATCCGGGTATCTGATTGGGATCCGGTTATCTACATGGATACCCTCCGATGTATCTCCAGGGCTCTTCCTTTCCCGTTTTCCACGAGCAGGAAGACGAAGAAGAGCAAGGCCATTCTCCATAAGCCAAAGCTGAATTTCCTACAACCCAGTGTGTTAGGAAGCTTGCTTGCTTCCATTTGGAGTGTTGGCGATGGCGATGGCGATGCCCCTGCGGCGACAGGCTGCGAAATTGCTGCGAGCACAGACATGTTTGGCATTTCCTAAACTCCTGCAATTGGTGCAATTGTCGCGGCCGCTCCACAGCGGCTTCGCTGCCTCCAATGCGTTGGTGTGCCCGCCCGCCACCGCGGCCATGTACGAAACCCTAGGTGCGCCCGACCAGGTGCTCAAGTGAGTTACACCCTCTTTCACTCCACTCACTTTGCGTCACTACAATTGAATTGCCGTTTCTGCACTTTGTTCCTGGCTTGCGGATCGATCGGTTCTCGAATGTATATGCGTGACCATTGGAGGATGGAGAGTGAATTATCGTTAGTATGTATACTTCGGATTTGCATTGAAGGTTACCTACACATCAGTCCAGGGGGTGCTAATGATTGAGGCCTTCTTCGATCACTCAATTTGTGTGTCCTATAAGGGTACCAAAGTTTGGAGGTACTTACTCCGGGACACCATGGATAAAGAAAGCAGCAACAATTGGCAGTTGAATTTCTAGGGTAACAGCTCAAATATGACCATATGATGTAAGGATCAGGGGTTAGTACCGAATTTTCGAATGTATGTGTGACAAGTGGACGACAAAGTTTGCATTGAAGGTTACCTACACATCAGTCCACGGGGGCGCTAATAATTTAGCCGATCACTCCATTTGTGTGTCGTATAAAGGTACAGAGGTTTGGGAACGCTTACTCCGGGACAGAATGGATTATGAAAGCAGCCAAAAATTGCCAGCTCAAGTTTCAGGGCTGCATTTAAAAATTGACGATATGTTGAGAGGATTTAGCACCGTATTTCCAATACATACGGGTGACAGTTGGACGAGGAATTATGAATTTTCCTTAGTCTGTATACTTCAGATTTTCGTTGAGGGTTATCTACACATCAGACCACTGGGCGCTATTGATCGAGTCCTTCGATCACTCAATTTGTGTGTCCTATAAGGGTACAGATGTTTGGACACTTACTCCTGGACACTTACTCCGGGACACTTACTCCGGGACACCATGAACAAAGCAAGCAGCAATTAGCACCTGGAGTTCTAGGGTACTACTCAAAATTGACGATATGATGTGAGGACCAGGCGTTAGTACATTAGTATCGAATGCATATGGGTGATACTTGGACAATAAATTACGATTTTTTTTAGTCTGTATGCCTCAGTTTTCCATTGAAGGTTACCTACACATCAGTCTAGGGGTTGCTAATGATTAAGTCCTTGTTCGATTACTCAATTTGTGTGTCCTGTAAGGGTGCGGAGATTTGGTAACACTTACTCCGGGACACCATGGAGTATGAAAGCAGCAACAATTGGCAGCTGAAGTTCTAGGTTTTTAGAGTTACAGCTCATAATTGACGATATGATGTAAGGAGCAGGCGTTAGTACCATATTACCCACTCAGTTACACCACTCGATGCTGGCAAGTGCGGAGCCTGTCCCTCTCTCTGTAAATAGTCGAGGGGTCATTTTTATTTAGTTGATTGTCTTTAAACCACTCATCAGAATTTATGTTCAGGCAGACTGCCGGGTATTGAGGAAAGTACTGAAGGGACTGAAGGTTCTTTGCAGATTGGTACAGGTTGAGGGCCGGGAGCTACGAGATGGTGAAGTGTGTGTGAAGATGCTGGCTGCTCCCATCAACCCATCTGATATCAACCAAGTGGAGGGTACGATGGTTTAGGGTTTAGAGTTTTGGATTTTGGCAAGGGCTTCCTGATGAACCGGTCCTTTTCCTCTTATGCAATGTTTCTGTTGCATCCAGGATTGGGGACTTGAACAAGTGACAATACGTGAGATTGCGTTGCAGTCATGGTATTTTCATGTGAGTTTGGGTTGATGCACAACTGACCATTTTGGTTCATGGCATGTATAGGTGTATATCCATTGCGACCTGCGATGCCTGCAGTAGGAGGCAATGAGGGTGTTGGAGTGGTAGTGGGTGTAACACCGGGAGTGCGGAACCTGAAGGTCGATGATTGGGTCATTCCTGCATATCCTAAACTCGGTCAGGTTACTCTCCTCCGAAATGAACCCTTTTCCAAAGAAGATTCCAGCTTGCAACTTGGCCACATAAATCATAAAACCAATCACTTTATTAAAGGTTTTGGGATTTTTTTGGGTGTGTCTTTCAGGTACATGGAGGACTCACATTGCTGGAGAAGAGAGTGCATGGTGCAAAGTGCCTCAGGATGTCCCCAAGGAGTATGCGGCCACTGTCTCAGTCAATCCTTGCACTGCACTTCGGATGCTGGAGGACTTTGTAGATCTACAAAGTGGTTAGTGCCCTTAAACACTTCATGGAGACACATATATTGGCTGATATACCATCAGCAGGATTTAGTAATAGAAAGTGATAAATTCTACCCAAGTTTACAGTGATCTGTTTGATGTACAATATTATGTGTAACTCTAGGTGGATGGTTTGACAATCATCCTTGAATGACAAGTGTGTGCAGCAGCTGAGGGGCATTGTGCTTGGGCGGTCCATTCCAGGGGATGTTCTTGTCCAGAATGGGGCAACAAGTATGGTGGGTCAATGTGTCATCCAGTTAGCGAAACTTCGGAGCGTGCAAACTATCAACCTGGTCCGGGCCAGGTGTGCTACCTAGACATGACCGTATAAAGTTGAGGCAGTTTATTTTCACGTTACTTACAAGGTGGACACGTTTTGCTTGCACCTATTAACAACTGAACTTACTTTGTCAGGCCAGATCTTGATGAGGTGAAAGCAAGACTATCAGCCCTCGGTACCGAGCATGTATTTACAGAAGAGGAACTGGGTAAACTTGATAAGAACTCACCCCTGGTACCTCCTTCCTCTTCACCTATCAGTTACTAAGGTCTACATGTTGTGTTCATTTAAGTCTGTGGTGACATGGTTAATTCATCTAAGTTGAATTTATCCCTCAAGGGATAACATAACTTTATATGACAAATCAAAATATGTTCCTAATTTTGTGCAACTAGAGAATATTTAGTGCACATATGACATTTTAAATTGCTGGTCCTCCTTATACTCTGTTCAATTTCTGACTGTAATCTGGACACAGTACAGAAAGGGTTAGGATCAAAAGGAAAGCTCGGTTTCAACTGTGTGGGTGGATCTGCTGCAACGGCTGTTATGAAGCTGATGGGGTTGGTCTCTTATTTATTTTATTTGAATCTGGTTCTCGACCTGTGTTGTCAGTGTTGGCCTCCTAAAGACTTTCTTGGCAAGAGGTGAAATAATGGCATGTTGATGGAAGAATATAGGATGAGAAAAAGATGGATCCAGTGTTGCCACTCGTTAGAGTCTCTTTTGTCCTGGAAGTTGGCAGGTTTGCATGAACTGGGCAGTTTCAGAAATTGTGCACATCCTGAAATTTCTGGGTATGAGGTGATGACAACTCCGAAATCTGTGCTACATTTCAGCCGGTTATCTAAATCATCACTTGTTGACTAAGATGGGCAACATCTAGCTTCTCTATGAGATGAAATGGGTCAATACTTGCAAGGCATTTACTGTCAATAATTCATTGTTGGACTCAATGTTCCCTTGCTCTTCTTTGAACTTTGTAGAGCCTGTGCAACATTGTATAAAGAGTTGTTGACCCTCACTTTCTCATGCATTCTCATTAGCAATTTGTTTCTTGGATGAGCCAACCACCAAGTAGAAAATTGAAGTGTCCAAGAAGAGCTCTACCATTTTCATCTTCTTGTAAGAGCTTATTTTTTGCCCTGTGCTGTTGGGTAGGGAAGGGAGTACTTTAGTGACTTATGGTGGCATGGCGAAGAAGCCCATTTCTCTTGCCACAGGGCCCTTAATATTTAAGGTACTTCAGTATCTCCTTACATAATGGTGTAGTCTGCTATATGGACATATTATCCTATATACAAGAGCTTCTATAACCTTACCCTACTAATGTTCACGCCAAAGATTCTGCATATAATAGATTGAAAGTTGATGTGGCTAGTAGGCTAGAGCAACTTAACCCTGGTAACAACAATTTGTGTTTCTAAGAGGTGTGTTTCTTCTGATTTGACCAATTAGGCGAATAACTCCTCTTAATGACACTCAACCCTGGTGACAACAACTAGTAGTACATGTACCTCGGCACCCTCAAGGGGTTGTTCTTAGTGCTGAAACAATTGAAAGCTAATCAACAAGACGAATGTGTTCTCAGTTTGGAATCATAATTATTCATTATTTATGCAGGACATGCGGCTACGTGGGTTCTGGCTTGGGAAGTGGAGATCAGAGAATTCAGTTGAAGACTTTAAAACCATGACTGCCTACCTGCTTGGACTTGTTCGTGATGGCAAGCTTCAGTACGTGTAAGTCACTGTATCATATGCATTGAACATCTTGTTGCCTGTCCAGCTTTTGGCTTCCCATGCAGTTCAATTTTGCAAAGGATCTCTGAATCTTATGTTAAAAAATTGTGAAGTAGCTTATGATTTTTTTTTCTGTTATTGGCAATTGGTTTTTCTAAAGCACAACTTTTCATGAGCCAGCCAATCACTGATTTTGAGAGTTTTATTTACAATGTCTGCTATTATTTTATCAGCTAATTCTGGGACTTCTCACAGCTAATGAAGGTTATTTGAAGAATTCGTGACAATCTTTTGCCTGTTAGCATAGCATGTAAAAATGTGGAATTACTTATTATTCTGGTATGTGTATTGGTTGGCACAGTATGGAGAAAGTTCCATTTCATGACTTCAGCATCGTGGTAGAGAAGGCCATGGGTAAACATGGGAGCATGCCAAAGCAAGTTCTTGTGTTTGACTGATCAAAATTGCTGAACGTCAGCACTCTGTTTTTCGTTGTACTCTATTTCATATCTAAATTGCACTTAACAGTAGTCTTTGAATTATTGCTTGCATTTAAATGTTGTTCAAAGGAGTGAAATAGGGAAGTGACTGATGGCAGCTTTGTGAATATAACAGATATTAAGTAACCTCACCACGTCTAGATAGACTGCAAGGTAGATAATTATGTGGCATTATGAGCATTCATATCTGGGAAACGCCATATCCTGGAATGTATAATAGGATAGAGCAGGTCAATTTCACACATCCCATTTTTCAGTTAATTGCTGGCTACATGTACTTTTGCATACTTTATGTACATGGACTCATGTACTTTTATGGTAGAAAACACCATTGTGTAACTTTGTACCTACAGATATGTGATGGAAGACACTTTGTTACAAATTTCTTGCAACTGGATATTAGAAAGTCCTTCAAGTTGGTCCATATAAAAGTCCAACAAGTCCTTCAATTTTCACATGCTGACCTCTGTTTGCACATGGCATTCTCATGGCAGCCACACAAATACAGTCTCTACTGAAACAATGCAATCTACAAATTAATCTGTTATTATGTAATAATGCAGTTTATTTACAAAATGAAGAGTAGAATTACAAATGAGTAGAGTTCATTTTGTGTGCCACATTGTTTCCAACATGGGAAAGGTGAGAAAGCGATGAAAATATGTCAAATTCCTTCACATGAAGGAGAATTTCAAATTCACAGGGCAAAATTGTCCAGAAACTGGTAACTGAAGACTACCTAACTTACCACAAACCATACCAGACCACTATTTTAAACAAGGTGCAATGTGAGTGATACCTTGCACAAGAAACTGGGTGTCAGTGCATTCTCAGTTGTTGGAACTAATTTTGCAAAACTACTGAAATGTGCATAAGCATAATTTACACATCAGTAAAGCTCATGCCAGACTTTGAGGTTCATTTGAGGTCCTTTGAACCATTTGCGGGCACTTAGAAGCCAATATGAAATTGTTAGCACAAACACACCCCCGACAGCAACAGGTGTATAATTTAGTGATTGAACATCCACAGGGTAGCGCACAGGCAAGCAGAAAAGAACAGTAATGGTGATCACCCACAATACCGCAATCCAACCGATAAAGAGGCTGCAAAATTGCCCTCCAAACTTGACAGGGCCATGTGCGAATGTGTGGCGAGCAAGTGTGACCCGAAAGAAAATTGGCAGTCCATAAGCAATATATAACCCGACCACTGCGATTGAAACCATAGCTTGGAAGGCCACCAAGCTCCCAATTGACTGCCAAGCAGAGCAACACATAAAACCACTGAGTACTTGCAACTCAGACAGAAATGTGCATAAAGTAGATGTGCCTAATTCGGTGCCTCATCTTAAACGGATATCTATATTTGAGTGGTGAATGGTTGGGCTAGGAACATACACCAAAAGTGTTGAAAAGAGATTGGACAATGTGTTCAAAGTTTATCCACCATTCTAGAAGCAATAGTCAAGAAGCAATAGTCAGCATAATTTGTGGGGACCTATATGATCATTTAATAGCTCGGAGAATCTTCACTTTGAAATATGAATAGGATGTTCATACAAGCTCCAAAAATGATGAGGAAAGTGGCTATGGGCATGATTTGGATGTGCTAATCATCTTGCACTTATTGAGTGCTGCATCATACTAGAAGTGGGTGCAGAGAGAAAAGTGTCCGAATAACACACCGAATAACACACGTCTTCCTTATATTCTTCAACCAGTCAAAAGAATTGTGGAGTGAAATTAAGTAACACTTACCGGGAGTACCATGATGAAGGCTATGAAGCAAGATAGCCACACCGCATTCATAGGAACGTCGTATTTGTTCACCTTGTGCCATACATGTGAGAAAGGTAGAGCTCCGTCCCTTGAAAATGCGTAAACCATCCTGCAAATCACCACAGTAAACATTCAAGCTCTATTCCCTTCTAATGTCCTTCTAGACTTGCAACAATAAACTACAGAATACAACAGATTAAGATTGCAACCGCTATGTTCGGTAGGCATCGATTCGCCGCTTTACTTTTATTTATTGAATTACTGTGAAATTAGTGTTGAATTTATGAAATATGTAAATTTAGGATTTTGTGATGTGGTTCCTCGTGGTCGATGAAGAAAACTTAGTACTCAAAAATTGGATACTTAGTTCTGGTAGATTGCATCCTCAAACATGTGGAAAAGAAATTACAGACCTGGAATTGCTTGTGACACATGCCAGGGCGCCTAAGTAGATGGCAACCGCATTGATTCCAAGGCACACAATCCCACCTGTCCCACTCCCAAACCGGTCTCGGAAGATGGTGTAGAAGAGCTGGGCAACTGCATAGCCGCCTGCGTCATTAGCAGGGTCTAATAACGACGACGGGTCCATGACTGTGTATGCAAGAGCCAGGATGTATCCCCAACCCACAACGATGGAGATGCAGATGGCGGTCAGAATCCCATATGCTCCAAACTTGTCGGATGATTTGGTTTCTTCCGTCTGCCATCATGATCAAGGATAGATTATTGTCAAGAAGCTCGCTCAATCTGATTTGGGTTCTAACAAAATATGTTCCTTATGTAAATCTCGGGGTTCAGTCAACACTTATTACACATAGCATTCTTGAGCATGTGTAAGGATGTGATTTTTCTATTCTAGCTTCAAGAATTTTTTTATCCAAGACTTAAGGTTCTTGAGTACATGCATGAATGCCATGGAGAATAGTCAAGTGGCATGAAGCTCGCATTAGTGGACGCCTCATTGTTGCCTGCCTATCTTTTGACACAAAGCCTTCTTCCATCCACCAAGGTTCAATCAGAGAGGCGTCCCTATAATGGAACCCTTCTTAAATTATCTGGATTACCTAAAAATCATTCCGTTTATATTGAAACCTAAATAGGCTACAGACAAGAATGTTATGGAGATAAAGGGAACCAGTAAACCTTAAAATAAGAATCAAGAGAGTTAATTACTCCAAAGCTTTAGAGTTATTTCTAATAAAAAAGAAATCGACAGGAAGCAATCGGAAACTAAGAATGAGATAGAAAATAGATCACACATGCCGCAATTGCCAAATTGTGGCAACCTTTTTGACCAGGGGCCATCCACAATAATCTATGTGCATGGAAATATCCACCTTCTAACACATCCCACTGACTTGTCTTGTGGGAGTCTCCTACAACATTGGGTTTTGAAGAAAAGAATCTGAGTTCGTAATTGTTGAAGGATTATACATAGAAAGGGATTAAGTAAGTGTTGAGGAAGGAATGAGGAGATGAAATGAAGGAGATGGATCGTGATGATATTGATTAATCTTACCATGTGGGCGGAAGCGTCGAAGCCTGCAAGGGAGTATTGGCTCATCAGGAGGCCGAGGAAGAAGATATAGGGACTGCTTGATATACCCAAGCCCTCAGGCTTGTAGAATGATGTGAATATGTATGTTGTTGTTTGCCTTTCAACGGCCACCATGGGAATCAGTATCGTCAATATAACCACTCCTGCAAGAATAGATTTTTATCACTTCACCACAAATAATTCCTGAAGGACTTGTTTTTGAGAAGAAAGTATTTGTTACAAGGCCATCTCGAAACAGGTTGTCTCATAGAACGATACGAGTACTCTCAGCTCACCCTACAACCCAAACCCTAAAGGTTTTGGAAGAACCTGATTGATTCGGGATGATCATCTTACCAAGAGCGTTCCAGAACATAGAAAGACTGCTGACGTAAGCAAAGTATTGGACAGGTAGACAATTGAGAAGGCCGAGTGACAGGAGGATGACTGCCTGTAATCCAATCAGTGCGTACTTGCTCAAGATGTAACCACCCCCATTCGCCCCACCGGTGCTTAAAAGCACAATCACTTGCAAAATCTGCGTCAAAGAGAAGCACACACCGCATGTTGCCGCCCACTGCAATTCACCAAACCACCAACAATGTAAGCTGAAAGTCAATATCTTATTTGCACAAATTTTTCATCAACACAACATGTATATATATATATATAGACACCAATAATAATTACCAGAAACAGATCCGCTCAAGAAGAAAAATATACACGAGCAACTGATTAATTTCACAGCCAGCTGGGTGAGTGCAAAGGAGAAATAAGTATGTAGATGATCATCGACAACGAAACATGATAATTAATTAATGTGGTGTAGAATATGATGTATGTAGATGACCTGGCCAACGACGTTGTACCTGCACCAAGTTAACGCAGAACATGAGTGTAGGAATTAATTGAAGGTGTGTATCTATCAGGAACGTGATTCATCAAGATGGGGTATTCAACAGAAGCTCAGATCGATTGGGTGATTGAAAAATGATGCGAAAATTATGAAGAGAAAGATCTGTTTGTATATATACCAGCCTGTGATCCATGAAGCGAAGGGGCTCCACTTCACTCCTGCCAACTGAGCGCTCCAAAAGTAGAGTCCACCACATGTAGGAAATGCCGAACAAATCTGGAACGCCAGCAGTTTCAACGTAAATTATATTTCAAACACTATTTAAATTATGCCATTACCCTGCCTGGCTCAAACATGCGAAACTCTAAACCCTGGCTAAATCATGTTCTTGGCTCAACATGCGAATCTTGAAATCTTGTTAGCGTGATTTTTGAGGGATCCACTCGATTTCCAAGACGAGAAGGAAATCATCGACGCTGCAATTGAAGTGGATTCAAGTGAACCACATGATAAATTGTGTGGATGATCACGTGAACGTTGAAACCAATGCTGGACTGGTATATAGGGTGATGAATGCATGATGTCAATAATCAACATCAAGAATGGTGTCCGTAAACCTACCCGTGGGTATTAAAATCGTAGTACCACTCAAATATTGATATTTAGTCATGGGACGTATGTCAAGGTGAGAGAGAATCCTTGTCAAATCCACTCTAGACCATATTGAATCTAAGGCGATTCTACCTAGATATGTAGGTTATTGCATGCGTATATAGACCCGAAACATATCGAAAATAAAAATACCCTCAAATACATGGTACCAAAAAGACACATTCCTCATTATAGAAACCCGAATGGTTTCAATAAGTAACGATACTTTAGAACTAGTTATGCAAATCCATGGGACAAACGAACAAACCACATCACAGAAATCAATTAGTACTAGAAGGAAATGATCAGTTTAATTGCATCATGTTCTGGAGATTGTCACACAAATGTGCGGCACACAGTGTCCAGTTCGGGAGAATTTAGTGGCAAGTGAGTGGCAGTGCAATGATATTGCAGCTCCTTAAATTCTTAAACCCTTAAACTCTTAAATCTTTACACCCTAATTTAGAATTGTTAACTTGCTGCAATTAATCGATAGATCACTAACCTCTGCCATACTGAGGCCCACAATCAATGTGAAGAAGCCAGTGATGAGCCAGCCCCAAGTCATGGAGATGATTCCACCATACGCCAGGCCCGTGTTGAACGTCGTTGTGATGCCAGCCATCACGGAGAGAATCGAGAAAGAAATTGCGAAGTTCGAAAACAATCTGCACAGCATGATGCTCATGTTATTCAAAATCTGTCAATGTAAGATCATATGCACCTTGAAGTAACATCTCGAAGATTAATTAGCAAATTACATTACGGAAGAGAAGCTGTAGGCCGGTTTAAGCTAATCTGGGAAGAATTATGTATGGAAGGAATGGATATTGGATCAGGAAAGCAGATTTCATGAAGTGTAGAATATTATTCTTACGAAAGGTTTCGTTTCAGCTCTTGCTTGTATCCAAGCTCCAGGAGCCTCTTCTGCCCTGAATCCATTTTTGGGGCTGTAATTAGATCTCGACAAGAGCTCTCTGATGATTCAACAGCAACCCCTGATGATTCCCACGCGGTCAAGGTTCGACGATCACTTTCCGGCGCCTGCAGCATTACATCAATATCATCACAACAATACCCGGCACCTCGAAGATGATGACATTAAACACAAGTTTATAATTATTCTCATCCCAGGGTTAAGCTCTCGATCATTTGTTCATTAATTCCTGCATGACCACCTGACTCAGAACATACAAATTACAAGTACGGTTCGGAGATGGAGAAAATCTGGAATATAGTAATTAAGCAACACTAGGGTTAATCAATTATCACCTCGGCCAGATTGTTGTGCGACTGCATCAGCACCACAGATTTAACACGTCCGAAATGATTTGCTGCTGTAACTATAACATGTCCACCGTGCTCTAACGATCACAAAGTTACATTGTCGTGAACATCATAACAACTGAAGAATAGATGATCTCAACGGCAGCATTGATCACACGGACTTCGTCGATCCATCCAGCTGATTTTGGACTAGTACTGCATCGACGACCAATTATCCCTGCAAGGAGCCTTCAGCTAGATTAGTCTTACTACATAAAATGTAAGGTATGCGCGGGTGATATTCGGTTACTTTTTTTGATCGGCCACCTATATGTGATTGGTATGGGGTTCGGTGAGGATCGAAGAACAAACACCATAAAGAAAACGCATCAAATTTAGAAGGAGTTTGGACTACGTCTTCAAAGTGCGCACTCAAATGCCTGCACCGCATGACCACGCATTGTAAATGTCTAGATAGGAGCACGGGACTACCTTAGCTTCTAATTCACCTCATAATCAGTTTGGGAAAACCTCAATTCTGCACCAATTTGAGGGATGTGAAGCGGGTGTGAGGCTCACCAGGGAATTGCTTCACCAAATCTTAACAGCCCAGGTGCATTTGGAGATGAAAGTTGAACGCATGAGCATTAGACAGCAAGATTCAAACTCAACTGCAACTTCCAAACATCATCATCATCAACACCATAGAATTTTAAATACGCCAGCAGCTTGAGTACTACGTCCGATCTTTTCTCCATCTAACTTGTACTGCAACGCATCAGAAGCGGAAGCTGGAAGTGATCAACAGAGATGACGTAATTAGTTAATGTAAATTTGCACTAAGGAGCCGCATTAGGTGAGCTTAACCTCAAGAATGGAGTGCAGCATCATCATAGATTAACCACTCCCAGAATGATGCAAGTTCTATCGGAGCATAATTACTGGAAGTTAAGTTGACTGCAGATTACAATAGAGCTTGCAGAACAGCGAACCTGACCAGCTTGAAAATCTATCTGAACTTGGCCTTTTCTAAAGATGATCATCAAAACTGGACCAAAACTTGGCCAGATTCTGAGTGCTGCCAGAAGCATGTTAGAGATCCATGTAATAAGCTTACTACCTTGACCCAAGATTTAGGCTTTTAGGCTTTTAGGCTTAGGTTAGAGGTTTTGGGCGGCTTTGGGCTAATTTGGTCGTGAAATCCGGGATCCGACTGCCTACTTTAATCGGACAATGGATCTGCACTGGGGCCGCTGTTGGCGGTGAAGAATTTCGGCGAATGATGAAGAACTCGGGAGCTACTTTGGATGCACGCGGCAGGTATGTTATCTGTATGTGGGCCTTATCATTCATGTTCTGGTCACTCTTGTTAAGTGGACACCTATATTTGACTATGTGACTGGCATGTTGCACGGCTCGTACTTAAGAATGGACACCAAAATACATGTGTTACGATGATATTGGACTATGCTTAAAAATATAGACATCATTCTAGGTTTAAGAGTGAGCGCGACTTAGAGATCATGACTTTACTAAGGGCCGGTTCACACTATGCCCAAGTCGAGAGGAGAAGCGTCACTTTTCTGGACCAAACTATGTTGAGAGGAGAAGCCTTTGGGTTGAAAAAGTATATTAAAATAATCCACTGTCAGATTTTGAATATTTTAATGAAAAAAGAGTTCGGCCTCTCGATGGAAGTTTGGGCTGAGCATTTGCTCGACCCAAACTTTGCTGGAGAGGCCGAACTCTTGGCGCCATAACTTTCTAAAAGTGTTGCCACCTAGGCTCTTTTGGAGGCGACGCCCTTTGGACTTCGGCCTCTGGTGTGAAGGCCGAGAGGACAGACTTTGGACATTTCTGCATTTTCATTGGTCCAAACGCTTCTCCTCTCAAAGTTTGGCCATAGTGTGAACCGTCCCTAAGCTGATGAGATGTGTTCATGGGTCCCACATTAGATTCAAGAATAAAGCATCCGGATGCGAGAATCCCAATGCTTCAGATGGAATTTGAAGGCAAGGCAGCTAAATTCAACTCATCAGTTGAGTAATGTTATGATTGGAGTGCTTTTGTTTTGAATTGTTGACATTAGTAGCAACATAGCATTTATTGATAAGCAATTGAGAGGTTGCGATTAAGAAACTATGATAATTTACAATTGTTGTTGAAAACTTTACATTAATAAATAGTTTGAGTGCTTTGCATACATAGAGAATCCTGGAATTAAAGGTGAATTATGCTCGCCCAATATTTGGCCCCATGAAACACAACCAATAAGTTGAGTAATGTTATGAAAGAGAATCTTTGTTTTGACCGCTTGTAATTTTTACCACACTTCCCTAATGGGGTGCAAGTATGGTCAAGTGTACCCAAAAAATGCTCCGGTATACATATTTTGGACAAATGCTTAAAAGTAGTAGCAAAGTGTTGTTTAAATTGGACTTCTTTTCTTGTCAACCTCATGGAACAATATGAGCATATTTATTATGTACAAAAGGGTGGCTTAAACCCAAGGCGTCAACCCGGGTCTCATGGGACTCCAAGGTTAAGTTGACTAAGGCCAAAATAGCAATCGGATGGGTGACATTCCTACCCCTTCATTTCCAATACACCCTACCACATATGACCCACGCAATCATAGTTGGGATATATGGGTGAATTAGATATTCTCAACCAACCATATGGGAAACTAGGGGCTCGCCCTTGGGGGAGAGAGGTGTTAGCCATCTTGTCCATGCCCACTCAAGGTGTTCACCTTCGAAAAGGAGGCATTATTAAGTCGTTAGGGCCCCTCTAATTCTCGTAATGCCCATTTTGGGATGACATATATATATATATATATATATATATATATATATAAACTTGAAAATGAAGCAACACTATAATTCACGCCGGTGGCAACATGAGAGTCATCTTTCTTATGTTTCTTTCTTTCAATAAAAAATGCTCTTTCACGTTTATGCATCTTCATTATTACATTGAAATAGGCCCTTTTCTTGAACAAAATTTCATGCCAAAATGTCATATTAGTGACCAAGAATACAACATTTGAATGATATGACATTTTCTTGCACGACCAAACATGTCTTAATCAAGATAGAGAACAATAACCGGATGAGAAAATCCTCAAGCCGATCCAATGTCCAAAATTTGATCTGGAGTTTTTTTATTTTTTTTTATTTTTTATAATACAACCAATTTTTAATTTATGTTATTGAGACATAAGGCCAAAAAACCAATGCCAAAATGAGTCAAGAACCAAGGAAAATGTGCCCACTTTGAGGGGAGGCGGAACCCCACGGACTTGTAACAACGCCACATATAAGGAGTATCAAAGACCCACACCCCACCAAGGACAACCCACCTAAACCACCAACCAAGGACCACCCCCATGTCACCAAGTGAACAAACTAAGATACTAACTAACTAACTAAATGCTTTGCCATTTCCAATTCCAAGTGATTTTCAAAGTTGTCTCTCCTACAAAACACATTCCTAACCCCCCCAAGTTCGGTTGAAGCCTTTGAGGGGGGGGGGGGTTGCATAGGCTTTGTCCTGCTAGTTTCCCCCAATGACACCACCGTCCTAGCATTTTGGGGAGCTTTAAAAAAAGTTAATTCTTTATTGAATTGACAGTTGGGAACTGGGTTTGCCTCCCCAACATACTGGTAGCTCTTGAAAAATGGTGAGTGAAAACATGGCCCACCATTTTGGGTGCCAATGAGAATGCAACACACACCCGAAAGTGGAGAGAAGCTTCAGCCATCATGTCTAGAGTCTAGACTATTGGAGTTGGATTCAAGTGCCCACAACAATGAACAGGTAGTGCCGGCAGTTAGTTAAAAGCTAGCCGGTTGAATTTGAGAATTTCCGAATGGAATAGAAATGTTTAGGAAGGGGTTCTGGAAGAAAATCAAGGTTTTTGGAAATGGGCCGATTAGAAGAAAAAAAATGTTGGCATTTAGGCAAGCTGCCCTAGAGTATCCACGGCAAATTACCGATTAAAAGGTATTTTTCACGGCAGGTAGCCAACCATACATATATTTTTTTAGGAAATATTTAAATACTATGCAGACTTGGAGTTACCATTGCCTTGCTAGCTTGTGGTTTAGGGTTAGTTGCTTGCTGCCGCAGCTTGCATTTTTGTTTCCATTCCGAGTGCTTGACTTCTTGAATCGTTGAATCGTTGAATGATCGACTATGTGCCACTCCGACATCTCTTGTTTCATATCTGGAGCTCTCAGCGCACGGAGCCGCCATCGGAAAATACTTGGACCCTTTGTGGTGCTTGTATTTCCTAAAGGCTAAATCCTTAGCCCTAAGCTGGTAGGGGCTTTGCCAGGTTCAACTCCTGCTAAGGATACTATTTAGACCAAAAATAAAAGATTGAATGCCAACATTCTTTAACCATGGACACTTGGGAAAATAAAATAAAATGAAACTTAAAGGAAAAAAAATAAACAAGGAAAAAACATCCACCACCAAAATACAAAACCGGCCCCATATTAAACATGTAGGAAACTGGACAAATGAAAAAAGAAATGTCATCTAATCACCTAAATACATTAGGAGATGGGGGATAGATATCAACCGATAAAATTTGCACTCTCTAGGCCCACTTCCGGGTAAAATTTGAAAAATCCGAGTCACCTCCTACAAGCTAGGAAATTGTTTGTTTTCTCTACAAAACCAATGTCCAGGGAGAACCGGTATTTAGTGTAATGGCGGCTGGTTGGTTTTGTGAAAAGTCCGGTTGAATTGGGAAAGTGGAGGTTGTGAAACCGGTGCTTTTTTTTTTTTTTTTTTAAATGGATTTCAACCGGCAACCGTTTTGAGGAGGAGGATTTTTACCTGGATGAATTGTGAAATAGGCGGTTTTCATCCGGTTTGATTCATCTAGGGCCATATATCATATGATTCTAGGGTTTAGGTTATGTGTTCGTTGTAGGCTTGTAGCGATTTGGTGAATGGCGGACAGATGAAGTTTTTGCTTCATTATTGCGTTTCATTATTGATGGCTAGCGTTTAGAATGTATTATGAGTGTGTCTATGGAAGATCTTCGTGGTGATCTTGATAATGTACTAATGGAAGCCATAGCTTTATGGAGGAAATCTTTACAAAGTTTAGATGGTTGTTTTCACATCCACAGAGATACCTTTCAGGACGTTTTCCTCTTGAAGGTGAAGATGATACTGTTGATTTTGTCTCTAACAATTGATGAATTTCATTTTTGTATATAGTATGGTATGTTAGGTTACTCTTTTATCATGTTGTGGCCTCAAATCTAATATGAGGTTTTAAGACCTAGGTATGATAGAAGAGTAAATCCACGGTCATCAACCGGTTGATGGGTTATTTTAGGTTCAACTCGTGCTATGGATAAAATGTTGATCATTGTTGTCGTTTCTTGTATGTAATGAATTGTTGATCATTATTGTTGGATGTTGACATCATTAAATATTATTGTTGTATGTTGATATGTTCTTTGGACATTGTTGTTGAATGGTGTATGTTGTTTGTAGATATAATTTTGACACATTGGAAAACCGGCTTACTTATCAATGCCCAAGTTTTTGGCCGGTTGTCATTATAATGAAGAGGAAATTACCCGGCACTTGAAAAAAAATATAGGATATTGGCTGGTCCAAATTAATGGCAACAAGTTTGCAACCGGTCAAACCGTGGAAAAACCAGTAGAAGTTGTGAAGGGGCGGATTTTAGCTGGTTGAGCTCAAAAATCTCCCGAACGAGAGGATGTGTTTTCCTGTTTGTTTCAATTCATCCTGGCATTGGCTTTGTTGGCCTTCTGTCTCAAAAATAAAATAAAAAATCTCCCGAACCCTGTACAAAACTCTCCGGATTCTGGCCCACAGACGTAAGTCTTTTTTTTTGGAGACAGGAGGCCAAAAGCCAACGCCAAATTGAAACCAAAAAAGAGGGAAAACGCGCCCACTTCGAGGGGAGGCGGGACCCCTTGAGCGCGAAACACCGCCACGTAAAGTTAGCGGAGTCCGGACAACAAACGGTCATGATCACGCGACTACTAACTTAAGCTTGGGTAGCTAGGTATCTAGCTGTGGGCATTTAATCCAATGCGCCTAATATTCAAGTAAGACATGGAATCTCTGCTTTTTCTTCCTCAACAATAGTAATCTCACCTGGAGATGCTTCTTGGCCCATACGGTGCCAAATTGAGATCAGTCAGAAGACTTGAGCTTTTGGGGGTCAGGTGGGAAGATAGATAACACAATCATGCCTGCACTCAAGGCTTCTGACTGCAAAAGACGGCTATGAAATTGCTTCGTCTTGGGCCTCAGCCGAAGCTCTGGATACACCCATATTCGTGGCTACTTAGCAAGATTCACCCAGCAATTTTAGTACTGCTGTCCCTCTTTAGCATGACACGTTTGGGAAACACACAAAAAGGCGTGCTATCGAGAAGTCGTCTTGTCATTAATGCGATAAATCGCGTAAAGTTGTCGTATGATTGAGGGAAGTACAGAAAACATAAGCAATATACGTAGATGGTACGAAATAAAAACTTATAACTCCAAACAAATACAAATATTCTCAAGAATTCTTTGAAATAGGAGTCCAAAGATCTTTGGTGTTGTCTATCCAAGTTAGCAACTGTCACCTTATCTAAATTCCCTACTAACTTTTGGAAACTAATAATTTCATTAACACCAAAGTATAAAGAGTTCTCTAATAAGAAACTAGACGACAATGGTGCATGACGTTTAGCATCAGGATATTGATGATACTATATCACCCGTGTACATGGCAACATACTAGGTAGGAGGCCATTCTAACCCTAGCCATGTCCATTTTACACCAGCAACCCTAAGTATCCTTAAGTTTCCAATGATAAGGAAAATTCCCAAGTAGTTCTCAAGTGAAAAATGGATGTATTTTAGATGTACATAACATAAATGAAAGGAATTTAAGCATTAACCACCTCTTTAATAGGGCAGAATGGAGATTCTAAATGTCGCTTTATTGAGTGTTGTAGTCGTATAAAAGAGGGAGTTTTGAACTAAAAAGTTTGGTCTCGCAAAAATGTGTTGTAATATCGAGGGTGTCATATAAATGAGTGTCGTATTAACAAGGTTAGATTATACGTAATATGATAGCCCACTCCACATCTACCGGTGTGGGTCACTACTGTAGTGAACGGGTTATCCCAACACTAGTTACATCCAATGGCTCTTACTTGTCAAATTGGAGTTGAAAGTGGCCCCTGTTGGTGGGAGCCGTTCACTGGTTGTTCACGCTAATAAGTGTGGGCATGCTATGAGCAACATTGTTTGGGAAGATTTTTGGGCATAATTGGTCGAGATCTTAGTGTTTCCAAGACTAACCAATTACATGTTGACATCTTTTGATTTTCCTTTATTAAATTGAGGGATATTTCGCAAATTCTTCTAAATGGATCGGTAATCTTCCCGAAGTCTTGCATTTGAACCAGTTATTGCTCAAACTCAATTGGTTATTTGTAACTAGTAGTCAATTCTCCATCATGTTCATTGCTGAGCAACACGAGATTAATGTCTTATCTCTTCTTAATTTATTTACACCGATATTTGAGTGGCATATGGTGGCAAGGCTTGTCACTTATTTAGGCATCGGATGTAGCTCTCAAGGACTCAAAGAGGCACTACTACCCTAAATTATTCAGCTTCATGAGAGTTATGGGTGGGGCCGAGAATATGTCAAAGAAAATTCTTGGACAATTCCTAGGTGGTACTTTGGCTCTCCATATTCAAGCTGAAAGTGTATGCCTTACCATAGTGAATTCAACGCTAGCTATGTGTTCACAGTAGGTTACAGACCCAAAATCACAAAATAATTATACTCAGATTATTAAGCTTGCAAAGGTCATGTGTGTCCTATTTCAACCTCCTTCCTTTCAATAGTTGATGAAATGTAAAGTTAGGTTTAAGGAACTTCAATTTAATTTTTTGCATTTCAATTGTGCCCATCTTGATTGGGCACACTTTAAGATGTTCAGTATCGTGGGACTTCCATTTGGAGTCATCCACATTTTTGATACCAAGACATTTGTATAATGTATACGGGTCTTTCATGGTCATTTTTAATTTAATTTTTTAATTTTTATAACTGGTTAGCTATATTTGAGTGCTATGTGGTTAGTGTTTAGATCTGAGAACGGACACTACAAAGACATATGTTCGTATTAGACTGGATCGCATGCTAGAAAATGTTAATCATTCTAAGTTCAATAATCAACATAAATGATGGGGGGGGGGGGAGCTATATGAGCTCAAGAAATCTTCGCTTAGATAATGAATAACATATTTTGCATGTCAAGCTCTAAAAATGAAGAAGCAAATGGTAGCTACGGACACAACTTGGAATGGGCAATCATCTTGCACTAGTTGCGTGTTTCACATCCTAAGAGAAGTGGGTGTAGAACTGAAAGCATTTGTTAATGGCATGCTTATCTTAGTTGGGAAGACAACCAAGTTTACTATTCATTATTAGAAAGACAGTTGTATGGAGATTCAAACTTGACAAAACGTGTAAAGGAATGTGGCCTATTATGGGAACTTCCAACTCCACATACAAACCCGACCATAAGATCAACTCGGGAAGCATCTCGTCCAATTGGCAATTGCGAATCGTGACGACTGTCGTTTCAAGTTTCACAACAAAAGAAGAGATGTCTAAGTTATAAAAGAGCAAAGTGTAGATTCCCTTTCTCTTCAAAAGAACACGATAGGCCTCGTACGCTTAGTGGTGTCCATATTTGAGCACACGATCTGTTCTCATCGTAACACGCGTACATTTCGTGTCTATTCTCCCATTCTCACGTACTCAAAATATAGGTGTCCTATTGAGGAGAGTGACCACACAAGGCCCATTTACTTAGCAAGAAGGCTTCAAGGACGTCATGGAGGAAATCTGTCAAACACTCTCTACTCAGATGAACACACACCTGGCTGCAAGATCACAAAACACTGACCAAGAAATGAAGTAATGATATTTGCAGGGATGTAGATCATGCCACATTAAAAGCTGGCCAGATTACTTGATTCAAATGATCCGAGGTAGTACAAGACATAGAGACAGCTAAGCTAAAAAATTGTGATGAATATAGAGAGTCATAATGCATATCCCAGTTTAGAATCGGTCAAGCGATCGGTATCTTTGTGGAGGGTGACTTGAGGACCTTTGAACCATTTGCGGCCGCTGATGAGCCAATATGAGACGGTGAGCGCGAAGACCCCGCCAACAGCAACTGGTGTATAATTTAGTGATTGATCAGTCACAGGGTAGCGCACAGGCAAGCAGAAGAGAACAGTAATGGTCATGACCCACAGGACCGCAACCCAGCCGATGAAGAGGCTACACGCCTTTCCTCCGAACCGCACAGGGCCTCGCACAAATGTGTGGCGAGCAACCGTGACCCGGAAGAAAATTGGCAACACGTATGCAATGTATAATCCAATCACAGCAATCGACACCATCGCTTGGAAGGCCACCACACTCCCCAGAGACTGCCAATTTTCCAAACCGAGCAGCGTCGCCAATTAGAACACCTCCCACTGATCTATTAGTTGCAAAGTGTCACGATTTCATCCATGCCATGCTTAAGTGTTACGTTTTCATTTAGCATGTTATGTTGCATTATCACAGTACCAAAACTCATCCGCTAAGCTTAACCCTATTCACAAGAAGCAACTGTAAATGCAAGCCGACATCACAATTTCGGAATCAAAATCTACTTGAATGGGAGAGGAAACCAAATCATACCGGAAGTGCCATGATGAAGGCTATGAAACAAGATAGCCACACTGCGTTGACAGGAACGTCGTGTTTGTTCACCTTGTGCCACAATCTTGAGAGAGGTAGAGCTCCGTCCCTTGAAAATGCGTAAACCATCCTGGAAAAGGGTCACGCTGCACATTAAAGTTCTATCCAGTACAGTACTCCACAGCAAAATAGGTGCCTATTCGTGATCGATCGACTTGTGTATTCGTTAAAATTGCGTAGCTCTGGGTATGACCATACGAGGCCATATGAATGTCGGGTGGCTTACACTCCAAGGCCTCAACTTACAGGAACTGTGAGGTTAACCCGCCTAAAGGAATGCACGGGGAGAACCGACCGCGAGTTACAAATGAACCGGTTGAGTTTGAGAAAATTTTGGTAAACGGCCAAGACTTCAGGAAATTTACCGATCATTCAGAGGTATTCAGAGAATATGCCTCAAATTAATAAAGAAAAACCGAAAGATGTCAACATGTAACCGGTTAGACTTGGAACCACTAGGATCTTGACTGATTATGCCTAACAATCTCCTTGGACACTAGCCTAAGGCTGGGATAGTACTAGGATGAGTTCATATTTCTAGCACTAGATTTCTACTGCACTTTACAACTATGCGGTCCACCAATTGTAAGGGGGTGTATCCAAGCAAACAGAATATTTTCAACCAACCATGTGGGAACCCTAAACTTTTCCCTTGTGCGATATAGGGGTGGGTCAGCTCGTCCACGCCTATTCAAGGTATCTCACCTCTGAAAGAAGGCGCCAATGTTCTTGGAGGTCCCTCTCATTCTTGTGGTGTCTATTTCGGGATTACATATGGACTCAGACGAACTCAAAATGAATGAAGCAACACCATATTGATTCATACCTGGAATTACTTGTCACACAGCCCAGACCGCCCAAGTAGACAGCCACCGCGATGATGCCGAGGCACACAATCCCGCCGGTTCCACTGCCATACCGGTCTCTGAAAACACCATAGAAGAGTTGGGCCACCGCATAGCCGCCTGCATCATTTGCAGGGTCCAACAAGGACGTTGGGTCGATCACTGTGAATGTGAGACCAAGGATGTAGCCCCACCCCACGACGATGGAGGCGACGATCGAGCTCAGAATCCCGTAGGCTCCATACCTGTCTGATAATTTTGTTTCTTCCGTCTTGCAAGAAAAGGGTTACAGACGGGCATTGTCAAGCTCAACAGACGACAGAAGCTAGGACATGATTGAGCATGAGCATGAGCATGAGCAGGTCTCTATAACCAATTAAGGTCTTTGGACATGAAGTTCACATGCATTCATATTCGTTCATTAATTGGAAAGTACGCAAAATAGTCTTACTGCTGTGGGCCACAATAATTCTCTAGAGTCTATATCAATCTTCAACCCACACTAAATCTGTAGTATAAAATTAGAGGGAGAAAAGCCGAGGTGAAATCCACATAAACTTCCACCCCAACTAGATAATTAATTAATAATTTCCACGCTAAGTTTCCACCCACACTAATAAGACTATTTAGTATAGCTTGCTCAGGAGTCAGTACCCACATCCAAATCATTTTATGACATCACATTGTTGTGTTGGGTGTCCATTAACAACATTCTTGGAGTATTCAGCCATGTCCCAAACCTTTTGACCACTTATAGGCAAGTGTCTGACCTCTATAAAACCTACAGCCAGAAAGTCAAATATGAATATGCTTATATCAGTCTGCTAATGATTTAGCAGCCACCCTTGATAGACAATGAAATTGGTGGAGGAAAAAAGCTGACAATTTGTTATTCACAATGACGTACGCAAGGGAAAGCAGATGAGACTCAAGAGAGATATCATTTCTCACCATATGAGCAGAAGCATCAAAGCCAGCAAGGGAATACTGGCTCATGAGGAGGCCAAGGAAGAAAATGTAGGGGCTACTCGAGATACCCAAGTCGGGCTTGTAGAAAGATGTGAAGACAAAGGAGGCTGTCTGTCTTTCAACGGCCACAGCGGGAATCAGAATGGTCAACAGAAACACTCCTGCAATAATTATGCCGCCAATTTCACCAAAATTAATATAAACCAGAGGCTTAATTAAAGAAAATGATATTGATGACAAAGTCATCATTGACATACTAAGAAGCATTCATCCTTGTGAGGCTACTTTACATGGAAATACTTGAAGGATAGAAATACACAAGGATAATTGTAGTTGAATTTGATGACGAAATCATTATTGACATAGGAGGGTTTGGGAATGCCTGACCCTCTTCAACTACCCTTCTCCTTCTTGTACTGAACATGCATAAACTTGGTGGAAGAATTAGATTGGGAGTCATGAGTATCTTACCGAGAACATTCCAAACCATAGCAAGATTGCCAATGTATGCAAGGTAATGGACAGGCAGGCAATTCAAAAAGCCTAGTGACACGAGGATGATTGCCTGTAATCCAATCAGTGCATACTTGCTCAATACGTAGCCACCTCCATTCGCCCCACCAGTGCTCAATAGAATAATCACTTGCAACAGTTGTGTCAAGGAGAAGCACACACCGCATGTTGCCGCCCACTGCCACCCATTCATCCACACAATTCAGATAAAATGCACATGAAACGCCTCCATTCAGAATGAAAATTAAAACATGAACTTTCCTGCAACATTATGGCATTCTTGATGAGCCTTGTAGGAACACTCCCTTTTTATTCTTCTAGATTCAAGAATTAAGTAAATCTCAAGAATCAAGGTGGCAAGCTCTCAGTTGTCGACACCTCATTGTTGCCTACCTCTCATTGTTGCCTACCTTTGGACATGAAGCCATGGCTCTCTCATCTACCAAGGGGTGCACCCCAAATGGAATCGTGATTCCAAGGTTAATCAAGAATGATTTAATATGCGTTGGAATACTACATAGGCTACTCAAGAATGTTTTGATAGTTCGGAGTGGGAAGGAGAAGAATATTTGTACATGAGTAACTACACTAAACATCATCTAATCTAGTGTGACCACACTATTCATTATCTACCCACATTAATTGTCTTGCAATCACCAGGTGGCAACTAGAGGCATGACACTTTGTGCTACCGGACAAGCGACAAAGACCACACTAAATCAACATGGCACATCATTTCAATTTCTCACTAAATCAGATATGTTCAGTGTAGGATACACATCAGCTCACCTGGCCAATGACGTTGTACCTGCATCAAGTCACACATTAAATAAGGGCAAAGATTTAAAGGGGTATGTCAAAGGCTCTACTTTCTGGGTGGGGAAAACAAAGAAAAATAGTGAAAAGCAAAAACAAAACAATTGCAAAATCTGGCAATGCCAGAAAGAAAGAAATTTTAGAGGAGGATGTGTACCAGCCTGTAATCCAAGAAGCGAAGGGGCTCCACTTTGCGCCTGCCAACTGAGCACTCCAGAAGTACAGCCCACCAGACGTAGGAAAAGCAGAGCAGATCTGCAACAAACAAAATTGTATGGGATGCATGTTCAGTGTAAGGAAACAGATCTACCAACCATGTATTGTAATTGTCCACAGGTTGAGTGGCTGAGGAGCAATCCAAGAGTGTGCACCAGAAAGAAAGAAAGAAAGAAAGACGACTCCAATGTTGCCACCAGTATGAATTATGGTGTTGCTTCATTTTCAAGTTTGTCTAAGTTTATATGTAATCTCAAAACGGGCATTACAAGATTTCAAGGGGCCGTGAAGACTATTGCCTCCTTCTGAAGGTGACATAACATTACTCAACGTGCAGCTTTTGTTTCGTGGACCCTCAAAATATAACAGTGGGATGCTGGAAAAGTTCCACAAGGAGACTCAAATTTAGAGTGATTTTCCAACATCCCATTTCTATATTTTGAGGGTCCACGTTGTTAAGTAATGTTATGAAACATCTCGAACAGGCACATACAAGCCGGCAGGCACCTATCTCCCCTAAAGATAAGCCCCTAGGTTCCACATGATTCATTGAAAATATTTGATTCACTCATATACCTTTGCTGTAATTGGGTCATTAGACCATAGGTGGTAGAGTGCACCAAAAATCAAGTGCTAAGGTGGTCACCCATTCATGCACTTTTCCAACCTTAGGCACACAAAATGGTTAGCGAAACCAATTTGAGGCCGTAGCCACTATCCTCATAATTTTCGGAGCTCATATGAATGTGTTATTCTTTATAAAGTAAGATGATCGTGCTCATTAAATGGTCATATAGGTCCCTCCCCCCAATTAAGTCGACTATTGAGCCTTAAATGGTTGTTGTATTCTGAGCAGGGAGTCTCTTCTCAACACAGGTCTTTTTGGTATCCACTCTTGGATGCACACCAAGCCACATATATAGGTGTCCTAGTAAGAAAAGCATGATGTCTACCTTCATGAGCACATATATAAGGAAAATGCTGGAAATGAAGCAGGTTCGGAATGCTGGAGATTAAACTGGCATAGTTTGGGTAAGGTGCCACAGAGTAGTTGCTACTAAATCTCTCGAGAATCGTAGGATGCAGGAGCAAAAATGACTAACCTCGGCCATGCCAAGTCCCACAAACAAAGTGAAGAAGCCAGTAATGAGCCAGCCCCACGTCATGGAGATGATCCCACCATACGCCAACCCCGTGCTGAATGTCGTTGTGATGCCAGCCACCACGGACAGAATTGCAAAAGATATTGCGAAGTTGGACAAGAATCTGCGCAGAAATGGCCGACCGTCGTCAAAGCTTTGCATCTTCAAGCACTAGAATTATTCGACAAACACACCCGCACAGAAGAACAGTCCCAACGAAGCTGACATTCTGTTTTGATCTACATCAGGTTGCGCAATTGTGGAGAGAAAGGGGGAGAGGGAGGGAAGTTAGTTGAGGCAGTACGATAGGTCTCGTTTCAGCTCCTGCTTGTATCCGAGCTCCAGGAGCCTCTTCTCCCCCGAATCCACTATTTGTGAATCCATTTTTTGGGTCTCTGCAAAAATAACGGTAGCAGCAGCAGAGAGACAGACCTCGGCGTCAAATTGCAGAAGAGAATCCCAGCTGAGGAATAATTTCCTGCACTACTTGATCATGGTCAGATGATCGACCCCATTTGACCAATCTCCGAAGCTCGGAAACTAGCATGCCTTAAAGCCTGCACCATTTTGACAGGTACAAAATCAGAGCTCAGTAACCATTTCGAAACTCGCATTCAAACATCAATTACACAGGCACACCTCTATCAATTCCAGAGCTATCAAACTACGAGCCTATCTCCAAATCTCTGCACCATTTTGGGCCAAACATTCTGAGTGCATAATCCACCCAAACGCACCGTCGAAATGTCTTCCCCAACCTTTCACATGCCTTCTACACATTCTAGCTTCGACGAAATATTAATGTCAAATTTCACATAACCACGAATTTTCCGTGACTTTTCACGTAACCACAAATTATAGCTTCACCTCGCTCAGCTGAAACAACCTTAAATCCACACTATTTTCATAGGCCAGTCACCTTAAATCCAATATCTGACCAAATTAAACCCCGCCCCATTCCAAATTCAAATTCTCGACACACCTCTCCACAGCCAAACCACTCGACTAGTTCCAACTCCCAGGTTCAACTCAAATTGGTGAGCTGCCAATCCCCAATTATTCCTCATTTCAGCTCATATTAAGCCCCCGCCAAAACCCGGATCATCACAGTACACAAAATTAACTCCACTTCAAATTAGCGCACCAATATCTCAACTCTCACATTTCAAATGCCTGCACCGCAAGCACACCACTTGACCTTCTACCCATGCTTCTAGCTAGCTAGCTGCTCCTAGCTTCATTCAATTCCACTCTTTTATTAATCTAACAAACCCTCAATCCTGCACCATTTGGGGGAGATTTATACTCTTACCAAACCGGATTCCTTCCACTGAAAAATCTGTGTTTCTTCTTGAACATCACCAGCAACCTAGCCTCCAGATTGACCGATCTTTGAATCATCAGCTCCAGGTACCACAGACTCAAAGAAAATGGACATGGCAGATCTAGATGGAAATTTAAACATAACGCAGTCCTCTACTAACTTAGAGATTCATCACAACTTCCAACACTATACATAGAAACATGTCCAGAATCAATGACCATCATCTCCATGATTATTTACTACTACGTCCAGCGACAGTCCGTCGAGTTAATACCCTAAGTATGATATTCAGTGTCATATGGTATTGAATGTCACTATGGTAACTTCTCGGATGACACCTCTTATGAATAAGTGAACAAATACTGTCCTGGATGATGGATGAGTTCATCCAATGGCCAAAACCCTACGTTCTCTTGTCACCAACTTGTGATGAAATATTGTCATGGATGATTGAAATTTGGATCAAAACTAACTTGCTAAGTGACAGTAATTGATTGCAACACTGGAAATCAATAATCCCCATAAAAGTTTACAATGAATGACAAATAATGTTGGGTTAACATTTAGTGTTGGTGACACTATACTGCGGTTTACAATTATTATAGTGAGCAAGAAAATTAGAATCGGTGGCACTAAATATCATATTTCATGTAGTGAGTTCATGCAGATAAAAATAATCCGAATACCAAATTTGGTCCAAATTGGTTTGAACCTAAATTAGGATATGTTCAAGCAGGTGGACCTACCAAAGCATAAGTTGCTAAGGGTGAGTTCCCATGTAGGTCACTCGTCCACTAGATTCTAAAAAATAGTGGGTCGGAGTTGTATGCATGTAGTTAACCAAAAGTCACCATCCAACTAGATTCTAGTGGCCCCCTAAAATGTGGAGAGCCTTGGACACAAGCCACTAGACTTCCATGTTGTGTCCAAGGAGATTTTTGGGCATGATCGTTTCAGATCCTAGTGTTTTCAAGTCCAATTGGTCACATGTTCACATCTTTCAGTTTTTCTTCATTACTGTGAGGTACATTCCATAGATTCCTCTCAAATGATCCATCATCATCCTGAAGTCTTGATCTTTCAACCGGTTCATATGTAACTAACCATAAATCCTCCCCGTTCATTGCTTCCATGCATCCACTACAAAACATTTAACTTACAAAACCCAGTTACCAAAGGATCTACGACTGATTTTCGAAGGAGGACGAGGAGGTTAGTAGGTGGTCCCGCATCTGAGAAGATGGGAGTAGCTAGTTGGCACATACGAACCCTACCCCACCCCACTAGATTCCCTCTACATTTGGACAGGTTCGTCCTTTCTCACACTAGAATCTCGTGGGCGGGCATCATCCATGGAAACTCACCCTTACACTTGATCTTCACACCAATAATGCCCCCTTCCCACCTGACTTTAGTTAAGACCCAAAGTATTTCCTAAAAACTGGGTAAAGCTCCCTCGGTTATAGCGGAGGCATCCAACTATCCCAATGCACCTACAAGAACTTGCTCCGGAGATTTTCAAGTAGGTTTTAGTTAAGTAGCTTTCACACATGTTCATGGTTTTATCTACCAAGCAATGAAAGTTGGGTAGTTTTTGTCCCATCCCCAAATGCCTTACTACTCACCTATCTTACCATCGGTTTTTGTTAATGGAGCTCCTCGTGCCCTCATAGCTAAGACTAAAAAGCAACCAATCACAAGGGTGGGAGGCGACACTTTTCAAGTTCCTATATTCTTGCCTCATGTTTAGGTACCGATGGGAGGGTCGGTGGTTGAGGCATAAAACCTCCACTTTTAAGCCATGCCACATCATTTGCCAACTAGGCTCGGCACTAGATAATGTCGATGGTGTGAAGGCCGGTTTGTTAGAACCAACTTTTAGTCTTAGCTAAAGTCAGGTGGGAAGGGGGCATAAGCTGTGTTCCCTTCAATCCTTCAATCCTTCAACTAAAAACACAGCTCGATCCTCAACGATTGGTTGATGAACTATAGACTCACTTAGTCCTCAACCCTAAAGATTGGTAGATGCACCGTAAACCCTAAACCCTAAACCCTAAACCCTAGTAGATGATCAGGAAGCTGTGCATCAAGAAGGCGCTAAGTTGAGATGTAAGGCCAAAGTCCTGGTAATCAGCTCCCTGCACATGGCACAGACAAAGCGAGATTCTAAGCCACAGAGAAGGTGTCAGGATGAGAATACTGTAAGGGAACTTATAAATCAGGAGGATGATGCTGGGTGGCTTTTTAAGTGCAGTGGGCCAGCCGCCTTTGTGGCTCTCTTTTTAGCAGCCTGGTGACCATGTACATATGCACTGCAATTATAGGTGTTCTTCCCATTTGGATTTATTGGCTCTGTCTATAGGACAGAGACTATGCATCAACTTCTTCGTTTCAAGAGCAAATTTCCTAACCACTTTGTGTTCACACTTGGACGTTACTTGTTCTTGTTATTTTTGGTCCACTTTATGTAATGTGGATGTTAACTATAGTTTTTATATATATAGATAGATAGAAACTCCGGTCCCTTTTTGCAAGGGGCCGGCGTGAATAAAGTGTCCGTTCGTAATGTCAATGACCCGATGCCCACCGGACAAGGGGACACTGGGGCAATACTACTCTCCCCTTTCGAGGATGGGCACTATAGTGACACACTATACAAGTTCCTAGCTAGCCACTAGTGCCTTGAAGATACCGGACATGGTATCCCCCCAAAGGGCTTTGAGGGTCCATACAACAAGGTCCAAGGACCCCACCCGGTCCATAGTTGGGTGGACTAAGGTAGTGAGCACCACGCCGGCATGGGGAATAGAACCCACAACCTCCTCATTGGGGGCCATGAGCCCTAACCACCAAGCCAAGGCCCGTGGTGCCTTTATATATATATACATATAAGTGCTCCCTAAAATGCATTGAAAGAAATCTAGTTAACTATAGTTATTTTGGCAGTTCTTGATTATTTATTTTAAAATTTTCGGGTGATAAATGAGTAGCTTCAATCCTTGACCCGTGTTTGAGAAGAAGGTGCACAAAATCCAAGAAAGGTTTGGTATAGTGAATAGCCATGGATTGGCATGAGCAAAGTAATCAGCTACAATTGTAGTCTTTCATGGCAAAGGACAGAGCCTCACGGTTCTACCGTTTTCTTGTTAACCAACTGGTTGTCTTTACTAGGAAGCAAACTAAGGGCCGGTTTACACTACGGTGGAGAAGGCCTCCGGTCGGTCAAGAATGCTTGGCCAAGACATGGTTATATGAGGCAAATGGTGGATGTGCCGGAGAAGAATTAAAGGCAATAAAATATTTCTTAAGGAGTCTTGACCGGTTGAAGTCTAAACACCTAGAGGAGAAGTTTAGCGGAGAAGTCCACCGGAGAAGTCCACTGGTGAAGAGAAGTTCACCTAATGGTGAAGATTTTTTGTGATAAAAAACCATAATTCTCTACATTCACATTGTATCAAAAGATTTCAACAAGAATTGTGTTCATAAGAATTGTGTAATATAATGTTCAATTTTATTCAAAAGATAATGAAATTGCCAAATTGCCAATTGTCAAGTTTGGCCCATGTAGGAAATAAATGTCTCCTTGGGTGTTTAAGAATGAAGAGGGGAAAACCCATACACATTGGACAAAGCACTACTCTTTGGTATTATTTAAGACATGCTCTCCTCTTAATCATCCTCATCAATTTCTCTCTTCTTATCTTTGATCTTCAATCATGGATAATCGAAGAAGAGAGATTGTGAATAACCAGCCATTGTGAAAAAAAATTGCACAAAAAAAAATCGCTAAGGAGCTACTACAGCAGAGAGAGAGAGAGAGAGAGAGAGAGAGAGAGAGAGAAGCTTGCCAACACCTTAGGTTTTGAAAAAAACCAGATCTGAAATCTACGGTCCAGATCTGTTTTTGAAAAATAATTTTTTATTGAGTTGGGCTTCTCCGGAGGAGGAGTTTCTTGTCCGGCCTCAAGAGGCCGGAGAAGCCCAACTCCAAATAGTGCCGCCATGTAGGCGGCCATGTCATTTTATCATCCATGAGAAAAGTTCACCACCATTGTTTTCTTCACCTAGTGTAAACACCCACCGGTCAAGAGTTGCATTTTCAACCAATCACAATTGAGAAACGCCCTTTTTTTCATGACCGGTGGACTTCTCCACCGTAGTGTAAACCGGCCCTAAGTTATGTTGTCTAATTAGGGCCACTTCACACCAGTGATCGGGGAGATTTTTGGGCATAATCGGTTGAGATCCTAGTGTTTGCAAGTCCAACCGGTTACATGTTGACATACTTCGGTTTTTCTATATTAATTTGAGGTGTATTCCATGAATTCCTCTAAAGTGATCGGTACTTCTCCTGAAGTCTTGAGCATCAACCGGTTACTTCTCAAACTCAACCGGTTCATCTGCGACTAACTGCCAGTTCTCCCCGATCATAGCTTCACACACGAGCCAAGAGCCATGACCATGAAATCGTGAGAGCCCGAACGAAGGTGTCCAAAGGCCATCCCAACACACCTCCAAACTCATGTAGTGTGGTCACGGGCCCTCAAGTGTAGTGTGGAGTCATATGTCACCAGGCCCTCAACCAAATGCTATTTCAATGAATTTTTATTCATCCGGGTCATCACGCATGATAAAATAGAATAAATCAACCGTTGTGAACGTTCGGAGTGCCATGGTGTCATGGTTCTGTGTTAGGCCTGCCTCCAAGAGGTGGTTTTGGAAAATAGTCTGAGTGGCCATGAAACATGATCCATTTGGATGCCATGTAGGAATCCATGTGGAATTTACATCCATCTTGCATTCACATACTCCGTTGGTCCCTCAAGCGTAGTGTGAAGTGAATTTGGACCGGCTCCGCCTTTTCCACCAATGAGAGTGCTTGAAGTTTAATGGTCACAGGCTCTTAGTCTCGTGTGTGAAGTGGCCCTTAGTGTGGGGGCTGGGGCGAAACAACCCGTACACGAGTTCCTTGGAGGGAAGGGTTTAGGCATCTAACAAGGAACGAGTGTATGGGTTGGTTTGCCCAAATCTTAGTGTGGGTTGCCATTCGGAGTTACGTGTTGCTATAACATTTTACGGAGAGTATCATTTTTTATCCAAATAAAATAAGTACACTATATATGATATTTAGTGTCACCAATTCTAGTTGTCTTGCTCAATACTAATTGCAAATTGTGGTGTAGTGTCACCAACACTAGGTGTTAACCCACCATTGTTTGTCATTCCTTGTAAATTTTGGGGGGGATTACAATTTTACAATGTTGCGATTACTATCACTTACCCAATGATTTTTCATCCAAAATTCAATCATTTATGACAACATTTCATCACAAGTTGCTGACAAGAGAACGTAGGGTTTTGGCCAATGGATGAACTCATCCATCATCCATGACAATATTTTTTCACTTATTCATCATAAGTGTCATCCAAAAAGATACCATAATGACAATAAAATACCATATGACACTAAATAACATATTTAGTGTAGTTAGTATACACACCGAAGAATATGATATAACTTAGTTGGTGAAAAACGATAATGTTGGTAAGAAGTTATAGCAACACGTAACTCCGAATGGTAACCCACACAAATTAGACAAAACAGTGTAGCCGATGTCAGGTGAGTTCAATGGCTAGAGCTATTTGAGCTCACCATGTTTGAGTTGGGACTTGAAGAGATGGAAACATCATTATATGTGAGCGTGTGTACCTCTTATCCATCCAACATAAGAACTTGATCCGTACAGACAATGGATGAAATGAATTTGATTTAGAGTCCACTAAGTTGAAAGGCTTATGGGACTAAAAGTACATCAAGATGGTGTCAAACCGGTTGATTCCCTAGAGTGGCGGAGTGTGGTAGCCTCCGTGAGGTAGAGGCTAATTTCAACTTGAGGTCCAATTGAAAGAAAAACTATAGAGTCCCTAACACTACCCTTCTCAAATAATTATTGAAACTTATCTTTGATGGAGTCATATAGGGGACACTCCACCACAAAGTGTGCCTCGTTTTACACTATAAGAGCAAATGTGGCATAATCTATTATATCTAGAGATAGGGATAGTTCAACACCATCCAATTTCAATGGCATGTCTATGATTCGAGGTGTGTTAGCACCAATGATCTCGCATTTGTTGTGGTGGTATCAATGGTTGCTTCAAGCACGATTCATTCGTATATGTGAAAGTCCTTGAGGTGGAGGTAATCTAGTTTCTTCCCTGAGGGATGGAAAGAGGTCCACTCTTTAGCAAGAACAACCTCCTTGATATCATCATATGCGATTTTTGATGTTGGGTTGACATGGCTTTCCCAATGAGATAGACCCCATGATGCATTCCACTTTTGTGCAAGGTGTTAGCCCTTTGTTCGGCAAGGTGTTGTGAGAGTGATGTTGCTTGACTTACTAACCAAGAGGAGGGTAGGTGGGCAAGCCGTTGTTGAAAGCTCATATTTAGTTTAAGAGCATATAATTCCATGGGAAGTTCTCCAAACTCGGCCAATAGAATATGATACGTTGTTGATGAATGGGATATGCAATGAACAGGGAGAACCAATCACTAGTTACAGATGAACCGGTTGAGTTTGAGAAATAACTAGTTGAAGTTCAAACCTTTAGGAAAATCACTAATCATTTTTAAATAATTTATTATAGAGAATGCTCCAATTTTAATAAACAAACTTGAAAGATGTCAACATGTAACTGGTTGGGTTTGGAAACACTAGGATCTCGGCTAATTATGCTCAAAAATCTCCCTAGACACTATCTATAGGTTTGTGGTTGATTCATCTACTAAATGACATTGAGTAGACTAATTCAGGGTCTTTTAAACTAATTCCATTGTCATACCAATTTTATAATTAAAAACCCTTTAGGCTACATACTATTTCAAGGTTTGAGTTGGGCCCCTACCATTATTACGCATGCAATTCTATTATAGCATGTAGGTTTCCTTTGTTGGACAATTTGATTTTGGAATTAGCATCAAAGGCCCGAATTAATTTAGAAGGACACAATTTAAATGAATACCACAAACAACCTATGAGAGGATGCATTTACTATACCTCCTTTACCTTGGTTATAGTGGTGGGGGCCTAGCGCAAAGAGGTTTGTGAATTTGGCTCTCTTGAGAGTTGTGGAAATAACTTAAGTTACAACAACTTATCTTCAAGTTATGACTACTTGTCTACATTGATACTATGTGCAATTAGGTTGCCCCATGTTAATTTATTGGCATTCCACACTATGTTAAGTATTTATTATCACTGTAACAAAATACAAGCTATATGTTTTTATACGGATGAATTAACAAAGTTACAAGTTTTTCTTGTCATATATTTTTCACCCAAGATAATTTGCATGGGTGAGAAGGCAACATATTTGCGATGGCAACCTAATTGCACACATCAGTTTAGACAAGATCATCACAATGAAATGTTGGGCAAATTACAACTCATTCATCATGTGTTTACCATGAAAAGGAGAGATGACTCCATTGTTGCCACATGTGTGATTTAAGATGTTGGTTCATCTTCAAAATTATTCAAACTCTATATGTAATCCAAAATGGATATCACAAGAATAAGGACCTTGAAGAATACTATCTCGTGTCAAAGTTGAATACTTTGAACATCTACGGACAACCTGGCATCTCGGGGGGTTCACTCCCTCATATATTTTGCATACATGTGCATTCGGGACCTATTTATTGGGGGGCTATTTACCTTGCAGAAAAGATTATAAGGTATGGTATATTTCAAAATAAAGGTGTGATGGTATTTTACATGTAATCCTTTTTCATTATTTAAAAACCCCCTATATTATATGTAAGTTTTTTACAAAATTTATCTACAATGAATATATTAGACCCTATTTTTTATCGCACGTTGTTCTATGATTTTTTGCCAGTGAACCCCCCAAGCATGGCATGCATAACTAAATAATTCCCCCCCCCCCCCCCCACGGCAAGCCCTAGGTTCTCCTATAGCTAGTTGAAAATATCTGGTGTTCACAAATCCCCCCCCCCCCCCCCCCTCTTTCCCCAAACTATGATTGGAGGAACCATTGTGGTAGGAGCAATCAAGTGCTAGGAAAGTCGCTTAAGCAACTCAAGCTATGATGTTGCCAATGCACTTTACCTTGATGCCTTTTTACTCAAAGTCAACTATGTGGATCTTTTGTATGGGGTATTTTCATTGCACTTTGGACTCTAACTTTTGCATCTCTACTTTGATTTTGAAATTTAACCATATGAGATCATTTATGAGTTGATCCGATGGTCATAATTGTTGGAAGAGTTGTAAGTACCCACAATAGGGTCATATCTCTTATGTGGATCCTTTAGGTAAAAAACTCTACATATCCTCTATTCCACATCGAGCTTTGGACAATTTAACATCTAAGAAAACATGTGATAAAGTAGAAAATGCGGCTTGAACCCCAAGGCCTTAATTATGATCCCTTGGGAACTCCCAACACCAAAGACCACTAACAAAATGGACGGAGTCTTTGTGGTCATGTTCCCATGTATGTTGTCAACAACCCTTAAGATTGCACAATTGCTAAAATTAAAACGTTTTTTTCGCCTCTCATGGATGATTTTGTCAGAGTGTACTAAAAGCATCCCCATCAAATCGGGTACACACCAAATAGAGTATATAATATTTTATACCTTTGGGGAACCCTCCATCTTGGGTGGGGTAGCTTATCTTGAGTCAAAGCCCACCAAAGCCTAGACATACCCCCGGCATAATTAATTAGGAAGCAATCAATAAGACAACGACACTTATTATCTGACACATGATAAAGTAGGATATCAGAGTATCTGACATTGAGGTAATCTCTTGGCGGGCCCGAGGAGGGCTACTATATGAACCATTTATGGCAGGGGAAAGTCTTCAGTATACCCAGGCCGGATCTAAATTATGGAGGGCCGGACATTGGTGGGGCTCAATTTATGCCAATATTGCCACCTAAGAACCTGGGATGCCCCATTTTTGGCGTTGGCATGCCCCATGCCCAGTCTGGTGGGGATGCTCTAAGAGGTGATCACATGTATTAAAACATCCTTCTAAATGCCATTTGATGCAGATACAATTCTCAAAATTTCAAAGGTAGCGATGGGGACGGGAGAAGAAACAAAAAACCCATCTCACACCAATGTATCATTAACAACTACACTATTTTGTCTAATTAGTGTGGGTTGTCATTCAGAGGACATGTTGCTATAACTTTTACCTAATGTCATTATTTTTTACCAACAAAGTTATGTCATATTCTTCGGTGTGCATACTAATTGCATATGTTATTTGGGTAAGAAATAATGCTATTAGTAAAATGATATAGCAATGTGGAACCACAAATGGTAACCCATGCTAAATAAACAAAACATTGTAGATCTTGAAGTGCAAGAGGACAAAGCACCTCACTGGTCTATATTAACTTAGTAGGATAATCTTATCCTTGGGGTGAGGGTTTTCCATGTGAAGGTGTAGTGACTACCAAGGTAGATGAGGCCAATTCGGTTAGCTTCTTTAATCATATGCTTAATTTTGGCTCCTAATATGTAGTAGAGTCGCTCTAATTCGGTGGGCAAGCAATACTTGTTGATTTAGCTGCCACCTTGATATCATTGGGGTTAGTCACCTTCGCAAAAATCAAACTACACCCACCATCCGCCATAATTAGGACAACTATTCACCGAGTTATGACACGCTTGATTTTTGTGGGCCAAGTGCGCAAATTATGAGGTGGCATGTGGATGTGAGGTGCTAACCAACTTGCATTGTGGGTATTTTATAATGAAAAGCTACATGGTTTATGGTATTTGGTGTGACTTGCTATTCAGGATTACACAATGCAATAAGTTCTTCCCTTAGCCTCCAATTTTTACTTTCAAAGGTTGTATAGGTTGTTCATATAGAACATAGACGACTTTGCTTGGTAAAATATTACACTCTCAATAAAGAGTTATAGCATTGTGTAACTTTGAATAGTAAGTGACACTAAACACCATAAATGTTGTAGTTTGGCAACATTTTATCTTACCCGTGACCACTTTAGAGAAATGACACAGTCAATATTGGCATTAGACTTAGTTAAATATTGGCAAATGACCAGTGTACAATTTACTGAAGACGTCGTCCACTTACACAACATTGAATCATGAATGCTAAATCCCCCCTATAACATCAAATTGAGAAACGAAACATCTTGATTCCAAAACTTAGATCAACACCTTCCTCGACTCCGATTGCAACGATTTTAAATTCTTTAGTCTTAATTCACAATTGCTAACTTGCTTGAGCTTCTAATGCTCGAATCCATTACCAAGATTATTCCACGGGGTTGGAGGTGTCCAAATTAGCCTCGTCTACCTTATATCAGATCATGTAAATGGCAATGTCTTTCCAATAGTAGCCCATCTCATAATGTGGTTTTGTAGATGCCCTCTTCATGGTCTTTCACTAATATAATTGCGGGACTAGTGAAAAGTGTCATAACATTATTTAGATCCATAACCATCTTATGCGAGACTGACAATATTCTACAAAATATTCCCACATACAAACTGAATGTGGGCATATTTCATAGAATATTGTCAATCCCACAAAACATTATTATGGATCTGAATAATGTTATGGTTGGTCTTCACTCTGAGAAATGATAATCAAGGACGCATTCCAACATGAATGGAGGAAGAAATAGATGAACTAATTAAGACTAATTAAGAGACCCTGATGCCCTAGCAACATCTTCCCAATATAGTGTGAAACAAGTTCCTTCCAATTTAGGCATGCTAGATTCAAATGAACTAAATAAGGAAGGGGCAACCAAACATTTCTCGCTAACAATGATTTACATTTAACTATGGTAAAACTTTAAACACTATGTATAGGAAATTTCAACCCTGAAACCGTTTCACGGTAAAGCCATGGTCAGTTATACTTCAAAATAAATACACTAGCATTGGACTCTAACTTGGCTAGAAAAATAAAATAAAAAGTAACACTTGTAGCTAGGTACCGGTATGATTGTGAGCCCGTTAGTCTATTGCTGATCATGGTCGTCCGTGATGTAGCATGAGGTGTTATGCCTCTTGTAAGGTGGGCTTGTTTGGTGTACAAATTATTCCAATTCATTAGGGTGGGGGGACAAGTGCTTGTTTGTTTTCAAGTTTCCTTTTGTTTAGGAGAAGATATGTGAGGTATTTGATGGCATTCTAGTGGATATTTTTCATGAGGGTTTTGATGGTTGGTTTTGGGATTTTTAGGTTGGTAAGTTTGTTAACGGAATGTTCATGTATGGCGCCTCTTACTCCGACTATGATGATAATAAGGGGGTTGATTTTCCATCCATTGTTTTGTATGGTATTGGCTAGAAAAACATGCACGGAGTTGTTAGTTGTTAGATGGTTCGCAAAGTCACTATCTATTGCATGTTACCTTGCAAGCTGGAGTTTTCGGAGAGGGAGGCAAACAACTCCGCTTTGCTAGGGCTCTCAAAAGTTGTCTCATTTTGAAATTTTACTTGCTTGTTGTCACGAAAATGAATAACAAAATATCATCTTTCCTCAAGAAGGGCAAGTCAATCCGTTAGCTTGATAAGGTGGAGGTTTACAAAGCCTAACCACGGCATAAGCAATCAAGTTTGGCTCACATGCATACCGAGTGGGATAATGAAGTGAGACTTGAAGTCCTCATTGTATCACACCGTGCATTGGGTATTCAATCTTAAACCCGTATTTATCCACCTATGTATCATTGGGTAGTTGTCATAAGATTCGTGGCACTCATGTACTCTCATTTGGTGGAGCTCGTTCATCACCTCGGATAAGAGCAAGCATTTTAACTCATATCAAGATAACATGTGAAGTTTGTTGGCTCCTTTGTCTCAAGTTTGTCAATAATATATAGATGAAAAATGTTAAACTTGAAGCACATGGGTGAATCATGGGAGTTGGCCCCACCCCTCCACTAGTTAGTCCATATATTAAATTTGGATTGAATAAGCTCACCATTTTTAAGCCACCCCCTCCTCACCCAAGCCTCTTTGCTTTATGCATGTTCACACACAAGGGTTGCTCCATCTCGGCTTCAACACTTCTTTGCTTCTCTCCTCCACCTCATCTTCGGCCCCAACCCTCCTAGTTCCTCTCTCCCCCATTCGTGTTCTCCATCTCTCCTTAATTCTTTGAGGTTAGGCTTGAGTATTGAAGGTGTTCATGTTGGCGTAAGGTTTTAAGTTGCATCTTAAGTATTTGCAGTGTGTAGATTGGACAAGGCTTTAGAGACACAACTTGGTGCTTGAGTGTTTGCAGGGTTCTCACTTAAGATTTAGGATCTCGCTTATGGGGTTGTGGCACATGTGTTGAGCTTGGTAGGCCGTGGCACAATGCTATAGCCTACTAGTGACATGCTAGTACACCTTGCAATTATGAGAACACAGAAATCGGAGACAAATGTTAGATATAGGGAACTATAGAGAATGAGTTGAAGAAGAGCTCAACAACACAACTTGTATTCCGTTGCCACCATCAATGTGTACTTCAAAGTGCATCAATCTCCAACTAATGCCTCAGTGAGAGAGTAGTCTTCTGACATCTTAGCAAGCGGATATACTTGGGTATTGAAAGAACCCAATCTCACAAATTACACATAATTCACTTCATAAACGTTCATTTATGACCCTTCTTCTAAGGTTTCAAAAAAGGTACAACGTCCTTAAAGAAAGGATAGATAAACAACACTTTCATCAACTACAAGGATTGACACACCAACCCATGCATTGCTCTTAATCTCAGTACAACCTTAATACTGAGCTCCACACTACACTACAAAGTTTCTTTGAGCTAAGCATACAATGTCAAAGATCCAGTGAGTTCTTCCATTCCTCAATTCTTAGTTACAAATTACCATACCTAGGATATACACATTGGCACCGAGAAATTATCAGTAGTGGCAGAGAGAGAGAGAGAGAGAGAGAGAGAGAGAGAGAGAGAGAGATCATCAATAGAACCTCCCTCCCTCCGCCTCTACCTTCACCAACTAATTATCGTCTGAAAGCCTCGAACATTTCTACGCCATTTATTTGAGATCTTTCTTTGGGAAGGAAGATAAGTAGAGCCGGTGGGATGTGTGGTGACATTGGAATGGCGATGGTGCACAAGTGGGAAAGAAGGTTGGGGTTTCAAGGATTGTGAAGAAAGGTGGATAGAGAGAGGGGCTCCCCATGGAGTTTCTTGGAAACCTCATTGGGAACATCTTCTTGGGAACGAAGGCTAAATTAGGTATGGGTCTAAATTGGGAACTAGTCTAAATTTGCAACCAACTTCTTATTAATTGATTGTATTTTGTATAAGACACTAAATTTGTGCATTTCACCTTTGCTTAGCCTAATCTTTACCTACACTAAGGAGTAATTTTTTCACTTTATGTATATTTACCTTGTACTCGCTCACAAACCCAAAGAATATACCGGTAGCATTGCTACTTAATGTTATGTGGTGTTGCCCTTTTTCTTTGAAGGATTTAGGCCATTCATTACATTTAGTTTAAATTATACTTAGGGATTGTGCAAGATTTGTTTGTGGATGCATCAATACTTATTCTCATTTCGTTTGACATTTTTTTAATGCATCAACACTTTGATTTGATGACATCAGGGATAATTTAGATTTTACTATAACTAATGGATTGTGGCATATGTTGGGGTGTTTAAGTTACATCAAATTATACCATTTTTTGACATTTTATCACGAGATTCACTCTTTACCTTGACCATCTTGACCAATCCTCCACAAACAATCTTGTACTCCACTTGTACTACGTGCCACAAATATTTAACAATGCTTACAATGAATGTGGTTTGATTCTTGCAAAAGTTCCTCTAGATTGCGTATACACAATCACAACACGCACCATTATCGTGTAAAAAATTTCATTCGACCCCACAATGCATTCGTGGTGAAACATAATCATCTGTCCATAGGTCTATTGTATGAAACTACATAAGAGTTATTTGTCTATACACAAAGATTTAACATATGATAAAGTAAAGGAGATAAGTAATTTTAATAGGTTATATTTTAAAAATTACAATGAATAAATAAGTTAGATAAACTTACTCTAAAAAAAATTTAAAAAATTTAAAAGTGAAAACGATAATTTTTTTGGATTCAATATAGTTAGATGAATTAAAACTTCAACAAGATATATTCATATAAATCAATAAAAAAATGCAAATCTAAAAGGATCAAATATAATATACATAGGAAATAGTAAAGGACCAATCACCACCTTAAAGCATTGCGCTTGGTTACATTGTTATCACCAATGAATGCATTAAGATATCATCCTATACATACCACTCGCAATTGGTTGACCAAATGCTTCTAGGAAACAAATTCTCACAATTTTGTTTGTTGATTATAAGCAAAGCTATTAAGAAAAACATCAAACATCAAAATGTATAGAGAAAGTAATAAAAAGTGTTGTTCCAAATTATAACATCTATGGATATAGCGGATTTGTCATCATAATCTAACATGACATTAAATTGCTTGGATGATTGCAAATCCAACACAAATGCCATATCTTTTTCATCAACACATATGAATTCTTATAAATTTAAAACAAAACTTTGATTTGTCATAATCAAAGAATGCACATTTTTAGCCTCATTAGTATATAGCTCATATCTAGCACGTCAAAACATGCGTTCAATATTATAAATATTCTTCAAAAACAAAACGACATTTTTTATAGGTTAGGTACCCTAACCATAATTAGTTGACAAATATTTGATGATGCTCATCATAGATTTGACGTGCATTAAATGTGCTCTTCAACATATTATCAATGTGCGCCTTCAATAAATCCAATCACTATGTAACAATAGCGAAAAGATGTGCCAAAATATTTTGTACCCTATACCCCAGTGTTCCATCACTTTGGTGTGCTCTTCTTGAAAATAAGCTACATTTTGCCATATATTTGGGTTTAGCCAAAATCTCGATTAGGTGTTGTACAAGATATCCTCATTATCGTTTATCTCAATTTTTTTCTTGTGTCTATGATTTTGTGGCATATAGTAACAACAAAACCCCTTATAAAACCATATAAAACATATTTAAAAATTTAAAAATGTTTTATTAAAAGATATAAAGATAAAATCACAAAAATAAATATAGTAAAAAATAAAGATAGTAACTATATCTTATCCATTTGTTTTTTTTATGATATCTTATGTTATGTGGACCAAATGGATGAGCTTTTGTGCAAATAGAAGTTGGTTGCACTTAAAAAATCTCAATGAGTCATATTCACTATATAGCCCAACCAAGATTAGATAAAATCCTCCAAACATATGAATGTAGTATTACCAAAGGATGTGTTGCCTTAACCAGTCACATGAAACTCTTTCTATATCTCACGGGAAAAAACTAGATTACCTCCACCTCAAGAACTTTTCTCAAATATGAATGTGAATAGTCTTTGAAGCAACCATTGACACCACCAACACACAAGGTCATTGCCAATTACCACACCTCGAATAATAGACTTGCCACTGAAATTAAACGGTGGTCGATTATTCCTATCTCTAGAGATAATTGATTATGTCACTTTTGCTCCCATAGCGTAGTCAAAACCGAGGCACATTTTGTGTTGAAGTGTTGCCTATATATCTCCATTAGGGATAAGTTCCACTCACTTTTTGAAATTTAGTAATAGGGAGTCTCAATTCTTTGTTTCAATCCAACCATGAAGCAAATTTTAGCGTAAGGTAGATGAAGCTAATTTAATTATCTTCTTTAATCAGACACCTATTTTTGGCTCCAAATTGGCGGTATAATCGCTCTAATTTAGTGGCCGGGGAATACATGATGATTTAACTGTCACTTTGATGATATTTTGGTTTGTCCACCTTCGCAAAAATCAAACTACACCACCGTCCTCCATAATTAGGAGCGCTATCCACCGAGCTATGGCATGCTTGATTTTTGTGGGCTAGGTGGGCAAATCAAGAGGCATAATGTGGAGATGTGCGGTGCCGATCAACTTGTATTGTGGGTATTCTATAATGAAAAGTCATTTTGGCAACATTTTATCTTATACATGACCAATTTAGAGACATGACACCCAATATTGGCATTAAACTCGGTTATTATCGACAAATGATCCATGCAGAATTTGCTAATGATGTCGTCCACTTACACAACATTGAATGATAAAAGAGTTCCCCTTGTAACACTAGATTGGAAAGCATACAATCTTTGATTCTAGAGCCTAGATCAACACCTTCCTCAACTCCAATTTCAATGATTTCAAACCCTTTGGTCCCAATTCGCAATTGCTAACTTACTCAAGCTTCAAATTCATTGACTGGACAATTCCACAAAGCTGAAGGTGTCCACATTAGCCTCACCTCCCTTACATCTCACCGAGGCTACTACACACCGCCACTCTACAGAATTAGCTGGTTTGACACCAGCCTAATGTACTTTTAAACCCATAAGATTTTTGGCTTCCATGACTACAAATCAAACTCGTTTCATAAGACCCCATGACTCTACAACATCAACAGACCGCACCAGATCTCCAAACTTTTTGAGTATGCCTTTTAATTCTTACATTTCTTTTGAAGACAACATATAGTAGAAGGAAATTGATTCTGCACGAGTACATCAATTTCCTGTCATATATCTTGACAAAGACAACATTTCGCTGCATCTTTACAATTTCATTTCTATCCACAATGAATCCCACCCTCAAAACATATCATTTCCACTGTATTGTAAAACTTATCTCATCAACATCAGTTCTATAGCAATCATGACATTGGTAAGAGGAACACAAAGGTAAAACTAATGACATTGTCAGACTCAAACTTGTACTCAAACAATCACCACCTTGGGTTCCAAGAGAATTTCCCACAACTTGCAGACCAAAACACGAAAGCCAGTCTCTCAAGACTCATGATATTTTACATGACTATACATGATCAAAACCATCCGTATCCTCATATCTACTCAGTGTTGCAAGTATAAATTTACTAAGCAATCTAGGACTTCAAAAAGGTCACGTTGCACCAATCAACCGACCAATATGCGTCACTCAATCTGATTGAGGAGAACACTCATGCTTGCTTTTCCTCAGGAAGCTGGCAATTCTATCTATCTATTCGTCTGTCTAGAGAACAACCATTATATGAGATTTACAAAGGAGGAATGATAAATAAAGCAAAGCCAAAATGGATCCCAAAGTATCCAAAACTAGAGTATAGCAATTCCTATGGCCTGTCATCCAACCATCTCCTGACTTCACATGAAAACCCGTCAAATTGAGCAACAACTTACCTTATCACTATTTCATCTTGCTTTTCACGACATTGGTGGGCACATGACTAAGGCGACAACACCATCATGCTTTTCCTTCCTCATAAACCCTGAACCCTAAATGCTCATACTTGATACAATGTGACCAGAGACTCTCCTATGCTCGCATCTTGACAGCAGGTAGAACGCGAAGGTATACTAACAGGGTGTTAGATTCTGCAAGTCTTCATCTATCTATCTATCTATCTATCTATAAGTGAGATGCATCATAATCATCATGTTCGCCTCATGTTGCTGTGAGCTTGACAGCAAAAACACTGCAACAAAAACTCGGTATCAACAAAGTCTACGAGGTGAAAGGCATGTCGGTGGAATCTGACAACCCGGCGCACGCTGTACCGTTGCTGCTGCCGTTCCATTTGAGAGGATCCAGATTCGGAGTGGTTGGCGGGAGCGGCAAGGACGATGTCGCCACTGCTGCCGTGGCTCCCGCCGTGTGGAAACATGGGACATCTTTTACACACGGGATGCTCACGGTGTTCAAGCAATACCCTCCAGAGAGAGGCTGCACATCACACTCACCTGTAGCAGTTTTTGCAGGGTTTGCAGCACCACTCGGGCACTTATTTTGCGCCGGAAAATTGTTGACCTCCGCATCGATGCGGCCACGAAACTCGGACAAGAGCAAGCGTAATCGCACAACCTCGGCCTCGAGTGATACCTGCCCTTGCAGGCGTTTCACAAGCTGTTGGTTCAGGGCGCGCAGATGGTTCACTTGATCCTCGAGGTACGCGGTGTGCGCCTTCTTCTTCTCGCGGTACTTGCGCACAGCTTCCCGGTTGCCGAGGGGTCGTTTTTTGCCGTTTCTTGTCGTCTCTGACTTGTCAGCTGATGAGTCCTCCTCCCCCGTGGCAAAGAGCTGGGTGTGAGTGTGGTAGCATGTGTGGGTGTGTGTGTTGTCGGGCCCGGGTGGGTTGCACGTATGCGTGTGAGTGCACGTTTGTGTCGATCTCAGCATTTCATCGAGGAAGCTCTCCATCGAGCCTGTCATTGTTGGCGTCGACGGCAAGTCGCAGAGGTTGCACCCTGCAAACACATCGTGATCGGTAAACTCGAGCTCCGCGGTTTCCATTCGCAACACTGTGTGTGTGTGCGCTCTTCGTCCTCAACTTCTGTTGAAAGAGAAAGACAAACCCCTCCTGAGGTTGCGCAAATTGACAAGGAAGTTTCGTTAATGATATTACTGAAATACACCAAAAATTTGATTGCACAAGAAACTGCACCACCCATGAGGTGAGGAGATACAAGAAGGGGAATAATGACAAACAAGAGGTCCAAGGATTGTATTGGAAGGGAAGAAGAATTGCACTAGCAAGAAAAAACCCAAGCTTAGACCCAAGGATTGCTCACAGTAAGGGAGGGTGTAAGAGCGTCATGTGGAACGGAGTGGAAAAAAGTGATTGGAAAGTCTTGAGAAAGCTCGGCAACTTCACAGACAGAGTTTGGGAAGATAAGAAAAATACAACCACTTCACTTGGGGCACTTGAAACAAAGATAAAGGAAGATTCACTTACACCCGACACCTAACCCTACCCCTGCATGCCTATGAGGATCCAAAATCCATGCAATTCCAAGATGATCTCAAGGGATCAATCAACTCTGAAGAAGACTACAGAGAGATCCAAATCTTGCTAAACAAAATACTTGTAAGAGCTGCACCACGATTTGGATGTTGTATCTTCAGAAGATTGGTGGACTTAGAGACTGATGTCACTGTCCGAGTTCCATAAAGGCCAGACTTGGTCACGAACAGGATTGGACAAACTTATAGGTTCTCTGTACTAGAAATCCATCTAAAATACTTTTCTCTACTTCAAGCACTGGAGGTGTTGTCACTCATGCTCCTTAATAAAAACCACAAAAAGTTATCTTCTAATTTTTAAAATCCAGGACAGAAATTGGAATTTATCAGGCTAGGAACACTCCAGATATGTGACGAAAGTCGGCAAACTAACCTATGAATGAGTAAATATAGCGCAGATACTATGAGCGAAGCTCCCACCAAAATCTTCACAATTCAGTTGTAGAAACCCTCACTCTAGTTACTGGTAGTATTGATTTTAACTTGATGCTCCCTGAATAATGATAGCAGACCCGTCCAGGAAGAAAGATGGTGGGATACCAATTCAGATGGTGTAGTTTCTGCTACTAACTCTAAATACTCAAAACCCTAAAGCTTGATCAAAGGTCAAGAAAAACCAGCGACTTAACCTACCAAATGAGTCATGATTTGAGGAATATTGTTCACGATGCTCCTCTTCATAAAATTATGGGAAGCTGACTTTAGAGACTTCAAATCAATTGTCTGATGATACCTAGAAAAGATGATAGCGCCTGAAACTGAGAAGAAATCCAAAGTAAGTAGATTCTGCTACAATCTCCGGATATCAGAAACCAATCTACTCATGTTGAGTTTGTTCAGTTCACAATTTCAGTCGAAGATCCACAACAATGTGCTACAGAAGCATTCCAGGCTCAAAACCTCACAAATGAGAGGAATACTGCAACAATTCACTGCTACCAACACAGACAGCAGCTGCAGCAGCTCTATGGCAGATTAGAACTAATACCACAAAAATGTTCGCCGCCTGATTTGCAATGCTTGACACCTGAGTGATAGGCTGGAGATAAGTTTGCCGTTGAGTCAAATGAAACAGCGGTAGGAAGCGAAGCTTGGATTCAAGGTCTGCATCCTTACTACCAAAAAAGATGCACAGCTCCTCTGCAACCCAAAACAAAAATTAGAAGCAGATCTTCCAAAACCCTAGTAACAAATGCATCGCCATAGTACCATATCCACATGTGGAGTGCTGAAGCAGAGCCATAGTAACACATAAGATAGAAATGTTGCTCATTACGTTCGGTCCATAACGTCACGAACGCAAGCAAGAACTGAAGAAATGTACTACACAAACACATCCATGCTCATAACCTAAATGCGAGCAAGTAGCAAGCTTGCATAAGCTTTCAGGGAAGTTAAAATTAGTACCAAGAATGCGGTATGAGCTTCAGGTAAAATGCTTGATTCCTTTCCCTGACGAAAGAGAGTCTTCCTTTGAGCTGCAAAATTGAAGCTACAAAAGGAGTGAGCACTGCCTAACTGACACAAATACCCCAACACAGGGTTTTTCTTCTCCAAAAACCTCAACCCTAGTATAAACATAAACCCCTAACTCACATCACCGATTTACGTGATAATGAAAGCTGGCAACCAAAAAAAAGACGGCCACAACATCACACGCGAATGATAATCACATGTAATTGACATCTTGTTTTAAGAATCACACCGATGCATGCTCGGAATGTAGAATTGACATAAATCGCGACCAAATTCACTAGTACCAAAACATCATAGGCAAAGTAAAACATGGGAAATAAAGTAGTACCATGAGAAAGATTTGATGATAGCTTTATTGATTGCAATGCTTTGATGATTTGAGGAAGCTCAGAGGGAGTGAGTGAGCTGAAGTTGTTGAGGTTGTTCTAGTGTGAAGCCAAGAGTGGAAGAAGCAGGTGAAATTCGAAACCCTCGCTTGAAACAATAAATTGTTGTTATCGCTTAACGTGCGAATAATGAGTGGTAATAGTGCACCGAGGGAAGACGGATTCGGCAACGGCAGCAAACATTCCATGCTCGAAGAGAAGGAGATGGAGAATCTTGCAACAATTCATTCGCGACGGAGGCTTCGGAGGAGCCGGAGGCTGAAAATGAAGCGACGCTCTTTCGTAAATTTTAAAAAGAAGGAATCAATAAGGTAGTATGTTGGCGGAGGGGGGGGTTCCTTATGTGGTCACTCTTCTTAATTGGACACTTCTTCATATTATTTGAGTGGTATATGGCAAGGCTTGTAGTCAAGAACAAATATCCAAAAGACACATGTTACTATGAGATTGGACTAAACGTTCCCAATATAGTAACCATTTTAGATTTCCTATTTTTTCACAATTGGGAGCGTTGGCTTGCATGTTCACTTTTAGAGAGAGAGAATTTTCAGTTCAAACTTCTTACTACTTTTGCATCTCATCTCCAATTTATAGAACTCGATATGAGAATCTTTGCGATTTGCAGTTGCTTATTGGATGAGCATATTCCCAAGCCACTCCACTAGCATAAAAACATTTGCAGAGCTGGAAGTGCACACAATAGGGGCACATACCCTATTGTGTGCACATCCAACTTCACAAACATTTTTGACCATTGGATTAGCATGACAATCATCCCATTCAATGTAATATCGCGAATTGTGTACATTGTCACTTCAAGTTTCAGAACCAAAGTAGAGATGCAAAACTCATAAGAAGTCAACACTAAAGATTCCCTTTTTCTTAACCTCATAACTCCAAATAATAACCCACATTACTTCAAATTTTGACCCACACTACAATGAACTAAAGCATAAGCAATGATTTGATAGCACATTTCACTAAATGCTTACCCTTTATTTGCTAGTGGAACACGGGAGGGGTTTAAAACACATTTGGTATATAAACTATGAGATTAAACTATGATTTCAACTTGGTGGGGAAATATATGTTTGGACCAAAAGAAGAAGATGACTACCTCCACCGAATTGGATGTATGAAGGTGATTGTGTTGTGGATAAAAATTCCATGGGCTATAACATATGAAGGTACAAAAATGCACCTCACAAAAAAGCATGCACCTTCACCTGAAATTATAGGAAGGGCATGGACTTGGCTATTGGGAGGGGTTCACACCAACTTCCAAGATTTCAACCTACAAAACATGGACGCCCATGTCCCCAAGCAAGATGGCCTTTGGGGTTAAGTTCCATGAGCGAGGTGGCAAGCATTTTTAGTGCCCACAACTTCCCCCATCCATGCCCTTGCAACCTCTTGGGGATGATTTCCACAAGAGGAGGTGAGCAACTATGCAATGTGCATTTTCTTGTCATTGAAATCCATTCAAGTGTTACAAACAATCATCTTTTCATTTTACCTCTAGCTATCTTGCAATCAAGACTCTTCATTCGAAAGGTGAATTTAAGGAGCTTCATATTTTAAGAATGAGAATCTTTTAAGGCTTTGAGCCTTTAATGAGCACATCCTCACCTGTGAAGCCAAAAAAGTGTTTTGGCCTTGCTGCTCAATTTGCTCCATGGTACTTGACCCTTACAGTACCTCGGGGGCATATTCGTGAAGCATGTTCGTAAATGCTAAACCCTTTCACCAATTTTATAGTATTTGTGTATTCTCAATTCCTATTGAAAGAAATGCAATCTCAGTTGAAAGGGATCCACATTATTCAATGTGAGTGTCAATGAGTACAACCTTCCAAGACAACAAGATATCTAGTCTCAAGCAAATCGCCGTATCACAATGTACAATGCCAAAAGAAAGTACACACAAGAAGTCCATTCAAGCCTCCACAAGCATTTACAGATTGATCAATTAACTTGCAGAAGTGCAGGTACTTGTCTTGGTAATGTGTGCACTCCTATGCAAATTTATCGCTATAAATCTTTTGTGTGCATTTCAAGACGAAATGCAAACCGCAATCCTCTTATTTCCGTACAAGGTAACATGTATAATATTTGGGCATACAAAATTTGGTCCTATTCTATTGATACTCTGTCTGCAAAGATATAATCTCTACAGTGATCTACTCAGGAACTACGAATGTGTTATCTGAAACTCTTCTTTGCTTGTAATGACCTTGTTCTTTGGGAGCATGCAAAAGCTATGCCAAAAAAATTATCTGGTCTCCCAAAAAAGTCTAGTGGATTTTAATAATATTACATTCAATTAGAGATGAAACACACAGGACAGTTGCAGGTTTAGGTCTACCAATACCTGGAAATGGATGTGACAACTCACACGGTACATGGCCTCCTCAAGAGAGCAAAGAGAACACTATCAAATTTAATTTATGGAACAGAGGCATCCAAGAACTGCCAAAACGAGTGGTTGGACTAGTACATGAGCACGGCAATGGCATGATAAAAAAGGGGCGCTTGTGCGCCAGTCTCTATCCATGAGCACACACACCGTCACCATCCAAGTCGCATGTGTCTGGCAAACGAACATGTGCCCCCACATGTGCGCTCCGATTGCCATGCACATCCTACCATTTTCGTCAAACTTGTATTTACACTCTTCTCAGGCCTCCTCCTGGCCTCCCTAATCTGCCTAGCCACCTAGAATCCAGCCTGCTACACTACCACTCTGGCTGTGGTGTTGGAAGTATCAATGTAGTCAAGTCAGTCTGCATTCTCTAAAAACCCGCACCCGTTTCAATTACATCATCACTTCTACATTCTCTTCAAGATAAGAGAAACTGAAAATAACTGAGCCGGTTAGTAATTTGGGTTCCACGTCTGTTGTGTGCGCTGGGGTTGCTGCTGGTACCCTCCCGCTTGCGCATTTCCAGCCCCTCCTCCCATTCCCTGGGGCTGTTGGAGCATCTGGTGGCTGGGAGCTGGGCCCGACTGCTGTGAAGGATGGTACAGGTTCCCATACCCAGCACCAGGGTGTGTGTGCCCATGTGTGGGCTGCTGGGAATGTGTATAACCGCTGTGTTGGCCTTGCCCGCCCAGGTTGTAGTACGAATTTGTCTGCATGCCTCCTGAGGGAACCATGTCCCTGGGAAGGGCTTGCTGAATCCACACTGTGGAGCCCTCTCCTTGCTGTAGCACAACCAACCCATCATATCAGAATTGCTACAACCCATGGCATACCCTGCATATAGTCACAACAGGAAATTGCAACCCTACGACAGCCACATAATCACTACACTTCAACATGCGTTGAAGAAAATCTGGCTCACTCTCCACTATTCATAGCCTTTTCTAATAATCTATGTCTACTACAGGTGCCCATTATGCCTGCTCATAAATCCCGTTTTTCTATAGACAAGCAACAAATCTCAGAAGTACCTGCAAATCCAGACACAACCTCAAACCCCTCAGGGCCTCAAATTTCCATCCAAACTGCCATTTCTGACCTAGGTGATCGAACATCCTTAACTTAAGTCTACTAACTATACATTACCTGCTGGCCTGGTATGTATAGGGTGTTATCCTTGTAGTGAGTGGTGTTCACATCCTCATATCCTGCAGTATTTCCACCTGTTACTGCTGGGTTTGTGGCATATCCTGAAGGTGCTGTGGTATAGCCCCCATAACCTACTCCCGCTGCAGAATGTGCCACGTTCCCGGCAGCAGTCCCGGGTTTGTACTGGGGCAATGGATACTTCACAGCTGCTGCTCCGCCTGTTGGATACGACGATGCTGCTGCCGGAGTAAAACTGGACCCTGTTGGAGGCTGTGCATACCCACTGCTATTCGGGTTGTAGCTATGGTGATATGGAGGTTGCAAATATGGGTACGTTGGCGGCACATACTGGTACCCCATAAAGTTCCCAAAGTGCCCAAGAGGTGGCTGGGTTGGGTAATGCATTGGCACAGCTTGTTGTTGAGGGATGGCTTGGGCTGCCTGTTGCACATTGCTTCCTGGTTGCGAGGTTTGTGCACCACTAGCTGCGGAAGCTGTTAGCATTGGATTCACTCCCTGCAAGTACACAAAATTCCATAAACAACTTATCTTACACAGCCCCTTATTTTCAACTCACAACCAACAACCTTATTGTACTCTTACCAATTATCACAAATAAAATATGAAGAACCTGCCATGAAATATATGCCAGAACTGTAACTCTTGGTCAGAAATTGTACCTCTTGGGAAGATGGAAGAGTAGGGCCGGTCATCAGACCCATGTTGCCACTGTACTTGCTTGATGTGTTGGAACTGGGATGTGAAAAATATCGACTATCCCCATCTGTTCCAGGCCGGAATGCTGATGTGTAATAACTTGTCGTTGGGTCTGAGTATGGCTGCTACAAACCATCATCCCGTGTTAGTATGCCATACAGCTGGACACAAATACACCACCTTCTCCCTGCCCACTATCAGCCCTCCCGACATTTACCCAAAAACCACTCAATTCCTCAACAATGTTAGCAGGATCTGCCCCTACACTCAACCCACTCTGCATTTCACAAAACCTCCAACCTCTTTATCTGCCAGAGTTCCGAAACTTTACCATCAAGCTTGGAATCCTCGAAACATCCTGCTGTTGTGGCTCCGCTTGCTCGTAGCTGTATTGAGCACCAGGAATCTGTGGCATCAACCCAAACCCTGGGTAGTTTGACACTCCCAAGAAAGGATAGTGAGGGCTCTGCTGCACCACTGGCTCTGCCTTAGCCAGTTGCTCCAATGGTGGAGCCACTGAAGCCGGGTGAACCACGGAAGGGGCTTCCATGCTACTACTCAAGCTATCCGCAGAAGCTGCCGCTTGCTGATGTCCGTAAGGCTGCGCCAACTCCACAGGGGCTTCCACACTGTCCACACCACCCGATCACCCACACTTAAACCAACCACCTTACCACTGCATGCCTCTACAAATTCTCAACCATCTTTTCATATCATCATCCTACATGGATTGCACTATCATATCCTTACACAAACATGTACACACTCATCCTTCTACTCATTATCACTGACACCACAAATCACCTCGATGAACTGGGCTGCTCCACAGGGATCTCCTCTGCAGGGACACTCTCCGCATGAGTCCCCGAACTCTTCTCTACCTCCTCCATGCCGAAGCTCGTTCCAAAACTTGTTCGAAAATCTGCTCCAAAACTGCCAAAACTCAACTGTGTTCTGTCTGCTTCCGGCACTCGCAGATGATTGGGAATGATCACTGGCTCGTTATCCTGCATGTTTAACGTGTGCATTGCTTGTTCCAACATAGACGAGTCTCTTGTACTCCTTGCTTGACCTGAGCTCTCTGTGCTCCCTCCCACCGTGCCTTGCATTGAACCTTTCGGCTTCCACTCTAGACCTACTCCTGCTGCACCTGCCACATCACAACTTCCACATCTTTACTTTCTATCTTCTCACTCACCCCATCAATGTCCACTCACCATTTCTGCCTCCTACCTATTCACCCTAATCTCTGCAAGATTTGTCAACAAACCTCACCACACCCCATCCTCCATGCATCATACCTTTCTGTGTGCCAACTGGTTGTTGTTGAGATGCATACATGGGTCGCCCATTGAACTGACTTCCACCCAGTACAGTTCGTCCTCCGCCTTGGAGTGATTGAGGACTGGGCGACGTGCCTGCTTCCATGTTCACCGCAGCTTCATCCAGTGCCGCATCTGTGATTGAGGGTGGTGAAATAGAAAGAGGAGAAGGGGGTCTGATGCTCTCGTCCTCCAGTTCCCCTTCCACACTACTTGATTCTGTCGCTGTCGCCATAGGGATGGATTGTGTTGGAAGTGACTGTTGAGATGGACTGCTTGATGCCAACCCTATCTCTCCGCTGGACGAACCTGTTGGGCGATCTCCGATTGGACGTTGGGCGCCCACTGCATGGGAATCCAAAGAATGGAGCACCGGATCCGTGGCTGATGAATAAAATTCCGATGACTCTGAAGCCGGCACCGAGGGACCTGCTGTTGAATAGGATGCGCTTGGTGTGGCAGAAACCGCTGCCGCAGGAGGGGAGGCTGATGGGGCCTGGAAGACTGGAGGAGGAGCACCTTGAGCTTTCAGAATATCTGCCATTGTAGCATGCCCTGGACTCCATGCCCCTTGTGGAACTGGTGCTGCCCGCACATAATTACTACTTCCGTTTGCAAGTCCTGGAGGGCTCCCCCCTGTTGTGCTGGGACCTTGTGCTTGACTTGTTGCTGCTTGAGAACCTATTGGCACTGCTACAGAACTGCAATCCCTATCACTATGCTGTGTTAGATGCTCCACCTCGCTACACCTCCATAAGCAACACAACCATAGCAATCAACTCCACCTATATATTCTTCCATCACCTTTTCAGAATTGCATAGTAATAGCTTCCCTCATGAAGCCATCCTTGGCTACCACTAGAAACTCTCTGTCCGCAGCAAGACATAGATTGTTCAAAGGTGAAGGGAAAGTTCTACAAAATGGGTGCCTCCCCCAAACCGTGGATATTTTTGCAGGAGATCAAAATATTAAAAGGCCACTGTCTAAATCCTCCCAACTTCCATAATAAGAGTGGAAAAACTATCCTCATTGTAATGCTTACACTGGAGGGGATGCTGAAGGTTTTGGTAGCCCTTGTGATCCACTTGAAGAATTGGGAATAGCACTGGAACCTCGGGAACTGGGGTGGATACCGTTCTCCCTCGCAAATGGCCGACCTCGCCCACCAGAATAATCTACAAGTCAATCACACAACACCATTATGGTAAGCTCACAATGTCCATATAACATAGAAAATTTGAAGAATGTGAGCTCATGTGTGAGAAGGTATACTAAGCTCTTCATCAGGTTTTTACTTTTCACCATAACTTTATTAACTGACCTATGGGTCATGCAGAATGGGTTGCAAATAACTGAAGCCTTAGAGGCTTCAACATTAGATTTGCATTTAACGAACACCCACCTCACCTATGTAAAGGCTTCATGACAGACATCTCTATCTAAACAATCTCAAATATGAACTGGACACCAACTGATATTTCTTCCAGACCCTTCCAGAAAAGAGATGAACGACTTGAAAGAAATGCAGCAACACCAATAAGCTACATGTGCATATACAAAACCTATTAATGGATGTGGTGTTCATTGAGGTAGACATAGCTTAGCTCTCAAAAGTCATCCATAAAGCAATTAAAACCTTCACGCACTTAAATGTTTGCTACCATATTTATCTATATTGTAGAGTCTCATGATTAATGTTCCAATGCTGACAGTTGTGGGAGGTTGACTGAAGTCACAATGTCATTTGTACCTCAGAAGGAACAGGAGGAGATATTGAAACGGGGAATATATTGTTCAGAGGCGGAGGAAACTCTGCCTCGGGAACTACTAATCGTGGAAGAAAGTGAGGTCAATCTGTAGTTGGATGACAAGGGTGTGAAACAGAAACAACATTAGTGACTATGACATTGTAACAACTGAATTAGCAGTTATAATAAACACATACCAACAGAGCTATGGCGAGGGAGAGAATTGCCTCTGCCAGCACCACCCCCACGACCACCACCTCTTCCGTAATTGCCTCCACTTCCAGGACGACCCCTCACATCCACTGTCTCTTTCACTCCTCCACCCTGCAGGACAATTGTTGCATTAGAGTGTGGCCAGCGTTGGACATGCACCAGTGCACCATCAATGAAGTTTTCAGAAATGTGAAAGAGGCATATTTGACAGATAAACTACCTCTTTCTTTTTGTCTCGCTTTCTTTTCACTTCATGAAAGGGATCTGCAAAGACGAACATAAACAAACACACCGTTAGCACCCTCAACTGCCCAACCAATATAATTTAGAACACAAAACCAAGGTGCCTCAGAAGAACCAAATGACAAGGGAGGTCCAGAGAATTTGTGACGCTGAAAGTGCAGAGGAGAAGAGTGCAGCTCCAGTACCTCCTGCAAAATGCACCATAGAGAAAAAAATACACATAATCAACATCTGTGGCTACCGGCACAGCAGCAGCTACCAAATGTGTCCTTCATGACACACATACACACAATACCAGAAAGTGCTCCTGATATAATTGAACCTCGAGGTCAACTGTACAACGACAATGAACGTCAAGGCGACAATCCTCTGTTGGATGATATCAGCTTCAAGGAGAGTAAGTGGCCAACACAACGAGAATTCAGAAGCGTGCAGTGCAAACCCTTACGGACCGCCTCAATACTAACATTGAGAAACTTACAGCTCCTAAAGCTGTCACAGGATACGTATAGGAGGATCACATTGCTCTCGCTTATCCGAGAGCCAAATTGGGGACTTGATGAATATATTGAATAAGGAAGTGACAGAGAAGCGGTGAAATGGAGACCGGGAAGCCTTGGAGCTAGCAAGGGACTAATTGGCGGACAAACATATATATATATATACTCTTCTATGAAGGAGAATAAATTGCGGTTGCGTGCTGCGTGGGAAAGGGGGAAGAGGTAGAGAGGAACAGAATGGCAGGGATGTGAAGATCAAGCCCCAAAGATGATTTTCCAGCAGAGAGTAGTAAATATCCTGGAATGCCTTTGGTTGGCGACGGGCAAGAAGGCCTTCGCAAAGACAGCACAAGACAGGCCTGGTTCTTTCATTTTCTCACCTTGGTTGAGGAGGCGTTGCGCAGTCTCATTCAGGTCCATGTTACACTCTTTGAGCATGGCATAGATCTCCTCATCGGCCTTGTTACCGACCACCTCCTTGAGCTGCTGCACTACTTTCTTGGTGCTGGCCGGAATCTCGACGGCAGCGCCTCTGCCGGTACTCATGATGACCAGAGCAGACAGCCGCGCCCGAGCCTGCCCACCCGTGCCGCTCCCACGCCGCCCCCTCTCGCTCCCTCCACTCTGATGGTCTTTCGGAGTCCCTTGCCTAGCCTAGGGTTTGAGACGAGGGTTTGGCGATGGCGAGGACAGGGGAGGGCGGGGAGAGAAGTCGCAACAACAACACCAACGACATTAACATCAACATCAACATCAACACTCCTTGTTCCTCTTCTTCCGGTTGTTGTTCGTCGTTTACCTTGGGCGGGAGAGGGAATGGGAACACCAATCTCTTCCTGGCTTTTCCCCAAACCCTAATAGCCTGACTGACCCCTTTTCACACGCCCCGACCTTCGAATGTCGACCCCGTCACACGTGCCCACTAGGTAACAAGTATCTTGGTAATAGAAGTTCTTTGTGAAGTAAAGGAGATGAAGCCATGGGTTTAGTCCCAAACCTTGAGTTTATGTTATGAGAATTAACCCAAAGTCACCTAAGATTTCTTAATGCTTAAATTACCATACACAAAGGAGCAGTGTCGAGTTATTTAAAACCAACTTTCTAGGTTGTCCTACTTGAATGGGTGGGCCAAGCTAGCTTTGCACAGGCCAATCTGAGATTCAAGATAGCAGAGTCTTGCGCACGTATCATGTTTCATATCTTAAAATTCTCTCAAAGTTCGAGAGGTGGAAAGAGGAGGTCCCCAAACTACCACCCAGCTTTCAAAATAGGCTCCAATGTCCAAACGAGCTCTCAACATAATGCTTTTTAAATAAGGATCAAACCCACGGTCTTGTTCCTTTTTCAAGGACTTTACGGTTGACTCTAATATAGCCCCCTTTACACCACATTACATTTTGAACATCGGGTTTTTGGTGGGACCCATGCTATTTATCAACAAGCCCATGCTAAGGGGTTGAATTGCATTAGGGTATGCGTCCAAAATATCCTTTAATGGACCTTACATTCGTGCTCGATATTGGTTTCTCGAACTTGGATGAGTTTTTTAGAGTGAGGACCGTCGAGATTTGCCAAGTTGTAATGCCACATTAGCATCCGATTTGCCACTGTGTTTTATTCATATTTTGGATACGAGCACCAATGTAAAGTCCTTAGGTCCAAAGTCTAGTTATTAACCAATAAGATTGTTCAATTTTAGAGATTTTTGTTTTGTTTTGTTTTATTGTCTGGAACCCTAGTGTAACCCACCCTAATTGTCTTGCAATCACTAAAACTAACATTCAACTAATTATAGACAAAATAAAGTCTATACTTTGTATCAATCATTTAGCGACAAACTTGGTGAATTGAGAAGAAGTAAAAGTATCATATTATATCATCCTAATATTTTTATTTTATATGATTGTGACTAAAATATGCAATGTTGTATAGCTAGAAGTATTGCCGCAAACTACCTATAGGTAGTTTCTAGCTAGAAGTTATGGATCTTCAAATATACAAATTGTATATATTTGAATGCTCCATCGTATACATTTTCTTCAATGTTGAAGAGATTGTTGGCCGGCCTCCAATACTTCAGTACCTCACCAAAAACATTAGGCCCAACATGGGCATTAGTATTTGGTAGATTGTGCAACTTCATAGTACATTTGCTCCAGTCTTTAAGCGTTCCTCATGTTTTAAGGAACATTCTCGAACTTATGCAAAAAAACATATGAAGGTTATAATATCAATGCAAACATTCATAATGAAGTCATTTCTCATTGAATATTATAACTCATCCATAATGGCCAAGGAATAAAATACCAATACCGTCACATGGCTTGGAAAACAATAACACCAAGAACTTAATCATACTAATCTATGTAAAACAAAACTACAATGCTTAGGGCTTTTGTATAATACTAAGATGCCCAATAAGTATAGGCTAGTAGCCAATATAATTTTGATTAAGTATAAAGAACATCGCTAATATTGGCGGTTGAATCATCTACAAACTCATAACCAATCTAGTCTTGGGAAAATAATTTGATTAAATAAACTGATTGTGTTCAAAGAAGCTTTTGCAACATCATAGTTTCTCAAAATCATTTCTCATCTTACAATAACATGTTGATTTATAACCTATCAACTCTTGTAGAAATGACCTCACTTCCTTGACGAGAAAAAAATTATCTTCATTGTCAAATATCAAAGTGTTTGGGTGGACAATATCATAAGGGTTGTTCAAGATGTTCCTAAATAATGAATCATCAAGTAGCGAGGCAATGCCTTTCATATACCCAATTTCCGTAATCAAGTATTGAATATAAGCAATTGGGTCATATGTATTTAAAAAACCAAAAAACAAAGGAGTTCCCCATTATTGGCATTTCTATACAAACACCTATCACACTAATCTCGACCCCATTATTTGCCAAGACAATCTGTAAACTCCTCATGCATGTGTGCCAGTATTAGATCTATATACATGTTAAAAAAAATCCTTGTTAAAAGACCAAAAAACAACATAGAAGTTTTGCAAAAAATAAGAGAAAAGTTCTTGGAGTTTATCCCAAAATTGTGATTCAATTTTCATCTCATACTAACGTCTACATTATATATGCATGAGTGACAGTAACACCATTATCATTTAATAAAACAGAATGTTATATTGCCTTCGTACTTCAATAAGAAAATATGTTGCTTGGATTATTGTTCACAAAAATCTTGTGTCCATCTTGGATCCCATTATTTCCTTCAATCTTGGCATGGATATGTGCATTTGGTATAGAACTCCTTGTCTAAAGTCTTGTATCCATCCGTATCCATTTTGTCACTCTCACAATTTGCCATGGGCATAGGGCCCAACAAGTCTTACTATTTACAAACTTCTTTATCAATTGGTAAAGGCCAAACGGATGTTGTTAACATGTAGGTCGTCTTTTTAACTTGAATGATGAACCATAACAATCTTTCATCAACATAACTATACTTGATAATAATTTGAATGCCTAATGATTTTTTACATCACTATGTTGGTATTAAAATTTTAATGCACACATTTTAAAATAACATGATTTTTTTTGAAAGACAAACTCAAAGAATTTTTTTTCATGTACACCTTATAATCCTTGTTCAAAATAATATAATATTAACCTTTACATAAAAAAGAAAATTCGCATTGTCACCTTTGATTCATGTGATATTGGAATCGATCACCATGGGCACTATCCCCACAAGCATTGTCTCCGTCACCAAAGTCATCATTGTTGTTGTTGTTGTTGTTGTCGTCGTCATCATTCATATTTACCGATACATTATTGGGTTTTATTGGTTGTTAGCTGATATGTTCATAAAAAATTTGTTGTCTTCAACCAACTTCAAATAATCATGCGAGGAATGCAATGGAGAGAGAGTTGCTTTTTTTTCAAAGCTTTTCTCAAATCTCGATTTTCTTTTTTTTAGAGGCCTTTTCTTTTTAATTCTTTATCAAAATAAAGCAAGAATGGGTGGGTGGGATTTTCTTTCATCACAAGTCTATTGCTCCCCAAAATATAGTATCCATCATTGTAACCATGAATTTAGTGCTATGTTCTACATCATATGGAGTAATTTAAACTTTCAGCAAGGAATATGTATTCTCATTATAGTGGTTAGATACGCTATCATGTTTCCTTGCTTTCAAATCAAAATTTAATAACATGGTGTTATAAGGGCATAAAGTACTAAAATGTAATGATGTGTGTTATGATCACAAAATTGCATTACATATGGTAGTTGCGTTCAAAGCATAGTCTAGTATGTCACTGCATTGTGCTTAATAATTATTGTTACAACCAAGTAATAAGTTAAAGATGTAATATGTAAACTAACATACTTTACTTGTATGTATTCTCAATATCTCAACTACTTTCTAGAGTTTGTGTACATATCATGATACTTGTTCAAAGTAACATAGTAACTTTCACAAGTATAAGATCATAAAATGAAAGAGTATCTAAACATGAATAATGTACTATTGTTGGTGTTGAAAATGTGAAGAACTAGCCTCACCTGCACCCGTGCCAACCCAAACATACAATTGTATGTTAGAAATGCATGTGTCAGGTTTCTTCAGCTAAGCTTAGTTGCAATCCATGTCACACATTTATCTCATTTGTTAAGTCCATTGAATGTTTGCAAACACCAATATTCACTACAAAACAATGAGTATACAAACCTGCTCTTTTGCCATGTTGTGTAACTTCTTGGAGAGTGTGAGCCCAAAATTGATGCCCACATTGGTTGTTAACACTTGTAAAACATTACAAGTGGTGTTTTGGTGAATTATGATTATTCACAAAAATATAAAAAGAGTGAAGCTTGAAGAAAACTTAGTTTGAAACATTAGGCTTTTGTGGAGTGGATTTAAGTAGGAGAATGACAAACCTTGGTAAAGTGTGGTAGGTAGAAAGCCAATGTTAGTTAAATGTTTGAATTAGGATCCTTGTTGATCATTTGAGGGAGGAAGGCTTAGGAGATAGGATAAGAGCCTACAAAGTAGGAGGAAATCTCGAGGGCTTATCGTGAGCCTTGAGGGTGCTCACCCCCTCAAACTCACTATATAATCCCTCATTCTTCCCTCACTCATCCTCTCTTTCCTTCGTGCTCCTTGGCACTCCACGTGTTATAAGTGTGGGTGCGTGGGAAGCAAGATAGGAGCACGTGTGTGTGCATGGATGTAAGGTTAGAAGCCAAGGCTAGTTGGCCTTGAAGAGGGTTTGACCTCTTGTTAGTAATAGTTGGGCGTGAATGATTTAAAGTTCAATTTATGGCTTTGTTTGAATACTTGGATTTACATTGATTAGCCTTATACTTATGCGGATGTGCAAAGTCTCTTATTGGAGCATTTAGTTTTGTTGGACTTCATATGAATTTTTGAGAGCCAAAAAACCGAGACTATGTCCAAACTTCCAAAAACTAGTGAAAAAGTGTAGATTCAAAGGGAACAGCGTAGAATTGCTACCATATACTTTGTGGCAGTAGAAATATTATTGCATATTCATGTAGAAGACTTCATTACCTATCCATGGATACCAAGAACTCTTTTTTTGGACTTCATATGAATTTTTGAGAGCCAAAAAACCGAGACTATGTCCAAACTTCCAAAAACTAGTGAAAAAATGTAGATTCAAAGGGAACAGCGTAGAATTGCGACCATATACTTTGTGGCAGTAGAAATATTATTGCATATTCATGTAGAGGACTTCATTACCTATCCATGGATACCAAGAACTCATTTTTTGGACTTCATATGAATTTTTGAGAGCCAAAAAACCGAGACTATGTCCAAACTTCCAAACTTCCAAACTTCGAGATTAAGGAGTGTAAGAAGACATAGTATAGACTTGGCTAAGTTGCGTATATTCCAACGATAGATTGGAATCATACATTGTGTTACAAAGAGAGAAATCTCTACATGTCATTATAAACTTCTCCATTCGGGCTAGGACGAAATTGAAGGGTGGGGGCTTTTTGGTGACAGAGAGTAACAATCTTTAATACACCAAACACCATGCACCTCCACACTAGTCTTGTATCCACATTCTAAGCCAAGAGTTTCCTCCTTCAAGCATGTAAATGTGTTTTCACACGAAGGAGCATAGGACTTAAGTATTGGTTTAGTAAGGTATAGTGGCCGCTTTAGGACACTGAAACCCTAAAACGTGGAGCATGGTAATTTTCCTTTACCATGGTAAGTTAACTCATGGTTAGGTTTAGTTTAATGTTTTAATTGTGGTATAGATTCTACTAAGTGTCCTAGCCTTAGTAGAAGGTTTTAATCAAATTATGTTTAATTATATCTCAAAGGAGAGAGCTGACTAATCTTGTCTTGATCAAACTCTTGTCAAAATAGGATATGTAATTACCATCATAGAGTTATGTCATGTAGAATTAATGACAACATACATCCCTAACTTAGCAGGGTCTCGATAATCAAGTGGTACTATATCATACGTATTTCCCTGTGTTAGTCATTAATAAGATAGAAACTGGTATAATTTATTTTATTGTCAGTACTTGTTATAATTGTTCAAGTTTGACTGTAAAGAATGGTTCAATACTCCAAGTAATCTGGATCTTTCACAACATCGTATTCCTGTACTATATAAGCAATATACATATTCCTCTGCTTGCAACAGAGATATGTTATCAAATCTGTTAGTTCAGATAAAGTAATATAGGCCTTTCAAGATTCCTCATAAATTTTTTCAAACACATTTGTGGGATCGGTATTTGTCGCGGCCCGTATTTTTTTAAAATCTTAAGAAACCTTGTTTTAAGTTTAAAGAATAGGTTTGAGCAAGGAAAACATAATAAGTAGAGTACTTTATAGGTAGATTGTTAGGTAGGTTATTTAGGATTGAGAAGAAAAACTCAAATCCTTAAAGTAGTTAAAAATATCGAATTGAGTTAGTGTTAGGAATTTCGTTTCGACTCGGAAACCTTCGAGCGGAGCGGACCGTACAGGCATCGGCGGGCCACAACCACCATGGCGACCCAACACACGGAAGAGGATCGTGGACAAGCCGCTAGCCCTCCGCAAGGTGCACGTGGTCATCCCCACTGGTCGCGAGGTGAGCAATGAGTTGGAGGTAGATTTGAGGCGCATGGGCTGCCTCGGATTATGGGAAAAATCTTGGAGAGTGCGCTGTGAGGAGATGGTAAGGGAGTTAGTCACTGGGGAGGTGGACCACGTTTACGCTTCCACCATCCGGGGCCGACCGGATAGGTGGAATGCGGAATTGTGGAGTCGGGTTTACGGGTTCCAGCAGGGAGGAAAAAATATGGCCACTAAGAGAGAGGATTGTACCAGGGACAAATTCTCCCAGAGGTTGGATCCCAAGTATGGTTACTTTGTGAAGAATTGTAAAGACGAGAGGGAAAGGAGGATGTTAGCCTTTCTAGTGCCTATCTTTAGCCCGGAGAAGCCCTATAACATCATTCTTACCCTTGCTACCACCTTACTTCTTGCGTACTCTGAGAAGAAGGTGGTGGATTGGGGAAGCATCATTGGGAAGTTGGTGCACAAGTTGGCAACCAACACTAAGCGCGGCCAACCTTCCTACATTGGGCCTTTCCTCTTCCACCTTTACGCACACGAAAACCTACTCACGGACGAAGAGGAAACCCAATGGACATCGCATCAATTCATGCGGGAGCTTCAGACTACCGACTCGGAGCCGGAAATGGGCCATAAGAATTTGAAGGAGGAAGATGTGGTGGAGTTGAGCAACGAAGAGCGGCCCGTGACCAAGAAGCGGAAACTAATGTTGGAAAATCGTACGACGCGGACCAGGTCCGCCACCAAGCCGGTAGGAGGTGAAACCTCCACCTTCCCCTTGGGGGACAAATGCACCAAGTAGGGGAATTGGTGGGCAACCCTCCGCGGGAGCGTTTGGTTGCCGCAATACAGGAGGCCATCTAAGATCCGCGCCGGTTGCGGGAGCTGGAGCGTAAGGTGGACCACCTTACAACAGAAAAGTGGAAGACCGCGGAACGAGTGCAGAAATTGGAGGCGGAGCGAGAGAAACTCCTTAAGCAGATAAAAGATACCACCCTCACGGTACAAAAGGTGAATGATATGGTGGAAATCCCGGAGAACGTGTGGTGGAAAGCCAAGATGTTTGACGCGGAATTGAAGAACGCGGGCCACGTTTCCGGGTCGAAGATGGTTACCTTCATCATGGATCAAGGGAATAAGATGGACGCATCTTTGAAAGCAGTGAAGGCCCTCATTGCTAGTTGCACGGAGTTGTTTTCTGTCGTAGTTGAGTCCTCGGAGGAAAGGGAGTCCTCCTCGGGCTACTCCGACTTGACCCCTCATGACATGGTAGAAATTCAGGGTGCCGCGATAGAAGGTGGAAACCAACATGCGGAAGAGGTGGACCAGGTGGAGGACATCACGGCGATCACGGCCCTGCCGGTTTCCACCACTGAGGTGTTAGTTCCTAATGCCACCCCCGTTGGAGAGGAAACCTTGGGTGATTGCCACGTGGCTGAGGTCTCAACGCCGATCCTTGCCACGGACTTCCAAGTGGTTGCCCGGGATCCGCCGCCACTTACAATTCTTGCTCCGGGTTTTCCGCCGGACAACCAACTGTCCGCACTACTGGCATCAGACGTTGCGGAAACGGTGAACCGCGTGGAAGTGATTCCCGGACCCGATGAACACGAGGTGTCAGTGCCACCACCACGTGCTCCATCTTTGGCAACGGACAGAGTGGACCGCCGCGAGGAGCGGAAGCAGAATAAGAAGGAAGCCAAGTTGAAGAAGCGGAAGGATAAGGAGTAGATTTTAGTTAGGATTCCATTTTGGTTTGTTTTGGGCAAGTAGTTAGGTGGCCCCGGATTGTGCGCCTCGTCATTTTTTTTGTTTGGGTTTTGACCTCTCCATGAGGTGGATTGTCAGGACTGCCACGTGGCCTGCGATTTCCAGTATGGGAACCATGGCATGTGGGTGTTAGTTTGGTTTTACAGGGAGAACACTTCGGTGTTTCTCTCATCATTTTGCAATGCAAACATTCTTTTGTTCAATTCATACCTTATGCTTTACTCCACCTTCGGTTTGAGTTGAGTCTTAAGTCCATGTGTAATGTAAGTGGTCCCTCCTTCCCCTACTTGAAGTTTCCGAGTTTTCCGCCATTCCCTATCATTCTGTAAGTTGGTTAGGTTAGTCTTCCGTGATAGGACAGGGGGATGGTAACACCCCGAGGTGCGTGTGGTTGAAACGACCTTGTGTGAGCAGGTGATGGGCGGAGAAATCTTAAGCGCAGAAAGGAGGAAATGATTGGTCGAGCAAGGGGAAAGAACCCCACCGTGGGGTTGTTGGGCAAGGAAAGTTCCACACACACGGTAGGTTCTTTCCCACTTACTCCATCCAACTAGGGACTGACAATGAGCAGCAGTGGATAAACTTGTCCAATAGTAGGGGGAGAGTTCTGGTTTACGCCTTCCGATTGCCGTGACCTAGAGGTGGATCACACCGATCAGCAGTAACGGACTGGTCTAGAACACTCATGCACCTGCCGCGACTGGCGCTTGGTTCCCACCGCGGATGGTAGGCGTGGTAGCCCCATCCGTATGTTAGCCCCGCCGTCATGGAAAACAACATATCCTACGTCCTATCTTGTGTGACCTGTGGAACAGCACAAGCTACCCATTGTGAGGATAGAAGCGAAGATGTTATGTTTCTACCTTTCTCAAAGGAGGATTCGGTTTCGGCGTGTGGTATAGTGGAAACTGTGCCATCACGGAAACCGGATCAAGTTGGTTTTGTAGACCTAAAACTTCCTCCACCTTTCCCCCCGTAAAAGAGGGTGGCACGTGTCGGATACCTGAGTGGGACACCTTCCCGAGGGAGGGCTGCCCCCATCGTAACACCAGTCTAAGGGAGTAGTAATTAGAAAGAGGAAGTGGAGATAGGGAGACAACCCCAAGAAATCAACCCAAAGGGTGAAATCCCGATGAACAACTATCAAGTCTCTCTGAGCATTCTAGCCTAAAACACTAGAATTATTGTCCTTGGGACACGGTCAAAAATCTAGCGGATAGTGGAAATACAGGTCAGATCCGCTACCTCTATCGCGGAAACCTTATCCCGGAAGTCATGACCCGTAATATGGAATCTTAGAATGGGGTGTATATAGTTGTTATACTATGGATTCGGGACGCTAAGTCTATTGTTGTTACTACTCTAGGGTGGGAGTTTGTCCATACTTTGTGTTGTGTTCCCTACCTCGGTCCACTACCGGGAAGGCGGACATTTCCGTGCTATAATTTCCGTAATATCCCGGATTTCTTAATCCGATTTGTGTTATCTTAGCTTCTGGTGTTTCTTGTGTGTGTGTGTTAGTGAAAGCTTTCCTCCCTCTGTGTTGTGAACAACCGCAGGTTCTTCGTGGGAACGAACTTGGCGCGGCTGTGACGTGTTACGCGTTTATCAGGTTAATTTAATGAATACGCCACCACCGTGCTACGACAGTATTCAATTGGTCAGTGAAACAATATGGGTTGTGAGTTTTATCGAAATCGTTATACTAAAAAACCCATCTATGCAATCAAGTCTCAAATGATATGAGTCTCTGCAAAATTCCCTTACTCAAAAGTATTTTTGTACAATTAGCTCTTACATGGTCATCAAATAAGTATAAGTTTCTTCTGAATCTTTATATTCAGTAGCACGAACAACTTTCAGAAGGTCATCGACAATGTAAAGGGTATGAGTATTTTCGAAATTTCATACCTAGGCAACACTTATGTGCGATCAGTTCTCAACATCTGATTCATGTGTTGTATAAGCAATATAGTAATATCTCTACTTATTACAGAGATATGTTAAGAACTTCTATAACTTCAGATTAAGCCGTGTAAGCATTTCAAATCACTTCACATGTTACCTTGAATGGCAATCAGAGATGCAAATTCTTTTTCCATTGCTTCTTTCCATTGTTGTGCATGTGTTGATTTCATTGCTTCTTGGTATGTTCTGGGTTCGGGAATGCGGGCTGACTGGGTGACAATGTATGCAGCTGATCCATCTTTGCTTTTGTTGTTGTCATACTTGACCCATTCTCCATATCTGATTGGAGGATGTCTACTTCGGGTTCTGAGTAAGGACTCTGTGTTTGGTGCCTCTAAGACGGTATGTTCTCCACCCCTATTGTCATCTGTACTGGTGTTAGAAAAAGATGTTGACCATGTTGTTGCCGATTGTATATTAAGATGCTCATTCTGCGGCGGTAAAACAATCTCTCCCTGTTGATGCGATTCATTTCCTTCTTGCACGGGTAAAACTATCTCTCCCTGTAATGGTTCTATTTGAATTTCAAGGGTTTGAACTGGTGTAGAGTTAGCTTCATAATATGTGTCTTCATTTGGAAACTAGTTATGAGGTATGTGATCATGTAAATTTGGATTAGAGTTGTCACTCAAATCTGGCATGTTGACACTCGGTCTGTCAGTGGATGTAGGTAGGTTTTCTGTAGTATTTGGTGTTGCTGCTACTACTATTGGATGTAGGAATACCGTACCATCTTCGACATGAGATTCTGTGTAGTTAGGTATGGTATTTGCAATGCCCAGAGTCTCATTGATAATAACATCCACTCCAACACAAATTCGTTTGGTATTTGGGTTCCAAAGCCTATATGCTCTTCCCTTTTGATCATATCCAACTAACACAAGTTTCTGGCTCTTGGCAGCTAACTTCGTCCGTTGTTTCTTTGGAACATGTAAATAGGCATCACTGCCAAATGTTCTGAAGTAGGACACATCCGGTACCTGATCAAACATTTTCTCAAATGGAGTAATATTGGAGAGTTGTTTGGTTACTGTCCGGTTCCATACAAACACGGCTGTATTAGCAGCTTCTGCCCAGAGATTTAAAGGTAAATTTCTTGAGTGAAGCATACTCCTGGTAGCTTCTACGATAGTTCTATTGCTGCGTTCAATAAATCCATTCTGTTCTGATGCATAGGCTGTTGAGAAGTCATGTATAATACCCTTTTCCTGTGTATATTCATGAAACTGGTGACTCTTAAACTCCCCTCCCTGGTCGGTTTTGATCCTTTGTATGTCGACTTGAATTTCTTGTTTCACCAAAGAATATAGTTGCTTCACGTATGCTAGGGCTTCTGATTTATGTTTCAAAAAGAAAATAACCAGATAACATGTGTTGTTGTCTTTGCATAACATGAAATATGATGCGCCTCCCAACGAAGTAACACTCATGGGACCACATAAATCAATATGGAAAAACATACCAGGTGGTGTGTCTCGCTTTTTTCCAGGATTTTCCGGGTAAGTACTCCTTTGCTGCTTTCCAAGCACACATCCTTCACAAAAGAATTTAGTATTATGCTTATCTTGTATCAACATTCCACGTACTGCCTATTCAGTTTGTCGTAAAGTGTGTGTGTTGATGTCGCAAAACCTGTGATGCCATAATTCAATGTTGTCTTTCTTTGGTTTTTGAATAATACATTGCTCTCCCTGTTTGTTTGGATTTTCAGCAACCCTTGTTGATGTATTTTCCTCTGATGTTGTGTTTGTAACCTGATATGCACATGAGTTTTCTTCATTTGCAATTACAACCTTCATCTGCAGTTTATAGAGACTGGTACATGTGCGTATCCCTGTTAAGAGTATGTCTCCTTCACCATTATCTCCAATCATCTGACAAGTGTTTTTTCTGTAAATGGTAACCACTCCTCTGTCTGCAGCTCTCCCAACTGAGAATAGATTAGTCCTTAATTCAGGGATATATAGAACATCATGAAGAGTACCATCTAGCCATTTGTCATGTGCTCGTCTCTTTATCTTGATGTCTCCTTTTCCCAACACCCATAGGTTTTGTTCGTTTGCAATAGCTACAGGCAATGTTCCCTTTGATATTTCTTTGAAATTGATGAAGGCATCTATCTATTATCTGACATGTGCTCGGTGGCTCTTGCATCTGCATACCAAATTTCTTCACCATTGTCTCGCGCTATAAGTGCTTCTGATAGCGGAGTTTGCAGAACTGACTGGGTGACAAAAGTTGCAGAATCCTTTGATTCGCTCACTCTTGCCGTACTTCTACTGGTTCCAGGTCCTCTTTGTCCAAATTTCTTTTCATTTTTCTTTGAGCATACATCATCCTGCCACCAATGGCCAATCTCTCCGCAGTTGTGACATCTAGATTTCTTCTTTAGTTCTTTGATGCGCTCATTGTTGTTGGCTCTTGCTTGCTCATCTCTTCTGTTGTTTCTAACTAACAATGCACTGTCAGCTTCATTGTTCTCTCTCTCTTTGATTATCTTATTCATTGCCTCTTCTTCGAAAACCCTCAGGATTAGAGTCTTCCTGGTTTTCTGATCAGCTGCATGCTCTTCCAGGCGGTAAGAACATGTCGATACTCGCTTGGCAAACTTGTTATCAACTTGCTGATAATCTGATTTTCTGACATTGGTTGTCCAATATCTTCAAGGTTTTGTGCCATCATTTCAATCTTGGCTACATGTGAAGCAATATTGTCTCCTTTACAGTATTTGTAGTCAATAAATTGCTGAATCATCGTGAACATACTTTCTTCTGATAATTGCTCATGTATTGAAACTAACCTCTCCCACATTTCAGCAGATGTCTTGCAGTTTACAATCATGCTGAGGTGTTCCATGTCTACAGACGTAGTGATGATCCATTTTGCGAGGTTATCCTTTTGCTTCCAAGACTCTTTGTCCTCTGCATCATCAAGTGTCTCAGATCCATCAACTATCGTGAAGATTTCTCTCCCATCCAGCGCGATTCGAAGCTGATTTTTCCATAAGGTAAAGTTCTTTCCAGTGAACTTGAAAACTGCTCCTATACTACCTTCCTTTTCCATTTTACTTCTCTTGTTGTTATTTGTTCAAGTATCAATTAGACCTATCTCTCTTCCAGGGTGGTGTGGGCCCATAATCTGTTATTCCAATTGATTTTGCAACAAACAATACTATAGACTCATGCAATAATGCAGAAAATAACTTCTATTGCAAATGCAGAATATACAAGTGAAATATGTTACAACAATTGTCTGTAACTGTGTCCATCATCTAGAATCACTAAAACTAGTATCTATGAGTCTATCATCCACACAAAACTAACTCTAATCTTCTTGTCTTGCTTGAGGTAACTCCTGCTTACGACCATCCAAAAACTTCTGGAGTTGAAACCTCTAGAAACACGGTGGTGAGCTGCTGACGTGGCACGTCCATGACGAGCTGCTAACGTGGCACGGGCCGTGGAGTTGCTGCAGCGGAGCTGGAGGACGACGTGGCGTGGTGCTGACGTGGAGTTTAGCTATTAGAATAATCACGATTAATTACAACTAGACAACATTGGGCCGCCACAAATGCATTATTGGATGAATAAAATATGAGAACAATTTGAGACACTACCACGTTATAGGCTTGCTTAACTGGTTTGTTTGATTTAAACATGATAAATCGCGTGTACGTAAAGGGTCAGTTTCGTCTTTTGTCAAACTTCCGCATGATGTATTGTCCAAAAGTTTCCTCACATACATGGATAAGTACATTCGTGAAATATGCTACAATGCCGTGCTTTGGTGATACTTGGGAAAATTGAAAGACTTTTGGCTTGATTACAATAACGTCAAGAGGATAAATCCAAAAATGATTATCCGGAGTTGTTGGTTGTGTGGGGTTAAGGAATATTCTTGCATCCCCTACATCTAACCAATAGAGATCATCAATGTATCTAAAAGCAAATTTGAATTTGCTCATAATACATGTTTTTATGAGTCTCACAAGTCTTTGAATGAACTTTATTTTATAGGATAGAAAATACAAGTTACACCATAATGGAGAGGAAAAAAAACCCTTAGGGATGCCTAGAATTTGCTTCCAAATTCTATTCTCAAGACATACAAAGCAATTAGTAGTAAACCACTTATGAAGCATTAAGAACTTGGTAATTGTTAAAGATAACCAAATACCATGCCTTCGGCAGAAAATGCCTATACTGCTTTAAGATTAATCCCTTTGCCATTTATTTTTATCCAAAGGAATTGCTCAAATTTAGGAAATTTATGTTTCATATTAGAAACACCTAATGAAATAATAAATTCCATTGCCTCATATAGTGTGTCCCATCCTAGCACCGGTATGGATTCAAAACATCTAGTGATATATGTCATATAGATATTGTTGATCATAGGTGGTATGTTTAGGATAAAGTCGGTTATTTAATCAATGATCTAATATAAAGACATATCTACCTTTAGGAATCTTTTGTAGCCTTCAACATTCGTATCGGCCCATTCTTTGACTTCCACTAGAATTGACATTGTAGAAATTGTTAAAAGAGTGGTTATATTAACATAAATGGATCCAAAAATATTAGATATCTACATTTAGATTGTCATTATGTAAGGTAATTCTTCCTCACATAATGGTAGTTCAAGTATGATTGCTAATAAATCGGATATTATTTTGATAGTGATTATTTCAATGGACTTCCAAATGCCATTATTGCAATATTGTTCAAAACATGGTTATATAATCTAGCAAGGGTTTGGTATCTTGTATAGGGGATACAAATATAACATGCATTATTGGATGCTTTATCAAGGCCAAAAATGAATACATACTTTAATATCCATGATAATTCATTATTTACAAATTTATCAGAGAATAAGTAGGGTTTAAAGTACATGAATCTATATATATTAGTTTTCAAGGTTGAAATGAGGATTTCTTTGCATCTTGTGCGTACCATCTTAGTGACATTATTGATATTCAAACATTCACATAGCTTCAATACTTGACACACTTGTATAAAAGTACCTACCACCATCTGAGTAGTCTTTTGTATGTTAATATTTATTAAAGAAACATGTTTTAGTCCTAATATTTAATTTCCCTGAGTCCAAAATGATGAATAAGGTTGGTGTCCATGGTACGTACATGTATCATTGGATTAACAAAATTATTATCCATAGTTTCGGGATCAATGAATTTATAAAATAAATTGGCCTTCTTACATACACATACATAAGATCTATTGATAAACAATAATATACTAAATTCTTTAAAAACTGCAAGAGGTTTATAACAATATCTCGATATATTTGAAAAGAAGCTCTAAACAAACATCAATTTAGGTAAGATTGGTATAACATAAGGCATGGAGAAGTGTGTAAGCATTTCAAAAAATAACATTTTTATGTTGATTCATTTTAGTATTCGGCTGCAGTATTTGATATAAATTATGCCAGAGCTATTTGATTTTTTTATTCTTGACACAAATTTTTTTTAAACGTATTATAAGACAAAACTCTATTGTCCTCTGTAATCACAAAACTTATTAATTAAATAGCCAATATTTCTGCTATAAAAGTGTCAAACCTAATTATTTCCATCCAACTCATAAGGTTGTTGGAAATGGTCTAAGTTAGATTTGGACTTCAAACCTCGTCATCTTAGAGTAACACTCGTTGTTTCAGTGGGGATTGATTGCCAGTGTACTTTGTGAGATAAACCTCATATGCGCTAGCCTGGTCGGGCAAACCAAAGTTAGGGCATTGTTGTTGTGTCCCGTGATGCGAGTACATTCGTGGGAAAAAAACCTCGGCTACTTCCTCACTCGTTGAAATCCATGTATGCTTCTCCGTGTGAGCCTCTCCCACCCGGGAAGGATCTCCCACGTTCAGAGATCAGGTTGTTGCCGAATATTGGTGATGCATTCATGTTCACGCATTGTTTTTTGTATGGAAAAGAAGCTTGGTTTGGGGAGGCAAGGTGATTGAGAGAGAATTTATGCCCTTTCATGAGTCGCTCAATTTTCCCTGCTATTGGAGCATCGTTGAGATCCGCAAGGAGTTTCTGACCAAGATTCTCCACGAGTTGTACTATTGCACGGATCATCTGCTATCTCCCGAGTTGAAAGACTATTGATGCCCTGACTGCTATACGAGCAACACCACTTAACTATAGCATAAAAATTGCTAGTCTTGTAGTGTTTGTGGGTTGGTTTGACAACAAACATATCAAGTTTGTTTACCATCATCTAGATTGTATGGTTAAATCAAATAATAAATTTTCTGCATCTATTATTTGTTTTTGGGCTACATAAACATCTCATATATGATCTTTGCACATTTCAAAGTTCATACAAATTAGACTATTTTCTATTGTAGCGAATGGGCAGTTCTTGTTTGGTATGAAGTTTTACCTATGTGGTTGTACACTTTCAGTGTTCAAACATATTGAAAAAGAAAGTATGGAGAAGGTCAAAAGGGGCTCTCAAAACACCCACGTTGTTGAGAGTTTGCTTCTTGAAATTTTTGATGTCAACATTTGTAAGTCCAACCCACGTTTTCCACATCTACACCGTAATAGGTGCAAACAAATTTATATTTCCATCCGCCCACATTTTGTGATGATATTCAACCACAAGGAGTTTAATGCATCTCAGAGGTTTAAATGGCACTATAAGCCCCTTAATGTTGACAAGAGTCTTCTTGTATTTCTCAATATGAAAGCTTTGGACATTGTCACTGAAATCTTTCAGTGTTGAGTTTGCAGGTGACATTCGCAGTTTTGCGAGTAGTGGATGGACCGAGTTGTTGTGGCCATATTTAGAGTCCAAAGGTGGGATAGGGCCGCAAGTGGAGATTGGATCCAATGCGTCTTCATTAGCAGCCTTCAAGGCGAGTTCAAGCTTCAGTGAGAGGCCTTCCATGTGTACAACTTCTCTTTCATCCTTGATGAATAGATTAGCTAGCCTAGCATGCATTTTTTTTCTTTTTCAGATTTGCTACAAATTTGTCTGGATTCAAAATAGCAGTTACAAAGATTGAAGTCCACGTACAATGCTAGGTCTAATGAGTCGAGGAGGAGAGGTGTGTGTACACCTTCTTTGTCACATTCGCTTAGTGTTGCAGCATTTGTTTTTTGAATAAACTTGTGGAGATTTGGCACGTCAATCACAGATAATGTTATTTGAAGTGCTGGAATAGGAGCTAGTAACGGAGGGCCGCACCCAGGGCTACCAGTTCATTACACCTGACAAGGCCCTTTGTTACATTTTGAAGCTTACATCCATCACAGTTGATGTAAGTTCAATTCCTGGAGGTGACTCTCGAGGGTTCGACTATCCCTTTATTTAAGCTACTTATGTGAATTTGGACAACATGTTGTAGGTTCATTTTTAGGATTTGGTTGTTTGTATTTGTTAAGGTGGGAAGTATTGGTGGATGGTGGTTTTCCAATTTTTGTTTGTTGAGCATGAATAATGTGAGGTATATGATAGCTATCAAGTGGATTTGTTGCATACATGCATCCATGGGCATTAAAGGATTTAACATTGCTTGAAGAGGTTGGTAATGTTGTTCGTATGTATGCCTCCTCAGATGTTTGTTGTGAGGATAGTGAGTGTTACATATCATTTGGTCTCTTCTAGTGCGTCCACCAAATGTTGGTATTTTTTTTCCCGTTGCGTGGCAGGGTTGGGATCGTGGTCTTGGCAAAATGTGAATTCAATGAATTGTAGGCTTGAATTATTGGATGGTATCAAGTCAGAATTTGGCAAAGCATCGACATGATCTAGTGGTGCAAAGGCACGGGTATAGCCATGAAAGGACTGTATTGTGGGGGGGGGGGGGGTCTGAGGTGGGTGTCAACATTCATTGGGAATGTGTCTCTTGTTGAAAAGTGGGAGATGAGTAATTTGTGTTCTTGAGAGTGATGTTTGTGCACATGGAGAGTAATTTGTGTTGGTTTCTTATAGTGGACAAATGTTGCAAAGGGGTGAGGGGGTGAGGGGGATCAAGTGAACAAATTTTGTATGGACTCCGCATGCCTCAAAATCCATTTGAACTACCATGGGTTTTCAAAAACGTCATCTCACATATTTGTTCTAAGGTCCCTAAAGTTCAAGCATATCCTAGTCAAATTGACCACGATGAACAAGCTATGACACCCAAAACCCCTTCAATTTTTTTTAGAGATCATTCGTCAATTTTACCTATTCCAACACATGAACCACATGGCGAGACCCTGGGGTCCCATCGGCCCCTGGCTCTCGCATAAACTCTATAGTAGTGTCAATATAACTCCGATTCCTTCTACAAATGCGGCAATCAACTGCTCACATCATGAGCTATACATGGGCATTTAGATCTATTTTATTTTATTTTATTTTATGGGTGACGCAATTATTCATTTTAAGGGGTATCATGCTTAATTTTTAGATGGATTGTTGGATAAATAAGTAAGAAAATGTTTTTGGGAGGACGTTGTTGGGGTCTTGGCTTTCTTCGGGCATCCTGGCCTTGCGTTAACTATTGCCAGTGTAGACTCAACCATTGCATAGACTGCTACATGTTGGCGCTTGTTCCGGCGCGTGGTCAGGGGCTAAACTTCATCAATCTGCTCATTTTCAATTTGGGACTAAAGAGCTGCTGGAATTGCTGGATAGTACCGTAGGTTATGGGGCGGGATGGAGAAGTGTTTATTGTTGAGCGAGATCAACTTATTGTTAGTAAGTGATATAAGAGGTGCAATTGGTAAACAGATCGGCAACCGCATTGCATGCTTGATTGTGATAACAATGGCGCCAAAAAGATCGGATAGAATCAATTGTTGAGTAATGTCAATATTATCAGGGTGGATTAGTGGGACATCAATGGCATAACTGCTTGGCGAGGAGGTCAACAATCACATGTTAAGGTGGCCATGATCGATCTCAAAGAAGTAGTTTAATGTGTAGTGGAGAGACAACGACTTAAACTATTTATTTAAGATCTCATCCCAATCGGTAAAGCACGGCTGGTTCAAGTCACGATGGTCGATGAACGTCCCATTCGCGCCCTTGATCTTCTTTACAACATTGACAATGGCCATTGGTGTGAAGAAGGTTTTGCCCTTCATCATATTACAACACCATGCAACGATGTGATCAACAGTGTTGTGTGAATGGCCAGGAATGAGGTAGATTGCCACAACCTTTGTATACAATAGAAGAGAGAGCATGGCAAAAAATTTCATGACCAACTACGACTTGTTCTGGCCGATGCAATTGTCCATAATCATCACCAATGTATCAGGCAATGCTTCTACGTGGGTCAGCAATGCCATGAACTTGTTCAGGTGTTACATGAAAGCAAATTGCACAACACATCAACATCCTTGCCTTGCCCATGTTCATCGTAAAATAACACCTCATTGCATTTGTTGACAAGATCAACAATGACAAAGTTGGACACCATAAGAATGGAATTGAAGTAATTAGTTGATGGCCGCGAATGTCCATAATGAGGCATGGCAAAGTTGCCATCCAAATCCTCAATTTGAATCTGAATCTTTTGAACAATAGTCAAGGACATCATGTTGGCTTCATTGCCATTGTTGGTTCCATTGTCAGAATGTTGGTCGTCGTAATGATAAAGGGATGATGGTAGTGGGAACATGCTGATAAAGGGTGTGTTTCTTGACAAAATCTTTGACTAAGTTTGAGATGGTACGACACTAGCCGACGGCGACATCCAGATGCATATCCTTTTCCTTATGTAGGCGCTCACGTTCATCAGCAAGAAGGTCATCGCGTGTGAGCTTAATCTTGATTTGAGCACAACAACCACGTACATCCTCAGTGCTTCAAGACAAGCAAAGGCCATGAAATAACATGTGAATAAGCTGGATCCAGCGTGAATAAGATAAAGCGCGGCCACTCTCATTGGAGGCTTTAACATTGGCCTTGTAGCGCTCATAGAGCGAAGAGAATGTGGCCTTTGAATCAATAGGATATTGCTTAGGACACCGATGGGTGCAGGGGCAACCATCCTCGACCTCCCACGTTAGCGCATTTGCCTCAATCACTACTAGGTTGACTACTAAAATTGCATGAGCAAGGATGCATAGGGGACGACGAGTGTGAAGATTGTTGATTCCATTAGTGAGTACCTTACGTAATTGACTAATCTTCGAGCCAACGACAGGCAAAATGGCTAAAATCTCACACTCCAACAATCCGCTATGGATCATATTCATGATGATACCTTCTAATTGCTACCATTCGTAACCATCTTGCCAGGTTGCCATGGTAGACCAATCGAACTACATCTTCTTGATGGTCTCTTCACCTAGTTTAAGCAGGGCCCGCTTCGTAGCATTCTCCTTCCAACTTGCTAATGGAAGAGGGGTTGTTGCCAAATCACCGTCTAGTGAGAGCCACCGACTCCACCTGATCGGCGTTGCACGTCCACGGCTTAAAGCATGGACACTACCGTCGTGACACCTGATGATGACAATTTTTGGCTTGTCTCCAACTCCCTCGGCGCCAAGGATTGCATCGACAAATTGGGTGCCGATGTCAACTCGGTGAGGTAGCGCTTGATGTAAAGTTGTCATCATTGTGCCATGAAATAATCAAGGAACTTGTTCAGGAACACCACCTCGCCCATTGCCATCATGAGATTGGTGGTTGGCTTGCTCTTCCAATCTTCCGCCGCATCATATCCAACCAGCTCATACATGCGTGAATTAAGACATCCAAAACATTCATATGCACTTTTTATCGAGCTCATGATGATTATGCTAACTAGCCCTTATGAAAGAGTGTCAATTACGAAACACGAGTGAGTGAAGTTATTGAAAGGGTAATCTAGCTGAGAGCAAGAGAGATCCAATAATACACTGCAAGATGTAGTAATGAGTTCTAGCCAACATCTACATTTTAGGGTTTGTGTTTATATTTGGGTATAGGTTGCAACATAAGCACTCCATCAAAATAAATAATTAATGACATTTTGAGACAAAGTCTATGCAGGACGATCCCGCCATAAGGTTCAGATCTTGCTTTTGAAATACTTCCATTAAAAAAATGACACCTCAATATCAAGAAAACACATTATGGTTTCTCTATCAGCTTCCAAAGTTATTGGTTGATTGTCAATATTGCTTGGTACTACAAGTAAAAGTGGATCTTCACTTACCATTATTGTGTGAATCTCTTGATTACTGCAGTAGAATCTCTCAAAGGTCAAGGCCATGTGAACACCTTGATTAATCATCCACCTTCTAGGGTTCCAATTCTTCATAAACAATTGAATGGGCTTGATCTTCATAATTCACTTTGTATTGCTTCCAAGATTTGAACACAATAATCAAAATATGAAAAGTTCTAGAAGGTTTTATTATGGACAAAGTATATAAAAGGAACGAGAGACTTCACTACAAAATAAATATTTTCATCATCATTATATATATCGCCCAATAGTTGATACCTTTATAATCAAATCAAGATATATAAACCTTTAAGGAATTTGTTCATTTATACGTCCAATACATGGGCAATCATTGAAAAAACATCTTATGGCCTAATACACACCCTAATCATAATTGTATTTTTTGCCCAAACAACGCAATCGACACATGCCCACATCTACTATCCCACACACTCAAACAAATATATCAAAGGACTCCACATAGCACTCCACAATAACATTGTGCACCAAATACCACACACACGCACACACGCACACACGCACGTCAAATGTTTTTTTTGTTTTTTAAAAAAAAAAATCCAACAAAACACAAGATTTTACAACCACGTCAACATAGGAAACCAAAACTCTAGATCCCAAGATTTAATAGTCATGGAGTGGTTTCTACATTGCACATGCACCACCACCCCATGCACATGTCTAGCTCGCCTAAGACTATATATCATATACATATTAAGTGCCCCCAACAATAGCCCGCCCACCCCCCTTCCTTTCCATCTCCTATGAACATCACACAATTCATCAAATTCATTTACTGCCATGATATATTTTCCATAATTACAATCAGAGTTAAAATGCAACAAATACAACCCACTAATACAAACACTTGAGACCGTGGATGGAAAGTTGCCCCCCTCATAACTATCACCAATGGCGTAAGAGGAGCTATACATGAAGAATCCATACAAGCTCTAAAACACCTCAAGATACCATCACTTGATTTTTTAAAATAAAGAAATCATGAAACAAAAACATTAATCTCCATAAAATACCTCACATACATAGTCCTAAACAAAAGAAAGCTAGGCAACAAACAATCCCATGTAGACCAATCATAAGGGCAACCCTTCCCCTATTATTATCCAAGGTTCTAAAAGAAGCCCACCCTCCAAACAGATGGACGTACCCCTACCTTGAAGTTTGGTAAAACATGACCAAGGTATGGTTGAACAACCTCCCATTCACATCAGTAGGAAAATATCCTCAATATTAGTGTTTAATTCTTTTTTAATTCTTTTCTCTTGAAAAATCATATAGAGGTAGTGAGAGACTCCATTATAACATTAATATTTCATCATCAATGTATGTATCAACCAATAACCGATACCTTTACAATGAAATTGAGATATTAAAACCTTTAAGGAGTTACTTAATTTATAAGTTAAAATCAAGAAATATGAAAAAGGAATAAATATGCTAAGTCTTCCATTGAAAATTTAGGTATTGACTAGCTGCCAATACACAAGCAAAGATTTCGAGGCCTCAAAAAACTTAAAATTAACAAACAAAGTAAAAACGAAAATTCCATTTTGTTTTTACAATCATTTTTGAAATTCTTGGAATAATCCTAACTTCTTTTTAAAGTCTTCAATTTTTGTGGGTAACAACAATGACGGTATCATCTATTGGTGTGGATTACCATTCAAAGCTACACATTGTTATAGATTTGTGATGACAACATCATTGTCTATTCTTATAACATAAATATCTAGACTTTTACATATCAAGCAACATGATGATGGTAAAAAATGATATTCTCATTACAAAGTTTTAGCAACTTGTAACTCCAAATGATAATCCACACTACCGTAGATGGCTCTCTATTCCAAAACAAATAATTAATTTTCCCCTCAAAAATTGTCATGTGTCATGCTCACATTCGCCACAACCCACTTGTAACTCACGTGGAAATTAGATTCTGATACATGTGAAGATGAAATAAAAAGCCTTCTATGGTAATAGGTGATAGTTTTGTAACAAGTCCCTTCAAACTAATGGTAAGAAATCCATTATAAGTTCTTAAAAAATGTCTTTGACACTTTCTCCAAGATGATTAAAAACAATCAAGAATTAAGTATCAAAAGTGATACTTATAGGAAGAACAAATAGAGCACATAACGTGTTAAGTATTATGTAAGATATCTACAAACCACACTTAAATTTTAGTAGAAATCAAATAGGAATTTTGAATTGAAAAACAACAAAATTATCTAATTGTCAAAAAACATGTAAAATATTCTTCAAAACTTACAAAACTTAAGTAGGAATTGAATTAGAGTAGAGTGATAACGTATCAAAGAGTTTTAAAGAACTAGAATAAGTCGTAGCAATGGCTCGAACAACAAGAACATTGCCAACGACACACTGACCACACAACACACAACACAACCTCCAACCATCCACAAAACAACAACACACAATCTCCAACCTCCAACAACTACAATGCTCTCAACAACAGTAAAATGGTTGATGACCATGGGAGATCGAGGCACCATTTCCTTGTCATTACTTGGGAACCTTTGTGTGGATTGCTTTGTGTGGGGGAAAAAGGGGGAAAATGCCATTGTTAGGGAATGTTGGACAAGGCAATGGACAAAAGAGGCAACTATTCCCAAGGTCATCCATTGCAAAACTGTCTTATTCTCTCAAAGGATGTCATCTCATGTAAAATTAGGGTTGCCTACAACACATTTGATTCTTGAAGTTTATGTGAATGCTACGATGGCAAACATGATGCCTATAAACATCGTTGTAGACCTTGAACGGAATTGCATATCTTCTAAGATCCAACAGTGGTGTCGGACCATGTACTGTATCTAGAGGATGAAAATTGGAATCACAATTTTTTTATTTATTTAGGAATGTGTTTTTAATGAAATTTTGTTTTGTATTGTGTAGGGTCCAAGTATGAGGGTGCAATTTAGGGGGGTTGATGTTTAATATATCGAATCAAAATTATAGTATTGCGCATAGGTGGATAGACAAGTATCGGCTTCCAACCAATTAGTTGATGCCATCATTATTTGAGTTTGAAAATTGTCTTAAATTTATGAAGAATCTATTTATCCATTGCATTGCTCTTGTCTTGTTGTATGAAAAGTCATAAAATTCCATCATTTTGTCTCTAAAACTATATCAGTTGATATGTAACTTTTGTCTGGGATTGAGCAAAAAACTATAAATAGAAAATACATGTTATATGTGACAATAAAAGAGGATGTCATAGGACACTTGATGCTACATGACAAGTCACAAAGTCCATTGTAATGAACATGATACACCAACTTCAATGTCATACAAATATACATGTTTACTCAAGAGCTTGAGTGGAGAGCTTGAACTTGCAAATTCTAAACGTTACAATGCTTGAATTTGACAAGCTTCCATTCAAAGCTCAAGCTAATTAAGTGTATTAAGAGTTGCCAACATGTCCATTCCACACATTGGACTTAGTCGCACTAGTTTTAGATTGCAAATGGGGAAGGTGTGGCCCTATCACTCAAGGCATGTTCACATGTTGTACATTGAATGTAAGCACAAAGGGGTGTTAAATTGGGTAACATTGTTGTAGAGGGGACCACTCACGTTATATGTCCCACACGCTCACTCTATATGAGCTTAATAAATTATGGGTCCCGTGATCAAAACCAATATCTTACAATACACAAGGCTTTACATATAAATAATCAAAGTTGAGATTCTATTTGGTCAAAGATTGTTACGTATTCATAATCAATTCTCTTACAAAAGAGCTAAAAGTTGAGCCGTAATCGGCCCCAACTATTCCAGCCCAAGAGAGCTTTCCGGGTCCCACCATCGTTCCAATAGCAATTGAGCCTGACGCATGGTTCAAGCTCTTGGACTAAACCTGACATTGTACCATTGCAAGGCCATGTATCGATAACAAGATGAGAATGCTTTTACCCATAACCCCTCATTAAATGTTCATAGAACCTATAAATAATGCCTTGTAGAGTAATTTGGGATCTATGATTCTAATAATGGACCTTAATTGCTAAAGTTGGATTGTAACATGCTTAAATTGCAAAGAAGAATGTATAAAACATAGAGTAGGGTTTATTTTGCCTTAAAGACCGATGCCACTTCTAGTTTGCAGGCTTGCCCACAGGGTACTAAGTACAGGGCCTTTTTGACACTAGAACTCAAGTGGAAAGCTCGAACTTGCAATTCTTGAGAGTTTGATATTCGAGTTTGACATGCTTTCGTTCAGAGTTCAAATGATTGAGAGTTACCCCACTTGCCCACAAGATACTCACAAGGGGACACATAATAAAGGCTCCTTTACATTAGAGCTCAAGTTGGGGGCTTGACCATGCAAAATTTGAAAAGTAGGTACTTGGATATATAAATAAATAAATAACCAACGTCGGGCAATCCGATGTGAATTTGAGCCCGTTGGCCCTACCCTGCTCAATAATCTTCTTGGTGCAAAGTGGGGTTTACTGCCTACCTTGTTGTGGGTGGGTCTTGGCTTCCTACCTACTTAGTTAATTGTTATCATCAAGTAGAGAGAAGATTTCACAGTGAGAATCCAACCGCCAACCACTCCATTTGAAAAGGGGGACGTTAAACCATCCCCCCCCTCACGAACTTTTCGGGGGAGGTAGATTCAGGCGGGGCAGCTGCCCAGAGAGAAATGCATATTAACTGGACCCGACTGAAAACTTCTGCCCGACCGCCTGACTTTGAAAAAACCATTGCCCTTGCATTCTTGAAGGTCACTTACCCACAAATCCCATATTGAGTGCACTTCACCTTCAAGGTCCAAAATCCAATATATATGTTCACTTCCATTGAGTAAATAAGAAATTGACTGAGATTTCATTATTAAAGTGAAACTATCAATAAAGCATAAAGTTAGCTTGGAAGTCAAAAACATTACAAAACCCTCACTAGCTCTGAGGTTCTAATTTTTGTGACTTGCCATTGAAAGGGTCTCTATCAATCTTAAAATGGAATTATTTTTAATGTTTTCTATTTTTAGTATGGTAAATAGTATAGTCTAGTTAATACCTCCTACTTTCACAAAGTATTCATATGCATTTAAACTAATTAAGTGCGATTGAATGTAATTAAGTCTGGTTGATTATGATTCATCCTAATTAATTCCAATTAAATCATAAAGTGTGCTTACCAAATTAATCAAGCCTAATTAATCATAAAATATATTTACTCATATGCGGCATTAAGTACAAAATAACACCAGTTGGCCATTCATGATAGCAATGTAAGAAGGATGCAAAAAATCTTAAGAAGAGCACCAACTTTGGCCAATCACAATGGCTAATTGGGGATCTATCCGCTCAATGAGGCAATGTAAGAAGTGATCCACAAACATGGGACAACATTTTCATTTAATAGATGATCCTCACCCGCATTAAGGCTGATTTTGTGGTGATTGTCACCTAGCATTTCAACATCAATACCCCCCCCCCCCCTAGTGGAGAATATAAGGCTCTTTTTGTATAATGACTTTGCAAATTTTTGTAGGTTGCATAGTAATTTATAATTATCTGATTTTTTTTTGGTAGACTTTGTATAGGTTTTCTAATCTATTTAACATGCATGAAATAGCAAAAGTTTATTACAATGTCGCTTTTAAGGCCTAAATACCCTAGCACGTGGTAGGGCTCCTCACATCCATTACCTAGTTTGTCATAGAGCTATCCAAACAACTTTCCAATGGCACCAAAATCAATGTCAATGGCACTAGGAAAATCTTGAAGTAAAGAGGAAATCATATCCATTAGAGTTACTCGTAAAGTAGAGTGGCTGAAACCATGGGTTTAGTCCCAAAGCACGAGTTTATGAGAATTAACACAAAGTCACTCAAGTTTTCTTAATGCTTAAATTATCATCCACAAAGAGTGGTGTCAGGCTATTAAAAACTAGCTTTCTAGCTTGTCTTACTAGGATGGGTGGGCGAAGCTACCCTTGTATAGGCCAATATGGGATTTAGGACAATGGGTCCCATGCACATACCCTTTTTTAAATCCTAAAATTCTCTTAAAAGTTTGAGAGGTAGGAAAAAAATATCCTAAAATCTGCACCCAACTTTCAAAATAGGTTCCAAAACACGAGGAGTTAGTGAACTCTTAATAGAATTTTTTTCTCAAAATACAATTTTTCCCCTTGTTATGGATAAGTCTATTGTGCCCAATAACCACAACCAAATATGTTGAGCAAACTTGTGGAGAGGTAAGTTAGGAGACTCATCACAATTGAGAGGGAGAACGAATACATGATATTATATCCAAAAAGATTTGTCGTCATGTCAATAAGCTCATCAATTTTTAATTGTTAAGAGAATTTATAAATGTTTTGCTCCCCATTTCAATGTATCACCTTGACAAGTGTTAATTTGGATGAAAGTGAGGCTATGAAGTTTTATAACCTGGATATAATCGAACTAAGTCCATCATGTATTTGAATTATGTAGAGAGCGAAACTGGACCCCACTATAAGTGCACATGAGTTCATTAGTTACAAATGAGAATATGATATAAACAATCCCTATATACCTATTCAAGACAAAACAATTTAGGTGTGCTTGATGAAATAGATGATGCAACTTGACAATGAACTCATTGGAGTGGTTGACAATGTGCAAATTGGTGATGTGCTAGTAGATAAAGTAGGATTGAAAGTTGTTTGTAAGTACATCATTGACCTTGAAATAATCCGACTGATGTGACACATTTCATCTAAACAAATAAACACTTCAAAAGAAAATAAGATCTTGACATGCACAAGAATTTCATAAAACTACCTCAGATTCATTCTTCCATTACGCATAGATGTGTGATGACATTCATATCTCGTGTATTTTCATCCTTCATTTATATAAGTGTTACTTTCCAGAGTCAATATAAATTGTCTATGCTACCCCCATAAGTTTTAAAGGGTTAACACCACATATGTGTTACAAGTTTCCTTGCTCCGAAGCATTAACATATATCAAGGGTGAACCATATGAAAAGAGGGTAAAAGCCTATGTTTGCCAATCCTATGACTTATAGAATTTCTTTGTCATAGGGTGCTGCCTAATTTAAGAGGTGGACGCTTTCTAATGGCCATAGCCAGGGCAACTTGATCAATAAAGAATCAAGAATTCGCCACTTGTGCACAAATTCCAAAACAAATTATCAGGATAGTTATGGGTTGAAATCCTCCAAAACTTCATCAAGTCATCAACATTGTCTCAGTAAAACATGATCTGATTAAAGAGGTTGAAATGCAGCTCGACAACAGAAACACATCAAAACACAACTCACCATATACAAAACTACAAACCCACCAAATTAAGCACTGCAAATCCTGGAACTGCTAAGTCCATGATACAAGAAAGTGCATCCTGTAAATCCCAAGATTCAAAATCAACCAACACGGCAAGAATGTAATCGGATCAATAATGCATGAAGCCCACAAGGTGGCCCAAAGGATCCTCCAGAACTTCAGCAAATCGATTAGCATAGCCTTCATGATGCATGACCACATGAATAAGAATTCCAGAAATCAATTCACAACAAATAACCTTGAAAAGTATTTGAAACAAATACTCACATGTTCAAATTCACATCCACAAACCACACCCACTCGCCATCCTTAACCCTCAAACTTACTCACCAAATTAAGTTGTAGCAACATCCTGCAAATCCCGCGAAATGTTCTCTAAGACATAGACTCACTTGCTGTAACTCACTGGTCCTATTAAAGCACTAAAGCATGTCTACCATCTCTTAATAATCTTACAGTCTAGCAAAACAGTCTAGCATCTCTTTAAAATATTACATTCAATTAGAGACGAAACACATGGAACAGTTGCAGGTTCAGGTCTACCAATACCTAGACATGGATGTGACAACTCACATGGTACATGGCCTCCTCAAGAGAGCAAAGGGAACGCTATCAAATTTAATTTATGGAACAGAGGCATCCAAGAACTGCCAAAACGAGTGGTTGGACTAGTACATGAGCACGGCAATGGCATGATAAAAAAGGGGCGCTTGTGCGCCAGTCTCTATCCATGAGCACACACACCGTCACCATCCAAGTCGCATGTGTCTGGCAAACGAACATGTGCCCCCACATGTGCGCTCCGATTGCCATGCACATCCTACCATTTTCGTCAAACTTGTATTTACACTCTTCTCAGGCCTCCTCCTGGCCTCCCTAATCTGCCTAGCCACCTAGAATCCAGCCTGCTACACTACCACTCTGGCTGTGGTGTTGGAAGTATCAATGTAGTCAAGTCAGTCTGCATTCTCTAAAAACCCGCACCCGTTTCAATTACATCATCACTTCTACATTCTCTTCAAGATAAGAGAAACTGAAAATAACTGAGCCGGTTAGTAATTTGGGTTCCACGTCTGTTGTGTGCGCTGCGGTTGCTGCTGGTACCCTCCCGCTTGAGCATTTCCAGCCCCTCCTCCCATTCCCTGGGGCTGTTGGAGCATCTGGTGGCTGGGAGCTGGGCCCGACTGCTGTGAAGGATGGTACAGGTTCCCATACCCAGCACCAGGGTGTGTGTGCCCATGTGTGGGCTGCTGGGAATGTGTATAACCGCTGTGTTGGCCTTGCCCGCTCAGGTTGTAGTACGAATTTGTCTGCATGCCTCCTGAGGGAACCATGTCCCTGGGAAGTGCTTGCTGAATCCAAACAGTGGAGAGCTCTCCTTGCTGTAGCACAACCAACCCATCGTATCAGAATCACTACAACCCATTACATTCTCTGCATGTAGTCAAAACAGGCAATTGGAACCCTAAAAAAGACATAACATCACTCAACAGTTCAACATACACTACAGAACCTATGGCTCTCTTCACTATTCACGGCCTAAACTGACAGTCTACATCCCTGAACCTCATGTCTACTACAGGTCTCCATCTCTAAGAGACACAGTCCACTACCCATAAATATCATTGAATATCCATTACTACAGACAGGCAGCAAATTTCAGAACTACATGCAAACCCTGAAACAACCTCAAATTTCACCCTATCAATTGCCATATCTAACCCAGCCGGTCTCACACTTCAACATAGGTCTACTAACTACACATTACCTGCTGCCCTGGTATGTATAGGGTGTTATCCTTGTAGTGAGTGGTGTTCACATCCTCATATCCTGCAGTATTTCCACCTGTTACTGCTGGGTTTGTGGCATATCCTGAAGGTGCTGTGGTATAGCCCCCGTAACCAACTCCCGCTGCAGAATGTGCCACATTCCCGGCAGCAGTCCCAGGCTTGTATTGAGGCAATGGATACTTCACAGCTGCTGCTCCGCCTGTTGGATACGACGATGCTGCTGCCGGAGTAAAACTGGACCCTGTTGGAGGCTGTGCATACCCACTGCTATTCGGGTTGTAGCTCTGGTGGTATGGAGGTTGCAAGTATGGGTACGTTGGTGGCACATACTGGTACCCCAAAAAGTTCCCAAAGTGCCCAAGAGGTGGCTGGGTTGGGTAATGCATTGGCACAGCTTGTTGTTGAGGGATGGCTTGGGCTGCCTGTTGGACATTGCTTCCTGGTTGCGATGTTTGTGCACCACTAGCTGCGGAAGCTGTTAGCATTGGATTCACTCCCTGCAAGTACACAACATTCCATTAACAACTTATCTTTCACAGCCCCTTATTTTCAACTCACAACCAACAACCTTATTGTACTCTACCAATTATCGCAAATAAACTATGGGCAACCTGCCATGAAATATATGCCAGAACTGTAACTCTTGGTCAGAAATTGCACCTCTTGGGAAGATGGAAGAGTAGGGCCGGTCATCAAACCCATGTTGCCACTGTACTTGGTCGATGTGTTGGAACTGGGATGTGAAAAATATCGACTATCCCCATCTGTTCCAGGCCGGAATGCTGATGTGTAATAACTTGTCGTTGGGTCTGAGTATGGCTGCTACAAACCATCATCCCGTGTTAGTATGCCATACAGCTGGACACAAATACACCACCTTCTCCCTGCCCACTATCAGCCCTCTCGACATTTACCCAAAAACCACTCAATTCCTCAACAATAATAGCGAGCTCTGCCTCTACACTTAACCCACTCTGCATTTCACAAAACCTCCAACCTCTTTCCCCCACATACAATTGCACCCTCTGCATTTCTCTGCCAGAGTTCCAGAGCTTTACCATCAAGCTTGGAATCCTTGAAACATCCTGCTGTTGTGGCTCCGCTTGCTCATAGCTGTATTGAGCGCCGGGAATCTGTGGCATCAGCCCAAACCCTGGGTAGTTTGACACTCCCAAGAAAGGATAGTGAGGGCTCTGCTGCACCACTGGCTCTGCCTTAGCCAGTTGCTCCAATGGTGGAGCCACTGAAGCCGGGTGAACCACGGAAGGGGCTTCCATGCTACTACTCAAGCTATCCGCAGAAGCTGCCGCTTGCTGATGTCCGTAAGGCTGCGCCAACTCCACAGGGGCTTCCACACTGTCCACACCACCCGATCACCCACACTTAAACCAACCACCTTACCACTGCATGCCTCTACAAATTCTCAACCATCTTTTCATATCATCATCCTACATGGATTGCACTATCATATCCTTACACAAACATGTACGCACTCATCCTTCTACTCATTATCACGGACACCACAAATCACCTCGATGAACTGGGCTGCTCCACAGGGATCTCCTCTGCAGTGACACTCTCCGCATGAGTCCCCGAACTCTTCTCTACCTCCTCCATGCCGAAGCTCGTTCCAAAACTTGTTCGAAAATCTGCTCCAAAACTGCCAAAACTCAACTGTGTTCTGTCTGCTTCCGGCACTCGCAGATGATTGGGAATGATCACTGGCTCGTTATCCTGCATGTTTAACGTGTGCATTGCTTGTTCCAACATAGACGAGTCTCTTGTACTCCTTGCTTGACCTGAGCTCTCTGTGCTCCCTCCCACCGTGCCTTGCATTGAACCTTTCGGCTTCCACTCTAGACCTACTCCTGCTGCACCTGCCACATCACAACTTCCACATCTTCACTTTCTATCTTCTCACTCACCCCATCAATGTCTACTCACTATTTCTGCCTCCTACCTATTCACGCTGATCTCTTTGCAAGCTTTGGCAACAAACCTCACCACACCCCGCCCTCCATGCATCATACCTTTCTGTGTGCCAACTGGTTGTTGTGGAGATGCATACATGGGTCGCCCATTGAACTGACTTCCACCCAGTACAGTTCGTCCTCCGCCTTGGAGTGATTGAGGACCAGGAGACGTGCCTGCTTCCATGTTCACCGCAGCTTCATCCAGTGCCGCATCTGTGATTGAGGGTGGTGAAATAGAAAGAGGAGAAGGGGGTCTGATGCTCTCGTCCTCCAGTTCCCCTTCCACACTACTTGATTCTGTCGCTGTCGCCATAGGGATGGATTGTGTTGGAAGTGACTGTTGAGATGGACTGCTTGATGCCAACCCTATCTCTCCGCTGGACGAACCTGTTGGGCGATCTCCGATTGGACGTTGGGCGCCCACTGCATGGGAATCCAAAGAATGGAGCACCGGATCCGTGGCTGATGAATAAAATTCCGATGACTCTGAAGCCGGCACCGAGGGACCTGCTGTTGAATAGGATGCGCTTGGTGTGGCAGAAACCGCTGCCGCAGGAGGGGAGGCTGATGGGGCCTGGAAGACTGGAGGAGGAGCAGCTCGAGCTTTCAGAATAGCTGCCATTGTAGCATGCCCTGGACTCCATGCCCCTTGTGGAACTGGTGCTGCCCGCACATAATTACTACTTCCGTTTGCAAGTCCTGGAGGGCTCCCCCCTGTTGTGCTGGGACCTTGTGCTTGACTTGTTGCTGCTTGAGAACCTATTGGCACTGCTACAGAACTGCAATCCCTATCACTATGCTGTGTTAGATGCTCCGCCTCACTACACCTCCATAAGCAACACAACCATAGCAATCAACTTCACCTTTATATTCTTCCATCACCTTTTCAGAATTGCATAGTACCAGCTTCCCTCATGAAGACATCCTTAGCTACCACTAGAAACTTTCTGTCCGCAGCAAGACATAGATTGTTCAAAGGTTCTACTAAATACGTGCCTCCACCAAACCGTGGATATTTTTGCAGGAGACCAAAATGTTAAAAGGCCACTGTCTAAATCCTCCCAACTTCCATAACAAGATTGGAAAAACTATCCTTGTTGTAATGCTTACACTGGAGGGGATGCTGAAGGTTTTGGTAGCCCTTGTGATCCACTTGAAGAATTGGGAATAGCACTGGAACCTCGGGAACTGGGGTGGATACCGTTCTCCCTCGCAAATGGCCGACCTCGCCCACCAGAATAATCTACAAGCCAATCACACAACACCATTACGGTAAGCTCACAATGTCCATATAACATAGAAAATTTGAAGAATGTGAGCTCATGTGTGAGAAGGTATACTAAGCTCTTCATCAGGTTTCTACTTTTCACCATAACTTTATTAACTGACCTATGGGCCATGCAGAATGGGTTGAAAATAACTGGATAACAGAAGTTCTGGAGGAAGAAGCCTTGACAACACCAACATTAGATTTGCACTTAGAGTAAATGAACCTCACCCAAACTTAAGTTCAGACCACGCCTACGTAAAGGCTTCATGGTAAACATCTCTATCCAAACAGTGTCACTTATGACTCGGACGCCAACTTATGGTCCTTGTAGGCGCTCACAGTTAAGAGAAAGGAATTGATAGAAGTGCAAGAACGCCAATGCGCTAGATGTGCATTTATGACTCCTATTAATGGATGTGGAGTTCATTCAGATAGAAATAACTTAGCTCTCTCAAGAGTCATCGAATTAAAATCCTCATGCACTTATATTTTGCTACCATGTTGATCTATACTGTAGAATCTCACGATGAATGTTCCAGTGCTGACAGTTGGGGTGGTTGACTAAAGTCATCAACAGACTGTCGTTTCTACCTCAGAAGGAAAAGAGAGAGCTACTGAAACGGCAATATGATATTTAAAGGCAGCGGAAACCTAATCCCGGGAACTACTAAACATGGAAAGTAAGTGACTATGACATTAGTAACTTAATTAGCAGTTATAATAAACGCATACCAACAGAGGTTTGGCGAGGGAGAGAATTGCCTCTGCCAGCACCACCCCCACGACCACCACCTCTTCCGTAATTGCCTCCACTTCCAGGACGACCCCTCACATCCACCGTCTCTTTCACTCCTCCACCCTGCAGGACAATTGTTGCATCAGAGTGCGATTGTCAAGAGACATGTACCAATGCACCAACCATCATTGAAGATTTCAGAAATGCAAAAGAAGCATATGTGACAGATAAACTACCTCTTTCTTTTTGTCTCGCTTCCTTTTCACTTCATGAAAGGGATCTGCAAAGACGAACATAAACAAACACACCGTCAGCACCCTCACCTGCCCAACCAATATAATCCAGAGCACAAAACCAAGCTGTCTCAGAAGAACCAAATGACAAGGGAGGTCCAGAGAATTTGTGACGCTGAAAGTGCAGAGGAGAAGAGTGCAGCTCCAGTACCTCCTGCAAAATGCACCATAGAGAAAAAAATACACATAATCAACATCTGTGGCTACCGGCACAGCAGCAGCTACCAAATGTGTCCTTCATGACACACATACACACAATACCAGAAAGTGCTCCTGATATCATTGAACCTCGAGGTCAATTGTACGAAGACAATGAACATCAAGGCGAAAATCCTCTGCTGCTAATATCAGCTTCAAGGAGAGTAAGTGGCCAACACAACTAGAACTCAGAAGCGTGCAGAAAAGAGGCTATAGAAAACATACAATACAGAAAAGTGATACAGGAGGATCACATTGCTATCGTCCGGGAATCAAATTGGGGATTTGATGAATATTATTGAGTAAGAAAGTGACAGAGAGGCGGTGAAATGAATACCAGGAGCCTCAGAGCTAGCAAGCGTCTAGTAAATTCTTCTATAGAGGAGAATAAATTGCGGTGTCGTGTGTGTGAGAAAAGAGGAAGAGGTGGAGAGGAACAGAATGGCCAAGGTGTGAAGATCAAACCCCGAAGATGAGTGTCCAGCAGAGAGCAATACACATACTGGAATGCCATTTGTTGACAACAGACAAGTAGTCGTTTTCGAAGACAGGACAAGGCTCATCCCATTCATTTACTCACCTTGGTTGAGAAGGCGTTGCGCAGTCTCATTCAGGTCCATGTTACACTCTTTGAGCATGGCGTAGATCTCCTCATCGGCCTTGTTACCGACCACCTCCTTGAGCTGCTGCACCACTTTCTTGGTGCTTGCCGGAATCTCGACGGCAGCGCCTCTGCCGGTACTCATGATGACCAGAGCAGACAGCCGCACCCGAGCCTGCCTACCCGTGCTGCTCCCAAGCCTTCCCGCTCCACTCTGATGGGCCTTTCGGAGTCCGTCGACTATCCTAGGGTTTGAGACGAGGGTTTGGCGATGGCGGGGACAGGGGAGGGCGGGGACAGAAATCTCAACAACAACAACAACATTAACATCAACTTCCACATCAACACTCTTTCTTCTGCTTCCTCTTCTTCTGCTTCTTCTTCGTCGTTGTTAGCTTTGGTTGGGCGGGAGATGGAACGGGGAACGCCAATATCTGAGTCACTCTTCCCCAACCCAAACCCTAATCACCTGACCCACCCCTTTTCACACGCCCCGGCCTACAAATGTTGCCCCTTCACACGTGCCCAACCTGCCCACTTGGTACACAACAAGTAATATGGCCTCCCTTTACACTGAGGCAAGGGGGCCTTAAATGGACAATTTTAGGGCCACTTCACACACAAGACTGAAGGACCGTGACCATTGCAATCTAAAAGCTCATTGGTCGTAAGGTCGGAGACCGTCCAAATTCGCTTCACACACGAAGGTGAAGGCTGAAAGGCCTAAAGAAGCCTTCATGGATGAAAAGTCTATGTGGAGTCCTACATGGCGGACTATGGATAAGGCTTCATGGTTTCTTAGTTTTTGTTAGGGCCACCTCTTGGAGGTGGGCTTGACGCAAATTCCAGGAGATCATGATTTTTTTGTAATTTTTTTCTTGCATGACAGATTGTAATGCATATTGCATGGCATATTCCATAATAGATTCAATGACAGACAACCACCACCAAGTAAATCTCTTAAATTGATAGAGTCTGAGACGTATTATATTAAACCAAATCCTCTTCTCTTTTTTCTACCAACAAAATATGCAATGGTCCCGCAACATGGTCCATTCTCACTTCACACTATGCTTGAGGGCCCGTGACTACATAAAACGGCTTTCCCAACATTCATGGTATGGCCTTTGGATGAGAGTCAAGGGTCCTCACCATTACAAGGTCACAGCTCTTGGCTCATGTGTGAAGTGGCCCTTAGCTTTGCACCCACTTCTCCTTCTAAGGTTTAAAACACACGCAATTAGAGTGAGATGATAGACAAGTCTAAATCGTGCTGGAACCTATTTTTCTTATAATTTATGGAGGTCATTTGGATGTCTTTTTTGTTGTCCACGTGAATATTCTCTTTCTTATTAAATGATCATGGAGGGACCCCTCCCCTCTCTAATCATACTAACTATTGAGTATGGATCAATAAACAAGTATTGAGTGCAAAATCCAAATTCTTTTAAACGCATATTTTTAATGTCCGTTTTTAGATCTGCACATAGGTGCTCGTTTAAGATGAGTACCTAAATGAGGTCCATTTGTCGTATAGCTCAAGTTAAGAGCTTGAACTTACACTTTTGGGGAGTTTGGTACTCCTATTTGTCAAGTTTTCATCCAAACCCCAAATTGAGCTTATCCAAATCTGCCAATTTGCCACCACACACATTGCAAAGTCGCACCGATTGTAAACGCAAGAATGGGAGGGGGCGTCTTTAAACCACAATCCATGTGAAATGCTTATAAAACTTGTAAATTAAGAAATCATAGCTAGATCATTTTAGATCTATGATTGTAACTTTGGACTTCAATCGTTACATGCTTAAATTGCACATACAAGTAGTAGAAAACACGTGTTTGGGTCCATATGGCATTCAAAGACTGATGTCAGTGCTTGTGTGTGAGCTTGTGGCGGTCTTACCCACAAAGTAACAAGTAAGGGCCCTTTGACACTATATCTCAAGTTTAAACCTCAAACTCGCAATTTTTGAAAGTCTAGTATTTGGATTCGATATGATTTCATTAAATGCTTGAATTTTTAAGAGATGGGGAACATGCAACAAGGTAGTGAGGGTTTTTTTAATTAAAAAAAACTTCATGTACAATAGAATTCAACCCCTCAATTTGAACTTGCAAATTCCAAAGGTGTATGCTTAAATTTGACAAGCTTCCATTTAAAGCTAACACTGTTAAGGATTGCCCGAGTTGTTCACATGGTAACATGTAAGTTTGGATTGAGACCTTGAACTTGCAATGCAACCTTGAACTTTGTCAATGAGAATGCTCATTTCTTCAAGCTCTCAGGCTCTCTATCATTATTGGCTCTATGTATGTATGTGAAAGGCAAGCTAGGACCAATGCATTACATTGTATTATACATTACCAACACCAATGCATTCCAACAAGAGAAATGCCCTAACACATTTCTAAGAAACTTTGGAGTGTGTGTTATGTGGAAGATAATGTCTCAACACGCATATGTGAAACCCTAGGGTGCATTGTACTATAATATACATGCTAGTGATAAGCTTTGATGTTTAACCCTTAACTTCCCAAGCTTATGAAAGGTTGTTTTGAGTGCATTTCACTGAATGTTGGTCGTGTAATTTTCATGGACATAGAAGATGAGCTATTTTAAAGGAAAATTGGGACATGAATAACCTTTTGGGTTTTTAGATTATAACATGTGAAGTAAGGGATGCACAAGAAAATGCCATGGTATATTCCGCAAAAAAGACCTATGACCAATCAAATGCACTAAGAACAACATTTATTATTGTAGCACTATCATACACTTTCAATAGACTATCAAAATGTATACATTTATGTTTATAAGTTTAAGCCCCGTGATTATATATTCTTAGATGCAGTCATTGACATTACCATGGGATATGAGAGGTGCATGCAACATAGGTGGTTATAACCACGTAAATGTATTTATATGGCAATATGGCTCAATAGCTAATATTTTTGAAATTTAGTTTGTTTTGAAACCATTAGACTTAAATCTAGCCTTCCTACTGCAAACAAACAATGATCACACAACCATACTACATGAAATAAGATATACATATTGTTTATTCACGACGAGCCACTTGGGGCCAAGGCCCCGCCGTTGGTGGGAGGAGGAGGCCCTCGTATGAGAGGTGGTCTTGGAATATTGTGGGTCACTTGGCATATGGGCTCTGAACCTGAAACATGAGACCTCCAACAATTTTCTTACACCGAGTTCCACTAAAAGACAACAAAAAAATGCATGATTGACCTTAAGACCAAACTCAATCATGATTTGCTCAATAACCCAAAAACTAAAAACTAAAAAAATAAAAGAACAAGAACAAGAACAAGAAAAACTTGGATTGATATCCTCAAGGTATGATTACATGTTGGCTTTGTGATCTTCACATTTCCTCATTAGAAAAACACAATTTAGAATGTTCACAACATGCTTCCATTTTAAGCTAATTTATGATTAGCTTGATCAAACTCCTTTGGGATATCCCATTTACATTTTGAGGTGGCTCTAGGGTGCATGAAAAGCACAATCACATATGGCAAAATGACGATGATAACTAGAAATGCACAAAGAATGAGGTAATTGACAGCATCAATGAATGAACGGGAAACTACCAAAACTTCATGCAAGATGGAACGATCAAATCGAAAGAGTAATACACCTTACCTATTTGAAGGTCACAAAGAAAACTCCATCTGATTCTCATGCACAACGACCATGAAACCCAAAACCTCCAACATTTTTTTAACACCAAGTTCATTGGTCTATTCATAAATCTTAATCAACAAAGTCCAAAATCTCATGAAAGACCACTAAGTTGAAAGCAAAAAAAAAGAAGCAAATATATTGTGCAACTCACTCACAACAATTTGTTAAGATTAATGTATGAATCTTATACAAATGAATATTTCTTATTTCTATGTAATAACTTTGCAACACCATATATAGCACAACATCGGAAATTCTTAAAGAATGTCAACATCGCCTTGGTCCATTTGTCAAAGACTTCATTTTGGGAACCCATGCCCAATTATAAGGTTGTAAACGCTCACACCGCATTTTTCTCATTTGCTCATAAACGTTTTTGATGTACCTCATCATCATGTCCTTTGAATTGAAGCCTAACGATAACGATACGCTCGACAATAAAAATTCATACACATCATTTCGTATATTACAACCACATCATAGGTATTTTCAACCAACCAACCAATCCAATGCTCATAATAAACCAAACAAACAAATCAACCAAACGCTCGACAAAAAAGAGTCAAATGCGCATCTTCGTACTTCATAGCCGCATCATACGTGTTTCTAAAGTAGCTCTATCCACACATGTATGATAGTGTCGAGTTAGGTATTTTATATTTTTAGAATCCATATTTGTATTTTAAGTTTTATAGTTTTACATTGTAATATTTTATTTTATTTTATTTCATGTTTTTATAGTTTTATAATCCATACTTTCACTTTAAGATACGATCAACGAAACACTCGACTGTGAATAGTCTGATGCACATCTTTGTAGACTACAACTACATCATAAAACACGTTAGACGTTTAAACATCGTAATAAATATTTGTGAAGTTATACACATGCATTTATTTTTTGGTTCATAATAACATTTTTTCCGAATAGGTTCATACTCTCTTTGCACTTGTTTATTGGTTTCGTAAACAACTATGAACGCTAGTGACAACATCAACTAAACGTCATTTTTTACGAAGTTGAAGGCTAAATTATCAGAGAGAGCACTTTAAAAAATCAAAAATTGAGAAAATATTCTACCTTAGCGAGACACAAAAATGATCGTTGAACGTTTGTGGCTTCATCAACTTTCTACATCCGCCAGGATTTGCTTCTTTGGTGGAAGTCAATGAGTTTGTAACAATGTTTGTGAACAAGCACACCGAATTACAAAAATAACATAAAAGCTTGCCTTGTACAAGTGTGTTCCATATTCGTCCCTCTTTTTGAATTCATGTTCATTACTTTAATTTATTGAAATTTAACTCTTACAACTTTGTTACCACCGGTTACATGAAAATACTCTTGCGCACATTCAATATTGATATTCAAGATATCGAGGATACATTGCTTGCATGGAAAGTTAAATCCATGCTTGAAAAAATATAACATTTGATCTTGCAACCTTTTAAACATTTTATTTTTATAATAATTTTGGTGTCAAGGACACGTCTGTACGGGTTCACTTGTCATTTGACGAACCTGAGGAGCTATTGAAAACGATGGCTACTAATGAGGACACTAGCACTACCACCTTGTTCTCCGGAAACTGCACAGTCCCAACCATATTGTCTGCATGTCCAAAACAACAAACTTCCGTTTGTTTAACATCCCGTCCAAAAAAATGAAGCAATCATGAGTGTCTGCACACCCACTTGTAGATAAATAAATAGAATATTTGCCTTCTTTGATATCAATTGTTTGGTTTTTTTTGTTTCCATATGCATTGATATTGTTCTTTGCAAAGACAATGGATGTGTATATGTCGGACAATCCATACGACTGCAAGATAGGTATCGTCAACATGCCCGAAGCCCTCCTCCTTGGATGAGAGAAGATGCAAAAAAAAAATTAACCCTTTTTTGGAACATTTTGACATGACAATAATGTTCAATACGGCTAGAAAATATTTAGCGGATATGAAGAAAAAACAACTCATTTGATAATATCAAAGTGAAGCATGTCAAAGTTATAGCATAATGAGAGGATGCCCATCCTTAGACCCTTGATACTGAACCATACGAAATATTCGATTGAATAATAAATAACATATTCTTAAATATGCTTAAATATGATGATTATATTTAAATTCTTAAATAAATTATATTTAATGTATTTTATACCATAAATTATATTAATATATTATGACCTTATAATATTAAAATAATGTTGCAAGACAAATTATTTATTTAAATTATTAAATTATTAATATAAAATAACTTTCATCAATTATTTAGCTAATTAAAATCAACATGATAGTTGTCTTGAACTAATAGTTATTTATGTTAATCTAAAAGATGTATTTTAATTTAAAAAATTAAATATGTTTACATAAAAATATGACATTGACAATAATGATTATAACAACATGCACATGATGAAATTCCATTAATTTTGAATGATATTTATTAATAAATATAAATAAATATCCCAATACTAAAAGATTATTGCAATCAAAATTTAAAAAAATCATGAATATGAATTTAAAATTTTATGTTTTGAAGAATATAGATGTCTACAATTTTATAATCAGAAAATCTTTTTTTTAAGAATTACATTAAGATGGCTTGTACACTCCTTTTAATACAACGTTTTCATGTGTTATAATTTTGTAATGATGATATATTAAAATATTTGATTAACACTTGCCCTATTCTTGCAATTTAATTATGTCAGAAGTTGTGTAGAATTTAAAATACGATTGAGTATGAAAGTATGTGCAAAATTGATGAAATGTTAGTTTGATGTGTATAAAGTAGCTTTGATAAATGTAATTTTAATTTTGTGTAAATATCATAATCTTTGATTGATTAAAAATGACAAATATTATCATGACTACATGAAGCTTGAGAACAATGATGAGCACATTATACATTTACATATATAAAAATAAAAATTATTGAATTATTATGATAGATCAATAGGATGATAGCTTTGATAATGATGATTATCAAGTCATTATTATGAAACATGTAATAAAAGAACATAATTGTGATGTCATAGGACGTAATTCCAAAAACATGTGGATGTAGTTTTTGATACATAAACGTTTAGGAAGACCAAGAAAATACAAGATTTTTGTTCAATAATTGCAAGCAAATCATTTGACGTCTTGGTTTGCTCTTACAACCAATATTTTACAAATTATTTGATTTCATTTTTTTCCTATGTGGTGTTGTAAATTTTATATATATTTTAATACATCATAATTTTATTAAAAGTAATTTGTTTTTTTTAATATTTAGAAGTCATTTTACATAAATGAAATTTTAAATCATATATATATATATAATTTATGATAAGAGTATTTATGAAAGGCTAAGCTAAATTAAAAATTATTTTATTAAAATTTTAAATAATAAAATTATGGGATGTATTAATTTGGAAAAATTAAAAAAATTAAAGATGATTGACAGTAACAACACATCAAGACAACTGAATATAGTTAGCATTTTTTTGTTAATTTTAAATTTATTTTCCAATGTATCATAAGAATTATCTTATGACTTAGTATAAGTTTCGATAACAACGAATCAAATTATAGCATGCAAGTAGTGTGAACAAGTCTATTATGGAGCCATAGTATTACTTGTTGTCTGAGCAAGGCTATCAAAGATTCTCAGTCATAAGGATTGGTGGCGATCCAACTAGTAGGATTGAATTAATGACAATTCTTCTTAATTTAGAGAAGTCACATGGAGATGAGCACTTTGCATGAGGAAGGTTTGCATGGCAAGGAGCCAACTTTCTCATGGCTCTATGGTGGGGTATTTCATCCCATTAAACTATTCTCTTCATGATTTTTCTATAGATAGTTTTAAGTAGTTGAAGCTAGGGTAGCTTGTTATGTCTGAAATCTATTTGAGGAGTGATATTTTATTAAATTATATATATTAAATTATTTTTTTCTAAATAAATTCATGTGTTGTCATTTTTTTTATCTAATAAATAAAAATTTATACTAGAAAATATTTGTAGGGTAGTTAACCTTAAGTTGGTAGGTGGTAGTTCGTTGATAAATAATCTTATAAAAATTAGTCATTAAAAGAAATTGACTTTAAATACTACTCCTGAGTTATGAAAATCTTAATATTTTATAAATTTTATATTATTTGATAAAAATTTAAAGTATTATTTTTAACTTTATTATTTTTCTGACAATCTAAATTTATATCAAGACATTATAAGTGTTTATATAAGAAAATTGATAATACCAATTATTATGAACATCCAAGTTTAGAAGCTCAAGACAATTTTCTTGAGTGCTTATTTTTTATAAAATTTATATGTCAAATAGATATTCAAACGATCTTTTCAATTGTATTACTTTCATAGCATTATAAAGTTTAACTTGAAGTTATTTGTGTTTTCTAGAGGCAAGTTAAAACCTTCGTTTTCATCCTCTCTCTAAGGGCTCATATACCACTTTTTAATAAATCACAATAGATTTTAGGCCACATTGAAATATGTTGAAAAAAATTCGAAATGTATTAGTTATGTATGGATAGTTTGATTCATGGTAATTAAGCTTGAGTTGGACATTTTAATGTTTATTATAATTAACTAGATATATTTCACTTACAAAGACTTTTAAACCTTAATTTAATTGATTTGTGAATTAAAAGTAAGTACAAACCCACCTTTGGTTTGGAAATATAAAGAATGCAAACTTAATCTTATAGTCATACAATTCATTCACAAACTTGTGTTGTCACTTGTGTAAAAATATTATCTTGTCAAATTATTGAGTTGGTCATTCATTACAAACACCTTAAAGGAGAAGCTTTGAGATTTGGAGAAGGAGATTATATCACATATGCCGATGTTAGGATTCAAACGAAGTTGAGCACCTTCCGCCAATTTATTGGGATTAAAATATCTCACAAAATCCATATATATATATGAAGGAAGACAACAATTTATCATATATTTCATACAAGGTAACATACATTGAACCATATAAGACACATGAGTATCTAATGCATCATTTAATTGCCAAATGATGGTTGTAAAAGAAATAAAATTCTTATTTTTACGAATGAAATCATTAAGGTGAAGTCTATAATTCTTCAATGTCGAAGCCCCTAGATCCTAACCCTACTGTTCTTTATGAAGCTGTTTGTTTATTGTTGTTAGAGGGGTGCTATAACTAGTTGTTCAAAGTTGCCAATTGGTGTGAGCTGAGTGGCCAAAGTGATAAGATGGATGAGTTGACTTCGGGATTATGTCCTCAAAGCTTCTGTGACATACCTTGACATAACCATGGTGGAGCTGAAAATAGATGTGCCACTCTCCCATTTGATTTTTAATTACGACATCTTCAAAGATAGGTGTGCTTTCCGTTAATTCTCTCTAAATCATGGTTGGCTTTAAACTCGGGGGGTTCATCCTATTTACTTTATAGATAGCTCTATTGCTGTTGCAATTTACAACTCTATTATCTCACAAAATTGTATTAAAGAAAGAGACTACAAGAAGCTTGATAAATTCTCCTAGTTTCAAATGAGGTGCAACCATTTGCACATTGTCAACAAAGTAAATTTCAAATGTTTATAGTACCCACATTCAAGTATTTTGAGCCGAGTCCTAAACGGAGCTATCAATAACATTCTACATATTAAACTTGTAGTACAAACACTATTATTTGACCTCTCTATTCCTTACTTGTTTTTGGAGCCTTGTATCGTCCGCTAGTAATATCCATTACTTAGGGAAAGATAAGTTTTTGAAAATTATAGAAGGAGAGACACATTATCATCCATAGTTGATGACCCTATCATGGCATAACCACTAAGTTTTGTATTGACCACTTGTTACCTTGCTATCAATTATGGTAGGCACTCAACACTTACCTTGCCGCCACTACACACAATATGATATTTAGTGTTTGATACACTAAGTACGAACGCATACACTAAATATCAATAACCCTATGAAAGTAAGTAACATTAAATGTAAACTCAAACACTAAATATCAACTATGGTAATATGTGAAAGTTACATGTTTGAATTTAGTGTTAGCAAGGATATGAAAAGAAAGGATATAATAAGGGAGGTGGCAGTAGGGAAGGTAGCAACACATTTATGTCCAACACTAAATGTCAAAGAATTGAAAATTAGTGTTGAGCATGGTAGGGTGGTAACAACACTAAATATAATCAAACACAAAATGTCATATTTTGTGTAGTGTGGCTCGATAGGCTAAGCATCTACTACATGCTGTGATAGAGCCTCGGGGAGTTCACTAGACATGTATATATGTATACACGTGCGTGACAAGGGTATTTATTAAGGGGTATTTAATTATCCATCCTTAATTTTTTGTTCCGTATTATTATATAATTTGCTAATTTATTGTTTTTTAAATGACCCTGTAATTACTTTTAAATTTGATGAAGCTCTAATTTTAAGCTAGGTATGTTCATTATAATTATTTGATTTTGCTCCAAAGGGTTTAAGAGCATTCAAAGTACTAAGTCACCAAAATCCAAAGCACTTGAACAAGGTTTTACATTAAGAGTGTTCATAAACAATTTCAAACAACAAAATAAGCCCATGTTCCTCAATCAAGTTACACGCACAATTAAACACAACGGTACTGAATGTCAAAAAAGTAAAATTAAAACACCAACAACAAAGCAAGCAAAAATAAGGTCCATGCAATAATGTAGAAGGGTATAGAGTTAATACTACAACATCATGCTTGAAGTAGATAGACACAATACCAACCAAAACTCCTAGTTTTTCATCCAAAATCTTCCCGCCTCTGAACACAAAGGACACCCTATTTCAAAAAAAACCTAGGATCCTTAAATCCTACGGTATATTTTTACAAATATTTTTAAAATATGCGTTATTTGTATCAAGCCTATATTATTTATAATACAAATCTTATCATACATAGTCACCTATATTACTTCTAAGAAAATTCTAAGTTTTTCCTTTTGTGAATATAAATTACCCTATATTTTCCCGCACGTTGTTTTCTAATATTATCGCAGTGAACTCCCCGAGGATAGAGCTTGTCACCTCCATGACCTAGTTCTCAAGGGAGCTATTGCATGCCGGAATTTGAACCTCACCAATTGACTTGGTGTTGTCATCTTCTGTAGTACCTTCTCTCACTAGTATGGGTCCTTGCTATCCCGTCCCGTTACACCCATGCATATGACACATCACTTTAATGTGGTCCCCTCCATACTCGTAGTCTCCCTTGCCTTTCCAGGTAGTGGAGAACAATGGAACTACAGCGACTATCACCACCACGTTGTCCAATGTATATAGTATTGGATATGGAGGCTTTGATTTCAAGCTTGCGAAAATCTTCAAGACACCCTTCTTCAAGGTATAGCTATCCGAACATGCTTCCAATGACACCAGAATCAATGTGGAATGGCACTGGCAAAACCTGGAAGTAATGAGAAGAGATGATACACATCCTGCCAGAAACTTAAGCCTGAGATGACTCTCAGATTCCACAATGTAATCTGTTGAACAAACTTATGGAGATGTGGGAGACTTACTGCAATTGAGCAGGAGCATGAGTACACAACATTACAGAATCACACCTACGTCCTGATGTCAGTGTGCTGATCAAATTGATTCTAAGTGTAAATTGAGAGGCAGTCAAGACACAATCTTCAAGACACCCTTCTTCAAGGTAGAGCTATCCGAACATGCTTCCAATGACACCAGAATCAATGTGGAATGGCACTGGCAAAACCTGGTAGTAATGAGAAGAGATGATACACACCCTGCCAGAAACTTAAGCCTGAGATGACTCTCAGATTCCACAATGTAATCTGTTGAACAAACTTATGGAGATGTGGGAGACTTACTGCAACTGAGCAGGAGCATGAGTACACAACATTACAGAATCACACCTAACGTCCTGATGTCAATGTGCTGATCAAATTGATTCTAAGTGTAAATTGAGAGGCAGTCATTACAATTCTGTGTCAATGTGACACCTACAGGAAAGGGAATTAGGATAACGACTAAGCTTGCCGACCACAGCATGGATAATAGAGTCTCAATTGGGAGGCGGTCTCTTTCTAACGGCCATAATTGGGCCACCTTCATTACCCATTGTTTCTCCCATAATAGCCTCGCCGAGCACCTCGGTATCCACAATTGTTAAGCGAACAGGTTGACCAGGTGAACCCAACAATGAATATCAGACCATAGCGGGTAACACTAGCATGGCTTGGAAGAGAACCCAGATTTCTATCAAGATGGAGATAAGTTCCAACCACTGAAGTTATTATTGGCTTGATGCTCACCCATATGAACACTATCAATCGTCATCAGTGCAAACCGCTTGGCTTGGTGCAGAAATGGAAACCCACAACACTTGCAACGTGGAGATGAGTCCCAAGCACTCAAGCTATTGGCTCAATGCTCACCAACATGAATTCTATCAATTATCGTCGATGAGGATTCGCTCAGTCCTAGCCATTGGCGGCAACAAGAACAGCTCTTCCTTGCAGAATGCTTGGGTGGACCATAGCAGGTAACACTAGTATGGAGATGAGTCCCACCCACTCAAGCTATTGGCTCGATGCTCACCAGCAGAAACATACGACTCACCATTTTTGCACGATATAGCTCAATCTTGACCATTGGCAGCAACACGATCAAGGACCCAACTCCCCTCTGCACAACACCTACGTTTGCCAACACCGGCATGCAGTATAGAGTCTCTTCGTCCGCGTGCTACTGCCTCAATTGAGAAGTGGACTCTTTCTTACGGCCGCAACCGGGGCAATTTGGCAAGCTATTGGCTCCAACTGCTCACATGCCATTCTGTGCAAAATGGCTCAATCTGAACCATTGGCAGCAACAAGATCAAGGACCCAACTCCTCTCTGCGCTCTTTCTCAAGCACTCACTGTCCCCATTCAGGTCGGCAGCATCGAGGTAGTACAACACAGGCACCAGAGCAATGGCACAGAGGATCACAGGAATGGGTCCAAACAGCCACAATATCAATGGAAATACAATGTAAAATCCTCGTGTACCGATGGTGAAGAAGTTGTTTCCTTTTGCCAGCACATTCGCGACGTAGTCCGGGGATATTCGAACCGCCATGGCTTCTTTGACTGGGATATTGATGAGGTAGTTGACATGGTTCACGTACCGGACGGATTGCATGTAGCAAAGAAATGAGAACAGGAAGCAGAATATGAGGGACATGTATTTGATGGACAATAGGGTTCGGCTCTGTCCACCTAACAAGGAGCTCTCATGGCTGAAATAGGTGCTGGTCATGAAGGCCCCAATGGCAGAACTCATCACTATAGCTGTAGAAGCCATTAAAGTGGAGGCCATTATGCTGTTTCTCAATGTTTGAACCGCAAGTATATTTTTCTTGTCATTCTCCTGTAAACATAAGAAATATTAGGGATCAAGCATGTCAGTAAGATGAGAATAAAATATACCATGTGGAAATTAAGTGGACATATGGTCTTATTATTTAGATGGCGACCCACCTGGGCAACGAAGCCTTTCCATTCAGGATAGCAGTTTCCTCTGTGTGCAGAGTTTCATGATCTTTATAAGAAGCTTCCGAATGCTAAAAAGCAGATTTAAAGTTGGCGTGTAAAATGTGGAGATTGGTGACTCCTATACAAATTGAGACTAGCACTCACCATGACTTCATTCGGGACACAAAACAAAATCCGTTTCACATCACTTAGACATCATTGGAACATTAGAGCGTCTAACACAATTTCCTCAGGTTACACTTTCTTGTATGAGAAATTGGTGTCTGAATGCATGTGGAGAAGGCTATGTGGAGAATTGCACAAAGCCCATGTTGACAAGCAGATGGTGAATTGAGTTTGCCAAGCGGTTCCAATTTTGGTGGTAAACTAATGGCCAAAACACCCAGGGAAAGTGTCCCTTTACCACCATTTTTCCCTACATGGTATTTTGCGCAAATATCCTTATGGCAAAAGGAAGGAATTGCTACATGAGATAAGGTTTGTCAATTCCGAGAGCCTAAACCCAAGATCACAAAGAAGATTCAAGGGCAACGAAACTAAGAACAGTGGCTCAAATGAACCTTCCAAATTTGGAGGGACTGGTTGAAAGAGAGACGTGAAAAGTAGACAAAACAAAAGGACAAAGCAATTTACACAGGACTACTTAGGCATAAGCAGAAGAAAGGTGAAGCGAGTCCTTCATTACGTGAGAATTACATCATGAATAAGTAATCACATATAATGACGAAGAGATTGAACGCTACAGAGGATTCTTTTGTACCAAAGTGAAGAATAAATGTATATATGGTCATACCTTCATGATTCCGAAAACCCATTGTCTCCTCGCAAGATGGTTGACGCCTATAACAGTCTGCAAGGGTTTATTCCGCACTCTCCACACCAAGAAGCACTGGTATGACAGCATGATGAGCATGGAAAGCGGCACCAGGAGAATATCCAAGTAAACAATCTCCCAACCCATAATTCTTAACAAGGTGCGCTCCACCAAATTCTTGTTTATACCGTTAAGAGAGCTCCTGCGGCAGTCTTTGCTGCATACATATACGTATTGCACAATTCTGCAAAACTTCGTGTAAATTTTCACCCACCCCTATATTCATGTCCGCCTGATGTCAATCACCGAACCACATAATGTACTGCTCAATTTAGCCGTCATATCTCTGGAGATTGTGCATATCCTACGAATGAACTATTGGACCCTGCCCAGATGGACCGAACACATATCATACTTACCCACTCCCGGAACCGCTAAATGTGCCCTTCCGGCCTTATATGAGAGCCTCAATGCATACGACTTAACTCTCCCAAGACCAAATGACGCCTATTAAATGATCACTAGATTCATCAATGTTCGTCACCCCCATCGTTCCTACCGAAGTAGGTCATGTCTCAGCTAAATAGAAGATGACATACAAATCAGGTTGTAAATTCATCACCTACAGAAGATTGATCAAGACAATACTCACTACATATACATATATTCCCGCAAGAGCATGATGCATGAACCCCAAGAGGTCTCCCAAAAAACCCTCCAGAACTCCAGCAAATCAATTCACATAGCCTTTATGATGCAGGTCCTGATAAATGAGGGTTGAAAAACAGGTTGACAACAAATTCCCAAAAGTACTGGTTACGTGTTCATCATCACTTTCCCAAAACCTACACATTCACTCAGGCTGGAAGGGGGAGCTCATCATCCATAACACTCAGAAAACGAAAGGCAAGCCAAATTAAGCTACTGAAAATCCTGGAACCACTAATTCTCCTCTCCTCATCAGACAAGAAAGATCTTACTACACATCCCCGGATCCCTAATCAACCAACAAGAAGTTAAGCAGGGATGGATTTCGTGGGATAAATGATGCATGAACGTACCCCAAGTTTTGTGCAAAAAAATCCTCCAAAACTCCAGCACATCAATGGACAGAGTCTTGATGATGATGATGACGATGCTGTATCATCAGATGACCAAGGGTTGGGAAAATCCGTTGTCAATTAAAACGCTTGAAAAGTATTGAAAGCAATTACTCACAACCTTCAAACCTACAAACTCCCCAAACTGATTAAGTTGCAGCAAATCCAGTAGATCCTGGAACCTCTTCTCTAAGACCATATTATGATACAGACTCAATTACTGTAACTCGTCCCTCCTATCGATGTTCTGGGGCATGTCTGATGCATCGAAGTAGGGGATGGCGAGCATTCACGTCGTTGTTGTCGCGGCGATGATCTCAAAAACTCAAGAATTCAAAGTAATGACGCAGCCACGCCAAGTACAGGAGTGCCACGTGTTTCTTCTACGATTTATCCCACTCCAGTAGAATCGAAATGCATGCATAAGTTGTTGCTTACAATTGCAACACACCTATTCTTCAATTGCGTGGTGCAGTCATGTTGCATTCGTGTGTGTGTGTGGAGGGGGTGAAGTTTGGATGTGCGGCGTCATTCATGTCTTCCTTGGGCGGTTTTTTAGTTCAATGGCGGCGCAACCGTTAAGGGACAACTCGCCCAGGAGGACAACTACACTAATGCCCCCTCCGGGATGTTCAAGATTGAAGCCCTCATATGAGTTTCATTTTGAAGGGCTCTAAAATTTGAGCCCTTCGGTTGAAGGGCTAGTTCAAATTCAAGACGTCAATTCAGTAATATAGAAATAAAATATAAAAAACTCATATTAAACTTATGCATGATTTATATGGTGCATGCTTCCAATACAATGTGAAGAATTAAGAATCAACCATCTAACTCCACCTATTCTAGTGATAATGCCCTACGCTTGTTGGTTCTTGTGCCAATTTTCCAAGATTCAAAAATACTATCCCAATCCATGAATTCAACTCCTAACCCATTTAGACTAACCCTCATTAAAGCATCTAGTGTGTCAAGGTTGAGTCTAGTTCTCCTTTCACTCTTAACCCAATTTTGCTTTGAAAAACCACGCTCACAAACAACAGTGCTAGTTGGGATCACAAGTATGGCTTGCCATAGCGACATCGTAGTTGGCCAATTAATCATGAACTCCCGGTCATTGCCACAAAAAACCCAAGCTTCTTGCATACTTCGGCGTTCACAAACGGAACATAACATCTCCACGAATTCTAGCAATTCCGCATTGCATTTATTAACAAGGTCATCGCTCCAACGGAAATGTGTCACCAACCGGTTCAACCATTGTTCCGTTAATGTCCCTTTATCCAATTCATCTACGGGATAGTGCTTCGGGCTAAATAGCCGGGCCGCATTGAAAATGGACAAGTCAGGATATCGATCATTGAATGAATCGATGATCTTCTGCACATACTGCCTCCCCAACATGATGCATGCCTCCAATGAGCCTCCTACGTCACACTCGGGCATGGAATCATAATGCAAGATATGCATTTTTTCACAACCAAAACTATCAACATACAATATCTGCCCATTGGGTACCACCTCGCGGAGAAATTTTCCTAGGTGTTTGGTTGTCAGGCCAAAATTTACACCCAGATAGTGTCTACGAAACAAGCTGATTGTTACATCAATCGTAGAAGCTATGCTAGTGATATCTACAAGATCAAACTGAAACTTGCGATTGACCTTATTCAACTCTGATAATATATCAGCTAGCATGTGAATGAAAAATTGGAACTGAAGAAAAGTTAGATCCTTGTATCATGTGGGTTCTTCAACCTCCCAAATTTCTAAAATTGCAGGCATACAAAATACCAATCTCTCCATGACCAAGCCACGGGATAACCATCTCACCGAATGGATTTGTAAAGCTGCACGGGACTCTTCATGGAATGCAAGCAATAATTTCTCCAAAACTCCACGACGAATTACTGATTTACCCAACCACTCGTACACCTTATTGGCCACCCGATCAATAAATTCCAAGCACGGAAATTCATCGTTCGCATCCTTCGCAGCTAGCGCCTCACGATGAGCAATACAATGTGTTCCAACAAGATGAGGTACCAATACACGAAGTCGAGCCACCACACCTTGGTGCACTCCAGTTATACAAGATGCACCATCAGTAGCTATAGCCACTAGTTTATGTAAATCCAATCCAAGTCTGACCAACAAACTTTTGATGCATTCAAACATAACCTCTTCAGTTCCGCGTGAGAGAGGCATGAGCTCCACAAACTGTATACATGGCGAATCAAAACCTCCTCCCGTCAAATAGCAAATATATACTATTAGATGAGGTTCACATGTACGATCAGTTGATTCATCAATCAATATTGAGTACATAGAGCTGCGTTTCACTTCATGAACAAGGTTGGAGCTTAAATGTTGAGATATGGCATCCAAAAAGCCCATTGCTGCAGTGACATTTGTATAAAACGAATACTCTGTATTGGCAGGCATATCCGGACTAGAGAGGAGCATATGAATCTTGCATTGTTCAATATAATGTAACAATGGTAGATCATTATAAACAACAAAATACAAGAGTTTCATGACAATGATAATTCTGCCTTTTTCACGATCCACCATATTCTGGAGACCTGGTTCAATTGACGTAACTGGTCCTCCAGTCCTAGGATAATGCCTTGCCATCCATCGTGTGTAGCTCCATTTGTGATCATCAAATTTCTCATGTTGTTTAATTGCAGAGAGTTGAATAGTTGAACATCCACTCCCACCCCATGATTTAGATCCCCTTCCACCAAGCTTGAATTCCTCACAAGCTTCGCACTTCATCACTCCAGTAACTGGACCATGAGGAGGTTTGGACCAATACAACCAACGGCGGCCAATCTTCCATTTATTGTTGAATTTTCGTATCAAAGCTCTAGATGAATTTGGCAACAAAGTCAATTCAGTTGCATCTGGTGTGTTTTCGATATCAACCTCCACGTCCATATTACAGTCTTCTTCCTCGATCGCCGTGGACTCTCTAAAGTCGGATCTAGCAAAACAAAAGTTGAGATCCAGTTGACGTGCATCCCGCGATGGACGACCCCCCCTCTTCGTGAACTTGAGGCCATCGAATTCTGGACATACCAACCAAACAACATGATCATTGCATTTTTTATCTCATTGTAGATCACATTAGTTTTTGTAGTGTATTCATAAACATTTATGACCTATAGATCCTAGTAAATCAGTTTACAAATGCACATCAATTTGTTCAATGAAGGTAGCCAGACTTAAATGTCCGTAGTAAACCAAAGAAGTAACATGAGATTATTGTCAAAGTCAATTGGTACCTTGCTAATCCAACCTCTATACCGTACGTTAAGGGCAGCTTCGGCGCTCTCTTGCCGAATAATTATTAAAAGTAAAAAAATAGTGTTCGGCGGCAAAAAAAATTACTAAAAATTTCGGCATTTTAAATAGTTTAATAATGCAATTTCGGCACACATCCAAGAAGTTATTATCTAACAGTAAACAAGGATGTTCATTCACGATTTCACAATTTGTGTGAAGAGTTGAGAATGCTCTGTGCTTTATACAAGTAGAGTGGAGTTGTGTTCAACAATGCATATGGGATATGTAAAGTTTGAGGTGAAGCACCTAGTTAGACTTCATTTTTATAACACCCATAACTTTTGCATAGAGTCTTCAAATGACATAAAATTTGTTGGAGGTGGAAGATTACTTGATTTCTAAACTTTTCTTAGAGCAACAAAATTCCAAAAAAGTTGATCTTCTATGCACAAATGAGCTCCGAAAAACTGTTATGAACGCATTTTAATTTTTTGATCTTTACACGGCTGCAATGTTTTGTCCATATCTTTCGCATAAAGACTTATTTTGACACAAAACTTATTGGAGGTGGAAGATTACTTGATTTCTAAACTTTTCTTAGAGCAACAAAATTCCAAAAAAGTTGATCTTCTATGCACAAATGAGCTCCGAAAAACTGTTATGAACGCATTTTAATTTTTTGATCTTTACACGGCTGCAATGTTTTGTCCATATCTTTCGCATAAAGACTTATTTTGACACAAAACTTATTGGAGGTGGAAGATTACTTGATTTCTAAACTTTTCTTAGAGCAACAAAATTCCAAAAATGTTGATCTTCTATGCACAAATGAGCTCCGAAAAACTGTTATGAACGCATTTTAATTTTTTGATCTTTACACGGCTGCAATGTTTTGTCCATATCTTTCGCATAAAGACTTATTTTGACACAAAACTTGTTGGAGGTGGAAGATTACTTGATTTCTAAACTTTTCTTAGTCGGACAAAATTCTATAAAACTTCATCTTCTATGCTCAATTGGGCTCCAAAAAATTGTGTACAACACATTTGAAAAGCCTCACTTAGAGTCTTGCTACTTCTTGACCCATATTCTTTGTGGACTAATGTAAGTGAGCTTGATTACAAAAGGAGCACCTTCTCTCCTTCAGAATTCATATATGCTTCCAATGTAAGTAAAATTCTAGTGAGAAGTTAAAATTTCTTACTTTTCGGCAATTTTGAAAATTAATTAATTTTATATTCGGAAAAAATGTCAATAATTTTCCAAAATTTTCGGCATCTATTTTTAGAATTATTTTGTGCCGAAGCTGCCCTTAACGTACGGTATAGATATTGTCCTCAAACATGCTACCTCAGTGGTGACGGTGTAGCTGATCTCAAGCCTGGAAACGGTAAAAGAAAAAACAAAAGAAAAAAGATGAATTATATTACAAACTGCACCCCACAACTGAAGCACTTCACTGACTGTACAACCTCTCAACCTTGAAGGTTTTTCAATTTTCATCTCTCCACAACCTACAGCTGTGACTCCAAACGATTTAATAAAATGCAGCACTCAAGGGAGAAGAACACCAAGCCAAAATCTCCCCTCATCAGTGAAACCTAAGCTTTCAAGACTACCTACTGCCTCTAGTCAATCAATAATCTAACTCTAAGCTGCAGTGACACACAATATCATTGATTGCTCACCACCGTCTTCAGTTTTGGATTCTTCTACAAACATTGGCATTGCAACAAACAATGAACACAATTGGCTTCAAAGAAAATGGACAATAATAATATTTCTGCTCATTCAAAAAGGGGAGGCATGCAGAAAGTTCATGTTCCAAACATCCTTTACTTGTCCTCTTCGAATGACACAAGAGAAAGCCTGTTAACACTACAAAATATAGAGTCCTGAGGTCATTTTGGCCCACAGAATTGATCCTCAATCTATTCATTATAAAGACAGATACCCAAAAACACCCAAGAATCTCTTTCTTTTTTATAACCATAACCTCAAGTCTCAAGTATGTACTATGGATCTCTAAGAGCAAATATGTGAGCACATCCTACAGTAAACAACCTTTGTATAATAAACATGTAGTCTATAATGTGTGGGCACTCTATTCAAGTATAAATGTCTTCACAAGTAGATATACATAAACTACAGAAAGCACACTACCCCTCATACCCAGGAGTAAAAATTAATGAACGAAGTTCAATACAATACTCCAAGTCTGACTTCCAATAAGGGACTCCACCACTTACACCTTCAATATCAAGAGTTCTCCTGATACAGACTAAAAACAATTGGCAATATCGTGTGCACTGGCTACTCGGGATTTCAATGTACACATCATGTGAATAACATTATTCCAGCCCAAATCTTGCATATGCCCATTTCATGACATAATGAGATGCCTTGAAGTCACAGAGCAAAAGACTCAAAATGCTCTAGAAGCACTAGAAGCAAATCAAATGCAAGTTCTGTCTCCTGTAAGAAAATATCACCATGAAGCAGACTATTGTTGTGAAATCACAATCCCACAGCATTAGCACACATGCCAGTTGCCAGTAGCAGAACTTTCCACAGAAGTGTTGGAACTAAGTAGAAAAAATATGTGGAACAGGTTACCAATGATGGCATATGAAGTTTAAAAAGTAAGCAGGTGTTAACCCAAAAATTGCCTGGTGAGGAATCTCCACAAATTCGACGACTCTGTAATGCCAGCGCTGAAGGCTCTCCAACAGGCCAGAGATCAGCCAAATTCACTAACAGATCAGCAGTACCCTTACGACACCTGTTATTGAGACACGCACAGTTATCAGTGTTCCCACTTTCAAAGACAAAGAGAATCATAAGACCACATCTGAACCACAACAGATGTATATAGCATCACTGCATAGGGGAAGCATGATGCTCTAAGACATCCTATGAGGATTACTCAGCTCTGCCAAAGCTATGCTACATGGTTAATGCACACTTGTGATGTATCTTGTTCTGGACTGCAAAAGTAAACAAGCGGTGCACTCACATTCAGTGGGTAACGGGGTGATCTCAACCTTTTGGAAGGGTGATGGACCACCAAAAGTTGTAGAAATTGTATGAAGGGACCTCGATTTTTGGAAGTCAACAGTTGTAAAAGCAATAGAGCTAAATGAGTTGTATGTCCAACTGTCTTCAGATTTGACACCGTACATTGGCATATCCACATAAATCAACTCCCAAGGAGCACATGTACAGCAATTAACATAAGCATGGGTTCATAGAAACACAACTTTCAATAGCAAATTCTGAGGGTCGCAACACAAAGAAATCCACTAAAGCTCAGTATCTTAGTGTTTGTTTGTTAATAGAGACATGATCTTCTTCCATTGAGCTAAATGGTTGTTCATTTACAAGAACCATGGGGCTGTGATCTGAAAACCATTTGCACCAAGTTTTCATTTTTTTAAGGTTGAATTTCTTAATTTATAACCAAATGTCATCTCAATCATGTGATGAAGCACCTGGTCCTTCACGGATTGAGAGACAACACAGTTGCAGAAAGTGATATCCCAGTAAAGCATCTACTTATAGCCAATGCTGACGACAATCTTCCAGTGAAACATTGAAACTTAAATAAATGAGAAGTACAATTTCATTGAAGGGATCTGAAGGGTGAAATGGTCAGTAGAACTTGGGACTTGAACACCTAATTCATCAATTTGATCGGTTGCATTCACAATAAGATGATGAAACCGGTCTCTGGCACAAGAATGCAACAGACTTTACTCTCACCCTTAGAAGTGGTGTTTAACCTAAGAAGCTCATGCTTAAAAGATGCAACAGATTTCACTCTCACCCTTAAAAGTAGTGTATAACCTAAGAAGCTCATCCTCAAAAGTGGTGTAAATCCTTAAGGAGCCAGAGCTATAATTGTAAACAACAACATTTCAAAGCCTGAATCAGTACCTTATCAATAGCTGGATGGAGCTTGGACTGTGCTTCCTTCCCCTAATGCACTCGCAGCTGCAATTGCACTAATTGATGATCCTTTCAGAACCCCACCATCATGCTCCACCACTACCAGTGTGCTGGCCTTCACCCCATAAAAAACATTCATTCGTGATTAGCCTATGAATTACATCACAAACCTTTAAATTTGTAGACTCAAATCAGCACTGATTTCACATTGATTGAATCACATCACACTACAACACTGACTCAATGCTTACCAAAGAAAGGGTTGGATTCCAATCTTTTGCAAGACCTAAAAAGTTGAATTCCAAGTCAGATCGATGTTGAATGAATCATTTGCTAGGTGTTGAGGTTGTCACTGTAGCGACCTCCACGACTGTGTTTCCTTCCCCTAATGCACTCGCAGCTGCAATTGCACTAATTGATGATCCTTTCAGAACCCCACCATCATGCTCCACCACTACCAGTGTGCTGGCCTTCACCCCACAAAAAACATTCATTCGAGATTAGCCTGTGAATTACATCACAAACCTTTAAATTTGTAGACCCAAATCAGCACTGATTTCACATTGATTGAATCACATCACACTACAACACTGACTCAATGCTTACCAAAGAAAGGGTTGGATTCCAATCTTTTGCAAGACCTAAAAAGTTGAATTCCAAGTCAGATCGATGTTGAATGAATCATTTGCTAGGTGTTGAGGTTGTCACTGTAGCGACCTCCTCGTCACTGTAGCGCTACAGTGTTGACGGGTGTAAAAATTTTGAGGACGTCAAGTGAAGTTTTCATTTTGAGTTTGGGGTTGCATTTTGAAGGGCTGTTTTGAGAGAGGTATATTTTGAAGGGCCAAATCGCGTTTGAAGGGCATTGAAGACTTCAATCTTGAACACTGCCCCTCCCCACCTGACTTTACCAAATAACCAAAGTCTTTCCTAAAAACTGGGTAAAGCTCCCTCGGTTATAGGGGAGGCATCCAACTATCCCAATGCACCTACAAGAACTTGCTTCAGAGATTTTTGAGTAGGTTTTAGTTAAGTAGCTTTCACACATTTTCATGGTTTTATCTACCAAGCAATGAATGTTGGATAGTTTTTGTCTCATCCCCAAATCCCTTACTACTCATCTGCCTTTCCATCGGTTTTTGGCCCTTCCCATCCCACCTGACTTTAGCTAAGCCTAAAAGTTGGTTCTAAAAGTACGGCCTTCACACCATCAACACTATCTAGTCCCAAGTCTAGTTGGCAAATGATGTGGCATGGTTTACAAGTGGAGGTTTTAAGCCTCCAACACCGACCCTTCCTCCCATCCATACCTAGACATGAGGCAAGAATGTAGGGCCTTTAAAAGTGTCACCTTGTGATTGGTTGCCTTTAGTCTTAGCTATGAGGGCACGAGGAACTCCATTAACAAAAACCGATGGCAAGATAGATGAAGAGTGAGGCATTTGGGGATGGGATAAAAACTATCCAACATGTTAGTGTTTGGTAGATAAAACCATGAACATGTGTGAAAACTACTCTGTTGGTAAATCTAAGGGGAGGGTCCCAGTTTTTGGGCTTGTCGGACAACCTTCTTAATTGTGCCTATAAAATTGAAGGGAGAGTCATGCATCCCGCGTTTGTTGAAGGCTCGTAACGGTCTGCTCAACTGTAGTAGGCATTTTTTGCAATGAGACTTCCTCGATTAGGTAATTTCAAAACGCATGATTGCTACATGAAACAAACTCTACTACTCCAACCAAAAGAATTTTCGAAGAGCAATCCTCACTTTATACCGTGTTTGTGTTTAGCTCACATGGACTCCGAAATGCGCAGCTGAATATCGGCTAGAGCAACGACGTGTTGTAGGCTATGTATGCTGAAATTTCTAGTAACTTGGACTCTAAAATGCACAACCCCCTCCCAACAAAACTTGCACCCTGACTAATCACATGTGTACCCTAAACACTTGACTCAAATTATGTTGATTTGCGACCTGCATAGGCTGTGTACATGAGAATCAACCATGACCTCTTCTGAAATGTAGAGCTCGCTCTCGTTGGAGCAGCGACCTCATTAGGATGTGCACATTGAAATGAATTTGTAGTAATGTGCAGAAGGGTTTGAGCTAAACCAACCACCAAACTAGGAGAAGTGGACTCCGAAATGCGCAACTCACAAAACCAGGAACCCAAGTATGGTGAAAAATTTGTGAATTGTGTTGCCGAAATTCCTTAAGAAGGATTCTCACCGCCACCAGTTTCGATGATTTGGGCTGAGAATTCCGTTGGCCTATGAATTTCCTTATGCTATGAAATGAGCAAATCGTTTCTCGCCTTCGACAAGTCTAGGAGTGGGACCCTCCCCTTAGTTTTACCGGTAAAGTCCCTTAGGGAGGTGAGATAGCTAAAACCACCCTTGCCCAATCTGATGCCGCGGTCTATGCGCCTTAGCGGCCCTAGAATCCCTCTTCGTTGTTAGCGGAGGCAGCAAGCCTTGGCACTGCAACTCCAGGATCAGAGGTATTAGGGGTGACACGCTTGCTTGCCAATTTAGCTCGGAACCTAATACTGGCTTAGGTGGAGAAGGTCGGTATAAGGATCGAGTCTTAGGCTAAAACCCAACTCACTAAAGTCAGGTGGGGAGGGGGCATTAGGTGGGAAGGGGGTATAAATATTTTAATTAGTGTCACTTACCATTTGAAATTACACAATGCTATAACTACCTATTTGACTGTGTATCTCAAATTTTTGCCAACAAAGGTCAAATTGGTTGTTTGGACATTATAGAACATTAGCATCTTTACTCCAAATAATAAGTGACATTAAATACAATATTTAGTGTGCACCATTTATGGTATATAGTGTCACATCCATTAACTGTGAAGTGCGAAGGGCCTAAACTAGATGTTTAGAGGTCTCAAAGTGTCACGTCCTATAATTGTTAGCGTGATACTATTCGTCAACATAAGCAAATTTTTGAAGCAAAAATTGATTTACATTATGATATTTAGCGTAGCACATTGGATACTTGAGAGGATAGTTTTGCCTTTTAGTGTACAAGGGGAAGATATTATTGAGCATACTAATGGCAAGTGCCATGTGTTTACATCTAGTGTTTGCAATGCCATGTATCATGTGTATGCATTTTAGTATTGTAACTTCCCATTAGAGATAGTTTAAGCTCCGACTACTCTATACTATTCGTTTATCTCATAAAAACACGATATTCAATATTTTGAGAGAGTGGGATCCTCTCAAAAGAATATTGGCCATTTGGACACCTAAAAGTCATGTTAGGTTGATAAATACTAGATTATACTTCAGACGTGTAGTTTCCATTAAAATGAGAGTATGTTAAGCTGGGAAATCGACTCATTAAGGTTGAGTCGACCTAAATGAGGATAATATTTTGTCAATTTTTGTTGAGTCGACCTAAATGAGGATATTATGTTGTCAATTTAGGTTGAGTCGACCTAAATGAGGACATTATGTTGTCAATGTAGGCTGAGTCGACCTAAATGAGGACATTATGTTGTCAATGTAAGCTGAGTCGACCTAAATGAGGACAATTATGTTAGTCAATTTAGGTTGAGTCGACCTAAATGAGGACAATATGTTAGTCAATTTAGGTTGAATCGACCTAATGAGTCGATTTCCCAGCTTAACATACTCTCATTTTAATGGAAACTACGGTGGACTTTATGGCGGAAAATCAAATGTTATTTTTTTACTTGTACTCTACAACTTTCCAGTGGTTTTCATTTCATTCTTGGATTAATAGTTTGCTTTATGTACTCTCAATTCACTGTAAAACTCTCATTTTAATGAATATTGTGTTTATATGTGTTTATATGTTTTGATTTTCTCCTAGTAATGCATATTGAATTGTCTTATTAATGTGGGCTGCATTTTCTTTGAAACCCACATTAAAGTTGCCATCGCAATTGATTGATGTTGGCCAACTCACTAGTTCAAATTAATGTGGACCATATTAATTTGTTTGCGTCAAAATATGATCCGGGTAACCGTTTTATTTCAAGTTACATTTGCCCTTGAACTAATACTCAAGGAGTTGGTCAAAAGTATATTAACCTAGACAAAGGCTCCTTGGGGCGACAGACGTACAACCACGTAATACGATCATAATGTTGAAACACAACAAGAATTACACAAATGGGGCTCAAGGCCTTAGTATTCTAATAATGAACTAGTGACCATACACACCGTGGACTACTTCTCTCAAGAGCTTAACCAACAATATCACCTCTACATTGCACCATCTTCTAAGATGCTTGCTATACATGAACAACCAATTTATATACCTAATCTTGCTTATCCGAAAAAATCCGAGGAGCCCATAACATCGTTCTATGGATTAGCCTATCTATAGTTATCCATAGTAAGTAGATTTTGCCTTGCGTAAATTGAAGTTATTGTAGGTCTAACATTACCATGACTCCTAGCTAGCATTATGTCCCATAATGCATGTTATTTGCGGGGAGGGTTGTTCTCGTTGTGCAATCTTCTTATGACTGTAGCAAATCCGCGGTAAAGAATTCAATTTCAACTGGCCTCTTTTGCATTAGCACAAAGACACCCTTAAACAACTTCATACACATAACATTATTCAAATCCATAACAATGTTCAGTGGGACTGACAATATTCCATGAAATAATATCGTAGACTAATTGTCATTAGTCTACGATGTATCATGAACTTGCTTAGGCGAATCCAATGTATCTAAGTCGTCTTTGTGATTCGTGAAGTCGAGGTCTTCCTTAATGGCTAGGATCCCTATATGACAAACAATGTTGGATTAACATTAGTGTTGGTGACACTACACCGCGGTATAGAATTAGTATTGAGCAACACAATTAGAATTGGTGACACTAAACATCATACGTAGTGTAGGTATTTAGGTTATTATATGGGTAGACAATGATAATTTTAAAGCGTTGCAAGGTGTAACTCCAAATTTTGACCCACACTAATAGGTGATATTGGTGTATGTTGATAATTGTATTACTGAGGTTTTCTTGAACTTCCATTCTTTTTAATGGAAACATGAGAGTTGTTGTTAATGGCATGTCATGCTTCATATTCAACCTTGATATTGGAGCGATGGAACAACTACACACACTAATATGGCATAATTTGAAGGAAATATTTGACCCCACAAAATTGGGAACTGAAGCTAAGTAATCTTGATGTTGGATTTTATGTTGATGTTAAATGGAACTTAATGTTGGTTTTATTTTTCTACTCATTCTATTTCTATATCGCAAGTCTTGGGACACACAAGGCGTGTGCTATGGCGCCCAAGTAGAAGCGCGAATTCCATTCGTAACCCATTTCCAACACCTATTCATAATCCTAAAGTGGGTAGCTGCGTGCTTCACTATGAACACTAATGAAATTACTTTAAGGTCCTCCTCACCACATGATTGGATGTTTTGGAAAGAAATGTCACTCATATGTTCTTTGGTGCAAGCAACTACCCCCATGAGGAAGGGCAATGGTGCGGGCTTGCTTACTCATCAATACTTTTGATTTTAGTTTCATAAATATCATGTGCCAAAAAGACATGTGACATGACAAAGGAAGTGTTTCATTCCACATTTTTACTTTTTGACGCCAAGGACGTTGCCACCCTAGTGAAAGAAGACCTCTCTTATTTGTAGTATGTATGCTAATGGCCAACAAGGATCGAGATCACAACAAAGAGAGTAGTGGACACTTAACCCTTAAACGACAATGCAAGCCCCACGGGCTTGGTATTATTTTGGGAGAATCTTGTTCAAAACTTCTACTCCATTGCACCAAATGGGGTTTTTAGAATGCCAAATCGAGCACCTCAGCAAGATCTATACTTCTTTAGAATAGAGCCTATGTAAATTAATTGGTTAATCATGCTTAAAATGAATTTTAAAAGCCATTTTGGGTGTGGTATCGGGAAAGCATATGTCCTTTAAGGGTTAATATCCATCATTTTGGACCGCTTTAGAACACCATCACGCCTTGGCCCTCATTTATCATTTCTAAATCACCTGATCATGAATAATATTAACCTCCTTTTGGATTTGCTGACGTTATTGAGATTTTTGGGGATTTTTCTAAGTAGTAAATGAGTCTCAATTGCTCAAAGTGTCTGTTAGAGGCATACACTAAGTGTGCTCCTTTTGGTCACAATGGGAATAGTGCCTCGTCGTATTAGTCCAACTCAAATGCACTTTAAACTCCATAGTATCACACCTGTGGCAACCAAAGTGCATGTGATATTACGGAGTTTTGTAGTGTTAACATGGATACGTGATACTATAGAATTAGTGTAGCATGTGACATTATGAAATAACACAAAGGAGATGTGAGGACAATTTGAATTCACTCTCCCGTCACCTACACTAGTGTGGTCCACTCCACTTGGCCTTCCCGGATGATGTGGCATACGCTTGCACCAACATTCAACAAGTGGCATAAGAAGAGGAAGACACTAAACATGTTGACACATGGCGCAATGCGGAGGTGTGGGTTGACTTCTTTGGTGGTTTGCATTAATGACAAATTTCGTGATATAAGGGAGAGAAATGTGACAATAAGGAGTGAGATTCGAACTACCAACATCCATTCCCAATGGTTTCGGGATATTAGACAGTGTGTGACATTATGGAGGTTGATATTACGGAGTTTAGGGTGTACTTTGTTTTACTGGGGACATATAAATACAGAATCAAAACATGATATTTTTTCGCTGGCTGTAATTTGCAGAGTTGGGATGTTCGCTTGCAAAGTTGTAGTCTGTGTCCTGGTGAGAATGCATATTTGTGCAAGGGCAGTATATTTGACAACCTGAATCCACATGCATGTTTAATCCATTAAACAAGGTAGTCAAGGTGGTGATCCAAAATATACTGAAGTAAACATTGTCATTACTATTTGAGTAAAATTTGGACAGGTGTTACTCCCGACCAATACCTTAAGGATGTCTTGTTCAACACTTTTAAGTGCCGATTTCCATGTGGAAACCTGTGAAAATCCCAGCCATGTGATAATTATGGGTGGAAAATTTGTTCCAGCTGTGAATTCTTTCATGTCAAACCAGATTGTTAGGCAACTACAGTGATGGTCATCCAAAGTTGCAATGCAAACTCTCTTGATGTGCTTGAATTCTCAAAACACCTTTGAAATATGTGCGATAATATGCATTTTTGCAACGTGATAGTGAAGAAAAAATATATAATCATTTACAATTAAGTCTAATTGACAACATTGATACCTCCGAGTGACATGGCATGCATTATCACTCACAATGACGAAATCCTGAGAATTTTCGTCCACATGACAACACAGCCGCGCCTATCACAACCACACAGACTGATTCTTCGAGAGTCTGCAAAGGTGAATATCGAGCCCCTTGAGTCTTGAAAATAGACTCAAAATGTGAATATATGAGATATTCATATTTTGAGTCTATAGGATCATTATATAGGCAATTACACTATTATAGGCACCACTATAGGATCAACTTAGACTGCAACTTATGTAACATTCGAATATTTATAAAACCTCTGCAGATTCACATAGATGATCCTAGGTCCTTGTGGCAACATTAATATGTAAGCCATTGGTCATGAGCAAGGTGGACATTTGTCGGGGCTTGACGATGAATCCTGGGACGAGCTGGAACGTGAAGAATTGACAAATGATGGCCACTGTCATCCTCAGCTGCATCATGGCTGAATCCTTTCCCAAGCAAATCCGTGGTCCAGCCTGTTTATAAATGTATGCAATCACATCAATAGTAGTCTATCGCAAAGAAATCCAAAATTGTGGCATCAATTTTTTTCTCAAACAGGCGAATAACAATTTATAATGCATGAAATGTAGTGGGGAGGTCACATAATAGGAGAAAAAAGAAAGATGCCTCCAATGCTGTTACAGGTGCAAGATATGGTGTTGCTTCAACTTCAAGTTGGTTTAAGTTTATATGTAATCTCGAAACATGCATCAAGAACTAGTGCTTCCTTTCAAAGGTGAACACCTTGAACATGCGCAAAAAAGTTGGCATACACCTATCTCCCTCAAGGGCAAGCCACTCGGTTCCCATGGTGGTGGTTTTCATTACAATTGGGTGGACCATACATAACGGGTAGGATGCATCGGAAAAGTCACTTATCTGAGCACTCCTCCGGCCTTAGGCAGGATTAACCTTGGAGTTTTTCCCCCTCCCAGAAAAGAAACCCTTCAGTAAACCAGTTTTTAATCTAAGTGATAGTTAGATTAGGATTAGCAATATAGAGTTGGAGAGGCCACAATGATGATGGAAGTCCACCAATGGTGTGGTGTTAGAAGAGATTGGATGTTGATTGCTGAATTTTGGCAAAGTCTTGATTAGTTTAGGTGAAGTTATTTTGATTCAATTGGGTAGAGTGCTACCTAGTTTGTAAAAATTTCTGCCATGAAGAGCATTAAAGCATTAATTCTATAATTGTTATTACCCCGGAATGACATGAGTAGGCAATCAAATTATGTGAGCTTTGAAGTACAAGCAAATGCATAATTACAATAGGGGGTTTTTCGTTTCACACAAGGCCATGATACCTCTTTCAAGATGTTGACTCGAGCAGTACCTGGAAAGTGGTGAACTTAAATGACGATTGCATTTGGACAACACCATCAACGAGCCATCGTTCAGGTTTGAATTGCTTTGCATCAGGGCCCCAGAGAGAAGTCATTCGTCCCATGCCGTAAGCCGAATAGCTGACCATTGAACCCCCCTTCACCACTGTGCCATCAGGAAGGACATCATCGGCCAATACACTCTTTGGATCCTGCACATGCAAATTTTCTCAAGTTTTCAACTCATGCATCAATTCTCAAACCAACGAAATCAACAATCGTGTCCAGAGTACGATTCATCAATTTACTGTCAACATGATTTCCACTTATTTAGAGTTATCAGTATATTCCCCAGGTCAGACCCTGGGTTCTCTAAAAGATGCGTCTGAGAGCTCATGCACAAACTGACCCATGCTAAAAGAGTGGGGCTGGCTTATACTAAACCATCTGTCTAGTTTATCCCAATAGGATCAGCAGGCCAAGCTAGCCTCACATAAGCTGATCCGGGATTTAGGGGCGGTGGATCTATGGGTAAGAGCACACTTTAGATCCTAAAGTTCTCTTAACATTTTCTGGATTGACAAAAGAGGCCAGAGGAGTTTCACCCATGTTTCTAAATTAGGCTCCAACACAAGATGCTCTAATGAGCTCTTAATAGAAAAATACCTCAAATATGCACCAATCTCACAAAGAGTTCGGTGCCTCTCTGAGGGACTTTGCATATAATTTATTGTAACGACCATATCTAAGGATGGGTTAAAATAGGGTCCGGGTTCAGGTCCAAAGTACTCCTCGACGGACATTACTTTTGGTCTCAAGACATTACTAGGAGTGTTTTCTCAGGTGCAGACTGCCAAGATTTGATGGGAACGTGATGCCCTGTTAGCACCACTTCCTTATTCCATACGTTAGACCCAGACCCTATTGTAAACTCCTTGGGTCCAAAATGTTGCTAGCAACCAATGGGATCGCTCGATTTTGGAGTTTCTTTGGTCTTGGACGCTAGTGTAAACCCACACTAGTGTAATGAATTTTCAGTCGTTGTAGACTGAAGACTCAAACAGTGAAAATGTGCAACTAGAATCCTAAAGGAATGAAAATTGAGAGTTTAGAGTTTAGGGCTTAGAGGAAGGGATTGATTACTCGCCATGGGCACAGCAGGATACAGGCGCAGCGTTTCCAAAATGGTAGCATGCAGGTAGTGCAGATTCATGAGAGAGTCATATGTGAGCCGGTGGGAGAATGCTAGCAATCTGCTATGAAATTTCTGCTCACAAAAAGAAGAGACTTCTGCTTCTTCTTCTTCAGTGACCTCATCATGCTCATCGTAAGCATGCTGCAATTCCTCATGGATCTTCTGAGCCACCTCAGGATGTAGAATCATCATGTACACAAACCACGAGAGAGTGACGGCGGTTGTGTCCCTCCCCGCAAGCACAAAGTTCAACATGGTGTCACGGAAGTTTTTGTCACTGAGATATTCACCCGTGTTGGTACTTGATAGCAGGGACCTGGTAAAAAGGTCTTTCCTTGCCTGCCAGAAATGATCTCAAAATATTAAAATCAAATGTCAATTTCTTACAGAGTTTTGAAACTGGAATGTTCTTAAAACTATTGTGGTCATATAGGGGCATCCACTTGTGCCACATCTGTGGTTATGCCCCACCTTTGGCATGTGATGTAATGCTTCTTGGATAATCAAATTATGACCCTGCTAAAAAACCTCATGATGATTGTGTGAGAGCAGGACCATAAGTGACGTGCCACACTTGCTTATTATGCCTTATAGAAGGTATGCAGGCCTTGCACGGTCACTTTTTTCTATTGGGTTACCTATACGTAAGTGGTGTGTGGTTAGGTGTGGATGTAAGAACGGATACTAGAAAGACATGTATCTGCACTACATGCTCAAAATTTGTTGATCATTCAAAGCTCAATATTCAACAAAATTGGGAGGATCTATATGACCATTCCATGAGCTCGAGATTCTTCACTTTGATAATGAATAAGATATTTATATGAGCTCCAAAAATTATCAGCAATCATCTTGCACTAATTGCGTGTTTCGCATCCCAGGAGAAGTGGGTGCAGAGCTAAAAGTGCCCATTTAAATCCTGCTTACCTTATAGTTCATAAAAAGTGTAAAATCCGAAAATCCATGGCATAGCTCAACGCCAAATCCATGATGCCATTAATGCTGTAAAGAGTATTGAAGGGAGAATGCGAAATGCACCTGGTTGAAAGAATCTTCCATCCCCGCGCTCTTCAAGGCCGCGAACTCGGCTTTCCTTGTCTTGATGACATTAAATATGAATGCGTCCACCACCTTGGCACTCTTGGTTAATTTGGCCTCTGACCCAATGTTGAAGGCGCGTTTGAGCTTCCAAAGAGGATCCATGAACCTGCCTGAACAGACCTCATTTGTAGTTTCGAATGCCCTTGCAAATGGCACGTCGGGTAGATTGGCCTTGAGAGAGTCAATGTCCATGCCAAACCCAATTTTGCAGATGGAGTCTAAGGTATACCTCATGAACAAGTCCTGTTTTATGATGCGTGTCACACACAGGGTTACGCAAGACAAAACAGTTCTTTGAATTTTGTGTAATTCAACAAAACATATAAGCACAAGAACTTAGTGGATGTTTTACATCACAAAACCTCTACAATGATATGTTGACACTTATTTCACATTGAATCCATCGTTTGTGGGTTGCAAATTTTAACATATTAATATTCTATAATTTTAGTTGCAAGACCTATAAGGTTTCAATTCTGGATTGGATAAAATGTTGAACTAATTATTAGCTAAATGTTGAGTAAGCACTGAAAAGATTGTAAAATATACTGTATGTATCAACATTGGTTTCACATTGATCCAATCACATCAGACAGCAACATTGAATTAATGCCTACCGATGTAGGGTTGCAATTTTAAACTGTTGTTTCTATATTTTCTATTTGCAAGACCTATAAGATTGAGGCTACAAGATTGGTTCCTTGCAGTTAGAGGTTTCTTCCACAATATTTTCTTCAGGGGGTTTCCAGGTCAAGTAAGCCTATAAATGGGTGACTTCTCAGTGACAAAATTTGTCAAGATTTTGAGGAATTAGGTTAGAGTGAATTGAAACTCCACCTGGATGTCCACAGACTGTTGTCTCATTGCAGCGCCATTAAGAATGTCAGCCAGAACCACAGAGTAGTCTCGAAACACCACGATGCTGAAATCTCGCAACACATTTGAGGAGAATTGTAAGCTCGCGGTTTTGCGCTCTTTCCTCCAATTCTCACCATCCGCATTGAATATGCCGTTTCCAAGGAAAACATCAAATTTTTCATGAAATTGAGACCCCTGGCACCCACAAATAAAAATCGCAGTATTAGCTTCCTCTTCCAAATTCTCCAGAATCTATTTACAATACTTGCAGATGCAGATTCATTTACTAAATGCATACTTACAAGTGCAAGATTCATGTGTGAAAGACATACTTACAAATGCAGAATTCATATACTAGAGCAAGAAATACAACAACTTGACACATTCAATAAAAGAGACCTTGAGCAGAGGAGCGAAATGATTCCTTCAATTGCAAGATCAATTGATGTGAGTAAGATCAAGAAACACATTGTAGTAGACCGATTCAACGTATTTGAAAATGAAACCCCTAAGGATAGTAAGTAATTCGTTTCTACAGTTGACATGAATTGCTGCACGGAGACTGGTTCGTAACCTCAGACCTACTTCGACATCCAACAAACCCCAGTTTCACAAAACTCTTTGCATTTGGAATTGAGTAGAGGATAAGTTACTCCACCTCCAGAATGCAATTTGCAACTGTAGCTGAAGAACAGCATACGCTGCAGGGATATCTACTGGTCACCCCATACTGAAACCTAATGATTATGATATAATCTGGGATACTTGATTGATGATACTTGCAAGTGCAGAGTTCATATAATAAAGCACTTCACAAAAAAAAGAAAATGCACCAGTAGACTGACTTGACGCATTTGAAAAAAAAAACTCCCTCAAACGGACAGCAGTAATTCCTTTCTTAGACCACTTAGTTGACATGGATTGCTGCTCGGGGACTGTTTTGTAACCTCAGACCAACACACCCCAATTTCACAACACTCCTTGCAATTCAGACTTAAGTATAGTATATACTCCACCTGCAGAATAAAATTACATACCATAGATGATGAACAGCATAGCTTGCAGGGAGACCTAAATCTACCTAAAGATCGTATATACTTCACCTGCAACATAGAACTGAGAAACTGTAGCTGATGAACGACATAAGTTGCAAGGATACCTAAAAATTATGCTCCACGTAGGTACAAATCTTGGGATAATTGTTGAAATTGGTTTTGAGGATGTCCAATAAATCCTAATTTTACAAAACTCCTTGCATGCAGAATTGGGTGGAATATGTACTCCACCAGCAACATAGAACTGACAACTGTAGCTGATGAACCCCAAACATTGCAATGATACCTATTGCAAAGATTACGATGCTCTGCATACATACCTTGGGATAATTGTTGAAATTCGTTTTGAGGATGTACTCCACGTTGGCAGGGTCGGCTGTGAAGACGTAGCTTGTATCCACCAACACGCAGCGGAAGGTGAGTCCGTACTTCTCAAAGTAGGGCACCAGCCAGTCGTTCAAGTGATCGTAGTTCCAGAGCACCTCCACCGTGGACCCCAGTAACGGCCACTGAATAGGACCCTTCCTTGTCTTCACGCCGTTTTGAACTACCCATATCATCAGCAATGCTATTCCCACCGCTACACCCACCGTTCCCCATGTACCCAAGCATGAGCTCCCTCCCACCATTCCGCTCAAGCTCACCATCATGGGACCTGACTTAACTTAATCCACTGAGATCAGGTTTCGAAAATCTCTTGGGAAGAATTAGGCGTCATAGATACATCTGCACGAAGGTCAGTGGAAATTTGCAGGTTAAAGTGTTGTGCTTCCCAAGTGTCAGAATGCTTTCAAATTTTCTCTTATCGTCTCTAACTTAGTGTTCAGTGCTTGTAGGACCTAAGCCACTACGCCTGTTTGAACTCCAATTTCCAAAAATCTTTTCAAAAAGGTTAGGGGTCACATCTGCAACTCCATTGTTCAGAAACCTGCAGATTAAAGCTCAACATTCCAATTCCATTTTCTGAACTCAAACTGCCAAAATATCTCTTCCTAAAAGTTAGGAATGACATCTACAATTGCGAAAAGGCCATCTTCCATTGTTCAAAAACCTCCCAATTGGCAGAATACTCTTATCATCTCTAGTATGCCACGGTGCTCAAAGGAGATCCTCCATTGTTCAGGAGTTGGAAATTTAGAGTCCAAAACTTCACCTCCAAAATTTTAGATCCTTCAAATTTTCTCTTGAGTCCTTGTGTTCATCGTTCATTGGACCCTAACCCAGTACAATTGTCTGACCTTAACATTTCCAAAATCCCTTCAAAAAAACTTAGGGATCACAGCTATAAGTGCGAGAAGAAGGGCAATAGAAAGCTGCAGATAGAGTGCATACTTCCCAATAGTTTAGATTACTTCAATACTGCTCTTATCATCTCTAGTATTCAGTGTTCATAGGAACTAACCCACTACTATTGTCTGACCTCGAAGTTCCAAAATCGCTTCAGAAAAGTTACGGATCACAGGTACAAACTGCTTGAAGGCCATCTTCCATTGTTCAGAATCTCCCAATTGTCAGAATCCTCTTTTACCATCTCTAGTTTTCAGTGCCGCTAATCATAGGACATGACCCACTACTATTGCTTGAGCTCAAAATTCAAAAATCTCTTCAAAATAATCAGCGGTCACACCTACATGGTATCGCTGATGCGAGAAGGCCATCCTCCATTTGTTGGAGAAAGTTGCAGATCTAAAGTGCATAATAACTTACCTCCCAATTTGTCCGGATCCTTGAAGGTTTCTCTTATCATCTCTATACTTATTCAGTGCTCATTGAATCTAGCTCCCAACTTTGAGCTCAACATTCCAAAATCTCTCGAAAAAAGTTCAGGAATCACACATAACTCACTACTGCCTCCTGCGAGAAGGCCATCCCCGATTGTTTGAGAAAATGAAGATATATAGTGCATAGCTTACCTCTCCAGTCATGGTCAGAATTCTTGAAGAATTCTTCTTGAGTCCTTGCGTTCAAGAGTTAACTAGGTTTAGGACTCCCAGATCTGCGATCCAGGTCAATCTGCAAAATCCGAGCCAATTGAAGAAGGATGTCAACTTATTTTAACTTAACTTAAGCTTAAGTAAGATCCAACAGCCTGCTAGAAAATTTTAGCCCTTGAATTTCAAGTGCCAAACATTACTCAAGGCCTCTTCACACACGAGACTGAGAGCCCGTGACCATTAAACTTCAAGCACTCTCATTGGTGGAAAAGGCGGAGCCGGTCAAGTTGCTATTTCAATAAATTTCTATTCATGAACCGGACCCAAGATTGTTGTCATTCACACTTAATGTTCTCTAGGCTTCTATATTCTTATTATACAAACCTTGCGCAAAGTTTCACTAAATTTTCAATTTATTTTCGTTTCTCCAAGCATCTCAAGACATAAGCTCAACCAATCTAGTTCATAATTTTAACAAGAACTAAGAGAATTGCACATATATCTCTACAAAACTGAAATAGAACAATAAAATTAAAATAAAGTGACACATCATATAAGTTGATCAATTGATTGCAAGAATTGTATGACAAAGTGCAACTAATAATGAAGAACTTGACATTCTTAAATTTATGAAAAAAATAACATATAATAGTAGGATTAAGAGAAAAGTGGCATGATATACCATAATATGGAGCTCACTTTGTCATGTAATCCACAGTAACCAAATGGAAACAATCATCTCATTAAGCTTTATAATATATCTAATATCCAACAAAAAAAATCGGATGAAGATTCATGACATGATATCACAAGTATATTGTACTACTTTGTGTTTATTTAGGGTTTAGGGTTTAGGGTTGGGGTTTAGGGGTTGCCTTCATGTGAAACTCCTTCTAGACAAGAGTTGTGCATCATGACATGAAGCAAAACACTTAGTGTAAGAAGACAACCAAGTTAAGAAATTGAATGCTTACAAGCTAGGACGAATAACAATACATCTTAAACCATTGAGATATGTTATAGACACATAACCATAAACATTGCACTGTATTTTAAGGAAATTATATTAGTATATTTTTTAAATATAATATAATACATATGTAAATAATTAGAGTTGAGTGAGCTTTAGAGTGTCATGGGGGTGTCGACCACACAGGACACACCTAACAATGCAAAATGTTGTTTGTTTTGACACAAAATCATTGTTTATATAATACGGAATAAAATTTTGGCCAGTTTAAAGTGAAACAAGGCCAAAACAAGGCCCGGTCACATATGACTTCACACTACACATGAGGGTCCATGACCACACTACATGATTTTGGAGGTGTCTTGGGACAACTTTTTGGACACTTTCTTTTGGGCTCTCACAATTGCATGGTGACGGCTCTTGGCTCGTGTGTGAAGTGACCCTCAACACCTATTGTTTGCTTAATGGGCCCTAGGAACATAATAGTCAGATGTTGGAAAAGCAGAGCGGGAGACTTCTCCTAGGATATGAAACAAGTGGTTACTATGAGATGGTTAGCAAGTCCAAATCAAGGCCGAAGCCACTTCCCCTCATTATTTTTGAAGCTTATATGAATACATTTTAAACTCCATAATATCAACCTCCTTAATGTCACTCCTTCTCTTATATCCCAAAATTCTATGGAACAAACATTCTCGGTTTAAATATCACTCCCTATTGTCACGTTTCCCTCACATAAATCATGGATTTTTTTCCCATTAAATTATACCACCAAAGAATTCAAACCACACGCTCGCACGCATCACGTTATCATCATTGTAATTATTGTCATTATTGCAATGTTCACTTTGTGCTATACCATAATGTCACATGCTACACTTATTCTCTTTTATCATGCATCCATGTTAGCATTACATAACTCCTTGATATCACGTGCTCGTTGGTTGCCACAAGCATTATATTACGGAGTTTAGAATGTAACATGTTCATTATCACAATGAAGATAGTTTTTGGTGCTTATTAAATGGTCATATAAGTCCACCATCATGTTGACTATGGAGTCTAAAACGTTTATCATATTTTGAGGACACATTCTCATATTTTTTAAACACGTGTCCTTTTTATATCTCTTTTGGAGCCATGTCTAACCACATACCACTTGAATATTGGCATGCCATTAAGATAAGGACCAATTTAGGTACGTCTACCTTAGGTTCCAAAACTTTAAGTTGTTTCTTTGAGCATTTGGTTTAGAACTTGAAGATCAATTTATGATTAGCATTAGTTATCTAATATTGATGATCATGGGCTTGATTTAAGGAATGCTATCTTGTGAGCGGTGAACGGTGAGCAGTGAGCCGTGAGCATAAAATTTGAATTTTTATTCTTCAAAATTTTCAATGAAATGTATGATATAGACCCTATGACCGTGGAGAATTTATGGTTTCATTCTATAAAATCTGCATATTATTTAACAAAAATTAATCAAGGTCCTATTTCCTTTTTTTGAGTTTTCGTGGATAAATACTTAAAATTTTAATTTACATTCTTATCCCTTATTTTATGTTCCCTATTATTTTGGAAGTTTTTTTTCTAATTTTTTTTTTCGTTTTCTTCCGTTTCTTTTTATGGATGGTTTTTTCAAAAGTTTATAATTTCTTCCACTCCACGGTTATAGGCACCATCCACAGTTAAACATACCATCTACTTTTAGTCATATTTGTAAAGAAACTATACGAAGAGTCCTACTCGGTGTAAGAATTAAGTCAAATATTCTGATTTTTTTTTTAAATCAAATTTTTTTAAAAAATTTCAAATTTTCTGCTCACCGCTCACCGCTCACTGCTCACAAGATAGCGTCGCTGGGCTTGATTTGCACTTGTTGATGGGCAAGTTGACCAATAACTTAACATGTGATTGCATTAAGTGAAGTGGAATCTTATCCGGTTTGTTAATTTTCATCTCATTCCATACTACTATTCCATTTAGCCCACCGATCATGTTCTCTTATTATTCTTAGATCATTTTTGCACAATGTAGTGTGTTCTAGTTGGGAGCTTCAACTCGCGGTTGTTTATACTTGGGGAGTTTGATACTTGGAATTGCCAACAAGCTTCCAACCAAACCTCAAACTATTTGATAGTTGCCAACATACCCACATGTTGAGTACTAGCAATAACCCATGTTCTTCAAAAGTCAATGGAAAAACAAAAATATGAAAACGTGCAAAATCTTGGAATCGAGACGATGAATTTCCTAAATATTGAATCTTGACTTGAAAGCAACAAACTATATGAATAATCATGCAATCTTCATCATTTTACCATAACATGTTCATGTTTTCAATGATTATCATGAAACAATGGGGAAGTCATTGTAAATGTTCATTAAGCCTTATGAAGTGTTGTCATCTTAATCAATAAATAAATTGTCACTCCCATGATGGATTAGCCTCACTCTCACGGTAACAAGTAATATAGCACCCTTTACACTACAACTCAAGTAGCGAGCTTGAACTTACTACTTTTTGGGAGTTTGATACTTGAGGTCACAAGCCTTCATAAAAGCTCAAACTATAGAGAGCTTCGACAACCCTCTTGAAAGCTCTCAACAATTTTAGTAGTTGCAAGGTGGCCATGCACAAAGTGAAATATCACTTGTACCAACCAAAGGAGACTTCATGGCAAGTTCATGACAAGAACTAAAGAATGTTGAAATACTCTTGCAATGTGAAAGTTGACAAGATTGACTTCAAAAAGCCACATGACCTAATTAGAGCTCTTGCAAATCACATGCGACGTCATTGTACATAAATTTGATCAGTCTGAGGCATTTTTAATGTAGAATACTTTGTCTATGGACTAAAAGTTGACAAGATTGACTTCAAGAAGCCACAACGACCTAATTAGAGCTCTTGCGAACCACATGCGACGTCATTGTACATAAGTTTGATTAGTCTGAGGCATTTTTAATGTGGAATACTTTGTCTATGGATTGAAATTTCACATTATGCATCAAGTCATGTTTTCAAAAATATTCCTTGCAAGCTTTGAAGTTGGGGTCCACAAAAACACGAGCTCAAACTTTTGACTTAGGATTTTTAGTGAGAACCTATTGAAAATGACCGAATGTTTGTCCTAGTCATCCCACATGGGATCCATCAAGGCGCCATCTTAACGTTGACAGTGGAGTAAGAACCTCGTTAAGCTCTTAAAAGCTCGAGTGTAAAGTGTGTAAAGGACACAAGGGTAGGTAACTTGAGGTTTCATGCTAATGAATAGGGTTATTTCCTCAAGCTCTCAATCTTTGAACCCTCTAAACTAAAGGGGGCCTTATGCATAAACACATTTTGTGCAGATCATACTCCAATGTGTTGTAGGTCTCATTTCATACCATTATTGTTCAACCAACCAAACATAATCTTCTTCTTTTAAAATTCATGGTACAATCTACTAGTTATCTCTTTGCACATTTCAAATTCAATTTGAATGAAAGTGTGAGAGATCCTACACTTTGTTTATAGCAACTATACTAGTAACTAATGGGCCATGTTAATTAGAGCGACCTTCATGACTTGTCATGTTGCATCAAATGTCATATGAGATGTCTAGTTGCCACCTAGTCTTTGTAAGGCAATCGGTGTGGGCCATATGTTTAGAGTAGCAATACTATTGATACCTAGGGTGGAGAATTGCTAGATCTAGCTCAATGAATTAGGTGTCATCCATTACACATTACTTGTACCACTAATTGACATGATAGGGAACAAATATTAAAATGAATACACGTGACACAATATTATGTGTTAGTGAACAATACGGCAAGCCCACCATGTAGCACACTGTAAAATGAACGAAGTAAGTGAAGGTCTAAGAGCACGTTTTTATGTGTTGGTTATTCTAACCAGTAAAATTGAGTAGACCAACATTGGCGAAGCTTTCACCAATGTCTCCAAGCATCTTGTTGGCCGAGGCATTTCATGTGGAGTTGGGGGGATTATGAGAGTAGATTGCCATGTTGCCAAAAATGCAAGTTAGAATGTGGATGGCTGGACATTTACCAATTTTGAAAGTTGCATAACTAGATTGATTGGAGTTTATATCTCGAGATGCTAGAAATATGAAACTATAACCAGAATATATGAAAAATTTGGGCAACGTTTGAAGAATAGGAATTTGGCACTATTCAAATATTCAATGTAAAATGTGACAATCTCTGGTCCACAACATGTTTATGGAAATCAAGTTGTTTAACACTCGAATGAAAGTCAATTTCCATTTTCCGGTATAAAGTGGCAACCCTCCTTAAACTTCAACTTCCCCCTTCAATCGTGCCAATTGTCAATTCTTGTTTTCCGGGGAGAAACTAGCATACACTTCCATGTGCAATGGGGTCCAAATTTTGGTTACCCGGTGGTGTTCGCTGACTTTGCCAGCACATGGAAGTGTTTTGTAACATAGGTAAGGCCATGAATTTGCCAATTTTACACTTCAAAGAACTATATAAAAATAAAGGCATTGAGAACAAGTGTGGCATGTCATTGTAGTCCTACATTCACGAGGTGATGAAAGTATTAGGCAAGATCATAAGTATAATTCAAACAAACAATTCTATCCTATGCAAAAGGTGGTACATGACCAAGATGGACAATACAAATGGATGCCCCTATGTGGCCACGACGACTCTTGAAAAAAACTTTTGATTTAGAAATTCAATAACAAACTGAGATACAATGCAGAATTCTTGACTTAAATTACTTCCAAATCCACTTCGACATGCTAATATAATGAGATAATTGGCATCTTAAACAAAAAAGCTCTCAATACCCTAAACTCTCCAAAAGCATCCAGAATAAGGGCCGCTTTACACTTAGAGGCCGGGCCAATTCGTTGTGTAAGAGGCTTGAAATCCTCATTTGTGATTGGTGAAAAGGCTCAAATCAGCCCCAACCCCTTTACATCTAGAGGCCGGGCCGATTTGGTGGTATGATTTTTTAAATTAAAAAATGTATGTTATGACACGGCCCGAGCTCGTTGACTTGGGTGCACCCAAAATGGAAGGCCAATTCTTGGCCTAGAGGCCAATGTCATATTCCACTAAAAAAATCTTCTTAAATAAAGTACAATTTTTTAAAGTGAACTAGATCCATTGGATTATGTGGAATCTAAAGGCTCTATCTTAGATTATGCTACATCCGTTGGATTAGGCTAATTTTTTCGAATCAGCTTGGCTTCTTGGCCCGAGGGCCTTTACATATGGGAAAATTGGCCCCCGGTATAATCTTATTATAATGTGTAGTAGAGGCCGGCCTCCAACCCAAAAAAGGCTGAAATTTTGTGCAATCGGCCTCAAGGGAAATTGGCCCGGCCTCTAGGTGTAAAGCGGCCCTAAGTGCGGTTACCTTTACCTTAGAGTAAACAACCCTTCTTGTGTTGTCAGCCCGAAAAATAACTTAGAACCTGAGTAACATGCAAGTATCCAAACACGTCATCCCCTTTCCATAGTCTTCAAAGATTGGTACGGCTGTTTCCGCAGTGAAAGTATATACAATCCTCTTTCGTTGCCATGCGGATTGAAGAAAATCAATTAGATGGTGCACTTTAGTTGAAGAAAATCTACTAGATGTACTTTAGTACTACAGTAGAGGTATTCAACACACCTACTTCGAAGTGCTCTTTTCTAAAGTGTAACGTGGGTCTCTCTAAATACCCCTGACGAGTGTTGCACTTGTTAGGGCGGTGGGCAAGGGCAGTACCGAAAAAGCCAGCGGCTTGGCTCCCCGACCTTGGCTTGACCCTTGTATTCTTGAAGGCCGCTTGTACGTATAACCCATATTGAGTGCACTTCATTTTCAAGGTCCAAAATCCAATCTATATATTCACTTCCATTACATTGAGTAGATAAACAATTGATTGGGATTTCCTTATCGAAGTGAAATTGTCAGTAAAGCATGTTATTCACTTGGAAGTCAAAAACATTACAAAGCCATCATTAGCACTAAGGTTATATATAACTGTATAACTGTATAACTGTATAACTGTATAATTAAATCTATATGACTGTATTAGAAGGTAATTCAGCGCAAGGCCCATGTTTCTAAAGGAATTCATACACATTCAAACTAATTAAGCCTGATTAAGTGCAAGTAAGCGCATTCAGCCTAATTAAGCATAATGAAGCCAAAACAAGTGTGATTAATCACATCATTCCTCATATCTGAATTAAATCATGATTAAGTGCATTTAATAATTGATCAGGCTTATATAATTTGATAAGCATACTTTCTGATTTAATTGGGCTTAATTTGTATCAATTAGGATTTTTTAGACTTAATTACATCTAATTACACTTAATTAGTTTGAATGTGTTTGAATACTTTGTGACAGTAGAAGGTATTAACTAAAATATTATAAAATAAACATACTATCAATAAAACAGTAACTTAAGTTCCATTTTAGAATGACAAAGACCCTTTCACTAGTAAATCACAAAATATTATAACCTCAGTGATAATGAGGATTTTGTAATGTTTTCGACTTCCAAGTTAATAACATGCTTTATTGACAGTTTCACTTCGAAAAAGAAATCCCAATCAATTGCTTATTTACTCAATGGAAAGTGAACATATATATTGGATATTGGACCTTGAAAATGAAGTGCACTCAAAATGGGTTATATGGACAAATGGCCTTCAAGAATGCAAGGGTCAAGCCAAGGTCAGGGGGGTCTGGGGTTAGGCTAGGGTCAAGGGGCCGAGGCTTTGGCTTTTTCGGTGCTACCCCTGCTTGCTGCCCTAACAAGTGCAACGCTGGTTGGGGGTATTTAGGGCCACTTAACACACAAGACTGCCTGCCCTTGACCATTACACTTCAAGCACTCTCATTGGTGGGAAAGCCAGAGCCGGTCCAAGTTTGCTTCACACTACACTTAAGAGACCAACATAGTATGTGAATGCAAGATGGATGTAAAGTCTATATGGATTCTTACATGGCATCGAATGGATCATGTTCAGACCTTGTACAGCCGCTAGCCCACGGACTTTTTGGGCTAGCGGCTAACCTAATAGCTAACAATCATGGCTGAAAACGGTTCTCGAAAAAAATGGGCTAGCCCAGCTATGGCTAGATCGCGGCTTGAAAAATTATGGGCTAGCCTAGCTATGGCTAGATCGAGGCCTCAAAAAATATGGGCTAGTCCAGCTATGGCTAGATCGAGGCCTCATATAATATGGGCTAGCCTAGCTAGTTATTAGCTAGCTAAAGATAAGTCATGTAACTCAATTGGCTCAAGCTAAGGCCTATCCATGTCATCCCTACCACTACCATAAAATTTTTAGGGTTGAGATCATCTGTCCATATCCAAGTGCTTCCAAGTGCAACCGGTTACATGTTTACATCTTTTGATATGTCTTTACTCAAAGTGGGCTATATTCTCTACATTCCTCTAAAAAGATGGGTCGTTCTCTTGAAGTCTTGAACAAGAACTTCAACAAGTTCATTCTGAAACTCAACCTGCTCATCTGCAACTAGTAGCCGGAACTCTGTAAGTAGTAGCCGGATCTCTATAATTGGTAGTCGGATCTCACCTGCAACTAATAGCCGAATCTCATTTGTAACTAGTAGCTCAACAATTCGATTGACGTGGCGGGCGTGATCAAGAAATTTTACGATCTCATCCATGACGGTGTGGTTTGGAAAACCATCAAGCGATTGGCGGAGAAGAAAGATGAGGCAATCATATCCCTTCTCCCGGAGATCAATGCTGACCGCGGCCGTCTAGTCAAGCGTCGAAAGATAACATCGGATCCTATAGCATCTAGAGCAATGTTGCAAGATCTCATTGGTGACGCAGTGCAAACCAGCCATGAGGAGAGTGAGGAGGTGGATATTGAACATGATTTGGTGGCCATGGTGGCGGCCGAGATACACATGTATTTCTCCATCGCCAGTGAGAAATTCCCAGAACCTGGGAATTTGGTTAGTTGGTGGTGGAATGAACGATATAGAATGCCGTGTTTGGCGGAAGTAGCCGCCGCTTTACTAGCCTCCAAGCCCGGATCGGGTGGGCTAGAATGTGACTTTGGCAGTCTAAATGATATCATTACTCCAAAGAGATCATCGCTTGGGGGAGGATTTGCAGAGGCATCAATAATGTTGAAATTGAACAAACATCTAATGCCATACAATCCTGAAAAGTTGATCTTGTTGGATAATTCCGATTGGAAGAATCACATTCCCAAACGCCCTATTTTCGATGAGGAGTTGCAGATAGAGGATGATGACAATTTGTTGGTAGAGAATGATGAGCAACATGTTTTAGATATTGATGACGACGAGTGATTTTGACTGATATGAAATATAATTGTATTGATGAGACAATGTCTCCTTGAATTCATTATATGAGCTACATGAATTAATTTATTAGGTCAGCTAGTCTAGCTATATGGCTAAAAACGGTACCCGAAAAAAATGGGCTAGCCTAGCTATGGCTAGATCGAGGCCTCAAAAAATATGGGCTAGTCCAGCTATGGCTAGATCGAGGCTTCAGATAATATGGGCTAGCCTAGCTATGGCTAGATTGAGGCCTCAAAAAATATGGGCTAGCCTAGCTATGGCAAGATTAAGGCCTCAAAAATATGGGCTAATGGGCTATAAAAGGTGTGATCATGTTTCATGTTCACTTGGACTATTTTCAAAAACCACCTCTTGAAGGTAGGCCTAACATAAAACCGGGAGACCATGGCACTCTGAATGCTCACAACCATTGGTATATTTTATTTCATCATGTGTGAGGACCCACATGAGTAGAAATTCATTGAAATAGCATTTGGTTGGAGGACCGGGCACATATGACTTCACACTACACTTGAGAGTCTGTGACCGCACTACATGATTTTGGAGGTGTGTTGGGACGGCCTTTGGACACTTTCTTTTGGGCTCTCACATTTTCATGGTCACAGCTCTTGGCTCGTGTGTAAAGTGGCCCTTAGAGAGACCTGAGCAACGTGCACAATTCACTAGTTCTATTCCTAGTAGTCCTTAGCCCATTAGTCTAGGTTTGAAAGCAATTGTGCATATCAGACTTATCCAAAAACTTTCCAGGTCAAACTTTGGGTGATTGGCTAAAAATTGAGTTTGGGAGATTATGCACAAAGTGACCCAAATTGATAAAGGCTCGATTTGATATGCTAAAAGTAGTCAGACTATAGAGAACCAGCTTTCTAGCTTGTCAGTATAAGGACCAGGTGTATAGGCTGAGCCAGAGTTTTGGGGGGCATCTCCCACAAGTCAAACCCTATCTTAAAACCTAAAGTTCTAAACAAACAACTGCAATGACAAAAGAGATCCCAGGAGTTGCATGAATGTTTCTAAACCAAGCTCGACACAAGAGGCTTCAAACAAGCTCTTACCTAATAGAAAAGTCCTTAACAGAAAAAGTCTTACTAGGACTTTGGTGCTTCTTTGAAGGACTCTGCGGGTAACTCTATTTGTTATGGAAGTTTGATGACATGAATGGTAAGTGTGATAAAACTGGAGCAATCACATAAGGATGCGGTCATAATCCCATTACCTTTGAGGCCTTTTCAAAAATTTTTTGTTGATTCGCTTTGTGGGTTTTCATGTCGTCAGTTGCAGGGCTCTCATGTCATCTCCTGGAGGGCATACCAGTTTTTATACACAATTTGTTCAAAAAGCCCATGAGTTTTCACCTTCCAGAATAGAGTGACCAGAACCAAGAGCTTCCTCATCATTGGAACTCTTGTAGAAGAGCATTCTACTGAGCACAACTCTCCTTACTGCTCGTGCACTGAGTGCACCGAGCGACTGCCTAGAAATAGATTCAAGAACTAGACCTTGAGCGGAAACATCCAGGACACATTGTTACTGGTGCTGCCAACTCTTTACTCTTCACGCAAATATAATATCATGCGCGGTACATGCTCCATGCTGAAGTATAGGTAACATTGCACAGAACTGCACTACCAGCTATGCTCTTTCAGAAATCTGGGCTGGAAGTACTCCTAGTCCTGCACTTTCAGCTGGCAGGCTTTAAAAAAAAACAGAGCTCTCTCTCTACTCGCATAAATCTGTAAATCGAATCACACAACTATACTACTCAAAGGCTGCATTTCCTCCTCAAATGTCACAGCTAAAACTGCTTCTTTACCTTGAGACTTTCCAACTACAAGAGGGTGAATCAAGTACGTCTGCGCATTCCGCACTGGGGTCTCTGGGTTCCAAGTCCCTAAAACACCAGTCTGTATCAGTAATACTGCTCAATTTGCTAGACGTTGAAAATCCTTAACACCCAGTAACTCTACCACAAGACCTCACATGAAATGGGAGGGGAAGGGTTCTGACAATATGTTAAACAAACAGGGAGGCCAGCATCATGGTTCATGTTATGTATGTGTCTCCCACTGCGCGTCCCTTCACTCCCTTGCACCATTGACTGACACATTAACAGGAGTTGAGTTCAGTTCTGGCAATCTAGGGTTGCCAGAGGGTAGCAACCTTGGGTCTTCATCTTCAAGGGGTGCTTCACGCTTCTTCATGTTCCGCTTGATATGAGGATCCACCTCCCCACCTTCTTCAACTGCACCCATTTTCCTGAATTTAGCTACTCTATTTTGCATCAGAGTCAATGGGTCCAGTTTCAACAACTCCTGTGGATCCACAAACAACGAATAAGTCAGCCACTTAATCCATCAAATAAGATGAGTGCTGGTGTAGCCAGTTTGACAAAAGCCTATAAGACCTCACCATACTTGAACCAACAATGAACACAGAAGTCAACGGAGGCTAACATGGTGAAAATGTTCCTTATGAGGTAGTTTGTCCATGAGAAACTATAAAAACAGATAAGGTAAATTGAGCTGATCTTAGAAGAGAAGTCCAATTATCCCACATGATCAAAGAGAGGGCACTCACATGCATATATTTCATGATCACAGTCTTGATGTTCTTAGAAGTTTGTACAGGGTCGGAGTGTGCACCACCCAAAGGTTCCTGAACACATGAAAAAATCATACTCCTGTCAAATAGCACTTCAAAACTCATTTCTTTGCCCTGATGTAGAAGTAGCAATCAGAAACCCAATTTAGCTGAGTAAAGTGAACTTACAGGAATGACCTCATCCACGACGTCCAATTTTTGTAGCTCCATTCCAGTGATCCGCAATGCTTCTGTGGCCTGGACAAATAAGAACTCAGGATGCTAAATTATAATAAGTAAAAGCAACATGCATAGTTATTACATAAGCTGAGACACTTGCTCATAGATTCAGACATTGTATGCATTTTGAAGAGCATGTTAGCTCAACCCAACCCTGTTAAGAAGTTACGACTTACCAAGGGAGCAGCTGCAGCAGTTTTCCAAAGAATAGCAGCGCATGCTTCAGGACTGTATCACATAGCAAAGAACCTTCTATATAAGTACATTATGAAGTTTGCAGTTAGTAGTTGCGAAGAGTTTTTTTCTTCAGGCCACCAATATAACTAGAGCAACTCACTTACATTGAGCTTACATTAACCTCAGAAGCCTAGAAAAGAAAAACAAAAATCGCATAGTATATTTCCAGCAGATTATCCACTTAGAAGGCCAATCCACCTGTACTTCTAAAACACATAGTTCTCCAAACAAAACAAGTATACTTAGAGCTTGCTTTGCCAGAGGTATAAGTCTATGTAGATTCATTCAGAATTATTAGAAACATAGGTTGAAGGCCGGATGCTTCACACAGCAAGCACAACACACACCTTGCTACATAGTACACAGCATTCTCGAGCATGATCATCTTGTCACAACATCCAATGGCAAGTGCACCACCAGAGCCACCCTCTCCAATTACAGTCGTGATGATTGGAACCTTTAGCCCAAACATTTCCCTGAGATTGTGGGCTATGGCTTCTCCCTGCAAAAATTTGAAACACAAAAACTTAGATTAGAAATTACTAAATAGACTTTTCTGATATGAGTACTGACACAAGACGTAATGCTTTCATACTTTAACAGTTCAAACAGAAACTTCAGTCAGATAATGAACTTGCACACACTCCCACCAGCCTTGCAGTGGTTGTTGTCTCACTCACCTGACCAAGTTCCTCAGCTTTAATGCCAGCATATGCACCAGGGGTATCAATGAATGAGAGAATTGGAAAGCCATGGTGATCTGCGTGTCTCATCATTCTTAATGCTTTCCTATATCTGCAAGGGCACATATCTAGTATATAAAAAAGGAGCGTCTTTTCCTGCAGCAGATGATTACTATAAGGTACATGTCTGAATTGCTAAAACCTAGAAATGTGGAAATTCACTTGCACTGACTTTCTAAGATTCAGTAGATGGCTAACACCACTAACACACCTTACTACATACAGCATTGCATGACTATTTTAAGCCTTTCCAATCAGGACATTACTGCCAAATCAGATGACATACAACAATATTAGATAGGAACATCACAAATGAAAAATAGAGCAATCTAAATACTGCATCTCTCTTTTGATGCATTTCTGTGAGCAGATGTTGCCAAGGTTGTGTTGAAATGCATACCCATTAGGTGTTGGCATGGCAAAGTTGCGGTATATGTTCTCCTTCGTGTTTCGACCCTTTTGGTGACCCATGAACATGAAACTCATGCCATCAATTGAACCAATACCAGTAACCAATGCAGGGTCATCATATCCACCTCGATCACCATGAAGCTCCACCCACTGCAATCAGCAAATGTCCTCTCAGTGAACATAATAAATCAGCCTTCATAGAATTGGCGAATCACAGAAATGACTGTTGCTGTCTCTGAAAAAACTTACAAAAGCATATCGAGAAGCTAGACAAACCAGTATATCCTGGTATACACAAATCACTTTGCAGGTATCTCCTGGAAGCTTTGAGAGTTTAGGGCATGAGGACCACCTTGTCAGTTATGTTAAGAACATGGTCTAAGAAGGTTGGTCGGTTAGGATGACGAGCCACGCTGAGCCGCTGCACTGGTGTCAGAGCTAAGTACAGCTCCCGACGAACCTGAAACATGGCATACAGCAATCAGACTCTTGGAAGGAGGTCTCAGCATGTACAGATCTTGAGTTGTTTCAAGACACAATGAGTAAGACAACAACTGAATCACTGATCCTTTCCAACCATAGAAGGAAAACTCACTAGTGTAAAAGAGCCTCCTTGGACAGAGAGTGCAAATAGGACAAGCACTCTTTAATTATTTCCAGCCAAATAAATACAAGGCGATCATTTAAGTGTCCCACATATTGCGGAACTTTGAACCAGAAGGGACATCACACAGCACTAACATTACAGAGAATATGATGTACGAAGATCATTTAATCATACTCTTTCTGAAGGCAACTGAAGCTACTCGAGTGATCTCCATCTGAGGATGTAGTTAAATGGATAAACATCCAGGCACACTTTTGACCAAAAGCAGAAAATTGGTGGATTTCTGACTTATGAGGGCCCATGGAATAATATATAATGTACAGATTCCTTGTTGTGGGTTCATTCCTCCAGAAGAAAGGCATCTGGCATCTTGAATCTACTTCCACAAGATACCTACAAAAACCAGTATGAGGCAGTTCCTGCTCACATTCTATTCAATTAAATGTAATCTGTCAAAGGGCATGCACAAACCTGGTCATATTTCTCTTCAAGTTCAGCAATCTGTTCACTGAAGTCCATCCCAGTCCTGTTTGCAAGCTCCCGCACCTTCAACAGCACAACATCCCAAGCTAACATCTCATCAAATTACAGTGAGTAGAAAACACCTCACATCCTGTAGTAGGTCTAAGGTCACCAGTGAACATGTTCAAGTTCAATTCGTGAAGTAGCTCAAATGATCTGTCAATAGACAATCGAATACAGCTGAGCCCAATGGCAATCCTTGAATACATAAGGAGATCGTTGCTTCTGAAAGATGACAAAAACCATTCAGATATTTATTAATGTGGTTAAATCAAAGCCTGGTACCTTGACCTGCCAAGAGTATCACATCCATCGGCACTGTTCACAGTTTCATCTCAAAGTCAACTTTCCAGTTTCAGAAAGACCAATCCGCTTGATTCAATCATTCTCATGCTCAATTAGCGCATAGTACTAAGAGATTCGAATTTGCTTTTGGTTTTTGATAAACAAAAGAGTTATCTTATCTAATTCAGTCATGGAGTAGCTGACAACTGCTTGATACAGCACAGCCAAATAAGCGTTACCCTAGGTTTTTAAAATCATATGGCCACTATTGGTAACGTGAAATGCATGGAGAAAATCATCTGTAGTACCATAAATGAGTACCACTTCGCTGTCCTTCACATAATGTGTAAAAAGTACTCTATCATTGTTGGCTCCAATTCCAAAGGCCCGCACTTATATTTCATACCGGACACATGAAGGTTTAACGCAAACATCAACTATAGAAAGTATAGGTAATTTTTTTCCCTGCCATTTGTTAAGCAGACATTACCTACACAAACCACACACAGTGGTCTAGGTCTTTGGTGTGTATCGAGATAAGTGAATGTCATCAACAAGTACTCGTCTTTTCAATTATGCACTTTCGAATCACTCACGGCACATCAACAGTGCGAGACTCCAGAATTGATGAAAAATCTTTTGGTTACTTTCACATAGATACACATCCAATAAATGGTATTAAGAAAGTACATTGGCAAGAGCCAAATAAAGATACCTATCCTGGAGGTACGCTTCTCAGTAGGTTTGCAGTCGCCAAAATTGTCGTTAAGTCACGGTCTAGGTCTTTCGCTCAAAGTGTACTGTAATTTCCATAACCTATACGGCTTCGTGACTCACATGAAATCTCAAGCAGGATGACAATAATACCATTTCCCATTGATATTGAAACGGAGGATCTATCAAGGAGATCCGGAGGTCATCGTTGATAATGCCAATTGCGATGATCAGACCAGAAGAAACCGATGGAGTATGTCCGATGACATAAGAATCCTTGAATAATCAATAGATAAATAAACAGATAATCAATATAGTTCAAGGTTCAGAGCTAAAACCTCATCAATCTTGTTCTCAAGGTCCACCAACGGCCTCTCAAAGGGAAGAGTGACAGGCTTAGGCTTATTAAGGCAACGGCTTGATCCGCGAGAGAAACTTCAAAGAGCCAGGGTGTAGGTCTTTAGCTGAGAGAGTAATGTAATATTCATTTCGTTAATCGCATGAAAGCTGAAGCAGGGTGACACTAATACCATTTACCCCCTTCATATTGAAACGGAGGAGATATCAAGGAGATCCGGAGCTCATCATTGATAGTATCAATTGCGATGATCAGACTAAAAGGAATCGTTGAAGGTTTAAGGGAATATGTATGCCAGTTCACATAAGAATCATTGAGCAATCGAATAGACAGATAAACAGATAGATCAATAGTTCGAGTTCAGAGCTATAACCTCATCAATCTTGTTCTCCAGGTCCACCAGCGGCCTCTCGAAGGGAAGAGTGACGGGCTTAGGCTTATTAGGCAACGGCTTGAACCGGGAGAGAAACTTCAAGGAGCCTTCAGCTTCACTGCCCGCTGCGAATTTCTCCGGCCACGGATACTCTGTCTCCGCAGTCTTCCTCCCCTTGCGAATCTTCGCTGAGATTAAAGTACTCCGCCTCTTTGATACGCCCACCTCATTCTCCTTCCTCCCCACGCACACCACCTGCCTTGCGGATCCTACAATGCCGTTCCTGGCACTTTGAAGACTCTGTTCTCTCTGGAAGCCCGTTGCAACCCCTACCCCTGCGGCGGGGGCGCACACCTGTCCGGCAGCAGCCAGCCGCTCCATCTCCCCCTCTCAAACTTCAACAAGGCCTCCAACGAGTAAGCACAGCACCTGTATTAGCAATGTGTGCTGGTACAATCGAGCATTCCACGAAGCGAGCGCAATGGCGAATCGAGATGTGGTGTGTGATAAGGGGAAAGGGAAGAAGACAAAGACACCAAAAGAGACGCGAAGAGAAGAGAGGAGAAGCGAGGGTGACAAAAACAAGGGAGGCCAGCCGCGGACGGAGGCCTGGCAAGCAGCGATCAATGGCTGAGTTCTGTCTCTCCCTCGTCCCCACTGGCCACCTCGCCACCCAATACCCGGGTTATGTTTCAACCCCATAACCTGTCCGGCCACATAATACCCGGGTAATGTTATTCCTCCATACCCTGCTAGGCCACACAGAACCCTGGTCATGTTCAACTACATGTCTTCCCAGGCTGCAGAGTGCTATCCGTCCAGGACGAAAGGAACCCGGGTAATGATTGCCTAACATACCCTGTCGAGCAATCTAATACACGGGTCATGTTCCCCTCACATACCCTGCCACGCCACGTAATACGCTGCATATGCTGCCCGACAAACCCTGTCAAGCCACGTGCTACACGCGGTGTGTTGCCCACAAGTACCTTGCAAAGGCATGGACGCGAGCCCAGGTAACATCACCATCCGGGTATCTATATCCCTTGGATTTCACTAAGGGTAGGAGCACCCAATTCCTGAGGGCGTTATTCGGCTACTTTTCTTAATGGGTCACCTATATTTGCTTGGTGTGTGGGTAGGTGAGGATCAAAGAACAAACGCCATAAAGACATGTCTTTTAAAGAGATTGGACTATGTCTTCAAATTTTATCATTTTAACTATTCCACACTTGATAGTGAACTTAATTGGGACGTCTTATATATTTAATTAAGGACTTAACAAACATGCAACCTAATAATCATAACTACATGAGGGGAGGTATGATTTAGATCGATGCTTTGTTGTATATATGTCAATGTAACACAACTTTTGTTGGGTAAGAATGTAACAGGTGGAAGTTGAAGACCGTGAAAAGTAAACTGGATAACATCCACATACCTTATATTTTTATTGTCTCAAAGTCAAATTACATATTTCAATGTGAATAATAATGGGCCCCTTTCACTTTATACTATGCTTTGAGGCCCCGTGAATTGCAACATTGGATATCTATTTCCCTTGGTTCAAACTTTGGATGATCTCCAAGGACCCATATATATTCATGGTCATGGCTCTTGGTCCACGTGGAAAGCAACCCTAACCCAAAGGTGGAGTGATTATGTATCTTCCCCAACAAAATTTTAGGAGTTGGGATTTGTGTGATAGTCATGAGTTGCATATTGTTGTGTCAACCTATGCATATATGTCCATTTATTTGAGATCCATTTCTTCTAATTTCTCAATGATATGCACATGTGATTTATTGAGGGGAAAAAAACAAAAAAAACACACTCCACATTTTTTTAAGCGCACAAAATTTAATCATTTACGAATACGTCCCAAATATGTTGTCTAAGTTGGCCATACGATCCTCAACATGTATATATCACATGGGCCCTATCCCTTGAGAAATTGGGAGGTTTCCATTGTGCTTTATGTAGCGCACTCAATGTGTGTCTCCATCCTTGTCAAGAGTATTGAAAGTTAAGCCTTAAAGGTCAAAGGGCAATATTTGAAAACCGAGATAAATCAAAATGAATGACTTGCAATGTGCAAAAGTTGTTATAGATCATTGAAATATTTAAGCATTTAAACGCCAAATTTAACATCTTGGTATGCCCTAAACCCACGTATATGGATTTGATTGCAACAACACATTGTATCAAGGTACAATACAAGGAAATTATGTTCCAAAAATATTTCATGTACAAGATATTTTGAAAAATAGAAAATGCAACAAGGTGTAGAAACAATACCAAGCTATTGCATAGAATTCAATGTTTGATTCCTTCACATATTTTCATGTTTGCACCATGGTTTCAAATGTTTTTCTTCAATCAAATAATCTCACTGTAAGAATAAGGTCATTTCAATAATGGGTACTTCTAAAAGGACTTGTGACTAAAGATGGACTTATCAAATTCAAATCTTCAATTTTTTGTCTTTAAAGCCCATTGGGACCTATAGGATTAATGTATGCAATTGCCATTGTCATTACCTAGTGCATGTGACAACGTACAACATTCAATGACAATAAAAGGTCAACAACAACTACATGGAAGAGCCATAAACATAGGTTTGAAAGGCGCTCAATATTATACCAACCTCGAATGGAAAGGTACCCAACTTTTTCCCAACCAACAAGTCATGACCACCTTCCATCCCAACAACCCTCCATGTGGAAAGGGTATAATGCACCAAATGCTCTCCAAACATTTACATGCACAGATCTGTAACACACAAGGTTTACTTCATGTAACCTTTGTGACCTTGTCACTTAATGGAGATGCCCAGTTGCATACAATGGATTTGTTAGATTTCAGTTTACATACCTTTGAGCAAGCTAAATCTAAAACCTCCGATCAACATCCAAATTGATTTATCTATGCAATTCCTTGCCATGAGTTGCAATCTCAACATATTGTTTCCAGCATCACATCCACTTTCATCCATATTAAATGAATATAAGCCAAGTTACTGAGCCCTTTTATTGTCATCATCAACTCTTTGACAAACACAAAGAGACGAGCAATCAATGACTTGCCATCTCCTCTTGTATTTTCAACTAAAGTTGATGGATTTACCTCAAATAGTTTGCAGTGCTTGAATAGATGGAGTTCTTGACCATGTCAGTTTCAAGCAATCTAAAATTCTTTTCCTTTCCCTTCCCTTCCCTACATGTAGATATGGATATAACCAGTGTGAAAATGTATCCATATTTTAATCCAAAAAGCAAGGAGTGGATGGATGCAAGAGCTTTTGTGGATATGGATACAAATCATACAACAACCGATTGGCCTTGCCTTTACAACAGCATCATATTGTAAAGGCTTTGTTCCATTTGGGATAACTAGTGTGGGGAGAGCCGTAGGAGTTTAGATATGAAATAGCAACACCAATGAGAGCAACGAGGCATCGATGGGGTTGAAAGATAGTGTATGTGAATCAGGTCATGTGCACATTCCTTGGACAAAAATGACCATAGAATTGAATTGAATTGAATTGAATTGAATGATGTGCTCGATAATGTAGAATATCAATGTTACTATGCTTTTCGTGTTAATTACACATCAGGTCCTTGCATTGCAAAATTGGTCAGAAACCAATGGTAGTACAGACGCCTACTGAGTGAATCTCCTCGATTCTTCGAGACAGGCGAAAATGGTAACTCAACAACACAACAAACCAACCACTCATCTCAAAAACCTGTTGAGAAATGAGAACTTGATGCTCTTGATCAAAGATATGAAGGTCAAGCAAATCCATCAATCACCCGACACTCCACCTACTCATTCATAAAATCCTTGTGTAAGGATTCTCATGCTACTGGCTCAATGTCTGGAAGCCGTCAAGGCAGAGAGCACCATACAGCCAGTGTCGAAAATGCATTCCGGGAAAGATGTAGTGATTCAGAATTAAAAGCGATTCAACAAGTAGAAAAATGTAGCACAAGAGAAACAAGACCCGTCAAGAGTATCGATGCATTTCATTACGTTCACGTTGGCAGAGACCGGCCACCTCTCGGCACAAAAGTCACATGTATTTCAATCGTCAGAAAGAAATAATATAAACATTGGACATTTATAAGTGCAAGTTGGTCAAACACCCTAACTTTACACTTCGATATCTACCATAGCTTTGGTATGAGCTCAGAGTACCAGTATTTCACTAAACGAGAAACGACGAGACTCCGGCTCACACACAGACCTCTGCAGATACTTCAACTTACGAAGTTGATCATCATCACAATGAAGAAGTCTGCCAAACGGCCCCATCCTACTATGCTTTCAAAACTCCTGATGCCCATGATGCGACTTAAGTTCTCCATCTTTCCATCATTCAAAACATACTTCCAAACTTCTTCCTCCACCTTCTGCTTCTTCATAATGAAAGAAGTGCCCCACAACAAACCCTAGGGGTTATTCATTCATTACTGGCTTGTTCTCGCTGGCCTTCGGTGCCCGCTGCGTGTTCGGCTTCTGCTCGTCCGTCTTGCGCTTGTCTCCTGCGCCTTTCTGGCTCAAGAAGGACCGGAATAACGCGGAGTTCACGTCGTAAATCATCTTCGATACACTCGTACACACAAAATCCTCGTGTAAAATTTGCAACGAATACTCGCAAGCAGATCACGAAAGCTTTGAGCAAAGGTGAATCTCTCTCTCCGCGACAGAAACCCTATGGAGCTCCAGATTAGGGTTTCCGTTCGAGAAGGTTCCCGGCCACTGGGATCCCCAGAGAGTTCGCTGTGGATCAAGTTCCCAAGGGTCTCATAGTGGGAACAAGATCCTTCTTGTATAAAGTAACTATACTCCACAAAATCATCATCCGAGCATCAGAGTGGCGCAGCGGAAGCGTGGTGGGCCCATAACCCACAGGTCCGAGGATCGAAACCTCGCTCTGATAAACCAGAGACAAGAGCTTCCATAAAATTTCTTTTGAAAAATCTTAAAGATCCCCATTGGCCAGAGGATTCTTTCTCTTCTTACTGTGCTTTTTCCTCCTTGTAGTGGACCTTCACTGAATATGATATTTAGTGTCACCGATTCTAATTGTCTTGCTCAATACTAAACCCCAGTATAGTGTCACCAACACTGAATGTTAACCCAATTTTTTTTGGTCATTCCTTGTATATTTTTTGGGGGATTATAGATTTATTGTGTTGCAATTACTAATATTTCATCCAAATTTCAGTCATCCATGACAGTGTTTCACCACAAGAGAAGGTAAGGTATTGGCCAATGGATGAACTCATCCACCATCCATGACAGCATTTGTTCACTTGTTCATAAGAAATGTCATCTGAAAAGTTACCATAGTGACATTAAATACCATGTGACACTAAATATCATATCTGGTGTAGTATAAATCTGGATCACCCTGTAATAAACGTGAATTATGTGTTTTCTCAACAACTCTTTTTGACGGACTTTGCCTGACCGTGTCTGCAAAGTGAGATTGCAGTCCTTTCATGCAATCTTTCCTCCATTGTGAAGTGTCCATGCAGAAAAGTATCTTTTGCCTGTGCTGTCCCGACCCATCGGACTCATCCATATAACTTACTGGATGAGAAGGTTTTGAATGCATATATGATGTATGAAGAGCATGATCCTCAACTTACATCTATCACTTACATGTATCAACTTACATGTATCATACTCATGCATATCAAATTTGCGCACTTGTGAGTACACAGATGATAAACCTTGGCAAGGAGGCCACAATCTAAAGAATATGTAAAATGATGCCGACATGGTAAGAGCATTTAATTGTTAAGTAAGAAATATAGAATAAAAAGTTAAATTCATCCTCCAGATTTTCAATTCATAAACTCTAGCAAAAACACAGCTATCTTAGCCCCCGCCCTACCCCTCAGCCACAGCTTGGCATTGGAGGCTGGCCATTTGGAAACTTTGTAACAGAGACTGCGTCAACGACCATGCATCTTTACCCTTCCAAATGCATGCAACCCTAATCAGATATAGTCAAACCTTTTCATATATTGGAGGCCAACATAACCGTGTCAACGAGAAGCTCAATTGCATGGAAGGGCAAAGCTTGTTGTTAAACTGGTACATGGCCTATTCATCCATGGTGCTAGTGGAGGCGCTATCTTTCAACAATGCAGTGAACCAGTCCTTGGAACGCAAGGACTCTAGATCAGCATCTTGGGCTAAATCGTAGACCGAAATCGAGTCAACAACTGCAAGCTGATTCAAAGCCTTCCTGGCATCAGCTTCCTGGCGAGCAAGTGCAGCTGCGCAAGCTAGATTGTAGAGAGTGTCGCATTGTTCTTCATAATTCAGCTTGTACTTGTACTCCAAGTCTGGAAAGGTCCACAACAAAAGAATTAACCCTGAAAGGCACCAGGATACGTTCTACAGCCTATGCAATGGTTCATATAAGCCTCAAACAAAATATCTAAGTAAATTCTACTTGGTCTACGGGGTTGACAATACAATAAGCATAACTACAAGAGGAGGTGATAATACAATCTTATGTCATAACGCTGAAATGATATACATGGTGTGTATTTGACTCTAGTTCATTCCTACAAGCTCGGATTTCCTAATATCTCTTTTTCATATATGTATGCTCTGATTGAAGGAATGCAACTGATAAATGAGTTCATTTTAGGTGGGGTCACTGTGGACATTATAAGCTAAAATCCCATAAGTAACCTTAGATGCCTCTACACGACGGCTGAGGCCCACCATGGGCCTCTTGGACCTTTAACCCTTAAAAAGCTTTTTGTGTGTTCAGACTAATTGTGAATTCCCTCTTTATCTTCATCAAACTCTTTTCTAGTTATTTAGTGTGAGTCTCAAAAAGGTTAACCTGGCAAGACAACAAGCTATTGTTATCTACCAAGAAGTCACATCACGTTGTACAATTTCAGATACCATATATATGTATGAGAGGCCCAAATCGGGCTCCAAAAGTGTTTAGGGGTTTAAGGTTAAGATTGGTGAGAATCAGGAGCAAGTCAAATGAGGCGCCTCATAAAACATCAAATGAGCAGTATCAAAATCAACAATTAGTTTCACATACCATATTGCAAGACAAACACTCTACACTACTTTCCAATTCAAGATATGCTTGAGCTACATGATGATGGGGTAAACTAAGTCACCTGCTTCCAGGAATTTTGATGCCTTCATGAATGCTTCTGAACTTTGCTTCCAATGTGTGTTTGCTGTAGCCAGGACCCCTGCGCGAGCAAGGAGCTTTCCTGCTGCCAGGTGAGCATCTGCTAAGCCCAGGAGACTCTCCACACTCGTGGAGTCTATGGTTAAGGCTCCGGAATATCCAGCATTCACTGCTTCCTCAAATAGTTTCAGAGCCTGCAACATACACGAATACGAGTAAAACTTAAAAGAATTGCAACATGAGCACATTTTTTTTTTAAAGTTGCTTAGAGCCAAGAAAAGGAGTAAAACAGCATACAGTATACACTGGCAGCAGATTACACTATTCTTAGTGTCATGGACACTGCTTGCGTAGGGTTACACTAAATTGCCTAAGGCTTAGAAATTTCATGTCCATTACACTATTTGTCAACATAAATAACAGCTTGAAATGAATAACTCTTTATGGCATGACATTTAGTGTAGCACGTTGGAGTATTTGAGATGTGATATATTATACGATTTAGTATGCAGGAGGAAGATATTATTGAGCATACAAGTGCCAAGTGTCTTGTGTTTATGCTAATGGTGAACTTGTTGAGCATTAGTGGTACCCAAGGATAGGCCTCATTATAAGGTACATGACACTATTAGGCTAGTGATAATAAAGACCATAAGCAGTGTAATACTCCAGATCTTCCAAATGTATTCCTCTTTTCTTTTGTTTGTGCAAGAGATCAAAAGATTCAATTACACCCATAAATTGAGGTGTACCATATCAACATCCATTAATATGATTGAACTTAACCCCCTAAAGGACCGGGGTGGTGTTTATACAGGATACTTGAAGATTTGAACAAACCCCCAACAAGTACTGAAATAACATATCATTTGGTCTATGGTACTCAATCCCTATTTAGCACAACCTGTTAAGAGTGGAAGTGAGAATAAAGTCATATGTGACAATGGCGATTAAATATGAGTGATGTGTGTTTGAATCCAATCTGCATACATGTATGTTCTGATTGGAATGATTCACTTGATAAATGGGATGATTTTTAGATAGGGACACTTTTGAAACTTTAAGATAAAAATTTCAAGTAAGCTTGAACCCCTCCTTATGAGACATTGAGATCCAAAATGGGCCTCTTGGACCTTTAAGGGTTAAAGAAGTTTAAAATAAGCATTTACTCTTGTGAAGCTGGTCAAAACCTAGGAAAGGTGTAAAACAGCACACGACTGTACACTGGTAGCAGAAATATGTACTCCGGCTCTTCCAAATGTATCACCTTTGTTCTTTTGTTTGTGCAAGAGATCAAAAGATTCACTTAACACACATATTATTCAACATAATAGTAAATGATGGTCGTTAATGTGCAAATGTTGTAATACCTGCTGCTGGAGGGCAGGATCAGAAGTGAAGCGCTCGGCCTGGCTGACGAATGTGTCCCCAAGAGCAATAAAAAGACTAACATCTGTTTTCTTAAACTTAATGGCTGACCTCAACTTCTCCTGAGCTTGTCTGTAGGCTTCATTTGCCTCTTCCAAATCTGGCGTTCGCTGCAGCAAGTCTAACCTTGTCAGGAACAGCATCACAAACTTCTGAAGTAAAAGTACTACGGTGAAAATACACCTAGTGGTGTGTAATATAATTATATATAGTAGTATAATGTGGCATATAGTAGTTGAAATTACAAAAAATCATATAATCATCATGAAAACAATTAGAAAGTCCAATGTTATTTTATAATTTCAGCATTTTGATATAAAACTTTTCCATCTTGAAATTTGTGAAGAGGCCAGTAGATAGATAAATTAAATCACACAGAAATAAGGAAAAATATATGTGATTGATGTGGCATCTTCTCACCTCTGCAAATGACAATAAACCGGCACTCCAATTCTGCAGCAGCCCTCCAAGGTCATCGCCAATCCGGGTATCCGCATTAGCACAAGCCTTGCTGTACACTTGAAGTCCTTTCTCATAGATTTCTTTCAACTGAGGCCATGCTTGATGCAAATGATTTGGACGTTCACTTTGTTGATACCCAGTGTGCATGATTTCCGCTAGTTGGACGCAACAGTCACCCTCGTTTGTAAGAAGCTCTACATCCTCAGGCGTAGCAGTCAGAGCTTGGGAATATCTGCTCTGCATTCCAATTCTTTGCATCAGGCAAGACAAAGAGATGACTCAGATGTTGCTCCCAGAGTGAATTGTGGTGTTGCTTCATCTTCAAGTTAGTCTAATTCTGGACGTAGTTCTGAAACAGACATAATGAGAATTAAGGTAAGCGGACCCCTATATTTGAGTTACTTATCTTGAGTGGACCCCTATATTTGAGTGGTGGGTGATTAGGTGCAGATCTGAGGTTGAAGCCACCCATTGCATCAAGAAATCTAAAAATGGGAAGTGTATTCTTCAAGGCAACATGAAGAAAACCTTAAAGCTAAACCCTAAACACTGCATTTTGGCAAAAGGCAAGGTCATGAATACAATCAAGTTATCCTTCAGTTGAATGGGAGTTTTCTTCATGAGTTGGTCCCCTATGATCTCCCATTGGTTGTTTTGAACACAAAATCAATAGTTTCTTTCTGCTTGTGGTGCATGCTCAGAGGTAGATTTTGAATTTGAATAAAGAGCAACCTATTCCAGTTCATGAAGGATTGAACTTGTTCTAGCACTTCTAGGTATGCCAAAATGAGTTCGACCCTCAATGACCTGATATAGAATGTATTTTGTTGAAACCTCCAAACTACCACTGAGCATTACCAAAAACTTACCAAACATGGAAGGTGTTGTATGCAAAACAATCAACCCCCAACCAAACAACTTGTTGAAGTGAAGGATAACTCTTAATATGTATCAAGTACTGCACCTCTCTTCTGCTTGATTGTAAATCTCTGCAGCAACAATTCCGGCACTTTGTTCTTCGGGAAGACTTGTAGTAATTGATGCCCATTCGCATAGGGCGTTCCCTGAGTTGACAAGAGCTTCGTGCTTCAGCTCTCCTGCACCTTGAAAGGTGGACACCCGCTCATATATGTCATAGCTCTGCCTGCACAATCAAAAGTTATTTTTTCCGCATGAAATACACCAACTGGGATGACATTGAGTTCATGCAGGCATGACGATTTCTATGTGGAGTACAATAAGAAACAAACAATGAAACAGTAACCAATAATTACATCGCACAATGATATATCCTTGTGAATATCAGTGTTCAAACAACACTTTAAAAAAACCACAACTAGTGAACCATAAGATAAGAATAAGGAGAGAGTAAATTCAACGCTTTTAGGGTTAAATAGGTACTCAATGGAAAGTAATCAAAAGGAAGCAATGAGAATCTAGAAGCACTTTAAAAAAAAATTGCATATGTGGCAAAAATTACTTCACAAAATTAGTTCAAGCCTAGCAGAACCAAACTATTAGAGACTGTTCACACTTTGATGCATATCATACTTGCTGGCATCGGCAGCCTCAACAAAGGCTTGATATTGAATTTCCAAGGCTTTGGCTCTTTTTCTCTCATTTCGAAATGGGCTGCCTGCCAGCTGCAAACCTTTAGTTTGCAAAGAACCTGCCAACTCCAGAAAGACTTCTGCCTGCAGCCAAACACAAGAGCCAAGCAGAGAATGATGATGTCAAGGGCAAAAATCATAGAATGATATTCAAAAGGGATAGTCAATCCAAAGATTTTCGAGTTATAAGTTTTACTAAACACAAAGCAATTAAATGGAAGTAAGCACAGCCTACAATGAAATAGAAAATACAAATCACATATGTGGCAATATCCAAACGGTGGCATGTGTACTGAGACCTCAGTTTAGACACAAAAAAAACCAGGAGTGATAAGTGATTCACCACTACATAACTCACCACCAACAAACCGGGAATTGCATTGTCCAAGATTACAAGCGCTTCACCCTACATATTTGAAACCCAATACCTGGAGCCTCACATATCCCTCACATTTCCCAATGGATATTTGAACAATGTTGTTGACTGGACTCTTACAAGATCAAAAAGTGCCTCTTCTTGCGCTGGTGGAGACAGGGGCATTGACATAGCATTTTGAAACAATTTTACAGTCTGCTCCAATGCTGCCGCCTTCAAAGCTCCATCAGACTTCCTTTCAGCGGCCTGTTTCACCCTCCTTGCTTCTGCAAACCCAGAAAATCTGGGTTACTGAACTTAAAAAACGAAGTAGGTAAGGTGACAAAATAAATTTCAAAAGCATTTCAAAACCGGTAGAATGCATTCATTGGTCTGTCTTGGAAGCACAATGTTAATTCTAAGCTAAAACATAAAACACATCACCCGCCAAAAGAACAAATATAAGGCTCTCCAGGTTTATTCATCAGATAGAAGTCTGATGACCTCGAAGTGAGTCACCCACAAAGTAACAAAATTTCCCTTCTTCAATTTAAAGAATTCTGCTAATCATCCACCCAAAGAAATTCCAAAACCCAAAACCAAGCAGCACCCCAACAACACATACATCACCCCCTCACAACAGATCACAGACCCGAGAAGTAAGATCGAATAGAAGGTCATCTCCAAAATGCAGCATTGACCAGGGTTTAATATTGAGTACCTACCATTCTGCAGGGTTGAATATCTTTTAGGTACTAATTCAACAACCAGCTAATAATGGCTTTCAACATTAAGTAGGTCTTGCAACTACCTACAGAGTACAGAAACAAAAGATTAAAATTGCAACCCTGTGTCTGGTGAACAAGGATTCAATGATGATGCAGTTTGTTGTGACGGTCGATTCAACGTAAATTCCGTGTTGATGATATATAAGTTTAGAGGTTTGTGATAGGGCAAAGACATACCAAATGACATCAGACAAGCACACAAGCACAAACCTGCAAGAACCGATTCGGCAGAAGTAACGATACATACCATTGTCTTGTCATTTAGCAAATGCTTCGATCAACATTGATTCAACTCCCAATTCAACCTTGTAAGTCTTGCAACCACTACAGAGTATAGAGGCATAATATTAACATTGCAACCCTATGTTTGGTAGGCAATGATTCAATGATGATGCAGTTTGTTGTCAAGATTGAACCATGTGACATCAGTGTTGATGGTATATGAATTTGGAGGTCTGTGATGGTGCAAAGACATACCAAATGATGTCACAGAAGAATGAAACTACAAACCTGCAAGCAGTGATTCACCAGAGGTAGCAGGAGATTGTTGCTCGCGAGATGGAGGCCGACGTTGGGGCGCCATGGCTAAACTTCTCCTCCAATTTTTTTCTTGTTTGGGTGTCTGGATACTCTGGGGTTTAAGTAGGGTTTTAGGAAAAGGACATTCCAGCCAAAACCCTTCAACGTGCAATTATTATTCAATAGTTTTGTCTTAAATAGGTGCACCTATTTCTGTTTGTGAATTTTGCACTCCTAAAAGTAAGCCTAGAGTGAACATGAAGCATACTTTACATGCAGTTATGATTTTTTAGACACGACACTAAATATTGTATTTAGTGTCACAAATTCTATTTGTCTTGCTCAATTCTAATTGTAAACCACCCATGTAGTGTCACCAACATTACATGTAAACCTAACATTATTTTCATGCCCTGTAAAAAACTTTGAGCATTACAGATTTACAATGTTGCAAAAACTTTCACTTACTAAGTATTTTTTCATCCAAATTTCAATCATCCATGACAACATTTCATTATAGAAATGTTAGGTTGCATAATATACCAAAAGTGGATGAACTTAAAGTAAGTTAGAGTGACAATATTTGTAAATTTATTCATAAGTAGTGTCATTAGAATAGTTATCACACTGACATAAAATACCATACGACACTAAATACAATATTAGTGTAATATTTAGGTTTTGGGACACACTCAATTTTCTTTGCACAGAATGTGTTACATTGCTTCTTTTTTTCAGTTTTGCACATTTTTTATTACGAGCTGGAATTTTATTGAAATTTTATAAAAATACCAATATAAAATTTTCATTGTTTTATCTTTGTGATATACTAAACTTAGGATCCAAACTTTGAGAACTAAATCGACAGTCACTTGTCCATGTAGCATGCAGAAGGGAAGCAAACACCATAAGTTGTTGGTAAGAAATGTTTGTGTACGAGCTTGTGATGATATTAAAATATTGGCCAAAATATCAAAGGTAGAAAAAGGGTTCAACAATTAAAATTTTACATGTATATCATTTTACCATATCACGTTTTCCTCCTATATTTTGGAATTAGTATGATTATCATGTTCATTGTCAAAATGAAGATCTTCTGGGTTATCAAATGAGCATATAGGTCCTTCCAACTTTGTTCAATCATGTCACTGGAATAGTTAACAAGAAAACGGTAGAACCGTGAGGCTCTGTCCTTTGCTATGAAAGACTACAATTGTAGCTCATTACTTTGCTCATGCCAATCCATGGCTATTCACTACACCAAACCTTTCTTGGATTTTGTGCACCTTCTTCTCAAATACGGGTCAAGGATTGAAGCTACTCATTTATCACCCAAATTTTTTTAAATAAATAATCAAGAACTGCCGAAATAACCATAGTTAACTAGATTTCTTTCAATGCACTTTAGGGAGCACTTATATATACATATATAAACTATAGTTAACATCCACATTACATTAAGTGGACCAAAAATAACAAGAACAAGTAACGTCCAAGTGTGAACACAAAGTGGTTAGGAAATTTGCTCTTGAAACGAAGAAGTTGATGCATAGTCTCTGTCCTACAGACAGAGCCAACAAATATTCAAAAGATTGGCAATCCCTTTCAACACGTGTCTTTTTGGTGTCCATTCTTGGATTCACACCCAATCATACACCACTCAAGTGTAAAGGGATGCAAGTGTTGTCTTGTTATTTTTCTTAACCAAACACCTCGAGAAGAAAGAGAACATCGCTGCAAAGCGTTGACGTGGAAAGGTCCATTGACCAATTACAAGTCACGTGCCCATGCGTATGGGCTGGTGGAGGGTTTACTGCCTACTTTTCAGTAGGTGGATTGTAATGTTTTGGGGGAGTAAAAAATAAGTGGTTAAGGTGGGAGAACATGGGTTTGGTTTACTCAAGTTTGTGCTTGTTAATAACAAGATAAGATACGTATTTGATTGCATTTTGGTGCGCAAATGTCATGAATGGTTTGATATAAGAGTTAAGGAGTCATAGGTCTAGAGGTGTTGGATGGATGGGTGGTGTATGGTACCATGAACGCCTGCCATGATGATGATGGGATATGGGGTGTTCCAACCAATTTGTTGGAGGTGTCTAGTAAGAGGAAGGTATTTGGAAAGCTTGATTGTAGTGGCTTCTTGAGAGAAACAATCATTGCAATATGTGAACTCTATGTATTGGATGCGAATATGGGGGATTGGGTGGAAAGGTGGGTTAGCATCCAGGGGATGCCCTATACACAAAGAATGTCAGGCCGGAGCCTAGCAAAGCATGTACATCTAATTTCATAACAAGTGCATGGGAGTAGCCACGAAGGTACCGTGTTGTTTAAGGGGGTATGGTCGATGCTACTTGCATGGGCATTGGTGTAACATCAAGTAGCAGGGTGTGATTTGAGGAGTCTTAGGAGGGCGTGCACAATTTTATTATGTATGTTGATGCGTGGTTGTTGAAATGTGGGTTAGAGCAATTGGAAAGTAGGTGGAGCCATATATCATTTGAGTGGGTGTTACAAAGACTGCAAATGGGGGATGGGAAGTTCTAGAAACAAAGAAATTTTTGGGCATTGCCCATATATGTGTGGTATCAAAATTTTAGGAGTTGGGATATTTAAGCATTCAAGGTGGAGGGGAGTGCTCATAATAGGTTTGACCAAGGTTGGTGGATATTTTTGTTGGTCAGCCATTTTTAATATATGAGAAACGATTGGATGCACACATACATATGATGTCCCAGTTTGTTTTTATGATGTTTCTTCGATGTTACAGACGGAGCCATCATGTTGGGTGGAGATAACGTGGCCCTCTCGCTGATAGGCGAAGTATGACCAATAAGGTGGAAGGGGTATTTGTGGATGGGACCATTTAGTGCCCCTAGTTTAGCAAATTTAGGGTACATCATTGCCGTATATGACCAAATGGGCACACACTTTTTGGATTGTGATGTGGTGTGGTGAGTTTTGAATATGGAAGATAAAATTTTAGCTATGAGTAAATTATCATGATGGCTCTTTCAAGACGATGATCTATGCATGTGGTTGTTGAATAGGTAGATATTGTTGAGGCTATCAGTGAAGATGTATGTGTTGGATGGGTGATTTGGGTGATTTGGGTGATTTGGGTTGCCAATAGGAAGGCATAGACTTTAGTTCTGAGCTTATTTGGGTAGCCTAGGAGTTTAGCGGCAACGTGAGTGGCATGGTTTGCTCTGTATATGCTAGATCCAACAATATTACCATGGCCTCCATCGTCTTGGGCAAAGGGGGTGAGGTAAAGGAGCCATCTATAAAGTATGTATGTGTTGGGTCGTGTTTAATCAATAAGATATGTGCGTATATAGTTGGAAGAGGTTGTTGAGTTTGGGTTTTAGGGGGTGGGTGGAGTGGAATTTTGTGCCATTTTAGGGGGTACGGACTATAGGGTAGCTGGTTGGGGGTTGGTATGTATCCATAGTGGAGGTGGGGAAGAATTGTAGGAGAGTGGAGATGAGTGATGTGTGTTGTGGGGATCTTACATGGGGGGTTTATGCGTGATGCAGAGAAGGAGTGGTCATGTGTATTGATAGTACTTGACAACACCAATTGTTGAAGGATATTCAATTATATGTGGGGGTATTGTAGATATGTTATGAATGTCAAGGAAGTTTGTATTTAAGTGGGTATCAACTAGCCAATCTCAGTAATGGTTAACAATGAGGATAGTAGTGTTATGTTGTTTGGTTTGGGATGCAAAGCGAGCCCAATGGATGACAGAGTTTAGCAATTGTGTATTGGGAATGTGGGCTAATCCATTGCAACACCATTGATGAGAGAATGTTTGGCAACTAAGCCAAAAAGTTGGTTGTGATCATGCAACGTATAATAATGGTGATATGAGAGGGGCAAGTGACGGGGGAGGAAAAGTACAAGTGTGTCAAGTTGAAGTGAGATGTGAGGGCATTGAGGAGGGGTTTGGGAGATATTGGTGTTGATTATTGGGCGGTATGTGGGCTGGTGGGTGTTGTGGGAGAGGTAGTATATATATTTGGACACGAAAAACAAGAAAATGCTGCGAAGTCTTGCAGAAAGGGGGGGGGGGTGGAGAGATGGAGGATGGGACTTGGCGTTGTGTTGAGTTGGAGAATCTTCCCCATAACCATAATAAGTGATTTAGATCGAGAGAAGTAAGGAAAGAGATGTGCATGGTCATGAATGTTTGGCAATTGGGGGGAAGCATTTGGATGGTAGGGCGGGGGGGGGGGGGGCATGATATCTTTATCAAGATTATCCATGCATCCAACTAATGGGTGGCAGTTCCCTTAGAACTTTACTCAAATGCGTCTAAATTTGTGTGGCGCCATCTTGCAATATATATATATATATATATACACACACAATCCTACATTGGATTGTAAAGGAGAGTACACCTTGTATTTCTTTGGAATTGCTAGATCATTGAGGATCTCTCATAATGATTGAATCAATCTCAAGACACTCTTGTATAACTACAAGATATTTTATCAAAGATTAGGGAGAACCAACCACTAGTTAGAGATGAAAGGGTTGAGTTTGAAAAATAATCGGTTGAGGTTGAAGACTCCAAGAAACTAACCTCGAGTAGTGTTGAATCGGCACATGCACAACACAATGTCAACCACTGCTTCCCCAAGCTGACAAAGTATTGGTGGCATTCATGTTCGTGAGTGATGAAACAAACAAACAAACGTCATTGAATCTATCAAACAAAGTGTTTTATTTTTGGCTTGAATATATGAATTCTAATGATTAAGGTTTCAAATTATCAAATGCAACATTTAGCTGAGGAGCTAGTGACTATATCCTTTGAATTGGCTGAGAGGGTATGGAGGGAGGTGATAGTGACAACTCGGACAATGAACGAGATGAATCATAAGCAACAAACCCTGAATCACATAAGGTAGAAGAGGCTAATGTGGACACCTCCAACTTTGTGGAATCATCCAACCGATGGATTTGAGCATTGGAAACTTGAGCAACTTGAGCAATTATGAATTAGGACCAATGGATTTGAAATCATTAAACTCGGAGTTGACGAAGGTGTTGATATAGGTTTCGAAATCAAAGATTCTCTACTTCCCAATATGGTGTTATAAGAGGGAACTCTTTTATTGTTCAATGTTGTGGAAGTGGACAACATCATTAGCAAATTCTACATGAGTCATTTGCCAATGAAAACCAAGTTTAATGCCAATATTAGTTGTGTCGTGTCTCTAAAGTGGTCACATGTAAAATAAACTGATGCCGAATTGGTTTTTCATTAATGAATTCCCACATTACAAGCTGGTCAACACCTCACAGCCACATGCCGCCTCCTAATTTGCCCAAGTATTTGCCTCCAATTTTGCCCACCTCAGGCACAAAAATCAAGCGTGTCATAGCTTGGTTGAAAGCACTCCTCATTATGGATTATGGTGGGTGTAGTTTGACTTTTACAAAGGTGAACAACCCAAATATCATCCAGGCGGCGGTTAAACCACCATGTATTACTTACCCACCAAACCAAAACAACTGTTATGCCGATTAGAAACCAAAAATAAGTGTCCGATTAAGGAAGCTAACCACATTAACCTCGTCAACGTTAGAATACGTAAACCGACCTACTCAATCGGGGATGCACACGCAAAATATGTTATGAGATGTTTATATAGCGGAGTACATATATTGCACGAGATTGCTTCATCGGAGGCAGCATTTAATTCGTTTGGCTCACAACACAATTGGGAAGCTGATGAGCATGAGGTAATTTATAGTGGTACTTGATGTGGAAGTTGATGCATTCGACTCAATTTGCAATGGATAGTACTAGCAGTGGGGAAGCCTCCATGATGAACGACGAAGATAAAGAAGGTCATGTGATTTCGGCTGCCATTGTCTTGCGAGTTAATTTGATATCGAGGTGGATTGGCACATTATGATTAGAATTGTAAGTGTACTTGTAGGGTCTAACTTAAGGACTGTCGGACTATGATATAAGTTGAGAGTCTAAAGTAATCTCCCACTTAAGTATGCACTTTGAACTGGAGCCGTTGGTGTGCACTTAGTTGGTAGGTGCGTATTTTAGTCATATTGCTTCTTAGACCTTTTGATTCGATGAATTGTAACGGGAACAGATGAAACATGAGGCAACCCGTTTCACCGCAGCCCATCGATGTGAAATCATTGCAAAGTTGAGCAAGTTGAATGCGTCGAGCAAGCAGGCGTTAGGGCAGGAGTATGAAGTTAGTGAATGAGCCATCCGGAAAGTCTGGGACAATCGGGAGAACATACTACAACGAAATCTTGTGTACCGCGATATTTGTTGAATCTTAAAGTGCTACGGACTTCAAAGGCTTTGAAGCTTTACACAACATTGTCCTTGACATCGACGACCAATTGCTTTGCTCTGGTGTTCAAACAAAAGCTGGACATATGTATGATGAACTGCGACGATCGTTTGAGACATTTTCGCGAAACGTTAACAAACTGACATTGTATGTCAAGCGTTAAAAAAATCATGCAGTTGCGGCAAATGACTCTGCATGACGTGTTCAAACAATAAAGTATGAACCCTAATTTTTGTCGAAAAAATTGCACACTTAACCAGGATGCGTACTTAAACGGGAGATTACTGTACTTGAATTGGTTTTGAACAAGTGGGCGTAATGAACAAGAGAATGTTTTTTGAGTGCAAATTCCATGTCTATTTCATATATACTTGTTACAGTAATGTATGGTGGCTCACAAGAATCAGAGTTGCAAAGAAACAACTTTCTTTAAAGGTGTTGAAAATGGGTGTGGTCCCAATTAATAGTTTTTTTCAACTTTCGTCAAGGTGTTGAATTGAATGTAGTCCCAGATAGTAGATATAGGGTGTTGAAATCGACCTCCATATTACAATACATTTCTTGGCCATCTTTGCAGTCAACCCTTCGATTAAAAATGGTGTTAAGAGCTTGACGCTTATGGTGTACTCTGATATTTGAATTGAGCTAAGGAAGCACATTTGGATGTAAGCACAATAGATTGGACAATTCTTGATCCTTGCATATGTTTAAGTGAAAGTGATTTAAAACTTTATACTGATGTTAGATTTTGAGATTTTTTTTAATTTAAAAAAATATATTTGTAATTTAAAGAAATATACGTATCATAGAACGCAGTGCATATGGTGTGCACGTAGGTGATATTGCACAAGGCATTATCTAAAATTTGTGTAAAACAAAATAAAATGGCATTAAATTGATAAATTTCTACATTTTTTTGATGATACATGCAAGTTTATAATGAATTCAAGGATGCAAAATAAGAATCCAAGCTCAAAATATTTAAGGTCTTGAAATTTTACCCCCGAGAACCAAATTTAGCCATTTGCTTTTGAGCGTCACTTGTAATGATACGTTTTGAAGATCTCATCTTGATATTCTATATTTGAATACTTAACACAACAATAGAGAGAAATTTGAAAGAAGAAGAAAATTCAATTTAAAGAACAATTTGCATTTGACCAACTTTCAAGTATTCAACCCAAAAAATTATGGTTTTAGTATACCATAGCACCTTTTGGTTGCACTTTACCATGCTCACACCCAATTGCATCCCTTAGATATTTTCCAACAACAAATGTTCTCTTCTTCAAGCACTTCCCTATTGCTCTATTGTCTTATAATACTAGGTATAAGTGTTGCACATGCACAACACTAGATATTTTATTTAGTGTCACCAATTGTATTTGCTTTGCTCAATACTAATAGGATTCTAAACCACCCATGTAGTGTCACCAACACTAAATGTAAACCTAATATTATTTCTCATTCCTTGTAAAATGTTTTGTATGTTATAGATTTACAATGTTGCAATTACTATCACTTGCCAAGTGATTTTTCATCACTAATTTCAATTATTCATGACAATATTGTTCAAATGCAAGATATACCAAAATTGAATGAACTAAAAGTAAATTAGGCCCATTAGCCTTTTTGGCTTCCTGGACTTTGAAATCAATTTCATTCATGCCATTGGAATGATAGGATCTAGAACCTTATTCGTAAGAAGTGTCATAAAAAAAGATACCAAAGTGACATAAAATATCATATGATACTAAATGCAGACAATAAAATAGTGTAGTAGGTGTCCAAACATTGCATGCAGGCCACAGTGCTTCCATATTTTCTTGAGATTATGGAACATGGATTGTAAGAGATTGGATCGAACAAAGTAGTAATTATTCAGCCGTGTGAGTGTGTTCTGTGCACTTGTAAATGCAATGTAATCTTTTGATAGAAGGGGAATCGAGTTTGTACAAACAAGAAAACGGTAGAACCGTGAGGCTCTGTCCTTTGCTATGAAAGACTACAATTATAGCTGATTACTTTGCTCATGCCAATCCATGGCTATTCACTATACCAAACCTTTCTTGGATTTTGTGCATCTTCTTCTCAAATACGGGTCAAGGATTGAAGCTACTCATTTATCACCCAAAAATTTTAAAATAAATAATCAAGAACTGCCGAAATAACTATAGTTAACTAGATTTCTATCAATGCATTTTAGGGAGCACTTGTATATATATATAAAAACTATAGTTAACATCCACATTACATAAAGTGGACCAAAAATAACAAGAACAAGAAACGTCCAAGTGTGAACACAAAGTGGTTAGGAAATTTGCTCTTGAAACGAAGAAGTTGATGCATAGTCTCTGTCCTACAGACAGAGCCAACAAAGTAACATTGCTACAAACAAAATAACATTTGCTATCTTAGCAGGGAGACTCACCCACCATGAAGCATATGTATAATAAATTGGCATTGTCAACACTCCAAGTGCCACCTAACACCTCGTATCTAAAGGAGAAAGAATTAACACTCAATACCTCGTGATTAACAGCATAAAAATTTAACAAATCATGATCAGGTTCAAATTTACCAATTACTATGTTTCAGATGTTTATACAAATTGACTCTTGAGATCTACTTGCATTGCACATTAAGAGCAGTCTTACATGATCAAAGGGTAAGGCAAACAAGCATACTCACATTTTTAATCTTGAACAATCTTGAACTAAACAATTTATTGAATGTTGTCTACTGACATGTCAATTGCAGCTCACAGGGAAGACACCAGTTTCCTACTGAGAGGTGAAGTAAACAAACCACTTTGAGGACACCTGACACTTTCTTATATTGAATCAACACTATTTTTCAGAAATCTGCAGACAGCTTCAGAAATATACTCGAGTCAAGAGAAAATTGAACTGACAACCTTTGAATTCAAATAAAAATAGGTACATCAAATTGCAAGTGTTGAACAGGCCTTTCACAGTTGTAAAACTACAAATCCCATGTTATTCTCTTCCGTTAAAATGCTGTGTTAAGAATGCTCCAGATGATAATGAATCCGCTCATGGGTGTTGGAAATAAATGTCAACACCTACTTGTCTTATTAGGATTATGAATGGTTTGCCTCTAGCTTCCTCACAGAAATCTCATAAAAATCAACCAGGACTTATGTTGAAAAGAATGAGATAGGAAGGCATTCTCCTTGTTGGATAAAACCGTTACACTTTTCCTAAGGTGCTGACCCTCTGTGTGAAGATACTTGTCCTCAACAGCGTCTTTGAGTAAGCCTGTAATAACAACAACAACGACCCTATTCAATAAAGTGGAGACCATCCCCCATGACATTTACAGCATATGAAATATATTCATTTATTTCTGTGGAGAATTTGATGGACATCAGGACTATTTCAACCCATGTGCATGACTGGCTTACACAGTAACTTGTGTTTGAGGACACATCACCAATTCCAAATTAATAAAATCAAGTTCGGTAAATCTGGTCCCCAAAACGGAGGATACTTCTCAGTAGATTTTGTACAGTTACATCACCGAATTGGAAAGGTTAGAAATACAGGTAAGGTCTTTTCTCTACAGGAATCAGATCTTTCAACTGGAGCTTGAACAGATTGAAAACCAAGACTTCATCATTAGCACACCAAAACCCTAAACCCTAAACCCTCCTAAATGTTGTATTCTCTCTCAGAGGAGGAGAGCTGGTACACTACAAAACCTTGTCTCTACTCCTTCACAAGCTTTGGTGACACTCGAATCACTAATTTTGTCCAGTTTGAAAAGGCTTGCAAAACTATTTGCGAGGCATTTAGAAAACCCAAGGTCGAGCCTATCTCAGGTAAAATCAACTAAACCCTCAACTCTAAACCCTGAAGGTAGAAGAGGAAAGGTTTAGGCAAGTCGGTACTTGAGCTTCTTGCAATGCACGCGCCAATGGTATGTTGCGAGTCCAATGCCAGAGATGGCGACGCCTGAAGCCGTCAAGTAGGGCACACTGGAGGATTTATCACCTTGACCGACCCCAATAAACAATTTGGAGATTTGACTCGTCTCTTCGTCAGTAACCCGCAACAAAGGTCCATACCACCACATCAAGAAATGATACACAGCCGTCTCATCCCAGTCGGTGTCGTCACTTGATTTATCCCGGCATGCAGGGCAATCGCTTTCCAATGGCCACAGCTTTCTTGGGTTGCTCACCTTCATTATTCCGGTCGCAGCTTCGTCTCGCGCCACAAATTCAGTAACCTGAGAAAAAGTGCATATTTCATAGTCTTTAGAGAGAGAGAGATAACTCCTATGTTGCCACCGGCAAAAATTATGGTCTTCGAGATGGTCTTCTTCTATACATTTTCTAGGAATGGGTATCACGCAAATTATAGGGCCCTCGAAGACTACTTGCCTCCTCTCAAAGGTGACCACCTTGAACAGGAGTAGACAAGTCGCCCTGCACCTATCTCCCCCCAAGGGCAAGCCCCCGGAATCCCACATGGTTGGTTGAAAACATCCGGTTCACCTAGATACCCCCACTGTTCTTGGGTGGACCATAGTGGTAGGGTGCACCGGAAAATCAATTGTTAGGAAGGTCACTTATCCGAGCATTATACCCGTCGTTGGGGGCTTTACTTTGGAACTTCAGGTCAAGGCCTAGGGTTTAAGGCACCCCTTTTGCAAGTCTAATTGCAGAGTTCGGGATCAGTTTCATTTTGTAGCATTACAGTGTTGGACTCCAGACAGAGAGTGAATGGCAGACCCCGATGTCGGGGGAAAACTTTGGAATGGAAAGAAGTCATGAAAACACACCTTGTTATGCATCCTCCAAAGCCATAGAACAACATCCTTGTGTGTTGATGCAGAATCAATATAAGCTCTGCAAACAACAGCAAATTGTCACTTGTCCTTCAGATAATTGTTTTTAAGAACAGATTTTTATGCTTAAGAGTTTGGTGTTTTGAATAAGAATTGGTGGTGTGAGGAAAGCTGGAAAGTAATAAGCCCAAATGTATGAGCTAAATGTGTGCATGAAGAGCTTATACGTGTTGATGATTGGAGTATATAGCATGTATGCAATAGAGAGCATTTGATGATTGAAATTCACCATATATTGCATTTGTTGCGGTCTGCTTCAAACTGTGCTGTTTAGATGAACTATGAATAGCTATGATATTCCTCAGCTTTTTCAGTGTAGGTTTGTGGTTAGGGGTTTTAGGGTTTAACTATTCACAAACCTGGAGGTCCATTGTGAGAAAAGATCACGACATTCTTTGCATTTGTAAAAATCCGCGACAAATGCCTCAATTGTTGATCTGGCAAACTCAGCATCAATGTCCTCTACACGGACTGTCAATGCATGAAATAACATCCAGAGTCCGCAGCTGCACAACATTCACATAGGATATGAGGAACTTCAACTTATATAGCCACAGGATTACTAATAGCTATTAGTGTAATAAAACATGTGGGGAGAATGAAGTTTACATCCAACATTCACTGCAAATTGAGGGGTTATGGCATCATCCTCATTACAAGATTAGAATGTTGGAAGGGGAGAAAAGGAGTTATACCTGACAATACAATTCACAGAATGAGAATGTTGTGATTTTCATTGGAATCATTGACACTCTTGCCTAATCTATTCCACTTAGTACCTTGTAAACTATATACAGAATTGAGGATTTTGTCCTTTTAGGTAGAGTCATTACCTGTAACCACGACCCTCACCATTGCATGATACCTGCAAAACTCCATATTTCCACAATATTACTCCAGACAAACATTAAAATTCCTACATCCATCATTCAGAATACCTGCCTTCACCCTTATTATCCCTGCAGTTTTATGTTATTTCAAGATCAGTTATAAAGTGAGATTTTGTTTCTATCGTTTTTTTTTTGTTGTGGTTGAAAGTGGGCCCGGACCACAACCACTTGAGTGTTTGTATGAAAAACGAAGTATGAAAAGCACATAATGGAATTGAAGTTGATGTTAAAATCGTACCCAGTATCCACGTGGTAAATCCGGTCCACACAAATGGCGGCTTCGCAGGGCAGTGCTAGGCGACTGGCGCATTGGCCACAACTTGTTTAAATCTCGCAATAATTCAGCACTCCCTGCGCGGCACCTGTTGAATTTGAGATTCAGATTAGTCAATAGAATATCCTCTAGCTCAACATGACTTTTGGTCAGAAGGTGGTTGTTTTGCATACAATATGTTCCAAGTTATATAAGTTTTCAGAAGGGTCGAAATTTAAATGAAGCACATTCTGTATTGGTTCATTGAGGGTCAAACTCATTTTGGCATGCCAGGAGGTGCTAAAATGAGTTTTGGCCCCCAATGAACCGAAATAGGTTGCTCTTTCTTCAAATTCAAACACTACCTCTGATCATGCACCACAAGTTGAAAGAGTTATTTGTTTTGTATACAAAACAACCGTTGGGAAATCATATAGAGGATAAAGTTCTGACAGAAAGTCCCATTGAGTTAAAGGATAACTCTATTACCTCATGATAGAGGTGATGATAGAGAGAGAATTTGAGAATCATATTAGTCAATGGGCTTATATCATCCCGCATTTGTTATATTATTCAGGTCTTACCACAGAACTCTAATCTGTCATAACTGAGAATATGAAAACCTTGTTATTTATGTGTACAGTGTGTAACTTCAACATTTAATTTTAGATCTCAAAGAAGGCCATCAATTTTGGAGTCATTCACACTATTTGTTTTCAACTTCAGGCATTCAGTGAATTCAAAAATGTTTAAACATTCTTCAATAGGCTAACTTAACAACAAACATCCAAAATGAGAACCTTTCAGAAGGATGACGCTTATCGATAAGATGCAAGAACTGGATAAACGAGGCTCGACTTGAGGATTTCATCATCTGCAAAAAAAATAGCATAGGAAATTAAAATCACACAGAGGTAAAACAATTTGATTAGGCCCTAGCTGTTAAACACATTACATTCGAACAAAGCTCTCAAGAAACAGAGCAAACTCACCTTTTCATCTATCATGAAATCAAATGCTCTGGCAGTTGCTTCCTCGACATCATGCAGCGTTGCAGACACCTTCTCTACCCAACAATGCATGCAAACACTTATATTAGGGGTGCTGAAAGATTCAGAAGTATATAATGATTGCATTTCATTTACAAGCTTTTTCAACTCTTAACCATTAAATGTCACCGGGTGTTACTCGAAAATGAGATGACTTCAGCTGACCGAATTCAATGGTCAGATGCTGTTCACACAGAAAATAAGGTTTTTACAAAGCCCATATAGATAACATCCATACGGTTGAAATATACATTTTACATCTTGACATGGCACGAAGCCATGCATAAGATTTTGATTACAATAGCTAGAAACAAATAATAATAAGGCATAACTTTAATGACACTGTACAGCATAGTTTGAAGGATTGAAAAAATTACAATCATGTGTAGACATGATGGCCAAATATACTAGATAATACATAGAAGTGTATGTTGTATTCTTCTGTATTTTATTGTAATTGAAGCCTATTTTCAGCATATTTCTTGATCAAAGTATCCAACTTAAAGGATAAAGCAATTTCAAGGACTATTTTCTAATAATTGACTAAAATGGAAACCAACAACAACGAAATCTCCTTTTCTTGTCCTAAAAATAGATATAGGTAGAAGACCTGCACAAGGGAGCCAGTGTCAAGCTTTGCTGCAGCTACTATGTCAGTTTTGATTTCATCCTTCAACGAATATTTCCTGGTCAGAAATAGGAGCACAATTTTCAGTAGCAAACACACGAACAAATGGACAACACTTTCAAAGAGAAAATGACATTTATTTCGAATGAAAGCTCACAATGCTATTATCATCCATGTCAATGACTATCAGAACTGATTTTTATGCATACTTGCCAATTCGCTGATTGATCCACTGGAGCAATTTATCACCCGTGTTCACATTTTCAAGAGTGGTGGACTCCAAACCCAACTTGGCATTTATGGAACCCCCACCAAAGGCCAGCTTTTGTGGTGGTCCCCAATACAGGGTTGGGAACTCCTCAATTTGGAATCGCTCGCACAGGACTTTGTTAGACTGTTCAAAAAACACCAAAAAAATAACAACATTACTGAAGGTATGTGACCCTATTTTCTGGGCACTTCCAACGCCAGACATTTTATGGATCAAATTGGAAAATGTCTCATCCGATTAGTGCAATGATTAATCACACAAATTGTCAAATTTCACATCAGGGTTGACATGCAAAAGTCATAGGAGGTGACAGTGAAGATTCTCCTTCTCTTTAAGTGATGATCACATAGGCATAGAGTGGTTAAAAGATTTTTGAGCACATAGTCCAATCTCATCGTAACACATGCCTTTGAAGCATTTAAGCAAAAACAAGAGAGGCCAAAGAACAACCTAGAATAATACATTTCATGTCACACTTACCGCAATTTTACAATCCACCTTGGCAACAAAGACCTCGTCTCCATGAACCGCGTTTGGATGGTTAAATAGGCACGCAACTTGTTCATATTGGGGCTGAGGTAACATAATCAAATGTTTGATGTTGAGTCAGTATTGATACATGTCCTTCAGGGGTTTCATATCTTTTCAGTGCTACTACAACCTTTAGCTTACAATTCATTCAACATTGATTCAAGTCATTGGTGAACCACCCTATAATAAATTATAGAGAAGAGCAATAAATTACAATCACAACCCTATGTTTGGTAGTGAGTGATTCAGTGTTGTAAGTTCATGGGGTTGAAACAATGTGAAATTAGTCTTGATGATATCTGAATTTATTGTGATAATATGCAAATGCCCACCTTAAACTCTTCACACGATTCGCACCTGCACTCATAAGCAACAATAATTCGCAAAATAAGATTTACTTTCTTGAATGCAACCTACGGTTACTACAAAAAGAATATGATGCAACTCAAGATCACACATAAACCATCATTTTGACATCCTATTCAGACTGAACCCTTTGACATCCACATTCGGTTTTGATGACCGCTATAAAATGTTCGAAGATATTCAAAATGGCATTGATGACTGCACTCCTCCCTGAGTACCAAAAACATCCCCTCAAGATATTGTTCTTTGAAGGCAAGCTATGTTCACTACCACAGAATGTGATTGAACTCAGGACACGCATAAACCGCATCCGTAACACTTCAAATTTTCAAACTTAAACCCTTCGACATTCACATTCCGTGATGACCGCTCTAAAATGTTCGAGGGGCCCCAAAATGGCATCGATGAATGCACTCCTCTTTGAATGCCCACAAAATTCCAAATGGCATCGAAGAACCCAATTTTCCATGAGCACCAAAAAAATTCCCTCAAGATTCAATTCTTTGAACGCAAGCTATGTTTAATACCAAAGAATGTGATTAAACTCAAGACATACATGAATAGCGTCCTTAAACCATGATATATTCAAACTTTATTGATATGACATTCATATTCGGTGATGACCACTCTAATTTGAAGCTCTCCGAAATGGAGAATTGAGGGATGCAATTCTCTATGAAAACCCAGAAATAAAATTTAAAAAGTCAAGATTGAGAGAGTGTGAAACTGACCAAGATTGGAAAAACTCCACAAGCGCCCAGGGAGTATTGGTAGATACCAAACTTTGGTTGAAAAATAATTCATAAAGCTCAACGGTGCAATCTTCCGACATGCTTGTGACAGTTGGAATACGCCCAATGAATAGCAGAAGAAGACATGCACACATGCCCAAACGAACAAAAAAATCCCTTTTCTCGCCTGCCATCACAAAAACCCCACCAGAACCTACTACTACTTCAATTCTTCAATTCTTTGATTTTATTCGTCTTCTTCTATTTTCCCCAATCGGCATCTCATACTTTAGAGCAAGCTCAGTCCCGAGAACGTCGAACCGCATTCAAAGTGTTTTGTCTCCATCGTCGAAGTAGTTAGTCCCTTAAGCCTGGGGCTGCAATTACAGCAACAAATGGAGAGTTAAAAATTCACTTCACAGGTCTTCAAATTTTCAAAAGGCAGAAATGCAAACCTCAAACTGGATTAGTCTAAAATTCTGGTGGCTCCACGAAATGTAGCTACAAGAAACGAGAAAAATGAGAAACCCAAATGTGGGAGGTCAACTTCTATAAGTCTAAACCCATCCACATTCTCCCTTGTGCATCATATTGTAGTCTAAAAACGGGGAATTAGTAGTGTCCATTCAAAGTTCACAAATAACCTGGTTACCATAAAAATACACTACATTTTAACATGCTACGACCAATAGTAGCGCCTAACCTCAACAAACAAGCAAGCAAACATTCAACCCCAAACACAATCAATACCCAGAAATGGAAGCCAAAACCGGTTTAGTTTCTCTTGGGTACACATGAGCCATGAAATTCAGGTGGTTCCACAAAATGCTGCTACGAGAAACGAGAGAAACGAGAAACCCAAACTTGGGAGGACCTAATATCTTCTTTAAGCTTGCCATCCACATTCTTGCTTACGCTATCAAGCTAAAAACGGGGGATTAGCAACGCCCGTTCAGAGTTCGCATCCAATCTGATTACCATAAAAGTACACTACATTTTAGCCTGCCCCAACAAGCAAACGCAATCTTGATTCTAGCGGCACCAATTTGTTTCTGAAGGCCCGAATCTTGAGGTAAGGTTGGAAGAACTCAAGATTTTGGGCACCAACAAACAGGAAGGTTACAAATCTGTGCTTATGAAATCTAGGTCGTCTCCACACTTCAGAGCTTTTCAAAATTTCAAACTCAGAAATAAATGGAAACCCAATTAAACGGGTTTAGTATCTTTGATATTAACTTAGTCGCTCCTGGGCCATCAATTCAGGCCGCTCCCCAGTTGCTGCTACAAGAAAACTTGGGAAATGCAAACATGGGAAGTCAAGTGAAGCGGATTCCGGTTTCGGTGGATTTTTCAGAGGCAAAGCTCAGTGGGCTTCCGGGTAAACCCAAAAATAAGCTTCTCATCCACATTCTTCCTTCACATCTCACCTAAAACAATTGAATCTTGAATGAATCAAGAAAATTTGCGAATACACATGTGAGAAGTCAAGTGAAGCGGATCCCAGATTCTAACTCAGGTGAGCAATCCAATGGTGAAGCTCACTGGTTTATTGGGTGGCGCCAAAAACAAGCTTCCCATCCACATTCTTCTTCCCAATGCTCTAAATTCAAGGGATTGATTAGCAGCTTCAATTGCCATGATATCCACTTCATTTCAAACATGCTACGGACAAAAAAAACACTTCAATGTCGATTCCCCATAAAATTTCTGCTACAAGAAAATTTGCGAAATGCAAATGTGGGAAGTCAAGTGAAGTGGAACCCAGATTCTAACTCCGGTGGGTTTTTTCAGTGGTGAACCTCAATGGTTTCTGGGTATCGGTAAAATGCAAGCTTCTCATCTACTGCATTCTTCCTCCCAATGGTCTAAAAACAGGAGATTGAACAGCAAATTCAACTCCCATAAAATGACCTACATTTCCACATGCTAAGGAAACGAGGCACCGTACTTAGTAAAAACAATTTTACATCCAACCCAAAACACAAAACACTTGAATGTCGACTCTAAGAACACTAACTCTTTCTCAACACCGAATCTCGAGCCAGACCCACATCAGAGTCATTTCCACTTGGAACAACCTAAGATTTCGGGCACCAAGGAATCCCAGCTCCTAACTTAACTTAGGTGGTCTTAAAATGGGGGATTAGCACCTCCACATTTTAGACACCACCTTACCTTTTAAAAAAACACGAGCACACATCCAACCAACCCTTCAAAACACTTAATGAATCTCGATTCAGCTGACTGCGGGCACATGCTTGTGAACACCAAAGAATCTTTGCGCAGACAGACAGACCCACATCAAAGTTCTAATCGTCTCCTCTTGTGGAAGTGCAACTGGAGATTTGGACTGTCAGTCTGGCGGGTCAAGATCCGGAGAAAGAGGGTGGCTACCAGAACTTATTGGAACCCAATGCAGCAGGCTACTAGCTGAATGATTGATGTACTTAATAATTAGCCCCCAAAAGGAAAATATAATCGATTACAGTCACATACATGATCATGCTAGCCAGGTACATGAGATTATTCCTTTCATCATAATGACTACTTCCTCTTTGTGTTGAGGACAAAAGATCGATCGTCCCACGGGAGAATGATTCCTTGAAGGAGTGGCTGAGTTGTCTTCGCCATGTGAAGTTTATAACAAGGAAGCTCTGATACATAGGTTAAGGTGGATGGGTCTTAAATGGTTAGTTTTTCCGACTCGCCCACTTCTCCTATAATATGACACACTCCATTAGTACGAGATGGTTAGCGGTGAATCCATATCGCAGCCATAGCCGCTTTCCTCATAGTTTTTGGAGCTCATATGAATGTCCTTTTTCATTATCAAAGTGAAGATTCTCAAGCTCACTAAATGATCATATAAGTCTCCCCCAATTATGTTGACTTTGAATGATTCTCGTAATTCAAGGATGTAACTTAGTCCATTTCCTTCGGTCTATGCTCTTGGAACCACTCTGAACAACAAACCACTGAAATGTAGGTGTCCAATTAAGAACAGTAACCGAATTAGGCAGGTGGTATGTTTTATGTTTTATAATGAGGTTAGTTTAGTCAGTAAAATGGTACAGACTGGGTCTTCATTTGCATTATAATTGTTCAATTATTGGTGTGTGAGTTAGTAGTCAGTAGGTCGCAGGTAGTAGGCCTTATAGCCTATTTCTCGATACTATGAAAGATCTCAATATTTTTACGTTTTTGAATGTCGGTGCACTACCTAAGTTAGTGGATGCCACACTGAAATTTTATATCTACTAGAAGGAACATATTGTATGTCTGATTTGGTGTGGCATTGAATTTGATGTGCTATTTTTTAGTTGTCTTGAAACTACTAGGAAATTCTAGTTAGTGTCCCAACTCCCACTTACGTTAATTAGCGAGTCCTAACATGGAGGCAAAGTCCCACCTTTTGAGCTTCAAAAAACTATTAAAGTGTGATTAATTATCGTCTAAAATCAGATTTTGATTAAATTATGCATAAATATTCGCAAAACTTGTGTTGAAATTTGGTTTAGCTTTTTGCTCGACCCAACTCTCAGCACAAGTCCCAAGCCTCACCTCCAAAAAGTGTTGCCACGTAGACATCCATGTCATACTTGGGCCTTGGGACCCTTGGGAAGTGGTAAGTCCCAATTTCCATCCTCTCAATTGCTAAGATTGTATGGATGTTACTTGGGACTTAGGACTTGGAATCACACTTGTGAATGGGGTCACGTCCTAATGACCGCCCATGTCAAATGGGAGGTGTATTCTAGGACCAAGTTTTTTAGTAGTGTGAAGAAACATGTGTGTTTCCCAACCCATTTTTCTACTTGACCCAATGATTCCAATATCGCTTATTTGTGGTGATGACGAATGGCATGAAACAAACTAAGTTAGCATACTAGATAACCAACAGGAGGAGACTGCAAGACAAGCTAGTTATTTGTTGTAGCATTGACCATCTCAAATCTCATTCGTGTGTCATGTCCTTATTGGACACAAGCACACCAATTATACACAATAGCATGCTAGCCTCACAATATGGTCATTGTTACATTCAATATTGTACAAATCTCGCCCCACATAAATAAAATAAAATAAAAACAACGTATGGGTTTCTTTTACCCTGACGTGAATGGGAGCCCATTCCTCTTTACCGTGGTCTTGTTTGACCAAGCGATCTCTCCCTACAACACACTATAGTAAGGTATCTCATGCTACTACCTTGTTGCTCTTGTGACTCTATAGAATACATGAGGACTCCTTACCACAATTCCATAGTAGGCTCCTCGCGTACAATATCTAGTCCATAATCGATCAACTCAAGAACAATACTAGGGTATATTACAATATGACGCCTCCATGGATGTGGAAAACACAACAAGCTTTGATAACACTTATACTCTTGAATGAGCAATTGGTTACATTTAGTATTGATTAAACTTTGTCTCCTACAATAAAGTGTTAAATTCACAAAGTTACAAGGATGATCACGCGGTCTTACCACTACACTTTTCATTAGCTTTAGTTTGACCCACACTGTTCATCATCAACCCCTATAAATGATCCTGCAATCATTGGATGGTATAGAAGGTGGGCATGGCACACTTGCTCCTACATAACAAGTTATGATGGTTGCTCTAATCAACACAACATATCAATTTTAATGCCACACTAAGTTAGATATAGAATAAAATTCTCTTTCACAAGATGATTTTATGATCTACATCTATGATAGATTTGAATTCCGCAATTCTAGATTTCATAACCATCTAATTAGTAGTAATTAGTAGGTGCAAGATAACCAGTGGGAAGACGACGTAATTCATGTCGTGAGTTGTGTGGATGTGTTCCAATGACAGAGTGCTAAGACATCACATGGATCTTTATTTTAGGTATTCAAGTAACTTACAATACCACATTAAATCTTATTAAAAGAAATTTAATAGCTTGGACTTGTTCCACACAGGGACCACCAAAGTAGAGCCAGTGGAAAATCGACCAGAAAATTTCAACCAACCATATGAAAATGTATGGGCTCGGCTTGGAAGAGATAGGTGCAAGACGACATCTTCACACCCATTCAAGGTGTTCACCTTTGAAAGAAGGGTGTGGTCTTCAAGGTCCCAGCTCTCTATTTCTGATACATGCTTTGAAATTACATGTAGAGTCAGACCAACTTGAAGATGAAGCAAAACCGTAATTCGGGCTGGTGGCAACATTTGAGTCATCTCTTCTTCTTGAATGGCATCAATAGTTTCCAGAATCAAGCAGTACTACATCACAGAAGTGTGAGAATGAACTCGTGGAGTTTTCATGTTTTGATGAAACCATGAGGACATACAATTTTGGGGAACAAAATGCACGGATCTTGGAGATAGATTCAGATGTACACAACAAACAATCCTGATGTGCAGATCTAATGAGAACCAGAATGAGACTCAATATCTCGTGTTTCAAAAACTCCTCGTATGGTACAAACTTGAACAAGCAGGTGTCAAGTTGGATGAATCAGATCAATTTATCATGTCTCTACAAAATGCAAACCTTTGTTACACGGTGAGTCAAAATCAAGCGTTGAAAGACTTCAACACGGTCTTCAGCAGTTGCTGCGAAGAGGCCCACTGTTGGTCATTTGCACTCACCACAAACAGAAGCACCACATTGCCCTTTGCGGTTGCAGCTGCCAAGTTGTGTGTGCCTGTCAACGCGAATGGTGTCTCCAGTGTATACCTGTAATACTGCACCCAAGTTGCCCCAAGTGTAACAAAAACCTTGTTAGCATGAGGGTTAACAATGCCACCAGATTGTACAAATTCAACTCTTATAGCTTAACTTGTTTCCTTGAGTACGAGGGTCGCCCTAAATCCCCTCGTCAACATGCAGATACTAGAGAACTTCAAGGCCAAGGCTTGGGGAGAAAGTTGAGGAGACAACCACTTTAACACCACAATCCAAAGCCAACAAAGATGATAATCACATGGAGAAAGCAAAAACTTATTTTTTTATGCACTTACAGTTTGATTGCCTTTTTTGTCAACAGAAGTCTCCAACACCTCATCAGGATCATAGCTGTTGCCGGTTACGAATGGGCCTAGTGCAGAAATGATCTTCTCGGGATTGCCAATCTCCTCGATGGTGGCATTAGGTTTATTGGAGAGCCGAACCATAGGGGATGCCACCACTTGCAGAGTGCCTTGTTTGGAATTCTCAAATTTCACTTCTACCCACGGCTCAGCGCACTTAGGCTGACAGTAGTTGCCAGAGAGGATGTTTGCTATTCTTACTTGCTTCCATGTCGGTGGCAGTATGAATTCATAGGGTTGCACATTTCCTGTCAAAAGTATTCACACATCAGGAAAAATAAAAAATAAAAAACTGATAAAGTGATTCATACCATTACCTGCAAATTTATGTCACTTGAAATTCACAAAGGTATGAGGGTGTTATTCGGTTAATTTTCTTAAACAAGCACCCATCTGATTGGTGTGTGGTTTGGTAAGGATCAAAGAACAAACACCATCAAGACACATGTTTATGAGAGATTGGACTACATCTTTGAGTTTTTATTAACTACTCCACACTCAATAGTGAACACAATTGGGAAGACCTATGTATGCACTTCAGATGACCATAACTAAATGAGGGGGGTCCCTTTTTTTCTGATGCTTCATCGTAGATTTGCTAATGCAACAAATATTTCGTTGTGTAAATATAATCGGTAGACTTTGAAGAACATGAAAAACAAACCGAATAACACCCACATACATTTATCCTCATAAAAAATCAACTTGAGTTTGATTGGATAAGAGCTACTGATATGTGTGTGCTTATGGAGTCAAATGCTCTCTACAAATGGGAAGGAAAATGAGCTTTCTGTGCAACTGACACCAGACTATATGAGTGTTTTGCATAGAGTGACATAATTCCAGAGGTAGAAGAGATAACAAAACAATTACTTCAATCCTCCACCTCCATCACAGAGCGAACGTGTAAGGTACAAGCGCCTCTAACAAACATTTTGAGCACTTGAGACCCTTAACCTGTTCAAACTATTCGCAGAATTTTTCACTAATCAATAAATCTGTAAGGAGGTCAATGCACTTGAGCTCATGGCATTCCTATAACGTGTGATTCTAATGTAATTTATCAAATGTCAAGGTTACTTAGCAATCTGAAGTAGTTACAGATGGCTCCCAATGTGGGTGTTAAGTGTCCACTTTTTGTCTCTCAACCAATGCAACTCTTATTTTTTATCTGTAAAAATATATCGTTAGTATTCGTTTTGAAGTATGTGGTTTCTCACTTTAAGGCAAGAAATAGGTGTCGGAATTGGGCGCTTCCACCTAAACTCGTGCAGAAATACTTCAATCCTCAAAATCCTCTCTACAGATGGGAAGGATGATGAGCATTTTGTGCAACTGACACCAAATTATGCGAGCGTTTTCCATAGAGTGACATAATTCAAGTGGTAGAAGAGTTAAGAAGAAAGCAACTTCAAGAATACATGTGCATTTATGTTGATTGATCGACATGATTTCCGGCGTGGTTGCATTCTTTAGCTCAGCTCAAGGAAAGCTCAATTCACACCCTCGTGACCATTACCCCCCCCCCCCCCCCTCATTAAAATATAAAATTGCGAAAAAATCCAGCGACTTCTCAAGCATGCATTCTGCAGCTCAATTTACAGTCTCGTGACCGACCATTACTCCCCTCATTATACTGTAAATTGCAAGTTGTTCCGGCAAATTCTCCACCATGCAATCTTCAGCTCAATTCACATACTCGTTATCAACCATTAACCCCCTCATTGTTCTCTAAATTGCAGCAAAATGTTTCAGCGAATTCTAAAGCATCTCAGTGGTGCAGTGAACCAACTACTTGGGACTCATTCTCCCTACTCGCTTCATGCAAGCATCCACATGTTGATTCAATGTGGGTTCAAGTTCACCTCCAATTGGCGCTTCCTTTCCGTGATTCACATAATTAAACAGGAGACTGTGGTTTTTTCGCACTTCTAGTGCCCCAATTCATAAAACCCCATTTCACATTGGGACGCGGTTGCATTCTTCAGTTCGATTTCACAGCAGATGATCATTGCCCCAACCCCGTGAAATCAAACTTGCCCACCTAATGCTATGATTGCAGAATAAATCAGCGAATTCCGGAGATGATTTGAATTCCCCCAAGTGTCTGGCAGGCTCAGAATGAATTGGGTACCCCACGAGTGTATGTGCATTTATGCTAATGGGTCGAAATTTATGATTTCACATTTATGGGGCAGTTGCAATCTTCAGCTCAAATTCACATCCCCGTCACCGACCATTAACCCCGTAATTATAATATGAATTTGCAAATTGGTTTAGCGGATTCTCAAGCATACATTCTTCAGCTCAATTCCACATCTTTGTGGCCGACCATTACCCCCCTCCTTATCCTATGAATTGCAAAATGTTTCAGCGAATTCCGGGGTCCCTATATTCTTCTTATAAATCCCGCAAATAAATTTATTAGGGTTACCGCTCACCAGCTCGAAGAGCAGGAGTGTCCTTCGGGGAAGCCTTGAATTGCACGAAGTCCGGATTTTCTTTCGAAGGAGGCAAAAACGCACCGACTTCCACCTGCGTGTAGGCCTCCGCCTGCCCCACTCTTCCCATCAGCAATCCCCCCATCCCAGCCATCGCCGCTGCCCCAAGGACCTCCCTCCTGCCCACCTCTCTCGCCGCATCCTCCACATCTCCCTGGCGCTCACCACTACTGCTCCTCACTGCCACCAACCGCCCGCATTGCTCTTCCTCGCCATTGCCAAGATTGGATCTCGGAAAGCATGAGACTCTGGCGCTGGTAGGGGGAAGCTTGCGAGAAAGAAGAGGCTCCTGGACTCGAAGGGCATGCGGGGGCGAAGAGGCCCATACATTCGTGGTCGCCATCGCCACAATTTCTGATGCGAGATTGCAATGCGAAGCGAGTGCGCGGAAGCATGTTATCCACTTCGGAGGGAGAGAGCAGGAGTGGGGGTCCCACCTAAGATTTGTCTCCAACTGTGCCACGTGGCGTAAACTTTACATTGGAGAGTTTGAAATAAGGTATGTGGGTGTTATTTGGTTCGTTTTTCATGTTCTCCAACTTGTACCAAATAGATTTAAACAACAAAACTCGTGTTGCATTCCAAATCTATGATGTAACATTTGCAAAACTAGATTGAAGATCAGACTTCCCTCTTGAAGTTATAGTTGTCAAAAGAGCATATTTGTTTAAGGAGGCTTCTTTCGGTGCCCTCTTGGTAACATGCGTTAGATTTGGTGTAATGTATGCATTGCAACACCAACCCGCCCGGTATTCCTTTACCAATATTCTCACCATTGTTGTCCTTTTGTGGTTGGCAAGTCCTCATGGGTGGCGTTTGGATAGAGGTTTGTGTTTTGGCTAGTGGGTGTTGATGTCTGCAGATGGGGGTTACCAAAAAGTGTGATGGTGATTGGTTCCAATTACTCTAGGTTTCTCTTCATTTTATGTGGGGTTTGTATGGGGTGCCATATATTCGGCTAATATGCAGTGTTGTTCGATTGGTATGGGGTGTCGTTTGGTTATTATGCGATGTTGCTCGGTTGGTATGAAGTGCCCTCCGTTGTGCTCGGGTTGTAGTCCAGTAACGCACAAACACCAAACCCTCCCCAAATTCCACAACCAAGCAAACCGAATTGCCCACAACCAATAGGATGGCATATCCAAAAACCCATATTTTAACATGAATGCACACATACACTAGTGGGAGCAAATTCATATCATTGGCAACCTCAACACATCCCATGTGAGCTTCATGGATGAACCAAAGATCCCTACACACCAACAACCTAAACCTCACCATTGGCAAACCCACCCAACCCAAATATTGCCATTGGCTAGCCACCCTCCCAACCCACAACCAACAAAACACAAACACCCAACCTTCCCCCAAACCCACAACTAATAAGACTGAACTGCCCACAACCAAAAGGATGGCACATCCAAAAAACCAAACTTTATCCTAAATGCATACATTGGTGGGAGCAAATTCGTATCATTGGCAGCCTCGACACATCCCATGTGAGATTCATGGACGAACCAAAGATCCATGCACACTAGCAACCTAAACTCAAACCTAAACCTAAACACAAAGAGTATGTGTGATGGTGGACAACACACGAAAGCAAGGGTATTCATGTGAGGTTGGGGTGAAGGGATACTCTATGGGGGTACGGTGGACCAGAAGGGTTTACATCCATACTTGCAGTGAACACATAAACCAAAAATTCTATGAAATCCTACATCCAACTTGATTAAGACTAGCATGATCATTCTTACAATCATGCAAACCAAAATGCAAGTGGTACAAAAATGTGTAAAATCCATCCTCCATGATTGGATGCCCATGCAACCTTGGATATGACACCCCAAAACATCAAACCATTGCAACCATAGGGTGAATGCAAGTTGGAACCACAAAGAATGGAGATATGAAGAGCATGTTGTTGGTGCAGAGGCCACTGTGCTTGATTACTAAATTGTGCAAAAAGAACTCACAATCATATAATGACATGATCATGATTCACCAAATCCATAAATGTATGTGGCTTGCATGTACTTTGCAGCAACTAAAAGTTGTTAACTTGTGGGCACAACAATCAAAAACATGAGTGTTGAAGGTATTCCGACCATGGCACAACATAAGATGCCACCCTTCGCCACCCGAGGAAAAACAGCATCCACCAAACGGTCTGCAAAGTTCTAAAAAATAGAGTCGTTGAGGGTGACAACCATACCCTCGTACGGTGCGTGTCAACCCACATAGGACAACCACCAAGACTATTACAACATGCGACCAAGAAAATGCAACCAATAGGTCACCCTCCACCCAATAAGCTCACTGAACAACCAAAACCTAGGTCCCACCTGAAATGGATTTCAATCACCACCATACCAACATGAATGGCAGTCAAAACGGCGGTTCTAGTCAAAACGGCAATGGACATGGCCGCTACCAGCACCATGGCACGTGGTTCATTTGGACAAGTTTTCCTCTAGTGGTAGGGGGTCAATTAAGAAAACAAGCCATTTAAGACCCATGTACCTTATGACACACCTTACCTTAAGTACTTATGCTTAAGTATGTTTCAATTTTCAAGTATTAAATATGCCTTGCCAAGTCATTCACATTTTTGGTCCATAACCAATTTTGTCCCCGAATGAAATAAAATTGGTTCTATAGTCTAGGAAGCCAAACGGCTAATGGGGCTAAAAGTACATCAAGGTGGTTTCAAACTGGCTAATTTGGTAGAGTTGCGGAGTGCAACTTCCTTTGTAAGGTAGAGGCTAATGTCCACTTGATGGTCCAATTAAAAAGGAAGGCTTGAGGCTCCTTAAGACTATATTTTCAAATAGTGATGGAAACCTATCTCTAATAGGGTTTTATATTAAGGGACATTCCAACACAAAGTGTGCCTCATTTTCAACTACATAATAAGAGCGAAAATGATATAATCTATTATCTCTAGGGATAGAAATTGTCGACCATTGTCTAGTTTCAATCATAAGAATTTTGTGATTCGAGATGCACATGAATGTTTTGTGGAGTGTACATCTTTAGTTATTTCATTCATCAGCTTGGCATGTATCCATTATCTAGATTAGTTCTACACAAATCTTCACTTCCTCCCGGACACTCCATTGTTGCCAACCACCCACATTGCTCCTCTTCGACATTGTGAAGAATGGCTATAGGAAAGCACGAGAATACATTATTACTCCTTTGAAGGATTCACAAAAGTGCAAACTCAATTTCATAATTTTACAACTAATTTAACAATAGGCTCTACCAATTTCATTGAAATCATGAACCAAGTTCACTATATAGATGACAAATTTACCTTGAACATTCAACCAATTTCACTACATGTCCTAAGCAATTTCATGATTTGATACCCATATTCACAACTTCACAACATTAATTTCATGAATTATATAACTTTATTTCACAAACAACAATACATCATGCATGGGATTCTCCTAATCGCTCCCCACGACTAGCTCTACCAAAAATTTGAATGACCTCTCTTGTCCAAACTTAGACCATGTATGCAATGATTGCTTGTACAGTAATCAAAGACCACAAAACAACCAACACTCTTGCTTCCAGCTTGGAGGTATTGTAACCCGGTGGGAGGACTCTTCATTGGATACCTATATGATGTGCATGGGTTTAGGGTGTGCGATTGTGGGTCACTATGAACTTAAACCCCCTATATACAGGCACTTTATGGAGAGAGAAAAATGGTATACATACTAATAGCAAGCTAGAAAACGGATTCATATATTTAGATTAAGCTTTTCAATTGAATGTGATCATAACATAATTAACATCCATAACAATGTTATGTGGGACTGCCAATATTCTTCATAATATTCCCCACATTCAATATGGATGTGGGGAATATTTCGCTATCAGTTCCACATAACATTGTTATGGATCTGAATAATGTTATGATAAATGCCTCCACTACATATACAAAATATAAACTATGACTCAAATAAGCCCTTATTACATATAGAATCCATTTTAGCTTTCCAATGAGAAAGTCGTTAGACAAACTTTCATCCATAGCATGTGACTTAACAATCACACCAAACAAACAAATAACAGAGGACTATAACTTAGCCACAATCCGAAGAGCAAACTCAAGGGAGCCTAGGTTGTCCAAGAGCCTCCAATTTGTAAAACTTAGAACCCAAATGCAAAACCCTAACAAAAATGGACAAGGTAGTCATTAAGGACTATTACCGTGTGACAACAATGGATGAAAATGTCAATTGGATGAAACAAAACAAACACATCTCTTGTCAAATGTTCCTCTAAACCTTAGGGCCCCCTTTTATACACCTTTACTTCAAAATTCGTAATACCCTTTTTAATTGTACACATTGGGGCGTGGGGGGTGGGGGCTCTCCTTTAAGTATTACTCTGTACATCAATGCCTCAAATAATACCCCTTCTTACACTCACATTAGTTCAAGTATGGTATGAAGAGTGCAAATTAATATATGAAATTGGTTTGGAAAATCCATGAAGTTGCTAGAGGTAAAAGTCCACTTTCATGAAATTGAGGTGTGCCACATGTAAAGTATGTTTAGAAGAATCGTGAATTGGTTGGTAAAACGCTTCATCGGTACAACACTCTAGTAGCATTGGTTGGAAGGTTCGTGAACTAGCTTGGAACCTTTGTGAAATCAAGTTTGCATTTATGTGAAATCATCTTACCAAATGACCATTAGATCAGTACTTCACACCATTAGATGTGGTCCATACCCTAAGTTAGTGAAGTTTGTGTTAGGAAGCAAGGGGGATTGCACATCCTAGTTTGGTTATAGTAAGTCACTGCTCAAATTAGTAATATTGTCCCCCCATTGCCCAATTCATAGGATTAGCTAACATACAAGGTAACTAACCTATATGAAAGGTAACAAATCTCACGGCCACACCACCAAGTTAAAGTAGAGTTTAAAATTAAAGTTATCAAACTAGAAGTTAGCTAATGCATGGGGCCTTGGTTTTGTGAAAAAAACTTGACCCATCCAGTTCCTAATGCCAAGTAACTTGCACAAATGAGAATCCCGAGGTTTTTCCTTGAATGCCCACCCTTTCAATTTCCCCAACTCTTCTATGTTTTGCTATGAGGTGGACCAAGCTGTTTTTTACATTGTCCTAAATTACCATCTTAAATTAGTGAAATAATATTCAATGTTAACGTGTCTTGAACATATATTTAATGTCTAAATGCATAAACAAGTATGAATATTTGTTTATCACTACGACGTTTTAATTTATTTTACTCATCATGAGACATAAATGGCATGGACCAACAAAATTTAATGTATCATAATTAATGGCATGCTCAAAAGTTGGGCAAGTTGAGCAAAACTTACATTGGTCGACCTTACATTATCTCTCAAATTGATCAACCTTTGGTTAGTGATATTCATCATGTGCAAGTTTACAATTATCGAGCTAGCATATGAGTTGGTTGCTTTCAGTGACTCGTATTGACATTCTCTAACTCCTATCTAAGTTGTGCAGCCATGATTCTTTAGCTATAATTTTGATTAGCTAACCTTCACTAACTCATAAGGTAGCTAATTCTCTTAGCTAGGTGGTGCTACTCGGCCTCTATCTCTTGCATTGCAAAATGCAGTGATTACGCCTCATACCGTATCTCTCTAGCAGCTTGGGTAGAAAAATAATTGATTTGAAAGGATCCTAAATTTTTGGGAAATTAATTTCGTCGAGTGTCAAAAAAAAATTAAATCAAAGAGTGCCTAAAATCAGAATAATGCAAGTGACATTCACTAGAATTGAATAAAGTAGCATCAAATCAAAGCAACATTTGTTGCCAAGCAAAACCTTTACATATGTACAAGTAAAAAGACAAACTGTAAGGTAGGGAATGTTGGTTAAGGGAAGTGTGTAGGTTAATCATAGTCGCCACAAATGAAAATAGATAAACCATCCATGAATTAGAAAAACGACTTGGATGAATGTCTAACTTAATTTAATGTTTTTTTAATATGCCCAATTTTAGAATACTATATTAAGGGTTGCATGGCTTACTTTTGCACTTTAATTAATCATTAGGCAGAAAGGTGCCCAAGCTGCTAGAGAGCTACAATAATTCAATCTTATTCCATTTCTACTCTCCAATGCCATGCATGTCTCCCGTGTCTCTCCCTTACCACCTAATTAAGCATTGAGGAAATTATGCAATATACACTCTTCAAAATCATGTTGTTTAAAAAAATAAAGTAGATTACTGTCATCCAAATTCAATATTGGAAATCAACTAAGAAGTGGGCGTTGCAAAGAAACTTAAAATCACGCTAGTTAGTATCGTAAATCTTAACTAAGGCAATTGACACTTCCATAAAGAAAACATCTTTTAGAAAACTCGTATCTTGACGAATATGACAAAAATTCACGAGATATGCAACGATGTGATGGGTCCATGTAAAGTAGACATGTCTTGAGTGGTAAATGTTTCATGAAATACAACTCCGATGCACAAACTCTAACATATGACAAAGTCAACTTTGACTGAGTTGATACATCACCTCACCACATTCATGAGCCATAACCTCTACATTTCCAAATATAGTCCAAATTTGTCCTCCAATTATTTCATTTTTACACCTATTATTGCATTTCGTTTGTCATTAGTATCTATTACTTAAATTGTCGAGAAGAAGTCTATGGGCGATGAAAGCAACTTTTGGCTTCTGGTGAGGCCACGTTGACTGTGCTTTCTCGACTGTCGGATTTGACCGATGTAACCCTCCTCCCCTGATCTCCTCCGTCCACTGCTTCAACATTTACATGGAGTGGTTGTGTCTGCTAGGGTCAAATACTACACTAAAAAGGATATTTAGTGTTTGATTATACTTAATGTTGTTACCACCCTACCATGCTCACCACTAGTTTTCAATTCCTTGACAATTAGTGTTAGACATAAATGTGCCGCTGCCTTCTTTATTGTCACCTTCATTCCTATGAAGCGTGGATTTCACATGACTTGTGATTTTAGGGTTGGCGTCCCACCCTCTTGTTCGTTGATCTCCCTCCTTTCATCATTATTATTATTTTTGTTTTGTTTTTTTCATATCCTTACTAACATTGAATTCAAACATGTGACTTCCACATATTACCATAGTTGATATTTAGTGTTTGAGTTTACATTTAATGTTATGTACTTTCATAGGGTTATTGACATTTGGTGTGTGCGTTTGTATTAGTGTACCAAATACTAAATATCCTTTTTAGTGTAGTTGTTGGTATTGGCCTTTTAAAATTAGGTTAAAGGGGGGTTAAAGACTTGCTGTGTTTAGGGGTTAATATTTACTTATATCTAAATAATATTATATCCAATAAGATAGCATCTTCATGAAGCTACCTTCGTAAGTGGTCCATTAGTGGGGTACATAGTAAAATGTGTAGTGATGTATAATAGCACGGCTAGACACTCACCTCTTTGAGTTTAAACCCGTTACTTTTACCAAGGGAAAGGATATCTACACTACACTAAATATGATATTTAGTGTCACAAATTCTAATTGTCTTGCTAAATACAAATTGTAAACCGTGGTATAGTGTCACCAACAGTAATTTTAACCCAACATTATTTGTCATTCCTTGTAAATAGTTTTGGGGATTATATATTTACAATGTTGCAATTGTTGTCACTTACCAAGTGATTTTTCATCCAACACTCAATCATCCGGGACAATATTTCATCACAAGTTGCTGACAAGAGAAGGTAGGGTTGTGACCAATGGATGAACTCATCCATCACCATGACAATACTTGTTCATTATTCATAAGAAGTGTCATCCGAAAAGTTCTCATAGTGACATTAAATACCATACGACACTAAATATGATTTTAGTGTAGTCATCGTAATAAGCGAGGGAGGGGGAATAGTGTGGATGGGAAATTAGTGAATGCAATCCTAAATTTTTTTACACTATGAGATTAGTGCCGTCAAAAGACCCAGGAAGCATTGTTCACCTCAACACTATTAACTAAAGATACTATTCATAGCGATATTGTTCATTGAAAGGACCGATACAATTCATCCTATCACTACTCACTAACAAGCATGTGTTCGCATATTTTACTATCACTCTGCAAGCACCTTTGAGCACACACTTATTTTCTTGAAGTGTATGGTAAATGAGCGTGTGTTCATGAATTTAATATCACTCGATAAAAAAAAAACTACAACCCTCACTAGTTTTGGGACTTGGCAAAATAGTGCATGTTTTGGGAATTCATTCCACATGCACTAATTGGGATAGTTAGTGTGTTAAAACCCCCGCTCTCTTATGCCAATGTCAATCCATATCAAGTGGGCACCTATACTCCAAGTTGGGGTCATTGATGTTGTTTCCAAGTTCAAACCATCTTAAGAAATAACTATATGTGCTATTATATAATGGATTGCATTTTTGCCTTCAATAGTAATGTTTAGGGTCCCATCTCAAACAAGTGGGCATCTAGCCCTAGCCATATATGATGTTCCCATGTTTGTTTGTAAGTCCTATATACATACATCACTATCTATTCCCATCAATGTCCATTTTGGATCATGTACCATGGTTGAAATATGATCTCGACATATAATGATTCAAACTCAAATGCGCACATTCATGTATTGATGCAAGTTGGTTCTCATATCGGAAAAGATGCATAGAAAACAAATTGTTGTGAATAAATGAATCAACAATATTGTTAAAGAACATGGTACAACATTGTTATACCGATCAAACCAATGAAACTTAGTAAGTATCACTAGATGGCACGATTTTTGTATACATGAGCCATTATTTGATATTGGCTTATTTAAACCTATCTACAAACGTTGTTGTATGTTACACGTACTCAAATAACATTTAAAACAACAATAGCTTTAAGTACATGTATCATACGGATATAAAAAATGTAACATCCACATTATATATACCGACCGGTATAAATAAAGATTGGACTTGGTTCATTGCTTGTTTTTTCAGCTGTTACATTTACTTTATATTTAAAAGTGAATCCTTGATCTACTTTTGTGTAATATTTGATTCTAGGTCTTTTAGGCAACTCAATTGCTTTTAATTATTCGTGTCATTGTTAATGTTTGGTTGAAAGTGTACTCAACATCGAATGTTTAAAATTTACACACTTCTACAAATTGTTTAAAATTGAATGTTTTGCAAATTATTGCGAACCGCATATTCACCCACCTATCCATTCATACATGCCCATACATTTGCCATTGTTGCATGGACCAAGCCAACAAAATGGTAAAAGATGGTGCATTGATAAGATAAATACATAGTATTATGTAGATCCATAACAATATTTCATGGAATATTCCTCATATTCATACTGGATGTGGGGAATATATGAAAATATTATGTGGAATATTGTCAGTCCCGCATAATGTTGTTATGGATATGAATAATGTTATGTGATCACACTACAATGTATTAAACCCGATTACACTTCGTGTTACTTTCCATATGTCATCTGCTTATAGTTCATACTCACAACAATGTTTTTTTTCTTGTTTTTTCTTCATCGGCTCTTGGCCCATGCATTGGCTAGCTACTTTCCTTGTACAAGTGTGTGATGTAAGCTCAAGCCAAGCAATACACAAGTAATGATGCATATACATTTGCCACTCTCATACTTATTGTAACTTACTATGGTAACGTCATGTGGTTATTAAAATTCATACAGAGTAGTGGGTAAAGTGTATTGAAACATAAACAAGAATTTGATTCCCAACATATCATAGTAATGGGAATATTTATACAATGCCCAAAGGTATATATTTTGCAATGGCATATACATATGCAAGTATCCAATGGATATTACCATTGACATTTGAAGGTTCTTGAACCTTGAGGTAAACAAATCTTATGGTTATGGTTCTTATTAGGACACCTATATTTGAGTGGTATGTGGTTAGGTGTGCCTCCAAGAATGGATGTCAAAAATGAATGTGTTAAAAGAGATTGAACTATGTGGTCAAAATATGATAACCAATTCTAGGCTTTATATATAGTCAACATGATTAGGGAGGAAAGGGGACCTATACGATCGTTTAACAAGCACATGAATATTCTAAATAAGATATTTATAGGAGTTCCAAAGATGACAAGGAAAGCGACAACAACCTCAACTTGGATATGCTAACTACCTCGTACGAATTGTGTGTTTCATATCCTATGAGAAATAGTCAAGTTGGAAAAAAGTAACCATTTAAGGGTTGTCTACCTTATGACTTGGGGCCGACTTAGACTACAGTGAAAAAGTACACCGGTCAAGAATTTTAGGGGAATGAAATGGGATTTTCTCTGGCCGGGGTTTACACTACATCCAATACTTTCTTCGGTGGGAAACCTCAAGCATGAAAAAAAAAACGACATGGTTGCCAACATGGCAACACTTTTAGCTAGGGAGTTTTCTAGAGGTCAAGTTTTTTGGATAACCCCAAACCCTCTGATGAGAGACTTGACCTTCAGAGAACTCCAACTTGAGGCATTTTAAAAATTGTTTTTCCCATCTTGTCCACCATAGCAACCATTTGGCTTAAACAACCTAGTCTTGGGCCGAACTTTTCGGACCGACTTGTGCACTTTTCTTGATACCATGGTGAACACATTGGCAACTTACATAGATACCCTGTACCTATACTTATGCAAATTCCCGGTTGGGACTAGATACCCGCCGGGTATTGGTAACTTCGTCGACAAGTTTCAAGATACTGTACTCCTCTGGTGACGGCTACTAAACAAGAGCCGTCTGAACTCAAAGCGCCTATGTGGTGTACGGATTAGGGTTGACTAAGCGCCACATACTCACTGCCTAATCGCACCCGTCGATGCCCCACAATCCAACGGCCACGAATTGCCGATTTTGAATTGCAACTCTCGTAGGCTGGCACTCCGGGATGTGGGCACATCGTAGTGGCGTACTTTCCACGTATTTCATCCAGGAATCTGAAACCGTCGATGCAGAAGGGATCCAAGGGCCCAGGTGTCGTCTCTCTCCTTTTTCCCCTCTCGAGACTCTGGCCTTTCACCTCCCTAGCTTGCTGTTTCCCAAAGTATATAATCCGACTCTAGAGTTCTTTGTTTTTCACTCTCGATCTTCGCTCTCTCTTGCGCTCGCTTTCGAATTCTTCCCGCCTTTGCTCGCTGTAGTTCGTCTGCCGCAGGTGTGTTTTTGCGTTTCTGTCTTCCTTTTCTCTTTGGTTTGGTTTTGTTGGGCTTTTAGGTCCTTGCTTTTTGTAGATGAGGGTTTCAAACTTCAAACCCTGGCTAGGGTCTCTTGCCGCTTTGGGTGCGCTGAGTTTGTTGACGATTTGGAGCGACGGTTTGGGTTTTTGTGTTAAGGTCGTTGGATAGTATAACGGTGTTGCAGAGGTTTTGTTGGTATTGTGAGGTTTGGAACTTTCCATCAAACCCTCGTTGAAGTACTGCGCACGAGAGAGTGTTTATTTCACATTATTTGTTGCACTTTAGGCTATATTGTATTGCTAGCACAACTTCAAATCTGTCTAGGGTATCTTGTGTGCTTGCTTGAGCCACGGTCCTGAGTTAGGAGGAGAGACGTTCTGGGTTTCGTGTTAAGGTCGTTGGATAGCGCTAGGTTTGCGAGCCTGAGAGCTTTTGTAATGTTTTATTTGAAGCATTTGTTGAAACCCCTGGTAGAGTGGTGCGCACTAGGAGTTTGTGCGTTTAGTGGTCTGTTGCGCTTTGGTTTCTTATCTCAGGCTTCTCAACTCATAAAGCCTAATTGGGGTCTCTTGTCTCTCCTCTTATCCGATTAAGAGGAATTTGTAGAGTCTTCGAAGCGAGACTTTTCTAGATAGTACTAGGGTTGAGCGCCGGAATTTCTAGTGGTGTGCACTCTGAAAAGTTAATTAAAGCACGTGCGAAGTTTGTGATTATTCGTTTTTTCCTTCTCAATTTGTATAATCGAGGGTGATAGTTCTTTAGAGTTTGACTTGGTAAGCAACGTGCAGTTTAGAGCAATGGAAAAAGGTTTGCTCGTCGAGAGGGTTGTGCGTGTCTTGCTTTTTGGGGGTTTGTAGGAGATGTTTTGGGATAGAGGTGGAAAATGGTTATGTCCTGGGTAAATTACTTCGAAATCCTTGAGACGTGTAATTGTCCTCATCAGTCGTTGTTTTGCAGTCAACAACAAAAATAACAACATGGCTCGTACCAAGCAAACCGCGCGAAAGTCAACTGGAGGAAAGGCTCCACGAAAGCAATTGGCCACTAAGGCAGCGAGGAAGTCTGCCCCCACCACTGGTGGAGTGAAGAAGCCACATCGTTATCGCCCAGGAACAGTCGCTCTGCGGTAAGTTTTTACATACCGAAGAGTTATTTGGTCTAAGACGTTAATTGTGATTGTCTAATTCTATTTGTACATAGTTTGATTATCGACTTATGGGTTGGTTTTTGAATTTGCAGTGAAATCCGTAAGTACCAGAAGAGCACTGAGTTGCTGATCCGCAAGTTGCCGTTCCAGAGATTGGTTCGTGAAATTGCACAGGACTTCAAGGTATGAGGCCGGAATAATTTATACTGCATTTCTTATTGTTCTAGTGCCACGCAGAGGCCCACATGAGCTTTACAAGTTTTTATATTCCAGTGGGTTCTCAAGGGTCAGGTAAACTGAGCGTTCAATTGGTTTATATGGTGTTTCGCAGACTGACTTGCGATTCCAGAGCCATGCTGTTCTCGCTCTTCAAGAGGCCGCCGAAGCATATCTTGTGGGTCTTTTCGAGGACACCAACTTGTGCGCCATCCATGCCAAGAGGGTGACTATAATGCCGAAGGATATTCAGCTTGCCAGGAGAATCAGGGGAGAAAGGGCCTAAGTTGAGAGATGGGCGTTGTAAGACAATGTGTGGAATAGTTGAAGCCTCATAATTGGCCAACTCTTGTGGCTTGCAACGAAAGTTAGTGCCACTGATAGTTTAATTTACCATGTACATTAACAGGCCAGCATAGGTACATTTTTGGATAGTTTTGCACGAAAGGTTATCCTCTGGATAGCTAGCTTATCATTTTATTTTTGCTCACAAGCAATGTGTAGTGATCTCTCCGAGACATAAACTGGCTTTTTTGCTCATATCTTTTATCGTGAAATTTGGAAATCGCAAATATTGAAGTTCACTTGCAAACTTGTGTCTGCGAATATGAGATTTTTGTGTTGGTGAGTATGTATCGTTTCAATTCACTAGACTGAAATGTGTTGCCAGAGGCACGTATCTTCAAAATCATACATAGCGCCCCATCTCGAGCACAGTGCAGTCTGTATGTTCAAAAAATTCTGACCTTGTACGATGTGCTGATATATTTGTAATCATAAATTGTAATGACATTGTAATGATACATGCAATACAACATAGTGCTTGCAATACGAAGCAGACGAATACAATATGTTTGAAATGGTTTCATTCTGGACAAATAACTGTTACTATGCTCGAAAAAGAACTGCATATCTCTTGTTACAAAGAGAGATATGCAGTTGTAGGAAACAAAGAACATATACAGAGTACGGTGCTCTGGTGGGAGTAAACCAATTCTTCCATTCTTCATCTGCCCACAAGTACCAACATCCTGATAAGTCTGGCACCTAGAGTTTGATTGTCCTTGTACAGACCATGTCCACATTGAGAGAAGGGATCTTATCAACTTCCACAAGTTGTTGCCGTAAATGGTCAGCAGAGGACGCAAGGCTTCAAATCACCTAATTGAAGTACCCAACTTGTGAGGTTAACCTAGACTATGGGCATGTATGATAAATCTGCCATAGCCTGCAGGGGAGAGAGACAAGTTTGTCTCGATCGTGACAGAGGCTGTGCTACTACTACTACTACTACTCAATACCTCTCAACTTTCGCTCTTTTTGCAGAACCTTGAACAGTGGGCTGCTTGCCTCCTGCAGAGGCCTGCTCTTGCTTTACATCTGGGGCTGTTGGTGCTTGAGCAGTCTCTGTCCCTGGCACCACACTGGGCACTGGGACTGGCAGTGGAGGAGGAGGCGGAGCAGGAGGCAGCTGCACAGAAATGTCAGTTGGAGGTTAGCACAGCACCAACTACTCAATCAACAACAAATATCTCTAGAAGATACAATATAAAAGCGAACCTGCACGTGCACAGCAGGCAATGTATCAAAACGCATGTCCTAAATTGGTTAAGGCAGATGGTGCTAAAAACTGTCACTTTAAGAGCTGAGCAGAGATAATATTATACGATTGACAAAGTTTAAAATTGCTCTCGTTAGCAACTGTATCTAATTTTCAGTGCACCAGAGTATGTCTTATTTGATGAGCCCATGCAAATGTTACTAGGATTCAAAGTTACACAAAACTATCACAAGAGCCTGATGTTAAGGTGGTAGACATTCTAAGAATAAATATGCACATATGGTGAAAAAAATTAGGGTGTTAGTTTTAGCACCATCTGCCCATCTCAGCAACTGATTGGAACAAATGTACAACACAGCAGGATTCCCTGGATTACCTTCCGCATGATGCCAGCAAGAATAGAATCCACTCGCAATACTTCCTTAACATCCACCGGCTTCTCTGATTTTTTTTTATTAGTTTCATCTGCAGCAGCCTTGCCTCCTGGTTTCCCGCTTTCATTGTCTATGTCTGCAACAGCAGAGTCTGAGCAAGGAAAACATGGATGGAAGCATACAAGAAGAGTTTGATCCTAAGAAGAGCAACCTGCTGACCAGTAAAGGATCAACATTTCCACATGACCCTCAGACTGTATTGCAGTGCGGCTTGTCAAACAGCAAAATTCTCATGTATGTCCAAGAAGTCTGAGTATCTCGAAATGTCCAGATATTACAATGTAATTACAAACACAGCGGCTTACACAGTTTTTGGTGTTGCAAATAGCATGTGAGTCGACAACTGCCTTCATGATAGGTGTCGTTATTATATGCATCCAACTTTCTCACAAAGAATTGTTGGGAGAACAGTACAGTCTATGCTCAGCTTACCATATCCAATCTTCTCTAGCTTTGTAGCTGCTTGTGAGAATGCATTACTGATATGATATAGTGATCGAACCTGTACCAACAATACCAAAAATATTATCAACTACTGCATCAATGAGGATCTCTTTGTGATGCAACCCAGAAGTTTGTCTTTTGCAAATTTAAGAAACCAGTAACTTTCTGACCTACTTGCGTCCTTCAACCAGTTTTGTGACATCTGTAATGTTGAACATCTTCTACAAATCTCTCGCATTATGAAATTCTTTTGATGTTTGGAAGAGAGCTGTATGGACTCACCACACGTGAGCCAATAACATTGTAAAGTTGAGGCGCCTGGTAGATGGAACCATCTAGCACATAGTATGCAGCTTGTGCGGATACTTTATCAGGACCCTCCCGCTTTTGCTTCCGGATTACAAACAGATGCGGCTCCTGTACCTCGTGCAATATGTACTCCATGCCTGTTCTTTTCCTGCAGCCTACCTATTTTAGAAAAAGCCTCGGCAGATTTTCACATAGCTAAAGTACAGGGCAATCCGACATGCTATCTAATATGCATTCCAATCCAACATGGTACCTAATACGCATTATAAGCCAACATGCTACCTAATATGCAATCCAACCCAACATGGTACCTAATACGCATTAGAAGCTAACATGCTACCCAATATGCATTCCAATCGAACATGCTACCTAACATGCATTCCAACCCAACATGCCACCTAATATGCATATAATCCGGGAGGGGTTAAACTCATAGTACGACAATCTATGTCCAAGACACGATATATCTCAAGTAATCTGCAATGGAACAACATAATACCATAAAATGTGATGTGTAACAAGATTAAAGCAGGCCTTACGCGAGCTGAACCGGGTCCAGAGGATGAATTGCTTCCATCCTCAGCTGCTCATTATTGCAAGTGCGGTCGTAGAATGGCGACAGAGCGAAGTAATCGAACACCAGGTTGCGGTCCAAGGGATACGCACTCAACCATAACTGATCCCTGAAGCTGATACTCGTCATCTCCGTACCTGGAGGTCCCTCCGCTGGTGTCACCGCCATCGCCATAATTCTCCCCCTTCCTCCCCAAAAACCCTAACCAATTCGCTCTACTTTTCGCTCTACAATCCTGCCTCACCTTTAATTTACACGTTTCGCCTATACCCACTTACAGTCTTTGCAATTGCCTAATCGCCATCGCCATCGCCATACCTCTCCACTCCCAATTCCAATTTCCTCTTTGATCCCCTAAACCCTAAGCCTTAACCCCCAGAGCCTTTTCCTACTCAATTGGCCATTGCTATGGTATTATTGGTGAAGCATGTGCTACGATGAGGATCCACCAGCAATTTTAACTGCCGTTAAAGCCTGCATGTATGCCGGACATCCCTCTGCTCGCCATCGCCATGCCTCTCCGTTCCAACCTCCGATCTCACTAAAACTCTAAGCCCTAACCCCAGCAACTTTTCCTTCTCAATTGGCCATTGCAATCGTGAAACCTTTACAGTGATGCTTGATGAGTTCTGGGTTTGAGTTTCGTCGACTCATAAATTTGTGTCGTGCAACGGGCTCAGGGACATGGACACAAGAAGACTTGTCGAGGGTTTTGAAACTTTCGTCGTCGTTGTGAATTTGGTTATGGGTTCTTTGGTCCCAAGGTTCACTACACAAAATATGATATTAAGTGTTTGATACACTAAACACGGATGCATACACTAAATATCAATAACCCTATGAAAGTAAGTAACATTAAATGTAAACTCAAACACTAAATATCAACTATGGTAATATGTGGAAGTTACATATTTGAATTTAGTGTTAGTAAAGATATGAAAAGAAAGGATATAATAAGGGAGGTGGCAGTAGGGAAGGTAGCGGCACATTTATGTCTAACACTAATTGTCAAAGAATTGAAAATTAGTGTTGAGCATGGTAGGGTGGTAACAACACTAAATGTAATCAAACACTAAATATCATATTTGGTGTAGTTTTGTACATGATGTTGAAACACTATAAGAAACCCATGAATCCAGACTAAGGCAGATGGGTCTTGAATGGTTACTTTTCATACTACACTAAATATTGCATTTAGTGTCACCAATTCCATTTGTCTTGCTCAATACTAATTGTAAACCGACCGTGTATGTAAACCTAATATTATTTCTCATTCCTTGTAAAAAAAATTGGGCATTCTAGATTTACAATGTCACTTACTAAGTGGATTTTCATCCAAATTTCAATCATTCATGACAATGATTCATCGCATAAATGTTAGAATGCAAAATATATCAAAAGTGGATAAATCAAAGGGAGTTGTGATGAAAATATTTGCAAACTTGTTCACAAGAAGTGTCATAAGAAAAGTTACCACAATGACATGAATTGTCATATGACACTAAATACAATATTTGGTGTAGTCCACTTCTCATGGGATACGAAATGCTCGATTAGTACAAGATGGTTAGGATAACCATATCACAGCCATAGGTACTATCCTCATGTGTTTTGGAGCTAATATGAATGTCTTATTCAACATGAAAGTGAACATTCTCGTGCTCACTAAATGATCATATAGGTCCTCCCAATTACGTGGCCTCTGGAACTTAGAATGCTTACCATAATTCAAGCATGCAGTTTTATCTCTTTTATACACATGGCTTTCCGGTGTCCATTCTTGGAGCCACACCAAACCACATACCACTCAAATACAAGTGTTTAGTTAAGATAAGTAATTGAATTAGACACGTGGTATCAGTTGGGCCATGGCAAACGAGACCCCCACCTCTTTGAGTTGGACCACCGCCATTGTTTTCAAGTTGAATATGCAATCAATTCCATTCTATCTTATAGTTATCTTTCTAGAATATTTCACCTCTTAATTAATGTACGATGTCCCAAACTAGTGTAGGGGACCCACTTGTGATGAAAAACCACACACTTATGGGTTCAAGTTTTTACTAAACTTCCTTTATCTCGGTAATAGTGTTGAGGAACCAACTCAGAATGGTGGGCATGTAGAGTTGGCCTATCAAGGGAAGTTGGGCACCCATTTACAACCTTTCTTGGGTCCACATGACAAGTGCATGCACTTGAATAATGCCACGCATTGTCAATTATGCTACACTAAATTGTCCTATGAATGTGGGCAACATTAGTTTTCAACCCATGCCAAACCTTCAATTTCAAATGAATGTGGACTGCGTAATTATTTTTCTAAAGAAATTAATGTAGTTGAGTATATTGTTTTATGCTCCTTGAACTAATACTCCGGGTATTGGTCGGAAGTTTCTAGGAAAACTTAGGGGAAGATTCATGATCTTGAACCCACATTATTTGAAACTTTCGCCCTAATTTGGTGATGGGTTCTTAATTTGGTCTCAAGCTTTGCCAATTTGTACATAATGAGAGACCAATACAAAGCCATGAATGTAGTCTTTGTTCTAGAGGACATAAAGAGGATGGTTATAACCCATAACCTTATCCTCTTGTGACATGTACCCTAATCCCAAAAAGCTAAATATGAAATATGGAATTTTTGCTTAGCTCCATTCCTCCTTGTCTTGTTGGTGATCATACACTCATAACAAATGTATGCACTTAAATGATGTTATGCACGACCACTCTTCGTGATTTCTTTTTGCAAGGCCTTTGTTGAAATCGTCTTGTATCGGCAAAGAATGAAAGACGACTCCAACGTTGCCACTGGCGTGGATTCTAGTGTCGTTTCATTTTCAAATTAGTCTAAGATTATGTGTAATCCCAAAACAAGCATTACGAGAATCAGAGGGCCCTAACGATTATTGCCTCCTTTCGAAGGTGAACACCTTGAACAGGCACGGACAAGTTGGCCATCACCTATCTCCCCCCAAAGGCAAGCCCCTACATTCCCACGTGGTTGGTTAAAAATATCCAGTTCACTTGGAATACCCCCAGTGTGATGGGGTTAAACATGGTTGGTTGAAAACATTTAGATCACTTGGATACCCCACTATGATGGTTTGGATCATAGATGGAAGGGTGCAGTGGAAATGAAGCACTAGGAATATCACCTTTCTAAATGCTATTCCGGCCGCTAGGCGGCTTAACCTCGAAGGTCCGGTGGGATCCGGGCTATTGCCTCGGGTTCAAGCCACCCAATAAACTACTATGCAATGCATTTGTAAGCCATTGTTGACTTACACCACCAACTTGACTATTTAACAACCCCACATTAATTACATGGAAATTTCATTACAATTGAATTTTTCAATGTTGTTGAAACTTGTGTTTTGGGAAGAAGAAATCAAATATTTTAACTTACGACTTGAAACCACCTAGGAAGGATGGTATGTGATAAAAAAATTGAGCCATCAAATGTTAATCATTTGATGCAATGTAGGTTCCATCATAACATTATTAAGCAGTGTGCATTTGTTCATGTGGGCCCCGAGCAATGCTGCAACTAATGCATATTCACATTGAATTTGCATGAACAAACAAAAGAATGCACGTTTGCACACTACTTAACAATGTTATGATCATATGGTTGTGAACCTTCTTGGACAATTTCAATTTGTTCCGCACTATAGAGTAATTAATATATGCATTATAAACTAAAATGGGTAGGAATAGAAACATTCTTTGGTTCTTTAAGTAGACAAGAGGACGTATTGAGTGGACGAGAGAAAACCTCAAGATGTGTACATACAACAAAACCTACTATTTAAGATGTTGGGATATTGCACTATTTGCAATGAGCCTCTTTAAGAGCCTACTATTGTCTTAAGGGTACATTAAAATTGAGAATGAGCCGTGTACATGAATTGAAATAAAGCATACACACATACACAACTCGAATAGTAGTGGAAGAAGGAACTTGTATTAACACATTAAGGCGCAAGCACAGTCAAGTACACAACTCCATTACCATGCACAATGATCAAGGAGATTTTTGGGCAGAATCAGTTGAGATCCTAGTGTTTGCAAGTCCAACTAGTTACATGTTGATATCAATTGGTTTTCCTATATAAAATTGGGGCATATTTTATAAATTCCTCTAAAATGATCGGTAATTATCCTGCAGTCTTGAAATTCAACCGGTTATTTCTCAAACTCAACCAATTCATCTGTAACTAACTGTCGGTTCTCCCCAATCATAGACCATGCATAAGTTCAAGTTCAAGTGATTCCAAATTATATACCAACTGTGAATTTTGTGAAGGAAAAAATCATAAACATCTCAAAAAACACATTGGTCTACAAAGCTAAGCAATTCATGATGACAAAAACAATTCTAAGAAAAGTCTACATATTTTAGAAGACAATGCAAGTGGTGTGCAAGTAGGTGATATTGAATTCAAGGAATATGTAAAAATAATCCACTTCTAAATATTTAAGGTCATGAAATCTACGTCCAAAACCATATTTAGGCATTACCTTTTGAGTAGTATTTTAATGATAAGCTTTGAAGATCTCATCATGATATTCTATATTTGAGTACCTAACACACCAATAAAGGGCACCGTGAAATAAAATCCAATTTAAACAACATTTTTCTACTATTTTCAGGCATTTGACAAAAAAATGGTTTTAGTAGACCGGAGCATATTTTCCGTATACTTGAACGTGTTTGCTCCTATTGGTTGTGTACAAGGACAACGAATACACCATGCCAGGAGTCTTACGAATGACAATTCATGTAGCCGACTACTATTTTAGTTAGATTGCCTTAATACTTTGATCTCGATCCTAAATACTTGATTCAAATTTGTCGCAATCCTTGCGAGCGCCCTTTAACAATCTTGGTCATTTTCATTTTAAGCAAGGGTCACAAGTGCTAACCCTTCGCATTCCGCCATGCAAATGGTTAGCTTCCCAATACTGCGGACCTCTTAGTTCATAGGAGGGAACCAACCCTCCTACACTTGCATTCGGGACTCACCCCTTAATCAGTAACCAATGGTAAGATGTGGACTTCCATGCATGGAAGTCCAATATTTAGTTGATCATCATGTTGCCGAAGCAACACTACAACAGCCTGAACCATACTAGGCAACTATGCCCCCATGTTGGGCCAATGCCCGTGGAGGCCGTGCTGTTCGGCCTCGGGTGGGTTTGGCGGCCACACCGCCTCACCCATATAAGCCTCTAGGACTTTTGGCACGGCCCCTACCCCACCATTAAGAAACCTTTTGTCTCTCTACCAAGAGTTGGGGCCAAGTAGACATTTTCCCTTAGCTACTGGGCCTAGAAGCCCCGAGCAGCTTCAGAACAACAAAACTTCCTTGTATGATCTTTGATGCTCACATGTAACCACTCCATCGTCATCTACGCTTCACGTAGATGTTGATGCACTCCTCACTTGCCCCATTTGGGCAAGTATTGTGGAAGTTATGCCTGTTCAAACCTTGGCAATCCCGGGACAGCGCCCCACTCAAATTGCCATATGTCCTAGCTCACACCTCCAATTGAGGTGTTCTTGAGCATTCTAGGATCCACACGCCATAAGCTACACATAGCTCATGGCCTTACCCTCGTGACTCCTAGTCTCCGTGGGTGGGAGGCGTTCCCAACGCCCAGGGTCCTCACCCACACTAGGATCACTTGGGCCCTCTCACCAACTGCGCCACAAGTCCTGGGTGTCACTCAAGGGTCCCCCTTGTGCCCATGGTGTTTCGGACACTCCTCATGGAGAGGTGCGCTTCAAAATCGATATCCCGATATTGTCTTCTCGACCCCTTGTCCTCAACCTTATCTTATCACAACTTAGAATCTTCTAAAGGTGGTTCAAAATTAACCATGAGGGTTAAAATGTTTCCACTATGATAAATACTAGAAAATATGATTAACATGTTGCAAAAAAAAAAAAAGCTATGTGATAGACATCAATCATTTTAAGTTAAGAAGTTGGTTCCAAATTGCCATCGTTGTGTCAAGGGATCATCTTTTGGTAGGAGAGTGTTCAAAGCCATCACTTTATGTCATTGATCCCTAAACCCTTTCAACCATGGGGACTTCAATAGGTGCAAGTCTTGTAAGATTTTGTTTTGATATGATTAAAAAAATGTCTGAAGTGCATTTGTAGACGGCCACAAGGACTCGGATAAGGAGACAAACTTCTTTGCATGTGGGTGTTGTCAATTGGAAGCATTAAGTGAGATAGACGAGTCTTAAGTGGTTGTCTTCTCATGTTTTTTTTTAAAAAAAACATATATTTATTGTGAAATAGAACTTCAACTTTTGAACTACAAATTTTGGTTGATTTCCAAACGTGGATGTAGAAATCAAGTTTATTCGCATAGACTCTTGGAGTTGGCTTTAATTGATATGAGTTTCCAAAGGAGTGGACATGAAACCATCTTCGATGAGATTGAACTAGAATATAACTTGAAAGGAGTGTAGTGCCTCTTTAATGGACTTTGCTTATAAATTTGGTCATTCATTCTTTTGTGGTTTTCAAACTCATTTCTCCCAACTTTGACCTCAAGAGGTCAACCAAATTGTCATAGTAAAGGCATGATATGTACACACAATCAAGCAAAACTTAACTTTTTCTGTTTGGTGTAACAAATGATGGTAACCACGGTGAAGGTTTGAGGATAAATTATAGATTACATGACCAAATTTGCATTTGAGTATTTTATTATTACCTTTTAAACATTTATTGTTATTGGTGACCTAGGATAATCTCTTACTGGGAGAGTATTCTAGACCAACATCTCAACATCATCCTTTGGGTCTCCCACTTGGCATGGTGATATATATATATATATATATATATATATATATATGGTTGGAATACAGTGTGCATCCACATCAACATCCCTATCGTATTCATTGTAGGTTTTCTCATTTATAATGCAACCCATAATATTTATCATAAACATTGTAGCTAGGTGTAAGTGACTTCAAGAATATGTAGTATATTCTCATAATGTGCAATTTGATTTAATGTTGTTTCTACCATGTCTAAGCCAATCATGCATATCTCTTAATCTTATTGGACTCCAAAAAATTACTAATTCAACCAAATGGTTGGTTCTAGCACCTCTACCTTGCCTATCTACATTGAGGGCGTATTGTAAGGTCCAGGTAGCATGTGACACATATCTCCTAACATGCTAGATTTTTGATCCCAAATTACCATGTGTTGTCCCCATGGCCATCTCTTGGAAGGAAGGTACTTTAGACTGTTACCTCATCTCATCGTTTAGACCCCCCCACAATGCATGGAGATTTTTAGTATTAGGTAGGTGTAAGTCTTATTAGATTCCATTTTGAGTTGAAGGAGAGTGGTGCTGCAAAGTGTATATGAGGCTTGTACAAGGCCACCAATAGATTTGCAACAAGGCCGTTGTCCGAATATCTATCAACCACCTTCAACAATTTGGTCTACAAACCATATCAAACATGCTCCAAAAATGACATCAAAGCTTGCTGCGTATGAAAACATCCATTATCTGCTCAATGAAATTTGACCTAGTAAAAAAAATTTATGAACTTGAAATTTGTATTATGATACTCAAAAGCATGTGCTATGACCATATACAAATCATCATTATTTGAAATAGAGTTCTCATCGACCTTATCGTCCAATATTATAGACTCATATTCTTATTAGATGCCCCAACTTGGAAACCTCAACATTGTGATATTATAAACTTCCAAAAGAAAGTGAAAAAAGGTACATAGAAAATACCACAACACCACAAAACATAGATACTGAAGACTAGGGCGTTGCACCACTAGTGTTGGGAGTTTAGGGCATTTTAGGAGAATAACACTCCCTTTTGTTGGGCCACCTTTGCAAAATGAATAGCATTCAACTTGAGTAATGTTCAATTTACAATAGTGGCCCAACTATGTAGGTGGACTTCTCCCACCGACTTGCAAATTCTTATTTAATTTATTATTATTGTTATTATTATGTGAAGCACGCAGTCATGCATGCAGTCGGTGTGTATGTTTGACAAATTTCATTTGACGTTCAACTTCAACTCCAAAGTGTTACGTGATGTTTTCAAAAACGAAAATGAATGTTAATTGACATCTATAGTTTCCTTCAAATGTCACCTCAATATCATATGCCTGGTAGTACGTGTCATTTCAATTTCTAAAGTGTCGACTGACGTGTGGGTTTTTTCTTCACAAGTCACACTACATGTCAAAATCTAAATTGTGTGTATCAATTGACGTGTAATTTATTTTTGTGCAAGTTTTTGCGTGTCAAATGCCAAAAACTTACAAAAACTTTGTCAAAAATACACATTGCATGCCGTATAGGGCAAGGTGCATTCTACATGTGAAGTCACCATATTATACAATTCACGGAACCAACAATAATGACTTCAAGATCCATGCGACTTCAACTCGGCTATAGTGCTTGGCATTGGCATGCCCCTTTTGGAGAAGGGCATGGGTGATGTTATGAGCAGTTTGTTGTTTATCCATCACCAAAAAAATAACCTTTCTTTTTTCACCTTGGCTCTTTCATTAGGAATCACTCTTCATTGGCCATAGCCATTGTTTGAGCTCCCTTGTCAAGGTAGGCTAGTTCACGGTGGGCCAACCCAACTAAACACGAGATTTCGTTTACTATCTCAATTGAAGCACGATTACATGTAATTGCTTTACAATTGAGCTCTAAGTATTGGTTTGGGGACTGCTCTATGCCCATTCCTCCTCATTCTTTTACGGTTAACCCTATTTAACTCAAATGGTTTATTTGCCACCATGTTATGCTACGGAGGGTTTTTATTCGTAGATCATGGCCATTGATACATTATACAACATGCTGAGCATGTTATGTGGGCCCAATGTCCGGAGAAAGTAAGGGTGGGAAAAACCCAACTTTTTCCAGCCGATGCATTGGGTTTTTGGTTTTAATGCAAAAAACCCAATTTTTGTTATGATGTAATGTTCTCATGTTTGCCAAAACTTGATTTTACCAAATACTTTGTTGGTTGAAGCATCCATAACAATACCTACGTGCTAACTCAATCATAAAAGAGTGACAAATTATTTCTCTTTTCACATTTAAAGGAAATGGCCCATTGTTCATCGATTATGGTATGGAGGACCTCTAATATTTGGAGATTTTGGTGAGATAAACGTTCTTATACTTGCTAAATTGATTAACTATGCCCACCAATCCCGCAAATATCCCTGCTACTTACACTAATAGAAAGTGTGGGACACAATTCCCATTTGACACGGGAGGTCATTGTGACATGACCCCATTTACATGTGTCAAGTTCAAACTGTAACATGTTAGTAGTATGAATTGGACTATTAGGAAGCCTCGAGGGTGAATTCAACCAGGCTATTATGAAGTTGAACGGATAAGAGTGGATCAATGGCAATCTAGTTAATTACTTGTAACTCCTAGTTGCAATTTTGCCAACTACTTGTAACTCCTCTTATCTTAGGCAAGTGGCATTGGGGGGGGGGGGGGGGGGGGAGAGAGAGCAATATGCATGAAGAAGGCTTTTATGGCAAGGGGTTTCTCCCTCATGAATCAAAGGTGGGGTGATTGATGCGACACTTGGACGCTCTCTGGTGTCTTGTTGTTGCTAGCTAGAGTATCATGTGTATTGAGTATTATGAGCTTTGTGAGCTTGTGACAATGGTATAATAGCAAGATTAGTCTTTTTCTTTATGGCAGTTTGTGGGAATAGTAATCTTACCCAGAAAAATTCGTACAATGTCTCAAAATTTGAAGCAAATAGCAAGCAAAGAAAACGTAGATGATTTTTAGGAGCATGTTCATAGAAATGTAGAGGAACAATTGGCCCCTCTTGAGCGAGAGGTCAATCAACCAGATACTCTGCTTCGTATTGAGAGCACCGAGGGCGCTTTGTTGGAACAACAAATGCACACCCAAGGGCCATCTACCCAAAAAATCAAATTGATGGAGCCCGAATGTTTCAAAGATAAGCCATACTCCAATACCCTACAATGGTTGGATTGCATGGAGCTATACATGACCATGGGTCAAGTCGTTGACGAGAAGAAAATCTAGATAGCTTGGACTTACCTCACACTCCTAGTGGCTCCACATTTGCAAACCATAGCCAATGAAATTGAGGTGGTGGGGTAGAATAATCGTTTGTGGAAAAATAAATTTATGCCAAGTGATGATTCGGGCCTATGAGAATGTTATTTCCAAACATGTGGTCCGCAACAAATTGTGAAATATGACACAAAGGGGTCTATGAAGGCTCATGCCATTGAATTCCAACTCCTTTGTGCCCAAATCACTAACTCCATACACGGGTAGGTCACTCTAAGGCATCTTTGTGCACCACGTGCGGCTGGGGTTTTTTTTGTTTTGGGGCTATTTACCTTCAAGGGTTGAATTAAAGCCTCCCTATAATTACTTAAATTTCAAAAATGGCCCATTTGTTTGCATCCTTCCATTACTTATATTGTCCAAGTCACTGCAATTTTTTGTACTCTATATTCCTTTTAAGTAATAAAAGCTAATCTACTTCCTAACGCATTGACGAGTGTTAAGGGAAACCATGGAAACAAAGAAGGGTGCAAACAATAATATCATTGCAAACAAAGTTATGAAGAAAACACATAGGAGACCATAGCAAACATACTAAACATACCTTCTAGGATCCTTATCTTCAGCCCCTATATTAATTTTACAAAAAAATAATGGCCCCCATTTTATGTGCATCTAACTTACTTATAATGGGATTGTCTACATTTAATGGGCCCTTCATTATTTGGAATTCCTTTATAATTTTTATTTCAAATGATTTTAATCCTCTCTATATTATGCCGCACGTCGTTTTTAAAATGCACTAAGTGACCTACCCGTGACTCCATATTGAATGTTGATGACAAAATCAATTGTTTTGTATGCGGATTAAAGCCTGAAATCCGAGAACAATTGGTAGTAGACCCATTCAATAAGGAAGGCAGCTGGAAGATTTCAAATGACTGTTCATTTATGCTATGGTTACATATGCCACAATTGAGCAATCTCCCCCTAAGAAAAAAGTAAGGATCCACCTAAATTGTGTGGTCCTATATGTAAGGACAAGGAACATGGCAAGGCCATGACCTTGTCTAATGGCATATTCATGGACTTCAAGATAGAAAATGCACTTCGACGCAAATGAAATTGTTTTGATTGTACTCAAAAGAGGCATCAAGCTAACGATTGCAAGGGACAAAACAAGGATAATGGAGCATCTTCTAACAAGGCTAGGTTTTTTTTTTTTTTTTTTAAAAAAGTAAAGAAAAAGTAAAGTTTATTCACCAACAATTGACTACTGTAGTGGGCTTCATGTTGGTGACATGGAACAATATGTTAGTTTTGTTGATAGCCTTTTGATTTCTTTGATAAAAGCTAAGATAGGACATATTTTCAATCTCCTCTTTTGTACAAACATGGATGATAAAGAAAACTAAATGTTTGTTCCATTGAAACACTAACTTAACTATTTGATACAAAAATTATTCAAAATTTTATGAAAAATGCATATTTGTGGTTTTGACTTCTCTTATTGTGGAAATATTTCTTTGGCATATAGAGAAGGGAAAAAATTACATCATGTTGATACAAGAGTTTGCTTTCTAATTGAAAAACACAAGAATACATTTCCAAGTAGAACTTTGAAATAATTACAATTGTTGCATGAATATCAAGTTCATGAAGACAATAAACCTCTTACAATGTAAGTGTATTATGATGCTCCTAGGACAACAATTTTGCATAATTTTGGTAAAACTAAGAAACTTGGAATGCAAATTTGGATATTGCAGCCATAGATTGCTTTGTCAATTCTAGTTTCTTCAACAATTTTAGAATTCACTATGTTAAGGATCTCAGTGTCTTGCAATTGGCTAATGGAGATGAGGTTCAAGTTGAAGGATATGTCAAACTACATGTTAAAGTTCAACAATACTATGGACACCAAACGTGCATGATTGTAGCACTGATTAAATATCAGGTGATGATTGATTGAACAAGTATAAGGCACGTGTGGATTCTGAATCCAAAACATGTGTCATTCGAAAAGGGAAACATATCATTTCATCAAAAATTGATCTTTTTAATACAAAGTATGCCTAAATCCTCAACTAAATACCTCTAGGGAATGTACTTTAAAAGGGCAATGCAAAAGGGGATTATATCCATTTTGTTCCAATTGTCTAAGGTTGACAATCAAAATAAATAAATAAATAAATAAAATCTTTGCAATATGCTAACACATGGTGCCTATCCACACTATTGGAAGAGTTTAAGAATGTTTTTGAACCTTTGCCAAGTGGGCTACCCTATGAAAATGAAACGGCTCATACAATACCTTTGGAAGAAGCTAGGAAAAAACGCCTTTTAGGCCAATTTATCGCTTAGGTCCAAGAGAATTGGGGGAGGCAAAGAGGCAAGTACAAGAGTAGTTAGAAAAATGTTGGATTGAACCTTGAGCCTCACGTTATGGCTCTCCCATTCTTTTTGTACAAAAGAAGAATGGAACTTTGAGGATGATGGTAGAGTATTGTGCATCAAACATACAAACAATAAAAAAAAAAAAAAATCTCTTACCTAGAATCGATGATTTGTTTGATTAGTTGGTAGGTGTTCAAACTTTTTGTTTGTTGATTTATCGTGAAGCTGCCATAAAATCTTCATTTTGGAAGAGGATGTCTCTAAGACGGCTGTTGTGTAATTAGCGATCGTGTGTCACTGCAGCTCGAGTACCAACCACCACTAATAAACAACACTAAAACATAGCAAAGTCACACATAAACAACACACCTCGAGTGAGAAGGAAGATAGTAGAACACTCATAAGAGCTCTAATTTCTCTCCAAATGCACACAACTAGTCAAGCTATCTCTCACTCCACCAAGGGAGAATCCAAGAGTGTAAGTAAGGAAAAAAGAACTCAAGATTTATTGCAAAATCATGCAATCTACACCTCACACAAACTCTCTCCACACACTAACTCACAAGATTTGACTTGGCAAGAATGCCAAGCCAAGGAGGAGGCTCCTCACTTAGGAGCCTTCCTCTCCACATCTAGATTCATCCATCCAAACCTAGATGGATGAAACCCAACGGATAAGGTGCGGCCGTCAACGCCGCATACCGTGACAACTGTCGTGTAAATAGCGATCGTGTGTCACTGCAGCTCGAGTACCAACCACCACTAACAAACAACACTAAAACATAGCAAAGTCACACATAAACAACACACCTCGACATGCCCCCCTCAGCTGACTATAGAGTCCCGCCAAACAGCTAGGACCAACGCCAATCTAAAGGGCATGGATAATGAAAAATTGCTCCGCAACTAATTAGTGTGGTAAACGTTATTCCAAGGAACTGTAGGTTGGGTGCAAGGTGAGCCCCATCCTTAATCACCTCTGATGTTTGGCTATTAGATCCCAAAGAATTAAATCCACCGCCTCATGTTGATTGCGTCTCTAAACCATAACTCCTCATTTTCCATTTAGACATGCACAAGATGATGAAAACCACATAGGATCATTGAGTATGATTGGTGGAAGCACCAAGTACCGAAGATCCTCGACAGCGAGCACAACTCCAATGTCCAGATGGTAGAGAAGTCAAGGGTGGCCTCAAGCATGTCATGTGCCAACCGCGTTGACACTGATCACACAAGAACATAGTAGCCGCTCTTTTCTTCTCTCCACACACAAAACATGGAAGATCCTCTGGCACGACGGCCAATTCAGGATGAACTGTACCCTCAATAAGTAGATGACATGGGGCACAATTTTTGGAATGCTCGCGACATTCCCTGCCATCCTTGCCTTCCAACAACAACAAACCACTCGGCAACACCTCCTTCACCCGAAGGATAGTGCACCCCGCCCTGACATCCAATGTCGTAGGCGCCTCACGTTGGAGATAAACATAATCCCCCTGCCGGAATCTCCGTAACTGAGGTCGGTAAGCACCACTGCGAATGCGTGCATAACGCAATGTGTCACGGTGCTGAGCAATGGACAAATTCTCCATGGCCATAGGCATGGCCCTCTGGAAGAATTGAGCCCGCTCCTGCAAACACTCTACCCAAAGGTCTGGGTCATCAAAGTTCACAACATGAGCTAGCTTTTTCCGAATAGAACTCGGGAGTATAGGCTCACGTCCATACAACGATTGATACGGGCTGTAGGACGCCAAAGAGGCCTGCCTACTAAATCGATAGCCCATAGCAATCTAAGGCAACATAAGGTCCCAATCCCGGTGGCTTCCCCGAAGTAATCCATACATCCTCAAGCCACGCTTGGTTGTCTGAACAACCCGTTCAGCCAAGCCATCTGCCTCCGGATGATCTCGAGAGGTGGTGCGGTGATCTATGAGCGCCTTAGTGCACAACTCCTCAAAAACACCAAAGAACTCCCTCCCTTGGTCCGTCAACACCTCAGCCGGTGCTCCAAAACGTGCCAACACACGATCCAAAAAGGCGGTTGCGGCCAACTCTGCAAAGTTTTGGGATAAAGCAACAAGCTCAATCCACTTGCTAAAATGCTCCACCACCACCAACACGTACTTTGCTCCACGTGGCGTGACAACCAACGGTCCCGCAAAGTCTAGCGACCAACGGTAGCCCAATTCCATGATAGGTAAGGGCTGTAACTGAGGTGACAAGGTGTTAAAGTTAGACCTGATCCGGTCACAAACTTCACACCTCCCAACATAAGCAACCCCCTGTTGATACATGCCAGTCCACCAATATTGGGCACGCAACATTGAATGTGTCATGCGTATGCCAAAATGGCCAAGTTCCTCGTGCACTTGTCGTACCAAGGAGGCCCTCTGATCCGGCCTAGGAACAATGCGCCTTGTCCCACCCGACCACAATCGAAATAACAAACCGTTCTTCCAACGGAACCTTGTTATTCGATGTCCAATCCTATCCCTTTCCATTGCCGAAATAGACAAAGGAAAGGTACCCTGTTGAAGCTTATGCAATACGGGAAGATCCTCTCATATATCCGCAATAGCTTGAGGCCGATCAGTCTCATCATCCGAGCCCTGTATCGGAATCTCAACAGATGTACCAGAAAATAAAGTGAGGTAGGCAGCCGCGTGCCAACCTGGAACCGCCTCTCGATCACAATCTCCATGCCACCTGGCCCCGGTCAAGTCCTCATCCGAAGGACTTGGATTGCGTGAGAGTCCATCTGCATTCATGTTGGTAATCCCAACACGGTGTACCACCTCAAAGTCATACTCTTGGAGCAACAAAGCCCACCTGGCAAGCTTGCCAGTAAGCTTATCCGACTTCATGAGCCACCGTAACGGCTGATGGTTAGTCATTAAAGTAAAGTCCTGACCATAAAGATACGGCCGAAAATGGGCAATAGCCCATATTGCCGCCAATGCTTCTCCCCCGTAGGATGAATAATTAGCCTCCGCCGTGTTATTGCTTCGCGAAGCGTAAGCAACAACATACTCCCGGCCAAAATCATCTTTCTGAGTGAGAACTGCTCCCAAACCCAATGCACTCCAATCTGTATGCAACTGGAAAGATTTGGAGACATCTGGACGTCGAAGCACTGGAGCCGTACCCAGTTTCTGCTTCAATGTCTCAAACGCCTGTTGTTGCTCACGACCCCAAGTCCACGGTTGGTCCTTGCTCGTGAGAATGGTGAGAGGCTTGGCGATCAAGCTAAAGTTCTTGACGAATCGCCGATAGTAATTCGCCAAGCCCAAGAAAGCACGAAGTCTCGGCACATCAACCGGTGCCGAAATCTTCTGCAAGGCGTCCACCTTAGCTTGTTGTACCCCAAGACCTCCTAGAACAATCATATGCCCCAGATATGCCAGCCGGTCATGAAAAAACTTGCACTTGCCGTGGTGCAAGCGCAATCCCCACCACTGCAACCGCTCAAAAACGGCTTGAAGATGCCTTACGTGCTCCTGTGGTGTTATATTAAAAATGATAACGTCATCAATGTAACACTGAGCAAAGGGTAAGCCAGAGAGAACTTGGTCCATCACTCTCTGAAACTCCGTAGGTGCATTCTTCAGGCCAAACGGAAGAAACTTCCAATGGTAAAGTTGATCCTTCCCATCTTGATAAACTCCCCAGAATGCGATTTTCATTCGGTCTCCCACAAGTAATGGGAGTTGGTGATAGCCGGATCTCAAGTCCAACGTGCTAAAGACTCGAGCAAATCCGAGGGCATCGAACAATTTCTCCGGGATTGGCATGGGATATCGATCCGACTTGGTCTTCCGATTAACTGGACGGTAATCCCCGCACATCCGCTTCTCCGTCTAATTGCCAAAGATATTTTTTTTCGATGGCATAACCATAGCACAAGCATACTCCCCGTTGGAAAGTTCGATTAGCCTTGCTGCCAAAAGCTCTCGGCAACGAGCCTGAACGCCACTCCGCTCGGAAACACTGAGCCTATAAGGTCTCCGAAAAATGGGATGGTCGTCCTCCAACTGAATGTGGATGGGCTTTCTTTTATAACCTTCAAGATCTTGAAGGATAAAAATAAAACACCTACGGTACGAGCGAATAAATGCTCGTACTTTCCGTGCCTCAGCACCAGTGAGATGAGGACCCAATTCCAATGGCCAATCATCAAACTATGTGGTCTCCGTCTCCACTAGAAGAGAGCCACCTGGTGCTGGCACGAACTCTAACTGCTAATGGGAGGAGGGGGCATTAACCATGCCCCCAACCTCCGTGCTAGCAATAGAGTCCATCCCCTCTTCATCACCAACAATATGTGATGATGAAGCCACCACCGGAGGTGAAGAAGCCAAAGCAGTATAAACCCGTTGAGCTTGGAGCTCCTCCATCACCTGCTGCTCGAATCGACAGATTCGTTCGGCTTCTCCAACCATGACCTCAATTTCTTCCTCCATGGATATGGACCATTGTGTCCCCTGACCAAAATCCTCTGCCCCCAGAGAGAACAATTGGTCACCATGATGCCGTTGCAATGCAAGGCATAAACCAATAGTCCACACCATGGTATGAAGATCCATGGCTTGGCCCAACACGAAGCGTCGTTGGCCCTCAGAAAGGTTAGGAGCTGCGGTGGTGCCAGTGCGGAATCCCATGGCCCGCTCCCGTTCGTCAGCCAACGGTTCGGTGTGGATTTTGGTGTTAGCATCCCACACCATACCCGGCCCCCGATCGCGGAAGGTGAATGACTATGGAAACGTCATAAAGGTGGGAAAGGCCTTCCGTGGTGCCCCCATTTTGTTGACCAATGCCAACGGGGTTAAATCATCTCGAACAACCGGCAAAGAAGTCCGGTTTGGATCCAAGATGTCATCCACCTTCTTATCCAAAGGTGGAGACACTGCAAAAAATGCTGCAGCTAAAGTAGATGACGGTGCGAGGTTGGGCCAAATCCACCGAGGCCGGTGGGCATAAAAACCAATGCTCGCAGCATCCACAAAAATGGGATTTCCAAGGTGTTGACGGACATAATGACCGCCTTTCAACATCTTGTCCCGGGAGTCTCCCAACAAAGGTACATTCTCGAAGATATACCTTGGAGGGGAAGGTTGGTGGGTAAACCACCACTGCATAAGCCGGATGAGGTCCCAGAAAAAGATAGACCTGGGATCCTCTAAACCTCGGCCTGCTCCAGCACGTGAGTGGCCTTGGCATGGCCATCCCGCAATCACCATATCCACCGGATCCAAGTGTTGTAAGTCGGCCTCACTGATGAGTGTAACATTACGAGGGAGATGTGAAAAACACCCACGAATGGTAGTTGGGTGTAACTGCTGGGGGTACAATACCATCAACTGGTGAAAATGGTGACGAGCCACACGGGTGGACACTGGAGAGTTGTCCACATAGACATACCGTCTGACCGTGAGGCCAGCCTCCAATACGGCTGCTAAGCCCGTGCCGATGCCCCCAAACAGTTCCACCAAAGTAATCCCCGCGTCTGGTGGCTGCCATAAAATGGGATGTGCCAATGTCGAAAGGACACCCGGTATGACCGGTGTCCTAGGAGTGAGAGAGTGAACAATATCCTCGCACCTCCGAATTAGCTCGGCGGAATCACGCCAAGGAGGAAGGGGATCCTTGGGATGGCGCACCAATGCACCCTCAGGTGCCATATCCCGTTGATCGTCTGTACTCCCCATGAATGCCAATGACTCCTCCAACAATGCGGAACCATAAGGCAATGTGTCCACCATAGCACCACATCCAAAAACCATAGATAATGATACTATGGTCACGGCCGCCGCGAAAGCCACGGGAATAAGTTCCATGCGGCCATCCCCAGCCGACCAACCTGGTCGGATCCACGCCTCCTCAGTCCAGTTGTCCAAACCAAAACCAAGAGGGTAAAGTACTTGCTGACCAACTAAAATGCCATAATTGGTCGCATCCGTCACCGCACACCTAAGAAGAAGAGGTGCGGGTGAATCTTCAGGCTTCACTCGGAAGCTAAGCTGTAATGGCTCCCGAGTATAACCCATGGCCCGCTCCACGTGACCAATGGATGTGACAATGGTGAATGGACAGGGAGCCAAATCCTCGGCCGTCAACCTCAACTCTTGGGCAAGCCTCTTGCCGATCATAACTGGTTGTGCCCCTGAATCCATCATCACACAACGGGGAGCAACCCGAGTAGCATTGCTCCCAGTGCGACTGACCACCAAAATTCCGGTATCATTTATCATACGCACAACGCCGGGTCGAATGCCGTGGCGCTCGCGGACATGTCTAGCAGCGATATCAGACAGATAGGTTGCACCCGCGGATACTGGTGAGTCATAAGACGTGGCCGGTGCCTTGTCATCTGAGGCGTGTGCGTTAAAAGACGCAATGGTCTCTGCCGCAAGTTTCACTTGCCGTTTGGCCACATCCTCAGGATCTTCAGAAGCAGGGATGTCCGTAGTGGCTTGAGCCACGGTCAGAGAAGGTAAGGATGTCTTCTCTTTCAAAATCCTACTTGCTAAGTGAAAAACCTTAGCAGGTTGGAACTCTGGCGATGACCACTCCATGGCCATGAACAAAGGTGTGTGCAACACCTTGGATGCCAACGTGTGCGCCACATCGGTCGCTGAATGTGAAACCTCATTGTTCGGATGACGACCACTGACAGATTGGACGGCATCGGCAAATCCAAAAGATAATGGTAGTCGTGCCTGACCAATTTGGTCCGCGGGCGCATTGTCCCCAGCTCGCGAGCTTGCCACATATTCATTTGTGGTCGAAGGTATGGATTGTGACACGGCTTGAACACGTGTAATGGCCGCGGAACTCACCACCTCGCCCGAGGCTCCAAACATATAGTAATCCGGAGTGAAAGAACTAGCCTGAGCTCCGGAGGAAGACGGTGAGGCCAAGATTTGGCCGGATGACGCCAAGCTTTTGAACCTCTCCTCCATGGCTCCAATCTTCGCCTCCAACGTCTTCTCCCGGTCGGAAAAAGATATTTCTCATGATGGAGAGCAAAGCAGTTCTCTACCGCGTGATTGTTCCGCCCACAATGGGAACACTTCAACTCCTTGGGTAACTGATTACCCGTCGTCCCCTTCGCCGAACAAATGGTTTCCGCTTCGGAGTAGTGACGGTCTGGGCTTGCCTTTGCTTCGAAGGACAGTCCTTCTTAGCATGGCCGGCCTGCCCATAAGACCAACAATACATGGTCTTGTCTACCTCGGCCTCCGCCAATCCCGCAGCCGCAATCAGAATTTTTCAGGATTTGCTAGAATCTACTAGCAGGGATACCAAATCAGTGGCATTGTGCTGACACAATGCACAATCACACTGCTCGACAATGGTGAAAGCCTCTGCAAGTGTCGCCCAGCCACCATAATTCATGATGATCCTGGGCAATGCTAAGTCAATGAGGCGTTTGTCAATCTTGGACAAAAATACCTTCACCAACTGGCTCTCTGCGAAAACACCTCCAGATTCTCTTGCAAACCTCGCCAACCTCGTGTACATGGTACGAGGTGTGTCCTCTTTTTTCCGTCGAAAATCCTGGATCCGTTGCATTTGATCTCGGTAGAAACCTCCATATTCCTCCTCCAAATGGAGTTGGAATTCATGCAGAGGATCGAAGTCAGGCGGGGCCCCTAAAGATGCTAATGCCGCCTGGGTAGCCTGGGCATACCGAGAGAGTGGAAGACTCGGACTCGACGTACTCGCAGATGTGGATGTGGGAGCCTGGTCTTTAGGCCCACTGGGAAAACTCCCCTCCACATCCACCACAACGATGCCCTCGGCTTGTTCCGGCTTCACCACAGAAGCGGCCAATAAAGTAGAAGTTGCGCCTTCCTTTAATGCGGAAACAAGCTCCACCCGAGTCTTCCAGTATCACTCCACTTGGCGCAACACCATGCAATGAGCATCCCTCCATTGCTCATAAGTCTGGAGCGCCTCATGCTCCAAATGTTGGGGTAGTAATTCAAACGCATATCAGTCATTGAAACTGGTATTGCGTTGACGCTTCTCCCTCATTCATGTCCTGAACCGAATTTTCCAATCTTGCAAGGAAATGGTCCCTGCTCGACCAGAAAATCGGTCACGGATGCCGCCTCGCGTCTCCTCCTCCATCTCGTCAAAAGATCCCACCCAAAGGACGTGAGACCGAGTAGCAATCCCCCACGCCGAAGTAGGCTGAAAAGCCTCGTTGGATGCTACCACGGGTTCACTGTCCAAAAGATCCGAAGATCGACCTTGCGATGATACCGGAGACGTAGAATGATATTGTTGGCTCCGAGTTGTAATCATAAACCCGCAATGGATTTGGTCACTGGAGCCAACAACCTAAACTAATGTGGTATTAGGATAAATGCAACCTGCACCTGCAACCACCATCAAATCTTATGGTCTGCTGGTCATCAATCCAGCCTCACCATAAAGGAATACAAGCACCGCCCACTTGGTGCACACACAAGGATCTCGTCGGTCATTACTCCGACCTCACTCCCACAATACCTTATCACAATCTATGACAACACAAAAATGGGGCAATGTTGGACGACTCCAACACAAGAACCCGCAACGGGGAAAGATACCACAACAAAATACAATGAACAATGCAATAACCGCACTGGATCCTCTTCCCCAAAACAACACTTAAACAAAAATTGAAAGCGACCACGACCAACCGGCACCCGCCTACGGTTGGTGGTCAAAATGAAGAGCTTCTGTTGCTTAAGAAGAAAAAAATGCACATCTCTCATTTTTGCCACCACCACCTAAGAATCTCTCCTCACAACAATGCCAAGAATGTGTGTTGATAAACACAATTCGACCCTAATAACAATTTATTTTAGGCTGAACGAAAATTCCACATGCCACCCAATTCCCAATGACACTCCCCTCGGAAATTTCGTACAATACAACCCCTAAAAAGAATCCCAAATATTTTTAATATTTCATAAGAGTTTAGGTTTTCTTCCTTGTGTCTTTGATTAATGAGCCCAAGAAATTAACCTCTTAGACAGAAGAGAAAAATTAGAAGTTGAAAAGAAATATACTTAATTAATTAATTAAATTAAGTCCGGTTTTAATTCATTAACGCATTGATTAATTAAAGCAAAAAATAAAATTAAAATAAAAGGATTGTCACTGAACCGGTTTGACTTGCGACCACACGGGTCTCAACCGCTTATGCCCAAACAAAAAAATCTCCCCGATCACTACCCCCATTTCGGGATTGGATAATTTGCGCGACCGCTCCTTTCCTCGGATGTGGTAGCCGCTTCTCCGGAATCAGACCCAAAATTTATGTTATGTAAGCATGCTACCTAAGGCTGCTTGCATGCTGACTGCTGCCTTGCTAGCTAGCTGGTTGGCTCACTGCCTGTTGCCTTGCTGGCTGGCTGGTTGGCTCATTGCCTGCTGGCTGGCTGCGCAGGCAGCAGCCGCCGCCGCATGCCGCAGACCGCCGCTGGTTACAGACCAGCAGTAGCGGCAGAACCAATAGCGACAGTACCAACAGCAGAGACAGTACCAGCAACAGCGACAACAACTGTTTCTTTTCTTTTCTTTTCTTTTTTGCAAAAATTGGATCCCTTTTGAGGATCAAGAATACTCCTACACCTTTCACTTCACAAATTCATGCTTGTGGACAACCAATTCGTACCAAATTCCGTGAAAAATTGACAGATTTCTCATCACAATTCAAAGTGATGTGTAGGCTTCACAAGCACACCTCTTTCTCCTTATTTCTTCGCGAATCCGCAATGTTTGTCTTCTTCCACTCCAAAATCTCGCAACCTCTTGTCCTCACACTATTTCTTAGGTGTTGGAGCTTAATATTTGAAGAAAATAGAAGGAATAATACACATTCTTGCCAAGTGAGAATGAAGAGAGTAGAACACTCATAAGAGCTCTAATTTCTCTTCAAATGCACACAACTAGTCAAGCTATCTCTCACTCCACCAAGGGAGAATCCAAGAGTGTAAGTAGGGGAAGAAGAACTCATGATTTATTGCAAAATCATGCAATCTACACCTCACACAAGCTCTCTCCACACACTAACTCACAAGACTTGACTTGGCAAGAATGTCAAGCCAAGAAGGAGACTCCTCACTTAGGAGCCTTCCTCTCCACATCTAGATTCATTCATCTAAATCTAGATGGATGAAACCCAACGAATAAGGTGCGGCCATCGACGCCGCATACCGTGACACGGCATAAAGGACTCCTTTCGGGCATTACCACTTTAAAATTTTAAGTTGTAGATTGACTAATGCATCAACTACATGTCAAGGTGCGATGAAGAGTGTAGTGATCCTAAGTGTGCAAATGAACATTTGGTTGTTAAGAAAAGAAAAAAAATTAAATCCATCATTGCAAGATATACTCACGATCTATGGTTCATGGATCTACATAATATTTTGCAATTGGTTTCCAACTTGTAGATTGTTCCAACCTTTGGAAATCTATGAACGGAAGTAGGAATGTGTAAGCATGGACCTCATTGTTAGTTTTACCCCTACTAAACAAAGTTATGATGTAATTTTTGTGTGTGCTGATAAATTGACCAAGATGGGTCATTTTATGTTGACTACCAGTTTTGTGACCTCCGAGGACACAACATGATTATTTGTGTATCATGCATTTAAACTATATGGCATTACCTTATCATGTATTTAAACTAGGTGGTATATGAGATGTACATGTAGTTTTTGGCAAGAGTTGCACTATTTATTAGGCACTCAATTGGCTATGACTACATCTTGTCATCCTCGTACCGACGGGCAAACACAAAAGTTAAATAAGACTTTTGAGGATATGATTCAACATTATGTGACTCCTATCCAAGTCGATTGGGATGATTTCTAAATTTTTTAATATTTAAATGTTTAAATGTTTCTTTAGGTTGATGGTTGAATTTGCCTATAACAACTTGTGGCAAAAATCCATCAACACATTATTTTTATTAAATTATGGTCAACATCCTACAACACATGTCAGCATCAAGATTAGTGGATCTCAAGTCCCGATTGCAAAATATTCTCATTGTCTATGGACAATGTTATTAATGAATTTAACATTTGTTGGCAACCCAACAATAGCAAAAGTCTAATAATGATACCAAACGACGTGATGTGTTGTATGAGATGGGATTTGAAGTTCTTCTTAGTACTACCAACATTATATTGAAAACCTTTGGTGCGAGGAAATTGCTTCCTTGATGGCTTGGTTCATTTGAAATTAACAAGAGAATGAGTGTGTTGTAACATTACCCTTTGAATATGCCAATGACTTCTAAAATCCATAATGTTTTTCATGTTTCATTGTTCAAGACCTACAAGGTTTTGCCATTACCAATCGTTGAGATGAGAATATATCCTACGAGGTGGAAAGGTGGTGCGATATGAGGCTAGAGGAAGTCATTCCCACCCTTTGAAATTACACCTCATCAAGTGCTTGGTTATGGGCTTGAGCATAACTCTTGAGAGCTTGAAGCTAATTTGAGTCCTACGGTACTCAAAAAATATCAAGACTATGTGGCTTGCTCAAGTGAGCACCTATCACGTTATGGTGTTGGATGTTAGAGTTTACCCGATATTGCGCCTAAATGCAAGAGGCGTAGATGATTTTAGCATAGAAACTTTCTTTCCTAGATCTCTAAATAAGGTTTAACTTGGTTGAAGGGTTTCATTTGTGAGTTGAGCAAAGACATCAAACTTGGAGGAGGAGGAGTGTAATGTGTTAGTACGAACTATACTAATATGAAGCCTCAAAGGTGAACTCAACCAGGCTATTATGAGGCCAGGTGGATAAAAATGGATTAATGACAACTCAAATAACTACTTGTAACTCCTCTTAACTCTTCTTATCTTGGACAAGTGGCATGGGGGTGAGCACTATGCATGAGGAAGGCATGCACAACAAGGGGCCTCCTTCCTTATGGCTCTAAGGTGGGGTGGTTCATCTCTCTCTCTCTCTCTCTAGATTGGACACATTCACATGACTGGGCTCTACTAGTCAATAGTGTATGACCTCAAAGACAACACTTTGATTGTTGGGTGCAATTGTGCTCCAAGTTTGTACATTATTAGCAATGACCATAATGTGTAAAAATGATGTATAAATCACAATCACCAAATATCCATGATCCTAGTAAGATAGATGAAGCCAATTTTAGCTTCTTTAATCAAACACCTATTTGTGGCTCTTCATCGGCAATATAGTCGCTCTAATTTAGTGGGCGAGTAATACATGTTGATTTAGTTGCCACCTTTGATGATATTTGGGTTAGTCACCTTCGCAAAAAACATACTACACCCACCATCCTCCATATTTAGGAGTGCTATCAATTGAGCTATGACATGCTTGACTTTTGTGGCGGGGTGGGCAAATTTGGAGGCGGCATGTGGTTGTGAGGTGCCGACCACTTTGTATTGTGGATATTCTATAACGAAAATCTAGTTCAACAACATTTTAACTTACCCGTGACCACTTTAGAGACATGACATGTTCAATATTGGTGTTATACTTGTTTTTATTTGACAAATGACCCATGTGGGGTCCGCTAAGGTGTCGAGGCATTAAAGTAACACCTTCCTTTTGGTGACACTTATTTAAAATCCCTGAGTTGTCAACAAGTGAGTGCAACAGTGCCACACATCACCATGGCTTCCATCTCCAAGTACTATATTTTTGCCTCCTTCACACTAGTGAACTATGTATGAGTTTTGGGACATCATCCAAGCTCGAAGAGCATGGTGGTGGTCGACCTTCATCATGCATTATCTTTGTGGGGTTAGAATGGGCAACTATGATAGCTTCCATTGGAAATAAACTCTCTTTGGGAAAAGGATCCCTAAGGACTTTGTCAAGAAGATCAAGGTTTGGCACGTCCTTTGCGGCAATACACTCCTCAAGGCAAAGGGCGTAGCAAAATATAGATTTTTTCAAATATTGGAAAAAATGCCGCAGGTCCGGCCAAGCCGGAATAAGTTGGGGGTGTCTATAAAATGAAATGATGAAAAGAAAACGACACATAAATGGATGATTGGGATTGAGTATAACAACAAGGTTTTCAACCAAGAACAATGGCATGAATTCAAGGTTAAATACCTTGTTTGGGATGACCTTATTATGTGTGCCAAGGTCGCTCGGGCTAGGTTGGTTAAATATGTGAGGATTTTGTGCCTACTCGGCTGAAGCCCTCCTCAAAGGATTTGACAAAACGTGGGGGCCTAGGAACATCTTTTGTCAATGGGATAGGATGAGAGTCACTTAAATTGGAAACATCAACATATGTAGGTTTGTTTGACACTTTGGCTTGTCATTTGGTGGCTTGGGTGTTGTCCTTGTATGGTGGGGTGGGGGTGGTCCTTGGTTTGGTGGGTTATCCTTGGTGGGTCCTTGTTACTTAGGTCTTTGGTACTATTTACATGCAGTGTGGCGTGTCCAAGGGACTCTGCCTCCCCTTGAAGTGGGTGCATCTTTCTTGGTTTGTGATTTATTGTTGTTGGCATTTTGGCCTTTTTGTCTCAAAAAAATATTAATGCAACAATGCCATCGAGTAAGTCATTGTTACAAGCGATTAATCATATGCAACATCAAGTATAGAATATCCACTTTGGCCATTCATAATAGCGGTGTAAGAAGGATGCAAGAACACTTTTAGAAGAACATTGACTTTGGCCAATCATAATGGCTAGTCATGGATCTGTCTGCTCGATGAGGCGGTGTAAAAAGTGATCCAAAATAGGGGGGACAACACCTTCATTTTCATAGCCTTATACAATTGAGTTTGTATGTTGGGTGGGGTTGGGAATAAGCTAGATTCTATTTATAATTATACTTTTTTTATTTTCATGATAGAGCATTGTATTGGTATATTCAAGTTGAAAAACTTGGGTAAAGCAATGTAATTATATTACAAGAATGGAATAGTTGAAAGTGGCCAAATAATGTTACGTTAATAGAAAATCCTCACTTGCTATAAGGCTCATTTTGTGGTGATTCTTAGTTAGCAATCCAACATCAATAGAGCCCCCCTTGTGGAGAGTAAAATGCTATTTCCTTAAGACAACTTTGCAAATTTATGTAGGTTGCATATGATTTTTTTTATTTTTTATTTTTTTATTTTTTATTTTCTATAGAGTACGTATAGATCTACTAATGTATGGATTTTTTTGAAATTTTTCCAAGCTACCTAACCTTCTTGAGATAGCAAGAGTTTCTTAAAGTGTCGCTTTAAGGCCTCAAACCTTAGTGATGTCATCCACTTACACAACATTGAACGATGGAAGAGCCCCCCCAACACCATATTGGAGCATAGAGTATTTAATTCCAGTGCCTACATGAACACCTTCCTCAACTCCAATTTCAACGAATTCAAATTCTTTGGTCTTGATTTGCACTTAATAACCTACTCAAGCATCTGATGCTCGATTTTATCAGTTGGATGATTCCACATGACTGAAGGTGTTCACATAAGCTCATCTATCTCAGCGAGTGTTACATGACATTTATTCAGTAAAGTGCATTTGTTCATGTGGGTTCCGAGAATATAACCATGAGATGCCCCAACATAACTCAAATGAACTCTAAATTTGTATCATCAAGTCGTGAACGTATTTAATGTGCAATGAGACAATAATTGTCTTCCATAGTTAGCAAATATGATTTCGACGTCATAGCCCATGATTAAGAAATACAAGACCTTTCTTTGGAGGATTTGGAGATCATCTTGCAGGTAAATCTTCTTGTACTATTAAAGCTTACTTATTCGCCAAATTTGATTGGCCTCAAGCAAAGCGAGGCCCACAGCCTACAATTACACTACGCTTAACTTAGTCTCAACTAATTAGAGTGATGGGATGCATTCTATAAACTTACCGAGTTCAGAGAATCTGGCTCTCTCCAAGCCGGTGCTAAGGGCCACTTCACACACAAGGCTGAAGGGCCCTGACCATGGCAATGTAAGAGCTCTCATTGGTCGAAAAAGCGGAGACCGTCCAAGTTCACTCCACACTAGGAGGTGAAGGCTTAAAGGCCCAAAGAAAAGTTTGTGGATAAAAAGTCTACATGGAATCTTACATGGCAGGTTGTAGATAATGGTGCATGGTCTACTGGAATTTGCGTCAGACCCACCTCCAAGAAGTGGGCCTGACGCAAATTTCGGGAGACCATGACTTTTCTAATATATTTTTCTTCTAGTAGGGCATATTTCGAGACAGCTTGCAGGGAAAATTCCATAATAGATTCTAGGACAAACAAACACCGCCAAGTAATTCTCTTAAATTGATAAAGTTTGAGACATATTATATTAAACCAAATCCTCCCCTCTTTTTCCACCAACAAAATATGCAATGGTCCCCCGACATGGTCCATTCACTTCACACTATGCTTGAGGGACCAAGACTACATATAACGGCTTTCCCAACACCCATGGTACGGCCTTTGGATGAGAGTCAAGGGCCCTCACCATTACAAGGTCACGGCTCTTGGCTCGTGTGCGAAGTGGCCCTAAGCTTAATCATCCTGGTGTAATTTCCTCGCCTTCTGCCAGTGAACTTTAGAAGCATCTTCTTCATTGCTAATACAATACATAGCCTGTGAGCTGGCTAGGCTCGTCAGCTGGCTAGGCTTGTCAAGCCGGTGTAATGTGAAGCTGGAACCATGGAACTTAGGGCCACTTCACACACGAGCCAAGAGCCATGACCATGAAATTGTGAGAGCCCAAAAGAAAGCGTCCAAAGGCCGTCCGAAGACACCTTCAAAACCACGCAGCGTGGTCACGGATTCTCAAGTGTAGTGTGAAGTCATATGTGACTGGGCCCTCAACCAAATGCTATTTCAATGAATTTCTATTCGTGCGGGTCGAGTTCTCACACATGATAAAATAAAATAAACCAACGGTTGTGAACGTTCAAAGTGCCTTGGTCTCCCATTTTTGTGTCGGGCCTACCTCCAAGAGGTGGTTTTTGAGAATAGTCCAAGTGACCATGCAACATGATCCATTCGATGCGATGTAGGAATCCATATAGACTTTACATCCATCTCGCATTCACATACTCGGTTGGTCCCTCAAGCGCAGTGGGAAGCGAACTTGGACCGGCTCCGTCTTTTCCACCAATGAGGGTGCTTGAAGTGTACTGGTCACGGGCTCTCAGTCTCGTGTGTGAAGTGGCTCGTAACTTAAGGTTAGTTAAGGAATTTCATCCTGTTCGTGAGCAGTTCTGGATCAAGTGTTGAAGAGAGCATCTTTCTTGGCTACTATAATACTAGGCCACTATTATACTAGGCTACTATAATACTAGGCTTTTTTAGCTTACAGACTTGTCCGGATGTGCAGACTGGGCACATGTCATGTTGGGGACTCTAGCCTAGATACGAGCTCTGCAATGATCTATAGAAGCTATCCACATAACCCTGCAATAGTACTAAGGGTTAGTTCTCATGTAGACCGCTCGCCCACTAGATTCTAGGGGAAATGTACATGTCGTCGGGTTACATCTATATTTTCACTAGAATATGTGGAAACTCACTGTAAGTTGTGTACCACTGCTTATATGATGTTAAAAGACTCGACTCTTGATCAACGATCCTTGTTAAGTAAATATTGTCATCTACAAAAGGTCCAGTTTAGGATCGATGGCCCCAACAGTGTGTTAAGGGCCACTTCACACATGAGCCAAGTGTTGTGCGTGACCATGAAATTGTGAGAGCCCAAAAGGAAGTGTCTAAAGGTTGTCCCAAGACACTTCCAAAATCATGGAGTGTGGTCAAGGGTCCTCAAGTGTCGTGTGAAGTCATATGTGGCTGACCTCTCAACCAAATAGTATTTCACTGAATTCCTATTCACGCGGGGTCCTCACACATGATAAAATATATTAAATCAACGGTTGTGAGTTTGTGGAGTGCCATGGTCTCCGGGTTTTGTGTTAGGTCTACCTCCAAGAGGTGGTTTTTGAGATTAGTCAAAGTGACCATGAAACATGATCCATTTGATGCCATGTAGGAATCCATGGTGGACTTTAAATCCATCTTGCATGCATTGGTCCCTCGAAGCGTGGTGTGAAGCGAACTTGTGCCGGCTCCGCCTTTTCCACCAATAAGAGTGTTTGAAGCGCAATGGTCATGGGCCGTTCCATCTCATATGTAAAGTAGGGCCACTTTGTACACAAGACTGAAGGCCTGTGACCATTGCATTCTAAGATCTCGTATTGGTCGAAAAGGCTTAGACCGTCCAAGTTCACTTCACACTAGAAGGTTAAGGCCTAAGAGCCGGAAGGAATGATCATGAATGAAAAGTCCACATGAATTCCTACATGGTGGACTATTAATAATGTTTCACGATCTGCCATAATTTGTGTCATGCCCACCTCCAATGACAAATTTTAGCAGACCGTGTCAGTGCCTTTGGATGAGAATCAAGGGCTCTCACAACTACATGGTCACAACCCTTGGCTCATGTGCGAAGCAATCATAAGGTATGCCGGACTTATGTGGTCACCCATCTTAACTGGACACCTACATTTGAGTGGTATATGTTTTGACATTAAAATAATCCATTAAAAAATTTCAAACATGCTCGCACACATCACGTTATCATTATTGCAATTTTAATTTCGTCTTATTCCATGATGTCACATGCTGCACTAATTCTCTATTATCATGCATTCATGTTTACATTGCAAACCTCCTTAATATCATGTGCACTTTGATTGGCACATGCGTGATATTAGGGAGGTTAGAGTATACTAAGTGCATACACCTCAAGCCTGCCCACATTATACCTAGATCTTAAAGAAGTCCAGAACAATGAACGAGGAGAACCGGCCAGTAGTTACAAATGAATCGGTTGAGTTCGAGAAATATCAGGTTGAAGATCAAGACTCCAGGGAAATTATCAATCATTTTAGAGGAATCCATGGACGATACCTCAAAATGAATATAGAAAAACCGAAAGATCACAACTTGTAACTGGTCGATCTCGGCCGGTTATGCTCAAAAATCTCCCCACACAGTGGTCCCGAAAGCAGAGGAAAGTGGTGAAACTCAGATTCCAGATTGAAAGGCCCCCGGGGAAGAGGCAGCCAAAGGAGAAAGGGAGAGCCTGTCTCACAGGCCACGAAGGGGACCAGGAAGGTGCCCTCATTCACGGTTGACCCCCGCACATTTGCACAAATTACTAAACAATCCCTCTCCCCCACACTTTTGTAAATTCGTGTCATCTTTGGTTTCTGGTTGTTTTCTGTAGCTACCGCTCCCTATCTTTCTTCATGGGAAGCGGAGGAGGAGATCAAGAGGCAGTCGGAGCTGGGCGCTCGCTGCGACGGTGCTAATTTACGTTAGTCAGATTGAAGGTTTAAGCTTATTGGAATTTTTACCTTCTACATGTGTACTGTTTCATGGCTATTGTAAGTGTGGAGGTTAGTGGTGGTCGAAGTTTTCCACAGTGGCGGAGCTCACAGCCACCTTTGTGATGGTTTTATGCCCAATTTGTTGCAAGAAGCTGTGAGGCGAGGCGTGTGGTTTTGGGCGCTTTGAGTGTTTGATGTAAGCTCCCGGGAATCGAATTTTTGGTTTTTGTGATTTTTTGCGACCTTCAGGGCAGTGGAGGAGCAGAGGGGGGGGGGGGGGGGGGTTAAGTTTCTGGTGCTAAGTTAGTCAGTTGGGGGGGGGGGGGAGGGAGGAGGGGAGTGTTTCGGGGGAAGTGAGGTTTTGGGTCAGTGCTCATTTCGCAGATTGACGGTTTATTAGATTTTGAGTTGTTTTGAGATGGGTGTGGCATATTTTAATTTTACGCCCAATTTGTTGCTCGGTGTTCCGGAGGAGGTTTCTGTGTGTGAGGCAGGTTTGTGAGTTTTAGGCGCTTTGAGTGTTTGCCGCCTTTTTTAAAGTGTTCCTCTCACCCCGGAGTATTTTGGCTTTTCAACACCTGAGATTTACGAATTGGAAGTTGTTGAAGAGGATGATGGGCTGTGATGCCTGACACATTTTGCAATTCGACCTTGTCGTATTTCCGGGGGTTACTTAGCGGAACCAAACTCAAGAACCTCAGTGTATGGACGTTGGGGATGGTTTTGGCGTCAGAAGTGCGTGTGAAGAAGGGTGGGAGGAGGATGTTTGGTTGCATCTGCAACATGAGCAGGATGTAGTTGCAAGCTGTGTGAGCTTCACTATGTATCATTCACTTTCACATCACAGGGCGCGGAAGAAAAGAGAACTCTGACGATGAGTTCTCATGTACAGTGAACACCATCTCATGTGGCCAGCAACATCATCAGTCATATAGCATCATTATCTCAAATTATATGTAGTGATCCATTTTTTGGAGGAAAGGATTTGAGATTTTTTGAGATTTGCGGGGATATATCCCGTGGATGTGAGTTGGCCCTAATTTGAGAAAGGACAGGGAATATCTTGTGGATTTAAGGAGGTGGTGTCAGTCATGGCGCACTTAACCCTGTCCCAGCCGGCGCCAGAGTTGAGTTTGGTGCCACTAAGTGAAAATGGTTGCAATGGGGGGGTAGGGAAAGGCGCTCTTGAGAAACTAGGATTAGACTTAGCTAATTTGATACAGGTCGCCGATGAGGAATACAGTGATGTGATCATGATTGTTGATGGTAAGAGGGTGCCAATCCACCGTTGCATTATCGCTGTGCGGTGTCCCAGTTTTCGCAAAGTATTTGCTGGAATGGGAGCTGAGAAAGCAGAAGGGAGCAAAAAACAACCTGAGCTGGAGCTTAACTCCCTGGTGAAAGAGGGGAGGATTGGATATGAAGCATTCATGACTGTAATGGGTTATGTGTACGGGGGGAAATTGAAACCCTTGAATATTGTTGTAGAATGTTGGGATCCTTCTTGTGCCCACTCAACATGTCGGCCGGTTATAGACTATGTTCTGGAGCTTCTTTGTGCTTCTGTTTTATTTGGCATCCAGGAGCTGAAGACCGTTGCTGAGGTATTTATTTGATATACTGAGCCAAGCTTCAATTATCTCTAGTTACAGATATTTCATCCGGGTGAAGTTAGTTCCACCATCACTTTTGTGTAGCGTGTTTAGTTCTTTCACAAAGGCAAGTGCCTCTGGACAGAATTGCCTATAAATAGGCATTTAAAGCTCTGTACCCACTTCTCATAGAATATGAAACACTCATTTAGTGCGAGATGATTGCCAAATCTAAATCACGTCCATAGCCATTTTCCACATAAATTTTGGAGCTCATATGAATATCTTATCCATTATCGAAGTGAAGATTCGCAAGCTCATTAATTGGTCATATAGGTTCCCCATAGTAATCTTGATTATTGAACCTAGAACGGTTAACAGATTTTGAGCACGTAGTCCAATTTCTTTCAAATGCATTTTCCTTTGGTATTTGTTCTTAGATCCACACCTCACCACACACTACTCAATTATAGGTGTTTGATTAAGAAAAGTAACCAAGGAAGGCCTGCATACCTTAGTGTAATGTCTGGAGTTTTCCCACAGCATGTTATTAGGATACCAATGTGCAGTAAGTTGTTCAGATTTTTATGCCAGTGTGTCCATTGTGGTGGATGCATGATAGAGTCACCCTTGCTTGCATAGACTGATTGAATGTGTATAACTTCTTTTTCAGCTGTCTCTTATGTAGAATCTATGTCTGTAATCAAATGACTTGATATTATGTTGGCTTGCAATTTATCAATGTAATGAATTGAAAGTAGTGGTAGTCCTGAGGATCTATGTAGTGGTAGTCCTGAAAGTAGTGGTAGTTTCTGGAAGGTACTATGTCAGTGGTTGTGATTTTGTGCAGATCATTTACATTGTTTCTTTGTACTGGTTTGCAGCAATATCTTTATAATCATCTTGATGATTTCCAAGTGGACAATGTAGTACATATTTTGAATTCAGCTTGTACAAATGGAAGTGCTGAGCTGCAGTCACTCTGCTTATCTGCAATAGCGGCATCGAATATTGATAATGTTATGGTTGAGAAAGAAGTTCGAGGAGCAACGTTGGAGCAAGTGAGGCAAATCCGAATTGAGCTTGGGAGTGACGCACCTGACTTGGACTCGGCTCAAGAGAGTCAATGCAAACAAATACACAGGCAATGTTTTTGTCTTTGGAAGATATCCGCCAAAGTTCCTGGTAAATGGGTCGCATTATCTCCCTGAATAACAGGGGCTGCTAAGTGGGTACCTGTTGGACAGGAATGATGTTCGGGTGGACAGTTCCTTTGAGCTGGTGTAGCCCACTTCAGTATTCAATTAATCATCCTGTGTCTGTCTGTGCACTAGACTATGAAGCTATGAAGCTACGAAGCTTGTAGAGTTGTGGATGGCTGACAGTCTTTTGCATGATGCTTATGCCACTTAAAAATAACTTGCACTCCTTGCATCAAAACATCTTGCAGTATTTAGCAGTAGATGCAGACTGTTACTTGTAGCAGATTGTATTTCCATCTCTTGCTTGGTTTGGTGTCTTGACTCTTTTTTTATATTGGTTTTGGTTTTGTGCAGGGCTCTTGACCTAGATGACATTGAACTGGTGCAAATGTTGTTGGATGAAAAGAAGCTTGATCTTGATGGTGCATATGCACTTCATTATGCTGCAGCATACTGCAATGCCAGAACTCTAGCTCGGTTGCTGGATCTGGGTTCAGGAGGTAAACCCATAAGCTCATGTGCACTGCTGTTCTCGATTTGAAGAGTTTGTAAAAGGAATCAGCTCTTATGGAGTCATTAAGTAGGCTTGAAGGGAACGAGTTTCTTGTTGACAGATTTGTTTGCCAGCAGGTTTTTGAAGGAATATATTTTCTACCAGGCGTGGAAGTACTTTTCAATGTGGAATGACAATCTCTGCATGATCTTTGCAGATGTCAACCTTCGCAATGGAAGGGGAATGACAGTTCTCCATGTTGCAGCCTGGCGGATGGAGCCTCAGGCTTTAGGAAACCTTATAGCCAAAGGGGCACGTCTACAGGAGTATACTCCTGATAATCAAAGAGCACTTGATATCTGTAAGCGGCTGGTGAAAAAATCTCAAATTAAAGGGGATGCGGGCCAGAAGGACAGCTTGTGTATTGAAATACTAGAAGAGGCAGAGAACAACGTTGCAACAAAGATTCCAAGTTCTGCTGTAGCTATGATGGCTTTACCAACCACTGAAGAAAACCTCATGTCAACCCTCCTCTACCTTGAAAATCGAGGTATTTTATCACCCATGTGTGTCGTTCTTCCATGTGTGTTGTTTTTTCCAATCCATGCAGACCATTTTTGTACTGGCCAGTTCAGTTCCTCTCATGCATAAGAAACTTCCCCTGTGTACTGCCTAATCTTGTTCTTGCATGTGTGTTGTGTACAGTGTCATTAGCCCGGCTGCTATTTCCTCAAGTACTAGATGTTGTGATGGACATGTCACAAGTGGATGCATATTCTGAGTTCACAAAGATTCAATATGGTTCACCCAGAGCAGGGGTGGCAAGTAAGAGGAGAAAACACTGTGTAGATTTAAATGAAGAGCCAACGAAAAGACTTGCTGGGTTGATTGGTTGTTCTATCAGTGATGAATCAAAAGAAAGTCGTATGGAGGTATTAAAGCACAGATGTGATGCTCTTGGAAAAGCCAGTACGTATTTTATGCCATATCTCTTATTTGTTTCTTATTGTAGATTTTGTTGTTGTTTACCAGTGACCTTGACGCATATTTTGGTTTTGAGTTCAAAGCTGTGTCGGGTGTCCAACAATCTCAGGAAACAGAAGTGCTTTGGATCTATGCTTGCAAAATTTGCTTTGTTTTTCTCTCTTAAGGCTCTAGTGGTCTGGATCCAACATCTGGGAGTAGTTTATGTACTGCAGCAGGTCTTATGTTACAATGTTAATTGACTGTTACTTATCACTGTGATGTGTGCACTATGCAGCTGCAACGGCAAGGCGATTTTTTCCTCGATATTCAGAAATTATCGATAAGTATGTACTAGACGATGATTGGAATGAGCTCAGTCAAAAAGCTAGTGAGGAGCAGCTGCTGAAGAAGAGACGATATGTTGAATTGAAGAGTATACTGCAGGATGCCTTTCTGAAAGATAAGGCGGATATGGACAAGAAAGCCTCGAATGCAACGGAGAAGCAAAAGAAGTCGCGGAGTCGATTAGATGTACCCTTGTCGTCATCCTCCTCCACGTCATCATCTAGAGGCACGGGTGGCAGCTTAGTAACAAAGCTGTAGGTGATTAAGGAGAATCATTCCCTTTCAACATCAGTGCCAGCATGGACAGGAGTTAGTGAAGGTCAGTTGCTTTTGTGGGTAATCATGAGTCTTTTCGCGATGCTACCGAGTGAAGGCTTCATTCTCAGGCATTGAGCTTGCACCTGCTTGCACAAACATCAACGTCGTGGTGGATGATACAATTGTACCTTATATTTTTCACATTGCTGAGGACATGAAGGTCAGCACAGTTCTGCAGGTACTCACCACATGTGTTATACCGATTTGAGATGCTCAAAATTTACCTTTTTGATCAATACAACAAGCTTGAGGTCTTGAGAGCTTCATTCAGTGCTTATGAACTAGGTAATGGATGTGAGGAGCCTTGTCATGACCTGTAGTAGGTACTGGGTGCCTACTACATCCTATTGCAAGATGACACGTGTCTATCATCATACGTAGAGGTTAGGCCATAGCATGATCAGTTACAGCTGATAATGTGCCTCCTCATATCCAATTAGGAATAGACATGTCAGCAAAAGAGAAATTTCTTGGCCTGACCACTACTGCAGGGCGGTGATGTGCTGACCTACTTCTTATGTTCAGTAACTGAAGCAAGAGTTGGCTTTCTATAACATTGGAAAGAATAATCCCACTATCTATAATTTGGGGGCCGCTTGCCAGACTAGAACATGCACATTCTGAAGTCAACAAGCAAAGACATCACTGTTTGATAGAGCTAATATTGCCTAACTTGGTTGACAATGGTTAACATTAACATTTGGTTTTGGTATTTTAGTGCAGATTACCTCTGTACAGGATCATATCTGAATTTTCTTCCTTTCTGCACTTGTGGAGTGATTTCTTTGTCTTGTGCAAATTTTCACACTTTAAAAGTGTTCCTCTGGCCAGGTTGGAGAAAGGAGGATTTTTGCATGGAGGGAGACTTCTTCAGGGCCTGCTTCTGAGATGTGTGGCTTCATGAGAAACAGTGGCAAGCAATTGAAAGGTCTGAAAGATGCGTTGTTCTTCCATCTTCTGTTTTGTTTCAGTAGTTTCAGTTATTCCTTGATTAGGAGCTCTTATATCTCATCTCTGATTTTGACGTTTTAGTTTTTTTTTGACCTGGTCACTTTCATTATTTTTGTCCATACCTATTCTAGCCCAAAGGGTCTGGGGTTTTGGTGTAGTAAGTTCCATCACAGCATGAATGTGTGCGAAGTGTTCCAGAGTCTTTTTTTTCCTCCAATTTTACATATCAATTGTCAAATAGGCAGCATGAGAGGTTTTACTATCTCAGGTGTAAATTTATCACAGCACACTGTCATCGATTAATCAAATACCCATACAGATGAAACTTGCATTCACACTCTCAATGTGTGGGAATCTCTACCTGTTGGTTTGAATTTGAATACTCTCCACTGTATCTTTCTTGCATGTATACATTTAAACAGATTGTGATAAGGACAATACATGACTTTCAGAGATGGAGAAGTTAGTTAGGTTCACTACATTAATTTCTATCACAATCCATATTTTTTGTAATTCTCTCATTGGTTCCCTTCATATTGAATTTGATTTCATATCAGGATATCCAGATTAATTTGCACATGCAATTCGCAATTGCCACCCTGCATTTCTTGTATAAAACCTCCTAAACAGAGTTTGGGTTAAGACCACTGGGTCATTAATTGAATGCATTACAATTAAATTAAGAGTATTAGCACTACACTTACAAAACCTGTAGAAATTGTACAACGACACATTTGTATAGAGGAGCATATTATTGCATGATTGCATTTGCAGCAAGGACATGGATTGTTTGTCACATTACCTATATTTGTGGGGAGTTCACAGTAGCTCCAAATCAGTGATCAGGGAGATTCTTGGGCATAATCGGTTGAGATCCTAGTGTTTGCAAGTCCAACCGGTTACATGTTGATATCCTTCGGTTTTCCTTTGTGAAATTGGGGTATATTCTATAAATTCCTCTAAAATGATCGGTAATTTTCCTGCAGTCTTGAACTTCAATCAGTTATTTCTCAAAGTCAACTGGTTCATCTCCCCATCATTGCTCCAAATGTGCTCATTTTGTTGGAAATTGTGGATGGCCGTATCCCCCTTTTGCAAATAAATGCATTTATGGCAATGGGTGAGAGCCCTTGGTGCAGATTTTCCAACATATTCCGCACTTTTAATCCTCAATCATTGTTTGTTGTGTAAATACAGCCACGGCTGGTTTACCTTTTCATGCGGGCCTTGTTCCTTTAAGCAGTCATTATTGTGGGAAGCTCCACAATTATATAGAAGCTAAATAACAATAACCAATAAAACAAGGAGTTATGGGTGGTATGGAAGCTAGGGATGAGGTTAGAAGAATCGAAGTAGGAGCTATTAAGGAGTGCAGTTTTTGGGTGACATCTTGTCTGGGTGGGCCATCCTTCTTTGTCATGAGCACATTTCTTTGAAGAGATTGCAAATCTTTTGTTTTGCTTGGTTGTTTTTGTTATCTCTTGCATGTCTATGTTCCTTGTAAAAACATACTCATATTTTTGGAACTTATGAGAGCTTACTTGAACATGATGTACATGAGAGCAAGGAAAGACCCATGGAATGCATAAGGTAGGAAGGGAAAGAGAGAGTTTACAAGGAGAATAGGGAAGAGGGTTAGAAGATAACTTTTTACTTCTTCTTGTCACACTACATATAGTCAACTTGCCAATGATGTGACACCTTCATTTATCTCTAAATGTTTGAGGGAGGTCCATAAATTTGTTCCACATAATTCTAGTGAGTAATTGACATGTTTACCCATTGAACCATGAGCACATGTAGAGGAGGCTAGGGCAATGATCACCTTGAGTGGAAGGGAGAGCCCCTTTGGCAAACTCCCTTTCCAATATGCAAATAGTTTTAAATTTTCATTTTTTATTTACTCCAAATTAGGAAGTTTGTTCCCATTTACATGAAGGCTTTGCATGTCATATTTGCAATTGTATTTGGACCAAGACTTGGCCTATTGTTACCCCCCATATGCACACTAAACAACTTTATTAGTGTGCACCTCATCAGTTTTCAACCCACATCAAATGTCTAGTTTAACATTAGTGTGGGCCACTTAATTTATTTTTAAAAAAAAATCCATAGGAAATTCATGTGGGTGACTCTTTTTATTTTATGTTGTTTTTGTCCATACTCAAGGTGTCGGTTGGAAGCCTTCAAGAAGACTGAGGTCTTGGCCCACATTATTCCTACCTTGACTAGACAAATAGTGTGGTCTATATTAATTGTTTCCATGTTAGATTTTCACCTACATTAAGAGGACTATTTAGTGCATCTATTGAGAACTCTCTATTGCCTCCAAAATCTTGGTCCTGAAATTCTATACATGATTATCATTCTAGCCCTACATGATCCTTCAAGAAGGTAGACAATCTTCATTTTGAGGATGAAAGAAAAGAAACACTGGCTACCCAAGGATTTGAGAATGAATGAGTTCTTCATTTGAAAATGATACGAAATTAATGAGAAAAATGGATAGAAGCCATCTAGTCTCAATTTCATCTCATATGGTGTCAATCAAGTACTAGATATTTTGCTAGGTGAAGTGCGCGTGGGGGAATTATTGCATGTGAATGCCCCAAAGTAGTGTGTAATGTTGGACTTTACTTTTTTAATCCTTAAAATGCCTGCCCATTGGAGGTCCCAAAATGACTTTGAAGACACTAATTTTTTTGGCATTTTCATTTCCACATTTGGTGGAAGCCTTGTTGTGGAAACTAGACATTGTCTGACCAAATCCCAAAATTTTAATGGAGGTACATGTGGAGCTCAAATCCAAATGGCCACAATAGATGTGGCATGCGGAGTGTAATATAAATTAGAATTTGTTTGGGTTAATAAAAATGAGAATCCAAGGGAGATATGGGCCCCATTACTTAACATCCTAAATCCCCTAAACCAACCGGTTTAGGGAGCAAATGCACTAGGAATCCCAACCAAAGATATTCTTTAAAAAAAAAAACCTATCACACAATTCTCATATCTGGTCTAATTTGCAAAAACTAATTAGCAAATGATATCAAATCTTACATATCCAACATTTCAAAACATTTTCTTAAAGAAAGAGAAAATTCAATTCATAAAACCTACAAAAAAAGCATTCATTTTGACACATTTGGCCTACATGTGCACTTTAAGGGTTAAGAGAGTTTGATGCCATCATGAGCTTCGAAGATCCGCGCTCAGTCTAGCACAACATACCATAGGCTACAAGCAAGTTGGGCACATTTTGCCCAATAATTAATTAATTTTAAAAAGGGCTTAGGCAGTCCGTAAAAACATTTATAAAAATAGGCATATAGGCATATATACATACATACACGATATATATATATATATGTGTGTGTGTGTGTGTGTGTGTGTGTGTGTGTGTGTGATTCATTTAGGCACATAGCATATCCTACATACAAATCCATGTGTTGTAATTGATTTATCATTTATTCACTGTGGCTAAGTATGAGATGTTAGCCTTGAGAGTTTAGGTTAGGCCATCTTAGTGCGCTAATTAGGGTTGTGAACATTGTATTCTGTTGTTTTGTGCTCATGTTTAGTACAAGTTGTTTAAGAATTTGCAAGCATGGCCAAGAATCAGAGGCAAATCAATCATATGTTCCATGCCATTGATAAGGATGGGAGATTATTGAGCGTTGCAAGTGACATTGAAGTTTGAATGCCCAAGTTGAGAGAGATTGCCTTGGGAAGATTGGAGGATTTCCTAAAACTTAGGCATTTTGATGAGTTTTTTTCCCCTTTCATCAAGGCCATCTTACCCAATAATTGTGAATTTTTTTTTAGAACTTTGAATTATATTATGCCCAACCTGCTATCAGCCTACGGTATTTAAAATGAATTAATCACAGACTCTTGGGGCATGTTTTTAACAATGATGGATGGATGAGAGAGCTAAACACGCATGGGAGATAGGGAATTATTGTAAACGAACGTGCCTTCCATCCATCCAACATAGCAGCCCTGCAACAATGTATAGCCCAAATATCATTTCTCAAAGTCGATTTGACACAAGAGTTAGCTTTGAAAACTCCGAGTAAGTGTACTCGGGGTCATTTGAGATGAATGGCAACAAACCTATAGGAAGTCAAGTTTTTTTTGATGTTGGATGCGAAGTACGCTCGTATACAATAAATTCCCTATATCCATACGCATGTATGCAACAATTCCTTGGAAGCGCGGAGCTTAGTTAAAGTGCCCATTTTAACATAGGCATTCATCTAAGGCCCACTTTAGCATAAGGGTGATGATGGCGAAGGAGTCACACTCCCTGAATGGTATCCTCTCTTTTTCAGTGGAGAGCCATTCCATCGCATCCTCTTGGACACGTGGCGCTCCTCCGGTGTTCCGATCTGGCAGCCCTATTCACAGCTGGCGCTACAGGGAGCGTGCCACGTGGTAGAGCGACCATGCACTGCCCCATGCTTGACACTTGGCCCCTCTCCGCTTCAAATGGCATTTTGCATTCTTGTGCAAAAGCATCCCCTCCTGCGATCCCCTTACTGCATCCCTTCAAACTTCCCTCACATCTTGTCCCATCTCATTCACATCGTCTAGGGCACCGTCTCCTGTGGGCCAGTTGTTGAGCTTTCAGGTTGCGAAGATCGAATTTCGTGCGCTTTTTTTAATAAACCCTGGTGTGTGCGGAGATTGTCTGTTTGAGGTTTTTCTTTGTGGGGTGTGTTGAGTAGTTGGAATCCAACCAAAGCTATGGCAGCCAGGAGAGGAACCAGCCTGTTGAGGCTTCTTCAGCAGAGCACTTCTGTGCAGGTGATATTTTGCTCTTTAAACCATACTGGGTAGAGAGCGGTGTGAATGATTTACGGTCGTATTCAATTTTGGAGGAGTGTGTTGAATTTTTTGATGTTAGGATGACCAGTAGTATTGATGTCTTGTGGATGTGAGGGTTTGGTGGTTTGGTGGTTCTGTGTCTGGTACGCATGTTCTGTTTCCTGAAGGTTCTTGATGTTGCATTCGTTGATGTCGTAGCACATGGCTTGCTCATCGCTTCCATTGAAATCTGTCAAAAAAAGTAGATATCTAGGCTGGATAGAATAAAAGCATGTGTCACGGCTTCGGAATTTTGTATCATCATCTTGTTGTGTTAATATTTTGCTATGATTTGCTGAGATGAAGCTTAATGTGTTAATGACACAGGTAGCAAGGTACCAACCAAACTCTGCGCCTGCTGCACAGCTTGCGACTCCTGCATTCGCAACATCCCCTGCACAGAGCATTCTTCGGCGATTCTTTTCTGTGGATGACACATATGTATGTCGTGTGGCCCTTTTCTTTTGAAACTTACAAAAGCTCTTGGGTGCATTTCGTTTGCAAGATGTTGTAATGTTCGGTTCGTGCAAAGGGCGTGCCTGTGCATATCAAACATGCAAGCATTTGTTATAATGATGGTACAATAGTGGAAGATGGCAATTACGAGGCTTACAATGCGAAGAAACACTAGTCCCCACATCTCTCGGTTCACATACCCTAGGGTTTTGTAACCTCTACACAGCATCTCTTTTAAAATATGTGAAGTAATCATAGTCACCGGTCTAAAGCAACTGAATTCGTCATATATCGGTCGTGTAATTCTGAGGTATTGCCAGTAATAAACATGTAAAGAACCAAAGAGTTGTAAAACCTGACGTAATGTCGGGTGTGGTGTCCAGGCTAGCGCGCAAGATGGCCATCATGTCAAAGAATATGAGAAAGCCAAGATGGTCAATGAGGGCGGGCCTGAACACTCATCGTTCGATGACGCTCGGGAGGAAATTACATCGAAATCTAATGTGTCACGTTCTGTTCAGGGCGACGCACAAAGAGCAGCCAACAAGGTGGAAGACAAGGCAGGGGAGGCAGCACAAAAGGGAAAGGAATACGTGAGAGAGAAATCCGGCAAGGTTAGCGACGCTGCCGGTGACATGAAGGAGAAAGCTAAGGAGACGGTCAACGATGCAGCTGAGAAAACCTCGGAAACTTGGGAGCAAGCCAAGGATAAGGCCAAAGAGACAGCTGATGGAATGACTGGAAGGGCTCAGCAGACAGCAGATGCTACCAAGGGAAAGGCATACGAAACTAAAGCGGAAGGTGAAGGTGTGGCCCAGAAGGTCAAGGAGAGAGCCAGCAAGGAAGTGGACACTGCTAAGGATATGGTGAAGGATATCCCTTCCAAAACCTCGGAAACAGCTCAAGGATTGAAGGAGGTGGGCGTTGAAGCCGCGAAAGCCATCAAGAGAGATGCAGAGAAGCTTGCTGAGAAAGTTGGGTTGAAGAGCCGGGACTAAATAATTTGTTCCCAACGCCGAAACAACTGGTGTTGCAAACCACTTTGCCTTGCGATAATGATGTATATCGAAGAGAATCTGTCAAGTTTTATAGAGATGAAAGTACATTCCTAATCCCATCAGACACGATCTGGTAATGCGGCGGGGTTTTTTTGCTAAATTGCAACTCCCCGCCTTCACTTTCTGATAGCTTGATCTTGCAAGCTTAGCTGTTCAAAGGCGAACCCTCTGTTCATAAAATTCATGTTCTCAATCCTTCCAAAGTTTCACCATTCACCTTGGAGCAGCTGTATCACTGGCATGAAGATCTGTCAGTTTTGTTTTCACTTCACTCTCATGAGCAATGCGCGATTCATGTATTGGAGCATTGATGGTCGGCAATGTGGATCATGTAATGCAGTTACGGCATTTTGTATTGATCATTTCTCTCACTGAAATGTGCGAGTTTAATCCTGTCGTCTGTTGAAAAGAATGTGCCCTACATTGACTCGTATTTGATTGTAGTATACTATCAGCTGAGTGGATATCTGAATTTTTAACAGTATTGGAGTTGCAAAATCGGTTTCAGAAGTAATGTGATTGAACTTGGTTAAGCTTTGATGTCTACAGGTTTTGCTTGCAATAACCTACAATTCCAATGGTCAGTTCGCCTAGTGGAGTGTTGATAGGTAATTAGCAGTGTTAATTGTTGTCAACTGAATTATCTAATGCAGGTGGCTTAACTTGGGCAACATTTTTGTATATGTCATTTTCAGTGACTGAAGTGTGATTGAAATATTGTTGGCTTTGGAAAAGAATGTGCCCCTGTGTCGACTCAATGTTGATTGACTTTGAAAATAGCAAAGGTGAGACCTCACAGTATTCTAGTCATTAGATTGATATCTGTGTTTCATATAGTTACAGGTACTAATGTGTCATTCACAGATTTTGCTTTGCAATACCTTATGACTACAAAATTGCCGAAGTTTTGGATTGCGATTTAATGTCTGCGCAATTTGATTGATGTGCAGTTCTGCTCCAGATGTCCGAGCTTTGCTATTTTATTTTCCCCACTTCACATGCACCAAACACCAAGGCTCATTGATGACCTATGAGCCAGAATAGGTACGTAAATTTCATGTCCAACTAATTATGAAAGTAACTTCCAGTGCATGGGCCATTATAACCTAAAGAGGTGAATGATTTTGAAAGTGACTCCAGTCCACAGTGAATGCGAATGTACTGCAACATGTCACCTAGCTCACTTAATGTAGAGCCTCCCCATGACTGATTACTTGAGATTGTGCGTCAGAGCTGGAGAAGTATAAGGTGGTGGAAATTTTTTCCATGTAGGAAGACAGAAATCACAATGACTGGCAAATTTCTTGGTAGTTTGATTCCTTACATTGAAATTACTGTGAAATTTTGAAGCCCAAAGTTGGCCCGAACACATTACCAATGCCTAGAGTTTGTCGTAACCGCTCATTTTTTGAGACGAATTTCTCACTTTCGCACTCAAAACCAGGGACATGTGTCATGGCACTATTGATTCTTTGGTGATACCATAACTGAAGTTGGAGACTTAGAAACCAAGGATTGTTTGTGTGCAAGTTGGCATGAAGGGTTTATTGTAACTACATTTGTGTGAATTTAATTCCACTCATCTAAGGTGGAAATACCATAACATGTTAACTACCCTCTAGCCGTGGACTGGACCGCCGTCATAATGGTGAAGTGCCATTTCTAAAACGGATCATGGCTCGGTGGCAACTTCAATGCGTGTACACTTAGTGTAGCCAATGGGAGTCAAGTGTCAATGTACTCATGAGGTAACCGATTTAGGCGATATTCTGTATGGAAATGCGGATTACCGTGTTCGGTGTAGGGAGAATCTAGTGAACGAATAGGGGGTTGGACAACTTTCCACTTTGAAAAATTGTAGCATTTTTTGTATAGGGCAGACAAATATGAAACAACTTGCATTCATTCTTCATGAATCCTTCTTGTCTATATTGGAAAATTATCTCACGATTGTCAGACCAGATCTTCAATGCGAATCACCTTATTTTCACGGGTTGTGGTATTTCTACCTAGTTCGCCATCACTAGCCACAAAAGGCTCCACAAACCACCATCCCATCTCCTTGATCCCGTGCAACTTCCCACCCGTCTCCAACATTTCCGAGCACCCACAAATTAGCAACTGCTCCTTCCATTTCCCTCACGTTCTTAGTCGAAGTTGTTGCATGTGGGGTGGATGCCCAAGGTCGAACGAGTTGTTTACAAAATGATGGTGAGAAGCGGGTTGCGGGAATCGTGTAGGGATTCAATGTTGGTTGTGGTGTTGATGGCAATGTAGAGTGTATTGGGGCTACAAATTGTTGGTATGCATGCAAAGAAGAGGTGTAAAGAAGAGGTGAAGGGTAGGAATAGCGTCATTCTTGGCAAGGACTTTCCATGATTTGGGTGAACCAACCCATACACTCATTCCTTGTTGGATGCCTAAACCCTTGCCTCCAAGGAACCAATGTACGGGTTGGTTCGCCCTAGCCACATTCTAGGCACGCTACGCACTTTGCTCTCATTCACATTTACGTCCAAGGCGATTTGCTTGTTGCCCCCATACCCTCTCCACTGTATCCACTACCTTCCGCTCCCGAGGGGTGGACTTTTCGTACCACGTACGAACTAAGGTGAGTGTAAGAAGGGGTATTATTTGAGGCATTAGCGTACATAGTATACATAAGGGAGAGGTATTATGTTTCACTAGTAGGCTGGTTTTTTTGAAGTAAAAGGTAGATGTGTAAAATGGGCCCCTAAGGTTTAGAAAAAAATGACAATAGATGTTAGTTACATCCAATTCACATTTACATTCATTGTTGTCATATGGTCATAGTTCTTAATGACTAACATGTATGTTTTTGTTAGGGTTTGCACTTGGATTACAAACTACATGATTTTGGAGCACTCATGGGCTTCTTGAAGTTTTATCTCTTTGTTTGTTTGATGCAATCGTTAAGTTACATGCCGTGGATGAAAAATGTTCAATGGCTTTCTCATTGGGAAGTGAAAACTAATTTTATATGTGATAAAGGCCTCTATATTTCATGATTTATATTTTGTCTATGTAGTGCATGCATCAATCACATTTTTTTAAAAAGCTTAGTATAAATACATGAGCCCACTTTCTAGCATGCCATTAGTATGTATACATTTTTTTCCTTTCTTTATAGACTTCTCGTTTATAGGGGTTGAATTTCATAGTGACCCACGCACGTCATTTAGGTTTCCAATGAAAGTCCACACCCCCCCCCCCCCAGGAGCTTTTGTTGCTACACTTTGAGGTGCTTTGCTCCTTTCATGGCTTTCTCCGCCTCATGTTGAGCATGAGCTTCCTCTTGCTCTTGCATTTTCAAAGCCCTCACCTCTGCCAATTGCATCGCTCATGCCTCCCATTGCCATCTCTCCTCTTCTTGTTCGACTTTTTTATTTTTATTTTTTTTATTCAATTCGGTTTTTCTACACACATTCTTTCCTTTGCTTTTGTTGCGTTGCTTTTGCTTGTTCTTGTTTTGCTACAAATTCTAGGTAGTCGTTAGAAGTAAGCAATATGGAATTTGTGAAATCCTATAGTGGATCTTGAGGATTCTTGTTCATGCACGGGGTGACTAACGGTAGGGTCAAGAAGTGTGTGATTGAATTGACGGCTTCAACATTTGGGTCCAAGCCTTCCATCGCCGACGGCATATCAAAATCAGATGGATCCACATAGACGTAATAGTGTTACACACCAGGTTCTAGTTCCTCAATGAATTTTGCTATCATCTTTTGAGGATGGGAGCAAGCACAGTCAAGTATATGGAAAAAATGCTCCAGTACACTAAAACCATAATTGTTTTGGTCAGATGCCTAAAAATAGTAGCAAAGTGTTGTTTGAATTGGGATTTTTCTTATGGCGCCTTTTCTTGTTGTGTTAGGTACTCAAATATAAAATATTAAGATGAGATCCTCAAAACTTGTTATTTAAAATCAAGTGGAAATGAAATTTTATTTTATATTGAGCACATAACAACCTTACATGTGTCAATTAGCCTCCATTCTTCAGCTGACGAGTATAAAAGCGGCTTGGGAGGGTAGTACACAATACTAGGGTCTACAATATTGGGGTTCATATCCATGTAGCTAGCCTCCTTCAATACACATTTTAACATAATCAACATCTTGACCATCAACATAGGAAAATGAATAACCAACAACCAAGTCGATGTGAGGGGATCACAAATAACATGTCCCTTGAAGGGCCTTAAGTATCGGTTGTACTTCAAGGGCACTTTGTTTTCTGACTAGTTCTGTTGCCTACGACCTTCAAACCGTCCCAACATGTGCTTAGAAACACAGAAAACGACAAAGTTAGTAGTTGAGGATATTAACCATCTCCATTCATTGTTAATATTAAGGAGATTGCACATAAGTGTCGTGTTGTATGACATGACGCAAAGCAAAGGGTTGCATCCATCCAACACACATGGAAGGATATGTTGGACCACCAGGTCGTTAGGAAGGTCAGGGATGTAAGCAACATCCGGGCCCTCAATTGTGTATGTTAGGTCCGGACCCTCGTTGACAAGCACAATAAAGTTCCAATTCATTGTCAAGCCGAAGGATTCAAGGACGACTTGCTCTAATTAGTTTGCTTAACTCTATAACCCTTAAACACAACTTCGTGCAAACGCAAGGAACCCCATATTACAATCAAGACTGAAAGAAAATAATGAACAAAACAACTTCATATGGAGACATCATAGCTGCAAGTGGACTTGATAGAATACAAGGAAATCGTGTACACCTCATTACAATCCCTAACTTGGTATAAAAATGTCTTATAAAAAGCTTCACACAGAGCTCATTACAGTTGGAAGAGTGTTTCACATTCTTTTTCATTCAATTCCCTAAACTTATAGTCCGCATATGGCCTACCTCACTAAAACTCGCCTAAATGCGTGCAAGAAAAACCAATCAATGGCAACTCTACCACTAGCAACACACAAAAGAATACCCACATTGGATCGATTCCATTCCAATTCAACAAGACATCAAATTCAAGGAAGGTCTCAAAACATCTCTCATGAATCAACATGCAACATCCTGATCTCTCATAATGAACCTGCAAGCATTACTCCCAATTTCAATAGCCCTCTGGGAAGCAGTCAAGATCATGATCCCTCACGAATCAACATGCAAACATTAGTCCTAGTTTTAGTAGCCCGTTGGGATACAATCAAGATCCTAGTCAATCATGGATCAACATGCAAGCATTACTCATCAATTCTAGTGTCCCTACATGCATGACCAACATCACAATCACTCATGAACCAAAATGTAAGCACTACTTCCAATTTCAACATCCCTTCAACAATACAAACAATATCTTTATCGCTCATGTGCAAGCATTACCATCAATTTCAGTAGCCCTTTGGGCTCCGATCAAGATCCCGGTCACTCATGATAAAACCAACAAATACTACACTCTAAACTCCGTAGTATCACACCTGTGGCAACCAAAGTGCATGTAATATTACGGAGTTCTGTAGTGTTAACATGGATGCATGATACTATAGAATTAGTGTAGCATGAGACATTATGGAATATCACAAAGGAGATGCGAGGATAATTTGAAGTTGTTCTCCCGTCACCTACGCTAGTGTGGTCCACTCCACTTGGCCTTCCCGGGCGATGTGGCATATGCAGGCACCAACATTCAACAAGTGGCTTAAGAAGAAGAAGAAGAAGACACTCCACATGTTGACACATGGCGCAATGCGAGGGTGTGGGTTGACTTCTTGGGTGGTTTACAGTAATGACAAATTTCATGATATAAAGGAGAGAAATGTGACAATAAAAAGTGAGATTTGAACTATAAACATCCATTCCCTAGGGTTTCGGGATATTCGAGAGTGTGTGACATTATGGAAGTTGATATTACGGAGTTTAGGGTGTATTCTCAATTTCAGTAGCCTTTGGGCTACGATCTAGATCCCGATCTATCGTTCCATTCACACCCTTATTGTTGCGATTCTTAACCCTAACACGGAGCCAAAGCAATGAGACTTGCGAGGTGGAGACCTCGCTCATCAACTCTTGCTACAATATACACCCTCACTAAAGCATGGGTGGAAATGAAGTTGCCTCTCGGGGGGGGGGGGGCATTGTGTTAAAAAGTTAAGGATATAGGTGCGAACAACCATTATTTTATAGGGGGGTATTACTTTCAATTCTTTTTTTTTTCACATGCTATCATTATGTAAAATTCTACTTTGGGTTAATAGAAAAATGGCTTGCATTACTTATAATTCCAAATTACCTATTATTCCATACCCTATAGTACTTTAAAGATGTCCAGTGCCATTTTTTATACCCTATATTACTCTTAAGTTCATTTATAATTTTTAGCCCCCATGTTTTTAAAATACCCTATCATTTGTTCGCACGTATATTGCTACTCCAACCAATGACTACCCCCCCCCCAGAGTTGCCTCCCTCAAACGCTTAAGGGTAGGTCGACCCCTAAACCTAAGACTCGGAGCAAGTTAGCCCAACCGTAGGAAGGTGGAGGTCATCAAAGTTTGACTCTTGGGGACATCACAAGCTACATATTTTTGTAAACCACGTGTGGTTTGGGGTTAATCCAAGATGGGTTATTTATCTAAGTTTCTTGTATATTCTGCACCTTATTAGTAGATAAAATTATATTATGAGGTCTTTTCCAAGACCCTATAGGTACATATAATTCATAACATGAATTTATTTTATAGACTATATTTTGTTAATAAAATTTACCATTTAGAATAATACTGGAATTTTGACTTAACTTGACATTAATCCATTACAAATGACAACAATACATTAATGGTATATGCAAATAAAATTGAATGATACTTGATTGCAACATTAAGGCAAATGGAGCTAATTCAAGCAGTTTCCTTAATTGGACACCTATTTTTGGTTCCTAATCAATGGTACAATCTCTTTAATTCAGTGGAAGAGTGATAAATGGTGATTTTTAGCCACTGCCTTCGCGATATTTGGGTTACTCACCTTCACATAAGTCAAACTACACCCACTAGCCTCCATAATTAGAAGTGGTATCCACCGAGCTATGACACACTTGATTTTTGTGCGCAAGGTGGGCAAATCAAGAGGCGACAACTTGGCAAATTAGGAGGCGGTGTATGTTCGTGAGGTCTTGACCAACTTGTATTGTGGGTTTTCCATAATGAAAAGTTAGTTTGGAAACATTTTATCTTACATGAACCACTTTAAAGAAATGACACAACTAATATTGGCATTAAACCTAGATTTCATTGGCAAAATGACCCATGTAGAATTTGCTAATGATGTCGTCCACTTACACAACATTGCACGATGAAATAATTCCCCCCTGTAACACCATATTGGGAAGTAGAGAGTATTTGATTCGAAAGCCTAGATGAACACCTTCCTCAACTCTGATTTCATCAGATTCAAATTTGTTTGTCCTGACTTGTCATTCCTCGAGCTTCTCATGCTCAAATCCATCGGCTGGATGATTCCACAAAGTTGAAGGTGTCCACATTAGCATCACATGGCTTATCTTGAAACAATCTAACATTATCTTGAAAATCTCAGTGACCACCCCAAGCTTGCCAACATCTAAATTTGATGACGTTTAGTCAATTGAGGCAACTTCTCATCCAATCCAAAGACATTCATTGAACCTCTACTAATTTGCATTAGGCACAACTTTCTTCACTAGGCTAAGTGATTTTCGGTACGCAAAGTGTCTTGCATTAGGCTAAGTAATTTGTCTTAGTTTAGCTAATGTGCAATGGGCCCACTATTTTGCATTAGGCTAACTAATCTGCTCGCCACTCTGCATTATGTCAACTAATCTGCATTAGGCTAAACATATTGCATTGGGAGCCACTGCCTAGTATTCTATATATGCTACAAAGATGGATTCTCATCCGATGGGATGAATGATACTCACTTCATGACTTTTAGTGAGTGTCACCAATCCCCACCAAATAAAGGTCATATGTACATGAAAAGCCACATCGTACATCTGAAACACATACAACTTGTTGAAAATTGTTTAATTTGAAGCTATTAATTTATGCCACATCAGCATTTTCAATGTGACATGTGGCACCATCACTCGAGGAAACAAATATTCAAACCGATAAGGTACTACAAAATGAGGTTTTTAGCATTCCATTTATATTACAACCATTGTTTGACCCATTGAAGCCCCGACGAGCCTTGATAAACTCTCTAGGTAAGCATGCCTAATTTCAGTCTCTTAACTTTAACCATATATGTACGATTGGCATGCATGCTCAAAATTTGTGTTCATTGAGACTCAATAATCAACATCATGAATTGGAGGGACCTATTTGATCATTGAATGAGTACATAACATTATTCAAATCCATAACAATGTTTTGTGGGGATTTAGAATATTCTATAGAATATTCTCCACATTCAGTCTGAATGTGGGGAATACTCGGTGGAATATTGTCAGTCCCACAAAACATTGTTATGGATATGAACAATGTTATGTAAGCAAACCTTCAGTCTCCATATACGTATGATTGGCATGCATGCTCAAAATTTGTGTTCATTGAGGCTCAATAATCAACATCATGAATTGGGGGGACCTATTTGATCATTGAATAAGTACATGACATTATTCAGATCCATAACAATGTTTTGTGGGGTTGAGAATATTTCATGGAATATTTTCCACATTCAATCTGGATGTGGGGAATATTTTGTGGAGTACTGTCAGTCCCACAAAACACTATTATGGATATGAATAATGTTATGTAAGCAAACCTTCGGTCTCACAATGAATAAGATGTTCAAACGAGTTACAAAAATTTTGAGAAAAATATCTACGGGCACAATTTGGATGTGTGAATCAACTTCCAGTAAATTCTCATTTCGTGTCCTTCTTCAGCAGAAAGTTTTCCACTAACTAAGACCCACTTTACCTTATGTAAAATTGCATCACAATAAGCCTAAGTTAGATTCAATCCCATCACAATACAATAAGGAAACTTATCGATCATCTTGGAGGAATTTATGGGATATACCTCAAATGAATAAAGCAAAAACCTGAAGGATCACAACAGGTAACCGGTTGGACTTGGAAACACTAGGATTTTGACCGATTATGTCCAAAAGTCTCCTTGGACATTGAGTTGGTTGGATTGGCGTTTACCTAGGCTTTGCATAAGTGATCGACGTTAACGCAACTATGGTATCCTAGCCTATGATTGAGAGTTACACATATCATAGTAGAGGTGCCTATCAGGACCCCATCAACAATTTATAGGGTACCAAAATTTCGATAAGGCTGAGACTGAATTTCAATCAAGCCGGGACTGGATTTTGATCGAACCGCAACCAATAGTGCCATGACACAATATCATGGTTTAGAGTGCCAAAGTGAGGAGGAATGATCATTGAAATGAGCAGCTATGGCAAACTCTAGACATTGGTAATACGTTCGGGCCAACTTTTGGTTTAAGAAATTCACAACAATTTCGATTTCAAGAATAAAATTACTGAAAATTTTGCAATCCTCCTCCTGATTATTATCTTCCTACACATGAAAAATTTACACCGCATCATACTTCTTCAGATCCGGCACATAAATCTCCCAAGTGAACGGTTATGGGCGCCTCTACTCTCATACAATCCGCCTTTTGTTGGGAAAATATCATTCTCCAGTCTTCAATACTTAGCTCAATTTTATCAATGAGCCTTACAACGTTTGGTAGCTCAGCAGCAGTGTACAATAATTTATTTTTTATTTTATTTTATTTGGGGGGGGGGGGGGTAAGCTTGTCATCTCTTAATAATATGTACGATGAAATGTTCAATTCTTTGTGTTCATACTGCAGGGACCTCAGTTAGTATTTGGCTGTGCAACTCCTGTACCATGGGAGGTTGGAAAAGCCTTGTGGAGTCTCTAGTGCCTAGTACGTACGGTATGTAAGGTAGAGGGTGCTTAAACTAATACTTTAAGATATTGCACATACATACGGCTATGTGGTTGATTATATATATATATATATATATATATATATATATAAGCGCCTTTGGGCAAAAACATAGGTATATAAAAGATGAAGGGAATATTTTTAGCCTCAATTGAATATTTGATGAATATTTAAAGTCAAAACCGTTACCTTCCTTAAACCAATCCTTAGGCCATGTCTATGACAACCTTGCATATGATAAGACCCCCACATTCATTGTCTAGAACCAACACAATATAGTTGGGTACTAGACCCAAGCTAGATCAAAGCCTAAACATGGTCACCTCCATGATCCCACCCGGTTCAGTTGTAGAATCATCCTCTTGCATCCCGGGTACCAAGCCCCTTGATGCCTTGAACCAATCCCCTTTGTATCCATAATCAACCCCTTTGGTTTTGTGGGCCTACCTTCTTGGCTTCGTGGGCTTGGACACCCCCCCCCCCCCGCGTGAATGGAATGGCTAGAATAGCTATTTCTACCTTGAATTGACTCAAGATAAAGTGGAGGTCGGTTTGCGGTGGTGTCAGTAATGGCACCTAAACATGTCACTCCATAGACCTGGACACTCAATGAACTTGGGGAAACAGTTCAAGATACACTAATAGAAAACATTGTGAAAAAGAACCGCAGTTGTTTTCCCATTGCGGTTCTTTTGACCACTGTGATTTACGGTCGCTAAACGACTGCATATTTTCCTTTTTTGTTTTGCGACTACAATTCCAGAAATTTCGGGGCGTGTAATACACCGTTAAAAATGTATTTCCAAGACCTTTTCAACAGTATATCACAAGGCCCCAAATTCTTAAAATTTCAGTTGGTAAACCAAAAAAACAAATGTGCAATCATTTAGCAACCGCAGATCAAGGTGGTCAAAAGAACCGCAATGGGAAAACGACTGCGGTTCTTTTTCACAATGTTTTCTACTAGTGATAGTAGAGTGTTGATGACTGGGAGACGTTTATGGGTGTTGCTTGTGGGTGGGGTGTTGGTTTTAGCACTCTCTATCGTGATGCTAATTCAGTTGTCTCCAACCCTGTGGGATGATGATCAAGCTGTATGAAGTATCAGCAAACAACCAATTGGAGGAGAAGAGCAATACACCAAAAATGGGACTCATCGGCTTTGTCATCAGCAAGGTGTTATTAGCCTCCAGTGAAAGTGAAGTTGTTTTGTGAGCCAAAGAGGCAAAGTAGGGTAGCAGACGAATTTCAACCTAATACAAGCTTTGTTCGACAGCTAAATGAGGTGTTGGCCAAATTAGCATTCTCTACTTTATACCAGTGATCGGGGAGATTTTTGGGCATAATCGGTTGAGATCCTAGTGTTTGCAAGTCCTACCAGTTACATGTTGACATCCTTCGGTTTTCCTTTATTAAATTGGGGTATATTCTTCTATAAATTCCTCTAAAACGATTGGTAATTTTCCTGCCATCTTGAACGTCAACCGGTTATTTCTCAAACTCAACCGGTTCATTTAGAAGTAACTGCCGGTTCTTCCCGATCATTGCTTTTATACACTTCCAAGTTCTGGGAGCAACATGATTGTTGATAGGGAGAACCTCTCTCTTGCCACGACCCCACAAGGCCTACGTTTTTAAGATTTCATTTCCCATGAGCTTTTTGCTACTCGACATGGGCATGTTTGGATCAATACCAGAGGTAGGCGTTTCAGACTGGGAAAAAGAAAAATGAAAGAAATGTCAGTGTAATTTTTTATAATTGATGTCCGATAACCGTTCACCAAATTTCTACCCAATGACCTGACCGAATGTTCTGGACAACTTACAAAATGTTATGATAGATAGATAGATAAATAGATAGATACAGAACCCTAAAGAGAAGGATCCTATTTCCGTCAACAATATAGCCAACCGGCACCATGTACAAGCATGTTGGAAGCCATTTGATGCTACAATGCCACCTTTAACTTAATCCATGAGAGCCATAGGATCCAAAGGCTTTTGCCCGCCTTCCTTCCTCCACCGTCAAAGTTAGACCACCCTAGCAAGGCTTCACCAATCAACCTTAACGTTGTGTGCCTCCATCACCCACTTGTGCTCTAGTTTTGCTCTCATTCATTGCCATCAACTTTGCATACTCCAGTCTTGCGAAATTTTTTCTAACTCATTGGACTTGCACTCTTCCTATTCTGGGGGGGGGGGGGGTCATTCCCTCTTATATTAATGCATACACATGCACTCAGGACCTGTTTATCAGGGGGGGTATTTTACCTTATTAATAATAATAATTTTTTTGGGGGAATCATTTGAAAATACCCTATTTTGCTTATAATGCCAAAGAAAATTGGAAAGAAGATTGCAATTTAAATAACGCACTGAAATTTTCCCTCCTGGCATGTAGGTAGAGAACATTAACTCCACGTTGGATACGTTGGTTCAGTATCGTTCAAGCCAACCAACCTGCAAGTCATCCATCCAAGCTTTTTCAACAGAAAATTACCTCTTTTCATTCACTAGCACAAACCCTACCCTAGACCCGCTACCTTTAGTAATTGTTTCCACGTTATTTTACATGTACTTACTAAATAAAAGAGGCCATTATATGTGATGGTATTTTACATGTAAACGTGTTTCATTGTTTTAAAACCCCCTATATTATATGTACATTTTTTTGCAAAATTTATCTACAATGAATATATTAGAACCTTATTTTTTATCGCATGTTGTTTCTACGATTTTCGCCAGTGATCCCCTTGAGTTCCTATTGCTCTCGTTACTTGAATTGGTAACTTGAATTCAAGGGTTTCAAGGTTTGGAGTGGAAGGAGTGGCGTTGGTGGACACAATTGATTGCACCGAGTGGGATAATTGTTAGACAGTGGAGTGGTAGCTTGCATTGCCCCCCCCCCCCCCCCCACACACACACACTCACACACACATACACACACGCTTGCTTGCTTGAATATGGTTGTTCGCCTAATATGCCCAAATGATCTCCCTATGAATAATACTAGGTATATGTTCTTGCCTCATAGCCAACTCATAGCGTAGAATCTATGTTTTGAAACTTAAAGACCAACTCGAGCCAATCTCTGGAAGGTTAAAACAATTCTCCACCTTTGTGACTTCTCTCAACAATTTATAAAATTGTGCAAGAGGAAGCTTGGAGACCTAACAAAAATCGGGTCTAGGATATCATGACATCAACCGACTTTGAAATCACCTCATGCCTTTATTATAATCAATGATTTAATGCTCCATTTTGCATATTGAAGACACCCATGACAAGTCACTTGCAGACCATCATGCAAGGCAATAACCTAAGCAAGAGGAGCCTTATCCCTCACAAACTCCTCGAACACTACCAACATAATATGTTACCATTGTTGAAGGCAATCATGCCAGTTAAGGAATGTCTTTCTATAGTCTTAGGGAGGGTGTTATTGTAGAGGACAAGACCCTTGTGAGTTGCATGGATGACTTGTATATTCATACAATTGTAAATAGGTGAAATTTTGTGAAGTAATTGGGTTCCAAGTTAGGAGCTCATTAGTGTTTAGTTAGTGTCACCTTTGTGTATAATATAATTATCTCTTTGAGTTATCCAAAACCCTTTCTCACTCACAATCTCATTGCATTGTTCGACACCCATCACAAAAACAAATTTCTTGATGTTATAGGTGATGTGGTATCAAGAAAACTGATGTGATAGGGCCTAAAGAATCCTCTCCACCAACCAATACCATTGGCAATTTTTTTAAGTGGAGGTGTGAAAATTATGGATTGATCATTTCATGTGATTGTGCACTAGTTGAAGTGAGGAGTTTTCTTGATACCACAAAGGACTATCTATTTCATCTTTACATGTGTTGGAATGTAGTTTCACATGGGATACAAGTGGATCTCAGCGAATGTGAGCATGACACGTGACAAAGTTTGAGGAGAGATTAATGATTTTGTGTTGGAATAGAGAGCCCTTTACGGTATCCCCGAACAATTGGTTGAACACCTCCCAACTAAATTCCTCAATTGACAAGTTACTTGTAGTTAAGAACAAACACCAAAAAGACATGTGACAGTATACAATAAGCTAGTGCAGACTCAACTGAATTTGTACTAACTACGGCATCCCATGGTTATATTCTAGAGGGGCCACATGAACGAACGCACACTGCTTAATAATGTTATGATTCTTACGACAAGATTCAACTTTGTGCAAAGAAAATATCACCCATTATAAGCTCATTAATGAACACAATTGGAAAGACCTACGCGATCATTCAAAAGAGGGAAAATGAATCTATGCTTTGGACTTTTCCTGGTTACCTTTAGGCAATCTTCGCAATTGCTGACCTCATGAAATGATTCCTGAACCCGAGATCCAAAGGTCAAAATTGTCATTGAAGTTGCCGCAAGGCCACATTACACCTACCTACAAGTGAGTAGTTATTACCACAAATTAGTGGCTGGAGCACCCATCAAGGTACATGCCTCACCTACATACATGTGTAAGCCAGTACACTGAGGGCCACTTCAAACATGAGACTGAGAGCCCGTGACCATTACACTTCGAGCACTCTCATTGGTGGGAAAGACGGAGCCGGTCCAAGTTCGCTTCACACTACGCTTGAGGGACCAACGGAGTACGTGAATGCAAGATGGACGGAAAGTTTACATAAATTCCTACATGACATTGAATGGATCATGTTTTATGGTCACTTGGACTATTTTCAAAAACCACCTCTTGGAGATAGCCCGTGACCATTACACTTTGAGCACTCTCATTGGTGGGAAAGACGGAGCCGGTCCAAGTTCACTCCATACCGCGCTTGAGGGACCAATGGAGTACGTGAATGCAAGATGGACGGAAAGTCTACATGGATTCCTACATGACATCGAATGGATGGATCACGTTTCATGGTCACTTGGATTATTTTCAAAAACCACCTTTTGGAGATAGCCCGTGACCATTACACTTCGAGCACTCTCATTGGTGGGAAAAGGCGGAGTTGGTCCAAGTTCGCTTCACATTGCACTTGAGGGACCAACGGAGTACGTGAATGCAAGATGGATGTAACGTCTACATGGATTCCTACATGACATCGAATGGATCATGTTTCACGTTCACTTGGACTATTTTCAAAAACCACCTCTTGGAGATAGACCTAACGCAAAACCATCGGGAGACCGTGGCACTCCGAACGCTCACAACTATTGGATTATTCTATATTATCATGTGTGACGACCCGCGTGAATAGAAATCCATTGAAATAGCATTTGGTTGAGGGCCCAGTCACATATGACTTCACACTACACCTAAGGGTCCATGACCGCACTAAGGTAGAAATACCATAACCTGTTAACCACCCTCTAGCCGTGCACTAGACCGCCGTCATAATGGTGAAGTGCCATTTCTAAAACCGATCATGGCTCGGCGGCAACTTCAATGTGTGTACACTTAGCGTAGCCAATGGGAGTCAAATGTTAATGTACTCATGAGGTAACCAATTTAGGCGATGTTCTGCATGGAAATGCGGATTACCGTGTTTAATGTAGGAAGAATCTATTGAACGAGTAGGGGTTTGGACAACTTTCCACTTTGAAAAATTGTAGCATTTTTTGTATAAGGCAGAAAAATATGAAACAACTTGCATTCTTCATGAATCCTTCTCGTCTATCTTGGAACTTATCTCATGATTCTCAGACCGGATCTTCAATGCGAATCACCTTATTTTCACGGGTTATGGTATTTCTACCTTACATGATTTTTGGAAGTGTCTTGGGACGGCCTTTGGACACTTTCTTTTGGGCTCTCACAATCTCCTTGGTCACGGCTCTTGGTCCTAGCTTGCTATGCATTGGGGTTGGGACACAAGCTTGGAAGTTATTAATGTGAGTGCGAAGCCAACTGACAGGTGGCCATAAAGGCTCCACCGGCCCTCTTCACTGCCAACTCCACTGCACCTAGCGGCCGGCGCCGCAGTTAGTTAGGTGCCGTCCTTCATTATTGTGCTTCCCACTCTTCAATCTCCCTTGCCTGACCCAACATGCATCACACCTGAATATATGTGTATGTGTGCTTATTTGTTTGCATTCGCAAGACATCACTCGCAGTGGCCCCCCAAGTTCCTGTTGTGGCTGAACCCAGTGGTTGTTGAAGCGGTGGAGTAGTCGATCCAAGCACGGTGCGGTGCTGTGACCTGTATGTATACATTTCTGGAAGCTGTTGTGTTGGATGTCCTCTTGCTTATGTGAGGAATTAGGTAGTCGGGGGGATGTAATGTGGGTTTTATTGGATGCTCACAAAGAACTACACGTTATGGCTTAGTAGCGGGGATATGATCAGATATGTATAGACAATATATCTCTGCTCACTTTTGTCCTCACATGCAATCACTCGCAGTAGCCCCTTCCATCCTGCAGCTGGAAAGGTGAGGGTTTCGATAGTAGTGAAAGGTTGTGGAAGCACCGGAGTAGTCAATCCAAGCGGTGTGCATTGTGCATTGTGAATGCTGTGAGCTGTATGTATACATTTCTCGAAATTGTGTGGCCTTCGTGCTTCTGTAGAGATTTGCTTTTACTGTTGGATGTTCGAGCTTCTTTATGATGGGATTCAGATAGTCGGGGGATGTGATGTGCATTTGTGAATGCTCACGGAGAACTAGACTTATGGCTTAGTACTGGGGATATCATCAGACATTATGTATAGATAATGTATGTCTACTCACATATATCCTCACTTGGAATCACCCGCAGTAGCCCTTTCATTTTTTAGCCGGTAAGAGAAGGTTCGATAGTAGTGAAAGTTAGTTGAAGCATTGGAGTAGTCGATCCAAGCGGTGTATTGTACAGTGGGTATATACATTTCTCGAGGGATCCGCTGTAATGCTGAATGTCTTTTCTTCACGTGAGGAATAAACCCTGGGAAGCTGTGCTTTTTTTTGCTGCATCAGTTGTCGAAGTCTCATGGAGACTTATGGCTCACCCGTGATGCGATCAGACATATAGGGAAAATGCGTTCGCATGTATCCCCATGCAATCGCTTACAGTGACCCTGCGTCTTCCATCACGTAAACTGCAGCTGGAAAAAGGTGGTCTAGTTGTCCTGAACCTGCAATTCAATCAAGGCCTGTGTATGCTTTGACCTGTGCGTATACATCGCTTGAATTTGAGTCCCGAAATGTATAGAGTTGGTATGTTAGATGGATGTCTTCTCCGTGTTTGAGAAATTAGACAGCCGGATGTAGTGTGTTCAGCCCGCAATGCGTTTGCTGAATGCTCAAAAGAGAACCATATTATGGCTTACTTCCGATCAGATATGTTTGGAAAATGTGTCTGCTCACATGCCAGCACTTGCAGCGACCCCTGCTCTGTCATCCGGGAAAAGATGGACTAGTAGTTCAGCAGCCGTAGTTCAATCAAGGCTGTGCATGCAGTGGTTGTGTATGCATTGCCTGCTTACATCTGGACATTCCTTTGGGATTCTAAGCTGGGCTGCGTCAAACAGTTTCGCTACGATGTATTTACTCTCTGTGATTAAGAATGGGAAGGGATGTCTGATGTGTCTGTACATAGCTCGAATTGTAAAAAAATTTAGATTTGAGCACAACAACAAAGGTTCAGTGCTCAAATTGAGTATGAAGAGCAGTTTTTTCGCTCGGTCAGTAGGCTAAGGTTACACATCTTTTGCAATTTTTTTGGCTTTTTTGTGATACAAGGAAACTCAGATGTTCGTGTCTCATCCTGCATCTTTCCAAAGGTTGAGGAAATATCTTAATATGGCTTCTAATGCCTGTAGGTTTGAGTACAACCACGAAGTTCCAGCTAGTGCCAGGAGTGATTAATTGAGCACAAGGAGTATGGCTCCAGTTGAAGGTTCCGGGGATGTTACAACCAGGTCAATGGGCACATCGGAGGACAACTGGATGAAGGCCACAGCTCTGGGAACCGGCATAGCTGTGCACGTTGCCGCCCTACGTCGCATTGTAGAGCGTGGGCAGGTTGCGCAGGCATGTGGTGAGGTTATGGAACAGCATTCACTCTTGAGGTCTCAGGCAGTGCACAATGCGAAGGGCAAGTTCGCGTTCGCAGTCAAGACCGGGCCTGTAGCCCCTGAGGTTATGGAACTGCCATGGCCAAGCACTGACGGAATTATTCCTGCGTCTGGTAACATTGTGGTTCCTGGTGACGAGGATGGCCTTGGAGCGGCCTTGAACAAAGTGATCGTTGATGAGATGAACATGCCCTTCGTCAATTCGGAGAAGAAGACCAGCCCTCCCTTGGATCTATTCCAGGTATGAACTTGTCCAGTTTTTACTCTTGATGTCATTCACTCATCAAGCGATTACTTAGAGTGTGGCACCGACAGCCCACGATGGGTATTGATCTTGGAACTATGACTTTCTGAGATATATCGATCTTGGAGCTTACGATATGTATCCGTCTTTCATAGTTAAGGGTGACAAATCATTCTTCCTCTTTGATGGCAGGTTCACATGTATACAGAATCATCACGCAACCTGAGTATTATTGTCTTGCGCTTCCACAGCGGAGGACTCGACAAGCCATCCGCCTCTATAGTTATGCAGCAGTTCTTGGAGGCGTTGAATGCTATCGTGGACGGTCAGACCGCCTGTTTCCAAGACAACGCGGGAAAATACGCCATTCTACCTTGCATTGAGGACCTCGTTCCGAAGGGAAAAGCATCCAAGAACATATTCCAGAAGGGAATGGACACCGTCGGATATGCCTTGAGTGTGAACAAGTACTCTCTACTGCCATTTGAGCCGACCTACTCGGAGAAGAAGAAAGAGCCTTTCAAGTCCGACATTGTCACCTACACCCTTGGCAAAGCAGGTACCTCGGCATTATGATTCCTTCTTCTTGCAAGTACAATGGCATCATTAATTCACACATTCGTACTAGACCATGCGTTTTGTGCAACGGTACCGCACAGATGATGAGCCCTACTCTGCCCGTAATTGTCTCACCATCAACGAGGTTTGTTGGTTGAAAGTACTTCATGCAATTCCCAGTCTCGTCCGGATACGAATTGATGTTGTGCTTGGGTTTGACGAATTTATGTACCCCTGCGTCAATGTCAATTGTGGACGACGTCCTTAGAGCCCTATGCAACGATCCTCGTGGTAGATAGAAATGGTGATGCGCATGAAAACATACAACGACCCGGGTATATTTCCATAGAGTCGGGGTGAACATTATTCTTACGTTTGTGGGGTTAATCAATTGGGGAAGTCACGGTAAAAACAAAAAAGTAAAACGACCCCGGGAAGATGTGTCAAACCGCGTCTGCAAATTATCCAAGGATGTCCACAATCCATACAAAACTCATCTAAGATACCTCTAGGGGATAATCTCGTAAGATTTGTTTTTGTTGTTAATGGAATAGGAACCGTGGATCTGCTGGAGAAATGCAAGCAGGAGAATGTAACTCTGGCAGGAGCGCTCGCTGCCGCTTTGTTAAAGACTGCAGCCAATACGAAGGAGCTCAAAGACAAGAAGAAAGACGATTTCAGCTTCACTAGGTAAAACTGTGTAAACCGCATAATTCTGTCTAAACCTAGACCTAAACCTAGTCAGACATAACTAAACTAGGTTAATGGCTGGTAGAAGACTTCTTGGAGCAAGAGGTGAATTCTCATATTTAATTGGGGCTCGTTATTTGTCTGGTGCGACAGCTTGGTCGATTGTCGAAACTACTTCGAGCCGAAGCTTACAGGGAGTGTGACGGGTAACTATGTTGCTGGCATTCCCCAAGCACAAGCAGTGAAAGAAGGTGTCTCATTCTGGGACCTTGCACGCAGCGTTTCCTCCAACACAGAGAAGGAGCTTTCCAAGCACAAACAATTTTCTGAGATACCAGTCCTCAACATGCTCTTCGCCCAGGTGAGTCTACCATCCTCCATCCATGAAGTTCTCACCACCTAGTATTTCATAAGCTTTATGTAATTCCTCATGTGCTAATGATGAAGTTGATATGCCTTTTTCTTATTATTCATGTAAATCCTTATGTGCCCACGATGTTGTTGATGTGCCATCCGATTAGATAATTACTCAGCTGTGCCAATGGTGTTGTTGTCACTGCGATCAGGTGTTGAAGCATCCAAACGTCACACCACAATCTTCCATGCGAACTGCGCTCTTCTCCTTGTTCGTGGACGAAGTACCAAAGATGCAGTGGCAGGAATTGGCACAGAAGTTGAATCTCGCAACTGTCTGTGGACCGTTCCCTTCAATGCACGGAGTAGGTCCTTGCTTCGCTGTGGTTGAGAGCTTGATCGACGGCTCCGACCTTTCTCTCTCGCTCATCTACCCTCAGCCTGTCTACTCTCGCACTCAAATTGAAGCTGTCGTGAGCTCTGCCATGGAGCATCTGAATGCCGCTGCCAAGGCACTTTAGCTTAGTCAAACCAAAAGATTTCTGGGTGTTGATCCTCAGAAGCATGTTGCACATCCATTCTTGGTTTTGGCTCTCACCAATTTTCTTGTCGTGCATCGTAGTAGAGGTGTATATTGACGTCGTAGTTGAAGAGTTCTTCATAATTCATTAGGTTATCTTTTCGGAGCACCATTTGCTTCAGTACTCGTGTAGTCCTCAAAAGATCAGGATGTGGCATTTTGCAACAGATGCAGTTTGGAAACTTGCAATCATTAAGCTTGTTAATGCCTCCGAAAACCTTGTCGGTGTTTTGAAATTGATTAATTTTCGATAGGAACTTAACATCAACACTGCAATTCTCCCCAGACCACCACATAATACTAATCTCATTCAAGAGAGATTGAAACTCTATCACCTGTTCTAACTGTATCAACAAAAACACATTCTCAGGTAATATTGTGACGCACCATCAAAGAATCACGTACATATTGTTGCAAATCAGATCAGCACTTTTAATCCTCCCTCAGTATTGCAAGTAAGAGTACTTACTGCAAAGAAGCCATCGTCAACATAATTCGCACTCTTTCGTGTTCAAGCATTTGGAAGTGTTTAATTATGTGACTTATAAGCGATTTCGGACACTTATATTTGAATGGTGTGGACTTAGGTGTGATCTAAAACTGGACAATAAAATGACACGTATTTAGGAAAAATTACCATGTGTGCTCAAATCATCAACTCTTGTAAGATTCACAGTCAACATAACTTGGGGAACTATATCATCACTATAGAAGAAGATGATCTGCTAATAGATTCGACAAGTTTAAGCATATGTCGTCTGGGTTCATATGAATGTTCTTTGCATATGAATGTTCCAGGTTATCCCATCACTGCCTACTAAACATACTGCCGTCGACTGTCGACTGTTTAGAATCTTTGGAACGGTAATTGTGTCAAGAACTATCCATAGTCTTTTGTATAGCATATAAGCTCCAAAAATAATGAGATTGGCAATGATTTGTTTTGAGTTTGCTAATTACCACCTGCTTAGCCCCATATTGTTTGATTATTATGTGCGGCTTAGTATCATAAAGAATATCATGTAGTACATATAGGCCACATAATATGTATCATACAATTGTATATAGTTTATAAAAGATTCAAAATAGTAGGTAGTCTGGGATATTTCTAGAAGTCAATGGCAACCTATTATAAATTCTTATACCGTACATGGAAGGCATGGTCGGCACTCCCATGTCGAATAATTATTAAAAGTTAAAACAATGAAGGTTGGCACTTTCAAAAGTAATTATTTTTAAACATGCTATTAATAGCTAACATTAATTTTTTTTCCCGGCGGCTTACTATTTTTTCTTTTGTCTACAATGTTCATTGAATGTTATGTTTTCATCCAATTTCGGCGAAAATGGTCCAATTTGGAATGATGAATTTAATGAGCACTCTCTTTTCACTTGTGTTTCGTGCAGTGTGTAAGAAGAAGCTCTTTCTTTCTTTGTGAGTTTGGTACTCTGATTGTGGTTTAGAGTGCTCTTGGTACTTGTTTTGTTGTGGCTATGGCTCCTACTAAAAAACGATTAGATTTGGGGTTTTTTGCCCCCATCAGTAAAGGAGAAATGGAAAGGAGATCGGAGTTGGAGTTTGCCGTTTTGAATAACAAGTTGGAGAAAGAACGATCAATGATCAAGCATGCACTTCCAAAGCAACCGGTGGGGAGGCCAAGGAAGGACGGAACGACGCCATTTCTTAAGCCAAAGGTCGAGCGGATGAAGCCTCTCGTTTCAAAACCAAGGGGCAGCTATAAAATTTCGTTTACTCCTTTTCTTTGGCCTCCTATTTTCAAAGCAATGCAACAAACTATGAATATTACGAATGCATTGATGTACTTGAGGGCAGCTTATAGACAACCAAGATCCTTACATAACCCCTATGACTATCTTGCAAGGAGTATAATGTACGAGTGGTTCCATCCCAATGGCGATCTCAAAGAAAATTACAAGCGTTGTGTGGAACTTGACACGTATTTTGACAAGGCCTTACAACATTGCCCTATACTCGGTGATTATCCCGCCCTTAGATATGAGATTTGCAATGTACTTAGAAAGCAACGCGCTGGCGGCCAACCACTCTCCGTTGTTATCATCCAACCCTTCCTAAAAGCCCTTATCCAAAAGTATGAGCCTCAATTACTTGAGGATGAGAAGTTTAAGACTTCCACAAAGTGGATAAGGGCTTTTATCAAATCTGAACTAAATTGGAGTTATCGTGCTGCAACAACGGCTGCGGGGAAACTTCCAGACGACTTTGAATTGCAAGGATTGACAATGACACAAATGTGTGCTTATTTGATTAAGGTTCACAACATTCCTCAATTTCTTGTTGTTAACAGTGATCAAAGTGGTATTCGTTTGGTACCTATAGGAGGAGTAAGAACATGGGATACTAAGGGAATTAAACAAGTAAGTGTGCATGGAGTAGAGGACAAAAGACAAGTCATTGTAGTTGTTTCATCTGCCGCTACATGTGAAGTTTTACCTTTTCAAGTTGTATTTCAAGGACTTATTTCTCGAGCTTTATCACCACTAAACAATGGCAGACGAGAATGTGTTGATTGTGGATGGGACTTAACATTTAGTCACAATCATTGGTCTACTATGGAGACGTGCAAGAATTTTGTCAATATAATTTTATCAAGCAATCTTCGGTTGTAAACCACTCTCTTTAGTTTACCCAAAACCCAAGAGATGATTTGGTTGATTGATTGCTGGAGCGTACACATTTCCAAAGAATTCAGGGAGTGGATAAAGGACAATTATCCCTATGTTCAAGTCTTATACATCCCGGGAAATTGCACTAGGATCTACCAACCTGCATATGTGATCCTACAACGTCCGTTTAAGCATGTTTTTTGTCAATAATTTAATAAGTATACGATGAGCATGATTACAAATGAGATTGAACCAAATTCTAGCATCAAGGTTGATTTTAAAATGTCTACCTTGAAACCTCTATTTTCTTCTTGGTTGTTTACTTCATGATTATTTATTTGCGATAACCAAGAGATGGTAAAAGTGGGGTGGAGCAACTACGGATTACTTCGTTCATTTGACCTTAAATTTAAAAAAGATGCCATGATACAAAACATGAAGTCACCTTTGTTCAAAGAACATACAAACATTCAAGTGGATATAAGCAAAAACATAGAAGATGAAGACATAGATGTCGACGAGAGTTTGGAAACAACAATGAAAGACACACTTTCAAGAGTTCAAAAATTCTCCACTTCTCATGGTACAGCTTCCATGGCTTCAATCCGTGGAATGACAAAGAAAAAATAAGTCTGCATGCAACAACATTTCGGTGAATATTTTATATCAACTCAAATTTAGTTTTGTTACATTCCATTCAATTTAAAAGCCAAATTTCAAATCTGCTCTGATTTTGATTTAATTTCTTATATATTAAAGTAACATTTAGAAAACTTACCAACCCTAATGATTTTTGGAACATTACCAAGAAGATTGTGCACTATATGATAAGTACGGGGCTTCTTTTTATGACAGTATTTAAAATCTTTCTAGTACCTTCCCATTTCCTTACACCTTTGTTGTATATTCCTCTCAATTTTGTCCTACCATACTTTCGAATAGTATAACTCTCAACTAACTCACTCGCTTCAAATGAAACTTGGTACACTTATTGAGTACCTTACTAAAAGTTCACACATCAAAATTTAGCACAAACAGAGCTTAAACCATAAAATTATACATGATTTACTAATTCTACCTTCCTAGCATAAATGTTGTGTTATAATATCCGGTTACTAAAACATTCGTAACTTCTAACCTTTAAGTTCAATCAATCTCAAATTTTGACACACAATAGATAGATAAAATCGAAAGGTAGTATCAAATTCTTGTAGCCATAGCTATGATACTCTAAAAGATCCATAATTTCTAACATTGTTCTCTTAGTTGCCTTTGCTTCTAGATACCCTTCACTTCAATTCCTTACAACTTTTTTTTCCAAAAGACTGAAGCTTCCCAAATTTTACCTGAATACTTATATCTCACAAGGAACATTCTCTCAAATTTTCATATCAATCGAACACACCCATCATCCACAATTCACAAATTCTTCACTCCAAAGTTTTGCTCACTTAATAATCAATAAAACAATACAAATAGTGCCCTTAGTGCAACCTATTTATTCTAAATTCTTACTTCTACACCCTCATGTATATAGTAGAGCTTCCTAAATTTTTTTTTATCTCAAAATGCTAAAAATTCCTTCAAGTCTACACAAATACCAATTCCAAATGCTAACTTCGCCCCTCAACACCCTTCTAACACCCCTTAAATATTCTTCCACTTTGTCTCTTTCGGCCAATAAGATAGCTTTGGATAATGACTTCTAGAACCCGTAAGCGGCTAACTAATATGAGACCTTTGGATTAAAGGCTTCTAGACCCCTTGTCCCGCTAGAAATAGAAAAGTTTTGAGTTAAGGCTTATCCGGCAAGCTAATAGGAAAGTTTGGGTTTAAGGCTTCCAAAACCCTTATCCGGCTAACCAATAGGAAACTTTAAGGTTATGCCTTCTATAACCCTTATGTGGTTAGGTAACGGCCACCACCGGTAAATCCTATCTTTCCCAAATTCTACCTATCACACCCTTGTACCAAGTCACTCGGTCTTGAACTTAAGACTTGTTCTCAACTTAAACAACTAACTTAGATCATTATATTAATATCTATTTGAAAATAACAATAACATATAAAAATACCTAAGTTCTAAGTAGTAGCCGGCCCATATCACGACAACGTCCTTGCAGCCTATGGATCATATGTACATGCAACAAAGAGCCAAAACATCAAAGGGGTTTTGAGAAAGAAGAAGAAGTGAATAACATCTTATCAAAGAGTGGAAGGAACAAGAACACAATGACGAACACAATACAACTTGATATGAAAAAAAAAAAACGAACATCATCTAAGAGTCAATGTAGGAAGCCCGGTATATTGCTTCTTCTCTATACATTCATTAACTTCATGTTTGTTTTAGCATTTTTGAGTAGCACTTTCTTTTAGCATTTTTTACCTATAAACAAAAACGATGTTGTGTAAAAACAGAGGCAAATATTTCAACTTGAACTATCTTGGTAAACACCACGTTATGTCAACATTTATGATCAAGTTCAGACATACAGTGTATGAATATACTTTTTTGAACATACAATGTATGCAGTTATGACCTGGTGTGAGACAAAAAGAAAAGTGTAAAAACATAAAAACCACTATATATTTCTGCCACCAAAAGAAATCGGACATAGTGTGGTGCACACTGGTTCCAGGCAATTATTGAAAAACTAGCAAATGTGCAAAACTGCTCCGCAAACAAAGCGTCTCAGTTAGAAAATGTCTTCTGCCATGAGATAAGAAATTTTTGCAGTCCTCTACTTTTGAGAAAGATATAATGAGTCAGAATTATCCTCACCTTGAAACTGCAAAACTTGATCCAGAAGTAGATGAAATGATATTGTCTGGTGTTATTGAAGACACTATCCAAAATTTTAAAACAAGCTTGATATCAAAGAATGTTAGTCTTATGCACCCACCTTGATGTGGCTAACAATTGAATGTGCATCAAAGATTGGAGGTTGAAGGTCAAAGTCAGCCAACAGAGGCATCAAGTGTTGAACATATGTTGTTCTCTCCTGCTCTGCCACCTGAAGCATCCAGACTCATACTCTGTTATATCTTGCCATCTAGGAATATATATCTTAACAACAACTTATGCAATGAAGTACAAAAGCTAAGCTAACCATAATAAAAATAAACTAAAGTTCAGTGACATAAACAAACCTGGAGGGCATAATTTAGGCGAATATTTTCTTCAAGAACATTTTGTCGATAAGACAATGCCTTCGATGCAGCATCCACCAGGCCCTGTTGTTGCTGATCATACGCTTGTCTTGTTCAACACAAAGATCAGGTTTAACTCTTTCCAGATAGGAACTAGTAATGACATAAATGCAACCAAGGATCCAAACAGATACCCACCAGTCGAAGCTCTGCAACTCTCCGCTCAAGGATCATCTTCTCACTTACAAGTTGAGCCTCCTGCATAAAAGATCGGAAGAACATGTTAGTGAAAAGTACCTATCATGGTACATTCATGTTTAGGATATTCACAAGGTCATCCTCCAGAAGCTGTTTAATATACTTGGTGGTCAACATTTTATCTTGAAGATCAAAGATGCTACTAAACAAAGAACAATGTATCCAGAATCTTGCAGCCACATTGTCATGTAAACTAAGATCGTTAAACACAACAGATCGAGTGTCGTCATCAACATCAATTAGCAAAATAAACATAGCAAACTAATATGCTAAACAACCACCTCTTCAAGATGAGGGTTTCTCTCTCCAAGCTCAAGAAACTAAGAAGTCTTCTTACAAAGCTCAAGAAACTCTGAAATTCACACACAAAAGTCAAGCTATCTCTCACTCCACAAAGGGAAAATCCAAGAGTGCAAGTGATGGAGAAAAAATGCAAAGGCTTACTCATGATCTACTACACCATAGCCATAAGATAGCAACAACAAGCTCTCTCTCTCTCAAAACACACTCACAAGACTTGACTTGACAACAATGGCAAGTCAAGATGCCTTCCTCTCCACATAACCCCAATCCTATGTGGATTTCATCCATGGAGTGGATGAACAACTAACTAGGACTCCCAATGGAGTCCATAATCCATCCAAACACACATGGACTCCTAATGGAGTCCATTTACTCCTAATTTGACGTGACTTGGCCCCCGATGTCGCCTCACGTGACACCATGTTTTAGCAAAAACTTTGGTTATTTGGTAAAGTCAGGTGGGGAGGGGGCATTAGTAATTGAACAAAAGTTGGATCTTGATTTGGCATTTAGTGTCAAAGATTCCACACTTAGGAACTACGCTAAAAAGGATATTTAGTGTTTGATTATCTCTAATGTTGTTACCATCCCACACTGCTCAACACTAATTTTCAATTCCTTGATAGTTAGTGTTAAACATAAATGTGCCGCTACCTTTCCTATTGTCACCTCCCTTTCTGTAAGCATGGATTTCAATGGACTTGCGATTTTAGGGGTGGCGCCCCACCTTCCTGCTTGCTAATCTCTTGTTTGCCAAGGTCAATGGCATTTTTTTCATATCTTACTAACACTCAATTCAAACATGTAACTTCCACATATTACCATAGTGGATATTTAGTGTTTGAGTTTACAGTTAATGTTACTTACTTTCATAGGGTTATTGACATTTAGTGTATGTGTTCGTATTTAGTGTATCAAACACTAGATATCATTTCTAGTGTAACTTTCAACATGATACATAGCAAAAATATTTGGTCCTTCACATCACTCACTTACACTATGAACTTTGTAATATCATGCTTGTGGCAACCAAAGTGCACGTGATATTAAGGAAATTTGTAATGTTAACATGGATGCGTGATTAAAGAGAATTAGTGTAGCATTTGACATCATGGAATTGCACAAAGTCAACATTGCAATAATGACACAAATTACTATAATGACAACATGATGCGTGTGAGCGTGTGGTCTGAATTCTTTGGTGGTTTGTTTTAATATCAAAACCCATGATATGTGGGAGGGAACTTGACAATAAGGAGTGAGATTTAAATTGAGAACATCCATTCCCCAAGGTTTTGGGATATAAGAGGAGGAGTAACATTAAGGAGGTTGATATTACGGAGCTTAGAATGTATCAAAGATGGGTCTTAAATGGTCTCTTTTTAAATACTTCACATGTAATGGAATAAACATGTATGTATGTATGTATGTATGTATGTATGTATACACACACTTTCTCAAAAGCCTCTAAGCTCCTATTCGTTATGGGTTTTTCCCCTTCCATCTTTTACATTTTCTTTAGGGGCTCTTTCAAGCTCGGTACACAAAACAAAACAAAACAAACGGTTATGTTGTCACTTAAGTATGTGATTCAATGTTTTGTATTGGAGGTTTTTTTGTTGAAAGTATTAGGTTCTCCTTTTTGTAGAATTTACTATTTGAGGAAAATCACCGGATCATTGATGCAAATATTTTGTCATTTTCCACCAATGTCCGGGGAGAATTGGCGGTTAGTTACAGATGAACCGGTTGAGTTTGAGAAATACCTGGTTGAAGTTGGAGACTTCAGGAGAATTACCGATCATTTTAGAGGAATCCATAGAATATACCTCAAATGAATAAAGCAAAACCAGAAGATGCCAACATGTAACCAGTTGCATTTAGAATCACTAGGATCTTGACCGACTCTATATGCCCAAAAACTTCCCGGGCACTATTCTCCACCATCTTAGGGCCACTTTACACCTAGAGGCCGGGCCAATTCGTTGTGTAAGAGGCTTGAAATCCTCACTTGTGATTGGCCAATAGGTTGAAATCGGCCCCAACCCCTTTACACCTAGAGGCCGGGCCAATTTGGTGGTATGAATTTTTTAACAAAAAATGCATGGTATGACATAGCCCGAACTCATTGAATTGGGTGCACCCAAAATGGAAGGCCAATTCTTGGCCTCGGGACCAATGTCATTTTTCTATTTATAAAAAAACATTTTTTCAATCAAATGTGATTTGTTTAGCGAACCATATCCATTGCATTATGTGGAAATATGAACGGTTTTATGCTAGAATATGCAAGATCCGTTGGATTATGCTAGATTTATTGATTCGACCTAGCTTCTTGGCCCTAAGGCCTTTACATATGGGAAAATTGGTCCCCGTTATAATCTTATTATAATGTGTAGTTGAGGCCGGCCTCCAACCCAAAAAGATCTGAAATTTCATACAATCAACCTCAAGGGGAATTGGCCCAGCCTCTAGGTGTAAAGCGGCCCTTAGTATGCAGCTCGTGTTTATAACCAAACAAAACAGAATCTCAAGAAATTTCGGTTGATTACGAATCCATATTTGTTTTCTAAAAACAAAAAAAGTTCCAATTCATTTTGTGGAGACCACCTACAATGTTACTAGGTTTAAAACTCATCTTTCACAACTTTCTTCAATAAAATACTTCATGTTAGACATGCGAATCATGTTGTACGATGCATCTCTGATTGTACACGAATCCATGAACCTTAAATGATGAACCTATCAAAACACCTCCTAAGATGTGAACACTTAGTGAAGTACGAGGGGATAACCATTCACGAACTCTTACGATCTCGAGACTTTTGGAGGTAACAAACGATCTCAATAGCTACATTGCAAGGAAAAAAATAACCAAAAAAATGACCTTTTTTTATAGACAATGTCGGATGGGTTTGAATCGAGAGTCCCGTTTTGGGATGTTTTTGTTATTCGGGGTTAAGTGACAAACGGTTTCAGAGGGCTCCATCGTTTGCTTGTAGCTTCTTTCCTCTCAGTGCCCATAGCATGGGCAATCTATTCAAAGCTATGGCTCGAGTCCACTGTCAAGATAAGCAAAGCCTGCTCACTGCCTGGCACACAGCCGGCACACGCTGTCAGTCCAGATCATTCTCACATGTCTAGCTTAGGCCTGGTGGCTCATTTCTAATGTATAATAGATCGATTGATCGATCGAGATCCTAAGGTAGAAATACCATGAGCCGTGAAAATAAGGTGATTCACATTGACGACGTAGTCTTTACAATCATGAGATAATTTCCCAAGATAGACGAGAAGGATTCGTGAAGAATGCAAGTTGTTTCATATTATTTTGCCCTGTACAAAAAATTCTACAATTTTTTAAAGTGGAAAGTTGTCAAACCCTCTACTCGTTCATTAGATTCTCCCTACACTGAACACGGTAATCCGCATTTGCATACAGAACATCACCTAAATTGGTTACCTCGTGAGTGCATTGAAACTTAACTCCCATTGGCTACACTAAGTGTACACGCACTGACGTTGCCGCCTCGCCATGATCGGTTTCAGAAACGGCACTTCACTATTATGACGGCGGTCTAGTGCACGGGTAGAGGGTGGTTAACCGGTTTGGGTGTCTTTACCTTAGTGGGTGTTTCCAAGTCCAACCAGTTACGTGTTCACATCTTTTCTTTCGGGTTTTCTATATGAATTTGAGGTATGATTTGGGCGAACCAACCCATACACTCGTTTCTTGTTGGACGCCGAAACCCTTGCCTCCAAGGAACCAATGTACAGGTTGTTTCGCCCCAACCTTTGAGGTATATTCTCTACGTTCCTCCATGTTGATCGGTAATTTTCCTAAAGTCTTGAACTTCAGCCAATTATCTCTCAAACTCAACCGGTTCATCTGGAACTTGTGAAGAAAGCTTTTATTTTTCTTCAAGTGATCACATACTACGCCCTCCTAGGAAGTAGAGTATTTTTGCAACGTAAGCTTGGCATCTACATCGAATGGTGTTTAAAAAATGGTGTCTAGTAGTTGGGCACATACTCCAATCTCATCGTAACATATGTTTAGATCACTCTCACATGTCTTGTTGAGGTCCGCAACTCGTTTCTAAGGTACGTGGCCCCTCTTGTGGCCATTTCCAACACTCCATACAATTTTGACCATTGGATTGGGAATTATCTCATCTGCTTACTGATTGCAAACTACACAAGTATGTCATTACAGGTTTTCATATTGTAAGTTGCTATGTGGAAGTTGTTGGAGGTCAAAGTGAAGAAGATTTTTATTTTCTGCAAGTGATCATATAGGCCCTCCTGATAAGTAGTGTGCTTTTGCAACCTAGGCTTAGCACTTGCATTGCATGGTGTTTTAAAGAACGATGTCTATGTTTTGAACACGTACTCCATCTCACTGTAACATGTGTTTAGATCATGTTCACATGCGTAGCTAAGGTCCGGCAGCTCATAACTGAGGTATGTGGCCCTCTTGCGGGCATTTCCAATGCCCCAAACACCGATGGATTGAGAATTATCTCATCCGGCTGCCAATTGCAAATTACGCATTTATGTCATTCCAAGCTTCATAATGTAAGTTGCTATGTAAAAGTTGTTGGAGGTCAAAGTGTAGAAGGATTTATTTTTTATTTATTTATTTTTCTTCAAGTGATCACATAGACCCTCCTAATAAGTAGTGTGTTTTTGCAACCTAAGTTAAGCACTTGCATTGCATGATGTTTTAAAAAATGGTGCCTATGGTGTGAACACATAATCTAGTTTCATTGTATGACACATGTCTTTTGGGTGTCCATTCTTCACTTTGATGTTTGTCATATGCCATTAGAAATATAGTGTCCAATTAAGAAGAGCGACCACATAGCTTGGGAACCCCTTACACTACAGCGGTTGAGAGTTCAACAAAGGAAAGGAGGTCATGGCAAGGAGCCTCTTGTGTATGATTGTTCACTTAGATTCATTTTTACACTCAAGATTTCAACTTGAGAGTTTGAACTTTTTTAACAGCCTCAAAACACTAGACGTGACCTTTGATAATGGATCCCATGGAGAACGGTTATGACAAGCTCTCGGTCAAAATCCCCAATTGCTTCATGGAAGGAGCTTAGGAATGTCATAAGTTCAAGCTCTCATTTTGTGGGCCCCAACCCAATGGGCTTTCAAGCAAGGGTGGGAAAACCCAACTTTTTACCGCCGATGCATTGGGTTTTTGGTTTTAATGCAAAAAACCCAGTTTCCGCGAATAAAAACGATGTTTTAATTCCAACACTTGACACCCGGCACTTGGCACCGCCATTGGCGGACCATAGGCCTTTTGCCTTATAATCTCAACTTATCTAAGACAAAACCGAATAAAACCGGATTTTGCTGGACCTCAGATGATTGGATTTTACAAAAAAAAAACCATGAAAAACACTATTGTAAAAAACCACATGATGCCAACCTTGCTTTCAGGCATTTTTTGTTATAAATGCTCCTTTGTTTAGTATCATCCCCCTTGGTATCTCCCTTTGAGCATGGCCACTTTACACTAAGGTAGACGTGCCTAATTCAATTACTTATCTTAGTGAGACACCTATATTTTAGTGGTATTTGGTTTGGTGCAGTGATTTTTAATTTGGCTATGTGCCAGTGATTTGTGAATCTTAAAAAAAAAATGGAGTATAGTATGTATTCCATTTTGCGGATGAAATAGCCAATAATATCCCCCAAAATCATAAAAATGTGGATGAGATTGCCATCATTGGGATGAATGCGTATAGATTTGGATGAATTGTTGTTTAACCATCCATATGTAGCTTTGTCACTCCAATAATTGTGGCCAATACTCCTCTCTTGAAACCTTGAAATTAAAAACATTGGTTTGGTGTGGCTTCAAGAATGAATACCGAATAGACGCATGTTTAAAGAAATTGAACTACATGCTCAGACGATGATAATTATTCTAAATTCAATAGTCACATAATTGGGGTGCCAACGTGACCATATAATGATCATGAGGATCCTTAATGTGATAATGAAAAATAAAAATAAAAATCATATGAGATCCCCAAAAAAATGAGGAAAGTGGCTATGGCCTCAATTTGGATTTGCTAACCATCTTGTACTAATCGCACATTTTCCTTCCTAGGGAAAAGGGGGCTAATCACAGTTGTAAACATTTAAGACCCATCTAGCTTAGCTCAAACTATTGAGAGCTTGTCGATTGACCTTGAAGATTTGTCAAGCTCTTGGGGCACATGCACAGTTGGGTGTACCCAAAAAGGATTGCCCACACCAAAAGTGTCAATTTTTTTAAGGCTTTGAAGTAGCTCAAAATACACCTTCTTGTAAACGTAAGAAAATGGTAGGCCTTTGTTCTAACAGAGACTATTAAATATTGTTTTAACATAAACTGATGGTATTTAATGATGTTGAATTATTATAAATGTCCTTCTTGTTGCATTAAGGACTTGTTGCATCTGCTTATTTTTCAAAAAGAAAAGCAAAGTAATGCCTTTAATGTGGAAAACCATACATCATAAGATGTAACATAGTTCAATCAATCTATAAATATCAACATGGAGCTCATAAATATGTAAATATCCATTTTTGCATAGAGTATAGATTTATAAATAAATGCATCCAATTATAACCAACATGGCAACATGCAAAAGGACCTTCATTTGGAAGATATTTAGTGGTTTGGAAAGAAAATCAAACAAATCAAGATTTAAGGGAGTGGTAAAAACCTAAAGCAATCTTGAACACATAGAAAACATGCCAAAGTATTTATCTCAAGCATCAAGTGCCTCAAAATTATAATTATGAAAAAATAACATCAATTACAAAAAGAAAAAAGAAAAAGGTCCATGGTTCTTGAAGGGGTATCTCAACCGTGCATGTACCCCTCGATTGTGTTATGCTTTGGATACAAGGTTATCAAGCTTGAGCTTCCAACTTGGATGCACACAAGGTTCAATGATATAATGACTAGACAATGGAATACCAATTGCTTTCAAGAAAAGAAAAGGAACGAAAAATGAACGCCAATATTACTACTGGTGTGAATTTGAGCATGTTGGCCCATCCTTGTTCAAGAGTTCCCTTGGTACAAGGTTGGGTTTACTACCTACCTTTCAGTGGGTGGAACCTGTTTTTAAAAGAAAAAAAATGCAGATGCGTCTACTCTAGGGGGTTAGCACCAAGTTTTGTTTGTTGTTTAAATTTTTTGTTTAAGATTAGGTATGTGAGATATTTTATGGCTATTTGGTGTATATTTCTCATGATTATCTTAATAGTTGGTTTGGGAATTTGTACGCTTTCAAGTGCTTCTATGCTATTATTGCAAATAGCACCTCTTACCTCGCCCTTTTTTATTTTTTTGGGGTCAACTTTCCACCCGTTTGCTTTATAGTAGCTATTAAATGTGGTTTGTATTTATCTTGTTTGGTTTTAATGGCTTGGTTGATGAATCTATCATGTGTGTATGTAAATATGACAATTTGAACAATAAGATATGGTGTTGGGATGAATGGTCTTGGTTGTGTGTGTGGCTCCTTTTATATATATGATGTCATGTCTTAATTTGTCTAAGCATGTACACTTCAAGGTGTTACATATGCATCTAAGGATTCATGGAGGAATGATGTTATCTTGCGGTGAGTTGTTACTGGTGCATGTGTTGGTGAGTGTAAAATGTTGTGTATGTGTGCATGATTTGAGCAAGTTGGTTAGTTGGTGGACAACAATGCTATGTCTAGCTATTCTGAATCCTTTTAGGAATTTGTTCCCAGATATGGAGAGTAGATGTGGCCATGTGTCTTTATTGTTTTTTTGGCATAGTGTGCAGTTGAGGTTTGTGTAAATTTGGTGCCCAAGTAAATTTTTCGGTGGTTTCTCATATTTTGGGCATATCGGAATTTTAGAGTGTGTGTTATTTGGGTTGGATAGTTTTCAATCCATTTGGTTGTTGTTTAGCCTTTCTCTTGTGTATTGGAATATTTGGGTGGCTACTACTCAGAGTTTTGTATGTTCTTTTTGGATGGAAGATTGTAGGTTTCCAATAATGTTGGTGAGGTTTGTTGTTGATGGTGGTTTGGCTAGCAGTATGGGATTGTGTGGGCTCCCGGGGGGTGGACTCTTCACACCATGTATGAACTAACGTGAGTGTAGGAAGGGGTACTACTTGAGGCATTAGCGTACATAATATACATAAGGGAGAGGTATTATTTTTCTCTAGTGTGTATGTTTAAAAAGGCTACTAAAATTTTCAAACTACACGTAGATATACAAAAGGGGCCCCTAAGGTTTAGAGGAAAATTGATAATAGATGTGCTAGTTTCATCCAATTTTCCGTAGTTCATCCAATTGATGTGTGTTCTAGGGTCATATTAATATGAGTTATATCTTGTGAATGAAAAATGGTTCAATGACTTTCTAGTTGGAAAGTGAAAGTGGATTAAATATGTAGTAAAGGCCTGTTTATTTCATGATTTATATTTTGTGTATGTAGTTTAGGAATTTATATCATTAAAATGAAAAGCTTAGTATAAATACATGAGTCCATTTTCTAGCCTATTGTTAGCATACATACATTTGCTTTTCTTTATAAATGTTCCATATACATGGCATTTTATTCATAATCACCCATGCATGTCATTTAGGATCCCATTGAAGAGTCCACCCCCCGGGTGTGGGCTATATGGATGCATGGTATTGGGAAATAAGGCACCAATATTTTCTAGTGCATCGGCTTTGTCATTGCCCTAGAATCATGTATGAGAGCACACTTTTTGTATGGTAATTTTGTGTTCAAACCAAGTTATGTAGATTACTACGAATGCGATGAGGAGTTTGTCTAGGTGGTTGTGTTGGGTGCTCAAGCGTCGGATTTGGTTGTTTATAAGATATATGTTGTTATGACTATCTGTGAAGATGTGTATGTCATGGGGGGGGGGTCTTGGGTGTTGGCCAAGGCTAGCCATATGGCATATGATTCTACTCATAGTATATTATGTTATTTGGAGGTTTTTGATTAGGATGTGTACCCTTGTGCTTGGTAGGTTTCCATTTCCCTTTCCGTTCGGTGGTATGAAGGAGCCATCTATGTAGATGCTTTGTAGGGGGTTGTATTTGAGTGGGTGTTGTCTGTTGTCGCAACCCTTGCTAGGTCCCTTAATAATCTTGCCAATTTTCGTTTCTAGCAAAGGTTACGAGCGCTAACCCTTCGCATTCCGCCATGCTAATGGATAGCTCCTCTTACCCCGGACCAATAGTTCATAGGAGGGAACCAACCCTCCTACTTTGCTTTCGGGACTCACCCCTTAATCGGTAACCCATTTCCCCAATGTGGACTTCCGGGTGGGTGAGGCCACACCACCTCACCCATATAAGCCTCTAGGACTTCACGCGGGGCCCCTACCCCACCGTCAACAAACCTCTTGTCTCTCCACCAAGAGTTGGGGCCAAGTGGACACTTTCCCTTAGCCGCTGGGCCTAGAAGCCCCCAGCAGCTTCAGACCATCATAACATCCTTGTATGATGTCTCATACTAACAAGCGACCACTCCATCTTCATCTACGCTTCACGTAGATGCCGATGGACGCCTCACTTGCCCCATTCAGGCAAGTATTGACGACGTTATGCCTGTTTGAACCTTGGCAGTCCCGGGAATCACTCCCAGGCACTGCTGTACCAGGGCGCTGTCCCGGGACAGCGCCCCACTCAAATGGCCATGACTCCTAGCTCACACCTCCGCTTGAGGTGATCTTGAGCTTCCTAGAATCACCACGCCATGAGCTACGCATAGCTCATGGCCTTACCCTTGTGCCTCCTAGTCTCCGTGGGTGGGAGGCGTTCCCAACGCCCGGGGCCCTCACCCACACTAGGATCACTTGGGCCCTCTCACCAACGGCGCCACAAGTCCCGGGTGTCACTCCGGGGTCCCCCTTGTGCCCATGGTGTTTCGGGCACTCCTCATGGAGAGGTGCGCGACATCTGTGGAAGTTGTGGGATTGGGGGGGGGTTGGTGCTTGGGGTGGTGTGTCTAATGGGAATTTGGTAATTGGGGAATTATTCCATTTGTTCGAGGTTTTAACTTTGTATGGTTTAATGGTGGGGATGGGTTATGGGTTGGTATGCTTATGTTTTGGAGTATAAGTTGCAGTTGTGGTGCAAAAATGTGGTGTGTGGGGGGAGTGTCTAGGTTGTATATGCATATGATTGTGGTGAGGGTAGTTTCAAGGAGATAGTGGCAATGATGTGAATATTTTGGTGTTATTCGATCGATTTTGTTGGATGTTTAGTCGTTATGGTTTAAAGTCACGATTATAATGTTTTTGGGGTTTCTTTGGTTGCCATCATGGCCCAATGTATGAATTACATTGTGGCTTGGTAGATTGTGGGGTGGGCTTAGTCCACACCATTTCATTGAGACAATAATGCTTGGCCTTGTGAGCCGAATATGATGTCTATATGGTGGGGTGAGTTGCATCTTTTGAGGGGGAGTGGGCATGTCAGTGAGGATGAGAAGTATGAGTGTGTGGTGTGGAAGGATTGTATAATGAGGTTAGTTATTGTGGGGTGTATACAATGGTGTTGATTAACGGGGGAGATTTATTTAGGTTTTTTCCTTGGTAATATGGTGGTACATCTATATAAGTGTAGGACTAGTCTAGTTTCAAAGTTTTGTGATGGTTGGTGGAGAGTGGTAAGAAGTGTATTATGTGCGTTTTATGTGTGCCTTTCCCAAAGCCATTGAAGCCTTTCTATGATGATGGATGTGATGTAGGAACCCATGTGGTTGAAGATTAGGTTGTATGGAGGTGGATTTGTATGGTTGGTTGTGTGGTATTGATATGTTTGTCGAGGTTGTATTCTTGGGTAATGAGAATGGGTTGGAAGCTTTAATGGGTGGCCACATGAATCTTGTATCCATGGATTGTGGGATGTCAAAGTTTTTTGGGGTATTATTTTAGTTTAGTAGTACTATACTTGTTGTGGAGGAAGTTGTTTACTATTGTGAGGTTGTGGTTGTAGGTTAGGTTGTCAGTGTTGAGAATATATTATTTGTCAACCCATTTGACAGTGTTCCATGCTTGAGTGTCCCACTTGCATGAGGATTGTCAGTATGTGGTTATTGCGCCCCATTTATATTTTCTATTTCTTCTGTCATTGTTATGTTCATGGAGGGTGTTTGGTTTAGTTAAAGGTTGTGTTTGCTTGTGGAGGAAGTTGTTTACTATTGTGAGGTTGTGGTTGTAGGTTAGGTTATCAGTGTTGAGAATGTATTATTTGTCAACCCATTTGACAGTGTTCCATGCTTGAGTGTCCCACTTGCATGAGGATTGTCAGTATGTGGTTATTGCGCCCCATTTATATTTTCTATTTCTTCTGTCATTGTTATGTTCATGGAGGGTGTTTGGTTTAGTTAAAGGTTGTGTTTGCTTGTGTTTGCTTGGGTTGGATTGTGTGGGGGGAATCGACTGATGACTTGATTTAAGGCATCATTGATTGTTTTGGGGAGGTTTTGTATTTTTGTTTGAATTTGGTGCGAGAGATGATGGCATTGCGGTCTTGGTTTTGGAGTTGTCCTAGAGTGGCTATATTATAATGGTATGAAGTATTGAGGTATTTCCATGTATGGTTTTTCTCTTTTGGGGGTAATTGTGTGTATCATGGGTTGGTGAGCCAAAATATTTCTAGAGGGGTTTGTTGTATAGGGAAGGAGGTCTCAGTTGTGTTGATATGTATTTCAAATTCTCATTCCAATAGGAAGAGGGCCTAGCAATTGGATACATGGCATAGGCTTGGTGAGTGACTTTTGGGAGATTGAGGGACCTTCCGTACTTGGTGACGATGTAATTGGTTTGTTCTTGGTATATTTTGCCTAATTGGCCTTGGTCATTGAGGGCATGAAGAAGTTGTTTGCCTATGCAAATGATATAGTCCGATAGGATGGATGTAGTGTTGATTCCATACTCAGCGTCGTTGAGATGGGTGAGGATGTTGGTTGTGTTTTTGGGGAATTTTCATATGGCTTTTGTTATTTGCTAAGGATTTTGTCAAATTTGCACGAGTCTAGCTTGGAGAACGGTACTGCATAGTAGGAGTATGCTATCCATGGTTTGATGATAGTGTTGAGGATTTTGATTTTTTGTCGGATGTAGGCGGGTGAAGCCATGATGAGTTTGCTTTGTTCTTTGGCTTTGTTCATTATGATATTTTTCTGGATTTGCCATTAAAGTGATGGGTCTAAGTGGATGCTCAAGTAGGTACAAGGTTCATTTTGTGCAAGAATAGGAAATTGTTTTCCTTTGTATAGGATTCTTTGTGCTTGGATATAGACCTTAAATATAGTGGATTTGAGTTTAGCTTTGTTGGGACTTCCCGTGATGATCCATTTCGCGAGATTAAGGTCCATGAGTGCCCATTCGGCAAAATTCTGGAGTTTTTCTATTTGGGTTTGTAGGTGTTGGATATTGTTAATAAGCAAGGCTAGGTTTTTTTAGTACATTGTTGTGGTGCAAACGCTTTAAGAGGTGTTGAAGTTGTAGCCTAGTGATCCAAATTCCAACCATCTTAGGAGCAATTCTAGAAAGATAATGAAGAGGTATGGGCTTAGAGTGTCTCCTTGAATGGTTCCTCTAATGACGTTTATTGTGGGTGGGGGAGGATGAAGTTGTGGATTGGCATGTATGTCACCTATTATTTCTATGGTGTCATGTGGAAAGCCGAGGCCTTCCATGTTGGCTCGCAATCAAGGATGGTCTATGAAACAAAAGGCGTTTCTAAAGTTTGATGTAGGTTATGTATATGTCTTGAAAGGTGTATTTTGCATCTTCCAGGACTACAATTTATATTTGTATTTGTCTTGCAGTCTTTCTTTGCGGGCGGAAGCTTTCTTGGTTGTAGTGTAATCATTTATGTTGTTCCCCATAGTTGGTGAGTAAGGAGGTGAGGGTGCTTGTGTAGAACTTGTAAAATGTGTTTGCTAGAATGAGGGGTCTATAGTTTGTTATCAGGAGCGGGTCATCTTTTTTGCACAATAAGATTGTTTTACTATGTTTCCACATTGGTAAAATTTGTTATTGTTTGTAGCATTGTCTGAGAAATAGAAAAATAAGGTTTTGGAGATTGTGTGAGGGATGGCTTTGATGATTTCGTTAGGGATGTTGTATGGGCCCGGTGCTCTACCATTGACTAGATTTTTGAGACTTAGGTCAAACACTTCTCAAGTGAATTTATCTACTATAGATTAATTGGTGCATCCTGTTTTTTCTAGGATATATCCGTTGGTGCGGTGCCATGGGTATTTCCTTATTGCACATGTGCATTGGGCAGCATGGTATGTTGGGTCATAGCGAGGCTTGTTGGAATGGTTTTTATTGGGAATAATATATTGTGTTGGCTATAGCTTCGGGGTTCGTTTGGATGTTGCCTAGCGTGTCTTTTAGGCAATCGATGGAGACTTGGTCGTTGTTTTGAAGATCTTTTTGTGTATGAGACATAGTTCGGTATCAAGGAGGCTTCTACACTTGCCGATGGATTTCTTGCAATTTGTGGCTACTTGTTTGGTTGTAATTCTATGGGCTTCTATTTTGGTTGTTTTTGTGATTTCTATCTTGGCAATGTTAGAGGAGGGTATTGATAGTGTAAGTGGGAGTGTAAGGAGTTGGTTAATATCAGGGCAATTTTGCCATTGTAGCCTAATGTCAATGCTATGCATCTTATAGGTTTTCTGATGTTGTGGAAGATCTATAGTTGTCTCTTCCATTTCTTTTGTTGTTGTTTGGGGAGAAAACCTCCTTGGACTTAGCTATGTGGGGAGTTCTTTCTTTTGGGGGGGAGGTGCGATGCAAATTTGGTCTATACAAGTGCTAAGATGTTTTGAAGGTCATCTTGAGTTGCGTCCCATTCCCATGTGTTGAGTGGTTTGGCAAGTTTGTTGGTGAGGGGTATGATATCTAGTTGGTTGTTTTCTTGGAAGAGATAAATTTTTGGATTCAGTCTAGGGGGATTACGTATGCGATACGGTTGGAAGTGTGGGGTGATTGTTGGGTTTTGGTGATGATGTTGTTTAGTCCCCAGTCTAGTGAGACCGGGTTGTGGTCACACTTGGTTATGGTGCATTGATTAGAGTAGAAGCGTCTATGAAGCTTATTGAGGTGTGGTTATGCCCTCCTTGTCTAGAGAAGTCATTTTGGTTGTTGATAGGATGTAGGCCAAATCGAGTTGTGAATGTGTTCCAGTTGGTGTTTTCTGTGGTTATGAGAATTGTATTACCTTTATGTGTTCTTCCTTGGAGTATAACTGTGTTGAAGTCTCCGCTTAGAAAGATGGTATCGGTGGTTTATATGTTTAAAATTTTGGTTCCTTTGTATGTGGATGATTTGGGGTTATGCTTGTATCATTGCCTTAATTCCAAGTAATCTAGAATTGATGTGGCATGTGTTCCTCATAATCATGGTGAGAAAGTTGGGAGTGCAACTGCTTTCAACCTCCTAAAAGTCTGACTTCTGACTCAGTGGATCAAGATTCGCTCACACCAATGCCAGAGTACCCAACACTTCCATGTCTCAAAATTGTCTGGTGACTGCATACGTAAAAAATTACATAACTCTTCAACAGCAATGCTATCATGTAGAGAGTGCAAACCAGTTCCACACATTGCACAGCTCGTCAGACAACCATCACCTGGATATCCATTTCAAAGTAGATGGGTCATGAATGGTTACTTCCTCCAACTTAGCCCACTTCTAGGATATGAAACAGGAGATGAGTACAAGTTGGTTAGCATATCCAAATTGAGGCCATAGTCCTTTTCCTCATCATTTTTGGAGCTCGAAGTGATGATTCTCATGCTCATTAAATGGTCATATAGGTCATGAATGGTTACTTTCTCCACCGTAGCCCACTTCTAGGACATGAAACACGAGATGAGTACAAGATGGTTAGCATATCCAAATTGAGGCCATAGTCCTTTTCCTCATCATTATTGGAGCTCAAAGTGATGATTCTCATGCTCATTAAATGGTCATATAGGTTTCCGCCCCCCCCCCCCCAGCCATGGTTATCATATTTTTAGCACCAAGTCCAATCTCTTGTAAGCACAGTTTTTTTGGTATCCGTTCTTGTGGCCACACCTAACCAAATACCACTCAAATCTAGTGTCCAGTTAAGATAAGCAATCAAATTAGACATGCATACCTTAAGGGATGTGATTTTAGTAATACAGGTTCTGTAAAGAAGGGTTTTCCGTAAGAAAGTTCCACAACTCACGCTACAATTCAAAAACTTGCAGACTTTCCGGAAGGTATGACATAATTCTTCAACTGCAAGGTCATCAAGCATGAGCGTGCATACTCCACTGCAGAGTATCAACCATTCCACACATTGGCATATCAGAGTCAGTGGCTCAGAGCCCATCAAACACATATCACCACCAATATATTTTAAGAGATCTGATTTTAGTATCACACGTTCCAAGGAGATGTGTTTTCTCTATGAAAGTTCCACAACTCACCCCACATTAATGAAAGGCAGCAATGAACACTTACCGGCATAAGAAAATATTTTATGAAATCTTGAGCCCTGGACTGGTTGAATGAGTATGCTAAATAGTCCAAACAGACTTTTCTCAAACAATGATTTCTGGGCCGCAGCAAGTTCTGATGAGGTTTTTAAAACACAATCAATTCTAACTTGACAGAAAAGTCTGATCGAACACCAATCACAACAGACAAATGCAAGAAATTCCAGAAGCAGAGGACATCATGCACTCTTAACGCCAAGGGAAGATGAACAACGTCACATTTTAGGGACACACCACCATTCGTTTAAAAACAAAGTCGGAACCGATTGACTAGCCAGCCCATAATGAAAATTTCAAATATACCCTAACTAGCCAGTAATATTGCCAGTCCATCATGACAATTTCAGATCTTCAACCTTACAATGTCGAGACGACAGACTCGCTATCACAATCAGGACTCACAAAAACAATTCCCAATCAGTTCATTCCTAGTATGAACTTCAGCAATCTTTTCTTTCCAGAATTCAGGAAGGTAATAAGTCTCATGGACATAACGACTAAGAAAAAACTCGATGAATCACATGCGTCATTGAAATCCCTACCGACACCATGTGAATCTCTTCCTAGCACCAACAGATCCACATTCTAAAGGCGGATCACAACCACACATCTCTCTCGGCATTCACCTGCCAATAGGTAAGGTTGCTTGATCATTTGCATATATAATGAAACCTCCAGATTTATACATACCACACGTGATGACTTAATTTCGGAGGGGCTACCATTCCCTTCCTTGCTGTTCCAAAACAGCAAAATAGTAACCAGATTTCAGAGGTGGCTACACAAACACAATCACATTGTGGATGACTAGCACGAATCCGGATCGGTTCAGACTCAGTAATTTCTTTCCAGAATTCAGGACAGTACATCTCAGTACAATGACCAAGGACAAAACTTGATGAATCACATGCGTCATTAAATCCCCTACCGACTCCCAAGCACTACCAGATCCACTTTCTAGAGGCTATCACCAACACCATGTTCTTCCGCAGCATTGATCTGGTGGTGGGTAAGCTAGCTTGATCACTTGCATTTGTGATGAAAAACCCCAGATTTGTACACATAGCATGTAATGACTCAATTTCGGAAGGGCTACCATATCCTTCCTTGCAGTTCCAAAGCAGAAAACTAACCACCAGATTAAACAGGTGGCGGGAATACATCTAACAGTCCCAGACTGGATCACTGGAAAGAAAGAAGAAAGTATAACAAACCTTAACCAAAAAAAGATTGATGTTCGGGACACGCTTGGGAAAACAATGACACAAAAGAATTTCAATTCCAAAAGACCATTTTTCATCATCCTATAACTAGAGGTCCTACCGGAGGTACAGCTCGGGTCCTACTACATCACCCCACCCACCCTCAGAAAAATGTCACTAGCTCTCAATGTTGCTTGCTTGCTTGCTCTCCTCTTCAAACGGCGCCTTCTCGGGGGTGGTCACAGGCAATCCCTGTCTCCGTCTCTACCAATCGGGAGCATTTAAAAGGTTTCGGGCGCGATGCGTCTCGCACCCCATCTTCCCTCTTCCCATTTCTCCAAGTCTCGGGCCGGGACTAACCCTTGGAGTAATTCATCATCAACATCATCACCATCGCCACAATAAATCTCACGCCATCATCGTCACCATCATCTTCATCAACACTCTAACCTGTCTCTCCCTCCCTCTCTCCTCTCCTTGTTTGCTCTTTAAGCCTTGGCGATGGCTATGTCGGAGCAACCAAACCAACCCCGTGAGCCAGCAGCGTCCTATAACAGGAGCCAAAACACCCATCCATCCATCCATCCTCATCAACATCACTCGGCCGGCTTCCGCAACACGAGCAGATGCATGGGGGTGAAAATTCCGGTCTCTCCGCCCCGCGTTAGATGCAAGGCGGTCTTGAAGAGCATTTCATGCACATCAACAACACCCTGGGGCGCGATCCCTAGAAACGAGAGCAAGGCAATCACAAGGTGGTTGCGGTAGTAAGAGAGGCGACCCATCTTAAGGCGAGTCCACCACGGGTGAGCTGGGGGCAAGGCTAGGTCCCTGTCCTCGAGGACCTCAAACCCAACCTCCTTCGCAATGTCGCCAACCTGCTTCCAGCTCCGAAGTCCCGGCAAGGCGTCGCCATGCTCAATGCCATGGATGATCTCAACGTGCTCTGCATTGTCAGCCTTGAACAAGGGTGTGGTGACCCACTCGTAGGTCACATAGAGATGTCCCGGTTTAAGGACACGGAAGACCTCGGCATACACGTCCTTAAGGTCGGGTGCATGGCAGGTAGCCTCAATCGAGTAGGCACCATCGAAGCTGGAGTCTGGGAAAGGCATGGTGAGGAAGTTCCCGCAGACGACGTCGCAGAGGTGATCTAGACCCGCTTTTTTGTTATGTGCCCTGGCGCGGGCCACTTGGTAGTCGTTGATGGTAATGCCAGTGACATGCGCTTGGGAGTAGTTGGCAATTGCTCGCATGGGTCCGCCTACCCCGCATCCCACATCTAGCATCTTGGCGCCCTCCTGCCCCCGCGACACGCCCAGGAGATCCACCACCCTCTCCTCATGTAGACGCGTTTCGTCCCGGTGCGACTTCCCAGGGACGGCGGGGGAGAAGTGGAAGCTCTGTCCCCACCCCCACTCGTAGATGTCCGTCACCAGGTTGTAGAACGTATCCACCAGCTTGGGCACGTTGTCGGGTGTCTCGATCTGCTTCGGCTTCTCGAAGAAGGCCGCATACTTCCGGTAGTTCGACTTCACCTGCTCCCTCGTGATGCTCCCCCCTCCTAGCTCCACTGCTCGCTTCCCCTTCTGCTCCGCCGCACCCGCCAGCACCAGCACATAGTACGCCCCCGCCCCCATCACTCCCATTATCCCCACCATCCCCCATGTCACCCACGTCGCCGCAGCCGCTGCATTCCCCACCTCCATCCCCCCCTTCCCCTCTCTCACCTCACCTCACCTCACCCCAAACTCCCACCTTCGCACCCTCCCCAAACCCTCACCCCAACCCCCCTCCTGCTGCGGCGCCCCCCAGCGCCCTAGCCGTCCCGAATGCGTCCCCACCCCCCGCCGTGATGCGGATGCTGTGACGACGCGCCAGGATACTCGAACCAGATGAGCCGCGACGAGACGAGTCTAGCCCAGCCTGCGTGATAGCCAGCCTAGCTAGTTAAGCAAGCAAGCGAGACGAGACGAGCCGAGCCGTGCCGAGCGACGCAGCTGCCTTGCCTTGGCTTGCCTTGCCCGTGTTGCGTCTGTCGGGTCCGCGGGCGTGCGTACGCTCTTCTCTTCCTACCTCTCGGGGGGTTGCGAAGGCAGCCTTGCTCTGCCCTTGCCCCTGCCCTTGCCCTTCCTCTCTCCTTCTCTCTAGCTAGCGGGCTGGCTGGGCTGGGCTCGGCTGGAGTGGGCTGGCTCCCCTGCCCTGCCCTTCCCTTCCCTGCCCTGCCCTCGCCGCGAGTGTGTGAGCGAACTAGCGAGCGAGCGCGGGTGGCAGGCTGGCGGGGCGGGGCGGGCTTCCCTTTCCCTTTCCCTCCCGCCCCACGCGCGTGACGGACTCCCTTCCCTGGTTCCACGCCTGCCTCCGCCCCCCTCTCTCTCTCTCTGCTACTTTACTCTAGTTTACTCCCTCTTTTACAAGCCCTACTCTCTACTCCCACTTTACTCCGTGTTTTGTTGCGTCTCATTATCTACCAAATAGAAGAAGAAGAAGAAGAAGAATTATAGAGTTTACTAGCATTGTGGCCCCTCGCGTTGTTACGACTTGGATTTTTTAATTTTTTAATTTTTAATTTTTGGTAATAGCACATGTGTTGTGAAAGTATGTATGTGAAACCGGCCTCGTTAGCTTGCCTCGGTCACGTGAAGCGTCCCTGTTGATATTGTAAATTGATGAAGTAAAGCAAATGAAACCATGGTTTAGTCCCAACCCTAGAGATTATGAGACTTCCCCCCAAAGTCGTATGAGTTTTCTTAATGTGGAAATTATTCTACACAAAGAGTGGTGTCGGGCTATTAGAAAATATGCATTCTAACATGTCCTACTAGGATGGATGGGCCAAGCTAGCCTTGCATAGGCCGATCTAGGATTTAGGACCAAGGGTCCCATGAATATACCTTATTTTAGATCCTAAAATTTTCTCAATGCTTGAGAGGTGGAAAGAGGAGGTCCCAAAAGTTTCAACAAACTTTCAAAATATGCTCCGATACACAACGAGCTAACAACCTCTGAATAGAAAGTTTTCACAAAGAAGGATCAAAGCCCATGCTTTGGCCCCTCTTCGAGAGACTTTGCAGATAACTCCTGTAGGACTTGCATTTTTCTTGAGGAATTGGACTTAGGGGTGGTCTCTAAAGTGGGCCAAAGTTTGGTAACCAACCATAACCAACCACATATATGTTGTGATTCTATGGTGTTGGTAACCCTCCCTTCAAGTGAAGTCCAATTATAAGTGAGTGTTGAGCTGAAGCAGTCTTTTAAAATGAGCCAAAGTTTGGCCTTGGTCAGACAACCAACATGAATCAGTCATGTGTACATGACAGTAATAGGGCATAGCATTGTTGCAATGAACCTCTTGTTCAAAACTTTGTTCATTAGCACTAATATATAATGGGTCTTAAATGGTTACTTTCTTTTACCAACTCATTTCTCATGGGATACAAAACACGCTATCAATACAAGATGGTTAGCAAATCCTAATTGGGGTTGTAGTCACTTCCTCACCATTCTCGGAGCTCACATGAATATCTTATTCATTATCAAAGTGAAAATTTGTGTGCTCATTAAATGGTCATATAGCCCCCACCCTACCCCCACGTACCCCCACTCATGATGCTCACTATTGAGTCTAGAATGGTTAATATTTTTTGAGCACGTAGTCCACCTCTTTTAAGCATGGGTCATTTTGGTATATGTTCTTGGAGCCCCATCTTAACACATAGCACTCAGATATGGGTGTCCATATTAATGCTATGTTGGAATTAAACACACATGTCTTAACACTAACACTAGTGTGATCCATCGTTCCATGCCAATTGATAAATATAACAACATAAATTAACAAAAGAACAAACAATCTATACATGTGGTTTGCTAGTTGGGAGAGAGGGAATTATCGCATATGAAGATACCTCTCAATTGTCCAACATAAAAAGCTTTGAAATAATGTGCAGCTTGGATGTCATTATTTTCAATATATTTGACACCGGACTTAGCTTTAAAGACCACAAATTATTCAAGTCCAAGTCATTTGAGATGAAATGACTACAAACATACAAGGGGGTCAAGTTTTATGTTGAATGAATGAGAGGTATGCTATGAGATAAGTCCTTCTCTCCATTGGGCTTGCCCCTCCCCACTCACACACATGACATATTCCATTTCCTTCTTTCGACACCTCATATGGACCCTTGAACCACTACCACTTCACTCTACTTCAATATTCACAAGCCTTAGTCGCTACACTTGATTCCTTGTTTGTTGGGCAAAACCCCTTTCAAATGGAATAAGACCCACATTTTCCCCTCTCCTTAATTGAAACTTGATTCAATAGTTCTAGCACGTTTTCGTGCCACATATAGCACTAGTGTGGCCTTTTCTCATTCTAAACAAAAAAGCAAAAGGAAGGAAAAGCAATCTAAAAACAAATTCCCCCCCCCCCCCCTTCCCTTTTCTCCTTGCTCAACTCCCACCCGCTTGATGGACTCCTTCCCTTGTTCCACGCATCCAAGCTTCTACTTCACTTTACACTCTACTTTGCTTCTCTACACTAAATGTGTACTCACGTCACTTTACTCCTTGTTTGTTGGGTCCCTTAACAAATGAAACAAGACCCGCATATTCCCCTCCACTTGATTCGATACTTGATTCATTAGCACTAGTCGGCATATGGAAGTACGGATCATAAATGGACACGCTTCTCTGTGCACTTCTAGTAGGATATGTAACACACAATTGAATGTAGATGATTAGCAACTCAAATTAGCTAGTTTACTCATGGTTTTTGAAATTCATACAAATATCCTATTCATTGTCAAAGCAAAGGTTCTCCATAATATTGAATGATAATGTAGTCCCCCCCCCCCCACCTTCCTCCCTCAAATTATGTTGGTTATTTGATCTAGAATAGTTGATTATTATGAGCACTTAATCTAATCTTTTTTTCCAGCACATGTTGTTTTGGTGTCCCTTTTTAGATCCACACCCAACCATTCACCACTCAAATATAGGTGTTCATTCAAGATGAGGCACCAAAGTGAAAACATCTACCTTATGCGCTATGGTAGTTGACACATCCCATCAATGTGGGGAAGCATGATGAGTTGTTTCTACATAAGGTCATCGCTTAAGTTTCTAGGCTTAAGCCATTGGGGAGCAAAATAACCTGAATTAAATGTTTTTTCTCAAGCTCGTGGGTTGCTTCCTTGGGTGGGATTGTATTTGATATGTATGTGGTGACAATAACAAGGTTTTTGAACTTACGTATTTTCTTAAATTTCTACCATGTTCTCGAGCCTCCATTTTTAGCCAATTTAATAAAACTTTGAGTGATTGTAAACCTCCTTGAGACTATATCTAATTTACGAGTCTACTTCGCTTTTTCTGCACAAGCCCTGCTCACATCACTTTACTTGTGCCTCATGTAGTTGGCACATGTAACGCTATAGTTGGAGACTTTGTTATCTAAAGTATTAATGGGAGTGATTGAGGCCAACTAATGAGGCCGACTTTTGCTTTTACCTACATTCTTATACATAATTATTTTTACAAGTACAATTGACATATATATTTGATATATCCAAGTCCCAATGCAATGGGCCATGATGCTACACTAAATGTCATATTTAGTGCAATATAGTATTTTATGTCACTATGATCATTTTTTTGGATGACACTTCTTGTGAATAAGTGAACAAGTATTGTCATGGATGATGGATGTGTTCAAAACCTACCTTCTCTTGTCGGCCACTCTTCTCTTGGTTCCGCCTTCACCCGAAGGACTCCTTATTTGCTCGAGAGTTTGCTCAATGCAATGATTTTTAATTTTGGTTCTTTTGTATTTCGGTTGAATACAATGCATTTCCACTTGAGTTTCGGGGCTTGGATCCGGTTTCTTGCCATCCTCACAAGTTGCACTTTGTGATATGATTTTCAACAAATGAAGGTTTTGGTTGGGTTTGATTTGGTTACATTTTTGTTGCAACTCTATGCAAGGCTCATGTAGATATGTTGAAGATTTAGAGTGGAGTTGGAGGGTAGGGTTTAAGGTGCAAGGGTTGTGCATGTAGGAGTAGCAAGAGGAATTAGTGCACAAAGAGTTGTTGTGAAACTACTATGGCGAGTGTGTCTGAATCAAGATCTTTTTTTCTTTTTTCTTTTGTTGAAACACAAGAGGTGCTTGACCACCTGACTAGTTTCCGTCAAGTAGAGAGACGATCACACAACCAGGAATCGAACCGTCAACAACTCCGTTCAGTTTGGATACCTTTCCACTATCATCCGATAGCTTAGGGTCATCTCGGACCGTTTGAATCGAAATCTCGGTCTTCTCCTTGTCATGGTGTCTATTTTGCGGAGGCGGCCTATTCTCTGTGATTTGCTATCCAGGTGAGAAATAATCATCATCATGTACTGATCCTCCTTCGGTTTCTGTTATGACATGTGTGTGGTGATGTTAGGACGATTGTTAGGCCATAAGACGGAGAAGCTTAACATGGCTCCAGAATTCCTTCGGGAGTCACCAATTCTTTTCACCCCAGAGGTTGTAATGCATACACTCATGGTCCACCATGCTCGAGGTGAGTCTATTTGAATACGAAAGTGAGCAATCTAAACACGTGCTATACATAATCCTCTATAATCATGTGATGCATACGATGCTTTGGACCAAGAATCGCCAATTGAGTGATCACTATCACCTTCTTTGCAGAGGAGCTGCTTCTGAGCTATGATCGGGGAGAACTGGCAGTTAGTTACAGATGAACCGGTTGAGTTTGAGAAAGAACCGGTTGACGTTCAAGACTGCAGGAAGATCACCGATCGTTTTAAAGGAATCTATAGAAGAATATACCCCAGTTTAATAAAGGAAAACCGAAGGATGTCAACATGTAACTGGTTGGACTTGCAAACACTAGGATCTCAACTGATTATGCCCAAAAAATTCCTCGATCACTGCTTCTGAGGACTCATGAGAAAATAGATTTTTTGAGTCACAGATCCAGCAACGAATGGTCTATAATGATGTTGTCACCTTGTTTCTGCTCAATGTTCTGAGTTCAAACGATGTACAAGAGTGAGAGAGTTACCTCAAAGGTGCCATTGATCGATCAAACATTCTAGATGTGCGAGTATAGTATCACAACCCTATCCCCAAAGTGCTTGTTCTCAACAATAGTGCGAGAATTGCTTTTCTGCACATTGACATTAATTGGACGAGGTATTCCGTAATGTGCAGCCCAAAGTATTGTGAAATAACTAAACCAATGAACCCTCTCCATATTGTATTGGGGTTTTGCTTTAGTAAGCCACAAGTGTCTTCCCTCCAAATTTCATCAGATTACATGTGATATATAAGCCCTTTTCTTTTCGACTCTTGAAGGAACTCTTGTTTTGGAAGGAATGACCCGAGCTTTCTTCTCTCCTTAAAATCATGGCTCGGATTCAAATTGATGTGGTTGAAGTCAATTGCATGAAATCTGTGCTGATTATTGAAACAAGGTTCGGCATAATTAGCATCCTAAAAAATTGTGATGAAATATTATCATGGATGAATTGAAATGTAGATGAAAAATCACTTAGTAAGTGATAGTAATTGCAACACTGTAAATCTATCATTCACCCAAAAAAATTTATAAGGAATGACGAATAATGTTGGGTTAACATTTGGTGTTGGTGACACTGCACCGTGGTTTAAGATTTGAATTGGTGACACTCAATACCACAGTTAGTGTAGTTTCTAAACTGGGTCATTACTTTGGTTCCCAAATCCAAATCACTTCGGAGCAACAATAACATCTTCACTCCATTGTCTTTCTCCAAAAGCTTGTGGCTTGCTTCCATAGGAGATACTACATTGTATGTGTATGGGGAAAGCAAGGGCCGGATAGCATGGGGTCCCAAGTCCCAACGTGGAGGTAAAGTCTCAACTTTTGAGCCTCGAGAGCACAAAAAAGTATGTTTTTCATGGTGTTTTAATTGTCTCATGCAAAAAGAATTCGGGATTTGTGTTGTGAGTTGGGTCTAGTATTCTGCTCGACCCAACTCTCAACACAACTCCCAAGCCTCGCCTCCAAAGTGCGATGCCATGTAGGCATCCATGTCATACTTGGGACTTTTAACTTGGGACCTCATGTGAAATGGTAACTTTCATGCTCTCAACGGTTGAGATTGCACAAATTTACCTCAAGTGTATGGAACTTAGGATTTGGGACCCTGTGTAAACCAGCCCTAAGAACATTCTCGAGAGGGTGATCAACTTTCAATGTCAACCACGTTCTACAACTTTGTGTAATAGCCGATTGAACCATTGTTCAAGTGATTGTGAAATCACCTTTTTGATATTATCATTCCTTTAGGTTTTTTAATTAAAAAAAAGTAGTCACAATCAATGACAAATGCCCAAAAACTCCACATATATGCCCCCTCCCCCCCAACACACACACACCACGCATTCCGATAAAACATGCAAGCTTGAGAAAGACATTGGCGTGAAAGTTTATTGTGCTAGTTGATCTTGGCTTTTGAGTGACTCAAAAAATAGAAACCAAGTCCCGACTAGCACCTAGAAACTAAAATGAAGGCTATCATTATGCCCTAGACATTGAATTGAAGATCTTGAGCCATCGACTAACAAATTTTACATGATCACATTTGAATGTCACCTAGGTGGGCCAATGCATCCTCTCGTAAAATAGACCGATGTCATAGCAATTTGCAAAAATAACAATTTTACGTGACGCATGTTTGGATTTCACTAAGGCGGGTTGATGCATCTTATCACAAAATAGATCGACACAAGATCAAAATAAGAATGTTCTTTATGGCAGGCACTTTACAAACTATAATATCCCACCATGAAATCTAGTGGGACCTAACGCGGTCAATCTCAAGCTAATGGCCACTAAAGCTCATAGTGCTTTAAGCACAACAATGCCCTCAAATAGGGGCATTGTGTGAGCTCTCAAATCCCACCCCTCAAGCTCCCGGTCCGGAAGCGGGCCCTTGTTCACACAACATCCCCACTCTCGGACATCATCTACCATCACATTTGAAAATCCCTAAAATTCTTGCTCTCGTATCATGTTCACGTTAGGGTCAGCCGTTGATCACAGGCAGTAGGTGGAGTCCCTCTTGATAAAGAAAGTGCATATCTTTTCAAAATTTATTACTAGTAGTAAAAGCCCACACCAGGGTTAGTCGTTGGTCATGGGCAGTAGGTGAAGTCCTTGTTGATAGGGAAAGTGCATATCTTTCCGAAATTTTATTATTAGTACTAAGTTTTTTCCCCATCCCACTCATAGTAACACCATTGGATGTAATATATTGTAGTTTCGCCGATGCATACAAGATAAGAACTCATGTCAAGATGAAAACTCTCCCACTGGTGTGGTCCCGTCGTTGGTCCTAGTGTGGGAATGAATGGTAGCATATTATGGACTCGAACCCTAGTGTAAACTCCTTGGATCCCCAAAAAAACATTCCAACCAATGGATCGCTCGGTTTCAAAGCTCCTTTGGTCTTGGACCCTAGTGTAACTTCACCCTAACTTACAGGCTGTTTTGGGGGGGGGGGGGGAGGGGTGGTTCTAGAACCTACACTCAGCACATCCAGACTGCCCTCTACTTTCTATTCTCCCCCCACTTCAGAATCTTTCTTCACCCTCCATCCATGCTCCCTACAAATCTGCGATCCCATCTCACATGAAAACATGGCAATTGATATGACAAATACAAGTAATTCAAGCAGGTGCTAAGTTAGGTTTGCAATCGTCGGTTCTCTTTCACACCAAGTTCATAAAACTTATTCAGCAATGTGCGTTCGTTCGTTATGTGGGCCCTGGAAATATAAAATCATGGGATGCGAATCTTGTTGGGAGCTCAGTCTGAGTCTCCATGCACATGGTTTCGTATCCCATGGTTATATTCCCAAGGTTAACAACATGAACGCACAACATTGAGTAATGTTATGTTGGAAATCCTCGTATTGCCAACAATAAATCAATCTCACCCCCCCCCCCCCAAATCATCCATACGCACATTTAAATCAATCACAATTAAACTTAAAAGCGTGCCTAATTCCAACACGACAATGATTATGTCTGAGTCTCCACGCACAAGGTTTCGCATCCCATGGTTATATTCCCAGGGTTAACAACCCGAACGCACAACGTTGAGTAATGTTATGTTGGAAATCCTCGTATTGCTGACAATAAACCAATCTCAAATCCCCCCCCCCCCCCCAATACATCCATATGCACATTTAAATCAATCACAATTAAACTTAAAAGTGTGTCTAATTCCAACACGACAATGATTATGTTTGAGTCTCCACGCACAAGGTTTCGCATCCCATGGTTATATTCCCAAGGTTAACAACCCGAACGCACAACGTTGAGTAATGTTATGTTGGAAATCCTCGTATTGCCGACAATAAACCAATCTCAAACCCCCCCCCCCCAATACATCCATACGCACATTTAAATCAATCACAATTAAACTTAAAAGTGTGCCTAATTCCAACACGACAATGATCTGGACACCGTTATATCAATGATATGGGGTTAGGTGTGGTGAGATGTAGACCTAGAAAGGACACCAACGATACATGTGTTTGAATGAGATCAAACTACGTGCTCAAAAATGCTAACCATTATAGGTTCAGTAGTCAACTTGATTGGAATGATCTATGTTACCCCTTGATAAGCACATGAATCTTCACTTTGACAATGAATAAGATATTCTTATGAGCTCCAAAATTAAGAGGCAAACAACTATGGGCATGATTTGAATTTGCTAATCATCTCGCATTATTTACATGTTTTGTATCCTACAAGAAATGGGTGCTTAGAAGAAAATATCCAAATAACATGCATCTACCTTACACACAACCCACACAACCTCGTCCATTGGCTACAAAGGAGCTCCATTGGCCTTCTTCCAAAACCAAAAGAATTCACTTCCAATATAATCATACAATGGCCATTGTTAGCCAATGTTCCAAAAAGGTGGGGGCACCACTATAAGTGTTGTGTCATATGCACATGTGCAAGGACTAGGACGAACAACCCCACAATAGTGGGATTAATAGCATCTAGCAAATAGCTTAGCTCTGAATAAACCGTTTAAGGTTAGCATATGACCACGGGTCTATCCCCAAGGGCACAATGTCTCTCAATCATACCAACACCCAGTTGGCTCTCTCTCTAGAGATGGCAAGTTCATCATTGCATTTATCAACATCTTTGGGTTTGTTGATAAAGGACTTTGGCAATAAAGTTAAACGTAAAGTCTTGGGTTCACACTCCCGTTGGGGTGGTTTAAATGTGAGTTTGAGAATGTAACTATAAACTTCCCCATATTTTCTTAAGGCTTGAATTAACATGTTCAAAGAGTGGTGTCAGGCTATTAAAAATCAATTTTTAAGATTGTAATATTAGGATGGGTGGGCCAAGCTACCAATCCAGGATTTAGGGTGATGGGCCTCGTGAGCAAATACTATTTTGGATCCTAAAACTTTCTCAAAGTTTGTGGGATGGCAAGAGGTGGTTCAAGAAGTTTCACCCAACTTTTGAAATAGGCTTTGGCACACGACGAGTTCACAAGCCATTTAATAGGAATACGTCTCAATGAAGGATTAGACCCATGATTTTTTTTCCTTTCCTTAAGGAATTTTACACATATTAACTCTACTAAAGTTATTTGTTGAAGTGTTGCCATCAAACTCTTGTTGCCTTGGCTGCAACGTGATTTTGAGAGCTTATGAATAAAATCATCCAAGTTCTTTTTAGTGCTTAAATTATCATGCTCAAACATAAATAGGATTTAGGATGAGATTTAGGACCGCATCCCATGGGAAAACCCTATTTTAAATCCTAAGGTTCTCTCAAAGTATTTGGAATGGCAACATGTGGTTGCAAAAACTTCACCCGACTTTCAAATAGGCTATCACACATGACTAGTTAACGAGCTTTTAATGGAAATTCTTCTCAAAGGTTGATCAAACCCACGATTTTACAGATAACTTTGATGTTTTGAGCATTTGGGTGATGTCAAATTAATTGTAGTATGTTTTGAAGGCAAGTTAGGACAATTTAAATTGATGTCGTCTTGGACATATGCACAATACTTTGTCCATACAATGAAACTTGTGTCAAATAATAATGTAGAAGCAACAAATAATAATGTAGAAATATTACTATATGTGAAATGCATAGGTTAATATATTTTATTTAGAAAAACACATCAAAATTTTACCAACACAAAGTTGAACCCATTGACCCCAACATGTTCAAAATTCCCTTTGGTACATGCTAGAGTGTACAACCTATCATGCAATAGATGGGCTCCAATCAAGGATAAAATGATGGAGTACACTATAAATGCTAGCGAAGTGGAGGTGTGTCCTTATTATCTAAATACTTTGGTTGGCTAGAATTTATCGTTCACCTTGAATTGTCATTTGTCTTACATAAATTGCACTTTGAATTGTGTCAAGGTTGCCATTGTATGAGTGACATTGAGGCTTGTTTGTTTGCAAGCGAGCAATCCTTGAGCAATCCTCAATCGCTTTTTAAAAGCATTGGACACATGACACAATATAAAGTGGACGTGGATCACATTGTAGTGTTTTCAGGAAAAAACTTCAAATATTAAAAACTTGCATGTTTTAAAAATACTACACTCTTGATTTTATTTACTAACTAAACATATTTTTAATTATGAAATGGTAACCTTCAAAATTTTGTTGGAAAAAAACTATTTGGGTCGTCTTGTTGCAAAATCCGGATGATCACCAAACATTTATTCATTTTACACATATAGGATCCTACTGCACTTCCATATCACACCATCCATTCATTCTTTTTGACACAACATTCATGTTTCACACGGTGATCTTGTGCAAAACAAAGTGGAACTACCATCCATTTCTTGACCAATGAGAGAAACTAAAAAAAGATAGTCACAATCTGCAGTCACAACTCACTACACTAAATAGGATATTTAGTGTTTGATTATATTTAATGTTGTTTCCGTCCTACCCTGCTCAACACTAATTCTCAATTCCTTGACAATTGGTGTTAGAAAATATGCTAGAATCCTCCGTTTATCATTTTTTTTGTTTTTTGTTTTTGTTTTGTCATATCCTTACTAACACTAAATTCAAACATATAACTTCCGCATATTACCATAGTCGATATGTAGTGTTTGAGTTTACATTTAATGTCACTTACTTTCATAGGGTTATCGATATTTAATGTATGTGTTCGTATTTAGTGTATCAAACCATTAAATATCCTATTTAGTGTAGTGTAAACATGCCCCTTGGTGCGGGCCACACTAAATTAGATGAATAGTGTACTTGTGAAGGTAGAGGAAACATGAGTTTCCGTTCGCCTGCAACACACACACACACTTCTTTCAACTACCGTAGTATGTTGGCATTCTCTTAAGGAAGGACCACTTTCCGCTTTGGTGTACTTACAAGAAAATAAGCTCCTCTCTCACGTCCTTGCCCAAATTAATTCCTCCATAGTTTGTTGCAGGCCGATCATCCATGTATCACGTCAAACGCTATAATTGCTTGGACACCGTAGTGTGTGTGTGGCATTGAGAAGCAAGCCACCTATGACGTCCCAAGTACATAACCCCAACTCATAAGGTACTCATCAAGTTTGAAGAGTCCCGACTAGCACCCCATGTTTTGGAAGTCAAAGTGGTAACAAGAAGATTACAAATCGGTTCGGGGGCACAAAGGTAGATGTGCCTACTTTGGCGGTTGATCTTGAAACGAACATCTAGATTTGTATGGTGTATGGTTGAGCGTGAATCTTAGAATGGACACCATAAACACACGTGTTGAAAAGAAACCAGACTATGTGTTCAAAAATTGTTGATTGTTCCAGGCACAACAGTCGATGCTATCGAGGGGGGGGGGCTTATACGATGTTTTTACTGACTCGTGGAATCTTCACTTTGATAATGACAAGGAACATGGCCGCTAATTTGAATTTGCTAATCATCTTGTACTAAATATATGTTTTGTATCCTACAAGAAGCAGTGCACATGGAAAAATGGATATTCAAGATCCGCTTGCTATAAATGATCTACAAAGGCAGTGGGTTTTGAATCCATATTCATAGATTATATAATCATCTAAAGTAGATGGTTATAAAATCATCACTTTAAGTGTTGAACGTACATGTTATCATTATATTTATAAAATTTTAGAGGGTTTCTTTTAGAAAAAAAAAAAAAACTAAACTAGATAACATGGTGTTCCAACACACCAAAGTATTGTTTGTTTTTCAATTTCATAGGCCAAAAGTTATAAAGGTTCAAAAGTATTACTGGTAGATGACCTAGAACCAACACGGCAGTCGGATGTTAAGGTGGTGGACATTCTCATAATCAATATGTATTTAATGTGTAATATTTGAGGGCCCTTGGTTTTTGGTGAGTCTTGGTTTTAGCACCATCCACCCTAATGGTTGAGAGCCCTGGCTTGGAAGACCATGTGATCCATGTAGTGAGAGCCTCATCCTTTAAATTTCTATTGTTGGAAGCATGCCCAAAGAGGAATGCCCCTCATGTTGCCATCAGTGTGAATTATGATGTTGTTTTGTTTTCAAGTTGGTTCAAATGAAGAGGTGACACCACTATTTGGAGACCAACACCCATTTTTTTGGAAGTCAAAGGTAATAAGATTACGAGTAGTTCCTAGTCATGCCACGATATATGATGGTAATCTAAATCCACGTTCATTGATTTTATAGCCATCAATTGGTCAAGAACCATTTGCAAAACCACACAATTCATGTAGTAAGGCCCCCTCCTCTCAAAGTTTTGTAGTTGGAAACATGGCCAAATAGAGATTAATGTTGCCATTGGCATGAATTATGGTGTTGCTTATTTTAAGGTTTGAATTAAAGCAAAGACAACTCCGATGTTGCCATTGCCACATATTATTATGTTGTTTTGTCTTCAAGGTAGTCTACTTCTATATTCAATTATGAAACATACATTGCAAAAATTGCAAGGACATCAAAGACCACTGCCTATTTCAAATGTGAAGACCTTGAACATGTGCCAACAAGCCAGTAGACACATACTCTCCCACAAAGGGGCCCTATGTTCCCACATTATTGTGGACCATATTAATAGGGTGCACCATAAATCAAGGTTGCTAGGAACTCATCCATTTATACATTGTTATGACTTTAGGCAACTTAACATTAAAGTTCCCATGGACTTCATGATAAGGCCTTGGGTTGGTCTAACTTTATATGTCATCCCCAAACATGCATCATGAGAATGAAAGGTATCTCAAAAACTATCACCTCGTTTCAAAGATGACTAAGCCCGCCTTACACTATGTCATGTGATCAAGGCTTTAAAAAAATGATATGGATTTCTCGTGGTCGTAGTCTTTGCACGACCGACCATGGCCATGAAAAATTTTGGATTATTTTCACGGCCCTTGGTCACGTGGGTAAAAAAAATCCATGATAAACCTTTGAAGCGATGATGCAACAATGTGACAAGTCCAACATTGATAAGTTACCATGTTTTCATTTGGTGAAGCCAACACTGCCAATTGAAGGTTCTTGCCTCATGTACTTACTATTCAATTCACAAGGTCTCAAATCAATATGCTTTAATAGTCTCGCTAAAGGCACAACACCTACTTGTACTCCCATGGCGGATTAGGCAAATTGTTCTCAAATAAATGACTTATTTTCAAATTTTCACTTGACAATAAAATATTATGCTAGATTCTCATGTTTTCCTTAATAAAAATGAGGTTTTGATGGTGATAATTTTTCTACAATTCCCAAATATTGTAGTTAACTCCAAAACCGCCATGGTACCATTGGTATGCAAGCTTCTCCGTGGGTACTCTAGACATGGGCTAGTGATATTACTATTTACCATCAACTCATGTTACACTCTTATGATTTCTAGATGATGACCACAACACAACACAACACAAGTCTCTCCACATTGATGATTGTGGAGAACCAATAGCTACAGTAATCTCCCGCTTAAGTATGCATTTTGAACCGGAGCCATTGGTGCCCACTTAGTTGGTAGGCGTGTACGTTACTCATATCACATTCTCTGATTCGATGAATCGCAATGGGAAACAAATGAAACTTGGGGCAACCTGCTTGACCGAAGCCCAACGATGTGAAACCATTGCAAAATTAAGCAAGCCAAATGCACCAAGCAAGCATGCGCTAGGGCGGGAGTATGAAGTCAGCGAAGGTGCCATCCGGAAAGTCTAGGACAATCGAGAGAACATACTCCAACAAAATTCAACCTATCGAGACATTTGTTGAATCTGGAAGTGCTACCGACTTCAAAGGCTTTGAAGCTCTACACGACACTCTCCTCGACATCGACGACCAATTGCGTTGCTCCGATGTTCAAATAATAGCTGAAAAAGATGTATGATGAATTGCGACGATCGTTTGAGATGTTTCAGCAAAACGTTAACAAACTGACATTTAATATCAAGCATAAAAAGTTCATGCATTCACGGCAAATGACTCTGCACGACATGTTCAAACAATAAAGCGTGAACCCTAATTCTTGTCAAAAAATTGCGCACTTAACTAGGATGTGTACTTAAACGGATGCGTACTTAAACGGGTGCGTACTTAAGCGGGAGATTATGTAACTTACACTTAGGAAGAGGAAGGAGTTTGGTTCCACTATTGGCAAATAATTGTCCCAAATGATTGTGCTCATACACTAATCACAAGGCTTGTAATCACAATTATCTTGAATTCAATTGTACCTAGTACTCAAGAAAGGGCTCGTGGAAATGGTGTACTTTCATGTGCCGTGCACTAGATCTAATTATGTCCTTCATTATTTAGGAGGAAGGCATGGATTCCGTTGCAGTAAGAACCGCAATTATAACGAGAACAATGGACGCCAACAAGCAGCTGTGCTCAAACAAGGAACGGGGATCACCGACCACTAGTTACAGATGAACCGATTGAGTTTGAGAAAAAACCGGCCGAAGTTCTTCTTCTTCTTTGGAACAAATTGAAAAATCAATTGCAAGAAAGGAACCAAAATACATAACCGGCTGAAGTTCCAAATTTTAAGAGAATTATTGATCGTTCTAGAATCACCAAAGAAAAAAATCAAATGATCACAACATGTGACTCGTAACATTACTGAACACCCACCGAACGTACAAACAAACAGTGGGTGTTGAGTAATGTTATGTTGGTTGGACTTGGAAACTCTAGGATTTCGAACGATTGTGCTCAGAATCCTCCCTATATATTGTGCTCAAAGCATATCAGGCTAGCTAACAAGAAAGGTCATACGGTGGCCTTAACGACTTGGTTACTTTTCTTAGTCAGATACCAAAATTTGAGTGGTGTGTGGTTAAACGTAGATTGAAGAACAACCACCAAAAATGTACGAGTTTGAAGAGATTGGACCATGAGCACAAAACTTGTTAATCATTCTAAACTCAACATTCAATGAAATGGGGACGGGGGGGGGAGGAACCTACATGACCATCAAATAAGCTTGAGAATCTTCACTTTCATAATGAATAGGATATTTATATGAGCTCCAAAAATTATGAAAAAATGACTACAACCATGATATGGATTTGGTAATGACTCAACACTAATCTTATGTTTCATAACCTATGAGAAGTGGGTGCATAGCTAAAAGTCTCCAATGAAGGCTCACTACCTAAATCCGAATGTCATCCCACTAAGGTTGGGGACCCATGTCCTTTTGAGTGGTTTAGGTTAGGTAATGGAGGCCTTGGTGAAGTTGGTATAGTCGGGCCAACCCAAGCTAGTGTATACCAACCCAACCCAAGCGGTATGTAGTGTATACCATTATTGGATGAAGTGATGCTTTTAGTTGCCGGCCATGATTTGTTACCTAACTTCATGAAAAAATTACTATGTGCCTCTTTTTGAATGAGAGACCATTGTGATTGTCAGCCTCAAAGATGGCTATTGTTAGGAGAAGATAAAATCTAGGTGTGTATGCTCCCAACCCAATAAAATGGCAATATCAATGTCACTATTTTATGTGAAACATGTCCATAGGGAGTTAAACATCTATAGGGGTTCACCTAGTATGTGTGTAAGGAGTATTTTAGGGGGAGGGTTAAATGTTATGGTGTTTTGTAGAGATTTATATGAAGTTAGAGGATATCATTGAAACCACACCCCCCGAGACACCCCCACACCCCCACACATGTATATACATACCTTCTTCGTCGCATTGCATGTTACTCATATCGAAACTCATGTTCTAATAATGTATATTTTCAATGAGGTATAGACACCCTATATTCAATCATTGATGTTTTGTGCTTTGCAAACACATTGATCCCCTCATGATATACGCAAATATTGACCTTGTACTTTTTTAATAAACCAATAAAATTTTCATTTAGCTATGGCAACAATACAACTAAAAATTGCACTCGCCCTACAACGACCTCTTCAATATGCATATCCATGACATGTCATGATGAAGTGAATTGGCTTATCCAAATGCACTCCCACCCCTCCCACCCCTGTCCCCCTTTCCTTTATTTTTTTATTTTTTTATTTTGTTACAAATGCCCAGGTTGTAGTAGAGAGTTGAAATCTTACATTAGGCTTGCATGACCTCCTACAAACACCATTGGCACCTTCACTATCTTGTTAAGCCCCCACAAACATTGTTTCAATTAATTAAAATGTCTTAAACATGACTAGGTACACATATACACATGAGTCAATGCACACTCCAACAAAAGCCATTGAAATATGTAGCTCAAGTCACTGGTAGAAATGGATCCCCACAACAACAAGACCATCTAGCTTGAAATGACTGAGCTGACATGTGGAGGTTTCATCTTGGTCATTTTGTGTTAGATGTCATGTCATGTCATGTCTTGCAAGTACCACATTTGTACTAGTGAGTGATTTCCTAAACTACCTTACAACTTGAGAATCCAAACTCATCACAATGCTAAATCCACTAGTTTATTGGCTCTGTCTGTAGAACAGAGACTATGCATCAACCTCTTCGTTTCAAGAGCAAACCTCCTAACCACTTTGCATTCACACTTGGACGTTACTTGTTCTTGTTATTTTTTATCCACTTTATTTAATGTGGATGTTAACTCTATATATATATAAAAACTATAATTGCTCCCTAAAATGCATTGAAAGAAATCTAGTTAACAATAGTTATTTCAACAGTTCTTGATTATTTATTTTAATATTTTTGGGTGATAAATGAGTGGCTTCAATCCTTGATTTGGATTTGAGAAGAAGGTGCACAAAACCCAAGAAAGGTTTGGTATAGTAAATAGCCATGAATTGACATGAGCAAAGTGGACAGCTATAATTAAAGTCTTTCATAGTAGAGGACAAAGCCTCACAGTTCTACCGTTTTCTTGTTTTCTCACCCTTGCACATCAATATTCAATACAACTTATATTCAACATTGAATCAAATATGCAACGTTTTAAAAACACTATAATCCATAACCTAACATCCCCCCTTGCACCCATGAGTTACGCCCTTAGTAAATATCTTTGATAAATGGAAGCATGTGAACCCAATCCCCTTCCCAACCGATTACATTGCTACAAGCCAACCATTTCCACCGGTTCCCAAAAAATTCCCCTCTAATAAGTAGCACAAACCTACTACAATGATGGTTCCTTCACTCATCACGTCGAGAAGGTGAGGAAAGCATTGTGGTTTGGGAACCTTTATATATACAAATCAAAGATCCACAACTGCCACCCTAGTCAAAAGCATTAGAAAATTAAGAAATCCTACAAACCAAACACACAACCACACACGTGACCCTTAAATGCACGCAAAACAAAAACATCAAATTGCACATCTTCACAAACAACTTCGACTAGGATTCAAGTCCCTCTACCTAAAGGCATGTTTATACTGTTTGATTTGTGATCATGACCACCGCTATCTAAAATATCTCATTGGTTGAGAAACAAGTGGCGGTTGCACTATATTTTATACAAGATGACCTCAAAACGATGATAAATACGAGTGAGCGTGCTAGAAAATGGACGAGAAAGTGATTTGGAATCATGCATGTCCAAAATTTAGATATTTTATAGTGGTCACTTGGATTTTATAGCATGAGGACCAAATTAGGTTGTCTCAATGGAAAACAAGGTGGTCATGCCACATTTTTTTTTATTAACCTATATTATACGTCATATACAGTTGACTGTAAATCTCTTTTAGTTTCTCAATGTCACTTTCATTAAGTACACTACGCCGAGTTTGAGTCCGCTTTACATTGTGTCGTGTGACCAAGATTTTTATAAATTTATGTGGCTTTCTCTTGGTCCATCGAACATGACCATGAGAAATCCTATATCATTTTTTTCTCATGGCCCTTGGTCACGTGTGTAAAATGGCCCTACTCTGAATTTCATATATGTAATTCCTCATTCCAAAATCCAAAGACAAACCAGACAAACTCCTAATAGATAACACAAAAGATTAGCTTATTTTGCCTACAAAACATTTCACAGCACTGCGCAAAATTTGAGCCCACATTGATATAGGCTATGGAAAGTATAAGCAAATAAAGTAGCAAAACTTGGGGCCACCAACCACACAAGACACACCATCATGTTTTGTCACTCCAAGGGCATGTTTACGCCAAGGGCATTAGGCCATGGCTCTCAAATGACCACGGCACCATGCTTTTTGGATGAGACCATAGAGAAGTCCATGGATATTAGCCCAAAGTCTTTTGGAGGGCACAAGCCATTAGTTTAAACTCAATTTCTTGCCGCAAATTTTGTTATGCCCACCTTCAAGAGATGTCCCGAAAAAGTTCCCTACAATCCCAGCCAACATTATTTATACTTGCCATGTGGAATTCCATGTAGATTTTTCATCCGCTAAAGATGTTATGGGTTGTGGTCCAAAACTACCCTTATGTAAACCTGAAGTAGGGGCCCATGGCACTCTCAACCAATAAGAATTAAAGGATTCTCAAGAGCCATGGCCTAATGACTTTAGGTTGTGTTGTGGAGGAGTGGCTTGGAGTGAGTGGTTCGTTCTTGGGTGCGTCAATTTCTTCCTTTTATCTACGTTTCTTTCCATGAAAGTAAGGGAGTGGAAACCCCTACCTAATGTTGAATATAGGAAGGGTATTCAACCGTTTGTGACCGATGTTATATATAGACCTCAAAACAAAGATTTATTGGACAACTTTGAGTTATGAGTGGAGGTACATCTAGTGTAAGATTCATGTAAAAAAACGATCAAAGTGCATAGATACATACAATACAAATAATATTACATGCTCTTCTCGTTGTAAACGTCTCGTTCACTTTTAGATCTAGAACTTGAGGGCCACTTTACATACGTGATGAAGGGCCACGAGAACAAATAATTTAGGATTTCTTATGGTCATGGTTGGTGGTCCAAAGACAAAGATCAAGAGAGATTCATGTCACTTTGTCACATGACATAATTGTCATATCATTACATATCGCTACCATAATTTGTTGTAGAATTATGTCTAACTCATACCACAAGGAACCTGTAATTAAAATTTAAGAAGAAGAAAAAAATCAAATTCAAATCACACTATAATAAGCCTTTATTTTTCTTCAAGTAAGCTTCTACTTTATTTCAATTGGACTAGTTTTGCTCCAAGGTATCAAGAGCCTCCAAGGGAAAATCTTTTGTAGAACCACCATCAATACATCAAGCCTTCAAGGCATCAATTCATGAACTCCAAAAATACCTCTCAACAACAAAACTTGAAGAGAATGAGACAAAAACGTGTTGATTTGGAAGATGACCACCTCCAAACAACTATGAAGTAGTTTTTTTCACACTAAAACTCCTCAAAAACAACACTTTAGCCCCCCCCCCCCCCCCCGGTCATCAGGTGGCCATATTAACTAAGTTACCTAGCAATTGGTTCCAATTATGACTTGAGGAAACCATTAACTAAATTTCCACCAAATGGCGTGATAATTATTGTATTACTACATATCGCTACCAATTTGAAATTTAAGTCACACAATTGGCCTTCTAGTTGAGTACCGTGTGCATTCAAACTCCATCATCAATCGCTTCCAATGTTGTTGGACCCCAATAACTCTTCAATTAAGAAATGTCACATCTCATTGCTCATACTACAATATAAGATAATGCAAAAATAACACATCTCCCATTCATTAAAGAAGATCGCCTACATTTTCTTGACCAAGATGTATGAAATGATAATTTCTAAGTTAGCACCTTGAACAAATCCAACCTCCTTTAAGGAGATTGATCATTGCTAATTGAAGACATGTTATATGCCAACCACAGGGGGGGGGGTCACTCCATTGTCAAGTTGAACACCACTTGCGAGCCGAAAAAAAACTTTTGGTAAGTTGCATCACCAAAATGGGTAAAAAAATTATCAATTTTTTTGTGAGTAAATATACATGGTACTTACTACATAGTAAAGAATGGTAACCATATTTGATGATTTATTTTTTAATAAATATATACTATTTCTAACTAAAATGACGTAGATATGAACTAAACAAATTACTACAAAAATGAAGATGACTAAAAATTTCAAAAATTTCAAAAATATATATTATCAGTGGTTATGTATATGTAGAAAAAAATCATAAATTTTTAAATTATTTGTGGCATATAATATAGGAGTAGCAAACTTTGTCCGCACATGATGTTCAACTTGACAATGGAGTGACCCCCCCCCCCCGCGCCCCCTGTGATGCCAACTTCTGATCACATAACAATATTGTGGCTATGTCCTTACTCTCGCTACAAATAAAACACATGTATTCATTTGGAACCACAACCAAATCTATATTTATAGAGACTTCAATTGATAGGTGACAAATTCTTCATGTTATCTCTGCAATCTTGTCCATAGTTTTTCTATTAAAAGATAGTTATCAATTGGTAGGTGACAAGGAATGTAATCATTCATGTTATATCTACATTCTTGTCCATCATTTTATACTAAAAGAAGAATTTCACTAGGCAATATGGTCTTAACTTGGAAAATAGTTCTTTTAGCAGGAATATCCAAGGATATTGGTGCCTCACATTGTAAATACAAGTAATTGCCTACCTTGAACCATCAAAGTTGAGGTTTGTAAGCCCATTTGTAATGTGCGCATAACGTAGAGCATCTTTATGTTACCCAATTGTTAAGTTCTTCATGGCCATTGGCATGGATATTTGAAATCACTCAATTCAATCATGTTGAACTTGAGCCCAAATTCACAAGGGTTCCAAGTCAACTATTGGATCCAATTTCTCTTTCACCGTCAACAATAACATTGGTTCTTTGCCGTACAATAGATGATGAAGGCTAAAAAATAAGAAATGCATGATGATTAATGTGATAACCCAACATTATCACTATCCAAGGCAACTTAAGATCCCAATCTTGAAAGTTGCTTGCCAACGATCCATACTTGCACAAACCACGTTTTTTTATTGTCTGAACCACTTCTCCTACCAATTCATCAGCCTATGGGCAGTCTATAGATATTGTACAATGATCAATTAGAATTTGGTACAAAGATCTTCAAAATATCCAAATAATTCTCATCATTGGTTTGTTAAAACCTTTGCAAGAACTCCAAATCTAGCTAAAATCCAATGTACAAAAATTGTTGATGCTAACACAAAGGAATTTTGGCGGTAGAAAATCCAATTCAATCCATTTACTAAAATGCTCCACCATTACAAGGACATATTTGGAACCTCGCAATGTAGTCATTAATGGTCTTGGAAAATCATGACTCCACCTATAGCGTATCCCATAATGGATTGTAGCCGCAATTATTGAGATAGAGTGTTGAAGTTTAATCTAACTTTATCACAAACTTCATATCCCCCTGTATAGGTATGCATCATCTCGTGATGCATACCTATTCACCAATATTGGCTATGCAACATAGCATGTGTGTGGCTTATTCCAAAATGGCCGAGTCCTCGTGAACTTGTTGATTCATTTGACAACATTGGGCATACATAGAGACTACTTTTCATGTTCATCCAATCATATTCATAAGTTTATCCTTCCAATAAAATCTAGCCAACCTATGATTAATACAAACCCGTTCTTGAGATGTGATATCATGTGAGCACTTCCATGTTGTAGACTATATAGAAGCCCATTGTTTTTTCAAACATCCATGGTGACTCTAAGTCTTGCCCCATCTAAATCCTCATCTACGACCTCTCTCAATGTCTCCATCATAAGTTGGCTAAATTAGACCTCCATCCATGTCAAATAACATAAAGCACGCCACTCTGGCACAACTTCTTGATCAAAGGTATAGTGACATTTAGTCTCGGTCATGTCATCTTGCAATGGGTGCGGATTGCAACTTAAACCATTAGCATCCAAATTTTGCAACCATGCCTTGTGAACTAACTAAAAGTCATATTTTAATAGTAATAATTCCCATCTAGCTAGCTTCCGTGTCAACTTATCATACTCCATCAACCATTTCAAAGGTCGATGATTTGTCACAACCGCAAAGCTTTGGCCATAAATGTATGCACAAAAATGTGTCACTGCCCATACTACTACTACTAAACATTTTCCCTTGTAACATGAATATTTGGCCTCTGCATCATTGTTTCTTCATGAAGCATAAGCAAGAACATGTTTATCACCATTATCGTTTCTTTGAGTTAAAACAACACCAATCCCCAATATACTCCAATATGTATGGAGTTGGAATGGTCATCTAGAAATTGGCCGCCTCAATATTGGTGTTGAATCTCAAGTTTGTTCTAAAGCCCCAATTTCTACTTGTAGAGTAAGACCCCATACACATTCTCGATCAGCTCGTGTTAACAAAATAAGAAGTTTAACCAAAAAACTAAAACCACGCACAAACCTATGATAGTAATTTGCTAATTCTATGCATGCTCTCAACCTTGACGTGTCTTTACGATTAGGAATCGTGTTTAAAGCTTCCACCCTTGCCTCTTGTACCCCCAAACCTCATGGTGTAATTACATAACATGAGTAAGGTGATTGGTCATGGAAGAATTTGCACTTGTCACGCTGTAGACGAAGACCTCGTGCTTTCAAAGATTTGTTGCAAATGTTTCACATGCTCTTGTGGTGTATCACTGAATAGATTCAAATTATCAATATAATACCAAGCAAATGGTAACCCCTTTAAAACTTGATCCAATACATGTTGGAATTATTATGGAGCAATCTTAATGTAAGAATTTCCAATGAAATAACATATATCTTCCATCAATGTAAACCCCCCAAAATGTGGTTTTTTTCCCTACCTTCTAGTCTAAATGGTAGTTGATGGTAACCCAACCTCAAATCCAAACTACTAGAGACTCTTACTCTTCTAAGCACATTAAATAACTCTTCATGCAATGGCATTGAATTTCTATCTGACTTTGTCTTCCTAATAATTGGATGATAATCTCCACATATTTTATGATTTGTACAATTGTCAAATGTATCATTCTTTGCCAATATTACAGTGGCACATGCATACTCTCCATATGAAAGTTCTATCCACCATGCATCAAGTAATTCTTTGCACTGCGATTTGTCTCCTCTTTTTTCTGAGAGACTTAGCTTGTTAGGACATTTGAAAACCAAATGTTCATCCTCCAATTGTATCCTAACTAGCATGTCTTTGTAACCCTCTAAGACAATGAATTTGGAAACGAAACATGGCCTAATGAACATATACATGCTTGTACTTTTCATAGCTTTGCATTACTAAGTCTCATCCTTATGTCCATTTCCCAATCATACATTATGAACCGGAATAATGTTCTTATGTTCAAGGGATCCATAATTTGATGTTGGCACATATGTAGTTGTTATTTATATGAGTATATAGCATTACATGATTCTAGGTCCATAGATGCATCCACACACTCAGTGAATCCGATCAATCCATTTCTATTGGCAACCCAAAAACCCATCAATTAGCCTTTGTTTAGTAATAACATGTGGATTTTCTCTTGAAAAACATATTTGTATAAATTTTTCTTGGGCATCTTTCATGCACATGTTTTAGGCTAGTGGTGCTTTTGTTTTGCCTCCAAGGGGTATCGTACCCTACGCTTGCAAAAAATAAAATCGGATAATATTCAATACATCTAAACAAGTTGCATATAATAACATAATAATTCATTTATGGTGCTCGTAGTTCCTCTACTACAAGCCACTAAACATCATCTCGGGCCTTCATCATTGCAAAGACTTGCTCCCAACCTTGTATGCTATCATGTCACACCTTGGCATGTGAATGGACAACCTTTTGCATATCCATTGGTACAAAACTTCTTTGCCCACTGATATGAAGCATATGCCCCTAGATGTTTGTCAAGGTAATGTTTTTTTTGTATCTTTGAGCAGTGAGGCAAATGCTCATGAATCAATCCTTAGATGGGTCCATGGCTTGTCCCAAGACGTGACGACAATGTACGTGTTTATGTTACAACAAGTTCACATGTTATGCATGTAAAAAAACCCATTGTGCATTCACATTCATCAGCACATGGTTCTCCAATGGCTCTTGAGTTGATATCGAACATCATATTTGGTTTAATTACCATCACAAAAGGCAAAAGACCATGGAAAACTAACGAATATAGGTAATGCCAATCACAATTGTCTTACACGGTTTACTAAAGTCATTTTAAGATTGGACATAACGGCCCACATTTAAGATTTGATGAACTTTTCTTCCATCTAAACGTGAAATTAACTTCAACGTTGCTATATTTCTAGTCATGTGGGCCAAATTTCTCTATTTCTACCTCAATCAATATTCACGAGAACTTACAACTGCGGCATTCATTAGCATTGGTATACCAAGATGTTAACACACAATGTGTTCATCCTTTTGAGCTTAACCACTCACAATCCCCATCGAAGGCACATTCTCAAAATATATAAGCTACTATTGTAGCTTGATTGTATTTCCACCATTCCAACAAATGTAGGAGCTTTCAAAATAAACCGATTTGTGGATCTTGGAATCTTTGACCTAAACCAAGCCGTGAATATCCTTAACAAGTCCATCCAACAACAACAACATGCACTCTTCCTAACCTTTTGAGAATTCAAGGCCAATGAAAGCAATGCCCCATGGAATGCGCAACATGCAACCTTGTGTAGCACTCGTAGGCAATTGTCACGGATATCACATCCTTAGTTGTTGAAGATGGTGCATTGCACTTTTGAGTGCCACAATATTGTTATCAACATAAGTATTTGCATGAACGATCAATTTTGCTTTTAATGCTGCAACCAACCATGTACTAATGCCTCGGGGGGTTCACTCCCTCTTATGTTTTGCATACATTTGCGCTCAAGACCTATTATGGGGGGGGGGGCGCTATTTATCTTGCAAAAAAGATTATAAGGTATGGTATTTTTCAAAATAAAGGTACATGCTTGTATTTTAATACACCCTATCATTAATTATAAAATTTTGGGGAATCATTTTAAAATACCCTATTTTACTTATACTGCATGTTTTTTCATATACCCCAAGTAACCAATTTTTTTGACTATACCCTATTTTTTTTCTTGGAGCCCAACTATTTTCCATTTTTTTCTTACACATTTTTTTTGGTTCTATAAGCAACATTCTTTTTCATGAAGGACATTTCTCTTCTTACAACCATGAATTGTGAAGTTCAGCCACAATGCTAAACTCACATGAACTACATCAAAACATGAACTCACATTAACTCCACATTGGATGCGTTGGTTCAATAACGTTCAAGCCAGCCAACCTATGAAGTCATCCATCCAAGTTTTTTCAACAAAAAAATTACCCATTTTCATCCACTAGCATAGACCCTACCCTAGACCTGCTTCCTCTAGTAATTGTTTCCACATTATTTTACATGTTCCGACTAGATAAAAGAGGCCATTATATGTGATGGTATTTTACATGTAAATATGTTTCATTATTTAAAAACCCCCTATATTGTATGTACGTTTTTTTGCAACATATATTCACAATGAAAATATTAGACCTTATTTTTTATCGCACATCGTTTCTACGGTTTTCGCCAATGACCCCCCCCCCCCAAGACAAAGGCCAATAAAAAACTCCACCAACACTACATTCCTAGAATCTTTATGAAGCTCCACAAGCCTTTGTGAAGATGGTTCGGAAGTTAGAGCCCCCCAACAAGTATTGTCTCCTTTCGAAGGTGGACGCCTTGAATGGGTGTGCACAGGTTGGCAAGCACCCATCTCCCCTAAAGCAAGCCCGTAAGTTCCCACATGGCTGGTTAAAAATATCCCGTTCACTTGTATACCCCCACTATGATTGGGTGGAACATAGGTGGCAAGGTGCATAGGAAATCGAGAGCTAGGAAGGTCACCCATCCAAGTATTATTCTAGCCTTAGGTGACTTAACCTCGGAGTCCCCATGCAATACGGATCAAGGCCTTGGGTTTAAGCCACCATTATATGCACTTGTAACGACCTAACTCAGTGGAATGTTTTCATAGTGAGGGAATTATCACATACAAATGAATTTCTAATTCTTCCAACTTAACAAAAACCTTCAAATAATATGCAACAAGAGATTACTAACTATAGTTGATTTAATACCGGATAAATTATAAAGATCTTGATCTAGTCTAGTCCAAGTCATCAAAGATGAATCAACCACAAATCTATAGGGGGTTGAATCTTTTGGTTTTGGATGGAAGAGATGTAAGGGTCACATCACACACGAGCCAAGCTCCATGACCATGTAGTTGTGAGGCCCCCTTGATTCTCATCCAAAGGGCCATACCCACTGTTTGACTAATATGGTGTGTTGGAACTTGTGTCAAGCCCACCTCTTAGAGTCGGACAAGAACGAAAACCCAAACTATAGAGGCCGTCAATTTATTTATTTTTCATTACAAAATTAAAAATTGACAAGAATTTGACCATTAGATTTGAGGGGTTGTTTTGGGCAAGGAATAAAGTGGAATGCTCCTTCTTTCTTTGGACTTTGGGCTTGACCTTTGGAAGCTTCACACCGTGCCCGACAATGATCGGGGAGAACCGGCAGTTAGTTACAAACGAACCGGTTGAGTTTGAGAAATAACTGGTTGAAGGTCAAGACTGCAGGATAATTACCGATCATTTTGGAGGAATCTATAGAATATACCCCAATTTAATGAAGGAAAACCAGAGGATGTCAACATGTAACCCGTTAGACTTGCAAACACTAGGATCTCAACCAATTATGCCCAAAAATATCCCCGATCATTGGTGCCCGACCGAGGACTCCAATTCCTATAATTTTTTGGCTATTTTCAGCCCATTTCATTAGACTCAACAAAGTTTGGCCATTCAATTTCACTGCCTCTCGACTTGGACGGCCATAGTGTGAAGCGGCCCCAAGTAAGTTCTCTTGTATACAATAATTCTCTCTCTGTCAAATATTTAAGTTCCTGATGCAAATGTGGTTAAAGTTAAACTTTGGTGATGGTATGGTGACATATACATAGAGTGAGATGTGAGGTACATGTGTTTATTTATACATGCTTACAATTTGGAGGCATATGCCTTGCCATCAATCCAAATTGTGTCATCTAATTATAACTTGTCATCTGGCAACTTGGCAGCAAGTGGATTCAGCAAGGTTCCAGGAATGTCAAGTATATACTGTTCATTAATAATCCTATTCTTTGCTCCACCAAAGACTCCAGAGCTTCATTTCACCTTTCTTGAGTAAGGTGGATGTTGTTATTTGGACAACTTTCCCCTTAAAACTCACTTCAATATGAAACACACAATCAATGTGAGACAATTAGCAACTCCAAATCATGCCCACAATCGTTTGCCTTGGCATAAGGTAGAAAAGCACAGAACGGTGTGAACGACTGCTATATGTGCATTAGATTAGGAGTAGAATGATTTATGTCTACACCTAAAATGGTCACCTGTAAAAGTGGTGGGCCATAAAGAATGTAGTGAAAGGCTGGATGGCGTGATTGGCTAGATTAGGAGTATAATGAATTCAGTCTACACCTAAAATGGTCACCTATAAAAGTGGTGGCCCATAAAGAATGTAGTGAAAGGCTGGATGGTGTGATTGGCTGGATAGGTCTTGTTTCACACCACTTGATATCACTTTTGGGTTGCCATTAAGTTAACCACTTTTGTTTGCATTCGTACATGTATTATAGAATATTTGGATGCTCAAATGAGGGAGACTCTACTGTACAAGTAGGGGGTTTGACTTACTTGCCTCAAACATTACTAATTATGTACATGGAATCAAATTACAAAACCACTTGCATTCCTCGTCATTTCCTCTACTCGGTCTCTTAAAAAGATTGCACAACTTTCAAGCCGCTCTTTATGGCCGAATCAACTTATTTTCACCGCTTATGTTTTCCTACATGAATCTTTGGAGCTCATATGAATATCTTATTCATTATCAAAGTGAAGATTCTTGTGCTCATCAAATGATCGTATAGGTCCTCCCACTTATGTTAATTTCTGAGCCTATAATGGCTAGCGTGTTTTGAGCATGTAGTCCAGCACATACTCCAGCATGTCTATTTGGTGTCCGTTCTTAAATCCACACGTAACCACACACAAGTAAAATACAAATGTCACGATTATTGCTATGTTGGAGTTAGGCACATCTATCTTAGTGTCTCAATGTAGTTTCCAAGTGTGATTCAAGAGTGTCTTAGCCATAAAGAATGAAAGATGACTATGATTATGCCACGTGGTGAATTGTGGCTTTAGTTTATTTTTGAGTTCGTCTATGTCTACATGTATCCCAAAATGGGCATTACATGCATTGGAGGGGTCCCAAAGAAGATTGTCTCCTTTTGAAGGTGAGCACCTTGAACATGCACGAACATGCCTTGAACCAAGTCCATCGGTTCCCATATGGTTGGTTGAAAGTATGCAGTTCACCCATATATCATACTGCTACACCATTTATGATATTTAGTGTCACGTGCACTATTTGCAAAGGGCCTAACCTAGATGCCTAGAGGCCTCAAAGTGTCACGTCCTGTGATTGCCAATATGACACTCTTTGTCAACATTAGTAACTTTTTGAAGTGAAGACCCATTTACATTATGACATTTAGAGTAGCACGTTGGGATACTTGAGATGATAGTTTTGCATTGTAGTATCTGAGGGGGAAGATATTATTGAGCATACCAATGGCAAGTGTCAGTTGTGTACACTTTAGTCAACTTCTAAACCATTGTGTAACATATGCATACACCTCACAACACTATTGCACATAATCATGCCAAGATGTAAGTAAGCACACTTGAATTTCGAGTGTCATGAGGTAACTCTAAAGATAAAGTTGTTGATCATTAGTTGAACCTAACATACACCTTAAAATAGGTGTCAGATTATTACACGTGTGACACTCAACATCATAAACATTGTACTAGAATTAAGTGGATCATAAGTGGTAGGGTGCATTAAAAATCAAGTGCTAGGAAGGTCACCCATTCGGGTAACTTTCGGTCTCATACAATTTAACCTTGGAACTCCCATGGGATTTGGGTTAAGGACTTGGGTTTAAGCTACCTTCCTCTTAGCCAATGTACGAATAACATGTGGAATAGTTTGAGGGAACAACTTATATAGTTTCATGTTATAATAGAGGCCCTATACATTAAACAAGAAGCACGATGCGAGTTGATGGGCCACCATAACAAGTTTTGAAGCACCTCCATTACTTTTGGAGAGATTGACCACGGAGAGACCATGCTTCTGTGTCTAAAATGATATGATCTCATGTGACATACACGTAACCAAAGTTTGGACAACTTTGTTCGATATTGCAAACTAGCCACATAGGACAAGTGACTACATAAGGCACACATAGCTCGCTTCACTTGTTGTCGGGTTCACTTTGAAAATTTGATTCATCAACACAAAGCTAGACTTTGTATTTGGGTCCAAGTTGGTTTTCTATCCTCCTAAACCAAACACTTTTAAGATCAATCATAAGCATCAATGTAACAACTCATAGGTTGGGACATCCAATAAGTCCATGCTCACCACTTGTTCAACAAATGACCTATTTAGACACACTTATGTAACCATGTGAAGAAGAAGATCGAATATATGTTCTTTGAAAATTTATCACAAATCGTGGTTTAGTCATCTTCATCTCATTCTTATGTCATTGGATTTGTACACAAATTGTTAATTGATTTTGTTTTTCCCTTCTTCTATTGCGTATCAAAAGAGACAAAACCTCGTGGACATAATGTTAGTATACCCCTCTACATAAGTCTCCCTCTCCTATGCCAAAAATATTCAGCGAAAGTGAAAGTTTAAGAAAATGAGAGATTTATTCAATATGACCAAAGTGAAGCATCCATGCCCACATGCCCACATGACCTGAATGCATCTTTATGATTATACAAGTGCAAAGGAGAAGTCCTCTTGAACTAATTTTCTCTTTTATATGCCTATACACAATTGCCTCCCAATGTTCACGAATCTAAGGTTGCGTTGACTAACCTACTTGAGACATGGAAACTATTTCAATTCAAGGTAACCTACAAGTGGCGCTTCCTTCCAAAATTCACATGGTTGAATGATCTTACCATGAATCAATCGAACCAACAAAGCAAATATTCTCTCTTTTTCTATCTTCTTTGCTTCTAGTCTTCACTACTAAAACAACACTCGTCACACATTGGGACCCCCCCCCCTATTAGGTTGAGTTGCCATAGGGTTCAAGACCCAACAATTTCCAAAAGCAAGTGATCATGTTGATCACACTACAATCGAGAAATTTTTTTGAACCCAAGGAGTTTACATACTACAATTCAATTCAAAAGCATGAAAATTTGAGGTGGCAACTACTATGGTGGCATCATTTTCCTATCAAGTGCTATTTAGGTGGACTAAAGAAAACACTTCGCCAAGTTTGAAGAAGCAATATTTGATTTTGAATGTAATCTTGAGTGCAAACTCGGATATTTTGGACCCCAACTTTCATGGATCCGCATCTTCATCTATCCCACTTTTGTTTGTCAACCATTTTTCTCGAACACTATATTTCTCCTCCACCAATTTAACATCACTCATGTGAAATGATCCATCCCAAAGGTGAAAATATAGTGACATGTATCGTGTATAGTCCATAAACCATATGTTTTTTTCTTCTTCTGGAAATCAAGTTGAGATTAAAGATTCCAAATGATTCAAGTGGATTCAAGTTGAATAAAAATTAGGTGAACTTACTCATATTGATCAAGCCATATAATCAACGCTAAGATATGACCCGTCAACAACACACCAACTCTATCAAACGTTCTTTACCAAATATGTCAGTATTACGTGACTTGATTCTTCATGGTTGCATTACACATGTGACCAAGGGCCGTGAGAATAAATGATTTAGGATTTCTCATGGTCATAATGTAGTCGGCAGTCCTAAAAGGTGAGACCAAGAGAAATCCCTATCACTTTTTTTAAAACCTTGGTTTCGGGATGTAGTGTAAATCATGTTTAGACTAGAACATATGGTTTGTGATGAAACAAACCAAATTTAAATATACCTAACAATATGTGTTGAATAAATAGATGTTGCAAAATCTATATAATAGAAATGGCAAGAAATAGGTTTTGTTTCTCCCAACACTAGCACCTTAGTTTTCATTGAGCAACTTATTTGGGCCTCTCACCATAAAATTTTGGTGACCACCAACCATTTTCCATTGCTAGACATGCTAGACATACATGATTCCATGTCACTTTCATGTCACTTTCTCATCCACTTTATGACAAGCTCACCCATGGTCACTTCTATTGTTGGAAACCTTGTGTAAAACAAAGAGGGACCACAACTTATTTCTCGATGAATGAATGTTATTAGAAAGTGGTGGTCATGGTCACAAATCACTATACTAAATAGGATACCTAGTACGAATGCATACACTAAATCTCAATAACCCTATGAAAGTAAGTAACATGAAATGTAAACTCAAACACTAAATATCAACTATGGTAATATGTGAAACTTACATGTTTGAATTTAGTGTAAGTAAGTATATAAACAAAATTTAACAATGATATAAGAAGAATTCCAACATATCTTATAGCATATCTTCTAATACCAATTATCATAAAATTGAAAATTAGTGTTGAATAAGGTAGGGTGGTAACAACATTGAATATAATCATACGCTAAATACCCTATTTAGTGTAGTGTAAACATGTCCTTGATAATTGTAAATATGAAGTGACCAATCTTTACAAAATTCTAACTTTTAAATGCCAAGTTTGACATTATCCTCCAATTATCACGAACTTTCTTATTTGTAAAACATTGACGTTTTTTTTTTTTTTTTTTTTTATATTTCTTTGTTGGGCTGATTGGATCAACTGAGTTTGAAATGAACACTCTTGGTGTCACGTGGGACAACCAATTTAATGATAAGTGGTTCTCTTGTCACGATTTGTGCATGTTGGATGTAAGCTTTTTGTATAACATTCTTGAGTGGCCATCCATGGTCCATTGCAAGTTGAATAATTTGTAGGTGACCCGCAAAACTTCATAATAATTCATTGGGGACACACTTCTTTGATCGAATCTTGGTAGAGGAAACAAGCTTTGTGTCCGAGGATAGGCAACAATGAGGGATAGACTAATGAGGGCTTGCCCCTTGACTATGCTCAATAATCATGTATGTATTTTAAGGACCTTGATTCAAGAATTTTTATGTTGACCACACGGTAAAAATATCATGTCCTTACAGTTGTTTAAGAATGTTACGTGTGATCTTCGACCCTTATATGCTAAGTTTATCAAGATGGATAAACCCAACTATGGCTAAAATATGTTTGTCTTATGTGGTCACTTGTCGTATGCAGATAGCTAGTGTGGGATGTTAATAATCTTTGAGCACAATGTAGTTGGTCAAATTATGTGTATACAACATGAGAACATGTTAGTTGCAATATACAAAGACAGAAACTACTCTTGATGATAAAGAAACAAGGATTCTTATTTTTGTGAAAATGGTTGAAGTCCCATTGCGTCTTGCTCTTGTTTTATAACTATAAATGTTCATTAATATGATAAATAGTCTATTTAGATGGAAGTTATGGCTTACCATGGGCAACTTCATATAGTGTGGATCATGATATACACCATCATGCATGAAAGTAGTGTGGGCTCCTACTTACAATTGTCACGACCTCATGATACATCCACCCCCTTTCCCTAGGTTGGAAGTCATACAAATGCACATTACAATATAACCTACAACATGGACCTAAGATGTTAAATGATGTGGATTGGTCTATAATGTACACCTCGTGGGATTATCCCCGGTGTTTTTTAAAATCGAAAGAAGCTCAATGGTGTGGACCCCTATAGTATACTTACCATAGCATGTGTAGCCTGGGATCACTTCCATGCATATTACAAATGTCTCATAAGTAGAGTTCCAAACACAAAAAAGATTTTGGTTTAGGGTTTACTAACATGTTTTATCTTTCTTTGAATAAGCATCTTCTTGTTTTCTTTGCCATCTATGTGCACATGCATCTATTTCTTCCTCTCACCACTTGTACTCCCCAAATAAAACCAAACTCAAGAAAAATAGCTCCAAATTTCCCCAAACTTTTGTTGTCTTGAAATACCTTGAGCAAAACAACTTCCCTCCCTAGTCTTATTTTAAAATTTTAGATCATTGACATAAATGTTGGTTGGAAGGCTAATATGCAAGATCCCTCGAGTTGGTCTCCACTATTGATGACTTTACACTTAAATGTAATGCATAAACGATTGAGAAAGTTTGAATGTTTTGATACATAACATCACCAAGGCCTAGTTGAATGGTCCCCTACTATATGGAGGGGCCTAGCTGGGCTCATGAAATCCACACAAACACATTTCATGAGCTGCATGATGAGATGTGTAGTGTGGTTTACTTGGCAGTGAGCCACAACTATACATGATGGCATGTGACAAATGATACAATAAGGGGCCGGTTGGCATTGGTTGGTGCAACTATTTAATTAAAACAACATTGTTTGTGCTTTGGTTGCCAGACCCCAAGTCCAACCCCACTTACCAAGTTGCTCTTGTGAGATGAACAATGCTCAAGATGACATTATAAAGACATAATTATCATATATGAGTGTACCTCTCATATATCCAACATAAAACCTTGGATCTTTGGAGGTTTGGTGCCGATTCATCTCAAATGACCTCCAATAGGCTAATTCATGGTCTTTAAACCTAATTCCAGTGACAAATCAACAAAAAGGTAAGATTCGTGTTGCATACTATTTCAAGGAGTTTATGTTGGATGCATGAGAAGTACACTTGTATACAATAATTCCCTTTCTTCCATGTCGTCATAAGGGAATATTGCAAGGGTGGCCAACATAAGTGGGGCGTGATTCTCATGAAATTCCCCAACTTCCTAGCACTAAGGATGCAACACCCTAGTGCTTGGTAATGTTATGTACACAATAATACTTGGCATCATATTTCTTCACATGGGCATCCTTACATAACTTAAGGTATGTGTGTGTGAAATGATTCCTTTTGCATGTTCTCCAACTTCTATCGATTAGATTTGCACAACAAAACTTGTGTTGCATTGACAAATCTATGATGGAACAAATGCAAAAACCGGATTGAAAATCATACTTCCCCTACTTTAGTTATGGATATCGAAAGTGCATGTTTGTTGATTTCTTAACTGGATACATAGGTCCTCCCAATTGCGTTCATTATTGAGTGTAGAGAAGTTGTTTATATATATATATATATAGGCACAAATTGAGAATTCAATTGCACAGAGAACCAAGTTGTTAATATTTGAGGATGCAGTCCAATCTCTTTTAAACACGTGTCTTTATGATGTTTGCTCTTTGATCCTCATTGAACCGCGTACCAATGAAGTATAGGGGTCCGATTAAGAGAAGTAACTGCATAACACCCACATACCTTACAAGATAGTAAGACACATTGGCCAACTTTGTCATCATGGGCAACGAAGGGATTGGATAACTTATCAAGCAAATTTAATGACAAGCGTTTATGTATTTATGACAATCTAAGTTCCTGCCAAGCATCTCAAGACAAAGTGTCCTCTGATGTGATGCTGACACAATCACCACTTAGGGAATTCTGGATGGGAACGAAGTATACAAGAGGCACCTATTCCCGATCAAGACCTGTCAACAATTTAAAAGGTACCGGAGTTTCGATCATGTTGGATTGAATTTTGATGATGCCGGAACCAATAGTGCCATGACATATGTCTTGGTTTTGAGTGCTAAGGTGAGGAGGAATGAGCAGTTAACATGAGCGATTATGGCATATTCTAGGCATTGTTAATATGAGTAGGTCAACTTTTGGCTTGAAAAACTCACAGTAGTTTCAATTTCAGGAATTAAATTAATAATATTATTTGCAATCCTCTTTTTTTCTACATTCATGCGCAGGAAAAAGTCGCACCGCCTTGCACTTCTCCATATATGGCGCATAATCTCTCAAGTGATCGGTTATGGGCGCCTCTACTCTTCATGATTGACTAAGAGCATGTGACCTTTTATTTCACAATTCACAAAACACATTGAACAAGGACAACCAACCGCTAGTTAGAGTTTCATCACGGGGAGGTCACTTCATTGTCAAGTTGACACCACGTGCAGACAAAGTTTGCTACCCCTATATTACATGCCATATATAATTTTAAAATTTATGATATTTTTTCTACATATACATAACCATTGATAGTATCTTTTGTATAGTTTTTTGAAATTTGTAGTCATCTTTGTTTTTTTAGTAATTGTTTTAGTTCAATTTTGTGTCATTCTAGTTAGAAATGGTATGTTTTATGAAAAAAACAAATCATCAAATTTAGTTACCACTTTTGACTATGTCATAGGTAATGTGTATATCTACTCATGAAAAAAAATTGATAAAATTTTGACCCATTTTGGTGGTGCAACTTACCAAAAGAAGATTTTTTTTGGTTGCACGTGGTGTTCAACTTGACAATGGAGTGATCTACCCGTGAGTTTCATAAATAAGTGGCTGAAGTTCAAGACTTTAGGAAAATTACCAACCATTTTAGAGGAATTTAAAGAATATACCTCGAAGTAATAAAGAAAAACTGAAAGACATCAACATGTAACCCACTAGACATGGAAACACTAGGATGTCAATTGATTATGTTCAAAAATCGTAGAGGGCTATCTATTTCGTCTTTACTTGTTGCAAAATGTAGTTTCAATGTGGGATACAAGTGTGTCCTAGTGAATTTGAGCATGACATGTGGCAAAATATGAGGAGAGAATAATTATTTTGTGTCAATAAAAAAAGCCCTCTACAATATGTATGATATTGTGGCCAACATTGAGGTAAACCATTGGAAATGCATCCATAAGTGAGCAAGTCGGAAACCTATTCCGCAACACCCTTCACAAGGGAGTTAGATACCCATGCAACCATAAATGAACACCACCACATGTCAATACTCAAGACTCAAGAGTCCAAAACTCACAAACATAAGTGTTTGTCATCCATTTCATTCAAATCCAAAGCACACAAACCTATCCCGATGAAACGATTTCATGGCCACATAGGATTAGATATTTGAATTCCCAACTTAATTTGGAATGGAGACAAGTGAATTGGATCATCAATAAAGCTCCTATGGCTAATCTTGATATACTTTGTAGTGGTTTTTGGCTAAATATGACAAGATAAAGGATGCTTTCAAACAAAGGCAAGCAATGAGATGGGTCAACATGTACTGAGATTAGCTTGGGCATGTGACGTCCTAGCCCGTTCAACACGTACATATGGATTAATATCCCATTCCACCCCATTGCACATGTGTATGTTTTTATTTATTTATTTAAATTTTAATTCATGGCTCAACCCTAAACTCCATATGTCAAAAGCAACCATATGTCCTCCCCCCCCCCCCAATCCTCGTGATTACCGGCCATGTGCATGATGCCCATGCACATGCTCATAAACTCTAAAGATCAATTGTTACAAAGAGTTTGGACTACGTGCTCATAATACATTAACCATGATTGTAGGTTTAATGATTAACACGATTGAGAGGGCCCATGTGATCACTTACCCAAAAATTCAAAAAATGAACTTTCACCTCTTATAAAATTTGCCCCAATTTTGCCTTCCCGTTCTAAATATGAATCATAAAATGACAATCTTCACAGTTTGCAATTGCTAACCAAATGAGACAATTCCCGGTCCAAATCAGCATGAATACTTGCATGTGTGTTTGAATCAGATGTGGGCACGTCCAACTTCACATATGATCATAACAAAAGGGCTATTAAATGAAACAAAATGAAATTGAATTTACTTCCAAGAAATCAAAAGATTTGCATGACTATAAATACATCAAGGTGGGGTTGAAGAGGCTAACTATCTATAAAAACAAAGCATACTGCCTCTATGTGACTGAGGTTATTAATATTGTGATGATCTAGTTGGTAGAAAGACATGAGACTATCTAGCGTTACATCATGGCATGGGGAAAGAAACCTACATCCGATGGTGTTGCACAAGGGACATTCCAACAAAGGATGCCTCGTTGTCAACTACATTATAAGAGCAAAAGTGACAAAATGTTTATATGTGTGTATTGGGATACTCGGCCACCATGCAACTCCATTGCCAAATCTATGATGTGAGGTACACTAAGTTGTAATGCTCTTGCATTAGGTTGGTGACAAGGGTTGTATCAAGCATGGTTTGCATTCATAGTCAAGAAAGTCCTTGTGATGAGAGTAGCCTAGTTGCTTTCCCATGAGGTAGGAATAATTCCATTATTGAGCTAGAAGGGATTGATTGAGATCATTAAATATGATTTTGGCGGTGTTGGATGTCACGGGTTTCCCCATTGTGTTAGACCCCATAATGCCTTCCAAATGGTTGTCATTTTATCCTAGGTGTCAAATCCTTGTTCAACCAAGAATGAAGAATTTGAAGTTGCTTAGTTGACTAATTAGAAGGAGGGTATGCGTACTAGAAATTGTCAGGACCCTATAAATGGCTCAAGTGCATATACTCTTATGGGAATTCTCCAAGTTCTCCAAATGCTATGCATAAGTAGCATAAAAAAATGTCACTGAATGAGTTTTACTCTCAACTTGGTACCCAAAAATCGGGCATAAATTAATGGAAGAGTACAAAATTTACGTAAATAACAATTGGAATGCACAAAGTGGAGTGATCTTTCACTTGTGAAAATATGTGCACCAATATCAATGAATATCAGGGAGATCTAACAACTATTTGTAAATAGGCATGTACATGTATCATGAATATTGATTCGACAACTACCCTTAAGCTTGATAAAGCACGATCAATGCAAAAAGAACAATCACCCATTCACATCAGTGCACAAAATCACCATCTTTTATTTTATTTCAATATGTCCATAGCATTATGGACTTTAAGAAATAGTGAATGAACTGTACAAATAATAAACACATGGGGGTGGTAGTATGAGCACCAATGATGCAAAAGGAAAGCAACGGTCCCATATCCTTGAATATATATACAAGGAAAACTTTACATGTATTTTATCTTTTTTTTTGTACAAGTAGGGTCAAGCGCATGTATTGCGAAGACTTGTTTTGATTTAATACCTTTTAGATGTAGAGAATCTTTATATATGTGTGCAATCACTCTAGTCTCAATATGATACTAGGATCTTGTTTAATGAAATAATGACTCAAGTACACATGAATTGTGGTTTCTTGTGGTACCCACAAAATATCAAGAGATGATTTGTATTCCAATTTAAGTATAGTCGCGTAAGTTCTTTGACAATGTGTATGGACACTAGACATTCACCAATAATGGTGGCATACAAAATTTGAATTGGTGTGGTGCAAATATAGGTGTAAAGTATTATGGAATTTGCGAAATGTCGGTTGAAATGTACCCGAGAACATTTTGAAGTTGCCGGCACAGAGGTTGATGATGCAAAGGGAAATGCAAAGGCCAATTTTTCATCGAGAATACTAAAAAAACAAAGTTTCACATTTTATTAAAATCGGTAGGGTATCGGTGTTTTGAGAGATATTTTTTCCTTACATCATTCAAGTCCTCATCCCAATATTCATTTGGCATTGGGATACGTTGGCCCAAATAATGACTTGCATACATCAAAATTCTATCAATTATAGTGATATTTACTACTTTTTCAAATGATATTGGGGATGAATACCAGACACTCACCCATATATTGCTCCAATATTGGTGCATTAGAATGTAGAATCAAAAAATTTGAAAGTTGAACAGATGTGATGCCAACATGTGTATAGAGAAATATAGAATTTGCTGAAATAATGGTCGATGTGTGTGTGTGTGTGTGTGTGTGTGCGTGCGTGTGTGTGTATGTGTGACACAAACATTTGAGGTTGACGGTATGGTTGTCGATGATGATACAAACATAATTAAAATGGCATTGAGCAAAATAATGAATTAGGCAAACAACATCTCTTTTAGTGGATCTATGAATTACATATATTTAACTAGCATTGCCAATTTTGCTACTAGTTGGGTAGGTTTAGGTTTAGGGATTGATTTAGGGTTTTGGATTTTGGTACTAGGAGTTGGGTAGTTTTTTTGGATATTGGGAATTGGCATTATTCACTCACCTATTCACCTTTGTAACATTGGTATATATATTTGCATTGTATGGTATGAAGTTTGCAAACCAATGGTTGAATTTGTACATGTGAGGAGCATATAAGACTGCCAAGCATGTAAAAAGTAAGTAAAATATTGTTGACCCAAACAATGACTCGGGCATCCAATTTGCTAGCAATACACACAAAATATCAACAATCCATCCATATTAATGTATAGGTTCTTTGAAAGTGCGTATTGCCGACACCATGCACTCTCACCTTTTATTCATTGCTCCAACATTGGTGTATACAAATGTAGAATCAAGAACACTAAAGTTGACGTAACACGCTACTGATATATAATGCATGAAGATGTATTACATAAACAATGGCTATTGGAATGTATACAATAATGAACATTTGGGCATGCCAGTTCGGACACTAACGACATAAAGGAAAAAAATAAGAAGTCATTCACACAAAACAATAACTCTAGTATATAAAACGTGTTTTCTAACAATATGCACAAAATATCAACAATTTAATGGTTTTAGATCATAACATTGGGAGTCGGTTGTGTAGGTTCTTTGATATCACGTATGGATACCATGCACTCTCACCTAGTATTCACCGCTGGAACGTTGGTGTGTGCATACAAATGTAGAATCAAGAACATTTGAAGTCGTAGTAACATGCTACCAATATACAATACAATATATGGAGTGAATGTAATTTGCAAGAACAATGGCTATTGGAATGTATAGAACATAGACATTTGAGACTGCTGGTCTGGACACTGATGACGAAAAAAATAAAGGAAAATGTCATTGACCCAAATGATGACAACTTGAACATACAAAACATTATTTTTCAGAACAATTTGCACACAACATCAACAGTCGAGTCGAGCACTTTTAAATCTTGATATCGGGAGTCGGTCATGTAGGTTCATTGAGGTTGCGTATAGATACCATGCAATCTCGCCCACTAAACTACTAATCACCAACTCAAACATTGGTGTGTGTACATATACAAATATAGAATCAAGAACATTTGAAGTCGAAGTAACATGCTCCCAATATACAATATACGGAGTGAACTGCAATTTGCAGAAACAATGGATATTGGAATGTATAGAACATAGACATTTGAGACTGCTAGTATGGACATTGACGACGAAAAAAATAAAGAAAAACGTCATTGACCCAAAAGATGATAACTTGAATACACAAAACATTATTTTCCCGAACAATGCGCACACAACATCAACAATCAAGTGGAGCAATTTTTAATCTTAATCTCGGGAGTCGGTCATGAAGGTTCTTCGAGGTTGCGTATAGATACCATGCACTCTCGCCCACTAAACTACTAATCACCAACTCGAATATTGGTGTGCGTACATATACATATGTAGAATCAAGAACATTTAAAATCGAAGTAACATGCTACCAATATATAATATACGAAGTGAACTGTAATTTGCATGAACAATGGCTATTGGAATGTATAGAACATAGACATTTGAGACTGTTGGTCTGGACACTGATGACAAAAAAGAACAAAAAACAATATCATTGATTGAAACGATGATAACTCGAATACACAAAACATTATTCTTCCGAACAATACGCACACAACATCAAGAGTCGAGTGGAGCAATTTTAAATCTTAATCTCGGGATTCGGTCATGAAGGTTCTTCGAGGTTGCGTATAGGTACCATGCACTCTCGCCCGCTAAACTACTAGTCACCGGCTCGGAACAAACATTGGTGTGTGTACATATACAAGTGTGGAATCAAGAACATTTAAAATTGAAGTAACATGCTACCAATATACAATATACGGAGTGAACTGCAATTTGCAAAACAATGGCTATTGGAATGTATAGAACATAGACATTTGAGATTGTTGGTCTGGACATTGATGACGAAAAAAGTAAAGGACAATATCATTGATTGAAACGACGATAACTCGAATACACAAAACATTATTCTTCCGAACAATATGCACACAACATCAAGAGTCGAGTAAGTGGAGCAATTTTAAGTCTTAATATCGGGAGTTGGTCATGAAGGTTCTTCGAGATTGCGTATAGGTACCATGCACTCTCGCCCACTAAACCTCTAGTCACCGGTTTGGAACATTAGTGTGTGTACATGTACAAATGTAGAATCAAGAACATTTAAAATCGAAGTAACATACTACCAATATACAATATACGAAGTGAATTGTAATTTGCAGGAACAATGGCTATTGGAATGTATAGAACATAGGCATTCGAGATTGTTGGTATGGACACTGATGATGGAAAAAACAAAGAACAATGTCAGTGATTGAAACGATGATAAGTCGAATACACAAAACATTATTTTTCTGAACAATACGCACACAACATCAACAGTCGAGTGGAGTGGAGCAATTTTAAATCTTAATATCGGGAGTCGGTCATGAAGGTTCTTCGAGGTTGTGTATAGGTACCATGCATGCACTCTCGGCCACTAAACTACTAGGGCTTGGAACAAACATTGGTGTGTGTACATATACAAATGTGGAATCAAGAATATTCAAAGCTGAACTGGCGTGCTGCCAACGTCTGTGTGGAGGGAGGATGGAATTCGCGGAAACAGTGGCTCCTGAAATGTACGCGGGAGGAACATCCGAGGCTGCCGGGTCTGGGCGCCGATGATGATGCGAAGGGAAAGCGAAGGCCAAGGGCGGACGAAGGGCGTCTTCCTCCCTTCTTCCTTCGCCTTCCTCCCTTTCCCTTCCTTCCGTGCTTTCCTTCTTCGAGCATCTGCCCTAGCTCCCAATTTCCACTCCTCATCACTCGCACCTCCGACTCCCGCACATCTCAAGCCAACCTCGTCGTCATGGCGGTACGATCCCTCTGTGTTGTCGTTTTTTTCTTTTCTTTTTCCCCACCCCTTTTGGTGCCCTTTCGGTGCTGTTTGTTGTCCCCCGGGAGGGGGAATGGGGAGGGTTGAGCTAGGCTAGGGTTAGGTGGTTTCCGATGCGATTTGGTGTTGCGGTGTTGTGGTGTTGCGAGTGTTTGTGATTTGACGGGGTTGCGAGATCTTAGGTTTTCTGTTGGTGTTGGATCTTGATGATATTGTTGGTTGGTTGGGTTGGGTTGGGTTGGCGATGGGGGATCAGACGCAGAGGGCGATCCACACAGTACGAGTCAGTAATGTGTCTGCCAAAGCCACCGAACACGACATCCAAGATTTTTTTTCGTTTTCCGGGGAGATTGACCACATCGAGCTCCACAAGTGAGTCGCATTCTCTGCGCTTCTTATCGGATCGTGTTGGTTGGGGTTTGATTCAACAAATGGAATTGATGGAGTGGTGGAAAACTGCTTGCCTTTTGTGCTGGAATGCGGTCTGACTGTTGACCTAGGTCGCTTTGATATTCTTGTATCGCCAAGCAGAGTGTGGTTGCTTATGGAGATCTTGCAATCTCGAGGGTTGCAAAAGCTGATGGGACACATGTAGCTGGATTCAATCGTAGTCCCCCATTTCGATTTGTCTCATTTGGAACTCTTAGAGCTAAGCTTTATATGACCTATACATGTATCATGCGGTCCAAATAATTGAGCTTTGCCATAACCTGATCCGTGGGCATTGAAACTTTTATTACCAAGCTTTACATATATTATGCGGTTCAAATTGCTTAGCTTTACATAACCTGATCCATTTCCGGAGAGAGAGAGAGTCTTCTTGTGTGAAGTGAAAGAAGCTCCCGAAGCGGGGAAAGGTGTTCCAGGGACTGTGAATGCCAATCCAATGAGGATATGAAGTATGATTGACATAGGGGCAGATGTGAACGCACTGAAATATGATTCTAAATTAACTTCATAAGTGACCAAGCATGGTTTGCTTTTGTGCAGGGATGGAGAGTTGTCTCAGGTTGCGTTTGTTACATTCAAGGAGGAACAGGCCCTAGAAACCGCTCTCCTCCTCTCTGTAAGTGAACAGCCAGCCGCACTTGAATTATATAGTGCATTATGAGTGGGCTTTCGTCTGTTTCTTCTCTTGAGAAGGGAGATCAAGTGATCTGATTTTTGAAAATTATGAATGGCAGGGAGCTACGGTTGTGGATCAAGCAGTTAGCATTGCGCCTGCAGCTGAATCAGAGCGACTTGCAAGTGCCGCTGCTGCCCTTCCTCATGACTCGAGCTCTACCGAGGCTGCTGTATGCCCTTAATCTTATCTTTAAATCCTCTTGCTGCTATTTCCGGATACATACAGTTGCACACAACTAACAAACATAGATGCAATGATTGACGAATCTTTAGTTACCTAATACTACTACTTATACCGGTAATTGGGAAGTATCCCCTATGAGATAATTTATAAGACCGGAGTTATTCGTTTGGCACTGAAATATCATGATGCATGTTTCTGATTGATGAGCTACTTTAGTTCTTACAGTTCCTTCCCACTATCTCCCAACTCGATGCTTTCATTGACATCTTCTAATATCTTTGGAACCATCTAGAAGAGTCCCAATGTCTATTTTGCAATTGTATGAAATTAAATTTACTTCTGTGCTTTGTTCCATAAAATCTGTGGTAGCAAGTCTGACACCCCTGATTTCTGTGGAACTGTCACCATGTTACTAAAAAAGGCTGTACATAACTCGCAACTTGTGCAGGATTCAACTGATCCCAGGGCACCTCCAAAGAGTGCACAGGATGTCTTCGCGAACATGCTTGCAAGAGGCTTTGTACTTGGGAACAATGCGATGTCCAAAGCCAAAGCTTTTGATGAGAAGCATCAACTTACAGCCAATGCTTCCCAATTAGCTGCAAATGCGAAAGCAAACGTTGTCTCTATTGACAAGAAGATTGGCATCACTGAGAAGTTTAGTGCGAGTACTGCAGCTCTCAACCAGCAAGTGAAGTCAGTTGATGAAAAGTACCACGTTTCAGAAAAGACAAGGTCCGCTGTTCTGGCAGCAGAGCAGAAGATCAACGATGCAGGTACAGCTATTGCAAAGAATAGGTATGTCCTAACAGGAACGTCGTGGGCAATTGGTGCATATGCAAAGGTTGCCAAGACTGCTGGGGATGTCACTCAGAAAGCAATGGAGAAAGTAGCGACATTGGGAATCAATGAGCAGAGACCAGGTTCTGCCCATGAGGGTTATGCACCACCTCCATATACAGCAGATGAGGCTGATGTGCCATCCAGAGCTACAAGTACTCCAAGTGCAACTGATCAATTGCAATCTGAGCCTGTTGCAAACCACCCACATACGTTCTGAGATCCTTAGTCTTCTCGAGTCAAGAAATCTATTCATGTCATTGCTTCAGCGGAGACTTTGTGAGTGTAGCAGTACATATGAGCCGGAGGCTGAGGGCAGCCCACTTTGTTGGTGCAAAATCTCAAAGAGGAGGGAAGATGAATTTGAGTTGCATGCTACTGTACATATGCCTGAAGACATGAAGCTGTGAATGTGGATGTTCACTAGCTGAGGCTGCCAAAGAATTTACTGGTGAGATTGATTCATGTAGTGATTCCACAGAAGGTATTTTGAGTTATGTTGTTAGACCGAAAATGTAGTTTGACTATTACTTACATGATTTGTAAGAGCATTCAGAACCTTGTCTGTGCCTAGTCATGCAGAGTCACTGTCATGAAAACATTTTGGAATTATGTGTCAAACGATCTAAGTACATGCTTCAGGAGATGGATTTTAGGGCAGTTAATCTCTGTATATTGAATCATTTCCAGGAACATTTTATGAAACAAATAATTTTGAATAAAAGTAGGCGATTGAATGGTAGGATGGAACGTCGTGTTATAGATCATTTTTGGGGAAAAGCATGAAAAGAACGCAATCTTGTGATGATTTCGACCTTCGGTGGATTGTGAGCAGGGGAACAAAATGTTGAGGTTCCAATATTAAAGTGGAACTGCTTATTAGCTTTTCAATTTCTTGCGATGGAGTGTGCCCAATGTCCCATCAACTACATGGATTGTATAGCTAATTTGTGCACTACTAGTCGGACTTGCAATGTGTTAGCAACCGTTCAATTCTAGCAGCAATTTCTTATGTCTTCTGAATCGCATTGGTAGGAGGCTTTAGATTTGAAGCTTGTCATTTAAAGCTTTGTCATTTAAAGCTTCGCCAATTAAGAAGCAAGGATCATATCATGTACAAGGGGACCATGACTCATAGGTATTCTCGAAGATACAAATCACAAGATTCTGTGGACGAGTGTCGCTGTGCATTGAAGAGTCACTGTACAATAAAGATCCATGAATGTAAATTACCAGACCAGGACAATAAATAGTCCGATTCGTGTGGGTGGAAGAATTAGCGTGAGTCCGAGTCTTCATGGAGTGTTTCCACCAACACTTTTAAAAAAACTAGTTATAGGACAAAAGTAGCACAAAATATAATGATCACCCACCTTAAACTTCTCTACAGAAGCAATTATGTGGCCCAAATTAATTTTCATTTTGAGAATTAGCGTGAGCTCTAGAAAATTACTGTGGCCCAGTGTTGGGACACGCAGAAAATTGCGTGGGCTACATGAATTGATGTTCTATTCCTATAAAATTAGTGCGGATGATTTGTTTTTTCTTTGGTCCTACGTTTGATGTAAGGGGACTTTTACTTTGTGATGTAAGATGTTGATCAAAAGTCTCAAGGAAGACCGAGGAAAAAACTGTCTCAGATTACGTTAATACCTCTACAACTTGAGAATTAGAGTGGCCTACATTAGTTACTTTCATGCTGATTTTCCATGCTAATTTCCACTCACAGCAATATGTTTATGTAGTGTACCTAATGCTCAATGCATTTGTCTCACTGTATGGCCACAATCGCTGTCGCAAAAATGCAAGTTACATACCCTATCTATAGATTTATCACAGCAACTGGATTTTTATTACAAAGTTGAGAACCACAATTACAACCAGGACACCCAAGCCTTGAAGATCTGTGCTCAAAGTATATGATGGGGCCTAGAATGAACACTTCTCTGATTATCAAACTTATTCTAGAGTATTAAACATGAGCTTTGTATGAGATGATTCCTTAGATTAGCTACACCATTTATGGTATTTAGTGCCACTCACTATTCAGAGTTACGCATTGCTATAACATGTTCCAGTTAGTGTCACTCACTATTCAGAGTTACGCATTGCTATAGCATTTTACATTGACAATAAAATGTTATAGCAATGTGTAACTCCAAATAGTAAGTGACACTAAATAGTAAGTAGCAATGGTCAAATAACATTTTCATTAGAGTGGTAGACGTGCCTAAATCAAACACAACAATAATTTGGACATCTATATTTGAGTAGTATGTGGTTAGAGCATCCTCAGTCGGTCTAGGTAAAGCTCACTGCAAACCAAAACCTATCTTTTGACTGACCTAAAATTAGAAACTGAAATTACCATCATTAGAAGCACACCTAAATAAACGTGAGATATTTCTCAAGAAAAAAGAATTGTAAAAATTTGACGTAGGTGAAATCCCTCATTGAAAACACCACATTTTCAAAAATTAGAGGGAGTGCACCAAATCTTGCTTTAAAATGGAAAGATCCTCCCACACTCCCTCCAAATTTTTGACATTTAGAGGGAGTGTGGGAGGATCTGTCCATTTTAAGCAAGATTTGGTGCACTCCCTCTAAATTTTGAGCAATTTTAAGCAAGATAGGTCTTGGTTTGCAGTGAGCTTTACCTAGACCGACTGAGGATGCTCTTAGGTGTGGATCTAAGGAGTAACGTGAAAGAATATATGTGTTTCAAAGAGATTGGACTACGTGATCAAAATCCACTGTTCATTCAAGGTTCAATAATCAACATGATTGGGGGGCCCTATGTAACCACTTAATAAGCACAAGAATCTTTTAGTGGCACTAATTTCATACAGTTAGTGTCACTTACTATTTGGAGTTACGCATTGCTATAACGTTTTACATTGACAACAAAATGTTATAGCAATGCGTAACTCCAAATAGTAAGTAGCAATGGTCAAATAACATTTTCTATAGAGTGGTAGACGTGCCTAAATCAAACACAACAATAATTTGGACATCTATATTTGAGTAGCATGTGGTTAGGTGCGGATCTAAGGACTAACGTGAAAGAAAATATGTGTTTCAAAGAGATTGGACTATATGCTCAAAATCCAATGTTCATTCAAGGTTCAATATGATTGGGGGGACCTATATAACCACTTAATGAGCACAAGAATCTTTTAGTGGCACTAATTTCATAGCATTAAAGTAATTTAGTATCACCTTCACTAACTTCCCACACTCACTATCAGCCTTCCCTCGCTAATTGGAATAATCAATGTAGGGAATTCGTCACATGACATTTGTTGCTTTATGACAAGTCACAATGATCGCTCTAAATACACCCTAAACTCTGTACTATCAACCTTCATAATGTCACATACTCTCTAATATCCCGAAACCCTAGGGATTAGATGTTCGTAGTTCAAATCTCACTCCTTGTTGTCACATTTCTCTCCCTTATATGACGGAATTTGTCATGAATGCAAACCACCCAAGAAGTCAACCCGCACCCTTGCATTGTGCCATGTGTCAACATGTGGAGTGTCACCTTCTTATTCTTCTTATTCTTCTTCTTCTTATGCCACTTGTTGAATGTTGATGCATGTGTCCGCCACATCGCCCAAGAAGGCCAAGTGGAGTGGACCACACTAGTGTAGATGCCAGGAGAACGAATTCAAATTGTCCTCACATCTCCTTTGCGTTATTCCATAATGTCACATGCTACACTAATTCTACAGTATCATGCATCCATGCTAACACTACAAAACTCCGTAATATCACATGCAGTTTGGTTGCCAAAGGTGTGATACTACGGAGTTTAGAGTGTAATACAGATGTCGATTTAAATCCCACGACGAATTGATCAATGTGCATGCTCGGTATCTTTAAATTTCCATGCCTCCACATAATGCCTGAAGTACTGAAAGTACAAAAAGTCTCCAAGTCAATCCTCAACAAGGTGTCTTCGTTCAAGGCTTTAATATTAGGCACAAATATAACCTGCCCAATCTGGCAACCCCAATGTACGGTATTTGAGATTTCATTTTGTAAATTGCAACGATGTGATGCAGGTTGCATCTGGATGGGTTCGACAAGAGAAGGCTGAAAATTTGGAGACTGTTAAAGGTTTCCTGCTCGACTGTTAAAGGTTCTCGATCAAAAACAAAGGAGAGACAAAGTGTGTGCACCTTTCACCCACAAGTCTGAAGGCCCGTGACCATTGCAATTTAAGAGCTCTCATTGGTCGAAAGGGTGGAGACCGTCCAAGTTCACTTCACACACAAAGGTGAAGGCCTAAAGGTCCAAAGAAGATTTCATGGATGAATAGTCTACATGGAGTCCCACATGGCGGACTATGGATAAGGTGTCATGGTATCCTGGAATTTTTGTCAGGCCCACCTTCAAGAGGTGAGCCTGACGCAAATTCCGGGAGACCATGACTTTTTAATAATATTTTTCCAGTAGGATAGATTGCAGTGCATATTCCAAGATAGATTCTAAGACAGTCAAACATCACCAAGTAATTCTCTCAAATTGATAGAGTTTGAGACATATTATATTAAACGAAATCCTCCCCTCTTTTTCTGCCAACAAAAATATGCAATGGTCCCGCTTATGGTCCATTCTCACTTCACACTATTCTTGAGGGCCCATGACTGCATAAAACGGCTTTCCCAACACCCATGGTACGACCTTTGGATGAGAGTCAAGGGTCCTCACCATTACAAGGTCACGGCTCTTGGCTCATGTGTGAAGTGGTCCTCAACTCTTGAATGCTTGTCCAACAGCCAATGTCCAAAAATAAGGGCATTGTTTGGAGAGATGCTCCTACTCTACTTCTATCAAGAACTCAGCTGATGTTGTAACTAGGCACAATTTCAAGCCTCATGATAGAGGTACATATCCAAGTCCGAAAGAAAATCTTTACACTCTAACTGCTCTAATATCATGCATGTGGCAACCAAAGTGCATGTGATATTAAGGAGGTATGTGGTGTTCATGCGGATGCGTGATAAATTGATAATAGAGGATTGTTGTAGTGTGTGACATTATGGAATAAGACAAAGTTAACATTATGTTAATCACAATAATAACAATGATGATAACGTGATGCGTGCGAGTGTGTGGTTTCAATTCTTGGGTTGATTTCAAATGTCAAAACCCATGATACATGGGAGGGAAATGTGACAATGAGGAGGGACATTTAAACTAAGCACATCCGTTCTCTAGAATCCTGGGATATAAAAGAGGGAGTGACATTTTGGAAGGTGACATTACGGAGGCTAGGGTGTATAAGGTCATTTAGTTATTTAACTAATTTTTTTAAGGGGTTTTTGTTGTCTCTGACAAATCTCTCCACTTCTGATTTTGACAGCCCGTTGCTTTTGCTCTAAACATGGCCTAAGCTACACATGGTTGATTGGGGCTAAAGCTCATGCCATTTGGGTGGGCATCAGGCGGCTGAGCCATGACCCCATCATGGAGTAAGGGGGTGTCAGGGCTGGGGCCTACGATCCGGCACCCGGGCAGTCCGGCCAATTTTTTATTTTTATTCATTGGATCCCAACTGGCAATTGTTGTCTACCCCGCCCGATTCCAAAACAAATTGTCCTTGCATTCTTGAAGGCCGCTTGCCCACAAATCCCTTATTGAGTGCACTTCACCTTGAAGGCCCAAATTCAATATATATGTTTACTTCCCCTTAGTAAATAAGCAATTGATTGGGATTTCATTCCCAAAGTGAAACCGAAAGCATGTAAATGAATGGCAATAAAGCATGTAATGAGCTTGGAAGTAATAGATATTACAAAATCCTCATTAGCATTGAAGTTATAATGTATGTGACCTACCATTTGAAAGGTTCTTTTGTCATTTTGAAATGAAACTTATATTTGTGTGCTATTCTTAGTTGAATTAGTTTATAATAGTTTATTTGATGCCTTCTACTTTCACAAGTATTCATACATAATTGAACTTATTAAGCGTGGTTGAATGTAATTGAGTGTATCAAGCCTACTTAAATATAAAAGTTTGTTTACCAAGGTAATTAAGCCTAATTATATATAAAATGTGCATACTTGAATGAATTATGATTTATTACATTCAATCATGCCTAATAAGTTCAAATATGTATGAATACTTGTGAAAGTAGAAGACACCAACTAAAACATTATAAAATAATCAACTAAAAAATAACACACAAATCTAAGTTTCATTTTAGAATGACAAAAGAACCTTTCAAATGGTAAGTCACATACATTAGAACCTGAATGCTAATGAGGATTTGTAGTATCCTTTACTTTCAAGTTCGTTACATGTTTTATTGACATTCATTTACATACTTTCATTTTCACTTCGGGAATGAAATCCCAATCAATTGCTTATTTACTAAAGGGAAATGAACATGTATATTAAATTTTGGACTTTCGATGTGTAATGCATTCATTATGGGATATGTGGACAAGTGACCTTCAAGAATGCAAAGGTGATTTGTTTTGACGTGGGACAGGACGGAGAACAATTTGCAATCGGTATCCAAAAAAAATTTGTTTGGCAGGACTGCCCGGAGTGCTGGAATACGGGCCCCACCTCTGACACCCCTCCACCCATGATGGGCCCCACCCAAATGGCATGAGGAGGACGCTAAACACCCCCCACGAACTTCTAGGGATTCCATATTCGGGCGGGGGCAGGCCTCCCACGAAATTTCTGGCCCCGCCCGGATTTTTTCCAAACCCGCCCGAAAATAGCTGCCCGCCCCGCCCGAAAACGAAAAAAACATTGCTCTTCCATTCTTGAAGGCCGTTTGACTACAAATCCCATATTGAGTGCACTTCACCTTCAAGGTCTCAAATCCAATATATATGTGCACTTCCACCTAGTAAATAAGGCATTAAATGGGATTTCATTCCGGAAGTGAAACCATCAACCAAGAATGTAATTAACTTGGAAGTCAAAAAATTAGAAAATCCTCATCAACATTGAGGTTATAATTTTTATGACTTACCATTTGAAATTGTCTTCGTCATTCTAAAATGACACTTAAATTTAGTGTGCTGATGTGGTATGTATATTTTATAATATTTTAGATAATTCTGGCTACTTTCAAGAATATTCATACGCACTTATTTATAAAATATACTTAATGGAACTAATTAATAAATTATTCTAATTACCGGATTTAATTGGAGTTAATTCCATTAATTAAATTTTAGGGTTAATTAGGCTTACTGGATATAAAAATTGAGTATTGTAATTACTGAAATTGATTGGACTTAATTGGAGTTAATTCCAGTAATGAAATTTTAGGATTAATTAGTCTTACTTAATTTGGAAAGAATACTTTCTGATTTATTTGGGATTAATTAGGATTAATCATAATTAATTAGACATAATTACATTAAATCACACTTAATTAGAATAAGTGCGTATGAATATTCTTGAAAGTAGCCAGAATGATCTAAAATATTATAAAATATACATACCACATCAGCACACTAAATTTAAGTGTCATTTAAAAATGACGAAGACAATTTCAAATGGTAAGTCATAAAAATTATAACCTCAATGTTGATGAGGATTTTCTAATTTTTTGACTTCCAAGTTAATTACATTCTTGGTTGATGGTTTCACTTCCGGAATGAAATCCATTTAATGCCTTATTTACTAGGTGGAAGTGCACATATATATTGGATTTGAGACCTTGAAGGTGAAGTGCACTCAATATGGGATTTGTAGTCAAGCGGCCTTCAAGAATGGAAGAGCAATGTTTTTTCCGTTTTCGGGCGGGACGGGCAGCTATTTTCGGGCGGGTTTGGAAAAAATCCGGGCGGGGCCAGAAATTTCGTGGGAGGGCTGCCCCCGCCCGAATATGGAATCCCTAGAAGTTCGTGGGGGGGTGTTTAGCGTCCTCCATGGCATGAGCTCTAGCCCCAGCCCACATGGGCTTCCCGGTTCTGACGATTGTTTGCCTAATCTCTTGCGTCTGCAAGCATAAAAAAAGGTGCGCTTTTGATTCAACTTTTTAGGAACCTCGCGGTTCTCATCGCACTTTTCACGGCAAGAAACTTTTCGCTTCGGAGCAATTAGCAACTTCGTCTTGAAGTGTAAGCTTGTTGTGTTGGATGCTGTGCTTCGTCTTTGTTTAGCCCTCTCTTCTTGGATTGTGTTGAAAGAGTTCCGGGGGTACCGTCCCTCGACGGCCTTTCTTTTCTCACCTCAAGAGGTGTCTCCCATGGTGAAGCCCTTTTTCCTCCTCCCTTCCTTTAGTCACTTCATCCATTTCTCCGTTTTTGAAGTGGTCGTCTACTGCTGAAATACAGGCCATATTTCCTTCTGGGTTTGACCTTCGGAGTTTGTTTCCAAGGGGCTCCGGGAATATCCATCATGTTGTGCATGTTGATTGCATTACATCTTTTTTTTTAATTCCAGCCTTACGCTCCTCCGCTTCTTGAAGAATCCTCAGTTGTTCTTTGAACGGTTTTCTTCAAATCTTGTATGGTCCATATTTACGTCTCGGTTCCCGCCTCGCATTGGCCCTTCTCTCTTCGAGTTCCTCCAGCTCCTATAAAATTTTCTTGAGAGGGCCTCCTCCCAGAGTGGTAAGGACCGTAGGTTCTTCGAGGTCTATTGCTAGCAGTTTCTCCCCTTACCGGAGCCTTCTACTTACTTTTCTTAATAATGAGCCCGCATTTCCCCCTTGACCCTCCGCTGCTTCCTCTACACCTCTTCGTTGGAACTCACGACCATCCACTCCTCTCCGCTACTTGCCTCGCTAACGAGTCTATCAATAGCCTCCTTATTAGAAACCGAATGAAGGAGGCTCCTCTGTCTAAGTCTCCTCTGTCTAGTGTTGGTGTTAAGACTCCTCTGTCACACATCTCCTTGATTCATTCCACAATGTCTTGTCCAATATCGTCCCACATCTCCTTTATAAACTCTGGTGGGATTCTGTCTAGACCGGCGGTCTTCACTGTTGGCATCTCCTTCAAAACAATGATCGGGGGGAACCGGCAGTTAGTTACGAATGAACCGGTTGAGTTTGAGAAATAACCGGTTGAAGTTCAAGACTTCAGGAAAATTACTGATCATTTTAGAGGAATTTATAGAATAAACCCCGATTTAATAAAGGAAAACCGAAGGATGTCAACATGTAACCGGTTGGACTTGCAAACACTAGGATCTCAACCGATTATCCCCAAAAATCTCCACGACCACTGCTTCAAAAGCCTCTTGAGCCTCATTGTAGTAATGGGAGCCGTCGACATCCTATTTTGTTCCCTCGTAACATTGCCTTTGACGCAATCCAAGCATGCCTCCCTAGCTTCTCGATCATTCTCCACTGTTAAGTCATGGGTGAGTAGGGTTTTGTAGAATCTCTGTGCCATCTCGTTTCATGCTCCTGCTTCCATTAGTTCCGTAATCTTAACGGCTTGTCTTGACGGAGCGCCCGCGGTGCGTGATACTCGAAAAACTCTTTGGTGCATTCGTCCCCCACTCTTGTCCATTTTTCTGCAGTTTTGTGTTCAAAAGCATGTGCCTTTGCTTGTCTAGTTTCGTGAAGTTTAATTTGCGCTTTGTTAAGTCGGTCCTTTACAGATTGTGAGTTCCAATTGCCCAGCAGTTCCTGTTCTGCTTCAATTGCCTCTTGAATTGGTCTTCATACTCCACTTTCCATTTCTTTTTCTTTTCCTGTTATCTCGTAGAATTGCTCTCTTTTGCAACTCTCAAGGCCCTTGCTATTTTTGAATTCCAAGACCCCTCATGATTCGTGGATATTGCCTCCTGCCATGCTTCCAACATATTCTGTTTGTGTTCTCCAATTTCTAACAAACTCTTATCAAAACTCTTTTCCTTCTTAGGACTACGTCCTTTGCTTCCGATCCGCACAAAGATTGGTGCAAGATCTGAGGGTTGTGGGGTGGGTGGCGATATGCCTGTCATCCCGCCCCATTCTACTGCAACTCTTCCCACATAAATCCTACCAGTTCGTGAGGTGATCATATTCGGATGATTTCTCCTATTATCCTAGGTGAATTTCTTGTTGTTGATTTTTATGGAATTCTCCTAGATGGGAAACATCATGTATTTCAAGCCGTGATTTCAAGCCGTGTAGTTTACAAGCAACACATTCCAAGCTGTGATTTCCCTCCCCTACATGCCTGTTCATGGATTCTATTGAGTTGAAATCTCCTATCAATAATAGCCACTCAGCCTCCAATAGATCGAAATTTCAAATGTGTGTCCACATGCTAGCCCTGGCGTTGTATCATTATATCCATACATATTTGTTATGACACTATTGTCGATGACTAGGTGTCTGTAGACCCAACCTCGTCATCGAGGACGTCCAGTTGTCGTAAACGCCTAGTTGTCAAGGATGCCTAGCCGTCGTGGAATGGCAACTAGGTGTTGATACGGTGCCCCATCATCCTAGGAGGTGGTGATGATCAAAGACCTTAAATAAACACCGAGGTTGAGAGAGAAATCAATCGAACTCTTGGTCTTGTTTTCTAGCTCTCAAGGATTATACAGTTTTGTATTCATTTTGTACCCGTTTTGTAACACGTTATTAGTATGAGGCTTGAAGCAACGGAGTTGTAATTTTGCAATGGATTTTTGTTGATTGTCGTGAGGTGAAGGAGAGAAATATGTAGCAAAATATATTATAGAAGTATAGAGCGTGTATGATATTTTCGTATAGGATTTGGAGCACTGAATTTGAAATTAGAACTTCTTGTCTCTTTCAAGCTCCTAGCGTTTTAGAGAGAAGAAGAATTGTTTTAGAAGATAGTACGCAATATAGTATTGTGATTCTAGAGGAAAAATGACGCACCTAGAAAAATTAAGATTTTCTCCTCTTGCACTTGATGGAGAGAATAACTTAATTTGGGTCCTTGATGCCAAATTACATTTACAGGCACACAACCTTGTAAAGAAAATATAAGAACCATCTTTAGAAATTCTTATGGATTATCATGATTTTCAAGCGTTAGTTTCATGCGACATCATCTCGATCCAACATTGTAATTATAGTAACTTACAGTGACATCAACTTATGCTTTGTGGGTATCACTTCAAAATCGGTTCAATCACCAACGAAAAGTATTTTTACCAAAGACTCGTTACGATTGGATACATCTTTGAGTTCAAGATTGATTATCCAACTATAGCCGAGTACAATATTGAAATGTATAAGATAGCATTCCAACTAGCTATCTTTGTGTGGTGAACCGATTGATGATGCGTAGATCATAAAAAAACTTTGTCTGTGTTTCATACTGCCAATATTATATTGGCTCAGCAACATCGAAAAATACGATACATTAAATATCCAGATATCATGTTAGTGTTATTACTGGCTGAGAAACATAATGAGCTGTTACTAAATAACCATGGAGACCGACTTACTGGAACGTTTCACATGTAGAGTCATACAACATACGTACGGACAACGGGGTTCATATCCCAAGGATCGAGGAGCAGATCGAAGTTAGAGAAAAGAAGCCGAACACCAACGTAACAAAAAAACTCAATGAGTATGTAAACGACTCACTTCACAATCTTTACAGAAGGGTCGTTTTTCGGAGTCATCATCTACATGACCATTTTTTCGATATACTCGAACGTATTTTAAGTGTGGGACTAGTGCCCCCTTCCCACCTGACTTTAGTTAAGACCCAAAGTATTTCCTAAAAACCGGGTAAAGCTTCCTCGGTTATAGCGGAGGCATCCGACTATCCCAATGCACCTACAAGAACTTGCTTTGGAGATTTTCAGGTAGGTTTTAGTTAAGTAGCTTTCACACATGTTCATGGTTTTATCTACCAAGCAATGAATGTTGGGTAGTTTTTGTCCCATCCCCAAATGCCTTACTACTCACCTATCTTACCATCGGTTTTTGTTAATGAAGCTCCTCGTGCCCTCATAGCTAAGACTAAAAAGCAACCAATCACAAGGGTGGGAGGAAACACTTTTAAAGTTCCTATATTCTTGCCTCATGTTTAGGTACCGATGGGAGGGTCGGTGTTTGAGGCTTAAAACCTCCACTTTTAAGCCATGCCACATCATTTGCCACCTAGGCTCGGCACTAAAAAGAGCCGTATGTGTGAACCCTAGATAACTAAAACCGTTTTTAGACTAAAACTACTTCTAACTAATGTCATGTGGGAATGCCCCATAAGGGTCATATCACCAAGAATTGTAAGATTGCCCGTCACTTTGTAAAATTTTACAAAGAATACGGTGAGCGACGTGATACCTATAACACATATGAAACACACCGAGACGCTATGCGATGAAACAACGACAAATTCATTTGGAGATATGGAATCTCATAGCATCTATGGTGACACCGAACATAATATTTTAAGTGTGCCTTTGATATTAGATAGTGCAACTACCGTCACTATTCTTCCGGATAAGAAATATTTTTTGTATTTAGATCTTGTAATGAGAAAACATATCACCACCATCACTAGTAGTCATTTGATATCATACCAAATTGGTGAAGCATGTCTTGTTATGCTCAGAGGTACACGCATACGTGTTTCTAGAGTTGTTTACTCACCAACATCTACAAGGAATTTATTGAGTTTCTAAGACAATCGACGCAACATTTTTCAACTTCATACAACCGAAAAAAACAATTATGAACTATTGCAAATATTGGATCAACATGGGTGCCCAGTTGAAAATATCACGACATACTTCTAAGGCCTATACATTGTTCCCTTAAGTTGTTCGTCTGAGAGGGGGAGTACCGCATTAGTGTGTGAATACATGGCATGAGCGTATGGGATACCCAAGAATTTCAATGATGAGGCGAATCCTTCCCAACACGAAATGACACGAACTTCAAATGTCAAATTTGTTGAAAGCTATGAAACCTTGTGAATTTTGTGCTTTGGGAAAATTTATTACTCGACCTCACAAATAGAAATTGCCATATGAACTCCTAGTTATGCTTTAAAGGATTCAAGGGGATATTTATAATCCAATAAATCCACAATGTAGACCGTTTAAATGTTTTTTTTGTCTTGATTGACGCGTCTACAAAATGATCACATATCTCTCTTCTAGCTAGTAGAAATCTAGCATTTCCTAGATAATTAGTTCAAATCATACAACTTTGTGCTAGGTTTTCAGATCATCCGATTTAGTCCATACGCTTAGATGGTGCAGGGGAATTTAAGTCTCAAGCATTTAAGACATATTGTGAGTCAATTGGAATACAATTGGAATACTCATTACTATATGACCATGAAATAAATGGTCTAGCAAAATCTTTTATTAAGAGTTTACAATTAATTGCTAGACCATTACTTATGAAATCCAATCTTTCTACTTCAACGTGGGAATACGCTATCCTATACGCAAGAATGTTGGTTCGTTTAAGACCCTCTTCACTAGAATTCATTACATTTACAGAAACTATACTTGGACAAGTACCTAGCATAAAACATCTAAGAATTTTTGGTCGTAAGGTGTTAGTACCCATTTCTCCCCCGCATAGAACTAACATGGGTCCTCAAAGGAAAGAGAGAATATATGTTGGTTGTGAATCACCTAGCATTATTAGATACTTAGATCCTCTAATTGGAAATCTATTACAAGGAAGATTTGCTGAAATCAGAAAAAATTTCCATGTCTGGTAGGACAATCAAATCTATGTAGAATTTAAAACTTTAATGCTATATCTATTCCAAACATGATTCTAGATCCTCGTACCTAAGAATGTGAAAGAGAGGTTGAATGCATTATGCATTTAAATCAGTTAACTGATAGATTACCCAAGTCATTCAATAATGCAACAAATGTAACTAAGTCACATATTCATGTTGCTAATGCTTCTGCTCGTCTAGAGAGACCCACTGTTCAAACTACATCCATGAAAAGAGGTCGTGATAAAGATCTTCAATCTTGTAACAACGTACCCAGAAGGAGGTACGTGCGGCACGCAGAGGTGTGCTTCCAAACATTGAGTTGGATGACTTTGAAAGACAAGCACCGGTTGATTCAACATAGATTGCAATCAACTTTGTGAAGATAGGAAAGTTATGAGATCGTACGCAGGTAAACCTAGATGATACCTTTTGTTTCCATGTATTACAACACTTGGACAATGATTGTGATCCGACTACTGTAACCGAGGCTCACAGTCAAAGTGATTGGCCCATGTGGAAAGAGGCCATGAGATTTGAACTAGAGTCTTTGATATCAAGGAAGATGTTTAGTCCAGTTGAAACTATACCGAAAGTAATTAACCCAATGGGTTGTAAATAGGCGTTTGTGAGGAAAGGTAACAAGTTTTGAAACATTTCCTGGTATAAAGCACTTCTAATTGCCCAAGGCTTCACCCAACGTCCAAGCATTGATTATGAAGAGACGTATTCCCTTGTGATGGACTCAATTACGTTCAGGTATTTCCTAAGTCTTGCAGTTGACAAGAAGTTGGAAACAAGGTTGATGGATGTAGTTACCGCGTACTTGTATGGCAATTTGGATACCGACATATACATGAGGATCCTTGCGGGGTTGGTGAAAATCCAGAACTCTCAAAGACATGCAGAATGCCTTAAACTTGAAAGTGCATTGTATGGCCTTAAACATGCCGGTAGGATGTGGTACAAACGTCTAAGAGATTTTTTAGTAGGCCGGGGTTTTAAGAATGATGAGGTTTGTCCATGTATTTTTACTAAACGAACTCACACAAAACTAGTTATTGTGGCTGTATATGTTGATGACCTCAACATCATCGGTACGACTGACGCCATCTCCGAGATTATTTCTCAACTCAAATGTGAATTTGAGATGAAAGATCTTGGCGAAACTACCTTCTGTCTTGGCCTACAAGTTGAACACCTTGCAGGAAGTATTTTTCTACATCAGAGTTTGTAAACTCAAAAGCTACTTAAGCATTTCTCAATGGATGCGGCTCACCCACTAAGTTCCCCAATGGTGGTACGATCATTGGATCTAAAGAAGGATGAGTTTAGACGATGTGTTGAGGGGGAGAAATGTTTAGGACCTGAAACTCCATACTTGGCAGCAATAGGTGCATTTATGTATTTGGCGAATTGCACTAGGCCTGACATTGCATTTGCCATTAATATACTGGCTAGATTTAGTGCTAAGCCAACAAAACGGCATTGGAATGGTGTCAAACATATCCTACAATACCTTAAGGGCATTGAGGATCTAGGATTGTTTAATAAAGTTGGAGAAGATAGCAACATTAAAGGATATGTGGATGCGAGTTACTTTTCCGATTCACATATAGGAAAATCACAAACTAGTTATGTTTTCCTTAGAAAGGGACCAACAATATCTTGGAAATCAACAAAGCAAGGTTTTGCAACAACATCGTCAAACCATTCAGAAATCATAGCCCTGCACGAGGTTTCCCACGAATGCGTTTGGTTGAGATTGGTGGATGGCTTCATTAAAGGTTCCTGTGGTTTTTCTAATATTTCAAAATCTCCAACAGTGATCTATGAAGATAATGCGGTCTGCATTGCTCAGATAAAGGCGGACTACATCAAAGGAGACCGAATCAAGCACATCTTACTAGAGTTCTTTTTCACCCATGAATTATTGGGATTAGATATAAATGTGATACAAATTAGGTCTTCTGATAACCTAGCATTCTTATTCACTAAGTCATTGCCAACAACTAGGCATAGGCAAATTGTTCAAGGAATAGGGATGCAGAGGTTTTCATCCCTACCTACATGTAAATAATCACGTCTAGGCCCTTCCATTTTTTTCCCCTTCACTTGTGAATTTTTACCTCAAATTGTGAGGATTTTTATCACGGCAAGGTTTTTAACGAGGGAAGGCAAAGTGATGTCTAAACTAGACTTGCTGTGTCTAAGGGGGAGTGTTATGACACTCCTGTCGATGACTAGGTGTCCGTCTCGGGGGGGGGGGGGTAGTCATTGGTTGGAGTAGCAATATACGTGTGAACAAATGATAGGGTATTTTAAAAACATGGGAGCTAAAAATTATAATTGGGCTTAAGAGTAATATAGGGCATCAAAAATGGCATTGGACATCTTTAAAGTACTATAGGGTATGGAATAATAGATAATTTGGAATTATAAGTAATGCAAGCCTTTTTTCTATTAACCCAAAGTAGAAATTTACATAATGATAGCATGTGAAAAAAAGAAGAGAATTGAAAGTAATACCCCCCTATAAAATAGTGGTTGTTCGCACCTATATCCTTAACTTTTTAACACACTGCCCCCCCCCCCCGAGGTGTCCGTAGACCCAACCTCGTTGTCGAGGACGCCCAATCTTCGTAAACACCTAGTTGCCAAGGACACCTAGCTGTCGTAGACGCCTCATCATCGTAGAATGGCAACTAGGTGCCGATACGGTGCCCCATCATCCTAGGAGGTGGTGATGATCAAAGACCTTAAATAAACATCGAGGTTGAGAGAGAAATCAATCGAACTCTCGGTCTTGTTTTCTAGCTCTCAAGGATTATACAGTCTTGCTTGCGTGATATGCTTCTCATTTTGTATTCATTTTGTACCCATTTTGTAACAATATTCACTATCACTATCTTTCTTCTCTCTGTTAGTTAAAATGTCGCAAATTACGCTCTAATACCTACCTCGGGAAAGACACTGGCGTAAAATGACGAAACTATGTGCGATAAATTATGAATTCTCATACATTGATTGTAGGTAAAATTTGCAAAATAATTACATATAATATAGGGTGCTTTAGGTGTGCGAAAGATGATTATATGTAATATAGCAATGTCCGGGGATTTTTTTGGGCATAATCGGTCAAAACTCTAGTGTTCTCAATGTTCAACCAATTACATGTTGTGATCTTTCTCTAAGTGCATTCAAACATACCAACAACAGGTACACCAAAAAGGATATCTAGTGTTTGATTATATCTAATGTTGTTACCCCCTACCTTTCTCAACACTAATTTTCAAATCCTTGACAATTAGTGCTAAACATAAATGTGCCGCTACCTTCCCTACTGTCACCTCCCTTCCTGTGAAGCATGAATTTCACATGACTTGTGAATTTAGGGATGGCACCCCATCTTCTTGCTCGCTAATCTCTCGTTTGCCAAAGTTGACGGCATTTTTTCCATATCTTTACTAACACTAAATTCAAACATGTAACTTCCACATATAACCATAGCTGATATATGGTGTTTTGGCTCGGGGGGGGGGGGGGGGCAGTGTGTTAAAAAGTTAAGGATATAGGTGCGAACAACCACTATTTTATAGGGGGGTATTACTTTCAATTCTCTTCTTTTTTCACATGCTATCATTATGTAAATTTCTACTTTGGGTTAATAGAAAAATGGCTTGCATTACTTATAATTCCAAATTACCTATTATTCCATACCCTATAGTACTTTAAAGATGTCCAGTGCCATTTTTGATACCCTATATTACTCTTAAGCCCAATTATAAATTTTTGCTCCCATGTTTTTAAAATACCCTATCATTTGTTCGCACGTATATTGCTACTCCAACCAATGACTACCCCCCCCGAGTGTTTTGGTTTACATTTAATGTTACTTACTTTCATAAGGTTATTGACATTTAGTGTATGCGTTCATATTTAGTGTATCAAACACTAAAAGCCTATCCCTCTTCCTTCCTTCCTTCCTTCCTTCCTTCCAGTAGTGCGCCCACACGCCTTCTTTCCAGCTTGTCAACGAGCTTGCTTTGTTCTTCTCATTAATGATGTGGTTCCGAACTTCCAGCATCATCTGGTTCAGTCAATGCTTAGAGGCACTTCCTCTCATCCAGTTGTTCAGTCCTTCCTCCTCCTTTAATATTATTTTGCACAGTGGTCTTATTACGTGTCTTGATTACACCACCATCACTTCGACCTCCCCTTCTGCCGTACTTATTGTGCATATTGGTAATTCTAAACTCCGTAGTATCACATCTGTGGCAACCAAAGTGCATGTGATATTACGGAGTTTTATAGTGTTAACATGGACGCGTGATACTATAGAATTAGTGTAGCATGTGACACTATGGAATAACACAAAGTGCAACATTTTAATGGTGTGGTGTGGTCCACTCCACGTGGTCTTCCTGGGTGATGTGGCATATGCATGCACCAACATTCAACAAGTGGCATAAGAGGAAGAAGAAGAATAAGAATAAGAAGGTGGCACTCCACATATTGTCACATGGTGCAATGCGAGGGTGTGGGTTGACTTCTTTGGTAGTTTGCATTAATGACAAATTTTGTGATATAAGGGAGAGAAATGTGACAATAAGGAGTGAGATTTGAACTACGAACATCCGTTCCCTAGGTTTCAGGATATTAGAGAGTGAGTGACATTATGGAGGTTAATATTATGGAGTTTAGGGTGTATTATGGTAGCCATCTTGGTTTCTACTGTGGGGACGTCCCCCAATTAAAGCGCTTCCCAAAAAATACCAATAGGTCCGTGATTATGTTGTCATAACATTATTAAGCAGTGTGTGTTCGGTCATGTGGTCCCCGAGAAGATAACCATGGGATGATGCCACAACTAGTGCACATTCAATTTGAATGTTCACTACCTGCGGCATCCCATGATTATATTCTTGGGGTCCACGTGAACGTATGCACACTGCTCAATAATGTTATGGTGGTGTTTTTGCTACAATAGGCCGTTTTCTCAAGCCCTTGTTTGGGACGAAGGGGTTGAATCGTTTGCCTCCTCCTGAGCTATTCCGAACCCCAATGTTATCTTCCTCTTCCCCTTATGATAGGGCCTACCTCCTTCCACTCTTCATCAATTGGTGGTGGACATGGAAAGGGACACTGTTCCCTTGAACACTTTCTCCTCAATAGGCCATGAGGGTGGACTCTTCACACTGTGTACGAACTAATGTGCGTGTAAGAAGGGGTATTATTTGAGGCATTAGCGTATATAATATTCATAAGAGAGAGGTATTATTTTTCTCTCGTGTGTACACCTAAAAAGGTTACTAATTTTTTTGAAGTAAAGGTAGATGTACAACAAGGGGGCCCTAAGGTTTAGAGAATTTTTTGACAATGGATGTGTTGGTTTTATCCAATCCATGTTTTCATCCAATGTTGTCGTATGATCATAGTCCTCAATGACTATCATGTATGTTCTTATTAGGGTTTGCATTTGGGTTCTAGGTTTTTACAAACTAAAGGTTCTTGGAGTGCTCGATCATGAGCTTCCTTGAGTTTTTCTCTCTAGATTGTGGCTAAGTGATTATGCTCTTGTCTTTCCTTGTTTGATACAATTGTTGAGTTACATGCTATGGATGGAAATAATATTTTCATTGAAAAGTGGAAGTGGATTTTATGTGTAATAAAGGCCTTTTTAATTCATGATGAATATCTTGTATATGTAGTGGAGGCATTTACCACATTACATCTAAAAAGCTTAGTATAAACACACGAGTCCATTTTTTTGGCATGATGTTAGTATGTACACATAGTTGAAGTGTTGATCCTCATCTTGAAAAGCATCCAAATGGGGTTTCCAGGATGAGAAACTTACCTCTTGGGTGCAAATATGGTGGTTGGAGTATTTGAGGGTTTGAAGCTTACCTGTTTACTTGGCGAAGATGACCTCGAAGAAGCCTTTGACCTCTTGAAAGGATTGGTGTAATGAATCCCTTGCCCAATTGTTGATCACCATGTGCTTGAGAGAATTTTGCCTTGAATTCTTCCTAGTAGTGCGACTTTGCTCATTTCCTCGCAATCCCTTTGCATTTCCTTGAACATGGCTGTTAGGTTAAATGCTTCCATGATAGTTTCTTTGCTTGCCATTGTGTGGCCTCAGTCCCAAGAGCTTCCAACATGCTGAGCTTCTTGGTTGGGAGTCAATGTTGGGGCTTCGTGGTTCTGCTCTTATACCTGCAAAGTTGTTGTAGTTGAGCTGATGTTGTAACAAGGCACGATCTTCAAGCTTCATGATAGAGGTACATATTCAAGTCCAAAAGAAAACCATTATAGGTCATCTATGACTTTCACTTCAAGAATTCAAAAGCTATTTGGTCGACCCAAAGAAATTTGTGTCAAAATTACAGTTAAAATGGTAGTTTATTTGTGTCTCGGGAAATCTTGTTGCCGTAACTCAAACCTGGGTCGCTCGGGTGAGAGTGGAGTTATCCTAGCCACTATAACAGAGGAGGTGTGCATTTTTTAAAACATTTCATACCTTTTCATAAGAATATTTCTTGCCAAACAAAATTTACATGTTATCTTGAACCCTACACCTTTATACCGGTATGTAATCAAAGACTATCGTTGAACCATTTTCTCTGCATCACATAAATGATATGACGCATAATCTTCAAAATCAATTCTCCCCCTGGGATTGGTTTTATAGTTTTGAAAATGCTTAACATGAAATCAAAGTGGATTCATATATGTTATCCTCCTTCATGTTGAGATTCATATATGCTATGGTGTTTGGAATATTAAGCATTAACACAAAGTATATATTGCAATGTATTAAGAGTTATTAAATCCTACATATTATAGATTGAGACTTTCCACCCGGGGACTCCCCATTGGAGACAATGCTTGGGTTATTCTTTGTCACTTCACATACATGTGTAGACCCATCCTTGTTCGCCACCTCAATAACCTCTGCCCATAATGCCAATTAATCAATCTTCACAATATTCCCCTCCTCCCTGTCATTGAGAGGTACCCAAATTTCCTTCAACAATATAATACAGAAACATCTTGAATGTTGCACTTGGAATATCTCTCTCAACACACTCACATATCCAAGACCAATTTCAAAGATGTGCAAATGACCACAAACATTGAGCAAGATGCAAGCTATCCTGCAATTATATGAAACAGGCCTTGATGTTCCATATCTACTATAACTACCCTATAATGTGCTGCATAAGCATTTGGGTCCTTTGTACGGAGTTCTTGTTCGGGATCCACAAAAACACCCAACAACCTTTTTCTTGTTTGCAACAAGATCGACAAGATTATCCGGCAATACTGACAATACTATGATTGAAGTGCATTTTGTAGTCATTTGCAGAAAACCCGTTCAGGCTTTGTAATTTCTCTTTGAATTACTTCCTAGTCTTGTACATACACGTACTGAGCAATATCATGGGAGCCGTGAGTTGGATTGGTGGACTGCAACTGAAATATTATGTTTTGTGCAGCTCATTACCAGTGACCACCCTTGCTTTGGAGTCTCGGGCTTTTACGTTCTGAGCTTGTGAGAAGCAATCTTTACCAGTATGCTTGAACATTTACAATTTTTTTGGTGTTACTTTTTTCATATCGGAATGATCATGTGTCACGATATCAAAGAAATGAAAGGATTTGGATTCTGCTGTGGATGCTGTTCATAGGTTGATAAGAATTCCATTCCTTGTGCAGGTTAAAGCCAGCAAGGTTGGAGATTGGAGTAATGTGTCCAACTCTTATCTCTCTCTGGAAGGTGAGAATTTTGCAATCCTTTTTGATGCAGTGTGTTCCGGCCTGCCCTCGTTTGCAACGTATCGAATGCGTTTTACATTATGTTAGCCTTTGTGACATCATGTTTTGCTCAAAATGTACAAGGCACTTGGCACCATATATTTACAAATGTGTCATCAGTTATTAAATGATTATTGATACTGTGATAACATGAAGTTTTCAGAACTCGGTTGTTGATATTTATGTGTCTCTTGATATTTTTATGCTTCTGTAATATTGAAGCACATTTTGCGATATTTATATGGTTAGTATGGTGCGAAATGATGAGAATTTATATAGGTGGCAAGAGTGTATTCTCAAGCGTTGGAAACATTCAGCGGAGCTAAATTCACAATTTACAAGGGCCAAGGGGTCATTCCTTACAATCCAGCAGCAGATGCCGGGCACAATACTTACCAAGCCAATTAAATTCCTAAACTTGCCTGCGCATCATCAACCTTGGATGGAGTAGTAATTTAGACCTCATAACTCAAGACCTTGCTTGTATGAATTCATTCCACTCTCGCAAGGGCACTGATAGTGGCGGATTCTGGTTGGTGACGTTTCACGTCAACTCACCAGGATACCTCAATTTGATTCATCAAGACTTGCTGGCATTTGTTGAGCTGTACATAGGATCAACATCAGTCTTCAACGACTTATGCATCTCACCTTTCATATACAGTTCCACGCGTTTATATCTGTATTTCTGTACAAGGTGTCTGCAAGGGCAGTAACCTCTGGTCCATTGGCTGGCTCAGCCATCCTGATTCGGGTGGGTTCGCACACAAGTAGAGACAATGCCCATGCAAGCGCTCGGCCGCCGTCATCTTGCTGTCTCTCTCTCTCTCCACATCTGATCCTTCAAATGATGCAAAAGATGATGATGTTGTCGATGAAATACTCACTGCTGAGATTGTGGTGCCCTTCTGCTCCCCAGTGAGGCTCTATTATTCCATTCCCTGGCTGCCAGTTGCAGGAGATGTAGAAACTCTACCTGTAGGTAAATAGGCAAATAGGAACATCAGTCTGGAAGACCTATTTCACCTTCATCCTAAACCCTGAACCTACTATTCCGCGCATATGCATGTACTTCTGTACATGGTGTCCTTTTGGACTAGATAACCACCTACTCAAGCTGGTTATCAATCATGACTAATCAGCTCATGGACAAAATCTGGGAATTACAGCTGACATCAATGCCTCCATGGCTGAGAAATGGGGACGAGTTTTGATGACCATTCTTCTCTTGGATGAGAGATCGGGTATGATGCAGTAGCGCTGACCATCTCAAATCTCTCTGCCATTTCATGTCCTCATTGGACACAAACACTTTGATTATAAACTGTAACAAGTTATTCTCGAGACATGGTCATCGCTACAACCGATTCCGTATACGTGTCACACTGTTATGGGTTGTAGCAGAATTCTTCGTGCTATTAAGTTGTTGCTCCCGCTACTCAGTAGGTAGCACAACGACGCCTTGCTACAATATCTAGTCCGCAACCCCCTGATCCATTGGCTGGCTCAGCAAAGTCGCCTCGGTTCCAATATGAGTAGACACATTGTCCAGCCGGGACGGCAGTGTCTCTCATTCATGGCAAACCGCCGCTGGTGTCCTCTCTCTGATCTGTGAAAGGATGCAAAAGATGAGGTTATGAGTTGATGAGCTACTTACTGCTGAATTTTTGGTGCCCTTCTCCTCCAGCCTGTCAGGCCTCTATTGATTTCCACTTCCTTGGCAACCAGCCGTAGCAGATGCAGAAACTCAAGCTGTGGGTAAAGCTGTGTGATGCTTTCTGGATGCAACGGGTGGGGGCCATTGGCCATGGCGGCTGATGCAGTGCCATTCACCTTCATCTGCTGCTTGTTGTTATGGACATCCTCGAGGGAATTAACTGTGGCCGCGGTCTCGGGATTGGCTGGGTCCACCAAACATTCCACCACATCGTCTGCCTTACATTCGCGTCTGTACACCAGCGTGACCTCAGCCAACTCATGTGTATCCACAATCTCCCGCGGCACACCCTGTTTAAGCAACACAACAATTGTTATTTCACACACCATGGCCAGCATCATCAGGTGCACACCAATGTTGTCGTATCTATACACAACATGAATTGTGGTATCAAAATTGCAATACCAGCCAAATGTTGTGATGAATGCATGGTATCACAAAATACGAAAGAATTTTTGTCCACCCGAGTTGTTATTTGGGTCGACACCACCCAAATACCAGGTCAATGCTAGGTTCACTCTACGTAGGTTATTAGGTATAAATGGTCTTTCATGGTAGACAACCCGAATGGCATCAAAATCACAAATTCCCTCAACTACAGATACACTACTGTATCCGGAAAATTAAGATCCTCATTATTTATACCCGAGTGGTACCAAAACAATTGTGATACCAGTCCAACATTGGTGCGCACAAATCAACTGACAAGCTTTCTGTATTGAACATGTTCTTGGACTTCTCATGCAAATCTATTGCAAAAAATGAATTAGGATTAAGTTGAAGCCAATGTTGGTCTGGTATTGTCTTTTTTTATACCATTCGGGTCTATAATATCATACAAGAACCTTCATACCTAGGCAAAATGGCCCTAGTATCAACATGATTTAGAATGGTATTGACCCAAGTAATATCTAGGGTATACAAAGATTCTCTGACCTTGACATACCCACCAAATGTCAATATTTGACTGGAATACAATTTTCATACCCGCAGGTAGGTGCTTTGATTATCATTGTTGATGCGATTATTGATATTCATGCATTCACCTAAATACCAGACTGACATTGGATGAAACTAGTCATAAGTTTCCTACAAACTTTGCATTGTGCTTAGGGTTTAGGGTTTAGAGTTTAGCGTTTGATTGGCTTAGACAACGAAAGTTAGCACATGAACTAAATGTGCAAGCATCTGATCGATACAGGCAAGTCATCAGCATGCCATGAGAGACGAAACATAATCGGTGAAGAGAAGAGTGCGCTTATGAATCACAGAAATCACCTCAAGCATCCACCCGATGTAGGTCACATTGTTGACATGGTGGTTCATGTCCAGATCATTCCTCCGTGGCTGCGGGAAAGAAAGAAACAGGAAACAAAAGCAATCCGCTATCAGCTGAGTTTCTTTGACTTCCCTCCATCGGCGTTTCCAAGTGTGAAAAGCTTAAGCACTAGACACTAATCACCACGCCTCACCGAGTTACATAACTAAATCATGATGTCCAAAATGTCATGTCATACCAACAAAAACCCTAGAAAATACTAAAAACAACCTTCGACACAAAATCCCCACACCCATATCTCGAACCCCATCACTATTCACTACAACATAGAAACTCCCACCACAAAACCTAAACACCTCACATTCACCTAGCAGCTAAAGATTACATATGCAAAGTCAGCAAAGCCCAAGCTTCCTTGAAGTAAAATCTATAGCAGGACGAATTGCGGAGCTTTGTGAAATTCATATGGATCTAGCCCTAGTATCAAAATGTAATTAGGTCTGCAGTCGAAGTGAGCGCACCATAAGATTGGACCGAATGTACGCCGGAGGAGTATCCAGTTGCGGGATCTTTTTGACGCTGTCGTTCTCTTCAGGAAAAGCCCACCTGCAACAGTTCATTACCTCCCACATCAGCATAATGAGAAACACCGAATGCAACTAACTTCAGTGCTCGGAATGGAATTCATCACCAAGAGATAACACTAAATGACATGTAGGAAGAATTATCATCAAGTGTACCTCGATCCCTTGGGTACGAATGGCATATACTCAGCCTTGATGTCATCAGTGATCCTGACAAGGCGCCTGGTGTTCATGTTCATCATCACCCAGGAGCTGCGAATCAGGAACATGATCAAGTGAGTCAGAAATCAAACCCCTAGTGTTAGGTCGAAGGTAGGGGGTCTGGATGATGTTGAACCCTGGTTTGGAGAAATTTCTCCTACTTAGTTCTTAAAGCTCATAACATTCTTAAGCAGCTCACTAGCTTACCATTTGCATAAAATTCCTTACTTTACCATGTCTAATAATGTTGAAAGTCGACATTTGAGAGTGTAAACCTTTTCTAATTCAGTCACAACTGGTATCAATGGAGTCATCTGAATGGCCTCTTTCCTTGAAGCATTTGCTTTGACTCTTCGAGAAAGAACACCAAATCATCGATTCGGTACAAGCGTTGAACGTGGTTCAAAATCATCTGTTCTAAAGACGAGAGTTGCTTTGTCCCCAGAATGCACAGACTAGAATATACATTACCAATGACGATCAATCTCTCTGAACCTCAACCAAACAGTTGTTGTCACACTACCTTGTTGCCCTCGCTATGACACGGCGGGATGGGCTGTCCTCTCGGATGATCCAGTCTCGCCGAATTTCAACTTTGCCCTCGTTTTGGAACCATGTTTCAATCTCCACGGAGTCACCCCTGTCAAGATCGGCACCATCGATTCCAGACATTTCAAATCTCAAAACTATTTGATCTTCACCGCATCAAACTAGGCCTGAGGAGTGATAACAACAGCTTGAAAGGCGGCGCCGAGTCTCAAATAACATAATCATGCAGGTCGAGGATAACATGACTCCTCCTATATTTCTGAGAAATACGACGAGCGTAAGACCTTTTGTAATTCCAACGTACTCGCCATCAGGTCCTTCAAAATTCAAAAAAATTACCCTCGTAATTTCTTCGAATTATCTCAAGGACGAGACTATACTATGAGTATGCAGTATTTTGTAACTACTCATCGTAGATACTAGGTCCCAACCATCGTAACCTCCTTCAACTTTCAAAAACAAATTATTTCATCTCGGGTGAGTTCTTCGATGTTTCTGACGGACAAGTCCTTTTTTTTAAGTCGATGTAAATTAGTAATTTCACTCTGAGAGGGAAAAGTACTTTTGAGCGTTCGAGTTTATAATTTCGGCACATATTCCAAGAAAGATAGGTGTAGAAATTGCTGTGACATTGCTTACCAGACAGGGTACTTGTCGACCTTGATTTTCATGCGCGTAGTCACCCAAATGAACCCGCGCTCCCGCATGAGTGGCGTCGTTGCAAAGCCGTCGGTGGAGAACCCAACGCTCTGCGCGTGGTTGCAAGCAACTTCCTGCAACAGAGAAATGATGAAAAGTTAAAACCAAACGCACACTTCACTTTTGAGGCATTCGTTGTCAAGTCACTATTGATCAAACTTGGCACTTTAAAAATACACGGCAGTCTAGAGGAAGAGTGCACAGGGCGCAGTTTGAAACCAAAACATTTCTGATGCCGGGGTTATCTGTATTGGTTACAGTAAGCTCTTGCACGATGTGCATGACGGGAGGAGAGGGGCTCCGATCGACACCATAGCTAAAGAGGGACAACCTATCTCTCCGGTTTCGAAATTTCGTAGCTCATAAGACATATGGAAAGTATGAGTCGAAGAGAAGGGGCCTAACAAAACGGTAGAAAATTCAGATAACAGCAATGCAAGGTTGTGTGTGACCGTCAGAGGGAATTCCTTCATTCAACTTTCCGTCCCTGGATATCGCACAAACACAAGGAGGATACGGAGTGTGGTTTCCTTCAAGACAAAGGGGTCACATTGCCTCCTCAACAAACAGCATATCTAATGCACAAGTGGAATTTGATCCAGAGGAAGTAATTTTCACATTTCCTTCTCCCTCACAGGCAAAGTTACACTCGAACAAATCAACGCATATTTTCAAATGCTAGATTTGCAAATTAGAGAGAGAGACGATGGTGGAATTTTAAAGTACTGAGGTCCCAAACCTGCAAGAGCTTGGCGATGGTTTCCATGGAGTCAGTGCCAGTGGTGCCATTTCTAACCTAATGCAGATGAGAGGAATCGGTGGCCACAGAGGAAGGACTTATCATAGTTTCAACAAGTATTTTTAAAGGTGAAATTTGGTGGTTTTGGAATAGTTTCCAGAGGTAACAAAATATTTCCATGAACGTAACTTTGTGAAATCCCGTAGAGGAGGAGATGGTGGTGGAACATTAGTTAGTGAGGTGCCCGACCTGCAAGAGGTTGGCGATGGTTTCCATGGAGGCAGTGCGAGTTGTCCCCACCTCGTAGCACCGAATTACAAATGTCTCCCGGAAACCCCCATCGTCGGCGAGCTCCATCGGCAGGCCATTACCCAAGTCTGGCTCCGCTAAAAAATCCTTCCGCACCTTCAAAGTTTCTGCCTGCAGCTGGTGACTAGCTTCGTGCAAGGCGCCATTGGCAGACGCTGCAGGCTTCTCCTGAATGGCGGACCCGGAGCTCCCTCCTCCTCCTGCTGCTGCTGCTGCTGCTCGAGTGGTGACACACTTCTTCTTCTGTCCTTGCAAAAAATTCCTTGAATAATGGTTCTCGACTTCCCAGCTCGATTTCGAGGAGCCGCAGAATGATCTTTCTAAGCATCTCTCGCAAAAAGTCCTTTTGGAACAAGTATCAGCAAAAGATGATGAGGATGATGATAGAATGCTGTCTGCAGCAACAGTTGGGACAGTTTGAAACGGAGAAGAGCGCCATGACCCTCCAGAATCTATGGCGACATGGCCCAGTGCTGCTCGACTCATGACCGCAGCCATCACGGTACCCTGGCCTGTTCAAGTTGCGCACAAGGAACTCTGCGGGCAGGCACGCAGGCAGGCAGCAGAGGAAACTCTGAACCAGCTAGTTCAGACCAACCTACAAATTTTCAGTTTTGGAAGATTGATCACAGAACACATAAATATAACCCAGATCTTCGCGGGACTTCGAGAAGAGAGTAATACGCACTATAACAACGTCAGAACTAGGAGTTAATTTCCAGTGAACAATCTTCCTCGCGTGCAAATCATCAACTTGAGGAATGGCGCTGACAGATCCACGTCGAGACAGTACGGCCTGATCTGACATCAACATTGATGTCAAACTTCACATTCGATTGTTGTCTCTGTTCCGAACCCTAGGATTGGCAGCATAAGCATATTGACTACTGAGCTGTCCACCAAACCATTTACTCACGCAGAAGAGACAGCAACAACTACTATTACTACAACTACCAGCTATGCCGGTTTCAATCAACCATCAACAATGTGGCCAGTGGACTTGATTGACTAACAAGTCTCCAACTTCAGGTACTTCACTATGCACTAGACCAGCTAAAACTAAATATGAACTCTTTTCTAACATGGAGCACAGTAAGAGTCACGATAGTACTCGTGCAAAGGACGCGCTGGCCAGAAGCAGGCAGCTCATACAGCGGGAAGCGACCAGAAACAACTCTCTCCAGTGCTAGTTAGTAATCAACTGGAGAAACTTTTCTGACAGATCAACGTCGGGCTTCTACCTGACCTGGCATAAAAAGTGATGTCAAATTTCAAGATTGGTCGTTCTCAATCAATGTATGTACCCGATCTTAGAAGTCGTGGCAGCAAGAGCACATTGACTATCTAAGCTGCCACCAAACCAACTACTACCAGCGAGATGGATGTATATATATACATATATGTGTGTGACAACTTCATCAACCAACAATGTCGCCAGTGGACACTATTGGACATAAGTAACAAGTCGTCTCCAAGCTGCCTCAAGCACTACACCAGGACTATGAAGTCATATCTAGTATGGTAAGACAGAGGCCACCAGAAACGATCGATATTCCTCGAGCGCAAGCAAGGCAACTTGTGAAAAGGTGCTGAAAGATCATCAACAACGTCGAGTGACCGATCTCTACCTGAGGTGACGCCAAAATTGATGTCAAACGTCAAAACTGATCGTTGCCTGTGTACCCTCCAAATTGGCAGCATGAGCAGATGGACATATATTACGCTGTCCACCAAACCATTTACTCAAGCATCAGCAACAGCAAAACTAAAGGTACGCGGGGTGGTATTCGATTACTTTTCTTAACCGGACAATTTGATTGGTGCGTGGTTCGATGAAAATCAAAGACCAAACACCATAAAGACACGTGAGTGCAGAAGTTTAGACTATTACCTATTCCACAACACTCAATAATAGTGAACACAATTGAACGGACAAGGACCTAGATGTATTCAGTTTAAGAGAGCCACCCACAAACAAACAAACATAAACTTCCGATAACCATAACAAAACAAGGAGACGTTCTATTTTCAATCCAATTTTCGCGGATTCTTGGCAATGCAACACACGTTTTGTTTTGTAAAATCTACTGGGTTGAAGCTGGAGACCATGAAAAATGAAGTGACTAACACCCACACACCTTGTAAACCAGCTATGTCGACGTCTTCATCCGCCAACAATCATGTCGCCACTGGACTTATATATAAAAGTACTAAGTCTCCAGGCTCTGAAGGGTGGCGCTTAAGTCCTCATCACCATGTAGTTAGTAGAACTTTTCACATAGCATTAAAGCAAGGAATTGCAGGAGGCGCAGGCCAAAAGGGGCCCAGCTGCTGCTGCTCTTCAGAAGCTTGAGGTCACGTAGAAGATTGTCGTACTGGAGGTTAATTACTACGAAAGCAGCAAGAGGAGTCCTTAAGACATTAGAGAGGCGTCTCTTTATGGGCCCGCTGAGTCTTATTACTCTTCAGATGATTGTTGTCCTCCAAGTGCCCCTGTCATCACCAGGAGCCGAATTCGAGGACTTTCGATGTAACCCAAGCGGAGCCTGCAGGCCGGGCGGGCGATGCCAACGATGCCGCCGCTTCGTCGCCGATGAGTGAGCAGTCCTACGGTATTTGGGCCTCATTTTGTGAGTCACCACACTGAATAATTTGTATCTAGTGGCACTTGCTATTCGGAGTCACACATTGCTCCGTCTTTTTGCTATCGATGTGATTTTTTACCCCGAGCAAAAAGATGTGAATGTTCTATAATGTCCGAACAACCAATTCGACCTATTTCGGTAACAAATGAGATAGACTGTAACTACGCTAAGTATGATGTTTAGTGTCGTATGGTATTTTATGTCACTATGGTAACTTTCTCAATGTCACTTCTTATGAATAAGTGAACAAAATATTGTCGTGGATGATGGGTGAGTTCATCCATTGGCCAAAACCCTACCTTCTGATGTCCAACAACTTTTGATGAAATATTGTCATGGATGATTGGAAAATCACTCGGTAAGTGACCGTAATTGCAACATTGTGGATCTATAATCCCCCAAAATATTTACAAGGATTGACAAATAATGTTGGGTTAGCATTTAGTGTTGGTGACACTATACCGCGGTTTGCAATTAGTAGCTAGTGAGCAAGACGATGAGAATTGGTGACACTAAATATCATAGTTAGTGTAGTTATAGCATTGCGTGATTTCAAATAGTAAGTGACACTGAATACAATACTTAGTGCACTCTGTAGAATTGGCATGTTTTTTATGTACTTGAGTAGTTAGATTACATGCTCCTTTTTGACAAGCCCACCTTCATTTCATGTGATGGGGTTACTTTCTTATTTGCGCCTTTCAATATGATGTCGGACAATATCAAAAACTACAATAAATATGATATTTAGTGTCACTTACTATTTGGATTTACACAACGTTATATGTTTTTATTATATAATTTTTTACCGAGTAAAGTTGTTGATGTTCTATAATGTCCGAACAACTAAGTTAACATTTGTTGGTAAGATATGACATATATAGTATATAGATATAGCATGGCGTAATTCGAAATAATAAGTGACACTAAATAATATATTTAGTGTACCTTTCAAATGATGGATTGAGAAAATCTTAATTTTTCACAGATAATGAAGATGAAATCCTATTTTTTTGAAAATAAATGTAGAGTAGTTGTACTTCTTACAATATTTAGTCCAAACTAAGAACTCTTTGATTCCTCATGTTGAACCATAAACTCACATACTACCCTCCAATTCATATTCTCCAACTCTATCCCGCATAATGGTACTCGCACTGAAGCATCCAAATTTTGCAAGCAAAAGACCCAAGTCAACCTAAGTTTATATCACCCTCACATAGAATACATCAACCTAGAACCAAGTCGTGATTTGCAAAGTGTAATCAAAGCTCCTACAAGTTTGTAGCTCAAAGATTCTATGGAAAAAACCAAGTCAACATGATAAAGAACTTCAAGTTTGACACCATAGTTGCCATGATTGTAGATGATACATACTACTGTGGAGGATGTAAAGTAAGAAGTCTTCTACATACCTAGTAAGAAGGTTTACATGTCATGCACAATGCCAATGCTAAAGCTCAAGCAAAGCCTATACAACAAGTTTTGAGGTCTTTTCTTCTCTACTTATTGCTAGCCTACAAGAATAAATTATGCTTGAAAAAAGCACCTCCTTCCACTCAACAATCTCCAATAAAAACACCAATGATCTCCTGGAATAGTTTGAGAGAGCATGGACGTAGAAAAAATCAACACAAACTCAAATTAGGTTCAATTAGGTGTCACTTACAAGTGCAGAAGTTGACTCGTATCTCCTAACTTCTAAGTCACTATGAAATCGAAACATGGCTTATACATTACAAGGCACAACATTGTTTGCCCATAGTTATGGGATATGATTGATGGGTAATGTTTGAGGGGACCCTTCTTTTGGCGGGCTAATTCTTTTATTTGCCTTTCCATCATTCCATCTGTGGCATTTTTTCATTTCTGCTTTTCTTTCGAAGGGGGTGGAAGCATGGTAAAGTGGACAACTCCTGATCCCTAACTAGTGTTAAATGAAAGTGATTGAAAAATATACTCCAAATTTGAATTTTGTGAAGAAAAAAATCTCAACTTGATAATCATGAAAAAATAATCCAATTTAAAGAACACTTTGCTACTACGTTAGACCTTTGACCAAAAATATTATGGTTTTAGTATACCACAACACTATTTTGGCCCACTTTACCATGCTTGCACCCACAGCCAATATTGATTTCAAACTCTATGTGCCTTTCTTTTTGCTTGTCACGGATTCAAAAAGGAACCTTGATAAGGTAAATGTTGCAGGCAAGGCTTTTGTGGTCAAGAATGGACGCCAAAATGACACATGTTACAACGTTGTGTTGAGATTTATGCATGCGAAACAACCAACTCCCTACTAAAACTCCGGTTGAGTTAAAGGATAACTCTAATGTCCGGGAATTTTTTTGGGCATAATCGGTCAAAATCCTAGTGTTTCCAAGTCCAACCAGGTATATGATGTGATCTTTCAGTATTTTTAACTAATTTGAGGTATATTTTGCTAATTTTCCTGAAGTGTTGAACTTCAACTGTTTATTTCTCAAACTCAACCAGTTCATCTGTAACTAGTGGTCAGTTCTCCCCATTCATTGCAGGGAGTTTCCAAATTGGATACTTTAAGGTCTGCACCCACTTCAATGTGTGTGTTATTGTGTGTTTGTTCGATAGTGGACCCCTGAGAGGGAAACATAAACAGCATAAATGTTTTATCAACAAAACACATGGCGGAAGGTTGGGAGAAGCCTTGGAGGCACATTACATGTTATCTCGAAAACTAGCTTATTTGGCATCGAAAATATTCACAAACAATCCCAACAAAAACAACCACCAAGAAAACCCTAAAAATAGAACTTGGAATTTAGTACCACATTGTCAGAATTTTATTTTAATTGACTAATAAAATCCACATGGAGGCAAGAGATTCTTTAAGTCTTGTATCTCGCCTCTGGCCAATTATATTGTTAATTTCATATCCACTTGTTCTACCGTTTTCTTGTTATGAAAGACTACAATTGTAGTTGTCCACTTTGCTCATGCCAATTCATGGTTATTCACTTTACCAAACCTTTCTTGGATTTTGTGCACCTTCTTCTCAAATACGGGTCAAGGATTGAAGCTACTCATTTATCACCCGAAATATTTAAAATAAATAATCAAGAACTACCAAAATAACTATAGTTAACTAGATTTCTTTCAATGCATTTTAGGGAGCACTTATATATAAACTATAGTTAACATCCACAATAAATAAAGTGGACCAAAAATAACAAGAACAAGTAACGTCCGAGTGTGAACACAAAGTGGTTAGGAAATTTGCTCTTGAAACGAAGAAGTTGATACATAGTCTCTGTCCTACAGACAGAGCCAATAAAGAACAGAGCCTCACGGTTCTACCGTTTTCTTGTTAAGAAAAAAATGAAGGTATGCAAGGAGCGATGATATAACCAAGGAATGTAGAACTCAAGTTACTCTACTAGTTATCAAAGATCTTAACTAACCTATCACCTCCACCCTCAAAAATAACATAAGTTAAACAACCACATGAAAAATAACACTTCAACTCTACTATCCATAGCATTTCATCTCTAGTACTAAGAGTTCACATGTACTCCATAAGAATATCGGACGCAAAGAATGACTTACCCCTCTTGATTCTCCCCCTTGATTGGTGACAACAAGTTGAACTCTAAATACTATGGTACGCCCCCAACTAATGACCCAAAATTGGACAACGGGGATCATATTATTGAATGATTAAATGACAAGGCTATGTAGTGAAGGATGGACAACATAATCACATGTGAGACGATGAGATTGGACTATTTCCACAAATTATAGATATCATTCAAGGTTCAATAGTAAAGGTATGCAAGGGTCCTAAAGTACTTTTCTACAATCTACACACACTTCTCCTAGGATATAAAATATGAGATTGGTGAAGGAACATGATTAGCAAACTCAAGTCATGGTCATACTAGCTCATATCAATATCTTAGTCGTTATCAAAGTGAAGATCATCATTCTTTCCAACAAAAAAATCCCATAATTTAGGGGTAATATATTCTCCCCCTCTTTGACCCAATTATGTTGACTAGTAAACCTTGAATGACTTAATGTTCACCATTACAACATATCCTCCAATCTCTTTTAAAGAGATGTCTTTTGGATGTTCATTCTTATATCCACACAAACAAACAAATATAGATGTCCAATCAAGATAAGTAACCAAAAACACGATATTCAATATTTTGAGAGAGTGGGATCCTCTCAAAATAATATTGGCCATTTGGACACCTAAAAGTCATGTTAGGTTGATGAATACTAGATAATACTTCAAACGTGTAGTTTCCATTAAAATGAGAGTATGTTAAGCTGGGAAATCGACTCATTTAGGTTGAATCGACCTAAATGAGTACAATGTTTTGTCAATTTAGGTTGAGTCGACCTAAATGAGTACAATGTTTTGTCAATTTAGGTTGAGTCGACCTAAATGAGTACAATATTTTGTCAATTTAGGTTGAGTCGACCTAAATGAGAACATTATGTTGTCAATTTAAGTTGAGTCGACCTAAATGAGAACAATATTTTGTCAATTTAGGTTGAGTCGACCTAAATGAGGACATTATGTTGTCAATTTAGGTTGAGTTGACCTAAATGAGGACATTATGTTGTCAATTTAGGTTGAGTTGACCTAAATGAGGACAATTATGTTAGTCAATTTAGGTTGAATCGACCTAAATGAGGACATTATGTTGTCAATTTAGGTTCAGTCGACCTAAATGAGGATAATTATGTTAGTCAATTTAGGTTGAGTCGACCTAAATGAGAACATTATGTTGTCAATTTAGGTTGAGTCGATCTAAATGAGGACAATTATGTTAGTCAATTTAGGTTGAGTCGACCTAAATGAGGACAATATGTTGTCAATTTAGGTTGAGTCGACCTAAATGAGTCGATTTCCCAGCTTAACATACTCTCATTTTAATGGAAACTACAGCGGAATTTACGGCGGAAAATCAAATGTTATTTTTTTACTTGTACTCTACAACTTTCCAGTGGTTTTCATTTCATTCTTGGATTAATAGTTTGCTTTATGTACTCTCAATTCACTGGAAAACTCTCAATTTAATGAATATTGTGTTCAAATACAACCTAATTAATTACATTAGAACAAATGGGATGAAGTATGTGTCAATCACTTCAAGAAAAAGAGAATTTCAATCACTTTTGATCTCTTAGAACTAAATTACATAGTGAAACTAGTTTGAAAACTTGAAATGACGATCTTCACGATACATGATTGCTACATGAACAAGATAATTCCCACACTGATCCAACAGCCAAAAATGTTTGTTTACTTGGCACTTGGAACTATGAACGGGGAGATCCGACTGCTAGTTACATATTTGCTGAATGAGCTTGAGAAGTAACCGGTTCACATTCGAGACTGTAATAAGCCATTGTTTCGATCATTTTAGAGCAATTTATGGAACATACTTTGAACTGATAAAGAAGATCCGAAAGAAATCAACATGTAGTCGGTTGAACTTGGGAACATGAAGATCTTGACCAACTTTACCCAATATCTCCCCATCCACTGACTTGGAACAAGTTAAAGTGAACTTCAGTCCGTGCTAGCAGTATACTTGTGCCTGCGGCTGCGGCAGAGGCGAGGAGGAGTCACCTGCTGACAGGAATAATCAATGGGAGAATGTCGTGGCCTGATGATTCCACGGAGGAGAGAGAGAACTCTTAATAGTCAGGCATTGCAACATCAGATCGTCAGGCATTGCAACATCAAAGTGTCAATGGTGCATTCATGCCAGAAAGTTTGCCGTGTCGATGCAACTGTCAGTGTACGCGGAGATTTTTGGGCACACATCATCATCAAGATCCTAGTGCATGTTTCCAAATCCACCTGCTTACATGTTGACATCTTTAGGTTGTTCTTTATCAATTCGAGGTATATTCCTCTTAAACGATCAATCATTTCCTGGAGTCTTGAACTTCAACCAGTTATTTCTCAAACTCCTCTGCAATTAGCGGTTGGTTCTCCCTGATCATTGAATTCCAACATTTGTTGCTATCATGTGACTACTCCAAGGGCGCTGTCCTAATGCATCTGGACCTTTGTCTGGTATCTAGGACAATGGTAGATGGTACCAATATTGAGAAGTAGTACATCTGTCATTCTTTCAGAACAATGGTGGTCACAAATTGTAGGCCCTATGCAATTGAATATCTCATTTGCTACAAGCATACGAGTTTCAAACAAATGTCATGTGTCACTAAAACTAACGTCATTGGAAAATCTGCAAATCTATCACATTGATAGATGTTTTGCATTGTTCTTTCATCGACATAGGACAATTGCCCTGGGACTCGTATGATGGTTGTGACTATTTGATGTTCTCTTCCCCTCATCAACCATGCCAAAAAGTCCCACATGCCATTTCATTGGATTCACTAGACTATTTAATTATGATGTTTTGTTGTAAGTAACTAGAATGTTTCATATTTGGATCTAGATACCATGCATTGTTTTTCGAGCATATGAGTTCTAGGCAATCGTTCTATGTCAATGAAAGAACAATGCAAAAGACGAAAAGAGATAATATTGGAATGTCGAGTATTTGGATCTAGAATCTAGATACCATGTATTGTCTGTCCCATTTTTGTTGGGTGGATGATTTCAATGATTCTATAGGACATAACTTATAAATGACATTGATGCATCAATGATGACCATTTGTCTTGATGGATGTGTTCCTAGTATTGCCTAGTATTAAAAGTTGGTATATTTTGCACCCTAACATTATGTAATGAGATATTGTCATGGATGAAAAAATTACTTGGTAAGTGACAGTGATTGCAACACTGTAAATCTATGATCCGCAAAAAAACATTTACAAGAAATTATGCATGGCAAATAATGTTGGGTTAACATTTAGTGTTGGTGACACTACACCAGGGTTTACAATTAATATTGCGCAGGATAATTGAAATTGGTGGCACTAAATATCATATTTAGATATTTAGTGTACACCTTTTATGGTCTTTAGTGTCACCTAACTAATAGTGTCACTTACCCTATTATGAGGCCTATCTTAGGTATGATACTCATCATTTGCATGTTCAATAAAATCTTCATGTCGCACAAATCTATCATCTCAAACACCCCCAATCTGCTACGCTAAATGTTATAATGTAAATAATTTTGCACTTCAAGGACATTACTAAACTTGACAAATAGTGTCATGTTGACATCTTACAAACATGACACTACTAGATCTCTAAGCATCTAGTTCAGGCCTTCGCAAATAGTGTACGTGACATTAAATACCATAAACGGTGTACAATACTTATTAAGCCCTACCTAAAAGTTTTTCTTTTTTAGGGTTTTTTTCTACAAGCAGTCTTGCATAGCTTAGGGATTACCTTTTATTGTAAGCGTAAGTAAGAATGTTTGGATCTACCTTACTATATATCCGTTCTTTTTTGTTGGGTGGAATCTAGATGAATTGAATAATTCCACAGGCGAGCAATTTATGTTGACATCAAAACACCACCAGTCAACGTCTGTAGTGTCCTCTGTAGACAAATTGCGTGATATAAGGGAGAGAAATGTGACAATAAGGAGTGAGATTTGAACTACGAACATCCGTTCCCTAGGGTTTGAGGATATTAGAAAGTGTGTGACATTATGGAGGTTGATATTACGGAGTTTAGGGTGTATTGCCAAACAAAATAAAAGGTGTCAATGCAATTCCAACATTTTCTGCTATTCTGTGACCACCCCATGGGCCCTGACGTGCATCATCACCTCTGTATCAATATCTACATAATTGGTAGACTTTACCACTGGTGCAAAGCTGCACATCTACAATAGCTCTAGATATTCAAACAAGAGGTGATAAACTTTAGCCCCATGTGCACCAAAATCAATTCAGTTCAATTCAACCACCCACAGAATTTTCCCTTGTGCATAAGTATCTATCACTCTCTGGGCCACTAGCCCTGCCAAAAAGTACTACATTTTCCTACTGCAGGCACTATTGTGATTTGCATAGTTTTTGTACTCAGTTTTGTTGCAACACTAGCACCCATGACCTACGTCGCTTGCAAGTGTCACTGCCATGTCCTACGTCACTGCTGAACGTGCAAGGTTTACAACAATTTAGCATACAAGTGACATTGGTTAGAGTGGAGTAATTTCCAATTCCATGAGTCATGTAAATAATGAAATCAGTTGCATATGCAAATCCCTGTTACCAAGACACATTGTCTTTCAACTCCGTGACAATGACTCAAGGCCGACGACACAAACATCATGCTACACGACTAATGCAAATATGTTGTGAATGCTTTTTGTAAATCCACATACCAAAACCATTAATTCCATTGTAATATTCACTCGTTATTACTTGCAAGAACAATACATGTACTCCCATCGTACTGGATATCATACAAAATACAAGTGTGCACAACCGAATTTCATGTACATGTAAAATATTGTATTATAATCTGATGTATATTTTGATGTGCATATGAAAGCTTGACTACAGTGGCGTCATCTGACCATATGACCGTCTGCGCTTCCTAAACCCTTTGCACTTGCATGTCAACATGCTACGAATGCAAATGCACTACCTACATGACATGGTAATCCAACTACCTACAAATCAGCCAATTGTGAGTGTTTAATTTTACCTCCCCCCTCACACTATTCTCTTTCTAGTTCGGCCCACCAAGGATCTTCCTCCGCATCACAATTGTGATCTGTGGCTAAATCACTGTCCCCTAATGACCAACCCCCTTCCCATGCAGCACCATCTGTTTGTGCCCATTGAAGTCTACCAGTTACTCCAACTCCAACAGGAATGACAACATCACCCACTGTAGCTACATTTGCTTCATTTGCTATTGCACTTGCAACATTGCAAATTGCATCTAGACCATCAATACTAGGGTTGGCACCCAAATTCAATTCTTCGTCTCCCAACACGGTTCGGATGCTTCGGCAGTCAAATTGCAACACGACCTTCCAGCCAACCTCTTCCTCATCTTCATGAAAGAAAACTTGTTGAACATGCAGAGGGAACACATATGGTTGTGTCGTTGCATATTGCCTTCTCCGAAAATTAGCCATCCAGAAACCAAATTTGTCTCTTTTAATGGCCACACAACCATTCACATCAGGAGGGACCCATGATCCCCTAAAAACCACCAAAGGCAGGTTTCCATATCTAACCTCCAAAATTTCCTGTAGTATCCCTATGTACAACAAAGTCCCTTCCTAGATATTTTGATCTGCTACACTTGCCCTGGAACCCTGCTCCCATATCATTGCAATGCCACTTATCATAATATATGTAGCAAACCCCCTATTGTATCATCAGTTTTTTCTCTGTAATGACAACCACATGCAAAACATGACTGATATACAATGACGTCCGTGGTAGGAGGGTAGGCTAGCAACATCAACATTTCATCCACATCTACGCCGGCACGAACATCTCTTCCCACTCGCTCTTGCAGCCATTGCGGAAATGGTGGCAAATGTTGCAATTCATGAGGATACGGTATTCCACCTCTGCCAAACCAAACTCCATGCACACTCTCCCGGAAAGCGGCACGTCCTTGCTCAACAATAGACTTTGTGTCTGCATACACCCTGCATCCATATAAAACATGTTTTTCAGGAGGTGCCTAACCAATAGATCATGTACCTACTGCCATTTCCGAATTTATTGAAAATATGCACTCGCTACCAAAATGGATTGCATTGCATATATACACATACTTGTATAATGGAGCAATAGAAGCTGAATTTGTTACCATATGTAGATGTATGGATGCCACCTCTTGTTGCGACAATCTTCGCTTCAATCCCTTCCCTTCACACACCACCCCTGTCATTCGCCGCTCCTCTTCCTCATCCCATATCATGCGTCGAGTGTGGCCGAAATCACGCATATACTCCGTGCAAAGCCCTAGAGCTTCGTCCACCAAATACCCTTCCACCATACAACCCTCTGGCAGAGCTTTATTCCGCACGTGTTTTTTTAGAACTCCAAGATAACGTTCAATCGGGTACATCCATCGGGCAGACAGAGGTCCACAATCAAATAACTCATCTACCAGATGGATAACTAAGTGGGACATTATATCCCAAAATGAGGGGGGGAAGCAAGCTTCTAAAATGCAAAGAGTCTCCACACAATATTGTTTCAACCACAGTTTTTCCCCAGGATTAACCACTTTCGCACAAAGTTTTTTGGAACACAACACAAAGATGAATGATACCCGCTCGAGCAGCTGGATGCAGTAAGTGCCTAACAGCTACAGGCAATATATGTTGACAAAGTACGTGTACATCGTGGAACTTGAGGGATTGCAGTTTCCTCTTCACTACATGTTTTTTTCAAGGCAACAGAATAACCTGTGGGTACCTTTATGTTGGAGATGCAATCCATGAACTTTGTTTTCTCCTCCTCGCTAAACACATAAGGTGCGTGAGGCTTGAACATGCTCCCATTAGGCAAGTCACTTTTGTTTTGCAACCACAACCACGGCCTTACCCTCAACTCCCGCATATCTTCACGCATTGCCGTTGTTCTTTGTTACCATGAATACATTGTCGATGACATTTCTTTCAACATGCGTTACATCTAAAGTGTGGCGGATTAGCAAATGCTGCAAAGCGCCCTTCCCCATTCCCAATAAGTACGCAACGTATTCTATGCATGCCATAGTGCATTACTATAACAGACAACATATGCATGGTGCCAATTCTGGATATGATGATAGGGCCTTTTCCATGTAATACCTCCCAGTACGGGAGGTCAAACAACACCGACCGTCGATTAATGCCATATATGCAAGCGGGGTCAGCACGAGCCAGTCTTCCATCATTTGTTATAAATGTATCCTGGGCTGCCGCCCATACTAGAATATATGTTGCCTTCATTTTCCTTGGGGCCTCCCCATGCTCTGCACAATAATCAAAATCAGCAATAGCTTCCCTAAAAGGATGATTACGAGGCAACCACCGTCTATGTTGTGCATCGTACACATTTTTCCTCAATTCCGCGCTTTGTCGAGCTATAGTATGCAGCCCGCAGTGAGTGCATGCAAGGCAACCTTTTGTGACTACACCAGATATGAGACCAAGCTCAGGGAAATGTGTTATGGTGCACATTAACAAAGCTCTCATCATGAACCACTCTTGTGAAAGTCCCTTCAAACAATCCCGGGTCCACACCCCTATTCTTTGTAATTCAAGCAAGTCGTCCAAAACAAGAGCAAGGTATACATCAAAATTTTCTGATGGAGGTGCCGTAGGACATGATATGATGAGAGTGAGCAATATGAAGAACTTCTTTGTTGCCAACCAAGGGGGCAAGTTCAAAATCATAACAATGACTGGCGACGTTGACCATGTACAAGATCTTTGAGCAAAAGGGTTAATACCGTACCATCTGTGGCTAGCATCAACCTTAAGTTTCTAGGGTCAGCAGCAAAGTCTGGCCATGTAATATTCACATACGCCCACATTGGGGAATCAGTTGCGCACCTCATCAATCCGTCCTTCACGCGCTCATCCTTGTGCCAAGTCAACATCTTTGCGAGATCAAGGCTGCCAAACATCCTCATTAGTCTTGGTATAAGCGGAAAATGACGGGGAACGCAGCGAGGTTTAATTGATCTACCTCATCTGTAATACATGTGCGCCCCACACATGGGACATGACAATTCCTTCCCCAAGGGTCCCCTGAATAGTGCACATTCGTTGGGACATGTGTGGATGATATTATAAGAAAGCCCAAGACTCTTCAAAATGGAAGTGGCCTCCCTCTCAGTCTTTGGGCAATTCTTGGGTTGTGGTAGAATGATTTTGCTAAGTAGACCCAGGAGCTCATCGACAAGGGTATTTGCAGCTCCATGACCCTTTAGACATGTTAGTAGGACAAGGGTTAGCCCTAGAATGGACAGGGTGGAGTCTTGGAACAATGGGACTTTGTCTGCCCCATGCATGGTAGCTGACATGCAATCATTCTCGTCTACCCCTTCAAAACCTTCGACACAAGTAGGAAAATCCCATGGCCATGTTTTTGGTTCATCAATCCCCCATTGACACCTAGAGGGTCTTTGTAACAAGCCCCTTCATTGTCCTCTTCATTCCCCTCTGAAAATTCCACAGGTGCATTCTGGTTATCTTCGTCATCGTCAAGGTCACCAATTTTTTCCCTTGGATTGCCAGACCCTCCATGGTCAAGCTTCTCAATGTTCTCGCCTTCGGGATGCTCTGCCCTTCTGAAAGCATTGACAACCAAGTCATGCATGTCCAAGTCTCTGTCCAATGCAGCTGGAACCGGCAGGTTGTCTAACCTTGGCACTTGAATGTTTCCACCAATTTCTGCGAGACATGACCTAATTATATGTTCTTCCGCAACCCACTCCTCATCGTCAGAATCCTCACACGGTGCCTATCATGAATGACAATTTCCATGTGAATCCATTATGACATTTTGTGATTTGAATCATTCATTATACAAAAGAGGCAAGGCACATGAATTGAAGTAATGCAACAAACTAATAATGCACCCAAAAAAAATGCCATTGCCTCACCGCCAAATTCACCCGAAGCCTCTCGTGACGGCCATGTTTTCTAAGGTGCCCATTCACCGATTTCCTTTTCAGGTAGGTAGACCTCCCGCAAATTTGACATGGGCACCAAACATGGCCGATGTCATTCCAAGTAGCCTTTGCCTCCTCCCTTAACCACATATAGAGCACACAATAGATGCCTACATCGGGAGTGTGATGTGCAGGTTAGAATGATCCAAGAAACAAGGGGGGCCCAATCATCACTTTGAAAACAAATCCCTCTAGACAAGTGTGTAATTAAAATCGAAGTGGCACAAAGTCATAAAGTCTTTGTGCTCACGTTATCTGAGATATAGCATAAGGGATTTCAACGACCAGGATAAGTTGATGGTAAAGTTGATCTGGGATACTATGACCTTTCAGATTTTCAAATACAAGCCATACGGCTTGGCTGAAGATGTTGTAAAGGTTACATGATGTCTCATATGAACACCTCCAGGTGTAGATATCGCAAGTTCTGGTTTTCTAATGGATGTAATGAGAATCAACCCCTTGGAAATGTGAGTCCCTCGGATTGGAGGGAATGTCACAAATTCTGGTCAAGTGAGGAGGAGAAGCAATTATCTAAGCACATGTAATACGTCCGATCTTATGTGGGATCTCAGACGGTGACTTGCACCACCCTGCCTTTCATACATACCTATTTACATGAGTATTTAGTGGTGTGATTTTTGGTGAATTTTGTATAGGAATTGTCGACCATGATTATAGTTTTCTTGACGTAAGACAAGGGGCATGGTTCATGTCATGTCATGCCATTAATTTGGGTGAGGATCTGCTTGTACCCGCACCCGATTTCCAACGATTAATTGGCCATGGCCGTGGCCGTGGCAAACCGCTTTCACAAGTGGGCATATCTCCAATCTTCTACGTCCATGTGATATGGGTTGTTGTTGTGTATGCAATATTTATAGCACATAAAGTGATTCAATAATTAATGTTTGAAAATTGGGGTTGTGTGGGATGTTGTGTGTTCAGGAGAATTTTTCCATGGAAGATTATCATGGCGACTGGAGCAACGAGCAATTAGGGAGGAGGCCGGTGAGTTTCATTTACATGTAGCTCCAATGTTGAATGTCATGGTAGCCCTGTAATTGAAATTTATGTGTGCCATTGTGAGATATGAATGATTGTGGTATGTCACAGGGTTTAACAGCTTACCTTAAGGGAATTACGTGGGGTACTCAGAGTATGTGGCTTGGAGATCCGAAATGAATGGTAGCATGTCTAAGTTGTGGCATTCATATAAGAATTTACATGCCACATTGGAGAACCTGGAAAGGTTGGTCCACGGCCATGACGAGAGCCCGCCCAAAATTCGCATGGTATGTCCACGGCACAGCAGGTCACCCGATATTGAATCTCAGAATACAAAAACATCAGAGTACTTGGCAATGTGATGCGTGTGAGTGTGTGGTTTGAATTCTTTGATTGTTCATTTTGATGTCAAAACTTATGATATATGAAAGGGAAACGTGATAACAAGGAGTGACATTTAAACTGAGAACAACATCCGTTCCCTCGGGTTTCAGAGAAGGAGTGGCATTAAGGAGGTTGATATTACGGAGTGTAGAGTGTACCATAAATCTGTTCCATTTTTTGTTGGGTGGATGAATTTAATGTCCCGTTTATGACTCTACAAGTCCAGTGCGCATGAATGGGACTGGAAGCTATGTTCGATGTTTGACTCCTTGATTACTTTATTCACGTGTCTAGGCTGTACAGCTTTTGAACAACTCGTAGCCCGTGTTCATTTGGGTGTCTTTACACAACTGGGAGAAGCAAGATTGTGTTCACACAGCCACAGGCGGGCTGCTGATTTGGTACCTACCTATGAGGTGGCGTTATATGGAGCACTTCCAACTCCACAGAAGTTTCTAGCCATTAAATCTGCCCGGGAGTTGTCTCATCCAATTAGCGATGCACGAATCGAAAAAGATTAACCCTGAATATCCCCAAGGTTTTGTGTACATTTCTGTAAATGCGAGGTCAGAAAGTTAGGTTCACCCGAAACGCAACGGGTACTACGTGAGTACCAAATGTGCACATCAAGTTGAGCAACTGTCACCAAATTAATTAAGTTTTCTGCCTGATAGGCATGAATCATCAGAGTCCCAGTCAATGTGGACACAACACCTGGCATGAGGCTTAAATTAGTACCGAACCACATACGGTATATTTTCAGCGGGTTATGAGCTTTATATATGTCCAGCTTCGAAGAGGGCAAGTTCAGAACAATTAATCAGTGCTCAACCTCATAGCCACAAACGATGTATTCTCTAGGAGGTTACGAGTTCCTCTTCAGCTCTGATCGAAGAGGCCAAGAAAAAAAAATTAAATCTCAATGCCCAATCCCGTAGGCACATACAGTGTATCTCCAAGAGTTTATTAAGTTCAGGTTCAACTTAGAAGAGGGCAAGAAAATAATTAATTTGTGCCCAACCTCATACGGTGTATATCAAGGAAACAATTAAAATATCAGTGCCCAGCCTCACAGGCACATACAACGAATCTCCAGGAATTGATACCCTCAGGTTCAGCTTAGAAGAGTGACAAGAAGGAAAACAATCGGTTTGTGCCCAACCCCATACTTACGGCACGTATCTTCAGCAGGAAATATGAGCTTCTCTTGTGTTCAGCGTAGAAAAGGTCAAGACAACAAAGTGAATGTCGGTGCCCACCTAACCCGGATAGCCACATACAAACATCTATAAGTCAGTGTCTCCGCAGTAGGTTAGTATGAGCTCATGTTCAGCCTTTGAAGTATAGAAAACCCAAAACCCAACGGCCTAAACTCAACCTGCATCCAGGCAGAACTTGGGATGAAAGTATGTGGACCCTCCTCCATATGGACGTCCCGGAGACAGCAAGCGACAAGGCTGGGTAAGTCATGTAGGCCACACTAGAATCTCCGGTGCTATTCCTTTCCCAAACTCCAGAGGCTAAATAAGGCAGCCGTACCAATGACCGGGGAGAGCCGGCAACTAGTTACAGGTTCACCGATTGAGTTTGAGAACTAACCAGCTGCAGTTCATCAAGGCTTCAGGAAAATTACCCATCATTCTGGAGGCATTTCGGAAAAAATGTACCTCGAATTCATGGTGAAGGAAAACCGAAAGATGTCAACTTGAAACCGGTTGGACTTGGAAAACGCCAGGATCTCCACCGATTGTGCCCAAAAATCTCCCCGGACACTGGGCCTTACGGAGGCCGGACATGTGCCAGCCCTGGAGGTTATCGTTCAGCCTTGGGATCACCGGCGCAGTTGATGACGACCACCCAGGTGGCCCATCAAAGAGTCCGCCTAGCCTAGTAACAAGCCTAGCCTGTGACGTATGAGTTACACCTAGTGACAGGGGTTGGAGCCTCTCCCTGCTTGGATGTCCCGCTCCGCTGCACCGTTCAGGTTCAGCCACTGCTGGGTCTCCCAGTGATGAGTCCATCAAGTGGGACCATATGCTTGTAGATTCCTGCCTTCTCTACTTCCATACTTCCATGGCACTCTTGGCTGTGCTTTCTCCGCCCTCTACTCAGACAAGTCTAGATCTAGCTTGCTTTCACCCCCCACATTCCAGAAACGGCATGGAAAGTTGTAGGTAGTAAAGTACTCAACTGCTGCTGCTCATCAACACACTTCCTTCTCCGTAACTCATGACCTCGTTTGAAGAAAGTCTAAATTCTGTCCATAACTCATGCTTGCAAACCTGCATGGGCCTTAAGGCATCATGCATTGGCTTCTCCAAAGAATTGACTATTCCCCACCATTCTTATACTAAATGTTTCCACTTTGACTCTGTTAGATATTTTGTTATTCTGGCATGTGCATGTGGGAATTGGAGGAGATTCTGACAGATTCATGTTCACCGTGAAATATTACGGAATTGTGATCTTTTCAACAGGACTGAAAATTAAATAAATAAATAGATAAAAATTTAAAACGCTATATATCAATTACATGGTATATTTGATTATATACGCTCCATAAAAATATGTTACATATAATCAATAAAGAGATTAACAGATGAAAGGCTAATGAGTTGGCCCTCTTGTGGGCACTTCCAACTCCACATACTTTTTTGGCCGTTGGATAGGCACCTGACTTATCTAGTTAGCAAATTACGAGTAACACAGATTGTGAATTCAAGCCTCAAACGCAGATTCGAGATGCAAGAGCTATAGGAGGTCAAAGTTCAGATTTTCTTTTATTCTCTCTGTCTTTATAAGTGATCACATAGACCCTTGCTCCCAGTTTCGTATATCAATTGAATTGAACATGGGGTGTTGAATATTATTATGAGAACATAGTCCAGTCTTGTCATAACAAATGTCATGTTAGCTAGGTGATTGGTTGAGTGAAAGCTGACTCACGGGTTGATGGCATCAAGTGAAGAGCAAAAAAACACGAACTTCGAGGCTAGTTTTCAAAAATTCAAAATTAGAGCTGCAAAAATTAAAGGTGGCAGATTCGGGTTTTTGCTGTTATTGATACAGAAACTGAAAACAGAATAGGCAATTTATACATTCGATGTCCAGTCTTGACTAAAACTGAAGATGTCCAATTAGGAAGGGTGACCACATAAGGCCCCACATACTTTACTAGGTAGCGACTGGTGCTCAACACACTTCTCCATAACTCTTGCTTCGATCAATTTTGTCCACAGCTCAGTTTGCAAAATCTGCATGGGAATGCTGCTAATACGACAGTGTTGGTGTGCACATGTTACTATATAAATCGCCTGTTGAAAACAGCACCCATGGCATCACTTGTTGTCCATTTGAGAAGCACATCCCCTTCGTCCTCTTTAGTCAAGGGAGGGTCGAACTGTCAACAGCCTATAAGCTATGGAGTCGCTCAACGCGGCATGTGTCGATTTCTTGTGAAATGATATCCATGCTAAGGCATGTGGGTGTTATATCAGTTCGTTTTTCATGTTCTTGAACTTTGACCAATTAGATTTACACACTGAAACTTGTATTGCATCAGCAAATCTACGATGAGGCATCAACCAAATTCAGAATGAAAATCAGCCCTACTCTGATTTACTCATGGTTATCAAAAATGCATGATTGTTGATTTCTTAATTGAATATGTAGATCCTCCCAATTGAATGTGTGGTGGTTAATAAATTTTGAAGACATAGCCCAATCTTTTTAAACAAGTGTCTTTGTGATGTTTGTCGTTTATCCTCACCGAACCACAAACCAATCAAATATAGGGGTCGTATTAAGAAAAATAACCGAATAATACCCATGTACCTTAGGGTGGCCAAGCAAGTTTAGGGATCCATTTTGTAAATGCATGCCCACAATTTGATGGGTGGTAGAACATCTTGGAAAGAGATCAACATACAAAATCTTCATTTTACTTCAATTTGAGTAAGAACCGAGCAAGATATGAAAAATATCACAACTTTGGAAAACCATTCTATTCGAATGGCTAGGTGAAATCTTGGTATTATAACTAATTGAAGTCACCGAAATGTTACTTTGGTTATCAATTTTGCATATATCACATAGTATAGAAAACTATATCCATTCCAAGACCCTCATGCAGTAGCAAATCTACACCGATATGTGCAATTAGGTTGCCCCACGCTAACGGATCAACATTCCACACTATTTTGGATATTTACTTCCATGGTAATAAAATAAAGTAACTATTTACTTATACATCGGTTGTAAAAAATGAAGTTGTAAGTATTTGTAATATGGTTTTGATCCAAAGTAATTTACATGGGCAAAGAGGCAACTTGTTTGCAAAGGCAACCTACTTGCACACACAAGTGCAGTTGTTTCCGTAAAGGTTGGTTACTCAAAGAGTCAATAAATCTTGCTTATATTATCCAATCGAAACAAATTCAAATTAGTGCATCCCCATACATCAATGGCGTTTGGAGTATGGACAGTACCTAAACTCAATTGATATGTGCCATGCTTTTTGAACCTTACTAATACAAGGTTTTATTTTTATTTTTATTATACTATATTTAGTCATCTTTCCAATGATGTAGATTTTTACTCTACATGTATTTTTGGGACATGGTTGTGGGGGTCTATTGTTGGAAGAAAAAGTGAAAATAAGTAGAGGTGAATAAAGTAGAACTTATCATGGATCCCCATGTCCTTGACAAGTTTGGACCATCCACACTTGAGGCACTCACTTCAAACACTTCAGGAGGAGATTCCAATGTTCTTGAGAAGACTTATGCTCCCTTGGAATGTGGACCTTACATTTTCCTTTATAGACAAAGTTCTTCCACCTTTAACCTCTAAATGCCTAAGAAGCCAAAAAGTGGTTGCAACTTTTTTCAAAGGTATTTATCTTAGGACTATATTATGTTTTCCTTTATGGCCACTTCACACACAAGACAGAAGGCATGTGACCACTGCATTCTAAATTTCTCATTGGTCAAAAAGGCCGAGACCGTCCAAGTTCACTCACACTAGAAGGTGAAGGCCTAAAGATCCAAAAATATTATCATGCTTGAAAAGTCTACATGAGTTCCTACATGGCAAACTATGAATAATATTTCATCGTCTACTATAATTTGTGCTCAGCCTACCTCCAAGAGGTGGGCCTGACACAAATTCCAACATACCGTGTTAGTGATACAGCCTTTGGATGAGAATCAAGGGCCCTCACAATTACATGTCACAGCCCTTGGCTCATGTGTGAAGTGGCCCTTAGTTGTTTTCTCCCATCTAGAACTGGGAAGTTCTACACCGTCTTGAACAAACCAGTGGAAATTATCTAATGACAAACTTTTTTATGTATGTTGAAGTGCTTGAAATCCTTGATTACTTTCTATTGCAGCATATTGATCTTGTCAAGGAATTGACAAAGGACGGCGACAACAACAACAACAACATTGGAAATATTGGATCCAAATTGCATATATTGGAGCCAATATGGGATAACTTATCGCTCGCATTTCAATATAGCACTAGGATTGTGAAAACTTGGCATCACAAAGAAACCATTCAATATGATTCACACTAGACATTGTTCAAGGTGGCTGTTACTCAACACATCCATCTTACAAGCAACTAAAAACTTAGCTTCTACACAGCAGCTACCAATAGCAAGTAAAACAACTATCAAAGATAATGCCGTTTCCTTTCAGTCCCAAATACAGTTCCTGAAATAGAATTGTCCGGTGGTCAATTTAATTATTCAACGTATTTGGGGTTCAGAAAGAGCCCTCACAACCTAATACCTCTAGAATTGGACCTTGTGTGTCCATTCCTCAGTTCAAATAACAGACAAAATTGAGCTTTTAACTGGCCCACTGTCAAGTGGTTAGTTGATGGTCACCAAATTAATGCCACTCAGAGACCAACACAGATCTCGCAGCTGAATTACTCAACTGTAGTGGATATTATGAATGTGCAAGTGAAAGAACTGCAAGTAGCTGGAAAAATGGATAAATATACATACAAAGTCATTTCAAAATTGGACTGTCCATAACTCTATCTCAATATTAATTGGAAGGCCTCATTGTTGCACTCATTTTGATACTCGTATCCGAGCGCATCTGCACGAGCAATAAACCCCAGCTCATCTTCTTTTGTGACTTGCAAGGCAACGAGTACATTTGCACCCATCTCACCCTACAGCAACACAAGAATTGAAATTAGTTAGTGAAATAACCACTTGTGAAAAAGCACCCCTACCACCCAGATGGTCTCAAAGAGTTTGTTGTTCAAATAGCACAGCAACTACCCCATAGACCATTGCATCTTCTCTTTGACAATATTTGTGTCCTGATGGACAAGCATTTACAAAGCAACGACCAGCATTTACAAGCAAGCTGGGGCTCTTGAATACATCATAATCGACACACAGAGGCGCCTATTTTGACAACATTATTGACACTAATACGTTGCAAAGGACAAGTAGCAAGGTCAACACTCCATGTGACTGGAAAAAAAATAACACCAAACCACATGCGTTAGCTGGACTCACATCTGTCTAAGGGCACCAGCCCAAAACTTAAAATTCATGAAAGTAAATTCACTCCAACTTAGATTATACATTTGGTGTAGTAGCCATAAGTGATCAAAAAACGTAATCTATGTGTAATACAGATAACAAGTACCTGTGACCGATAGTGAAAAAGCGTGATGTTCCAGCAAGGACAAAACGTGTCCAAAAACTTCATAAGTGCACCAGGCCGTTCCGGAAATACAAACCGATACAAAAGCTCATGCTCCACATATGTACGACCTCCCATCTGCACTTCCACTTGGCATGTGAGAAGAGATAATCCGCATTCTTGTCACACAAAACACACACACATACAAGAATTCCAGCTGACACATATGCCAGCGCAGCCAACAGATAGCTTCCACTGTTAGAGAAATTCGCATTTACCATGTGATATCCTAAAAATATCTCGTCTTGAATTTCTGCAACAGGAACAGAGGGAGCCTACCAAATGCCGAAGGTGGTCTTTTGCGAGATCGTTGTTTGTTAAATCAAGAGTTCGCAATCCAGCTCCTGCCATTCGTTCCTTAAAAGCTGACAATTCCTCATCCTTGTGTAGCCCCACACTGCACATCATTCTTTATGTCAAATTCTCAAGTCTGGTTCATCTTCATTTGGCTTTGCAAACTCCTACCACCTCAGTAAATCAATGTGATTTGACTACCATGCCCAAAGTCAAGAACCGGTTCAAAAGAGAAGCCTACTTGTAAATGGTAGAAGATGAACACACATATTTCACTTCAATCCACAAACAAAGATAGGAATTCTTTCAAGTACAATGTAAATATAGAGAGAGACCTGTATAAAACAAGTGCTTCTTGATCACTGGTACAACGGTACTTGAATTCTGTTATGTTGATAGGCCCCACCTGAACCACACAAAACAGAACAAGAAATCAACAAAACACTCTCAATAGTCACTTGTGCCCCACTTTTGTGTCTACTTCATCCCAAGAAAACTGAAATCTCTGTCGCATAGATATTTGGAACCTTCATTTGACAATTTATGGCCCCAAAACATCAACATTATCATGAGCTTTATGGCTTTGGCATGGTTCAGAGTTGCAAATGATGATATCAAGGCCCCAGTTTGTCTAAGTATGAGTGTTCCGTTGATCATACAAAACTTAGAGCTTTTCGCATGACCCCTCACACTTGGTTGCGAGAAGAGATGATTTCGATTCTAATATAAAATGTTGTAATTCATCATTGGATCCTACCAAGGTCTGGAGATTGGAAACGCAAATCTAAATCGCCCAAGATCTGATGACCCAAATCAAGGAGAAAAAACATTCAGAACTGAGTACAGCAGGAAAACGTGGTTCAACTTGGGACTTTTTCACATTATTACAGTATTTACAATTTGATAGGGATACCACCTCTAGGAGCAATCCAGTTGGTCCCTATTGGGTACTAGCAATTGCAAAAATCTTTTGCTTCATCTTGCAGAGGTAATCAAGTAGATTAAGTATATCAAGTGCTGCCAGCTCATCACAGATCTTCCTGGATGTAAAAGCAATGTGCTTTTAAAGGCAAGGACATATCCCAGCTTAGCTCTGCTTATTAGAATATTAACCTCAAGTTATAGGTCCCTTTTTTTAAAATATACACATTGTTCAGTGACATGAAACACTGAGCCTCATATGGTAGTTTGTGACCTCGTGGCCTTGTTGAGTGTGTAGAAGATATATTGTATACCATTTGTTGAAACTTTCTGAAGGAGCCTGGCTCTTCGGGCATGAAAGTTGCGAGCACAGCTTCCCTGCGGGCACCAACATCAGCCAATTCTGTCACCATACGCAGGCGATCAAAATTCATGTTGGCCCCACTTGTCACAGCCACCACAGCCTCGTCCTTTATACCATAATATTGGCAATATGCCTTTGCTCCTGCAAGAGCCAAAGCTCCAGCTGGTTCTAATATACTCCTTTTCTCCTCAAACACATCCTGCAACATGCTATAGAATTAGAACTTCCCTGTATGCAATCCACTGAACTTAATCGAGACCTTCTCTAAAGGTTCAACCAAAGGCAAGACTAAATTATGATGCTAGCACTAAGGATGACAGGCGCACCTTGATAGCTGCACAAATGGAGTCACGGCTGACGAGAACCACTCCATCCATGAAGTTTCGACACAATCGAAATGTCTCCTCTCCTACCATCTTCACTGCAACTCCATCAGCAAAGCCCCCAACTTGCTCCAGAACCACACGCTTGCCATGGTGAAGTGACAAAGCCATTGCATTTGCATCTGCAGGCTCCACACCAATGATTTTCACCTGCCAAATCAAAGCATGTGAGGCTTATACCCCTTCTCTGATCTCCTATAATGACAAATCATATATGTCACTTCTGCACACCCACTCATGGGGACTAGCTCTCACTCCATTCCTTCATAAGGACCACTACATGTATGTACTTAAATAGCTGTCCAAGATTTCTAGAATGTTATCCCTCTGATCCACCAGTTTCATCCATCAAGTTGAAAACAATCTTCAGATGGGATCAAACTTTCTGGAGAGATTGCAGCATGTGAAAGAATAATGTCCAACTTCAAACCATATCTTACTCAATTCCAGAATATTACAGGATATACATTGTACAAACCTCAGGGCGAACTTGCTTCATGTACGCAGCAATGCCTGCAATGAGACCCCCACCGCCGACTGGAACGAAGACAGCATGCAAAGGGCCTGGGTGTTGTCTCACGATCTCCATGCCAACTGTTCCTTGTCCTGCTATGATCTCTGGGTCATCAAATGGAGGTACAAACACACGACCCTCATCCAGACAACGCTGCTTGGCATATGCTTGACATTCATCATAGGAATCTCCAACTAGCACGACTGTTGCTCCGAGCCTCTTCACTGACTTCCACTGCACATGACAGATTGCACAACTATCTATCTCTTATACACCATCAATAGAACGAGAACGAGCAATCACTCAATGACTGCTAAAGTTGCTTTAAAGTTTACAGTACTGTGATGGATATGGATTCCACTCCAAGCTTTCTTGCCACATTACCTGCATTATGGATCTTTAGATATCATTTCAGTGCACAATAGGAATGAGGATCCATGAAGACAACTACTCTGGTCAACTATATAGTGTCATGGAGACCCCAGTAAGCACCAATTCAAACTGTGTCAATTTTGTGTGATGGCTCCTGAGGCCTAACTGAATCCCAGCGCATATTTCTACTCAAAATAAATGGTAACTTGTTGGTCCTACTGGATCCCCCTTACATTTCAGAGCATCAGGACAGGATGTATTTCATGTCATCTACCTTGATTTCAGGAGTGGTGACGGGCATGGCAATAACAGCATCACAATTCAACGTGCGTGCCGCAAGAGCCACGCCTTGTGCATGATTTCCTGCCGACGAAGCAATCACCCCTCTGTCCAACTGCTCACGGGGCAGCTTCGCCATCATGTTGTATGCTCCTCGCAGCTTAAATGAAAATACCTGCAGTCAAACACAACTACTTGTAAGTGATAATGCTCCAACTTCACAGTTGGTGGCTAAGGACAAAGAAGCTCCTTGCCAATTCAGCTCAACAGCAAAGACCTTTGTTCATAAGGGCCACCACAACCAGGACTAGAATTTGATGGTGACGTGTTCAGTCAGAGTAGGACAAAATATCCAAACTAGTTTCCACAAAAGAAGTGGCTCCTGCAAAAAATCGCTGGAGGAGGCAAATATATTTACAGGCCTGATCTTCCACTCAATATAGCCATGTGACAAGAATAGGATTTTAGTCAAGTTTACAAGAATTTGTTAAACCCTAGACCTCACGGCAAAATCTTTCCAAGAGCCCCACTTCGCTCCTATAATCTAGTCAATCTTAACAACGTGTAGAATTCCTCTTTCAAACATTCTCCTCGTAGAACCTCCCAATACCGGACCTGGGAGTGTTAAAACCCTGCCGCATCATAATATTTTTCCTGCGCATGTTCGGTGACCAGTTTTATATCTGATCCAAGCACAGAACAGAATGAGGGATTCCACTGAGCAGTTGCAAAATTTCAGATGAAATTATCATGCATACATTTTCAAGCAGGGGCAAAATGGCACACATACTGGTTGCAAGTACCTGAAACTTAACAAGTATTTGTTAAACCCCTACGCTAGTTTGCGAAATCTTTCCAAGTGCCCTAATTTCCCCTGTAATCTATTCGATCCCTCTTTGAAGCCTTCTTCTCCTGAAATCCCTCACTAGCAGACTTCAAACCATGCCATCGCTACTGCATCAGAATCTTTTTTTACATGAAATCTTCAATGACCAATTTTGTACCTGATCCAAGCACATAAAATGGGGGATCCTATTGGTGCAATTCCAGAATTTCAGGTAAATCATCATGGATACATTTTCAAAAGGGCCAAAGTGGCCCGCATACTGGTTGCAAGTCCTCGACAGATATTTCTTAAACCCTAGACTTCCCGGGGAATTACGTCCAAGAGTCTCACTTTGCTCCTGTACCTAATCAATTTCTCTTTGAAACCTTCCCCTTATAAAACCTCTCAATCGCGGACCTCGGAGTGAGACCATGCTTAAAACCATGCCATCGCTACCGTATCAGATTTTCTTCCAAGGAATGGCGTTATATCTTATCAAGCACAGGACAGAATGGGGGATCCTAATGGTGCAATTGCACAATTTCAGATGAAATTATCATGTATACAATTCCAAGCAGGGACAAAGTAGCGATACTTAACAGTATTCGTTAAACCCTAGACTTCATGGCGAAATCTTTACAAGAGCCCCAATTCCTCCTGTAAGTTAATCCCTCTTTGAAGCCTTCCTCTAATAAAACCTCTCAGCGGACCATGGAGTGACACCTTGTTCAACCCTGCCCAATTGATTTTCTAAAAAGAGTTCAATGACCGGTTTTTGAATTATTTCAAGCAGAGGACAGAATGGGAGATCCTACTGCAACCATTGCACAATTACATACCAAATTACTTTGTACATATTTTCAACCACAAAAAAAAAGTAACTCGGCATACATACCGGTTGCATGTCCTCACGCTTCAACAGCATTTGTACGCCCAGCCGCTCGCTGACCTTAGGCGCCAGCTCCAAGGGAGTCTCGATGGCCACATCGTAAACCTTGGACGTCAAAATTCTCGTCAAGTAAGACATCGCAGTTGGCTCTACACAACCATCCTCCAAATCCTTGGTGACATCCGACATGCCTCCCAAGTATCCCGCCTCATAATGCAACGAGTCAGGCATGACACGTAGGAACTCGCTGGGGCTTGGTAGCGGCTCCGCCTTCGGCGGCTGATCCACCACCAAATCAGCGCTGCTTGGATCCTCAACATCCACAGCAGTAGCGGCCGATGACGCAGCCACAGCCGCAACCTGAGGAGGACTCGTGCTCTTGCCTACATTGAACGGCACCGAATCCGCAACCGAAGCTCGCACAGACAGAACTCTCTTCTCTCTCCTCCTTCCCTTTCCGTCCACTCCATCTCTCCGTTCGCATCCAACTCGCTCCCCAGACATTGAACCTCCATAGCTTGAAACCTTGCAAGAAGAGCTTCTCTGTGTCAAATCACATGCAACTTTCCCACTCGATACAACGCCGGGTGAGCTCAATTTGCAGCTAAGAGTTGCCATCAGCAATTTTTAGACCTCTATTGTTGCAATTATTCAAGAAATTCCCCTCCGCCGAGCTAAGCCTACCCCTCGCCGAAGCTCTTGCCCGCCTTCACAAGCTCCAAGCGACAAAACCCCGCAGAGACAACACCAGACAGCCAACAGTGAGCTGGGAGCCTGCCTGGAGAAGCTTAGATCTTCCGCACTCATAGATGCTGCGAGGCTGAAATGTACGCCCTCCTTAGATTTTGAAGTTCATAGTGAAGAGTGGAGGGGTTTTGCAACGCCTGTTCACACTGCAATAGCGGAGTCGTCTATTTATATGGTCCGGCGGCGGCCTCCCCCTTCATAGCCATATTATATGTGTAATGTACTTGTATGTTTCGGTAAGATTACGTATGTGGTGTAATTTAGGAAATGGCTAGGGTTTGGGGATGTCTACGTAAGCTCGTCCATTGCAAAGGTGAAAACGTAGTCAATTATATTATAAAATGCATATGTTTTTTTAAGGCTCTAAGATTTCATAATTAAAGTCAAAGATTTCGAATTAGTTTATTGTAGTGAATTTGGAATGAATCAGCCATTAATCTTGTGGAGGATTTTTTTTTTATTGGAAGCCCTTCATCCACAACGATTGAGTTTGAGTTTACGTATATGTCATAAATCCCAAGCCTTAGGTAATCCATTGGGGCTAGGGATGCATAGTGTCTACATAAACACATCCATTGTGGAGGTGAAAACACATTTGAATTATATTACATGATGTACACGTCTGTTTCTAGGCAATTTGACTCCATAAACAACACCAAAGACCCCAAATTGGTCTATTGGAGTTCAGTTGAAATGAATCGGTCCTCAACCATGTACGGGACTTGTTTCTAATAGAGTCCCTTTCAGCCACGATGGACGAGTTTACATAGACGCCACGAATCCCAAGCGAGTCCATGTGCACTTAGGATTCTTAGCAAGTCCAGACAAGGTCATTTGCCACATAAGGTAGAGATACGATAAACTGTGCAAATAAGGTGATTCGCATTGAAGATATGGTCTTAAAGATCGTGAGATAACTTTCCAATGTAGAAGAGAAGAATTCATGAAGAATGCAAGTTGTTTCATATTTGTATTCCATGTAAAAAAAATCAATCTACAATTTTTCAAAGTGGAAAGTTTGTCAAACCCCCTACTCGTTCACTAGATTCTCCTTAAACCGAATACGGTATTGCTCATTTCCACACATAACATCACCTAAACCAGTTAACTCATGAGTACATTAAATTGCGATTGATGATAGTCAAACATGACTAAATTTGGCTAAACTGACTATACACGCATTTCAAGTTGCCAGCCTTGCAATTGACAGTTTCAAAAGTGATACTTCACTATTCTAATGAAAGTCTACTGCACGGGTAGAGGGTAGTTCACAGTTTATGATATTTCTACCTTAGTTGGCTCCTAATTAGCTCTCAAGAGCCCGGCTAGAAGCCATAGCATCCCCCCCTTGTTCCTACCCAAACGACCTATCAAGAAAATGGTATTTACCGTTGTATCTATCACCATATCTACCAATGGCTCGTCGCCTATCTATATTGCTACTCTAGTACGTGGCAACCATGCTAGAAGTGTTCAAATAGTAACAAAGTTTTTGCACGTCAATTGAAACAAAAGTGTGCACATCATGTGACACATGCAAAAAGAACAAAGTTGCACGTTTATTGACATTGAGTCGCAAAAACATATGCGACATGTGATACTTGAAACTTTGAAATACATGGATGTAACTTAAAGAGTTTCTTCATACCTAATTAACCAATCTCCTAGCTTGGACACATACACCAAGTTGACAATCTATTATGAAATTTCTTTTATGAGGTTTATTTGTAAAGTACATCAAATGAAACCATGGGTTTACTAGTCCCATAAACTTGTGTTTATGAGAATTAACACAAAGTCACCCAATTTTTCTTAATGCTTAGATTAATGTACACATAGAGTGGCATTGGGTTATTAAAAACCCACAACTTGTTCTACTAGAATGAGCGGGCTAAGCTAGACTTGCATAGGCCAATATGGTATATAGGAGAGCGGGCCCCATGCACATACCCTATTTTAGATTCTAAAATTCTTTCAAAATTTGAGAAACGGAAACAAAAGATCCCAAAATTTTCACCCAACTTTCAAAACAAACTCCAATATATGACAAACTAACAAGCTATTAATAAAACACTTTCTCAAAGAAGGATCGAACCCACAGTTTCGTCCCTCTTTGAAAGACAAAGGGACTTTACGGGTAACTCTAATGAGTCGAGGATAATTAAGTCAGATGTTTAATGCACCTCTATGGAGATATCCACACTATGAATTTTACTCTCAAACCCATTGAACTAAGTAAATATGCTCAGAAGCATGCCATTATGTAAAACTGGCATATTCATAGTAGCGCACAAATTCTTCTAAGGATGTTCATGGTCTCAAATTCGCCAAATCTAAGTTTTACATGATGTCCAAATGATCACAAATTTCTAATTGATGGTGTATAATATACTTGCCACGTTAAAACTATACCTAGTCGTGCATACTGTAATCGCCTTAACTAGGATTCAAGTCAATGTGGAAGAAAGACTTTTCCAAATTCATTGATACAAATGAGAATATGTTGACATAATCGAGACATGCATGTTGCAAAGCAAATTATTAGGGGGGGGGGAAGCAAGTAGAATAATGATAAATCTTAATTTACATACATGAAGAAACAATGTAGTCAAATATCCCATCAGGTGTGTATTTTTTTTCCCACAAATAACACAACGTGCATGCGCCTAAAATGTGCTACAACAATTATGCACTCCACACCTATGAGTATGGATTTACAAAAATTATAGTTCCTTTATAAAAGAAGTTTTATTTTTATGTAATTTTATACTTTGCAGTAGCACAATGTGGTGCATATCAAAAGATCGTAATATAATTATCACAACATACAAAATGAATTTAAAGTGTCATTCAACGTGCTAGTTTATCTAGGTAGATTCACATCTTTCAACCAGTTAGATCTTTCTATCACAATTTAAATTGTTTTCTCACATAGGATACTGCACTTTGTTACTTTAAGGAATTAGCCTTTTTGACCCCACCATGACGAACTTCTAGTCCCATAAGTTCTTTGTTTCTTGGACTTAAAAACAAAACTTCCTTCACCCCCCCCCCCTTCCATCCAAATTCTTACACAAACCAAAAAAAAATGCTTAACATGATATTATCAGGGTTAAAGATATGATGTGAGATGACTTTACATTTATTTCGCTACATGGTAAACTCATTCAAATTTTGTTTCTTATCTCAGAACTACATATCTAAAATCATTAAATATTATAATTCTTACTTAATTCAATTTAATATTCAAGCCCACATATCTTAATTTGCGACACGTGGGAATTGAAGTTGCACATCAATCGACACGCAATTTGTTTGCAGTGATTGTCATGTGACAATATTGATGTTAGGGGCCCAGATAACAACCCTTCCCCATTAGGTTTATAGTTAAATTGCCCTGACATAATCTCACTACATCGATTTGGGGTTTTTAATGTTGAATTTGGATCAAATATGTTAGCAAAGGAATGTTGAAGCTATAAGAAAATTTTCATATTTTCATCTTCAAATTCTCGGGGGGGGGGGGTAGTCATTGGTTGGAGTAGCAATATACGTGCGAACAAATGATAGGGTATTTTAAAAACATGGGAGCAAAAAATTATAATTGGGCTTAAGAGTAATATAGGGTATCAAAAATGGCACTGGACATCTTTAAAGTATTATAGGGTATGGAATAATAGGTAATTTGGAATTATAAGTAATGCAAGCCATTTTTTTATTAACCCAAAGTAGAAATTTACATAATGATAGCATGTGAAAAAAAGAAGAGAATTGAAAGTAATACCCCCCTATAAAATAGTGGTTGTTCGCACCTATATCCTTAACTTTTTAACACACTGCCCCCCCCCCCCCCCCCCCCCGAGTTCAAATTACACCTTCACCTTTGGGTTTGATCCTCAAACAAACCCAAAGGCCCGATGTGGACCTTGTACAATGCAAACCATAACACAATCATGTCTACAACTATGCATAAACTTATGTATTGTCCATCCATCTAAATTTAAGGTGGGAACCTTGTACTAAAGACTTTGGTAAAACTTACCCCTATACATTCATAGTCACTTCAACCAACTTACTCTCACTTGATTAATTATAGGTCATCAATATTAATGCCATGTTAATGTCGGAGTCAAATGAAACTCTTCTCCAAACTATAACTTGGCTCCCAAGCTTTTGTCACCTTCAATTGACATGCGGTCGGTTGTTGAGCCACAAAACATTTGACTCTATATATATGAGAGAGAGAGAGAGAGAGAGAGAGCCCAACGCTAGTGTTGGCGATATGTATGGATTACTTATATCATGTTGTACATAGACCATAAATAGACTCACATACTCAACATGACATAGGTCTTATATCTCTCTCATTGAGTACGTGAGTCTATGCAAGGGTCCCCTCCCAGTTATGTTGATTATCAAGCCTAGACTTTGAGCATATAGTCCAATCTCTTTTAAACACATATCTCGTTGGTATTCATTCTTAGATTCACACCTAACCACATACCACTCTCAAGTACATGTACCCAACTAAGTGACTGAATTAGGCACATCTACCTTAATTGTAAATGTTTGTGCATCATCACCCACTATTTCACGTGAGGAATCTTGAAGAATGCACTAATCATGAGAAGATGGCAACTCCCAAATGTTCTCACATGCCCACCTCGTTTAGAGATCGTGTTGGGGGATTGGACGCCATGTCATGCCACATGTGGCGCCACGGGTGTGGCACAACTTGAGAGCTTGAGTATATGAGCAACCACATCAATGTGATCCAACTATCTAATCATGTGGACCTTGTGACGAGTGTTATATCTTTTTATTCTAGAGGTTGGAGATGGCATTATAAAATACATTTCAAAATATTTCAAAACATTTATAATGTTTTTTTTCAATTGAATAACATCGAACATATCAGTCCATGAGGTCTTTCATGGCTTGATCGCATTCGAGGTCGCCGTTTTTGGGAATGATACTATCCAGTCAAAGAACGGGCAGGGCAACCGCACTTCGAATACATTGTGAATGCAAACCACCGTTCACGACTTGTCCGGTGTGCCATGTGGCACGTTCCGTATTCATGTATTCGTCAGTTCACGTGGCAAGGCTCACGGCTCAGACACTGCCGTTGAGTTTGAATGTACTAATGCTATATGATAACATGAAACAATTGGCGAACTTGCGTGTGTCTATATTCGGCCTACCGTCATGGACTGACTGTAATAATGAATTTATAATAAAAAACATATGAATGCCACAAAAATTGCCGACTATTTGAAAAAATAAATTAAATGCATATTTTTAAATCAATTTAAAATAGATGCACCTCTACTCGTGACCTTTTCATCTTATGAGATTGGATTTCACATAACATCACTCAACATGGGGACATTGCTCTCTTTCTAAAAGGAATATTCTTGAGATCGAGCATGGACATATGGATTACCATTGTCACTCTTCTCACACACTTGACATAAAGTTGAAGTTTGCTCATGGAATCCACGAGACTTGGGGGGGCAGAGGTACGATTTCCTAAAGAATCACACGTCCATGGAGCTTGTTAGCAATGCTTAATAATGCTATACGTGTTAACCTACTTAGTATTGTTTTATTTGTTAAATAATTTTATGGATTTTATTACTAAACAACTCCATAATGGTCTCTTACCAAAGAAAGAGGTTGTGATTAAGGGGAGATTAAAGAACTCCGATAATCTATAACTATTTGTCGAAAAGTTCATAACACACAAACTTGAGTGCTCCCCGTAAACAAGGAAATTTCAAAGTAAAGAAGAATTATGCTCATGTGGTTCTTGGTTCCACGAAACGCATCCAAGGAGTTGTGTAATGTTATGTTTGTTCCAAGGATGCATTATAACATGAAGTTACACACACGGTGCTTAAGAAAAAAAAGGGTGAGAGAATCCAACCTTCGCATTGTGTTCTTGACGGATCCCCAGGGTGGCAACTCAAACAAATAATTTGTAACAGATAATCCATCCATGTTGTCCTTGTACATTCATACCAAAGAACAATTTTACATAACTTAGAATGGAGTGATGTAGTGCACATTGATGAGTAATAATTATTTGATTTTAACATGTCTATGTATTATAATACATTAATAATTTGAAAATAATGTGCACTTTCTCTTGGAGGGGGGGCTAGTTCATAATATGGTCTCCATCACACCTAATTCCAATTTATATAATTTAAAAAAATATTTGAAGATAATATAGACTATTTCGGCTTGTATGCCCTAACCCTAACTCTCTTCCCAACATTTGTCGGTGGCTTCTCTCCTGCTTCTCTTATGAAACTCTTCAACCCCTATATAATAGTTGAAAGTTGTAGATTGTTTGAAACATAATCTAGATTACGTGTATGATTATGTGTACACAATCTGTGCCTTTGTGAAATTTTTGGACGAACCCCATGTACTTATTTGTTTGAGTTGCCGCCCTATGGACGGATCACAAAGTCTACATGAGCACCTTACAACCAAGGATTCAAAACCATTGAGCAATTCTTTCACATGAGATTTCACGTGGCCTACCTTAAAGCTCGAGGTGGTCACGACGTGAAATACATTAGACCATGCGACAAAGAGTCTCATAACTAACTATATCTCAATGCTTTTTGTCGCATTGATGGATGCAAATGTACGGTGTGGAAGAATAAAAAAACCCATCATGTCTCGTTTTAAAATGTGCAAAAAGTTTTGCTTTTGTTGATTGCAAGCTCATGAACCCAACCCGTGTTCAATGTGCGCTTTTTTCGCAAAGAAAGAGGAAACACTAGCCACATGCCAACAACAATAAATAGTACAATGCCCCTTTTGTGCATGTGGTTAAGTAGGTCAGTTGGTTGGCCGATCCATAGTCGTGTTCTTTATCCAAACAATCTACACTTTTGAGTGAGAAGAGTAGAGGTGCCCATAACCGAGCATTTAAGAGACTCTACCTCGCTTCTAGAGAAGCAAAAATTTCTCATATAGGAAGATAGTAATAAGGAGGATTGTAAAATCTTCAGTAATTTTGATCTTTAGATTTAAATTATTGCGATAATTATTGTCTAGAATATGTCATAACCGCTCATGTTCATTGCTCACTCCTCATTTTAGCATTCAAAACTAGGACATATATCATGGCACTATTCGTTCTGCCATGATCGAATTCAATTTCCAGCTTGGTCGAAATAATGGTACCTTATAGATTGCCGATGTGATCCTAATAGGGAATAGGTGCCTCTACTATAAAGCTAGATGGGTCCACAAGTGGATTGCTGACGTGAATGAGCATTTGTTGGTCCCAATAGTATAGTAAAGGCACCTATTCCCAGTTAGGACCCCATCGGCAATCTATAGGATACCGGAATTTTGATCAAGGCGGGACCAATAGTGTCATTACACATGTCCTAGTTTTGAGTGCTAAGGTGAGGAGGAATGAGCAATTAAAAAAGAGTGATTATGACATGCGCTAGACATTGGTGATATGTTCAGGCCAACTTTTTGGCTTCAAAAATTCACATTAATTTCAATTTAAGGAAGAAAATTACAAAAAAAAAATGCAATCCTCCTGATTCTATCTTCTTACATGGGAAAATTTTGCATTGCTTTGTACTTCATCAAATCTTACGCAAAGCTTGTTCATTATCAGCAAATATAATGAACTTTGTGCTTTTACTTTCAACTCATTCTAGACTACCGTTATCTTAGTTCTAGTCAACATGTACCAATAATGGCCCATGTTACAACATAATGAAATCGCTCATTTTGTTTGTAAAAGTTGTTGTGAGAAGATTTGCAAGCCACGTCTAACAAGAAGTGAAGACAAGTGAAGCCAGGAGAAGACAAGAGAACGGTCAAACTTTTTTTTTTGAGCATATATTGAAAAAAAATCAACACTTTCACTTTTTTGGGTGATTGGTCATTCTTCGTGGTCCACATTCAGTTTACAACTAGTGAGAGGCCCAAAGACTTTGAAAATTATTTTTTGGGGAAGAAATCGGACCATGAAAATTGGACCATGAAAACAAAACCATCTTCCATGGTCTGACGTCATGGTCCATCGTGTACACCGGCCCTTACTATGCTAACCATGAGAGTTTTCTTTCCAAATGCATGAATCAATGTCTATAGATTTGCAAACATGTCTATCCCGGAGACTCGGCATTACACACACCTATTGGCTACCTCTTGGTGCCCAATGCATCTCGCAACACACGTAACCACTCTCCCACCTATACTTGGGCCCAACTAGCAAGGTCTAATGCCTAAATTGATAGCATTGGGTTGCGGGTCGTGTAAGCCGGGCATGTGTCCTATTTCCCAAAGCTAGTTGCCACCATAGTTGGTATTAAAATATGGTCATGGGACCGCATTCATCGAACCATGTTGACACGTTCTCCAACTTATTCCCGGGCCCATGGAGCAAGTATGTACCACTAGGTAAATAATAATGTTACAATGCCTCGTGGTTGCCATTCCATATTACACTACACTACACTAAATAGGATATTTAGTGTTTGATTATATTTAATGTTGTTCCTACCCTACCCTGCTTAACATTGATTTCCACTTTTTTGACAATTAGTGTTAGAAGATGTGCTAGAAGATATGTTGGAATTCTTCTTTTATCGTTTGTTTCTTCTTCTTTCATATCCTCGTTAACACTAAATTCAAACATGTAACTTCCACATAGTACCATAGTTGATACTTAGTGTTTGAGTTTACATTTAATGTTACTTACTTTCATAGGGATATTGATGTTTAGTGTATGTGTTCGTATTTTGTATCAAACACTAAATATCCTATTTAGTGTACATATTTGACAATTGAAGCTTTCTTACCTACACACCAACCTATGTCAAATCCTCCACCTTCACTTGAACCATCTAGCAAGGTCTCGAGTGGGAGCATCTGGTTGCAAGTGATGTAAGATAAACATGCCTATTTTGGTTACTCGTGTCAAACAAACATTTGTATTGATCGAGTGGTGCATGGTTAGGTGTGGAATTAAAACACACAATTAATGCAAGATGATTCACAAATCCATATCGTGTCCATAGTCATTTTCTTCATGATTTTTGGAGTTCGTATGGATGTCCTATTCATTTTCACAGTGAAGATTCTTTGGATTGTTAAATAATCATATAGATACCCCCAACTATGTTGACTTTTGTGTCTAGATTGGCTAAAAATCAGAGCACGCAGTTCGATCATGGTTCAATCTCTTTGGGAATCGGGATATATTTCAACACATGTCTTTTTGATGTTTGTTCTTAGATCCACGCCCACCTATTCACGACTCAAGTGTAGGTGTCCATTTAAGAATGTGCATCAAATTAGGCACACCTACCATCCTATATGGGCGGTTTCAAATCTAATAATCAAAAGTTTTACTTATTTCCAAAAATAGATATTGACAAACTTGAAATATTATTATTTGTTACATTCTATTTTATTTTCTAGAATCAAAATTCCCATGATTTTTGGTTTTTACAAAATAATTTTATTTCCAATGAAGCCACCTGAATATGACGACACCTTTGTTAACATAAGGTAGATGTGTGTTATTTGACTATTTCTCTCTATGTGCCAAGACTCTGTAGGATATGAAACATGCAATTAGTGTGAGATGATTAGCAAATCAAAATTGTGTATGTACTTGTTTGCCTCATAAGGTATGTGGGTGTTCTTCAAGGTTTTTTGTTTTTGCCCAAAAACATCTATTGATCAAAATTATGAAGGCTGATGTCTTGTAGTGAAGTGAACGGGCAAAATTGCAATACATTACATCCAATGAGGTTACTATGAGTATGACAAAAAATCCTCAATGATAGGATCAATTTTCGGAAAGAAAAGCAAACCCGCTTAAAATCTTGACTAAACTATGACTGGCCATCATATTGGCAAATAACGTATTCCCAAACTTAATGCGAATGAACTTCCCCTATCAAGAGGGATTCCTCTTGCTGTTAAGGAGCAATCACTGACCCTAGCACGAGCATGGCATTACATTGAATATTGTATATAGTATCACTTAATATTTGAAATTACACAATGCTATAACTAGAGAGAGAGAGAGAGAGAGAGAGCCAAAAAATATCAAATTGGTTGTTTGGACATTATAGAACATCAACATCTTTACTTGGTAGAGAATTTCATCAACAATGAAAAGATATAGCATTTTGTAATTCCAAATAGTAAGTGACACTAAATACAATATGTAGTGTAGAGTAGAGGCCCCCATAACCATTCATTTAAGAGATTTTGTGCCACATCTAGAGAAGTATAAGGTGGTGCAATCCCCCCCCCCCCCCCGTGTAGGAAGATAGGAAGTAGGAGGATTTACAAATTCTTTGGTAATTTATTCCTTAAATTCAAACTACTATGAATTTTTGAAGCCAAAAGTTGGCCCAAACATATTACCAATGCCGAGAGTTTGCCATAACCACTCATTTTAATTGGTCATTCCTCCACACTTTAGCACTCAAAATCAAGACATGTGCCATGGCACTATCGGTTCCAACATGATCAGAATTCAATCCCAACTGGATCAGAATTCAATGCCAACCTGATTGGAATTATGGGATCTTGTAGATTGGGAGTAGGCACCTCTACTACAATTAATATCATGGATTTGAGCACCAAATGACTCCTCACTTGTTTTTGTTAAAGGTGCCTATTCCCGATCAAGACCCCATCAACAATCCATAGGTTACGATAATTTTGATAAGTTGGGAACCAATAGTGCCATGACACATGTCTTGGTTTTGAGTGCTACAGTAAGGAGGAATGAGCGGTTCCAACGAGTGATTACGACAAACTCTAGACGTTGGCAATATGTTCATGCCAACTTTTGACTTCAAAAATTCACAGTGATTTCAATTTAAGGAATAAAATTACCAAAAAATTTGCATTCCTCCCTATTTCAATCTTCCTACACGGGGACTATGTGCATTGCCTTAGGGTTGGTTTACTCTATGAACCATGAATTTGGACCATGGAAGAGGTCCTTTTTCAATGGTATGAGTTTATATTTAATATTACTTACTTTCATAAGGTTATTGATATTTAGTGTATGTGTTTGTATTTAGTGTATCAAACACTAAATATCCTATTTAGTGTAGTAGAAAACTATGTGTAGAAAGAACCGCAATCATTTTCCCATTGCAATTCTTTTGACCATCCTGATCTACTTTCGCTAGATGACTACAATTTTTTTTCAACTGTAATTAAAATTTTTTTGGGCCGTGTAATATACCGTTGGAAAGGTATTTTCAAGACCTTTCTAACGGTATATTACAAGCCCCCAAAATTCCAAACATTTCAGTTGGTAGACCAAAACAACAAATCTGCACTCAATTTCTTGAGTTATAGATGTCCCACATTGTTTGATGAAACATATGGGAGCAAGTTGAAGGGGGTAGGGCATGGAAGAAATGGTATGTCTTGTGGGCTATGATACGATCTAGGCACACAGAGGGTGGACTTGCTTCTCAAGATTTATTACATCATGTAGATGTTGAACATTATGCCTTACCTAGTGAGAAGAGTTGTAAGTAAAGCCCCCCAAAAAATTTCATTCAAAAACGGCATTTCTTTGCCATGGGCCCCTGCCTTTTCCTACCATACCACCTCTCTTGCCTCTCTCACCGTGAAACCCGTTGGACCATGTCAATGCATTTATTAGGCCCTACAAATTGTATTTTGGGGACCTCGACCTTCATGATCCCTTTGCCATTTTTTCCTTAGTGTAAACCGAAGTGATCCTGGGACGAGTTCAACAGCCAATCAACTCTCTTGCAACGCCCTTATACTTTTGTAGATCTAGCCGAGAATCTCTTTAAGGGATGAGGTATGGGCGCCTCTACTCTAGATATTTGAATATTGAAGGCACTTTACCTACCTACCTACCTACCGACCTACATACCTACCCGAGTTAGAACCGAGCCTTGGGATGTCCTTATTATGTCCTTGTGTCGCAGAGGCCGGGTGGGAAGAGCCTGGGCTGCCTCACGATGAGCCTAGCAGCGTTTCTGCCTTCGGGCTATTACACATTTTGGGAGCTCGACTGCCGGGTCAAGCTTTTAGGGTTTCGCTTTTTGCTCACCTCTTCACTCTCGGCCACAAATGCGATCCGTCGCCATCTCCACTTGTTTGCAGCAAGTTGTCCTGTCGGCTCTACGGGAAGCCACCATAAGTCAGTTGTTAGTTAACTTCGGAAGCTCCTTTCAGCTGCAACCCGACACGACCCGAACCCGGTCCGCTGCGCGCACCTATTTCGCGGAAGCTTCGTAGAGCATACTTGAAGTCTTATTAAGTGAGATTCGGTTGAGTCGATGCGGTGTTTAGCTCCTGGGTGTCGCACATGTTGTTTACGTTGTGTATGTGAGAATTGCTGTGACATTGGCAAGCAGCTGCCCGTGGAGCTTGGGTTAGGGGAGTTTTTTGCGCGCATCTTGCCTCATGGTCTTGAGGAATTTGATTGTAGTGGCCAGGGGTGATGGTAGTGATGAGGATCTGTGGAATATAAGGCGTGCAAAGCTGGAGGAATATACGTCATCTGGTTTCACTGGGTTTGGGGAATTGCGAGTGCAACCGAGGAAGCAATTAGCGTTCAAGACTAGGGTTTTGATTTTCTAGCGTTGAAAGGAACAGCGTAGGGGGAGGGGAGTAGTGGTCTATTCTCTGCTCTGCTCGTTCTTTCGTTGACTGGTTGCGGATCATCCACCGAGAAAGATGATTGAAGGTTCTCCGGAGTCGCGTGGCATTGCGCATTCAATTGGATGATTCTTCCGGTGGGAGCACGTTTTTGACGACAGTGGTCATCCAAGCTTGCAAGGTACTGAGATTTACAGTCATGTGGGTATGTTGTTTGGGAAGACATATAAGGTTTTGTGAGAGAGGCATTCTGGTAGTAGGAGGCCAGCATTGAGAGTTGACCATAGCTGGTGAGGTGAGTAGGTGTATAGGAATCTGAATTTGTAATCTCTTTGTTGGTATTTGATAGTCTGATGGTTTTGAGAGTTACAGAGGTGTTCTCGCCCCAGTATTATGAGGTACTGAATTCTACAGTCATGTCGGCATCGTATGTGCTTGGGAACACATGAGATTTTGTGAGAGATGTATTTGCCAGCCAACCGAAGGTCAGCATTGAGAGTTGATCATAGCTGGTGAGGTGAGTATGTGCATAAGAATCTGAATTTGTAATCTGGTGGTGGTTTGATGGGTTGACGGGTTTCAGAATTACAGAGGTCTTTATCTCGCCCCCGAAGTCCATGGATACAGGCTGCTCTGGGTGCTGTTGTTTATTTCCAAAGCGCAGGAAGAGGGACAAGAAGCCCAGCCCCCATGTCGAGAAGCATTATAACTCCAAGGAACACTTGCTGGGCTTCACCGTTGAAGAAGTTGAGAAGGCTACACATACTGCAACGAAACGAGGTGTTAAGTCAACTAACTTGTACATCCCCCCTTATGGTAACAGTCGGATCATGGGCAGTGCTGGATGCAAAAGTGGACCAAGTTATCTTGGACCCTCCTACATTGGTGCTCAATACAAAGTCAGCAATGCATCTCAACCTGGTCAGAGGCTCGTTAAAGACACCCACCGTATGGTTCGTTCAGAGGTAGTTGACTCGATACAGAAGTGTGCCTCTTTCTTGAAGCCGTTAGATATAGAGATCGGCTAAGGTGGTTTTTGTATAATAGTAGGAAAATATTGTGCTCGGGGAAAATATTTGATGTGTTTTTCTCTGTCCGTTGTTGAATTGATTGAATTTGTTAAAAGCTTTTCCTGTATTCCTTTATGCACAACTACAAAACTTCAACATCCATGAATATGATTTTTCATTGAACGTGAAATGTTTTTATTGTGGACTAACCTTATGTTGTTGATTGGGTTCAGGACATAAATGGTAACAAGATGATAAATCAATATGTGCGAGAGCGGAAGATTGGGACAGGGAGCTATGGCAAAGTGGTGAGGCCAGTTGTTTTAGTTGCTCATTGAACATGCATTCTTCTGAAAGATGTCAATTTATTTTGTAACATACGGTAATGTGGTCTTATGGTCTAGTGCTTACTCCGATTGGGAGATGTTTTGGGTAAGTGACTAAGTCTAGGGTGAGTCGCCCAAATTATAAAGCCTTCCAGTATTGAGGTGTTATTTCAACAGCTTGTCACAGGCAGCACAAAGTTACTATATGTAGAGAGAGGCAGCCGATACATGATTGTTTCCTTTTCACCACTTCTTAATTCATGAATACAAGCGCATAGGTTATACTGTATGGGCAGATGGATTCTGTGGGGCTCAAGACTTGAGATGTGCTAAACCACATCGTTTGCATTAGCATATCGTTAGTCCTCAATCCCTAATTAAGAATCTAATCATGATATTATCCCTATTGCATTATGCGTTGTAGCTTGGGAGGAGTTTTCTCTTGACCAAGTGGGTCAGGTATCTCTCTCCTATTGTCCTGTTTATGTCTCTCTCTCTGTCCAATTTCTTGTACGGACCTTGAATCTGATCACTGGATTTGGACCTGGTACTCCTAGTCCACCATTGATATCTACTGAGAGGACAGGTGGATACATACAAACCAATAACTATTGGAATGGTGTGATGTAGGTTCTACATCGTAGTCAAAAGGATGACAAGTTTTATGCCATCAAGGTACACAGGACTGGTCAATGTTCTATTCTGTTCAGGGACAATAGAATATTACTTTCAATTGTTCTGCAATGGACTGCCTTTAATTTATCCTCACTTGATCAGAATAGAACAAAGAATGTTCTGCTTTCTGATTGGGGGCAGAATAAAGAGCTTCTAATGTGTAGACGTTTGAAAACATATCAATGAACATCATACTTGAGAGTGGAGTCATTGCTCTCTTTTAGATTGACTGTCTGTTTGGAGTTAGAGCCTGTCTTTGAATTTATGTTTTAGGATGATAATATGAATTTAGTAGCTTGAATTACCTATGCTTATATCTTACTCGTCACTATATTGTGCAGATTTTTCACAAGTCTCGGTTGTGCAAATTACGAGTTTCACCTACTGAGACTGCCATGATGGATGTGCTGAGAGAGGTAAGGGTTGAGTTGTTTGATAAATAGTTGGTAGGACTTGCTCAATAATTTCTGACCATAACAAGATTAGGATTGCCCTGGTGTTGTATAATTGATTTTAGAACTTGTCCTGAAGGTTGTCACGTGTACTTGGGTGTTTGTCAAAGTGTCTGTTGCTGCATTGGTTTTGGTGATCCATTCCCGATGCATATGTGTGTGCTACTCATCTGCTCATTGGATTGGCAATGAGAAATCAAGGTTGATAGAGTTTATGGCAGTCAAGAAACAAAATATGTATATGGTTACTACAATTAAAGTTTATGGTGATCAAGTTCATGTGGGTGCATTCTTGTTTGTTGTTTTTACAAATGCACCACTTGGTTCAACCTGACATGCTTGTGTATGCCTGCAAGTTGCCCCAAGTTAAGTTCAATGGAAGTGTAGTGATCACTTAGGCTGATCAAAACTTTTTCAAGCAGGTTATGATAATGAAGCAGCTAGATCATCCCAATATTGTGAAGTTGGTGGAAGTTATTGATGACCCTGAAAGTGACAACTTTTACATGGGTATGTCTTCTTTCTCATCAATACTATATAGTTTTCCTTCTAAAATTATCTGCTCATTTTCTCAGTAGTGTTGCTTTGGTGAATGTGTATCTGAGCATAAGGAACATCTGAATATTTGGAAGCAACAGTGCTTTGTCATATGAAATTCTACTGTGTCACTACTGGAACAACTAATGACCTGACTCCTTTAAGAACTGTTTGTCAATGTGCAGTGCTGGAATTTGTGGAGGGGGGTTGGATCTTTGAAGGTTGTGGTCCACCAGGTGGAATAGGTGAAGCTAAAGCACGCCAGTACTTAAGAGATGTGGTGGCTGGCCTCATGTACCTTCATGAACATGTACAATTGACATACAATAAGGCTTTTTATGGTTCTTGGCTCTCTAGTGACCTCACTCTTTAGAAGTGGAGTCTCTGAAGTTTGTAGATGGTAGTTGTTCCTTCTGCTTCTGGAATCTTAGGATATAAATGGTGTGATTGGGTTACATGATTTTTGCAATTGGTGACTTGATTTTGCAAGAAGTTGAATGAGTGAAATTATGTGGCTGCACACAGAACATTATCCATGGAGACATCAAACCAGAAAATCTGCTGGTCGCTGATGACGGGCATATCAAAATCTGCGATTTTGGTGTGAGCCGCAAATTCCAGGCAAGTGGATTCTCTTACAGACATATTGGGCTCTTCGATTTATCTATCATCATGTGGTGTCTAAAGATAAGTTGATTTGATAATCATACCATCTCTAATTCTTGAAGTATGAAGTTTTTCAATCCTGGATGTTATTCACTAAATTTCGGTCAGACATGAATGAATTGAATGACGTGGATACAGGATGGTAATGATGAGCTTCGAAGATCCCCAGGAACACCTGTTTATACAGCTCCTGAATGCTGCTTAGGTGGGTGATCTCCTCAAAACTGGATCTTGCTTTTGTTGATTGTAATTTTGGTGAAGGGACTTTCACTCCTATCCTTGATTGAATTGCCAGATTTACTGAAAACAGATAATACTATTTCCTGGTCACAGGTTTGACTTATCATGGCAAAGCAGCAGATGTGTGGGCTCTAGGGTGTACTCTCTACTGTATGGTGTTGGGGTCTTATCCTTTCAAGGGGGAAAATCTACAATCCACGTATGAAAAGGTAGGTGATAATTTGTTTAAAATTACTGTCATATGAGTATCTCAAACATAGATGGTGTCAGTGGTGCTGAAACGTGATTAATTGCCTTACACTTTCCTCCCATAATTGAGCTCATATCCTCACATAAATTTCATCTTTCTTATTTATTACTTCTTTACCGTATGAGTTCTCATAGTCATCTTTCCTACCTTGGCTCCTTTTCGTGTCTTCTTTTCTTCTCTACCTAACTCCTCCCCCTGAGAGTAGGCCAAAAAAAGTGGAGTAACCATCTTCTAATGGTAATTGGTTGACTACTTTATGGACTTCTACATCTCCATACTTGAGTCCTATTGATAGCCCTTCCCTTGGTGTATAATGGTATGTGAGTTTTAGGGCTTGAGATGTGGCACTTGATATACAAAAAGTGTTGTCATTTTTATGGCCATATTTGGAATCTTTCCAGAATCCTGTACTGCAGTTCAAAAGTTTATGTAAAGGACAGTTATATACTGATGGAGATGGAAGGCTGCAAAAGACTGTCTTTGCTCATCTTCCTACTTGCTGTGCAGATTGTAAATGACGCTCCCTACATCCCTGATCACTTGAGCCCGGATCTTGCTGACCTGCTTAAAGGCCTTCTTTGCAAAGGTGGGTTCTTGTTACCCTGGTGCAATGTATCTTTTTCCTTGGAGTCCAGAGAGTGTATTGAGAAGTTCTTTGATATAGTTTTCTGGTTTTGAGTAAATGTGTCCAGTCTTCTGGAGAGACTTGCAAAAGGTATAGTCTGCTTACATGAGGTATAAGGCCCACAAGTGAATTAATAGCATTCAAGGGGATATTGAAGACATTTTTTTTTTGTGTATTATGAGAAATGGCTTATGAGGTGCATTCTGCTAATATGGTGCAGATGCAAGGCAACGGCTCAGTCTGGAGGCAGTGGCCAATCATGCATGGGTTGCCAATGGATATGGCCCCATACAATAAGAATGGTAGAGGGCATTGTTTTGTAGCTTTATTTCTATCAAGGCCATCTTGGGATTTATGGATGTACACTATTCAAATGTAAGTTTCTGGAGTGCATAACATGTAGATTTAATAGAGTTTGATACATTGGTTGGTCTCGCACTCACAGCTCAGTACATTTGAACACCTAACACAGTTTGAGTTGCCAGCAGATAATCTCCTACATCACTTCCAGCATTACATTCAGTAGTGTTGATGGAAGACCCATGGCTCTCGACTTATGGTCTTTTCATGTGTGCCAGGTTTATTTTGGAGTGCATTCTGGCTCAGTATTTGAAGATACTGTCTTGAAGAGCACCATCAAAATGCCAACTGCAATTCTGTATGTAAAGCGTTTGGTCTACTCCAAGGTGACTTTTGATCAGCGTTCTACCATTTGGCCTCATTTGTGTAATTCTGTATTGTATTAATGTTTTTCAATCAGAAATTCAAGCGAAATTCAAATATATGGTAGCTAGTTGTTGTAGTAATGCCTAAGCTAGAGTAAGTATACTATTTCAAAGTAGAGAGGGTTAATCCTTTTGCGGATTGTGATCCTTTGCCTCCTCGGATGTGCAAGCTGAGCTTATTTGCATTTAGGTCTATCAAAAACTGTTATTTGTACTGAACTGATTTATGGGTCACAGCATTTTTGCCTACTAAAGCATTTGTTACTGCTAGATACTCCCAATTCCCAAGATGTTGACAGTGTGTTTATTGGGAGGTGGTGGATGATATTCAAGCCCGATGATGAACTGCTGGCAGCCCAATTGTATGGGGTGTTTGTGCAACTCAATATGTTCATGTATATCTCATTCACACACATATGGAGAAATTTGTATTCAGATGCTGGTACAGTGAGTTTTTGAAGGGTCTGCTTAGCTCACAGAATATGGAGAAGAGAATGCTGTTGTCAGCAAGGCGGCCCATGTGGTTGCTGAGGTGGAAATTCACTTTCTTGACTTATTTTTCTCCAGGAAAGCTCCATGTCACAAGCGTGTGCATTACAGTGAAGGTGTTATCAGTTAGAGGAGATAAGGGTAAAAAACAAGCCCCAAGGGTGACTATCGCTGTGGTTGATGACATTGCTATTTGTTGTTGATAGAGATTTTCATTGGATGTAAGGTAAGCTGTCCTATTACCGAGGGGTGCCCTTTTGTCAAGCTCTAGGCAAGAAATTCAAAAGTAAGGTCCTAGGTTCCCAAAGTTCTTAATGCAGTGAACTAATAAGGGAGGGGAGGTTCCGCAGTGACGTGGAGCCCATCTCCATGAAGGAAATTTAGAGGCACTTACATGGGAGAGGCAAGTGCTAAAAATAAGAACACAATCTATTTAATTATGACAATGTAAGCATGGTCTCAAAGACTACATAATTCCTTCCTATTCCTTTGATTGGTTGATATGGGACACTTTGTAAGGGTATTTAGAGAGAAGTTGATTAATGTGTAATCAGCTCATCAAGTGTCGATTACAAGACACATGATGAGTGTCCAGATAAACTTAGAGGTAACAGATAGAGAAGATTTGATTCTAGGATAGGAGTTCTTGAATTCTAAAATGAGACCTTTTGAAATCTATCATAGCACACTCTAGCAGAATACTTTAAAAATTCACATCTAATTAAAAGTGATAAATCTAAAAATTAAAGATTGCAATAGATTTTTGTTCAGTTCCTATGGATGGGAAACAAATGCCAATGTGTATAAATAGCAAAAATTGCTCAAGATGTACTCCTGTAATAGGGCAGCTTAACTTGAGGGACTGGCTTTAGGTGTACCTAGGCCTTTATTCCCAGAGGTAACATTAGATTCTTCAGAACAATTTATAACCTGCATGTGAATAAAACATTTTGTGTTGCAGAAATTGGTTACCTAGTACATGATATGCTAAATGCTTTTTATGTAACTAAATGCTACATAACTAATCACTCATGAAATGAGAGGAAAATATTGTGTATATTTCCATACATTTACATTATATACATGGAGCCGCCTCATACATGGAATTACTTTTAAAAGCAACAACGCAAATACCAACAGTGAGAAAAAAATTACAAATCAATTAATGTACATGTAGAATGGGATGAAGCAGACAAGAGGAAGAAAGTTTCTATATAAGTCCTGTAAATATCAATGATTTAATGTGAGTGACAGAGAAATGAACCTACAGTCTAGTTGCTTGAAAATGACTTGTTCACCACGTGTGATGGTAGTTCATTGTGATTGGTGGATCATAGGGAGATTAAATACTAAAAAGATCATTACGATAACTAATTTGGCCTTAATGAATTACAGTTAACTAGATACAGTAATCTCCCGCTTAAGTATGCACTTTGAATTGGAGTCGTTGGTGTGTGCTTTACTCACATTGCTTTCTAGACTTTTTGATTTGATGAATTGCAATGGGAAACAGATGAAACTAGAGGTAACCCGCTTGACCGAAGCCCAATGATGTGAAATTATTGCAAAGTTGAGCAAGCCGAACGTGCTGAGCAAGCATGTGTTGGGGTGGGAATATGAAGTCAGTGAAGGTGTCATCCGGAAAGTTTGGGAAAATCGGGAGAACATACTACAACGAAATCCAACTTATAAAGATATTTGTTGAATCTGAAAGTGCTACTGACTTCAAAGGCTTTGAAGCTCTACACATCATTGTCCTCGACATCAATGACCAATTGCTTTGCTCCGATGTTTAAACGGAAGCTGGACAGATGTAGGATGAACTGTGACGATCATTTGAGACGTTTCAGCAAAATGTTAACAAATTGACATTTAATGTCAAGCATAAAAAATTCATGCATTTGTGGCAAATGACTTTGCATGACATGTTCAAACAATAAAGTATGAACCCTAATTTTTGTCAAAAAATTTGCGCACTTGATCAGAATGCGTACTTAAACGTGTGTGTACTTAAGTGCCAGATCACTGTAATTATTAAGCCATATAGGGTTTAAGTAACCTGGAATAGTGCTGATATAAATAAAATAGCCTGATCGATTATCAAATGCCTCAGAAATAGAGTGGAAGATGTATTGACAAAATCACAAGTGACATTTTTGGTTTCATGGGCTTGCCCAGATTCATCTATTTATGAAGGTGCGACGATGACAAGTTCCATGATGTGATGCACATCAATTTTAAATAGGGCAATTGCACACATGGAATTGCTATAATTCCTTCCCACATTCCACTTGGGTATAGGGGTGGTATTTAGTTACTTTTCGACATTACACACCTATATTTGATTGGTGTGTGGTTAGGTGAGGATAAAAAAACAACCAGCACAAAGTCACATGTTTGAAAGAGAGTGGACTGTGTCTTCAAGTTTTTTTACCTACTCTACACTCGATAGTGAACACAAATGGTAGGATTAGTGTATTCAAGGGAGGAGTTAAAATAACATGCACTTCTGATAATCATAACAAAATCAGAGGGGGTCCAGTTTTGACTCTGGTTTTTGTTGATGTTTAAGCATAGATTGCTAATGCAGCACAAATGTGAATATGTAAATCTGTTCAATAGAAGTTGGAGAACCAACTGAATAACACCCGCACACTACATGTGCTCGGAGCAAGGAGGGTTCCTGCTGAACAGACCTAGGAGTCCCAAGTTTAATTAAGTGACAGCCACATTGAACTCATCAATTCACAGCAAATATCTCAGAATGGTAGAGAAAATATGATGAGATAGTCATGCATAGGAGTTTTCCCTGCTTTAGGCAACACATTCTTGATGCTTGTGGGTAATTCTAAGGAACCAAGAGAAGTTTGGACATCTATAAATCTCTAGCAATCCTGAAGTTTTATTGTGAAGAGGAAACTAGATTGAATGGGATCAGAATATGTATCACAATTGAAGCAGAAATCTCGCTATGTTATAACATGTAGCTATGGAAGGTTTACTCGAGCTGATCAGAAATGCCATGCTGTGCTGTCCATCCAACAATGGCATGTAAGCATCGAGCCTTCAATCTTTTGAGGTTTGTTCTGGTGCCTGAATTGCATGTATAGTGAGAAGCCGTAGTTGGTGGTACTCACCTTGCATTTATACATCTTGGAGCTTTGGGCAACGAGACAGAGTGGTTTTCTGCCAGGTAGAATTTGACAAGTAGAAAGGCTGCCAATGTGAGGTTTAAGTTTCATTTTCCGGGTTCAACTTTGATAAACGCAAGCACTCGCGCTGCAAATCAGACAACATTTCTCGAATAATCCTTTCTGTGACACCGCGGATGTAACCGTTTAGAGGCCAAGGAGGGATGATGGCAGGTTCCACAACTTGCTGAAAATTCACCCATGATCCAGACGGCACATCTGAGTTTGGCAGCTCTCTATCACTGTCTGTGGCACCAATTGAATTTTCGCTTGCGAGCCTGGGCTCTATTTTCCATGACCCTGAGAACTTCTTCATCATCCCTTGTTTCGTCATATCAAACACCAACTGCAACAGAGTCCACGTTGCGAAATAATGTTAATCCCATGTTTCATCAAAAGTGTCAAACTCCTACTTAGTCCTCAGACCAAGGGATTTTGATGACGTGTCTATTCCTGACTGGATACAGCGAGGCACATTGTCACCTGTGATTGATGCTCGCTATAGCCTGACCACTACGTCCAGTAAAGGACACGTGTTGTCCTGCCATCGCCTGTAGTAGGCACCCTATGGCCCGTGGCAGGGCTCCTTGCTTCCATAATGAGCAGGTGTGCAAATCATAAATGGCTTGAGATAGTTGGTTTCAAGAATGTCATATATTCATGACACTTTGTTACTCCTAATTACAGGAATTGAACCTTATTATTCCATTTCTGATGGCTTCTGCTGGTTGATTAGCGCTGAACTTGTCTCATTGCTTGTGGGCACATATTCATTTCATGATAATAATGCTCATGACCCAATTTTGATCCACTGCCCTACATATTCTGCCAATCTGCCTATTTCTGATATTATTGAATTGGTTTTCTCGTATAGCTTCACAATCTGTTCTTGCAAACGTATCCATAGGATCTATTAGCAGCCCTTCGTTACCATTACAAGACTTCACAAATTATAGTAAGTTGCAGAAAAGTGCAACATATGGGTTTAGCGAGAAACTCACTGAGCATTCACGCCGGTTTTGTTCCACAATCACTCGTGTCGAGAATGTCCCTGACAGCATGAGAAACCGCCACCGACCTAGCTGCTCGACTTCCACCAGCTGCCGGTTGCCATCATCCTCTAGCACCTTTCGGAATACTACTTCCTGCCACATCCATAGCCATGCCTTCAATTCAGCATGTGCTGATTATCTTCCATATGAATAAATGGGAGTGTCGAGCACCATGGGGAGAATGCACAACTGCAAACTAACTCAAAGCAGTGACAAGACCCAGACCACAAACAGTGAAAATTATCAATTTCTCACAAAGCCATGCCTTCATGCTCATTTTCGGTACATATAAATGCAAGCGTCCTGCACCATGGGAAGACCAAAAATAGGGGAGAATATAGACCTCCAAACTAGCTCGAAACAACAACAAAACCCACACAAAAAACATTGAATATCCATGCCTTCAATTCAGCACATGCTTATCTTCCATATAAGTGGATGTGGGTGTCCAGCACCAAGGAGAGACCAAAAATTGGGGAGAATCCACAACTGCAAACTAGCATGAAATAATGACAAAGACCCACACCAAGAACAGTTAAGCTGATCTCTCCCCCACAAGCCATAGCCATGCCTTCAGCTCATCAGCAAATGCTGCCTATCTTCCGTATGAATAATTGCGAGTGTCCAGCACCATGAAGGGATAAAAAATTGGTTCCACAACTGCAAAGACCCAGACCAAAACCATTGAATAGCCATGCCTTCAATTCAGCACATGCATATCTTCCGCACATGCAAATGTTCAGCACCATGGGAAAATAATTGGGACACCTGCAATCCAGCTCGAAAGAACGCCAAGACCCAGACCAAAGACGGTGAAGCTGACCACTAATTCCTCACAAGCCATCACCATACCTTCAATTCATTAGCATATGCTCATTATCTTCCATATGCATAAATGCGAGTGTCCAGCACCATGGGGAGACCAAAAATTGGGGAGAGTCAATGACAAAGACCCAGACCAAAAACAATGAAGCTGATTACTCCCTCAAAAACCATAGCCATCCCTTCACTTGAGCATCTGCTGCCTAATTTCCGTATGAATAAATGCGAGTGTTGAGCACCATGGGAGAGAACTGGGAAGAGTCAACCACAAATACCCAAACCAAAAAAAACTGAAGCTGATCACTTCCTTCCTCACAAGTCCCGATCGCAATTCAACCCCAAATAAAATTTTGGCTGAGCCCAAAGAACAGAGGATGGCATGTCCAGCTGACCTTGATGTTCTTGAAGACGCGGCGGTTGTTTGGATCGGTGATGATGTTGTAGACGCCGTCTGGAGGCAATGCGACCGAGAAGCGGGCATCAATCTGGCAGAAACTTCCCTTGGGCTGCGTCACCTTCATCACGGGAGGCTCGTGCACGAAATCGTCCGTGGCGACCCACGCCTCATCGTCCAACACCGACTTGCCATCGTCCTCCACTCCGTCCAGCGCCCTCGCTACTTCCGTCGTTTCCATTCCTAACAACTCCCCCAACCCCTCTCCAATTCTCCAAATTCTCGAGTAACTACTTCCCTACGTTGCGCAGAGATCGATGAGGCCGGAGCCTTGCACGAAATTCGACGGCGAAACCCTCCAATGCTCTTCGGTAAAATCCTCGGCGCCCATTCGGAATGCGTTCCCAGAGCTACAATAGCCAGGAGATGATTCGGTGTAGTCATGGATTCGGCCAGCGGGGAAGTGACACGTGGCACCCACCGCAGTACTTTTTACAACGCCAGCACTACAGAAGGTACCTTAAGTACATGAAAGTTATTCCGTTCGCTTTTGTTTTTCTCCAACTCCAACCGGTAATGAAACTCGTTTTCCATCACACCGAATGGAGTGGTTAGCAGTTCAATTACTGGCCATATCTCGTCTCTCTACTTGATGGAAAACTAGCTAAGTGGTCAAATGTTTCCTGTGTTCGAAAAGAAACTTGTTTTACATTACTATATTTATGATGAAGCTCGACAAAAACTGGGTTAAAAGCGGACCACCCTTGATTTAGTTATGTTAATTGGAAGTGCATGTTTGTTGATCTTTAATTGGATAGATAGGTCCTTCCAATTGTGTTCTCTATCGAGTGCACGATACTGAATAATCTTTTAAAGAAAGTCCAATCTCTTATGAACATGTGTCTTTATAGTGTCTATTTTCTGATCCTCGCCTAACCAATCAAATATAGGTGTCCGATTATGAAAAGTAAATGAACGATACATGCATACCTTAGGTGAGTTAGTGAGTTGAAGCATGAAGAATCTTGCCCACCCAATGACTATTTGAGTTATGATGTGTAAATGGTTATAAAAGGTAGATGGGTCTTGAATAGTCCCCCCCCTCCATGACTAGCCTAGTTCTTCAAGGATGTGAACCACAAGGTTGATTAGTATGAGATGGTTTGCAAATCTAAAATGAGGCCGTAGTGACTTCCCTTCCAATTTTGGGAGTTCATATGAATGTCTTATTCATTGTCAAAGTGAAGATTCTTGTGCTCATTATATGGCTATGTAGGTTCCCCCAGTTATGCTGATTGTTGAACCTTAAATGGTTAACATTTTTGGAGCATATAGTCCAATCTTTTTGAAAAAAATGTGTTTTTGGTGTCTATTCTTGGATGCACAACACTCAAAATTTGGGTGTTCAATTAAGAAAAGTAACTGAACTAGACATACCTACCTTAAAACCTTATTATGGGCACTTCTAGCTCCCACATACATGTTTGGGACATCATAGTAGACTGGAAGTTGTCTCATCAAGTTAGCTATTGTTAATTAAGGAGATCATCATGTTCAAGTTTCAAACTTAGGATTGGGGTACATTATAACATGTGAAAATGAAGATTTTCTTTCCCCTTTAAACCATCACATTGGTCCTCTCAATTATATGAACTATCGTAGGGGTTATCTACTTCATCTTTCCTAGTGCTGGAGTGTAGTTTCCACGTGTGATTCAAGATGGTCTCAACCAATGCAAAAATGACATGTGGCAACAACTCAGGGGAGTTTGTATTTCTTTATGTTGAAATAGAGAAACCTCTACAGCATGAAATCTAGGCAGGTGTCTATATTCAAGCTCGTCCCATCATGCTTGCACTTTTGCAAGGCTTTCGAAGTCTAGCTTTTGTTGTGTGTCACCAAAACTTTGGGTGAAGATTTTTGGGTTTCTTTTCAAGTTGGCAGATTTTGGCGATGCATGTGGGAGAAAGTTGTTATTATCAATCCAAAAGTGCTACACACTCGCCATCTTCATGTCCTCGAGTGTTTTTATTATAGTTTAAAAAGTGCCTTGAGTAAATTTTGGACATTCATGGCACCTCTTTAAAGATATAATTTGGATGCCACGCAATAATTGAAGAATATCCAAAGGCACATACTTAGAGTAATATGTGGGTCTTGTTCCGATTGGGATCACAAGTGTAGTAATAGAATCATGCAGTTGAATACAAAGTATGTGACTTGGATCCAAGATGATCCTAAATTATCACATGATAGTGGAGCGGTACCCATTTATGAATGGAGTGGTTGGTGGTTTGATTCCCACTGTGAAATTTTTTATCTACTTGATGGGGGAAAAAAAAAAACTAGCTAAGTAGATAGGAAGCCAAGGACCACCCACTCCAAGGTAAGCAATAAACCCCACCTTGCACCAAGAGGGTTCTTGAGCAGGGTAGGACCAACGGGCTTAAATTCACGTTGGATTGCATGACATTGGTTATTTATTTATTTATTTATGTGACTTGTCATGATCGAGAACATTAACCTTCTTCCTAATGATTGGATGACCAATATGACCATACAAATTTCTTGAGACTAATAAGCTATTGAGATATCCGAACTATCTAGTCCTATTGGTCGTCCAACCAATAGAAAGAAAGCTAAGGTTTGTTTATTGGTTCCAAATTGTGTCACATCTTCTAGTTGTCAAAGTCTATGATAGAGAGTATATCGAAAACCATGTTATATGAAATCCATGGGAGGGGGAGGAGGCTACTAACGTTTGACGTATTATGATCATTTGAAGCATTGTTAACTAACATGACCTCGGATTCGATATTACAACTAATATACAACCACCCGACACACTAACACTAGACATATTAATTTCATCTAGCAAATCACACTCTACACTAAGAACCTTTATATCATGACTCAAGACAATTGGATTGCCAGATACATTCCCATGGGGAGGAGCCTAACTTCTAAGGGTATGGATAGCTGTAGCCAAAGCACTACACTAAATATGATATTTAGTGTCATATCGTATTTTATGTCACTATGGTAATTATTTGGACGACACTTCTTATGAATAAGTATAGAAATACTATCACGGATGATGGATGAGTTCATCTGTTGGCCGAAACACTATATTTTCTTGTCAACAACTTGTGATTAATCATTGTCATGGATGATTGAAATTTGGATGGAAAATCATTTGGTAAGTGATAGTAATTGCAACATTGTAAATCTATAACCCCCCCTCAAATTTAAAAAAATAAAAATACAAGGAATGACAAATAATGTTGGGTTAATATTTAGTGTTGGTGGCACTATGCCGTGGTTTGCAATTAGTATTGAGCAAGACAATTAGAATTGGTGACACTAAATATCGTATGTAGTGTAGTATACTTAAAGTTGGCATTTGATAATAAAGAAACAAGTAAGAACAAGTAAGAACTCTCAATGATATATGTCATGCTTGATACACTCTAATTAGTGCAACTTTGAAAAAAAGATATTCTTCTAACACTGTTGTTTCACTCTCAAAGGATGAGGGGTTACATGATATTCAAGCCCATAGTGTTATTGTACCTCTGCATCATTTGAACCCACCCAATCCACCACATACCACTATCAACTCCTTGGAACCTTGAAGCTTGGGTGTTGTTCTTGAAAGGTCTCCCTTTGTTGCGTTTCTTGGCAACTTTGATTGTCGAAGATATTTTAGTTGAATTTTTGGACACAAAAAAATGTGCCCACAATAAATCCCAATTCCGACCAATATGGCAGTGGGCGAGGAGGAGGCGTTCATGTAGTCGTCAATGTTAATGCAATAGATTGAATTCTCAACTCGGGTAAGCATGCCCTTGGACAAAAATGGGTTGGCATTAAGTTGAGAAACCAAAGAGGCCTTGAAGATTTGATGTTTGTCATACTCCACCATCAGCATAACTTTCATAATTGCAGTATTGGATTCTCCAGACACTTCCTCACAATCCAACATATTTGAAATAACCTCTCGTGTTTCGCCCTCAATAATGGGTTGAGGAAGTACGATCTCCTCTACGATTTTGTCCTCTCCATTTCCCTTTTTCCCTTTTAACCCTCAAAACTACAGCATCGTCATCATCCACTGTTACCTTCCTTCCCAAGAAGGCAAGTCCACCTCAAGCAAACACCTGCCACAGTTGCCACCTCAACAAACCACCACCCTGGCTCCATGGATGGGAAAAGATCCTCCCTCCCCCCCCCCCCCCAACAGCCAATAGCAATATTGCATTCCCAAGTAACTCCACCTTGGTAGCCACGGCCGATGCACATGCAAACACACTACTTATTAATTAACTTGTAGATGATTGCGTAACATAGGCATTCACCTCATAACACTATTGAACAGACTCATGCCAAAATATTAGTAAGCGTACTTCAACACCAAGTGTCATGAGGTGAGAGTATTGATGAAGATGTTGGTCATTAGGCCAACCTAGCATATGCCTTGAAATTAAGGTAAGTGACACTATTACGCATGTGACACTTTAAATACCATACAACGGTGTACGACAGAAACTTAATTCTCATACTGCTGACGCAGCGCTGACGTGTGAGACTGCGGAGGTTGTGTGTTGAGCGGTTTCCTGCGGCAGTTAAGGATGACATCTGTATAGAAAAAAATTGTGGTTTGCAAGCAAATTCTTCCACCAACCTCCGAATTTTTTCCAAGGGCTCTTGAAGTTCATCGAGTCGAGCAAGATGTCAATCCAGTGCACCCAATACCCCGGTGGCTTCTGAAACGAATGACATGCACGTGATCGTTTTAAGTCACAATGCTTGATCACATTTTGATGCTCAGCCGATAGAGAAATCACGATGGTCGATCATCACTAACTCTCAGGTGCATGAAGTAGTGTCACTCAAATTTTACTTCATTACAGAGTCATGTGCATCCTTGCATTGACTTAATTGATTTAGTCACCGCCGCCTCATATCTTTGCAAAATTGGATGTGGAATTGGCACCTTGGACCTTGGGAGTTGTATTGAAACAGAAGTTCTCAGTTACCGTTGAGCACGACCGATTTCCTCTTCTTAACCTAATTTTCTGGAAGTTTATTTCCAGTGCTGTTGATCATCCAAGTGACGAGGTGTTCTTTCAAGAGCTCACAAAATTGGTCCTACGGGAGATGTGTTGATCGTAATTGGAGTTCGCAGGGATGAAGTTGGCTTTCTTATGCCTGGGGTTGGTCATTCTGTGGTTAACTGCCAATCAGTGAGTCTTTCGTATCAAATGCCCCTTCCAAATCCATGCCCCACATTGAAGTTTAGCTCAGTGGCTGGCCACCAATCTCAGTGTGCATGTGGTGTACATTGAACGCAGGTATTCGAACTTACGTGAATACTGGATAAGAGTTCCTGCGAAAGTCCAAGTGTCTACACTCCACAGCTCAGGTGAGCCAAGGAGGAAGCTCGAGGATGTTATTGTAGAGATTGAGCCATCGCTTTACATTTATTCATATCCCTTTGCATTGTATTAAAGTATTAACTGGTAATTCGGCATAAGTGTCATTCCTGCTACTTTCTGCCAGGTTTGCGGGAGCCGCAGTCAATTATGGTTTCCCTGCACGCATCTCGGAAATTGAATGATCTAAGGGCAAAAACCTCCCAGTAAGAACCTACCTATCCCTTGTTGAGACTTTGATTTGCGAATATTGGATATGGTGTTAACAAACCATTTGTCACACCTACTGGGTAAGAAGGCAATCCCACAACCTATCCACTTCGTCCAGCTCCTCCAGGTTGAAGTTGCAACACATGCATTCAAGGGAGACATATCAAGGACAACCCCTTTCTCAGAAAAGGAATGTTTTGTCTTGCTCGGTGGCAAACAAATAACGTATTCATTAGTATTCAACCAAATGCCGCATTGCAGGATCGAAAACAAGATCACTGATTTTTGTTATAATAACAGACACTTTGAACTCAGATGCGTCTGCCAGTTCCCCTTGAAAGAACTTTATCCACTGTGAACATACTCACCTCGAGTGAAGCAAACACTGTCTGTTTGGGCGACAAAAATGGATGGGGTCTTTTCATCTCTTGAATACAAAACCTCACATTAATCAACCGGGCGTATCGAGTCCCCTGTTAAGACTTTGATTTGTGTATATTGGATATGAAGCGTCTGGAGCAAGGATTGATCGGTCCAAACAGTTTGAGGAAGCTCATGAATATAAGTAGGTAATCCATCCTGATTTGGAGATGATAAACATTACAGTAGTGACAGTGACACAGTGATGCCTTTCAGGTTGAGCGAAACTTTAATGGCGGCCATGGAGGGTGGGAACCCCGTAATTCACCTGCTGCACCTGGACGAGCTCCGACCCAGCTTCTTTATGTTCATCTGCAGCAACTGTAACTGCGACATCTGCGAGAAGATTAGCCTTCAGGGTTATTGGTCCCCCGTCGAGACGCTGATCTTTCAAACTATCCTCGACCACAGCGATGGCTGCCAAGATGGCCGTGCTCTCGTGGTGGATGTCGGTGCACATGTGGGCTACTTCAGCCTCCTGTCCGCCGCTTACGGTTGTCGCGTGGCCTCCTTCGAACCCAACGGACTGGCGCTCAAGTACCTCGAGGCGTCAAAAGACTTCAACAATTTCGGGAACATTAGCATTCATCCCGAAGGCGTGGGCGAGGATGTCACGGAAGCCGTGTACACGGAGACCGATACTTGGGCTCTTAATAATTTCGGAACAACAAAACGACGGCAGCTTGCAGAGGTCAGCAGCACAGACACGACATTGCGGCGTGTTTCCGATAGAAGTAGTGGAATGAGATTTGCCTCGACTAATGACCAGATTATGGAAGTCGCGAAATCTGTCCGAAGGAAGAGCAACGTCCAGTCGGACGACGACACTGTTCCGGCCAAAGCTCACCATTCCCAGTTCCGGAGGCGGCGAATGCTTGGAACCGTTAGAGTCACGCGGCTTGACAGAGTTGTCAATGAAAGTGTGCTACTATTGAAGATTGACACGGAAGGGTACGAGATGAACGTGATTGCGGGTGCCAAAGCCCTCCTGTCTCAGCACAGGGTCGCCAACGTCTTGGTCGAGGTGAAGCAAGCAAACACTCAAAGGAAGCGAGACTTTCTGTGGAACCTTGCAAATGCGGGAGGCTTTTTGCACGTGTACAACTGGCTCGAGATTGAAGCGAAACTCGACGGACCCATTCACCTCTTCGACCTGCAAAATGCCAGCCTCGTCGATGTCTCCCGCATTGTTCGGAGTAGGGATTATTATTCTGATATTCAATTCCAAGACTTTTGGTTCAGCCGAGCACCTCTGCCCTGGATTTGATTGAGTACGTACTCTAGCTTAAGTCGATAACCCAAATTTTTGACCTCTTCGCGTATCGCCTAGTACCATATCTGCCGCTATAGGTCCACTTCAAAGAGTCATGCTGCTTAAGACGGATCATACTTGAAACTCTTTAGCTGTTGGCTGGGGACGTTTATGGCCAGTGCTCATGGTACAGCGTCAAATTACAAGCAATGGCTCACAATCTGCTTCTGGCATTCGTATCCGAAATGACACGAAGAACTTTTGTACCAAGGAAGAGGACGACAGATACATTTGGTCATCAATGTCACTTTGCAAGAATTAGTAGCCGACGAAATTAGCTCAAGAACGAGCTGTATTGGGGATTGTTAGTGGATGTTGCGACTGAACGAATCTTCAATTTCCACAAAGTTCATGTCATATTTGAAAGGCGAACCGCTGATGATCTCTTGGAATCAAGTAAATCTACATCACAATCGATCAATTGTTCCTATGCCCACCTTGCTTCGTTGACAATGTTCATCTCCGTTCCCTGTATTGAGAAACTTACATGGTTGGCTCAAATTATAGATACTATAGATTGGTCGAACGTTGTGAGCATAATAAGATCTTGAAGTGATCAAACTGTCCAACTGTCTCCTCAGATGTCAGCACTTCATGAGGCAGAACATCACCAGGTAGAGAGGATAACCATTCGTGAAAGTTCACGCTCAAGCTTTTGAAGGTGATAGACAAATTTCAGTAGCTATCTACTTACGTCTAGGAAGAAAAACTTCCAAGAAACACTTATCTTTGAGGAAAATCCTATCATTTGAAAAGTGAGAGTTCCATTTTGGGGACATGTACGCTGTTAAGGGTTAATGGTGTCTTAATTGATGATCTCTAAGGCACCCCTGAATCAGCAACCGGCACAATCGAAGGAGCCAGGCGCACTTCAGATTTAGGTCACAAGCCTAAAATGCAGACAGACATTGCTCTGATCTTGTATCAAATTGGGACAAGAAACCACACAGCCAGTTAATTGTCAGAAACTGTCATCCATTGCTTGAAGAAATCGCTTTCTCATGTCGTGCAGATTTTTAAACAATGGAAAACTGATGAGAAATTGATGAGTTCAGGATTCTTGTGGTGACATGAGAAACATCATCACTCCGAGGTCCATCCACGGCTCAACGTTATGAGGGATCATAATTGTGGTACATGTATATGATTTGAAGAGTTTTATGCACAGGAATTGGAGAGTTTCAGTTCAATTTTTCCCGACTGATGATTGATCCAGGACCTGAACATCGACCTCACCGAAATGGCTGTAAAACAGTAATATCCTCTCCCCTAATTCCAGCCAAGTAAGGTTCAAATGGGCCTTATGTGGTCACTTTTATTAGGGTGAGTTCCACATAAGCCACTTCACTGGGGGAATCTACATTTCCACTAGAATCTGGAGGGTAAGTGGCCTAATGGAAACTAATCCTTAATTGACTATCATACACCTAGACTTGAGTGGTATACAACAAGGCTTATGGTTATGAATATAATTACACAAAAAACAAGATACACATAAAATATTTATAGCATTGCGTAATTCCAAATAGTGACACTCGATGCATTATTTAGTGTAGTCCTTGCAATTGGCAACACTTCTATCATGAAAATTTTCTTCATTTTTGAAGTCTTAATGACCTTCTACAAGCTTCAAAAAAATCTCATAGCAACACATGTAGTACTCTTTTAGTGTCACTTACTATTTGGAGTTACAAAATGCTACATTTTTGGATTGTTAATGTAATTTTTTACCAAGTAAAGGTGGTATTGTTCTATAATGTCCAAACAACCAATTTGACCATAATTACAATTTTAACAACAATAATAACCTACATATGAATGCTCTTTTTGTTAATTTAGATACGGGCTACATTTGGCGCCTTTGCTTTAATAATGAATGAAAATGTGAATTGGATGAAACTCACACATCTATTTTTCAGTAAATCTTAGGGGCCCCTTTTGTACATCTACCTTTACTCTTTTTTTTAATTGAATAGCCTTTCTAGATGTACACCTTAGAGAAATAGAATACCTCTCCCTTATGTATACTATGTACACTAATGTCTCAAATAATACCCTTCTTACACTTACATGAGTTCGTATGTGGTATAAAGAGTCTACCCCCCTAGGCTCTTTGCTCGCTACACAGATATGAAGATCAAATTCAAGCCTAGCTTACAGTTGCTCCCGTGCAACCTAAGCCTCCATTGAATTTAGGGTTTAGGTTTGTTGCGTGAGTATGAAAATCAAGTTTGTGTCCAACGAAGATCAAGGCCTCCATATGAAGATCAAGGCCTCCACCTATTGTGAAACTAGCAAATGCTCAACATCATGTTCAATTATTAGCTACATTTTTTATGGACAACCCACTAAAGTTTACTCTTACATATGTAATGAAGCTACATGCCATATCAAAAAAGCTCAATAAGATATATGTTGTTGATTTGAAGTGGCAACATCAACGGACTGTGGATTCCTTCTTTCACATCCACATAGATTTCAAAAGAGAAATTTGCATATTTGTAAAGACATTTGAAAGGATATTTATTTTCTATGTGGCAAAATATCTAATTGTGTGTTTTCATGAAGTATGTGTTATATGACAAAGAGGTCTAATTTGTCATATTATGGAATATGTGACACCTCAATAATACAATCATTTTCTCATTCCCCAAACGTGTCATATAAAAGAGTTAGGACTGTACTTGGTTTCTGCCCTTTCCAAGGAGATCCGGCTGAGGGCACCCAAACTGACTTCGTTTCTCTCATTAACCCTTACATTGAGGGTAAGTGAAATCAAATCATGTATAAAGACACCTTCACAATTCATGGATCACACTCAAGCCTGTTAAATCAGCTAGCCTTGGTCCATTAAGTTGTGTATGTTCTTACCTGGAATTATCTATTTCACATGAATGAAGCCCATGGGTTCAAAACTCGTAGAAAACACATGACTACTGTGTGATTGTGTCAACCCCACCACCACCCACATACAGAAACAGAAGGAATCACCTAGGGTATCCTGACAGACATCACCTAATCTTCTTCAAAGCAGCAAAATTTGATCAAACCTATCAAATTTACTCTGAACCTCCTTTCTCTCAAGAAACTGATCCCTGGAGATCTGTAGATGGATATATTTCTTTCAAGACAGAGCAACATCATGACAATCCTCCAGGACACCATAGATTTAGCTGATTGGCAAATGATGTACCAATTCTCAGTCAATTATAAACTATAGTGTTTTCTTCTGGTCTGACACCCACTTATCATCAGCGGGGACACACCATTGCTTCCAATTTGTATATACAGCTATAATTAGAAAATGTGCAAAAGAATATGATGTAAGAAATGCCTCAAACAAAAATGGGTACCTTGCTGGTGGCTGTACAAAGAGGTACAACAAATGTAGAATGACAGCTCCTCCTATGGAACAAAATTTAAAGACTTTCACACCAGATAATTGGGCTTTCCTCTCCTCTGTTCTCTTTTGTGCTGGGCAGTTTGGTAAGAGGAAAAAGAGAGCCAAAAGAGCAAAATAGGGAAGTGTAAGGCCATCCCGTCGAAGTAAGGGAAACATAGAAACCGCTGCATATGGTATGAGGTATTGTACCACTTGAGGCTCTTCAAGTACTAATAAGGTTGCTGGTAATAGAGGCAGCAATACTGACTTCTCATGCACTGCAGCCAACAAAATTTACCTCAGTTACATATATCACAGAAAAGTCCAAGATTGAAGAACATCTAGAGAAAAAAATGCAACTGTTTGATTTAAGTGACATCAAAATTGTGCAATACTACACGTTTCAATTCTGAGAAGCATTCATGAGTGTTTGGTGAATTTTGGTAAGCTTCTTATGTCACTCACAAATGTTTGCAATGCCCAGTTATGATGCTTTTATTCCACCACATTCCATATTGATCCAGCCTGTTCAAATGATTGCCCAGGTTTCCTCTTTCTTGACTTCTAAGAGGTTGCTTGGATTGTCAGCAAGCATATGCCCAAAGGGTTACGCTTCATGTTAAATGCATAAACATAAGTTCATCATGCAATTATAACTAACTGCAAATCCACACTCAAAGATTGACCTTGGGTTTTGGGGTACTCGTCATCTTCAACCAGTCTTCAGGTTAGAATTATCCTTTCAGAGCACACCAGCTTTACTATAGTCATTGAGTTCTTTACAATTAAACACAAATGCATTGCTGTTTCTAATTTGACATGGAAAAAGCTGTATAGTAGATTGGAATTGGACTTCTCCAAGAAGAGGCTTGCATTCAACAAAGAACCCAGGGTCTTTAGTTTGAGCGCGAAAAGACAAATACCTTGGAAGGCAAAAAAGAAGAAGGCAAAAGAACCATTAAGCATGGCCAGAAGGAAGCCTTGTGCACTTGGCGCCAGAATCTGTTGCACCATGGATGGGAGTGCTGCTGTAATAGTTGCAAATGATGCCATCCGGGCCAACACTGGAATTGAAAATAGCTGCTTCCATTTCACAAGCATGGAAGTTCCACACCAGAAGTTTGCAACATAATCTTCATAAAGCCCACGCTCAAATGGTGCCAGTCGAGAGAGAACCTGGGGCAACGCAAAGTTGGCTGTCAGATCTTCAGTTCTTTGTACAAGATGTTAAAAACTTATCAAATGATAGACTCTTTTAAATCACTGAAATCTCAGGTTATAATAATCACTTAAAACTTGCCCTTCCTACTGGTTAAACCATTGCAAGGACATATGTTTTGAATTCTATTTAGTGTGAAACTAATTTCCAACAGTTACAATTTCAAACAGCCACTACAGGGACCTCATAAATATTGTGAAAACTAAAAGGGACACAAAACCAACAGAGTCAAATGAAAGAGGGCATGGACAATCTGAGAAGTATTCTTATTATTGAAGAGGATTGAGAGAACTAATGCACCTGCAGAATGGACTGCTTGGAGGACAAAAAAGGCCACCAGCAGAGGGCAAATGTAGCTAAGACCATAATCCCCAATCGCACCACACCCAAAATTGGAGAGTGACGCTGGAAGCATCGTCCAAGAAGATGAGCAAAGAATGCTGGTGCATAATAGGCACTCATCTTCATCAGCCACCATGGATTGCAACACAAATTAAACAACGTAAGATCATGAAACATGGATCAAACTGAGATTGAGCTGTTCTTTCAAACTGACAAGAGTTATGACAACAGCCAGTATAATAAGCTCCGTATCCAACAACCAACAAATTGGAACTCATTGTCTAGAACATTATCCTGATGTTAATAGACAAAGACAAGAAAATGAAAATGAACAAGACTTCATGAAATCAAATCAAATCACCTACACCTGTGTGCATTATTTGGAAAAATAACAGACAAGTGACCATGACAACTTCTTAGCTTCTTAACTACTTAACTACTTAAAATTTGATCAATGCTTAGCAACACAAGTGAGAATTTCAAAAGACACATGCTGATTGCTTGGAGTTCAGATCAGGAGTAGGCACCTGTTTGTGATTGAGTGAAAGAGAAAAGAAGACACATGCCATTAGCTCCTGCCTTGCAATAACAGCAGCAGCAGCACCAACTGCTAAGCCCAAGCTGATGCAGTTAAACTGATATGAACACACACGAGCACAATTGTTAATAAACACTTGTACCTCAAATCTTGGGACAAAAACAAGATCCTTATGCATTAGAGAAACAATGAGCTATATGTCCAATAAAGGACAATGTGGCCAAGACGGAAGACAAACCTGAAAATGGCCATGGTCAATCAGCATAAGAGCTGGTTGGAGGAGAATTATCCCTAAAGCAAACGCCTGCTCTTCAAATGCTCGTCGTTGATAGTACAGAAGAACAAAAGTGATAGCTGCAGGAAAGAACACAAGAATGTCTGATGACAAAACCGTCCAACGCATCAGGAATTTGCTGCACCCAACCCAACACATCACGCCCATTTCCTTGGCTTTCAGTAGAGTATGGCTCTAATCATGTCCACTAACTCCTTGAAAGTTTCATTTGTGCCTTCCCAATATTCCTTAATATTTACTTTCTTCAAAACTTTCTCAATTTGGAATCTCAAGAACCACTGGATGTTCTTCCTTATTCAGGTTTGTAGTTAGTGGTACTGGCTCACAAGCTTTGAGAGTGGTAACAAGCCGAGGAAAACTAAGAACACTAAAATACACCTGTCTCTTTCCAATTTTTGTTATGCCAACAGAATACTTAACCATCCAAGAAAAGAATGGCAGAGGGAGGTTATGAGGTGCTGGGGATTATAAGAACGTGTCAAATGTGGCCAATATCACTTGCACATGTACCTACATTTTGAGACTATGCAAGGAACATGGAATCAAGGTACCTATAGGAGGATTTGTTGAGGTTGAGGTGTCAGGCTGAGTGAAACAGAGATGGGTTTGTAAACTTCCGTAAGGTGCTTCCTGTTCATCTATTTAAGGGCCAAACTGTAATTTCTATGTGGGATCTGACTGGGTTTTGAGCAATGTAAGACTGCCATGTGGCAACATTTAAAAAATAATTAATCGTTAAAAACCAAAGCATGAAGCCCTTTATGGAAGTTACCTGCTGGGATTCTCATAACCTCGGGAAGAGTTGAGTGCCACTGCAGCAGGCTCAAAGGCATGCAGGAAGTGGCCATGTACCCAACTCTGGTAGGCTGACAGGGGTGGATAATCCAATCCCCAGTACCGGAGATCATTGGCAGTTGTATTCATGTACCATTCCTTCACCGGAGTATGGATGGTAATCTCCATCCAGTGCCGTTGCGCTTCATAGTCACCAAATTTTGGAGCTATCCCAGCGCCTGTGTCAATGATGACAACAAAGTCATACTCAAGACTTCAAGAGTTCCAACGCAACAGCAACAAAAGTTTATCACACCACAACAAAGTTCATTGTCATGAACTATTCTGCTCATAAGGAGGTAACCTTGATTTTGTATGATTGCGGATGAGGGGTACCAAGGTCAGACGAAGAACACCAGAACAGATCGGACGACCTTTGAAAACTGTGAGTGGCCATTACAACTCGGAGAACTTTAGTATCCAGGATGTAGGTCACCTGTTCAAGCTAAAAATATTCTGGAGGCCAGATATTATTTGGCCATCATCAATCCACACTGTGTATTAATTCAACTGCCTCCACACCAATTGGCCCAGAAAATAGGTATGCAGGCCTTACGTGGTCACTTTTATTAACAAACAAATATATTTAAGTGGTATAGGGCAAGGCACCAAAAGACATGTGTTACAATGAGATTGGAGTATGTGCTCAAATTATACACACCATTCTGGGTTTAGGGTTTAGGGCATATGCAATCACTTAAAGGGGAAGAGAATCTTCACTTTGACATCCTACAACTTCTGCATCCCAACTACGAATCTGATAAACTTGGAAGGACAATCTGCGTAATTCACAGACGAATTATGGCACCTGAAACGTGCATAACCAGAAACCTAACCCTAAACCCTTCAGGGGTGGAGGACACACCAGAATAAGAGTGCAGCGACAGGATGATTCGGAGTAGGAGTGCAAAGGCACAGATTGCCAAGAATGTAACCTTCTTGTGTTTACGCAATACATGGGCCGGCAACGTCCATCCCTGAACAACATTGGGCGAGCCCTTCTTCGCCATTCCTCACTCTTGTACAGATGTCTTAAATACCCATCCCTTGCAACTCCAACGTAAGGCAAACCCCCATCCAAGTTCTGCCTATCTACACAAGAACACATCACCCCCACACGTTAATGCTAATAGCCAGCAGAAATAATCTCCTTGCCATCCCGAAATTGCTAAGCTTACTCTTCAAAATTGCGTGTAAAATAGAGGTTCTATGTATGAACATTTGTGACTTATAAGTAAGCTGGTGGTTTTCATCTTATATATCACTTGAACTCCTCAAAACAAGCGCATAGTTGAACCAGTACATCAACAAACAAGTCAAAGCATGCCTTACTCTCTCTAATAAGCAAGCCTTCACTTCAGTAGTGAGGAAGCCCAACTACATTGTTACCATCATTCAACGAACAAGAAACCCAAAATCCAGTGGGCCAATTCAGAGGATTGTAGTGCTTCCAAAACTCCACAAATTCATCCTGGAGGTTAAGAGGAAGGCTATTCAAAAGGTTAACTTACACCTCAATTCAACAATTTTGTCTTAAAATACATTGGAAACAAACCTGCAGCAAACAGAGCTCAAATAAGCTAACTCAAATAAACCACAAGTGTCAGCGATGTTCCATAAAATTTCAATTTAAAGTGCACTCACCAAAGCCCGTTAGCAGAAATTGGTTACCCTAATTCAGTCACATTGGATTGTAATCAGCTGACTACCTTAAAAATCTCTGACACATTACTTGTGTAAGACCTTCGAGCTAACAAAAATTAAACTGCCAATGCGCCTGAAGCCCGTAGAGGAAATGAAGATCCTCGCCAGCGTAAACTTCAAGATTTTTCAATTTACCGCGATTACTTCCAGTAAGAAGTAGCGATGAAAATATTTCGATGCAAAGCTTCATATGAATCTTAACTTTGCAACATATATGGACAGGGGCACCTCATCGACGTCCCACTCATTTATTAGCCATCCGATCATGTCGAAACAAATATTGAAAGAATTTTCTTGAACCGCCAGTTATCAAAAAACGAAATGAAGCCGAATTTCACACGAATGGGAGGTTTATAAGATTAAAAATCCAAGAAATAGCAGGAGAAGAACCGAAATTCAATGTGAACAACACCTTCTCACAACCATAGCTCGTGCTCACTTCTCATTCAAAACCCTACTAAATACCGTAGGACGAATCAGTATGATTTTAAATCGACGAATTCGTCTCTTATATTAAAAATCAATGATGAAAGTTTTCAGAAAGAAGAATATTATCATGATTGAGGGAAAATAAAAGGATTAGATTAGCACCTCGTACTTTAGATATGTCGGCGGATGGTGTGATCACGAAAGACTAAGTCTGCGAAGTCTCTCGCCTTCCGACCACTTCTCCGACTCTTGCCTAGCCTTGCCTTTGGATGAAGTATTACAAGTTCATCCAATTCGTCCATATCATCCAATTCTGAAAAAAAATCATTATCCCTCATGTAAGTCTTAGAGCATGATCACACGTTGTACACCAAACGCTAACACAAAGATATGCTAAATTGGGTAATATAATTTTAGAGGGGAGTAGTCTCATTCTCTATCTCACGCGTTCACTTTATATGAGCTTCATAAGTTATGAGTATCATGAACAAAACTAATAGCTTATAATACACAAGGCTTCATATAGAAATAATGGAAGTTGAGATTCTATTTCATCATGGATTGTGAGACATTAGTAGTTGATTTTCTTATAGAGGAGTTGAAAGTTGGGTCACAATATACCCAAGCTACTATGATCTGGCAGGGATTTGTGGGCCCCGTCAACGGTACAATAGAGGTTAGGCTTGACACGTGGGTCCAACTCGTGGGCTAAAACCAACATTATTATGTTGTAAGGCATTATACGAAGAACGAATGAACATGCTCTTAGAATTTATTCGTTTACGAGAGTCTTAGAGCCACTTCACATATGGGCCAAGTGCCATGACCATGTGATTGTGAGGGCCCTTGACTCTCATCTAAAGGTCGTAACGAGTTGTTTAATCGTCATATTCTGTTGAATTTGCGTCAAGCCTACCCCTTGGAGGTGGGCCTAACGTAAATTCTAGCAAACCATGAAACATTATTCATAGCTTGTCATGTAGGATTCCATGTACATTTTTCGTCCTTGGCGATTTTTGTGTGCCCTTAGGCTTTTACCTTCAAATGCAAAGTGAACTTTGAACGGTCTCAACCTTTTCGACCAATGAGAGATCTCAAAATGCAATGGTCATGAGCCTTTAGTCTCGTGTGTGAAGCGGCCCTTAGGGTTGTTTAACACACATGATCAAGGGTCATCAATAAAATTGACTTAGGTTTTCTCATGGAAATGGTCAATAGTCCGAAGACTGTGACCAAGATAAATCCACATTACTTTCAATCAAAAATAAATAAAATAATTAAACCCTTGGTCACATGACATAGTGTGAAGAAACTTAAACCGGATGTAGTGTACATATTAAAATATAATATGATAAATTATATTAATTATACGTGGCCACCTTCATTTTTGTTTAGACAACTTGTTTGGGTTCTCTTGCCACAAATTTTGGGTGATCATCAAGCATTATCCATTAATGAACATGTATGATTCCATGTCACTTTCTCATTCATTTTATGACAGATCACTCTTATTGATGACCTTGTGTAAAACGAAGTGAAACTGCCACTCATTTCTCAATCATTGAGAGCGTTTACAAAGCAGTGGTCATAATCATTGGTCACTAGTGTAACACATGCCATTAATGAATGAGAGATCCTTGTAGATCCTAGATTTGCATTATTAAAACAAAGCCCACCCATTCATTTCAATGGGTGGTTATAAGTTTTGGTATTGGCTATCTTAATGATTTACATCACAACTTGCCATCGAGCACCTTGTGTCAATCCATTCATGACCCACACCATTTCATTTCTCGATGTACTTCCAATACAAGTAAAACACTAAGGCGAATGAACCTATCATGAATTATGACCTATGAATGGATCTAATCAAATACGTACATAGCCAAGAATCACGGGGCTGACACATAGTGTGATTTACGGGAACTGCGTGTGGTGAGGGCACAATTGTTTGGGGGGGGTATTATCTTGCTGACAAGCAATTAAATGACCTGTTCAATTAGGTAATTTTCCTAATTATGCATATTTTGTAGTACCTTTCAATTACTTTAAGGTTGGGTTAGTTATTTTCATGTACCATATGTTAATTGCAAATCAAGAAGTGGTTGGTCGAAGAGTTCAAAGAGGTAAAATACCTTAAGCTGCATCACGGACAACCGTGATCAACATCAGGTTTACGTGCTCACATTCACGTTGGTATCTAAATAAGGGCGTTATTTTTTCTTTTTCTTTTCTTTTCTTGCTATGTCCTACTATTATCCTCCAAATGTGGCCAGTTCTAATTGGTTGTCCGACTGAGGCCAAACTTTGCCTTATTTTTAAAACCATCTCAAAAAGCAACACCAATGATTCGTCACAATGTGGTTTAGTCTCCAAACAATTTCATAAAGCCACCATACAAAGCATACATACACAAAATTGGAACACACTCAAAACCAATTTGAAATGCATTTATTGGCTTTGTCTGTAAGTTGTTTTCTTTATTACGGAAGCTTAAACCAATGACACCCCCGAGCAGAGTGATGGAAATCCTATTGCATTTCTATTCATGTGAAATAGAAAAAAGAAAATGTGCCAAAACCTAAACTACTATAAGGGATATAATTTGTAGATGCCAACAAAACACCAAACTCTCACAATGCAACGCCATGACCTAATCCAATCTCAACCACGTTGCTTACCTAAACATGTCATCCAATGCACTTCAATCATTTTTTCATTTATCAACAAATTTTCATCCACTATGGGCGGGAGGGGGGAATGTGTAATAGCCCTTTTACAATATATTTTTACCATAATATCTTAGAAATATTATGAACCTAATTTCATGGAATTAATAACACCCTACATTATTGTGAACTCAAAGTCACATATTGTGTGGGGCCTATTTTATTTTGAAACCACTTCAAATTTTTTGATATCATCTTTAGAAAAGATATTATCTTTGGCCACATGTAGTTTCTAATTTGTGGGGAGTGTCGACCCTATGCCAGGAATAAAATGTGCATGTTCAATTTATTTTTAATGTACGTCACTACAATGTTCACTTCAAGAAATCAAAAAGATATACACCTTGACTCCCTTAAAAATGGCAACAACTTCAACTCTCATATTTCTCATTTGGATTTAACCAAGTTTCAAGTATATCTATACTTATGCATGAATACTGGACATAATGAAATTACCTATGTGCACTTCTATCGCGCGGACCTTATGATAGAAATGACAACAACTGATTATGAATGTGAATTGCATCTTTTGTTCTAACAAATGTTAGGTGCATGCACACTGTGTAATTTGTGGAAAATAACACATCTAGAGGGATTATTGACCATGTTGCTTCTCAGAGTATCTCAAAATCGGGGTTTTCATCACGGCCTTCTAGTTTCTTCCCCCAAATAATTTGTTTTGCAATGTGCATGTCCCAACTGTGCAAAATGTACTCTCAAAGGGATTACCAATTTTGTCCACATCTTTTGTCCACATTTACTTAAATCCTAGTTATTTGCTGACATGCTCATGTGATCTTCATCTTGTTATCAAACCGCAATATATGTTGAAATCAAAAATGCGTCCATAATAGGTGCACTCACCTTATACATACCTAATGGTTGATTCATGTAGGCAATGTGATATATAAAGAACATGGATATCTTTCATACACCACCTCCCCCATGTTTTCCCCACCATACTTTTGCAGCCATGCTCCTCACCATGTTTGTCTTTGTTATATATATATATAGTTTTTGAAAAGTGATGAATTGCGAGGAGTATTGGGATATGGCAAGGTGATGGCCTCACTATTATCATCACCGCCACCACCACAATGTTTGTTGTATACAATGAACAGGGAGGACTGACAACTAGTTACATATGAACCAATCGAGTTTTGAAAAATAATCGGTTAAAATTTCAAGACTTCAAGAAAATCACTGATAGATCTAGAGGAATTTAGAGTATATTCCTCATTTTATTTAAAAAACCAAAAGATGTCAACATGTACATGGTTCATTTTGGCAACAATAGGATCCTGATTGACTATGCCCAAGAATATCACGGGACACTCGTCAAATTGTATATCAATTCCATTGTATACCGTAGTACCCGTACCACTTCGCACTAATTAAACTATGTTTAGGAAAACCGAATTGATATGAAATTGTATTTTGAATATTTCAAAAATTAATATGGAAAAATTTGGTTTTTCCTTCATAACATTACTCAGATCCATAACAATGTTACGTGGGACTGATAGTATTTTACGGAATATTCGTCACATTTACATTGAATATGGGGAATATTCCACAAAATATTGTCAGTCCCACAGAACATTGTTATGGATCTGAATAATGTTATGTTTAAATCTAGTATTTCCGAATCTTAAAATAGGGAATATAATAATTATTCTCTTATGAATAGCAGAGGCGGTGAAGGTACTACGGTATAGATAGATTGAAATTGAAATTGAGAATGGATTGGATGGATGATAAGCTACGAAGTTCATCCATAGGTTGTGAATGCGAGGGAAGCGAAGGCCAAAGGGACGAAGAGCAGTGAGGAGGGAGGTTAACCCCCAAAACCCTGCACGCACGCCATGCTCGGAGTCTTGGCCTCTGCTCTCCTCGCGCCTGGCCATGGCCACAATGGCCGATGCCCCTCGCCCCGCCATCCTCTTCGCCGATTCCTTCTTCCACGATCGCCTCTGCCAACACGTCGACGAGGTACTTAGCTGCCTCAACTTCCTTCTCCTCCACCCTTGCACCTTTTTCCCCCCCTAAATAAATAGCCATCGCTGGTAATTAGAGTTGGAGCACTCCACTAAGTACCTAGGGTTTCAACCAGGCGATCGGTAGAGCTCTGTATCACAAGAGAGTGTTAGTAACAATGACGAAGGTGTTAGTCGTGTTTAATTTTTGATTTTTTCTCCAGCTCTGCCCCTTTTTTTTCCCTTTCACGATTGTCCAGCCTTCCGTTCCCCGTGAGAATTATGTTTTTTCTGGTGACTCCACTGAGGTTGGAGGTTGCGAGCATCACACTCCTCTAAATTTATACACAAACATTGATGTCACATCGATTAATTAACATCAAATTACATCAACATTGAAGCAACGCCTACCAAACGTAGGGTTGTAGTTCTCATAACTTTGTTTCTATATTACATAGCTACAAGACCTAAAAGGTTGAATTATGAGGCGAATCAATGTGGAATTAATTATATTTTAATTTAGAACATATAATAGCACAGAACGATATTAAACCCTGAAGGGCATGTCTTTCACTAGATTTCACATTGATTCAATCACATCAACTACAGCGCTGAAGCAATGCCTACCAGGCATAGGGTGCAATTCTAATCTGTTGTTTCTATATTGCATAGCTACAAGACCTAAAAGGTTGAATTATGAGGCGAATCAATGTGAATTATGTAAATGCCGGTCACTTGCATTTGGAGATGAGGGTCATTTCTTATTTGATATGGATATATCGTGAGGTTTATAAATGGTACGTCGATGAGGTGCACCCATGCACTGGAATTGCTAAACAAAAAAAAGGTCTCATGACCTTCACATAGTTATTCCTGGTAATTCTGCAAAGGCACTGTGATAATGGATTATTTCTCTTCTCTTGTTCCTTGCACTGGCATTGATCAATAATTTTGCATATTCTCGAAATTTATTTTGACGAGGATTATGATTTTTTTCTGTGTTTCAGTTGCACTTGTAGTCCAATTTTCTTTCAGCATAGTCTGATTGGCGTTCAAGGTGGCAGTTGGAACAAGCGGTCTTAAAGTTTCAAGAATATTCCTCACAAGTATTATATTAGACATTGGCAGCAATTTGTCGTTGAGTCAGTCAGCTGATCTCTTCACCAACTCTGGCTTGAAATGTTTGATTTGTATCAGGTTCGATTCACAGAACCTGTGGTGATTACCGGATGTGAGGTTGTCGGACTGCATCAATCTTCTTTGTGCCCAACTCTTTCTCTAAAGGGGTAAGTGCTCCGAGCACTGTTTCTGTTCTTGTCCATGGATTAGAGATAGGCTTGTTATATACTAAGCCGGCTTCTTGATGTTTCATTCAACCTTAAGTAAGTGTCAAGATAGGTTGTTAAAAATGCTGTACAGCAGATTTCAAACATGGGTGGTCAGAATGATGTAAGCATTACGAAAGGAGGGCAGGCCTCTCTTCTGGCACGTGCAGCTTCCGCTCTTGGAACGGTTGATTATGGTTTGGCCCATGGCCTAGGCAAAACTCTGAAATGAACTAGAAATCGTACTTCACTGCAGAAGGGTCTGGCTTGCCTTCGGTGTCCAAGCTCCTGTACAATATGATAGGCAAGAGGGACACCATTTTCTGTGATGAGTCAGGGACACTCTGCAGTGATAAGATCATTTATGTTTAACCAGATTGATACTCATAATTTGAAATAAACTTGCAAAAGCTTATTCTTTGTTTCAAACATCAACATCGTGTTGAGGGCTCAAATCTGATGGCTTTGATTGTTCTAGTAGCGCTGGTAGTGGTCAAGCGGTAATTCTTATCAAAGAACTTAAATGTGCACATGTATCTTGGACTAGAGCCTGTCTGGTTGATATTTTTATGTGTTTTACAGAGTCACAAGCCCAGATTCATGTGCAGTCGAGTTCTTTGTGCGGAGTGGAGGAGAATCACGTTTCCAGCCCCTTGGCCCTTCCTTCATCCACTCCCTTGCTGCTACGTCTCTGCTTGATGTGCAGGTAAGAAGCTGTCATCTGTCTACATAATCTGGGTTTCCTTGTTATGTGAAGATGCAATTCAATGGATTAGAGAACTCTCTTGTGAAGCTCTGATGTCATCTTGCTCTTGTGTCCCAGGAAGTGTCCCGTCTTAAAAATCTTGTGCTCTGCCTATGTCAGGAATTTTACAAACTGTTATTTTAGTTTCAGGAAATTGAGGAGTAGGGAGGCTAAGTTTCCTCATTAACCTTGATAGAACTATGAAGGGTATTGTGATTATGCCATTTCCCAAGTTCAAAGCTCAAAATTCTCACTGCGCAATGCATCCCTCTAATACAGGCAGCTGTCACTGAACACCTGGTGCTGCGGGGCAGCTACAAGTCCCTTACGCTTGTGATCTATGGTAATCTTGCGAAGGAGCTGTGCCTTGATCGCAATAGGGCTGCTTTTGTTTCTTCTTCGAAATCCACATTTAATGTTGACATGCTGCAAGAAGTATTGGACACACAACTCACAGCAGGGTCAGCTCTTAGTAGCCTACAGCTCATCAGTCCTCCAACTGCTGAACAAGGACAGCTGCTTCACCGGTTTCTTAAGTGTTTGGGTGGAGCAGACCCTGATCGGAACCTTGTGTCAGTGTTACTTATGGCAGCAGCTGCTTTGCATGTACCCCTACAGATTTCAGTCAATGGTGCCCACTGGATTGCTGCAAAGAAGTTAGATCCACTGGATAGCCCTGTAGACCCTGTGGTGGATGATATCAATGTAGAAGTACAGGAACTACGTGATTGGGTGCAGCAAAGAGAAGAAGAGGGAAAACAGAGATCTACAGAGGAAGGGGCTGAGCAGTCACTGCTGTCTATTTCTCAAACCTGGCTACAAGCTGGCCTGGATTCCTCATGTGGGTTAAATACTCCACTTTCTGCGGTACTTATTTCACTGAACCAAATACCAAGTTTGCACACAGTAGAAGTAGAAAGCAATCACATCTTGTTGTTGTGGTGAAAGAGATCTTGTGGAGGTGGTTGTCCAGACTAAAAGGATATGCAGATGTCATGGTTTGCCAGTTGTAGTACTATAATTTATTTGTATATATACACCTGTCTTTTCTTTGTTTGCTGTGTTTTGGATAAAAAAATAGGTGCCAGTTGTGTCAACTCATTGATGTGAGGGCAGATTGTATTTTGGCTCATCATTGTTTTACAGTCTTGCACAAGGTCCATTCTGGCTATGATTTTCTTAACTATCAAATAAGTGTACATATCTATAATAATATAGTAAAAATTTCATCAATTTTGATTCATTGTCATCTGGATGACATTTTCATAAATCTTGGTTGTGGATCTGCAGGTAGAGAGTCTGGTAGGAGGGTTGGCTGCAGTGCAGCTTCTGTGCAATAAAGATCCTGGGGATGTGCAACCATTTTTAGTAGCAGGTGGCATGAAGCTACTCCTTCAAGTAATGGAGCAAGTTTCTAAAACCACAGGTCTTTTATTATTTGCTTTGACTTCTGTAGAGCGTGCATGCCGCCATGGATGTGGATGTGAGGCGCTTTTATCAGAAGGCAAGGAGCCCTTGCTTGCATTGCGTCATAAGATGCAACGTCCTCCTATCACTCGTCTACTGCACCGAGTTGTACATCGTCTACAGTGCTATGAGCTTGCACGCTCCTTTGAGGTAGTGCTTCTTCGTGTCCATATCCAAAATTTTGGAGAGTTTCGCAAATACCCTGACCTGAGTTATTTCCCACTTTTATAACCATTTCTGGTACTTCCACCTGTAAATAATCCACATAGTTTGTGTCATACTTAGTGTTACTCACCTTCATGACCGTTTCAGACAAACATCAGATTAGATAGATTGTAGTGTGCATGTTATCATCTCATTTCTCAGGTACTTTTTCCAACTTACACTTCGAAGTAGATGTAATTAGATATCATTGCAAGCACAGCCTTGCAGGATTTAGTTGGTGGTCTTGGATTTTCCTAGACTTCTAGATGTGTATTTCCTTGAATGTTGTGTTGCTAGCAAATGAGTTGAACTAATATCTGAGTGGCATAAGTAGAAATGCAAGCTCATCCATGTGCCTTTATGCACTTCTTTTCTTTCCTGTTTTCCCTTAAACCCTGAGTTCTGATTATGTAAGTGTTCTTGTTGACATGATTTCAAAGTACCAGTTGACTTGATTTGTGGTTTTAATTATCTGGATTTTGAAGCTGACCAAGATTCTTTGTGTTGCAGCTACTGGTGGATCAGTTGACGAAATTAAGTGCTAGTGAGGATGTTGTTGTCATCGAAACAGCTACAAAGTTATTAAATGAACTTCTGGTAAGCTGATGTGCTTGGGTGGGTAATACAAAGATGTTACCGAGCTGATTATCACAATTGTACTTGTGACTGATTTGTAGGTTCCTTGATTGTCACAGGAATCTATAACTGCCAGTTGCGTTGTTGACAAAGACTCAGCAAAAGCAGATCTGGTATTCACAGGATCGGAATTGCTAACACCCACTGCACTTGGTGATATGAGGTTTACAAAAACATTATCAGATATTGATCCTGCACTGCTTTCCCTTCTCCAGGTATGCTAGTTCTTCATTAATAGCAAGAGTTCCATGCATTTTAAAGCAACTGTTTTCTGAATGGGAGTGTCAAATTGAGAATTTGAGACGCTTTTCAAATATTTTCACTGACTTGATACCTTCAAATTGTGATGTACATTGTCTTTTGTCATCTCAAAATAAGTGGAAAGTAGGGGATGGATGTAGGAAAAGTGCTTTATGGGCACGCTGGCAATCTTCTCATCAATACCTGATATCTGGACTGCAACTGGAGACTCGCCAAATGTGTACATTGAATTTGCTGCAGTTGCTCAAAGACTGCTACTTGTGCTTTTTAGCTGTCGTTCAGGTTTGTTAAGGTTATTCTTTCATTGTTCATCAAATTCTCTTTTACTAGGAGAATACGTCAAGTTTTGCATTTTGTGATGAAGGCTTGTGTTACTTTTCAAACACTTAAGAACTAAAATTTTAATACTTCAGAGCGTGGATTGTGAGAGACACTTCAAGCAGTTCTTTACTTGTGTGGCAGGTTTGTTATTCCTCAATGGTGATCTAGAAGCTGCATCAACGATCATAACAAGCCTCATGAGTTCCTCTGGACAAGAGACACAAGAGGCAGAGGTCCCACCAATTCGACATGCAACTGTACTCACCTCCCTGGGGTTTCTACGCACTCCTAGGGATCTGGCTGGGATGCTTCAGAGCAGAATTGCTGTGGTAGGTGTTTGTAACTGAATAAAACGTTAAGCATTTGTTGAACTGGTCATTAATAACCATTCATTGCTTTGGGTGATACAATGTTGGGGATAAAGTAATGCACGGAGAAAAGCAGTGTTGACCACACTTTCTGGACTGCTTGCAAGTCATAAATCCATCAGTTTTGAGAATTTGTGTCTTTCCAAGTATATATTGTGGTTCATGCAATTGGCCATGAGCTGTTGTAGCTTGACTTCTTGAGCTGAGGATGTATGTCAGATGTGGTACCAAGAATGCCAGAGTAGGTGAAAGGTAAGGATTAATGTGTCACTGCTACATTTTGTGTTGAACTATTATGGACTTGTTTGTTGGCAGATGAGTGCAGCAGATCGCTTGGTCGGAGCAGACAAAGGATCGGAAGCTGCATTTTGGGCTCTGTGGAATCTTTCTACCATTGCCAGGTGTGCTACAACTATGACATTGTTTGTGAAACTTACCTAGAGAATACAAATAGTCTTCTAATTCTCAGCACTTATCGCATATGATCATGTTAATGATAATGCTTTAACAATAGTCAAACTGCTAAAAGATGCTATGTGTCCCTTTCTGATTTCAATCAAGCTTGCTAATAGTGAGGAATGAGGTCCCTATAGGCTACACTAAATAGTGCTATTAGTGTGGGTGGAAAATTATTGTGGAAATAATTAGCATGAGCTACACTAATGTTCTAGTGAATGTGGAATTGTTGTGGGTCCAAGAACCTGGGTCTTCCCTTAAGTCTTCATGGAGACTTCCGACCAACACCTTACAGTAGTACTTTACCTGAAAACTAGTACAAAAATAGTCACTTTACATCAAAATTAGCACAAAAATAAATGCTCATCCACATTTATTTTCTTGAAAAACAATTACTTTGGCCCAAGCTAGTTTTCTACTAGAAATTTAGTGTGGGTTGAAAGTTACTGTGTCCCACATTAATTCTCTTTATGAGAATTAGCGTGGGCTCTAGAAATTACTGTGGCGTACAGTAATAGGACTGTTTAGTGTAGTGATCACTTACCAAATTAGTTCTTAGCATGTATTGAGTTCCTAGTGTTCTATTTAAAGCTGCCAGACCTGAAGTTTTGACAAATTTTCAGCCTTTGTTACCTACTTAAATACATTAGAAAGCCAATCAAGCAAGCTTGACATCACCACATTTCTTTGATATTGAGAATTGCTCTTTGATTTGAAGACTCTGAAGCCAACTTTTGAAGCAGTAATTGTTGTAGATCAAATCAACAACAGACTTAAGGAGTGTCACCTGGATCTTTGAGAGTTTGGCAACCACTTTATCCATCTTCTAGCAAATACCTTTGGAAATGGCAGAAGGTCTGTAGGTTGCTTTGGGACTCGTGCCTATTATGTCTTACTACGTCTAGACTGTACCCTTAGATTGCAGATCATGTGTCTTGTTAAAAGTGTTCCTTGATTTGTTTGTTTCAGGTCAGAGGCTGGCAGGCAAGCATTATTGGCAGTGATATGGTTTCCAGAGGTAGGACAAGCTCATAGCGGAAGTTTTATTTGTTATCTGGCATTGTACAATTTTATTTGCAGTAGTAAAATTCATGTTCTTTGATTCGTAGTTTCAAGAAGGTTATATGTTCCTGGGCCTTTTCCTTCTACCTCAATGTGTGCAGGAGACTAATGAATCTTACTCAATACCACTTTTGTTGTAGGTGTTAACGTCCCTCATGGTAGTTCTTCATCCTTCACCTGAGTTCATGCCGGCAATGGGTGTGTTCAATTTTACCTTGCCTCTGCAGTTTTGGATCATTGTTTAAGTTATTGATATGGATCTGTGTGTTTAGGTGTTTGTTATTAGTGAAGAGTGGGAGTTAGCATGCATACAGGGAGAGCTATTGTAGCATTAATGTCTTTTGATATTGATTTTGGCTCTAACAAGGGTTTTATAACGCACATCTGGTGTTAGCTTATGAATTTGAATTTTATTGGATGGCAGGTTCAGTTACCATATTGCAGAGTCCCGTCACTTTGATACTGCTACAAATGGGTTGTATTTGGTCATGTTGACAGTGATTGATTAACCCTGGCATCAATGTCCACAAAGTTTGTGCATTCTTTCTTGGCTTACTGAAGTTCTTACTTTGAACAGGAGAGGCAGCAGGACATTTTGCAGCTGAGGTGCTTGAGAAGGTGTTTTGTGATGCAGCCCTGACCAACCAGACTGCATTAACTTGGCATGCTTCAGCTTTGCAGATGGCATTGCAGTCAGCTTGCAACATTGGGATGAACAGTTGCAGTAGGATTCTTGAGTGGGTTGAAGCTGCAGTTGTGTATGAAAAGAAGGGCGCAGTTGGTTTACTGAAGCATGCAGCAGCATTAATAGGCCCACAAAATACCTCTGCTATCGTGCATGTGGATGGTTCAATGGATGATGATGCTAACAATTGTGGCCCTGGTGCTGAACTACCCAATTCTCATAGTAAAGGGATGATGAATGCACTGATTCAAGACTCGGCTGTCCATGCGCTAACAATTTCTTTGAAACTCTTAGCCCCATCTGCACAGAACATGGTAAAGATTTCAGTAGGTGGCAGATCTTTAATGTTCCTTCATTATAATAGCATTTCTTTTGGTCCCTCTTTGCAGCTCATCTGTGGTCTAAGGTATTGCTCCATCCTGGTGCTTATGACAGGGCATTGCTGCATCTCTTTATGGGGAGGGTGCCATGGGTGTTGTGACTGCCATACTTGAGCACTGTCTAGCAGCTCTGCAGGCATCCTCCATCGATGATGGTACATTGTGAATTTTTGACCTGAGCCTCTCTCAAGTACATGAGATGATTTCTTCAATGATTGCAAATAACCATGAGCAAGCTATGGGCGGTGCACCTGTGGAGTGGGCTCTTCTCAAGGTGTACTTGAATTCATAGGTTGTCTCGTAAAAGCTGATGCTTTGTAGTGACATTTTGTTGCAGATGACGAGGATGCAGAAGAAGAAGAGGAAGGACGAGGACAGGAACAAGACAAGGAACGTGTTCTACTAGCTTTATTGTTGCCAACCCTCATGCTGCTACTGTCACTGCTCAAGCGTCTACAGGTATCCCGATATTATCCTGGTTAGTCCTGCAATTTCAAAATGAACTCTAATATACCCACTCTCGGGTGGTATCTCCATGCACATGGTTATGGTCTGGTGATTATTGGTCCAATGGTAGATCATATAGTGTATTTTTGCCAAGGACAAACTTCTGATGAGTATTTCCCTTCACATGCAGGCGGTTGTTCAACAATACTGCAGCACAAGGGTACTCGACTTATTATTACGCATTCATCATGTTATCAGGTATTGTTTTAATAAATCTTTTTGCTTGTAATAGGTATATTCTGGAGAGGGAATAATTTTTTTTCCAGATATTGTCCAACCTCATTTTTGACATTTGGTTATTTCTCTGTCAAAATTTTCTGGTTGTGGAGCAGTGCAAAAGAAGGGGCCTATGGAATGGTCCCACCATATTCTTGGAGCAGCGGAGTGTTAGAAGTGGGTGCTGTTCAGCATGTGTTGGCATCTCTGTTGGCCTTCTGGCCAATATTTGGTTGGGGTCCAGCTTTGTTACCACGACTTCTGGGACCTAACTCAACATCCCTGCCAGTGGAGCCTGGGGAGGCCTGTAGTGTTATCTGCCTTCTGGTACTCCTTCAAATTCTAGATGGCATTTGAAGAATTTGATATTAGTTTGAGATGTGGGTCCTCTGTATATTTCTGTACTTGCAATTACGCAAGGTGTTTTGGCAACTACATGATGTGATGACTCCTTATCTCTGCTTACATCATAGAATTGGCAGACATATATTTCAATTCAAGTCTTCTAAATGTGTAATTACTGGTTTTCTTTCTGACGAGTCGTGGAGATGACCTCTGTAGGAAGAATGCCTACCACCAGAGTGCCCAAGGTTGCTTTTGAACAGAGCTGCAGTTGCAGATCTGTATCGGAGTGTGGCTGCTGGAAGCATCTATGGTGAAGATGTACTTTCTGCTATTCAATGGCATACTTCACCTGTCAATATGGAGAAAATACTGCATGCATTGTACCCCCACCTGGAGCAACTTGGACAGCTCCTTTTGCGCCTAGCTCCTTCTGTATGTATTATGGCCTTACTCGTTACTCTCTTCCCCTTCATCTCATGAGTATTACCAAAGTTGTCCACTTATGTATGTCTACAATTTTATTTGGAATCTATATCTGTATAACAAACACCAAAGGCCAGTACTTGCTATGTGCATGTTTTGATGATTGAGGAAAATTAATGGCAACATACACATTCCTTTTGCAATGCATCCTAATGAGCTTCAGTGTCAGCAGGGTTGAAGTTAAACAAATGAGAAGAATTATCTCTAGTCTCTAATTGATTCTGCTAACCTAATAAAAATGTGGTCAAAACTATTTGAGCACCGATTTTTTAGTCAGCATGTTAAATTTTGTATGCAGATTTTTTTTGTTTTTTGTTTTCAAGAGCACTGATTGCAGAGTCTAGGGTGGACTGTGTATTATTGAGTTTCCTTGTTAGAAAGTTCTTGATCCTAGGAGATGATCTTGCGGCCCTCAATCAAATGCTCACAACTATCCTGATGGGATTAAATATAAGAATACGTAACATCCTATAAACATAAAGATGGAAACTTCTGTCTTGTGCTGACTGACTATGACATATAACAGAAGTTTAACACTTAAAGAGCTTCATACACAAATCATCAATATTGCATTATATTTGCTTTAGTTGTTGTGCCACCAAAGTACCAGAGCTGTGTGATGAGGTAGGCCTGATTCTTAATACCTTGTGCAGTCATGTGATGTTGTGCAAGAAAGGCTGACAAGCCTGGTTACACGCTTGGGATGCCAAAGTGCTGAGCATGCAGCTATTCTTGTGCGCCCTGTACTCTCTCTCCTTCAAGAGCATACCTCATCAGCATCGAGATCGGCGCTTACTGAAATCGAAATTCTACAGGTACTCTTCTGGTTCTTTGAGCAGAAATCTATAATATTCATAGTCCAAACAATTTGTCCCCTATTGGAAGTCTATTTGAACTCTTGTCTGTAGAGCCTTTTGGTTGAACAAATATGTTCAGTATTCTGGTTGAATTGAAGCTTAGTGGTTGACGCAACTCACAAATTGCCTCAATTGGTTGCTGATGAGCATGCTCATGTGCAGGTGGAGCGCATGCTGCGGTGGGTTGCTTCTCTGGCACTTCATCCTTCTTCTAAGGTGAGCAGTGTTACAGGAATTTGGTAGAATAGCATATGTAACTTTGGTCTTGGATGTTAAAGTTGCGAGTGGTGATTTTGTCTGCAAATATATGAGGAATGCAGACACTAGGGAGTAGGCAGAATTACTGGAAGACAGAAAGAAACAGAGCAGAAACTTCTGATTACCTCTGAATATGCTTGTCCCTTCATATCCTCTCCTCGGTGAATTACATAGATTACTATCTGGCCAGCTTTTAAAACTTCATAGTATGAAAAATATTTGGCCTGTCAGAGCAACACTGAAGGGTTCAGTTGGCCATTGTGTTTTCTCAGGCAGTTCTCCTGCAAGAAGACGCTGTGCAGGTGCTAGTCCAAGCACTGTCATCGGTTTCAGCTCCCACTTTACAACCTACTGTCTCCAGAATGGGCTGGCTGTTCTGGAGTTGCAAAGCAGTTGCACCTCTATGTGACACGTCGATTTCTTTTCTACCTGCTACATCTATGGACAGGTGGCTGCATTTGCTTTGATGGTTTTTCACTTAAATTGGAATGTTATTGAAGGTTATTGTTCGAGTGTTTGCATGTAATGTCTTGAGGGCGTCAAAGTGATACAAAGCAAAAGTTTAGAGACCAAGGCTTTTTCTGTACAGGCACTTGGCTGAGGACTGTCCAGAGTACACCGATTGCTATGATATCGCTTCCTCTCTTTTTCCTTTCTTTCAGGTGAGCCCAGAGAATCTCCAACTTGAGTTTCTGTATGCAAATTTTGGTCCGATTGCCAGTGATTTATTGTGCCTAAGAAGTTCAATTTGATATTCTGACATGGTAGTTGAGTGAAGAGGAAAATATTGGATCTAAGACTTTGGTGTGACTGGTTACTGAAACATCTTGTGTGTATCCAGACAATGCCCATGGAAAAGCACATGGAGATACTTGCACTTGCATTGAACAAGCTGGGGAGCCATGACCTTGGCCGTGCTGCACTTGCTTCAGTTGCCATGAGTCAACCTGGGATCACTCCATCTGTGACCAATGAGGATTTACTGGAGTCTGAATCATCCTTGGTCGCTGACAGGGACAGCCTTCCTTGGATTAAACTCTGGCAAAAACTTGCTGCTGCATTGGACTCAAATGAGATATTGAACCCCGTTCATGTGGGACTTATTCGACAGTTTGCACTTGCAGCAACTGTACTGTCAGATTCAGGTCAAAGGTAATACTGCCAACACATTTATACGGAATTTGGTCAGTCAGTTATTTTACAGCTCCTATTAATGTCCTCTGCACTGCCTACCTTTGTGTTGATGTTATTTGCTCTGTCCTCTAGGGTGCTGATTGTCCATTAGAATCCTCGTACACTTAACTAGACCTGACTCTGGTCAATTCTTTTGTAAGGTTTTCTTTTCCTTCTGGAATCAGGATCTTGTACTTTTTAATGAATGTGAACACAAGTGCATGTAGTACTTGGATCTAGTGTGGCTGTGAAGCATCAGGATGCTCAATGTTATTGCACCTGTCTTACCTCCCATACCAATTACTGTTTCTTACTACTTCGCATATGTCTTCTTGCTTCTCACTTAAACCCATTCATTCTAGCATCCGTCAATCTGCACTTTATTTCACACGTTCTAGTCAAGAGCAAGCCTTCAACCTCCTATCTTGGTGTAGGGACTCACAAAAACTTCTTGGAGGGTTTATGCAGTGCATATGGGGTTGTTGCCCTGAAGGCTATGTTTGGCCTCATCCCAGTTGCTGAAACACAAGGTAACAAGACATCTGGGGAGATTCTGCAATCCCTGGATCAGATTATGGACATACTTGGACAGCATATTATTGAATTGGAGACTTCCGAACCTTTGTCTCCAGTTTCTATAAGCTCCCTTCAGGAGGTATGATTTCTCCATAAGTCTGATCAATTTGAATGTATTTCAAGCTTAACTACTATTTACTTGCATCTATGAGAATATATAGCAACAAAGCTTGGAGCCTGAAACATCAAATTCTGTCTTCACGTTTTCTGCACAGGCACACTCTGCAGTATCAAAGATTCTAGAAGTTTTGAAGGAACCGGCCAAAGAATTTAATTTGTCTGAGGTAGACTCTTTGCTGGGCCGCTTGCCTGCCCCGCGCCCAGTTGCCGAGCGTCGTGCAGAAGCTCTTAAATCAACATCAAGATGGAGAATATTCTCTTCTGAAATCCCTGCAGAGGAGATCGAATTGCTTGATGTGGAAATTGGTGACACTGCAAGTGATGTCCGGGGGACGATTCCGTGGGATTGCCCAAGATCATTGCAAGAAACGCCTGGGATGACAATGAGCATGTCAAAGAGAAGAATCATTTCTACAATTGAAGTGCCAGGTAAAAGACAGCGCGGGGAAGGAGGAGCCAGTGCGTTGGTGAGTCGTACAACTGCTGTGATAACTTCAAACCGGCGGGATACATTCCGACAGCGAAAACCAAACACAAGCAGGCCACCATCAATGCATGTGGATGATTATGTGGCACGGGAAAAGAGCTCTGATGCCATCCCCGGGACTACTTCTGTCACAACTACTCTGCAGCGGTCAAATTCCAGCATGGGAAGGCCACCTTCCATCCATGTTGATGAGTTCCTGGCTCGTCAGAAGGATCGCCAACAACCACCTGCTCCGACCATAGCACAACCCTCTGTAGCTAATAGTGGGAGTAGACTTGTGCAGGACTTTCCAGAACCAGGAGAAGAAAGACATACTTTAGGATTGACGGCTAGCTTCAACCAAGGAATGACCGAGTATTCCAGCATGGGTGTTGCAGCACCTGGAGTTCCATCAACCTCTGCAAGCATCCCAGGTCCTCATAATTTTTCTTCAGCCGATTCAGTCATGCCATCTGGCTTGAGTTCTGGACCTGGACCACAGGTGCAGCCCATCAACAGACCCGAACACTTGCAAAGAAGTGCAAGCTCCCTTACTACAGCTCTTTCTTCAGAAGTTACCAGCTTCGCGTCACACAGGACAGATGGAGTCAAGAAAGAGAGAAGTAGTGGTGGAGTGTCTTCAAGAGTGGAGATCCATACTCGGTCCCAATTGACATCAGCTGTAAAGGTGAAGCTAGAAAGAGCACCATCTGCAAAGAATACATCAATAGTTCCACCGCCACCACCTCCCCCTCCTCATCCTCAACTCCCACCTAATGCTGCTGGTACTTCCTCAGTGAAGAAGGAATCCAGACAGCAATTTGAAAGAAGCAACTCAGGGCGACCATCACCCTCGGGAGTTCCAGGAGGCCCTAGTTCTAGTACTGCGTCTGAGCAGCCACCTCTGTCAGGCATGACTGGTCACCCTGTGCCACCACCACCTCCTCCTCCTCCTCCTCCTCCTCCTCCTCCCTCTTCACATTCCTGGTTAGATCCACCTCGAAGACTGGAACCCCCTCTTCTTCAACCTGCCATGCCCATGATGATGCCCCACATGAATGTTGGTCCCTTCAACCTTGGATCTGCCCCACGGCCACCTGCAGACCTGCAAGTGGGTGGAGCTCTGCTACAATCTCCAGGAGGGATGTGGCACGAACCACCGTCACCATTCACCAGCCTCCCCCCTCCTGTACTTCAAGCCCCCGGTCCCATGCAGCAGGGCCCCGCTTATCTACATCAACCTTATGTTGCTAGCAGGCCAGTGGATATGATGCATGGGTATCCTGTAAATCATGCAGGTGGTGCATCCTCTAGTGATCGCAGATTTGGGAGTTTCAGTCCTTCACTAGGGCAGGGACTACCACTCCCTCCTCCTCCTCCTCCTCCCCTTCCACCCCCTCCTTTTCAGCCCCCAGTTCCAGCAGGATTGCCACTTGTGCAAAACATTCTTGATGCGCAGCAGTCTGCACATCACCCTCCACCGTTGCATCTGCAGGAAGCAGAGATCAGTGCACAGCAAGAGCCAGGAGCAGTGTTGCAACAGATACTTGCATCGCCAGATACCATTCAAGTACGTCTTGCTTTGATTAGTAATTTGGTGTCTTGGACTCATTGAATGCATTAATTTGTTATCTGTTGCATGTCTGACATTGTTTACAATGATTGTCCATGGTTTAGGAACTTCTCAAGGACCGAAAGAAGCTGCAGCAGCTACTGGAGCAGCACCCAAAACTGATAACCCTTCTACAGGTAAGCATAAGAAGTCTTGTGGATCAAGTTGACAATCATTTGGATGATTATTTTTATTTCTCAGCACAGAATTACATTTGTAAGAGTCAGGAAGGTTTCTTATAGAGTCAGTGAACATACCCGAATGTTATTTGTGACTGTTCATGAAACTTGGGGTTTTTTTTGCAGGAAAAAATGGACAGTGGTATGCTCTAAAGGCAACTGTTGATGAATCATGGCTGAAGGTTCTCTAGCACTTAGTTGAGCTGGTAGGTTGTTCCTACCACTTGAAAACATCATTTGATGGGGTTAAGTCAGGGAATGTTAATTGGATTGCTGTCTTGGTGCATAGAATCCTCGAAGGTCAAGGCACCGACTTTTTTTAAATACGTTCACACATACTCAAGGTTAAGATCCTTTTATGATTTTTCTGTGAGCAATTTGATTCGAAGTTGTGGAACTTAGTAACCTTGTCCAGATTGGCTGCCTATTATAGGAGCAAGAGCCCTATATGATGCCAAGAAATTTTGCAGTCGCAAAGTTTCTATGTCTATTCTTTGTATGGTGATCATGGGTATACTGCGATTGTTGCATCTTTGGTGGTTTTTACTTGAAGCGTTGTATTTCACTTTATTTGGTATAGAATTTCTTGGTCAATGAGGAGTTTCCTGCATTTTCAATATCAATTTTAAAGTGATTTGCAAGCTAGATTTGTGAAACTTCATTAAGCAAAATTGTTGACACAAAGTCATAGATGACAAGCATACAGATGGCCATTCTAGTAAGGTCATAAGCTCCATAAAAGTGACAGTAATAAAAGTAAAAGTGACTAGTAAGGTCACAAAATAGAGTTTATATATGCTTGGGTTGAAACTTCGTAACCATGTGATAGGTAAGAATTTACATCATAGGTATGCTTATTGAGCACCTTAAAATGCACAAAACATGAGGTTGGCCCTCCATGAATCGATGTTGAATCCTAAATGCGAGTTGATATCTTGCAAGTGGATGCAAAGCCAAAAGTGTCCATTCTTTGGCACTATTTTCTCTGTAGTTACAATGTAGCACTAGGAGAACCCCAAGACCAAAACATATTAAAGGGTTTGTAGGAGGAAATTGCTCTTAACGTACTTTCCATTAAAATCCATTTGTCTTTACTCCATGGATTGCACCACTAGGAGGGACAATCATTGACATGGTCAAATTCACTCTTCTACTACAAGCATGTAATTGTTGTGTGTAAATGAAAAAGAACTTACATAGTTGTGGTTGAAAGTGGGCTTGATCCACAACTCCACCACCATGGTGGTTCTGTGTAAGGTATGTGGGTATTATTTGGTTAATTTTCTTTATGAAACCCCTATATTTGATTGGTGTGTTGCATGGTGAGGGTCAAAGGACAAACACCATAAAGACACATGCTTAAAAAGGTCAGATTATGTCTTCAAATTTTATGAACAACTTCACACTCACTACAGTAGTAAACACAATTGGGAGCACCCATGTATACAAATAAGGAAATAACAAACATGCATTTCTGATAACCATAAGTAAATCAAGGGAGGTCCAATTTTCAATCAGATTTTTTGCTAATGCTTCATCATAGATTTGTTGATGCAACATGTTAGGATACGTTTTATAAATCTAATGGTACAAGTTAGAGAACATGAAAATAACACCCACATACTTTAGATGCTCCTTGAGTTGAAATCACTGGCTGCTGCAAAGTTGATAAGTAACTTGATGTAGTAAATGGCATGTGGTGTTGGCAAAGTGGAGGAGAAATGTTGCAAGTGCCACTAAGATGATGATCATCATCATGTGTAAGGTAGATGTGTGTTATTTGGATACCTTTCTTTGTGCACCCACTTCTTGGAGGATATGAAGCACACAATTAGTGCAAGATAATGAGCAAATTCAAGTCATGCCCATAGCCATTTTCCTCATGATCTTTTGACCTCATATGGATGTCTTATTCATAAGTATATTTTAAATAAATCTAAACATGTGCATGAAATCTGGACATAATGAGATTTTATATGTGCACTTCTATTGGCAGACCCTATGATAGAAATAATTACAACTTCATTGGGAACCTAAATGATGTGTGTGGGTCATTATGAAATTAAACCCCCTATATACGAGAAGTTCATAGAGAAGACAAAAATGTATATGTACTAATGACATGCTAGAAGATAGACTCATGTGTTTATACAAAGCTTTTCACTTCAATATACATATACAAGATATAAATCATAAATTAAATACACCTTTATTATATATGAAATCCACTAGTCTTTCACTTCCAATGAGAAAATCATTGAACATTTTTTTATCCATAGCATGCAACTCAATAATTGCATCAAATAAACAAAGACGAAGGCATAATAACTTGGCCATAATATGGAGAGCAAAACTCAAGGAAGCCCGTGAGCATTCCAAGAGCCTCTAGTTTGTAAAAATCCAAGACCTAAATGCAAGAGTATACATGGTAGTCATTGATGACTTTTACGTTAAGCTAATAGTGGATGAAAACGTGAATAAGATGACATTAACACATCTATTTTCAAATTTTTCTCTAAACTTTATGACCCCTTTTTGTTCATCTAGCTTTACTTTAGATTATCAAATAGTTTTTTTGGATGTATGCCCTAAAGAAAAGCAATATCTCTTCCATATGTATACTATCTATGCTAATGCCTAAAATAATATACCTTTTTACACTCACGTTAGTTCATACATGGTATGAAGAGTCCACTCCCCCCCAGGTTGCATATCTTGTTGTATAACACGTGCTAGTTGCATGCACACTGTGATATTTGTCAGAAATTCATATCTTGAGGAATTGTTTGACCATATTGCTTCTCAAAATATGTTTATTTGGGGTTTTCATCATATTCTTCTAGTTTCTTTCCCCAAAAAAATTATTTTGCAATGTACATGTTCCAATTGTGCAAAATTACTCTCAAATGTATTATTGATTCTAGATAGTCGTTGGACATCATATGTACTTAAATCCTAGTTTCTTCATCAAAGTGAAGACTCATGTGCTCATTAAGTGGTCAAATAGGTCCCTCCAATCATGTTGACTATTGAATCTAAAATGATTAACATATTTTGAACATGTAGTCCAATCTCTTTTTAAATCACATGTCTTTTCGGTGTCCATTCTTAGATGCACCTCTAGCGACATACACGTTTGATTCAAGCACGTCTACCTTAATTTGCCAAACACTCATGATTCTAAACTTTGATGAATGTTGAAGTGGAGGCCACACACATTCGACATCGCCGGTTTCAAAATGGAAATTTGGTAAGCCAAGGTAAAAGAACTTTGGCCTTGACATGTGCCTAACTTCGAGGAGCTTAGTTTCAAGGTTGCTCCCTTTTTTTCTTAATGGGTTGGAACCATCTTTTTTCAACTCTTATCAAAAACGAAGGTTTTAAGCCTTGCAAAACCGTTGTCTTGCGTCGGAGTTGAAAATGGACAATTCGTACCTAAGGGCCGCTTCACACTATGGCCGAAGGTCGAGAGGCCGTCGATTTCCACCAATCATGTTGCAAGAAACCAAGAATTCGGCCTCTCGACCCTTCACACTAAGGCCAAAGTCCAAAGGCCGTTGCAAGTTTAAATGCTTATTTTTTTATGAAGGCAACATACTCTCGAAGGAAGTTTGGTTCGGATGGGAATGGAAACCCAAACTATGGTCAAGAGGCCGCCGGTATTTTTTCATAAAAAACTTAATCATTGACAAGATCTTGGCTGTTAGATTGGAGAGGTTGTTTTGGGCAAGGAATAAAGTGGGATGCTCCTTTGGGTATGGACTTTGGGCTTGGCCTTTGGAGGGTTAACACTATGGCTGTCCAAGTCGAGAGGCCGTGGGAGTTCATGGCCAAAGGTTTGGACTTTGGGCTTGGCGTTTCGAGGCTTCACACTATGCCTGGCCAAAGGCTCCGATTCCTATATTTTATAGGTTATTTTCAGCCCATTTCTTTGGACTCTCAACAAAGTTTGGCCATTCAATCCCATAGCCTCTTGACTTGGATGGCCATAGTGTGAAGCGGCCCTAATACAAGAGGGACCGACCTTGAAACCAAGCTCCTCAAAATTACGCACATGTCAAGGCCAAAATTCTTTTACTTTGGCTTACCGGATTCCCGTTTTGAAAATGGCAATATCGAATGTGTGTGGCCTCTTCACATGAGTGGCTTGACGGCGTGCCACATTCCAAAGTTCTACACAACCCCCTCTCCTCTTCGGCGATGCGTCGTTAGTAGTATAAATTCAAATGCAACCATTGAATCCTACCACTCCAACTTTAAGAGCATTCTAAACTCTGCCAAGGAGATGTTTGTGGGTAGGCGTATGAATTGACTTATTTATCATCTAATGGGTGACATTTTGACTCGTTATTGGTACAATATCAAATGCAAAGCATACAAATTCATACTCAACAGAAAAAAAGAGGGTATGGTTACATTGACAATTATAAGAGCCAACAAAATACCCAACACAAGCGTCTTGATTTGTATAGACGAGGATGTTGCATATGTTGGGTTTGTAAACAACCGCCCGAAGGTATGGACCATCAAATGTCCAGACTTTGAATGGGTACAATGCAACTGCCCTATCGTCAAAGAAGGCATGATTTGCAAACATACCGTAATAATATTCTTCTAGCTAATTCTTCTAGCTAATTTATTTTTTGTTTGAACAATCAATTCTTTAATATTTTCATTGTTTACAATATATAAATTATACAATACTTTGTAAATTGCTACAATATCGGAATTTTTCTTGAAAGGTACTTGGATTGTTTGATTCTCAACTTCCATCTACCCTTGAAAATCCTAAGTGTCATTTTCACACACATTCTGGTTGAAAACTGGATAAAATTCCAATTTTGTTCTTCATCGAATAATTCAACTATTTTTTTTAAGTAGATGGTACAACCAAGGCCTCACCGGATACGCAACGTTTCTTATAAATTTACAAGTTTGAAATTTGTTTTCTATGTATGCACGTCCAATCCTTGTAACCTTAAAAATAGCCAAATCGTGAAGACAACCTGTCCTTTCAAATTCATAATCCCAAAACATATAATTTGATGTGCAAATTTCTTGTAAAATTGTTCAATGGAAAGACTTCATACAATAGTAATCTTCTCCGTCAACTACTGGAGCTAAAACATAAATATGTGACCCATTTAGCGACCCAATTATCGCCCCTATAATGTAAGGTGTACCATGCAACTGTTCAAACCTTGAAGCTAAAATCTTAAACTGAGATTCACTTGGAGTTTGTACAAAAAATGGTTGAAAATATTTTCTAACAGCTATTCAAAATTCATTTATTACTTTTGACAATGTACTCATGTGAATTCCATACAAATCTCCTATACATTGCAATTTATCACCACTACCCAACCTATGCAATGCATTGCTACCCTCTCTTGCACTGACACAATTATCCTAAAACGAGTATCCTCTTTCTTCAAATACGGGTCCAATCTCTCACATAAAAATCTAAGTATAATGTGTTTCACCCGAGTTCTTTTTCTAAACTTATTCTACGTACACGAACCCAACAACAAATGGTCTTCAAATCTGCACATCTCTTTTTGCCTTCATATGCTCATACCTCTATGCCCCATAATTGCAAACTTCTCCCAATCTCCTTGCAAAAATAATGTTTGAATGTCTGCAACATGCTTCACAAGCATGTTTAAAAACATGTGTAATCCTAATAACAAAACAAGGCCCCGGGCCTCCTCCTCTCCTCCATTGCAACCATGCTTGCTGAAATTTAAGGTGAAAATAAACAAAAACAAGAAGTGAAGCCAAGAAAATGGTCAAACTTAATATATATTTTTTTCAAAACTATCTATTTTAAACATGTATTAATTTTTTTAACACATTCACTTTTTGGTGCATGATCATTCTTCTTTGTCCACGTTCGGGTTACATGTAGTGAGGGCCCAAAAGCTTTGTAAATTGGGTTTTTAAAGAAGTCGGACCATGAAAAAGACCATGAAAAAAGGCCATCTTCCATGGTCCGACTTCATGGTCCACGATGTAAAGCGGCCCTGAGTGGGACCAAGGATGGAGAAGGTACACGAGCTTCGAGGGACAAGGCCCGCACAAGACTCGTGGGAGGCCGCAATTGCATGCTTCCCAATCCTCCGAATCTCCCGCACCGCACCTCGCATCGCTCATCAAATCCACATCATCACACAGACATTCAGAACGACTTAGCCTTCCACTTCCCACCACTTGCTTGCTGCCACATCGTGGGAAATCTGGAATGCCAGCTATCTTAACTTTTAACTTAACTTATTAACTTGGCACCACTTCTAAACCTCACCACCATCCCACTCGTCGACGCGCAATTCCCTCCCATACTTACATAGCACGTACCCTGAGGCAGCCAGGCACGGCCAGCAATGATGTCGGTTTAGAGACAGGATCATCGTGGTTTCTTTAGTTTCGATTCCAAGAGGAATCACAACTTGAAGCCAGTGGGGTTTTAGGTTTACAGGTTCTGTAAGTAATTACGGGTTGGGTTTGGCAAGGGATTCATGAGGATTGAATGGAGCTGGCAGGAATGATGATCATGGGGATGTCAGTTTCTTTGTTTCCATGCGAATGGTGAACTTTTGAACTTAGTTAGTTAGCTGTGGGGTTAGGTTTGCAAGTTTTGTAAGTATGGGCTTGGCAGGGGTGAGGGGTGAATGGCGTGGGTTAAGTGGATGATGGGGCGGGATGGCAAATTTGATAGGAGAGTAGGCTTCGGGATGAGGAGGAATGTGTGGTGCTGGTGTGCTCCAGATGTGCAAGGAGGTGATGGGATGCGTTAGGAATTGCTGTTAGGTGGGTCGTCATTCATGGGGTTGGTTAGGGGGAGTGGTGGATAGCTATGGAATTGGGGAAGCTGGGGGGCCGAAGGGGATGGAGTGATGTATGCCAGGCAAAGGGGGGAGGAGGAGGAGGTAAATGCAGATACAAATACAGCTGGGCCGTGAAGCTGCTGCTGGCTTGCTGTGCGGCGCTCTTCCTATTGTCGCCCGCTTTAACTCGTCGCCTACCCTTGGCCACGAATGGTATGTTTTCACTATGACGGTTGTTGTGGTTGTGGATGTGGTTAACCACATTAATCAACCATAAGTACGTTTTTAATTTTTTTAATTTCCTTTCCTTTAAGTTTTATTATAAGTCACACTCGTCTTGTGCGAATCCCTTGTGGTTGTGGTCGTGGTCGATGGTGGGGTCGGTATTCTAAATCATCACAACATTTCATGGGTTGAGATCTTGGACTCGAGAAGAAATTAATATGATTGTTATCCTTCTTAACCTTTCTTAAAGTGGTTGTGTCCTCAACTTTCTCTCCGGACCTTGGGCTTGAAGCACTCTAATCTCTAATGGTGCCACATGAGCATGGACAACCATCCTAAGGTGGTTAAGCATGAACATGAACAACTATCCTAAGCCGGCTAACCACGTGGAGTAGTGGGCTTGATGTGGGTAGGTTGTAGTGGTGGTTGTGATTAGCATTTATTATGCCTTTTCAATGGACATAGAAGCAACGAAAGTAAACCACGATCACAACCACCCCTATTGTTAACGACTCTTCATGCATGTGTTCTTGAAGACTGCGGAACCTTGTAAGAGAGAAACCTCGAAGCATTGGCGAAGTTGTGGCTCTTTGTTGATTGACGGATTAGTCCTGATTAGTCCTGATTAGATCAGCAGAAGTCGCCATGGCAGGCTCCCGGGAACTATGTGGATTTCAGGAAACCAAATTTGGAAATCCACCAATTGTTTTGGAGGTGTAACATAAGAAATTTGCTTGCCCTTCTATGTCACAAGATGTTCTGTTCGTATGTAATAAAGCACTTTTGTATCGAGCTTTCATATGGCCATGTCTTCATGACATAAGTTGCAATAAGCTCCTAGAGGTTTTGACGCCCTGGACGTAGTTGGGGTTGTTGAATTGTGACTAGTAGTAAAATCTGCGACTCATGGACAGATGATTTGTTGTAAAATATTCTAGCGCCTCTCTTTAATCGGGGCTCTGCTGTATCGAGGTTTCGAATGGCTATACCTGCCCTTACTTTGAGAGCTGTAGTCAGGCAGTTTGCATCAACCGGTTTCTCCTGCTTTTGAAGTCAATCATCAAGACTGTGGCCAGACTATGGTATCTCAGTCGGCACAAACTGTTTTAGAGGGTTGCATCTTGCTGACATTGTGGATGACATAAGTTACGACAAGCCCCTAGAGATTTTGGTGCCCTGGACACTTGTGGAAGTTAGGGTTGTTGAACGAGGGATTGGCAGTGAAATTTGCGACTTATGGACAAATGATTGATTCTTGCAAAAGCTTCTATTGTCTGTGTAGAATAAGCTGACTTCTGTAAAAAAACTTGAGGCGTTTAAGTATATCTGATGTTGGATGCTCGGCTTTATGATGCACAATAAATGACCGAGATAGTTTGGATTTGGTGGTCTGACAGGTTGTTTTGCATTTTCTGTTTCATTCCTCGTCATCGAGAACTGGCTCAGTGACATTGTTATGTGTTGTCCAGTAACTACTTATTGCTTGAAGTTTCTTGATTTGAGGCTTGTGTTTTGCTTCCTATAAAGGTATTCCAATAATGGGATGATCGAAACAAAGGTGTTAATCTGTTCCGACTAAATTAACATAGATTTACAGCTCATACATTTTAGGTGACCTATTTAGAAGGCTTAAATTTCAAGATGTGAATATTTGTCTCGTGAACCTCTTATGACGAAACTGTTGAGATGAGACTGTTCAGACTTATATCACAAGTAGTAACCAGAAACTTGCAGGAGAGGAGACCTTAGTGTGCCTGACCTTTGAAAGCAGAGGGCCATTTTTGCTAATGTCTCCTAACCAATGAACAGGATACATTTAGTTCATGACATGATGATACTCTGAGGCTTACTTGTGAATAGGTAATCTTTGTCATCCTCTTTATGTCACTGCCTGATAGCAATTCTCGTGAACATTTTGACTAAAGGGTCTGCAAACTTCAGTCTAAATCCTGGATTTTTGTAAAGATAAGTTTATTGGCCTTTTTACTGATTTTGTGTCCCTCTTTATTTGTTACAGAGTCTAGAAGCTTCTTGGGACGGAGCTCACTACAGCCAAGGGGCACTGCAACTCAAAATACACATGTCGAGGTGCAGCTCGAAACATATCAGTATTTTTTACTACTGCTTTGAAGTGCCCTCTCAAAAGACGCAGAGGGGGAGAGATATTCCTACATTCCCTCATGCAAAGATTGGAATTTGAATTGCGCAGTAGTTGTCATCAAGAATAGGAAGTTATCAGATTTATGTGGTTTGTTCGTTGATGGGATGTCATTATGAATGCAGAGGAGTGAAGCTTATGGGCGGATTCTAGTAGAAGTGGAGTCGAAGGAAGATGAGTCAGATGATAGTGATGATGGCACTGATTACTCAAATCCAACTCATAATCACAGTGGAGCATTTGATGAGCCGATTGCAAGAGCTCAGATGCGCTATGGGCAAAATAGTTATCCACAAAAGTTCTCCCAGTACACTGCACATTATGAACACAGGCGACCAAGTGCAAAGTAGTTGTCTTTGGTGGTGTACTTTTGTCCACACCACTATGATTTTACATTAGTACTTGAAAGAGGACTTTTTCATTATTTGGTAACCTTCAGGATCATCACACAGTTTGAAAGAGGGAAGCTTCTGTTGCCAAGGAGACAATCCTTTTTGAAAGTAGAAGACATTCACTCTAAGCTTGTCTTGGAGGATTTAAGCTTCATGATTGGATGTGGTAAGTTCACATCCGTGTGTATGTCAGGATGAGCCTAATATTCCTAGGAGCGTTCCTGTGTATAATAATCTCAGCATTATAGATTTAGGCTAGGTTATTCTCCTGCATAAAGTGTGCCTATATTTAAAGGCTTACCGGTGCAGGTTAGTTCTCCAGTTCAGTGAAATGTTTCACATCCTGTGAATATAAGGTGATCCCTTTAATGACCTGTTGGAGAAGATGGAAGTCATACCTGTGCATTTTGGAGCTTCAAGTAAATTTGAAGTAGCGGGTGTTCGGAGATGCTTCGCCAAATAGCTTCAAAGTCAACAATTGCTTAGGATTTTATCATTAGTTTATTCTGTCGAGGACTGCATAAGAGGGGGATCTGAAATGGTCTCTCATGTTGACATTCAAGAATTCAGAGCCAGAATGTGTACCTTCTTTCCAATAATGCAAAAGGCGTGAAAAGTTGATAACACTTCACCCTGTGTGTACTGGACAGGTCTGATCAAGCATCTGTAAGAAGATTATTGGAATGTGTTGTTGCTCTTTAAATTTTATTGAGTAAGGGCTTAGTATGAGAGGCTGGTGGCAAGAGGACGAGATGGGTACTTTGTGCATGTCAACGGAATGAGAAGTTGCGTTCAACAACACTTCATTCTTAGAAATTGTCTAGAACGTAATCCTTCAAGAGTGTGAGTGGATTTTAAAAGTGTCAAATCAACTGGAAGTTGTGGCTTCCTTTCCAAACCTTTGAAAAACATGTTTTTGTTGAATAAATAGTAGTTCGGATACTTCATGCTAACTGTTTTCTAATGTCTGGAACCACATAGGAAAGATGAAAGAGCAGACGTGATTCCCCTCTGAGAAATTTCAGCTGCTAATTAACTTTTTGAAACCAGTTTCAATGAACTCATTCAGAATAATCCAACCTCATGTGGGGTGCTTTCAAGATATGGTTTCTCCACATTGTTCTCATATCCTCTTGAGTTCCCAGTAACAACTGAACTATGTGGCAATGGTTGGTCGATGGTGATTTCTACTTGATTGAAAGTTTTAAACGAACCAACGGGGAGTTATCTATATCTAGTACCAAGGAACAATTAATCCTAAGCAATTAGACCTCCTGATTCCTGGAACCCATTGTTGTAGACTAATAACTGTACAAATTGAATTGAACCGCACAGTGCTCTGACTACTTACCCTCAATCCAAGTGAAAATTTGAAGGTTGTCTGAACTTCATGAAGAGTGGATGAAGAAACCTGAAGATTGTCATGAACTGAATTTCCTGGAGAATAATGATGAGCTGCTGAGGATCCCAAACAATTTCATCCAAAGCATCCAGTCCAATCCAAGAAATCCTGCTTATCGTTTGATGGCTCCATCATTAGCATGCTATGAATAGAAGTCAGGTCACTGGTGCGGTACTGCAAACAATTGAGTTCCGCATCAACTACCTCAAATTTTCTTCACAGATTCTTGTTGTCTCCGCATGATGGACACACGCATGATTACCGTACTCCTAGAGCCGGTCAAGTTAGGTGCCTCCCTTGCCTTCTGAAAGGTTAATTTGTCCTGGTGTTTTTGAAAGACCTGGCAAGTGTAATATAATGGTGTTGCAGTAGTCCAATAGCTAGTATTATATCTCATTCCCCCTAACTTACTACTTTGAGTTTGGAATTCTGCTGTGCAAATTATTCCCTGGATGATTAGGTCCACTGAATGTGTAATTCCGTCATTACACCTATCTGTAGGTTTGTTCCATTTGGTTTGATGTTGTGGAATGTGAATACACAAACCAGAGGTTATGGCTTAGCCCGGGATTGTTTCTTGGTTTTATCTGGACGAAACTGCTGTTATGACTCTTAATCGAGGTTTTGAGGGTTTTCTTTCTTCTTCTTTTTAATCAACAGCGATCACCGCTTGAGACGGGAGATGTGCACAATGCACATACTCATGTCTGTCCTCATGTACTTCATCGCTATCTACGTGCCAGGATTTCACCAGTTCTGTAACGAGTCTGCTTTCCCTTGTTTCTTGCAATGATGTCGTCTCTCAGCTCTCTCTTACCGTTATTCTTTTCACTGTCAGCGACGTAGTAGCATTTTGCACACCAATGTGGGATTCTCAAATTCTCTCCTCTTCTCTTTTTATTTTGACATAGACTTAGCTCTAATCGGCTCACTGTTACCCTTCTTCTTCTTCATCTTCAAGTGACTCAGTGTAAACTGTTTCTGTTTACCATCATTCATCTGTTTCGTAATGAGTCCACCCATAAATTTTGTTGTTATCTCTTTAAGTTCATGTTTACTCTAACATTCCAATTGAGACACAAGGTGATCCACTCCGCACGGATCTTGACTTACATCTGCCTCTCCATTTCATACACTTCCACCCCTGTTTTCTGGGGTTCCTTTCCTGTCTCCCTTCTTCTTCTTTTCAGATCCACCACTAAGTTTATCTCCAGCTTCTTATGAGAAAGCAGTTTTCCCTGTCCTTAGAATGAGGGAGGCAATCTCTTGAACATCATCATTAGGCTCAGTTTTTGGAATATATTTCATTTGCAGACGCAAATAATTGCTCTCTCGTCTCACTGTTCACCGGTCGAAGTGCTGCAAACTTGGAGGTATACATTGGCGCATTTGGTCTGCACATTTTGTAGAAACTTACCTGCCTGTTCCTTTGGTTGCTTCTTCTGTTTATGGCTGACTCATCATCTTCCTGTTGCAATCAAACAAATGCTCACTCTCTCTCCAAGGTTGCAAAAACTTTATTGCAGCTTGGAATCTTCTCTTACCTTTTGCAATTTGCATGCAACAGCAGCCTCTGGGTGTGACCAATATGTCGCATCAGCATGAGAAGAAGAACCAGGAGAGCGCCAATGCTAGTTTTTTGGGAGGAGGTTGGTGATGGCGGCGATGGATAAGGTGGGTTGAGTCCGTTGTAGGTAGGTAGTTTGCAAAATTTGCCAAAACTTTATTGCAGCTTGGAGTCTTCTCTTACCTTTTGCAATTTGGATGCAACAGCAGCCTCTGAGTGTGACCAATATGTTGCATCAGCATGAGAAGGAAGAACCGGAAGAGCGCCAATGTTAGTTTTTCGGGAGGAGGTTGGTGATGGTGGCGATGGATAACGTGGGTTGAGTCCGTTGTAGGTATGTATTTTGCGAAAGTTGGGGTTGATGTGGTCATACTCAAGGTAGAAATGGATCTGGAATTTTGAGTTACAATGGAGGGGTAATTCTTGATGATGTCACTTCGGGTGAAGTGAGCAGGGCGCCCAATTCTTGAGGGTTGTTTCAGAGATAGAGCATTTGCTTGCTCTATCTAGTGTCGAGGTTTCATCAAATTCCGTTTTGGTGGGAGATAAGTTTTGGGTATTAGCTCATTGTATGTAAGCAAAGACCGCATACCTGTTGTGTCGATTTGCTGCGAAATGGCCACAGAACAATACGTAACATTGCTATCCGAAGCAGTTGTCCGGTCTGTCCAATGCTGTTAGTGAAGTTGTTGCGGTCGGTAGTGCATATGACACTGCAGCTACACATGTATGCATGGGTTTCCTATTTGGAAGGATACAAGCATCTTCAGAAAGATCCATTACTTCGGTGATTGGATGTGTTCTGAACAGGATAACAATAAAATGTTACAATTAGGTCTTACCCATCATGTGACTTGCTGGATGTGACCACCTGCATACTGTCAGGAGCATAGTTCCACGCTCCTGAGAACCCTAAACCAAAATCTATATATGTCCCTGACTATAGTATATGTTACACTTTCTCAAACCTTCGCCCGCAGGCAGGCCCATTCCTAGTACTCTTACACTGATCTATCTCTCTACAAGTTTCCTACAAGTTTCCTTAAATTTGTGACATTCCAATCGAATTTTTCAACCTCTTGATATTTAAGGCTCAGAGTTTCATAGATGTAGCCTTGAAATTTAGGATTCGACATCTATCAGTGGAAGCGCAGAAGACCATCAATGTCTGTAAGATTATGTTACATTTCTTCATCTTTGCTCAGGCTGCAGTCTCACTTCCACTTCTCTTACACTGATCTATCTATCTACAGGTATCTACAAGCTTTGATACACTTGGCTTGAGTAATTGACACATTCTGGTCGAGTTTGATGGTGCTAGTAACCTGTGTTCACCTGCCTGAGCTGTGGTGCTTATTGGGACCTCTTAGGCTCTGAATTTCACAGATTTGGTCCTTGGAATTTCAGTTTAGACGTCAATAAGTGAAGGCCCACAAGACCATCAATGTCTGTAAGTTTGTTGCATTGCAGGCCGTGAAATCTCTAATTGACACACTCCAGTAGAATTTAACGGTGTTAGTAAACTGTGTTCACCTGCCTGGGCTGTGGTGCTTGTGGAGACTTTTTAATGTTCTGAATTTTACAGACGTGGTGTTGAAATTTAGTTTTGGGCATCAATAAGTGAAAGCACATAAGCCTATCAATAATGTCTGAGATTATTGCACTGCAGGTCAAGATATCTTCTTAATGAGGGCGACTGGATTGGTGCCTGTTGTGAGGAGGCTGGAGCAGGGTCAAAGGTCTTTTCTCTTTTTGCTCAAGTGCAAGGAGTGGTGCAGATTCATGTGGAATTCTCGAATTCTCTTCTCTACACTTCCATCTTAACAAAAGCTCAGCTCTAATCGGCTCACTGTGATCTTCTTCAAGTGAGTGAGAAGTATTTCGCTTTACCTTCATTGATCTATTTCGCAAATGAGTCCTCTTATAAATTCCATTATTGCTTGAGCTCTGTCTCTTTGATGTCTATCCTAACATTCCAATCCCTGTTTTTTAGCATTTCCCTTCCTGTCTCCCTTCTCAGATCCACAACTGAGTCTGTCCTTAGCTTCTTATCGATTTTGGAAGCAGTCCTGTGTTCCTTGTCCATAGAATGAAGGATTCTCTTGAACATCTTAAGTCTCAGGTCTTTGGAAAATTTGTCATTAGCAGATGCAAATTAATTGCTCTCCTAACTGTTCACCAGTCAAAGTGCACATTGGGACATTTGGTCTGCACATTGCTTTCGTAGGAACTTTCCCCCCCATCTTTTGCTTGCTTCTGTTGTTGGCTTCGTCATCTTCCTGTTGCAGTCACATGAATTCTGTCTCTCTAAATCTACCACTGAGTTTGTATGAAGCCTCTTGTCAATCTCAGCAGTCCTGCTTTTCCTGTCCTGCGAATAAGGGATTCTTTGAACATCATAAGTCTTGAGTCTTTGGAATATTTGTCATTAGCAGACGCAAATTAACTGCTCTCCTAATTGTCCACCACTAAAAGTACACATTTGCACATTTGGTTTGTCATTTGATGTTGGGTTGATCATCTTCCTGTTACAATTAAATACATTCTCTGTCCCTCATTAAGTTTGCAAAAACTCCATTGCAGCTTGAAGCCCTCCCTCTCACCTTTTGCAATTTGGGTGCAACAGCTTCTGTCTGTGATCAATATGTCGCATCAGCTTGAGAAAAACCGGAAGAGTGCCAACATGGGCACTCCCGTGCCTTCTTCTTTCAGGAGGAGGTTCCACGGGGGTTTAGTAATGACATTCATTACCCTTCTGCTCTTGGCCACCATAGTTACTTTGACATGGAACTATGAAGGAGTGCAGAGGCTTGTGAAGCTGGTACCCACTGATGGATTCTCAAGTTGGCCAAACAGACCAAACACTTCTCCAGGAGACGTTCATGGAACACTTAACAAAGAAGCCAAGAAGGAAGACAATCAGTCAAAAGAAGAGAGTCCCAAGAACAAGAGTGCCTTTCAACTTGACACAATCCCCGAGCCATTGGTCGTGAATTTGACTATTTTGGAAGGAGCCACAAAGAGAGGAGCAGGTAATATCAGGTCACACTTGAAATACATTCTCTGGCTACAACAAGATTCAGTTAGTTTGAGATTTGCCTTCAATTTGCTGTTTTTTTTCTTTATTTGGTGTCAAATTCTGAACCTCAGCACTTTGTCTGAAATGTAGATGATTAACCCTCTCACTCAGCTCAACGTCTGTACAGTTGTTTACATTGTAGCATAATATAAAACACACATATGCCATGGGTTTCTTAGATTAGCCAATTTTAGAGAGTCAAAGAACAAGAGTGCCAGCCATTGGTTGTGAATTTGATCATTTTGAACAAATGTCTAGAACAAGATTCTGTTAATTTGAGGTTTGTCTTCAATTTGCTGGTTCTTCTCCGATTGGAGTTAACTGCTAAACCTCAGCACTTTGTCCAAAAGGTAGGTAGATAATTTAACCCTCACTGTGCTGAACTTCTGTTCCATTGATGACATTGTAGCATAATATAGAACAAAAGTATGTCATTGGGTGACCCTCACAAGGTTTTCTAGAATGCCCAATTTTAGAGAGTCAAAAGTAGATAGTCCCAAGAACGAGAGTGCCGTTCTGTTTTTTTGCTATTGCAAATGTTGCACTGAGGCCGTGAAGGTTGCAAATGTACATGATTTGATTAGATCTTTTTTACTTCAACCTCCTTGATTCCTTACATGGTCGTTGAATTGAAGAAAATACCTATTCTTGCTGTGTGCAGTATGCTTGGACGGCTCTCCGCCAGGATACCATCTACACAAAGGGAGTGGGGTGAACGCGAGGAATTGGGTTGTGTTTTTGGAGGTCAATCCCCTTGCATATATTGTTGTACCCTTGTTTCCCAAACATAAATAGCATTCTAGACTCTGAAGATTGTCACACTGGTCACTTAATTTGACAGTAGGTTAGCATTCTCTGTTACCTGTGGATTTTGGAGTCTTGCGAATTTCATCTCCTACCTTGTAATGTAGGAGTTCACAGTTGTGGACTGGTGTCATTTTGGAATCGCCATACTCCATGAACTTAGTTGTAATGTCAAAGGTCTATTGGATCCACCACCTTTGTTTGCGAGTTTTGCTCCATATTAAGTAATCACTGTTTAAACTCCCACTCATTCTACGAGTGCATTTTCACTTCTTGTAGGAAGGAGCATGGTGTGAAAGTGACAAAGCATGCCAATTTCGTGCCCGTGCTCGACTGGGATCTTCCAAGTGGATGGAATCTCGTACGTTTGAAGGAATCCTTAGTAATTCAGAGGTGGTCAATCCAGGTTTGTAGATTTTATCTGACCCACACTTATGGAACTCCCATAGTATTTATCAGCTTGATTTACCTAGTTTCCTTGAGGAAAATTGTAGCAGTCCCTAGGCCTAGACTTGTCATTTTCCAGAACATATTTGAAGGTGCATTGATTCTCCTTGCGGTTCCATATTGAAACCAGGAATTACGCCTCAGAAAATAAAACGAAAAGGATAAATTATTAACATGTGGATCACATGGCTATACTAAATTGTCCTAATTAGTGTGGGTGAAAAATTAATGTGGAAATAATTAATGTGGGCCACTCTAATTGTCTAGTCAGGGTGGAGATAATGTGGGCCCAAGACCCCAGAAGTCTTCACCAAAGTCCCACACTAATAGGATAATTTAGTGTAGCTTGGACATTTTCACAGGTATGAGAAAAGACACTGTCTCACGAAGCTTACAGGTCTTGCAATAAATTCAGGAGATTTTTACTGATTGGAATAATTGGGGTTTGTGAACACTCTTCAGATTTCTTCAACTGGAACCGTGTTTTTGTAAGGTACTGTGATGGTGCCTCCTTCAGTGGCAATGGGAGCCTGCTGACAGATAGTAAGGTTAGACACAATTCTTTATCACCCTATTTCTTAGTTTCTGCATTAATCTCTGTGGAATTAATGTCTGTGTCTTTGCATCTGCCTGCCCATTTTATTGACACCAGGCAATCAGTCAGGAAGGGAAAGAATTTGAAACCAATCTGAAATATTTGGACTGATTGCAGGCCAAGGCTCTGCATTTCAGAGGGGAGAGTATCTGGAGGATTGTAATTGATGACCTCTTGGACAAAGGCATGAGGGTAGCTGACAAGGTACAATTTATTAGCAAGATTAACCCTTCCTTGCAAACGAGTTTAGGTTGTTGTTTGTAATCTAAATTGACTCATATTTCTTTGTCCTGGTTAAATTTCTTCATGGTGTCTCTTGGAATGGTTCAAAATATAAGAAACTGAAATCTTTATCCAAGTACGCTTTGCAGTTGCTGGAAGACCATGTCATAGCAACTGCAAATAGTACAGTAAATATGATATTTAGTGTCACTTACTAGTAGGAGTTACACAGTGCTTTATCTTCTTAGTGTTGATGTAAATAGTTATAGTATTGCGTAACATCAAATAGTAAGTGACACTAATTACATTATTTAGAGTAGTCACTTCATAGTCTCGCTTTGTTCATATTGTCCCACACAGTACCTAAGAATAGAAAATCTGAATTTCCACAGAAATTCCCATCTCTGAAAAGAAGGCCTATAAGGAGCTCCCTCCCTAAATTATCACAAAGCAACCCTCCATCATTCATAGCATTCTTAACCATCATGTGTAAGGGCGTCCTCTTCTAATCTGGCTTCAAGAATAAATTTTCAAGAATCAAGGTCCTTCAGTACATGCATGAATGCAGACCATAGTCAAGTAGCATTAAGCTCTCATTCGTCAGCACCTCATTGTTGGGTGTATTCGGACACAAAGCCTTCCATCTACCAAGATTCATTTGAAAAGTGCGTCCCCAATGGAATCGTCCTTAGGCTATCCAGACTACCTGAGAATTAACCATTTGCATTGGAACCTTCATAGCTACTCAACCCTTAAAGGTTTGAGAGGCCCTATCCGGGCTTCAAGATGTCATGTGGAGGGTTTAAGATTACTTATTGAAATTTGAAGCTAAAAGTGTCAAAAGTGACCCTATCTAAACGTAGCACATTTACCATATGAACTATTTCAATTGGAGCATTCATAGATATATATAGAATGGAATATTAGAGTCATTTGAGCTTGTATAAATGACCTAGACTCAAATACATTCTATGTATATCTAATCACTGTTATTATATGTGAGATTATTTTCACTTCCTCTTTTAATGCGGTGTGCAATACACAGATTCAATACCATAGATCACCTAAAATATCATTTCAATACTTGTGGGGGGTTTGTACAAATCGTCACATATTTGGTATAAACACACCCCGGTCCTTTAAGGGTTAAGAATGTTATGTTGGTCACATCTGTAAAAGGTTATCCAGGGATTCATGATGGATCAAGGGACAGACTCATTTATCTGTCAGATTGTGACAGGCCCTTCTTGGAGGTTGCTCAGCAGGTGGCTTATCCTCGATTCTGCATTGTGACAAATTCAAGGCTGCTCTACCAAAAGCCAATGTTGTGAAATGCATGGCTGATGCAGGGTTCTTTGTCCACATGTATGGCCCATCTTTTCCCTCCTATTTCTTTGCTTGAGTATATATTTTCCCCTCAACAAACATATACCAGTAATTAATACGTGGAGTTTCTGTGGTGCATGACCAGACATACTTTTCTTAAAATATTGTGTACCATAAAGTTATCCTCTAACTCAATGGGACTTTTCATTGGAAGTTGGCTCAATGTGATTTTCCATTGGTTGTTTTGCATACAGTATCAAGACTTTCTTTGCACTTGTGGTGCATGATTGGAGGTAGTGTTTGAGTTTAATTAAGAGCAACCTATTTTGGTTCGTTGCGGGCCAAACTCATTTGAGCCCCTCTTGGGATGCCAAAATGAGTGTGACCCCTCATTAAACCAATATAGAATGTTCTACATTCAAATGTCCGCACTACCTCCAAACATGCACCGCAAACTTACTGAACATGGAAGGTATTGTATGCAAAACGACCAACTCCTGACCAGAAGTCATGCTGAGTTAGAGGATAACTCTAATGTTTAAATAAAGTTGGCCATTCTAGGGCATTTCAGCATTTTGGGTTTGGGTCAAACTCAAAACCTTATAAATTCCACAATTGTTCACTTTGAAACCTATACCAGCAATGGAGTATTCTGAGATACTGTTGAGGTCCTATACTCACTAAGTGTTTCGAGCGTCTGACTTAAGATTTTTGTTCTTTTAAACATGGGCATGCAAGTTGTATACCTGGTTGGCCTTTTTTATTGAATGTTATTAGATGTGACTCCAGGAAAACTTTCAAAGGTGAAAATAAGATTCAAACTTATTTTAAGAATATAGTGGAGTTGCAGGTAACCCCATCTTTCACCAGTAACAAGCTCATTATACCATTTTAATGTTCCATGGACATGAAACTACATGTTGAATTTCATTGTTCAAAATTTGAGCCACGCGAGAGGCACCAAACTTGATACCGTGTTATGTATTGTGGTTGGATGACAGAATGTCGTTGGTTCTTTGCCAAAAACTTGTACTCAGACACGGGAGCCAACTGAGGTACTTTTAAACCTGTAAATTTCCAAACAATGCGTAATATGAGTCTAAACAATGAACTTAATGTTACTCTGTTTAATTCCTAGTTTCATTTCAGCATTGTGAATTCACTTACTGTATGCAGCGCCTATTTGAGGTTCCAGTACTGAAGAAAAATTGTGGCAGTGTTTCTTTCCACAATACTTATTGTCCCAGATGAAAACACCTCTCTTCATTGTCAATGGTGCATATGATTGGTGGCAGGTACATTTACCAACACCCATTTCAGACCCTCTTGCAATCCTCCATGCAATCAATTTTGATTCTTATATAAATTGTTGGCATAAACCATCTGATGATCTTTTCTGGACACCTTTTCTAGTTGGACAACATTGTAGCCCCAGACCCTCTAGGTGAGTGGGACACCTGCAAGAACGATGCTACCACCTGCACAAAGAAGCAATTGAAGATCATAGAAGGTACATATATATTTCTAAAGTACTTCAAATGAATCAATATCATCTCAAACTAGCTCTTTAGACTTTGCTATTTCAGCGATACCAAGTTTCTGTTTAATAGTAATCTCCTTGGATCAAAGGGATGGAACACTGAAGAAGTTTTGTAGAGTGCTTCCTAATGTACCTGTGGACGCTGAACTATAATTTGCACATGGGATCTGGACGGTCTTAAGTAATGTTAGACTGCCATGTGGCATGATTTCGAGAATAATTTAATATTGTCTATGATTCCATTTTTCCCAGAGTACAGAAGAACGCTCCTGGAGGCGTTAAAGCCAATACAGACAAGCAAGAAACATGGAATGTTCATTGATGGATGCTTTCACCATTGTCAAGCCTCATATAATGCATTCTGGAGTGGCCCAGATGCACCACATGTGAATAACAAGGTTTCCATTTACAACCCTTTTCCTTGCCTTTATTGTGGGCTTATTGTAAATAGAGACGTGGTGCCTGAAAATTGCAATTTACATTCAAAGATATGTCAAGTGGCCTTCCAGTCACTGTCAGAGTGTTGGCGGGGGAGTTTTGAATGGTGAGAAGCCAATGTTGATGATGCAATCAGAGATTGGGTGATTGTCTCTTTACACCATGGCCAAGGGCCTTGACCATTAAATTCTGAGGGCCCTTGAAACTCATCCAAAGGCCGTATCTGGAATCGAATTGTGTGTCCTGGGCCTTCAATTGTAGTGTAAAGACATGCGACCAGACTATCAACCAAATACTAATTCATTACCATCCTATTTGTGTGGGTCCCTTCCATACAAATAAGTTCTAATAAATCAAGGGTTGTGAGAGTGTGAATTGTCATGGTCTCCCGATTTTGTGTTAGATCCACCTCTTTGAGGTGGGCTTGATGCAAAATCCAGTTTCATGGACCAAAACTCCACGTAGATTTTCATCCATTTCAAGGTTCCATGGTCCCTTGATCCCTTAGGCCCTCAAGGTCTGGTGTAAAGTGCCCCTTATATGCCACGTTCTTTTTGGCTGGAGAATGAGAACAAAGGGTGTTTTGTTACTTTTGTGTCAACTAAGCAATTTCTGTTTTGTCATTGCAGACTGCATCACAAGCTCTGGGAGAGTGGTACTTTGAGCAAGATGACATGTCGTCAAATGCGCACATTGACTGTCCCTATCCTTGCAACCCAACTTGTCCACCCCGAATTCATGGGAGACTTAGTGTAGGAAGACCCAGTTTCCGCAATTGGAGCAAGCGCGCAGGATAATGCAACAATTGGGTACCAAGATTAATATATAAAAAAATCATCAAGATCAAGAGTTCTGGTGACTTGCTGATTGTAGTAGTCTCACTAACACCTCAATTGATGCCTTCTAGCAAGTTTAGTAGCTTGAAATAATACACAATTATGAGAATGTAGAGGCATACATCGCCTACTTATCAATCAATTGTCTTATCCTATTGAATAACAGATTGAACTTTAGTGCATCCATTGAACCAGACTTTTCAATATTGATTGATTCATAGTCTCTGAATACTGTATTGGTTCATTGAGTGGATGTGAGCCTTGGTGGCTTGTAAGGATTGTGATAGAAAAATGTGACCCTTGCATTTATGCGGACAATACTTTTTCACTCTTCCAAAGCTCCGAGTATCCTTGATCTGCAAGACTTAATTCCTACATCGCCTGCTCCTGGTTTATCAAGCAACAATTACTATAAGCTGCCCTAAACCCTAATGAAACAGCTTCCCAATACATTACCTAGGGTCCGGCCAAACCAAGTGGTATGTCAATGGAAACAAATTCTTAGAAAATAACAAACATATAATGTGTCCAACCGAATGTTAAGAGTAACCATCAAATCTTATGTGCCATATGATGTGTCACTTCATGTTAAGCAAAGTAGTCAATATTGTTAATTGCTAAGTTATCAGTAGTTTGTATTGTTGAGTCTCAAAGTTCAATTCATAATGAGGTGATATTTTATATGTTGAAAAAAGAATTAAATACATCAATGTTAATTTCACTATTATGTGTGAACACATGATTATTCTAATAATAATGGCACAAGTGCTAACAATGATAATATCATATTGCCAATTTCAATTGGTGTTAGGCCCTTAACATTATAGAAGACTTTAACCTTGGTGTGACCAAATCTTTAATTCAATGTTAATCCTTGATCTTTTGAACGTGGATGCACATCCCATATGCCAATTTTCAAGGAGTTGCCCATCATCTCGAGGCATAGACCATCCTTAACATAGGTAGCCCTCCAAAGCTATCAAAACAAAGGATTGAGTTTCCAATGTAAAACACCAATGTGATGTTTAATGACCATATAAATTAGTTACCAATAGAACTTTGTGAGAAGTAAAAATAACTCTACTAATGTTAGGGGAAAATACATGTTGGTGTGAACCCTACTTTAGGATCGAGCCACACCAAGTGATAAGTCAATGGTAACACAATGTTAGAAAACAACAAACATACAACGTTTGACATCTAGTGTAGGAGTTCCCATCAAATGATGTGTGGTGTGTAATGTATCACTTGATTTTAAGCAAAGTGATAAGATATCACTAATTGCTAATTTATCATTAGCTTTCATAATTAAGTTTCACCTTCTAGTTCAAAATGAAGTGGTATCTCATATGTTCAAAGGATGATCCATAAAGTCAATGTTGACTAATTAAATGATGAGGGTTAGCATAGGATTCATTAGTTTGGGCTCATGTAGTCTTGGCTCATTACACATGTGTATATGAATTAGTGTGTTGAACCATGCCTGCACAGTCCGCTCAACATACTACTATCAACGACCATTTGTTTTGGAAATTTAGAACAATGATTGCCTTAATGTCCATGTGCCTTTGTTGTTCATCTCTTCCAAAAATATATAGCAGATAGAATAATGATAGAATAGGTGCTAACCATCATAACATTACTCAAAAGACCTGAGTTGTTCTGTGGGACCATCGAAAGATTCAGACATAATGAAGTTGGATGATGACATCTTCAGCTCTTTCAAATTGAATTTGGGCCAATCCTCCGAAGCCCCCCTAGAATAGCTTAGGCTCTTGAGGAATGTTACAATTGGTGATAATTTAAATGTGCCATTTAAAATTGGTGTTAAGCCCTTAGCATTTGGTGTGGCCAATTTAACCCTTAAGGAGGCAATTAAAGAGGTGATTCTTTGTAGACGCCATATGCAACTCCAGTGTATTTTCAATGCTGGAACCCCGTGATGTCTCACGACCGTCAGATCGTCAATCTAAGGGCTGATCTGGCCTACCAAAACCCTAAAGTCCATCGTCTATGTGCTCTTGTTGGTCTCTCGTGCTTTCGCACTCCTCTTCTTCGACGTCAGCCGCTCGCATCTACGGCAGAATCTGATTCACCAGCACCATGACGGCCCAATCTGTTGCCGAGCTTGCTGCTGAGCTTGAACAGGAGAAGCTCCATGTACGAATTTTTTATAAACTTATCCTCGCCCTGTTTCGTCAACAATGGCGTTTGTTCTTGTGGTTAGGGTTTGGCCCGGGCTGCTTTGCATGCTCAAGCTTGGGTAATATCATTTTGTGCTTTAAATGCTGTGTAGTGCTAGTGGTTGGGTTTTCTTGCGGCCCGAGAAGAAGAGAAGTGATGTCTAGCTGGTCTAACAGGAGGCACCTTCCATTCTTTAGCCTTAGGGTTTAGCAATATCAAGACTCAAATAGCTTTAAGGTTTCTCCTGTTAGACTAGCTTGGCATCATTTTTCTTTTTCTCAAGCTCTTTCGCAGTATGTCCTAGTCGCCTCTCCAGTGTGCTGTGATGATTATGCAACTATTCTGACACCTCTTGTATGAGAGCATATTATGCTCATTGAACGGAGATGCGTCTGTCTGAGCACACTCACTGGTCTTTGAAATGTACCTTTCTGTATGAGCAAATTTGAGTCATGTGGATATAATGTGAGAAAAAAAAGGGTTTGGGTGTAGCTAACATGGGGTTGACCCTTCAGAAGAATTAACTCGTTTTTTTAGCAGATTCTTGTGAGTGGTGTTTCTGGATGGTTCAATTTCAAGTTAATCGTACCTAATTTGCTTCACATTCTGTCGGAAGAATGGTGGACCTAGTTGGTAGAGTCTGGAAGAGGCTGTTTTGAGCTTTTTTTACTTTTCCCCAACCTGGATGTATATTTGCAACCTGTACGAGTCTATCTATGAATCATGCAGTATAATCCTCTTGGCACAGGAATGTCCAACTCACTCACCTGCCCTGATTTCTGATGCTGGTGGGCCTTATGATTTTGGCAACATTATAGTCTACCTTGATGTTTTGATGCTAATTGTTTGTATGCAGTCTAGAAATTTGTGGACATGTGACTGCCGGATTGTAGTTGGTTTCAAGAGTAGATTTCATTTGCAATCTCCATGAGTCTTTGTTTCTCATGGAATATGATCGACTGGAATACTGAAGTCCAATTCACTCACCTACCCTGATTTCCTCTGCTGGTGGGCTTTATGATTGTGGATGCGTCTCATAAGTTTATTTCATTGTGCTATGACGTTTCCACATGGTTTGAATGAGATTCAATAAAAAAACATTCAACCTACTCTACATAATGTATTGTCAATGGATTATACATTTCCACTAAGAACAGTTAGCTTCTCACGTGAACACAACGACGAATATCGGTACTTAACCATGGAAAAGCACCCTATAAAGACTATGTCTTCTCAGGCTTGGAATATGATTATTGGACAGCTGCAAGTGTAGGTTCTCAATTGTATCTGATTGTGGATTCCTTATTAATCTCTAATCGATTGGATGCTTTTTGTCAATCGTAACCATAGGCTTTGACATCTTGATTGTTGGTGTATGTTCTCTTATGCAGTCAGATGATCCCATTATTGAAGATGAGAAGGATGATGATGATGATGACGAGGATGAGGATGAGGATGATGACCTTGAAGAGGCTCAAGGTGAAGGTAAGATTATCTCATTTGTAATTGATAGTTTATTGAGAGGCAGATTGGAAGATTTGACCTAAGAACTAATAAAATCTTGGTGGAGTTGGAATATGCTGTTAAGTTTGCTTACTAATATTGTCTTGGTTGATGTAGATGGAGTAGCTGGTTCAAATAGGTCAAAGCAGAGCCGTGGTGAGAAGAAGAGTCGCAAGGCAATGCAAAAATTGGGGATGAAGCCAGTCACAGGTGTCACCCGAGTTACCATCAAGAAGAGCAAGAACGTAAGTTTGTCTATTACAGCTGTGGAGTGTTGCAATAGTCAGTTTTATTTCCTTTCCCTCTCTTCGTTTTTTAGTGTCCATCGGGTTTCATCATCTCTGGTCACTGTTCAGATCCAAATGATGATATGTACATCTACTATATATATGTGTATATTTATACTAATTATTCCCCTTGACCATGCAGATTTTGTTTGTCATCTCAAAACCAGATGTGTTCAAGAGTCCTGCATCTGACACCCACATCATCTTTGGCGAGGCTAAAATTGAGGATTTGAGCACACAGCTACAAACACAAGCTGCCGAGCAGTTCAGAAATGCAGACCTTGGACGAGTTGAACCCAAACCTGAGACTTCGACCACTGTAGAGGCAGACGATGAGGAAGACGTAGATGAGACAGGTGTAGAGCCTAAGGACATTGAATTGGTGATGACACAAGCTGGTGTGTCACGGTCTAAGGCCGTGAAGGCTCTCAAGGCAACGGATGGAGATATTGTTTCAGCAATTATGGACCTTACAGGATAGGCTGTATGTGTACAGAAGCACTGATATTTTGTTGTTTTAAATACAGAGCCTTAGCCTTGGTCCTTTTTGGTGATCACTTGTCAGGAAACAAAATATACATAATTTTCCTTGAGAGTTTTTCTTGATAGGAATGGGCAAGGCAACACAGCCAGCCATCCTGTTATTGTCATTGCTTTGCTGTAACGAGAAATGAGAACAATCTATGGCACCTGCAGCATTTTTCTATGAGGTATATGATGGAAGTCCTATATCGACCTTGAAATCTAGGATATCTCAGACAAGGAAATGCGGATCAACACACCAATCGTGCTATTGAAAGAGCCCACAAAGCCAGGAAGTTTTTACAGTGGAGAGCGTGGCCTGTTTTGTTGAGAACATTTCAAGGTTATTTGTTTTGTTTGAGAACATTTGTTAAATTTGGGAAGTTTATGGGATACCTACTTCCAGAAGTAAGAATAGAACGTGAAACCAATTGACTGAGACAGTAAGGCCCGCTTTACAAATGGTGTGCAGTCAGTGTAACCTCTGTCCCCATTCTCAAGCATTAAGCCCTCAATCCGGCCCAACTTTATGAACTTTTTTCGGGTCCATCCTCTTCACATGTAAAGTGATAGAGGTCTGAGGGCCGGTTCACACTATGGCCAAACTTCGAGAGGAGAAGCGTTTCGACCAATGAAAATGCGTAAATGTCCAAAGTTTGTCCTCTCGGCCTTCACACTAGAGGCCGAAGTCCAAAGGATGTCGCCTCCAAAAGAGCCTAGGTGGCAACACTTTTAGGAAAATATGGCGGGAAGAGTTTGGCCTCTGGAGCCAAGTTTGGGTCGAGCAAAATGCTCGACCCGAACTTCCGTCGAGAGGCCGAACATTTTTATCCGTGGATTATTTTAATATACTTTTTCAACCCAAAGGCTTCTCCTCTCGACATAGTTTGATCTAGAAAAGTGACGCTTCTCCTCTCGACTTGGGCATAGTGTGAACCGGCCTTGAGTTCAGGTCCAGTTCAGTTCCTAAAGTCCTTAAGGGGAAAGTTTAGTGAAGAGCATCAACCTTCCGATGGTAGACATGTACATTATCCACTAGAAGAACCCGATCTGGCCCATTGAAGGTTTGTGTTGAGAAAAACCCATTATTCCAAGCCAGCCTGAAGGTTTGGCACCAAATTCTTGCCACCTAGGACACCATGTAGGATGAGTATATGTCTGGCCGAACCCCAGTACAAAGCCCTTGGATTAGATTTGATGAAACTTAGCAATTCTCTTGATTGATGGTCGGTCATCAATCACGTCCCAAGTATAAAGTGGGCCTAACCCCTAAATGCTCAAGCCTTTCACATTCCATTTTCAGGCACCTCCACCATATCTGAAAATTTTCATTATGTAGCCAAATAGAGCTTGTTTTCTTCAAATCCAATTGTACGGATGTGAACTAGACTACCATGCATTCTTGCTGTGAGAATTTGAAGTCAATTGGACCACATTTGCTAGGTCAGATTAACATATGAGCATGGCCTTGTTTGGGGGCACCTAGGGAAAACTTTGATTTTTTTCATTTCATGACCATTTTGGTCATGCCGAGTTTTTTAGAAAGCTGGCAACTTTGCAATATTATATTGTGTGAATAACAAATGAGCTACACCCAACTTTTTTGGTTTTTTGGAGAAAATTTAGATGAAATTTGTCACCCTCAAAGTTGGAGGGGCCATATGAGGTCATTTTGGGAGAATTCACGGACCAAGCAACATGTGCACTAAGTTTTTTCCAAATCCATTCTATCAAGTTGTGCACAACTATCACCTTGTCCTAGGGGAAAAAAACCCCACCCCAATTTGGCATCATGGTGAAAGATTTTGGCTCCTGAATTTGGCTCCTACATTTGGCTCTTATATTTGAGCAACACATGGAACCGCCTCCAAAAACAAGCAATGCCAACCTAACCAAAAATCCTACATCCTTGGAGTATGAGGTTTTTATACGTTATTTTGGCCCACTTGGTTAGTGGGCACCACCCTACACCAATAAATATCTTTCCATCTACATAGATTGCCACCTAGTGGGTCACAAACCCTAGTAGAATATTAGGTGGCAAAACATGTGGGGTTGCTTGAGCATTTAAGGGTTAAGATGGGCAGTTTTTGTTCAAACACCTACTCAACACTAGCCACTTTAGCCTCTTTTGTTCACTATTTAAAGAAGATTCTATATATGTTTGAAATTTTGTCACATATTGGGGTTTAGTCACTTTAATTTCATTCTTATGGCATAGGATTGGTAAAAAATTTCAATCGACTAGGTTTATTTGCATTTCTTGCACATCAATAGAGGGCAGTTGTGAATATAACGGGCTCAATTCACATTTGTATAAATCGATGTTAGTTTAATTTTTAAAAATAGTTTTTTCTTTTAAATCCCATAAACTTTTTGGGTTCATGGACTTTAGAGTGAATTTTGATTTCATCATTCCTTGGCCCAAATAGTGCCTCTGATACATTTAGGTAATAAGGGTTTGAACTAGAGATATTTTGTCATACTTGTATACATTGAACACTGTTCTTAGTTTGGTTTTTCTATAAGCAATGATATGCATCAAACCATTTGTCCCAATGTGGCTAAATGAGGTATGGGAGGCAAAAGGCTTATGGGACTTGAAGTACATCAAGATGGTGTCAAACGGGCTAATTCCCTTGAGGGGCAGAGTGTGTTCGCCTTCATGAGATAGAGGTTAATATCAACTTGATGGTCCAATTGAAAGAAAGACTTGAGACTCTCTAATACTACATTCTTAGTGAGTGATTGAAACTTATCTCTAATGGAGTTATATAAAGTGTGACTCATTTTCAACTACATCATAAGAGCAAAAGTGGCATAATCGACAGGGATAGTCGACCACCATCCAATTTTAATGATAAGTCTATGATTCAAGGTGTAGTAAGCAACAATGGTCTTTTGTTGGGGTGATGTCAATGGTTGCTTCAAGTACAGTTCACATCATTTGTATTTGAGGAATTCCTTGAGGTGGAGGTAATCAATTCTCTTCCTTGAGAGTTGGAAAGAGTTCTACTCTTTAGCGAGGAAAGCCTTCTCGAGATCATCAAATGTGATGTTTTATGTATAGTATTGCCCTTTATTTGGGAATTTTGTTAATTAGCAAGCATGGTGGACTAAGCCTAGGAAAAGAAAGCACCCTAAAATTACACGTCACACATAGGCATAGTAGAACAAACTTTATTTCCCAAAAGAAAAACGATAGAGGCTACTAAATAACCTCGTCAGCACTGTCTTTTATGAGGATTTCCTTTTCATGGTAGCTAAGAGTTCCTCAACACACCATCGACCACTGCACTCTCCCTATTGTCTCCCAACACACCATGTTGGAATGTCTTCAAAATGTTCATGCTTCAATTTCAGTTCCACATATGGGTAAATTAAGCTCGTTCAAAAAAGAGAATCTATACTAACCCAACTTTACCATACATCCTTGCTATCCAACCTTCATTCAAACCCCCAACACCAGGATTCCTCCTCAATCCTTACGATCTACAATCCTAGACAAATCAACCCCAAAAACTTGCCACCAACACCACTGACATTGTTTCAAGTATCTAATGGAGTGGAGGAACTTCGATAACAACCCAAAAAAATCCACACACAAGCATTTGTTAGACTAAGTGGTGAATGATGATCAACATACTCACACACACTATATCATCCATTCAAGTAGGTCCATCAGTTAATGGGGTTCAAAACCCTCATAAGCCAACTCCGAGAAATCTTTTCTAAAGCCGTTGGTCTTGGGACTAAGTTATGTTTGCAAAGTTGTTCAATATAACAAGGATCCAAGTATACCGTCCAGATCTTGCAAATAAAAAAGGGTTGAGATGCCTGCAATGCATCCTGGGAATTTCAATAGCTCACAATCACCATTCCATGCTTCACCTTGAAACTTTGCACCTAGGTCCAGTACAACTCCTCGAGACCTTGGACAACTAATTCAAGTATTAGTTAACTAGTTGCTTTCCGTAACTATAGTTGTTCGCAATTTGACCTGTCAAAAAAATTAGTTAATTTTAGTTGTTCTGAATTCAATCTGCCAAAAAATCTAGTTGACTATAGTTATATCTAGTTAACTAAAGTTGAGCGCAACTTGTTCACGGAATTCTGTTATAGTGTCACTAGTGTGTTATTTGTGTTGGTGTTGTACATGGAGGTTGTTCCGGAGCCAAGCACTGTGAGTGATCATATAAAGACATTTCTTGGTGATCCTCAGCAGCCTGAGCATATTAAAGACCCTCCACTGAAGCAAATCAAGAATCGAACTTCTTTGGATATATAATAATACTTGGAGTTTTTCTAGTTAACAATAGTTGTTCTTCAAATCGGTTTGAATTTTTTTTCTAGTTAACTATAGTTGTTCCTTGAAATGTATAGAAAAAAATCTAGTTAATTATACTTATTTTGGTAGTTGTGCAAGGTCCGAACTCCTCCCAGGCTTGTGTGCCTTGCAGTGTCGCCGACACCGACTTCTTTAACCGGCTCCTACCACAACCTCCCGCTTGTCCCTAGTCCTATTTCAACACTCTAAACCCTGAAATGCAAGAAATCCATAAATGACAATCGCTACCTACCGCAAGTAGCAGAATACACCCTAAACTCTGTAATATCAACCTCCATAATGTCACTTGCTCTCTAATATCCCGGTACCCTAGGGAACCGATGTTCATAGTTCAAATCTCACTCCTTATTGTCACATTTCTCTACCTTATATCATGAATTTTGTCATTAATGCAAACTACCAAAGAAGTCAACCCATACCCTCGCATTGCGCCATGTGTCAACATGTCAAGTGTCACCTTCTCAATCTTTATTCTTCTTCTTCCTCTTATGCCACTTGTTGAATGTTGGTGCATGCGTCTGCCACATTGCCCGGGAAGGCCAAGTGGAGTGGACCATACCAGCGTAGGTGACGGGAGAACGAATTCAACTTGTCCTCACATCTCCTTTGTGTTATTCCATAATGTCACATGCTACACTAATTCTATGGTATCGCGCATCCATGTTAACACTACAAAACTCCGTAATATCACGTGCACTTTGGTTGTCATAGGTGTGATACTACATAGTTTAGAGTGTACATTCTTTGCACTATCAGAAACTATGTCTGGGAAGAACCGGCGTTAAGTTACAGATGCACTGGTTGAATTTGAGAATTAATCAGTTGAAGTTGGAGACTTTGGGAGAATTATTGATCACTTTAGAGGAATCTATGGAATATACCCCAAATGAATAAAGCAAAACTGGAAGATGTCAACATGTAACCAATTGGATTTAGAACCACTAGGATCTTGACCGACTATTCCCAAAAACTTCCCAGGCACTGATCAAAAAGGTCTGCCAGGTGACCGGGGACACCACCCTAGCTTCCTCCCGAAACCTCCCCCCTCCCCTCCCCTCCAATCGGAATATTGGGCCTCACAATAAATTCACAATGTCCCCATGATGCCTTCTACATGGTTGTCAATTTGTGCTAGGTGTTAAATGCATCTTTGGCAAGGTGGCGAGAAAGTGAGGTTGCTTGACTGACTAACCAAGAGGAGGGTAGGTGGGCAAGCCATTGTCAAAAACCTATCGTTAGCTTAAGAGCATATGATTCCATGGGAAGTCCTCCATATTCGGGCAACAAAATATAATAGGTCGTTGAGAAAGCACTTTGACACAAGACATCCTACATATCTTCACACCCTTCTCAAAAACCCCATAATGAGATATTTTCAAGTGCCTTCCCCAAATTCTGTGTCTTATGTGAAAGTTGGAAGTACCATAGCCTTGAATAGATGGGATTTGAGTTCCAACATGTGACTCCAACTGTTGGTTCTTTCCTTAATGTGGTCATCAATGCATTCGTACTTATAATTTGTCACATTTTACTTGATGGCTCAAAGTAACCATGTGAATAGAAACCAATCCCAAGGTATTCATATTCATGCGTTATCTCAAGTTGGTCCATGCCTAGGTAAGATGCCTCTTGATTTACTTTCCTTTTGTTACAGCTAAAGATCATGATTTTGATCTTAGATAAATTAACATCAAGGGTAGAGGGAGTGCAAAACTCATATAGCTTGTTCATGAGCCTTTGTATGCCTGTTCTTGAATTACAAAGTAGAACAACGTTGCCACCAACATGAAGGAGAATGGCAACCACCGTGTTACATAAACATGGAGAATCCATGTTGATCTTGTCCAAATATGTTTCAAGTTCAGCAATGTGCAAGCCGAATGGTGTGGAGGAAAGGGGGCATCCTTGTTTAACACACCAATGTCAAACATTACTTCACCATGTGCATTGAACTGTTAATTCATACTTTTCCACAAATTATGGCATTGATGGTTTTTATAGCTTGTTGTAAATGAAACAATATGCTTAATTAGTGGAGGCATGACTCCCAAAGCTTGTCATGTGAATGGCAAACATTACTTCACCATGTGTGTCACGTCAATGACAAACATGCCCTCTTCACACTAGCAACTACCACCGCTAGAGTTATTCTCTACATCAAAGCATTGCTTCACATCAAGTTTAGGAGGAGGGCTTCTCATCTTGGAAGTAAATGTTATGTTTTTGTGTCTTCTTTTGTGAGTGGCCCATCCTTTGAAGTTGACATGTGCCTTTGCTTTCCCTTCAATTGCAAGGATAAATCAACAACCAATAATGGATGAATGCGATGGCACGCAAATAAAACAAGCCAATGAACGGGGAGAACCTATTGTTGGTTACAAATAAAGGAGTTGAGGTTGAGAAATAACCAGTTGAAGTTTCACCCCTAATGTTCTATGCAACCATAATTTGGTCGTGAGCAATTTGTTCAGACTCCTTTGACACTAGTTCGGATGGGTTCTTGACTGTTCCAACTACTCCTCTTGTTCATGTTCAAGTTTATTATGTTTTGCCACGTGGATAATATTGATTCAACAAAGTTAGATATTTTTGGATTAATTCAAATATGAGAGCATGCTCTCAAATGATTTATAATGGAACCGGTTCACGAACCAAAACTTGACACTTGTCACCTCCGCAGTACAGAGGTAACATATCCTAGACATGTTTTATTCTTTCTTTTATGAAAGTTCAAAAATAAAAAATTCACCGCAAGTGCACAATGAATATGAATCATTTGAAAAAAAATTGAAGTTATTGAAATACCATGTTTATTTTTCCAATTCAAAAGCCTTACATGAAAAAAATTAAATTGTTGAATGTTGATGTAGTTGAAATTAAAGTATAACTTCCGTCACATCAAGAAAGTATGTACATAATACGCTATCAGGATAAGTAAATAAACTCTGCCTTACACTTCCTTTATGATTCAGCCCTCAAGTTCATCACAAACTCAAGGAGTATTTTTTTTTTAATTAAAAAAATTAAATTAAAAAGAAGAAGAAGTAAGGTCAACATATTCAAGGTCATGAAATTTGAGTCTAGTACCAAATATCGCCGTTTGTTGTGGACACATATATTGTTAGCTATATATCATTCTCATATTGTAGAACATGAGAATGATATCATCATTCTCAAATTGTAGGCGTGACCTCGAATATAAACAACATGCTTGATTTCCACTTGTGAGAATGCGTAAAGATGTGATCACATATGGTCTTTTTGAAACAAACTTCAAACTGGGTATTGTACTAAACTTGTACAACTATATTTGAGTTCACAAAAGGGGTGTTAATTTGAAATTTTCCATAGGAACTATACATATGCTACACAAATTGTAAATCATAGTTATATACATGTTTGGAGGACCTTAAACAATAGATATAACATATAACTTGTATGGTAGTTGTCGCAACCCTTGCTAGTCCCCTTAAAAATCTTGCCAATTTCCATTTTTAGCAAAGGTTATGAGTGCTAACCCTTCGCATACCGCCATGCTAATGGTTAGCTCCTCCTACCCCGACCTTATAGTTCATAAGAGAGGAACCAACCCTCCTACTTTGCTTTTGGGACTCACCCCTTAATCGGTAACCCATTCCTAGATGTAGACTTCCATCCATGGAAGTCAAATCAAATTGATCATCGCATTGCCGGAGCAACACTTACAACAACCCGAACCATACTAGGCAACTATGGCCTCACATTGGGCCAAAGCCCATGGAGGCCGTGCCGTTCGGCCTCGGGTGGGTGAGGCCACACCACCTCACCCATATAAGCCTCTAGGACTCTACGCGGGGCCCCTACCCCACCATCAAGAAACCTTTTGTCTCTCTACCAAGAGTTGGGGCCAAGTAGACATTTTCCCTTGGCTGCGGGGCCCTAACATTACCCAACCCAAAGGTCTCAAATGTTGTGCTAAAATCGAGGCATGGCAGTGGGTCAGCCCCTCGGGGGTCGGGTCCTAGCCTGCCTGCAGCAGAGCCTCTGCTGGCCCGGGCCGTAACGACACCGTGGCACGCCAAGCTGCCCGTGCCCAACTTCACATCACATCACCTTCCATCATTGTATCCCCATGCCATGAGGACCATTTGGCCCATGGCCGACATCCACCCACTGAGGTAACCTAATCACCCTCGGGGACTGTGTTTTGGGGTGCCTGTTTGGAAGACCTCCATCCAACCATGGTTGTTGAATCATTGTAACCTGCACACTCCGGATTTCTACCGCAATGGACTGTCTTGCATGAAGTGATGCGATTGCAACAATGATGTGCTGAAGGGATCGTAACCATGCCTCTCATTGATCGTAACCTAGGCATTTAGCAAAGAGTGTAGATTTCCGCCAAAATGGACTATCTTCTATGTACGAGTTGTGTTGCCATTTGTAGTGTTACTAAAGTTACTAAATGTAAATCCAACTTCGCATGGAAAATAAGTAGTCATAGCAAGCCTGTTGGTTTAGGGTTGCTGGTTAAGCTGAAGTTTATGTGTAAGGGTAAAGAAGAGCATTGTAGAGAAGATTATTGAACATCGGTATCTAGAGAATTCTTTTTGCGGAACCACTCCGATCCGTGTGCATTTTGCGCAATAATTTCTTGAACGTCAATCTTGATGCCTCTATCTGCTTGTTTCTCTCTGTCTGCCATGAGCCACGAGGCGTCCCATTTTATACATGTGACAAGATCGTCAAGAAGCTGGAGTCCTCGGTCGGTTCGGGTGTGGTGATTAAGTCGTTGTGTTTTTATGCGAATGGGTTTGGTACACGGTTGTTGCGATGAATTTGGAAGTTTTATTATCTCCAATGTGGATGTACACCTCATTTATTCGTTTTTTTGTGTTTGTAACATGTGTTCAGGGATGAATAGTACCCTTCAATTACTGTTCATCATCTCAAGTAGTTGTTTAACTACGGTTGTCTAACTTTGGGCTCCAGATCTACTCGCTTAACCTCCTGCACCGATCTGTGGCTCCCCCTCGCCCCCTACACGCTCCGCCGCCTCCTTGGCCGTAAGAATCATATGCTCCTTCTCCATCGCCGTTTTTAGGGTTCTACAACATCTGCATCCACCTCGCGTTTTGGAAATCTCCCAGGGCGTGTGCTTGGTGGTAGCGCAGAATGGGGGAAAATTTCTCCCTTGGACGCACTTTTTAGTATCCATGAGGGTTTGTGAAATTGTGTGTCTGGGATTTCTAACGGGTTGTGAGGAAGCTTGGGGTGCTCTGTGAAGCTTGTGGGGGTTTGGAATTCACGTATTTGAAATTCTCCCTCTTTGTCACATTTCTGCGAGTGGAAGCCTGGCGTAGGGTTTATGGAATGCGCCTTGTGTGCCTGGATTCTGGCCTGCAGAAACTAGTGCAGGTCATTGTAGGTCTGCGAATTGCGGACTGCTGAAGGGATTTTGAGCGATTTTGAGGATATGATTCGCTCAGGGGTTTCAGATTTAGGGTTTTTATAGGGTTTAGGGTAGTAACCTTTTCAAAAGCCTCAGACAGTGGTGATTTGTATTAGATGTCATTATTGACCAGACATGCCTTTAAGTGCAACTGAAGGCGTAGAAGTCTTTGATAGGTCACCTATCAGAAATATGTGCCACGAAATGGAAATGACCCAAAGTGTAAATGCATTTCTAGAGATCTTTGATATCTTCTTCCCGTTTACTGTTGGATAGCACAAATTCAGAATTACAGCATGCAGAAACAGAGGAAATGTGGGAAAAAAAATAAAGGTGTTCTAGATCCAAGTTCTAGAGGGAATGTGAGGAGAGAGAGATGCTCCTCTTGAAAATATTTCAAAAATTATTTGTCAACAGCAGGACTGTTGTAAGAGCCATCAGAAGAGGATTATGCAAGTGGTTAACAACTCCTTTAAAAAGCCTTCTTTCAGATTGTTTTACACTTGGAAAGTAGAATATTGAAATATTTCAAAATGGAATGCGTTTGAAATTATGAGGTGCATTGTCTTCTCCCTAGTAGTATTTTCATGCACAGTATGGTAATACATGCATGATAGAGGTGTTGACACAAATTTGATAATGTTTGAAAGATTCCATAGATCTCGTTCTGACCTTGAACTTTGCTGAAATAGTAGCCGGGACAGTTTGTGTACCTGGGCATACATTTATCTAGTTTTGTCTCTAGATCCATCAATCCAGGTCAATCACTATTGATAAACCTCTATCGTTTGTTTTACAGCTTACTCTGTTCCATACTTGTATATTGGTCCTGCAGGCATTCAACACATGGCTAAAAATAACTTCTATGAGACTCTAGGGCTGCAAAGGGGTGCAAGTGCAAAAGATATCAAAACCACGTACTATGCAATAAGTGTTGGGTGATTGCAGAGAGGATTCAGATCTTCACCTCAATGTGGAGTAGGGATATTTAACAAATTTGGACTAAGGGACTGGTGATGTAACGTGTTCATCCTCCTGTGCATGGGTTAGAATTTGAATCTGATGTCAATATGTGCCATCTACATTACTCTAAATTCAGGTTTATATTCGTACAGGAGCTACTGTGAACGTGGGCATTGACCCTTCAAAGGTGGTCATCACAAAGTTGAAGTTAGAGAAGGACCGTAAGTCCCTACTAGACAGGAAGGGCAAGGGCCATGTTGCTGAGAAAGGAAAGGGTAAATTCACCAATGAGCATGTAGCTCCCCCTCTACAGGAGGTCGACTAAATTTTATGTAACGTTCCGAAGAGAGTATTCAGTGAAAATCGTTACATTTTACTTTCAGACCAGGACGGTCGCGATGGAGCTTCAATTGATGTACATGAATGAAGTTGTTACATCTCTACGCATTCCTCAGACAATGTCACAATTTTTCGTATCAACCCTTGCGAATGATTGACTTAATGAGGGCTTCAATTTTCAGCACTGAGTGTTGTGAAACTGTCACCAGGACTTGTGTAGGCTAATTCTGTAAAGATCAATCCAATCGTTGTGTGCAAGTGCGTGCAGTAGCTCGTGCTCTCATTTTAAACTTCACAGAGATATGGTGGGACTGTCATTGCAGTCCTCCTTTGCCACAGTTAATCTATATTGTATAGATGCTATCTATTCTGGCACTTGCAAATAGTGCTAGTGTATTTTACACACTACAAATGGCACTGAGGATTGCTCTGGTTTGTACAGTTGTTACCAAGTTCTACAATGCTGACGAATGCATATCATTTCATCTAGGCAAGCCTGTCTTTTGGCTTTGCCTTCTATGTACTTACTTTATGCTCAATTTCTGGATGTGTGCATATTGATGTGTGGCTCCATGCTGTCTCATTCCATGCGCATGCAAATATGATGCCAAACTACGGGTACTATTTATTTGTATTTTCATATGAATTGGTTGCAAGTTTTTATTGCTGAAAAGCTGCTGGATATGTCACTTGCAGTTTAACTCTGCAGGATAACTATTCCACATTACATCAGATTGTGGCACATAAGAATGGTGATTTAGCCATTGGACATCTCAAAGAGCTGATCTAATCCTTGTTCAAAATTTTCAGGTTTATCTGCTACAAATTTGCGTCAACTTAGCACTTTAATGTTGTCAAGCAGTGCATGAAACTTATAGCGTAACGAGATGGATGGATGTGTCACTTGCATTTCCTTGGATGGATACAAAGTATATTGTAGTACCTTGTTACAATTTTCTTGTATTGGCATAGCCCATTACTAGACTGTTTGTAGGCCAGCAAATAAATATGACTTCATGTAATGTTGCTCAATGTGAACATATTGATTCAAGGCCATGTGGAGACGGGCAAATTCAGTCTTTATTTGAAATATATAGTGTTAGTGTAACGTGTCGCATATAACATGACGTATGTTACAATCTTCTTTCTGCATCTTTATTCTATTTCCTCCTTAGTTGTGACAGGGCAGAGTACATTTGTGTGTAATCGTTTTGTAGCCTATGGCGGGCATGGCTGCTTTGTTTATGGCCATTGACTTACATCCCCGAACCAACAAGCGTTCTCATGGTATGTGGTTTGCTCACGTTTGATTTGGAGCATTGTGAATTTCAGGCCTTTGAGGATGAGGTGCAAAAATAGAATAATGACCCCGCATTCACGGACATGATGTTTGCGTCCTATGGCAGATTTCATTCTACTTCGCATCAGGTACAAGTGTTGTGTTTTTCATAACAATGGCCCATGTGATTTAGGGAACTGCTCGCAGAATGTCGTTCATCTTTAGTCTTTGTTATGTATTTGTAATATGTATTCAGGGATGGCACTGTCCTTGTGACATGACATGCCCATGTTGATGCAGTCCAAACCAGAAGTAACAACGGCAATCACGCAGACAGTCGCGGATGTTGTTAGTAAGATTCATGACGGCCCCTCTGTAACCACAGAGATTATTCATCTAGTCGCTTACGTCCAGGACATATTTCTGAGGCAGGAGGTGGTAAAACAACGAAAGCAATGATAGGACGATCGTCAAAAAAAGATTGGCGAAGCCATTGCCAGGGCCATGAAGCAGTGGGAGGACGATAATTACTCGCGCATTCTGCAAACTACTTGGAGTTGGCACCCTTTTTATCCCTCCTTTGTGGCCAATCCTATCTGCGCCACCTTCAGATATGCATACTCTTTATCACATTCAATTGCGGAGGGTTGGGATGTGCATGATGTGCTTTGTAACATTCTCATGTGAGAAGGATCTACCCTGTGCTTTGGTCCGTTCTTCTTCTTCGTTTTTTTTTTAAATTTTACAATCTATTGTCTCCTCTACTATCGCACCTTTGGGACAGCCTCACTGAAGCGAACGTTACGAAGTGGCTGAAGCTCGCGGAAATAGTCGGTGGATTCGGCTCACATGTTTGGTAAGTGGCAACGGCGTATTTGAAAAAAGAAGGTTTCATCTTGTTTGCAGGAGCTAGGCCGGTGGATTCACATAACCAATGGGTTGCAGACGTGGAGGGTGTCTGGAAGGATTTAAGGAACCCCGGCGTTCAATGGTGGGCGGAATTGCGGATGAAGTGCAGCTTAACCCAAGTCAGAGCAGTTGAGGACATGGCCTTCCACAACAATGAGTTATGGTTGAAAGCTTGGGTGATTCGTGATTATTCCTCTAAGTATTCGCCCCCTTGCATATTACAAACGGTGGCTAGAATATCGAGAAGACATGGACATCGGATATGTCTTTGCCTACCCATGTAATTTGTAACATGTTGATTCGTTATTAACATACCTTCCTGAGTTTACGAACATAACGTTGTTGATGTGTATACTTGTTCGCATGTGTTATGATTCCACCGCAAAAGCTCATTGAGTACTTGTGTAAGATTCGAGCTATTGCAGATAATGTTGTCAGAGAACGTTGTGAGACATCAAAAGTGCATCCGCCAGCACCCAATCAACACGAAGCAGATATGCTTCGCTGTGAGGTGGAGGCCACCAATGCTACCAATATCGACAACACAAGAAATTTGAGCAAGGCAGATGTTTTAAAGGATGTGCAGCCCCCGGTGGAACCACAATCCAATAAGCATGCGGAAGACTCGGTCTCCACGCATGCAGACGTGCATGTAGGACCCGCATGCCACATTCTCATGACCCAAGTAGATTTAGACTGGCAAGGTTCAGTGTCTCCTACACCCAGTTCTTCATTCAATGCAGCACAAAATTTGGCCAAGGACCTTGATGTGGTTGGCAAATCCCAAACTGCCGAGGCGTCCGTGGTCGTGGCCATCGACACATTTGTTGAGGTATCCCAAATTGTAGAGGAGGCCGTCATGGATGCCACTCACTAAACAACCGCCTAAGTTACAAGTCCGGAACTACTAGGTTACAAGTTGGATACATGTTACATATAAAGGAAAATATTTTGGTAGGTAAGAAGTTGTTTTTATAACTTCCACATACACCCAATGATGAACTTTGACATATGTAACGTGTATAATAAGTGTAACATAGGACTTTGGTGCATTTGCTTGTGGAAGTACCGTGGCCCTGAATGGTTGTTTTGGAAATGGATTTTTGGTAGGAGTTGTTTGAATCAATGCAGATGTTGTCAGAATTGTTTGGGAGCGTTGCAAATTTTAATTTCCGCAAAAAAATGAATTAACGCCATGTAACCAACGAATTAAGATAATTTGTCATTACATACACTTTACTAAAACAAATTCTAAACCAGCTAAGTTATAAACCTCCGAAACTGCTAGGTTACAAAATGGATACATGTTACATAGAAAGGAAAACATTTTGGTAGGTAAGAAGTTGTTTTTAGAACTTCCACGTACATCCAAGGATGAACTTTGACATATGTAACGTGTATAATAAATATAACATGGGACTTTAGTACATTTGCTTGTGGAAGTACCGTGGCCCTGAATGGTTGTTTTGGAAATGGATTTTTGGTAGGATTGAATCAATGCAGATGTTGTCAGAATGGTTTGGGTGCATTGCAAATTTCAATTTCCGCAAAAAAATGAATGTAATGTCATGTAATCAGCGAATCAAGGTAATTTATCATTACATACACTATACCAAAATAAATACCCATAATTGGGAAAATGAAGCGTATTTTTGTCGCATTATTTGCACCCTAACATCGAAGAGTCCCTGAAATTATTAAGGTGCCCAACTTGGCCTATACACCCTAATGGATCGCTGGTATGGTGGTACGTGCAGTGGTTGTACGCTAGGTTACTGTTTGTAACATGTGCAAGTTATATATATCTAGCCACGTTTATTTTTGAAATATGTAACATAACAGCATGCACAATGAAATTCAGATTACTGGTTGCAAACACACTTCATGATGGCGGAGTAGTTATTCCAATGGGGGAACTGAATTTCCCCTGTTGGTTCGATGGAGTGTCCCAGCAAACAAACTTGCAGGGACCATTAGTACGAGGTTCCTCACCTTTCACAAAACTGGAGCATGAAACCTGGACTGTCCCTCCTCCCTTTGGCGCGGATCTAGGTTGCCCAAGTCAGATCCATGTACATGAAAGTGTCTGGTTCAGGGTGTCTGGACTAAACCGCGGAGCCGCTCAAAGTCTGCCTTGTGTACCTCTTCATATTTAGACTCATAGGAAGGTTGCAGGCCACGCAATGTGCGATGTCCTTGGTTGGAGGTAGGATGTCCATCTGCAAGAGGGTACGGTGTACGTCGTTGTGCAATGCAGCACATGACTTAACAACGGCGTGAGTAACACAGTCACCCATTGATGACCTCAATTTGTAGTGACAACATCCACATACAAGCGACAAAAGGTCCTCAGATCCGTTTTTAGCTCTTTGTAGCTCTATGGAAGACGATGGACTGCGGCTTAAATGCAAACTAAACCCTAAACAAGTACATGCCATCAATCAGAAGCGATGCTAGAATCCAGATTTGAAAATAAACCCTAAAACACAGTCAGTGAGGATGATTGTAACCACTGTTTGTGCACTGAACGCACGACACGATGTTTTTCCTGTATAACTTCAATGCTTGGATGTTGCAATCACTTCACTACATAGAAGACAGTACATTCTGCCGGAAATCTACATTTTTTGCTAAATGCGTAGGTTACGATCAATGAGAGGATGGTTCCAACATGCTTGGGAAGAAGCACTCCAAACGTTGATCGCCTCTGATCCCTTCAGCGCATCATTGTTGCAATCGCATCACTAGACGCAAGACAGTCCATTATAACAGAAATCCGAAATGTGCAGGTTACAATGATTCAGCAGCCATGGTTGGATGGGGGTCTTTCAAAGAGGAACCCCAAAACACTGTCCCCGAGGGTGATTAGGTTAGGGTGATTAGGTTAGAAACCGCACATGGTCCTCATGGCATGGGGATGCCATGATGGAAGGTGATGTGATGTGAAGTTGGGCACGGGCAGCTTGGCGTGCCACGGTGTCGTTACGGCCCGGGCCAGCAGAGGCTCTGCTGCAGGCAGGCCAGGACCCGACCCCCGAGGGGCTGACCCACTGCCATGCCTCGATTTCAGCACAGCATTTAAGAACTTTGGGTTGGGTAATGTTAGGGGCTGCGGGGCCTAGGAGCCCCCAGCAGCTTCAGACCATCATAACTTCCTTGTATGATCTCTAATGCTAACAACCAACCACTCCATCGGCATTTACGCTTCACGTAGATGCTGATGGACTCCTCACTTGCCCCATTCGGGCAAGCATTGAGGAAGTTATGCCTGTTCAAACCTTTTGCAGTCCCGGGAGCCACTCCCAGGCCACTGCTGTACCAGGGCGCTGCCCCGGGACAGCGCCCCACTCAAATTGCCATAACTCCTAGCTCACACCTCTGATTGAGGTGTTCTTGAGCATTATGGAATCTACACGCCATAAGCTACGCATAGCTCATGGCCTTACCCTCGTGCCTTCTAGTCTCTGTGGGTGGGAGGCGTTCCCAACGCCTGGGGCAACAAAGGTGAGTTTGAGAGCGTATCCATAAAGACGTCAATTTTTTTTGTAGACTTATATTATTAACATGTTAAAAGAGTGGTGTCATGCTATAAAAACTTAACTTTCCAACTTGTTATGCTAAGTGTCAAACAAGTTCAAACTGTAAGTTTCATCCCTCTTTTATAGACTTTATAGATAATTAACATCAAAGTGATAATTTTGAACCAAACTTCAAGGAGTTGATTCAAAGTATGTGGTAGAATTCACCTTCAAACCTTAGTTCACGCTCAAAAGTGGTTGTAGCATTTACCACATGCATACATATAGGTACAATAAATGGACTCAGAACATTCCATCTTTCGAGAATCTAAGATGTAATGTACATCTTAGGGCCCACCTACTGCAAGGTAAGCAATAAACCCTATCCTTTACCAAGGAGACTCTTGAATAAAATAGGGCCAACATGCTCAAATTCACATTGACAAATATGCGGATGTTTGTTTTCCTTTTCATCTTAAATTACTGCATGTAAAGTACTAGGGTTGCTCCGTGTTAAAGTACACTGAGCCACGGGTGTTTATTGCCATTAGGTAGACCATGGGTTCAATATGATGCGCATGCTATGTGGCATCTTTTATACCAGGCGTCCTGTGGAAATTAATTTACAAAAAACCCTAGGTGTAAATGGGAAATGCTCAAAAATGCCTTAATCCTTGCATGGGGCCAGAGCCCAGGAAGTTTTTGGGCAGAGTCGGTCAAGATCCTAGTGATTCTAAATCCAACTGGTTACATGTTGATATCTTCCGGTTTTGCTTTATTCATTTGAGGTATATTCTTCTATAGATTCCTCTAAAATGATTGGCAATCCTCCTCAAGTCTCCAACTTCAACCAGTTATTTCTCAAACTCAACTGGTTCATCTGTAAGTAACCGCCGGTTCTTCCCGGACAAAGGATGATTACCCAAGACTCATATGCTTGTAGTGGTTTGTGACCATGCCCTTGAATGGGATCCCCATGAAGTGTAGAACTCCCACACAGACTCTTCCTGAGGTGATGTCCCAAGCACATAGATGAATTTAAACAAGTTTAGCAATTATCATGTCAAAAGATCCGCCTAAGATCCGCAACATTACTTCCAGTACAGATTGATACACTGTTCTTCAGATCACGTCAAAGCCTCAAGAAAGTACCAATGAAAGGGACCTGAATGGTATCTCTCCCACTCATCAATTGAGCATCTTTGCACGCCCTTTATACCACCACATGTGGTTGTAATAACCCAAATGCTCATCTCACAAATTATTTCGCTATGAACCATCTGTGGCAGTATGTCAGGTTTGGAGTCACCTCAACTAACCAGGTAGTCTAGTTGACCTTAAGCTTATTGACTTGAACTAGTGATGCTCACACTAACCAAGGCAATTCCCAACGCTCATAAGTATATTTTAGAGAATGCGAAGTTCGTTGTAGCCATGGGCACGCTGGCAATGCATTCCGAACGAGCAATATCCACCTTCCCAATTCCTGCACATCTTTGTCTTGTAGTATGGGCTTTCACTCTTACACATGTCGCGTTGAGCTGCTTGACACTCGGTCCTGCATCCAATACCCCAAAAAGCCACTGCGTTAAGCTCCATAAATTTCAGTTAGGTTTCATAGGTATACCAGGCTCCATTTTCACCCTTTGTAGCTGAAAAAAACAGACCAAACCTGGCAGGGGGTGAGGTCACAAAAAGAAATGAATTCCATGAATTTGTGTGTTCATTGCTCAGGTGCAGTGGATCCTTACAGAAGGCAACTTGCCCTAAATGTTTTCAGTCATAGGTTTATACAGTGCGACGGAGGTTTGGGGCAAACACAAACTAATTCCTCATTAGTGCCAACCTCAATCCTCGAAAAACAGGAATTCTCAGACGATATTGCATGAGTATTGCATGTTATACTATGGTTCACTAACAAGTTCATTGAGTTATCACTTTAGCCATTTACCTATTATAAAACCATGATTTTAATAAGTGTCTACATACACTGCACAGATAAATCAGGGTATTGGGAAATATGGATCTAGGGCGACTCTTGAGAAGCTGGAACACCAAGTTCCCTCTACAGAAAATGAAACCTTACCAAGAGCACTTCTCCCAAAATCTTATCTGCATAATGTTAACTCTTGGATCAAATAATTACAAAAGAACAACACAGACAAGTGTTTGAGGAAAAACTAATTTCAAGGATATAATTTTGGGAATTTAGAGATAGCACAAGGATCACCTAGCACTTATGTCCAAAATTCCAAATTTGGCTGTGCGGTTGTGGGCTTCCGGAAGACGAAGGGCCCCCGGTTAACCACTCTTTTCTATGTGAGTGGTTTCTTGGTGACACAGGGCATGAGTGTGGGTGGCAACTCGATTGCCTAAATTTTTTCTGTCGGTCCACAGGCAACGGGTTCCGTTTCAACCGCTTCAAAACGGCCATCATAGAGACAGGCTTGAAACCTTCACGCCTTGCATCATAAGCATCAACCTATTAATTGGTCTAGGAAGCTAGGTAGTCATATGCACAGTGCAAATGAGTAACAAAACTTGCCAACAACCTCACTACAGGAACCCTAAGGGCCACTTTCCACTGGAGCTTGAGTGCCTTAGGCACCAAGGAAGTTTGAATAATTGGAAAACCTACATGAAGTCCGACATGGCACGCAGTGGATAATGTTTCATGGTCTAACACAAATTTCAATTTCAACTTTCCATGTACGGCCTTTGGATAAGTTTCAAGGGCCCTCACAATCTCACGGTCATAGCCCATGGCCGTAGTCTCTCTCTCTCTCTCTCCCACGAGTCCTCAGTCCATTATATACAGCAGCGGGTACCATGGGTACATTTAATGTTGGGATAGAAATGAGTGCTGCTAATAATTGACGAGTCTTTCTTGAAAATGGGTTAGCATCACCTATTATTATGATGCAGTCAACCAGTCTGATTAGAACTCCAGTTGTACGACAACCTTGTATATGTTTGGCAATGAAATAAAGTGTTTCATATGTCATAAAACTTTTTGAAACATTAAAATTGAATAAAAATAGGCAGTCTGACATGATGATCTCAAGCCGCGGGCAGATAGTTCAGAGCATACCTAGCGATGGGGTTGTGATCTTCGGAGCATTCAATAGCTGTGTTGGCTAAACATTGAGCCTGGGCATTTTGCTTGTGGTGAATGAGGACTGTTCCACACGTTTTGAACTGGAGGAGAAGCTTTTCGACTTCGTTTTTCAGTATGTGAATGCTCGAATGGCATGCAGCCCACTTCCCTGTCACCTACTCAAACGTCGACAATTTGAGTTGGTCAAATTGCTTCAGATGAAATTGCCTGAGATGGTGTCCAAACAATATATATATATATATATATCTGGACTGGCACCCTCAAGCTACAAACTTGGCCTCAGATATCAAGTTGACATGTCACAAGCATAAAACATTCATAGCACGCTGCATTTATCAGCAACTCAACTCGTGGGTTTGATTTCGAGAGGTTTAGGGTAACTTGCACAAGTACCACTTTCTCTGTATTGCTTCCACAATTGGCTCTGTGATCATGTACTAACTAGTGTTGTACTGGTATCACCTATTTTATTATACTAATCGGGTTTATATAATGAAGATTTTATTTTCATTGATACGACTAGAGTGTAAGAATTTGAGGGCATTTGTGCTTTTGATGCCATTTGAATATATATACCATGCATGAACCTTCATACCTTGGTAGAATTACCTGGTATCAGTATGGTATTAGGATGTATTGACCCAAATAATTAGGCAGGTGTACAGAGATTCTCTCATGTTGTCGTACCCACTTAGTGTCAATATTTGACTGGTATTGGAATTTTGATACCAATCGGGTAGGTTCTTTGATATCTTTATTGATATACCATGCATTCACCTATATACCAGTCCAACATTGGTACAAACCTGATTGAAGACTGTCATGGAATCACACATGACAGTGAGGTGCTTCACACCGCGCTGAAGTGCTGTTTCTAAACCCATCATCAGAGCTGTGTACTCCGCAACTTGGATAGAGCAATGCCGGCCCAAGTACCGGCTCACGGTTGCTACTTGTAGCTCCTGCCATTTTGGGCAAAACAACAACAAATAACACACAATTGTAATAATAAGAACGATAATAGACGGAAGGACCCTTATTACAATCCCTCGCTTTTCTAGATTATCTAAGAATTATTCCATTTGCATTGGAACCTAAATAGGCTACTGAGAAATACTACCAAGATGAGTCGTGACCATGAAGCATAGCGCCCTGCAAGCACAAGATAATCCAATTTATACATATTTCTAAATCTGTGTGATTAAATTCAAGAAGAGAAGTGCATAGCATTCTTAAGAATGTGTTAAGGACATTCTCTTTCTATTCCAGGTTTCAAGAATCAAGGTCCTTAAGTACATGCATGAAAGCTCAGCATAGTCAAGTGGGTCGCTCTTATTAGTAGACACCTTGCTGTTGTTTATCTTTGGACACAAAGCCTTCTACCACCTACCAAGTCTCTTTTGAAGAGATGCGTCCCAAATGGAATAATTCTTAGCTTAATCGGATTACCTAACAATCATTCCATTTGCATTGAAACGTAAATAGGCTACTGAAGAATGTTAGGACTTGATTACACAATATGCACATTGCCTAATGTGGGATAATCCATTGTTCAGATAATTTTCGCCAGTACTCAAGGTCACCTGAAACTGCACAAAGGTAGCAGTCAAGCTGGGTCGTGGGCCACTAAGTGCAAGCACATAAAAAATTTCGTACTAATTTCTAATCTGCATGATTGGACTTATGGGGTAAAAGTACAGCAAGATTTGGTTACACATGATGCACATATATACCTAATGTTGGAGATCCATTCACCAGGTATGGAATAAGTGGATCATTCTCGCATGAATCGCGTTCAACGTATGATAGGAATTAATCACCTGCAATGGGCTGACGAGTACAATCCCAATTCCTCCTTGGCCTTGAGCTTGGCCCACCACGGGCCGAGCAGTTCCACTGAAATACAACCAGTATGGAAACCTTGACGACCCTGCAGTGGACCCATGACACAACTTTGTTCTAGAGAGTTTGTGTGCACATGCATTTTTGTACAAGTATTAAATGGCAACTGCCCCTCTCACTCATATTTTTCCTTGTTCTCATGAGGTCACCGAATGAGTTTAGACAACAGAGATCCTTGTCACAACCTTCGAGATTGGTGCACATGCAGTTGAGGGTACGATTTTTCAGATGAAAGTGCTGATCAAGTTTTCAAAGAGGTTTCAAATTACAAAGTGTTTTGTACATATTGATACCCTGATTCCTATTAGACATTGCACCATGACTTGGGAAACTACAATACACAACACACAATGTCAAAAGATATGGTGCATTTTCTAAGAAGAGTCAGGTATCGTTTTGTAAAAGACTTAGTAATGTGAGACCTCTTGATCAGCACTCTCATGTGAAAAGTCATACCCTCAAGTAGCATCCCTCTCAGACCGTCTCAACGCTCAATATTAAGCTCATTTGTTCAAGAAAGTTTTAGGGTTTGTCCCATATGGTAGAGCAAAGCATTGCTATGAATAGAGCGAAGTATGTGATGAAAAACTCTACGCACCAGACCAAGGTGTTGGATCACCAACATATCTTTCACGGAACAGGCGAACAAATTCCCTCCATTTTGCCTTCTCAATGTCCAATTCACGCACCCACATGTAAGCTTCATCGAACATTCCGAGGAGGACAAGTTGGAGCTTCTTCTTCCTGTTGAGAGACTCTTGAAGTGCCCAACTTTCGTACATTGAAATCCACCGATCCGCTTCTCGCTCATCTTCCTTGCCATAAAATGGAGGAATTTCAGTCTGCCGTCCTGTTGCAGGTGGGAAATCGAGGCCATAGGTTGTTTTGATGTTAAATCTTATTGAAGAACATAATGCGTATCTTGATGTACTGCAATTCCAACTCTCTTCACCGCATGAGGTCGGGGCCATTCTTCTTATCCACTTTTCAGCAAAGAGACGAATTTTGAAACTACTCTTCTAAATTGATGGCTAATTGCGTAGATCAACTGTCAAACCCACAAAAATGTCGGTCAGACACCTTTCGGAAACAAGAAGGCATTGAATCTCACATCTGTGGAAATTTTACCATGGCGTGTGGTAACCTTCACCCAACCGACACACAATGAGAGATAACAAAAATTGAATACTCGGTGTACGAACGTGTAGAATTCAGAAGGAGCTTCATATTGAAGTTGGATTGATAACGGGAGCAGTTGCACACCTTCGTGTAGGATCTTGGCCTGTCGAAACCCTAGTGTCTCAACCATATCTCAAAGATGGAAAAATGTGTGGAAACTTTTCAAAGACACAAGGCTTTGTTGGGGTTGCCAAGTTTACGCAGACAGTTGAAACCTACAGCAAGCTTCATAAAGTGGGATTCGACAAGATTTTCACAAACAATTCACACGGCCTTCTGGAAGGACAAATCCCAAGGTCATTCCTCGTGTCTTTTTCTGGATTCCTCAAAAGACGACTACATTTTCTCTACAGTCGGAGGTGCACTCTTCTTCCAAGTATGTTCCAACTCAGAATTGAATTATCCTCTAAAATTGCTGCCAAAGTGCGAAAGCCGGATGACTGGTAGTTCGGAGGAAACTGAATTTGTACGCTTGTTGTGTGCATGGTATCACATTTACCAAAAACTACTTTTCTTATGTACAATGGCATTCGTGGTATACACTTTGAAGGGTTAGGGTGCGCAAGCACATGTTGTTTGCAGCCATATTCTCAATAATCTGGAAACCAAGGTCTACAGAACGGCATGATGTCCCTTCACACGCCCCAAGACTTGTCCACAGCACAACAGAAATCGCCTGGAAAACTACCTTACCAACCACTTTTACAGGGCCAATCACATTCTCACCAGCAAACGCCACCACAAATATATATTACCATAACTTTCCACTGACCCAACTCCAATCTGAGTCTTACGTGACATGTGTGGCAGGTGAACATCACGTGTGAATACATGATTATGTGGATCACTTAAATCCATCATATGCCCACATAGACCTCTCCAAAAGTCTTCGCTCAACTGCCCACACATTGGATTCCAGCATGCAAACTTGTACACAAGAAAACTAGTTGAAGAGCACAACCCAATACACACATGTATCATATCACAAGTATGCAAGCAAAATAGTCGGTCAGGCACATTGTCTTCCAGACAAATTATTGGTCCACAATTGACGAAAATGACTGTACTCTCCCTACCTCCTCTGAGAACCTATGCTACTAGTCTACAAAATAATTGTAAAACAAATCTGACGAAGGACTCTTGGAAGCCGCCCACAAATGGCACAAAACAAAACGTCAGAAAGGGTTAGTGACCAAAAACCAGTAAACATTGTCCTGCTCCACACAAGATGGGCGCAAAACCCTTAATGAATATTATGCATCCTTATGCAACAAATATTGCAAAAAATAAATTGATAGTTCATTTCTCAGAGATAGTGATTAGTCTTCAAAAAGAAAACTTGTCAATAATTAGCACATTTCCTAAAACATGTGCAAATTGCTGGACCTGAATATCCTTCTCGAAGGGGTTTTAGACATGGATTGTTTTAACATCACAATACTTCAATAATATTAGTTGTTCCAATTTGATGTGTGGATTTGTGCAGCTTCAATCTGAGATTCCGTCAGGTATTTCAAAAGAGATTTCACCTTAAAATACATGTCATGTACAGGGTGACTGTCGTATGACAGCTCAGGAGGCGGCTGCTTTATATTCATCTTGATTTAGCAAGACTGGTTCAAACAGGAATATTTTAGCGGCCACTACACTAGCTGTCGTAATTTGGCAACAGGAAATGAGTGCCATGATCCTAATCTTGGCTAGTTATGCCAGCAGTTAGACCTTTTTCGTGACAATAACCAGTATGTATACCCTCATGCTGAATTGATATTCCGATCACCTTCTCATTTGCCAACTACCATTCATTCTTTCATGTTTAAAACAAGTGAAGTTCCTGCAGCAACCTGACCACCTGCTCTTGTGTAAATATATCCCAGTGTAGATGTAAAAATATGATCATCTGATCTCTTACAGAACCAGACCTAACATCTGGTCGTCCTGCAAATCCTAAACCCATTCACTTTAAGCACTGTGCACCTTGTCCGTTATTGACAATTGATTGTACACATGCAATAAATACTGAAGCCTTCAATTGCAGCCATCGTAGTTATCTGCTTTGCCTTTTACCTCAATTATCAGCTTCCAGGCCGAAAGAATCAACACTCAATGCTGGTTGTAAAGCTTCACAAACTTAAATCATGTTTTAAACTGATTCTCAGATTGAGTTACAAAATCACAGAATTAAAAGAGGGTTCGCCAAAGAGATTTTACACAATGCGATTAGACCCTTCACATTGACTCTTTCTGCAAATCAAAAATAACTAGAAGCTTTCAACGGATAAATTAAGTGGCTCCCACTCCTTAGACCACACCACAAACTGCAAGAACATCTATAAACTAACTTTCAACAACTCAAGGCTTCCTCTAGTGTGGATGACTTAAATTTGCTTTCCCTGGCTCTACTTCAACTATCTGCAATACATCTGCCCTTCACTCTCCAACTCAATAGTGAGGGCACTATTTTCCTTGAATCTGCTTCTCATAGTGATGTGGTTTGCTGTTCCTTTCCAAAGGTGTACATTTTGTGAATGTGAGTATTATCTCCAATTTCACTCCATTCCTTGCTTCATTTTCCAGCTTTCGTTAGTGAGAAAAGGAAACAACACAGTGACCTGCAACAAATTCCCTTGCCCCTCTTCCATTACCTGACTGGTAGACAGTGCACCACAACAAACCACCTTCAGCTCCGAACCAGTTCCCTCAGCTCCGAACCGGTTCCCTCAGCTCGGCAGCTCCGTGAGCAAAGTGGCAACGATCAGCAAACGTACAAGTACCATTTGAGTGATTCTCACACAATTTTGTTTTGAAGTTGTGAGAACCGAAACCGCCAGAAGGCCGAGCCGGAACGTTATCCCGCTGCATCAACACTTGCCGAACCATTTGACTAGCTTGCTTAATCTGCTCGAATGAACCCTCCATTTCAACGTTGCGTAGGTTTGGATCCGTCTCATGCTCCCTTATTGATAGCTTAGCACCTGTCAGTCGGCAAATCTGTTTCGCGTGAATACCACCCTTGCCTATGATTGCTCCCGCCAATGAAGCTTCAATACTAATCTTAGCAGTGGATGACGCCCCAAACGATGCAGCTGCAGCCATGCCTGGGGGAGTGGGCTCTCGATACGACCCTAAACTACCCCCATTAAAGCGTCCGCCCCCTCCACCATCCCGCTCTCGACCCATGCCTCCACTTTTGTATCGATTGTTATCTAAACCGTATAATCCCCCACCTCCGCCTACCCCTCCGCCTCCACGGTAAGGAGTGGAAGAAGGAGGCCCTCGCTCTCTGGAAAACTCAAGGTTTGAAAAACTCTCGCGCTCTAAACGAGGAGGACCAGAGTTGCTGTTTGACTTGCGAAGCTCCTTCTCCCCATGAGCAAAGTGACACTTCTCCGCAAACCGGCAACCTTCCGCTGTATCGAACCGGTTACACAGTCGAGTCTTGAATCCTCCAAGGTTCGCACCCTGATCATCCGCAGCAAGCGCATTCACCACTTTGCGAGGTCCTGCGTTGCCCATACTGCCTGTGTTGGCCACGGGTGCCATTCCTCCCATGCTCGACACACCTCCAGGTACGAAGTGAAGAAAGTGACATCCTTCTCCATATGGACAACCAGACGTGCTGCATTTCCAGACCACCACGCTTGCTTTAATAAATCCACACAATGCCAAACTCCTATCAACAACTAAGTAATCACAACAAGGAATGGCACTCAACATCTTAGACAAACCTGTATAATGATCCAAACACAGTAACAAGATATGTGCAAGCCACAAACAACACAAATGATGTACGGACCTCAGCTTATTTTGCCTAGCCAATACACAACTACTGTACATAGATAAAGGAGGAAAAACTGCAGGAAACCTACGAAATTTCAACCCTGCTACAAACCCTACTATCTGCAAAGCTCATCGTCATGTCCTGGATATTAACATCCTTCAGCCCACTCCACTCTTTTCAAATATTTTTAAAGCCCTGTGCATGGGAACAAATTTCCTTGCTCTTTGAAGACCAGCATTCTCAACTGCAGTAGACTCGGTCACTACTTCAATGGAACCCCACACTCCACCTTATCAGATAATTTGCCAACAGTACCTGAAAAATTTAGTGCAGGGCTTGGTCCTGCTGTTTGAGCCTCCATCCTTGTTGTCTACATTATACAATCCCCTGCTGTTATTAGTATTTTCATACACACCTACATATTCATCAACACCTGCGTTCAATTTCCAACAGTCGGATGCTTTTGTGCCTGGTAAAAACCACTGGTTGTTCTATACGTCCACATTTTGCACACGTGTTGGTTAGGTGAAACTTCCGAAAAGGACTCCTGACCTCACTTCACCTCCAGATGACACATAAAACTCCCCCCAAACCACAAAAGGTATCGCTGTAAGGTGGCCAGAGCTGCTTGCCATGGTCTACACAGAATCCTTGATTTAAGCCATGTGTAAGAGAGCAGTTCTGCTCTTCTGGTGTCAATCAAGAGCCCTGCAACTTAACCACTGTCAAGCAGATGGTATTCGGCATACATGGCTCTTGATGAGGCAAGTATAGGAAACATCAAAGCGTAGGATACATCATCGGTAACCAGCACCCCAAGCCTCACCTTAAAGCTGGCGTCTTCAGATCCGCTAAGGAAGGCTTGAACGTTAGATTCTACTACAACAAGTTATGCAATACGTTGTTTTAAAGCTTCTACCTGCATTATACGTCATATAAGAGGTAAGAATAGGAGCTGCTTCCTTCCGGAGAGATGCTTTGCTTGATGGTTAATTCCTTCATGAAAATTCTGGAAACTAGCCAGGGAGCGCTTGGCTGAGCATTGCTGACAAAGTGTACTCGCTACTACTGTCAATGCTTTTGCTCGAGTATATTTCCTACTCCCTGGTGCCATGATGCTTCATCAGACACATATACTATCCGCTCCAAAGGATGGTAGACGGTGGATCGAGGGAAAAAGACAACAAAAGTCATTTGGGAGCACATAGCGTTCCTCGTGTCGTCGTCTCCGTCTCGTGTAAATCACAAGACGTGGTACTAGTGTGCGTGTCCTTAACGGGTTGCACGACAAAGATGCTTTTAGAAACCACTAGCAGGGTTTATTACCCCTGGTAAAGCTCCTAGAAGTAGAGTCCAGAGAAAAACAAAGGGCAGAAGACGAGAAATACCCCCCAACATGAACTATGAAAACACAGAAACATGCCCAAAAACACCACACAAACTTCTCAAGATGACCCATACAGGATTCCAAGCATGGTAGAGAGCTCACAGTCATCCGGCCCCGGATGACCTCCACCACCACCACCATTGTTACTGCCGTTCACACCATTCACAGGCACACCGTCGGGTCTCGGCCTCTTCCGTGGCGGTCCAAAGGGCTCCATAGCGCTCTCTCTCTCTCCCTCTCCCTCCCTCTCTCTCTAACCCCTGGGAATCCCCTGCAAACCAACTGTTCCACCACACCACGGATAAGTCCACATACTAACAAACACCCGCTTCAAAAAAGACAATGTCACACCTCTCCAAAACGCATACCTCCACCACCTCTTCCTATCCTATCCTATTCTATTCCATTCTATCCTATCCTATCCTATTCTCCCCGCGCACAACTCACACGATTCCACTACTCACCAACCTCAAACCTCACGAACAAGTGAGTCAGACCAACCAACCGGCCGGTTCCACTCGTCACACCATAATCATCTATTTGGCAAGCAAAGTGCGAGTTAGGTCACGAGAGGTTGTGGGAGGTATGCAAGGGTGGCAGGAGTACCTAGAAGCGGCGACAAGACAGTCGTTAGAAAGCTGCAGCGACGGAGATGTGAGAAAGCACGCACGCAACGATGAGCGAGGAAGGTGGAGAGGGAGATTTGCAGGTTTAGGGAGATCCTGGAGCTTGCAAGAGAGTAGAGTTCTAAGTTAGAGTGCAAGCCAGGCAAGCGAGCAAGGCCAGGAGGGCAGGGCAGGGCAGGACGGTGATGAGCGTGAGAGACAAAGTAGGATCACACAAGCACAGCGTAAGATGTTCGCCCTCGGTACATGTCGGGGGGGCAGCTTGCTTGCCCCCCCCCCCCCCAACCCAATTTTGTGAACCAAACCCCACCCAGGATTCATTATTGTCCGGGTTCACTTTCCCCCGCCTCTGGCTACCCACCACGTGGCACATGTTTTTACTTCTCACGTCTACTCTTTTACTTTCTAAATACACTAATTAGTCCTATTACTACACTGGGCCACAGTAATTTTGTAGACCCCATGCTAATTGTCGTGATGAGAATTACTGTGGGCCACTTTGATTTTCAACCCATGTTGAATCTCTAGTAGAAAAATTAGTGTGGGCCACACCAATTGTTTTCCTAGAAATTAAGGTGGGTGTTTCTTTTATTTTGTGCTACCTTTTTTTTGTAAATAACATTTAATGTGTTGGCCAGAAGTCTTCATGAAAGGTTAAAGGAAGCCCTTGGGTCTTGGACCCATGTAAAATTCCACCTTGACTAGAAATAAATGTGGCCCACGCTAATTTTCCACCCACACTAATTGGATGATTTAGTGTACTTCTTCTCCTTCTTCTTCTTCTTCTTTTGGTACTTCGTAACATCAATCAAGGTGCATTTGCACGCGTTGATGTAGTGTATGGGAAGATTTTCGGGCATAATCGGTCAAGATCCAAGTGTTTCCAAATCCAACCGGTTACATGTTGAGATTTTCAGTTTTCCTTTATTAATTTGAGGTATGTTCTAAAGATTCTTATTAGATGATGGGTAATCATCCTGACGTCTTGAATTTCAACCAGTTGTTTCTCAAGCTCGACCGGTTCATCAGTAACTAGCAATCAATTCTTCCCGTTGGTTCCATGGATGGTTGTAGTTTACTTGTACCAATTCTATTCTTGAGGGATACAAGGAGGGGAAAAGATGCATCGATGACAATCACAACCACAATTACTCTGATGTGTCCAATTATTATACAAGATATAGTTAGGAGTAGCTGCAATGGTTGTAGTTCACTATCTTTGGTTTCATTTTGCTTGTGGTCACTATGTGGCACTAGAGAAGAGAACTTCAAGGCCAAATCATGTGAGAGTATTTTTGGAGAAGGTAATTACACTTAGGGCAAGCCCACTCATCCTTCATATGCATTTGCACTTTTCCATCCAAATTGCAAATGCATATGCAAAAGAATGTCCCGCTCATCCATGTGAACTTCAATTGTAGATGACAAGTAGGAGGGATTTGGCTCCCCTCCTTACATATCGCACGATTATCCAAGGAGGTTTATATGAGAAGAGACGAGGTCATTTAATGATGGGATTTGACCCAAGTCACCCAAAAGGTTCCCTTGCATGTAAGGAAGACTCACTTAATGTACAATTTGTTAGTGAATCTAGACACCATGTGAACAAAATATTGCGATGTGACTAAGTTATTAATTTGTACTTGGATAGATGGTGAGTTCATTTTGATTGACTTGTTGTATTGATAAAGTTGATTCACTTGGTTTGGTTGATTTAGTTGATTTCTCTAAAGGATACATATTCTTGGTATTCGTTTATGGAGGCAAACCACATATTTTTGAAAAAATAAAAAACAATTAAATATAAATTACACTTTGTAGTTTTTGACTACACTAGATATTAGATTTAGTGTCATATGGTATTTTATGTCATTGTGGTAACTTTTATAATGATCCTTATTTTGAATATGTTTACAAATTATCTCATCCAACTTACTAAGTAACTAAGTAATTTAGAAGAAAGAAGAAGAAACGATGACCATGTGATCAGCATGATTGGAATGCCCGTTCGACCCACCCTTGGCATTAAACCCTCGGGGCATAATACTAGTGGTGCAGGACTACTAACCCAAGTAATCTACATACACCAAGTGCAAAGGTGTCACATGCACGGGCCAAACTATATAAGATTAGTGAAAGTTGTGTGGAGATAAGACAAAGATCATATCTAAAATTTGTTAGAATCATCATAACATTGATCAACTTTGAAGCTCACTTCCAAGTCCAAGTTCGGTGTCAACCGGACATTGTAGCCCTAATGCATCAAAATGACGTTGATACCCCCCACGGGGCCCAACCAACTCCCCAAGATAGCTAAACAATGTTATGATCTACGTGTCGTATCAGTCTTAAGAAATTTAGCGGTTTCGTGATTTATATGTATAGATGCTCAATACAACACACACCAATCTTAGATTATAGATTATAGAATTTGTCCATTCCCCAATATTGTACTACATGGACTTGCATCCTTTAAGATTATGTAAAAACGAACATGATTCGATGCATCAAAGACACGACTTGGTCAATCAAAGAGGAGTATGCAAGAATCGTTCAAGATGTAGTTGGTTTTTCGTAAGCGGCTCGGATGGTCTTCGATTGAGCATGTCGTATCAGTCTTAAGAAAATTACCGATTTCGTGATTTATATGTACAAATGTTCGATACAACACACACCAATGTTAGATTATAGAATATAGAATTTGTCCATTCCCCAATATTACATGGATTTGCATTCTTCAAGATTTTGTAAAAATGAACATGATTTGATGCATGAAACACATGACTTGGTCAATCAAAGAGTACGTAGGAATCGTTTAGGATGTAATTGGTTCTTCGTAAGCGGCTCGGATGGTCTTCGATTGAGCATGTCGTATCAGTCTTAAGAAATTTACTGATTTCGTGATCTATATGTACAGACGCTCGATACAACACACACCAATGTTAGATTATAGATTATAGAATCCGTCTCTTCCCCAGTACTACATGGACTTGCATTCTTTAAGATTTTGTAAAAACGAACATGATTTGATGCATCAAAGACATGACTTGGTCAATCAAAGAATACGTAGGAATCGTTTAAGATGTAATTGGTTCTTTGTAAGCGGCTCGGATGCTCTTCAATTGAGCATGTCGTATCAGTCTTAAGAAATTTACTGATTTCGTGATCTATATGTACAAATGCTCGATACAACACACACCAATGTTGGATTATAGAATATAGAATTTGCCCATTCCCCAGTACTACATGGACTTGCATTCTTTAAGATTCTATAAAAATGAACAAGATTCGATGCATCAAAAACACGACTCACGACTTGGTCAATCAAAGAGGGGTACGTAGGAATCGTTCAAGATGTAATTGGTTCTTCGTAAGCAGCTCGGATACTCTAAAGAATACCAATGACGATCCTTGTCCCCATAGAAGGGTCACCATGAGTCAACGAACGCCTAGAGGCTTCCGGATCCTTCGATTATGCATGGCCACCATAGCTAAATTTTAGTCTCCTTGAGGACTTGCAAAGTACATAAAATATTCGATGAAGAGAGGAGTATGTGGGCCTTATATGGTTACTCTTCTGAATCGGACACCTATAATATAATGGTACATGGAAAGCTTTGTACTTCAAGAATGGACACAGAGAAGGCATATGTTATGGTGAGATTTGACCACGTCCTCATGCTGTATATATATATATATATAAACCATTCTACATTGAGTTCTATAAATCATTGGGAGAAGTCACGTGATCACTTAAAAAAGAAAGGTTGTCTTCACTTTGATCTTCTATAAACATTTTACACCTCGATTATCGTAACATTGCTCATGCAACGTAAGGCATTACGCGGGTCTTGATATGTTATGTGATTCTGCCATAGTAAGTTGTCAAAGTCTGCATCTAACAAATTGGATTGGTCTATATCGAGACTGCCAAAGGTCATGTCTATACCGGCATGCGGTTGTTGGGCAAGTGGATTTCGACTGGACTGCAAAGCGTCTCGGCACAAACTGACTATGTCAAAAGACCTACCTAGTTGGGGCTATTCTTGCCCTCCTTCGTATAGGGTGTACATACCATCGTGCGGCTATCCTTGGCCACATCATTTTAAAGAAGATGTTGGTCCCTTTCACATCCACCTCCATCTCTCCAACGCATTTTCGAAATGTATAATGAGTCGAAGACATCGCTTTGTGAACAAAACCCGAAATCATGTTAGAATGTATGTTCAATTGCCCCAACTACGCACTATGTAAGATCATATATTAATAGTGATTGAAATAAACATATGGGTGGAATCACATTGAAGTGGACAACTCTTGATCCTTGCCGAGGTTTAAGTGAACGTTATTCAAAATTATATACTAATTTTGAATTTTGTAAAGAATATAATTTATAAATCATAAATGTTTAGAAAGCATATTGATCTAAAGCCAAGCAATTATGTTGAGAGAAAATGATCTCCAAAGAAGCAAACATACTTTGGGAAGATGGTGCAAGTGGTGTACAAGTAGGTGATATTGAACAAGTATTTCTTTATAATACAAAAGTAAAACATTAAATTGATGAGTTTATGCATTCTTCTTATGATGCCCTCAAGTTTGTATTGAATTCAAGGATTATGAAGAGAAAAACTCAATTTCATAATATTTTAGGTCAAGAAATGTACATCTAAAACCAAATTGACCATCATGATCCTCAAAACTTACAATTTGAGCACTTTTAATACTTGACATAACAATAGAGGGCATCATGGGGAAAAGAATCTATTAAAACATCATTTTATTACTACTTTTAGGCATTTGACCATAAAAACTATGGTTTTAGTATACCAACCAACATCTTTTTTTTGGTCTACTTTACCATGTTTGCACCCATAACGTTAGAGTCTTGTCAACTCCTGGACAAGAAGACAACTTTTTGATGCCCACCAATCCGTCTGCAATTACAACATCACATGTGCCAGCGCAAATCATTATATCATACCTAATTTCTTTTACTTCAGGAAGGAATGCAAGAATGCAAGCATCCTCATGAAGGTAGGCACTAGCAAATTCAACAACGGCCTTGGTGTAGGATGTTGAGTGTGCATTCCACCCATAAAGATGTTGGGAGGGGAGGGGTCATTGGAAACACAAGGCCCTTCTAGCAAATATGCTATAATGAGGTGAAATTTTCAATTAGTAGATGACATATCATTATAAACCACAACATAAGAATGCACAATGAATGAATAAGCACAAAATAAAAATGGTCATCAACAAATGCATGTATATTACCTTCTTCATGAAGTCAAGACACTCGACATGATAGAGCGTTTACCAGCTCCATTGTTTAAAATTGTTGTGATCGGTGTAATCTTCCCCTTAACCAAAAGTTGCAGTGACTTGATGTAGATGAAGTAACGACCCTATTACTTCCACTACATTTATGAGCTTCTTGTTGAGGACCATAAGGATAACACTACAAAAAATAAATATATTCAAGGTTGCCTATACTTAATCAAACACGGCTATACAATTGTTTGAAAGCGGTTGTCGCGATTGTTATTCCCATATCTCCGCTCAAGTTAAGAAGCGCACAAATCAATTTGTATATCTTCTTAGCAAATGCTCGCGCGATTATTATCCTTAATGGCTGCATTATTGGAGCATAAATAAATAAATATGTAAGTAACCAATGTCAGGTAATCCGACATGCATTTGAGCCCATTGGCCCTACCCTTCTCAAAAATCCTCTTGGTGCAGGGTGAGGTTTAGTGCCTACTTTGCGGTGGGTGAGCTCTTGATTTTCTACCTAACTAGCTAGTTTTTTCCAACAAGCAGAGAGAAGTTTTTACAGTCATAATAAAACCGCCAACCACTCCTTTGGGAAATGGGTACCTCTCCACTATCACCCAATAGTTTAGGGTCATCTCGGGCCATTGTTGGCACATGTTCCTACCTACCCAACATGTTTTCTTGCCACTTGTTGTATTGCACGTCTTCTAACATTGTCCACCATTTTTGACATTCTCTGCAATTTTTTTATAGACTTGTTTGCAATGCCTTTTTGATACTATTGCAATGACTGCTCCGAGACGACCCTAAACTTTTAGATGATGGTGGAGAGATACCCAAATCTTAAGGAAGAGGTTGGCGGTTCAATTCCCGATTGTAAAATCTCCTCTCTACTTTACAGAAAAAAAATGCCAAGTGGTCAACTACCTCATGTGCTTTGGCAGTGGCATGTCAACCTTTTTGTCTCAAAAAAAAAAAAAAAAAAAAAAAAAACTATTGCAATGAGGAGTGTAGAGTTTGAAAGTTCTTTCAAACTAGCGATCCTTTATAACGTGAGGCTGATTCATTCATGAGCAGATGTCGAGGTTAGCTTTGGTTGAGACAGTCAAAAGCTTGAACAATTCTGAATATGAGAGAGAACTTCTGATTTAGCAGTGCGGATTGCAAATCAGATTGTGAAAGTTTGAAATCACATGTAGATGAACATGCCCGAGAATTGGAGCGTTTCCAATTACAATTGTTGCAATGGCAAACCAATCTTGAGCACAGCCACACTGTTGAGTGTTTTTACCTTCATAACAAGATTGAACTAATGCAAAATGGGTATGTCAATCTCAAGAGAAGGTCAACCACATTAGCAGCATCGCTAAGCACACATCTTGAAGAGAGTAAGTATAAGATCATAAGCAGAACTTGAATCAAAGATTGAGGCAATTCAGAGAGAACGAAATGAGAAATTAAATGGGTTGCAACAATCCCAAAAACTCGAGATACCAGAAGATGAGTGTAGTGTTAAAAGAAGAGTCGAGTACTGTCTCAATACTAGGAAAAATGCAAACAACTACAGTCAAAACGACCTGCTGGTCAAGTGGGAAATAACAAAGCTCGTAAAGATTTGCATGAGTTGTCTCAATCTACAGGGCATGTAAAAACCAGAAAGCGGTTGCTGGTGAGATCAATTATTGCTGGAACGGCGATGAAGCGCATCCAAGAATGGAATGCACAAACCAGATCGAAGTAGAGCTAGGTTGTGTGGATAAGAGGAGATCCAAATATAGTCAGGGAAGATTCTTGCTACAATCCTTTCAAGGAAAGAAAGTTAGCATCATGTTGGAAAGTCCATGCATGCAATCGGTCACCACTAAGATGGCAAACGACTGCTTAAAGAAGATTGGTTCTTAGAGCGGAGCAACTGAAATTTGTGGAATGATCGACTTTGGTCATTCAAATGTTTTCTAGAAATTTAAGAACGAGTTCAAAGTTGTTGGACCTGGATTACAGGTCAATTGTTTGCCGCAAACTTGGCATGTCTCATGACTTCATCAAGAAATGAATGCTACGCTTCGAGATTTTGTAGGAGATTACTATTCATACAATTGCCACACCAAGGGGACCATCTCCCCGGCTAGTCAATCTGTCCAATTTTGGAGCCCCCCCTGCAACAGGCAGCGGTCAACCAGGGAGCATGGGACAAAGTTCCAAAAGTGCTACGGTTGGTTGGCTGCAAGGCACTCCCCCTTGTAGCCAGCATGGCGAAGCACCTGTTCGTTGGCTCAGGTTGGGCACGTTTTTTACAGCAAATTCAAAATAATTGAAATTAATTTGAATCTCTTACAGGTAACATGAGCATTTGTGTAAGCGGACAAGCAACCAACTCCCAGCTAGTGCCCCATCCAGGAAGTCATTGGTGCCTTGCCACATTAAACCAACCCGGCCAAATGCCTCCCTGGTTGGCCCAACCAACCCCAATGTGGCAAGGCTATCAATCAACAACATTTTAGAAATCTAGCTTGACCACAAAGTCAAAGAAGGACATTGTATGAGTGGAGTTGGCTACAAAGAACTCGTTCTTTGTAGATGTGAAGGTGGGAGGGAAGCTAGCCTATGAGCAGTGAACATTAACATAAGCTTTACATTCTTATTTTTAGAATATGTTCCATTAAATCTGAATAGTTTGGCTACAAATGGAACGTAAGGGGACATTTGACATTCAAGAAATGAACCCTAAACCGTGAAATTCATGCTCTAGATATTGTCAAGGGATATATTACCATGTAATCAACCTGACATTTATATATCTAGAAATAAGCTTTTATATATTAGTGTAGCTTGAGCGTTAGTAAGTGGGCCTCAAAAATAGCTACAATTATCTACATAAAATTTATGTATCAACAATGTACTAACATCACATCATGATTATATATTATTGATTATTTGTGCTTGATAATAATTGCACCCCTATATGATGTGGGTAGAATGCACATGACCTTGTTGTGGTTTAAAGATACAGTTGCATACATGAAGGTGTTCGTTATCATGTAGTTAACCTTGCATTAATACATGAATACATTATACACATGTGTTTGTGGTGTATAACCCATTGGCATCTTATCCCCACTACGGCATATGTTGTAAGTGTGTGCTCCTTCATTTTATCTTATGCTCTACAATATGTGCATTTAGATTGACTTGGAGTACTGAGTGTTGGGTGCATGTCTGAATTGGATGGAACTTAGATATGAGAATGTAATTAAGGGACGTTTAAGATAAATTCCAACATTTAATGTGATGATAATACCCTTGTGTTTATGGAGTTGGAAGCCAACTATTTTAGATCAAATACCTCATCCCAATCTTTGCTTCCAAATCAAATACCTCATCCCCAATCCACTTTCGCTTTCAAATTTGGGGATGTTTTTTATTATTATTTTTATCCATATGATTTGGCTCATGATATTTTGATCATGCAACATGTGTCATTGAAGCTAGGAAAATCATAGCATTTATATTTACCTACGAATGATTGTTTAAGTCATAAAGGTAAGCACAAATATTGTCAAAGTTTTCTCTAAACTTTAGGATCATGATTTGTACATCTACCTTTAATTTAAAAATCTCAATAGCCATTGTATTTGTGTACAATAGAAAATTATAGTAATCAATAATCCCCCCATAAATATATTATGTACATCAATGCCTCTAAAAATCCCATGTTATCCACTCATGTTATTTGACTTGTGATGGTGTCCAAAGAGCATACTACCTCCCAAAAAAAAAATTCATAGCACCCTATTGATTTACACAAACCTGAGTGCAACAATACCCCTCCCATTTGTATACTTAATTTGTAAGCCAAATTCAATAGAAGCCTTTGCTACTAGATTATAGTGTATGTACTTAGTGTATGTTTGTTGGTGTAGATACATCCGACATGCGTAAAGATCAATAGAAGCATGCGAGAGGAGTAGCGAGCTTGGCGAAGGAGGAAAATGGAAGAATCTCATGAGAAAGATAGAGATACGAAGTTCACCTCTCCTGGGGAAACAAATAGGAACACAACTAGGTACCGGGAATGCCCTTGAGACCATGGGAACATAACACAAGGATCAGGACCCCAAGGGGCATGTGAATAAGGATTGAGAACTCTTATTTCTAGGAGCATGTGATTAGGATGAACCAATGGATGGATGAGTCTAAAATGAGAATCCAACCACTAGATGAATTTTGATACCAAAATGTATATGTATAGAAAGAATATTTTGAGTAATTTAGATTCAAGAATTTAGAATTTAGGTTTTTAATTTAGGCTATAATTGGATACAATGCTATTTTAGCTACAGTGAACATTTATGAAAATATGGAAAATACCCAGATGGGGGCATTCACAGTTGAGGTACTACTTTTGGGACAAAGGACTTAAGGACTATGTCGCATTGATCTTGGTGTTTATCATGATTTACTATTACTTGATCAATAAATTTTACATAAATAAGTAGATAGTTCATAAGCTTTATCAAGAAATATTATTATTATTATTTAATAATCACCCTAAACCCTAAACCACATCAATGGCATTTTTTTGCTATTTAGGTGTGCATTGGAGGTCAATTATTTCATGTTTTGCATCTTAGTACTTTGGTATAAGTGTCATGTGTCCGTTCATATAATTTTTTTGTCCAATTCTAATACTAGACGTTCTTTTTACGTGTGGCCGTAATTATATGTATTTTTTGCCATGTTTGGTGCCTCATGTAAAATTGGGCAATTGGTATTCAATACATACTTGGTTCTATTGGTACACACTTGAACGATGATTGTGAGGAAAAAAATTGGGATCGTTTCGATTGATTTGTGTTGTCCTTTTCATTCCTTGATCCTAAGGTGAACAATTAAGACAACACTCCTAAATGTCCTTTAAGGAATCAAAATGATATCTTAGATGACCCTATTCCTTCTAAATTAACTTTGTCGGTGTACTCGATATGGAGTATGAAATGTAGGTATGATCCAAAATATGCTTCACAATACAAATCTAAGCATACCAAGCATGTGAAGTTATCCAAAAAAGTCCGTTTTCCGTTAGACGCCCAAAAGTAGTACCCCAACCGTGAATGCCCCCAGATGTCAAACACTATGTAAGAAGGCCAACTTAAGGGCCTTAATACACTTTATTTGGCCCCATAGATTTTACATGAGTGTTGATTGCTACCTTGGGAATGCTACCTTGTTACCTTGGATTGTTACCTTCAGAATGTTACTTGATACTTGAGACTTTTAGTTGTAATATGAGAATTTGAAACTTTTAAAATCAAGAAATTGAGACTTTCATTTGTGACTTGGAGAACTTGTAACTTTTACATGCGTCCTTATGATACCAAGACCTAAGAGGAAATCTCAACAAGACACTTAGAATTTCAACGAAGACAAAATTGTGAAAATTGATCAACTGGATCAATTAACTTATGAAATTGAGATACTTGAAACATTTTGAAGAAATTTAAGAATTTGGTTACTTGAAACATATTTTATTTAGGAGATTGAAGAACTTTGTTACTTAAAAACCACAGAAGAAATCGAAGAAAATGAAGAAATGGGTTACTTGAGACTTACGAAGAAATTCAAGGAATATGGATACTTGAAATTTACTTAGGCATGAAAGAAATCCAAGAAATTCGAATACTTGAAACTACGGCCTTGTGACTTGAGTAAATTAGCCATATTAAATACTTGAACAAATTAAAGCACATAAACCTCGGCAAAATTACAAAGGCAAAGGTCCGAAGCGACTAACTAAGAATTACACTCAAGTAAGATTTAGATAGTAAATTCATCAAGTGCACCCAAAGGACGCCATGAGGAATCTAGTTGACATGAAAGAAGACAATCATACGAAGAGACATTCTAAGGTGAAGGGAAGATCATGTTGAACCATCAAGTAGCCTAAATCTCACATCCCCTCATAATCAAAGATACTTACAAATTCCTTTCAAATGAGTTACATTGTAGGAGCTCAATAGATTTAGATTTGACAATCGAAATCATGTTTGACCACTTATGAGAAATTCTTGAATAAAACATAATTTAATAACTGACAAGAAGAATTCTTGGCCTAGGCTTTGAAGATTTATTGTAATTAAATCTCGTATCATGAATGATGTTAGATAAGTTAGATTCCTAACACTCTAAAGACACTTAACTGTGAACATTGGAATTTAGGGGAATGTAATTTTGAGATCCTCGAGCATTTAACCCATGCGGATTCCAAGATGATCCTTCGAACAAATCAAGAGATAGAATTAAGAGTTTACTCACTTGGACATATAATTCGAAAGGAACTAAGACCTATAGTTGTGTATGATAAAAATGAGTGAGGAATCACTTAACCTTCACATTACATGAAGATATAATTAAAAGTTTGGTAATCCTAGCTCACTTTCGAATCATAGGATGTTATTGCTAGAAATTTAGGGGAACATAAGTTTATAAAATACTTAAAATGCTATGAAAAAGGGAAGAGGGTGGAAACATCGAAGATTTTAAAGTATACCTTGAAGAAGGTGCTCCTCCCCACCTCACAGATTACCAACATGATACTAAGTTTTGAATAATGACATACATATTTCCACCTTCGAGGCTTTCAAAATTGTGTGACTACACGTTGTGAGGCTACACGTTGAAGGTGACCTCAACAGTTGGGTTATTAGATACAAGCACATATTTTCCAAAACAACAATAGTTATTAGTCAAATTGCAACAAGTAGAGTGTGCTATGAACTTACATCTCCTATACAATCTAAGTAACATAAGGATCAATCAAATTGACGACAAAATAAATGGTGTTATCTATAACACTTGGGTGCATTCAAATCAAGATCATGCACATTATACCCTCTAAAACATACTTTTTTAACGCAAATATATATATATATACCACAACACATATTACTTGTCCTTAGTAAGAACAAACGAAGAGCATGTGACCAATCTATTGTTTGTAAGAAAAAGGCCACAATCTTAATTGTTTTGAAAGATTGTGGAAGCCTTCTTTTGTGGCCACACTACAATACTACCACCAACATAGAGTGACATGGTATTATGTTTCAATGTCATGTATTATATTTTGTATGTCCAACCCTTGCAAGGTTTTTGTGTTGAATGTACAATAGCAGTTGCATGTGTTTTTGGGAAATCTTGTTGACATTGGTAGAACCATGGAAAACAAAGTACATTTGTAATCCTCTATGGCTCCAATGTTAGATCTATAAAATTTTCATGCTCCAATCCACTTCACACGAAAGGGTGTTTCCCCAACAATTAGGACACATTGAAGTTGGTTCAAAATTCTTTGGAAATGATGCTCCTAATGCTTCCTAGGGCCTTTTGAAAAGTGCTTCAAGGTTAGAAAAGCACCCTCTCATTGCCAAGAGGGTGTTTCCAACATTCTAGGTACATTGAAGTTGGTTCCAAATCTTAATATTTATTTTCAAATTTCTTTTAGTAATGATGTTACCAACACTTCCTAGGGTCTTCCCAAGGTTGTTGTTGGCTATTGGGGTTTCATTTTTATTTTGTAATTGGGTGTCTTGTCAATGAGAGGGTCGTTTCCAATCTAAAGTGGCACTAGTGAACATTTTCCCATCAATAAAAAATAAATTTAGATAATATAGAATGGTTCTTCAAAACCCTACTAGTGTTTTGTTGTTAACTATTAGATGTTCAATTTGCTTGTAAATGTGTATCTTTTCAATAAGAGGGTCATTTCTAATCCAAAGGAGACCCCCAAAACTTTTCTTTGAATGCAAAAACATATATTTGGAAAGCACATAATGGTCCTTGTTGGGGGTCCCATTTATGCGAGATTGCCACTAATCATGACATTGGGCAGGTTGTGGAATGAGGTGGAGGAGTGTAAACACAAGGAGACTAAGAATTTGCACATTGCGCAAGGTGCCGGAAGGATTTGTCCATCTCTTGACATACTAGGGGTAAAAAAATTATTTGACTAGTATTTCTTGTTAGAAACAAAGTATCACAAAACTGTATGAACTTGGCAAGTTAATTTTGGTCACAATGTGTGCATTTCCGCATGGCATAGAAGGATTTGTTGGTGGTGTATACATTCAAAAAGTGCATCGATACCCTTGATTGTTTCATTGTTATTTTTGCCATAGTTTTGGACGCAATTTGGTTGTGAGGCAGATTGTGGTATTTTGGCATGCAAAAGTCATATCCTTTAGCGTCACATACCAGAATTGGCATGATCATTGTTGGTTTGGTAATACATAAAAGGAACTCGAGGAAACAAGTGAGCACATCACAGAAGAATATGTTGAGAGAAAAAAATAAAAATAAAAATAAAAATAAAAGAGTCTTCAACTGAGGCAGCATTGTAGCAACTCTGAAGGACACGATCTACAGTCTAACCTCGTTAATAGGACACTTGTTTATACGACACCCTCGATATTACGACACATTTTTGCGAGACCAAACTTTTTAGTCCAAAACTCCCTCTTTTATGCGACTACAGCACTCGACAATGCGGCATTTTAGAACCTCTGTTTTGCCATATTGAAGAGGTAGTTAATGCTAAAAATTCCTTTCATCTATGTTATGTACATCTAACATACATCCATTTTCACTTGGGAACTTAACGAGAATTAGGGCTACTAGTGAAGAATGGACATGGTCAGGGTAAGAGTGGCCTCATGCCTAGTATGTTGCTTTGTACACGGGTGATATAATATCATCAATATCTTGATGCTAAACATCATGCATCATTGTTGTTTAGTTTCTTATTAGAGAACTCTTTATATTTTGGTGTTAATGAAATTATTAGTTTTCATAAGTTAGTAGAGAATTTAGATAAAATGACAGTTGCTAACTTGAGTATGCAACACCATAGATCTTTGGACTCCTATTTCAAGAGTTCTTGAGAATATTTGCATTTGTTTAGAGTTATGAGTTATTATTTCATACTATCTATATTGCTTAAACTCATTGTATATATTGATAAGCTCATATTACTTATGTTTTTGTATTCCCTCAATAGTACAACAACTTTACGCCATTTGTCATATTAATGAGAAGACCACACCTCCATAATACAATTTTTTTTGTGTGTGTGTTTCCCAAACGTGCTCTAGTGGGCATGAAGGATACAGCTGCAGCAATCCACCAGCTATCCAAGAACTGATCCTTTCATTTTTCAAAAGGCCACTTACTGCGCTAACTTGTGCAACAGACTTACAGAGTACATTATTTGGACTTAATAACGTGGATTTGCATGTGATGATTGGTCTTAGTATTATATATGCTTTGGTATACACACAGAAATTAGAAGTTTACAACTCCTTTGAGATCAACAAATTAAGAACTTTCGGAGCAGTCGAATATTTGGGTTTGTGACCAGTTAAACACGGACTAGATGTCGCATGCAAAAACATTGGAGGGTCTTCAAGCTCTGGCTCGCAGCAAAGATCACACATGTTCCCACATAGACAGACAGTTCTAAACAAACATTCAGGAGAATGTTGAAGCAGATATTGCCCTCTAAAAGCATGGTTCCTCAGGGGAGGAATCTCTGTCAGACACCTCTTGATAACAAGGCATGGAATCTCACATGCGTAGAACTTTTATGCATACCAAGGCTTCTGTGTGGTAGCCTTCACCCAAACGAGATACAAAGAAAATAAACAAAACTTGAATACCCGGTGAAAAGAACATTCAGAGTTCAGGAGCTTCAAATTGAAGTATGAATGATATCAGCAGCAGTTTTACAATATTACCATGCCCTAACAAAACTCAGGTATCTCGACCCTAGCCCAACGATGCAAAACTGAGGATACTCTTCAGAGACACACGGTTTTGTTGGGATCACCAAGTTTACGCAATTGAATAAGAACCCACGGCAAAATTCACAAAGTGGATTCAACAAGATTTTCACATACAATTCACACAGCCTTCCGGAAGGATAAATCCCAAAGACTTTCCCTCGTGTCTTTGCAAATCATGTCTTTCCTTGGATTCCTTAAAAGACGACTACATTTTCTCTGCTGTTGGAGGTGCACTCTTCTTCCAAAGTATACCAAGTCAGAATAGAGGTATCCTCTGAAATTTATGCCAAGTGTAAAAGCCAGGTGGCTGGTAGTTCCAAAGAAGCAGCATTTAAACACTTACTGTATCCATGGCATCGCATTAACCAAAAGACTAGTTTTTTAAAGTACATCCGCATTCGTGCACAAGCAATGTGGTTTGCGGTCACATTCTGAAAATATCTGGAAACCTAGGTCTACAGAACGGCATGGTGTGCCTTCACACGCCCCAAGACCTGTCCAGAGCACAACAGAAATCGCCTGAAAAACTACCTTACAAAACACTTTTCCAGGACACGTCTCCACAAATAGGATTTTCACAAAGAATTTTCACATTCTCACCAGCACACATCGCCACAAATATATATTACCACTACATTCTGCAGACCGAACTCCAATCTCAGTCTCACATGACATGTGTGGCAGGTGAAGATCACATTTGCATTTGCAATTATGTGGAAAAATGTTTCATTGAAATCCATCATACACTCACAAATCTCTCCAAAACTCTTTGCTCAACTGCCCACACATAGGATTCCAGCATGCAAACTTGTACACAAGAAAACTAGTTGAAAAGCACAACCCAAATACACACATGTATCAGACCACGAGTATGCAATCAAATGGTAGGTCTGGCACAATGTATCAGACAAATTATAGGTCCACAGTTGGAAACGACTGAACTCTCCCTACCTCCTCTGAACCCCTGAGAGCCTGTGCTACAAGTCTACAAAATAATTGTGAAACAAATCTGACGAAGGACTCTTGGAAGCCGCCCACAAAAGGCACAAAACAAAACGTCAGAAAGGGTTAGTGACCAAAAACCATTAAACATTTTCCATGCTCCACATAAGATATGTACAAAACCCTTAATAAATATTAGGGATCCTTGAGCAACAATTATTGCCAAAAAATTTGATAATTCAGTTCTAATAGTTAGAAAGTTGTCAATAATGAGAAAAAATCCTGTAAACTTGCAAATTGCCTGGTAAACCTGAATATCCTTCTTGAAGAGCTTTTAGACATGGATTGCTTTAACGTCACATTAATTCAATGATATTAGTTGTTCCAATTTGGTGTGTTGATTTGTGGAGGTTCAATCTGAAGGTTTGCCAGGCATTTCAAACAAAGAAATATTCCTGCAGCAACCTGACCACCTGCACTTGTGTAAATATATCCCAGTGTAGATGTAAAAATATGATCATATGAGCTCTTACAGAACCAGACCTAACATCTGGTCGCCCTGCAAATCCTAAACCCATTCACTTTAAGCACTGTGCACCTTGTCCGTTATTGACAATTGATTGTACACATGCAATAAATACTGAAGCCTTCAATTGCAGCCATCGTAGTTATCTGCTTTGCCTTTTACCTCAATTATCAGCTTCCAGGCCGAAAGAATCAACACTCAATGCTGGTTGTAAAGCTTCACAACCTTAAATCATGTTTTAAAATGATTCTCGTATTGAGTTACAAAATCACAGAATTAAAGTGGGTTCACCAAAGAGATCTTACACAATGTGATTAGACCCTTCACATTGACTCTTTCTGCAGATCAAAAACAAACTACAGGCTTTCAGCGGATAAATTAAGTGGATTCTACTCCTTAGACCACACCACAAACTGCAACAACATCTATAAACTAGCTTCCAACAACTCAAGGCTTCCTCTAGTGTGGATGACTTAAATTTGCTTTCCCTGGCTCTACTTCAACTATCTGCAATACATCTGCCCTTCACTCTCCAGCTCAATAGTGAGGGCACTATTTTCCTTGAATCTGCTTCTCATAGTGATGTGGTTTGCTGTTCCTTTCCAAAGGTATACATTTTGTGAATGTGAGCATTATCTCCAATTTCACTCCATTCCTTGCTTCATTTTCCAGCTTTCGTTAGTGAGAAAAGGAAACAACACAGTAACCTCCAACAAAATTCCCTTGCCCCTCTTCCATTACCTGACTGGTAGACACTGCACCACAACAAACCACCTTCAGCTCCGAACCGGTTCCCTCAGCTCGGCAGCTCCGTGAGCAAAGTGGCAACGATCAGCAAACGTACAAGTACCATTTGAGTGATTCTCACACAATTTTGTTTTGAAGTTGTGAGAACCGAAACCGCCAGAAGGCCGAGCCGGAACGTTATCCCGCTGCATCAACACTTGCCGAACCATTTGACTAGCTTGCTTAATCTGCTCGAATGAACCCTCCATTTCAACGTTGCGTAGGTTTGGATCCGTCTCATGCTCCCTTATTGATAGCTTAGCACCTGTCAGTCGGCAAATCTGTTTCGCGTGAATACCACCCTTGCCTATGATTGCTCCCGCCAATGAAGCTTCAATACTAATCTTAGCAGTGGATGACGCCCCAAACGATGCAGCTGCAGCCATGCCTGGGGGAGTGGGCTCTCGATACGACCCTAAACTACCCCCATTAAAGCGTCCGCCCCCTCCACCATCCCGCTCTCGACCCATGCCTCCACTTTTGTATCGATTGTTATCTAAACCGTATAATCCCCCACCTCCGCCTACCCCTCCGCCTCCACGGTAAGGAGTGGAAGGAGGAGGCCCTCGCTCTCTGGAAAACTCAAGGTTTGAAAAACTCTCGCGCTCTAAACGAGGAGGACCAGAGTTGCTGTTTGACTTGCGAAGCTCCTTCTCCCCATGAGCAAAGTGACACTTCTCCGCAAACCGGCAACCTTCCGCTGTATCAAATCGGTTACACAGTCGAGTCTTGAATCCTCCAAGGTTCGCACCCTGATCATCCGCAGCAAGCGCATTCACCACTTTGCGAGGTCCTGCGTTGCCCATACTGCCTGTGTTGGCCACGGGTGCCATTCCTCCCATGCTCGACACACCTCCAGGTACGAAGTGAAGAAAGTGACATCCTTCTCCATATGGACAACCAGACGTGCTGCATTTCCAGACCACCACGCTTGCTTTAATAAATCCACACAATGCCAAACTCCTATCAACAACTAAGTAATCACAACAAGGAATGGCACTCAACATCTTAGACAACCTGTATAATGATCCAAACACAGTAACAAGGTATATGCAAGCCACAAACAACACACATGATGTACAGACCTCAGCTTATTTTGCCTAGCCAATAGAGAACTACATAGAGGAGTAAGGAGGAAAAACTGCAGGCAACCTACAAAATTTCAACCCTGCTACAAACCCTACTATCTGCAAAGCTCATTGTCATGTCCTGGATATTAACATCCTTCAGCCCACTCCACTCTTTTCAAATATTTTTAAAGCCCTGTGAATGGGGAAAAAATTCCTCGCTCTTTGAAGACCAGCATTCTCAACTGCAGTAGACTCGGTCACTATTTCAATGGAACCCCACACTCCACCTTATCAGATAATTTGCCAAAAGTACCTGAAAAATTTAGTGCAGGGCTTGGTCCTGCTGTTTGAGCCTCCATCCTTGTTGTCTACATTATACAATCCCCTGCTGTTATTAGTATTTTCATACACACCTACATATTCATCAACACCTGCGTTCAATTTCCAACAGTCGGATGCTTTTGTGCCTGTTAAAAACCACTGGTTGTTCTATACGTCCACATTTTGCACACGTGTTGGTTAGGTGAAACTTCCGAAAAGGACTCCTGACCTCACTTCACCTCCAGATGACACATAAAACTCCCCCCAAACCACAAAAGGTATCGCTGTAAGGTGGCCAGAGCTGCTTGCCATGGTCTACACAGAATCCTTGATTTAAGCCATGTGTAAGAGAGCAGTTGTGCTCTTCTGGTGTCAATCAAGAGCCCTGCAACTTAACCACTGTCAAGCAGATGGTATTCGGCATACATGGCTCTTGATGAGGCAAGTATAGGAAACATCAAAGCGTAGGATACATCATCGGTAACCAGCACCCCAAGCCTCACCTTAAAGCTGGCGTCTCCAGATCCGCTAAGGAAAGCTTGAACGTTAGATTCTACTCCAACAAGTTATGCAATACGTTGTTTTAAAGCTTCTACCTGCATTATACGTCATATAAGAGGTAAGCACAGGAGCTGCTTCCTTCCGGAGAGATGCTTTGCTTGATGGTTAATTCCTTCATGAAAATTTTGCAAACTAGCCAGGGAGCGCTTGGCGGTGCATTGCTGACAGAGTGTACTCGCTACTACTGTCAACTGCTTTTGCTGGAGTATATTTCCTACTCCCTGGTGCCATGATGCTTCATCAGACACACATACTATCCACTCCAAAGGGTGGTGAATGGAGGAAACAAGACAACAAAAGACATTGAGGAGAACATAGCGTTCCTCGCATCGTCATCTCCGTCTCGTGTAAATCATAAGACGAGGTACAAGAGTGCGTGTCCTTAATGGGTTGCACGACGAACATGCTCTCAGAAACCACTAACAGCGTTCATTACCCATGGCAAAGCTCCTAGAAGTAGAGTCCAGAGGAAAAAGGAACAAGCCGAGAAATACCCCACACATGCACTATGAAAACACATGAATATATCCAAAAACACCACACAAACTCCTAAAGATGACTCATTCAGGACTCCAAGCATGGTAGAGAGCTCACAGTCATCCGCCCCCGGATGACCACCACCACCACCATTGTTACTGCCGTTCACACCATTCGCAGGCACACCGTCGGGTCTCGGCCTCTTCCGTGGCGGTCCAAAGGGCTCCATAGCGCGCGCTCTCTCTCTCTCTCTCTACCTAACCCCTGGGAATCCCCTGCAAACGAACTGTTCCACCACACCACGTATAAGTCGACATACTAACAAACACCCGCTCCAAAAAAGACAATGTCGCACCTCTCCAATACGCATACCTCTACTGCCTCTTCTATCCTGTTCTATCGTACCCTACACAACTCAAAGGATTTCATCACTCACTCAATCACTCACCAACTCAGACCTAAAACCTCAAAAACAAGACACAGTCATGCCAGCCGACCGGTTCCACTCGTCACACCTTAATCCAATATTTAGCAACGAAACAACGAGTTAGGTCACGAGAGGTTGTGGGTGGTATGCAAGGGGGCTGGAGTACCTAGACTCGGCGAGAAAGCAGTCGTTGGAAAGCTGCAGCGACGGAGATGTGAGAAAACACGCTGGTAGCGATGAGCGAGGAAGGTGAAGAGGAAGAGTGCGGGTTTACGGGAGAATCTAGAGCTAGCAAGAGAGCGAAGTGCAGGGCAGGGCAGGCAAGCGCAAGCAAGCAAGCAAGGCCTGGGTTTAGGGTTTTAGGGTTTAGGGTGGATTTGGACTGGATCACAATCCCCAAAACATTTGAACCCACTCCTCCCACTTCCTCTGCATTATTATTGTGGTGTTGCCAACACCTAAGGTTTTGTAATTGCCTTCTCAATCAATCTTCTTAGTGTTAAGAGTCAACCTTCAATACCAACGTCCATGGTAATCTCCATCACACAATATCTTGGTAGGCAAGTTAGGGTTAGTTTTCATGTAGGCCGCTCGTCCACCAGATTCTAGTGGAAATGTAGATTCCACTCCTCCCACTTCCTCTGCATTATTATTGTGGTGTTGCCAACACCTAGGGTTTTGCAATTGCCTTTCTTAATCAATCTTGTTACCATTAAGAGTCAACCTTCGATACCAATGTCCATGGTAATCTCCATCACACAATACCCTAGTAGGCAAGTTAGGGTTAGTTGTCATGTAGGCCACTCGTCCACCATATTCTAGTGGAAATGTAGATTCCACTCCTCCCACTTCCTCTGCATAATTATTGTGGTGTTGCCAACACCTAGGATTTTGCAATTGTCATCCTCAATCAATCTTGTCAGCATTAAGAGTCAACCTTCAAAACCAACGTCCATGGTAATGTCCATCACACAATACCTTGGTGGGCAAGTTAGGGTTAGTTTTCATGTAGGCCGTTCATCCACCAAATTCTAGTGGAAATGTAGATTCCACTCCTCCCACTTCCTTCGCATTATTATTGTGGTGTTGCCAACACCTATGGTTTTGTAATTGTTTTCCTCGATCGATCTTGTTAGCATTAAGAGTCAACCTTCAATACCAACGTTCATGGTAAGGTCCATCGCATAATACACTGGTAGGCAAGTTAGGGTTAGTTTTCACGTAGGCCGCTCATCCACCGGATTCTAATGGAAATGTAGATTCCACTCCTCCCACTTCCTCTGCATTATTATTGTGGTGTTGCCAACACGTAAGGTTATGCAATTGCCTTCCTCGATCAATTTTGTTAGCGTTAAGAGTCAACCTTCAATACCAACATCCATGATAATCTTCATCACACAATGCCTTGATAGGTATGTTAGGGTTAGTTTTCATGTAGGCCGCTCATCCACCAAATTCCAGTGGAAGTGTAAGCTTCATGTGTATTTCTTTTTTAAATCTATGCTCATCAAGTACGGTGCCTTCACCTATATACATAGGACATACCCTATATACCCGCACAACTATGTAGCAAACCCTTATAACAAACCGAAGAACCAAAAAAACATTAACATGAAGGAACACATTGCAGACTTGTCTACGGACTCACATATGTATGGGCAAACGAAGGCCCGTCCCAATTACCACATAATCATCAAGTATAGTCATAGAAGTGGAAAACACACCACCACACAAATAGCATAAAGTTTGGCTCTATTTTGAAAATGAAAGGGCACACAGCACCAAGAACTTATATATGTGAAAAAGAAAAAGGTCATAAAACCACATATTGTACAGAACCCATGAACGACCTCTGAATAATAAAGATTGGCATTAATCGCCCCATGACTCCCCACCACTTCAATAGTTTTTGGGAGATTGCAATGACAACGATATCACACAAACGGCATGGAATGGACTAAGGGCTTGTTTACACCATGGACCATGAAGTCATCCCAAGGTTTTGTAAAATATGGGATTGGTTGTTGAACTCGTCTTGGGACCCCTTCGGTTGACACCAAGGGAAAAATGACAGAGTGACCGTGGAGTTCGAGGTCCGAAAATATTTATTGAAAGGCCTACATTATTCACTGACATGGTCCAACGGGTTTTGTGCTAGGAGAGGCAACAGAGATGGTAGAAAAAAAACACGGGCCCATGGCAAAAAAAAAATGTTATAATCAAAATTTAATTGATTTTTTGGGGGGAAGAGAAGACGAAGACAAGAGAATGGCCAAACTTGGTTCTTTTTCTTTTTCTTTTCAAAACTACCCTTTTTGGGCACATCTTAAGAAAATCGTCACATACACTTTTTGGTGCATGGTCATTCCTCTTGGTCCACATTCGATTTACAACTAGTGAGGGGCCCAAAGGCTTTGTAAATTGATTTCTTAAGAAATCAGACCATGGAAGTTGGACCATGAAGTCGGACCATGGGAAAAGGCCATCTTCCATGGTCCGACGTCATGGTCCATGGTGTAAACTGGCCCTAATGAATTTGCCACCTTTTTGAAAAAAAAACAAGAAAAAAACACAACATTGATGAGGGGGACATCCATTGAAAGTATAGTCAAAAAGCCACACACAAGAGTAGTTCAAATACACAAACTAATACATGGCCCACACCAACATAAGTAACCTCCGAGTGAATAAATATATGCATATGTTGATCAATCCAATATTAACATTATGCAACATGGTATGCAAACATGTGCCCAAAGTGCATGAAATGCAAGCATCCACCTGTACTACAATTAAGATGTTAGGTGACTTCCTTTAGAGAGTCACACTAATACGTCTTCCATCAAGACATACTGAATATATCAAAGATGCATTAAATTAAACAATCTACCGTAACTTTCTAGTAGCTTGGGCACCTTTTTGCCTAATAGTTGATTAAAGAGCCAAAGTAAGTTAGGCAACCCAAAATTTTCTAAAATCGGGCATATTGGAAAAATGAAAAAAAATTTAGACATTCATCCAAGTCATTTTTATAATTCATAAATGATTTCCTAATTTTATCTATGTTGGCTACGATTAACCTAAACACCTCCCTTAACCAACATTCCTTACCCTAAAGTTTGTCTTTTACTTGTATGTCAAGGTTTTGCTTTGTGGAGCAAATTCATGCTTGTATGTTTTTTAGATCATGAATGAGATTGATGCCGAGTGGAAGATGTTGTCAAAGTCATGTGATGTTGCTTTGTTGGATTCCAGTGAATGTCACTTACATTATTGTGATTTTAGGCACTATTGGAATGTTATTTTATATTCTGGACACTCAATGAAATTAATTTCCCAAAATTTTAGGCACCTTTAAAATTAATTAATTTCTGCCCAAGTTGCTAGAGAGCTACGGTATCAAAATGAATTGTTATTTGCATTGTTTATTGCTTTTAGTTTTAGAGAAAAAACAACACATTGCGTATTAAATACAATTGCTTTAATGAACATAAAAAACTAATGCATGTATGGGCCATCCACATGCACAAAAAAATTGAAAGGAAAGAAAGGGTGGAGGGGAGAACAATGGATATTATGCCCAAATTTATCATGGCAAGCTTATTAATACCTATACTTGAATAGTATATATGTAGAGATGGATTCAAAATATGCACCAAAAACACGTGACATAATATATGGAATACGTGCTCAATAAAAGGAATACCATTATAGGTCCACATGGCACCTTTAATGAGCACATTCAATTTTACTTTGATAATGAGCTATATGAACTCAACAAATTGGTATGGGTTGAGAGTACTTAATGCCAAAAAACTTGTAATCATAATCCCTTACATATTCACTAACAATTTTTTACAATGTCAATGTAGTTGTTTTCAACATTAATTTATAGAATTAATTTTCTATTTTTTTAAATGTGATTGATATTCATAAATATCAATAAGGAGGTAGAGAAGACGTAAATGCTATATATTTTATATACCCTACATACAAATCATTATCTCAATCAAATAATTGAAAGCAAGTACCTGACATACATCATTATTGTCATTTATGAAAAATTTGAAAATACAAATAATGACATATAATAATTCGAAGGTGGACAAGAAAATGATTTTCTAACAGAGTTATCCCATTCAATTTAGTGCAATGCATTTATTCCAAACCAAGTGGCCTTGTGAAATAATCGGAAGTGATAAAAAAATAGATGGAATAAAAAAAAATACTAATAAATACTAATAAATCAATAAATACTTTAATGTTCCTTTATAAATTTAGCATGCACATAATATATAAGCCGGTCTTTTATTTTTAGCTTAAAGATGTTGATACTCTAGCATGTTCTTCTAGATTGTTCCACAAACAATATTAGAACATGTAGATGTTAAAAGCAATCAAACCCTGATATGAGATAACTATGAGATATATCGTGACATTTCTTTTTTCTTTTTCTTTTTGAGACAGAAGGCCGACATGCCAACGCCAAAGCACAGGAGGCAGTTGATCACCTGGCAAGTTTTCCGTCAAGTAGAGAGGAGATTTCACAACCGGGATTCGAACCGCCAACCTCTTCCTTGAGATTTGGGTATCTCTCCCATCATCCGGTAGTTTAAGGTCATCTCGGACCTTATCGTGACATATTTGTACGACGTATATTAGGATACTTCAAATACATTATAATTTTCACAAAATATATAAATGCCAAAAATAGAATAATATGATATAGTTGTGTCTGGTAGTCATTGTTTTTATTGAATATATGAACATGATTTGAATATACGAACGTTTAGAAGTGCATTAGGATTTCAAACATAATCTCCAATGAAACAATCGATGGAATCTTTGATTCACCATTTTAAACTTTATACATAATGTACATAAATTGAAAGGTTGGCGTCTATGAGAAACGTGTATGTAGTGGTCTTGGTAAAAGAATTGGTTCTATCATTTTCATTGGTAGTTTTATGATTAATAAGACTAAGTCCGCTAATCAATTTGGATCCCGAAGTCATGGACGAATGTTGGTTATTGGTATTCGTGTACTATGATTGCTATTTGAATAAACGTGATATGAAATGGACATGCAATAGACTAAATGTGGAGTATGTGCATTATGTTAGGACATATGTGTATTTCATATGCTTTGTTATGATTTCTAGATATATTGGTTTATGAATAGGGTATAATTTGATGTACTTCTCTTTGTTTTGCATCCAGACACATATAAATCACGTACTATGTGAAATTGTAACATCATATATCATATTTTATCCTTGAATTATGGTAATTTAATGCTCACCTTTAATTTATTCTTATCTACAACATATATTGATTTAAAGAAAGATAATAAAATTAATGTAATTAGATATGAGTGCATCTTTCCATAATCAAGAAAAGGAAAAAAAACAATATCTTTCTTCTAAATATGGTATGATACGAATGACCCAATGAGCGAGGTGGATTAACAATACACATCAGTTAACAAATGGCCTCTGTTGATCACCCAATTTTAGCAAGAATGGTCCCAAATCAAAAGAAGAAGAATTGTGGTCTCCAAAGGTGGCCAGAGTGAATAGAGTGTATGTTCGTAAAACCTCCGTGGGCACAATCAAGATAACAATGATGTTAGATGTGAAAACTACGATCCAAAGTGACATCATGCACAACCTCACATCCACTCTGGCTCAATAATTCTAGAGAAAATAAAAATCAAGTTTATCATGTGCACATGTTCTTAATAATTACTTTGAAATAAGTGTCAAAAATTTAACGAGGGTCTACCCAACAACTTCCAACTTCCATCTGATGAACTTATTTGTAATTTGTTATTGGTTGAGTGTACGTAGGCGTTGTGAACCCCTAGCCAGTGTTGAGCCACAAGTCTAAGTGGTGAACTATAACCAAAATGCAGTTTTTAATTGTGAACTACAAATTTGAAAAATTGAAGAGATTTTTTGCATCATTTGAGTCATCATTTAAGAGAGAAAGAACTCTGGTTTCCGGAGGAGGCCGGAGTGACTAGAGTGTTTGTTCGTAGAACATCCTTGACCATGCCCTAGGGCATGTAAATGTTGTATGTTGGAAATACATAAATTTTATATATGAAATAGTTGTGATTAGCGGGTTTGCTATAATAAACAAAATGGTGGGATCGGTGTCCTTGGACAAATGTTACTAAAATGCTATGGCATGGTGGAGTAATATGTTACACCTTTTTTACACTCAATAGCCCCATGGGCTAAGTGTTAACAAGAGGCCACCTTAGAGTGATGTCATGTCTTCATATGGGCCTCCCACTTGGCGTAGGGATTCAACATTAGATAAGTGCAATCTAAGTCTAAGTGAAGGAGAATGATGTTCCATAGTTTTCATAAGCTCATAGAAGGTCACTAAGACTTGAAGGGTGACAAGTTGTCATACTCCAGATGTTGCCCATTGCAAGGATCGACCATCTTTACTAGTACATGCAACACCTTTAAACCAAAAACGTTGCAAAAGTACATTTTAAAACTTATTATCAGAGACTCTCATCATTCGGTAACACCTTGATTACCTTTAGAATACCAATATAAACTCCAAATTTGAAAGTTCACAATTTTGAATATGGATGTTTCCCTATAAATAGAATTGAATCCATTTATTTTAACTTCCTCATCCATCAAATTGTCCATATTATTTAGAAAAAAATGACATCGCTTCCCCAACTTTAGAAGTTCAACCTTTTGATGATTGAATGTTCTTTGATTTGATTGAAATGTAGAGATTTGTCCTCCCATATCTTCACAATGGAATTGGTTCGTAACATTACTCAACTGATGAGTTATGTTTATGGGCCCAATAATGAATTTGAGAACAAACACTCAAGATGCCAAAATCCCGCTACTTCATAATGAATTCTAAGTTAGGGCAATTGAACATAGCTCGTCAATTGAGTAATGTTGGGTGCAAGTACGGTAAAGTGGACAACTCCTAAATCCTTACCTAGTGCGAAGTGAAAGTGATTCGATTTTATGTACTAACTTTGAATTTTGTGAAGGAAAAAATCATGGACATTTGAAAACCATATTGTTCTACAAAGCCAAGCAATTTATGATGACAAAAAGAATTCCAAGAAAATTCTACATATTTTAGAAGACGATGCAAGTGATGTGCAAGTAGGAGATATTGAACAAGTGATTGTCTAGAATTTGCTTAAATTATAATAAATTTACATCAAATTGATGGTTTTCTACAAAAGTTTCGTGATGATGCCCTCAAGTAGATAATGGATTCAAGGAATTAAGAAAAAAAAACTCCAACTTCAAAATAGATAAGATCATGAAATCTACGTCCAAACCCAAACTCAATCATTTGCTTTTGAGCGTCACTTTTAATGCTACATATTGAGTATCTCAACTTGATATTCTAAATATGAGTATTTAACACAACAATGGAGGTCATCGTATTCAAATTTCCAATTTGAATAACGCTTTGCTACTGCTTTTAGGCCTTTGACCAAAAAAGAACTGATGGTTTAGTATACCGGAGCATTTTTTTGATCCATTTTACCATGCTTGCACCATGTTATGTTTCCATACGCAAATGACTGATCTTAAAAATGTATTGGGGTAGTGGGTTGACTTGCCCTTGACATCAAGGGTGGCATGACAATTTCAAAATCCTTGGAATGCACATGTGAGAAATAAAGGGTTAGTTTGATATCCGACGCCTTTCATTTCCCAATAGAAAGTATTGCAAGATGTTGTTTATTACTTAAGCTTTTGATCAACGCCACATGGTGCTTCATGTTCATATGTTTTGATGCCGGCAACAATTCCCACATAAGATTTACATGGGTATTTACTAATGTCCTATTGCCACGGGGCAAAGGTTAAAGCAAAATTTATGACTTAAAGGGGAAGCAATAAACACTCTACATTACTTCCACAACCATGACGACAAGGACGGCTCAATACACCTAAACTAAGCGTTCTAAACACGCAAATGCCATGAGAGGATTAGGAAATCCCAATCATATATCTAGCCATTTTCCTCGCAATTTTTAAGAGCTCTTATGAATATCTTATTTGTTGTCGAAATATGAATTCCCATTCTTATAGAATGATCATATTAACCCGTCTCCAATTACGTTGACTATTAAATTTATCAAGATGTATATATATTTTGAACATGTCTTCTTGATGTTTGTTCTTAGATCCACACCTAACCACACAACACGCAAACACAAAGGAGTTTGATTTGAAGCCAAGTAATCATGTTAGGTCTGTTTACTTTAAGTCCAAAGTTGGCCGACCACCTACACCCAACTTATGAAAAGTGCAACTCACAAACGTACAAAGATGTAAAAGCGTATGAGAGACTCCATGCCACCAAGACGACTTGGGACCACTTTACACTAGAGCTCGAGGACCCTCTATATATGTGAAATATAAATTACGTTAGTCGAGAAGACGGAGACGGTCCAAGTTAACTTTACACTAGACCTTGGTGGCACGAGGGACCAAAGAAATCCAAATGGATGAAAACTCTACGATGGCATCATGCATGACACCAGGTGTGAAAGTGAACTTGGACGATCTCAGTTATTCCAACCACTGAGAGACCTCATAATGCAATGGTCACGAGCCAAAAGCTGCGATCGTGAACTTGTGAGAGCCCAAAAGAAACTGTCCAAAGTCCGTCCCAAGACACCTCCATAATCATGTAGTGTGGTCACAAACTCTCGAGTGTAGTGTGAAGTCATCTGTGACTGGCCCCCTCAACCAAATGCTATTTCAATGAGTTTCTATTCCTACGGGTCCTCACGCATGATCAAATAGAACAGATTAACGGTTTTGAGCGTTCAGAGTGCCATGGTTTTCCGATTTTGTGTTAGGCCTACCTCCAAGAGGTGGTTTTTGAAAATAATCCAAGTGACCATGAAACACGATCCATTCGATGCCATGTAGGAATCCATGTACACTTTACATCCATCTTGCATTCACATACTCCGTTGGTCCCTCAAGTGTAGTGTGACGCGAACTTGGACCGGCCCCGCCTTTTCCACCAATGAGAGTGCTTGAAGTGTAATGGTCACAGGCTCTCAGTCTTGTGTGTGAAGTGGCCTTATTCCTAAGAAATGTCATATGAAAAAAACAAAACAAAAAAACAAAATATCACGTGGCACTAAATAAAATATTTTAGTGTAGTCTCTTGGTATATGAAGGAGTTTCATGTGAGGTAAATTGAGAGTAAATAAATGAATAAATAAGATTCACAGTTCAGGTGCCAGGTTCAAATCTTGGTAGTAGTAATATCAGCCCTGCCCCATAATAATCATCCCATGGGGGAGGACCCTGAAATCACGGGCCGGGCCAACGGTGTCAGGGCGCCCCGCCAGGCCCCACTCAAATTTAAACGGAAACCTGGTCCATGGCCCATGCATGGGGCATGGGGTGGCATAGGGTGCCATGGTGCCATCTTGCCATGGGACCGGGGAGCGAAGACTGGGTTCTTTGCACGCTTCCCAATCGCGGGTCCGTCTCGGGACCGGTCGGGCAGCGCGTAAACATTCATCCGTGTGATGGATAGAAACGCAAGGATATCTTCCTCGTCCATCCACCATTTTTCAAATTCCCACTGTCGCCGGGAAGGCGTAAGACATGCTCTATCTCGCCTCATCCGTTCGACGGAGCATATAACTTTTCATCCAATTCTGAAGAATATGGAGAAGCACGGGAGGTCATCTGGATGTATAAAGTGGACGACTTCGTCAACCAGGATGAACTGAGTCCACTTTAGTCGTCTGCTTTATTCTGGGTAGATGGAGATCCAAGTTTCCTTGCATGTAAAGCTAAGTTCGTTGTAAAGGTGGAAATGTTGTGATTTATGTTACAATGTAAAACTTGCTATTTTTATTGACAATTTGAATTCGGAGGTGATTATTTATCTTCACTCGTCTCAATGTGATGGAACCACAACAAGGAAGTGCCACTTATATAGGTAAATCCGAACCGACTTGTGGATATCCCATGGGTTAATGACATATGTGACAAGTTTGTTAGTCACCACAAACAAATATTTGTTCATGGGCACACATATGATAGAATAAGCATCTCCAAGGGAACGTTTTGGGTTTAGGGTTTAGCATCACCATTTGGGCATGGAAGAGGGGGACTACAATTGTGCTAACGAACCAAGTTTTCATTAAGGGTCTCAACTTGAACTAGATCCAAGGTGTGTGGACTTCACTTGATTATTTGTCTTAATCATAACCCTTAATTTTAGTGGTGTCTGATTAAGTGTGCATATAAGGATGAACATCAATATGACAAATGATTGAAAGAGAGTGGATTTCGTGCAAAAGAATGTTACCCATTCCAATTTCAATAGTCAACGTAATTTGGGTGTTGCTATTTTTTTTGGGGGGGGGGGGAGGCTGGGACCTATATGATCATTTAAGAGAAGACACACACTTCGCTTTGATAGTAGATTTAGTTTTTTCATGTGAGCTCCAAAAATTGTGAGAAAAATAGTTACGTGCAAGAGTTGAATTTGCTAATCATCTTAGATCAACTCCATGATTCACAGTCCTATGAGAAGTGGGTGTCAAGTTGAATGAGTCCATTTATGGCACGCTTATCTTAGAGGGAGAAAGATAATTATTGCATACATCCAACATAAAAAACTCAACCTCTTGTAGCTTTTGTGGAAAGTCATCTTAAGATGACATGGTCTACACTAATTCAGAATCAAGTAAATAAAATTAGTAACATCCGGACTGCATTTTATTTCAAGGCTTTACGTTGGATGAATATGGGAGGTACGCTTGTATGCTATATTGTCCTCTCTATCTCTCTCCACCTTAGGGCTTCATCCGCTTGGTTTCACTAGGCCCCAGAGAGGAGAGCTTCATCCATGTGGATGAAGGCCCGCCCGGTGAATACGGCGAGACAAGGTTGTTACGCGTGCGAATTTGAAAAACGCGGATGGATGAGGGACGCCCGTGCGGTTCATCTCGTGGATGAACGTTGAGCCCGGGCTGCCCGGGCGAGCGGTGCCGAGGAGTGGAAGAAAAGAGAGAGAGAGAAAAGAGAGAGAGAAGCGGGTGATTCGCAATACATAGTAAACTAGCTATGGAGGCAGGCTGGAGAGGGCTGATTGTCAGCTATGGCTTATAGGCCAATGGGGCTGGCAGTGCGCGGAGACCTAGTATAGTTGCGCTGCGGAGGGAAACCTGACAGGCTTGCCAGACAGCTCCCCTGCAGGATCGCATCACATCCAACGCCTCTCGCACAAACGGAGGGCCTGCTCGTCGCAGGCGCTTTTATCTCAGGGGCGTCTGATGGCGTTTTCTGCATTCGGGAAGGTTTGAAATGCTGGAACTGTACTACTAACTTACTCGTCCACAGGCCCCCTGACATGTGATGATGAACAAGAGGGGCTCCTTCCCTGTGGTGTTGTTGTCTCTAACAAGTTAGGGAAGCTGGTTTTCAAATTCTGTGTAGGGGAAGGTTAGGTCCTCGGGGCAGCCGGGGTTATGTTGTGTATTGGCGAGGCTGGATCCTTTAGCTTGTGACGGAGGGACGTCACGGCGAGTCTTTGGAACGCCGGCGCCGCGAACGGGTGTCTTGCGGAATTTGTTCGGTCTTGGAAGTTCTTAGGTTTTGAGATCGGCATTCGGTCTGCAGGTTGCAGAGAGGCCGTGCACCTGATTTCGGGAGTAATCTGGGGGCGATTCAAGAGGCTAATCCTTGTTTCCAGGTAGTCCATCTTGCTTTCTCGTACAAATTTGGTTCGTTATTGTGAGATCCTTCACCGAGTGGTTAAACGAAGGAGTCGGAGCCTTTTGTTTCGGTTTTTGTTTTCGAGTTTGCAAGAGAGACCTCTTCTTTTCTTTCTTGATTACAGGAAGGTTGGGTCTATCTTCCAGCAATCGGATAGTAGGTTCCACATGGTAGAGGGGCGATCCTAGATTGGCGAGTTAGTTCCGCTCTCCGTCCAGGATGGAAAGGGTTAGAATTTTGTCTAGTTTGATCCTTATAGGTTCTTTGTGGCCAGCTTATTAGTTTTATTTTTGTCATAATCATAGTCGGCTTTTCGAATTGGCTTTCAGAAGGGTAGAGATCTCCAGGATACCGAGAGTGTGCCACCTAGATCAAGCATGAAGACATTATATGTCTCACTTACTGGAGTTTGGGAGGCAGCAGGTGTGAACAGGATGCTGTACTGAGTACCGCACGAAGCATTCTGGCAGCATGGGCTGTTATGCGTATTGTTTTGCTTCCTCAGCAGCCACGCAATCAATTTCACCTGAGTGTTATAGCTACATTACACTTATCACTGGCCAGGAGTTATCCATTCAGTTTGAATACCCTAAACTGCTCTTAATGTCGCTCACTTTGACCCGGTTCGGAGATAAGAGTCTCTAATTACTCCGCAGACAACAATCGCCTCGGAACTTATAGAAGTGCCAGGCTTTTAGATACAAGCAACAACCATGGTGATGGAGAATGGTAATGGTAATGAGATGGTGCCTTATGAAGGCGAGACTAGTGTGGGAGATAAAGATGCGACCCAGGCTGTTCAGGTTGCTTTGAACATAAGGCCTCTCATTGCCATGGAGCGTGTCCAGGGTTGCAAAGATTGCATCACAGTTGTGCCTGGCGAACCACAGGTGAATTTACTTGTAATCTTGGATTGTAAATTATATATCTAAATTTAGAACTTACATAATTTTCTCAACTTGTTGCACAAGGTATTGATAAGGATTGCTGTGTTGTATTTGGAGGCCGTTTTGCTTTGAGCCATGTTAACCATCCCATTTTATGTATGTATGTTAAATGTTTTTGGTGGTGACTGGAGAGTATCTCTACATTTGATGTGTCTTGTGATTGAAATACCCTGATCGCAGAAGTTTGTGGGTTGGGTTACTGTCAATAAGATTGTGATGTCGAGGCACAGTGTTATGAACATCTATGATGTGCTGTGTGCAGGTCCAAATTGGTCATCATTCATTTACATTTGATGAAATATTTGGCAGTTCAGCCACACCACTTCCAGCTATTTTTGACAAGTGTGTGAAGCCACTTGTTGAGGGTTTGTTTCATGGCTACAATGCCACTGTCTTGGCATACGGGCAGGTGAAAACCAATCAGAACTTTGTTGAAGTTATCCTACGAAAACAGGTTATCTGGTGTCAACAGTCTTATTTCACTTTACTGTAGTAGTGTGTTGTAGTTTCTCGTGTCTTTGTGAAGGCAGGATGTTATACGGGGCCAAGAATTTTGGTTTGTATTGTGATTTGTGGCATGCTCACTGCTGGTGGTGTCACTTGCAGACAGGATCAGGGAAGACCTACACGATGGGCACTGGGTACACCGTGGGGGGCAGTTTGGATGGAGTAATTCCTCAAGTAATGCAGACTATTTTTAAAAGAATTGAAACTTTGAAGCACAAGGCTGATTTCCAACTCAGAGTTTCATTCATTGAGGTGTGTCATGATCTCATGTATCCCAGTTTGTGATGTAAATGCAAAATTAGGGAAGTCCTTAAAACGAGATTCTCTGAAAGTTTAGACCTATCAAAATGTTTTGTTGAAGTATCAACTTGTTGAGTGGAACACTTGCACGGTTTTCCATCTTTTACAAGCTTTATACTCGTACTTGAGCAAGTGTGCATACTCAATTTTGGTTCTTTGGTTTTTGCAGATCCTGAGGGAGGAAATTCATGATTTGCTTGATCCTAATCCTCCATCAACAGAACTCGTGTTTGGAGGAGGGTTGAAGGCACTGGCCGTAGGTAAGCCGCCCATACAAATTCGAGAGACAACCAACGGAGGCATCACTCTGGCAGGGGTAACTGAGGCTGATGTCAAGAGCTTGGAGGAGATGGCTGCCTGCCTAGAGCAAGGGTCTCTCTGTCGTGCAACAGGCAGCACAAATATGAACTCACACTCAAGGTCAGCTCCTTCTAATACTTATTCTCACACTTTGATGTGTGCTTTATAAACTCCAATACTTTACCGAACTTGAATATTTTCCTGAAAAGCTCTTTGCTGGCTTGTAACAGAGTTGTTGCAATTACTGGTACAAGTTGTTTGTAAACCTCATAGACATATGCAAACATATCTGTCAAATAGTCCTTACACTAGAAATTGTGATCCTACCTGTGGTGTTCACATGGATACTAAAGGGATATGGGGATCTCCAATTTCCTCCTCACCTAGTTACAGGTTTGTATATTTTAAAATATTATCTTTTTATTTCGATCTGGGAAGGCCCACATTTGCAATAGAACTGAGATATTGTGGGCTCCTTCTTTTCTCCTGAAGCTCTGGGCTCGTGGAATAGATCAATAGAGATAAAATGTAGAAAAAGTGTTGCTAGTATATAAGGGGTTTTAAGAACCTCATTTGGTCTCTACTGGAGGGACTGCTTCGTCTGTTTTCCATGTACAGGTAACCACAATTTCGGTCCTGTTACTGATGTTTAACTTAGTCTCGATTGCTGACTGGTGCTTTGTTTGGTTCAATGTGCAGTCGGTCACATGCAATATTCACGATTACACTTGAGCAACGGCGCAAGTGGGATTTGCCTCCTGATGGTGGAAACCCATTACTAGAGGATTGCAATGAGGACTACTTATGTGCAAAACTACATCTAGTGGATTTAGCTGGCTCAGAGAGGGCAAAGCGAACTGGAGCTGATGGAGTGCGCTTTAAAGAAGGTTTGAGTAGTTTTAAAGTAGCAACAGCTCATATTTAACTGCATTAGTGATGGGGCAATGTTATTCGTGATTTGCTATAAAAATCTTGTTTTGTAGCTCGCTTTCAGTGATCTGTGGAGAGTATTATACTGATCTGCTGTATTGGATCTACTAGTAGTATATTGTCAGAGTCTTGTCATTTTCGTAATGATCTTGAATGAGTTCTTTTTGGTTTGTACAGGTGTGCACATAAACAAAGGGCTTCTAGCACTTGGGAATGTTATAAGCGCATTAGGTGACGACAAGAAACGTAGAGAAGGAGGCCATGTTCCCTACCGAGATAGCAAATTGACACGATTGTTGCAGGTATGAGCATACTTTCCATTTATTTCTGACTTTGCCAGTTACCTTTCCATTTTGATAGAGCGCAGAGCTTTTATGGGAGGTCAATTTTACCATAACATTCTCATGTCTATGCAAGGAATTATTTGTATTCTAGCTTCAAGAATAAATTTCTAAGAGTCTAGGTTCTTGATTGCCTGCACGATTGCTGAGCATCAGTCAAGTGGGAAGCTCTTCATTGTTGCCTATTTACGGACACAAGCCCTTCTCTCATATACCAGGATTCAAATTAAAAATATTACCAAAAGGGATCTCACTGTGTGTATACTTTTCAAGATTCTTACCTAGAGAGAGCGCCCACTACACCACTTAAAAACGTATGATATTTGCAGTCATTTGCGTTGTTTTGATAACTTCAGATACATCTCACTAACTGTGTCTGCTCTTTTGTGTCTGCAGGATTCTTTAGGAGGAAATAGCAGGACAGTAATGATTGGTGAGGAATTTGTGACCATATATCTTAACCTTTATATCTAAGCTTCATATTTAAATTTTTAGATGATTAATAGGTTAACATTTGATCTGTAATTCTACTGTCCCTTTTGTTTGTGCAGCTTGTGTGAGTCCGGCAGATTCAAATGCTGAAGAAACCTTGAATACCCTTAAGTATGCGAATCGTGCTCGCAATATCCAAAACAAACCTACGGTGAGTTATTCTACTTTGATGCCAAGTCTACAATCTGTGGCTAGCCTGTCATTTCGTGGAGCCTAAATTTTTTTGCAAACCTGCCTTTTTAGTGTATTGTAGCTAATGGTCTTAAATTTGGTGGGCTAGGTCAACCGGGATCCCTTGGCAGCTGAAATGCAGCGAATGCGTCAGCAGCTTGAGCTCATGCAAGCAGAGCTTATCTGTGCAAGGGCAGGAGGTCCATCAAATACTGAAGTTCAGGTAATAATGTAGTTGTAGTATTGTAAAGAAAACTATGCAAGACAGATTATTTTCTGTATCGCATTTCATTTTCACTGTGTTTTTGTGGTCCTTGTCTGCTATTGAACCTGATATTGTATTGAAGATCTTTTGCTTGTTTAGAGAGTCAGAGCTCAGATGTTGCTTAGTGGATTTGTTCCCTATCATGATGCATGATTATGTAGTTGAGAAGCAATATTGTAACATGAAAAAGTCACTCTACATTGTAAAACATGTCTGGGCACTGCTAATGGTTGGGTAATGATACAGATGTTGAAACAAAAAATTGCATGGCTTGAAGCAAGCAATTTGGACTTGCGTCGAGAGCTGGAAGAGGCTCGGGATCGCATTGATTCCCTTTCTCAGTGCGCCTTGGAATCACAAGTAAGTTTAGCTTTCTGGTTTGTATACCTTGCTAGATCCCAGCACAACAAATGCAACTAATGCTTCGTTCTCTAGGATCTGGAAGGTTTATGTCATCATACTCGGATGCAGGTTGAACGAGATAAGCTCAGGATCAAGCTTGATCAATTGCGTTCTGGAAAAACATTTGAGGAGCTGGATGAAGGGCTTGATTTGCAGGTATATTTCTGCAAGAAGCTTTTTATAGTTTGTTTGTTTCTTCTGGTTTCCAGATCTTGATTAGTACCATACTCGATCTGGGTTTTTTGATGGTTTTCTTGGAATGAGGTGTTGCAGACAGATAACTTGCTGCAAGAATATGTAAGTAGGATCCAGGAGTTAGAAAGTGAACTGCAGCAATTGCAGCATTCTAGACCCCAATCTGTTACTTCCTCCAGTGCTCCATCGTCATTCTCATCTCGTAGCATGGGAGAAAGTGCTGCCGGACCAGGCTTTGGGGTTGCTGGCATTGATGGGGACATTCACCTACCCCCTGGTAAGGGTTTTCTATAAGTATCTAACTAAATTATGTGAGCAGAACGACTAAATCACCTTTAGTCGTTTGCTTGGCCAGGTACTGTGGGGATGCCCATGCTCAGCAATAATCGAGCTCATACTACCTTGCTTGTGACTGGAGATATTTATTAAAGGATATTTAGGATATGTTATCAATATCCAATTCAGCTGGTATCTTCAGTACTCAATGAAAACTGGAGTCTTTATTCAACTAGAGCCCATGGAGTATGGTCCTCATTGGCTTATTGAAAAACGCAGGTGAATTGTCTGGAGAAGCTGAGGCTGAAGTTGTAGCAAAGGAGTTAGAACACACATCGCTGCAACAAAACCTTGATAAAGAGCTCCAGGAACTCAACAAACGACTTGAGCAGAAAGAGGTGAAAAGATTGTACTTCCTAGTTTCAAATGCACATCTGCAAACACCACGTCTACATTTTCTGGATTTTCTCCTCCTTGCACTTGGAATGCACATTCACCTATGAAATCATATCTCCATATCATGAAGATCATCTGCTCAGTCTGGAATATGTCTTTGATGCTGTATATCTTGTGGGACCATCTCAGGCTATGTGGTAAACACAATTAGTGTTAGCAGGTTATAATAGGTGTGGTTCAGTGCATTGGTCTTGATCGATATTACCTTTGTTGGTTTTTTGTCAGGCGGAGATGAAGTCTTTTGTAAGACCTGATGCTCTATTCTTGAAGCAGCACTTTGAGAAAAAATTGGTAGAACTGGAGGAAGAAAAGAGATATCTCCAGGTGACTTCTACAGCTGAATAAATATTTTGCATTTATGAAAATTCAATTCCGTTGGAAGCAGAGGGGGATGTATATTTCATGGTTGTATTGTCCAAAAGGTACTGTTTTATCTAACACATCTGTTCCCTCTGCAGAAAGAGAGAGACAAATTGTTGATGGAGCTTGAATCTCTTGCACATACCTCAGACGAGACTGCACAGAGACTGCAAGAGGCTCACATGCAAAAATTGAAGCAACTCGAGACTCAGGTACGATGCGACCCCACAAAACTTTCTCGCCAAGGCGTCGCGAGAAAGCAGATCTCCGCAGCGTGTCTCTTAACGGGCTTGCTCCATATCTCAGTGGCGTTGAGTTCTCCCTTGTTGTCATTGGGGCCAGATTGCAGACTTGAAAAAGATGCAGGAAAACCAATCTCAACTTCTCCGTCAGAAGCAACGCAGCGACGAGGCCGCCAAGCACTTGCAAGATGAAATTGTTCGCATGAAGACCCAAAAGGTTGATTATCCTTCTTTTGAAACCAAGACGAAGTTTTCAGCAGAAGATTCCAGACGCCTTATCAGCAAAAGATCTGTCAGTTCATGTCAGTTTTCAATAAACTGTACGACAAAGTCGAGCCCTACCAATTATGAAGTCAATAGACTATTACAAGGTCTTGCTGTTACAGATGCTGCTACATGATAGTACCTAAAATAAAAAGTTTTGGATTTAGACGTGCAAAATCTGATCTCCTGGTTAAGTGCTCTATTTTGGATCTTAAGGTATTCTTGGAAAGTCTTTCTGATCTTGTCTGTTCTTTTCTCAGGTGCAAATCCAGCAAAAAATGAAACAAGAATCCGAGCAATTCCGACTGTGGAAGACATCTAGGGAGAAGGAGGTTCTTCAGGTCTTTTTCCTGTTACATTGATCCAATAATGTATGAAATCGTGTGTTACATATAATTGTTGCTTGGAGAAGTATGTGTATACAAATTAAGTATTACAAATAGCACTCATTCTGTCTGGAAATGTGGATTGGTGTTGTATGCCAACAGTTGAAGAAGGAAGGTCGCCGGAATGCATACGAGTTGCATAAAATCCAAGCCCTGCATCAACGCCAGAAAATGGTGAGTCATCAGGATGTTGAATCCAGCATGTGCTGTAGTGTTATACTTGGTGGAATTTAATTTGATCAAATATGGCTAGAGGTTGGACTAAAGGTTTTGATGTCATCAGATGAGCATGAATCTGATTTAACTACTTTGTGCAGGTATTGCAACGAAAGACAGAGGAAGCTGCAACTGCAATGCGCAGATTGAAAGAGCTGCAGGAAGCTAGGAAATCTTCACGAGAAACAGCTCCTAATGGTATTAGTTTTACTCCTGTATTAGAAAAACTTGTTTTATTCCTGTAGTTTTTGTTCCTTTAGTCATGCAGACTTACTGGTGAACTGCACTTTATTGAATATCAATTCTTCAATGTTTCCTCATGTGTGCTTCTCTTTGCTGATACAGGAGCATTACTTCTTACTGGCCCTTCTTCACAGGTACTTCTTGGTTCTATGTTCCGTTAGTATGTATATGTTGCGGCGGATGGTGGAAATTAGTGCATGTTGTTTTGTTCATGCATGGAGTTTTATCCATGCATGCCATTCATTCTAAGTTTCAGAAATCTTAGCTCCGAAATTACACATTGTGTATCATATTAGATAACGGATGGGGTTTTGCAGAGTAATGAGAAGTCATTGCAGCATTGGCTGGAACAAGAACTTGAAATGGCATTACGGGTTCATGAAGTTCGGTCTGCTGTGGAGAAACAAAGGGAAGAGTAAGTGACGATAGTTGGCCTCAAAAGTTGCCCTTCTAGATGGTGTCAGCTGTTACATGAGCTGGGTAGCTCCTTGGTATCTGTTTGCTGTTTCTGTATAGTTAGGAATGCATGACATTTGTGCTGATGAGGAGAGGGGAACAGACGTGCGTCCACGGCAAAGGAGCTTATGGAACTGAAGCAACTCGATGAAGAGAATATGGCTTTAGCAAGTGATCCGGATGAGGAGTCCAATGCCAGGTACCTTGTATATACCATCTTCCAGATGCTTGGAGGCTTTTGGCCCTTTTTGTGCTTAGTGTATGGTAGCGATATGACATTAGATTGAAGTGGTCGAGACACTCACTAATAGTTTACAACATCTGCAGACACGCCCGCATTGCATACTTGGAGAGCTTGTTGAATACATCCTCCAGTGATTTAGTGACAATGGCTTCCCAGCTCTCAGAAGCTGAAGAACGTGATAGAACCTGCAGTGGGAGGGCACGTTGGCAGCATCTGCGCTCTATGGGCGATGCTAAGACTCTCCTTCATCTGATGTTCAATGTTGCATCTTACTCCAGGTTTGCTACAAATCTTATGTTATTAGAATCTAGAATAGTATTGGCTTGTGTCTGTTGGATACTTGCTAGCCTTCCCTGTTTGAGGATCCAATTTGTATATCAAACCAGCTTTCACTCACTTTTAAATAAAGATACTGCATCTTCTGGCTTTGTTGGTTTGTTGAAGTAGTAGACAGTTCTCATCTTCTTGTGCTAGCCCAACCAAGAATGTTTAAAAACTCTCTTTCCATTTGCTGTACAGGTGTCGCACTAGAGATCTTGAAGATGAGACCAAGGAGCTGAAGGAAAAGCTCACAGAAGTGGAAGATTTACTAAGACGTACTGAGGCACAACGACAAGAACTTGAAAGATTGAACGAGTTCAACAAGAAGGAGCATTCTGCTGCTCTTGCTGCCGCCACCACCAAGGTTCGTTTATGTTCATCCTCTCCTGGTATGGGTCACATCGTTTGTGCACCTCTCTAATGCATATGGAATTTTTAAGGCTCAGCATGTGTTCACTCTTAATGCTGATCATAAGATTTGTCTTGAACAGAGTCGACTTGCCATTTCTGCGGGAAGAAAACAAAGTGTTGACACTCTTTTGCTTTCTGACAAAGCTGCACTGCTTGATAACCCATATCGACATGCTAGTTCTGGCAGTGATGTGCCCTATGACCTTCGGAAGGTTAGTCCTGCATTTACATTCACAATCTCCAACCCTCCTTCGCCCATCTATCCTTGTATGTTCTGATTCTAGATGGTTTCCGAAGCGTAAACTGGGTCTCTTGGTTATGGATGATTCTTGTTGATTCTTGATGGAGGGGGGGCAGTTGTCAATTTTGTGGGAATGCCGTCTGCCTGAAGTCTGGTCAGCAACTTAGTTTCCAAGTATTTCTTTAAGACCACCATATCAACTATCGGTCCTGAACTATCGGTCCATAACCTTGCCAAGAACTTGGAATATAAGACTTGGGTATAGGACTCGCAGCAGAAGTTGTGTTTTCTTGCTTACCCTCCTGATTTGATGTATTTCTGCTCTCTTGAAGGCTGTGCGTGCCCCCTTCAGTTCCAGGCATTCTGTTCCAGAATCAGACACAAGCCTATCTGATTTGGAGTCGGATTTTGAGTCAGCGGAGGCTGACCTTACAGAGCTTGAGTCAGATTTTGAAGAGGAGGAAGTAGTTAATAGGAGGAGGGTTGCCCGCAAGACACATGCAGGTTCCCGTGTTACTCATGCTGCCCGCAAGCAGTCCCTCACCATGACTGTGAGCAATATTTCAAGTAGTGATACCCTTCAGATTAATCCTCTCAGTATAAGAGAACCAGGATCAGCTGGAGATAATCAAAATGACACTTCTGTGGAGACTCTGGTAGTTAAGGATAAGGAAGAGCCGAAGGCAGGACTTCCACAACATGGGTGCTGCTCTTGCAATCAGAGATCTGGCTGTAAGACCAAGAAATGTGAGTGCAAAGCTGCTGGTGGTTTCTGTGGATTGCAATGTGGATGCAAAGCTGGTCGATGTGCAAACAGGTTGGAGAAGGCATCAGTAGAGGTAGCGCCCACTGCATCGAATGAAATGGCACAAGCCATGGCTTGTCTAAGAGTGGAGTCTCCACAGCAAAGAGCAAACCAGGGTGAAATTGTTTTAGCGCAATCTCCACATACAGAGCATGGTTTAGTAAAGAAGGCAGCTATGTTGCTGGACACTGCCTGGAAAGAGAGGACACAAAGCCCTGACAGTTCAGAGGAAAATATTGAGTCTGGTACAAAGGCCTCATCAGGGGCACAAGCTGGAAACTGGAAATTAGAGGTTGGGAGTAAGAGACCTCGTCGTCCACTGTCAGATATTGGGAACAAGGTGTGGATTCTTCACTGTTTTTTGCACGATGTCCTGCTATCAGTGTCTACTTACTTCATATAAGGACTGTAAATGGAGTTACCCACACTTGGATCTTTGTTCATTTCTGCCTTATCTAAATATTTTTCACTGTGTTGGTTTAACAGGTTTCAGTTACTCCTAGGGAGGAACGCCTTCTCCTGAAACCAAAGAGAAAAGTTCCCCGAGGTTTGGTTCAACTGGTCTCCATCCCACCAGTCCCAAACCAGCAGTCTACGGCTGCACCCAGTATTGCTGCTACGGTCTCTGCTCTTGTCGCTTCCACTGCTGCTATCACAAATTCGAAAATCTTGGAACGCACAAGCACCAAGGGAGACTTAGCTTCATCCAACAAACCCACATCAAACACAAAGGGTGTGGATACAACAGGTTCGGCTACTGGGGCTGCGCAAGTGCATCCTGGTAATCCCCGAAGCAATGTCCGCAGTCCATTGAAGTCACGGGACGCTAATCTTGCAGGTGCAGATGTTAGTGCGCGAGTGAGTGAGATTGAGGCAACCACTTCCAACAGTAAGCGTACTGGAGTAAGTAATCTCCCGGGAAAGCCCAATGCCAGTAGGCAGTGAACCAGTGGTGGCCTCAGTAGTACTCTCTAGAGAGCCTAATAGGCTTTGTATGGATAAAGGCCGAGAGCATTTATTCTGCAGGTTCATGATATTCTTGAACCTCTGTGTGTAACTGCGGAAGTTACATTGATTCCAGTTCATTGATTCTAGCTTCGTACATTTGTAGAGAAGTAAAATATCTGGCGACAGTTACCGCTGTTTAACAATGGTTGAAGGTCGGGATTCATCAGACTAAATGGTACATGCAATTGCATGTTTTTCCTTGCTTCAAATTCCTACGAGTTTGCTTCAATCAGTTTGTCAACCTATCCTTGCACCTTAATCCTGACCAGTGATACAAATAAAAATGAAGATGTATCATGGAAGACTTCATAACAATGCCCAATTGGTTGGGAGCCAAGTCTACATAATTCGAAGGGTTTTCAACCATACCAATGAAATCCATTAGGCGTCGGTAGATCAGGGTCAACGAAGGAAGCTCGAGTAACTTGAAGGCGAAGTACATCAGTATGTTTCAAACCAACAAATCGCTCGAGTAGCAAATGTGCATCATGGGCTTGAGGTCCAGACATCATCAATATCACCTTCAACATGAGATGAAACCCCAGTACCAATTTCTTCATTATCAATCACGTCGAGAAGTCTCTCGACATCAACCTCAACACAGCTATAAAGGAGTACATTGTAAAGGATTGTGCAAACACACATGACAATCGCTAACAACACAACATTGTGCTCAGTCTTTGTCATCGCGTTGTGACCCTTTAACCCCTAACTTCCCACGCCCAAGCTTCCTCAAACCTGTCCAGAAAATGTGACCTCAATTTTAGCAATCGAAGCTGAAGATCTAAAGCTTTTTTGACAAATCCAACTGTCTAGAAGTTTGCACGTTAGAAGTGACTACTCATAGTCCAACATTGAAGTTCAGTTTTGTAGGAGATTATGTTAGGAATGTCAACAGTGGTCTTGAGGGGTAACATTTTAGAAACTGAAATGGGGTTGGTTTTTTGATTGAACCTCCACTCAAATCATCTCCAAATGGGGAAAATGCTACCCTCATTCAAAAGAGGGTCAATGTACCTACTCAAGTCAGCTCACAAATCTTGAAACCATCATTTTGTGATATTTTGGGAAGCTTTGCAATTTGAGGCAGCGGTGCTACAACTACGCACCTTACACATGGATTTATAGCCACCAACACATATCCAACCAAAAATTCCAACAGTAGATGTTTATGATATGTTGCGTTTGAGTGTCATGAAAATTTTTAAGTCGATTGGGAACCATTGTTCACGACTAGATTATGGTCACCTAGGACAATAGGGGTTTAAAATACAAAAGGCATTCTCAACCACAACACTTCCCATTGCGCAACTTTCTTTTGTCCAAAGACTCTACTATGGCTATGGTATGATTGGGATTGTGATGAGGGTACCTTGAATCCCCTATTAGGTAAGGTGCAAATCGGACATACCACTCTTAGTTGCAAAACAGAACAAGGAGGACCTATGGAAAACTCTAGCGTCATTATGGCATTTATGGTATTTAGTATCACATGCAAAATAGTGCCACTTACCCTATTTTGAAGCGTATGCTACAAAATGTATGCTTACATTGATGATTAACATCTTCACCATAAGTGTCATCTCATGACACTTGGCGTTTGAGTGCGCTTACTAATATCTTAGCATGAGTATGTTTAATAGTGTTATGAGGTGGATGTTTATGATCCACAATGGTTTACAAGTTGACTAAAAGTGTACACAACATGACATTTGCCATCGGTATACTCAAAAAAAATCTCCCCTTGCATACTAAAATGTAAACACATGATACGTGCCATTCGTAAGCTCAAAAATATCTTCCCCTTGCATACTAAAACGCAAAATCATCATCTACTGTATCCAAATTTGCTACTCTCAATATCATAATGAAAATATTTTTTCACTCGAAGAAGAAGTTACTGATGTTGACGTATGGAATCATATTTGCAATTAGTGGGCGTGGCACTTTGAGACCTCTAGGCGTCTAGTTTAGGCCCTTCGCAAAGAATATTTGTGACACTAAATACCATAAACGGTGTAGTGGACCTAGGCATGCCCAAAAATAAATCCAAGAACCTTTTTAGATTGTCCATAACAACTTGACAATTTAAGTCATACGTACGTGTGGCGATTACAATATAAATAATCCCTAGGTCCTACACGGAGCGTTGAAATGGAACCGTGTGTGCCATCTATAGCACCCACATAGTCGCTTGAATGGGAGCTGCGATTGGATTAATCTGTGACGTGTGGGTCGATTGATGTTGTGTCACAAAGGGAAGTTTTTTGCATGAGAAGCATCGTGTGACATAGTGGAATCTGTTGACACTAGGGCGTTGCCGGGCCTACCTTGGGTCCGAAGGGCCCACTTGAAAGCCTAGGTCATATACAAAAAATGACATTTTTCCTAACATTTGGATAAAATCTGATTTCTTGAGTGGACCTACCCTAAATATCAAGGCTGACAACAACCCTGGTTGACACACCAACAACGAACAACTCTGAGCACATTTGCATAGATGATCCTCGTCCAAATTCAATAAATTACACGCCGCCCTGACAGTTACCGGAATCACATATCTATACTTAGTATCGTACCTTAGGAGAAGCGGCCTTAAAAACTCTTGAGAAATCGAACGCTGCATCTTTTGATTGCTTGGAGTGCTTTACTATTCTCAGATAGTAAAGTTGTAACAATTGTGCCAAAAAACATCACGTCAATCTGTTTGCATTTCCTCCCAGTATGGACTATTTGTTGTTAACTTGATGTGTTTTGTGGACTCAACGAATTTTATGTCCGCTTCACGATGCTAAATCGTATGCATTGTGAGTGTAGAGGGTCTTAAACTCATTGCCATAATATGTTCTTATCGTTATGCTCACGACAACCACATTCACATGCCACTCATGTGTCCAGATGTGTCACAAATTTTTATATTGATTCTAAGTTTAGCACCAAATGTGTTATGAGACTCATTAAAAAACCCCAGTAAATACACTGCCGGGTTTCAAATGAAATCTTATTCAATTATTTACATTTTGGATGTAAACTATAAATCACTCTGTATTGAGGAAATTGAACTTGAGGATGACTCATGTGTTCGTCCCCCTTGTCAAAACCATCTTGTTCAATTGAATCATTGTCACTTCTCTTTGAAAGCTCACTACTTCCACTCTCCAATTCACACATTGTGTCAGTCACATTCTCCTCCAAAAATGCCTCGTTCACTGTTATTGTTACCATTACTTCAACAACACATGCCTCGCCATGTGTATTCCTCACGCTTGGAACATGGGATCTAGATGTTGACCCCCATATCAAATCCTGCATTTGGCTTTGCACTACAATATTTTGTCTAATTAGTGTGGGAAATCATTTGGAGTTACGCATTGCTGTAACATTTTATAAGAAGTATCATTTTTTACCCAAATAACATATGTAGTTAGTATGCACACCAAAGAATATGATATAACTTAGTTGGTTAAAAAAAATGTCGGGAACAAATTATAGCAACACGTAGCTCCCAATGGTAACCCACATTATTTAGGCAAATTGGTGTATTGGTTCATTGAAAACCAATCCCGGCTTTGTTACTGTCTCCATCTACATTTGTGAGCTTGTCCCTCTACATTTAAAACACAGCTCCAATCATCATCCTTACTATCTGGGTACTTGTGTGATCGTATTTGCGCTAACCCAATGCTCTCGATTTCCTACATTGATAGATATTTTGATCTTCATGAAGCCACATTTGTCTTGTACTTGGATAACAGAGTGATGCCTGCCAACAATAAGTAGCGATTTTACGTCACGTCTTGTGACGGTGAGATGCTGTTGGATCCAAAAATGTCACATTGGCAGGACGTAATAATAACAGTTTACTAGAGGTAAACAAACATAATGAACCCCTTGGTGCACAGTCTAGGCAACTGTTATTGTGTAGTCAACCCCTTGGTCAATAGTTTGGGGGACTGCAAAACAAAAGCATTCAAAAATTTCAACTTTTTGGGACCATTAGATTTGATTAAATGCAAGATCTAATGGTCCAAAATTGTTTTGGAATTTTTAATTTATGATTAATTAGATATTGATTAATTGGTCGACCACTCTTGGTTGACCTAAAATGAATGACTAATTAGTTGAATGATGTTATTTTAAAATATATAAAATTAAAAATCTCAAAGTAAAAAATAGAAAATTCTAAAAAAAATTTAATTGTTAGATCTTAGTGGAAAGTTGACTCTCAATTTGTCGGTATAAAACAAGGTGATTGTTTGTTATTGGCAAAGGTTCACAGAGGAAAATTTTGATGGAGTATGGATTTCCAAAAGTTTTCAAAAGCTCATACATTTAATGCATGTGGTAGGTACTAATTCCCAAAACAAACACTATTTATGAATACATGGTCATTCACCATACATTTCAAGAAAATTAGTGTGTGTTCTAAGGTGTTTCTTGAGGTATAAAACATGAATTAGAATCAAACATAACATTATTCAGATCCATAACAGTGTTCTGTGGGACTTACAATATTTTATGGAATATTCCTCACATTCCGTCTAATGTGAGGACTATTCTATAGAATACTGTCACTCCCACAAAACACTGTTATGGATTTGAATAATGTTATGAAACACATGCTTATCCATATAACAATACCTAACCCCACAAAAGAGTTCCATTTGCATGATGATATCTTATAATTGACAATTGGCTCTTATGTCCATTCTTGTGCATAATGATATCTCTTACTTACCTTTATGTTCGAATTACCAAAAAGTTGGGCATCAACAATTGGCCAAATTTACCCTCATTCCCCCTTTCTTTGTAGACCTTCTAAAAAGGAATCCAAAAATGTAAATATATATAGGAAATGAATATTCCTTGAAGCATATAATTGCATTAAAACCTAATTATATGAGTTTTTCTTAAAACAAGTACCATAGGCACCTTTTTGGGCTTCAAATAAAATAATAATATATTCAAAATAGAAATAAAACATCCAATGACTTTTCATTTAATTGGAGCCAACAACTCGTGTGGATTTTTTTGGTAAAAAATTATGCATAGGCATAAGTTGAAAAATAAGTGTTTAAGTTCTTTATATACATTGTGGAGTTTTTTAAATATAAATAAATTTGAAAACCAACTTATTCTACATCTTATTTAATTTAATTTGGTCTTCACCCAACTTTTTGATCCTTTTACTTTTGTATAATTTGATATAATTTTTACAAAAGTTGTCTTCTAAGCCATTTTTAATCCGACCCCCCCTGCGTATAATACGGGAGTTGCATACCCAAGACTTCATTGAGGGTCTCCCTGTTAGACAAGATGACCGACCACCTGAAAACTAAATTTGAGGTAACAGTGGGCGGTGCCGATGTTTATATGGGACTTCGTATTACTCGGGACTTGGCAAACATACGATTATATGTTGACTAGCAACGGTACGCTGAAACAATTTTAACCAGATTTGGCTACCAAGATGCCAATCCTGTTTCCACGCTCAGTGATCCGCATGCACCACTCTCTTATCCCCCACCAAATGACTATGATACTCCCGTTCCGCATTTTCCCTATCAAGAGATTGTTGGCTCTTTACTATATCTTGCTACTTATTCTCGTCCTGATATCGCCCATGCAGTCTCTGTTGTGGCGCAATATTCCATCAATTTCAAGGAAATTCACTGTACTGCAGTGAAACGCATTCTCAAATACCTCAGGGGAACCACTGACTATGCGTTGTGCTACTCTTCTGACTCCTTTGTTACAACTTCTCTTGTTGCCTATACGGATGCTGATTACGCAGGACACCTCAATGACCGGAAAAGTCACAGCGGCAATATTCTTTTACTTAACAATGGCCCAATTCTTTGGCTTAGCCGTAAACAACCCTGCACTGCCACATCTACTATGGAGTCGGAATATGTTGCTGCATCACTTACCAGTAAGGAAGTTGTTTGGGCACGTCGCCTTCTTGCTGACATTGGGTTTCCTCAAACGGCACCTACTTCTCTTTTCTCAGACAACCAATCTGCCATACGCTTAGTACAAAACCCTGAGTTTCATAAACGTACTAAACATATTGATGTGGTTTATCACCTCATCAGAGAGTTCCAAACTCGAGGCGATATTTCTATGATTTACGTTCCCAACAAGCTCCAACTTGTAGACATTCTTACGAAAGTTTTAACCCCTGACATTTTCCACAAGCTTCGGGCTGTACTCAACCTCTCCAAGAAAGTTCTTCATCAAGTGGGAGTTTGTAGTTAGTTGTGCTACTGTACGTTCTTGGACAATGAGTGGGAGTATAGTTTAGGTTAGATGGTCAGCATTGTAGAAAAACTTAGTAGCTAGTTTTCTAAACCCTAACCCTAACCCTAAACCTAGTTGTGCTTCTGCGTTCTTGAACAATGAGTGGGAATATTGTTTAGTTTTGATGATTAGCATTGTAAAAGAACTTAGAAGGTAGAACAGAACTATCTGGAAGGTTCATTGTAGAACTTAGAGGGTAGAACATAACTATTTGGAAGGTTCATTCATAAGGATGAATGTTCAGTGAGAGGATGAACAAGGAGTCGTCTCTCTCGAGGATATAACCCTCCTGGTTGATTCACTTTGTTTTACTTTCTGTCTGTAGAAGATCTGTCTCTGTAAGTTTGCTGCCTATTTGATAAATAAAGTGTAAGATCAGAGCTTAAGGATAATGGGTTATATTAGTGCATCTGAGTTTGTCTGGTTCTATGAAACAATAGGAACTGATGTGCGCTCCCAAATGAAATCTCCGTTTACTTTGAAGAACTCACGGCCGCTTTAATCAACCACTCAATGCATCTTACATGGTATGTTTTTGGATAACGAACGTCACTCTAGTGACCATGTCTTTATTGACCAAATTAATAATGATGATCTTTTTCCAGGAATTTTGGAAGATTTCATGAAAACAAATATCTATGGCCATGGGGTCAACACCTAATGTCGAACCACCATTAAGCATGGATGTGGAAGTGGACGTGATGCGGCCCCAATCCCTCATTTCACATCACAAAGGACATGATGCCATCACATTGCATCACGTTGGGACGTGACGCAGTAATTTATTTTTATTGCAATCATTTTTGTGATTTTTTTATTGACTGCTATCAACAATCGACTCTAAAATATTTAATATAAAAAATTCAAGATTGTTAGATCTTATTAGATGCAAGAACTAACCGTTTAATTTTTTCTGGTTGACTAGCTGGTCGATTGCTCTAGTCAACTACTATAATGAACCTAGAGCAGTCAACTACCTAGTTGCTTACTAAACCATTAATTCTAAAAATCTAAAATTAAAAAATTAAAAAAAAAATGGTTTGCCAAAAAGTAAGTCCCACAATGAACCATACACAAATCTTAGAATTGCAATCATGTTTGTGATTTTTTTTGATTGACTAGTACTAGCAATTGACTTTAAAAAAAAACTTAAAAAATTCCATACCGTCAAATCTTGTTAGATGCAAGAAGTAACAGTCCAATTTTTTGAATTTTTTGTTATTTTTTTGGTCGACTATAACAGTCAATTTCGAGGAGTCGAATAACTAGTTGATTGCTCTAGTCAATTTTTATAATCTATCTAGAACAATCGACCACCTAGTTGCATACGAGACTGTAGATAGGTTTTTAGATTGGGTTCCAATTAAGAAAACCACATAGGGAAGACCAAATGAGTGTCAGGTGTTACATCTAGGGATCACCATTAAGTTAATTGATAGATCACAAGGGAATTAAGGTGAATTTAGGACAACAAACACAGGTAAAATGACTTCTAAAGTGAATTTTAGGAATGATTTAAATAAGGTTGAGGGTCACTCACAGCAGTACATGCAATTGATCAGTCACTCCCTTACAACCCACTCTTGTCAGTAACATCACTCTTATAATGTGTTTTGCAATTCAAGGAGTCACAGCTCAGCCATAGACATTTGGGTACGCCATAGTCTTAGAAACCCAAGGCAAAAACTCCTTGAGGTGACCATAGTCTCTTCAGAGAAGTAACCAAGGACTATCGGCCATACCACAGGTTAGGAAACATCACAATCACACATGACTATCCTACCTCTTAATCAAATGAATTAATTGATTTACTTCAATATCTCAAGGTTGAATTACTGTTTAGTCATTTTAGACTTATCAAAATCAAATGAAATTTGAACACATTAGAATTAATTGTTATAACGTGCAAAAGTCTAGTTACAAGTGACGGGAACCTAGTGAACGAGTCTAAGCGAACCGAACCGGACCGGGACCGAGAGCGTCTAATCGCAGGACCATAGTCTACACGGCACGGCCATAGTCTAGTTCCAAGTAATAGTCACTAGTAACCAGTATCAAGTAACGAGTCTCACAAAGAGGGCCATAGTCTTAGTAACCAGTAACCAGTAACCAATAACCAGTAACCAGTCACCAAGTCAGCGTCAAGTTCTCGAACTCGGAGCTGGCTCCTTCTTCTTATATGCTTGCCCTTCCAGCATCACCCAAACAATATGGGTTAATGGGCAGCTTATTTCTCGCTCACGGCTTCTTCCGATCATGCGACTCCTTCTGCCTCTCGACTCTGCGCGGCGTTTGCGTTCGGGTGCCTTACGAGACAGATTGCTTCGACTTTCTTCAGCTTCACACTCATTAACATATGCTCACCAATTCCGTGGCTCAAAGTTACTCCATCCATGATGCTTCAGAGTCGGACAGAAACTCAACATCACTTTCTCTCAATCAGGTGAAGTAAGAACTACAGGACATACTTGCTCGCAGTGGACATCACTTTAATTTCCCCAAACTCTTTCCAGGAATGGAATACACAAAGAAGATGATTTTGCTCCCGGAGATCATGCAAAACTCGGATCCGAATACATCAACATTCATAAAGGATCTAAACTCCTTTCACAGGAATACACACAAGACATGTCCATTACAATGCACACTCTTATGCCTTTGAACCAGTCGTGGCGAAATGTAAGATAACCTGGCTCTACCACAGGAGTTCGGCCTCCTAGCACACACTCATAGAGAATTTGACCTCCTTTCACAGGAGTGACACATGATTCCTGTACCTAATTCTCACAATACACCGTAGCACGAATATGTGTAGTTCACTCCCTTCTCAAGAGAATCATCATTAAACATTATAAAGCATCCCCTAATGATAAATGTAGACGCCAATTCCCTTCACAGTTATTCACTCTCAAATTCTACATTCATGCCCCGATTTGACCAGATCTAGGCTTTCGGTGTTCAAAGTTCCCTCTAAATTAGTTCGGGGAATCACTTCAAAGGGTAAGCAGTTTCTTCTCTCTCTCCCCGAGAGGAACATTAAGAATCCTCCTACTGGATTCACAGAATTGATTCCTGCTTTCACCCGGATGGAATTTCACGCTCACTCCTCAATTGGTGAGCACGAATGTATTACGTATAATCAGAAATACACTCAAACAGGGCTTCACACCCATGCGGAGGGTATTCAAAATCTGTAGAGGTAAGAAAGAGACTCCCTTCCCGAGAGAAACTCTTGAACTTTTCTCATTGATCTCACAGGATTATATGATGTATGTATTTACAATGGAATTTCACATTCCACATTCAACTTCTAAACATAAAATAAGAATACGGGGACTTGAGACACTTCAACTGTTTCCCACAGTTCACTTCATATTATTTATTCTATCGAGAGTCCCTCAAAGTCATACAATGAATTCACTTCACTGAAAGGCTCACACACCTGTCTCTTTCTTCATGAAAGAAATTTCCACTTCTCTCGGACACACATACACACACTGAAGTATTCACATCAGAACATTCACCCAAATAATGTGATTCAATCGACACTGGAAAGGAGAATCAATGGAGTATAAAGTATATCCCTTTATAGCAAAAAGAATTTGATACATAGTCAAAGGCTTCACACCCTGACTCCAGTTCACCACGCTAAGGGCTCAAAAAATCTGAAGACGAGGGAGGCTCTCTTCCCGAGAGGAATTGAACTCTCTCCTCCTCTCTTCTTCTCTATACTCCCTGAGTTAACTTCCTCGTCTCTTGGAACCAGATCTCATGAGGCTCTTCAACTTAGTCACATGCCTATTGTCATGCCCAAAAGTCACTTCCTCTTGGAAACTAATTCAGATGAACTAAATGAGTAACTTTTGGCTCATTTCCACTAACTGATCACTAATCATTTACTTTAGTGTTCATTTCACATTATGATTGACCATTTAAATTCACATTCTATCAAAATTCTAAAATGACTATGTTGAGACCAAAAATTTGTACCACAGAGACCAAATATTCTAAAATTCTAAAATTCTAAAAACATTGTGAAAAAGTTTGCCAGAAAGTATGTCCCATAACGAAGCATACATATATCTTAGAATTCAACTTCACACTTATTTGGATTATGCATATCTTTATATAACAACAACCATGGAGAATTGTTCAATCATTGGAGTCAATGTTGAAGAAAATGATCTATTTCTTATTTTATATCACAACTTCAAGACATGTTCCATAGTCCAACACTTTCAAAACTTGTGATGCGGAATGATGCCAATAAAAGTAAAATGACGATTATGAATGGACCACAAGACATACGGGCTTGGAATCATGATAAGATAACAAGACAGTAGGCTTGATTTATTCATTGATGAAGTCAATTCTTTTGGTCAAGAATGATCCACCCCCCCTTCTCCCCCTTCTTCCCCCCGCCCCCGGGGGGGGACTCTTCATCCATACAAACTAATAGGAGTATAAGAAGGGGCATGATTTGAGGCATTAGAATACATAGTACATATAGGGGAGGGATATTATTTTTCTCTAGTGTGTACATCCAAAAATGCTACTTAGTAATATGAAATAAAGGTAGATGTACAAAACAACCCTAAGGTTTAGAGAAAAACTTGATAATTCATGTGTTGGTTTCATCCAATACACGATTTTATCTTCTATTGTCATATGTTCATTCTTGTTAGGTTTTTCATTTGGGATTCTAGGTGTTTACAACCTAGAGGCTCTTGAAGTGCTCATGGGCTTCACATTGTTGCTAAATGATTGTCCTTTTGTCTTTGTTTGTTTGATATATATGTTGAGTTACATGCTATGGCTGACAAATTGTTCAATGAATTTTTCATTTGATAGTGAAGGTGAATATCATGTGTAGTAGAGGCATATTTAATTTATGATTTACATTATGATATCATATTAAACTTAAAAGCATAGTATAAATACACTAGTTCATTTTCTAGCATTCAGTTAGTATGTAAAAACATTTGCCTTTCTTTATAAACATGTCATGTATTTCAGAATGACCCATCCACATCAATTAGGGATCCAATCAAGAGTCCACCCCCGAGAGATCCACTCATTTAGCTTGGCCAATAACACTTTGCCATCTTTTCTTGCAATAAGAAGTTGTTACATATTGTATATCACAATACTACCATATATATGTGAATAATGACGGATTTCTTGGGGTAGATTATTTATTATTTTTGCAAATGCATGCCTATTATGATGAATATGATAATGAGTGTTGTGGGTGTTGTCACTCCTTTAGATTAAGTATTATGATGTGTAAGATTGGAAGTTAAGTCTCATTTAATAATACAAGAAAAATGAACGTGCAATGTATGTCTGTACAATATACCCTTCATAGTGAGTTCTCATTTGAAGAAAATAATATATCCTTCATTTAGACAATTCTTTCACTAGTGCACCGAAAACCACACTTCAAGAAGAAGTTTGAAGGTGTTGGAAATATCAACCCAAATCCTCAAAGAGTTGGTGGCAAAGAACTTCCGACAATATTTGTCACATCCCATCATGTCTTGTGATAATGACTTGATGTTGGACCCAATAACGTCACATTTGTGGGGGGTGGTGATAAGTCCGATAATTTGCCCAAGGGTAAATTGATACATTCAGCCCCTGGGTTAATGCTCTCGTCGATTGCTAGACGGACCTCTACTTTGCAAAATGTTATTGATAAAGGTCAAGTACAAAATAACAGTGGACATAACAAGCTAATGCAAAAAAAGAAAATTTTAAAAACTGGACCATTAAAATTTATTGGCTGCATGATATGAAAATCCATTATTTTTGAGTTGACTGCTTTAGTTTGATTACTTTAGTTTATTTGCTGCAATCGACCAACTAGTCAACTACTCAAAATTCACTACTGGAATTAACCAAGAGCAGTTTGTCGGTTTGTTGACGGCTACTAACAATCCACCTCTTGGAAAACACCCAAAAAAAATAAAAATCAATCATTGGATCTTATATTCAATATGATCTAACAATTCAATTTTTTTTTTAAATTTTAAAATATTTCAAAAGAAGTACAATAATAGTATCAATCTACTAAGAAAGTTTTTTTTTTTTCAAAACATTTCTCCAGTAAAAAAATTTACCATGTCAACATGCGTCACGCCCCAACACGATGTGATGTGAAGTGATGACTAGGGGCCACGTCACATTCATTTGCACATGCCTACATGGTAGATGGTAGTGGGTTCATTGATGGAAATTTAGGTGCCTGCCAGACGGCCGGCAGGTACTTTGCTGGTACAGGCTATGAAAGCAGGTAGGCTCTATAAGCCAGGTCATTGAACTCTATCTTGAGTCACCACACTCCAATTCCTGCCACTAGGTTCGACCAACACCTCCTGAGCTGCTTTTTATTTTTGATGACCAGCAAGCAGGGCTTTTATTTTTGACAACCAACAAGCGGGGCTCGGCTCTGTGAGGGCAGCTGGATCTGCAGGAAAAACTCCAAGACTGTGGGCCCAGGGCTGCTTCTCCCACAATCCCCGGGTTTCCACTGCACCTCGCCTGGTAGTTCACTTCACAAAGATTCCTCGTCACATCATGTTGCCTCCCCTCAAATGTCCTCTTGTGTGGTAATTAGGGGTTCGTTTCGGCCAATCGCATCTCCCTGTTTGTTCTTCCTGCCGGTCGTGTGGCATGGCCCTTATTCACGAAACTCACATGCCAAAGGATAGGGAAGGAATAAAAATATTATCAACCTTTTTAACTTTGGGTTATTAGAAGGTATGTATCTGCAACCGCATATTTGATTGGTGGAAATCGTAACATATATGTGAAATTTGATAATTTTGTGGTTAATCATGTGATCAAATATCTTATGAAAATCGTCAAATTGGTTTTTGGACGCCTACATGAAATCTTTCAATTTGTCATTTGCATGATTATGTGCACATGGCAAAGAATGTAGTAGAGACAATGATGAAGGTTTTCTCTAACGCAAAGGTTACAAGATGTGATCGTTTGGTGGTTTGAAAAAAATTACAATTTCAACAAATTAATGGTATACCATCTGAAAAATGATGAATCTATCCATAAGGCTTATTGGGTATGCAGTCATGATGCCATGAAAAATGTTTTTGAACAAATTTTATTAATCAATAATCCCATTGATTTTATGTCAAACCTTTCAAATAAAGTTATAACATATTACAAGTTATCAGGCTTGAAGTTCCATGACTATCACATCCTCGTCAAGTATATTTGTTCACAATCATTTTGAGGGACATTGTCTAGTGAAATTGGATAGGGTTCTTAAAGGCTTGTTGGGTTCATGAGATGACTATGCGGGAAAAACATAGTAGTTATTGATATTTCAATTTGGAGGGTTGAAATCGCAAAGATCATGTATTTGTTTGAGACATGTATGTCCCCACATTTTTTTAATATTATGCTTTCTTTATTCGTACATCTCCCGAAGAGGTAAAAATGGCGAGCTCAATGCATAGTAAGTTATCGTATTTTTTGGAGAGGTATATAAAGACCTGAAAATCAGTGGTACTTCAAAAAACCACCCTAAGCATTCTATGAGAGAGTGACACATGAGTCATTATTTTTATTTTGGAGAAACTCTCACGAGGTTGAATTTTGTTGGAAAATAAATATGGAATTAAGACATGATGCGAAAACGAAACACCAAGATTCTGCCCAAAACACAAATAAACAAAAAGTTGGAAGGAAAAACTGACAAACAAGTACATGAACACCTATTTCACGCCTATGTGATAACCTGAATATGTAGAGTCTTATGTATGAATACTTTATGACATTGATGCACGTTTTTGTATTTAGTGAAAGGTGATATTAGAATTATTTGATATCATGGTGTTGGTGGTGTTCAAATTCATTAATATCTTTTGTTTAATGACCCTTTGCATGGGTGTCTAGGAGGTACAATACCGAAATGAAAGAGCTATTCGGGTATGTCAAAAGAAAAAGAAGAAATGAAAATTCTTGCAATCGTTTTTGGAGTGGGTACAACAACAAGTGCTTATGGGAATAGTAAGTGTTAAACCAGTGTTGCGTGAGGTACAAGAATAATGAGTGGTCTTAATGAAGTGGCCTATTTTGACAAATTTTGTAGTATGACCAGAAGGCATTATGAAATTTTTTTTTTGATGAAAATGCATTCGTTACTTCTTATTCATGCATTGCTACCCCTAGCTACATTGATTTTGTAGCATGAAAAATGAATCCTCGTAATAAATGTGCCAAACTTCAATACTATAGAGTTGTGGAAGAAATAATGAATGTAACCTTGTCATCGCAACGCAAAGAGGTCTTGTTTAAAAGGATGTGATACAATATTATTGTCAAAGATGTGCAAATGAACTAGACAATGCCCCTAGTTGTACGTCACATCAAGACGTGATGCCTAGTGACATGATAGAATGTTTTTTAATTGGAGCAATATTTTTGTTAAAAACTATTACTCCCTTGGTCGACTGCTACAACCAGTCCAGTTTAGGAAAGTAATAACAAAAAATAATTTCCCAGAAAAGGGACCAGGACACCTATTGGATGCAAGATCTAATGCTATGTAATGTTCTAGAATTCTTTGATTTGATTGCTAGTAGCAAACGACCAACCAACTGATTGAACTAAGTTGATTATTCTTGGTCGACTACAATAGTCAATTTGAAGAAATTAATTAACTCGTCAGTTACTCCTAGTTGACGTAAAGCAATTGACCAATGAGTTGACTACTATTATTAAAAAATCAAAAGTAAAAAGTAAAAATTTAAAAATCCCAAAAAATATTGAATTTATTAGAGTCAATCATGTTGTTTTAGATATTAGTGAAATTTCAAAAATTTTCAAAAACTCACATTTGGTCTAACCTTGAACTTGGTAGAAATTTCCGTCTTGCAGGTTTGGGGGATTAAACGAGTATTTTGAAAAATGACCAATTTGTGGCAATACTACAAGAGGGTTTTGTTATTGCACAAGCAACATGTGCACAACTAGAGATGAATCCAATGAACACCTCGTCTAGATGTTGGTGGACAACTCCATGGGAGCATGAGAGACACATGAAGGCACAACTTTGTAGAGATATGGGGGAGGAGGAAGAATGTGAAATATTCTTGAACATTACCAATGCCAAGTGTTATTTGTACACACTTTAGTCTACTTGTAGACCGTTGTGTAACATAAGCATACACCTCATAACATTATTGAACATACTCATGCCAAGGTATTAATAAGCGCACTTGAACACCAATGTCATGAGGTGACACTAATGATGATGTTGTTGATCATTAGCGTAACCAAGCATATGCCTCAAAATAGAGTAAGTGACACTAAATACCATGAATAGTGTAGTGTTTGAATGAGGCACATCAACTTGATAAGGTGGATTAGGCTACTTGAGTGGACATTGTTTGTTGGTTTGTGAACATTACTTTAAGAGCTTGATTTCAAAGTTGGTCCCCCTTTGTTTGGTGAAACTGTTAGTTTCCAACTCCGATCGGAAGCGGAAGTCTTAAGCCTTTCAAAGTGGTCGACTTGGATCAGACTTGAAAAGAAAAGTTCATACCCAACAAAAGAGGAACCAACTTTGAAACCAAGCTCCTCAAAGTTAGGCACGTGTGAAGGGTCAAAATTCTTTTATGTTGGCTTACCAAAATCCGTTGGCGTTTTCAAACATATGTAGCCTCCACCTGAAGAGGAAGTTTGCAGACATCACATTCAATCGGAGCTTGCAAGGATAGCCATTAGTGTTCAATATTGAAGTCTTCAACACTTGTCAAATGCCATTTTGGCCATCAATTTTTTATTTTCTTTTCTTTTCTTTTCTTTTTTTGGGCACTTCACAAAAATGTGTTGTGCAAAGTTTCCACCAGTCACAGTGAAGGCCTCTCCAACAACTGCCTGTCACAAAATGTAGTGGTTGCAAGTTGCAAATAGAAATATAGTTGGACTCCAATCTTGGCACTCTAGCAGACACTTCCAAATTCCAATAACTCCTGCAATTTCGACTCTGCAACTTCGGCTTGGCAAGCACAACTATATGTGAACGTGGATTTTCCAAACATAATTGGGTGGAGAGTGATAGCAAAAGTCAATTAAAACTTGAAACATTGGATGCATTGATGCGAGTGTCACTATGCGGTCTCCTGATTAAAAATATGGATTGGGCTAACATTTCTAACACTTGAAAATCGATCAAAAACCAAAGAGCTTTGCTTTTGGAGTTGGATGATGATTAAGTGCATTATGTAGGAAATCTAAATAATTTAGTGCATCATTTTATTGCATGTACGTCTTCAATATACTGAGACATCATATTATTTTCATATTCAATACAAAACGGCCAATATCAAGTGTTTTTTTTGGGGGGTGAAGTGTTGCAAAAAAGTTTGAAAGTCTAAGTGAAGTGTGATTATTTTGATGTCCGTCACATTGAAATGCATGTGCACACTTCAAACTTGAACACTGGTAACCATCGACATCTGGCGCATGCGAAGAGACGTTGACAACGCAGAAATCTTGCAATGGGTCAGGACCGGACGCACGGACCGCCACCATTTCACGAGCAAACAGGAATTGCAAGTCCCAAGATCAGCATCATCGACCAAGTACCACGCTCCACAGCTGCTGGGAAATCGAACAGAAACTAGGCAGCAGGTGCAGTGGCTTTTGAGAATTCGGTAAGACTGATGATTGTTGGAGCTGCTGAATAATAGTTGATGATGTTTGGGTGCTACATCGGAGTTATACACGGCATTTTCAAACGTATGTGGCCTCCACATGAAGAGGAAGTCTGTGGGAGTCACATTCAATGGGAGCTTGCAAGGGTAGCCATCGACATCTGGCGCATGCGAAGAGACGTCGACGATGCAGAAATCTTGCAATGGGTCAGGACCGGACGCACAGACCGCCACCATTTTCACAAGCAAACAGGAATTGCGAGTCCCAAGATCAGCATCGTTGACCAAGTACCACGCTCCACAGCTGCTGGAAAATCGAACAGAAGTAGGCTGCAGGTGCAGTGATTTTTGAGTATCCGGTAAGACTGATGATTGTTGGAGCAGCTGAATAACAGTTGATGATGTTTGGGTGCTACATCGGAGTTATAAACGGCATTTTCAAACGTATGTGGCCTCCACATGAAGAGGAAGTCTGTGGGAGTCACATTCAATCGGAGCTTGCAAGGGTAGCCATCGACATCCGGTGCATGCGAAGAGACGTCGACGATGCAAAAATCTTGCAATGGACCAGTATCAGACGCACGGACCGCCACCATTTTCACAAGCAAACAGGAATTGCGAGTCCCAAGATCAGCATCGCCCAAGTACCACGCTCCACAGCTGCTGGAAAATCGAACAGAAGTAGGCAGCAGGTGCAGTGATTTTTGAATATCCGGTAATTAAGACTGATGATTGTTGGAGCTGCTGAACAATAGTTGATGATGCATGGGTGCCACATCGGAGTTGTATCGGCAACGAGATTCATGCAGCAATTACTAATGTCGAGTGCAATGTCGGGTAAGTTCCATAAGAATTTCCTCATCTCGTTGCCTGAACTTGTCTGTTGGCTTCCACCCACCCACCCACGGCCCATGAAATCAGGCACCAAAATTCCCATCCAAGGTGCGGCAATGGTACTAGGTTCAACACACCATGTAGCTATAAACACAGTGAGTTTCATTTTCTAGTGAACTCTCTCATCGCATTAGGAGGTTGAGATGTGGTTGAAGTTGTTTGAGTTGAATGACTTCCAACACCATTTTGAATTGCTAATCCATCGAGATAATCGTGATATACATTGGATCACTCCTAAGTACCGAAGCGCTCTGTGAGTTTCTCTTTGGCATCAAATTTGCTATACTTAAAACTTCCACTTCAGAAGCCCTTAGAACACTCCAACGAGGGCAGGTAATCTTCAATATCAAAATCGTGGTCATTCGTCACAAGATGTTTCACTTCAAAACGATGTGAAATACATAGGCCTTTTCACATAACATTGTTTAGCTACTAATAGCCATTCCATTCTAATAACATTTAGTGACACTGTTACACCCAAATCTCACTCATTTTCAAGCTGGATCTACTTATTGACAAGCATCTGTAAGGTATAATTCTAGCACCTTACATGACATATTTTGGGACCCACCCACTCAACTGAATAATGTTATGCACGCAGACTTCATACGGATTTTTTTTTTGAAGGGTGCATTTTAATTACACATGTTGTGAAATGTGAAGCGGTAAAAGTGGTGGCCGGAGTGACCATGTATGTAAAATGGACACTTTGTGTGATTTTGGCCATGTGGAATTCATGGCCGTGGTAACCAACCACCTCTTTGAGAAATCTCACACTACATATTGGCTTGTTTTCACGTAATATCCTTGTTTCACATCTATTATGTTATGTGAAGTTTCCTCCAATATTACCCTTCTCAATTCAGGTTCCTATGAATTTATGACGTCTTTCACGTGAAGCCTTTATTGATAATTGAGTCATAATACTGTTGGATTTGGTTCACTTATTTCCACTTTCTCTGTTATCTTTCACTTTATTCATCCCTTTCACTGAAATTTAATGTCATTGTTTTCACATGCATGACATGGTTTCCTCTTTGTGGAATGCCACATGAATATGGGTAATCCCATAACACTAATGCGGTTTTAGCCTCTTGGGTGTGGAAATTCGCAAAATCATGATTTGATATGTAGAAACATATATATGTGTTGTAAAGTCCAAATCATACATTGCAATTCAACACTAATATTAGTTGATGATGGCATTGAGATGTAACTTGGCTATCCAATTGCTAGTCAATCAGTATAGAAACATCAATTTTGTATAAAGACTATCGATTAAAAGTCTCATCAATTTCAGAATGAGGAGGTTGAAGTGTGCATGGCAAGTGCTTGTCATATGAACCTCTAGAATACTTCTCACTATCAAGTGGAATGTGTGGTTTAAAGCCAATTCCTAACATGTTCAATGAACTAAATGCAACATCAATATTTGCCATGGAGCCTCCAAGGATGTCATGACCAATGTGTTATGCTAAACGTCATAATGTACATGATTTTCAATCAACAAAGTTACTCATGTTTTTAAATAGCTCATGTCATGTTGCCAATTAGCAGATGTGACGCTTTGAGATCTCTAAACATCTAGTTTAGGCTCTTTGCAAATAATGTATGTGACACTAAATGCCATAAATAGTGTAGTAAGTTGGCCATGCAATGGAACTAACTAGGGCTAAGGGCAAAGTGCTAAGGGGTATTCACCAATATGGATAGGATGACATGCCATAAGACATAGTCCAATAAAACAATTGGTTGAGGGCAAAGGCAAGGAGAAAAGACAACAACATGGAACAAGCACGCTAGGTAAGAAGCAACTTGACAAAACCAATAAAATCTTAACCACCAAATACTTTTGTTTGAAGTCGACTAGGGGTAGTCGACTTGGAGCATTTGACAAAAAAAAAGTGCTCAAAAAAGAAACTATCTAAATGAAAAATTTGGACCATTAGATCTTGTTCAACTGTCAAGTTGCTTCCTATATGGTGGTCTTGTTCTATGTCATTGCCTTAGTCATTGACCAACATTTACTTTTCATTTTTTAACAACTCTAGTAGGGATTTGCAAGTTTGTTGGTTGGGTTCTGATTTAACATTTAGAAGGTCTTGGGATTGAACCTAGGTAGCAAAACATCCTTAGGTTTCTCTAGTTTCAAGTTCCATTATTTTTTGGTTCCTCTAGTCTGTTGAACCTTTACTCGGTATGAGGATATTGAATTAAATCTAAATATTGAATCCAAAAAACGTAGATATTTTAGACAACACGAAACACAAACATGTTCCTTGTGCCTTTCACCAAAATGACCTTCACTTCTAATATAACACTGTTACTATTGTCCCATAATTATTTCTTTTAAAAGAAATAATTCTTTAGAGGTGGCATATCATTGAAATGATGGCTACATATAATCTAAGAAAAACATTAAAATCCACCTCCTTTCCTCTTTCCCATCCTCTCATCCATCCTTGCTTCCTACCATACTCTTTCCCCATGATTCTCTCTCTTCTCTCTCCCTGCCTTCTGAACTGGGGTGCCATGTGACATGGGTGCCAATTACTATAACCCTTATGCTCTATGCATTCATTGCATCTTCCCTTTCCTTTGTATTCAAGTAAGCTCTAGAAATCTCCAAATTTATGAAAAATTTCCAATATATAAAATGAGGCTTGCAAGTAACAATGAAATAACCAAGGCATATATAAGAAATAGGAGTAGATTACACAAAAAAAAAATTACATTGATGGCCTAGATTGTCCAATGCATCCTTCAATTTAAATTCAATGCTCATGATTGTTCAACAAATGCACACGTGACCTTAGACCCCAATTCTAAGGTCCATACCATGGTTGGACCAACATCATCTTCTTCTTTTTTATACTATTTGGGTATCTATGATAGGGAGTTCACATGTTTAGATACCAATAGAGAATGGATATTTGACAGTATATTTGGATCTATATACCCTCATGCAAAAAACTTCATACCTAGGTAATATCACCATATTATTAATTTGTGTTTAGAATGGTATTGACCCAAATAATTACTCATGTATACAAAGATTCTCTCACCTTGACATACCCACTATACATCAATATTTGACTAGTTCTACAATTTTGCATTCACTGATATATTAGACCAACAACGGTCCGTATGACTCATTGTCCCTTGCTCTCATTGGTAACTAGTCTTCAATTTTTAAAGATTTATGAGACCTCCCAAAGTAATGACCCCATATGGAACAAGACCCCCATTATGCCCAAACTAATAGTCCTATTGTGGGACGTTCCAACTCTACAAACAATCATGACCCCTAATAGGAGTGGAATTATGTCATTCAATTAGCAATTGCGAATTGCAAAAATTGTCAATTCAAGTCTCAAGCAAGGAGTTAACACAAGATGAAAGTGAAGATTATTTTCTCTTCAAAGAATCCCATAGGGCCTCGCAATTTGTGTCATTGTTAATGCTAGGATGGTGTTTGTTTTAGTACATAGTCCATTCTCATTATGACATGTGTCTTTTGGTTTCCCTTCTTTCTTAGAAGCCTTGCATTATACCCTCCATGTAATAGGTATAAAGCCCAATTACCTTTTTGCCCAAAGTGGGATAGTCTTTATGAAAGCCCAGCGCATAATTGTGTGTTTCAACACTATTGAACCACTTTCTGCAAGTAAACATGAGCCTTCCAGATGGACAAACATTTGCAAAGAAAGAAACCCTTACAAGACCAAATAATGGAAACAACATATGTCTAATGCAAACTCGGAACCTTTATTATCTCAAGAAATCCTCAAGATTGCACTATACATGCCATGTGCTTCACAAAGCCCTGGCAGAACTTTGAAACCTGTGTCACAATGGTTTCTTTCAACCTAACTACGCAACCACCTTTGTGTCTGATAAATGCAGCTGTCCAGAGCTTAATTCTGCCCATGCGAAAATCAAACTGTTGCTAGCTTTTTCTCAAGCCCCTCTCCTAGACTCTGCTCTTTACAATGACCTCGCCGGGTTTCAATGGAGAAAAGTCCATTGGTGCTCCCCAGATTCACTCAGGCTGATATTCAGGTTTCTAAGTGTGGCAGTAGACTATATATACCACCCACAAATCTGAAGTAAGATTACGATGAGACTTTGACATGAACAGCACTGCTTGACCCCACATCTCGACGGGTGATGGAGCCGGTTTGAGTTCTTGAAAAACCTTTCGGCTGGGCAGGTTTGGATTTCAAGACTCGACGCAGTGACCGGGGTAACATGGGAGCAATCTTCTCAGACATCAAAAGTACAATGATTCCAGATACAATCAGTGCCCTGCAAAGCACAACAAGAATGCCAACAATGTGACTAAAAATTGGAGATAGGCTAACTTAGGCTAGTTTGGAACATGAATTAACATTCTGAACAGTCCCTACTCTATCCATGAAAAGGTTAAAAAGGAGTCTGATATGATATTCAACATAGAATACATATGATGTGAAGAGAAGAGCATGCACCAACCGTATTTCACATGTGCAATCAGTATCCACCAATCAGAAACATATAGTGCAACTCAATGAATGTGCCATTTTATATGAATTCAACAAGTTGCCCACAAGTAGAAGGCATGGAACCACTGTAAATCAAAATCTTCAGAAGCATAAATCGTACATTGAATTAACCTTACCAGGCCAAAAGTAACAGAACACGACCAGTAGTTGATGCAGGCAGCGTTTCTCCAAGAGCAAATAAACCAACCAAAACACCAATAACAATTGAAGCCACAGCTGCACATGTGGAGACCACTACGGCCCTTCCATTCTTCAATCCCCGGGTCTGCCATATCACACAAGCACTCTCATTAATACATAAGAAGCTTGTAAATGGAAGATGTGCCTATTAGGCACGTTGTGTTCTGGAGAGAACTTAAAGATAATACTATGCACAAAAGTCAAGTGATACAGCAGGTATTCATATCTTCAAATCTCCTAACCAGCTTGCACATTAAATAGCTCTTTAGTAGCTATCTCTACAAATCACCCACAACAGCAGATTTCCAACACCTGTGGATGTATCAAACCTGTCTTAGGCCATGAAATAAGTAAATTAAAATGCAAGAGAAATCTTGAAAGTATGGCAAGAACATGAATCTTGGAGACAGGGGGATACCTGACAAAAGAATCCGCTACTGCTGCAGCAGATGCCCACAGCAATACCAGCAGGAACAAACAATTGAGACATGCCATTTTGTGCGAGTAGGAACCCCACTTTGCATACAGATGCAGATAGCCTGCAGCATAATTGCCAATCTCACCTTTTGAGTGCCTGAAATAAGTTGACATAATTGTGGAAGTTTGATTCAAACTTTCACACATAATTAAGATTTGAACAGACTCAACTTCATGAAACTATTTTGAAGTTGACAACTTTCAGGTACTCACTGACTACTAAAAACTGATGTGCCCATTGCACAAATGCTACATTGTGATTGCGCATAATCCTCCTACTAAAGCAGGAAGTGCTTGCTTCTACTGCAGTATAATAATTGAAAACCATGGCAGAGGCAGCCCCTAATAAATATTCTGTTGCAATCTTTGAATTCTTAATCCACGTCTTTCTTCAAGAAACAAATGAACCTGATGGAACTCATAAACACTGAAGTGTTTATAACTAAGTTATAACTGAAGTCTTACCCAAAGCAAGCCCCTGCCTCCATGCCTGCAGCAATTTCCTCCATCACATCAACATCCCTCTGCATACACAAACCGTTTCCTGAGATAATTTTATCCCTTGGAAGTCCAGTTCTCAACAGATACTTCGAATATTACACATACACAACCAGGAATCTTTGCCATACATGGCTCTGCCCAGATACTTACAGGAAACTAGACAAGATATAGAAGACTTGAAGGTATATTAGCAAGGAGCCACCTCACTAATCTCTGATTCATGACATTAATCAGAGATTGGACCCAGTAAATTCACCAAAAGCATGCCAGATACACCCCTGCAAATCAATGGAAAGTTTTCTGGCTCTGTCGTCATAGTATCAGCAATTTCATACAGCATATGTCTAGTCTATTGACCAACACTAACCATCCACCTTAGCACGTATAAAGGAACAAAAAATGTATAAAGGCCCACGACTCCAACTCTATAGAAATACATGAACACCATATGAGAAGGTAAGTACAGGAGTCAGGTCAGGGCGGAGCCACCTTTACCGATTGAATACCTCCTTCATCGTGCTTCTCATGTCGTTTCTTTCCTGATCTTGCCCAACAGTCCAGGATACCCTGTAACCCAAATCAATAAACTGGACTACTCAAAAGAGGCATACACTAAGGTAGACAACTTTCCTATGTTCCAGGTGTGCACCTATCACCAACACGTAGTAGATACATACAGTAATTAGACCAGAGAAACACTCAATGTGCCTTGCACCTTGGCCAATGCATAAAAATCAACTATTTCCACCACACTGCTCATCTATTTCTTAACTTGCATTGAGCAATAGGTCATGTGCTTCAACCCATCAAAGGGAAATAATACTATGAGAAAGGATATTTCACTCTAAATGTCTTGAAGACTTCAATTTCCAAGAACGTGATCTCTACAATCCAAAATAAATATGGAAATAGTTCAAAGTGTGCAAGAAAGAGAAGTTGTTTACAAAGGAAAGAGCCAGCCACACAAGGAACAATAATGATCTTGCCACCGATATCTTTGCCTCCTTCTGCTCCTCACCCAAGGCTCCAATTACTGATTCACCAGATCCAGAAATTAATATGAATGGATTACCATATCATAATAATCACAGCTTTCTGCTATTGCAAAGTTGACCACAAATACAAATAGGCAATTTACTACAGATGGTGAAGCTCACCAAGCAACACAATCCTCCAAGATCATGACCATAAGATTGCAGATATGACTGTCACTCCAAAGACACTCTGGGATTAATAAAATGTGAGATGGCTATGAAGATATTTTTGTGAAAACAAAGCTGAATACTTTGCTCTTATCAAGCTACAAGTGTTCTGACTGAACATTCTACATGCCTCGTCTGAATCATCTACATCACTATCCTTGGCAACAATGAAACAAGCACCAAAACATTATGCAGATAGTAAATTCCCTTCATTTGAGGTTTCGAGAGTGTACCCATGGCCCCCAGACTAGCCATAACCACACCAACCCAGTCAAGTCCGTGCATTGCTTCATGCAAGTAAAAATGTGAAAACACTGCCAAAACTGCGAGTCCACATCCTGACACTGGCTGGACAACAGAAACCTGTCCATTCATAACACTGATTAGGCACAGCTAATAAATGATTAAAAATAAAAATAAAACAAATGAAATATTTGTTTGATATATGCAAATCACATGGCCAACTAGTCAGAGTCATGCATCATAATCTTCAGCTGTTGGTCACATGAAAAGTTGCAGATAGTAGATACAAGATAGTTGTTTGCATGAGCACTTAAAGTTGCAAAGGGACATGCACTCACTCACAGGAGCCTGAGAAACAGCCTTGAGCATGAGCAGTGCCCCTGCAATGTCCACTGCCACACCAATAACCCATGTCCTGCTGCCTCCATACTTACGTATCACCTGGATGCAATGAACTTCATAAGTATAAGCTTTCCTCTTGGCTGTCCACTGCTTGCCTATTGTTTGACCCATAGTACATATATAATTTTTTGTAAAAAAGAAAATACCTGTATGTGATAATACTCTTAGCAGACCTCTGGTAGGTTTAGCAAGTATAACCTGCAGTTACTATGCTGATACTGACACATGCATAGTGTGCACAATCTTGAAATAGCAAATGAGGTGTATCAATGACAGCTGAATCACCTTTAGCATGCCCCTGAAATAATCTTGATTTGTGTTCAATGCAAGGACTGTGATGCCCACTCTCATGAATTGCAATCTAGAAAGTCATTAAGTAACGAAGATTGATTATGTATTAAGGAGTTTTTATCACAGAGGAACGTTGCACAACAAGTCCTAGCCATGTTGTTACTATTCTGCAAGATTTGTGAAGATCTTCAGTGCGAATTTACCTTCCGATCCAAAGACAATTGAGGTAGCCCTTTCGTGCCTTCTTTCTGAAGAACTTTTCCAACATTGTTACCAGCTGCAGCTACAAGTGTTAGCACCACTGCTTCCCACATCTCAAAGACTGAGAACCAGCGGCTGCGTCTCTCTCAATCCAAGAGAGACACGGAGAAGAGCACCTCTGACCAAAATCAGGCGTGACAGAATCCGTTAACTTGCAACTCAGGTAAATTTGTCAAAATCTGGGTCCTCACAACGTCATTCACAAGCTGACTTTTCTCACAACCGAGAATCTAGTGCTGGAGAAGCCAAATTTCAGAGAGGGTGTTACTCAAGAGGATCCTCCATGTGTATCTGCTCTTCTTCTGCACACTTCTAGGGTTTTTTAACCCTACTACTCCAGAAGACATAACCTCGTCTGCATTTATGGCAAATGTGTACTACGTCAGTATTAAAAATACATTTACTTTTTCAAAATCTTTCAATCCTGCACTTGCATTGCATTTCTGAAGCAACAAATAAGCTTCACTCTCACAGTCCAAAAAATGCATGAAGGACACCAGCTGAAGCATCAGCTCCTAAAACTCTTTGTGGACAACAATGTCACACACACGAATCCCTGTTACAAAAAGACGAGTAGGACACACCACCCAAATGCAAGTCTCATGAAGAGTATTTCCAAAATAATTTCATATGGCCGTGATGAGGAAATCCCAGACACAAGGAATTCATCAGTACCGCACTACTACAACGCCCATTCAAAAACACAAGTAAGAAAAAATAGGAGGATTACTGCCACATAATGCAGGCTGTTACAATCTGAATCTCAAATCCAGGTGACTCTCCAACCCTAAACCTATCCCAATCACTCAACCCCCCTAACACTCTAAGCTCGATCGGACCCAATTTGCACACCCCTGAATCAGGTAGATCGGGTGCCAAAACCCGGGGGGAAGGGGGGGGGGGTTAGTTGGAAATTATGATTCCAAAAACACGGAATCCGAAATTCCAAAGCCTCAATAGAGTTCTACTGCTCACCTAGGGTTTTGGAATCCTGCCACAAAAGGGCTAAACTCTGCACACAGATAAAAAAGCAAAAAAAAAGGGAAAAACACACCCGGTTGATCCAAAAATAAGCTAAACAAAACACGAAGAAACTCAGGGGTGCCCACCTCAGACGACTTGTACAGCTTGACTGAAGAGTCCTTCCTTGGGCGAGACGTAAGGGTTTTGAGCACCAATGCACGTTACGAAAGGAAGTTGAGAGCTCGCCAGAAGCCACAGAGGGAGTTGAAATCTCGCAATGAGCAGGAGATATCAATAAGCTAGAGAGAGAAAGCGAGAGCAAGTTGGTGTGAAATCTGCAAATCTATAAGTCAAGTTGTAAGTGTATTCGATGGATGATGCGATTGAAGCGACGATCGAGCGTTGCGGCACTATAATCGTAGTGACAGTGCGATCGCTTTGGCTTGCTCCTTCGTAAGTCCTCGTCTCTCGTTGTTGGCCTAACCACAGTCGTCGACTTGGATGAATGTTTGGCGAGCTCTCATCTGTGTTTCTCGTTCCTGAGCTCCGATTCTCCCAAGTGATTTGGTACTTCCCGGCTCGCCAATCATACTAAGGTACATGGGTCTTAAATGGTTACTTTTTCCTCAACTAGCCAAGGATATGAAACATGTGAATAGTGCAAAATGATTCGCAAATCCAAACCCTAGCCACTTTCCTCCAATCTCCCGAGCTCGTATGAATATCTTGTTCGTTATCAAAACAAAAAAAATTGAGCTCATTAAATGGTCATATAGGTCCGTTCAGTTATGTTGATTGTTTCGAGTCTAGAATGGTGTTCATATTTTGAGTATGAACATGTGCCTTCTTGGTATTCAATATGAGAGCCACATCAAACTACATGCCACTCAAATATAGTGTCCTAGTAAGAAAAGTAGCATAATAAGGGTTGTCTACCTTAATGTTCATAACAGTCTTCAGTTTTGAGAGAGAGAACAGAGACAGAGAGATCATGTGGAGCATTAAGTATAAAATGGCACCACTTTGGTTGTTCATAGTAGTAGTCTAAGAAGGATGCAATGACACTTTTAGAAGAGCATCAACTTTGGTCAATCACAATGGCTAAATGGGGATCTATCCGCTCAACGAGGCAGTGTAAGAAGTGATCCACAAAAGGTGGACAACACCTTCATTCAATAGAAGATCCTCACCCACAATAAGATTGACTTTGTAGTGATTCTCATCTAGCAATCCAACATTATTGGATCCCTCTAGTGAAAAGTAAAAGGCTCATTTTATTGAAACAACTTTGTGAATTTTTTTAGGTCAAATCTATTTTTTTGGGAAAAATTATGTAGACTCTATATAGATTTGCTAATATATGGAATTCTTTTGAAATTTCCCCAAATTGTTTCACAGGCCTGAAATGCAAAATTTTCTTAAAACATCACTTTAAGGCCTCAAGAACATACATGACAAGAACATGACATGTTCTTTTTCAATACAACTTCTCACGACCGAGATTTTTTCAAGGCATGGATCAAACATGAAGGGATCTATTCTAGCTGTGTTCCAAGCTCAAACTATGTTCTACCCAGAAAATTTCCAAGTAAATTTGAGCATGTAGAAATTATTTCTTTCAAACTTAAACAACCCTCGCAAATATCAAACATATTTTAACAGTTATTTCCTCCCCCAAAAAAAGGCATCTACACTAAATAACGTATTTAGTGTCATATGATATTTTACGTCACTGTGGTAGCTTTTCTCATAACATTTCTTATGAATAACTTTACAAGTATCGTCATCCCAACCTACTTTCAATTCATCCACTTTTTGTATATCTTCATCATACCATTATGTAATGAACTATTGTCATAGATGATTAAAATTGAATGAAAATCCACTTAGTAAGTGACAGTAATTGCAACATTGTAAATCTATAACACCCAAGTTGTTGTTTTTTCAAGGAATGAGAGACTATGTTATATTTTACATCTATTGTTGGTGACACTACATGGGCACTTTTAGAATTAGTATCGAGCAAGACAAAAAGGAATCAATGACACTAAACACAATGTTCGATAAATAAATAAAAATAATTAAAAATAATCATATCACAATCCAAATCTAGTCGAACCCCGACACGATGATATAGATTCCAAGGAAGTTTAAGCCCATTCTTCATAAATCATAGCTCCTTGAGGTCAAATTTCCAACTAAACCCCCCCCCCCCGATCTACATGATTTAGGGGTGTGCAAATTGGGTCCGATCAAGCTTAGAGTTATAGGGGGGGTTGAGCGATTGGGATAGGGTTTAGGGTTGGAGAGTCACATGGATTTGAGATTCAAATAGTAATAGCCCGCATTATGTGGCCATAATCCTCCTATTTTTCTTACTTGTGTTTTTGAATGGGCGATGTAGTAATGCGGTATCGATGAATTCCTTGTGCTTGGGATTTCCTCATCACGGCTATTGATATTCTTTTGGAAATACTCTTCATGAGACTTGCCATTGATACACCTCATTTGTTATCTCAAGATTGTGCACACTATGCATGTGTTAGTATCAACATAGTTAACTGCATGTTACACTTGCTTGAAGTACACCTAAGAGTCAACCAAACCTACCAAAGGTCTGCTAAGAGTATTATCACATTCATGTAATTTATTTTTTACGAAAATTTATATATATATACTATGGGTCAAACAATAGGCAAGCAATGGACATCCAAGAGCGAAGCTTATACTACTAAAGTTCATTGCATCCAAGTGATACGGAAGTATGGAGTAGTCCCACATATTTGTGTGTTGATAATTTGTTGTAGGATAAAGTGACAAAGAAGTAAACAATTGCACAAGTGTAATAGAGGTGAAAGGAGAAGATGTAAGTCAAAGCTATTGCCCTTAGAGGACTCTTTTCCCCATAACCGATTCTTAGGCCATAACCCATAAGCCTAAGAATCGATTATGGGTGCCTATGCTCTAAAGGCCGCTTCACACTATGGCCGTCAAAGTCGAGAGGCCATGGGATTGAGTGGCCAAACTTTGAGCCACTTCACACACGAGACTGAGAGCCCGTGACCGGTACACTTCAAGCACTCTCATTGGTGGAAAAGGCGGAGCCGGTCCAAGTTCGCTTCACACTACGCTTGAGGGACCAACATAGTATGTGAATGCAAAATGGATGCAGAGTCTACATGGATTCCTACATGGCATCGAATGGATCATGTTTCACGGTCACTTGGACTATTCTCAAAAACCACCTCTTGGAGGTAGGCCTAGCACAAAATTGGGAGACCATGGCACTCTGAACGCTTGCAACCGCTGATTTATTCTATTTTATCATATGTGTGAGGACGTGTATGAATAGAAATTCATTGAAGTAGCATTTGGTTGAGGGTCCGGTCACATATATATGACTTCACACTACACTTGAGGGTCCGTGACCACACTACATGATTTCGGAAGTGCCTTGCGACGGCCTTGGGACACTTTCTTTTGGGCTTTCACAATTTCATGGTCATGGCTCTTGGCTCGTGTGTGAAGCGGCCACCCTTTGTTGAGAGTCCAAAGAAATGGGCTGAAAATAGCCAATAAAATATAGTAAGTGGAGCCTTCGGCCGGGCATAGTGTGAAGCCTCCAAAGGCCAAGCCCAAAGTCCAAACCCAAAGGAGCATCCCCCTTTATTCCTTGCCCAAAACAACCCCTCCAATCTAACGGCCAAGATCTTGTCAGTGACTAATATTTGTATGAAAAAAAACTGACGGCCTTTCGACCATAAGTTTGGGTTTCCATTCCCGTCCGGTCCAAACTTCCTTCGAGAGTCAGTTGCCTTCTTCAAAAAGTAATCATTTTGAATTGCGATGAACTTTGAACTTTGGCCTTTGTACGAAGGGTTGAAAGGCCGAACTCTTGGTTTCTTGCAATATGATCGATGGAAATTGACGGGCTCTCCACCTTCAGGCGTAATGTGAAGTGCCCCTAAAACCCGAAAACAACTCTTCTTTGGTAGAGAAGCCTTCCCATTGAGAACATGCCCTATCTGCAACTCAACAAATGTGGACACATGGCTATGCAAACAACAACACATCCATGCACTAATAACAAAAAGACATAACAAAGTTGTATGGGAAATACGTAAACTCATCTTATCATCTATACATTAATGAATGTAGGAACGCATAATGAAATACCCCAAGAAAACACAGTCCCAACATGGCTACTTCCATGTACATGTGATGCTCAAAGATGTCATTGCAACGCTAGGCTGAAACCCGCCATATTGTGCATCATAGGCCATCCATATAACCACCCCCCACTAGAAACCCCTACACCTGATATCACCATACAATTCATAGAATTTACATATTGTAATGATAGATTTGCTGTTGAAACCCTTGATAGAGAAATCATAGAATACCAACCACTCATTAACAACCTCGTAACAAAGGGTTGGAACGTAGCCCCACTCATGGTACTAGTCGCAGGAGCAAGAGGCACAACACATATCCCGTCAATGAAAAAAACTAGAAACAACCCTCAAACTCCCTATCACGAAAATCAAAGACACATTTAAGCAAATTAACATAATTGCCACACAATATGCACAACTCCGTATTAGTCCACAAACGTAGGCTAGAAAACCGACAAACCATCAATGACCTCCAAAACCTATCATAGATAAAGAAACTCCCAACCCACTATAGCTCCCCTCCCCCCCCCCCCCCACTAAATAACCCCAAACACGGCTCATACAACAAACGACTACTGGAATTGATTCCTGGTTACAAAACATAGTGTCTACGTCCTACAAAGGGTGAAGTAGTTTTACATCTAACACCAGTGCCTTAAGGCATGGCCTAGGATGTTCTATGAACAGACACTATTTTCTTCTTCTTCTGCCCCTAAAACCGGAGTGTCATTCTGCTGGCATCACAGTTCATTATGGTGGACGCTAAATACCCCCCCCCCACGAACTTTTCGGGGGGGGGGGGGGGATATTCTATCAGGGGCAGACCCCCGACATTTTTTCTGCACCCGACCGAAAACTGCTGCCCGCCCGCTCGATTTCAAAAAAACTAGTGTACCTGCATTTTTGAAGGCTACTTGTCCACAAATCCCATATTGAGTGCACTTCATTTTCAAGGTCTCAAATCCAATATATATGTTCACTTCCATTGAGTAAATAAGCAATTGACTAGATTTCATTTTCAAAATGAAACCGCCAATAAAGCATGTAATTAACTTGGAAGTCAAAAATATTACAAAATCCTCATTACCATTGAGGTTATAATTTTTGTCACTTACAATTGAAAGGGACTTTGTCATTCTAGAATGAAACTAAAATTTATGTTTTTTATTTTTTCATATAATATAATATAATGTATAATATATAATAATATACCATACTATATGATATAATATATCTAATATCTAATATATATTTAATACCTTCTACAATCACAAAGTTTTCATACGCATTTAAACTAGTTAAGTAAGATTGAATGCAACTAAGTCTAATAATTTCTGATTAATCCTAATTAATCCTATTCAAGCCCAATTAAATCAGAAAATATGTGTACCAAATTAATTGACCCTAATTAATTATAAAATGTACTTACTAGAATTAGTCATGATTTAAATGGAATTAACTCCAGTAAATATAATTTATGATTAATTAGGCTTAATTATTTTGGTAAGCATATTTTCTGATTTAATTGTGCTTAATTAGGATTAATCAAAATATATTAGACTTAGTTGCATTCAATCTTACTTAACTAGTTTAAATGTATATGAAATCTTTGTGATAGTAGAAGGTATTAACTATATTATATGAAAATATGAAAATATGAAAAAAAACATAAATTTTAGCTTCATTTTAGAATGACAAAGTCCCTTTCAATTGTAAGGGACAAAAATTATAACCTCAGTGGTAATGAGCATTTTGTAATATTTTTGACTTCCAAGTTAATTACATGCTTTATTGGCGATTTCACTTTGAAAATGAAATCTAGTCAATTACTTATTTACTCAATGGAAGTGAACATATATATTGGATTTGAGACCTTGAAAATGAAGTGCACTCAGTATGGGATTTGTGGACAAGTAACCTTCAAAAATGCAAGTACACTAGTTTTTTCGAAATCGGACGGGCGGGAGTTTTTGGTCGGGTGCAGAAAAAATGTCGGGGCTGCCCCTGACAGAATATTCCCCGATAAGTTCGTGGGGGGGGGGGATTTAGCGTCCGCCGTTCATTCTGATATTAGGGATATTCATCCTCTCTTCCTCTCTTCGTTGTTCTGCCGTTGGCACCCTTCTTATTAGTACTTCTTTAGCTATTCTCTTAGTGTTTTTCGCGCATTAAGTTTGGGAATACGTGGAAATGCGAGGCGAGGCGAGGCCGACAGGCAGCGAGCGAGAGAGCGATTGATTGATTGCTTTGGAGGACCGAGTGGGATTCAGTGGGGTTGTGGCGATGGGGGGGCTGGGATGGGGCAGCTGGATTGCCAATCTGCTGTGGGTGGCCACGGACACTCTCTTCCAACGAGTCACGACCATGCACGTTCCTGGCCTTACTCCCCTCACGCCTCTCCCTCATCTCACCTGCATCATCACCGGTTGCACTTCCGGCATTGGCCTCCAAACCGCCAAGTACCGATCGCCCATCGCTGGTTTTTTACTTTTAAAAAAAGAATTTAAACTACCAATTCCTTACTCGAATGTTGTGCGATGGGTTTTTATTTTGGGCAAGGATATGGTGGTGTGGAGTAAGGAGCTTGTATTCAGTTTATTGGGATTTGAGATATGGTCTTAGTGGTGACTCGATTGGGGTGATCGCCAATGTGGCAAATAAGCGAGACTAAATCTCAAGTAAAGCTCGGCATCTCTGTTACCTCCTTCGAATGCCATTCCTTGCCTTTTTGTTTTTGTTTCCTTGGCAAGAACATGCTGCTGGGAGAAGAAGTTGGCTGGTTCTTTCATTTGAGATTTGGTCTCCATCTCTTTTGGTGGGTGATCGCCAATGTGGCAATAGAAAAAAATAAAAGGGAAGGAATGGAAAGACCACACCGCGACGTACAATGCAGAGCATTAGGGCATTGTAATAGGTTACATATGAAATGGAAGGGAGCATTGTGTACCGCTGGCAGCAGATTTTAAAGCTGAAATGGAAGGTTTTTTTATTTTTTGTTACAAGGGAGAATAAATCTCATTTATCATCGGCTCGCCTCACTTAACCTGGACATTGAGATTTAGTGTTCTGGAGTGAGTTCGTTTTGAAGATTTTTTTATTTTTATTTTATTTTATTTTTTGTGATGATGCAGGCATCTGGCCAAGTCAAGGGCACATGTGGTATTCGCTGTGCGCAACTTAAAAGCCGCGAATGAGCTGATTGAGGAATGGCAGGCCGAATTAGGTGAGGGGAGCCCGCCCCTCCATTGCGAGGTGTGCACGCCTTCTCATCATTCATGTTTCTTTTGTTGGATAGATTGCTTGCATTGCAACGATCACATATTCCCAGCAGAGTACAGGGTTCCGGGCTATGTCTCCCATGATGCAGGTTCCACAAGATATAAGATTCCGGTGGGGTTTTGAACCTTGTCGAAATCGATGTGGGGACTCTATTACATAGTCCAAGTCGTTTGTGTCATAGTAGTGTGGAAGCCATTGTAAATGTGGATTTGGTTCAAATTTCAGCGACAGTAGTGTTCTCACCTCTAAAAACGCGAGTTAGAATACAGTTTGATAAGTTTGCGGTGCATGCATGGAGGTAGTAGTCTGGAGGTTTGAATGAAAAGCATTCTATATTGGTTCACTGAGGGTCAAACTCATTTTGGCATGCAATCAAGAGGTGCTAAACTGAGTTTGGCCGTCAATGAACCTCACGAAATAGGTTGCTCTTCTTTCAAATTCAAACACTACCTCCGAGTATGCACACCGTAAATTGAAAGAAATTAATGATGTTGTATGCAAAAACAAACAATGAAATGTCACACGGGACCGACTCCCAGTGAAAATGTTCCAAAGAGTTAAAAGGATAACCCTAATGTACGTTCCACATCATATTATATTCTGGTGGGGTTTTGAACCTTGTAAAAATCTTTGTGGGGACTCTGGACGCTAAACTCTAAACCAGCCTGCAGCTGCTTGCTGTCAACTCGTTGTTTGAAAGAGAGACATAGTCCAACTTGTGTCTTGGCTATAATTGTCTTTGTCGAAGTCTGAGATTGTTTCAAAATTTAGCTACAAGTGGTGTTCTCACCTCAAAAACCTAGAGGGATTTTCCAGATTGGATAAAAGAGTGATATGTGAGGGCTGCAAGGTGGCGAGAGTCGCTCTTTTAAAAAAAAAAGGTGAGGCTCTCTATTGAATGACATGCATGAAGTGTGAGGAGTACAATAGATAAGGCACACAGTGTAAAGAAATGCATTTCATCAGGAAGCCTGCATTTAGTATTTGCAGTATGGAAAGATTCAATTGATAACTTCTTTTTTCAACTTATTTAAATGTCTATCATGCCTCATTCTGTAATCTGTAATCCTATTCCTGTTTCTGAAATTGAGGAAAACTTTGTACCCTGAACTAAACAGTTTTAGTAAGAATGCTTGAATCTTATCCTTCAATTTAACGGAAAGCTTTTGATGCAAAATTTACATTTTCTTGTATACATTTTGATTCTCTATTAGGCATTGGTCATACATATTGCAGGCAATGGAGTTGGATTGTCTATCATTTGATTCTGTGCACAGATTCGGCGAAAGATGGGAGGCACGAAAGCTTGCCCTGAACGTGCTTATCAACAATGCTGGCATCTTTGCCATGAACGGTATGTTTTGGCTCTTGTCTCTCATTCTGAAGTGGCAACACTTTCAGTCGTGCTTTGGATCTCTCTTCACCACAAACCTGTAGATCCATATCTCAACAATATTTTCACATTAATTTAATCACATCAAACTACAATGTTGAATTAATGCCTATCAATCATAGGGTTGCAAACTCAATCATTCATCTCTACGATTTTTAGTGGCAAGATCTAGAAGGATAAGAATACGAGTCGAATCAATGATAACTGAATTGTGAGTTAAATGTTGAATTAGGACTGTGAAGATATTGAACCCTGAAGGATATGTAATGTCACCGGCCACTGGGATTTTGAGATGCATCAGATGACTGTTAGATGTGAGTTAATTTTCAAAGGAGTGATACATTCCTTATGTTGTTAAATTCACCTATTGATCTGGATGTAATAGAACTATATGGATGAAATTCCAGGACTGCCAATGTCAATAATTCAGCAAAAGTCACTTATGTCACCCAATATGTGACATGAAATACTGGTTTGTGCCTATTGCAAGTGCAGTGCCGAAGAAATATTCAAATGATGGCTGTGAAACACATATGCAAGTGAATCATCTGGCTCCAGCTCTTCTTACAGTGCTGCTCTTACCGTCTCTACTTCGCGGGGTGCCTTCTCGAATAATCATGGTGAACTCGATTGTAAGCTACAACTCCTTCTCATTCCATATGAATGTGCTTCACATCTTATCAAACAGAAAGACAATGTTTACTCTAGAAATTTTCAAGATGTAAAGAAAGTTGTTGATATCCTTCAAGGTGAAACCAAGGAGATGTAATTTGAAAGGAAGTGAAAGGGAGTTGCCATAGTTTTCATGTTCTCTGCATGTCTAAATCAAATGTCGTGAGCTCTGATCAGGACTACATTTTAGAGTATTGGGATCACTTTGAACTAGCTAATATACTTATCTACTTTGTGGGGATTCTCACCATTTTCTCACTTACCATAATCATTATAAACTATGGGATACATAGTCCCTCAACGTGTACATTGAACAAGTATGGATGAGTTTTCAGTATGATTCTCACAAAAGTGGCAGTATTTTGATTTTCAAATTGTGTTCAATCCAGTAATTGTAAGCAAACAAGGTTCCGTCCTTCTGGACATATTTAGTTCAATGATGTAAGTCTGTTTCATACCTGGAAACGCGAAATGTATACTTTTCATACACATTCACAGAGTGGCATTTGCTCTCCCTGTTTGTGACAGCTGCACTATCTTGGTGATCTTGACCCAACGGACCTGAACAAAAAAAAAAGCCGACGAAAATACCGCAGCATGTCTGCTTACTCGGACAGCAAACTTGCCCAGGTTAAAAGCCATGAGCCTTGCTCACTTGGATAAGTTAACATTTGATCAATACAATTTCGGTCATAGAATGTCATCTGTTAAAAAGCCAGCTTACTCTATTCACTCGTGTTAGTATATCTTCAACCACTGTGGCAGTTAAATGAAGCACTTATGAGACTCATCTGAGCGTCACCTGTGTGTCAAAATTGTTTCTTGTCAGAGTTTACTCTTTCAGGTGTAGGTGTTTTAAATTAGGTTGGTGTAGAGTGTAAGGGATGTGAAGTAAAAGAGATATCCAGACTCTAGAGGAGGGAAATGACCTGGATGAAGCTGATTTAAGTTATGTTGTTGAAACTGGATTTATGATATATTTGTCCAGGTCATGTTCTCCAACTTGCTCCAAAGACAGTTGCCAAGGACAGCTGATATTGATGTCATCTGTGTGCACCCTGGGGAGGTCAAAACGAATGTGGTATGTCTGCTGACACAGTTTCCAATCGGCACTGCTCACAGCTCAAATTGAAATGGTTAAAATAATGCACGTTGCTTATAATATTCCTGTTTGGGGACTCTCTATGACCACAAGGGAAAGTGCTTAACTTGCAAGTTGGATTGTTGTGGGCATCCCATTTGATAGAATTGCAAGTTTACTCTTATTTGCCCTTGGACTGGGAGGAGATCAAGAAAGTGCTGATTCCACACTGGAAACTAAAACACAACTCACCTGTATTTTGAATTGGTTGTGATGGGCAGGTGCGATCCTTGCCCAAGATTTGGCAGCTTGGTTTCAAAACGTGCGCATTTTTCTGTTACACCCCCCAAGAAGGTACAGCACCATCCTAAATTCTCTTCTTGGCAAAGTTGAAGATTTGTGAGATTCGTGTCAGTCTGCAAGAACGTTGCGTGGCTGCACCAACGAATGGGGACAACCGACTGCTGGTTACAGATGAACCGATTGAAGTTCAAGACTTGGGAAAATTACCCATCATTTATAGGAATCTATGGAATATACCTTAAATCAATCAAGAAATCCTGAAAGATCACAACATATAACTGGTTGGACTTGGAGACACTAGAATGTTGACTAGTTATGCCCAGAAATCTCCCCAGACACTGGGTTGCACTAATGATGCTGCCAAATCAGGATGCTGATGTACCTTTTGTTTCATGTATGATAGGTTCAAGGCCTCTGCTTTTCTGTGCGACAGATCCGGAAATCCAGGATAAAGCCAGAGCTGTGCAAGCTTACGAGTATCCTTCCGTCCTGTACATTGGGCCAGATCTCAAGCAGTGGCCGGTTGCCAAACAGGTGCGAGATATTGATACCGCACATCTCGTGTGGCAAGAAACACTCAGACTAATTGGGTTGCCGGAGGGGTGCATAGAAGCAGCCCTGACTGGCAAATTGGAAATCTACAAACGGATGGGGGCTTCTTGACATGATGAATTTGCTTCTAGCACAAAAAGGGCCCCTGAAAAACATTCTTCACGCGTGATCAATAATGAACCATTCACAAGACAACCTGAAGGCTTCAAAGATTGGAGTCACAGGTGTCTTACGGCAGTATAGAAAGCTGAAGCATTCAGGTCAATTGGATTCTTTTAGGGATTGGTTTTTGTACAAACATGTAACATGCTTGTACTTCTAGAATACGAGAGATATCTGGAAGTTTTGCCATGCCTAAGTTGGCAAGGAAATGCTAGGTTCCACCTCTGCGCTAGGGCATTTTTCTGATATATTTTGAAACTTATGAACAATGTCTATTTGAAAATGTGTACCCATCTGTAAAATATGGTTTATTCACAATTATACTATGGTTCACATGTGATTTGCCGTAAGTGCCACCAAATCTCTTCAAATGCATCAAGGCACTGAAGTTACAATCACCAAAGCACAACCGATGCCTACAGGTGCCACTAATTGAATCGAGGCGCCTATTCAAGTAGAGATATACAAGAAAGATACGAGAAAGAGACTGTCATATCAGTATTCCATATAACACCGTCCGTATGGATGGATCTACCTCAGATCACAATGAATGATACAGACTCCTGATATGAAGTTCCATTAATTACACTACTGAGAACGAATGATTGTATGTAACCTACTGATGCTACTGATAGGAAAATGCTCCTCATTCTAATAAGACCTGTCGCATCTTACAAACAAGCCTGAAGGTGGGATTGTCAATTGGTGTGCCTCCATCCTGCTCTGCAAGTTCGGGGAGTTTGCTGCGTGGGGTGGACACACAGACTTGGAAAGTTGATAGGACAAGGGGTGTGGACATAGAAAGTGCTGAGAGTACATTGCACAAGTACTCGATGTCTGCTGACAACTGTTGGGAACCTCGTTCACTTAATACTTGGATGCCCCTGATTTGGTCTATGTAAAGAGCAGTTGCTCCTTCAGCCACCTGTATCACAAAATGGTGAAAAAAGTTGGTTGTTTGCTAAAACAGGACTAGGTGACCAATAAATCTCCACAATAAACCCTAGGAATCCACAATAGAGTCATGGAACTCAACACGACTCAGTTGGGAGTTGGTCAAACCAAGAAAATTCTACATTGGTTCGAAGAGGTGCTAATGTAAGTTTGGCCCTCAATGCACCGAAATAGGTTGCTCTTCATCCAAACTCAAATACTAGCTCTGAGAAAGCACAAAGACTGGAAAGAAAATATAATTTTGTATGCAAACACCATCATGGGGGACCAAATCCTGCTGTAGAGTCCCATCTAATATCAAGCCTGATTCACTGCTGATTTACAGCTGCAAAGAACCAGAGTCTACAGTATGGAGCATCACCACTCAGTAGGCAGTGAATTAGATCTATATAACATCCCTAGGACATAATAGAAATAGAGATACAAAAAAGGTAGAGACAAGACCTTAAACATCCATTCGGTTGCAAAATACTGCGCTTCATCAGAACCCTCCACACCATCAGTAGGACCTCCATCACCAGCTACTGGTAACAACTGCTGGGGAAGAGTCAATAGATACTCTCCAATACTCATGACATAGGGCAACGGATAGGCACTGAAGCTCGGGAGCTCAAACAGGTTTTCTTCTTCCTCCTGATTCCAAACTGGTAACCGTGCCACATCCGTGAGCTTTGTCCGGACTTTGGACATGAGCACTTCATACACTAGTTCATTCACTGCCTCTGTGAAGGCCCCTACTCTCTGTGAAGTGTGTGGTAGTGCATGAAATCGTGGGTCCTTTGCCTGCATATGAAAAAGTAGGTCAGTTGCCACTGTCGTCTTAGTTAAATTCCAACCAGGACTGTAGATTCATATACCCCTTTATGTTCTCTGAGATCAAAAAGTAATTTGGGGTCTATCGGTGTTTTGACATTTGTGTGGACTTATAACAGGGTTACTACCTGTTTCTTAGAACAAAAATCACATTTCATCCATCTCAATTAATTTTGGCAATGTCTACCTGTTGCACTATACCATTGCCAGCAATCAGTGGTTTAGGCTCACTGACATGGGTTGGATAAGTAGAAGGATAAGTTTAGTTTTAAATTAACACTTCTTCATGTGTTGATAATCTGTTGTAGGATAGAGTGACAAAGAAGTAAACAATTGCACACCTGTAACAGAGGAGAAAGGAGAAGATGTCAATCAAAGCTATTGCCCTTTAGAGGACTCTTTTCCAAACTTGAATAAGATCAGAGGACTTTATCTAGAAAGGAAAGAGATGAAGGACCTGTTCAAGAAGGCTTGCCAATCGCTTTGTCTTATCAGGAGTTCCTATCAAACGCAAAATAGAAATGTCAAGTCCCAATGGCAAGCCACTTCCAACTTCACTTGAGTCCTCGTTCTCAAAGGCAGTAAATGGCAAAGCTCCTGCCTGACTGATTGTATCCAAGACATTGGAGAGCTCCAGGCGAGATCCCAACCGAGACAATGTTGCTCGCAGAGAGGCTTCAAAAACAGCTGATCGACTACTGAGGCCCTCTGCAACAGTGAGAAGCTGGAGAGCTCCTTGCACAATTGACCATTCTTCCTCTTCAGGAACGACATCCATAGGGAGACTACTTCCTGCTTCTTTCTTGACAGCACCATCCAATAGCCCCACATCCTTTTTGAGATTTGAAAGGTCACTTGACCCAATAAATTCCAGAAGACGGTCAACACCACAAATGGTTCGTAATGACTTAAGAATCTCTAGCAAGATAGCCAAGTAGTGTAGGACAACTTCATCAAGTGTCCGCAGTAGAACCTCAGCTTCGACACCACCAGTGAAGCTGATACAACGATCTACTGCAGCTTCCAGAGCGACAGTAATTTCTGGTATAGAAGCTTCCATTCTTCGAACTGTTTCACTCAGCTCTACCCCACGTTGACCTATACCACGTTGGACTGCTCCACGCAAATCTAGTGCTGCTATCTCTCCTAACAGTTGGCCTCGCTCGAGTTCTCCATACCTGGACAAAAGTGCCATGCACATGGATTCAAAATATTGAGTCATTCAGTCAACATCAATATCAGTATATGTATAGGATTATTTAATAGGATGATATACTGCTGCTGAAGACTAAGAACATGAGATAAACGCATCACCAAAACAACGCACAAACTAGCCAATTGACAATGATGCTTGTCAGTCAGAGGTCCTTCACTGGTCTAATTGGACTCCATGAAGGAGATGTAAGGTACTTGGGGTGCTCAGTGGGATCCACAACAACTTAGATTCGTAGTCATAGTCATTTAATCTCTTGATTGACTTTGAAGACAATATAAAACGAGGAAGTTACGTGTAATCATAATCAAGTGGAATTGATCTCCACTGACATGATTTACTGTGTCCCATGCATATGACTCACATAAACATACCTTTGTTTATAACCTTCAAAAGGTTGATAGATAGCTTGAAGTACCCTGGCCAATTCAGCAAGATCGACTGCTGAAAGTAAGTGCTGCACATTTCTAGCAAAAGAACTTGTCACGCTGTGTAGTCCAATAAGTAAACCCAGACATGAATTTCGTCCTCTCCCTTCACCTGTCTCGCCACCTGCTACATGAGCTTATACTAGTTCGGTAAAAATATTTCATTTTGGCTGGCTAAGGGTAAGCATTGCCAAGTAATATGTACGTTTAAATGAAAAACTAACAAAATAACAAAATGTCCATCAAGAGGCAAGAGTACGTCTCTGACAAAGGTAAATAAAATGACCTATCCTCTATGGATTGGGAAAAAAAAAACAGTACCCCCTACTGAAGCCCGAGAAATCGAGGCAGCCTCGTCAGTGGAGATGTCTATGCGGGTCACAAAGCTGGCAGATATTGCACCCATGGTCTCTATCAATAGCCTGGGTACCAGTAATTTGTAGTCTTCTGGAAATGCTACCATGCACCTGTTTCAAAAAGGTGGTGAAAACATATCAGCCCAAGAACTTGTACTAGTATTCCAGATGGTGCTATACTAGACACCTAAGAGTATCTTGGTATATATTCCTGAATGCAAATGTCTAGATTTCTCATGCCAGTTCCAGTGTGATCCTTTGATCATCCCCTTGACATAGACAAATCAGGATGAAATGCAAACCTATCTACATGTAGAAATGACCTCAGTTGTGACTTCCATCATTGAGTGCACATGAAGGGGAACAGTCACCAGAATTACAGAAACAGTTGTTCACTGGTGATATTAGGAGTAATGATTAAATGACATACCACTTAAGCTCTTGCTCTAGTACAAGAAGGACTTCATCATAGAAGTGTGGCAACCAGTCCGCAAATGAAGTAGTCAAGCCATTGACAGAGGTTGACATAGTTGCAGGTCTTCGATCACCACCTGCACTGTTATCTGTGGCTGCTGGCTTAGCTAGGGGAATGCCTACTCTTGCAGCCTCAAATTCTTCCCACAGGCGTTTCAAAGGCCTCATGCGCACACGGGTATAATGCTGCTCAAGGGAATTATACCGGCCAATAGTGATGAGGATGTCTCGAAGACCCTGTGTACTTTCCACCTGCAAGATAAAGCTACTACATAAGAACCTGAAGAACCTTAGGCCAGATTCAATAGGCACTCAGCATAAACCCGAACATAGGCAGCGTAAATGAGAATAGAGCTCCACAAAAGCATGTGTGTACAGACAGCAGGTATCATGTAATACTCTGGACCTCATTGAGTCAATACCAGATCCTACTGTGACAAAATCATAGAATGTCAGTGGTCCTTGATATATGCTCGAGCCAGCTGCATAATTCTACTTATCTCAAAACTTTTTCTTGTCTTCCAGCCAACATATGTTAGGCCACTAAAACCATTTACAATGAATTGAAATCGGTCTTCTTATTTCTTACTGCAATTTTTCTCATAGTGGGTAGAATAAGCCATAACTTTGCCCTTGCAAATGTTCTGAACAAGCATTTGAGAAGAACCAAACCTTCCGCTGGGTGAGGGCATCTGCAAGTCGCGGTTGTACCATGCCTTCCAATCGATCTTCTAATCCCTCCAATTGACGCTTCACATTAGCAAACTCAGGCACCTGTTAACAATATCAGGTTGCAACAAACCATTAGATTGTTTGGAATTAGGTACTGTGCAACATGCAGTGACACATGACCCTCATAAGAGCTCCATGACAAATCAAAGACATCCTTCATACAGACTTGGGAGGCTTTGTTAATTATCAATCTCAATGGATAAATCATGGTTTCCTGCATGAAAGTCTTCCCAGAAATGCTAGAAAGCAATGACATATAAATGACGAAAAGATTCACAGCCATTGTGATGATGTAGGGTGGTTTATGAAGCAAAAGTGTCCTGATATTTCTGTCCAATTTTACTCAGAACAACCCCCATCCTAGCAACTTGCAATGATGATGATGATGTGGATGAATGGTGTACAAATAGAGATTGTTAAGAGGTAAAGGGTAGAGAGATACTTCGCCAACCACTGCCAGGCAGCGGCGCATCTGAGCCAGAGTTTCGGCTACACGTGGTAGATCTCCACTTGCAAATACATCCTCTACACTAGCACTCAGCTTTGCCAACCCTGCCGCATCCTGCCCATTTCACATACACAAGTCATCAACTGACGCCGAAACAAAAAAACTGTGATATGCCACAAAGCTGGCACAGAAATCCTAAACCGCTGAACCTTAAAAAGGCTGCTAACCTTTAGTTTCTATAAGGTTTGTGCAAAACAGTGATGAAACACATGCACATGTTGGTCAACCATCTGCTTGTAATCTCTTCAGAACAAAAATTGACCACATGATTATGGACAACAACCTTGTGAGGAACCCTATTAAGTCATTTTTAATTCAGACATAACATCTCAGAGGGATCAAATAGCTGTGATACAATGACATTGTACTCCCTTCAGAAACATGCAACCCATACTAATCTGCATGACAACTGCTGGAAGCAGAAGATAATGTTGTAGAGCACATTAGTGCCTAAACAATTTGCACATGGTCCTACTTGTCTCTGGCAACCTCTCTGTAGGAGCTTTCATGTTCACAAGATGAACTCATGATAAGCCCGCATTCACACACATGGACTGATAAGTGAAGAAATGACGACTTGCTGTATTCATAAACAGGCAATCTACCAGCTGAGGTACATTGGTGGTAACTCCATGAGACAGAATCTAGCTGGAGGCCCTTTCCAATGAAAAGTGCAGAATGGTTTGTTGGCAGAAAATGCAGCAGACAATGAGGATTAATATTAACCTGTAAAGTCTCATGCGCAGCTTCCATCCGTTGCTTCACAGCATCAACACGTGCAAGAGCTGCCACCGATTCTGCGGAGGTTCCCTCTGCCTGCACAATATAGTTTCAATCTTGTCAATCTCTCTCGGGTGCAAGTTTCACAATCTTGTCGAGCAAATAAGACGTACAAGCTTCCCACAGGAGCATGCCTCTTAAACCTCAAACTTTCGTGCAGGAGGTATATGTTAAAAAGGAAGGCGAATTAAATCTACAAGTATAAGAGCTCAAGATGCACATATCAATCAATTTACATAGGAAACACAAAGATAGAAGCAGCTCTGTTCTTGGACGAAGCAACGGCACTGGCATGTGTCCTCCAACCGTAGGGAAGATGAGAGTAGGTGAAAATCTGTTTCAGTCTGATTAGCAAAGAGGACATACAAGAATTCTACAGGAGCATGCCTTTTAAACCTCAAAACTTTCGCGCAGGAAGTATATGTAAAATCGAAGGAGTAATAAACCTATAAGTATATAAAAGAGCTGAAGATGCAGATTTCAATTTATCTGCATAAGAAACACACAGGTAGAAGCAGCTCTGTTCTCGTACAAAGCAACGGCACTGGCATTGCATCCTCAAACGTCAAGGAAGAAGGGAGTGGGTGAAAACCTGTTTGAGTTTGTTCAGCACAGCAGAGACGGTGGATCGGAGCGAGACAGCATCATCGCGAACTCGCAATACATCACGGGAAGCTCTCGGCACTCGCAACAATGCCTGCGAGCTTTGCTCTTCAAGCGACGCTGCTATATTTTCTGCCATCAACTGCAGCTTCATCTCCAAATCCCCTAGGTACTTCTCCGCCGGATCATCGGGGTGCCGCGCTTTACACGCCGCATTCACCCAGGCCTTGGCGTTAAATCTTTCCTCCCCGAAGGAGGCCAGATCTACCATCATTGTCACCGCCGTTCCAATTCCACTTCAATCACCTTTCCTTCGTCTCCTCTGTTCCTCTGCTCCTCTGTTCCTTAAAAATTTAGCTTGGAGTTCATGCTCTTACTCCGCATCTGTCTCTTTATTCCTACCAAAACTTTCACAAACCTTAACCACAATGCCGGTCCGCACCTTAGTTGATCTGCCTTCCAGGTTTCTCTAAAACGATCTTCCTACTCTGCCTCTTACGTTGACTCTTCCAATAGACATTCTAAGCCTGTTTAGGTTTTTTGACCTCTCCTCAATCGTCTTCCTCTTTTCACCTTCCTTCACCTTGCACGTGAGTCTCCTCTGCTCTATTCTCTAATGTTGACCATCATGAGCTTGAACTCGCTCTTACTCCACTTGGAAGCTGTCGATTTCTACCAATTTTCTTACGAAGCTTAAAGTCCAATGTCACAGATCTGATTCCTCCAAGCTTCCTCTGCTCCTAGTCCTGTATTGCATTATTTCATGGTAGCATAGCATTTCCCGAGAGAGGAAGCATAGCGAGTGTTCCTCCGGATGCCTTTATTCGATCTCCTTCAGCTCTTCATCTCCATTGCTTTTTCTTTCTTTCTTTCTTTCTTTCTATCTATCAATCTATCTATCTATCTACTCATGTCTTCCTTTCGCTTGTAGAATTCATTGTTCCGAGAAGCTCGAAGATGTTTCTCCGATATTCTTCTCCTTCAGTCAAATACGCAACACCAAACTCACTGATAGTGCACTCGCTTAGATACCCTAAAACTACATTAAAAAACAAGGCCTCCCCAACACTATTTATGGTGAATACTGTGGCCATTTTATAGGGTGACTTACCCTTCCATTAAAATAGTGTGGAACTTTAAAATTGAGAGAAATTATGTCTTTGGGTCAGCTATCTCTTCACATAAATGTCCTACCCATGCCATTTCGATGGAAAATATGTAATTTCATAGAATACTAAAATTTATGGAAATTATGTTTTAAGGTTACCAATATTTAATATAAAAATTTGGGAAAATAAATGTTTTAAAGTATGTATCTGGGAGTAGGTTATTTATAGGGACTACTTCCGACATGAGGCAGTAGCACTTGTCCCATACCCTACTCGGTCAACGCACTCTGGGTTTACATATGAGCTCATGGCTATGATCAAGGTGACGTGTCCCTCATTCGCGCCAACCCCGAGGTTGCTGTGTGTGTGTGTGTGTGTGTGTGTGGAAATAGTTATTGCACATGCAGGACATGTGTGACTTGGATCCCACTTTATTGGAAGTCCCTCAAAGCACATTACGTTCCAATATAAATATTGTAACCTATAACATAGACCTTGGATGTTATTGTGGGTAGGAATGTAGTGTGCATCCAGAGTAATATTCCTAGTGTTTGTAGTGTTGGTTTTCTTGGTTGTAGTGTACCCCACATTATTTACTATATATAACACAATGTACTTACCCCATATCCCTATAAAGCTCAGGTCTTGATGGTCTTATATCTTTTTTTGGCAATGAAACAAAGTGTTCTATACGGGTACACTATATATGAGGTCTATTAGTAATTGATTGTAAGTTGTATGTTGCATGTCATGCTTGTATTGGGTGAAAACCTTTGAAGATTCATGCGTAGAAAATAAAAGTTAACTACTTTTTTTTTGAATTTGGATTGATGGTAAACATACACAAAGTCCTATATGGCATGAATAGGATAATGTTCGTGGTCTACTGAATTTTGAGTCAAGCCAACCTCCAAGAGGAGGTTTGACATAAAATTGGGAGACCATGTCACTTCTAAATCTCAAAACCCTTGATTCATTGTGAATCCAAGTCATTGGGAAGGGCTCAAGCGCACATTATGGTAAAAATGTAGCATTTGGTTGAGAGCTTGGTCACATACGTTTTGACATTACATTTGAAAACACATGACTGCAAGTAAAATTCGATTTTCAATTGTCCATGGTATGGCCTTCGGATATGTTTCAAGGGCCTCACATTCTTTGTCATATCCCTTGGTCATGCCCTTTATGTCTTTGGTTGACTTGATATCAAAATTAGGCACCCCATAGAATTTTTTTAGAAAGTATAAATAAATATAAATGCCACAAACATATTACACATGTAAAATAGTTCTACTTCCAATTGGACATGGATATTTGTGGGTGCATGTGAGGTTCAACCTCAAGGAGCTCGGATTTATGAAGAATGGGCTCAAACTTCCTTGAAATCTATATCATCGTGTCGGGGTTTGACTACATTTGGATTGTGATATTTTTTTTTTATTGAACATTGTATTTAGTGTCACTAATTCCTTTTTATCTTGCTCAATACTAATTCTAAAAGTGCCCATGTAGTGTCACCGACAATAGATGTACATATAACATAATCTCTCATTCCTTGAAAAAAACAACAACTTGGGTGTTATAGATTTACAATGTTGCAAATACTGTCACTTACTAAGTGAATTTTCATTCAATTTTAATCATTCATGACAATAGTTCATTACATAATGGTATGATGAAGATATACAAAAAGTGGATGAATTGAAAGTAGGTTGGGATGACGATACTTGTAAATTTATTCATAAGAAATGTTATGAGAAAAGCTACCACAGTGACGTAAAATATCATATGACACTAAATACGTTATTTAGTGTAGATGCCTGTTTTTTTGGGGAGGAAATAACTGTTAAAATATGTTTGATATTTGTGAGGGTTGTTTAAGTTTGAAAGAAATAATGTCTACATGCTCAAATTTACTTGGAAAATTTCTGGGTAGAACATAGTTTGTACTTGGAACACAAGTAGAATAGATCCCTTCATGTTTGATCCATGCCTTGAAAAAATCTTGGTCATGAGAAGTTGTATTGAAAAAGAACATGCCATATAACTATGGGTGTTGTCACAACCTTGCCAAATCTCTCTCTCTCTCTAAGAGGTGGTTTCTGAAAATAATCCAAATGACCATGAAACATGACCCATTTGATGCCATGTAGGAATCCATGTAAACTTTACATCCATATTGCATTCACTTACTCTGTTGGTCCCTCAAGTGTAGTGTGAAGGGAACTTGGACTAGCTCCTCCTTTTCCACCAATGAGAGTGCTTGAAGTGCAATGGTCATGGGACCTCAATCTCGTGTGTGAAGTGGCCCTTAATCAATGTCACCAATTCATTTGATCTTGCTTAATACTAATTATTAACTGCCCATGTAGTGTCACCAACACTAAATGTAAACCTAGCATTATTTGTCATTCCTCGTGCAAACAAATTTGAGCATTGTGGATTTATAATGTTGCGATTTGTTGTCACTTACTAAACGACTTTTTCACATTTCAAACATTCATGACAATAGTTCATCACATAAAAGCTAGGATGCAGAATACACCAAACTTTGTTTCAATAAAAACGAGTTGGGATGAGAGTGTTTGTGAAACGAATTCATAATATATGTCATTAGAAAAGTCACCACAATGACATTAAATACCATATAACACTAAATATAATATTTAGTGTACTAAAAACATGACTTTCATAGGCTCGTGTGTATTGGCTTCACCATGTGGGGGGAGCCCTAGGGTTGGTCTTTGAAATGGGCTCAAGTTTGGGAACCAACTAGAACATGCCACATATGGTCTTCGTAACTTGCTGGTCAAGTGGAGCCCCATTGCAAGTGACTATTGCTGGACAATGGTCTGTATGATGAGAAAAAAACTTGTTCTTGGTTGGAAAACCACCCAAAACTGCCCACATGTGCAAGATAATACTAGAGCATAGCACTCTTGTGTCTACACGCTTGTTCATCTCAAGGGGCTCCCTCTAAACTAATTTGGGGCATCTAATGATAAATTTTGAGTCAGTTATCCCACAAAAAAGGAAATAAAAACATTGTAGTAGAAATGTGTGCATTTTCACCTCGGGTAATAGTGGTAGGGGCTTGGCTCAAAGAGGTGGGCATCTAGCCTTGGCCCAATTTATGTTAAGGTACATGAGTCTAAAATAGTTATTGTTTCCAACTAGCCCACTTCTCCCAATATATGAAAAACATGCAAGTAGGTAGTATGAGATGGTTACCAATTCCAAATAAAGCTTGTACCCATTTCCCACCATTACAACATGCAACATCAGGGTGTTGCATGTGGGCCTAGAGCCAGGAACTTTAGGCATTTCAAGAGAATACAAACCCACTTATGTGGGGCGTACCTCCATAACTATATATGGGGCATGGCGCGTGGGGCCATGTGTACAAGCTATGCATGTCAAGATCGGGGCACTATGAATAGGAGAAATAGCATGACACATGATATCATCGATGTGTCAGAGCGGAGCATAGGACCCAACCTCACATAGAAAAGGGAGTTTAAACCCTGCCATCACAAGGAATGTTATGTCATATTTTTCCGGAGCTTATTTGAACATCTTATTCATTACTAAAGTGAACATTTTTCATGGTCACTAAATGGTCATATAGGTTGCCCCCCCCCCTATGGTTGTTATTTTATTTTGAGCACATATTCCAATCTCCTTTAAAAACATGTCTTTTTGGAGCCAGACCAAGCCATATAAGTGTCCTAATAAGAAAAGTAACCGAATAAGGGATGTCTACCTTAGTAGGCGTTTACCAATGTTGAGCCGGTATGTAAGTGAGTGCATGGGTGTGAATAATGAATATTGGTATGAAAGAACCTACCTGTGGGTATGAAAAGACAATAGCAGATAGCCAAATGAATTTCTAGTTATTGATTACAATTAATATTGTATTTAGTGTCATATGGTATTCTAAGTCACTATGGTAACCTTTTTGAGGACACTTCTCATGAATAAGTTCATAAATATTGTCATCCCAATTGATTTTTAGTTCATTTTGCATCAAGTACATTCCGCATCCTAATATTTATGTAATGAAATATTGTCATGGATGATTGAAATTTGGATGACAACTCACTTAGTAACTGATAGTAATTGGAACATTGTAAATCTACAATGCCTACATTTTTTTTTACAACAAATGACAAAGAATGTTAGGTTTACATTCAGTGTCGGTGATACTACACATACGGTTTACAATTAGTATTGAGAAAGACAAATAAAATTGGCGACACTAAAGACAACATTTAGTGTAGTCAACATACTCAATGTCAACCCTTGAGCTATGTACTTGCAATGAGACAGATTTAGGTAGGAGTCGGAATTTATTGCCTCTACTTTAAGGTATGTGGGTGCTATTGGGTTTGTTTATCATGTTCTATGGCTTCTACCAGTTAGATTTACACAACAAAAACTCATGTTGCATTAGCAAATCTATAATGAAACCTATGCAATAATCGAAATCAAACCTCCCCTGATTCAATTACGGTTGTCAGAAATGCATATTTGTTGATTTTTTAACTCCACACATACATCCTTCCAATTGTGTTCATTATTGAATGTAGAGTAGTTATTAATATTTGAAGACGTAGTCCAATATCTTCTAAATTTCTGTCTTTACGATGATCACTGAACCACATACCAATCAAATAAAGGGATCCCGTTTGGAAAATGAGCCACTTAAGGACACCAAAAATATGCATGTTACAATGAGATTGGCCTATGTGCTCAGAAGTTTTATTAATTGACGCAGTTGAGAGGGCCTATGTGATCACTTAAAGAAAAAGAGAATCTTGAATTTCACTCATAAGTTTTGCATCTCATCTCTGATCCAAAGACTTCAAATGACAATCTTCATGATTTGCAATTGCTAACTGAAGGAAATAATTCCTGAGCTGACCCACAGGCCAAAATGTCTGTGGACTTGGAAGTGCCCACACAACAGGGCTGCATACCTTAATGCTAGAGAAGATTTAGCATTCAGTAGTCAATTCTAATGATAACAATTAATATCCTAAGAAATATATATATCTTCTTACAAAAGATGCCAAACTCTTCCAAGACACCTTGCAAAAGGCTCCAGATGTGTTTCACCAGCTAGAGCCTTCAAGACCTAACATAAATATTAATCTGTATGGCTACCCAGGCCATCGTGTTCCAGTAAAGTGATGAGAAAACCTACACCCAAAATGATCTTCCATAACCAGCACCTTTCAGACCTCCACAAAAAGACAACTCGGAGTTATATAATACAGCTCTCAAGGCTACTGGAACTCAACTGGAAAATAGACAGAAGATTTGTTCTCATCCCAACCACCATCTGGTAATGATCAAATGACAATGTGTGAGCATAACAGGTTTCAAGCAAGAAAATCAATTTTCGGTGGTTGCATGCCCCCTCCCCTTCCACCGGGGCCGCTGTTGTATCCGTGCTGATGTGGCATCTTGATGTTTTGTTATTTCTGTGCTAACATGGCCCTCAACAGGGTCTTCAAGACTGATGGGCTCATTCATACGCGCTTTTATACGAAGTGGATGCGCCTCCGTGTTGAACACCCATTCGTTGAGTGGTATGACCGTCGACGGTGAAAAGAGAAGGTAAAGATACTTGAGCGTCTCAGCTAGGAAGAAAGTCTGCATCTTGTTGTCCTTCGCACCAGAATTGACCTGCACACATAATTTTTGTAGCATATGTATTTGTAAGGGGCACTTTACAGTAGAGCTTGAGAGCCCTTGGCAATTGAAATCTAAAATCTCTCATTGGTGGAGAATGCGGAGACTGTCTCGCAGACCTAAGCAACCAAGGAAGTTTGAATGGATGACTAACCTACATGGAGTCCTACATGGCATGCAATGAATAAATATTTCATGGTCTACAAGATTTTATGTCAAGCCGACTTCAAAGAGGTGGGTCAAACACAAAACTGCGAGACCATGACAATTCAAAATTTCACAATCATTGGCCCATGTAAATAGGGTGGTAATGAAATAGCATTATGTCTTTGTACTAAACTTGAACACCCGTGAACACACAAATTTCCATTCCAATTTCCATGGTACGTCCTTTGGATGAGTTTCAAGGGCCCTTGCAAGTTCATGTTAAAAACCCTTGGTCATGATGGAAAGTAGCCCGAAGGTTTGTTCAAATTGCACGTATAAACTATGTGCTTCTTGAGACATTATGTCCAACTCTCAACTTTTATTCTGTAAATGCATTATGCCCCTGACACTTAACAATCGCCATAATAACTGCTAAACAATGCCCAGCAATTTAACTGCAGTAATTATCAAATTTCATTGGGTGTTTAACATGTATGTCAACTACCTGCACAAGATCACCACAGCAGCTGTAAAGATTGAGAAATTGCTTACATCTCTTAAGCCAACATAGCCAGAGGGGATGCGGGATTGTGTCTCAAAGGCTTGGAAAATGTCCCAACCCCAGTCCCGATACTTTTGCTTTCCAGTCTTGCGCCACAAATACATGAAAGACTCGATGGTCTCGGGCCTCAATATGTTGTACGATGTCCCAACTTCCATGCCCTGCAGATCTCCCTCCACGTTAACATAATTTTTTATATTCAACAAGAATCAACTGTCTAATGTGTATTTTGTGTGCAGTTTTATCAAATCAAGAACACCAGCTCCATTGGGAAATCGTCAGGAATTTTTAGGCAGATCCTGAGATTAGAAATTAGATTTCCAGAGAACTTGCTGAGCTGCACTTACAATACCCCTATTAGCTTTCTGTCATGCACAGTAGACTCTAATTTTGTGATACTGTACGTCCACGTCTGAATGGGCAAGTCTCTGCCTAAAGTCAAATGACATGTCATCTTTTAGTCCCAACCAATTACATAATTACATGTGGCACACTTTTGGTTAAAAAGTAATCAATCTGGCCTGCGAATAGGGATAGTTTATCATATAATTTGATCCTGACAGGTGCCTTACAACAAAAGTAAGAGCCATTGGATCTCAATGCTGTCAGGCAGAATGGAATTCAAAGTGGGTTTTAGAGCACAAAGCGAGTAAGCTTACCCCAGGGAAGAAATTGTAGTTCTCCCCCGCCAACTTCGTTGGGGTTGACATGTACATGTTGTAACATGTCCTGGCAAGCTGCACACCAGAAAATCAAGTTCATCAAACCTAAGACGGATAAGTCATCTTGGCGATTTCTCATAGACACAAAACTGCATGTAATTTTAAACATCCTGCTGCAATGAACAAAATTTGGTATGGGACCAGTTGAACCTACACAATCATTTCAGCAGCTTTCAAACTACACTAAATAGTCCTATTAGTGTGAGCCACAGTAATTCTCTAAAACCCACACTAATTTTCAATCCACACCAAATCTCTAGTTTAAACTTAGTGTGGGCCACATTAATTGTTTATCTAGGAAATTGACGTGGGTGACTACTTCATTTTAAGCTACTTTTGAGCTTGAACTTATACTTAAGGTGTTGGTCGAAAATCTCCAGGAAGACTCGGGAGAACCCGGGGTCTTGGGGCCATATTAATTACTTCCTCATTGATGTTCCACCCACACTAATAGAACTATTTAGCATACTGATGCAGTACGATTCATGATTGCACAGAAGGGTAATTTTGGGACTAAAGACTCAAGTGTTTACCTCTTCAGCAAGATCAAGGTATTCCTTAGCTTTTTCAGGTGATGCTCCTTCAGTGCCAAGTGTCAGCATCCCTGGCGCAAAGCACGCCAACTCATCCATCTGCACCACCAAGACCTTATAAAGCTATAGCAGAAAGCAAGATATAGCAATGTCTTCTAAATTCAATTTTTGAGTTATTATCTCTTATGAAGTAAACAGACATGTGATTTTATACTCAGCTCATATTAAGTTGTGCATTCATCACCTTGTAAGGTATCATGCATTTATCCTTAAGGGTCTAATAGGCCCATTCTGGGCCTCAAGATGTCATAGAGGAGTTTGAGGATATTTATTGATTTTTTTTGCAAAAAGTGTCAAAAGTGACCATATCTAGACTTATCCCATTTATCATCTACATTTTTTCAATCAGAGCATAGACATATGTAAACTGAAGCATAAGGAGATCTGAGCTTGTATAAATGACCTAGATTCACATACACACAACATATAACTAATCACAGTTATCACATAGAACTTATTTACACTTCTCTTCTTCTTAAAGGTTGTGCTAAATATGGTTTCAATATCATAGACCAAATAAAAATATAATTGAATCTTACCTTGCTCTGTAAACTGCTCTGACCAGATCGTTCTGCAAGGTAAGTGTATGATGTCGGATTTGTTGTTTTCATCACCAGACCCTTCATGCCTTCCATTGATTGCTCCCACATTTCTCTGTACAAACAAGATATTAATTAGCTTACATTGCCCACCAAACATTGGTAGACATGGTAGAACAACACCCAGAAAGACCTGCTACATTATTTATTACTACTCCTTTCAGCTCACATATTTAGTGTCATTTCAGTCTATTGAGGTAAAAATCCACAAGAACTCCCACCTTAGGAATACCATAGATCTCACTCAAGAAAATTTTCATTGTTCTAAAACAGATAATTTTGCATAGTTATGAGCTTATGACCGGGAGATTGTGAAGAGCCTGTATAACATACCTGTAGTGCTTCACAACCTCTGTCTTGTTTCCTTGAATCCACACTTTTAAGAGATATTCGTAAAAACTGGCAGATATAAATCACAGGCAATCCATTAGCATCAAGAATTTGGTGCTCCACCCAGATATTAGAGAAGGCACAGTAAACTGTTTCCTTGCAGAATTCATTTCATATACCAAATTACCTGTCTCCCATCGCTCCAAACGAGACTTTGGCATAACCCGGCTGGCCTGAATCAGGGCTAATGTAAATGGGCAGAAGTCCATCACTGGGAAACACCTTCCGCAGCTGCTTGATGACCTTCTCCACCTGCATAGACAAAATGCTTGATAAATATTCTTGAACCAATGAGGTCCACTTATATCCTTATAAAACCCATACTCTTCTATGCAAGCATTGCATGCAGAAGAGAAAGTCACTGATGACTACATAAAACTAGAGGCTGAACGAGCCATGGAGTAGAAACCAGGCACACAGGCACCTCAAAAAGGAAAATGCCATAGTGATCCTAGTAACTGGTATGGAAGAAAAGGGTTTAGGAGGACACAAAATAATAATCTACCTTTTCCTTGTATTTTGGAATGCCTGTTCGCTGTGATAAGGCAATGAACTCCACCTGCTCGGTCCCTAAATCAGCAAGTACACTTGCGCCCTGACAGGCAGAAATATGAAAATTTATGAGCTTCTTACACAAGCGATCATCAGCATAGAGATGAACTTTATCATCACATTCAAACATCTGGAAAACATGTCGGCTAATCAAAAATTTCATCTTTTAAATAATGTATTGATGCCTCAGCAAGTTGGAGGGAGATATAGAGGGTGAGGAAAACAAACCACACTTTCAAACTCACAGATAATGCAAAGAGATAAACAATGAATGTAAACACATCCATGCGCACTAATATTTTCCAACTCTTTAGAGTAACCTCACAAACTTGAGAATCCTAGAACCAAAACACCAGCTGGAAAAGAGTAGATGGGTCTATTTAAATAGAACTCATTCCACGAAAAACATAGCAAATCCTTAAACTTTAAATGAGTTGCTCTAACGAAGATCTTAGAAATGTTAGTCAAAATGGACTGCAATCAAGACCTTAGCTCAACAATGTGAAATGTTGCCTTATTTTGATTACCTTTAAGGTGATGAAGCCAATCATTTGTACCACTACAATATGACTTGTGTTGAGATATGAGCATCTTGTTAGATCAAATTCACCACATGGTTAATCTAGGTACTTTGGGGGATTAAAAAAATTCAAAATAAAATAAAATCATACATACCCCAGTCCAACCCGGATTGCTGGCATGTCCAGTTGCCAAGTTGATAGTGGTGTAAGGGATGCCTGTAGGGGTTTCCCATGCAGGTAGTAATCGGTCTGCTATCTCCTGCGCCTTTTTCAAAAACATCGGCTCGCCAGTAAGGTCAAATGAACTCAGCAGCCCTCCCAACACTCTGAAGAAAACCAAAAAAAATTTAAGTGAGAATTGCAATATATCGCATCATAAACCTTAGAAAATCATGAACCTCGTAGGAATCTCAAATGCATTAGAGTGCACAGGATGATGGTCATTATTTGCTAAATTTTCAGCCAAAGACAAAAACTTGCCAAACTTATTATTGTGATTCCTCTAGGCAGTACAATTCTTGTCACTATCCATATACTAGAGTAATCTTTTAACTCAACATGACTTTCGGTCAGGAGGCAGTTGTTTTGCATACAATACCTTCCATGTTCCGTAAGTTTGCAGTGCATTCTTGGAGGTAGTGTGGAGGTTTGAACGCAGAACATTCTATATTGGTTCAATTAGGGTCAAACATATTTTGGCATGCCAAGAGGTATTCAAATGTGTTTGACCCTCAATAAACCAAAATGGGTTCCTCTTTATTCAAATTCAAACACCACCTCCAAGCATGGACGACAACTGGAAATAAATTATTCATATTGTGTATGCTAAACAACAAATCAAAATCATTGGGAACCAACTCCTGATGAAAATTCGCATTGAGTTCAAGGATAACACTACAAGGGCTAAATTCGAAGGACATCATTTGCTGTGGCTGGTAGGAATACCAGAAGTAAAATAAGTGCATGACAAAGTGCAGAGGGAAGGACATCCAACAGTAGTCTCAAACCATAACCAACTTTAAGCAAGAAATTTAAAATCGATGTAGCCATTCTGAGCAATTGCAAATTGAAGGTTACCTGATAGTAGTCTCAAACACACTTGCCTCATAATCCTTGTTGAAGTCCAGGTGCTCTGCAACCCAGCTACAAGCAAAACCATCACATAGTTGATGAGCTTACAACAAAGTCAGGCACAACTGAAGAGTTAGTGTAGCTTTTGCGAGTTAGTATTTTGACAGAGGTGCACTCAATATCATCAAATACACATACTGCTCAAGGAGTTAAGGCAAGACCACTCACTCTCGTGCTTTCTGAAATTCTTTCTTGAAACCCATAATGTACAGGGTGTCCAATGAGTCAATAATGGTTGCCCCCAGTCCTGCGAACTGGTTGGCTCCTGACTTTGATTGCGGCTATAACACAGAACAAAAGAATACACACCAAATTGTTAATATAGCACAAATAATGACATAGAAAGATACACACATAATTTGAACAACCCGTTTACCATGCTATCGTAGTCATCTTGTTGAAGTTCCATTCAAAAACTGTTGATTGGCCACATTAAGTTGACAACATGACCACCATAATACAATCAGCATATGTGCAAACTCATTGTCCCACCAGCATTCACACTGCACCAAAAAAAGGAGGAATTGTCAACTGTAATAACTACCTCAAGTTCATCATAGCCCCAGGCATACGTTTCATAGCAAGTCCAAGCATGGAGCATGGCACTTTTCACTTTCTCCCGCCTCTCAACTGTGACTGGATCCTCGTCATCAACTTGCATGGCTGCTTTATTTTTCTTCTTGTCAGGAAGGATACGATTGAAAAATGCGGTTGTTTCGCTCGCAAACTTGTCCTTGTAACCCAGTTTCCCTTTCCTGGCGTTGCGGCCCTTGTCCTCCTCCCGTACTTCCAAGTCTTTTGGTATCACCTCACCATTCTCCTTAAACACATTTGATAGCTTTTCAATCTGCATCAAAAAGAAACACTGAAGAAAACAACACTGAAAGAAAGACTCCCAAGTCAACAGTGCAGAGCAACTCCTAATTCTGGTCACTGGAGAAATGATTCTCACAATAATCAGTTCTCTGGATATTTTGGAGGGGCAAGACTGCATGCTCAGTCCACCCACAAAGCCCATATGTTTTCCAAATCCTCAATAAGAGAGGCAACACTCTAAACCCCTTCCCACCCCCACGAAAGTAGGACTTTAGAGGGCTGTCTCTCTCTCAGTAATCGGTGGGCAATGAATATTTATGGTATACATGGATTCTATGTGTAATGAGCATGCAGCATTGCCCCAAAATGCTTTAAAAATCAATTATTGAGAAAATCATTTCACAGTGACTGTAGAAGTTGCTCTTAGTTCCAACACTCTTGTTAACAAAGAATTCGACTGCCTTATTCAGAAGCATGACACCAGTAAGACATAATCGACTTGGAGGAAGAAGCACTTGGTTACTGGGAATTTGCTTCAGAACTATTAGGCATGGCTTACGTACCTTGTGCTGAAGTTTATTATTGTCTTTGGTGAGCTTTCCAACCTTATACTGCATTTTCCAACGAACAAGATTATCACCGAGCTAGTGGATAAATGGTTATAAACACATGATGATCTGGTGCAATTGTCAAATACCTCACAGCCATCACCACAAAAGGGAAACACAGTAACTTCTACGTAGATATTACACACTGAAACAACTTGCAAATGTAGCATCATCGATCTACGAACAAGTGAACAGAAAAAAGATGAGCTCTGAGCCTGAGATGGTGAGCCAAAGATGATGGTCCAACATGAGTTGCCATTCGGCGTGGGTGTAAACCACGGATTTCTTCCTGGTTTCATTCAATCCCATTATAGTGCTTTACTCCAAACATGCCAATAATCTCTGGAAATGTACCACCGAGTCACATGACTCTCTGTCTGCCGGCATTCTTCGTCACTCACTTTGAAAAACACAGTGAAAAAGAGCAACCATGCATTTTGTATGCTATTTTAAAGTTTTGGGGTACTGCAAAACATACCTCGTGGTGTAAGACAAGGTTATGGCGGTCCCATAGGAGGTATGTAGTGCACACGAAAAAGGCAAAGAGCACGAGGAGACGGCGGGGTCGTCGCAGATAATACGAAGGGTGCAAAATTCGGGGCAAAGTTGGTGACGCTCTCGGCCTTGCCATTTTGGAGGCTCAAATTTCACGCACTTCAAATTTCACCGATTCGGAAGATCCTAACAGCCATAGACTGAACGATGGGCGCCAAAATAATAACAACACAATGGGCGCCAAAATTTCCCAAACTTCTCTCCTGGCAACTGAAACTTAGGTTTCTTAAGATGCTCCACAAATCGATCCCACAAACCCAAAATCCTTCTTTTACCTTGAAAAATGAATGACCTAAATCACAAAATCGCATACCCTGATCTGCAGGTTTCAATGTGCCGATGATTCCCAAATTTCTTAAGGTTGGTTTTTTGAAAGCTATAAGTTAGTACCGACACACACAAAACAAACACCCCACGTTCAAGTTTCAATCACAGATCGACGACCCAAAACCCATGCCCACACCCCAACATCATCAAAACATCTATGCACAAACACCCATTAGTACAATCAGGGGTGTGCAAACATAATCGGAAATGTCTGTACTCTTCTCCCTGTGGTAATATGGTCAACTTTGGATGCAGTAAATTCAACCTACACGTACCTTATAGAGGTAAGTATAGTGTATGTGACGACTCTGTGATACCCTACTACTCTATTGGGATTTTTGCTAAGTAAAGTTAGCCCTTAGGTCCCTAAGCAATGACGTCAACCATGACCGAAGTGCGCCTCGAGGAGTCTGAGTCAGTTTCGATGTTGTTGTTGTCTCGAAAACACAGAAATTTTGTGGGTTAACCTTCTGAGTAACCTACTGACATGCGTTGAACTCCGAAAAGTGAGATATTTGTCGAAGATGGGGAAGCTCCCTTGCCTTGCCTGCTGAAGGACTTAGGGGATGATGGTTTGACAAATTTGCCTCCACTGCAATTCTGGCAACAGTTAAAGGGAAAATAAATATATTATAATAAGTCTCATGTCTGTAAATGATGTTATATTATGATAGTCTAGCAGTAGTACTACTGTAGTACTACAGTCACGGTGGTCTAAGTCTAATTTCCAAACTTCAATTATGACTACGGCCATAACACTAGAGTAATATTTTCTTTCTGGAATAGTTTGGCAGGCTGGAACCAGAGAATTAGTCCCTAATTAGTTTGATTGGCACACGATGCACCAATTTTCAATTACTTTGACTTTCAGAATTATTACTACTGTAAGTCACGCCAGGTACAATAAACGATAAACGTAAAAAGAGTAGTAAGGTAAGACTAAAAAGAGTTGGATTCTAATGTCGAAATTGTAGAGCTTATTATAGCTTACCAAAAATCCTAACGCCAAGGAATTTTAATGCAGAGCCACTATGAATGAGCATGTATTCCGGAGTTCGAAACGTTAGTTTGATGGTGATAAACTGAAAGCCACATTCTCATGAGTGATTTCCTGAACAAAAAGTTGGGTACAGGGTCTTGATGATTCTTGAACCACTTTAAACTTAACTTATGTCGCTCCTGTCAACAACCGTCACAACTTAGTTCAGACACCACCACTTGATTGCAAAATGCACCAATTTCTACCCAAAAAGCAAGGACTCTCAATTTGTAGGTATGTGACATTGCTTATGTGCTCATGTGCTTAGGGTTTTGGGTTTAAGCATTCATCGTTCGAGTCGAACTACTTCCATGATTTCAGCTTGTGGGAAGCAGTTTGCACTGCCAATTAGCTGCGGAGGCACTCGCCATGTGCAGCTGAGTGAGAATCGGAGGAGCTTCAACCGAAATTTGTTGTGCAAATTTGTTGACCTAACCCTCCATCTTCGCACTCGCAAACCAACGCAGATTAGACATTGTGCAAGCATGGAATCGACAGGCTCCAGCAATTGTGCGTAGTTTGTATCTCACCTTTATCTTTGAGTTGGAAATTCAGATAAATCTTTCTCAGGAATTTAATTTGGTTCTAAGTTCTTTATCAAATGTTTCGCAATCATGCATGATAAACGGTTGGTAGGTTGCCAAGTTCCGAATTTCCACATTGCTGCTGATTAATTTCCACACTAAAATTGAAATCTCCCGAATGATGGCGTTCGTTTTGACATCATCATCATCATACATAAATGTGTTGTGGTCTTGAAAATTAGGCACAGGGGTATCCCAGAGAATGGCATCGACAAATGCACACAGTATTCGAGAGCTGGAAGATGAAGCTGCCTTCGCCAGTATTGCCAGTTTTGAAGGAGAAATATCAATCTGCGGTTTTGGGTCACTTCTTTCAGGTCTCTTGCACTAGTGAGGATTTCCCACAAAAATTGTGTTTTCTAAGCAATTCTTCTTGATGTTTTGCCCTTGTGAGAATTACCCAAGAATGTGTGTTTTTGGGGCAACTCTTCCTGTTCTCTTATCTTCGACCAATGGCCGACCTTTCTTCCTTGATATGGAGTTGGTCTCATTTTCTATGGCACTTTTGCAACCAGGATGTGTACAAGCCTCCTTGAATGTGAGGTTGTCATCTGCTGTACCTTTGTGCTAATTCAGTGAAAGTCATCAGTGAAAAGGGAGAGAATAGAGTTTCCCTTTTAACTAAATGGGACTTTTCTTTGGGAGTTGCTCCCCAATGATTCTATTGGTTGTTTTGCAAACAATATCAATAATTTCTTTCCACTTGTGGTGCATGCTCGGAGGTAGTGTTTGAATTTGAATGAAGAGCAACCTAATTCAGATCATTGAGGGCCAAACTCATTTTAGCACCTCTTGGCATGCCAAAATGAGTCTGACAATGAACCAGTATAGGATATTCTTCAATAAACCTCCACATTACTACCTCCAAACATGCAGCCAAAACTTACCGAACTGGAATGTGTTGTATCCATAAACAATCATATCCTGACCAAAAGTCAGGGTAAAGTTAGAGGATAACTCTAATGTGGTCATTGAGTTTGATATAGCGTCGAAGAAGTCATTTGAAACACTCAGGTCAAGTAGCTAATAAGCAATTGTTGGATACATTGTTACTTCAAGGAGTAGAGTGTTTAATGTAGTCATTATGTAATTGCGATCATTGTAATGACCACATCATTAATTCGCAGATTATGTGGGAAGCTAAGGTCAACTAAAGTCTGGGGATTTACAAACTAAATGTAAGAAAATTTCTGATGCATAAACTGTTTTTCCCTAGTCTCAACTTCTTTTGTTTGTGGGTGAAGAGAAGAGTGCACTGTACACATTCCCAAACCTCCGCAATTTCAGAGTGGCTGTTCTGCGCGATTTCCAGCGTGTTTTTGCCCACGTGGCTCCCGTGTTCCTGGATCGAGGCATTGCAAATGTTAAAACCAAGGTTCTTCTTACAACCTTTTTCTTAGTTATGATTATTCCCCATCATTGTGTCAATCTGCATTTTAGGTATCCTTTCTACATGGAGTCTTTTCTTAAAGGAATTACAAACCATATGCATGGAAGAAGTCACCTTGGTCAAATGGCTATTGCCACAGTGTAAATTTTATTTTATTTATTTCATTCGAGTGTTTGGTTGCCTCCTTTTGATTGCTTTGGGATTGAGTATGTGACTCTAAAAGCTTTACCTATCTCTCTTTATTCTTAATTTGTGGTTAAGAATAAAGAGACACTGGTTACACATCGGTTACCTTTATCTGTGAGTGTTGTCTGAACCTCAATGCCTATACAGATAAATATCTCTACATGGAGTCTGTGCCATGGGATATGATTACCATGACAATGCTTAGGTTCATCAGAAAAGAAATCAATCAAACTACTCCTCATGTAACAAGGTCAAGCATATTTATTATGTGATGCAAACTATAACAAGGTCAAATCCTCTCTTAACACTTACAACAACAGTTGTGTGTTGAATACTTGTTATTTGGTTATAAATACTTGAACTTTTTTGGGTTTAAGATTTTATGAGCTCAATTTTGATCTCTTATTCTCTAACGGACGTTTTATTTGATCCCCTGGTGCAGGAGTTGTCAAGCCTGAGTGTGGAACCGTGTGAGGGGGAATCTATCCTTGTCACAGTTTTTGAAGTTTCTTTGAATGAGGTAAGTAAAACCTAGGCACAGATTCACAACAACAACAAAACTAAAGAGAACCATTCAATTCATGATTCTCAAATTCGGAAGCTGTAATGATTTTTTGCATCGAAGACTCAGTAATTGATGTGGTTGGGTGTGTGGTTGTTGCAGGTCCCAGCTTTTATTGCAAGAGAACATGAATTTCGCTTTCTTGCGGTGTGCACGCAATGCTCTATCACCTTTATCAATACTTTGCTAATATGACACAGGGTTAACCTTTTGAGAGCGACCTTCGCTTTAACTTAATCCTTTAAGGTTACCTTACTGTTATTTTTATCTGATTGATGTCAAAAGTGACTCCATCTAAAATGAAATAATCTTTCAATTATATTCTTCCAATTAGGCTGATACATGTATGAAAAGGAAATATTGGGAGATTCAGGCTTGTACAAATAACCCACATTTAAATACATACCTGCATGTGTTTTGTTTGCCACTGTTCTCTCTCTCTCTCTCTCTCTCTCTCTCTCTCTCTATATATATATATATATATATATATATATATAGTATTTTCACTTCCTCTTTGCAATAGGTTCTGTAAAATAGTTTCAATCCCATAATCCAATTGAAAATTGACTTCAATACTTGTTTGGGGCTTGTACAAACTGTCACGTAGCTCAAAACCTTTAAGGGTGAATTTAAAGCCAAGGAAGACTCCATATTGGAAGAATCACGAAGCCAGAAAACCACATATTTTTAGATCATCTCAGTGTAATTCACATGAACTAACAAGATTCAAGGTATCATCATCTTGACAACTTGTCTTAAGAGCCCAGGAATTGGAATTAGAGAAACATTTCTCTAATATTGAACTTTTGCTCATGTTTACTTGTCTGCAACTCTGGTGTTTGCTTTGACTGCCACAGGTCACCCCAGAAGGGAAAGATGGCCATCCATTCCCTCAGCAAGCAGTGAGTCTTTCAACCCTAGAAGCATGGATACATATTTCTTCAGGTGGTGACCTACTGATACTTTTGGAGGTTCCAACAAGACTATGCAAAATGCAAGTTGATGTGGCAAGAATAATAGTTTGTTGTTGATGTGTGACAAAATCAGGTGGTGTGCGCAAGATACAGTGATGAAGAATATCGCCGCATACGATGTCAAGGTAACAAATGCAACTTAAACTAATCAAATTTGTGCGTCTTTCTACCCATTCATCACAAACTTAGAGAGGCAAAACTCTTATAGAAAACAAATAAACTTTTGACATAGCAGCATAAATTTCAATTCATGTCATGATCATGTCATGATCATTACATTATTTTTATCTATTATGTGCCACATTATACTACTACAAAGCAAAACAGTACACATATTAGTACATACATTATTAGATAGATACATTAGACACCACTAGGTATATTTAAACATAATAATTACTTTATATGCCACCCTTTGGAATTTTGCAACGTTCACCTTCCTCGTGTCCTGTGGTGATCCTCTGTTTTTTGCATCCCCTTGAATTCATCTAATTTGACAATGGTATTGCCAGGGAGTGATGAGGAGTATCATCGGCAGTACGGGAGACACAATATTGAGCAGATATGGCGAGACGATATATATCCATGCCGTGTCTACCTCCGCCACTGGTACATACATCCATTCATACTCTCTACCATCTCCACTTTAAAATGTGCACAATAGCGTTACCTTAGGGTGCTGTCTAATTCGACACAAAATAGTTCTTTTTTAGAAGAGAGTTTCCACGTGGCATTTTCACATTGGTCACAACCTTGAATCCCCTTCGACACTCAAATTGTTGAATTAGACATCACTCTACGGTATCCTTCAACTCAGTGGGACATTTTCATCAGGAGTTGGTCCCCTATGATATGTTATTGGTTGTTTTGCTTCACAATCAATGATTTATTTCTGCTTGTGGTGCATTCTCTGAGGTAGTGCTTGAATTCGGATGAAGAGCAACCTATTTCATGAGGGTCGTTGAGGGCCAAACTTCTTTCAGCACCTCTTGATTGCATGCCAAAAATGAATTGATGTAGATTGTTCTTCGTTTAAATCTCCACAGCACCTCCAAGCATACACCAAAAACTTATTGAACATGGGAAGTGTTGTATATGCAAAACAAGCAACTCCTGACCAAAAGTCATGTTGAACTGGAGGATAACCCTAATGGTTGTTTGTGCAGTGTGTTAGCAGCCAAGAAGCTAGGCTTGGATGAATACAATAGCTTCTTGGACCACACATACTTAGGGGATCGCACGACAACAATTCGACAACATCTTGAATCAGGACTAGGTGTGGGTGTGATGGAGGAGCTCCCTCCCATAGCCTTGCAGGAGAGATATGGAGGTTGAGTTGGTTTGTCGAGATTGACGTTTCTTGTTATACTAAAAGGTTGATGCCAAATTGTACTAAAAGATGCCATTTTTGCTCCTACAACATAGTTAATAAATGAAGCACAGCATTTCTATAGAATGCCCCATTTACAAGTCCACTAGAGGTTTGTTTGCTCTTTCATATTGTAGCGCAAGGTGACCTCAAGTCTTTCTACCAACTTACCAGTCTCTCAGATACATTGGGTTATTTTCCAGTGCACTTTGTCACTCCATCTATGAATTAGCATCTATGACTCCACCTTGATACCTATACTTCTAGTTCCATTGGCCTTTCGGCTACTTGGACTTCAAATAATTTCATTCATTTTATACTATCATATGGACAATGACCACATTGTATAACAATTTCAGCCCGTTTAGGGTCGCTCTTCTTAATCGAATACCCATATTAGAGTGGTATATGGTTATGTTTGTGGTTATGGACATACTCCAAAAAGATGTGTCACAATGAGATTTTGATTGCTCAAAATTAGATACCATTCTAGGTTCAACAATTAACACAATTGGGAAAGAATATGTGATCACTTGAGTAGAAAGGGAAGCTTTCATCTGCATACACCACCTCCTAGAAGTTCTGCACCTCAATTGCTAACTGCATAAGAAGGTGCCCAATCCAATGCAACATCCAAATTGTCTGTAACCCACATGCCTTCAGGTTTTAAAATTCAAGTATCCTCAATTGCAACAAACCTCTTCAAACGTAAAGTGTTGCATGCATGCACCATTTAGCCAGTATCAATCAAACAGAATGATTCATGATATTGAATAGGTAAAAGAAATCATTTAACTAGAAAACCTGAACATTTAGACATCCTGACATCAAGGATTTCAAAATAGAACATTCACACAAGAAACTTCTGCATGTTTGTTTGCGTGGGAGATGTAGGTTGATTGTCATTGTAAGGCAAGATCTCATTATATGGTTGAGACAAAAGTGGATTATTCACTTCAACCTCAATTTATATGAACATGATCTGGCCACTGCTCTTACAAGTAGAAATGATTGCCAATGAAGGCCATTATACAAAAGGGGATTACCCCTCCTCCAATTTCATAGTTCACCTCAACTTCCTAATCAATTTTGAATACAGGGGAAATAAACCTGCTAACAATTTCATTTAGGTCTGCCCTAATCTCTGCATTCCAGCAAGTGGAGAAAATTGGTTCTGATAGCATCAGATAAGTATACAAAGGTTGAAGCCATCCTGAAAAATGGCTGAAAAGCTGGAATGCCAAGTATACATCATCATGCTATTATACTCAGCATATCGAGTGTTCTACTGACTGACTATTCGGTGTTTCGGTATTGAGAGCTTCATGCACGTAGAAGAACATGTAAGCTTCCCTCACATTGTTGAACACTGAATCTGGTGACACCTGCAAAATATACATGTACATGTCAACAAATTTGGACCTTGTTTGTCAAAAGAAACCACATGAAGGGGCCTATACTGAAGAGCAAATATGCAACAGGAAGAAGCAGATCAGTACTTTGTTGAAGGCATACATCAAACCCCATTTCACTCATAAAAAGACATGTCACGGTATTCTTTGTGTTATAAGAAGCTCACATCCATGACATGCGAGTCATCACACCTAAGCCACCTCTCATCCTTGGCATCAAGAATGTCTGTTGTAAAGTGTCCACCTGACGCATGGTGTCCCAAATGGTTTACCACACCATAAAGTCTGTAGCGGGTACTGATATTCTTGTCTGTCAAATCGCTTGAAGACGGATCTTGTGATTCAAGTTCAAAACTTGAAGCCAACCCTTGCCTCGAATCCATATCAGTGGCCGTCATACGTCCTGGAACCACTTGGTCTTGAGCACCACTTGTTGATGCCCCTGACTCCACTCTGTCAGAAGATTCTGGTTCTAGAGTGGTGGTAGGGCTCCAAAACTTCTTTTTGTCCAGCGCACACCATGGTCCTGAAGAAACAATGTGTAATATAAAATATGAGAATAACAATCTAGACTTGGTATTACATTTGCAAATCAACACATGTGGACTATCTGCACATCATCTCCTTGCCTACTGGAGAATCCTACTTTAGAGTTGCAAAGACCATGTTGTCTTTACAGATGCCAACAGTGAATTAAACCAAATTCCCCAAAATATGTGTCAGTACTAGGACAAGAAGAAAGACAAGACCAGAGGTTAGGAGAAGCAGGGTGGACAAGCAAGTGAAGTGGCAAGTACCAATATCGAGATGGGGAGTAAATTTCACAGGTGCAGGAATTTTGGTGCACGGAACATCATGATCCATGTGTAACCGCTTGAGCTGAAGCACCAGAATGTGGGGCAGCTTAAGAATAGTAGCTTGTGCCTTGGCATCATTACCTCCACAATTCTCACATTTCCGGGACATGGTTGTCTCCTGCAATTTAAGGTGTGATTATTAGGAAAGAATGACAATCACAGAAAATATGGATTTGATCTTCCCTATACAGAGTAGAAGCAGAGAGTTCTGTAATACAATCCACCCATTTGATTGCCTCAGTGCCGCTTATGATATTACAAGCAATCTTATACCAGAATCAGTCACACTTCATCAGAATGGATACCTGAAAATATAAATTGAGGAGGGATTCCAGGCTGCAGTTCTTTGACCGCTCTATCCTGCAAGATATAACCACACCAACAGACTCAACACCAAGCTGACACTGGATAATGGCCCAGGTGATAATAACTTGGATGTGCTAACTGGACCCGATACTAAGCTCTATTGTTACCAACTCATCCCTCACTTGTTCTGAAGAACTCTCCAAAACCAGGAGAACCAGAAAATTTGCCTTGAGGCAGATAAATATACAGCATCAGAATGCACATGCAATTTGTTGAGATTTACTGAAAAGAGCAACTACCTCTCATCCTCAGGTAAAGCCAGGGAGAAGTCACGATATGTTTCCTCCACAGATGAAACATTCCCACACTCAGAGCAGGTCAGACTGTTTCTGACAGAACAGCTGCACAATCCAATCAAAGATCCAACTTAGGCAACGACTAGGTACACAATTCATGTCTCAATAGAAACTCATTTTTCAAAGGGAGTATTGAGGCCACCTTGGGGCCACCCTGACATAAAACACACACACATCCAATTCACAGCAACTAGTCCATTTGTTGAAGGAGACACCAACCTGAAATTTAGTGTGGTTGGACACACAGTTTCTAGTTTTGGCTGGTCAGCTTGATTGCTAAATTGCCTTCTTAGTAAAGCTGATACATCTTCTTGTACTTGATCAATCAAGCTGCAGAAAAATTCATGTGCATCCTGCATACACATACAATTTTAGGGTTATTCTTCAGACATGTAAGTTGCATCAACAAGCTTCAATTTGGTAGTAAAATGGATACATAGGCTCTCTTTCATATACAGGCTGGACCTTCCTTAGCATTACACCATATCATTAAAATCTGAAGATCAAAATTGTATGATGCACATATGGAAGGAGGAGATTATAACACCTGCTGAATGCATCCCAAGAAACTTGACTGCTGCTTTGCAAATGCCCATTTCAGAACACTGGGATTCACAGTTTCATATCTGCCTGCTCGCTTCAAGTCTCGGAAAACATGAAGCAAGGCTACATACACAGTTTCAGTGGTCAGAGTTGACAATGACCCCAGGTCCTGCAAACAGAAAAGCACAAGATCCAATCAGAGGTGCATCTGAGCTGGATAATACTTTTCACATTCTCCTCAGTATACAAAGGCATCACCCAAAGTGGAAAACCATGTGGATTGATTCCTGAATAAGATCCAGAAGTAGGTCACAACAAAAACATGATAATATGACTTGACAAGTTGACTACACATTGACATGACATAAGCAACAATTCACAGTATTATGAGCTCCTGTGCACACTGAAAAAAAACACTACCTTGGACAGTTCTGCCTCCTGCTTCACAAAATCATCAGAGAGACGCTCCATTGCCAAAACAAAGCTGGGCAAGCTGTAAAGAATCTGGATGACAACATTCATGTAGCAGGTATTGCCCAGATTCATAAGCCTGTAATACCCAACAACAGAAAACATTGTTAGTCTTTTTAATTATACATGATGCAAAATATGCATTCAGTGAGGATTGTATTAAGTGCTCCATATCACAGATAGTTTCCAAACGGTTGCATAGCAAACACATACATTAGCGAACTAAATGTTGAGCTGAAGGACACTCACCCATGCAGCCTCTCTGGGCTCTTTGAAATGAAAGTCAAGGGTTGTACTTCAGGTTCCAGCTCCTGACATTCTGTCTCTATAGTTTTCTCTAAAGGATCCGAGTCCATGAAAAGTAAATCTGTAGGCGTTGTAACCTCAAAGTTTGTCATCACTGAAGACATCAAGCCACAAGAGTCTCTGCAACCAATTGCACAAAATAACTCAGTGAATCTTCATCCAAGCAAAAGCTTCAAAATGACATAGAACTCATCCTAGCTATTCAGGAGGATGTCAACATCTATATGCTAATTGGTATATCATTGGGAAACCTCAACAAGTGGACTGAGGTGAACAAATGAACTCGAGTGGGGAGTGGATAAGAGTGAACAATTTAATATGCCATAGGTCCCCCAGCAGCCTAGGCCATGAGCAAAAATCTACAACTACATTGACACACATGAACACACCTAATTTGCAGAAAGGTACCCAGACACATTGTCCCCTATCGACACTGTAACTATAAAAACATAACTGTGGTGAAATGGACAGGTGAACCATAGCAGAAAATTTCATGGTCTTTTCAAAGTTCAAAGCACCTCTCAGTCATGCACGACTGCAAGAGCAAATGTGAGAAGAAACCCAAATAACTGACTAGGTATCCTGCTTATCTTGTGAGCATTGCTTAATGTACCTGTGATGACAAACTTCATTTTTGGTTGGCGAGGGTGTCATCAGTTGCCTCTTTGCAGCAGGCTTAGTAATGTCAGCCTGTGATGGCATCCTCAAAGTGCGTCGAAAAGACTCTGGAGAAAAGACTTCTGCAGTAACATTGGGACTGGTGGGTTCCACAGCAGGTGGACTTCCTTCAGTCTTTTGCCTCTTTGTGTAGACACGTACTCCATCCTTCTTCAAACTTTTGACTGGGCTGCTCGTAAAATCAGGATAATTCTTTTCTAATTGCGCAGGAGCATTCAAAACCGAGAGAGGCACTCTAGACTCAGCCTGATCTGAAGGTCTTTTCTTGATGTCAACATTTCCCATTCCATCTGAAGGGCTGCGCTTGGCTCCCTGATCAGCACTTGTTTTTGTTGATGGTGGTGTTTTCTTTCCAGATTGAGGGGTCTTTGAGGCAGCTTAGGAGGGACATTGCACATTATAGACAGGATTAGAACACATACGGATGCCAAAACTGAGGAAGTGCATTAGAAAACAAGCCTCAATTTGAGTAAACTCCAAAATATCATAAACCCAACACACCATTCGAACCGCTTCAACGGTAAAATAGAAATAGAAAAACAGACAAGCAACAATTCGACTAAACTCCAAATCACCGTAAACCCCAATACATCATGTCAACCTCTTCAATGGTAAAATAGACATAGAAATAGAAATGTCAGAATTGCAACGTGTAGCCCAAGAACAACAAAGACGACATACACTCAGCTAGCATTGGCAAAAAGACATTTGTGAAAACTGCTCACATGGAGGAGTCTTCTTCTCGGTCTTCTTCTCGGCTTGTTTCTTGTGTAGAGCAGCCAAAACTATTTGACGACCTCGTCCTGCGAGATTCAGATGTTTAGACCCAAACGGTAACTTCAGTCCGTTAAGGTAGTACAATTACTATCCAGAACTAAATAAAATGCAGGCCCAAGATCAAACATAGGAAGGCCTATCTTCGCTTAAAATACATGGATGAAAGAGGTTCAGTGGCCGCTTGAAGGACATAAACGTATTACTTAGAACACCCACAGAAATATCACCTGAGGTGTTCCTTGTGTGGTTAAGAACCTCCTGGATAGATCTTTCAATCTTTGGACATGATTTCTTCGGCGTTACCTCCCTCTCTCCCACCACTGCGAGTCAAAGGCGGCATCACACAACAACAATCTTAAGTAATCGATAAACAGGAGACATTTTTTCAACAAAGTCGGTGAAAATGTTGCACTCAGCTGAGTTATGTGCAGAGGCAACAAATAACCGTACCTGTGTTAGGATCCTGATTCTGCCTTCCAGAGGCTAAAGTTCGCCTCTGCTGCATGTTGATCACGTCGGCACTCATCTTTCCTCTTTAGCTCAACTCAAATTCTGTCAGAATGTTGCTTGGTGGAAGCAGCACCAGGAGACCGTTAGCCCTTGGACCGCCGAGCCTCTCTACTAGTTGCAAGCCATATAAGATATCTTGCAAGAATAAAATATATTAAAAATCACTTGCGTCCGACTTCAAGCGCCTCGCATTCCTCTCTTGTTAAGCAAGTGCGCACCGGGGCAAACTCCAGAGGCTATTGCAACATGTGCAAATTTGACAACACCGTTGGAGCCTCAATAGTCTCACAATTACTGTACTGTACTGTACAGTCTCTCCTCTGTCTCTATAAAACAGACTCGACAGCTCCTACACCGCGACACAATCCTCTCTATAAAAATCTGAGTAACTAAATTCTTCACTACGGGAGAGGCTACTCCAACATGTGCAAAATTCTCGCTCTCGCTCTCTCCAGATCCTTCCACCCAAGCTGTACGAAAAACAGAGTGATCAAAAGAGCTCGTGGACTGGATCGTTCTCGCTAGGCAGCCCGCCAAAATGAATGTTGAAAGATTCTTGAGCAGCGGAACAAGTTCGAGAACACTACAGCTGCATCCAATGAAGCAATCCGCAACACAAAACTGCAAAGTGATCAACAGAGCTCGTTAGACTAGATCGTTCTCCCTCGACACATAACTGAAACGAACGAGGAAAGACTCTTTAGCAACGGGAGGAGTTTCACAACACTACGGCTGCATCCAGAGAAGCAATCTGCAAGACAATACTGACCACGACGCCGCCACAAATGCAGCAGTGCGAAACCCCAGCGCTCTGCTTGTCCCCCTGTTCTAAGTTAGTAGGCCCGCCAGAGCGACGCAGGGGTTCCCGCGCCCGGCAGCCGGTGATCGGACAGCCACGTGGCGATTCTCGAGAAGGTTTGGTGTGCCAGCTAGGTTGTTCGGTGGTCCATGTGGGATGAAAACCGGTTGTGGCCAGTGGGGAGGGAGGGGGAGCCGGTGTCAGGTTTAAAGACCGTTCCCGCCACTGCGTGGCGGAGGTCCTAGGGCATTGCCGTTCGCATTCATTGCGCTCTCTCTCTCTCTCGTTGGTGGTGGGCCCACGGTCGAGTTTTGGCGCCAATTGGAATAATGAATGTCCACGGTCTTCGATGACCGTGGAAACCGATAATGGGGAAGGCATATTCGGGGTGCAGTAATCAACTTCACCTCGTTGTCAACTTGTGATTGGTCAAGGGGGCCCTAAAACGGACACTTCAACAAGAATATGAAATAACACGCAATTAGTATGAGATGATTACACTAAATAGTGTGTTTAGTGTCACCAATTCTATTTGTCTTGCTCAATACCAATCGTAAAATGTGTCACCATCACAAAATGTAACTAACTTTATTTGTCATTCTTTTTTAGGAAAAAATTGGGTACTTTAGAAATGGAATGTTGTAATTATTGTCACTTACTAAGTGGTTTTCCATCCAATTTTCAATCATCCACGACGTTACATCATTAAGTAAATATTAGGATGTAATTATACCAATTTCATTTCAATAATTGGCAATTGGATGAACTAAAAGTAAGTTGAGGTGGTGTTACTTGTAAACTTACTTGTAAGAAGTGTCATTATAAAAGTCATCGTAATGAACGAAAATGTCACACTACGATATTTAGTGTGATAAACCCAATCCAGGAATTGGATGTGTTCCTTACATTATTTTCATAGCTCATGTGAATACTTTATTCTTTATCGATGTGATGATATACTTAAAGCATGGGCTCGCACCTCATGACATTACTCAAGGTCCCTCAACTGTTATGTGAGCCCAACATATCACTATGTAAGATTAGGGCAACAAAGAGCGAGGATGCTGAAATTTGCAACCAACCAAACTGAAAGATGAGTCTCCTTGTAGTGTATTGCTCAAAAATAGAAAAGGAACAAAAATTTAATGTGAATAATGTTATCCTCACAAAGTTGCTTTATTACTTCTCCAAGCAACTCTCTTCATATTGTATTTTGTGTCAGTGTGGTGACTTTTCTAATGACACCTTCTTGTGAATATGTTTACAACTAATGTCATCCCAACTCACTTTTTGTTCAACTAAGAGTCAATTATTAAAACAAAGTTTGGTGTATTTTGCATCCTTACATTTATGTAGTGAAATGTTGTCATGGATGAGTGAATCTTGGATGAAAAAATCACTTAGTTAAGTGACATTAATAGCAACATTGCAAATCTATGATGTTCACTTTTTTTACAAGGAATGACATATAATTTTATGTTTACATTTTGTGTTGGTGAAACTATATGGGTGGTTTATAATTAGCATTGAGCAAGACACATAGAATCAGTGACACCACATGCAATATTTAGTGCATTGTGGTTGTGATTTTTCTAAGTTCCTAATATTTGTACATAATTCAAGTAGACCTCAATATTTGTGTGCTTGTATGATCTAAATAGTATTTAAATAATGCATATGACGACACTACACATGGTGAATGTACCTTTGGAAAGGTTTACATATGTTAGTGACAAGTTGTTATTTATCATGGATAGGGGAATGCCCATATTGGAGTGCAATGTAGAATTTAAGGCCAATGCCCAAAACCACTATGGGTAAAGACTTATCCAAAGAGCATAGAATTTGTGGTTTTATTGCCATGTTGACTATGTTCATATTAAAGGTGAGTGAGTAGGATGGCATAATATATCCACCACCTTCTCTACACGATTTGATGCAAGAGAGAGATTGTTCAAAAAGAAACATATATAATGTATGATTAGTAAACGTGATATTTATAAGTTTTATAACTTCATACTAACCTTCCACAAATAGTGCACATGACATAAAATATCATAGACCATATCATAGGATCCAATTTGAGTGACTTGAGCATAACCTTACATGGAACTGTTTTTGTTAGTGTGACTATTAACCTTTAAAGGACCATGTGCATAGCAAAGTTAAATTCAAAACAATTTTTAGGTGTGCAATCGGAGATGCAAAAGTCGGTATTAGTTTATATATAAAAAATCAAAGCGTCCTCACAAATTGAGTGTAGTAGTGATTAGAGCATAGAATATAAGGATATAGGAAACAAGAATTGCCCGAGAACCCTTACCATATGGAAATATATACACTATCTACACAAATACGCACACAAGGTTATCTTCGTGAATAGGTTGTGTGTTTACCCATACAAATTAACTTGGATCAAAATCAAATCACAAAACCTATAACTTTGTGTTATTTATTTGTATACACATAACATTATTCAAATCCATAAAAATGTTATGTGGGATTAACAATATTCCACAAAAATATCCTTGAATATTTCCCACAATCCATGGAATACTGTCAAGTCCCACAAAACACTATCATGGATCTAAATAATGTTATGCATACCATTACACCACAACTTATGAAAGTTATGTGAGCCCGAGAGCATTATGGGTCGACCCACAAATATGTAGGCTAGATTGTACTATAGACAAGTTGACACTTGGATGTTGAGGAATGAACATTTGCCACAATACTTCGAGGCTCTAAGGCTCTAGTGGAGTTTATTTTTGGTAATTGAACTCATATTAGCTGCCATGTAATGTTCATGTAGCAATCACAAATTTCCTTTAAAAAAAATATTATATGTTTTTTATGGTGGGAGTACATATTAAAAATAGTGTGGAATGTCGATAACTTAGTAGCGTGAGGCAACCTAATTGCACACACTGTATCATGTGTATAGGTAATCTCCTGAGCTTGTTGCCTTGGTAACGCTCCTCTAAATCTACGAATTCACCTGATTTTCCGTGCCCTCCAGATCTCCATGGATTGTACAGCTTGCATCCCAAACCAGCAAGGACGAAATCAAGCCATAAACGAAGATAAAAGCTCACGTAAATAGCACTTCACGTAGATCTATGAAGTCCTAGTGGTAGATACACACGAAGGTCGTTGGTCGGTGTTCAGAGGGGGAAAAGGAGTCGGCCTGCCGGTTTCGTCACGCCGGAGTAGGGCAGGGATCCGTATCAGCCCCAAGACCAAGATTTTGGGAATAGAATAAACAATTATGTAGATTTAGCACTACTCGAATGGTAGATTCAAGTGAAACTACTTGGGTACAAGGCGGAGGGCATGGATTCTGCTAAGCTCAAGATGGATATTAGGCCTAGAACTAAGATTGGAGGAAAATGACTACTCTAATGTAGATCACCAGAGAAAAAATGGTAGATTTGTGTAAAGCTGGGGCCGCAGTTATTGTAATGTTGGACTGGAGGAGTCGGTATCAAGCCCAGGACCAAGATAAACGGGCTTTATGATCTTGTACTTTATAGATTTTGGAATCCAGGAATGGTAGATTCGTGAAGCTGCTTGGCTTGTAAGGCGGGGCAACAAAGGGGACAAGGGCCGGGGGTTTTGTATTGCGGAAGTGGAGGGATCGCTATCAGGCCCTAAACGTAGATTATAGGACTGGAATAAAACAAAAGGTAGATCTCGAACCCCATGAGTGATAGATTGGCGAAGCTGCTTGGATCGTAAGGAAGAAGGACCGCGGTTTTGTGTCGCGCGAGTGGAAGGGGATCACTATCAGGCCTGAAACCTAGATTGGAGGCCTGGAATCTACTTTTGAGGTAGAGTTTGCACGACTTGGTTAGTAGAGTTTGGGAAGGTGGTGGGTAGGGGTACAAGGCGGAGCGCAGGGTTTTTGCAAAGCTTTTGGAGGTGCGATCGCCATAGCCATGGCCACTCTGTTTGGGTTCCCATGGCCCGACTGGGAGCACGAGAGCAAATGCACGGTGGCGGACCTCGCCCTCGTGCCCGTCTTCGCCGTCATATTCCCCACCGTTCGCTTCCTCCTCGACACACTCATTTTCGAGGTTCTCTCTCTCGCTCTCGCGCTGTGTGTGTGTGTGTGTGTGTGTGAGGATTAAGTGTCCAAGTTTTGCTCAGGTGCTTAGAGTTTCATTTGACCAGTTTCTGGTTGCAGATCGAGAGGTGTTGCTCTCTGTCTGGGTAAAGCATACAAAGGCATACAAAAACTTACGAGATACATAGAAAAGCAAGGGTTGTGTGTGACAGTTTTTTCTTTCGGATTCTTGATCGGTATGATGCAATGCGGGGTTTCTTTGTGCCAGAGGTGGGCATAGAGCTTTCAAAGGCGAAAATTTCCTCATGTTGGCAATGTCACGATTGCTTGTCATGCTCTGGGCATTCTTTCTTTTGCGTTATTGGAGCATGTGGTTTTGATTGTGTTGCATCATATGAGTAGTAGGATGAAATTGCGGAGGCCAGCCGGATCAGGGGTGGACAAGGGAAGTGCCAAGTTGGTCTTGAAATTCGGGGATGGCTGGATAGATGTGTTGGGACTTGGTGTTATATATGGTATAATGGGATTATGCCAGGTACTATTTGTTTGGGTTCGGGGTGGTTCTGCTTGGAGTATTAGCAAGATGTTAGCGACAGAGGACTTTTTGGAGTTTAACTGGCTGGAGTGTGTTATGTGTGCAGAGGGTGGGAAGGAAATGGATAGTGGGATTCTCCCTGTCCTCGAAGCTGTCTGAAGATGAAATAGAAGACAACAAGAAAAAGTTGACAAAGTTTAAAGAGTCTTCATGGAAGTGTGTGTACTACTTAAGTGCGGAGATGCTAGCTCTGGCGGTAACTTACAATGAGCCATGGTTCCGAGATACCAAGTATTTCTGGGTGGGACCTGGTGACCATTTGTGGCCCAACCTACTGGCCAAGTAAGGCGTACCTTAAATTTATTATTCATCACTTTAAAAAAAATTCTTTTTACGTGTGCCTTGGTATAGGATGACCTAATTGTTAGGCAAAGGTTCGGTTTGTACTCCTTTCAATACAAAGAAGTACATGTAAATCACAGGAGAATGCCACCTTGTGGGTGACTCACTAATTTTCCAAAAAATCGACTTGGCAGGTTGAAGCTAAAGGTGTTGTATGCATATGCTGGTGGATTCTATACGTACAGCATCTTTGCTCTGCTGTTTTGGGAAACACGCCGAAAAGATTTTGGTGTTAGTATGTCTCACCATGTGGCGACATTGATCCTGATCGTTTTCTCTTACCTTGCCAAGTAAGCTTTCTTTCACACAACTGTATACACCTGTAGCACATTATCTTTGACATTTACACATTGAATACTGGATGCACCTGTTCAGGTCTTTATGCCACAAACTTTGCTGTGGAAGGTCATTTAATGTCTAAAGAGGGTACTGAATTTTGTATTTCTATATTAGTCTTCTGTTCTGTGGTTACCATTCTCTGTAGAAAGCACCAAGAACCTGTAGACAGAATGACAATGTATTCAGTTTTCTAATTATTTACTGAGGTGTTCAAAACGTTTGCTGCTGTTTTTACCCAATTATTGCTTGTTTTTAACTTGTAGAATTTTAGAACGATTAGGATTCTGTAAGTTAATGATAATTTTATTTTTACGGGTAAGTTTGCATGTAAGTGTTTAAGGAGATGGATTTCCTTACAACATCGATATGGAAGACTTTACACAAGTTCAGAGTTGAAGTCATAATTTGTCTCATGTTTTTTTACTTGTGTGCTATTACTTGAATTCCACCTATGTACCTTCTTCCAAATACTCCATGTGCATCTCTGCAAAAATGATCATGTCCTGAAAGGAACTGGGCAATTTCAAGCAGTCAAGATTGAATCTTGGCTGGTGTGCATGATTGAGAGTTATTTGGAGGTGGTGTTTGTTCTCCAGCTCATGGACACAGATGCTGTTCCTTATGAACATCATATGCGTTCCTGTAAGTGTACCAGGAATACTGCAAGGTGCTTTGGGAGTGCAAATTGGGTTCAATCAATGACTCGATAGCACATATTATCTCTTACTTGACTTTTAGACATGAGAAGCCTGCAATGCTGAGATTTGAAAACCTTCACCTTGTGTTTGTGGCAGGTTAGCTCGTGCAGGATCAGTGATATTGGCTGTTCATGATGGCAGTGATGTATTTTTGGAAGTAGGGAAGTTGACAAAGTATGGCGGCTTTGAGCTCATTCCAAGCATTTCATTCATTTTGTTCGCTATATCTTGGTTTCTTTTGCGACTCATCATCTTCCCGTTCATTCTTATCAGAAGCAGCACGTGAGTATATTGAGCACATCTCCTCTTATTCAACTCTTTTGTATTTGTCTGTTTATGCATTGGTTGCGGTACCTGACTTTATTGCATGATTACACAGAAAGCAGTGCAATGGGTGAACTCACAAATGCTGCAGAGTTGTGGATGCTATTGCCTGGTTTTGCCAAGTATCTGGTGTGTCTGGTCTTAAATATTCACATTTCCAGCTCCAAGGTTGAATATGGAGACTTAGTCACTTCTTGGAAAAGCAGTATCAATGTGAAAGGTTTTTAACAACTAAAAGTCATTCTAAAACAAATAAAAGAACTAAAATGGCAGTATTGCTATTGGACACCTTTGTAATTATTTTTTGTTTTGTTTCTCTTCCACAGTGTGGAGGTGCTGCAACTACTGGACAAGGAGAAGAATCCGGAGGGGCCATACTTATATTATGTCTTCAATTCACTATTGATCAGCTTGCTAGTGTTGCATGTGTACTGGTGGGTACTGATATGGAGAATGATCGTCAAACAAGTACAAGACCGGGGGAAAATCTCAGATGACGTTCGATCTGGTATGTCCTCAATAATCACAGCTTCTTATACCTTAGTAATTCACCATCAAGTGTGCTTGTCCTGCAGGGTAGAGGGTTTGACCTAATCTTGGGAGAACTTCAGACTAACTATAACAACTAAAGGCACATTTATCTGTGTGGGGAATGAATGTCTTTGGCCCTACTTATCTTTAACATGTGGTTTTGACCTATACCTGTTTTTGCATCATAGAGTTCTTCACTTCTACCATATCACTGATGGAGGAACTGACACAGAAGATGTTTAATTTGTTCTATTTAAAAAATTAAAATTGATTTGATTTTTCTACTCGATCATATGCTAGTGGGTATAAGGGCAGCTTGCTGTTTGTTATATTTTCACATTTGGTGACGTGAAACATGGGAAATATTTATTCTCCTCTGCACATCTGGGCAATAAGTTAGTTGGAACTAGGTGTGGTGGTTACGGGCTGCATTATAAAGTATTTTGCTCTCGCTTTCTGTAGGCTACATCTATGATCCAACACTATTATATCGTGTTAGGTCAGGCTTGCCAGAGGGCGTTGTTTAATTTTAGTCTAGTCTGACATCTGGGGGCATCATCAGAAGATGTATCTTAAGAGATGCACATTGGCAATGCAAATTGGCCTCCACTCATAAGGCTGTGGTTTGACTTGTGCACATAGAACGAGCAAACCTGTTGGACATAACAGAGAAAGGAGAATATAAGAGGGAAGGAAAGAAGAACTGACACTGCTGATGACCCATTCTAGCACAAGGGACTTACTGTGATATGCAGTGGTAAAGCCCCTTTGCAGTATAATCTCTGCAAGTAGCTGACAATTTAGGTAGAAGTTTGTGTTTTGATGTTCACCCATTTCCTGCTGAGAATTTAGCAGTCTGTGTCACACATGCCTAACTCTGTCAACCTCTAAAATAATCCTCTTACTTCGAAATTGTTCAAGGCAATTGAATCACTCTTTTTACTACTCTTGACACTGTTTTTGTTTTTGTTGTTGTTGTTGCATGTGAATTCAGACTCGGACTCAGATTCAGATGATGAAGACAAGTCCAAAGAAGATTGATTTCAGAAGTTGAGCCTCCTTCCATTTAAGCGAGACCTCCCCATGCAGTCGACAGGGTATTGCAGACTTGCTGGGCGCTGTGTTCCTGCTTGTGGAACCCTGCATGAATTGCACCTGGATGTGGTCTCAAGCCCCTAACTCGCAGACTTACTTGCCTATTCTTAAGGGCTGCAGTTCACTTTTGGTTCTCAATTCAATTTCTAATCCTCAGTGCTTTGTTGAGGACTAGGAAACAGATGCGGAAAGACTTTGCAAGAGATTACTACGTCTTGCATTTGTTTAGCTACCCTTCCTTGATTTGTGTGGCTACACCCCCTGTACCCTGATTGTAGTTGAACCTTATTCCAGTGATGTGAATGTGGTAGAATACCCCATTCCTTCTGGAGGTTATCAGCACCGAAACATAGATCTTGCTCATTCACCGAGAAGAGTTATACCAAACCTGTGATTCATGATTAGTAAAATGTTTTGCGTTTCAGTCTTCTCTATCAAGTTGGGGTTGTGAGTTTGGTTCCTCTCCTTTAGTTGAGAAAAGTGTTTGACCATGCTTTGTTCATGAGCTGTCCTTATTCTGTCCAAGAGGATTTCATTTGGTTGTTTAAGTAGGTATTGGACAAGTTTTCTTATGAAGGCTCAATGTACAACATGGTATATCCTCTGATCCATAAATTTGTTTTTATTGAGGGGAAGCAAAGACCAACCATTATTGCTGAACAATTTATCAGTTGGGTTATCTGCAACTGATGGTTACTGGTTAAACTGCATAATCTGAAAGTCTATGATTGCTATAATTACCATGTTCATTTAAGTTTTAATTTAGTGGTTTGCCATGCACAATCCTCCTTTCCTCTGTATGATTGACCTATTAAGAAAGCCCTGAAAGTTCCTCAGATACTAAATAGGGGATGCGAAGTCATGCCTTTGGTGTTCAGAGTTATACTCATTTCTTGTGTGCAGTATTTTCAAGTTTACTTCGGTGGCTTGTTTGTTCTGTACAGTTGGTGGAAGAGCCCAAATACATTCCTTAGAATGCAATTCCATGAAAGAGCTCAACCAGGGATTGCAAGCTACATCAGAGGTTGAATTGTGTGCTTTTTTGGACTAAGAAGTGCATTTTTCTGTCCACATTGTGTCTACAATGCAATTCCTTGTCTTCAACCTTGTTACTTTGCAGTGTGAATATAGAGAACTGCTCGGAACATCTCTGCTTTAACTTCCAAGAAAATTGTTCAATTCTTGGGGAGTAGTAGAGCTTGCGAAATTGTGCTCTTCGAAAACCTCGTTGTGTTCTCCGCTGACAATGGCATATGGGGATAGTGACTCAGTACAAGACGTGACAGTTGAGTTGGAATTACCGCCACAGTCGAATGTTGGCGTTGGAGTTTGTATCAAAAGCCAACTCATAACTTCCTCCATATCCACTTGTCCATCTTTGGGTGACATTGCATCCTCAATCATCACATAATTCTGCACAACAATTTTTGTAAACTGGAATTTTGGTGGTGGCTACACTGGTAATCCCAATTTAGTGCGTGTTACTGTTCGGAGTGACACAGTGCTACAACTATTTAATGAGAATGTAGTATTCTACCAAAAGTGAACTTTCGCTGGTAAGAATTGAACTCCTGATTAAGACTTTATTGCACTGTGTAACTCCAAATTAGTGACACGTACTAATTGGGATCATTAGTATCATAAAGAAATAAACTATGTCATCCATCTATTAAGGCAATAACATTTAGCATCACTATATTGATACTTGTCATGATTGGCCCAACATGCAAGTCTAGGCTATCATTCTATGGTCTATGCAATTAGGTTGTCCCATGCTAATTTATCGACATTCCACACTATGTTGAATGTTTACTACCATAGTGGTTGCTATATGGATGACTAAACAACTTTATAAGTATTTGTCGTTTGGGTTTGACCCAAGTTAGATTGCGTGAATTTAAGGGTGCGAACACATATCACATATCACATTGTTTTTAAAAACAAAGGAAAAAAAATGTGGACAACACACTACTATGTCGCACACTCTAATATAAACAAGTCAGTGGAGGCTCCAACATATATAAGACCATGGTTTTGTTAATTTACACATCAATGAATTGCATAGAAGCAAATTGTGGCATATCCCTTGTCACAATCATGAGAATTAAAGCATGGTCATTGTAGGTCTTTAAGAAGTACTAAGATGGAGGTGTCATAATCCAACACCTTCGATTATGAAACGCCTACTTCAGGGTTGGTGGTCACAAACTCTAACGGGCGTTATCTTTTATTCATTTGGTGAATGGAAGCCCAACATACAATATCAGTCTAGCTCAACATGGGACTGGTAGGGAGTGTATTCCAACATGAGCAACAAAAGTGTTTCCCATTGGGGGTTCTACACATTGACTAATTTATGGGAAGAAAGGTTGATACAACAAGACACCTAATAGTCACATCTAGATTGGAGACATTTCCATGTCCTTGTTTGATCCGGAAATCTTGCTCTTTCCAACCAATTGTATATTTATTAATGGTGTTGTTGTTGTTTTTTGATTTTTTTTTGATTTTTTTTTGATAACAAATTGACATTCTTCCTTAATTATATCATATGGATATTCTTGGTATTGTGATGTAATTGCAAGTGAATTAGATCATTTCACCTCACTAGATGTATTTTGATCTGGGGCGTAGTTATCTGCTGTATGTTTCATCCCAGTGCCAAGGCCTAATATCAAGAGACATTTATAGTAGCAATTCAGTGTTGGTAATCACTTGATCAATCATGTTGGTGGCTAGTAGAACATGAACATGTCCAAAAAATAATGTGGCGAGTTGGAAGGTTCACATCTTAGCATATTCATGTATCATAAAAGGGTTGTAGAAATGACGAGGTTCTTTGAAGAGATTGAGAAGTAATAACTTAACTGTACTTACGATCGGGGCCAAGGTCTTCGGGGACGTCAATGGTTAACTCGAGCCTTGAGCATGATGTCTCAAATATGTTGGACTTTAAAAATGCCATGTTTGCAACTCTGAACCGGACCTTCATCCATGGTTGCTAGATTATATACATATTCCATCGAATGAAGAATGGAATCTCAAATATTTTACATGTACTATACTCTCGTAGGTTCTTAAGACAATTCATGGAACCCACTCTAAGAAGAAAATTTCATATGGAGTTGTGCTAACTCCATAACAACATATATACTAGATGTAATAAAAAACCGGCTTTTATTTGTCTTTTGCAATCTACATGATCATAGTAGTTGACAATTAAGAGGAACCTTTGTTGTTGTTGGTGTTCTTCTTCTTCTTCATCTTGGACAAGTCTTTCGGATAATTTTAGGCCGTGTTCACATTGGCCATTGGTCCAAGATGCCATATGCCTCTTCGCATTCGTGTGGCTTGGCTGAAGAGATTGATGTGATCGCTTCGTGCATAAAGCATTGTAACGGTTTTTCACAGCATTGTCTGTCCTGTTCAAAAAAATATTGAATATGGTGTTATTACATTAGCTTTCTCCTTAACCATGTGCATAGATTAACAAGGGAATCCGGACCCTCCCAAGTGGGTTTTGGGAGTGAGAATGAGTTTGTCCGGAAAGTAAATGACATTTAAGGGAATTATGTATGTAACTTGCGCTCTTGAACCGTAACCTATCTTTCATAACTTCACATTACAAAGGGTGACATGCCCAATTCAACCTCACGAAGCAAGGTGATGCACCTTGGCCCACATGGAGGAGCTAATGTCTATCTCGAAGGATCGGGCCAAAAGTTTTTGAGTTCTCTTTTCTTGACCCACAACTCAATCTTCCTTGAGCACTTCTCTAGAGCTTCATAGAGGATGCTGATAACACGACTGGCAAAAGAATCTCCTAAAACTCATGGTTTTGACCAGTGGTGGACTGGTATTGTCTTTTTCTTTGATGCCATTTGGGTATCTATAATGAGGATTTCACACTTTTTGATACCATTCGGGTCTATGTACCATGCAAGAACTTTCATACTTAGGTAAAATCACCCTAGTATCAATATGGTTTAGAATGGTATTGACCCAAATGATAAACTTAGGTATACGAAGATTCTCCCACCTTGACATGCCCACCAGATATCAATATTTGATTGGTATTATAATTTTGATATTCACGGGTAGGTTCTTTGATATTGTTATTGATGTTGATTATTGATACCACGCATTCACCAATATACCAATCCAACATTGGTTTTGACCTTCCCTTTGCCAATTTATGGATAATTTTACTGCCCCTTTATTGAAAATGTAAGAACTTCCCAACAACTTCAAGCGACCTCAAAAACATGCTAACGATTCATTGGCGTGCAAGGAATTATCAACAATGGTGGCAAGTTTATCCATTATATATATGTATATATCCATGCATGGGGTTGACCTCAAGGAATGGTTAGCTTCGTAAGATGCATCAAAAGAACACATGTCAAGCATGGCACGACTCGGAGCAATTTGATAATTCAAGTGAATAAAAACATGAGGAACGAGGAGGATTTCTTTCTACTCGGGGTGCAATAGAAATTTGCCCCTATAAGATTATTGATGATTCATACTGAATCAACTTCAATAGACTAGCTCGAAGTCTCTAACCCCGATTCAGGTGTCGATTTGGATAAAAATAACAACCCCTCGGCTCCACATAGGAATCCACATTGGCGCCTTCCTTGATCGTAGGTCTTAGAAGCACATACCCCAGTGAAAGCTACACTAAATATTATATTCAATGTCCCTTACTATTTCAAATTATGCAACACTATAATTACCTATTGTACATCTCATTTCTTTTTGACCAACAAAGGTCAAATTGGTTGTCTTGGACATTATAGAACATTCACATCTTTACTGGGTAAAAAAATTTACGTTAATAATACAATATTTATCATAAGGGTTCATGGCGAGTGCCTCGTAAATATTGCATATAGTAAATGGGGCAGTCATTAATTACCTCCCCGGAACCATTTTGGCAATCTCGGTCCATCGATTCCCATAAGCATTGTGACCCTGTACAATTTAGCAAACACACATGAAGAGAGAGAGAGAGAGAGAGTCCCCTTCAAAGGAGAGGTTATGAGTGAGGAGTGAGAGAAGACATTTTCTACTTGTTTTTGGTCGAATATATGTTGTAATTCTTTCCTACGATAATTAAGTGGCACCTCTCCATGGTTTTCTTTCCTCTAAACATGTAAGTATGGGAAGTTTGTTAACGACCAATGAAACATTCAATAGTAGGCCACTGCACACTAGGGTTGGGAATATTCCGAGCATAATGTTTCTTTTATGGTTTCTTTTACAAAATGAACAATATTCATCTTCAGTCCTGTTCGTTCTGCCACATTGAGCCGACGACTTGTCTTGTTGGGATTTTTCACACTTTCCTTGTCATATATAATGAAATGTTATAGAGGGTTGTTGTCGGGGGCCTGCATGTGGTTCGTGCACCTACCCAATAGGTCAACGCTGGCGCCAACGTTACAAGGCCGGTACTATAGACCATGATTATTGGCAAGGGAAGTCATCCTTGCCCTTTTAGAAAGGGTGGAGAGGAGGTAGGTTGAGTAGTGTTATGGGCAATCCATTTTTGGAAGCATGGGTGAATACATGAGTATTAAGTTGATGCTTTTGATGTTACCGGTGTGCAAATTTTGAAGGAGTGGTAGGCAAATATGATGAGCAAGCAAATAGACCTGTAGTAGAAGACGGTCTTCTTCACCACTCCAACTGCTTTTGTTCATGCACATGTGTAGGTATGTCCGCCACCTAGGCAAGTGGAACACACGTTAGAAACCCATCCATATTTATATGTGGTCCCAATGACGAGATGAGTGATTTATAAATGGGGCAAATTGAACTGGAGAGAAAAAAAATTTGATTGTCAATTGAGTCCCTTAACCATGTGAACCATGGGGAAGAAGCTGTATTTGCAGGTTAACTAGAAGCATCATGTGGAGAGTTGCGCGTAGCGAGTAGGGAACATGACTCTCAAGTAGGTCAGTGATCATAACACTTAGAGGAAATGAAAGGTGGTTGTGTGCACATATGCAAGGGAGTGGATTTTCTTTGCACTTGTGAAGTTGGTAATGAAGGCCTAGTCAATGGGTTTTGCCTAGTTTATCACATGTTTCCTAGGCGGTAAATTACCCAAAATCTTTTGTGCAATTTACTTTACCCAAGAGCCTACTTTTAGATGGAGGTGGTTTAAGAATATGAAAGAGGATAGTCATCACCATCCATAACATTATTAAGTAGGGAGAGCCCATTCTCTTTCCCTTGGAAAAATCTCTGTTGACTAGATTCCAATGGTGTGTGTTTACAAAGTATTGTAATTGGCATAGCAAAAAATTCTCCCCACCTCTTTCGGCACTCACGAGGTGTCTTCTTTTGCATTTTAGCCGAAATGATGTGCCACCTGTATTTGTGCAAAACCATGTTAATAATGTTGTTATTTCTCACATGCTGCTTGACCACCTCACTAGCCTGGTATAAATTAAAGTGCACCGATTAGAACAAAATATGGAAACGCAAGTGCTTCTTGACACTTGCATGAATATAACCCCATTCATCTCCAATGATTCTTAGCTTATACATAGTTTTCTTTGGGTGAACGTCCAAGGTTGAAGAATTTGCAGGTTGAGGATTTCATCATTGTCCCTCAACTTTTGATGCCACCCACTGTAGTATTAAAACTACATCATGACCTTCATGTTTCAAGAAATATTGTAAAAACTGGTCATATGTATAGGAGAATGCCTAGAGTGGAGTGCAATACGAAATTCAAGGGCGGTGTCTGAAAATCCCACATTACACCTCCATTGCACGCCACAATGAGCATCTCATGCATAAATTGTTAATTTAATTAAATTAATTTGGATACGTTGAGGGCCTTTGTGCATTATATGTATCATAATAGGCACACAACATTATGATACATTGTCATACACTGCCTACCCCTATCCTTCTTTGTCTGCAACATTATGCTCTACAATGAGCATAACTCGACAAAGGAAATGATGACCATAATTAGTTATGTGACATTGGATACCTTTTGTATTAGACGTACATAGGCATGTATAATGCATCATGCATTTCAATGTGAGTAACAACATAGATTTTCATTAATGGAAAAGCTTGTACTTTTTGGTCCCGTGTCGCTTGACAAGCTCCCTCAAGATCTCGTCCTCCTGATGTGCCAAAAGTAGATCCGTTTCATTAAGGCACACAACAAATAGATAGATAGATAGATAGATAGATAGACACACATGCTCTTGGCGGAGCAGGCATGAATGAAAAGCTCCATTCACCCGCATGCTATTGTCCTTTTGCAAGGGTAGGCAGATGACATAACATGTGAAGAGGAAGTCACACGAAACACAATAACCTAACACATCTAACTTTAAGTTTTCGACGACCCGTATCAGTTCTCGAACAATTCCAAAGTGCACTCGTTATTAAGCAGTGTGCGTTCGTTCATGTGGGCCTGGAGAACAAAACCATGGGATGTTTGAACCTAGTGCAAGGAGACTTAGATTAAGTAGAATTTGCACTAGGTTGGGGCATCCCATTGGTTATATTCTTGAGACTCACATGAACGAACGCGTACTGCTTAATAACGTTATGAAAGCATGAATTGATGTGTCACATAACATTCCTGATGAGGGACCCCCTCATCGTGAGAAATCAATCAAGGTGGCTCGAATGAATATTGGAACAATCTCAAAGTGCAATCTCAAAGTAGGAATCGATGTCACTAATAATACTTGCTCAACCACTTGAGGCGGGAACCCCTCGTCATGAGGAGTCAAGTCAAAAAGCTCCGAAAAGCTCTGTTGCGAGACTCGACTCTAGATTGAGCTCACAACATCTCACTGTTATATTATGAGGACCCACATCACCGAGTGATGTTATGAGAGTCATGATGACTCGAACCAATTGAAAATTGATTCCAAAGAAAAGCACACATTTTGAATGTGGAAATGGATGTCACTGTAAACATTTGTTCAACCACTTGATGAGAGACCCTGACCCTTCTGATTTGTGAGGAATCAACAAGGCTCGAATCGACAGTAGAACAATTCCAAAATGTGTCACCACTTCAAAGTAGGAGTCGATGTCGCGATAACATTGTAAATTTAGCCACTTGATGATGAGGGAGGGACCTTCGTCCCATGGAATGAAGCCTGTTTCGTTTCAGATTCAGACTGAATTTACCTAGTCATAATAAGGAGTGAGATTTAAACTGAGAACATCCGTTCTCTAGGGTTTGGGGATATAAGAGAATGAGTGACGTGAGGTTGATATTACAGAGTTTAGAGTGTTTTTAGGCAAGGAATCATCAACAAGCTTGCACTTGCAATAAGCATAACTAAAGCAAGGAGAATCTGATTTTTATATGGAAATTTATCGATGTTTCATCGTAAATTTGCTAATGCCACACCACCAGTTTCGTTGTGTTAGATCTAATCTAATCTAATCGGTAGAAGTCGGCGAATGTTGGAAAACGAACGTACCGAACAAACACCCCCATTTACCTCAACTCAAACCATCAAAAGGGTTAGTTAGCATCACAATATTTCTCTCAACAAAGAATGAAGGTCAGTGACGGTGGGATTGTTTTGAAGTAGTCTTGGTTTTGTTCTGTGTGGAAGGTGACTGACCTGCTCACTGAAAGTGGGCGGAGGGTCGGTGGAGAGGTCGGAGGATTGGGAAGGAGAATGAAGAGACGGGTAAGCTTGGGAAGCAGCGAGTGTGGGTTGGAAAAATGATGATGATGATGATGATGACGATGGTGTGGAAGATGAGCCGGGCTTGTCACAGAATTCGCGGATGAGGGATGTCTGCACACAGCTTGAGGATCGCATCCGATGTGCACTCGCATCAGCGGATGGGTAGTACACTTGAGGCTGGACCATAAAATTGTTGTTGTTGTTGTTGTTGTGGTTGTTGTTTTGAATCACAGCATCTGACGCCATTGCCAGACCGTCTGCCGATTCCAATTCCAATTTCCAATTCCAATTTCACATGACAACTTGTCAATTTTATACTCGTTGCTAATTCTTGGGTAGCTTTGAGTTCACGGTAATTTGTAACTCATCTCCAATTCTGTCGACTTGTTGACATTTGAATTTATCATCAAGAGCTTGAAATTTGTTGTTGTTATTGTTTCGGATCATGGCATCTGACGCCCTAGCCAGACCGTCTTCCAATTCGTCTGTCACATTAACCCTTCTCAATTCATTCTTGTTGCAAAATCTTGGGTAGCTGCAAGATCACGGTAGCCTGCAACTTAACTTCTCTTCAAATGCTGTTATTCACCCATCGTCAGTTCTGTCGACTTGACATCTGAATTCTGCATCAAGAGCGTGAAATTAATTGTTGTTGTTGTTGATCATGGCATCTGATGCCATAGCCAGACTGTCTTCTGATTCCAACTGCACAACCTTCGTCAATTTATTCTCGTTGCAAATTTATGGGTAGCTGCAAGTTCAACAGTAAGCTGTAACTTAACTCCTTTCCGAATGTTGTTGTTCACCCGTCGACTTGACATCTGAATTTATCATCAAGAGCGTGAAATTAATTGTTGTTGTTGTTGTTGTTGTTGTTGTTGTTGTTGTTTCGGACTACGGCATCTGATATCATTACCACACCGTCTTCCAATTCCAACTTCACATTAACCCCCTTGTAAATTTATTCTCGTTGCAAATTCTTGGGTAGCTGTAAAATCACGGTAGCCTGTTGCAAATCCTCTCCAGTAGTAGTAGTTGTTGTTGTTGTTGTTGTTGTTGACCCATCTTCAATTCTGTCGACTTTTTGACATTAAGAGCGTGAATTCAATTACCCCCTTTTTCCTAGCTTTTGAAGATATGGAATAATCCATTTACAGGCCATCAAAATGCACACACCACATTTTCTATGTAATAAGTCGGTTCCCGCAACACATACTTACCATCTCGGAGGAGTCACAGAAGTTTGGGTAACTTTGAATCTCCGGTAAGATACAATGCTGTTAACTTGAAGATTTGATGCGCTCTTCTTCCAGCTATTGAGAATGTGGATTATTATTATTATTATTATTATTCCATTTGTAGGTCATCAAAATGCACAGACCAGATTTCTTCTGCAACAAATCATCATCATCATCATCAACTCGGAGGAGGGGTCACAGAATTTTGGGTAACGTTGGGTCATTGAGTGGTCCAAGCCAAGCCAAGCCAAGCCAATCCGATCCAATCCAACTTCACATTAAACCTTCTTAATCAATTCAATTCTTCTCGATAATGATGATGATGGTGCTCCTCCCTCCCTTCGCTGCAAATGGGGAGCTGCAATTTCACGGTAGCCTGTAACTCCACTTCTCTCCAGTTGTTGTTCACCCATATCCTCAACTCTGTTGGCTTGAAATCTGAATTTATCATCAAGATCTTGCAATGATACACTCTTCTCCCAGCTTTTGAGGATGTGGCTTATTCCATTTGTGGGTCACCAAAATGGACACACGCTGGATTCGTCTGCAGTGAGATGGATCCAATGTAAGTCAAGTTGGACTCCGCAACGCATGATGATCTCGGAGGAGTAACAGAGATTTGGGTATATATTTCTTCCTCTCTCTCTCTCTCTGACAGGAGTAGTTAAGAAACACATGAAATAGGGTTAAGGAAGGGCGACACTTTATAAAGAAGGTCGGGCGGGAAATGGAATTCAGGTGATGAATCTATCTATCTATCTATCTATCCACGTACTTGCAGATGGTTAACCGTTTCTGTTTCGGCGGTTGAACTTATATGAGCAGGATTAAGGGTTATGGCAGCATGTATTGCCGTTTACCCTTGAGGGCTACGACATCTTCACCAGAATTAATTAGCAATCCAACACTAATTGCAATTGATTCCTGCCATAACTCTACATCGAGAATCATTCATCCTGCACTTTAATTGTAGATCGTCATGCTCCTCATATCAGACATGTGAGATTACAGGCTCATAATGCAAAATTTCATCATACTAGATGTTCATTCCAGCTGATCCTCCGCTACATCCTGCACATGATTTTTACCCTCCTGCACATCTGCTGATTCAATGGACTTCTGACACTAACTTAAAATCTCAATTTAATATTTAAAGCTCAGGCATACATCTTTGCAACTCTGAAATTTGTTACCCTAGCCTCCAGCAACCAGCTAAGTCACGGAAGAAAAAACCATCAGCAACGTCCACTACTTTAAAATAAAATCTCACTTGGAAGTTCGCATGTCTTTGTTTCCAGCTGCCACATCTGATTCTGCATACAACTGCCCATTTCCATTCTTACATAACCCTCCACAACTGCCGGTTTCGCTGCAATTTAAAATTCCTGCTTAACCTCCAAACCATATTACCAGAACCTGCCCTTCAGCTTTAACGGTTTTTTGATTCCTATCCTTTGACTACCTACTCTGATTGTCCTTTTCTTTTCCAATGCCTCTAGTCATGGACATCCATCCATTTTGCATCCCTGCATACCATCCACAAACAGATGATGATCATGTCCGGGATGGAACCAGCGGTGATTGATGACCCCATCACCAAAATGATGAATCTGATGTCACCCATGTTGCTGTGCAGATTTCATCCTTTTTTTATTCTTCTTTTTCTTTTTGGGCTCTCTTTCCAGAATGTCAGCTCGAAGAATCTCCCACCCACTTTGAGTGCTCTTGCTACTTTGCAAGGATGAACCACTCATCACCGCTGTTCCAATTACCTCTGATGGCTAATTTCACCTTCAAGGAATATCATACTCTTCAATATGTCGGTGCTTTGACAAGGTATGTTATACTCCAGTTGCAACCATCTTTCGTGCAAGCGACAATCAGTTGTAACGATGGTCTGCTTACCTACCAACACATGAAATGGTTTGCTTACAGACTTGCCATGCATGCAGAAACTGAAACGTCAAGAGCTCCGAAAGCTTTAAAACTGTAGGATGATAAAATTGAAGTGGAAAGGTTCAGTGGCCCAAAGTCTGATTCAGGATTGGGGATCCTAGCTAGCTATGGCCAAACTACTGGCTTAAAGGTGTGGTAATTAAATAATTAAATAAGTAGCATCAAGCTTAGAGAGAAGTATTCCCTGTGTCCATCTGTCTTCTTTATCATGTGCCTGGTAAATCAACACATTTGGAGAATCGAAATTCCTCAATTCATTCATCTGGCAGTGACACTTGCGGTGACATAAGTGAAGCTGAATGTTAGTGTTTCCTTCTTTTATTAACAGAAGCGGGGCTGACCACAACTTGCAACTTACCTTGAATACCTCACACACCCACGAGCAAACTAGTGTTAACCCTTTTTTCTCATTTTTATGACCCAAGGGGTTGAAACTTGACATCCTTGAAGAGAAAAACCATTCAAATTATTCAATGACGAAAAAGGCTAACTTGAAGAAGACAAGCAAGGAAAATGAGATTTATCATCAAGAGTGTTGATAGGGAACAGTTTAACTACAGAAGATCACGACGGCCGAACTTTGAACTTTAAGGAGGAAGCAGTAGAAGTGAAGAGTGTCATTCCTGTTGAATCTTTCTTATCTTGCTGCGAGAATCTGTGTGCATGAATGATTGCAGCAAGCATGCACCAATATTAAACCCTCATTAAAACTTTAGTCCAATGAGCGTCACATGTCAGTGCCACTGTTAGCAACACGGGATTTCTGTCAGAGATGCATATAAAGCCACCTTCTAATTCTAGTACTATAGCCGAATTTACGGCACTGTATTGAACAAAATTCCCTCAGTACCAAGTACAGTAGTACTTAGTCCTCTCATTCTTGACAATAAAAAAAACAAAAAGATTGGTCTTCTCGAAATCTACTCCGAGTTTAGTGAATTCAGATATTAGTAGCATCTTCACAGTGAGCCAGACACATCATCAATTGCATGAAAGTAACATTTTCTACAGCTCTGAGGGTAGAATAAAATGTTGTAGGAGTCATGTGGTAATCTAATTCCTTATAAATACACATGGGAAATTAATTCGACATGCAAAACACGTAACATGGAAAACTGATCTACCGGGGCTCTAATTGATCTCTTGGCCTACTTCGGTGTGTAAATTTCTAATATTATCTCTATAATTAATATCCATGAAAATTATTGAACAATAACTTAGTACGCATGAGGTACAGATTACTCTCGATGAGGTCATATTTCAATCATATGACGAGATTGTGGGTTGAGAGCTTACTTGAAACTTCAGCTCGTACGATGTCCATCTTTCACCTCCAACAAACGCTTTATGACTCGGAGTTGTGGCAGCCTGGACTACTCCAGAAAAGATCAACAACCTGTAGCACACTCTGAGTGAAGGCTATCACATGTCGTCTAGTACTGATGCCTTAGCCTCCTCTCATTGCAAGTAAGAGTAAAATTTATGAGCAAGGGTGATCATCATAAACATGATGGTGATCCAATCCTCCAATTCAACTAACTTCAAGGATCGAAGATGCTTTTAAGTTTGATAATTAACTCAATCCTCCCCTTAACCCAATGAAAGTGAAGCCTGCAGTAGCTGTTTATGGTCTGTGCTGTAGAGTAGTTAGGATTTAGGGTTTAGGGTTTAGTTGAAGCCTTGGATGGTTCCTCCACTCCTGATGAATTTTCCTTATCGTAGGAGATGATCTGAGAGGTTAGTTACTTACCTCCTCCTGGGAGTTCCAGAAAATGTCAATAATTACATAGTGACGCCTATCACAGTGATCACATAGTGCCTTATCTTCCTCTTATTGCAAGTTAAGGTATGTGGGTGTATTCGCTTTTCTTTTCCATGTTCTCCAACTTCCACTGTTTAGGTTCCCACAACAAAACTTGTGTTGCATTAGCAAACCTACGATGAAGCATCGGGCAAAAAGGAGACTGAAAACCGAAACTGCCCTTGAATTAACTAGTTATGGTTATTGGAAGTGCATGTTTGTTGCATGATTCCTTAACTGAATACATAGGTCCTCCCAATTATGTTGACTATTGAATGTGGAGTAGTTAATGAAAACTGAAGACGTAGTCCAATCTCATCAAACATGATTGTGTCTTTATGGTGTTTGTTCTTTGATCCTCACCAACCACACAGCACTCAAATATAGGTGCCTGAATAAAAAAAGTAACGGCACAACACCTGCACACAGTACACGTAACTCTATGAGCAAGGCTCATCAGCATCATCATGGTCCAATTCTCCAATTCAACTAATATAACTCCGAGATGCTTATAAGTTGAAATTTAAACTTAACCCTCCTCTTAACCCGATGAAGCAGCTGTAGTGGTTGCTTACGATCAGTCATGCTGTGAGATATGGGGGTGTTATTAGGTTGCTTTTCTTAAACAGTTATGATTGGTGCGTGGTTAGGTGAAGATCAAAGAACAAACATCATAAAGCCACACTATGTTTAGAAGACAGTGAACTACGTCTTCATATTTTATTAACTACTCCACACTCAATAGTGAACACAATTGAAAGGACCTATGTATTCAGTTAAAGAATTAACAAACATACACTTCACACTTCCGATAACCATAACTAAATCAGGGAGGTTTGATTTCAATCTATTTTTGCTGCTGCTGGTTCATGGTAGGTTTGCTAATGCAACACGAGTTTCATCATGTGAATCTAATTGGTAGAAGTTGGAGAATATGACAAACAGACCGAATAACACCCACATACCTTATCATATACCACATACCTTAGGCAAGGAAGAAGCCTTGCCTGGTTCCTGCCGCACTAGTCCTGATGAATTTTCCGTATCATAGGTTGAATACCTGAAGTTAAACTTTCCTCCTGGGCATACCAGGATTCCAAGGTCGATAGTAACCCAAAAGTTCGATGATCATCATCATGTGCTTCATCATTCCAATATTTTCTCCTCACTAAGCGCATGAATTTGATCCATGGCATAAGCCTTATAATATGCTTCTTGTTGTCGTAAGTGCTGCGGTATGATTCATCATGCAGAGTTATTTGAAGGTTGGCATCATGCATCTTGTCCAGGCTCCATTGCCGAGGAGCCGCCATGTGTAAGTACAAAATGAATACTTTAATCACAAACCCATTTGGGCAGCTGTCAAGGATTTTGATGAGCACCCCAAATGTTGATGACTAGAACCTCACAACAACAATGGCGACAACAGCAGTTAATGCGGCCTGCAACCTCCTCCGCCATGATTCACACGAACAACTGCTGATCTTATACCTTTTCCTGACTGGCTCATCAAGAGACATATCTCATCTCTCTCTGCACCTTCTGACATGCCCCTTTCTCAATCATATTCCTTGCTTCAATCATAGGAGGAAGAGAACACATGGAAGACTCCTACGCCAACCTCCATCTACAGCGGAGAGCACAGGCTTGCGAGTATGGTCAACAGATCTAAATTTTGATTTGCAGCAAAAGAGTATTTTAAAAGACTTCTCATCTGTCACCTGGCACTTTGACTTAAGTAGTCTCAACTTCATCTTTTATAACTTCGTATCAATATCATCATCAACATTACTCAACATGTTCTGCAAGTAATAACTTAACCCTACCTCTGACGACCCATACCTTGTTGTAGTCTATATACATATATAATTTTCTTGGGAGCAGGAATGAGGTGTGTTTCGCCTATGACAATCTGCAGTAGGCAATATCCTCACCGAAAAACAGTGAAAGTAAACATATCCCTAAGTCGTGTCAAGATTGACAGGCCACTAGCTACATAGTCATTTCGAAAGCAAATTGTACAAAATGGCAATAATTAACAGCCGAGTCCTGCGGATAATAAAAGGGGGCAGCAGCATTCATCTTTGAGTGCGAATATTGGTTGACAGCGTAAGTTAGTAGTAAGTTTCGAGGACATTATAAGAAGAAGCGGATTATAAGGTGAAGTTGATTCTTGAACTTATGGTCACTTGCATGGAATGATGGAAATGATGCTATCCAGATTTTTCTTTTCTTTTCCATCATTCCATGCAAGTGACCATGCAAGTCAGGGATGATGCTATCCAGATTCCTTTAGATGCATGCATGCATCTCTATTTCAATCTGCTCAATGACTTTTCATCTCTATATCATTTCACTAATGATGGGAGAGCGTGCTCATATCCTCACTAGGTACTCCTGCAGTGGAAGCCTGATGCAAAAATACTTTAGAAAGAAAACCTCAGAAAAGATTAACCAAAGAATTGGGGTAGACTGACTTGTGTCACTGGATCATCAGTAATAAATGGGTCATGACTGTATGTTTCTTAACCAACTCCAGGTAATTAGGTTATATTCACATGATCCACAATTGTAGAGGTAAAGTCCAGGTAAAGAAACCCAACTCCATCCATAAGACATTGCCACAACAAAAGAAAAAGTAGTGCAGTCAGGAAGAGTATGCATCCCTCTTGAAGCGTAGTAAGCCTCATGCAGGTACTTTACAAATACCTTAGAGAGAGCTTAATCAAAGAATTTGGGTAGACTAATTTGTTTTACTGCATCATCAGTACTAATTCATGGGTCATGGTATACCTATATGTTTCTCAATCAAAAGAGACCGAAGTCCATCCATCCATACATACATACATACATTGCCAAAACAGAAGAAAAAGTAGTGCAGTCTGCATGACTTAGTAGCGCAGACCGGTCTATATCATTTCAACACTTATGGCGGAAGCCTAGGATGTCGCATCCCTCATGTCAGATACTTCACAAAAGCCTTAGAAAAGATTAAACAAAGAATTTTGGGTAGCCGCCTTCGGACTGATAACTTAGTATTAACCGTTGTTGGGATAGGATGCCGTCACTCCATCTCCTAGTGTAGCTCTCCAATGAGTTATATAGTAGGTGCTCTGCACTTCTGACTTCACACTGAATTATCATTCCCTACTTGTAGGCAGTGGAAGGAGGTAGAGCTCCTCTGCAATTCCATCCGTGCCATACAGCTTCTTAGCTTGCAGTTGTTCATAACTTCCCATCACCCTGTTTGGCACCTAATTTTGAGCTTTCAAGTGACATCCGAGAGCAGCGTAAGATAGTACGGTGTTCTTCAACAAGCTGGAGATCACATCATCCAATGATCACCTGCAAGCTTGTTCGATGATGTTGCATAATGTTGAATGATGCTGATGAATGAATCAAGAAGCATCATCATCAGCTATGAGCATGCACCCATCCGATTTGTGACAGCTGCAAGCAAATGCCCCCTTCTACATTATACCCTCCTGTGACCGTTTTTGAGCTGTGAAGGTAGAGGAGCTGGACGCAATCCAATTTGCAAGAAGGTGGTCGTACTGATCGATCCTCAAGGTATATTAAGTCATCGGCTGGCAGTGTGGAGTGTTTGCGTCTGCAGACAGAGGAGGTTGCAGCAGGATCACGGCAGAGGTGGTGGTGGACAACATGAGGAGACATCAGCAGCAGCACGTATGGTCATGCTCGTTGACGGGGATGATGATGATGAGGATGACCATCGTCATCATGTTGTTGCAGTTGGAGCTAATTCAGGTGGCTGAGGGGTTGCAAGTGGGATACTATACTCGCACTTGCCCAAATGTGGAGAACATCGTCAAGGGCGTGCTGTCACAGCAAATGCAACAGAACAGGGGGATTGCAGCTAGCGTCTTGCGTCTCCACTTTCATGACTGCTTTGTGGATGTCAGTAATCACCATCGGTATCGCATGCCATTTGTTATGCAAAAACACTCAGTGATATTGTGATCTTATGTCGTGATCGTATGTGATCTTATATCTTATGTGAATTTCTCCTTTCTATTGTGCATCTTATGTCATCATGCACAGCTGATTAGCAAGCGGTGGGTAGTTGCTTGGATAGATTATTGTTTGAGAGGTTTCAATTTTCCTAGGAAGAAAGAATTGAAGCTGGAGTGCGAGTGCCAATAATTGATGATGCTATGGCTATGCATGTTTCAGAAAATAGAACGTTATGAGCGGCTAGACACTTTTTGCAGCAGTTTTGTGTACCAGGAGTACTGTGGCTAACTCTGTCTGGGTTGAACCCGTGATAAGAATCATGGCAAGAAGTAGTTTAGCTTCCAGGAGCTTGTGTTGTGGTTTAGCTGAGTTGTTTCCTGAACCATGTTAACATTGTGAGAATATGCTTCATTACGACTGAATTTTGTGGAATTCATCTTCACATGGAATGTGAGGGCCAAGAATAATTAGGCTGTGGCTTTGCAACAATGTTGTTAGATATTTTAATTTTCAGGACTGTGGCTTACTCTGTGTGGGTTGAATCTATGTGATAAGAATCGTGGCAAGGAACAGTTTAGCTTCCAGGAGCCTGTATTAAGGGTTATTTTTCTTTCTTAAACCATGTTGACGTTGTGATAGGGCTCATTACAATTGAATTTTGTGGAATTCATCTTCACATGGAATGTGAGTGCCAAAAATGACGTTATGGCGATGCACATACATGCGTTCCAGAAATGATGGGGAGGTTGGTTACCAGCGGCTAGATTTAAATAAAATACATTCTTTGAGTTACACCTAATAACATTATTTCGGTTTTCAAAATTAATATGCATGGTGTCAATGTAATTGAACAGGGCTGCGATGGGTCTGTGCTGCTGGAAGGACCTAACTCCGAGAAGACATCGTCGCCCAATTTCAGTCTTCGAGGATTCGGATATGTGGATGCAGCCAAGGCAGCTGTGGAGGCACAGTGTCCGGGAGTCGTCTCATGTGCTGATATTTTGGCATTTGCAGCTCGTGATGCAGTTGAGCTGGTATTTTATTATCATAATCCTTCCCTTTGAAGCAAGCGGTGATGATGCAGAGAGAAATTAATATCTTAAAATAATACTACCTTATTGATTAAGTAAGTATGTTCACTTTGGATGACCCAGAGGTGGCTAATGGTTGTGCTGTCATGGATTCATCATCTGGGTCAAGGAATTAATTATGTGGGTTTCTTCCGGGTTAGGTCAAATTGATATCTTTGTTAGGAGAGCTGATTTGATACTTTGATAATGGCTAAATTGATACTATGGCATTTGGTGCTCGTTTCTGTGGAATAGACTGGAGGATTAATTAGGGTGACCAGTCCCTGCCGCCAGAAATAATTCTCATAATGAGGTGGAATATACCTAATTGTAACAAATTATTGATTAAGTTTACTTTGGACAATGGAGTGGCTATTGGCTGACCCATGGCTGATTACCAAATGTGCTGTTATGAAAATTTGAATATTTCTCTGTGTTAGTGGTCTGTAGTATAGAATTCATCATCTGGATCAAGGAATGTGGGATTCTTCCGATTAAGGAGTCCGTACTAGGTAAGTTGATTGTTCTTTAACAGCAAATTGACACTCTCTGTTTTTTTCCCTTGGAAAAGACTGGAGGAGTGGGGTGGGCAGTCCCCGCTGGCAGGCTTGATGGTAGATTTTCCAGTGCGGCAGCGGCAGCAGCGAACATCCCAGATCCGGGCTTCAACGTCCAACAACTCACTGAGAACTTCGGACGCAAGGGCTTTTCTCGAGAAGAAATGATTATTCTCTCAGGTTTCAAATCATCTCCTCACATCTTCGTTTGTGGATTTTAAAACCCTAATTTAGTGATTGTGATCACCTTCATGTCTGACTCAAAACCTTTCCACAACCGATCCTCCTAGGCAGAACTGAGGTCATGCAGAGTGATTTTTGTGGGCAAACTTCCGTAAAATTTCAGACTGTGAAGATTAGGATTCCCTGTCATTCTGTTGTGAAGGAAAAAGAATTCTTCTCAAACTGAATGTTAGTGAGTGCAATAAATGTCTCCACTATGAACCCTAATTTAATAATTGTGACCACCTTCTTGCCTAAAAAACCTCTATACAAATAATTAGTCCTCCCAGGCAGAGTTGATTTCGAAATCCAGTGTGATGTTTGAGAGCAAACTTCCATAAGGTTCAAAAAAATTGTGTGAAAGGTCAAGAATATTCCCTTTCAGTTGATATGGAGGAACCAAAATCTACCCAAAATGAATTCTAATAAGGTGGTACTAGGTAGTCCTTCAACGGTCACTTTTAGCTCTGCATCCACTTCTCGTATGATATGAAACACATTGCAATTAGTGCGACATTATTCGCAAATCCATAGCCACTTTTCTCATAATATTTGGAGCTCATATGAATGTCTTATTCATTCTTTATCAAAGTGAAGAATCTCTTTCTCAATCAATGGGACCCCCAACTCAATAATAACGTCAACTGTTAAGTCTAGAAGTTAACAAATTTTGAGCACGTAGTTCCTCCCATCTCTATTAAACACATGCTCACGCCTTTTTGGTGTCTGTTGTTAGATTCACACCTTACCACACACCACTCAAATAATAAGGTAGATGGGTGTTATTCAATTTGTTTTTCATGTTCGTCAACTTCTACCGATTGGAATTACACAATGAAACATAAGTTGCATTAGCAATTCTATGAAGAAGCCTCAACAAAAATCGGATTGAAAATTGGACCTTCCCTGATTTAGTTTTGGTTATCGGAATTCCATGTTTGTCAATGATTCCTTAACTGAATATGTAGGTCGTCCCAATTTGTATTCACTATTCAGTGTGGAGTAGTTAATTTCTTCTTAAAGACGTAGTCCAATCTCTTGTAGACATCATGTGTCTGTATGGTGTTTGTTCCTTGATCCTCATGAAGCCCACACACCAACAAAATATAGAGTCCGATTGAGAAAAGTAACCAAATAACACCCACATACCTTAGGCATCTATTCAAGATGAGTAACCAACTGAATTACACCCGATTACGTATGTTAATATTGTTAGGTGTTGGATTTGAATCGTGCCTGTGGCCAATTGCCTCTTTAATTTAGGAGCTCATATCTTATCCATTACCAAAGTGAAGATTCTCGTGCTCATTACGTGATCATATAGGTCTCCCCACAAATGTGTTGACTGTTGAGCCTAGAATGATTAGCATATTTCGAGCATGTAGTCAAATCTTTTTGAAGCAAAGATGCCTTCTTGGTGTCCATTCTTAGATCCGCATCCAACCACATACCACTCTCATATAGGTGTCCACAATATTTTTGTGTTGGAATTAGGCATGTCAACCTTAATCCAGTCTCTATAAAAACACATGATGCCGCCTTTCATATTCTCTACAGTTTGTCCCTATCACGTTCTCCAACTTCTGTCGATTACATGTACACAATGGTTCTCAGAAGTGTATTTACAGTGTTTGTTCTTTGATCCTCACCTATCCACACACCAATCAAATATAGGTGTCCGATCAAGAAAAGTATTCGAACAGCACCCGCATACCTTACTTGTGTTTCAGGATGTTTGACGTTGGATTTGATGACGCTTCTTGCTTGCAGGTGCACACACAATCGGTGTAAGCCACTGCGCTTCCCTAACCACCCGGTTGCAAAACCCTCAAATCGACGGCGGTTTGGCCGCCGAACTAACCTCCGCATGCCCACATCAAGGCGCGAACCCGTCCACGACGCTAAACCTCGACACGTCCACTCCCGATTTGTTTGACAATGCATACTACTCGAATTTGTTGAATGGAGGAGGCGTGTTGGAGTCCGACCAAGTGCTTTTCAGTGACCAATCCACCCGGGCGTCCGCCATCTTCAACTCGGTAGCCGCGGGCCCATGGGCGGCCGCATTTTCCGCCACCATGATCAAGATGAGTGAGCTCGGAGTCAAAACCGGAGCGGACGGCGAGATCCGCCGGAATTGTCGACTCGTAAACTAAAACCAAAAATCAAACCCCTTGGCCTGACCCTCAAATTAAGTTTCATCTTTGAAGCTGTCATAATTGAAGGTGCTGTCATTATCGACAAATTAGCGTCATCTTCATCCTCAAGCTCTTGTGGGAGACAGATTTCCTCATCGATGCATGTCTGTGCTGAGTGACGAAGTGAAGATGAATCATCTATCTGCAATCGAGATGTTGCAAACGGTTGAGGTTGGAGTTTATTAAAATGTCTAAAACTAAGATGGTGAGCATTAGGAGAGAATTTGAATTTACCTTAGAATGCGGTTCCATTTTGTGTAATACTTTTAGAAAATGTGTGATGCGACCTCCTTGTAATCGTCCTAGAACATTGTGCAGATTCTTTCCCATGAGAATGTACAAATGTACAGTAGTCGATCCGCTCCGATCGCAGCAAGTAGCTAGGAATCTAGGATGGATCCCAAGAGCTTGTTCCCAATAAATTTCAGTGGCAGCCACGCCGTGATGAATGTGATATCAAGTTACAACGATTCAGAAATGAGATATTGAGGCTGCGATGTCATCGGTCCCAACAAGTCCTCAACTTGGGGCTTAATTATAAGCTGACTTACATCAAATTAGCCGCTCCTGCCCTCATATTGGGCAGATCATACGAAGATGATGTCTCAGAGGCCTCCGAATAAAGTTTTGATTCTGCAGAATTTACATGTATCAAGGTTTTCCTGCAGATTTCTGTTTCTATCCAGTTTTTGGTATCCGGTTTCCCTACCATGCAGAAGTTATGTATGATGAAATTGCTAAGAGAACACTCACTACTAGCATACGAATCGTACGCATTTGTCCCACTTCAATGAAAGAACAACACAAATCTCCTGCTATGCTAGATTTGCAATTTTTTCAATTACATAGGACAAAGTTCTCATTGACGTAGGTCAATTGTCTAGGACTCATATGTTTGGAGTGACTGTATTGTTTATGGTATACAGTGTCACACACATTATTGGCGAACAACCTAAATTAGATGCTCAGAGGTCTTAAAGTGCCATGTCTGCTGATTGTCAGCATGGTATAGCACTTGACTTGTGTGCATGCTACCACTTATGATCTACCCAATTATAGTGGGGGTGGGGTATATGGATGAACTGGATATTATCAACCAACCATGTAGGAATCTAGGGGCGGCTTGCCCTTGGCCCGGGGAGAAGGGGCGGGGGTGGGGGAGATATATAGGTGTCGGCCAGCTTGTCTATTGCGCCCGTTCAAGGTATTCACGTTTCAAGTGAGGCAAGAGTTGTCGGGGGCCCTCTAATTCTTGTAATGCATGTTTCGGGATTACATATAGATGTAGACCAACTAAAAAATGAGGCAACACCACAAGTCGCACCGTTGGCAACATTGGAGTCATCTTTCTTTCTTTCTTTCAACATGGTACTTGTTGTAGGAATGAATAACTTTTAAAGTGAGAAACTGAAGGAAGCTAGCGTGTGAGCGGTGAGCAATGAGCAATAACATGAGATATATGTTTCCATTTTTAGACTATATTCTATAGAATTTGAATAATTTGGCTATAAATGGAATGCAAGGGGATATTTGACATTTGAAAAATGAACCATGTTACCGTGGAATTCATGGTACACATCTTATCAACATGTCTATTACCATGTTGTCAACTTGATATTTGTAGATTTAGAAATAAGCCTTAATATATTAGAATTAGAGGTCCCCCGACGACTCTTGCCTCATTTGCCTCATTTGCCTCCTTGGATCACTACAAAAAAATATTGCAACTACCGCAATGACAATACTAATACACAATGGCAATTGAGCACATTAAGAGAACCGTGAGTTTTGAACAAAATTCATGATGCAATTAAGCAATCAAGCAACCTTTAGTTGATACTGACGCTCCTAAAAATCTATCTTTATTTATTACAAACTTCATGAAGTACTTCCTCTTTCACAATGCATACAATCTCACCAATATTTGTTCACTGTGGGTCTTGATAAAGTTGCGCAAATGCAAGGTTTATCTGCATCAGTCACGTACATACGAGCCCAAGCCTTATTACAGCTCCAAGGCAAGGACTTTGCTCCATGTAAAGAGGACAATGTGTTGATAAACCCTACCACTTGATGCGTTTTGACTGCGTGAATGTCAACTTATCGAGCACAATATTGTCACAAATATGACACTTTCTCTCAATGGAAACTTAGAATGTCACAAAGTTGACAGACGAATATGACATTAAATCCACCGGATTGCAGTTTTGTAACTACCAGAGGAACCACATCGATATCGGTTTCAGAAGAAAATACAGACCTACAAAGCAATTTTAGGTGTTGATGCGACCAACTTCTGGATTATTCACTCAGTGATCGATTTAGTGCAGAATCTTCCAACAAGTGTACGTGACCAGTGATCGGGGAGATTTTTGGGCATAATCGGTTGAGATCCTAGTGTTTGCTAGTCCAACCGGTTACATGTTGACAACCTTCGGTTTTTCTGTATTAATTTGAGGTATATTCCATAACTTCCTCTAAAGTGATCGGTAATTCTCCTGCAGTCTTGAACTTCAACCGGTTATTTCTCAAACTCAACCGGTTCATCTGTAACTAACTGCCGGTTCTCCCCGATCATAGTACGTGACGTCTTTTTGTCGCTGATATAGCTCACTCTTATGAAGCTATATATCCCTCTGATGAATGCTATTTTGGAACTCATCTCGAAAGCCTTCCTACAGACCCGTACTGAACATCCACAGTCGTCAAAAAAATTATGGGTCCGCTTTGATGAGACTAAATTAGCTGCCACTTCAAAACGTTGGGCGGTTTCATCCCCCAACACTGGTGTGTGGGTTGAAAGTGCTGCTGAGCGCTTCATACGTCTCAGTCAACTGTTTTGTGACCTTAGGGGATCGAGTCTGGAAACAAATTGCTGGTATTCCCATGGGTTTGTCGTGTAGCCCTCTCTGGTGGAACCTTTATTTCCTACGCTATGAATCAGGATTCATTGCAAGATAGGCGAATCTTGGAAGGATAGACCTGATGACAAGATTCAAATACTCTTTCTGTTACACAGATGATCTATGCATTTTGAATGACGGGGATACAACAAAGTTTTTAAACCCCAGTTCTGAACGGATTCCCTCCAATTCTTTTTGGATGTACCCTCTCGACATTGTTGCAATCAAGGCTGAAATTAACAGGTTCTCTACTTTACACACTCCCAAAGAGGTAATAGCGCCCATTTCATGAACATGCAAGTATCGATATTGGATGAGAAGGCTGCATCTTTCCGAATCCATAAATTTGACAAACGAAGGAACCTTCCTTACAAATATGCCCAATTCCTACAATTTCGGTCCAGCCGCAGTGTTTCCCTGTCGTACGATACCATACAATCCCAAGCATTCCCGATCCTATACTTGTTAAATAATGTACACGATGTGGTGCATGAGTTGGAAGTTCTAATACGCACTCTTGCGGCTAATGGATTTCGACTACAGAGATTACAACATTTACTACTATAATTCCTACAGATTGGATCTTTCCCTGCTCTGAGATTTAACCTGGAGGCAGTTATCAACTGCATTAAAATGTAAAATTCTACTTCTCGATAACCATAACCAGGATCTTTTTCTACAAAGTTTGATGAGAATCCCACACCCATTGAATATTACAGGGTCGATGAGAAGAGGTGTATACGATAAAGGGATAATGATGGAAACTTTCCTCATGAATGCAAGTACAATATAGGTAATGGAGCACTTTCGCCCTACCCAGCTTCACCGCATAAATCACAATAAATGTCTACACGACTGTCAGGGCATGACTTACCCGTAAGAAGAGTGCCTGTGATTTGAATATGTTGTATTTCCAAGACGAGATGAGATTATGTGCTTGAAAACTATTTTGACGATTGCAGAAACTGCTTCAAGAGTTTGGTGGTGCACTCCCTATATGGTGAGTGCACCCCACTCAGATATAGGGAGCAGGCAACCACCAAGGGTTGATTGGTGTTCTCTCTCTCTCTCTCTCTCTCTCTCTCTCCCTAATTTCTTCACAGGCTGTCTGTTTTAGTCCTTGTGAGAAAAAAGAAAGGACGGATCAGCCCTTGACGGGATGGAGGAGATCCTCTGATGGCTACATGAAAAGGGTGGTACACTCCTTTTTGACACAGGTAGCGCTCTACCTCGCGCAGAGGATTCGGCACTTCTTGCACTTGGTGCAGTAAGCGGCAATGGCAAGAATGGAAAAAAGATGGGTCGTCTAACAAAGAGCTCAAGGTAGATGCATGATATCTGAACTCAGCCGCTGGCGGTAGGAGGTTCAGTGTTTCGAAGGGTTTTAACCAGATAATGGAATCCGAGGGCTCATCTGCACACAAACTGGAGAGAAAACTTGTATATAAACAGATTGGATCTGCTAGATCGTCGGTGTAAGAGATTGTATGTGCTGACGAATTTCGAGGAAGTACTATAGCCTTGCTGACATCGATCACAAGCAAGAAAGTCATATGACACCTGATGCATGTACGCTCGACAAACTTACTTCATTATATGTTTGTGGAGCATGGGCACAGGTGATCAGGACTTCATTTGCATGCAGTGTTGCTTGACTTCTGAAGAATGTTTCTATCTCCGACATTTTCCTGCGAAAGGATTTCCATGGGAGCATGCTCTCATTAGTCTACTCACTTATGTATATACTGGACCACAATTCTAACTCCTTTCGATGCTGGCTCATGATATCGGCGATTATGAATTCCTCTAATTGTTAGTGAAACTCCTAAAGATCTATCTCATTTATTTCAAACTTTATGAAATTCTTCCTCTTTCACAGTCCATACAATCTCACCAATATTTGTTCATTGCAGGTCTTGATACAGCTGCAGCAAATGCAAGCTTTATCTACATCAATCACATACGAGCCCAAGCCTCATTACTGCTCCAAGGCAAGGACTTTGCTCCATGTTAAAGAGGACAATGTGCGGATAAACCCTACCATTAATGCGTTTTGACTGCGTGAATGTCAACTTATCAAGCACAATAGTGTCACAAATATGACACTCTCTCTCAATGGAAACTTGAAATGTCACAAAGTTGACAATTGAATATGACATTAAATCCACCGGATTCTAGTAGTGAATTACCAGAGATACATGTGCAAAATTACGTTGTTTTTGAGGAGGTACCAAAACCATCAGTGAAGGAGAAATATATGATGGATAGATATAAGTGCGGTGCTTGTAACCTTTAGGGTGACCGCATAAGAAGTGGTGGTTGGGATAGTGAATTGCGGGTTTTTTAGGCCACAAATTCTAGTACCTACTTAGAAAGTGTACAAGCAGGTGAGCAATACAAGTGAAGTGGTGCAGTGTTCAACCTTTCTAATGAATGTGATAGCGTTGGTCCTCTCAAAATTAGTATTTGGGTTGGAATGGATTCCTAACTTGTTTTGGTTTGTGGTTTGCGGCTTGTCATTGTGTAGCTGTTAGTTCCAAGAAGTTGGAGAGATGAGACTTGTGTATATCTTACCTTCATATTCCCTAATTAATAACAAGAAGTATCTACCGCATTAGTGTTGCAGTTAAGAGGACTAAATTGGTCAATGCCTCGATTTTACTACCACCTAGGGACCCACCCTCTGTAGTATAGTGCGGTAATCTTGGTCATTACAAACTAAGTTAAAAAGCTAGAAGTAAATATGGTAGATCAATAAGGGTAGAAGTGCATAATCACATGTTGGGGGTTATAACCAATGTTGGACCGGTATATAGGCGAATGCATGGCATCAAAGAACCTACCCATGGGCATCAAAATTGTTATACTAGTCAAATATTGATATTTGGTGGGTATGTCAAGGTTAAAGAATCTTTGTATACCCGAGTTATTATTTGGGTCAATACCATTCTAAACCATATTGATACTAGTATAATTTTACCTAGGTAAGAAGGTCCTTGCATGGTGTATATACCTGAAGGGTATCAGAAGAAAAAAATGTTGTCAAATAGGCATAGCCTACTTTCTTCTTCTTTTAAATGCAACATCCTCATAATTGATACCCAAATAGTATTTAATAAAAACGATACCAATTCAACATTGATTATAGCATTGCCGCTATAAAGAGGGAGTAAATCAAAAGCTATATCATATAACTAGCATAGAAATATGGTTGTAAGTAGGTCAACTTATAAGGCAATACATTTATGAGATCCGACCCATATTAGAGGGTGGGTAGTACCGGTACAACCTTCAAAAATAGTATCACTATTAACATGGTAGTAATAAAGTCTAGATAATAGGGTAATGTAGACTAGAAGGGATAGCTAACGTGGGTAGTAGAGAGAATTACATTGGAGGTACTGACCTTTTTCAAACGCACTATTGCATAAACACAAATTATGAAAGTAAATGTGTCATGGAAAGGTGGACAAGAAAGAAAAAAAAACAAAGTCTTTGCAATTCTTAATAAAGGCGTTGACTAAATTGGGATCATTTGTTGATGCTTATGCATGTACATGTGAACTTTAAAAAATATAGATGTGGATTTCAAACACTGTATATAATTCCATGTCTATGTGGATTGCACATGCATTTATTCGTGCTTGTTGGTGTAGTAGCGCTACTTCATTGCATTTGAGAGACTTTGCCACATTCAATGTCATCTTGGCACAATCATAAATACTCTATCATCACCTCGTAGTGGTGGCTCAATGGCAAAGATGATTTCCCTCGATGGTGATGATGAGGAATCTATTCGGGAGGTTTTCATGAAATCCCAATGGAGTACGTAAGTCCTAGGGGTGCACCTTTCATAGCACATATGAGTATGCATGAGTGCACAAAAAGGGTATTAATTGGAACTTTTCTGTATTACATTGTACAAATGCTACACAAGCTATGGCTCACAGGTCCGTACATGTATGGAGGACGTCTGGAAAATATACAACATTTGTACGTATATGATAGGGTCACTTATTGAAGGTCATTCATTTGGAAGTATGGAGGATGATGAGTGTGATCATGATCACACATTGACTGATGATTCTAGTACACAAGGTGGTGACAAGGAATTTTGTAATGTTGAAGACAATTCAAGCATGTGTAAGGATGTTATCATAGAGACGGAATTGATCTAGTCACATATTGAAAATGATTTACATGAAGATGTGGAGTTACAAAGTGAGCTTGGACATGCCTTGGATGTTCTAATTGATGAATATGAAAATGTTGAACTCCATTATGGCTTATGTAGAGGTAGGTGAGTCTAGAATTTTCAAAAGTGCATTTGTTAGTCAATTGAATGTCAATCCAACTTTACCTAAAGATTAATCAACTCATATTAAGGTTGACATATTATATTTGAAGCCTAAACCCCTCACTGTTGCAATTCATGATGCTATGTAAAATCTTGGTTGTGATTGTGGAATGTTTTTTTAACACACTTGAAGCTAGAATTGTGCAAAAAAAACATCGTAGACCAAAAATTCAGCTCCAATTAAGGTTTGGTTTGTTGGGAGGGTTTATAGGATGTGTAGAAAATTTGGTAATCGTCGGGTGGATCATAGGGGTCCAATTGACTTGATGTACAATCCATCAAACATAGAGGTTGATCTATGTTGGTATTAAAAGGAACCAACAATAAGTGGACTTACAATCTTATAGGTCATTTGATGATAGATTTGGAAAGAATAATTGCAATAGCTTCTTTGACATGCACTGTAGACTTAGATGCTTATGAGTAACATCCGGGAATGAAAAGTTTTCAACAACTTTATTAATGAATGCTAGGATTTTACATTATAAATATGATAAGGGTTCATTATTATTCAACATTATACTTGTCTACTTATGTTAATGACTATATATTTATTTTATTTTATTTTATTTTTTACATATACATTGTCACTTGTATTTTTATCGTTGAAATTGTACTTGTATCGCTTATTTTATCTAAATTCTATAATTTATATAAGGGGACTTTTAGAGTATGTTGCAAATTCATGTGGTTCTTGGTTTTTAATGAAAGGTGCACCCCTTGGGACACAAGTTTGCCATTTGTTCCATGTTTGTTGAATTTAAAAATCATTCAACATGTTATAATCCAATAATGAATGTTGATCATTTGAGTTTTTCATTGTTAAAAAAAATGAAAAATGTGATATCCCCTTCCACTTGCATAACTATCCGATTACATGCAAAGGCGGTCACAAAGGTCGTGGATCCAACCTCAACACCACCACACTGTACTAGGTCGTTAGGTTATGATCATCACATCCTACCATTCATAGATGTCAAGGCAAAGGAGTGTATTGAACATGTTAGAGGAAGAGAAGGGAATGGAAGAAAATAGGGATAGTTACGGAGTTTCTATGCATGATTCCACATTGACTATACTGATTGTGCTCATCACTTTGTGGACACTGATATGTGTGAGTAATTTCCTCTTGTACTTCCATCTATGTCCAAAAACCTCAGTTTTCTAAATTTTCCACAATGCCTCCATCAATTCATTTCTCAAACCTACATGAATTCTAGAAATATAGTCTAGAGCATGCTTGATACTTGGAAGGTGGTTGCATTTTCTTGGTGAAGGAATTGAATGTTGGATCTAACGACAATGCTAAAAATCGTCTCCAAACTCTCATGCCAAGCTTGATGTTATTGATTTTAAGAGTAAAGTAAGGCATTCATTAGGTTGATTGCACTTTGTATGAACTTCCCTCTTATACTATTATACATGAGGATGTTATTATTTATGCCAAACAACTATGATTATAGGATACTAGTGGGTGCATCTCCAAATATTTCGCCAATCTCACTACTCACAATCTAGTTACCGCTCACTACTCACATGTTAGCACTCCCCTCCCCTGAGTGACAACTCTCCCTTGTAGAACAATTCTTTCTAAACCATTTCTAAATTCATTGTTTGTAATTTTACAAAGAGAAGTATCATGCTTGGAAACATGGCATTTGAAAGGAAGCCATTGATAAAATTGTGTGTAAAGAGTATTCTTTGCACTTCTAAGCTTCATTCTTAGAACCATTTAGAAGGATACTTATCTCTTATAATAGGGATCACCATCCAGACACCCTAGGTGCCTTAATCACTTCAAATAGAAAATCATAAATTCCTTAGAATTTTACAGTCTTAAAAATACTTATGATGTGAAAGAAACCCCAAATAACGCTTCTATAAAATGGTTCAACTCCAAACCATGTTCTACATATGGTGATTCTTGAGAGCACTTCATACATTACGAGAAACACGGTTCATTAACGTTGATTCTCTTCCACTGGATGGTTTTATGATCTACTAAGGTTGAGGCATCTATACCAATAAAATAAGAGAATTTACATCTACTTAGGAGGAATAATAGTAGGGGATTGTTTTTCTTTCAAAGAGAAACAAATTCTAAGGAGAATACCAAAAATAGAAATAAAAAATCATGAATATGGAAATTTCTATAAATTTCAAAGTGGTAAACAAATAGTCACTTCATAAGTTAACCCATAACCACTAATCTAAATTCTAATCCTTGGCTATGACAGTTGTCAAAGCTCTTCTAAGGGTAATCAATGATGACAAGGCGCCATCACATAAACCTTAGCTCCATTCATGTAACAAATATAGATCCCATTCATGTCGGCATTACATGACTCTAGTGAGCAGTTAAATGGACATGGTTGACTGTGAATGCCTCAACCTTACAACAATAAATAATTTCCAGTCATAATCCATAGAATTCAAAACCGCCCAGAGGAAGAGAATTAATGGTAAGGAACCACAACTCCCGTACGACACTAAGTATGATATATGTAGTGTCACCAACTCTAATCGTCTTGCTCAATACCAATTGCAAACCATGGTATAGTGTCACCAACACTAAAATGTTAACCCAACATTATTAGTCATTCCTTGTAAAAACATTTGGGGGGATTATAGGTTTACAGTGTTGCAATTACTGTCACTTACCAAGTGATTCTTCATCCAATCTTCACTCATCCATGACAATATTTCATCACAAGTTGTTGACGAGAGAAGGTAGGGTTTTGGCCAATGGATGAACTCATCCATCATCCATGACAATATTTGTTCACTTATTCATAAGAAGTGTCATCCAAAAAGTTATCATAAGTGACATGAAATACCATACGACACTAACTATCATATTTAGTATAGTTAAGTAGTTTGCCACCATGGGAAATATTGGGATGGTTACGTGTAAACTAGCCAACAATTTTACACCAACATGCTCTAACTTTGGTCCTTTAACAGCCCTTAGTTAAAACCTCCTCTTCCGGTTATAAACGGATCACCCAACACTTAGCCTGTAGACTTCCGGTAAGTACTGCTCTTAAGTTCATTAACGGCTTGCTTGGGTCAGGGATCGGCAACAGATATAAATTACTGGCTAAGTTTGATACTTGGGGAGGAGTAAGTTACGGCCATGTTACGAGTCTAATACTGTTCTCTCCCTCTTTATTAAGACACGTTTGGTCGTGTAAAAAAGTGTTGTATCATCCGAATGTCGTATTCTCGGTAACATGGCATTTTGGTCTCATATGTCGTACTATATATCAAGGTTTTTTAATAGACTGACCTATTTCAATGTGAAAATGTCATTTTGTATGCATATTGAAGATACGTAAGTATGAACATAACATTTGTGTTGAGGAAATTATGTTCACGATGTTCCCCAAGGATCCTGGAGGTTTTTCAGTGCTCACAATGTCCTCAGGATTTCTCTTGCATGTACAGAAGTACTACTCACATATGAACCTTGAAACACATAACAAGGATTTAAGTAGATATGGATAAAATACTTGTCCTAATTTTACTAATGCATTTGAAGGTATTCTTTTGCACTATCAAAACATCCACATTGCCCCCCAAAAAATATATATATATATATATTTGGGGGAGAAGACTTGAAGAACATGACAAATTTCTAATCATAAATATGATGAAATAGAATGTGATCATATAATCATTTTAGATGTGTATCAATACAATGTGCTTGCAACTACAAGGTGTTGGAACAAGAGATGTACTCTACATCTAAGAGTAGTATCTGCAATTTCTATCATAGAGTCGGCCAATAGAAGTGCATGTACACATTCTTCATAATAACTCTCATGCTTAAGTCTAGATCTACTTAAAACCAATTACATGTGGGTCTCACCACTTATGCATATTAACTACCTCTATTATATGGCAAAATCTGGCCTCAAAAAAGTTGTATTACAAGTGTCATAGTCGTAGTATGGAGGTAGGTTTACACTAGAAAGTTTGGTCGACGGGAAATACGTTGTAGAGTCGAGGTGTCATATAATTGGACTTGGGGGTTGTGACATATTTGTAAAGCTCCATTATCATGGATGAAGGGGCTCTAATGAAGAAAAACAAGTCCCCTGTAAGGTTGAGGGTTGATTCATTCCAGCTAGACTCAGCTATTTCCTAAGTCAAATGGTCTAAAAGTAAGCATTTACAAGCTATACTAATATAAAATTCACTATGTTTTCACCTATGTAACATGTGAGTTTACATGGACACCACAAAATCCTTCACCATATGATTGAGTGTCGTAATATAGAGGTAGAACATAGCCTATCCATGGGTTCATAGGCTCAGGATTCGTGGTGTCTATGTAAACTCAGCCATCATGGATGAAGCAACTCCCAATTTATTAAAAAATAAAAAAATCTCCTACGAGAGTGAGGGTTGATTGATTTTAATTCGACACCACTAGACTAATTTGGAGTTGCCGACTCTATTTCCGGAGTCAAAACGACTTAAAATAGCCATTTGTAGGTAATAGTATAACACACTGCATTTAACACCTTCGCAATGGATGAATTTGCGTAGACACCACGAACCCTTAGCCCCATGAGTTTATATCACGTTTACATGATACACTCTAAACTCCGTCGTATCACACCTGTGGCAACCAAAGTGCACATGATATCACAAAGCTTCGTAGTGTTAACATGGATGCGTGATACTATAGAATTAGTGTAGCATGTGACATTATGGAATAACACAACGGAGATGTGAGCACAAGTTGAATTCGTTCTCCCGTCACCTACGCTAGTGTGGTCCACTCCACTTGACCTTCCCAGGCAATGTGGCGAACGACGCACCAACATTCAACAAGCAACATCAACAGAAGAAGAAGAAGAAGAAAGTGACACTCCACATGTTGACACATGACACAATGCGAGGGTGTGGGTTGACTTCTTAGGTAATCTACATTAACGACAAACTCCGTGATATACCGTAGTACCATAGCTGGTTCGTTCAAAAATAATTCTAAAAATAAAAAACGTAAAAATTATGAAATTATGAAGACAGAAAAACGAAAATAAAATTAATTAATTTTTGCAATCTTTTGGTGTTTCTAAGCCATTTAAGGTCATTTTTACTGATTTTTTTGCTAAAAATGAAAATTGAGAAATTCAGTTTTTTGAGAGGCGAACCTTATTTTTTCAAAATAAATAAATATTCGTTCGCCAGGGGACGAACCAGCTATTGTGTTACGGTATATAAGGGAGAGAAATGTGACAACAAGGAGCGAGATTCGACCTACGAACATCCGTTCCCTAGGGTTTCGGATGATGAGAGAGTGCGTGACATTACGGAGGTTGATACTACGGTATACTTAATTTTGTTACGTAAACATTTCTTGCAAAAAAAAAGCACACACACAACAATCATACATACATAAGTGGTTTCAACTCTTTAATGCGGTCAAGGCCTGTACCGGTCCCCTATTCCAAGCCCATTACTTCTCCACACACCGAGAATCCGGTCAATGTAAGACCTGCCCCCATCTGCCCCGTTTGACTTGTAATAAATTAAAGGACCCACACTTTCTTCAACGCCCTCTCTGTGTCTGTGTCTGTGCATGTCTGTGTGTGTGTCTGTGTGTGTGCGTCATAATTTCGCCCCAGGTACCCATTTCTTTCTGTACCCTTTCACCAACCAACTTATTACACACGAGGCCACCAGTTTCCGAGCATCACGGAGGCTTGGAAGCCGATCTGATCCGTTTGGAAGCCGGGTCTCGTATATATATAAGGTAGAAATACCATAACCCGTGAAAATAAGGTGATTCGCATTGAAGATCTGGTCTGACAATCATGAGATAATTTCCCAAGATAGACGAGAAGGATTCATGAAGAATGCAAGTTGTTTCATGTTTTTCTGTCCTATACAAAAAAATGCTACAATTTTTCAAAGTGGAAAGTTGTCCAAATCCCTACTCGTTCACTAGATTCTCCCTACACCAAACACGGTAATCTGTATTTCCATACAGGACATCACCGAAATCGGTTACATGAGGAGTACATTAACACTTGACTCCCATTGGCTACACTAAGTGTACAGGCAGTGGAGTTGTTGTCGAGCCATGATCGGTTTTAGAAATGGCACTTCACCATTATGACAGCGGTCTAGTGCATGGCTAGAGGGTGGTTAACAGGTTATGGTATTTCTACCTTATATATGGGTTGATTGAAAACCTTGACGATCTTGTACTAACCAAAAGGTGGGTAAGGTAGAAACACCATAACCCGTGAAAATAAGGTGATTCGCATTGAAGATCCGGTCAGACGATCTTGAGATAATTTTCATGAGGTAGACGAGAAGGATTCATGAAGAATGCAAGTTGTTTCATGTTTTTCGGCCCTGTACAAAAAATGCTACGATTTTCCAAAGTGGAAAGTTGTCCAACTCCCTACTCGTTCACTAGACTCTCCCTACACCGAACACGGTAATCCGCATTTCCATACAGGACATCGCCGAAATCGGTTACCTCATGAGTACATTAACACTTGACTCCCATTGGCTACACTAAGTGTACATGCATTGAAGTTGTTGCCAAGCCATGATCCGTTTTAGAAATGGCACTTCACCATTATGACAGCGGCTTAGTGCATGGCTAGAGGGTGGTTAACGGGTTATGGTATTTCTACCTTATATATGGGTTGATCGAAAACCTTGTACTAACTAAAAGGTGGGTAGGGTAGAAACACCATAAGCCATGAAAATAAGGTGACTCGCATTGAAGATCTGGTCTGACAATCTTGAGATAATTTTCATGAGATAGACGAGAAGGATTCATGAAGAATGCAAGTTGTTTCATGTTTTTCGGCCCTGTACAAAAAATGCTACGATTTTTCAAAGTGGAAAGTTGTCCAACTCCCTACTTGTTCACTAGACTCTCCCTACACCGAACACGGTAATCCGCTTTTCCATACAGGGCATCGCCGAAATCGGTGACCTGAGGAGTACATTAACACTTGACTCCCATTGGCTACACTAAGTGTACACGCATTGGAGTTGTTGCCGAGCCATGATCGGTTTTAGAAATGGCACTTCACCATTATGACGGCGGTCTGGTGCACGGCTAGAGGGTGGTTTTGACGGGTTATGGTATTTCTACCTTAGATGGTGTGAAAACAAGCGTCGTCACATTAAGCAATGAGACTGTGTGATTGCTAGGTTGGGTGAAGCTCTAAGTTTTTCGCATAGGTGATTGATTGAAAGGGGGTTCCGACGCACCAAAGTTTGTCTAATTTGAGTTCCGTATGCAAAAGTTATAAGCGTTCAAAGTTTTATTGGTAGATCGACTAAACCCAACATGATGTTAAGATGGTGGTTGATGACCGATCGAAAATCAATGTGTAGTTATCGTACGTTAGAGAATTGCTTTGTTGCAATCCGCGTTGACGTAACATACATTTGCGTATTGATTACCTACTCTTCTTTGGGTTAAAAATTCCAGTTTGTTTGATGATGTTATCAAGTGGAGGAGAACCATTCATGTGGTATGTTCATGGGCACAACAGTAGATTCGAGAATAAAGACTTCGGATGTCGGAATCCCACTACTTTGGACTAAATCTAAAGTTAGGGCAGCTAAACACAACCCATCAGGTGAGGAATGTTAAGTCTCTCTCTCTCTCTCAACAATGCTACTTGGTTGCACTTATATTCAATAATGAAGGTGTATTAAAGAATGTTGTTTCAATTTCAGCTTGAATTTGAAGTGGATGAGAGGATTTTCTTGGGATTCGGAAGAGAACGTGATTCATTGTTGGAGTGATATTGTGTTGGTGCCACAAAAGCCTACGACACGATGTTTATTTAAAAAGTAGTTGGAAGATTTAAGTATGGAAAATGCTTTATGTATGTTTGCGGACATGGATACAATCGATGGAATTAGCACCAAGGCAACTAAGTTTATAGATACGATTCGCATGGGAAAACCTAGGTGCATGCTCTAGCTAGGCACATCACATGTCCACAAAGAACGAAGACAGAATTTTGATATTACTGCAGATGTTTGTCATGGACGAAATCTGGACTTGCGAAAAGTGCCTTTATACTTGCGTTCTTGGTTAATCGTAGGGACATGCACGGGATCGACAAATTTGTCGAGCAACAATCTGACCATCTCGCACTGCCAAAATGTGGTTCTACTCTGCCAACACAATTGCCTCACTTCATCTGAGCAACAACTCACTGTTTTTTTTCGGTTCTGTTGTTTCCAAATGATGGGTCGACTTTGGTTGCCAAAATCTTTGAATATTTAACTTGCACCATTCCAAGGTGCACTCAATTTTCTGCCCAGTAATGCATAGACAGTTACAATGGAGTGTCAGTTTCAATAGATCCACCGCAAATACTTCTAAAATGTGTATGTTAAGTTAGTTGGTATGGTGTCTATACAGATGAATGTATACAAAATGGATGCCAACTTCACCTTCTGATCGAGATTGGGTGGTGGTTTGGAGGTACCTAGGGAGTTTGATCACGAGTGACCTCACAAGACAAGATTGGTCTTCCCTCGAATGTGAAGGATTGAATCAGCTTGAAACCCTAAATTTGCTAGTTACTACAAGTGTGTGGAGATGTTTTACTGTGACTGCACGATCAGGGGAGGGGTGGGCGCAGCTGTCGACCGCACATGGTTGTGCTCCCCTTCGTAGGTGACGATCAGCATCGTTGAGTCCTCCATAGACCGCTCGACATGTTTCCTTGCAGGACATCCCCTCATGCTACTGCACTTGTAGTAACCCCTGCAACACCAAAGAAATCCACTTGTAAGCGAAGGAATCACTGTATGTTCCGACAAACACAACTTCAGGTCAAGCTCAAGGTTGCAAGTTTAGTGGGCCAGGGTAAAAAAATTCGAGTCCTTACATGCGACTAACATAGGTGGAGCTTTGTCTCAAGGTGGGTCCCAGGTTCTTCTTTCTTGATTTTCAAGTTCAAGCCCAAACTTGAAAATCAATACAGAAGAAGGAGGAACCAAAGCAAAGCTCCACCATTGTAGGCACATACGTAAGGGTCCAATTTCTTTTCCCTTGGCAGCTCAGCAAAACTTGAGAGCCCGAGAAATGTGTTGCTGCCCCTGCAGTCCAAGAATGTGATCAGGAATTCTGGAGCTCTGGGAATTTACCTTGGATGCGGTGAACCTTTGATAGGCTTCTGGCCATACTTGCGCCACGAAAAATCGTCCGGAGGGATGTCCGCTAGCTTGCTACTGATGGCTCGTACTGTGATTGTTCTCTTTACCCTCAACTTCCTGCGTGATGTTCAAGACCGAAATTCAGAAACCCTAGTACAAGGCAACATTAGAATGAAACAGAAAACAAAACAAATCACACATGCGGCATCAATAGCCAAATGGTGGCAAGCCATTTGACCAGTGGCCATCCATCCCCAACAATCTCTGCATGGAAGAACCCACCTTCCACGACAACCCCACTGACTTCATCATCAGTGGATCCTCGTCTTGAGTTTCTACTACATCTCTAGAGGTAAATGGGTTTCAACTCATGCAAGCTGTTGTATATATATCATGGATAGTAAGACGCAGCTCAAAAAGGTTAGGGCAATCAGTCAGAAGAGATGATTCCACAACAAAAGGTCAGCTGGGGTCAAGTACCTTCGTTTGGAGCAATGGCAGCGACCCAGAGAAGCACATGTTCCACCATTCGCATCTGCCTTCCCGGAGCACTTCTTTTTGGAACCTGGAGCACGAGGTGCCAGTGGCGGCAGTGACGACTGCTCCGCTTTTTCATTCTGAATGCTCCCTTCCATACTCGCGGCAGAGAATGACTTGGTTGTACTGGACAGCAGTGGCCCCGAGCTAAGGGAGTTGTCCAGGCTATGGCTGGATCGCTCAACAATCCCTCCCACCTCGTGCTTGTTGAATGGATTCGGCGGTAAGCCTTGAAAGAATACACTCGGCGTCTGCTGCTGTTGTTGTTGCTGTTGTTGCTGTTGTTGCTGCTGTTGCTGTTGTTGCTGCTGTTGTTGTTGTTGTTGTTGCTGCTGCTGCTGTCGTAGTAGGTGTTGTTGAATGCTTTGTTGCACTAGATGGAAATGCCGCTGTTCTTGAAATTGCTGGTTATGGTGGAGCATAGCATGTGTGCCATTACCATTACCATTCGACGAGCCATGGCCATGGCCAGAGCTTTCACCACCGGATGGTGAAGAGCTTTGAGTAGGGAAAACCTGGTCGATACAACATTCTATCACACTTTAGAAACCATGCAAAAACCCAAAATAAAGACGACTTCCAACAAAATAATAACATCACCAAGACCTGACTGTGGCGGCTATGGCTATGGCCATTTATTCATGCAGTTCGAAATTACATAATGAAATAACATGTGAGTAATCTTGGTTTCGAAAAAATATATATGTGAAATACACGCTTCGAAGAAAGAAGGAAAGAACGCACCTGCTGCACAAGCTGCTGGTGCTTAGGTTGCGGAGGAGACGGCGGTCTTGACGAAGAGGATGGAAACGAAATTTCTCTCTTCTTAAGTTCATTAGTGCCTTTCTCAAAATTGGAGCTCTCTAAGAACACGCATCCATAGCCAGCAGCCGTGACGGGGCTCCGAGTCCGTCTTCGAAACCTTGCGTGTCCAGTCCTGCTTAGCAACGACACTACCTTCTGGAACTTGGAGATGGCCGCTCCGGCCATTACATCACACTCCTGATGATCTTCTGGGGAAGGCGGCTGCACCTGAGTGAGCGATTGCAGCAATCTTCTCGCATTCTCGATTCCCATCCGTGCTGCTTCCTGGAATTCGTAGTCCCTGTCCCTCCTCTTCCCCAGGATATTGTTGTAATCCAGAACCTCCATGGCTCCCATCCTTCCTTCCTATATGGCGCTCACTAAAAAGACTAGATCTAGCAGAGCTTTCAATTTCTTAAACAGGGTCCTACAGAGCTGCTCTCAATTAGAATATCTCGACTTTCCATCATCTTTCGCATCCGCCTCTTCCTTCACGTGAAAGAATCAAGAATATCATCTGATGATAATAGTTGCATTGCTGACTCTTGGTTACCAACTACTTACACCAGGCGCTCTCTCTGCAAACAAACAAATTAGAACAGGGAAGAGCATTAGGAGCTGACTCAAAGCTTCTTCTCCAAATGCGGCTTCATTCTGTCAAATATTCGCCACCGAATACAACACAACTCTCAAACTAGAACAAGGCTACAAGAGTCGACATATTTAAAAAAAATCGTCCTAACTCTCTCAAGAGACCTCAGGCGGTAATCTACTGTTTCCTCTCTCGTCGTCAAAGCTCTCTGCTCAAAGGCTACCTTCACCCTGGTCTACTATTACCAACTAACGACTTGCAATGCCGAGCGCTCGATATGCAGATAGATAACTTACATTAAAAGCAGGCACACTACAAACACCTACTTACTTATCTCCATGGCTCTAAACGAAAAACACAAAAAGCGCACCGTCCTACATTCTCAAATCGCTCTCACGACAAACACACCACCACAAAAGCCAGGATCCCTCTCAATCAACCACACGGCCGACACCTACAGACTCTTCTTGAACACTCTAAGAACACGAAAATCAAAGATTCAACGTCATCATATTGCCAAAGAGAGGGAGCCCGACCTTTCGGAAACAAGAAAACAACCAAAGCACTCTAATTCGAGCCGCTCAGGCTTGTCATCACAGATTGCCTTAAAAGGAAAACACACACACACACACTCTGCTCTAGCACGTTAAGGAAAATAGACCTCTGACCTTTGGAAGCAAACCTCGCAAACCTCCTTGACTTTCTAAGCACCGGACTCGAACTCCTCCTCCTCCTTAACTTAGAAAAAAGGATCTTCACCCTTGGCAACACGCCACTTGAAAATTCCACCGATTCCCTCGTCTCCTCTGAGGTCTTCTTCTTCCCTTCCTAAGTTCTAACCTGGCTCTGTGATGATTGTGGAGCTCGAAACGGCAACGATGCAAGCCGGTCTACTTACCTTATATGAGCACCCCGGAACAGCGATAGGTCTATATGGGAGCGAATTGTAGAGACGGTCTGCCTCCCGTTTTCTCCACTCTCGCGGTCTTCGATCGTCGTCGTCTACTACACCGGAGAAGTATAGCACCTTAAATTATGTATATATACTACACCACCAGATCCGCGGAGGAATGCCTCCTAATTTCCCTTCCCATTTCCGCCTAATTCTTTTATTCCAGGTGAAAAACAACTGCCAGCAGCCGCAGCAGCCTCCTCCTCCTTTCCGTCGTGCGATGAAGATCTGCTCGAAATGGAATTTTGCAGCGTCCAAATCGGGCAAATTGCATCGAGTCAAATGCGACCAATCTGTACTGCCGAGCACCCGTACCGAGCGATCAACACACAAATTATAACCTATACTCGAATGGGGCTGGGGCGAGCGAGGGCTGCTAGCTGTGCCTTCGCGACGAAGGGCGGACAACTCTGTCCTCGCCGCTTGCGACCGACGGTTGGACGGGCGGGAACTGTGGTTGACTTCCGTCGCCGTTTCGCCGTTCGTCGGGGTGGCGTGTCTGTGTAGAGGGCGGAGGGGGGGGGGGGGGCTTGTGGACGGACGTGGACTCGAACGGCGCTGCCTTCGAGACAAAGACCGAGGTAGGACCACTGGACCAGTCTGTCCTCGCCGCCTGCGACGGACGGACAGACAGACAAACGAGAAATGTGGTTGACCGTCGGTATCATCCGCTTGTGGACGGACGTGGACGGACGTGGGTGGGTTATCAGTTCGTCAGTCAGTGTGGTCTTTTTGGGGGCAGGGAGGGGGGGGGGGGGGGCTGGGCTGAGGCCTTTGACAAAACGGGGCCTTTATGACCCCGGAAGAAACGATCGTTTTAATATATTTTTAAATTTTTAACCAAGTCAGCGAGTCCGTCCATGGAGACTGACTTTGTGATGAATGTATTAACTTAAAAGTTACCGCCCGACCACCAGCTCGGGGAGAGAGGGGGATGAATTATCGTATACAAAACATACCTCTCATTCATCCAACATTAAAAGAAAAATCTTAAATCGTATGCAGCCTGGAGGTTATTCTTTGTGTAGTTCATTTGACACCAGAGTCAGTTGTAAAGACCTTGATTCGCTACTCAAAATCCAAACAGAGATGAATCGGTAACCAAACCATAGTATGTAGTATGGAGGTTACCTTTTTCTTCTCAGTTGATCTGACACCGCAATTTGCTTTCAAGACTCTGGATTAGTCTGCTCAAGGTCGTTTGAGAGGAACCGGCCACAAACCTACAGGGGGGGTAAAGTTTATATGTTGGATGGATGAGAGGTACACTCGTATAAGACGATTTCCTCTCGACCTGATCGACTCATTGAAATTGAAATTATAAGGTGGATGTGGACAATGACCTAATATATATAGACGTGTTTGAATCGAACACAACAATAATATGGATATTTGCATTTGAACAGGATGTAGTCACGCGTCGATCTAAGAACGGACACTGCGAAAGGCGACATGTGTTTAGAAGAGATTGGAGTATATGTTATGTTGATTATTCTAGGTTCAACAAACAACGTAATTTCGGGGAACCAATCTGGCCACTCGATTCATGAACATGAGAATCCTTGCTTTGGCAATGAATGAGAGATTCACACGAGCTCCGAAAACTATGAGGCAAATGGTTGCATGCAAAATTTGGATTTTGAGGTAATTATCTTGCACTAATTGCGTGTTTCATATCCTATGCTCCAATGATCGGCTTATTTAGGTTTGGGGACTTGATCGACCGTGTGAAATGGAGTTATAAGGTGGGTGTGGACAATGACATCTAACTTAATTATGGTCTTCAACATTATATGCACGTATTCAAGTATGAAACGTACATGTATTAAAAAGAAAGAAAGACGAGCCATCATCTACTTTAAATTTAATGTTAACCAAGTCAACGGAGTCCAAGCTTCCCAAGATTGACTTGCAAAATAACACATTAAGTTACCGCCTGAAAATTGGCACGGGTTTGGGAACCTAATCGATCGAGTAAAATTTCAAATAATTACGTGGATGTGGATTCAAGTAATAAGAAATATACACATATTCGAAAGAGAACCATCATAGTTTTTTGCTTCTAGCAAGTCAATGAGTCCGAGCTTTGGAGATGGACTTACATTTAACACTTTTAAAGTTATTACTAAGTGAAATTGCAACGTGGATGATGTGAACGGAGATTCGTAATGGTCTCCAACATACATTCATTGTGCATATCTTAAGTATGAAAATGCACATATTCGAAAAAAGGAAAGCCACCATTTCTTCTAATTGATTTCTATGGTTTTGTTTTTCACCAAGTCAACAAGTCTCCTTGGAAAACTCGATCGATCCCTTGCAAACACTTACACACACACATACACACACTCACATATTACTTAAACTCCTCCGAAGCTTTTAGATTTCGCGGCTTTTAAGGGGGGTGTCGAAGTCAACACCCGTGCCACTAAGTTAACACTTGAATTAATTGAGGTATATATGTTCACATGTGCGATTCTCTCCATATACTAACTTCTATATATTGATTGGAGATGAAGATTCCTTACCTTTCAGTTAATTATAAGAGTACCACCTCATCAACCTCATGAAAAGCTGCCAACGCACTAAATTTTGGCTCATGAGGATGCTAATAAAGACACGGCTCTCGTGGTACTATAGCTATTAAGCTCCTACTAGGAAACCACACGACCTTCGGGAAGACTAGCTTGAAGTAGAAATTGAGACCAAATTCGGAAAAGGAGCATGTAATGTGCGTTGACTTCCATGCATAAAAAAATGGAGGGGGGGAGGCTTGGACGGAAGTTTCACATGCGGGTGTATATATATATATGTGTGTGTGTGTGTATAGTTATTTGGAAAGTAAAAGGAGATGGAATTATGATGGGTTTAGTCTTATAACTTGAGCTTTATGAGGACCAACATAAAGTCATTCAAGTTTTCTTCGTGTTTAAATGATCATAGACGAAGAGCAGTGTCGGGCTATAAAAAACCAGCTTTCTAGCTTGTCATGCTAGGATGGGTGTTTCACATGCAAGTTACTATGTGTGTATAGTTATTTGTATAGTAAAAGGAGATGAAACCACGGGGTTATTAGTCCCAAATCTTGAGCTTTACGAGGACCAACAGAAAGTCATTCAAGCTTTCTTCGTGTTTAAATTATCGTACACGAAGAGCGGTGTCGGGCTATAAAAAAACCAGCTTTCTAGCTTGTCATGCTGGGATGGGTGTTTCACATGCAAGTTATTATGTGTGTATAGTTATTTGTATAGTAAAATGAGATGAAACCACGGGGTTAGTCCCAAATCTTGAGTTTGTGAGGATCAACAGAAAGTCCATCAAGTTTTCTTCATGCTTAGATTATCATACACAAAGAGCGGTGTCGGGCTACGGGCTATTAAAAACTAGTTTCCTAGCTTGTCCTACTAGGATTGGTGTTTCACATACGGGTTTCTATGTGTGTCTAGTTATTTGGAACATAAAGGAGATGAAACCATGGGTTTAGTCCCAAATCTTGAATTTACGAGGATCAACATAAAGTCGTTCAAGTTTTCTGTAGGCTTAAATTATCATACACAAAGTGCAGTGTCGCGCTGTTAAAAACCGGTTTTCTAGCTTGTCCTACTGGGATGGGTGTTTCACATACGGTTTTCAACGTGTGTCTAGTTATTTGGGAAGTAAAGGAGATGAAACCACAGGGTTAGTCCCAAATCTTGAGTTTATGAGGATCGACATAAAGTCATTCAAGTTTCCTTTAGGCTTAAATTATCATACACAAAGTGCGGTGTCGGCTTATTAAAAGCCAATTTTCTAGCTTGTCCTACTGGGATGGGTGTTTCACATACGGGTTTCTATGTGTGTCTAGTTATTTGGGAAGTAAAGGAGATGAAACCATGGGTTTAGTCCCAAATCTTGAGTTTATGAGGATTAACATAAAGCCATCCAAGTTTTCTTTAGGCTTAAATTATCATACACAAAGTGCGGTGTTGAGCTATTAAAAACCAGTTTTCTAGCTTGTCATGTTGGGATGGGTGGATCAAGTTAGCTTTGCATAGGTTGATTTGAGATTTAGGACAACATGTCCCATGCGCATACCCTATTTGAGATCCTAAGACTCTCTCAAAGTTTGAGAGAGAGGGGAAGAGGAGGTCCCACAAGTTTCACCTGACTTTCAAAATGGGTTCCGATACACAACGAGTTAACGAGCTCTTAATAGAAAGATTTCTCAAAGTGGGATCGAACCCGTGGTTTTGTCCTTCTTTGAGGGGCTTTATGGAGAACTCTAGTGTTTGGGGTGTTTTTAAAGGACATTAATCGGTCAAGATTCTAGTCTTTCGAAGACTGACCAGTTACATGTTGATATCTTTCACCTTTTCCTTTTGTTGAATTGAGGAATATGTTGTAAATTCCTCTAAATGGATTGGTAATTTTCCTCGAGTCCTGGATTTGAACCAATTCATATGTAACTACACTAAATGTGATATTTAGTGTTTGATTATATTTAATATTATTACCACCCTACCCTGCTCAACACTAATTTTCAAGTCCTTGATAATTAGTGTTAGAAGATATGCTCGATTCTCCTTTATTATTGTTTATTATTTTATTTTCATATCCTTATTAACACTAAATTCAAACATGTGACTTCCACATATTACCATAGTTGATATTTAGTGTTTGAGTTTAAATTTAATGTTACTTACTTTCATAGGGTTATTGATATTTAGTGTATGCGTTCGTGTTTAGCGTATCAAACACTAAATATCCTATTAGTGTTGTGGTCAGTTCTCCCCCTCCATACGATTTGTGCATGTCAACTCTATGATCAAGTTCCACTTATAATTACAATGGACTTGGAATTGCATCACAATTGAGTTTCTAATTGTAATTTTAAAATTTGAAAATGCCGATGACGTTCCATTGATAAATCATTATTACTATTATTATTATTTACCTCACACATCTCATTGGTCTCAAGTTGGAGTGTGTGTTTTTGTTCCGTTTTGTTAAAGTGATGTATCGCATCATAATAAGATCCCTATTCCATTGCATTTCGTACTTGGATGGAAAGTGATACTCCTTCATAATTGTGTTAATATTAGTAAGGATTGATGATTTTATCCTATTAAATAAACTTAATGGTGAACAAAAATGCTTGTTTTCGACGAAAGTTTCGAGTTTCGAGTTTCGAGTTTGCCACGTGATAAAATCCTTATAGATTTCCATAACATTATTCATATCCATAACAATGTTCTATGGGACTGGCAATATTTTACAAAATATTTTCATATATTCTCCACATTATTATGAATATGGGAATATTCCATAGAACATTGTCAGTTCCACAAAATATTGTTATGGATCTGAATGATGTTATGGACATGTATGAGGATTTTAATCTTTAACAAATCAAACGGCTCAATGTACAACCTACATACACAATTTAGGTGAGCTTCACCAAGTCTATAAATCATAGTTCTTGTGTTGACAATCTTGAAATTTCCTTGGATACTTTATCTTATGTCAAGGATAAACTAAAAATATAACCACATGTGATATTTATGATCAAAACATTAAATATGTATTTGCATCCAAGGGCATCATGACTACACATTTGAAGCTAAATCTTCATAGAATCAAGGTATTCAATCAAATTGAAAAAGTGCCATTGAAGAATATATAGGGTCACTTCCGACAAGATTAATTGAATATGAAAGTATGTAGTAGCTAACTCACAAAACCCATCGTGAGCCCATCCTGCATCTAACCCAATAGATTACATCCAACTACAAAGAAACATCCATGATATACCATCCAATAATGCTCATCCCTAGTGTGGGGCCCTAATATATATATATATATATAAATTCCCCACCCTATTGAACCCTATGGTGTGTTAGTTTAAAACTTCTTCAACTTTATTAATTTGTAAACATGTTAATTTATTTATACTATGGGGTTCAATATAAAACTTTAGTTTTGTCACAAGTACATGCTTTATAATTTGTGGCTTGCAACTTTAAAGTGGACCTTATATTTCTTCTCACGTAGTTTATGAACATACAAGAATGACCCCCTGGGCAATCCTATACATTTGAGAGACCCAATCTGCAACCTCCATGTACAAAAAAATATATTAGAATAACATACTTCAAATGCTTCTACTAATTGAGTCACATACAAAGAGTTTTGAAATTAACTCATTCTTTCAAGTGCTATTTCTAAATTGTTTGAATACCTTAATGTTGTTGAAGACTTGGGTTCAAGTGCATGATACGGATGCCTTTGGATGCAAACACACTCTTACTATACCAATCATCATGTCACTTATGAATGTATTTTATTGGCTCTGTCTATAGGACAGAGGCTATGCATCAACTTCTTCATTTCAAGAGCAAATTTCCTAACCACTTTGCGTTCACACTTGGACGTTACTTGTTCTTGTTATTTTTGGTCCACTTTATTTAATGTGGATGTTAACTATAATTATATATGCATATGTGTGTATATATATATATGTGTGTGTGTGTGTGTGTGTGTGTGTGTGTGTGTGTGTGTGTGTGTGTGTATAGAACTATAATTGCTCCCTAAAATGTATTGAAAGAAATCTAGTTAACTATAGTTATTTCGGCAGTTCTTGATTATTTATTCTAAAAATTTCGGGTGATATCAAAATCCTTGACCTGCATTTGAGAAGAAGGTGCACAAAATCTAAGAAAGGTTTGGTATAGTAAATAGCCATGGACTGGCATGAGCAAAGTGGACAACTATAATTGTAGTCTTTCATAGTAAAGGACAGAGCCTCACGGTTCTACCGTTTTCTTGTTTTTATCCTTGACATTTTTAATGGTATGGTATGATATAAATGCCAACCCCTTGACGCAACAAGCATGAATGAGGAGCCTTTCCGCTCACCGGCTACAACCACCCATTGGGGGTGTCCTTGACATCAAACAACATACCAAATAAAATATCACACCATAATGCACAAATACGATATTACAACTTGGTGAGGCTTGTAGGATCTGTGTATGAGGTAGAGGATGCTAAAACCAACACCTATATATAAACGTCTCCCAATCACCAGCACTCTACTATCTTGAACCGTTCCCCATTGATAAGGAGTGTCAGGGTCCACGGAGCGACCGATGTAGGTTCCATAAGTGACACCATTGCATACCAGCCTGCATATAGGGTAGGTAGGGGGGTTCACTCTCTCTCAGGTCAGCCTAAGGTGGGTTTAGAGTGGCTTGTCAATGCCTATTCTAGCCATTCTATTCACGGGGTGTTGGAGGACGGGGGGGGGGGGGCAAATCAAGCCCACATGGAAGTGCCCATGTTGGATTTTGATCTCTAGCTTGGGTCTAGTACTCAACTATGTTGTGTTGGTTCTAGGCAACAAAGACAGGGGTCCTTGTCATGTGCAATATTATCATACGCAGAACCTAAGTAATATGGATTGGTTTAAGGAAGCTAGTGGTTTTGACTTTGAATATTCATCAAATATTAGAATAAGAATAATTTTGGTCTTTGTATCTAGGTTTAACCCAAAGGCTTTTTATATTTTACATGTATACATACACCACATAGCAAGATGTATGTGCAATTGGCTTAAAGTGTTGGTTTAAGCACCTTCTACCTTACATGTTGTACATGTACATTGAGCCCCTTGGTTCTTTGATTCTAAACCCCTAAATTCCTAAGAAGCCAATTATAGTGATTGCATGCGTTTTTCAAATATAAATTTTTCAAGGTGACTTCAAATTTTCTTAGTATGGTTTTCTTGCACTTTGAACTAGTAATTTTCTACACCATCTAGAGCAATCCAATCAAAATTGTATGTAAACAACTCTTAGATATGGACCTTGAAGTCGTTGGAACCCATAGATTTCTCTTTGTTAGGAAAAAACAAAGTATGCGACATTATTATTTCTTTTTTAAGTTAATTATGCTCGTCATTAAGACCAAACATATAAAACATCAAGTGATTTTGATACATCTTGGAATTTTCATTATTTCTTGAAGGAGATGTTATTTCCAAAGCCAAAGATCCTTATTTTGATTGTATGAAGTGGTCTAAAATTAACTATCAAAAAAATTCTCTTGCATGCCAATTGCAAATAAGGTCTCCAATTCAAGTTTTAAGACTACATCTTTGATTTGGGCTAGAACCCCAAAGCTTGTAAGGGATCGGGGATGTGTTTATATATGGGATATGTGATGATTTCAAACAAACTCCCAACAAGTACACTAAATAGGATATTTGGTGTTTGATACACTAAATACAAATGCATACATTGAATATCAATAACCCTATGAAAATAAGTAAGATTAAATGTAAACTCAAACACTAAATATCAACTATGGTAATACATGGAAGTTACAAGTTTGAATTTATATTGGTAAGGATATAAAACGATGGATTTTATAAGGTAGATGGCAGTAAGGAAGGTAGCTACACATTTATGTCTAACACTAATTATCAAGAAATTAAAAATTAGTGTTGAGCAGTGTAGGATGGTAACAACACTAAAGATCATCAAACACCAAATATCCTATTTAGTGTAGTGGACAAGTTTTTTTTTGTGGTCTACGACATTGAATCCATGTATTAGCACCAACTATGCAACGACGTGATTCGATATGTGACAAGGTGGCTAGATATACATGGATGATTTGAGTCTAGTCTCTCTCTCTCTTCAAATAATGCACATATGGTGAATGAAATAACTTCGTATAGAATTGTTAGCTCATCTTACAACTTAGTAAGCTTAAACCCCTATGTATAACATTGTAAGATCCTTAATTGACCACTCGGGTCTTTAAGGATTAAGGGTTAACTATCATGTGGGATTGATATATAAGTGAATGCATGGTTCCAATAGAATCAATATCAATAATGACATCACTCAAACGTACCCATGGGTATCAAAATTGTAACACCATCAAATTATTGATATTTGGTCATTATCTCAAGATGAATTTTTTTTTGTAAATACATGAGTTGTTACTTGAGTGAATACCGTTTTAGACCCATTTGATAGTAAGGTGGAGGGTGCTAACTCCAACCCCTTCCAAAAAAGTGTTCCTATGCATGCCTCTTAACCCCGTAACTAAAGCACCTTAAATTGGCAGGATGTCTATGATGCAAAGTGGGAGTAAATCTGGGTGAAAAAAGTGGGACTGTTCCGACAAAACCTGAGGTTGGGTCTAAATGAAAATTGGATTTGGACAAGCCTCAGGACGTAGCTAAGGGTGGGTTATTTATATGTGATTTTCTAGAACTAAGATTCAGTTTGCAAATGATATAAGGAATCATGTGGAAGTAGTTGGCACGGAAGGTGGGAATGATTTTGAAAGAAAACGAGGTTGGTTATAGGCAAATGCAAACCTAAAATCGCTTGTCATTCCTTTCGTAAAAACACAATTGAACACTTTAGATTTTACAACGTTGCAATTATTGTCGCTCACTAAGTGATTTTCCATCCGGATTGACTCACCAAAATGTTCGGATGAAGAATACACCAAAAGTGGACGAACTTCAAAACAAAGTTGGCATGACAACACTCGTGAAATCATGCATCATAACAAGTGCCATTAGAAAAGTTACCACAAGGTACATAAGAACACCCTATATAGGACACCCAATACAATACAACATATAGTGTGGGTACGGCTCCCGACTCCCGACTCCTTGCCATGTGGAGGCCTTTTACTATTTATTGTTGTTGTTGCAGGCCCCAGGGTGTGGTGTAAGGTTGACTTGGAGGGCCAAAGGGATCAATGAGGGACCTGGTACCAATATACCCACTTCATAAAATCATTCATGAATCTCATATATATATATATATATATAATTAATTAATTTTTGTACAAGAAGCATGTACATAAATTGGTTTATATTATATATTATTTTACATATTTTATAATGTAATATTGTATGTATGCTCAACAAACCCAAATTCTGTCATGTGCTGGCAGTGTGTTTCCCTTACAAAAGTTTGTGCCTAAGTTTAGTACACTCCGAGTCAACGAACGAGGAGACCAACTACTAAAGTACTTACGGATGCGTTTATAATAGAACAATTTATGGAATATGCCTACCTCATATGTATGAATAAAAGGGGAACCGAAAGCTCACAATATGTAACCGGCTTGGCCGGGGTTGGCATCGAAACATGAGGATTTGGACCGATTATATATGTATATATGCTCCAAAAATCTTCCCGGACACGTGCTCCAAGTGCAAGGAAGGATTTTAACAACCCTAGCTAGCTAGCACATGATGAGCTAACTAGCTAGCTAGGCCCACCCCGAAAGCCCAATCAATTCAACAAGGGCGTGACATTCAATAATTAATGTGAGCTTTGAACTAGGTTACTAGGTTGTGTGGGCTTTCATTATGTGCTTATAATGTGGACATGGCTTTGATTGCTCCGTCGGCCTTGGCGCAATGCAATTGACGTGGCACCCCTTTATTGTCACCGTAATTGTATTGTGATCCATTTCATTTCCCTTTGTTTCAATCCTCTCAAATGGGTGCACAACGTCATTCAACTGCATGCTTGTGTTCCATTCTATGTTTGGCATGGGCTTCCATTATCTTATCTTCATGGGAAGAAACTTAGGAAATAGGAAGAAATTGACACCAATATGAATAATGAACAGTGATGGGAATATTCATAATGTCGGTGTTTTCAATGATAGTTAATTCATGAATAATAACAGGGAATATTCTTTATGTGAACAATGTTTCCTATGCATAGTGTTGGGAATATAACTCCACCAAAATTTCTAACTTCAACCTAAAGGTATGAATAATAAATGTATATTCCCAATTTGTTCGAGGGCCCATGGAATATAACTGCACATATTCTAGGGTCATGAAATCGGCCCACATGGTTGAATGAAGCATAGTGTGCTTTGTGAATGCCGCCATTAACCCTTAAAGGCCAAGGTGGGCGGGTGGTAGTTTGTCCCACCAAATACCACAACGCACTTGCACTGTAATCTTCTGATTTGGGACACGTGGACAATTGAACATTTGTGTGAAAGACAAAAGAAAAGAAAGAGGACTCTCCATTTTGCCACTCAACGTGGATTTTGTTGTTGTTTTTTTTTGGGGGAGGGGGAGGGGGGGTTGGAGTTGGTGTAAATCTATATGTAATCCCGAAACGGAAATAAGAAAATTAGAGGGTCCCCGACGACTATTACCTCCTTTTGAAGGTGAACACCTTGCACTGGCACAAACAAGCTGAACGTCATTTATCTCCCCCCCCCCCCCCCTCTGCCCAAAAGGGCAAGCCCCTAGGTTTCCACATGGTTGGTTGAAAATATATGGTTCACCCAGATACCCCCCCCCCTACTATGATTGTGTGGGATCATAGGTGGCAGGGTGCACCAAAAATCAAGTGCTAGAATGGCCACCCATCCGAAGACTGTTCCAGTCCTAGGTGAATTAACCTCGGAGTTCCCATGGAATTTGGGTTTAAGGCCTTACATTTAAGTAGCCCCGTTTGTGTGAACATTGATAACTTGAGAAAGCTTTTATAAGTACAATCAAATCCATCATATGGTCATGAGCAGTTTGCTCGGACCCTCGACTCTAGTTTGGATGGTTTTGTGACTATTTCAACTACTCCTTTTGTTCATGTTCAAGTTTGTTATGTTCTACCATGTGGATAATTTGGGATTCAACAAAGTTAGTTGTTTTTGGATAAATTCAAATATGGGAGTGTGCTCTCAACTGGTGTACAATGGAACCAATCCACGAACCAAAACTTGACATTTGTCACCTCCGCGGTTGAAGGGCAACATATCATGTACATGGTTTTTTTGTTGATCCCAATTGATCTGAAAATTTGCATGACACTCAAACGCAACATATCCTAAACATCTACCGTTGAAATTCATAGTGAGACATGTGTTGGTGGGTGTAAATCCACGTGGAAGGTGCACATTTGTGGCACCGCTGCCTCAAATTGCAAAGCTTCCCAAAAAATCACAAAACAATGGTTTCAAGATTTGTGAACTCATTTGAGTAGGAATATTGCCCCGCTTTTTGATAAGGGTAACATTTTGTCATTTGGAGATGATTTGAGTGAAGGGTCGATCAAAAAACCAACCCCAATTTAAGTTCTAAGATGCTACCCCTCAAGACCACTATTGACACTCCTATTATAACCTCCTACACAATAGAACTTCAACGTTTGCAATTTGTACTGTGAATAGTCACCTCTAACTTGCAAACATCTACACAATTGGATTTGTCCAAAAGACTTTAGATTTTCAACTACGTTTGCTGAAATTGAGGCATAAGAAAATCATACTGACATGGGTGGTGAATGCACTAAAAATTATTTACAACCTATAATTTGTAGCTTGGCAAATAAGTCTTCACTCCGAGCAATGTTTCATACACAATGATGTTGCTAATCACTGTGGGAAATATGACATATTAGTGTGGGTTACCATTTGAAATGATGGGTTGCCATAACTTCTCATATTTTGAGAATACCATTGCTTCCCAAGCAACTTTATTCCTATTCCTTGATGTGCATACAATTGTTCCTATGTTAACCGGATTTAACACGATTCTCTTAAAAAGAGCTTTTAGTTATGCGTAACTACAAATTTTAACCCACATTAATAAAGTACGTCGGTGTAACTCTCTTCCCACAAGATGATGATTGTATGATCTACAAAGATGGTATAATCTACATTCATTCATAAATTTCATAACCCTCTAGTGGTAGGAACCCTATGTGAAGACCTCCCAATTCCGCCAATGGTTATGGTGTAGAGCATCCCCACTAGAGTTGGTATGGGGCGTGCTAATGCCATCACATGTACTTGGGTGGCAGTACCAGCATAAAGTGAGCTCCATCGTGCCCCCCCCCCCCCCCTTGATTTAGAACCAACTCATGTGTAGTGAAACCTTCTCCCAACACAAACAACATATAACGACACATGTTACTTTAAGATTAAATACTTTGATATCCTCATTTATCTCGTGTCATATAACAGGTGCCGTTGTCTTATTGGTTGCTCCACAATTATGGCAGGATATATCCAAGACTTTGACTTTATAACATTACTCAATAGGTGAGTAGTGTTCAGCTGCCCTGACCTCACATTCAATCCGAAACAATGGGATTCCGACATCTAGAGTCTTTATTCCCGAATCAACTGTTGGACCATGAACACAACTCATCGGCTGAGTGATGGTATGTCATGTTGAGCGACCCCGCCTAAGGTGGTGAGCTTCCCATTTTTTAAAAACTATATATATATATATATATACACACTTTATTTGGCATTAGGGTGCTCTAGTGGGGATGCTCTTATCCGCATTGAAAGTGCACCATAATCCCACGACTTGAAATTCACTCAAAGCCAATGAGAGCGGGTGAGGGTGGCGAATGGCCACTACCAACATGCCATGTGTCCCTCCTATTGTGCTGAGGTGGCAAGAAACGGACCCGTCATGGCGGTGCCGGCCATTGGCCACCGTTGCACGTGGAAAATTCGATCCCACCCATTGTGATGAAAAAGCACAAGAAGCACCTCACTCCCCCCTTTTACTACAAACCTCACAAGGGAGGAGGAAGAAGAAGAAGAAGAAGAAGAAGAAAATAAAGCATCAATAAATCATGTTAAAGCAATGAGCCCGCCTTGTTGGAGTGATGCCCCGTGACAAAAGCCTAGTAGCTTAGCTTTATCGAGTACTAGTGTGGTTTGACCTTGGCCCGGGAACGGTGACCGGGTCGCGATTACGTCCCTTTCATGGCCTCCTTTGACAAAGAAATTTTGACACTCGCCCAAGTCAATTAGCTAAGGCTCTCCACCAAAATATCCACGACTTTCCCGGACCCAAGATGGACAAGTTTAGGGTAAGGTGTGTGAGTGTCATCAAACGGGCACCGAATGGAAGAAGGTGGTTAGAATTTGTCCAACATGTAGCACGTCCCCTCTTCCTTTGAGAATGCGAATCTAGGCGCTTTGTTCATTGAGGGCCGTTTCATATATAAGGTGTTTGTTTTAAGCTCGTGTACCTCAATTGCACATGTGAGTGACCCTTGTTGCCCAATGGCGACCTTGCTAGTCAATGGGAATTATATAAAGAGTGATGAAGCTCCAATCTCCTCTCTTCACATCATCCAACACTATGTGTTTATTGGGTGGCAACGCTTGTAAGGTTTTACATTGGGTCTTTGCGCGGTCACTTATATTATTTGTTAAAGACCCAAGTGACCAAAAGAAGGCCATTCATTTTTTTGTTTTATGTTAAAGTTTTCAAAAACCTCTTAACTCGCGCTAGTTGCTTTTTCATTTTTTTTCCTTCTAAAGATTGCCGCTCAAGTTTTCTTTATACAAATTGAAGGTTATTTCCGCACCTAAGCATGTGATAAGATGGTTTTATATTCGATAGTTTGTGTGATGAAGATCCAACTTTCTCTCTTCATCATCCACAACACTGGTTTTGTAGTGGCCACTTTTCTAACGTTTGTGGGCGTTTATGTGGTTCCAAGTGACCAAAATGAGGTTAATTAGTTTATTTTTAAAAGTTTGAGAACTCATGATTGTCATATATAAATACACACACACACACAATCGTTTCATTTCAATTTGTTTTGGAGGGAGTCTCCGTCTTCCTTCTCACATATAACAACAAGTTATACGCACCCCCACCCAACCTTCCCATACATCCTAACGCAGATTTTTTGCCTCCCAAAGCATATATATATATATATATGGATGGGTTAGTCATCAAATATGTAGCATCCACCACGGTATTGTATGGAGTATATTCAACTATCCTTAATACCGCCATAAGTTGATGACACATTCTACCGGGGTAGATGTCATGGCCATTCACACAACCATCTCCACCATACACCCTCACCTTCTCACATACATCTTCACAAGCAACCTCAGTACTTTCTACTTAGAGTAGAGGCATTCATAACTGATCATTTAAGAGATTTTTATGTCAAATATGGAGAAGTATAAGGCGGTGCAAATTTTTTCCATGTAGGAAGACAAAAATCAGGAGGACTGTAATTTTTTTGGTCGTTTTATTCCTTAATTTTAAAATTACTGTGAATCATTGAAGCCAAAAGTTGGCATGAGCACATTACATGCAAACCTTTGTAATGTCGCCCTTGGTAATGTCACTCCCTCTTTTATAACGTGAAACCCTAGGGAATGGACATGCTCAGTTTAAAATTATCTCCTTGTTGTCACATTTCCCTCACATATATTATAGGTTTTGACATTAAAATAATCCACCAAAGATTTCAAACCACACACTTGCACGCATCATGTTGTCATTGTTGTCATTATTGTCGTTATTGCAATGTTGACTTTGTATTATTCCATAATGTCACACATTACACTAATTTTCTATCATCACACATTTATTTTAACACTACAAATGTCCTTAATATCACGTGTACTTTGGTTGTCAAATGCATGATATTAAAGTGTACCAATGTCTAGAGTTTGCCAAAACCGCTCATTTTGAGACAAATTCCTCCTCACTTTAGCACTTAAACCGGGAACATGTGTCATGGCACTATCGATTCCCTAGTCATACCATAACTAAAGTTGGAGACTTAGGGTGAGTTTCCAGGTAGGTTGCTCGCCGACCAATTTCTAGGTTGACTAAGGTCAAACCTACCCAAATGTACAGGGAGTCTAGTGGGGTGGGGTTTGTATGTGCCAACTAGCTACTCTCATCTTCTCAAATCCAGGCCCACCTACTAACCTCCTCCTCCTCCTCCAGAAACCGATCTTCAATCCAACACTTGGAGGTTTAAGAATCTTTAGATGGCACTCAGAAGTCTAGTGGCCCATGTCCACAACCCTCCACACATTCTACCAGATCACCATAATGTGGTTGGATGGTGGCTTGTGCTTAACTACATGCGAAAGCCTCCAACCCATTATTATCTAGAATCTAGTGGGTGAGTATGAGCCCAAAATGGTTGCTCATATTTGTTTTATGTTTAGAATTTACTTAGAATTGCATTTGAAGTCGTTATTGAAACAACTAAAAGTATTAAAAAGAGTGAGGCTTGGTGTGGAGTTATGTTTTAGGCCTTAGGCTTATTTTGTGTGGTTAATTAGAAGCTTAGTGGCATTAGGGAGTGTTTTGGTTAAGTGAGTGGTGTTTGATGAAGCAAGGGGAAGAGCCTTGGGTTTAAGTGTTTGAATTGGGACCTATCTTGTTGGTTTAGGGGGTGAGGGTTTAGTGGATAAGATGAGGTCCTACTAAGTAGGAGAGAGGTGAGGGTTTAAGCCCTCTTGGTGTTTTGGTGGTTCTCTCTCTTTTTGGTGTGGAGCGAGGGAGGAGCTCAAGGAGCTCAAGGTGGGCTACTGATTCGAGCAAGCTTGAAGTTGTTGCTGGCCGAGGCCTGAGTGAAGGTTGGCTACTGATTTGAGCAAGCTTGAAGCTGTTGTTGGCCGAGGCCTGAGGGGAATTTTGGCTATTGATTCGAGCAAGCTTGAAGCTGCTGCTGGCCGAGGCCTGAGGGGAATTTGGGCTACTGATTCGAGCAAGCTTGAAGCTGCTGCTGGCCGAGGCCTGAGGGGAATTTGGGCTATTGATTCGAGCAAGCTTGAAGTTGTTGCTGGCCGAGGCCTGAGTGAAGGTTGGCTACTGATTCGAGCAAGCTTGAAGCTGCTGGGCCGAGGCCTAAGTGAAGGTTTGAGCTACTGATTTTGAGCCGGTTATGGAACCGGATATGGGACCGGTCGTGAGCTCGACCGGGTATGGGAAAGGGCCAAGGGCATTAGGGGTATTTGGCTTCACATAAATTAGAGGGTGGACTAGGGGGATGAGCTTTTGGTAGTGAGTTGAGGGTTGGGGTGTAAATTAGTGTAGGGAGAAGGAGATAAATAGAGAAGAGCATTTTTCAATGCTTGTACCCTTATTATGGAATAAATTGGTGTGCAAGAGTTGATGGGGAATGAAATGGATTTTTACGAAGTTGGTAAGAGGGAGTTATGTGAACATGAATGTGATCCCCATTCCCTCACCCGGACTAGGACGCTTAAGGGTGGGTGGTTTGGCCTCACAGTGAGTGGCCTACATGGAAACTAACCTTAGATACCGTGAAACGTGAAACCTTATTTTAATCACTCACAAATTTTTTTACCAAAATCAGTCCCAACCTTATCAAAAAGTATGGCACCATGTAGATCCTCTGGGTCCTAATTGAGAATAGGCAACTCTACTCTATTCATAAACTATCATAATTTTCTATCGCCTCATCAACATCATCCAAATCACTACCTCCGTGCAACAATTCTCCAACACATCACCCTACACCTATACCCAATCCATGTTATTAAACTCCAATCTCACATTGGTACTTAAAGGAATGAAAAACCCACAAATTGGCTAGTGTGAATCACACTTCCCCAAGCACACATTTGCGGAGACCCCGTCCATATCCTCCCACCATCTCCACACATCCTCCATAGCAAAAGTTTCCACACAAAGCTTGGCCATGACCTCAACACTTTCCTCCCAATCCTAAGGTAGATGAGGGCTAATTCGGTTAGGTTCTTCAATTGGACATCTATTTTTGGTTCCTAATCAACGGTACAATTGCTTTAATTCAATGGGTGAGTAATACATGGTGATTTAGCCGCTGCCTTGATGATATTTGGGTTAGTCACCTTCACAAAAGTCAATACACACCCACCATCCTCCATAATTAGGAGTGCTATCCCCCGAGCTCTTACATGTTTTGAATTTGTGCTTGAAGTGGGAGAATCAAGAGGTGGCATGTGGTTGTGACTCTTGTGAGGTGCCGACCAACTTGTATTGTGGGTATTCTATTATGAAAAAACAATTCGGCAACACTTTATCTGGCATGTGATCACTTTAGAGGCACAATGTAGCCAATATTGGCATTGAACTTTGGTATTCATTGGCAAATGACCCATGTAGAATTTGCTAATGATGTTGTCCACTTACACAACATTGAATGATAAAAGGATTCCCCCCTATAACACCACATTGGGAAGTAGAGGGTCTGTGATTCCGGGGACTAGATTGACACCTTCCTCAACTCCAATCTCAAAAATTTCAATTCTTTGGTTGTGAATTTCAATTGCTAACATGCTCAAGCTTCTAATGCTCGAAGCCATTGGTTGGATGATTCCATAGAGCTGGAGGTGCCTCATCTACCTTACATAAAATTGCCTCACCCACGAAATTATCCCTAAACAACCCTCAATCTACAATAGGACATCCAATGAACTCCTTGACCACTCCCTTTCCAACTCCTTTTGGACCCAAAAACCCCTCTATTGCACCAAACCAAATTGCACAACCTTTCAAATTCCACAATGGACAATACCAACATGGGCAACTACTCAAAATACATATTTTGGCCAAAAAACAAATCCCTCCATATTTGCGGCCATGGATCCCATAACGTAAATAGTTGACCACATCTACTCACATCATGTCATCACCCCATCATCAAAGGCTTCCGTCTAGACATACATAATTGCGCCTTATAGTACATCAAGGAAATGTTTCTAACACATCACCAAACCACTTGGAATGCACAATGAACAACAATTCCACTCCATCCGAACACATAGTCCCACAATGGAGCCTATCCCACAAATGTCCATGGCTCCTTACCCTATGTGGATGCCTCTACAAACTATATCTTGACATCGTGTTAATCATACCATTCCCACTTATTAACAACCATACAACCAACCCTACCAAAAGATCTCTCTCTGATACATCGAACACACTTATTGTCATGACAAATATAGAGAATTGGTCCAATAAAACCTCCACTCAAGAAAATTATGGAATTTATATAAGTTCCTCCACTCATCATCTTAACCTCTAAAGGCTGAGGCAAATGTTTTTGTTTGGACAGTCACCTCTGCCCGACAATACCAACGTACACATTTATGTTATAATCTTCTAATTTTGGATGCGTGGACAAGATGCTCTTCATATTTATGTTGGCTCCATCAAGATCCAATGTTTGTATCTATTTATCTTGAAGAGTACGTGATCTAATGTTTTGTAACCAACAAGTTGTGTTGCAAGGTCTATGATCTTCCTTGTTTATGAAAATTTGAATTATAATATGAAGAAAATAATTACTATAAGCCCAATTGAAAGGATCTATCCAATCGTTCAAAGAGAATGGAGAATCTTCTATTTGACCTCCTCTAAGTTTTGCGTCTCTTGAAACTCCAATTCATGAAACTTGAAATGACAAACTCCGTGATCCATAATTGTTGACAAGACAAGACCATTCTTAATCCAATCCAAAGGAGAAATTATACATGAAGCTAAAATTGTACACATAAGATGATCATATTTCGTACATCAAATTTGATTGGGGCACATCTATGGAGAAAGTAAATCATTGCATACGAGCGTACTTCTCATCCATCCAACATAAAAACTTGACCCCTTACTCCTAGGTTTGTGGCCAATTCATCTTAAATGACTTGGACTAGACTAATTCAAGGTCTTTATAATAGATTCGGGTGACAAATTAATTGTAAAATAGGGAAACATCCAAACTACATACATTGACTCTCAAAACTGAGTCAGTGACTCACTGCATCAATTTTTACACACAATGCCAAGCAAATACAAACAAGAATGTACAAACTTTTACTTATGTAAGTTAATAGTCATAGTTTAGTATATTATTTCCAAAGCCTCGTGTCTATTGCAAAAGTACACATGGAGAAACAACAATTTGAAGAGAATTATATACATTGAATCAATTTTGTAAACTACATCTACCCTCCTTTGGAAGTTAAAAGACCTTGGATATTATTGGGCATGTTGTGATAGAACTTGTGGCATTGCTCAGGAGTGATGGATGGAAAGAAGCTTGCACACAATCCCACAATTGAAGCGTTCATTTGTTTGGTGTTGGATACTTACTTAACTTCGGTCTCATAAGTGCCCACACATGCACAATTGGAATTAGGTCAAGTGATTGAGGAGGCCAAGTAAACACATCAAATTTTTGCATTGACAACCCTTGCTTGACTAATTTTGCAATATGTTTAGGATCATTATCATGCTGAAACATGACACAAAAAGGATTGGAACGGTACCATTCAATTGTCTTCATGACCTCATCTTGCAGAATGTCAAGATACAAAGCTTGTGTCATCCAGCCCTTTACCTTGCACATGCCACCCATGCCACCCATGCCACGCGAAGTCATACAACCCCACACAAAAATTGCACCACCTCATGTGTGATTCACATGATGAGCTTGTAATTGAGATTCTCCATCTCTAACCCAACACCAAGAGCGACCATCATAGTGAAATCAATTGATCTTAGTCTCATCAATAATAATCACCCTATACCAATCATGGATAGTCCAATCTTGATGATGTTGAGCAAATTCCAACTTGCAACACAAATTCTTGGTCTCGACCAACAACTTCTTCAGCTTCTTTGATGACCCAAGACATGCTTCATGAAGTGCACGCCTCACTGTGTTGGTGCTCACTCAAAGCATTCCTCACGTCTACAACATTATCTAGTCCACCAACTATGATGGTTTTCACACACATTCGTTGTTGAGCAAGAGTGATGCTTCTTGGGCACCATCCTCTTGAAAGGCTCCACATGAGGAACACACTTTCTATGATTCCTATAACATGTAGATTAAGAGATACCCAACATTTTTGACACTTCACATGTGCTATGCCCATTATGCAAGACGACTGTAGCATTCAACCTCTCGTCCTCTTGTAATGCTCTCATGGGCAAAAAAAACCTTCGCAACTATAAGTGAAAATCTCCTCAGAGACCACACTACTAACCAAAATCGAGAGGAAGAACCCTAGGCGACTTTGTGAACTTTTTCTTGCAATTGCAAGTGAGTGATGAAAACCATTCCCAGACTGAGTCAATGGACCTAAGCTCATTTGAAATACAATTTCTCTCTTGTTACCACAACATTCCAGTTGAAATTTGGAAGGACGATAGCCAACTTGGTTGCACATGTGACCCCACTTACGATATGACAAAAACATCAATATTCTTCCAGATACGGTTTCTCATAACTTGTTGATTTTGCAGAATGGCTGAGTTTGGAGAGTGAGTGTAGAACTCTCGAGGCTTTTATGTTGGATGAATGAGAGGTATGCTCGTATGTGATAATTCCCCTCTCTCTCTCACACACACATCTCAGCCCTAAAGTTGACCTCAATACCATCTAATAATTTGTATTGACCAATTATACGATGACATGTGGCAGTTCGCACCTAACCTGACCCACACTTAATAGCCTCGTACCTTCAAATTAATACCACCCACTCGTCAAAACCCTTTCACTTGCAAAATAATGTTAACAAAATGATGAAGTCAATGGAGTGTCAACATGTGCCAATTGATGGTGCGTTGACTCCATGAATTATTTGGGCTTGCCTTCTTTATTGTTGCACATGGAATGATTGGCTACCATAAATAACGGCCCCCTCTTCTTCTTGTTTCATTGCAATGTCCGACTCCAACCGGGTTACATGTTGTGATTTTCCGGTTTTTCTTTATTAGATTTGAGGTAAATTCCATAGATTCCTCTAAAACGATGGGTTGATCTCCTTGACGTCTTGAACTTCAATGGTTATTTCTCAAACTCAACTAGTTCAACAACACTATAAAGGATATTTAGTGTTTGATATACTAAATACACACGCATGCACTAAGTGTCAATAGCCCTATGAAAGTAAGTAGCATCAAATGTAAACTTGAACACTAAATATCAACTATGGTTATATGTGGAAGTTACAAGTTTTTAGAATTTAGTGTTAGTAAGGATATGAAAACAATGGGTAATTTCCTTGATGTCTTGAACTTCAACGGTTATTTCTCAAATTCAACTAGTTCAACAACACTAAAAAGGATATTTAGTGTTTGATACAGTAAATACACACGCATGCACTAAATGTCAATAGCCCTAAGAAAGTAAGTAGCATTAAATGTAAACTCGAACACTAAATATCAACAATGGTAATATGTGGAAGTTCCACGTTTTTTGGAATTTAGTGTTAGTAAGGATATGAAAACGATGGGTAATTTCCTTGATGTCTTGAACCTCAAAGGTTATTTCTCAAACTCAACTAGTTCAACAACACTAGAAAGGATATTTAGTGTTTGATATACTAAATACACACGCCTGCACTAAATATCAATAGCCCTATGAAAGTAAGTAGCATCAAATGTAAACTCAAACACTAAATATCAACTCTGGTAATATGTGGAAGTTACACGTTTGAATTTAGTGTTAGTAAGGACATGAAAAGAAAAATGCCATCGACTTCGGCAGATGAGAGATCAACGAGCAGGAAGCAGGGGCGCCATCCCTAAAATCCCAAGTCCAGTGAAATCCATGCTTCACAAGAAGGGGGGTGGTAGTAGGGAAGGTATGCAACACATTTATGTTTAACACTAATTGCCAAGGAATTGAAAATTAGTGTTGAGCAGGGTAGGGTGGTAACAACATCAAGTATAATCAAACACTTAGTATCATATTTAGTGTAGTTGTCGGTTCTCCCCGTGTATTCATTGTATGTTTAGAGTTAGAACCAATTTTGGAATGGTAAGTTGTATAGGTGTATACACAGTAATAGGCACCAACCATGATATCAAAGAACCTACCCGCAGGTATTAAAACTGTAATACTAATCATATATCAATACTATGTGGTGGGTGTGTCAAGGTGAGGGGATGCTTGTATACCTAAATTAGTGTTGTTTTGGTTAACACCATTTCAAATTACATTGCTATTAAGATGAATTTACCTTGGGTATGAACTTTGAACCGTCATAGTGTACGATACCCATTCCATGGAATCCCATGTTGCACATGGTGTTCTATTCATTCATATTTTTTTGCCATTGTTGACTTCGAGTGTATTTTGGCACTTGTATTCATCCATATTTATTGCAAAAATTTGGATAGAGATCACTTGTGGGTAAAATAAAAATAACCTTGTATTTGTATTTTGAAATTTGAGATCACCATCTTGCAAAATTTTGCCACGAAAATCATTAATTGCATGGGGAGCCTGCTTAAGGCGTTTCATTGGCCAAAATTTAAATTCTACTTTGAAGATAATCATAATTGTTTATGAGCTCAATTTATCCAATAAAACTCTTGGAGCCATATTTCTATTTTACTTCACAAATTGTTATTTAGTGATTTTTTTTTATTGTATTTGTAAGCTATGTATGTCTAAGATTTCAACTACACTATATTACAAGTTTTGTTCCATGTTTCAACACTATAGCTAAAGTTGGCCTTATTGTTGGGATATTCTTATACATAAACTACATACTTTGTGAAAGTTTTTTTGATTTGAGGCTTTGATTTAATTTCTATGATCAATGTGTCATTTTGTGTCATACGTTTGTCAAGCCTCAATCCAAATTCCTCTCAACCACTTAAAGGCCAACTCTATTATCGTGTGGTCAAACTTCATTGATTATTGTTCTAGTCAATAAATCCATCCTCAAATGCTTAAGCTTATTAGAACCAATTTGAAATTGATATGAGTTGATGCACATGTAGTTAGGAATGAGTATTTGGAAATCACAAATAAAATCCAAAACATGATGAATTGTCTTTCACTTCAAGTGCAATTTTGACCCAAAAAATAAGAAAAAGCATACAAGTGAAATCCATGGCTGCAAGCCCACACTCATCAAGGAGATTTGATTGGAAAATGTGTTTGTGATAGTGCGTCATGACCTTGTTTTAGCTACACTTATTAGCTTCCACATGGCTCCAAGCATTGTAAATTGGACCAAAAAATTGCTCTAATATGTGAAATCTTCAAATTTTCAAAACCTACCATTTCAAGTGATGCTTAAAAGAAAATGGCTAAATATGGTTATGGATGTAACTTTCATGACCTTAAAACTATTTTGAACTTTGAATTATCTTTTAGATTCCTTGCATTCATTATTAAATGGAGGATGTCATCAAAAAGATTGTTTTGTAGAGAATTATCAATTTAGTGTATTTTTAATCATGCTTTAAACAACATTCAGACAATTACTTGTTCAATATCACTTGCTTGCACAACCTTCCACACTATGTATAAATTTTTATGAAGTTACTTTCTTAAAATATTTGAAAATAATGACTAAAAGTTAATATACAGTTTTGAACCCCTTTCACTTAAACCTATGCATGGATCAAGAGTCCTCCGGTTTTTACTGCGATTGCAACCGCATGCATCGGATAATCGACTTTGAATTAAAATTTGAAAAGTTTAAATGCCATTAGTTGGACCCAAGTGAACATGAATAACCCTACAATGTGGAAAAAACAACCCCATAGTTGGGCATATGAGAAGCCAAAAATAAACAAATCCAACAATTTTGGATTAAGGTAGATGGATTCTCAATGGTTACATTTTCCCACTAGCTCACTTGCTCCCAATGGCTATGAAACATGCGATTAGTACGAGACTGTTAACAAATCCAATTCAAGACTGTAGCCACTTTCCTCATAATTTCCAGAGCTTATACGAACATCATACTCATTATCAAAGTGAACATTCCCCTGCTCATTAAATGGTCATATAGGTCCTCCCAGTTTATGTTGACCGTTGAATCTAGAACGGTTCTCATGTATTGAACATGCAGTTCACAAACCTTTCCTTTGGTGTATCCGTTCTTGGATCCACACCTAACCAAATACCACTCAAATATGGGTATCCAATTATGACTTTTGAACCATTAGACCCCCCTTTGCGAGCTTCCCACATGCCAACTTCATGATCTCACAAATGCCGCCGGCTCAAGCCTATAAAAAACACATATAGAACAACTTCAAGAAAAACTTTGGGGGAAAAAAAAAATGAGGAGAATATATAATAGTTGAAGGTTTGTTTTCTTTTTGCCGTGAGTCAACGACATCAACATCACACACGAACGAAGGAAGAGGCGAGAGAGTTGACATCATGGGCTACATGGGAAGTCGTGTGTATAGTAACACTTCACCGTTTATGGTATTTAGTGTCACTTACTATTTGGAGTCACACATCGCTATATAAGACTTTATTATTGCTAACGTAAGTGTTTAACTAAGTAAAGATGCTAATATTATTTTATAGTGTCTAAACAACCAATTTGATCTTTGTTGGGTTAAAAACATAGATCTATAACAACAAAAAATTACAGCACTACGTAAGTCCAAAAAATAAGTGACATTGAATATCATAAATGGTGTACACTAAATGTTCCATTTAGCATCACTTGCTATTATGAGCTACGCAATTTTATACATTTTTACTACTAATGTATTATTTTACCAAATAAAAATGTGAATGTTCTTTAATGTCCAAACAACCAACTTGACCTTTGTTGGTAAAAACCCATATATACAACAATAGTTATATCATTGTGTAATTCCAAACAGTAACTGATACTAAATAAAATATTATCTACTACTACTACTACTACACCGTTTATGGCATTTAATGTCACTTACTATTCAAAGTTACATTGTGCTATAACTCTTTACTATAGAGCTGAATTTTTTTACCAACGAGGGTCAAATTGGTTGTTTGGACATTATAGAACATCAACATTTTCACTTGGTGAAATTTACACTAACAATAATATGTTATAGCCATGTGGAACTCCAAATAGTAGGTGACACTGAATACCATAAACAATGCCCTAAAGTTTATTGGAAAGAAGAAGAAGAAGAAGAAGAACAACAACAACAACAAAAACAATACGTGAGCAAGTCAAATGGGGTCTATGCATGGGCAAGAAGGAAGGAAGAAAGAGGGGGGGGGGGTTGGGTGGACCACAATGATGTCATGAAGCCAATGGTGTGTGTGTGTCATAATAGTGTGTGTGTGTGTTGTGGGGGTGGTAGCTAGAGTACTCATGCATGACATCATTGCATGGACCCAACCCCCCCCCCCGACCAATAGACCGGGGTCCCACCCCACCTAACATTGGTCAAGCCCATGCGGGACTAATTGAGTCGATCGAGCTCCCAATTGTACTTGTGTGAATAAGTTAGTGGCGGCTCCTAATTCCACCTCAAGTCGTTGTGGTGTTGCTTCTTAACACTTACCGAGAGGGTAATAGTAACAACCAACTTCTTATAGGGTTGGGTTGGAGTTGGGGCTGGGGCTGGGGCGAACTAACCTGTACACTGGTTCCTTGGAGGCAAAGGTTTAGGCATCCAACAAGGAACGAGTGTATGGGTTGGTTCGTCCAAATTGTTGGGTTGTTGGTTTACTCCAAGGTAAGTTTACTGGACCACACTGGTTATTCCAAACGGTGCGTGGTACTATTCAGAGTTACACAATGCTTTAATTGTTTGATGAGGTTGTAATATATTACACATAAAAAAAGTCATTTATGTTATACAATGTCCGAATGACTATTGAACTTTCGTTAGTATGGAATTGAGGTCTTGGGTAAGACATTGTTGCACTTTGTAACTCCGAATAGACACACTCATTGGGATAGGGGTCAATTTTATTTATGAATAGCAACATATCGGATCTATAGTAGGAATTAGTGATTTCATCCTCCCCTCTTCATGTTTGTCCTCCCCTTGAGTAGGTGTTGTGAACATTTGCCCAAAAGATAGACATGCCTAATTCGGTCACTTGTTGTGATTGGACACATGTCTTTGAGTGCTATGTGGTTGGGTGTCATTCAAGAACGTGAACTAAGAGTACATGTGTTTAGAAGAGATGGGGCTAGTATGTGTTCAGAAATTGTTAACCATTCTACGCTCAATAGTCAACATGATTGCCAAGGGGACCTATATGGCCATTTAATGAGTAGGTGAATCTTCACTTTGATCACGAATAAAATATTTATGCAGGCTCCAAAAATTATGGGGAAAGTGGTTGCAGCCTCGATATGGATTTGTTAACTATATCGTATCCTAGGAGAAGTGGACTCATGTGTTTTGTATCCTAGGAGAAGTGGACTAGTATATGAAATAACCATTTAAGGCACATGTACCTTACAGTAATCATGTCTTAAAAGGAAATGTTTTGCTCTCCACCTAGTTCACATATGATATGAGACGAACAATTAGTGCAAGATGGCTCGGGGGGGGGGGGGGGGGGGCAGTGTGTTAGAAAGTTAAGGATATAGGTGCGAACAACCACTATTTTATAGGGGGGTATTACTTTCAATTTTTTTTTTCACATGCTATCATTATGTAAATTTCTACTTTGGGTTAATAGAAAATTGGCTTGCATTACTTATAATTCCAAATTCCCTATTATTCCATACCCTATAGTACTTTAAAGATGTCCAGTGCCATTTTTGATACCCTATATTACTCTTAAGTCCAATTATAAATTTTCGCCCCCATGTTTTTAAAATACCCTATCATTTGTTCGCACGTATATTGCTACTCCAACCAATGACTACCCCCCCCCCCCCGAGCAAGATGGTTAGCAAATTCAAGTCGTGCATGTAGATATTTCCTCATAATTTTTGGAGATTGTATGAATATCTTGTTCATGATTGAAGTGTAGACTTTTGTTCCCATTAATTGGTCATATAGCCCCCCCCAATTTGTTGACTATTGAGCCTAGAATGGTTAGCAGTTTTGGACCACATAGTCCAATCTCTTTTGAATGCATGTCTTTTTGGTGTAAAACTATGTCACGCAAAATATAGGTGCATGTGTGTGTGTGTGTGTGTGTGTGTGTTCACTTCAAACCCAAGATGATGATCAGTTGGTGCAAGCAAGCGTAAGAGCACTTTTACACTACAGTGTTCGATGGTTGTAGTTTGTTGTGATTTTTTCTTTTCTTTTCTTTTCTTTTTCATAGGACCAACATAACATTACTAAGTAGCTAGATGATGGTCTCTTTCTCCAAAAAGGAGGTTGGAATTATAAAATATGATAAATTTATAGATGCTTGTAGAAAACTCTAGAGTACATAGCTTGAGTGATCCCCATAACAGGAATGTAAGGTAATTATTTTTGTATGATATATGGTCCCTTGGAACGCAACCAAGGAGCTCAGTAATGTTATGAATAAGGAGGGTAAGGTACTTTGATAATAACCACAACCACAACTACTCCATTATTTCTTAATATCTACTTGGGTTGCATTGTTTTGGCCGGGTTGGTTGTATTTTGGATTCATTCTACAATTGAATTTTCAATTTGTGCCAAAAAGAAACAACAACCACAACTACTCCATATACTACAAGACAAGGTGTAGTGGAGGGTGGTTGTAGTTGACTTTATTTGGTTCTATTTTGTTTGTACATATTATGTGGCACTGAGAGGTGGAGATAACTTCAAAGACAAAGCATGAAGAGGCAGGTTTGTAGGAGCCAATTTAATCCTACACAAGCCTTTTCACTCGATTCCATAAATTGTGTGTTTGCACCCCATGGATTGCAATGTTACAACTACACCTTGCATAAAAACATAAAAAATGAACCTAGTTTGTTGTTGAAGGAGGGTTCAAGGGTTATTTACACTATGTGCGGTTGTGGTTGTGGTTGTGGTTGTGGTTGTGATAGGGGTAGTGGCAGTGGTTTACTTTATGTGGTTCTATTTCCATGGAGAAGGCATAACAAATGCTAACCACCCCCACAATCACTCTTTACCCCATCAACCCCCATGTTGCGTGTGGCATCATTTATTGTGATTTGTGTGACGTTCCAATGTTTTCATACTAGACTCGTGTCATACTAAGTCCACGGCGAGTTTGAAATTGGAGGGTTTATGTGAACTAAGATTTTTACCATCATAATATATTTGTGTGTGTATTTATAAGCAGAAGGATACGATTAGATGATATTTGTACCAATATTTGTAACAAAAATGTATTCTCATGATCACTATAGTTCTTAGTGTGTTGATAAAACCAGTGTGTCAATAAGTCACACTAATTATCTCAACATACTATAGACAATGAATGGTGTAGTGCTTTGGCAAACCCCCCAGGTCAACCTTGAACATGTCCAAAAATCACGTTTGTCGGGTTTACATATGAGTCCAAATTTGGACTCATGGGGATGCATCTCTCATTCATGCCAATTGAAGCTTCCCACCCTCTTCTAGATTATCACATGTGCCTATGTGGTAATAAGGGCTATTTTAAGGTACAAGTGACGTTTTTGAACAAGGTCATTTTTTTTATTAGCTTCAATGATGAATTCCATGTGGTTTGACTCTAGTTCTCAACAAGTTCATAGTCATTGGTTCACCATTAGAAGCATACATTGAGGTGAGTTTCTAGGTGTAAAAAATGGCACCAATCACCAGTTACCGTAGGAGTGGATGTTCAAACACCAACCGAGGGGAAGGGTGTTTTGGAGAGACGAAAAGTGAAATAGCTAAGCATGAATATAGATCCCAATGTTATGTTTCTAGAATAAGTAACCCCTCAATCAAGATCAGAAATCCCAAATGATCATGAATTGTATACGAAACATATTCTTACTATTACCCCTTCGGTAGGTGTTAGGAAACCAAACCCTTATTCTAAGGTTTCGTCAACCACTATTATTATAATTAACGCCACATTCTCCTTAAGTCACCCTCTAGACTTGGAATGTCACACTACTAATTAATCTCACATGTGTGATTTGGCCGGTGGAAAGAACCATTTCACCTTCCATGATGACGTGGTTTCATGGATAAGATTGATAAGCATGATAGAATGTGTTTGAGAAACCTTAGTAATCCACCTCAACACTAACTTTGACCATATCAACAACATTTGAATAAGGAGGTGAGTGGAAAAAAATGTAAACATGCCCTTAGAATGTCGTACAAGAAGTTTCGTTGGTACAATATCTAATTTGTTCTATTAGGGCGGGCTACCATTTGACGTTACATGTTACTAGAGTTTTTTTTCTTCTAAAGAACATATCATTTTTTTATCTGAATAATGTAGTAGCGATTTCCCATGCACATGAGGCATAGGATATCGCTTGGTAAATGGTTGTATTGTTGATAAAATTTATAGGAACGTGTAGGTCCATATGGTAACTCACACTAATAGGATAATTTGGGTTGGAGTTAATCTCCATGACTTTTAGCATGCACGAGGCATTATGAACAGTTTTTGAAGCGCTTCCTTGGCCACTCCTCGAGTACAGTTGATTCAATTTTGTTCTCACTCAATTTTTAAACTTTGGAGTCATTGCATAACATTACTTAGCTGACGAGATGTGTTCATGGGTCCAATAGTAGATTCAAGAATAAAGACTCCGGATGTTGGAGTCCCATTGCCTCATACTCAGTTTGAAGTCAAGGCAGCGGAACACAACTTGTCAATTGAGTATTCTTACGTGCATGAACTCGTATGATGTAATTCAACTAAATCACTACATTGACCACGTGGTGTAATGATCTATCCACATGATAGATTTTGATACCACATTTAATAGATCTTGTAATCATTCATAGTAGAGGTGCCTATTCCCAATCAGGAGTCCATCGACAATCTATAGGGTACCGGAATTTTGATCAGGTTGGGATTGTATTTCAATCATGCTAGATTCAATAGTGCCATGACACATGTCATGATTTTGTATGCTAAATGTGAGGAGAAATGAGCGGTTATAGTAGACATTGGTAATATGTTTGGGCCAACTTTTGGCTTCAGACTTTCATAATAATTTCACTGTAAGGAATAAAATTACCAAAAAGTTTGTAGTCGTCCTAATTTCTATCTTCCTAGACGAGAAAAATTTACACCGCCTTATACTTCTCCAGGTTTGGCGCATAATCTCATAAGTGATCGGTTATGGGTGTCTCTACTCTAGTGGGTGAGAACAAGTGGTAAGAGAATGTAGGCCATCCATGTGGCGATTTGTTAATGAAAATCCTATTGAAAGGCCCGTGTGTTCAATTTCACAAGACTAATTTATGGTTATATGGGAGATATACGAGGCACCAATTTAGGTTGGGTGATCAAAGGAATAGAGTCTCCATCTCTTTAACATGTACCTAAGGTATGTGAGCCTAAAGTGGACACTTTTCTTAAACAACTACACTAAATAGGTAGATTAGTGTTGGAAACAATAATAGTCGATGAAAATGCTAAATGTAAATTGTCTCTATAGTGTTAGAACACTAAATGTCAACTCTAACACTATTTGTACCAAGTAGTAAGTTTAAATATTTACATGAGCGCATTTAGTGTTAGATGATATTTTGTAAATCTTGGAATGAAGAATTGAAGGAAGAAGAATATGAGAACCTCGTAAAAGGTATAATTTGTTCAAACCCTATTCAAACACTAATTGTAATATCAGTTGAAAATTAGTGTTTTAGGTAACTATTGCATCTAACACTAATCTACCTATTTAGTGTACCAATGCATGACCCTTCTAGTTTGCATCTTAGAACGAAGAGATGTGTTGCATATTAACAAGACTATGCAACACGAAGCCTTGCCATATATCACATCTAATATAGATGTCCAATCAAGAAGAGTGGCCACATAAGGCTCAAATATTTTATGTACTCTGTCATATACCTCCTTCAACAGCCATTCATCACAAATTTACGAATGATTACCCTTATCAAATGAGAAGTGTGATCTAGGATTGCGGTTTCTAATAATGAGTAGAAACAAAAAGATGTGTGTTATGACAACATTGATTTGTATGCTCAAAGTAAATTTAACCACTCTAACCTCAACCATTAACACAATTGGGAGGTTGCATAAAGAGAAGAACAATATTCACTTTGACATGTTATGACTTCTACATCTTGACTCCGATTATGAAACTTGAAATGACATTCTTTGTGGGTTGCAATTGTTGGCCGGAAGAGACTATCTCCAATTTGACCCAACAATCATAATCACACAAGGAGTTGGAAGTGCCGACAACAAGGTCACACAACACGCGTGACCTGCTAATATACAACGTAAATATTAATATAGGAGATCGTACTTGACTGGTATCAAAACTATTTAAACACAAGTCAAATATTCAAACTTGGTAGGAATTACAAGACGAGAGAGATTCTTTGTATATCCGAATTATTATTTGGGGTCAATACCATCCTCAGGGGGTTCACTCCCTCTTATATTTTGCATACACGTGCATTCGGGACCTATTTATTGGGGGGCTATTTACCTTTTAGAAAAGATTATAAGGTATGGTATTTTTCAAAATAAAGTGTGATGGTATTTTACATGTTATCCTTTTTCACTATTTAAAAACCCCCTATATTATATGTAAGTTTTTTACAAAATTTATCTACAATGAATTTTATTAGACCCTATTTTTTATCACACGTTATTCTACGATTTTCGCCAGTGAACCCCCGAGATACCATCCTGATACCACACTAAAACTAGGATACATTTACATGGTATGAAGGATCTTGGAATGGTGTATAGACCATGGGGCCTTGAAATGGTATCACAAACACACACAAGAAAACTTCTCAAATACCATTACCACATTGGTATAAAATAATTGTCATAACCCTGTAATATACACCCAGTGATATTCAAAGAACATGACACTAGTCCAACACTTCATTAAAATATTTCATTTAGTATCACTTACTATTGAAATTACACAATGCTATAACTGTTTAATATACATCTCATTTTTTTTTTGCCAACGAAGGTCAAATTGGTTGTTTGGACATTATAGGACCATAACAATCTTCACTTGGCAATAAATTGCATTGGAAATCGTGAAGAGATGTATAGCATTGTGTAACTCCAAATCTAGGTGAAAGTTTCCCCGAAGAAAGAGATCGGGTGGGGTTGACTCATCATGTGGCCCGGCAAGACCCAAAAAAATTTAAAATCAAAATCAAAGTTAAGAGTTTCTCATGTGGCACGTGATGGGAATCACGTCGGGCCAAGTCCATCACGTTAAGTATTGGGCTTGTCGGTCAAATTGTTCTTTAAAATATCCAAAGACCTTCATTGATTAAAGCCATTTACGAATCACATCCCCCCCCCCCCCCCCCCCCCACCACCACCTTAACTTATGCTCATGAGTCCACGAAGCTTCCCGGAGCTTGACATTGTAAGCAATCTTAAGGTCGTGTGAATGGTTGAATTTGGGAGTTGAAGTCGAAGTCGAAGTTGAAGGTTGAAGGTTGAAGTCAAAGTTGAAGTCGAACTCGAAGTCGAACTCGAAGTCGAACTCGAAGTCGAACTCGAAGTCGAACTCGAAGTCGAACTCGAAGTTGAATTTGCCGCCCTCATTTCATTTAACTTATATATACGTACAACAATAACTTATAACTTGTTTTTTAACATGGTGCGATCGATTTGCTTTTGCTTATATACACCAAGTTGTCTTATCATACTAGAATCGGATTTTTTTTGAGGCGGAGGAAATTCCGGGGGACTTAATTCATAACAGGAAATTAAATGACTGCTTGTGTGTGTGTGTGTGTGTTGACTCGTGAAAATTAGTGTCCGTGTGTGTTTTTTTTTTGACTTATCATTGAGTGGCCTTCTAGAACTCCAAGACTCACTTTTCTTGTAACTTCCCCCCCCCCCCCCCCCCCCTTCCTTGCCTTGAACCCCTCAATAAGTTAGTTTATTCATCTCCCAATGTGGTTGTTTGTTTGTTTGTTTGTTTGTTTGTTGTTGTTGTTGTTGTTCATAGCATTTCTAAGAATCTACACGACAATCTCTTTCTAAAGAAAGAAGTTGCAATTAAAAAATCTCCGAATTTATAGCCACTTGTCAAAATTTTCACAACACACAACTTGAGTGTTCCCCATAAATGGGAATCCGAAATTAATGGAGAATAATTCTCACATAATACACAGTCACACAAAATGCAACCAAGGAGCTAAGTAGTTGTTGTTGTTGTTTTACAGAGTGTTTTTTTTTTTTTGGGGGGGGGGGGGGTTGAGGGGTGATTGACATGGGAAACATGGAATTATCGCATACGAACGTACCTCACATCCATCTAACATGAAAACTTGACTCTTTGTAGGGTATTTCATCTCATATGACTTGGACATTTACCTAATTTGGGGTCTTTAGAACTGATTCTGGTGTGGAATGAACTAAAAAATATACACCGAGAGGTATGTATTTTTAAATGACTTTTAAGTTGGATTGATGAGAGGTATGCTTATATGAGGTAATCCCCACTATCCATTGACACATTCTCAATGATACATCTGCAATGATTATGGTATTTAGTGTCACGTACGTAGGATTTGTGGTGCATCCATAGAAGGAGGGGTCCGGTAACAACTAAACCTTGTATGATTATGGTTAAATTGTCTCAACTAAACCCTACTCCACTCTTTCAAGGTACTCAATGTCGGTTCCGGGGTGAAATGGACTAACCTTTGAAACTAGGAAATCGTGAGTGACAATGGGTTCCAAACATTTTTCACTTTCAACTCACGTGGTTGTCACAAAATTCGGCCCACATTTTGCTAAGAGTCTCACTAAACGGCCTTTGACAACTCTAGAAATGTCACGTCCACTCATTGTCACCAACACTATTTGCCAACACAAGTAATTTGTTTACATGAATGAATTTTCTTACAAGGAATGATAATCAAGGACTCGAGTAAGGAGTGATCCAATGCACGCGAGAGACCCTCTCCATGTTGATCACTAATAGAATACAATTATTTATATAATTATGTTCATAAAATTATACATTTTAGTTTAAGCTTAAAGTTCATATAAAATATTTGTGATCACCATAAAAACATCAATTTTGATCATAGTCAAAACCAAGATATACTTTTTGTATTCCGGAGTTTCACAAAAATATCGAGTTTCATATGATTATTGATTCATTGAAAGTCCCGGTTCACTTTGATCTTTGTTGTCAAACTAACCAAAAACATTACAGCAATTTGCAAAGTATGTGTATTGGGCGAGTTAATTATGCAATACTTCAAGGGCATGTCCGGCATTACACTAAATACAAACGCATACACTAAATAACAATAATCCTATGGAAGTAAGTGACATTAAATGTAAACTCAAGCACTAAATATCAACTATGGTAATATGTGGAAGTTACATGATTGAATTTAGTGTTAGTAAGGATACGGAATTTTTTTTAACAATGATAAAAGGAGAATTCCAACATATCTTCTAGCATATCTTCTAACACTAATTGTCAAAAAATTGAAAATTAGTGTTGAGTAGGGTAGGGTGGTAACAACATTAAATATAATGAAACACTTGTTATCTTATTTAGTGTAGTGAGCTGGATAATTAACATAAGCATGCGCCAAGCACATTTGGCACCATTAGGCTGCAATCTCTTACATTATGGCCCCCACACTTAGATTTATTTTTGAATCAAGTCATCATTCCCCTCTTATGACCTTTCACCTACATATTCATAGATTCTAAAAATCTAAAAATAAGACCTACTTAACTACACTAAATATGATATTTAGTGTTTGATTATATTTAGTGTTGTTACCACCCTATCTTGCTTAACACTAGTTTTCAGTTCTTTGATAATTAGTGTTAGACATAAATGCGCCACCACCTTCCCTACCACCACCTCCCTTCTCCTTTTATCATTGTTAATTTTTTTGTCATATCTTTACTAACACTAAATTTGTGCATGTAACTTCCACATATTACCATAGTTGGTATTTAGTGTTTGGGTTTACATATAATGTTACTTACTTTCATAGGGTTAGTGATATTTAGTGTATGCATTCGTATTTAGTGTATCAAACACTAAATATCATATTTAGTGTAGTTGGCGAGTCATGTGCATGCCAAACCCCAAATAAACCCACAAGATGACCAAATCAAGGACATCCACTAGCATGGGTTGATCAAGGGTTCATGAGAAAATCTCCCTAAAAGACTTTAACCAAATCATGTCATAATAGAACATGGCCAAATAAAGCCCAACTCATAACATGCCTACCTCAATTTACTTTACGCCAAGTGTCTTGAGGAAGAGTAACCCCTTTCCTTAAAGTAGATGCTCACACAAGGTGAGATTGCCTTTGGCAAGCCACCTATACCAAAGTTTTGCTATTTTCTAAGGAGTTTGGTGGAGAGAATCCAATTTGAGGGAAAGAAAAACAAAAAAACAAAAAGAAGAAGAAAAATTGCATCTACTCAAATTTGAGATGCATCAATGTGTTGATGATTTAAACAATTTTGTTTCTAATTGTTGAAGAATTATGATTTTTTTTGTTGCCGAAAGTAGTTATTAGTCAATAGCCAAATTACATAATATTTTTTTCGGGACTTGCCCTTGAAGTAGGGTATAGGGTACTATTAGGCCGGTGGCACCAAACACCATAAACAATGTACAATAGGCACAATTACTTACTCCCTCCACAAAGTCCTTTTGTGGAGGGAAATTAATAATCGTATAATGATTGTTTGTGCTCCTAACTTTAGTGAGATTAAGGCCCGCTGATCATTGACCGAGTAGTTGTAAGCATGACTCTTAAAATAGAAAACAACAACTACTCCGAAACGCCCCCCTGAAGTTGCCGTGTTGAAAGACTTCTTGATGATGAAAGTTTGTCGTGAAAATATTTGACTTTGAGCCTCAAATCTTTAGCTGGGCGGATAAACCGAACAATCATTTTGGGACAAAAAAAATCTGGGAGGTAGGACAACCATTTTGGGACGGAGGGAGTACTTCACATAGCAAAGTACCCAAAACCACACATGATCTTGGATGAACCCATTCATCCAATCTGTGTAACTCTAGAACATTTCAAAAAATTGAAGAGCACAATGGACAAACAACACCTGTGTTTTGTTTATCACTATGACATCCCCAGTCCGTTGTAGGATCAACGGATCGATTAGATGAAAATTTTGAAGAAGTTTTTGAGTTAATCCGTAAACGATCAAGGGGCTCAATATACGGCTGTATTCAACATTTCTACAACCTCATCAAGTCTACGATTCAAATCTTCTTATAATACTTTTGGGTTTGTGACTCTATTTTATACATGATCTTATGTCAAGAAGAACATAAGAATAGATTCGCATGGGACATTGGTGATCAAAACACTAAGTGGGTATAACTTATGTGCACCCATGTTGTATGTTTTAACCCATCTCTTCAATTTTGTTAAGGTATTCAACTGATTTGGGAAGAATGTTAGACCGTGAAATTAGTTGACTTTATTTGACATTATTTGAAATTAGATCGTTGTTAACATAGTTGACCTTTAAATGGAGGAATCCATAGCTTATTGAATGCTTGTATTTGTGCATGGATATGCCAAATTGGGCCTCCTAGCTTTGAGACATGAAAACTTGTCATTTCCCGTAAATTACACTTTCCCCCCCCCCCTCCCCTTCTTCTCTAAAGAGTGCGGACTTCAAAGAGTAGACCACATAATCTTGTAGTAAATGGGTTATAGTCTACACTCTCTAGGTATTATTTTTTGAAGTGTTGTTTTGCCATAAGTGTTGTTACATTTTTCATCCTCCACTAAAACATACACTAGAGTAAGTGTTATAAGTTACTTTGCTATTAAAAAATCTTGCTCCCCTCTTTGTTAATTTTCATTCTATAGTTGGTACTTGCACCAAAATCAATGAAATATCATAATTATTTTATATAATTGAGTAAATTTTGATAAAACAATTTTAGGAAGATTCCATTCAAGGATATTTTTGGAGAAAAAGTTAAAAAAGTAAGAGAGAGAGAGAGATGTTTGAAAGTATTCACAAGAACGGCCAAGTATCTTGTGAAAGAATTATTGTTTTTATAATTAAATTACAAGATAGATATACAAATTGTAGAGAATCATCATTCACATGAAAGGGATAAATTATTATTTATGTGGTTCGTTTGAGATGTCAGAATCCACCAAGTTACAATAGGTATTTGTGATTGAATAGTTTCAAGTATAGCCATGCATTCATGCTTACTAAACAATCTAGAATATCGTCTATCATGATTCCCTCAAAGCATTTTTGCGTCTTTTCAACATGTGGAAAACACCCAACAGGTGACGATGTAGATGCGTCTTTAAAATTGGCACGTGCACAAAAATCATAACATTTGTTTTTAACAATAAAATATCAACCAACTATGCAATTCGCATGAAACAACAATGATGAAAACAATGAACGCCGGTTTTTTTGTATTAAACATATTCTACAATAACATTAAGGACACATCACTCCTACGTCAGTTGTGACATGACAACATCATGTCATAACCAACATGACATGAAGATCACATACCACATCACGTCCCAATAGTCAACCTTGATCCACACCCACAAAAAAATACATAGAAAAGTCTACCCAAAAAAAAAAGTTCACTAATTACACAAAGGAGTCAACGAAGGCCACCATGGGAGACCGTTCATATGTGATGTGTGGAATAGCTTTAATTTGTTCTCTCTCTCTCTCTATACTTATATGCCCTAGCATATATGTAGAGCTCTTTTGATGAGTGTCTTGTGATTGGAACTTTGTACTTGGTTTTAGGTCTCCCACCCCCCCCCCCAAGCTTTTTCACCGCCTTTTTGTTGGTGTTGTGGCGGCTATGGGTGAGCCTCTAGATTATTGATGGCCATAGTATTAAGTTACAAGGCTCCTTTTGACGAATATTAATATACGAGGTGGATTATTTTCTTACTACTTTGGGCGGCCCGTGCTTTGTACGGTTTGTATGTACTATGTCGGACAAAAACTTTCGCCACGAATGATGCCCGAAATGCCTTCGTAAGAGGCTTGCTCGCAAATAGCAAGCACCGCTTTCCTCCCGCAATAAATTCAAGGCTCATATTTCGGCTTGAAATTTTGTGAAATGACCTTCACAATACGTGCCGACTTTTGACATGATTATTGGAAGTGTGTGTGTGTGGGGGGGGGCTTTTGTGGCGTTTAGGTGAGCCCATGCATTGTGGATGAAAGAGATCTAGTAACATGGTTAGTATACAAGTCTTACGCAATCGCTCCATGTAATGATAGAACAATGCAGACCTATCCTTATGTAAGTTTTGTAATTTTTTAGTACGTAGGACAAGTTTCCAGTGAGGTAGGTTAGTTGTCTAGGACTCATATGCTTGTAGTGTAAAAATGAGCCCCCTGTCGGTCTGAGGACTGAGTGGTGGAAGACAATGCCTCTAGTTGATATGTAATTAGTTATTAGAGGAAGGATGGTCATGTATACTCATGTGACGGGGTGGATGGCTTCAACGCATTTTTACAGAAAATCAAGCATCCTAGGAGAACATTGGCCAAAAACGTAGGGTGCTCTAGGTGTGTGAAAATGATATTACATGTAATATATCATTTGAGATAAGGTCATAAGATTACCTAAGTGATACATATAAAAAAAAACTATGGAAATAAGGGGCTAGACATGAATTATGAATCACGTACCTTGCATTTTTAATTATGGAGAATAGATGAATACTTGTTGGATTTCTATGAACAATCGGGAATGGATAAAATCACTCGGGAGATCATTACCCCCAATGGCTTCTAGATCACCGTATCATCATTCTATATGTTTAGAAATGTTACAACCCAATGAACGAGGTTTATAGTTTATAATACACTTTGAGAACTTTGGGGAATTGGGATTTGCATATAAGTAATATATGGTACTGCTAAATTTGCACTAAATATCATTCAACACTCTAGAATTACCCATAGGGTGCTAATAGTGGAGGTTCTAGTGGGCTCCACATTTGCCTGAGGGTTTCCAAGGTTCCCATGGTTCTTCCAATAGCGTAATAACTATGGGAACGTTCGAAACCCTCATGTGAGCGACGGGTCCACATGAACTAAACAATTATATCGGTTTCTATATCCGACGTTGAAGAAGGCAAGGGGTGCATTGGTGGTTAATACAAGGTAGATGGCCCTTTAAATGGCTTGTTTTCTTAATGGGACCCCTACATTTGATTGGTATGTGGTTTGGCGAGGATCCAAGAGCAAACATCATAAAGACGCATATTTGAAAAGGATTGGACTACATCTTCAAATATTGATAACTCCTATACACTGAACACTGAACACAATTTGAAGAACCTATGTATCCAGTTAAGAAATGAGTAAGCATGCACTTCCGATAACCATGACTAAATTAGGGAAGGTGTTGGTTTTGTAGATGTTTCATCGTAGATTTGCTAGTGCAACAAGACTTTTGTGTGGGTGAATCTTATTGGTAGAAGTTGGAGAACATGAAAAGTGAATCAAATATACCTCACTAGAAGGGACCTATTTGTTGAAATGATTGAGGTTTGATTCCCCACACCATGTTGTTCAACCATCAAAGCCGCCAAATATGAATATGCGACTTATATGACAATTTTGATACCCACAGGTAGGTTTTTTGATACCATCGTTAATGTGGAGTACCATGGCTTCCATGTTTTTTTCCACCTACAGCACCGACCCAACATTTGTAAAGTAGCAACACCTTAAATCACAACAACACCTAAAACCAACACCCTCGAAAGCTTGTATAATAAATAAGTACATGCTAATCTTGAGAATATTCACCATGTGAACATTAAGACTTCCTAATGGTTTTGGGTGCCAACACAATTTTCACGTCAAAAATTTGTAAAACATTTCAATATCAGAAGAAGAAAAAAAACTTGCAGCATTCACAATCTTTTGTTTTCTACATGAATTACTTAAACTTTTCTGGGCTGATTCATACAACTACCACATGTGTGCCAAATACCTCAACTTCTTGGTTTAAGGTGCTCCTACCTTAGACCCCACGATGCTCTTCAAAGTAAGCCTTCAAAGGCTTCTCAATCATACATGTGGGGTTCATTTGGGAGTATGAGTTAGTACTTGTTGTTGCCATCGTGTGAGATGCCGGCTCGAAGTACAAGTGAGAAAAAGTGGGACTTGGTTTGCGGCTTGTCCTCCTTTTGATGGAATTATTATGTCGGAAGAGCTCTTGAACCTCCCCACTTTATGGAAAATTGCACTTGGACTTTGAAGCTTTCTGTGCCAAAACATGTACCCAAAAATTCCACCCTCAAAAGGGACGGGAATGAATTTAAAATCCTTGGATCATCACTCTCCGTGTGCGCATCTAGTTTTAATTAGAGCATTTTGTAAGTGTTTGTGGGGCCAATGGGCTCGAGTTCACGTCGGTTTGTTGTTGTTTCATACCCATAAATTTCAATCTTAGTACATTGACATGCACTTGGGGTCTAAAGATAAAGGTGAGTGTTTGACCCTTAATTGCTTTGGCCTAATTCCATATTGTTGACCGTATATGACGGAGAGATGGCATTATTGCATACGAGCATACCTCTCATTCCTAAACCCTAAACCCTAAACCAACATAAAAACTTGACCCCATGTAAGTTTGAGGCCAATTCATCTCAAATGAAGTGGATTGGTTTAATTCAGGGTCTTGTAAAATGAGGGGCGGTTTACACTATGGACCATGAAGTCGTCCCACGTAAGAGGCCTATTTTGCGTGGGACGACTTCATGGGACGACTTCCATGGTCCGAGTTACTAAAATATTATTTTTCATGGTTCATGGGCCCTTCACTAGGTGTAAACCGAATGTGGACCATGAAGAATGACCATGCACCAAAAAGTGGAGGTGCGGATTTTTTTAATACATGCCCAAAAAGGGCAATTTTGAAAAACAATTAAGTTGGATCATTCCTTGTCTTCTCTTGGGCTTCACTTGTCTTCGCTTCTTGTTAAATGTGTCGAAGATGTGGCTTGCAAATCTTCTCACAACAATTTTTTTTAAATAAAATAAAATGAGCAATTTAATTTGTACATGCTCAATGTAATTTACATGTGACATGTACCTTGTGTTGTCACTACACTAAATAGGATATTTAGTGTTTTATTATATTTAATGTTGTTACCACCCTACCTTGCTCAACACTAATTTTCAATTCTTTGATAATTAATGTTAGAAGATTTCCCATTGCGCTTCTTTTGACTACCCTGATCTACAATCACTAAACCACTACAGATTTTTCTTTTTTGTTTAGCAACTGCATTTTGTAAGAATATTGGGGTGTGTAATATACCGTTGGAAAGGTATTTTCAAGACCTTTCCAACGGTATATTACACACCCCAAAATTACAAACATTAAATTTGGTAGACCAAAAAAACAAATCTGCACTTGAATTCTTGAGTTCTAGATGTTCCGTGTTGTTTGGTGAAACACGTGTGAGCCGGTTTAAGGGGTAGGGCAAGGTAGTGCTGGTATGTCTCATGGGCTATGGTATAATTAAGGCGCTTAAAAGGTAGATTCATTAAAAATTTATTGAAATGCTATTTCTCTGACATGGGCCCTTGCCTTTTCCTACCAGACCACCTCTCTTGCCTTTCTCAACGCAAAACCCGTTGGACCATGTCAGTGCATTTATTAGGCCTTAAAAATTATATTTTGGGGACCTCGACCTCCATGGTCCCTCTGCCATTTTTTCCTTAGTGTAAACCGAAGTTGTCCCGAGAGAACTTCAACAACCAATCAGCTGCCTTGCAGAGCCCTGGTCCAACTTCATGGTCCATAGTGTAAACCGCCCCTCATTCGGACGTCGTCAACTAAAAAAGAGTAACCTTTGGGTTGCATGTTATTTAAGGGCTTGAAGGTTGGATGAATGAGAGGTACGCTCGTATGCAATAATTTCATCACTCTAAATAAGTAGTGTGTCGAGGCGAGCATTGGCTGAAAATATATTGCACCCTCAAGTTCACCACTCAGTTCCCTCTCAAATGAACCACTCATTTATGATAAATTTCTCCCTCCATGGTTTTTTTAATAGCAAGCTACGCTTATCATAAAATTTATTTGCAAGTTTCGTTTATTTCAATAACCAATATGATTTACGATCATGTAGAAAAATATCACATGAAATCATATTAACCATGGAAAAAAACTCATAAATTATAAACATCTCACAAATTATGCAATAGATGGGCCAAAACATGGTAAAGTGAACAAAAGTTGCACCATGTCATTTTAGAGGGGCAAGTAGTCGCATTTCTTAGTTATGTATACCTCAAAACAATGATAGATTACTAATAGGGTGGATCATGATGTTTTCATATATAATAATGCAAACTACACGGTTTACATCCATAGAAGTAGGTTCTAAATTTCGTGGAATCTACTTTCATGATTGCCAATTTTTGGAGAGTGATAGTGAAGTAGACCTTAAGAAAATGTATCTTACTTCAAAATTTGTGGTGCGCTAACATACAATATGATCTTGGCAAATACTTCAATTATACACACAAATCATTAACAAGTGCTGAAACGAAGTAGGTTTTAGCTCACATCCACCACTTAGTTCAGGATCTACTTCACACTTATCTCCATAACACTAACGAGTCACGAAAATTGTACTATACTTGGTTCAAGCCCATTGGAGGGATTCATGATCTCGGAATGACATTTTGCATAGAATTGGGCCAACTTCCCTTACTGTATATGAAAAATGCGTCAGGGTTCAAGGGCATACTACTTTACTTGTTCACTTTACCATGCTTTGACCCATATGTACAAGATTATTGCACAAATATACATATTTGTGCATATTTACATGCAAAATGATGAAATCACGTTGTTAATTTGAATCATTATTCTCAAATTTAGATAAGATGACTTAAAAGAGAAATAGTTATCAAAATATAGTAGTTGAATTACTACTAATATCTAACTTGTGTTGAAATCAAGACTTTTTTTTTGGGGGGGGGATGATATCCAAACAATTGTTGTCTCATTGATTCAGCATCCAATTGGAATGATCTCCACATATAAGATGTTGTTTGGTTTTACCTTCTTCTAGACTAATAAATTGACAAACGTTACACCCTTCAGACCTCTTACTATGGGGTGAAAGTTAGTGTGGGTAGAAAACACTATGTTTGGCCCATTATAGTTTACGTGTGGGTCAAAAACTAGGAAAAGCTTATAAATCGATGAACTATAAGCTATATAATATAAAACGATAAAATGTTAACAATATATCTATGCTTTTCTTATTCAACCCACATGTTTTTGTGCTAGGTGGACAAAGTGTGTGGAAATAAAACATTCTCTATAATGTTGGATGAAATCTCTATGCCTTGGAGCCTGCAATCTCCCTACAGTCTAACCTTGATAATGTCACACCATCCGTTTCACCAAAAAGAGTGATATAAACAAGGTGTGACATATTTGATAATGTCACATTTTGAAGATTTGTGCATAATGTGATATTATCAAAAAAATAGGTAGAAAATCAAAATAAAATTACAATGTAAAAAAGAAAATAACAAATACGAGACTTCAATGTTTTTGAATGTAAAATCTAATTCGAAATTGTGAATAACAACAAGAGCACATCATAATGTGTCATTGAGATCAGGTAAAGACCTCTCACTAGAGACAAAAAGAAAGCTTCTAATGTCACATTGTTTTGTTGATGTTAAATGTGCAACACCAATTCTAATGAGTTTGTCATGGATTTTTTCCATTCCTAACAACTCCAAAGTGTTGAAAATGTCAGAACCTTGGCTAGCCATAAAATTCAAAACATCTTTAGCATATTTTTGTGCATCGCTTAGATTCACTACTTTAGACTCATCATCACTGCTATCAACAATCAATGGGTCTACTTCCATGGAATCAAGAACTTGTTCGCCATCTTGCACTAATTGCACAAACTCCTTAGTAGAATATTCCACCTCAAAATCATCTTCACCTTCCATGTTTATGTACTCCACAGGACAAAGCTTTTCTACAAGCTTGCCTTCGGCATCCAAACCCATATTCAATGCGGCAATGAGATTGCCCAATTCCAAAGTTGCTTCCTCCATTTTGGACTTCATACGTTCATCAAAATTGTTGATATCTGCATTCCACTCTGTAGGCAATATGGCGGACTTTCTCCAACAATTTCTAATGGTTCGATCATCTAATTCATGCCATGCCGCCACACACCACAGCATAGGGGCGGCGCATGACCCTTTCGGCTACTACAATTTGTCCATCCAACCATCACATACAATCTATCCATACTTGGTATTATCACATTTACACTACGGATTTTGGAAAAAAATAGTGACATTACCAAGGGTGATAGGGATAATAACGAGGGAGTTTTACACTATGAAAATCGGTTTCAAACTTTTAGGTGACAATATCAAGGTGTTCTATTAACAAGGGTGGCATTATCAAGGTTAGACTGTACTTGGAAGTGGTGTTTCTACTCCTTTCTCCAACACTCCCAATCATGGAGGGGAACAATTCGAGGTCAAATGGGATTTTGGGCTAACAATAACCTAGAACCCAAAATGAGAAAGAATTTCATCTCCGAAGAGATTTTTGGGCATAATCGGTCAAGATTGGTGTGTATGCTTGACAAATTTCATTTTGACGTCACCTCGTTTCAGTTTTTAATGTGCCAATTGACATGTGGTTTTTCTCTTCACAAGTCACGCTACATGTCAAATTCTAAATTGTGCTTGTCAATTGACGTGTATTTTTTCTTTTCTAATTGGGGTTTCTTTATCACTTTGAGGTATTTTCTTGAAATTCCTCTAAAATGATCGATAATTTTCCAGAGGCCTTGAACTTCAACCGGTTTTTTTCTTCTCAAACTCAACCGGTTCATCCATAAGTAGCAATTGGTTCTCCCGGTTCATTGAACAATTTGAGTCCAAAATGGGTTTTTGGTCATTTTATGTGGCTCATGCGTGGCTTGCTTCATCTTTGCCATTGGCTAGTTGGCCTTCCTATCTCAATGCACCAACACTAGGTTCAAGGTGAAAATGTGTTCAATCATATTATAGAGATGTCTAAGTTTTATATATATAAAAAGCATTGACCTCAAAACTAGCATGAGAGACCCCGAATTAGTGTGCAATGACCCATTTTAGGTGAATTAACCACAAACCTATGGAAGTCGTGTTTTCATTGGACCCCCTCTACTTCAATGAAGTCGATGGGGCCCACCTCAAAGAGGTGGGTGTCTAACCCTGGACAAGAAATATGGGCCTAAAATGGACACTTTTGTCAAACAATTATCAATTTAGAATAATTTTGTCATTTTTCTCTAATTTTCAAAGATTGTGATGGCTTTCCAATCCATTCCCGTTTCGAGGCTTTCTTTCTTTGTCCAAAACTTGGTCTCCGATCTTGTAACCACTTGGTTAAGTCGACATGCCCCAATGTGGAACACTCTTAGATTGGTCATGCCAATGCTACAAACGTAATGATGTCAACCGTTTTGTTTGGGACCGTGCTTTCTAATAGTGAAACTATATAATGAGATATGCATGAGAAGTTGCTTTAGTTATGCACAATTTATGTGGACATCTATACGATAAGTTGATTACAACTTGCATTGATTTTACAATGATAGCATGAGCCCACCGGCAAAAGAGGCCCTTGAAAGGGGGGAGAGGCTCTCCATTCATTCATGCTTGCTCCGCAATGGAGCCAACTTTTATCTCTACCTATGTGGCGACCACAAGCCTTGGCTTGGTGGTTAGGGCTCATGGCCCCCAATGAGGAGGTTGTGGGTTCTATTCCCCATGCCGGCGTGGTGCTCACCACCTTAGTCCACCCAACTATGGTGGGGGGTCCTTGGACTTTGTTGTATGGGTACCTCAAAGCCCTTTGGGGGGAAACCATGTCCGGTATCTTCAAGGCACTAGTGGCTAGCTAGGAACTTGTATAAGGTAGGGGTGGCTATTTCCGTCCAAATTTCAGATGTGCCTAGTTGGGATGCTGAAACTATTTTTTTATAAATTTTGAGCGCTCCGCAAAGTTGGTGCAAGAGCAACTATGAAAAAATCAAAAATTTCCGGCATGTTTATGATTTCCTACAAATTTTTAAAGGAAACCTTGTAGAGTGACCAACACTCGCACATAGGGTACGTGGTATATCCACTGGGTGGATTTCTAAAACCGACCGCTGGCAGCCAATGAAACGCTAGCAGCGCTGTGAACGGTCAAAGCACCTTGATAGGTGCTTTTGTAAACCCAGGTAAAAGCACCTTAAAAGATGCTTCCGACATAGGGGTCAACTTTAGGACCCGCACGGAAATTGCCACCCCTACCTTAGTGTGTCACTATAGTGTCCATCCTCGAAAGGGGAGAGTAGTATTGCCCCAATGTCCCTTTGTCCGGTGGGCATCAGGTCATTGACATTACGAACGGACACTTTATTCACGCCGGCCCCTCGCAAAAAGGGGCCGGAGTTTCTATCTATCTATCTATCTATCTCTACCTATGTGGCGACAACACACAATTTTCAAACCTCGTGACCATCACAATGCATAACATTATTCAGCTACTATCAGCTGTTCCATTCTAATAACTTCGCTACACTGCTTCACCCAAGTTTTTCAACTTAAATATACCAGGGCATTGCTCTACTGTGCGAATAAACGTAGTATACTTCCAAATAGAATTCGGCTTGTTCCTGGCCCCACCCAACGTGCAGACTCACCTGAATAATGTTATGTGTTTTTCGTGGTGATACAATCACTTTGTTATTATACAACATCAGGTAATGCACTTAATTGCAGATTGGCAACTCAGAAAGAAAAAAAAAAACCATCAGTGTTCTTACATTAACATGCGACGTCCGTTCAACGCCTCCTTCCCATGCCTACATGCACAGTGTGGGGGTGGCTTAGTGCCTATGTTCATAGGTAGACTATAGTAACTGATCATAAGTTGGGTCATAATTACTAGGTTGAAATGCAATATGTGGCAATGTTGTGGAATGTGTGGGACTTGCTTTTGACTTGATAACTTGTGATGAAAATTGTAAGGGCAAGAATGAGTTAAAAATGAAATCCCAACAACCGTTGATCTAAAGCTTGAGTCAAGTAGAGACTTTTATGATGCAAAAATGAACTTAGTTTTTAGGAGGAGAGCAACTCAAGCTCAGTACTACACTTGTTCGTCATGCTACTTGGGGTTACCAATTGGAGTTCTTGGGGGTTCACTGGCGAAAATTGTAGAACAACGTGCGATAAAAAATAGGGTCCAATATATTCATTGTAGATAAAAAATAATGAAACATGTTTACATATAAAATACCATCACATATAATATTTTCAGGATTTCTATATGTAAAATACCATCACCTTATAATCTTTTCTACAAGGTAAATAACCCCCCCAATAAATAAATCCTGAACGCATGTGTATGCAAAATATAAGAGGGAGTGAACCCGCCGAGTTGGAGTTACCCTTTGTTATGATATTTTAATCGAAATTATCAAATTTTAAAACATGTAAAAACACGTAGCTAGTATGCACATCAAACCATCATCTTTGATGGACCGAATGATAATTTTTTATTTCAATAAAAAAAAATGGTGCTCACACTCTATACACATGATCATACATATTCTTCTATGCATTCCAAACTACATTATACGACATCATAAGATGCACATATTCATAGACCATCCAACGAAGCTATTGTCATCTCCAATACATCAAGTTTTTTCTTAAGCCATCGCTTTGAAACTGCTTACACGAAACTCACAACCTTATACAAAATGTCCAACCGTATGGAATGCGTTCTTCGATTTTGTGTCAACAATTTTTTTCTTTCTTCACAATGTCTCATTCAAAGCAAGCTCGCAAAATCCTCATTACGTTATAACCAATCTTCGAAAACACATCAAAACTATATGGTTAATGCTAAGGTATGTGAGTGTGATTTGGTCCATTTCCCATGTCCCCCAACTCTTACCAATTAGATTCCCACAATCAGTCTCCTTTTGCATTAGCTTATCCACAATGAAACGTCTGCAAAAACCAGATTGAAAATCGGACCGGACCAGACCTCCCTTGGTTTAGTTATGGTTATCAAAAGTGCATGCTTGTTGATTTCTTAACTGGATACACAAGTCCTCCCAATTATACTCACTGTTGAGTGTACACACTACTAGGAAAGGGGGTCCATTTGCACACCACAAGGACAGTAAAATCAACACTTTTTTGCAACCAAGACACATGTCACGAAGGTTGCAGCCACTGTGGACACCATGCCATCCTGGAACAATCCTATTATCTAACACAGACGGGATGTCAGAACCATGTCGTGATTTTAGCAAGTAATTAGCAAAGTAGGTATCAGTATATCAAGATGTAATCCAACTTCTTTTAAACACGTGTCTTTATGATGTTCGCTCTTTGATTCCCACCGAACCACATACCAATCAAACTTCGGGTCTAATTAAAAAAACGAGCCACTTAATTAATAACCATCTACGTTAGAGGCCGATCGATCCTCGCACTAGAAGGAAAGAGGGTCCTTTCCCACACAAAAAGAACACTAATCTAACACTTTTAAGTGAGCAGCACACATGTTGTTGTATCTGCAGCCATATGTCGAAAAGGTGTCATCTTGGAACTGTCCTATTTTTCCCAAATGAGTGTCAGAAATGTGTCGTGGTTTAAGGCCTTTGACTGCGACTGCAAGTAATTAGCAAAGCAGGTATCAGTATATCAAGATGTAATCCAACTTCTTTTAAACACGTGTCTTCGTGATGTTCGCTCTTTGATTCCCACCGAACCACATACCAATCAAACTTCGGGTCCATTTAAAAAAAACGAGCCACTTAATTAATAGCCATCTACGTTAGAGGCCGATCCATCCTTGAGGGCCCGGGCCGCAAAAGCGGTGCGAAACTTTCCCTAATAATTCCGAGTGGCAATTTTGTCATCAATCTCAAGGAGCATGTGCTTTGACTCTCAATTCTTAGATTCACAAGTCAGCCTCACAAATGAGGAAGAAGAAGAAGAAGAAGAAGGTCTTGTGCTTTTTGACTCGAGATTTGTGCTTGGTTAAAACTTATACATAGTATACTTAATTATTTGAACTAGTAGGCGAGAGTTAGTGTACGTACCCAATAGTCCGCCGCCACGTGTCGTGACCTTTTTAACATGTACGGACTTCGATCCAATTAAACAAAAAAATTTAATAATTTTTAAAAACGTTCCGAGTCTCGGCTTGAAATTCCAAGATCCCATCTGCATGAAGAATGGACGTTTGTGCATGCAGTCTATAAGCCAACTACGAGCCTAGTATACTTTTGTAATAAAAAACTAACATGCTCTAATCCTTTATATAGAGTACGACGTTATGTAACTTGTTGCAATGAAGTTGGAAATTGCGACGAAGTTCTCCTCCATTTCCACGTGTTCCCTACTTTCTACTTTGCACGTACTAACCTTCCCTTTCTCATGCACGGAGCTCTCCTCCATGTAAAATAAATACATGTATAAATAATATTATAAGTAAGTAAGCAAGTAAATAAAATAAATATGTGAGGGAAGGTCATAGGCACACCGAACGCATAGTCATAATTAGTGTGTATTACCATTTGGATTTACATGTTATTCTAGTTGTTTACTGCGATTAGTATCAAATTCTTGAACTCAAACAAGACAAACAATTACACTAATTGTTCCAATTAGTGTGTGTTACTATTCGTAGTTACGTAGTGCTATAACTGTTTAACGAGAATGTAATATTATATCCAGCAAAGTCATTCATATTTTTATAATATCCAAACAACCTTTTGAACTTTCGTTTGTAACTTCAAATGATAAACCCACACTAATAGGAGTAATCGGTGTACCGTGATGTGAGCATTTTGAGGTTGAGAGTCATAGGGAGCTTCGTTGAACTTATTCCCATTTGTGTGAAATTACTAAAACTTCATAGTTCCTTCGATCATCCAAACATGAAAGTTGTAAGTTACGTGGTTTTAAGTGCCACTTCACCAAACTTTGTAAATGTGTGGACAAATTTCGCCGATTGCTTGCCTATCTATATTCAATAAGTTTGTAAACGAAGCTTCCTAATTTGCATCGGAATGCGAGCGCGAGTAAATTTATGATATTTTTGGAGTGCATCCAATACAAGTTCGTAGCAATTGCATTGGGCCACCGATAACGTAGATTTTTACACTTGTGTGGGCCACCTTGGATTTTTAAGCCCTAGATGCCTATAAAGGGCGTTTTTTTTGGGTCCATGGTTCGAATGTCTTCCGGATCTACACTAAATATGATATGTAGTGTTTGATTATATTTAATGTTATTACCAACCTACCCTACTCACCATTAATTTTCAATTTCTTGACAATTAGTGTTAGAGCTGCTACCTTCCCTATTTCCACCTCTCTTCCTGTGAAGCATGGATTTCACTGGACTTGCGATTTTAGGGATGGCGCCCACCTTCTTGCTCGTTGATCTCTCATTTGCCGAAGTCGATGACATTTCTTTTTCATATCTTACTAACACTAAATTCAAACATATACCTTCCACATATTACCAGAGTTGACATTTAGTGTTTGAGTTTACATTTATTGTTACTTACTTTCATAGGGTTATTGACGTTTAGTGTATGCATTCACATTTAGTGTATCAAACACTAAACATCCTTTTTCGTGCAATTTGTACCCAATTTAATTTTTGAATGTACTACGTCATTTATGATATTAAGTGTCACATACTACTTGAAATCACGCGGTCCTCTAACTTCTTACGATAGATTCCATTACTTATCAACAAAGATTGAATAGGTTGCATGGACAATATACAACATAAATGACCTTACTTGGTGGAAACTTACATTCTTAGTAAGAAGTTAGAGCAATGTGTGAACTCCAAATAGTAAGTAACACTAAATACCGTAATTGGTGTAGTACATTCAAAAATCATTTTAACCATACGGACTGTTTAATGATGTTGACAATCTCGTTTGCAATGATTCTCAAGGAGCCCTTGAAAATATTACTTTATAGCAAACCTTAAAAATAACGCTTCACCTCAATGTGTATTTTCGACAAAGTTTTTGCAAGTTTTTGACATTTGACATGCAAAAAGTTGCACCCAAAAAATTTGCGTGTCAATTGACACACACAATTCATAATTTGAAACGTCGTGCGACTTGTGAAGAAGAAAAAACCACATGTCAATTGACACGTTAGAAATGGAGATGACATGTATTATTGGACATGTGAAGTTGAGGTGACATTTTAAAAGAAGAAAATTGTAGATGTCAATTGACATTCACTTTTGTTTTTGAAAACGTCATGTGACACTTTGGATTTGAAGTTGAACGTTCAAATGAATTTTGTCAAACATACGGAGCTAGGATTTTGACCTTAGGGGGGGGGGGGGGGGCTAACCTTAGAATATGGAAATATCCAATGTATATTTTATTTTCAAATTCCAACACGTGGTCGAATTTGATTATTTATTAAGAGATTTGTACTCATTGAGTTGACATTCCCATAAAAAAACGATAATGTCATTAATATCCAAAGCTTTGGCAATGGTCTATTTGATATAGATGATCATCAGATCAACCATCCAATCATTGCCAACAGACATTGCCAATAATAAGCAGATGCCAGAATTTCCTTCTATGCACTTGTAGAAAACATTGCAAAAAAAGAACTGCAATTGTGTCCCATTGCAGTTCATTTGACCAGCCTATTCTGCAGTCGCTAAACGACTGCAAATTTTATTTGGTTTTACCAACTTTTTTTTTTGGAATATGGGTGCTTGTAATATACCGTTGGAAAGGTTTTGAAAACATCTTTCCAACGGCGTATTACACACCCCGAAATGTTCAACATTATAGTCGCAAAATGAAAAAGAAAAATATGTAGTCGTTTTGGCACAATTTTCTACTAGTGATGTCAGGGGGGGCTGAGCCCCCCCTAGCCCCACCTGTGCATCACCCCTTAGGTCCTTGTAGGAATTTAGGGGCCAAGAAATTACATCAAAGTGTATCATGTTCTTTGCAACAACTTCAAAATAGGTTTAAAACTTTTGATATTTTATGCTCTATACGGTACTACCATACTATTATTCATCATATATATACTTCATACTATATATATATGTAATAATAATATAGGGAGTTTATGTATGCATTGTTTATTCATAGTTATTGTTTGTGGAATGCCTTGGTTGTCAACCAGAGTATAGCACATGCGAATATTCCAAATTATATTCCTTTCTTCTTTTGGTTGTGGTATTCAAATGGCTTCAGGTGAAAGGAGCTTCTAAGAGATATATTCTAAGAAGATTTAAGATTAAATAGATTTGTGTTCATTATGTCCACTACAAGTTTCACGGGTCGTTGCCACTGGTTCTTTGTTGCTACTACTTTACTTCAAGGGGAAGTTGGGCACAAATTAAAATTATTTGATTGTTGCATGATAATTTTATGTTGGTAAACATTTGCCTAATTAACCAACAATTAGAAATCAAAGTGTCTAAATCATGAACACATTGATGCATTCCAAATTTAAGCATGCATACATACATACATACACATATATATCATTTCTTTTTTCCTTCCCCCAAATTAGAGTGTCATTCAACGTTCCTCAAAAAATAGCTAAAGTTTGGTGTAGGTGGCCTGCAAAAGGCAATCTCACTCAGTGTGAGCATCTACTTTAAGAAATGACCATTTGTTTCTAAAGGTGTGTGGCACAAAGTAAATTGAGGTCGCCATGTTGTGACTTGGCCATGTTGTGTCATGACATGATTTGGTTAAGTTTTTCTAGAGATGTATGGTTCTCATGAATCCTTCATTTGACCATGTTAGTGGTTGACCTTGATACGGCCATCTTGTGGGTCTTATTTGGGGATTGGCATGTGTGTGACTTGCCATCTGGTTAAGCATGGCTAAATCTTGAAACTTTTACGAATCTATATCTATACAAGTGACAGGTCATAAGAGGGGAAAGGTTGCCTAGTTATGAAATAAATCAATACATGCATGTCAGAGGAGTAATAAATTGCATCCTAATCAAGGTCGGACCTCCTTGGTGCACACTTATATTAACTTCCAACAACTGGTGGCGGATGTTGCCCTTGAGGTACAGTAGGTAGATTTGAAGTATCCAAATCTATTAGTATTTCAAAATCAGATGCTCAAATGTTTTTCTTGAAGGAACAAAGAACCAATGACAATGACACGTGATCCTTGTAGTGTTTGCACACATTCAAAGGCATCCTAAAGTTTGATGGCAACACCTAAAATTGAATAGATTATAGAGGTTTACTTTTGCGTGTAGGAAGAAGTATAAGCTTTACGTATTCTTAGTGCCTTGACCCTCTTAACATGCCTTATGGGATTTGTGTGATCTTGCCACTAATTTTCTTCCACTAGGTGCTTCTCAAATCTATGAATGTGGTTTTAAAACTTACCATTGTAGTAGACCATAAAACCATCTCATGAAAGTGAAGTAGTGGTAACACTGAGTGATCCATGTAGTGGTGTATGCACTTCGTGACCATGCGATCTTCTAGGCTTCAAGATGTGTGGCAATGTAAGGGGTTTGCTGAGAAACATGTCTCCTATATACATGTTATGGTTGATTCCCCTTTATTAGGTTAGCATTTCCATGTGCTAGTGAAGTTGACTGCAACCAACTAGATTACAAACATTTGAACCCCTTTTCCAAATGGAAGTGTGCATTGATTTTTTTGGGGAAAAAAACTAGACTGGGCCGCATGCACGATTGTTAGCAGAAACTTCAAACTTGTAGTTTGAGGAGGGGGACTTGACTCGAACGTTGTTGTCTCTTTATTCCAGACCCGGAAATTAACTTTTATTCCAACAAAAAAAAACTTGAGTTCTAAGAACTTGTAAGTGTGGACTTGAGATTTTGTATTTTATACTAAACATTTTGTGGTGGGATGTTCTTTTCATTCAAACCTTGGTTGAAGTTTCTATTATTTTGAAATTTATTTTTTTATTTCCTAGAATCTTAAATTGTGAGGTTCATTTAATCCTCTTGCTCAACATCCAAAATGGGTAAGTGTGAGGATGGTCAAGTTCCGAATTGCATATTGAAAAACAAGGCACATGTATTGTCTCATATGTTGCCCCCCCCCCCTCTTTACCTTCCTAAAATTATTAGGTCAAACATTTTTCTTTTTGCCTTGTGTTTATCTGTTTATTTTTAATCAACAAGTAGTGATGATAGATAAAGATTCAATTGTAAAACCCTATAATTTATACAAGTGTTGGAGTATTGTCCATGATGTATGAGGGAAATGTGATGTTGAGATGAAGCTATACTTGTCTTCTTCTATGTGCAACTCATGCGAAAAAAATACTTCAATCCTCACAATTCTTTTTTGAGGTGGGAGTTTTCTTGATTCTACCTTCTCTTAGTTGAACACAAATTCTAAAGAAATAACATTCCTTACACAATGAAGCTCCAAGGAGTTAATAATATCATATTTTGTTCCTTGGACCTCCTACATATATGTCAATGAAGAGCTTGCCTTAGATTTTTTCATATCTTATGTTCATACCTTTATCTTCTCCTTTTTTCTTTTTTAATCACAAATTTTATCTTTAAGGTGGGTGCATTATTAATTTCCCAAGGCTTTTTTTTCGTGGACACATTTTCACATAAGTTCACCTTCTATTTAGACTTTGATGTCCGAAAACATGCCATGGCCATAGACATTGAAAAATTTGCTCCACCTAAGTGTCACATGAAAAAGTCTTAAAGAAAGAAGACCTTCGGAATAGATCTTCATCATAAAGCAAATTTATTCTTAGATAGACACACACATATAGATAGATAGATAGACACTAAATATGATGTTGAGTGTCACTTATTATTTGGAGTTACACATTCCTATATCTTTCTATTGCTAATGTAATGTTTGACCAAGTAAAGACATTAGTGTTCTATAATGTCCAGAAAATCAATTCGACCTTTGTTGGTAGAAAAAGAGATATACAATAAAAAAATGATAGCAATGCGTAATTCTAAATAGTAAGTGACACTAAAATATCATATTTAGTGTAGCTAGCTAGTCAACTTGCTTGATAGATAGGCCAACTTCCTAGGGAGCAAGCGTGAATGAGAAGTCTCTTCATCTATGGGCTACTATCATTTTTTGGTGGTAGATTTTCAATAAACTACCTCAACTGCATGGTTATGAAATTTGTAATTAGAGTTGGGAATGAAGGACAACTAGTGTTTGTCCAACATAGCAACAATCTGGACAATTATATATATATGAGTGGTGTGTGGGTAGGTGTGGATGTAAGAACGGACATCTTAAATATGTGTGTTTCAAAAGAGAGTGGACGACGTGTTTAATATATGTTAACCATTCTAAGCTCAATAGTCAACATAAGTAAAAGGGGAGGGATGGGGGGGGGGGGGGACTATATGACCATTTAATGTCCACGAGAATCTTCACTATGACAACGGATAAGACATGTGTTTGAGGTCCAAAAATTGTGAGGCAAATGGCTGCATGTGTGAAATGGAATTGGCAATCAATTTACACAAAATCTTGCACCAATTGTGTGTTTCGCATCATAAGAAAAAGTGGCCGTAGCTTAAAGTGCCCATAATTTTATGATTATGGGTTTAGGGTTTAGGGTGTTCCAAACAACATGCTTGCGGTAGATCTATGAGTCAAATATTGGAAGTATTGAATCGATCTTGGCACTAGGAACAACTTGTTCGTTTTTTGGAGCACAAGAATTTGGCATTTGCTTTTGAAAAGCGCTTGGTCCCTCAACTTTGTGATTGCGAAACAAAATAACAAATTGAAGAGAAGAGATTTGCAAAGGAGCGAATACTACACTAAATTTTGTATTTAGTGTCATTTGGTAGTTTATGTCACTTGTGGTAACTTCTCCAATAACACTTCCTAGGGATTAGTTTACGGGTACTGTATTATTATCATCCCAACTTCCGGTTAGTTCATCCACCGCTCCAATTGTTGAAACAAGATTTTGGTATATTCTGCATCCTAATTATGTGACGGAATTTTGTCATGGATGATTGAAATTTGGATGAAAAGTTTACTTTGTAAGTGACAATGAATGTAACATTATGAATCTAGAATGCTCGAATTGTTTTTACAAGGAATAGAAATAGAAATGGTGATGCTAAATTACAATATTTAGTGTACAACTACTTCCTGACAAATATGTGGTATATGTAGTTGGAAGTACAAATATTGCCACCCAACATAAAATTCATTCATGACCCTCCTCAAAGGTAATTGAAGTTGATCCAATTTCTGTAATTACAAGGTCCAACTCCCGAATCATATCAACATTCTTTAGCAGACTTCCAAAAAAAAAATCTATATTTCTCAACCCCACAGATCATAACATTATTCAGATCCATAACAATGTTTTGTGGGACTGATAGTATTCCACAGAATATTCCCTGATATTTCTGACAATGTGGAGTTCATGTGAGTTCATGTTTTGATGTAGTTCATGTGAGTTTAGCATCGTGGCTGAACTTCACAATTCATGATTGTAAGAAGATAAATATCCCTCATGAAAAAAATGGTCGCTTACAAAACCAAAAAAATAGGGTGTAAGAAACAAAATGCGGTGTAAGAAAAAAGTGAACAACAGTCGGGCTCCGAGAAAAAAAAAGAAACTGGGGTGTAGTCAAAAAAATTGGTTACTTGGGGTATAAGGAAAAAAATGCAGTGTAAGTAAAATAGGGTATTTTAAATGATTCCCCCAAAGAATTATAATTAATGATAGGGTGTATTAAAATACAAGCATTTACCTTTATTTTGAAAAAGACCACACCTTATAATCTTTTCTGCAAGGTAAGTAGCCCCTCGATAAATAAATCCTGAGCGCACGTGTGTGCAAAATATAAGAGGGAGTGAACCCCCCGAGGTACTAGTTTTGTCAATGGTGCGATCTACATCTACATTAGACACTAAACCTAAAACTTAGTATTTGTGAAAACATCACATTCACATGTGACGTTTTCCTTTTCCAAGGCTGACTTAGTTTCTAGAACTGTGGAGTGCACTTGAACTTTGAAAAATCTTATGTAGTTGGCCAAAGCTACCTCTAAAGACCAATTCCCGTTGGCCTTCCTTGCATTCAAATATCCTTGCATCAATCATGTCCTTGCAAAACGACAAATATGACGTTTTTTTCACAAATACCATGTTATAGGTGATATGCAATGGGTCCCACTAGACATCGGCTGGAGTGATAATGGTGACCGAATTTGTCACAGTGAACTTCAAGATCATTGTACATGTTCACATTCACTGCGGAAATTACGGTTCCTTGCCACGGGTTTGAACTCTATGAATTATATGGACTGGGAGTCTACTATTGTAGTAGATAATAAAACCATCCAACAACAAAAGTACCAATGGCAAGGAATTGGCAATACACGAAGTGCTTGCCAAAATTCACCAGTATTGAGCGCTCAAAAACTCCCCACAAAACAATTACACAATGTCATATGCGTGCGCACACACACACACACCCTCCAATCATACAACAACAACAACAACAACAACAACAACAACAACAACAACAACAAGAGCAAAAAGAAAAAAAGAAAAAAATTCATTTGAAATAACCAACCTGAATTAAAGAAATCTTCGCCTCAGAGTGCACATGCACACGCTCGCAGGTCCTTGCCAGTGTATTTTGATGAGAATTGTAGAAAAAATTAAGAAAAACATATAATTAATTAAAAAAATCTGTGGCTTCTACCTACAAGAATTCATCAACAATTGCTTATAATTTCACATTTCTCTTTGCATCACCAATTCACAATTGTGGGCGACAATGATGAGCCGTGAATCTTTGTAACTAGCATGCTAAACATTTGGACCTGGTAATGTGTGTGTACAATCACCACCATCGTATTAATCAAAACACTGCTCAAAACTAAACCCTAAATCCCACAATCCAAGACCTTAAAACCAGAACTTCTGTGCAAGAATGTCACAGATAGATAGATAGACAGACAGACACACACTCACTCATGAAACCTTTTACACACTGATTGAGTTGGAACTGCCAACAATGAGGAGCGGAGCTGGCTGAATACCCACAACTTCAACTCCCATTTTTAGTTTTTACGTTTAAATTTTCGTGAGCAAGATCGTCTAAAAGCACTGATTCGGTTGTCAAGGTATGCAAAGGAAAGAAGGCTTTGTTTGAGTGAGATTACTGGGTTTTTTTTACGCCTCCTTTGACCTTGCTCCAGAAGTTGGAGGGAGGAATTTGAGGAAGAAAGTTGAAGAAAGAATGGAGGAGTTTTTATTTTTGGAGGTGGTGGTGGTGGTGATGAGCTTCAGAATTCATGGAGTGCTGCACTCACTGTTGCCTGGGGTGGCAACTAGTGCAAAAGAATTTGTAAAAAGATAATCCATCCATATTATCCTTGTACATTCGTACAAAAGAACAATTTTGCAAAACTTGGAATGGAGTGATGTAGTGCACATTGAGACCGTCCATATTACGTAGTAGTTTTTTGATTTGAGCATATCTATGTATTATAATACATCAGTAATTCGAAAATCATGTGGACTTTCTCTTGGATAGGGGGGCTCGTCCATAATCTGGTCTCCATCAGACCTAATTATAATTTAGATAATCTACAAAGATTGGAAGATCGTATAGATTATTTTGGCTTGTGAGCCCTAACCCTAAGTCATTTCCCGACTTCTCTCGGTGGATGCCCTCCCGCTTCTCTTTTGAAACTCTTGAATCCAAATAATTCGAAACATAATCTAGATTATATGTACGATTATGTGTACATAATCTATGCCTTTGTGAAGTTTTTGGACGAGCACCCTGTAATTATTTGTTTGAGTTGCCACCCTGGGCACTGTTGTTGGCTTCTTTGGCAAGCAAGTGTGAAAGAGTGTGGACCTTGCACCCTTGGGTTCATACCCAGGCCATTCACCTACGATTTATTAGAGCTATAGGCAATGGATCATGGGAAGCCATCGCCAGTCAATTACTCATCATAAAATTTAGAAAAAACCCGAGATCAAACATAGGGCACCTTTTAATTCTTTTGAGATAATTGTTTAAACATTTTTAGGGAAAAAAAATCTCTAACAAACTATTAGAGTCATGTGTATAAAACATTATGGGTCTGATTATTGCGCATAGTTCAGAACTCAAATTCAAAAATATCAATGGGTATGGAAAAAAGAATGGGAGGGAAACCGTACTTATATGTGACAGTTAGTTCCCTATACGAGGGTATAAACGGATGAATAGTGTAATGCCCTAGTTTCTTAATGTATAAGTGTTTGTATTGGTTGATTGTGTCTTCTATTAGGAGGTCTATCTTGGACTTTTAGTATGGCTTTCAGGCGTGGGGAATTTTTTAAACAAACATACCCCTCAATACTATATTCAGTGCACAATTTTTTTTTCTAATTAAGTATACGGTACTATTAAATCAAAAAACAACAAAAGAAACATTATAACTGAAGGGGTCCCAAAAATACTACTATGCACCAAACTACCCCGCATTTAATCATTCTCTGAATGCAAGTGTATAGATGAAAGCATGTGTAGTGACCGACCTTAGAAAGCCATGTGACACATCATGCCACTTGGACAACGATTTCACACATGTGGCATTACAATGTGGCCCACAAGTCAAGAGTTCAAACTCCAATGATAATCCTCCTAAAGGCAATCTAGGCTACCTTAGGATTTTTAGCAAAAGCCATGTAAAAGAAGATCAAGAGCTTGTCATCAAGTGGCACATGGGATCCTTAATTGAAAGCACGAATCTAACAATACCCATAATGCGTTTAGTGAAACTTAGCTCTCAACTTGAAAGATGCATACTAATTTGGGGCTTTTATGATGGATGAATGAGAGGTATCTCATATGCGGTAATTGCCTCTCTTCACTTGAAAGGTCTAATTTAAAGTAGAATCGAGTGAACAAGTGTGAGTAAGAAGTTGTGTACCAATGAGAATGTCTAACTTAGTTGTTGTAGATCAAGTGTGAATATTTTGTTATTGCACGTAAATTTGGGTAATTCGTTCATCATGGATGAAGGGGTTTCTAATTAAAACAAATCTCTCATAGGTTGAAGCTTGAATTGTTCCCACTAAACCAATTCCACATTTTTAATACCATTTTCAGAGTTAAATATGCTAAAAGAAGAAAAAAAATCTTGTATATAGAATCCTTCACTACATTGTTCACCTTCCCAATGGATGAGTTTATCTAGATACCACCTCATCCTAGCCATTCACATGTTTAATCACTTTGTTTTGGATCACTTGAACCCATGTGCCTCACAGTGAGGTCTATTGAAGCACAATAAAATTAGATAGCAAATTGCACAAGCAGAAACACATACACAAAGGCATATGAACAATGCTTGGAGTGAGATAGTCACCCTCACCCCTTACCTTGCCCTTAATTGCATTTATTTTCCCTTGGTTCATAGAATGCATGTGTGATATCTCAACTCCCACATATGGGTTTATTCAAATCTTATTCACTCTTGATCCTCTAATAAATATTATGACTACAAGCAACTTAAGGCTCTGCCTTCAACAGTCTCATTTTGCAAGTGGTAAAGGATTTCAATTTCATTATCCTTGTTAATGATTGTTGCCCATTATTCCTAAATACAATAATTTCAAATGACATGGTTTTGTACAACTTCAAATTATCATCCACGTATGTCTCATTTCTCCTTTTTACAACATGTTGGTGCAATATGTGGTTTTTCTAGCGTTCTCCAAATACCCGTCGCACCCTTGTGAGGTATCTTTCACTAGTAGAAAACCATGCCCAAAAAAACCGCAGCCAAAATCAGCTGCGGTTTTTTTGACCAGCCTAATCTGCAGCCGTTAAATGATTACAAATTTTTCTTTTTCATTTTGTAACTGAATTGTTTTTTGAAAAAATTGGGGCGTGTAATATACTGTTGGAAATATATTTTTAAGATCTTTCCAACGGTATATTACACGCCCCCAAATTCTTAAACTTTCAGTCGCTACACCAAAAACATAAATCTGCAGTAGTTTAGCGCCTGCAGATCAGGCATAGTTTTCTACTAGTGTTTGCCCCTCTAAAGGTTTCCCCTCTACATCAACACCTAAATTGGTTCGCATTCTCTCAATAGAATTGTTTTGGGGTGGCGGTGTTGACAAACACCCTTTGTTTGTTGGTCATCCTTTTGGTTCTTGAAATGCAACTAGGTTAGTTTACACTCGCTCCTTACGCTCCTCAATATCTTCATCAAGATCAAACAAAGGTAATTTGGAAGATCCAGCCACTCCAATCACCATGGGAGCCTCATTTCTCCCACTTGCACACATTTTCCAAATCACTCCCACTACTCGTACAATCATCCATGAATGTAACATCTTTCCTACCCCCAAACACGTCCAAATGTGCTCTATCCAATGGCTTATTTGTTGTCCAATCGCATCCCCCCATCGTTGGGAACTGCCGCCCTAAGTTGTTGTCCCTCAATGCATGTTTCACGAATTGAGGAAGACATGGTACAAGGAATTTTGCTAAAGTTCCATGTCACTCACCATGTTTTGAATTGCATGAACACACCATCCATTCAAATGCACAAGCCGATGATTTTCACGCTTAAATGCACCGTCTTTCCTTCATGTTTGTGCCAAATGGGCCGCATCCTCTTTTACTTTTTGAAGATCCCTCCATTTTGATCCAAGATCTCCAAAAAGTGTGGCCATGTAGGCATCCATGTCATACTTGGGACCTGTGGAAATGGTAAGCCCCAACTTGCATCCTCTCAACGGCCGAGATTGCTCGGATTGACCTCAAATGAGTTGGGACCGGGGACCCTATGAATCAACCCCAATGTTGTCATGAGGGTGAGATTATAGGCTTGAATTTGGTTGCCTAGCCGATGTCGGTGTTGGCTGTCAAGGTCAATCAATTATGTCTGTTGCCTGACTTTGGTGTGAGTGTTCTCAAAAATGTTATGCCCATGCTTTAAAGGGTTAATTATTCAATATTACTTGTGGTCCTATTCCATGTACATAGCATTAGGCATTAGGTTCCCTTGTGACATAACATTGTTGCATTCATTCATGTGGGCCCTAAGAATAATAATAATAATAATAATACCGTTAGAGTATTGGAATGGTGCCCATCCGGTAGGCTTGGGCCCCCCTCCTTGTTTACACGGTGCCACCTCAAAAGGGAACTATCCAATTCATCATTTTGCCCGGGACGGGTGCCCCCATTCATTTTCATTTTTCAACGCAAATGGGTCGACAAGCCTCATGGGACTCGACCCCCTCACGGAGCCATCAAAGCCGCCACTTTTGGTCAAGAACTATGCAATATATAAGCATGCCGTTGAATTGTGAGCTTGAAAACAAGCACTTATCTTCACCATTCATCGACCGTTTATGAAACTTCTACACTTTGCATCCTACAATGCCGAGACGCGACTACACTAGATATGATGTTTCGTGTCACTTATTACTATTTGGGTTTACACGGTGCTATATCTTCTTACCATTGATGTAATTTTTTTTTACCATAATGTCCCTCGGGGGGGTCACTGGCGAAAATCGTAGAACAACGTGCGAGAAAAAATAGGGTCTAATATATTCATTGTAGATAAATTTTGTAAAAAACTTACATATAATATAGGGGGTTTTAAAATAATGAAAAATGATTACATGTAAAATACCATCACATGTAAAATACCATCACACCTTTATTTTGAAAAATACCATACCTTATAATCTTTTCTGCAAGGTAAATAGCCCCCCAATAAATAGGTCCCGAACGCACGTGTATGCAAAATATAAGAGGGAGTGAACCCCCCGAGTAATGTCCAAACTACCAATTTCACATTTGTTGGTAAAATATGAGACATATACAATAAACAGATATAGCATTGCGTGATTCCAAATAGTACGTGACACAAAATATCATGTTTAGTGTAGTAGCTACATGTTTTTTAAGGTTCTTGCCACTTTACAATCAACGTCCTTTGTAGGCTCACACACATTGTGTCTCCAAGAATGAGATTTATACCTATAACTATGAGGTGAGCAAATGCGAGCAACTATGGAGCTTGAACTCCGACATGTGCTTGAAGGGGTTATTTACACACAACCACGTTTGTAGCTTTACTTTCTTTGGCTCTACTTTCATGGGGTTGATAAAAACCACAACCACATCCACTCTCACATATTGCCCAACTACGAATGAGACAAGGTGTAGTTGAGGGTGGTTGAAGTTTACTTTATTGATTCTATTTTTGTTTTATTAATGGGACATGGGAGGAGAGAACTTCAATTGCGGAGCATCGATGGGAGAGGAATCGTAAGAAAGTTTGGAGGCAAATACCCTACAACTCATGAATTGTTTGTCTCCCATTTTGTCTCCCACTCCATAGATTGGATCAATAGGAAAATACTCTTTGACCCGCAACTACACTAAGTATGATATTTAATGTCGTATGGAATTTAATGTCAATATGGTAAGTTTTCGGATGACACTTCTTATAAATAAGTGAACAAATATTGTCATGGATGATGGATGAGTTCACCCATTGGCCAAAACCCTACCTTCTCTTATCAACAACTTGTGATGAAACATATTGTCATGGATGATTGAGATTTGGATGACAAATCACTTGGTAAGTGACAGTAATTGCAACACTGTAAATCTATAATCCCCCAAACAATGTACAAGGAATGACGAATAATGTTGGTTTAACATTTAGTATTGAGCAAGACAATTAGAATTGGTGGCACTAAATATCATATTTAGCGTACTTACTGCATTTCTCATCTTATGCCAAATTGGTTGTTTGAACATTATAGAACATTACCATCTTTACTTGGTTAAAAAAGACATATATTGTAAAAACATATAGCATGTGCTTCCAGATAGTGAGTGGCACTAAATATCATATTAGTGTAGTTGTGATTGAAGGTGGGCCTGAACCACAACCGCGACTGCTCAAAGACAGTAGTTGCAGGGAAACCTTCACAGAATACAAAGATTCACACTTCAGAGTGAAAAAAAGGAAACACTCTACCCTGCCATCATGAGATCACAAGCCATACATGAACTAGCTTGCATTTTTTATAAGGTCAATCAAATCTACAGACCCACCTTTGTGAGACAAACTCTTTGAAAACTGTACAGACATCAGTAGAGCTTTTTGCATCATGTTTGCAAAAAAACAAACAAAGACTGGAGATGATGAACACTCGAGCTCGAATAGTTATATGTAAATCCCTCACAGGATCCGAAATTCAAATATGCAGAGTGAAACAAATGAAACACTCTGCCCTGCCATCGCACTTTATCACGAGATCATGAGCCACACATGAGCTGGCTTGAAATTTATTTACAGTCAATCAAATCTACAGACCCAAACTTTTTGAGCCAAACCTTTTTGAAAACTGCAGAGACATCAGTAACGCTTTTTCCAGCATTTAAAATATAAAAATATAAAATACTGATGGTGATGAATACTTGAGAAATTCGCAATTCAATTCGCTACTTTCGTTGCGTCCGGTGGTTGTCAGTGACTCGCTCTTGCCTCGAGCTCTCGAAATTCCTCTCTCGTCTTTCGCTATGCCGAAAATTGGCTTCCCTTTCCCTGCTCAGGCTCCTCTGCCTTTTCCTGTCACCTCCGACATACCGCACATCCCCCCCATGCCTACTTGGACTCCTAACCTTGTGTCTGTCATCCAATTCCCTCCTGTTTTTAAGTCTCATGTCAAGATCCAGCCTTGAATCTCTACTACTACTACTACTGTTGTTGCGGATGTCCCTAACCCTACTTGAGTTTTTGAGCTTCTCTCCACCATCCAAACTATGCAAATTTTGATCTAGCTTCACGTCGTTATCTGTGCTCTTATTCCAATCGTGCTTCTTTCTATCGTCTACATTCCACTGGTTTCCATCAAGTTGAGATCTATTATCTCTTTGAACACTCGTATGCCGAGATTCTTCTGCAAATTCAAACTGACCCTGCCTTCTTGTTTCAGGAATCCGATCAATACCATCGAGATCATCAGCTCTGGCTCTGGCTCCCAGGGTATTATCCCTACAATTTTCGTCATGACTTCTGTTCTGGGATTGTCTACAGACCACTAATGACACATGTCCAGCATCACATTTTTCAGCACTAAGAAGCTTTTCTTCATCTGGCACTAAATTTGGGGTGATTCCCTTAGCCTTAATTCCATCAGGTCGCACCTTACTATTATCTTGATCATTGATTCTACCAACTGTAGTTGGCGCTGGGGCAGCAACGTTGGCTCGCATGTTGGGAAACCCTTTTCCCCGTGATTGCTTCAAGCGGGCATTCCTGCGAAAACCAAGTGTGATCATTAATTTCCGACTAAGCCAGAACAGAACAGAAAATAGCAGAAAAGAAAGGGCACATAAGTATTACGGTGAGTGGGCCATGAACAGACACTTTTAGCTCTGCACGCACTTCTTGGAAGATATGAAACACATCACAAGTAGTGCGAGATGATTAGCAGATCCAAGTCGTGCCTGTAGTCATTGTCCTCATAGTTCTTGGAGCTCATGTAGAATATCTTATTCATTTTCAAAGTGATGATTCTTTCTTATTATATGATCATATAGGTCTGCTATTGAGCCTAGAGTGGTCAACGAATTTTATGCATGTAGTCCAGTCTCTTTTAAACACATGCCTTTTTAATGTCCATTCTAAGATCCACACCTAACCACACACCACTCAAATATAGGTGTCCGTTTAATATGAGTAACCAAGTTAGGCCTCCGAACCTTACCGTGTACTTTCTGAAAATCATGTGAAACAGAATATATCACCATAAAACAGGTGATTCTCTATTCAGACTATGTGCAAGCTTATGATGTCCCTGATGATACCAAGGAGTTCCTGAGACATTTATCTCACCACATAGGATTGCACAAAAGGTAGATGTGCCTAATTCAATTACTTATCTTCATCAGACACCTATATTTGAGTGGTATGTGGCTAGGTGTGGACCCAAGAATGGATACCAAAAAGACATCATGTGTTTAAAAGAGATTGGACTACATGCTCAAAATATGACAACCATTCTAGGACCATATGACCTTTTCATGAGCACAAGAATCTTCACTTTGACAATGAACAAGATAAACATACAAACTCCAAAATTATGAGAAAATTGGCTCCAGCCTCAATTTAGATTTGCTAACCATCTCATACTCATCACATGTTTCATATTATAGGAGAAGTAGACTAGTTAAAAAAAACTACCTTCTAAGACCCATCTATCTTACTAGATCACACACAAAATTGGTCAATTCCTCAGATAAGTTTGTAAGTGGATAGGAGCCTACTCATCCCGCAGCTCTTTCATCTGTTTATCTTTCCTGGCCAATTCCATCTGCGCTGTCTGTACCCATCATCACCATCCATACATTGTCAATAATATTACTTGAAAGAAAATGCAACCAGAAACAATTGGGGTTAAATATTATTCCACCAGTGCCCATCCAAGTCCTGTTCTCAAGAGGGAAATATCATGTGAAGCACTTCAACTAGGGCATTTCTGAGTGAATTTGATGCTGAACATTGATAGAATTGTTAGCTCTGATATATACTGTATCCCGCCTCACAGAAGCACCATTCAAGCACTCTAGATGGATTCAGAGCTCATTCTGATCAAACTGAATCGGAATTAAGACCAACATACAAACATGTTACATATCATATGATGATGTTGCTATTTTTGTTGAGTATAGATTCAGAAAATAAAAACAATGCCTGCGTTTCACATTCATTTTCTTCAGTCTGCATATGCATAAGATACAGGTGCATCAGAGTAGGCCACAAACCTTGAACAAGCAGGAAATATTACGAACCAGCACATCTTTCGATTGTTGCAACGCCTCATTCTGTAATGAGCCCAGACCAACCTTTTTGTCAACATAGTGACAATTGCAAACCAAACATTTTCCATGAAAGGATCTTTTCCACACATCACATGAACTGCATTAAAAATTAAGAGGGATGGAGCAAGAGATAGGATGCAGGTAAATAAGGATTTTCATAGAAGATCATCAAGCATATGAATCATTTGCGAAGACATGGGTTAAGTGAGACGTACGTCCTTTCGCAAAGATTCCAACTTGTTTTCAAGCTCTGCATTCTGCTTTTTCAACTCATCATGTTGCGCATCAGCCTGCAGCACAGCATCACAGTGCTCAGTTTCTGCTCAGATTGATCAGACTGATCACCCCACAACTCGGGATTCTATTTGTTATGCCAACCCATTGGATTTTATTGAACTTGCCTCCCACTTGTTAAAAATTCTTTTAGTGAATTCCAACCATCTGAACATACTTCTGCTTAGCCATCAGATGTAGGCATCTACTATACTAATATGTATGCAAAAGAGACATCAATTAACACATTACTGTATGAAGACTCTCTTGCGCTTGCCATTTTTTAATATTTGCATGGGACCTCACTCATTTTGACACAAATAATCATTTTTTTGGAAACTGGTTGGAGCAGTTTAGTTTAAAAAAGCATCTGACTGATGCCAGAGCACACAGACATCACAAACCTTTAAATTCACATATCAACACTCATTTCACATTGATTCAATCACATGAAACTACAACATAGAGTCAATGCCTACCAAATATAGGATTGCATTTATTTTACCTTTTGTTTTAGTATTTTATTGATGAAAGACCTTAAAGTTTGAAATATGAGTTGAATTAATGTTGAATGAATCATTAGGTAAATGTTGAGTTAGAGTTGATCAGAAAATAAAACCGTTGGCAATTTGTTAACCTATTGTTACAATTCTTTGTTAACAGACTGCCAAAGAGTCCCAGTGAAGTCTAACTACAATCATCGTTATTGATAGTACTGCTCATTCCTTTAAATTCTTCTTAACATTGACAACCATCTTATCACCTCATTGTAGCAATGTAAAAGAACCAAGCAATAAGCATTTACCAAAGGGGACAACAACATAAATCTGACAATTATCGACACTAACCAAGTGAAATTCCAAGTAAATGAAGTCCTGGAGTTCAGTCTTGAGCTCACCAAATTGAACAACCCTAACCTTTCTACCATTGAAGAATAATAGGAGGCGCATTTCTGATGGCTCAGCCATGACAAAGAAAGAAAACCTTTTTATAGTAGTTCTGTCACTGCTCATTCCTTAGGGTTGATTAACACACATCATCACCTCATTGTAGAAATGCCACAGAATCAAGCAAAAAGCATTCACCAAAGCATTGGACACCAATAACATAAGAGGAGATGATGATAATCGACATCAACCAAGTGAAATTCCAAGAAAATGAAGCCCTGGAGTTAAGTCTTGAGGTCACCAAATTGAACCATCCTAACCTATCCACCATTGAATAACAATAGCCGACCCATTCAGATGGTTCACAGAGAAATGCAAAAAACTTTCAAAAGATGATGACAGAACTGCTCAATCCTTAGCATTGCTAACAAAAACAAATCGAGCAAAAAGCATTCACCAAAGCATTAAAACACCAACAACGTAAGAGGGGAGGTGATGATCATCAACATTAACCAAGTGAATTCCGAGAAAATGAAGTCGTGGAGTTCAACCTTGAGGTCACCAAATTAAACAAGGCTAACCAACCTACCACTGAAGAAGAATAGGGACATATACGCATTCTGAATCCTGATGGTTAACCCATGACAGAGAAAGGAATAAACTTTCATAAGATGATGACAGAACTGCTCAATCCTTAGCACCGCTTAAAAAAAATCCAAGCAAAATGCATTCACCAAAGCATTAAACACCAACAACATGAGAGGAGAGATGATCATCATCATAATTAACCAAGTGAACTTCCAAGAAAATGAACTCCTGGAGTTTTATCTTGAGGGCACCAAATCAAACAAACCCAACCTACCTACCATCGAGGAATAATAGGGTCACGCATGTATTTTAATACCTGATGGTTAACCCATGCATGAAAGAAAGAAGGAAAATCATAAGATGATGACAGAACTAAGAGGGGATGAGAATGATAATAATTAAGAAGGAAAGCAGACCTCATGGAAAGAGTTTTTGAGCATCTGTAAGCTACCACCCTCCTCATAGAGATCGCCATACAGCTCATCTCCCTCCTCCACTCTCTCTGCCTTCGCGCCAAAACAAATATCGCCATAAAGAAAGTCGCCCCCATCCTCCTCCTCTTCCCCCTCCTCTACCTTCTCTACCTTCATGATGAAGTGGAACAAATTACAGTCCGCGTCGTTGTTGTTGTTTTCTAATTACAACAACAGCATCCACATCGCAACATCACCAAGACATCACCCGAGCCCTGCGTTTAGGGCTTCCCCAAAATCAATCCTAAAATGCAGAGCAATGGCGAAATTGAATTTTGTGGGCAGGGCGAATTCAATGGCGAGAGGCTTCCAGAAATCGTCTTGGATCGTCTCCTCGCTTCTACGCGTCTAGAGTGTTGAGAACTTCAGGCCTAGGTCGAGGCCATGGCCATAGCCAGAGAAGAGACCATGGCAAAAACCCACTTGAATTCCTTAAGCTAGATTTGCCATAAGGTATGTTGGGTGTTATTTGGTTAGTTTTTCATGTTCTCCAACGTCTACCGATTAGATTTCCACCACAACAAAACCGGTGTTGCATTAGCAAATCCACGATGAAACATCTCCAAAAACCTTATTGAAAACGAACCGGACGTCCTTGGATTTAGGTATGGTTATCGGAAGTGCATGTTTGTTGATTTCTTAATTGGATACATAGGGTCTCCCGATTGTGTTCACTGTTGAGTGTAGAGTAGTTACTAATATTTGAAGACGTAGTCCATCTCTTTTGAACATGTTTGCTCTCTGATCTACAGCGAACCACATATCGATCAAATCTAGGGGGTTTAATTAAGACCCATCTACTTTAAATGGTTATTTTTTCAACCAGCCCACTTCTCTTAGGAAACGAAACATGCAATTAGTGCAAGATGATTAGCAAATCCACATCGAGGCCATGGACACTTCTCCTCTTGATTTTCAGAGCTCATAATAATATTTCATTTGTAGTCCAAGTGAAGATACTCGTGCTCATTAAATGGTTATATAGGTCCCCCAAATCATTATGTTGACTATGCACCTAGAATGGTTATCATATATTCAGCACGTAATCCAATCTCTTTATACACGTGTCTTTGTGGAAATTGCTTTAGGAGCCAAACCTAACCACATGCCTCTCAAATATAGGTGTCTAATTAAGATCATTAACTGAATTAGGCATGTCTACTTTGATCGAATTCCTTTCTTTTGGTATTAATAACTTCATTAGTTAAGTGGGGGCAGCATGTTCCCCTTGGAACCAACCAATGTTGGACCAGTATACATGTGAATGCATAGGTATGAATAAGGAACTTAAATAATGGTATCAAGAAACCTACCGTGGGTATCAAAATTGTGATACCAGTCAAGTGTTGATATTTGGTGGGTATGTCAAGGTGACATCCCTAAGTTATTATTTGAATCAATACCCATATGAACCATATTGTTTACAAGGGCGATTTTGTCTAAGTATGAGAATTCTTGCATGGTATATAGACTCAAATGGTGTTGACAACCAAAAATATTTCCAAATACTCTTAAAATATTGGTATCAAAATTGTCATACTAGTCAAAATTTGACATTTGGTGCATATGTCAAGATGACAAAATTTTGAATACCCAAGTTATTATTTGGATCATTGCCCACCTAAATCATATTGGTACTAGGGCGATCATGCCTAGGTGTGAGGGTTCTTGCATAATATATAGACCGGAATGGTATTGAAATATATTAAATTGTCAAAATATCCATGCCTTACTAGTACAAAAATACATAACGATATCCTTATTATAGATACACTAATGATACTAGTCCAATACTATAAACAGCCTTAGACGGTTGTGCTTTGATTATAGAATTAATGTGCAACATGCAACCTCTTGATTCAATTTCAACCTAAATCTCAAAAGGGCATTTGGAAAGGCTTTACTAGGTTTTTAAAGAGGGCAAGCATCATAGGCTACATAAATGTTCAAATGTTCATATGAGGCCATGGAATTAAGCCATAAATAAATAAATAAAAATCCATTAGGATATTAAGGCACAAAGTGCAAAAATTATCCCTTCAAATCAAATTGACAAAGGTTTGAATGATTCTCATTAGCAATTGAAAAGTAGATTCCAACACACCAAAGTATGTCTTTTTGATTCCCAACTACAAAAGTTATAAGGGTTCGAATTTTCGTTGATTAATGACCCAAAATCATCTAGGAACATAATGATGTTTAGATCATTTCCAATAACAACCAAAGAGTCTAGTTGGTCCGAGGTCTCATACAACTATAAATTCCCAAAAGTGTCATAAAATCATCTCTAAAAAGGCAAGAACAACCATCCAATATTTTGGAGACACATATTGTCATTGATGTGTCAATCAAAAGCTCTCCGGATAAAGAGTCCAGATACATACATGCCAAGGGCACCCACCTTGAGCTCCCTTGCGGCTCCCAAGAAGTTCACAAGCTCAATTTAAATGTTATAAAAAGAAATGACTAGACTTGGGATTAGATATTGCAAGTAAGCCTGGGATCAGGAGGCAAAACTCTTTGAACTTGTGTTTATTGCAAGTCCTAACTCAAGTAAGTAGAGGCAAGCTATACATCAAGAGAAATGCCCCAAAAATGTTTATGAAACTTATTTTTGTTTCTTGTGTTTCATCCTCTATTTGACCTTTTCAGGATAACTCTACCACATGAAGAGTTTCTATGGCTCCAATAATCTAAACCCACCATTTCCTAATCATCGTCGTTTATTTTATTTCATATTCTTGGACATTTAGAAAGTTAAAATTTAGTTTTAAGAGCAAATTTATTTGGGGAGCTCTTTCCTTCATGAAACATTATGTTGATTGAACAAAAGCATTGCAAGTTTAGGGCAAGGGTTTGACAACAACTCTTGTGCACCAAGAGTTTTTACCATGTGAAGTAGAGACATTCAATTGCATGGATTGGAGAACTTACAAAGTTGGTGAATTAAGAGGTGCACATTAGATTGTAAATTGATACTCTTGAGAGAGGGAAATAACATGCGGGCAAAGAGCCTCTTCATTCATGTATGCTCATCTAGAAGCCAACATTTATATTTACAAGTCCAATCAAGCCTGCACATCATGTGCCTTCATGATCAAATGTGTTCTATTGTAATGAGCAGTCTTTTCGGTTGCACTTAATGTTTGTCCCTCATGAGAGGACCCAACCAAAGGAGTCTTTGAGCACAAACGCAAGAATAACGGGTCATCCTAGCTATCCTCAAGGCTTAAATCTAATATGTGATGAGAGGCAATTATGTTATAGGCAGTTTGTTGTCTCCATGTTTGTGAGCTTGCATAATGGTTTTAATTTTTAAACAAAGGGTCAGCAATCGAGTCCACTCTTGAACAATGTTATTGTGCAACATTGATCAAATTTGTGGGACTGCTATGTAGGGTGTTGGTTCTTGCACTTTTATGTTTTTTTTTCAAATGCGATTGCATATGATGGTCTAGTTTTAGTTAAGTGCATGAAATTTGTCACACAAAATATAGATCATCCTTTCAAACAACAACCCTAAATTTATGTTCAATGCAACTCAATTTGCAAGCATATTTCAATACAGGTGCATTCCGATGATTTGGTATCCTTCATAAACGAATGGTTGTGGTGCCCTGAACGCCAAACTTGCCAACATCACCCCCACTTTCTACACCTCCACTTCCACCACCACCTCCACTAGCTTGTATAATGGAACTCCCCGAAATCGGTTTACGAGAGGCTTTGATTGGTATCGCATGTCTATTACTCACCCGCAAAATTTTACAAATCGTTCTAGCAAGAAACCAACCTCGTCAAAGTGATGAAACTATTATTGTACAAGTACAACGCCCAACACCCCCAACGATCCTTTCACCACCGACGCCACCAATAACATCGCCAATAACATCACCAATAACATCACCAATATCAACACCAATAACAACACTATTAGCAACCCTAACACCCACACTTGCACCCGTACCACTCATTAAACGACATGGTGAAGATGAGGATTATGAAACCGCGAGTGATGATGGTAGTGACAATGATGAGAATGTTGATCCATATAGAGATTTCAAAAGGAAACTAAGGTACCGAAGCATACTAGAGAATAAAACCAAGTAAGAAATGTGTTTTTATGGAGCTATAGAGAGAGGCAGTAACAACGGTTCCTATTTCGAGGCCAGTTGGTGGCCAGGAGATCAAATCGGATGCAGGTATTTGTATATCTATGTGAGATTTATGTGCAAATGTAGACTTCTTACATTTAATGCAGTGAAAATTTTAAAAGAATTCTTCTCAAAATGCAAGTGGCCAATGTTTAATGTAGAGTCAATGTTGATACATAGCGATTTCATTTTACCATCTTTTCAATGCTAATGCAATATTAGCTACCAAAATACTCAACAAGTATTCAACTCATATTGCAATCTTTTAGGTCTTGCAACCATAAAATGTGGGAACAAATTATCAAAATTTGCAGCCCATTGTATTTGCAAGCATTGATTCAATATTGTAATTTGATATGATTAAATCGATATGAATCAATGTTGACATCTGAATCTAGGAAGCTTGTGATGCTATGCGCCTCTTTCTTTCTTTTTAAATCACCAAATTACACCATGAGTATGGTGAGAGATGATGACAATAGAGAGGTATAGTAAAAATGTGTACATCTCAATTGCAAGTGACCACCATTTAATGTTTAGTGATCAATGTTGATGCATATTCTTAAAGGTTTACTATCTCATGCAATGCTAAGCCAACATTGATCAAACTCATAATTTAACCTATTAAGTCAAGTTACAACCATGAAATATAGAAAGATTAAAATTGCAAACCTATGTTTGGTAGGCATTGATTCAATGTTGTAGTTTGATGTGATTGAATCGATGTGAAACAAGTGTTGATAGATGACTTGCGAGATTTTGTGAAGTAAATCACGAATCATGCCCTACATTTATAGAGGAGAATCACATGATTGGAAATGTTAGAACTCACAACCCTAACACGAGCTTTATTGTGCAGTGATCAGGCTACCAACGTTGATTATATCGTCCGACAATATTAAGTGTGTTATAATTAGTGGCAACTCGAAGGTGATTGTATTGAAGGCAATATTGGATGGAATGATTTAGTTCAATGTTGCCTTCCGGATCTTCATGGACACCAAATATTTTTCGTGTCAAGTAACTCGCTCACTTTAACCCTGTAAGTTTTTGTGGAACCTCAATCATCCCTTCTTAAGAAAAATTTCACAAGAATTATACTTCAATGTACAATTTTCTTAAACCATTGCATTACAAGCACATGAATTCTGGAAACTTATTGTTTTGTGTCACTAGAAACTTATCCTACGGTACTAGAAAAAATTGCGAATCTATCTGTGGTGGTAGGTTTGCGTTGTTATATCATCAACAAAAGGACGGTGATCTAGGATTCATACGTTGGTAGTATTGTTGACACAACATGTTTTTAGTAGGTTTCTAGTCTACTTGTGTAGTCTCTTGGCACAAATGGGATAGTTCTCAGGTTATCCAAATAACCTGAGAATAATCTCAATTGGGTTGAATCTTGGTAGATGGGAAAATGTTACATGGCCAAAGATAGGCAATAATGAGGGCTTGCCACTTGCTTTACCACAACTATCCTTGGCATGCACAAAAAGTAAATTCTTGAATGTAGAATGAAAAGTGAGTGTCCTTACAAGGCTCAAGAATGGAGTGAGATTTGTGAGACAATCCATTGGAACATATAAACCTCAGTTCATAAGATAAAGTTCAATGTCTGAATTGTCGAGGTGAACATTTCAAGTGTACTACAGACACGACCAGAATATGAGTCCTAGACAATAGTCCTGCGTCGGTGAGAGAAATATGTAAAACTACCAATACAATACATTTTGTAGATTATGGGAGTGACATAAGACAATTGCCCCCAAGACTCTCGTATGCTTGTAGTGCAAGAAGTTATTACATGAACAACATATTAAGATATGCCCCAAATTTGAGTTGGCAAGGACCTAACAAGTAGAATGTGTTTTTGTAGGAGGGAAGAATCCATTCCGCTGCGACGATTTTGCCATAACATGAATCAACAGATATGAAGTGCAGTAGTTCCTCAAGGTGTATAAAACTATTATAGAAGCATCATTTCATGAAAATGCTGGTTGAACAAAATCCACCTTCATAAATCTCAGTCAACAGTTACATGTAGTATAATGCTATCACTGCAATATTGTCGTTCCATGACCCAGGATGATCAAATCATCGATTGATTCGCTATGGTTGATCAAACCAAAGTTGTCGTGCATTGAAAGTACTCATTCACTTAGGGTAATGTATTGGAAGGTACAAAGTTCTTGAATCATGGTAGGTCTGTGAAGAAATATGGACTTCATGACGTTGATAGCCAGTTTGTTAACCACTCTTTCCTCCAGTCTTCTGTTCTGCACTTTTAGTACTCCCAACGCAATTTTTGAACCAGGATGCAAAGAAACTCAACAAGATGAAACTACTGTGCTGAAGTCTACTTTTTGTCTCCCAAGTTGATGAGTCTGGTACTAAAATATGAGAAACCCATCTCCAACAAATACCTTAATCAACGTGGATGGGTTTTAAAGTTGCACATTATAAGGAAATATGCAAGCCTTGCACCAATTCTCAGGAAACAAGGAATGAACACATGCCTTGCCAGGCGTAGTAGCAAAGCTTGTTTTCAAGTATGTAACAATTTTGAGGTTAGTACAATATTTATGAAATAAAATGAAATAGAAACTCTCTCAATCCCACCCAAGCTCAGCAAAAACAAGTCTGTAGTACTCGAAAATAGGTAGGACACAAAGAATGGACAAATGCCTTTCAAAGTCTCGCAACAAAGCTGATATTCAATTTCATGAGATTAAGGAAAATAACAACTCTTTTAAAAGTACCAGCCAGAAAGCACTGTAAGCTCGGCAAAAATGCCCTCTATGATAGGTTGTGGAGAGTGATACTAGAGGAAGGCGCCATTCTACCGAACAATGCAGTATTTTACAACGATGCAAAAGAAACCAAATTAAAACAGATGAAACTATTGGAGGTAGTATGCTCTTGTCTCCAAGTCAATCTGGTCCTCGAATATGAAGAAACACCCCATCTCCAACATGTGAGGGCTTTTGAAACAAATACACATTTGAGAAATATGCAAACCTTGCACCAATCAGTAGGAAACAAAGAATGAACAAATAACTTTCAAGGTTGACCAACACAGCTTAATTTTGAATGTTACAGTGTAAGAAAAATAACAAATCGGTTACAATCCCAGCCAACCTGGGATTTGAATAATGTGCACATTTGTAGAAATGTGCAAACCTTGCACCAATCAGTAGGAAACAGAGAATAAACAAATGCCTTTCAACGTTGACCAACAAAGATTAATTTGAATGTTACAATGTAAGGAAAATCATAATTCAGTTACAATGCCAGTTTGGCCTGGGATTTGAAAAATGTGCAAAGCTTGCACTAATCAGTAGGAAACGAAAGTTCAAGCTCAGCCAGAGAGGACAGAAGGTTGACATTGAGTTTGAAAGTAATAAATTCCCTGACCTATGTTACCTAGCATATGATCTGTCACACACCACGATGAAATCACAATCTCATTCAACTGCTCCTGATCCGCTTCATGCATTACCCATTTAACATTCTTCACCTCCTCGAAATTTGGGTATGTCCCCAGGTTGCGTGCATCCGGAACACCTGACCTCTGTTCCGGCTTCTTTCCAGACCCCGGTGGGTCAGATGACAAGACGAATAACCTCCCAGGGGCAAATAAAGGAGGGTGCTTGGCTTTCTCTTCTTTCTCTTCTTGCTTCTCCTCCTTCCTTTCGTGCCTCTCTTCCTTGCCATCGTTCTTCTCATCACTATCACCAGTCAGGCCTAGAGCTTCCTTGGCACTAGCAGCCTGGAAAAGAAAAAGAACAAGAAAAAATCAACCATAGTTATGTGTTTTCAGAAATTGAGAAAGAAAAAAGAGTTATCCCTAGAATCTCTGGATCAAAGTCCGGGTGAGTTCGCTAAAATGTGACTTTGAGAGCAGCTTATGCGTAACATGACTTAAGATTTATTAAGGCTTAAATTTAACATGCTAAAAGAGTGGAGTCAGGTAGCATCCTGGAAAAGAAAATGATATCATCGTTAAGTTACAGACTAAAACAGGACACTTGTAACTCTGCATCCACTTCTCCTAAAATTACTAGATACACAATTAGTACGCGATGATTGGCGAATCCAAGTCGAGGCCATAGCCATTTTCTTAATAGTTTTTGGAGCTTGCACGAAGACCATGTTCATTATCAAAGTGAAGTATGAAATCATCATGTAGTGTTCCCCCAATTCTGTTGACTAGAATAGTTAACAAATTTTGAGCAGATAGTCCAATCTGTTTTAAACACGTATCTTCTTTTTGGGGTTCGTTCATAGATCCACACCCAACCACACACCACTCCAATATAGATGTCCAATACAGATAAGTAACCAAATGAGGCCCGCTTGTTTTCTGTGTTTTGAAATTTGAGAAAGAATGCCAAGATTGATGCGAAATACATGAGGATTCAAAGCATTGCCCCTGCTATCTAGACTTTCACCAATCACATCTGGCTATGAGGACTCAAAATAGTATTGAGGGCGACAACACAATTCAATTCAAGCCAGCCAGAAGGTATAATGGTTTTTGTACCTTCTCTGCAATGTTGTCACAGAGATCTTGCTGTTTCTTCTGCCACTTCTTCATCTTCTTTGATGCCGCCTTAATATTTTCCCAATCCTCATCACCATGGAGGATCTCATCTGTCTTGTCCCAATCAAAATCGCAGACTTTCTTCCGAAGCAACTCGACGGCATGGAGCGAAAACCGTGGAACAATATCGTGGTTCGCAACAAAACTTGTTGCGAATTGGCTGCACTCGCGAGCTAAATCTAAGGTCAAGCACGCAGGCGTCGAGTAACCCCAGCACTCCACATTTGGGTACTTCTCCCGAAGCTTGAAACCCGCCATAATTGCTACTGCGGCACCGAGGCTGTGACCGCAAATGACTAATTTCAGCTCTTCCTGAGCTGTTCCGTGCTCCTTGAATGCTTTTTCTAGCAGTGGTTCCGCATCTTCCAGTAATTTCGCGGTCGCGTGAACAAAACCACCATGACCAGATCCAGTCAGGAAAGCTTCTGCAGACGTGCCTGCGTTGACCAGCAAATCAACAATCTGGAAGAGTGCAAATTGCAGACTGTGAGTACAATGGCGCCATAGAACCCATTCGATACGAACAACATATGCAAGTCTCAGACTACTATGATCTGAGCAATGTAATTATGTAAGGAATTCAACAACTCTTTCGCAATCCCATGCAGAGAGCAGCTTAAGCTCAGCCAGAGAGGACAGAAGGCTCACATTAAGTTTGAAAGTAATCATTCCAACTGACCTATGCTACCTTACATGTGATTTGTCACTGCATTGCTCATTTTGATGGCAGGTCACTCAGACTTGGGTTTACTGCTTTTGAGGAACAAAAAATGCCAGAGTACCTGAGAAGTGCCCCGGACTGTGAGCACAACGGCGCCGTAGGGCGCATCAATGCAAACCACATACGCAGGTCGTAGATTGCTGCTGTCTGCTTCCCATCGAGCTCCCACAACGGCCGACTCCGGGAGATGGCTGAACAACGAGAACGACGCAGGGTCGCAGACGTAGGCAGCTTCGGCTATGGCGCGCCAGTGTTGGGCGCGGTTCAAGAATAGAGCGTCCTGTGAGAGCTCCGTTTCTTGCTCCCCGGGTGGCTGGGGCAACTCCTTCTCGGTAAGCTGCAGGATCGAGAACAAAAACGTCAAACGCAAGAAAGAAAGAATTCCAAAGATCCCCTTAGAAAGCCAGACACATATTCCAGATTGTGGTGCCCTTTTTTACAAAATGAAGGAAGAATGTTCCTTCATGCATATGCAAAACATTCTTAAGCCTTGTGAGCTCGTTCTTCTCTTTCTCTTTAAATTCGAGAAACAAGTGTCCAAGAATCGGGAATGTTGAGGATCGTCAAGTGGCAAAGCTCCTATTAGTCCTCACCCCATTTTGAACCCATTTTGAGACGGGTAAAGCCTTACACATATTCTCCTGAGAATTATGCAAGCCTTACAAATGCACAATCTTCTCTTACATATCTTTTGATGTTTGCATCAATGTGCCTTTCATTCCTAGTCCCACGGAAAACTCTTGTGAAGCTTAATAGTGTTTAGTGCTTCAGCCCAGACATTGCAGTTGAAGCGTTTTCTTGTTAACAAATGGAGGAAGGAAGTTTCATGCTTTGAGCTTGTACTCTTTCTATTTAAATTCAAGAAACAAATATCCAAGATTCGGAGAATGTTGAGCAATGGGAATCAAGTGGCAAGCTTCCTATAGTCCTCACACCATCATGAACCCATCTCAAAACCGGTAGAGCCTTCACGCATTCTCCTGAAGATTGAGGCTTAATATCGCATAATCTGCATCTACATGGCTTGCATCAAAGTGCCTTTTAATTCCCAGCCCCACTGAACACGCCTATGAAGCCATCTTAAGAAGGGTGAGGCCTTCACACATTCTTCTGAGATTTAAGGCCTGAACCTGCACAATCTTCTCTTCCATGAATTTGGATGCTTGCATCCAAGTGCCTTTGATTCCCAGCCCCACGCAACACTCTTAGGAAGCATGCAATGCTTCATGTTAATAGCCGCAACTCTTTGATCTCTTCGTCTTGGAAAGAATTTGCCCCAGTTTCGGTAGCATTCAAGGAAGCAAGCATATGAAGGATAGAAGCTTTATGCATAACATTCTTGAGCCTCGTGAGCTCGTTCACTTTCTATGGCGGGTCAAGAAACGCAATCTACTCTTACATGCCTTTTGATGCTTGCATCAATGTGCCTTTCATTCCTGATCCTATGGAACACTTCTTCCGAAGCTTAATGGTGCTCAATGTTTCATGTTGATAGCCGCAACTCTTTAATACCTTTGTATTGGAATGAATTAGCCGCAGTTTCGGTAGCTTTCAAGGGAGCACCAATTTACACCAATTTGCACATGGTTGGGAGAAAAATAATAAATAAATAAATAAATCATCTAAGCTCACCTTAGCAATGGCGGCGAGGCCGACGCTCAGATCCTGCACGGACCATGGGCCAAGTTGAGTTTGCAGGGTTTTGACACCACGAGCAATGACATTCATGGGCGAGCCCCTGGTGCCACCTCCACCTGAAGCTTTCTCGTGAAAAACTTCGATGACCTTCTTCCCGGCGACATATGCCCCGAGGGCTCCGCACCCGAGAATCACGATGCGCAGCATGTTGACCCCCGCCCTCCCTTGATGGGATTGATCCCCCTCGCCCGCCAGCTTTGCAACCTTTCTTTTACTTGGTCATGCAATGCAATGTAGTTGTTGCTCACCGAATGCCAGCTCCCTATAGATGTGAACTCCGTAGTCTCAACACCACGAATTCACAGTTTAATATTGTGTTGTTGTCGTTGTTGTTGTGCATTTGTTCAAGGCATTCTCCAACCCGTCACCTCTCTGATCGGGTTAACCAGATAATCACCCCGGGGTGAATCTGTCAGGTGGATGACAAACGAAATTCATAAGGATATAAGGGTCGAACATACTCAGACAATTCTTCGATATTGCATCGAATTGGTTTCAGGTATGTTGCCCATCCTGCTTCACATATATGGACAGGCTTCCAGGGGTTCAAAGATTACCAAGAAACCACAAAATCAACCATAGCCTCAAATAGAAAAGGGAAGAGATCCCTTTCTCAAAAACATACCAAGGAATGAACCGAATCAGAAGCCAGAACTCTAATTTTTTGCGAGGTAGTAAAGACTTTCATGGCCAGCTAAGTGAAATTCTCGAGTGGTTTCATTTTTTGATACAGAACGAATTAAGCTTCGCTTCTCTCAGTCTACTCCACACAGTGCGTACAATTGTGAAAATAAAGAGGAAGCTCAAGTCAAATAATTGCAAAATACAAATACGAAACGACCTACCTTCTTCACCGTCACCTCAACGCTGTGCAAAACCCAAAAGACCCGCATTTCAAACATTAGGCATCTGCTTTTTTCCAGACATTCTATCATGAATTGATCTCTCTCTCTCTCTCTCTCTCTCTCTCTCTCTCTCTCTCTCTCTCTCTCTTTCCCATTTTCGCATCCTGATCTCAGGGTGGTCAAGTCATCTCTAAATTCACTTCGGAGGACACTAAGTAACACCTTCCTTCCTCGAGAAGGCATCTATGCGATGTCTTTGTAAAATGTCCTTGCCGGGATCGAAGCTTGACGGACAATTAGATTCTCCCAATTTTCCACTTCGCACATGAATCGAATTGGCCAGAGAGCAAAAAACTGGGCAGGGGATGGAAGTCAAGCTCATCAAACCCTCACCTCCAAGACCAACTGTGGAAGATTTCGCAGCTCTGTTCAGTCATACAGTATGCAATCGTAAACAGTCGAATTTCGTACAAAAAAATTGGCGTGGTGAAAATGCACTAAAAGCGCAGGATTAGGACAGACGAGACTGAATTCCATACCTCATTTGAGGAGCATCTACAAATTGAGCTTCCGGTGATCAAATGCTACGAAACTCCTTAGACAACAAAAATGCTATCCTTGCAACCTCGTCCTACCAATAACAAATGTGGCAAAACTCACGCAGCCCTGAAAATAAAATAAAAATCCACAAAATCGCTCGACGCTATTGAAAGAATCTGGAGTGAATGGGCAGAAACAGAGGCGGCCAACACACAGGATTGGACCAAATTCAATCAAGCGACCTCCGGAGAAACACAACCTAAACAAATGGAGGAAAATGATATTAGAAAAATAAAATAAAAATAAATGATTCTACGTGTTATTCTCACATGTGAAAAGTTTTCGAGCAGCCGGGAAGGAGATTGAGATGCGGATTCGGGCGATGTCAGATGCGAGGGTGGGAGGACGGCGAGAGGCGAGCTTCCGAACTGGAAAGGAAAGCAAAGACACGGTGCTCGGGGGACGCCTCACCGCGTGCCACGTGGCATCAGCTTGAGCCTGGCGCTCGACACGTGTTCATGTTCTGATTCAGTCAGCGTCTGGCTTTTTAATGACTATGGATGAGTGAATGGATGAATGGATGGATGGGTGGATGGATGGATGGATGGATGAGTGCATATGGATGTATTAGATATTGTACGCGAGGAGCCCTGCTACATAGTAGGTAGCATGCAGGAGGATATTGGTTATTATAAGCTATACCCACCCACACTTACAGGTGGGTGTGGTCACTGAACGATCAAACTCTTTTCATTGGCACCAGTAAATGTGAGTGTGATTTATAATCATTGGTTGTTTATTATGGCTATAATAAGTTTGGGATTTAACATGGAATTTACTTTTCAACTAATGACCATGACAATTGATTACTACGCTAAAAATTTGGATTTAGGGTCGCCAATTCTATTTGTGTTGCTCAAACACTAATTGTAAACCGCCCGAGTAGTATTACTAAATGTAAACCCCTCGGGGAGTTCACTGAGATAATATTAGAAAACAACGTGCGGGAAAATACAGGGTAATTTATATTCACAAAAGGAAAAACTTAGAATTTTCTTAGAAGTAATATAGGTGAGTATGTATGATAAAATTTGTATTATAAATAATATAGGCTTGATACAAATAACGCATATTTGTAAAATATTTGTAAAAATATACCGTAGGATTTAAGAAGCTGGAGTGCAAATCTTGGAGAACGTTTGCGGACAGCTCGTTGAAGGCTATGGCAATGAAGTTGGGGCGTTGGGACGTAACAAATTACAGATATTAAAGGCATGCATTATTTGTTGATTATATACTAGTGTTCTTAAAAGTTAGGAATTGTTTTGCAAGATGAACATGACATCTTTCATTTGCTATGAATAGTTTTGCTAGTGTTTTTAAATGCTAGAAACAATTTCTCAAGATAAATTAGAGGAGTTTTGGTTGGTATTGTGTCTGTCTGCTTCAAGCAATATGTTGTAGTATTAACTCTATACCCTTCTACATTATTGCATGGACCCTATTTTTGCTTGCTTTGTTGTTGGTGTTTTAATTGTTTTTTTTTTTTTACACTTAGTACCGTTGTGTTTAATTGTGCGTGTAACTTGATTGAGGAACATGGGCTGATTTTGTTGTTTGAAACTGTTTATGAACACTCTTAATGTAAAACCTTGTTGTGCCTTGGATTTTGGTGACTTAGTACTTTGAATGCTCTTAAACCCTTTGGAGCAAAATCAAATAATTATAATGAACATACCTAGCTTAAAATTAGAGCTTCATCAAATTTTTAAGTAATTATAGGGTCATTTAAAAACAATAAATTAGCAAATTATATAATAATACGGTACAAAAAATTAAGGATGGATAATTAAATACCCCTTGAATAAATACCCTTGTCACGCACGTGTATACATATATACATGTCTAGTGAACTCGCCGAGGTAAACCCTAACAATATCAGTCATTCCTTGTTAACGTATTTGGGTATTATAGATTTACAATGTTGCAATTACTATCACTTACTAAGTGACTTCTCTCCCGAATTTCAACCATCCATGACAACATTTTATTACATAATTGTTGTAATGCAAAATATACAAAACTTTGTTTCATTAATCGGTAATTTGAATGAACTAAATTTGTAGGGTGGTTACAGAGTAAATTGTTCATTGTTCCCAAATTAGTGTGTCAAAATCAAAACTCAAGGAAATCGAGTGAACCGTATTTTGAAAATTTTCCTATTACGAGTTCAAGTACAAGGAATAATCGAAGCATCTCAATGATAATTAAGAAATAAGGATAGCGACCGAGTTGGCTCGAATTTCTCCACATAAATAGATTAGTATACACTAAATATACTAAATATTGTATTTAGTGTCATACGGTATATTATGCCACTCTCAATATATTTCCCAATATGTTATTCCCCTAACCCTCTTGAAATTTTCCTAACCCTATTGAAAGTGCCCATAAAGCAACCCACTTTGGTGAGAGGCAATCACTAACTACACCCACAAGCATGTGTGGGGATGATATTAATTAATAGGTAATGAGTTGTTAGCAGATAGGGTAAGAATGAGGACATGTCTTATGGCTCCTAGCTTACATAAATATATATACTAATGCAAATGCTTATACATACTAATATATACTAATATGTGTGTGTGTGTGTGAAAAATATTGTGTATGTTGACCTAATGCAATGACTAGCATTTGTATCCACAGCAACTTAACCCCTAAAAGTTATTGATTGATTTGTTATGGGTTGTATACATTTGCAAAATTCACATACACATAGATTTGGTACACATGCATATTGTCATCTTTCTAAGTTATTTATTTGGGACTTCACTAAGTCAATCCCTATATGAACACAACCATGACTTTACGATCTTTGCCATCCCAGATCGGTGGAATTCCAAGTGGGTCTCAATATGACATCCTCCTCTTTGTCATTTTCGTCCACTACAAGATGGCATGTATAATGGAATAGTTGAACAAGCAGTGTGTTGAAGTTGTGATTAGCCGAACTGATTGAATCATATATTGTCGATAAACAATTTTTGTTATTGGCCGAGAAGCAAAGGTGAGGGGGGTGACAAGCTTTATGTGGAGGCACCAAGTGGCATAACATTATTCAAATCCATAACAATGTTTCATGGACATGTTATGGATCTGAACAATGTTATGAGTGTGCAAATTTGCAGTAACAAAGGTATACAATGGCTCTTCAATGGCTAACGGTTGCAACACATTCTTGAGACTTCATGGTGTGAATGTTGCTACTATGTTGCATCCATTGAGAGGCGGTTTGTTGCATTGGGATCACCTCCTTTAGGTCTACTAGTGTGTTGTTTTCATCTAATTTCATCATTGTTTTAGGAATTTGGGTTTTAGCTTGGTTTATTCATTAGGGGAGGAATGGACTCAAAAGGTTGCTGCCTTGTTAAATGCCCAAAAAATCCATTTTAGGCATTTAGGGTACCGAGGTACAAGGGGTGTACCCATGTTCCACCATGGCACCTAAGGTGCCATTGGATTTGGGCCGGGGTCCGGGCCAATGGTGTCATGCTTTGTTGGCTGCCATTGAGTGGGAGTTTTTGGGTACAAGGTAGTGGGGAGTACCGGTAGGAGGACGATGCACCCTACGCCTCGCACATGCGAGGTACGCTGCATTTGTGGTGTGTACCAATTTTTTGTTATCATCAAATGGAGCTCCTTCAGATGGCGGCAACGATGGAGGGCAAGGTAGTGGGGCTTAGGCAAGGATTGAACACCCTGGGATTTGTAAGGGGAATTAGTGCCACTCCGAATGTCTTTGGTTGGAGTCACCAAGTTTGTAGCTGGAAAGATTTCGAAGCTGGTTTTCGGAAGGGTGTAGGGTTTAGTTTTGTGCAAGGAACTGGACTGTGGAGGTTCCTACTGCCGCAATGTTGTTGAGGAGGCCCAAGACCAAGATTCAATCCATTGTTTTGCACAACACTCACAATGCGGACGGCCAGTGGATTCCAACGAAATTTGATATTGGATCATGGGTGACTCTAAATCCTGGCACCTCTGGAGTTTGGGCAAGAGATGCCAAGTTGCATGGTGGACCAACTGTTAGAGGTGCATACAAAGGGCAGATAATTGATTGGAAATTTGGTCTACCTACTGTTGGTCGTGAAGTTACCAACAACCCTCGGGCTGAGTCCATACTGATCAGATGGGCTTATTCTCCACGGCAAACGTTCTTGGATCCTGATGTGGTAGTGCAGAGGCCCAAGTGCAATTGTAAGTATTTTCACACAATGTAGTTTGAACTCCTATGTTTCTACTTGTGTCAATTGAGGAGCCAAGATTGTGGGCTCTAGCTAATTGTTGCCAGTTGACTAACCTACAATTGCCTTTTTGCAGATGTGTATGCATCGTATTTTGAAGATTGGGTGGACCCCCTTTCGGTCCTAGGAGTTATAGTTGTGCTCCACACAGAAATTGGGGAAGCCCAGAGGAATGGAAGAGCCCATTCTGACCTGCTTGAGAATGGAATTTTTTTTTGTGGTGACACCTATGTTCCTCCCACCCCAGGCCAATTGTATGGTCACCTGGAGCCTATAGAATTGCCGCCATTTGATGATCCTGCATGGCCATTACCAGATATGCATTGCAGTGAGGCTTTTAGAGCCAAGTTCTATGCTGATTTCAAGGGAGTTACCAAGGCAAGGACTGGTTCCAGCATGGGCCATTTGCAATGGTTTCTACCAATGCATGTCATGGTTGACCTGTTTCATGTCGCCCAAAACCTGCGTAGAACTCCAACTATGGTATGTTGCTGTGGACCAGATGAGGACTTGTTTTCGAGTTTGATGGACCCAGGGTGGGACTCAAAAATTCATTGTGGCAAGGATATAATCAACTGCGTGGTGGCTAAGCTTAGGGCAAGCATATCTTCAGTCTTTGGTTTAGACACATGATGGGCTAGGTGGCTGATGTTTTCGCTTGGTTGCAAGTGCAGGTATCACGTGGGAAGGAGCATCTTGTATGCTAATTTTCAGTATGGTAGACTAAAACTACTGGGAGATGGTGTTACTTGGGAGCACATTGACCAAGTGCACAATGAAGTTATGGTGGAGGTGAAGCTTGTTTTTGGCGATCAGGAGATTGGGTGCATTGAGGTGGGGAAAACATGGCCAATTCACCATATTCACGAGGAGGCACGCATAATAATGGGTGTTGACACCCCTGATGAATTCACTCTGTGGATTTGCCATCGTGACCGACCTGACCTTAAGGTTTGCCCTTGAATGCCTTCAATGTGGTGCTTTTCAATTTCAATTTCTGGAAGAATGGTCAGTTTCTGTGCTGACATTGTGCTCTGTTCAATGTTCAAGTCAATCGAAGGAAGGAGGGAAAAATGACTGTGGGTGATGCATTGCCACCATGCACCTTTAGGGTGGTTGCAAACTACTCATAGCTTCATAGGGCCCCATTTCCATAGCTTCATGGTAACCTTTAGGGTGGTTTGTAATAGTTTCTGATTTGGGGTCAAGTGATTCAACAGTCTGCCACTAGAACTTGTATATAGTTTAGTATATTTTGGCAGCCCATGACTTTGTTGGGACCACAACAGTAGCTTGGAACAGAGGCATATCTCATAGTGTAGGAACGTTAGTCATATGTAGACTTGTTCCAACTTACATGTTGTAATCTTGGATGATGTTGTCCATTAGTAAAATTTTGAGTGGTGATCTTCCCTCAATTGGCAAACATTCTGTTACATGCTGCATACTTGGGGTTACGCATCTGAGCTCTTGCTTTAATTCCCATATTTTTGTGTCAATTCCTATCAATTTCCTTTTTGAGATGATAGTCAGTCTATGGTTTTCTTGGTTGGGGTCACCACACATTGTACACTTGGGGAGTCTGAGTGGTGGAAGTTTTGGGATTTTCCTTACCTTGGCAGGATTGTTAGTATCTTTAACCGCATTACATGTCTTGTTTTCACCAATGCATGTTGGAGTTCAGTCAATAGCTTAGGGGTTTTTTGTGGGTTTACCCAAAAGCCATGGATATGGTTGGGTGATGGATATGGCAAGGGTCAATGTGGAATGCTACTGTGATGTGATATGGCTAACAAAAAGAACGCCATGCCTGCGACACTACCTTGGTCAATTTTGACTGTTTTTTTTTTCCTTTCGACTACAAACCTGTGCACTTGACAATGTCGCTGGCTTGATGAGTGGTGAGAACAATAGATTGAAAGCAAGGCTTTATCAAAACTTTATTTCTTTCTGGGCGCATTTGTACATTGACAGCTCCAAAATCTCTACCTAACAATAGTTTTTTGGGGCAAAAATCTAAAGTTATATACAGCAAAATTGCGTCCAAACAGGCGATCTCACTACATCCTGGGAGCACCACCCTTATGTCCTTGGACCATGGAAAACTACCTCGTATGAAACAATATATTACCAAGATGAACACCAGACTATTGCTTGGCTACAAACTACCCATATCTCAGTCTTGTAGGGATATGACTGTTTCCACCAGGCGATCAATGAGGCTGGTGTTGAAGATAGCTTCCGCCTCTTCAGACACACTTGACGTCGCCCCTGAAGCCTTCCTCTTATGTCTAGCAGCCCCCGCTTCTTTCCAGTATCCCCTTGGGGTCTTCCCTCCTGATGGTGCCGTATCAGGTGAAACAACTGCCAAGGGGGCTATGTTGATGGGTTCAGGTGATGGGGGTATTGGGTCCTCCAAGTCCACAAGGACATAGTTGGGACTGGGGGCACCAGAGTTCTCATTAAATTTAGGACCATTCACTTTGATCCTCTTACCGCGAACAATGTCACCTTCGTTGTCGTTGGCGGTCCTCTTCCTAACCTCAAAATCTTGTGTCGGTGGAGTCGTCGGCACAAACCTGTAGGGACCCAAAGGCTCAGCCCAGAGCGTTTGATCGTGGCCAGCAACCTCAACCTCAACCTTCATCCCCTTGTCAAGAGGGAAACCCCAACTTGCCATCCAAATCCCGCTGGCCTTCTCACCACACCTTGGGCAATATCGGTGTCCCACTACCAACAACTCCCACAGACAATGGGGATGGTACATACACCCACATGAAAAAGGGACTGCCGCATTTTTTAGGAAAAATCTACAACAACCAGGGCATGCTTTGGACATTGGTCCCTCGGTGTCACCAGCCAAAGTGGGCAGCTTGTCAAAAATCTTCTTTGGACGAATGGTGATCATGGACAAGCGTTTTGTTTCCACTTCTTTCCTCAGCTTCTCCGTTTCCTCGTTCATGGCAGCCCACTTCAAGTACTTGGCATCGATTTGTTCTTCCAGCTTGTGGAACTTTGCCCTCAATTGGTCAATTTCCTCATTGTTGGCCACCATTCGCATCAATTTCTCCCGAGCAGCTTCGTCCGCTTCGGCTTTCTCCCTTTGCATACCTAATTTCCCCAACCTCACAGACTTATCCTTCAACTGCCTGTGTTGAGCGTCCAGCTTGAGATCAGTGGCGTCGCAGGCGTCCAGCTGACTTTGCACGGCATTCTTCTTCTCATTCAACCTGTCAAGAGTAGCAGCCAACGTCTGCACGTCGTTGATGTTGGCTTGTAACTTGGATTGCAGCTGTTCCAGGGAAACAGTGGCTGGACCTGAATTGTCCACTGCCTTGTTGACACCAGCTCCCGTGGCAATTGCACCAGCCAAGATGTTGACAATTGCCTGCACTTGCAACATTGGCGCAGGTGGTGACAACTTCATGGGATTTTTGGTTGGGTGCTCAAAGCGCTTGGTGTACACCTTCAAGGCGTGCCCAACCCAATTCACAGATTGGTTGCGGCCGTAGAACATGTAGGCCCCCCGCAAAAACGAAATTGATATACACCCATTGTCTGGTTTCTCACCATAGATTTGCTTGTACAAGGCAAGGTAAGTGTCTCGAGCGGTGGGGTCCTTACACTTGTCTAGGGGGAACCTGGACTTGTTATCATCGTCCATAAAAGGCCAGGTAGCAGCATAGCTGCGAGCAGGGCACTCACTCTCTGAAATCTTGGTGGGTAGTGGGCCTGTCTTACAAAGACCCAGTGTGGAGTTGAACCACTGTTCGTCATACTTCGTTGCACGTCTCCCCAGCAAGAATGGTGCTGCCTTCAACAGCTTCTTCCTCAATGAGCCATCCAGCTTGTGCAGGTCAATGGGGTCATCCCATTGAGTCTGCACCCCTGTCTCCAAAGCATCAGTTGCATCAGTTGTCAAGCGGCGACGTTGGGAAGCGCTCATGTTGACCACCTCGCAGGTGCAACAACTAGGTTGTTGACGAGGATTTGGGCGACGTTGGGAATGTACAAGACTGGTGACGAAGTCGAAGTCCACCCGAGGTTTGAGCTTCGGCCAAGTTACAGGGGCCTTCAACTGCTCTAAACTATTGCCTACTAGCTGCCAAAATGTATTAAAAAATGGAGGCCAGGATTGGCGAACATGGAGGTCAGTTCAAGACTTAGCCCCTCGGCGAAACGAAGAATGTTACAAGACGAAGAATGCTGAAGCTGGCGAAGATGGACATCAGTACAAGAATGAGGTTGCTACAAGACGAAGAACTTTGGAAGTTGAGAGGTATTTGCCCAGCGCACTACAAGATCCCATCAACTACAAGTCGAAGATGACTACACTGGTTGTTTTAGCTACAACCTTCAAGCAACCAGCTTCACCATACTAACTCGATACAGATTTCAACTATGGCATAAGTCCTCAACAGCTGGAGTGGTCCCAACAACTCGCTGCAACGATGCGATTCATGGAGGGAAGGAATGCAATACTGAATACAAAAATGGCGGGACACAGCTCGGAGCTGATCCCATTTGTGCACTGCACTATCATGGTGACCACTTGATGCCTGAGTCGCTCCCTCACAATCCGACGAGGGCGGCAAAGTACTTCATTGTATAAACCTGTTAAGATGATGGTACGTTGATGTGATGCGAAGATGATTCAGAAGTAGGACTTTGCCATTGAGTGTTAGTCACTTCAACTCACATGGCACCACTTAATAACACCTAACCACAGCCATTCACACCCTTACATGTTAGCAACAAAATTTCATTGCCAGTTCATCCGCAAGCAAGGCTTAAGTTTATCAAACGCCTAACTAGTAAGGTTTAAAGTTTTAATTGGTAACCAATTATTTGTGCACATTAATTGCACAAGGAAACTCCTAATCACATCCATCACCTTGGGATGTGATAGAAATGCAAGCGAGTCTAAATCAAGACCATGTCGCGTCATGGTTGAATTAGTACAAACAATTCATAATTTTGTGATGGCATGGTGGATTGGACATAAATATTTAATGACACCTGACTTTGGTGTGGTTAGTCAAACCATTACGTGCTTGGGTCCATCTCTCCACATACTATGCACAAAGCTACATGACCACCTTATCCACTACCGAACTCTTATAACTGGTTATCATGTCACCAAATACAAGTAGGCATGGCCACTGTCTTTACATGTAGGCATGTCTTTACATGTAGGCATGTCTTTACATACAAGTAGGGCTAAATGGTTACTCACATACTAGTAGGTCCACTACTTGGGCGCCTAATAGGTTAGTTTTGTCGGTTGGAGCTTTAATTGGTAGTCAATTATTTGTACACATTATTTGTACGCCAAAACTACTAATCACACCTAACACATGTGGTTGGGTAAGAAGTGCTAACTTGTCTAATTCAAGAACTTGTCACGTCATGCTTGAATTCATACTAGACGGTCATAATGTCCAACATTATGGTGCATTGGAAGTAAATATTTAATAGCACTCAACTTTGGTATGGTTAGTCAAACCACGTCGTGGATGTCAATGCAATTAAAAATGGTGGATGTCTCTACATGTAGGCATGTCTTTACATACGAGGAGGTCTATGTGGATGTTTACATATAAGTGGGTCTAAATGGGTCTAAGTGGTTATTTTGCGCATATGGTCCACTACTTGGGGATATCAAACACCTAACTAGTATGGTATGGTTGGTATATCCAGGTTATGTATGCCGCCAAATATCACATAGCACTCCACTCGATGAACAAATAACAGAAGCTAGGTGACAGTGCTGTACATTAGGCCACCGATCAAACATACATTACATAATGAAACGTTGGCCCCATCATCCCATTTGGCCCAACGTAAAAGGCAATTGATGGTGTGCCCGATATGGGTGTACAATCCCGTGGCGGCAACCGCCATTGTTTCAGATAGTTATTACAACCTACAAACGTGGTGGCACCAAATATCGTTGAGGCTAGGACTACAAACTGCAATAAGAGCGCACGATTGGAGGCGGACGACAATCCCTGTATGTGCCGCATGAGCCATATTTATGATGACCGGTAAAAAGATTCGGCATCAACGTGAATTGAGTTGTGTAATCTGGTTCTAAGTACGGGGGAGGGGGGGAGGGTTGTAGTGGTCAATTATATTGCCAGATGTCCGTGGTGTGAGTATACATAGGTCCGCTTCATAGATCCGTTTCACTTGGCTAGGTTTAGGTGTTTGCACCAGACAGCTGACATTGGTCCATTGATGGCTAATACATATCCAAATTGCTCAAATATTCCCCAACTTTTGATATAAAGCTACCTCCTACTTTACATCACTTAGCTTCAAATTGTATTTCTAAGTCTACAACCTAACTTGCTGCATATTATCACATAGCCCTTGAAATATCATCCACAACTTCATCTAGTAATGTTTCATCCACCACTTCATCTGGGATTGTTGAGTCTGAAATAGGGGGCACTTCAACCGCTCTACCAACCCACCTGCTACCTACACGAATCCTAGTTGCAGTCCACGCAGCATGAGCAACATTCGCCCCCGATGAATGATAGGCTAGGCGTTTACGCTCTGTGATTTGGGCTTTGTTTGCATCAACAATGGGAGCATGCAAAGATATTTCCCTCAATTTTGCCTTGTTAGCAAACCTATGCTGGATATTTCGATACCAGTGCTGGTATTGTTGTACAATAGCACTAGACCTTCGTTCAGTGCCACCATGTTGGGTGTGGTGTTGAAGACTGGACTTGGCCGCATGGTGGGACTTCTCCATCCCCTGGTTGTTCCAAACAGCCAAACTTCCATATTCTTGAACGAACCATGGGGCGTGCCTTATAAGAACATGCTGCAAACCATAAAGAAAGTGTTTAGGCAATGATATGAACCCTGCTTGAACAATATGGCAATTAACTAATAAAACTCTATGCTGGAATAAAAATGACTCACCATGTAGTGGGTGACATGTTCCTCTCCAAAATTACGTATGAACAACCTTCCGAACTCTTCCACCTTTGTTTGAAATACCGATCGTTGATCATCTGTGAGAGTCAATCCACACAAATATGGGTAGACTTGTTCCAACGCAGTCCATGTTGCCACCCTGCCAAGGTAAGCTTGCCCTCGCTGCAGCTGGTTGTCTTCCGAACGAAGGATATCTTTCCACACTCGATCCTAGCCTGACCAAGTCGATGGTTGGAACAATTTCCCAGCATTAACTCCACTTAGCGAGGGTTTCTTTGGTATATTGCTGTTGGGTCCACTGCGGTCAACATCTTTGCTGATGACCATGTTCCCACCGTGCATGCCTGTAGCTGATAGAGATTTCTCCATTCTCTCTATTGCTACTTCCTTTCTTGATGGGTTGGACATGTTCCAAATGAACATAATATGCAAATGAATTAGCTTTTCGGTGATCCTGGTTAGAGCATGTAGGGTGCAGATGTGAACTCTCTCCAACGGTATGGGCAAAATAGGCTTCCACCTGTCTCTGTTGCCAACCTCAATTGGCCCCATGCTGACACTACGTGCAAACAACCCACCATTCCAATTGTTTTTTGCTCTACTTTTTGCTACAAGTGAAGCAGTTGGAGCCGACACCACCAAAGGTTTCTCCCTTTCTTGATTGCAGTAGACACACGCGAACTTGGACATGACACCACCCTTTAGTCCATACATGCACTTGATGGTCTTCATATCAGCACTCAAATGCCATTCCACTTTGAATGTTCCTATGTCTGGTACCACCAAAGCTTGTCCTGATTCTTGGGCAGCAATCACCTCCGGGAATTTTGTTTGCGCAAATGTCCACTCCTTTGCCACAAGGAAACATGCTATCGGCCAAATCTCCTGTTCCGATTGCACAGAGAAATATCTTTCATCGTTTTTTATGACCTCTGGATCCAAGGCACGATTCATGAGGGTAATGGAAACTCTCTCAAACTTTTTTCCATGCATAATCTCGGCCTCATCAAGTTTTAGCACAAACTTGAGCGGATCATCACCAACCTCTGCAGATATGAAGATTCTCACCCAAGTCAGATTCAACTTTGACAAAATTCACATAGGTCATTGAATACCATGCTGACACCCTTCCAGGAGTAGTACCATATACCTGCCTCTGTTATCCCATATAATGCCACCATAGTCCGTTGAACAACTTCAATGTCAGCAAAAAAATGTGTTTCGGTCATTCAGAACAATCATCTTGTCCTTCTGATGCTTTGTCTTCGATGATGCCCTAGGTGGTGCTACCTCATGCGTATTGTTTATGTGGTAGTAGTCCCCCACAAAATCCTTGAGCTTCAAGTTCAAGTCCACTCTCAACATCCTCACCTATCACAACAATCATGAATACAAAATGTCAATGTAAGGACAACAAAATTTGGTGCCCAAAAGAATTGCAGAATGCACAGTAGGAAGTGGGACCAACATACCTTGTTAGGAGTAGGCAAGAAGTTGGCTTTTAGATCTTTGTCCACAATACCAACTCGACCTTTGATAGTTTTATAGATTTGTCCATAACCACGTTGGGACACCTCTGTCATGTCACATGCTGCCAAAATTGACTCGGTGTCAATCTCAGCACCAATCTTCTCTAAGTAGTGATTGGCCATTCTTCTACCAACAAAACTCAATTTTGCAGTGGATCCAAGAGCCAATGTTTCATTTCTTGATAACATCCCAGCAAGCGCGGTAGCAGTTCCTTCTTGTGTGGATTTGGGACCACACAATCTCTTCCTACTACCACTTCCCTTGTTGCCATCAACCAACTGGTGGTGAGTCTTGGGTTGCAACAAACGCCTAATGGCTGAAATACGAGCACGCCGTTGACCTCCTTTCTGTGCCAATTGGTCCAAAGACCTTGTTTGGCGAAGTTGGGACCTCTGACCGAAGGGTGTCGTCACCAGCTTATGTAGTTTCTGTTGGAGCTTCACCATTTCGTTTTTTGCATCAGTTAATTCACATGTAAGGGTGTTAATAACCTGTAGGTGTTCTTGGCTCAACAGTGCAAGACGGTTGTCTGATTCTCTCTTTCCCTCCTCTAAAGCTTGTTCATGAGCATGTGTTGCCTCTCTGGCTTGGAATTCATATACCCCGAGATGTTGCTTGTACGCCTCCAAATTAATTTCCAAATCACGTTTCAAGGTTAGACATTGTTCCCTCAAGCATTCACTCTGCAGCTGGTAGGAATTCATCTCATATGTTCTAACCTGTTGCAATTCAACCACTTGAGTTGCCCGTCGTTTTTTCACTACATCCAATTCATTCAACAAATATTCAATAAAATGTTTCAAACGTTCAATCTCTGTATTGGTACAAATATTGAGGTCTAAAACTTTCTGCTGGAGAATTCTCACATCATTGGTGCTATATCCATTTGGACCTGCCAACTTCTCGACATACCCTAACAGACCTGCTTGTCCATGACATACGAATTCTAAAAATGCCTTTAGTGTCCTGAACGCTGGAGGATGTCCAGTGGAAGGATTTGTCGGATAGATGGACCCATCAAGCCACAAATCAATATTGGTGTCACCTGCTTTGCGCTTGATTGGGAAACAAGTGCGCGGATTTTGCCCCTCCATAATTCGACTACCTCTTTTAAAAACAGGCGCATACTTTGAATCAAGAACCACTGATGGAACATAGGCCCGACCAATGTTGGCTTCATCAAACAATGCCATTACAACATCGAAGAAAACAAGGGAACAACTGCAACAAATTGAGTTCTTGACACTACAAATGGTGTGGTTCTCGCAGTGTCGATGGAGGGCTCACCCAACAACCGTCATCTAAGCTTGTCAAGGTGGATTCTAGGTGGGAAATTGGAATGTTGGTCGCAGTTCCTCCACATCGGGATCAGTACATTTGGGGGGAATTAAAATTTCAATCGCACTGTGTACTGGTGGTTGAGGACACCAAACAAGTATGAATGGTGGTTAATAGATAGACCGCCGCAATCATATTCCAGCCACGATATCAGATAGTTGTGGATTTTGGGTGGGAAATTGGAATGTTGGTCGCAATTCCTCCACATCAGAATCAGTACATTTGGGGGGAATTAAAATTTCAATCGCACTGTGTACTGGTGGTTGAGGACACCAAACAAGTATGAATGGTGGTTAATAGATAGACTGCCGCAATCATATTCCGGCCACGATATCAGATAGTTGTGGATTTTGGGTGGGAAATTGGAATGTTGGTCACAGTTCCTCCACATCAGAATCAGTACATTGGTTGGAATTAAAATTTCAACAGCATTGTGTACTGGTGGCTGAGGACACCAAACAAGTATGAATGGTTGTTTAATAGATCTTTCGCCGCAATAATATTCCAGCCACGAATCATATAGTTGAAGTAAAACCTTGGCAAATAACCTCTCAGATATGGTAATGCCAATTTTGTATGAAGACGTTGTGAGAAATTGGGAGCCATGAGCAAATCTGATCAAACCAAGATAGTTGCAATCGCGATTAAGGAAACTAAATTGATTAATCGAGTCCCAACTGACGGCATCGATGTGATCTATTGACTTGTATTAATATTGGTCGCCCATTTGTGGTGGGAGGGTCAAGCAAGTGGAGTGAATGAACGACTTTGATATGATCTCACTAACTTGCCACAATCATGGCCATAATTTTGTGATGGCAATAATCAACGGCTTTGATCGGGCTATGGTGTAACTAATGGGATGCATGTTTAGCGAATCTCCCGCTCAATCAACCCCACTTCAAGTAGTCATCACATGGACGAACCTAGTGACACATAGCTTCCCCCATTATGGTACACCTCAAGTGGGCATGTACAATGCGGACCGGCCTTGCCAATCCCTCACTCATTGAGAAGACACGACCTTAGCTCCACGTAGATTTCCATCGCTCATCCATCCGCCACGCAAGCCTTCAAGTGGATGATTTTAGTTGCCAACCGGGCAACCCAAAGCCCACCTCAGCGTACTTCACCTCCTCAAAGTGACGCCGGCCTTACAATGAGTGTACCATTTAATTCTAGTTTGTACGCCCGAATATTAGCCCAAAAACCATTTTCTCGACCAAACTCGTGGGCACCTTTTGAGTCCATTCCTCCCCTAATGTGAATGGCTCCAAGAATGAGGATTGTTTCCCATGCTCTAGTAGAGGGCACCGCAATGTTGAGGTACTTTGAAGCCTTTGTCACAATTGTTGTTGTTTGTGTTGCCATCAATGGAACTACATCAACACACTAGAGGTGTGTAAGTTACATGTTGTCCTCTTGAAGGGCTTTGTGAAGTAGACGGGACATTGTTTTGGATTCTCTTGTCGATCTCCGGTTTCCAATTGTAATAATTATTATATGGTTGAGTGCACTTTTGCTAACATGTGAGCTCCTCCAAATAACTAGGATGTAAGTAAATATGGACAAAAGACTTGTCCAAAATTGATAATGCACCTAAGAGTATTTTTTGCACAATTGAGATATACACTTTTTAAAACAAATTATTTGGAGGAAGAAAAAAAAAGAAAATGATCGTGTATAGCCAAGAGAGTGTATGTCATCAAAATATAGGTAGTCCATGCACCCCTCCTTGTTGAGCTATTCCAATGGTAGTGCATAATAAAAACAAGCAAAACACTACCTAACATAATGTGTGGATCACTAAGCCAATGTCCATGGCCAAGTGTCATGACCAAGAGCCATGTCCAACCTCCATAGCTCATGAGTCATGGCCAAAGTCCATAATCAACCTTTGGTCTACATACTTGTTGCCTATGCCATAAAAAAATTTCAAATAAGATATAAATTATGTCCCAAGGTTCATGCGACATGCTAACAATGGTAGAAATCTATGCCTAAAAGAACCGCAGTTAAAATCGGTTGTGGTTCTTTTGACCACCCTGATTTGGAGTTGTTGAACGGCTACATTTTTTCTTTTTTTCTTTTTCAACCGCAATTTATAAACATTATGGGCGTGTAATATACCGTTGGAAAGGCATTTTGAATACTTTTCCAACAATATAGTACACGCCCCCCAAATTCCCAAATTTTTAGTCGCTAAACCCCAAAAAACATATATGCAGTCGTTTAAAGAGTGCATATCAAGTTGGTCAAAAGAACTGCAATTGATTTCAGTTGCGCTTACTTTTGTCATAGTTTCTACTATACTAAAATAAGATATTTAATGTTTGATACACTAAATACAAACACATACACTAAATATCAATAACCTCATGAAATTAAGTAACATTAAATGTAAACTCAAACACTATATATCAACTATGGTAATACATTGAGGTTACATGTTTGAATTTCGTGCTAGTAAGGATATATATATATATATATATATATATATATAATAAGGGAGGTGACAATGGAGAAGGTAGCATCACATTTATGTCTAACGCTAATTATCAAGAAATTAAAAATTAGTGTTGAACATGGTAGGATGGTAGCAACACTAAATATAATCAAACACTAAATATCCTATTTAATGTATTGTAACCTATGGGTCATAGACGTTGGATCATATTAAAAATGTCAAACTTGAGATCTTGACATAATGTTCCCTACCGTTCCCAATAGAAGACCTAGCAATGGACCTAGATGTAGAATGAACAACAATGCACCTTGGACACTAGTACATAATCTACACAGAAATATTCCACCTTTAGTCCCAGGCCATGGGCATAATATGCATATATTCCACCCTAAACCCTTAACTATCTTGACCGTTTCTCAATTCTAGCAAGGGTCAAGAGCGCTAACCCTTTGCATTCCACCCATGTGAATGATTAGCTCCCCATACTGCAGATCTCTTAGCTCATAGGTGGGTGACCAACCCTCCTACACTTGCATTCATGGTTCTCCCCTTAGTCGGTAGCTAATGGTTAGATGTGGACTTTCATCCATGAAAGTCCAAACTTTAGTTGATCATCACGTTGCTGGAGCAATAATACAACAACCCGATTCATACTAGGCAACTATGCCCCCACATTGGGCCAATGCATGTGGAGGCCATGCCGTTCGGCCTCGGGTGGCCGGGTTCGGTCAGCCACACCGCCTCACCCATATAAGCCTCTAGGACTTTGGGCAGGGCCCCTACCCCACCGTTAAGTAACCTTTTGTCTCTCTCCCAAGGGTTGGGGCCAAGTAAACATTTTCCCTTAGCCGATGGGGCTAGAAGCCCCCAACAGCTTCAAACCACCATAACTTCTTCTTATGATCTTTGATGCATCAAGCGAACACTCTATCGGCATCTACTCTTTGCGTAGATGCCGATGGACCCCTCGCTTGCCCCCATTCAGGCAAGTATTGAGGAAGTTATGGCTGTTCTAACCTAGGCAGTCCCGGGCGCCACTCCCAGGTCACTGCTGTCTTTGGGCCGCTGTCCCTAGGCAGTGCCCCACTCAAATTGCCATATCTCCTAGCTTCATCCTCCGATTGGGGTGTTCTTGAGCATTCTAGGATCTGGAGGCCATAACCTACTCATAGCTCATGGCCTTGCCCTTGTGACTCCTAGTCTATGTGGTTGGAAGGCATTCCCAACGGCTGGGGCCCTCAGCCACACTGGGATCACTTGGGCCCTCTCACCAATGGCGCCACAAGTCCCCGGTGTCACTTTTGGGGCCCCCCTTGTGTCCATGGTGTTGCAGGCACTCCTCATGGAGAGGTGTGCGACAATGACGGGTACCTGACATGTGCAAATCTCAACATTGCTTGGGTTGCATTTTACGTGCTTGAAATGTGAATATGATGTCATCAAGGACAATAATGTAGCCCCGGCCAATGGAAGTGAACTTATGGGACACCAAGTCAAGGGAGGGAGACTTGGACAACATCACACAACATCACACAACGACAATATGATTGTCGCGACTTGGCAGTGTAATGCAATGGTATGTGCAATTAGGTTGCCCCTATTCTAATTCATCAACATTCCACATTCTTTTCAATATCCATTATCACAATAATGAAATGTAAATGTAAAAATTGTGGTTGCTATACAAATATATGAACAAAGTTATAACATTTTGTGATATGATGTTGACCCAAGATGATTTGAATGGGTAAAGAGGCAACCTACTCATGAAGGCAACCTAATTGCACGTATCGGTATAAGGTATGCAGGTGTTGATTGGTTCCTCTTCTTAATCAAACCCCTATAAATGTGCACTTTCAATAACCATAACTAAATCAGGGGAGGTCTCATTTTCAATCCGATTTTTGATGATGGTTCATCATAGATTTGCTAATGCACGTCTACAAGTTTTCTTTTGTCCATATCACACAACATGGATTGAGCTGGAATGATGACTCCAAACGTGCACACCATGTTATAGAAAACCCTTAGTTTGGGTAAGAAATGATTAGAATCTCCCCCCCCCCCCCCCCCCCAAAAAAAAAAAAAAAAAAAAAACCTCAAGGAAGACATGTGACACTTATGCCAACATTCTCCTAGTTTTTAGTTGTTCCAAATACAATTGTCATTGTCCAACATTCACAAACTCGCAACCAAGTATTGGGGTGAACCATGTGGAGGAAGCAACACTTGCAACTGAACTTGAAGGCCATGCAGTTATGGAGTGAGTGAGAAAATTCATATATTTACCCAAAAGGTTAAGCCACCCAAACAATTAGATTACTCAATCTGACATAACATTATCAAGCATTGTGCATTTGTTCATGAGGGCCCCGAGAATATAACCATGGGATGCCGCAGCTAGTGCAAGTTCAATGCAAATTTAATATGAATTTGCACTAGCTGCAACATCCCGTGGTTATATTCTAGGGGCCCTCATGAACGAATGCACACTACTTTTCATCAATGTTGTTGTTTTTCAACTAAATTTTCATCCGTGTTGTTATTTGGAGCAATTTAACACAAACTACTAGGAAGAGACTATTTCTTAGACTAATGTTGGGTCTAATGTGGATGAAATAGCTGTAAGTGGGTCTAATGTTGGGTCTAAAGTGGAGTTTCTATCTATCTATCTATCTCTAGGAAGCTCGTAGTTGATGAACACTAAACGAAGGGCTAAATGTACAAATCTCCATTGAAAAGAGAATGTGGATGAAAAGTGAATAGCATTATTCACAAAATTGACAATGGATCATTTTTTGGATGAGATTTTTTATTTTTATTTTTTTAATAATTTTAAAAATAATTTTAAAAAACTTGCTCCAAGTGATGGTCCGGTGTTTTTCCATTTAGAGTAGACAAACCCATTTCCGAAGACTTTAGCAATTTCACATACGTGTACACCATTTATGGTATTTACTGTCACTTACTATTTGGAGTTATGCAAGGCTATAACTTCTCGTTATAGAATTCATTTGTTACCAACAAAGATTAAATAGGTTATACAAACAAGATGCAACTAAATTTTATTTTATTTGGTAAAAAACTACATTCTTGACGAAATATTATAGCATTGCATAACTCCAAATAGTAAGTGACACTAAATATCATAAACGGTGCAGTACAAGTGTAATAATACTAGAGTGATTTTTACATGCCTAGAAATTGATGTCACAATGTCTAACGAAAAAAGCACAATTTGTTCTTAAGTTTTGCAATTATTGTAAAATTTTAAAGGCCAGATTCTCCCTCGACCCATGTTCATAATATATGTCAACTTATTTCCTTTTAGTGGGAGACGAGAACTTGAGTACAATCATTGCCCTTTTCAAGGAACCTGAATCGTGCCCTTTTAGCTTACTTTTTTGTTCCATCATGCTAGATGTGATGATGACATGTGTGAAACTTCAAGTTTTTTTTAATTTTTTTAAATAATAATTAATAAAATTTAATCATGTTAGAAAATGACAACTACATGTGTGAAACATCACGGCTTTAGGGGACTCAATGTATTAAGATCGCGGGGTTATGAAAAATGGGTCTCTCTACTATGAGTAAAAATCCATTCATGTGCCCCCCACGACTAAACACCCACCTCTCTTAGTTGGGCCCCACCAACGTTCCCAAGGTTAAACGGGGGGGGGGGTCTAGTAAAACCCTAAACCTCATACATTTGAGATAAATTGGTATCAAATGGGTCTCACTAGAATAATTTGGGGTCACCGATGCTAATTATGGAGTCAACCTGTATAAAATTTGAGAAAGAAAACTATAAAACTTTTTATTTTTTTATTTTTTCACTTGGGCAAGGGTGACAAGATCTTAGCTTAGTGGAGGCCAATTTTCAAGATTGAAGTCTTCAATGCCCTTCAAATGCAATTTGGCCATTCAAAACGCAACCCCAAATTGAAAATGAAGACATCACTATAATGTGCTTGCCACAAGAACCAACAAGCATAAGGCATTGTCACTGCAAGAAGTGAAGTTAGATGGTTGATTCTTAATTCTTCACATTGTACTAGAAACATGTACCATATAATTCATGCACAAGTCTATTACGAGTTTTTTTTATTTCCTTTCTATATTCTTGGATTGACTGTCTTGGATTTGAAACAACCCTTCAACTGAAGAGCTGAAATTTGAGAGCCTTTCAAAATGAAAGTCATATGAGGGCTTCATTAATCTCGAACACACGTGGATCGAGGCCATCATTCCAAAGTCACCCATGTATTATATTTCCCCTATAAAAAAGGGATTAAAATTAAACTAAAAGTGTATAAAATTAACTTACTTTATATTATATTTGAAGGTTCGCCGGATTTAGTGTGTCCACCAAGTTGGGGACGCTTAATACCAGCGAACGGACAGGGTAACTAACCTCACACGGGAACCATGAACCTACGCCGAAGATGGGAATATGCTGACATGGCCATGCCACGCGGTTTGTTCCACGTCCTCCGCCTCTCACAAACTGCCACGTGGTATCAGAACCTCCGCTTCATGGATCTCGCATCAGTTAAAAGTTGGAAACCCTACCATGCTGTAAGGTACCTATGCTATGTACTTATTTGTTGGTATGTAATCTCGAGGCAGATCGATCGGACTTCACGATTTCTTCTTCTCCCTGCTCGAAATTCGAGGACTCTGGAGCCTGAGTTCATGCACCGATTTCCGTTGTACGCAAATTTGACGTTTGTGTACTCTGGAGGAGTGAAACAGTTTTTTTCGGTTGCCGCGGAGCCAGTGTAGACTCGAACGTGAAGGGGCACATTTGCTTGTCTTCGATTTGTTGTTGTTGTTGTTGTTGTTGTTGTTGACTTTTGGCTTCCGAGGATTAAGCAATGTGTTAGGAGAGTTTGTGACGATCCTTTATTTCGAGCCGCGAGAACTGGAGGAGTTTCAAGGGATGAACGGATACTTTGAAGAGGTTTCATCCTCGACGTCATTTTGGTTTGTCCTTGTTTTGGCTGTGATGGCGTTCTTGTGAAATGAAGAGGATTTTTGTGAAGAGGTTGTAATAGCGGCTACATTGTGGAGAACAGAGCCTTCAAGGACACTAAATGTCTTGGAGTTTCGTTGTAGGAGCAGGAGGATTTGCGGAGTCTTGGTTTCATCTTCGACGTGTTTTTTAGTTTCTCCTGGTTTTTGCCGTGATTGCGTTCTTGTGAAGCGAGAGGTGGAATGTTTCAGAAGTTTGTGATAGTTGCGGTGGAAGAAGGAAAGCAATAGTGGCTACATTGTTGTGGAGAATGTGTCGGTTGTGAGAACAGGGATGTTAAATTTGAAGGACATCGAATTTGTGTTGTAGCTTCGTTGTCAGTAGGAGCAGAAAGAAAGATTAGCGGATAAAAGTCTCGGCCTCCAAGAGCGGTGTGTGTAGTTTATGGAAAGTAGTTTTGAGCATTTAGCAAGGAGTATTAACTCGTTCGTTACGAGCAATGAAAGGAATGGGAGGTCTAGGGAAGTCGAAGAAGTTGGAAACTGCTACTTCGGGCTCCTTCCTTGAGGTAGAATCATCTCCGAAGGCACCACCGGCCTCCTCGAAAGAAATAGAGAAGATGTCCGGGGTACCTGGGTTGCAGTCACCATCGCGGCAGAGCTTTATATCAAGAATTAAAAGCGGAGCAAGCTTGAAATCGCTTAGGACGAAATCAGGCTCGATCTCCAAAGCATTGCAGTCAAGGAAACGAGATGACAATGTAATTACCGAGTTGAAGAATGCGTTCAGCGTGTTTGACACGAACGGAGACGGCAAAATTTGCATATCGGAGCTCGGCGTGGTACTTCGGTCGCTCGGTAACGACGTTTCCGAGCACGACCTTAATCTGATCATGAAGGATGTGGATACAGATAACGATGGTTTTATTAGCCTGAAGGAGTTCATTGATTGCAACAACCAGGTCATAGCCGGCGGTGGTGCCGCCAACAAGAAAGCCAACGGTGAAGTTGAAGAATCTCAAGATTTGATGAGAGATGCGTTCAACACATTCGACAAAGACGGGAATGAGCTTATTTCCGCGGACGAGCTTCACCATGTGTTTTTAAGCTTGGGAGATAAAGACCACACTCTCGAAGACTGCCGACGCATGATCAGTAGCGTGGATAGAGATGGAGATGGATTTGTTGATTACAAAGAATTCCAGCGCTTGATGGGAGGCCAAAAGTGAAACTAAATCTATGGTCGGGTTCCTCGGAAGGATGCTTGCAATGATGCTGACAAACACGGACTCCGCATACACCATTCATTCTTGTCAATTAGAATGTCTTCTGCATGGTGCGAAGCTGTTCTCTGCTTTCACATGGAAGTGGTCAATTGTTGCCGGGATAATATGATACCCTTGAATGTAACCTCTGTATGTATTCAGGAAAAGAGAATTCCCCTACAGAAGTTCAGGAACAAGTCTTTCGCAGCAGTCATCCATCAGATTTTTCTGATGGAACTGGTGGCAACTCATCACAATGATATCCCGCACATTTTTCAGCAGTTTTCTTTTTCAGGAGCTAGGAAGATGGGCGCAGATAGAATCTTCTTCTATACAGCGGTGCTTTTCAGCTGCTTGTACATTTCAAACCTGTGTGAATGTGAAGCCATTTTTAAAGCCAGGCCAGGAGGGGTGACGTATCAATGTGAACCAAGGTTGCTTGTTCAAAAGCTTCCTCATCAAAGTGCTATTGCGCGAGTCTTAGTGCTTTCTTTCTTTTATGATGCTTACGACTCAAGTGTCGTTCATTAAACTGCAAAGGTGGTTGTGGTTAACCACAATAATCAACTGCAGCTACGGTCTATTTGTCATTCACATTTGTCTTATGCAAATCCTTGTGGTCGTAGTTAACGGTGGGCTTGGTCTTCAAAAGCACAAGCTTTTCATTGGTACATGTTTCATAGCCTACCCACTTTTACTAGTGCGGGCCACCAATGAACAGTGCCTACCAAACATTGGTTACATCCAATGACTCTCACTGGCTAAACCAACTCTAAAAGTGACCCCCCCTGGTAGGAACCGTTCATAGGTGGCCTGCACTAGTAAGTGTGGGTGATCTATTAGACTAGAGAAGAAATCAAAGTTGATTTGTTATCCTCATTGGTCTTGGATTGTAATGTTAAAGCAGTTGCCCGTACTTTCTCCTCCACTTTCTCTCCATACCTTGGGTTTTTAGCTCTTTAGTGATGCCACGTGAGCATGAACAACCATTCATACCAATGGGTTGATGGGGAAGAACATGGTTGTGGTTGTAACCAACATTTATTGTGCCTTTTCCATGAAGATAGAACTGAAGAGAGTAATCACGACCACGACTGCCACCTAGTGTAAGCAACCCTTTGAAGTGGTCTCCCGCATCAGTGACAACTTTATGTTTCGGAAGACGTACTGAGGAGGTAATTGGAAGAACTTGCCGTCTACAGGTGGGTTGTTGATTCATCCCAATTTAAACCCACTCAAGGCCTCTAACCCTAATTTAGGGCGTTGGTTTAGATAAAAATAGAAATCGCTGGGACTCCAATTATAGTAATCAAAGTGCGGCAGGCACGCGTCGGAGACAATGGTAGGGACGGGGTTGGGAAAGGAGGTCATTGCTGTCTTTTTGTGGGTTGACAATGAAGTGCCCATCCCTCAAGAAACTGTTGATACTAATCGATTTTCATCTGGCTTTCTGCTTGTGCAATTCTTTTTGCAAACGAAGGAGTAGGTAACAATCTTGGACTGCCTGCACTGTACTGATCAAGAGGTAACCTGCTGTTCCACGTTCGATGTTCAAAGGACCTTGTGTAAAGGTATCATAGCCGAAGCCAATGTTTCACTTGCAGATAACGCAGGCCAATGTTTCACTTGCAGATAACGCAGGCCAATGTTTTGAGTAAACCTGGAAGTAGAAACCATTATGTGTAGTATTTACCGGCATAGAAGTGGAGCTACTTACTGCCTCTTTTCCCAATTTTGGGGTCTTCACAAATCTTGTTTGCGTGAAGAGAACCCCTTGTAGATTAGATAAGGAAGGGTGGGACTCTGCAGATTATCATAACTCTGAACTTGATCCACTCTTTGCAGGTTTATGATGCATCACGATCAAAAGGCTACCTACACAAGACGACAATAGAATGAAACACCCAGAAGTGTATGAAAAAGCACAACCTCTATCGTGATGATGGTCGGTTGAGAAAATTTGTGCACATCCCAGACTCATGGAACTGACACTAAGTATGTGCGTGTGTCCCAGTTCAATAGAAGTACTTGACTTCATGACAATACATTTTGTATCCAGGAACAGTGTCTATCAACTAAGTCAGGCAGCTCTTTATCTTGCACTCTCACTGCTCGGAAAAAAAAAACAAGTAGGGACATTTGGCTCACACAACAGAGTGCACATGAGTAAAGTGAGTGTCTGCATAATACACTTGCCATGGGAAGTGACACATACTTGTATGACGAAGCGCTCAAACCGAAATCTTCGCTTCGTGATTTCCCAGGAAGATTTGAGTGTACTTCTATTGAATAATAAAAATTCCTTCGTTCTGCGAACCTCTTGATACTCTGAAGCGTTCAGAATGTCGTTGCAGCAGTGTGTCTTCACACCGTCAAGGGCAAGAGTGACACGCCACACAGCAACTGTGAGAATCATTTCTTGGCTTTTGAGAACCGTAGGCAACGATATTTCTCACCACTAACAGTAATCTCTAATGCACCATCCTGGTTGTCCAAACTGGATGCTGTTCCCATAAGCACACTCTTCTCCTTCTCCAGATTCTCCCTCTCCAACTTCAATCGAGCTTCTTGCTTTACAATCTCAGCCTGTACAAGGACATCATGGTCATCAAGTTTGGAATAAGGATCAAATTCGTAGAGGACAACTGCTGGTACAGGAGATCCATAAATTTCAAACGCATGAGATAAAGTACATCATAGTAGGTACCTAAGAACCGTCTTGAGAAAGCCTTCTATCGCAAATAGAAACACTTTGATCTCCAGTTGACCAATGTGATTTCAGAAACATCCCTTTTTAAACACTACTGCAGTCATCAAACTAAAATAGTACGATGTTGATGTATGCAGAGGCAGATGATGTAAGATAGCATACTTCTCTTCTAGTAAGCTCTGCCTTCCAGGCCCCCTCTCTCTCTGCAACTTCGCGCTCCCTCTCATCCAAATAACTATTCATCTCTCGTTCTTTCATGATGCGGTCCTGGATGTCAGCCTCTAATGCAGACTTCAATTCCCGCACAAAGCTTTCCACCACAGCCTTTATTCGCATCGACATTCCAGCAATGCCACACTAGTAGGTGACAGACAATCTTTCAAAATAGCCTCCAGACTTCAAGTGAATGGGGATATCCACCTCACCATAAATTGAACGATACTGCCATTGTATCAATCTTCGAGACCTACAACATGACACGCTCAAGATTCATATCAACAAATGCAAAAAATAAAACTAAAATATAAGAAGAATTTAATCGTCACTCTGTGTCTATCACTTACGACTAGTCAAGACACTCTGCACGGCTCCCGAATCCAACATTAGACCATATTGTGCCGCACAATCCAAACTAAATTGCTCAGTACTCCACCTATCTACTCGTCCTCCTCACCTCCTTGCTCACTCCAATGTCCAAACTACGTGACAGTCTTTAGATATAGTCCTACAAAATTCTATTTAAAGAGTATATCGCCTCACCAGAAACTGATAAATGCGGCCATGGAATCTTGGAGACCTACGAAACGACACCTTCAAGATTCATATCAACAAATGAATGAAAACAGTTTAATCATCACTCTCTATCACTTCCGACTCGTCAAGAAGCTCTGCAATAACCTCCGAATCCAACATTGGACTATTTAAATGTCCCGCACGTAATTGTACTCAAATATACTATCAAACGTCGGAGGATTATATCGAACTAAATTGCTCAACACTCCACCTATCTACTCACTCATCCTCTTCACCGCCTTGCTCACTCCAATGTCCAAACTGGTGCAAGGCAACAAGTTACAAATCTGCTCTATTTGATATAACAATCATTCAGAAGCCAAGCTGCAGTACATCTCTTCTAAACATGAATCACCACCGCAAGGCTCCAGCTCAAGCCCTAACACGTTCAACCTCCAAAATCCTTCCAGTTTACATAATCGGCACTCGGCACAGACGAGCAGTCATCCAGACAATTCGCTTATACCGACACGATCCTAACCGAAGTGCGCTTGCCAGACCTGGTTCTAAATGGATTAACATCATTCCAAGCACAAAACACAAAACTCACCTCGCATTTCTGGTTTTTAGAAAATTCCTCCAATTCCGAAGAAAAAACGAGCTCACACGGAAACCATACCACTACTACACGACGTTCGAAACCCGAGACGAATAGATGATTGAAAGGCCAAATCAAACCACCACGGCATACATATGTACATGGCTGCACAAGAGAAAGAGTCGGCAAAGTGCGGTAACTTAGCGTCGGAATTTCTTTTCAAGACGTTTTTGAGACTTGTTTTCAGAAGGCTAACGTAGCCATCCCCCGCTACGACACTGCTGTAGTATCTCTACATCAACATCAACGCTCACCTGTATATTAAACACTATCGCCAACGGCATCAAGTACCATAACCGGCGGGTATCGCGAAGTTTTGATACCCGGCGGGTACGGCAATATAAGAGGATTGTTCTAAGGGTATTATTGGGGTGGGTTAACTTTACATTAGGGCCCGGGTCCAAGAAACTTGAGGTCTAAAACACCCTTTAATTTGATGGACCCTTATTTTTCATACTCAAGGTTGGACCCAGGGTTGCAAACTGGGTTCGTAGATTATGAGGAGTATTTTCTTTCATAAGGGTTGTCGAGATTTGGACGGGAACTGATGCCATGTCGGTGTCAAGGCATCACTTGCATTCTTTTTAATTAAAAATTTCTCACCTTGGATTCGAACCTAGTGTAAGCTCTTCGAGCCATGTTTTATTGCTCTTGACTAATAAGATTACTCCACTTGGGGGTTTCTTGGATTTTGGACCCGAGTGTGAACCCACTCAACCGTATTTGGGTCGATACCATCCTGGTAGTATATTAATATCGTGAAAATTCTCACTTACATTGGTATGTGCAATTAGGTTTCCCCACATTAATTTATCAACATTTCAAATTATATTGAATTTGTATTATCACATCAACAAAGTAAAATATTCTATGTTTTTTGTGGTTGCTATACATGTGAGTGTTTGTTATCTAATTTTTACCCACAATAATTTGCATGCATAAAGAGGCAACATGAATGCACATATCAATATATATATATGAAGGTTCTTATATAGTATGTAGATATGAATATTATCATAAACCAAACAAAAAAGTATGAGTACCTTACATGTATCAAAATTTTAATATAAAAAATATTTATACAACAAGTGGTATCAAAATGAGAATGAAAAGAAAAATGAATAATTAAAAAAATGCCTGTTTTAGTTAGTATAGAACAATATGGTCTACAAAAATTGAATTTTGAGTTAAGACCCTACTTATCTTATATGTTAAGATGGATTTAATATCTCAACCTATATAATGTCTTAGTACGATCATGGTACAAAAATGTGTTTCAAGCTATAAGAACATATAATTAGTAGTTCTAGGACCTTTGTTATTAATCTGATAATCATCATTTAATTAATTGATTGATTAATTATCAATAAACTAAGGCTATGACACCCATGACACAAGCATTAATGTCCTGGTCTTTGTTCAAACATCAAAAATGCATATAACAGTCCATCTAGTCACCTTATTATTATTATTATTATTATTGAATTCCACAACTTTATGAAAACTTTCATATACCTAAGTCACTCCACTACACTAAATATTGTATTTAGTATCACTTACTATTTGGAGTTACACCATGCTATATATTTTTATGTTAGCATATATATTTTACCATGTAAAGGTGTTAATGTTCTATAATGTCCAAATAACCAGTTTGACTTTTTTTGGAAGAAAAATAATAATATGTACAATGAATAGTAATATCATTGCATAATTCCATATATTGTAGAGGGCTCCCTATTATGGCACAAAGTAATTAGTTTCCCCTCAACATCTGCCAGGTGACATGCTCACATTCGCCAAGACCCACTTGTATCCCACATGAAACCTCTAGCACATGTAGAGAAGAAATTGGGAGCCCTCTACGGTAGTAAGTAACACTAAATACAATATTTAGTGTAGTATATGTCCCATGTGTTAAATAACTCTCACTTCTTCCAATGTTCCACCGTAACCTTAAAAGTACAAAAGTCATTTCAAATTCAACTTCCTTTAATGGTGGGGCACAACATCACAAACCCTTTAATATATTTGATAAAGTAGTTTGATTTTTTATTCTACAAACAATTCATTTTTATTTCAATCAACGTATTATGGGGTGCCAGGTGTATTTGTACACGTGTGGGATATCAATGTGAGATGGGGCCTTTTGAACAGGGGCAGTGGAAGCGGAGAAGAAGAAGAAGACAAATGCCAATCCCAATACCTAAGGCCACAATGAATAGTGTATGTTCGTAGAACATTTGTGGTCATGCCCAGGGAAGTGGAGACAACAAGACATGAGGTAGTTTATTTAATCATGTGAACTATGGGAGTTCATGTGAGGAGGATGCACTAAATTATGTGTGGTATTTAATGTCATGTACACTATCTACGAAGGGCCTAAACCTAGACACCTAGAAATCTCATCCACTAATTGCCAAAATGATACTATTAGTCAACATAAAGAACTTTGTTAAAGTGAAAGTTATTTACATTATGACATTTAGCGCAACATATCGAGATACTTGAGATGATAGCTTTGCATTTTTAGATGCAAGGAGAAGATATTGTTGACCATACTAATGGTAAGTGTTACGTGTTCACAATTTAGTATGTAAGAGGAAGCTATTCTTAAGAATACTAATGTCCACTGTCACTTGTGCCCACTTAAGTCAACTTGTATACCATTGTGTAACAATGCATATGCATTACTTCATAACACTGTTGAACACACTCATGCCAAGTGTCACGAAGTGACACAAATGACGAAGTTGTTAATCATCAGTGTAACTTTAACATACGCCTCAAAATAGGGTAAGTGACACTAAACACCATAAACGGTGTACTCCTTGGAACTCGTGTGATCACAAGTTTGGCAATTGAGCCATGTAGGCGGGGATTCTTCACTTTTCCACTCCCATGGTGGATTTCTTCCTTTTTAAACCTAAAGATTGCACTTTTCCAACACAAACATCTTATCATACAAATCACAAGATTCACACCCGTTCCGATGTTGGACTCGAATTTCTTGGGTGAAAATGCAATGTGTACGGTTGTGGAATATCGTGGGGATGTGAACCCTAATAATGGTGGGGTTAGGTCATAGTTCCCATATGTGAAATCTTCTTTTACAACTGACTTTGTGATGAGGATTTGTATTGCTTTTAAAGAAATCCAAAAAAAACCTTTTGGTATAGTCTTGATTTGCGGAGGTTGGGATGTATACATCTAATTGGCACGGTAGACTCGGGTACTAGGCTTACCTAGTGCCAATGAATGAAGTTTTGACAAGGGACCCAACAATTAACATATCGGTACATACATCCAAAATACACATGTCCTAGTGTAAATAATGCACACAGATGTTCATTGTATAGTACTGTCACTTACCCTATTATGAGGTGTATTATAAGTTACATTAATGGCCAACAACTTGATCATTAGTGTAACCTCATGACACTTGGTGTTCTACTATGTGTACTAATATCTTGGCACTAGTACACTCAATGATGTCTTGAGGTCTAGTCCTAGATTACACAATGGTCAACAAGTCGACTAGAAGTGTAAACACACACATTAGTATTGTATGTTCATTAATATTCTTTGCTTGGTTACCAAAGTGGGAAGGGTCGTTCTTTCTATACATCACTCTCACATTTCTCTTGCATCCTTGTGTTGGGGTTGTGTTTGGCTAGTGTTGTTTTATTATTTTTCGAAGCATGAAGGGATTTAAGTATATTGATAACTAGGATTTAAGTATATTTGGATTTATGCATGCCTTTTTGGACAATTTTAATTATCAATATGATGTTCACTAGATTGCAAAACTATATATATACAAGGTGGTTGGTGAACATGGAATACGATCATTTGAAGTTGTGGTTGTTGTGTTGTTGCTTTTGTTGTTGTTGTTGTTTGATGTGCACATCCCTTATTATTTTTGGACAAGCGGGTTGTCCAAATATACTTAAATGTCAATTTGATGAAGAGTCACATCGAGAGTCTCAAGGAGAGTGGTCTCATAATTCACAATGGATGCAAGAAATAACAATTCCAATTTTCAAAAATAATCACACATTGCTTTCTCAAATCTTGCATGGTCCCAGTATGCTCCCATGCAAGCATGAGTACAAGTACAAAGTACTCATCAAGGTAGATGGGTCTTAAGTGGCTCATTTTCTTAATCACATCCCTAGATTCGATTGATGGACTTTAGGCGAGGATCAAGAAACAAACACCATAAAGACACATGTTTGAAAGAGATTGATCATTACTCCACACTCAACTGTGAACACAATCGAGAGAACCTATGTATCTAGTTAAGAAATCAACAAACATGCACTTTTCGGTAACCGTAACAGTCAGGGGAAGTCCAATTTTCAATCCGTTTTTTGCAGATTTGCTAGTGCAACACAATTATTTTTTTAAAATTATTAAAATTATTATTTTTTGTTGAAAATCTAATTGGTAGAAGTTGGGGAACATAAAAAAAAACCAAATAACACCCACATTACCTTATACTGTTAATGCTCGAAATACAAATATCCCGGCAACCAGGACGCATACGGATGAATACGAGTAAGTGGATGAATACGTATAGATACGAACAAGTGGACGAATACGTTCGTATACGAGAAAGTGGATGAATAAGGATGACTATGAGGAGGTGGATGAATATTGTATCCGGCAGAATATATAGAATAGGGGTGGTGGGGCCGCGAGGGGAGGCGCGTACGTGGGGGCCTCGGCGACAGTGTAGGAGGAGGATGAGGAGAAGCAGCATGGAAGGGCGAGCGACGTGCGAGCTGCTCGGAGATTCTGTCCATCGTGGAAATGCGGCCGATTGTTAAAGAGTTATAGGAGGCGTCCTCGGAATGCGTGGCCGCCGCGGTTGCCATGCCTCTTTAATTCTGTCACCAAATGCGTCCGCCTTTCCCCTCGCGCCACCTGCGCACCAGCCGTCTTCTGCCTAGCCAGACGTTTAGGGCAAACCGATGCGCAGTTTGCCAAATCTTAAGCAAGCTCTCACCTACAATCTCAGGTTATTGTAAGTAATCCACGTACCTAAGCCTAAGTCGGGTCGGATACCGGGGCACCGCTTCTCCTTGCTGGAAGAACGGAGTTGCAGCGACGGACTCGCGTGTGCAGCAGTAGCAGCAGCAGCAGCCGCAAGCAGCAGCAAGTGGTTCTCTTTTCGTTTCTTTCTAGCCAGCAGTACTACGCTACCAGTGTAGCTCGTAGCTTCCGACACATTGATTCCAACGTTGCCGACATATGGATGCATTGAGTTTATCGGTTGAATCCGTGCGAAACGTAGCTTTCGAAGCTGCTGGAGGCTTGAATGGAGGCTGGTGGACAGGAAGTAGAAGAGACAGGGGAGCCGATCGGTTGTTTGAATCCGTAGAGTGCTGGTAGGAGGAATTTGTCCGTAGTGGTGTACTGAGAGAGAGAGAGAGAGAGAGAGAGAGAGAGAGAGTAGCAGCAGAGCAGCCGCAGTAGTAGTTCAAGCTTCGACGGGAAAGATGATCAGGTGAAGTGCATTTCCTGAAGCAGAGGAGGAATGTTCACATAGTTCTTTAGAGCTGGAAGCTTGCGGTGTGTCTCGCTTTGGTTGAGGTGGACAGGAAGTAGGAGAGACAGGCGAGCCGATCGTTTGGTTGAATGCGTTCGGTTCTGGTAGGGGGGGTTCGTCCTTGACGGTGTACTGCTCGAGAGAAGAGAAATAGCAGCAGTACAAGATTCGACGGGAGAGATGATTGAGCGAAGTGCATTCCACGAAGCAGAGGAGGCCACATACTTCTTGAGAGCTGGAAGCTTGTGGTGTGTTTCGCTTTGATTGCTGATCCATTTCAGTGGAAAGACGTGGAGATTACAGGAAAGTGTCGTGCTGGAGGCGATCGATTGGTTGAAAAACCTACAGTTTAGGCTGGAGGAAGTTGTAAGTCCGTAGCCATCCACTGCTCGAGAGAAAGAGCAGTATATTAAGCGAAGTCTCGGAAGGAAGAAGACAAGGTGGAAGGGGGAAACATAATAGAGGAATGTCCACATAATAGGTGGTTGTGTTTTTTATAGAAGGAATGCTCATCAAAGATACCACATTGGCATTGTGACGAACGTCTCATAAGCATGAGGTCGAAGTCACCTTCACAGTCTCCCTCCCCCCCACGGCGGGATCGGGTGGCGAGCAAGGATCATGCAATTGCGCTTCAAGGCCTCGCTCGTTTGTCTGTGGATGTTTTCACCGAGAAAAAGCCGTTCGCGGGGCTCGTGATATGTGTCACCGGCTTGTCTAGAGGTGATTACATCAAAAATACACGAGATGTGGCTGTGTAGGTACAGTTGAAGCAGGAAATATAAGCTGTTATCTAATTGCCTCGTTTTGGTATCATGTTGAAGTGTCCTGGAGATGTGCATGTAGTTTACTGTGTCTCTCCCTCTCTCTGTAGGCATACTATTTGAACCTTGCCGTTCATTGCAATGCTGAAGAGTGCTGCTCATGACCTCGACGTTCTCTCATTTCATTCTGACTTTCTACAACTTACCATGCGTCGTTGGTTTACTGTAATCTAGTTTCTACTTCACCAATTATTGCCCCTTGCCTTTGCTTTAGATCGTCCTTTTGTGCATACGCCGCAGCAGTCACCAATTACGTTCTTGACATAGACACCTATTTATATTCGTTGGGAGATTTGACTTTCTTGAGCATTTGTGGGCGTGTGATTCTTCCTTGGCTCCTATGTAATGATTCTATTCTGTATTGCAGAAGCACGGAAGCAAGTGCAGATGTTGACTGAGCGGATGGGAGGCCAGTACAGCCCGGACCTTCACGTCAACTGCACTCATCTTGTTGTTCAAATATCCTTTTCAAGAATTACTTTCAGGGCTGTGTCATGACCAGGCCTGCTCCATATCAAATTCCGCATTCCCATATCATGTTGTCAGATTTGTAATCTTTACACCCAAGGAGCTTGTCGCACTGATGTTTGGAATCTTAAATTTAGGATGATGGGATGGTTTGGTCCTGTTTGGTGCTGCTTTTGGTAATCTCATGAGCGAGTTTGTTTTTGCGCTGCCTCATTGTTTCTGCAGTTTAAATCAGGTCAAGAATTTACATAAATATAATTTGAAAACTGCTGAGAAACCTTAACCCCATGTACAGCTGCAGTGGCCGGAAATTTGAGCATGCGGTTAAGCATGGGTTGCACAGGGGTCTGTACGTTGTCACGCTACCATGGTTTTTGAATTCTGCCAAACAATATGGTATGCTTAATTTTGAAGCTATACAATATCTGGTGAAGCTCTAGTTTCATATAAAAATAGGCTTGCTATGTTTTTGTAAAGACTGGTCCAGCCATTTTAATTTTCTGTGCTGACATTATTTTCCTTAGTGGATTGACTGCTTGTTGGTTGGTGTCTTCGTTGAATTGGTTTTTTATTATTTCTACATGCACTCTTGCCTGAAGCACCAATCGGCAATTGTTCTGTGTTTTATTACCTCCAAAGCAAAGTCTTCATCTTAGGTATTGATCTTTGCATACTCACGTGTGCCTGCTTTGTGTAGATCTCTGAATTTGTTACCAAGTACCATCTCAAATTTTGGGCTGTTTGACTGGGAAATTTTGCAGAGCGGTTAGACGAGTCCTCCTATCTGGTGCCAAAGATCACTGTAGATGATCCTATACATGAATATTCAGCTGAAGCAGTTGCAAATAGCAGCATGCCAAATATGAGTATTCTAGCCTCTAGTAATACAGAGGCTTCCATCCGTATGCAGTCCAATGCTCTTTATGTTCCAAAGAGCTCTGGCGCGTCAGTAATAACGTCATCGAGCGCAGCTCAGACACCGCGTTCTTCTCATGCATCTCATAAATCACCAAGTAATGCTCTTGCTGGTGCTCGCTTTTTTATCGATCCTGATCTCCCAAGAGAATTGCGAGCAAAGGTAATATTGTAGGTCATATCCTACACTTAACATGCATACTTATTCTTAGTGCTTCTGCAGGCAATCAAATTCTTCCAGTCCTGCTATTTTAACCTCCTTTGATTGTTGTACTTGACTTCGTTTCTGTGCTCTATTCTAAGGCCATTTGATGTCAGACATTGCTTTCAGGATGGGTAAATAAAGTTTCTTTCATCTCTTGCAAGAGATTTATAGAGGGGTAGGGGTGTTGTTTACGGCGGTATTGTATAATGGTATTCATTGGTTTATGAAATGTTGTCTGTCCTGCAGGTGCAGGAAGCAGCAGAGTCCTGGGGGGCAACATGTGTGGAGATCTTTTCAAACAACAGCAGTGTTACACATGTTGTCTGTGAATCAAACACTCTATTCAAGTACATTGGTCATAATCTCCATCTCGTCTCTGTAAGTAAACTGCTGTAAAGTCTACCTTTATGTTATGGTCAATTTTATTTCGGAGATCTCAAGTTTTTATTTTCATTTGTATTTTTATTTGTGGAAGTTCCACTTCAAGCAATTGGGCACCTGGTTTTTACACTATTCCACAACATTCAATATGTGGAACTTCACATGTGTTTATTAGATTTTTTACACAATTTGTTTCAAGTCCTGCAAATTCTTACCACAAGATGAAATGTAATGGATTGCATTTGGCTTTTCTTATGAGAACATTACAAGCACTCAGGCTCCTTACACTGACTAGAATGTACAAGCCTTAGCTGTTATTATTTCTGTGGAGGTTGGTGGTGTTCCTTCTATCTATTAAAAATTTCACAAAAGAGGCTTAATGTCTTTGCCAGTCAGCATTAAAATCTAATCAGCAGCAATATTGATTATGAGGCTTTTTTGCAGCCTATGTGGGTGTTATCTGCTCGGGATGGATTTCCTCTGCGATGTGTGCAATATTCAGCAGATCTTGCAAGGAATGTTGCTGATTTCCTTTTGACTGGAAGAAACAGTGGTCAAAATCTCAAAGTGAGTCTCTCTTATTTCCAATATTCACTAGTGTCAAGTTGGCAAAGATGGTCCCACTTTCTTTTGCTATAAATAGACCTAAATTAGGATTAAACAACTTTCAAAAGGTGGTGTGATTCTCATAATTAATGATGATTGTAGCCTGTTGCAGACGTTTTGTATTACCTTGGTAGTATGTATTAGAGTGGAAACCTTATGACTTATAAGTACTCATTACCCAGTCTGGAAGTAATACACCATGTGGTCCATGACATGAATACTTTATATGGAACTTCTGGTTTTTCCATTTCAGGTTTCAATGGATACACATGGAAGTCGCGGGCCTGGGAAATTGGGGCAGGTTCCTGTACATAATAGGCAAGAGAAGGTGCTTGCTGCAAAGGCAGGCGTGCGCAGGAGGAGAGGAGTTCGTATGCAGGTAGTTTGTTCAAAACCATTTGCAGAGTATTGATAACTATGGTTTCTTGTAAATTTGTTGTAAGAACTTGGTTTAGAGGGTATCGTTTCTTGTAAAATTCCTGTAAATTTTAAGCTCAACTCGTGAATTTGATTAGGTCATGTAAGAAGAGGTTCCACCAAAATGGAATTACCCATCAGTTTGATGAATATTTGGAGTTCTCAACATAATTAGGGAAATATATTGATGTTTTCAATTGATTTGTGCAGCCATGTCGGACACTTCCTCGGCCACTCACCCCCACAAGCATTTTGGACTCAACATGTTGGGTCATAACAGAAGACCCAACAGCTGCTCAAGTATACACAAATAGTTCCGGCAAGGTTGTCCTTGAAAATGGCCAAGAAGTAGAGAATGGGCATGGCAACAAGCATCACCATGACCGATATGAAGATCCTTTACATGCCGTCTTAGAGAAGGATATCTACACAAGACCTCTGACCGACAGGTGAGGCACTTTGTGATCAGACATCTTATCTGTTCACCTGCATGATCCAGGGCTTAAAGCTAGCTATAAATCCACATATGATGACCACAGGGAATCAGAGCTGAGTGAGGGTAATATGGATATATCTCCACAATCTAGTCACTGGAACCCAGGGCTTGTTGTAGATTCGCATGCAGATTTTGTTTGTTTGTGTCTACATCTACATAATATTCTTTGCAAGGTTGCTAACATAGGTAGGCAGTAGGCTGAAGGTGATCTGTGATTCACTTCCTCAGATGTCTATTTGCAGTGAGAAGCGCGAGATCGTATTTAGAGGTGCCTTCTTGACCATCTTATTCCCAATAGATCGATTTTCTGAGCTGGGCCCATCTTCAAGGACATTTTTCAACGAGGGAGGTTTCTCAAGAGAGGAAATCCTTCAGTTGGTCTACTCGTTTTATCAGGTGTGCTCTTGATTTGTAATGCATTGGAGGAGGCCCTATTTGATATGAATATTGCAAGAATGCAAAGATAACCAGAATGCTGGATGCAATGCCAAACCTGAGTAGCTGCTCTGTAAATCAATATCCTCTGTGCTTCCGTATCTGGGTACAAATAGTATACAAACAACTTGGTCTTGAGGTCAATGTGTTTATTTAGGAGATCATTGCAGCATGTAGAGAATCCGAGTCGCCTAGCTTGTGGAAGCAGAGTATCCAACAACATTATCTCCCCTGCAACAGGAATGCTTGTCACCAGAAGAAATTGAGGCTGCAATTCATACGGATTCGAAGCATGCTGATCGGCTACGAACTATTTACGCCTCAAAAGAAACGGACGAGCTAGGTTACGTCGCGATGGGACGATCCGAGTTTCTTGGCAGCCGGCGACAATTTGAAGGCCTAAAGCGTGTCAGCCAAGAACCAACTGGCCACATCTACGATCTTTGGCTCGGTTCTTGAAACAGAGTGCTTCAGTAGCAGTAAGCTCCCTCTTCGCAACTGCCAACGAGGGCTGGAGGATGTGGCTGCATGGTGCAACTTCCAGATTGTAGATATCAAATTCTCAAAAGGTACTCATCCAATGTCTTTGAATACCCGAATACGTCAAGATTTGTGCATCAGGGCCTTCTTGCAATCAAGGACAGGGTGGAATGTTGGAAAGAATCCCAACTTATCACAAGAAGGCCCAGATGCAGAAACCTTATTAGCATAAGAAATTAGTGTAGGAACAAGGGGGTAATCCCCATTTAGTCCTTATAGTTCCCTAGTAATGGTTGTCCAACACGTGTCGCCTTCCATTCCGGGAGGCTTGTAAGAGAAGAAATGGGAACAGTGTGGCTGCTGGTCCTTGTGATTTTATGTATTATGCCTGCTGTATACTGTGTGTCACTCAGGAAAAGAGTTTGTCAAAGATGTAGATTTTAAAACGCTGAAATAAATTAAAGGTGTCTTAGGGGTATTCTCAAGTCACAAAGCCGAGTGTTTGAATTGCAAAATCAATTGGGCATCGTGGACCCCTCAAATACCCTAGGACAACTTCATTCTCAATCTCCAGATTGGGAATCTCCCTATACGTATTTTGTTGATTCCAAATGAGTATTGTGGCAGAAGTTATATCCATAGATTTGTTCTACTTATCGATCCCATGTTTGGGGAATAAATAAACTCTTATGATTTGGTCCCAGCTGGCATTGAAACTTCATAAGAAGCTCTCAAATTTGTCATTTAACCACATGATCCCGGAATGTGATGATCTTGAGATGAGATTCCTCCCAATAAAACTTATTCTACGATACCTACAAGCCTTTACCAATTGAAACTGTTGGCACCACATACATAAGGTAGAAGTGCATATAATGGACATTTTGAACACTTATGACTCTGCAAAAAAAAAATTCATGCTAGTCGCTATTCTTAATTGGGCGCCTAGATGTGAGTGGGGTGTTGGCGAGGCTTGTAGTCAAGATTGAACTTTGATCACAGAACTTAAAATGACAACATTTATGGATCGCAATTGCTAATCGGACGAGCTGATCTTACAGACAGAAATGTCAATGGAGTTGGCAGTGCCCACAAAAAAGAGCCACATACCTTTACCACAGTTGAGTGCATGAAATTTTTGTATCTTTAGATCCAAATACGATGAATGAAATGCAGGTTATTTGGGATACAAAGTGGTCAGATGCTGCTACCACCACCACCAAAACGGACAGTTTTGAGAGTTGACTTTGGTCACGCATGAAATATCATTTTATTGTTCATTTTGGGGTAAAAGTATAGGTGTTGGAATTGGGTCATTGAAAATGGAATCGGGGCGCTTCTACCTACCATGGTTACCTTCGAAGCATACACAAGTTACGGTAGAAGTGTGAATAACAAACATTTTGAGCACGTGGGACCTTTATTACCATACTCAACGTCTTGTCAATAGTAGAAATTGGCAAACTCTTAAGGAGAATAATGCAACTTATTTTTATATTGTGTGTTTTTGCAATGTAAAGTGGTTTACACATACACATGCCCCTCCAAAAGCGAGCCGTGTTGAGAGTTAATTTCATTTTGTCTGCGTCAACCTACTGTATCATTGGGTGCTCATTTTCAAGCATGTAGTACACCCTAAACTCCGTAATATCTACCTCCATAATGTCACACTCTCATATCCTGAAATCCTAGGGAACGGATCTCAAATCTCACTCCTTATTGTCACATTTCTCTCCCTTATATCACGAAATTTGTCATTAATGCAAACCACCCAAGAAGTCAACCCACACCTTCGCATTGCACCATGTGTCAACATGTGGAGTATCTTCTTCTTCTTCCTCTTCCTCTAATGCCATTTGTTGAATGTTGGTGCATGTGTCCGCCACATCGCCAGGGAAGGCCAAGTGGAGTGGACCACACCAACGTAGGTGACAGGAGAACGAAGTCAAACTATCCTCACATCTCCTTTGTGTTATTCCATAATGTCACATGCTACACTAATTCTATAGTATCATGCATCCATGTTAACACTACAAACCTCCGTAATATCACATGCACTTTGGTTGCCACAGGTGTGATACTACGGAGTTTAGGGTGTAGGTGCCCACTTGGGTGGGGAAGGAACGAGAGTCAAAATGGGATTCGGGTGTTGTATCCTAGGAACGAGTGTTTTCAAAAAGGAACAACACTCGTTGGTTGGACACAAAAGGTGCAATGGTGTGTGGCCTTGCTGACTCATTGATATTTTTTAGTTTGGAAATCTTATGTGGCAAAAAGACAAGTGACATGACAAAGGAACGGCAATGAACAAAACGTGAGGACACTATTTGCTTCAAAATCCTAGGAATGGGGAGGAATAGTAGGGTACTAAAGAGGGAGGTGATTCCTATGTCTTTTTGGACACATTACTTTACGAGGTTGCCACCCAAGTGGACAAAGACCTCCCTTGTTTGTAAGTTAGCCCATGTGGTAGCGGTCCTAGTTACTTTAGAAGTTGCTCTCAAGCCCAACAAGAACAAGTGCAATCACGAGTGATGTTAGGTGGACCCCTTGTCACATTCTATACTAGTCCATGAACGAAGACTAGAGAATCGACAACTTGTCTCATGCCTCCAACCCTGTCATAAAATTAAATTTCATTATACCATACTTTCTAAATGATACTACGTTCTCGGATGATTTCTACTAATGCTACGTGTTACTGTTAATGCCTACTAGTTACTAAATGTAGTGTCTACTCCCTGCAAAGGGTGAAGTAGTTTCACATCTAATGTCGTTGTCCTTTAGGGCGTGGCCAAGGATGTTTTACAAACAGACACTCTATTCACTCCGGCCTCCTTTGGAGACCGGAGTTCTTCTTCTAGATCCCTTGTTGCACATCTTGGCTTCATGGATAGTTTTTCACTACACTGGCACTAAAATGCCAGTCGTATTACTTTGGGTGGAAAGTTTATGCAAGAATAATCACGCATGGGCCATTCCAATTGTTTAGTGAAAGTGGAAATTAGGTGGATCTGAGACTTTGGGTCTTCCGCTAAGTTTTTTTTAGAGACTCATGACCAAAACTTCACATGGAATAAAACCATCATCATACATTAAAAGCAACGACAAATAAAATGATTGCCTATATCAATTTTCTAGAAATACAATCAACGTGGTCCACACTAGTTTTAAAATTGAGATTTACATGTCCCACATTCATTATTATTATGGGTTTTAACGTGGGCTCTAGAGAATTAACATGGCCCACACCAATATCGTTATTTAGTGTACCTATAAGGTCAATGGGCCTAAAACGGGATCTTTTTCCTATGCACCCATCTTTCCTAGAATTTCAAAATGCAAGTGGTACATGTTGATTAGCAAATCGATATTAGCCTGTAATCATTTCCTTTAAATGCATATCTTATCCTTTATCATAGTTTTTCTTTTTTCTTTTTTCTTTCTTAAATGGTCATAGAAGTCCGCTCGATTTTGTCGTGTATTGAACTTAGAATAAACAACGAGGCTTGAAAGCCTTGAACTCTCAAATACATGTTTCTCTAATGTCCATTTCATAGACCCAAAACTGGTTACATGTTGATATCTTTCAGTTCTTATTCTATTGATTTAAAATATACTCTATAGATTTCTTCAAAACGAGCGATGATTTGCCTAAACCCTTGAACTTAAACGGGCTTTTCTTAAAACTCAACCAGCTCATCGATAACTACACTAAATATTGTATTTAGTGTTATATGGTATTTCATTTCACTGTGGTAACTTTGCTAATGATATTTCCTTGTGAATGAATTTGCAAATGCCGTCATCCCAACTTACTTGTAGTTCATCCAAATGTCAATTATTAAAACAATGTTTGGTATATTTTACATCCTAATATTTGTGTGATGAAATATTGTCATGGATGATTGAAATTTGGATGGAAAATCACTTAGTCTGTGACAGTAATTACAACATTTGTAAATCTATAATACCCAAGTATTTTTTTAAAGGACGGACAAATAATGGTAGGTTTACAATTAGTGTTGGTGACACCACACAAGTAGTTTACGATTAGTATTGAGCAACAAAAATAGAATTGGTGACGTTGAATACAATATTTAGTATAGCAATTGGGTCTCCCCATTTATAGCCATTTTACCTCCTCCTTCACCCATGATGCACCCGGAGTTCATTTACAAAATAGCTCAAGCCCAAGTGGATCGGGGCAATCTAAAGAGAGAGAGATAACGTATACGAGCGTTCGTACTTCTCATCCATCCAACATAAAAACTTGACCCTCTCTATAGGTTCGTTGCTGATTCATCTCAAATGACCTTGAGTAAACTAATTCGGGGTCTTTGAAGCTAATTCCGGTGTCAAATCAACTTCAAACATAAAAATAAAAATAAAAATGGAGTGCATAGTATTACAAGGCTTTTCATGGACTACAGATTCGTGGTGTATACGTAAACACATCCACTGTGAAGGTGAAAACGCAATGAATTATATTACAATATGAAAATGGCGGGTTTAAGACGAGTTGACTATGGAGATAGATTCAAAGTCCTTGTATTTGTTTAGTGGAGTCAAATTGGAATGAATCAGTCCTGAATCTTGTTGGGGACTTCCTTTTATTGGAGCCCTTGCATCCATGACGGATAAGTTTACATAGACACCACGAATCCCAAGCCACTTTTATGTTGGATGAATGAGAGGTACCATGTTTGTATACTTGTATGCTTGAATTCCCTCTCCTCAAGGGCTTGGGGATTTGCAGGTGTCTGCATTAACTAATCCATCGTGGATGAAGGGCTCCATTAAGAAGAAAATGGCCTACAAGGTTGAGGGCCGATTCATTCCAATTCGACACCATCAAACTAATTTAGGGTCTTTGATCCTATTTTTGAAGTCACAATCGTCTAGAAACATCTATCTATCTATCTATCTAGGTAATAATACAATTCACCACGTTTTCACCTTTGCAACGGATGATCTCACATAATCCCTAGCCCTCATTAGAGAAATCTAAGAAAATGCCCTACAAAGTTGAGGGCTGATTCATTCCAATTCATCACCACCATACTAATTCAGGGTCTCTTCTTCTATTTTTGAAGTCATAATCGTCTAGAAATATTCTATCTATCTATCTATCTATACAATTCATTGTGTTTTCACCTTTGCAATGGATGATCTCACGTAATCCCTAGCCCTCGTTAGAGAATCTAAGAAAATGCCCTCCAAAGTTGAGGGTAGATCCATTCCAATTCGACACCACCAGCCTAATTAAGGGTCTCTGATCCTATTTTTGAAGTCATAACCATCTAGAAATACCTATCTATCTATCTATCTATCTATCTAATTCATTGTGTTTTCATGTTTGCGATGGATGATTTTGCGTTACGTAATCCCTTAGCCCTCGATCGTTAGGGAATCTCCAGCCAAGTATAAAATAAATTAAGGGACGCATTTCCAAATACGACCGGTCATGCTTATCCGACAACCTAGAGCCGAAACAGTTTCCTACGCCAATCAAGCATGAGCCCGGGAATATTCTTTATGAAGTGCCCTTGGCCCACTTGCCATTGGCTGCTAACCGTATACCATGAAAACCTCGTTCGCTTTCCCACAACCCCACGAGCCACGTGGATCTCCACGCGGGAACCAAAGAGGGAACGCGTTCCCTGATTGGGGACGTAGCAGGGGAACCTCCGGGCGTCGTCCTCGGCCACGGACGCCGAGAATCAGACCGGCGAAAGGGACATGGCGTCTGCTGCGTAGAATTTCTGCGTCGACTTGCTCGGATCGTCGTCCCACAGGTGTGCGGAACCGAAACCCACGAATTTTTATCTCCCTTTCAGTATTTTTTTCGCTCGAATTGGTGCCTTGTAGCGTTTTTGGCAGTGTGGGTGAAGATTCCAAAGCAAGTGACTCTGTTTTCTCAGTGGCTGCGATTCGCGGTCGATTTTTCTATTGGTTTCTAGGCGAATAGGTGCATTTCGATTCCAATTATGAGGTGGTGAAGGTTCCAGAGTCTGGGAGTTTTGGATTTTCCTGGAGTTTTGATGCATTGCTAACTTAGATGTGGGACGGTTTCGCTCTTCAAAGTGCTTTGAAGGAAGCTCGGATTCTAAGCCGGCGACGTTGCCGAAGGATGTATGCTCAAGCGAAGAATCTCCTTCTCTGTTTTTTTGTAGCTTGGTTTTTTGTTCAGCATTGTAGATGTATGTGTTAGATTGAGGACATCGTTTTTTTAGCTTCTTGATCTTACTGCAGCTTTTTTGTTTGTTTGTTAAGATAGTCCACTGATTTTGGTCTTTTGATTTTGAGGAGAATAGGTGCATTTCGATGCCAATTGTGAGGCGGTGAAGCTTTTAGAGTCTGGACGGTTTGGAGTTTCTGGAGTTTTGATGCGTTGCTAAATGTCGAACGGTTTCATTGTTTAAAGTGTTTTATAGGAAGCTCGGATTCTAAGTTGGTGGGGCTGTCGAAGGATGTAAGCTACAGCGAAGAATTTCTTGTTCCTGTAGATCGATTTTCAAGCATTTCCTGCAGATGAACGTGTTAGATTGAGGACATCGGATTTTTGGATTCTTGATCTTACTGCAGCTTTTTATTTAGTCCTCTGATTTGAGTCTATCGACGTTTTTGGAGAGTAGGTGCATTTCGATGCCAATTGTGAGGTGGTGAAGCTTCCATAGTGTGGAAAGTTTGGAGTTTGGGGAATTTTGATGCATTGCTAGATGTCAAACGGTTTCGCTTTTTAAAGTGCTTTAGAAAAAGCGCGGATCCTAAGCTGGTGACATTGGCGAAGGATGTGAGCTCCAGCGAAGAATTTGTGTTTCTTGTTCCTGTAGCTCGATTTGTCCAGCATTTCCTGCAGATGTTCGTGTTAGATTGAGGACATCGTTTTTTGACTTCTTGGACTTACTGCAGCTTTTTAGTTAGTCCTCTGACTCCAATCGTTCAACCATAGAGGTAGGAATGGCTATTATATTGATCCCTGGTGTACAATGTTTCGCAGTACTATTACATTTCTCTCCGCGCACCATCTGTTTCCTTGAACCTCAAATCTTAAGCTGCGCGGTCCAAGTATTACAACCAACTTGATGGAGTATTTTCAGCTGTGCGTTGCGTTTTACCTCATTTGTCGTACAAAGTAGTGAAATCCACAATGCTTGCCGCGTACTACGTCAGAATTTACTTGTTCAATTCCTCAGAGTCATCAGCTGACGTATGGCTAAATTTCATCTCGAAATTCGGTGAAGGACTTTGGCAATTCATGTGTTTAATGATGTACACAACCAGTAGCTGTCTCTCTGAACGCCATATGTTCTCTACATGTCTTTGAAGAGATATTTTGAAATTGCAGTCACTGGATAGTAAGAGCATGCGGAAGTCCTCTGTTCTCCTATTCTAAGTTGTCTCAGTTTCTGTTGTATTTCGATTCAGATGAAGCTACTTGAGAATCTGAACTACATAAAACTTCACGAATTAAAGATACGGGCGATTTTGCGAGCTTGGACCAGGTCCTTCAAAATCTGTCAGTAGCATTGATGTATTTATGGAGGGTTTTTTAGTCAACAAAACTAAAAGGCACCAGAAATAGCACATTTCATAAAAGTAAATGCACTTTAGTGCATAAAAGTTGTGTTATTTTATTAACGCCTAGAGTCTGCAGCACCCACTTATGCTATGTATGAACCTCTCAAGTTGAAAGGAGAGTTCTACAGTGCAATATTTTGTATTCGCAATTTTTTTTATAAACGAGAGCATATTAGCAAATAACAAGTAAGAATCTGGAACCATGGTTTCTTGATTTCGGATTTACCGGATATGTGAAAGGATGTCAAGCTTTTCTAGTTCTGTTGATCAGGGTTCAGGGTTCAGGCTTTAAAGCAGTGTTGAATTCGTTACCATCTCTGGTTGGAAGTCCTGAATTACCTGCACCTAGTAGTTTTCATTAGTGCAACATCTTTGGAAGAATCTGTATGTGCTTGGGAGTTTGTGCATATTTTTCAAACCTAACTCGTGATTACACACACAACAAGGCTAATGTAATTGCCATGTCTTTTTGTTGTGCAGCCACGATGGCGCAAGTCCAGGTTGGGCAGTGCAAGTCCAATTTTGAGGTATCATCACGTATCAACCAAAGGGAGGTGCAGAATTCAAGTGCTCATGTCGGAAATCACAAAGTGCAGTATCACAAGTGCGTGCGTACGTATCAGACGGCCAGAGTGTTTTCCAAATCGCATTTATGGAGTGCATTCCCTCCAATCGCCGTTGGCAGCAAACACAAGCACCCTTGTCTAAGTCACTCAAAACAGAGTGGAAGAAAAATTACATGTGCAGCTGAGAAACCTACTTCTCAAGCTTTAGAGTTACGGGAACCAGTAAAGGACAAGGTAAGTGATCCAGGCCGCACTGCATTCAGTTTGATTCATCATGTAGTGATGGATCGACCTTTCGGTTCTTGAATGTGCTGGTAGTTTCAGCTTTGGTGTTTATACAAGTGTGTTAGGTATTTAAAAATCTCTGATTGGGTCCTTAGATTTGATCAGTATATGCTCATGGGACAATGCAACCTAGAAGTCACTTGATCTAATCATGATCTAATATTTTTAAACAGTGTGGCAGGGATCGGACTGAAGGCAAACATTTCTCATGCTACTTGTTTTGTTTCCTTTCAGATTGAGGAGTTGCTTGCTGAAAATGAAAAATTACAGGGCCGTGTAAAAGAGTTGGAGTCTACTCTAGCCACTAGAGAAGTGGCCACTCCAACTGACGTGGAAGGGGCACTGGAAGAGCTTTCTGAGGTTAGCATCCAGGTATATTGTGCTTCATCCTTCGCAATATTGTAGAAGCAGAAGGGAAAGTCACTGGTGCTTGTATTCCTGTAAATTGGTGCAAAGAGAGACGTCTAAACTAATTCCCTATTACTAAAACCTTTGTCAATCTTGAGTGATAGTTAATTGCATTCACCGAAATGCCACATGGTATAAATTGAACTCGAGTTGCGAGGGGTGTGGTTTTAATGATAGTCTTTCTCTATGAAGGGTGTGCAAGAAGAAGATGACGGGGCCCCTCATGAAGCTTCAATCCTTCCTAGTGCAGAGCAGGCAATTCCGAAATTTGCCCATATTGAGTGGCCGTCTCCAACAGATACTGAGCCGTTCTGGAAGAAGCAACTTCCAAGAAGAGATTCTGGGCTGCAAATAGATGAATCGGAGGAAAACCACTTGGATACAAATAACAAAATAACCCCTGACACTCACTCAACATATGTAATACATGTGACATCAGAAATGGCACCATTAGCGAAAGTAGGAGGGTTGGGAGATGTGGTAACGGGGTTAGCACGAGCATGCTTAGAGAGGGGGCACAAAGTGGAGGTTATGCTACCCTTTTATGAGATGATAAAGAGAGATCAGATCGAGGACCTTGTTTTAGCTGATTCATACAACTCATATCACAGAGGGGACTGGGTTCCTATCCAAGTTTGGCGTGGCAAGGTTACTGGCGTACCTGTTCTCTTCATTGATCCACAGAATCATTTTTTCAAAGGATCTGGGATCTATGGAGGTTCTTATGATGAGCTGGAGGCCTATCTGTTTTTCAGCCGTGCTTGTCTAGAGTGGATGCAGGTGAGATTCCTCCTCTAGAGAATTTTAACACTGTGGCAGATGCAGCAGTCTTTTCTCATGCATAGAAGTAAAATGCAGGCTCAATAATTTGGCAGTGGCGGATCATGAACAAATTGTATGACGTATGTTAGCGAATCAACAATGTGATTGTTTACATCTGGAAAATGGAGTTCTTACAACAATTAAAGATCTTTTGTTTTAGCATTCAATTTCAGCCTTTAAGCATCACAGCAGAGACCATTTTACATCTGTATCCTGTATGGTTCTTCTTGCAGGTCACAGGAAATCATCCTGACATCATTCATGTGCACGAATGGCAAATAAGCGGTCTGCCGATTCTGTATTGGGACATGTATCACAATCTCTCTCTCAAGGTTTGTTTTGACCTTTTTCTCAATCATTAAGAGATTCGTTAGTCTAATGCCCAGATTATCACAATACCGGTTCGAAATACCACCACCTCTGAATCGATCTGGGAGAAATTTTCACCTAATTTGATAATTATCAGTCACGTTGTACTGCCTTTCTGACTTGCTCTAGTGAATTACAGTGCTCTTGCTTCACAGCTGTTAGTGGTGGTCGTTTGAACTGTTTTGGCAGAACCCAAGACTCGTATTAACCATCCACAACATGGAGCACTTTGGGGAGTGCAGGCAAGGAAGATTCTTGTCCTGTGTTGATGGTTGTCTTATGTAAATTTTACATTCATGTTTTGTATATTCTGAATCCAGGAAAAGATTCATTAAAAATTTAATACTCTAAGTAGAGCAACTTATTTTATTCGAGAGAAGTGAAACATAAACTTGTAGTATGAATCAATCTAATAAGTAATTTCTCAGCGTCTGCTATTGTTTGTAACGTTGATGACGCTTTTTTGGTATGCTATCAAATCGATGGGTTCTTTAGATGCTTCAATGTTGAAAAATAACATTTTTGTCATGGAACATTGAAACCGCATAAGTTCTCTACTACAGAACTGAGAGATAGTATGCATTCTACCGAGTACAAGTAGTTGGTGCCTTTCAACATTCTCATGTGCTGGACATTCCCAACTGCAGGGTGGAGCAACTTAACATGTGTGGACTCGATGGTAACGCCTATCGAAGTCCTGACAAGGCAAGGTTCCCACAATTTCAATTTCTTTTGTATCCAGTGTAGTCTCAACCCTACCAACTCAGGCTGCAATTAATGAGCCACAGTCCACTCGATAGGTTAGTGGATTCAAAAGGAGCTGAGGGTTAAAACGTAATTATCTAACTTCTATGGTTTTTTAATCATACCTGTTGTATGCCTGAGTGCTAGCAAGGTAGATAATTATGGCCGTATAGAACTTTTGTCTTATGACTCAGTATCAATGTGCAGGCCATTGATGAGCGAACTATTGGCCACAACCCAGAAAGACTGAGTTTGCTGAAGGGTGGTATTGTCTACAGCAATGCAGTCACGTAAGCTTTACTTATCGAATAGTAGCACGATCAAAACCATTGAAGTTGTGAATGCTGTTTACATCTCCTGCTTTAATTGTGAGGTTTGCATTTAGCTCTTGAGATACTCATCAATTCTTTGTGTTGGATTTTCAGGACAGTCTCACCCACCTATGTTAATGAGACACTGTGTTCTGGTTGGTTATCTGGCACTCTCATGAAGCACCGGAACAAGTACGGCTGAAGTCCCTTCCATCACTAGTTGGTATGCAGAATGTCAATCAGGTGTGTTGGAGTATTCAAATAGTGTAGACAAAGTATGAGTTCATTAATACGAAACTTATCAAATTTGGGATAATTTGTGTACAATAGGTACTTGGGAATTCTCAATGGCATTGATACCACATTGTGGGATCCAGCAACAGATGTACACATTCCTGCAAATTTCCAAGGTGAGTTTGAGCACCTTTTTTGGGTAATCAAGGAACTCAAGAGTTAACAACATTCTTAAAAAGGCATCATAAACAAATGTCCTTAGGGGCAGCCGTTAGGTGATCTGTCTGTTTTTCTGAGACTTGAAGCTTAGATGTAGTCATTAATAACTGAGGATTATTCTAGACACTGCACGCAAATTTCATCAAAAAGGTCCTAAATTGTTGCAAATGTAACCCTTCCAATTTTTCCTACCTGTCATTCAGGATTGAGATTCTTTACCATCATGGTATCTTAAGGAAATATGTTTCTTTGCCTGTTCAGACAAATTATTTTAAATATAATTGAAGCAATGCCACATAATGATTGGGCTCTATCCTAGAGTTAAAATTTTATTCCACATTTTAGCAAGTTCGTTGTCTGATATCAATATGAAGGATGTCATGTGACCTTCCCAAAAATGTGCTTATTGTGGAACTCTATCATTCCTATAAGCATTGTGGTAGTTTGTATTAAGCAGTGGTGGTGAGGTCACTAGGTCAATGGAAATTGAATGTGGTACACGAGGAGAATGACGATCCTCTTTGAGTGGGTGTGCAGCAAGCGACACTTCTGGAAAGAGAATATGTAAACAATTCGTGCAACGAGGAATTGGCCTTCAATTTGACGAGACGTGTGTAGATAATACTAGCCAGCTGAAAAATCCGGGGGCACCTCTTGTTGTATGCATCACCAGACTGGTGGCTCAGAAAGGCATCCATCTTATTCGTCATGCCATCTTTCGCGTGGCAGAACTGGTACGCTGATGTTACCTCCCTTCCGCACCCTTCCTCAATATTAAATTCACAAATTTTCATGACTAGGACTTACTAAGCTTTAAGTGAAGTTCTAGTTACCATATCTGCATGCTTTCAGTACTTGGTCAGCTTCAATGCTGAAAGCAGTTAAAAGGAGTTACTGTATGTGGCATCAAAGAGTCACCGTGCATGAGTTTTCTTAGCCAAGCATAACTCTCCTCAACTTCTGCCCCCTTTATTACACTAGAGCTCGACTCAAGAGCTCAAATGTATACTTGGATTTTACAAGCTTTCATCCAAAGCTCAAATTATTGAGGGCTTGACCAATCCTTCAGCTCTCAATAGTTTAAGCAAGTGTAAAGTGGCCATGCTCAAAGTGAATTATCGGGGGAGGTGTGGTATTAAATGAAGGAGAATTAATGACAACCCAAAGGACTCTTGAAAGGCCCATTGGTCTATTCAAGAGCTCAAACTCTAAACATTCCTAAGGGACCTCCATGAGAGCTTGTCAAAAATGACCGAGAGCTTGTTGGAGTCATTCCACATGGACTCCATCAAGGTGCCATCTAGCATTGTAAGCCCGGTAGAAATTCAAGCTCTCAAGTTGAAAGCTCAAGTCTAAGTGGAGTTGACTGGACAAGCTTGAGTAAGAGGGTCTCCACCAATAAGAAAGCTCATTTCTTTAAGCTCTCAACCACTCTGGTGTAAAGGGGGCCTTACTCATGTTGATGGAATGGCACCCATTATACTGTTCTCAAAGATGTTCCAAGTACAGTATGGTGCCAAACTGGAAATCCTTTATAATCATGTGCTCAAATACCCTGTCACCTTATGTACGTATTAAGACAATTATCTACGGATTTCAGTGTCCCTCACTTGTATGAGTTTTAATGCCCTCGTTTTGACTGCAGGGTGGACAGTTCGTGTTGCTTGGCACATCACCAGATGCACGGATCCAATCCGAATTTGAACACTTAGCAAATCAAGTTAGTGCCACCGAGTCACATTGCATAATTCACATATTTCTACAGATGCTTGTGGTATGCTTTGTTGCTCAGAAAGCAAGAAGATTTTCTATAATTGATCAGTTTGTATTTGCTGCAGTTCAAGGACAGCAAAAATGTGCGACTTCTTCTAACTTACAGGTGACCACTCAACTCTTGCTAACTTCCACTTACCTTTCAAGTGTTATATGGCCGAGACTTTGGATTCATTTATCTACCTCCCTTACTCTTGATTTCAAGTTACTAAAGTCTATGAAAGTTTCTGCTTAATGGAGTCTGAAAGTACAAAGTCTATAACTTTACAAGTGGAGCACATGGAAGAGAAAGCTGACGACAGTCTTACATCATTTATTGCAGTGAAGATTTGGCACATATGTTGTATGCGGCTTCAGACATCTTACTTGTGCCATCCATGTTTGAGCCTTGTGGGTTGACTCAAATGATTGGCATGCGTTATGGTTCGGTAAGATTGAATCCACCCTCTTATGTGCTGATTTGTACAGTGCAAAGCATCCAGAGCAGTGTAAATAGATTTGGATTAATTCCTCAATTCAAATCTTAAATTGAGAATACGTTATTAAAGATTCACTCCATCCTTTGACAGCTCTCCTCCAACTTTATAACATTGAGGATGATGTTGGTCAAACTTTCTATACCAAGATAAGTAATTGGATGAATGCCAAAATTCGTCCAAATTAAACAGTAATGACAATGGTTACTTCATGTATAGAAAATCACCACCTTGACTACCTTTAATAAATATGCACTGATTTAGAGATTGGTATAAGTGCTATGTCTGTTGTTAGACGTTGAAGTATTATCTCATTAGATGATCTCTCTTGAAGTATAAATGGAGGAGCTGTGGATGTAAGACGGGCATTTGTGATATTTTTTTGAAAGACCACAATGCAAGTCCACTTTGGGGTCCCCCATAAAACCATTCAAAACTATTGTGCATCTGTGAGTATAGTAATTCACATGCAAATCACATGATTTGCAAAATTCAGAAGATGATTGCAATGTTCTTATGAATTTGCTGATTGCTAAATTTTTAGTGTACATTCACAAGTAGGTGAGTTGCTGGAAGTATTCGTTTTTAGCCACACATCTTAGATATTACGTAGGAAAGGTAAATTAAGTGTTTCATTCTAAACTTCTTCTCTTGAGAATAAGTAAACTAATATCAAATTTGTAACTGTATCTGCTTTTTGTGAGAAGTGACTTCACATCTTGTGTTTCCATTACAGATTCCTGTGGTAAGGAGGACAGGCGGACTAGCAGATACTGTATTTGATGTGGATGACAAGTCACAACAAGAGAATGGCAACGGGTGAGAGTATAATCTGAATTGGCTTTGTTGGGACGCTGGTGCACCGAGCACTATGTCTTAATGTATTCTCTGAAAGAATTTACAGATTTTAAGCATTAAAGGAAAGTCTGTATAAACAAGAAAGCACAAATCCACCATAGTGTATAGAGGATGGACATTACACCACTATTTAGACCTTATTTAGAGCTATAATGTCATTACACCATTTCCACATCTGCACAAGATAATTTGTCTAGTTACGCCCATTGTCAATTGATGTCTTTGAAGTTTGAATGCAGAAGAAGGTTCCTGTGAACGCCCTCAAAGAATTTTTTGTTTGGATCTTTGCAGATTCGTGTTTGACGGTATTGATGAAGGATCTCTCAATACTGCATTAGACCGTGCTCTACGTTACTATCGGGAAAGTACGTACCATTGCCTCAATTTTGGATGTGTATGCTATCACATTTTGGAAGGTTCTTGTAGGGATTATTAAGAGTTGGCCCCACAAGTTTGGGATTTCTATAGTGAAAAAATTAGGAAATAGAAGGAGAACATGGAGATACGTTGATCACAGTAAACATCGCGGGCCACAATATTGAACTTATTTCCACATCAAAATCATCGGGGATAATATTGTGGGTCCACACTATTTACCTCACCACAGTTTTTAACATCAGAGGTCTATGTTGTAGGTTTACAATATTTCTATTGAATTGAAAATAGTGTGCATTTGAAAGAAGTCCAACCTAGGGAGAAGAAAATGGGTATAACACAAGGGCATGACAACTGTAACTAGGGTTGCACACAACTGTCATGCGTGATTGTGTGTAACTGTGGGCCAGTCTATAGGGTTGCCCAGGATAAGTCACACTATGCATCTGCCCACATTATTTACCATAATTAAGGTAGAAATACCATAACCTGTTAACCACCCTCTAGCCGTGCACTAGACCGCCGTCATAATGGTGAAGTGCCATCTCTAAAACCGATCATGGCTCGGCGGCAACTTCAATGCGTGTACACTTAGTGTAGCCGATGGGAGTCAAGTGCTAATGTACTCATGAGGTAACCGATTTAGGCGATGTTTTATATGGAAATGCGGATTACCGTGTTCGGTGTAGGGAGAATCTAGTGAACGAGTAGGGGTTTGGACAACTTTCCACTTTGAAAAATTGTAGCATTTTTTGTATAGGGCAGAAAAATATGAAACAACTTGCATTCATTCTTCATGAATCCTTCTCGTCTATCTTGGAAAATTATCTCATGATCGTCAGACCAGATCTTCAATGTGAATCACCTTATTTTCACGGGTTATGGTATTTCTACCTTATTGTAGTGCGATCAGACGGTTGCAAGAGACGGCAACCCAAAAGGTTACCTGTTTCATTCATTGAAATTGTGTAGCGTTTGTATAAATCTTAGGTTGTATGGCCCGCCTACCGTGAGGTAGGCTCTACACCCTAGCCCTGTATCAAGGGGACTCTTATACAGGTTTAGTCTAATGGTCTCACATTCACATCGATCATGAACCAATGTTCATTTTTTCTTTTCTTTTCCTGGCCACCACCACTAATTGATGTTGCTGTCAATCTGCAGGGCCAGAATGGTGGTTGAATTTGGCTTCGAAAGTGATGAAGTTGGATTTCAGCTGGAACAAATCAGCCGGCAAATACCTTGACGTGTACGAATCTGTACGAGTTAAGTGAGTTAAGTGATAGCTGCCTTCTCCCTCGCAGCCAGAGGTGCAGATTTCATCTCTTTCAAAATCAACTCAATCTGCAGTTCGAAGTTAGTGTTCATTCTTGTGCGGGCTCGATCGTTTCCCTCGCATTTCATGCACGTGCACTCGCACTCCCTGGCTGGTTTGGAAAAGAATGAATGTACCAGTAACATTGCCCTTGGATTGTAAGATTGTCGTAAAATACCTCTTAGTTTCTTGCACTGCTCTTTCCAAATACCCCATGAAGCTCACATTCATATGAAATACCTTCAAAGCGATTGTCGTCCTCTCAGATGATGAAACAGCGATAGCATTGTGTACAAGAAACGTTTCATTTTTATAAATATAAAGGCATTGCCAGAGTTGAGGTCATGGGTACGCGAGTTTGGCAGCCACACCTCCATTGCATGCCGTGTGAATGCTCCAAATTTTTATATTGACAGTTCGGGTGTGCCTAAGAAAAAAAAATTGTTGTTGTGGGTGTTTTTTCCAAGGACACTCGGTACTCTTGACCCCAGTTTGAAGCTTTACTGCTCAGTCGAAGCAATAGTTGAGTATTGTCTCCCTTTTGAGTGCTTCTCTAAATCGATCGCTACTTACAACTCAACCACTATTCGAATTAGGTGATGTTTTCTGAATGTGGGGAATATTCCATGGAATATGGTCAGTTGCACAGACCATTGTTATGGATCTGAATAATGTTATGTGCACTAAACTACCGTACGTTAAGGGCAGCTTCGGCGCTCTCTTGCCGAATAATTATTAAAAGTAAAAAAACAGTGTTCGGCGGGAAAAAACAAATTACTAAAAATTTCAGCATTTAAAATAGTTTAATAATGCAATTTCGGCATACATCCAAGAAGTTATTACCTAACGGTAAACAAGAATGTTTATTCACGATTTCACAATTTGTGTGAAGAGTTTACAAAAGATATAAATCTTTCACGATTTTGTGAAGAGTTGAGAATGCTCTGTGCTTTATACAAGTAGAGTGGAGTTGTGTTCAACAATGCATATGGGATATGTAAAGTTTGAGGTGAAGCACCTAGTTAGACTTCATTTTTATAACACGCATAACTTTTGCATAGAGTCTTCAAATGACATAAAATTTGTTGGAGGTGAAAGATTACTTGATTTCTAAACTTTTCTTAGAGCAACAAAATTCCAAAAAAGTTGATCTTCTATGCACAAATGAGCTTCGAAAAACTGTTATGAACGCATGTTAATTTTTTGATCTTTACACGGCTGCAATGTTTTGTCCATATCTTTTGCATAAAGATTTATTTTGACACAAAACTTGTTGGGGGTGGAAGATTACTTGATTTCTAAACTTTTCTTAGAGCAACAAAATTCCAAAAAAGTTGATCTTCTATGCACAAATGAGCTCCGAAAAACTGTTATGAACGCATTTTAATTTTTTGATCTTTACACGGCTGCAATTTTTTGTCCATATCTTTTGCATAAAGATTTATTTTGACACAAAACTTGTTGGGGGTGGAAGATTACTTGATTTCTCAACTTTTGTTAGTTGGACAAAATTCTATAAAACTTCATCTTCTATGCTCAATTGGACTCCAAAAAATTGTGTACAACACATTTGAAAAGCCTCACTTAGAGTCTTGCTACTTCTTAACCCATATTCTTTGTGGACTAATGTAAGTGAGCTTGATTACAAAATGAGCACCTTCTCTCCATCAGAATTCATATATGCTTCCAGTGTAAGTAAAATTCTAGTGAGAAGTTAAAATTTCTTACTTTTCGGCAATTTTGAAAATTAATTAATTTTATATTCAGCAAAAAATGTCAATGATTTTCCAAAATTTTCGGCGTCTATTTTTAGAATTATTTTGTGCCGAAGCTGCCCTTAACGTACGGTAAACTACACAAGCAAGTCTACATGAATCAACCTCACCAACAATCATCCAGTGTTGAGATTTTTAATTTCAGGAAATAATACATGTGTGATTTTTGAGGTTTTTAATTTCAACAAATACCACATAAGTGATTTATGGGACTTTTGTGCATAACGATACTCAATTGATGAGTTATGTTCAGTTGTCCTGACTTCAAATTCAATCTAAGGCAACGGAATTTTGCCATCTGGAGTCTTTGTTATCAAATCTACTACTAGGCCCATGAACACAACTCATCAGCTAAGTAATGTTATCTGAGGCTACAAAAAAGAGGGAAAAAAATTGTAAAAAAAATGAGGTTGGATAAGGGTGAGTTACCATGTAGGTTGCTCGCCCACTAAATTCTAGAAAATAATGGATTGGAGGTTTTCTCATGTAGATAAGCACAAGCCGCCAACCAACCACATTCTAGTGGCCTATTAGAATATTGAGGGTTGTGGACACGGGCCGCGACTCTAATTTGTCTACTTAGTGTGGGTTGCCATATGGAGTTACGCATTGCTATAACATTATATTGAGAGTACCAATTTCTACCCAAATAACAATAAGTACACTAAATATGATATTTAGTGTTGCTTACTTTTTGGAATTACGCAATGCTATATCTATCTATTGTATATCTCATATTTTACCAACAAATGTTAAATTGATTGTTTGGGCGTTATAGAACACTAACAACTTTACTTAGTAAAAAAAACTACATCAATAATTTAAAAATAGCATTGTGTAAATCTTAATAGTAAGTGACACTAAAGATCATATTGAGTGTAGTCAGTATGCACAACGAAGAATATGATGCAACTTAGTTGGTAAAATTGATACTCTTATCAAAATGTTATAGCAATGCATAACTCCAAATGGTAACCCACAATAATTAGACACTAATAGTGTAGACTACCATGTGCCCATTAAAGTTTTTTTTTTTTTTTTTTTTTTTACCTACAAGTGCCGGTCACCAAAAAAACTGCAGGCCGGTTTTGGAGGAGGAGATTTCAACCAATGTTGGACCGGTATATAGGTGAATGCATGGTATCAACGATCAAAAATATTGATATTCGGTGGGTCTGTCAAGGTGAGAGAATCTTTGTAAACATGAGTTATCATTTGAGTCAATACCATTCTAAATCATATTGATACTAGGGTGATATTATGTAGGTATGAAAGTTCTTGCATGGTATAGAGACTTGAATGGTATAAAAAACAAAAATACCATCAAATACCTACTAGTATCAAAAAGTGTGAAATCCTCATTATAGATACCCAAATGGTATCTATAAAAGACAATACCAATCTAATACTATTTTAAACCTAGATGAGGAGGTTAGTATGTGAGATTAGATTTGAAAAGATGAGAGTAGCTACACTAAAAAGTCCTATTACTATGGGCCACAGTAATTTTCTAGAGCCCACACTACCCATAATGAGTATTAGTGTGGGTCACATTATTTTTCAACCCACATCTAAGTTTCTAGTAGAAAATTATCGTGGGCCACAGTAATTGTTTTCCTAGAAAATTAATGTGGGTGATTATTTTATTTTGTGCTACTATTGTCCTATAATTAATATTCCATGTATTGGTTAAAAGTATTTATGAAGACTTAGGGGACAACCCGAGGTCTTGGACCCACATTAATTCCACCTTGACTAGAAAATTAGTGTGGTCCACGCTAATCATTTCCATCCTAATTTTCCACCCACACTAATAGGACTATTTAGTGTAGTCGGCACATACGAACCCTACCCCATTATACTTCATCCACATTTGGGTGGGGTTATCCTTATTCCCACTAGAATTTGGTGGGAGAGCAGCCGCCCACATGAGAAACTCACCCTTAAGGAACCTTGACTTTTGTATGAAAACATGAATGTGTCAAGTGAAACTTTGAAATTACCAATGTAAAATCCAATAGCAAACCCTAACCTCCTTAATATCACACCTGTGGCAACCAAAGTGCACATGATACTAAGGAGGTTTGCAATGTTAACACGAATGCTTGATAATATATAGTTAGTGTAGCATGTGACATTTTGGAATAACACAAAGTCAACATTTCAATACTGACAATAATGACAATGATGACAACGTGATGCGTGCTAGCATGTGTTTTGAATTCTTCACCGGATCACTTTAATGTCAAAACCCATCATATACACGCGAAGTTTCAAGATATAAGAAAGGAGTGGCATTATGGAGGTTCGGTGTATTTGGCCTATGAAGAACACCCTATAGTCTAAGGGCCACTTCACACACGAGCCAAGAGCCATGACCATGAAAGTGTGAGAGCCCAAAAGAAAGTGTCCAAAGGCCATCCCAAGACACCTCCAAAATCATCTAGTGTGGTCATGGACCCTCAAATGTATTGTGAAGCCACATGTGACCGTCCTCTGACTTCCAACTCAGACCATAGTGTACGGTTGGATCAGGCCCTTAACCAAATGGTATTTAAAAAAAAAATTATCCATGCAGTCCCTCACGCATGATAAAATAGAATAAATCAACGGTTGTGAACGTTTGGAGTGCTATGGTCTCCTAGTTTTGTGTTAGGCCTGCCTCCAAGAGATGGTCTTTGAAGATAGTCCAGGTGACCATGAAACATGATCCATTCGATGCCATGTAGGAATCCATGTAGACTTTACATCCATCTTGCATTCACATATACACTCCGTTGGTCCCTCAAGCGTAGTGTGAAGTAGCGAACTTGGACCGGCTCCGCCTTTTCCACCAATGAGAGTGCTTGAAGTGTAATGGTCATGGGCTCTCAGTCTCGTGTGTGGAGTGGCCCTAACTTAAGTTACACTGCAAAACATTAGCCGAGGTGGTCTGTGGATTTCTCTGACACTTTGGATAGAATTTGTGCTGCATGCGACACAATCGTTTCAGAAGGAGAAGAAATTTCAAAAAATTAAAATTATTCCTCTCAAATTGAATGATCGGCCTTGAGCGAATGACGAGCATTGATCGAGACCTCGACTTTTACGAATGATTTCCTAGCTTAAATTTTGTCAATGGTCCCGGTTTAAAGTTGCACCAAGACAAGACAATTGGCAGCCCGTGACAATGTCAAAGTTCCATCCACAAGGACCATGCCTAGCTTTTGAAAGTAAGATATATATTATGCTAAACTTGCAAGACTCTGATGATGATAAGACCTAAATTTTAGAATATACTTTTTCCCCTCAATCAGCATGAGAATCGGATCGCCGGCCCCAAGGGAGAGAGAATGAAGAAATCGTTGCCAATGCATGGAGAGAATCGACCGCCTAGTTAGTTAAAGATGAACCGGTTGAGTTTGTTTGTTTTTTTGTTTGTTTTTTGAGACAGAAGGCCGATAGGCCAACACCAAAGCACAGGATGCAGTTGACCACCTGGCAAGTTTTCCGTCAAGTAGAGAGGAGATTTCACAACCGGGATTCGAACCGCCAACCTCTTCCTTGAGATTTGGGTATCTCTCCACCATCATCCGGTAGTTTAAGGTCATCTCGGACCATAACCGGTTGAGTTTGAGAAACAATCGCTTGAAGTTCATGAAGATTACCCATGATTTTTAGAGGAATATGTGGAATATACCTCGAGCTAAAAAAAGGAAGCCCGAAAGTTCACATCATGTAACCGGTTGGACTTGGAAACATTAGGGTTTTGATTGATCATGCTCAAAAATTTCCGTGGACACTGGAATTAATACATACAAGCATACCTCTCATCCATCCAATAGTTAAAAAAAACAAAACCATGTTCCCTTTCTGATTTGTGGTTGGTTCATCTTGGTGACTTGGACTAGACTGATGCATGCCCCCTCCCCACCTGGCTTTAGCTAAGCCTAAAAGTTGGTTCTAAAAACATGGCCTTCACACCATCGGCATTATCTTGTCCCGAGCCTGGTTGGCAAATGACATGGCATGGTTTAGAAGTGGAGGTTTTAAACCTCGAGCACCGACCCTCCCAACGGTATCTAGACATGAGGCAAGAATGCAGGACCTTTAAAAGCGTCGCCTCCCACCCTTGCGATTGGTTGCTATGAGGGCACAAGGAGCTCCATTAACATAAACCGATGGTAAGATAGATGAGTAGTAAGGCATTTGGGGATGGGACAAAAACTACCCAAGAACATTCATTGCTTGGTAGATCAAACAATGAACATGTGTGAAAGCTACCTAACTAAAACCTACTTGAAAATCTCTAGAGCAAGTTCTTGTAAGTGCATTGGGATAGCCGGATGCCTCCGCTATAACCAAGGGAGCTTTACCCGGGTTTTAAGAAGAACTTTCGTTATTTGGTAAAGTCAGGTGGGGAGGGGGCATAAGTTGGGGTCTTTAGAGCTAATTCCGGTGTCAAATAAGATTAAATAATAGTAACATACTACTTCAAGGCTTTCATGTTGGATGAATGAGAGGCTCTCTCTCTCTCTCTCTCGGCCCCGAATTGGCATGCATGCAAATGTGTTTTGAGGTGGGCGGGTCTTACTTATTTGGTTATTTTATGTTGTTTGCTCAATGTATGATGAACGGGCTCAAGTTCATGTTGGTGCAAGAACTTCGATCCAAGTTTTCTTTCTTTCTTTCTTTCTTTTTGTATGTGTTGTATGCTACCTTATGTCGCTCGCATTCACAAGGTTGAACATTATGTGTGTGTTTGCAAATGTATATGAAGAAGCCAAGATCAATTCCAAAAAGTTTTGAGGTCAGTCTTGCATTGTTATAAATTTTGGTACAAAATTGAACACATTCATTTGCAAGGAGTAACTAAAGAATGATCACCAAGGGGAACTTAATCTTGCATTATTATGATTACCAAAGTCCATTGACTATTGAGCCACAAGAAAGTCACATAAGACCCCCTCCAATTACTCCAACCTCTTTTAAACACATGTCTTTATAGCGTCCGTTTCTTAGTACATTTTCACCTAACCATCCACCACTCAAATACAAATATCCAATTAAGATAAGTACTCGAATTAAGTGCACTTACTCATTCTCCAAGAGCAAGTTTTTAATTTGTTTTCTTTCTATTCTCTCTCTGCATGATAAGAGGGAGATAGAAGAGACTAGACATGTGTCTTGAACACATGTTCAAGAGAGATTCAACTGTACTTTCAATTTTATTAACTACTCTACACTCAATAGTCAACACACTTTGGGGGAGAGGGGACGGTGCGACTATCCAACCATGTAAGGAATCAACACACGTGTACTTCGGATAAGCATAACCAAATTAGGAGATTTCCAAATTTTGTTGATGTTTTAACGTATATCTACTAATAGAACACAAAATCTAAGGACATAAACCCTAATCAATAGAAGACGGAAAACAACAAAAAGTGACCACATAAAACTTGCATACCGTAAGAGTAAGTACTAAACGTAGATGGAAGAATTCCCTCTTGTAAAGCCAGGAGTGGCTTGAGGATTGGCTCAAACAAGTTTACGGGACCCCATGTGAAATGGTGAGTCCCATCTTTCATGATCTTAATGGTTGAAATTGCATGAATTGACCTCAAGTGACTTGGGTTTTAGGACTTGGGACCATATGTGAACCGCCCCCCAGTATTGAGCAAGACTCAATTGGTTACACTAAATACAATTTATTTATTTAGTGTAGTGAGATTGTACCAGCCCATGTATCGTATTGTAAGGTAGGAAACCGAAACATGTAATTGACCACTATTGGTGCACTAGACTAGGGGTGGAATGATTCTTGTGTGGGACCCAAAATGGCTGATTGTAAAAGTGACAGCCCAGAAAGCATGTGATGATGCAATGATTTGCCGGATAGGTGTTTGTTTCACACCACTTGCGCATCACTTTTGGGTGCCATTGATTAATTCACCAGTTTGTGTGTGCATTCGTATGCAAAGTAAGATATTCTAGACGCTCATATTAAGAAGACTCCAATGTACAAGCATGAGGTTTGACTCAGTTGCCTCTTTGGGGAAAAACGCAGCTAATTACTAACAAAGAATGAAATTACGAAACAACTTGCATTCCTCATCATTTCCTCTACTCCATCTCTGAGGAAATATCACACAAATTTCATGCCGAATCAGCTTTAGTTTCACCGTTTCCGTATATCTACCCTTAAAGTGAACTTATTTCATGAAAGCCTGGTGCCAGAGAATGATGAGGAAGAGCCTTCACGGAACAAAAATGAAATGAAATGTCATTGTGAGGTAGTTGCCTTGTCAGCAGCCAGCAGGGCAAGCTTATCCTCTCTCTCTCTCTCTCTCTCTCTCCTAAAGGCGGCTTTAACTTACATGAGGAGTCAAGGCAGGGCTGATTTTTCACAAAGTTTTTGCCCGTCCATGTCCAAAAACCTTGAATTGAAAGGCAAAAAAAAATTGCAACCCGTCCCACAAGAGGTATAAATAAGTCTCTTACAATGTTGGTAAATTTTTTTAAAAAAAAAAACAAAAGACAAAAAAATTGAAAGATGTCAACATGTGATTGGTTGCACTTGGAAACAATAGGATCTTGACAAAGCATGCCTTCAATGTTCATCAGTTATATGTCTTTTGCTGTCGATTCTCATCTTTCTAGTACACCCCATTCTAGATTTTGTGGTTGATGAATTAATGTATGCAGGTGAATCAAGCACTTCAAAATTGATATTTTGATTGGGTATTAGTGGTTTGATTGCATTATGCTTATATTCACATGTCGTATATGACATATTGTAACTGATATTTGTACCATTTATTTTTTTGGGAAAAAATTACCAAATAAATTGTTATTTTTAAAACCCGTCCAAAGTGAATTTTACACGTCCAAAAACCGGTTCATTTTCTAAGAACCCGTCCATTGGAAATGTTTTTTTTTATGAGCATGTCCCTGGATATGTTAGGGACCTTGTGAAAAATCACCACTGAGTCAAGGCCTTCAAAATATGAAGCCGATTCACACGAAATATCGACTCGGGCCAAGAAGGGGGAGGAATTTCTGACACAACGCAAGGAAACAAATCGGCTGTCCATTTTGGTCCGTTCCAGTTCTCTTCTTTCGGATTGTGTCATGGTTTATTGTTTTTAGTAGATAAGTATATAATTTTCAGCTCATTAGAATGTGAATTTGACAGAATGGCCTCACCTCGATCACGTAACATGTCTTGGGGTTGATTTAGTGGGTTGGACGTTCAAGGATTTGCACATGTCAGAGTCCCTTGATTTCGCCTTGAGTCCTCACCTAAAGCGGGCATAAGGGGTTGTTTACAGCATGGACCGTGAAGTTGTCCCAAGGCCCTGTAAAATTTGTGATTGGTTGTTGAACTCGTCTCGGGACCACTTTAGTTTCCACTAAGGAAAAAAAAATATATCAGTGTGACCATGGAGTTTGTGGTCCCCAAAAGACATATTTTAAGGCCTACATTATCCATTGACATGGTCCAACATGTTTTGCGGTGAGGGAGGCAAAAGAGGTGGTATGGTAGGAAAAAACAAGGGCCCATGGCTAAAAATGATGTTTTAATAAAATTTTAATGAGATCTTTTTTGAGGAAGAGAAGATGAATATAAGAGAAGACAAGAGAACGGTCAAACTTGAATTTTTTTTCAAAACTGCCCTTTTTGGGTATGTATTAAAAAAATTGGCACATTTACTTTTAGTGCATGGTCATTCCTCTTGGTTCACATTCAGTTTACACCTAGTGAAGGGCCCAAAGGCTTCGTAAATTGATTTTTTAAGAATCGGATCATGGATGTTGGACCATCAAATCGGACCATGAAAGAAGGCCATCTTCCATGGTTTGATTTCATGGTCCATGGTGTAAACTGGCCCTTAGTAGGGCTCGCATTGCATTCCGTGTGTCATCCACTCAACCCACCTTAAGTTTTAATATTACCAATGCTTCCGTGTTCAAAAGTTAATCAATCACCTCTTCCAATCATTTCACACTTCCGAGTGACCAAGTATGGCAGAAGAAGAACTCCGGTCTCAGACAAAGAGGCCGAAGTGAATAAAATGTTTGTTCGTAAAACATCCTTGGCCACACCCTATGGCAATGGCATTAGATGTAAAACTACTTCACCCCTTGTAGGGAGTAGACACTACATTAGTGACTAATAGTCTTTACCAGTAGCCGGTAACATGTGCTTTCAATAGCGGTAGTTATCGTGGCACTACTACCGGGGGGGGAGGGGATATCGGGTTTGTGAGTATTTTAGTTATGCTAGGTTGTGTAGGTTTGTGATAGGTTGTCTATTTTCTAGCTGCCTTTTATGAATTAATATTGAGTGTGCATATTGTATGGCAATTATGTTGATTTGTTTAAATGTACTTTTTATTTTCGTGGTAGGGAGTTTAAATTTTGTTTCTAGTTCTTTCATTGATGGGATGTGAGTTGTGGCTCTTGCACCTGCGGCAAATACCATAAGTGGTGCTACATTCCATCCTCTCGCTATGACATTGTTGATGAGCAGTTGATATTTTGTGGTTTCTCTCTCTCGAGTTTCTGCAATAAATTTGTCGTTACAATATGTAAATTCTGTAAATTGTATGTTGATTTCTGGTGTAGGGGATTCTGGTGGCGGATCATCGTATGGGTGACCTATGATGCATAATATGTCAGGTTTAAACCTAGCGTTATAATGGTACCTTTGGGCACCGCACATGCACGGCAATAGCCATGTTGGTACTGTGTTTTCTTGGGGGAATCCATTATATGTCCATGCGTTCATAAGTGTGTAACGTCTTGATATTTCCCATACCGCTTTGTTATGCCTCCTTGTTATTAGCGCATGGATGTGTTGTTGTTTGCATTTAAGGAGTACATGTAACCGTGTATATGCATTTGATGAGTTACAGATAGGGCATGTTACCTTTGCCCGGTGGGTACTGGCCCATTGTCAAGACGAACAGACACTCTATTCACGCCGGCCTTGAAAGAGGACCGGAGTTTCTATCTATCTATCTAGGGCATGTATTTGGTGGGTATGCTTCTCTACCAAAGAAGAGTTGTTTCCGAGCATGTCCCATATATTGTCCAGTTCATAATTTTATTAGGCACGTTTGTTGTTTATCTGTAATGGTAGGGTTTTTCCAAAAGTCATTTGATAATACTTTGTCGATATCTTTGTTGTCGAGCCATTTATGTAATTGATGTGTTTGATTTGCTACAATTTCTAGGTTATGCCTTTTATCATATTTAAGGACATATATTCCAAGGTGCCGAATGGAGCCTTTGTCTGGTGTTTCTTGCATTGAGTGCCACCAATCTTTTTGGAGGTAGTATGGTGTAGGGTGTGCATGTTCATATGTTGCTACAACATCTCTATGATCTAGTCGCAACCCAATTTGGCTAGTGTGTCTGCTCGTTCATTTCCATGTTCGTGTGGGCTTTGACTTTATGAAAATGTGGTGGTTTGTGTGCAGGATTATAGCAATTTAATTGTAGATTCGAGTACTTTCTTATTTGGGTGGTTGTTATGTAGGGTTGGGTGTTTGATTTGTGTATTTAATAGGTATAGGACATTGAGGCAGTTTGTGAAGATATGTGTTGGTTCATCACGATTTGTGATAGTGAGGAGACGGAGGGTGTGGTGTATAGCCAGCATTTATGCTCGTAGTATGTTTTGGAGCCCTAGTAGCCTTTCTGCAATCTTGAGATTTTTAAAAGGGTCGTATATGCCATATCTTGCCTTTTCTCGTTTCCAGTGTTCGTGAGTTGTTTCTTTAGGTGATATGAACGACCCATCTATGTAATAACAAAATTGCGGTTGGTATTTGAGGGGTAGACATTTGTCTAGATTGGTGATTAGTGGGATACTAGTGGTTTGGGTGATAGGTGGATGGGGAGGGTATGTAAGTTGAGACCATTTCGTACTACAGTTTACTGGGGTGTTTATTGGTGTAGGTGGTGCAATTTTGGAAAACATTGCAGTTATTTCTAGGTTGTTCCCAGTGACGTCCATTTGGTGGGTATATTCCCTTGATCCAATGGGTGTGGTCTTGTGGTGTATGCATAGTATACGAATAGAATGGCTTTTTGTTCTTGGTTCAATTCTTAATTCCAGTGGTATTGTTGGCTTGTCGTATATAATGGTATCAGCCTTGAAGTGTGTGATGATGTGTGAATCCAGGAAGGGGCCATCGTGGGGGTTAAAGTTGTGGTACCGGTTTGGGTCTATTGTTACGAGTATTGTAGTTGTGTCTGAGTTATTTTTGGCTACAAGTCTAGCCCAGTGGAGGGTTTGTTGGGCTTCGTTTTTTGTATGTGGGTGGGCATATCCGTTTCCTTTCCATTTGTGTTGGAATGCTATTCCTATTGATCCAAATACTCTATCCCAAGGAAATGGGGAGGAAAATTGTCGGAGTGTGGTAGGGCATGATATTGGAGACGAAAAGTATGGCAAGGGAAGGTGAGCATTACAATTAGTTTTGCAAGTGACTAACCGAGTGAATGTGTATACTCACTACTTATATTATTTGAGTAAAATTTGATACCCTTAGTAAAAAAAATTATAGCAAAGCGTAACTCCAAGTGGTAACCCACACTAATTAGACAAAACAATGTAATTTGTGGCAAGAAGGACTTAGGGTGAGTTTCCATGTAGGTTGCTCGCCCATCAGATTCTAGTGTCAGTCACGAAAGGATTAAGACCAGTTGAAGACTTGAGAGAACCAATGTTGGTCTAGAATTCCAACCTTAGTAACCGGGAGGAAGAGGTTAGTACGTGGTTCCGGATTTGAGAAGATGGGAGTAGCTACTTGGCACATATGAACCCTAGCCCACTAGATTCCCTCTACATTTGGATGGGTTTGTCCTTATTCATAATAGAGTTAACCGAAAAGTGGTGGATCGGGAGGAACACAACAATACTCAATGTGCAGCTCTCGTTCTATGGGCCCTTATAATCTAACAATCGGATGCTCGAAAAATTGCATTTGGGGACTCAAATTCAGACTTTGCCCCCAACATCCAATTGTTATATTATAAGGGCCCACGTTGTTGAGTAATGCTATGAAATGAGCTCCCCAACCCCCCATTAGATGCACCAACAAGGAAGACTTGGGTTCTCTACCACCAAATTGAAAAAGATATATTGGGTGGCAAAGCAATATGTTGTCTATTCACAGCAAGAAAGACTTAGGGCCAATTCACACGGGGTCCCAAGTCCTAAGTCCCAAGTCATATCGAGGTCAATCCGTACAATCTCAACCATTGAGATCATGAAAGTTTGGACTTGCCACTTCACACAGGGCATCAAGTCCTAGGTCCCAAGTATGACATGAATGTCTACATAACAACACATTTTGAAGGTGAAGCTCAGGACTGGTAATGAAAGTTGAGTCGAGCAAAAAAACGAGACCCAACTCTCAACACAAGTCCCGTGAATTTTTTTTCGTAAATCAAGATCCGATTTGATGAATGGATTTTTTGAGTCTCAAAAGTCGGGGACTTAGCCTCTATGTTGGGACTTGCAAACATGAGTGGGACTTGGGCCCCCATGTGAACCGGCCCTTAGCATCCCATATCGGCTCTTTTCTTTACAAATCCAAGCCTATTCTTGCTCCTCGTTGGCCTTAAGTTAGCCATTGTCAGAGCTATCTCCTAGCTAGATTGACTCAAAATAATGGACGCGATTCCCTTGCCTTATTATTGCGCTTGAACCACACCAACTCTCGCTACCACTAAGGGCCACTTCACACACAAGGCTGAAGGCCCCTGACCATGGCAATGTTAGAGCCCTCATTGGCCGAAAAGGTGGAGACCGTCCAAGTTCACTTCACACTAGGAGGTGAAGGTCTAAAGGCCCAAAGAAAAGTTCGTGGATGAAAAGTCTACATGGAGTCCTACATGGCAGGTTGTGGATAAGGGTGCATGGTCTACCGGAATTTGCGTCAGGCCCACCTTCAAGAGGTGGGCATGATGAAAACTTCGGGAGACCGTGACCTTTTTTTAATATTTTTCCAGCAAGGCAAATTCCATAATAGATTCCGAGTTAGATTCTATGACACACTAACACCACCAAGTAATTCGCTTAAATTGATAAAGTTTGAGACATATTATATTAAAACCAAACCCTCCCCTCTTTTCCCCCCAACAAAATATGTAATGGCCCCGCAACATGGTCCATTCTCACTTCACACTATGCTTGAGGGCCCGTGACTACATAGAACGGCTTTCCCAACACCCATGGTACGGCCTTTGGATGAGAATCAAAGGTCCTCACCATTATAAGGTCACGGCTCTTGGCTCATGTGTGAAGTGGCCCTAATCTTAAGTTAGTGATTCGCTTGAGTCCACTTCCTCCCCAACTCTAATCGATCGAGACTTTGTAGTCATTCATTGTCCGCATGATTTTTGGACCTCGTGTGAACATTATCCAAGCGAGCATTTTACTTATTTCTCGAATGATCATATAGGTCTTCTTTATTGTGTTGACTATTGAGCCTAGAATAGTCGTAAACTTTGAGCATGTAGTCCAAACCCATTTAAATGCGTTTCTTTCTTTCTTTTTATGTGCATTCTTAGATCCACAGCCAACCGTGCACTACCTCAAATACATGTCTTTGATTAAGACAAGTGACTAAAATATGCATGCTATCCTTAGTATCATTTTTGGATCCTATGGAAATTTGATTCATTAGCTCTACATTGTTCATGGTATTTAGCGCGCATGTATGTTGTTGGCAAAGCGCTCACCATGGCACTATTTGTCAATGTAAGTAACTTTGGGAGATGAACAGTTTGTTAAATTGTGGCAATTTAGTGTAATGAGCAATGAAGTATTCTAGGCCACATGGCTCAAGTGCAAACTCGTGACTGCAACAATACAAAGGGGAAGTCCTCTTGAAGAAAAGTAGTTTAACTAACAGTTGCAATGACTAAGGTCAGCATCCTAATTTGGTTGCTTGTCTTGACTGAGCACCTATATTTGAGTGATTTGGTATATGGTTTCATGTGGATCTAAGAACAACCACATGTGTTTAGAAGAGATTGGCCTACTCGTTCAAAATTTGTTGTCAGTTACTATAGGGTTCAAAATAACATAGTTGGGGGAGGGGGGGGGGGACCTAAATGAACATTTAAGAAGAAAGACAATCATCACTTTGACAATGTACATGACATTCATAGTACTCTACAAATTATGAGGATAATATAATATGCAAGTAATTTACAAATTTTACCCACAATCAAATATAAAACCCTACATTTTATCGCACGTACTTCCTACGTTTTTTTGCGAGTGCCTCCCCAAAGTGTGTAATGCATAATTACAAACAATGTGCTATGCACACAAAGCTCAACCCAACATGTCAATTTGACAATTGGTTTAAGTATATTTTATACTTTGTTGTATGGAAAAAAAAGGATTGAGAAACAAAACATCAACCTCCACATAAGCACATTAAAATTTCCAAGATGGTGTTATCCATATGATGATAATCGTAGCTTACAATTTATCAAGTTACGCATAGTTTAGATAGTGCAAATAATCACGGTGGATGAATGTAATACTCAAGAGTATACCCTCCAAATACATTCATCCACACGTCTGTTCAAAAACGAAGCTATTGGCCCACCAATGCCAATAAACTCCGAGGAGATAGGCTTGACATGTGGAAAGCACTTGAGCTTGAAGTAGGCGAAGGCATGGAATACGAATAAGAATAAGTTTGATACCGAAAGCATCCCTCACCCTCCAAGCACGGGGTAAAGTATGCGAACGATTTATTTTTTTCACCATAAAGCAATTTGAATGCGGTTATTATTCTTAAAGCGTTTAATTGATTCGATACGCTTTCAATTAGGAGCACAAGGAGCGGAAATTTTGATGAAGGGCCGGGTTCATTAACAAAAGGTGGGTTCACATTAGGGCCCGGTCCAACTTCGACCTTTAAGCCTTAATATTTCCTCAAGGTTTAATTTGTTTTCAAGGTCAATTTTAGAGTGAGATTTACAAGTTTGTTTTTATGAAACGTTCATGAGGCAAACTTGTTGACACAAAGTCAAAGATCATATATGTATGTATGGTTGGATTTTATGTATAAGGTTGTGAGTTTCGTGTACTCATTTTCAAAGCAAAAAATTTACATGGTCCGATATAATGGATATGAGATTCATTTTTTGTAATGGGGATTTTCTTATAGATGTGTCCATCCTATGAAGACTTATGACATCTTTTAAAATTCATAAGAGAACATGATCATTTGGATAGAGCGTGAACACAATTTATTTCAAATTTATCATTTAGTCCATCAAAGAAGATATTTGGTTTCTAACTTTTTGCTCTACATGCATAATTTTCTTGATGATATACATAGCAATTTGAAAACAAAATTGATACAACAAGCATTTGTGTGAATTTTTTAAGTCCAATTTTGGAAATTGCTATGTAGATAATTGGAAGATAATCTCAAATTTGTACTAGATTTTATTTTTTTGCATGAACATAGGATTTTTTTTTTCAACAACTCTTCTTTAGAAAGAAACACCATATGAGGATTGAAAGTCAATTTATTTCATGAATATAATGATTATGTTGAGAAAATCATTCACCGGTTATGAGCTCAATTGTTCAATAGTTCTCTATTGGCTATGAGCTCAATAGAGAACTATGAACATTATGGTGACCCACATCCACCTTGCAAAACATCATTATGAAGTAAACCTTAAACACTTTCCACCCCCCCCCCCATATAAATATATAAATAAATATATGTATTATTATATTATGGTATATCGTTATATACTACAATGTAATATAATATATAAGTATAATTTTCAGACAAAACCTCCAACCGGTGCTTGGAATGGGGTCGGAGGAATGATGCAGCAACCACAATGTGGTCTTGAATATATTAAGAGTCAAGTACTCAAGACTTGGCCCAAGCTTGGAGATTGGTTTATGAAACTAGGAGGAGCAATTTGTTGAGCCCAAGCTCTTGACTATTACAAGATCACTCAATTTTGGAGTATCTTTGATATTGGACTACAAGGTAGGAGCACCTCAAAATGAGAAATTAAGGTATTTGGCATACATGTGGCAGCGGTGTGAACCCTAAGGAACAAAGAATAAAAATAAAAATATTGAAAATCTCACATAGAAAAGGTACCACAATGACATAAAATACCATATGACCCTAATTACAGTATTTAGTGTAGTGATGTTACATTAAACAAGATTAAAAATGTGTAGTTCATTTGAAAGAGTTACTATGAAACTTTAACTTTCAATGATCACACCTAAATCACATGATGTTGAAATTTCATGAACTCATCAAATGCACCATCCCCCTTGTGATTTTGCTTATTCCTCGAAGATTTCTCCATGAACTTTCTTGAGCACATTAAGAGTCTCAAGTGCTCAAAGTGTTCGTCCTAGGTGCTCTTACACCAAGCGCTTAGATTACCAAACAAAGTTTTCTTCCCTTTTTTACCAAAGTATGGGTTCGAATGCGGGTTCCAAACCTTTGAACCTCTATTAGAGTAGAGGCACCTATTACCGATCACTTGAGAGATTCCACACCAAATTTGGAGAAATAGAAGGTGGTGCAGATTTTTCCCATGTAGGAAGATAGAAATCAGGAGGATTGTACATTGTTTGGTGATATCATTCCTTAAATTGAAATTAATGTGACCTCAACAAAAAGTGAAATTTAAAGAAGAAGAAGAAGAAGAAGAAGACACTTATGACAAAACACACAATTTTTTTAAAACCACATGGATGAGCTTCATGTTGTTGTCAACTGCCATGGTGGTTGTCAAGACTCTAAGCAGGCTACACCATTTATGGCATTTAGTGTCACATACTATTTGGAATTACGCAATGCTATAATCATTTACTGTAGATCTCATTTTTGGCCAACAAAGGTGAAATTGGTTATTTGGACATTATAGAACACCAACATCTTTACTTGGTCAAAAAGTACATAAGTCGGTCAAAGTTATAGCACTATGTAACTCCCAAGAGTAAGTGAGGGTAAATACCATCCACTATATTAGTTTCAATTACTCTTATTCACCATGGAGATCATGATGACGGCTTAACCCTCATGTGTCTATGAGACCCAATTTGAGTCTCGACACGTATGCACAAAGAATATGTATTTGAGCTCCATGTTTCCATATGAAGCACGTTGTGTAGAAATCAACTATATTTAAACTAACCCCATTGATCAAACATGCTTCTAAAATTGATTTGATACATACAAGCAAAAGGAAGAATTGGGTTCAAACACATGATTTAGGTGTCCATGAGAGCAACTTCATACTCTCTCTTTTTAATCATCAATGTCAAATATGAGGATATTTTCACTCTCTTCCTTTGTGATTGGATATATTGAGTACAAGTTCAAGCTTAGAAATCAAGATAATGCAATACGAAGACTTGACACGAGAACGTGTAGAAATAGTGTGGAGAACCCGTACTATGTACCTCTCAAAGGTTTAGGGTTTAAGCTTATCTTTACTCCCAACCTTAACAAAAATTTGGAGGCTAAAAATAAACACCCAAAAAATAAACATTGCAATGTCGTATAAACAATTGGTGAGAATTGCAAGATTTCTTTTTATTAATGCAATACTACAACCTTGTATCAAGGGAATTCTTGAGCAGAGTAGGGCCAATGGGTTCAAATTCACATCGGATTACCCGATGTTGGTTTTTCTTTTTCTTTTTATGCAATACTACAAAATCGAGTTGTTGCAAAACATTAATGCATTTTTCTATAGAACAATTACATCATACACCACTTACTGATTATCCCATTTAGTGTTTCTGGTACCAATTTACGAAACACACACTATTTTGTCAAATCTTAAAATTAGTGAGGGTTTATTTATTTTTACATAGTGATACTAAACACATGAACGCATACTCATTTACCACACACTTCAAGAAAACTCAGTGCGTGCTCTAAGGTGTTTGTAGAGTGTATAATTTGTCTAGGTGAGCTCGAAGAGGATTCTTCTTCTTCTTCTTTCCAGTCAGCACCATTCGCTCTCGAAACACCTCCTACACTAAGAAATTGAAGAGAACTTTGCATCGAGAGTTCCCAGTTACTTTGGCACTTTGAATTGTTGAAACCCTAGATGTTTTGGTGACAATAATTTCATAACAGATAAAATTTAACATCACCTTCGCTAATTCCCCCCCACACACTATTAATTAGCCCACCCCCTCACTAAACGGGATAAGCAAGTGTAGTAGACACAATCTCGACCCATTATTTTTTTTACATTATACAACACCCTTGTGAAACCATGACAAAGGACAAAGCTCGGTAAGGTGTGTGTGTAACTTCTTACCACGTATAGATGGATGAAAAAGGGCCGACTCCGTCACGATGAGGCCTGGCCTTGTGGGCATGTATGTGGACGGGAAACACGACCGGATTCATTCTTCCTACTGCACCCAACGTCCTTTGAGGACCTTTTTCACAACCCCCACGGGCCACCATCATTCATTTTGCGGGCACCCAATAAAAAAAAAATTAAAAAAGAAAACATTCTTTTGACTCATGTGGATATATACATACCAATACCGACATGATGACTAACGGAAAGTTCTTAACTACCCGTGTGAATCATTGGCACTCTAAAATAAAATTGACAACCTTCATGTCATATATCCACGCACCAACACATTGCATCTTGCATGGGCAAAAGCGAGTGTTGCACACAAAACATCCAAATTAGAACATCATGTAATCTCCATATGTTTGTGGTTAATTCATCTTGATTAGATTCACATCATATGTATATAAATTCAGCGTCAAAAAGTATTTGGAAAATAACAGATGTGTTATCATTTTTCCATTCTAAGATTCTAAATCTAAATCGAAGCAAAATTAGGTAGATTTTCAAACTATGGAACACACAAAATTCAATTGGTACAAAATAAGGTTTTAGGATTTATTTCAATATTGTGCAACTTCGACTAGTAAGTGATATATAAAACGTTGGAATTCAAGTTTATATAAGATGTACATGACTTAGCATGACATTAGGATTGATGTGCCATGTTGATCAGAGCGGTTTCCATGACTTGTCATTTAGCAACACGTGTTCTACATTGCCCACCTTCTATGGTTGCCACCCAATAATTACAAGATGAATGATGATGGATAGTGTCGATGGATTTGGGTCAATGATGAATTGCGTGGGCTGCACCAAGTTCAAATGAACAATTTTCCTGTGATATCAACAATTTTACATTGCTCAGCTCCACCAACACCTTACCCTAGGCATGAGAATAATACCCCCTAGACCCGGAATAAATAAGGTGTAATTCTCCAAAAAACGTTGACCCAAATCTTAAGGAGCCATGGGAAGGTTCGGGGAGGGCCTCCATGAAATGTGGCATCTCTTTTAGATAGGAAATGTGAGGAAGAATGGGACTTATTAGAAGTTATTTATGAGCTATAAATAGTTTCCATCATGTTTCACTAAATTGATGAATCATCAAAGGCCCAATTGTATACAATTTATACCACGTGACCCTTAAATGGCATAACATTACACATATCCTTGGCCACGTTTCACGGGACCATTTATCACACGAGCATAATTCTCCTTCAACCTTTGGGATGCCTTGTTTATGGGGAGCACTCGCTGTGAACTCTTAACTCTTCGAGAAACACATGTAGTTTATCAAAGTTTTTTTTAACCGCAACCCTTTTTTCTCTCTCTTCATAATAGACCATGATGTAGTTGTCGATAAGTAATGTGGTGAACACATATCGACTACTTAAACTAGCCCTGGGCTAGATCTCGTCTTCATTTGGTTGGGCCCTGCCCCTCCCATGCCTCCTTCACTGCCCAGTCTTCCTACCCGCACCTGCGTGGGAACTCTTTCTCATTGGAAACCAATGTGATAATATCCGTTTCAAAATGAATTGATGGAGTTCCCTCACATGCCAAAGGAGCTTAATGGCTTAAGTGACCGGGTATTGTCACATTGGTTCCCAATGAGGAGGAGTTCCCACGCAGGTGCAGGCTGGAAGACCGGGCAGTGCAGGAGGCGTGGAAGGGACGGGGCCCAGCCGAATGAAGATGTGATCCTCTTAAAATCCCGATTCTTTGTCCTTATGTGGTCCACCGAATTAGTATACATTGAGGTGTGCCCGTTATCCAACGTCCTCTTTATTTGTAGCAAATCACATTCTTCGAGGCCGGGAATGAAAGCCCCCGAACCGAGGCTTGGACGACATTCAAGAGTTGGGAATTGAACATTCTATTCCCCATGAATTAAGAAAGAGAAATAGAGCGAGAAGACGATCGAGATCATCCCAATGGCCACATTCAATAGGGAAAGATTTTTCTTGCATGTCCTCCTAGGGAGAGGAAAAAAGGGAAAAAGAGAAAAAGGAAAAAAAAAAAACACAAATAAAACCGGTCTCCCTAGAAGGACAAGTGCACCTCCCCATGCCGTCAAACAAGGAAGCGCGCCTTCCGGCCGGGGCACATGGAGTATGAGGATGGAATTTGGGAAACACATCCTCATGACTCGAGAAACGAGGCTATTGTTTTTGGGAATTAATTTGAAAATCTAACATATAACATCATTCAGATCCATAACATTGTTCTATGGGACTGATAGTATTTTGCAGAATATTCTTCACATTCAGACTAAATGTGAGAAATATTTCACAAAAGATTGTTATGGATTTGAATAATGTTATGCAATTGTCTATATAAACGTGTAGAAAAAATATTTGTGAGTACGAAATGGTACTCGACATTCTAAGTACATTTAAGAAAATAATTTGGAAATCAAATAGAATTACTTTACAATTTACATCATTGGTGCACGTGGTTCATTATTCATGAACATATCAACTAGTTCCAAATAATATTTTGAAATAATGATTATTAGAAAAAAGTTTAACCTCTCTACGTTCCCAAACTTTTGTATATTTTAAATGTGACGCCTATCATCTTGCTCTTGAGAAACTAGGTTATTGCACAAAATCAAAGCCCACCCATTGCAAGGTGGGCAGTTAAACCCCACCCTACACCAAGGGGATTCTTGAGCAGGATAGAGCCAACGAGCTCAAATTCACATCAGATTGCCCGATGTTGGTTTTCATTTCTTTTCTTTTACACAAAATCTAGCCCATCAGACGACGAGTCGAAAGGAAATTATCGCATACGGATGAATGTAGCTCTCGTCCATCCGACGTGATTAATACGAGTAAATTTATGCATTATGGAAATTACTTTTCTAAGTGGAATATGAATTTGAAGATTAGATTCAAATGCCTTGATTTAATCCGGTGCAAGTGATTTGAAATGCACTAAACCCACAAACCTATAATAATAAGGGGGTCAAGTTTCTACTTTGGATGGATGAAAAGGTGTGCTGCTAATTCAAGTATGGTAAAAGAAATTGTACAAGTAAAAGTAAAAGTAAATATGGAATAGTAACTGCAGTTATTGCTAAAATGCCAACTACCTGCGATTCAACTCTGGTTAGCCACGTCAGCGACGGCGGGTTAAAGCAAAGATGTCTAGAAAGGGTCCAGGTACAGTGAACCCAGGCTCGCCGTGGGGCAGGTCGGGCAGCCCGTGGAGAAAAGACGGGTCTTCGGTCTTCCTGCCCGCCTTCCTTCCTTCCTATCCTGCAGCACCAGCAGCGCCTTCATATCCTGTGACTTGGAATTTGGAAACGACAGTTACCCCGCTAAGGGCATATTCGGGCGATGGCGTATATAGCCGATTTCTATGACAGGAAACATGTAGTGGAGTGTTTAAAGCTTTGTAGTTGTTCTCTTCTTGCTTGGACCTGAGGCTGCCGGTAATTTGCAAGAAGATTGCCATTCATTTGATCTGCAGCAGGTTCGGATTCTGAACTTGCGAGGTATGGGTATTGCTGTTTCTCTCTTTGCCGATCGATCTCGGGGAGTCGGGGGTTACTGTAGCAGCAGGTGGAGTGGTTTGTGGATTGGTAGTTTTGCATTCTTTTTGTCTTTATTTGTTTGAGAGATCTACCTCCTGAGAGCTATTCCGTTGTCAGGTTTTGGGTACAGTAGGTAGTGTTTTGGTAGCAGAGAGTTTGTTGTTGCTTGCATTGCATCGCATTACATCATATGCCGATCCTGACAGCAGAAGACTTCTGTGGAGCTGCATTTCTTTTTTGTTCGGTGGAATCCTCTTTTCCCGCCTGTTGTTGGTGTATGATATGAATGTTTGCAGTGTGCTCCGTTTCGGAATTATATGTAAAAGTAGACAAACTTCAAGATGAAGCAGCATCGAAGCCATCTCTTTCTCTTCTGTTTGCAGCGTGTTGTAGAGCGAACGTTTATTTCCTTTCATCCAGTTCTCTCTCTCTCCGTGCCTGCTAGTTGCCCTTCGGCAGGGCGAGAAACGCGGAGGGAGGCCGCACCGTTGGGAGTGCTGATGTTCGTTTTTGCAAATCTTCACAAATGAAATGAAATTGGCTCAAAGTCCGGGAAACCCAAAGCCAACTAGACATCCTCGATGTAGAAACGACACTCTATGTTCCTTTCGAAATTCACGATGTTTAGTAAAATGCGGTGTAATGAATTGATTTCTCTCGCTGACCAAATGTCGGGACTGTACTCCAACGTGCAGGGATTTAAACAGCCTTGGCTGATCATCATTTGCCCAGTTCCTGGCGAGCAAGGAAGCTGGAGTGCTGAATTGGAGCTGAATTGGTGCTGAATATCTTGCGCATACATACATACTCCGGCCGATCTTTCCACCATGTGTACGTATCCAGAGGAAGAAGAAAGGGGCACAGAAACGGCGGGGATTGATACCAGAATAGAGCCTGGCAAGGTTCTGAAGTATGGCATCATCGGCGTAGGCATGATGGGACGCGAGCACTTGTATAACTTGGCTGCTCTCCCTGGTGCCATGGTTGTCGCAGTGGCCGATCCTCATCCTGGCTCTCGTGAAGCCGCCCTGGCTGCCACTGCTGGACTGCAGTCTTCCGTCCCCTCTCCTCCTCTCCAGGTACACACTCACGCGCAATCTGAGAATTTCTTTGCCACGAAATCAGAATCATTGGCTTGCTAATAAATCCTTGTCATTAAGGACGTGTGCTCTTTTTACTACAACACTGTAATACTATGAAGCTCACATCCTCGACCAGTGTTCAAATTTTGTTTTTGCTGCTGAAGACTGTCAATCGGCATCATCCTGCCTCACGTCTGAGAAATTCTGTGCCGCTATGGCACGAAATGAAAATTACTGGCAGCCTTGTACAGCAATTTTTCTTTTCCTACTACTACATAATCTAAGACTGCGAAGCTCACATCCTTAACCAGTGTTCAAAGTATTTTTCTGCTGCCGCCATGGCACAAAAATCAGAATCATTGGCGTGCTACTGAATCCTTGCTGTTAAGTATTTTTGCTCTTCTTACTACAACACCGTAGAACTATGCAGCGCACATCCTTCACCAGTGTTCAAAGTTAATTTTCTGCTGCCGAAGACTCTGCATTATCATCGTCCTTTTCTGCCATCCTAATTTTTGTATCTTTGAAGCATAGAATAAGATCAGAGTCTTTTTTCCTAAATTCTGATTTATCATTTTTTTTTGGCGGGGTTAATCTTTCTTGGAACAAGATTTCCCAGACTCGTCATGTCTGAGTATTTCTTTGTCGCCATGGCACGAAATCAGAAGAATCAATAGCGTGATCCTAAATCTTTGTGTTTGCCACAACATCATAAGACTATGAAGCTCACATCGTTGATCAGTGTTCAAATAATGTATTGCTGCTGAAGACTGTCAATCACCATCGTCCTTCCTCACATCTGAGAATTTCTTTGCCAAAATCAATATCATTGGCAGCCTTGTACAGGATATTTTCATTCTTAGTACTAGTAAATAGTGAAGATTGTTGTCACCTGTGTCGAGTAAAATATATTGGAAACTCGCTCTCTCATTTTGTCTCTCCATTTCGAAGTGGAGCTTGAGTATGATTCTACACGCACTTGAATCGGGGGTCAGTCAATTGTGGTCAATTTATCTGGCTTTAACTTCCCCGATGATTTCAGTGATTTTCAGGTTTTGTATCCACTGTGCCGATTCAATTCTCCACATCTCGAGTGCAAACGTTAATCTAGTCCTTTTACTTGTGCGCAGGTCTTTGCCGACCATGGCTCGTTGCTGGATAGTGGACTCTGCGATATCGTGGTGATCGCTACTCCGAATATGACACATGTACAAATTCTTCTGGACGTTCTTGCGCACCCTAAGCGGCATCACATCTTAGTTGAGAAACCTCTTTGCACCACCGTCGAAGATTGCTACAAGGTCAATCCTTCTTCACCATGCTCTTGCGTGAAACAGAAAGAACATCTAAATTGCTGCTCTGCTGAACAATCTCAAATTCGTATGCCAGAGAGAACTCTTTAAGCGTGATTGCGACTACAAATTTGTACACTTTCGAGTTTCGTGAGTAGCTAGACAGTCTGTCTTTGCAAAAACTAAACGCTCCGTGAATCAATCTCAATTTTCTCAAAGTATGTCACAGAGGGAACTCTTGAAGCGCGATGTAACTACAAATTTGTATACTTTAAAGTTTCGTCAGTAGGTAGGAGCCGATCTTTGCGAGAACAAAATGTTCTACGAAACAATCTCAAATTCCTGTAGTGTGTCACAGAAGAACTATTGAATCGTGACGTGACTAGAAATTTGTATGCTTTAAATTTTCGTGAGTAGGCAATCAAACCTTGCAAGAACAATTTCAAATTCTAGAGTATCTCAGAGAGGGAACTCTTGAAGCGTGACAAATTTGTGCACTCTCTAGTTTCGTGAGTAGGCTGCCAATCCTTGCAAGAACAAAATGGCCTGCGAAACAATGATCTCAAATTCTTAGGGTATGTTACAGAGAGAGATCGTGAAGCGTGATGTGACCACAAATTTGCAAGCTATCAAGTTTCGTGAGTAGCTAGGCAGTCAATCTTTGCCAATCTTTATTATTGCAAACTTACTGTGATCTTGCTCAGGCAGGTCTTGGAAGCAGCCAAAGGAAGGCCAGACGTGTTGCTGCAAGTCGGATTGGAGTATAGATACATTCCTCCTGTTGCCAAGCTCCTAGGGCAGGTCAAGGAAAATTCCATTGGACATGTGCGCATGGTTGCCATTCGAGAACACCGATTCCCCTTCCTTGTCAAGGTGCGTTTCCACTAGTTGCAGAGATTTACCGAGTTGCGCAACTCCGGTGTCGATTGTCAAGCTCTTTTACGTTTTGGAAGCATGAACTGATCCATGGAAACTTGAAATGTTTCGGAGGTGGCAAGAAACTTCTGATGTTCTACCAGATACTTAAATCATTTGGAAGCATTTGGCATGATTGTTTTGATAGATTCAATCAATTTATACAACAGATTGAGAAGTTCGTAGTTCGTCTACCTACAGGTCAATAACTGGAATCGCTTCAACAAGAATACTGGAGGTACATTGGTGGAAAAATGCTGCCACTTCTTTGACCTCATGACGCTGATTGCCAATTCTGCTCCTGTCCGAGTGATGGCTTCCGGAGCACAAGATGTGAACCACCTGACTGAATCATACGATGACAAGGTCCGTTATCTAAATTCACAATCGGATACGAGGAAGTGAGGGAGCATGCATTTGAGTGGATACCCTCTTATTTTGTCTTGCCAGTTGAATGAGAAGGAAGGATGTGGAGGTTTACTCCCAGATGTGGGGCTACATTCCAAAATGCAAGTGACCAGCGTTTAATAACGAGTCAGTGTAGATTCATATCTTCAGGTTTATTATATTTTTATTGCGCACACAATATTTAGGTCATGATTCATTCAACATTGCTTGAAATAATAATTGAATCTTTTAGGTTTTTCAACGATTAAAAGACATTTTGTAAACAAAAGACTAACAGTGGAACCCTATGTTTGATAGGCAGTGATTCAATGATGTAGTTTGATGCGTTTGAATCAATGCGGACATCAGTTTTGATTTTGATTTTGAGAGGTTCGTGATTATTAGACTTTCATCTGATGCTCCTACGTGGTTATGGTGGAAGCAGGTACCAGACATTCTGGACAATGCATACGTGATTGTTGAATATGCAAATGGGTCCCGTGGAATGTTGGACCTTTGCATGTTTGCGGAAGGCAGCCAAAATGAACAGGAAATTTGCGTTGTAGGTGATGCTGGAAAGGTAGGGATCACATCCATCTGGTTTAAAAGATAAGGTATGCTTGTGGTCTTCCTATAACGAATTTAGAAGTAAATTTGTGAATTTATCTAAGTCACAAATTTCATTGTTTTGATGACAAAATTGATACAATTGACTACAATAATAGATGCTATAAATTGGTGGAAAGTTACGAGCATAATTTGATCTTGAAGTGATCAATGTGCCAAAATGTGTCTTGAGATGTGTTCAACAGTTCATGAGGTATAATCATTCAAGATATTTTATGATCAAGTTTAAGAGGTGATAGACAATGTCAATAGCTACATCTTGGAAACAATTTGCTACAAAAAGACTTATTCTGAGCAATCATTTGGAATTGAGAGTCCCATTTTGGGGCGTTTAGGCCATTCGTTTTCAATATGACAAATTGGTTTGTTTGAGCGTAAAGAAGAAATCTAATTTCAGATTTTCTTTGTTTGCAGGCGGAGGCCTTTGTGCCAGACAGTATCGTGCGCATTGGCGCACGGGCAACTGGAAGAACTGGAGTGGTTTCATACGAGGTCCACGACAGAAGAGTCAAGTAAGGCACTTTCTCAAATATGTTTGATGCTCAAGGCTTACTGTTTTTTGAATCTTCTCTTCACAGCTCTTCGTTGCCAGAAGTCGGGATCTTGTCACATTTCTGTATGATTTGATTGTGAAGTCACGAATATCTTAGGCTATTCGATGAACTAAATGAAAAATCTTTTTAATCCTTTAATTCAACAAACATTGTTCACACTGTATGCATATGATTATGCTTCTCCTATGCACCGTAAAGTACGTCATAAGTCTACATATGATGAAAGCCTTTTAAATCATCGTTGTATTTTGATTCGTGAAGGTATGAGGGGCTGCATCACGGATCAAGCTTTCTGGAGCATATGGACTTTGCACTCGCAGTGCAGTCACACGGCAAACAACCACCCGCAGTTTCATTAGAAGAAGGATTGCTGTCTGTGGCAATCGGGGTGGCTGCGCACAAATCGATTGAAACTGGCAGATTCGTGTATATGAAGGAGGTGATGCAGCGTAGAGAGCTATAGCTGAAATTCTGAAACTGTACAATAATTTCCCATCACGCATTCAACATGAGGGTAAGTAGGTCAATGCCGCGACTGCCGTGAATCGTGAAATTGTTTCCATAGGAGGTGTAGCACAACCAGATTCATTTGTTCTGGGACTGACGAACTGCATTCCTTAAGTAGATACATTCTTTATACAAGCCAGAATGGCATATTATTTGGTTACCATTGGAAACCGTAAGCTAAACGTGTTTTAAATGGCTAGTTTTTTGCTGTTTGCGATGATCCTCAACTTGAGGACTCTTCAGGGTTAGGCTTTCTCTTGGATCTGCATATGCGGTGTCAGATTTCAGCATAAAACTGAGCTCCAAAGTTATAAGTGCTGGAACCATAAAACGACCATAAAATTGGGCCCTCTTCCCCCCAATTTATGTTTTCTATTGAAAATTTGAGCACGTAGTTCAATCTTTTCTGAACACATGTATTTTTGGTGATCATTCTTAGATCCACACCTAACCTCACCCCACTTCAACGTAGGTGTTTGAACACAATATGTAACCGACTTAGGCAGAACTACTTTAAATTGCCTATGTGTAAATTGTAATTGTGCTTAATTTGGATATCGATTGTGATCATATGTTGGTCGATTCCCTGCCCCCGAAATAGGCTTGTAGACTCTTCTCTCATGCTTGTTTCAAGTGGCATTAGAGTTTATATCTAAGGTAGATGGGTGGTCTTGAGTGGCTCGTTTTCTTAATCGGACCCCTAGGTTTGATTGGTGTGTGTTACGGTGAGGATCAATGAGCATCAAAAAGAGACATGTTCAAAAGAAATTGGACTACGTCTTCCAAATATTAATAAATACTCTACACTCAATTGTGAACGTGAACGGGAGGATCTATGTATCCAGTTAAGATATCAACAAACATGCACTTTTGATACCCATAACTAAATCAGGGGAGGACATCCGTGCATCCGTACAGTTGGACCCCCAATATAAGGTCATCAATTTCGTACGAGCATTTTTGAAGAAAAGAATATTACAAATTTTGAAATGAATATAATGATTCCGTTGGGCCCAACTGTTCCCTGGTCGGGAGTCACTAGTCGAGAGGTTGGCCATGAGCTCTATGGAGATTCAGTCATAGTATGGTAAACCCAAATCCACTTTTCAAAACATCATAATGACGAAAACCCTGTAGCACCCCGGACCCCCAAAAAAATTGTTTTTTTCTTTTCAAAAAGGACATCAAACAGTGCGCTTCTAGGGGGGAAAGTACCCCTGAGTTTGAGATTGCAATGTGGTCTCAAATAACATTAGGGGCACAACCATTACTCTTCAAAAATCGAGTGACAATGGTTTGAAGGGTATTTTGTTTTTTATCTCTCTCTTGATATATTTAGTGGCCAATGAAGAATCTTTATGATCCAAAAGACTTTAAAAGTAGACTTTTGAGAGATTCCTTACACAACAATTTGTATAGCAACTCTTTTGTTCACTCAAAATTGGTTATCAAAATAATCAATTTTGTTCACTCTTTATAGGGTAAGGTTACATGCTCATCTCATCCATAAACCCGAAACGGTTTTCAAACCCTTATCGCCCATTGAATAACAAAGACCTAATTGATTGAGAGGCAACCCTCAAAACTCCTTCCCACCTTCAAGAATTGATGAGCAAATGGCATTAACCCCTAAATGCCATAAGCCTAGGTCATATATAACCCCTTAATGGGGGATTTTATATATTTATTTATTTATTTGGTTGTCTCATGATTTTCTCTAAATTCAACTACACTAAATTGTCCTATTAGTGTGGGTTGCCATTTGGAATTACACATCCCTACAACATTTTATTGAGAATGTCATTTTTAACCCAAAGTACATAAGTAGTTAGTATGCACACCGAAGAATATAATATAACTTACAGCCCGCCCACACTTACTGGTGCATGCCACTAGTGAACGGTCTCTACCAACAAGGATCACTTTGAGAGTTGGTTTAGCCAGTGAGAGCCACTGGATGTAACCAATGCTGGTAGGAACCATTCACCGGTGGCCCACACCAATAAGTGTGGGTAGACTATTAATTGATTAAAAAAAATGATAATGCCGGTAAAAAGTTATAGCAACACGTAACTCTTAATGATAAGCCACACTAATTAGGACAATTTAGTGTAGCTTCCACAAAAAGATGCACCATCAATCGACTCACGGGCTTGGAATTTTTGGGTTTGAACAACATTTGTGGCTTGTAGATTTTTATTTTTATTTTTATTTTCTAAAATTTTATTGCATAAATCTAGGGCATATCGGGGATATGAGCCAAAAAGTAAGCTACAAATCTTCCTATCAAATAAGCTCCAAATGTTTTTGTATTCATATCACTTGTTATCCTTTATTAAGGTTTCGAAATTTTCATTGATTTGCTATAATGGAACCCGTCACTTTTTTATTACCCCAAAAAATGCTCTAAAATTTTGCCTATAAATTACCGTCATGTGATATAGACCCTTGTAGATACTAATTATCTACACATCGACAACTCAAAAACATTGTGTTTGTCAAATCCATACAGTTGGAGGATGTTCCATGAGGTGTCTTGAATAGATTCACGTATGAATTCTCAAATACAGTCTTCTATAATGACACCAAATTCTTCAAGAACCTCTTGTGGCATTCAAGGTTTAAAAGGTTTTCTTTCTCTCTCTCTCAACAATAGACTTTGAATTTGACTCCAAAGTGTTGGAACATCTTTGGATTAGAATAAGGGCGATAACTTAACATATTTGGTGTTGAATTATTATTTTGGCAACAAAATAGTTGGTAAGAGTCCAAAGAGAAGATTCTCGTACTCTTCAACCCCCAAATGCTCACAACTCCATATCCAACCATGTTTTCCCCCTCATGTTCATTAGTAGAAAACTATGCCCGAAAAAACTGCATCCGAAATAGGCTGCAGTTCTTTTTGGCATAGTTTTCTAATATATGGTGGTTGAAGGTCTTGATGAGTGTCCTAACATTAGTCCAAAATATATGAGGTTTGAGTCACACATGGGAAATTGGACTATCTACTTCACATAGAATGGAAGAAAATGAATTTGGAACATGTGGACCCTCAAAAGTCTAAAACTCATGTCACTACACTAAATTGATTATGGTAAATAATGTGAGAATATGAATTCCAAAAGCCTATATCTACTCACTTTCAAAGTCCAAATAATTGAGGGAGAAAACACCAATAATCAATATAAAGAACAACTGATCTTTGAGTGGTCGGTGCACCCATATGATTAAGAGTGAGGCGAAACCAAAATCTTAAGAGTTAGTTAGGCTAGTGAGTTCGAAGACAATCATCTAGAATAATTTGATTACTTGCCTACGGTATTCGGAAAGAGCATGAGAAACCTCTTAAGACGAATTGTTTGTTGGCTATGTCTGTAGGACAGAGACTATGCATCAACTTCTTCATTTCTAGAGCAAATTTCCTAACCACTTTGTGTTCACACTTGGACGTTACTTGTTCTTGTTAAATTTGGTCCACTTTATGTAATGTGGATGTTAACTATAGTTTTTTTTATATATATATACAAGTGCTCCCTAAAATGCATTGAAAGAAATCTAGTTAACTATAGTTATTTCGGCAGTTCTTGATTATTTATTTTATAATTTTCGGGTGATAAATGAGTAGCTTCAATCCTTGACCCGTATTTGAGAAGAAGGTGCACAAAATCCAAGAAAGGTTTGGTATAGTGAATAGCCATGGATTGGCATGAGCAAAGTAATCAACTACAATTGTAGTCTTTCATAGCAAATTACAGAGCCTCACGGTTCTACCGTTTTCTTGTTTGCAAAGTACGAGCAAGATTTCAAAGAGACATCACCACTTGAAGTAGTTGGAGGTGTTTTTCTTCAAGGTAGGTTTTGGTGGTGAACACCACCCTCACATACACCACCTTGACTGAACATATGTCCACTTCAAAGAGACAATGCCACTTGTCAAATTGATAATGGTACATTGCACACCCTAACTCATAGCTCATAGCTCAAGGAGCTCTTGTCAACATGGTCGATGATCATATAAGTTGCATTTGTGCATATAAACTATTGTCTCAGTTTATGCCTTTAGATTTTGCCCTTGACATCCAACCATTTGGATGTTTGAAAAGACAATCACTCATGCAATCACCAGTCTATCTTTCCTAATTGTATAGTAGATTCTTCAATCTTGCTTGGAGATATTGTAGGTTGGGTATCTCTTGATAGATATTATGGGTAGAGCATCTTTTCGGATAGGGGTTGATTGATGGATTTGTGATTTATGACAAGGAACAATATTAGGGAAGTTGTCAATGTAGATTTATTTCTCAATTGTGGGAACTTACTATATAGATGTCCACTTTCACCTTCATATCTTTGGGCACATAAACGTAACCTAGATCGTAATTTGTTTCCAAACCTTTAAATTGGTTTTCAAGCACTCCATTGAAAGTATGTGAAGTTCGTTAATTTCGACTTTCATTAGTTGGGATTGATATGAAATGCATGAAGCATCTTATTAGATTTCAAAGTTGGCCCAAACATATTACCGATGTCTAGAGTTTGTCATATCCGCTCATTTGAACTGCTCATTCCTCCTCACTTTAGCACTCAAAACTAAGACATGTGTCATGTCATTATTGGTTCCGACCTGATCAAAATTCAATCCCAGCCCGTTTAAAATTATGTATCCTATGGATTGCTAATGGGGTCCTGATTGGGAATAGGCGCCTCTATTGACGCAAAATCTCTTAAGCGATTGGTTACGGGCACCTCTACTCTATATACTGTCCAACATTGGTCACATCCATATGGTTAAATTGTGTTAAATATTTCCATGTACCATTTAAAAAAGAAGAAGAGAATGCCTCATGATGACGTGGTAAAACCCAAAACCCCTTGTGGCATTTTAGGGGTTAAGGAGAGTGATCACATGAGGCCCACCCTGGAACTCTCTAGAGCTCCAAAGATGACCGAACCTTCTAGAGGAGCCCTATCCACCGACCATCGGTCGCCCGCACTGGAGACCGAAGGTCGTCCGCCTACCCCACCTTATCCTCGTCGCCTCCATCGCTCTCGCCCTCTTTGTTTCTTCATTCTGCTCGTCCCCAATTGCGCTCGCTGACCTCTCAGATTCATCGCCTCCCTTCCGCACATTGTTGGCCTCTGAAGGTATGTCCGTTGCATTTTACCACTCATGTCCTCGTGTATTTGAGAAGCATTTTGGAAGCGTTTTGGAGCATCCCGTGAGTTGTTAGGGTACGCAAATGGGAGTTGCTTTCTGACAAGGATTGTTGATTGTTGATTGTTGATTTTGCTTGTGTCCAGGATTTTCTCAAGATGGCCGCCACTGTTGGGAGAATGGCTGTGGTGAACTCTGCTGCCGCCGCAACAACAAGGACAGAGAAGGCTGTCTCGTCTTCCTTCTTGGCAGGGTCCAGCGTCCAGCCTTCTTCCTCGGCCTTTGGCCGAGTTTCTTTGGTTGCTGGCCACAGGCAGAGCCGCCGGGCTGCTCAGAGACTGGTAACTAAGAGCATGGCTAAGGACCTTCACTTCAACAAAGACGGGTCTGCCATTAAGAAAATGCAGGTACGTGTATGTGCTTGGGGTGTGCATTGTGCCAAATTCTTATGTATATAGGGTATTTACTTGGAGAAATTCCTACTGTGTTGAATGAATGATTATTTCTTCTACAGGGAGAATGGCTTAAACTCAAGGCCTTAACACGAATCCCTTGGGAGGAATTCTGAGGTTGAGGTTAAGGCCGGAAATACTGTTAGGAGGGGTGACGTTTCTAGCACTTAAATGGTTTTTGGGGCACCCTACCACTTTTGGTCCACTCAATCATAGAGGGGTTATCTGGTGTGTGCATGCGGTGTTGTGCCAAATTTGCACCTACTTAGGGCTATTTGTGTGTGTGAGGAGGTGTTATTACTTTATTTTCTCACGTTTAGAGAAATTCTTATCTGGTTGAATGTATGACTCCTACGACGGTGGCTTAAACCCATGGGTGGCTTAAACCCAAGCTCTCAAACCGAGATTGAGGTTAAGTCGCCCGAGTGCTGGAATAGCACTTGGATGGCTGAAGTTCCTAGCACTTGGTGGTTTCCGGGGCACCTTACCACCTTTATGGCCCACCCAATCATAGTGGGGGTATATCCGGGGTAAACCAAATATTTTCAATTAAATGTGTAAATAACGGTGTAGGATGTAGGAACCTAGGGGCTTGCCTTTGGGTGAGAGAAATGGCGGGGTCGCTGGTCTGGGCACCTCCTTGAAGTAGTCTTGGGGACCCGTTAATTCTCATGGTGGACAATGCCTGTTTCAGGATTACACACATACTTAGACCAACTAAAAAATAAAGCAATACCGTAATTTATGTTTAGAGTAATTCCTACCGTGTTGATTGTGCAACTCTGCAGGATAATTTTTCTTTTCTCAAAACTGACACCAGCTTCTGTTCTTGGGCAGGCCGGAGTTGACAAGCTTGCAGACCTTGTTGGTGTAACCTTGGGACCAAAGGGGCGTAATGTTGTCCTTGAGAGCAAATATGGATCGCCCAAGATTGTGAACGATGGTGTCACTGTTGCAAAGGAGGTGCGTGTTCTGGGGTTTATCCTTTACATCTCACTTTCTTAATTCTAGATTGAGTGTACTCAATTTGCTGTACTGGTGAATCTGTTTGCTAATTAGAATGGAATGTACAGGGTGATTTATGTGCTGTCTGTGGCTGTGCAGGTTGAACTTGAGGATCCTGTGGAGAATATTGGAGCCAAATTGGTGAGGCAGGCAGCTGCCAAGACTAATGATTTGGCTGGTGATGGGACCACAACATCTGTTGTACTCGCACAAGGCCTCATTGCTGAGGGTGTCAAGGTAGGACTCTTTCGAGAGGGTGCCTTTTGGAGTTACAACAATTTGCAGTGATTTTGGTAGGGCCAGATATCAATTGAGGATTAGGTAGGTGGGTAGTCATCAGTCCTTCATTGTGTACTTCTGAGATTCTAGTCGACACTGACCGCGAGGATGATGCTTCTACTCTTATTTCCACAATTGTGGATATATCTTGTTTTCACAATGTTCGTTCAAAAGGCTCACTTTTCAATATGTTGGCCAGGTTGTTGCTGCTGGAGCTAATCCAGTACAGATCACCAGAGGTATTGACAAGACTGTGGTGGCCCTCGTGAAGGAGCTAAAGAATCTTGCTAAGGATGTAAGTGACATATTTATCTTTCAAAAGAGTCATTAACAATGACGAATGTTCATATGGTGGTGATGCTCAAAATGTGTGAATTTAATAGTATTGTTGAACCTTGTTATATATGCGTTCTGATATTTGTATAGTATGGTGCTTTTTGCATCACAGGGATCATAATATTTCTACTAGAAAGTATTTGAATGTATTGTGTTTGGAGCTTTTTGTCTATATTCATGGTGGATGAATCTTGCAGGTGGAAGACAGTGAATTGGCTGATGTTGCAGCAGTGAGTGCTGGAAACAACTATGAGGTTGGTCAGATGATTGCCGAAGCAATGAGCAAAGTTGGACGTAGAGGTGTGGTGACCTTGGAGGAAGGAAAGAGTGCCGAGAACAACTTGTATGTGGTTGAGGGCATGCAGTTTGACAGGGGATACATCTCTCCTTACTTTGTGACCGACCCCGAAAAGATGTCTGTTGAGTATGACAACTGCAAGGTATGTCAGTACCTGTCAACCATGTACCTGAATCAATATTGTGAAAAAATGTAATGAAGTTTATATTAAAGCAGATTGTTACTAGAACCTTTGAGCATTGTAAAGTATTTTTGATGTGTATTCTCATGGCTCATGCATAGTTAACCTCATGAACATACATTTTCTATCAATGAAGCTGATAGTGATTCAATATAGAACTAAGCTCTGAATACTACTCGATGTAGTGAATGCATTGGTGTTCTCAGACCTTGACACTTTCAAACTTAGGATTATCACCCGCTTGGATGTAAATCAGCAGTTCACATTCATTGTATTTTAATAAATTGACTTGTGAGGTTGAGTTTTAACTTTAGTTGTCCTATCTGTCATTCTGATGCTGAAGACTGAAGTTATTGTGTGAATGTCTTGTGGGTCTATACTCTGGTCTTGTTTCTCATGAATTTTACTGGGTGGAAAGTGCAGCTTCTATTGGTTGACAAGAAAATCACAACTGCCCGTGACATGATTGGAATTCTTGAGGAGACCATCCGTGGGGGATTCCCACTCTTGATTATTGCTGAAGATATTGAGCAGGAAGCACTTTCTACATTGGTGGTGAACAAGTTGAGAGGTTCATTGAAGGTTGCAGCTCTCAAGGCTCCTGGTTTCGGTGAAAGGAAGAGTCAGTACCTAGATGACATTGCTATTCTCACTAATGGTAAGCACTGAAGATTAGCTCACTCCAGGCTCTACTGTGTTGTTTCTATCTGCTCCAGTCCAGCCTTGGTTTTCTAGTCCTCCATCAGACTGCATGCATGAGAGAGGAAATAATGCAGTGGCTCTATTATGGCACGTATATTCCTGTGCTGGAATGTGGAAAGACAATCACAAAAGAGGAGTGCTGTTTTTATGTAAGGTGTGCATCCCATGAATCCATGTGCTGATAGAAGTTATGTGCCATGCCAGGTACTGTGGTCAGGGATGAAATTGGTTTGGCTTTGGACAAGGTTGGCATGGAAGTGCTTGGCACTGCAGCTAAGGTTGTTGTTACCAAGGATTCAACTACCATTGTTGGTGATGGCAGCACACAAGAAGCTGTGACCAAGCGTGTGAACCAAATCCGTAATTTGATTGAGGTTGCTGAGCAAGATTATGAAAAGGAGAAGTTGAACGAAAGAATTGCAAAGTTGTCTGGTGGAGTGGCTATCATCCAGGTACTCAAGTGTCTTAACTTACATTGAAGATATATCTGTATCTGATAGATCAGTACAGGCCTAAGCCAAGACTACCAGTTGACAGTCTCTGGAGGAAAAGGCAGATGTATTTCTTCCATTGTCTGACATGAGGAGCTATATGATGTGATTTCCAGGTTGGAGCTCAAACTGAGACAGAGTTGAAGGAGAAGAAGTTGCGTGTGGAGGATGCACTGAATGCCACCAAGGCTGCGGTGGAAGAGGGCATTGTGGTTGGTGGAGGGTGCACTTTGTTGAGATTAGCTGGCAAAGTTGATGCCATCAAGGCCACTCTTGAAAATGACGAACAAAAGGTGGGTCCATCACTACTAGTTTGACAGTTGTGAAGGAGAATTTCTATTGTTTGTCTGGTTTTTGTGTTGCCCTCTCATGTCTGCAGTTTCTCAGTTTTTGTCACTATCTTTCCACCTTATCTTTCTGTGTGGTTTTAAAACTGCCCATGGTGTGTACAGGTTGGATCAGACATTGTGAAGCGGGCTCTGAGCTACCCATTGAAGCTGATTGCCAAAAATGCTGGTGTGAATGGAAGCGTAGTAGTTGAGAAGGTTGGTGCATCTTGCAAAATTTGGCCCATTAGTTGGGCAATGTGTCTCAGGGAGATTGGACTTAGGTTCTGGACAATGCAAGCACCTAAGGAGGACCCTGCACAGGGTCTATGGTCAAACACTTCCAAGAATATTATGTGATTTTGATTCACTGCAGTAGAGCATGAAATCTACTTATATTGTCAAAGACTTTTGTGGAATTATTGCTCACCTGTCCTTGTCTCACCAGGTTCTTGCGAATGACAACCCATCTTTTGGCTACAATGCTGCTACTGGTGTTTATGAGGATCTCATGGCTGCTGGTATCATCGACCCTGCGAAGGTTTGTTCCCTAATTTGATTTCTTCTACTCAATAAGAAGACAGCCTTGAATCCTACATGCTGCAGAATTCGGAGTCCGAGTTTGTAATCTATTAGCTTTTTAGTTTATCTAGTTGTGGATGAAATTAATCAAGAGTTCTTTGGATGTGGGTGCGCAGGTGGTGAGGTGCTGCTTGGAGCATGCAGCCTCAGTGGCTAAGATTTTCTTGACATCTGATGTAGTAGTAACTGAAATTAAGGAGGCAGAGCCTGCTAATGCCGGTGGTAACCCCATGGATAACTCAGGTACGTGCACTTTTTTGCTTTGCTATGCATTATACGCAAGGATATTGTTTGTGGGACCTTTCCGTAACAAGGTGTGTAGTAACATGTCTTTGGTTACCACACCTAGTGGTGACCCTTACCTAAAAGCAACCCTTTTAGATTCTTGCCCAAAATGAGTATTGTTTCAGCTAGAGAGCATAGAGTCAATTTTCAACACTTTGAAATGTTTTTATATGGTGTCCAAAAACTACATTTTCAACAAGAGTGAAGGTAATCTAAACAACATAAACTTTGCTCAAATGCTTTAAAGGGAATTGTATGTGGAGCTCCGTATTGTACTTCTGTATGAATGACTCCTTGCTCGTATGTGTGTGCAGGTTATGGTTACTGAGAAATCCACTTGGAGAGAGCCCTTCAGTGACACTTTTGTCTACATGGATCCAGGAGACTTAGGTTAGGTAGCCCCTCGGGAAATAGAGTCAATGGTGAACTGGTGCTTGGAAGAAATACTGCAACTTCCTGAGCGTCTACCACTCTGAAGAGAATCATTTATTAGATACAATATGGAGGCACTTGGTGCTTCTCTCTGCACTCTTCATACACAAACTCTCTGTAGAACCCAGTCGAAACAGTTTTATTCAAAACTGACAGATTCAAAGAAGCAAAAAAAGTATTTTTTGACAACAGTTATTTGGCCTCGGCCAGCTGTGTTCTCTTACTTCTCATCAAGAAAGTGGTTGTATCTTGCATCTGTTTGAGAATCAATATGTAATTTTCCAAAGGGGAGTGCCCTTTTTCTCAAGTGTTTGTTTGATTCAATCATAAGGACGTGGAGGTCATGTCATGTCTGAATCAACTGGATGTCTGTTACCACCCATCTAAAATAACCAAACATCAGCACACTAAATATGATATTTTATGATATGTAGTGTCATTTACTGTTTGGAGTTACAGTGTCTATTTGCTATTGATGTTATTTTTTGCAAAGGTAAAGCCATTCATGTTCTATTCTGTGCAAGCAACCAATTCGACATTTGTTGGTAAAATATGGGATATACAGTAAATCGATATAACATTGCGAAATGCCAAATAGTAAGTGATAATAAATACAATATGTAGTGTAGGTCTTGGAACATGCATTTGCAATCCACCTTTACTTTTTCAATTTTTTTTCTCTTTGGATCTATGCAAACTACGCAAAGTTTTTCCTATTGCGCTATCTACCCAAGCTACACAAACTATGCAAGGTTTTTGCCCATTACACAAACTACCTTGGTCAAAATCAGATTACAGTGATAAATTAGATTGCCCTTTGTAATCTGATTTTGACCCATATGTGGACAACCAGCACAGCAAAATGGACCTAAAAGACACAGCAATTTTTTTCAGGTCCCAAAAAATTAGAATCAGAAATTGTCACAGAAACACAACAATTCACAATGTATGCATGTAGTGTAACAAAATGGTTAAAAGACGATAAATATTGACCAAGGATGAATGAATGGGGAGAACTGACAGGTACATTTGGTATTTTATATCACTGATTTTCGGATGACACTTCTTATGAATAAGTTTACAAATTCTGTCACGGACGATGGATGAGTTCATCCATTGGCCAAAACCCTACCTTATCTTGTCAGCAACTTAGCGATGAAATATTGTCATGGATGATTGGAATTTAGGTGAAAAAATCACTTGGTAAGTGATAGTAATTGCAACACTAAAAATCTATAATCCTCCAAAAATTACAAGGAATGACAAATAATGTTGGGTTAACATTCACTGTTGGTGACGACACTATACCATAGTTTACAATTAGTATTGAGCAAGACAATTAGAATTGGTGACACTAAATATCATACGTAGTGTACTTACAGATGAACCTGTTGAGTTTTAGAAATAATCAGTTGAAGTTCAAAGCTTCAGGAAATCATTTTCAATGAATTCAGAGAATATACCCCAATTTAATAAAGAAAACCCAAAAGATATCAGCATCTAACCAGTTGGACTTTGGAATCACTAGGATATCGTCTGATTCTACCCAAAAATCATGGTGTCTATGTAAACTCATCCATTACAAAAGTAAAAAGGCAGTGAACTATTTTATAGCCTAAAATTGATTATTTATAGAGGATTTGACCTCAGGAGGTGCATCAGATACCCTGCTCCAGTCTAGTGCAGTGATCGGGGAAAATTTTGGGCATAATCGGTTGAGATCCTAGTGTTTGCAAGTCCAACCGGTTACATGTTGACATCCTCCGGTTTTCCTTTATTAAATTGGGGTATATTCTATAAATTCCTCTAAAATGATGGGTAATTTTCCTGCAGTCTTGAACTTCAACCGGCTATTTCTCAAACTCAACCGGTTCATCTGTAACTAACTGCCGGTTCTCCCCAATCATTGGTCTAGTGCACTCAAATTGAAATGAATCGGGCCTCAACCTGTAGGAGGCTTATAACCCCTTCATCCGTGATGGATTAGTTTACATAGACATCACAAACCTCAAGCCAAAAAATTTGAGCTACAAGGCTGATACAAGGGTGTGATGCAAATTAACTGTTGAATCTCGTTACATTGACTGATACAAAATTGATGGTGCAAAACCGTTCCTATTTATGAAGCTATTAAGTGTGGTATGAGCAATTTATGCAGCAGTGTAGCTACAAGATATTACCAAAATCAATGATGGTGAAGTCAACTTATTCACCATCATTGACTTCATCACCATTCACCTTCTCTAGCTAGCATTTCTGGTTTCTCTTGGCCACAATTGTTCGACATTTTGAGGACATTGACACATTATGTTTTCAAGAGAGGCTGAGCTGAGAATGCTTTAATCCTTTGCTGTGCTGGGGCATCACCATACAAGGTTGTCCGCTGGTGAGGTATCCGCTCGGTAGACAAGATCAACCTCTCCATCTCTTCTGGGGGCAGCTCTTCCCCTGCACCATACATCCAAATCAACTCATAATGGTTAGAGTGATAAAAAGATTGCAGACCTTGGACAGCTGACCAACTAGCATCACGTAACTAAATTTTCCAAGCTCCTATTTGTCACTTAGCTTTAGCTAGCAAGGTTCACCGAACTTAGGACTCTTACTTAGCTTTAGCTAGCTAACTTTTTCGGAACTCTCATTTTCACTCAGCTTCGACTAGCTAAAAAGTTGTGTGACATGCATACTCATTCTAAACTAGAGAGAAATCCATTCAAACGAAACCAAACAATATATATATGTGGTTGTATTGCTCTCAGTTGGCTCTATATTTTCATGTTGTTGCACAAGGAAATTGAAAGGCTCAAAATCAACATGTACAGTAGGCTTCCTAACTTTCGACTGGCACTAGTGATAGATCATCATCTTCATCATCGTCGTTATTATCACCATCATCATCTTCATTTTCATTAACATCGGAATCGTCAATGCCATATGGCAATTTAGGACGAGATGGAATCAAGGAGATTCCGTGACATCCGCTAGATTATTAGGAATTAGGCTCATGTTCAGTTTCAATAACATCGTTGCTTCAATGAGTCCGGGTCTGAGAGATGACCGTTTGGGTGCAATGACATCATTCATTCCACCTAGACCACATTCAGATTCCAGCTAGCTATTAGCTAACTTCAGCTAGCTAACTTTCCTCACCCGGAATACGGCACTTAGTTTTAGCTAGCTATTATTTTGAGGCATCGAAATCCTGTGTAGCTTTAGCTAGTTGGAGCTTCTAGATAGCTAAATAGCTGCCCACTTAGTTAGCTGTCCAAGGTCTGAAATATTGGAAAGACTCAAAACTTAGTCTGGAAATCACACAATTGGGTGGATAGAGGACATTTGGGTCTCAACAGCAACGAGTACATGGTAACCAGTCCCCCTCTACATCTCTTCTTCCCAAATTAAACTGGGGATTGGGCTTCATGGCCACCATGAGCTCAGGGTACAAAGCAACATGAAAATGCAAATGCATCTGTAGCTGTTATTTCACTTAGGCCGAAGGGTTGTGCTGTACTAGAACTTGTAAGGTATATGGCCCTATCATGGGCTCGGGAATTGCTTCACCCAGTCAGAGATAATTAAAACACAGAGTTTTGTCATTTCGAGTTTCAAAATCGGAGTCATGAGTTATGAGAGGTCTAAGTGATGATTCTCTCACATTAAGTGATCACATGGATCTCCCAGTTGTATCCACTATTGAGCCGAGATTGGTGTCTACATTTTGAGCACATAGTCCAACGTCCTTGGATCATGTGTCATTTTGGTGTGTGTTGTTAACTACAAGCCTCAACATAGACCACTCAAATATCGGTGTCCAGTTAAGAAGGGTCACCACATAAGGCCCACATACCTTGCACCATAATTAACAATGCTAACAATTTCGAACCTTGATAACACACTTGCTTTGCCTCAAAAAAGGGGGATGGTAGTTTATGTACAACATGAAGGAATTGCCTGCACCAAGGGAAATTGAGAAGTTACCATGTGCTGCTCCTGCAGCTCGGGTTATACTTTCATTCATTAGAGAGCCCCCCATGTCATTACACCCTGCTGCTAAAAGTGCTTGAGCTCCTCCTGGTCCCATCTTCACCCATGATGCCTGATTGCAACTCAACATACACTAGCTTAGATGGAACCCACGGTCACTTCAGACTTTTTGAAATGGTGAGTGAATCATTATAGTAAATATTGTGCGCCACACTATTGAGCTTGTTTCCACACTAAAAAGCATTAGGGATAATCTCGTGGGTGCACGATATTCTCCAACCCACAATTTTTAGAATTAGAGGTCCATGTTGTAAGTTATGTACAATGTTTTGCTTGGATTGAAATAAGTCAGCATAGATGGAGTGAGGTAATTTCTACACTACGTGACACATGGTATATGGAGGGAAGTCTCAACAGCCGTTGAGAATTTTTGAGGTGACAAGTGCTATAAGAATTACTAACAGTAGAAATGCGGGAAATTTCAAAATTGCCAGAATCTACTAGGTTTTGGGCTAAGCACATTTTGTGAATGAACTTGGTTCACCAGTACACCAATAAGTAACACTCATCTATGTAGCAACATGACAATAAATGTCAATCTACTGCTTGAGGACTGCTGGTTGCATGAATTACCTGAATATTGGTGATAAAAGGATGCAGGACCAATCGAGCTATTGAATGCATCAGGACACACTCACGGCTTGTTGGCCCCTTTCGTGATCTTCCTTTCAGATAAATAGGTGCCTGAGATGCAAGGATTTGTGGGCTTTAAATTACGTTGGATGTGCACATTGATTACTTGACAGCTGAAAGAGAAAACTTCTGTAGTGGTCAGGCCAAGCAATTTTGTTGACGTGTCTATTCCTAATTGGATACGAGGAGGCACGTTATCACCTATAATGGATGACCTTGCCATGACCTGACCACAACGTTTGGTAATGGACTGATGGCACCTACCATGGGCTGGAGTAGGCACCCATGGCAGGGCTCCTTGCATCTGTTGCCTAGTTCATGGTGGCTCTGCAAATGCTTCATGAGGAGCAACCGCAAGGACATGATTCTTATAAGAATGCCACAGAGAAATTTTACAATGGACTACATAACACCTCATGTCCAAATTCAGGAATGAGATGTTAAAAGGTGTAAGAAGTCATTTAGATAAGTTCAAACCTCCATGTGCACAAAGGGAAGAGGAACAAACTCGGTGAAACCACAAGTCTCCCTTGCCAAATTTCTCAATCGCAGCAAATGCCTGGCCCTGAATCCACAGAGATCTAGAAGTTATTAAACGATTTTTTTCTTTCACAATTAATAACTAGTAACGATAAAGTTTAGAAAAGTAATAAATATACATGGGGATGAAACATGGGTATGTCTTTCTCCAGATAAGATTGCGAAGGTGTACCAGTGATGAGGCTGGTCAAGGTGACCAAACATGATTGTTGATGTTGTTTTCAGACCGACCTCATGGGCTGTTGCCATCACCTGCCGCTCATCACCAAGATGTAAGTAACATAGATAAGTAGTTTGCAATATCTCCTATACATTTTGGAAAGGGTGAACAGCAAGGGCGCATGGGTCGTGACACAGTCACTGTTCCAAAATTCCAAAACAGTTCCAAAACAGTCGGCCGTTGATGGTGGCATGTTGGGCAGACGGTGTGGGGATGGGATGGCGGAGGGATGGGATGGGCCCACACAATCTACTATACATTTGGGAACTCTGGAACGGCAAGGGTGCACAGGTGTTGCCGCCGTCACCATTTCAAAGTTCCAAAACAGTCCACCTTCAACATCAACATGTTGAACACACAGTGCAGGGATGGCCCAACACATTAATTCATATGCACGGGTGCAAGGGCTAGGACAACACAGGCCCACACTGATTAGAACCTATGTTGGCATCCAGGAAAAATTGCAGGGCCACCCATCCTGCATGCATTAAATCATCTCCAGAGAGCTTAAGTCTGGAGCCTTTGGGACTTGATAGTGTTACACATTATAGACTAACCTGTAAAACAACATGGTGTTAGTGAGGGAAAATATGCACCTCTAACCACTCGTTGGTATTGATTTTGTCTGGACATAGATGATTTCGGACCTCATCATCCAATACCTGTTCACCAAACAACATCAAATACAATTTCTTTGAAGGAAAATCTCCATTCGCCACAAAATGGATTTGAGTGACAGCAGGCCTTTAAGTTCAGTCTTCCTAGCTAGTGGCAGTACACTACAAGAACTAGAACAACATCCTTGCCTAGTAGAAGCTGAACAAACCAAAATGCTTCCACTTCTATGTTATCTAAGAAGTAAGATTAGGCTTCTACCTCTGCTGCTGTGCCTGGCAATGAGCCAAGGCCGGCATTCTTCAGCTCCACCAGAAACTCCTTGACACTGCCATTGCAAGCTATCCGTAAAAAAATGTGTTTGCATTGCACAGGGTGGGAACTTGATAGTATGTGGCAACACGGAGGTAATTACAGTATCAAAGATAATATTTCATCCCAACTTTTGAATTAAAAAATTGGAGATATGTCCGCTCAGATTGAGAAGTATGCACAAAATGGAGCACTTTGGAACTAGAGTGGAATCATCGTGAAGCCTAATACAAGCCATCAGTTAATCACAGATGCCAATCGGAACACCTGATGCCAAGAGTGGAAGCGCCTTGGAAAACCTCTAGAGGAGAAAACGCATGCACATGGATATCTGGAACAGCTTTTTTGACAGCCTTCAAAATTTCCAAATATGTTTCGCCAGTGAAATCTGGATGAATGCCCCCCTGTACAAAATTTGACATGTATTTATGTATGGCAATCACATTCTGTTCCAAGTTACCACATTGACCCATCAATAATTTGCTTCCACACTATTTGAAAAACCAACACTTCCATTTACCTTTCTTATATCAAGGCATTAGTACCAAACAGGTAACTCACATATTCTTATCATAATCATTTCAATCACCAACATGTATATGACAAGTTTTTGGATCTCAAGAACATGATAGGTCAGTAAATATCGTCTGTTGGTTTGGTATCATCGTTTTTTGATACCATTCAGGTATCTATGTTGAGGATTTTACATTTTTTGAATATCAGTAGGGCATGGTATTTGACTGTATTTCTGTTTTCAATACCATTTGGATATATATATACCATGCAAGAACCTTCATACCTAGGAAAAATTACCCTAGTATCCATATGGTTTAATATGGTAATGACCTAAATAAATACTTGGGCATACAAAGATTCTCTCAACTTGAGATACACACCAAATATCAATATTTGTCTGGTATTACAATTTTGATACCTACAGGTAGGTTTTCCACACCATTATTGATGTTGATTATTGATACCATGCAATCACCTATGTACCAGTCCAACATTTGTAAATACCTGCATGCAAACCTCTGTGGCACCCCTCTCCCACGCCTCAAGAGATCTCCGAGAAATCTCCTCCAGTGATAACCTGCAAACATTGAACACTCATTTAAAAACATAACATGATTCAATGCAGTGTATGAAGGTTCAATACAGCAGTCATGCTGAGGCACTACCCCATTGTTAATAGACATCATGCAATTTACTTAGTCTTTCTTTCAGTAGAAGTCGTAAGAAATGAAATTTGACGGTAGAGATTTGCAAGAATGAAACAAACACTTCCATTAATCTAAGTTAGAAGTTGGCTACATTTTGCCAAGTTGTCTATAAAAATGTACCTGTAAGGCTTTCCTCGAAGGTCTTCACTTAGCTTTCCCTTACTAATGAACATGACATTGAGACATCCAGGAGTTAATCACTGATTGATTGAAATATGTTCTATAAAAATTAAACTGGAGGAACCACTGTATGAAATAATTGGAAAACAAAATCAGCTATTATATGAAGATACATGCTCATGAAGGTCAAGACTCAACTTGTATGCATGTAGATCAAACATCTCAATTGCTGAGTGAAAAACTTAAACTTACTCCCCACAATTGTTGAATAACTACCTGAATGCACAGAATTGACACCGATAGCCACAGACATTTGTGTAATTTATATTGCGATTAATGACATACGTAACCTGCAACAAACAATATCATTTTCTAATAAGTTGCAACACGTGTATACGGGTACTCACAAGGACATCACAAATGAATCCAGACCTCAACTTCAGATCACATAAATTTGTGTTTCACTTTCAAGACATGCTCTTAATCCTAGATATTGGTCTGACTTCTTCATTTACACAAATTACTTACTTTTTTACCATTGACTTTTGCTCGCAACTCATCTGCTGCATTAACAATCTCAAGAAATTCAGGCCCCATAGCACGGAATAAACTTGTGACATCCGCCTGAACACATCAAAACATACAACTTCACTCATCAGCTCTCTCTCCACTGCAGAAGAAATTGTCCTTTTTAAAAGCAAAGGAGAATGAATTCAGCACACAAGTATATATTTTATGTGAAGACAAATGCTCATCAGCAGACAAAGAAGAAACCCAATGTGATTCACAGGAAATGATACCACAGATGGCTCCTCGTCTGCTCCTAATCTCTCTAAGATTTTGGATGCTGCCGTATTTTGCACTCCTTAGTTCATAGCAACCGCCACACCTGATTAGTCCATGGAGCATTCTTGATCACAATTGAATATCAACCAATATGCATGTACACATTATATCATACCATGCAAAAGGCCCTGGGGGTCACTCCCACTCACTAGAATTTTAAGTGCGATAAAAGATAGGGTCCTATTTAGTGTTTCAAAGTAAGTATTATAAAATGATTAAAGATATTTAACGTATTGGGAATCTTTTGAGAATAAATGGAATTTCCCATGAATATGCGCATTACTTCATAGCCTTTAAAAATACCCCTTTATCTCAGGTGGTTCATACCTCTACAAGGGAATGTGGGACCCCCCCCCCCCCCCCGCCCAAATAAACAAAAAAGGGGCATAAAGCTTACCTTGAACAAATACTTTTGAGGAACTAATTGTGCCATCAGTGCCTACTGAAATCTTTGCACGCTCAGTCTTCCTGTTGGAATGACTATCTCCACCAACACCCCTTAACGAAGAGTCCCCAAAAGAAAACTGGGCATCCTGAGCAAGACCTGGTGACCATTCCTCAGCTCTGGCATAGCCAAGACTATTTGCATGGACAAGGACCTTCTTCAGGACTTCTGGATTCTGCACAGAACAGCTCATTTCCTAAGCCTCACATGAACAAATTGCAAGGACAATGGAAAAAGAGTAGATATTAACGTGGATATCTCTATACTGAGATTCTTAGTGAACCATGTGAAGAAATCAGAGGAAGATTAAGAAGGTTTCTCCTCTTTACAAAGATAGTATGAATGACATTTGGCACCGTAGCTTAGGGCAATTTACAGTAGAGCTTTTAAGGCTGTAACCATTGAAATCTAGAATATGTCATTGGTGGAAAATACCAAAACCACCTCACTATAGCTTAAGGGCCTATGGGACCAAGGTAGTTTGCATGAATGAACATTCAATGAATCTACATGGAGTTCTGAATGGCATGCAATAGATCATGTTCTTGGTCTACCAGATTTTGCTTCAAATCCATCTCAAAGAGGTGGATCCCACACAAAACTGGGAGACCATGACACTTCAAAATCTCACAACCCTTGATTTATTATAACTTACTGTGTAGAAGGGCCCTCATGAATAGGATGGTGGTGAAATTGCATTCAGTTTAGAGTCCAGTGGCATGTCTTTAACTCACTACACTTGGAAGGTCCGTGAGAACACAACATTTAATTCCAATTTTCCATGTGCATAGCCTTCGCATGAGTTTCAACGGCCCTCACAATTTTGACATCACGTCCCTTGGCCATAGTGTAAACTGGCCCTTAGTAAGGATGGCTACAACAAGCTAAAATTTTCTGCATTGACATTTACAAAGGTTGACATATTAGTAGTGAATAACTAACCAGCCAGGTGGATGCTTCATGGACATATGAAGGATAAATTGCCAGCCTAGGAACGAGGAGCTTCCCTGCTTCTGCAGTTGCACCTGCGAGGACCTCCATGTGCGGCCATGGTGCCTGCAGTTTTGAAGGAAGAATTTAGACATAAGAATCTCAATATTGTATCATTTTTGTGTATAGGTTTGTTAATTAGAATTAACTTCGTACATCTTCAGACCACCTGAGGTTTACATCCAAGGTGGCGAAGGTATGCTATGACATAGCCCATGAATCATTTGTACTGGTTCACTAGTAAAATTTCAACCAATATGGAAGACATGAGAAATGACATAAAAAACCTCAAGAAGACAAATCTCCATGCTTCCACAAGTGACCTCACACAACCATATGTTTAAGAGCTCTTAATATAGCTGAAAAGAAAAAGCTACGATGCAAAATGACATTGATAAAATGAGGGGAAAATAGGAGGGAAGTAATGATTGAAAGGCAGTATTGCAAAAAGGGTTAAATCAGCATCAGATGAGCCTTTACTCCACAAGAAAACCCCAGAATTCACACAATCTCAAAGTTTGAAATGCAAGGAGAGAGGCAAGAGACTTGAAAATAATGATTACCTCACAAATCGACAAAAAGTAAATTGCAAGGTTTTCAAATAGGTGTAAGGATGACCTCGGGATTGACCCAATCTTTGGTGACCGGCGAAACACCACCCCAATCGTTAATGCCAGCATCTATTAGTGCCTTCCATTCGCTATATGTCCCATCACTTCTGTAGAGACATTGAGATAGGAGCACCTGGTAAATTACTGGATGAAAAGGGTCATGCTCCAAATCTCTTCGAGAACCACTAAAGGTGGGATATGAAACTGTGAGGTGCTTGTACTGTGCTTCATATGTAGAATTAAACCCTCTGATCACAAGGCAAGAATCGATTTCCTCATGCACTATGAAAGAAATACCTTGCTATCAGGAATGGGTAACCCAGGATAGGGAGAAATGCTTTTGACAATAGTTTTTCTCTAACAGTTTTTCCTGTCAAGATCAAAGAGTATTGCAATTAAGGTAAGCGGGCCTAATACAGCCACACTTAGCTCTGCACCCACTTCTCCTAGATATTAAACATTGGACTAACAAAAGATGATTGGAGAACCCACATCAAGGTTGTTGCCATTTTCCTTCCACATTTTTTGGGCCCATAAGAATATCTTTTTCAACATCAAAACAAAGATTCCATATCTGAAATGACTTCTTATCTACTAAACTCCACCCCCCACCCAAACCCCCAAGTATGTTGACTGTTGAGCTTAGAATAGTTGACAAATTTGGAGCACGTAGTCCAATCCCTGTTGAATAGTAGCACCCTAGCACCTAGTAGCACACTGAACATCTTTATATATATATATATATGAACTAGGTAATGGACACAAGCGGGCTATAGTAGGCTCTCAATTTACTGAACCGTGGTAGCGGTGAGGTAGGTGTTGATGCCCACTACAGCCTATGGCAATGCGACATGCATTGCCAGACGTAGTGGTCAGGGCATGGCATGGTCTTCCAGTATGGGTGGTAACATGCTTGCTTGCATCTAATCATGAATGGACACATCAGCAAAATAACTTGGCCTCACCACTACAAAGTGAGAGGAACTACACAGGAAAATGATAAGTAGGAACATATGGAGAGAGTTGTCAAGGAACATACAATGTAGGAGTAAGGTTGGGTGGTGCCTGAATGCTCATGGACGGCCCAAATGCTAACCGAGCCATTGCAATAGTCCACCGCAGCTCCTCAAGTGGAGGTTCAGATGCTGTTGCCATTGGAGTGCCTTTTTTTGCACGAAAATTCTGAATGATGAGCTCCTGAATATGTCCATATTGTCGATGTAAGTCACGAAGTGCAATTAAACCTGTCAATCTCTCTTCTCGCGTTTCACCTATGCCGATGAGAAGGCCCGATGTGAAGGGCACTTTTTCCTCCCCTACAAACTCCAAAAATCACAATTGTCATGATGGTTGAATGTCATGAACCCTCTTCCCTAACATTCGAATGTGATCTTTGTGTTGCAAGAGCAGGAAACCTGATCGCAATAGAGTTATCCTCTAACTCAACATGATTTTTGGTCGGGAGTTGGTTCTTTTGCATACACCAACTTTCATGTTTCAGTAAGTTTTCTGTGCATGCTTGGAGGTAGTAGTGTGGAGGTTTGAGCGAAGAACATTCTATATCAGTTTGTTGAGTGCCCAGAGGTGCTGGAATGAGTTTGACCCTTAATCAACCAACGAAAGTTGCTCTTTATTCAAATTCAAACACTACCTCCGAGGATGCACCAAAAATGGAAAGAAATTATTGATATTGTATGCAAAACAACCAATGGAATATCGTAGAGGACCAACTCCTGATGAAAAGTTCCATTGAGGTAAAGGATAATTCTGTTGTCAAGGTAATTCCGAGCAAGCATAGTTCTCTCTCTTAGTTTCACCTTGGTTTCACCAGCCCCACAATATACAGAAGGAAATACTACTAAAATAGGAATCCCCAATCCAAACCTACTCAATTTTGACCCAAGCAGGGACTGCCTGTACAAATCCTCTTCAAAATTTATTTTCAATAAATATCACGCACCTGCGGCCTCAATTGTTGCAAGCCGTGCTGATGGAATTTTGTCCAGGCACTTATAATGTGCACCCCCAGGTTCCAAGAGCCTCTCTGAGATTGACTCCAGCATCAATCCTTGACTAACGGACACACTTCGTAGACGTGCCACGTCCTCCCTTGACATAACACCTGCATTGATATGGGGGAGTAGACCTGTCTTGTGTAGAACAATGCTGGCTACTTGAGCAGCATATGAAATTGTTGATGGATGCCCAAGAACTTTGAGCTGTCAGAAAATTCCCAAAAAGACGATTCAGGATCCACCTCACTTGAGCCAATAAGGCTTAAGCTAATAAAACTTCAACTACCACACTGAAAGAGAAAAATTGTCAGGCTTTGGCCAGATTAGTGTGGGACTTCTCTTAGGGAGACAATTGAACCAATGCCTGGGCAACCGAAATTCAAACTCGTGGTTTCACAATCTTGCCAACACTTGTTTCCACTGCAATATTTATTTGCCATAACAATCTCACACATTCTATGTCCTGAAATACTCTGAACATTCTTGAAGTACCAGAAAACCATTATGAAGTTCCAAGATTCCAAGTTACTCAAGAATAGGAAGCAATATATAATGCATGCTTGAGAATAATTATGATCAATGCAAAAAAAGATGCATCGGTCCTGGATGAACCCTGCACAAGGACTGAACTTCAACAATGCCCTAAGGGGGGGGGGGGGGGGGGGTAGGGTTTAAAGTTTAGGGGTTATGCATAATCATCCGTAAAGGGGTATATGTAAAGTTCAGGAACAGATTGTGTATGAGTCTTACTTCGTCCCTAGCTTGGGCGTAGAGAAGCTCTGGCTTGTCCCCTAACGTGAAAAGAGCTTCTGTGCAACCTGCTTGCACTCCTGCCCACGCGACCTCCAGCACCTGTTGAATCGAAAGAGTGTTGGTACATTACAACCCAATAAATGAATTCCATTGGTTGTTTTGCATGCCAAAATGAGTTTGGCCCTCAATGAACCGGCTTAGATAGTTCTTTGTTCAAACCTCCACACCGACTCCAAGCATGCACCAAAAACTTACATTGTATGCAAAACAACAAACTCCCAACCAAAACCCACGTTGAATTAAAGGATAACTCAAATATCAAATAAATGTTGCCCTTTCTTTCAACTTGTGCTGCATGCTCAGAGGTAGTGTTTAAAATTGAATGAAAGAGCAACCTATTTTGCGAGGTTTATTGAGGGTCGAACACATTTTAGTACCTCTTGGCATGCCAAAATGAGTTTACCCCTCAATCACCCGCCAATGTAAAATGCACCGAAAACTTACCCAACATGGAAGGTGTTGATGTATGCAAAACAATCAACTCCCGACCAAAGTCAAGTTGAGTTGGAGGATAAGTCCAATAACAACCCAAAAAATGTAAATCCATGAATCGACATGATCAATTGCAACACAACAAATAAATTTCGTTAAATCTACAATAAGCAGCAACCACCGTTCTCCACCTACATTCCTTTTACGAATATCTCCTACTTACTACAAAAGAATTTGAATGCTCGTCACCTTCGTGCTTTCCAACTTCTCCACATTTTTCTAAAACAGAAGAAAATCAAAATAAAAACACACTTCAATGACCTTACCTCGTCGATGGTCATGTAGATAGGCCGCCCAGCCGCGGGGCCCGTCGCAAACGTACAGTACCCACAGAAATCTCGGCAGACGCGCGTTAGCGGAATGAACACCTTCGGCGAGAACGTGACGACATTGGCGTCCGCCCTATTATCGCGAAGGCGGGCGGCTGCCGCACAAAGCACATCGACACCCAAATCCGCCACACTCCACAGCGCAAATGGGTCAGGGTAAACAGAATTCTGGCCCACCAACAGCCCCCTCTCGATGGCATCCAAAGTGTGAAGATCTGCTCCAAATTCCAGCTCCTCAAAACTTGCTGCCTCCGCATCACTTTTCAACAGACTGCGTGACCTCCATTGTCTCCGTGGGGAATTTCGGGAGCCAATTTTCACAAGGGAGCTTCTCTCCGGAGAAATTGAAGTTGAATTTGAGGTTGAATTTAAAAAGCTGAATGTGGCGCTTGCTGTTCTCGTCGATGCCAACATCTTCCGAGGATTGCTGGGAAGCCATCCCGAGGGAGCTACCAATTGCAACTCCATATCTCGTTCGATCAATCCCTCCCTTACTCCTTAAACCTTACACCATAAACCTTAAACCCTCTCGACTACTGATGGAAAATACGACATGCATATGATAATTAGTAGAGACATGTGAATCGGATGACAATATCTGCAAGTGTCCGGGAAATATGCATAAAATTGAGGCGATTGAGTCCATCTAATTTGAAGTTACGTTGGAGGTTGAATTTGAAAAAACATTCGTGCATGCTGCTCTCGATGTGAACATCTTCCAAGGACTGCTGGGAAACCCTTCCTTAAATGTTGTATTCTGCAAATCAAGATGGTATTTCTTACCCATTTCTCCTCTAAAAATAGCTCATCTCCCACATTTTAGAATCCTACGAATAAATCTCAATTTAACCCCAAAACTACACTAAATATACCAATTAGCAAGGGTGGTACTAATCAAGTCACGCACACAATCTAGTTCAATCTTGAAATATCGAGGGCTGAAGTTGTTACCAAGTGACACTAAATTCATGACTACAGTAAATTCTATGCTCATTTACCATAGATTTCAAAAAAAATTAATGCATACTTGTGATTAATGCACGCCACATGCTTGTCTGTGATTAGTGCATGCCACATGCTTGTCTATGATTAGTGCCAAGTGTCGGTACATTTAGTGGTAAGTGCCAAGCGTTGATACTTTCATGCCAAGTGCCGATACTTTCAAGCCAAGTGCTGATACCGTAGCACCATAGCTGGTTCGTGCACCTTGAAGCAAATATTCTTATTTTCTGAAAAATAAGGTTTGTTGGCTAAAAATAAAAAAATTGAAATTTCGTCTGCCATCTCTTAGCAGAATATGAGACCTAGGTTGTAGTCGCATGCTTCTTGTTTAAGACGCAACATAATCTTGTTCTCAGGGGAAAAACTTTCACCGATTGACATAGGAACTCAAGGTAACGATGGTTGTTACGTTTTTGATGCATATTCGAGGATTATCCCAGGGCCAAGAACACGAATAAGAATGAAGCAAAGTAGGTTGTAAGATCCACCCTTGATGATCATCCAATTTCCAACATACGTATAACCATGTCCAGTTCAACAAATCTCAGACACTACTTACAACACACAATGCATGGAGCAGTGAGCTTTGACAATTATCCGCTCGTCAGGGACTATACAGGCCTTCCAATTCTCCATGATTGTCTGCCCACACATTAGTAGTATGTACCACCTCTTAGCTTCTTGTAACACGCAACTTAATCCTGCTCTCAGGAAAGACACATTCACTGACACAGGAACTCAGGGCAACGATGGCTGTTACGTTTTTGGTTCACGTATGAGGATTACCGCCTGCCTAAAGAGCATGAATACGAATGAAGCGAAGTAGCAGGTTATAAGATCTGGTACTCTTGAAGATGCAGCTTCCAGCATGTGCAAGTATAACCACGTCTTCAACAAATCTCACACACATACTTACAACACATGATGTACGAATGAGTTGATGAACTATGCTGAAAGATGTGACAAAAGTGTGATCTGAATACATACCTAGCCGAACTTGGGAAGCAAGTGAGGAGACCAAGATCAGCAGCAAGAAGATGGCGAAGGTTGCAGGTGTTGAGTAAGGAGTGAGGGATGAGAGGAGCCTCTCTGTAAGTAAGGATTGAGGTCAAGGCTGGGATGTAGGGGAGCTGGGATCTGGACCAACTTAGAACAGCAGATCAGGAGCAAGTTGGAATCTTTTGTGTGAAATATTACTGTGATCTGTCCTCCATGTTCAGCGTTCCTCGTGAGTTTCACACTGAGGGACACTTACCAGTAAGGTCCCACAATCTTCGTTTTTTTTCTAATATTATTTTTGACTGGGCTCATAATTTCCGGTTTTTTACGATTTTTTTGGGGGGGGACTTATTTTTGCACGAACCAGCTATGGTGCTATGATACTTTAAGTGAATAATGCCAAGAGCCAAGATGAACAACGCTTCCTAGTCTTAGATCTAAGATCTTTTGGTGGCACTAATTCACAGCGTAAAGGAATTTAGTATCACCTTCACTAATTTCCCACCCTCACTAATTGGTATGTTTAGTGCAATGCATCACAACCAGCATTGAGTGAAATGCACTCGATCAACCCTTTCAACTCAGTAATGAGGAGTTTGCTCCCTGTTTTGGCTAAAAATGGAGAAATGACAGCTAGAAACGAAGAAACTATTGCAAAAATACTCCCACAGAAGACTCCATGTACTAAAGCCGAGACTTGGGCTAGAACATCCAAGATTTCAGTGTAAATCCACTGTGATCGATCCCCTTACCAAGGCCATTTGAAATTGTCATCATCATATCTCCTGGTCTAAATGTAGAGAGTTTCTGGCATGTGCCTGCACCAAGTCTAATAAGGTGTCCTCCTGAGCAGTAGTAAGAGCTTCACAAACTGCTCTTTTGTAATTATTTCCTAAGCCTAGTATGTGGATAGAGCAGACTGCCTTGTAGCCTATTTGCCTCCAACCCCCTGCACATCACAAGAAAGTGAGAATCTTCCTGTAACAAAGAGTGTATGTGAACCTTGAAAAGCAATCCAACAAAAACAATCTTGCAGATGCAGAGAAGGCTATGAGTTGACTCTTGGTTGAACTCTTGCATGACAATAGAGTTATCCTTTAACTCAATGGGACTTTTCAACGTAAATTGGCCCCCTTTGATATTTCAGTGGTTATTTTGCGTACAATATTAATAATTTCTTTCCATTTGTGGTCCATGTTTGGAGGTAGGGTCCATGGTCATTAGGGGCCAAACTCATTTTAGCACCTCAAGCAATGAATGAACCGAAATGAAACGATCTTCCTTCAAACCTCCAAGCATGTACCAAAAACCTACCAAAATGGAAGGTGTTGTATGCAAAACAACCAACGAAAAGTCATGTTGAGTTAGAGGAAAACTCTAATAGTTCTAGGGATGCAGATTATAATCTCTGGTGTCACGCACTTCAATGAACAGCCTTGAAACCAACTCTCTAGCAAAGACTGGACCATCAAAATGAAAAGAAACTTGCCATCAATTTGTTGCTCGATGTCTACACTTCTCTCATGAAAATGTTTTTGCCTCCACCATAATTTCCTATCACCCCACATATTCTCTCTCCAATCAGTGAAGTAACCATTCTGTGAACTACTCTGCCGCTCTACAATTTCCTTGCCCTCCTCCATAATGCCTGACGTTTGTCCCACAGTTGTGGGTTTGCCTTTTGCCAACTCTTTGTCCCATTGCTGATCCAGGTACAGTAAACAAGCTGCCAATTTTTGCCACACCTCTAACAGTCCTGCTTCGACATCCAAATGTGTTGCAATACATTCCACTAGAGCCTCCGTCTTATATTCACCTGTGCAAAAAGTAGGCTCAGATAACCTTTTCTATGGTTTTAGACAGATTTGAGCTCAGAAATACTTACTTGCAGCTAAGAACAACTAAACTTTCCATTCTCCACGTTAGGCATGTGGTTGTGACAAACTTCAACTCATCACTTCTGATTTGAGGAAAAATAATGGGTTGAATAAATGGGTGAACATGTAAACGAACACATAAGGTATGAAATAGGCACCTGAAGTATGTAAGTCAATAAGCACTTTGAGGGAATGTGAAGAGGATGGGTTGATGTGGAGGATGGAGGCATAACACTCTGCAAGAGGTCCTGTGTCTTTTGAACCAATTGATTCTAACAGTAGAGCCTTAATGCTGTTCAGAAATCACCAACAATAAAATGTCAATTTCTCCCTATGTGACTCCACAGGCTGTAAAGAGGTAAACCAACTGGAAACTTTGCCTAAAGATCACCTGTAAGTGCGTTACAGCACACAGACAGATGGCTATCTACCGTTCAAATCCACTTTTTGAGAGGAGACTGAGAATTAAGAAAGAGAAAAAGTTTACTGATAATTCAAAATTGCAAAAATAGTGGTCGCCATGTTAAGTAGAGCACCTGAGAGGTAGAAGATGAGGAGCATCACAGCACTTGTCAATCTCTTTAATTGCCCCCTTCACGTCCCCTGCAGCAAGCAACAACTATTCCCACAAAATGGAAACTTCAGGCTATGAAAAATAGAATTGTGGATAGCGGTTGTGGCCTGAAAATTCTTCCCAACATCAAAGAGGAAGGAAACCCCTACTTTCATCTTAACTTAAGGCCAAGTTACTGATTCAAAATATCTTGAAGACTCCAGGTAAATCAGCACATTATTTCAAATGATACCCTCACACAGTTTGACCTATTCATGAAGGGGGAACCTACATCATAACAACTAAATTTTTAGGGAACTGTTAAAAGTGTGGACTAAGTGGACAATGTAAAAGTACCTGGACTAAGGGAAGCAGAGCAGGGGTCATGTTGGTGGCTAACGACATTGCTCGCCTAAAACACTTGATTGCATTAACATGGGCGTCACGGGTTCGTCCATTGTCCATGGGCACTCTATACAAAGAATTTGTTCTTGTTTGTGGTAGTCGCACTGGGAACAGCCTTCGATCCAAATCTGCGAACATGATATATGATCATGAATACATATTGCATGCATTTAGTCAATATAGTCTAAACTTCAAGATCACGGTAAAGTCCTCTTCTCTCTGACATTGGGACTACTCACCCTAAGCTTCTTGTCTTCAGTGTTTAATTTTTGCACAGATTTCAATATCATCACTTCATTGTGGTCCATACATGACTTAAATTAGCAGTGCTAGCAAGTTCCCTTTCACCATCTAAATAAATGTAGTTTTCTACTAAAGATTGAAATCTACAAAGTGTTTTGCTTGAAGGCAGAAAAAGAAGTAAAATTCAACTTCTCAAGAAGGTCCACTTTTGCAGACACACACACACCAGGAGTCCACCGCACAACTGCTATCGTCCAAAAATCATCAAGTTCGTATTCTTCTTCATCATCTTCATAAAGCCCACGTTGAATGCCCTGGCTGCCCAAATGCCTCCCTCCTACATCCAAAGCTTCCATATCTTCACTTAACCCAAATTCAAGATCATCCGGTTGTCCACTCACCATAGAACCCAACCAATTTTCGTCGAAGTCTTGTAGATCCATAATAGTATCATTCTCCCCACCGCCCTCTTCATAATCTTCCCGATCTGCTCCATGTTGGGGTCTTGCACCAAGGTCCTGTACAAAGTGCTTCTCGACTTCTTGGACTGCCCGATCGTACCATAGTCTGTGCAGTGTATACCCGTGACATAGATTTATAGTTGGATCGTCACGAAATGGTGGTATATCAATAATGCTGTCACAATCTTCCCACATTTCATCAGTACTATGTTTCCAAAAGAATGTGTATCATGTGAAAGTAACTTATGCACAAATACATCTCAGGGTGCTTTTGCACACAACCACTGTTTTAGTGGTTGGTGGTTGTAGTTTACTTTCTTTGCCCCTATATTTGAGGGATAAGGAAGGACTGAGTGCATTGATAACAACCACAACCACAAACACAACTACTCTACCATGCTCAACTATGATACAAATATAGTTAGTAGTTGCAATGATGGTTGTAGTTTACTTTCTTTGATTCTATTTTGTTAATAATTGCTATGTGACACCGCGAAAGAACTTCAAGGCCAAAGCATGGGAGAGGATTTGTAGGAGGCAACTACTCTAACACAAACTTTCCACCACAATACATAAATTGTTTGTCTCCACTTCACGGATTGCACCAGTAGGAAGGAGGGACGATCATTGGGGTCAAATCCGCTCTTCCACTACAAGTAGTAGTCATGTGTAAATGGAAAAAAACCGTAGTCGTGGTTGAAGGTGGGGATAACCCTAACTCAACCACAGCGGTGGTTGTGTTTAAACACACCTTCAGTCTGCATTGCATAACTATGCCTTCACAAAGTCAGGCTCAAAAGATTTATATTGCTGTAGATAGTGAAACTTTGAATTTACTTGACATCGGGCTCTGGAACACTGATTGTGGTGTGCAAAACATAAGCTAGCAAGACACGTAAATTGACTAACTATAGCACTTCAACTTCATACACAAAAAAGAGAGTCATGAAAGGACATACGGTCGAAGTTCATTGTATGCATCATCATATGAAGCAGAGTCACCCAAGGTCATGAAATAAAGTGCCAACTCCATTTGAACCTGCCCTCGTAGTTTCTGGTTTAAATAGGAGAATTCATCCAGCAAAATTAGTCACACAAACAAGATGCAGGTCCCTGAAGGTGACAATTCAAAAGAACGAGGTGTTTTCAGTTAAGGTGAGGATGGACTTGAAGCAAATCACAATCTACAGGCTTTCCTCAAGCTCATATTCCACAACTACTGAATTCATAGCCCTGAACCAAAGAAAACTTAAAACTTCCACAAGAGGTGTATGAATCTTGCAACGAACAAGATCTGAACAATTCCCAAACTTCTGCCTAGGCAGCTCAGAGAAAGAGCCTCCAAATGTACACACAAAACCTTTTGTTGGACAAGTGCTCATAATTAAACCCCAGGATGTGCAACATTTTGAACAAAATCAGTAAACCAACTGTTCTCCACCATGGTGTTAGCTAGCATTAAAAGACATAAGTAACTATGGACGATGACAACAGAAGGACCGGATTTGGAAAAAAGAAGTATTAAACATACTTCACATCAGTACTGAGTGTTGTGGATAACGAAAAACCTACCGGATTGACTTGCTTTCGCTGCAGGATTCGATATAAACGCTTAAACCTCAAAATATTTGAGTTCCCTGTATCCACCTGCCTCAGAACCTCCATTGCTGCCTGAATCAATTTCACACCACATCCAAAATAAATGACTTGTATCTCAGAGATATAGGAAACAAAAGACCAACACATGCTTCCATAACCTTACAATCCCGTTTTGTGAGTCAATAATCTCAGGGTTCCTTATGTCAGCAACTTCTATCCTCCCAAAGAAACATCGAAGCACAAATCCTGAAGTTGAAGCACAAAGTTACCCAATTCTCAAAATCCCTCAACCTTACCAAGGGAAAAATACCAACAAATGCTTCGGAAAGCTTACAATACTATTTCGTAAGTTACAAAATGATTCCCGGTGCTCTTTTGTCAGCAATTCCTGTCCTTCCAAAGAAATCATCAAAGCACAAATCCTACAGTGAAACACTAAATTACCCAATCCTCAAAAACTCTTAAATTTACCCAATAGTAAGCCGTATCACGATGTAACTCGTGATCAGCTATGGTGCCCGCTTGAAGCAACACAGACACAACGCCAGCAGCATCGGGGTACAAATGCTGCTGGAACAATGCGGACAGCACCGCTCGCAATTTGGCTCGATGGTAAGGATCCAAATCGGTTGTGCCTGCATCCTTCGCGTGTATTTTCCGCCATTGCACACCGTCACGCTTCGGTTTCAATGCTTTCGGGAGCACAAGGTTCTTCGCCCTCTTCAATCTCAATCTTCTGTCCGCTATCCTTGCGTCCAATATCTCCTGCTCCTGCTCACCCTCTTCCATGTCGATCGATGCCCTCGAAATGCTTGCGGGTCTCGAGAATCTTTGGAGTCCAGGTATTTGTTGCGAATCACGAAGATCGGGCTCTTGTCAGAGAAACCTACCGCAGAATGAAAGGTAAATTATGTTCGGGATTGAATTTCTCAGGGTTTAGAGTTTAAGGGTTCGGGCCATGAATGCAACTCGACCATTCATTGTTCTCGCAATTTCTACGTGCGAAAATTCGGTGCCTTGGAATTCGATTGTACAGTGACAATCCATGCACAATTTTTTTCAGAAGCTCCAATTTCTGTGCACTCTGATTAGGGTTTAGGCTTTTAAGAGCGTATGCTCTTCACGGTATTCGTATACGTAGAGTGCGTACGCAAATAAATAATATAGAGAATGCATATATAATACGTATATTTGAGGCGTACATTTTGTTCTGTATAAATACCATGTATTTTACTCCTTTGCTTTTCGAATACTTTTTTGGTATTCGATATCTACACGGATGTATATTCACACAATCTTGGCCACGAAGATCCTTAATTAATTTAGGCATTCTACTAATCACCCTTCCAGTCGTCCTAATTAATATGTCTTGTACGAGAGTTGGGCTCGAAACATAAACACATACAAATAGGCAAGTGTTAGTTTTGTAGATGGATAATGTTTGGTCATCATTGCCACTTATTATCATATTATCATATTTCTTAATTTCTGCAATATGGTGTGCTTAACACGGAATCAAGTTCACATGCTCATTTAGGTTTTATTCTACTATTAATACATCGTTGTTTACAAATTTTACATTCAAATGCAATTCGGTTTCCTTTGTGTCACACGACAAACTGTATGGATGTTATCTTCAAGAAGTAGGAAAAATGAATCTTGACTAAACTAGGTTAGTCACTGCAACATATGGACACTTGAGAACTAAACAGGTGGTTGACATCAACAAGGCACACATTTTGTACACATATGACTATTCTTGTGATTTTCTCCAAACTCAGCTTACGCCCAAGAGTTTTGTATCGATTTGGTGCATGTGTGGTTCACGAACCTAACCTCCAAGTAGCAATGCACACAACCTAAGTCAACCTAAGTTTTAGGCGTCAAATGGACAAACCGTGACAAATAATCCACACAATCCAAAACTTGTAATTTACATAAGAAGAAGATTATGCCCCCCCCCCCCCCCTTATGCCCTCCACTTGAAGTTTCTTAGGGTGACCGATACATTCAAGCACATTCCAACTCACTTCAAAAAAGCCACATGTGCTAGCAATTTGTTTACAAAGTTCTAAACAATGTGCATTATTTCTACATGCCAATTATAAAAATGAGCCGCTAGGGGCCAAAGGCCCACCGCTGGTGGGAGAAGAAGTCCACAAGGAAGTTGGCAAAGCAGGAAGTTGATGAATTTCAACCTTCGTACCAAATGGAAAATCATGGGGGACCAACTCTTGAAAAAAGTCCCATTAAATTAAAGGATAACTCTAATATGCGAAACTCAATATACATGCAGGTAATTAAATTATATTGTAGCCTTCTAATCACACTTCTATTAATTCAACAAATTGAGCTCATGCACCTTGAGTAAACCGATCTGGAAGTAATTCCATCCATAAGCATAGAAAACTGCATGAAGCATTGATGGATTACTACTATGCTATAAAACATGCTCCCAACATCGCCACAGCCGGGCACAACATGTCACTTTACTTGGCTCCTGCAAATCATGTGAAAAGTTTTTAAATGTTAATCTTCTTACCTCAAGTGTTAAGAACCTTGTAGGTTTGGACTTACATGATTTTATTTCAGAACTTGTTTCAAAAATTATTACGAGTTACATATCCTACAAAAAGTAGGCGCAAAGCTAAAAGTGTCCATTTAAGGCCCATTTACCTTAGGGCTGATATTGTTTCAATTTGTAAGGTATAAAAAAAAACATTTAAAAATTATGCATCACCCACAAGATTGATACTATAACCCTAAATCCTAAAAATCTCAAAAGGATACACTTGCCTCTCCCTGCTTATCAACTTCAGCCTTGCACTCTTAAAGAAGAGGTTGTTGTGCATCCACCTTTGCCTTTTTTCTTACATTTGATCAACTTCTAAAGCCTCTGTGACAGCTGAAAATTGGTCAAGAAAATCGAATGGTATTTTTGAAACTGGGGTTGACATGATCACAAAATGCATATAATAACAACATTAAGTGAGAATTATGCTGTCAAATTCACTTACATGTCATTTTTTACAATCAGAATGTCAGATAACCACCAAAGAATCCAAACAAGAAAACAAGTGTAGAGTTCACAATACTTTGCTTGTTCTAATTGACATTATTTCTTCATGGGATTGAGAATGAGAATTTCCCGAAGTTCACATTATTGAATGAAGACATTTTTGTTCTTGTTCTTGTGATTGTTCCAGAAATTTAAGTTGATGTGGAATTTGTAATATATTAAACCCTGAGCTAATGCCCTCAAATCTATCAACCTATTCAATTTTAATTACCCATAAATTAAAGGAGGAGAATGCAACAACACGAATAGCTGACCAACAATTGTAAATAAGTTACTATGAGTTGTGGATTCGAGTGCCGAGTGGATGGTACAAGCTACCGTGTTAATTTCGTTGAGTTAACGTAGAAGAACATTTCATCATAACATGAGCAACTTTATTAGCGTACGGGAATAAATCGCAACTTCCATTCATATATATAACATGCACAATCTGCACTTTCGTTAGCACACAAACGTATCTAACAACATATATAATCTACATGTACAAAAAAAAGACCACAACATAATAAAAAGAAGACGGTATTTTTATTATCTATTTGTGAATTTCTTCTTGAGCATCCAATACAAAGGGTCGGCCGATGGGCGGTCTGTCATAATATTGTAGCTTCGGAAAGGCTCAGATTGGTACATGCATATTAGTCATTTTTCCTTCCTATCAGCCATATACTTTCGTGTAGTGGTATAGACAATGTCCATATGAAAAATGTTGTGCAAATGGAATGTATAGTCTAGCGTCGCCCCTCATCTTGAGATGTAGGGACCGGGCGTGTTGACGTAGTCACTTGTGTGATGATATCGTTTGGCCTATATACACTCATCTATTGTCCATGACATGAATTATGCAATGTAGTGAGTATTAAGAGTTATATCCAATGTAACGATGAAGCACAAATGCGAAATTATAGACGTGATAAATAAGATGTACCTACAGGTTATAGTGTAGACGTTCAAAGATCGCGCTTCCCGTTTTTTGGACGGTAAGTTTTTGCATGAGCTGGAACCGGCGCATCATCGAACCCTGGAGTAAAATTAGATTTGCAGTTGGAGGAATAAGGACCAGTGGATCGATTTGCGTCTGGATGTTTTATTCCTTCATTGCACGCAATATAGATTATGCACGATCTTAGGACAGATCGGACCATGTTGTGGTGTCGGTGAATCCAAATTCATGGTAAAAACGAAACATTTGATGTGGTGCCAAATCTCCAAAGACGACGGTCTTAAGCAATGTTTTGGCTCTCCAAGCGAAGTGTGACTTCAATGTTTGCATATTGGACATGTAACACGTCTAGAAGCACCTTCAAGTAACATGAGAATGATGTGCATTTAGAAAATTACAGTGGTAATGATATGTATATGGATGGAAACAAAATTATTTGGTAATTTAAAAAAATAGTATTACATGATGCAATGAGTGTTCGAAACAATGAGTATAGGTGCATAAGGTAGAAGGTGTTTAAACCAACACTTTAAGCCATTGCGGGTACATATGGCCATATTACGGGGGGGGAATAGTGGATCATATTATTATTTCAACCCAAAATAGCCTCAAATAAATAAAAAATATTTTCAGTGGAAGTATAATATTTTATGAATTGTCAAAGTCAAAACTAGTAGTTTCTTAATTCCACTAGCTAGGCCAGGCGAGTAAAGTGAGTGAGGAACCCAAGGACCAACTCATTTATTATATAATCTCAACCTTTACTAAATACATATTAGGCCTACCGGGCTTATAGTCTCATTAAGCCCCACCATGCAAAGCGTTAAACCAATTTGAATCTAATCATGAGCCAAACCTAGTGGATGTGTGTCAAGATCCCAACCTACTGAGTCTACCAACCAGGCCCTACACTTTAACCACTACACCTACATGACATATTCTAACCTCCTTCGTATCATGAACCAATCCCCTTGGCTTTGTGGGCCTAATTCCTTGGCAACAACCTTGACTTTAGGTACCAACCTGCATTTTCACCATTGGTTATCATTAGTGTAAAATATTGTTAAGTTATTAAAAATGGTAATCGCAAATATTCATTTAGATTTAGAATGGGTTTAGACTTTCATTAAGGTAGATGGGTCTTTAATGGTTATTTCTAATAACTATTTTTTATTCTAATTGTCTAAAATAAAATTATAAAACACATATAAACTAATCTAGCATACCTTCTCTTGTAGTTCAATTTGGAAATGATGACCCCGTTGTTAGCCACTCTCTACGAGGGGCTTCGGGATAATGCACCCAAACTGGCTCTTGCAATGGACATAAATTTTTACTATATATATATATATATATATATTTTTTTTTTTTTTTTCATAGTCCTTCTCCATATGCAAACTTTTTTATTCAACTTAAACAGTGGATGCATTGTACCACAACATGGGGCCCGGTATGCCCCCCTAGCAAGAGGTTTATTAGCTCTTATTTCCTTGTGCAATTTTACCCCAATTTCAATGCATCGTTTAGTTGGCCACATTACTCCATGTTCTTCTGCACGTTCTTCGGCCCTTACTTTCTTCTCCTCTGTCTTTTGTTTTTCTTGTTTTGCCTTTCAATTTTTATTAATTTCAATGTCAGCATTTTTCTTCTATTTTTCTCTTGGTACCTCCTCACGTGTCTCTTGCTTTTGTTCTAAAACGGAAATGTATTTATCACTAGTCATAATTATAGATTTTGAATAATCTATAAATGATGTGTCACGATTCCGTCGAGGAATCGACACGGTTTGTGGAAGGGCTAGAATTGATGTCAACCTTAACGATGCATTTGGGTCAACTTCATCCAACTCTTGTAAAATCCTACATACCCCGTCAGTATCTTGCTCCCCCATTTCCACCCCCTCGTGCACACCCTGCATTGTATTCCCCTCATCATCTCTTAATGCCACCATATATTGAATTCCACCTATTTAAGTTTGTGGTACCCTTTCTCCAATAACGTTCTCCACATGCTCATCACCTACCTCTTCTTCATTAACCACATCCAAAGCATTAACAAACATTTCGTTGGGTCCCATTTTGTCATTCATGGTTGTCCGATTTAAAGGCCAAATACCCGTCGCGATAAACCTTTTTTTAATGTTTGTTGGGGTCATGGTTTTCTTCAAGGCTAACGAAACCCATTGGGCTAGGTCTTCCTTCGCGGCACCCTTATCCTTATTTCTAAAGGTCCAAAAATCCCGATATTTTCTTAAGGCCGTTTTGAACGGTTTGAAAACACTAATGTCCAAAGGCTGGATGGCATGAAATGTGTGGCTGGGAATGGTAAGGAGATCTAGATCTATTTTCGGGCCATGTGCGCAACATCTAGGGTAACATGGGAGTTGTGTCCATCCATTATCAGTAAGTGCCGATTCTCATTAGAAATGCCATACATTTGACCAACGTGATGTAAGAAGTGATTAATCCACTCGTTGAACAATGTTTCCGTCATCCATTTTTTTTTACATAGCCATACAAGCTCCCTCCTTACACCTAATTATGAAGTTCTGCCTAAATGACCTACCCTTAAATATATAAAAATTAGGAATGCTAGAACCGGAGGCGTTGATGCACGACAATACAGACAACCATTCTCTCTCATCCGGAGTAACAATATGTACATTTCGTATCCCTCTTTTGGCCAAAACACATTCCCCGCCATTCTTCCATGCTTGGGCCCCGGACTCATCATAGTTCCAAATGTGAGTGACCGGATATTTGTGTCTTGTGTACATATCCAATAAATTATCATATAAAAATGCAACATTCTCATGGCATAAACCCTTCGTCCTACACTGCTCCAATCCTTGCGCCACTCTAAGTGTCAAGGTTGGATTCCTTATTTTAAACCATTTTATCCACCTGGACCGGAAATGCCCTTTGTAAAAGGTGTGTCCCGGTCTTGGGTGATCTCAACCACCTTCAATCGGCATTGACTCAAACTAATTGGATGACCTAATATTTGCATTTTAAGAATCCACTTTACAAGTTCATTCTCCTCTTCAAATGATAGCACCCCTGATTTGCCACGTTTTCTACCTGTAGTTTTCTCAATAACATAGTCACATAAAGATGTTGTGGGAATTCCATAAAGCCTAGCCACTGTTTTTATAGGAGCCCCATCATCAACTGCAAGCATGGCTGCATTTAGATCTTCATCCATCCAATTTCCATTTTTCCTAAGTTTTGTACATGTGCGTTCAGAACATGTACCATTCATAGTGCTTACATCAACACCTTCATGAATATCCCCTTGTTCCCAAGGATTGTTGTGAAGTGGGGTAACATAAAAAACATGCCCTCCTAATGCAAGAGTGTGAGCCGCTCGAGCCCTAGATGCATTGGAACCAGGGGGTAATCCATCAGTATTATGAATTTGGATACCGCTTGAACTTCCTACTACACGGGCCCTTAGACCACCAAGACGGCGACCTCGAGCAACCAACATCTCGGGAGACGCCATAGCACCCTCCCTGATTCCACCCATATCATGATTGATGTTTTTCTTATTAAGGAGTTAAATTGAGGGATTGGCTCGGGAAGTTGTGCAAAATCAGTAAAACAATCTCCACTACGTGGATCAAAATCAGACTCCTCTCCACTTTCTTCCTCTTCCAAATCAATAAATGGTTCAATTGCCCCTTGGGCTCCTTGAATGTGATCAAATAATTGATCGTTTTCTTCATCCAAACTTGTAACATAATCTTCTGCATGTGATCGAGCCCCCCTCATGGTTGCATATAATGAACTCAAGACATTATTGAAAATTAATAAACATGTGCACATACAAATAATGAGAGCACTTTTTAGTGTCAAATCTATTTAATATATATTTCCTCAAGGCCCAAACAATGCATGAGATTCTTAAAATGTACAATTTATTATGTATGTAAGTTAAAATCTTAGTGACATAGATCTATACATATAAGATGTTTGTTTTATAAACATAAATCTAACATATATGAAGTTTACGTGCCCTTCTTACTTGACTTTAGCTAAGCCAATGAGTTAGTTTTCAAAATAAAGCCTTTACACCATCGATACTATCTAGTCCCGAATCTAGTTGGCAAACGATGTGTCATGATTTAAAAGTGGAGGTTTGAAGTCTCGAGCACTCACCCTGCCATCAGTACCTAGACATGAGGCAAGAATGTAAGACCTTTAAAAATATCGTCTCCGGCCCTTGTAATTAGTTGCTTTTAGTCTTAGCTATGAGGGCACAAAGAGCTCCATTAACAAAAACCGATGGTATGAAAAATAAGTAGTAAGACATTAAGGGATGAGAAAAAAACTAACCAACATGTCATTGCGTGGTAGATAAAACAATGAACATGTGTGAAAACTACTTAACTAAAGTATATTCAAAAATCTCCGGAGCAAGTTCTTATAGGTTCATTGGGATAGCTGGATGCATTCCCTATAACCGAGGGAGCTTTACCTAGGTTTTAGGGAAAACTTTGGTTATTTGATAAAGTTAGGTGGGGAGGGGGCACAAGTAACCAAAATTCATGTATGCTAAGGACTAGGCTCCATGTGCTAAAGGATAGGGCCCTCATATTAAATCTTAGGTGTCCCATACTTAGCGATAGAAGCCTTATGCTTTACTATATAACCTCAATCAACTTCAATATGGATGCCTCCACTATAACCGAGAGAATTTAATTTGGTTTTAAGGAAATATTGTGGTTATTTGGTAAAGTCGGGTGGGAATGAAACATTAATGATATATCAAGTGATTAAAAACCTAGATTCTATATTTATATGGGATTAAGATATAATAAATAATTATGTATGCAAATCTAGTATTTATGTAGTTTAGTTATACAATAAGTGATTAAGGGCTTAAATCTTATATTTATGTAGCCTAGTCATATAATAAATGATTAAGAACTTCAATATAACATCTATATAGCCTAATCATGCAATAAATAATCAATTAAATAGATCTCAAATTTATAGTGATATAATAATTGATCAAAATACTAGATCTTAACATATTTATATGAGTACAAGATGCAACATACACTTAGAATGAAAACCATACATGCTAAACCATAGATCTACTTAGGAATGAATTGAAGATGGCTAAAAAAATAACATTACCTGAATGAGAAAAGTGATGAAAATTACGATGAAAAAAAATGAATATCAATATAAATAATAGCCAATACAAATAAATGATAATATTGGGTCGCTTAATATTGGAAAAATGATTTTTGTGACCTTGATCGCTTCGCCTTAAGCACATAAACTAGTAAATGATATGTATATCTTCAATCACTTCAACTTTAATCACCTTTTCATGTAAATCCACCTCTCAATCACCCCTAATCAATACCTTAATATCTCCTCAAAGTATATTACCCTTGCATGCTAATATATGTCTTAATCACCCTTGTACATTGATCTACCTCTTAATCACCTCTACTAAACACCTTAATGAGCCTTCAAAGTACCTACATTAATCGCCCTTGCACGCTGATCCACCTCTTAATCATTTTTTAATCAACACCTTAATGAACCCTCAAAGTACATCACTCTTGCACGTTAATCTACCTATTGATCATTTTCTAATCAATGTCTTAATCCCTCCTCAAAGGACATGCCTTAATCAAGGTAAAAGCAACCTCTGCCAAGCTAAACACAAAAATCACGAGATTTACATTGAATTTCGAGACCCTTAAATACTTGTACTATCCTAGCCTAAATCTTAAACCGCCACCTCATAACTGACAATAGTAGTGGAATGAATAGTGTCGGCACCATACCCATTTTTAAAATCCGAGATTAGCAACTTCACCTAATGCAAAGGTCGTTAATAACAATGTCCAATCTAACATCTATTGTATGGGATGGCGTGCCAGCTAATTGCCAAAACCATCACTTTGCAGGCCCAACCACAAGATAGACTGAGAGATGGTTTATGATAGGGAGAGGTTGGTAATTAGGAGGCATGTATAGATATTGGTTTAGGATGGGGTAACGAGATTAGCTGTCTTTACCTTACCTGGATATGACAAGCCACCATGGATCTTCTTAAAATTCTTCTGATATTCTGCATGCTCTGTGACGAACTGATTAACTTCTCGCACAGTGTCGAAATCATGTGAGTTCAATTTTTTTTTGTAGTCGTAGACATCCAGGAGTCGTCGTTGCGCTTCGGTGTGATAGAATTTTTTTTTGCATTGCGTGGTTATTTTGGAATTGTTTCTGACAACTCCGCCTTGAGTTTGTGAGCAGGCCGAAATAGTTGATTGCATGACGATCACTATTGGCAATGGTGGCTACCATTGTGAGCACTATATAGTAAACGTATGTTTCAGGACATTTGGAGCACCAAACTATAAAAGGTACAATAATCGCTATGGATCTATAATGACGAAATCATATGACGTTTTGTGATATTAAACGATCTCAGTTCGTTGATTCAACACAATGACATGTAGCCTTATTATTTCGATGACCCTAAACCATCATTTCACTATCGACAACCAATACTAATTGACATATTGGTTCCTCTCAAAACATATGCATTACATAACTTACATGGGCGATTAGTTATGTGCAAATTTCATAAATACAAAAAAATCACAACTATGTTAGAAGCTTGGATCTACATCATTTTTTACAAATAGAAAACATTGCCACAAAAGACGAAAACATACAAAAGTTCTTACCAAAGAAATCTACAAACGTAGATATATTATTTTGACTCTGCGAGAATACGGGGAAGGCTGTTGCTGTGTGCGAAGTCTGAGAAGCTTTAAACTTATATAAAAAATTGTATAGTCAGTCACTACAGTATATGTTGAGCCATTCTTGAACTTTCACTTCGTGAACAAAATTGAGTAATGGACATGCAACTTAAATAAAACATTTTTTGAACTTATAATCTATGGGTTGAATGTATATGTTGTATTTTTTTCGTCTGAGAAGCTTTGAAGGTACATTGTACATTGCAGGAGATAACTTCTCTATGGATCCACAAACGTAATCATTAGTGAAGAATCTATCACAAATTGAAGTCATAGTAATCTCAGCGCATGGTGGAACACTAAAGCTATTCTTGCACTTTCGGCTTGTGAGCAAAGTTAGAGTGATAGACATGCAACTCAAGCAAACAACTAGTTCAGATTATAAAAAAGTTTTTTTCGAAATTCAATCGACCATTACCGGTATTTTAATGAAATCTAATAAACTAAGTTCCAATGAGCCAAGTTCCAATGTGGGATAGAAGGCTTCGGATGATGGACTAGAATAGGTAGATAAAGACTTTTGAAAGGTATTTTGTTATGAATATGAGGCACTTTCTTCCCATAAAGACCTTACTAACTATAGCATGAGAATTCATGACACCTACAATTCTCTCAGAATTTCAGAAGTTTCTAAGAACACTGGTGCTCTAAAATTATACGTTCGTTTAATGGTCAATTACGTGTTTCCAAATCACATTGCAGGAGGGAGAAATTACCTAGAAACAACTGGCCATAATAGATTAAATACAAACATACATAATGAAGTGTGTTAGAACTTTGTGTCACAAAATTCCAGCCTGTCTAAGCATGACACAAGGCATTCTCTTTAGGCTTCTGAATAGTAGACCATGCTTTTAAAGTTTTAGTAAATAAAATTACAGCTGAAGAAAGTAGTCATTCTCAACAAAGTCATGTGCATTTTCCAAATGTTTTCGAATGAGCTTTAAAATAGAGTGCCGCACTCGCAAATTGGTGTTCATCTGCAAAGTGTCGATACCTGCATGCAAACCAACCACCTGCCATCCATTGATGTGTCTGTATCCTCCTCAAAGATTCCAATTAAAGACGTTCAGCAAATGAACATTTAGCCTAAGTGAGAACATTTCATTACCACAAGTCCTAAGAGCAGATGCAATCATTTAGTTTGATGTGACTTGCATTTAAGTTACTTTAGTCTTGTGCATCCAATGCAAGATTTAAAACTTGAGGTGAACTTTTTCAGAAGGCAGTTCTTTTTTATCGTCAGCAAGTGTCATTAAGAACGGCAGTGCCAACCCCACTTTGTTCAGGACTTGAACACTTTCTGCAACAATCTGCATAGATTCCACCTGATTTTCTTCAGAGCCAAAAACATAAGAAAAATTGTCAATATATTATAATGCCATAGTTCTGAGCAAGTCCATCATCATTGAGACCAAGTATCAAAATGCAAATGCAGAAATAAATGCCATAGCCAAAGGTTAAGTTGGTCATTTTGTGTGAATGTTAATGAAAGAATATAAAGATGAGAATCAAACTGTACCACGACGAGCTCCAAACCATAACGAAGGTGGGTTTGTCACTCCCAAAAGGGGACATTGCTTTAGCATATGTGAGTCTTGGAAAAGGATTTGGAAGGTCGATTCCTTTTCTTTCCCTAAAAACCTGCAACATGCGAATGTTGCATGAACTGGAATCATGACCAGAGCAAAGGCATCTATGTAACAAACATTAATAGAGAGGCAGATTAAGTAGCAGAGAATGCTATTGCAAAGGAATTCTAGGCAGAGGTAAGTATGAAGGCATACATGTCTCATAATCCCCTCATTAACCTGCAACATATCCTCCAGTGGTGTGAAAGCCATATCCATATCCAGCTGTGTGAATTTTGGTTGCCTATCTACTCTCTAATCTTCATCGCGAAAACACCTGTGGCATCGCAAAAACAAATTCAAAAAGTGAGGTTCTTGTCACCTCTGCAAATCAGTCTAATTCTATTTCATGGGTGTGCTAAGCGAACACAAAAACTGAGAATCTTATGTCTTAGCATGAAATAGACTCGGGACGAGTAGTTGGGATGAGGGCTCATGAGTGACGGAAGCAAATTCACAAAACCTCCATGTAGTTCACATCACAACATGTTGACAAAGAGAACCATTACTGTGACCTCATAACAGGGAAACAAGGCACCCTGGAGCGGCAGTGACTATTCCTAGACCTTTGAGAATACCTGCCAGTGTGTGTAAATAAGATTTGATTGAAATTTGAACATAGGTATGATGTTGGAGTTAGACTCAATTGACTCATGGATGCTGACTTAGGCTTTGAGAATTGCATACCAAATGTTTTTCTCAAAATTTGGATTGACAGATTACTAACCTTGCTAATTGATAGAATCTGTTGAACCCTGAATCCATGAGCATCTGCTTGAACAACTGTGGACTCTGAGGTAGGGCATAGAAATCTCCAGGTTGCCAAACCAAGTCCAATTCTTCTCGAAAATCTCTCAGCTGGATCACTGAATCATCTATGAATAATGCATCAATACGTTATACGCATCTTAAATTGACCACACGTCTAAAAAATTCAGTTTTAGTTTTCCAGCAGTATCATTAAAGGTTGTGCAAGTGTTGATCATGACTCTCGTTGCATACTTAATCACCAATAAATGTGCTCACACATCCACACAACCATCACGTGCCTCTGCATAGTCTTCTTCAGAGGCATCTTCATGGCCCATTGCATTTTTCAGGTACCTTACCTCTTCTTCTATCAGCCGTGCAGCCTGCACCCACAAACCAAGATAAGTATCAAAACGAAATGTGAAAATATATTCCAAATACTCATATTAAAAGAAAGCATAGCAAGTCTGCTTTGCACATGAATCCTTTTGAGTATACAAATACTGACATTATAACAATGTCTAAAGATCAGTGGTGGCACAACAGGAGATATCTTCTCTATAGATTCACAAACGTAACTGTGAGTGCAGAATCTATCACAGATTGAAGTCATGATAATTTCAAAGAAGAGATTAAAGAAGAGGGATTCAAAGAGATGTTTCCAAGGTAGAAAAGAACGACGTGGCCTCACGAGAGGCCAGAAGCTCATTTCACCTCCCATAGACTTCTTCTCGATTACATAAGGTAGGTAAAGGACATTATTGGGTGGAACCAACTCAAAGACTCCTACCACACTATTGGATCCACCCAATTGCCATAATTCTCTAGTACGTAATCCTCACTTAGTCACATTACATGCACTTCCCAAATATGTCAGTGGCAAGCTCAAATTCACAACAATTTGAGCCAATAAGCAATAAGATAGACATCCCTCATTTGGTTACCTTTCTTCTTAGGACACCTACATTTGAGTGGTAAGTGGTTTGGTGTGGCAACAAGAGCATACACCAAAAAGACATGTGTTTTAAAAAGGATTGGATTGCATGCTCAAAATATAATAATAAGCTCAATAATCAACATAATTGGGGGGACTTATATGACCACTTGATGAGCACGAGAATCTTCAACATGATAATGAATGGGATATTCATATGAGCTCTGAAAATTATGAGGAAAGTGGCTATGGCCTCCATGTGGATATGCTAATGATCTTGCACTAATCGCATGTTTCGTATCCTAAGAGAGATTGGTTCACAGGATTTGAGGTATTTCCTCACAGGCAACAACAAATTTGTACGTCTTTCAGGGAGTCGATCATTTTCCGTTTCAAGAATCGAAAGAGATCCTTAATCTTGTGCAACAGAACACTTGGTGGTGTTCCACATTGAGAAGTGGATGTCAATATCAGGGGCTGGTGTGCAAGAGAAAGGTTGGTGTCCACTTTACCAGCCCTCTTAGTATTCCTCTCGTCCCGCCCTTTGCATCTTTATACATTGCATTTCAATCACACAATCTCCTCTCGTGTTGGACCCGTCAAAACCTGGCTCAATTGTGTTCGCATACTTGATCTATGTGTTATTAGGCAATTAAAGATTACCAAACCAATTCCATCTTACAAATTTTCCTAGTGAGTGGAATTTCAAAGGTGAAGGGGTCTAGTTAAAGTGTGTTTCTTGACCTAATGTTGGAGCATATTGTTCGTATGCAGTCCCAATTTGGCTCAAAACCGTGACAGAGAAGATACCGAAGCAGACAAAGTTTGAATCCGGCAATCCAATCAATCATGTCCTTGTGAATGAGCACCTACCTGCCTGAGCAAGGGATCCCGATGGGTCCCATCTCGATACATGCTTCACTTGACAAAAAAATTACAAATCTACTTGACGAACAAACAAGTTTCTCAGGCCCACCACATAGACATGGGCCAGTTCGATCTATCATGCGAGGGTGGCAATTATCTCACTCGATTCTCCAACTCTGTTGCACTTCTCTCCTCATGGCCGGTCCAATCAAAACTCGGACATGTTGATCCACGTACTGCACTCCGAGAAGATTGATATATATCGATTTAAAGCGCTCAAGTACGAATCAGCTCTCTGCAGACAATAGGGGAGAGATTTAGGTCACCAACCTAAACCTACGTGCTCTGTAGTACTGACTCCTGGACGTTTACTCCTGACAGAGAATAGCAGTTTCATTTGACACTCAAAAATGAGAAACTCAAAATTCAAAATTCATGTACGAAGACATGGTAGTCTTGGCAGTTTATAAGAAGATGAGAAATCAAAGCAAGAGCCCTAAACCAGGTGCCAGTCACTTACTGTGTTAATTGTCATACAGCTAGTATCCCAGGGTGGTATTCTGCAGTATGAACGGCCTTTGAATAGCTTGTTAATTTTTTCGTGGCTGCCACGGATGCATTACTTTTCCTCTCGCGTTTCTTGGTCCTACACCCTGTGGTAGTTGCTGCTGCGATATGTCTACCATCAATATTGTATTCTGTATCACTATGGCCAGTCATCGAATACCATCTTAACATCTGGCCATTACCCGACTGATTGGAAGATCCCGCCGGTGCTCGACGTCTTCTGATATTGGATCTTTTCTGCCTCCGAATTTTTAAAGAAGTAAGGTCAACAGTACTGCTGAAGATGTCGATCTGGTCTAATTCTTTAACCGTCCGCGTCTTGCTGATGGTTTTCCTTAGCCCACGTTGCTTGTCATTTGAGAGTTCTAGAACATCTTGAGATTCTTCGGAGTTGGAACTTCTGGAGCTAAATCTACTTGTCTCATCATCAATCACATCACTACGTGGTGATGGCTTATGTGTTACATAATCTTGCAGTAATGCGTAGCTGTTTATGGAGTCCTCATCATCACTTCCATTATGACTCTCGATATCCAAAGATTCAGCCTCCACCGTGAAGTCAGTAAGCTGGTCTAGTAATTGCAGGCTCCAATTGTTGTCCTGGACCGAATGTTCTGCTGTAATCGAAATACTATCAAACTCGAGTTGATCCTTTTCAATCTCGTCGATGTCACAGCCACGTGGAGGATAGGCTCGCACAATATGTCGAAGATTTTCGATTTTGCATCGCGGAGTGGATGTGAAGGAATCATCAACGTCCTCGAGGACCCGGTGAGTTTTATTTTTGCTGTGACCGATATCATCACTTCGCACACTTATACTATTGTCAGTGCGGCCTCCATTCCCAGCGTGGCTTTCGTTGAAGCTTGATTTTGCCGCTCCGTGCTGAGACTTCAAATCTGACGTAGATTCCCAAACTCGATACGTTGAGAAGGTACGGTTTGAGAACCTTTCAATAAGGGTGGGGGAGTCGGTCTCTGATTCAAAAAGTTCAGGCAATAGATCTGGAAGGTTCTGAAATGCTAGATGATTAGATTCCTCCTGACTCTGCTCATCATCATCTGAAGCCTCTTGGCTCAACATGGGAGAACCTTGAAATCTGAGCGTTAGCTCTTTTGACAATCTGATCTTGCGAGTACTGCTCATGTCAATGCCGTAGTAGGCTCAAAGCCAGTCTCCAACTAACGATTACTTGCTCCTATCTTCGCAACGAGTCGGTTTTCTTGTAAATGTAAACAGCACTAGCTCCATGTAAACAGCAGGTACAGAAACGTGCAAGTTGGCCACGGTTTCTGCTAGCAGTCCTTCCAAAATATTACTAATTCGTTCTGTAAAATTTCGTATTCCCCGTCCATCCACAGACGCAATGCACCATTGTGAGTTTGACAGTATGCCGATTTAAAAAAATAAAATTATGTAGGCCCGGACAGGACTCGTTTGTCACTCACCGCTTGCTGACAGAGTTAGTCTAACGGCCTTTGCAGAAGCTTCAAAGACATATTTGCAATTCTGTTTTGTAATTAAGGATTTGGTGTAGAGATAATAACCTCTGCAAAGAAGCTTAAGAGTACGCGATGCCAAAGAAGGCTAACATTGTCTCGAGATATTATGTTCGCCTGTCAAATTTCTACATGAGCAGGTGTTAGTGCGCCACCAGAGGCAGTTCTTTGTGTAGTACATATTGCGAATGACATCCTTCATGATCTCAGCGTCAGAGGAATATCAACTAATACCTCTGCTTCCTATGCTTCCGAGCCAAAAAATAACAGGAACTTTAAGAAAGCAGTTAGAGGAAAAATCTTAGTAAGCTAAGCTGAGTCATTAAGGAGATTCCTAAGCAATCTATGAACGAGTTTCTTTGATTAAGGTCACCTGCTTAATGTTTGATTAAGGTCAAACATCCTGACGTTGACATCTAGACTGCGTCAATCTGAGCAGAAAGAACCTACCAATTGATAGTAATTTCTTAACATGATGTGTTGTACATTTTATCGCTCAAAAATGTGTGTACATTTTACTGGATATCGAAGGCATGGACCTGAGCTCACGCAATGGGCTCCTTCTTCACTCTGTCAGCTCAGGTCCATACCTTCGATGTCCAAGTATTGGTGTTTCTACATGAGCAGGTTGGAGTGTACCAGGAGCGGCAGTTATTTCTTTCGTACATATTCCGAGTGAAATCCGTTATGGTCTGAGAGTCTTAGCAGTATCAACTAATACCTCTGATTCCTATAAATCCGAGCAAGAAAGCAACCGGAGTTCGTCTAAAAGCAGTTTATAAACGGGTTTCTCGGGTTTCTCCGACTCAGGTCACCAGATTCTACACAAAGACACATCCCGGCATTGAAATCTAAGCGTCAATTTGACCAGCGATAATCTACCAATGCGCAGCTAAGTTTAATACTTTGACCGATGTCAAATTACGTCTCAGTAGAGTGAAAGCGATCAGCGATCAAATGTACAAGAAATCAAAATGCACAAAATGTATTAGAAAGTTCCTACTTAAGAAACCTACCAGAACGCTTCTCCATTTGACCGTGACTACTTCCAACTGTCAAATTATACATCCCGTAGACATGTAAATGTTAGTCAATTTGAGCAGAGACAAATTACCAATGTGCAGACATTTATTGTCGACTATGGCAGGATGATCGCGTTGTCCCACGCACTGGCTCTTCCTACAATATGTGAGCTGAGGTTCATACCTTCGATTTCCAGCAAGTATCAGTGATAAATAAAAATCACAACACATTAAGGAAGTAACGAATTAAGCAACATACCAGCAAAAAGCTTCTCCAATTGATCGTGATCACTTGCAACTTACTTGTAGAAACGTGTATACATCCCGGTGACATATATGAGCGTCATACCTGAGCAGAGTTTCAATGTCCAAAACGACGTTTCTGGCCTTCTATGGCATCGTGCAAAAGGCTCTTCTCTCCACCAAATCCTTAATTTCAAATGTGTCGAACTGCACTGTCTTTGAAGCTTTTGCGAGCTTGGAGTTTTGCACTTGAGCAACTGGCGCGCCTCTGGAGCCTAGATGAACGTATGAATAGTATGGACGACATTCGTTGGATGATAAGGTGATCTTTGTGTTCTAAATGGCTTAGGATTCGATTAATGGTTCATCCATCCCAAATTAATCTTGCCACACTAACTTGGAGTCTCGTGCTAAGTTGGGGGCAAATATGTGAAGGAATATTCCAAGGGGTGGACTCTTCAAACTGGCACATATGAACTAACGAGTGTAAGAAGTAGGCATTCACATACATGATATAGTACATAAAGGAGAGGTATTGTTTTTCTCATTAAACTTTTTACGCAAGTCCAATCAACCGACTCAAGTATGAGGATTGATTGTCATGCTATCTTCACCATTTTCACATGACATTGCCTACCTTTTCAAACTAGTGATGATATTCTACAAAAAATTCAAATAAACAAGGGAATGTGGCTTTGCCGCGAGAGGCTCTGTCCTAAAATGATCTTTTGAATATCTAGAAAATATTTATTGTTAATGACTAGCTCTTTTCATATTAATTTTAAAAAATTTATTGAGCTTCCACTCAGCTTTTACTGAGCTCCACCAAACCTTATCCATTAATATATGATGTGCATTACCCAGGCCCTATTACCAATTCAATAATCTCCACAATGCCTCTATCCCATGATATGGGACACAAACCTTATCCATTAAAATGTGACATGGCCCTATTACCACTCAAACACAGTCTCCACAACATCCATTACTTGAAAGCAATATTTCTACAACAACAAAAAAGGGTCACCAATAATTTGTTGGTTGCACCCTCAATATTGACAATGTTCAATTCTAAGAGAATTTACAAAATTTCTTAGGGTTTAGAGTCTTGTAAATACGAAAGGAGCTCCAAAATTGTGCTCTAAAATAATGTTTTAGGAGTTTTAAACTTGGTTATGTAAGGTGCTACATATACTACACTAAATATTGTATTTAGTGTCATATGGTATTCTATGTCACTATGGTATATTTTCTAGTGATAACTCTTATGACTAAATTTACAAGTATTGTCATGCCAACAAGTTACTTTTGGTTCATCCCTTTTTATTTTGGTGTATTACACATTCTAACAATTCTGTAATAAAAGATTGTCATGGATGATTCAAATTTGGATGAAAAATCACTTAGTAAGTGATAGTAATTGCAACATAATATGGTAAATCTATAATGCGGCATGCCCCTAAATGTTCGAGGAGGAGGCCTAGAGCCTCCTCCCGAAATGCTGGCCTCTCCTGCGGCCACGTCACCTATTCGTTTTAGGGTTAGGGTTAGTTTGCGAGTTCGAGTTTGACTTGTAGGCTCTTCGGTTCAAGTTCGAGTTTTGTGCGATGTCAGTGGCGATGGGCACGAAACATTGCGATGCTGCTGCACCCGAGCACAATCTAACGATTACGTCATTCCAGATAGCTTGCAAAGGAATTTCACAAAGAAACGGAATTTTCAGACGAAAGGGGACTTTGAATTTGCTCTTTCGAGCGACAGATCGGGTTTCATTGCACGCCTTCTGGTGACAGGTGATTCCTCCGCTTACAGGAAGATAGTGTTTCTTTTCCCGTTGTGTGTGAACTGGATGTCTTCGAATTCGAGGACTCTTGAATTCGGGATCAGGGGTTGGAATGGAAAGATGCTGATCGTGGCGTTTTTCAACGATTTTTTAAGCGTATCGAATGAAATGGAATGAAAGATTCGAGAGTCGGCGTAAAGAGAGATTTATCGTTGCCTCTTGAATCGTGCACCTGTTAGGGTTAGGGTTCGTTGGCGACTTTTGTGCCCCGAGAGCAGGAGGAAGAAGAGGGCGGGCGTCGCCCCTGTTTGTTCGTGCGTTTTTGCACAACGATTTTTTTGGTTTGGTGATTGGGTGCATTTTAGGAACCGACAGGCTGTGGTGGTGGTGATGATGATGGTGTGCTTATGGTTTTGCAACCTGTAATCCTCGAAGAAACCTAACCTATGAAACGATTTTTAAGTTTTCGTCCGCCATCCATACGAGGTCGGCAGACAATGCACCGAAGTGGGGTTAGTTGTTGCGAACAATTCGACAAACGAAGCAAACAAAACTAGGCACGGTTGTCTCACTCCTATCCTCGCATCGTCACATCCGCGACTCAAAAATCTTCGGAAAGAGTGTCGTCACTGTGGCGGTGTTTTCGTACTTATGGTTTATGGGATACTACAGATGGGGTTGTAGGAGAGGATAATTCATTCCACTCTTTCCTTGCTCAAGGTTTAGGGTGAGCATCTCGGATCATGTTGGAATCGAGCTCTGAACAATTTTCACATGTGGCCGAGCTATAAGTTTCGTGTGTACTAGTTAATTAAGCCTGTGGGTGGGAGTAAGTGTTTGGAATAGGGCATCGTCCTGCGTTACTTCCACTCACACTTTCGATCGGGGTTGTAGAGAGTGAGAGAGTACAGAGAATTTTGCAACTCTATGTCGTTTTAGTGTAATCAAGCTTGGACAGCGCTAGGTGCGGAGGGGCTGTGGATTGTGAAGAGTTGTGATGGAGACTGGGAGGTAACAGACTTTTTACCGCAGTAGATGAAGGGTATGGTAGTGTACTATGGTCTCTGGGATGATGATGTTAACCCTAACTCCACGTGCTTCATCGAGGCTTTCTCTCGTTGGGGGAGCATTCGAGGTTAGGGAACATCGAGCTTCTCGTTTTTTGTTTGGTGTTTGTGTGCTGGTTGGAGCTTGTTCGGTTTGGGTTAACCTAAACGGTGACCTCGACTTCCTGGAGTTGCAAACTATCTGTTATTCGTGTCTTAGCAGTGAGGGAAGGGAAGGAGCAAGAGGTAATTCCGAAGGTTGAGGAGTGGACGTTGTAGAAAATGTTAAGAGAATTTAGAGCCCTGTATGTCCTAGTGTTGTTTGGATTAGGGGTTGTGATGAAGAATTTGAAGAGGATGAAGCTTCTCCTCTCTGCATTATTTTAAATCTCGTGAGAAGAAGTGGCCACATGTCTCTGGTTATCTCTCTCCGCAGATCATCTTCAGCTTATTCCATGCCAGAGTTTAACCTCTGCAAAATTCTGAACTTGGTCCCGAAAACTGTCCTGCGCAGTGCATCTTCGGTGCACGCGGTCATTGAGGTGTATGAGATGTTTGGTTCAACCTAATGGTGACCTCAACTTCCTGGACTTGCAAAACATCGGTCTCTCGTGTCTTAGCAGTGACGGAAGGGAAGGAGCCACAGGAAAGTCTGAAGGTTGCTGCCCATTCTGGAAAATGACGAGTGGACGTTGCAGAGAACGTTAAGAGATTTCAGAACTCTGTCCTGGTGTTGTTCGATTAAAGGTTGTGGTGAAGAATCTGAAGAGAATGAAGCTCCCCCTCTGCATTTTTAATTTCATGATAAGAAATGGGCACATGTCTCTGGTTGTCTCCCGAGATCATCCTCAGCCATGGCAGAGTTTCACCTCTGCACAAATTTGATCTTAGTCGGAGCTCTTATTTAACCCCAAAATTTCTCCTGTATTAACGCTCTTCCTGTACTATTTTGTGGACTGCAACAACAACCTCTCTTGTCGCATAATTTCCGGATTTCTCCTGCTCATCCATTCGTACCCAAGTTCAGAAATCCAAGAATCGTCCCTAATGTTTCTAATTGAAGAAAGTATTGAGTTTTGCGACTAAACAACATTGCAGGGTCTGATTTGGTGACCAGTCCACCACGGTTTGAACAAATAGTGCTGCCACAAAATCTCCATAAAACGACACAATTTCCAACACAATTACACATATGAACAATATTATTACAAAGCGTCATTCCCAATTGTTCTAGCATACACAATGACCGGCCATAAATCACTAGGTGCAACAATATCAACCAAAGTTATTGTTGATATTCGGAACGCATTCGCACCCGGATTAATTTATATCATGCTCTCTAGAACAACAAATAGACAAAACCTAAAGATCGTAAGAAAACTGCTACCTTCAGATTTCATTCCATGCCCACTTCTTGACACAACATGATCCTCACCATTACGAACCACTCAAATCAAGTTGAAAACATTGTCGCAATTGGGAATCCTCTGTGATGCAGTCATAACTCTTTGTTCTCCTAGAGGGACTGGTGAGTTTCCACAACATCCAATACCTATTCTTCCTCTTGCGAAAAATATTCTTTATTTTGTCAATAAGTTGAGCTCGAAGTGTTTAAGCCCCTCATTTGGATTTTGTGATTGGAGTTATGGATAAAATTTAAATAGTTGACAATGTTCTCATATTCAGAAATTAATCATCTGCCCTTTTCATCATCTCTGAATTGCAAAAATATTGCAGGCCCTCATAATTTTCTTAATTTTCTGCAGTTCCAGAAGAACTAGGTCAGATTGCAAGAATGCAAAAGTCCTCTTTTGATACCGGGTTTGGGTGACAACAACCATTCTGGATATGCCCACTCCAACATATAATTACCTCCCACTTCAGCAGTCTGCTAAAAATACTACATATACATTGCAGAATGCCGGTGATGAATGCGGACATGGCCATTATGGAAATGTTGTTCCTTTGGTGAAGAAAGAGACGTCTTACAGGCCAAGCATTTATGGGGCATCAACAAATTCCTTATATCGTAATGTGGAGAACACAAGTAACAGGCACGAAAATGGGAGGCTCGGAATGCTGGACAAGAACCCGTCCTACTGGGTGCCAACACATAGGGATCCCTTTGGGAAGGTTGAGATAGCAAACATAGAGAAGTTAGCTTTCACCTACTGTCAGCTGGAGAGGAATGCGTATGATGAAACAATTCCCTCTACTCCTCACATGCTCCTAGAGACAAAGCCAAGTGTTATGGCAGAATTTGAGTTTAGCCAACTCGAGCAAAGAGCTTGTACAACAGTTTGCATTCTGACATGTATAGAATGTGAACAACAATTTTCAATTATTAAAGACTTGTCATTCAATTCATTAGAGCTGAAATATTGGTCCAATTTTTACTATTTGCATACATTTTCACCTTGGCACCTTGACTTCAATTTAATGCACTAAAGATTAATCTTGAGGTAATTTCAATTTTATTTATAATTCACTTTTTTGTTTGAATAGAGAAAAATATTCCCAACAACTCTTCTTTGGAGATAAACACCATTTGAGGATCAAAGTCAATAGTTTTAGTAGATATAGTAATTCCATTGGGAAAACCATTCACCAGGTGGGAGATTGGCATGGTGAACCCAAATCCACTCTTCATAACATCTTTATGAAGAAAGCCAAAAAATATCCTCTTCTCACCCAGGACCTCCAACCGGTGCTAAGGGGGTGGTACTCGAATAACATTAAGGGTTAATGGGAGGTAGCTTACTAGGAAGTCCTCAAGAGGGCAAACAAGCTTTATTGCTTCATTTGAGCAATATATGAGATTAATATGAACACAAAATCCAAACTGCAAAATTAGGTGAGGAGAAGCTGATAAGATAAAGCTCAAGGAGCTATACAAAACATCTCATCATTTCATTGGAGTAAGATCAAGCACAATATAAAGTCCAGAAGATGGCTTTGGGCTACTGAGGACCTAGAGATGTGCATGTCTTCATGCTACAAGTGAGATTTGCACAATGGAAGTAACCACATATAACTTCCGTACGCTCACCAAGGCCTATCAACCCATAAGAAAACAATGTTCAATCTTGTCATGTCTTTTAAGGAATTCAAACGAGCCCCTGGATACATGGGTACCAGATAATGCCTTGCAATTACTATGGAAATAGACCACATCTGTTACAAGTCTTGTTCCATATGTTCAATGACATCCGGCCAGTCCAATGTATTCGCTACAAATCCACCAACATCCTATCAAGAGCCTTCAAATACAAGATGCACGTAATTTGCTTAATCACCAACTGACCAACACAATGCCTTCCTTGCAACAAAATATCAAGAGCATGCCACTTGATGTTTGTTAATATGCAGAAAAATAAATTTGTCAAAAGAGTTGAGGTGGCACGTCCCTCCAGCCACAAGGAAATTCCCAATATTGGTTTAGTCACCACATTACCAATTCCCTGTTTGTAGAGCATGAAGTCACACAAGAGGTCACTCCAAAAAGATGCAAACATGTGTTCATAACTTCTTATATACGAGTGCCTATTTTAAACAGTGTCAGTTGACAATTGCTTAAGTGATTGTAAAAGAGCATCCACACTCTAAAGCTCTGCTAAGTCATGCAATTGACTTGCTGATGTCCAACCACAACCCCAATGGACATGGTCACATTAAGCTCATCTTCGTACAACAATTCTAGCTAAAGGATTCACCTAATGGACTTTTTTAGTACTCCTCTGTATATAACTTTGTAGCTATGTTGTTGTGGCTTCGTACGTGGTATTTCATAATATGGATGAGCCTTGTATTCTGATGTTTGTGCTAAATCATGTATATTTAGGAGTTATGTTGCTAACAAGGTTGAAAGGTCACACACACGAAAATCCAAGTGATGCTTGAGCAACTTGAAATGTTGATTTCTTGAATGTATTTTCCTTTGGGTATGCAGAGTCCATGGTGGTTGACCATGTAGTGTGCATGGAACCGCGGTGTGGGGAGGTATTTGTTGATGTTTCTCGGCTACAAGCACACCACGAATTGTCACATTGTCATGTCAGTTGTGATGTATGCGGCTCATCCATGTTGAATAGATAGCTGCAGATGCACACTTTACTGCACACTGGAGGATCTCCTAGGATCCAGTTTTTAGAATTCCAATTTGGACACACACATCAGAGCAATTCATATGGAGTTCAAGCCTTGCAAGTGCTCACCATGCACTATGCGAACTCTATACAATGTTGTGCGTGACAAGCATGAAGCATAAAGGAGTTAGACTAACCTAATCATAAGTTAGCATGAAATGAAAGCATGTTGTGAACAATCTACGTTGCGTTTTTTGGATGAGGAAATGTGAAGATCACAAAGCCAACATGTAATTATACCTCAAAGATATCAATTTAAGTTTTTTTTTTTGGTTATTTTTTCCCCCCGTTATTGAGCATATCATGATTGAGTTTGGTCTTAACTTCACACCCGCATACCCTCGTTGCGTTTCAAATGAACCGCCTCTCCTACGAGGGGCCTCCTCCTCCCACCAACGGAGGGGCCTCGGCCCCGAGTGGCTCGTTACAAGACATGAAAAAGAGTATCAGGTTTACAATTAGTATTGAGCAAGACAAATAGAATCGGTGACACTAAATGCAACACTAAATTTAGTATACTACTATGGTGAGAGCGCCTGTTATGAACAACTACAATGTTATGTGCAATCAGGTTGCCAAGTTCGTGAATAGGTTGCCTCTTTTACCCATGCAAATTATTTTGGGTCAAATTCATATTATTAAAACTAAGTATAACTTTCTTTTTTCATCCGTGTAGCAATCATAGTAAAAAAAATCTTACTATGGTAATAAATCTTGAAAATAGTGTGGAATGTCAATAAATTAGTGTGGGGCTGAACCTAATTGCACATGCATACCAATGCACATGACTTATAACAAATTCCAACATATACATACATTATTAAGTCTAAAATGTACATATTCAAAAGAATTCAACTTTCATAGATTATCTATCAAAATTTCTAAAGATAACTTGACTCCACAAAAAAAGTAATATCAACTCTCATATTTGTCATTTGTTGTGGTCATGTATTTTGTAATTAAACATCATATGTTAAATCAATCCAATAAATATGTAAATTATTTTCATTAATCGTTTGCAAATGTAGATACTCGAATGCACCTCTTCATGCACATGTATGACTGTAAGTATGTTTACTTCAAAAGTTGGAAACCAAAAAAAATTCAAAAATCAAAAATTCAAAAATCATATTAGTAATAATAAACTATATGAGCAGTTCATATCGGTGTTTCTTTACAACAACATGAATGGGAGACTATTCATTCATACTATGATCATGTTTTACCAAGCATCATGGTAGGGGTATTGCCATCCTTTTTGATGATGGCCTTCATTGGGTAAGTGTGTTTGTATGTTTGGAGGGGTGTGTGTGTTATGGTGGGTATATGGGGGCTTGTTTGTTGTCTAACTTTCTTTTATTTAGTACTAGGTATGTGAGGTATTTGATGGTTGTTTGATGTATATGTTTCATGAGTTTTTGGTTTCAATTGGTGGTATTTTAACTCGCTTGAGTGTATTTATTGATTGTTCTTGTATGACTCCTCTTACGCCAACAGTAATGGTAATGACCTGATCTTAGTACTTAGGTGTGGTTTACTTCTTTGACTTAGAATATTTGGAATAACTAGAAGATGATCTTTGCAAGGAAGTTTGCAATTGGGATGAAACCAACCACATGACTAGATTGGCTTAATAAAGCCGATGCGTCAATAGCATCTCAAGGCCAAGAAGCATCTCAGAACACCTCTTCTTTGAATTTGTGTCGTCAGGTATGTGGCCCTATTTTGCGCACTTCCAACTCTCCATACATTTCTAGCCATCAGATCGGTTCAAGAATTGTCTCATCAAGTTTCATGTTGAAAATAGAATTGCAAAAGCTATAGGACTTCAAAGTGAAGATGTTGATCATGTGATTCCTTAAACAACATAGGCCCTCCTTATTGTGTTCACTTTGAACCTCGAATGATTATGATATAGTTTGCACATATTTTAATCTCAACGCAACACTTGTCTGTTTGGTGTTTGTTCCGAACTAAACAAACCTTGCGGAGCTCCAACCATAGGCATTCGAATAACAAGAACGATCCATATACCTTGCAAATTCAATCAAGACTAAATTGAACATCTTGCTCTTTAGGTTGTGCCCCCACCAATCTTACCAAGATAAATGAGGGGGGTCTAGTAAAAGCTTACTCCTCCCCCAGTTATACTATTTCAGGATTTATGCTAATTTTGGAATTAAAAAAAGCTTCAAATTTGTGATAATATAGTTGACTATATTATAACACATTTCAAGTAAGATTGGCAAGGGGCCAAATTACAGAGCAAATAATCAAAGCCTTGCCCATACACATGCACCATGTCATTTGGGGCTATGAATGACACCTATCGTGTTATGGGCATTGTTTTGTAACATAACAAAAACCCATCAGATTCAGATCCATTTTGGAAAGTGGATAGCATCTTGTTTTTAAAAGTATATGAACAGTGATTGTGGAGAAATATTACTAACACAAATCTGTAGATCACGTCCACATTGTTGAATAGTTCTCATTTGATCTCGTGATCTCTATGCAAGAATATTAGAATGCGATATGAACCTTATTCTCAATGAGTGAGTCACCAACAAGATTGTCTTAGCAGTATCGTCATTCGAAGCATCTCACTCTTCATCAAACAGGCAGCCTGGGAACAAAGTCTTCGGGCATTGTGAGCATTGAAGAGTTAAAATTGTTTTCCACTTTTTACAAGACATGCTATTATTCTCAAGAAGAGAACTTTACCTTTCATGTTCTATGTGCATCTATGTAAGATTGGATCTGCTGTTGAGCTGAAATACGACATTTAAGTGCATTATAAAGGAGACAGACAAGAAACCACATACAATCAGTACTAAGATCTGCAGCCCTATTGTGGACACTTCCAACTCTACACACAATTTTGGCTGTTGAATCAGATTGAATATTGTCTTATTTAATTAATGGTTATGAGTCAAGAAGATTGCCATTTCAAGTTTCAGATACGAGGTTGAGATTAGAAATTTGTACAAGGTCAAAGTATAGATACTCTTGCTCTTTAAGTGATCACATCGGCCCTCCCAATTCTGTTAAGTGTTGAAGTTACAAGGGTACATATATTTTGCACACATACCTTGTACAATGTCAATGTAGCACGAAGTCTTTACAGTATCCATTCTTGACAACAAGCTTCAGCACATACCTCTCAAATGTAAGTGTCTGATTAAGAAATGTGACCACATACATACCTTAGTTGACAGCCATGATTGCCAAGTAATGCAGATTACCTTGTGCAAGTTAGCTGACAATCGTGTGCTGATTTCTCCTGATTTTTCTGAACATATAGCACATTTGGAAACTTTGATATCACCAGGACCCAATAAATTTCCACAAGGTATGCCAAAGTTGAGAGTGCTGACGTAAGACATCATGGTGATCTATATTCATACACAGTTTCATTCTATAAAGTGACAGATGAGCACCAGGGGTGCACATCCTTTGATACCTATTTGGAGTCTACCCTTATATTGCACAAATTTGACAGTATTTGAGTTCTAAAGTAAAGAGCCCCAAGGTAGAAAAGACAAAAAAATTTAGACCTCAACCTCAAACAAGAGCGAACAAAATTCCCCAGCAGAGCCTATTCGGTGTTCCAAAGTCCTACTTTAAAGTTCTCTGCTTCCAAAATGTGGAACTCACTTGTACCGTGTAAAACATAACCTGGCCTTGTGGAGACTTGAACAAACTAGAACCTGTACAACCCTAGATTAATAAGAGTAATGAAAACCTGTCGATCACTTGAAACATTTTGCCTCCAATAATTTATCACCATTGATTTCATCAGGTTCCTCAAAATAAGCGTTGACCAGAGCCTTTTGTGCTGGATCGGTTATATCCACCTTTGTCCACTCATAGAGCTCAGCATCGTAGCACTCCTCAATCACCATCTGTGGAACATCGGGTCCTCTGAAAAGAAAAGATGGAAGTTAATCGCAGCATAAAGATGACACTACGTAAATGCCAGTCATCATTTAACAACATAATTTATGCAAAGGAAAATCTAGTCTTCCACAGGCCAGGAGAATGATAGAGCTATGTCACAGCCATACACAAAAATACCATGCACGGGAAGAAACAAGACTAGAGACGCAGAAAACACAACTCAAGAAGAATCATCAAGTTCAAGCTTTGGATGCATAATCACATAAAACCATATTTCGAAGTGGGTGTCATGTATCATACCTGAAGAGCCACACGCCCTTGATCTTGTAAGGGGGTGAATCACCAAGGATGCACATTTTGCTGAAAGAATACTTGCGTGCCAAATCCATTCTTTGAAAGAATCCCCCAACCTTGTTCATTGTTACAAATGTGACTTGGTTCTCCTCATTATGCTTGTAGTCACAGAACCACAATGAATAGCCTTCTGGATCAAACATCTCCCAGAAACCTGCCAAAACAATTTGGACAACGAAAGATGTATATGTTGATCAATTTGCACCATAGAGGCAGGGCGATATACAGTTAAAGGCAAGCACCAGAAAATTTGTGGATAATACAATGAACCACCAGATATGTAAATTTCAGATTGTCTCAAATCTCTAAGTAACATCAAAAGAATGGTGAGATGAAGAATATTGTACAGTATCAACACGAACAAGGATGAGAATAGCTAGTCTACTAAAGAATGCATCCCTTGTCTGGCAAGGGCAAAGCACGCACCATTGATAGCCAAATGGAAGTCCCTGGCTTTCGTATTAGAGTACAATCGCTTCCAATTATCTAAGATCATGGGGCTTGGAGGTAGCAAATCCAATGCATTTTTAGATTTCTTCACTGGCGCCTCCTCCTCTTCAACATCCGGTTCCTCTGGCTGGGGAGCAGGTTTGGGAGGTGGCACTTCCACCTTCGCCTTGGGGGTTGCTTCTGCCTTCTTTCCACCTTCCTTCTTGCCTTTTCTATGGCCTTCAGGCCTGGAAGTGCTACCCTTGTCATTCTTATTCTTATTCTCATTCTTATTTTCATTCTTATTCTCAATCTTATTCTCAATCTTATTCTCAATCTTAGCAGGAGGAGGTCCTAGAGGCTTAGTAGCTTGAACAAAACCATCTCCCATAATTTTCTTAAATTGTGGCTGGTTGATAACTGTCCAGAAATACCTCATTAAATGAGGATATTCAGCAGTAAACTCCTTTGTCAAAGCCAAGTGAAGTGGCAAGGTCAGGTTGCAAACAAGAACGATATCAGCCAAGGTCACAGCATGGCCAACCAAATACGTTCGGGACGAAAGATAACCATTAAGAGCAGTCATTGCCCTCTTCAAGTTGTACAATACGAGAGCATCCACCTTTCACACCAGACAGTCCACAAACAAAATTTAGCTCATCTTCAAGTACTGCATTTACAAGTCCAACACCGTTCTCAAAAGTCCATAAATTTTTTTAATACATACAAACAAAATTACCTCTTTATCAAAAGCCCCCATCCCTAGTCGAGGACCTATCCATCTCATCGCATTGTTGTCGATCTCAAAGGATGCAAAATCAATCCATTGCTCCACCAAACCCTGTAAAGATATTCTACGTCATCAAAGAAAGAACACCATTTTTCTCTTCAATCCTATCAATGACAGATTTCGTCCAGCAATAATGTTCCTAAATGTTCTTAGACCAAAGATGGATGACTTAGGCTCCCACACTTGTAGGAACAATAACAATGAAGTGAGCTCCAATCCCTCGAATGTTACACTTATTATGTCTTGACTTCTAGACAAAAACAGATCGCTTACACCACAAAAAGATCTGTGACAAGAAACTGCAAACAAAATTCATAAATACCTCCTCATAAGCTGACCCCCCAAAGAGTCCAACATCCTTAAGCCGAGCCACTGCACACAGTCCAACAATTTTGTTATATTGTGCCAGCCAAAATTTGCGCTTGACTTCCAAGTGACCCACCTGATACTTGTACCACCTTCATCATAAAGTTCCTACTCATCTAAGGGTCGTGGATCCAACCTGGCCAGTAAAAAGACAAATGTCGGCAAAAGAGACAGGTACAGGAATCAAACCGTAGCGGGCAATTGCATTGCTCTCAAAGATCGGACCTTCCGGAGTCTCCATTACAGGTACCTGCATAGGAACAGAAGTGTTCAAAAATTTGATTAGCATAATTCTTTACTTCCAGAGAGGAAGCATGTATGACCAAGTTCTTTTAGGTGAATCCTCAATGAAGAAATGGAGGCCCCTTTTTCTCTGCGACTTTCAAAATGCAGGGCATTCATTGGACAGCCATTTAGATTAATGCAAAGAGATGTAGGGAACCCTATGCTTGCGAACATGACTATGAGGATCTAGAGTAAAAGTATGTTACAATCTCTAAAATGAGGACCACATGTCACTAAATACTGAAATAAACATCCCATTTCTTGCATAAATTTGAGAAGGATAAATCAAATTTTGCTAATGCTTTAGTGCAATTACACTACTCTCGCCATTTTGCATGGCTACACACCTGGATTCGCCCATGAATGGGACAGTCGTACAATCGTCCCACATCAAAAATTTGAGAAATACATTGAGAAAAGAAGTACCTTTCCAATTGGGGTCAGCTGCATGAATTCAGGAGTTTTGTTGCTGACTCCCATCTTGAAGTCAGGGACGGTCTGCACAATAACTCCAACATATTCGGCTGCAATAAGCGCCTTGAAGGCATTTTTGTTGTTGTGCTGAGCATGAATCATCTGGATTAACCAACACTTCACCTTATCAGATTCTGCACAGCTGGATAGAAATTGATCACTCGAGGCTGCTGGTCGAGTTCCCAGACTCGAGCACGACCAGTGCAGCACACATCAAGACCTGGGAATCCTTAAACAGATTCACAAAAATCCAAACCATCCCAATGAACTCTACGTGCGAACTTTTCCAGGATCAACCTATAAGCAAATCCAAATTTGAGGGAGACAGGTTCTCAACAAAGAAAACAACATACAAAGGTTTAGCTATCATTTTACACCATCAAGAATCATCCACAGCTTGATAGAAGCTTAAGACTGCTGCCGAGTCCAAACAGACTCGAGCACAACCAGTACAACAGACGTCAAGCCCTACAAACTCTCCACCTAAACTCACAGAAATTCCAGTTAGAAAGTTCCCGAATTTCGACCCATCCCGACCAACCGTGCGATAAGACTTCTTCAGCATCGTCCCATTGGCGAAGCCAAGATTTAAGGAGATAGGAACAAAAATGAACTTTTACTGCCGAATTGATAGAATCCCGATATAAAGCACGATTATCCCTCTCCAGCATCGTCCAATTGGCGAAGCCAAATTGAAGGCAGATAGGAAATCATTCAAGAAAAATCCCTGGGAAGCTTCAACACTTGACATCCTCCGAATTTTCCACAGCTGGATAGAAACGGATCGCTCAAGACTGCTGACCGAGTCGACACACTCAAGGCATAATAACCAGCACAGTAAGCGTCAACACGCGCAGCAAAACCCTCCAAATTGATCCACAGACATGGACTGCCCGAATTGCGAACCATCCCGACCAGCCGTACGTTTACACCTTTCCAGGATCGTCCAATTGGAAAAGCTTTAAGGAGTTTATCATGAAAGAAAACCCCATATAAAGCTTTTAACACTTCACATCCTCCGAATTTTCCACAGCTGGATAGAAATAAGGACCGCCCAAGACTGACTGACTGCGGGCCAAATTGACAAGCGTCAACATGCGTACCAAACTCTTCAAACAGATTCACAGAATTGCGAACCGTCCCGACCAGCCGTACGAGTCCAGCACCGTCCAATTGGCGAAGCCAAATTCAAAAGAGTCAACTAAACCAATATACAGCTTCTCCCGAATCGTCCAATTGGCAAAGCCAAATTCAATTGATATAGGAATTAACCATTTAAAAAACATCCATAGAGCCTTTACCACTTCAAACATCCTCAGAACTCTCCACAGCTGGATTAAATTTTTACAAAAGGATCACTGCTCAAGACTGCGAAGCCAAATTAAGACAGACAGACAGACAGCAGATCAACTAAACATAATCATCACCAACCATCGATCCATTAAACCAGCATGGAACATCATCATCATCATCATCATTACTTCATCACCCTCGTGCACTGACATCCCAGCAGCCATGCATGGCATACAGTCATGGCACAATTAGGATCGGAACGGCGAGACGTACCAAGCTGCCGGCGCGGCCATCGCCTACCATGGCTGGGAAGCACCAGGAGCGCAGAGCTGAGGACGACGACGAAGACGACAACAACAAGGGCGGGCGATGGTCGGAAACCCTAGCGACGAACTTCACAGAAACAGGAAGAAGAAAATGAAATGTGGAGAGCTCGCGGAGCGGAGTCGGCACACTTGCGTCCCCTGTCTCCGCGCCTCTTTCTCTGTGTCTCTCTCTCTTTCTTCTGTCTCTCTTCTTGTGCTTCGGAGTGGGCCCTTGGGCATTCGGAGGCGGACCCAGTCTTCGGCCTCCTCGGTTTGCTTGCCCACCAAGCTTAGTAGACACACTAACCCAAACTCCTAAATTAGTGTGGTTACCAACTTAGGTTGACATGGATAGGTGTGTGGGTGTTCTTCCACCGTTTAGATTTACACGACGAAACTTGTGTTGCGTTACCAATCCTATGATGAAGCGTTAGCAAAAATCGGGTTGAGAATCGGACCTCCCTTGATTTGGTTGAGGTTAGCGGAAGTGTAGGTTTGTTGATATTTCAAATTGAATGCATGTAAGGTTCTCCTGATTGTGTGTATTATTGGGTGTGGAGTAGTTGATGTAACTTGAAGACCGTAGTTCAATATCTTTAAGAAAAAGGCTTGCAGCCCAATCAAGAGATGTTGCTCTCACACGAAGCCACATCGCTCATCTAGTCTTGTGGTTTAGATTTACGAGACGAAAACTTGTGTTGCATTAGCGATTCTATGATGAAGCATCTGAGTCAACAAATATTGGATTGAAAATTGGATTGAAAATTGAATAATTTAGTTGTGGTTAGGGCAACTGCAAGTTTGTTGGCTCCGTCCCATATCATGGGATAGAGGCATGGAGGAAACTGCCTTTGAGGGGCAATAGTGCTTGGTTTTGTGTTAAACAAACACTTTTATTTCTACACCCGCTTCTTGTAGGATACAGAACATGCAACTTGTGAGAGAGGATTGACAAATCCAATTTACGGTTGTGGTCATTTTCCTCATACTTTTCAGAGCTCATATGATCCTCTTATTTGTTGTCAAATTGAAGATTCTCGTGCCCATTAAATGGTCGTATATGTCCCCTTGGTTATGTGAACTAGTAAGCTTAGATTTACTAACAAATTTTGACCTCATAGTCCACACTCTTTTCAACACATGTCTTTTTGGTGTTTGTTCTTTCATCTACACTTAACCACATACCACTCAAATGTAGGCATCTTACTGTATTTAGTAACCGAATGGGCCTGATTGCCTTATGTTTTGCCCAGACACTATGGTGTTCATGAGTTCACATGTATTGCATTTTATAATTGCACTTGCAAAATGTAATTTGGTTCATTGGGATTGGGGTTGTGGACCTTGTTCCATTTGGGATCATTTGGGAAGCTCCAAAAATCTTTAGGAGTTGAATGGCAAGAACCAATGAGAGCAAGGGGTAGTGAGGGTATGAAAGCTAGGGATGATGTTGGGGTTATTGGGTTTGGGGACCTAATCCTTATCATGTGCACAATCCTTGGATAATCATGATCATTGAAACTAAATTGATGGATGCATATGACAATCAAGTAGTGTTTATTGTGTACACTACACTAATATTGTATGTAGTGCCACCAATTCTAATTTTCTTGCTCGATATTAATTGTAAACCACCCATGTAGTGTCACCAACACTAAATGTAAACCTAAGATTATTTGACATTCCTTATAAATAATATTTGGGATTATAGATATTCAATTTTATAATTACTGCAGACCTTGAACAACTGCCAAAATAACTATAGTTAACTAGATTTTTTCCAATACATTTTAGGTAACAACTATAGTTAACTAGAAAAAATTCAAACTGATTTGAAGAACAACTATAGTTAATTAGAAAAATTCCAAGTATTATTATGTATTCAAAGAAGTTCGCCTCTCATAACATTATTTAGATCCATAACAATGTTATGTGGGATTGACAATATTCCACAAAATATTTGAATTTTGTTAGTCCCACATAACATTGTTATGGATCTAAATAATGTTATGCTTGATTTGCTTCAATTGAGGATCTTTAATACGCTTGGGCCATTGAGGATCATCAAGAAACGCCTTCACACCATCACTCACAATGTTGGGCTTTGAAACAACCTCCATGCATACCACGAACACAAATAACACACTAGTGACACTACATAAGTTGTGCTCAACTTTAGTTAACTAGATGTAACTAGAGTTAACTAGATTTTTTGGCAAGTCAAATCGTAAACAACTATAGTTACGAAAGGCAATTAGTTAACTAATAATTGAATTAGTTGGTCAGTTGTCCAAGGTCTGAACTACTGTCACTTACTAAGTGATTTTTCATCTAAATTTCAATCACCATTATGAGAATATTTTACCACAAAAATATTGGGATGCATAATATACCATTCTTGTAAACTTATTCATAAGAAGTGTCATTTGAAAAGTTACCACAATGACATACAATATTTAGTGTACATAGTAGATGCATGTCTTTAATTTCTGAGCTTAATTGAACATGATGTATATGAGACCCAAGAGAAAACCCAAAAAATGTCGAGTGTAGAAATGAAGGGAGAGAGAACAAAAGAAGGGTGCAGTGGGTGAGAGGGCTGGGGGAGGGGTCTATGTAGTCATATTTTGCACCTCTATATGATTTTCTTCCTACAAAAATGTATAGTATATTATTAAGAGCAGTCCACTATTGAAAGCAAAGGTGAAATTAAGTAGAGGTGTTTGACTAAAAAAACCTTTCATAACCAGCAGGTGGTATTGCACTAGGCATATTATAGGATAGAGCATAATGTCTCTTTACTTTGTCAAATGATTTGGGGTTTGCACGCAATGAATAGCCGCTTGAGTAAGTTCATTGATCAACTGGGTCCTGCCAAGCTTCACAGATTGTCTACTGGGTTGACTTGAGTTGCAACTTAGATGGACGCACAGGAAAATCACTGATGGATGGACACCCATGTACCTTGGATTTCTGAGCATGCATATATTTGATAACTTAGGGCCTGGTACACAATCCAAAACAAACAGAAGGCAACGGTGGAATTATGAATGCTTACAGTTTGATCAGAAACTAATCATATTCTCGTGGAATGAAGACCCCAAATGTCAAGATTCAGTGTCCCTAATGTAGTCACACCTAGTTCGTACATTTTCAAAAATTTGGGTACTTAAGAGTGCTCAGATCAATGCGTTGATAATATCCTTAGCGGAATTATCTCTGAAAGCAGATTTGGAGGCCATGTAATTCTAAGTATTTGGATCACATGTCTATTGCTTACAAAAATTCTAAGCCATAATGTTCCAACATATTCTCATTAGTCAGAGTTAAAGTACTGAGAAGAGACCTCTGACATTTAAGATATGTGAGCCTAACAAATGTGTCAAAGCTTCACTTATCTGATAATGCTGAGATTTGATAGTGTGTAAAACTTTCGTCAAGTGTTGCAGAAATTGCTATCAAAATTGCTTAAAATTTCTACTGTAATCATGTACACGTGTCCCCAACAGATGTGGAACCATTGTAGAGACTATAATAAAACGACACTGCACTTCAAAATGGCACAGAATCTAATTCCTGGACTCCTAAAAGCATGTCCACTAGAGCATTGACTCAGTAACACAAATTCTTCAATTTGACGACCACCTCCCCTTCCTCTCTTGGTTAGGGACAGGAAATACATATTATGATGCAGCTGAACTATCAACATGGTCTGCACCGTTCTCTGCTCCTGACTTCCGTTTCCGACTGCGTCGCCTGACCTTTTGCTTCTTAGGTTGCGATTCAGTACCAGCTTCTACTACCAGTGCTTTCTGCTTCAACAAAACACCAAGAGTTCAATAAGGACCAATTTACACAATGACCAAGGGTCGTCACCATGACCTTGTGAGGGCCCTTGAAACTCAACCATAGACAATTGAGTTTGAATTTTTGTGTGGTCATGGGCCTTCAAGTGTAACGTTAAGACATATGCAACCGGGCTCTAAACCAAATGCCATTTCATTTACCATCCTATTCATGTGGTCCCTTCCACACAATAAGTTATCAAAAATTGAGGGTTGTGAGATTCTGAAGTGCCACGGTAAACGAGTTTTGTCTTAGATACACCTCTTTGAGGTCAGCTTAACACAAAAGCAGGTAGACCATGAAACATTATAAATGGCATGCCAAGAAGGACTCCATGTAGGTCTTCCATTCATGCAAACACCTTGGTCCTTTGGGCCCTCAAGCTCTAGTGTAAAGTAAAATAGGGCAGTATCTGCCTTTTCGACCAAAGAGAGGTTTTAGATTTCAATCGTCATGGTCCCTCAAGCTCTAGTGTAAAGTGCCCCTAAGATTAATCTCTAATTCCTGGGTCCCCAACGCAATTGCCTCAACATCAGCACAAAGGAGAATCACTGTGACGATGATATGTAAGAATGAGACAATCACCATACAGGGATACATTCATGTACGAATGAATAGTCACGTATCATCAAGCCAACAAGCAGAACATGTAGGTTGAAAGTAAAGAGACTGACCTGACCACTGCTTGTCTTTGCCACTACTTTGTTTTGTTTCTTCTTGACAGATAATGGGTTAGGTCCCTGTCAAAGCCGGAGAAGTTCATTCAGCAATTTCTAATTTACATGTTCACTATCAATGCATTTGCACACAACTAAAAGAGATCAAAAGCTGAAAAGAGATGCAACCCCAGGCATGACAAAATAGCAGAAGATACTCATACAGTAGAACTTGACACTTGAAACTTACAGGCTGGAAGGAGGATTACCTTTACATGTTTCCTTTTAAATGAAGGTCGATCTGCAACTCCAAGACCCTTGTTAGGCTTTTTTACGACCATTGATTGATTGGCAGGAGATGTAGCAGCATCTTCAGCTTTCAGCATACCATCGGCTGTTAGATCATCTTTTGGCTTCTCTTCACCATTCTCTTTCATACTGTGCTTCAGTTGCCGAATTTCCAACAAATGTCGTTCTCTTTCAGTCAGACGATTCCGCTCAGCCTCACCCATTTTGGCATATTCTTGCTGCTTTTCTGAAGGTGGTTCCAGAACCAGGGAAGTATTATGTGCATAGATCAAAGCCCCCCCATGAACCTGCACCAAAATACAACTTCATCTTAACTTTTATATGACACCACAAAATATATGGTACCAAGAGTTTACTATCCCTAACCACAGAAGAAAAGCTTTTCAACCAAACCAGACATGCATTGCATTTTCCTAAGTAATCTTAAGTACCACAACCGTGTATACTGAGCAACCGAAATCATCTCAAGAATAATGATATTACAACCTAAATCAAGCATACCAGTAATTACACACAACCACTATAGCAGCCCTCATCAGGTTTCGTAAGCACATCATCATAAGATAGTCAAATGTGCTACTTCATGCACCTGCAAATTACACAAATTTGCAAGAAAATTTCTTGTTACATTTGCAGGCCCAACTGGAAATGCAGCCATGGTGTCATTCAGCAGAAAAAGGCTATTTCAATCCAACTATGTGATAATTCACTGATTATCCAAATTAGTGCGTGTTACTATTTGGAGTTAAGCAGTGCTATAACTATTTAATGCGAGTGTGATGTTTTACCAAGCAAAGTCAAATTTGTTCTATAATGTCCAAACAACCTATTGAAGTTTTGTCAGTAGCAAAAGAACTCCTGAGTAAGACGTTATTGCACTGTGTAACTCCCAATAGTAGCACACACTAATTGGGATAATCAATGTAGTTAGGATTGAAACATCAACCCTAATTCGAGTATTGACTTCAATCAACACAATAGTCTCTTCCAACAAGAAACAAACATGTGTTCTGTGATCTTGGAGTCATTACTTACTCACCACATATTGTTCAGGTAACGACCCATCAACTGCAACTACACCTTCTAGGATAGGAAACCGCCAAATGTAACCTTGACTTCAGGCTTAACTGCCAGTGTAACGAAGCCAGCTTGCTTGCGTCCTAAACAATCTATACTTCAATTGTACAATTAAGCAACAAAAATTGCAGATTACATAACATAGAGGATGCCAAACAACCACAAAGAGGGGATAGGCCAATTTAAACAAGCACCTTTCGCAGTCGCTTGCGAAGCTCCAAATCCTGAGTGCCCACAAAGAAGTGCTCCACATTGTGGCTACCCACCATTGTAGCCACACACTCTCCTGCTGGAAGAGACGGCTCATGTTCACACCTGATCCCATGCATTCCAATGAATTTGTTACATGCTCCAAGTAGACCCATTTCCAAATGCAAGCAAACCTATAATGACAACTACTAATACATTCCTTGAAAACTTATCCGATCCGATAAAGCCCCTAAAAGCACCTTCCCCACTCTGGTCTGATCTCCTTCCTCACACGTTTTCAAAGACATAAACTCAAACATGTGTAGAGAGCATCCATAATAACAACACAATGCAGAATGATGAATTATAAAAATTGCTTAAGTTGATCACGTCACTCAATCACTACTACGCCCGAGAAAATGTTCAGAGAGAAATTATGAATACAGGAGTAGCGATTGTGCAATTCTCTTCAGCACATTGATGGAAGATAATATGGTCCTGAATTATGCACGGAGTTGCCACATCTTAGGAACTCTGATTTCTCTTCTCTGATGACTTTGTGAGGACATTTTCTCATTGAACAAGCTGTGAGAGGAATTCATTATATAGATAAGGAGAATGAAGTGACCATCGATTTCAATTACCAAGCCAATGTACAATGCCCTACTCTTTCTCCGCTTACTATATACTTAGAATTCCAGCCAAGCAACCTCGTAAATTGGAACCCCGGCTATTCGTGAAAAACTTTCAAATGTGACCTAAGGGATTGTGGAAAATACTTGGCCAAATTCAGACGTCTCGCTGCAAGTGCGGTTCCCGAGTAAGTCTCTCCAAGCTTTTTCAGCTCTGCTATCACACACCTAGTATGGAGCCACCAGAGAATGTCAATTTCAATAACAAATGGACCCCCAATTCTCTACAAAAACGTCAAGGGATTCAAATCATGGTTAAAGGATACGGAGAAAAAGAAGGAAGGTGCAGGCAATGTAAATACCTAGTGACCATAGGTTTAGCAGGAGCTCCGAGAATAGTCGAAAGTGAGTCTTGCAGAGAGCCGAGTTTTTGCGTCAGGCAGTAGTGAACGAATGTTCCATCGCAGAGAACTTTAAAAGGATCGCGGAAGCCGAAGCAGGTCTTGTAAAATCGCACATGCCGTCGCAGCTGCTTCTGCTTCTTAACCCTCATTTTCTTCCCGAGAACTAGCGGTCAGAAATGCGAAATGAGTGGCCAAAGAGCGAAGAAGAAGAGAATTGATTTCAAACAAGCAAGCAGAAAAGTCAAAGAACTCCTTCGGTGAGCTCCCATAACCTCGCTCTCGGGATCGTCATCGTCATCGCCATCGCCATGGTCCACAAGAGCACGGTGAAGGGAATGGACAGCCAGGGTTTAGGGTTTAAGGGAAGAATGAAGCACGTACTTCATCCATACAAACTTCACAAGCTTCATCCATGGCGCGCCTGATCAGCAAGAATGATGACATCACTAAGGGAAACCTACCTCGCTGTAATATGATACGGTACAGCCCTTATTCGGTTACTTTTCTAAAAGAAATTTGTATAAAAGAGATTGGATTGTGTGCTCAAAATATGGTAACCATTCTACATTCCATACTTGACATAATGGAGAGGTGGGGGGGGGGGGGGTAAAGATGTTCATATGAGCTTTGAAAAGTAAGAGAAAAGTGGCTATGGCCTTAATTTGGATTTGCTATCCATCTTGTCCTATCTAATTGTGTAATTCATGTCCTAGGAGACATTTGCTAGCATAACATTATTCAGCTACATGATTGGGTTTCATTCTATATTTAGAATTTGACATCGACCTCCACTATCTTATCTTCATGGAAAGAAACCTATAATATAAGAAGAAAATGACAACAATATGAATAATGAATAGTGCCAGTTTGAATATTGTGAATAGTGTCGGTATATTCAATGATAATGATGTTATCAATAGTAATTTTAGGGAATAATAATAGGATGAATAGTGTTTCATGCAAATATTCACGGGATGAACAATAATTCATGTGCATAGTGCCAGGAGTATAACTCCCTTGGGGAGTTCACTACGATAATATTAGAAAACAACGTGCGGGAAAATATAGGGTAATTTATATTCACAAAAGGAAAAACTTAGAATTTTCTTAGAAGTAATATAGGTGAGTATGTATGATAAAATTTGTATTATAAATAATATAGGCTTGATACAAATAACGCATATTTTTAAAATATTTGTAAAAATATACTGTAGGATTTAAGGATCCTAGGTTTTTTTGAAATAGGGTGTCCTTTGTGTTCAGAGGCAGGAAGATTTTGGATGAAAAACTAGGAGTTTTGGTTGGTATTGTGTCTGTGTGCTTCAAGCATGATGTTGTAGTATTAACTCTATATCCTTCTACATTATTGCATGGACCCTATTTTTGCTTGCTTTGTTGTTGGTGTTTTAATTGTTTTTTTTTACACTCAGTACCATTGTGTTTAATTGTGCGTGTAACTTGATTGAGGAACATGGGCTGATTTTATTGTTTGAAACTATTTTTGAACACTCTTAATGTAAAACCTTGTTGTGCCTTGGATTTTGGTGACTTAGTACTTTGAATGCTCTTAAGCCCTTTGGAGCAAAATCAAATAATTATAATGAACATACCTAGCTTAAAATTAGAGCTTCATCAAATTTAAAAGTAATTATAGGGTCATTTAAAAAACAAAAAATTAGCAAATTATATAATAATATGGTACAAAAATTTAAGGACGGATAATTAAATACCCCTTGAATAAATACCCTTGTCACGCACGTGTATACATATATACATGTCTAGTGAACTCCCCGAGAGAACTCCACCCAAATTTCCAAGTTCAACCTGAATGTATGGATAGTATATGGAGATTCCCACTTTGTTTGAGGACCCACAAAATATAATTAATGTATTCCAAGGTCATGGAACCGACACACATGATAAAATAATGTTATGATCTAGAATATATATATATATATATATATAACCATTTAATTCCATCTACCTTTCTCTCCAAGTCCATGGCTCCTATTAAAACTAGGCAATGCTAGGATTGTCTTGGGAATGCAAGGTTGCTTGAGTAGGGAGGGTTTATAGGATGCATAGAAAAATTGGTAATCATTGGGTGGAGTATAGGGATGTAATTGACTTGACAAACCATCCATCAAACATGGAGATTGGTTTATGTTGGTAAAAAAAAAACAGAACCAACACTCAATAACGAAAATAATTTGGAGGACCTATATATTCAGTTAAGAAACCAACAAATTATGCACATCCAATTAACTAAATCAAGGGATGACTGAATTTCAATCCGATTTTTGTTGATGCTTCATCATAGACTTGCGAATACAAGACAAGTTCCGTTGTGTGGATCTAATTGGTAGAAGAGGAGAGCATAAAAAATGAATTGAATAACACCCACACACCTTCGATTCTCACCAAGAGTCATGGTGTTGTAGGCACCTTATAGTGAGAGGATGATGAACTTCTAGACGTTGTAACTCTTTCAAGCATTTATGTTTGGCTATGTTTTGAAAGGTTGGAAGGCGGAACATGATAATTTGGATGTCGTACATTTGTTGGCTCATGTTATAATTCCATATAGAACTTGTCTTTTAGGAATTAACTTGGTAGGTATTGTGATATGATGAGTGTCATAACTTTGAAAATATTGCATTAAGAAGATCATGAAATAATTTTTTGTTCATGCCTAGTAGGATAATATTGCACTTTGGATTCAACTTCCAATCCATGCATTGTTAGCCTTTTGTTGGCTCTTAAATGTATAACGAGCTTGGATTCAAGTCCAGGCATGTTGAAGCCTCTAGGGGTGGACTCTCCACACTATGTATGAACTAACATGAGTGTTATAAGGGGTATTATTTGAGGCCATAGTGTACATAGTATGCATAAGGGAGAGGTAATATATGTCTTTAGTGTGTGCATTTAAAAAGGCTATTAAGAATCTAGAAGTAAAGGTCGATTTACAAAAGGGGGCTTTAAGGTTAGAGAATTGTTTTGACAAGAGATGTGCTAGTTTCATGTAGTTCACATTTTCATCCATTATTGTCATACAATAATAGTCCTCAATAACTACCCTATCCATTCTTGCTAGGGTTTGCAATTAGGTTCCAGGCTTTTACAAATCTAGGTTCTTGAAGCATTCATGGCTCCCTTGTGTTTTGCTCTCTAGATTGTGGCTAAGTTATTATGCTCTTGTTAATGGTACCAAAGAACCTTCTTGATATGAGAATTGTAGAAGTGGTCGCATGTTGATATATGATGGGTATGTCACGGCGAGAGAATATCTATATTCATGAGTAACTTGTTATTTGGGTCAATGTATATCATTCTAAACCATGTTAATATTGGGGGGCAATTTTGCCTAGGTATGATGGTTCTTGCATGGTATATAGACCCGAATGGTATTGAAAACAAATTTACAATCAAATACTTACTCATATCATATTGGTGGCAAAAAAATTGTGAAGTCCTTGTTGTATATGTTGGAATGGTATCAAAAATGACAATACCAAACCAACATTGGTACAGACCTAAGTTGCCATCATAAAACATGTGAAATGTGGAGTTTGAATGAGCCCACTTACAACATAAACAATTCTAATTCCGTTGCTTTTCTTAATCCCAAAGCACGTGATCAAATGAGCTAGAATGAACAATTTTCGTTAACAAATGGTATTGAAAACAAAACTACCATCAAATACTCTTATTTTTATTGGTGGCAAAAAAAAGAACTGAAGTCCTCACTATAGATATCGGAATGGTATTAAAATTGATGATACCAAGCCAACATTGGTATACACCCAAGCTGCCACTAGATTGCATTTGAACCTTGGAATTTGAATGAGCCTAGTTATAACTCAAATGGATACGATTTCACTGCATTTCTTAATCCCAAAGCATGTGATCAAATGTTCTAGAACGAGCAATTTTTGTTAAAAGGTTCAAAAAATTTCTTTGTTGTAAAGCAAACAAAATAGCTAGATTATTGATATTGAGTATTTTCCATCCTCTATTATTGTATGCAACTCATGATTTTAGCCGCTCATAACAAATCACAATCATTCATTTATTTCTAATTCATTGTTGATATATATTTTTTGGTTCTAAATTCGTGTTGTGACTATCAAGGACATTGTTGCTAATTCTAATGTTGATAGAGTCTCACAACATTTGCATACAAAGCCCACCCGAGCGTTCTTGCTTTGGGGCAACATCTTCGTGACCACAAGATACCTCAAGGGAATGTTTCTACCTTCAATTCCAATCGTCATTGAGGCCTCAATGTATTTTAGTCTTGCCATCACTACAAAAGCTATGGTGTGAGCCTAATATTGGGCCCGCATGTCAGCTTAATCATAAAAAACATTAAGACCTTAGAATTTGTGTTTGCTTGAGTAGTCAAAAAGATAAAAGGAGTGATGTGTTAAAGTCTAGGTGGAATTGAGTTAAGTGGTGAGTTAGGAGTTATGTAGGGCAAGAGGCCGAGAAAAATTAATTATGGATCAAGTTAGTTAGGTGGGAGCCTAGGGATGGTCTCACATGGGGTTAAACATAAAATAAATATGGGAGGGCGAGAAAGAGCGAGCGATAAAGTCAACCCCGCCTTAAAGGTGAGAAAGAAAAAGAAAAAGAGGTGAGAACAACTAAGAGAGTGGGGAGGTGGAGTTTTGAAGAGGAAAGCCAAGGGAGGAGGCCAAATCCCATTTTTCTTTTCGGGCAGCCCGAAAGATGCCGGGCAACGCGAGAAAAAAAGGAGTGGCTTGGAGGGGTCCCGAGAGGCAAGGAGGAGAAGGCTCATTATGCATGGATGAGGCAAGAGGAGAGGGAAAGGGGCGAAGCGCTGCCTCGGCTTTGAGTTCTGGTTGCGGAGGGTGCACACACATGTTGATGCAAATAAAATGTGGATCCGGTAGTGGCAGTGGGGTGATGATTAGGAAAGGAGGTTGCAATGAAGGGGGAAAGCGGGGAAAGTTACAGCATGAGCGTAGAGCGGTGAGCGTCATGTTTTCGTGAATTTCTCCGCTCGCTTTTCAAAATTTTATTGAAACATAAGGATCCTATTACCACTGAATTTGGTCCGGAGAAAACTATAAATGTATATTTTTAGGGAAAAGAGTACCCCAAATCCGTGGAAGGGGGTCCTACTGCAAATTTTTGTTATTATATATATAGTGAAATTAGGGCTGACGTCATCATTTATATGAAAGGGTGATTTAAATGAGGACCGTTCAAGGTTGAAATGAAATTGTGTTTTAATTAATTAACAAATTTATTTCAGTGTTTAAGGCTAAGGGCGTAATTAGGGCTGGCATCCTCGAAACAATAATTTAAATGGCAAAGTTTATACAATCCAACAAGTGAATATTCTTGTGCTTGTTAATCGGTCATGTAGGTAGGTCCCCTCAATCTAGAATCTCAGTGGAGAGGGTAGTGCCGACAATTTTAGTAAAGAATATTGTTTGAGAGTATTAAACATTGTGTGGTTTATTGAGGAACATTATGCCTTTCTTCCAAATCTATCAAACACGTGTCTTCTTGGTGTCCATTCTTGGATACACACTTAACCAAAGACCATTTAAACATAATTATTTTCAATCAAGATAAGTAACCAAATTAGGTTTACTTACCTCATTCTTCAACTAAGTCATTGTCAAATTCTAGACGTTGATTTCCAAATAAGTTTTCCTTATTCTGATTTATGGATAACTTATAAAGTAATATTGCTCTATCTTCTTATAGGTGGAATCTAGAGATGACCAGTCATGATCTTAAATTTTAAAAATGCCTAGCCAATGTTAAAATTCAACTACGAGGCTTATGGTATTTACTACGCTATTTTGCCTAATTAGTGGGGGTTATTGTTTGCAGTTACGCATTGCTATAATATTTTACAGAGAGTATAATTTTTTACCCAAATGACACAAGTATTTAGTACGCACACTGAAGAATATGATGTAATCTAGTTAGTTAAAATATAATAATGTCGGTAAAAAGTTCTAGCAATACGTAACCCCAAATGGTAACCCACACTAATAGGACAATTTGGTGGACCACCATCTTCCTTGGGCCGGGGAATAAAGAAAGAAAAGAAAAATAAATTCGGCACTTTAAGTTGATGTGAACGAGGGCGGTTCACTAAGGGTTGGTTCAAAAGGGGTCCCAAGTCTTAGTTCACTTAAGGTCAATATGTGCAAACTTAGTTGTTGAAAGGATAAAAATTGGGATTTATTACTTCACGTGGGGTCCTAAGTCCTATGTCCCAACTTTGATGTGGATGCTTACATCACTACATGTTATTGGAGGTTAGGTTTGGAGGTTGCGTCGAGAGTTGGGTCGAGCAACCCATAAATCTAGGTCAATTTGCTAAGCCAATCATTTATACCGTTGATCTAAATCGGCTAAGCCCTCTCGAGTGTTGGTTTATACACCCTCTAAGGTAGAGACACCTATTCATGACAATTCAAGGGAATTGGTAACCTAGGAGTGCAAAGAGCATGGAGTGAAAATATCAATGTGTTAGCAAATCCGAAAGGAAGGATTGGGCGTTGGAATATAAATTATTGGAGGCTTGAGCAATTTAACATAAATATTTGAAGCAAGGGTGTTGTAGACACCTATTCTAAGCCATAGACTTATTCAAAACAAACAAAGGAGCAATTGTGAAGCAACAAATATGATGGCGAGAAAAATTCATGTATGTATTAAAAATTGGGAGTTCCATCTAGTGACATCTCCCAAATGTCACTAGATATGACAAAGTTTTGTTAGATAGAATCAATTCAGTGTTCAAGTTAGAAGCGTGCACATGCATTTCAGTGCAAATGGCATAACTCAAACTTTCAAACTTCAACTTCTTTGAACTTCTTTGACAAGTCTACAATAGCTATGACACAAAGAAACTTGTAGATGTTTTATTTTAAAAAGAAATGGCCATTTCAAATGGCTACATTATGCACGTAACAAACCAGAAACAAACATATGGATAGTCTTGATCAAGGTGAACCAACATCGAAACTCTCGTCACATTGATCAGCCTCAACATCCATGAATCTAAGCACTGTAGGGTTGAAAAATTGACGTGGAAAATCTGAAAGGATTGGAGATGGGGCGCGTATGAATTCTTGTGCTATACGTTCGGCATATGAAGGTAAGGCGAATGAAGTAGGAGGACTCATGTAGACATCACCGTGGCGGATCAAACGTCTTGCGAGACCTGCGTCACTAAATAATAAAACAAAGTCAGCATGACAAATTATATGAATACATTAAATATTTGAGAGACTTAAGACATGCAGTTAAGACGCACCGCAATATTTGCGACCCTTCTTCTTCTTTGGCGCAATGTCTTCGTCGGAATCAGAGTCTGTGGTTGAATCCGCGCGCTCTTTTGGTTGCGGGATCGCATCCATGTAAGGCTTGAGAAGCGCCTCAAAGATTTCTGAATCCGGCTCCAATGCGATGAGGTGTCGGTTCGAACGTTGGCAAGCAATGACAGAAGCACCTGCAGTTTGGAAAACGGAATTTAGAAAGTGGAATTCAGTTTCAGTTGTTGTAAACAATGAAGGGAGATATTGAAAACCTGTACTAGGGCTCCAGTCGCAGACGATATCATGCTCGTCTGTAAGACACTCGATGAAGCACTGAACAAAGGATGGGTCCTTCTCACGCGAGCCACGCCAAGGAAGTCCAGTAGGGCGTAGAAGCTGGGACTCGGTTGTCGTGAAGTTCGTCAAGTCATCGCGCTCTTCGGGAAGGATCTCCATTTGTACGAACTGCGGTCGCAATCGGCGAGTACGGAACTTGGAACTAAGGCGTGCAAAGACCTTAATGTTAAAGTTATGGGTCTGTAAGAAAACCTCAAGGATTAGAATATATTGAAACTGATTGTCGGATTGAGAAATTCAAATTATGAACATAAAAGATAATACCTCTTTCTGGTGTGGAAGGGAGGAGGCCATGGGAATGGGATTATAGCCCCACCAATCCCGGACAATCGTAAAATCATAGATTTTGATTTTACTATCTAACTTCTTCTCGATTCGACGGTCCTTGGGATGGAAGAGGAGAATAACTCCGTCATCGGTCAAGTGACAATCTGCAAAGGCGAAGAGTTGGTCAAAGTAGTCTGTCTCTCGCTTGTTCCACGACGGTACGGACATGGGAGAGATGACAGGCACGACCAAGTCTTCTGGAGCGTCAACAATCACGAGATCAATTCCAGGATGCCTAGGCCGCATTTGCATCGATTTACAAGGATAAGTACGGCCGACCCCGATCTGTATGAATAAGAAAAAATGGAAAGCATGAGTTACCGATAAAAAAAAACCTCGCTAGTCCAAGACAATTTTGAAATTGATAGAGTTAGTGAGAGTTGAGAGTTGAGAGTTGCGAGTTGCGAGTTGCGAGTTGAGTTGAGAGTTGAGAGTTGAGAGTTAAGAATTAAGAGTTGAGAGTTGAGTTGAGAGTTGAGAGGTGAGAGTTGAGAGTTGAGAGTTGAGAGTTGAGAGTTGAGAGTTGAGTTGAGAGTTGAGAGGTGAGAGTTGAGAGTTGAGAGTTGAGAGTTGAGAGTTGAGTTGAGAGTTGAGAGTTGAGTTGAGAGTTGAGAGTTGAGAGTTGAGAGTTGAATTGAGAGTTGAGAGTTGAATTGAGAGTTGAGGGTTGAGAGTTGAGTTGAGAGTTGAGAGGTGAGAGTTGAAAGTTGAGAGTTGAGAGTTGAGAGTTGAGAGTTGAATTGAGAGTTGAGAGTTGAGAGTTGAGTTGAGAGTTGAGAGGTGAGAGTTAAGAGTTGAGAGTTGAGTTGGGATTGTGTGACCTTGATAATGTGGTCTACAATACGGACAAGTTGCCGATCCATGAATTTCTGGTGTTCAGACTGGTTAAGCAAGGCACAGAAGTTTCTATGCTCAAGAAACATCGGCAGGGTCGTCTTAAATGGCGAAGACGAAATGACACCTACACCTTTCGGGGGTGGTACACCACGGCCAGAGAGTGTGACACGAAGATTTTGGCTAGATTGAACATCCAAGTTGGAACGTGGGGGTGATGGCGGATTAGAAACCGTGCGTTGCGAAGTCTGAGTCGAAGCCAAAGGAGCTCCTGCAGGAATTTGAACACCTGCAGGTGAGGCTGCCACAACGGAACCGTCGCGAGAATGAACCTTCCCTCGACGTTGAACTTTTGGCTTCGGAACATGTTCAGGCTGAGTTGCCTCGTCGTCGTCGTCGTCGTTCAAGTCAGTGACCATAGGAGCCGCTCCTCCTGCAGATGGTTCCGGGACAGGGACGAGGTGTTTCTCCTCCTCAGGAACGAAGTTCTGTGGGCACTCGAGGAACCAACCACCTGTGAGCAACACCTCATAGGGAAATCGATTGCGTTGGTCTTCGGTCCAAAGTCCATCAATAGGCGTTTGGGTAGACGGTTTGAGCTCGACATGAGCCGGAACTTCCCAAGCCGCAAGAGCACGTTTGGCGATGAGCTCTTGCTTCATGTACCTGCATATATGCGTTACATTTAGGAAGGGTGATAGAGACAAAGAGAACACTGAATCAAACAAGAAGCCAAATCATACAAACCTGTAAAACAAGCGGCCCGCCAAAATTCCACCTTCAATCTTAAGGAGCTCTAAACCTTTGAGAAACCTTGGGCTTGCATTTTCCGAGAGGTAGAAGGGGAAGGCCTTCTTCCACAATAGCGATCTCCATTTCTCCACGTATTCCGCCGGCTTGAGAACAACGGAGCTCCACTCAATGTTGATCTTAAGTTTAGCGACATAGTTGTCCATGTGGTCTTTAAGGAAAGTAGACAACTGACATACATTATGAAACGATGGGTGTTAGAAGTAACGACAATTTCAACGGATTAAAAATGAAGAGCCTAGAGGAAGTAAGTATCGTCATACCTGAGCCCAAAGAGAAGCCCTTGGCAACCAGACGTCGAGGAATTTGTCCTTCATTGGACGATCTAGTGGAAATCGGTAGGCTGCCCGTTCCTCGTCCGTTCCGTTCCACAATTGCAACCATTTCCCTTTGAAGTCAGGATGGACCTTGGTGGTTGCAATTTTATGAAGTCGCTCAACGGTCAAGTCCAATGATTTCCCGCTAGTATAGTGTTTATTGAGCTGCGTGGAAAATGGAGAGTTGAGGGTTGAGAGTTGAGTTGAGAGTTGAGTTGAAAGTTGAAAGTTGAGTTGAGAGTTGAGAATTGAGAATTGAGAATTGAGAATTGAATTGAGAGTTGAGAATTGAGAATTGAGAATTGAGAATTGAATTGAGAGTTCAGAGTTCAGAGTTCAGAATTGAGAATTGAGAATTGAGAATTGAGAATTGAGAATTGAGAATTGAGAATTGAGAATTGAATTGAGAGTTCAGAGTTCAGAGTTCAGAGTTCAGAATTGAGAGTTGAGAGTTGAGAATTGAGAATTGAGAGTTGAGAGTTGAGAATTGAGAATTGAGAGTTGAGAATTGAGAATTGAGAGTTGAGAACTGAGAATTGAGAGTTGAGAATTGAGAATTGAGAATTGAGAATTGAGAATTGAGAACTGAGAGTTGAGTTGATAGTTGATAGTTGAGAGGTGAGAGTTGAATTGAGAGTTGAGAGTTGAGAATTGAGAATTGAATTGAGAGTTGAGAATACCTCTTGTTCAAATAACTCTCCATTGGCTGGGTTGGCGATTGCAACCATCTTGTCGAACCTTTGGCTGCGCCAATGCTTGACACACTTCGTGATGGCCTTGTCCATCGCACTCCAGACTCCAGGCCCAGTCCTCTCATTCTCGGGCACAGTCTCATAATAGTTCGAGCAAACAGCGTCGGATGCAACAACGCATTGTCTCTGTATGACAATAATTAAGATGTAAGAAACGCATGATGCACTTCATAATATGAAAACGATAAGCACATAACTTTAGAAAACTTACCGCGTGGAGGAATTTAACAAAAATGTCCATTGTGAGTGGATACCATGACGGTAGACGGGGTTTATAAGCCTCGCAAATAGCCATGTCCTCTTTGCTAATAAGACCTTTGAAATCAGAAAGTTTGAAGGAGCCGAAGGTTCGAATTCTTTGCAACTTGGCAATAGTACTGTCTTGAACATGATCATGTTCCGTCGACCTGTGAATGAAGATATGAGTATTAAAAAAAAGCTTCCATGGGTAAATGGAATATGAAATTAATGGAAATGGATTTGCAAGTATACTACCAGTTTATGTCGTTCATGGCGTTGAGAAGCATTGAGCATTGCCCACGTGCGTCGAGAACAATACAGTCAACCGAAATGTACCAGTCATGATTATTGGAATGGTACTTGTGGCTGTAATCCATCCAAGCCGTCACGCGGTGATTACCTTCGTAGACATAAAAGTATTTGTTCCGAAACTGATGGAGATCAGGATCAGACGACAAGTACTCTTCGAACTCATTATTAGCAGACTTCCATAGTGGGTTAGACCAGATGGCGTCATCCTCTCGAACCACTAGGTCCTTGTCCGTGATGTCGAAAGGAGACACATACAAAACTCGATCTCCTTCTCGATACCCTTTGACGAACTCGTTCGCCAACATCTCGACGTCGAAATCGACAATTGGACGCACCTTCGGGTAGGTCTTGAGACAGCAAAAAGAAATAAGGAATCGAGACTTCTTAATGGGTTTGGTGCGAAGATTGGAGATGACAGTATTGTAGTCACTCTTCTGCAGCAATCTCATCTCATTTGTGCTCCACATGGGGTCCTTGTCCTGCAGATGAGGGGGCATGTGAACAATGCCAAGTTCAACACCACCAGGAGGACGTAAGGGATTTGACGAGCGTTTGTCGCTTGAATCGGGCGCTTCTTGGGTGGCCTCTTGTGTGGTATCGGCAGCATGTTGATCGGAGGATGGGACATCCTCCTCCAAGTCGGCAACATCTAGGATTGAAGAATGTTGAGGGGGAATGCCACAATCCTCCTCCAAGGAATCTATCGAGGGAGGTGGGACTTGCTCGGGTACGGGAACATCGGATAATGTCATCTGGAAGGTAGGTAAATGAAACACAATACACTTAGGAAAAAAATATGAAGTACTATAAACGACGACTAGCTAAGTTATAGCAAGTAAACCTATGACTAAACGACGACTAGCTAAGACAATGTTGAAACCACTAAGCATCTCGGACAAGTAACTGTTGTACTCGGCTCCATGTACTCTCTGTGAAGAAACCTACAAAAAAAATGAATATGGATTAGAATAAATAGGCCATCATCACATGACAAAAAATACTCATATAACCTATAGCAGAAAGGACCCCTGGGGTCACCCAATTTCCTAAAGCAAACGGCAAAAAATCAAACTATATACCCTATCCTGCCTCTGAACCACAAGCTCATCATCGGCGCACAAATTCATCAAGGCAGAAAGGACCCCTGCGCCAACGCAGGGGTCACCCAATTTTCTAAAGCAAACTGCCGAAAATCAAATTATATACCCTATCTTGCCTCAGAGCCAGAAGCTCATCATCGGCGCACAAATTCATCAAGGCAGAAAGGACCCCTGCGCCAACGCAGGGGTCACCCAATTTTCTAAAGCAAACTACCGAAAATCAAATTATATACCCTATCTTGCCTCAGAGCCAGAAGCTCATCATCGGCGCACAAATTCATCAAGGCAGAAATGACCCCTGCGCCAACGCAGGGGTCACCCATTTTCCTAAAGCAAACTGCCGAAAATCAAACTATATACCCTATCCTGCCTCTGAACCACAAGCTCATCATCGGCACACAAATTCATCAAGGCAAAAAGGACCCCTGCGCCAACGCAGGGGTCACCCATTTTTCTAAAGCAAACTGCCGAAAATCAAATTATATACCCTATCTTGCCTCAGAGCCAGAAGCTCATCATCGGCGCACAAATTCATCAAGGCAGAAATGACCCCTGCGCCAACGCAGGGGTCACCCATTTTCCTAAAGCAAACTGCCGAAAATCAAACTATATACCCTATCTTGCCTCTGAACCACAAGCTCATCATCGGCGCACAAATTCATCAAGGCAGAAAAGACCCCTGCGTCAACGCAGGGGTCACCCAATTTCCTAAAGCAAACTGCCAAAAATCAAATTATATACCCTATCCTGCCTCAGAGCCAGAAGCTCATCATCGGCGCACATATTCATCAAGGCAGAAAGGACCCCTGCGCCAACGCAGGGGTCACCCATTTTCCTAAAGCAAACTGCCGAAAAACAAACTATATACCCTAACCTGCCTCTGAACCACGAGCTTATCATCGGCGCACAAATTCATCAAGGCAGAAAAGACCCCTGCGCCAACGCAGGGGTCACCCAATTTCCTAAAGCAAACTGCCGAAAATCAAATTATATACCCTATCCTGCCTCAGAGCCAGAAGCTCATCATCGGCCCACAAATTCATAAAGGCAACAATGACCCCTGCGCCAACGCAGGGGTCACCCATTTTCCTAAAGCAAACTGCCAAAAATCAAACTATATACCCTATCCTGCCTCAGAGCCAGAAGCTCATCATCGGCGCACAAATTCATCAAGGCAGAAAGGACCCCTGCGCCAACGCAGGGGTCACCCAATTTCCTAAAGCAAACTGCCGAAAATCAAATTATATACCCTATCCTGCCTCAGAGCCAGAAGCTCATCATCGGCGCACAAATTCATCAAGGCAGAAAGGACCCCTGCGCCAACGCAGGGGTCACCCATTTTCCTAAAGCAAACTGCCGAAAATCAAACTATATACCCTATTCTGCCTCAGAGCCAGAAGCTCATCATCGGCGCACAAATTCATCAAGGCAGAGGGTATAGCAGAAAAATGTACCGCAAAAACAAACCCTACTAGCCTCTGAGCCGCGAATGGTCTTCATCGGCACTTGACAACCACCAGGCAGATGGGTCTCACAAATTCAATCACAACTTGGTTCAGAAGCATCGTGACAATCCGCCATCTCATTGCAACTATCAACAGATAATATTTTAGGGTTTTAAAATCACACTTACCTCACAATGCTCCCTTCACAATGGACCCATTGAAATAACTCGATGAAGATGAAGGACTTACGTTCTCCAAATCTTCGTCGACGTTTTCGGGGGTGCCCTCCAACCTTGTAACTGCACATCCTCCTTCAGCTGCCATTTCCTAGTAACATATATTGCAAATTCAATTCAATCAAAGGCGGTCATTTGCAATAAGATCTGTTATGGAGACCTTCCCAAACAATCCATCGCTACCCGACCTGCTCGGAGGGTCCCGCTCTGTCGGATCAGTCTACCAGGTGGGTTGGAGGTGTCTGCCCGAACTGCCGAGTGTTCCCAGTTATCCAGCCATTTTGACTCCCACGTTCATTAATTTTTTCGTTTATAATTGAATATCTGACTGCCAATATTGAGGGTCATGTAGATTGATTTTTTATTAATGTGTCGTTTCATCGTCAAGTGCCACTTACTTATACTAAGACGTTATCAACACGTACATACAACAGGCAACAATCAGGTGACAAACAAATTTTAGAAACTAATTCCTAGATATTAAGTTCCTAGAACAAATTCCTAGAACAAACGTCTATGACATAAGTTTGTATGATATTATAGGCATCATAAGCCATAATTTATCTTTGTAACATCTACCCTTTGCCTCTGTTAGGTTCACCCCACGGGATCGCACGATAAGCAAGTAAGACTATGACTGAAGTTTACTACTCATTTTCAAGGTTTTAGGGTCTTGGAACTTACAACTTTATCGATCCCTTCTTCGTCACTGTCGTTTTCGAATCCCAAAGAATCACTCCTCGATGATGAGGGCCTTCTACATTCTTGCTCTTCAATTGCATTGTCCTTTTCCCCTCCATCGTCTTCTTTTTCACCATCAACATTTTCTACAACTGCATCCAAGTTCAACGGCCGCATCGTGATAGTCTTTCTGAACATTCCTGGCTCGTCCTCATCGTTCTTATCTTCTTCATCTACTATTCGATCGTCTTCGCAAGAACCCGGGGCATCCCTCTTCCGCAACACGTTCCGTCGCAAAGCCTTGGCCCCACTGAATTTTATACCACCTCTCTTCTTCTTCCTCCCCCGCCCTACCTCATTCACTTTGTCTGTTTTACTACTCGTAGCCTCCATGGTTGGATACTTCGATCAATGAACACAAATTTGTAAAACAACAATAACACCCTAACCCAACTACAACACAACTTGTATTTGAATGACCTAGTCCTCCGAATCCCTTTCCTTTATATTTAATTTCTAGCAAGCTATGTCATCGAGTTATAATCCCGCGTTTAATAAAAACGCGGAATCCGAGATTAGATATCTTACAACACTGACATCAATTACTAATCTCTTTCGAATTTGTCAATATATTTACGCATCTCCCCTGACAATGTCGGCCTCCAGAAATTTTTGAATTGTCATGTTTTTCCATTTAAGGTACAGACACCTTTAGGGTTTAACTTCAGCATTTCGGCATAGCATATATTGGGTTATTTTTGGGTGCGTATAAAAATTAATCTATACCGACATGTATCATATTTGGTGGTCAGGAAGTAATGACTATTACTGGAGTTCATTCTAATCCTACATGAAACATGTTGTCCAGAATTTACATGAATAAATATTGACTATTAATTGATCTAATAAGTTGTCAATTATTCGGGTATTGTTGTCTACCCAAATTGTATATAATACCCGATTATTGCTACATTTTTCCTTCATGTCATCTCATCAATATCTTCTCCAATGGGTACTGACTCACGTCTCCTAAGCCTTGCTCCATTAGGTGCTTCTAGTTCATCTCAAATTCACACAACGTTGTCCATCGATGGTTCTGCAGACGTCAAGAACATGAAGAATGCCAACCCACCTGACTGCTCAGTTACTCCTGCGGTCGTGGTTCCCACTCCTCAACCACAGACTCCATCTTTGCAGGCAGTTGATGCATCACTGATACAGAACAAGTCTACTTTCAAGATTCATCCCTATTCTAGAGCAGGGGTTATTAAACCTGGCATTTACTCTAGATCCATATTGAGGAGTGCCAAAGGTCAGAAACTCGATTGCGCAGGATGCACTGCAGTTCGTAGTTTAGGGATTGATCATTGTCATAAACATGACAATGACAAATATGGCAAAGGGCCCCATATGGCAAAGGCCCCATTTTTGTCTCCCACTCCATGATGTATTGTTCACACTACTGTTTATACAGATTATTAATATTTCTCATGATTAACCAAACATTTTCTGACTACATTCTGTACATGTTTTGGATGTCCAACGTCTTCATCAACCTCTCATGTATATATCCCATTGTTTCTTTTCGATCCCCCTTTTGCAAATTCCTTCTCACATAGCATTGTCAAATTGTTTCTCAATGTCTTCCGCTGCTGTCCAAGCTCCACTCGTCGATGTTATCGAACTTGTTTCTCTTGGATCTCTTATCCCTACATGCATACCTCCTGGCCCTGATGGAACCGCTGATCTCACTCCCCAGTGGCTATCCATTCGTTTTGGTTTCGATGCTGATAGCTTGTGGTTAGAGACAGATGTTGTCAATCCGGAAACTTAAAATGTCCTTTATTCCTTATACGTCCAGGCCGTAACGTTAGACAATAATGCTCGCGTTTGGAAACTCAAGCCCGGAAAATATCGCGTCTTTGGCTTGTCAGAGTCCATGAACGCTACTACAGTCCTCCTCACTCCTCGCAGTTCCTCTACACTGTGCACTGAAGCCCCCTTACTATCTCGTGTCAAGATCGAGCCAGGTCTCCGCGTTAGCATCGATTTGTCCGATTCTTCTGATGATGAGGGGAGGCCTTCCCATCCATCAATCCGGTCTAGTGCTAAGCGTCCATCTCCCTCCTCTTCTCAAGATTCACGTAGGACTACTCCTTTCCTTATACCTTCGCAAACTACAAAACTGATAAACATTCTTCCCTCCCTTCGTTCCCTAGGTAGTATGCCTGGAAGCAAGTCAGTTCTTAAGAAACTGAATTATGATTCCATCTGTACTGAGAACGTAGATTTCCTGCCACCGTCGTTCAATGGGGATGTAATCTTCATTCTTCCTCCCACCCTTCCATCTGCAGTCCATAAGAATGCTAAATCTATGGAAGGTATGGATAAACGTTACGATGGCCATATATGGACAAAGACTATGACTACTAACATCAGTAACACGTTGGGGTTGTCATTCCGGTCGTCTAACTGTGTAGGTCATCTTCAATGCCACAATCCCAAATGTGGGTTTCTGCAACGGCCTGAACGCGCATATGGAGTGAACGAGGTCGAGTTCGAAGGTTCTTCCAAAGATGCCTTCCCTGTTGCAGACGCTCCACCTCCAACTTCAACATTAGTCTGTAAGATCTGTAAAGAACCTCCTGTTTGTGTAGCCTCTTGTGATGCAAAAATCTTTTACGTTTTTGGAGATGATACGCAAGAGCGTGCTTGCGTCCATGTAGGCAACCATAAGCATCCTGTCAAGGTAGGAGACTATAGGGGCATGCGGAAGATAATCGACGATTTTATCGAACAACATGTTGAGCGCAACCCACAGGCTACCATTTCCAAAATAGTCTTGGAAACTAACAAGGATGTTTTAGGTAACGTCTTGCTCCGCGAAGAAGACGACCCTCCCACCTTATTTTCTCTAGAACAGCTAGAGCCTATCTTCCAATGCTACAAGGAGCTCAATTCCCCTAACTTAAAAAACCGTGTCTACAGTTTTAAGTATTTGCGCAGATATGGCGTTCTTGATGGCATCACTAAGCTCAGAGGGCTGAGCAACTGGGCCTACGTGCAACGAAACATGTTTCCAGGCCAAGGTGACGACTCCGACAAGGTCTTCATATTCAAGATGTCCGAGGTGGGACCTGGCAGCGGTGTTGACCTTGTCCGCCGAATGCAACCTAGTGGCGATTTAGAGCACTCCTGGATGATGTTTGACCACGTCAAACAAGTTGCCAACTGGACCACCATGGCCTGCCATGTGTACTCACCATTGCTTGCTGTGATTTCCAATCTGAGGACAAAGATGCTCAACTCGTTTTCTGGAAGAACCTTAACCATGTCATGGGTAGGCATGGAATACACAAGCCCCAGTTCAAAGGTTTCATGGCTGATAGTGCGCAAGCCAATTGGAACGCTGTGCGCATCATCTACGGATCCGGAGACCCAAAGATACCCATGGAAGGCTGCGAGCGAACGTGTTATTTCCATTGGGCGCAATCCCTAGAAAAACACACCAAACAATACATCGTGCACGAATTGCAAAATCAACACAAGAAATTATGTATGCAGTACAAAGATGCACGGTCTGTGGCAGAGGCTGAAACACGTTACTTGGCAATCAAAGCCTGGTGGACATCTTCGGGTGCGACCTCTGACGCTGGCCTCCACCATTTGAACCACTGGCTAGCGTTTTGGCATTTCCGATATAGGCAGTGGGGTGGATTCATGGAACTGGTAAGTATGCACTTTTGCATTCAAATTTTTTAATTCTTTAAGTTTGCACTCTTATCTCTGCATCTAATGTAGTATCTAAACAATATCAAATCTTTAGCTTTTAAATTTTATGTTTTCATCATTAACTTGTACTTGTCCTTCACTTGTGCTCTTCCGTGAACATGTGTCCTTGTAGTTCTCTTCAATGAAGTCATCTATTTCCTCCAAAACTCGGTCACATATAAATTTTTTCCATATGTCAAACCCATTTTGCACGGTTATGGGTACTTAATTCCACGGCCATAAGGATAAAAAATTCGAATATTTTGAGGAATATACCATTTATAATAATAATATTTTTATTTTTGGAAATTTTATTACTAAAAATAAAATCTCTCCGCTCGAAATTCAGAAAATCTACGCTCTACGCTCTATGCTCTACGCTCATGCCCTAGCAACGCCCGGGGGAAAGCATAACCTCAACTAAGAGACGTTAGACATAAGAAGTAAAGGGATTGGTGTGTAAATGGTTCTTCAGGCATGTAGGAAGGGAGGCTATTCGGAGATTCAGAATCTGGCGGGGGACCAGCACTGCGGGAGATTGATCTGTAGTGTCACGACATTGAGAGGAGCTGTAGGTGGGCAGACATCGTTGAGACAACATCGTTGCACCCACTTCACCACCCACAAGCTGCTCAGTGCAACACGCTGGGATGAGATGGAGGGGGGAGAGAAGACCGAGGAAGGGCGAAAGAACGGAGGAGAGGAGAGCGCCAGGAAGAGGCACTCAGATCGTGGCTATGCCGGAGGGAATATGATCCAATACATGGAACGGTGAGCAACCGTAGATCACTATGCTCGCTACAATCGACTCCGCGGTGTGCGGCATGCCACTTCCCGCTTTTGTCAGGTGAGGTAAGTTGTATTGATGAGTGCAAGATCGAAGGTGTCAAGAGTGGATGGCAAGAACCTGTTGGGTTCAACCTAATGACGGTGGAGAGTCACGGAGTTTCCTTCAAGGCGACCACGTCGGGGATTATCTCTGCTGATCTTTCTCGATTTATGGTGGGGGTTCAATCGCCATCACTGGGTAGTTGAGGTCTCAATGCTCATTCGTTCAGACGGTTCCAGTTGATCCCACTTCGCAAGCATGTGATTGGGCTGGGTGGCCTTAGCTAGTGCGGGTTCTGAGTCTGCCTTAGGCATAGGACACTGTATGATCAAGGGCTCATTGGGAGGTCATCTTGTGGCGGGGTCAGAGAGGAATCATGTTCTGGGCTTCGCCGGAAGTTGGTCGCTAGCAGGCGCAGGCGGTGGGCGACATTGAGGCAGGAAGGGAACGATGAATGCAGCAGGGCGTTGGTAGAAGGAGAAGGATGGAATCGGTTGGGATGGGTCAGTAGCAGGAGAGGAACTAAGGGTGGCAACCTCGTCGCCAAGGGGGGGGGGGGCACAACCTGTTCGGGCAAGGAGCCGTTAGAGGGCCGGCACAAATTAGGCTCCATTCAACTATCTCTCTAATGCTGAAGGGGTCCAAGTCCTTCAGAAGAAGAATTCCGCAGAGAGCGCCCCGGTTGGCCTAATTCCATCGCCAATGTCAAGACAGATGAAGGAATTGGTGCCCTCTGCTCAATGCTCCCAGTCACGGACATGCATGCTCAGCATGCATGTCTTCACGAAGTCGGAAATTGAAGCCTCCTCCGAGGCAGCTAACTAGACCAGCAGAGGAGTGCGGAACTAAGCAATGCATGCTCGTTGTAAGGAGGGGATGGAGGCTTAAGGAATGGAAGCCAAATTCAGGCTAGTGGCTAGGGATTAGTGTGGGTTCTGTGCTAAGCTGAATTCTCAGCTTGCCAAAGATTGGTGTACTTAGATAGAGTGTGGGAGAAACTTAATTGGTTTCTTGTAGATGAATGTTGTATGGTGTTTAAGCGTTTATGAATGCTTGCATGGTTTTAATAAAAAGGGTGTTATACATACCACTTCTCCCACTTCAATTGAATTGCATGTGTATTTGCATATGAGAATGTTAAGCTTAGAATGTGGCACGTGATCTCCCACCCGGACTAGGACGCAATTGAAGCGTGGGGGTGATTGTTGCTCACATATGGCTTCCGAAGTCCGAAACTTGACGGCAAAGACTGCAATGAAATACACACAACTGCCAAACAAATGTGCCATGAAGCTCTTATACACAATGTGGTCTTTTAACTCCTAAAGGCCAAAGCAAATTCGTCCCAAATTCGTTCCAAAATAGTTCATTCCAATTCAGAACCTCATCGAAGCATATTGGAACCTTTCATGGTGGAACTAACTGTATGGATGGAAGCTTTGTAGAATTGGGATTGTTTTCTCAAATTTTCACCCATTCACATGTGCAAAATCAGAATATTGTAATGTGGTCATGTACATTGATATTATTGGGCAACAATGATTGCCCTCACATAAATGCTGGCCTTGGCCTCTAAGGGTTAATTGTGTCCACCTGCAATTGTTTTCCTTGGCATGCTACAGTTACTTGAATTGGCAAGCTAAGCATCACTACCACGATGTTTCTAGTGCATGTCACGTGCCCAACACATACTGACACCAACCAACATGTTGCAAACACTACAAGGTTCACAGGTTGTTGTCTCTAGTTCTTTGTTGTTGCAAGGTAGATTTTAGGTCTTCAAATCTAATACACTTATAGATTCAGATTCATAAGTTCTACCTAGTAGCATTAAAGAACCAATGGCAATGCCCCATGATCCTTATAGTGATACATCCCATGGCTCCAAATAGGGTATTCCATGATTTGTAATCGCATTGCTCCTCACTATTAGACATAAAAGTGATAAAGCAAATATGATATGTCATCTATATATATGTAGTGAAGATAGATAGATCTCAAAGGGTCACTTGTTTTCATTAGCCCACTTTTTAACACACGATTCATATGAGCTTAGCAAATCTACATCAAAGAATTGGCATGTCGAATCACTACATATCGCTATAAAAAACTATCGTCTAGTTACATTTCACCCATATCTTAAGGAGCTTCCACAACAAAACAACTTGACATTCAAGTCACACAAAATTAAACTCTACCTTTCCTCAACGAAGCTTCTAATTTATCTCAATTGGAATAGTTTTGCTCCAAGTATTAAGAGTCTCCCAGAAAAACCCTTCTTAAACTAGTATTGTAGCAACTTTACCACTTCAACACTTATCAAATTATTATAAGAAAAAACCGATTTTTTTAGAATTATATTTTTAATATCTTAGACATCAACATGATAAAAGTATTTTCCTTTAAATATGAAATCATAAAATCTAGATATAGAACGAGAAATTAGTATGTGCCTATAAATAGAAAAAGTAGTAAAAGACTATGGGTGTATGGCAAACCACCATCAATACATCAAACCTTCAAGGCATTAACTCCTAAGCTCCAGTAAACACCTATCAACAACAAAGCATCAAGAGAATGAGGCAAGAGCAAGAGACATCAATATAAGAGGAGACTATTACAGTAACTCACTTGCCACCAAATGGCTTGAGCACCATTTCCTTGCTAATTTTGGAGCTCACATAAACAAATTATCCAATATCAAACTTTCAAAGTGACGGTTTTCTTCATTTATTTTTACTATTGAGGCTACAACACTTTACAATGATTCAATACATGTCTCAAGTGTAGGTGTTTATGAAGTGACTGCATTACCTCGGTTTTTTTAGCCCATCCTACAACTTGGAGAAAGGGAACCTCTCATTCATCCAACATAAAAACTTGAACTCTTATACGTTCGTTGTCAATTCATCTCAATTGACCTCGATCAAGTACACTAATTCAAGATATTTAGAATTAATTTCGGTATCAAACCAACTTCAAAAAGTAACATACTTCTGGACAACATACTATTTCAAGGGTTTTATGATAAATGAATAAGAGGTACACTTGTATATGATAATTCCCTCTCTCTCCCTATGACCTACTTGGTCACCCAGTTTCCAAAATCCATAATAAGAAAGAAATACAAGGTCAATATGGTCGAGATCCATGGCCACTTTCTTACCAAAAGGGTACGTGCCCATTGTGAGGCCAAAACCACCCCCCTTAAGCATCCTAGTCCGGGTGATGGTTTTGAGAATCACATGTATTGTTTGTGGATTGGAAATGTTCCCTTCACATCCCAAGGCACCCATGTCATTTTGAATCACTTTGTTTATTAATGGTAGCCTCTTGACTTGTAGCCGAATTGGCTTTCTCAAGGGTCCAACCGGCGGCCTTGGCAACACAAGCGCTCAAAGATATTCCCCTTTTGCCCTTGATTATCCTCTCCTTCCCTATTCCAAAACTAGAGTCTTCCACTTTCTCCATCGGCCTAACCTCCTTTGTTTCGCCACCGCGGAAGTCCTCCACCTTCTCCATTAGTAATCCAAGTGATTTATTTTGACCAATAGGTTCAAGTGTTGAAAAACACTTTTCTCAATGGTTCATCATTAAGACATTCAAAGAGTCACATACAACCCTACCTAGTCTAATAAATCCCAACCCTTGCCTAAGATCTATGATGGCCTACAATAGCCTAGTGTGATTAGATTAATTTTTGGGCTAAGCAACTAAGTTGCTAGGCCTTGTTTAATTACTGGCACTCCCCCAAGGTCAGCTGGCACTTGTGCTGGCTTCGGCCCTGAACTTGTTACTGTGCTGGCTTCGGCCCTGAACTTGTTACTATACTGGCTTCGGCCCTGAACTGGGACTATGCTGGCTTCGGCCCTGAACTGGGACTGTGCTGGCTCGGCCATGAACTTGTTACTGTGCTGGCTTCGGCCCTGGGTCAGCTATTAGCTGCCCTCAATAAGCAACCCCAGTCTCTAATCAAGCGTCACCCTAACTCCCTTCTCCTTGTACTTTGGCTAAATGTACTAACTTAACCCGCTAATGAACTAATCTAACACATAACTACCCTAAGAGCTACCTAATCCACACGCCTTGTCTCAAGCTCTAAGAGCTCCCCCCTTGAGAGAGATAATAAGAGAGAGGGCTCAACTAATTAACTTCCCTAAAACCAATAATCCACACACGTGGCTCAAGCTCTTAAGAGCTTGCTCCCTTGAGAGCGCTTGATGGAGAGAGAGGAAAATGAAAGAGAAAACACCTTAAGTAGCAAAGAGGGAGAGAGGGAGAGAGAGGTGAGGATAGGGTGAGAGGATTAGCACCTCCAATCACAATCCCTTAACCTTCACCTTCAAAGTAGGGACTAATCCCCTTCCACCAAGCTTCCTTCTTCCTAAACTACCAAGGTGGATCCAAAAGTGGGCATTTAACCCGCGGAGCTCACCTTGCTTCACCTTACCCCCTACTCACAATATCAAGGCATACTCTTATTGAATTCAACCTTGAAATAATCACACAATACATTCTAAAGCCTAAACTTAAATCCAAACCACACTTCACTCTTTTTATGTTTTGTGAATAATCATAACACAACAAAGTCAAACTAAAATTGGTTTCGAAGAGTTAATCACCACATGTGGGCACCATTTTGGGCTCACACCCATGCATTTCACTCTCTTTGGATTGGATGAAGAAATTTGGATGGGTAGGAGCACCACGGGCCTTGGCTTGGTGGTTAGGCTCATGGCCCCCAATGAGGAGGTTGTGGGTTCTATTCCCCATGCCGGCGTGGTGCTCACCACCTTAGTCCACCCAACTATAGTGGGGGGTCCTTGGACCTTGTTGTATGGGTACCTCAAAGCCCTTTGGGGGGATACCATGTCCGGTATCTTCAAGGCACTAGTGGCTAGCTAGGAACTAGTATAGTGTGTCACTATAGTGTCCATCCTCGAAAGGGGAGAGTAGTATTGTCCCAGTGTCCCCTTGTCCAGTGGCCATCGGGTTCATTGGCATTACGAACGGACACTTTATTCACGCCGGCCCCTTGTAGACCGGAGTTTCTCTTTCTTGGATGGGTATAAAGTTCTTGACCAAGAGATCGGTTCACCATTCCACCGTACCCGTCCAATAGGACCTATCCAAGCTCCCATGACTATCCAAAATAACCCAAAATCACCCTCCCCAACCAATTTTTTGGTTCAAAGCCATTTTTAGTGGTTGGGGTGAACCAACCCATACACTGGTTTCTTGGAGGCAAGGGTTTAGGCACCCAACAAGGAACGAGTGTATGGGTTGGTTTGCCCAAATCATTTCTAGTTTGTACCCCTCAGACATTTGCACGGGTTTCAGGTGTGCTCAAAATCTGGGTCTAGGAGGCGTGCATACGGTGCAATCTTGGAACATAAATGAGTTTAGCATCCTCTATACTAGGGTCGCTTCACACTATGGTTGAGGGTCAAGATGCCATCGATTTCCACCAATCAGATTGCAAGAAACCAAGAATTCAGCCTCTTGACCATTTTACATTAGAGGCCCAAGTCCAAAGGCCGTCACTTTCCAAAATGCCTACATGGCAATACTTTTTGACCAAGGCGATGGACTCTCGAAGGAAGTTTGGGTCGGATAGGAATGGAAACCCAAACTATGATCGAGAGGCCGTCAATTTTTTCATAAAAAAAAATCAGAAACTGACAAGATCTTGGCCGTTAGATTGAAAGGGCTACTTTGGACAAGGTATAAAGTGGGACTCTCTCTCTCTCTCTCTCTCTCTCTCTCTCTCTCTACTTCTTGAAATTTTAGAACGACGAGCTCCACACAAAAGATGCTTGCGGGCTGCCCGTCAAAAAATAATACCAGTATAAAATTGTGAAGCGCAGACTGAACAGTATCCCTGACAGTCTCTCCTCAATTACGTGAAGTACCCCTTGTAGATAGCTGCTCCTATGAACTACGCTGTGAGTAGTCTCTGCTGAGCGTGATAGACAGACTATTGAGAGTCTTGTGAGCAAGTGAGGTTGCAACGTCTGCTGGCCACAGAGACCGTCTGAGCTCTCTTTGCTTCACATTGACACAGCGCAGATACATATTGAGTGTAGTGCTGGTCTTGTATTACCATTTTACACACTGTTCTTGATTCCCAAAAAACTGTCAGGATGAACAAGAATAGTTCACCGCAAGAGGATTTCAAGGTGTGGATTCGGAAATTGTTTCAAAGCAATGACTACACTTATTATACATGGGATAATTTACCTATGACTTAAGAATACTTCCAATTCTTGATTGAATATTGCATATTATTCAAGAATATGATATATATTTATTACTTATTTCCAAGAAAGGTGATATGGCCTTGTTGACATCGATAACAAGTAAGAGGTCCGTCGACACCTGTTGTACGCTCTACTAACTTTTTTTGTGGGGAGCATGGGCACAGGTGAGGACCTCTTCTACAAGTGTTGCGCACCTTGCGAAGAAATTGTCCACTCATCACATAATTTCTCTTTGAAACTTAGAAGATTGATGATGAGTATTTTCTTACTTGACAAGTAATTTTTACATACTCTATAAAATGGGTGATACCTGTAAGTGTTGAATGGCGAAAAAACAGCCAGACAACATGAACATATGGTTATAACTCGTATACAGCAGGTAATTTACAGTGAGACTGCTCCTCTAGTGCGAGGATATGACTTTACTATCAAGATTTTCTGCCTGATGCACATATGTTGACTGTCTACTGATTCTTTCAATAATTCGAAGGGATGAGTATGCTGGGAAAACAGATTGGAGAGTAATCGCATGAGCATTGTTCTAAGTTTACTCTATTGAACTAACCAAATGAGAGTAAGTTAGCAGAATGTCTCACTGAAGACGCAGTTCTTGATTATATTCAAGCCTTACTCATTTCTGCTGACTAGTCGAGAGTTAGCTGATTGATACTGTCCACTATATGAAAGAGGGTAGAAGAAGTTTTAACTCTACAATTCTTGAAGTGAACACCTGAAGAATGTACAGGAGGAAAGCACTTCATAAATAAGGATAGTCTCAGAGGTTCTGTTCACAATAAGTGCCTCTGTGAAAAAGGTCTTACAAACTGCCTTATAATATGTATATGCTCATAGTCTTCTGATATAAAACTAGAGCATACCAGGTAGGATGTTATGTGAGGAACTTACAAGATCTGTATAACTTTAAACAGATCTAGAAGGATGGCTTATAAAGAGACACTGTGAGTACTCTTAAGGTCCATTTAAGAACCTATCATTTAAATATGTTCTACCTTAAGCAAAAAGAGGAAAAAGCTGTCGAAGAAGCTTCGGTGTTATGAGCAGAAATATGTAGATGATCTGCGGTACGACTCTGGAACGCTGATCTCTCTTTCAAGGTCAAGCGAATCACCAGCTACCGCATGAGTGATTCGTCATAAAAAACCATTTGAGATAAGAAGCTCTGGATAATGTATAAAAGTCCTATGAAGTCTTACGACCCTTGTTATTGCAAGGTCAAACTTCAGAAACTGAAAATAACAATATGACAAGAAGTGTTTCTATGAAGATTAGTTTGGGTATGCTTGTGCGAAATTAGTCAAGAGAATGTCCTTCGTTCTTGTATTAAATTCTGCAGCAAGGGATCAGTGGTGTTCCACGCGTAATCTTACTTAACCTCTTAAGGGAGTTTGGGTCAGTGAGTCAGTAAGTTGCTGATCAACTTATTCACTTCGTAATACAATAGGGGTCCTGTTATGGATACTCTCTGTAACCCTACAAGGAATTAACAAGCTCAGGGAAGAAAGCAATATTTAGATGCTTGTATATCCGGATCAGGAGTGGTTGAATGAACGTGAAAGGTTATCTGAATAACCCCGAACATACGTAGAAAAAGCTTGACGGTATCTACGACAGTGGGTTCGAGTATGGTAGAGGAACTTATTGTATATGACTGATTCTGCAGATAGGAAGTGTTGAACACTCATCTAAATTGCCCCTACTTCTACTTGAATAAGGGATATAATTAGAAGAGATGATAAAAACTATACCATGAAATTATCAGGACCCTATTCCAACAGGGATGTATGTTGTCTATTACCTTACATAACATGACTTTACACTAGGTTTGACATAACCTATTGTAACATGAATTTAATCAAGACATGATTAAGTCAGCTCTCTCTTTGCTCTAGATTTTGCCATTAAGATGTACTTAAATGTAACAGTCTTGAAAAATTGATTTAGACCTTATACTAAGACTAGGACACTTAGTATAATCTACACCACAATTAAAACAATAAACTAAACCTAACCATGAGTTAACTTACCATGGTAAAGGAGAGTTACCATGCTCGACGTTTTAGGGTTTTTAGTGACCTAAAGCGGCCACTATATCTTACTAAACCAATACTTAAACCCTAAGCCCCTCCATGTGAAAACTCTTTTACATGCTTGAACGAGCAGACTCTTGGCTTAGAAGGTGGATACAAGAATAGGGTGGAGGTGCATGGTGTTTGGTGTACTAAAGATTGTTACTATCCAAGAAGTTACACAATATGGCAAAAGAGCAGGTTTGTAACTCATTGTTTTGTAGTGAATATTGGTAGTTACAAACATTCAATGGACTTTAAGGTGAGGTAAATGTGTGACATGGATTGCAACTGAGCTTAGCTGAAGACACCTGACACACGCCTTTCTAACACACAATTATATGTTTGGGTTGGCACGGGTGTAGGTGAGGCTAGCTCTTGACATTTTTAACACCAACAATAGTACATTACTCATGTTTGGATATTCTTTCACTTTATGATCTTATACTTGTGAAAATTACTATTTTACTCTGAACTAGTATCTTGATATGTACACAAACTATGGAAAGTAGTTGAGATATTGAGAATACATACAAATGAGGTATGTAAGTTTACACATTACATCCTTAACTTATTACTTGGTTGAAACAATAGTTGTTATGCACAATGTAGTGACATACTAGACTATTTTCTGAGCTTAGCTGTCATATGTAATGTGTTTTTGTGAACATGACACACATCATTACATTTTAGTAGTTTATGCTATCAAACTTTGATTTGAAAGCAAGGAAACTTGATAACATATATAACCACTCTAATGAGAGTACATACTCCTTGTTGAAAGTTTAAACTAGTTTATATGATGTAGAACATATCACTGCATTCATGGCTATAATGACAGATACTATGTTTTGGTGAGTAATAGACTTGTGATGAGAGAAAATCCCACCCACCCACCCTTGATTTATTTTAATGAAGAATGGTATGTAAAAGGCCTTTGAAAAGAGGAAGATCAAGCTTTGAAAAAAGACAACTCTCTCTCTTAAAGCCAAATGTTCACTCTAAGCTCATCAACCTTCACTTTATACACCTTGCAAACGATTCTTTTTTTGTTATAATAATAATAATAAAAGACGGACGTTGAATCATGAAATACCTCTTATATACACATGGAAAGCAAATATAATTACCATGTGAATTGATTTTTCATGAGTATGGATGAATGGAACAAAGTAACCAGAGTTAAGGATGTGAAACACGTCTTTAACCCATGGTAAACTTAGGTTTTGATAGAACTTACCACGGGTAAGATCTTCAATATAAACCCTCAAACCCTAAAAGAGGCTATTTTTTTTACCATTCAAACACAAGAGCTTGGTGCGGTAACTTAGTGCACTTACTGGGATACTAGATACGTGTGTTAAGTAAAGGATACTAGAGCTATTCACCAAGCGGAGTATTCTACTTGTGGTGATACACTCATGGCTAAGGAACAAGTTTGAACACCCATTTGACATTGTGCAATAAGTGTTACTATTTGAAATACTATTATGCATTTGATGTAGTTTAATGTGTGCGACATGGATAACAACTGGGTCCTACTGTTATTTACCTCGTGTACATAACTAATCCTCAATTAGTTGTTGGTTGGTTACATAGGCACAGGTGAGGCATGCCCTTCACACTCTCAATACAATGATGTATTGTGACTATATATGACATATTATGCATTTCCTTTGGTTAAGGCTACTAGGCATATATCATGGTATGTATTCCATATATATGGTAGATAGGTTACTTATATGTTGGAGCAATGCATGAAGATAGGTGATTAAATCTACCAAGGTATGGAATAGTCAACCACAGTTTGTTATTGGTACTTATGAACAATGTATGAATACTGAAACCCTAAGTATGATGCAAATACTTATGAGGCGTAGTATGACATACTATAGCATGTTTATGTTGTTTACATACAATTAGACATGAGTACAAACATTAAGCATTGTGCATTGTTAGCATTAAGGTACTATATAGGAAGGTTTTGGTTTGAAAGACTGAGTGTTATGAGGGTTCCCACCCACCCACCCTTGCAAAGCAATGAGGAAGATATTGAAGGATTAGGCCTCTGAAAAGAGGAAGTTCAAGCTTTGCATAAAGCATTGAAAAGTCATCTCTCTCTCTCTCTCTCTCTCTCTCTCTCTCTTGATCTATGGGCTCCCCCAAAAAATCCCTGTGGGCTGCCCGAAAAAGAAACGAAATATAAGTATAAAAAGAGGAGCCGGAAGGCAGGAAATCATCTGACAGGCTTTCCTCGATCTTAGTGTAAGAGTATTACTGCAGAGGCTTCGAGCCTGAGTTCCCCTTATGAGTAGGCTTCGGCGTACAAGTAAGATACTGCCTGTCTGTGTGATGCTACCACAAGTCTCTCAACAGGAGAGTTCGGTTCCATAGAAGTGTCCGAAGCCTGAGTGATTTCAGTCTGTGACTCTGTGTAAATATTCACCTGTATACTGTAAGTCAAGATCCCAGTGCATCTCTACAATGACCAAGTCTAGCTCATCGCAAGACGAATTCAAGGTGTAGCCACAGAACATTCTCTGAAAATTCACAAGACTACACTTCTTGGTCACATGGGATAATCAGCCATCTAACCATATTCTTGATTCAAGATTTTATGTTCATATATCTTTTCAATATATGCAACTATTTGTATTGAATATGGTGAATGATACCTACTTCCTAGGAGGTGAAATAGCCTTGTTGACATCGATAACAAGTAAGAAGGTCCGCTTACACCTGATGTACGCTCTACTAACTTATTTCTTGGTAATGTTGGGGAGCATGGGCACAGGTGAGGACCTCTTCTACGAGTGCTGAGCACCTTCCAAAGAAGAAAATGGCCACTCATTATATCTCTTCCAAGCAACTTCTCTTTGAAACCTGGAATAGTGATTATGAGTATTTCCTGATGAAAAATACATTTCTCTATAATTGCTGATTCTTTCCGGAACTTACAATTCGGATATATGACAATTCTGTGATTCTTAAAAACAGTACAGGGAGATGTAAATGGTAACTTCCTGCTCACAAATTTGCTCCTGGAATTACTTACAGTAACACAGAAATTATCGGCGATTCATGATGAATACTGGTAGTCTGTGTATAGTCTCATTACACATAATGGGTGGATTTCAGTGTTACAAGAAATATTAGAAATAATTTTCTTGTAAAAAAACTCTTAGCCCTCTAAATACTGGACGGCCCATGTGTGATACAATTCACATAATTGGATTACTAATTGAAGTATGGTATAAGACTCGTCACAGAACTCAGTACTTCGGAAGTATAGAATGACTCCTGTAGTCTTCTTACAGGCCCAGGATTAACAATCAATTGGCTGAAAGAATATCAAATAACTTCCCATATATAAGGCTTTTTTTTTAAGGATGGATGTGACATAAACTTTTACACATTCATATGGGTATCACATAATTTGATTACTGTTTATATACAGTAGATAGCTTCTTGGAACCCAGGACTGTCTCTGAATAAGTTTATGCTCTGAGACAGACTCACAAGAAACGAGACGCATGATATCCTTGATATCGTGAAACAAGTTTCTATCAGTGGATAAGAGAGAATAGAGTTCTTAGAAAAATCATTACTATATAATCTGGTTCTGACCAGGTAAATACTACTTACTTCAAAGCCTACTACGGATAGTCAGCACATACTTTAAATCTCTTCTATAACAGGTCTCGTATGACCACAGATAGTCTTGTTGGGGGATGAAGGATTCTCTTAGAATCAGTATATCGATGGCTCAAAGGTTATGACTCATGAGTCTCGGAGAGTCTTTTTTAAGTTACTCACAGGACCCACCAGGAAAATGAGTAGCTGTCACGTGATTGAGAGCTTTAAGGTTTTGATACCAATAAATATGGTTAAATGACCATTTCAGAAAACCCCAGGAATGAGAAGTTCTACTAACAAGAATACACTAATAGCAGTATGAGTTATGACCATTTCGGCAAAGCCGAAAATCACCAGTATGAGTAATAGATAAGGAATTTTTCACCTGAGGAAGCACCTTATGAGCTACTGATTACGAACAAGGAAAGTATTCTGACAAGATTCGAAGAAAACCCATCTGTCATGAAAAGATTGACTATGAAATCGATAGGATACCTGACAGTAACAGGTATTATGGGACTTCAAGTTATAAATTACTGGTGGAATTGCAGTAATATTCTTAACCAACAGTTGACAAATGGGTAAAACTACTCAGGAATGTTGATAAGAAGAAAGTGACTCTATGTAAACGAGTCACACATGATTAAACCAGTTTCTCATTTAAGTACTCAAAATTTGAGTCATACCAGTGGATTATCAAGACCCTGTTTTAACAGGGATGTATGTTGTCCTAACATGACCTTACAATAAGGGGACTTAACCTATTGTAACCAATCAAGACAAGATTAGTCAGCTTTCTTCACATTATGCTTCACACTATGCCCGGCTAAAGGCTCCAATTCCTATATTTTATTGGCTATGTATTTTCAGCCCATTTCTTTGTATTCTCAACAAAGTTTGGCCTTTCAATCCCAGGGCCTCTCGACTTGGACGGCCATGGTGTTAAGCGGCCCTTAGTGTGGCATCAAAATTGATGTGTCGTGTTAATAGGAGTACTATCCTTCATGACTATCATGTCACTTAGTACAGTTTATCCATTCATTTTCTATTTCAAAAAATACCCCTAACATGTTCATGGTTGATATATCTCAAATGTGTCTCGCTAGGGATAATTTGGGGTCTGTGAACCAAATTTCAATTTCTGAATGCAATTAAAATGTAACATCTGGGCTTGTACAATTAGGGTCAATATATATATATATATATTCATAAAAGTTGGCTCATATTCCAATAAGTTCGTCTCACCCAACCACAAGGTGACAACCAGATGGCATGAGACACGTGCTCTTAGAGGATAAGTCCTGAAGGCCACTCAAAACTAGCACGGTGCATCATTTTTGAAATGGATTATCGAGAAGAAGTCTATGGGCGATGAAAACAGCTTCTGGCTTCTGGTGAGGCCACGTCGCCTGTGCTTTCTTGACCGTCGGATCTGACCCTCTCTCCTAATCTCATCCGTCCAGTGCCTGTGCAGACAGACAGACAGACAGAGAAGACAGACAGACACTCACTCTTGACCTTCCCGATTCCGATTCTCGTCTGTTCGGAGTGACGAGTGAGGAGAGCTTGGGGATATATATTTCGTGTCAGGGACGATGTATTTCGTGGGTTCTTGATGTTTTTTAGATTCTGTAGTTTTGGGTTAAGGGAGACAGGGTTCGGTGGCTTGCGATTACGCATTGTCTATTCGGAGTAACGAGTGAGGAGTGCTTGGGGATGAGTATATATTTCGAGTCAGAGACGATGTATTTCGTGGGTTCTTGATGTTTTTTCAGATTATGTAGTTTTGGGTTAAAGGAGGCAGGGTTCGGTGGCTTGAAGGAAACACAGAAGGAAACATTGAATTAGAAAATTCTCAGGAAGTGCGAACTGCAATACCCATCTGGACACTTCCAAACACCAATGGCCTTACTCCTGATAATTCTCATTTTGGTTCAACTGGTGAGTCGATGATGCATTTTTAAGGGGCAGGGGCCGAAATAGGCTACACCAAAATCAATTTGAACTGCCTGAAGGCTTATTTGGGCGATGACATGAAATTTTGCTGATCAATATGGAGCAGGTTAAGCAGAGGTAATTAGCAAATCCTTGCTTCCCAGGATGTGAAGAAGATAGAAGAAGATACCTAATTGCAGAGGTGTTTGTTTGTGCTTTGGACAAAAACCTGCGCTATGATTTCTTCTTCTGAACAGATTTCTAGGTGGGACTCGAACAGATCATAACTATCTCCTTTGTAAATCTTCACACCAAATCCTCTTTTAAAAAATATATGTTGAGTAATTTGTCTCTGGAGTACGTCAATTTTGGTTCTGTCAATGTGTGACTTCACCATACATACGGACCACAATTTCTATTCCTTTTTTCAACAAGGTACACATTTATATTATGACAATAGGTAGCAAGGTTTTTTAGTCGGATGATATCACTCTTTCCCCTGAAAGGTGCTCATTTGAACAATTGGGTTTTTGGGTTGGGGTTTCAGCTGAAGATAGAAATGCTCAGCATGCATGCAGACGATGATGGTTCAACGGAGAATATCCTCAATCTTAGTGAAGCTGAACTTGCCATTCGCAAAGTTGACATGGTTGACATTGCATTTGATGATGTGAGTGATCAAGTCATTTTCCCTGGAAAATGATTTTTATTTTTTCAGAGTAATTACTGGGGTATATGACCCTGCACTGTTAAATTGACAGTTTAGTGCTTGTACAGGTTCCTAAGTGAGATTATAAGCTAGAACTTGATCCGCTGTCGTCGCTGCCACAATGAGGTCACCGATGATGCTCTTTTCCAGCATTGTGTGGAATCTGACCCAGTGGTTTTGTAAAAGCTGAAGAAATTTTACATGTATCAACTGACAATGTGGTGATTCAGGGTCAATTGTACAATTTAATGCAAAGACTGGAGACCACTGAGCCACATTTCATTCGATGCATAAGGCCGAACGCAAAGCAGCTTCCTAATGTGTATGAACAGGTGCTGGTTCTACAGCAGCTCCGATGTTGTCGAGTCCTAGAGGTGGTCCGCATTTCGCGATCTGGCTATCCTACACGTCACTCTCATCATGAATTTGCCAAGAGGTTAGAAATTCTGGAATCAATAACTTGTCGTACTGTTTCTAACCTGTGTGCCCTTCAGATGAGCACTGAGTGTTCTGACATGCCTGCTAATGTACGACAGACTCAACTTCAGGCAGAATGTGTAGATTTATTTGCAGTCTACAATTAGATGTGTGTCCTTGACATGCTTACCTGTTTCATTGAACATTTTATTGAGCTTTCTGTAATATGTCTCTAATCTTCTGAGAATCTTTTGGCATGCAGGTACGGCTTTTTATTCCCCAAGAGTCATATTAGCCAAGAGGATCCGCTCAGCATTTGTGTGGCAATTCTGCACCAATTCGGGATCCCTTCAGAAATGTATCAAGTTGGAATTACAAAATTGTTCTTTCGTGCTGGACAGGTGAGATCTCTACATTTGTTGTTCAAGTTTTAATTTTCAGCAATTTATCCACATCAGAAACTTTTTTGGTGATGTTGTCAGCATCAGTTCTGCGACCCCAGAAGTGTTTGTTGTTATCAACCATTTGGAGTGTACATTTTGTCAGTTATGTTCTTTCTATTTCTTCTTCTTTCCGGTGCTTTGATTTGCTGCAGTAAGTTTTTTGTACCTTGTGTTCGTCCAATATGCTTTCTAAAATTTCTACACCTTGGTGTCCATTTTCATGAGGTTTTTGAAGCCTCTGATGCTTTTGCTTTGTAGCTCAACAATCATTGTTACTGATAGTAATTTTCACAACATGGTCCAGATTGGAATGTTGGAGGATTTGAGGTAGAGAACCTTGCAGGTGTGACAAGGCTGCAAGTATTGTAGAAGGGCTACAAGGTTCGCCTTATGTTTACACAGAAACGAAAGATGACGATTTCCCTGCAATCCTGTAAGTTCAGCCTGTCTGTTTTCTCTCATGGTTGATTTGCAGATGAAGCATAGTCTCAGGTCTTGTATTGGTCTCTCGGGCATGTGGAAATGACGTTCCAAGGTAAACCTTTGCCTTAATTTATTGGTAATTTGTTCTTGCTTTGGGTTGATGAACAGGAAGGGGTGCAATGCTGAGACATAATGCTCTCTGACCGAATTAATCTGGCCTTTGGGTGCAGATTGGCATTCTGGTGGTCAAATGTGGTTGTTCTGAGAGAGACTATCAGCCATGCATGCCAGGATAATGATGTTGGACCATCAGGTCAAGATAAAGAGGCTGATGCTTCTTTTGGAAGTGATTTTTCTGCTCAAGCTTTACGATCTCAACAATTAAGGAAGTCAAAGAGTGACATTGGCCTTCGTCTAGGCCCGCAAAGGTTTAGCAAGGACTGGCGAACTTGCAGCATGTTTGTTTCTGCTCTTCTGAAAATAGAGACATGGCTCCATGCACGGGTTTTAGCGTCTGTCTGGTGGCAGGTACACATTTAGAAGGAGTTCTCTTTTGTGAAGTAGGTTGTAGTACAGTCATGACAACAGTACATGAATCTGCGCTTATATTAGCAGGACTAATTCTTTTGTTGGGCGAATACAGGCAATGACTCCACATATGCAGCTTGGAGGCATGCCTTCAACAAATGCCAAGGGAAGCTCTGCAGATCTGAATGGTGACTTCACCAGATTGACTGGGAATACAAGAGAATCATCCTTCAGAGATAAGGTGGATTCCACTCCGCAAATTAGGTGATACCCGCCAAGGCAACATTTCAGTAGAGATATGGAAAAGCGCGTTCACAGATGCCTTGAAAAGGCTTTGTCCTCTTCAAGGGGAGGGCCTAGAATGTGGCTGTTTGCCTGCACTCAACAGAATGGTTAGCTGGATTCCTGCCCTTTCTGCTCTTTCATTTGACCTTCTGTTTGTGATAGAGAAATACAAGTTGCAAGATTTCCTCTCATACAAGGGATCATAAACATGCAAGTGGAGGTTATAATTGGGAGTTCTAAGTCATGCTTTTGATTTCTAAGTATTTCGTCTTATATGCTGTTAAAGTGATATTCCTACTAGCATTTCTTAGTAATGCGGTTTGTTATCCAGAAGTTGATAAAAATATCTGCACTTTTTCCTCTGCTAGTAGCTTCATGCTGAGTAGAATCTGATGTGCTTCTCTGGTATTCGGCTACAGGTTATTGAAGAATGTGTAACACGGTTGGATGTAGCTATGTTCAATGGGATTCTGCGAGATCCCAAGGATGATGCTCCAACAGACCCACTGGCAGATCCTATCACTGATGTGTCTGTTCTCCCGATCCCTATTGGAAGTCTAACATTTGGGGCTGGATCCCACTTGATAAATGTGCTCAGTACCATTATATTAACCAGCACATCTATTTGTAATCTGCATTGCTAAAAGAATGGTATTCTTTTCCTGCGATCATGCTACCAAGTTTTAAGACTTGCAGGTGGTGAATTGGTCAACGTGGTTATCAGCACTGGACAGCTGCGAAGACCGTGTTCCTGCAGAATTCAGGTCATCTCTTCCTAACGATCCTGATGATGAAGAGCCTGTGCAATTCAACTTACTGAAAGCCACTGGAGATCTTCGTATGTTGCCCATAGATATTCTACTTGACAGTGAAATTAGAAGGGAGATAATTATATTCCTTGTATAGTGTGTGAAGATAATTATTTGCCATTTCTTTTGTCCATACATATTGTTGTGCAAGCTCATGCAGAATGCTCAATTTGAGGGAATTCCCAAACTTGGGAGTCTCAACTTGGGGGAAAATAATCAGGAAAACAATAATAATAGGTATCTTTTGTTTACTATATCATATTTGAGGTTCCCATAGTGTCTACTTCTAAGCTGTGATTTGTCTGCCAGGTCTGTGCAGGACTCAATCTACCCCTTATACGACGGGTTCTAGCCAGCTTTGTGCCTGAAGTCTTCTCTCCAGATCCTATCTCATCCCACCTATTGAATGCCCTTGCTACATGGGTAGATCACTCCATTGTCAAGTTGAACACCACGTGCGGCCAAAAAAAATCTTCTTTTGGTAAGTTGCACCACCAAAATGGGTCAAACTTTTATCAAATGTTTTTCATGAGTAGATATACACAGTACCTATGACATAGTTAAAAGTGGTAACTAAATTTGATGATTTGTTTTTTTCATAAAACATACCATTTCTAACTAGAATGACACAGAATTGAACTAAAACAATTACTAAAAAAAATAAAGATGACTAAAAATTTCAAAAAAGTATACAAAAGATACTATCAATGGTTATGTATATGTAGAAAAAATATCATAAATTTTAAAATTATATATGGCATGTAATATAGGGGTAGCAAACTTTGTCCGCACGTGGTGTCAACTTGACAATGAAGTGACCTCCCCGTGCCTTGCTACTGAGGAAAGCTGTTGAGAGGTTTATGCTGGTGTGCATAGGATTGAAAGTGGACACTACACTATACATCTGATTTAGTGTGGCATTTAGATTCGTGTGTCACATTAGTAAGAGTGGTCTTTGTAGATTAACACACCATCCAACCATAAAATGTGGACCTTCTCATCCAGTTTACTTGGCATACCTTTACAAATGGTGGCTGTCTTTAGAAAGTAGATTATCAAGACCTGTTCAAGTATCCTCATGCTAATCTTTTTATTTCCCTTCATGGAATGAATAGTATGTGAGCATCTAATAATTTTGTAATTATCTTTCAAATTGTGAAGTGGTTGTGCCCTCTTTCTAACTAAGAGTTATCAACCCTGATTATTTTTAAATTCATCTTGTCCTACCTGGATTGAAGTGAGATTTGATCATCGTAGAGTGTTCAAAGATGCTTTGCCAGTGATCAGCAACCATGGCATCTTATGTAACCAACTATTTGCATCCTCCGGTTGAACAATCTTAGCGTATCTATGTTCAGTTCCTGTGTCAAGCCTTTCCCAATGACTTCTCCTTGACAGACAAAGGTCAATTTGTATATCCGATCGCCTCCTTAGAGTCTAGGGTGTCCACGAACAAGTCGTATGTCGTCTTGTTTCCTTTTAAATTTTGAACTTGTGCGTTTGTGTATTGGACATTTAGGATTGAGTACCTTAATTTGAGCAAAATGGTCAAGAGTATATCATTGAATCCAAACATTCTCCACAAGTGCAAACTGCAATTCCCATATGCACACTTCCAAACACAGCTTAATTGAGATTATTGCAGGCCATCTTTCAATGGCTTACATTGTTTAAATCATCCCTATGTTAGGTGTCGGTCATCAAAATTCAAACACTTCCATATTGTTTTGTAGTTGTTTTGATGATTCTTTTGGTGTATGCATCACTACCTATTTCCCAAACAAACTCTTTGCTTTGCCAACTTCCTTGCGGACTTCTTCTCCCACCAGCGGTGGGCCTTTGGCCCCTAGCGGCTCGTTGGATGAATTAAAAAGGCCTAAAGAGCCAATGGTAGTTGCTCAAATGTGGCTTCACAAGTTCACGGCTTGGACTTGGGTGTCATGTATAGGGTACCGGAAGTTCGGTCAAGCTGGGATCGAATTTCGATTAGGGCAAAACCAATAGTGTCATAACACATGTCTTAGTTTTGAGTGCTAAATTAAGGAGGAATGATTAATTAGTACGAGTGGTTATGGCAAAGTAAAGACATCGGTAATGTGTTCAGACCAACTTTTGGCTTCAAAAATTCACTTTTTAATGTTAAGGAATCAAATTTCCCCTAAAAAATAGCACTCCTCCTTATTTCTATCTTCCTACGCGGGAAAAAAATGCACCACTTTATACTTCTTCATAATTGGCACAAAATCTCTTGAGTAATCGGTTATGGGTGCCTCTACTCTAGAATAGAGATATCATTTCCAATACCCCCCCCCCTCCTTCACCAATCTTACTATATAGAATCCCCTAAAGCCATGAGGCACCACACACATAGTCATCATTTTCTAACGTGATGGAACGAGTCATGAATAATCACACATCTAACTTCCACGTTCGGCATGATGGAGAAAATGTAAGTTAAAAAGACAAAAATTTGGGTTCCTTAGAAAAGGGCACTATTCATAATCAAGTATTTGTCTCCCAATTATTGGGAAATAAGTTGACCTCTACTATAAATATGAGTTGGGAGAGAATCTTGCCTATGAAAATTTACAAAAATTTCAAAACTTGCAAAACATCATTCAAATCCATAACAGTGTTTTGTAGGATTGACAATATACCATAGAATATTCCCCACATTCCCCACACCCAGTCTGAATATGAAGGAATATTCCATGGAATACTATCAGTCCCACAAAACACTATTATGGATCTGAATAATGTTATGTGAAATCAAATTGTGTTGTGTTTGTTAAACATTGTGATATCAAACAATTCTTTTTTTGTTATAATAATAATAATAAAAGACGGACGTTGAATCATGAAATACCTCTTATATACACATGGAAAGAAAATATAATTACCATGTGAATTGATTTTTCATGAGTATGGATGAATGGAACAAAGTAACCAGAGTTAAGGATGTGAAACACGTCTTTAACCCATGGTAAACTTAGGTTTTGACAGAATTTACCACAGGTAAGATCTTCAATATAAACCCTCAAACCCTAAAAGAGGCTCTTTTTTACCATTCACACAAGAGCTTGGTGCGGTAACTTAGTGCACACTTACTGGGATACTAGATACGTGTGCAATAAGCAATTATTGGGAAATAAGTCGACCTCTACTATAAATATGAGTTGGGAGAGAATCTTGCCTATGAAAATTTACAAAAATTTCAAAACTTGCATAACATCATTCAAATCCATAATAGTGTTTTGTAGGATTGACAATATACCATAGAATATTCTCCACATTCCCCACACTCAGTCTGAATATGGAGATATATTCCATGGAATACTGTCAGTCCCACAAAACACTATTATGGATCTGAATAATGTTATGTGGAATCAAATTGTGTTGTGTTTGTTAAACATTGTGATATCAACATCCAAACCTGTGAAGAATCACCCCATAATCACACCTGGACTGCACTTTTGCCGAAATTGCTGAAGGTTATTGGAAATAGGTCTGTGTACTCTTTGATAAGGTAATGAGGAATTTAGCCGGCAAGTGGCACTGCCAAGAAGCCCAGGCACATGATGGCTCTGATGTATCACACCTGGCAGAGAATTCGTTGTATGTGGCATAATGTGTGATAGCCCTCACCAGGAACCCGGCATGCCTCACCATCATACACCCCAAACTCCGTAATATCAACCCCCATAATGTCACTCACTCTCTAATATCCCGAAACCCTAGGGAACGGATGTTCGTACTTCAAATCTCACTCCTTATTGTCATATTCCTTTCCCTTATATCACAATTTTTGTCATTAATGCAAACCACCAAAGAAGTCAACCCACACCCTCGCATTGCGCCATGTGTCAATATGTGGAGTGTCTTCTTCTTCTTCTTCTTCTTCTTCTTCTTCTTCTGCCATTTGTTGAATGTTGGTGCATGCATATGCCACATCGTCCAAGAAGGCCAAGTGGAGTGGACCACACCACACCATTAAAATGTTGCACTTTGTGTTATTTCATAGTGTCACATGCTAAACTAATTCTATAGTATCACACATCCATGTTAACACTACAAAACTCCGTAATATATCACGTGCACTTTGGTTCCCATAGGTGTGATACTACGGAGTTTAGAGTGTATAAACACACACACATATATATAAGAGGTAGCACAAACCCATTTCCGCTAACCGTAAGCAATAAGGTATGCGGGTGTTATATTGTTACTTTTCTTAATCGGACCCCTATATTTGATTGGTATGTGGTTTCGTGAGGATCAAAGAGCAAACATTGTAAAGACACATGTTTAAAAGATGTTTGGACTACGTCTTCAAATATTAATAACTTCTCTACATTCATTAGTGAATGCAACTGAGAGGACCTATGTATCTAGTAAGAAATCAACAAACATGCACTTCTAGTAATCATAACTAAAGCAAGGAAGGTCCGATTTTCAATATGGTTTTAAAATATGTTTCATCATAGATTTGCTATTGCAACATAAGGTTCGAACCCTTGAATTTTATGTTTTATTATTTTCCTTATGCTATATCCTTTCAATGACATAAGAGAGATGGATACTAGTGCTAATGAAACAAGTCTCAAGAGGGGACCCATGGAATACAATGGAACTTTTGCCAAACATTTTTAGTTACATTTACCTCAATAAGGGTCCATCTGCACCACCTAGTTGAGAGGATCAACTAACCTACAAGTTAGTGAAGATTAGCTAACCAAAATGCTAGCTAGCTAAAATCATGGTAAAAGCGCCTGCACCACCTAGGTAGGAGAATCGGCTAACAATATGAGTTAGTGAGTATCAACTAACCAATATGCTAGCTCATTGATCTCCCACCCACACATCCTGCTTACAACTAACCAAAAGGTTGACCAATTTAAGTAAAGAGTTAAGGTTGATTGTTTCAGAGTTTTACTCAATTTGCCTAAATTTTGAACTAAATGTTAAGTTTGATTTTCAATCCGTTTTTATAAATATGTTTCATTGTAGATTTGCTAATACAACACGAGTTTCATTGTGCAAATCTAATCAGTTGAAGTTGGAGTATATGAATAACAAACCAAATAACACCCACATACCATACGGGTTCCATGCGACCAAATGGCAAAGTCCATCATGTTCGCATAGCAAGTGACTATCATTGCCACATCATATTGGCGGATAGAACAATGAGGCGTTTACGGTTGGTTTGTGCTAACTTATTGCCACATGGAATGGTTGGTTTGCAACCAATGTCACATGGATGGGGCCATATTTCACCTAGAGTTATCAAACCAATGCCACGTCATAGTTGTGGTTAGTTACCGGTGGGAGTTTGTGCGGTGGTTAGTGGTTAGTTACCAGTGAGAGTTTCAACCCAACTCATGTTTAAGTAAAATTGGACAAGTTTTCAAACTATGAACATTTTTGGTAACTCGATTCTTTAGGTAGATCCGTTGATACATTTTAAATATACATCTGAATTTCAAGGGAGACATGTGATTTTCAAATGTGATAATAAAAAAGTATATCATTATTATGATATTGATTCTATATAAATTTTAAAGATGTGATGAAGATTTTAGTCAAAACAAATATGTTTATACTATCACAATCATGTGTGCATATGTAATACCTATACAAGGATCCTAGTATTATCTATACAACTCACACAATTAATAAGTTTTGACCTAGACCTTGGTCCAATTTTACCAAACTACGTGCTACCTTCAACACACGCTTGAGGAAAGAAAGTTTGGAAGCACACACAATCTCAACCTAATAAATTTTGCTAGTACCTGCATCTAAAATAATTTAAGATTGCTCACATGGTGATTTGCATGTGTAAAGTTCACATGGGTATTTTTGAATTGAAATTTGTTGCATGAAACCTGAATTACATGATGAGCCACATGATCATGGTTAAAGAAAAGAAAAGAAAAGAAAAGAAATAACGAAACTTCAAGGTTCTTGCCTCCACATGAATGTGAACCCGTGCTCCATATAGTGATCGTACTAAGCATGATGTGGGATAAGCCTTAAAGGACATAACATCTAAATTTCAATTCTTTTCCTCTTAACCTTAGGGACTCCTTTCATACACCTAAGTTTAATTCATAAAAATCAATAGCCTTTCTGATGCACACACTATAGAAAAACAAAACCCCTTATGTATATTATGTACACTAATGCCTCAAACAATACACCTTATTTGAGGCCTTATGTTACTTCGTACGTGGTAGAAAGAGTCCATGCCCTAAGAGAAATCATATTTTGAATATTTATCGTTTGAACCTTATTATATACATACAAGTTTTATGTCAAGAAGAAAATAAAAATACTCTCATGTTAGACATTGATGATCAAAATGCAACGTATGTATTTGTATCCAAGGACACCCAACCTACATATTTGAACTTAAATCCTCCATATCACCACGGTGTTAAACTTCATCAAATAGTGCACCTAGAGCATTAGTTGATTTCAGACAAGGGTCACTTTTGACATGTTAGCTATAATTGAAAGTATGTAGCTCAAATACGTGATTCTTTTGCTTGGAGCGGCATAGTTTGGACCTCTTACATGCTTAGGGGGATAAGGTGTATTTTTCATCCTCTTGGAAGGTGGGCTCTAGAGCAGCCAAACCCATTTCCGATACCCCCCCCCCCCGGTCCCAAATCTTTATACATAGAGTCCTCTAAAGCCATGAAATTCCACACATGTAGCTATCATTTTCTAACATGATGAAAAGAAACCCGTGAAGAATCACACATGTCGTTATCACAGTCGTCGTAGTGAAACGGTTAAGTTAAAAGGGCACAAATTTGGGTTCCTTGAAAAGGACGGTGATTATACTCAAGTTTTTGTCTCCCACTTAGAAGAAATAAGTCGACCAATGTCGAAAATATGGGTTGGGAGAAAATATTACTTTTGAATATTTATATAAAATTTCAAACTTTAAAAAGAATTTGTGATTTTTTTGTATATACATTGTGATCTAAATTCCAGACTTGTGAAAAATCACTCTAGTTGACACATGTACTTATTACACTTCTGCAAAATTGCTTAAGTTCACGGAAACGGGTTTGGTGGCTCTATATGTAAAAACAAAGGGGGGGCAATCATGGCTATGATTCCATTTCACATACCATAATATGGCTTTCTTTATGTGATTGCACTCCTCTTGTAATGACTAGCTTAGGTTAGGCCACAGCAGAGAATGTTGATGACCATGTGAAGAATGATTTTAAGCTTCATGGGATTTATTGATGGACACCTTCATGCTCATTACGTCTTCAAACGTACTTACCTAGTGCACCCTAAAACCATTATAGAGATTCCACCAATTGAAAGAGTCCATCACCACACATGTTAATGTCTTGTATTTATTATGTGAATGCATGCCCGTCTCAATACTCAACATTAATAATCGAGGAGGAGGCTTATAGGCCTTTCCCAAAATGCACGCCTCACAGGCGTCCACATCACTTTCTTTTTTCTAGTTAACTATATCTAGTTACATAATTATAGTTGTTTGAATTTTTTTAGTTGACTATAGTTGTTCTTCAATATGGTCTTATTTTTCTCTAGTTAACTATAGTTTTTTTTAAATTGGTTTGAAATTTTACTAGTTGCTCCCTAAAATGTATTGAAAAAAATATAGTTAACTATATTTTGGCAGTTGTCCAAGGTCTGCACTATTGTCATGGATAATTGAAATTAAGATTAAAAAACACTTAAGAAGTGACAGTTTATGCAACATTATAAATCTATAATCCCCACAAAAATTTACAAGGAATGACAAAAAATGGTTGGGTTAGCATGTAGTGTTCGTCAAACAAAATAAAACCAATGAAAGTGAAGTACAACCACCAAAATTACTCCCAAGCACTTACATCTTGTATTATAGTTGGGCAAGTCAGATTGGTAATGTGGTCATGGTTGTGACCAATATACTTTTTTTCCCCTCTCCTTATTCCTCTTAGATAAAACCAAAGAAATCAAACCACCAACTTCTGAAACAATAGGTGTGTGCGAACATACATCAAGAATGACCTAAGGCGGAGACATATACTTAATTTGAGGACAATTGAAATAAAAAGACAATAAATTAGGTATGCATTCTTTTGTGTGGATTTTAGATAAATTTGTGGGAAATCTAACTCCTCCAAGGCACGTAGGTTGTTCGATCCGGGAGGAAACTCCTCCAAAGCCTCACATTCTTGCTTGTCAAGTTCTCAAAGACTCCTTAACCCACCAAATCCTTCCGGTATGTTCCTCAAAGATTGACGTTGCAACATATCCAACTCCTCTGAGGGATGTAGGTTGCTTAATCCGGGAGGAAACTCCTCCAAAACCTCACATTCTTCCATGTCAAATGTAGATAGGTTTTTAGATTGGGTTCCAATTAAGAAAACCACACAGGGAAGACCAAATGAGTGTCAGGTGTTACATCTAGGGATCATCATTAAGTTAATTGATAGATCACAAGGGAATTAAGGTGAATTTAGGACAACAAACACAGGGAAAAGGACTTCTAAAGTGATTTTTAGGAATGATTTAATTAAGGTTAAGGGTCACTTAGAGCAGTACAGCAATGGATCAGTCACTCCCTTACAACCCACTCTCGTCAGTAACATCACTTTTATAATGTGTTTTGCAATTCAGGGAATCACAACTCAGCCATAGACATTTTGAGTACGCCATAGTCTCAGAAACCCAAGGCAAAAACTCCTTGAGGTGATCATAGTCTCTTCAGATAAGTAACCAAGGACTATCGGCCATACCACAGGTTAGGAAACATCACAATCACACATGACTCTCCTACCTCTTAATCAAATGAATTAATTGATTTACTTCAATATCTCAAGGTTGAATTACTATTTAGTCATTTTAGACTTATCAAAATCAAATGGAATTTGAACACATTAGACTTAGTTATTATAACGTGCAAAAGTCCAGTTACAAGTGACGGGAGCCTAGTGAGCGAGTCTAAGCGAACCGAACTGGACCGGACCGGGACCGAAAGCGTCTAATGGCAGGACCATAGTCTACACGGCATGGCCATAGTCTAGTTCCAAGTAACAATCACCAGTAACCAGTCTCACAGAGAGGGCCATAGTCTTAGTAACCAATAACCAATAACTAGTAACCAGTAACCAAGTCAGCGTCAAGTTCTCGAACACTTAGCTGGCTCCTTCTCCTTATATGCTTGCCCTTCCAGCCTCACCCAAACAATATGGGTTAAACTACACTCGCTTCTGCCTCTCGCACGACTCCTTCAGCAGACTTCACTTGCACGCGGCTCCTTCTTCTTCTCTGCCAGGCACGTTGCCTTCGACCGGATGCTGTGCGGTTTAATTGTTCTTCCTTTTTTCTCAAGGTGGTAATTGCTACTGCAATTTAGCAAACTCCATTGCTGCAACTTTTAGAGTTTCACTTAAGCTAGTTAATTCATACACTTGATTCAGGAACTGTGTCCAATCAAGAGACTTATCCCCGAAATCAAGTTCCATTTTCTCGATGAAGACGCCGACAGAACCCAAGTGAAAGTGATTTTCGAACATCCCAAGAGCATCATGGCTGGTTCATAAAGTTGTTATCTCCGACATCTATTTCAAGAGCCTATAGGCTGGGAATAAGAAACCAACAAAAGAAAGTTCCACACTCTGACGAGGTATAGGAACCTGGCTTAAACAATTTGACTCGCACGGATCATACAACTTCCTTTCACAGGATTTAGATCTCGACTTGCTCTCTCATCGGAATTACAAAAGAATTGGACAGTTGTGGTTTAAACACTTGCGCTGAATTCACATCAGATAGCTTGAGATTACCACAGCCAAGTCACACGGCCAAACACACACACGGGAAAAATTGTGGAGACGAACCCGTGCAGTCTTCCTTAGGAAATATTTGCTTTTAACTATATGGCTTCACACCTAGAGACTGTGTATAACCCTAATCTGAACCATTGAACACTTATAAAGCACCGATCTTCCTTTCCCAAGAATACGCTCAACTCACTTCATTACATCTCATAACACCTACCAGACAAAGGTAAGTGTAATTCACTCCTTTCACAAGATTTTTCAATTTCAGATCCCTCTTTGCTCCTGCGCATTCTCATTTCTTTCCTCAATAAACATCTCTAAGGGTTGTGAACAGGCCGTAACATTAAGCAAAAGTAATTTGCCCCTTTCACAGGAACAAAATATCATAATCCACACTCATACTCAAATTCTATCAGATGTTGTATCTATACACCTGAAGTTCCTTCAACATTATTTTGCGAGACCACTTCAGTGCATAAATGATTCCTTCTCTCTTCCCATGAGAGATTAAAACTTCTCTTACAGATTTATGTACTGTGGAATTTCACATCCCACTTGTGAGGTATGGTCATAAATAATAATATCGGATTTGAGACACTATCTGTTTCACACAGTTCCACTCTTAACACACACTTACACCAATCAGACACAATTGAGGAATTAAAGTTGAACTAATTCGTGCCAGGATATCTCTTCCCAAGAATTCCCAATTCGAACCAGAATTTCACACTCAATCTCTGTAACCAATATGCTTACAGAAGTTAAGATCACACACCAAATACTCACTCCCTTCACAGGAATAAGGTATCACAAAGTCTCTCTGGATTCTTCCTGAACCAGGGAAGTACACTTTTACTTAATTGTTTTACAACAAACACCAGCACAACAGATTCAATCCACACACTTACAATGATAAAATAAATTCACACTATTATATTATGTAGAGTGAAATGTACATTCAAAAGGGGCTTCACACCCAAGCTAGAATCGCTCAAAAACTACAAGACAAGGGAGGCTCTCTTCTCGAGAGGAACCCCTTTCTCCTCTCCCTCTTCTTCTCTATACCCCCTGAGTTAACTTCCTCGTCTCTTGGAACCAGATCTCATGAGGCTCTTCAACTTAGTCACATGCCTATTGTCCTGCCCAAAAGACTCTTCAACTCCTGAGATTTTACTTCACTAAGTCAAATGAGTCTCCTTTTGCTCATTTCCATTAACTAGTCACTAATCCCTCATTTCAGTGTTCATTTGGCATTCTAATATACATATTGAGTTCATATTTTGCCAAAATTCAAAAATGTCTACATCTAGACTAAAAATTTGTACCACATCAAATTCTTGACACTCATCACCTCGGAGGGTTTACTTCCATTTCATTCCAACTGACGTCCAAAAAAATATAGGGTGCAACAAATTGTTTCAAAGTAAAATTACAATTCATTTCAAAGTAATAGTGCATGTCTTATATTCTTGAAGACTGATTTAAATAAATATAGGGTCTTATATATTGACTGATATTATAATTTTTTTAAAATTAATATTAGGGGTTCAAAAATTGTAAGGGACACGTGTAACGGTCCTATTGGTTGGGTTGTTTGAAGACCTCGCTTCAGATGTGGATCTCGAAGGTTTTGGGACGGATAGGGCTCGGGATAGGGTTTAGGAATCAGGAGGACAGTTAATCTTCCATTGCATTATGCGAGAAAGTAAGGTTTAGGGTGCAAGAACCCAACAACATTGTATTTGATTTGTTTGCATCTAGTGTACTGAGAATGCAATCAGCATGGCTGGAGTTAAGCTAATCCTTTGGACTTTGTTTAGTGAGGATGCCAATCCTCAATGTCTCGGCTCTCTGGATTGTACAGAGAACGATTCTTATGCCGCTTTGAGAGTGTTGTTGGAGGAGGCCGAAATACTTGACGGCGATTTTGATTTCTGGGATCCTGGTTTAAAATGCCGCATTAGAAAGAAGCTGGAGCGGTTGAACAAGATTGGATCTGATGCTTTCGTGATACCGGCGGTTGGAGAAGGAGACATTGGACCCACGGTTGGAGAAAAGAGGAGGAAGCGACCTAGATCTCCTGCTCACCTTTCGTCTGGCAATGGGGAAGAGATGGTTTCGGGTTTAAACCTGCCCTTTGACGATGACCCTCCACCGGTTAGTCTGTTTGATTCGGAAGTTGGTAGCACTTTACCAACCACTTCGACTGCCACTGTTGAGGTGTTGTTAGATGATATGAAGTCGACCCTACTGTCAATCGAGGTCCTTGCGAAGTATTCAGCAGCTGTAGATAAATTGAAGGTTGAAATGAAGAGGACAACTGTGGATGATCATATGTGGTGTTTGAAATCGTGGGATAAGGATGGGAAGGGGATAGTGAAGTTGTATTGTGGGGAGTGCAGCAAATTATACGGTAATTCGGTTGGAGACCATAGCAAAACGACCATTTCTAACCTGTTCGGAAACTTTAGCAAGAAGCACCTGGTTTCAACTTCGCACATTAGAAATTGGTGCACACGAACAAAGACTGAATTCAGCTCACTTCCTAAATCGGAGTCCAAAGAGAAAGGGGTTGTTATGATTCGGGCAGATCATGAGAAACTCGCAGACGAAGGCATTCACATTGTGGATCTGATCAATGACAGTGTCGATCAAGACCATAAACCTTTCGTAATTATTGGAGATCGGTCTTCGCCTCATATGCGTTGTTTTTGGCTGAAGGTAAAGTGCAAATTTTGCGGGGATTTTTTTCAGCTTTGTCCGCCTAGGAGGAATTTAGAAGCCAACCTTACCAATCACATAATGGGTCCAAAACACGCAAGCGCAGTGGAAGCGGCACAGAACACTTAAGGCCGGTCTGTTGTCTTGCGAACAGGGAAGAAAGGCCGTCCAACAACATCCAGTGTATGTCTGGAGAACCAAGGAAGCCTTCACTCTTGGTTCACTAGCCAAAGCTCTAATAGCCAGTCAGGTCAGATTCACCGTCCTCTCTCACTTCTATGTTGGGGATACTGGAGATCTGTCTGTAGCTATGCTGGGAAAATGTATTTGGTCCAAAGGTTGTTGCTGGATTTACATCCTGGAGGTTCATGGATAGCCGAGCCAGAGACTAAAGGCAGGGTTGATTTGGGGGCAGGAGAGACCAAGATTATTGAAGGTTGCTTCAGACACAAGGGTTGTAGGAGGGTGTCAATGAGCGGTGCTCCGTTTGATGATCTGACATGTACACGTTGCGCACGGATTCCACAGGAAGTCGACTTTCGTCATCGAGTAATGCGTGAAGAACTAAGTCTGGAAAAGAGAGGCACTAGATCCAGTGCTGGGGGTAGGAGGCTAGGGTTTTTGCAAAGCCATGAATTGTTTCAGTATTCTAGGCATAGAGCATATGAGATTCGGCTTGCTAAACAGAAGCTATGTAGGATGAGGGCATTGGTGTGTCAATTAAAAATCACAAGGCCAACTTTAAGAGAGGCAGCTGCAGAGTGTGAAAATAGAAGGGATGTGTTAAAACTATGTAACAACATCATTCTAGCACATAAAACTAAAGCGTTTGGGGGAAAGGCAGCTCTTTGGGATTTCATTGTGGATGTTGGTAACAATCTAAATAAGAAGTCGGCCAAGGGAAACAGATTCAGCTCAAACACAGCTGCATTTGCCTAGACAGTGAAGTTATATGGGGGTAGACGCTTAACATACTTGTTTTCATTAAACCTAGCAGGGCCTTCATTGTCTACAGTGAAGCTAGCAAACAAAAAAGGTGTGCAGTTTGTGGGTGGGTTTAGGCCAGAAATATTCTCAGCAGTGGCGTCAATATACAAAAATGCCATAGAAGCATATGGATTGGTAGGACCCATTCCAGTTCTCATGGCAGAAGACGAAACCAAAATCAAGACTAGGGTTTCCTGGGAGAGCCGATCTGACACGATGACTGGGTTTTGCGGAAGGGTGGATGACCACGTTTGTGAACCTGGATACAGTGTGGTAGTTGGTGACGACGAAGCTGGCTACAACAAGATCCTGGACAGTTTCCAAAACTGTAGGATGGGTACTTTTGCAAGGGTAATTATGGTCAACCCATTACACACAAAGCTGCCCCGACTTGTGATAGCCATCTGCTGTACTTGCAACTCCTTCAATTCAAGTTGGGTTCGAGAGCAGTGGGTCCACATGGAAAAATTGTGGGCTGCCGAGTGCAAGCAGGTTGTGGGTCCCATTATCGGGCATGCTTCAGACGGTGATAGTAGGCGTCGACAACTTATGTTGCAGGATTATCTCTGTGACGATGTAACAAAAAAAATACGATCGATTCCGTGGGTGGGCTGGAAGCTATCTGTTCGCCTAAATGCAGATGGGGAGAGTATGGGACTACACGATCAAGATTTTATTCACAATGGAAAGAAGCTCATAAATCCATTGGACAGTCCTGCTAAGACACTTCAACTGGGAATGGATGTTGCATGCATTCAACACATTGAAGGCATTTACAACAAGTTCAAGTTGGAAGAACACGGACTGAAGCAAGAAGACATTGTTCGTAAAGACAGACAAAACTGGGGGAGCGCTCAGAGGATCTGCCAACAGCGAGTTCAGAAGTGCCTTGAAGTTGTGCGAGGCAGGGGGATGCATCAAGAGCGCACTTTGGGCACGCAAACATATCTTTCCATTTGTAGCGATTACATTGATCTGTTTTTGTCCCCTATATTGGATTTACGTGGCAAGATTGTGGTGGCAGCAAGGGTTTGTTTTTTCCTTAGGCTATGGCGATTGTGGATTAAACACGGTAGCCACGGTGTAGGTGGAAACTCAATGTCTTTAACATTAGTTGACTGCTTCGTGTCAAATCAATGTTTTATAGACATAACTATGTCCTGTCACTTTATAGTTCTCTTAATTGTCATTTTTCGTGACAATTATCGGCACCTAGCGATTCCGTTCCATCTTACAGGTTCAGATAGTTGCGAGATTTTTTTTAGCAAAGTGGGAGGCATGGCTGGTATGGAACGCGTATATGACTTTCAAGAGCTGATTCAATGTGCAAATGCCTTGAATCAAATGTCTGCAATCGAATATGGAAGCAATGGTCTGATTTTCAACCGAGTACATAACAAAATGTGCAACGTCTGGGACCAACTACACCCGGTGCAGCCAGGGGAGACTATTGCTGACTTAAGCGACTACACATTAGTTGAAACAGGTAGGTCCTCTTGATTTACAGTTGACTGTTCTACTTAAAGGTGCCTACTTGGCTGATACAGGGCTAGGCCATATTTTTAATAGTTACTAATCAGGTTTCTTGGCTGGGTGTAGACGACCTAGTTGTCGAAGCGTTAAAAGAGGGCTTTAAGCAAGCGCAGGGGTTGATTAACGGGTGTAATATGGCCCCTTCGATTCAAGCAAAGAATCGCAAGTGGTTCACAGATCCTTGGTTGTTGGAATCAGAGGATAAGACATTCATGTCTTTTAAACCTACTGCAAGGCCGGTTCAGGGAGAAGATGGAGATGGTGAGGTCATGCGTGAAGATGTCAGAGTTTTAGTTGAAGTACAACTTGAGCCCCCTCTAGGCGTCGAGGTGGATACCTCCCTGGTGTTCGATGACTGTAGCGATCCTACTGCAACGGTCGAAGACGAGGTCAGGGGTATTGTGAATGAGATGATCTCTTGTGCATCACAAGAGAATGTCATCGTTCAGAGCAATGTCCCTTTTAGTAGCACAGTGAAATTCGAAGATAATATTATCTTCAAATCAACTTTGGTTAGCCAGCTAAATGTCAATCCATTTTTGAGTAAGGATAGGCTAACTCGTGTGAAGTCATCACTCTATTTCAACAACTCTGAGTCTTATCTAGCTGCCGCAAGTAGTTCTTCAAGTTGTTTTGTGGGGGTAGGTTCAGATGTCGGAGTCTATTTTGTTCAAAGAATATCCACGACTCAATCATCTGCTGTAAGGGCTGTTCAAAAAAGAAATAAACAGAAGGGGGGAAGAAAGGGTATAGCTGCACCAGTTACTGCAGCAGTGGATCAAGGGCTATGGTATCTAGGTAGAATCCAACGGCTGAAGGTGAAGAAAGGAAATATCTGGGGGAGACTTAACCAACCAGTAGACTTGATGAATAAGCCGTCCATAACGATTGCAGTGCACTTGAATTATTTTTCAAGAGCCCCAGGCCACTTAAAATTCAAGTATGACTTGACAGATAGTATATGGGTAGATTTAGAAACACTTATAAGTTCAGTTACTATGACCTACAATGAGCGACAAAATGTGTACACTCTTGATGCTAATGATGCCGAGGCTCTTGCTGAATTTATTTCCAGTAAAAATAAAAAACATTGTTTATTTCATTTCTTTTTGTTATTAGATATTACATTTTTTGTAATATACCATGGTATTTATTTGATGATTGGTGTTAAGTTAAAGAAATATACCATAGTGTATAATAGTCAATATTACATAATTACATAATAATAGGGTGCCTATAAATCAACCAAAAAAAATTAATAACCCCATGTAAAATACACCATTATCTCAGGTGCCTATACCAAAATACACTAAGTGAACCCCCCGAGCTCATCACCCCTCTAAATCCTTCCATTTTCTTCCTCAAAGACTAACATTTCGACATATCTAAATCCTCCAAGGCACGTAGGTTGCTCAATCCGGGAGGGAACTCAACCAAATCTTCACAATCTTGAATATAAGGTTTCTTGAGATTTACCAACCCACAAAATATTTCCCGTATCTTCCTCAAAAAACCACATCCACACAAATTCGACTATTCTGATGCAAACAAGTTGCTCAATCCTTGAGGAATCTCCTCCAAAGCCTTACATTCATGCATGATAAGCTTCTTGAGACTCGTCAACCCACCCAATCCTTCCGGTATCTTCTTCAAAGACAGACATATCGAGAAATCCAACTCCTCCAATGCACACAAGTTTGTCAATCCGGGAGGGAACTCCTCCAAAGCCTCACATGCTTGCATGTCAAGTTTCTTCAAACTCGTCAACCCACCAAATCCTTCCGGTATATTCTTCAAAGACCGACATTTTGAAAAATCCAACTCCTCCAATGCACACATGTTTGTCAATCCGGAAGGGAACTCCTCCAAAGTCTCACATTCCCACATGTCAAGTTTCTTGAGACTCGTCAACCCACCAAATCCTTCCGGTATATTCTTCAAAGACCGACATCTTGAGAACGTCAACTTCTCTAGTGCACCCAAGCTGCTCAATCCGGGAGGGAACTCCTCCAAAGCCTCACATGATTGCATGTCAAGTTTCTTCAAACTCGTCAACCCACCAAATCCTTCCGGTATATTCTTCAAAGACCGGCATTTTGAGAAATCCAACTCCTCCAATGCACACAAGTTTGTCCATCCAGAAGGGAACTCCTCCAAAGCCTCACATGATTGCATGTCAAGTTTCTTCAAACTCGTCAACCCACCAAATCCTTCCGGTATATTCATCAAAGACCGGCATTTTGAGAAATCCAACTCCTCCAATGCACACAAGTTTGTCCATCCAGAAGGGAACTCCTCCAAAGCCTCACATGCTTGCATGTCAAGTTTCTTGAGACTCGTCAACCCACCCAATCCTTCCAGTATCTTCTTCAAAGATCGGCATTTTGAGAAATCCAACTCCTCCAATGCACACAAGTTTGTCAATCCGGGAGGGAACTCCTCCAAAGCCTCACATTCCCACATGTCAAGTTTCTTGAGACTCGTCAACCCACCCAATCCTTCTGGTATCTTCTTCAATGACCGACATAGTGAGAAATTCAACTCCTCCAATGCACACAAGTTTGTCAAACCGGGAGGAAACTCCTCCAAAGCCTCACATTCCCACATGTCTAGTTTCTTGAGACTCGTCAATCCACCCAATCCTTCCGGTATCTTCTTCAAAGACCGGCATTTTGAGAAATCCAACTCCTCCAATGCACACGAGTTTGTCAATCCCGAAGGCAACTCCTCCAAAGCCTCACATTCCCACATGTCAAGTTTCTTGAGTTTCGTCAACCCACCCAATCCTTCCGGTATCTTCTTCAATGACCGACATAGCGAGAAATTCAACTTTTCCAATGCACATAAGTTTGTCAATCCGGGAGGGAACTCCTCCAAAGCCTCACATTCCCACATGTCAAGTTTCTTGAGACTCGTCAACCCACCCAATCCTTCTGGTATCTTCTTCAATGACCGACATAGCGAGAAATTCAACTCCTCCAATGCACACAAGTTTGTCAATCCGGGAGGAAACTCCTCCAAAACCTCACATTCCCACATGTCTAGTTTCTTGAGACTCGTCAATCCACCCAATCCTTCCGGTATCTTCTTCAAAGACCGGCATTTTGAGAAATCCAACTCCTCCAATGCACACGAGTTTGTCAATCCCGAAGGCAACTCCTCCAAAGCCTCACATTCCCACATGTCAAGTTTCTTGAGACTCGTCAACCCACCCAATCCTTCTGGTATCTTCTTCAATGACCGACATAGCGAGAAATTCAACTCTTCCAATGCACACAGGTTTGTCAATCCGGGAGGGAACTCCTCCAAAGCCTCACATGATTGCATGTCAAGTATCCTGAGACTCGTCAACCCACCCAATCCTTCCGGAATCTTCTTCAAAGACCGACATAGCGAGAAATCCAACTCCTCCAATGCACACAAGTTTGTCAATCCGGGAGGGACCTCCTCGAGAGCCTCACATGCTTGCATGTCAAGTTTCTTGAGACTCGTCAACCCACCCAATCCTTCCGGTATCTTCTTCAAAGACCGACATGTTGAGAAATCCAACTCCTCCAATGCACACAAGTTTGTCAATCCCGAAGGCAACTCCTCCAAAGCCTGACATTCCCACATGGTAAGTTTCTTGAGACTTGTCAACCCACCCAATCCTTCCGGTATCTTCTTCAAAGACCGGCATTTTGAGCAATCCAACTCCTCCAATGCACACAAGTTTGTCAATCCGGGAGGAAACTCCTCCAAAGCCTCACATGCTTGCATGTCAAGTTTCTTGAGACTCGTCAACCCACCCAATCCTTCCGGTATCTTCTTCAAAGACCGACATTTTGAGAAATCCAACTCCTCCAATGCACACGAGTTTGTCAATCCGGGAGGGAACTCCTCCAAAGCCTCACATTCCCACATGTCAAGTTTCTTGAGACTCGTCAACCCACCCAATCCTTCCGGTATCTTCTTCAAAGACCGGCATTTTGAGAAATCCAACTCCTCCAATGCACCCAAGCTGCTCAATTCCAGAGGGAACTCCTCCAAAGCCTCACATGCTTGCATGTCAAGTTTCTTGAGACTTGTCAACCCACCCAATCCTTCCGGTATCTTCTTCAAATACCGACATCTTGAGAACTTCAACTCCTCCAGTGCACCCAAGCTGCTCAATCCGGGAGGGAACTCCTCCAAAGCCTCACATGCTTGCATGTCAAGTTTCTTCAAACTCGTCAACCCACCCAAGCCTTCCGGTATCTTCTTCAATGACCGACATAGCGAGAAATTCAACTTTTCCAATGCACACAAGTTTGTCAATCCGGGAGGGAACTCCTCCAAAGCCTCACATTCCCACATGTCAAGTTTCTTGAGTCTTGTCAACCCACCGAATCCTTCCCGTATCTTCTTCAGAGACCGACATAGAGAGAAATCCAACTCCTCCAATGCACACAAGTTTGTCAATCCGGGAGGGAACTCCTCCAAAGCCTCACATGCTTGCATGTCAAGTTTCTTCAAACTCGTCAACCCACCCAAGCCTTCCGGTATCTTCTTCAAAGACCGACATTTTGAGAAATCCAACTCCTCCAATGCACACAAGTTTGTTAATCCGGGAGGGAACTCCTCCAAAGCCTCACATGCTTGCATGTCAAGTTTCTTGAGACTTGTCAACCCACCCAATCCCTCCGGTATCTTCTTCAAAGACCGACATAGCGAGAAATTCAACTCCTCCAATGCACACAAGTTTGTCAATCCCGGAGGGAACTCCTCCAAAGCCTCACATGCTTGCATGGTAAGTTTCTTGAGACTCGTCAACCCACCCAATCCTTCCGGTATCTTCTTCAAAGACCGGCATTTTGAGAAATCCAACTCCTCCAATGCACCCAAGCTGCTCAATTCCGGAGGGAACTCCTCCAAAGCCTCACATGCTTGCATGTCAAGTTTCTTCAAACTCGTCAACCCACCCAATCCTTCTGGTATCTTCTTCAAATACCGACATCTTGAGAACTTCAACTCCTCCAGTGCACCCAAGCTGCTCAATCCGGGAGGGAACTCCTCCAAAGCCTCACATTCCCACATGTCAAGTTTCTTGAGTTTCGTCAACCCACCCAATCCTTCCGGTATCTTCTTCAATGACCGACATAGCGAGAAATTCAACTTTTCCAATGCACACAAGTTTGTCAATCCGGGAGGGAACTCCTCCAAAGCTTCACATGCTTGCATGCTAAGTTTCTTCAAACTCCTCAAGCCACCAAATCCTTCCGGTATCTTCTTCAAAGACCGACATCTTGAGAACCTCAACTCCTCCAGTGCACCCAAACTGCTCAATCCAAGAGGGAACTCCTCCAAAGCCTCACATTCCCACATGTGAAGTTTCTTGAGATTCGTCAACCCATCCAATCCTTCAGGTATCTTCTTCAATGACCGACATAGCGAGAAATTCAACTCTTCCAATGCACACAAGTTTGTCAATCCGGGAGGAAACTCCTCCAAAGCCTCACATTCCCGCATGCTAAGTTTCTTCAAACTCTTCAACCCACCAAATCCTTCCGGTATCTTCTTCAAAGACTGACATCTTGAGAACTTCAACTCCTCCAGTGCACCCAAATTGCTCAATCCGGGAGGGAACTCCTCCAAAGCCTCACATTCCCACATGTCAAGTTTCTTGAGACTCGTCAACCCACCCAATCCTTCTGGTATCTTCTTCAATGACCGACATAGCGAGAAATTCAACTCTTCCAATGCACACAAGTTTGTCAATCCGGGAGGGAGTTCCTCCAAAGCCTCACATGCTTGCATGCTAAGTTTCTTGAGACTTGTCAACCCACCAAATCCTTCCGGTATTTTCTTCAAAGACCGACATCTTGAGAACCTCAACTCCTCCAGTGCACCCAAGCTGCTCAATCCGGGAGGGAACTCCTCCAAAGCCTCACATTCCCACATCTCAAGTTTCTTGAGACTCGTCAACCCACCAAATCCTTCCGGTATCTTCCTCAAAGATCTACATGTCAAGAAGATTAATTCTTCCAAAGTGGAGAGGGTGGTCAAACCCTCTGGTATGTTTTCCAATTGGTTGCATCTTGAGATCGTCAATGACTCCAACCTGGAGAATTTAATAACCACATTGAGGATGGTTTCTATGTTTTCACAATCGGAGAAGTTTATTGCCTTCCAAGACAACCCCTCCAAATTTTCTTGTAACAATGATCCTGATAAGTTGCAATTGGACACCTCGAATATGCGCAAGGATCGGAGATATTGTTGGGAATGATTCCAAAACTTCTCCATGAAATCATTTTCTTTCATTAAAGAGATAGTATTTGGGGATGAAAAGTGCATCCTCAACCACTTTACATTAGGTGATGCCTTGACAAGAGATGAAAGTAGGTCAATATTGTTACAACATCGGACATTTAATATACGTAGCTCTTCCATGGGTTTGAAGTCAACATCCGCTTCATATTTAGATTTGCGTTGCAATTCTTTGAATGATAGGCCTTGGACAAGTTTTATGCCCTACATGCATAAACAAAGGTGGATAAGTTTGATTTGTTTTCCATTTGAAATGACAAAATGAATAACCAACCACAAATATATAGAACCAAGATACAACTTATCCTACCTAATAAACATATTTCTCAAGGAAGTTGATATTTCTTAACCACTTTCAAACTCGAATTGCATACCTTTTGTTTACAATGATTGGCAAAAGCGGTGTAATTTAAATCCAAAAGTCGCGTTCCCGCAAATTCTGTTTCTGTGATCATACGACCCATATCACGCAATTGATCGTGCATGTCAAGACGATCCCACTTGTCAAGTTTTACCAATGATTTGTTGTGGAGTTTGTCCAAGATTTCTTGGGCATTCCCATCAAACATTCTAAGAAATGTTTTTTTTGCTATAGACACATCTTTGCAAAAGAAACAAGTTATGTCTAGAAACATGTTTTTCTCTTCAATACTTAGCTCATCAAAGCTTATCCTCAATGTCATCCAAAGTTTCTCATTTGGACTTCCATCATGTCTCGCCCTCAACAATCTATGAAATGTTCGCTCCCATATTCTCAATCGTGTCTCCCCTTGCATGCATGTGCCCATCACCTCCAAACTCAAGGGAAGTCCACAACATGCACTCACAATCTTTTCAACTACATGTACCAAATATGGTAAACATAATTTGTTTGTCCCAAAGGCATGCCTTGAAAATAGGCTCATAGGTTGGTTCCCTTCGAGGGTTTGCATGTCTACTTTGCCAGCCAAGGGTACATGTTGCTTCAAAGACTCCCAATCGCGAGAACTTACAATCAACCTCATGCCAACATCTTTCAACATGCTATCTCCCAACAGTTGACATAATTGACTTTGCTTGCTTACATTGTCCACCACCAGTAGTATTTTCTTTGTTTTTTGAACACGTTCCAATATATCACGTGTTTTTCTCAATGTTTCTGCTTGAGGAGGTGAGTCTTGCATGTCTGTTGACTTGTGCTTTAATGCAAATGTACATGTTTCATCCTTCAAGTCAACTACAAAACAAATTGCATCAAAGTGGTGGGAGATATGGTCACTCAAAGCTTTAGCCAATGTTGACTTGCCAATTCCTCCCATACCCACAATTCCTAGACTACCAACCGTTTGTAGTTTCTTCTCCAATCGGGACATTTTTTCTTGGACTCCAATCAAATTCGACGATTCCCTCATGTTATTGGCGTTGACCTACAAGAATATCAACATTTCCAAAGTGAGTGATGATCAAATGATATATCTCAAGAGGTGTACTAACATCTCCTAATTTTATTCAAAATATTTTGGCTTGATTCACAATTTCAACAACCTTCTTACCTCCATGATTAACGGATGTGATGAAGTTGGACAATTCTCTTGGACGCTTGAAATTGATGTTGAATTGTCAAAGTGATGAAGTTGGGGCACAAACCGCAACCATTGCTTGCACTTCAAAAATATATTGCATGATGAAAAAACTTGCCAAAAGCAACCGGTTGTGTCATTTGTAACTCTTGTAATCTCAAGCGAACCTTTGAGCATTTCGGTTTTCAATCTTGCAAGCCTTTTATGAATATCCAGAAACGTGGGTCTTTTGGATGGATCTAAAGACCAACATTCATGCACTAATGATCTCAATACCTCTGAATAGGTTGCTGGGAGCTTTGGCCTCTCGGATTTAAGTATATACTCACGATAATCACGAAGCCTTTCAAAACAAGGTTGCTCTCCTGAAAGAATATCGGAACACAACATGCCGAAACTAAACACATCAGCTTTCAAAGCAGCCACCTCCGACAATTCATTCGCCATGGCCTCAGGCGCCATGTATCCGAAAGTCCCTATGTTTCGCCCCGTGGGCACTTCTGGAGAATGCTTCACTTCCACCTTTGAAATACCAAAATCCAATAATTTCACATCAATGCACTCAAGATCAACCAATTTCGAATCATTTGATGGAGTTACAACAACATTTTTGGGCTTTAGGTCACGATGTGCTACCTTCATATCGTGAAGGTAGCACATTCCATTTGCAATTTGTAACATAATTTCCACGGCATCCATCTCTTTCAGATGACCTCGTGCACTTAAATGTTGTGATAGGGTCGTCTCTCCAAATTCCATTACAAGCTCAAATTTGTTGTTGGCCTCATGAAAACCACAACACAAAAACCTGATGATATTTGGATGATTCAAACCTCCCAAAATACTCGATTCTTTCCAAAATTGATTTGCATGCTCACGATTACGAATGTCGATCACCTTTGTTGCACACTTCACACCCAACCAATTTGTCGAGTATACAGCTCCTCCATTACATGGTCCCAAAATCTTCGGTGGATCTCCATATTCCGGGCGAGGATAATTATAAGGAAAAACAATATTATCCAATTCACCACCTTCAACGTGTTGTAAACTCCTTACAAATTCCTCAAGGTATTGCACAAGTCTACAGTCTTTGCAATCCTTAGTGTTGCACGAGTCCAAATGCTTGGAAAGCCTTCCACATATTTTCATCCGGTCCTCTTCAACTGCATTGGTGGATGTGGGGTAGAATGTCGTATCATCCTTAAGCGCAAGAATATTTTCCTTTTCATGGGGATTGTAATGGCAAGATATCTCACACAATGTGTGGAAACAAGATTCGAAATCCAAAAGTAATTCTCTGAACCACTCTCTATTGTTCAATTGCATCACTGTAGCATCAACCCAATTTTCATTGCAACATTCTTCAATTAGTACCCTTCCTTTGTTCACAATTCTAAATAAATCTTTTTCAGCTTCATGAAATACTTGAGCTGGACCATTGGTGATGTTGTGCAATATTTCCACACCCTTTCGAAAGTTGGAAAGCAAATTCTTACATTGCTTTCTATTCAATACTTCTTCCCTCGATAATATATCGGGAAATTCCACAATACCCAGTGCTAGCCGCAAAACATATGCCATTTTGAGAGGTTTGATATCGTTGTAAATAATCTAAATTGCAATACTCAAGGTATTCTTCGCTTGAAGATCGTCTATAATTGTTGATGAGCAAGCTCACTAGAATTTAAACCTATAAAACCCACAAGAAACATTAAATTCTAATGAAATGTTTTACAACATGGACACTAATTGATGAATGAAGACATAACAATTCATAACAAGGTATAGATGCTAATCTCTATTAGAATGTAAAATTTGATAAATAAGAACTGAAATTATTGAAGTAGTGAAATTATTAATTTACAGCCGTGACAAACTTTTGCTCACCCCATGACATCATTGTAAATCACATGTGTTTATTTTTTCATGAAGCATTTGACATCAAACTTATGTTCTTCATTAAGGTGAATTACTTTTGCAATCAATTTTCCTTCATCGGCATCCAATTGTATGACCCAAAAGCGCTATAAGGGTTTGATATAATGGTACGCTCTAGTTTCAAGAAAGTTTCTTGATGATACATGTATTTCAAACAACCCACAGGACATCCAACAAACTATAATCTCAAGACTATCATGGTTGTGTGCATTAAGTTTTCCTCACTCTTTTGCTTCCTAAAATCAACTTTCTTTCTCTCTTGATCTTTTCTTACTTGCTTACTTACTTGTATATTTTTACATAATACAATTTGGTATGAACGTTAATTATATGAAAACCGCACATTATACAAAAACTATTATACTGTTCACTTCAACTAGATCAATATTATTATAGTACAATGGTAGTTTTCAAATTTACCAAGTACCGACATCGCTTTTCACAACACTTGTATTCTGCAAAATTAGTCACATGAAAAACAAACTAACGCATAAATAGTTTAACATGATTTGACATTTTTGGACTTTCGCAAAATACCTCCATTATGCTAATATCTATGCCTAAGGAAAACAAAACAAATGTAAGTTCACGATGGTTATTGCTAATTGCATAGATGAGTAGGGCTTACGTAGATCTTTAATTTACAAACATGTGCCTTAGCAAACAAGATATGAAAAGCTCAATACCATGCTTAAGGAATTTTGGATTGGAGATTTCGTCATCTTAAATTTTCATGTGTTGTGATTATGGATGGATGGTACAATCCCATTACATGTAGCCATACACTATGTGAGATGACGACTATTTTCCCATCCATACCATTGGAGATGGACAAAATTTCATAATGCTACAAACTAACCATTGAACTTTTCATTCCGTTGACATCGGATATTTTGTGCAACTTCATGTTAACCAAGTCCAAACATAGATAATGAATAGAGGTTGACATGGTTCATTCAAGTCCAACACTCATTCAATCACTAACCTAAGCTAGGTATTGACAATGGCAATTCTCAAAATGAAAAAAATATGTAGCATTCCCATTCCTTGTGTTTGATCAAATCAATTTGTGTCATCATCTACATGACAACGACAAGGATAACAATCTAACCATATTTTGCAACACCCTATCACCAAGGAACGTGAGAACTACCCGAGAAAATGTTCAACTTCATCAAGGGAGAATGCATACCTAGACGTGAAGACGACTTCGATCTACTAGGAGCGCCTTTTTAACGCGCAACCAAATTCTCACAAGACATCTTGAACTAAAAGGCAATTGAAAACGTCCTCCCTACTTCCAAGGCTCTTGCAAGTAGGAAAGATCTCTAGTAATGTCCATGCTCCACCTTGTCAATGTGCTTAAATATCATGAACTATGTTGGTTTTGTAGTAGAATCCCCAACATAGTTATTGCTTTACGGTGATGAAGTTGGATTACGAACGAGTAGGTTAACCTTCAGAGTCCCAACCCTCGCTACATCCACAATGAGTTCAAAATTAGGAGATATACACAGTACAAGAGAGACTAGAAGAGGTGACAAACACATATAATCCACAGGCCCAATGAAAACACACCACATGTTCTAGTCACTTTCTGATATAAGACTCTATCATACGCATGTCATCATTTGTAGATCAATTTTTATTTGTTAAGAATGACATCCATATTCCTCTGTAACAGATGATAAGGATTGTAATCACAAGTAGACACCAAAATCATTTGTAATGATGAGATTCAACTATGTGCTCAAAATGTAGACATCAACCTATATTCAATACGGAACATAATCAAGGGAGACAGAGCAATTCAAGTTTTATTTCATTAATTGATTCTAAATTGCAAGGACTATGGGTAAATAGGATATCCTTATTTTGTGAATACACGGACGCCTGCAACTTTACGAGTAAACAATTCTTGTATTTTCTCCTAAAGGCAACTGTACGCAGAGTCACAAAACACAATGCACTTCCATTTTCGAAGTTGATTCTTCATAATGAAATGACGCATCTAATTTGGAAAGAATGTTGTTCGGCCCACTTAACCCATCTGACCCCTGCATCTTTGGACCGCATTAATCCTAGTACCATTTCCCTTTTCATATCTCACTTTCACCAATGCCGGCTTAGATTTGCACAAACTAGGGCAACCTCCGAATACTTTGAGCTTCGGCTCAAACATTGTCAAATCAAAGCATCAATCTCCTGATAGTTGCAAGCTCCGGCTCTCAAGTTAAGCTCGAGTGTAAATCATGTTGTAATTTGGAAACTTATTTATGTTGAGTTTAGTGAAGTGGGTGAGACCTTTTGTTTCCAAGCTAAAGCACGGCATTCAATCCACATCAACTTTTGGAAGGCCAACATTGGAAATTTGTATTGGTGGTTGTTATTGGTGTTATCAACAACTTATTTGTAATTTGAGAATATTTGCTCTCATCATCAAAGTTGTGCTCAACAAAAGGCACGCTTTTCAACTAAACAAGATTGAGTAACTCTTGTAATTTTGTGATCAAGGAGGTTGCTCTAAAATGCTTAGCATTAGTGGAGCCTTAGGAATCAAGTGGTGAAGCCAAGACAAAAACTTGAGAGCAACCTCTACACGAGAGACAAATTACAGGACAACATCCTAAACACAACAACGTCAATATTAAAGTAGCACATAGAGTCTGCCAGCATGAATTCACATATTGCAGGTAGTCAATCCATACAGCAATTGCATATTTACCCTGAATTTTGACCAAGGCATATATACAAAATATCCTAATGACCATCAACAACTTTGATAATTGATGCTTCCCACTATGTGGTCCCATCTGCACAGGATTTTGCTTGTTATTGAACAAGTTGACTTATCTAAAGTACACAAGCTTATCATAACATAAGGCCACAAAAATATCATGTCACTGAATCCAAGTGCAACGAGCAAGTATTCCTATACTTGCATATATCACCCATTGATAGAGCAAGGTGAAAGAGTATACAACACTCTTGGTCTAACAGTTCCATTTCAAATATAGCAGAGTGGAACTGAAGTTGTGAGTGCTTACTGTTGGCGTTCCGACCCATAATCCATTATGAGATTAAAGATTTGGTCAGCTGGAGCCTTCACCACCCTAATTGCTTTCATCACTGGCAGCTGAAACAATTTACAACAAAAAAAGCAGTCAACAAATGTTGATGCCTTCCACAAAAACATTTGGTTTGTATCAGCAGTCATCTTCAGTTGAAGACGTGCTGAGTTGATTAGGGAACTTCAGAAAGTACATAGGACATACAATATTGCAAACACCAAGCTTACCTTATACTTGAAAGGGAAATCTGCAGTCTCCTCAAAATATCTCAACCCTGCATATCAGTTACATGATACTGGTGAGCCTCTGTTATTTTACCAACTATCAGGCAATTCAACCTATCACCTCTTCAACACGGATTCAAGGATAGTTTGACAACATTTCAATGGCATAGCACCGTAAAGTAAAATAGACTCAGTTTGAAATCATGGAACACTTTCAAGATTGTTGACACTGGAAGAGACCTAAGGGGTACCATTTTCACAGCGTGCTAACTTCCACTTTGATGCAGTGCCATAATTTCGTGATTGAGTTTCTGCAAATCCACCAAAACTTAAGCTCTTGGAGAGGGTTGGTGATTCTACAGATACCAACAACAAATTCAACGACATTTAGTTATGGCATAAAACCAACAGAAGGATTTGGTTGTTATTTTACACTAAAAAACCAAGGTAGTTAGCATATAGTAGTGCAAGCCAATCATTTACGTATGTAAATATAGAGCATCTCTGGAGCAATCTTGAGAGGATCTTGTATCCAAAAACCTGAGAAACGAAAGACTAAAGATACAGATGGCTTGATCAAGCTCCGTTCGTCTAACCACATATAATGTCCTGTAAGTGTGGAGCATGTCTAGAAATTTACATGAAGATTGTACAGCCATATCAAGAATTGAATTTAATGTAGCACCTGACAAAAGTTCTTGCTTCGATCCAGCACCCACAAGGTTCGCAAGAATGGCAGGGTGAACTACACGACCACGTTGAAGCTTTAACAATGATTTGCAAGACCTCAAAACCATGTCGCAGCCTTACAAGGGTGCCAGAGGATGACCACACTTGCACTTGCAACTCAAGAGGAAAAAAGTAGGACTCACAAAGTCTACCACAGGAAAGGGTTTTATCATTATTAACAAAAACATAGAAACTTAAAAAGCAGTGCTAAATTGAAGACAACTTTGTGGCGATGTACAAGTTTAAACTAACGGAGTCCACAGATCTCCTCCGATCTCATGGTTACAGATATCAATAACCCAAGTAAAGCTTCGTGGCCGAATAGGGAGAGAGACAAATCTTGCGAAAGAGCACATTTTGAGCCGGCATAGAGTTCTTTTGGTGCCAGATGCGCCCAAATGTAGCACATAAGTTATGTCAAAAGTCTCAAGAGCAACGGGCCAAAACTTAAGAAACTGTCTACCAAAATAACAACCTCACACGTCAATTCATGTACTCTACGAAGACACAGAATCATATATGAAAAACTAACAGACTAGGTCAGGAAGGCCACATATATTGTTGGAGCACACACATCAAAGCACCACGCGGCCCCGATCTAACACACTCCATCCGACCAACACATACTTGGATGAGGACGCTGACTCCGACTGAAATCTTCAACTTCGACTGAAAACCTAAGAGACTCCATAACCACAGTCAAGTGAAAACGTTAGATCTCCATACCTCCTTCAAGTGTTGCTTTTAGAAGCACAAAGACATTTGGTGTCGCCTCCAACCAAAACCCTACATCGACCCAGAAAACATCATGGTGAACCAAACGACAAGCGCACAAAGAAAGCGGCATAAGCGATGTTGTGTGAGAGAAGACGCGGAGCACTACGGCTCACGCGGAGTAATGTGGCCCACGCGCATCAAGCGGCTTCGCAAATAAATGCAAGGATTGTGTTTTTTTATTCTTATGATGGTATCATTGGTAATCGTTTTGAAGTACGCGACCACCCACTTGGAGACCCAAAAGTAGATCACTAAGTGCTTGGAGTTGGACGCTTCTACCTTAGACATGTGGGAAGCATTGAATGCGGCTTGAGGTTGGACTTGGACAATAATGTGGCCTTGGTCAAATCTATATGGGGGTCCCATCTAGTCTTGTTTTTTGGACATTATGTTTTTTGGACAACACTGTGGCCCACGCGCATCAAGCGGCTTTGCAAATAAATGCAAGGATTGTGTTTTTTTATTCTTATAATGGTATCATTGGTAATCGTTTGAAGTACGCGACCACCCACTTGGAGACCCAAAAATAGATCACTAAGTGCTTGGAGTTGGACGCTTCTACCTTAGACATGTGGGAAGCATTGAATGCGGCTTGAGTCTTACTTTTTGGACATTATGTTTAGATAGATGTGCCAAAAACACCTAGTACGTCATTTTTAACAACAAGGAAGTACTCAATTTAAGCCTATTTTAGTTTTTTGTTTCTAGGTCTAGATTCGAGTAGTGCGCAATTTGGGATTCAATGCATCTCTATGTATTTGAACTCGTCCATGATGACTCGAAGGGCTATAGTAAAAATAATTCCCCTATAAGTTGAGGGCTAGAATCTTGGATGCTATTTCTAAAGTATATTTTTATGAAAAAAATACACTAAGTAGTTTATTGAGTGTCACTTACTATTTGGAATTACACAATGCTATAACTAGGTATCGTATATCTTTTTTTTTTGCGAACAAAGGTCAAAGTGGTTGTTTGGACACTGTAAAACATAAACTTCTTTACTTGATCAATAAATGTACATAAATAGGGAAATATATAGCATGTGTGACTCCAAATAGTATGTGACACTCAATACAATAGTTATTGTAGTTTCTAGGTTGTAGAATAGGTCATTTCGTTTTCACCTTCCCCGTGAATGAGTTTACATAGACATTACAAATCTCTAGCCTCATGTAGGATTTCACTTCCCAACACCCATCATTGGTGGTGCAATACATATCTACCCCTATAGGTATATACTATATCTAGAGAAACCTTCAGGGGTAAACCTTTGATATTTAGATTTATTAATAAACCTATGATTTTTGCTAAATTTAACTATGATTCATGTTGAGTAATTCAACACTTTGACTATGATTAAGGTGTTAATTAGGTGTTAAATCCCGGGGGGTTTATCCAAACATTTATGTTTTCATTGTCCTTGATGGTAGGTGTTGTGAATATTTACTCCCCCGTACATGTTGAGGATACATATAACAATCAAAGTTACCATATGAGGTATTACTCAAACCCGACATTGAACCTCAAAACAACACTATGCACCTTAGTCAAACATTTTGGGGCTATGAATTATATGACTTGCAATACATAGTGTTGGTTCTTGGGTGTGCATGCTTTGATTAAACCTTTGTCTGCAATTCGTGGATTTCATTTGATAAATTAATTTTCAATCCATGAAACAAAAAAGTCCATCATAGGATAATCCTACCAATTAGAGCTTATTAAAGTTCTTGAATCTTGATACAAATAGCCTCACAATGTGGGAATAATTTTTTATTTATTTTTAAATGTTGTTTTATGAATTGACGTGAATGGGAGCGTCTTTGTCTGACCTAGTCATGTTCTTCCTAGCTTTAGGATAGGGTCTCACGCTATGGGAATCGTGCGGTCTTATCACCAATTCTTTTCAAGAATAATGATATAAAATTTATGAATGTGGATTCACCATCTAGCATATTCGTAGATTGTAAAGCTATCTAGTGAGATATAGCCACAACGTATACTTGATGTAGTGTGGCCCACATTATTCATTATCAACCCATGCAATGATAGTGCAATATGTTCACTCTTGTTGATGCAATATGATAATTCATGAAGGCGATTCTAAATTATAGTGAACTTCCCAAGAAGTCAACAGTGTCCAAAAATCCCAAGTCTTTTGGTTGATTGACCTACTCACAATGTCTTTGTATTTTTGTAAATTATGTAAACATGAAGAAGAAAAGAGTTGATGTGCCCAAGAGAAATTTTTGAAGGCCATGTACTAGTACGACCATTTTCCCTTGAAGCAAATTTAACATTTTGTAAGGCTATCAAAAAGCTATTTTGATGTTTAAATGTCCTTAAAATTGTGTGAATCTCCCTATTTACTACGTGCAATACATGGATCCTTGGGATCAATGACAGATTTGGCTGAAGATATAGAGTTTACTAAAAGAATGAAAGTAAGCATCCATATATCTTGTCACTACATAGCCTCCCAAAAAATTACACTGGGTGGAAATGAAAAATTATAAATACTAATCATCAATTACTTTCTAAAATTGTCATGAGAACTTGGCTAAATTCATCATTCATCCATAGTAACAAAGTCTTGCAAAAATATGTGTCTTAATAATGGGCACTATTATCACTTGCATTGTTATATTATAGTCTTCCACATGCCAACACTTGGAAGGTTGAATGCGTTACCACATATTCCTAACTTTGTGGTTCTCCAACCAATACCCTCACATTGTTTTATTCATTGTAAGGAAAAGTAAATTAGCTAATGAGTTTGAAGCAAAATTTAAAATGTTTTGGGCAGAATGAGTTCAGTGTTGACATACCATACGTATTTCACTACCTTACTAAATCACATACATAGTACAATGGTAAACCACATGATTCACGTAGTGTCATGTAGTTGCCATAACTCTCATAACAACAATGAGAAAGTTGTTTTGTTTGTAAGGCTACTAATATAGGCATGCATTGTCCCAATTCTTTACACTTGACACATCTTCTTAATTGGTCGCCCCACCTTTCCATAAATTCATAGAATGGTGTGATGATAAACTACCATCACCACCAATTATCCGTTTAGAATTGCAAACTCTTGAGAACCAACGGTTAGTTACATATGAATTGGTTGAGTTTGAGAAATAACCGGTTGAAGTTGGAGACTTCAGGAGAATCACCGATCATTTTAGAGGAATCTATAGAATATACCTCAAATGAATGAAAGCAAAACTGGAATATGTAAACATGGAACCGGCTGGATTTAGAATCACTAGGATCTTGACCGACTATGCCCAAAATTTTCCCAGGCACTGCTTGGGATTCTCCTCCTATTGAGAACCTTAAATGAAGGAATTGAACAAGCACAAATTACATTAAACTGGTGAAGGGTCTTATCACAAAAAGACTTAGGTTAAAGATCTTTGGTTCACATTTAGATATTGTAATTTGCTTTATGTTGAACATACTTTGAGCCACACAACCTGATGTTGTGAATGATTTTGATAAGACGTGGTGTGTCAAAGGCCTTACTACCACTAAGAGTGTTATGTGGAAGATTAGAGCCAATATGGGTATTATTACTTGATGCCCCGTGGGTCCATGGGTGGCGTTTTTCTCGCAGTGGTTTGTTTTGGTTACCTTTAGCAATTGAATCTTTTCGATTTGAACCAAAAAATTAAAATTAAAAACTCTGAGCCACACTTTACTGGTAGTTGAAATTTAGCAGTTCCAATATAGTTCAAGGTTCGTCTAGGCAAGGTTTTGGAAAATCCTAAAGGTACCAGGTTTGTCTAGGCAAAGTATTACAATAATCAATGGTCATACATGTTGCATAGTTTTGTTGACTTTTGATTCTCAAATAAATATGGTAGATTGACGAAGAAATCCAATCTCTTCTAAATTCTTTAAAATTCACATTTGATAATATCAATAAGACTTTTCTTGCTAAAAAATGGCACTCTTTCCATCTCTCAGGGAAGAAACTACACTAAATATGATGTTTAGTGTCACCAATTCTAATTATGTGCTCAATACTAATAGTGAACCGCAGGATAGGTCACCAACACTAACTGTTAACTCAACATATTTGTCATTCCCTGTAATCTTTTTGGGGGATTATAGATTTACGGTGTTGTGATTATCGTTGCTTACCAAGTAGTTTTTCATCCTAATTTCAATCATCCGTGACGATATTTCATCACAAGCTGTTGACTAGAGAGGGTAGGGTTTGGCCAATGGATGAACTCATCCATCATCCATGACAATATTTCTTCACTTATTCATAAGAAGTGTCATCTGAAAAGCTTCCATAATGACATAAATATACCATATGAAACTAAATATCATATTTATCGTAGATTACCTACATTTCAAGGACTTTTAAAAATATAAATGTGAATTGTACATGAGGCAATCATTGACATCATCACAATACAAGATCTTTGTCACTTACTACGTCTCAAATCACAGACTTGTCATCAAAACTGGACGGTGGTCCACTATCCCTTTCTCTAGAGATAATAGATTATTTCACTCTTGCTCTTATAATATGAGGCACACTTTGTACTAGAGTGTCCCCTATACAACCCCATTAGAGATAAGTTTAAATCACTATTTGAGAAGTTATTATTAGGGAACCTCAAGTCTTTCTTTCAATTATACCAACAAGTTAGTATTAGCGCCTATCTCACGGAGGCCGCTGCACTCTGCCATTGTAGGGATATTAGCCAGTTTGAAGCCACCTTGTAGGTTTTAGTCCCATTAGCCTTTCGGCTTCCTAGACTATAACATCAAATTCATTTCATTTCTTTTTATTTGGAACGTGTCTTTAAGCCACACTAGATCACATACCACTCAATATTTATGTCATATTAAGAAAAAAAATTAGTGAATAAGGATTCTCCTCCTTAGCCACATGGATCCAAGTTGTACATATTTAGAAGATCCATGCAATAATAAAGAATTATGAAAAAAAAACCGCTTAATTGAAGTGCACTATAGTAGTTATTATAAAACCCGGACCCTATAAACGTGAAACGACAACCTCCTCTTATTACAATCTTGATGAAATTAAGATTGTTTTAAACAATTCAGGCTTTATTCTTTATGACATGGTAATGTTTTTATAAACGTAATAGAATGATGGATCTCATAGATTCCACATGGCAAGGATAGATCCTTTAAAAGCAAAATTAGTGAGAGCAAGTTCCTCATGAGAAATGTCGGTAATTTTTGCATTTTTGGGGGAAAGAGTCATGTGGTGGCGGATGAAGGTCATGAGGTGCTACTTAAATAACGATACTAAAAGAAAAGGCGGCAAGTGCCAAACACCCATGTGAGGCATCAAGAGGCTTGTACTAAAACCTTAAACTACCGGGTGATGGTAGAGGGATACCCAAATCTCAAGGAAGAGGTTGGCGGTTCGAATCCCGGCTGTGAAATCTCCTCTCTACTTGACGGAAAACTTGCCAGGTGGTCAACTGCCTCCTGTGCTTGGCGTTGGCCTGTCGGCCTTCTGTCTCAAAAAAAGAAGAAAAAAAGAGGCTTGTACTAAATTGAGGATTTACTAATGGGTTCAAAATAGCACGGAGCCTTGGAGCATGTGCCCTAGGCTAGATCACATGTGTCCAAGGTTGGACCCCACCCCGGGCACGCCTCCTTCACTGCTCGGATGAAGCCCATGCTTCCTACCCACTCCGCCCGACTTCAAAAAAGTTGTTGCTCCACCAAAGTCTTGTGTGTTCCTTTCTTTGAGAACTGTGCATTCTCTTCCATTAATGGGTTATGTACACAATCAAGAAGAATAGTAGAACTTCTACTCATTGTTGTTTGTTTTGAGGCAATAATGTGAGTGCTATTTGGTCACTTTTCTTAACTAGACTCCTACATTCATTGGTGAGTGGTGCGGCGAGGATAAAATATCAAATACCATAAAGACACATGTTCAAAAGTGATTGGATTATGTCTTAAAGTTATTATTAACTACTCAACAATAAGTGGATGTAGGATCTTACAGAATTTTCGATGGTAGATATACAAACAAATAATTACATCAACTTCTATGACATATATTGTACACTTGGTTGCTTATGAGTTACATCTGGAGGGTGGGAAAAAAGTCTTGAATGACTTTATCAATGAATGCTAGGGTTTTACATTATACATATGATAAGGGTTCATTACCCACTCATTATTATCCAAAAGTACATCTATATACTTATGTTAATGACTATATATGAATGTATATATATATATATATATAAAACATATACATATTGTCATTTGTATTTTTATCATTGAAATTGTATGTGTATTGCTTGTTTTCACAACAACAAAAAAAATCCTTGTAAACAAGGGTTTTTTAGAGTATGTTGCGAACACACGTGGTTCTTGATTTTTATGAAAGGTGCACCCCCTAGCCCTTAAATATAGTATATTGACACTTTGGTTGTGCATAACATCATTAAGCAATGTGCATTTGTTCATGTGAGCCTTGAGACTTCATTTGAATCTGCACTAGGTTGGGGCATCCCATGTGAGTGGCACCGATAGCATGTTAAAAAGTCCATAAGTACATTAAATATGATATTTAGTGTCACTTACTATTTGGAGGTGCACAATGCTATATCTTTTCTACTTTTGATGTAAAATTTTACCAAATAAAGTTGTGAATGTTCTATAATGTTCAAACAACCAATTTAACATTTGTTGGTAAAATATGAGATATATAGTAAATACATATAGCATGGCATAATTCCATATAGTAAGTGACACTAAATATCATATTTAGTGTAGTAGGCCTCATGAAGGTTAAGTGTGGGTGATGTTCCATACTATCACACACTCTAGTGAAGTTTGCTTTTTTGGCCATTACATCTCAAGGGCTCTCCAACATTATAAAAATTTGCGCCAATTAAACAAGAGATTTGACCTACTGAGCCATCCCTAAATCACTTGGAACAATTTACCCACATAACCGATACTTGGCCACACTTTAAGTTGACTTCTAATGGATAGGTTGGGCCCTACACCAAGGACAAGAGGTTAATAAAAGTGGGAAATGCTACACTAAATATTGTATTTAGCATCACTAGCTATTTGGAATTATGCAATGCTATCATTATTTGCTATTAATGTAATTTTAAACCAAGTAAAGACATTAATGTTCTATAATGTCCAAACAACCAATTTGACCTTTGTTGGCAAAAAATGAGAAATATAATAAATAGTTATAGCATTGTGTGTTTCCAAATAGTAAGTGACACTAAATACAATATTTAGTGTAGTGAGGCAATAGGACGGTTCACCCACTCCTGGTGCTATTGCAACTTGTCTCAATAAAGGCCTTTAGACTCCTTAGCTATTTGCACAGGTAAGGGCATGTCATGACTACCACATAAGGTGTCCCAAGAGCTACAACAAAGCACCTAGAGTTGTTGTAGTATAGTAGGGGCGTCTGTTCCCGATTAGACCCATCAGCAATCTACAGGCTCCCATAATTTCGATCAAGTTCTGACTAAATTACGATCAAGTTGGGACTGAATTTAGATCATGCCGGAACCAATAATGCCATGACACATGTCCTAGTTTTGAGTGCTAAAGTGAGGAGGAATGAGCAGTTTTGGTAGACTCTAGACATTGGTGATATGCTTAGGCTAACTTTTGGCTTAAAAAATTCACAATAATTTCAATCCAGGGAGTAAAATCACCAAAAATTTGCAATCCTCTTGATTTCTATCTTCCTACATGGGTAAAATTTGTACTGCCTTATACTTCTCCAAATCTAGCACAAAATGTCTTCAGTGATCGATTATGGATGCCTCTACTCTACATACATTTTTTGCTGGGTTGCTGTAGTGGTCCTGAGTGGTACCAATAACTTGCAAGGAGCTGGGGCCATGTCCTTAGGGCTGATGACTCCTGACCCTAACCTTCAACCTAGAGGCCGTTAGATCCCACAATAGTTCCGGTGGTGTGAAAGGCGGGAGTAGCAAACCTAAATTCAGACTGAGCATGGAGAATATCTGCACTCTGATTCAAAATTCAATCATAAAAATACCAATTTTCTAGACCCATGGAACAACATTTAGGGCCCAAGTATGTGGGAAATCCAGTTGAATCACTGAAATTGGGCTGGTGACAAAATCACTGGAGGACTAGTGGAGTATTGCAAGAGATTGTGAAATTGACGAAGAAGGTGCTGAACATGTTGATCCAGTCAGACAATTGCTTCTGTTCAAATTCATGTAGTTGCTAACTGGATTCTAAGTTGCACAATATGTAAAGATGAATGTGAGGGGAAAAGAAAGAAAGAAAAAACTAGAGCATGAGTAGCTCTAAGGACAATTGACATTGTGCATCAAAGGAATTGGTCCCCGAGGAGTGAAACTGAAAAGGAATGAAGTTTTCTGTTGTAGTCAAAAAAGGAGTAGAAAAAGAGTTTACTAAGTGCTAAGCTCTCCAAGTGGGTAGATTGAATTGTAGTGAACTTCTGCCCAGAAGCTCAGATATATTTCTGCACATACATCCACATCACATCTCATGTGAAGAACTCGTTGAGTTATCCATCGACAGTTGTAGACTTTGTGGTTGCATTGTGTATGTTGCTCATTAATTTTCCAATTTAAACGCAAATGTTGGTGTATTTCCAATTGTGGAGATAAAAGTCAACTCATAATTGATTAATGTCCCCAAGGTACAGTCAAAAAAGTAAGATTGCTTCTGAAAAACCTTCAAAACAGTAGATGTTCTGGCATGATTCTTCCAAAGGTGAACATTGCCTATAGTTGCACCCCTCACTTAACGTGTGTAGATTTGACAAGCATTACAAAACCAAGAACTCATAAACTCTCATATGTAAACTGCAAGAGACCTATGTCATAATAAACACGTTCAGTTTGTTCATCGCAAATATCATGAACTAGGTGATGGATATGAGGAGCCCTGCCACAGTCTCTAGTAGGCGCCCAACCTACCGAGCTCAGGTAATGGCGAGTAAGTACCAAGTGCTCACTACAGCCAATGGCAGGTGACATGTGTCCATGACTAGACATAGTACTCAGGCATGGCATGTCATCAATTCCAGGTGATAATGTGCTTCCTCATATCCAATCAGGAATAAACACGTCAGTGAAATCGCTTGGCCTCATGGCTCTCAGCATAAGTGCTTGTTGTGAGGAGACGAACCTCGTGTGGACTTCTGTTTTATGGGCATGATCTCGATGAAGCAGGTGTCCCTGAAGGATGTAATCAAGGAGATTTTAACTCCATACTGCCATTTCAAAATTCAAGGTCAATTCCTGAAGGTCTAGGGTTTAGGATTTAGGGTTTAGGATATCCTGTAAGCCCCTAGTTGGTTAGGCTTACTATAGTTGGAACATCTTCAAACCCCTTTCTTTTGTTAACCTGATCCTTTGTACTTGTCTACTTGTGCAATGTTTGTGACTAACATTCCTACTTCAATCTTCACTTACTATAGCATTCTCTGATTTCCCTCCCACTTTTCAAGAATTGACACAGTGCAATCTGAAGAGAAAAAACCTGATGAAGGTATACACCTAGAAGATCTTGCAAAAGCAATCGATTAAAAAAATGCAAGGACTGGATATTCTGGTCCCCCAATTTGTGCAGCTAATGGATTTGGTCACCTAAAGAAACCGACAGGTAGAAATTTGCACTACACTTTCATGAATGGAAACTCTTACAAGTTGCACATAGCCTTACAAAAGAAAAATAAGTTGTGGAGGTGGGATTCATCCTACATAATCAGCAGCAGCTTGTAGTGTAACATGATCACCCCATTCGCCATCCCTGCAGCTCCAAGATGCCAAGTCTACTTTTTGATGCTAGAATAGAAAAATGTGAATTCCATACAAAGCTCTCTATTCCAACAAAGATAGTTATTTTCTCATCATTTTTTATCACGTGTAATTCTAACATTGGTTGATACCTACTTCAAGCTTATATAGAAACCACATCTGACCTAGTGCAGAAGAATTAGAGCACCCTAATGGTTTGAAAAAAAACGCAAAGACAAAATAGAACTGTTATGAAGTGCACACCTCGTCATGTTCTTCAAGTAATCAGTGTACTCCATTGGGACATAGCTGGAGTACGAATTTGAGGACACTCTTAGCTGCACCAATTATCACCCCGACAGGTAAGATATTTGATAATTTACAATGACTATGCTGACATAGTATAGACTTCAAGCCATTCAAAATTACTGCAGTAGGAACCCTGTAATTGCCTCCTTTCCCTGTACTTACCTCCTTTCCCAATATTTCTGACACATGCACCTAGATAGTACTTCAATTGCCTAGATCTTGAGAGTTCACTTGCAATCGTCAGGCATCGGTTGAGATGTAAATCTGATAGCCAAAGAGGTTGAGACAGTAAATATAGAATGAAACCAAATTACCTGAAAGACCACTTTACTTCGTACAAACTTGTGATGATCTGGTGAACGGTAAAGCTGGTCAGACAATGCCCGAAACTGATACCGACCTCCAACATCCCAACCACATGTACACAATTGTTTGAGAAGTGAAATTTGGACATGAGAACCTCTTTTTTTCAAGGATTCTGTGTTTTCCATTGCATGCAAGTAGCAAAATATGCACACAGATTTTGAGCACGAGTTCGAAAAAAGAAAAGGGGATAGCTCCATATGAAGTTTTTGATCCATTTCGTTTTACATCTGTACTTACATATGGCATCTAGTTCTATTACACTTTATATGTACATGTACATAAAGGATATTGGCATATGAGATCTCATATAACTTTGTTTATGTATATGGATGCAGAGCAGCAGAAGGATGAGCTGAAGGAAAAAATGGGGCAAGGACTGAAAAACTTAGACCGAGGTTATTAAGTTGAGGGTTCATTCCAGTCCGAAGGCACCTTCACTTGTTGGAACACTGAATTTTCCTGAGGAGATTTTAAGAAAATTTAAAGGAGAGTACTACTACCTGACAGTTTCCATCGCCTGCAATCTTACGCTCAATCAATCCATACACACTTAACCTGAAAGATCAGTACAACATCCAGACAGCTACAGTCAACTCCAGATGTTTGCACTTTGATGCCTGAACAAAATATATTCCTTAACCACGAAGTTCTTATACGATTGTTCTAGATAACCTTATAAGGTAAGTTCTTTATATTGTTACTCAAATCACGCCTATAAACCTTTTAACCTGTCCGCCATGGACTTTATTTATTGTTACCTGTCTAGCAACCGTTGATAATCGACTGTGACAGCCTCTATGGTGGGCATCTCCCCATTAATCCTAGGCACATGCTGCACAATTGGAGCTTACATATGAAGGGCAAATGTGGCTCATAAGAAGAGTGACTTGAAGGCAACTCTAAGTATTCTCAAAATAAGAATCACTTTGACAAGTCTGTAGCAGATTATCAGGTGATCTTTCTATTCTTGCAACTTGTATCCTCATGTTTGCTTCTGGAGAATGACTGGAAACAACAAACAATTTTTGCCTACATGTCCCTGCCTGTTCGCGATTACCATCAAAACAAGACACAATCTTTGCACTTCACTGCTTTGAATGTGTCCATTTCATTCCTTGGAAAAAGAGGGAGAGTTGCAATGTTGGTAGTTTGATGCTTCGTGCTTAACTCACAGGTGTGGAATTCAGATCATTGAGGCGTCTTGCCAGCTCTCTATCTACTTGGTCTTCCGAAAGTGCCAAAGCAAATTGGTGGTCCTCGTCCTCGTCCTCGTCAAACACATCAAATTCTGCAGATTGATGAGAACTACTGGAGGTGGCCGTTCCGCATTCTCTGCATTCTCCCCTCTCTGGACTACCACGTGATCCTTCATTTTCGGATTTGATGTCGCCCTGTTTCTCCAAAGGCGTTGACACTAGACCCTCTGTTCTTGGCCGGCATGCAGCTGCGGTTGCAAAGACCTGGGCTAAGAGAGCTGCCTGCATCCAATTTTTAGGGTTTTGGAACATGTTGGTTAGTGTATGCGGACAATCCGTGGACCATTCGCACTTCAGACACTTGAATTCACTGTGGACGCAGGGCATGCTGATCACCCTTATATATGAGTCGGAACTTGGACCTATAACTCTGCAAGGTTTTATTCCCCCAAGCTCTTCATAACTCATGGTTAGGTTATAAAGGCATCTATGGTGTAAACCATCAGGGACATCAACTTGCTCCTCATCAAATAATTCGCAGCCACCTTGGGTGGGAGGGGGGTATGGTTAGCGAATTGAGCAATTCTGACGCTTTACCTGCATTTGTTTCACAACAGGACCAACGTAGGAATCTGAAGCCTGAGATGCCTCAATAGCAGCCTCATTGTCGAATTCCTCTTGTAGTGTGTGGGCAATAACCTCATCGTTGCTAACAATGCTTGGCCTGCGCGGTGGTGTCATGTCTATGCAAGCACACCTCGGAGACAATGCACATAATTCACTCCCATTCACTGTGAGGAGGATCGAGTAGCTGCATCGCGTCATATACTGGGCAATCCCCTGTTGTACTCAAGTCAAGTTTCAAACGACAAAAATTAACAATATCCTCCACTTTGTCATAATGCTTCACCTGCATCCATTTTCCTGCCGCAATCCTGATACTGAAGGTGGAAATCTAAAACCCACTGTGATCCCTATTCACGGTGATGGATTCCAGCACAAGCTTCGGGAACGGAAAGTTGCTCATAATTGCATGATATCAAAAACTTCTCTCAGATGACTCTCCCACACTGGATGCAGGAGCAGCAGCGGTTAATGGCGCTCCTGTGACATGGTAGCGTAGCAATTACAAGCCTGAGATCTCAAGTTTTGTAATTCAATCCATCAAATCAAGCATTGATGGTTCAACAATTTGACGGTTCAAGGATTTTTCTGGTTTAATTCGTTCGATTTAATTAAAACCGACGCCTCAAGAGGCGTTAAGAGGCAAGATGTACACTAATCACGGATGACTGCCTCTATGTAAAGCCTTGAGTGAGCTTCACATTGGTGCCATTGACGGTGGGGTAGAAATTAGGGTTTATGTTTCCGGGCCGTTCAACCTTTGCGTAATTATCATTTGGGTATAAAATATCATCTGCACTGTAATACTTACACCGCAAAATCGTTTGCATGGTACTGTGACACTTACATGTGCAAACCTAAGTGCCACGCATAGTCTCTGATCAACATGCACCCACGTCGTTCTTACTCTCAGAATTCAGACGACCTAATTCACTGACCTACTTACATGTTTCGTTGCTTGCCTTCCAAGTGGTCATGCAAAGAACAAACTTCGTCACAAGATTCCGAAAACCGAAACCGTCCAAGTATTTCGGAGAAAATCATGGACACACACGTCACACATATGCTCGAAGGAAAAGATTCTGCAGTCAAGCCTCCGAACAGCTTGCCACACAAACATCCGTCGACTATCGTGGGCCCTCTCGCTGCCGCTCTTTTTACCCTACGTGCAACGAGTCAAATTAGGCGTAAAATAAAAACAACTCTTGTCCAATTCTCCACGTGACGTCTCATTAGTCGTTCACACCTCCTAAAAGCTGACGTGGATATTAAGTTAGGCCAAGAAATGCCCACTCAGAACACGAACGGTATTATGATACTCTGGTTTCTCATCCAATTTGGGAGGAACTATTCATCCTTTGTTCGAGGCTTCCGACCTGGGTAGGTGTGTATAGTAGGTAATGAAGTATATAGCACTTTTTTAGGGTTCGGGACGGTGACGATGAGGGAGTTCAAGACTAAATTGGAAGCTCAGAGTTCAGCTAAAGTATGGTGGGTTAATGAATCAGGTGTAAGTTAGAGACATCGGTGCTCAGCCGCGATGCAATCGGCTCACCGCAGGTTAGCGGCCTTGGTGCTGGGATCGGCCAAGGCCGGAGCCACTTCGGTTCGATCCACTCTTTGTAGATCAAATTCTGGATCCCTTGGGGTTAAGGCATCGATTCAGCAAGGCTTTGCGACTGCAACAACAAAAACAACAACATCAACATCAACATCAACATCAACACCGGAGTTACCAAGCAAGACACGATGGGTGCGCAAGCTTGGGAATGTGGTGGCAGGCGTGAGTGTGGTGGGGACTGCGGCCTGGGTGGCCAGTGGCGAGTATCCCAGCCGAAGGTTGATGATGGTGTACACCATTCCTGTGCGTCTCGCTCGAGATGTTGCAACTGCGGTTACCATGGTTGCAGGTCAGCAAAACTTCCTCTCCGTGTCTTGGTTAGCATGGAATTGCAACAGAGTGGGGATCGGTTACTATTTGCATATATTTGTGGAAGTGTTACTTGCCGTTTTTTTCTTCTTCTAGGGTTTGACTTTAGATAGATTTACTGAGTTGTGGAATCTTCGAAACTCGCTTCTGGATACTTTTGGTGGTCAATTCCCATCTTTTGTTTTCTATTTGACTTCGTTCACTCTTCTGAATTGCCTCTGTAGTGAAATCTCCTAAACCCTGGAGCATCCTTTTTGCACCCCGTTTAGCAAATTAAGTAGGGCAAAGGATGTTTGACCTTTAATCACTGGGAGCTTTACTTCTCTACACTCTATTTCACTGAATACACTTCTTCACACATTCGCTCTCCAGTTCTCATCGTTTATTTCTATTCGACTTCGTCGATTCTCCTGAATAGTCTCTGGACTGAAATCTTTTAAACCCCTAAGCATCCTTTGAGCATCCCTTTTAGCAAACTCAGTAGGGCAAAAAATGTTCCAGTCCATGGCTGGAGGAGACCTTCAGCAATATGCTTCGCCCTCAATCACTGGGAGCTTTAATTCTCTACACATTCTTTTAACAGGACACGCTTCTATGGAGGAAATCCTTCAAGGGAAGAGAGAATTTCTGGGGGTACAGTATCTTTGAGAAGCACTTCTCGACACCTTTGGTCTTCAATTCTCATCTGTTTATCGCTACTTGGCTTTGTTCATTCTTCTGGATTGCCCATGGATTGAAATCTTTTAAACCCCGGAGCATCCTTTTTGAATTCCATTTAGCAAACTAAGCAGGGCAAAAGGATGGTTCAGTCCTGGCTAGAGAGTTTTAGCAATATGCTTGACCCTCAATCACTGGGAGCTTAAACTCTCTACACTCCATTTTTACAAAACACACATTTCAACGCAGAAAATCCTTCAAGGGAAGAGAGAAATTCTTGGGGTGTAGAATCTTTGTAACTCACTTCTCGACACCTTCACTCTTCAAATTCAATTGTTTATTTATATTGACTTTGCTCATTCTCCTAAATTGTCTCTGGACTGAAATCTTCTAAATCCCAAGAGCAGCCCTTTTTTGCATCCCTTTTAGCAATTTGAGTGAGTGTGGCAAAGGATTGTTCAGCCCGCATGCTTGACTTTAAGCACTGGGAACTTCAACCCTGTACATTCATTTTTACAGAAACAGAACACACTCAAATCAACAGAGAAACTTCATCATAAGAGCTTCTTTTTTGTAACAAATATGGAGAGAGCCCGCATTTCTTAGATTCTAGGGGTTGGAAAGGGAGTCTCAGGGAGTTTGTTCTACATGTTGCATTCAAACTTGTATCTGAAGAGGCAAACTTGTGATAACAACTTGTCACAATCCATGTGGCAGACTATAAGTATTCTTTATATGGTTTACCTGAGGGGAGTGAGGAACGAGAAGCTGCGAAGCATGAGACACATATCCGCTGCGCCAACAGGTTACAAGCTTTGTGTTTCAAGAATGGTGGGATTTACATCAAACTTGGTCAGCACATTGGTCAATTGGTAGGTGTGTCCCTACTTGCACTATGTACCTTACACAGGATGTTGGGCTAAGTTTTATTACCCTTTATTGTAGTTTTAATATCAGGGCATTTTGTATGTAGGAGACATGACACCTACTAACGTGCAATATTGGATGGTGCATTTGCATATATCTCTGATTCTTTTAAAAGGAAGCCTTGAATATGTTTTCAGTTTGGCAATTAATTTGCAGGATTATTTGTTGCCTGAGGAGTATGTGAAGATAATGCGTGCTTCAATGCTGGACAAGTGCCCAGTTTCAACGTACAAGCAAGTCTGTGATGTGTTCTTAGCTCAACTTGGATGCCTTCCAAATGAGGTAAGTCAAGTGGAACGTGGTTCCTCTTATTGAGCAGGCACTAAGGGCTATTATTGTTCGCAAGTTTCATTATGCCTAGTATAAAGCAATTCAAATATCTAAATTACCGATTTCATGTATTACATACTATTTAAATCAACTAAGGCCACTGGTAAACATTTGACAATTCCATGACTTTGATCAGAGGATACACCCAAAAGAATTATCTTTGATTACAAGGTTGTGGATGTAGGCAATGAACACTTGGCGAGAGCCAAGGGTGGAATTTATTTGTTACGGATAGTTGCAGTAGCATTTTCCTCACACATTCTATCTAGAATGTTGACAGTTTACAGAGGCGGCATGAGGTTAGTCAACATCTATTATAACTAACACCAATAATACGGTTTATTAGTGCCCTTGTATTTTAATAAATGAGCCCACACCTTCTTGACTGCAACCTATCACCTTCACTAATGTGACACCTGCAGAACTATTTCATGTAAAATTAATATTTTTCTTGGATCATTTTTTAATGTGGTAATCTGGATGCTTTGATTTCTGGTAGGTATTCATGGAGTTTGATCAGGTGCCACTTGCAAGCGCATCTCTAGCTCAGGTGCATGCAGCTCGAACATATGATGGCGAGAAGGTGGCTGTGAAGGTGTGTCTGCAGTTTGTTTTTGGTCGATGTCATGATTTGCGTTATTTTGTGCTCAAGTCTGTTCTTTGTTGATCATCAAATACAAGTGGATGAATGTCACTTTTAGTGTCCATGTGCATGTTGTACTTAGGGGCACTTTTCACCAGAGCTTGAGGGCCTGTAACCATGAATGTAAAACCTCTTATTGGTGGAAAAAGTAGAGACCGTCCTACTTCACTTTACACTAGAGCTTGAGGGCCTAAGAATCGAAAGAGGTTTGCATGGCTGAAATACCTATGTGGAGTTCTACATGGCACGCAATGGATAATTTTGGGAGACCATGACACTTCAAAAATCTCACAACCCTTGATTTAGAAGGGCCCACATGAATAGGGTGGTAACAAATTAGCATTCAGTTGAGGTAATCAAGTTCTCACAACCCTTGATTTACTATAACAATTGTGTGGAAGGACACACATGAATAGAATGCCAATGTTTTAGCATGCAGTTGAGTACCCGGTTGAATTTTCTTTACACTATACTTGAAGGTCCATGACCATATAAAATTCAGTTTTGATTTTCCATGGTACGGCCTCTGAATGAATATCAAGGCCCCTCACAGTTTCCAGGTCACAACCCTGGGCCAGAGTGTAACGTGGCCCTTAATAAATGGCTTTTGTTTCAATGATGGTGTTTTGGTCCATGACAGGTCCAGCACATGCACCTGACAGACTCAGCTATTGCTGATACAGTAACAGTGGATCTCATTGTCAATGCAGTCTACTGGCTTTTTCCATCATTTGACTACAGGTAATACCTATGGCCACTCAATGGCAATTTATGGGTGTACACCTTGATTGTACTTCACTAAATTGAATGTATTGACCTGCATGCACATTCCATAACATGTGCACTTTGTACAAGGATTCCATATGACTGTAGTGATCAGAATACTGGCTAATTTAGATTACAACAGAAGTGGTGTATATGGTTGAATGGTTTTCTACTTCTGTTTCTTTGTATAAGGCATGTGGGCCTTATGGGGTCGCTCTTCTTTATTGGACATCTATTTTTGAGTGGTATATATTGCAAGGTTGTAGTTAAAGTTTGTAGTTAAGCATTTAGATAAAAAGACGTGTGTCTTGAAGAGATTGGACCATGTGCACAAAAATATACACACCATTCTAGGTTCAGTAGTGAACATCACTATTGGAGGCCTATGTGTCACATACTTTATGCAGACAATGTTTTGAACATTTAGATGTTTTTTCAGTTTACCACAGCTGTGCTTGAATGCAAATTTTTAGCTATTAATGCATTACTTGTAAATGATGGGGCAGATGGTTACTGGCTGAAGTTCGGGATAGTCTTCCTAAGGTATGTCTCTGTTGTTTGTCAGAGTGTGTTTCCTGCTTTTTACCTGATGAGAAGAGCCTGAGCAATTAAGCCAGTGCTTGCAAGAAGCCTACATCTCTATTACAATAGTACCTGAGATTTTCATGCTAATCATCGTACTGTTTGTAGGAACTGGATTTCCTTAATGAGGCAAAGAACGCCGACAAGTGTAGAAGCAATTTTAAGGAGATATCTCCAGAGCTAGCTTCTCAGATCTGTGTTCCAAAAATATATTGGGAATGGAGTACAGATCGTATTCTTACCATGGAATTTATGGATGGCGTGGGCATAACAGACGTCAAAGCAATTAAAGCTCTTGGGCTTCGTCCTGCTGACGTAGCACGACTGGTATGTCTAATGTTGTTGATTTCCTAAGGCTGTTTCAAATTCCAAATTATATATTGTTTAGTTCATTTGCTCCTTGATATCCCTTGGAAATAGGGGCGTCTATGGTGGTGATTAGTTTGCAACTTCATCACGAAAATTGTGAAGTTCCTTAACATTCACTGCCTGCATCTTGCTCATTTTGCACACATGATGGTTCTAAACAAGATTTGAGTCTTATCAACTATAATAAATCTTTTCACCTTTGGCATGTGCAGATTAGTCAGACATTTGCAGAAATGATATTTCGGCATGGATTTGTGCACTGTGATCCCCATGCTGCGAACATGATGGTTCGTGTCAAGCCTGGTAAGTCTATTATCGTCGTATTAATTTTCCTTTTCTTACTGTGCACTCTCTTAGCAACAGTCACCTGATTTGCATTCTCCAATGATGACCCTTGATTGTTTCTCATCAGTCCTCCTTACTTTTCATAAAGCCTTTGTAATTCTGCAGATGTTTTTCTTTCAGAGGATTTTTAGGAGGGAGTTGTACTATAGAGCTTTAATTATTGCTAGTATTTATGGTTGGCTGGAACTGCAAGTGTTCTTCTAGAGACAATGTCTTTGAGAAGGTTAAGGCATTCCTCTGTAAAGTGAACACAGTTATAGAAAAATCAGGTTGTTTTCTCGACTAAATTAAACTATCCATATTTAAGTGATGTCATCATTTTAAACCTGGTTTACTTCTCCAGGCACCAAGCAGCCGGAGCTTGTATTATTGGACCATGGCCTTTACAAAACTTTGGATCCAGTAATCCGCTCCAATTATGCTGGTTTGTGGAAGGTCCGTTTGAGCTTCCCATTGCATATTATCAGCTTTCCTTAGCCTCACCAGAATAGTTGGTTTTTACTAGTCCTTGTATTGAAAATATCACACATAAAAACTTTGTTATTTGGCTTTTTAGGTTATGGGTTTTAAATGACTTTGTTGTATAATTGGGCAGGCCCTAGTTTTTGCGGATCCAAAGGAAATCAAGGAGCATTGTATTGGGTTGGGAGCTGGGGCTGATTTGTATGCACTCTTTGCGGCAATTCTAACTATGCGCCCTTGGGATAAGATAGTTGATCAATCAGTTGACCACTTGATTGTGCCTGACACACCCGAGGAGAGAGATGAACTTCAGGTTTGTATGGGCTTTCATACCCTACGTGCCTGTCAATTTCGTTCATAACTCATTCGAGCCTCGTCTGTCATATTTCTAAGTGCCATGTGGCATGTTGTCATTAGCTGAGATTGTTATTAGATCCTATATGGCACTAAAAAATGAGAGTTTCTCGTTCCATGGGTGTCTGAATCTGCCCAAAATGTTTGGTACATGGCATCAGCCTTCAGTCACTACACTAAATATGATATTTAGTGTTTGATACACTAAATATGAACGCATACACTAAACATCACTAACCCTACAAAAGTAAGCAACATTAAATGTAAACTCAAACACTAAATATCAACTATGGTTATATGTGGAAGTTACATGCACGAATTTAGTGTTAGTAAGGTAGAAATCAACTATGGTAATATGTTGAAATTAGTGTTGGGCAGGATAGGGTGGTAACAACACTAAATATAATCAAACACTAAATATCATTTTTAGTGTAGTTGGCATGCTTTTACCACTACCTTGAAGGCTATGGTGCTCACCCAGTTTTTAGATTTCTGTTTCTTGTGATATGAATGCAGCATTCTGACCAGGTACTTTTGAACTCCCTACATTGTCCTACACACAATTGACAGACATAAACCTCAAGTTTCAGATATCCAGGATCAGATAAAGCCATGGATACTAATGGTCACATCTAACATTTTTATCTTTATTGCAGAATTATGCTTCACAATATTTTTGGGAGGTATCAGCATTGCTGAGCCGGCTGCCCCGTGTAGTGCTCTTACTATTGAAAACTAATGATTGTTTGCGCGCTGTGGATAATGCTCTGGTAAGTCTCTCATTCTGAACTCAGTAGGTTTCTTTGCAAAATAACCTTACTCTTGCTAATCAATTTTCTCAATCTCAAGAACTTACCAGCCACTGGAACTAAAAATACATATATCATGGCACTTGAGACCCCTTTCTTTGTTTTGTTTTGTTTTAGAAATGTTATTGACAATTCTTGCTAAACAATATGGTGTAAACCCTTGCAGGGTGCTCCAATAAATACTTATCTAATTGTTGCAAGGACATCGTCCAAGGCTGTGTCTGAGATGGAGCGAAGAGGACGGTTGTCACAGTTGTGGAGATTATGGGATAGTTTAGAGTTAGAAGTTCGCTTATTCACCTGGCAAGCAGCTGCCTGGGTTGTGGGAATTAGACAATTTATGAAGAGATCAGGTTCAAATTAATTGTTTACTTGCCATCCATGGTACTCTGGTATATCTAGGTATACCACTTTGGAGTAGGTACATTTGATGGGGCAATTTAATAGTAGATAGTCAATCAGCTTTTTATTTCAATAGGACTGAAGGTAATGGTTTCCCTTATAATAGGTTCCGCAGTCGTCGTGGTTCTAGTGTTGCACCCAAAGCGGGCGATAAAACATCCTATGATGCCTATCAATAATAATGTTTCTCTTCATTATTTTTCCTGAAATTGAACTTCCTCGATTTCTGTTTACGATGCCATTAATTCAACAGGTGGTCACACTGCTGTTTATGTCTCTGTTTATGTGTTTGTTAGTGTCATTGGCTGTTTCCTTTTGTAAAGGTTGTTAATCGGCCCAGCTCCATAGCACTGAATTACACGAGTAGGTTTTTCTCCACAAATCTCAATGTTATCATCATTTATTCTGGGGTGAACAGCATCTAGCATGGACGGTGTGACAATCCATTTGCAGTCATGCTTGAATTGTTGAAGCTCTTGATGTGCAAATAAAGTGTGCAATATATGTAATGAGCAGTATAAAGTACGGACACTAAAAAAGCACATGTGCTATCATAAAATTGGACAGTGTCCTCAAAATATGCCTAGACCTCATTCTAGGTTCAACAGTTGACACGATTGAGAGAGTCTACTGTACGGGACTGCTGAAAATGAGAGAATCTTCATTTCAAGAGAACCCCTTAACAATTTTGCATCTCTACTCTGATCTGGAACTCGAATTTACATTCTACATGATTTGCACTTAGTTGCTAACTGGATGAGACAATTCCCAAATTAATCCAATGTCCAAAATTGTGCGGAGTTTGAAGCCTCCACAAGGAGGCCCCAAAGAGGCTTGTCTAGGTGGCCACCATTTCTTTGTTTCTAAGAACATTGCCAAATACATATGTCAAATACAAAGCAGGTTGCATTGAAAAAGGGCCCCTCAAAACTTTCTGGAAAATTTCTTTTCTCCAGAAGACAACAGAGTTGGTTGCAATCACGTGAACTGCGAAGCCTCTATAGGCCTTTTGGGAAAACTGTAGTTTATTTATGAGACAATAGCCTCCCCGAGTCACTTGTGTAGGGAGAGAAGGTTGGTAAGAGTGGCACAAACGGTAGTCCAATATTAATCAACATTCTCTGTGAAGTCAAAAACTGTCAAAGTGCTTTCGGTGCTAGCCAATCCACAAACAAACTAAGCCTGCCCTTTGTCATTTCTTTCACAGACATCCATTACTTTCATCGCCGTAGACAAAGGAGTCAAAAGTACGAAGCCATCGTCAACATTACAAATGATGAAAAAGGACATGTGGCACAACTCACATGACACCGAAGAAAAAGAGTGGCGCTTGCTACATGATTGGGGAGTTTTGATTAGTGCCGGATCGGCGCACGACTTGATTTTCTAGATTAACGAGCTGAGACTTTCGATGGTAAATGGGTTATAAAATCTATATGCGTGGATTTTGATCTAACACCATAATAGATTATAAAACCATTTAGCGGTAAGATAACGTGATTCCTGTATTGACAAGAGAAGTTGTTTTTTGATGGGTGGTGTCCAGAATCTCAGATTATGTTCACCATGAAATATTAGGTTTGGTTGGGCTGTTGGATTGTTAAGATATTTCAGTGCGAGAAATGTATGGTTTTCGTGATTATGTAAACCTATTGGAGAAATGAACAAGATCCAATGAAATAAGAGTGGATCTTCTTTTCTTTTTTTGTATGAAAGGTCCTGCAAGATAATAAAAAAGTAAGAGTGACAAAAATTTAAAGGGCGGGGGGGGGGGGGGAGGGGGATTTGTTGTTTCATTGAAGAAGGACCACTCATTTGATCATTGACCAAGTTAAGCACAAAATCATAAACAATCTCCACAAAAGATTGCCAAGCGTTTGGCACCAAGTGTCCTTCATTTGAATTGACGAAATTAACTAAAAGAAATACTAAACTGATAGATAATAGCATGAACAACGATCAATTGGGTTATCGGGTTAATGATTGATGACATGCACCTCCCAGAAATGAAGTTCTCCATCTCAAACAATTGGATCTTGCTCAACAAGGAGTATGTGTGAGAGTGGGGCTATTGAAATTGTCTATCACTGGGCTCTCACCTCTGGAAGCTTTGATCATAAACTTTCATGGATGGTTACTTTTTATACCTTAAGAAATGATCACCTTTAAAGAAACATTTTGACATATTGATCACTTCAAGATCATAACAACTTTGCCACTTTCGGCCAATCTATTAACATCTATAACCTCAACCGATCACCTTAAGTTCCTCATCAAAAGAATGACATCTATGATTACTACGAATTATTATAGTGTCTATTTCAAAGTGTTCATTATGAGAGGACTACAAGCAAATTTTGTATCCTCACCATATGGATGTGATCCTTTGATGATACCTCACAACTTCTCTTTTTGTGTGACCATAGCTTGTGGTTGCACGCAACTGGACTGAAACTTAACTTCAAACTCAAAATTCCATTTTATATCACACGAGTGTGTTTTTCTTGACCAAAATCCTTTGAGTAAAGCCATCTTCGTTGCATGACATCATGAGAAAACTTTAAGGAGAAATTTTGGCCCTCCCAATTAGTACCCTAAAAAGGCGCGGCCATATCAAAGGCAATGTGGACTTGAGTCGCAAAGGTGCCACATTGGGGCATGCGCTACATTCATATAGTACTAAGGGCCGGTTCACGAGGGTCCCAAGTCCCAAGTCACTTGAGGTCAATCCTTACAATCTCAGCCGTTGAGAGCACGGGAGTTGGGACCAACTGCTTCACACGGGTTCCAAGTCCCAAGTCCCAAGTCCCAGCTATGACATGGATGCCTACATGGCAACATTTTCTGGAGGTCAGGCTTGGGATTTGTGTTGCGAGTTAGGTAGAGCAAAAAGCTAGACCCAACTCTCAACACAATACTTGCAAATAATTTTTCATAAAATAATTAAGATCCGACTTTTATGATAATTAATCATATTTTACTGGTTTCTTGATGCTTGAAAGTTGGGACTTTGTCTCCATGTGGGGATCTGCTAAGATAAATGGGACTTGGGACTTGGACCCCATGTGAACTAGGCCTAAGCTATTGTAGCAAGTCACGCGCACTCCTATGCCATTTGGTGGGGATATACCAAACCAAAAAAATTGAAGAACTAAAAATTTAAAAAACTAGAAAACACATCAATTTTTCTTTAAGGTAGATGTGTATTTTTGGATACTTTTCTCTCTACACCCACTTCATGTATGACATGAAAAATTGAAAGTAGTGTGAGCTAATTAGCAAACCCCAATCGTGCATGTAGCCATTAGTTTCAGGATTTTCAGGATTCATGTGGATATCTTATGTATTATGAAAGTGAAGATTATCATGTTCATTAAGTGGTCATATAGGTCCTCCCATCATGTTGATTATTGAACCTAGAATGATTAAGAAATTTTGAGCACGTAATGCAATCTCTTTTAAACATATATCTCTTTTGGTATTCGTTGTTGGATCCTCGCCCTAACCACCTACCATTCAAATATAGGCGTTCATATTATTGCTATGTTGGAATTAGGCACATCTACCTGACACACCCTTGTCATCTTCATGCCATCACTCTATCGAAACTTTATTATAAGCACCAACATAAGTGGGCCTTGAATGGAAAATTTTAGCTTTGCACCCACTCGAGTCTCATAAGATATGAACAAGACAACTAGTGCGAGATGATTAGTAAATCCAATCATGTCCATAGCCATTTCCTCATAAGTTTTGGAGATCTTATGAAAATCTTATACATCAACAAAGTGTAGGCTTTCTTTCTCCAAAAAAATATGTTATAGGTCTCCCCCCCCCCCCCCCCATTATGTTGAGTATTGAGGCTACAATGAATAACAAATTTTGAGCACAAGCATCGTAGTCTAACATCTTTTGAAAGTGTGTTTTTCTAGTGTCCATTCTTAGATCTGCACCAAGCCATATACCACTTGAATAAAGGTGTATGTTTAAAATGGGTGACCAGATTAGGCCGCTTATCTTAATACACCTAATCCATGCCAAAAAGATATAGCCAAGGGAAATAAACCAAAGGATTCAATAATCACGGCTACATGGCTCAAATGCAAACTTGTTTTTGTTTAATGTTGTAAGTTCAATATCGTGGGTTGGTAACAATATGCACCCACAATGTTATCTCCAATATTTTGATATGAAAAGAAGCTCAGTATTGTGGCCCATAATATTTACCATATTAATCTAGGCAATGCAAATGAGAAGATCGCCTTCTTAAAAGTAGGTTGCTCTCTTGAGTTATATATGGGCACACAACCCTTGGGGGGTCAATCCCTTGTCTATAGTGGGAACACATGAGAACACAAGTTTTTTTTTTGGGGGGGGGGGGGGGGGGAGGGGATATTGTATTGGAGAAGGCAAATATTGTGTACCCTAGTAGAATGCAAATTTCTAACATTCACTAATTTTTAAGGACTCTATGAGTAGGTTAACTTGGTATTCATTCTTCTTTTACATGGGCATTTAGTAGTTATAAATTATAGTTTTTGTTCATATCATGTAAAATCCAACACTTACACATACACACTCATAATTCACACATCAACACAACATGCACATGATTTAGCTTCCTAATATGCACTCTATTCATTCAAAACATACACACATGAAAATCTGATAAAATGCTTGATTTTCAAAACACATGAAATGATTCCAAATTTTGTATTTAAAAACACAATTGCCTACAATCATTTAGCATTAGAGCACAACCAACCAACATCATTCACAAAGTTTGTTTAGGGTTTATACATTCAGATATGAAGCAACTTTTGTCATTGTTCAAGTTCAAGTGGTTAAAACCACTCAATACACAACATCCCGCTTTCTATGCTCAAGATAGAAAGTCTAAACCCTAACTCTAACCCCAGTGCTCCAAACTATACGATTTGCCAAAAACATTGCCACAACCTGTGCCTTAAATCCTACCCAAAACAATTTAACGAGTAGCTAGAGGTTTTACCTCTTGTATTTTCTCAAACAAACTAATTTTGTAGTTCACCTCCACATCATAGTAAGAATCATATAGGGCATCCCAAAGATCCTTCAACTCAATGACACTCAATTGAGCTTATGGCTTAGATAACAACTGCATATTTGAGTCACTTTGATAAGTGGCAACTCTTCTTTAACCAACCCACATTTTTCACATACTGATTGTTCATGTTCTCACTTGTTGTCACCCACAATGCCCCTTGACGATTTGCCAAATCCCCAACATGACCTAATTTCCTTTGATTCAGGATCCCCAACTCAAGCAAATGGTTTTTTTCTCATTGGCAATAGTTTCATTCACTACACTTAGTATTTGAATGCCTTCAACCACTAGTGCTTGATGGTCAATTGTGGTCAAGACAATAAACTTCCCTTTGGAGGCTTGTTATTGGCGAAGATCACTAAACTAGACTCCATTTATTCAACACCGATTTCAAATGTGTATGTTAGACATGGGGTGACATTTTAAAAAAATTGGCAAAGAGGTTGTGAATTGTCTTCTTGGAATGATCTCCAGTGGTGGATGCAAACTATTTACTACACCCACAAAATTTTGGTCTAAATACCTCAAGTGCCATTGGTGATCCTCCAGTTTTATTAGTTTCAAATGTTTCCTAAGTCTCTCTTTAGTCAGCAAGTATCTAGCCATAACCTTGGCGCTCACCAATGTGGATTTTAGGTTAAATGCCACATGGGTCAGTGCTCTCACCACTAACTTTAAGAACTAGTCAATGAAGGCAACGGTTGGTCATAGTCATCAAGAGGGGTAATATCTTGGATTTTGGCATCTTTTGCAATGTACGCTAGAGTTTGTTGAGAGTTGGAAACAAAATCTAGGTCAACCACATGCATGCAATTGTTGGATTCGTGGTTGGAATCAACTACACTAAATATGATATTTAGTGTTTGATTAGATTTAGAGTTTTACCACCCTACTATGCTCAACACTAATTTTCAATTCTTTGATAATTAGTGTTAGACATAAATGCGCCGGCACCGCCTTCCTTGTTGCCACCTCTTTCCTGGAAACAGTCAATCGCCTTCCTTGTTGCCACCTCTTTCCTACTAAACACTAAATTCCTGTATGTAACTTTCACATATTACCATAGATGATATTTAGTGTTTGAGTTTACATTTAATGTTACTTACTTTCATAGGGTTAGTGATATTTAGTGTAGTGTTCGTATTTAGTGTATCTAACACTAAATATCATATTTAGTGTAGTGGCAAAACATATACATCCAAAAAACTCTATTGAGCCCCTCAAGCTCGCTGCTAATCTTCTATCTACTCTCATTATCAAAGAATTTAAAATGCCAATCTACAATATGAGTACCTTCAAGTAATAGGCTGAGATTTGCATGTGTCCCCCTCAACACACTCACAAGGTCAATAAGCCTTGGACTAGCATAAACATGAACAAGGGAGAACAAATTCAACTTCAAAGACATTGCAAACCTATTTTGTGACCAACAACCTAACTAGAACCAAGTACCTCGAGTCACAGTTGGTATCACTCATATGAACACCTCCTGTTGACGTTGGCTCCCTAATATGTGTCGACAATGCTCCCAAAAAACTATGAGAAATCACATCATAAAGTGAAAACCCTACCCATATACCAAACAAGCAAAAAACTAAAAGTAGGAAAGATGAAGTTTGGGATGGGCACACCTAGGGAGTGCAACTATGCACGTGCGCCTTTTGTCCAACCTTCAACAATCAAGCACCAACATTCGCCAAGTTTGCAAGATGGCAAGAGTTTGCATAGACATAAAAACTTCAAAGAGCTCCCACACACCCAGTTTGGGAACCAACAAAGCCAAACGAATGCGCAAACCCGTTAGGAGCCCTTCCCGCATCTAACCTAACAAATTACATTTGACTATCAAGAGACATTCATGAGATGCCATCCAATGATGCTCATCCATAGTGTGGGGCCCTAATATATATAATTTTAATACCCCACCCTACTTGATATGTTATTAAACCCTACGGTATGTTTGTTTTAAAGCTTTTCCACATGATCAATTTATAAACACCCTACTTTCTTTATACCATGGAGTTCAATATATAACTTGAGCTTTGTTACAAGTACATGCTTTATGATTTGTAGCTCACAACTTTAAAGGGGACCATATATTTGTTCTCGTGTAGTTTTCTAAAATTTGGGAGTGACCCCCCCCCCCCCGGACACAACCGCCTTCTATTTCTTAAACATCTCGTAAGTTTCATGGTGACTACCTTACTTGGTGGCCGCCTTCCATTCTCGGGGGGGGGGGGGGCAGTGTGTTAAAAAGTTAAGGATATAGGTGCGAACAACCACTATTTTATAGGGGGGTATTACTTTCAATTCTCTTCTTTTTTTCACATGCTATCATTATGTAAATTTCTACTTTGGGTTAATAGAAAAATGGCTTGCATTACTTATAATTCCAAATTACCTATTATTCCATACCCTATAGTACTTTAAAGATGTCTAGTGCCATTTTTGATACCCTATATTACTCTTAAGTCCATTTATAATTTTTCGCCCCCATGTTTTTGAAATACCCTATCATTTGTTCGCACGTATATTGCTACTCCAACCAATGACTACCCCCCCCCCCCCCCCGAGCTTCCATTCAAGCATCTAGTTCTTGTAGTGACTAATTTGTTATCTCGGAGTCATTTCCCATACTCACTATGGGCAACTATCCAACATCAGTTCAAGTTCATATGCAAGTGATGTTTCTCCCCATCGTTTACATGATTGAACGAATTGATGAATAGTAAAATCAAATATTTTCTTTTCTTTTCTTTTCTTTTCATCTAGTGCAACCATTCCCAAAATGCTATCTCACATTGGGGTCCCTACATTTCTCATTTGTTTGACCCCTTTCTCTTGGAGAATCAAACACATATGTCCATTGCAAATTACAACACACTCTAATAAACAATTTCATATTCATGCTATGCAAGTTAATTTTACTTGCATAATATTCTACAAGATGGATTTAGAAGTCAATGGAGATTCCAAAATGCAATATATTAGAATGCCAATTAGAAGAGTTTGCTATCTTGGGAGGAATAAGAATGCATGTTTAAGCTTTTATATATATATATATTTGTTTGTTCTTGTGATACATCCGGATTAAAAGTTTTAATGCTAGATTATGCAAGAAAAAAATACTAATCATACTTTGTTGTACTTTGCATGTGAGCAGATGATATTTGGAGTCAAAGAATTTGGTCAAACAACCTAAGAGAGAATGGTGCACAAGGGTTAGACAACCCATAAAGCAATTGTGCACGGGAGTTAAACAACTCTTGATCAAAGATCTTTGCGTTGGAATTAGACAACTCCAACTAAGAGTTAGACACCTCCCTTTGAAAGATCTTTGTGTTGGAGTTAGAAAACTCCAACTAAAAGAAATGAATCAGAGTTAGACAACTCCCAACATATGGATATTATTCATTGGAGCTAGACAACTCTCATTGAATAAATCTAGTTGGATTTAGACAATTCCAACTAGAAAAATGAATGAATGAATGAATGTGGTTGGAATTACATAGTCCCAACTAGAGGATTATGATTGACCCAAAAGATAAGGAAAGATCATTTGATGAAATAATCTATGTATATAGATAAGGAAGTTGTAATCTAAATTTAGTAAGACATGAGACTTCTAAAAGAATATCTTAGATACTACGGATAAAGATGGATATGACTAGGAGTGCATGTGGGTATAAGAGAGAGCTCAGGGGAGGAGAGAGGATCATCTTTGGTCTCTCCTATGGCCGGGTGGTTCAAGCTCATAGTAATCACACTATTGTGTTTAAGTTGTAAAGCATTTGTAATGTACAAAGTTTGAAACTCTTATGTGCATTCATGCTTGTATTATGCTTGTGTAAAAGAGGAACACGACAATTTTTGAGACAACAAGTCAAACAAAGCAACACCATAAACACTGAAACTAAAGAAATTGTGTCCAATTTGAGGGAAGACGGGGCCCTTTAACCATGTCACACCGCCACATAAGAAGAAATACCGACCCAAAAACTGCCACATACACAATAATATCATTTAGGTTACTCACATATTGGCATCTACTTTGTTGTTGGGGGCATAGGCGCTTTGGCATAGTCAGTCAAAATCCTAGTGTTTCCAAGTCCAACCAGTTACATGTTGACATCTTTTTGTTTTCTCTATTAATTTGAGGTATATTCTATAGATTCCTCTAAATTGATGGGTAAATTGTCTTGAGGTCTTGAACTTCAAACGGTTATTTCTCAAACTCAACCGATTCATCTATAACTAGCAGACGGCGCTCCCCGTCCATTGGAGATAAGTGCCCATCAATATTTCAGACTATAATTTTAGGGAGCCTCAAGTCTTTCCTTCAATCGAATCATCAAGTTGACTATATTCTCTCTCTCTCCCTCTCTCTCTCTCTTTCTCCATCACCAGCATGATGTACTTTTAGTCCCATTAGCCTTTTGACTTCCCGGACTCTAAAATCAATCTCATTTCATTTCTTTGGTACAAATTGAAGAAACTTCCAATTGCGAATGAGACACATGCCTAACCTTACATTTAAAAGTGGATCCAAAAACTGGGAATCTAGTTCTTCCCACAAAAATTGAAAGCTCTGAAGCACTTCCATGCCCCACTCATCAATGGTGGTGGATGCGCCGCCCTCGTTGACGCTTTATCCGGAGCTCATCTTCCACCTTTATTGACAAATGTCACGGAAATTTGTTCCTTTGTTTTTCCCCCCCACCGAACTAAAAGCTTGTGCTAGGCATAGGTTTACATAAGGGCTCAAGGCTAAAGAAACACCAATATTGGGCAATCTTGTTGGTCGAGATGAATTTTTTGGCCTCAAAAAGTTAAAGTTACACTAGGGTTTGGGTCCAAGGTACGAAAATTGGAGTGGCATTAATGTGGCATCACTTTTCCATTACATCTTGGTGGTTCTTCCTCGTGATTGTAAAAGCTTGTGCTTATGGGTTTACGCAAGGGCTCAGGGCTAAAGAAAATGCAATATATGAGCAGTCATACTGGTGGAGAGGAATTTTTTGGACCCATGGAAGTAAGTTTACACTAGGGTTTAGGTTTGAGGTGTGAAAATCGAAGTGGCATTAATGTGGCATCAATTTTCCCATTACATCTTGGTGGTCCTTCCTCGTTACTATAAAAGCTTGTGCTAGGTATGGGTTTATGCAATGGCTCAAGGCTAAGAAAATGCAATATATGAGCAGTTACATTGGTCGAGAGGAATTTTTTGGACCCATGGAATTAAGTTTACACTAGGGTTTAGGTTTGAGGTATGAAAATGGAAGTGACATTAATGTGACATCACTTTTCCCTTGCATCTTGGTGGTCCTCCCTCAAGAAAATACCCCCTCCTGTTTTGAGATATCAAATTTTCAAGCTTGGATCCAATCTCGAGTCTGTAAGTGGAGGTCACTAAGGGTTGTTTTGGTACCCAAATTTCTTGGACTCGGATCTTGATGTAAATACAACAAATGTTAGATTTATGTGATATGCTTAACAACATGAAGTAAGCACACCTAAACCCACAAATTAAGTGTTGAGCACTATTTTTTTATTTTTTTTCATTGTACATTGTCTTGTTTACAAGTTCAAGCGGATTCCAACGTACAAAAGAATGTATCACTTGGATACTCTATGCATAAGTCACATAGGTTAAAAGTCTTAAACCAACACCTATATCAAATGTTCAGGTGGTGTGCATTCTCATGATCCATGTGAACCTATTAAATTAAATTTATAGATGTTGGTATTAGGTCAAGTTGGTGGTTTGGGGTAGACATACCTTATATGCCTTGGCCCATTGCTTGTGTACATGTTCATTGCACCCCCCCCCCCCCATGCATGCAAAGATGGATTGTGTTAGTCCTTGGCCTTACCCATTTTGAATGTTGGATGACATGCTTTATTAAAATGTATAGCTTGATATTCTAGAAAAACATAAATAAATCACCAAAATAGTTAATTTTTGGGGCAAGATCTAGTTCACCTCATGAATTGACCTTTGAATATGCATGTGAGGTATGGTTAGGCAATGCCAACAAGTTTAAACCTACTTGCATTTTCAAGTGAATCACAACCACATCTAGCGTTACATGAGCATTGTGGACATCCATCATTAAGAGGCACATCAATTATCGGGCAAGATTCGTACATACTTTGAACATGCTGCATGAAATGGCAATCAAATTGTTGAATAACACGCCAGTTATCTAATTTTCTTAACTTCTTGCATTGCCATGCATGTGTGTTGCTTGTATTCATAAACATAATTTTTCCTAAAAATTCTACTCTTGGACTTTGTGTGCACGGGGGCTGGGGGGGGGGACTTTACATGATGATAGCAAAATGACATGTGTGAGTCACTTTCAAATTAATACCATGTTTTATGCAAAACGTCTTTGCAAGTAACATATGACATTAAAGGCCGGTCTACTATATATTTACATATTCAAAGCATCCATTATATTTCAAACTATACCTTACACTCAACAGTATCCCTTTTATATGTATGATGTATGGAACCGGCTCAATAAACACATGGTTTGTACACCCGCATAGGTAGATATTGCAATGTAGACTGCACCCTCATGGCCCCTAAATATGTATAAATCAACAATAGTGTTATCATGAGAGCTACTTCCTCCCATCCAACATTACCATGTGCACGCTAGGAACACCCTTTTGTAGAAGAACCCCTACCTTGCCCAGCTTGGGTTGTAGACTCATCACATTCCCAAATAGGATTGCCTCATATTTGTACAAAGTGTACATCTTTTGCGTTTTCCATTGAAAGTGGCCACATGTTAGTTAGACATAACCTTTTAGCCCTACCTTGCTCAGGTCCTTGAGCAATCCTCATGGTAAAGTGAGGATTCGTCAATTTTAGCCACTTGACCCACCACTCATAGGGATTCTTTTTGTAAAATGAGTACATTTGTCTTGTGTAATCTCCATGACTTTCAATTGACATTGAGATGATGTGATTGGATGACCTCATGAATACAAAAGATCCAACAAACAAGATGTCAATCTTTATTGATTGACAACATCATGACATGTTTTCCCTATTGTACTTATCCTTTGCATGTTATATGATGTCCTAATAGTGTGGTGGGAATCCACAAATCTGTTATGAGCCCAAAATGGTTGCTCATGTGTGTTTTATGCTTAGAATTTATTTAGATTTGCAATTGGAGTGTTATTAAAACAATCAAAAGTATAAAAAGAGTGAGGCTTGGTGTGGATTTATGTTTAGGCCTTAAGCCTATTTTTGTGTGGTGAAGTTGAAGCTTAGTGGCATTAGGGAGTGTTTGGATTAAGTGAGTAGTGTTTGATGAAGCAAGGGGAAGGGCCTTGGATTTAAATGTTTGATTTAGAACATGGTTGTGTTGGTTTAGGGGGTGAGGGTTTAGTGGATAGGATAAGGTCCTACTAAGTAGGAGAGGGTTAAGGAGCTTGTGGTCTTGGGTGCCCTCTCCTCCTCTCCTCTTCTCTCCTCTTCTCTCTTCTCCTCTCCTCTTCTTCCTCTCTCTTGCTCCTTTTCTTTTTTCTCTCCTCCTCTCTAGGATTTTGAGCTCTTAGATCTAGAAGAAGATGTGTGGATTAGGTAAGGAAATTAGTAGGGGATTTAGTGGAATCATTAGGATTAGATAGGAGGCGTAGTGGAAATTATTAAGATTAGGTAGGAGACGTAGGGGGATTAGTGGAATTGGTTGAGGGATTTAGCGGGATTAGTAGGAGCTGCTTGGGAATGGTTCGGTCCCTGGACCAACAATAGGAGCTGCCTGGGAATGGTTCGGTCCTTGGACCAACAATAGGAGTTGCTTGGGAATGGTTCGTCCCTGGACCAACAGTAGGAGATGCCTGGGAATGGTTCGGTCCCTGGACCAACAGTAGGAGCTGCTTGGGAATGGTTCAGCCCTGGACCAACAGTAGGAGCTGCTTGGGAATGGTTCGGCCCTTGGACCAACAATAGGAGCTGCTTGGGAATGGTTCGGTCCCGGACCGGGCACTTGGTTGGTACTATGAAGGGAGATGGTGGGGGCTCAATGTAGGTTAGTTAGTATGAATAGCATTTGAGCTTAGCCTAAGTAATTAGAGGAGGAGCAAGTAAGTAAACCACGTCATGTTAGGTGGTGGTAGTGAATATTCACTAGGTGCATGGGTTTTATGATGGGATGTAAGATGGGGTTGACATTAGAGAAGAGCATTTGTCAATGCTTGTACTCTTATTATGGAATAAATTGGTGTGCAAGATTTGATGGGAATGGTAATGGATTCTCATGAATGTGGCAAGAGGGAGTTATAGAAACACGAATGTGATATCCATTCCCTCACCCGGACTAGGACGCTTAAGGGTGGGTAGTTTGGCCTCACATCTGTGATGCACGTTTCACATAAACACCAACTACAACTCTAATTTGGGATCTGCCAATTAGTTATTTAACCGATTGCCACTTAGTCTTATGTTTTTCCCCGTATTACGCCTCCGTTTGCACTTGCCATGTTTTCAATGCTAATTCTCTATGTAGTGTGATCTTAGGTTTTAACTATTGGCATAGAATGTGACCATGTACCATAAGGTGAACTACTTGTTGAGGTAGATATTGTAGATGCAGTCTAATCCTTCCATGCAATTATGCAAGTTGCTCTAAGATAATCGAGTAGGCCCATGTTGCAGTTGTATGGTTAAGCCCAGTCAAGGTACAACCTCCTCGACCAAGCCCTCTAGTGGCCCCAACCACGTGCCGCCACAGAACATGCCATGAGTTGTGTCGGCGAGGGTGTGGCTTCATGCAATTGCCCAAACTCTTTGCAGCGGTCCTTACATCAAGGATTATAGTGTTATCACCATCACTAAGACTCTCATAGCCTTCCCCCTGATTGTTGTCCTCATCCTCTAGAGGAGCCTCGGCCAAATTTGGCTCATACACCACCTGCTCGTCACGAATTGGATGCCCAAATTGGTCTCCCATAGACAAACCATAGTCCTCCACATGAGAACAAACCTCGGGGGGGGGGGGGTCACTCCCTCTTGTGTTATGTAACCACGTGCGTACAAAGAGTATTTTTATGGGGGCTATTTATCTCCTCATTTGGATTTTAGGGAACCCTTTAAATAGAAAATAACAACTTCACCAAATATTCAACACCCTATAGGTAATTATAAAAGAAAACCTAGACTATTACAAATGATATTGAATTACTTAAAAAACTTGGATTTACTCGTTCCGTATGAAGCCAAACTTAAGACTCCAATATGGCATATGTGTATATCCACGTTGCTATATATTGGTGAAAGAAGAGTGTACACATCATAACCCAATTATTCAATATTCATTCATTTTGCATGTATTATATGTGAATATACTCATTCTAATTTCAAAAAAATCCTCTATTATTTTTGTCATACTAATTTCTTTCTACCTCGAACCTAAAGCGGGGGTTTTCCCCTTATGCTAAATTATATATAATCACATGTTTCGCAATTTAAGTAGGCTATGGTACATCCAAAGTTTCTATAATTTTTCTTGTCAATGAATAAGAAGCACCCTACAATTGTTCTCACGTGGTTTCTACTTTTCGGCCGGTCACCCCCCCCCCCCCCCCCCCCCCCGAGGAACAAACCCCAGTCATACTGACATAACAACAAAAACATGTTAGAGATCGCTCATCTGGACACAATTTGACAAGTTCCAAGCTTGGTTGAGACTTCGGCATATTCCAAATTAACATGGTCACAAGTGGTCATAAGTCGGCGCTAATGCATGTTGGTCCCAAATCCACTTATGATGTCTCACTTATGCCTTGCAATCCTCCTTCTAAAGTCACTTAGAAATGCAATTAGTTTCGCTTGGCACCTTCAAAGTTCAAAGCCAACTCCCATTCCATTGCGGATCGCCTATGTTGGGGGTTGCAAAGCACCATTATAAAGCTCTACAATGACCGTTGAGTTTATTTTATTTTGCTAGTGCTAAATCGTATACAGAGTATTAATCACTCTATTCGTTAATTGGAGACTTTTTCATGATTTGGAAACTAATCAAGGACTTCAAGTATGATATTGTGTTTAGTGCATGTTTTGATTATGATATAGATACTTATTATATTTAGAAATATATATATACTCCTCATGCATGAATATGTAGAAAGTTCATTACCAATGTTCCCCACGTTCACAATATTGCATCCCAAACTATGAGTAAAGTTTATTTTGAGACTTTCCAAAGTCTCCAATTAACGAATATAGTATTATTACCCAACTATCATATAAAGCCTCATTTTCCATTATAGTGGGAATGGTTAGCTATACCAAAGTGCTCATAGTGTCAATCACCGGGCCCTTTCAACCTTGTTGCTAGCAATTTGTTGAAGCAAACCTCCAACTCTTCAAAGATGGCTCTTCACCACCTCGGGTATTCGGCGCATTGTAAACAATTGTTTGGCAACCCTCTTACATAAAAAAGGAGCATGCTTAAGTCATTCATCATCACCTCGTGTTGCACATAACATTATTCAGATCCATAACAATGTTATGTGGGACTGACAATATTTAACATAATATTTTCGAATATTTTTTTTCATTCAAACTGAATATGGGGAATATTTTGTGGAATATTGTTAGTCCCACATAACATTGTTATGGATCTGAATAATGTTTTGACAACTCATCCCAAACCCCATAAACATAGGAGCACCTCAAACCAAAAAGTTAAGGTATTTGGCATACATGTGGTAGTCGTATGAACCAGTAAAATATTTTAAATAATAATAATAATTAGAAAAATCCTCGGTAGGGAAGAAGAAAAATAATAATAAAAAGAAGGGGAATTTTTATTTGATTGTTTTTTTTAAATCACTAGGTGAGCTGCAAGTTTTCTTTCATTATTCCCCATCAATATTGAAATAAATACAATTTTTGAAAGTGAAAATTGTGTTGTCACCCAACACCGTTAGTTAGTTATTATGCAAGGTTTTGATGGTGTGGTGTTGAGGGTAGTCTTGGTTTAAGGTGCTCCTACCTTAGACACATGTGATTGCAGGTAAAGAAGGTAGGTATAGAACACTCTTCTTTATTTGGGTTGATGAGGGGGAAGGCAGGTGGGTGGCCTTAACCCCTAAATCCTTGAGGAACCCAAAATGACTATTTTTTTACGGTTTTTGTTTCGAATGAGGCCTTTCACTTTTTTAGATGGAGGTGAAATATTTCTCAAAATTAATGAACTTCATTTTGCATCCAACGCCCCAAATTTCACTAGAGTTCGACCAAACCTTAGCCTTGTGGAATTTTCAAAGACATTCAGCGCCCCAAACTCCATTGGATTTGGACTTAACCTTATGATACACTACAAAATGCGTCAGATAGCCAAAAAAAAATACTCATATGTACTTGGGAAAGCTATGTAAATTTCCAAGGATTTAGTTTAATTTTTGTTTCAGATTTCTACCGTTGGGATCAGTGTTTGGATAGATGCATCCACTACAGATATGAAATAAAAATCATGAATTAAATAGGCCTTTACTACTTACGAAATTCACTTTCACTTCCAATGAGAAAGTCGTGGAACTTTTTTACATCCATAGCATGTAACTCAACCATTGCATCGAATAAACAAAGACAAGAGGCACATTAACACAACCACGATCCGAAGAACAAAACTCAAGGGAGCCCGTGAGCGCTCCAAGAGCCTCATGTTTGTAAAACTCTATAATCCAAACGCAAACCCTAACAAGAATGGACAATGTCGTCATTGAGGACTATTACCATATGACAACAATGGATGAAAACGTGGATCGAATCAAACTGACGTCTATTGTCATATTTTTCTCTAAACCTTAGGACCCCCTTTTCTACATCTACCTTTACCTCTAAAGTCGTCATAGACTTTCTGAATGTACACAGTAGTAGAGAAAAACAGTCCCTCGCCCTTATCTATACCATATGTACACTAATGCCTCACACAATACCCCTTCTTACACTCACATTAGTTCGTACGTTGTATAAAGAGTCCACCCCCCCTGGATTTTCCAGCTCACCTGTAACTACCAGTCGGTTCTTCCTGTTCATTGGATCACAACACGTGATCGGTTGGACTTGGAAACACTAGGGTTTTGACCGACTATGCCCAAAACTCTCACCGGTTGGACTTGGAAACCACTAGGGTTTTGGCCAACTATGCCCAAAACTCTCACCGGTTGGACTTGGAAACCACTAGGATTTTGGCCAACTATGCCCAAAACTCTCACCGGTTGGACTTGGAAACCACTAGGGTTTTGACCAATTATGCCCCCAAAATTCATCCCCGGACCGGTCACCGGCATAAGGAAGCGTGCCGGTCTTATCCTTGTTGGCATTGACGTCGAAAGTCGCGAAGAAGTACATGGATCGTGTACCCCCTAGTACAGCAGGTTTTTCCCAATTTAGACCTAAAAAAAGGCATTCCGTAGACGTTTGTTGGAGTCTTGTTCCGGCCCCAATTTCATCCATCCATCCATCTCGCGAGGATGCACTCCAATGAAGAAGAAGAAGAAGAAGAAGCCGATCTCCCAAACCCCGGTGTCGCGCTTGAGAAGAAATCGTTTTTTTATACTTAGGGTCACTTGCAACGTAAGTTGGAACTTGGACCCGAGTTATAGTTGTTATTATTATTCTAACATTCGTGGGGACCTTTATGGTTCCCCCATCCTCGCATGTGCCTGTGTCACTAAGTTATGCAGCTTTTCATTCTCGGGGTTCGGTCGAGCAAGTCTCATCCCCAAGCATTCACACTTCGAATCGAATCCGTGGTAGGTGTTGGGTTTCTAATGCTTTTGGTAGTTGCACAACACGTCCACTCTAGCACTTGTAATGCTAATTTGTGTGCTAATTTCCTCACTCACACATTTCATCTACAACAAATTCAAGTTTTCACAAACTCGAACAAAAACAAAAGAGAACTTAATTATCGTACATTGTTTATGGTATTTAGTGTCAGATTCGTAATAGTGTCATTTATCATGTTTTTAGGTGTATGCTAAGCTATACTAATGATCACTAACTTTGTTGTCAGTGTCACTTCATAACACTTGGCGTTCAAGTGCTCGTACTAATTAATACCTTGGCATGAGTATGTTGAGTTTCAATCCCCCCCAAAATAGATAGATAGATAGATAGATAGATAGATAGATAGATAGATAGAGTCCCCTAAAGTTGTGAAGTTCCACACATGTTGCTGTCATTTTCTAACATGATGGAAAAAGTTGTGAGGTTTCAAACATGTCACCTTCACATTCAACGTGATGAAAAAAGTAAGTTCAAAGGGCACGGATTTGGGTTCCTTGAAAAGAGCACTAAAAGAGCATAAAGTTTTCAAGTTTTCAATCATCAGGAAATAGGTCAACCTATGTTGTGAATATGGGTTGAGAGAATCTTGCCTTTGAAAATTTACAGCAATTTTAAGACTTGGAAATAAATTATGATTGTATTTTGTAATTTGTTGTGATCTCAAATTCCAGACATGTTAAAAACCACCACAATATCACACTTGAACTACACCTATGCGAAATAGCTTAAGGTAGCGGAAATAGGTTGTCGACTCTACGCCTATGTTACACAGTGGTCTACAAGTTGACTAAAAGTGTCAACAAATGACACTTGGCATTAGCATGCTCAAGAATGTCTTCCCCTTGCCTACTAAAATGTAAACACGTGACACTTGCCATTAGTATGCTCAAACATATCTTCTCCTTACATACTAAAATGAAAAACTCTCATCTCAAGTGTCCCAATGTGCTACGCTAAATGTCATAATATAAAAAAAATCTTAACTTATAAAAGTCACTTATGACAAAAAAAAAAAAAATCATTTCGGCAATTAGCAGGCGTGACATTTTTTAAGATCTCTAGGCATCTAGTTTAGGCCCTTTCGCAAAACACCGTACGTGATACTAAATACCATAAGTGGTGAGTGGGCATTCCTTAGTTCTTGGAACTACGCTATTTACCATGACAAAAACATCTTGTTAAGTTGTATTGAGATGTGAGAATTTGTGCACCTCGATTCTATTTCATGGAATGCCAAATGTTCCTTGAGCATGAAACCACCCACAAATCATATTTATTATCATAGGACGATGTGGAGCAATCCACATACAATCGATCAAAACGTTAGAAGATCTCAAAATTTCTTATTCACTATAACTAACTACAACATTTGTGGTATTTAGTGTCACATACTATTTGCAAAGGGCCTAAACTTAGATATCTAGAGGTCTGAAAGTGTCATGTCCGCTAATCGTCAACATGACATTTCTTATCAATATAGGTAACATTATGAACCTACAAAACTATCTACATTACGACATTTAGCATAACACGTTGAGGTGCTTCCGATGATAGTTTTTGGTGTTTTTATATGTCAAAAGGTAATGTGACCATATCAACGACAACTTCCACATATGAACAAGGCATGGAGGAGCCAAAAAAGAAGGTATGGTTGAACATGCACATGACAAGTGTCATATGGTTACACTTATGGGTCAACCTTGTTGACCGTTAGTGTAACCTAGGATAGGCCCCATAATAGGGTAAGTGACATTCTTTGTCAGGGTACACTAAACGGTGTAGTGTAGAATGGTCAATGTGCCTATTAAGTGGAAGCGATTGAAGATATATATATATAATATTGCCTGATTCCCGAAAAAATCAAATTAGATTAAATTATTCTAGAGTTTCAAGTTGATTATAATGTTTCACAACATTCATAACATTATTGAGCAACCTTGTTATGCACCATGTTTTGAGAGTTGAAAATGAAGGAGGGATCTCTACTTAGTAAGCGTGTAGATCTTGCCCCTACATCCACAACTACCAGTGTCAAAGGCCTTACCCGAGCTACAGTACTCAACATGAGTAGCTTGAAAAATTTGGGCATTGCGAAGTTGATTTATGAAGCCATGAACCATTAAAGCGTCGCCGAGTAATGGTTAGTGCCCGTGTTAATACTCTTAAAGGCGGTTGAAGTTTCTGGTTTGCAAACTAGTTGGAGCAATGCATATGTGTACTCAAAGTTATTATCATGGCGCCAACAATTGACATTAAACCCACTGGATTCCAATAGATAATTACATTATGTACAAGTAGAATACAAGTCCACCCAACATAAGCCCAACTCATGTAATGTTGTGGATACTAGGCCATATCATGCAAGTTTTTGTAAATTGATTTATCCCAAACATAAGATTCTTAAGACTTAATTCCGTTGAACCTTCAACAAGCATGCCATATTAGCATAAAATCACGGCACCATCTAAATCCTAAAATTTAACACGAGATCGCAAGTTGCTCCTCTCAAAAGACTTCCTAGTATCAAGGATTCATCCAAGGCTCGGGAGAATGTCATGCCTACTTACTACAATCATGGTACTTTACACGATGATCAGATTAGACATTTAATAGTGGTTTTCCCAAGTGTTGAACATTTTGAAAATTTCAAGAACATTTTTTTGGAATTTGAGGAAATCAATGTCACCACATTGTAACAAGTTTGCGTGAGAGAATTTTGTGAATGTACAAAACATGCATTTAATATTTAGAGTACACACATCAAACAACACACGACATCTAAATGCAACATATAAAATACACACTGCTAACCACCAACTTACCTTCAAACAATTCACACACTATTAAAACAATGCATGCACAAGTTCATCATCATGTCCAAAGATCGCAACATCTTCAAATGATGTTTAAACCATTGATTCAACACACATACACAAAATCAATCCCACGTGTTCAAACTCTTGAACATTTTGGACGAGGTGCCCAACGAAAACTCGTACGGTAACCCTAATAAGGCCAAAAAAAAGACTCAGTAAGACCTGCTCGTACAGTAGGAGAGGAGGGAATGTGGTCACTAACAAAATTAGAAAAAGGTAGTAGTTATCTGTAGCTTAAGAATGTTCAATGATCCGGAATCCGGATTGCCAAAGTTGGGATCTGCGGTGAATTATAACCTTTTTTCTATCCAAGTAGTCTCCGACAGGCCCTTGACTGTGGTCAACTTTGTATGTAGATTTTTCACATCGGAGGCCCACAAACAGAAAGAAAAAGCAAAGAAAAGCAAGGACTAGGTTTGACAAATCACCCGGCCAGAACGGTAGCATTCCGGCCCTCGATTGTTGCCGTCATGCATCACCTACATATCATGATGCTCGCGGTACCGGAGTGTCAGATTTGAAGCCGCCAGGAAGCAAGCACTCTGAGTCGATTTACAAATTCGATTGTGGGTCGCTCCTGCTGCAAACATCATCGCACTGCAGGTACTCAGGGTTTGCCCCAGAAAGGATCCTTCGTGTGAGATATCTTTCTCAAATCTGTCAGACAGAGGCATTGGACATAGCCCAACATCCATAACCCCCCGTGGGAAACGTGCTGCCGGTGGGAAACCAAGGCAAAGATTCGGTAGAACATCGATCAAATGGCAAAGATGATGCGTGCTGTCCGGTACTCCAAATACCACGGTGGACCAGCGGCACTTGAGGTAACTAACCTGGCTAGAGCATGACCATCATCGCCACTGCATGAAATCATTGGGTGAAATTCCATCATGGACCGGTGCATATGCATAGAATGGACAAGATTGCAGTGATAGGTTAATTCATCAGAGCCTGTCAGACATGAATTTCAAACATTGTGGATGAGGTCCTCTCCTTGGCAGGAAGCATGCATTGTACTTATAAGAATGTTTCGGGGGTGAAGAATAAGTTCAAGTTAGTTAGCCTGACATGTTGTTTCAGAATGTAGCTCCGAGGTTTGGCAGCAGCCTGACAAGTTGATGGTGCCGACACCGTCTGGTTTGGTAGGGGTTGTTGCTTGGGAATGACGGTGACCTGCTGCACCACTTTTTGATTGTTACTAGATCGTTCCTTCTCAATTTCGTACTGCTACGGATTTTGCATTCGGTGATGCATGTCCTATCGATGTCGCGATCGAGAGCAGCACTATTCGTTCTATGGATGATTTTTGCACATGCAGTGCTCATGCGTGGGCCTTTTGCACGGCACCTGGGCTCCAATTCCGTTCAAATTTTCAGAATAATGTCCCCCTGAATCTCTGAAACTAGTGGTAAAATGGAGAGATCTCGGATGGGGACAAGCGTACCTCTAGAGCCGCTGGAGAATGTGTCCATGTTTACTGAACATAGATTTGTTGCATGCAGTATGTGGAGGCACCGGTACCAACACCAAAGAAGGGAGAGGTGTTGGTGAAAGTGGAGGCGTCCAGCGTCAATATTGTCGATTGGAGAATACAGGATGGGCTATTGAAGTATATTCTACCTCGCAAGTTTCCTCACATCCCAGGTATCTCACTCTACTCACCGACTCAGATTAATCAACTGTTCAAGTTGCAGCACATCCAACTTGTCCGTAAACAATCGCGAACAGCAAATTTTAAACTGAACACACAAAGAAAATTGCGGTTATTGCAACCTTTCCTTACAGCAGGACACTCATTTCCTTTTTCGTTTCTTCCAAATCTAACCTCGGAACCGACGTTGTATTCAGGAACGGACATTAGTGGAGAAGTTGTGAGCGTCGGACAGGGAGTTGTAGAGTTCGTACCGGGTGACAAGATTTTCAGCTGGATAGATCTTCTGGTATAATACGTCAAATTGCAAGTAGATCGTGGATTTCCGTCACCTTCTTGTATTAAGCTTCCTCCAAAGGGCCTTATAAGTTAGATGTACGTATCCTAGATAGATCAATTACATGTGGCGCAAGTCGGAGATTCCTTTCAATCCAGAAAGGCTACCTCTATTAACGAAATGTCTTGAATCTTTGGCCCGTGCAGAAGGGTGGCGGTTTCGCAGAATACGCCATAGCCCCAGTGGGGTCTGCCGTGAAACGACCACCGGGTGTTTCCGCCGTGGAAGCTGCGTCGTTGCCGGTCTCTGCTATGACAGCGATTCAGAGCGCAAGGGACTTGGTTGGCCTCAAGTTTGATGGAACTGGAAAGAAGCCGAATGTGTTGATCACCGCTGCCTCCGGGGGAGTTGGTATGATCTGGGTCCAGGTGAGAGGTCATCTTGTTTCTTAAATTCTTGACACCACATATGTCTGTTGGTTCTAGTCGTATATGAGCTTCAGAGAGAGAGAACCGGATTTCACAAGAAAACTGCCGGATTCTACTTCCGAAATTTTGCAAAACCTGAAGAAATCATTGCGATCCAGGGTTATGTGGTTCAATGAACTCAAGATGGAGATGAATATTCTCTCTGCGTGAATTTCGAGAGTATGGTTAAAGATTACCCGCCGTGCCGTGGGAGTAAACCATGGCGGGTCCAGGTATGGTGCTTCGATCAGTGGCCTGGAATCCCCGTACCACAGAAAGAGGACATTAGGTTTGCAGACAGTTAAAGGAACATGGCACTTTATGTGCTGCTTTGTTCGCTTTTAAGAACCAACACAAGAGTCCTATAAGATTCGATTATAGTACATCAATCGGCAAATCCAATGTGATTAAGAAAAGCAGCAGAAACCCAAACAAAAAAGAAAATACTTAGCAACGGAGGCCAGAATCAAAAACAATATTAAATATCTGTGTCTCGCTCAAGCGGATCTCTGTTTTGATGTACAAGCTTGCGAAAAATCTTGGAGGTTCACTTTATGTTCTGATTTGTTTACTTTCAAGAAGCATAACTACTGTCCTAAAAGATTCGATTACGTTACTTCCATCGGCAATTGCAATGTGAGGAAACGAAGCAGGGCCATCCCGAACATTATCAGAACAGATAGATTTTTAGCAGCCGAGACCAGAATCGAGATCGTCTTCAACTAGCTGCACCACTTCGCTCAAGCGGATCTCTGTTGGTGGCTTGCAGCTTCCGAAGCTTGGAGGTTGCTTCGTGACAGAAAACTAGAGTTGCAGACAATGAAAGAAAATGGTCACAGTACGTCCTGGTTTGTTCACTTTCAAGAAGCGCCAGTGTCCTAGAGTTTCGATTACCGCCCTTCCGTCGACAATTGCAATGTGAGGAAAAGAAGCGAGGCCATCAGAAACATAATAAGAACAAATAGATACTTAGCAACCGAGACCAGAATCGTCTTGAATTAGCTGCACCACTTTGCTCAACCCGATCTCTGTTTGTGACTTGCAGCTTGCAAAGCTTGGAGGTTGCTTCGTGACAGCCACCTGCGGAGCTCGCAACATGGAGCTCGTCCGGAGCTTAGGAGCCGACGAAGTCTTGGACTACAAGACGACGGAGGGGGCGAACTACGTGAGCCCGTCGGGCAAGAAGTACGACGTGGTGATCCAGTTGGCGCCTTACAAGCCGCTGGAGGCCTTCAAACCTCAGATCGTGAAACACGGAGTGGTCATCGACATGACACCGACGTTGAAAACGGTCCTCCGAAACTTGTACAACAAGGTCACGTTCTCTAGCCAAAAGTTCATCCCGTTTCTACTTAACGCAAGCGGCGCAGCTCCCGACTTGCAGATTGCGGCAGACCTAGTGGCGGAGGGCAAGCTGCGAGTACTGATCGACTCTACTTTCCCGTTGGAAAAGGCGGGCGATGCTTGGACCCGGAGCATGGAAGGTCATGCGACAGGAAAGGTGGTTTTAGACTTGTGTTGATAACATCACAATTTCGGATTACACAGTTTCTAGCGCAAGAGAAACCTCACGCTCGGTGTGCTAGTATCCGCGCCCATCAACAGAACAATAACATACTCATCAAGAAACGTCCATGTAAAGTAGGTGGTATCGAACTATTGAAACTAGGTAGGAAGCAAAATAATGCGATGATATTTTATAGTGATTCTACTTATCCTGAATCCACTCAAGGAGACCATGAGGGTGTCAGTCTGTCCGATTCCGATCAATGTACACAAATTTTTTGTCATTCCCTATCCCGGGGATCAATCGCATCGCATCATACAAATTGCCTTTTTCCAAAACTTGTGCAACAAGGTCATATTCTCCAGTCAAAACCTCCTCCTCATTGTGCGTACCACAAGCGGGCGCAGCTCACAACTTGCAGATTACTCATAGGCTCTACCTTCCCATCATAGCTGGCGATGCTTCAACCCGGAGCATGAAAGGCCGCACAATTTTGGATTACATATTTTCTAGCGCGCTATTTCAAATTACACACTCTGCTCAATGTGCCGTACAATGGCCATTCACACAAAAGATAGCATTCTACGCGTCAAGATATTCCTTTACAAAGTACATCGTATCAAATTGTTGAAGGTAGTCAGACTGACTGCAGTGCGATGATAAGTTATACTGATTCTACTCTTCCTGAAGCCATTCAAGGATATCAGGAGGGTGTCAATCTGTCTGTCCGTTTGAGATGAATGTGCTTTGCCATTCCAATCTACGAGGAATATAAGGTATGCGAGTTCTTACGTTTTAATTCTAGTGCGGTCAAGAAAGCCCAAGTGAATTGACATGAAAACTTGCTCCAATCGTTGTGTACAAACCAAACTACAAAACTGTTCAGGACATCGCTTTCAAAGAACTGCAGCTGCTTCGTGATGATGAGCTTGATGAGACTTTAGCAACCGAACCTGAAACTCTGCACGCTTCAAGAGAAACCTTAGAATCTAAACAAAACTGATAATAATCTGTCACTTCATCGGAGATTGTACCATGACTTACTAGGTGAACGACTTGCACGTTGTACTTACACATGGAGGTTGTGGCTTCATTATACTCTCAGTGTGCACCAGTGGCTTCCAACTTTATGGCCAAAAAATGGCTAGTCTGTTGTGTCAGCCTGGATTAGCGTAGAAATAGAAACTGACATAAGGATTCTCCTGCCCACATACGAGAACAGCAATCTGTAGAAATCACCGACAGGCAGTGCAGTGATTTCAAGGACTGGTAGGTTGACGACGGTGGGAAATCCCAAAACAAGGTCGACAACAGAAGGTACAAGACATTTGATTACAGAATAGACAGGTCATGCATTGGTATCTAAAAGTAGGTGATCACAGAAACTACTAAGTGGTATTATAGGGCTACAGAGTTCTACTTCAAAAGCAATGATGTCCATACAATGTATCTAGGGTACATGTACAACCTACAGTGAGGAAAAAAAATCAAGTTTTTTGCTCCAAGAACCCTGGGTGACCGGTATGATCTTTTGCTCCTCACTACAAACTTTGCAAGGTCCGAGGTGAATGAACCAGAGCTGAATGAATTTACCATTCCACCAAAGCCAGCCTAAATTCCTTGGTCAAGACATGACAGAACTGTGGAACTTTCGTTGCAACTTCAATATAAGGTCAGCGTATCAGGGCTTTCTTCATGAAACAGCCACCTCCTACTGGGGACTACTATCCTTCTTGGCCTCTGGAGATTCCGGAACACCATGATCGACGGGAAGAGGGTCAAGTTGTACCACAATGAATTCATCACCTGCCTTGGAAGGGTGGTCGTGATCTTCAGCTACTTCGACATCTATCCCAAGTCAAAATGATAGCTCTAGACTAGCTCTCCACTGCATATCGAATCTGACCATGTACAAAGTGCCTTGGATGTTGGAAAGCACTGGAATGTAACTTGGGATGAGAGAGCTCCACCCAGTCAACCAAGTCCACATGTCAGAAAGACAGCAAGCTAGGCTCACACAAAGTGTGGCTACAACAGCAGAGACATAGCAGTTGGAAGCACTAGCGTCATGCCGGTAGACCATTTGGGCAGGGGAATCTTGCTCCTGTTATCAATCTTGTGATCCTGTGATAATGCACAGCGCGCACTCTTTCCTATGTTACTAGAGGAGCACAGTCTCCAATGAAATGAGGGGAGATTACTGCTACACTGCAAGAGACCCCATAATCACTACCCTTGCATGCCTTGCACGCCTACAGACTTCCCAAGTTTGTACAGTCTGCTCGGTCTGCACCTGTGATGCCAAGATCAGGTGGCGTAGGTGTGTCTGCATCTCATCAAGGATCCCTCACACTTCTGCAGGTCAAAATTGCAACACACCATAAGATTCTGTACAATGTCCTCCAAAACATGGATGACCCACTACAACATCATCTTATCTGTCATGGCCATCTGTAGCTGCCTGTGCAACAGTCAATCAAAGACTGCTCTTCCACATGCTAAAAAGTTGAATGAACAAATCCAAGAAAGTGCTCGTGATAAAGCCAGAACATACTCAGCACTATCTCATAATGTGTCACCTCCAGCCGCATAAAATATCATCAATCAAGCTACAGCAAGGGCCACTTCATTCAACAAGAGATGCTCAATAACGTGAAGTTGACAATATACTGGAGCAAGACTACAAAATCATTCATTTCAAATGGCCAAAAGAACGTAAAAATTTGCAGGCATGTGACATTACAAGGTAACATTTCTGGCACCAATCACTTTGTACTGGCTGCTGACGCAACCATCAAGCTTACAACCAGAGAAAATCACTATGAGAGAATACCATCCCAACTTCCACTGACCCAATTCAACAAAACCTACAGCTTTTCATCTATGTGTCAAAGGATATCAAGTCCTAAATGAAAGTCAACTAGATGCACAGCCAAGGCAAAAATAAAATTGACTCCTTAACTACTAGCCTCTGCCCTGCAGCCAAAGTAGAAGAGTCAGTATCCACTACAAAAGAGTGACTCACCTTCCAGAAAGCCGCTGTGAAGAACTATTTACAGGTTCTTTTGACAAACTGAGCCGCCTGGTTCTGCGATCTTGATCCTTGTCGACTCTCATTGCAGCCACCTCCTTTTCCATAACTGTCACTTCTCTGCGCATTTTCTTTGCCTCAACCTCCATCGCTTTGCTCAATGTATCCACTTTCTTTGAAAGCATCTGCAAAAGAGAACTGGAATAAGATATAGGAGCACACTTTATTGTATTTGCCAAATTTCTAAAACCAAGTGACCACATTAACTGTAACTGTATTAAATGAGGACAAAACCATCACATATCCTGTGAGAACCACAAAGATGGACATGACATAACAAACCTCAATGGCATCATCTTTGTCTTTCAGACTTTGATCCTTTTCATGCATAGCTTTCCTCAAAGTAATGACTTCCTTCTGCAACATATCATACAGCACCCCTGAAACAGTGTCAATTTCACTATCTGCAGCTGGAGCAGTACTTTCCGCTTTCTCCTTGGCAACTTCGGATGCCTTCTCAGATTCAGGGCTTGCAGGGGCCGATATTTGTGAGCTTGCAGGTCCTGATTTTTTGGGGCTTGCAGGTACTGAATATTGGGAGCTTGCAGATCCTGATATTTTGGGGCTTGCAGGTCTTGAACTTCTGGGGCTAGGAGGTCCTGAACTTTTGGGGCTAGGAGGCCCTGAACTTTTGGCTACTTCAGTGGAGCTCTTCCTGCCTGTTCGAAGCTCTTCAAACCCATTTGTAAATGGCTTAGCCTTGGGTGACGCTCCCCCATCCGTTGATCGGCCACCATCAAAAGATGATGTCATCCTTCCATTCTTTAGGAGCGTAGAGCTGGACATGGAAGACCTCAGCTGAGCAACAGCAGATCGTCGAGTTCTAGAGCCATTGGCCAGTAAACGAGAACCTTCTTCACTTCCACTTGTTGTTCGCCGTGCTGATCCATTCGTAGTGACACTGGAACTCCGTTTTGCCTCCACCACTGGACGACGCCCTGTTCCATTGCCAGACTGTAGTCCTTCCTCAAGGACCTTCAATCTAAGTTGAAGTTTTTCCTGCACAAGATTGAAAAATTAGGTTGCCACTTCTATTACAGCATTCCATATACATCCAGCAAATAGAGGTAAGACAACATACCTTTAATTGTGATTCATTCTTGGCAGTCTTCTCAGCAGAAACCAGCTTGTCTCGAAGTTGCTGCATCTCACCCTGCATTGACAAATCAATAGAAAGGTACACAAAATTAGCACACAACTTGAAAAAAGATTCAAAAGATTTTACAATTCGATAAAAACTGCAAGAACTACAGGATGACAATGTACATCCCCTATTAAAAATATAGAAATTAGCTGGATTGAACAAGATTGCTCACTCCAAACTATGGCACACAACCAAGAAGTCAAAGCATACTTCATTACCTGCATAAAACGCCTTTCCTCAAGCCATTGCTTCACAGGCATGACCTTATCATTCGCGTCCTTCCAGTCATTGGCCACCACGGAAGCAACTCTATTTGCACTAATCTTAGCCCTTGCAAGTTCCCGCTCCAAAGTCCGCTTCCCTTCCTACAATTCACTACATCTATCAGCTTGCCCGCAATAAAAATTGACACAGATGCACAAATGGACCATTAACTTCCTCACCACCGCTGAAACACTATATGCAATGCATAGTCTACTCAATACAGCTGGAGTAGCAGTATGCCTTAAACTTCATCTCAAGACTAAATGTGAATAGAAGCATCTCAATATCCTGAGCAACAGTGTTGGATATCGTGGATCATACACAGGTGCAACAAAGCAAATTCTGGTTGAATAGGTTTGAAGGTTGCAATACATCTGGGTAGGTCTGCAAGTACATCTCTTCAACTGACAATCGGTCGAAGATAACCACAAACAAACTGCAATATTAATAGCAATCATCCCTCACCATTAAATCATGAACTTGGCGTTGATAATCTCGAGCAGCATTTACAGCAGCACCCCCAGCTAAAACAGCTTCTTCCAGATCCCGAACTGTTGAGCTCAGCTTTTCAACTTCACACACCTTATTTCTGTGCATTTTATCAAGTATTTTATTCTCTTCCTGCAAGAACACCCTTCACTTTAGCACCAGGTCCATCTTCTAGCCTTGAAAGCACAATAGCAGCTCCTTGAAATACACTACTGCCAGACTAGGCAAGTAAGTTCACTCTGAAAGGAACCAATGAGCTGGAAGTACCTGGCAAATCTCGATCCTTTTTAGTAGCTCTTGGTTTCGATTTTGTAAATCATCCACCAATGAAGCTTTAGCCTCAGCAGCTTCAATTGTCCTTTCTGCTTCCAGAAGCGCAGCCTCCTTTGTCTTTGTCAACCTGTCGAGTGCCCTATTGTTCTCTTGCAACTTTGCAATCTGCCATGTTGTGGACCAAAAACCTATATAAGTATATTTAAAGCTTCAGATTCATCCAGTAGCACTCGACCCTTGGGCTGTCAATCCTCTCAACAGCGATGCGTTTATGATCAAAACAGTAGAGGCAAGAGTAGAATAGACTTGACGCTCCACAACTATTGTTTTTCCCACTGAAAGCTCGCACAGAATTGCACTCAAATACAGCTCAAGCAACTTCTCAAATGAGAGTTGGTTTGGGACATCATGACAGGACATGTACCTCCTGTCTCGCAAGCTTCAGCTCAGCCTCCAGCGGAGCGAGGATAGCTTCAAGTGGTGGCAGGTCATTATCTTTCTGAGCAGCATGCACCCTGCGTAATGTTGCCTCTGCTGCAAATTGTGCAGCCAATGCTGCTTTCCTCTCATCATTCATTCTCTTCAGTTCAAGATTCTGCTCAATGTCCATAGTTTTTAGGTCAGCAATATAGAAATTCATCATGTTTGCAATACAGTATATCATCACTTGATTTTGCCAAGGGAAAACTAAATAGAATCCATTGAGTGTCACGAATTGAAGCAAAAGAGCATCCTACCTTCTTATCAAGAAGCACAGATGTGGTTTTCAGTTTCTCATCAACTTTCTCCAGCTCCTCAGATAGCTGCACAATTGAGTTCATCAATGGCAGCTCTTAGTGACTACACATAGACAATATATATAGTAGTGCCTAGCATTGAATTTAAATGTTGTACTAATCAGCAGAAGATGCTTTGCAATGCGAGCCTCCTTCAAGGAAATAGGTAAATAGTACTCGCGGCTGTACCTCTTCAACTGCCTTCTCCTTCAACCGGTCTGACAACCTAAGGGCCTTGATTTCTGCTTGAGACTCTCCCAATTTACGGTCCTTATCTAGAGACAGATGACAAAACAACAATAGATTAGCACTACTCTTCCTCGGGGGACCTAATATGCATCCTCCAAGATGACACAAACTGTCAATCTGTTCTAAAAACTTCGCCAACAAGGAACCTTAAGAAGTTGCCCGCCCTTTAGGGTCACATTATGATTTTTTTTTAAATCATCTAGTTCCGGGCTTAAGTAAAACGTCTTAACCGCCAACGTACAAAGTTGCACCCCTGTTGCTTGAAAACCAAAGCTTCCTTCAGTAGATCTAGCCTCAAGCTCATTAGAGAAGCATCAAGACTCTGGAACGCATATGCTTTTTAGAGGAATACAGAAGATGTTCAAGATCGATATAGGTCATAGAGCTGTAGAGAACACCATAGGTCTTGATGATTATCTTGTCCGGGACTCATCAGACTCCGAATGGATTGAGTGATTTGCAGAAGGAATAAGTACACAGATAGCTTTTTCTTGTAATGAGCTTCTTGAAAATAGGTATGTCCGATGGCAGGGAGACTAGAATGGACTGGCATGGGAGCCATAAGTAAGTCCAGTTGCATAATCACTTGTCTGACTGAGCGCCTTGTGCAAATTAAACAACTTACCCCTAACTTCGTTCTCGAGGCGTGTAAGCTCCAACCGTACTGGATCAGAGCCATGCAGGAGGTTCAAGAGCTCCTCCGTTTCATAACTCGGTCGCACGCTCTTACGCCTAGGTTTAGTTTCCGATTTCGGTATGCTTGGAGAATGAGAATGATGATGATACATGCTTCCATAATCGGCGGGCGGCCTCCTACTACTCCCATTAATAACTCCTCCATCGAGCGAGTTCTCATCCTCCTCTACACTACTCAACGAATCTGCCATTGAGCCCGAGGCTGACTTGCCACCGCTGGAGGTCATCATCATGACGACTCCTCCCCTGTTCCCTCAGTCAGACGGCCCTCCTCCTCCTCTCGTACTCCATCCCCCGCTACCTGTCCCAAATTGCACCCGAGATCCGATACTCAGAGCGCCTATTGCGCGCAGCCGCGGCCGACATGGCTGCGCTTGTAACAGCAGCAACAACAATCGCAATCGCACCGCATCATCCCTTCCCATCCTGTTTCCTCTTGACTTCTGGCATTTCCTTCACCTCTCTCACTCCCTCTCCCTCTCCCCGTCTCTCTCCCCGTCTCTCTCCCCTTCCCCACATCCACGTCACCACAGCTCACTCCTTCCTCCCTCCCTCCCCTGCTCTAAAACCTAGTTCCTCAACGTTCTCTCTCTCTCTCTCCCCCCCTCTCTCAGACCTTCCTTGCATTGACAAAGCTAGTCGTTTGCTCCCTGCAATCCCTTGCACTTCCTCTCATCCACATCCTGCCCCGTCTCCCTCCATTGCTCTGGCTCAAGCTCCAGCTCCAGATTCCGTACAAGCCAGTTTGCGATACCTGTTTGCGAGAGGCTCCTCCTGCATGCGCTTGATGTGCACGTTCCTTAAGTTGTCGCGTAGGCATGCTGCTGCGTCGAGGTTGCCGCCCGGGCCAGTGCGAGTCCAGTAGCAGCTTGTGGGAGTGTGGCGAAATGCTTCAATGCATGGGGAGGAGTCTCCGAGTGCAAGAGGAGACAACGAACAGAGAACTCCCACACCCAAGCCCAGGCTAGGCTGCGAGACGGGACGGGACGGGCGTGGGACGGGCCGGGTTCGGAATGGGACGGGTGAACTTGGGTACAAGGTAGAGGGGCTTGTTGTGTGGCTGCTGCTCCACCTGTCTCTTCATTAGAGCATCTCCAACCATCACTGTAACGGTATCCCACGGTATATTTTATATACCGTAATGTTAAGTTCTTGCTTCCGTTTTAGATGGCTAATTAGTATGGAGATATTTCCACGTGGCAGTCTTACATTGCTCGAGACTCACTTAAGTCCCATGTGGACATTACAGCTTGGCATCCAAAATGACGTCACGGTAATTGAATAATGCCCGACATATACACATACAACATTGGTTTTCAACCTCGACGTTTTCACTTTTGCTTTCAATATATTCGATTTCCTCGTTTTTATGTACAAAAGCCATACAAATGATGTGTGTGCACAAATAGAAGCCAATTTGATCCATCATAATTTGAAATTTATTCACAATTAACGGTCTAAGGGGCTCTTTGTACAACCTATATACATCGTTCTTACAAACTCGTCCTCACTGAGTCTTAAGATCACATGTCTAATATTTACATGTATGGATTAGTACACAATCTCACGACAAAGAGTGAATAAAATAACATAATCATGTGTGAAATTGATGATAGGTCTAATGTATATACATGCGAACCTACAGCACTCATGTCGTGAATGAACCCAAATCTTCAACTACATTATGGCATTCATCCACTTTGTGTATATATAGACACACACACTCTCCATAACGACTTGATTTTTAGATTAGTCATTTTCACACAATCGGTTTGAAATGAGAACATGGAATTCAAATGCATGCATGTGCTTGTGCATGTTGACACCCAAACATGACCACTCGTGAGCTTAGGGGTTGAAGAAATAGTCAACACCTTTTTCATCTCACTCTCGCCACACTCGATATTGTGTTTAATGTCATGTGGTATTTCACATCACCATAATAACTTCTCCAATGCCACTTCTTTTGAATAAGTTTCCAAGTATCATCATCCAAGCTTACTTCTAGTTCATCCAAACGCCAATTCTATTGAAACGAAGTTCGGCATATTTTGCATCCTAGTAACATTTATGTGCTGAGATATTGTCATGGATGATCGAAATTTGGATGCAAATAATCACGTAGTAAGTGATGGTAGTTGCAACATTGTAATGTATAATGCCCAAAAGAATTTACAAGGAATGACAAATAATACTAGGTTTACAATTAGTGTCGGGCAATTTACAGGTAGTATCAAGCAAGAACAATAGAGTTGGTGATGCTAAATCAAACATTTTAGTGTACTTGGGTTGAAGTCCTATGTAGAAACATTTCCATTTCATAAAACTAGGAGAGATTCTCTATGAGATGTAATAATATGTCTCGGCCTGCGGAAATCCTTCTCTATGATGCGATGCCTCTTCAATCAACCCTTGTGCAAGACACTTAAACGATTCAGTCGCATATGGTTCTTCTTCATGAGTGGTCTTCCGTGGATTATATGGCGCCAACGGAACGATCTTGCGTTTAATGATCAACCAAAAATGGCCCGTTGAGAAAACACGTCAAGTCGTTTGGGACGCCCTGCATGATTATGGTAGGATTGAGTGAAAATGGTCTCTATCGGATTTGGAAAAGGCCTTGGACGTGGCCTACCAAGATGTTCTTAATGAATTTAATTCGACGTGGGGGGTCACGAGTCTTATTGTGACCCAGAGTAATTTAGTGGTCGCGTGGAAGGTTTAGACGCCATACAAGTATTATTTCTTGATGTCCCCTCGGTTTGCTCTGGTCCTCCTAAGGTGGTTGTATTTTGGTTCCTTCTTGCAATTAATTTTTCAATTTGTGCCCCCCCCCCCCAAAAAAAGTAATAATATGTGCAATGTTAAAGGGGTGCTTGGGTCAAGGTTCCTTTGCCTTTGGGCTTCTCTTTTGAAAGTAAGGCCGGTGAGCGTCTAAAGGTGGGATAATTGCAAAGGATCGGAAGGCAAGGGGAAATATATAGTGTAAAGTGAAATCGGTTGTGGAGGAAAGAGTATGAAAATGGGATGTTGCCCGGCCCATCACTTTCTTTATCGTAGACTTGTTCTTGTAAGGAGTTAGTATTATAATCCCAACAACTCCACTTTAGAGCTTCATTTCCACTAGTGACCGTGTCGATAGTACCACCAGTTTTTTTAATTCCTCGCATTGGTTGGTTGAAGAAATGAGTAGCGGTCCCACTCCGTTTTACACAAGGTCAACAAAAATAAGAATGGCCATGTTCAAAATATGGATGAGAAAACGACATGAAAGTGACATGGAATTTAACATATCCACTAAATGAACAGTGTTTGGTAATCACTTGAATTTTGTGTTGAGAGAATCCAAATAACATGTCTCCATGTAAAATGAAAGCAACCATGTGAGCAAAAACATAGTAATAGTGATTTTATAGAAAAGATGTATCAAGATGTATTCTTAGTCAAATATATTTATATTGATATTTATTTATTTAAAAAAATCCAATAGAACCACTATACACCAATCTAAGTCCATTGTACACTGTGCACCGTGACCAATGCTCTCAAAAGTGATGTGGATTTTCTTGGTCATAGTCTTTGGACTACTGACCATGACCATGAGAAATCCTATGACAATTATTTCTTATGGCCCTAACAAGACAAACCCTAAAATTTTGGCACATAGTGATGCACTATCGCATATAAATAAATACCCGTCATGAACAAGTCATCAAATAAGCAAAGAAAATTAACGTCAGTGTTCAATGCACCAACATGAATGGAAGCCCGTTCACCTTACAACGATACAGGGAACTGCGATTATAACTATATATTTTCTTATGTTTTCTCTCATTTTGTGAAGCAATTCCATTGCACATATTTTATACTTTGAAGAACAATGTCGCAAGAACACCAACATGGACATTTGATTGAAGTTCACGGTCGATTAAATTAGGGCGTCAACCCAAATGCACTATGTTTAGCTTTTGCTCGGTGTTTTGCAATCTCTAAAAGACCATTGACACATGATGATGTTTCATAGAATGGAGAATGCAAAAACAAACTTAGTGGATTAGGTTCCGCAATGGTTGCATAATGCTTCATCACCATTCATTATATATCTCTTTGAAGAATGCACCATCAAAACTACAAATAAACTCGTATGGTACCAAAACCTCCTTTCACTTCACTCCCCTCATAACACAAGAATGGTTTGTATGTTTGGGTGCAAACTCCAAGAAGGCAACAACCAAACAACATGCAACAAAGAATCATGGTATTTCAAGTAAACTTCAATACTTAGAAAATTCTTTGAACTTTTGAAATAGGTTTTCTTGGATTTGAGGACAACGGTAGTAGCCCAATGTTAAGGCACAAATTTTCAAAAATGCTTCACATAAGAAACCGACATGCGTTCTAAAAAGAGAATGTATTAGTCCATGCTAAAAGGGGAACATTCCTAGGAGGGAGATATTTGGGCGTGATTGGTCAAAACCCTAGTGTTTCCAAGACCAACTGATTACATGTTGTGATATTTCGGCTTTTGTTTAAAGACGTGAAGGATATTCTACATATTCCTCTAAAAATGATGGGTACTTTTCCCAAAGTCTTGAACTTCAACCGGTTCATCCGGAACTAGTGATCGGTTCTCCCCGTTCATTGTCAAACGGATGAACTATGTCGTAATGTTGGATGTTAAAATTAGAGTAAACGCTTCGGAACTCACATATACATGTATTATCATCAACAACTTGACTTAACCATGAAAGGATATAGGGGCCTTGATGTATGGCCAAATGCACGATTTACATGGGTCTTATCAAGTTCTAAAATCATATGTTATATGTTTGTGGGTCTAAAACCTCATTTTACAAATTGTCTTATGTCAAGGAGAAACCAAAAATACAATCATACATGTCATTGGTGATCAAAATATAGCATATGTTTTTTTTGCATCAAAGGGCATCCATGTTGCGTATTTTAACTTAAACCTCTAATAATATTGAGATATTCAACCGATTTGAAAAGTGTACTTGAAGATAAAGTTACTCTTAAATAGGGTTACTATTGACGTAACTAAATCAAAGTTGAAAGCAAGTAGCTCAAAAACGTTATTTTGTCCACGAGGAGGCCCAGTTTGAGCCTCTCGTGCACTTAAGGGTTAACTCCTAAGCCTTTTAGTGATTGTATTTTGGTCTTTGCCTCACCGTAGCAAATTGGTTGGGGGCTCAAGGGTAATTTGCATGTAATTAGGTCAAAATTTAGGGGTAGTGACTAAGCTCAAGGCCCACCTTCTCATCCCAATGAGTTTGACAATGTAACCAAGAATCAATAGTTTTCACACACATGATGATTTTTTCCCTACGTTTTTCGTGACATAATATAAGTGTATGCAACAAAAGTATGATAAATAAAATCAACCTAAAGTTATAGTCTGAAGTTATGATATATTTTCATAACATTATGTTCTTTGAGTGTTACGACAACAACAACAATTGGCTATGAAGGAGCAAGATCAAATGAAGAGCATGTTCAACTTCAAGCTTATCGCTTCATATGAGGATGGGCTCTACCCTTCATTATGCGAAGGTCCAATGGTGGATTGGGGTCCTCTACACCGTTTCCGAAAGGGGGAGAGGTGACACCAAATTATGGTGATATGTGAAAAGACCATTTTGAATCAACTTTGTCTTTAAAGCAAATGATTTTCTTATAAAGATGAAAAAAATAGTGGTGGATCCATACGTGTTTCATTATAATTAGGACATGTTTACACTGGTGACCATGGGTTGTGACCATTGCTTTCAAAAAAATTTATAAAATAAGAATGTTATTTGAAATACGAGTGCGAGTCCCGTACAAGTCTCACTGCATTGCATACTAAGTCATAAAAACTGAGATTGACCATGCAAGGGTACAAACGAGAAAGTGGCATGGAATTCATCATTTCTCAAAATGGATAATGTTTGATGGTCCACCCATATGTTGTGACGAGACCAACCAAATAGGTTGTCTCAACAGAGGACGGAGGTGACTGTCCGCTTTACATCATGTTTCGTGACCGTGGCTTTACAAAAAAAAATTGATGTGAAAATTCTCTTCATTGTGGATCCAACCCAAGGATTGTGTCCTAAATCCTTCTTTTTCCTCACGATCCTTAGTCACTAGAGTAAACATGCCCCCAATATCAATGTTTTGTTTTTTTGTTTTTTGTTTGGTTGCCAAATTGCACAAAAAACAACGAGGTAGTTCACCCCCTTCAAAATTAAAACTTCAGTTATAAATGAAAACAAGACAAAGTGACTTGGCATAGTACATCCAACTATGCATCACGTGCCATGTATGCAACCTATGTCATCACCAACACATCTGCCATATTAACGATCCCATTGTGATCTAATTCAACTTTTCTTTATTCAAAATAATACACAACATATCACCAACTTCAAACTTGAATAAATCAAACACACACACACAAATTAACTTAGAAACAAAATGACATTCTTCAACATTGTGTGGTCAACATGCAAATACTCATAAAACCAAGAAGGAGAAGATGCTATACACGAAGTGACTACGATGAGGTGGCATGAGTTGTATTGAAGGTGAGGGAGCCTAACCTTAAGCTAACCATGCAATGACTCCATGACACTTAGTATGTGCAATCACCTTGAAAGTCAAGTCAAGTCAAAGGGGACTTCTTAATTGGCCTTTGGGTTATTTCCCACACGCGCCCATTGATCGTAAGACTTCAATTAGAGCATCCTCTCGAAGGGAGCAATCTTTTGTCACGGTACATGAATTAGGGTACCTAAAGTTCAAGCTTAGCATAGGATGATGGGCGACCCGTTTACGACACTTAACATTTAATGACGGATTAGTAAACAAATGTAAGTAGCGGGTGGCGCTAGAGATTCCACTAACACAACATGATTTCTTCTAAAACAATATTTAACTAAGATTAAGGTGCTTGGGCATTACTCGGTTACTCTTTTTGATCAAATGCTTGTGTTTGAGTGGTTTATCGCAAATGTCATTAGGAATTGGACACCAGATAACCACATGTTATGATGAGATTGAACTATGTGCTCGTATTTTTATCATTTGTATTGGGTTCAATAGTTACATAATATGGGGAGGGTCTGTGCATTTAGGTCTAGCATCTCCATTTCCATTTTGTTTTGAGTCTTGTCTTTGAACTTTGAATATGCAACTTAAATTGATGACTTTTGTGATTCAAAATCAATGTCCAAATGAGACAATTCATGGTATGATCCTATGGACAATAATGATTTGCAGATTTGGAAGTGCTCATAATGGGGCCACATACAAAATAACCATGTAGGTGCCTAGTGATGAAATAATAAAAACCTTAAGAAATCGACACTTGTCGCACAATAGTCACATGAAGATTTCCATCCATATACAGGTAATTGTTTTCATGGCGTGGCACAAATGTGTAGTGCCATTGGGAACAACTTGGAATTTACGGTGTTTGTATAAACTTATTCATCGTGGATGAAGTAGTTTCAATAAAAACAAGTCTCCTATGTGTTGAGGGCTTATTCATTACAAGTAAGTCTAAGTATACTAATTCAAGGTATTCTACACTATATTTAGATGTAAATATTCTAGAATTGTCTTTCTCATACTATACAATAGTTCGTTGCATTATAACCCACTTAATGGATGAGTACCAGACTATTTTTGGGTCTATAATGTTGTGTCCGGAGTCAAGTCAGCTAGAAATGATCATTAAGAGTGATTAAAAAGTATTTAATTACTTTTTCACCTTCCTAATTTGTAAGTTTACTTTACTAATTTGGGGTCTCTGATGCTATGTCCGATATCCAAAGTCAAAATTGTTTAGAATGATCACCCTCCTCATCATTCCCCATTCAGAAAGTTACCAAATCATGTAGGTTGTGTAAAGTCAACAACAACAACAACAACAACAACAACAACAACAACAACAACAAAGAAATGACTATTAATTTCTTGGGCTTGGAAGCTACTACATTGATTACCTCAATTAGTGAGGGGCGGCCTAATACTGCATGTGGGAAATTAGTGAAGGTCAAGTTCATCTATGATATGAAATTAGCTCCATCAGAAGATTGATGATTCTGGGAGCTAAAGTGTAAGAGTGTTGAAAACTCTCAATGCATGATCTCTGGAGTTTCTCATTCTTAGGAGACACCTCAAGAGTGAGTGGCACCAGCCGAAAAAAGAAGAAGAAGCCTCTTTGAGCTCACCAAAACAAACTGTGCACTCTACTAACACCTTAGAGCACACACTACACTAAATATGATATTTAGTATCATATGGTAACTTTTTGAATGACGCTTCTTGTAAATAAGTGAACAAACATTGCCATGGATGATGGACGAGTTTATCCGTTGGCCAAAACCCTACCTTCTCTAGTCAGCAACTTGTGATGAAATATTGTCATGGATGATTGAAGCTTGGATGAAAAATCATTGGGGGCAAGTGACAGTGATTGCCCCACTGTAAATTTATAATCCCCGAAAACATTTACAAGGAATGACACATGATGTTGGGTTAACATTTAGTGTTGGTGACACTATACAACGGTTTACAATTAGTAGTTTTCTTGAAATGTATGGTAAACGAGGATGTATTCTCGAATTAGTATCACTTAGTAAAGGTTCTAGCCTTCACTAATTTTGAGATTTGACAACATAGTGTATGTTTTGCGGATTTGTACCACACACAATAATTAGTATAATCACTGTAGTATCTAGATTATAAAAAAAGAAGGATGTCGTCTTTTTAAATACCTATAGGAAGTAATCTATGTGGCAAGGCTTCCAACTCCACACAAACATTGACCATGGGACTCATTAAATGTTTTTTTTTTTGTCTTACCTTTCAAATGTCAACATTGAAATTGAAATGTAGATGTTATATGAAGTAAAGTTGAAGATTTTCTTGCTCGTTAGGTGGTCACAAAGACTTCCCCATTTATAATAGCAACTAAACCCATAATGGTTACTATGTTCTTAACACACACCACATAATGCAATCTCTTTTTTTTTTTGAAGCTCAAACATAGGCGACTGTTAAGGAAAGTGACCATATAAGACCCACACACCTTACATGGCATGAAGCTCACGAAGCTCTAATAAGTGAGGATCCTCCACACCCTTATGCTCCTTTTTCGGGGAAGGAGTTGGTATAAATTGTACGCTTTACTACTCCGTCCTCGTGAGCCCTTTGAAGCATTCCAATGGTGTGGGTGAATGCAATTCACTCGACTCGTAACTTATGTGCCAACAAACTTTGAAGAAGGCGAAGGAAGCGTCCTATGATTGCATCTCTACATGCTCTCCCGAAAAGGTCACCATTTCATTTCACCCTTTTTCCGGGGCGCTTTTGATACCAACAAAGACCTATTTGGAAATCCATCCCAAAGCAATCTAGGACCATCACTTGGGATCCCTATCTTGAGCCAATGATTGTTTTTACATTCGGCTTGCGGCATCTCCCCAAAAACGCCAACCCTAAAGTCAAAAACGCACATGGTTGATCCGGAGCTTACATGCAACCTTGATAATAAATAAGGTGCGTGGGCGTTAGTTGATGCGTTTTTTTCATGTTCTCCAACTTCTACCGATAAGATCGACACAACACAACTTCGTATTACATCGGTGAAATCTACGATGAAGCGTGTGAAAATTTCAGGCTGAAAATTGGAACTCCTTTGATTTAGTTATGGTTGTTGAAAGTGATTGGTTGTTGGTTTGTTCTTAATTGGATGGAGAGCTCATCCCGATTGTGTTCGTTATTGAGTGTAGAGTAGTTATCAATATGTGAAGAGATAGTCCAATCTTTTTTAAACATGTGTGTTGTATGATGTTTGCTCTTTGATCCTCACCGAACCACATACCAACCAAATATAAGGGTCCGATCAAGAAAACGAGCCACTTAAGAACCATCTACCTTACTCCTCAACTTTATAGCATTCTTCAATGAGATCGCCATGTTCTCTTCTTGGATAGTACTGCTAGAATGTTGTTGATAGATGCTAGAATTATTAGGGGCAAATATAACACAATTGCTTTGGATACACACTTTCCAACAAGGGAGGAAGCATGTTTGAGACAAATAACCTCTTGGAAATTCACCCCATACCAATCTAGGACCATAAGTTGGAGCCTTATCTCAAACCAATGTTGAAACACTAAAGATGAAGTCAAAAACTCAAATGGTTGTTTGAAGCCTAATTTTTTTTTTAATTTTAAAAATTAATTGATGAATCTTTATCATTATGTTATTTTTCAGTGAAATCACCATGTTCATTGCCCGAAGACAAAGGTTAGGTAGATGTTGGTAGATGTTAGAATCAACAAGGGTACATGCCACACAAGTACTTGGAATGTGTAGTCTATACAACAACGGAGGAACCGAGTTCCATTAAAGTGCTTGAAAAATGCTATGATCATGTATTGTTATCCAAAAGACTAAAAGTAAGTAACTTCATGCCCATCTCAACTTAGGGTACATGATATCCATGTTAAAGTGGCTAGGATAAGAACTTACGCCATATGGGTTTATGGCTTATTCATCCCAACTTAATCCTAGATGATTGCTTTGGGGATTCTAATGCTCATTTTGCTATCATATCTATCAATACATGATCTTTTTCAACTACGAGGAGTTTCCAACTTATTTTCACATTCAACTTACATACATGACATTAAATCTTGGCCTTGATGCATTCCCCTTCCAAAGCAATATGTTGGAGCATCCAACACTAAAGTACACATCTCATGTGTATATGTTGAGCTTTGTGGGACTGGAGCTTCGTGATGTCTATGAAAACTTGTCCATCATGGATGAAGGTGCTCTCAAAAAAATAAAAACTCCGCTTAATTTCAACTAGGTGCTACCAAACCAATTTGGGCTCTATAACCATTTTAGGAGTCATAACTTTCACAAGTGGAAGTTTTTAGATTGGAAATGAGGTCACTTTGATATCACCTTCCCAAATGCATGATGTTACATCGACACCGCAATGAAGCTCTAGCCATTGTAGGGACCTCGTGACGTGTAGGTAGGGACTCTAGTACAAATAAAACTTATAGGTAGGTAGAAAACTGGTTGATTTCAAATGGACCCAACTAGACTAATTCAAGGTTTTGATGCCATAGAGTCAAATCGGATAGAAATCAAAATGTTAATGCTATGGAGTCCTAGCTCATCATGTTTTCACCTTCCTAGTGAACCACTTTACCTAAACACCACAAAGTTCTAGGCCACATGTATTATTGAAAGTTTATAGTATGTAACATCATGGGTTTCCCAACATCGACGAATTTCTCATCCAAAAGCGATCTATTTCCTAACGCCAATGCATTTGTCATTATGCGCTTTGGACCTTGTTGTCTCAATGATGCAATCTATAGAGGAATCATGTGCTTCAAACACAAACACCATCAACCATCCATGGATGAGGACTATAACCTCATCATCACATTGACCTATACTATCCATGGCAACCAAACATTTATGGTTGATGCATCCCAACTTGATACCACTAGACTGATGCATGGTTTCAAGCAAAAATCATGGCAAGTGTGCTAGAGTAGTTTGAGATCTCTAATGCTATGTCCAAAGTCAAAATTCTATACAATGATCATTTTCCATGCCACTCATAAAATTGTTTGTTGCATTTTCACCTTCCTAATGGGATGAGTTTAAGTATGTATACACTACAAATACCAACCATTGAGAGTATGTCAACATTTTTTGTACAAACATGGATAATTGACCTCTAGTTACAAATGGACCGGTTAGGTTTGAGAAATGGCGGATTCAAGTTCAAGGTTTTATGAAAATTGTTGAACATTGTAGACGAATCTATAGAATATAGCTTGAATGAATAATGGAAAACGTTAAGATATCAAAGTTATTTGTAAAGCCATGCAAAGAGGGATGAAACTGTGGGTTTGATCCTTCTTTGAGAAAACATTCTATTAAGATATGGTTAGCTCATTGTGTATTGGAGCCAATTTTGAAAGTTGGGTGAAATTTTTGAGAACTCTTCTTTCCTCAGACTATGAGAGAGTTTTAGGATCTAAAATAGGGTTCACGCATGGGACCCATTGTCCTAAATCATGTACACCATAACATCCATATTGTCACCCTCTGTAACATCCTCCCTCTCTTATATCCCGAAACCTTAGGGAACAAATGCACTCATTCTAAATCTCCCTCCTTGTCGTCATATTTCCCTCTCGTATATCATGGATCTAACATTCACATAACCCACCAGAGAATTCAAACCACACACCCGCACGCATCGCATTGTCATTATTGCAATGTTGACTTGGTGTTATTCCATAATGTCACATGCTACACTAATTCTCTGTTAGCATGCATCCATATTAACATTGCATACCTCCTTAATATCACGTGCACTTTGCTTGCCACGTGCATGATATTACGGTGGTTAGAATGTATTGACCGATGCAAGACTACCTTGCCCCGCCCATCCTAGCTAGACAAGCTAGAAAGCTGGCTTTTAATAAACCAACACCAATCTTTGCATTTGGTAGTTTAAGCATTGAAACAACCTGAATGACTTTGTGTTAATTCTCATAAACTCACGGTTTGGAACTAAACCCATGGTTTCATCTCCTTTATTTTGCAAATAACTCTATCAACATGGAACCAATTGGACTCGGAAACGCTTGGATCTTCAACGATTTGGCCCCAAATCTAACTTAGTCCCCCGACAAGCACTCATTTTCCATAGTTAATAGAGCACCATGATTATGAGGCGGTGGAATAGGGATTCATTCCATGGGAAGTCAGCCCATTCACATACCATCATCATGAAGGCTACGACTAATTATTTGACTTTGAACGCCGCTTTGAAAGCGTCAATATATCCTCCACTCTAGTACCCTCTTGCATGCGACTGACTTAGGCGAAATGATTTCATACATGGACTCGAGATAAAGTTTGAGTGCAATGGAGAAAGGCGTTCAAGTCCGGGCAGCTTTTCGAATTCTCTCTCATAAGTGAGTTAAGTCGGTTTTGTGGGTTCTCTTGAGTTCCAAATTCAACCTCATTGGCAACTTTGAGGTACTTTCTTGAGTACATTGTAATGTAGTGATGCGTTTTTTTTTTTTTTTTTTTTTTTGGGGGCACAAATTGAAACCAATTCAATTGCAAGGAAGAAAGACCAAACACTTTGGGAGAAACCGCGAGCCAAGGGAGCTTCAGAAATGATGCCCATCCAGGGCCTAATCTTCCAAGTAACTACTAAATTGCAACGAGTAACAATAAGACTTTGACGTCCCAAATCTTGTCAAGTTTTTTAAGCGCATCTTCATAAGCAACAAATATATATATTAGGTATATATAGGGGTCGAGGATGAGGAGTCTTTCAGTCTTGACAACGCATCTCTTGGAGCTCGAGCTCTCTTTGTTTTCCGTGATCCTGACACCGACCCCCTCCTCCGTCGGTTGTTAGAGCGATGCTTCAAATCCGTGTTTGAGTGGTTCTCAAATTCACGGATTTTAACTGGACCGGATTTGATTCGTACCCAATGGTTCTATCAAAATTTGAAACTTCAATTAAAAAAAACCTTCTAACAAGGGAATGTCGCTTTGTCATGAGAGGCTCTGTCATGGTCATTCCTCTTGGTCCACGTTTAGTTTACACCTAGTGAGGGGTCCAAAGTCTTTGTAAATTGTTGTTTTTAAAAGAAATCATACCATGGAAGTTGGACCATGGAAAAAGGCCTTTATGCCCCCATTCCCACTTGACTTTACCAAATAACCAAAGTATTTCTTAAAAACCGGGTAAAGCTCTCTCGGTTATAGCGGAGGCATCCGGCTATCCCAACGCACCCAAAAGAATTTGCTCCGGAGATTTTCAAGTAGGTTTTAGTAAGTAGTTTTCACACATGTTCATTGCTTTATCTACCAAGCAATGACATGTTAGATAGTTTTTGTCCCATCCCCAAATGCCTTACTACTCATCTATCTTACCATCGGTTTTTGTTAATGGAGCTCCTCGTGCCCTCATAGCTAAGACTAAAAACAACCGATCACAAGGGCGGGAGGCGACACTTTTAAAGGCCCTACATTCTTGCCCTCATGTCTAGATACCGATGGGAGGGTCGGTGCTAGAGGCTTAAAACCTCCACTTTTAAACCATGCCATATCATTTGCCAACTAGGCTCATGACTAATAAGTGTTGATGGTGTGAAGGCAATGTTCAAGATTGAAGCCCTCATACGAGTTTCATTTTGAAGGGTTGGTTCAAATCCAAGACGTCAATCCAAGAATATAGAAATGAAATACAAAACTCATATTAAATTTGTGCATGAATCACATGGTACATGTTTCCAGTACAATGTGAAGAATTAAGAACCAACCATATGACCCCACTTCTTGTAGTGACAATGCCCTATGCTTGTTGGCACATATGAGTTTCGTTCTGAAGGGTTGTTTTGAGAGAGGCACATTTTGAAGGGCCAAATTGCGTTTGAAGAACATTAAAGACTTCAGTCTTGAACACTGGGGTCGGTGCTGGAGGCTTAGAACCTCCGCTTCCAAACCATGCCACATCAACTGCCAACTAGGCTCGGCACTAGATGGTGTCAATGGTGTGAAAGCCACGTTGTTAGAACCAACTGTTCGGCTTAGCCAAAGTGAAGTGGGGAAGGAGGCATACTTGTATACAACATGAAAACATGAAACAACTTGCATTCATTCTTCACGAATCCTTCTTGTCTATCTTGGAAAATTATCTCACAATTATCAGGCCACATCTTCAATGAGAATCACCTTATTTTTTCACGGGTTATGGTATTTCTACCTTAACGTAAGCGACTTTATTTTCCCCTTTAACTTTTGGTCGCACAAAGAGGGGAGGGGGAGGGGGGCAGCAGCCATAGCCATGATGAAGAAATGTGGCAATCAATGCCTCGACAATGGGCTTTCGGCGGTCGAGAGCCATGGCCTCCAAAATTGGAGCCGGGTCATCATCATGCAATTGCAATTGCATGGCGAATATAACTAAGTCAAATGTTACAAACAGAGAACGACACAGCCTCCACTGGCTGTTGTCGCCTTCAAGTCTCTTCACTACCAAGTCTAGATGCATGCCCGTTTTTGCACCCTTGATGGCGGTCGGGTGCGTTTTTTTTTTTGAGAATCGGTGCCCGACCCCCCCCCCCTCCTCCTCCGTCGGTTGTTAGGGCGACGCTTCGATTCCGTGTTTGAGTGGTTCTCAAGTTCTCGGATTCTAATCGGACCGGACTCGATTCATGCCCAATGGTTCTATCGAGAAGTTTGGAACCTCAGTTACATAACCTTCCAACAAGGGAACGTCGCTTTGGCACGAGAGGCTCTATCCTGAATTTATGTGCTAAAGGTAGTTGTTTTGCAATGTTGGCTCTTTTCATGTTAATTTGGAGATTTCATTGAGTTTCTTTTGCGCTTAAGCAAACCTGATTCATTAAATTCTGACATGCGTTGCCCGGGGTCTTGTTACCACTCAAAGGTAATCTTCACAGTACCTCTATCCCATGATGTGGAACAAAGCCGACCAAAAAAACAAAAACAAACAAACAAGTGAATTGATGTACAACTTCAACTTGGAAATAACTTCAGTTGGAAGAAACCTCGGCTATAGCTTCTCCCCCATGTCTTATCTTAAGAGTGGGAGTTAACTTACTATGTGTTCTAGGTAGTTGTGTCTAGCTTCTTACATGATTTTTTCGTTATCTAGACTTGACTTGGTTTTGTCCACACTAGTAATCTAGTTTTCATATTCATCCGCATACATTCACTCAAGGACAAACGTATGGGCCAAAACAAGAAAGCAAATGAAGAGCTCTGCTCTAGAGCAAATCCAACAACACAACAAGAGAGGTGTTGGTCATAGTGCATGAGGTGAACACCAATTGATTCCACTTGTTATCAAAGTCACAAAGGCATTAAAACATAGACTATTTTTAATTGAAAACAATAACATGCACGAGCCATAACACATAATACAAAAACCATGGCACAATCCGCAAGCACGATTCCCTTGCAAGTCTCCCACATAGAGTAGAGGGGGCCATAATTGATCACTTAAGAGATTCTGCATCAAATTTGGAGAAGTATAAGGTTGTGCAAAATTCCCCTGTGTAAGAAGATATAAATTAGAAATACTACAGTTTTTTCGGTAATTTTATTCTTTGAATTGAAATCGTGATGGATTTAAAAGTCAAATGTTTGCATGTACACATTACCAACGTCTAGAGTATGCCATAACCGTTTATTTGGAGACGAGATCCTCCTCATTTTAGCACTCAAAATCAGGGACATGTGTCATGACACTATCGATTCCTTGGTGATACCATAACCAAAGTTGGAGACTTAGGGTTAGTTTCCATGCCGGCCACTTTGCCTACCGGATTCTTGTGGAAATGTAGATTCCACCCAATGACATCTACATTTCCATTAGAATCTGGTGGGTGAAGCAACCTACATGGAAACGAACCCTTAGAAACTGTGAAACGTGGAACCTTTCATTTAACCACCCACGAAAATAAACTATTGAAATCAGTCCCAACTTGATCAAGACTATGCCACCCTATAAATTCCCAACGGGGTCCTGATCGGGAAATAGGCGGTCTTACTCTACATGTGAGTGCAACAACTTGTTTATGTTTCCGCTTGTGTAATAATCATGCTTAATTAAGGAGACGTTGCCTTATGTAAAACGTGCCCCCATATTTTACCCTAGTGTTTTTGGATTTGGTTTACTTATAACCCTCACCACAAACACGTTTCACCTCTCTACAAAGTGGTGGTGGGCGGGGGGGGGGGGGGTACTTATTTTAGATGGGCCACTTAAGATATTTGGGCCATGGGCTGTACTCAAAACAAGTCCACGGCCCATGTGCCATGATACTTTTTTTAATCGGCCTCGGCCTTATTTAAACGGCAATGACATAACGTAACCAAGGGTTCAAAATTTGTGAAGGCAATCATAAACCTACGTGGTTTCAAGCTACGAAAATTACCCCAAGAACTGAACCTGGATTTGGAGCTATACTAAAACTTTTGATTTTTTGTAATTTTTTTAGAAAATAAAAGAAAACCCAAAAATTCTATATGACAATCATAAACATCGTTTTGTAAAAAGGAAAATAATCATAATAGATAAGGGAAAACCCTTCACCATACAAGGTCCAAACTCTACTCTCAACCCACTCAAGCTACCCCTCCTATCCATGACCTCAAAGTCAAAAGAGGCTCAAGATGGTGATGAAGTACTACCTCGCACCTTGTGGTTTTTCCCTAACACTACTATTCATACACGAGTCACTTATTGCCAAAGCTTAGTTATTTCTAAGGTTTGATTGGAAATTGCATGGATCCATTCCATTTACACACAAATTGTGTTCATAACACTTCATAGTTCCAAACAAAGAGAGGGAATTATCACATACGAGTGTACCTCTCAACCATCCAACATAAAACCTTGACCACTTTATAAGGTTGTTATCGATACCTCTTAAATGACATCGAACAGGCTAATTCGGAGTCTTTAAAGCTAATTCCAATGTGAAATCAACTTTAAAAAAGTAACATACGAGGTACATACTATTTTGGGGCTTTTAGGTTGGTTGAATGAGAGGCGCGCTTGTATACAACAATTCCCTCCCTCCATTTCAAATCCCTTTTCAGGCTTGGAGTTGTAAGTAAAGTAAAGTAAAGAGCTTCTAGGCTCTTCCATTCTAACTTCTTCAGTCAGGAGAAGAATTGAAGTGATGGATCTTGGTGGTCAACCCTACATCATCCTTCTTCATTTATTGTTATTTTAGTACATAAAATATTTTTAATAAATAAAATATTTTGGGAAAGTTACCCTCATTCGGAGTGCAAGGCATTTGAGCTATCGGCGGTGTAGAGAGAGAGAGAGAGGGGGGGAGGAAGTACTGTATACAAGTGTATCTCTCATTCATCCAAAACAAAAGCCCCATAATAATAGCATGTAGTCTGGAGGTAACTTTGTTTAGTTTATTTGACATCATAACTAGTTTTAAAGACCCTGGATTGTTCCTCTTGAGTTCTTTTGAGATGAATTGGCAACAACTTTATAGGGAGTCAAGTTTTTATGTTGGATGGATGAGAGGTACTCTTGTATGCACGATAAGTTCCCCTCTCTCCCTTGAGCTTTCATTGTCATTTTGGTGCATGGCCAAAGGTAGACGTGTGTTATTTGGATAGTTTTCTCTCTAGACTCACTTCTTGTACATGATGAAACACACAATAAATGCGAGATGATTAGCATCTCCAATTCATGCATGTGGCTATTTGCCTCACACTTTTCAAAGCTCGTATGAATATGTTATTTATTATCAAAGGGAGGGTTTTCGTGCTAATTAGGTGGTCATATAGGTCCCCTCCCCATTGCCCCCCCCGGATCGTGTCCACTATTGAGCTTACATTGGTTAGTATATGTTGAGCATGTAGTCAAATCTCTTTTAAACACATGTCTTTTTGGGTGTCCGTTCTTGGATCCACACTTAACCACATACCGCTCAAATATAGGTGTCCAACATATTGCTATGTTTGATTTAGGCACGCCATCCTTACGTAACTAATATTTTGGTGAGAGCAAAACAATAACTTAACATTACTCAATTATGAACAATGCTCACTCAAGTAGAAATGAACGTCAATGTTCGTTTCACAATGACATGCCATGTGCATTCACCGCCTTTAGTCCATGTCCGCGTGAATCGAGTATTGTCCATAAAATGACATGGAGCATCGCCAACTGGCCAAATTCAAGCATGGCTTACCAACACTCTGGAAGAAACAACAAACTTAATATCTGTAGTACATGCACCTATTCCCAATCAAGACCCCCATCGTCAATCTATAGGGTACTGTAATTTCAACCATGTTGCGCGTGAATTTTAATCAAGCCAAAACCAATAGTGCCATGACACATTTATGGTTTTGAGTGCTACAGTGAGGAGGAATGAGCGGTTATGATAGACCCTACACATTGGTATTGTGTTCATGCCAACTTTTGGCTTCAAAAACTCACAGTAATTTCAATTTAAGAAATAAAATTACGGAAAATTTTGCAGTCCTCTTGATTTCCATCTTTCCTATGGGAAAAAATTGCACTGCCTCACACTTCTCCAGACTTGGCACACAATATCTTAAGTGATAGGTTATATGCACCTCTACTCTATGTCCAGTTGCCAAATCATGCCCAACCTGCCAACCGCAATATAAACATAATATTTCATGTGTTAAATATACCGTTAACGACCCAGTTGCCAAATGTACCCACAATCATGCCTATTCTCTGCCAACATGGATATTGGGCAAAACTCTAGCCTCTCTTGTTTTTTTCCCGGTTCTAGAAAGGGAGTGAAATTTAAGAGGTTGAGAAATGTTATGACAATCCAAATGCCTCACAAACCTTATGGTATATATTGTCATGCAAGGTAAGCGGGCCTAATTTGGTTACTTATCTTAATTAAATGCCTATATTTGAGTGGTGGGTGGTTAAGTAAAGGTCTTAGAGTGGACATCACAAATAACTGTGTTTATAATCAAAGCTTTACAAACAATGTTTCAACATAAAGACCTTCTACAATATATTGCTATGAACTCCAAGAAATTTAATTTTGGTTTTCATAAACAAAGTTCACCACCATCAACAACATAACATTACTCAGCATGAGGGTGTTGCACTTCTAGTGTCGGGAATTATGGGAGAATCATGTCCCCTTTTTGTTGGACTACGCTCACAAAAATGAACGGTACTTGGCATGAGTATTGTTCAGTACGTGAGGGGAACCAACAACCGGACCTACCCTGGGAACTATGACCACAATATGCATAGTTGTCGTTTCTAATAACTTGACAGTGGGCTTGCCGACTGGGCTGCCTACTTGCCCCAACATTGGCTAGCCATATCACCGTTGATGGTAGGACAATTAGACATTAAACATTCTGCATGTATACTAGGGCAACTAGTAGCCTATACTCACCCTTCCCCTTTTAGAAAAAAAGGACCAAACCATGTAGGTTGTGTAATGTTTACAACAACAACACCAATGTGACAATTTTTTTTGTTTCGGCTCGAAAGTTGCTATTAAGGTTGTAAAAAACAATGTCAAAGTCAAACATCTTTAGGACATAAGGTATGTTGCAAGCCTTCCAACTCCACACAAACAATTAACCATTGGACTCATTAAATGCTCATGTCTTATTTGCTTAAAAATCGTGAATCATACAAACTATCATTTCAAATGTCAACATCAAAACTGAAATGTAGACAAATTGAGGATCCTCTTTCACATCAAGTGATCACATTGACTTTCCCAACCATGATAACATTTGAACCTAAAATAGAGCACATATTAAACTCGTCTTTTGAATGTGTTTATTTGGTGTCCACTTTTTCAAGATAAAACATAGACGACCGTTAAGGAAAAACGACCACATAAGGCCCACATACCTTAGATGGCACGCAGCTCACAAAGCTCTAATAAGTGAGGATCCTCCACACCCTTATGTTCCTTTTTCGGGGAGGGGGTTGGTATAAATTGTACACTTTACTACTCATCCTCGTGAAACCTTTGAAGCATTCCAATCGTGTGAGGGATGCAATTCACTCCTTGTAACTTATGCACCAACAAACTTTGGTCTTTTGAAGAAGGCGAAGCAAGCGTCCTATGATTGATTGCAACCACTACCCGAAAGGTCCACCATTTCATTTCTCCCTTTTTCCGGGCGCTTTTGATGCCAACAAAGAACTATTTGGAAATCCATCCCAAAGCAATCTAGGACCATCACTTGGGATCCCTATCTCGAGCCAATGATTGTTTTTACATTGGGCTTGCGGCATCTCCTCTAACAAAACACCAAACCTAGCTACAGTCAAAACCTCACATGGTTGATTTGTAGTTTACATGCACCCTAAAATTAAATAGCCTTTGACTATACATCTTTCAAAGGACCCATATTTATCATCGTAGCATTCTTCAACGAGACCATCATGTTTGTTTCATGGAGAACAAGGTTAGAATGTTGTTTTGTAGATGCTATGTTGAAAGGGGGGAATATGTAAAACAATTGGTTTGGATATGCAGTTTCCAACAAAGGAGGAACCATGTTTGAAACAAACAACTACTTGAAAATTCACCCAAGAGCGATCTAGCATCAAGAATTGGATCCATGTCTTAAACCAATGTTGAAACACTAAAGCTAAAGTCAAAACACACGTGGTTGATCTGATGCTTAAATGCAACTTAAAAACTCTTGAGTTCTTTTTTTCCTTTTTTTTTTTTCAATTGATTGATAATTAACATCGTTTCAAATAGATCACCATGTTCATTGCCCGCATACAAAGGTTAGGTAGATGTTGGTAGATGTTAGAATGAACAGAAGTATATGTCATATTTAGTTGGAATATGTTGTCTGCAGCAAGGGAGGAACCATGTTTAACTAGAAGTGAAAACGAGGTTCAGTGAGAGTGGTTGAAGAATGTTTTGATGATGTATTGTTATTCAATAGATTGCACGTAAGTACCTTCATGCCCATCTCAACTTAGGGTACATGATATCCATGTTAAAGTAGGTAGGACAAGAGTTTACACCATACAAGTTCATGGCTTATTCATCCCAACTTAGGCCCACTTGATTGCTTTGGGGATTCTAATGCTAATTTTGATGTCAAATATATCTACGAAGGAGGTTGCATGAAACTACGTACGAGGAATTTTTCAGTCGTTTCCACCTTCAACTTACATGCGTACCATGAATTTGTGGCCTCGTGCCCATCATCTCAACCTCAATGTATTTCCTTTCCAAACCAATATGTCGGGGTATCCAATATTGAAATACACACATCAAGTGTATATGTTAAGCTTCGTGGGACTAGACCATCGCGATGTCTATGTAAACTCATCCATCATAGATGAAGTGGGCTCAACTGAAAACAATCCTCCTTAGTTTCAACTAGATTCTACTAGATCAATTTGGACTCGATGATACCATTTTAGGAGTCAAAAAGTTCAAATGTGGAAGTTTACAAATTAGAAATGAGTTCACTTTGTTTTCACCTTCCCAACTGCATGACTTCACATTGATACCATGAACATGACAACCTCGTAAGGTATACATGCTCAATTCAAATAAAGCATTAACATGGACACCTATGTTTGAGTGGTATGTGGTTATGTGACAATCTTAGAATGGGCACCAAAAAATACAAGTGGAGTAAAGGATTTTGGACTATGTGCTCAAAATATGCTAACCATTCTAGATTCAATAATCCACACAAGTGTGGGGGGGGGGGGGGAATCTATATGGCCACTTGATGAGCACGACAACGTTCACTTATGATATTGAATATGACATTCATTTGAGTTCAAACATTTATGAGAATAATGGCTACATGCACGATTTGGATTTGCTCCTCATCTCGCAATATAGTATAGTCACCTATAACCAATCACTGAAGAGATTTTGTGCCAGATTTGAAGAAGTATAAGGTGGTGCAAACTCATTATGTGTAGGAAGATAGAAATCAAAAGGCCTACAAAATTTTCGGTAATTTTATTCCTTAAATTACTATGATCTTTTGAAACCAAAAGTTGACCCAAACATATTACCGATATCCAAAGTCTTCCATAACCACTCACTCGTCCTCACTTCAACACTCAAAACCATGGCATGTGTCATGGCACTATTGACCCCGACCCATTTGAAATCAAGCCCCAACCATATCGAAATCCAGCTTGATCAAAATCTTGGACGCCTATAGATTGCCGATGGGAATCCTGATTGGGAATAGGCGCCTCTACTATAATTGCGCGTTTCATTTCTTATGAGAAAAAGGTGTAGATAGAAGAAGTATATTCAAACAACACACATCTACCTTACTACACTACATGGCTACTGTGAATCCTTAGCCACTAGCCACCTGCTTTATAAGTTATCCCCAACCCTCACAATAGATACACCAAGGTATCCTGCAGTAGTACTGCAATTTGAACACCTTGTATATCATCATAACTACTAAAAAGAAAAGAAAGTACATACCAGTGTTGGTCTGGTGTCCTTCTATTTCTATATATATATATATATAGAGAGAGAGAGAGAGAGAGAGAGAGAGAGAGAGAGCTTATCGAAGGTGAGCATGTACATGTTTTAATACTAGTAGAGTATGCGGGTTTGATGGTATTTTGTTTTTTTGATACCAATCGGGTCTTTATACCATGCAAGAATCTTATACTCATGCAAAATCCCCCCTAGTATCAATATGGTTTACGATAGTATGGACCAGTGCCCGGGAAGTTTTTGGGCATAGTTGGTGAAGATCCTAGTGATTCTAAGTCCAACCGTTTACATGTTGACATCTTCCGGTTTTGCTTTCATTTATTTGAGGTATATTCGTCTATAGATTCCTCTAAAATGATTGGTAATTTTCATGAAGTCTTGAACTTCAAAGGGTTATTTCTCAAACTCAACCGGATTATTTGCAACTAACCGCCGGTTCTTCCCAGACATAGGAACGGACTCGTATAACACCTTGAATGTACAAAGACTCTCACACCTTGAGATACCCACCAAACATTAGTATTTGACTGGTATCGCAACTTTGATACCCACGAGTAGTTGCTTTGGTACCATCATGGATGTTGATTCTTCATACGATACATTTGCTTGCATACGAGAGCAACGTTGGTACATACCATCAATGTGTGTCCCAATGTCAACATGCTTGTGATAGTAAACTCATAAATACAAAGACTCTCTCACTTTGACGCACCCACCAAACATCAATATTTGATTGGTATCACAATTTGATACCCACGAGTAGGTAGGTTCTTCGATACCATTATCGATGTTGTTTCTTCATATGATACATTTGCTTATATGCAAGAGCAACGATGGTACACACCATCATGTGTATCCCAATGTCAACATGCTTGTGATAGTAACTCATAAATACAAAGGTTCTCTCACTTTGAGACACCCACCAAACATCAATATTTTACCGGTATCACAATTCTTGATACCCACGAGTAGGTAGGTTCTTTGATACCATTATGGATGTCGAGTATTCGTACCATGCATTCACTTATATACCAAAGCAACATTGGTACATACACCATCATTCATATCCTAGTGTGAACATGTCAATGATAACTAACTCAAATATACTCTCAAATAACTCTCGCACCTTGAGGTACCCACCAAACATCAATACTTGAATGGCATCACAATGTTGATACCCACGAGTAGGTGCTTTGATACCATTATGGATGTCGATTATTCATACCATGCATTCACCGACATACCACAACAACTCTCGTATAAATCTATACCATCATGTCTATCCAAATGTCAAAATATTTTTACGATAGTACCTCAACTATACAAAAGACTCTCCCATCTTCAGATACCCACCGAATATCAATACTTGATTGGTATCACAATGCCGATACCCACAAGTAGGTTCTTTGATACCATTATGGATGTCGAGTATTCATACCATGCATTCACCTACATACCACAACAACACCGGTACAAACCTATACACCATTGTGTGCATCTCAACCTCAAAATATTTTTAAGATAGTACCTCAACTATACAAAAGATTCTCCCTCCTTCAAATACCCACCGAATATCAATACTTGACTGATAATCACAATGTTGATACCCACAAGCATGTTCTTTGATACCATTATGGATGTCGAGTATTCATACCATGCATTCACCTACAAACCACAACAACACCAGTACAAATCTATACACCATCGTGTGCATCTCAACGTCAAAATATTTTTACGATAGTACCTCAACTATACAAAAGATTCTCCCTCCTTCAAATACCCACCGAATATAAATACTTGATTGGTATCACAATGCTGATACCCACAAGTAGGTTCTTTGATACTAGTATGGATGTCGAGTATTCATACCACGCATTCACCTACATACTACAACAACACCGGTACAAATCTATACACCATCGTGTGCATCTCAACGTCAAAATGCTTTTACGATAGTACCTCAACTATACAAAAGACTCTCCCATCTTCAGATACCCACCGAATATCAATACTTGATTGGCACCACAATGTTGATACCCACAAGCATGTTCTTTGATACCATTATGGATGTCAAGTATTCATACCACGCATTCACCTACATACCACAACAACACCGGTACAAATCTATACACTATCGTGTGCATCTCAACGTCAAAATGTTTTTACGATAGTACCTCAACTATACAAAAGACTCTCCCTCCTTCAAATACCCACCGAATATCAATACTTGATTGGCACCACAATGTTGATACCCACAAGCATGTTCTTTGATACCATTATGGATGTCGAGTATTCATACCACGCATTCACCTACATACCACAACAACACCGGTACAAATCTATACACTATCGTGTGCATCTCAACGTCAAAATGTTTTTACGATAGTACCTCAACTATACAAAAGACTCTCCCACCTTGAGATACCCACCGAATATCAATACTTGATTGGCACCACAATGTTGATACCCACAAGCATGTTCTTTGATACCATTATGGATGTCGAGTATTCATACCACGCATTCACCTACATACCACAACAACACCGGTACAAATCTATACACCATCGTGTGCATCTCAACGTCAAAATGTTTTTACGATAGTACCTCAACTATACAAAAGACTCTCCCACGTTGAGATACCCACCGAATATCAATACTTGACTGATACCACAATGTTGATACCCACAAGCATATTCTTTGATACCATTATGGATGTCAAGTATTCATACCACGCATTCACCTACATACTACAACAACACCGGTACAAATCCATACACGATCATGTGTATCCCAGTTCCAACGTATTTATGATCCGCGCCAGTAAAAAGTGGAATCGTTCTCTCGATCTCTCGATCTCTCTCTCTTGATCTCTCTCTTGATCGATCCATCTCTCCCAGTTTCAATGCGTTCTCCCACTCTAAAGCGATCGATTCGATACAATTAATATATAAAGTTACATTTACACACACACACGCATGTGTACGGAAGTTGATTTGAAAAAGCTCGCACATCGCTCACTCCGATGCAATCTATGGAGCGGGCATCGTGCACTCTGATCAGTACAGACACCCGCAACAGTTCGCCCTGAGCTCGTCGCCACATTCTTGTAAGTTTAATGATCGAGGGAGGAGGTGGCCCACACCACACCTCCCGGCGGGGGGAAGAAAATGAAAATTGCGGTCGAGTTTCCCGATGGGCCCTTCGCGCAATCATCTACCCTAGCCTTGACCACGCTATATGATTGAGGAGGGGCTCGGACTCGGATGCCAATCGTTCGATCGGATCGGATCGAATCGACTCTACGCAACCATCACATAACCACCTTACCGCGTGCGCATCGATCCGATGAAGAGATTATAGTAGGTGGTATTTGGTTAAGAAAAGTGGTTGAATCACACCGGGTTCCTTGGAACTTAAGGTATGTGGTCTTATTGTGGGCGTTTCGAGCTCCATAGAGACAAGTTTTAAGGTTGGGAGGTTGTCGCATCCGGTGGGCAAGTGCACGGTGTGAGGTAGACCGTCATTTTTGCAAGTTACACAAAGTTGAGAGGTAAAAGTGATGGGAAGTCGAAATGAAGAGTCACTTTTTTTGACCTTCAAGCGATCGTGTAGGCCCTCCCCGGGCCGACTCACGTGGTTACAATCGGGACTTACAAGCCCGTGGTGAGTGGTGGGTCCCAACTTCCATGCTTTCGACGTATGAGATTGCACGGATCGACCTCAAGTGACCTGGAACTCAGGACTTGCGACCCCCGTGTGAATGCATCCCCTCATGTATGCGCATCCAAGGGCATCCAAGCCGTGTATTTGAACTATAATCTTCGATAACATCAAGATTCTTCAACCGATGTACGAAATGCCGTTCAATAAGTAAGTTTATTTCATACGGGGACCACTTTGAACATAATTAGCTTGAAAACGGAAGTACGTCGCTCAAACGCATGCTTTTTGTACATGGAGAAGCCCCTAGATTGGGCCCCTCGGACGCGTGGTGTTTGGAGAAGTTTGCTTTGAGCCTACGTCAATGTCTCGTGTGTAAGTATGGGGTGATAGAAAGGGAGGCCGAGAGGTGCCCCATACAACCGCACAGGGTCGTCACACTGATTTGCATGCCCCCATATATATATGTATATATACGCGCTCTTAACTTATGCCTCCCAGCCTTTGGAAAAAGCAAGAGTGTCAGCGTCCGCTTTCCATAACTAACGGCTCCGCCGCCCGAGGCGCAGGCGCAGGCGGAGGGGGAGGGGGAGGGGGAGGGGGAGGAGTGAACCCAGCGTCTGGGGAGGTTGCTGGGCCATGCATATATGGTCGCCCAAAACCCCAGTGCTCCCAAGTCCAACTGCTAACATGTTCTGTTCTTGCAGTTTTCCCTTTGTTACTTTGGAGATTATGGGCCGGCAGTTTTCCTCAAGTCTTCAACTTCCACCGCTTGTTTCTGCACCTCGACCAACCTTCTGAACCTCAACCGACCGGTTACTTCTGAACCTCAACCAATCGGATGTTTCTGAACTTCAACCGGTTATTTCTGAACCTCAACCGACCGGTTGTTTCTGAACCTCAACCAATCGGTCATTTCTGAACCTCAAGCAACTGGTTATTTCTGAATCTCAACCGGTTGTTTGTGAACCTCGACTGGTTACTTCTGAACCTCAACCGATCGGTTATTTCTGAACCTCGGCCGGTTATTTCTGAACCTCGACCGGTTATTTCTGAACCTAGGCCGGTTATCTCTGAACATCGACCTGTTACTTCTAAACCTCAACCGACCGGTTATTTCTGAACCTCAACCGGTTGTTTCTGAACCTCGACCGATTACTTCTGAACCTCAACTGATCAGTTATTTCTGAACCTCAACCGGTTATCTCTGAACCTCGGCCGGTTACTTCTGAACCTCAACCGGTTATCTCTGAACCTCGACCAGTTACTTCTGAACCTCAACCGACCGGTTATTTCTGAACCTCGACCGGTCTATCTGTAACTAGCAGTCAGTTCTCCCTGTTCATTGGAGCGACTCAGCCTTTCCATGGCCCCAGCCAGAACCGGTGGTGGTTGAACCGGCAATATGTGGGAGTGAGGTCGATGGATGGGTATTAAGCGGTTACTATTTCTTCCGACGAGTCCGGTTCTCTTAGGATACGAAACATGCGATTAGTACAAGACGGTTCGCAATTTTCCCTCAAGTCAAGGCCATAGTCACTTTCCTCATAATTTTCTGAGCTCGTACGAATATCAAAGGTGAAGAGTCTTGTGCTCATGTCCACTTTCCTCGTAATTTTCTAAGCTCGTACATATAATATCGAAGTGAAGATTCTCGTGCTCGTTAAATCATCATATAGGTCAAGTCAAGTGTGTTGATAATGGAGTTGATAATGGTTTATCATATCTTGAGCACGCAATTCATTAGATTTCTTTTGAGCAAATGTCTTTGTGGTATTTGTTCTTGAAGCCACACCAAACCACATACCCCTCATTTATATATATAGCGGCGTCTTGATAAGAGAAAACAACTGAAGAAGGGTGGCCTCGCTTAAACCCTAAACCCTAATCGAGATTTTTCTCGTCTTCACATCATTCAATATGAATATTTTGTGAGGAATATTGTGCAACAGACAAGTGGTGTCTATGTACCATGCAATGATCTCCATAGTCAAACCAAACTATACATATGTACCTTTTAAATATTGTTTGATCATAATTCATAACATTATTCAGACTAACTCAATATATTACCAAGATTTTCTTTGAACTTTCTTGTCACTATAACCTCCTTGTCCACATATAGGTAGACATAAATAGCTGTTTCAACCGGGAGCAAGTGTGAATGAAGATTCGCTTCACCTTTGGGCTATTGCACTTCCGAAAGCCATAACTTAGACCACGGTACTTAGGGCCACTTCACACACGGGACTGAGGGCCCGTGACCATTACACTTCCAACACTCTCATTGGTGGAAAAGGCGGACCCGGTCCAAGTTCTCTTCACACTACGCTTGAGGGACCGACGGAGTGTATGAATGCAAGATGGGTGTAAAGTCTACATGGATTCCTACATGGCATCAAATGGATCACGTTTCGTGGTCACCTTGACTATTTCCAAAAACCACCTTTTGGAGGTCGGCCCAACACAAAACCGGGAGACCAATGCACTCCGAACGCTCACAACCATTGGTTTATTCTACTTTATCAAGCGTGAGGACCCGCATGAATAGAAATTCATTGAAATAGCACTTAGTTGAGGGCCCGATCACATACGACTTCACACTCCACTTGAGGGCCCGTGACCACACTACATGATTTTGGAGGTGTGTTGGGACGGCCTTTCGACACTTTCTTTTGGGCTCTCACAATCACATGGTCACGGCTCTTGGCTTGTGTGCAAAGTGGCCCTTAGTGACATCTCCTCGTTGCCCACCGTTCTCTGATTTAACACAACATACATTTCAACACCGCTATGAAAACTAACATGTGGCATGGAGATTCATCACAACTTTTGGATTTTTAAATTTTTTTTTAAAAAAAAGTTGCTCCGGTACCTAAATAAGCCTGCGATGGTCTACAAGAACCAGCAATCGAAGGAAGGTTCAGAAGGGGAATAAAACAAAGCGAAAAACCCTTGCCAATATTCCATGTCAGATGTGGTTTACTGGTCAAATCTAGTCAAACGAGCATTTTGTAGTGGGCCGAAGGACGGAGAAGGAGTCCTTTAGGTCATGACAGATTCATTCTGAAGTAGTTCTGCCTTGCACGCTTGAGCCATTAATGTTATCGAAACCGAGCATCGGAAACCCCCACCCCCTGACCCTGGACCCAGGATTATATATCCACTGACACAAACAATACACAACCAAAAATGGATCCGGTTCCGATGCAATTCACCAACTTGGTTGTGTGCGTGAGGTATTTCTTGTTGTTTTTATTTTAATTTGAATAAAATTTAAATAATGGTATTGGACTTCATCGTCTACCGATCAGATTTACCATGGAAAATCGTTAACAAAAGTCAGTGTGGCACTTCACACACGAGCCGTGACCATGGAAGTGTGGGAGTTCAAATGAAAGTGTCCGAAGGCCGTCCCAACACACCTCCAATTTCATGAAGTGGGGTCACGGGCCCTCAAGTGGAGTGTGAAGTCGTATGTAACCGGGCCCTCAACCAAATGCTATTTCAATGGATTTCTATTCACGCGGGTCCTCACGCATGATAAAGTAGAATAAATCTACGGTTGTGAGCGTTCGGAGTGCCATGGTCTCCTGGTTTTGTGTTAGGCCGACCTCCAGGAAGGGGTTTTTGAAGATAGTCAAGGTGACCATGAAATATGATCCAGTTGATGCCATGTAGGAATAGATGTAGACTTTGACATCCATCTTGCATTCACTTACTCCGTTGGTCCCTCAAGCGTAGTGTGAAGCGAACTTGGACCGGCTCCGCCTTTTCCACCAATGAGAGTGCTTGAAGTGTAATGGTGCCGGGCTCTCAGTCTCATGTGTGAAGTGGCCCTAAGGGCACATTTCCATGTTTCGTCCAAGTCAACGAAGATCATTAGATGACCAAAAAAAAAAAGGACTCTCCTTCAATGTGTGTTCGTTCATGTGGGCCCTAAGAATATAATCATGGGATGTCCCACCCTAGTGCAAGAGACTCAGATTAAGTCTGAAACTATACTAGGTTGGGACAACCCATGGTTATTCTCAAGGCCCACATGAACGAACACACACTGCTTAATAATGTTGTGCATAAATTTTCTTAGATACGAAAACCGACAGAGGCATAAACGTATGGGGATTGAATGAGATGAAATTGGTTTTAAAGTCTGGGAAGCCAAAAGGCTATTAATGAGAGTGAGAGTACATGAAGGTGGTTCCAAACCGGCTAATTCCCTGGAGTGGTGGAGTGTGGTAGCCTCTGTGAGATAGAAACTAATGTCAATGTGATGGTTTTTAAGGCTCCTTAACACTACATTCTCAAAAAGTGATGGAAATGTATCTCACATGGGAATATACAGGGGACGCTCCAGCACAAAGCGTGCCTCATTTTCGACTGCATTGTAAGAACAAAAGTGGTATAATCTATTTGACCGCCCCTCAATTTCGGAACTAGAAATCGACTTTTATTCGATCAGAAAAATGTGATTTGTTGAAACATATCAATGTGGACAAGAGATTATGTTATTTATACTAATATATTTCAAGCCTAGCATGTTCTCATCATGCAAAAGCCCTAAGTTTTCATAAAGTTTACACCATACTCTTACTTCATCGACTTACGATAGAAGGTGTAGTTGAGGGTGGTTTTGCATGTGGACCCAAAGCACAACTCAATCGAGTAAATGGTCGTTCATTATACACTTTGATGCAACTTTCAATCCAATATGTCATCTTCAAGAGATAAACTTAGAGCAATCCAAATCAAGATCATTGCACAATCATCGAAGAAGACCATCTTTGTAGTTACATGCATAAATACATCATTGAGATGAACAACTTTTCGTGAGAGCGGCCAAACATTGCCATCCATGGTGGTGGGTGTTTATGGCCAATTAGAGAATTAAATGTCGAAAAAGTCTCCAATCGGTTAGTTTCGCTTTCTTGGCAACACCACAAGATGTAGATGTCGTAATAACAAAAACAAGTTGGAAGAAACTTTTTAACTGGTGAATTTGATGGCTTTGAATGTGCATCACTTTCAATGAGGTGGGGATGATGAGCCCGTGACGAGAGATATTGTTGCTTTCGGTAGCTTCTTACAAATGCGCTTATATAGCATTAACCTTGTGTGTCTAATGCTATTGCAATTATGGTAAGCTAGAATCCAAACTTCTCGTGTCTTGTGGGTCCTATATCACAAAACATAAATAAATCATGGCATAAACAAATACACGGAGATTCGGGTCTTAGGTGGCATCTTTTTATGAGGTTTTGCTTGAAATTTTGAGTATCTCATAAGGCTTATTGACCCATGGTGTGTTTAAGGTGTAGAGTGTCATGATGATGATGATGATGATGATGATCTACTTCGTGACACTAATCCAATGCCATAATCATAGTCAAAAAATGCAAGGACTTGAAATTTACAACCATGGTAGAATTGTTGATTTTTAGATTGCACATGACATGACATGCATGGTGGTAGTGACACCATCACATGTGGCTACAACAATCAAAAGGACATGTCGGAGCCATGAAGAGTTCGCTTTTTATGATAAATGGTCAAGTCCTTTTTAATCGCCAAATATAAGCCTACTAGCAAAAGTCAAAGTATTATGCCTAAACATTCTCAAACTCATCTTCCTTTGCATACAAGGTGCTTGCATGCCACATCTACCAAGGTGACATGACTATCATCGCAAGCAACGTCCACAATATTAGACCCTAGTTCAATAAACTACCAACACTTTGTGGACATAATAAACATGGAGTTGAAATTATCCAAATGCATAACAACGTGTTGCCTTAACAAATCCAAACCTCCACTTATCTTGTAAAGGAACATGTAAGAAAAAATCAAAATAAAGGGACAACCCTTTCCAACCTTTCTTGGGAAGCCTACACGTTCCTTTCCTACAAATAGAAACACCATACATATGTCACTACCTCCAAAGTCATCATACAAAGCAAGTTCCTTATCCTTTTTTCAACAACAAGCAAAAATGAAAATCATACACATGAGCATTTGATAGTTTGGGCGCATACATTTCATGCCACCCCCTTCTCCACATCCGATGTAACAAAACTAGATAAAACTCCTAGTCCAACTCACTAAGACAATTTGCAAACTCCTTGGCTCAACGAATCCCATGGTCGTGCAACTACACTAAATAGTTGTATTAGTGTGGGTGTAAAAATTAGTGTAGGCCACAAGAAAACTTCTAGTTAATGTGGAATTAACGTGGGTTCAAGACCCCAGGTCTTCCCCTAAGTCTTCCAACCAACTCCTTAAACATAGTTAGAGGACCAAAGTTGCACAAAATAAAATCATGATACATGTTGATTTTCTAATAAACATTAACGTGGCCCACATTAATTTTTATCATGATAATTAGTGTGGGCTCTAGAATAATACATGTGCCCCACAATATTTGTACTATTTAGTGTAGCTCTCAACAACCCCAAGCACTTAGGGTTGGTCTACCAAGGTTTAATAAAGCACTTAGGGTCATTCTTATAGGGCTTGCTACTACATAAAATAGTCATAATATTGTGGGTCACAATGATCTTCTAGAGACCATGCTAATTCTCATAATGAGAATTAATGTGGGCCACATAAAATTTCAACCCACGCTAAATTTCTAGTAGAAGATCAACGTGGGCCACAAGTTATTGTTTTCCTAGAAAATTAATGTAGGTGATTATATATATATATATATATATATATATACATACATATGCCACATTTGTTTTGACATGTTATTTGGAAATCGTGTTGAAGACTAGGGGAAGACCTAGGGTCTTGGACGCACATTACTAGAAGATTAGCGTGGCCCACGCTAGTTTTCCACCCACACTAATAGAACTATTTCAAGTACTCCCCCACCCTAACACACCCCCTTAGTATCATATCCGGATTGACAAGAACGTCACTCATCCACAAAAATGTCTTGAACGTACACATTGAATCATTGGAAGCAACATTCCACACGTACACTTATTGGGAGTAAACATCACCCTTAAAGTGACGTCCCCTACCCTAATGCCGATTGCAACAAACCCATACAAATACAAGCTCTTCCACAAACTCTCCACCCACAAGTATAAAACGACACCGGGCCAACACTCAAGTACCAAAGTTTTGGCAAAACGAGTTCCACCTCCAAGCAAATCCAAGAAGCCGAGGGTAGTTTGTGCTAAGGAGATATGTTGAACCTCGTGGTTCTATCCATTTTTCGCCTTGTTATCTTGGTTCAACATTGTTCTTGTTTGAAATCCCTTAACTAGGTGCAAGTAAGTTGCTTCTTATTGATCAAGAGGCCCTTGGGAGTAGGTAAATGGAGTTGATGAGCAAATGGGTCCTCATACATTTGTGGTGATGTACTTATGTTGGCCTAAGATTTGTAATTTGGTTTTTAGAGATAAGAGAGAATGAAAGTACACCATGTTTTCGGATCTCAATATGCCATCACATTATTTGATTTCCATGCAAACCATGCGATTGCAACATTCACTTCATGATGATTGTAGGATGATATTTCATGACGATTATGAGATTATTTTAGAAGCATTTCTTTCTACCCATCAAACCTCACATCCAATCTCATTGTTGCTTTTGAGATCGGTACACCTTAACCTAGATAATGTTGCTCCCTCTCTTATATCCCAAAACCCTATGGAATGGATGTGCTCAATTTAAATCTCCCTCCTGGTTGTCACATTTCCCTCTCGTATATCATGGGTTTTGACATTGAAACAATCCACCAAAAAATTCAAACCTCACGCTCGCATGCATCACGTTGTCATTATTGCAATGTTGATTTTGTGTCATTCCATTATGTCACAAGCTACACTAACTCTCTATTATCACGCATCCATGTTAACATTGCATACCTCCTCAATGTCACGTGCACTTTGGTTACCACAAGTGCAATATTACAGAGGTTAGAGTGTACATGTTATGCTTGCAAAAAGTGACGCGTCTACTTCAATACATGTTTTTCCACATTCAAAGAGCCAAAACTGATCACTTAAGAGATTTTGCGCCAAATCTTGAGAAGTATAAGGCGATGCAATTTTTCCCCATGTAGGAAGATAGAAATCATGAGGAATGCAAATTTGTTGGTAATTTCATTCCTTAAATTGGGATTACTGTGAGTTTTTGAAGCCAAAAGTTGGTCCAAACATATTACCAATGTCTGTAGTATGCCATAACCGCTCATTCCTCCTCATTTTAGCACTCAAAACCAATACACGTGCCATGGCACTATTGTTTCTGGCCTGATTGAAATGCAGTCCCGACCTTGTTGAAATTCCGGTACCCTACATATTGCTGATGGGGTCCTGATCAGGAATAGGCACCCTCTACTATAAGTTGTTGACATTATTCACATATGTTTGTTGTGAACTAAGGTGGGCCTTATGTGGTCAGTCGTTCTTCTCAATTGGGACACTTGTATTTGAGTACAATGTGGCAAGGCCTCTACTGAGGAAGAGATTGGACTACGTGCTCACATTTGGAAGTGGAAACGGCCTATGTGATTGCTGCAAGTGAAAAAGACTTAACTCACATTTGCATCTCAACTCCTATTTTGAAACTTCAAATAATATATTTCATGAACCGAACTTGCTTAGGCCCTCTTCACACTAGAAACGAGAAGTCGTGGAGAAAACCGGCCAAGGGCCATGGCTCATTCTTGAGAAGCTAAACTTTGAATTTGACGTCCTTTGGATATAGTGTAAAGTGAGAAGGGGCCACAAAATAATGTGCTGATTTTTTTAATATAATTCTAATATAGGGTTGATCGCAACTTCCACTCCACTACCTCTCTTTTCTACCCCAAGACCGGTCTTTCTTTCTAGTTGTTGGCGGTTTCTTTTGCTTCTTTCTTTCTCATTTTTGCCTTGTTTACTGAAATTTCAGCACTATGGAGGAGAGGAGGAAAAAGCTTGTGGTGATGATGGTCTTGTATTGGTGTCTCTACATAATTACGCAGCATGTTAACAACATGCAAGCTTTGATTTTACAAGGTGAGTGGATGAATGTTGCAATTTTCAGCATTTGCCTTCAAAGTTTAGGGTTTAGAGAGAGAACTATTTGGAGTTTTGAGAGGCCATCTGGCTTTATAGACCGGTATTTGTTGGGTTCGTTTACGGAGAAGATGTTTAAGGAAAGGACTCGTGTCTCGCATGCTACATTCAGATTTTTATGTGAGAAATTAGGTCCGTTTTTGAAAAAACAGCATACTAATTTCAGAAGACCAATTTCTGTAGAAGAGAGGGTTGCAATGTCTTTGGCTAGACTTGGTACAGGAAATGGGTTGCGTATGGTTGGAGAGGTATATGGGGTGGCGGAATGTACAATTTCAAGAATTGTGAGAGAATTTTGTAAAATGGTGAGACTTCATTTGCAAAAGATTTTTATTCAAGTTCCAAATGAAAACAAATTTAGGGTTTTAGCGAAAGAGTTTGAGAGATTGCATAACATACCTTACATAATAGGAGCCATAGACGGTTCACACATTCCGGTGCTAGCTCCAGTTATTGGTGGAGAAGATTATTACTGTCGCAAATCTTTTCATTCGGCTTTGTTGCAAGGAATTGTTGATACCAATTGCATATTTTGGGATTATGAATTCGGGTGGGCTGGAAGCTTGTATGATTGGACTGTTTTTCAACAAACCAAAGTAGGAAGAGCTTGTATGGAGGGAAGATTTCTACCGTACAAGTTAATTGGAGATGCGGCATATCCGGTTCGCCCTTGGATGTATTGTCCATTTAAGGGTTGTAATGATGGACTAGAATCTTACAAGGCACATTGGAATTTTATCCAATCTTCAACCCGAATGTGTGTGGAGCGTGCGTTTGGAATTTTGAAGGATAGATGGAGAATTATACAAAAAGAGCAGATGTTCCTTTACGATCAATGGCAGATATTGTATCAACTTGTATTGTTTTGCATAATTTATGCATCATAACAAATGACAAGTTTGATGCAATATGGATTGAAGAAGCGGAGGTGGAATTACATAAACGGGTTGAAGAGGGCACAGTGAAGGGAGGACAAATCTTACGAGGAGAACAAGCATCCATTGATGAGGTAAAAACACGCATTTTGAAATCTGGTACTACAAGAACATTTCAAAATTTTGAGCAAAAAGAAATTGATGCTGGAGAAGAAGCTTTTTTAATCAAACAAAATGAGAAAGATGCTGATTTATTGAGAGAATCTACCATTGCTCATGAATCCATTGCCAAAACATTGTGGCAATACAATTTGTCAAAGGACTCGACCATTCAATTTTCAGATGCAAGTAGTGATTCTGATGTTATGGAAGAATAGCTACAATTTATCTAGAATTGTTGCCATATGCCTATCCATGTTCTTCAATAAAGCTGTACTTTCTTGAAAAGTTGTAAGAAAGCTAGAAGAATTTGAGACAACCTTTTCCAAAATGATTTCCAAATTCTCTTGGAATTTTTTCTTTTTCTTCTCTTGTTTTGGAGTAACCTCACGATCTTGCAAATCTGATGGTGTTTTGTCTTCATCGTTTTCATCTTCACCTTCAGTGGCACTTGCTGGAATTTGGTTCTTTACACATGCACGTGTAGAATTCCAGATATCTAGTTGGTCAAACCACTTACAGTCTTGATGCCTATCCGAACCAGAAATCTCATTGGCCCTCTTGTCATTTTTGTACTCTGCGTAAATGGTTTTGTACTTCTTCTTGCATGATTCCCATGAGCGGTCAAAGCCACGAATGGCCGCCACCATCCTTGCTTGCAATTTTAACCATGTATTAATCCCTGAAATTTTACATTATAAGTCATTAGTGCAATTATATACAAGCATATGCTAGTGAAAACGTCCTCAAAATGTCAAAAAAACAACTGAAAGGGCCTCATTTGAGGCCCTCAAGAATGCAGACAGCATAGGTAGTGACCGGAAAAACCCATAATGTTCGTCAAGACACGTGCATGACTCATTTCTGCCGGGTATAAACCCCCCCCCCCCCCCCCCCCCCCCCCCCCCCCCCCCCCCCCCCCCCCGGTTGAGAGTTGGCCGTAGAGCCTAGAAAGGGCACTTGGCAGGTAAAGACCAATAGACTTGGGAAGAAAGCTAGGTAGGCCAATTCCTGGTTGAAGCTTTGAAAAATTATGAAAACCATTCATGTGTACAAAAAATTATAGAACCAAAAAATAAAACACATATACAAACCTTGTTTTTTTGCACATCTTGAAAATTCTTCTTCCATCTCTCCCCGAATTGATATCAAGGTTTCAACCTCGTAATCTCGCCACTTCCGACTTGCATTTTCTTCTTCCGAATCTGAACCAGCCAAATTCACCACTTCTTTTGTTGCCTTCTTTGTTGTGATCTCCATTTTCTTCTTCTTTGCTGGAGCATTTGTTTTTCCTCCTTTTGGTGGTCGTCCTCTCTTCTTTACTATAGGTACATCTTCTCCATTTAGTGCCTTTACTGCAGCCCGGATTGCCTCCTCCTCCTTCATATCCATCAAGTAATTTCTTGCATTTGAACTCGGTGTCACTTCCTCATTTGATGGTTGCAAATCTGAACCATTACAAGGAGGCATTCCAATAGGCATAAAATATCTAGGACTACCAGTACCAAAATGATCAAAATTTGAAACATGCATTTGAGGAGAAATGGGCTGAAATTGGGGTTGAGAGTAGCTCATCCAAGGCGAATTTTGACTCCATGCTTGTCCTTGAGATTGAGAGAATTCTCCATCTTGGGAGTAGCCTTCCATTGTAATGAACACAATGCAAAAAATATTTGGGCAAAATAATATCGATGGTGCAAAATAATTTGAGCAAAAATAAATAGCAAATAATTGGGCAAAAAAACATGCAAAAACAAGCAAATCTATACTTCTTTCTGGTCACACATGAGGAAGAAGAAAAAGATGACTTCGAATGATCAAGGAGCTGCCTTTAAGGACGAAAATCGGGAATGAATAGTAATAGCTGTTGGGTAGAAAACGGGTAAATAAATGGCCGTCAGTAAAAGTGGCCATTCTGAAAAATTATTAAAAAAATGAAAATGATTGGCTGTGAGAATTTCGGCCAAACGGCCCCCCGGATTTTGCGTCAGGCCCACCTCTCGAGGTGGGCTTGACGAAAAATCCGGGGGTCTTGGAAAATGTGTCTTCTTGCTGCCACCAAGGACAAAAGTGTTGTCCATGTCATTTTCTCCTCGTTTTGTCCTTTGGGCTGAAAATTTCGGGTGTAAAGTGACCTGGAATGGTCTTCTCGATTTCTACGCATCCCATTGGCTAAAATTTCTTTTCTCACGGCCCCTCGCCTCTAGTGTAAAGAGGGCCTTAGCAGGAGACAAATCCCGATCTATCTAATGGCCGGAATTGTGTCTGAAATTAAAAAATTGTCACAATAGAACCAAATGTCTAAAAAGTTTAAACACAATAAACACACCATCACAACATGAGCCCAATTGTTTGGATTTGTGTTCTAAATGAACATGAACAAAAGTTAGCTCATTGTGAACATTGTTTTTTGTACTTTGAACTTACATTGTAAGGTAGATGAGGCTGATTCGGTTAGCTTCCTTAATCGGACACCTATTTTTGGCTCCTTATTGGTAGTACAATTTCTCTAATTCAATGGTTGAGTAATACATAGTGATTTAGCCGTTGCCTTGATGATAATATTGGGTTAGTCACCTTTGCAGAAGTCAAACTTCACCCATCATCATGCACAATGAGGAGTGCTATCCACCAAGCTATGGCATGCTTAATTTTTGTGCCCAACTTGGGTGCTGACCAACTTGTTTTGTGGATACTTTGTATTGAAAAAACAATTCAGCAACATTTTATCTTACACGTGACCACTTTAGAGACACGACACCAATATTGGCATTAAACTGGGTTATTGTTGGCAAATGACCCATGTAGAATTTGCTGATGATGTTGTCCACTTCCACAACATTGAATAATAAAAGAGTCCCTCCCCCCCCCTTATGACACCACATTGGGAAGTAAAGAATCTTTGATTCCAAAGCCTAGATCAACACTTCCTCAACTCCGATGCCGACGATTTCAAATTCTTTGGTCTTGATTCACAATTGTTAACTTGCTCAAGCTTCTAATGCTCGAACCCATCGGCCAGATGATTCCATAGAGCTGGAGGTGTCCACATTAGCCTCATCCACCTGGCAAGTTTTGAAATCGGAGGACTGCCTCAAACAATGATGTATCTCCAGAAAACCTTGGTATTTATTAGTCATCACAGGTCAATCCATACGAGTTCACAACACCAAAGTCACATTGTCGAAACTCTTGAAAACCACTTAGAAAAATTACGGCCACCATTACTTGCTGACAAATTTTGATAGATGATGACCTAATAGTGAATATGGGGCCGATCCCATGAATGACATTCAGTAAAGAGAACCATCACAGGCAATTATTATAGTGTATAAATTCAATGACGAAAACCAATTTATAGGGAGCCCATTTAAGCTTCATCTCTTCGGTGATCTACCAGACATATTAGGCAAGGTTGGTTGGTGGCTTCGAGCTTTTTTGCAATTCAGCCTAACATGTGCACCAAAATTGGAATCAATTTGTGGACAACAAAGACCTGGTTAACCCAGAGCTTTGAGTAATAAAAACTTATACAGTTGGAAGTGAATGCAACAAAGAGTTATTTCTGGTCCTGGAAAAGCTTGGGCCTCGAACCATATCACGAAGCCTGTCACAACCAAGCATGAACTAGACAATTGTGATTGAACCAAAGATAGAAGATTCACAGTAGAACTAGAAGTAGAAGTATGAATAGAGGTCGTTTACCATATGAGACATAGAAAGCAAAAATAGTGCCTTGGCATAAAAGGAAACTCCGGGGAGGAGAGAGTATCTTTGGTCTCTCTCCTATGGTTGGGTGGTTGAGCTTGTAGGCAATCTCAATATTGTTGTTAAGTTGTAGAAACTTTGGTAATGTGTAGAGCTTGAAAGTTCACAACACTAGTAGTGACACAACATTATTCAGATGCATAACAATGTTATGTGGGATTGACAGTATTCCACAGAATATTCTATGTTATTTCCCACATTCTATGGAATATTGTCAGTCCCACATAACACTGTTATGGATCTGATCAATGTGATTGCATTATTTCTATGCGAAAGAGAGACGTTACACTCCTGGCCCCCACCTCCTCTAGGTGGATGTAAGCTTATACATGTTATGACAAGCCCACAAGTTTATGTGCATCCTTTGGATTGCAACGGCTGATTTCCACTCACCCAAGATGGGATTGGTTGCAACATGGAAAAGATTGTAATATTTGTTTAATTGGTTGCAGTCACAAGTAGATTGGATCAAGCATACAGTGGCTAATGTGGCAACTGAGATGAAGAAGCAATGCCGAGAGTTTTCTCTGCGACTTGGCTTCTGAGGATTCGAACTTCAGATAGACAAACCCTAACCCTACAAAGTGACGCGACCGCCTCAAAGGGTGGCATTTCAGGAAAGGCCTATAAGCCTCTTCAAAATTTGAGATTCAACTAGACTTTAGATCCTGCAACAAAGGTGAATACCAGCATCGCAGGAATGGATGTGATTTTATTGAATCCTTTATTGAGTTTATATGTTCAACCTCCACATTTGCTTTGAACTGACTTGCATATGCATTGACATGAACATTGAAACCAGGAACCTGCTTCTTACCAAGTGAATCAGCCAAATGTAGTGAAGGCTGGAACCACATTATCTATATGGCATCCTCCCATATGTGAAAGTAGGGTTCCCTGCAGAGAATGTAAGTGGCCGGCAGGGCTACACAAATTCAAGTTGAAGAACCTCATAAAAAGAGAATATAAGAGGTTAATGCACAAGGAGGATTAAGAAACAACTGTTGAAGATGATAATCAATACTCAAGTAGCCCAGCAAATGGATAATGGGTTAAAAGAAAAAGAAAAAACAATGACACAGAAACAAATGCATGATTCTGAAAAGACGTGAAATAATGTTTACTACGTCACTCATTTGAGAGGAATTCTCAAGAAAACAATCGTTCGCAAGTATCACTCTTATATTCCTGCCAAAATTCTAGGTTCTTTTTACGAAAAGAAAAGACAATGTGACCTCAGCCTGGATGGGTATATTACAAACAACCCATACCTAATTCACAGTGATCATAGGGGCTGAACAACAATGGAGCCTCCAGCAGAATGAAGAAATATGTTGAAACCTACCGTCAAAGAAGCTTCTACAGAACCCCAAGGAGAATGATTCCAAATGCCTGAAGATGCTAACCAACTATTCAAAATGCTAGGTGATTAGGATCCAACTATACCATAAAAACCCTTCTCAGCTGATTGTCTTTGGACTTCTATGTTTACAAGGTGATCTTATGATTTCTAACTGTAGGAGCAAAATTCTAGAGTACACACATCCATACATCAATTTTGATCAACCCGTTGTTGAACTATTCTTGAGCAACAGTTAGAATTAACAGGTGCCTATCATCCATCCTCCCAAATTGCTCACAATGCTCAATTTGACTCATTGTTGCCAGGAAGTAGCAAAGCAAGTCTTGGCTTAAATCTAGCAATTCTTCGCATTCGCTCTTCCCGAGACCTGCAACAAGGTACAGCCCAGAGTTAACCACCTCTCGTAAGAAACATCCTTTACAGTAAAGACATGCATTATATCCATGCATAGTATCGAATGACTATCGTCACAATATTCATACCTCTTGCGAATAGTTTTGAATTGCTGAATATGGGACTGTAACAACTCCTCCTCAGTTAGGAGGTCGACAGGTTTCTCCAACTGTCCACATAAATTCACATGCACAAGCTAGTGGTTAAAACAAGTGCTCTCAAGGCCCACCAGAACTTGGTTGTAAAATATGTATCTCAATGCATCTCAGAAGCAGCTTGAAAACATATGTCAAAGTTTCTCAGAAATTGCTTGAAAACATGTATCCCAATGTATTCTCAGCACTCCTCAAAAGATATCAATGACTCTCAGGAATTTCTTCAGAAAACATCCCTCAATGTACCTCAATATTTGTTGATAATATAAATTTCAATGTATCTCAGAATGTGCATATGAACATGCATCATCAATGTCCTTACAGAAAGTGCTTGACAGATATAGCTCAATAAATCTCAATATTTTCTTCTTCAGGACATAATCCCATTGTATACCAGGAAGCTCTTGAAGATATATAACTTACTGTTAAAACATGATTACTTGTGCATATCATTATGCACTGAACTGAGGAATTAGGAGGACAACTTTTTCCAGAAGCTGGAGTCTTATCATGTCAAGATTTCATTAGTCCACATTCCATGTCAGGATACACACCTCAGATTTGGACCAACCAGCATCGCCCTTGGTGTCGTTCTCAAGTGTAGCATTTTCAAGTTTGTCTACTTCACTAACAGACAGGGGCCTTGGCAAAGGTATGTTCATTATATCCCGTAGTCCTGGCTGAAAATACAATGAAGATTGTCAGACAGAAACGAAATCCCAGAAGTGTGTGGATAAGAACTTCACTGTATGAACACTGGAGCATCAAACAATGACAATAGGGAGCATTAGGAAAAAAAGAACCTCAAAAGAACAAGATCCATCACAGAAATCAGCAATCAGTGAACTTAGAAACACAATTTCACTCAACAAGTACAGGAGCCACATACATAGGACATCAACAAGATGCCACAATATCAACAAAACAGGTATGATTTACTTCCAAATACTGATAAAAAAAAACCTTGTCTCCGTGAATCTGAAATACATACCCTGTCTTTTCGTGGCACATCATTTCTCACCCACCGACGGCACAAGGAATATAGAGAAGATGGATCTGATTCAGATAATAATCTTATCTGGAGATATCAAGGGGTGACTGTCAGGGACATCCAAACCACCTGCAGAACTCTCCAACCTTTTTCATGATTTATTAAATTCTTTGGCAACAGTTGAGACTGCAACAAGAAAAATAGCCAAACTCATGTAGAGTAAGGTTCTTAACTCAAGATACGTACTGTTATTCTCAACAAGCATCTCATATAGATGTTCAGAACATATAATGACAAACAGTAATGGCCATGCCCCAAAAACACCACCAAGAGCATGCTAAGAGGACTCCAGAAAATAATCTCTTTAAAGAGGATTGCCATCATATGTAGCCACAAAAACCATGATGTTCAAAGGTTGCATACATTGCAGAATATTGAAACAACACTTACTTTCCGATCACCTATGTGCACAATAATTTGACTGTCAGATAGTCTCTCCCTGCACATCCAGAACTGGAAATTAACAAGTGTGGGACTTTACAAAAACAATACATACATACATCCACTACCTATCAGAGCCCACCTTCACAATCTGGTTCACAACAACCTTTTCGTACAAAAGTAGTGATAGATTACATATTTCCAAATGAAAGACTAATTTTGCTAGAAGAGAAATTACCGCAAAACTACTCCAATAACCTGATATTAAGCAAGTACAACTAGAGAGAACCAAAAGTGTCAGGACATGAATCAATCACCTATAGCCAGTATCAACATGATTGGGTGTGTGGTTTCCAGTTACTGGAGTTCGCAAAACAGGGTACATCTGGATACAGCACCATATGCAGTAAGTGTTTTGTTACCAAAGTCAATCAACTGCACCTATTACTACAGCACATTCTAAAATAATCAAACACTCCATTTCAGTACTGAAACTACCTCTAGAGAAGTGCTGACCTAAACGACAAGTGAAGTGAGTTTCAAGGACTAAAGTTACATAAAATAGAACACTTTTGAAAATAGACTACTTGGGATCTTCACATAAGTCTGTAGGGCTTGGAGGAGTAAACCAAAGATTTGACACCAATGTGGAAGTGGTTCAACACCATAATGCATCTATCTATCTATCTATATATCACAAATTTTCCTTTTTGCATTCCAAACACTAATCCGGTTGTCGCTTGTGCAGTAGATTACAACAACATCAACACACTTGCCCTCCGTCAACAACAATTGTAATATGTATATCTATATAAGCAACAAGGTTCAAACAACTGTAAATTTACACAATTCGACATAACTCCCAACCAAGTAACCCCTCGGCTGATTTTATGATAACAATCTCTTCGTAGCACCATCCTTTTACAACTCACAACTGGACAAATACTGGAAATTGGAAACTCCTCCTGAAACCAGTGTAGGAAAAATTCATTGCATACCCAAAGAGAAGATAAATAGGGACATACCGGTACAGACTTGCTCCCAGTTGGAACTCCTCCGTCGCGCATTTGTTGTTGTGGCATTGCATACTGCTGTGGCGGGACACCCACAAGACCAAGGTGTTGGCGAACTTGACCTTGACCTTGTTCTTGAGGAGAACTCCTGGGTTGTTGAGAATTAAGGACAGGGTGTTGGTAAAACAACCTTGATTGCCCTGCAGGAGATACATGGCCATGTTGTCCACCAAGAGCAACAACAGGTGGCTGCCACCCTCCTCCTGGATTACTACTGCGTGGATGCACTCTCTGCATTCCCCCCTGCTGCTTTTGTGCTGAGTTTTGCTGCTGCTTCTGAGCAGCAACCCCACCAATTACCTTATCTTGAGTAGTAGTACCAACTTGTTGAGGTCGTTGCAAAACCAAGTGGTTTTGGTTTTGGTTTTGCTGCTTCCCCAGATGACTTCCCCCTGCAATGGCAGCTGCAACGCCTTGCAATTGGCCCATGTTCGCTACGGGCCTGGTCACAACAGGGTGTGACCTGTTTTCCAAAACTCTTTCATCATGTGGCGATGATTGCCTACTCACCTGCACTTTAGAGGACCGAGAAAGCTTGGATGAGAGGCCGCCGGGTGCACCGAGGGTTTCAAATTATAGAAGGAGACAACCTCAAGTGCAACAATGTGGCACTATAGCACTCAGACTATGATCCTGTGAGTTTATTAACTTGATTAATTTCGTGTTGGGTATGGCAACTTAAGTACGACGACGTCATCCAACTTTGGGAAAACATGGTGAATTTGGGCCGATTTTTGTTTGTCTTTGGTATTTTAAGAGGTTGTGCTTTGTTTTTCCAAATCCCTTTCATCATGTGGCAATGATTGCCAACTCACCTGCAATTGAGATGAACGAGAAAGCTTGGATGAGAGGCCGCTGGACGGGATGACGACCTGCGCAGGATGATGTTGATGTTGATGTTGATGTTGCTGCTGATGGCGAGGGTTTCCCACGGTGGAGTTTGTAACATGTTGATGATGAGGTCGCTGCTGCTGATGTGAGGAGGACAAATGTGGGGGATTCGAAACTGAGAAATGGCCAGCTACCGACTGTCCCCCGCTTGGGCTTTCTTGCAGGTGCAGATGCTGCAAAGATGTGGATTGATATGATGGAATACTGGAAGGATGATGATGCCCCTGGCTTTGCACAGCTACTATTCCTGGTGAAGGACGAAATCCATGAGCCTCAGGAGGGGCAGAGGACAGCTGCTGATGTTTTACTGGCGCAGAAGGATTGTTCCGCGCCCGGGAGGAGGAGGAGGTGATCGAATCGCCATCTATTGTGGACGCAGCAGGGCCGCCTGTTGCCATGCCTTCCATTCATTCATTCACTTCCTCCTCCTAGAACCTCATCATCCCAGCTCTCGCCACAACAACAACCACCACACTCTCTTCACTCCTCCACTATGAGCTGATGACAACCTCACAGGCAGACAGAGTGGGCGCAATACAATGCTCAAACAACGAAATTCAAACACCTTATTCCTATTCTACTAACCACGCTACTTGTTTATACCAATGGCGCCACGATGAATTCCACACACACACACACACACACAATTACGCAACAGCATACCCTCCTCCCACCACAAAACAGCAAGATACTACAAAACAATAGTACACGTCCGCAGCCGACAATATCACTCCAAACAAGCTCAACACTAACACTCAATCCTCTCTTCACAGGATGGCCGAAACTCGTGCCATTCAAAAAATCACATTGGATGTAACACAGAAACTCTCCCTCTGTCTCTCCCTCTGTCTCTCCCGATCAGACTTCACATTCAGCGTGACAATCAAGCCCTCGAGTGGGATTCCACCGCTTAAGTTTACCTCCCCGTGATGGCCCAACCCTACCTGCCTACCCACCTACACCAGCACTCACAAGACATAGCCAGGCAGCGGTAAAACGCAACACGAAAGATTTAGTCAGTCTCTTCTTTCGCGACGACAGCGTAAATTAATTTGTTCCACTGCGAGTGCGTCCTCCGCCATCGCCACGGAACGCAATGCAAAGCACGGAAGATGAGAGAGGCAGAGAAGCAGCAGGCCAAGGCAAGGCAACCAAACCACGTCCCTTGGCGCCAACTCGACAACAAACTAGGTCGCTAGGGCAAAACCGCGCGTGGAATGGTGCGACGACGAACCAGAAGCAAGGGAAGGAGGGAAACGCAGATACAAACACATGCTGCCTCGTGGTCGGTCGGTCGGAGAGAGAGAGAGAGAGAGCGAGAGACTCCAAGGGAGCATCGAGGGTTTCAAATTATAAAAGGAAAATGACAATCTCCGAAAGTGCAATGATGTATGTATGTATGCATGCATGCATGTGTGTATGTGTGTATGTGTGTATGTATGTATGGCACTGTACTTATTGGCCGGGGATTCGTGGCACTCAAGCATTTTCATAGCTAGAGCGTTCTTCATTCGCTTTTCTCTCAACAATAATAATGTCAATTTATTACGAAGCAATAAGCAACAAGATGGTCTCATGTCACGTGCAAGAATAAACCCTAAACTCCATAATATCAACCCCCATAATGTCACACGCTCTTTAACATCCTGAAACCCTAGGGAACGGATGTTCGTAGTCCAAATCTCACTCCTTATTGTCGCATTTCTCTCCCTTATATCATGAAATTTGTCATTAATGCAAACCGCCAAAGAAGTCAACCCACAGCCTAACATTGCGCCATGTGTCGACATGTGGAGGGTCACCTTCTTATTCTTCTTCTTCTTCTTCTTCTTCTCATTCCACTTGTTGAATGTTGGTGGATGTTTCTGCCACATTGCCCGGGAAAGCCAAGTGGAGTGGACCACACTACCGTAGGTGATGGGAGTACAAATTCAAATTGTCCTCACATCTCCTTTGTGTTTTTCCATAATGTCACGTGCTACACTACTTCTATAGTATCACACATCCATGTTAACACTACAAAACTCCGTAGTATCACGTGCACTTTGGTTGCCACAAGTGTGATACTACAGAGTTTAGAGTGTAGTACATATATACACGTTGGCAAGTCCTTCAAAATCTAAGCTAGCACACTAGGTTGTTGACTTTACAATTTTGGCCAACTTGTGGCCGTGAGGGACCCTCCTCACCCTTGTCCCCTTCATATGTCACATCTATTATTTATAGGGTTTCGCCTTGCTTCTCTTCCTTGTTGTAATCGTCATGTCCAAGCTTCGGTCTACTTCTTCGTTGTTTTTTTCAATCTTGAGACCTATATACGATTCTTATTTTTAAATATTCATCATCTTTGAGAGCATTTTGTTTGTTGGTTTCTTCTTCTTCTTCTTCTTCTTCTTTGTAGTATGTTTCGGGTCTCATTTTCTATACTTTTATGTTTCTTTAAGGAGAGACTTATTTCTTTGAAATCACCTTGTTTTTCCTTCTTTTTTGAGGTTATCATGTTATATTTATCATGTGTGAATTATCTTCTTCTTTGAATTATGTTCACTGCTTGTATTCCATAATGACTAAATTGTTTCTATTCATTACTAAAAATCTTAATTTTTGAGATGAAATTGTATATATTATATATTCATAATAATTTATTTTGGACACAATCTAATTTGGTTTGGTTAAATATATTACATATGTATATTCAATTTTGTGTAGAATCGGTTATTAAATAATAATAAATCCATTTGGCCATGACGATATGTCATAGTAACTTGCTTGCCACATATTATACACACGTGGACACTCACGTTATTAGTTTAAATAGCTACGTAGAATCAAATGCCACATTTGGCTTAGGTGACTACTAGTGGGAGGCTATAAAATTGGCCTAAACTATTTAATGCCACATCATGGCCCCTTCCCACTTATATGTTATTTACAAAACAACAAATGCTTCACAATAGCTAAGAAGGGATAAAGGTGTCTTTACGTGCCAACTCGAAGGTGTTTCCCTAAATCAAGCTCCATCCAGATGTTCTTGATTGATTCTTCCAGATGACTACTTGAGTGTCACGAATCCCCGACCATATTCATTAGCCCACTACATCATACTTATATTGTGAGTTTACTAACTTAAAACTAAGGTAGGCGTGCCTAATTTGGTTGCTTCTCTTAGGCATGGTCCACAACAGTGGGTATCTATTCTTGACGTAATGGTTATTTTAATCTCCATTCACACTTGGCACATTGTCAACTTACCTCATATATTAAGTTACCATCGCTAGGTTAAGTTACGGTATAACAATTGTACCACATTGTACCTAGCGATGGTAACTTAATTGTTATACCCTAACAACACAATTAGCACCTAACCTCAGTGGTAACTACCTCATGTGTTCTAAGATGATTAGCTACATTTAAAGACCACGGTACATGCTTCAAAGTTTCCTCGTTGGGGATGGCCATGTCATATTTGTGTCATATTCAGTGTAGTAAGGAACACCTGATCCCAACGATCTGCAACTCTGGCGATGGCGCAAGAAGATGCATGGCCACGTGCCTCGTTGTAGAGGCAAAGGCCGTCTCTAGGATATGCACTAATGGGTTTTGAGTGCATTATTGTCAACTTATGGAGCACAATAGTGTCACAAATGTGACGTTTTTATGAGTGGAAACTAAAAATGTCACAAAGTTGACAAACGAATGTGACATTAAATCCACTGGATTCCAGGAGTGATGGATCAGTTCATTGATCGCCACGAAGCCGACTGTGTGGAGTCGATGAGTGCTCTCAACAAGGTCCTGTTGGATCCATCGTCGTGTCTACGTTTCCGTTGTAGAGAAGATTGTGAGGTTGAACGGTGGCTGGAAGAATTGTTTCCTCGCGACAACCGAAGTCTGTGTGTTGTGTTTTTCTTGATTTCTTTGTCATTCTTGGTAAGAATGTCACAAAGTTGACAAAAAAATATGACATTAAATCCACTGGATTCCAGTAGTGATGGATCAGTTCATTGATCACCACGAAGCCGACTGTGTGAAGTCGATGAGTGCTCTCAACAAGGTCCTGTACGTTGGATCCATCGTCGTGTCTACGTTTCCGTTGTAGAGAAGATTGTGAGGTTGAACGGTGGCTGGAAAATCTGTTTCCTCGCAACAACCGAAGTCCGTGTGTGGTGTTTTTAATTTGATTTCTTTGTCATTCTCGGTAGTGGACTTGAGGTAGCGGGATTTGCAATTGGAGCTATCTGCGTCACTGCGCACTTTCCGGATTGCGGACATGATTTTAGTGTATTGGGATAGTGTCTGAGGCATGGATCGAGGTCTGATTCTGAGTGTTTCGTGCTTGTGAGTCGGGCGATTAAGCTCCCAGACTCATCACCGCATTGATCACCACGAATTAAGCCGACCGTGCGAATTCGACGAATGCTCTCACCGAGGTCCACTCGGATCCATCATCGTGTCTGCATTTCCGTTCTAGAGAAGATCGTGAGGTTGAACGGCGGCTGGAAAAATCTGTTTCCTGGCGACAACCGAAGTCCGTGTGTCGTGTTTTTTTCTTGGTTTCTTTGTCATCCTCGGTAGTGGACTTGAGGTAGCGGAATTTGCAATTGGAGCTATCTGCGTCACTGCGCATTTGCCAGATTGCGGACACGATTTAGTGTATTGTGATAGTGTCTGAGGTCTGGATCAAGGTCTGATGTTTAGTTTTTCGTGCTTGTGATTCGGGCGATTAATATAAGCTTCCAGACTCATCGATCTAGAGTTGGATTCGGTTCTGGATTTAGATCTGTTCACTTCACAAAGTAGTTTCATGCTTGTGGTTTCGGCATCTCACGATCATTTGTGGATTCGATGTTTTGGTTTTGGTTTCGGGTTTGGATATCATTTCAGTGTTGGCATTACCCAGTGGTTTCATGCTTGTGGAACTTGGGGTGATTGGGTGCAAGGCTGAGCAAAAAAGTGTTCTGATATACCAAAACCATGTTATTTTTTTTGTGTCAAAGGCCTAAAAGTAGTAGCAAAGTGTGGTTTGATTCTTTTTTATGATGATATGTATTGTTGTGTTAAATACTCAAATGTAGAATATCAAGTTGAGATCTTCAAAACTTATCACTATAAGTGATGTTCAAAAGCACATGGTTGAATTTGGTTTTGAACGTAAATTTGATGACCTTAAATATTTTGAAGTTAGAATTTTTTTTTCATCTTCCTTGAATTCATTATATGCTTGAGGTCATTATCAAAAAAAATTGTAGAAACCCATTAATTTAATGTTATTTTATCGTATTTTAAACAAGTTTTAGACAATTACTTGTTCATTATGACCTACTTGCACACCACTTGCACTGTCTTCTAAAATATGTAGAATTTTCTTGGAATATTTTTTTAATCATAAATTGCGTCGCGTTGTAGATCAATATGTGTTTTGAATGTCTATGAAATTTTTTTCTTCACAAAATTCAAAGTTAGTGTATAGTTTTGAATCACTTTCACTTGAACCTAGGTAGGGATCAGGAGTTGTTCACTTTACCGTGCTTGGACCCAATTACACTTGCAGACTCATTACATTTGGTGATATTCATAGACGGATGGGGGCAATGGATGCTCCAAACTTTGTAATCCATGTCAATCGTCGAAACCTAGTTGGTATATTGTGCACCCTACCATTGCATGGATGATTGAAATTTGGATGAAAAGTCACTTAGTAAGTGACAGTAATTGCAACACAATAAATCTATAATCCCCCAAAAAAATTACAAGGAATGACAATAATGTTGGGTTAATATTTAATGTTTGCGACGCTACATCGCGGTTTACAATTGCCATTGTGCAAGACAATTAGAATTAGTGATACTATATATCATAATCAGTGTAGTAACCCACGCTAGATAGGTGACGTCTTGCTAAAGTTGCCTATAGATGTTAATGAAATCATGACATTAATGTGAAGTTAGGTTATTTTACCATTCATGTTGTTAAGTTTCAAATTAAAATTTGTACTTATCCATAGGTGTGAACCCTCCTTTAACCGGACAACTATATTTGAGTGGTATGTGGTTAGCATTGTTGATAAATACATGTGCTCAAGATACATAATACATGTACTTGGACGCATTATGTACCTTGTATTTGAACAACTTTCGGACCTCTCATGTACAAGTCTCTTGAAACCCTAATTTTGCTATGAATTAAGCTATGTCGTGATAGATGGTGCAGAGTAGCAAGTTCACATACCCTAAGTGGATGTAAATTGGCCAATTATCAACTAATTGAGATCTCCAAGGAGTGGTGGGCAACAAATTTCTTGATTTGTGATTTTTGGGGTGGTGGATATGCTGTTTAGGTTTAACCTTGAATTAAAGTCCTTAGTCATATTACAATAGTATTAGCTTGTGAGAGAACTTGGAGTACTTTTGAGTTTGTTCATAGCAAATGTAGAAACAAGTTGACAATGGAGAGAGCTACTAATTTGGTCTTTGTGTATAATAATTAGCATATGAAGCACAAAGTTTTTGATCTATATCACAAGGAGGAAGTTATCGAGTCGTTTGAAATTGACAAGACCTGACTTCTGAGTCATTTAATGTCTGCAATCACTACATGCATCAACCATGCGCATTAACCATCTACATCTCCTTGATCAACCTTCACAAAGAAATGCAGCCGGTTTGTCTTACAACCCTAAGCAAGAAGTGACCTTGTTCTCAACTCAACGACCCCTTCCAAAACCCTAGTATTGCCTCTTCCATACATGCATGGATAAAATAAGAAGATGAGAAAATCATTCATCCTAGTGTCGTCCAATATTAAATACTTATCCCATAAAGTCAAGTGACACTACCATACAAGTACAAGTGCTTTATATTTTCTAGAGGTCCTTCATACATGTACATAACTACGAGTTGCTATTTGTGTAGCATATGTATATGTAGTATGGCAAAGTACAAACTAGTACTCCTATTGTGCACTCAAGTATACTCATATGTGCTATGAAAAATGCACCCCCATGGATAGGTCATGTGACCTATCCAAAATTAAACAATTATAACTGTAAGTTGAAATGTAAAGAAAGATGAAACATGGTTGATACCTTGCTCCTCTTTATGTGTGCAATGGAGGATTGACATGTCATATGATTGAGCGAAACATTGATGTGGTCATTAAAACATACTCCGTGGTCAATTTAACAATCCCCCCAAAACAACATCAAATTATACTATAATATATTACATACCTCAATGTTGCTTTGATAGGATTGTAAGTAAATTACATTTCAAGATTTGGAAGAAGGCAGGTGAGGGAAAAGAAATCATATGTGGAAGCCTTCTAATTTCACACAAGTTAAGAAGACTTGATTAGCTTTGTATGAAGTATTCAAAAGGGTTCTAATAGAGTTGGTATGATGCATATCAATCCAAGCACCAGAATTGTGTCAAATTTATATGCACTTTTATATATTGGGTATATACACACTTTGATTTAAAAAGTGTTTATCTTAGTTTCTTTTGTTTACTTTTTAAGATCAAATATGAAAAAACCCTAGAATATATAACCTATGTCATTATTTATTAAATACTATAAAATTTCTCTAATATAAATGATGGTATAAGATTTAGACCATTACTATCATTGTTTTTTATATTTTGTTTAAACCGTATGGAGATCATATGCGAAAGTAATGATTCAAAGTAAAATATGTCAGTATGATTTGGAGAGAGAGATCATTTGGTTTGTTTTTCATGTTCTCTAATGTCTATCAATCAAATTAGCATAACAAAGCTTATAGTGCAATAGCAATTCTACAATGAAACATATGTAAAAACTAGACCTCCGTAATTTAGTTATGGATATAAAAGATGCATGCTTGTCAATTTATTAATCGAATACATGGGTCCCCCTAATTGTGTTTATTATTGACTAGCTATTAGTAGTTGAAGACGTAGTCCAATCTCTATTGAACATGTGTGTTTATGATATTTACTCTTTAATCTTCACCAAACCACGTACCAATCAAATCCAGGGTATGTTCAAGAAAACAAGCCACTTAGGTCCATGCACCTTACAACAACAGTTGGGGGGAGAAAACTTCGTGCTTGTCTAGTTTACATTAATTAAGGATAAGGTACATTAACATGTGCAATTAGATTGCCCACACTATCTTAGATAATTGCTACCACAATAACAAAATGCAAGAACTCTTAGATTGTGATTGCCATACAAAGTGATAAACAAAGTTATAAGTTTTTGTGGATCTAATTTGGCCCAAGATAATTTGCATGAATAAGGAAGCAACCTATTTGCGAATAAGGGATTCGATGACAATCAATTAATTGTACATGTATGGAAAATCATAATATTGTATTGATCAAATTTGAAGTTGAGTTTGGTAGTGGTGTACGTTTGGATAGAATTTGATGAATTGGATGGTGATACGGTTTTTTTTTTTTGGGGGGGGGGGGGGTTGCAAGTGTGGTGCTAAGGAGGCACACAATACTTGGGTGAAGTTGGCTAAACATTGTGGGGTCCCAAAGAAGAACACAATGCTTGGGCAAAATATAGCTCAACATTGACAATGCGTAGCGTGACAATTGCATGGCACGAGCCAAGCGGGAACAATAGATTTATCCGCAAAGTCCCTCAAAGAGGGACGAGACCGTGGGTCTGATCCTTCTTTGAGAAACTTTCTGTTAAACATTTGTGAGCTCATTGTGTATCGGATTGTATTTTGAAAGTTGGGTGAAACTTTTGGAACTTACTCTTTCCATCTCTCAAACTTTGAGAGACTTTTAGAATCTAAAATAAGGTATGCGCATGGGACTTGTTGTCTTAAATCTCAAATCGACCTTCGCAAGGCTATTTTGGCCCACCCATCCTAGTCAGACAAACTAAAAAACTAGTTTTTTATAGTATGACATCACTCTTTGTGTAAGGTTAAATTTAATCATTAAGAAAACGTAGATAAATGTATGATTATTCTCATAAACTCAAGGTTTGGGACTAAACCCAAAGTTTCATATGCTTTACTTTACAAATAACTCTAATGTTATCTAGGTGTTGGATGCCATGGATGCGGACATGGGCAAGGGCAAAGCATCGAGTATGAGGGTGGTTTTTAAGAGATGCTAGGATACCTAGTGTGAATGGCCAAGCTCCTCCCCCCATCTCTTACTTTATCACGTGTTTCGTTCCTAGCTAGGAGCAGTAGGCTAGCCGGGAAAAAATTAACCATTCTAATGCCCCCTTCCCACTTGACTTTACCAAATAACCAAAGTCTTTCCTAAAAACCAGGTAAAGCTCTCTCGGTTATAACAGAAGCATCCAACTATCCCAATGCACCTACAAGAATTGGCTCCGGAGATTTTCAAGTAGGTTTTAGTGAAGTAGTTTTCACACATGTTCATTGTTTTATCTACCAAGCAATGAATGTTTTTGGATAGTTTTTGTCCCATTCCCAAATGCGTTGCTACTCATCTATCTTGTCATTGGTTTTTGTTAATGGAGCTCCTCATGCCTTCAAAGCTAAGCTCCTTGTGCCCTCATAGCAACCAATCACAATGGCAGGAGACGACGCTTTTAAAGGTCCTACATTCTTGCCTCATGTCTAGGTACGGATGGGAGGGTCAGTGTTGGAGGCTTAAAACCTCCACCAATGTTCAAGATTGAAACCCTCATATGAGTTTCATTTTGAAGGGCTCTCAAATTTCAACCTTTTAGTTGAAGGATTGTATCAAATCCAAGACGTCAATCTAAGAATATAGAAATGAAATACAAAACTCATATTAAACTTGTGCATGAATTATATGGTACATGTTTCCAATACAGTGTGAAGAATCAAGAATCAACCATCTAACTCCACTTCTTGTAGTAACAATGCCCTACACTTGTTGGTTCTTCTAGTGGATGGATTATACTGAGGACTTCGAGTGACGTCTTCATTTTCAATTTGGGGTTGCGTTTTGAAGGGTTGTTTTGAAAGAGATATATTTTGAAGGGCCAAATCACGTTTCAAGGACATTGAGGACTTCAATCTTGAACATTGACCTCCACTTCTAAACCATGCCACATCATCTACCAACTAGGCTCGGGATGGCTTAATGTCATTTAGTGAAAACAAGCCATGAGAAGCCCACCACAATGTGGTCATAAGCTTTATTCTTTTAGATATTTTTGACTTCGTAAAGTTTACAGCTTCAAAAGTTTCTTTAACAAAAACAATCCATTTTTTTTAAAGCAATCATATTGATGACGAGCACATGTTTGGATTTCCCCACAAAGTCGCAAAATTCATAAAATCTAGTCAACCAAATCAAAGATCTACACTAGACATGACATTTAGTGTCACTTAGTATATGGAGTTACACAATTTTTTTTACTATTGATGTAATTTTTTATCGAGTAAAATTATTAGTGTTCTATAATGTCCAAACTACCAATTTGACATTTGTTGGCCAAGTATGAAATATACAATAAATAAACATAACATTTCATAATTCCAAATAGTATGTGACACTAGATACACTATTTCTTGGAGTGATTTTAGTTAGCGTGAAAGTTCAAGGGAAACTTGAAAGAAACCGGTTCGGACATGATTTAGTGGAGATAAAGAACCATGAACCCTCATCCAATCACATAGATGTTGCTCTATAATTATTTGCTTACAACTTCTTTGTGCATGTGAGTCAACTCCGTCCAAAGAACGTCTCCAATTCACATTCTATAGCTAACACACACATTTGATCGAGCGTGAGCCACATGCATTATTTAGGGATCGAGCACAATAAAGTCCAAAGCACAAAATAACATTATAAATATACAATTGGTGAGCCGCCCCACATGTCTATGCATATCATGTAATATTCTTTGGAATTTTTGGGGGTGGAAGTACAAGGTACAAGGAATTCCCACATACGATGTTTTCACGAGCTTGGGTCAAATTCCTATTAGGACGAATAGCATGACCATTCCATAGCCAGACATTTGTTGGATATCAAGGTCGAATTCCCGGTCTTCTCTAGAAGAAAATATTCATGGTGTGTGGTCTCCTTAAAGTTGCAAAGCAATTTCACAAGAACCCACCCACCTCAAGGTAGGCAGTAAACGCCATCTTTGCACCAAGGGAATTCTTGAGCAGGGTAGGGCCAACAGGTTCAAATTTATGTCGGATTGCTTGACGCTGGTTCTTATTCTTCTTTTGCAGGTAATTTCAACTTTATGTATACAATGAATTTTGTCATTGGATCGGATGAAGAACTATCGCATCTGGTTAGCAATTGCGAATAGCAAAGACTGTTATGTCAAGAGTTGTAGTTGAGATGCAAAATTTATAAGAAGTCAAAGTGAATCTCTTTCACTCTAACTGACAACATAAGGCCCTCTCAATTGTGTTAAATACATAACCTAGAATGGGTGTCATTTTGATGCATGTTGTATACCACTCAAATATTGGTGTCCGTTTAAGAAGAGTGACCGCATATGGTCAACATGTGTTACTCCTCCTCTCAAGTGGGTTACATTGATTAATTTGGAGGTTATAATGTCTCCCTCTCTCAATACCAAACCATACAAAAAAAGACTCTTACATTAGTCTACCATGCAATTGCATTTACTAAAGACTTTCTAACTCATAAGGTTGCAAATCTCTGTGCATAGAAAGATGTAGAACACACGTAGATGAATAGGGTAAAGTCATGAAATTTGCATATGTAACTCATACCACTAACCTATGGTTAAAAATTAGGGTTTGTGAAAAGTTGCCACATTCAAAATCTCCAATATAAACCTTAAACTATAAAAGAAAGTGTAATGTATATCTATTTATTGGTTACCTTTGTTGTCTTTGATTCCAACTAGACTCCATTATTTGTAAGACTAGAGGACTCCACCTTGGAAGATCTAATTGTTCTAAACAAAAGGGGGGGGGGGTGTTACTCACTAGTTGGGACTATGGTGTTATACAATGTTCTCACCTTGTAAATAATGACCATTAGTTAAGAGCAAGGTCCAAGATGATCTTAAACTACCGATTTCCAAATGCAGTGGTTGCCGGTTTGATTCCCACTATGAAATTTTCTCTCTACTTGACATGAAAAACTAGCTAGGGTAAGGCCAACAGATTTAAATTTATGTCGGATTGCCCAACATTGGTTATTTATTTAGTTAGTTAGTTAAGGGCACTTATCTCACCCCAAAGGTATGGAGGGAGAGACTGTTAAGTATATGCTTCAGGACTAGTTGAGGGGAGCTTCAACTCTTATTTCCTACAAGTATATAAGGCTTTAGGTCGGGTGGAACATGCTTCTTATTTTTTCCTCTCTATTTGTGAGAGACATTACAATGGTATCAGACCTCCAACCTCTTGTATGTTGGTATTTTGAGTATTGTTATTTTTCCATTACATGAGATGCATGTTTCAAGTTGGCGAGTCCATAAAAGTTATTTTAGAAGGGAATGAGTTTGTTTCAACCTGAAGTATAAGGAGTAGAGTTTTATTATATTTTGTTTTAAGATGATCGCTTAAGATAGCACCCTAAACTCTCATGACATGCGCTATAATTCTTTGATTTTGATTTTGATTTTGATTTTTTTGCAGAGAATGTGGGAAGAGTAGTGCAATAGGCGTGCAAGAATTAGTGTGCAAGAAAGTGACAAGGAGTTAACCCCATAAATATTTTCAAGAAGGGGTGGTCAATGAAATATTTGAAGTGCACTCAAAGTGCACGAGGTACATTCATGTATGGGGTTGGCTAACATTCGGCGCTTGTCGACACCCCACCAAGTCAAATTCATGTTTTTACATGTTCTAACGGTCATATGCTTGGTATCAATTTTGATACAAATTTATGGTGACTGGACCAACATGACATTTGCAAATTATGGTTTTTTGCAAATTGTTTTTCAAGGATTTAGGAGATTAAAGTGCTTCCTTTTGAGTTCTTATATTCTTTCTTGAGTATATTAAGACTTGTCAAGCTTTCGAATTAAGTCCTAGGGCTCTTTGGTTTTAGGGTATTGTTCCCATACATGGTGTGGGACACCATGGTTACATATATGGACATCTCTGCCCTTAGTGATGAGGGCCTCTCCTTTCATAGTTAACCCCATTTTTACCTTCCCAATAGTTGTGACAATTGAGGAAATTATAGGCAAATTGCTCACATGGAAGGCATGGGAATATTGTGAAGGTAAGTTGATCGATGACCATAATTTGTTTGTAATGTTGGAGCTAAATCACGAGAAGCTCAAGACTTTCATGGAAAAGCTTGAGGATGGCCATATTTTCCAAGGATCAAAGTTTTGTGTATTGAAAACAATGCAAGAAGCTGAAAAGGGTCAAGTTGTTGATGCCTTGACAAAATCTGACAAGGTCAAAGAGCGTCAAATTTGTCATCTTAGAGTACTCTTTGAACTTTTTAGGTTTAGTCGAGGCATCAACAAATTGACCATTTTTAGCTTCTTGCATTGTTTCCAAGAAACAAAGGTGTAATCCTTGGGAATTACAACCATCCTCAAGCTTTTTCATGAAATTCTTGAGTTTCTCATAATTTAGTACCAACATCGCAAACAAATTGTGTTCGACGATCAACTTACCTTCACAACATTCATGTATCTTCCACATGAGTAATTTTTCCACAATTTTCTTAATTACCACAATTGTTGGGAAAGTAAAAATGGGAGTAACCATGGGAGCACATGCCCTCATCACTAGGGGCAAAGATGTTCATATTTGCTGCCATGGTGTCCCACACCATGTATGGGAACAATACCCTAAAACCAAAGAGCCCTAGGGCTTAATTCAAAAGTTTGACAAGTCTTACTATACTCAAGGAAAAATAGAATAACTCATAAGGAAGCACTTTAATCCCCTAAAAACCTTGAAAAACACTTGCAAAAAACCATAGTTTATATATGACATGTTGGTCTAGTCACCATAAATATGTATCAAAACACCAAATTGTCACTTTCCTCTCTTTTTTATTATAAAATAATAAATTCAAGACAACACATCAAACACTAGATTGTGAACTTCCAACTTTGTAACTTTCCAACTTTCTTACAAGAGCTATGCAACTTAACCATGAGATTGTGATTTCCTATGAGCTCGAACCATCCGACCATAGGAGAGAGAACAAAGAATCCTTTCTCCTCCTCTAAGCTCCTTTTTATGCCAAATGCATTACTTCTACTTTATGTTTCTCATATAGAAATCTTCCATTCGTAGCTCTATCTTTAGTTCTACTATAAATTTTCTATCTTTTGGCTCAATCACATTAATTGGAATTGTATGATTCCAACTTGATGCATCCATCTATTCTTCTAGTTGGAATTGTCTAACTCCATCTTGATCCAACCATCCGTTCGTCTAGTTGCAACTGTCTACTTCCAACTTAATTCATTCATCCATTCTTCTAGTTGGAATTGTCCAATTCCAACTATATTCATTTATTCATTTATTGAAAGTTGTCTAGCGCCAATGAATAACATCCATCCACTGCGAATTGTCTAACTCCAACCCATATCTTCTAGTTGGAGTTGTCTAACTCCAACACAAAGATCTCCAATCAAGACGTTGCTAACTCCCGTGCACAATTCATTCATGGGTTGTCTAGCTATTGTGCAACATTCTTCTTTAGGAGTTGTCTAACTCCAAACTTCATATGCTCACATGCTAAGTATAACAAAGTATGTTTAATCCTTATTTCTTACATGATCAAACATAAAATCTTTTAATTCATGTATATCACAGTTTCCCAACCCTTTGAATACATCATTGCCCTTAATAATAAAGGTAGGAAAGTCTCTTATGTAATCAACCTCGTGCCCCCAAAAGGCTTCATCTTTTGGATAGTCTTTCCATTCCACCATGCTATGATTATTGATGCATAGTAAGTTCATATCTATTTGACGATGCTTACTTATTCAAAATCTTGAATGTATACACATTAGCATCATGACAAGTAGAAGATGAAAAAATGTTGTGTTAGGAGATTATATTATATGACAATACCTTCACCTCGACACATTATAGCCCATGTTGTAGCATGTAGAAAAACTTGCTCTCCCTATGCATTTTACTAATGGAAGTTATGCGTTCATCTTCACCTTTAGATACTTGGTATCTTATAGCCCGTCCACACTTACTGGTGCAGACCACCAGTGAACGGTTCTCACCATCATGGGCCACTTTTAGAGTTGGTTTAGCCAGTGAAAACCACTGGATATAACCAATGTTGGTAGGAACTGTTCACTGGTGGCCTGCACCAGTAAGTGTGGGTGGGCTATTACTTCAAAATGTTATATCTTGCTTGTTGAGATTGCTTTCGACAAGGACATGGTCCCACCCACCCAAAGCTTGAGAACTAGAAGGAAATGGCCTTGCAATGAGAATGCACTTGAAACATGTTTCTATTGGAATTTTGTCAACACAAAGTTTAGATCTCTCTCTCTCTCAAAGATGACTCGGCAACAAGTTGTCATATTCAACACACTGTAAGGATCCTTTAGTGACTACTTGTCGTTTTCATGGAGTCTTGGTGCCCAACTCCCAAAGCCCAAAGCCAAAACATATGCAAAGGTTTCAACCGCATCTTCACAAATGCTCTCCTTAATTTCTTCCCAATATATAATGACCCACATGAATGTAGTTGTAATGGTCATGATTATCCAATGAACAATGTGCACACTTACCCCAATACTTTCAACCTCGTCACTAGCTTCCATACTGCTCCTTGCCCCAAGAGCAAGAGAGAGAGACGCTTCACCTTGATCATAACTGCAAGCTCATATGTGAACGCGAAGCGCGTTCATCGAACCCATTGATTATTGATATATATTTTCATAAAGGAAAACTAATGAATCTCCCCAAACGATACAAAGTCCACTTCTTAACAAACAAATTTAAGAGCAAACCAACAACATTGCCCATTCAAGCCCATGGGTCCATAACATTATCAAGCGACGTGCAATTGTTCGTGTGGGCCTTGGGAATATAACCGTGAAATGCCCCAACCTAGTGCAAATTCATTGTTATTTGAATGTGCACTAGGTTGGGGCATCCCACGGTTATATTCTTAGGGCTCTTGAGTTTGTGAAGTTGGACTTGGGAACTTTGGGATTCTGGCCGATCATATGGAAAAATCTCCTAAGACACTGGTTGGAACCAATGAACGGGGAGAACCGACCACTACTTACATATGAACCAGTCGAGGTTGAAAAATAACCGGTTCAAATTCAAGACTTCAAGAAATTTACCAGACTATTTAAAGGAATCTATAGAATATACCTCAAATTAGTAAAGAAAAACCGAAAAGATGTCAACATGTCACCGGTTGGACTTGGGAACTCTGGGATATCGACCGGTTATGCCCCAAAATCTGCTCGGACACCGGTTGACAACGATCGGGGAGATTTTTGGGCATACTCGGTTGAGATCCCAGTGGTCCCAAGTCCAACCAGTTACATGTTGACATCCTTCGGTTTTTCTATATTAATTTGAGATACATTCCATAAATTCCTCCAAAGTGATCGGTAATTCTCCCAAAGTGTCCAACTTCAACCGGTGGTTATTCCTCAAACTCAACCGGTTCATCTGTAACTAACTGCCGGTTCTCCCTGATCCTTGCCGGTTGGAACCCTAAACTTCCAACCCACCCAGTAGTACTACTAAATCAACGACCTCGTCCCGTCCGCTGGAAAACATTATCCAGCCAATGGCAGAAGCTCTGAACGGGCCAAAACAATGAGTGGGAGCAGTCGCCGTTTGAAGCGGACAAGTCAAGCCCCGCGTTGGGAATTAGTGCGCCACTAGCAAACACCATAACTCTAATAATCACCTATTATTATATAAAATAAAAATCATTTAATAAATAAATAAAAATTTATTTATTTATTAGTAAGTTAGTCATAATCAAAGGCTGGTAGTAAGTCACCACCAATGGTTCGTTGAATTCATACCAGGGGACTGGGGAAGAGTCGGTCCTGCTGCTGCTGCTTCTGCCTGGAGCCTCGGGAGGGGCGCCCAGGCAGCTCCAATAATCGGGCCCCGGCCTCCTGCCCGGCGACCGGGTAAAACCCGGCCTCCCCTTTTTCACCCCAGGGGGTAAATCCACGTCACCTACCTCGGCCAGTACCCGGCGGGCCGCACGAGGGCCCTGTGTTGGCCCGCATCCCAGCTGGGGTGAATAAATGTCCAGTTTTACCGTGGGCCCTGCCCCTGATGCTGCTGCTGCCGCCACCAGACAGACAGACAGACAGGCGGGAGTAAAAACGAAGCTCCACGTACAGTAAAAACGAAGCGACACTAATTACTGTGTTGAGGGTCGTATGGTATTTCATGCCATTGTGGTGACTTATTTTAAAGACACTTCGTATGAGTAATAAGGTTCATATGTACTGTTATCTCGATTTATTTTTAGTTCATCCAATTTTGGCATATGCTGCATCGTAACATTCGTGTGACGCATTATTGTCATGGGTGATTGAAACCTCGATTAAAAATCGCTTAGTGAGTGAGAGTACTTGCAATTATTGCAAGTTTATGATTAAAAAAAAGGAATGATAAATAATGTTAGGTTTACAGTTGGTGTTGGTGACACGACACGGGTGGTGTACAATTTGTATGGAGTAGGATGAATAGCAACGATGACACTAAAATACTATATTTATTGTCGCCGGCTAGGATAAGTAATTTGGGTGAGTGAACTCATCCCTTAGAAAGGGGAAAACGCAACAAACTATTTTATGGTTTGAAAATGAATAGTTGTGTTTAGATCATTTGAGTTATGGAATGACATTAGGGATCTGGAATTAGTCCATTGGGTTCCAATTAGAATGAATCGGCCCTCAACTTTGTAGCGGACTTGGTTTCAACTATGTAGAGCCCCTTCATCCACGATGATGGATGAGTTAACCTAGATGCCACGAACCCCAAGGCCACGCGTAGCCCCAATTTACCCGTTGGGTAGATAAAGGTGAGATACCCTCTATGATACCTTGCATGTGAGATACTTAACGGGTAGTGTAATACGGTGAAAATCCAGTTTCACGAAGACCAAGCTGTTGTCATGCGGCCAGGTAAAACGACTCCTTCTCATAACCCCATCTTACGGATTTGGATGAACCAACCCATACACTCGTTCCTTGTTGAATGTTTAAACCCTTGCCTCCAGGAACCAGTGTACATGTTGGTTCGCCCCAACCCATCTTACCTCCTTGCAAGTTTCATAACTTGCGGGAAGATATGATGCTACCAGGGTAACAAAGGTGAATACTAAGGAAACCAGGTAAAACGAACCCTCCACGAAGCCCCTAGTATGACTCTAGTTGTTTCCATGTTCAGAAATTGTACGCACATGTTCATACCCTGCGGGTAAGGGCAGGGTGTCCGGGTGCCACCATAGTCATGGATGGGGTACCAAGGAGGCTAATGAGTTTGAACAGGCCCACCCTGATGGCAGGAGACCAAGTAAAACGAAGCCTCCACGAAGCCCTTTGATATACCCGCTTGGTTCTGCTCATGTGCGAGGTACCAGGGTGCGTATCCGGCGGGTATCTCTCTTGATTTACACGTGTTGTTTCGGGTAACATGGCGAATAAGCGTGGTGAAGGCTAATATGCAGGCGCAACCAGACCGGGCGAGTGCTCATGGTGTTGAGCGAGGTTGCTTTTCGCTGCGCGTTGGAGGTTCGTTTGTTCGGCGATCGCAGAGCGCCATCGCCATCGCCAGGGAGCGTTTTAGGAACACAGGAATCGTCAAGTTTGAACCTCCAGGCATTGTACTATGCATGTTCGGGGCAGCGGATCGCGTGGGAAATTGGTGCAGGCGTTCGCGACAACAGGGGAGGACAGGGGAGGCTGCAGCGAGGTAGCCATAGTAAGCGCTTGGAGACAGGGGTTTGGAGGAGCTGGTCTTAGAGTGGGAGAGAAAGAGAAAGAGAGAGAGGAAAAGAGAGGGATTATTGAGGTATGGTGGAGATCGACGAGAAAGAGGAGTCGGAGCTCTAGTTTGGCAGACGGCCAAACGGGAGAGGGAGCCCGGAAGAATAAGAATTAGTTAAGAGAAAGGAATTGAGAGAGAGAGAGAGAGAGAGAGAGAGAGAGAGAGAGAGAGAGAGAGAGAGAGAGGGGGGGAGGGAGGGATGGCGGGGGTGTCGAAGCAGAAGAGCTTCCGGAAGGCTTTTGGTGCTATCAAGGATTCCACCAAGGTCGGCCTTGCGTCGATTAACAGCACGTATAAGGTAGGTTGTCATTGGGAATTGTGTTCCTTGGTGGTTCACGGTTTGGTTTCCTCGGTGGTTCATGTGCAATCATCGTAGAGGGGAGGCGGGAATTGAGAAGAGTGATTGCAAACCTAAATTTAGTCTTCATGGCATGTTCTAAGTCGTCTACTACTCCGAGCAGGAAGCAGGAGTACGTTTTGATTATTTTTTTTGAGATAGGATCGGCAGTGGTGTGCGTGCACTTAGTTCCGTGTCATTGGAGTTGGAGAAAATTGAAGGGATAGAATCATGGCATGGAATTTTTTAGTGATTGTGGAATCCGGAGCGTGGTTTGTTTGCGATGATGATGTTGAGAGCTTGTCGGTTGTGAGCGTTTGACGAGAGACAAGGTGTATATTTAATTAGGCTTAAGGTATAGGATGGTTGAATACTCGGGGTTCACGTGCCAAGCTGCAGCGTAGCTCAGGGAAGGATTGGTTGAAATTGAGGAAAAAGCTTTTGATGTTGGAGAGTTTCGCAGGAACTTGACATAGCAGTTGTGAAAGCAACCAATCACGTGGAATGTCCTCCAAAGGACAAGCATGTTCGAAGTGAGTCTTCTTTACTTTTTCCAACGGGTATCTGATGCACGATTATAATGATGCTATTCATTTCGGTCAGTTTCATCAAAATTTTGAATTTGCTAATAGGATCGATCGTTAATGGTATGCATGATTTGTGGGTTCTGAGCAGGTATATTTTTGGCTACATCTGCATCGAGGCCTCGAGCAGATGTGGCATATTGCATTCATGCGCTTGCAAGGAGAATTGCCAAGACACACAACTGGACGGTAAATGCTTGCTTCTATGAGGCCACAACCCTTATAATTATTTTGAGTTTGCGTACGTGGATTTACATTGATTGTTATCTCAGTGAGCTTTGCACCTATATCATCATCTGCTGGGGATTCCATTGAATTTGGGTACATGTCTCTGGTTGAAGTACTGTGATCATGCCTGACTACATCAAATCCTAGACTAGTCTAGTCTAGACAGATTGTCAACGGGCCTGGTGAATCTGGCCGTACCTGGTCATAGCGCTTTGAAGATAGTGTAAAGGATGCTGCAGATTCCACTGTTGTTCTAAGAGCAACCTGTTATTACGAATTTGTCACTTGATGAGCTTCTGCTGAGAAATCTTTATAGACCAGTGGTGATACTCAAGACTTTGGGTTTGCTGCAAGTTCAGATGATAGCCGCTGATCAGTTTTCTCCCTAGAGGTCGTCAAGAACTTCAAAATCTTGTTCTTCAAATTCCCTGGCTAGGTAACTGAATCATGTGTTGCAGATAACGATATATTTCTCTTTGTGTTCTGGTAAGTACACTCTACAAGGACACTTCCAGTGTAAGAGTACCTGGTGTTACACTGTCGGGGGCTCCTTGTCCTTAGTAACACTCTGTTTCTGCACTGTCACAGGTTGCATTGAAGTCATTGATGGTCATACATCGTACATTGAGGGAAGGAGATCCAACTTTCCGAGAAGAACTGATTAACTATGGTCGCAATAGGGGTCACATTCTGAATATATCTAATTTCAAGGACGACTCAAGTCCCAATGGTACTTGTTCTATCCAACAATTTCTATATTTAATTCGAGGATTAATTGGTCACACCTGTGTCTGCATATCAGGCACTGCAATCTGAAATCTTCCTTGACAATCTTACAATGTGTATATTTATGCTTCTGGGAATTTGGCACTATGACCGGACATGGAGAGCAGATTTCACGCCTTGATTTTGTGTTCTTGTTGAAATGTAGCCTGGGACTACTCAACTTGGATTCGCACCTATGCCCTCTTTTTGGAAGAGCGGCTTGAATGCTTCCGTGTGCTGAAGTATGATGTGGAGTCTGAGCGTGCCACAGTAAGTCATGTTCATGTTTTGGAACTGGGTCAATGTTATACGCTTTGGGCTTATTAAAGTAAGAACTGCTTGAGTTGCACCTTCACACTATGTTTTATTGTGCTCTGAGATTAGTAGTTGCACTTCTCAGGGGCATAGCAGAACAAGAGAGTTGGACACTATGGAACTCTTGGAGCATTTGCCTGCACTTCAACAGCTTTTGCACCGGCTCATGGGCTGTCAGGTACTCCTTCTCCTTACTCCTACTCTTTACTCCTTGACCTGAAGAACATTATTGATATATGATTTGTTAAAGATGGCAGTTTCAGCAGGTTACAGTTGGATGCTCTTTCAGTCTCTTGTTTTGAGGTTTCCATCCGTTGGTTTCTGCAATCTAATTAACGAGCAGATGTTGAAGGGACGGGTCTGCAATCTTTGTTGTTTCAAGCATTTGACATATGATTCCTGCATATCATGTTTTGTCTGCAGCCTGAAGGAGCTGCCATAAGTAACTGGGTCATCCAGAGTGCTTTGACTTATGTAAGTGCTTTTTAATTGCTTCTCTTACTATATTTTGTTGAACAAACCAGACCCTGTGACATTTTCTAGTACATGTTTTGATATAGGCTTGAGCTCCTTTTTGTTAATGACTGAAGCAATATTCAAGTTCACGTTGATTGGTTGCAGATGGTTGTTTGTTACATTTCAAACAAATAAAGACATATATATACCTCAGATTGTCAATACATTACAGCCAAGTTTACATAGGTCCACATGGTTGATTCCTGCTGTCATGTCCAGAATATGTTTGTCCTTCCATTTTAGTGCACATAAGGGAAGGCTCCTCAGTAGTAGTTATTTTCATGCTTAAACTAGATGTCCTGCTTCCAGATATAATCCGGGCAAGAAATTGCTTCTTATTGTGTTTGTATATTTGCTGCAGGTCTTGAAAGAGAGCTTCAAGCTTTACCGGGCAATCAATGATGGCATTATTAATCTTGTTGATAAGGTTAGCATGATGCGAATATTGTTGAGTACTTGTGGCAAAGTGGTGCTAACTTTAAGCAGTGGTTCTTACCTTAATGCTACTGTGAATGCAGTTTTTTGAGATGCAGAGATATGACGCAATTAAAGCACTTGAGATCTATAAACGAGCTGGACACCAGGTGAAATTCTAGGTCTTACTTACTGTAGCCCTTGTTATCAGGTCTGAGGAATTAGCTGAACTTAGCTGCAACTCTGGTTCTGGAATTTGCTTGTCAATGCGCTCTTAATTCTCAATATAGATGATGGATTGTTACATTCTCTGACATTATATCTGGTATGCAGGCTGATAGACTTTCAAGCTTTTATGAAGTGTGCAAGGGGTTGGATGTTTCTCGCAGCTTTCAGTTTCCTACTCTTGAGCAGGTAGGCCTTGATGACCAGAAGTAAGAAACAGATGTTCACTACCACGTAGGAATATATCTATTTTAAGGAAGTTTTATATCAATCAAGTCATTAAGACCATGGTCTGAAATTCTATTGTGCTCTGGTCTCAGTTTTTCTGTTCTCACACTTTTCCTGATGACCTTACTATTAACGTTTAGTCTTTATACTGGGACTCAAACAATGTCATCTGTCAGATTTTATCTTGATACGTCCCTTTTCTGTGATGCAGCCCCCACAGTCATTTCTGACTACAATGGAGGAGTATGTCAGGGAGGCCCCACGTGCAGGAGCAATGTTGATGTTGAAAAATGAACCTGTAAGTGCTGCCAGGGCTCTTACATTTTAATTGATGAGTTCTTTTGATTTAGTAGATGCCTTTCATAGTTAGTGGGAATTTTCAGAGGAGAAAGGTTGATTTTCGTTGCAATAGTGCCACCATTCTTGCTAACAAACCCAGTTATGTTAGTTAGAAAGTAGTGTGTGCATTCTGCTCTGAGCTTGGTAAGTGTGTTGTACAATATGAGCAGGAGTATGGAGAGCAGAGTCCATCTCGTGATCATTCAGGTTCAGGGGAGGAATACAAAGAAGAGGATTTTGAAGATGCTTCACCCAAGGCGGCCCTTCCTATTCCTGAAGAGTTACCAGCTCTAGAGCCTGTGGCTCAACCAGTCCCTGATCTTTTGGTATGTTTTTGAGACTCGACATTCACATTGATTTGTGATCCTATGTATACACTTTTGGCATTTATTTCCGTGTGATCTTTTGGAATGTGTTTGGAAGTCTCAAAGTTGAAATCTGTTCTCTCGTTCTCATGCTCAAACTATTATACGTCTTATTTTTGTACATATAGCTTTGGGTAGGTGTCTGTAGCTTTACTAGGCTCTAGATTGAAGCCACTTGGGATAACTGCAAGTAAAGCACAATCTGGTGATCTATTTTCTCATTGTGATTATGCCTACTTCTAATCTTCAGACAGTATCAGATAGCATGTGACAGTTCCATGTGGCCACCAGCCTTGTAAAAGTCCAGAACTGGAAAACTCCAAACAAGATAAACTAGTCCTGTATTGTAGACTTACTGGTTCTCATTGCTTTCAGGCGCACGTTGTAGCTAGATATCAAGTCTTCAATGACGAAATCCCCACTCTCTTGTCTGCAGGATCTGGATTCTGATTTTCCAACTGCCTCAACTCTAGAAGATAGCAATGCCTTGGCTCTTGCAATTATTCCAGAAGGCAAGTCTTTCCTTAACCCCTAAATCCCGGAGAGACCCACAATGACCAATTTTTGATGGTTTTTGTTGCGAATGAGACCTTTGACTTTTTTAGATGTTGGGTGAAATTTCTTTCAAAATTAATGAATTTCATTTTACATCCAACGCCCCAAATTCCATTGGATTTGGTCTAAACCTCATGATACACTAGGAAATGTGTTAGATAGGAAACTAACACTCAAATGTACTTGGAAAGTTATGAAAACTTGCAAGGATTTAGTTTATTTTATGTTTTAGTTATCTACTGTTGGGATTTGTAATTGGAGTTTTCGAAGTTACTTAAAAAATTATTATGTAAGATTGGATGTAAAACAGAGTGCTACACATTGCAAGGGCTCTCAAAAAATCACATTTGGTGCAAACATAAAAATTTCAAGCCTCAAAAGTTCACAATTTAGTTGGGAAATCTTATGCAAAAAGTTTCATCCCAATTGGGTCTCATCATGTCATCCATTTGATGATGTCAGTAGGGTTAAAGTTTGTTTTTAATCATCTACCCTGCCCATTATACCTTCACATATATACTAGACTAGTTTCTCATTCGCATTGCCACGTGGATTGTTGATATTTTTTTGGATAGCTCATACAAAGGTCAATATCATATATGTACAGTTTGATTCTCAAAAACACCTACCAGATTGAGTCCTAAATTATCTCTCTTAGAAACAATGATTTGAGGCCAATTTTGAGGAGAATAGTGCTTAGGGATTTAGGGGTTAATGAAGAGACGTGCTTGATTTGGTTAGGTTGTTAGACAGTAATTACTGTCTTAAGTCCTTTATGTCATACATTGACCATTCCTTCTAGATTATTGCTGATCATTTCATGCTGAACTTGATCTTCTGCTCATGTGACAGGTGCAAATGGAAATGGAAATATAACAACATTTGATGTTAATGATCCTTCGGGTTGGGAGCTTGCACTCGTCACAAACCCCACCGATAGTGCAACAGCTGCTGCCAATCATAAAAAATTGGTAAGAGGAGATAATAATCTACGTGTAGAGGATGAATGACTTACCAAACCGAAGCTGTGCTGACTTGAGTATCCTAAGTTGATCATTTCTGTATGCACGCCTATAATTTTGAGTTTTAAGGATAAGACGAGGATTGGAATTATGAGCAGGTTTTCCGCACAAGTCAAAATGTCAAATTGCTCCAGTAAAGGCCTTCCAGCATGTGGATCTTGAACAAAATAATGACAGTTTCTCACCCTCCAGACATCCTTAGGAGTCAAGTTCATTCTTTGAGCATCTTAATCACAATCAAGTTTTGTATTTTATGTTTACATGGTGATCCCAGATTCCATGGGTGGCCTTCCTAGCACTTGGTTGGTTTTCAGTGCAACATAATGATTCATGCTGGTGGCAACATCAGAGTTGTCTTTCTTTTTTCTTTTTCTTTTTCTTTTTATGTTTAAGTGTTGACAGTGTCGATTCTATGTGCACAGGCTGGTGGGCTTGACAAGCATTTGTTGGACAGCTTGTATGATGATGCCTTGCAAAGGCGAGGTCCCAGTGGACCAGTTCCCAACAGCTACAACATGGGCCTGAACATGCCAGGAGGAAATCCTTTCCAAACTCCAGGTCCAGGAATGCGACCTCAACATATGGATCCGTTTATGGCTTCTAGCCAGTATGCCCCAAACTCAAATGTTCAGATGGCAATGATGCAGCAACAGCAAGCTATGCTGATGCAACAACAACAACTACAGCAGCAGCAGCAAATGATGGGAATGGCTCCTGTCAATGCAAATCCCTTTGGAAATCCATATGCAGGGCCAGTGGGAGCCCAGTACCCATATGGTTCTGGGCTTGTCCCTGAGGCAGGCGTACAACAGCCAATTCCTGGTCAATTGGCTCTACCTGCGCCACCTCCTGCGTATCAGAATCCTTTTGGTAACCCAGGGCTACTGTGAAATAATCTATTTATTTGGATAGGATGGGAGGGTACCTGTAACTTCTTCTTTTTCTCCTGCTTAGAGTGATGTTAAAGTTGATACAACATTTGTTTTTTACATTGTGCAATCATTCATGTAGAGAGGCATGGTCTTGTGAGTCACTTATGAAACGACTACACAATCACAAACCATGGAAAACTGAGCAGCCATGTGCTTTAGGTTTGAGAGTTCCTTTTAGGAGTTAAAAAATCACACCTTATCTGTAGACGGTGAGGAATAGGAAGGTTTAATTGCATTTGCTGCAAGATATTGCGACAGGAGAGGGCTTGTATAATAAGCCACTGAACCCCCTCCCAGCACAGCCATTTGATATCTGAGATGTGTCCTGGAGTGAGTGGTTTACGAGGATGAAAATCCTGATTTTCATGAGATTGTTGCAAACTTGTTACCTTCTCTTTAGATGACATCTGTAATAAGAGGCGTCGATGGTTTTCACCCTTCTCTTTTGTCCCACACCGTGATTTGCTTCATTTGTTGAATCGTTCATGTTTGCATTGGGTGAATTTGCCGCAGAAGTTTGTGCACGTAAGGTGCTCCCAAGAATGAGCAGGGTCGTCTTCTTCAATCATGTCTGAAAGTGCATTATTTGTTCTCTGTAATACCATACCCAGTCCAACAGCTTTGAATTTGTTGCAGTAAAAACTTGCCCCATATAGGTTCGTGTCCTATTTATCCTGCCTTGATCTTTCTACACTAATTTGGGCTCTCTGCTAATTCCGGATGGCAGATCAGCCCAGAAACAAGAGGTTTCTGAGCTTTAAAGGAGTTCCTCCTCAAAGTAATAATCCAAGCCCCAGCCCAATATACTCTTGTTTATTTAGATGAGATTTGTCACGAAGTCAGTGTAAATTGAGTCTTACAATTATACAAGGCAGAATCTTGAACCACAGGTTGACACCTGGGACCTAGTACATATATTTAACTACAGTATCAACTGTGTATATATAGGTCACTTTTTTAAGCCTCTCCAATGAGGAGTTTCTTAATATAGATTGAAAACATGTCAGTGTGCTTATCATAGAGGGACCCAATAATGATGTTGACTAAGTTAAGCTTAAGAGCTGATCTTGCATATTTAACATTGCCCCTCTGCAAGTGACTTGAATCAATAGATTTGGTTAGAGTGAATCAGGGGTAATACAGGAGCCGTAGTAACAAGTTATTATTGTCCGGCGGGATTTCACGTCGCATAAATTTTCACAATCCCGGTTCTCCTACTACACTTGATATCTGATACAGTGTGGCATCAAAATCAATTAGTGTGTAGCAGCAAGTGTCTTACTTCCCCTCCTTTGAGTCCCATACCATGATTAGAACACCATTTACGTGGGTTGAAGATGAATAGCGTGGACAACATCGAATCGGATGTATAACGATTTCAAGAAATATGACGCTTTGATGGTGCCTTTGAAAGTCACAGATTGAAAATAATGTCAAGACATGATTCACCTGGATTTTTATTCCACCTCAATCACCCTAAAAGCCTCAACACCCCAAAAGCCAGTTATGTGATTTTGGATGTCACTTTATAACATCCCCAAATACCTTCTCAAGCTTTATTTCATTTTTCTTCCCACGTGTCGTTATTAAAGTTCTACTTGAAAAAGACATGCTATCAAAGTTATTATACGGTCTTTGAAGTGCTCAAACATCATTAACACTTCTTTGTTCCAAAACGTATTATATGAAGAACATAACATTACTCACCTCCATGGTGGTGTTCCGTGGATTCAGATTTTGGGTGAGCATAATTCTTATGTAATTCCAGGATTCCCCATTTATGGGGAGCACTCAACTTGTGTATTGTTGAGTTTCCAATAAACAACTATAATTTATCATAGTTTTTTTAATTGCAGCCTCTTTCTTTGGAAAGAGTCCACCATCCAATTGCTTAGTAATGTTATGAAAGCTTTTTGTGTGTTGACTTGATAAGTTGTGCCTCTCTCCACCACATTACACGGCTCATGGTTTTAACCAAACAAAACACTTCTTAAGTAGTTTTGAGCCAACTTGGATATTAATAGTTCTATAGAATGCAATGCTTTGAGGGTTTCATGTACTTTTTGTGATTCCGGTGCTATTGAGACAAACATAAGTGAATGTCCATAGAATTGTACTTAACTAACATTTAAGTATATTTGGACGGACCACTTGTCCAAAGACAACATGGGATGTGCACTTGTGGGGCCAAAAACATCAAACGACAACAACAAAAGCAACAACACAAAGATCACAACTTCAAATGCTTGTATTCCATGTTTGCCAAACATTGTGTTTGTGTACATCTGCAATCTAGTGTACATCATATTGGCGGTTGAAATTGCCCAACATTATGCCTAAATCCAAATATACTTAAATCCTAGTTATTGATATATCATGATGTGATTTTATGAATGATTTTCTATACTCTACATAAAAAATTGTGTCATTAGTGGGGACATGCAAACATTATAGACCACGTTAGGTTGTTGTCTGTTTTCCACTCAAAATGTTAAGATTTTGGTAAGTGAAAACCTTGACATGTGTCCACTCTTCTTCCAAAAAAAACAAACCCTTGTTGTAGGATTATTGTAAAACATTACAAATCACAAATTTTATTATATGGTTTGATTTTGACTCATAAAATCGTCCACAATAATAAGAAAATTAGTAGATCGGTCCACATTAAATCATTAAAATTTTTGCTCTAGATAAATGCCCATTTGGTCCACATAACTTTAGAATCATCCTCAAAAGTTTAGGTAGAGGTTTAAAACACAAGAAAAAAATCTTGAGTTTTATAGGCAACTATGATGTTGGACAAATTGCCTCTCTTATGATATGACCTATAAATAAACACATCCTCAAAGAGTTTATTTCTCCTATTCTTGGCCTCGCCAGAATTTGACTATGAGTTTATTGGTTTCACGTAGGAATATGTAAATCAAGCTTGGCAACTTCTTGGAAGTTGCGAGGCTGGTGGACATGACTTGTGGCTATGTCCAAAATAGTTGTTGGAACTGAAGAGTCTCCAACACCAAAGACAAGATGCACCTCCCAACAACATAGAATTGCTCCCGTCCTTTCGAGGATAACTTTCTTAAAACTTGGAAACTACCATGAATTCTTAAAACTTAACGTGGTCCCGACTCACTAGATAAAGTTATAGTATAGTTTAAGAAGAATATACACAAACAACGTGGTAACTGCTAAAAGTCCTAAGGGGGATAAGGCTTCAAGGTACAATTATCCAACTATTGCATGTTCATTGCATAGGTCACATCATATATAGGTCCATGAAAGACCAACCAAATGAATAGAGAATTGTTTCGCTCCCATTTGTTTAGGTTCATGTCATGAAAATGTATTGTATGAAGCACATCCATATTATTGTAGGGAGAGAGGGCCTTATCACACATGAGCGTATTCTCTCATTCATCCAACACTAAAGCCTTCAAATAATATGTAGCATGGACGTTATATTTTTGAAAGTTAAGTTTGCATCAAAATCAACATGAAAGACATCAAATTAGTCTAGTCAAAGTCATTGGAGATGAATCGGCCACAAATCTACAAGGGTCAAGTTTAAATGTTGAATGAATGAGAGTCTCTCTCTCTCTCTCCATGTTAGGGGTCCATGAATAAAAATATACCTCGTACATGTTTATGATTTGATTCAAGCTCTTTGCTACTGCTTATGGGAGAGACATAATTGTTGTACACAAGTGTATCTTTCATTCATCCAACATAAAAACCTTGAAATAACACGCATTGTGGATGTTGATGTTTTGAAGTCAGTTTGACACTAGAATTAGCATTGAAGGCCCCAAATTAGTCAAGTCCAAGTCATTTGAGATGAATTGGCCACAAATCTATTGGGGGGGGGGGGGGTCAAGTTTTTTATGCTAAAATGATGAAAGGTATGGTCATATGTGATAATTCCCTCTCTCCTTAATCCTAAACCCTAAACCCTAACCCATAACCCTAGCTAGAAGGGTTTCTCAACGTTGTCATATTCAACTTACAAGGGTTGGTCAACGTTGACATTTTTCACTTGTATTCTATGACAACAACGTAGGACTTTTTGATCCAATATGAGATGTTGCGTGTTGAGTTTGGGCTCGGACTTCGAGTTGTCTAGCTCATCTTATCTCTTGGGGTTGAAGAGACTAGTAGAAACAAGGCCCGTGTAGGTTGAGGGTTGAGTCATCCCAATTGGACCCCACTAGACTAACTTGGAGATTTTGATGCCATTTCTAGGGTCAAAATTTGAAAATAGAAATTCCTATTTGTTTCATTTTCATTTTCATGTTCCCAATGGCCGCGTTCACGTAAACACCACAAAGCTCTAGTTGTTGAGATCTCCTTCAACCTCCCAAGGAAGAACAATTGTAACATGGGTCGCATATGAAAATATGAAATTTGGAAAGGCGAATTGTGAATCGGGCCGGCTCCATGTTGCACTCGTATCTCCTATGGCCACAATGATTGTCACAATCGTGCAAGTTGAAGGTAAAATTGTTGAGAGCTCTTTATATGTTGTAAGTGCATTTGACCCCGGAATCAATCTTAATCTTGTGTGAGGTGAAGTTTGGATGAAGTAACCATAAACTTATTGCGGGTAGGTTTTCATTGGATTCCATCCCCTCTCTAACAACAAGATGCACAACATGAGTTCTAAGTCCAATATCTATACTTCTTCCAAGCTAAAACAATTCTAAACATGGGTGGCATCTAATCCACCATTGAATTAAGTTGCATGTCAAAGTTTTACTTGGTTGCAAGTGGATGGGGGAGGGCAACTGCCATGGCTTAACAAAACTCCATGCTTCAAATTGGAGTTGTGTAGACATACAAAGAATCATTTTGACACAAATTGTTCACAGAGCTTAGGCATGTTTACACTAGTGACCGCGGCCCATGACCAATGGTTTCTAAATTCTCTGGTTGGTTGTGAGGAATGAGTGGCGGTCCCACTTTGTTTTACACAAGGTCATAAAGAAATAACACGGAATAACACCACCGTACCTTAACTTAGTTCCAAGATTAAATAACGTTATCAAGTGAACACATTGATGTGGGCCATGGTTTGATACCACCTACTTGAGCTAGACCCCCCCACCACCACCATTACCCAAGGTGAAAATGTAGACAACTATATCATAGAATACACATAAATCTAAGACCTAATGATACCAAAATTAGAACCAGAAGCCATGAATTAGTTTAGAGTGATCGACCCACTTAGAGAGAATCGACTACAAATCTACGGGGGTCATGCTCTTACTACATTGATTACCCCGATTAGTGCGTGTTATTATTTGCAGTTACGTAGTGCAATAATGTCTTACTAAGGAGTTCGATTTTTACTAATGACAGTTGAATAGGTTGTTCAAACATCATAGAACATAATTGACTTTGCTTGGTAAAATATTACATTATCATTAATTACTAATAGCACTATGTAACTTTGAATAGTAACACACACTAATTGGGAGAATCAACGTAGTAGACCCTCTTTACTTTGGTAATACACTCTAACCTCCCTAATATCATGCTTGTGGCAACCAAAGTGCATGTGATATTAAGGAGATCTAAGTGTTAACGTGGATGCATGATAATAAAGAATTAGTGTAGCATGTGACATTATGGAATGACACAAAGTCAACATTGCAATAAGGACAATAACTACAATGATGACAACGTGATGCGCGTGGTTTGAATTATTTGTAAGATCCTTTTAATGTCAAAACCTGTGATATATGAGAGGGAAATGTGACAACAAGGAGGGAGATCTAAACTAAGCACATCCGTTCCCCTAGGTTTTGGGAGAGGAGAGAGGGTGTGGCAATTACAGAGGTTAAAGTGTGGTGGGTGGGGCCCATCTCCAAGAGGTGGGGCCCTCGATATGGTGCCCAATAAAGAACTCCTCATTCAATGAGAACATTCCGAGACAGACTCAGGCTGGCAACATCAAAAAGACGCAAATGATCGACCCGACGAACGAACGAATAAACGAAAGAAGTGTCGTTCGTTCTGGACACGAAGGAAGGGACTTCCGAGCGACCGGAGTAGGCCGTCTGTCTGTCCGTCCGTCCGTCTGTCCCTCTCTCTCTCTCTATCTCTCTCTCTCGTTCGTTCGTTCGTTCGTCCGCAGGGCCTTTCCTTGTTTGTGGACTTGTGTTATGTTGTGTTGTGTTGTGTTGTGGTTGTGTTGCGACGGTGTTGCTCCTCCTGCTGTCGCAGGTGCGTGGTTGCTGGCGAGCCAGCTGAAGACACCACCACCAACACCATCACCAACAGACACCCAACACACATCACGCACAACCCTCCTTCCACACAGGTTTGTCGACCCATGCATGCGTGGAGAGGGATCCGGTCACCACAACTTCAACCGGAGGAGTTCCAGGGTGGGAGTGGTGGTGGGGATCTAAGCTTAGGGCAAGGAATGCTGGAGATCGAGAGGCCGTAGTTTGGCATAAGGGTCAAACGAGAGGCAAAGCAAGTGAAGGCAAGGGAGGGAGAAGAGGGTTAGGCGAGGCGAGGCGAGGCGAGGCAGCCGTTCGTTGGTTCGGTCAGTGGGGAAAAGGGATGGCATCGCAGACGAGCATACGGAAGGCACTGGGAGCGATCAAGGATTCCACCAAGGTCGGCCTGGCCACGATCAATAGCACGAACAAGGTGCGGATTTAGGGGCTGGATTGGATTTCTCTCTCTTTCACTCTCTCGCGGTGCGGTGCGGTGGGATGGGTTGGGTTGAGTTGGGTTAGGTTAGGGGGTTCGGTGATTCGCTTTTTGGGGTTATGGTGGATTGCAAGCATGTGGTAGCGTAGATGTGAGCATAAACAGGGAATTGTGGAATGGGGGCCTTCAAATCCTACGAGGAGAGCTTTGATCATGCTTTTTTACTCAAATCACTTCCTGGCTGGACCCATTTTGTAGTTGAAGGCCTTGTGGAGCAAATGAGTGAGTGAGTGAGTGAGTGAGCTACTTATTTGGACAGAGGAGAACATTTATACGTAGGATACCTCGATGTTGAGTGAGTGTGTGAGTGTGTGAGTGTGTGAGTGTGTGAGTGAGTGATTGGTTGTTTTCTTTAATGCAACTGGCAGTCGATGAATGGCTGTTCTGCTGCAAGTGGCCCTTAAAATGTAGGGTTAAGATCTTGAATGTGATTCGGGTTTTTGGGTTGTAGTGGAGCACCATGCTTTGCGGTGGATTGCAAGCATGTGGTAGCGTAGATGTGATCATAGGCTTGTTGGGCTCCCACAGCATACAGAAAATCGTGGACTGTAGGGTTCAAAGCCCTTGAGAGCTTTGATCGTGTTTTTCCCTCAAGTCACTTGAAACATTGTAGTAGAAGGCATTGTGGAGTTAGCGAGTAAGCTACCTTCATGGAAAGAAGAGAGCATTTATATATACATATCTCGATGTCCAGTGATTGGTTGGAACTTGGAGTCAGTGGCTGGCAATTTATGAAAATGGCCTTGTAGGGTTAAGATCTTGAATGTGCTTCCACATGTAGCCAGGTCTATCTACAGAGTTATTCGTTTCATTTTTTGGTGTTTTTTTTGCTTTTGTTAGTAAGCACCACTTCCTCGGGAAATCCGTATCTCTGCTCCGCTCCAAACCTTTTGATGATGCAGTGTGCAGGAAATTGTGCAATGTGGGCTTTAAATCCCTTGAATGAGCTTCAATCGTGTTACTCTTTACATCACTGGAAACATTGTAGTCGAAGGCATTGTGAAGTGAGTGAGTGAATGAGTGAGCTACTTACCTGGAAAGGTTGAGGACATTATATATGGATGCCTCGATGTCGAGTGATTGGCTGCCTCCCTTATTGCAACTGGCAGTCAATGGAAGTTCCATTCTGCAAATAGTCTTCTAAATGTAGGGGTAAGATCTTGAGCGAGCTTCCACTCGTATTATGCTATGTGGTAGATTGCAAGCATGTGGCAGCGTACGTGTAATCATAGGCTTGTTGGGTTCCTTCCGTGCATAGGAAATTGTGGGTTTTGGTCCTCCAATCCCTTAAGCTTTGATCGTGTTTTTCCTACAATCACTTTCTGGACAGAACCATATGTAGTCAAAGGCATTGTTCAGTGAGCGAGCGAGCGATTGAGCTACTTTTCTGGAAAGAAGAGAACATTTTTACATGGATACCTTTCCTTTCTGCAACTGGCAGTCAATGAACGGCCATTCTGTAAATGGCCTTGTAAATGTCGGGTGAAGATCTTAAATGTGCTCCTTTTTATAGCCAGGGCTACCTACAGACCTATTCGTTTTGTTTGAGTTATTTTTTGGGTTACATTAGTGAGGGTCATATACGTAACTTGGGAAATCAGCATCTCAGCTCCGCGCCGAACCTATTCATGATCTTCAATTGGTTGGCAAGTGAGAGAGAGAGAGAGAGCGAGTGTTGTTGACATCGGATCACCTTGGTTGATGGTGCTGAATTTCAAGCACACAATAGCTCAGTTGCGATCATAGGCTTGTTGGGTCACCACAGTGCACAGGAAATTGTGGAACCTGCTTCTAATCCCTTTGATTGTGGTTTTTTTAAACTTAAAATTATTTGCTGGCCAGAACCATGGTGAGTGAGTGAGCTGCTTACCTGAAAAGAAGAGAGCATTTATATATGAACACCTTGATGTCGAGTGATTGGTTGCTTTCTTTGCTGCAGCTGACAGTTCCTGCATGGCCATTCTGCAAATGTCTTTCTAAATCTAGGGTCAAGATTTTAAATATGTTCCCAATGTAGCCAAGTCTATTAACAGACCCATTCGATTTTTTTTTTTTTACATGTTAGTGTGGACACACTTCCTTGGAGAATCAGTATCTTCGCTCTGCTCTAAACCTATATAACGGGCTTTTGATGAAGCTGAAGTTGTTGGCAAGAGATAGAGTGGCTCACATGATTGTGGTGGGGGATTGCAAGTATGTGCAGCTCAGATTAGTAGGCAATCAACAGACTAGTAGGCGATTGTGACATGTGCTTCAAATCCCTTGAAAGCTTTAATCGTTTTTTCCTCAAATATTCACTTGAAACATTGTAGTCAAAGACATTGTCCAGCTCACTCACTACATGCAAAGAAGAGAACACATGTACCTTGATGTGAGTGATTGCTTCCTTTCCTTACTTCAACTGGCAGTCAATTGCCTTGCGTTCCAAATGTAGGGTAAAATCTTAAATGTGCTTCCATTCAGAGCCAGGTAGCATTTGTTGTACTAAGGGGTGCTTTGGTTTTTAGTTATTGGGTTATGTCACTTGCTTGGAAAATCATTGTTTTTGCTCTGCTCCAAAACTATAGACATGCTCCTCATGATCCTTGGTACAAACAGTGCACAGGAGATTGTGGAATTTGCTCCAAGTCCCTTGAGCTGTGATTGTGGTTTTTTAAATCACTTGAAGGCATTGTCAAGCTTACTATCCGGAAAGAACAGAACAAATATATGTATTTATATACCTCAATGCTAAGTGGTTGTTCCTTTCTTGACTGCAACTGACAGTCAATGACCTTAATCAAATGGCCTTCCAAAAAATAGGGTTAAGATTTTCTTGAATGTGCTTCTGTTCATAGCCATGTGTATCTACAGACCTTGCATAGGTTGGATTAAGTGGCGCTTTGAATGTGCTTTTTGGTTTATGCCAGTAAGGATCAGTTCTGTGGTAAATTATTGTCTCTGCTCTGCTTCAAACCCACACAGGCTTTTGATGATGTTCAAGCGGTTGGCAGGAACTCGACATTGCAGTTGTCAAAGCAACCAATCATGTGGAGACTCCTCCGAAGGAGAAACATGTCCGAAGTGAGCCTCCAAACATATCCGATATGAAGACTAATGTTATATTACTTGGTGTGAGGAATTGAAACTTATTAGAAAAATGTCTTCTAACTGAATTGAATGTTCTTGTGTATGTTATTTGTTTGAGCAGGTATCTTCTTGGCTACATCTGCATCAAGGCCTCGAGCAGACGTGGCATATTGCATCAACGCACTTGCAAGGCGAATTGCCAAGACTCACAATTGGACGGTAATCTCTTGCATACTTTGAAATTTGCTAATGAATCGATTCAACTTGTTTCATAAAGTCCTCTCTGATTTTCTTATAAGTCAAGCATAGTCCATGGATGCTTTTTAGTGTTTTCCTGGAGCTTCAGATGTCATGAGCTGTGTAAGAATATTATTGTTTGTTATGGTGACAACACAGGTGGCCCTGAAATCAATGATGGTCATTCACCGCACCTTGAGAGAAGGTGATCCAACATTTCGAGAAGAGCTGATCAATTATGGGCGGAACAGGGGTCACATTCTCAATATTTCTAATTTCAAGGATGACTCAAGTCCACATGGTGCTTTAACCGCTTTCCCTTTCCAAATGATTGCAGTCTATCTCTACCTTGTAGATGTTGTGATTTGTTATTTTAACTGAGTTATTGAGAGGTTTGAAAGGGCATCAGTTTTCTCATAACTATCCTCAAACCAAGTCTTATGCTTATGGGTGTGCAATGGTGTGCAGCTTGGGATTACTCAGCCTGGGTTCGCACATATGCCCTGTTTCTGGAAGAACGACTGGAATGTTTTCGCGTGCTGAAATATGATGTCGAGTCAGAGCGTGCAACCGTAAGTGATCTCGTGTCTCCCTTGTGTCTGCTTCAAGATGAACTTGACAAGAATCAAGTATTCATTGTGTTCACTATATTAGGTGATTTCAGAATTATCCGATGTTCAGAGACATTTTGAGATCTAACTCTTATAGACTATGAACTTTATGATTGTATATCCTACACTCTTGACCAACATGTTTATGGTGACTTAGTGTCATTGCCATCCCTAATCAATTTGAGACATGGGAATGTCTCTGATTAACGAATCTAGTGTCAACTTGGTAGTGCTCTGAACATGAGGGTATGTTGTCTTTGACAGGGGCATAGTAGGACGCGGGAACTTGACACCATGGAATTGTTGGAGCATTTACCTTCTCTGCAACAGCTATTGCACCGTCTCATGGGTTGTCAGGTGATTAACTTATACCTCCTCTGTTTGACCATTTCTGGTGGACCTTTCCTCAATGCTGTCAAATTTGCATTTAATTATTTGCTTGAAATCTGATCTTTGAACTTACACTTCTGTAGTGCTTGCATTGAGTTGTGACATGTCAGTGGGAATGTCAATGCTGTCAATTGGATATTATAGCTCCTCAATTCTCTTCAACTGTTCAGCAATGAACATAAGTTTCTTTTTAGGCTTTTTTTAGTTATCTGACATAAGTTTCTCTGATGATGTTTAATCTGCAGCCTGAAGGAGCTGCCATAAGTAACTATGTCATCCAAGCTGCTTTGGGTCTGGTATGTATGTCTTGAAATTTACCTTCACTCATGTTCTAGCAATTTCTGTGGTTGTAAGCTGTGGCGGTGAGGTTTATCTTGATACACTTTGAACATCGAGGTCTTTCTTTGTTGCAGGTCTTGAAGGAGAGCTTCAAGCTCTACAGGGCAATCAACGACGGCATTATAAATCTTGTGGACAAGGTGAGTATGGTGCCTGTTTCCTTGTTTACCTTATTATCAGTGACACCTTTGAAGGTTCTTATGTGCTTGGCTTTGTTTGTGCAGTTCTTTGAAATGCAACGACATGATGCAATAAAAGCACTTGAGATTTACAAACGAGCTGGACAACAGGTGAATTTCTTTCACGTATTTAACAAAGCTGAACTCTATTGTGAACTAACTCGAAGATCGTGAATGGTTGGATATTAAAAGTGATCTTGCTCCAAAGGCATAGAAACTTTGTGGTGTTGGAATACTTTGGTCTTGTCAATATGTAACAATCACTGACATTGTGTTGCATGGGAAGGCTGAAAGGCTGTCAGAATTTTATGAGGTGTGTAAGGGGTTGGACCTGGCACGCAGCTTCCAGTTTCCCACTCTTGAGCAGGTAAGAGTCGTGTTGAAAGAACATTGGGAACAAGTTTGGTTTTTGCTCTTTCTAATCTCATGAGTGTATCAATTATAGATATGTCTGGAAGTAGTAAGTCTCATTATAAGAGCAGACTTTACTCTTGGGATTTGAGTTTTACTTTCACCTGATTTCTACCCTTGTAATGCAGCCTCCGCAATCTTTCCTATCTACAATGGAGGAATATGTGAGGGAAGCTCCACGTGCAGGTGCAACATTAATGCTGAAGAATGAACCAGTAAGTTTTAGAAGATTCCATTTTTTCAATTCTTTTTTATCATTTTGATGTAATAGACTTTTTGCCGAAGCATGATGTGTAACCAGACATGATGTGGGTTACTCTTAAGCATACTTTTGGTAGTTGTTTTATAATTGCATTTTCATGTTGCTGTTTGTGACTCTTGGCTTGAGGCATTGGGTCTCTCGGTGTATCATTCTAGATGTTTTGACTTTTTGTTTCAAAATGATTGTTCTCCATACTGCCGAGTATCTGTACACCTAAAGAGCTTGTGAAAGGTGTAGCATATGTTCAGTTTCCTTATCCCAACTGGAATAAGGTGGTGTGGTTAAGAATGTTGGAGCTGGAGGGTAAATTGATTTTTAAATTCAATCATACATTTTGATATACCTTTGGATATCTCTTGATGGAAATAGGAGTATGGAGAGCGGAGTCCCCCACGCGCTCTTGAAGAACCAGTTCCAGAATATAAGGAAGAGGAATATGAAGATGCATCACCAAAGGCAGAGCTTCCTATCCCTGAAGAATTACCACCACCAGAGCCAGAGGTTAAACCAGTTGGTGATCTTTTGGTATGTACTTGAAACTTGAGAAGAATATTTTCCTCTTTGGTATTATGACACATGTTTGAACGGTTTAGTTGTATTTTTTCTCTGGATCTATATATCTTGTAGGGAAATTTGTTGACCTTCTGGCAAGAGTTTCGCAACTCAGTTTAAAAATTTCCATTTGTCAAATCAAATGAATGTGGCATATTTCTATCTAAACAAGCAGTAGTCGACCTTTTTTTTCACAGTTTTTGAATGTTAATAACCATCATTCATGCAAGAAAACGATTTCCTGTGTTCTGCAGGGGCTGGATGCAGATTTGCCAAGTGCTTCAGATTTAGATGAGACAAATGCTTTGGCCCTTGCTATTGTGCCGGAAGGTACTTTCTACTTGAACATACATTGTGAGATGCTTCATAAATTTATATTAACAGCCCTTAAAAAATAATTTGAAACATTTAAGTGCTTCAACTATATCTTGATGCTGGGAGGAGTGAAATTCCTCTGCATCACTCTTACCTGCAACTCTTCGCCTTCTTCTTACAACTCAGGTCTGTCCATGAAGTAGTGTCTCAGATTTCAAAGAAGTTTTTCAGCTTGGGGCTCACTTATGCATAACCAGTGCAAATCCAGTTTAATCATATTTGGGAACAATCTTGTGTTTCATAGGAAATGCAAATGGGACTGGACCTACATTTGACATCAACGATCCTGCTGGTTGGGAGCTTGCATTGGTCACCAATCCCACAGATATTGCAGCAGCTCCTATCAACACTAGCAAATTGGTATGACAAATTCCTCCTTTAACCTCTTGGCACTTATGGTTAATTTATATTATGAAAATATATGCAACTATTACTATTATGTGTTTCATTACTATTATCTCCATGTAAATTTTATTGGATATGAGGACTGTATGTTGTGTGTGCATCTTTGCTCCTAAAAGTCACCTTTTTGTCAATTCACCTGGAGACTACACAGATAACTCTATTGATTGGCCAATACCCACTAGAAATATCCTCTAACTCAACATGTCTTTCTGTTGGAGTTGCTTGTTCTGCATATAAAACCTTCCATGTTTTGTAAGTTGGTGGTGTACCCTTGGGGTTAGTTGTGTGGAGGTTTAAACAAAGGACATTCTGTATCAGTTCATCGTGGGTCAAACTCATTTTGGCATGCCACAAGGTGCTAAAATCAAATTAACCCTCAACAAACTGAAATAGGTTGCTAGTCATTCAAATTCAAAAACTACCTCCCAGCATGCATCCAAACCTCCAAGATATTATTAGTTGTTTACAAAATAACCAACTCCTGATGAAAAGTTCTATTGAGTTGAGCAAGAAGCCATATTGCTTTTTGCAGAAAAAGATAACTCTAACGTGTGACCCAACATTGTTTCTTGATCACCAGTGTTTACACCAATGTACTAACTAGGTCATGGCCAATTTTTTCCTCAGGCGGGTGGGTTTGACAAGCTCACATTGGACAGCTTGTATGATGATGCCTTGCAAAGGCGTGGCCCGAATGGCGCTGTTCCAAACAGCTACAACATGGGTATGAACGCTCCAGCAGCAAACCCCTTCCAAGCTCCTGCTCCTGGAATGCCACCTCAGCATATGGACCCTTTCATGGCTTCTGGCCAATACCAACCATCCTCAAATGTCCAGATGGCGATGATGCAGCAACAGCAAGCACTGTTAATGCAACAACAACAACAAATGATGGGTGTTGCTCCTACAAATGCAAATCCTTTTGGAAATCCATATGGAGGGCATGCAGCCCAGTATCCTTATGGTGCTCCTCAGGCAGGCATACAACAGCCAATTCCTGGCCAATTGGCTCTACCAGCACCGCCTCCTGCAAGTTACAATCCTTTTGGAAGCCCAGGGCTAATTTAAAGGAAATGGGTGCTTGTTTATTTTTCTGTTTACATTGATGTTACGTTGGGTAGAACATTGGTTTTTTTTTACATTGTGCAATGGCAGATTGGTCATTTATGTAGAGAGAGGGAGAGGGAGAGGCTTGTTGGTGTTGTGGGGTCACTATAAGAGGCGTCGCAATATTACGGCCCAGGGGAATTTGCGGAGCCACAATGTGCTTCAGGTTAGGGCTATTATTCTATAGGGTTAAGGCTATGAACCATATGTGTAGAAGAGAGCAGGAAACAGGAAGTTTTTATGGCATTTATGAGGCCAGGGAGGAAGGAGCAACACAGGGCCTGCGAGCGAGAGACAAATGCTGATTCTGGAGTGTTCCCGTGAAGCCGGGATGGTCTCGGTTTCTTAGTTTTTAATCTGTTACGACGTGGTTGAAATTATTGCTACAGGAAAGGCTTGTATAGTAAGTCTACAATCTCTCAAGCAGCTAGCTCTTCACATTCTGAGATTGAGTTGTTCCTCTAGTATGGAAATTATTCCAGTTCCTGCACGACGGTCATGTATTCCGTTATTTTCCCTGTCGATGATGGCACATTGAATAACAGGCATGAGATTTTTCTCGTCTTCCATCTTTGCCTATTTATGGTTGCCAATTGTGAAAATGGCATTGAGTGTTTTTCTGGAAGCTCATGCAACCTTGAAGTCTTTACTTCGCCCAGATGTCCATGTTTTCATTTGCAACCTTGAAGCTCATATATGACCTTATTTAGTTCCTTTTGCTGTTGGCTACCTTACACTACTTGGATTCGCGAGGTTGATTTATTTGTGCATCCAATAATGTATTTGAAAATCAATCCAAGAAAGCCTTGGAGCTAATTTCAAACTTGTTATGAATTATCAAAAAGTACAGTGACAGAGAGCCATACGGTCACATTGGTCCCTCCCAATTACTGAGCTTAAAATGGTTAACGAATCTTTAAATGCTAATTTCAATCTCTTTTATACATGTCTTTCCAGTGTCAATGCCTAGATCTGCACCAAAATGCCCACCACGCAAATATAGGTGTCTGATTAAGATAAGTAACCGAACTAGGCCCGCTCATGAAGAGCATTCATTGTTTTTCCGAAAGCTCTTGAAAGAGGGAAAGATGGACAACCAGGCATATAATTGTGGTCCATTTGGTCTTTTTGGTAGGCTTCTTCATGGCACCTGTTGAAACATCACTTGGTAATAGGACTATTTAATGTACACTAAATATTCTATTTTCTAAATGACATAAATAATTTTCTAAAATCAATTTCATTTCATGGGCCACAGTAATTTTTTAAGAGTCCACGTTAATTTTAATAGTGGGATATAATGTGGGCCACATCAATTTCCATCTACACTAACTTCGTAGAAGAAGATCGGTAACCTATTAATTGTTCTAGAAAATTAATGTGGGTGATTATTTTATTTTGTGCTGCTTTTGTCCTATAACTATCTAATGTATTGGTCGAAAGTCTTCATAAAGACCCGGAGTGTTGAACCCACATTATATCAACCTGGACTAGAAAATTAGTGTGGCCCACGCTAATTATTCCCATGCTGATTCTCCACCCACGTTAATAGGACTCTTTAGTGCAGCTATCAAGTCATGTCTTGCTACATGTGAGCTTGAAAGAAATAAACAACAAATCTGACCCCAATCTGACACTACAAAATCTGAAATCTGACTGGATTCAAACAACTCAGCAACGTTCCTTTTGGTCATTTCTCCAACACTGATAGTTCTGGTAACCACTTCTGGTCTACCACGGTTGCCCGTCCAAACCAGAAATATCCTCTATTTGCAGAAATCATGTGTTGTAAACTCATGAAATTTGCCAGAATCAGTTGTCCTCCATCATTGTCCATCTTTGAATGTTGAGGTGTCACTACTGTAGCTGTGCTAAATAGGATCAATTTGAGTTTTAGGAATCAGCAGGTGTGCACTGTAATGCAAGCCTTACTGTAACACTCACACAATTTGCCCTTGAACAAATTCAAGGATCCAAGTGCCAGACTTTTTATTGTGGCTACTGAGGCCCTCCATTTCTTTCAAACCACAAGATTTACACTCTTTCTCCACAAGGCAGTCGTGGTTTCCTACCAAAATGGAGAAGATGACCTAACCAGCTTAGCTGTTTCTAAAAGAATAAACCCAAGAGTTGGAATAAGATGCACTTCCCAGCTTCCACACCTTGAAATCAATCTTGTGTTCATAATCCTCTAATGTCCTGTCTACCACCTCTATATTACAATTATAATGTTGCATGTTTCTCCGATAGGAATACCTGCTCAAAAGGTCTACCATTACACAACCATGTCTCCTTAGAAGGCTGTATAGCACCAATCTTATGAAAGTTTCAGAACACATATCTTGGTGGGACCTGCAGTAACAGATTGTCCAGGGGGGCAGTCGACAGGCCTTCATTTATACATTTTCATCCCCCAGTCCACTGCACATTGACAGTTCACCGTGTAAGCTACTTTGCCACCAAAAACAATCCAGGTTTAATTCAAGAAAAACACCTTAAATGAACTGCTGACAACAAATCATTTCAACCTTTTCACTTTAAAATCCATCTTTTGGAGGGTGAATTTCAAACTTTTAAATGGCTGAAAGGAAAACTCGGAGTACTGGAGAATTTCTTTAGATTTTTAAGTGACAGGGTCAAACCATACCTTGAGGCCGCCATAATCATCCCTACCACTCACAACGGGAGGAGCCTTCGCTTGTGCGATAGCAGTTCGGGCAGCTCTTCCTCCTGCAGACTTCTCAAATTGCTCCGCTCTGTCTCACAATCACAATAAAACACGATAAGGTTTTGGAGGTTTGGAGGGAAAATGCAAGAACATCCTCAAATCTATAACAGCCGATGCTCATAGACCTAAGAAATGCAGTAAAACCATTCATTCAACGTGCCGAGTTTAAACAAGATTCGAAATTAGTGAAGAATAAAGTTAGAATGGTGGTATCGATACCGAGCTCCTAAAACTATCTAATTAGCTTGTACATCAAATAGAAAAGATTCTCTAACCTAAGCTATGGGTGGCTTGGATTGGCTGAAACAGTGGATTTTAGAGACAAAATAAACATTCAGAAATTTCAGAACTGTCATTGCTCATAGACCTAAGAAATGCACTAAATCCATTCAACATGCCGCGTGTTTGGACGAGATTCTAATTAGTGACGAATGCAGTTAAAATGGTACTTAAGACGCCAAACGATTCCACCGAGCTCCCAAATACTACCTAGGAAGTATGTACATCTAGTATTAAGGATTTTCTAATGTAAGCTATGAGTGGCTTGAATTGGCTGTGTATTGTTTTCCAATCCGGAAAATGGTAAGATTTAGAGTTGGAGAAAAAAGAACCATCCACACATTCAAAACTGTAGATGCTCGTATTCATGCTACATACTGAGATTGATCAAGGTTCTATATTAGGGAGGAATCCACATCTACAAGTAAGAATTTTCTAACCTAAGCTATGAGTGCCTTGAATTGGCTGTGTAATTTCTTCCAATCCAAAAAATGGTGTAATTTTCGAGTTGGAGAGCTAGAAACCATCCACAAACTCAAAACTGTCGATGCTCAATGACCTAAGAATGCAATAAATCCATTTATTCAACATGCCGGGTTTAAACGAGATTCTAAACTAGTGAGGAATGAAGTGAGGAATCAGCATGGTACTTAAGACGCCAATCGATACCAAGCTCCCACAACTAGGAAAAGCTTGTACATCTATTAGTAAGAACTTTCTGATCTAAGCTATGACTGGCTTGAATTGGCTGCGAATTGTCTTCCAATCCAAAATGGGTAAAGTATAAGAGTTGGACGAGATTCTGAATTAGTGAGGAATGGGGTTAGGATGGTACTTAAGACGGAAATCGATACCCAGCTCCAAAAAACAGGAAAAAGCTTGTACATCTAATTGCAAGGATTTTCTCACGACTACATACCGTTACATAACATAGAAGACGGAAGAATTACTGACCTCTTCTGCGCTGCAATAGCGGCATTCGCTCGGGCCTCATCCATGCGAGCACGATCTTCCTCCGTCGTCCGCTGTGGAACGGAAACTTTCTCTTGCGGCCGGTACTGCGGCTGCGATCCTTGTTGGAAACTATTTTGATGTTGCTGATACTTCTCCTTGTGCGGTGAGCTACCACCGCATGCACCGCACACTCCTCCCATCCTTGATTTCCTCTTTGCCTTTAAAGAAACCCAAAAAAACAGAACAAACCCAGCCCCTCCTAACCACCTGATCACTCAACAAACCCTCACTCCTTTATCCCGCGTTATCGAATACCAAGTCCTCGCAACTCACGTCGCTACCGATTCGCTTTCTTTCTTTCCCCACATTCTGCAACAGCCTATATGAATCCACAGAAACGGAGGTTCCAACCCTAGCTTCTCAGCTTCGATCGAACGACTCTTTCCCAACGCCGACGACCAGAAAAGTTCGCTCCAATCTTTACCACCGAAGATTCCTCGCAGGCTGGAAACACTCGTTGTTCACCGCATTTTGGAAACGGTAAATAATGACTAATGCGTGTGCGGAGGCAGCTCCGTTGCAAATTCCTTGAATTCCGACGAAAGAAGCTGATCCGATCGAACTTGCGCTGCAAATTGTTCGCATCGTCTCGGAAACAGGACGGCCCGCGCAACAGGGGTAGGTAAATATGTAGGTAGGTAGGTAGGTAGGTAGGTATATACGGCCAGGTTGGTAGGTAGATGGTTTGGTAGGTAGGTAGGCTCTGGTGGGGTCTTGCTAGGAAAATGGGTCATGACTTAGGGTTTTTTTTTATTTTTTTAAATGAATTTAAATGGGTGTGACTACCCTTATTAGGAATTAGTGTCATTAATTCTAGTTGTCTTGCTCGTGCCCCATTTACACCAAACTTTCCATCCAATTCTAGCCATGAAATTGTTGGGGATTATGTTGAGAAATAGATGTTGGCCCACCACTTTTCACATTATTATAGCCGGAGATGCCGATAGTTGATGCCAAAAGTGGCAGATGTGATCAGCCCCTCAAGGATTGCTTCACACACGAGCCAAGAGCCGTGACCATGAAATTGTGAGAGCCCCCCAAAAAAGTGTCGAAAGGCCGTCCCAAGACACCTCCAAAATCATGTAGTGTGATCACGGGCCGTCAAGTGTAGTGTGAAGTCATATGTGTCTGGACCCTCGACCAAGTGCTAGTTCAATGAATTCCCATTCACGCGGGGTCCTCACGCATGATTAATCATAATAAATCAACGGTTGTGAGATTTCGGAGTGCCATGGTATCTTGTTTTGTGTTAAGCCTTTCTCCAAGAGGTGGTTTTTGAAAATAGTTTTGATGACCATGAAACATGATCCATTTGATGCCATGTAGGAATCCATGTAGACATTACATCCATCTTGCAGTCACTTACTCGATCGGTCCGTCCAGCGTAGTGTGAAGCGAACTTGGACTGGCTCCGCCTTTTCCACCAATGAGGGTGCTTGAAATGCAATGGTCACGGGCCCTCAGTCTCATTTGTGAAGTGGCCCTAATTGTAAACCACCCGTGTAGTGCCACTAACACTAAATGTAAACTAAACATTATTTGTCATTCCTTGTAAAACAATGCTGCAATTATTGTCACTTACTAAGTGATTTTCCATCCAAATTTCAATCATCTATGACAATATTTCATTACGGTTTTGGATGATGAATATATCAATAGTAAGTGAACTTACAGTAAGTTGGGGTAAAAAGTACTTGTTCATAAAAACAAAATTGTCATTAGAAAAACAACCACAGTGACATAAAATACTACATTACACTAAAACAAAATTTTAGTGCAGTTGTACAAGATTCAATTTATTTCATTGTTTATGAATTTTTATTTTTATTCTATGTGAATTGCGTGTGTTCACATGTGACATTTTAAAAGGTTTCCTCACAAAAAGCATTTCAACATTCCCAATTAATTTTTTTTAAATGATAAAATATATGGATGAAGAATCGGTGGAATGGCGTGGATTGAGAGAGAATTATATGGAGTGTTTGGGGACGACTCCGTTAAGCATAACATTGTCTTTCTCATGTTGTGCATATTGTTCAACTTCAAATGTCATGAGAAGATGTTGCGACTCGTGAGCTACCGCAAGTACTAATGAGTCGTTTAGTTCAATTTCAACAATGTCGGCATGCTTCATAACATTACTAAGTAGTGTGGGTTCGTTCATGTGGGCCTGATAATATAACCATGGGATGCCCTAACTTAGTGCAAGGAGACTCAAACTAAGGGCTGCTTCACACTATGGCCGTGGGATTGAGTGGTCAAACTTTGTTGAGAGTCCAAAGAAATGAGCTGAAAATAACCAATAAAATATAGGAATTGGAGCCTTCGGCCTGGCATAGTGTGAAGCCTCCAAAGGCCAAGCCCAAAGTCCAAGCCCAAAGTCCAAACCTTTGGCCATGAACTCCCACGGCCTCTCAACTTGGACGGCCATAGTGTGAAGCCTCCAAAGGCCAAGCCTGGAGTCCAAACCCAAAGGAGCATCCTATTTTATTCCTTACTCAAAACAACCCCTCCAATCTAACGGCTAAGATCTTGTCAATGTTTGATTTTTTAATGAAAAAAAAAAAGACGGCCTCTCGGCCATAGTTGGGTTTCCATTCCCGTCCGACCCAAACTTCCTTTGAGAGTATGTTGCCTTCTTCAAAAAGTAAGCATTTTAAATTGCGACGGCCTTTGGACTTTGGCCTTAGTGTGAAGGGTCGAGAGGCCGAACTCTTGGTTTCTTGCTGTAATGTAACTAGAATTATTAAGGAATATTCTAACTACATGTGCCAGTGTGTAAGCAGAGAAAAATGAGAGCTAGACAGCTCTCAGTTGAGGATGAATGGAAAGGAGTAAGACAACTCCAGATTGACAACATGTGCACTGGAGTTAGACAGCTCCGCATTTAGTGCATTGGAACTAGACCATTCCAATTGAGAACATGTGCACGTGAGTTAGACAACTCTCGATGAGGTGCACAGGAGTTAGACCACTCCATAGATAAAGCTAGTTGGAATTAGACAGTGCCGACTAGAAGATTGACTAGTTGGAATTAGATAGTTCCAACTAAGAGAAAGATTGGATGAACCAAGTTGGAATTAGACAGTTCCAACTGGAATAAAGGATGGATGTATTTAGTTGGAATTAGACAGTTCCGACTAGAAAGAAGAATGGATGAATCCAATTGGAATTAGACAGTTCTAATTGGAAGAATGAAATTGAGATAAGAGATGAAAGAAGGTTCTAGAAGAACCAAAGATAGAAGATTCATAGTAGAACTATGAGATAGAGCTATGAATAGAATACTTTTACTATATGTAAATATAGAAAGTAAAAGTAGTGCTTCGGCATAAGAGGAAGCACGGGGGAGGAGAGAGGATCTTTTTTGTCTCTCTCCTATGGTCGGGTGGTAGAGCTTCGTTGACCAAACTTTATTTGGTTGTGGTTTATACTTAGAAGAAGAAATAAAATTGGTGTTGGTTTCAATTCTTTACTTTGAGATTTTGTTGTCAAGAAACAAATTGCCAACTAGTGTCAGGTTCGTAACAAATTGGTATCAGAGCAGGTTAGATGCCATGGAGAGTTTGGAAGAAAGAATTGCGAGAGCGGTGTTGATAGCATTGAGAGAAAATCAGGGTGTTCCATTACAAGAGGTCCCACCTCTTCCTAGGGATCCTCCTCCCAATTCTCCACCTCTTCCAAGAGAGGATCCTATAACAACACCACTTGTCTCGAGGGAGGAGGAGTCTAATTCAACATCATCTCCACAGAGGCTACCTCATGGAGATGTGGATATTTTGAAAGATGTAAAAAAATATCCAATTAAGCCTAGTTTTGGAGGCCGAAACTGCAAACCAGAAGAAGTCATGTCGTTCATTTCAATAGTGGAGGATTTCTTTCCTTCAAAATACACAGATGCAGATAAAATCAAAGTCACAGTAATTTTCCTCAAGGACAAGGCACAAGTTTGGTTTGACACACTGAAGAGGGACCGAGAGAATAGGGGACTGGGACCTATTGCAACGTGGAGCACGTTCAAAGAACTTTTTCTTCATCAATTTCTCCCTGGCAATTACGGGGAAGACATGCGCCAAAAGCTATACGATTTGAAACATGGAAGTCTTTCAGTAACCCAGTTCAAGTTAGAATTTGATGAACACATTGTTTACTTTCCCAATTGGGGTGAAAGTGATAGAGTTGAATTCTTTGTCCGCAACTTAAAGGATTTAATAAGGTTCAAAGTTAGTGCTCATAACCCACGGACTTTAGATGAAGCTTATGGGTTGGCTATGAACTTTGAGAGAGAAGTCAATAGCAGGATGGAGAGGACAAAAGGTCAATTGGGAAAAAGATCTTCAGAGTTTAAATATCCTGCTAATCAAAGCTCCAAGTTTGCGAAGTTTTCCAAGAATTCTAAACCATCTCAATTTTCAAAATTCAACCAAGGAAACAAGACTTTGATGTTGAGCAAGGAAGAGCAAGAAGAGCACGTCAAGAAGGGTTTATGCTTCAGATGTGATAAGCCTGGGCACCGGAATTTTGAATGCCCAACAGTCAAGAGGAAGATAGCAGCAATCGAAGTAGAACATGAAGACGATGATGAGTCAGATGGTGAGCCAAGTAAGGAAAGAGTTCCGAACATCTCAACAGCAGTCATGAACATGGAGGTGGAACAAGAGCCGACAGTGTTGCAAATCAAGGGATTTCTAAATTCTACCTTCTCTTCAATGATTTTAATTGACTTTGGCAGCATTCATAACATGATGTCAGTTTCATTTGCTCATAAGATAGGACTTCCCTTAATTCCTATCAAGCCATGTTCAGTATGGTTGCTGAATAATCAACCAAGTTTTATTACTCACCGCGTGTTGAGAGTGCCTGTGAACATCCAAGGAGTGGACACTGAAGCGGATTTTAAGGTTTGGGATGGAGCGCAATATGAGGTGATACTAGGGATGGCGTGGCTTAAAGAAGTCGATGCATGAATTGCATGCAAAGAAGGAGAAGTACACGGAAAGCTTATGAACGGTAAATCTTTTTCTATAAAAGGTAAGAGATCTTTGCCAAACACTCCTACTCTTTCACATCTACAAATGAAAAGATGTGGTAGAAAAGGTCATCAAGTATTTTTGATACGTATAAGCGAAGTTGAGAATGAATCTAAAGATGACGCTTGGAGTAATAATGGAGTGAAGATATTCTTGGATGATTTTAAAGATTTATTTCCTGAAGAGTTAAATGAGCTACCACCTACTAGAGAGGTTGATCATGCTATTGACCTCATTGCCAATGCTGCTCCTGTAGCTAAGGCACCATATCGTCATTTTTTAGCTCAAAATGTTGAGCTTGAAAATTAATTAAAGGATTTGTTAAACAAAGGATATATTAGGCCAAGTAAATCACCTTGGGGAGCTCCTGTTCTTTTTACTAAGAAGAAAGATGGATCTTTGAAATTATGTGTAGATTATCGTGGTCTTAACAAACTAACTATAAAGAACAAGTTTTCTTTGTCCCGCGTTGATGATATTTTTTATCATCTATATGGATCAAAAATATTTTCCAAAATAGATTTGAGAAGTGGATATCATCAAATTCGAATAAAAGAATCTGATATTGCGAAAACTGGATTTAGGTCATGTTTGGGTCATTACGAGTATGTGATAATGCCTTTTGGTCTTACAAATGCTCCTACTACATTTATGACTTTAATGAATTTAATATTTCGTGATTATTTGGGTAAGTTTGTACTTATGTTTATTGATGATATCCTTATATACTCCAAAAATGAGGAAAAACACAAATAACACCTTAAACAAGTTTTTGAAATTTTGAAAGAACATAAGTTATACGCTAAACTAAGTAAATGTGTTTTCTTTATTTCGCGTGTTGAATTTCTGGGTCATGTTATCTCTGATGAGGGAGTTTCCGTTGACCCTAGAAAGGTTATGGCCATTGATGAGTGGCAAATACCAAAAGATAAGACGGAGGTTAGAAGTTTTTTAGGTCTTGCAAGCTATTATAGAAGATTTGTAAAAGGATTTTCTAAAATAGTTGTGCCTATGACTAATTTGCTAAAAGATAAAAGTAATGTGATAGATTGGACCCCGAAGTGTGACTCGAGTTTTCAAACTTTAAAATCAATGTTAACTTAGACTCCTGTTTTAACTATTATGGATCCCTTTAAAGGAAACATAGTATTATGTACCGATGCTAGCGATTTAGCTGTTTGAGGAGTTTTAATGCAAGATAAGAAAATAATTGCTTACGAATCTCGTAAATTGAATTCTGTTGAGTTGAATTATCCGGTACATGAAAAGGAATTATTGGCAGTAATCCATTCGCTAAAGGTTTGGAGACATTACTTACTAGGGGTAAGGTTTAAAATTCAAACAGACCATGCGTCTTTAAAATATTTGTCAACTCAACCTCACTTGAGTAGAAGACAATGTAGATGGATGGAGTTTTTATAAGAATTTGATTTTGACATAGAATATATTAAAAGAAAAGAAAATGTGGTTGCTGACGCTTTGTCTAGAAGACCATTAGCAAATGCTATCTCATGCATTAGAAATTCTTTAATAGATGAAATTAAAGGACATTATGATACTGATGATTTCTTTAAATCTTCATTTGAAAGTTTGTCTAAGGAAGCTAGGACCCCAGAGGAAATTGAAAAATTTAAATGTTTTGAAGTGAAAGATGAGATTTTGTATTATAATGCTAAAGTTTGTGTTCCCAAGTTTGAAGAACACAAAGTCAACATTATAAATAATCTTCATGACATTCCAATAGCACGCCATCCAGGTTTTCAAAAGACTTATATGGCAGTAAAGCGTCATTATTATTGGCCAGGAATGAAAAAAGACATTAAAGAATATGTTGAGAGATGTCTCAAATGTCAAGTCTCTAAATCAGAACAAGTGAAGGATTCTGGATTGCTACAACCACTTGGTGTGCCTAACTTAAAGTTTGAATCAATCAGTATGGATTTCATTGTTGGATTGCCAAAGACTCAAAACAATTTTGATAGTATCATGGTAGTTGTGGATAGGTTGACAAAGATTGCTCATTTTATTCCTATAGTTACTACTGTTACTGCTTATGGAATTACTGAACTATTCATGAGAGAAATTTTTAAGCATCATGGAATTCCGCGAGAAATTATAAGTGATAGAGATCGTAAGTTTGTGAGTGAGTTTTGGACTCCTCTATTTAAATTGTGTGAAACTAAGATTAAGTTAAGCAGTGCATATCATCCTGAGACAGATGGACAAACTGAACGGACAAACAGAACTCTTGAAGATATGTTAAGGATGTATGTTGGCAAGAGACAACAATCATGGGATAAGTGGTTGCATATGATTGAATTTGCTTATAATGATCATGTTCATAGTAGCATTGGTGTAAGTCCATTTTATGTTTTATATGGTCAAGAGTGTAGAACTCCTATTACACTTTCTACTCCTAACACTAGATTTGAAAGTATTAATGATATGATCAGAGAGATGAATGAGATTAGAGAATCAGCAAAACTAGCTATGAAAAGTGCTCAGGATAGAGCTAAACATTATGCTGATAACAAAAGAATTTTTCGTGAATTTGAAGTTGGTGATAAGGTGTTTTTAAAGGTAGCACCTAATCGATCTGGACTTAAGCTTGGCAAGTCAAGAAAGTTATCACCTAGATTTTGTGGTCCATTTGAAATTTTGAAACGGATAGGCAAGGTAGCTTATCAATTAAAGCTACCTGAAGATTGGAAGATTCATAATGTATTTCATGTGGGATTATTGAGAAAAATATGTGTCTGATCCTAACCATATTTTGCCTGACCTTCCCAAAGTTGCTCCAGAGGGAGCACTTCTTGCAGAACCTGAAAAGATTTTGAAAATAGAGAATCAATATCTAAGGAATAAGACTTTCCGTAGATTTTATGTGAAGTGGAAAGATTATCCTGAAGAAGAAGCTTCTTGGGAAAGAGAAGTTGATTTCAGAAAGGACTATTCTGATTTTGTCATTGAGGACAATCACTTTTGATGGAAGGGGGAGATTGCAATGTAACTAGAATTATTAAGGAATATTCTAACTACATGTGCCAGTGTGTAAGCAGAGAAAAATGAGAGCTAGACAGCTCTCAGTTGAGGATGAATGGAAAGGAGTAAGACAACTCCAGATTGACAACATGTGCACTGGAGTTAGACAGCTCCGCATTTAGTGCATTGGAACTAGACCATTCCAATTGAGAACATGTGCACGTGAGTTAGACAACTCTCGATGAGGTGCACAGGAGTTAGACCACTCCATAGATAAAGCTAGTTGGAATTAGACAGTGCCGACTAGAAGATTGACTAGTTGGAATTAGATAGTTCCAACTAAGAGAAAGATTGGATGAACCAAGTTGGAATTAGACAGTTCCAACTGGAATAAAGGATGGATGTATTTAGTTGGAATTAGACAGTTCCGACTAGAAAGAAGAATGGATGAATCCAATTGGAATTAGACAGTTCTAATTGGAAGAATGAAATTGAGATAAGAGATGAAAGAAGGTTCTAGAAGAACCAAAGATAGAAGATTCATAGTAGAACTATGAGATAGAGCTATGAATAGAATACTTTTACTATATGTAAATATAGAAAGTAAAAGTAGTGCTTCGGCATAAGAGGAAGCACGGGGGAGGAGAGAGGATCTTTTTTGTCTCTCTCCTATGGTCGGGTGGTAGAGCTTCGTTGACCAAACTTTATTTGGTTGTGGTTTATACTTAGAAGAAGAAATAAAATTGGTGTTGGTTTCAATTCTTTACTTTGAGATTTTGTTGTCAAGAAACAAATTGCCAACTAGTGTCAGGTTCGTAACACTTGCAATATGAATGGTGGAGATCGACGGCCTCTCAACCTTTGGCCATAGTGTGAAGCACCCCTGAAGGGCCACTTCACACTATGGCCATCCAAGTCAAGAGGCCGTGGGATTGAATGGCCAAACTTTGTTGAGAGTTCAAAAGAAATGGTCTGAAAATACATAGTCAATAAAATATAAGAATTGGAGCCTTCGGCCGGGTGTAGTGGGAAGCCTCCAAAGGCCAAGCCTAAAGTCCAAACCCAAGAAAGAGCATCCCACTTTGTTCCCTGCCCAAAACAACCCCTCCAATCTAAAGGCCAAGCTCTTGTCAAAAGTTTTTTTTTTGCATGAAAAGAATCGATGGCCTCTCGACCATGGTTTGGGTTTTCATTCCTCTCTGACCCAAACTTCCTTCGAGAGTCCGTCGCCTTGGTCACAAAGTATTGCCATGTAAACATTTTGGAGAGTGATGGCCTTTGGACTTTGGCCTCTAGTGTGAAGGGTCGAGAAGCCAAATTCTTGGTTTCTTGCAATCTGATTGGTGGAAATCGACGGCCTCTCAACCTTCAGCCATAGTGTGAAGCAACCTTAAGTCTAAACATGCACTAGGTTGGGACACCCCATGGTTATATTCTCAAGGCCCATGTGAATGAACGCACACTACTTAAGAATGTTATGTTCGTTGTACACTTATTTGATCAATCTACACAAACTTGAGACTTGATGTTTCAATCTTCATGTAGGCTTAAGAGCTTTAGGATTATGCATATGAGGATATGACTCGGGGTAAAAAAAAAATTCTAAGATGGGCTATAACACACCATTTTCAAATGTTCTTCAGAAGTATTACAAAAGACGGAAATCAAAATGATCATAAGTATAGATCTCAATCGTTGAATGAACGACTCAATAGAGTTGGTTGAGATCAACGAATATTTGAGGTTGGTGGAGAGTTGCAATCATAACATGATCTCGAACGGATCAAATTGTCAAACTATTTTTGGAGTTGTGAGCATTCCATGAGGTATGCAACTTCATCATCGAACTTTTGAAAGTGATAAGAGTGTTTTATATAGTTATGTACAGGAGTGGTGAAGGGATGTTTAAAACAATGCTTATTACTTAGCAAGATCCAAGAAACGTTTAGGTCACGGGCGAATTTGTCCTCGATGGCAATCCCTAGTTTAAGGGCTAGTTCACACATGGTCCCAAGCCCCAAGTCCCAAGTCCCACTCATGTCAGCAAATCCCAACATGGAGGCAAAGTTCCAACTTTTGAGCCTCGAGAAACCAATCAAATGGGGTGTACATTCATCAAAGTCGAATCTTGATTATTTTATGCAGTATAATCTCGGAACTTGTGTTGAGAGTTGGGCCTAGCTTTTCGACTCAACATAGCTTCAAGCCTGACCTCCAAAAAGTGTTGTCATGTAGGCATTTGTGTCATACTTGGGACTTAGGACTTGGGACCCCGTGCGAAGTGATAAATTCCAACTTCCATGCTCTCAACAGCTAATTAAGATTGCACAGATTGACCTCAAGTGACTTGGGACTTGGGACCCGTGTGAACCGGCCCTAAGTCACCAAGGACAAATGTCCAAAACCATCCCTTATAGACTACTAAGTGTATATATACACCTATATAAAGCTTGCAAAATATTGCACCGATGAATGGTTAGATGCTATACAAGACGTAGTCATATGTTTCAAGAGATTTGACGACTCGTTCAACAGTGCATGTTATCAAATAACATGCTAAAAAAATAATTCTAAAAAATGATTGTTGATGGTGTCTAGGTAGTACACTCAACGTCACTTACTATTTGGAATTACACAATGCTATAACTATTTACTTCATATCTCAATTTTTGCCAACAAAGGTCAAATTGGTTGTTTAGACATTAAAGAAACATTCACATCTTTACTTGGTAAAAAATAGCATGTTACTAGTAAAAAATAAATAGCATAGTTTAACTCCAATTAGTGTAAGTGACACTAAGTACGATATTTAGTGTAGTCGTATAGAACGTGTTGGTCTTTGCATGTCCATGCAGTGCCAAGATATTGAGCCAACATTGGCGTTTTAATGTGGTGCATGTGGTGTGGTGACATTCTTCTCTTTAAAAAAAACACTAACAAGTGCGAGTCCCAACAACATTTTTTCAAATGTCATGAGCTTGGAGAATCATTATTTTTGAGGAGATCATGGCACCATGCACTTGGTCATGTGCTAGGGTCATCGGTCTTTAGAGCCATATTGTTCTATGGCTCCACAAGGGCTTTTGGCCTTTGGATTTGACCTCGGGGGGTTCACTAGCGAAAATCATAGTACAATGTGCGATAAAAAATAGGGTCCAATATATTCATTGTAGATAAATTTTATAAAAACTATACATGTAAAATAGGGGATTTTAAAATAGTGAAACATGTTTACATGTAAAATACCATCACATATAATATTTTCAGGCTTTTTACATGTAAAATACCATCACCTTATAATCTTTTCTGCAAGGTAAATAACCCCCCCCCCCAATAAATAGGTCCCGAACGCACGTGTATGCAAAATATAAGAGGGAGTGAACCCGTGAACCCCCCGAGGATTTGACTTGAGAATTGTCTCATCCAATGGAAAATTTGTGAACCCACTAAGATTGTCATTCCAAGTTTCAGAATCGGAGTTGAGATGTTAAAAGTTATGAGAAGTCAATTTAGGGAAGATTATCATTTCCCATTAATCCTTGATTTCCTGAGAGATTGATCTTGAAGGCAAACTCATCCAAAAGGAGGGTGCTAGGAAAGTCACAATAAGTATCAAAATCATTTTTATTTTTATTTTTGCATACCCATCCATGTATTTTTTTTAAATTTGTGAATTTGTTTGATGCCAATAATCCATTGGATATCAAATATCAAGTTCTCTTTCAATATTTTTACTCACTAAGTATATGAAAAAAAACTATGCTAAGATGCCAATATGTGCCTAATTTGGTGTCTAATCTTAAATGGGGACCAAAGGTATGTGGATGTTGCTCAATTTGTTTTTCACGTTCTCCAACTTCTTCCAATTATAATGACGCAACTGAAAAAAGTTTGTTGCATTGGCAAATCAACTATGAAGCATCAATTTATATATTGGATTTAAAATCAGACCTCCCCATATTTAGTTATGGTTATCAAAAGTGCATGTTTGTTGATTCCTTAGCTGACTACATAAGTTTGTCCAATTGAGTTCAATATTGAGTGTGAAGTGGTTGACTAAATTGAAGACATAGTCCAATCTCTTTTAGACATGTGTTATAGTGTTGTTTTTTGATCCTCAACAAATCATACACCAATCAAATATAGGTGTATGTTTAAGAGAAGCACATAATATATATATATATATATATATATATACATCCCTTATACCTATTTGAGTGATGTATGGTTGCGTGTGGACCTAAGAATGGAAACCCAAAAAACACATGTGGAGAAGAGATTGCCAATGTCTCCAAAACTTGTTAACTATTCAAGACGCAATAGTCAACATACATTGGGTGGGGGGTGGGGGGGGGGGACCTATATGGTCATTTAGTATCTTAGAGAATCCTCGTTTTCATAATGAACAAGATATTCATACAAACTTCAAAACTCATGATGAAAATGGCTACATGCATGATATCAATTTGCTAGTAATCTTGCACTAAGAGCTTGTTTCACATCCTCCAAGAAGTGGGGACACATAGAAAATTGTCCATTTAAGACATGCTTACCATGATTATGCAACCACTACTCCTAGCCTACAACACATGCATACACCATTTATGGTATTTAGCATCATTTAGCATCATATGCATAATAGTGTCAAATTCCGCCATTTTTTTTTCCTCCTCAAAGTTTACCACATGTCAACCCCATATTGGATTGTGCCCTCTAAATCCCACGTGGAACTCACACACTTCAATCCTCCCCGACAATGCAAAGGTACTAATTTGTTGGGACATAATTTATACACTTGTTGAAGTTTGGATTCCACAATTGTTGAACCAAAAAACAAAATTCCCCATTCACACCATACATAATTCAACATTTGAAGCAAATGACAGTCTTCCAGCCATAGACCACCTCATTAATTGATACCTAGTTGTATGTATTGCCGACTACACGAACTAGTCCTATTAGTGTGGGTGGAAATTAGCGTGGACCACACTAATTTTCTAATCAAGGTGGAACTAGCATGGGTCCAAGACCCTGGGTTTTTCTTTAAGTCTTCTTGAAGATTTTCAAACAACATCTTACAAAAAAATAAAATAATCATCGTACACCAAAAGTAGCACAAAAACAAATAATCACCCATGTTAATTTTTTAGAGAAACAATTGTTATGGCCTACATTGATGTTCTACTATAAGTTTCGCATGAGTTGAGAATTGGTGTGACTCGTTATGAGAATTAGCATGGGCTCTAGAAACTATTGTGGCCCACAATAATAGGATTATTTAGTGTATTGGAGAGCGCTCTAAGAGGGAGACCACAGGTCATCAATACACATGGTCACAATGGAATAATCCTGGATTGGATCCAGAAACGGCTCCCACCAATTGGCTTGAACCATGATAATTTCGTTGGTAGAGCATGAAAAGCCCTCCCCAACCATAATAGCATGGGTTGCACTATTGCGGCCAGTGTGTATGTTTGACAAAGTTTTTGCAAGTTTTTCACTTTTGAAACGCAAAAACTCACACAATTTAGAAGTTGACACCAATTGTGACTTGTGAAAAAAAACACAACTGACATGCTAGACATTAAACTGACACGTATTACTAAGAAACTTAAGTACTATAAACTGAGCTCAAGTATCCAAAAAAACATAACCCATAACAATAGGAGAACTTCCTACACTCACTTACATATTTAAGTTTAGCCTTATTCTTGTAATTTCCTTTGTAACCGGGAAGACTCTACAACTGAGATGGTGATCAAAGAGGTGGTGGAGGCTAAGTACAAGGCCGACAAGACCATTGTTCTTGGTCTCTTGCATATGTATTTTCACAATAGTTTTGTGCAGGTATGTGAATGAACAATTTACCCCAGCAGATCTCGAAGAGTGATGCTTTGGCGGTTAAATATTGGGTTCGTTCTAAGGCGTCTCAACTTGACACTGGGATGATTTGAGGTAGACTTTGCATAGTAGAGAGATCCCCTTCAAATTGAGTTTAATGTACAATATACAATTCACAATGCCTGAATTAAAGCGTGATTGGAAGCAACATTGTTGTTGGGTCCGTGATTTGAATGTTGTAAGTCCTTAAAGTTCACAAGTCCTTAAAGTTCGTCACTTACTCTAGGCTAGTGGTAAATAATCCACTCTCACGAGTGGCACCGCCTATATATGTGATAGATACTTTTGTATGGTCAATTCCTAAGTCACTTGATTTGAAGTTTTAAAAATGGAAGGAGACCTAGAGTGCTTTGTTTGATTAAAACTTGGGGAAAGTAGCCATCTCAACTCATAATGATTAGAAATTTGAGGTCTTGCATAGGGCAAAGATCCCCTTCAATTGAGTTTAATATACAATGTGAAATTCTCATTGATTCAGTGCAATGCTTGAGTTGACGTTAGATTGGAATCAATAATGTTGTTGAGTTTGTGAGTGGAATGTTATCAATGTTCACAAGGTCCTGAAGTTCATCCCCTAAGTTTGTCCCAATATCTAGGATATTGATAGATATTCCACTCTCACTAGTGGTACCATCTACACTCCTACTAGATACTATGTTTTGGTCAGTGCCTACCTAGTCCAATCTCTTGTCATTTAGGTTGATTAGCTATCTCAATGTGAAAATCACAATGCTTCAATACAATGCTTGAATTAAAGTTCAAGGGATCACGTAGGATATGAAGAAAGAGGAGCCGTATGATTCTATCAAAGGGGGAAGAGCAATATTTGTGCATTTGGGTGTGATATTGGACTTTTATCAATGTTCACATGGCCTTGAAGTTCGTCACATGTCTTGTCCCAATATCTAAGATGTTGTGATATATTCCACTTTCACTAGTTTTACCCTCTACACATGTGGTAGAAAGTTTGTTTGGTCCATGCCCAACTACGTTGATTAGCGCATGTAGTGTGTGGTATTAATTCCCGAGACATGCATTATTTTGCCAAATCTAAAAATTAGTAAGGGTGAATTTTTTACTGAGTGCTACTGAATTCATGAATACATGCCCATTTACCATATATTTCAAGATAATTAGTATGTGCTCTAAGGTGTTTGTACAGTAGAGTGCATAATTGGTTTTGGGTGAGGTTGAAAAGGTTGCTTATTCTTTTCAAGCATGGTCACTCACTCCTGAGGCATCATAAGACTAAGAAATTGAAGAGAGTTTGCATTGAGAGTTTCCGACACTTTGACACTTTGGGTGCTTGAAACCATGGATCTTTTGGTGACACTAATTTCATAGCGTAACAAAATTTAGATTGCCTTCAATGATTTCCCATACGCACTATTAGTCCATGCATTGGCAACTGATGGGCCCAATGAACTACAACAATGCATATTATTGGGTGCATCTTATGTACAAAGAGTTGTTCATACTTTGAATGATTGTTTCCCATATCTTCCAGTATACAATGCAGCCAATATTTTCAGCCCTCGTAACTATTCAAGAGATGATAGTGATCGAATCACAAATACCGAATTGTGGCTCGAAAGAATATTGTTGAAGTTTCAATACACTGAAGTAGAAAGTGACATGTGTAAGGGAGAACTCCTTGAATTTATGAAAACACTTCGACATGAGTGTGAGAACAAAAAGATATTTCAGGCTTGGCACATATGTGGTAGCAAATGACACACAAATTGGCCTAAACTTATGCAACTTTGGCAAAAAGTTATACTCATTCCATCAAGTATAGCTATTTGTGAGAGAGGATTTTCCAAACAAAATGCAATCAAAAGCCACTTGCACAATAGGTTGAACTTGAAGACCCTTGATGCTCTTATGTGGGTCTCTCATTGTGGGCTTGAAGTGGATGCAATGGATTGGGCAACCTTCTTCAACGTTTGGACAAACATGCGAGACCAAAGGATACTTACACTTGATTAATAGTTTTTTGTTGCAAATCAAGATTGTATTTTGATTATTCAAAATATTAGTTTTTCTAAAATATTGTGTAACCCAAAATTGAGGTGACATTTTAGAATAAGATGTACATGTCAATTGACATTCTATTTTTTTTGAAAACGTCACGTGACACTTTGAATTTGAAGTTGAATGTCAAACGAAATTTGTCAAACATACACACTGATTGCGGCAAACTTTCAACTCCTCTCAAAATGGAATCGGCTACCAGTACTTCACAATCTTCGACCAAATAGAATCTTAGCCTCAACTGTTTCTATGTAAGGCCAAGTTGTGTAGATGTTGATAAGATTTTAATTGTGATCATGGGACCTACAGTTCATGGAGCTCATATACAGAACGTGTGGGACATATAACAAGACTATCTTTTAAAAATAATGGTACCCGATTTCGTGTTAGTTTTTGATGTACCAACATGGGATCACAATCAAACAATTGAGATTGAGATCAAACTTCAAAGAATTCAACTAATGGAAATGCATGGAATCATCATGTCGACACCAAAAGATTCCTCCCCATTCACGCCATGCATGTTGAACATCGCCGCTTGAATGTCCAATGTGAGATATTTCTTGAGCTGTCCAGCTTAATTTATCGTTTATGATCGCAAGGAGCAAAGTCGAAAAAATAGCACATCGTTCTCAAGTGCATGAAGACATGAATCGGCCTTCTTCATAATGAAAAAAAGAAAAAGAAAAGAGAAGAAGCAAAATCTACAAGCTCAAAACCGTCGACTGTGCTCTTTAATCACCTATGTTATTGCATTGAGGAGTAGCATGTAATCCTGTCTGCCTGCCATTTTGCAGTGACAGCCTTAATCCAGCCAGACTACCTCAGATGCGGTGGATTGGGAAGGCACCATTGGATTGCTCTTTTGGCGATGAATCGACTACCGTCGAGCACTCTCAATCTTGAAAGAATTCAGTAATTCAAACCATGAAATCACCATGTCGACAAGCTGCTCAATCAATCCCTCCCCCTCCTTGATGTGCACAAAAAGCACACCTTATTTGTTTGGACCTGTACACTTGTTGGCGTTCGGATCCCACAGCCACTGCACTAAAAACTTCTTCCCATTCGCTCCATTCATGTTGAACGTGGCCCCCGTTTTGCTCTTCAACAACAACCCGGAGTAACTTCCCCCCGCACCGGGGCCATAAACTCCCTCACAGAGATCCCCGATCTCGTTCGGCGCCGCAGGAGTATCCCCTGCGTACCAGGAATTGATGAAAGGATTACTTGCAATCTCAGCAAGCTCATGTCCCATGATACTGATCAATCCATCCAGCCCCGCATCACCGTTAGGGGCCTTCTGAGGTTTCACGAATCCATTCATGTAAGAAGGCACCGCGAAAGGGTAAGCACATGTCCCCGGACACTGCTTCCCGGAGTCCCCTACCCAGGCGTAAGGTAAGGTGTGTCCAACCATCGAAGGAAACGTGAAGTAATGGAATCCACATGCAGAGCTGCAGAAATCTTGCATGTAAACCTCCTCACCCGTCAACACCAAATACAATCCCCCGCCGGAGTCCACCGGCAAGCTTCCAGAGACTCCCGGAAGCTTGTTCGGAACGAGAGCATTCTTGATTAGGGTTTGGATGGAGAGACGTGTGAGACTCTTCCCCATCGAACAGGCTCCGTCCCATCGCTCACCTGCGATTCTTACTGAACCTGTGATGCTCTTCCCTGTTTGATCGGTGTATAGATTGAGGATTGACCACCAATCTTTCACCGAGGGGCTTGGTGCGGGTGCGGAGATCGAACGAAGAAACTCCCGAATCACTTCTTGCTTCCAAGCTGGCCAGCCTCCGTACCAGATTATGTAGACTGCGATGCCATTGGTGAGTACCGGGCCGTTATGGTATTCCATGGTGACGGTGAAGGGAGTTGTGACTGCGGAGCCTACCAAGCTGCGGCGAGCACTTGCCGGACCTGCGAGGGATTGGTTCATCTGATTCTTTGATATTGGCCATGGCCGGAATCCGTAGGGGTTGCGCTTGTGTTTGTGGCATTTGGGTGCTTGTGGTTTCTCGGAGTCGATTCCCGCTCTGGCAGACGGAAATAAAGAGCATGTCGCCAGCAGTAGCACGAGTGCACATATGAGATTCATCCGCGCTGTTGACATCTTTTGATAAACCATCTGTGAGGGAGGAAAGCAACGAGAGTGATGAGGACAAATAATATCCAAGGCATTGATATCTGAAAGTAAACAGAGCATCTTTCCAATATTTTTGCTTCGCAACCTATGCATAACTTCGGAAGAATGGACAAGGCATTAAGATTTGACAGTTTTCATGAAACATCTGTGAGAAAGAGCCAACGGGAGTGATGAGCAGAAATGACATCCAAGGGATTCAAATCTGAAATTAGACAGAAGAGCTTTCGATCCTTCGTGCTTCATAATCTATTGCTCTATGTATAACTTCAGAAGAAATGGACAAGCCATTGAGATTTGAAAATGCTGATCAATTGCTGTTGCAGTGCAAGAGCAGAGCGACTTCGAAGATTGGCAGGCAAGTTAATAGTCGTGGTGGTCCAATCAGCAAAGAAGAAACATGATTGTGAAATGTATCTGTTACCGATCACACTGCACATCCGAAAACTCATGCTGGTCTGCAGAGTATTCATAATCCAGAGTGAAGAACAAAAATGAGTGGAAAGGTGAAAGTAGACAAGAGAAGCCCGTCTATCGCTCTAGAACTTCTGGTAGACTGGACAATGCATTTGAAAGCGCCGATCGACTACAATGTAAGAGTCGAGCGACTTTGAAAATGGATCAATGCTGCGCTCGTTGCACTATAATTTCGAAACACAACTGATGCGTAGATATTGCGCTAACCCTAAAAACGTTACTACACATAAAGACCGCATTGAAAACAGGAAGCATTCGATACAGGACACCAATCTGCGATCACCAATTTGTCCAAAGACACGCAAATCATGGATCAATGTTCAAGGTATAGTTCAGTCCAGCTTCTTCATCGATCTCAGACTGCAGCTGTAACGCAACAAACAGTCATCCCTGCAGAATTGGCAAAGCATGACTGTATTGGAAAGTAAGCACCAATGTAAAGAATCTCCATAGTTGAGATCAATAGCGAGCAGATCCGACCTCTTTCATATCCTGCCCCATCCTCTCTGCAGATGATCCAACATGCTTCCAAACATACTATAACTTAACCCCCTTCTTTCTCGCTTGCTCCTCCTCGCATGGCAACTCTTGATGGAGTTGGTTCAATACTACACAAAACTCCATATCTGTAATAGTTCTCTACAAGGCGCATCATCTACCTTGATAGTACATCGACACAGAGTAGGTTCATAAGGGAAGAACACCCTATCCTCAAACACACAACGTCCAATTCAAATTCCTCCGCACGCATGATCTGGTTCCCGGAAACGTTCAGCTCCATATGTGGCTTGACTTCCTTCCAAATCGATGCTACTGGATCAACAGGACATCATCTGACATCAACAATGCAGTTTGTGTGAACCCGATACACTTTGTCACCACCATCCATCAACGCAGAAAAGAATATGTACCTTGAAGAATCTGTACCCTGCAACCTCCCGGCACTCCTCATCCCCCACAGGATTCCATGATGATCCAGATGATGTTGATCACAACCCTGCTGCTACCTTCATTCCTTCCGCTGATCCTCCCAGCTCCAGCAACCAAGGCTCTCCGAAGCAATTTCTGAAATCGTTTCAGATACACCTGCTACGCCATTCAGGCCCCCCCCCCCCCTCCCCTCCCATCCGATGCTGATCATTAATGATGATGATGCTGACGAGGTACATCGATCGCTCGCAACATGATACCTCACCACCACCATCTGGGGGCGGATTAACCCATCGGCTCCTTCTGAGCTCCGCTTTTTACTACGACACGGGTGTTCCATCGAGCCACTTGTTTTTATTAGGGTTCAGGGCTCATTTGGTTCCAGCCACCATCCAAAAAATAGTATTCGCTTGCAATGACTCATTTATCATTGATGAATCCTGATGATGTGATGACGCCTGGATATTGCCGCCTCGAAGGGGGGCCAATAGTAAGGCGCCACCCTGTGATTGCTTCGCATTCAAAAACCCCTCAGGTGGAACCCTGGAGGAAAATGCGGTCCCCCACGTCTCCGATACCTACGAAATAGCAAGCCCCTGCCGAACTTTGCTCCTGCATTCTCGCCTGACCCGTTTTTGTTTTGCGTGGGATTTTCCATATGCTCCTCCTCAAAGGCAGGAGGAGGCATGGAGGCTGAAGATGTATGGTAACCACCAACTCCCCTCGCCATACTTAATTAAACACTCGTCACGCGGCAGATCTTTCTATGTTGTCAATTGATATGCACTTCACATGTGTCTGCATGAAATTGAAGGACGATGCGTTTCGAAGAGCTTTCCGATGCTGACCTATTGCCGAGACCGATTGATCTGCGGGAGCTGGTGATCGATCGATTGCCAAGTTCACCATCCCTCCATCGCCGATCCAGCGCCTTCATTCATTGCAGGAGGCTTTTTGATTTGTGGCCAGAGTTCACCTCGCCTCCGCTTCAATCGCACCCCATTGCAAAAAGCATGCAAAACCAATTATGGACAATTGGAACGCTCTTACGTGGAGCGCAAACAAAAGGAACTACACTAACTATGATATTTAGTGTCACCAACTCTAATGCTCTTGCTCAATACTAATTGTAAATCGCGGTGTAGTGACACCAACACTAAATGGTGACCCAACATTATTTGTCATTCCTTGTAAATAAAATGTGGATGATTATAGATTGATAGTGTTGCAATTACTGTCACTTAGCAAGTGACTTTTCATCCAAACTCAATCATCCATGACAATAGTTCATCACAAGTTGGTGACAAGAGAAGGTATGATTTCGGCCAGTGGATGAACTCATCCATCGTCCATGACAATATTTGTAGACTTATTCATAAGAAGTGTCATCCAAAAAGTTATCATAGTGACATAAAATACCATATGACACTAAATATCGTATTTAGTGTACATCTTCTAATCAAAAGTGACCCAAAATTATTCTAGAAGAGCTTTGAAGAAAAAGATGATTCAGCCTTCTAATTTACGCCACAAGAAGTAGTAGATTATTGCATAGAAATATACACTTCACGACAAAGTATCATTGATCATTTTGTTCCAAACATTCAACTTCTTGTTGTTTTTAACAATAGGGGAAATATGGGTCCATGTGAAAGATTTAAGGACATCACAAGGTTGGTGATATCCATGGGTTGGAACTAAAGTTTCTGAAATGGGATGCAAATGATGTGATTGTATGGTTACTTTGAGTTGTCTAGTAAAAGACATAGAGTCGTAGGTATGAAAGCCTTAATGGGCACTTTGAGGAAAGAAGTAGTAGTCATAATCACTTGTTGGGAACTCAAATCCCATCTATTGAAGGCTTTGATGCTTCTTGCTTTCACATACAACACTAAAATTTGAGGAGGTAATTTGGAAAACTCACATTGGAAGGTTTCGAGAAGGGCATGAAGATGCGTATGACTACCTATTAGAAGCCCATTAGAGAAAAGTTCCTATCACTATTTCATAATGTAATTCTAGGGAGCCTCGAGTCTTTCTTTCAATTAGACCATCAAGTTGATATTAGCCTCTATCTCACAAAGACTACTGCACTCCACCACTCTAGAGAATTAGTTGGTTTGAAACCATCATAATGTATTTTTAGTCTCATTAAATGTGTGTGTTTGTGTGCGCGTGGTCTATATTGATGTGTGCAATTAGGACCTATGTTGCCTTCGCAAACAGGTTGCCCATTTACACATGCAAATAATATTTTGTCAAAATTATATTACAAAAACGTAAAGACCTTGGACTTTTTATGTCCTTTGAAATATGTCCATTGTTTTAGCAAAATCCATCCATTTGAGATGACAATGCCCGCCATACACTATCTTTATGCAATGGAATGCCCCGATGGATTGCATTACGATATTTGAGGGCACATGCTCGAAAATCCCGGAATGCACAACAATAAAGGATGTTCCCCTATACTTATAACTTTGTTAATTCATCCATATAACAACCACATCAAAACTAAATAAATAAATCCATGTGTATTGTTATTATGGTAACAAAATTCCATAATAGGGTGGAATGTCATCAAAATAGCGTGGAGAAGCCTAATTGCACAACTTAGTGTAGGTTGTTGGTCACATCCGACATTTGCCAGCAACCCACAAGTGGGTGGATGATTGTTAACGCAGTTGAACGTCAACAACTGGTTGTAGGTTACGCATTGATGGCAAGAGGGCACATGCAAGCTCGCTAGTCATATATGCATTTCTTTGGCAACCTACATTGAGGGCAGGGAACACTAATGGGTTTACGATTCAAAAGTTTCAAGTTTGCCAATTATCGACATTGCCATGGTTTAGCATATGGTCTGGGGATGGTTTGAAGCATTAGTACATATGAACAAGTGCAACAGTGCGATAGGCATGGATCAAAAGTAGTCTACCACCATCCTACATGGACGGTTTCAAATCTAGAAATCATATAAATAACTATTAATTCTTCAAGAAACAAATTGCGACAAACTTGAAATCCACTATTTTCCCAATTCGTCTTTGTTAATTCTTATTTTCTAGAATATAATCTCCCATAGATTTTGGTATTCTATGAAATCTTGTAATCTCCATCGAAGCCACAAAAGCAAGATTGTGGACATTTTGGAAGGGTTGAACGGCAAAGATGCATGGGCATTGACGGTGTTGACGGTCAACCTTTCCAAAACAATCGAGCATTGACACTAACATGTTGGATATATGGTGCAAAAGTGCTCCATGATCTCAATTCATATGCACATGTGCAACATGTGCAACATGTAAGTACATGATGGGCCTGCACCAATCTACTATACATTTTGAAATGCCCAAGCATCGAGGTCGCACAGGTGCTCCCACAATCCACTTGCGATGGTGAGCCAATGGCGGGTGTTCAATAACAACGACTTGGATGGTCATGCATATTAATTTCATGAATAAGGGTGCAATGGGTTGAGTTGGCACATGTCCAAAGTAGTCTATTATACATATTTGTACTATGGCATGGTGAGGGTGTATGGGCGTTGCCACAATTGTTGCTCCAAACTACACGTTTTGGAACTCCTATATGGTGAGGTTGCATGAATGTCGATGCACATTGAACCCCACATGAAAGTTGCCATTCCACACTACTTGGACTATGCATCTATCAAGGGTGCCCTATGTACGAGTCAATTGCAATATTAATTAATTTGATGCACCCTTGAAAATACCACATGTCATCATGTGATAATTATAACTACTTGGAACTTATATGAACATCTTATTCATCATACATGTACAAGCACATGAGTCTTGGGTAACTAACACATGTTATTGAAAATTGTCCTACATCACTACAAAATATGCAAATGTACCGCAGTGGTAGATTTACAGTTTTATTACACGGGGAGGTCACTTCATTGTCAAGTTGACACTACGAGCGGACAAAGTTTGCTACCCCTATATTACATGCCATATATAATTTTAAAATTTATGATATTTTTTCTACATATACATAACCATTGATAGTATCTTTTGTATAATTTTTTGAAATTTTTAGTCATCTTTATTTTTTTTAGTAATTGTTTTAGTTCAATTATGTGTCATTCTAGTTAGAAATGGTATGTTTTATGAAAAAAACAAATCATCAATATTAGTTACCACTTTTAACTATGTCATAGATACTGTGTATACCTACTCGTGAAAAAAATTTGATAAAATTTTGACCCATTTTGGTGGTGCAACTTACCAAAAGAAGATTTTTTTTGGCCGCACGTGGTGTTCAACTTGACAATGGAGTGATCTACCCGTGTTTTATTATAACGACGCACAACAATTGTCAAGGACTCATATGCTTGTAGTTTCATTGAAACGAAGATGTGCGTGCAGTAAGTGGTCATATAGGCCAATCCCCCAATCATTCACGGTTATCATATTTTGAACACACAATCCGATTTCATCTAAACACATGTCTTTTGTGTCCATTCTTAGACCCATACCTTACCACATACCACTCAAATATAGGTCTCCATGTTATTGATATACACCACATGTCATCACATGCTAATTATAACTACTTGGTGTCCATGCCCATGGCCACTTGCCTCATAGTTATGTACATGATGAGACCAGTGGGCATGGGCACAATTTGTAGTTGTTAATAATCTTGCACTAATTGCGTGTTTACTATCCTACGAGAAGTGGGTGTAAAAGAAATAATTCTAAATAACACGCATCTACCTTACATCCAATTTGGAGAGTATGCCTTCCTTGATTCACTTAGGCGCTTATTGGTTGGCAACACTAAGTGTAAGTACCTTTCTTAGGGGCCAACCACACTTGCTAGCTAGCACATAAAATTACCCAGTTGTTATCGACCATTATGTTGAAATAATATTAGTACATTGCTTCACCCGAGTTTCTCAACCTGAATATGATAGTGTAGTACTCTATTGTGAGAATAAACAAAGTATAATTCTGAACAAAATTTGGCTTATTCAAGGCCCCACCCAACATACAAACAATTTTAGCTTAGCTAACATGTTTGTTTAAAAAAATTGGGTCCACAATAGTAATCGAGTTGTTAGCCTTCAGGAGCTTTAAGAGCTTGAAGGGTTTGTTGGTTAACTCACCTCCGTTGGTTTACTAACTAATTATATAGTTATCTACTCGACTACCCAACATGCCCAATGGGCATGAAGCTTTTGCCCTTCTTCAAAACTATTTCTCCTCATAGCTCTTCCTCCAAATCACCGAAGGGGAGCGAATGCGGAGGGGGGGGGGTCCTTCTTTGAGATCAATCGTGGGACCTCTTATCAAAACTCCTTATAATCATCAAGAATCATGACAAAAAGAAAGACAATACATACAAATCATGGACTACATAATAGTTTCATGTATGTATATGGCAATCTTGAACCTAAAATAACTTTATTTAGTTATGCAAACAAATTAAACTCCTCAGTGAAATCACTTTGGATTCACATATGAACCCGCGGCTATGATTGAGGCGAAGCATCCCTCATTCACACCAAACCTAGCGGTTGGTGTCATCTTTCTCTCTCATTCTCGCACTGCTTTTTGAAAAGAGAAAAAGGGCATGTGTTATATATATGCTTGTAAATGATTTTTTAATGACATGCCCTTCTTTGAGAGCATATTGCAAGACCCCTTATTAAAACCATGTATATGCAAAAACTTCATGACAAAGGGAAAAACTACACATACTACATAATAGTTTCATATATGTATACGGCAATTTTGAAAATCAAAGTAAATTGCCTCATTTATGCAAACAAAATACAAGTCTTAAGAGAAGAAAGAAAGCAAGTATTGTGTATGTATATCCATATATCAATTTTCTATTTATTGAAATCCTCTTCTTTGAGAGCACATGCAAGATCCCTTCTTAAAACCCCTCATGACCAGAAGGGTGATACTAGATACCTGATATTCTTTACACTATTATGTGTGATTAAGTTGCCCCATGCTAATATACGCACATCACACACTATTTTGATTATTTATTACCACTATCAAAAATACAATAATTTGCCCTTATTGTGATTAGTATACATATAATTAGAAATTATAATAATAAATTATTTTTAAATTTGAATTTGACCCAAGGTAATTTGCAAGGGTAGAGAGTCAACCTATTCACAAAGTCAACCGAATTGCATATAATAGGCCCACTTCACACACGAGACTGAGAGCCCGTGACCATTACACTTCAAGCACTCTTGTTGGTGGAAAAGGTGGAGCCGGTCCAAGTTCGCTTCACACTACGCTTGAGGGACCAACGAAGTAAGTGAATGCAAGATGGATGTAAAGTCTACATGGACTCCTACATGGCATCGAATGGATCATGTTTCATGGTCACTTGGACGGTTTTCAAAAATCACCTCTTAGAAGTCGGCCTCACACAAAACCGGGAGACCCTGGCACTCCGAATGCTTACAACCGTTGATTTATTCTATTTTATTATGTGTGAGGACCCACATGAATAAAAACTCATTGAAATAGATGTTGGTTGTGGGCCTGGTCACATATGGCTTCACACTACACTTGAGGATCCGTGACCACACTACATGATTTTGGAGGCGTGTTGGGATGGCCTTTGGACACTTTCTTTTGGGCTCTCACAATTTCTTGGTCACGACTCTTGGCTCGTGTGTGAAGTGGCCCTTAGGGCCACTTCACACATGAGCCAAGAGCCGTGACCTTGTAATGGTGAGGACCCTTGACTCTCATCCAAAGGCCGTACCATGGGTGTTGGGAAAGCCATTTTATGTAGTCTTTGGCCCTCAAGCATAGTGTGAAGTGAGAATGAACCATGTTGCGGGACCATTGCATATTTTGTTGGCGAAAAAAGAGGGGAGGATTTGGTTTAATATAATATGTCTCCAAGTTTATCAATTTAAGATAACTACTTGGTGGTGTTTGTCTGTCCTGAAATCTGTCCTGCTGGAAAAAATATTAAAAAAGTCATGGTCTCCCGGAATTTGCGTTAAGCCCACCTCTTGAAGGTGGGTCTGACGCAAATTCCGGTAGACCATGCACCCTTATCCACAACTAGCCATGTAGGACTCCATGTAGACTTTTCATCCACGAACTTTTCTTTGGGCCTTTAGGCCTTCACCTCCTAGTGTGAAGTGAACTTGGACAATCTCCGCCTTTTCGACCAATGAGAGCTCTTACATTGCCATGGTCAAGGGCCTTCAGCCTTGTGTGTGAAGTGGCCCTTAGTGTAGAAGACTTGGAACTTCTCACTGGCTTCTGTAGTGTTATCCCTATTAAAAGATCGATGGAAATGTTCATGTCTATTGACCGTCGGTGAAAGAAAGAATGTCTCCCAATTTTGATCACAATCCTCGAGTTGCTTACGGTAAAGAACAAATTCACCGACCTCCGTATTTGTACTTACAAGAACAAGGACAACGGAAGGAACACTATGTATGTCAATTCAATATCCCTCTACAAATATTGAATTACTATTGTTCTCCCTCTTTAGTATGACACGCTTGGGAAGCACCAAAAAAGTTGTATTATCGAGGTGCCATCTTCTCATTAATATGACATATGACGTAAAGTCGTCGTATCATTGAGGGAATACGAAAACATAAGTAATTTGAGCTTTAAAAATATACACCGAGTTTAAGCAATATAGATGGTATGAAAAAATTACTTATAACTCCGAACAAATACAAATATTCTCAAAAACTCTTGAAATAAGAGTCCAAAGATCTTTGGTGTTGTCTACCTAAGTTAGCAACTGTCATCTTATCTAAACTCCCTACTAACTTTTGAAAACTAGTAGTTTCATTAACACCGACAGATGAAGAGTTCTCTGAGAAGAAACTAGACAATAATGGTGCATGATGTTTAGCATCAAGATATTGGTGATACTATATCACATGTGTACAAGGCAACATACTAGGTAGGAGGCCACTTTAACCCTAACCATATCCACACTACACTAGTTACCCTAATTTTCATTAAGTTCCCAATGATAAGTGAAGTTCCCAAGTAGTTTCCAAGTGAAAATGAACGTATTTTAGATGTACATAACATAGACGAAAGGAATTTTAGCATTAACTACCTCTTTAATATGGCAAACCGGAGATTCTAAATGTCGCATTATCGAGTGTTATAGTCATATAAAAGAGGGAGTTTTGAACTAAACATTTTGGTCTCGCAAAAATGTGTCGTAACATCAAGGGTGTCATATAAACGAGTGTCGTATTAACGAGGTTAGACTATATCATAGTGGAACATCCCACCCATTATTTAGATGCTTAATTAAAACATATGTACATCATTGTTAGGTATAACCCTAGTTCTCATGAGTTTGATAGTTAATAGGAATTAATCATAACGTAGACGGATGGATTAGGGTTGAAATATCTTAATGGTCCCTTGTTTGAGTGTAACTGAGAAGACTCAGAGGGTTTCTTTGAGTTTCAACTGTTGACATGTTTTATCTTTATACAATTTTGAATATTTTATATTACTATCATCTATGTGCACATGCTCCTCTCATCACTTGTATACTCCCCATATATAACACACGACAAGAAAAGAAAAACTCGTAATTTTTTTTCAAATTTTGTTGTTTTAGAACAAAGAAAATGATTTCCTTACCTAATTTTTTTAGATCACTGACACAAGTGTTGGAAGTGGCAAATATGAAAATTTCCTTCAAAAAACTTGAGTCAATGCCCGCTTTTTGACGATTGTGTGGTTAACCCTAATTAATAGTTAATGTGACTTCAATAACCTTTCACTATTGAAAACAACATAATATTGTTGAGATCCACATGTCACCTACCCTAAACGAGAGATTAATCCAAACAAGGGTTGGGAATAAATATATTGTGATTATCAAAAAATGATAGCTTCACATTTAGTGTCATGGCGATGTCCCCATGGAGCAAGGCATGCATACATGATCAAAGGGTGAGGAAGCACGAGACTTGGAAGTGTTATGATTTTGACACAATAGTTAGTGTTAGTCACATTTCCTATATAACTTGCAAATACGAAAAGTGACTTCTTGGAATTATAATGAGTCACACTAAATACACAAAGCCGGGGAAGCTACCTCGACACCTCAAGGCATGCGTTGTTGACCTCCAATCAAAGATCAATTAATTATAAGGTATATTATTGAACGCTTGATTTGAGTTTGGACTTGGCTTCCAAAAGATAGTATGTATATGCACGGTTAGAGCATGCAACATAGGAATTGATCGTCACCAAAAAAAATTTGATTTTGGGGCTATATAACATTGTTGAAATTGGAAAGAACACATCATCGTCGTCATTGTTTTCCTCTTACAATGAAACATTTTTAAAAGAGATCAAAAACTTGCTCAAAATATGATAACCATCCTAAATTCAATAATCAACATAGTTAGGGGCACATATACGACCGTTTAGTGAGCACAATGAATTTTCACTTCGACAATAAACAAGAGATTCATACGAGCTCTAAAAATCATGAGGAAATTGGCTACGACCGTGATTTGGACTCCATAATTATGTAGGACTACATAATCACGTAACTCATATTTAAGTAAATATGGACAAATTTGCAAAACCGAGACTTTTTGGTTGCTTCACTCCTACGGGTAGGTCCGTTTGTACAGTTATGACACACCTAGATTCATGGGAGATATGTGAATCCTTAGCGATAACATGAATGCTACATTATCAAAACAAGATGAAAAAAAACTATTATTGATTTTAAATCTATGCAAATTAAATGTTGAACAACGAAAATACAATCAAAACAACTGCTATATATATATATATATATATATATATATTAACTCTACATATTCTATCGGAGGATCTTACAGTGCAATCCAATCGTAGGATCCTATGGTAGAATTCATCATACTATAATTTTGGACTTGGACCTGCTCTAATTGTACTTATATATCAGTTGTGTGCGGTGCTAGGAGAAATGGACTAGCAAAGAATGAAACTTTCGAGATCCATCTAACCTTATGTTACTTCACATTGGTGACTAGTCAACTTGTAGGGGATCAAAAGGAATATTCTACACAAAGGCCTTTTTTCTAAAAGGAAAACATAAGATGTGTTCTCCCACAAAAAGCTATCCGTGCAATTGAAAACCTAAAGCAGACATATTGTCCCCTCTCGTTGACAAGTTCTCTCCATGTACCTCACGGCTTTGTATTTACAAATATATACACACACACACTTGCTCAATAATGTGACATGTTCCTTTTCCCCTACTCTTTTTCCCTACAGCCTTAGTATTAGAATTGTCTTCCGGGGTATAGACAAAAGACACTACTGCATGAGTGATGGTCTCCCTAAAAAGCAACCTATAAATATGTATATGTATATGTATATTATTTAATAAGCAATTGGCCATTGCATGGATATAGGGAATTTGATGAGCAAACCGGGTGAGGTTTGGGAGAGAAAAGGTTCGTCAAGACCAATAAGGTTAAGGAAACCCTAATGTGAGATGGAGAGTGAAAGGCTCCATAACCACACAAATGCAATTGAACATGTGGGCCGAACCACTTTAATCTTTGCTTTGCCACACACACTTAGCAACTTGGCTCATAAATGCAAGCTTCCGCAAAGTTAATGACCAAAGTTCCTTTGTCACCTTTCATGTCGAGCTCTCGAGTGGGTGGGTGTATGTATATGTTATGCCCCCTCCCCACCTAACTTTACCAAATAACCAAAGTCTTTCCTAAAAACTGGGTAAAGCTCCCTCGGTTATAGCGGACGCGTCTGGATATCCCAATTCACCTACAAGAACTTGCTCCGGAGATTGTTGAGTAGGTTTTAGTTAAGTAGCTTTCACACATGGTCATTGTTTAATCAACCAAGCCATGAATGTTGGGTAGTTTTTGTCCCATCCCCAAATGCCTTACTACTCATTTATTTCACCGTCGGTTTTTGTTAATGAAGCCCCTCGTGCCCTCATATCTAAGACTAAAAGCAACCAATCACAAGGGCAGGAGGCAACACTTTTAAAGGTCCTACAACCTTGCCCTCATGTCTAGGTACTGATGGGAGGGTCGGTGCTGGAGGCTTAAAACCTCCACTTTTAAGCCATGCCACATCATTTGCCAACTGGGCTCGGCACCAGATAATGTCGATGGTGTGAAGACCATGTTTCTAGAACCAACTTTTAGACTTAGCTAAAGTCATGTGGGGAGGGGGCATTAGGGTGGGGTTTACATTAGGGTGTTAAGGTGTCCATGTGTTATTTGGTTAATATGCATGTGAAACACATGAAGATTTTTGGACCCCTCCCATAAAGAGAAATGTGTGGGTTCCGGCTGCCTAACCATTATGTACTCAAGCCTCCCATTGAAGAAGATACAAGATCATACTGGAGTCCAGGGTCCACAATTCAAGGGAACAAAGAAGACGAGATTTATACACTAGACTCCAACGTTGCAAATCTTTAGGAGGTATATTAGGAGAGATGGAAACTTCCCCACAGAACATTCCCATGACCATAAGTAGATGGCCTTGCCGCTTTATAAAAGGGCACCTTCCACTTTACTAATCGACCCCCGAGTTGCATGATTGAAACCGTGTCTTGTTGGTTCATAATGTCATGAAACGGAAAGACATTAAAAGTATCATAGAGGCCTCTCTATTCCAATATATATAGGGTATTGTCAAACCGACCACGCATGAGTTAAAATGGCCACAAAGACGTGTTGCGTGGTCACATGACCTGTTAAAATTTGAACAATTTTAGTTGTAAGTTGAAATGTAAAGAAAGAGGGAACATAATTGTTATTTTGCTCCTTTTCATGCATGCAATGAAAAATTAGGTTTTAATAATTTCATGTGATTGTGCAACGTGTCTTTGTGGTCGTTTTAACAGACTACGTGATCGATTTAACAATCCCCTATACAAACACACGTACATACATCCCTCGAGTTTGCCGTGTGTCAATCTTGCATTGGTTGAGACCTTCTTGAGTCTCATGTGGAAACTACACCAATGAATGTGAAACAAAGCACCCTCTATGGTTTGTATAAGGCATACTCGCCTATTTCCAACTAATCCACCTATTTTCTCCCCTCAAAAATAAGTACACTGATAGTATGTGCAACTAGGTTGCGTCACGCTACTTTATCAACTATTTACACTATTTCATATATTTATTATCATAGTAACAACACAAAAATTATTTTGTTTAATTGGTATGGTTGCTACTTCATGGGTGAATAAACAAATTTACAAGTTTTGTAGTCTAACTTTGACTTAAGGTATTCTACACGGTAAAGAGATAACCTATTCGCAAGGGCAACCCAAAGTGCACATATCACTATACACTATATATACGAGCATACCTCCCACTCATCCAACATGCATAAACACCATGAAGTAGTATGCAATCCGGAAGTTATAAATGTTAGCAAATTTGACACCGGTATTAATTGTCGAGACCCCAAGTTAGGGCCGGTTCGCACAGAGTCCCAAGTCCTACATCCCAAGTCACTTGAGGTCAACCTGTGCAATCTCAGCCGTTGAGAGCATGGAAGTTGAGACTTACCACTTCACACGGGTCCCAAGTCATAAGTTCCAAGTACGACAGGGAAGCCTACATGGCAACACTTTTCGGAGGTGAGGCTTTGGACTTGTGTTGAGAGTTGGGTTGAGCAAAAAGCTTGACCCAACTCTCAACACATGTCTTGCAAATATTTTTGCAAAAATAATCAATATCCGACTTTAATGATAAATAATCATGTTCTAATCACTTCGTGAGGTTCAAAAGTTGGGAGTTTGCCTCCATGTTGGGACTTTCTAACATGAGCGGGACTTGGGATGCCATGTGAATTGGCCCTGAGTGTAGTCCAAGTCATTTGAGATGATTCCGCAACAAACCTATAGGGGATTAAGTCTTAATGTTGGATGAATGAGAGATACACTTGTATACAATAATTTGTATACGATAATTACCTCCCTCCCATTCTAGCACGTGGTGCATGAGTCTTGTAATTGGTCATTGCAACACAATAAATCTATAATCCCCCCAAAATTTTACAAGGAATGACAAATAACGTTGGGCTAACATTTAGTGTTGGTGACACTACATCGCGGTTTACAATTAGTGTTGAGCAAGACAACTAGAATTGGTGACACTAAATATCATATTTAGTGTAGCATACCTCCTCACAATGTAGCTGGCTCCCCCACCTCCTCCTAACGCCCCTAACATGATGAATGTCAACATGTGTTTCTCTCTCTCTCTCTCTCTCTAACATGCTCAAGATAATATTGCAGACCTTGGACAACTACCAAAACAACTATAGTTAACTAGGTTTTTTATCCATACATTTAAGGGAACAACTATAATTAACTAGAAAATTTCAAATCGGTTTGAAGAACAACTATAGTTAACAAGAAAAATTTAAGACCAAATTCAAGAACAACTATAGTTAACCAGAAAATTCCAAGTATTATATATTCGAAGAAGGTTGCCTCTCGATTTGTTTCGGTTGAGGGTCTTTAATATGCTCGGGCCACTGAGGATCATCAAGAAACGCCTTTATATGATCACTCACAATGTTGGGCTCCGTAACAACCTCCATGTACACCAACACAAATAACACACTACTGTAGTGACACCACAACACTGCAACAAACATCTATGAACAAGCTGCACTCCACTTTTAGTTAACTAGACATAACTCTAGTTAACTACATTTTGTGACAGGTCAAATCGCAAACAACTATCATAGTTACAAAAATACAACTAGTTAACTAAGAGTTGAATTAGTTGGGTAGTTGTCCACGGTCTGTAATATTGTCATGGATGATTGAAATATGGATGAAAAACCACTTGGTAAGTGACAGTAATTGCAACACTACAAATCTATAATCCCTCCAAAAATTTACAAGGAATGACAAATAGTGTTGGGTTAACATTTAGTGTTGGTGACACCACATGGCGGTTTACAATTAGATTTGGGCAAGACAACTAGAATTGGTGACACTAAATATCATTGTTAGTGCAGCTGGCTCCCCCACCTACTCCTAACATCTAGGAATCCCTTACATCTAGGAACCCCTAACATGACGAATGTCAACATGTGCTTCTCTCTCTCTCTCTTTAACACGCTCAAGATACTTAACTTACAATACAACCCGCCTGCACAGTGTCACTGTGCTATCAAGTTTAGTAGCTAAGAAAGTATATGCAACGGGACTCCGCGGCCAGACCTCTCGCGAGACTTATCTCCACGCAACCGTCGGCAGGCAGGCAGGCAGGCAGGCCCTGCCTTCTTCATCATCATCCTCCCCTCATCATCAAGTGTCCAATATCAACCACATTTGAACTTCGCTGGAGAGGAGGGAAACCCAGCTCCTCGATCCTCCTCCTCCTCCTCGTTAACGTTGTGAGCTGTAAGTCAAGTGGTGTGTCGTGTCACTGATCTGTCTGTCTGTACCAACACTTGCAAGGTGGTTCTTCTTGGTACTGGGAACCTTGGGCAGCTGTTTGTGTGGTGGTGTTGCATACATCCTCGCTGCAGGTTGGGAGTGGACAGGTTAAACTAAGTTACCAGTATACTCCGCGGCGTCTTCCCGACTCGTCCTCGTCGTCGTCGTCGTCCTCCTCCTGCTGTTGTGGTGAACTTTCGAACTCACCATCGTTATTGTCATCATCACCAACGGGAGCCAGCAGCAGCAGCAGTAATGTGAGTTGGGAAGAGGAAATGAGGCGAGCTGTGGTAGACTGAGGAAATGCTACGAGGTGCAAGGTGCGAGTTTTTGCTGGGGTTTTAGGAGGAGGGGGGGAGTTTGCGGACTCGAAGGCGGTGGTGATTTTTGTGGGGAGGAGGTGGGTGCAAGGTGCATTTTCTTGGTGAGGTGAGAAAGTTCGGTCGGTGGAGGTTCGGCCGGGTGTGTGGTCGTGGTAGTGGTGCGGTTAACAGGGGAGAGGAAGTGAGTGGACTCGAGCTTGGCGAAGCCGGAGAAGAAGGTTGTTCCGGTGTGGCGGTGTTGCGGTAGCAGGCTACATTGGGTGTGTGGGAGCGAGGAAAGGGGCAAGTTTTAGGGGAGGTGGCTGACTCGAAGGTGGCGAATTTGGGGAGGGAAGGTGACTGCCAGGTGCATTGTTGGGGGGAGTGACAGTGTATTTCGGGGAGGCTTGGAACTTGGGTGATGGTGGTGTTGAAGAGTTAGTCGCAGTTAGTTGGAGTTGAAGCCGAGGGGTGGTGAAGTTGCAGTAGCTATCGGTGTTTCAGTGTTGCGGTAGGCCGGCAGGCTACATTGGTGTGTGGGAGTGCGGAAGTGGTGACGAAGAGAGTCTACTAGTCCCTGGAGATTTCTCAGTTGCAGATGATGAAGGGTTAGGACGGATTTCATGTGAGTGCGTGTGCGTGTATTCATCTGCACATCGGGAAAGGGAAACTACGGAGTTGAGAGTTGAGAGTACCCTTGTGCCGATGACAGCGATGGGAGGGTCAAGGGCGATGGTGGTGGTGGTGCTGCTGTATGTTGCAACGAGTTTTTTGTGTGGAGTGTGTGCGCAACAACCTGTACCAGCACCGGTAGCCGGAGCAGGAGCTCCTACTGTGGGGACGGCGCCAGAGAGTCCGACGATGGCTCCTGCGCCTGCACCGGGACCTCTATGGCCCGACTGCGCAGGCGTGGACATTGTGTACGTCACCAGCTTCACCGAGAAGATTTACCCGTTCCTCAACGACACCCCGTGGCTGCAGCCTTACAAATTCGAGGCGTCGGTCACTCTGACCAACATGGGGTATTCCACCGTGGAGGGGTGGGCTATGGGCATCGAGTACCAGCATCACGAGGTGAGCGATTCCGAAATCTTGTTTCCGTTGCGAAAATCGCTCATTGGTTTCTTTAACGTGAAGAAATTCCTTCTTTAGGATTCTCTTCCCACCAAAGATGATCTTGTCGTACCTGTTCATTCCATCGGTGGATGTGTCAGAATGACAGGTTGAGTGTCTCGGTTTCAATCTGCTCGAAATTGAGGTCTTAGTACAACAATTTGCTCCAGTAACTCACCTGGTACCTCACCTTTGGTGACCAGTAACCGAATTCTCAAGACACGGATCCATTCTCGGTGGTTTCTTCCATTGCAGATTCTTCTCAGATGGCTTGATGCTACCATTTGGCTATGGCAGCCTGTGTGACTCGTTTGCTTTGGCTTAACTATCTGTCGTGTTACTTTCTTAACGGTTCAGTGGTAGCTTTTATCGGTAAATGTTGTTCGAACATCGATGCTAACAAGGATATTGCTACGTGTGCTCACTTTTGTTTTCGTGCCCTGTGAGTAGTAAGAGGGGAGCTTCGGAAATGAGGTCTTAGTACACTTATTACACAACAATTTGCTTCTTTCCCGTGAGTTACCTCTGGAGATATCTCAATGCAAGGATCCACTGTCAAGTGGAACTGATGACGGAAGTTTCATCTTTGGGGATGTTGTGGAAGGAAATGGCTTCTTCCTGTCATGCAGATTGTTGTCAGATGGCTTGATGCCACTATATGGCTCTGGCCGCATGTGTGATTCATTTTGCTTTAGGTTGACCCTCTTTTTTGATTCTGTAGTTTCCTGGTTACCTTCATCTGTGAGAGTTGTTCGAGCATCGGTACTGACGAGGACACTGCTACATGTGCTCACCTTTGTTTCCATATCTGTGAGTAGTGAGAGAGGAGTTTTCGCAATTGCGTGCACTGTGTAATTCGCCTAATTCTCACTCGTGCGCTGTCAGATTCTCGTTGACGCTGGAGCCGGAACCGTGGTTTTGGCTAATGGAGCAGCATATCCCGTAGACGTATCGAACGGGACGATTCTCTCCGCATCTCCACCTGACAATTTGAAGAACGCCATTGAGACTGCTGGAGACTTGACGCAGGTGCAGAGAACGTTCATCATCACAGGAACTGAGTTCGGGGTAAAACGAGACCCCATGCCGCTCAACATCAACATCACAAACACGGGCTACAATTGCAGTGCTGGAAAGCTGTATGGAAGTACGTTGCGTAACTTCTCACTTACTTACGCTTCCATTCGTAAAACTATCCTCGAGAATTTTCCCAGCAGAGCTCGATGTGTTGTTGCATTACAGAAAATCCAATTTAGAGAGTAATGTAGGTTCTCATAGTGTACATTTCTTTGTTTTGTTTGTCGCAGATAACACGATGCATACTTGCTGCCTCGAGCCGAACAGTAACATCACGCTAACCGGTGACAACATTTTCCTCCCCTCCGAAACGGGAAACATCACCATCACCTACGACGTTTCGCAGGCTTATACGACCAACTACCAGGCGCTGGTGAGCGATGATGAACATTTGGCGAGATTTTGAAATGTTGAAGTTCAGTCACCTCTTCGGATGTGTTTATGTGGCAGATAGTAGCTAGGACTATTCTACCTGATATGGTTCTTGCTCACACCTCATGTGATGAAAATTGTAGATTAGGGTGACAGTAGTCAGGATTCTTCCACTTTGGATATGGTTCTCACATTGTTATGATGAATATTGTAGGCTTTGTGGCTGTAGTCAGGATTCCTCTATTTGATGTGATGCTCACACGTTGCGCAATGGCAATTGCAGGTTACAATTTCGAATGACAGCCCGATTGCGCGAATCGACAACTGGAACCTCTCCTGGACATGGCAAGAGGGGGAGTTCATCACTCAGATGCAGGGAGCACAGACACGATATGCAGATCTTCAAGTTTGCTTGGATGGAATTGCGGGGCAAACCTACCAAAGCGGCCTAGACGTCAATAGGGCGGTGAGTTGTTCCGTAAGTCCTCAGATTCTTGATCTCCCCGTGGACAGGACCAACGACACTTCCATCGGTAACGTCCAGTACTGCTGCAAGAATGGGACTATCTTGCCTGCGATCATCGACCCTTCGAAGTCGAAGGCAGCTTTCACTATGATGGTCTACAAGGTCCCCCCTGGCAACGCCAAGCTGAGCCACATCGTTCCTCCAACGAGCTTCAAAATTGGAGATGGCTACTACCAGTGCGGTTTGCCCCGGCTAATCGCACCGACGGTTTACCCTGATACAAACAATCTGCTCCGCTCGACTACAGCTTACAAGACTTGGCAGGTACGAATATCATCAACTAGTCGATGCAACGCAACGAGCGTTCGAGGTCAACAGAACGCTCTGTTTTTTCTCCTCCTGTTGATCGATCGTTGATCTGCTCTTATTGCCTCACTACAGGTTACAAGAATTGGTAACTATGGTTTTCATCGACTATGCAATGCAACGCAACTCATGTTCTGTCTGTCTATCTGTCTGTCTGTTTGTTTGTTTGTTTTTTTTCCCTCCTGCTTCAGTGATTGTTCTTTGATCTAATCTTATTGGTTTACTGCAGTTTACAAGAATTGGTAGGTATGATTGTCAAACGAGACAATGAAATAAGACGCAGCCCATTTACTCTGTCTTCGGGTATCGATTCTGGATCTGATATAAATGCACCGATTGCTGTGATGCAGGTCACTTGCAACATCACGGGCGAAGTGAAGAGGACTCCGACGTGCTGTCTTTCTTTCTCGAACTACAACAACGATTCAATTTCACCTTGCCGCACCTGCGCTTGTGGGTGTCCTCAGGCTTCTCAGCCTCCGGTGTGTTCCACCAACGCTTCCGCCATGCTCCTTCCGTTCGGCGCCTTAACCCTTGCTCCGGTGAATCGAACAAACCAGATACTTGCCTGGGCCGGTCTGACGCACAAGCCGGTACCAAACCCTCTGCCGTGCCCAGACAACTGCGGTGTTAACATTAACTGGCACATCGTCTCCGACTACAGCAAAGGATGGAGCGCGCGCATGACGCTCTTGAATTGGTCGAACGTGACCTACCCCGATTGGTATGCCGTCGTCGAGATGGACAAGGCGTATCCCGGTCTGCAACAAGCATACTCCTTCAACGCGACAAAGGTTCCTGCGGCGTTAAGCAACTCCACTATAAACAATACTTTCATTTTGCAAGGCCTTCCTGGATTGAATTACTTGATTGCCGAGCAAAACTTGACATCAGGGAAGCTGCAATCCATCATTTCCTTCACCAAAGGTCCTACTCCTGGGATCGAAGTCATGCTTGGAGACGGGTACCCTACCAAGCTCTGGTTCAACGGCGACGAGTGTGTGCTCCCTGAATTCATCCCAACCAGTGCAGCAACGATGCGGATAATGGCGCCGACAATCTTGATGAGTGCACTCGTGTCGGTGATCGCTGTCTTCTTCGTCATGTTAGGTTAAGTCCTTTCGGGATGCTTTGAGGTAGGAAACAGCAGCTTGTAGCTACCATTGCAACTAGGTTTAGCAGCTACTAAGTGGTCGATTGTTGACAGTAGGATTGAGCGGATTCTTCATTCTTTGGGCTGAAATAGTGATAAGAAAATCTCTGGCCCTCGAGCTGTATAGTAATTGAAACACACTTGTCTCTCGTATTTTTGGGATCTGAAGGCCTGATGTTAGGGTGGACATTTGCTGCAAGCTCATTCTGCCTGGAGAATGCTTGCTCCGGTGAACACTAAGTATAACACCTTTTGCTCTAGAGGCTAGAAATTGTACCTGTCCTACAGGCAGGTACAGAGCAAGCGAAATGTGTTGAAACTCACCAGGTAAATGTGCCAATTGTGTTGGCATATATAATTCTGTGCATTATAATAATTTATGAGCTTCGAAACAATTTTCTGGATATGGATATATACTTGTATGCTTCTAAGCTTATATATCCTTCAGAAGAACAGTTTCGTGTACTTACTGTTGATGTCAACTTATACCGTTCAAGTTGGCCGTTTCCAAGTGTATGTTGATTCAAAGGATATGTGGATTCATGTGTGTAATCATTTGCTTTGATGCTAAAAAATTGAGAGAGACTTGTTAAAATCGGACTGGGGGAATAGGGAAGTTGTATTTCATTCAGAAAGTTCAATGTTGTGCACTGTTTGCATCACAATGTAACTTAAGCACTACCCTTATCAATCGACGTGGACCTGAACCTTAAACCCTGAACCCTATTGCTACCATTTCAGATACATCTGTTTCCCTCAGCTGCTACCATTCAAGGGGGGCATTAGTTTTTCACGAATAAACTTGCCAACGAACTATATGTCGCAGCAGCAAAATTTTGTGTAGATTCATGTTCATGTGATTAGATTCAATCTGTGCTAAGTTTTAGGTAAAAGTTAAACAATCGAGCAAGGTTCGTAAAAAAAGCAGATTGTAGGAAAAGGAAGTTTTATTTCATCAATAAAGCTGTTGTACAGTGGTGCATCACAAGATTGAACTCAAAATTTAGCTTAAGATCAATAGACATACCCTATCACCTTCTCCTACCTTTCTTAGCTGCTACCATTCAGGGCAGACACTACTGTAGTGCCTCACGAACAAACTCAGGAACAAACTGTACGTTGCAGCAACAAAAAGGATATGCTGATTCATATGTGCCACTCAATCAAATTTTTACAGTCTTTGAGATCGGTGACCTTGGTTAAAGTTGATCAGCTGCTACGATTGACTTGAAGTGTCCTAACAAGTGTGCGTTGCAGCAAGAAAGGGAAGTCTGATATATGTGTGTGCGCGCGATTCATCTGTTTGAGTTAGCGAGATGCTAACATGCTGAGATCAAAAGCAACTTTTCGAATCTGATGGAATGGACTCTGATGTATATTACAGGTGTTGTTGCAGGTTGCGAGAATTGGTCGATGGCATGTTGTTAGGATTTAATTAGGCAGCGAGCAAAGGGTTAGGGTTTGCTTCACGCTTGTCGCTCCACGGCATAGCTCTCCACATCTTCTCCCAATTCTTTTTCTCTCGCACCTTCACCAAAACGGCAGCTGCCATCCCGCAACCGAATCCTAGGGCGGCATTGTTGGTTGTAAGACTCACTGCAGTGACAGCGAGCATCACAAAGGAGTTGGATCGTGATGTCATGTCGCGGCACGCCATCGCCAGTTCCAGACCTGAAAACAGCAACAACACACCGAGAAGAGCGATGGGGAACTTTGACAGGATTTCCAGGAGAGAGGAGCCCAGTATCAGGGACAGGATGATTTTGGCTGTGCCAAGGAACACCACAGATGCGCCAGTTCGTGCCCCGAATCTGTACTGACCTGCCAAGCCACCACAACCATGGCAGGTTGGCATCGCTCCGAACCAGCAGCCCACGAGGTTCATAAGCCCTACGCTTGTCTGCAGACATGCAACAGAAATTCGGTATAAAATTTCAGCTCCACCAAGAAAACTTGGACATACTCTCTCTATTTTGGAGCTGCAGTCGGAATCACTGCTACTTCATTATAGTTTATGAGGTTTTGGCATGCAGTTCTTCAAGCAAGATAAGAACAAGACAGCGTGGACGCTTAAACCCTTGGGGCATATGGAGCTACTTGCAGCAATTTCAACCGGGAATCTGAGGATTCTAGTTGCTCCTTCAGGTTGCTCAATTGTGTCAATGGGTGCAATTTTTTACTGTATTTTAGCTGCAGGTGAAATCGTTCCTACGTCAATGTGGATAATAATACTTTGCCAATCGACCTGCAAGGAATACAAGAAGAAGACTGTGTGGATGGTACAACCCTCGGAGCATATGAAGCTACTACTTGTAGCAAGATCGGGGTTCACTCTAACTTCAACTGGGAATCTGAGGGTTCCCAAGTTCCTCCCACAGATTAATCAATTGTGTTGATGGGTGCAATTCTTGACTACTTCTAAGCTGCAGTTGAAATCATCGCTACTTCAATGTAGACTATGATGTTTTGCAAATTGACCTGCAAGCAAGATAAGAAGACGCTGTGGACGCTAAAGCTCTCGCATATGGAGCTAGCCACTTGCAGCAAAACTGGGGTCAACTCTGACTTTAACGGAGAACTGAGGATTTCATTTCCTCCTCCCTCGGGTTACTCGATTGTGTACGGGTTCACGGGTACAATTTCTAACCTTATCAATCGTTCTCAGGTTTGCAATTGTTCTATTTCTTCGTAATGTAGACAAGAATTTAGCAAGAAAGAAAGTGTTCTTCACTGATGCATATCGACATCGCAAAATAAGCACCAGAATGCGAGACGGAGAAGTTCAAAGCAAAATGGTGGCAACGTAGGTGAGCTACTCACCGAGACCCTGACGGGTGTAACTGCAGTCTTCGTTGGAAACAAATCATTTGAAAGTTTGACGACGGCGATAACAGAGTTTAAAACCGAAAGTGGAAGCTGCGGAATGGCGCCTCGCACGAACCCGATTCGCCAATCTCTTCGGGAAATGTGCACCACCTGCGGCGTCGACGGTCCGACTCGAAGTCGACTGCCAATACTCGGGTCGCGCACAAACGCAAGAACAATTCCGAGCAACAACACGGAGAGCGCCGTGGGGATCATAAAAATGCGCATCCATCCCTTCCTCGACCTCTTTCGCGCTTCCTCTTCGTCGTCGGCCTCGCCTTCATACGCTTCAATGTGAACTCGATCTTTCGTAACCGCGCCTTCGCCGGAGCCGCTGACGAGAATTACGAAACAGAGTGCGAAGATGGCGAGCACCTTTCCGTCCAACCCTAACCACGCGCGGTCGCCGAGGGTTTTGCCTTTGGCGAAGTCCTGGTTGTAGAGCATGTACTTCACGGCGGCGATTGCGAAGGCTAACCCCTGCGAGACCTGGATGCCTCTTACAACCGCTAGAGGGATCAAGAGGTTCACGAGCGTCATGAGGCCCGTGAGGCCTAATCCTGCGAGAACGGCGCTTGTAGTTATCCCTGCTGCCATGATTTGGGGGATGGTAAGAGGGTCGCCTGGGGTAATTGCAACAGCGGCGATCGATTTCATCGGTTGCACAGGCATCGGCACGCCGAATAGGAGACCTGCAAGAATAGAATAGAAAAGAGAATTATGTGGTGTCAGCCGGACTGTTGATGAAGAAATTCAAGCATGTCATTGTGCAGGATGTGCAAGCTTGCACAGGAAGACTGAAATTGGGGATGTCTGGGGAATCTTAATCAACATTTCCATGAGAATCCCCTTCCTACCAGAATCAATTGTTGTACCACATCCACAAAAACCTCCACTCAAGCGATGACTCTGCGGACCCATGTATAAAGAATTTGTTGCAAGTGTCCCAATTCCAAATGCTCACACCTGTAATTCTTGAGCTCTCTACACAAGAACTTCCTCCTACGCAAATTTTCTTCCTACCAGGATCAATTATTCTAGAACATCCACAAGATCCTCCACTCAAGCGGTCACTCTTGGAGCCATGTTACATAATCCTTGCAAAATATGTTGCACATGTCCCCATTCAAATCCTCGCATCTGTAATTCTTTGATACGTCTGCACAAAAAAGCTAATTCTCAAACTACAATCGGAAGATAGGTACATAGACAGACTGACAGACAGACAGACATGGAGTTTTCTGAGCAGATTGTGGGGAAGCATTCGGGGGAAACTCAACCTGTGATGATGTTGTAAGCTCCCGTGAAAAGAAGAGTGGTGCCAAGGTCGAGACCATTGACGAGGGTGAGTGCAATAACAATGGGCACGAAGGTGCCCAAATCACCCAAACAGCCATTGATCTCTTCCCACAAGCTCTGGTACCGGACATTGTTCTTGATGTCCGCCCATGTCGTGGCTACTCTCCCTGCAGGCTGTCGCGGTTCGGTGTTCTGTATCTCCGCCATCGCCACTGCACCATACCAAAACACTCCAAGTTTAGTGCTGCTATTGGAAGTCGCACAGAAGCGGAGAACTCAGAAGCGGCTACATCCCCGAAACAGGATCACATTTCACAGATAATTAGTTGCACGCTGCAACTCATGCGGATTCGTCATGACCCTCACACATGTATTTCGCAGTTGCATGAAAGCCTTTGGGCCTCATCCTTGCGGCGGTTCTGGATGTCACTGCCTGTAGAGCAAGCAACTCACCGGTACAGGGTGCAGGCATAGTTGATAATGCATGCCCTTGCCCCATCAACTCAGAACCAGCAGTTCCAATTCAACATTGCAGTTCAACAATCATACACTGGCCAGAACCATATAGATGCACAGAAACTAAACACATTCCTTGCCATCTCCTTAGACTCAATCGACAGCAGATTCAGGCTATGTTGTTACATCGCTGCAACTTCGACCTTGCAGATCAGCAATTCACCATTACAGGCTGCAAGCGGAACAATCGACAAAACCTCACACATGAACACACACGCGCACCCAAACACGCACATTTTTCCTTGGTAATCGCTATCTCCGGCAATGATGCAAGCCACATACATGGCTGCCAGCAGTGTCAACCTATCGTGGGAAGGCATAGCAATTCACTGTCACAGGCTACTCACCTGTGCTCTTGACATAAAACCGCACAGAGACACACATAATAAATACTTTTTGCATGGCATATCTACATACATGTTGCAGCTTAATCCAGCCTTGCAGTTCCAGGGATGTCTCAATGGCACCGGAGGTGAAAGTTAACACCAGAAGAATTTGGTACTGCGGAATTGACAAAACCTCGCACAGCAACACACAGACGCACGCATTCCTTGCTGATTACCATCTCCAGCAATGATTTAAAGCCGTATACTCAAGTTACATGGCTGCCTGCACCTTCAACCTTGCACTTCCAGATCACGTCGGTGGATGAACATAGTTCCAATTCACCGTTACAGGCTACCTACCTGTACCCTTGACAATCAAAAATCACACAAAAGCACACAATATCACACAATATTCTTTGGATGGCACCCTTACATGCAGCTTAGTTTAGCTTTGCAGGCAGTTCCAGATGACCCAAGAAGCATTTGGTGCTGGTATGACGAGTGAGGGAGAGAGGGAGTCTATTTGAAAGAATCTCAACTATTTATGTAAAAAGCTGCCATGGTGGCTCCTGTGTGCCTTGAAGGGTCGCCCGGTCGCCACATCTGATGAATCTCTTGTCCAAACTCTTTAGAAATTAGGGCACAACTTCATCAACACACAGACAAGTATCTGCCGGGTTGATCCCTCCATGGAAGCTAAATTTGGACTTCTTACAGATTTCTTTTCATCAATCTGTGAATTGGATTGTAGGTTACCTCAAGTGGCTGAAGGTCGAAGATCTTCTAATAAGTTAAACCTTTAACAAGCATGTGAAGACCTGTGTGCTTGCTGCCTAACTTAAATTTATTGCACAAAAGCCATTGCCATACAGATTCCATCATCCATGCCTGCTTCTAAGATAATGAGAAGCTTTTCTTTCATTTTCAGTGCAATCTGTCCATTCAACAACTTTGAAGCATTCTGTGCAACGACTTTACCTTGCCAAAGATGTATGGGGCAAACATACCGTATATATATAAAGCAATCTGCACTAACGTAGATGGGTCTTAATTGGCTACTTTTTCCAACTAGTCCACTTTCTCTTAGGCTATGAAACATGCGATGATTAGCAAATTATCCAAATCGAGGCCATAGCCATTTTCTTCATGATTTTTGAAGCACACATCAATTTCTTATTCATTTACAAAGTGAAGATTCTCATGCTCAATAAATGGCCATACAAGCATCTCCCAAATTATGTTGATAATCGAGTTTAGAGTGGTTATCATATTTTGAACATGCAATCCAATCTCTTTTAAACACATGTGTTTTTAGCATTCGTTCTTGGATCCACACCTAATCACATACTACTCAAATATAAGTGTCCAAGTAAGGAAAGTAGCCAAATGATGACTTTCTTTACGAATCTGAAAACAATGCATTTATCCACTTGCTGCCCAAGATGCTTTTTGCATGGAATCAGATGAACAACCATCAAGTGATCCTATGTGACTACTATTGTGCTACGATTGTGAGTGAGGGTATAACCCTTCCATGTGCACAAAAAGGCACATATTCTATACTCTAGTGTAGTAAGTACGGACGGGGCGAGATGACTTGCTCTTTGAGTTTGGTCCCCACCAATCTCTCCTAAGGTAAAAATGCAATCAACTATATCATAACATGGAAGTTGATTCCACTCCAGAATTAGAATAAGATGTCCAAATTTTTTGTAGTGAAGCTCAGTTGGGATGAATCAACCACTAGTATGTGTGGACAAGTTTTTATTCTATCCCCTTTACATGGGTAAGATACAGTATGTGAGGCCCCATCTTTTGTAACCATGTCCATATCACAATGTCTTACTCAAGATTATTTCAAGCGTGGATGATCAAAATAACTTCAAATGCTAATATTGCTTGCATGTCATGATCAAATGACTCGCTCTTTGAGTTGCCCCCCCCCCTCTAGCATGCGCCCTCTAGTCTTATCTAAAGTGATGGGGGGGGGGGGAGGTTTGCTATACCACCTTTACCTTGGTAAGATTGGTGGGACATCTAACCATGGCCTTGTTTACATGAGTGGAAATGCCTTTTTGCCATGTTTTTCTTGTAAGGCAACCTTAAATGGTGTCTAACATGTATAGATGCAAATTCAAGTTTCAAATGCACATACTTCGAAGATACCCATTTAAGGAAACCGACGAGTGGAAATTTAACTATCCATAATATATTCATATTGATTCCAAGAATACTAAGTCCAATCCTCAAGTTCCTCATTTGGAGTTGCTCACCAAAATGTACTATCTTCTTCCAAAACAAAATATGCGGATGTAAGCAAACTGGAAGGAAGCAAACCAACAACAATGTCCACTCAAGCAGCCTAATCCACCTTATCAAGTTGATGTGCCTCATTCAAACACTACACTATTCATGGTATTTAGTGTCACTTACTCTATTTTGAGGCATATAACACTATATTCGTTAATTGGAGACTTTGGAAAGTCTCAAAATAAATTGGACCCGTAGTTTCGGATGCGAATATTGTGAACGTAGCGAACATGGGGAACATGGGGAACAATGGCAACATAATGTTTTAAAGATCCATATGTGATGAATATATATGTTTCTAAATATAGTAATTATTCAGTTGATAATCAAAACTATGCCAACACAATATTCCAATGACACGAAATTGCAAATTAGCATCTGCAATATAATTATATAGTTTAGGGTCCACATCCGTAAAAACACAGACATAAAAAACATTTGGATTCCACATCCATAAATCAATGCATCCATGCAATATAATTATATAGTTTAGGGTCCACATCCGTAATAACACAAACATAAAAAACATTTGGATTCCACATCCGTAAATCAATGCATCCATGCAATATAATTGTAATCTATAAAATTGCTATAAAATGTGTCTAATATAGTATTCGACCCCAATGTCATATATTTTATGAAAAACCAATACACATTCAAATATCTTTGGTCCAAACCTACGTCAATATCATTCACCATCTTCATCTTCTGCTTCATTTCCATTCTCGACATTGTTTTCTGCAGCAGCAATACGTGCCAAGTTGTCTTTGGCAAAATCTATATGTTTTTGGGGGATGGTCATTGTTTCAGTTTTGGAACCTTTGCGTGGTTTCCAAGCACAAAGTATGGTATCCGTGTTTATCCATATTGGTTCGTATGCTGAGTCCATTGTCCATTTGAAACCTTTTTTCGTGTCCCACCCTAAATATGTGCGGAGCACATTTTGATCTTTGGTGCTTGGACGGCAATATTCCACCTCAATTTGACGAAAATTTGGGCTAGTTAGAACAAAATTTGGTGATGACAATGCTTTCACCAACCAAATCGGTTTAGGATGTTCCTCATCTCCAGGACGTACGAGGACCATATAACCTTCGTAGCAATCAATAGCCACACAAAATGATGGAGCCGGGCGATTACGAGCAGGGCCAACATAATAGTCGTCCGCCGCGAACTCTTCACGAACGTCCCCATTGTTGAAGAACATGGCCTCAGATTCCACGATTGTCACTCGGCTTAGTGGCCAAAAACCTTGTGTCAAACATGATGGTCTATCGTCTTCGGGTGCTAGCAACGCTGAGCGGATGCGATCCCAATACGCAATCAATGGTTCGTGGGTATCCCGAACACGTCTTGTGATGTCTTCCTCGCACAAATCTTTCCAGTACTCGATGAATCCAGATATACCTTTGATGATTTCTGGTCCATTCCTCATGGGGTTGGGTTTGCAGGGCTTCGGCTCCCCATCAGGTAGCATACATTTGCCATCTTCGTTTTGGCGCCATACGAGTATCCCTTCCTCTGGGCCCCAATTCGGGGAGGTACACAAAACTTTGAATTGCATGGCCGGCAGACCATCATCACGCATATAGAATCGGAATTGTTGAGCCTTGGTATGGCCCACTAAGCGGTCACCTCCCTTAAGAATGAATGGTTTGATAAACGATTTGAAATCGGGCACTTCTTCAATCAAATGCGGGATGACTGGCACATTATCCAAATCCATGTACGATTTCATGAGAAGAGGAATTGTGGGAAAATCCTCCTCGTGCAACTTCATACTCCAACGTCCGAATGAAGCGTCAATGTCATCGTGCGTGTGGCCAACCATCAAAAAAGACACAAACACTTCTTTGAAAATGCCCTTGGCTACGAGCAATGACCAAAAACAAAATACGTATCGACATTTGTTGTCCTTGGCACAATTGTCAAGTTGCACGTGTAGAGTTGGAGGCAAAGGTTTAGCAAGAACGGGTTGTTCAGGCGGTTCTTGCAGTGAAGATAGGCAAACCTCCTTCCCCTCTAGCACAGCCTCATAAATCGGTGTTGTTCCACATCCAACAAAAAGAGCACGAGAGGATGATGTGGGCGGACTCTCAAGATCTCGTAGAAGTTTTGCAAAAGACCCTACGGTATGATTGGCGTCGCCATGATAGAAATCCAAGCCATAATGTGCATATTTCACGTCCACATGACCATGTGCGATCATACCTGCATTTAGCCACACAAATCGTATATATGAATAAAATTCAAAAATTTCCCCAAGCAAGCAAAAAAATGTACACTTACGGACGTACATCCGTAAATCTTAACAATGAGTATGTGGGCGCGCAAAAAATAAATGTGAAAACCAACAAACCTGTGACAGATATTGGAAGCTTGAAATATCCATCTGTAGCCTTTATTTTCCGCGCATAACAAGGGCACGCCGTCTTTGCATGGTCCATTTTGTCATGAATGATTGTCAAAACCTCATTCGGCCTCATTATCGATAATGCGCGATTCTTATAGTAGTCTTGACGGTGTGCCTCCTGGTTGTTGACATGCTCAATGTATTTCAGTTGATGTCGGTTGTGGGACTCAGTCCCAATGGGATGTGCATCTCGAAGGCCTTTATATTTCTCACAAGCAGAACACCTGGCAAACTTATCCCCAGGTCTCTTCGTAATATATTCTGCGAATTGTTGATTCTTGATCACACTCAATTTTGACAACGAAATCGGCCCACATCTAGCCTTTTCGCCAACTTCATTAACATCCATAAGTATGTTCTTCCATTTTTGTCCCTGTAGGCAAAACCATCTGAACAACCTTTTCCCCCGACGGCAGAGTTCGCATCTTGTGTGGCATCGCATCTGCCAATGGCATAATGATGGTTGATAGTGTTGCAGCCGCTTGGAGTGTTGCCTCCCTAGGCTTCTTTGTGCCAGAGTTGCCATGGAACCGAGAACGGCGTCCTTGCATTGAGTAGTTCCGGAACCTATAAAAATCTGCCTTTGAAACTGCATGTATAATGTACCATGCCTTGCAACATATCTCGACATTTTCCAAGGTCACAACCTTACGACCTTCGACATCAAGATGCATGTTGCGATGGACTTCAAGTTTCTTTGCAGATCGCATACGAAAGTCCGCGAGCCACATCTCTTGTCTCAAAGATTTGATCTTGTCACGGGGAAATAGTTGGCAACATCTCTTTGCACAACAATCATTTGTTGCTACGGACCTAATAGATGCATCTCCCAATGTTTGATATCGACGACGTTGCGTGGGTTCACGAGGCAAACGAACGGAATCATATTTACGCCGACCCATTCTAGGGCGCATTGTGGAGAACAATGCCGATTGCATTTGATCAAAACGGCGGGAATGATTCCACAAGCTGACACCATCATGAAGAACACTGCGCAACGGCCGTCGACGAAGAGAGAATCTCCAACCAGAAGGCACTTCCAACGGATGTAAGGAATTCAAAATGCACACCCCCACATCTTCTTCCCCAAGGGGATTTGCATCAATACAATCCGTAGGATTCGAGTTCCGACAAACACCATCGGCCACGGGGACGCCACATCCATTGAGGAGGACGACATCAAGATCAATCCACTGCTCCCGGAAATAACCCTCACATGGTGGGAGGAATTCATCCTCTACATTGGCGACACCAATTGTAGTTTCTTGTTCCACGACAACTTCAAACTCGCTAGCATAGCTTGACGCTTCCGACGAAAAATCAACCCCACTATCACTGACGTTGGAATCCATGGCCACTACAAGAGAGCCAAATGAAGAGTATGTCAAAATATCCCATTCAATAAATGTCATGGATAGCCCTAACGCTTATTATTGTCAATGAAACACAATGTGAACACTAGTGGATTTCATGGCTTGAAAACAAAGCTAGCATTGGTATACGAACGTGCGTCCGTATACCTCCATGTAATAACATCAGCAGCGCAAGCACACGCGCATACGGATACATTGATGTGTTCATAGGAGCGGAAAGGAGGAGGCAAAAAAAACATCACTGGTTTATGGACGCGCATCCGTAAATCGGCTCGTACACAGAGTTCAGGTAAACCCTCAACCAAAACAAAGGTATACGGACGCGCGTCCGTAAACATCCGTATGACAAACATCAATGTAGTCCTAGACAGAGGTTCAAGGAAGCAAGAGGTCCTCCAAACACGGCCATGTATACACAGGCCTGACGACTCATGAAATTTGAAGAGGTTTGAACACGGCCATACGCGCTTCCTAAAATGTTTAATCACTGTCAAATTATTATAGTATGACACATAGGGTGATGTAGGCTAAGGGATGCGAGCTCCCAACCCTTCATGACCGTACAGTCTCACTGCAGTCTCAGTCTACATGGCACATTATGGTAACAAAGATTTCCAGGTTTACGGACGCGCGTCCGTAAACCTCTGTGGACCTCATTCCTAGCATAAAGACAGTGATCGATGGAATACACCTCTGTGGACATCATTACTAGCCTAAATACAATGTCCAACGCGCCAAGGGGTTTACGGACGCGCGTCCGTAAACTTCCATGGTAATATATTGTCGTTGTGGTGCTCTACACGACAGGTGGTGTAGGTGACCTACAGAACTATAGCACCAAAGGTATGCAGGTTTACGGACGCGCGTCCGTAAACCTCAACGTACATGAGTATTGGCTCAAACAAATAAAGGTTCAATGAACCAATATGTTTAAGGTTTACGGACGCGCGTCCGGAAATCTCCGTGATTTGCGGCGTGAAAATAGGATCATTGCACCAGAAAGGATAACTATCCGAAATTTAAAAAAAATCAGCACACTACAAGGAGAGTGCAACCCAAATACAAATTGTGTACCCTAATGGGCTCAGGACTTCGGGTTTAGGGTATAATAGGTCCATTGCAATAGGATCTTTACCTGCACAAAATCTGTAGCAGGAGCACACTACAAGAGCGCAACCCACAGCTGAGATGCAAAAAGAGTCCCGACGGTGGGGGGTGTCCCCTTAAGTACTGATCGCTTTACCTTGGATCCGTTTTCCAACATAGGATACCAGCCACCAACTATGTCCTATAAATACAAACCTAGCATTACTACATTCCGTGTGCCAGCCTTACAATGGAATGTGTATTCATGTGGACTACATGCATAGACCATGAGTCCACATAATGACAAAGAAAAAGGCATCTATGTATTTGTGGTATACAACAAAGTAAATTGGCTAATATTATATGAGCAATAAACATTGTTGAGGGGTGGTTTATAATATTGGAGTACCTAATATGAAGAGTACATTTTAAAAAACGTAGACAACAAAATTAAATTAGCAACAACAATAGTACATGGAGTATAAAAATACATGTAATCAAAATTAAATTAGCAACTACTTTATTGTTTTGCATACAATGTAATGGTATTGACCATAATATCATGCTATCTCCTCTCATCTTGCATTTAATATTATAATTACATTGGCCACCACCTAACCATCCAACATTTTTAATTTACCCACCTATACACACCTATACATAATTGTATTCATATCTGATACAGAAACTTTGATTACCGTAAGGCCATGATAGTAGCACATCTATTGTCCTAGGTAACATGGGTTGCATTAAATTCAATATTATCAATTTTCTCTCTAAACCTTAGGGGCCCCTTCCGTACATCAACATTTACTTCAAAAAAACTAATTATACTAGCCTTCTTCATGTACTATACGTGAGGAAAAACATATTTTAGTACCTCATGTACATTACCTACATTAATTAATACTCAAACAATACCAATTGTTGCTCCAAGTAGCATTCTTACCCTCAACCCTAAACCCTATAACCACCCAAACCTAAACAAACATGTGGACATAGAGATGCAAGCATGGTTAACTGAACAACTCCTGATACATGTCAAGGCTTAAGTGGAAAGTAATTCAAAACAAGCAAGCAAACAATTATACCAATTGTTGTTCTACGTAATACTATTAACCCATAAAATATAATGGACAGAAAGGGAGGGTAGGGTATCTAAATAGTAATAAGGCAACCAATATTAAGTCGGTGACACAAGGGGGATACTCTTAACCCTAAACCCTAAACCCTAAACCGTATAAACGACTCCCGACTCATGTCAAGGCTTAAAATTCTCTAAAACAAAACCATCAAGATTTCAAAAGTCAAGCAAATTTATGTTTACAAATTATTCTTGAAGACATGGTAAGTGGTGAAAAAGTAGGTGACATAGAACAAAGATTTATCAAATTGTGAATGGCAATCCGATATGTGGTCTTAATTTGGCTAAGGAAAAAGGTACATGGGTTGCGTAACCTTACCTTTTATTTTTTTAATCTTTGTTTGCCTGGGTAAAATCCACCCCTTAGAGGCAAGTACAAGATTTAGCCGAGACTTGTTATTCTTTGATGGGATACAATATGAAAACAATTAAGCCTTCAAAACATTTAAGATCATCAAAGTTATGTTCTAAGTCATATTTATCCATTTGCTTTAAACCTTTACTTTTGAAGATAGGTTTTGAACATCATATATTGGTATTCTATAATCGAATACTTAACACAACCATACATGTCGTGGAAACAAAACTCCAATATAAACAACAATTTGCTACTACTTATAGGCGATAATACAAGCTCATACCTAGGTTTGGAAGGATTGCATGAATCCTGAAGGTTGTTTAATGGACAAGAGGGATGTAAATTCAACACCTACCCATTCCTTTTGTTCTAATACAAGCTTAGACCTATGTGCAGAGGGATTGAATTAACCCCTAACGTTGTTTAAGATATTATAAGCATTTGATCTTAACCCATATTATCTCGATGTTTGGTTTTGTTAATTGTGTTTCAAACATGCTTAATTTAAATATCATTAATAATGATATTCACATCAAAGCATCCCAAGTGTCCAACTTCAATAAAGTCCCCAAGTTGCTATTGATAGTATAATTTAGGTTGAAAATCCCCTTTCACAAATTATTGCGATAATTGAGGGATTCATAAGGGTGCAGGGGTTTAGGGTTAATTGAATTTTTGGCCAATGGGTATATTATTGTCCCAATTGCATTTGAATCCCACCTTTGTGGTAAAAAATTACAAAATGCTTTATCTTTTTTATTATTGATGTTATTTAATTGATGCCAATGACATAATATACAATGAATAGTTAATATAGCATTCCATAATTCTAAATATTAAGCAATACTACTTATAATATTTAGTGTACTAGTAATTTAAAGCCCGCTTACCTTCATATTACAACAAGTCCACAAAGAAAATCTTACACTTGAGTTACTCAACCTCAACCCATACTTCAAAATTATGTTTACTATTGGGCCTAGATGGTTATTATAATTTGAGCATTGAGATTCCTTTATTTTTGGTCAGCAATTGTTTTTGGTATTCGTTTTTGGACTCACCACATACAATCCATCCTCTATAAATGTTATGCTCTGGAATATAATTTTCCTTACATTTATTGTGAGTTAACATTGTAACAACTATAAAGGGAGCTTTTTGAATGCTTAACAAATTTGATTCATTACAATTATGGAGGGAGATTTTTGCAAAATTATAAATTATAAAATATGTGTATCAATCACAATATAACCCATATTAATAATTTGATCACAAAAGTCAAATTTGGTGGCTTTTGCCACTTTGAAAGGTTGTGACTCAATGTAATGGATGTCATCTCACAATATTGGATGTAGTTCGTAGGTTAACATTTATAAGTGGCAAATTAACAAAGAGGGGAATAAATTATTCTTAACATGTAACAAAGTTTACATTCTAGTTAGCAATATGAGAGGAGTACGAATTTGTTAACAAATACAATTATGAGTTAACATGTGGAAGTGTAACATTTATCGAGGGTGGACTCTAGCAATCACAAAATAGACCAATAGACATATGCCACGTAAGGGTTACATGTGGCCTTTGGGTGCGGGTTGATGGGACGTCTAGGTAGGGAGTGGATGTGACGTTTAGGGTTTAGGGTTTCGATACACTCCCTTGCTCTTTGCTCCTTTCGCTCATTTTTGCTCATTTTGCTCCTTTCGCTTACTCCCTTTCGCTCCTTTCCTCCTTGCCCACCATCGTTCCTTTCCTCCTCGCCCTTGCTGCTCCTCCTTCTCCTCCTTCTCCCTTGCTACTATTACTGGTCCTCCTTCTCCCTTGCTGGTCCTCCTTCTCCTCCTCCTCCTTCTTGTTGTTTATCCTCTTTCTCCTCCTCCTTGCTCTTCCTTTGTTGTTTCTCCTCCTCCTTGCTCTTAGTTCCATAAGAGCGCCAGGAGCTCCAGGCAGGTGCTTTTTTCTTTCCCTCTTTGCTAGATGTGCTGTTCCAGGTGCTAATTAGGTGATTTGAGTTTATGTATTGATGCACAAGAGGAGGATTGTGAGTATTGTGTGAGCATGCAATGTTTTGTTGCACTCACAATTGCAAGTAACATCAGAAATTGAGTAGTTTTTTGCTTGCAGTCTCATTAGGACATTAATGGAGTAGTTTCAGTTGTTGCAAGGGTTTTAGGGTTGGAGTATTTCAGTTGTTTCAGAGTGCTCCTCCTTTCAGTTTGTAATTGTCTTTACTTCACTTGAATTCACTTTTTCCAAGTTCTAATAAATCATATGTTTTACTTTGTTCACTTCTATCTGATGTCAATGTTCAATCCAGTGCAATCTTTGTAGTAGGGTTTTTTTGGTGGGTTTGATGCATTTTAGGAGCAACACACAGTTTAGTTGAATCTTGAATGTGCACATTGCATTACCAGAGGTTTCTAACTTCAATTTTATTGTTAATTTGCAGTCTGTCCTAGCTGCAGCTATGGTTGAGCAGCAAACATTGTACAAAGGTAAGTGTTTCTAGTACATTGCAAATTGAAATGGAACATTCTTCTTAGTTTGGAGTGTAGAATCTGCTATTGCAATGCAACACCTGATATATTCTAATTTGGAGTGCAAATCCATGTTGCATTCCAAGTAAAGATGAACATTGCACATGAATGGAATGCAACAAAAAACTTGTTCCGAAAATTTCGGAGCAATATCCAGAAACACAGTAATTGTGCAAAGTAATTAAATTCAGAGTAATTAAAAAATGGCCTGAAGTTTACGGACGCGCGTCCGTAAACTTCAGGGAACCCTGGGAATATGCATCGCACTATATGTGAACAGTTTACGGACGCACGTCCGTAAATTGTAGATATATTTAAAAAGAACTATTTAAAAACATGAATGATAAGTTTACGGACGTGCGTCCGTAAACTTGAAATATCTAAGTACAATAAATGTGGTACATGATACATGTGCAGAGTTTACGGACGCGCGTCCGTAAACTAGGCAGCAAAAGCTATGAAAATCTCAGAGTATAATACATGTCATGGGTTTTCAAAATAAGTTCTACAAAATATACAAGTTCTACACAAAAAAAATGAACTTATTTTCCAAGAATTTACGGACGCACGTCCGTAAATTAGGTCTACATAATAATAATAAACATATTATATTCATGGAATATAGAAATAGAAACTTTTGGATGATATATGTGCAGAGTTTACGGACGCGGGTCCGTAAACTCTGCACATATATCATGTATGTGATTTCTTTTTATAAGATATCTCAAGTTTACGGACATGTGTCCGTAAACTTGACATGTACTATAACATAATACATAACCACATTATATAGGAAAGGGTACGCAAAGGTTTACGACCGCGCGTTCGTAAGATAGGCTCTGCATCCCCAGACCTTAATACTGACTTGTATATTTTACATTTGCAGATGGAATCTACAAAAAGACCCGCTATTGATTTATTCGCAGAGCTTGTCCATCCTCCGCTTCCAAAAGCCATCAAAGACATAAGCCACAACGACCATTACAAGCCACGCGAAGACATTGTAGATAACTGGACAGTTATTGTAGAAAAAGACGAAAATGATATATTTGTCCTTAGATTTGCCTATCAAATAAAAGCAGATATACATGAATCCGAGAAGTGGATGAAGGTAAAAAACTGGACAGTAGAGTGTGCGGTAGCCCAAGGTGATTATGTTGTCATTGACCTTGAAAAGAAAAATGATAGGATCACATTCATTTTGCACGAGTTGTACCATCCGTTCAACAAAAATGAATGTGAAAATGCCAGCCCAGATGCGTCTTGCTTCAATTTACAGAATGAATTCCAAGACTATGCATGCAATGCACCCTGGACGGGTAAACGGCTTGGACGTCTCTTGAACAATGTGACAAGAGTAAATGGGGCATTACTGGAAGCCAAGAAAGGAAAGGCGAAAAAACCAGTTCCTGAACGACCTAAACGTGTTCCTAAACACGTGCCAGAAGCCTCGAGACCCTCACAGAGTGGGGCATCAAGAGGGAGCAAGCAGACTAGTAAACGCTCCCACTCACAGATGGAGTCGTCAGGGCTAACAGAGGGTCCAGATGTGAGCTCTACTCTTACTGTCGCACCACTCCTGAAGAAAGGACAACGCCCTGACGCCGAACTTTTCACAAAGATTTTCCAAGAGTTCGACGAGAAGACAAAGGGCTGCTGGCCACTTGGAAGATATTTCACGTTTGATGTGGATGTCTACAAATGCCACAAGGGCACGGAGAGTATGAATACTCGTGCCAAAGAAGAGACCGGGGTGTGGTGGCAAATGAATAACATTATGAACAACCCCAAATTTGATAGGCAAACCATATGTGTGACACCAAAGGATCCTGTGGTTGAAGTCACAGCGCAAAACTGGCCAATTCTCAAAGATGGAGAGTTCTACATAGTCGACGGCCAACATAGTGTGATGGCTGCAAAAGCTCTCCTAGAGGACGATGAGTGGAAGAGCCCTTTGAAAGAGACAATCCGATACTGGAAGGCATTCGTCGTCCATTCCAAAGACTCGAACCAGCTCATCGCAATATCTGCCTTCATGAACTAAGGGAATAAAGTGAGGCAGTTCGAGGCTTCATGGGCTGCCAACATCGTGGCTGGAAGGACCTTGTGGGTAGAGCACGATTGTCCCCCAAAAGAGAGGGAGAATGCAGTCATCAAGAATCCCAAATGGCAGGTATGTCTCAGTATAATTTTACGGACGCGCGTCCGTAAACTTCTTCCCATCTCCTTCCAATTCTTTAATTCCTTTGATTTAAGCTGTACTGATTTCTTGTAATACATGGCATTGCAGACATTCAGCAATGCCATCTTGACAAAGTTCTCCAGCATTGACTTGAAGACAAGCGGCATGAAGACGGTGCAGGAGCTGAAGGGGGAACTTAAGCTCATCACCGCCACAGAAGAGACATGGGCAATTTGGTTGCGCCTATTCGATGCCCACAACAACGGAGACCTTATCAATCCGGATGCAGAAAACACGTACAAGAGCGACTCGAAGGTTAAGGTGCCACCTATCCTGAGAGAGTTCTTTCGTCCCCTCCAAGGATTGCTCGACTCCGAACTGTACAGAGCGGCACAACACATCCTATTGGAGACTCCGAGGAGGACACTGCCCTACCCCAAAATCTTCCTGAAGCGGCCGAAGCACATGAAGCCTTCCACGTACCACATTAAAGAATGGTGCGAATACAGGAAGAAGAAGACCATGACTATAAGGGAAATTAGCAAGCTGCTGCCCTTCCACAACCTCACTGATACAGATGGTGAAATAATGTGGGAAAACTGGAGGACGCTCAAGGAGGAATATCACATCAATGGGGTCTCCATGCGATCATTGATAAGAGGCGCATCTCCCTTCCTAGCCCAAAGATCTAGAAGGAACGAGAAGAAAGGGTCTATCGACGAAAGAGAGACGGCGTTGTACGTCCATTTCCTTGACAGAAAAAAGAAAGCAAAATTCGAAGGGGTCGCAAGATTCTGCACTATTACAACGGCCTTGAAGTTTGGCACATGGGACACACATGCTTCAAGAGCCTCTGTGAGAGATGACCCCCGGGGTTGTCCGTTCGCACTATTTGATTTCCGTGCATTTCCCGGATCTTGGAGACAAAACGCTAGCGGGACCGCTTTCTATGACAACTTCTTCAAGGCCTTCAAGAGCTATCGATCGCCTGCCCTCTTCGAGCCAAATGTGTGGCTCTGGATCGTAGATCAAGAGAGGTCCGCATCGGTCGTCCAGCTTTACACATCGACGATGAACCTCCAATACGATCTTTACCACAGCACATACATCCCCGCGAAGACGGAAGGGATCAGTGTTATTGAAGAGGCAAGAGGGGCGAAGCAGGTCGGGGCTTTGGCACTTTATTTCTTGACACACAAGTCTTCACCAAGTGGGCGGATGCCTATCAAAGCGCAGAACGTGTTCAAGAAAGTATACTCGTTGCCACCACCACACCCCAAGGAGCTTGTCGCGGAGACTATGTATGCAATCTACCCGGCGTACGAGCTCCGAATGGATTTTTATATTGGAGTCTTGAAGGCTGTGACTGTGATGAGTGAAACAGTTTACAACGTCTTCGGAGGCACCAAATTTGTTTATGCGGCATTGGTAAGTACTTGTATGCACCTCTTTCCATGGTTCATCTGAATTGAAATTTACGGCCGCGCGTCCGTAACATTGGCCACACAAATATGCAGTGTAAATTTACGGCCGCGCGTCCGTAAATTGCAGTGCTTCATGATTATATTTGTCCTCATACTTGCTTGCAACAATGGAATGACTATAATTTCCTTGTTTTGGTGCAGATGCTTGGGTTGCAGGTAAATTCGTTTGTGGAGGCTCGCGACATGGATGAGGCGAATACTCATAGGGTTCTTGCCTCGAAAATGGATATCGAAGACATCATCGATGTCCTTACCCCCCATCCTGTGGTGCCTCTTGCCTCAAGAGAAGAGGGAACTCCTGCGACGGAGTGGGACAGTGACGGAGACCAAGAGCCCGTCTCCCCAAGAGAGCAGCCAGCCAGACAAGATCACGTGCCCGGCCTTGTTCGTGATCCTGTTCATCCTCATCAATTTGTCTTGGGCGAAGACCACATGGATACAGAGGGGGCACAGGAAGACTTCACTCCAATAAGGGTCCATCCTACCCCTATTTCCTCTCCCTTTGGGACTCCCACTTCTCGAGTTGGGTTTCCTTCCACTGCGGGTCCATCGCGTGCTGCTGGGCTTATGGCAGAGAAGGATGTGGACGTTGCGACAGAAGCCGGATGCACAGCCTCATCTGGAGGGGGATCTGAACAGGCAGAGCTACCACCTATGGAGGGTAGAGATGTGCTGGAGTTGATTTTGAGGCCGGATATCGCCTCATACCGTGAGAGTCGTCGACAGAGGAAGAAGACTCCTTACAACGAGTACCCTGAAGGCGCCGTCTTGGAACTCTTCGATGAAGACGAGGATGAGGTTAGGATGTACAATGCCCTCTCTGCGTTGCCTTCTGAACCTGGCAAGGTGAAGAAAGAGCCGATGTCTGTGGCCGAATTGGACGAGAAACTGGAGAAGAGAATGAAGGAAGAGCTTGACCAACGGCTTCGAGAAGCTAACGAGGAGCACGCCAAAAAGATGGCCGCCATCCAAGCTGAGATGGAGGAGGCTAGGTTGGAGTCTGCTAGAAGGCACGCCGATCTCATGGCTCAAAATCAACAATTCTTGGCCCAGAGCCAACAATTTATGAGCCTCATGCAGAGCTTGCAAGCAAGACCCCCAGTAATGTATGCAGCTCCCGAAGCCGGCATGTCGATGCCTCCCACTCTCATGCGGCCTCCGTCTAGTAGCCATACGGTGTACATACCAGAGCATACCTATCCAGCCCCCGCCTTGTATGTCCCGCCCTCTCCCCAGGTTGCCGACACCCCAGAGCCCTCCTCTCATAGCGTACAAGAGGAGGAGAGACCTGCACGTTATACGGCAGGTGCTCACGAGAAAGGCGCCATTGAAGACATCACAACCATTGGCAGCCAAGAAGATGAAGATATGCGGGGCAGCCAAGAGGATGAACATATGCGGGGCAGCCAAGAAGATGAACATATGCGGGGCAGCCAAGACACCACAGATGAAGATCAACCTCATGTCGATACCCAGGGGTCGCAAGCGGCTGGAGGCGCCTTGGTGGTGGAGGATAGCATGCACAATTTTGCGGACGCGCGTCCGGAACCTGTGCCCACGATGGGGCCTGGTGAGGGAGGCACTGCTGGCGAGGGCCTCTCCGCTGAAGAGGTAATCCACCTTTGAGCTTGCCTCCCACGTTATGGACGCGTGTCCGAAACTTCCTTGTCTGCCAACTTCGTGGCGTGTGCATATTGTCGAGTTCGATGCTCGGCTTCGCCCGGCGGGTGGATGCAATTTTGCCAGCATAGATTCAATTAGTTTTAGGGGAGACCTTTTGTGACAATGTAAATTATTCGCGAAATGTATTAAACCAATCACATTAATACAAATTTTTTGAACTGTGTATTAGTATTCTTTTTGCCTTATATTTGTTTGTTGAGTTTGTGCATGCTTGTCAATTGGTTTTCATGGGTAGTACCATTCACCTAGATAGTATTTTCATTCACAGGGTCCGTCGGAGATATGTCACAACCCCGCTGAAAGACCAAGCCGGCCCATGAGGAAACCGTTCATAATATTTGACCTCAATGGGGTGCTTTGTCATTCCATGCATATCTCCAATAGTGCGTCGAAGGGTCCCTTCCGTAGTCCACAAGACATGGATTACGGCGGACAGTTCGATACTCTCATTAACAAGAAGGTTGTACGGGCCCGGCCGGGGTTGAGGTGCTTCCTTCGTGATGTCCTTGGCTTGGCCCATGTCATCATCTGGAGCTCTATGCTCATGGACAACACGAAGGCCATCGTCGGTTTCCTTTTCCGAGAACTCGCAATGCCATGCTTGCTTCTCGGTCAAGAACACTGCGATGACCTTTATGACCGTAATGGCAACATTGTACCCAAGGTCGGAGGAGGCCGAGGGCCTCAATTCCTAAAGGTACTGAGGAAGAACCTTTGGGTGGGCGTCCCTATGTTGGAGGGGGTGCCCCACGGTTGTTGGCCCACCCCGGAGAACACGCTCCTCATTGACGACAGCCCGGCAAAGAGTATTCTCAATCCCCCGGGCAGTTGCATATTCCCGGATCCTTGGGAGAGTGATAGAAATGACAACTTTCTAGAGAATGAACTAGGACCCTACATTAGGAGGCTTGCCTATCACCCCGGAAGTGTCCCGGATTTTGTCCTCTCCAACCCCATTGGCAATAGGCCTCTAGGCCCAAGAGATGAGGAATTTAGGAGGTTGTACGGCTATGCCAAACTCAATAAATTAATATGATAACTGCTTTTTGGGTTTGTACTTGGACTCTCCATGTTTATATCTAACATTTCTCCCCGTATTTTGTAAATGTATTTTTGTGTCTTAGTTGCCTCACCAAGGATCCCAAAGTCTCGTCCATGGCATGTGTGCATCTAAACCGGGCCCCAGCTCCCCTTCCATTGGTGTGACCGACATTTCAATGCCTTCACTATTTCAATTTTCTGCCGTCGATGCCGCCTCTGCTGTTGATTACTCCAAAGACTCGGGGTTTGAAGACGGAGTTGTCGATAGCCCTCCTCCAAAGGTTGCAAAACTCAATTACGCTCCATCTCCATCTCCATCTCCCCTCCGCAATGAGAAGCACGTTCGAAACCCGCGGTCGACCAGACGCCTTTGTATGGATGAACCCCAAATTGGTGTCCCGGCGTTTACGAGCGTCCCTGTTGTGCTTGTGGCCCCCCTCGATGTCGCAGAAGCTCAAACCACCGCCCCGCAGGCCAAGGTGCCCAATTATTGGCATTCTCAAGTTTTTTCTTCATGATTTCCGTGGATTAGTGCATTTCATATTATTGGGTTTTTCGGACTTCCATCCGTAACTTATACTAACCCACATCATTATATGTATTTATGGTCATTGTTTCAGACCCCAATACACATGAATGTGGACCGTTCATCCTCGACTTCGTCATTGGATAGGCGAACACTGAAGACTGCTTCTTGCGAGTCTGATCGTTGTTTGGCCCTACGGAAGAGTGAAAGACGTTCGTTTTCCCAATCGCATTCGTATTCCACTTATTCGGTAGGGGGTCGGCAAATATGGGCAAATGGCACATATTCGGGGTCGACAAATACACAAGGTTTTAGCCGCGGACCCGAGATCTTTAGAGCCATGGAGGCCATGAAAGCAAAAGAACGTGAAACGGCCATAAATGCTAATAATAGTATTGCAAAAGCAAAAGTAGTGAGTCGTAATCATGATCCGAACGTATAGGCTATATTAACATACATGTAGTTGTGGAATTATGTTTCTAGGACTTTCGCCTAATATTGGATATTCCACTTGTATTTTGTACTTCAACCCCTATTCAATAAATATGATATTGATTTTCCATATGCAAATGTTTTCATATATCCCATTTTCTTATTTTTATGTGTGGTTCCATGCATTTGAGTCTCTTATTTGTTTCCAAAATTGGGAACATAGCATATTTTTAGTGTTTTCCTTCCTACAAATGTGAAAGCCACGTCCTTAAATAGTCTCAAAATCAACAAAAAGTCTCCAATTACCGAATATAGTGTTATATGCTTGGTTACACTAATGATCAACAACATCATCATTAGTGTCACCTCATGACATTGGTGTTTAAGTGCGCTTATTAATACCTTGGCATGAGTATGTTCAATAATGTTATGAGGTGTATGCTTATGTTACACAACGGTCTACAAGTAGAGTAAAGTGTGTACAAATAACACTTGGCATTGGTATGTTCAAGAATATTTCCCTCTTGCATACTAAAATGTAAACACATAACACTTGCCATTAGTATGCTCAATTATATCTTGCCCTTGCTTATTAAAATGCAAAACTATCATCTCAAGTATTCCACTACAAGGCAAGATCATTGCTACCTATTGCATCTCAAACCATAGACTTGCCATTGAAATTGGACGATGGATGACTATCCCGATCTCTAGAGATACTAGACCCTTTTGCTCCTATAATGCAATTGAAAATGAGGCACATTTGGTGTTGGAATGTCCCCTATATAAGCCCATTAGAGATAAATTTCCATCACTATTTGAGAATTAGTTGGTTTGAAACCATCCTAATGTACCTTCAGTCCCATTAGCCTTTTGGGCTTCCAAGACTTTTAATTCAATTTCATTTCATTGTAAGTTCAATGTTTGTGCTCCTTGTCCGAATTTGCTCACGTGCTTACATAGCTCTAATTTTGTCCTACACTAAGTATCCCAAATAGTGCGTGTTACTATTTGGAGTTAAGCAGTCCTATAACTATTTAACGAGAATGTAATTTTTTAAACCAAGCAAAATTATTTAAGGTCTATAATGTCCAAACAACTTATTAAACTTTCCTTAGTAAAAATCAAACTCTTGAGTAAGATGTTATTGCACTACGTAACTCTTAATAACAACACGCAATAATTGGGATCATAAGTGTAGAATCCCTATGCATGCGGAAGCAACCGTTGTATAGGCTTAGTCTATCTCGATAAGCATAAAAAATGATAGTCATCTTCAGGTCACCTAGAAGACTTGAGTAAGTTCTATAAGAGTTTCAAAAATTGACCCATCCCACCACCAGACTCCACTTGGCCCTCTACGTGTGTGTGCCCTCTTACAATAGAAGAAAACTTGTCCATTACAACCACACCTTGTGACTTGGCCATTGTGACTTGTTACAAGAAAATGCATAAACAAGTCATTTTGGTTGTCAACCAGAGGGTTTCAGTTGTCAATTGTCCCAAAATTGCAACCAAAAATCCTCGGTTAACTACCAAAATCATTTATTTATGCATTTTCTTCCCATGAGTCGCAATGGCTGAGTTGCAATACATGATTGTAATGGACAAGTTTCCTTCTAGTGTTATGTGTTGAAATCTTCATACCCCAAAGTTTTTACACTTAAAGAGACTTTGAGAGTATGATAAGTTTTGCAACATCTTCGGTATTGGCAACATGGCCTCCAAGCCAAGCCCTAAGGAAGAGGACAAGCCTAACTCATGAGCGGTCTTTCAACCCTAGACATTATGGAGTTTGTATTCCGCTTTTCACAATTCTCCTCAATTTGTTGAATGATTGCCCTCCAAATATATTCAATTTCCCAATATATGCAAATCTCATGCAAGTGTCAATAACATGTCACCAACATGCCAATGCAAAAATTACTTCTCGGTAAATGTCACCATCATACACTAGTTCTCAAGACTTGAAGTCTAGTTTTCATATATGAATGGACCCACAAAGTAATAAACCAATCCAAATACGTTAAAACCTTTTGTAAATTTCCCATCAAATGTTCAAAGTGTTCTTATGCTCTATGTGTTCAACGTTTGAGGATGTAACTTCATGAAAGCCAATTGTATCGTGTACAACCAATCTTACATTGCACACTTAACATACGAATTAGTATTGTATCTCTCTAGCAGCTTGGGCTGAAAATAAATCATTTTAAAAGTGCCTAGTTTTATGGAAAATAAATTTCGTTGAGTGTCCAAGAAAAAGAAATAACATTCAAAGAGTGCCTAAAATTACAAAATCGCCATAGATGAAATTAGTAAACTCATCCATGAATTATAGAAATGACTGGGATGAATGTCTAACTTGTTTTAAATTATTTTTTGAATCTGCCCAATTTTAGAATATTATTTTTCGGGTTGCCTAACTTACTTTCGCACTTTAATTAATTATTAGGCAAAAAGGTGCCCAAGCTGCTAGAGAGCTACGGTATGACAATATAATTGGTGTGCCATGTTGACTAGACCAATCTTCATGACTTGTCATATAGCACCAAGTGTCATGTGACAACCTCCCTATTTGCCACCCATTGACTACAAAATTATAAATATGGATCAATGACGAACAATGTAGCATGCCACGCTAAATTGAATGTTTAAGATAGATGTGCCTAATCCAGTGCCCTCGTCTTATACGAACACCTATATTTGAGTGAGGGATGGTGGGGTGTGGATCTAAGAACGGACACCAAAAAGACATGTGTTGAAAGAGAGAGTGGATTACGTGCTCTAAATCTATTAACCATTCTAGATGCAACAACCAACATAAATGGGGACCGTATATGATTAATTAAGAACTCAAAGAATCTTCACTTAGACAATGGAGAGGCTACTCATACGAGCTCCAAAACTCGCGAGGGAAGTGGCTACAAGCATGATGTAGATTGAAGAGAGAGTGAGAGGATATTTTCACATACAAGCGTACTTCTCATCCATCCAACATAAATAACTTGAATCCCTACAGGTTTGTGGCCGATTCATCTCAAATGATTTGGAACAGACTGAACCAAGGTCTTTGAAACTACTTCTAGTGTCAAAATCAACCAAAAAAAATGATCTCCTAGCTGCACATTTCTTCTTCAAGACTTTTATGTTAGATGAATGAGAGATATGGTCGTGAGTAATAATACACTCACTCACTCGTATCATCATATTTCATGCCCTAGAAGAAGTGGGTGCATGGAGAAAAAGTGTCCGTTTAAGACCCGCTCACCGTAGTGTAGTTTGTTTGCCAAAAGTAAAGAGTCCGGTAAAGGTATGGGGCCGGGCCGTAAATGTGGGAGATAGCGTGCATAGGGATATCCGCTGCCTCTTTGAGGGCCCGGAGCCAATAGAAGCTAAGCTAGGGCCCGTTTTGAAGTGCATTTCAAGCTTTTAAGGCACGTGTGGCTGCTTTAACTTACGTTGATTGGAACATGGACATTGTTCATCAATGGGTATAACTTATAATTAGGCGACCCTTGCCCAATCTCATTTTCATTGGTGGCCTTTGGAATCGGGTTGTTGTGGCCCATCACCCCCAAGGGCCAATCCACCCCTCAATTCATGCCAAAAGCACCTAAAGGAGTGATTTCCGATGCGCCTTCTAAAACGCGCCCCTCTAGGTACAGTCCACCCTCTATAAATGTTAGGCTCTGGAGTAAAATTTTCCTAACATTTATAGTGAGTTAACATTGTAACAATTATAAAGGGAGCTTTTTGAATGCTTAACAAATGTAAATTCATTACAATTATGGAGGGAGAGTTTTGCAAAATTATCATATATAAAATATGTGTATCAAATCAATCTTTAATTTTTATGAAACAAAATAAGAATCAATATAATCTAGATGAATAATTTGATCACAAAAGTCAAATTTGGTGGCTTTTGCCACTTTGAAAGGTTGTGAGTCAATGTAATGGATGTCATCACAAAATATTGGATGTATTTCGTAGGTTAACATTTATAAGTGGCAAATTAACAAAGAGGGGAGTAAATTATTGTTAACATTTAACATAGTTAACATTCTAGTTAGCAATATGAGGGGAGTACGATTTTGTCAACAAATATAACGAGTTAACGTTTATAAGTGTAACATTTATCGAGGGTGGACTGTATAAGTTAGGACTACACCGATCATCCTGATTAGTGTGTGTTACTATTTGGAGTTACGCAAGTGTAATAACATCTTACTCAAGAGTTGTTCTCGTTAAATAGTTATAGCACTGCATAACTCTGAATGGTAACATGTAGTAACTAGGGTGTTCAGTGTAGTGGTCAAGTGATACTCACTAATGCCACGACAATGGCCACTATTCATGTTCTTTGGTCACATCGCCCCTTTTGATATCTTTTTTAAGGTAGATGTGCCTAAATCGAACACAAAACAATTTGGATACCTATATTTGAGTGGGTCACGTGTGAATCTTAAAACAAACATCACACGTAGACATGTGTTAAAAGAGATTGGATTGTGTGCTCAAAACTTGTTAACTATTCTAGGCTCAATAGTCCATGACGAGAATCTTCACTTTGGTGATGCATAAAATATTCATGTGAGTTCCCAAAATTGTGGGGCAGATGGCTACGGGCATGGTTTGGAGTTGCTAATCATCTCGCACTAATTGCGTGTTTCATACCCTACGAGAAGTGGGTGCAAAGAGGAAAAAATCCAAATAGTATACATCTACATTGATATCTAGCCACAACGCCTACCAACTCTATTTATGGTATTTAAAGTCATTGGCACATTAAAGTCAATTGTAAAGTTTGGGCATCAAACAATCCCGAAATCCCCACTTTGAGTGAATCCATAAAGTCATGTGTATACACAAATATATGATGACATAGATAAATATACATACATACATACATATTCCTAATATACACAAATATACATTTGTTTTGGGTGCATTTGCCCATATCATGTCACAAAATTCATAAAAGGGCCCAACCTGAGATATACCCACACATGTTGCTCCTCTTCTATCTTTTTTTTCTATACGATAGCATTTTTTTAAGTGAATCAATCTTTAATTTCACTTGTTCCGTTGAGTATTCGAATGTCAAGCCACTTTCAATGCACTTAGCATTTATATGTTCCATTATATCTTTCTTCACTCTAGGAGTGAAATTTGGGAAATTTCCATCGGCCACATACAATTCTTCGTATTATTCTAGCAAATCTATTACTATATTGTTTGGCCATCGAACAAATGCCAAAGCAGGAGGGAGGTTGGAGCCTCCACCACTCCTTCCTCCTCCACGTCTGCCATCGTGGCATGGACTCCTCCCTCCTCTACTTTCCATGGTTGTGTACGAATAACAATACAAAAACAACATATAGTCAATGAGTTATGCAATAAGAACAAGAAGGCAAGATTGCCTTTCACACAATGTCAAATACAATAAGGCGAGAACAATACATCAATACCTCCCCTTACATACTTAATGATTTTATTTTTTATAAAATTATAATTTAATTATAGCACTTTTCATTTTAACTTTTAGTATGTGGTAGTTAAAACCATAAATATAGTGTTTTTTACACTTGACTTGTACAATCTAAATTCTCACTCATAGTCTAATCAAGGAGTACAATTATGCAATTGCATGCAAGTTTAATGATTGTATCGACCTTGTGTTCACAATTTGCTTAATAGACAAGGTTGTTGAGTGTTGTACGACAATCTCAAATATGGAGCGATATGGCGAAACCACAGTTCACTATGTAGATTTGTTGTAGCCTATGATGACATTTTTCATTTATTGGATGGCATTTTTTTTATTAGAGAGAAGTTAAGGAGGAATAGGTTGCCTAGTAGATGTTGGTGGATGGCTCTCTGCCACACTGGGGCGGTTGAGCCAATTGCACCCCAAGCCTCCCCGGGCGGCTGGCTGGGCCTGACCACCCCGGTGTGGCCAGGGTATCGGTGTGGCTAGCACTTGAGACAACTGGGTATGAGACCTAGTGCCCAACTAGGTGTTCCGCACTCCAAGCCCAACTAAGGGCCATTTCACACACGAGCCAAGAGCCGTGACCATGAAATTGTGAGAGCCCCACAGAAAGTGTCCAAAGGCTATCCCAACACACCTCCAAAATCACGTAGTGTGGTCGCAAATCCTCAAGTGTAGTGTAGAGCCCTACATTGGGCGCCCATACCCATGCCCATGCCCATACCCACCCATGCCCATGGGTTTTGGGTGGGCATGGGTGCAATATTATTGTTCATGGGCGGGCATGGGTGGGCATGGCTGCGCTATTATTGTTCATGGGTGGGCATGGGTTGGCATGGCTGTGCTATTATTGTTCATGGGTGGGCATGGGTGGGGCACAATTACACAATTACAAAATACACATTACATAATTTTTTAATACATGGGCGCAATTTGAATAGCATGGGTGGGCATGGGTGGGCGCATGTCATGCTATGTGTGGGCATGGGTGGGCATGGGTGCGCACATGTCATGCTATGGGTGGGCATGGGTGGGCATAGGTCGCTACTGATGGGCATGGTCTGGGTATGGGTGCAATTAGAAAGGTAAATGTTGGGCTCTGGTGTAGTGTGAAGTCATATGTGACCGGGCCCTCAACCAAATGCTATTTCAATGAATATCTATTCATGCGAGTCGTCACACATGATAAAATAGAATATATCAACGGTTATAAGCGTTCGGAGTGCCATGGTCTCCCGATTTTGTGTTAGGCCTACCTCCAAGAGGTGATTTTGAAAGTAATCCAAGTGACCATGAAACATGATCCATTTGATGCCATGTAGGAAGCCATGTAGGCTCTCCATCCATCTTGCATTCACATACTCCGTTGGTCCCTCAAGCGTAGTGTGAAATGAACTTGGACGGGCTCCGCCTTTTCCACCAATGAAAGTGCTTGAAGTGTAACAGTCATGGGCTCTCAGTCTCGTGTATGAAGTGGCCCTAAGCCCAGCGTGGCCCGCTATGAAAGCCTAGTTGAGCTCATCCAACGATTGTCAGCAGTTGCCTAGGAAGGCCCTAAACATGTGGCGCAACCGTGAGACTGCGAGGGGTTGATCACACCGGCCAGTTCAAACACCATCCGGCGACATTTCCAGTTGTAATAGTGTGAAAAGTGTTGGGCCAACATCTATTCCTCAACATAATTCCCATCAATTTCACGGCTAGAACCGAAACAAAGAGTTTGGTGTGATTGGGGCATGAGCTAACTCCAAGTTTGGGAGTCAACAACTGCGAGGATGCAAACATTGTAGGCAATGTTGATACGGATGACAAATTTATTGAAGAGTTTGATCAACTTTTAGCTATGTGTTTGATAATGATGGTCAGTTGTGCAAATTCGTTTGATTTTTTCAACTCTAATGAGCTTGAAGATAGTGGAAATCCTTCCATCGACCCCACCGGCGGTGTTGAGAGATTTGTTGATGAACATGCGTGCTCTTCCTCCTTCTTCAAAACTAACTCGGAACTTCATTCTTACCGAGTTCAAAGCATTGTGTACGTTGGTTGTGCAAATCAATTCGGGGAATGCAAGGTCTACATGAAAGGCTCGTGTTGTTAGTGACCGCTCGGCGAAGTTCACACCAATGCTACAGATTTTGAACTTCATACTCTACATGAAACACGTTAACATGCTTTCATACGGCTTTCTACATTGGAATTGGTCGAGGTTTTCATTGTGCGAGGATGCTTTTGTTCGTTGCAAATTGCATTAATTGTGGCCTTGAAGGCAAGATGAATTGGACTAATGCTAACAAGTGCCATCGTCTAGGGATGATGAATCCACAATTTTCAGTTGCATAGGGTTCATAGATGGTATGTTGGTTGAAATCCGGAAATTTTAGATTAATCCACGACACTCCAAGTGGTTTAATGAATGCAAGAAGATGTATTGTATGAACAATACAGTTGTGGAACCTAATAACAACGGGTTGTTTAGGTATATCAACCTTGGTTATCCCCACGATGTCACTCTTTTTTGGACATTTGGATTTGTATCAAAGTTGGTGTAGGCATTTTACTTATGATGATGAGTGCTTTGTGTGCTTACTTGGGGACCTGGGATATCAAGGTGAAGATATATTCATCATAAGACGCATCAAACGTCTTGAGTTTCTTTCTTAATGTCGACGATCTTGCACTAAATGCATTCAATAAGATGCATGCCGGATTTTGCATTCAAGTGGAGTGGGGGATAGGTGGGCTCAAGAAGAAGTGGCATTGGCTCGTGAAGCAATTTGATTGTACTAAGTCCAAATATGACAATCTCATTCGGGCATGTATATTGATGACCAACTTCATTCACAAAAGGTGCATAGGTTTCACCATTGTGGTTGGTAATCGTGTGGAAGGAGAGGTGGAGGTTGGATGGGAAGGAGGCCATTAGAAACTAATCTTCATGTTGCATGTTGTACTTATTCAATAATATTGTTGCATTCATGAAATATTAAGTTACAACCCCACACACTCTCTCGCACATTCATACATCCAATTGAATACATGAAAGATTAAGTTCCAACCACACACTCACCTTCACACATTCCCATGTCAAATTGAATCCACGAAAGCTTAAGTTACAACCACATAACAATCTCACACACTCACTTGTCAAAATGCACATGACAAATAAATCCAAATTGAACATTTTAGTTGAAACCACTACCACTTGCACAAAGGAATTTGAAAAATGAGTGTTGATCAACCTTTTATTCATAGAAGCACTCATGATCTCACTCACAATCGCCAAGTTTTCCTTGCGCTTATAAACCAACCCTTGTACAAATCATGAAGACAACATATTTTTTATTCGTTCTTTCATGTCTTCATTGGTTATCAATCTTAGTTCCTTTGCCCCCCTCAAGTGGTTGATTTTGGGTGATACAATCATGTACCTGATCCAACAATTGAATTAACATTGATGCAACATATTTGAAAACACCAAGGTATGTGGTACTTGTGAGAAAAGTTGATTGCCAAAGTTACAACCACAAATTAAGAATTCAATTTTGGGTTCCTAATCCACATCCAAGGTATGCAAATTTGGGGTCCAATAATGTTGCAACCACATGAACACAATCAACCTACAAGGTGTGAGATTATGAAATCCAAGTGATATTTCAGTGATGGTTTCCTTGAACCAGTTTCAAGGTAAGAGATTTATAGAGTCCAAGCTAAAATTCAACCTTGGATCATTAAACCAAGTCCATAGTACAAGAATTCAATGTTGGCTTCATTCATCCACGTCCAAGGTAAGAGTTTTTGACATCCAAACTATAATTCAATGTTGGCTTCCTGATCAAGCTCCAAGGTATGACATTGTGAAGTCCAAGCAAAAATCTAATGTTGGAGTCGTAGAAGTGATGTTGGCTTCATCGATCCACAAACAAAGTAAGAGGTTTTGAATTCCACACTTAAATTCAATGTTGGCTTTCTAATTAAGCTCCAAGGTATGACATTTTGATATCCGAGTAAAATTTAAGGATGGTCTCATTCAATTTCAATGTTGGCTTCATTAATGATGATTGCAACCTCATAAAGCAAACAAACTACAAGGTAAGAGAATTCAATGATGGCTTCATTCATCCATGTCCAAGGCAAAAGAGTTTTGAATTTCACATTCAAATTCAATGTTGTCTTCTTAATTGAGCTACAAGGTATGACATTTTGAAGTCCGAGTGAGATTTCAAAATTGGGTTCCTAATCCACATCCAATGTATGTGATTTTGAAGTGGAAATGAGATTTCAATGTTAGCTAAATCCAAACCAGACTTACAAAGAGAGGTTTATGAAGTCCAAGGTGAAGTTCAACCTTAAACCCCTAAATTCAATGAGCAATATGACGTACCTCCAATTGTTGCCAAACTCCAATCACAAATGCATGATGTCCACAAACTAAACTCCGTGAGCAAGCGCATGACGTCCACAAATTGAATTCCATGAATGAGTGCCTAACATCCACAAGCCAAACCTCCGTGTGCAATCAAGCATACACAAAAGCAACCGCTAAGAGCAAGTGACCAAGGAGCAGCCAAGGCGACCCTAAATCCTCAAACCCTGGAAGGTGCACAAGCAAACAAGGTACGTGAACAAGGAGTAAGCAAGTTGACTCTAAATCCTCAAACCATGGTGAGTGAGCAAGCAAACTCAATGAGTAAGGATCGAGCAAAATGATCGGTCTTTGCCAGGTGCATCGATGTCAAATGGACCGCTTCCACAAGAACCAAGGGGGTGGTTTAGCCTAGTAATCTAACAATAGCCATGAGAAAGGAAGCAAAATTTCTTACCTCCAACATAACTGAGTGCATTTGGTCCCATGTTTGTTTTTAAGACCTAACAAATGCAACCCTAACCCTACATGTCACTTTGGACTGGGCACCCCAGCCAATGGTTGCTCCCCGTTTACAGACTTTACGGTCAACTTTTATTACCTAGCACTTAATTTGAATCATGTGTGTACAAGATACAATTATTTTTTATTTTTTATTTTTAAAATGGTGTCACAACAAAAATAAATGTAAATGCTCAAGGGGTGCACCTTTTATATCACACATGAGTATATGTGAGTGTACAAAAGGGGTATGAATTGAACTTTTCCATATTATGTATACATATGATGCACACATTATAACTTGTAGTTATGTGCATGTATGAAGGACCTCTAAAAAGTATATAATAATTGTATTTGTATAGCAGTATTATTAGACTTTGTAGGTTAAGTATTTAATATTGAATGAAACTAGGATGAATAGTTATCTCATGTCCTTATCTCATTCATGCATGTATGGAAGAGGCGGTATTAGGGTTTTGGAAGAAGTCGTTGAGCTGAGAACGAGGCCACTTCTTGCTTAGAGTTGCGAGAGGAATGGGTTGCACTTCTTTGTGGGGACTAATCAAAGGGGATGCGGGTGGTTCATGTAGGAAGTGATTGCGGGCATCAGTTGACTTAGAAGCTAGGTCTTGTCGCAAAGGCCATAACAAAATTTTGTTGAAATTGCAAAGATTCTCAAAACTCCTCATTTCCTCATTTGTTTTGTGTGTTTCAAATTGCCCCTTTCTCCTTTTGGGTGATTGTCATGTTAGTGGTTTTGTGTATTTAATTGTGGAAGCAACACAAGGTGTTTATAGATAAATTCTTCCAATAATTGAATCATTGGTTTTTAATTAGAGAGCGTAATGCATGTATTGTCTTTGAATTAAGTTGTGAATTAATTTTGTCTCTGAATTAAGTTGTGAATACATGCGATTCTTGGGTTTTAATGAAAGGTGAACCCCCTGAGTGTAAATTGGACTAAGAAGAAATGCTAAACTATCTATTGGACTCATTGTGTTGGTGGAATCACCAATATGAATGCATATATTGGTTTAAAAACATGATGATACTAATTAAATTGGAGAAAAAACCAAATAGTAGTACATAGAATATTAAACTGATAATTTATGCTATTATTTACATAATATCATGTTCTATATAGTTAGTAGACATCTAAGAAAATATGTAATATGCTTTTATTATACCATTAAAGACTAAAAGTAAACATGAAGAGGTCTCCCGCATGCAACTGTAGAGCAATGTTATGTTGATGCCTTATATCTATCTTATTTCACTTCTCATTTTCCACTCCTTGCACTAAGAAACCAAAAACCGGTTGCACATGTTTAACTAACATAATCATCAACAATAGTTAGTAAAAATGATAAGGGCTAACTCCTAACCACTAATAACATGGAAATAAAATAATGGTCGGGCCTTAAATATATAAAATAAAAAGTAATGTATGTAGCTAGGTACTGGCGTGACTGTGAGCCCGTTGGTCTATTGCTAATCACGGTCATCCGGGATGCCCCGTTAGTCAGGCCTTATAATCGATTGCACACTTTACCAGACATTTCAAGATCACATATCAAGTGCTTCCACGGGATACCACATTGCGTCATCGGGAAGAGGCTAGGTCCTTTGTAAAATGTCAACAAACAATAGAACTTGCACAAATTAGATGGGTGAAATTTGATTATGGCAGGGTGTGTGGCTACCTGAACAAGGGTGAGTTTCCATGTAGGCCGCTCACCCACCAGATTCTAGAAAATAATGGGTCGGAGGTGTTCGCATGTACTTTAAGTGCAAGTTGCCATTCAACCACATTTTGACGGTCCTCTAGAATGTGGAGGGCCATGGACACGGGCCGCTAGATTTTCATGCGCCCACTAAAGAAACTTTAACCTACAAGTGCCGGTCACCGAAGGTTTTGAAGACTAGTTTAGAAGGTGAAGGAGGTTTTAACCATGAGGAGTTGGTTAATAAGTAGGCCTGGATTTGAGAAGATGGGAGTAGCTAGTTAGCATATATGAACCCTACCCCACCATATTACCTCACATTTGGACGGGTTTGTCCTTATTCACACTAGAATCTGGTGGGCGAGCCGCCTACATGGAAACTCACCCTAACTGAGCTCCCCAAAAAGAGTAACCTAATTCAAAGAAATTGCACCCCTTGACATGCAAAAGGCTGAAAAAGAAGTGTACATAACAAACCTCAACACTAATTGATTCACAACAACTTAAACGCTTATCATTTTCATTTTAAAGTTAAACACAAAAATCTTTATTGAAACCTGTGGTGAACCTGATGTGGCTTGTGAATGAATCACGATCCCACATGCAAAGTATTGAACGGTTGCCTACATTGCCTAATAATACGTATTAAACTTCGTTACTAATCGATTCTATTTTTGAAGTGAGACACAAAGCCCTTCATTGAAACTCATGCTCAACTTGAGAGCAATAATTTGGATGCAAAGAGGTTATCGATACGATGGCTCAATTTCCAAGTTTCTTTGGTCTTGGACCCTAGTTTAAAATCACCTTTACCGTACATAGAAAACTTGTTAGAAAACTCCGTCAATATCATTCATTTTTGAAGTGAACACAAAGATCCTCAATGAAAGCCGTGAAAAAAATGATGTGGCGCATGAATAGATTACGGCCCGACATGCAAAGTGTCGACCCAATAACATTGCTTGATTTCAAACTTCTCTTTGGTCTTGGACCCTAGTGTGATTAATCTCACCCTAAGTGCACATGGAAAACGTTCATCGACAAGTGCTAACTTGATTTGTGACAACTTTGACAAAATCGTACCGTGTTCAATTCACTTTGGAGTGAACTACAAAGCTCTTCATTGAAACTTGTGAAGAAGATGACATGGCATGCAAATAAATTACGACTCGACATGCAAAGTGTTGAACCGATAAAACTATTGGGTTTCATCGTCTCTTGGTCTTGGAACCTAGTGTAAACTCAACCTAATTGTAATAAAATCAAACTTTTCTTAAATTAATAAAATTATGAAGTTTGATGTTGTTGTTGTACCAAATGAACAATCTTTTTTTCCCTTAATTTGTTCATGTACCATCAAGCATCATGGAAATGATATATATATATATATATATATATGGAAGATGGTCATACTAGGAAAATAAACAAGGGGGGGGGGATTTAGCACTACATGGTTCCACAAGGGCTTCTTTATTGCCTATTTTCAGTTTGTTCAAGATAACACATGTAAAGTACGTGATGGCCGTTTGGTGTATTTCTTCCATAATTTTTAGAAATTCTTTTGTGATGGTATGTGAAGGTGTTTCATCTCATTAATCGAGCGCTTGTGCATTGCCCCTCTTACTCCTACCGTAATGATGATGAGGGGGTTCACTTTCCATCCTAAGTTCTTGAGGATAGTTATAAGTGGGTCATATTGTGTGTGTGTTTCCCCCCTTATAAACATGTGATAGAGAATCTATCAGGGCAAAAGGTGAATGCTATGAATTGTAGTTGTTGGATGGTGTTGGGGTTGGGTTGGGGGTTAGTGGAGGTTGGCTATCGTTGGAGCGTTGATTGTGCAAAGGATGACCGACCTTAGACTAACCATGCATGTGCAATGAAGTAGCCATGTGGAAACTATGTTGTCTTGTGGTCTAATGTTATGTTGTCTTGCATTAATTAATGTGTATTGTGTGTTTGGATGATTAGACGGTGTTGGCTATTTGGTGAGTTGCTTGATTATGCCCGGCTATTCGTAAACCTTTGATGTATTGATTGGAGCATTTTAATAGTAAGTGTGGCTAGGTGTCGACCTCGTTAGTTGAGTAGAGCGTGCAATTTGCATAATAATAAGGTCCAATCCTAAGTCCAAAGTAAGGTTCAGTAAGGGGCATTTTGAACCCGAGGATTCAACTGGAACCCTAATGTAATCCCACCTTAAAGTGTACATGGACAACTTCAACACCAATCGATCAATCCATAACAACTTCGATATCATCATAGTTGATTCATCTTGAAACAAATCACAAAGCTCTTCATTGAAATGTGTGAAACAACTAACGTGGCATGTGAATAAAGTACGACTCGACATGCAAAGCATTTGATTGAACGGTGCTACCAATCTACCAATCGAGCCTATAAAACATCAAGCGCACATATCAATAAAAGTCCAATCTTGAGTCTAGAAATGAGGTCCATTAAGTTAAAGGGTATGTTGGACCCAAGATTTTGGGACCTAGACCCTAACCCTAACCCTCATGTAAACCCGCCTCGTAAACAAGTGTCATATAGAAAACTTCGACCCTCATTGATCAATGCACAACCGTAACCTTTGATTGCATCATAAATGGCTCATTTTGAAAGAGAACTCGCTACAATTGACATGCAAAGTGTCGGATTGCATGTTACCTACTTACCACATGTAGGCTAATAACAATAAGTAGTGTCCTTGCATAACATTAATAATAAAAATAAAAATAATGAAGCATATAAAGAGCCTTGAGGCCTGAGCGGTGGACATCTGGTGGAGGCTTCCACTTGGAAATCCACGTGGCACCTCCACCCAGAAGACTCTAGTACGTAATCCACATGAATGCTCTGCCGCTGACTCCCCACACAGTCCCGTCCCTCTCCCAATTTCCAAAATGGGCTCTCGAACCTTCTCGATGTGACCACAACTCGCCAGGCTCTTCTTCTCCATTCGCACTTCGATCACTTCCCTGTGCTATATGACTCCTCTCAAGGCCCTCGTAGGGGCAACGATAGCATCGAAATTGCTTCAGTTGTGTGCATCCTGATTAGTGGTGTTCATTTTTAAAATTTTTTCCCCTTCCTCTCAGTTTTGTAGCTAGGTTTTTGTAGGCGGGAACGGTGAAAGATTTCCGTGCTCGATTTGCGTTCTTGGAGCGGTGGCAATTGCTGAAAGAGTTCGTGAGGATAGCGTTCTTCTGTGGATCGATCGTCATTACTCTCGATTCCCATCTTAGCGATTGTGGCAGTTCAGAAAAAATTTGAAATATTGTTCGCCGTTGGAGTGTTAAGAGCTACTACATCGTGCGAAGGATTTGTTGTGCGTAGGAAGGAGGAGGAGGTTGTCGGTTCGGTGTTACAGAGCTCTTAGTTCTCGTGTCTGGGTTTTTATAGGCGAAACGGTGAGTTCCGTGCTCACTTTGGCGTTCTTTGAAGCGGTAGTAGTTGCTGAAAGAATTCGTGAGGGGAGCATTCTTCCGTGGAGAGTGCAATTGATCGACTTCACAGGCGTCTTTTGTTCGATTTGTCAGCGGTGGTGGCAACTTTGTTATAGAAAGTTTCTTAAAATCTGTTCCGCGTTGGAGTGTTGAGAGCTGCTACATCGTGTGAAGTCCGGAGGAGTTTACTGGAGGTTGTCGGATCGGTGCTACAGGGATTTTGTTTCTTCGTTCTCGGTTCGGGAGCTTGTAGAGTGAGTGCGAGGTCATGGATACCTCGAAGTTTACGCACAAGACGAACGAAGCGCTCGCGGTCGGCCAAGATCTAGCAACCGAAGCCGGCCATGCGCAGTACACTCCAGTCCACCTCGCCCTTGCTCTGCTTAATGACAACGAAGGATTGTTGAGGCAAGCGATTACCTCAGCGTCCGGGAGCGAGGGGACGATCAGTTCTGTCGAGCGCCTGTTGAATTTGTGTTTGAAGAAACTTCCGGCGCAGAGCCCGGCTCCTGATACTTCCCCGGCTAACAATGCACTCATCAAGTGTATTAAGAAGGCACAGAGTCTGCAAAAATCGCGAGGAGACTCGCACTTAGCGGTCGATCAGCTCATTCTTGCTTTGCTTGATGATCCTCAAATTGGAGATTGCTTCAAGGAGGCTGGCGTCAGTTCTGCCAGGTGAAATTCATCTTCTGCTGTTTTGATGAGATGATGTTATTTTTTCTGTTTTATTCGTCAATTTGAGCTCCTAAGCTTCATCTACAGTGAATATGTTTGGCTTGGAGACTGGTTTTCGTTTTACATTTTCTACTGTGCCTTTGTGACCATCGATGTGTTGTATGATGGTTTGTACACGTTGTTCGCCTTCTTGAATAGTGTGCCAAACTTCTCTGAATACAAGTTTCTTGCATCAATACTCTGGGAGATATGATAATTTTGCTGCAGTTTTATCTTCGCACTAATCTCTTTTATTTACCCTTTTGACTATCTTCGAGAAGTGTGGGAATCGTTATTGAATAGTTATTTGAGACATTTTATCACGATTTGCAACATGCTTAATCAAAATATAGGTGGGGAAGGTGATGAATGACCGGGATGAGCGATTCATGCCAGCTGAGATGGACTTTCAGGGTAGCGATTAGGTTACGAGTTGGAAATAAACGAGTTGATGAACGACCTGTCCTAACCTGGATGCCTTTTCACTTCTTACAGAGTGAAGAAAGAGCTCGAAACAGTCAGGGGATTCTCCAAAAAGGTGGAGAATGCAACTGGTGACACCAACTTCCAAGCCCTGAAGAAATACGGCAGAGATCTAGTTGAGCAAGCCTCGAAGCTGGATCCCGTCATTGGAAGGGACGATGAAATTCGGAGAGTTGTGAGAATCCTTTCTCGAAGGACAAAGAATAACCCAGTGTTGATTGGAGAACCTGGTGTTGGCAAAACTGCTGTTGTAGAGGGCCTTGCGCAGCGGATTGTAAGAGGTGATGTACCAAGGTAAGTGTATGACTTAAGTTACTGCCTTTTGTTTGGCATTGTATATCTTCTTTCATGCTGCAGTCTCTAACCCTAACCTCCTGCATTCAGGGCCACTTTGACTAATATTGAGACAAGTCTGGCCATTTTGACCATCCATTTTTAATTATTGTTTCGTTTGTGCAGTAATTTGATGGAAGTCCGGCTGGTTGCCCTAGATATGGGAGCTTTGGTTGCGGGTGCCAAGTACAGAGGTGAATTCGAAGAGCGGCTCAAATCTGTCCTCAAGGAGGTAGAGGACGCTGATGGCAAAGTCATTTTGTTCATCGACGAGATACACCTCGTTCTTGGTGCAGGTACGCTCTACTTCATTTACTTACCTTCAGCAATCTAAATGCATGGCTAATTTAATTCGACACACTTCACTTTGCTCTCTCCTTGGAGTTTGAGATCTTTGTTGAATAGGCGACTTGGGGTACTTTATACTCTGGCTTCTTCCTCATCGACTCACACTAGCACGACCATTTGGGTACAGGGCGCACAGAGGGGTCAATGGATGCTGCGAATCTCTTGAAGCCAATGCTTGCACGAGGTCAGCTGCGCTGCATTGGTGCTACAACACTTGAGGAATACAGGAAATATGTCGAGAAGGACGCAGCCTTTGAGCGCCGATTCCAACAGGTCAGTCCCACCCCCGGTATCGAGGACAATGTATAGGAGGGATATGATGATGATGTTTTCTTTACTCTACCTTTACTTGAATTGTGGAGCCTGAATTGTTCAGGTAAATTTCCTTGAGGGTCTCTTAAGCAACTGAAGAAAAGGTTAATTTTAACAGGGTCTCAAAAAAACAACCTTGTGCTAATTCTTGTTGTGGGAAATTATCAACTCACAGATCCATATGTGGTGCAGGTCCTTGTCGCAGAGCCGAGCGTGCCGGATACTATCAGTATTTTGAGAGGATTGAAAGAGAAGTATGAGGGACATCATGGTGTTCGTCTGTTAGATAGGGCTCTGGTAGTGGCTGCTCAGCTATCAAGTCGCTACATAACAGGCAGATTTCTACCTGACAAAGCGATCGACTTGATAGATGAAGCATGCGCCAATGTACGTGTACAACTGGATAGCCAGCCTGAAGAAATTGATGTGATGGAAAGGAGGAGGGTTCAGCTGGAGGTGGAGCTCCATGCTCTTGAGAAGGAGAAAGACAAGGCCAGCAAGGCTCGCTTACTTGAGGTAACTTTTGAACTTATATTTTGAGATGCATAGCTATTTTACGTATTTAATCCTCTGTCTATGCCATATTGGGATCACATCAGGTATTTGATGCACAATTTTCACCTGTGATTTCTTGGATATGTGATAGGTGCGGCAAGAACTTGATAACATACACGATCAGCTGAGGCCCTTGAAGATGAAGTACCAAAGAGAAAAAGAGAGGTTGGATGAGCTTCGGAGGCTGAAACAGAAACGGGAGGAGCTGCAAGCCAACTTGGTGGATGCAGAACGGCGATATGACTTGGCAAGAGCTGCTGACTTGAAGTATGGTGCACTTCAAGAGCTGGAAAAGACTATCATCAAGTTTGAATCTGAACTTGGAGAGAACAACATGCTCACTGAGATTGTGGGGCCTGATCAGGTTGCTGAGGTAAGTGGTCATTGCCCGAGTTTTGTTCTCAAGGAATGACAGTAGAGTTCCATCTTTTGTGAGCTAAGATTTGTAATGTGGGAATTGAAACCGTTTTTGTCCTGGTACTTTTCAGTTATGGAGCTTCTACTCTTTGTATACTTGTTCCAAGCCGTGAGTGAGCATTATATTGAAGGTAGCGTGCCATTCTATGTTGTGCAGGTGGTCAGTCGCTGGACCGGTATTCCAGTGACGAGACTAGGCCAGAATGAGAAAAGCCGGCTTTTGGGCTTAGCAGAGCGTCTGCACCAGCGTGTTGTTGGTCAAGATGAAGCTGTCCAAGCTGTAGCGGAGGCAGTTCTAAGATCACGGGCTGGTTTAGGGCGACAACAACAGCCCACTGGATCATTCCTTTTCCTTGGCCCAACAGGAGTTGGTAAGACAGAGTTGGCGAAAGCTCTGGCTGAGCAACTATTTGACAAAGAGAACCAACTTGTTCGCCTAGATATGTCCGAATACATGGAACAGCACTCTGTTGCACGACTTATTGGTGCTCCACCAGGGTACGTCTGCAATCTCCGTATGTATATGCTCGTGCTACTCTGTAGCATGACTTGTTTAAACCACTTTGTCCATGTGAATTTTGAAGATTCATGCCATTTTGATCGTTCAAGGAAATCAAGAAATGTTGCCTTTCTCCTGATTAAAAGGATATTCGCTTTTTGTTTTGCTTTTCCTAGTTGCTGAATCTGCAACTGTATATCATTTTGCAGGTATGTGGGACACGATGAAGGTGGTCAGCTTACAGAAGCAGTGCGTAGGCGTCCGTACAGTGTTGTTCTCTTTGATGAAGTAGAGAAAGCCCACCCCTCAGTTTTCAACACGCTCTTGCAGTTGTTGGATGACGGTCGCCTGACTGATGGTGCTGGTCGGACTGTGGATTTCACCAACACAGTTGTCATCATGACATCCAATCTGGGTGCAGAGCACTTACTTTCTGGTTTGACTGGAGTGATAAGCATGGAGTCTGCTAAGAAAAAGGTGATGGAGGAGGTGCGGGTACATTTTCGGCCAGAACTCCTGAACCGGTTGGATGAGATTGTGGTCTTTGAGCCACTTGCGCATGCACAACTTCTGAAGGTGGCCCGCATGCAGATGAAAGATGTAGCTCTGCGGCTTGCAGAACGAGGCGTTGCTTTGGCTGTCACAGATGCTGCCCTCGACCTTGTTCTTGCAGAGTCCTACGATCCGGTAAGCTACCTTCCAAAACCTCTGTCTGTTACATATCTGTGTCTGCTAAGCTATCTTCCAACAGCAAACATGTTTCTAGCTGCTTCGAGGCGTAGACCAACAAAAAATAATGTGGCATAAAACTGGTCCTTCCAAGGCACTGAAGATTTGTTCAATCCTTTAGAAACTTTACATCAGCATGTAGCATCGCAATTGTGTGACCAGATGGCTTATTAAGCTTGAGTTGTATGTAGTCTTCATCTGTATCTTACAAAAATTTATTGTCATCTGGATCAGGTGTATGGTGCTCGCCCATTGAGAAGGTGGCTGGAGCGCAAGGTGGTCACTCATTTGTCGAGGATGGTGATCAATGATGAGGTTGATGACAATTCAACAGTGTACATAGATGCCAAGCCAGGAGCCCACACCCTTACATACAAAGTAGAGCGCAACGGTGGCTTTGTAAACAGCGACACTGGTGTCAAATCGGACATTCTCATCGAGGTCCCGAAGGCGCAGCTGAATGAGGCGAAGAAGATGAGAATTGAGGAAGTAGTTGACGATGCTGACATGGATGAGGACTTGTAAATAACCATCCCTCTTCATCCTGAGAGGACATTTGACCATCGCCAAATGAGCATATGCCGTTGCAAGGGCTTGAAAAAGCAGACGCCCTTGCATTATGCGGTCGTGTCTTCAATCTAGCCTGCAGCTGTTGTGGTAAATAATTAACAATTTTGTGTGGGAGGCCAAGGTAGATCTAGTAGGGGCTCATGAGGTGTAAGGTATGCATGCAGACAAGCTTTGTCTGGCATGGTTCACTACCGGCATAGTGAAATACATGTTTGCCTACAAGGCAACAATTTTTATGCAATTTGGGTTGCTGATGTAATTGCTCTTCTTCACATTCTAAACCCATTGGTTACATTATACTAATCATTCTGTGTGATGCTCTTTAAGGTATACTGGTGCTATTTCGTTTGTTATTCTTGTTCTCAATCTTCTATTGATCAGATTCACATCTTCCAATTTGTGTTCCATTAGCCAACCTATACTGAAACATCAACAAAAACCAGATTTCAAATTCAGAGTTTTCCTGATTTAGTTATGGTTAGCGGAAATACATGCTTGCAGATTCCTGAACTCCCGATTGTGTTCACTATTCCAGTGTGGAGTGGTTAATGAAATTTGAAGCTGTAGTCCAATCTCTGTTGAAACATCATGTGTTTCTTATGGTGTTTGTTCTTTGATTCTCACCTAACCACACACCAATCAAATATAGGGGTGGACCGATTAAGAGAACGAATCAAATAACACTACATATTTAGTGTTTGATTATATTTAGTGATAAATATAATCAAATACAAAAATGATATTTGTGTTTGATTATATTTAGTGTTGTTACCACCCTATCTTGCTCAACACTAATTTTCAATTCTTTGATAATTAGTGTTAGACATAAATGCGCCGCCACCTTCCCTACCACCACCTCCCTTCTCCTTTTATCATTGTTAATTTTTTTGCATATCCTTACTAACACTAAATCCGTGCATGTAACTTCCACATATTACCAGAGTTGATATTTAGTGTTTGAGTTTACATTTAATGTTACTTACTTTCATAGGGTTAGTGATATTTAGTGTATGCGTTCGTATTTAGTGTTCCAAACACTAAATATGATATTTAGTGTAGCATACCTTGTTGGCTTGGACTTCTTGGTTAGAGGGGAGTTGTTGTATACTCGAGATGTGGTGTTGATATTCATTGTGTATTCAACTTACCGCAAAAGGCTTGGGCTTCAATTAATTGGGATGAGCCATGGTCACAATTGCTTCCCTTGGGCAGCTATGGCCAGTCCACCCAATGGCACTTGTCCAATGTAATGTCTACTAAGGTAGAAATACCATAACCCGTTAACCACCCTCTAGCCATGCACTAGACCGCTGTCATAATGGTGACCTGCCATTTCTAAAACCGATCATGGCTTGGCGGTAACTTCAATGTGTGTACATTTAGTGTAGCCAATGGGAGTCGAGTGTTAATGTACTCGTGAGGTAACTGATTTAGGCGATGTTCTGTATGGAAATGTGGATTACCGTGTTCGGTGTAGGGAGAATCTAGTGAACGAGTAGGGGTTTGGACAACTTTCCACTTTGAAAAATTGTAGCATTTTTTTGTATAGGGCAGAATAATATGAAACAACTTGCATTCTTCATGAATCCTTCTTGTCTATCTTGGAAAATTATCTCATGATTGTCAGACTAGATCTTCAATGCGAATCACCTTATTTTCACAGGTTATGATATTTCTACCTTATGATGAGATTATGCACATTGCTTGAGAAGTTTTGTGAACATAATAGAGGCATTTGTAAAGTAAAGGAGACGAAACCATGGGTTTAGTCCCAAAACCATGAGTTTATGAGAGTTAACACAAAGTCACAGTTTTTTTAATGTTGAAATGACCCTACACAAAGAGTGGTGATGGGCAATTAAAAACTGGCTTTCTAGCTTGTCCTACTAGGATGGGTGGGTCAAGTTAGCTTTGCATAGGGCCGATCTGGGATGTATGATAGCGGATCCTACATGCACACCCTATTTTAGGGGTAAAAAATTGTCTCAAAGTTTGAGAGGTGGAAAGAGGAGCTAATTAGCTTTTGAGAGAATTTTTTCAAGGTAGGATTAAACCCATGGTCTCGTCCCTCTTTTAAGGACTTTATGGATCACTCTAATTTGTTGAACTTTATGATGTTTCTTGAAGTGAGATGTATGTGTTTGAATGTGTGGCTCACCCTAAGAAACTTGGGGTGGAGGACACAACCTCTTCCCAAAAGAGAAGGATGAGCAACTATGGCCATGTCAACCCGTAACCATTATATCAAACATAAGTTTTTCATGAGGCAAGGATGATTATGCATATCATTTAAGAAGTGTGTAAACAACATTCAACAATTCATGAGTAATTCTGCGTGTGTGTGGATCTTGGGGTGAAGTGCATACAATTTTATTTTATTTTGTTAGAGAGAGGATGATGGCCACAATTGCCGTGGCCTTTTAACACCTTAGCTAACATAAATTTCCTTTGAAGAGATGTATGCATCACATTCAAGAAGTTTTGTAAACAATGTGTTGGACCATATGACATTTTCTAAGTGAAATAGATGTGTGGGGGTGGAATGCACAATCTCTTCCCACAGAGAAGGGATGCGAAGCCATGGCCATAATCTCTTCGTGCACATGACAACTGTGGTTGGGCCCACTTATGGTTATTTTGTAGCGAAATTTCTATCAATCGGACATGATTAAGCACATCAGTTTAGAAGTTTGTATACAATATGTTGGACCAAAATATATTTCCTAACTAATGTGGATGCACATGAATATGTGGTTCACCCTAAGAAACTTGGGTGGAGGCCACAATCTCCTCCCAAAGACAAGGAATGAGCAACATGGCCATAATCGCGTTCCAAGAAACGTTTGGGAGGAAGCACAATCTCCTCACAAAGACAAGAATTGAGCAGCCCTAACCATGATTGCTTTCCCATGTCCACCCAATGGCAGTTATCTAACATAATATCCACTAGGGAAAAGAAAACTAATACGCACATCATTTAGCAAGTTTGTAAACAATGTATTGGACCATAGATTATGACATGATGTCCAAGTGAAGTGGATGTGCCATTCATCCAGAGAAACTTGGGGTGAAGGCGATAATCTCTCCCTGACGACAAGTAATAAGCACATGACCACAATCAATCGTCCTTGTGCAACTATGGTCATGTCCACCCAATGCTCATTATCTAATATACTTTCCACTAGAAAAAGACAATTTTGCACATCATTTACTAAGAAGTTTGCAAACAAATGTATTGGATCATAACTTAATGACATGTCCAAGTGAAGTGAATGTGTGTGTAGATGTGTGGTTCACCCTAATAAAACTTGGGGTTGAGGCCACAATCCCTTCTCAAAGACAAGAATGGTGCCCCCATGGCCATGAACTAGATAACCAACGAGAGGAGAGTGGACAACTGCGCTATTCCTGCAACACGTCATCCACCTACTCAAACTAGTTATTAGTCATAACTGATCAACTCATGAACACAAATTGAGAAATGTGAATGATATCATGCCTTTGTGGATGAATGGTTGCGACGAGGTCTAATATCCTTTCTTCTTTTGGACGAGTGATACTTTATGGCCAAAAGTGTTGTTTTCTTTTGTTTTTTTTTTCTCAACTAACTTATGTTTCGGTCCACCCAATGACCATTTTCTTACAAAAACCAATTCACAAAATGTATGGGAGGCTTATGAAATGTGAGTCCAAGTGAAGTGGAAAGATGTGTGTGAATGTGGCATTCACCCCTACTAAGAGACTTGGGGTGGAATCCGCATCTCTTCCCAAAGACAAGGGACGACCACATGGCCATGGCCATGGCCACAATTGCTTCCTCTTCACCGCAACGATGGCTATGGCGATGTCCGCCGTATGTCGCCTCCCTTCGAACCACCCTCGCGCATCATCGGCGCCAACTCTCCTCGATCCCTACCGACTCCCAATCCTTTGACCATTTTAGCAAAAATCTCACAACCACACACTCATCAAGACGGTCTGGGGGGTTAGGATTGCGAAGGAAAGCAGGCATGGCGGTCGCAGGAATGTTAGGGGAAGCTCTGAAAGGGGCGGCGATGGAGGTTCGACGGGTGAGGGGAGGCCCCGTGCGCAAGGTCGTGATGGCCGTCACGTTGTTGCTCATTATCGCTCGGGAAGTGCTCGGAACAGTCAGGTTGGCTCCCTATGGCCTTTACGCGCTTTGCGTGTACTCTTCGCTGTTGCCTTTTCGGAGGGCTAGCTTTTCGAAGTTAGAGGGATTGGAAGAGAAGGAGAAGGAGGACGAGGAGGAGGAAGGGGGCAGTAACCGGCGATGGTTGAGACCGATGTCGGAGAGCGTCGTGGTGTCCCGGAATGTGTGCTATGGTGATGCGGAACGCAACTTGTGAGTTCTGGTACTACCCTCCTCACCCCTGCTTGGTGTGGAGCTTGCATTTTGAAAATTGCAACGTAATTTCCCTTTTGTGTGCATAAGTTCTGTGTTATGTTGACTGCATAATTATGGACAATTGTTTTTGGAAGTTTAGGAATCTCACTTGAAATCAGTGGTTACAGAAAATTTTATGACGCTTTGGGATGATCAGAATGTCATGTTGTGGTTTGTCGTCGGACTTAGTTGTCTGCGTTTCTGGACATTTTCTTGCGTTGTTTTGATGTCGTTCATGTTGTGTGATAGCAACTTGTGATCTCTAGTACTTCCCTCCTCACCCCTGCTTGGTGTGGAGCTTGCATTTTGGAATTTGCAACACATTTCCCTCTTGAGAGCAAAACTACTGTGTAAGTATATTTAGTAATTATGGACAATAGCATTTTGGAAGTGCTTTCTCATTGAGTTGGCAGAAAACAAACCTCATTTGAAATCAGTGGTTATAGCATACGCCACGACGCTTTGAGATGATTAGATGTCATCTTGTGAATTAAAGTCAGACTGACTTCTCTTAGTTTCTAAACCTCTTTTGCTTACCTTGTCTTGATGTCGGTCATGTTGTGCAACACATTTCTTTGTTGACTGCATAAGTTCTGTGTAAGTATATCTCACGATATGGACAACAGCATTTGGAAGTGCCTTCTTATTGAGTTGTAGGTGAACAAACCTCATTTGAAATTAGTGGTTACAGCATATATTAGAGATGATTAGAATGTCATTTCGTTTTGTGATTTATATTGAGACTGACATGTCAGGGTTCCTAAACCTCTTCTGACCTTAAAGCTTCTTCTTACCTTGTCTTAATGTCGTCCATGTATTGTGATAGCTTCGATGGTCTCAAGATGATTTTGTCATCTGAGAAGTTCTTGGATATTGCTCATGCGCATGTGTTCTGTACAGGCTGGATATCTATGTGCCCAAGAGCTGTACTAGGGTAGGGGAAGATCCTAAGCCTGTCATAGTCTTTGTGCACGGTGGAGTCTGGGCTTCTGGAGATAAATGGCAATTTTCCCCTTTAGGAGTGTTTCTAGCCGAGCAGGGGGTAATTGCAGTGCTTGTCCAATATACCCTATTTCCCCAGGTCAGGCTTTCTCTCTTTTTAGCTCACTTGCACACCGATACTGAGAAGTGAGTAGAAGACGCAGGAGATTTGAGGCTGCCGATGTCGGAGTGAGTTGATTGTTGATTTCAACGGGGGCAATGGACAGATCCTCGAGTTTAGGAATTGCCATCACATTGTCCCGACAAAGTTCTTGTTACTTCAGCACTTACCAAATTTCTGATATCTCAAAATGATCACCTTTTTCCCATCTCTGCTGTCACCTGACTGCAACAGCAGCAACAGTGATCATACTTTGAAGGTAACTGGGAGTATTGGGTGCAGGTCCTGGCCATTGACCAGGTGAGCGAGGTCTCACAAGCATTATCTTGGACAATGGACAATATTGAGCAGTATTGTGGAAACCCAAATTCTGTTTACCTTATGGGTCATTCTTCAGGTACTGTTAAATCTCTTGTTATGCTTGTCTGTGTTTCTTTTCTTGTCTTCCATAGTGAAAAAGCAGTGAGTCATGTTGAATCACAAGCATGTCAGAATGTAGCATACTTTCCTTGTGGGAATACTTAGTGGAGTTGATGGGAACCAAATGATTTTCTGGATTTCTTGCATGAAGCATATTCAGTAACTCTCTTATCCAGGTTACTTAGTCACACCTACACAGCCAGTTTGCAGTTGCCTGCATGCTGCAAGACATTATGGACTATGATGAAAGGTTCATTCTTTGTTCAGAATCCTACTTCATTTCACATATAAAGGCAAGACTGAAGATTGTTTATGGCTGCATCTTTGGATGTAATACAGGGGCTCACTTAGCTTCTATGGTGATGTGGGAGCGAGCAAGGCGACGCCTGGAGAAACTACAACAACCAATTCCTGAGGAACTCGACATTCGTATCCCCCACGGCTTTCTGGGGCTGGCGGGTGTGTACAACATTGGTGAACACTTTGAGTATGAAGTGGGGCGAGGTGTTGGAGCAATTTCTTGCATGAGGCCAGCGAATGGTGGGGAGGAAAACTTTGATGACATGTCTCCATCTTTACTTTTCGAGTCACTTCTGGTGCATGGAGGTATTAGCTTTGTGAAGGAATTTGCGGAGCTTAGTTCTGAAGTTGAGGTGAAAGGTGTGGATTTGGTACCTCCTTGTCTATTTTTGGCCAGCCATCAGGACACTGTGGTTCCTCCAACTTCAAGCTATGCCTTTCACAGCATGCTCCAAACTCTGTGTTGTGAGTCACGTGTTATCTTACACGATAGCTTGAATCACGAAGACTTTGTCTTGTGGCATAAAGGCTGGGGTACACTGAAACCTCACATAGGACCCTATGTAGAAGATATACTTAACTTTGTCACAAATGGTATGTCAGGAGTGAAGCGAGCTGCCCCAGAGCCTGCTTCAGCAACACTTTCTAGATAAAAAGTCCACAATGCTATTAATAACCTCTTTAATTTACTTACTTAGGTAGGACCATCGATTTACTGATGACTAGGATTTTATAGCTCTGAGTGAGAGGAACCTTACTTTGAGGCTCAAAAGCAATATTCTAAGCAGAATTGCTGCAGGATATGTAGGAAAGCACATGTTTATTAAAACTTGCGCTATAAGTCTTACTGATGTGGAGGGCTTATGGGGTTTAAGCCTCATATAGTCCTCATTCTTGGAGATGCTATTGTTGACGTTATGGAACTGGTGCATACCTCTGTCTTGTATCTGTCATATTTGCACGTCACATGGCCAAAGGAACATTTTATGAGGTTGGACACCTCTCCACCAAAGATATTGGAGAACATATCTTGGGGATGACATGTAAAGTGCCGAGTTATCAGGTGTACCTTAAACTTCTGGATAAGAATATCCTGTAATACCTCACTACATTGTGGAGGACTTGGCCTTAACCATCTATTTCTGCGCTCCTCAGTCACGATTGTTTTAAATCACTTTCTAATGTGTTCAATGTCTTCATTTAGCCTTCGACCAATGAAGCTGTTTGGAATCTAAATCAAGCAGATTGATGAATTACAGAAAAATCATATCAGGATGTATCGATCAAACTGAAAGCAGAGTGCTAACAAGTGCCTGTTCTTTCTTTCAGGATCACAAAGAAACTGGAATTCGCTACATTTTAGTTTACTACTCTGCATTGCAGAGTTTGATGAGCTGAGTGCACAAGTAGAATGGATTCTTATATTGCAGTGCTTAGGTAAATATTACAAGCTGTCTTGAAAGTGATAATGATCAATGTCTATCTGTTGTATCTCATGTGAATGCGTATATACTCCATTCCTATGTGCACTCTGAGGAACCGGCATAACACAGTTGAGCAAAAACCTCCGAGCAATTGCCTGGTCTTTCAGGAATCTAAGGAGTGTTTGTCTGCAAGTGACTGCATAAAAAAATTTATTCACCAAAGTATGTGCGATACAAGAGGTCCACATCACAAGCATGTTGATCTGCTTGTGTAGACGGACTCAATGCAGTCCACGACCTGGGTGTAGAAGATGAATGGAACTCCTCTTACAACCAGTCATAGATTGCTATAACATAATAAGGGTTTAGGGTTTAGGTATATTCTACAAACTATGTTTTGATGATGAATGTATCTGTTGCATCATCACTAGCAAATGCCTAAACCCTAAATTTTCTTACCGCGCATGATCAGGCTTGGAGGAACGACATCACAGAGGTGAGTCATTGGCTGCAAAATGCCAAAAATTCTTGAGATTGGCAGCAATTCCTGGTGTTTTAGGAATACAAGAAACTTATCTGCTTTACTGTACCAGGTTTAGGATCTTCCCTTGCAGCACTTGGGAACATGGACATCAGCATGTTCATCTGAATCAACATTTGCATGAGGAAACATCACCTAAACCTTACACCCTATAGCAATCTCATGTTGGGAGGTAAAAAATATTATATCAATTCGAAGATGACGAATGTTGAGCATCTCCGATTACGAATCTGGGTGATAAAGAAGGGGGCGCCAACAAGAAATTGAACTCAGAGACACAAATCCATTTCTATGGTTTCCCAGACTAACTTCAATCTGATATCTTTGATCTGATATCTTCAAAAATGCCTAGATCAACAATGAACAAACTATACAACACGCATTTTTCTTTCAAGCAATGCACCTGATTGACGATAGAATGTTACAAATTTCTGGGTCGAGATGCAATGACAAGATAGTTAATTACAAGAGTCAGAAAGATCTTAAACCCTAAACCTTTCCCCACTTTGAGATTGAATCGATTCCTCCACCAGCGTTGGAAAGCCTTCCATGAGCATTTCCAGTTAGTTGATGCACTGGATTTAAGACCAGTTTATGCAAACCCTCAGAACTGTCATCAACTGAAAGTCAGGTGAAGAATCTATCATCCGGTCTTCGGCATCACATCCAATCCAATATAAATTAAGCAAGCAGTGCTTCTGTTTTTCCGGCATCATGACCTCAATTTAGGACTCTCCGTGACTAAATCAGAGCTGATAAAATGTCAGACAATTCACTCTACCCATTCTCGGGAGGCATGCTCAAATTCTGGTCAGATTTGTGAATGTGAACTCCGACTCGATTAGAAACCTCTCCCAGAAATTACTGTCCATAATTACAGGGTGAAATTACAGGAAGAAAAGTAACCTTGCTCCGAACACCAGACGATGTTCACCATGAATGGAGGAGGATGAAGTTTTTTAAGAAGACTCACAAGTTGCATTTCGCATTTCCACAAACGCACATTGCGGCAACAAACTCCGGTTGCCCTGCTATTGCACACTCCTCCTGCACCATTGCACAGATCTCATGTAACCTAACCCAAAAAGGCAACGAAGACGACCACTCCTAACAAGCAAACACCATAAAGCAAAAGACCTTAACTAAAACCCAGAAGATCGCCCACAATGATGATGAGCAACTTGAAGGTGGCTGAAGTTTGAACCTCCGCTTAGCTTATTAATATGTATCGCACCTACTATATCGCTTGCCCTACTACTATTTATAACAAATCGAAGAAGTAGGAGTCAGTTGGAGAGGGTTTGGAGAGAGTTCGGAGAAGGTTCGGGTCAGGAGCTTGCAGGCGTTGCAAAATGTTAGTCGAAATGGGTCATCAGTAGTAAGTAGTATTCCGTGGGAGGGTCGGAAAGAAACAAGTCGAAAACCGAGCCCCTGATCTCAAATTGGCTCTACCTCCGGGTGGGATCTACATTTCACCAACGGTCAATAACTGGAAAAGCAAGTAAAAGTGGACCAACCGTGCTTTACAAAATCCTCTTTCTTCCTTGTTTCCGTGACTTTCTCAAGAGCATATCGTGGAGGATCTAAAGTTAAGCTAAGCTTCTCCATTCAACTCCTCCTTTCTCCTCCCTCGAAAGTGACATTCAAAGTTAAGCTTCTCCATCCAAATCCTCTAAGTGCTTCCTCCAATTGACATTCAAAGTTAAGCTTGTCTATCCAAATCCTCCAAGTTCTTTCTCAAAGTGACATTCAAAGTTAAGCTTCTCCATCCAAATTCTCCAAATTCTTCCTGAAAGTGACATATCTAAAGTTAAGGTTCTTCAAGTCGTCCTCCGCCTTTGGAATGACATACTCGAAGTGACATCGAAGTGACATTTGTAAAGTTAAGCTTCTCCATCCAAGTCCTCAATGCTTCCTTCTCCCTCGAAGTGACATGGGAGGGTGGCAGGGACGAAGACGAAGACGAATCCGGTGAATCCGGTGAATCCGACATGAGCGACAGCGACGACGAGATTGTGCCCAGCGTTTGCAGCTGGGAGGTGGGTGAGCTTGGCAACTCCGACAACCGATTTGCCATCTCCAAACAGCCTTCCCGACACTCTCAACGGCATCAGCAACAACAACAGCAGCGGTGGTGGAAGAATCTGTGGCCATCGACATTCTTCACGTGGGGCGCCGCTGCTTCTTCATCTACTATTTCTTCACCTTCTTGCATATCAAAAACATCATCATCATCTCCATCTAAAGACATCTCCCTTTCCCGAATCTTGTCATCCTGCTCCGAGAGATTCCTCTCCTGCTCCGGAAGGTTCGACACCAAACAACACCATCATTTTCGCTCCCAGAGCTTCGACACATCTTCCATGTCCAAAGGCTCCATGCTTGTTCCGGAATCCAACAAGTCGTCATTTGATGCTCGTCATGTGCCCAGATTCTCCACCAAATGGTTTCAAAAAGATTTCGGCCATGGCAACACAAGCTTCACCCGCTGATGATGATGATGAATCCTCTTCTCGCATATCGAAGAAGAACTGCTGCCGCCTGCAACTGGATGGGACACGAATTCTCAATGGAGGGTTTATGAACCGAGGCAAGTGGGTCGAATGTAATGTTATATTATGCTAATCGTTCATTGTGCAGCTCTGTCATCATATGGCGGAGGGTTCTGGGTGTCAAAATCTTCCTTGCATTTGATAATATTAGAAAAAGTCTGTCTCCCGTGGCCTGATCTGGGGGGCATTTGCGGAACAAAAACCTCTCAATTCAGTAAAGCTCAGGAGTATCTTTCTTGTATACCTAAAAGACCAGACCAGCAGGCAATTTGCTGCTGCCATCGTCAGTGTTTTTGGATTTTGCAGCGTAATGGCATTTGCAACTTCATGATTGTCGGTTCCTCTGAGGCTGATGTGTAGGTGGGAATGAATGTAGGGTTTAAAGGTTGTAGGGTTTAAGGGTTTAAGGGTTTATCCACAGGTCAGGCTCTCTCTCTCTCTCTCTCTCTCTCTCTCTCTGTGTCTCTGCCTCTCTCTCTCTGTCTTAGTTGTAAACTTTACCAGGACTAGAGAAGATTCAAGAAGCAGGAGCTCAAATTTCAAGAGTGCTCACTATTGGTTATTGAGTTCCTGACAGAAGACGATAAACAAGACTTTCTCGACCTCAGAAATTGTCCCGGTAAACTTGTTTCTTCAGCACTTCCTAGTTTTGTGGATTCTTGAAAACCCACACCCTTTGTGAACACCCACCTGCACCTTTAACCCACAGCAGCAACATTCCTTAGTAGTCATACTCCGAAGCTAAACAAAGGAGTATATGGTGCGGTGTTGGCCATTTAACCAGGTTACCGAGGTTTAGGTTTAGCGAAATCATTCGGGTAAAATTCCTGTTTCTTTAGCACCTCCAAATATGTTGATTCTTCAAAACCTGCACTCTTTGTGAACCCCCCATCGCCTCGAACCCGCAAGCAACAACACACTATTAATGCTTTGGAGCTAAATAGCAGATTTGGGTCCAGGTGTTGGTTATTTTAGTAGCTAAATGCTTTCGGAGCCCGATTTGAGCCTTACAAACACACGGTATTTGCACTGTGAATAGGTCAATACTTTGTGATGTGATTTTTTTGGTAGGTAGTGAGAGCTTGTTGTCTTGGAAGGTTACACTTCTTCACGCCCTGCACATAAAATAACTTGGAATTTTCTAATGAAGGTTTCATATCAGCAATACAAAAAGAGAATACCGTACAAAAAGTATGAAAATGCTAAATGCATTTAGGGGTTACCAGGTCAGTGAGGTCTAACAAGCATGCATCGCGGACGATGATGGACAACCTTATTACTTAGTAGTAATGGACTTCACTCTCCTTTAAAAGCGTTTCTTGGCATTCTCTTTTTCAATCTGTTCGACACACATTGTGCATACCAGTACTCGTAGCAGTTGTAGTAGGGACGAGTCCAGTATTGATAATCAATTTCCTGCCAGATTACAATGAGGCAATTGACAAGATTGTCGACCTCAAAATTATTCCGGTTAACTTCTTGTGTCCTCAGCACTTCCCAATTTGTTGATTTTTCAAAATCTACACCCTTTATGAACCCGCCGGCACCTTGAACCCACATCAACAACACGCTTCATACTTGAGTATGAATAGCTCAAACCCTAAACCCTGAAACCCTGAAGCTCGATAGCAGTATTGGGTTGCAGGTGTTTGGCTATTTAACCTGGTTAGCGAGACCTCACAAGCATGTAAGTTATCATGGACGATAGACAACATTAACAGTACAGTGGTGATCCAAACTGTAAATTAAATGTTATGATCCACACTGTATGACCTCTAATGATATTCGTAGTCAACTATTATTTATTGAGTTCATTGAATCATATTTAGAGAAATTAAAGCACAAGCAAATAAGACTCTACCAGATTGTTTTCTCTGTTAACAATTGTGGAACGATCGACCCAAGGTTTGTAGGCTTGATTGTGGATTCTGGGACAGCTTCCCCACACATGAAGTAGTGTTTTGAGAACTCCAATCTTGTGTAGTGCTCCAAAATATGCTTTTACAGCTTGTAAGGTGTCTGGCCCTATTCTTGTGGGCACTTAGAATTCCAACCCCACATACAATCCTCACCGTTGGATCGAATTGGGGATTGTCTCAGCTGGCAGCAATTACAACACAAATTGTCACTTCAAATTTTACGAATCAGAGTTGAGACGTGAAAGTAGAATCATCTTCAAAGTGAAGATACTATTTCTCTTTTTAGATCATAGATCTTCCGTGTTGTGTCAATTATTGGTGTCTGGATTTGGAGCATAACTGCCAATCACATCGCAACAAATATTGTTTTGGTGTGCAATCTTAACAACAACCCTTGCCCCGGAAATGGCATGGAATGAAAGCTGGGTCTCTTTTGAAACACAAATGAATTGTCAGATTTTGTTTTGCAAAAGGTGAAGTAAAGACCATGAAAATGTGCGCACATATTTTAATTGAATCTAAGTACATCTCTTTCTAATTGATCTCTAAAGACTCGATACAAAACCGCTTCCTTTCAGTAAGAATCATTGCCAAATTAAACCCTACCATCGCCGAAATGCCTAGACTTGATCTCAGACTGCTACTCTAGAAACCAAGGTATATAACAGTAATGATCTGGTATCGGTCTCTTCTTTCAAACCATTCGAGCTATATAAAGAGGATTCCACATTTTTAGATACCACTAGGGTATGGGTATTTGACAGTTATTTCTTATTCAAACACCATTCCAGTCTATACCATGCAATTACCTTCATACCTAGGCAAATTTTCCTCGTATCAAAATATTTTAGAGTGGTATGAAATCATTTGTGTATACCTTGAGTCATCCACCAAATATTAGTATTTGACGAGAATAATTTTTGTAGTATCCACGGGTAGGCTCTTCGATACCGTTTTTAATCTTCACCAGATTAACACTGGTACATACCATCCAAATGTTGGATAATCATCAAATAGGTGTCTGCCTATCTATCTGTTGCATCATGAATGCCTAATTCCTACTTATTTCCACACACAAATGATTGAGCTAGGAGTCACCAAAGCCATTGTTCTGCGAATTACAGCCAGTATCCAAGTAGCATTCATCCTCAGCTGCTATATGTTTCGATCTGTTCACCCAAATTCGTGCATCGGAACGTCAAATGAAGACTATGAAAACCAAACCCGAATGATGTAGTGGATTCTATATCAATCAGCAGGTCTCTAAAGAACAATACAAAATCAATTCCGATGATCAGAGAGAAACATTGAAGTACACACCCAGTTGAAACCGAAATCCCCGGAACTGCCTATAGTGAAATCACAGATTGCTAGTCCTCAAGAATCCAAGGTATGTACATACCATCAAAATGTTGATGATCATCAATTTTCCGTCTGTCTGCCTAATTCCTAAACACAGATAACTGGGCTATGCCTCACCATAGACATCATGGCCATTGTCGTGCAAATTTCTTCCAAAAACTACCTACGAGTATACCAAAATGCAGGACCCTGAATCGTCACTCATCAAATTCGTGCATGAGAAGGTCGGCAACAGTGATCCCCGAACCTCTACTCCCCTTCACCAGCCTCCGAATGATATCCTCCTCTCCTCCGTTAATTCCTCTCGCATCCCACGACGACGACGCAGACGACGGAACACTAAACTTGCAACCTTGGAAATTCATTGCACCCAACCCTGGAAACTCATTCCAGTTGCTCACGGACAAGTGATCGACTGCCGAATTAGAATGGTGCGAACTGGATGAGGATGAGGATGCGGAACCAGAGCCTGACCTGCGGGTGAAGCTGGTGTGTCCGTGGGCGAAATCCTTCTGAAACCACTTCGACGTCGTACTCAATCTCGCCTGCTGATGATGATGATCTGCATGGTGACCGCCATCGAAGGATTTTCTCGGGGAAACTGGTCGCGAGGAACTACCCCCAAAATTATTCGTCGTTGACGTGACGAAGCTCTTGGATCGAAGATGATTATTATGATTATGATTATGATGTTGGTTTTGTTGTTGGTGGTGATGGTGGTGATGCTTGGTGTCGAAGCCCGGGGTGGCAACTCCTGTAAATAATAAACAATAAACAGATGCTTAACAAAGAAATTTTTAAGCTCAAAACTTCGGATATCAAGAAGTTTTTATGATTACACAATATGAAAGCATAGACAATTAGATGGTGCAATCCGACTGTCATCAATTCCACTTCCTGACTACATAGATGTAAATGTTGTCTTTACATACACTCTAAATGATGCATTAGCAGGTAATAATCATAAAGTGCTGTTTTAGAAAGTAAAAAGAATTTCTTAGTAGGCATGACTTCTCAAAATAGCTTCTGAAGGTCCGGCAAGAGTTTTATGATATAGACATTTGCGCTATGATGTCAGTGGATTCAATCTATAAATGTCCTCTTCCTTACAACACATAGTGAAGCAAGTCTTCACATAATAACATAATAAAGAGCTATCACTCGGCGGGAACAGAAGAGGAATGGCTCGGATGAGGATAAGGACAAGAAAACTGTTTCTTTTTACGTATAAGTATTCTAAAAAATGACTTCTAAAGATTCAAGATGTTCCACACACTGTTATTTGGTGTCATCGGATCGTTCCTCTCGATTTGAGTTCTACTCTCAAATTCTACACACATGCTGTAGCAAGTCTTTACATAAAAACAAAGACTCGTAACTGAACTCTTACATGATGCACTAGAAAGGAGTGATAATAGGGAGGAAATTAAGAACGAAGAGTAATTGCTACCTCGGGTGTCGAATGCAGTAACTCGGCCGGAACAGGAGAGGAATCGCTCGGAGCAGGACGACAACAATCGCGTAGGTGAAACCTTCGCCGACGTTTTCGAAGTGCAGGAGACCGAGAACGTTGTTGGCCAAAGCTGCTTCCACCAACGATTTCTCGAAGAAGATGTCGTCGCCGTCGTCGACGAATGCGACGTGCGGAAGCAAGTCGTCGCGGGCGGCTCGGAAGAACGCTCTGAGAGAGTCTCCCAGCTGCCGACGCTGGGGACAATGTCGTCGTCGCTGTCGCGACCGCCTTCAAACTCTTCACATTCATCTTCTTCCTCCTCCTCGTTGCCAAGGATTTCGCTGTTCGTCAACGAGTTCAAGCCGCCCTCCACCCATGTGAGCTTCGGGGAGGACGAGAAGGTAAGGTGTCGGCGCACGACAGACGAAGGCTTGCTCCTGTCCTTGATCACCTTGGTAACCTTTTTCTTGTTGCAATTCGAGACTTCGACGAGGTAGTCGTACTCCTCCTTGTACACCGCGAAGTCGGTTGCACAGATTAAAGGCGACGCCAACGACGCAGCATCACAATCTGAATCTGCTACCAAACCTAATTGCGATCCGGTAGGAGGGGTAATCGCCCTCGATGTTGGCTTCGATGTCGGATTCGATGTTCTGCCAAGCTTAGGGTTAAGGTCAAGGCCGATATACACATCTGGCATGACCTCCGAACCGTCGCGATGAATTGTGTTAAGCTTCTTCAAGTGATCGCCACTTGACATAGCCTCGTCATGAGGATGATAATGATGACGCTGACGTTGATGATGCATCCACATGGTGTCTTCGTCTACTACTCCATCATCGTCGAATTCGTTGACGCCGCTGCTACTGCTTATCTCCCACAGCTCATCACGAGGTCCAGACTCTTCGAGTTCTTCTTCCTCCTCGAGGATGCTGCCAAACGGGTGGTAAAGCTGCTGCTGCTGTTGCGGTGGCAGCGATAGTAATGAGGGGATGATACCAGGATCATGGCCCGGTAGAACAAGTGTTTGCACTGGTCCGGATCCGGATGAAATGGCGGTGTTGATGTTGATGTTGACGCAATTGTCTTGTGATGGTTTAATTTCTTGTGATTGTGATGGTGATGGTGACGAGGATATTGATAATGGCCGGTACTGCGGAGGAGGCGGGTGATCGATTAGTGTGGCGTCGAAGTCGAAGAAGGCGAAGAAGAAGGAGTAGAGCTTGAAGTTGCGCTCCAGCTTGAAGCACATCAAGGAGATGTAGAAGCAGATGATGGCACGGATGGAGTGCATAAACAACCTGCCACTCAATCCATCGTACATAACCCCAAACTGTGAATTACTGACCTACCAATGCCCATTCTCACTCCATTATTGAGTTGAAGAAGATTAAAGAGCCAGATCCTCGCAATCGATTGTCGCGAACAACGTAGGACAGACATGTACACATCATCGGTGACCTCAGAATATAATTACTGGCATCGGTTCACTGACTTATTGGATGAGCTCCACATAATTACAGCATCAGCATAATAATAATAGTAAATATAATAATGGATCAATTCTTACCTCATCCTGCCCACGGCCACAACCATCTTGGATTGACTCTGAAACATCGAGTGCCAAAGCATGTCAAGAAGTGATTTCTCAACCCTAATTCATTCGCAGTTAGGATTGCTGCTGCTGCTGCTAGTTGCCGCACGTCATTCAATCTTCTCAGAACCACTGTAGGGTTAACCGCACGTAATCAATGAAGTCAACATAGCTGGTCCAATTCACTTGCTATGTCCCATCGAAAAACATCATCAATATTGCCAAAACTGACCTTCCAAGTCCTCATTATTCACGGAACGGCATCCCAGACGTCACGATGGCCGCAAGAATGAACCATACAAACAAACTCCTAATTAGCTCCCACCAAGCTCATATTGATGTACTCGCTACCACAGACACATGACGAGCACTCCGAAAATCCCTCAATCTCATCAACATCATCTCTCCCAACTCATCTAACTCCGCAGAAACTCTGAGCCAGCTAATTCAGCCATATTCATCCAGAAACAACATCAACATCCCTCGGAACTCCCATTTTTTCCCCAGCACCCCGAAACTCAGGAACACTCATAATGACCACCTGCGCTTCTTCCTCTTCTTCTTAACTTCCTTACAAAGTCCTCACCTTAACCCACATCCAACTCCACCTCCCTGAACTACTGCTCGAATTCTTGGCACTACTTCCATTAAGTACTCGGAGGTCATGGTGCGCCAATCGAGGAATCCATCACCACATACAAGATCATTATCATCATCATCTCCAAGAATGCGGTGGAAGAATCATTCCCCTCTAAGCTGCCCCCTTCTTTCTTTCTCTACTCCGATTCTCCCTCTGATGCGTGATGAGTATGATTCTATGCACATCCTATGTAGAAAATGGCAGCCATTGTAACAGCCAAGATCTCTCTGAGATCATGAACACTCAGGGTGGTGGCGAATTTGTGATGATGGTAAGGAGGGGATCGACAAGTGAGTGGGAATCCGGAATGATGACGAAGATTATGATGATGTGATGCGTTAAATCCCTCCCAAACTTCTCCCTCATCCCCACCCATCATCCATGTCACGTGCAAACTTTAGTACTTGCGATACCACCTCACACAACAATTTTTTGTGAATCTTGTCACCAACTTAATGACGAATAAATGTGGCATTTTTTTCTTCAATTCCTTGATGTTGGCGGTGGCTGCGGTGACTGTGCGTGTACATCAGCTGTTTTTCTTTTGCCTTTTTTCCTTTATTCTTTGCAATGCCAATTTGCACCAAAATTTAGTAAAGGTGGTTGTTTTTCACTTTAGAATAAGAACTTGAGGAAAATGGGTCCAAAAAGCCAATGAAACAATGTGGTTTGGCTGGTCAGGTGCCAACACATCAGCGACAATAGGCCCTCCCTTGTGACCTAACTCCATTATCTAGGAAATTATTGCTTCCTATTGTCAACTTTGAATTTGGATGCAGCAAACAAAAAGCCAAAGGACATTCTTCATTTTGCATTGTGCAGCCAACATGCAAATTCTTATAATATTATAGATTGATTTTTATTTTAAATGTTGTCTAAGTCTGGGTATATTTAGTAGTTGTAACCAGTCGCTCTACTAAGTGCAAAAGGGCTATGAGAACTCGTCATGATGTTTCACCCATGTATGTAAGATATTATTCATAATTCCAAGATTATGTCCACGAGATTATCGGTTACGACCAATAACCAACCCAAGTAGGAGATGATGACAAGAGCCATTCTTTGTCCTCTTGTTGATTGTTTCGTTGACGGGTTACTAGGAATTATGGGAGCCAATGAGGACCTTCCTTCTACAATACCATTTTTGGAGTTAAATATGCTCAAGAAAATAAGGGGGAAAAAACAATAGACCATGGAATATTTCATTGCTTTTTCTGATGAATGAGTTAACGTAGATACCTACAAAACATGACCCCATTTTCCTCTATTATTCTTCATGTTTAAAATGCAAGATATTCGTTCCCCTTTGAGCGAGAAGGGTGTTCCAAGCGCCACCATGTATTCCATGTACCCATGCCCCGAAACAGAGAGATTCAACACAAGAATCGTGACCCATTCATTAAGCAAAGCAAAAGCCCTTTGATCAAGACTTACTGAAATTTCGGTATTGCCTAGATCAATCTACAAAGAAGTTTCACAATGACTATTGAAAGACAATAATAACGTTACTTTTTATGTAACAACTTTAAAGCTTCTTGAAGAATATATATACATGTATACATATATATATATGCTTAGTGAAATTACTTTTGGCAAGGTCGTCAAGTCTACACGCATCCTCAAGAACGTTATTACTACGTAAAGCAACAATTACACACTTGGGTTAGAAGTTATCACAAACCTAGCCTAGAGGTTTAAGGGAAGAAAGAGCTAAGAGGAACGTTTGGATCACTCTATCCTCATAATATCGTAATATATTATAATGTGAGTCGCCAAATTTACCCCCATGCACACGCCCATTGAAAGCGCAGCCAAAATCTACACAAGAAGGAGCCTACTAGTGTTATTAATAAACAAAAAGGAGGGGCAAATCCAATATGCCTAATAAAAACTCCACACCAAATTCTAGGCTATTGAAGAAGTAAGCAAGAGAGTAATAAGTTATTGAAGTTATTAGAGTGAATATTTGGGTCCTAGATTTGTGTAGGTGAACGGCTCTCCTTGGGAGAAGAGCTTAGCCGCTATAACACTTTATATTATCATAACTAGGGCTCTAGCCACCAACATGATTTATTGCCTTTGAGAAGCCCTAGGCGCCCACTTTGGAAGGGAGGCTTGACAAGCAACTCTAATCTACTACTAAATTTAAACTTGTTACAAAGCCATTCTCACAATTGTTGAAACAATCACCTATATTGATGATGATTGCAATTATTGGCATGCATGCCATTTTAGGTCTTTTACCAATATTAGACTCCACCAAACATTGTATGAAGTGTCACCGATTCTATTTGTCTTGCTCAATACTTCATATTTAGTGTTTGATTATATTTAATGTTGTTACCACTCTACCCTGCTCAACACTAATTTTCAATTCCTTGACAATTAGTGTTAGACGTAAATGTGCCACCACCTTCCCTACTGCCACCTCCCTCCCTTTTATCATTGTTATTTATCATTGTCGTATCCTTACTAACACTAAATTCAAACATATAACTTTTACATATTATCATAGTTGATAATTAGTGTTTGAGTTTACGTTTCATGTTACTTACTGTCATAGGGTTATTGACATTTAGTTCTATGCGTTCGTATTTAGTGTATCAAACACTAAATATCCTTTTTAGTGTAGTTGTAAACCACCCATGCCAACACTAAATGTAAACTACCCATTATTTGCCGTTCCTTGTAGAAACAAATTGGGATGTTATAGATATAAAACGTTGCGAGTATTGTCACTTACTAAGTGATTTTTCATCCAAGCTTCGATCATCCCTACTATCCATATTTCATTACAGAATTGACAAGATGCAAAATATGCCAAACTTTTGTTTCAATAATTGGCATTTAGATGAACTCGAAGGTTGGTTGGGATGACAACAACATGTGTAAACTTATTTACAAGAAGTGTCACCATAAAAGTTACCACAGTGACATAAAATATTGTATGGCACTAAATACAATATTCAGTGTAGTATTTAGGTGAATGCATCGGTATCAATAATCATGAACATCAATACTGGTCTCAAAGAGCCTACCTATGGGTAAAATTGTAATACCAATCAAAGATTGATATAGGGTGGGTATGGCAAGGTGAAAGCATCTTTGTATATTCCAAGTTATTATGTGGGTCCATATCATTTGAAACCATATAAGGGCCATTTTGCATGGGTATGAATTTGCATCACTAAGGCGTTGTGAATGCCTCCCGTGTGGTCGGGGGCTAGGAAGATTTCGGCTGTCAATTGCGATCTAACATATCTAAAGGCGCCTATGCTACCCTAGCTTATGGCTTCTCTTCCCCTCGTGTAGAGCTTGAAAAACTTCACTTTGGATGAATTCTCCGCCTTCATCCACTCAAGAATCTTGGATGAAAATTTTCAAACTAAGTCCTTCATTAAAAGGACTTGCAGAGTAGATGATGCCGGGGGGGAGGATTTGAAACTCTTACCTCTTCCTTCTAAAAGGTAGAACCAAGGGTACCAGTCATCAACTCCAAGCCCCTTTTGATGACCAACCTTGAAATGAAATGAAATTTAATAGGTTGTATGAGAGCATTTGTGTGGGATTTTGAAAATTCCCACAAGGTTCCCTAAGTTCCCAATGGAGTGACATGGGGTATGAAGGTTTGTACATGGTTTATAGACCCAAATAGTATTGAAACAAAAAACTACCATCAAATACCCACACCCCACTAGTATCAAAAAATACAAATCCTCATCATACACACCCAAAAACTATCATCCGGGTATCTATAATGAGAACTTCACATTTTCTATTTTAATATCAGTTGGATATGGATAGCCCTTGACGGTGTTTTTGTTTCGATAACATTCGGGCATGTATAAGGGTTGTATATCACACAAAAACCTTCGTACTTATGTAAAATCGCCCCAGCATCAATATGGTTTAGAATGGTATTGACCAAAATAATAATGTGGGTATGCAAAGATTCTCTCACCTTGACATACCCACTTCGTATCAATATCATACTAGTGTTACAATCTTGATATCATCCCTGGTGTAAGTTTCTATTATCCAATTATCTATGTTGACTATTGATACCCATGCATACACCTATATATTGGTCCAACATTGGTTTTTATGGGGGAAGAATCTAGACAAGGAACAAAAACTTGATTATGGATTAGGGACATGTATATAACAAGTTGAAGAGTTTATGACCACTCACGTGACCGCTCATCCTCAATTTAGCAATATGATACTAGTCTTATACTCAAATTCGCGATATGACACTAGTGTTGCTTTTGTAAAGCAACATGGAAACTTGTGATCGCGTGTGTTGATTCCTTCGACCTTTTCAACTTTGAGTCTACATGTATGTATTTAAAAAGAAAGGAGATTCCTCTCAACAGCTCTCCACATTTGTAATAAATTTTGATTCCTAAGCAAATTGTTTTTTCGGATGGTGCATTGAGGAACACAGTTAAGGTGGTGCGCATATTTCGGTTTGTAACCTATTAATGGACTCCAAGAATTAAACTTGTAGAGAGATGTTTGGACACAAAAAAAAATGTATGTTAGATCATCTCCAACAGCCACACCATGGCATTGGGCAACAACAATCCTTGTTTCTAGGAGGGGGGGTCCCATAAGGCGCCCTGGGCTGGATCACATCTTTATTCGGTTGGGCCCCGCCTTTCCCATGTCTCCTTCACTGCCCGGTCTTCCTGCCCACCCCTAAACCCTAAACCCGTAGACCATGTGATAATACCCGGTCACTAAGACTAGGCAGTGAAGGAGGCGTGGGAGGGGCGGGGCCTAGCCGCATGAAGATGTGATCTAGCCTGGGGCGCCTTATGGGAGGCCCCCTCCCCCTCCTAGAAACAAGGATTGTTGTTGCCCAATGCCATGGCGTGGCTATTGGAGATGATCTAACATACATTTTTTTGTGTCCAAACATCTCTCTACAAGTTTAGTTCTCGGTGTCCATTAATAGGTTACAAACCGAAATATATGAACCCTAAACCATGTGACAATACCCAGTCTCTTAAGCCATTGAGCTCCTTTGGGATGTGAGGGAACTTCATCAATGACCTTGGGAATAATGAAAGTGATGTCAACTTGAATATTTGTAATTTTGACCGAGTATTGTCACATTGGTTCCCAGCGAGGAAGAGTTCCCACGCAAGTGCGGGTAGGGAGCATGGGGAAGATCAGGCAGTGAAGGAGGTGTGGGAGGGGCGGGGCCCAACCGAGTGAAGATGTGATCTAGCCCGGGGCCCATAAGGCTAACCCCATCAAGGGTCCTCAACAACGTAAAGGCCTATCATGCAAGCAATTAATTAATCAAGTTGCCTTCCTCTATCAAGAAGATCAAGTACATTCCTACCTCTTCAATATGACGACCTTGATATAATGACACAAATTTTGTAAGCCAAACTTTCTAGTTGAAATCTACCTCTATAATACGGCTGTGACTTTTTAATACGACAATCATGGACCCCCCCAAATGTTATATTATAGAGGTTAGAAATTCATATATGGCGGGTTATACCGATGTGTAAGTATGGGTGTTAATATAAATTTATGTAACTTTCACATATGAAATGTGAATGAAAGAGATTTTAGTGTAAAATGATGTTAAAACATGGGAAACAAGGGAACTAGGTTTTTTTTAATCTCAAACCCAATCAAGAGACTCGTTAGCTTTTGTCTCATTCACAACAAATTTAATGCAAAGTCCTTGGATTGTGTTGATGTTGATGAGAGACCTCCACCTATTATGAAATTGGCAAATGCTCAACATCATGCTCGATTCTTAGCTACATTTTTTTTTATGGAAAAGTCATTAGAGTTTATTCGTGCATGTGTTATGAAGTTGCGGGTCATGTTGTAGAAGCTCGACAAAGATATTTGTTGCTAATTTGAAGTGACAACATCAGTGGACAATTTATATCTTCTTCAAATCCACGTAGATTTAATGAGAGAAATTTGCATATTTGTAAAGACATTTGATTCTTCAGGGGCCCTCTTTTTTCTCTTTTTTTATGCATCAACATTCCTCTTTTAATAGTAGAAGTCCATGAAATTGGCAGAGTACCTAGCCTTTCCATGTGTTAGAGCAACCATGGGGGCCAACCTAGCAACTCCACGTGGTTTATTTTATGATTTCTCAAGGTTGCATTGTTGAAGCTCATCAACATGCTCTTATGTACACAGTTCCTCACAAAATAAAAACTAAAGGGAAGCAATATAGTACGAGCTTACTTATGTGTACACATAGCAAATCCAAAGGGCAAACACATTGTGATCATAACATTATTCAGATTTATAATAATGTTTTATGGGATTGACGATATTTTGCAGAATATTCCCCACATTCAATATGAAAACAAGTGATTAGAGGCTCCAACATAGCTAGTAGGGCCATGGATTTGCTAGTGATGTGAACTTTGAGGATAACTCCAATGACACACTCATATATCACTTCATACTAGAAACCTTTCCTCGAGTCAATTAAGCATCTATGTACCCATGTAAAGGGCATCTCCACTGCCATTGCCGCCATCAAATCTTTGTCTAGTTCCTACTCCTGAGCAACAATGGAGGGGCCTTATAACTACGATGGCGGAAGCACCACCAATTTAATACCATTTTCTAATTTATTTATAATATCATAATGCGTAAGAGAATAATGTGTATATATTATATACTAAAAAATCAACCCCATATCTTGAGATTAAAGGGAGCTATAGAAAAAGGAAAGGAGAGAATAGGAGACAAAGAGATCATGTTCTTGGCCAACGAAATGCTTGAAAATATTGACAAAAGCTTTGATGATGTCATCCAACTTTATTTTGCTTCACCAAATGGCCTACAAATGGAACTATGCTTTAAGTGGGACCTACAACTGGGACTCACAACATTGTAGAAAGCAACCCTTAGCATGTTACTAAGGTAAGCATGCCTTAAATAAACACCTTCTCTTTGCGCCCACAACTCATAGGGTACGAAACAAGTGATTTCCAATTCCAAATTGTGGTTGTAGCCATTTTTTCCATAATTTTGAAACTCATACGAACGTGTTATTCATTGTCAAAGTGAAAATTTCCGTGGACATTAATTGATCATATACGTTCACCCCACCCACCCGAAAATTATGTCGACTATCAAGCCTAGAATAATTAACATATTTTGAGTATGTAGTCCAATCTCTTTTAAACACGTGTCTTTGAGATATCCGTTCTTACATCCAAATTTGACCACACACCACTTTCTCATCCATCGTCTGACACGTTCACTCACGATCAGTTCTACAGTATTTGAACTGACCAAATGTCAAACAAAGTGGGACTGCCCCTCATTTCCTTAACCAATGATTTTTTTTAGAAAACGGTGATCAAGGTCATTGGTCACTAGTGTAAACCGGCCCTTAACACCCCACGTACCTTAGAAAAAGTGACCATGAAAGGCCCGCTTGCCTTAGGTCCATATGATTGGGTCTATGATGTTCATCAAAGCCCCACCCTAAGCGTGAGAGCATGCAAAATGATGAGGAACCCGAGATCGAGGAGATTAACCATACAAGATAGTCGTCGGCTCTATAACTTTAAGTGGAAGTAACTTAGAAGCTCGTTGTCCAATGCATATCATATCTATTTAGTACACGTAGCTTTTGAACAAGAAATAGATCTAATTAAGCTATCTCTCGGGTTTTCACCATTTAAGTGAAGTCGTCATTTGCGATCGCGGGGATTTGAACCCCAACGCTCATGAATGTCACTAACGATGGAGCTTCTTCTAGATAGTTGTTTTCTCTAGCCGCCACCAATAACATTCTTGATAGATTTTGCCTTTCTTACATTAACCCTTAACTTCTTAAAGAGGCCATATATATATTTGGGCTTACAAAATGACTATTTTGAAGGCAAGGAAGGTGCTAGGAAGGTGCTAGGAAGGTAGTTGTGTTCCTCGTGAAAATTTCTTGTCAATGACGATGATCTCATTTCAGCTTGAAGACATGGTCGATCACAAGAGAATGAACTAAGTTTCCCCCTTTGTCGATATATTCTTATATATGAGAAAATATTATTATTTTGATTGAAAAAGGTGGATTTTTTATGGATTTTTTTCTTACCTCAAAGTGTATATCTATTCTTGATATAGTCTTTAAAGCTTGGACTATAATTTTATTGCATGTATCTATCACAATTTCTTGAAGTTTAATTATTGCAAATCGACTGTCATTTTTTTAAGGAAATTACTAAATATTTCTACCGTATTGATATGATCTTCAAATCATTAGCAACAACTTTTCTTTGAGGTACAATAAAAATCAAGGTCCATAAAGCTTAATTTCTTAGATGATATGATGAAACCACATTACACTCCATGAAATTCAGGGTTAAGCTTTGCTCTCGAGGGAATACTTTAATCTCCGCTTTTGGCCCATTGTGAGGAAGAGTTGTACAAATAGGTAGATGGGTCTAAAATAGTTACTTCTTTTCCCCCAACTAGCTCACTTCTCCTAGGATACAAAACACACGATTTAGCACAAGATAGTTAGAATATCCAAATCAAGGCCAAAGCCACTTTCCTCATAATTTTGGGAGCTCAAATGCATACCTCATTCATTATCAAAGTGAAGACTCTTGTGCTCGTTAAGTGGTCATACACCCCCTTCCCCCCAAATTATGTTGTCTACTGAACCTAGAACGATTATCACATTTTGAGCACGTAGTCCAATCTCTTTTAAACGCATATATGTTTGGTGTCCGTTTTGAAGCCATACCTAACCACATGTCACTCAAATAGAGGTGTCTGAAGTTTAAGAGAAGCAACCAAATCAAGCAAGTCTACCTTATGTTCTAAAGGTCCATAGCATCAACTTTGATTCAATAAAGGTTGCAGTTCGAAAAACTAATGAAACATGTTCAAAATCATTGTTATATATAACATTATTCATATCCATGACAATGATATGTGGAACTCACAATATTCCACAGAATATTCCCATATATTTCCCACATTCAATTTAAATGTGGGAAATATCCGTGAATATTCTCTGGAATGTTGTCACTCCCACAAAACATTGTTATGGATTTGAATAATGTTATGTAGCTTTCCATTAAATGTTTATGTTTGCGAGTTGGCATTATGAGTTTTACATATACATGTGCACACACATTCATCACGCGAAACTACAAATGTTGGGGATACATTGAACTTTGATCTTTTGTGCCATATTATTCTTTAAGGTTGAAATAGAATTCACACAAGCATGGGTAGAAGGTAATGAACAGACATCGCACGTCAATGTGTTTACAATGATTTTAATTTTTAATTTTTAATTTTTTCTTTGGTTTTGTGCATGGAATAGATATGATCTATCATGCACAAAAACTCCCATTGCAATTGCCTCGGTGAACTCGTTGATCCAATGATACAAAGTTTGGGCCATAGACAAATGGAGGTTAGATAGTTAGACTCAAATGCAAGTGAAAAACACCTAGTATGTGAGAAACCTAGATTGACCATAGGGAAGCCATAAAATGGTCAATTGGGCAGTTTGTGGTAAGGAGTTAACCCCTAAAAACCAAGAAGGACCTTCTATTGTGTGGACAAACACCTTTGCCCCGAGTATTGTACTAGCGTACATGTTTACGTTATAATCTTTTGGTTTGGGACATGTGGACAGAGGAAATTTTGTGTGAACAAACTTAACTTTACAAAGATACCATATGTATAATCAAATCCACCATAAGAGGCACACAATTTTCTCCAATAAGCTGTCGATTTAGGATGAACATTGTTAGACGATTTTCAAGAGATTTCAACAGGCCAAAGATTAGTCAACCTATGTTGTCTAGTCCTTTTCTTGACGGAGGCAACTAGCTTAAGTTCCGGGAATTGGACGTGGGAGATTCTTTGCATTGTCCACTCGGCAATTAGAAGCGACTAGCTCCTTGAAATTCGTGCAACTAGCATGGACATCTGAACGTTTAACAAGCATACCAGACCGCATTGCTTGACTGCGGCCACTTTTTTAACTTAAAAAATTAAACTTTGCTAACCGAACCTCAAGTCATATGGATGTTCACCCTTGCAAAGTGAACAATACTCGTGTTGAATATTGATAAAGTTGCAAAGGATGGCCCAACATAAAAGGGAATAATTCCAACCAAATTCCCGACACTAGGGATGCTGCTGATGCTCTAATATTTCTATTTTTTAGGGGTTGTTTTTTTCTTAAGCATCTGGTGTGGGAAATTGTGCCAGTATATTTTTTTTGCATAGGTGTTGATTTTGACTAAGTTATAATATGTCAAAACATCCGAGGTCAATGACTGTGTCAACAAGCATGAATGTGGAGTTTTTTGGCCGATTTCTAAAGAATTGCTGGAAAAGTCAAATGACTCAACAAGTCGAATGAATTAATGAATGAATGAATGAATGAATGGTGAATAAGGTTTGTGAGCCCACTACGGGCACTTCCTAACTTTACAAAATAAATAAATAAATTGATTATCGGACCAATTTGGGGGATTGTCTCATCTATTCATCAAACATGTGAAAATCATGCACATTATCATATCAAATGTTTGGAATCGGAGTTAAGATGGAGAAGTTATAAGTGTTCAAAGTGATAAGTTTCTTCCTATTTGAATGACCACATAGGTCCCTGCCAGTTGTGTTAACAACCTACCTCAAAGTGCCTAGTAATATTTTGAGCACATAAGGGCTCATTTATCACAAGGCATGCAATATACCCTACTAACGGGATTCTTGAACAAAGTAGGGTCAACATGCTCAAATTTACATTGGTAATATCAATTTATTTCTTTCTTTTTTGCCTCTTCTTTTTGAGCACATAATTGGATATTCTCATCATAAGAATGTATTTTCAGCAGATTATTAGGTATATCTAGATTTATGCATGAATTGTATGCACGATGTTCTATTGGTGGATCTCGTGATAGAAAGGACAAAACCTAAATAGATGTGAACTACATTTGTTGTTAACTTGCTTGTGTTACATGTACATTGTATATATGTGAAACTAAGGGAAATTTTACACATATAGATTGGTGTTTCAACCACATTCTTATCAAGGTATACATGATAAGTCTTCCCATCATATGCTTCGAGTTTTCTTCCCTCGCATACTTTGATTGCAACATGAATGTACTAATGGCACGAACAATACTCTTATTTGCATTATAAAAATTGGATATCTTTTTTTTTGTCTAATTTTACTTAAATCTCAGCTTTTTCAGTGTTCCTTTACGATGACTGGCCTTGCCATAGACCACCCAAATATAGGTGTTTAATCAACAATAGTGACTACATAAGGTCCCTATACTTTACCCCTCCGAATCTAACAATTGTAGATAGTAGAGTTCCTTTGAGTTCCAACAAGAAGTTCACAAAATTGGGACAAAGCTTTCATGTGATTTGGCTTTCATACATAAGAATAATCATCTTATGTGGGGTTGGAGCTCATGGGAGGTCATCGAGGCTTGAGCATGGAGGCCAACTTTATGCCCGTGCTCATTGCTTGGTTTATGAGTAAAATACATTTTAGCATTTTGGGCAACATCCCACACCAAACATGCCCCAAAACATGGTCCTCAAGCCCATTATGGGAGATACCCACCACCCAGTCAATGAATTTTGACCCATGTAGAATGGGCATATGATCATCAAATGTAAACATTCAAATCCCCACATGTATGTGTTCCAATTTAAAAAGAGACACATGTTTGTATTTGTACATGATCATAAGATAACATTATTCAGTTGCATGGTTGTGTTTGATTCTATAATTAGCATTTGACATGGGCCTCCACTATCTTACCTTCACGGGAAGGAAACTAAGAAAATAAGAAGAATTTGACGCCGATACGAATAATGAAGAGTGCCGGTTTGTTTAGTAAGAATGTTGTCAATATTGTGAGAACCCTTGTTTTCACTAGTTGCCCCTACGTGATTTTCTTGTGGCTTTGCAACTGTTGGATCTTCTCAAGTTTGATGCAATTTGGGGGATTCTTCTTCTCATAGATGTCTACCTAATGGAGTTTGCTACTATGTGTGAGTGGTCTATGCCAGAAAATGGGATGAAAGGGCCTTGATGTCAATGGTGGTCTAAAATCCCATCCTCTAGACCATTTTACACTAGTGACCACAAATCACAACCATCACTTTGTAAATTCCCTTGTTGGGTGGGAAAGGAGCAGCTGTCCCACTTCACTTTACACAAGGTCACCATAAAGAAAACCGACTATGCCAAAAATGGATGAGAAAGTGACATGCAATCCTCCATAAAATGATGGCCAACCCAATTTCACGGTGAGACAACTTATTTGCCTTCACTAGTTGTCTTAGCATAAAATTAAAGGTCGGTGTCCTAGTTTTTTTTACTAACATCTAGTCGTAGTTAAATCTTTTTAGGATACGTTCTTATTGTTGTTAGTTATCGATTTTCATCAAAAGTACTACATCCCATACTAAGCCCACTATACACTATGTCCTATGACCAAAGGTTTTTCACATAATTAATTTAGGGTTCCTCGTGGTCATGGCTTCAAACCCCCAACCATGATCATGAGAAATACTAACTCGTTGTTTTCTCATGGCCCTTGGTCACATGTCTTGAACAACCATTAATAAATTACACCCCTTGGAGGAAAACAATCAAGATCATCTTTGAATTCATTCAAGACCCTTGCCACCCCACTGCTTATTACCCACTACACATACCATAGAGTAGAATCAAGCTCAACACTTTGATTGTCGAAAGCTAATTTCCACATTGGATTGAACATTGTCTTAACCAATATGGATATGACACTTGTCACACCCCCCCCTCCCCCTCAAAAGACTAATTATCTTGTGCCGAACGACACAACACTCCAAGGATGTTTTTGCTAATAAGAATTAACCGAACTACGGTATTTGCCATCGCGAGCTTGAGGAGTTTGTAGATCGCAATTGCTTAGAATCATAAATCACCTTACCATTCCCGCAAACCGAGGCCATTACCGTGCCTCTCATTTGGGCAATGGCGCAGCCGTAACCGGCACCCCTTCAACTTGGCAGTGGCAATAATGTAGCCGAAGCCACGAAATGAATGTGGAATTACAACCCTAATAAATGGCTTCCGTGTATATGGAGAGAAACTTATCCCATGTTAGTGTACCTATCATTCATCCAACATAAAGACTTGGAAATATAGTGCGGTTTGAAAGTTATTATTTTAGTCGATTTGATACTGGAAGTATATGTAAAGATCTCAAATTAGTCTAGTCCAAGTTATTTGAGATGAATCGGTAACAATCCTATAAGGGGTTAAGTTTTCATGTTGGATGAATGAGAGGTACGCTCGTATGTGATTAATCTCTCTCATTTGTATAAGATGTGTAGCCCTATTGTGGACACTTTTGACTTGACGTAACTTAGGATGTTCGTCCTCTGATCGAATTGGGAATTGTTTCATGTGTTCAACAAATTCTAATCATGCAAATTGTTATTTTAGAAATCGAAGATGAGATGCATAAGTTATAGGAGGTCGAAATCATCATTCTCTTTCTCTATGACCCCTAGAAGTTGAAGAAAAACCGTCCCAAAATCGTCTGATACAATTCAATCCTATCGAGAAGCTTATAAAATAAAAATCGGCGTGCCTTAGGATAGATTTGATTATATATTTGAAGAGTTCAAAATTTTGACACAAAGGTCTAGCCTTCCAAGTGTTGAAACTGGATGATTACAACGTAAACGTGAATGATGGTATTGTCATGCAGCGGTGACTGCTCGGACAAAATGGCCGCCTTGGCCTTTAGGAGTTCAGTGATCACATAAATTCTCCCAATTGTGTTGACACTTCAACCTAGAATGGTGTCAATATTTAGCACATAGTCCAATCTCATAGTAACATATGTTTTTTTTGGTGTCCATGCTTAACATCAAACATTGTCACATACCACTCAAGTCTAGGTGTCCGAAAAATGACAAAATACTATGAATTAACAACCGATTGTTGGACATGGGATAAAATTGAAACATGTTTTATGAATCTAGTGTTGACGGCACCGCAAAGAAAACAAATATATATGAAGAGGACACCCAACCCGCCACATGTGAAGATGGTGAGCTCGGATTTATGGAGAAAAGAAAGTCCAAGGGGCCTCATTAGAAGGAAAACAAAAGGCTTAAGGGCCACTTCACACACGTGACTGAGAGCCCGTGACCATTACACTTCAAGCACTCTCATTGGTGGAAAAGGCAGGGGTGGTCCAAGTTCACTTCACACTACGCTTGAGGGACCAACGGAGTATGTGAGTGCAAGATGGATGTCACAATCCACGTGGATTCCAACATGGTATCGAATGGATCATGTTTCATGGTCACCTGGACTATTTTCAAAAACCACTTCTTGGAGGTAGGCTCAACACAAAACTAGAGACCATGGCACTCTGAACGCTCACAACCGTTGATTTGTTTTATTTTGTCATGTGTAAGGACCCGCATGAATAGAAATTCATTAAAATAGCATTTGGTTGAGGACCTGGTCACATATGACTTCACACCACATGATTTTGGAGGTGTCTTGGGAAAGCCTTTGGACACTTTCTTTTGGGCTCTCACAATTTCATGGTCATGGCTCTTGGCTCGTGTGTGAAGTGGCCCTTAGCTAAGCTTTGTGATGGCAACTCGGCATGATTTGTACTAGAAGGTGATCATCTTGTACACATCTATGATAGGGATAGGTATCTAATATATACAACCTTTAAATGCCTCCTAGGACACTTTTGTCCACAACCTCAATGTTCATCAGATGTTGCTTAGAAATAAGTAATTTTTAGACATTTGTTTCACCCAATTGTACTTATTGAGATCATCTTCTATGACCTCCAAAAACTTACTACACTAAATATTGTGATTAGCGTCACCAATTTGATTTGTCTTGCTCGATGCTAATTTGCAAGTTACGCATGTAGTGTCACCAACATAAAATGTAAACTCCTTTCTATAATTTGGGCATTATAGATTTACAATGCTGCAAAAAACTGTCACTTCCTAAGTGTTTTTTCATCCAAACCTCAATCATCCATGACAATATGTCAGTATATAAATGTTCGGATGCAAAATAAACCAAACTTTGTTCCAACAATTGGCATTTGGATGAACTAAAAAGTAATTTGGGATGAAGGTGCTTGTGGTAAACTTGTGCATAGGAAGTGTCATTAGAAAAGTAACCCACGTTGACATAAAGTACGAGATGACACTAAATACACTATTTAGGGTTGGTTTACACCATGGACCATGAAGTCATACCATGGAAGATGGCCTTTTTCATGGTGCAACTTGATGGTCCAACTTCCACGGTCGGATTTCTTAAAAAAATCAATTTACAAAGCCTTTTGGGCCCCTCACCAAGTGTAAACCGAATGTGGACCAAGAGGAATGACCATGCACCAAAAAGTGAACGTACTGATCTTTTTTAAATATATGCCAAAAAATGGCAGTCTTGAAAAAAAAATGAAGTTTGAACATTCTCTTGTCTTGTCTTGTCTTCATCTTTTCTTCCCCAAAAAAAATTCATTCAAAATTGATTATAACAACATTTGTCCATCATGGACCCATGCCTTTTTCTACTAGAGCACCTCTTTTGCCTCTCCCATTGCAAAACCTGTTGGACCATGTCAGTGACTAATGTAGGCCTTAAAATATATCTTTTAGAGACCTCGAACCCCATGGCCACCCTGCCGTTTTTGTCCTTGGTGTAAACCGCAGTGGTCCCGGGACGAGTTCAACAACCAATCACAGATTTTACAAGGCCTTGGACGACTTGATGGTCCATGGTGCAAACAACCCCTTAGTGTTTCCGTCACATAGAAAACAACGTTTTTCAAGTACTTGGTCCAAAAATTGACAATCTCACGTGTCAAAAGATGGTAAGTTGGAAGGCTTGAAGGATGACGGTTCTATCAAGAAAGTTATAGAAGCCACATTGGAGGAAGTTGTCGGCACTCTTTGTTTGTATTTTTGGTTTTGGTTTTTACATTTTTATTTTTATTTTCTTAAAATATTTTTTTATAACGAGTACTTTAATTACGGTACTTAGACATCCATGGCTTTGGTGAAGCTCGTGAATGCACAAGCACAGGCTTGTGAGCTGCACTAGAGGATCAAGCACACACACCTTTCGAATGTACAATAAGGATGGGTTTACATTAGAGTCCAAGTTCAAGACACTTGTGGTCCCAAACGCTCCTAAATCTAATGGACTCTGTTTTTGGCTCGAGATTGGATCCAAGTTTGGGGATCGGTTTTTCAAACTAGGATGAATATTTTCTTAAACGGGGGTCATAGATATTTGGTTGACAAAGTGATACCAAATTATTATCATTTTTTTTTTTCCTTGCATATCTTGGACCCAGATCTTGGTGTAGCATCCAAGTTGGGTACAAATTATTTACTCTTGACCAATAGGATCGCTGCATTTTGGAGATTCTTTGCTTTTAGTCCTAGTTTAAACACACTCTAAGAATGAGTTTACATCAGGGTCCATGTCCAAGAAACGCGAGGTCCAAAACATTCCTTCATCTGATGGGCCCTTGCTTTTGGCTTGACATTGGATCCAAGCTTGGGGATCGGTTTCTCGAACTAGGAGGAGCATTTTCTTGAATAGGGATCACCGATATTTGGCAAGTAAAGTGATGTCAAATTACTGTCACTTCATTGGTTTTCATATATTGGACCCAAATCCTAGTGTAACATCCAAGTTGGGAATAATTTTTTTTGCTCTTGACCAACATGATTGCTCTACTTTGAAGATTCTTTGGGTTTAGACTCTTGTGTAAACACGTGCTTTAAAAATGGGTTTACATTAGGGTGTAGGTCCAAGAACCTTGCGGTTCAAAACACGCTTTAAATTGATGGACCTTGTTTTGAGCTCAAGATTGAGTCCATGCTTGGGGATTGGTTTTGATTGGTTTTCTCAAACTACGGGGAGTATTTTCTTGAATGGGTATCACTGATATTTGGCAAGTAAAGTGGTGGCAAAGAACTATCACTTCATTTTTTTTTCACATACCTTGGATCCAGATCTTGGTGTAACATCCAAGTTGGATACAATTTTTTTGTTCTTGACTAATAGGATTGCTCCATTTTAAATATTCTTTGGTTTAAGACCCTAGTGTAAATACACTCTAAGAATGGGTTAACATTAGGGTCCAGGTCCAAGAAACTTGGGTTTCAAACCAACCTTAATGAATCCTTATTTAAATCAACCCTAACAATGATTGTTGTTTGTTACCAATCAAACATTGAAATATGATGGATATGTCAAGGTGAGAGAATCTTCGTATACCCAAGTGATTATTTTGGGTCAGTACCATTCTAAACCATGTTGATACTAGGACGATTTACATAGGCATGAAAATATCTTGCATGGTAAATAAACCCGAATGATGTTGAAAACAAATTCATTTAAAAATATCTATACCCTATTGATATCAAAATTTGCAATATCCTAAATATAGGTACCCCAATGGTATCTATATTGTCAAAAAATGATCAAGTATTGTATATGCAATGGTTTCCAAGTTCAACTCCTTCTTTGTTATTCTATTTTCATAGTAGCCTTGGTTTCATCATTTTTTGGAGCTTCAGTTGGCTCGTTTTTCCTCTTATTTCTCACAATGGTTTTGTGCATTTTGGCTTGGCATTTTGACAATTGGGATTTAGGATAGACTTTTGTGGTGTATTGATTCTTGTTGTGCGCATACTAATATATACACCCTTATTTAGTTACTTTTCTTTATCGGGCACCTATATTCGAATGGTTTGTGGTTAGGTGTAGCTCCAAGAATGAATACTGAAAGGCATACGTTGCCAAGAATTTAGACAACACGCTCAAACTAAGACAAGTATTCTAGGTTCGATAATCAACATAATCGGGGGTACCTGTATGATCATTTAACAAGCATGAGAATATTCACTTTGATAGTGAAAACTATATTCATATGAGTTCCAATAATTATGAGGAAATTGGCTATGGCCTTGATTTGGATTGCAAGGTGTCTTATCATATGTTTCATATTCTAGTCGGAAAAAAATAACCATTTATAACTTGTCTACCTTAGACTGCATACAAACTCTTGATATTTAAGATTTTTTTGTAATCAACTCAATATGGTGAGTTTTGAAAGGCAACATCTACAGTCCCTAAGTTTGTTTTTGATTGTTTGAAATACATTGAACAAATCTATTACTAAAACCTTAGAGAGAAACAACCACAAATTAGGATTTATATTAGGGTTTGTGCATGGGGTTCGCCACCCTAAACCATGGGTTGGCCGTGCATTCGAGTATGACAAACTAGAAAGCCAACCTTTTAATAACCTGACACCACTCTTTACGCATGTTTATTTAAGCCAAACAGAACTTGGGTGACTTTATGGACATGCTCTCAAATGTACGTTTTTAGCCTAGTCAACGGGGGTTTGAATGCCAAGACTTTACACAAAACTCTATCACCTAACATCTTAAATAAACAAATTTACTTCCTTTTTAGAGACATAGATTGTCAAAAGTTCCCTTATACACTGGTACTACAATATTCTCCTGCTTAAGTACGCACTTTGAACCAGAGCTGTTGGTGCGCGCTTAGTTGGTAGGTGCGTACTTTACTCATATCAATTCTAAACCCTTTGATTCGATGAATCGCGACAGGTAAGGGATGAAACCTAAGATAACCCGCTTGATCGAAGCCCAACAATGTGAAATCATTGCAAAGTTCAGCAAGCCGAACGCGCCGAGCAAGCGGGCAACGTTCGATGATGCAAACAATGAAGAATATTGTGTTGTTATGATGAGGACGTTGATGAAGTTTGTGGAAACGATGTGAATTAAAGTAGAACCACCTATTGATGACGAAATCCAGCCTATCAAGACATTTGGTGAATTTGAAAGTGCTACTGACTTCAAAGGCTTTGAAGCTCTACACATCACTGTCCTCGACATCAAAGACCAATTGCTTTGCTCCGATGTTCAAATGGAAGCTGGACATATGTATGATGAACTGCGACAATCGTTTGAGACGTTTCAGCAAAACATTTACAAACTGACATTGAATGTCAACCGTAAAAAATTCATGAATACACGGCAAATGACTCTGCATGACATGTTCAAACAATAAAGTATGAACCCTAATTTCTGTCAAAAAAGTTGCGCACCTAACCGGGATGCATACTAAAACGGGTGCGTACTTAAGCGGGAGATTACTGTAGTTTTGTAAGTGGCATGGTGTGCTTCAAATTTTATGGAAAATCATGCAGTCTTCTTCCAGAAACCGGTAAAATTCCACTTAAAATTGCATAGATTTCATGCCACAGGTACAATTTATCATGTGGTCTTCATTCAGTCTAGTTCAAATGTATTATGCATGCAATTATGACCAGGTTTCGCTCTGGGCTTGTAATTGCGCAAATTGAAAAAAGCAAATGCACAAGAATTTGAGAGAGAGAATATCTCTATTTTGCAACGTTGGTTAGGGGGCTCATACAATTGAAAGACGAGAAAAACCAACGTATGGACACTGGGGAGAGAATCAAAAACCGAACTGAAAACTGAATCAAAATCGTGGCTTTGTTGATTGTTTCAGGTGGAGCTGATGGAGCTGGACAATTTCCAACCAGCCTGATCAGCTTCAGTTGATGCAGTCAACGAGGCTACGATTTGAACCTGAAGTAATATTGAGTTGAATCGTATTTTGAAAGACTTGCAATTTCAATCACATAAGTTTAGAGTTTTTTTGAGTCTTCTCAACAGTCTAATGCCTGAAGGGCTTCGAGCGAAAAGCTAACTGGTATTTTCATTTCAAAATCACATGCATTTGACGTTTCTTCAATCTCTGATCAATTCACAGAATTATTTCCACCTGTGATCCAGTTCCAAAATCCAAGCACAAAAAAAAGGGGCGCAGGGTTTTAGGATTTAGGTTTCTGTGCCAGAAAGGAAAGGTTGTAAAGCGCTCATGATATTTCTCCAGGGACATGACGGCGACCTTTATTCGGAGATAGAGCTTCGTCACAGAAACAACTGCCACTGCGATTTTGTCAAATTGAACTATCGTTTCCATAGCTAACTTATGGTGGTTTTCTGAGGTTGCGGAGATTACTTCTCAAAAAGTTTAACTCTGATGCACGGTGTTGAAATGAGTGGTGGCAGCTCTCTGCAGATGTGTCGAGCAAAAAACAGTGGATGATCAGGAGGATCCAGGAGTTTCAGAGATTTCATTTATAATTGTTTTGCAAATTTAGTTCTGAACCATCACTCTAAAACAGAAACAACTACACAAACTTATGCGATGGCAAGATCAGCCTTATTGAAGGACCTTCCAAAATATCATTTGCTGAACCAAGCCATTTGACCAGTAACAAATAGCCTGATTAGGTGACAAAACACGGAAGGAGAAATACATATGAAATAAATGGGAGTCCGAAGCATTTTGTGCCTACGGGCATTGGGGTTCACGAAAGTAGATTTCGGAGCGTTTGTTGCTGCAAGAAGCATTTCAAAAACTAAAGAATTCGGCTTCCGTAAACTTGACTTGATTTCTCGAAACAATGAACCGATTTTCGTTTGTATAACGACTCTCCGTAGACTACAACACACTGGTAATCACACCTGTGGTAGACTATGGAGACATGTCTTTGTGAGAATTTTGCACTTGTGATCAAATCTTGTGTTTTTCGGAAGGACGAGAAACAGAACTCTCAATTTCGTGCACTTTCCAACATGTTTGCATGAACATTAAACGATAAAAGTCTACCTTGAAGACTAGAGAGACAGACAACTGTGACCCAAAGAAGTTATTAAAAACTGGCAGTCTTGGCGTGAGAACACCATCTAAGTGACAAAATATTCTTGAATCATGCTGAGAATTGCGAGACTGAGACCTTCCTGGGTAGCCAAGAAATTTCGCAAAAAGGTTCGTCACCGTTGCTTGCACACTTCAGGGCTCAGAGAATTGCACTAAAAGGAAAATTGTCCTGGAAACTGATTGACAAACGAACTTGCCGAGTACCAAACGTATGGTCCAGAACATATGCTGGATAGTAGATGCAAACAGAGCATGAAATATTGCATGACATGAAGAAATTGAGAGCATGAAATATTGCATGATATGAAGAAATTGAAAGCATGAAATATTGCATGATATGAAGAATTTGATACCGCTGCGTCACATTGCTCCCTACAGAATTATTCATGTAAATTTTGACGACGAAACGCAACTGCGATCTCTGCTAAATGATGATGACGACTCTAGTTTGTTGCCAAGAAAACTTTACATTACTCTTCTAAGGAACTGAGAATTTGTCACAGCGAAGTGAAATAAATTTACAAAGTGTGGACAACAAAAAATTCAATATTTGGCACATGAAATTCAATATTTAATGAAGTGAAGGTAACCACTCCCTCACACATACCTTCCACATGCAGTGGGTCTTACACGGAGCAAGAGAAATGGAAGAAAACGAAGGGCAAAAAACTGTAAGTATTTGTTAAAATATACTACAAGCAGCTCTGTGTCCAAGATATTCTCTCTTTACCGATGTTCAATTTCAATGGAAATTCTAGTGTTATTCCTTCGATGCTCTCAATGGCAATAAATTTTTTGCAAACTAGGTAAGACTCAAGCAATGAAACTGTAACAATTGGTGATGTTTTAACATAAGTGGACTTTGCCAATGATATTAGGTGTGCATAATTTGGGCAAGCGGTTTTCCATTCAAAAGTCTTTGGTCTTGATGTAACCTCTCCACTACAATCCATGAACTCTAAATTGTTACTCATCTACTCGTAACAATTTATGACATTCATAATGTTATCAAGCAATGTGCGTTTGTTCACGTGGACCCCAAGAATATAACCATGGGATACCGCAGTTAGTGCAAACTAAATTTTGGCATGTTTGTTGATTACATTCCTCTCACTCTCAAATTGCATCTTTTATTCACATGTAGATCAGACTTGTAGTCTCTTGATACTTCGTGTCAAGAGACGCAAAACATCACCAATCACTTGGGTTGTTCATGCATCTACTCTAAAGCTTGAACTCCATGTCTAGAATGTCTAAGATCACTTGCAACCTTTTTGGGGGTTGTAGTAACTTAGAATTTTTGAATGCCAACAGTTTTTACAAAATTAAGACCTACCTACACTAGTAGAAAACTATGCCAAAAAGAACCGGTTGCAATTAGTTGATTTGTAGTTGTTTAGCAATTGTTGATCAGACTGGTGAAAAGAACCGCAACCGGTTTCGGCTGCAATTTTTTTGGGCATAGTTTTCTACAAGTGCTATAGAAGCAAAATTACATAAAGTTTGGCATATAAAATGCATATATATATATATAGTCAAGATGACAAAGGAGATGAGCAAGCTTCTCATTGGGGAACCCATCATAATAAACATGCATGTTCAACCACTCCCTTGGTTTCATGTGTTACGATGAGATTGGATTATGTGCTCAAAATTTACCTGTCATTTTAAGTTCATTTGTTAAGTCAATTGGGAAGGCCTATGTGATCACTCAAAGGAAAGAGATTCTTTACTTTGACCTCCAACAAATTTTGCATTTCAACTTTGAATAAAAAACTTGAGTTGACAATCTTTGTGACTTGCAATGAAAAATTTCTTGACCCGATCAAACGGCCAAAATTGTTTGTCAAGTTGGAAGTGGCCACAATAGGGAAATGAGCACACCTCTCATTCATCCAACATATAAGCCATGAATTGAAATCCTTGAGATTTAGTTGATTTGACATCGGAAGTAGCCTTAAAGACCCTGAATTAGTCTAGTCCAAGTCATTTGAGATGAATTGGCAACAAAACTATAGGGGATCATGTTTTGTTGTTGATGGATGAGAGGCATGCACATATGCAATAACTCCCACTCTCCCCACAATAGGGTGTGTGGTCCCTACTATCGGCACTTCCAACTCTACCAACAATTCAACCATTGAAACAGTAAGGGAATTGTATCATGAATTTAGCAATTGCTAATCATGGACATTGGCATTTCAAGTTTCACATGTGGAGTTGAGACGCAAATGTTATAAGAGGTCATTTGAAGTAAAGGTTATCATTCTCCTTAGGTGTTCATGTTGGAACTAGGATTTAAGTATTTGGATTTATGCATGAATTTTAGAATATTCCAACTGTCAATTTGACGTACACTAGATTGCAAAACTACACAAACATCATGGTTGGCAAACATGGAATAAAAACATATGAAGTTGTGGTTGTTGTGTAGTTGTTTTTGTTGTTGTTGTTTGATGTTCTTTTTTCCCAAAAGTGCACATCTCTTAATATTTTTGGACTTGAGTGGTTTGTCTAAATATACCTAAATGTCAATTTTGGCCTTTCGAATTGTGTTTGATTCTTTGATTCTTTAATTCTTATTTTTATTTTCCTGCCATGATTGAAAACCTTGACCATATGAGGTTTTGATGTTGACAAGACGAACAATTGTATTCACTATTGAACCTAAAATGATCAACATATTTTCAGCACACAATGCAATCTCATTGTAACATGTGTACTTTTGATGTATGTTCACAATTACAAGCCTTGTCATATTTGATATTAATAATAGAATTGTAATTCGCACGTTAGTGTTCTACTAGTCATGATGATACATGAGGTGGCATGTACTTGGCGGGAATCACGTCTCAGTTGTCAATTGTCAATTTTACTCGAGTTTCCTTTTTCAAGTTGAACAGTGTAAATTTCTCATAACATTTACAAATAAATGTTTTTAAGAGGAAAATTTTGTCAATGTATTAAATAGCTTTGTCAAGACATTTTTGAATATCTAGAATCTTACTTTCTTTTAAAGATTTACTACTCGTCACGAGCTCAATGTAACCTATCATGCCAAATGCTACACATTAGCTCATATGGTCTCCAAAAGTTTTCAATCTTCTTTCACAAGTATGACATTGCATCTAGTTTCATAACGAGGCTTGAAACCCAAGATAAGTGCATGAATCGTCACCAAATTTGGGGATGACAAGCATCCATAGAGGCCCAAATCAATGTGCACAAGGGATAAAACATCAAGAGGTCGTATGAATCAAGGTCTCAACAAAGGATGACTACCTAGATACTAAAATGTTTGGCATTTGGCGATAATATATTATTAGGATATGCATAAATGACAATGGATCCAATGAATGTGACTCATGCTATGCACCAAGAGTAACGATTACTTCATAATTCGCAAATTAAACTACTCATATCAAGTAATAGGCATAGTGTACTTCCACAATTAAAGTAAATGGCAAACCTATAAACTCATGCAAAACATTTCCTTTAAAGCTTCAAAAGACAACAATATAACAAACAAAAAACAAAAACAAATCCAAAGTAAAGCAAATCCCACTACAAGCTGCAACTTTATTCTTCATTTTTCGGCAATATGAAACATGCTTCGTCAAGGTTTAAATTTTGTTGAAGTCGGTGCATGTGCACATGATATTGTTGTCATTAATGATGTGCGCAAGGTTCTGATGATAAAGTAATGCATGAGTGGCAAGAACTATCATCGTCAACCTACAAGTTGTGCACAAACATATGTCCAAAGAAGCATACATGAGTTTTTGACTATTTGTCTAGAAGCATGCTTAGTAGGTGTGTATCAACAATCAAAAGGTGCATGAACGAGGCTTGTATGAAGAACAAAAACCGTCAAGGGTTCCACACTGATTATTTCCATTGTGGAAGGCAACTTCTACAACTATCTAAGGAAGTTGCAAAACATCAGTGACTGAATGTGATTGATTCTCATGACAAACGGACTTATGTTGGATTTTTTGTGGATACAAGCACCATCATCGGGTGCCATAAGAAGGTCGCAGTCTCCCAATGCATCAACTCGTTGACATGAAATTGACATGCACATCATGATGTGATTCAAAAACCTATGAAGGACATGATATACAGCTCTTTGGGCGACGGCGTCGTATAGCAGCGATTCCATCCAAACGTAGACCCTCAAGTTTTCTGCACATACCATAAAACGGGTCTTTGTAAACCATAACCTTCCCCAAAGGCCATTGCATAATATAGTTCTTGCTGTGACTTGTCACCAAGTTTCTGAGCCAATTCTGGATCAGGCACCAGGTCAACATAAGTTAGATCAACTAGATATCATTTGGTAGCTTATAGTCAACCCAACACTGTAGTGTGGGTAGGAGAGGCAAGTAGTGCACTTCTCTCATGTCAAGAATAATGCTGCCCCATTGATTGCTAGTGGACTATGGAGAACAAAATCACACATCCCCACCTTTATCAAAGGCCTTTCCATTCAACCCCTTTGTGTTATCGTCATCAAACAAATGTGTCATCTCTAAGATTTTATCACATTATATCCACCCAATCAGTGGCCAAATTTCATCCGAGACAAAATGAGATTCTAAGAAAAGTGTGCCAATAGCCACCCTATGTGTTGCTCGATCAACTTTGTCATAGCTAACATTGTATGTCACCACCTCATACCTCGATTGTTTACAACGAATGACTTCTAACAATAAAAATCCAACATTGTTTACATTTAGCATCACAAACCTCAACCACACCCCAACTAATAAGAGTGAATTCATATTATTTCAACTCAAAGCCATATATTCACTTGGATTTGCCATGAGCTTATCTACACAAATACCGTGAAGAAAAACATGCTTGACTTGCAAATGACACATCAATAACTTATAATGGTGTTTAGAGATTTGAGAGAAAGCTTTGTACTTGAATTGGCAAGAAAAGTTTGAACTCGGGAGGTAATTCCTCCTCGGAGTAAAGTCGATCCGAAAAGTAGATGCGGCGAATCCGGCAATTGGCATGCACTTGCACTCGCAAAGTCTCAACATAATTTGTTCCATATGCCCTCCGTGTAAAATCCGAAAGGTTAAATTGGATTTGATTCCATCCCTCGTCTAATCTCATGGGCATTGTGCAAATAAATGGTTTAACACGTGTAGCCGACTGCATTCCAATTTGGTATACATAATGAGGAACTTGATAGACCGTGACAAAGATTTTATTGCAATGTAATGGAAGAACGGTATAATTTTATTTCCACATGTGTGCTTGAATCTTAGTGTTTTACAAGTTAGTGTTTTTGACATGTCTTCGAGCAATATGTTTGCATAATGTAGTAGGATTTACTAAAGGTCATGATATGGCACCTGATAGTTGGAGGCTCGAAACCTGCGTTTCTGGTTTTTGTCATCCAATACTTGGACTTCAAAAGAAAAATATCGCCTCATGTTCTTTATGATCATAACCAAAAATGGCAGCTTAACGGCCAAAATTTCTTTAGGGTTAGCCGGACATGTTATGTAGTTGGTGCTCACATTGGTACCCATTATTTCCAAAACGCTAGATTGTATGTCCTCGTCAGTACATCTTTTGATGTGACCATTTTGGACTGAAACCATCCAACCCATGAAGCAGAATAATCTCAATGTTTGTAAAAAGATTCCATCTAGTAACAATTTCCTTAACACTTTCCCAAATGTTTGAGGTCACTCAGATATAGAGCTAGAGTTTGTTCTAGAAATCACAATTCTAAGCACATTGACCCATAATACGGAACGAGGAGATAACCTCGACCATTGCAATAAATACATGTATGCATCAAACAAACATGGACTGCAACATTGTTTTTTATAGATTAACTTGAAGCGCAATCAAACACACATGGACTCTGCATATGGAGCTTCAAGCTCAAAAGCTAATCAATGTTGCCCAGGATGATTCACATGGCACTCACAAGAACATTCCACCTATGTGAAATTGAGCAGATGTTATCCACACAAAAATGAAGAACACCCTCGAGTATACCAACGGGGATGATAACTTCTTATTGAGAATTGTGTACAATCATATAACAATACGACCAAGTTGAAATGGTCAACATACCTTCCTTGTCCCATATATGCAAAGGTTTAGCCCTACCCAACCATCACAACAACAAACAAACAGATAATGAGACTACAAATCACCAGTGTAACCACAAATCCTTCCCATCTCACCTAAATTTTGATCCCAAATAGAAACAAAAATAATTCATCTCCAATTAATGAACTATCTCAATAAGTTCATGAGCAACACCTTTAACGAAGCACAATATGGAATTTTACATCTACTATACAACCTAGAAAGTTGAATTGGCCCTCTAAGCACCCTAAATCAAGGTTTAATATAGGGAAATGACATGATATTTCTCATCTTTAAGAACTATAACATCTTGAGTGCATCCTTGAAGTATGAATCTCACCCAATGCTATACAATATTGAGAGGAACCCGGATTGGAATGCATTTCTAAACATGTTGGATATTAGAATAAGCCGGTGCCCTCCTCGAACCTCTTTCTTGATAAGATCCCTTTATACTCCGGTCGAGAGGTCTATCAAAACCAACAAAAACTCACATTCTTAGCCTCAATAAGAAGAATGAACATGCTATGTGCTTTGGAGTAGTGAATAATCCACAATCATGACATACACAAACATAGTATTTTGGGAAAATGGGTTCACAACATTGGAGAGATTACGCTAAATATGATATTTAGTGTCACCAATTCTTATTGTCTTGCTCAATACTAATTGTAAACCACGGTGTAGTGTCACCAACACTAAATGTTAACCCGACATTATTCGTCACTCCTTGTAAATGTTTTGGGGGATTAGAGATTTACAGTGTTGCAATTACTATCACTTACCAAGTGGTTTTTCATCCAAATTTCAATCCTCTATGACAATATTTCATCACAAGTTGTTGACAAGAGAAGGTAGGGTTTTGGCCAATGGATGAACTCACCCATCATCCATGACCATATTTGTTCGCTTATTCATAAGAAACGTCATTGAGAAAATGACCATAGTGACATAAAATACCATATGACACTAGATACCATGTTTAGTGTAGCTCGCAATTCTACAAATACCACCACCATCAAATATTCAATCCACATAATGGAAAGCACAAATTGGTTGGAACAAATAATATAATATGAATATTATTAATTATGGAGTTCCCAAAAACATCCGCATTAGTGCACGGTAAATTTGGGGGAAGAGGATCCCGACAACTTGACTTTACAAGTGATTCCAACAACTTGAAGTTAACCTTCTTCACATATGCAATACATGCATTGAGAATTCATGTAGTTGCATATTTCTAATGCATCGACACTCGATGAGATTAGTGACACCAAGTTCTTGAAACATATTTTAAAACTTGTTTTGAAATCAAAAGAAAAACCATGTAAAAATTGTCACAACACCCATTTCGTATTCAAAAAATTAGATGTCCACTTTATCAATAGTTGATCGCATTTCAATGACACTTTCCGAGAAGGACGAAATGAAGTTGTTTGGGTTGACTTGTTAAAAGTAAGAGAACTATGTAACCACATAGTCATTGTAGCATAATGAAAAGGTGTGGCAAGGGTTATAGTCATCTTTACATATCTACACTTTTCTACTTTGATGCTAGCAAAACATTGCATTTGAAATTATCATTCAACTTGTAACTTATGAACATGTGGTTACCGCCAACATATAGACAGACGTGATTGTGTCCTCACCAAATATGGGAGCCCTTAATTTTAGTATTTAGATTCTTACAATGTATAAACAATGTAGGAGTTGGAAACTTAAGCCAATCATTGTGATTAGATATGTTGACGCACCTCAAAGACAAGGCAACGACGTTTGGACATACATCAACGTAAAATAATGACATAGCTTCAAGCCATGTTATCATATCGACAATGCATTTCTAACCTAAAGCATATATATTTGTGCGTACAACATTACTCCAAGATGGGACAAGATGCAATACTTTATAGAATAGGACCACAACACAACAAAATGTAAACATTGCTTGTACCTAATCTCTCAATGTTGACACTCAACTATATATAGAAGAACCATGTAACATATGACTTATAAAATTGGCCTCTTCGTATTGATAAAGGGAAGGACAACGTCTAATACTTAGGTGACAAAATGGCTTAGGAAATGGTGTGCGGCAATTTGCCACCCAATCAACCATAACTCAATTCAAAGGTAATTCATGGACCTAATGCTCGCACATCTTCTTGTAAAGGACATATTTGACCATCATCAAGCAAATTGACCTCAAATGACCTTAATCCGGCACAAACAAGAAGATGTTAAGGCATGATGATAGTAGAAATAAGATGGTGGATTCAACAAACCAGGTCTTTGAAGAGCAAGAAAACAATGGCGAAGAACAGGACAAAGAGGATCTCAAATTCAGTTAAGCGCACCACTCTGAACACACCATTCGTTGCCTTGGTAAGCAACGATGGTTGCGGGCCTTGTTGTTGTATGTGCATTTCATCCCCCTTTGCATGTTTCCCTTGCCTTGCCTTGCCTTGCTTTGTCTCCCTCTCACTCTCTTGCAAACAAACACCCTCAAGTCCCTTCCTTCCTTCTTTTTTGACTTGTTCTCTACCTCCACACCTTTTCAAATCACAATGCATTTCTCCCAATCTCGTCATTGAAGACTTTTACCCACTCCAATACTTCACATTCCACATCCAGTGTGGAATGTGAAGAAATAATTGCTTCAAACACAAATTACCACCCCAAGAATCTTTGAATCTTGTCTAACGTTCCGAAACAACACGATGTTTTGTCACCCTCCCCAAGGATTGTTGGCTAGAGGTCTTCATGGAGTACAATTGGTATGTAAAAATCATCCACCGTGATGTGCAGGGCGGAGGTGGGCGACCAAAGGTTGGGAGCAATTTGTCCTTTAGGTTTTGAAGAGTTCACAAGCATTTCAACGATTCCGGTAACGGAAAAACCCATAATTTGCATGGCGTCCTCAGGCAGGGCATCCAATATAGTTTTTTTTTTTTTTTTTTGGGTTGCCCAACGTCTTTATATTCTCAAGTAACTAACTAAACCCCTTAAACACCTAAATTAGGTTCTAATCAAATAAGGAATTTGTTCCTACCAGCACCACATTTTGGAGCTCTATATATAGTCCAAATCAAAACTCCAACTATCAACATTGAAAGACAATTTTGCAAGGATTCCACTTTGTACAATGTAACATGATTAAACCTAATCTCATATGTGAAATTGATGTCTCAAAGTAGTTGAGCACCTTAGATCATTAACCAACGGTCCCAAAAAACTTCAAACATGTACAAAACATACTACTTATGACTTCTAACAATGATGATGGCACTATGAGAGTTGGGTATCCATTGTTTCTTAGCGCATTTGTTGCTTGCCGTTGTCACATTGTTTGGGATCTTGGATGAAGATCCCACGTGGGAATTACAAGTCGGCATCAAACATATCGATCTAGAGCTTATGCAACAAGGCATGCCCCCAATCACCTATGTATAAACGATGCAATTTCTCAACAAAATACAAGGCGTCGTGGAAACAATACATGTATTGGAGAACTTTTGTTAAAACAAGGCTATTTTTTCAGGTTTTTCAAGTCCAAAACATCAATGTTTGGATGCCCTACTAAATTTACCCACTTGTTGTATAACAGAGTGGAATCATCTTCTTGCGTTAATTGCATCACTCCCCCAACCTTCTCAATCTTACTAACCACTACAAAGTCATCTTTGAGTGGAGGCAAATCTACCATGTATGTAGGGTCTAGAACACTAACAACATCTTCTCTTGGCCATCCTATTGTTGATGGTGGGGACAAGTCATTTGCAAACATGTAATATGATCTAGTCTTATCAACATGCTCTGTAGTTGTGTTTAGTTCCATCAATGGCTTTGACACATGCTTTGAGGAGTCCGAATCAACATGCAGATTTTTTTCCTCCGATTGTTGACCGACAACATCATTGTATGCTTGCACAGCTTCGGCTTGAGTGGCAAAGTTACCAACCCACAACTTCTTCTTCTTTGGTAAATTGATTTCAACAACCCAAGGATTCTTTCGTTCAGGGCGCCACCGCACTCCTTTGTATTGTACCTTGGGTTTGCCCATCAAAATCTCCAAATCTTGGATTTTCTTCCGTGTCATTGTCCGTTCCATAGCCCATGTTTTCCCACATTTTGGCTTCAAATATTGAGAAGGACGAAGATCGTAGAGATCGGTTTGATTAAGTACTTGCATGTCCACATCTTTGGTATGTAACCATGATTGATAAGCTTTTGAGGAGCTCGAAGAAGTAAAGAACAAATCCTTTTCGAAAAGTGAAGATTTAGACTCTTTCTTTGAACCGTAATACTTAACTAAAGGTTTAAATTTTCCACACCGATCAAATGTACTAGAATCCAACGTAACATGAATACTTGGATTTGAATTTGGGTTCAATTTGTAATACGCGGGTCCAACACGGTCCAATGTGGTCCAATATGGATTACACAATGTAACGAACCTCAAGCCAAAATTTAAGAAGCTCTCTCTTATCAATTGCATGTATTCAAGCCCAGCATTGGGAGGAAGTTGTTTTTGATTTCCCTTTGGAACAAAAAAGAAATTTGTTTTAAAGCAATAACAATCCATTTGTCCATAAGCCTCTACCATGTATGAACCATTTTCAAGCCTTGAGTATATCTCCGTGACATTAGTATACCATTCCATGATTCGTGCAACTCAAATTCAAGACGGCCCTTCGAACTTAACGCACTTGAATTACTAGGAGTCGTAGATTGGTCAAGTTTTCACACAAACATCAAAATGAACTATTCCTTAGCACTAGTATACATTACATCACATCCCTTGTAGCTAGAAACCATAATCTCTCCCTCTTTATATCTCTCATCGAGTACATTGCATTGGGCTCTCTCTACTCCAACAACAATGTCATCTGTCATTCTTACATTGGTTGAGACCCACTTGAATCCCACTGGGAATGTCACCGTGGCACTATTAAGGATGAAATACAACACCTTCTAGTCATTCACCAACAATCATATTGTAGAGGATTACATGATTCGACCCCAAAAAGACACAATCTCCCCTTTAAATTACACCACTTGTGATTCCTATATCAATTGGAAACTACATCCCAAGACGAGACTAGGAAGATGAAATAGAGTATCCTCCACAATGTTGGGAAGGCAACAAGCACGATGGACCTCGAATATCAACCTCAAAAAATATGGCATGGAAATACACAATGAGAAACAAGCGAGAGTGGAGCGAACTTAACGTAACGTATGTGAAGGAAGCCAAGTTTGCAACTTAAAGCACAAGCTAGGAACGTCTTCCTTATATACTTGTGCAAATTATTTTGTAAAGGACGAACGAGGTTAGGAAACCTTGAAGCACAAGCTACGAAAGTCTTTCTTATATACTTTTGCAACTTGTTTTTGTAGAGGACGAAGGAGGGTAGGAAATGACTCAAGACCAAACCAACAAAAAAATCTCGTGCACTCTTGCTCTAACTTACACGGTGTTGAAATAATGATACACATCTTTGACCCAACTTTGAAAATAGTGGACCTTGGACTCTTGTGGTGCGGGTTTCTCCCACTTTCTTCTATAACTCCCTTGTCGTTGTACCTTAGGAACAAAAAGAGAAGTGGTTCCTTTGGTGTTGGTGACGCGTGAATAGCAATGATGTACGTGGATGTTATTTGGTTCATTTTTTATCCGCATGGTGGACTCTTCATACAATGTACGAACTGAGTGAGTGTAAGAAGGGGTATTCTTTGAGGCATTAATGTACATGATGGGTACATAGTATACATAAGGGAGAGGGTATTCCGTTTCTCTAGTGTGTACATTTAGAAAGGCTATTAAGACTTTTGAGGTAAAGTTAAATGCACAAAAGGGGCCCCTCAGGTTTAGAGAAACATTTGACAATTTAGAGATGTGATAGTTTCATCCAATTCACATTTTCATTCATTGTTGTCATATGGTAATAGTCCTCAATGATTACCTTGTCCACTCTCGTTAGGGTTTGCATTTGGGTTTTGGGTTTTACAAACTATAGCTCATGGGTTCCCCTGAAATTTGTTATTTGAATTGTGGCTAAGTTTTTGTGCTCTTGTCTTTGTTTGTTTGATGCAATCATTGAGTTACATGCTATGGATGAACAAAATTTCAATGACTTTCTCATTGGAAGTGAAAGTGGGTTTTATAGGTAAAATAGGCCTATTTAAATCATGATTTTATTTATTTCATATGTAGTGAAGGCATTTATCTCGTCTTTAAGTGAAAAGCATAGTGTAAATACATAACTTCATTTTCTAGCATGTTGTTAGTATGTACACATCTAATTTTATCTATAAACATCTCATGTACAAGGAGTTTAATTTCATAGTGACCCATGCACGTCATTTAGGTTTCTCATGATGAGACCACCCCCAGGTTTTCATGTTCTCCAACTTCAATTGATTAGATTTACACAACAAACACTCATGTTGCACTAGGAAGTCTAAGATGATGCATTTGCTATAATTTTTATTTTTATTTTTAAAAAGGACTGAAAATCAATCCTCCCCTTATTTTATTAGGGTTATCGAAAGTGCATGTTCGTTGATTTCTTAATACATAGGTCCTCCCCACTGTGTTCTCTATTGAGTGTAGAGTTGTTATTAATATGTAAACACATAGTCCTATGTCTTTTAAAACTGTGTATTTATGATGTTTGTTCTTTGATCCTCACCAAACAACATACCAATTGAATCTAGAGATCCGATTAGAAAAACAAGCCACTTAAGACCAACATGCCTTAAGGCACATGATCTAGGCCAATCTTATCAATGTTCGACTTCATGAGATTATATAGACATAAGTTGTACGACTTTATTTTTTGCATAACAAATACACTAAATATGATATTTAATGTCACCAGTTCTAATTGTCTTGCTCAATACTAATTGTAAACCGAAGTGCAGTGTCACCAACACTAAATGTTAACCCGACATTATTCGTCACTCCTTGTAAATGTTTTGGGGGATTATAGATTTACAGAGTTGCAATTACTGTCAATTACCAAGTGAGTTCTCATCCAAATGTCAATCATCCATGACAATATTTCATCACAAGTTGCTGACAAGAGAAGGTAGGGTTTTGGCCAATGGATGAACTCGCCCATCATCCTTGACAGTATTTGTTCACTTATTCATACAAAGTGTCATCCAAAAGTTACCATGGTGACATAAAAGACCATATGGCACTAAACAACATATTCACTGTATTTTGTACATTAAGTGGGATATTAAGACATTGTGGTGTATTTATGATGAATTACTAAGAATTCATCCTAACATAAATTGCATTTTTTTTGTGAGAATTTATCTGTAATTGGATTCGATCACGAATTGTGTAGAGTAATGGGAAGTTGCAAATAATACATGTTATCCTAGTGATAGAGTTGTCAAGGTGCTTTGTGAGGTGTGAACACTTGAGAAGTGTGGAGGATGGGCTTTGACCTTCTTCTTCTTTTGTGATTGAGGTTATGGAAGTGCTAGACAATTTCATGACTAGCTATGTGTGCAAAAAACCAAAATCGCTAAAATTACCGATGACTCGGCAAGATCTATCCGATCGAAGTTGAATGCTTCATCTTGAGGTGTCTACATATTTAATCGAAGTTAAATGCTTCATCTTGAGGTTTCTACATATTTAAGGGTTAATAGAGGTTGGAGAAGTTAGCATGCTTCTCTTGTGCCTAACGGCAAGCTCCTAGGGTTCACGTCGTTGGTTCCTTCAATATTGGGTGGACCGTAATGGTAGACAAGTGTTAGGAAGGTCAAACATCGAGCATCAATCCAATTTTAGGTGGTGTAACTTAGAAATACCTATAGGTTGCATATTAAGGGTTTTTATTTCAATCACCATAGTACTTTTCTCGCAACCCAAACCCACGCGTAGTTCAAAGGCAACCCGTTGTGTAACAATGATGGTTGTCAAGTGGGACTCAATGGATTTGTGCAACCACTCAGCCTTTACAACCAAGACCATGCACGAGTTAGTCCTAGTTTTTTCAAGAAACTGAAGTGTGGAGAGCACATCATACGTTCCACTACAAGATACCATGGACCGTGATGCCAACATGTTTTGAGTTGGGATTCACCCCAACTCATGGTCCCATGGACATGCCTGCAACTCCCCGCAAGTTACCATGATTAATCACTAGCCTCATGACCCTCTCTCAGCTTTTCGGGACATGCCCTTACTAGTGCCCTCACTAAAGAGCCCAAATGTCTCCACCGGGACTAGCCACAATAGCCTGGGAGTGGAGTGAGGCCAATCACCACTTTCGTGGCTGACAATCTAGAAAACTTTGACAAGCTCTATGGGTCGTGTCCCTTGTCCAATTAAAACCTTCTCTACGTCATTAGAAAGTGCTTGGAAATGAAGTTGTAGTGATGGTTCAATCACCTAGATCAGATAAGATCTCCAATGTAGGCGTTGAATAGTGTTGTTGTTCTAAAGTGGCAACATGTGACATCACTTTCCCATCAAAACTTGTTAGTCTTGACTCAAGAAAATACATCACCCACTTTGGGCACCAGCCAATTAAACTTCAAGCTTGGGTCCCCATTTTAAAACCAAAAGTAAGGTCCATTAAAGTGTGTTTTGGACGCAAAGTTTCTTGGACTTGAGTCTTGGACCCTTGCAATGATTGCTCCAAAAGAGGCGGTATTTTTACCTATTGACCTATTTCATAAGGTCCAAAATTCATGTGTAAGTCTATAATATACCTAGTTCTAATTCAAGGTCTTACCTCAAAGTTCGCATGGTGGGAACTGAATTTCCAACACCATTGGCAACAAGTAGAAAGTATGTTGAAACCTATATTAAATTAATCAACATCAATAAGGGCCACTTCACACACGAGACTGAGAGCCCGTGACCATTACACTTCAAGCACTCTCATTGGTGGAAAAGGTGGAGCTGGTCCAAGTTCACTTCACACTGTGCTCGAGGGACCAACGGGGCATGTGAATGCAAGATGGATGTAAAGTCTACATGGATTCCTACATGGCATCAAATGGATCGTGTTTCATGGTCACTTGCATTGTTTTCAAACACCACCTCTTGGAGGTAGGCTTAACTCAAAACCAGGAGACCATGGCACTCCGATCGCTCACAACCGTTGATTTATTCTATTTTATCATGTGTGAGGATCCACATGAATAGAATTTATTGACATTGCATTTGATTGACGGCCCGATCACATATGGCTTCACACTACACTTGAGGACCCGTGACAACACTACATGATTTTGGAGGTGTGTTGGGACGGCCTTTGGACACTTTCTTTTGGGCTCTCACAATTTCATGGTCACGGCTCTTGGCTCGTCTGTGAAGTGGCCCTAACAATATGAAAGAACCTACTCGACTAGTATCAAAAATTACTAATACCATTCAAATATCAATACATTGGTGGGTATCTCAAGGTGAGAGAATTTACATAAACGTGGGTTATCATTTGGATCAATATCATTCTAAGCCATATTGACACTAGAGTGTTTCTATCTAGTTGTGAAGGTTCTTGCACGGTACGCAAACTTGAATGATATTGAAAACAAAACTATTATCCTCAAATATCCAAACCCTATCGGAATCAATTTTTTTTGGTGAAGTCCTTAGTATAGATACCCAAATGGTATCAACAATAGTCGATACTAGTCAAACATCGGTTGGAGCCTATGTACGTTGGGCTCTAAATTTGTAAAGCTAACCTCAATGCCAAAGTCTTGGATATCATCCCATAGCACCCACGACACTCCTTATGCATATAGGTTACCAAAAAAAACATTGATTGAAACCCTCTCTTAGTTTGTCTTTCAACAACTCTCTCTAACATGCAGGAATGCTATTAAGGTAGAAACATGGAAAATTGTGACTGACCACTACATTGTTTATGGTATTTAGTGTCACATGTGTAATAGTGTCACTTACCCTATTTTGAGGCATATGCTACATTAGATCGATTATTAACAACTTCGTCATAAGTGTCGTCTCATGACACTTGGAATTCAATGTGCTTACTAATATATTGGCATGTACATGTTCAACAATGTTATGAGGTGGATTTCTATGTTCCTCAGTGGTCTACAAGTTGACTAAAGTGTACACAAATGACACTTGCCATTAGCATGCTCAAGAATATCTTCCTCTTGTGTACTAAAAATGTAAACAAGTGACATTTGTCATGAGTATGTTTGAAAATATCTACCCCTCGCATACTAAAATGCAAGACTATCATCTAACGAATCCCAATGTGCTACTCTAAATGATGTGGATATTTTTCACTTGAAGAAGTTCCTTATGTTGACAAATGGAATTACATTGGCAATTAGTAGGCGCGACACTTTGACACCTCTAGGCATCTAGTTTAGGTCCTTTGAAAGTAGTGTATGTGGCACTAAATATCATAAACAGTGTATTGGTGCACTAAACTAGAGTAGGATGATGCTTGTGTGGACCCATAAAGGCTAATTATAAAAGAATTGGCTTGAAAAAGGATGCATTGAAAGGCCAGATGCAGTGATTTGTAGGATAGGTCTTGTTTCACACCCCTTGGGATCACTTCTAGGTGCCATCGAGTTAATCGTTTCGTGTGCATTTGTATGCAAAGTAAGATAGTTTGTTGCTTACAATAAAGAGACTCTAATCTACAAGTAGGGGGTTTGAATTGCTTGCTGCTATGGGAAAATGTAACAAATTATTCACATGGAATAACTTACAAAATAACTTACTCGTCATTTCCTCTACTCCATCCTTGAAAAAATTTGCACAAAATCAACCCACTCTTTATGGCCAAATGAACTCATTTTCACCGTTTCCCTTTTTTCTACTGTTATTATCAACAGTTGCAAGTTTTCTTCTCCAAAATAGTGTGTTTTGCCATGTGCATGTCCCAATGATGCAAACAATGTATTCTCATATGCATTTTCAAATAAATCGAAACAAACAACTTGTCCAACTTTACTTACATACTAGTTTAAACAAAACATCTCTCAAGAACACCACGTTATGCTAGGGAAGAGAAGAGTCAAAGATAACAACGACCTTCTCCACCTACCAAAGTATAAGAGACAAAAAATAAATAAAGATACCGACCAAGTGGAACTTAACCAAAAGCAACACTCTCGAATGACAACACGTGATGATTTCCACTGACAAAGTCACCTACACGAATAGAACCCAATATCCATCAAATTCTTCAAGAAATATAGGCCTTCACGATTTCCATTGTGTTGATTTTCTTCACACCTCATTTCCGTCCAAAGGACACAATGTTATTCATAGATTATCACTCAAAAAAATTGAATTGACAATCTTCCGATGTCACAACCCAAGTGAATTATGTTGCGGCTTCGTTCTTTGAATTGGTCTAATCCTATATGTAATCCCCAAATGAAATGGAATTGACTTTAAAGTCCTAGAAGCCAAAAGATTCATGGGACAAGATGTGCACCAAGATGGTTTCAAAAAATCTAATTCCATAGAGTATCAAAGTGCAACGGTCTCAGTATCATAGAGGGTAGTGTCAACTCAATGGTCCATTCAAAATAAAGGCTTGAGACTGCCTAATGCTACATTCTAAAACAAGGAAGAGAACCTATTTATAATAAAATCATCGAGGGGACACTCCAACACAAAGTGTGTCTCATTTCCAGCTCCATTGTGTGTCACTAAACATTGGAATTAGTGTCACTAATTTATTCGTCTTGCTCAATTGTAAGCCACTCGTGTAGTGTCATCAACACTAGATGTAAACCTAACACTGCTTGTCATTCCTTGTATTAAAAAAAAAAATTGGGCATCATAGATTAATAATGTTATAATTATTGTCACTTACCAAGTGATTGTCATCCAATTTTCAACCATCCATGATAACATTTCATTACATAATATGTTAGGAATGCCAAACTTTGTCTCTATAAAAATAAGTTGGGATGACATTACTTATATACTTATTCATAAGAAGTGCCATTAGAAAAAATGACCGCATTGACATGAAATACCATATGACACTAACTCCAATATTTCGTGTAGTTATTTCCCAATGTCTAGACCACAAACCTCCATCTTGTGAAGAGGCCGGTAGTTAGGATTGGATGCGCATGACTTTGGTTTTGGGGACATGGTGACAATTTCTACTTACGACTTTTAGTGGCACTTATCCAAGTTGTGTGGAGGACCATCAAACCCATTTCTAAATGACAATAACTCATGGGTCAAATTAGCTTACCCAACTTGCACATTTAAGTCTTTGAGACACATTGTATATCCGTGTTCTTGGTCAACTTTGGAAATCTACACAACTCAAAGCCCAAATAGTTTTGCATTGTCATAGCATTTGAATTTGGACTTTTTGTGCTCATTCCCACTATTTTATAACGGTTTCTCCAACAAGAAACTTGGCAACCATCTATTTAAACTTGGATGCTACTTTTCAACCCTTCCCTACCCCTAGGATCATATTTTCCTTGTGATAATATGGTTGACATGACTCATGTCCAATCAAGAGGTAGTTTTCATGTAGGCCGTTGGCCCACCATATTCTAGTGGGAATGTAGAGTTTATCTAGTCAAATCTACATTTCAAGTATAATCTAGTGGGCAATCAGCTTACATGGACACTAACCCTGTCCCCCCCCCCCCCTCCCTAATACACAAAGTCCCCTAAGGTTGTGAAGTTCCACACATGTAGTTTTCATTTCCAATGTGATGAAAAAATCATGAAGTTTTACACATGTCATCATCACATTCGGTCTGATGAAAAAAGTAAGTTAAAAGGGTTTGGATTTTGGGAACCTTGAAAAAGGAATGATTGTACTCAAGTTTTCGTCCCCTAGATATTGGAAACATGTTGACCTGTGGTGCGAATATGGGTTGAGAGATAATATTGCCTTTGGAATTTTACTGTGTTTTCAAAACTTGGAGATAAATCATGAGGTTTTTTTTGTTGAATATTGTGATATCAATTTTAAGACTTGTGAAAATTCACTCCATTATCACACTTGTACTACACTTATGTGAGATGCTTATAATTAACGAAATTGGGTTTGTCTACCTTAACTTAGGTAACAACATCACAAGATTTGTTATTGTTTCAACTATAACTTATCATGGGTGATTGTATTAGACTCGCCCCTTAATAGTTAATGTAGAGGGATATTTTATTCAAAATATCCGTAAGTTTCAAGAATATTCATGCTATTCTCAGCCTCACTGCAGTTCAGTCTCGAGTTTGATTGTCGATTCTTGAAAACATGTAAATAGAGATTGAAGACTTCTTGGGATCCATGAGGTTGGTGGACCTAGCATGTCTATATGAAAAAACGTATGTGTTGAATCTAAAGAGTAAATTCATGAATAACACATTGAAGACAAGATGCACCTCAAAATGTTATCCTTTATTTCAAAATATTTTATCACGTTCCAAGATTACAAAACACCATAGGTGAAAAAACCAAAAGTAAAAAAGTAAAAATAAAACCTACTTAAGATTGTTACTTTGGGACTCGAGATTGGACCCACACTTCAAATTTGTGTCTCTCACAATAAGGTTGAAATCCTCACTATTTTTCACCGTACTCTATTCCGATGAGTTACCTTTCTTAATTGGCCTAAGTACTAAAATTGCATAAAAATATTACTCCACTAAATATGTTATTTAGTGTCACCAATTCTAATTGAATTGCTCAATACTAATTGTAAAGTGCCTGTGTCACCAAACACTAACTATAAACCTAACATTCCTCATAAGAAATTTGGGCATTACAAAGTTACATTCTTGCAATTATTTGTGACTTACTAAGTGATTTTTCATCCAAATCTAAATCATCCATGACAATATTTCAATACATAAATGCTAGGATGCAAAAATTACCAAAAGTGGATGAACAATAAGTAGGTTGGGATGACAATATTTGTAAACTAATCCATAAGAGGTGTCACTAAAAGTGTTACTACAAGTGACATAATATACCTTATGATACTAAGTGCAATATTTAGTGTAACATATTTACATAGCAACCCCTACCTCTGACACATTGTTGGATTTATTTAGCCATAGTAAAAACTTATTATATAGACATCAAAGCCAAACTTTTAGAATGAATGCCGACGAATCACAAAGTCTGGATCTAAGGGCCAGTTCACACTATGGCCAAGTCGAGAGGAGAAGCCTTTGGGTTGAAACAATATATTAAAATAATCCACTTGAAGCCTTTGGCCGGTCATAGTGTGAAGCCCCAAAGGACGAGTCCAAAGGACAAACCCCATACCATTTGCTTGGTAAAGAATCATTACTTGGTACATGAAATGGAGGAATTTTCTGAAATTTCCCTCTTTCACTCTTTAACCATGGATTCTAGAAGGGAACACATCATTGTTCTCCTTTCGGTCTTTATGGTTATGAAGTATGGTATTGTGGGCATTTTGGCGTTGCAAAAACTTGTAATTTTTCAACAAAATGTCCAAATGATGATGATGGTGGTATTTATTACACAAGGGCGGAGGGTGGATTTTGGAAGGTCTTGTTGGCGTTTTCAAAGATATGGAGGGTTTTTGGAGCAAACACTTATGGGATTATTTCCGGAGAGTGAATTTAAGCGTCGAATGAGGGTGAGTAATTTACGTTCAAATACTTATGTACTCTTTTGGGGCCTATTTTGAAGAAGAAAAAAATACACATCTCAGAGAGAGTATTAGTGTTGAATGTAGAGTTGCGGTAACTTTGTCTCGATTAGTAACTGAAAATTCATTAAGAATAATTGAAGATATATATGGTACAGGGTTGAATACAACTTCAACAATTGTGAGGGAATGTTGTGAGGCTATTAGGATTCAACTATGACCATTGGTTTTTCCAAAACCAACATTTGCGAGGATGAAAGAGATAGCTTCTGGATTTAAGGCATTGCATGACATTCCTTTCATAATAAGGGCAATAGATGGCAGCTATATACCCATTCTAGCACCCTCCTATGATCCAGCAATATATTATAATATAAAAGGATTTTTATTCATGTTTGCTTCAAGGAGTTGTAGATGCGGATTGTAAATTTTGGGACTATGATTTTGGATGGGCCGGGAGGATACATGATCGGGTATTGTTTTAGAAATCTGAAATTGAGAAGAAAACTATGAGAGGTTCGTTTTTACCATTCAAATTTATTGGAGACGCAACCTATCTAATGCGGCCTTGGTTTTATTCACCTTTTAAGGGATAAAGAGACGGTTTACCTAGAAAAAAAAGCCCATTGGAATTTTATCCAATCAAGCACCCGTATGGCCGTGGATAGGGCATTTGGTATTCTCAAAGGAAGATGGCGGATTTTACAGAAGAGAATTGATATGCCGCTCCGGAATGTACCAGATATTGTTACTACAGCCCTTTGTCTACACAATTTGTATATAATTCAGAAGGACGAATTCAATATGGAATGGGCGGTAAATGCAGAGAAGGATTTGCAAGAGGAGGCTAATATGTCTTTAGAAAATTTACAAAATATTGACATGTTTAAGGCCCTTGAAGCATCTTTGAGGGATATGAGAGAATTACAGAAGGTCAATCCCGAAGCCGAGGAGACACCATTCATTGAAATGGAGGAAGAAGAAGAAATAGAAGGTGGAAATGATGAAGGCGAAAAAACAAAGGTCGAACGTAAAAAAAACATGAAGAAATTGTTGGCTGAAGCAACCCGTGTGTATTTATTATTAGCAAAGAATTCTTACAAGGTTTATTTAGCCCAAAAATCAACTCTTCGATTTGAGGGCTGTAACTATGATACTTCTAGTTTTGAATCATAGTAGTAATTTGAACTAGAATTTGTTAATGAGGCGGTCAAATTGGTGATCTACCCTCTATAGTAGTTCATTTGTTCTTTCAAAAAATTTCATCAATCCAATGCTGGTTTCAGCCATTTTTTCAAAAATCTCAATTGATGTTTCCTGAAAATTAATTTTGGTCTTTAATATTGATGGAGGGGTCAATATTGGGGTACTTTCTATTTCCAGAGAAGAATTGGTTGGAAAATCTGTACTATCATTTGTTGTAGCTGATATGTGCTTGAAAACCTAGCCGGCTTGATGGTACCATTGATCTAGAACGTCGAAAAATTTAGTTTTTTGCCGGTTGTTGCATATAATGCCGTTGGTAAGTTTGTCTTCTTTGTAAGAAACAAAAATTTGATTAAATTTCTTACGGCACACTGTCAGGTAGAGAAGTCTTTGCTTTGGGAAAATACTAGATTTCTGATTGCAATTAGTTTTGGCTTAAGACATGGGAGACTAGGATAATGTAAGAAGTATTCATCCTTGAATACATCATACATACAAACCCATATAAATTTTGCACATACCTTTAAAATTCCGGATCTCTCTTTAAAATTGTAGTCAAACTTTAAATAACCACCAAATTAACATAAATACTCCAAATCAAGAGTGCTTTAGCATTTTGGAAAAACTATCAAAGTGCTTAACAAAATAAAAGAGAGATTAAATGTTAGTAAGGTACTATCCAAGGTCCATAGCTCGTCAAAGCTTTGCCAATGTCAAATGTTAGTTTCTTAGAAAGCTAACAATATCACACAGGTTCTCTCAAAAATTCATTTTCAAAATCCTTACAAAACGTTTTTTATGCTCTGTTGAAGTTGGTACACGCTTTCATTCTTGAACCTAGTTGGCAACTCAAGATCCTCTCGCCTTGAAAGCCATAACTCTCTTTTCAACATTCTAAACAAGAAGTATAAATCTCCATAGAGAGTTGAAACAATAACACTTTACTTGCTTAAATTTCATAAACAAAAAATTATACATAAATTTTTACAAGCTTTTAAAATCATGGTCTTCTAAATTTCATTATAACAAACATTGTTATACTCTAACATTCATAGAAATCACATACAAAATCCAAATAGAGCGTGCTATATCATTTCGGAACCACACCAATAAGACGTACAAATTCCAAAATCTCATAGAAAATTTCCAAGTACACACTGAGTTCTCCCTCTCTACACACTATATATCTCAAAATTCCAAAAAAACTCCCTTTGAGGAAAGAGGGGCCCGATCCCTTAGCATCCTCCCAAAAATCAACACTAGCCAATACCTATGTCACATGGGCTTCAACAAGTCATTGGCTAATTCTCATTAGCATACTCATCCTTATATATCTTTTATCTTAGCCATAAGGCATCAAAAGTCTACCAAAATGGTAAATTATTTATATCTTTCAATTACCAAACTTTAAACACACAAGATGAATTTTGAAGAGAGAGAGGGCCGACCTCTTAGCCTCTTCCCAAATTCAATACTAGCCCAAAGCTATGTCACGTGGGCTTCAACTAATCATTAGCTAACTCCCATTAGTTTACTCATCCTTATCTATTCCTTATCTTAGCCATAAGGCATTAAAAGTCTACCAAAATGGTAAACTATTTCCACCTTTCATTTTCCAAACTTCAAGCACACAAGATGAAGTTTGAAAACATTAAAAAACTTAAACATATAACATCAAATATATGTCTAAATGAGATTGAAAATAATTCCAACAAGAATTTCACTCCAACTGTAAGAACTTGAGGATGCGTCGAAGAATAACTACAACGTAGTCCGCACGATCAGCCTTACACAATGAATTAACTGGACCTTCAAGCCAACGTTAATAACTACAACTTCCTTCGATAGGCCTAAGACAACAAGAATATTGATCATTATTTAAACCTTAAAAATTTCCTCAAAACATCACATCTCGAGTGTCAGGTTCAACACACGCAACTTGTAAAAAAATCACCAATGCACGAGCATCTTGTTGAAGGTTTATGTGCCACCGCTGCTCCACACGAGGTTGCTTTGACGGCCGAGAAGGCCCAGCTTCTTCTTGAGGACGCTCGTGCAGTGATGCATGACTAGTTGGCAAAAAAATACAAATCAGCAGTTGAGATAGAAAAAAAATCTAGCTTAAGCTCTGGTTGAAATTCTTCATCTTGACTCTCAGAACGAACTCTCCAATTCGACATCTTTAAAAAAAATCTAAATAACTACATCGAACTAGTGAAGCTCTAAAATGGTCCTTCTCCTTATAACATAAACAATTTCTAACAAGAAAATGTCATCTTGAAGCTTCCCCAAAAGGTGTATTTATTTCTTCCAATCAAATTCCATTCAAACGAAAATAAAACAAAAATGTATAAACAATGAATGGGATATAAATCCCTTCAGCATGCTCCGATAAACGCCAAGCCGCGGAAGTTCAACAGGTAAAGTATTTCAAGTGCCATAACACTGGTCCGGGTTCGAAACCCTTTGAACATGTATGAGCGGATGAATGGCCACGTGGCTTGGTACTGTTGGTGAAAACTAGGCAAGTAACTACCAGTTGGCGCCACCTACCCCCTGAGCATATGAAAAAACGCAGAGACTCCAAATTTTGTGGTTATAACCACGGCTCTTTTTCTTCTCCCTTCATTCCTCTGATATCTCATTTCCCTTTTGTCTATAATTTTATTATTAATTTTTTGTTTTATTTTTATTTTCTTTAAAACCTACTCTCAAACCATTCCACACTATATTTACATATTCAATCATTTCTTGCACGACAATGCTTGAACTGTTCGGTTGAACTTGGGGAGCATAACCACCATCATTGCATGAAGCCGCACCCATGTATCAATTCCTGCACTCAAAACAGTGAAACAATGAGAGAAACAGTCAAGTGTAAGAAAGAGATGAATGGATTGGGAGATATGTAAAGGAAGGTGGTGGCCATGTGATCACCAAGTGGATGGGAGGGTAGAAGGTTTATTTGCTGGAAAAGTTCCCCTCCGTAAGGGAAGGGTACGAGGCTCGAATCTCAATGGCGACATTTGCTCGAATTCCTATGGGGGAAAAGGGGGGCCTGGGGCTGGGACACGGGCCTTTATTAGGCCTCCAAATAGGCCTCACAAATCCTTAAAATTCCTCAAAATCTGAAATTTTCTTTGCAAACAAACCTAATTAGGTTTAGGATTTAGTCACCTTGTTTTTTGCCGTTCCTTTCAAACTCGGGCTCCATCTCCCCCTTCAAAGCAATGAATTGATACACCTCTGAATCTAGCCAATTCCGATTTCCTTCCTCTCCTTCAACCTTCACTTCAACTTGTATAGGTTTCTTCTTTGGGGCAGCTTTCTTCCTTGGGGCAACTCTTTTATTTAAAGTCCGTATTATCTCACAATCCTTCTCTTCTTCAACACTTCTCTCTTCAACTCTCTCAACCCTCTCAACTTCCACCTCTTTCACTTTTTCCTCTCTAGTAGGTGTTGAATATGGCCGAAATGCACCAAAATAGTTCACACTCAAAACATTCTCTAAGCCCATCCACCTCTCTTAGCTAAAGAACTCTCCGTTTTGAGAAAATTGCTCCATGAAAAAAAAATTGCGAAAAAAAATTGAATCAAACCAGCAAAAACAAGGGCAAAAACAAATGAACAAAAAACAAGGGCACAAGAAAAAGAGGGCGAGAAGAGAGAGACGACCCACTTTATCCCTTGAAAAAATCTGCCTTTTCCATCTAACGGTCCAAATCTTGTCATATTTTGAATATTTTAATGGGAAAAAAGTTCGGCCTCTCGACGAAAGTTTGGGTTGAGCATTTTGCTCGACTCAAACTTTGCTCGAGAGGCCGAACTCTTGGCGCCAAAACTTCCTAAAATGCTGCCACCTAGGCTCTTTTGGAGGCGACGTCCTTTGGACTTCGGCCTCTAGTGTGAAGGCCGAGAGGACGGCCTTTGGACATTTCTACATTTTCATTGGTCCAAATGCTTCTCCTCTCGAAGTTTGGCCATAGTGTGAACCGACCCTAAGGGCCACTTCACACATGAGACTGAGAGCCCGTGACCATTACACTTCAAGCACTCTCATTGGTGGAAAAGACGGAGACGGTCCAAGTTCACTTCACACTACGCTTGAGGGACCAATGGAGTATGTGAATGCAAGATGGAATGTAAAGTCTACATGCATTCCTACATGGCATCGAATGGATCATATTTCATGGTCACTTGGACTATTTTCAAAAACCACCTCTTAGAGGTAGGCCTAATACAAAACCGGGAGATCATGACCCAACCGATCGCTCACAACCGTTGATTTATTCTATTTTATCATGTGTGAGGACCTACATGAATAGAAGTTAATCAAAATAGCATTTGATCGAGGGTCCGGTCACATATGACTTCACACTACACTTGAGGGTCCATGACCGAACTACATGATTTTGGAGGTGTGTTGGGACGGCCTTTGGGCACTTTCTTTTGGGCTCTCATAATTTCATGGTCACGGCTCTTGGCTCGTGTGTGAAGTGGCCACTTCACACATGAGCCAAGAGCCGTGACCTTGTAATGGTGAGGACCCTTGACTCTCATCCAAAGGATGTACCATGGATGTTAGGAAAGTTGTTTCATCTAATTAGGGGCCCTCAAGCATAGTGTGAAGTGAGAATGGACCATTTTGCGGGACCATTGCATATTTCGTTGGCGAAAAAAAAAGGGAGGATTTGGTTTAATATAATATCTCTCAAACTCTATTAATTTAAGAAAATTAATTTTTAGCGTTTGTTTGTCCTTGAATTTCTCCTGGAATATGCCTTGCAATCTGTCCTGAAATATGTTCTCCTCAAAAAAAAAAAAATTTAAATCATGGTCTCCCGGAATTTTCATCAGGCCCACCTCCAAGAGGTGGGCTTGACGCAAATTCCGGGAGACCCCGAAACCTTATCCATAGTTCGCCATGTAGAACTCCATGTAGACTTCTCATTCGTGAAGTCTTCTTTGGGCCTTTAGGCCTTCACCTTCGTGTGTGAAATGAACTTGGACGGTCTCCGCCCTTTCGACCAATGAGAGCTCTTAAATTGCAATGGTCACGGGCCTTTAGTCTTGTGTGTGAACTGGCCCTAAGAAAAGTGGAGAAACTCCATAGAGGAGACATTTTCTTGGCTATCCCCTAGAGCAAAGCGTATGGTTTGCTTCTTTTTTTATCGCCCATAAGTTTAGTTAAATGAATGCATGCATATTAATGTGGGAACCAGGTAACTAATGTGGATGAAACTAAGTTATCTTTCACTAATTACAAATCCAAGTCAGAAAATTGATAGAGCTATCTAGAACCTTACTTAAATCTTACTCTTGAGATAAGGTACGGGGAAATATATTCATAAACTACCAGATTACATCACACATTTTTGTTCTCCTTGATGTATTACAAACATCAAATTTCAACCAATTGTTAATTCATCCAACGGGGATAGACTTATGTGTGTAGCATTTTGTTTAACACTAAATTAACAACCACATTTGAAGGTGGCACCATCATGGAGTATTACCCCCCCCCCCCCCAAGAAAAATTGTAGCTATTGAACGACAAACTTCACCAAGCCAGTGGGTAGCATGTCTCCTTTAGTAGGGTGGACTTTTTCCACTTCATATTCGATTAATTGTAATATTTTTGATCTTGAAATGCCCATGCAACCACAAATCAGTCAATTTCTGGTCAAAGAGCCGAATCATCAATTTCCAAACCTTTTGTTGGAGATATTTCTTTCACAAAAATGTTTAAGTTAGATTACGATGCATCTTTTGACGGTTGAGATTGAGCTAAAGACCTACTTTGTAGATTCTACATTGTTGAGTAAATTGGAATTTGAGTGCCCAAAATCCCAACCGAATTCTAGGGATGCTTCAATCATGTGCCTCTTGTAGTTTTTTCCTTTGCAACTTCTTTACCTGCTAATGATTACATACTTTCTCTACTACAAATGAAATTTGAGATGAAAATATATGCTTACATGTATATTTGTATTCAAAATATATATTTTTCATGCGAAAACCATAACTAATCCAAATATGGCCCAATCGTATTTAAATTTTGGTTAAAGCTTTAATATAGATTTGCCTACTTATGTAGGACTTTACTTTTAAATTTGAGCTCAGTTAAGTAAACATAATTACTCTTATGCAATGCTTTGACTTTTTGGAAATATGGCCAAGCATTTGGAGGTCAACCATGGACAAGGATTACATTGTTGATGGTAAATATTGTGGGCCACACTATTAACAAGTAACCAACACTAACCAATTGGGCATGTCATTGTGGATGCACTCTATGTTCCAAATCATACTGCATATAATATCAGAGGTGTATGTTGTAAGTTACTACGTTTTTGGGATGAAAAATAGTGTGCATTTGACAAACTCCCAACAAGTGAAATTTCTATCATACATGTCCTACCCATGTGGTTGCAAATTAAAACATTAGATGTTTATTATTTCTATAATTAGACTTTCAATTTTCAAAAAATCATTTCCCATATTTGTCTGGAAATAGCATTTTTCCAAGGAGTCTCAAAGGACTTGGCCATTTATTTTCACAAGAGCTCCACGAGCTCTCTCTCAAAAGAGAAGACATCATGGAGCCACATCATGTCTTTATTTGACCTCATCCCCCACAAACTTGGTTTGGAGATTCATTTATATTATGAGAATATGTAAGTGTAAGTTTTGTTTGATTCCATTTTAATTTGAAGGAGAATGATGCTTTGAAGTTGTTTTGAATCTTGTAGAAGGTCATTGAAGGGGAGGGGGCACACAAGTTGTGAAATTGCCAGTTTCCCCACTAACGCCACTTTCCTAACATTCCAGGATCTAAATAAAAGCTCATTTGTCATATTGAATTGGCAGCTAGGAATTGGGATTTGCCTCCCCACTAGCCTATCAACATTTGAAAAATGGTGGGGGAGGGGGGACATAACCGATCGCTTTGAGAGCCAGAAAGAACACAACATCGGGTCTCAGATGTTGAATATTAATACTTTGATATTTTGTAAAGTAGTCATATTTGAGGTGGGGTGTCATTAAACCAACAAAAATGGCGGCTCATTTGCACACGTAGTGTGGCCCTAAGTTTCGAAACATCTAGTTTCACCTCTCCAGTTCGAGACGGTTTTTGGGTGAAAACTTGTAGTTTTGGGCGTGTGTGGCTATGAGCCCAAAATGAGTGCTCATATTTGTTTTATGTTTAGAATTTATTTAGAAGTGCATTTGGAGTGTTATTAAAACAATCAAAAGTATAAAAAGAGTGAGGCTTGGTGTGGATTTATGTTTAGGCCTTAAGCCTATTTGTGTAGTTAATTAGAAGCTTAGTGACATTAGGGAGTGTTTTGGTTGAGTGGGTAGTGTTTGAGGAAGCAAGGGTAAGGTCCTTTGATTTAAATGGTTGAATTAGAACATGCTCTTGTTGGTTTAAAGGGTGAAGGTTAGTGGATAGGATAAGGTCCTACTAAGTAGGAGAATGCGAAAGGGCTTGTGGTCTTGGGTGCCCTCTCCTCCTCCTCCTCCTCCTCCTCTCCTCTCTTCATTCTCTCTTCATTCTCTCTTCTTCCTCTCCTCTCTCTCCTCCCTCTCTAGGAACATGAGCTCTTAGAACTAGAAAAATTGTGTGAATTAGGTAGTTGATTAGTTGACTTATTGGGTTTGATTAGAGTAATTAGTTAGGGGTTTGTTGGAAATTAAGTAAACACTGGATTAGCGGCTGGAGAGGCTTAGTTAGCTGGGAAGACTGCAGCTGGAAGGCTGAGTTAGCTGGGAAGACCGCAGCTGCTGGAAGGCTAGTTAGTTGGGAAGACTGCCGCAGCTTGGAGAGGCTTAGTTAGCTGGGAAGACTGCAGCTGCTAGAAGGCTACTTAGCTGGGAAGACTACATCTGCTGGAAGGTTGGTTAGCTGGGAAGATTGCCGCAGCTGGAAGGGCTGAATTAATGGGAGACTGCCACAGCTGGGTGAGGTTGATGTTGGGTTAGTGGTAATTAGAATAGTGGGCTTGGTTTAGAGTAGGGTTGCACACCTTAGAATAGCGAGGGATTTAGGCAAGAGTATAAAGGGGGAGGAATATACGAGTGTGACATTAGATTATGTTATAGCTAGTTAATAGAGTTAGCACAAAATGTTAGTTAGATGATTAGTCATTAGCAAGTTGGTTGATCACCAAACATTATAAGGTGGCATTAGGAGATGGACTTTTGATTGAATTGTGTGGGATTGTACTTGATGACGCTAATAGCGCCATGATAGATAAGAGTGTTTCTTAACACTTGTAATCTTGTTATGGAATAAATTGGTGTGCACGAATTGATGGGAAATGTACTGAATCCTCACGAAGTGGGTAAGGGGGAGTCATGTGAAACGGATGTGATAACCATTCCCTCACCCGGACTAGGACGCTTAAGGGTGGGCGGTTTGGCCTCACAGTGGCCCCCACTGAGACTTGAAGGAGGGAGCAAGCATTCTTGTCCACGAGGGTTGCCCATTGTAAGCATCATCCATCTTTAGTACGATGATGTTGTATGTTGCCATTTTTATTAATCAACACGCACCACCCAAAAAAACATTTCTAAAGAGAACACCCAAAAAAAACACGTCACCTCATATTAATGGAAAGAAACTTTATTTCCCCAAGATAGATAAATAAAACATAACGTTACTCAACATTCAACTTTCATTCCATGGGCCCTCGTGATATAATAGTGAGATGCTCAAAAAATTGCGCTAGGAGACCCAAATTCATATTGAACTCATATCACCTCATTGTGATATTCCAAGGATCCACATTGTTGAGTGATGCTATGAAGGCTCATCATGGCTGTCATTTGCCATGCCCGCAAAAGAGTATAAGGATGCGAGGTCCCGAGCTCATTAGAGCTGACCACCCCATCTCTTCCTTGAAGAGGAAAAATGGACGCTCTTAAGGGCCTTGCCGAGATCATTGTCAAAGGGATCTTGGGGATTAACTTTTCAGCCTTCAATTGCAAGATATTACCTTATAGGCTATGGTTACGAGGTAAAATTTTAAAGCCAAGTACACCACATACATGTCATTCTATTGGCCAAGAACACCACATGTGTGGTTCCATTAGCCAAGCTTCATTCATCATACTCCCACACACATTTGCCATGGGGCTTAAACCACACAAGGTAGTGACCTCCCACACACCCAAAAAGATACATTACCTACTATTTGAATTAGGTGTGCACGTCGATTTGAAGGGGCACTTGGAAGGTTCATTTTTGCTCTAATGCCCTGATTTATTGTGAAAATGAAATGCAAGATGCAAAGTGACCAAACATTTTGTATTACACCCAAGCCAAGTCCTTGCATTTTTTGCAATTAAATCATGGAATTCACCCAATTTCTTGAGGCGGCTCTAAACCTTCATCATTTCAATAGACATTTTGGCGCCATCTCATCTCTTTCCTTGATTGCATTGACATACATCCCTACGCAAATCGACAAAGCAAAAGGCACCGTGCAAAATAACTAAGAATGGAACTCTTCAACCAAACACACTCCTTGCAATATTCCCATGGACAGTAGCATGGAGAATTGAAAATGATGAAGATATTAAAAACCACACTCTCATGGTCCATAATATTATTAAGCAGTGTTCGTTCATTATGTAAGCCTTGAGAATATAACCATGGGATGCTCAAACCTTATGCAAGGAGACTCAAATTAAGACTGAGCTCCTAGCATCCCATAGTTATATTCTCAGGGCCCACAACATGGAAGCCCACTACTTAACAATGTCATTCAGTGCATATGTTTGACAAAGTTTTTGCAAGTTTTTTTCTTTTGACACGCAAAAACTTGCACAAAAAAAAAATGCACGTCAATTGACATGCACAATCTAGAAATTGACACGTACTGTGACTTGTGAAGAAGAAAACCACATGTCAATTGACACACTAGAAATTGAAATGACACGTATTACTTGAGTATTATAAAGTGCAACTCAAGTATCCGGAAAACATAACCCATAACAGTAGGAGAACTTCCTACACTCACTTTGCTCTTGCAATTTCCTTTGTAACCGGGAGCTAAGACAGTGATCGGAGAGCGAGACTAACTAAGAACATGGCGAGGCAAATGTTTCAATACACTGAAGAAGAGAGTGACATGTGTAAGGGAGAACTCCTAGAATTTACGGAAACACTTCGACATGAGTGTGAGAACAAAACGATATTTGAGGCTTGGCGCATATGTGGTAGCAATTTGGAATGGCACACAAATTGGCCTAAACTTATGCAACTTTGGCAAAAAATTATACTCATTCCATCAAGTATAGCTGTTTGTGAGAGAGGATTTTCCAAACAAAATGCAATCAAAAGCCACTTGCGCAATAGGTTGAACTTGAAGACCCTTGATGCTCTTATGCAGGTTTCTCTTTGTGGGCTTGAAGTTGATGCAATGGATTGGGCTACCATCTTCAACATTTGGAGAAACATGCGAGACCGAAGGATACTTACACTCGATTGATAGTTTTTTTTTGTTACAAATCAAGTTTGTTTTTAATTATTCAAAATATTAGTTTTCTAAAATATTGTGTAAGCCAAAAATTGAGGTGACATTTTGGAATAAAATGTAGATGTCAATTGACATTCATTTTTGTTTTTGAAAACGTCACGTGACACTTTGGATTTGAGGTTGAACGTCACATGAAATTTGTCAAACATACACACTGATGTCATTGACCCAATGGTGGATAGGCTACGTGGGGCGGGTGAAGAACTCATCCTTGTTCAATGCCGAGAACAACTTGTACTTCAGGTGAACCTCCAACATCCAATATGCTCTCTCTCTCTCTCTCCCTCTTTCTAAAACACACACTTGAATAGTCCCCAAAAATTCACACAAACTCTCAAGATGACTCTAATTTTATACCAACGCACTTACACACTTGGTATGAGTGGAGCACATTTAGGTAAGTTAATCACACAAGGAGAAGAGGTTGCAAAGATTCATTCACAAATTTGGAATAGAGATTTCTCATTAATTTACAAGCGCATATGGTATTGTAGTTTGTATGGAACCAAGTCGACAACTCAAATTTTACAGATGTTGTCCACATTGACATCCTAGTTGATGCCACCTTCCAATCAAAGTGCCCGCCACATGTCCCCCTTCAACACCACAATACATGCAATATATTCCCCCATGCCATCCAATCACGTGATCCCTTTCCATATTATATCCAATGTGGTTTTTCTAGGTAATCACCGGAAAGACACACTACACTAAATAGGATATTTAGTGTTTGATTGTATTTAGTGTTGTTACCACCCTGCCATGCTCAACACTAGTTTTGAATTCCTTGATAATTAATGTTAGACATAATTGTGCCGCTACCTTCCCTACTGCCACCTCCCTTATTATATTATTTTTTCATATCCTTCCTAACACTAAATTCAAACATGTAACTTCCACATATGACCATGGTTGATATTTAGTGTTTGAGTTCACTATATTCGTTAATTTGAGACTTTCTCTTGTCTCAAATTAATATATGGACCACAACAACATGGTCTAATGTTTGGGTCGTCCTACCTAAACCATCTTGATATGAGTTCTTAATTGGGTTCTTGATACGAACACCCACTTCAAAGTATTTGCATCTTACAACATTCTCCAATATCTATGTGATTTTATCCATGTTCTTATATTTGTAAATGTCTCAAAATGCTAAAAAAGTCCCAAATTAACGAATATAGTGATTCAATGTTACTTACTTTCATAGCGTTATTGATATTTAGTGTATGTGTTCGTATTTAATGTATCGAACACTAAGTATCTTATTTAGTGTACTTATTAGCATGGGCAACACCTTGAATCAAACATGTTTCAAAATTGGTATTCTAGTTCATTGTAATAAACACTCATCGCCACTCATCATTCGGTCAATGAACTTTGACCATCTCTAGATTCGGCCTATGAACTCCATATTTGGAAATTCAATTTCTCATATATGTTCATTCTCAATATATACAAATAGTTTTATATTGTAATTAATATTTCTCATCTATCTTTATCATCCAAATGTAAAAATAGATTAAAAAACTCTACTAACTGTCCCAAGTCGAGAACTTCAAACTTGCAACTATTGAATCTTCTCAAATTTTGTTGAAACGAAAAGGATTTTCTTCCCGAATCTTCGCAATGGACTATATTTCCACATACAAGTGGATGAATGTGAAGTATGTTGGTGATAGTGGGTTGGATCGCCCTCAACATCAAGGGTGAAATGATGGTTCCAAATATGTACATAGATCGGACAATGAGGGCCGGTTTACACCATGGACCATGAAGTCGGATCATGGAAGATGGTTTTTTTCAATGGTCCTACTTCATGGTCTAACTTCCATGGTCCGATTTCTTAAAATACCAATTTACAAAAAAAATCATTAAAAAAGTAACATCATTTCTTTACCATGGGCCCTTGTCTTTTTCTACTAGAGCACCTCTTCTGCCTCTCCCAGCACAAAACCCATTGAACCATGTTAATGAATAATGCAAGCCTTAAAATATGTCTTTTGGGGACCTCAAACTCCATGATCACTTTGACATTTTGTTCCTTGGTGTAAACCGAAGTGGTCTCAGGACGAGGTCAACAACCAATCACATATTTTACAGGGCCTTGGAACGACTTCATGGTCCATGCTGTAAACAACTCTTGAGCCTTAGACCTTTAAGGGTTGGGAAACCAACCTTCGATTCATGTTGTTTGAGCCATGGACGACTCACATGTTCTTAGCTAGTACACACACAATTGAGGAATTACTGCAACCAACAACTAGGGTTAAGCAAAATTTTATATCTAGTTTTTTGTAACTCAAGAATAGGGTGGCTCCATATTATGGCAAACAGTAATAATTTTTTCCCTTGTGTCTTGCCACATGTCAATCTTTCATTAGTTGAGATTCTCTTGAATTCCACGTGGAAACTACATTCCGACACTATTGAAGATGAAATACAACATCCTCTACAATACCAAAACACTAGTTATGTTTTATTTTCACACGATGAACTATGTTCCGTACTCAACTGAACATGATCTTATTTCTCAATATTTTATGTGCTCTTTGGGCACTTGATGCCATGGTGCAAAAACCCTCTACATTCACATCCACAAACTATTCATAATAGGTTCAACCCATGATAAAACATTGGCATTGTTACGGTATCACAAACAATTATATGACTTCTATTTTGGTATCACCAAAGAGCATAACCAATATTTCATTATAATTATCCCATGATTATGCGCATTATTTCATAGCACCTCTTGAAAACATCCCTTTATTACAAAGGTGTTCATACAAGGGAGGGGCATCCCCGTGGGTTACTAAGCTTTGACTTTCTTTTAGGGTGAGGAAAAGCACTAAAATCGTTGTTGAATCAAGGTTCTATATGGCCACCCAAGAATCATTGGTATGGGCACATAGAATCCTTCCCACCAATCAATTTCCACAACTAAAGTTGGAGAAAGTCCAATCAAATATATCGATGACATGTACGGGTTACCGCATTAACTCTGGTATTGAACATGGCTAAAGTATGTTGTTTGGCTTTCAATACCGTAGGGTGATGTCTAGTTCAACACTTTGAGCACCGAAAGCTAATTTCCACATTGGATCGAACATGGTCTTGACCAATCTAGACATGCCACATGGTAATTTTCTTCCTTTTTTGGTCGAACCAAACAACACCCTACAATATTTCAAAAGAATGGATAGTCTCAAATCAAATATATCCAGCCTATTTACACATGCAAGACTCCACAAGGACTCGAATTTCCCCTCACCTCACATGTGAGAAAACGAAAAGTATGACACTGGACTACTCACTTCCTAGTACACGACAATGAAAAAAATGACATGTTATATTCAAATGTGTTGAAATATATTAAAATTATAAACATGATGACAAATACTTTTACTTACCAGTCTTTTTCAACTCCAACCATAATTAGCCAAACCTTGAAGCACCTTAAATTATTGATTTGCTTCGTAGAAAGAAAAGAAAAAGGAACGTCAAAGTCTTTTATGAATTTGCTTTCTAAGATAAGAAGGTTAACTTTGAAGCTTGGTTTTAAGTCCAAAGTATTGTTGCTACCCATAACACCACTACAATTCCTCTTGATGTCGGACCCTTACCTCAAGGTCATGACATTGGTCGGATACTAACACGAGTTTCTAGGAAGTATCATTCCATTTTCATTGGTCCTGTTGGTTGGGAATCCAAGGGCAAGGATCCGACCAAATGAGACAATTGAAAGCCTTGGTTTTATGAAACAAATGGCTTCATTTTTTGATATGGACCAATAGTATTTCTTTTTAAATCAAGGAGAAAAGAAATCGTCGCATACGAGCTTGATGTCATGTAGGTTTGTGGTTGATTCAACCCAAATGACTTGGACTGGACTAATTTGAGATTTTTTTGAAGCTAATTCATGTGTCAAATTAATTGAAGATATTAGTTTTCAAGTTGCATATTGTTTTAGGACTTTTATTCTAGATGAATGAGGGGTATGCTCACATGCGATCATTCCCTATAAGGATTGCGGGTCATTGTTATCGGTCACATGTCACTACGAGGTAGATTTCAGGTATTCATATCTCTTGAAGCCATAGATTTTGGTATCTGAAATCTACCTTGTAGTGTCAAAGAACCACTGGCAACAACCCATGATCTTTGGAGTGATTCCCTCTCTCCCTAAAAGGATGCCACATGGACACAATATATTTCTTTAGTCCACCTCCTATTTGTGGATCTTGGGCCTTTTGAACTATTGAGTTGCATGCATGAACGACCCCGCACCACACTTTGTTCCATTGGGTTGTTTAATAACTAAATTCTTGACCTTAAAGCTACACCGCACGTGGTGTTTAATGTCATTTCCTATTTACAATTATGCCATGCTATAACTTTCGACTTTAACATATAAGTTTTTTACCAAGTGAAGTTGCTCACATCTTCCATTCAACTTCTTTGACCTTTGTTGGTAAAAATGAAATCTACATCCAAAATTTAGTACATTGCGTAAATTAAATAGTGAGTGACACTGAACCCATAAGCAATGTATAGTCTAAAATGGTGGAGGGATTGAATTCATGTACATATGCCACTCATATTGGAGGTTAACATGGGAGGGAAGCAATGAAAAGAATAGATGGAGGATATATTTTATTCCCAACAAACCTTGTTGCAAATTACACATGAGATGTAATACCATATACGCTTATGAGGTTAGTCAATTCTCCCCATAATAGTGAAGTTTCTACTTGACACACTTGAACCCTCAAAGGCAACACCCAATAGTGACATAATACATGGCACAAAGTTTGTAATATCAATAAATGAATGCCAAACCACATACAATCCACCCTCTATAAACGTTACACTTATAAACGTTAACTCATTATATTTTTTTAACAAAATCTTACTCCCCTCATATTGCTAACTAGAATGTTAACTATGTTAAATGTTAACAATAATTTACTCCCCTCTTTGTTAATTTGCCACTTATAAATGTTAACCTACGAAATACATCCAATACTGTGTGATGACATTCATTACATTGACTCACAACCTTTCAAAGTGGCAAAAGCCACCAAATTTGACTTTTGTGATCAAATTATTCATCTGGACTATATCGATTCTTACTTTGTTTCATAAAAACAAAAGATTGATTTGATACACATATTTGATATATGATAATTTTGCAAAACTCTCCCTCCATAATTGTAATGAATTTATATTTGTTAAGCATTCAAAAGGCTCCCCTTATAACTGTTACAATGTTAACTCACTATAAATGTTAGGAAATTTTTACTCCAGAGCCTAACATTTATAGAGGGTGGATTGTATGCACATACGGTGACTGCCACACCTTCGGTTTTCAAGGGTAAAGTGTTCAACCCCTTCTCATGTGTAGGTATGGAAGGGGTTTTATGGTTTTCAAGTCCGACTACCACACCTTCGGTTTTCAAGGGTAAAGTGTTCAACCCCTTCCCATGTGTAGGTATGGAAGGGGGTTTTACGGTTTTCAAGTCTGAATCCATGCCATGATCTTAAAACAAATTGGGTTTAGTTTAGTATTAGTTTTAGTTTTGTTAGTTTTTTTTTTTTTTTTTTTTTTTTTCCCTTCTTCTTTCAATGGAACTTTGCGGTCGACCCATTTTGGGTTCACATATGAGCTCACAGTTATGATCAAGAAGTGCACATCATTCATCCCAACACATGTGACCCTACATCATAGTGTAGTAAAGTTGTTGTTCTGTTGAAAGCTAGTCATGTATCTCATATCCTAGGAGAAGTGAGCTAAAAATGATTATCCCAATTAGTGCGTGTGGTACTAATTCCTGAAACATGCACTACATTGCCAAGTCTCAAAGTTAGCAAGGGTTGAAATGTTTACCATACATTTCAAAAAAATTAGTGCATGCTCCAAGGTGTTTTGTAGAGTGATAAAAAAGAGAGTACATGCAAACACATGCTTGTCAACACAACTTTACTCAATCCTATGGTTGAATTTTGTCTCATTTGGAATATGGCAGGGACCTCCACCATCGTACCTTTATGGGAAGAAACTCAAACGATAAGAAAAAAATCGACGCTGATATGCGAATATTGTGAATTGTGCCAATACTTTCAATAAATAATGTTGACATCATAAATATTTTCATTTGAATATTAATGCCAAGATGAATATTGATGGGATGAACATTCCTTCCTAGATCTTTTGGTGGCACTAATTTTATAGCGTAAAGAAATTTAGTACGACCTTCACTAAATTCCCACACACACTATCATCAGCCCTCCCTCACTAAATTGGGATAAATCAGTGTAGTCGAAGAAAGCAACCATGTTACACACATCTCCATTATCACATTATGATTTTGAATCTCAAATTTCGAGATTTGTTTGGGCCAAGTTATGCCACATGCTCATCCACCATCCCACAATTTTGACCCACAAAAGCCAAGACTTTTGGATGATGCCACCTCCAACTCCGATGACCCTTGGATGAGTGAAAGCGCACTCATAATCAAGCAACTAGAACCAACTTGCAACAAAAAAAAAAACAAAAAACAAAACCCAAACAAAATTGAAGCTAAAACAGCATCTCCTCGAACGACGCCCTCGCACGCCGCTCATAGGCTGAATTTTTAGGTCGTCTCAAACTCCCGCCTTCAATCCTTTTTCGTCTTCATCATAACCAAATTCCTCCCTTTCCTTCTTCTTTCTTCTTTCGTTTCTCGAGATAGAGCGAGCGAGAGAGGGGGAGAGAGAGATTTTAGGAAACAACAACTACAACAAACATCAACAACGACACGCAAACAGCATCCACAAAAGCAGAACCACATTTGCAGCAGCAGGACCAGAGGAGACTTTTTGGAGGGCAGTAATTTCGAGTCGCGAAGCTATGTCTTCGTTGGATGAGGAGACTGCAGCCAAGGTTCTACGGCAGGTGGGTTATCGGTGGAGCCAAGCTTTTCTGGGTTTTTTGGTGATGTGCATTTTGTGGTGGTGGTGGTGTGGGTGGGTCAGGGTTTAGGGTTTAGGGGTTTGGGGTTAGGGCTGAAGGCTTAGGGTTTTGGGAGTAGGTGTTGAGGGTTTGGAGCAGTGGTGTTGAATGTTTTGGTATGTTTTGTTTTTTTAATATAATCTGAATGGTGGGATGGTGACATTGTCAGGTGGAATTTTACTTTAGCGACAGCAACCTTCCTGGGGACCCTTTCTTGTTGAAGTCTATTCAGGAGAGCGAAGATGGAAGTATCCTTTCAGTAGTTGTAAAGTTTGTGTCATTTTGTAAAGTTTGTGAGGCAGCTTGTTTTCATGCTTTGCTGTTTGTTGCATACGGAGGTCTTTGGAGGAATGTTGTTTGTTGTCCCGGGTTTGAGAGGGTTTTGCTGCGCGAAAATTACAAATTTGTTGTTAGGTGGTAGTTTGGGGCTTTAATGATGGGCAATTTTCTGTGTGGGCCAAGTTTGCAATGTTGACCATTGTGTTCAGGGTTTTACGTGGAAATCACAACATTTATTCTTTGCTGGTAAATTTGGGGCTTTGATGCTGCGGAATTGCAGATGTCTCTGGAATTGCTGCTGGCCAAGCTTTAATAGTTTATAGGCGTCCGAGCAACAATCGAACTTAGGGCTTGTGTGCTGTTTACAGTTATTGAGGTGTATAATTTTAATTGTGTTCTGAGGTTGTGGAGGTTAGAATAGAAGCTAGATAGCTTGCAACACATTTGTGAGTGACATAACCTTGACTTAAGAGTTAGTGGTCAATCTTTCCCTCTTGTGTTCGTTCCAAAGAATGAGAAGCCATCTTGGGGTTAAGGAGTCGGATCCAAGCAAATTTTCAGCCAAAATTATCGCTTCGGTTGCTGAGGTTCTGCGCAAGTCGACCTCCCTTCACCTCTCAGAGGATGGTACATATCCTTTATTTCACCTCTCTCACCCTAGCAAATAAAAGGAACAAATTCAGTTCTCTTGACAAAGTTTAACCAAAAGGTTGCAAGTTTATGTAAGTTTTTGCACCAATTCTGCAAGGGTGAAAATTGCCTTTTTTTCTTTTGCATGAAGAGGAGTGCACTTGGATGTTCAGACTTTATTTATTTGTTTTTTATTTGTATTTATTTGTGGTTGGATGTGATCAGGGACAAAGGTAGGGCGAGTGTCGAAGTTACTTGACCCTGAGGCTGTCCGCGCGGAAGTTGATGCCCGGAGCATTGCAGCAAATCCGTTTCCTTACAACATCACCATGGACGAAGTGGAAACTTTTTTTTCACAGCATGGACAGGTAGGTAACTTTGTTTTCAGTTGAAGCAAAGTTTCATGAACATGGTTAATTTCCAACTAAGTTCAAAGAGAAGGCACTTTCACCCAGTTTCATGAATACTTCATCCATAAAATTTGCTTATTTGGGAAGATTGAGTGTTATGAAGCAATGCAGTGACAACAAGCTATGGACTTTGTCCCATCCGTTGGTTGTAGAGAAATCAATGTGCATATATTAGCATTTCGAAGAGCAATCATTACTTCTCTGACACATAGTTTTATGCACCCAGAATTAGCTTGAAATTATGGCTAGTTTTAATGGAATTGTATAGCAAAACTTCTTGTATCCTTGGCTAGTCTCACCTTAATTGACAAAGTTGCCCTCGATGTGGGCATCTGAGACTCTGAATCAACCTTGGAGAGAAAACACTCAAATGTTTAGGAGACCAATTACACTTTTGCAATGATTCTGTACCACAAGTCACAACGGTGGCCTGTAGTCACCCAGGGCTGACCAAACAATTATCATCAACCTGCACTTTGGGAGATCTAAACTAACAAACAAAATATATACCCTGTTCTATGCTCTGTGGGAAGATATGGGTCAAGACCAAATTATGAAAGAAATTTACTTAGAATTTTGGACCTCAATACTCTGCTGCTCATGGTGTCTTACGACTGGTATTGGAAACCAATGGGGCCTTGTGAAACATGCAGAACCATTCTTGATATATAGGTTCTAGAAACTACGTTATTTTCAATGATTGAATTTAGCTCCTGAATACACACAGGCCTAGGTAAACCACTCAACAAGTACTAATCAGAACAAAACCTCCCAGCTATAACTGGGAGTAATTGCTCTATAAGTAGGTTGTTAGGATTAAGGTCTTGTGGACCTTTTGTGGTCTCATTTTTATTGGACACCTATATTTGAGTGGTATATGGCAAGGCTTGTAGTGAAGACTGGACACCAAAAGGACACAATTATGATGAGATTGGACCATGTGGTCAAAATATAGACATCATTATAGGTTCAATGGCTAACACGGTACTTGGCCTATGTGATTGCATAAAGAGAAAGAGAATCTTTACTTCGACCTCCTTAAACTGGTGCAGATCAAATTCATTTATGAAATTTGAAATGACAACCTATGTGATTTATTTAATTAGCTTATTGTTTTAAAATCTATACATATACATACTTTTCCATCAGGTGAAGAGTGTCCGACTACCACGACATGCAACCAGCAAGAATGCGGCATCAGGTTACGCTGTTGTAGAATTTGTTTCAGAAGAGGAGGCGCAAAAGATTTTGAAGCTGGAATTGATTTGTCAGGGTGCTACCCTGACACTGGAGCCAAAGTAAGCTATTTGGTTCAGCCCTATTTTTGGAATCTATTGGGTATTGATACTTTGACAGTCATCCTTGTGTAAGCAAAGAAAATGCTTCACATTGGACAAACACCAATTCACTATGGATGTTCTTTCTAGTAATCTGTTACTTCAATCCTGGAAGTGAAAAAATATAGAAAGGTTTAACCCGTAATTCAGGATTTCTAGAAGGCTAATTTAGTTCACACAAATAATAATATACATGTGCAGAACTACCTTTGATGCGCGGAAAGAGACACTTCCAGAACATGGAGGAAATGGGAGGAAGGCAGGAAATGATCAAAGGCAAGAAAGACAGTGGAATGGAAGGTAAGGAATTACTACAAAGAGGGAGTATGTCTTTTATGAGTCAACAAGGGTTACATAGGCTTCAATTGTATTTATTGATTTCCTCTTTGAAACTCATATTTTGATGGTCAACAAGACACTTTGTATGCTTCCTTTTGATGGTTGTTTTGAGTGTTTATATTCTGCAGATCAGGCAGAGGAGAAGAGGCGGATGATGATTACACAAAGGGATTAATTGTTTCTTTCACTGTGAAAAAACCCGAAGCCACACATGGAGCCAATAAGGAGGAATCAGCCGGTGGAGATGACAAAAAGGAGGAATCAGCTGGTGGAGATGACAAAAAGGAGGAATCAGCCGGTGGAGCTGACAAAAAGGAGGAATCAGCTGGTGGAGATGACAAAAAGGAGGAATCAGCTGGTGGAGATGACAAAAAGGAGGAATCAGCCGGTGGAGATGACAAAAAGGAGGAATCAGCCGGTGGAGATGACAAGAAGGAGGAAAAGCTTTCTCGGGAGGACATTAAAGGTGCCTTGTGCAAATACGGAACTGTCCGAGTAAGCAAGCATCTATAACCTAACTTGAGGTGGCTGATCCTTTTTTTGGACTTGTGCGTTGCTGCTTGTGGGTGCTAGAAATACATAACTACTAATGACTTTTCATAAATAAATGTGCACTCTGCTGCCTTGAAGCTATTATTTTTTCTTGATATTCTGGTATCTGGTTAACATTCATGAGGTTGTATTTTCTGCAGTACGTGGATTATCTACAAGGGAACCCTTCTGGTTTTGTGCGCTTTGATCAACCTGAGGATGCTCAAAAGCTTAGAGCTGCGGCTATCATGGCCGCTGAAGGTGGCTTGTCCATTGCTAAGTGTGTGGTCTCCTTTGAGGCACTTGAAGGTAAAAACCCTTGGGATCAAGAACTACACTAAAGATGATAATTAGTGTCACTTACTATTTGGATTTACACAATGCTATATCTTTCTACTATTGATGTATTTTTTTACTAAGTAAAGTTGTTAATATTTTATAATGTTCAAACAACCAATTTAACATTTGTTGGTAAAATACGAGTTATACAATAAATAGATATAGCTTTGGGTAATTCCAATTCGTAAGTGACCGGAAATATTATATTTAGTGTAGCCAATCTTGTCATTATGGTAATTGTTAGAACATGTAAAGTTTCAATGAATACATGTTAACACAAAATTTAAAGAGGCTCACTGTGTGTGGTGTCTTTGAGGCTTATTGAGATTTATGTCCATGGTTTACAAACCGGAAAAACTTGACCACCAGTGTTATACACCTATATTTGACTGGTATACGGTTATGTGTGGCTCCAAGAGCGGATACCAAAACAATGTTTTTGAAAGAGTTTTGGACTTCCCTGCTTAAATATGTTAATTATTCTAGGCTAAGTCAACATAATTTGGGGGACCTATACGACCATTTAATGAGCACAACAATCTCTACATTTGATAGTGAATAAAATATTCATATCAGCTCTGAAAATATTGAGGAAAGTGGCTACGGCCTTGATTTGGATTTGCTAACCATTGAGTACTAATTGTGTGTTCTATGTCCTAAGTGAAGTGGGCTAGTTGGAAGAAGTAACCACTGAAGACCCATCTACTTACAATGTGCAGGCGACGCTGAGAAAGATTATTGGAAGAAGCTGAAGCAAGGACAAGGGCAGAGGCGAGACTTTGGTGGTGGGGGTAGAGGATTTAACAACCGTGGAAGGGGAAGGTAAATTGGGCCTCATTATCTTTCAAGAATTTGGTGGGCTTTGCATTGTAATCAGGAGTTTCTTTCACGACATCTTGCTTGAAACTGACATTGTAAGGCATGTATCATCACCGGTCACAATTTGGTAGTGATGGAAATTGTGAATAATAATTGTATTGTAGTTGCAAGTAACTTGGGAAATTTTTTTGCACCTAAGTTCCATGACGGGATTTGTTGTGGAATTTAACAAGAAGTGCTATGCTGGTCTACGTTTCCAAATTACAATATTCCATGTAGTGCAAGTCTTTTGATGAAGTGTTAGGTTAATCTTTGTTAGATCTTATGATTACACCTTCATGAGTAAGTTCATAAAATATATGAAGTATTTCGACCTGTTGGTCTCCCTCAGCTTGATGAGGTCTCCTATAGTCTTGGTTTTAGGACTTCTACTTCAGAACCGGTAAAGAATTTTGTTGGAGTCATCTTAGGGTAGATGGGTCTTATTCAGGTACTTAATCGAACACCTATAATTGTGTGGTTAGGTGTGGATTTAAAAAAGGGAACCCAGAAGATATGGGTTGAAAAGAGATCGGACTGCATGCTCAGAATTTGTTGACTTTTCTAGCTTCAATAGAAATTTGGGGAGATGTATATGATCATTTTGCTTCCTTATCGTTGCACTTTATAACGAGAAGAATGAGAATCTTCACTTTGGTAATGATTAAGCTATACATATGAGTTCCAAAAAGTATGCGGTTAATGGCTGTGGCGTTGATTTGGTTTTGCTAATCATCTCGTACTCATCACGTGTTTAATATCTTAGAAGAGAAGGCTGCTGAGCTAAAAGTGACCATTTTAAGCCCACTTACCTTTATTGCCACCCTATTTATTGATGAGACTGGTTGTCAGGATAAGAAATTGGACAGTTATGTATATTCTATTTATGTTCTATAAATTCTCCTTCCCTATCTGGAGATGGATTTGAAGTGTTTCCATTTGGATTTTTCAGGGGTGGTGGTGGACGAAGAGGTGGTGGGCGAGGAGGGAGAGGAAGGGGCCATTCAGACAGGGATCATGGAAGGGACTCGGAGGGCGGCCACGGCAAGCACAAGCGTTTCAACGAGGGCCAAGATGGAGGGAACAATGCTAAAAACCAGAAAACGGAATGAATAGATATGATGCTCCCTCCCTTTCTAGTTGACTGATGAGACACTTGGAGATTATTTAGAGACCTTTGCCCCAGTTTTACAACAATTTTGTTGCGTTGCCTTTTCTTTGGTTGTAATGCAAACAGTCCAAAGCTGTTAATATACTTGAGAGAGAAAGAGAAATTCAGTTATATTTTTCAGCGGCATCTTTTTCAGAGGACCATAGCTACAGATTGATTGCCTGTTGTGTGAAATGCAAAAGGTGACTTTTTATGCATGGATGTAGACATGTGTTATTTGCATACCTTTCTTTCTGCACCCACTTGTCGTAGGACATGGAACATGTGATTAGTGCGCATAATCTTTGGACCTCACATGAATATCTTATTCATTATCCAAGTGAACATTCCTGTGCTCATGAAGTGGTCATTTAGATCATGTTGACTGTTGAGCTTAGAATTACTAGCATACTTGGAGCACATAGTCCAATCTCTTTTAAATTCATTGCTTTTTGGTGGCCTTTTTTAGATCTACACCTAACCCCATACCATTTAAATATATAGGTGTCTAGATTATTGTTATGTTGGATTTAGTCACGTCTAGCATAGGTTGGAAGTGTTGATTGCAGTTATGTTTTGCAAATTTTGGTCAAGCTTCAAACTATGTCCTCAGGGTTACTCCCTGTCTAAAGAATCCCCATTTCACATTGAGACACCCTCCCATGGCAAAACATTCTTGTAAAATTGATTTTTTTTTCCACAAGTCCACATCATTACTAATGTGAATTATTTCTTGGTCACATTCTTGAGTGCAAACTTGTTTGGATCAATGTCTAGGTCACACTACACTTTGGGCAAGTTTGGGTAGTTAGAATGTTCTGATTCATGTGCCAATTACTCCATTAGATTTGCCTTACAGAGTGCGTCACATTAGATTTGGAAGCCATGTGACTCACTTTATTAGGTTAATTTCCATGTTAGATTGAACAGTCTTGACCAATGTGGATATGATACACGACAATTTATTTTCATTTATTTATTTGTTTTTGTATCAAACCAGATGGCACCCTACGGTAATACTAGATTTCAGTCAAGTGACACTTGTATCACTTGGAACGTCAGGCAAAACAGGGCTTGTTGGACCTGATGGATGTAAGTAGGGAGCTGCCAAGAGACTCTGAATGTGTGTTTGAAGGTCTGCGATTTCTTCATCTTTTTGCCTCACCTCATCTTGTTTTTGGCTCAACACTTCGGAAATGTCGGGACCACCTATTGGCTTCTCGATTTTATCGGTGGCCGAGATGGGTTGAATGAGGCTGTGTCGCATTGACACATGTCTTGCAATCGACCCGTGGTGGAGGTACGGCTTGATGATTTCTGACAACGGAGTGGTGGACCTTGTGTCTTCACGAATCTTTTCAAGAAGTTCCGGGTCGGGATCAAATTTCACGCAGATGCTGGGAGATGTTTCCTTTGACAGTATCAAAGATTGTTTCCCAGTTCGTGATTTCGAGCGGCGGCGGTGTTGTAGTGTTGGACTTGGGTCAGATTTTATCAATGTCTCCGACATCCTTGTGAGGGTCGAGGATGTTGCACTTCTGTGTTTTGCAGCCAATGCCTTGAAGTATGACACTGATCCCTGCACCCCCAAAAACATAAAACCCCAGCAACACCCAAATAAAGGCCCATGCCCATTTGGCTTTACCAAATAGCTGAAGTCTTTGCTAAAAACTGGGCAAAACTCTCTCGGTTATAGTGGAGGCACTTGCCTATCCCAGTGCACCTACAAGAACTTACTCTAGAGGTTTTCGAGTAGGTTTTAGTTGAGTAGCTATCACACATGTTCTTGTTTTATCTACCAAGCATTGACATGTTGATTGGTTTTTGTCCTATCCCCAAATGCCTTACCACTCATTTACCTTACCATCGGTTTTTGTCAATGGAGCTCCTCGTGCCCTCTTAGCTAAGACCAACCAATCACAAGGGCTAGAGGCAACACTTTTAAAGGTCCTATAGTCTTGCTTCATCTCTAGGTACCAATGGGAGGGTCAGTGCTTGAGGCTTAAAACCATTGCTTTTAAACCATACCACATCCTTTGCCAACTAGGATTGGGACTAGATAGCGTTAATGGTGTTTTTAGAACAAACTTTTAGGCTAAGCTAAAGTTTAGTGGGAAGGGGGGGGGGGCATAAGATATGTATATCACAAATCTGGTGCATCATGTACTTGTACATTGAATCTTATACTTGGTGGTGTACAATGCAATGATGTTATAATAGATGTCTTATTCTTATTAAACGATTTGCTTTGTAGTAGCATAATGTAGCACTTATTAGAAGAAGAAATACTACAACAATCATTCAATTATAATTTATTAATTAAGAATTTATGATGTTGGATCAATATATCATTGTTTCCACATGATAAGTTTGCCTCCAGAGGTTTGTGGGGTATGTAAGATATGGGCCTTATGTGGTCCCTTTTCTTATTTGTACACCTATATTTTGAGTGGTATATGGTAAGGCTTGCGGTTTTTAAAGGACACCGTAAAGGCACGTGTCATGATGCTATTGGATTATGTGCTCAACATAAAGACACCATTCTAGGTTTAATAGTCAATACAATTGGGAGGGCCTATGTTTCACTTAAAGAGGACTTTGACCTCTTTTGACTTTTGCATCTCAACTCTGATTCTAAACCTTCAAGTGACAATGTGCATGACTTGCAATTGTGATTGCCATTGCAATCCAATGACAACAATCATTTGTGGAGTTGCAAGCGCTCACAATGGGGCAACATACGTTTTATTTTAGTGGTTTAAGGCATGACTTGGTGTTACGAATGTACTCCGGAATGACAAGTGTTATGACGAGTGAAGATCTTCGCTATTCCCTCTTATATCTTTTGCATCTCAGATCTAATGGTTCTGAAACTTTGTGATTCACAATTGCTTATAACCAGATGACACAATTCTCAAACGGATGTGCCCACAGTAGGAGTCACACACCTGACTTTCTCAACGATGAAATAATGAAGTCATTGCTGGAAAAAATGGTTTTATTAAGAGATTGATCCTAGTATGAGCATTTTCTGTTTCCACAGAGCACGTTCCTCATATAATATACTAAAGAAAAATCCTCATGTGAGAAGAAAAAAAAAGGGGGGGGGGGGAGGGGGTGGAATAAGCTGTAAAGTGGTGTATTACCTGAAGGTCCTTGACTGTGACTGCTAGGCTGAGAACACTTCGTTCCGACTCAGAAAGCTCATGCAGCAGACGCATATTCTCCATGTGATAACGGGCCTCTTCACGCTTGTGTTCTTTATATCTTCGAAGTATCGACTCTTCCAGAACCACCACAAATCTCTCCAGTGTTTGCCTGTTTGAAATATGATACGAAAAAGAGCGTTTTAGGTAAGCTCTCTATCTATAATTGGCACATACTGCCACAATATCATTGATTGCTAAATCCAGAAGCCACACCGATATGTGCAATTACTTTGCCCCAAAATCCACACTATTTTGAATGTTTATTACCACAGTAACATAATACGTTAATTATGCTTATACTGTGGTTTTCTATACGGATGAATGAACAAAGTTATAACTTTTTGTAATCTGATTTTTACCCAAAGTAATTTGCATGGGTAAAGAGGCAACCTGTTCGTGAAGGCAACCTGATTGCACATATAGTGTACACTAAATTGTCCTATTAGTGTGGGTGGAAATTTTAATGTGGGCCACTCTAATTGTCTAGTCAGGGCCCACATTACCTAAATAACATAAAATAAAAATTTCACCCACATCATCAATTTCCTACAAAAACAATCAATGTTTCCCACACGAATTTCCCACTAAATTTGGTGTGGGCTGAAAATTATTGTGGCCCACACTAACAGGAGAATTATATGCAGCTATGAAAGAGTGTATAGGCATCAGTCAACCTTACCTTTGGTGTAATATCTGTTCTTCTGTTTCAAAGCCCTCAGATTTCATCTTGTTGAACAGTTGTCTCGCGTAAATCATATAAAGCTCTTTGATCAGTTTCGGGCGCTCTGCCACAGAATGTTCCTCCACGATTCTACAGAGTGTTGTAGCAACTAAATTCATGTAAGAGTCTAGTTTCTCAAACTTTTCATACATTGCATCCATCTGTGATTTCTGGACTTTTACTTTACTTCGAAGCATTTTCTCCATTCTTTTGGCCATTTTCATGTCGTTCTCATGACCTTCCTGTTGGCAAAGGAGTAAGTTTAGACTCTCTGACATATAAATAGGATATTATGCACATTTATAAACACTCAACTATATTAGATTTCTTCGATCCTGTAATAAGGAGTACCTTGCTGGTTGATTATCAGGTATTACACCAAAGGCTAATAAGCTCTTGAGCTAAAAATCAAAGACAAATCTGTCTCACATACCTGAAATCGCTCCATTTGTTTCAACAGCTTCTGCAATTCCAATACTTCAGCTTCCATTGGGAGCTTTTTCGTTTGCAACTGGCACACGTACCCATAAGTATCAACTATTAGTAACTGACAATTCTCCTTACCTACTATAATGCCTACACTGAAAGCCATGCACTACTATTACCAACCTGTGCAATCTTAAAGTTGCGAATCAACGAGACAGTTTGGTTTTCCTTGTGGTGTTTCATCAACGATTGGGACTTCTCATCAGTTTCGACCATAAGTTGTTTCGTATATGCTCTCTGGTAATCAACCTCCAGAACAAGTTTCTTCAAGTTTTCATTCTCCTGTAATCACCACTACATATTCGAATAGAAAATCAGCACTGAATAAAAAAAATCATCCATTTGAATATGCTGTCCTGGTCAAACATTTAAATATCAATTCAATTTTGGCATTTAAGAGCTTACTTCTGTAACTTCCTACAATGCACATAGTTTCACATACCTCCTGTATTTCTTGGAGGCTGGTAGAGTTTGCCTTTTCCTCTGTCTCCAATTTGTTCACTTGTGCTTGGAACCCTGTAACCACCTTCTTCTCATAAGCCAGCTTTTCATATGCCCATTCAGAACGACGTCTTTCCTTTGCAAGACCATCTGTCAGCCGATTGGATACAATTTCTAGTTGTTCATCGTTCATTTGAAGGTCCATGTCGTAGTATTGCTGTAGCCACTTAGAGATATTAGAATCATTTAATGCATATATAAGATATACATACATAAGTGTAACTCACAGTTACCTAAAAAATCACAAGACCTGAATCTGTAACAACAAGCTCAAGCCACATGTCCAGAAACGTTCGTCGATATGCACCTGCAATAGTCTTGAATCTTATCCTACACCAACTATAAAATTGTTCTATCATTCTGCAGATTAAAATCCTCTGAGTTATAGGTTTAGGTGTATCTGGTCATAACTAAAAAATTGGTGAAAGTGAACAAAAAAAGGGACCCTGATAGCTCTGCAAGTCTTGTGCCGACACTAATCTGTTATGTAGCTGAACCTTAGAAAGAGTTTTAAAGGAGACAAAAGAAATTGAGAAAAAGAGCGAACCTTGTATCTATCAATATCCCTGTTGCATCTCTCCTCCACTTCCTGCGTTTTCAAGTTAGCCTCTTCTTCCACAGCTTGCAACTGTACATGAATTGCCTCGAGCTTGTCAAAGAAATCATCTTGCTTCTTCTTCATCAGTCTTTCCATGGCGTCTCTTTCCCGTTGCGCCTGCGCTTGCACTATGTTTGATCTATTCAATTCTTGTTGCATCTGCAAGAGTAGGACGAGAAGGAGAACCGTTACATGTGTGAAAGATACAAGTGTAGTAATACCATAACAGTGATTTGCTGAGATTAAAAGTCTTTCATTTACAAGTTTGGAATATTTGTCAAATGTATATGTTGTTATGTATGACTCCTGAATTGTACTAGAGGAGTACATTTCGGGTTTTATCTCTTAATTTGCAACTTCAAGTGCTTCTTACACTTCTGATTCAACAAACTGGAATATTCACATTGCACACATTTCGTTTGACTGCATCTTGAATACCGCACATAAGCATTTGTAATCACCACGACTGTTTAAAACTTGAATGTACCTTATCTTCATAGTAATCGCACATCTCCTTCATATTTAAGGCCAGTGCACTCATCAAGCTCTGAAGGGTGGCCTCTTTGTCGCTTTCAGCCATCTGTATACGTTTCTCGGAGAGTTGAGCTTTGTTGTAAAGTTCCTTTTCAGCTTTCGCATGCTCCTCATCTTTCCTTTTAATTGCCAATGCCCTCCTCTGCTCATTAAGCTGCTCTTGCTGGAGTATGTCTTCATGCTCCAACTCCAGCTTTACCCTCAGATCCTGGAAGAAGCATCGACCTCCAAATTTGAAGATAGAGTTCCATAAATAGAATCTTATGTAGAAAATTATTAGCAGTTCACATTTTTTTAAAGTCTTAGGAACTGGGTCATTGCCCCTATATGGATATCTCAAGCAAAGGCCTGCAGTTGAGAATATAATGAATTGGACACTCAGCATGTTTTGAATTGAATACCATGAAATATGAAGACAAGAAAGAATTTTAAACCATGGCAATCAAGTAAGAATTTGCACCTCAGCTTCCAATTTGGACTCTTCGATCTGTGTGCGCCTCAACAAAACAATGTTAACAAGGTCAAGCTCATTGAAAGGTGGCGCCACACACAGAGTTGGAGGTTCTATGCTTGAACAAGTTCTTTGCACAATGGATGACTCGATAGAAAATAGGCAAATGGAGCCCTGTGCGGATGCCAAGATAAGAAGGCCATTTTTCTCATCCACAACCAGGCCATTGATTGTTCCTGAAAATAAATACAAAATATCATAAAAAGAAAAGAAAAGAAAAGAATAAACTCCTCAACACATAGCATTGCAGTTGTTATGTTTTGAGGTACATGTACATATATCAAATCATATTAAGAAATAGAAACTAAGATATTGCAAGACAAGGAACCTATTCTCATCAGAACTCACCTGCATTGACACTCTGCTCCCAGAGCAATATTGGCTTTTCCTTGGTGAGTGGCAGAGAATAGAGGAGAATATGTCCTGTGTTTGTTGCGGCTATTAGCAATGACCTCCCAAAAAAAGCTGCGACATGTGTCACGCCCCGTGGCTTTGTTTCACAAATAATTGATGGCCTGTCAGGTGACCAAAAAATCGTCTGAAAGAGTCAAAGACACTATGACACGAAACTGCTTCAACAAGAAATGGCCTGTGGGAATTTCTCTTTAAACATACAGGGGATGGATAAGAAACATTTTCGAACAAATCAGGACATGTCCTAATTTGTGAGGCTTCTATAGAATCAAAGTGACTAAAGTTTCTACTTCCTCCCGACATTGAACAGATTTGCGTGGAAACTAAGTGGACATAACCAGAGAGTAAGAGAATATGTAATACTAGTGATAGACAATCTCAAAACAAAGGCAACTAGGTTCTGCTCACCATTCTAATGTGAATTTATCGCAGGATACCTTTCCACTGAGCAATCTGAGCATTCATATAATTTTTCTAGCATTACATTGTGAACATTCATTTGAGAAGACAATTTATATAACCTAATTCATGAGGAAGATTCTGGATAAAAAGAGCTTACTGGTGAAGATTAACAGCAAGGCTAGTTCCAGCCCGTTCACTAACATCAAGGCTGATATATTCTTTTCCAACTTCTCCAGAGAACTCAGGATTTGAAAACATTTCTGATAAAACTTGACGAGATGCAACCTTCTTGTAAGTATCTAACACCCGGAGTGGTGTGTTCGGACCACACACATACATGCACAGTTGGCTTGAGTCATACAAAATTGAGGTATAGTAGGAACCCATGAGCGCTTGACTACGAGCATAGCCATAAAAGTCGTCCATAAACCAAGAGTAGATAAACCCATCCACATCTGCCGATGTCAAATGTATTGAATCATGTGACCATGCCATAGTGGAAATTGAAGCCTTATGACCCTGCATATTGGATCATGATACAAATCAGTTGATCCTGGAAAATGAATGGGAGAAGAGGAAGAATGAATATTATTGTGACCTCACTGAGCAACGAAACATGAGCGCTTCATCTTGGTTTCTTAGTGCAGACCAACATACAAGATTTTTCTCTAAAGTTAACCATTGAATTCAACAGTTTTACATAGGAAAGCTTGTACGACCTTCAATACTGTCAAGTATTTCCATGTGAAGCAGCAAAAAATGATGATATTCTTGTCTGTGGCCACACTTGCCAAGTGGCCACTTGGACTAAATCTGACGTGACGAACACCAAGGACAGCTATTTCCTCCAACAACACCTGCCTGCAGATAAGCATATCATCACAAACTGTGTCAGTGCTTCAATATGTGTTATCAGAAAGTTAAAGCTATATAATTTTAATTAGACGAGTCACTGCTCTGCACATTCTTTCTCAGAATGCTATACTTGGCTCTGACGCTAACCATGCATTGAAGAAAGTGCAGACGAAATTTTCTTCCCTGTCATGAGAATTAATGTGCATAGCAAGCACAAAGATGTCAATAACCAATAACAGACCTTTATAATCAATTTGGGTTGAAAGGATGAATACTCAATGGCAAAATAGAAGCTCTTAGTTACAAGAAGTTGAGACCAATATGTGAGATGGTATTGCACAATGAAGATGCAAGAAGGACCATACGTGTCTGCCATCAGTCGATACACTCTTATTGATTGGGGGAAAGCCACAATGAGTTGAAAGCAGCATATTGCCACAGAAACTGGTGTCGTGTCATACCTGCACCACATTCCATAGGCAGCAGAGCTTTCTTCAACTTGGGAGAATTTTTGAAGGAAAATGGTGACATTCTTAAAATACTATTCTGATATAGTTCTTGATTGCAAAAAATGTCGGCATCACTGCAGCAGAACATCTGGAAACTACATTTCAGAGTAACTACAATTGCCTCTATGGTACTCAGTTTCTTTCTACAGCTCAAATAAGATGTTGCAACCCAAAAAGCAAATAAGGTAGGAACTTCACAACAATATTCATGAAGAATCTAGATCAGACGACTGTTGAATCTAAAAGACTTTCAGGGGCCAAGTTTTGTATGTGAAGTAAATGTTTGATGATACTCTGTACGAGTGGTGGGAATCATTAAGGGAGACCTTTAATTGACAATGGAGTTTGAGTAGGTTGAGGAATATGCCCACCTCCACGATTTTTCACAGGTAAGTCGAACATAGCTCCAGAGACGCACATAATTGTCACTGCCACAACTCACAATAAGCATGCGCTGCAGGCACAAATCCATATCCATTACAGCACCTAATGTAAACACTGGTCAACCAACCCTTGCCCCAGCATGTCATTCTCAGTCTAGGATGATCTTCAGCTCCAACTATTGAAAGTACAGCTTCAAAGTTATGTTTCTAAGTCAGGAATACCTGACAACCCTGGCTTTCCAATTTCACTGCCAACAATAGGCTCATCACTTGCATCCATATTTAGTCGAACCACATTTTCTCCCTGCACACACCTCTCACGTCATAGAACAACTACGAAGTGTATATTTCAAGTCAAAACCCTAATTTTCAACGAATAACATTTCCTTGGATGAACATGGTTGGGCCCAACGTCTAACTTTGTTCAGAGAAAATTTAAAGTCGAACATCATCACACTAAAAGTCGGACATCATCACACTGGAAGGAAGTACTTTACGAAGCAAGAAAGACCATTAAAGCCTTGACCAATGGAAAGTTGGTAAACTATTACATTAAGCTGTTAAAAATATTAGTGTTCAGCTGTTGAATTCACTGACCTCCTGAAGACCTACATAGAAAGTAATGATGGCTTCAAAAACCAGGAAGTTAAGTTACATAGCTGCGATGGTTACCTCGACAAAGAAAACCACGCTCCCTGCTTTATGTGCCACCAGTATAGTTGTAATAGGTGCAAAGCCACTGCAAATACATGACCCAGATATTCATGAGGTCATATGCTCCTGCACTTGTCTTCCTTACAGTTGCTTTTAGCACTCTTCAAATGATAATAAGACACACGTGATTTCCTCACATCAAAGTGTAATGGAAAGACATCTACTGAAGAAAATTTGGATCCAACACCAAAGGCCGTTGAGGAGCTTAGAGATTACAAGAACTGTAGAACACGTACGATTTACAAATAACTACCGTTCACAGCACCAATTATGCTACTTAGCTTGACTCACTCCACTTCTGAGGGATTGTTTTATTTTAATGTAAATGCTACTTTGGTGACACTTCACACACTTATTAATCCAATCAGGGCGCCACATCTTTGCACCCTCCCAAAAATCTCACTCTGGGTTGCTCACACTAAAGTTTCAGTGACTAAGTCCATATTTGGTGTGTTTTTGCTGACTCTGCTCCAGATTTTATCTGACTTTGACAATCTGTCACTGGGGGTGGAAAAGACGAGTTGCATATATGCATGTAAAGTGCCTCTTAATTGTGCACCTTGCCATTTGGATCCCAGCGACCTCAACATATGGATCCGCAGCCTTCTCCTACACAAATCAACAATGATAATTTTAGTGAGTCAGTCAATACTAGATGGCACAAACACTACTAAGTGACAGGAAAAGTCCACTCACAAAGTGTGTTCCATGCAGTGAAACGATCCCTCACCAGCACTTTCAGCTTGACAAACTCGAAGCCTGTGAATCGAGTGATAGTGCCTTCTGCTCCAGCTGCAATGAATCCTTGAGACGTCGAAGCTAAAGTGAAACACCTCCCAGTCTTATGCAGCCTCTATCAAAATGTTAATGGAAAGAAACACCTCAACATGTCTTCTACCACAAGATGTCTTTGGGAAATGTGCCTCAGTTTATCAGAACAAATTTGCAAACACCTAGGACAAGCTATGCTTCAGAAACCTTATGGTGTAAGTGAAAACACTCCAGTACAACCGCTCAGTATGTCACTCCTATTAATAAAAATCTAAAAGCGTCATTAGGAATGCATAACAGTCTATTTGGGTATAACAGCACATACAAGTTGAACTGTCCCCTCCCTCACAATGAAGATCACATCATCCAGAGTCGCAACTGCAATGTTGTTATCAATGAGCCAAATATGGTCCGAGAATGTAACATTTTCACCTTCATCCCCATGCAACCCCTCCACTACAAAATCTTTTTTTGCACCAACTTTCCTACTCCACAACTTGAAATGTGTTGGACCTGAGAAAGAACATGGATCTTCTATAACATGTTTGTTTTTTAAATTTGATCGAACTATAAACTTCAGAGGTTTTGACCATATTGAGAAATTTTCGAAGCATCCCGATATTGGACTGCACAGAAAAACCCTTCAATGAAGACACAAGCACACCTTCACGTGACTTTTATGTTGACAAATGGAAATTGTTCTTTGAATAGGTGATGCATACCACTAGTTGCAAACTCCTCATCATCTTTGGGATTAACTGTTATTCGAGTCACTGAATGTACAAACTGTGTGCTGAATATCTCCTGCAGATGATACCATGGACTTCATTAATAGCTTATTGTCTGCGCCATTGGAGATTGACTGTTCAGAGAAAACCATCCCTAAAAAGCCAGCAATGTAGATGACTGGAGACGGCCCTAAACAGAATGGCAAAACTGTGACGACAACATGCCAACTTCAAGTATGACGACAGATATTCCTACCTCAGAATGTTTAATATCCCAGCAACAGATTAATGATCCTCCACCACTTTGATTTGACGCAGTCATCAAGAATTGCTCGCCTTTGGAAAAGGCACAAGTCTCAATATCTGCAGCATACTGCTCCAGCCTTAACTTGCAGCTTAGTAGTTCGAACATAGGTATAGGAAACTTTCAACCTGATTGACAAGTACTGCAAATGCACATAGTGCTTTCATAACACATGCCCCAGAAATGCAACAAAGAGAGGATTCTTAATGCATATGTCTGTGTCAAATATTTCGACAAAGCGTTTGCTTTAATAAGTGATTAAAAAATAATTTGCTACTCAAAAGTAAAGAAGGTCAATTTCCCTAAGGTAACCCACTCTTGTGTTGATATTATTCAGACTCTATGATTCTGTCAGACTTTATGATATTTTCCTGTTCTGGATTGCGGTTATGTGATGGTTTACACACACCTGTATTGACTCTGGATACAAAAGTGCCAACCTTCCTGCCGATTCGCATATCAAAAACCGAAACCTGCAGCATTCAATGTATAGTATACTTACATGATGTGCAAAGTCGTCTTACATTTGAAGAAGTGGCAGGCGGAACTGACACTCTTGGCCAGGAAATTTTGAAAACTCAAGATCAGGGCTTGCAAGATGTTTATGACTTGAACCAGTCATCCAGTCCTTTTTCCCCAAGATTGAGGATGCGTTACCAACTTACCTTACAAGAGCTCAACACATCCTTCTAAGAGAGTTTCACGTGCAAAATGAAACAGAAGAGCACAGAGGGAAAATTCATCAAAAATACACTCCTATATGGAATAGTGAATACTGAAGGCTTCACTGAATCGGCATACCTGACTATTAGGGTTCGACTTTGTCAGTTCACAAGTGGCCACAAAGTGGCCAGCTGATGAAGCCACCACCGCCACGATTCTCTGGAGAAACATTTAGAATGCAGACTTTTTAGAAAGTGTTCAAAACCCTAAGCAATATCGATCATACACGAGCATGAGGAATTTTCTGCCTTCACCTCTACGGATTCTTCAGGTGTCGCTACTGGCACCGCAGAGCTATTTCTGCAGAAGAGCGGGAATGGAAAACCGATGAGAACACATGCAAAGGTTTATTTTCAGACATGCCTACAAGAAGCCATGGAAGTCAAGTCTACTGATAAGAATTTTCTTGGGAATAATTAGGAAAGACATGGAACCAAAATATCGCAATGGTGAAAATCTCAATTCCTTCTCTATTTAGTCCTGATTGAAATGCCAGAAGCACCTGTTGCGGAAGAGGCCACAGCCAATCGCATAAACCACAGTGCGACTGTCAAGACATGCCATCTGTGTGTGGCGCCCTCGTATTCCCGAAAAACCGAAAGTGTGCCTGTAAATTATACACCCGTTTGTGCAGTAAGAAGCAGTGACTTTCCTGTCAAGGACGAAAGATTAAATACCATGAGACTCAAGCGGAGGGGCCATTACTGAAAACATGGCATCATCTGACTTCAGAAATAGTTCTTACAAATGAGGGAACTGGTATGCCACAAATTCCTCCTTCGCAAAATTGCGCCGGCTTCGTAACAAACCCAAGCTCCTCCTCCTGGAAGAACTAATCCCACGCCGCATTTTGTCTACCTTAATATGATGGCACCCGCAGCTATGGTGCTACAAATTTGTGACAGTTGGTGGTAACGCCACCTGAAGTAATTTCCCACTTCAGAAACAACGTCTTCTGGTGAGCCCACACCTACAATAGCATCCAGTGAGAGCGTTTGTAAAACCGAGTGTCAACATTTGGCCTTATGAGTGTCAACATTTGGCCTTATGAGAGTCAACATTTAGAAAACAACAATTGGAATTACAAGAGTCAACATTCGGCTCTAAGAGAATTGGACACAGGAGACACAGCAGAAGCGTAGGTAGATAAAGTGGATGTCACTTCTCATAATGAGGACTCTCTATACATTCCAATTGCACCAACCTCCAGTGAAGGGACCAGTACTCAGAAGCATCAATTAATTAAAAGTGTCATAACCATGGACATCCGGGCCTACTGTAGAGGTTCATCTAGCAACACCACAACAACCAAAGATATGGCAAAAACTATCAAGGAGAGACACATCCTGCATCCACTAAGTTTGGAGTACTATGGTAAGGCATTCACAGTGCTGGCGTTAGTGTAACCTAACACTAACTACACCCGCTACAAATTGTTAACTTGAACATTCTTAAAAGACACCTCCATCAACCTTGTGGTTTGATTTACACCGAGATACTGTAATCTCCACCGTACACTGTGCTGCTGAACGAGACATTCAAGATCACTCAAGAAAATGTGTTGCAGACACAGCCAGTCAAAAAACGGCAGGTTACATCTTACATACAAAACAAATTTGACATTTTGTCTTCCAGGATTCCACCAATTGTATTTGTTGAGGACTAATCATTACAAGAAAGTGTCAAAACCTTGTTTTACTCTACCAAAATGAACATCAGAGTTTGATCCTGATCGTCACAGGAACATGATGAATAGTTCACTGACTGTATAATACACAAGAGTGTCTACCTAGTCAGCTTTTCAATGTTATGGTCTAAAAAGTGTCAATCTAACTAAAATTGATCTGGCAGCTATAAAAAATGACATTAGCTCCCATAGTCGAGATTATGGTCCAATTTTCCTACAGTTCTCCTACCGTGATCCTTATGACCAGAGAAGCTAGTTTGTTGACAACCATCATGTGCTCCAGAAAGAGGACAATCACTATATAGGAAATTTGTTGATCCAAAATTTGGTTCAGACAACAACAAAAAAACTGCAGAATTCAACCCCTTTGATTTCCAGAGTAGAACTGTCAAACAGGAAAGAGCTGCTAATTTCCATTCAAACGCTGCCCATGTTGAAACTGTCTAGTTTTGTCAAGCTCTCCATCCATCTTCATGAATATACTTGATATACTAAGTTTTCATCGTCTTCCACCCCGTCCACCAGGAGAGAATGCTCTGTGTGCAGCCGGTGAACGACTGCGATCTCTTGCCCTATCATCACTGTATCGGTCGTAGCTGCGACTTCTGCTCCGACTGTAAGCCCTTGACCTGCTAGGACTTCTGCTGTAGCTGCGACTCCGATTTCGGCTCCTTTCCTTGTCTGCATACCTGCCAGCATCTGGGGCACTGTATCTGTCAAAGCGATCACGGTCCCCTGACCGATCTGGGAAGCGGTCTCGGTTATCTAATCGACCTCCATCCCGGCCTCCACCAGAATCACGACCACCACCCCAAGACCCTCTCCCACCAAAGTCTCCCCGCCCTCCATAGCTCCCACCTCTACCTCCATCCCTTCCTCCTCGGCCTCCTCCGTCACCCCAGCGATTTCCAATTCGCCCTTTGAACATGCCTCCACCTCTGCTGGCAATGTCCCTCAGCTCAGTAGGCACTTTCTGATTAGCTCCTTCGAGCACTTTGATAAGATCCTTGGCATACTTCCCATCCTGCTCAGAGAAAAATGTATATGCCAATCCTGTAGCACCTGCACGGCCTGTGCGTCCAATCCGATGCACATAATCTTCCACTCCTGTTGGGAAGTCATAGTTGACAACAACTCTGCTCACAAAACAAGGATGTCAAAACCAGTATACTTGCATACAGATTACTTGCATACCGGACTTTGTATGGAACAGAATCAGTAATGGTACAGGGAACCAGTGTGCACCTGATGTCTTTAATATCAAGACCACGAGCAGCTACGTCAGTTGCAACAAGAATAGGGGTTCTTCCTGTCCTAAACTGCTGCAGGACAAAGTCTCGCTCACTCTGAGACTTGTCCCCATGAATGGCAGCTGCACCAAAATCTCGCCCCAAGTTTCGGGAGAGTGTATCACACATTCTCTTTGTAGAACAAAATATAATAATTTTTGAACCAGGTTCTTGTGATCGCAAAATTTGCTCCACTCGCCGTTGCTTCTCATAAGGCACCACCACCTCTACATTCTGAAATAACCAACATTGAAACATTTTGTCAGGTACTATTTACATTAGTGAATTGAGACTCATAAGAGATTCATAACTCCTCGAATGAACTTGAGAGGGTTCTTTTTATGGTAATGACCTGGGTAATTGACTTGTTTGCAGCCAGCTCGTCTGTATTGCCAATGTTAACTTGCACTGGGTTCACAAGTAAATCGCCTGCAATTTTGCGAACATCCTTTGGCCATGTAGCTGTGTACATGAGAGTTTGTCTCCGAGAAGGGATTTCATTCACAATTTTCCGAATTTGTGGTTCAAATCCCATGTCAAGCATACGGTCAGCTTCATCAAGCACCAAGTATGTCACTTGCCTCAAGCTCACTTTCTTCACTTCTAAGAAGTCATTCAGTCGCCCTGGTGTGGCGATCACAATGTCTGCTCCCCTTTCGATGTCCCTCAACTGGGGAGCTTTTGGAGCACCTCCGTACACACACTGCACAAAGTCAATGGAAGGATTTGAGAAAAGCGAATACACACAACAATCAAATTGCATTCAGTTGCTTCGAAGTAGAACAAACCAGAACTATATTTGAAGTGATTGTCAAATACATCAGAAATTTCTAATAAGGCCCAGTTTCTTACACAAATACCACTGTCATAAGTCCTGGATCCCATCTAAGTTCCCAGCAAAGAAGGTCTCTCAGAGGAAGGAACATACCGTACTAGTAATGCGTGAGGACCTCCCAAATTTCACACATTCATCTTGAATCTGTGTTGCCAATTCTCGTGTAGGGGCAAGAACAAGGACAGTTGGTCCTAGACGTGAGTTAGTGCGATTCCGTTCTAAATGCAGGAAAGCTGGAACTAAATAACCAAGTGTCTTCCCGGACCCTGTCTTTGCAATGGCCACAATGTCTCGGTTCTGCAAAGCTATTGGCCATGATTGTGCTTGAATTGGTGTAGGAGATGTAAACCCTGCTCCTTGTAGCTGCAACACGGATCAGAAAAAAGCAGGAGTTAGATAGCCAGAAAAATTGCACAAGTGATCCAGCCACCAGCATCAAGACTGAGCAAGTAGGAACTGAATGAAAGGACTGCTGGGTGACAGGTCTGATGAAAAAAGCAAGAACTAAATGTTTGATTCTCAAATGCACCTCAAGCACACAAGAGTCAACGAACAAGACCAGAAAAGTATGCCACATGCTAGCAACAATCCCAAGGGATGGTGGGAGCTGCATGATTGCCTGCTGGCATTGACACCAAGCCAACGGCAGAAGACCTCTCATCATAGGTCGAGCAGCATGGGGACACCCAAGGCAGCGACGTATAACAGCTGACAACAGCCATCCAGAGACGGTGACGAAGCCACCAACAGAACCCAATCAGTTCAGATGCACGCAGGCCCCACAATGAGGATGTGTGCTACAGGATGCTGAACGCGGGCACAGTGTACGACATAAGCTCCATGCTGGAGCAAATATCGCACCTGCAGCAGCCCCCAGTATAATGGCCACCGTAAGTTTGACCCTCCAAACAGTATGTAAAACAAGTCATAGGTAAATTGACATTCAACGTAAATATCTCATTACAGGTCCCCAAGTCACAACTCTAAGCATGAAATGACATAAATTTGTAGAGGGACGTTGACTGGACCCAGAAAATGTAAAAGCACCAATTCCACAAAATCCAGAAAAAAATGAATGTTTAAAATCTTCAGCACAAATCAGCATGAATCGCCCTTTAACTTCCAGTGAATCCTTGTCGAATTAACTTCTAGACCACTCTGTGATCCCGGCACTTATGTCTTTCCGGTTATTTCTTCACTATCCAAGAAAATAGGATGATGTCGGACATACCTCTCTCAGCAAATCCGGTGAGAAACCTGCAGCCTCAAATGACATGAAAGGTGCAGGGACATTTTCTCCCTGCAAAATAAAACTTTCATTTAGATTCAAGAACTTGCGAAGAGAAACTGAGACAACCCAAATTGAAGATTGTGGTACAATTGACAACCACAAAGGATAACCAGACAGCAACTCCATACCAGGGCAGACACTTCATGTTGTCTTCTGTAGGAATCAATGTCAGCAGTTGTGGCATTCACATAGGCGTCCACTCTTGGGCGTTTGTAGACTTCGCGATCACTGAACTCAAAAGAGGGAGTAACATGCTTTTGTCCCCCTGTTGGCCCCATTCCTACGGGAGCAGAGGATCCAGAGACAGGCCCGCTTGTACTAAGATTTGCAGCTTGCACTCCTGACGACTGCAGATCAATACAGAGAAATTGTTATCCCAAGTCAATAGTAGATATATTCCAGACTAGGCAGTCAATTTTCAGAGCTGTCTCTCACTGGTGAGACAAAAAACTACATTCGAATAAGTACACCCATGCAAAGGAATTGCTGCAAGTTTTACAATCAATTGTAAAAACCCAACGAATTAATCTCAAAATGAAGAAAGTTCAAACTCATCAATAATCGCTGTCACAAATTCTCTACTACATCTGAACATACTCCCACGTGTCCAGAAAGCGATGGAGAGCAATAATCCAACCAATTAAGATTTGGTTCCCTCCCTCAAAGGAGCACTAATCCAAACAAATAGCTGCAAGTTTAAATGTCAATTGAAAAAACCCAACAAATTACTCTCAAAATATGACCAAGCAATGTCACAATTCGTTACAGCATCTGAACAGGTTTACACATGTCCAAAAGTTGATGAAAAACAGCATTTCAAACAATAAAGATTTGGGACCGCTCCACATAGCCATAGAGCACAACGAGATGAAAGGAAGAAAGGCTGACCTGAGGCACACGGGGGACAGGTATGGCTGCTAGCTTCGGTTGGTTTGGCATGCCTCCACCAGTTGAACCATGGTACCCATTTATCGCGCCAATATTATGTCCATTTCCGGCACCTCCGTTATGTTGCTCGGCGCCATTCGGGATTACCGCCAACTTGGGTCCCGAGATAACGGATGTGGGTGGAGGTCCGCTAGGCAAAGGAGGCCCGGAGCCTGCTGGCGGAAGGGGTTTGTCATACTGTGTGATGTTTGTCTCGGGATTCCAGTAGTAAATGTACCCAGTGTTTCCGTCCACCAGAGCTCTCCATGGGTGAGGCAAGGTCGGATCAGCAGGGGCATACCTAGGCGCAGCAGCAGTCACTGCGGCAGCTACCATCGTTTCACAAATGATGGACTCAACGAACGATGCTTCTTTCACTTGCCCTTCCGATTATCGACGGCCGCGATTCTCGAGCAAGAAAAAGTGCAAACAAACTGGAACTGCCCACACGTAAAACACACCACAAAAACTCCAATTACTTCCAGCTTTCACATACCCCAAGTGAGTCCCACACACACACACCACTTCCACTCCCAGAAGTCAAAAATTGCCGATATCACCTATTCAATTACAATACGTATATTCCGGTCAGAACCACCATCAACACAACCAGTAAAATCTCACGGAGAGATATAAACTACACCATGCACTTTGCACGGCTGAAGGGACTCTCAAGTGGACACAAGCATGGCTGGCCAGGAGAAAGAACGGACATAAAAGGGATCGGCAAGGAAGAAGATAGACAAATAAGAAATCAGACAAACGGGGGGCGATATTGCAAATGAAAATGGAAAGATTGGAAATGCAAACCCTGACGAAGGTGCGAGAGAAGTGGAGTGGAGTGAGTGGAGTGGAGTTGAGTGGGCACCTAAGCTACGGCGAGCGCGAGATGTGAAGGGAGCAGCGCAGACATGGGGGAATTCGGCCACCAGCGATGCGATACGATGCGATGCGCGATGTGAAGGGATGGGTGGGGTGTCGGGGGGCGCGACTGCGAGGTCGGCGGCCCGAAAGAAAGGTGCCGAGACAATGAAACCCTAAACCTAACTTCTGTGGGATATGAATCACCAGGCTCAACTCCTCATCTCCTCCCCCGGCATGCCATGCCACCCACCCTAATACCACATACACCCCCCATGACCCACACCCTATTACCGTGCTCCTTCGCACAATCCACTTATTCTTAACTCAAATATGTAATCACAAATGTATTTTTGCTTTAAAAGGGGTGGTTGGTTTATATCTTCAATTTCACCCTTGTTCTTACAATTCTCGCCAAAATTTCTCTAGGCTAAAGTAAAGTAGCTCCCACGTAATGCATTCTTGCTCTTAATCGATCTCCTTCCCACCATGCCCACCATCGCACCCAAGCTAGAATATCATTCCCGTATTATCCACTTATTATGACCTCAAATATATAACTACAAATTGAGCTTGGAACAAAAGGAAGCTTGGTTTATATCATAAATACCCACCATTTAGTTTTGATAGTTTTCCAATGTTCCTCCTAGGGCATAATCAACGTCCACCTCATGCAAGGCCGTATAGTTATGTACGGGAAACCCTGGCTATGTTTTCACAAATGGGAAAGGAGTATCCCTCATGCATTATTATTTGTAAGGTTCCTAGAGACTTGGGTTGTTGCCCTCATCTCGGGGATCCTCGCATATCTATAGGTTGAAGTAGTTCCAATATATTCCACAACATCCCATTGTAATGCATTCTCATCCTTGACTCCCTATCTCATGCCACTACTACATCATACACCCTCATGACCCCGTTGACCACTTATATATATATATATATATACACAAATTAGCACTTAAAGACCCGACAACTGGGAATTGAAGTTATCCTTGAAAAGCCAAGAGCAACCATCTTGTGTTTGAAGGTGCATCTTGTTTTTTGATGTGTTAGCTAAAAACCATGTGGTTCCAAACGAATACTCCGGAAATTAAACATGTTGGGTCCACCAACCTCACAACTCCCTTCGAACTCAGGAGAGGTTCCCAAGCTTAATTTACATGTTCCCAAAAGAGATTGCTCAAGGAGGTCAAGAATAAGAGGAAACCCTATGTGATCGTAAGATTACTTATAGGTCTTTAACACGAGAGAGACACGCTATGTAAAAATAGACGATACATCGAAACTCGAAACTTTTCCCTTGTGTTTCACCTTCTATCATGACCGTTTAGGGATGATTGTATCGCCATATATAGTTGTGCCTCTCGTTCATAGTCCCACATAGTAACTTGATCCCCCACCCTTATATACAACCCTTTGTATATAATGTAAGATTGTCCTTCGTACATGTGGCATTTATCAAGTTTGAGATCGATTAACTTGAAACTAGTTTTTATGAGGTTGCATACTATTTGAAGACTTTCATGTTATACAAATGAGAGGTACGCACACTCGTGTGCAATAACTATGATAGTTCTAGTCCAATTATTAAGATCGCATAAATGTATTCTTCTATGTTCATTCTAAAACGACTCACGCGTTTACTTATTTACTTACTAATTTCTCTATCTACCTATCTATCAATCTATCTACCTAGATTTCTTTGGTGTTTCATGACTCCATCATGATGATGAGGAAGAATGGTATTCCATTCTCCAATCAACAAGGACCAATCACGGTGAAGGACCAATAGGGAGGGCAGTCGCCTATGCCCGTCGACTAGACCAAGCCTTTTCGTGGGGCGTGGCTACCCACCAAGCCGGCCAATGGGAGGGCAGCTCGGTCCACGCGTTGCCACGTGGCGGAACCTGCGCCAGTCGCTCCAAGTGGGCCTTGCTCCCCCCCCTCCTCCTCCTTAGGTCCACGATGACATGTGTCACGGGGATAGGCTCCTTCTTCTCCTCTATTGTTTCCTAGGAGTTCCTTGAGGGCCGGCCTACTACAAGACTTAACTTGACTCAAAGGAAAGTTCCAGCTCCTTATCGTAATGGTACCAAACGGTGTGACGGTGGGCAAGAAATGACACCACAAGTTGCCCGTAACTTATCGTCATCACTCACGCTAACTTACTTCTTGCCCACGGTGGTTGTCCCGTTCATGTGCGCACGGTTTTAGGTCACCGTTTGCCAAATCGACAAGTTAACCCTTAAAGGCGTTCATATGCGTTTTGTGGGCCATGTGATGTTTTTGTACGAGTCCCCAACGAGTATTAAACTCAGTTTTGACTTGACCTACATGGTTGGAACACGGTAGCCGTCCATTCACACGGTCGTGGTTTTAGGTCACGGTATGCCAAAATACAAGTTAACCTTTAAAGGCGCTTGTATACGTTCTATGGCCCAACCGATACTTTGTATTGAGTCCCCAACAAGTATTAAACTCAGTTTTGACTTGACCTACGTGGTTGGAACATGGTAGCCGTCCATTCACACGGTCGTGGTTTTAGGTCATGGTATGCCAAAAATACAAGTTAACCTTTAAAGGCGCTCGTATACGTTCTATGGCCCAAGCAATACTTTGTATCGAGTCCCCAACAAGTATTAAACTCCGTTTTGACTTGACCTACATGGTTGGAACACGGTAGCTATCCATTCACACGGTCGTGGTTTTAGGTCACGGTATGCCAAAATACAAGTTAACCTTTAAAGGCGTTCGTATACGTTCTATGGCCCAAGTGATACTTTGTATTGAGTCCCCAACAAGTATTAAACTTAGTTTTGACTTGACCTACGTGGTTGGAACATGGTAGCCATCCATTCACACGGTCGTGGTTTTAGGTCATGGTATGCCAAAAATACAAGTTAACCTTTAAAGGCGCTCGTATACGTTCTATGGCCCAAACAATACTTTGTATTGAGTCCCCAACAAGTATTAAACTCAGTTTTGACTTGACCTACGTGGTTGGAACACGGTAGCCGTCCATTCACACGGTCCTGGTTTTAGGTCACAGTATGCCAAAAATACAAGTTAACCTTTAAAGGCGCTCGTATACGTTCTATGGCCCAAGCGATACTTTGTATTGAGTCCCCAACAAGTATTAAACTCAATTGTGACTTGCTTTACATGGTCGAAACATGGCGGTCATATGTTCATACGGTCACGGGTTTATGTTATAGTATGCTCAATCTAAAAAGTTAACCCTTGAAGGCGCATGTAAATGTACTATGGCCCATGCAATATTTTGTATGAAGTCCCCAACAAGTATTAAACTCAATTGTGACTTGCTTTACATGGTTGGAACATGGTGGTCATGTATTTGCACGATCACAGTTTTAGGTCACACTACGCCCAACCTAAAAAGTGAACCTTTGAAGGCACATGTATACGTTCTATGGCCCATGCGATACTTTGTATGAAGTCCCCAACAAGTATTAAACTCACTTATGACTTCATCTATATGGCTCGAATTTTATTGAACACATCATATTTTAAAGGAGGTTGAAATATACAATCATGTATAACAATTGTGTTAACATATACGTGATGTTTATTTGAATCGTGTCATTTATAGGAGCCATGTCTTATAATGTTTTCTTGTGTATGCAGCAATTGGAGGAATTGTAAGTGATAAATGGATTGACTTCAAGTGAGGTTGTCTTTTATCCATTTAGGTACAATAACAACATGTGATCTTAAACACTTCCGCGTGACATATTTTGTTAAACCCTAAACGTCTACAAGGACCGGAGAGGTTAAGCATTCTTCCATATGCATTATAAAATAACATTTTAAAGGGTTTCATGAGAAGTTGTGTGGCCATCAAAGAAGTACACCCTTACAATCAACATTGCAAAGTTGTATTAGGTCTACAATTGATGAATTTAGAAGTGAACACCTCGAAGAGTTGTAATAATCACAATTTGAATTGGTTTAGGGTTTAGGGTCATAATAATCACAATACTTGATGTGGTTGGTTGGTTGAAATTATTATTGATTGGTGAGAAATTTGCAACCTTAGATTAAGTTTTGATTTGATCAAATTGTAAGAATGTTTATAAAGATATCGGATGTGAGCACTTTGTGAGGTGCAAAGGTTAGCAATGTATGCAATTTGCATGATCAATACATTTTGGATATTATGCAAATGCCAATGTAAGTTGCCAATCAAGTAGAGCCAAAGTAACAATTTGGTTTCATATTTGCTTCCAAATGAAAACTAGTAGACAATGCACAAATAAGCACTCAAACTTGTCAAGAAACACATCTTATTTCAATGAAAATTACAATCATATTACGATGGCAATTTTTAAGAAATAAAATCTCTATACATCAACACATGTGTCGGATCCAAAACCTTGGTTAAGAGCCATGCTCAAAGAGGAGGGATCCAAAAGGGGGTGCATATGCAATGTACAACAAGAAGTCAAGACCTTTGTGCTTTTTGATGTTTGAACCTAGTTGGGATGGGACTTCATCTCTACTTCTCCTCCAATTCCTATCATTAATCAACACGTCTTCATGCATCACTTTTGTAAGCCTTCACACAATTATGTTCTCAATCATTATCTTCATGTTTAATGATGGGGTTATATTTACTCAAAGTAACATTGATTTTGTATCATTCATATATAGTAATTTGAAACTCTCGTCTTTGGATGCATCATCAACATATTTGTGCTCAAAGCACCCAAAGGGTTTCAATCCAAACTAATGTAGTCTTGGTTCGTAAGGGATTTATTTACTGTACACTATTTTCTTCTGCATGGAGTTCATTAAGTTCTTTAAGGACACCAATTGTATGGATGTGAGCTTGAAATTAATACAACCAAGTTTATATCACAAACTTATTAAAGCTTTGACTTTTTGACCTTCATTTAATAGCAAATGATCAATGTGTATTACTGTGTGAAAAGGGTTGAAGCCTTTTAAGCTTAACCCTACGCATCTAAGAGGCCCAATGTGGGTCTCTCCACAAACAAAAGCACATGTTGTCCTACGTTGGCCTCTTCAAATCTAAGATTCAAGTATCTTAATTGATTTCCCATAATAGATTTCAACCAAATTCAAAATCATTATTATTTCCAAAATAGAATATTTAATTGTATATTCTAAAATAGCACATATAAAAATTGGTATTATATGAAATCATTTAACATCCTTTTAAGCACCCAAGTAGGACAATACTAGAGCTAAATACTTCCATCAAAAGCCAATTTGTCAACTATATGTTATAGAAGTTACCAAAGTAAATTGTATTTTACCCATTTTCATGTCGGGACTTTTCTATTAGTAGGGACCGAACTAAGATAAGAGAATAGTTTAGTTAATAGGTCACAACTGTAGCTCTTCATGTAGTTGGTAACCTTGAATCATATTACTTAGACTTGATCTTGTGGTTTTGAAGGAGTCTAAGTTAAGCCAATATTAGATGTGGAGGTTGCTGTCTAGGAAACTCCCTATATCATATACCTATACTGCAAGAAATGCATCATGTGAGCAATGACATGTGAGCAATGAGATGAAAAATAAACATGGGTATAGGGGCATTTGTACCATGTACCCATGAATGACCAAGACAATATGGGAATGCACATAGAAATTAATGAGCCCAAATCTCCTTTATACGTAGGAATTTAAACTAACAAACAAATTACACACCTTGCAGTAGGGAACAAATTGTGTCATATACAAGGAATGAGACAAATGGTGAAATTTTAGATTGTGTTCACCAATTGTGGTTATTGTGAAATCAATAACCTAAACACCACACATATATTAAAGTATTGGTTGTTATGGAGTCACTTTAAGTATAATTTTGCATTGAAGTGCCTTGACTATCCATATCCTCTTCCATTCCCTCACCCTTCTCAAAGCCTTTCTCCACATCTTTACACTCAATTGCGGTATTGTCTACAAATGGATGGCTACTCCAACATCCATACTTGCGTCTAGGTTTAGGTGTAGATGTCACCACCATAACCTTGGCTATACCTTTTGCATATGCATGAATTCCTACTATCCTAGGAGGAGATTTGATGGACATCAACACTTTTGCAAACACGGAATCTAGCAGTTTGGTGCCCTAAGAAACAAAAAATGTTACACATGTAATAAATAATATTTGGTAAGCTCACATGACAAACTTACTTAGTACCATGAAAGCGCTTAGCTACCTTTCGCATTGGTGCATCGTCATCAACAAGGAAGTGTGAATGGGGCCCCACCAACAAAATGGGGAGGAGCATGAGGTGCACCACACAATCTTCCTCGTATGCAACCACTTTGTTAGCAAGCATGGATAGACACACCTAAATTTTCTTAATCAAATAATGATTATAAATAGTTGAATATAAAAACAATCAAACATTACAGGGATTGATATACGAATGGGAAAATGCAACACCTATGAAAGCATGAGCATCTAGAACCACTCCTCCAGGTTTGGTTAATGCTTCCATACACACTTGTATTGGCAATGAATATTGTTCCCTACCACCTCTCCAAATGACCACTGCATTCATAAGCTAAGTACCCATTTTAGTTAGGTTAAAGAATATATCAGTGCCCTCAATATCCAAGGGTCGATGCACCAGTGGGTTCTTGAAAGTTGAATTACACTAAAGACATCTTACTTTGCACAAACATAATGACACGAAAATGCTTGGTCATGGTAATAAACAACACACCATTCATGAAAGGACACAAATAACCACACAAACCAACCCATATATTGGAACAAAATAAATATAAATTAAAAAACTTACCATGTGAGATCCATCCATGTTTGAACACAACAACATGTCAGTGATGCCCCACTAGTCCATCACAATTGTGAATTTATAAGTAGCAATGTAAGTCTTTTACATCTCCTCTAACTAAAAAAAGAAAAATCTTAGTAACCAAATATATACAATAATTAAATGAACATATCAATGAACAAACACATGAAACTTACCTTTTTTTATGAAATCCAAAATCTCAAGCAAGGTTATATTTGTATCAACGTTGTTCTTCATGATCAACATTATTGATGTTTTCTTCCCTATAATAGACATATGTGGCATAACAATATCAAAGGAAGAACCAATTTGTTTCTAGCAAGATGTTGTTGTGTAACATGTTGAGGGTGAATGAGAGATGATGCAAGGTTGATTGGGATAGAAGGTACTTGAGTCGAATAAATTGGAGTTTGTGTTACAACCTCCAATGGTGTTGACGAGTTAGGGGCTTCCTCAGTAGGATAGCCATATTGTTTTTGCCCACGATTACGCTTACCTACTACTTGGGACGGCGCAACTTTCACTCAAGTATCGTCATCCAAGACATTTGTATCATCTTGTGTTTGTGAAAACCCTACTCTCGACCTCACTAACTTCTCCTATGATGGGTAAAAAAAAAGGACAATCTAGGAACCAATGGGCATTGCAACAAAATGCCATTGTCCCAAGTTTTCAACTAAGATCTAGTAAACATGCAAAGATTACTCTCTTTAGTATTGGTCTTACAACTGGCAGAGGTTTGAGATGACATAGAGAAATAAACAAATGGGACTTAGAGAGTGGTCTTATTCTCAGCCCATCAAAGAATTGAAGTGTGCTCTTTGAAGAGTGTGCATGTGCACCATACCCATCTGGAAAAACAATGTCTTCATCAATTTCATGAATAACAACAAAGCTATTAAACATAGATCAACCACCTATTAAACAAGAACGTTGAAATACTTAGCATGTACTATGAAGGACTGTGTACCTCCAACATCTCACCCTTAATGGGTTGCATGAGGGGCTAGGTCCTCATCCTAAGTCACCTCCATCCATCCTTACGTGTTCATTTAAGGGCCAATGGAGGTGTTGTACCTCATAGGCAGTGTCCTTGACGAGGATGGTCGCCGCGATTGCTTGGCCGAACGTCTTTATTGACGTTCCTCCATCCCCTATGTCTAAATCCACCTCGCCGCTTCCATGTTCCACGCCCCTTTGCTCATTGTAGTCATGATTTTTGTTATCACTTAAATTAAACCAACCCAAGGTACAAGGTCTCGAGAAAGAGTGAGTTAGTATAAATGAGGATTAGTGTTACATTGGATTTAGGTTTCTAATAACAATCTATTTCGTTTACTTCTTCATTATTTTTTCATTAAGCTTAATTAACACTCTTACAGTTCACTAGTGCTTTCACAGTCGTGTGTGGACTCCTATCACTTCAATTCAATCCTCTATGTCCATCGCGAAGCTCAAAAAATTGGGAAGTAATCAATGGCTCAAATCATGACAATGTCCGGGGTAATGTTTTTTGAGTAAACGCATAGTCTTTAATTGCCATGAATTAGGATGTGATATTCTCAAAGTTATGTTCACTTTATCAACTTACAACATTATACAACTCTTCACAACTGTAGTCACCACCTTCATCTTTGGTGGACCCAACAACTTATCTCAAGAATCAACCACACAAGTTATACAATAACAATGCATCAACAAGATAGTTATATCTATTATTATATAATTTCGGTTGTCTTATGTGCTTGAATAGTCTTCATTGGATACACACTTACTAGTGGGGGAAAGACTTCTTTCTACACTAGTACTATCCTTGGCAACTTATAGCCTACCTAAAACAACTTTAAGTCTCACCATCCTCGTATGCAAACACAAGTATTTTACACTTTGTCTTTGATTGACAAGGTGCAACATACCTACTACGCTATGTTATAGCTACATTCTTACCCTCTAGTAATGTCTTTCATTTGCATGGCTTCTCACATGCTATCTCTCACCCATATGGTTTCATTCAAGGTATCATTGAATTCTCTCAGCCTCATTATGCTATTGACTTTCCTTCTCCGCGTGGGAGTTAACTTTTTCTCGACCTTTCATTAGTCATGCTACTATATAATCTCCATAAGGACATTGCCATTTCTTCAACTTATTGGATTTTTCACTTTAGGCTTCACAATTAATTTTCTTGAGTTCTCAAAGATCATTGTCTTTTCGAGAAGAAGTCTATGGGAGGCGAACCATGGTTCTGGCCTCTCGTGAGGCCACGTCACCTTGAAACCTTGAGAACGTCGTCATCTTCTGTCTTCCCCGTTCAATTGTGTGTTTCTGTAGATTCAATTGTTGCAAAACGTAGCAGAGCATCAACATGGTGGTGGCGGCGGTGGTGATTGAAAGCGTCGACGAGCCAAGTACTTACCTCATGTATGTGTTTCCTCCTTCTCATTCCGATGCACAACTACATTTCTTAACTTGACTCAAAGGCGATTGGAAGCACCAAGAATTTTTTTGGGTGGCATTTTATTATCCTGGTGAAGACGGGGATGATGTGAAAATGAGGATTAGAGGTCGTCATTGTTTTGACATTTATGTGGACCGAACAAGAGGCTCATCCAATTTGCTGTGGAATTAAGACATGGAGGGCTTTGTAAAGTGGAGCATAAGGAGTTCTACGATGACTCTCAAGTACATTGTGGTCATGTAAGGCTGGAGGGGTAGGGTTATTGAGTCTGAATTGTGAGTGATTTCAGAACCAGAAGAAGGCTGTTCTCAACCATGGGCAACAGGGGTTCTTGGTGACTTGTGTTGGTGGTAGTGTTTTCCCTCTTCTTTGTTGCTGCTGGCGACGAATGTATGTTGAGAACTTTGTGCCTGATTCTTCACAGGATCTGCCCTTTCTCAGAAGGTAAGTTGAGTCTAGTTGAAGTCTTTAAACTGTTGCCAGAACACTCTTGGTGACATTAAAGCACTGCTGCCAAACTGTTTTGGTACATGTTGGGAAAACTACTTTGATTTGTGTCGCAGACGGCGCCAAGCACGATGACGGAGATAAAGGGAATGTTACACCGCCCTTCAGAGGCAAAGCTTGCAGTCCTCCAGGAGAAGCTCGGGTAACTTATGTCTTTCTGCAACCTACTCAAATTCCTTCGATAGTCTCAGAGTTTGTCATCACACTCCAGCAAGTATTATGCGTGCGCGAGCTGACAAGTTTCTAACATCTTTGAGTGCAACTTTAGATAGCAAGTGACTTCGTTCGCTGCATTAGGGTTTACACACAACATAGTTATACCAGGGGTAGTCTTCATGAATGTGCATTTTGTGATTGCAAAAAAAAATTGTGCGAGATTAATGTCGACGACCTCACAAATTCACACATCCTTGACAAAGGGCTACTGTAGATAGCAAGTTACTGTGTCTGCTGCATTGGGGTTTAAGCATAATGTCGAAGGCCTTGGTCATCTCCCGGGGAGGGCACTCCATTGTCAAGTTGAAAACCATGTGCAACGGAAAAAAATCTACTTTTTCTAAAAAACATCAACAAAATGGGTCAAACTTTTATCAAAAAAAATTTATGAGTACATATACATGGTATCTATTACATAGTAAAAATTGATAACCAAATTTGATAATTTTTTTCTTCTAGAAAACATACCGTTTCTAACTAGAATGACGCAGAATTGATCTAAAAACATTACTAGAAAAAATGGAGATGACTAAAAATTTCAAAAAAATATACAAAAGATATTATCAATGGATATGTATACATAGAAAAAATATCATAATTTTTAAAATTATCTATGGCATATAATATAGGGGTAGCAAACTTCCGTTGCACATGGTTTTCAACTTGACAATGGAGTGCCCTCCCCAGGGGTCATCTAACCACTGTCAGCTCCAGTATACTGTGGTGGAAATGTCAACAAAGTTAGTATACAGTAACTACCTTATTGAATGATGTGGTGTGGCTGTCAAATTTTACTTGGGAGGTGCTCAGATGAGGCAGCTCAGGTTAGTGAACAGTATCTGAATTCTTATTCACAAGCTCCTTGTTATTATCTATCTTGTGAGAGCATTATTTTAACTCTTTAAATGGCAAGAATTCTCAAAGAGTTTTTTGTTAACGAGTCATTGTGTTGCAGGCTGTTGAAGCAGAGGTTGTTATAGCTCTCAAAAGGCTCAGAGGCCGGTGTGTGATGGTTGGTGACCCACGACGATTACCAGCTACTGTATTTCAGCGACCTGGTTAGCTCCCTCCTGCCTCTTATTGTACCTGTTTGATTATTTGGTGATATTGATTCCATATTTAACATAACCTATAAAAAAAGTAGAGATGTAAAATTCACATGTGACAAGGTTGGATAGATATAAATGGTATGTATGCGGGTCCAGGTTAATTATATAAGCTCAAATCTCCCTATAATACATTGACATATATTTATGCTCCAATTGGAATAGTGCATGTGATAAATGGGCTGAGTTTAGATAAGGCAATTGTTGTGTCATTTAGCTGAAGGTTCTCAAGAAGTAAGCCCTCTGTTTGACACCTTCCAGCCCATAATGTGCCTTTGGGACTTGTAAGATTTAATGGTAGCCATGAACCTATTGCTTGCAAGTCAATCTGCTGAATTTTGTGTGTGTATATTTTCTCATACGACACACTCGTCAATGCATGTTGTCTGATTCACTGAAAATCTGGTTGTTTTGTGTGTATAGTGGTTATGAATGTAGTATTTAGACCTCAATGTTATGTTGGGGGGCATAATTAATTGGTTTCAGGTACTGCATTTGGGCGGAGCTTGTTTGAGCGCCTTCAAGAGGGAGGCCTTCCTGTTAACCTTCTCACAACACAATATCGCATGCACCCAAGCATCTCCTTCTTCCCACCATATCGATCTAGGGATGGTCACCCCCGTAATAGTGGTAGAGATGAATATTTATCACGGTGAGTTATGTAAACAACTGACCACACAAGATTTCCTAATGGGCAGTCCATTGTTATTCACAGTATTTCTCCTTTCAATAGACTATTCCATACCAAGATGTTTTATCTGGTTTTAAGGTCTGTCAAGATATATATATTTCAGCCAGTTTTGTGAGACATGAGTGTTATCCTACCACCTTGCAGATCGCGATCAGGAACTCCTAGTGGCTTACAGTTAATTCCCCCAAGGAGGCGGCAATCACCTTCTCCACTAGGCCATTGGAGACATGCTCGGGAGGCTGATTGTTAGGTGAGGAAGCAATCTTTTCTCCTCCTTTTTCTTGTGATACAAGTACATTCTGAGAAATTATTGTCACTTAACAAATTACTTGAGTTGCTTTATCTGAGAGGTTTTTGGAGAATGTTATATCAAATATTACAAGTTGCTCTTGCTCCAAGCCATGTGAGGTTCTTACTAGATCTTCCGTACCATATTGTGTGTATGGCAGTCAGACATCTGAATCAAAAGTATTAGTATACCACTTACACTTACTTTTTCCCTGCTTGGTATTTAAGTGCTTATATTGCAATGCTTTTAACATATTCATTAGACGACATTATGCATGCTATCAACGAACAATGGTTTAAATTGGTATTTGTATTACCCTCAATACTAGCTGGCATCATCCTTTTGTAAAAGCTGCATTGTAAAAAGTGGTGCACTTGTTTGTGCAGGTTAGCAGTTTTGGAGCACTATTTGAAGACCCTCTATGTAACTGGAAAAGCAGTTGTAGTGCACAGATGAAGTGTGCAGGAGTTGTGAGAGTTTGGGTTCAAGACCTGTTTTATTGGTGGTTGTCTTATGGATAGTAAACAAATGATTTACATCTTTCTGCATTTATTTTATGAGGTGCCATGTCGTGTGACTTCATGTCTTTGAAACTGAGGATACTACCTTTTTAATTGTTCTGCTCATTGAATTTGTAATATTGTGAAAGTAGATCCACTTCCTCTTTTTCCATGGAGGACATTGGGTCTAGACATAACACGGTTGAGGCAGTTACTTAAGTTAGGTCCTGGAGTTTGTTTTTTTGTCATGTACATTTCTGGAAGCGGAGAAGGTCAAGTTGTTTTCACATGTCATTTTGCGCATTTAATGGACATCAAAAAGGCTGAAACCCATTTACGTATGTATCGTCTGATGTATGGAGCTCATATTTCATTGATACTTTACTGTGCAAATACTGAGTGCCTTGACCATATAATACACTAGAGTACTCCAGTTGTAATGGACAAGGAGGTGTTCAGGTGGTGTTATAAGGTAAGGAAGTTGATAAGGCATGCTGGAGGAAACAAACTTTAATCAGAGATATGATCAAATTCAAATTTGAAAGCTGCCTGCTCACCATGATGATATGGCATGATTTTTGGAAAGATCACATCAAAGACTTTACACTTTGCTTAGTATGATATGAAGGGCATATGTCCCAGTCGTGAACACTAACAGTTTTCCAGGCTGTAAGAATTATGAAACCTATCTGGCAGATGCCATTGAAAAGTTGAACCCCAACCCTTTACTAATCCAAGCATATCAATGTTTAGGCTTTTTAACTGCATTGGAGTCGTAAGTGGTGAACATGCTTTAACTTATTAGTTTTTTGTCACTTTCAAGATTTCAACTGCTCTATTTATAGAGAGAAATATGTCAATGTGATTTGGTCTGATGCCTATTACTAAATATTGTGTGGGAAGAAGACACAATTATCACTGTAAGTAACATGACACATCAATTTTAATGCCACACTAAATCATATGACTACACCAACACCAAATTATGACAGTCTCATATCAACATGTAAACAACTTGAATGCAAACCCCTACGTCAATTTCAATATTTTTGTGTGGAAAATATTTGAGTAGGAAATTTGTCACGAGACTAGCGCCTAACTACTACGGCATGAGATTCATAAAAGTCACAAAAGAATAGACATTCATAATGTGGGCCAAAACCTCAAGGAACAACACTTGTAGTTAGGTGATAAAGTGACCACTCGGTCTTTATCTATGACATTTTCAAATATGATGTTTACTTGAGTTGCATGCCTATAACTGTAACTTTACACACAAACCGAATGTGCAAGAAAATGCACTTAACTGGTTGAGATGACCATGACATCATTATGTGAAAGAGTTTTCACTAACAGTTTTGTTTGTGGATCCATAAAGAAGTTATCTCCACCTATAATCTACATTGTATCTTCGAAGCGTATCAGACTAAAAAATTTCCACAAATACATTCTATCCACAGACTATAAGTTCAAAAATAACTTCACTTAAGTTACATCTGTATCACTCAACTACGGCCCATAATCCACTGTAATGGTTGTCTATATAGTCTCTTATGTAAGCACAAACATTATCTCGCTTCGCACACAACAACAACCTTCTGTGCATTCCTCCATAGTTATAACAACATATCTGCCTTTGTAAATTTTTTTGGTGAGAACTTTTCTCCGTCTTCGTCTTTTATGAGAATGTTTTTTATTATAAAAGATGATGCAATTCCAAACTCCAATATAGTTCTTATTTTTCTGATTTTATAAAATTTGTGCATAACTAATCGTCCATATAAATTATATAATGCATATAAACATATATATCAATTAGTATAATTTATGATTAATGAAGTGATGATTTAGGGCCACTACATGTAATTGTGTTGGATTAACAACACTACATGTCATTGTGTTGGATTAACAAACTGAGATCCTTTACCATCATATACGGTTTTGTCCTTATACATCCGTAGCAATCTTTGCACCTGTAATGGTTAAATGCTCCAAACATCATGAAACGTACATATACTCTGCAGTGCTCACAATGGTGGCCTAAAACGTACATATATTTTCGCTTGTGAAATTGATCAATATGGATTATGCGCGATCGTAGGAAAGATCCGATCATGTTGTGGTGTCGGTTATACCAAATTCATAGTAGAATCGAAACATTTGGTGTGACGTTAAATCACCTGAGACGACGGTCTTCAGCAACGTCTTCGCTTTCCAAGCAGGGAGTATGGCTTCGATGTCCGCGTATTGGATGTGAAACACGTCCAGAAGCACCTTCAAGTAACATGAGGAGGAGATGCATTTAGGAAATTGCAGTGGTAATGAGATGTATATGAAAAGAAACAACATAGGTTTATAATTTTTTTATAAAATTTAGTAGACAATGCATGATGCAATGAATGTTGAAAACAATCAATGTATGTGTGACATGAAGTACATACTTGGACATGGCATGTCACCATGTATATTCTTAAATTTTTTTCTGTACTCTGCATGTTCCGTAACAAATTGATTCACTTATCTTACTGTATCGAAACTTGGAAGGTTTAAAAAATTAATATGTGACATGAAGTGCGCCTTCAATTTTCAAACGTACATATATTCTCGCTTGTTTATAAAATTGAAGGCGGAATTGCCACAAACAACTCCAAAAAAACCACATATCGCAAAGAAATTCTATCCCACCGAATACAACGTCGACTCTTGGACGTTTGTAGATAGAAGAATTTTTTAAACCCTCCAAGTTTCGACACAGGAAGAGAAGTGAATCAATTTGTTACGGAACATATATAGTACATAAAAGAATTTGAAAAAATACATGGTGGCATGTCATGTCCAGGTATGCACTTCATGTCACACATACATTGATTTTTTTCAACACTCATTGCATCATGCATTGTCTACTAAATTTTATAAAAAAATTACAAACCTATGTTGTTTCTTTTCATATACATCTCATTACCACTGCAATTTCCTAAATGCACATTCTCCTCATATTACTTGAAGGTGCTTCTGGACGTGTTTCACATCCAATACGCGGACATCGAAGCCACGCTCCCTGCTTAGAGAATGAAGACGTTGCTGAAGACCGTTGTCCCATGTGATTTAACGTCACACCAAATGTTTCGATTCCACTATGAATTTGGTATAACCGACACCACAACATGGTCGGATATTTCTTACGATCACGCATAATCCATATTGCGCAAAATGAAAGAAGAGAGCATCCAGGCGCAGGTTGATCCACTAGCCCTTAATCCGCCAAATAATAATTCAAATCTTACATCAGAGTTCGATGATGCGCCGATTCCAACTCCAACAAACACAACCTGTCCAAAAAACGGAAAGCGCGGTTCTTAAGTGTGTACACTATAATTTGCAGGTACACCTCGTTCATCATGTCCATAATTTCGCATTTGAGTTGCATCGTTACATTGCATATAACTCTTAATACTCACTACATTGGATCTTTTGTCACCAACCAATTGCATCCTCAGGTTGAACAATCTTGGCAAAACTATGTGCAACTCCTATGTCAAGCCTTTCACAGTAAAAACTCAATGAGAAACAAAGGACGATTTGTATATCCGATCGCCTGCTTAGAAACTATAATGACCACGGACAAGTAGGAAGTCGTCATGCTTCCTTTTGAATTTTGGGCTTGTGCGTTTGTATAGTGGACATTTAGGATTGAATATCTTAATTTGAGCAAAATGGTCAACTATGAGGAGTCCTTATACCCAAACCCCCCTAACCCAACTAAATCTTTTCAAATACCAAACACCATGTCACCACCAAAACTTTAACTTGAAACTATCTCCACCAAAGATGTACTGAGATACTAGCACCTCTCGCTAGACTCTTCCAATATACACGAATGAATTCCCCTAACCCTACTAGCAAGCTTCATAATTAACAAAACCTACAGTTCAAAACCCTTCATCGACTCTCACCTGCCAATTAGTGTAAGTAAGCCACCTCCAATTTACCTTCAATTAGGACTCGAAAATAAAATTCTAACAACTGCTTAAGCTTATTTGAATCTTCTTTGGTTCTACTTCAACCTCCACCCAATTGCAAAGATTCAAAAGTGCAACATATGACATGGAACCAAGATTTAAAACAAATAACTTGAATTAAGTTAAGCTAACCCACCGAGAATCATGACTCATATTCTTCCTCCAATTCATTTTGTACTTGGAACGACCCCCCAGTTCCAAGGCAGATCTTCAATGCGGGCCCCACCACTTGCGCACATTAATTACCTCTATTATATGAAACATCGGACCTCAAAAATGTTGTATTACAAATATCGTAGTTGTAATATGGAGGTTAATTAATGCTAAAAATTTTGGTCAATAGGAAATGTGTCGTATAATCGAGGTGTTGTATTATGGAGGTGAGACTGTAAATTAAATGCCTACTTCTATAACGATTGAAAGGAAACAAACAACGAAAAAAGGAACGAAATGGAAATTTGACGTCGTGTACCGTCCTCGTCGACGGCGTCTGGACCAAATCTTCCCCCATCCACGAGTCTGCTGGAAAACCTGACGGAGGCGTTTGTTCTCATGCATGAAAGCATTTATCGTCCCCAGCCGACGAGGACGTCGGCCGAAACGACGACGAGGAGGACTTGTCGTCGAGGATTGGCGCTCCCCGTCTTCACATTGACGTGCTTCTATCTTGCGTTGAAGATTCATTGTTTTCCACTGAAGTTTCCGTTTCAAATTGTCGGATTGAAATTGTGCCGGTAGCACTCGGTGAGCTCCGAATATTCAATCTACTAGCACTAGCGTACCCAGTTCCATAGTGACGTAAAATTTGAACGCACTGACAGCCAAAAGAGAGAAGAAATTGGAGGAAGCGAGATAGAGAGAGTGAAAAGAGATCAATAACTTAGGTTTGAAGTTCGCAATTCCGTATTCGGTTTCTCGATATCGCTGACCTTTAAACCTTATCTGAGTGGAGGCTTTTGAACATTTTCTGTAACGCCTTCTATTGTGAGAGGACGTGCACCTATTGGAATTAGGTTTGAGTGCAAAATCTGGAGAATCGAGAGACCTGAGGGACAGGCAGAGCTTGCTCTTTAGTGAGATCGGTTTCTGGAGTTTTTAGTCTGCTACTTACACCGATGGCTTTATAATTAAAGTGTGCGTCTTTTCAACCATCCCTTACCTAGACATTTGAAGTTCACATTTACAACGCATAGGTTTAGTAGGCTCTGTTGATCCTCCACGCTGATTTAGTTTCTGTTAAGCTAATTTAGTACAATCAAAATCTACCGGTCTTCCCGGGCAGATATTGGAGTTGTTTGATTGATCTCTAGGATATTGGCGGGACGAAATTTAGACATCAGCAAAAGTGAAAAGAGACCTAAAGATGGAGGAGTCGAGGTTGGACACTACACATACTGCGGTACGTATTATATCATTACTGTTCCTGTACATCAAAGTTTGCTCGATTTGCGAAAAATTATAATAATTTTAGGAAACAGAGCAACGTATATTATTACAAACTCTCCTCGTTGTCATGATCCTTTATCCTTTGCAAATCTGATATCGAACTCCTGTTACATCCTCTCCCAAAACCTGTCTTTCAATTTTTTTTTAATTCCATATGTCAAACAGGTTGCCTACTCTCTCCATTGCTTGTTGTTCATCAAAGTTTGCTTGATTTGTGAACAAGTATAATAATCTTAGGTAAAACAGAGCAACATGTATTATTACAAACTCCTCGTTGTCACGATCCATTATCCCTATGCATATCTCTCTCGAACTCCTTTTACATCCACTCTGAAACTTGTCCTCCAAAAAATTTAATTCCTCATGTCGAACGAGTTGCTTACTCACTCCGTTGTACCTGGATAAGAAGTTAACCTGGATCTGCGAGGAGGTAACTCTCAATCTGGTGGTGGCCTGCTCTTTGCATTGCTTTTGATGCATCATCAGAATATGTGAGTTTACTGAGTGTAGAATGAGAGATGTGAAATTAATGAGTCCTTGACCGACTCCAGACCTAGTGTATCACTCATACGCCGTATGGTACATGTTTTACACATATGCCATCGTTACGCATGTATTTGTCAAGTGTTGTCATGGAAGACCTACAGAATGCCTTGACTAGACGAATGCCAATTACATATGGTTGCGGTTGAACAATTTTCAGGAGACCTAATTTAGCTCATAGTTTTCATGTTGAATAGCATGTTCTAGAGTGCATTGATGCAAACAGGTACATGTATCCAGATGCTGAATGAAATGGTGTAAGATAATATATTTTGTTGATGCTATTTGACCACGAGGTTCTCATATGGAACACTCATAGTTTGAATTACGCAGAGTCTGAACGTTGCACATGCTATGGACAATGCAGGAGATGATCGAAGCAATTACAAAGATGGTCGGTAGGGAAGTGAAGGTTTATGTTTCACCAGCAGCCATTCCTGATACTGCATCTGGCAGCTCTCGTGCTTCTGAAGGTGGAGTTCTTCTCCTCGTAAATTTCAATGCTTCAATCAGAGATGCCAATTTCAGTTGCAATTAAATTCTATATAATTTTCCAGCTAATTCTGTGTGTTGTTGAGTTTGTGCAGAAGATTTACCAGATGATTTCTTTGAATTTACAGCAGCAGACTATGCTGCCATACAGGCTACGAAGAAGGAAGGTAAGCACTTCCACCTCTGTGCTGTCCTTCATGGATGTCTTAGGGAAATGTTTTAGTAATCAAGTTGTGGCAATATATCTGATGTTAAACCAAGTTGGAGATGAAGGGAGTCTGCTGTTACTGAATCTACTGTTATGCAGAGGTTTATTTGAAAACGAGAAAGATTCGTGAGCAGGAGCTGGCAGCAAGGAGGGCGCAGAGGACCAAGGTAGGAGCCATTGTCCGCTCATCAACAAGTGTGCCAGAGAATTTTTAATAATTTAAAATTAATAGAATAGAATATAAATTCAATTTATTTATAATAATTCTCTAAAGAGGAAGATATGAAGTGCATGCTAAGTTGCTTTAATTTCAATGTATGCAGCAGGCAACTATTCGTGTCCACTTTCCAGATGGATTTGTGGTGGAGGTGACTTTCAAATCAACTGAAACCATGTCAGACCTCATGGAAGTAGTTCGAAAAGTGATTGGACGACCAGATCTGCCTTTCTACCTATGTAAGACCTCATTGTGATCTGGTGACAGTTGCTGCTTGGTATATCGCATTTTGTCCATATTTGAGATGTGTTCCTTTCTCCAACTGGATGGAACAGAAGCTACCATGGATTGTGGCAGTGAAGATGAATTTATGAATCATATTGTGTGCCTTATGTTGGAGCAGACACAACACCACCAAAAAAGCCTATAAAAAATCTACAAGAGAACATGATGGATGCAAGTTTCACCCCTGGTGCAAATGTGCATTTCTCCTTCCAACCTTCTCAAGGTGCATACTTCACCTACCATTTAAAATCACTCTTCATCTCCTGCAAAATTTGTCATTCATGCAATCTGTGCATCTACTGGTAGACTGTGCCCAAGTTGTCTGGTCTTTCTTTGAAGTACTCGATGGGTTCTTTCTAATCATGCCAGTCACATACCCCACCCATCAGTGCTTTCAAATATTACAGAGTATACTGAAGGACTTCACTGGTGTTGTGTTTGGCACGTCTGTTGACAAAGCAGCTCATTTGGTACCCAGAGAGGGCCCCTATCTTCGGCCTGAAGTGCAAGAATTGCGAGACTTACATATATTGCTGAAACCTGTTGACAATGGAGGTAATGCTGGTCAAGCAGATTCCCCAGACAATGTCAAAGCACCAGAAGCACCTGCAAAAAGGACTACAGGAGCAAAATCAAGACCGAAGTGGATGCGGATGTAGTTCACAAACAGATGAGTTTAGGTTGTTACATATATTCAAAGATGGAAAGCATCATGTGTTCTGCCATAGGAGTCTTTGTTCTTGGCTCTGAAGTTCCAATTTTATTAGAGAGCCTGGTTAATTAATGTCATTCACTCCTGAAAACGGAACTTGTTTTGCTTATTGATCTTAGTGCCACCTTGTTAAGAGACCTCTGGTAGGAGAATGTGGGATGGAGTGGGATAACAATGTTCTTAGCAGAGTGCTTTCTCAAGTTTCCACTTGAAAGATTTCTCATGAGTTTTTGCTGTACAGGAGAATAGAATTGAACATTTGACTCGTGATAAGGTACATGCGCCTTATATCTTACTCAAAAACACATTTGGTAAGGTTTGATGAGTAAGAAATGTCTTTTTAGTATCCGTTCTTGGAGTCACATCAAAGCTTATATCACTCAAATATAGGTGTCCGATAAAAATAAGTAACCGAATTAGGCATGTCTACCTTAAGCATAGTTGTAAAATCTTAGAGCAGAGCTTTCATCATGGAGCTTGATAATGGGAGTTGAAGTGGGACCATTTTGAATTTCCTTTCGATGTAAGAAGAAACGGAGTCTTATTTTGTAATCACTTCGATGGGACAGAGGGAAGTATTGCATACAAGCTCTCTTCTCATTCATCCAACATAAAAGCCCAACAATAGTATGCAGCCCGGAGGTTCCTGTTTTAAATAATTTGACACTGGAATTAGTTATAGAGACCTGAGTTAACCTCCTTGTTGTTTGAGATGAATCAGTCACAAATCTAGAGGGGGTCAAGTTTTTATGTTGGATGAATGAAAGGTATGCTCATATATGCGATAATTCCCTCTCTTTACTTCCATGTATCCAGCAAGTGTATTAGAGGCAAAAGTTTCAAACACAAGACATGTTTTTACACGGAGTCAATTGACATCCAATCTGGAACAAATAAATGCTATTCTAAGAAAATGTGAACCTCAAAATGGGCCTCTCTACGCTTTCATTGGCCATTGGCAATCCCAAGAGCATATTCCTTCGACAAATTTTGTGTATGTTTGTCAAATTTCATTTGATGTTCAACTTCAAATCCAAAGTGTCACATGGTATCATCAAAAACAAAAATGAATGTCAATTGACAGCTACACCTTCTAAAATGTCACTTCAATGTCACATGCCTAGTTGTAACATGCCATTACAATATGTAACATGCCAATTCACATATGATTTTTTTTTCTTCACTAGTCCTATTACATGTCAAGTTCTAAATTGTTGTGGTTTTTTTGTGCATATTTTTGCATGTTAAATTTCGAAAACTTGCAACTTCTTTGTCAAAAATACACACAGATTGGTCGTTCTTGGACACTCAAAAATGCTAGCAGAATGAGGTCTTCAACTCACAGATTGGTACGTGGAGTTGGATGTGCCCACATGTGAATCAATGCACGATTTCTGAAACACTTTCAAGGACACTCGCCCGTAAATACAAAAAGCCATTATACTGTAGAGAAGCCAAAGAAAATTATACCATACATGAATCACCTTGGGCCTTCATACAGGAGGCATATCTTTATTTTTGATATCTCAAGCAGGAATGAAGTACATGTGGAGGAATTTGTTAGAGATTGTGAAGATTCCTTCTCATCACATTCAAAGCAAAGCACATTGATCTGGCATGAATCATGATGCGTTGGCTCTTCCTAAAGAAAGTAATAGGTATATTCCTTTCACAAGGTTGGTGAACGTTTCAGGCCAAGTTCAAAATAATTTTACATACATTTGATGAAGGTTGAATCTAGCACATCTACTTGGTAAACTCAATATATTCGAAGCATATAACTTTTTTGAGTTTAGGTCTTAGAGTTTGTGGCCACTCTTCTTGATAGACTCAAGATTGTAATTGGCCAGTGGTTAACTATCCCAATCTCCAGAGATAAAGGATTATATAACTTACACTATGATAATGTAGTTGAAAATAAAGCACATTTTGTGCTGCAAGTGTCCCCTCTACAACTCCGTTAGAGGTCGTTTTCCTGTGCTCTCTACAACCCCATTAGAGGTCGGTTTCCTGTCCTATTTCAGAACGTAGTACTAGGGCCTAGGCTGTCTCGAAGTCTTTCTTTCCACTTGGACCATCAAGTTGATATTAGTCTCCATCTTGCTGAGGTCATTGCACTCTGTTACTCTAAGGTTATGTGGCCAAGGATAACATGCTTCAAATTTTATAAAGTACCAACTGGGCAAGTGTTACTTTAGGACAAACATTTCTGCTTGCTGCCCATAGGGCTCACAAGGTCATCATTTTCATGAGATTTGGACGAAGCAAAGCTTCATCCCTCCGGATTGGGTATACTCTTCACAAGTATAGCGAGCATCAAACCCCTACACTATAATTGGCAGGTGCCCTTGCCTGACCCGTGATCTGGACCATGATGTCCGCTAACTGGGACACTAACAAAAATGACATCATGTGCCAAGGCAACTTGCGTCAAACCAACCGTGGAATATGAATTCATCGTGATGAAGACAACATTCTTTAGCAAAACTTGATGACTCCACATGCTTCCCATATGTGCCGTATATTACAGTTAGTAGTTCATAGACATCCTATTTTGCAAGCTCGTTAATTAGCAAGCATTTCTACTTCTTTCCAAACCTCTTCTTTACTCAAGTTCTGCAGCTAAATCCTCCGGTAGCTCTCAGTAGAACTGTAGATGCGTGGGAAAGAAAGATCGACTCCTCATGGCTCTGCGATGGAGCCTTATACCTTATCCTTAGAAAGTTTTCCATAAAGATTCATCCTGCACCACAAACACAGGAGTTACGAGGTGTTAGTGGGAATAAGCAACCCTCTGGAGCAGTGGGAAAGGCAAAAAGAAAATAAATCGGTGGATTTCACTACACGTGAATTCACTTAAAGAAAGCGTTTTCTGATATGAGTCCTTCATACTCAACACGAGCACAAGTTAGGCGACAGGTCAGACATTGTAGACCTCGGACAGCACTGTGAAGGAAGGAGGAAATGTCTGAACTTCAGTACATGTGGTTTCACTGCATTCAGGTTATCAGCATAGGAATGAGCGAATTAGGAACAATTCTGTTGATTCGACGCAACCGGAACGAATTCGAGGGTTGAGGAGAAGAGACAATGGCAGACATATAACTTACCTGACGTCAATTGGCCGTCACTTCTTCAATACTTGAGAGTGCTGGCCGCCAGCCAGTGGCCGGTTTTCTCCTTGCAGAAGTTCTCCTGTGGGTTCGCCTCCTGGACACAGTGCTCCCCTCCTTGATCGACCCCGACAAAATCTTGGAAAATTGCTCCGTCGATATGACGAACTTCATGCTACCCGTCCGGTTCACCGCCCGTCGTGGCGGTTCTATATGCAGCAGAGAGGATGTGTCGGAGTCATCACCGTTGGGCTTGGCCTCTCGGCCTGGAATAGGGAGAAGGAAGTACACCTCACCAGGGACCAAGATAGTGTGAAGCGGCAAAATTCTGCCCTGTTGCATGAGCACGAGGGAGCTGGAGTGGCAAACAAAGTGATTAGGAAAGTCTAATATAAGATCTACAACGCGAACACGGTTGTAATAAGACAACACGTTGCCGTTTGCTTGCAACACTGTCACTGCATCCCTATCTCCCCTGCCAGCACATAACGCTCCGTTTCCCATATTGGATTCGATCCCACCTCTTTGTAAAGCAGTACCTCTCCGCTCGCTGATCAGACACCTTTAGTTTACCCAACCTCAAATCCAGCAAGTGAGCTGGATCGGCCGTTAGAACCGGGAAATCGGTTATTGCACTAAATAAGGAAGTTCACGGCCAATAAGGCGCCCGAAATAGCCAGAAACATATCTCCAAATACTCGGTTCTCCGCATGCGACCCCAACCTTTCTGTGGTAGCCAGTGGGAACAACTACCCCCCACTACAGTGCTGTGATGAAACCTGTCCACATCCAGCTCCGCTACAATGTGAAGCTTTCCCCGCAACCAAGCTTCAAATTTAGAATTCCCGGCAATCTAAAACCTACGATCTGCCGCACCGATTTCGAAAATCAACAACATAGCCGTGCCACTTCAGATTTCACAAACTGCCACCTCGAAGGCAAAGTAAAGCCTATCAGCTCCTTTTTCTGCGCCTTCACCCCCCACATGTAAACCATCGGAGAACTTTGTCCCCAGGCTACCTCCCTGGGCTCATATGAAACTCCTTCCTAAACCGACGCAAATCAGGACACTGAGTGCTTCTCGTTTTGCTTGTTCTCACGTGCGAGTCACGTGCAACTCCAAAATACAGCAGAGGAAAGGCCAGCTGCAAGACAGGTCACAAATGTCAAAGGTAAACGGGCAGAGCTGAGTGAATAATGTTGAGACATACTTTCAGACGTAACCAGAAAATGTGACCGCTCAAGCTGCTCACTCCGAGCCACAGATTTGCTCGAAGCCTGCTGCATCTGCGAGTGACAAGACCTCGCCCGGACTTTGCCACTCCTAAGAGTTCAGATGATCGACCCCCTTCAAAGACCTCGACATCCAAACCTTGAACCTAACCACCAACAATCCGTTATGGATACATTCCACAACCCAATTCTCGGCAGACGGCTTCCCGTACTTAGGCTCCTAAACTGGAGCTACGAGCAATTCCCAGTTGACGAGACCCACCTACCTGCCACAGTTCGCACCATGTGCGCTCGGGCAGCTGAGCGAGTAATGTCGCGACATACAAGATGCAACCGAAGAACACAACCCTCTCAAAACGGCTCACTCAAAAGCCACAGAGGCATTCGACGCCCGCATATGCCAGTAACAAGACCTTGCAGACTACTAAGAGTAGCAAGAACCGCCTTCATTCAAATACCTCACCCTCCGAACCTCGAACCTAACCGCCTCGCAACAATCCATAATGCCCGGGGGTAAGTCACATACATCACATTTCCTACGACCCGGTTCTCCTTGGCAGAAAAGCAGATTCCTCCTCCTACACTGGAGCGAAGAGCAAATTCCCGGCTGATCTCTCTCACACACACACACTCACTCACTCCCTGACCTACTTCCCCCACCTTACCTCGCCTTGCCAGAAGAGTTTTGCAACATGTGCGCTTGGTGGCTCCAAAACACCCGACTGTGAACGAATTGCTCCGTTCAAAAAACAGGGAGATACATCCGACGGTGCCCTCGGCCTGGTGCGGGTGATGAGAGGGAGCGAGGCGCTAGGGATATCAGCACACAAGAGTACAGCAACAGCAGCGCCCGGAACTCGGGCTTTAGAGCTTCTTGGTGTGAATGAGCCACGAGCTGCTGGGAGGCGGGGAAGGGGATTGGGGACGCGGGGTGACGTCGAGCGGCACCCGGCGTCTGCCCGCGGCGAGACGCTCCTCCCCCTTTGCCTGCCCTGCTGGCACGCACACCCCATGTTTCCAACGATAATTCTCACGTTCGTCACCCAGCACGAGTGGCAGCTAGCCCCCCTCCCCTAATAACTCCGGCCATGGACATAACCCGCACTTTTAGGGTGTGTGGTGGGCCTTGTGACGTGGCCACTCCCATTAACATAATTGGGGGGCTATATTTGAGAGGGATATGACATGGCAAGGCTTGTTTGTTTAAGAATGGACACCCCGGAACACATGTGTTTTATGATGAGATTGGACTTATGTGCTCAAAATATGTTAAGCTTTCCACATTAGATTGGGTGGACCTAGTGTTATGATCACTCAAACGTTTGGCGTGTGAGGTGGCGTTCCAGATCGGGAAAGAGGATGACTTCCCTAGAGCGCCATCTTTGTCCTCCTCCGCTGTTAATCTAAGCCGTAGGTCTCGGCCTGGGCTAGACACCCACCTCTTTGAGTTGGGTTGTCGGATTTATAGTGTTACTAAGGGAAAGGGACATGGTCATTTCCAAATGATTATGATTACTTCATCTCAAGTGAGTCCCTCTGTACTAAATTGGGCTTATGATGCTACTTTTGGGGTCGTTCCCACTATAAAAAGATTTTCACACTCTATAATATATTGAACTATGTTTTTACCTTGGTGATATGGTAGGGGGCAAACTCAAAGAGGTGGGTGTCTAGCCCTAGCCGTAGGTGGGTTGCATGATCAGAGGGCTACATCAGATGGCACTTAAAGAGAGTGAGGGGTTGATCACACTGGGCAATTTTGACACCATTCGTCAACATCTCCGGCTGTAATAGTGTGAAAAGTGGTGGGCCAACATCTATTTATGAACATGATCCCCAACAATTTCACAGTTGGAACCGGACGGAAAGTTTGGTGTGATCAGGGCATGAGAGAGATGACGCCAATCTTAGGGGTTGGCATGAATGAGGGATGTTTCACCTTGAGCATAGCCATAAGCTCATATGTGAACATGAAACGGGTTTACAAAGGAGGGATATGGTGCCTAACTGATTGTGTATGGTAAACCCCCTTGGGTCTCTTGACCTTGGGGGTTTACCTAGTCCTCGAATACATTTGTGGGCCTTGTGTGGTCATTCTTCTTAATTGGACGCATGTCTACGAGTGGATATGAAATGTGCAAGGCTTGGAATGTAAGAGTGGACATCGGAAGGTCAAGTGTGTTACGATGACATTGGACTATGTGCTCAAAACATGTAGATCGTCTTAGATCCAATTGTTACCGCAATTGTTGGGAGGACATATATGAGCAGTTAAGGTATGCATGCCTAGGTGATTGTTTAATGTGTGTGGGCCTCGTGGGGTCGTTCTTCTTAGTGGGCACGTATATTTGAGTGGCTCATGATACGTCAATTGGAGTTATGTGTGTTACGGTGGGATTAGACTATATGCCCATAAATATATTGACCATCCCAAACCTATTCAATTGTTACCCCAATTGGGAGGGCCTACATGAGCACCGAAGGTGTTTGGGCCTTATATGATCACTTTTCTTAATCATACACATCTATTTGAGTGGGATATGACAATGCTTTGTTATGAATGAATACCAAAAAATATGTTTTTTTTACAATGAGATTAGACTTTCTACTCAAAAATTATCATCCATCCCCTCTCCAATTGTGGATCCATGCAGTCACTTAAGGCATGTGGGGACTTAGGCGATCACTCTTCTAGATTGGACACATATACCGAGTGGTTTTTGGCAAGGGTTGTAGTACATACTAATAGAAAACATGTGTCTAAACAACATACTTTGAACAACATATATATATATATATATAAACACTACCACCATAATCCGTGACAACAAACTCCAAAGGTCATATGTAGTACTCATCACACACACATCGAGTGGAAATGATTTGGCTACTTGCCTTAATTAAATATTTAGGTTCTCAATCTAATGTGATAAATGCTCCACATAAAATATGAATCATGGACAAAATAGGTCTTATTGTGTACACAATCAAATTTCACTTTCCATAAATAAAGTTGTTGTAGTGTTTTTTTATCTATAGGATGTCTCTCATAATAGTAAGACCCTTAAACAAGTCTATTGTCACTTTTTTATTCAAACTTTAAGTCCACCTTTTGTACATCTACCTCTACTTTTAAAAATAAAATCAAGATCCTTTTTTTTGGTACACACTAGAGAAAACAATAATTCTCCATATAATTCAAATGTACGCTTATGTCTCAAATGTCTTAAAAACATCAAGAAGTGGTTTAAGTACTAGTAGCACAAAACCATACAAGTACATGATATTTCCAACATTGCGCGGTCCTATGAGTTGGCGTCTTTTTAGTTATCACTTGTTATAGGGTGGCTTAAACCCAAGGCCTTGACTCGGATCCCATGGGAATTCAGAAGTTAAGCCACCTAAGGCCATAATATACTCAGATGGGTGACCTTCCTAGCACTCGATTTTTCTGGTGCACCCAACCACCTATGATCCACCCAATCATAGTGGGGGTATCTGGTGAACCGGACATTTTCAACCAACCATGTGAGAACTCGATCAGGGGCTTGTCCTTGGAGGAGACAAGTGATGGTTGGCTTGCCCACACCCGTTCAAGGTGTTCACCTTTGAAAAGGAGGCAGTAGTCATTGGGCTCCCTCTAATTCTTGTAATGCCCATTTCAGAATTACATATACACTTAGACAATAAAAATGAAGCAACATCATAATTTGCACTGGTGGCAACATTGAAGTCATCGTTCTTTTCTTTTCTTAGTAATTACTTGGCATACTCAAGGTCAAATATAGACAAGGTATGTAGACCTTATGTGGTCACTAAAAAGACAAGTGTTACGATGTGATTGGACTATGTGCTCACAATTCAATACCATTTAGGTGTGGTATTTGACACACATAAGAGTTTGTATGTGATGATTTGTAAGTGAGATAAATCTTCACTTTCAGCATGTATAACTTTTGCATCTCAACTCTGAAATTCGAAATGACACTCGTTTTGGTTCCCAATTGCTAACTTGATGTGGCCGAATTCAATAGCCAATATCATAATTGGAGTTAGAAGTGAACATAGTAGGGCCATTTATCTTCTTATCATAGAACCCCAAATGACCAGTCTATGAATAATTGCGACAAGTCTATGAATAATTGCAGCGTTTGTATGAACCACCCAAAACAAGGTATAAGATAGATGGGTCTAAAAAGGAGTATTTTTCATGTTAGCTATGAAATACAACTCCGGTTCGCGAACTCTATTTGGTTGATATGCGAATGTGGATTGAGAAGCCAAGTTCAATCATAGAGAACTTTGGAACTATCCTAGATTGATACCAATGTTCAAAGGTGACGACCAAAGAGTCACATAGCCCCCCTATGTTGACTATGGAATCTATAATGGTTCACAAATTTTGAGCACATAGTCTAATTGTTATTTGTAAACATCTCATTTTGGTGTCTGTTCTTATATTTACACCAAAATCACACACCACTCAATTCTAGGTGTTCATTCGACAAAAGTAACTGAATTAGGTCCACTTATGTTAACTAGAAACCATGGGAGACATTGGCGTCCGTTTCTTACAACAAACAATAACTTATGACTATTTTTGTTGTTTTCTACCATGCCATTAGAAATAGCGTCAGCTACCTTTTAGTGAGAAGTTATACAATGAAGATGAAAATGAACATCGACAAGGAAGCATGGCATTCTCAACTAATGCATAAGGTAGACATGCAAAAATCCAACATAGCAATAATATGAACACATGTATTTGTGCAATATGTGGTCCAATATGGATCTAAGAACAAACACCAAAAAAATATGTGTTTCAAAGAGATTGGACCACGTGTTCAAAATACGCTAATTGTTTTGGTTCAATAGTCAACAAGATTGCGGGGGGGGGGGGGGGGGGACCTATATGACCACTTAACGAGCACAATGATCTTCACTTTGATGATGAATAAGATGTTTGTATGAGCTCCAAGTTGACTGGCAAAATTTCACTTTGCTCATCATCTTGCATTTATCGTGTGTTTCGTATCCTATGAGAAGTGCATGCAAAATCAAATTATCCAAATAACACACATCTACCTTAATCGCTCTCCCTAGGTTGGAATCTCTCATAGTATATTACATTAAAAATGATATTTTCCGTACACACTCAACTTAAGTTTGGGCCAAGGAACATTGGTATGACCGAATTAGAAAGAGTCCAAAGGAAGGGGCCGCTTAAGAATCTTATGACAACGGCGTTGTGCAACCTTGCACGTAAGATGTAATATTGCATTACAATGTGGTAGTTAGCTTAAGAGTTTGGTTAAGAGCTTGTCAAAAACCCTAAAACTTCTTGTAGTTGTTCCACATAAGATCCATCAAGACACCGATCTAGAACATTGTAAGCACGGTAAGATCTCAAGTGTAAAGTGGCCTTGAGTGAATAAGCCCTCTTAGCGTTCGAACTCTCGATCTTCAAGCTCTCAACCTCTCTAGTGTAAAGGGGGGGGGGGGGGTCTCGAGTCTCACCCCCACTCCTCCTGTCAATGGTACTTCACCTTGTACATACCGTAGTACCTTATCATTCTAAGGACTTAGCTTTCCGAAAACCGAGCTTACTTTCATGCCATGTCAACTTCCCATGTGCTCCAACCAACGAACACGCGACATGTGGCACCGCCGCTCGATAGTATACTTATTAGTTCTGCCGAATTTGAGAAGGTGGGTTGTCGTTGCAAGGCCGCAAAGACGGAGGGCAAGCCTCCATAACAAAGCCCATTTCGGGCCCAAATTTCTATGCCGGGGACGTCTAGGGTTTGGTGCCCTTCGTCGTATTAGGTGCCTTACATACTTGAGCCTGCACAAGCCCACAGCTTATCATGTGCCTCTTGCATGTGCTGCTAAGTTCCAGAAACTACGCTCACCAGTTCTCAAGTGGATATAACTTAAGATATTTGGACACTATGTGGGTCACTCTTCTTAGTCAAACCCCAAAAGGACACGTGTCACAATGAGATTGGACTAAGTTGGATGGTGTTAAAACCGTCACTTCAAGCATTGAGAATAGGTGTTTGCGTTCGCACAGGGATTCCAAAGCACCAAAGTATGTGTGATTTGAATTCTATATGCAAAAGTTACAAGGGTTCAAAGTTTTGTTGGTAGATACCCAAAACCAGCACAAGAACATGATGTTCATGCGTTGACCGTTCTCATAATCGATATGTACAAATTGTTCAAGGTTTTTAGGGTCGTTGGTTTTAGCATCATCTACTCTTATGTGCTCAAAACATGGACAAGGTTCTAGATTTGAGATAGTGAACACAATTGAGAGGGTTTTGAGAGAAAGACAATTTTGACATCGTTAATACTTTGACGTTTTGTTTTATTATATATTTGATTTTGAACCTTGAAAATAAAGTCTTCGTGATTCCAATTGCTAACTAGATGAGACAATCCCCGATCCCCAATCCAATCAACGGTCACAATTATATTCATTGTTGGAAGTGCCCATGATAGATGGGAGTTTTTTTTTTTAAAGTATATGTGTAATGGACTACGTATCACCTTTACAAGCCACCGTAGTAGGTGGGTTCAATTTTGCCACATGTGGTTGTCATTTGTGATGTAGCTGGAACTCATTCTCTAATCCCAATCACATCCTATGATTGATGTGTGCTTTAAAATCTACTGTGGTTGTAAGGACATTTTAGTTACGTGGCACATAAAAGCCATCCCTAAAAGAACATGAACAACCATCCAATATTTACAACTGCATCTTATCTCTGGTGTGTTAGTTGAAAACTCTCAAGTCCCAACAAAGACTTGTTCATATAAACAAACATTGCCCACCAACCTTGCACCTCTCAAGAAGTTCCCAAACTCCAAATTTTTAGAGTGTTCCCTTCCTTTTACACTATTTGAATCTCTTCCATTTCTTATAAATCTCATATAAAAACCACACACTTACATGCAATCGAACATGCTCAAAGACACACAAACACCGTAACTCATGCCGGTGACATCGTCAAAGTTAATTGTTTTTAAAGACGATCGAGGAACAACCGAGTAACAAAATGATTCAAAAAAAGTTTGGATGACGGCTTTTGTGGTTGTCACAAGCCCCCGAGGCCATGCAGAAAGTGTTAAAAGGGAGAATACAAAACACGAAGCTCTCCAATAACCAAGCTCTCATATACTATGACACCCCCCTTCTTTCTTCTTGCGGTGTTTTTTTTAAATTGTTTCTTTTCTTCAAGACTCGCAATCATTTTTTGGACTAGGAAATTATTCAAATCTCAAGTGCCGTGGTGCCGCCATGGCCCCTCGTCAAGTGTAGGTGGGTCCCACCCAATTTGTTTTTGCCAAACAAACACCTCACTACCTCTACTAGGAACACAACACGTCCTATGTGGCGTCCACCCGGGTTTGGGATTTTGCATCGTCACCACCTCCCACACCCTATGATTGGGGCCATGGCTAGAGGGAATTATCGTATACGAGTGTACCTCTCATCCATCCAACATAAAGAATTTGATCCTCTATAGGTTTGCAGCCGACTCATCTCAAATGACTTGAAAAACCATATGATTCCTGCGTTTGAAGCTAATCATAACATTATACATATCCGTAACAATGTTCTGTGGGACTAATAATGTTATGATTTTGGTGCAAACCCAACTGAAAAAAATTCATATTTAGGTTGTAGACATGACGTATCCACCGTTTCATGGGTTTTGTGTAGGGTGAATGAGAGGTATGCTCGTGTACGATAGTCCCCCCTTGCTGATCTTGTGCTCTTTGAGCCAGGTGCAGTAAATGTAATATGAGGTGGAAATGCAATCAACTATGTTATAACGCACAATTTTGCTTTCGTCTTGGTACGCTAAAGGATCCTATTATTGTGGGTGGAAAATGAGTGTGGGCCACAAATTCTTTAGTCAAAGTGAAAACGATGTGGGCTCAAGACCGTGGGTCTTTCTGGGAGACATTTGACCGACACCTTGGGTGTTAGTTCAAGGACAAAAGTAGCATACGATAAAATAGTCACATGCATCGTTCTACTAGAGAAACGAATCATGGGCTCATATTGATTTAAAACTAGAGATTTAACATGGGTTGAAAAATAATGTGGGTAATGAAGATTTATTGCGGCCCAACCTAATACGACTATTTAGTGTACTTTCTTTGGTTGGTGCAACACTTTTATCATAAGAGATCCCAATTTCGTGTGTTGGAACTCATTAGGGATGAGTCAACCACAAACCTATGGGAAGTGACACTTCGTCAATGTTTGGTGGTTGGTTACCAAGTTTTCATACTAGCCAATCTTGGTCCGATAGTCCAATTCTAGTCCAATAGTCGATGGTTCCGGTTTTGATTGTAAAACTCAACTCCTATATTGTTGGTTCATATATTCATTTGCGACTCGTTGTTAAAGAACGTCCTATAAAAACTAACATTTCGATAGAATGCAACCAATTTGACTCTTGAGATTAGGGGTATCTACCAACATCATACCGGTAAAGTGGTGAATTTGCATGGCATCAATAACCAACATCAATAACAGTGTCAAAGAACCTACATGTGGGTATCAAAATTGTACTACCACTTAACTATTAACATTTGTGGGTATCTCAAGGTGTGAAAATCTCTATATAACTCAAGTTGTTATTCACGTCGATACCATTCTAGATCATATTGACACTACAACGATTTCACTTGGGTATAAAAGTTGTTGCACAGTATATACCAACAACTGGTATTCGAAAACGAGAATATTCTCAAATACCCATACCCTACTGGTATTAATAAAACATGAAAACCTCATCATATACATTCAAGAGGTATAAAAAAAACTACAATGCCAATCGAATAAAGGAAGAAGGAAAGAAAATTAGCATCGGGGCTACGTGTTCATAACATTATTCGTGTCCATAACAATGTTATCTGGGACTGGTAGTATTCCATGAAATATTCCTTGAATATTCTACAAAATACTGTCAGTCCCACATAACATAGTTATGGATCTGAATAATGTTATGTTGGTGGTTCGTGAGCCATCCTTGTAATGTAACCACTTGAAAGTGGAAAAGAGAAATGGTCAACTGCCTATCTTTCAATAGGTGGACCCCCTCTCGGATGATTGGGGAGGGGAACATCTAATGTAGTGGGACACACACTTGGTGTTTTTCAAGTTTACGTTTGTTGAGGATGATGATATAGGGGGGGGGGGGGAAGTCTTTAATGGCATCGGTTGAAGTGGATTCAATGAGTGTCTCGGTTTTGTAGTGGGAGTTTCGAGGTCCAAGAGGCGGTCCCACTAAGGGGTGGTTTAGGGTTCCAACATTGTTTCCTACCATCGATAATTTACATCTCCGCCACCTATGCGTGATAACAACATTTTCCTTCATACTTTGTATACAACAAAGACCAATTAGATGGTCAATGAGACCCGTCGACACCTATACTCCATAACCGTGTTTGGAACCCAACCAATCCTATATTAAATATTGTACATAGGGTCACATAGTACTTTATGCTGCTTTGGTAACTTCTCTAACGACACTTCTAATGAGTAATGACCCACCCACACTTACTGTGTGGGCCACCACTTAACGGTTTCTACCAACACTGGTTACATCCACTGGCTCTCACTGGCTAACCCAATTCTACAAGTGGCCCCTGCTGGTAGGAACCGTTCACTGGTGACCCGCACCAGTAAGTGTGGGTGGGGTATAAGTTTACAGAAACCGTCGTCCAAGCTTACAATTCAGCTCATCCACTGTCCAAAGTTGAGTGTATGATACATCCTAATACTTGATAATGAAATATTGCCACGGATGATTGAAATCTGAATGAAAAATCACTCAGCTTGTGACGATAATTACAACATTGTAAACATGTAATGCCTTCTTCTTCTTCTTCTTTGTTATTGTTGTTGTTGTTATTAAGGAATGACAAATAATGTTAGATTTACATTTAGTGTTAGTGACAGTACACGAGTGGCTTATGATTATTATAGAGCAAGACACTAAATACAATATTTCGTATAGTTTTTTTTACGGTAGCCCCTCCACTGTGACCGAAAGATTTGTGGGGCCCTCTTTCAAACAGCAAGATATGCAGCCCTGGCCCCTAGTATGATTGGTGACACAATGATCGGGTTGGCCACTGTAAGGGCTCGGACGGAATGGATGGATGAATGTGGTGTGGACATGGATGAAAAGATGGGGATAAGGCCCAAAGGACAACTACTGTATTTGCTGGCACATTTGTTGCTTTTTGGGATGGTTTCAAGTTTCTTGCACCTCAAGAGTCCTAGAGTGGCATTATGACCGCATCGTTCAATCAAGGTATTGTATCCTCTCAAATGAACCGCAAAGCAAAGTCGGTAAGTGGAGTAGAGGCGCCCATAACCGATCACTTAAGAGATTATGGGCCAAATATGGAGAAGTAGAAGGTGGTGTAAAATTTATCCCGTGTAGGAAGATAGAATCAAGAGGACTGTAAATTTCTTTAGTAATTTTATTCCTTGAATTGAATTATTGTGAGTTTTTGAAGTTAAGAGTTGGCTCAAACACATTACCAATGACTATAGTCTAACATAACCGCTCATTTTCAGACAAAATTCCTTCTCACTTTAGCACTCGAAATTGGGGGCGTGTGTCATGGTGTTATCGATTACATGGTGATACCATAACCGAAGTTGGAGACTTAGGGTTAGTTTCCATGTAGGCCGCTTCACCCACTAGCCATGTAGATTCAACATGGTGGCATCTACATTTCCATTGAAAAATAATGGGCAAGCGGACTACGTGGAAACTAGCCCATAGAAACTATGAAACGTGGAACCTTGTTTTAACCACCCATGAAAAGAAATTATCGAAATCAATCCCAACCATATCAAAATTATGCCACCCTATAGATTCCCGATGGGAACTTGATTGGGAACGGGTGGTTCTACTCTACAAGGCGTTCCATATGTCACTGCACTATAGGTGCCCAATCAAGAAGAGCAACAAGAGAAGGCCATTTACCTAAATTAATTATAAAATTAAAATAAATGGGGGGGGGGTGTTTGATATCATGAACTTCCAAGACTCATGAAACATGAGTAAGATAGATGTGCCTATTGTGGTTGCTTGTCTTGGTTGGACACCTATATTTTAGTTTGTATGTGGTTTGGTGTGGCTCCAAGAAGAAATGTGTTTGAAAGAGATTGGACCATGTGCTCAAACACATGATAACCATTCTAGGTTCAATAGTCAACATATTTGGGGTGGGGGGGGGGACTCACATAACCACTTAATGAGCACCATAATCTTCACTTTGATAATGGATAAGATAATCATATGAGCTTTGAAAATTGTGAGGAAAGTGGCTACAACGTCAATTTGGATTGCTAACCATCTCGTGCTAATTGCATGTTTCGTAACCTACAAGAAGTGGGCAAGCTGGGAAAAGAGTAAGGGCCACTTCACACACGAGACTGAGAGCCCGTGACCATTGCACTTCAAGCACTCTCATTGGTGGAAAAGACGGAGCCCATCTAAGTTCGCTTCACACTACGCTTGAAGGACCAACGGAGTACATGAATGCAAGATGGATGTAAAGTCTACATGGATTCCTACATGACATCAAATGGATCATGTTTCGTGGTCACTTGGACTATTTTCAAAAACCATCTCTTGGAGGTAGGCCTAACACAAAACCGGAAGATCATGGCACTCTAAATGCTCACAACCATTGGTTTATTCTATTTTAATCATGCGTGAGGACCCGCATGAATAGAAATTCATTGAAATAACATTTGGTTGAGGATCCGGTCACATATGACTTCACACTACGCTTGAGGATGCGTGACCACACTACATGATTTTGGAGGTGCCTTGAGACGGCCTTTGGACACTTTCTTTTGGGCCCTCACAATTTCATGGTCACGGCTCTTGGCTCGTGTGTGAAGTGGCCCTAAGCATCTAGGACCCATCTACCTCGGGTATGATTAGTGTGCCATGTCAGCCCACACAAAGGATTCATAAATACCCAATTTTTTTGGGTTCATAAATGCCTACGTAAGATCCTCTCAAAGGCAAGTACACTTTGTGTGCAAGCGTTCAAGAGTCAAGCCTAAGCTTAATAATATTGCTTTTTCAATGCATCACATGGTGATACCATAATAAGTGTACTTGGCGTCATAAGCTAAGGTAGAGATGGGTCTTAAATGGCTCGTTTCCTTAATCAGACCCTAGATTTGATTGGTATGTGGTTTGGTGAGGATCAAAGAGCAAACATCATAAAGATATGTGTTTCAAAGAGACTGGACTTTGTTTTCAAATATTAATAACTACTGTATACTCAATACTGTAGTTAACACGATCGAGAGGACCTATGTATTCAATTAAGAAATCAACAAACATGCACACCTTATATATTTGAACTAAATAAGGGGAGGTTTGATTTTTAATCCATTTATTTTTTTGCTTATGTTTCATTGTAGATTTGTTAATGCAACACGAGTTTTGTTGTGTAAATATAGATGGTAGAAGTTGGAGAGCAGGAAAGTCAAACCAAATAACATTCACACACCTTAGAGGGGGATAATCCCGTCCTCTCCCATAAGCACACCTTATGCATGTCGCCTATACCCATGAGGACACTTATAGTTAGTTTTGATGTAGGCCGCTAACCCACCAAATTCTAGTGAAAATGTGGATTCCATCATGTGGAATCTACAATTCCAATAGAATCCGGTGGGCGAGTGGCCTATATGGAAACTAACCATTAGAATGATCGTTATTCAAGATTTTCAAGAAAGTTGAACTGGCGGCAACCATTAAAGTGATGAAGTCATATTTTAAATCCAAATGTGAACACATTCATCCAAAGTTTTGCAATTTCATTAAAATTCTATGATTGGTGGGGTGTTTATGGTGATTTCTCTTTGATAAAGGACAAAGTGTATGCATTCCTATTTCAAGAAAAAATTCTAAGAGGTTTTTGCCTATGAAATTAGGGTTGTATAGCACATGGCGGTGGGAAATTTTAGGGGAAAGTGGGCTTGCTTTTGGGTGAGTGTTGGGAAGAGCTAGAGGTGGGTAACTTATATGCTTGAATTAAAGTCCCGCAAACAAAAGTTACAATGGCTCATTTCTTTTCATGTGTGAGTGGGCGGTTTTAGAAGAAAACAAGATTGCTTTAGGGCCAAAAACGGGGTTGGTTTTAGAATAGTTTTGGGCATCATTTGCATTGGGAAAATTGTGGGTCTAACGAGGAATTCAAGTAGGTAGGGGCGAGTGACTCCAAACATGTGTGGTATACGTTAAGTGCACCTATCATGTGAAGTGCACCTATCATGGACCCTAAAGACTGGTCATGATTTCAATTTCAAAATCCCATAGATTGTGTTCATTTTAGATACACTATCCATAATAGGTGCACATTCCTTGTGCATTTTTATTTTTATTTTGTTTCTACCATGTCTAACCAATTTGCTAAGCCAATCTATTCTAACACTTATCCATGCGGACTCTGAAATACGCCAAAACAGCCCAAGGATTAGTTTAAGCCCCCACCTTGCATCCCAGCAATTGTTGGTTCATAATCTCCAATCCTTTGCATCCACATCCATCAAGAATGCATCCAGTATATATTCAGAAGCATGACCTGGGCAAGTGATGGGGAGCATTACAGAATTGTACAGAATTGACTACACTCATTTCCTGAGATAATTGAGGCCGCATTGATTTTCAAGACCGATCAATATCTCAACTTGAATGATGCTAAACAACCCTTCATTTCATCGCATCCACACATGCAAAGTGAAAGTAGTACTCTCAATCACTGGGCAACACATGCGAGATAATTAGCAATTCCAAATCATGCCATTAGCCACTTTCCTCATAATTTTTAAAGCTTGTCTGGGTATCCTATTCAACACCAAAGTGAAGATTCTTTGAATTAGTAAACATCATGTTGGCTACTAAGTCTATAATGATTATGAAACTTTGAGCACATAGTCCAGCCTCTTTTCAACACATATGTTTTTGATGTCCGTTCTTAGATTCACACCCAACCATACACCACTCAAATAAGGCCAAGCACTGAATTGCACACATCTAGACTATCTTTCGTTACCCACAAATTTGAAGTCTGGCCTTGGAACTTCAACAATAAACTTCAAACTGTTGACTTTTATAAGTTTACACGGTACTAAAAACGTAACTTTCTAATTTACACACACACACACACACACACACACACACACATATATATATATATGATTGAATTCAAAAAAATTAACCAATCCTCAGGTTTTTTTTTCTTCTAAAAATTCTCATGCCCCAGATGTCCCCAGGTGTAATTATGCAACAAAACAAGCAAACATATAAAAGCATCTGCACCACAGAAATTGATAACAATTAAGAGATTGCTGATAGCTTCTCATAGCTGACACTGTTTGCTATCTACCATGCCATGTATATTGGGAGAATTTTGAACTTCACAAATCCAAGTGTTTCACATGAGCAGGAGATTCAGGTCTAGGTTTGAAAAGGGATGCACTACCTATTTCCTCAAAAGATGATGCACCAAGCTGGCTACATCAAATTAATGGAAGTGCTCATTGCAATCAAAAGTTTTAGTGTGATCATCACATGATATGTTTGATTTTGGAAGTCAAAATCAGCCGTGCTGTGGATTACACAGCACTAGACCAAAACTGGAGCTTCTCTCGCAGAGAGTGTATCTTGAGTTCATTACAGACATGAAAAAACAATGTTGGAAAACACCACGAACATGAGATGATCTCATTTGCTCCTTCCGCGGTCTTGAAGAGAGCATCTGCATTTCACCCTCCGCCCTCATTGCTGGCAAGAAGCCGACCAAAGATCATTCAAAACTGCGAATCGTATTTAGGTTCCGCCACCACATAGTGGTAGGCAACCAGTAGCACAAAAATGGAGATCCCCAGAAAGTTGGCAAAGAACCCGAGATCTGTGTCGTCAATCATCTGCACATCCACCATACAGAGACAATCTGGTCAGCACTACCAATTCTGAGAAGCAGGGTGTCACTAAGGAAAATGAAATCCAATTGTAAGTTAATGTACATGTTTGGCAATTAGAATAGCTTGATTGCTACAACGGAGTTCACATTATATGGATCAGCATTATATCATATGGCTGGAAGTTCTTTTTCCTGTGCTAAAAATGAGCGGGCATCCAAGGTTAAGTCAATACTATATATTCGTCATAGAACTAAACAGCATATCAATGGAACTGACATTGTGACGGACACCACAAGTAACATCACTGACCACTTAATTGAAAACAGAGGGACAAACCACAACCCATAAGAACTGTTGTTACCAAAAAAAATTATTATTGAGTTTGCAGCTAGAATCCAGACCCTAAAATCCAAAACAACCGTTTCTCACTAGGGAGAAATGCAATCAACATGCTCATGCTCAATTCTGAGAAGCTTTGAGCACACAAGAATTAGAGCTGATCACTGTCACAACCTCTCTTCTAAATTCACTCAACGCAAACCTTCAATCATAAAACAAGTTACAACACTATCCATAGCCTAATTAAGATATTGTTAGTTTGTAGTTTGACAACACTAAAGACAGCCTAATTAAATTTTGGGCTTAGCAAAATCTCAGTGCTCGTCACAACTACTCAGAGCAATCACTCCACATCAATGCATTCCTACATATCTTATCAACGCCTGAAATACAATATATTTTTTCATGTGGTAATTCCGACTTTCCTCGATTAAAGGGAACCAAACATTGCAGTTTGTGGCTAAACTCCAAACCCTAAAACCCGAAACAAACATGTTCAAAACTCTTCAATTTGGAGAAGCTTTGAACACACAAGAAAAACGACATGATGGATGATGTCACAGCATCCCCTCTACATCACTCATCGCAAACCTCGCATCCAAACACAACACTACCGACAGTCTAATGGATATTTCGGCCTTTAGCTTCTTCTCGTTTCTCTCACTCCCACATCAACGCATTCCCATAAATCTCATTTAAACCTGAAACACGCCATCTTGATGTGGTAGCTCCAACTTTCATGGTTGGGGTTCCTTCAGCAAGGCAGTCGATAGAAGGCCCTCATAGAAGCTCATCCTCAAAAGAGCAGGAGCTTCCAGGGCTCTCTGAGAACATCCTAAACCTCTCGATCCGATAAAGAGAGAGAGCTCCATCTTCAACGACATTTTCTACTGCCCTAGGATGTGCGATGGCGAAATAGAAAGCCTGAGATTAGCAAACAAAAAGATCGGGTCACGGCGATGCGAAGAAAGAATGTATGGATTGCGTGGGGTTTGTTAAGAGACGACGAACCTTGATAGCTGTAGCGATCGCGAGAGCGGTGTAGATCGGAGAGGGTTTCGCGAACAACAGGAACAAACCCTCGCGAAGAGTAGAGCGTTGAAGACTTTGAGTCGACGTGAGTCTTGAGAGCTGTACCGGCCTCGTTCAATGGTTTCATCTCCACCGTCACCCGCGATATTGGATAGCGGGCCCTGTACTCACAATTGGGAGGAAACGGGATTATGTCCACGGGAAGTACACCAAACGGGCCTCTACCATGGGCTTGTTATGCTTGATGGGGCAAAATAGGAGAGAGGGAATTATCACACACGAGTGTGCCTCTCATCCATTCAACATAATAACTTGACCCTATATAGGTTTGTTGTTGAATCATCTCAAATGATCTTTATTAGACTGATTTGGGGTCTTTAAAGCTAATTCCGGTGTCAAATCATAAAAAAATTAACCTCCAGGTTGCATATTATTTGAGGGTTTTTATTTATTGATATTTTTAATGTTGGATGAATAGAGATACATTCATATGAGATAATTCCCCCCCTCTTTGGCAAAATGAGATGCTTGACCCATGATAGAGTTATGTGTAAAAGCCTTAAGATTAAATTCCCGTTGAGTTGGTTAAAATGTGGGTTTGAGATGTATCCATAAAGCCACTCAAGTTTCTTAAGGGTCAAAATTAACATGCTCAAATAATGGTGTCGGGCTATCAAGAATCCACTTTCTAGCTTGGCATACTAGATTAGGTGGGCCAAACTAACCTTGAATAGGTTGATCCTGGATTAGGGCTATGGAGCCCATAGGGAAAAGCTAATTTACATCTTAAAGTTCTTTGAAAGTTTATGGGATGGCAAGAGGAGGTCCAAAGAGTTTCACCTACAACTCTTGATATACGATCTAATACTCTAAAAGTTAGATCAAACCCATGATTTTGTCCCTTTTTGAGGATCTTGATTCATAACTCTAATATGTTGTCACTCTACAAAATTAACCACTTATACTCAAGTGGTATGTGACAACGCTTGTAGTTATGAACAAACACCAAAAGACGTTTGGTATGATGAGATTGGCCTTTGTGCTCAAAATATAAAATTAACCAATCTAGGTTCAATAGGTAACACATAACATTACTCAACACTTGGTGCTTGTTTAGTGGGCCTTCAAAATATAACAGTTGGATGCTCGGAAAGCTATATACATAGATTCATATTCAAACTGAGCTCCCATCATCTAACTGTTATATTCCGAGGGCCCACATCGTTGAGTAATGTTATGCACAATCGGAAGGACCTATGTGATCACTTAAAGATGAAGACAATCTACACTTTGACTTAAAGAGATTTGCATCTCAATTCCGATCCCAAGATTTGATTTGAGGTTCGCAATTGCTAAGTTGATGAGATGATTTCCAAGTGGATCCAAAAGCCATGGAGCTCGAAGTACCCACAAAAGGACCGACCTCATGGATATTGCGGGCACTTCCAACTCCATGTTTGGGAACAGGACCCCCTATAATCATACACCAAAATAGAGTACCTTCTTTGTTTTGGCCCCTCCTAGAGTGAAAAGAACCTTCACTTCGACTTCTTATATCTTTTACATCTCAATCTGAAATTGAAACTTGAATGACAGTCTTTGTGATCAAGTGATACAATTTCCAATCCAACTGCCAATATTGTTTGTGGAGTTGAGAGTGTGCACAATAAGGCCAAATACCTTACTTCTAATTCGTTCACATTCACATTTTTTATCATCCCAATTGAAAGGGCTGCACCCTCCTGCGTGACGAGTAACAATCAACCAGACTTCTCCATATGAATATGTTATACATCGGTACAAGTTTTGGCTCTGCTTTTGACACTCCAGGTCCAGTTGAAATTAGGCAAAAACCATTCAGATTCACATCTTTGAGTTCGATTACTTGAGTGGAGAAGAGGAAGTAGGACAGCACATACTCCTACACTATTAGGGAATTTCTGAACAATACAAGAATGGGGGAGCCATCCAAAAAGGATCAATTGGGTAAAACCTAAAAACCTGGCTAAATATATGTATAGGAAAAGAAAAGAAAAGGCGTGAGAGGTTGCAATAGACGGACTACTCTATAATTCTACATGGGAGGTAGTGGTCGCCGACATGTTGGACATTCCATTTTGATGTCCATCCATCGTTGTAAGCAGCCCGTATGGAAAAAATGATCACAAGGAGTTACCTGTGCAAGTCATTTGCCACACACAAATTTGATTAGAGAACCTTTCTAAAAAGAACAAACCGTCTGATTAGGAACAGGTTGCCAGAAAACTCAAGTTTAATTCATATGGCACCCTCCTAAGAATATTGTGAAGTAGCTTACATATCAACTTGCTTCATAGTAGTATAATGTGGGACATGTTACAAGGAAAGAAAATTATAAGGCATTAGAGTTATCCTTTAATTCAACCAGTGCTTTGGTTGGGAGTTGTTTGATTTGCATACAAAACTTTCCATGTTCGGTAAGTGTCCGGTGCATGCTTGGAGTCGGTGTGAAGGTTTGAACGAAGAACTTTCAAAATTTGTCATTTGAGCGCCAAACTCATTTTGGCACACCAAGAGGTGCTAGAATGAGTTTGGCCCCCAATCAACTGATACAGAATGGTTTCTGTTCAAACTTCCACACGGACTCCAAGCATGCACTGAGACTTACCAAACATGGAAAGTTTTGTATGCAAAACAAACAACTCCCAACAAAAACTCCGGATAGACTCTATCATTCAGGATTTTATGATGTGATTTCAACAATTATTGTTCCTCCATAATACTTTTGCCTCTGGAACTTTGTGATGATATACTTTGGAATATAATAAAATAGGAGCCTCCACATACCATGCACTCAGTTGAGCGCTGTGAAACTTCAACTGCGGCCATGCAAATGACACAATCTACAGAAGCACAATCCTCGCCAGGTGCCATTGGCACATTGGTCCGATCTACTCTCCTGAAGTAGCTGTACTTCTCAGGCAGCAGCTGCACACCAAAAACAGAGCCACACTCTTTAGAAGCTTTGTGATTAGCTGTCAATGAATGAAATGGCATCCTACTTTGTCACCATACTATAACATTATGTAGGTCTGATTTAGCAGCTTGTACTTTCCCGATCACAAGAGTATTTCTGCTGATGGGACAAATCAAAAGGCCCTAAATTTGAAGCAAATTACTCAACCTGACCATTATTTAGTCAGTCAAGACCATTAAGTAGACTTAATAGAACTTGTAGTAAATTGCTCACGACAAGCCAAAGAATGCTGATTCATAACCCATGGGCTTTGGGCCCACAAAATGAGAGCTATAACTCTCAACATGCCTAAGCTATGAGGTAGCTTAGGATTTTGACCAAGAGCATGTCAGAAATGAGCAAGGGCGAGTTGTAGAGGTTGCACATGGGATTCATCAATACGCCATCTAAGCATTGTGAACCCAGTAAAAAGTTCAAGCTCTCAAGTTGAAAGCTCAAGTGTAACGAGGATTTGAGCAAACAAACATGCGTAAGAGGCTCCCCACCAATGAGAAGGTTTCTTCAAACTCTCAATCTTTGAGCTCTCAACCTCTCTAAGTGTAAAAGGGGCCTTCATAGATCCAAATTGTATATCAATCAACCTCATCCTAACATCTAGATTCCATAGGTTGGAAAATTAAACATCTGAAAATTCTTTCAGAGGGTCAAGCCGAATTTGAGATAAAGTTCTACATCTAACAAACTCAAAAGGTCGTACCTGACGAGGAACGAAACAACGGGCACCAAAATAGTGCTGAAGAAGGAGAACCCCAGCTTGGGCTCCCAAAAACGCAGTAAGGCCAAGACACCACCACACGTTGGTTTCAATGCGCATGAAGTTCTTTGGACAGCCAAAAGCGTAAAGAGGGATCGCCAGGCGTGTCACCGTAATGCCCAAAATGTAGTGTGGGTGCAGTGGTTTGCGCGAGTCACGCACCACGTTTGCGACAATTTGAGGGATCCAGAAGGAGTAGAAAAACAATAATATGTAGCGGAGAAGGTTGTGTAGCTCATACATGATAAGTATACCACCCAATAGGAATCCATCTACAACCAAACCCACAAAAAAAAAAAATCACATCACTTTCATGAAACCGATATCTCAATAATACCACTCAATCAGTGAATGTATTGAAGTCCTACATACCCTATATTCAGATTTGTGGACTTTGTGTGATCACTCTTCTTAATTAAACACCTATACTTTGAGTGGTATATGGTAAGACTTGAAGTTAAGAATGGACACCAAACAGGCACATGTTCCTATGAGATTGGACCATGTGCTCAAAATGTAGACACCACTCTAGGTTCAATTGTTAGCATCACAATTCAGAGGGTCTATCTATGTCAATGTTTTAAATATCAAAGATCTTCACTTGGGACTCTTGTAACCTTCGCATCTTGTGAAACTCCAATTCTGAAACTTAAATTGATAATTTGTGTAATTTATTTGAAAAGCTAACATGATACTACAATATAGTAGAAGAGATTATTTAATCTAGGAAAAAGGGTAGAAGAAGCTTACAAAAACGGGAGTAGAGGACTGAAAGCTCGCGCCGCATTGTCTCCCAACCATCTCCAGAACTGATAGGTCGGCGAGCTTTCCAAATGGCAAGTAGGTATCGCATCTCAAAGATGGAGAAAATTACAAACTTGAAAAAAGCAGCAGTTGCAAACGCATTGAATAGCGACTCTGCAACACGACGTTTCACAACAAAAAAGAAGATAATTGAGAATATCATTGACCAAGATATAATCATCATGCAGCACTTTGAAACAAGAAAGCAGAAAAAAATGATGTTTCAAACATTCTTTTTGCTGAATACAAAGGGGAGGCACAACTATGACTATGAGACATCACCTTCTTGATTGATCTCTTCCCTGCGCTTCCATGCTGCTATAGTATATGAGCCCCGACCTACAGCCAGCGGTGCTTAATTTGAGCCAAAAGTACCTAAATATAATGCTTCTGATGACCAATGAATCACTTCTAAGCACACAATCCATTCAAAATTGCACACAAGTCCAAACCCAAGACAATTCTGAATTTTGATGACATCCTTTGAAGTCAGAACATAACCTATAGAGTTAACCTACAGAAAAGACAACCCTGTAGATGAAAATGTGCCAAAATAGTCGGTTGTTCTGCATAGAAGTTTGCGGTGCATTCTTGGAGGTAGTGTGAGGTTTGCATGAAGAACATTCTATTTCACTCCATCAAGGATCAAACTCATTTTGACATGCCAAGAGGTGCTAAAATGAGTTTGGCCCTTAATGAACCAAAATAGGTTGCTCTCCAATAAATTCAAACACTACCTTGGAGCATGCACCAGAAGTGGAAAGAAATCGTATGAAAACCAACCAATGGAAGATCATAGAGGACGAACTCCCAACAAAAAATCCCATTGAGTTAAAAAAATAATTGTAATATCTAAAGACCATTTCCTGTTGCTGATAATAATAATAATGTAACCAGTGCAAAAAGGTGAGTAAACAAGATCATCATACCTACAAGGATGCCAGCCGTGAGGTGCAAGAGGCATAAGTATGCGTCCATGATTGCTTGCTGCCCTATCATCAACAATGATACCTTGGCAGCACCCTAAACCCATCCAAGCAACAAAGAAAGGGAGCATTTTAGTCACTCCAGAAGCAAGTATATATATTGCTGAAACTACATTGTGTGAGATTTATGAGGACTACACTACAGGTTAAACCATATTGAAAATGGATGTTACCGATTGTGTGTTGCTATGCTCCATCTGACGGATCAAGAAAAGAACCTGTAGGAAAGAAATCTGCAAGAGGCTCTATCAAGGAATTTCAACAAGTATTTCAACAAGTATTTCAACAAGAAGACATCCACTTTAAAAAATTGAGGAAATTTGTCATAAAGTCTAAAAAGAAAATTGATTGTGCCCAGAAAGAGAGACAAATTAATGCAAGCGAGCATTTTCCTAAATACAAAACGTCAATCACATGGAAGTTTATGTACAATGTGATATATATCCTGCAGACAAGAAGAGAACAGGTTTTTAAGTTGAATCAGTAAGGATACAAAAGTAACCATCAAAGTGTAATTGACGGCTTTGTTATAGTACACTTCCACATTCACGGATGTGGCATTTACAACAAGTGGGGAGAAGCATTCCCCTTGATCATCCAAACTAGGGCCTTCCACTAACCCTTGCATTTCACACACTTGGTGCTCATGTTCCCCCTCTGCAAATAAACAACCCAATACACACATTTATAAAAATAAATAAAATAAAACTGTATAAAGTTTGAAGAACATCTACACCAGCAGTTAATTAATCTAGGGCTCATCAATTTGGTTGCAATATTTGAAGATTGTCTTAGCAGAACAGATAAACTTCAAATTGGGTGAGTGGTATGGAAGAATACTCACGCTTGAGATCTGTAAGAACGGTGGAAACTTGAGTGACAAGCTGTATTTTGCAAGTCTTCCCCATCTCCGCAAGACTTGCTGTTTACAATGGAAAATTGACACACAAGGAATTCAACATTGAGAATAAATTCTCTCAAAACTCTTCAAGACATCATGCAGAGAAGGAAATGAAGTAAAGAGACGAATGTATGATTGGAAATACATTACTATGACCATGAATAAGATAACAACTATCCGTGTGATGATTCAACTGTCTTGTGCATTTCCCTTCTTATGGCACCCTTCCTACTATGCAACATAAAGTGTGATTGTACACACATTGATTGTTGCATCCTTTGATGCCACTCAAAACATCTTCTAATTGAACACCTTTTAGCTCAAATGACCATGTTGGTTATATGAAAATAACAACATCCTACGCTGAAGGAAAAGCAATGACACGTACGATTTTTGTTTTTCCGTAGGCCATTGTCTGGTGAGGAGTCATGCGCCACCTGCGATGAGAACATGTTGAGCTGCAATTTTAACAACAAGTCCACCACCCACACCCACAAACACACACTATCACAGAATGCACGTGTCTCTGGTGTTGATGACCGTGACTACTCTCCAATCTTCATTTTAAAACCCATATTTTACAATTCCCCTGTTTACCTTGTCTATGATTCCAGTTCCACTGTGTCCTAGGTTGCTATTAAGTTATATACCAATCCGACATGCAATCATGACTATATGCTCAAATCAAGCTACTTGAAATGAATATTGAATTGAAAGAAAGACATGAAGAATAACCAGAGGCTTTGTTTTATTTACCAGATGGTAGGGACTGGACTGGATTAATTCCTCCCCGCGACTTATCTCACCATCCACTGCACTGCAGATAAAAGGAATTTTTTTTTTTTGGCATCAACACTAAGATAATTGCAATTCATATCCTATTGAGTATAAAACTTCTCCAAGTTGCATTGCTCATATCTACAATAAAACATTAACATTAGCATTACCTGCTCAAGACCATTCGAAGTTGGCGGAAGGGCCACACATACACACCTTCCATTCTCATTTGCAAATCGGCATCACTTATGTACATACCATCCCTTAGCACAACTTCACCCTGTGGAACATCGATTAAGATAGGCATCCAACAATTGCAAATAAGATAAACATGACCTTTGGTTGGTAACAGATACTGAAGTTGCTGTACACCGCAAACAGTCTCCATGATCTCAATAGACAATCAAGATCTATAGAGAAGAAGAAAAATCAAGACTAAACAAATTCCACAAAATTACCTGTACATAGTGGACACCACTTATGTCAGTTGCTGAGCTAGTCAGCTCAAAAATTATGTTTCCACTTGTCTTCTGGAAAACTGGAAACTTGGTTGAAAAGTTTCCGTTGCGTAACAACCACGTTCCTGGATACATGAGATAGGAAAAACATGAGACCAATACATAAACAGCTTACTAGAATCCAAACACTACATAACCACATGTGAGATGAGCATGTAGCCAATGGGTCTGAAACAATATCTGTGAAGAAACTTAGAAGAAAAGACTACAAAGGGAGCCTTGTTGGTGTCAAAAGGTTGCAAAAAGTGGTATTTAAGAAGCACCAAAAATACTTCTACAGTATGTGATTGAAGAAGCAAATCACCTTTGTATGTTCCTGAAATGTTCAGCATGGAATACGGTCCCATCTGTCCTCCACTCCCATCTATGAAAAGCCGCTGCACACCATAACAGCAAAACAATTGCTCAAAATGCTTCCCTCATGTCATGAGGATTCAGATTTTCAGGTAGTCAAAGTTCCCACTACAGCTCTAATGACAAGTACCCAAGTGGGTCAGTAAAAATAATAGCAGTAAACATCAACAAAGATGAAGGGTTGTAACCCAAAATTTTGTTAGAAAATTACAGATTTCTGCAATATTGTTCATGAAAACTCGCAAAAGAGTTCACAATCCTATTAACACCATGTCATAACCAGTTACCACTGCCAGTCTTGTCCAACCTCTCTCAATCCATCAATAAAAAGAATTGAATAGACATGATACAGAACCCACTTGAGGAACTTCCAATCTTGTAAATATTCGCCTAGTTGTTTCCAAGATCATAACAATTGATGACATTCTGATGATTGAGCACTTTGAACAATGGAAGAGAACAACATGTAAGCTTTGGACAGAAGAATCTGACAAGCTTAGCAGCAAGCCTCCACTATTTCATTCATGCTCAACAACAAACATGGGAACACATTTGCTCTAAGATTGGTTTGGCTGTTCCAAATCAAATCAAATGGATAACTAGCGAAAAGAGGATTCCTAACCAGGATAAAAGTCATCTCCAGAACCATTATTTGAGGCAAAAAGCAATCTGAGACTTTGGTGCTCTCTACTGCCATAGCTGATCCAGTCTGTGTGAGCATTGTACTCCTATCAATGGTTGAATTTGTGCAGTTCACAAGCTGAGGACATTTCGACCCAAAAACCACTCAAGACACTTTAATGCTCTAATGCCATAGCTGTCCACTCTGTAAAATCATTGTGTAATCCTACTGAAAAACTTGCAAACCTCATTCAAACATCACAAATTCTCAAAGCTAAGGACATTTTAACCCGAAAAGGAATCAGAGGCTTCGATGCTCGACTGCCATACCTAATCCAGTCTGTGCAGGTAAGCATTATAGGTACTCCTATTGAGGAAAACTTGAATGCCTCATTCAGCCTTCGCGAATGTTCAAAGCTAAGGACAATTCGACCCAAAAAGCAATCAGTAGCTTTGATGCTCTACTGCCATAGCTGATCCAGTCTGTGTAGGTAAGCAATATAGGAACTCCTAATGAGAAAAACTTGCATACCTCGTTCAGCCATTGCGAATTTTCGAAGCTGAGGACTTTCTCCTTGAGGGGCCGGTAGCCCGTTGCCGCACCCAGCAGCACACACACCACTGCCACCCACAAGGTCAGGGAAACGGCACACGCCCGGCTCACACGCGAAAAGGTGGCAATGCCGCCGCCGCCGCTGCTGTCATCCCGCACCCGTTGTTGTAGATGATGATGTTGATGTTGATGATGATGCAACAAACTCCGCCCCCCCACCGGCTGGGCGGTCGAAGCCCCCGACTGATCCGTGTCTGCAGGTCCTACAACAACATCCTTGGAGGGCATATTCCCAACCTCCTCCTCCTCCTCCTCACACTTCCTCCCTCTCCAAAATAAAATGCTTGTCTCCTCATCAATCACCCCCTTCCAATCACATCACTGCCGCTTCCCAACCTCTTTTATCCAGCAATGGCATTCTTCCTGCTCCCCTTGAAGAAACTCTTCCTCAACTCTTCGCTCTCCGTGCCATCCAATCCTTTCGACCTCACATCAGTAACCTGCTCAGTCACTGCCACCCCAAAGTTCAGAAAATGGGACGAAACAGGCATAAAAAAATACCTTAAGGCTTATGGTGTAATCTTCTAATTCCTTAAGCATGAGCATTCCATCACCATCCCTGCTTAGAATTCGCTTTAGGTCAAACTGGGGCAAATAATGTGCCACTAGGGTTAAGGTGTCACTGTTGGGAGCACTGAATCATCAAAGAGAGGCCAAAAGCGTGATAAAACAGCAACGTGACATGCATCAGGGTTTTGGAAGGTTTGCTTTGGTTGCTAAAGAATATCATATGATGTCCTGAAAACCTAGCCTATGGCTTCTTGTGTTCATAACCGAAAGATAGAACTAAACTGAATTTCCAAGACAGTACAGTCCCTGAAAGGAATACAATTCATGAAGAAGAAAAAAAGGAATTGCCACCCTTCTGATCCTAGACTGTGGGCATGCAACCCTGAAATTGCAGCACAAGTCTCTCTTACAGGGGAAAAAATAAAATGAACGGAATCTCAAGGTTAACCCCTCATAGGACTTCAACCTCTAAATAGTTGGTGCAGATAAATTTCGGATGTTAACATCCAGTTTGAAACCTCAAAGACCTAAGGCGGTGCCAAACTGATGATGAAAACTACAGAGGACCAGGTTTCCAAGTACACAGACCTAAAAAAAATTGGGACAGAAAAAGTTGGGACAAAAATTGGGACATAAAAACCAACATAAGTGACACACGAGGATATGGCATTGCACCAAGTCTTACTTACAGAGTGCAAGTGTAAGAGGCCCTGAGATAATCACTTCGGCCGACCTCGCAGAAAAGGCTTCCAAGAACCAAGAATTTTTTTCGAGAGAGAAACGCAATCCACAAGAGGGAGCTTCCGCCACACAAGACTGAAACTGCGGTCAATTGGAGGCCATTGGTTCGGCCGAAACCGCCATACAGTCGAATTTACCGGGTGGGGCGAGAAGTGACCGGACGAAATCCACCATCAAATTGGCCGCAAACTAGGATTGTGGCAGCGACCCAGTGCTTGATAGCAGCGATGGCGAATTGGGTTGGCGAAATTCGGGAGGCAGGAAGCGTAGAGAAGAAGGGGTGGCCTGCTTGGCATGCGAGAGGGGGTGCCACCGCTCGCGACCCACCGGTTGGCAGATGCAAGTGACCGTCTGTAGGCGGTGCCCTTGGGGCTGCGTAAGAGGGCAAATTCCACAGACTGGCATCCCAATCCACTTACTTTCAGGCGGCCACTTTTGTGAAGTTCATTTGACACCGGAATCACCTTTAAAGACCTCGAATTAGCTTTGAGGACCTCGAATTGGCTTTTAAAGACCTCGAATTAATGCACTCAAGGTCATTTGCGATGAATCCACGTGACAATCTATAGGGGCCAAGTTTTTATGTTGGATGGATGAGAGGTACTCTTGTATACGATAACTTCCTTTCTCCAGTTTCAATCATGCCTCATGTTCGGACTTATCTTTCAACCAATAACTTATTGTTGTAGTTTATATTTCTTCTATGGTACCATGTAGCAGGTACACAATATGTGGTCCTTGTGTGGTCACTTTTCTTAATCAGATATCTAACTTGTATTTGAGTAGTATACAGTGAGGTTTGTAGTTGTGATTGACCACCAAAAAGGCATGTGTCACAATGTGATTGGAGTGTGTGCTCAAACTATATGCATCATTCTAGGTTCAATAACTTAGTTACCACAATTGGGCGGGCTTTTGTGATCACTCAAAGAGGAAGAGAATCTTCACTTTAACCTTTAGTATACATAGGTTGCTCCCTGCCTTGATTTTGAGATTTGAAATAACAATATTTGTGATTGTAGTATTTGTTTGTAGTAAAGACCAAAGGTCGCCAATAAGACACGTGTCGTGATGAGATTGGATTGTGTGCTCAAAACATAGAGAATGTTCTAGGTCCAATAGAGAATGTACACAATTGGGAGGGCTTATGTGACCATTCAAAGAGAAAAATAATATTTTCTTTGACCTCTTGTAACTTTTGCATCTCAACTTGGCTTTTGGAATCTATAATAGCAATCTTCATGATTACCTAGTATTTGCTTGTAATTATGACCAAAGGACACCAAAATGGCATGTCAAAATATAACGATGAGGTTGAATTGTGTGCTCAAAATATAGACACCAATCTCAACCTCTAATAAAATTTGCATTTCAACTATGATTATGAAACCCGGTTTGAATTAATAATCACCATGATTCTTAATTACTTGTAGGTATGACCAGACGCTATAAAGGCATATATCACAATGAGGTTGGGTTGTGTGCTCAAAACATAGACACCATTCTAGGTTCAATAATTCAACACAAATGAGTGGGCTCATGTCATCACATAAAGAAACAGGAGAGTTTTCACTTCGACTTCTTAATATAGTTTTTTCTCCTCGACTCCGAATCAAATTCTGGAACTTGAAATAACACTCTTCATGATAATTTTGTGAGGTAATTCCCAAACTAATCCAACATTTGAAATTGTTTGTTTGTGGAGTTGTAAGCGCCACAATATAGTCACATTCCTTATTCATAGTAGATGCAACTAATAACATTGAGAGTGATCCCATTGAGAAGCGGGAATAGAACAATGATGTCACCTTTGGTATCGCCTTCACCAAATAGGCAATGCACCTTCAAAGTTCTTGCTTTAAAAAAACAACAAAAACAACAAAAGAACATCATAATGTACTTGACATGTGAAGAAATACTTGTTCGCCTATCCATGGCCATGTTTTGAGGGGGGGGTGGCATGTATAGGTTTAAATTGTCTATGTTAGTAGGGGTTTATGATGTCGAATTATATGTGTTACTTTATGAGTGTACCGGTGTGGGTCTTATATGATTGCATATGGATTGTTTCTATGGTTCATTTTCCGCATCTCATATTAAAATGTGGAAAAGGGTGGGATGAAAATGTCTATCCATAGTTGGATATTTTCGAAGGACATGACATGGCTATGATTCTCTACGATATCGGCATTTCCTTCAATGAATGAGGAGAATCGACAACTACTAGTTGACGTTCAAGACTTTTGGGAAAAAACACACATGGATTTTGGGGAATCTAAAGAATATACCTCGAAGTAATAAATAAGAACCAAAAGATGTCAACATGTAATCATTTGGACTTGGAAATACTAGGATTTTGACCATCTATGTCTAAAATATCTCCCTACAATGAACAACTAGGTGCATCCAGAATGAATTATAGTTCTTAGAGGTTGTCGAGTTGTTGACGTTGCTTTCTCATGCAAGGAATATATTATAAGTACAGTAGAAAAATGGAAAACGATGAATGGCCACTACTGGTGCACTAGATTATTAGGAATAGAATGATCATTGTGTGGACCCAAAATGGTTGATTGTAAAACTAGTGGTCCGAAAAGGATGTAGTGATTGGCTAGATAGGACATGTTTCACAACACTTGATATCACTTTTGGGTGCCTTTGAGTTAACCATTTTTGTTTGCATATGTGTGCATAGTATGATATTTTGATGCTCAAATCATGAAGACCCTACTGTACAAGTAGGGGGTTTGACTTACTTGCCTCTTTGAGAAAATGTAACTAATTATTAACATGAAATAACTTGCATCCCTTGTCGTTGCCTCTACTCCCTCTTTGAAAACAAATTGCGCAAATTTCAAGCCGCTCTTTTTGGCTGAATCAACTTATATTCACCGTTTTTCTACCTTACTCGGTCTATGGAAAAGATGACCCACCAAGTGACCATGGTACCCCCAAGAATAGGTGTTTGTAATAAGTCACAATTCAAGCTAGGTGCACTCTACTTAGTCCTCAACTTGTTTTCTCTCAAAAGTGCCAAAAGATTTTGTATTTATAATTAGAAAGTTTAATACATATTTTTATACAATTAAGATGGAGAATTTATCGCATAGCATCTTTAGGGTCGTTCACACCAAGACCATAGCAAAGGAATGTTTCATTCAATAGTACCTCACTTGATTGGCTATGACCATTGGAAGTGGGTGCATAACATTACTCAAACAATGGATTGAGGTAAATGTACCTTATTTGGTTAGTGGTCTTATGTGGTCACCTATTTTTGGGTCTCATAAGGAGTGAAGTAGCCATTAAAAGAACAATGATGTTGAGCTTAGTTAAGAGATTTCAAATTACCTAATTAATTTAAGATTAAGAGTGAGATGCCTCTCATGAAGGCCTTGCCTTCCCATTGTCTTCATTCCAAATACAAATTCATAGAACACAAGAAAAACTGACCATTTGTGGCACGGTTATGTTATGTTTGGTGTGCCCAACTTTTAGGTTGGAATATGGTCACATGATGCAAATGTCTTAACCCTTAGCCTAAATTGAAACCTTCGTGTATGTTTGATTGAACAAGAAGTATTTGTAGGTCGATGTCTTTATTCATGTTTTGTTGATTTTAGAAATCTTTTGACATGGTTCCACATGACAAACTTTGGGAACACCTCCAACATTTAGGTGTGCCGCTACATTTACAACAAGTTGTAGAAGTGATGTATACCATAGTCTATGCAGAGGTATGAATCAACAAAGACACACATGCTGAAATAATGTCTGACATCAGTGTAACACAATGATGTCCCCTTTCTCCCACAATGTTTGGCTCACACATCGATGAACTTGAAACTTATTTGGATGAGATTGACAAAGATTCTTTGTGTTTATTTAATACGGTGGTTGCCATTCTTCTCTATGTTGATGATGTTGTTTTTCTCTTTAAATCATGATTAGTTTTACAAAGACTTCTAAACAAACTATCTGAATTTTGCACTTTTTCTATCCTTGACATCAATTTATCTAAGACCAAAATCTTGATCTTTGGTCACAATGAAAGGAAATTAAACCAATAGGCTTTTTACCTAGTCATAGACCAAATCAAGATAACCCGTGAATACAAAATACCTCAAGATTGATCTCTACTCACATGGCCACTTTGAATCATCAAGTAAGAGGCAAAATATTGCAGGTATGAAAACCCTAATGGGCACCTTGAGGAAAGAAACAATAGTTAGAGTTACATTTTGGGAACTCAAATCACATCCATATTAGACTTTGGTGCTTCCAACTTTTACATATGGCGCTGAAATTTGGGGAGGGGACTTTAAAAATATATATATTACCAAAAAACTCTCATTGGATGGTTTTTGAGAAGGGCATGAAGATACATATGATGTCTCACGTCAAAGTGCGTTCTTCAACAACCTATCATATTTTGTTGGCCAAATTTGGAGAACTTCCCATGGTATTATACCGCTCTAAATCCAACTATAAGTTTTCAATAATGACTTGCCCTCCTCTTGGGTAGTTAGTCGAACAATGTCACTTTCTCGTCATGTTGATGAACAAGGGGGGAAAACCTGGCATAAATCTACAACCTTGTGGATAGCATCTTGGTATCTATCTCATCATGGGGACAACCCAACAACATAAAAAATCACATTGATAATATCAAAGAGGTTTTTCTTGCTAAAGAGTGGAATTCTTTCCATCTTGTGGGGAAGAGACTAGATTATCTACATCTCAAGGATTTTCTCAAATATGATCTATGATCGGGGAGAACCGGCAGTTAGTTACAGATGAACCGGTTGAGTTTGAGAAATAACCGGTTGAAGTTCAAGACTGCAGGAAAATTACCAATCATTTTAGAGGAATTTATAGGAATATACCCCAATTTAAGAAAGGAAACCGAAGGATGTCAACATGTAACCGGTTGGACTTGCAAACACTAGGATCTCAACCGATTATGCCCAAAAATCTCCCCGATCACTGAATATGATTATGAATTGTACTTGAAGCAACCATTGACACCACCATAACGTAAGATCATCGTTGCTTACCGCATCTCGAATCATAGACTTGCCATCAAAATTGGACGGTGGTCAACTATCCTTATCTCTAGAGATAATAGATTATGCCACTTTTGCTCTTATAATGTAGTTGAAATGAAGCACACTTTGTGTTGGAGTGTCCCTTATATAACTTCAGTAGAGATGAGTTTCAAACACTATTTGAGAAGGTAGTATTAGGGCATCTCAAGTCTTTCTTTCAATTAGACCAACAAGTTGATATTAGCCTCTACCTCATAGAGGCCACCACACTCCGCCACTCTAAGGAATTAGCCAGTTTGACACCACCCTGATGTATCCTTAGTCCCATAAGCCTTTTGGCTTCCCGGACTCTAAAATTGATTACATTTCATTTCATTGCAAGAAAAATAGTTTGTGCTTTAAGAGTGCTTTGAAGCTTGAGGTTGCAACTTTGAGAATCATTCTCAACTTATAGTGCATCACTTGTGACTGGCAGAGAGAGAGAGAAGAAACGCTGACCATGCGATCAACGTGATTGGAATGCCCGTTCGACCCACCCTTTGTATTATGCCCTCAGGATATAATACCAGTGGTGTAGGACTACTAACCCCTCTCGGGGTGGGCACTATAGTAACCAGACTAGCCAGGTGCCTATGGGCACTTATCAGTTGGGTATACTTCCTTAGCTTTCGTTGGCATTTATTCTTGTATTTTTCATCCTACTTATTAGTTCGCTAGTTGGTGTATAAGGGAATCTAATAGTGGTTATGCGTCTGTTGGTAGTGGCTCATTGTTTTCTATTCTTCTTTTGTGTAGGATTATGAACATAGCATATTGTATGGCAATAACGTTAATTTCCTCAAATGTGTGTTTGATGTTTACCTTAGGGATTTTAAGTATCTTGTGACTGGCACATTGATGTTGATGCAAGCATTATGTGATTTAGAACTCACTCAAAATATGACCTGGAACCTTTGACCGAACACATACAATTTCAACTTCACTTCAACCCCCGAACTTACAACAAGTTTGCTACGATTTCAAACTAGTAAAACTCACAATAAAGCTAAGGTTGGATTATTGATGTTGACGTTGGTATTGGTGCAAGCAAATCAGATGTGATGATGGATAGCCAAGCGACGAGACACTTTAGATTCTCAAAACCCTAGATCTTCTGGTGGCACTAATTTCATAGCGTAAAGAAATTCCGTATCACCTTCCACTTATTTCTCACACACACTATTAATCAGCCGTCCTTGAATGGGATAATTAATGTAGATGATACATTCACATGTATTACTAGAACATAAGTAATTAGTCATAAATTAATATCATGTGCATTGTAACTTTTTATTATTATCACTAGGCTACATAGTATCCAGCAGGGGCCAAACTGATATATTCTATATATTAATCAACGGTATTCAATGCCACACTCTTGAAACAAAAATTTAAAAACTTGCCACCCTTTTGTTTTCCCGATTGCCAAGCAAAATGATATATATATATATATATATATATACTTGATTGTCCATCGGGGTGTCTCAAGGCTTGCTCTCAATGTCAAAGAATGCTCTAGAACATTGCCATAGAAGCTAAGGGCCGCTTCACACAGGAGACTGAGAGCCCGTTACCATTACATTTCAAGCACTCTCATTGGTGGAAAAGGCGGAGCCGGTCCAAGTTCGCTTCACACTACACTTGAGGGACCCCAACGGAGTATGTGAATGCATGATAGATGTGAAGTCCACATGGATTCCTACATGTCATCAAATGGATCATGTTTCATGGTCATTTGGATTATTTGTAAAAACCACTTCTTGGAAGTAGGCCTAACATAAAACCAAGCGACCATGGCACTCCGAACGCTCACAACCGTTGGTTTATTCTATTTTATCATGCGTGAGGACCCACATGAATAGAAATTCATTGAAATAGGATTTGGTTGAGGGCCCGGTCACATATGGCTTCACACTACACTTGAGGATCCGTGACCACACTACATGATTTTGGAGGTGTGTGTGTTGGGACTGCCTTTGGACACTTTCTTTTGGGCTCTCACAATTTCATGGTCACGGCTCTTGGCTCATGTGTGAAGTGGCCCTTAGCTTAAAAGCTCTAACTTAACCTTGCAGTGGGGAGTTTCAATGGACTCAACCTAGCTAGATGAATATCCATGCAAAGTTGGAGGACGAGCAACATCCGTACTCAGCAGTGACACATTTTCAAACTACTCTATTGAGCACAAAATGCGGAATTTGGATCATTAACTTGTTAAGCTTAGTTGTCTTCAATCCCGAGTTATTTGAAAAATTCAACAAGTGAAGTATTAATTTCAACTAGTAGGTCTAGGGAACTGTTGGGGCCGCTATTTGAAGTTTTGCTCAAAGGCTTAGTGAGAACTTTCGACGAGGAGGAGGAGGAGTCACTTTAGGTGCAAAATAGGTTCATGGGCCTAATGTGGTCACTCTTCACAATCTTAGACTTAGGGTTGGTTTACACCATGGATCATGAAGTTGGACCATGGAAGATGGCCTTCTTCTATGGCCCAACCTGATGGTCCAACTTCTATTGTCCGATTTTTTATTTATTTTTAAATTACAAAGCCTTTGCTGCCCCTCACTAGGTGTAAACCGAATGTGGACCAAGAGGAACGACCATGCACCAAAATGTGAATGTGTTGATTTTCTTTTTAATGTATGCCCCAAAAGGGTAGTTTTGAAGGGAAAAAAAATCAAGTTTGACCATTCTCTTGTCGTCTCTTCCCTCAAAAAATGTTTCATTCAAAATTTGTTAAAACAACATTTCTTTGCCATGGTCCCCCTACCTTTTTCTACTAGAGCATCTTTTTTTACTCTCCCATCGCAAAATCCGTTGGACCATGTTAGTGGATAATGTAGGCCTTAAAATATGCCTTTTGAGGACCTCGAACTCCATAGCCACTCAGACAATTTTTTCCTTGATGTAAATTGAAGTGGTCCCGGGACGAGTTCAACAACCAATCACAGGGCCTCGGGATGACTTCATGGTCCATGGTGTGAACAACCCCTTACATTCGAGTGGTATGTCATGACAAGGAGTGGTGTAGTTATGAATGAACGCTATGTCCTCAAATTATATAGAAAATTATTCTTGGTTCAAATGCCAATACGATTGAAAGGTTATATGTGATCACTGCAATAGTGAAAGGAATCCTCACTTCGACTTCCTCTAATGTTTGCGTGTCAGCTCCGGCGATGCTGAAACTTGAAGAAGGTCAACAAGCAATGCGGTTTTTAATAACTAATCGTATGAGATTATTCTCTATCCAATACAACAAACAAGATTGTCTATGGAGTTGGAAGTGCCCACAATAAGGCTAGATACTAATATGGTGGCATTGAATTCTCACATTTAGTGGCTTTCATGTACCTTTTGTGTGGATTCAATCTTACGTGTTAAAAAATGTTTTTTTCTTGAAAAATCCTCTTTGCAAAAAAAAACTAAGCATGTAGGCAATGGAGCATTACTAAAAATAAGTGCATGTCTTCTCCAGATAGAGGGAATTATTGTATACGAGCGTATACTGAATTGCCACGTGGATACTACAATACTACTCATTGAATCTGTAAATCATATGTTCAACACTCCCACTAATTCATTGAGTATTAGGTCACGAATTAGGGTATGATGTATATCATTTCTTGACCCCCTACAGGTTTGTTGCCGATTCATCACAAATGACCTTGAATGCACTAACTAGGGGTCATTTAAACCGTTTTTGGTGTCAAATCACAAAAAAAACTAACCTCTGGATTGTGAACTGTCTCAGGGCTTTTATGTTTGGACGTATGAGAGGTACATTTGTATACAATAATTCCCTCTCTATGTCTTCTCCCATCATGGCAAGGTAGGGAGTACATTGCCTTGCCCACACTCGGGCCACTTGCTACTCCTTGACAGCAAGAGGAGTCCCTCTCGACAGAGGATGTTCATCTCCTTACGATATTTACTGCTGCCAGTAAGGATTTTCGTCCTACTCACATATCCTCGTTGGATGTAATACGCTGCAGTTACGCCCATTCACTTCACTACATACAAAACAAAAGCTCCTATCAAGATGGAATCTGTCCCATTGTCGTGGGCAACTTGTTGGCACGAGTGTGGGCGTGCTATAAGCAGTGCGTTACATTTCACATATGTTTCGTCCGTACCATGGTTTACAATTTCATAAGGAGATTCTTGTCCTTCTCCACCATTGCCCAATTGAATGTGTGCATCCCAACCTCCGCAAATCAAGCTTAGATCGAGGCTTGTTGGCCATTCCTTCACACTTGTTCTTGTTCTTACTCCATTCGTACCGGTTGTGTTCATCACAAATTCAACTAAGCAAGCAGCTCCAACATACTGCCATTTTTTTCACCTTGACATCAAGGTTTTTAACATAAAGATGTCGAGTAAGATGAGAGAAAAGGGTCTATATTACCTTATGTGCATGTCAAATTAGACATATTAAAATTAACAAGTCAATTGTCGAATTTTGTGGGATATTTGGTAATTTCTATTGAACAAGCTTGCCTGATGTTCATTTTGTTCAATAACTAACCAAGGAATATAGAAAGTCTATGTCTCATATGGTACTTGACATCTACCTACATGTAGAATACAACCATAGTATCATGGGAGGGTTCGACACCATAATCTACTTTTGTGCAACATTGAGTTCACTATCGGTTTGTGTTAATAGTTTTGTGACACGTGACACTTTTTACTTCAATTGAAATCAATAAGTGGGGAAGCTACCATAATATTACAATATTTGACATTATGAAGTTGACTTCAAACAACTCACACATTATCAATGCGCATGTTCATCGTGTCCAAGATCTCCAACATCTTCCAATAGACCTTATAGTGTTGAAAGCATGTAATTTTAAACTAAAAATATGAAGTTCATGTGCCTAAATTTTTGGATAATCCAAGTCACCCAAACCCCCCAAAAACATGTATGTGAAACCCGACCCAAACGTATGGTATTGGCATTGTTACAAGTTGATGATTATAAGGGTAGGTATTCACATGTGATTCTATGTTTTGAGCTCATCAATATAAGGAAATTAACATGCGCCCTTATTATTACACATGAGTGGTTAGTTTAACCGCATTGCAATTGTGCGATAATTTTTTGCCTTGTCTTCCAAGCATGAGTGGTTTCTTGTCCTCAGTTTGTTCGATGGGTACATGAGTCACTTAACTTACACCACATATCAAGCATCCATGCACTTTTGAGCTTGGAGATTAAGCCAACAAAATCACTACCAAAGAATTTCGAAGAAGATTTCTACAAAGTAATTGCAATTGTTGCACACATTGAATGATGTCAAGCCATAGATACTCTCAGGAAGGAGCAAACTATGGCATCCCTAATGTGACTCCCAAGGTCCTCCACCTCACCCAGTTCATTTTGTATGACTAAAATTCATGCAAGTTGTAGTTTTATGTTGTGGGTTTTGAAGTTTTGTTAATCAAGTTAGCTCACCTCCCACTCTCGGTCCACATTCCACACATTTGTGATCCGTCAGTCTTAACCTGAGCTACTTAAATACCTACAAGGACATTTTTCTCCTCATCCCAAACATCCCTCGATCTTGTTAAGAAATAAGGAATATCTTCGCCTCTTTTGTTTTTCTTCCACTCCATCTGTAGTGGCTATTGAAATAGTCTATCGCATACCACCAAAATTGCATGCATGGTTATCATTTATATGTCATGAGTGCTTACATCTCAAGACGCATTTGACAACTTGATCAATGCAAGGGAATATTATAATGCTCAAAACCCTCCAATAATGGTGTTTAATACACGCACACTAAGAACATGGTGTTTAAAAACCCCTATATTTCAACCAAGCATATCAACTTTCTCATCAATGCAATGAGAGTGGAGACTATGATGAATTTTCCAAATTCTTACTTGTAGGTTCATTGTAGGAGGACCAAAAGTATTCCTTGAATTGTATGACAGTGATCCTTTGATGGTGCATCGCAACTTCTTTGTTTGCGACAATTCCTTGAAGATGTTCTTTTATTGCACATCTTAGAAATTGCTTTATTGCACAATCAGGCATTTTCAGCGTTAAGACTCTCACATTTTTGGGTTAAGATTACCAATGTCATGTGTATAAATTTGGTTCTGGATGATTTGCAGGTATTTAAAGGAGGTCAGCGACGAGTACGAGTGCATGTGACTGAGACGGCACGCAACAATGCCATCGAAGCACAACAGTGAGCTCTTCAATCAGTATCTCCAATCCAGTTCTCCATGTCTTGCATGTTATGTTTGCAATTTCGTAAGAATTAGGGTTGACGTTGATAGGAATTGAGCAAACGATATAACTGGCACATGATTTCAATTGAGGTGATCATATTAGGGTCAGTTAGGTCATTGACTGCATATCAATACATTGCTCCAATAAACTTAGGGTTTCTTTGCCTTGGGGAAAGTGTTCACTCTTTTCCTCACGCCAGCTATTTCTTTTCAAACAATCGAGGAGTCATCTCGTGTTTTATGTAAATGTATATAAAAATGCTCAGTAGGTTGATAAGATCTCTGAATGGTGGTGGGTAGTAGATTTGCAAAGCTGTACTTCAAATTTGCATGGAATGTTGTCAGTGGAGGTGATCATATTAGAGATAGATACAATAAAACTTGCCAGAATTATCATGTTATCTCGCATCAAACATGAGAGTCAACTAAGTGTCTCTCTACTTATTTCCATCAACACGTGCTCTTGTGGTTTTTGTGAAGATTGGTCCAATAACAAGTTGGTTTAATCGCATTTGTTGGTGTGGCATGGACCTGTAGATTCTGTACAAACACAATTGTAACGGCTAGATACGACAGCTACAGTTTCATTCCCGTGAATCTATTCCAACAATTTCAAAGACCTGCGAACCTGTACTTTCTGCTAATCTCTGCATTGCAGTGCAGACCCGAGTTGTCAACAGGCACGTGGGGGACTACCCTCACACCACTTCTATTTGTCCTCATTCTTAACGGACTAAAGGAAGGGTATGACGACTGGAAACGCAAGTCATCTGATAAAAAGGTTGCTTCCTTTTATAAAATGCAAGCGAAAATGCTTTTGTTTCCAGAAGAAAAGAAAAAAATCAGTGACACGTATAACTTCTTGAAGGGATGCTTGTGAGAGTACAAGATTTTGATTCAAAGATTGGATAGTGTCAAGCAAGGATGGATAATGGGTTTTTACCAATTCCGAAATGACTTTGTCCTCGTCATAAGGAGAGATCACCTTCTGGTGTTATGTCTGTGTGAGTCTTGAGCAAGGAGTGACTTAAACCAAGCGAAGGAACATAGATATCTCCTAAGGTACCGAGGCCTTAAAGCAACATATTCCTTTTGGTGGCACCTATTTTTTTTTAATCTTTAAGCCATCAACAAGTGAGTGCAACGGTGCCATCAAATAAGTCATTCTTGAAAGTGAGTAATCATGTGTGACATTAAGTATAAAACAACGCCACCTTGGTTATTTATAAGAGCAATGTAAGAAAGATGCGAGAGCACTTTTAGAAGACCATCAACTTTGGCAATCACAATGTTTGATTGGGGATCTCTCCCCCCAACGAGGCGGTGTAAGAGGTGAATCACGCAAGGGGGACAACACCTTCACTTGATAGAAGATCCTCACCTACAATAAGGTTGATTTTGTGGTGATTCTCACAGCAATAGACCCCCCCAGTGGAGAGTAAAAGGCTCTTTTCTTAAGATGACTTTGTGAATTTATGTTGTTTGCATATGATTCTTTCTTTCTTTCTTTTTTTGCTGACTCTCTATAGATTTGTTAATCTATTTTTGTTTTCATTGAAAATCTCCAATCTACTCAACCTTCCCGAAATAGCAAAAGTTTCTTAAAATGTCGCTTTTAAGCCCTCGGTACCTTACACATAAGCAGTTATGCATCATGTTTCTTTCATCGCATGTTAACTTAGTGAACTGCAAATTGGACTAAGGATTGGTTGTGCATAATGTTTGTTGAATGACAGGTTAACAACCGTCAGGTCGAGATACTCAGGGACGACAATTTCCAAAGCGATAACTGGAGCACTGTAGTAGTTGGTGACATCCTTAAAGTAAACACCAATGAAGAATTTCCAGCCGACTTGGTATTCTTGTCATCCTCCGATCCGCAAGGTGAAAATCTAACGCTTCAGTAGATGTCACTTATACAACACTATATATACACTGTATTTTGGATCACCAATTCTACTTGTCTTGCTCAATACTGATTGTAAACCGCCCGTGTAATGTCACCAACACTAAATGTAAACCTATCATTATTTGTCATTCCTTGTGGAAAAAATTGGGTATTCTAGAATAACAATGTTGCAATTAACATCACTTACTAAGTGATTTCTCTTCCATATATCAATCATTGTACCGTAGAGGGCTCTCTATTCTTTCACAAAATATTTATTTTTCTCCTCACATTTTGTCATGTGTCATGCTCTTCTTCGCTGTAACCCACTTGTATCTCTTGTGGAAACTACATTCCGACACAGATGAAGATGAAATAGAGAGGCTTCTACGATAATAACGATGTTCTTTCATGCAGCAGTCCTTGCTTAGTGACGGTGGACTGTGATTGTAGGATTGGCTTATGTGGAAACTGCAAACCTTGACGGGGAATCGAGCTTGAAACTTCGACATTCGTTCTACAGGCTCGCCAAATTAATGTTTCAAGGCGGTGACATGTCATTGTCTGTCTTCAGTGGGATGGTGATAAGGTGTGAGAGGCCAAACAATCGAATGTTTCAATTCGAAGGCTCCATCAGCCTTCAGGTCAGAAACTGTACGCAAAAATCGTCAAGTCTTACAACTTATGTCTATACACAATCCACGCAAATTGAACTTTGATCAGTTTGGTGAAGATCTTGTGCCTTGCGGTAGATGGGTCTTAAGTGGCTCGTTTTCTTGATCAGACTCCTAGATTTGATTGGTATGTGGTTTGGTTGAGGATCAAAGAGAAAACATCATAAAGACAACGTGTTTAAAAGAGATTGGACTACATCTTCAAATATTAATAGTTACTTTACATTCATAGTCAAGAATACAATTGGGGGAGGGATCTATGTATTCAGTCTAGAAATCAACAAACATGTATTTCCGACAATCATAACTAAATCAAGGGAGGTCCGATTTTCAATCTAGTTTTTGAGGATGTTTCATTGTAGCTTTGTTGATGCAATACAAGTTTTGTTGTGTAAATCTAATCGGTAGAAGTTGGAGAGCCTGAAGAACAAACGAAATAACACACAGATACCCTACTTGCATTGAGCCCTTAGGAAGATTGTAGCAATTTTTTTTTGTCTTGACGACGATGTCGTGTATGCATAGGGTGAAGGGAAACTACAAGTGGACGAGACACAAATATTACTTAGAGGAGCAACTCTTCGTAATACTGAGTGGGTGCTCGGTGCCGTTGTCTTTACTGGTATGGACACAAAACTCATGCGAAACATGGTCCCGGCCAATCGAAAGGTATGATCTTTACTAGGGTATTCGTGCTGCATGTGTGTTATGTTGAGTTGTGTTTTAGTTATTCCAAGCCAATTTTAAGGTGAGGTATAAGGGTTTACATGTTGCAAATGCCTAAACGACACGTTTGTGTGAGGTCTTCCCACCTATGTGGGCTTCCCATTCAATGCATATACACCCTCAAATGGTATCTCAATTTTGTGAACCCTTGTCAACAATCTTGAATGTAGAGTGCAGGTATCTTCATTGGAGAAGAATAGCAATATCCTTGTGGTGATTTTGGTTGCATGCGTATTTGTTGTATGTGTCGCGTTAGCTGGAGCTGCAAATGCTTGGATGTCAACAAACAATGGACATTTTTATATTCCTATGGGAACCACTTGGCCGGAACCAACACAGGGCATTTACTTGGTTTGTGTTCAATTCCTCAGGTATTACCTTGATCATGTTTCTATTCTTAAGGGGTCACTAATATGGTATTAGAAAAAACATATAGTGTAAAATATAGGACCACATGCCTTCTATTCCAATCTAGTTACGTATGTAGCGAATCAAATACTTCTTAGGACTAAGACAATAATACAAATTTTTATATCACATATTAGAATATTACATAATAATAAGGTGCCCTAAATTCACCCACCTCCAACATAAAACCTGAACGAACCTGGACCGTTCATGGCATGGATAAATGTGGAGTGGATGTTAATATGATACCGCTTCTTCTATAATACAAACACTTGGTTAGGGGCCAAGGTGCACATGGAACAGGTTGTTTATTATTAAATGTAGAACTTACACCACTTGAATGGCCAACAAACCATATATTTGACAATAAGAACTCATATAAATTGGCTTCAACAACTTGCATCATCATTAAAAGAATCTTTGTTGGCTTGCCCACAATAATGCAGGTTTTTGTTACTTTTGAACGAGTTTGTACCCATCTCTATGTATGTGACACTTGAACTAGTGAAGGTGGTGCAATGTCTATATGTCAATTGGGATATCCACATGCTTTATCGTGGCACTAACATTCCCGCACGAGCTCGTGCTTCTGGTCTTACTGAAGAACTTGGTCAGGTGTCACCCGTGTCACCCATGTCAGCCTTGTTTGTGTTTTACATAATTATTGCAAGTGATTATGTTGAGCGCAAATCCATTGTTCTTCCATAATTGTTGTTTTATACTTGGAGAACAAATCCACATGTGCATCATGTTTTAGTATTCAAATTGGATCCTTTTATGCTGAAACTAAACATGTTTGATGCTTCACAGCTATCACGAGTTGTTGTTAGCCTCCAATTCGAATCATACCTGAACTCTGCGTGTTCAAGGCGATGCTTCGATGTGGCTGCAGGTGGAATATATCATGTCAGACAAGACGGGCACGTTAACGCAAAACTTGATGGCCTTCATCAAATGTTCCATTGGTGGTGATCTCTATGGGAAGTCATCGGCAGAATCATCTTTCTTCAATAAAACTGAAGATGAAGAATACAACAACAATCGATCTGTGCACAATGTTCGCTATGATCCCATACTTATGGAAATTCTTAATGATACATCTAATCCCAAAGCCCAACTATGTCGAGCATTTTTTACACATATCACCCTTTGTCATACTGTAATTCCACGCTACCTCTTTGATGATGACAATGAAGAGGTTCAATACCAATCCACATCTCCAGATGAGACAGCTCTTGTGCAAGTAAATCCACCTCCATACCCTCCTTCTAATACAAGGAGATTGACATTATGAAAACTTATGCATGGCAATGTCAAGAAGTAGGTGTCAAACTCGTTTTTACATTTTGATTCTTATATAGAAGACAAACCTCTTTGCTTCAACATCTAGATGCAATTGTAGCACATTAGGTCAAAGCTTATTATAATTTATGTTCTGTCAAAATTACCATGGTTTGTTATATGATCTATGTGGGCCCAACATGGCATATTCATGCCATTAATTGCCCATCACATTGCTACCAATGAAGCATCATATTTCATCTCATTGCCACCACTTATGTCATGCATAGGAGTACATTTGGCTCATATTTAATGACAACAAAAAATTTGTGCTAATTCTATCATTTCTTGAAACCAATATTTGTACAAGTCTCTTATATCTTAATTTTATTGGTCATATTTCTCGTGGGTCTTGGAAATATTGCGCATTCATAATACTCAATAAGTTATCTATCAAGGTTGTTGTCATGGTATATGTGCAACAAAAGCAATCTAATCTCAATAATAATTCAAATTGAATGTGATCATGAGAGACATTATATATATGTAATGCTCTTTGTTTAGATTGTTCATGTATTACTATGTTCAGGGAGCTGCAGAATGTGGTTTCCAACTCCAACAACGCACTGCAGAGAGGATTGTTGTTTTTATTGAGGTACAAAAATAATGTCATGTATCACAACCCATTGATTAAATAATAATAATTAAAAAATCAACCATCAATTAATTGATCACAAGAAACGTAATATTTCATTGGGAGAATTGTAACCATTCGTAGTGGTTGTAGAGCAGGGTCAAGGCCTAGAACACTTTAGAATTTTGGCGGTGTTGGAATTTACAAATGAACGAAAGCGCATGAGTGTTATTTGTCAAGAACACAAGGGAAGGTATTTATCTTCATTCTTCTTATTAGATGATATTCCTATTATTTTGAAAATTGATCAACCAACATGAATATTGTTACGTTAAGTTGTCTCATAACATTACAAAGAGACTATTATTTGTTACATTTTTAATTCCTAGTAGAAACTCTTCAAACAATGTAGCGCTATAATGTTAGACTCCATTTGAGATTTAGCTTGAAAATATGGCAATCCTAGATATCCGTTGTAAGACATTGGAAAATTTGTGAAATATTTCTCATCACATATGCATACCAACCCTATTGAGTAATGTCTTGGTAGGAAAATCTAATTAATATATAATTGCAACTTACATTACCAGCAAGTTGGATGTGGTGTGGCATCATTTAACATTTTCCTTTGGTCTTTGTTTTCAAAATGAAATCTCCTCATATTGAGTTGTTTGCTTTTTTATATATGTCAAGGTCCATTATAAGAGGTTTTGACATATGCCGCCCTTTACATCATTGTGGGGGGTGCATGTGCTAAAAAAACATTTGGCTTATTAATTGAAATGTCAACTGGAACAGGATAAAACTCTATTGCAAAGGAGCTGACAATGTCATATTTAATCGATTAGCAAAGTCACAAAATGCATTAGCTGAAGCTAGCCTTCAACACCTCGAGGAATTTGCAAAGTGTGGTTATCGCACCTTATGTATGGCTGAACGAGAGGTTTTCCTCAAACCTTGTGTTTGACTATGTTAAACCACATTAGTGGCAATAGTTGCTTGATGGCACGTGTTGTTGGTCAATGAATAATGTCATGTTGTTATGTGTTTATCACAATTTTATGTTTTGATGAAAAAACAATATTATGCTTACTCATATTATTTAAAGAAAATGATTTCATAATTGAAAAATGATATCGGGTTAAGTACTACAATCTTAAAATTCTTTGCTTAAAACCTCTCAAATCGTTAGAAAATTGTTATATTGTGTTTGTAATAAAGATTGGTAATATTCCTTATGTGTGATTGTGTATTGGATTTGTCTTGGGACTCCTTCAACTTGTATAGTTGATGCAATTGTTTGCCTAATGTTATGTAATAAATGTGGAGCACATAGCCGAATAATTGAGATTCAAGAGGTAGTGTAGTGCAACTTTGCTGTGTACTCATTTTTATGTAGGTGTTTGCTTCCTATGTATTTTTCATGACACAATTTTGAAAGAAATATTATGTGTGATCTTTTTTCAGTTGAGCCAAGCAGAATTTGAAAGTTGGTCCATTCATTTTCGCCAAGCAAGTCTTGCATTGGATGACCGTGATGATAAGCTAGCTATTGCTGCTGATATTATTGAGAGGGACATGGTAGTGTCCAAATCTTGCTTCCTGAATTTGTAGGCAGTCCCCAAGTGAGTCGACAATGTCAATCCCTTGATCCTATCATATATGCATTTGTACCACCTAAAAACATATTATTCAATATGCTTTGAAGTTGTTTTGTCAAGTTTCTAGATAGATAGATATAAATGCCAACCTTTTTTATGCACTTTTGAAGGAAGCATAAATGAAAAGCCTTTGGTCATAGGTGGGTTTTATATTAGGGATACTAAACATAATACCAAATGCATATGTATGTGACCAAGGGAGGGAGGGGGTTTGAAAATGGGCACATCAGAAGATCCCACATCAACACGTGACCCCATGTTCTAGCAAATTACAACCACCCTACCCTTAAGGGTTTACACACGGACAAACATAACAAGGGGGTTTCAAACTTATTCAAAAACTCCTTCTCTCCCATTACCATACCAATGGAAATGCCTAAAAAATAGTAACTCATCTCTCGATACCCCCAACAACATCACCATCCCACATTGGCTATTACCATGCATATGCCTTCCTACCCCATGCACTTGCCCATCTTGCTTTCAATTATACATTGTTTTCTTTGAAGGCCTTCAAATCCATGATCCATTCCCCACACAATCCATTCCAAACATGAAACCCATTACATCGAACTCATCTACTTCCATACCATTTCCTATACGAAACCATGCACTAGAAAATCAACAAGTACACTCCATTTGTCACTACTATTGCAGCTAATAGGGCTCCTCCGACTTTACCCTCCCCCCCCCCCCCCCCATGCATCTCATCCCCATCCAAGTCTCAACTAATTATGGTTGATTTTGCTAGTAGATAGAGTCCACCATTGAAAGGTGGCAGTAGCCCATAGCAAAATGATTATTCACACATGCTTGCCTTCATCGAGGCCAACATTTTTATCTACCTTTACTAATTCTTTGTGAAATGCCTAAGGTGATGTCAAGATCTAGGGTAAATGTGTATGCAAAGATAACGTGAGTCATGTGGAGTATTTTGCTATGTTTGTTGTAGCAGGTACTTCTAGGAGTTTCAGCAGTGGAGGACAAACTACAGGAAGGTGTGCCAGAGACAGTCACCTTACTTGCTGCAGCTGGTATCAAACTATGGGTATGCATTGTCCCTCAACTTTAACTTTCGTTTGAAAATGAGCTAGTGTGAGCATTTAGTTTTGACACAAATCAAATTTTATATGACAATTATGTTTTTTTGGGGGGGGGGGCATTCCCATATTTATGTGTCCTTAAATTTGTGATTTTTGTTCTTCTTATTATTAGGTTCTCACAGGAGACAAGTTAGAGACAGCTGTTTCCATTGGATTGTCATGTAATCTACTTGCAGAATCCATGCATTTGTTTCTCCTGTCGGAATCGGTAGCTGGTTCCGTGCCTCAACTTCTAAGAACCATGGTTGAAGAAGCTCGAATTTATTATCATGAAGGATTTACATCTGGTATATGTTATTTCATTTGTTATCTTGAGTATTATAGATGTTCCTAGTTATGAATCTTATATAACAAGATTGGTAGTGTGGGCTGACAAATCCAATGTCCACAATATGCTTAACTTAGTAACATTATAACATCCAACAACATTGGTAATATATTTGATCACTCATTAACTCCACCCTTCATAATTCAAGCATTATGGGTCCAATTGGCTTTGTTCTATGATTGAGAGTGAAACTTGGACCAAGAATTATTGAAATGGGGCAGTTCACACCCCTTCATATACAATTTAATATGCTTACAAATATTCTATCCATTGGTCTCATTTCTTAGTTGGATGATGGACTCAGAATCTTCAAGCATGGCCACAGTGATAGAGGGTACATCAGTTGGGATTGCCTTGGAGGAATCCAACCGACTAGTATTTTTGGAGCTATGCCAATATTGTCGTGCAGTTGTTTGTTGTCGAGTTTCCCCCATTCAAAAAGCTCAGGTACATGTGGTCCATTATTGACAACTATGAAGTGATTATGTTCCTCCTTGATAGGTGCACATTTTAAAATAGATATGGGAAAGTGCAGGTCACAAGATTAGTAAAAAATGATGGACAAGCAGTTACACTAGCCATAGGAGATGGTGCAAATGACGTGGGCATGATTAAAGCAGCACAAGTAGGGGTTGGGATTAGTGGGCGTGAAGGTCGAGCTGCAGTCATGGCTAGTGATTATGCCATTGGACAATTTCGTTTTCTCTCACGACTTCTTCTTGTGCATGGCCGATGGCAAGTTCTTTGAGCGTATCCTTGCACATCATGATTTTGGTATATGGATAAAATTATGGCATTGTGAAGTTTCTCAAATATTTAAGTAGCAATTGCTCAATACGTAGCAAATTACCATAATACTTGGCTATCATTTGTTGTTAATTACCGAGTTTTTCTTGTGCATTAGTGCACATAGGCTGCAATGATTTTCCCCAAGACAATGTACATTATTTATTACAAGACCATGTCTGGTTATAAATTCCAATACTAATAGAAATGACTTATCATGTAGGTCTTACAAGAGAAACAGAGACATGGTTTTGTATTCTATTTACAAAAATACAGTGCTTTCAATGGGCGATGTCCTTTTGTCGTTGTTCTCGGCATACTCTGCACAAAGTTTGTATCCCGAGTTTTTCACCCTCACATATAACTTGCTTTGGACATCGTTACCTACTTTTATATGTGCAATACTTGACAAGGATGTCAATGCAAGAACTTCTGAGAATAACCCCCAATTGTATGCGGAAACACAACAAGAAAAAACTCATAAGTTTATTCGGAATTTGATTGGATGGGTCCTTGTTGGGCTATGGCATTCAATAGTTGCTTTTGGAATTCCTTGTCTTACCATCCTTTCCCCAAGGCAAGTATTTTATTTCTTATTAATTCTTTGTCTTCTTGTAGTTATTACTTATACGTAGGTTGCATAGACTAGCATACTTGGACAAAAATTAGTTAGAGAAACATTATTCAATCCATTGCATATAAAGTTATTGTTTTAGCAAGGTTGCATTCATAATGTTCTTGTACAATTCAATGTACATTTGACAATAGTTGTAGAATAAACGTTTTGAACTACACTGAATATGATATATAGTGTCACTTACTATTTGGAGTTACATGGTGCTATATCTTTTTATTATTGATGCAACCTTTTACCAAATAAGGTTGTTGATGTTTTATAATGTCCAAACAACTAATATGACATTTGTTGGTGAATTATGAGATACACAATTAATAGATATAGCATTGTGTAATTCCAAATAGTAAGTGACACTAAATATCATAATTAATGTAGTTTGCATGAGGTGTGTCACCTTTTATGACAAAGTGTATGTAATGGGATTGTTATAATTAAATCGTTTTTTCTTGCAGTAAATATGGTGAGATAGGTGGGATATGGTCCCTAGGTTTATCCGTGTATACATTATCAATAATTTTGGTAACCTTGAGGTTGGCAAACCGCACAAGGAGTTTCACCCTTTATCATGTATTAAGTATTTTATTCTCAATTATTATTTGGCTTGGCACGATCTATTTCCTTTCTCTTTCATACCAATGGAGTTCATTATGGACCAACATCAAACCTGAAGGAATTGTGTTATATGCATCACCAAATTTTTGGTTGATGTTAGCATTGAGTCCTATTGTTGCTTTCATCCCGGAGGTATCTTTTGCAATCTTTAGAATGCATAAATCACCTATGGATAGCCAAATCATGCGAGAGATGGAGCATGGCTACATTGACGGCGTTTATGTGAAGGATCATACAAATTTTGTTGAGCAAGTCATTGACCCTGGTAGTATTCAAGGCGGACGGGAAGAAGAAGGTTCTATCATAGATGAAGAGGACTCGATCTCTACAAGTCTAGCGATAGAGAAATCTGAAGAACATACCATCACACATATCAATGGGATTTCCAACCCAAAATCTGGATTATTACAACGAACATTGACTCAGCATGAGGTTGTGAACAATGATAAAGTAGAAGATATTGAGCATCTCAACATGTTGGGCCAATATGGCCAGGTGGTAGAAGACCATGTTGGTGTCCCTACTAGTGACACTTTGCTCACAGGTCCCATATCTCAACATGGTAAGATCTCATTTGGTTACTCTATGGGTTTTCATAGAAGACTTATTTCACTTAAGAGTCCAATTCAAGCAATTTATCTCAAAGTTGCAAACCCCTTGAATTTGTTAAATTTTGTGCATATATTCTACTTGGTATCATATAACCGATTTAATAATAGATAATAATAATTGCAAAGCAGTGGTTATGTTTGAGGATGTAGGATAAACTCAAAGCAATGATCCATTCATTATACACTAATGAAAGGAGTAGCAATGTCGTGGAAGGTGGCTTTTGCCATGCACATTGTTACGAATGACCTTTGGTCTATTGTTTTACCATCATTTGGTTATTGTTGCATGTGTAATGATATGATTTTGATTGTTCTACAATTCAAATCACTTCCTTTGTGATTCTTTTTAAATGAGTGTAATTTTAAGGTTGTCTCTCTTGATTCTTATCTTGTGGTATATTGGTAACCTAAATATATGAAGGTGTTGTTTGAATATCAATATGTACAACTATATTGTACATTGCAAAGGCCATAATTTGTAAATAATAATAATAATTGAAGTTCCCTTCATTTGCACATCTCATAAGCATTTGATTCATGCATGCTTACCAGGTGCAGTTGATAATGGAAATAACATGGATGATAATTCAACATTGAGGCCATCTGCAATGCCAAGTGAGATTGTGGAAGCCTTGGGAATTGAAAAAGTTTCCGTTTCTACATCCAAGCAAAGGGGCTCCAAAGCCCATAAGCTTGCTTCTCAATGGTCAAACTTCAAAAAAAGATGGTCTGTAACTCCAACACGACAAGTTGAAGCTCCAGTGGAAATCAAATCTCGTGTTGTACACAAAGAGAGTTTGATTTCAAGGAAGAAAAGAGAAGACTCAAAGAAGAAGAAGCCAATGAAGGCAAACACAGCCATGTCGAAGTTGACACGAATGGCGTCCTCCAAATTCAATCTATCTGATTTCAATGCATACATTGATGAGGAAGATGACAACCAAGGAGGTGGCATTGCAACAGATCCACGAGATTACCCTTCTCCTTTGCCTTTTGGTGATCAAAGGCCCGAGAAGGTTATGCCAAAATATGAATATAGTCCTTCAGATATTTCCCGTCGTTCTGAGTTCTTTGAGGCCACTGAATGGGCTGAACCAAATAGAACCAACCCAACCTACATGGAATATGCTCCTCCAACATTTGTGGAGCCCAAGTTCATCCTTCCTCAAACACCACAACAACCAATGCCCGGAGGTGATGCAAATCGTTATTCTTATCTTGCAGGAGGCCCATCCTCTCCAAATTACAATCTAGCAAAAGGGAAGGATTACATCCTTAATAAAGGTAATGGTAGGAAGGACAACAAGGCACCTCGGATAATGGCACATCTGCCAACAAATTACGACGAATACAGTAGAAGTCCATGGGATGGAAATGGAGATAGAGACCTCCTACAAGACAATGATTATGAACAACCCACCAAGTTTGAAACACCATACCAATCAACCAACAAGGAATATTCTCGGAATCGGGTGTCAAGCACATTTGATCCCCCTATTCTTGGGTATCCCAAAACAGAAGTAAGAGGGAAGCGAAGGTCCCCTGTGTTTCATGTTGCACATGTAGAAAACATGGGGACATCTAGGGATATCGAATATAGTGACGACCTTGGACCGCCAACTCATATGAAACCAGACCAAAGTCGAGATAGAAGTAACATTGAGCTTTCTGGAGAATCAAGGTTGGTAGCTCATAATATTTTTGATGAACAACCAAGGGTGCGTCGAAGCTCTTCCGGCCATGTATCATATACTCTTCCAAACGTTGTTGGGACTCCTTTGCATGAATCACCATTTGCAGATTACACAAAGCATGGATTGAAGGAGGATTCAAAACAATCAACATTTGTTGGAGATGCAAAGCTCAAAATGGTTGGGGCAAAGGCTTCCATCAATTCACAAATGTCAAGATTTATTAAGCCACCAAGACCCCAAACAATGCCTTTAGAGACTAGAGAACATCCAAAGGAAGCAACATCACCACAAGAAGGTGGACCTAGGTTTCGACGAAGCTCTTCTGGGCATGTATCTTACAATGTACCTGACACTAGCGGAACTCCCCCACATGACTCTCCTTTTGCAGATTACACCAAACATGGACGAATATCTTCAAGTCAAGGTGGGGGGGGGGGGAATTGACTCAAAGCTTGTGATGCCACCAACCTTTTGTCTTTGTGGTTTTACTCCAAGAATTTGGTCTTGTTGCAAAACAACTACGACAAGATAGTTCCAATTATATATCATTTGACATGGTTGACCTCCACATTCACCGTAGATAATGGAGTATTGAAGACCTATACGGAGATATAGTATGCATGGGTCACGGGATATTCAACATTTTTTACATTACATGCAAACCTTTAACATGATAATAGCCTCCTTTATGCCTTGTTATACCTCATTCTTACATCTAATAAGTTTACTATAACAACTTCATCATGCTTTACTACAAGCTTATTATAATGTTTCCCAAAACTTACTCACCAATGCCCTATGTTTTTTGTGCAGGAAATCCCCCCCGAGTTGAGGTGTCAAAGGACACAACAACACCGAGGAAGTTTGTTTTGCCTGGACGATCTCCTTGGGATTCCGAAACGGGTGATCCAAGCCATTCATTCACTTATGAATCAAATGCTTTGCCTGTTTATAACAATCCACCAACACATACTAATTCATCTCCAAGTAGCATCGGTAATGCAACGACTTTGAATGTTAATAATCCTCACCTTGACATGTCCATCCAAAATAGGGAGATGCAACCTTTGAGTAGTGGTACTGGTGGTGTGGAAAATAAGGTATTGAGGCAGACTAAATTAATTGAGTATGATTGATGGCCAATTAGCAACCTATAAATCTCATCTTGATGCCAATTTCAAGGTTTAGTCATGTGGGTAACAATTCAATTCTTGTTGAGTTCATTCGTGGACCCAAATACACTCCAAACGTAGAACAATTGCCATTTTTGTTGCACGGCATGCTATCTTGAACACAACTCGTAGACATCTATGACCACCAAAGCTTTGTGTTGATGAGTTAGACCTTTCAAAGAATAGACACACACACCACAACCACAACCTCCTTAAATGGTGATAGTAGTATACTATGTTTGTCTCTAATGTCACCGAATCACGTGCATAATTGATGAACATAGCCACAACCACAACTATTCTTGCTTCACCAACTACGATACGAGACATAATTGAGGATTGTTGTGATCATGTTTGTAGTTAGTTTTCTTTTATTCCATTTTATTTGTAGTCATCATGTGGCAACAAAAGAGCACTTCGAGGCCAAAACATTGGAGAATGGTTGAAAGGCAATTGTGCATTATCCAAATCTTGTAATTGGACAACACATGGAGGTTACCAAACATAATTGGAGACATGGGAAATCAAGTTGACCCATGATTTTGTATTAATTTGGTGGTGTTTAGATTCATATTTGTAGTCATCTCCTTCATTGTGTTGTTTTTGGGTGCATATTTTAGTTGCTTTGTGGCTCTTTTTGCTTAGAATGATGAAGGTAATGACATTCATGGGAATTGAATGCTCAATCCAAGACCCAAAAAAAAGATAGTTCAAGAAACTATATATATCAATAATTTTGGTTTTACATTGTATTGAATGTGGTAGAGGTTAGCAATAGAAACTAAGACATGAGCAATGAGTAGTGAGTAGTGAGCAATAACACATGAGCAGTGAGTGGTAACATGTGAGCGTTGCATCCAGATACAGTAAATGCACATAGGCGTAAGGTCCAAACTATAATTTTGGTACTCCATTAATTGCATTAATAGAAACATAAAGTCTATGAAATTCGAATGAACAAGGGTGAAGGGGGGAATTATTAACATGGATCATTGAAAAAATTCCAATCCATTGATGGCTTTCATTATAACAATCCAAACCATTACATGTCATGTATTGTCTTGCAGTTGTGCACAACACTTGGAATATCACTCACGTTCTATAACACCAGTAAGTTCAAGCAATTGCATGACCTCATTATGAATTTCCAACCATATATTGGGTACTACATGCAAGTCCAACACATACTTTTATTTGTTTCTACTCACACAATATTTGATGTGATCGTAGCAAAACCACAACTCATACTTCACATTATTGGTGAAGAAACATCCATTCTTTGTACCCTTGTACGTTGAAGCATGGATGTCATGTTTGCTAATTCCAAATTTGGCAATGTACAAAATCTTTGTATTGGCATGCATCACCCAACATCTTTTAGTGGAGTTGGGTGGCAATCTCGCAATGTGCCACTGGGAAACATGATAATTTGTCTCCACATGGATGTCGTATGAGCCATACCATGCTCTGCATAATTCGATATTCTATCCATGTGTTGTCATGTTGTCTTGGTGTGTAGAAGATAGAGCATTAGATTGCTCATAGTCAGTAAAATTATAATAGAAGAGGCATGAGAAATTATGATGCTAAAATAAGGCCACAACGGTAGTCCAAAGAGGGATAAGAGTTATCCATATTGTTTGTATGAACCAAAGAAAAGAAAAGAAAAACAATAAAGGGCAAAAGCAAGGAGAGCATGAGATTGTCTCACTACAAGCATTATTTACATGGCTTTGTGTATGTGTATATGCTTGTGCAATCTCATCTCAATAGTTTATGGGCCCACGTATGCAAATGAAGTGCCTAGATTTTTTACTGCTGTGAGATTGCACAGTGGATCTTGATGGATTGGTGCTTTGGAGTTTCGGATCGTTGGAGGTGTCCGAAGGCGCATGTGATTTTAGTGTCTTAAGTGTTGAGAGGGTTTGGAGGTATTTAGACTTCAAAAATATTTGACTTGAGTATTTTGAGCATTTAAGGGTTTATTTGAGAGCTTCGAAGGTGTTTTGACTCTTAAAACATATGATTTGAGTGTTGAGAAGTTTATTTGAAAGATTTGGAAGTGTATAAACTTCAAAAGTATATGACTTTATTGTTTTGAGTGGTTTAAGGCTTATTTGTGAGACTAAGTATTATAAGGTACATTTAAGGTGAAGAAAATCTTGTTTGAGTGATTTGACTTTTTAAAGATTTTTCTTGAGGTGTAGAATATTGGACTTGAGGTATTTGAGGGTGTAAGGTACATTTGAGGTGAAGAAAATCTTATTTGTGTGATTTAAGATTTTTTTGTGGTGTAGAAATTCTAACCTTGAGGTATTTGAAAGTGTGAGACGCGTTTTAGACACCAAGTGGCCCATTTGAGAGCATATGGGCATGATTTCACTACATTAAGATGCATATGCATATATTGAGTGTAAAAGGTTATCTCTTAGTTTGGATTGGATTGATTGTAGGCCAATAAATGTCAGTTTCAGTGTTTTAAAAATATATCCAAACATACGATGACATCATTTGAGAGCGAGGCCGCTAAGGTCGACGCACCTAAAACCAACAACTTAAGAGATTTTAGTACCCGTATTTGAGGTGTAATACTGGAGGGTGATTTTTCCTCCGAAGAGAAATAGAAATGGTGGGGTTTGAAAAAAAATTCAATATTTTTTCCCCAATATGTAAATTACTATGAATTTTGAAACTCAATTTCTTACTGAAACTAATAAACAACATGTAGGTTTGCACAAAACCGTGTCTGAAAACACTTACTCCCGACAATAAACTTTTCAAAAATTGTTCACAGATTGTATTAAAAAACAATAACTTCATTTCCATAGAAGGGTTGGGTATGGACTAAAAGCCGACCAGTTGGTGCTTTGTAATTGTGGAACAAGTCTTTGGACTACCATTCTCTACCTACCCCATGTCCGTGCGGTCCCCACTCCTTATACGCACGTTCATCCACCTAAAAACCCTAGTGGAAATTTGAGTTTCGCGCGAAACTGTGTCGCAACGGTCACCCTGAACGTGGGGATGTCGTCAGGCGTTTGTGGTGGAAGCTCGTCGCGTTGGTGGAGGAGGTCGTTGCGGCGTTGGGAGCTCGTAGCTCGGCAGAGGGGCAATTCGAGCATTCAATTGTTCCGCGTCTTCTGATTGAGGCGCCCGCTCTGATTGAGGCTCCATGATGGCTGTTCCTTGTGCTTGTAGAAAGTTGTAATAGTTGAGGGGGTGGGCTTCGGCATCTGGCCATTGTTGCATACGTCGATTTGAAGGTTGTTCTTGTGTTGAGTGCGATGTAGATGATACATGGGTGACAAATCTTCGAACTGTGGGAGCAGTAGAAATCAAGGACGGTGGTCGAAAAATCTACGATTGCAAGGTCCAGGGGCCGTACTCACCTTCGCTTCCTTCGTAGAGTGGCTCCGCCAATTCCCTGCGAAGTACCCTCCTCGGGCTTTGTTGCCCCTGTGCCCTCTCTGTTGCCCTCGCGAGCTCATCAATTGATCTTTGCGCTCTCTCGGCCTCCTTCCGAGCTTGTGTTTCTGCTGCAGCATCCGCGTGTTCCGCTTGCAGGCGCTGTGCATGCTTCCGTTCAATAGCTCGGGTAGCCTTCGCGTGAGCAGCCTCCACCGCTCGAGATTCACGGAGCGCCCGTGCTTCTTCTCGTTCGGCCAACTTCTGCGCTCGTGCCTCCGCAGCCTCTGCAGCGCGGGCTTCTTTTGCCCTACGCTCTTCCTCGCGCTCAATCGCCTTCCTTTTTCTTCTCTTCCTTTTCCAGCCGAGCTTGTTCTTTTTGTCTTGATGATTCTGCCCTGGCCTCCTTCAACTGCGCTGCTGCATTAATGTACTGGTCAGAGGTGAGCATTATTGATTTGCTGAAGTCCATAATTGGATCCTTTGACCGCCGACTTACTCTTGTTGCTTCGGTTGGCAAGGTAAGGAATTGGGTGATCGAACCCAAGGCAGCGGCCTCTGCTTCCAAGCCCACGACCTCCGATGAAGCTTCTAGGAGGGAGGGGTCTGCATCGACGAAGAAATGCTCAACGTTGGAGTTTGGGACCGCTGCAAATTCGGCTTCAATCTCCGCTCTGTCTATGGCAGGTATGGTTCTCTCTTCCTCTCCTTCGTCTCCTCGCTGTGATCTCCCGTCATCACCGGCAATGGCACTAGAGTTCTTCGCATGTCCATCATGAGGACCATCAGTTCGAACATCTTCGCCATGACCCTCTCTGTGCCTCGGTTGGTTATTGTCTTCTCCCCCTCGACTGTCTTCGTGAGGGTCTTTGAAGGCCTGTGATGGAAGAAAGTGCTCATTTAAGGCGTTGAAATCTAAAGGGAAAATTCCTGTAGCACTAAAACCCTTTTTTATATTGCTAGGAGATAATGCTTTCCTGAGAACAAACGAAACCCATTGCGCCAATGTATCTTTAGAAGTTGCTTCATTGAGGTGTCTGCTACTCCAGAAGTCTCTGTATTCTCGAAAATGTTGCTTGAATGGTTTGAAAACTGCCACATCTAATGGCTGAAGCGCATGCGAGGTATGTGCAGGAATAGTTAACAAGTCCAAGCCGGCTGCACTTGCTTCTTTTACCACGTCCAAGGTAACATGACTGTTATGTCCATCAAGGATCAACAAGTGGCGATTCTCGGGAGAGATATTGCCACGGCCCCTCACACTTGCGATAAAATGTGACATCCACGTTGAGAAGAGGTACGAATTCATCCACGCTCTCTGCTGCATTGCCATTGTAGCTCCGGCCTCACACTTCTCTATATAGTTTTGACGAAAACGCTTGCCACGAAATATGTAGAAAGATGGGATAGAGGATCCGGCGGCATTGATGCAGACTAGAACGGATAACCATTCTCTCTGATTTGGTACAATACTATGAACTCGACGCGCCCCTCTTCTAGCAATGACTACAGCTCCACCATTTCTCCCCGCATGTGCCCCTGATTCGTCACAATTCCATATCCTATCAACTGGGTAATTGTGTAAATTGTACAAATGTTGTAGGTTCTCGTGGAAATTTCTCACATTCTCTTCGCAAAGTCCTTTGGCGCGTGCTGATTCGAGTGCATGTGAAACTCGCAGAGTCAATTCGGGGTGCCTCCTCTTCCACCAGCGCATCCAGCCATTGCCAGGGATTCCATTACGGAAGGGTGTCCACCTTGACTTTGTTATCTCATAGACCTTCATGCGAAGAGTTGTCGGTGTGAGGCCAAATCCTTTGTCACACATGTCTATCAAGTATTTCACCAGCTCCTCCTCTTCAGATGGGCTCAATACACTCAGAGGACCTTTTTTGCGAGTTGTCCGAATGCCATAGCACCACTCGCGGAAGGTGGAATAAGGTATGTTGTACGAATCCGCTGCTTTCTTCATGCTCATTCCGGTGTCAACAGTTGTTAAAGCGGCATTGAGTTCCTCATCGGTCCACACTCCTGTCTTGCGATGTGCCCGGGCTGTAGCATGTTGTCGAATGTGCCCTGCAGATTATATCGCAGTAGCATTTTAAAAAAAAAATCATAACATGCAGGCCAAGCATGGAAGAGGAGGAGTCAGATGTAGGGGAATTACCAGAACTTCGTTTGACGACAACATCCTCAGAGGAGTTGGAATTGTGTTGCGATTGTTGCCTGCTGCGGCTACTTTGCCTCGGCATGCGACCACGAAGACCGTGTTGAGCGGCTGCACCTAGATTGGTGTACAGTCGTACAGTTCTTCTGCTCCCTTGCCGAGCGTTGGACTGGTTGCTGCCTCGGAAGGGAAGATGATTGCCTCTGCTCGGCGGCGGATCGAAGCATGTAGAGCCTCCACTGCCGACTGCGGGATATGGTATCCTGGTGCTCCGTTGAGAGGACACTTTGCCTTGTAGGCGATGCTCTTTCAGAGCCTCAAGGTTGGTGTAGTCCACAACCTCAGTCCGAAGTTGGGAATCATCATCGCCACTGCAGTCTTCAGACTCCGAATGGTCAGAAGATCCGTGATAGTTGAGTTCAGGGCCGAAATAAACGTCGTCATCGTGGAGTGGGAAAATCTCATGTTCTTGCCTATCCTGATGACGGCGGTGGCTGATCATCTTTGCATCCATGAATGAAGCTAGAGACGAGCTCTTTGTGGAAATCTGAAGATGCAGCTCAGATCAGCAATTTTGAGCTCCGGCCTCTCGATAGACCTCTGCAACCTCCTTACCTAAATGTATGATGCACAATACAAGCGACATCAGAACATATTGACTGTTGCTAGTGCACAGAGGAGTGAAGGGTGCATGAGATTGCATCACCGTGCAGTTGGTGAACAATATACAATTTCTTGTGATCAATGCATTGCAGTAATTCCACACGACTACAATCAGTTGTAGTGAGCTCGTTCGAAACAGTGTAGTATGAGACTGAAAGCACAGACTAAGGGAGGAGTTCCCGTCTCTACAACTTACCTTGCAGCTAGGCTAGCGTATGAACCCCAGATGAGAATGCTAAACTCGCAATGTACTCCTGTAAATTGAGAACTGGACACTGTTTTGGATTCAACCGTATTGGGGTTTTATAATCAACTTCTACACAGCTGCAACATAAGAGTATGTTCTGGAAGGGACTAGAAGCCGCTCGGCAGAGAATTCTGTGATTGGTAATGCATGTGATTGGAAATCAATTCGGCGTCCACCAATTCCAGCGTTTCTATGCGTGAAAACCCACATCGTTGCCACTTCAGTTGCAGCTACCACACGTACCCCTCTAAAATTATGAGTGAACCTAATTATCAACCAAGCCGCCACCTTTTCTCGTTAACGCAAAAAAAACTAGGTTGTTAATACTGAACACTAATTCCGAATCACCGAAATTCAGCTGACATCTTCCATTCTGGGATCATGTCATGCCTCTAGCAGATACCCTGCCAGTCTATAGTATGGTTATGGGGACCCTGTCGGGTATGGGTGCGTCGACCTTAGAACCATTAATAGGTTCAATGGAAGAAACCTCAACCTCTAGACGTTCAAAATAAAAATGTTGTTGGCATTTATAGATCTTTGGGACATTGTAGACGGATCCAATGAACCTCTACATTCCAATGCGGATTCCAATTTCAAAAAAGAATACCAAAGGCACATTAAGAAGGCCATGTCCATCATCGGCCTGAACTTGACAGACAACCAACTTACGCACATCAAAAGTTGCAAAGGACCAACGGAAGCATAAAATATCTTTTGCAACATTCATGAGATGAAGAGTTTGTCCAACATCATTTTTGTTCACTACAGGTTCTTCACATGTAAGATCCAAGAGAGCAATGAATTATTAGACCACGTCGACAAGATCAAGACACTCGCGGATCAACTTGTTTGTTTGGAGGTACCCATGAGAGACGAAGATATCGTCGTGACTCTCCACGAAAGGTTGTTGGCATCATACGATTACTTGATCACTGCTTTGAAGACGATGCCAATGAAGGAACTTCCGATAGACTACGTAACATCGCATTTGATGCCCAAGATGTCAAAGGGCAAGAAAAATGAGCCCCAAGGTAAAGATGCCGCCATGGTGTTGTAACAAAACAAAGGGGGCAACTCATTTCTACACCAAGACGCAAGGTCTTGTTCGCATTGCAGCAACCGTACCACATTGTGCATTTCTACTACAAAAAAAAACACAATGAGCGTGAAAATGCAAAAAATACAAAGGACGATGAGAATTGCATGTTTGTAATGCGTAATGGGACATATTCCAAGAGTGTGTACGAATGTATTATGAATTACAAAGCCACCAAGCACATGATTTTGCATAGGGCAACATTCGGCATGTGTGAAGTAATCACTCTACGCAATGTGTTTCTGGATGATAATAGTGTTATTCAAGCCATCAAAATGGGATCTATCATTATGGAAGCAATTGTGAGAAATATAATCAACCAAATTTGTATGAAAGATGCGTCCACATAACCAAGTTGGAAGTCAATTTGCTCTCGGTGAGCAAACTTGTATTGAATGTTTGAAGGCATAATACCTTAAAAAATGCTTTGTAAAAGCTTGTGATGGCACAACTACTACAATCGTGTCATACGAAGGTAACTTATATGGAATAAATTTTTGGAAAGGGTAAAGTACAGATGTGGCAAATTAGTTGCAATTTCCAACAGAAGATGGTATGCTCGGGTTATGGCACCGCCGCCTTGGCTATTTGAACATGAAGGGTGTTCATACGGTCCAAAACATGATGAGCAATATGAACATTGCCAAAAAAAAAATTATCCCACATCCTCGTTATTTTGTGAAACATGCATTGAAAACAAACAATGCAAGGTTGCATTTCATAACAAGAGAAATAAACGTGCAACAAAACCTTTAGAGATTGTGTATTTTGACACGTGTGAGGCCAAACCACCCACACTTAAGCGTCCTAGTCCGGGTGAGGGCATGGGGATCACATTCATACTAGCCTAGCTAAATCATTTCAATGCCATTAACTTCCATTGCATCTCACATCATTGGGGAATACCCCAATTTATTCCACAACAAGATTACAAGTGTTAAGAAACACTCTTCTCTAGTATGGCACTATTGGCGCACTACCTTACAATTCCACACAACACAACCACAAGTCCACCCCCTAATGCCACCTTCTAATGCCGGTGTTCACCTAACTTGCTAATGAGCTAACTACCTAAATAAATATTATGTCATATTCTAATTACTAAACATAACATAAGCTAAGGGGACACTAGTAACTCCCTCCCCTTTCTCCACTTCGATCTCACCCTTAGGCAGCTAAATCCACATCAGTTGTTGGGACGAACAGCCAAGCTTAGGCAGCCAAATTCACTTCAGTTGCTGGGCCGAACCAGCCAAGCTTAGGCAACCAAATCCACAACAGTTGCTGGGACGAACAACCCAGCTTAGGCAGCCAAATCCACTTCAGTTGCTGGGCCGAACCAGCCAAGCTTAGGCAGCTAAACCCACATCCTAACTAACTATCTACCTAATTCTATCAAGCCCCTTCCTAATTAACCTAACCAAGCCCACTAATTTCACTAAGGCCTACCTAATTCCCACATATTTTTTTAGCTCTAAAAGCTCAAATTCTTAGAGAGAAGGGAGAGAGAGAGAGGAGAGGAGAGAAGAGGAAGAAGAAGAAAGAAGAGAGGAGAGGAGGAGGAGGAGGAAAGGGCACCCAAGACCAGAGCGACGTTATTTTGCGAGCAGTGAGCAGTAAGCGGTGAGCGGTGAGCGATAAGTTTTTCTTTTTTAAGTTAAAATAATAGTTTAATGTGCAGGGTATATTAAAAAAATCATTGTTTTGCAAATATATTTCCAATTATAGTAAAATTTGGGACCTATGCCCGTGGAAAATACCTCCACAGTGATCGTTGCAAAGTTGTTTTTAGGATGTTTTTAGGGTTTAGGGAGTCGAAATCAATATTGACAAACATTGTGGAGTATTTCTATGCAGTAAAATTAAATTACATTGGCATCTTTTGAGATCCGTGAGATTGAAGATGAATTCAAGAAAAGTGGAGATATCAGACACCTAAGGTTTCTAGACTATTAGAAGAAAAAAATTAAATGAAGCTTCGAGGTCAACAAAAACGTTGATACATCAAATACCTCGAAGTGGCCCTTTTAATCTCACTAGTTCATGATTAAAACAGAGGCTGCATACATACGTTTCTCTGATAAGACAATGAACTCAACATCTCTACACAAGATTTTGTGTAATGAAGGAAACAGTAATTGATGAGTATTAAAACTAAACCATTCAAATTCAATACTGTAGCGCCTTTAAAGAGTGACGGTATAAAAATACTGCACTTGGTAGTGGCCCTTTCCGTCTCACTACCTCAATTTCATTGATGTGATTGAAATGAAATTACAAGAGTACTTCATGCAAAGCCTAAGAGGTTGTCTGGGTCAACAATCCACTCTGAAGGATTTGCTTGACCTCATTAGAGCTAAAACTAGCAACATGAATAAAAATATCAGAATCATGATCAAGTCCACAAATTATCGTAAACACATAGTATAGGTGCTTATAATTGGCCCACTGACCGCGCTTTCCAAGTGCCTTGGTTGTCATTTCCTTGAAATTGTGAGAAGTGCACGCCGGAAGCTGAGAAATAGTCAAGTGGTACTGGTGGATATTGGGAGGAGAACCATAATCCAAGGTAACAATACAGCCAAGAGTTGGGGCAGGCACCATGTTAATGTTGTGAATGCAAGCTTTTAACGTGAGAGCAGAGGCGCAGTTGTTGGCGTGACGTGTGGAAGGGGCCTTACTCATGCGACGGATATTCTTCCCAAACCTGCGCTTGGGGAACTCATCCGGAGATGCCGGAGTAACATATGAAGTCAAATCCACGTGGGAGAGGTTGTCTTGGAACAATCGTCTTGGAGAGATTTCTTGTCGTTGAGGAAGGCGAAATCCAACAGTCTCCAATTGGAGGATCTCCTTGCGGGTAAGGTTTCTCCCCATCTTGACAGGCCAAGTCTCAGGGACTTCAGGCCTTGATATAACCCACTTCCTGCGAGTTCCTTTAACACACCTTTCAATATCATCGTTACAAAAGAAGAATTGCAAGAGTTCTTGCTTATTCTTTCGGTAATTGGTCATCATCCCAGTGTACGTTGGCGCAGCGGTACTCTTCCCGTCTTGAACAATACGGGCCTGTGATAGCAAATTTTAGTTTACCTTTTTTGCAAATCAGATTTCAGTGTAAAAAGGGTTAAACTCTGTATCGGAATCCTAAAATACTGTCAATGTAAATAGGCTATAGTCTCCAGATTCCGAAAAGTACAACTTTCAAGGCTATAGTTTGATATGAAAGGATGGAAGGCGGGGAGGACTCCTCATAAAGTATAAAGGGAGGAGGAAGAAAGATAGAAGTTAGTTATCTCTGGGAGAGAGATTGAACTCCATAGTCATTCAGAACTTTTGTGCGAGTAAAAGTCTGTAATTGAATGCACTTCTGATGTGCATGGCAATTGTCTTTCTGATGTTATTGTTTATCAATACTAATTTAATACCTTTCCAGGAGTGAGTCCTGAATTGTGAGAGTTGAAGGATTTACCTTGTCCCTTTTTGTTGTGTCTATTGGATATTATTTGCAAGTTCGGGCAATAGTCTTGATATTGGGATGGAAGACTAATTCTAACTGAGTGTCATGACTATAGTCTGAGATTGTGTGTCAGTACACTTTGATGGGATTGCAAAGTGAAGGGATTACTGATGTAGAAAATGCGTTTACTGTGCTACAGTAACTATAGTCTATGGCCATGGGCATTATGTGTAATTGATTGTACGAACCATTGAAATAATATGATGAGGTGAATCAATTACAGGATCAGGCTATATTCCTAGTTTATCATTATACAATGATTTGGAAGAATTAAACACGGCCATGCAATTGTCTACATGTAATTAGTGATATTACTTTTAATGATATGTCAAGACTATGGCTTGGGTAATTAACCTCTCATAGAAAGAGATGATGAGATTTCGTATTTGATTACTTTGAGTGAAGTCTATAGTCTTTGTGATTGATAAGTGAATTTTCCTGAGAGATAGGAGAAATCATGAGTAAGGCAAGGCTATAATCTTTGTAATGAAGAGGAACTTTGAGAGAGGATTGCCAACATGTAACTGAGTGTAATCCTGGGATTCCAATTATGCTGAAGTAAGTGTGTGAGATCAGCAAAGGAATTGATGACAAGATCTAATATGAGAATTGAGTGAATTCAATGAATTTACTTAAGCACCAATGATGGTGTTTGTGCTCTTAATTATAAGTGAACTCAATATATTGAGAAGGCAATAGTTATGCTGGGAGAGGAAAGGGCCTAGTGAAAAGACTATAGCCTTGAACAGTTGCTCTTGAGGGAGGCCGAAAAGACAACACAGTCACTGGCTGAACGTTTTCCATTCCAGAGGATGGTAACTCTAACCTTTTTGGAACCATAACTTGGTAATAATCGAATTTATGTAATTCCAGTCTATGGCCTTGTTGTAATTGTGATTCCTAATGAACTAAGAATCCATTAAAGACTATAACCAGATGTGAATTATGCTAATGTGGAACTAAAGACTATAGCAAAAATCAAAGTGCCCTTGGCTTTGATAAATAAGACTCAATGATGTTACTCTTACAAAGACTATAGTCGATGGCTGTGCCTATGCTTGTGCACCGCACTTGGTCCTAATAAAAAGAATCCATTGCCAGACAATTGCCAGGGAATTTAAAGTGAGGTGAGAGACTGTCACTTTTGCATGTACTGGAATGGAATGCATGATCTTTTAGATGTTTTTATCCCTTGCCCGTAAATTAATTGTCATACCAAAGTTGAAATGAAGTGTTGTACCCTTGTGATTTTCCTAACAAAACCTTGTCTAAGACACCTAGATGATATAAGAATCACCTTTTAAGTCTTCCCTGATTTGTTCCCTGGGTTTGTTTCTAATCCAAAAAGCTAACTACAGGGCCACACACTTCTTCTTTGTCATCGTTTGTATAGCAAAGCAAGCCTTTGCAGACGTCTTAGGAAGACGTGCGATGTGCCACTTACTTTCGTCACAAGCTGATTCTTGAACTGCTGTAACATGCTGCAAAGGAGCAAGTGGGGTGACATCACTTACTCGAGTCTTGCCGTTCGATTGCTGCGGCGCAATTGGAGTTGCAAACGTTTCAGGAGATTCTGAATCAACGGTTGGTGAGGCCGTTTGAGAGTTTTTGATGGAAGACCGCGTTTGCACTCGGGGACGAGAGATGGAGATCTTGTCAGGTCGGTGAGAGTCAAGTTCCGAACCTAGAGGAAGGTCAGCCTTCCGTTTCAACGATAGGAAGACTTCTTCACCTTCTAAGTGTGGCGTGCGGATGCAAAACTCTTGCGCTCCGGGCATTCTAGTCATTGCTTCGTGAAGGGACTTGGTGTTGCCGGTAATCTCCGAAGAACGTTGTGCGGCACGTAACTTCAGCTCTTCCTTGGACGGGCCAGTACCAGCACGATCTCCTTTTAAGTACTGGTAGTACGAGACACATTGCATAAATGCGCGCACATAGTCATCAACTGTTGCAACGTATGGATCCTTACCACGGTGGCCGGATTGTTGGAGCCACTTATTGTACACGGTCTCGGCCAAATTGCAGGAAGGCATTTCAGCCAACTCAACTTCATTCAAGTCCTATGGAGAAGGAGTTTAGAAAGAATCGATTAGGAAACATGTAGGAGACGATTGACGATTGCTTTATCAATGGATGGGTAGACGTTCAATGAGCGAAGAACTTACCAATTGCATAAAGCCACCCCATTGGCGGTAGCGGAAATGCCAAAAAGCAAGCCAGAAGTCGAGTCGGGATATGGCATCCTCAGATGCGGCACCGGACGAAAACCACCACGCGCGAATGGCAAGGTAGCGCATTTCAGCTTCAGAAATGGTCTTGGCGTTCTTGTATTGCTTGCAAAGCAATCGGTGCTGATCTTGAAGGTCGAGTCTAATGTAGGCCTTTGTGTGCTTCTCGAGGGATTGAGTCCAATGAAAGAGGCACGTTCTCTCCTTGTTTTCCATGGGCATAGATGCATCTCCGTTTCCGTAGACAATACGGATAGCATTCCAATTGGCTTGAGCGCTATCTGCCATAAACCCTTTGAAGTTTGGTTGAGAAACGTTGTGGCGAGCCATAACAGCGTTGAGGTTTTTCCAAACCACAATTTGAGCAGCGGTATCCTCGGACTGCATGTCGCAACCCTTGCTAGTCCCCTTAAAAATCTTGCCAATTTTCCTATCTAGCAACGGTTATGAGTGCTAACCCTTCGCATACCGCCATGCTAATGGTTAGCTCCTCTTATCCCGGACCATATAATTCAAAGAAGGGGAACCAACCCTCCTACTTTGCTTTCGGGACTCACCCCTTAATCGGTAACCCATTCCTAGATGTGGACCTCCATCCATGGAAGTCCAATCCTATGTTGATCATCGCATTGCCGGAGCAACACTACAACAACCCGAACCATACTAGGCAACTATGGCCTCACATTGGGCCAATGCCCATGGAGGCCGTGCCGTTCGGCCTCGGGTGGGTGAGGCCACACCACCTCACCCATATAAGCCTCTAGGACTTTACGCGGGGCCCCTACTCCACCTTCAACCAACCTCTTGTCTCTCTACCAAGAGTTGGGGACAAGTGGACATTTTCCTTTAGCTGCTGGGCCTAGAACCCCCCCCCCCCAGCAGCTTCAGACCATCATAACTTCCTTTTATGATGTCTGATCATAACAATCAACCACTTCATCTTCATCTACGCTTCATGTAGATGCGGATGGACTCCTCACTTGCCCCATTCGGGCAAGTCTTGAGGAAGTTATGCATGTTTGAACCTTGGCACTCCCGGGTGTTCATTGGGTGCCTGAGGCACCCCGCCGGTGCCGGCTAGGGGCTCTTGGCTGGACCCTGAGGGATCCTGGTTGCTCCCAGGTGGCTCTTAAGGTGCTCTCAGGTTGCTTAGATTTCTCTTAAGGTGCTCCCAGGTTGCTTAGATTTAAAAGTTGGAATTTTCATTGGGTGCATGAGGCACCCCGCCGGTGCCGGCTAGGGGCTCTTGGCTGGACCCTGAGGGATCCTGGTTGCTCCCTGGTGGCTCTTAAGGTGCTCTCAGGTGGCTTAGATTTCTCTTAAGGTGCTCCCAGGTCGCTCTTAATGTGCTCTAAGGTTGCTTAGATTTCTCTTAATGTGCTCTCAGGTTGCTTAGATTTCTCTTAATGTGCTCGCAGGTTGCTCTTAATGTGCTCTCAGGTCGCTTAGATTTCTTTTAAGGTGCTCTCAGGTTGCTTAGATTTAAAAGTTGGAATATTCATTGGGTGCCTGAGGCACCCCGCCGGTGCCGGCTAGGGGTGAGGGATCCTGGTTGCTCCCAGGTGGCACTGCGAAGTTTCAAACAGGCATAACTTCCTCATTACTTGCCTGAATGGGGCAAGTGAGGAGTCCATCGGCATCTACGTGAAGCGTAGATGAAGATGAAGTGGTTGGTTGTTATGATCAGACATCATACAAGGAAGTTATGATGGTCTGAAGCTGCTGGGGGGTTCTAGGCCCAGCAGCTAAGGGAAAATGTCTACTTGGCCCCAACTCTTGGTGGAGAGACAAGAGGTTGGTTGACGGTGGGGTAGGGGCCCCGCGTAGAGTCCTAGAGGCTTATATGGGTGAGGTGGTGTGGCCTCACCCACCCGAGGCCGAACGGCAAGGCCTCCATGGGCATTGGCCCATTGTGAAGCCATAGTTGCCTAGTATGGTTCGGGTTGTTATAGTGTTGCTCCGGCAATGCGATGATCAACATGGGATTGGACTTCCATGAATGGAAGTCCACATCTAGGAATGGGTTACCGATTAAGGGGTGAGTCCCGAAAGCAAAGTAGGAGGGTTGGTTCCCTCCTATGAATTACAAGGTCCGGGGTAGGAGGAGCTAACCATTAGCATGGCGGAATGCGAATGGTTAGCGCTTGTAACCTTCTAGAATTGAAAATTGGCAAGATTGTCAAGGGGGGCTAGCAAGGGTTGCGACATCTTAGGTTGCTTAGATTTAAAAGTTGGAATTTTCATTGGGTGCCTGAGGCACCCCGCCGGTGCCGGCTAGGGGCTCTTGGCTGGACCCTGAGGGATCCTGGTTGCTCCCAGGTGGCTCTTAAGGTGCTCTCAGGTTGCTTAGATTTCTCTTAAGGTGCTCCCAGGTTGCTTAGATTTAAAAGTTGGAATTTTCATTGGGTGCCTGAGGCACCCCGCCGGTGCCGGTTAGGGGCTCTTGGTTGGACCCTGAGGGATTCTGGTTGCTCCCAGGTGGCTCTTAAGGTGCTCTCAGGTGGCTTAGATTTCTCTTAAGGTGCTCTCAGGTATCTCTTAATGTGCTCTTAGGTGGCTTAGATTTCTCTTAAGGTGCTCTCAGGTATCTCTTAATGTGTTCTTAGGTTGCTTAGATTTCTCTTGATGTGCTCTCAGGTTGCTTAGATTTCTCTTAATGTGCTCTCAGGTCGCTCTTCATGTGCTCTCAGGTTGCTTAGATTTCTCTTAAGGTGCTTTTAGGTCGCTCTTATTGTGCTCTCAGGTTGCTTAGATTTCTCTTAATGTGCTCTCAGGTCGCTCTTCATGTGCTCTCAGGTTGCTTAGATTTCTCTTAAGGTGCTTTTAGGTCGCTCTTATTGTGCTCTCAGGTTGCTTAGATTTCTCTTAATGTGCTCTCAGGTCGTTCTTAATGTGCTCTCAGGTCGTTCTTAATGTGCTCTCAGGTTGCTTAGATTTCTCTTAATGTGCTCTCAGGTCGCTCTTCATGTGCTCTCAGGTTGCTTAGATTTCTCTTAAGGTACTCTCAGGTCGCTCTTATTGTGCTCTCAGGTTGCTTAGATTTCTCTTAATGTGCTCTCAGGTCGTTCTTAAGGTGCTCTCAGGTTGCTTAGTGCTAAAAGGTGGAATTTCCATTGGATTGCTCTCAGGTTGGTCAAGTTGCTCTAAGGTTGCTCAGGTTGCTCTCTTGTTTCTCTCAGGTTGCTCGGTTGTTGCTCTCAAGTTGCTTGTAGCTTTCTGGTGTTGAGGGCTGAGGGCTGAGGCTGTGGGCTTAGGGTTGTGGGTTGCTCTCAGCTATCATGCAAGACCGTATTCTTGAAATTCTCGAGAAACAGGTCAGCCAATTTCTTAATAAATGTTTACATTCTTCTCACATGAGCTGAAGGTGGCATTGTGTTGAATGTGTTTCAGTTGAAGCAAGTATTATGAGTCCAGGAGATGGTGGAGATGGCGGGGAAGGTGCATTCCACATTGCTTTCAGATTTGGGGTTTATTTATTCATTCCAATTTCGTGAATGAACCTTGTCGATTATGAGGTGCGTAAATTGTTAGGGGTCATTCACCATGTAATCAAATGCCTCTCTTCTTCTGATATTTTAGAAATCGAGTTAATTTTGTTTGCACACAATTCTATTATGACTTCCAGTGACTGATATGGCATTGTGCGCTTCCTCAGCTTCTTCGGGTGAGTCTGCCGGTACATTCTGCGTTGGTCACCAGTCCAAACATGGCTGTCCTCTGTTCATTTTGTAGTTTGCTATTAACTCATTAGTGGGATTTTCAAAATGAACATTCACTCACGGTTTTGGCTCACGTATTGCTTTCTTAACTGCTGATATACATGTCGCATTGTAATCAATCAGTAAATGATTTATTGAACGATTATCTTGAGGCAGAATTCTCATGCAATATCTCATGCAATATCTGCTGAATTTGCCTTCATTTTCAGACAATCCAAGAGATGCTCGCTCGAAGCTCCATACCATGGTCTCTAATGAGATTCCCAACACCAAATCCAGGATTGAGGGATTTAGATTTCAACCGAGGAACAAGTCCAAGATCTTCATTCCTCTTTGTCGAATGGTTTGTCTTCCCGTGGTCCGTCCCTTCCTTAAGAATGATGTCCGGAAGTTGGCTTCGCATTTCCAGAAGAACGGTTACATGGAAAGTAATGGTGTTTTTTATGTTGCCCTGGAGGACAATGAAGGCAAAACTTCAGACTTTTCCGAAGAGATCATTTTTACTTGGAGTCAACATTGGGTGACAGTGAGCAACGAATTTGAGGCCATGCTAGCCGCCGATCTAGTTCTCCAAGTCTTTTGTGGGAAGATGTTCCATGTTTGAGATGGCAACCACCGCATCCAAGCTTGGATGCCAATTATCAACAATGACCACCTGGATGACATTTCTTGGCATTATACGGTCGAGAGTATTATTCTCGTTGTGAATGGGGATGTTGTATCCATGCTCACTGCCTTACACGATGTCAACTAGTATGTTCTCATTGCAATCACAAGCTCTCTTGATTCCATCTCATTTTTTTCATGGTACCTCATCTCTAATTCCATCTTGATTTTCTGCCACCCAGAAGAAATGAAAATTCATATGTGGTTGCAAACATTGTGCATTGGCTCTACCGCACTTAGAGTCTTGCCAAACAACCAGTGGAGTTCTTCAAGTTCTTGGTGTCTCAAGATGAAGTTCGAGTTGCGGAGACAAAACAAAAGAATCCTAAAACCAAGACTTGGTTCACCCTTACAACTGCATCGCTCACCGCCATACTCTACCAGGTTCAATTATTTTGATAGTCTTCCTATGGTTTCATTCCCACTTTTCTCTTCCTCCATATTTATATGTTACACGCATTACTAATATCCTTATTCCTTGCTTTTCAAATGTATCAGCAAGAAATTGGAGTGGTTGCAGCATCTGCAGAGCGGAAATTTTATGATCGATATCCAAACCCTGAGGACTGGACATCTCAACACGTTGATGGCATCGTTGGCAAGGCGGTTACACGTGCCAAGGTGCATTTCAAAAGTGAGTTGAAGAAGATCTTACCAATTGCTGATCCTCAGAACACTTCTGTTTTTCTTGCCGAAGTAAAGACTCGTTATGAGTGTCGTGATGACGGTGTTGAGATGAAGTTAGAGAAGTTGTGGATGTTGGTTGTGTCTGCCATGGATCCTTCCATGAAGGTACTTTGGCTTGAGCGTTGGAATCAGCCTACAAGCCTTCGGGTGCAACTGAAATTCCCCAAGCAAGGTTTCAACGATGACGCCTTTTACACTTGGTTGAATAAGGCAACATGGTGGGCTCAAGTATGTGATTCTCCACCTGCCCTCTTTGTTGAGTTCTCAAAAATTGCTGTTGAACTTTCATCTTCATTGCTAGTCCATTGCAAATTTGTTGTCTTCTGTGTTCATAACTCCTCTGTCTTGTTATGCAGTTGGCAGTGGAAGCACAAAAACTTCTCGATGGTGTCCTGTGTGATCAAAAGGCCACCATCAACTACCAACCTGATGGCCAGGATCCAATTCCCACCATTTTTTATTATATTGAGCAAATTCGCATTTCATTATGGGACACGGCATTCTTCCGCGAATTCGCAGTGGAGAAAGGAGTGAACAAGAACAACACTATCGACAAACAGTACTTGTTCAAGCCAGCATTACACCGTGTCCGATACCGGTACTTCAAATATGTCCTCTTGCCCTCCAAGGCTATCTCTAGATCCCCTCCCTTCTTTGTTAATTTCTTGGAGATAGATAGTGAGGATTTCATGCTCACTGAGGGGATCGTGAAATCATGGGATACTGTGCACTGGGAGCGATGTGGTTGGTATCTTGACTGCCCAGCTTCGAAGGCCCCTTCGTTTGACATCGCTCTTCGGGACTCTATCCAACCACCTTCCCTTTGAACTGGGACTCCCTCGGATACCATTGACACTCCGCTTGAGGTGCTTGCCAGTCAACGGCCGGCCTCAAAATCCAAGAGGCAACCGAGGCAGAAGAAGGCTCCCGTTTCTGATCAGGTTCAGAGGGCCACTTCCCCGGTTGTGACGCCGCCCCTCTTCTCTGCACCAGATGATGCACATGCTTCAAGTGCATCTAGACTTTCTGCATCACCTCCGAGTCCTTTAATTTAGTACTTCCAGCAGAGCCAATTACGAAGCGCCAGAAAGTTGATGTCCCGGAGTCCAGTACAGCCACCACGTTCTTGTCTCCCCCTAAGCATCATCCCATGAAGATGAAGGTTGTTGCATTGTCAAGCGCATATACTTCTCAGCAACTTCTTGTGAATGATTCTTTTGTTCGAATTGTGGAGGAGAAGACAATCACTGGAAAGTTCAGCACCAACTACGAAGACATTGTTTACTTTCTGAACAAGGTTTTCACTCCCCCTCATTTTCCAATTCACTACAACATTGCTTTCATTTTTTCAATGTCATGTTGTAGGTTGGTAGTTGGATTTTTGTGGCATTGGATATTTTTTTCAATGTCAAGTTCTAGCTCGGAACTCCCAGGACTTACATTCCTCTCCATTTTAGGTTGGCAGTGGACGCCACTTCTACTTTGATGGCAAACTCATTCAGAAACCTGCAGTGGACTTGCTTATTGCTAAGTATCCTGACGGGCAGAGAGTTCCTGGAGTTTCTAATCCCCCGTCTCATATCCCACCTTGGAATGAGTACTCCGATTCTTTCCTTCAAGTGACCATGGGATTTGCATATTCCTACTTGCATAACGATGGAGCCTTCATTCTTTTCTACCCCGACAGTCTCATGGTTCGCAAGGAGATTTCATCATTTTTCAAGAATTACAAGATGAAGGTTCTTGACGAGTGGACCATCATCAATTATTTGCACCTTGCCAATCTCCTCGTGCCAGTCAAAAATGTTTGTTTCTTGTCCTTCTCTCTTTCCTACTATTTTAACTAAGTTTTTACTTCTCTTCCGATTTTTCTTCTTAAGAGTTAGCTAATTGTTTGATTTACCTTTGCAGACTTTGAAGTTCAAGGCTATTCTTATAGTCAGATCTGTCCCTACTTCTAAGGCTAGGCAGCCAAAGAACCTCACGATCACTCCAGATCCTTCAGTCCCTCAGGTGGACTTAGCGTGTGATGATGTCCTCTTCAATCCTGTCACATCTGAATCCCAGTTGATTCGTAAAAGCAATGGTTCGCCATGGCGAGGCCCGAAGGAGAAATCAGATGTTCTCATGAAGATCTTTGTGCATGGATTATGTCCTCCAGAAGGTATTGTCGCCGACCTAACCGCTTCCACAGGTACCTCATACCCACTTCTTCTTCTTCTTTTACTTTTAATTTTCATACCATGTTTCATGTCCTAATTTATCCCATTACTCCAGGAGTTACTATTCGTGCAGCCCGTGCATGTAATCGCCACATTCTGACTTTAGAGAGCGACTCTATGTTCTTTTCTGAAGTCCTTGAATCCCTGGCAGTTTCACCTCCAAATGCTTCGACTTTCTCTACTCCGGGCGACCTGATTGATGATGACGAGTCCATTCCAGATGCCCCTTTGCACGATATATGTGACTAAGTCCACGCCTTCGTTGGTTGATATTGTTTTCTATTTATCTCTTAATTGTAATCCATCCTTTGTCCATCTCTAAATCTTGCTCTGAACATGGCAGTTTGACAAATCCAGGGAGACCGCTACGAACTCCACCTTCAACTTGGTACTTTCCGTCGCCGCCCCCAAGTCCTCGTGGCTTACCTGTATATGCTGAAGCCATGGCCTTGGCGTATGCCCATGGTAGCTCTGGGAATTCGACATCCTTCTTCACTCCTAAGAATCATGTTGACCCTCAAGTTCTACACTACTTTGATTTAGAAGCAGTGTCGAGCTCTCTATGTAGCAGTGATTGAAGTAATGTCGACCTTCTTGATCATACAAAGTATCTTGAGCTCCCATGAATTATCACAGATATAGGCCCCTTTAATAAAAATTGTGTTCTACAACTTTCAAGTTTTCAGTGAAAACCGCGGTCATAGAGCTCAAAAGTTTTCAAATTCTTGCTCTATTCCTGATTATAGGGCTTTATTTTCAATAAAAAATATCTAAAAACTATAGAAGTTATCGCTCACTGCTCACTGCTCACAGAATAGCATTCCTCCCCAAGACTACAAACCCCTTAACCTTCTCCTACTTAGTAGGACCTTATCCTATCCACTAAACCCTCATCCCCTAAACCAACAAGAACATGTTATAAATCAAACATTTAACTCCAAGGCCCTTCCCCTTGCTTCATCAAACACTACACACTTAACCAAAACACTCCCTAAGGCGACTAAGCTTCTAATTAACCACACAAAATAGGCTTAAGGCCTAAAACATAAACCACACCAAGACTCATTTTTTTTATACTTTTGATTGTTTCAATAACACTCCAAATGCAATTCTAAATAAATTCTAAACATAAAACAAATATGAGCACTCATTTTGGGCTCATAACACGTCTGGTCCCATAAGGATTACATCCATTAATGGTGCAAGATATTTCATGACCTTCATCGACATTTTTTTGAGAACAATGCGGTTGTCTGCTTTAAGAGGCTCAAAGAGTCCAGGGCATTTGTATAAACATAATTAAAACAAAAAATCAAGGCATTTTGGTCGAACAGTGGCGGGGAGTTATTTTGAAGGTATTCAAACAATTTTTTAAGGACCATGGGGTTAAGAAATGAACGTCCATCCTATATAGGCCTTAATAATACAAAGTTGTGGAGTGTGCAAATCGTATCATTTTAGATGGTAACAGTGGTCAATGTGGATTATTCATACAACCAATATCCAACAAGGGCGTTGGACTCTATTATCCCCGAGGAAACGTGAAGCGGCAGGAGGCATTGCCTATGCAATGGCTCCAAATGGAAAAAGAAAAACAAGCTCAATGCAAAGGGTACCAAATGTTTGAATTTGGGTTATTGTGAGGAAACCAAACCCTATGGGCTGATGTATTTGCAAACTAAAAAAAACATAAAAATAAAGACGTTGTAATCATCAATGACAGTACAAGGGTTGGAAACCATTTGAAGATGCATCTAAGTGGAAGAAATAAAGGCCCTATGGTAGTTTTTTTGGATAAATCTTTCAATTTATCTTCATGTGATGACGATGAGGAGCATGAGGAGCAACTGTGAGATCTTTTTGTTGCAAATGAAGAAGCAATTGAAAGACCCGCGGGGATTGACGACCACGTTGAGAGATTAGGCAAAGATGGTAGATATCCTAAAAGGGAGCGGCGCCCACCTAAAGGGTGATTGAAGAATTATATTGTTCCCAAGCATAGCGAAGAACAAGCCAATGTGGTATATTTAGATGATCATTTGAATTTGTGTAAAGCGTTAAGATCCAAAGATGTGAGGAAGTGGGAGGCAATAATGCAAGAGAAGTACAACTCGCTCGTGGGCAACGGTATGTGGGAATTAATCAACCTTCCAAATGATCGCAAAAGTGTGAGGTGCAAATAGGTGTTTTGCACCAAGAGGGATGCATTGGGTGAAATTGTTAGGTATAAAGCGTGGTTAATAACAAAAAAATATTCTCAAGTGGCCGGAGTAGATTTCAACCAGATCTTTGCCCCCATGGCCAAGTTCATCACCATTAGAGGCATTCTTGCAATAAGAGCAACCATGGATTGGGAGATTCACCAAATGAACGTAAAACATCGATTTTAAATGCACTATTAGAGGTGGAGATCTACATGGATCAATTGGAGGAGTTCATACAAGAAGGAAATGAACACCTTGTTTGAAAATTCAAGAAAATTTTATATGAGCTCAAGCAATGCTTGAGGACGTGGTATCACATAATCAACTCGTCCTTCATCAACGAGGGTTTTTGTAGGAACCAAGTGGATCATCCGTTGTACGTCAAATAAACGTGTGAGTATTTTTGGTGGCACCCCTCTAGGTGGAAGATTTGATCATATTGGCAAGCAATGTAACCCAATTGAAGTGGCTCAATTTGGAACTTGAGAAAGAATTTGAGATGATCGATTTCGGAGAGTTGTATTATTCCTTAGGAGTGGAATTTTAGAGGAATAGAGAAGCCCGTACCATCATCATGAGCTAAAGAAGCTTCATCAAGGAGGTCTTCAAGTGTTTTAGCGTAGAAGAATGCAAACTAGTTGGAACTCCGTTCAATTTCAAATTTCAAATATGCGAATTTGAAATTGTTAAAATTTTCGGATGAAGAATTTGGGAATGTGCAAAAGAAAATGGAAGGTGTTCCATACAAGGTTGGGGTATGATCTTGCATATATGCAATGGTGGGTATGAAGGCCGATCTTGTATTTGCAGTAAGTACGATGAGCCAATTTATATCGAAGGCCAATCCACCACATTGGATGAGCATGAAACGCATCATGAGGTATTTGAAAGGCACTTTAGACTTCAAATTATACCTTGGAGGTAAGCATATTGCCTTGAGAGGATTTTGCGATGCAAATTGGGCAAGAGATGCAAATGAACGGCGATCTACCACATAGTACATGTTTATTGTAGGCGTTGGAGTCATTTCATGGAAATGCAAGAAACAATCAACCATTGCATTATCTATAACGGAGGCGGAGTACATAGTCACTGGCCATTACATGAAGGAAGCCATATGGCTTGGACAACTTTTGGTGGATGTGAAATACGTGCAAGAAGGATCGACATCATCATGTAGGATAATTAAGAATGCATAGCATTTGCAAAGAATCCCACACATCATTCTCTCACCATACATTTTGACTTACAACATCACTTTATTAGAGAGAAACTAGAAAACCAAGAGATATGTTTGAAGTATTGTCCAACGGTGGATATGATAGTAGACGTGCTAGCCTAACCATTTGCAAAATATAGGCCTCTAGCATTAATAAATACACTAGGCTTAGAAATCTTTGACCACTCACAAAGTTACAGTGTAGAAGGTAGAGCATTAATTTGCTCAATGTTAATAGAAATATAATGGGAAAAACATGAGAAACAATAAGATTAAAATATGGCCACAATGCTAGTCCGAAGAAGGATAAAAGTTATCCCATATTGTTTGTATGAACCAAAGAATTTGCGAAAAAAAAAAAAAGCAAAGCAAAGAAAGTATGAAACTATCTCAGTCCAATCATTGTTTATATGTTTGTGTTTGTGTTTGTGTGTATATGCTTGTGCAATCTCATATCTAGTCCTATTGACTTTCAATTATATAGACTTTAGGTTTATCTTTGGCAATGTGGATCAGCTTGTTTCCACTAAAATTATTGACTACTTACTCAGTCCATCACCGATCCACAATGGTCACCAAGGCTCAAGATGGTTCGGGCATTGATGATTGTTTTAAACATATGTATCCACTATGCCGTTATAGAACGTATATCCACTTTTATTCACAAACAACCTAATACATTTATAAATGTCCCCGTTGACAATAGATGTGCTAGTTTCATCTAATTCACATTTTCATTCATTATTGTATATGGTAACAATCCTTGATGACTACCTTGTCCATTCTTGTTAGGGTTTGCATTTGGGTCCTAAGTTTATAAAGTGGACATTATTGGAGCACTCATGGGCTCCTTTGAGTTTTACTATGTGGATCATGGCTAAGTTATTGTGCTCTTGTCTTTGTTTGTTTGATGTAATTGTTGAGTTACATGCTATGGATGAAAAAACATTCACCATTTGACTTTCTCATTGGAAAGTGAGGGTGGATTTTATAGGTAATACAGATCTATTTAATCCATGATTTTTTTATTTTGTATATGCAGTGGAGGCATTTATTACATTAATTTGAAAATCTTAATATAAATACAGATGTGTCCATTTTCTAGCATGCCATTAGTGTGTAGACATTTGAGTTTCTATGTAAACTTCTCGTATATAGGGGGGTTAATTTCATAGTGATCCATGCATGTCATTTAGGTATTTGAGGAATAGTCCAACCCCCAGAGGCTTGGAGAAAGAAATGTTTTTAGATGCCTAGGGTGTATAGGCCTTATGAGCTCACTCTCCTTGATCAGACATCTATATATACACGAGTGTCGTATGGCAAGTGCTATACCATTGCCCATGTGATATTGCTCACCCAACATCGCTCATTATTCATTACCCACTGCTCATCACTCATGTCTTAGCTTCCCTTCACTCACGGGGGGGTCACACCCCCTTACATTTCATAACCACGTGCGATAAAATTTTGCTACCCTATATTACATGCCATAGATAATTTTTAAAATTATGATATTTTTTCTACATACACATAACCATTGATAATATCTTTTGTATATTTTTTTGAAATTTTTAGTCATCTTCATTTTTTGTAGTAATTTTTTTAGTTCAATGTTGCGTCATTCTAGTTAGAAACGGTATGTTTTATAAAAAAAACAAATCATCAAATTTGGTTACCAATTTTTACTATGTAATAGATACTATGTATATCTACTCATGAAAAAAAAATCATAAACTTTTGAACCAGTTTGGTGATGCTTTATGTAAAAAGTAGATTTTGTTTTATCGCACGTGGTGTTCAACTTGACAATGAAGTGCACCCCCCGTGCCTTCACTAAACTTGACTTCAAAGTCATCTGTGCAAGGAATGGTTGTGATTTTGGCGATTGAATAGAGGTAATTGTAAATTGTGAACAACTCTTTAAACAAATTTAGAGTGATACTTTACTTGTGAGATTCATCACCTCCAATGGTTGTAAAAACATCTTTTGAGAAATTACAAGATATCCAACTTGTGCGATCAACCGATTTTTCTCCACAAAATTACCTTCTTGGATCATTGTGGGCACTGAATGGCTGAGATAGGACAAACTCAAAATTCTTTCCCTATTGAGAGTTTTTTTTCAAATTAATGTGTTTGTAAACCTTCTAGATACCTTTCTCGCATGGTGTTAAAAAAAAGGGACCTTAAGGTCCAAGTATAGAGAGAAGGACCACTTAGGGGCGGTTTACACTATGGACCATGAAGTCGTCCCACGTAAGAGGTCTATTTTGCGTGGGACGACTTCCCTGGTCCGAGTTACTAAAATATTAGTTTTCATGGTTCATGGGCCCTTCACTAGGTGTAAATCGAATGTGGACCATGAAGAATGACCATGCGGCAAGAAGTGGATGTGCTGATTTTTTTAATATAAGCCCAAAAAGGGCAGTTTTGGGGGAAAATGAAGTTCGAGCATTTTGTTGACTTCAATTTGCCTTCACTTGCCTACACATGCCTTCACTTATCTTGTCAATTAGTTTTTTCTTCTTTTCACCTTAAAGTTTGATCATTCTCTTGTCATCTCTTGGGCTTCAACTGTCTTCACTTTTTGTTAAATGTGTCGAAGATGTGGCTTGCAAATCTTCTCACAACAATTTTTACAAAAAAAAAATGAGCGATGCAATTGTACATGTGACATGTACCTTGTGTTTCACTACACTAAATAGGATATTTAGTGTTTGATTATATTTGATGTTGTTACCACCCAACCTTCCTCAACACTAAATTTCAATTCTTTGATAATTAATGTTAGAAGATTTCCCATTGCGCTTCTTTTGACCACCCTGATCTACAGTCACTAAACGACTATGTATTTTCTTATTTCTTTTTCAACTGTATGTTTTAAACATTTTGGAGCGTGTAATATACCGTTGGAAAGGTATTTTCAAGACCTTTCCAATGGTATATTACACGCCTCCAAATTCCAAACATTGCAGCTGGTAGACCAAAAAAACAAATCTGCACTTGAATTCTTGAGTTCTAGATGTCCCGCGTTGTTTGATGAAACACATGTAAGCGGGTTTAAAGGGTAGGGCAAGGTAGTGCTGGTGTGTCTCATGGGCTATAATATAATTAAGGCACATAAAAGGTAGATTCATTAAAACATTCGTGAAATGGCATTTCTCTGACATGGGCCCTTGCCTTTTCCTACCAGACCACCTCTCTTGCTTCTCTCAACGAAAAACCCGTTGGACCATGTCAGTGCATTTATTAGGCCTTAAAATTTATATTTTGGGGACCTCAACCTCCGTGGTCCCTCTGCCATTTTTTCCTTAGTGTAAACCGAAGTTGTCCCGGGACAACTTCAAGAACCAATCAGCTGCCTTGCAGAGCCCTGGTCCAACTTCATGGTCCATTGTGTAAACCGCCCCTTAATTTCTTGTTTGAAGATGATAAGAAAATAGGTCATGGTTGTTGTGTGATTCACATCATTGAGTTCAATTTTTTTTGAATAGAGGCCATATTTTGGTCACTCTCGGGTTTATATCCACACTATGCAAAGTACCACTACATATTGCACCCCCATTTCTCATCCGCAGGCTAGACCACATCTTCATTCGGTTGGGCCCCGCCCCTCCTATGCCTCCTTCGCTACCCGGTCATCCTGCATGCACATGTGTGGGAACTCTTCCTCGTTGGGAACCAATGTGACAATACCCAATCACTTAAGCCGTTGAGCTCCTTTGGCATGTGAAAGAATTCCAATGATTAAATTGGTATTAATGAAAGTGATGTTAACTTGAATATTTGTAATTCTAACCGGGCATTGTAACATTTGTTCCCAACAAGGAGGGGTTTCCACGCATGTGCCGACAGGAAAACCGGGCAGTGAAGGAGGCGTTGGAGGAGCGAGGCCCATCTGAATGAAGATGTGATCTAGCCCGGGGCCACTTCCCATGACCACATGCAACATAACAAGGTATCATTGGATTAAAGTGGTTCATGTTATGGTCTTGGTGTAACCTAGTGTCGTGTGGGTATCATTGTATTTGATACCCACATAACGCTAGTTCATATTTTGAGATTTATAAAAAAATTGTTACTATCCAAGTATGAGTATTTTAAGGGAAGTTTAGGACTATGTACTATGCCATGATCTCAATATTGATGTGGTAGTGCCAATCCACTCAAGTAGTGAGTTTGGGATAAGCATGTCATTCAATATGATTTGAAAAGCAAGGATCATTTTTTTGCATGTTAGTATGATTGTTGACATTAGTTAGGCGTGCTCTAACATAATGTTACACAATATTGGCGTGATACTAGATTTGCATGGGTACTTTTATTTTATACACCATTGGGTAACAAATTTTGTAACATCTAACACTTGATGTTTGGCATGTCATGGGATTAACATCGTTCATAACATGTCCTTAATATATAGTGATAGTATGAAACTTGGCAATGAAACATGTGCAAATATGAAGTGGGTATCATTTAGGATTGAGAGTTTCATTTTGAAATGTTTGCGTCGTCGAGGGATGATGTAGTTTGCTTGAAAATAACTGACATGTAAGTAATATTGGATGGATTTCAAGTCCATAATTATAACATGTTGATCATAAGATCATATGATAGAATTATACGATAAGATCCTTTGATAGAATATTAAAGCAATTGTTCAAAATGTATTCTCACGGGTCAACATTTCTTTATATAGATTCAACATATATCTAATTTTTTTCATCAGCCAAGTAATAATTAAGGATTCATGTATCTCTCAAAGACATTTGGTATATTGCTTGTATATCGACAAATCCACCGATAGAAATGAGACAACTAGAATATCCAAATTGTGAGAGGCACCACGGGCCTTGGCTTGGTGGTTAGGGCTCATGGCCTCCAATGAGGAGGTTGTGGGTTCTATTCCCCATGTCGGCGTGGTGCTCACTACCTTAGTCCACCCAACTATGGTGGGGGGTCCTTGGACCTTGTTGTATGGGTACCTCAAAAAGCCCTTTGGGGGGATACCATGTCCGGTATCTTCAAGGCATTAGTGTCTAGCTAGGAACTAGTATAGTGTGTCACTATAGTGCCCATCCTCGAAAGGGGAGAGTAGTATTGCCCCAATGTCCCCTTGTCCGGTGGGCATCGGGTCATTGACATTACGAACGGACACTTTATTCACGCCGGCCCCTTGCTAAAAAGGGTCCGGAGTTTCTATCTATCTATCCAAATTGTGAATATTGTAGTACCTTTTCAATAAGAATTCAACTATTTAAAATACCAAAATATCATTAATTAATCAGAAGAAAAAAAATTGGGTTTTCTTAGAGTTCGGGATCACCAAGTCTAGAAATATAAACAAGTATCATTATTCACTTATAATAGCCAATGTGGTATATATGTCGAGATTTCCTTAACTACGTCATAATTGGAGGAAGAGGGAGAGTGGCATATGTATATTGAAAATGGGTAGATATGTATATGTTGTCGGACCGCCTCCTAGAGAGCCGAACCCAATGATATGAAGACTTTGGGTCATAGTCAGAAACACCTTCCCTTTTTGTGCATGCGGACTTTGGGACATCGAGGCATTTCTTGGATAAATTGCCCATTTGGTTGGCGGATTTGAACTTGGAACTTTGATCCTTGGAGACCAAAAGCCCATGACAAAGTGATATTGGAACAAGATACCTAGGCCTCAAATGTCGCTTAGGTTGTGTGACCAATGTTGGACCGGTCTACCGTAGAGGGCTCTCTATTCCGACACCAATTAATTATTCACCCCTCAAAATCTGCCACGTGTCGTGTTCGCATTCGTCACGGCCCACTGGTATCCTGCACGGAAATCACATTCCAGCACATGTGAAGATGAAGTAGGAAGCCCTCTACTGTATAGGTGGATGCACGGTATCAATAACCAACATAAACAAAGCCATCAAAGAATCTAGCTGTGGGTGTCAAAATTGTAATAGCAGTTGATTGTTGATATTTGGTGGGTATGTTAAGGTGAAAGAAATTTTGTGTACGTGACATGTTAGTTGGGTTGATACCAGTCTAAACCACATTGATACTAAGACGGTTTTTACTTAGGTACGAAGGTTCTAAATAGACCCCAATGATATCACAACATAAATACCTTAACACATGTACCATAGTAGTATCCAAAAATGTCAAATCCTCATGATTAATACCCATATGCTATAAAACAACATACGATATTGGTCCAACACTGGTTTTGACCCATCATCATAAAAGACTCACAATTGGATGACCCCTATGAAGATCCAATCAACCCTTAATGGCAAATGCCCACATTGGGACCCTTGATTTTACACCCATTTCAAATGATTAGATGTCGCCCTCCCAAACAATCCTAGCATTTTATTTCAAATTGATCACTTCAAGATATGTGTTGCTTGTTACTTGTTGTCAATGTACAATATGTGTAATGTTAGCCAATCATATCAAGATTATCGGGTTGTCAATCAAACAATGGGATTTGTGGTTCTTCCAACCACTCACTTCTACATACGTTACAATGGGAATCATATTTGGTTTTATGTTTCGTTGCATGGATATTATATCTTTCGATGTTGCATCATTGTACTTCTTTTGTCATTGTTCATGGAAGAATGATTGAAATAATGATTTTATATCATTGTTAGAAAATGTTTCACCCCTCATGCCTTCAACGTTCACGGAAATGTTGATACGGACTAGGTAACCCTAAAGGGCCAAGAAATCTACATGTAGTTATGGGACATTGTCATTTTAAGAGCTATATCTTCCAAGCCATGTGACCATGAAAACGTAATATTTGGTTCTAAGGACATGGGAGGATGAGGAATATGCTATAGGGAAGTCATGCTCTTTGCTAGTATTGGAATGCAACCTTAGATGCCAAATTGTTACAAGGTCAACTCCCTTCTCCATGTAAAATACCATGCAATGTTGAATTGTGAAGGGGTCCTAAAATTCATGGGAGCATGGGAGCCTATCATGACACATGATCACCAACATCTGCACATTGCAAACACTTACATACATGTCTCTCTTCCCCCCCCCCCCAATTGACAGTGTTGCCAACCAATCACAAAGTGCCAATAGATTTATCGGACCCACCTTAGATACCATGAGAAGTTGAACATGTAAGTCGTCGTGACAACTGCCGGTGACATGGAAGCCCGAGCTACAATGCTCAGGCTTAGTACACGTGAAATGGGGGGCATTCCAAGAACAATGGAAGCACAATTCCCACGTGAATCATGAACTTATAGAGGATTGAGATAGCATTGACTGATGTGCACCATTCTTATTCATTGAATTTATAGATTCATATCTATAGTGCCAGAAGTTTTTTTTTTTTAATTATGGAGAAAATAAGATATTTGGCTCTAAATATGATGCGTAATGTGGTGTATGAGAGGTACACTCGTATGCGACAATTCCCTCTTGGCTATAAACTCAAACTTCCCTATAACTTCTAGGCATACAAAGCTAAGGTGTACAAAGTAAGATTCTAATGACACATTCTAAATTCTTTGAATAGCTTTAGGCCACCTTTCATATGTAAAGTTGGAGGTGGACCCCCTCATTGTCCTCATAGACCCAAATGCCACTCTATCGTCCTTGGGCTTTAAATTACTTTGAAACCAAAACCCGTACTACCATACTATAGCAAGGCTAAGGTATGTGATCCTATTGTGAGCACTTCCAACTTCACATAGAATTTGGGCCGTTGGATCGGGTTGGAAATTATTACATCTCGTAAACATTTGTCAATCATGAAGACTATCATTTCAAATTTAAAAATTGAAGTCGAGATCCAAAAGTTACAAGAGATAGTAATGAAGCGTCGTTTTTTTTCTTCCTGGTTTCATTTTATTCTATTTGTATATATGTATGATTATATACACCCTTCCAGCTGTGTTCATTATTGAACATAAAATGGTGTCTATAGTTTGAGCACATAGTCCGATCTAATTGTAGCACATGTTTTTCTTAGTTTTCATTCTCTATTACAAGCCTTGTCATCTATCATCCAAACATAAGGCATGTGGATCTTATGTGACCACTCTTCTTGATCAAACACCTAAGTTTGAGTGGTAAGTTTATGACAAGGCTTTTAGTTAAGAATGGACACTAGGAAAGCCACGTGTAACGATGAGATTGGCCGATTTGGTCAAAGTGCAAGGTAGATGGGTCTTCAGTGGCTACTTTTTCATAATCGGACCCCTAGATTTGATTGGTACGTGGTTCCACGAGGATCAAAGAGCAAACATCATAAAGACACGTGTTTAAAAGATATTAGATCACGTCTTCACTCAATAGTGAACACAACTAGGAGGACATATGTATAGAGTTAAGAAATCAAAAGACATGCACTTCCAATAACCATAACTAAATTAGGGGAGGTCCAACTTTCTATACGATTTTTGCATATGTTTCATTGTAGATTTGCTAATGCAACGCGAGTTTTGTTGTGTAAATCTAACTAGTAAAAGTTGGAGAACATGAAAACCACATAACACCCATATACCTTAGACACAACTCTAGCTTTAATAATTAACATAATCGAGAGGACCTATGTGACCACTTTAAGTACTAGATAATATTCATTTTCACGTCTCATAACTTTTGCATTCCCACTATGATTATGAGATTTTAAACGACGGTCGTCATGATTCGAAACTGCCAATTGAATGGATGATTCTCGAATCCGATCTAACGGTCAAAATTATTTGTGGAATACAAAGTGCCCACAACAAGGCCACACACCTTACTCGACATCCAATCAAGAAGAGTGAGCACGTGAGGCCCACATGCGAAGTTAGACACATACAAAAGCTCTCGTGTACAATATGCCAATGGGGAGTCGGGACCTCTAACAAAAAGATCCGCATTCTTACATCCACATAATTCATCCATAAGCACGACTAATGGATGATACTAATGCTACCTTGTGGCTTAGGATGTCATCCACCAGCCTCCCTCCCCGATGCTAAGTTCCTTGCCCTACCGCTAGCTTGGCAGCTGTACTTTCTTACTAATATTCTGGACATAGTTTTCATCCATCCATTTTCATGGGTGGATGATGGATGAGCACACATCCACGCACTTTGAGTGGACCGAGAACCTACTGCCAGGTCCCCCTCCACACACTCTTCAGACGTGTTGGCATCAAATATTTATCCACGTCATTTGCCACCTCAGCTAGCATAGTCACGCTTTTCATGGGTGTTATTGATCAATGTTGGACCACACTGAATATTGTGTTTAGTGCCATATGGTATTTTTATGTCACTATGGTACCTTCGTAATGACAATTTTCATGAAAATCATCCCAACTTCTTTGTAGTTCATCCACTTTTGATGTATTATGCATCTTAATAATTTTGTAATGAAATATTGTCATGGATGATTTTAAATAAGATGAAAAATCACTTACTAAGTGACGTTAATTGTAACATTGTAGATCTATAATACCCAAATTTTTGTACAAGGAATGACAATTAATGTTGGGTTTACATTTAATGTTGGTGACACTACACGAGTGGTTTTATATAAATAATTAAATAAATAGCCAACGCCATGCAATCCGACATGAATTTGAGTATGTTGGTCCCACCCTGCTCAAGAACCTTCTTGGTGCAGGGTGGGCTTTATTGCCTACCTTGGGGGGGGGAGCTCTTAGCTTCTTACGTACCTGCCTAGTTTTTTTCCGTCAAGTAGAGAGAATGTTTCACAACATGAATTGAACCGCCAACCACTCCATTCGGAAATGGGTACCTCTCCACTATCACTTGGTAGTTTAGGGTCATCTAGGACCTACGGTTTTACAACTAATATCAAGCAAGACAAATAAAACCAGTGACACCAAATACAATATCCAATCTAGTATACAATGAGTGCATGTGATCAATACACAATATCGACAATCGATTTGAAGAGTTTTTTTGCGATGTTGGATATCATTGTTGTAATACCAATTAAACATTGGTATTTGGTGGGTTTCAATGATGGGGTAAATTTTTGCATACATGAATTACTATTTGGGTCGATACAAGATTTTGGTCTAGTATACATGTGAATTCACAGGTCAATCAACATCAATGACAGTATCAAAGAACCTATCCCTAGGTATAAAAATTGTGATATTGGTCAAATTATGGTATTTGGTGGGTATGTCAAGGTGAGAGAATTTGTCTATACTCAAGTTGTAACACAAATCGATATCCATTCTAAAGCATATTGATACCAAGACACTTTTGTCTAGGTGTAAAGATTCTTGCATGGTGTATAGGCCCCAATGGTATCGAATATAAACTACAATCATATGTCCCTACCCTATTTGCATAGAAAATGATTGGAATCCTCATTCCAGATATCCGAATGGTATAACAAAAAAAATTGAATACCATCCCAACATTGTTGGATACCATCGTAATGTCATAATGCTAGAAGGGTAATTTTATTCACTAGGTATAAACGTTTTTTGCATGATATATATATATATATATTCATATTCATATTCATATATTCATATATTCATATATATATATATATATATTCATATTCATATTCATATTCATATATTCATATTCATATATTCATATTCATATATTCATATTCATATATTCATATTCATATATTCATATATATATATGAATATGAATATGAGTGATAATGTACAAAATGTTGTTTTGCCTTCCTAATGGATGTGTTTACATAGACACTACAAATCTTTGACCATAAATATCCTTTTTTTTTGGTATAGTAAGGTATTGAAAAGGAGTAGATTTTGTAATATATGAACTCCAACGGTGTTTTAAAGAAAGTGGTACACATAACACTATTCAAGCTACTATGCATGCTCCCTTTTACATGAGGGGGAAGACTAAGTGTCCGAGATCAAATCATGGAGCCTTTATTTATAGAAAGCTTCCGGGATGGTCAACTAATCTATACATAAGGAGGTGACAACAAATTGGCCAAGGAATATGTCAACCCACATGGGCCCCCACTCGACAACTATGTTGAAGCCATTGATAAATTGAACCTCTTTGTAATATAAGGAGATTTAAAATTCACGGGTACACCATAGATGCAACACTTTAGTACTATGTAATGTTATGCGAGTGCAACATTCAATATTGGTATCAATGTTCATCTATTTGGACACATCTATGTGTTGGATACCATCCACGTAGATGAATGGATGGGCCCTAATCCTCAACTCAAAACTTGAGCTTCTCTCAACATTCTTGATACGTATTGCATCAAAGTACTTGTCCATCCTTACATTTGCCTTGTTCGAGGTTATCCATCCATGGTTGGACCTCAAATTCACTCCACTCCTTCGTACTTTATATATATATGTGTGTGTGTGTGTGTGTGTGTGTGTGTGTGTGTAGAGAGAGAGAGAGAGAGAGAGAGAGATGGATGGATGTTGTGCTTGAGTTTTCCATTAAATAGGCGTTGAAATAGCGACCATGGCTTGGTGCCAATGGAATACCCTCAAGGTTCAAGAGTATGGATGCAATAAGGTACATAAGTGTATCATAAAATGCAAGCGTCTACTGGACTGTTAGTAAATCTTGTTTAGAGTTTGAAAATGTTTTGCCATTAACTCGACATTTAGCTAATGATTCAGTCAACGCACTTTAGACTTGTATTTCAACATTCGATGTGCATGTTAATGTTGACTTCAATATTTACATCCAAACATGTGGTTATAATCAAGGGTGATCATCCCTCAGTCACGACAACTTAAGTTTGGCGTCATTGTCATCTCTTTCTTCCAATGAGTAAATGTTGTGTTTTACCTACAATTCAAGAGATCGATATAACATGCAATATCACTTACTAGCATGTAGAGACATATGACATTGTGTGAGTGCTATTGTCGTGTGAACGTGTCCTCCAACTGCATTCTTTTTATAGTGCAATGTTTACCCATATTATAATCACTATTCTAGTAGAAGTAAATATTTATGATGTTTTACCAAAGTAGAGAAATTAATGTGAGTTACTCTAATGATGTATTTAGTTTAGTTATTGCATCCACACGTATAACATTTGTCAATCCTAGTTGGAAACATACATTGAAGTTTCCATTGATCCATCCATCTATATCATTTTATGATATTTAGTGTCACATGTGTAATAATGCTCTATTACGAGGCCTCCCTTAGTTTAAATGAATAATGAACTTGGTTGACCATTAGTATCACTATGTAACACTTGTAGTTGGCATGCTCGATAGTAGCATCCTCTTTGCCTAATTGATTTGTAGAGTTGAAGCATGTCCGCTTGAAAGCTTTTTGGAATCTAAGCGAGCTCTTTGGCCTCATACTTGCTTTCAAGCTCTCAAACCACCATGGTAAGCTCAAAGTACTTCATTGTTGCCAAACTAAAGTCCTAAAATATGTGTTTTCATGAAGTGATGTTTTTGCTTTTAGAGACATTGATAGAGGCCTTAGGGAGACATGATGTCGATAGCAAGCTTGCTTGTGTGGAGAATTATGTTCTTTTCGGGATTTCGGCTTTTGGGCTCCTTCTAATGTAATGTGATGATATTTTTGGCATTGAATTCACTACCAAGCGTGAAATATGTCGATGAAGAGTTGAAGCACCTATTAACAATCGTCAATTTGTCACATGTTTATCAATTTGGGAGGTTGGGAATTTGCTTGTATGTGCATAGATATTTGGGTTGGTAAGGCAAGAGCGCTTTAGGGCTTCAAATTGAGAATGAACAAGCAAGATCTCTTCATGGCAATTGAGTTAACTAAAGAAAGTTGGCCATGGGAAGAATGATAACTCTATAGAACCATCTCCATAGGTGTTTTGTTGTTCTAGGACACATTGGAGTTGTTACCAAGAATGTGAACCGTAGCAAACGAGAAGTTGGTTGAGGCCAATGCTTGGCCAAAACAATGTTCAAGGAGATGGAGGATGGTCTTACAAACTCTCAAACCCTAGTAAGAGGTTTTTTCTTGCATGTGTTGTACAAGAAGCGACCAAATCAGTGGATGTAGATTGGTTATCCCATTTAAGGAAAACCATGATGCTTTGTGAATTGTTTTTGGGTGTCAGTGGCATTTGACATTCAGGACAATTGTTCCCACATCTTTCAAAGATTGTTGAAAAATATCAAGCACATCTTGATGGCAAACTTTTAAATGAAGATCTTGCAAGTCCCGCACGACTTCTTGTAATTCATACATTCATGGAGTTGCGAGCCTCCCTAAGCGGGGCCTGGGTTTGGACGAGCACTTGTGATGTCATCCACTACGGAGGTGGGGGCCAATGGAAGGATGTAGGGTGCTCGATTAATCTATTCACATGTGCGGGGTTCACTAAAGGATGACTGATGATATTTTCATACATTACAAGTTTTGCATACCCAAGTGGGGTCCATGTGTGAATGAATGGTGGTCACGGTTGCTCTAGATTTCATCCATACGTTGAGTTCACATGGCAGACGGGCCCCCTTGAATGGTGATCACGGTTGCTCTTCATTTCATACATCTATGTGCAAAGCGAGCAAGGGACAATGTGAGGGACGAGGGAACAAAGGAAGGCCAGTTTGGGGTGCGAGCCTTGCTGGGTATGGGTCACTAGACGACTATTTATGAGTTCATCTATCCACGTGGGTGCGTTATGGGCTTGTCTAAATGCTCACCTCTTTAACTTGGACCCCTCCCACTATTACCCAAGGTGAAAATGCAATCCACTATATTATAGCATGCGTAATTCACTTTTTACATGAATTAGCCCCAAAATTAACACAAGAACCCCAAAATTAATCAAGAGGATCCACTTGAAGAAGAATCAAGCAAACCCTAGGGACCAAGGGGGTGAGATTTTTACTAGGCCCCTTTTACATCAACCACGGCTAGACACCGACCTCTTTAAACTCGGTCTTCACCAACAATACCCAAGGTAAAACACAATCAATTATAATATAAACAATCATTTTTTACAATAGATGACCCAAAATCAACACAAGAAACCCTAAATTAGTCTAAGAATACCTAATTTACACGATCAACTAGGGTCATTGTTCACGGATTACCTTGGTGCGAGGACATTATCAAATGTGAAGACCGGGATCAAATTTCAACCATTGGATGCGTGCCAAGATCTACGGGTGATATGCTATTATGATCAATGCTGTGATCGGTAACAAACAATTACAGTAGTTCTACAAAGGGAAATCTGAGCTAAGGCTTAAGTTTTGTGTAAGAAGGCCTAGCCCTTTACCTCGGTATCTTCAATAGTGGTAGGGCCCAGCTCAAAGAGGTGGACGCCTAGCCCTGGACCTTAGCTGAACACCATTCATCCGTAAGTGGACCCCACCTCGATACCGCATCCGGTGGATGGATGAAACTTCAAGTTCTCATCCTAACGTGGACCCCACGCCGCGAGGCTCCCAACCCCAGCCCGCCCTCCCTTCCCTTCCCTTCCTTTCCCCCCTCCCTCCCTCGCTAACTTAGCTCGTCGCCTGCTCGCTTGCAAATCTCGAGATGCACCGAAGGAAGGCATCACACTTGCCGCAATCTCAGATCATTTCACCATTTCCGTTTCTTTTGATTCCATTCCCCCTTCACTCAACGAATCTCTGTCTCTCTCACTCCCTCTCACTCTCTCCCTCTTTCGTGTCTTGTATCCTCCGATTGTGCAGGTAGCAAGTTAAGTTAGCCTGTGGTTGTTGTCGCTGTCGAGGGGAAGCTCGGTCCACGCCTCGATCCTCCTCGTTGTTGAGGAACCTCGGTGATTAGGAATGTGAGTTTCTTAGCTCCTTATGCGAAAACCGTTCTGGTTCTGTGCGTCTGTCGGGATTGAGTGCGTTGCAACATTTTGTTTCAGGTCCGTCTTGTGTTTGAGGTCTCCAAGGTTTTGATCCCAAGGTTGACATCGGTATGGAATTAGACTAAACTTGAAGATGATGATGATGATGAAGCAGAAACATCATCAAGACCATAATTCACATCACTGGCAACATCGGAGGTTTCTCGCCTTCCTTCTTCTTTGATCCCTTGGTTGGTGGCTACCATTGAAGAATTCGGCCACGGCTTCTGTTCCTTTTCTTGTTCTGTGAGTCTGCCTTGTCGAGTAGATCAGTTTTGTTGGAACCTCCTGCGGCTGGCCTTTTCTTGCTTTGTGATCCCTGTGATTTTCATCACATCTTGGGGGGTTCAGGTTTGGTTCTCTATTCGATTTTGTCGAAAAATCACCCCCCGCCCTGTTGACAGCTGGTTGGCCCTTTTTCCCCCATGAATTTCAGGTGTGGGAGCCATATTATTGGGCCACTTGTCTTTTGAATCTAGTGTCGGTCATGTTTTGGGGGTTGCTTTATCCCCGAGACTTTTTTTCATAGTCTTATTTTGCAAACAGGCATTCATCAACATTGAGACATGTTGTTTTGAAGGAATTTTAGCGCGTTGGGTACTTTAAAAAGCTCGACCTCTGGGTGGTCTGAAAAGTTTCAGTTTTAGGCACTTGTAGTGGTTTTTTTGGCCGAGAATGAAAGCTGTGGGTGGAATTTGGTAAAACCTCGAAAAGCAGCAGCAGCAGCAGCAGGAGGAGGAGCCCTGGTTTGGATTTTCATCAGCAATAAATTTGTGTCTTTTCTGGAGTTTCAAGGGTTGGTGGAATATGCATATATGAAAAGGTATGGTGAAGATGGGTTAGGCGAGTGTACCAAGCGATGGAGACGACAATTTCAAGTGGAAGGGAATGGTGTAATCTGAATTCCCGGCATCCGTAGGCTACGATGGCGAAGATGGCGGATGGCACCCCCATTCTTTCATCTTCAACCTTGCGAACTTTGGCTGACAAGTTGTATGAAAAGCGCAAGAATGCTGCTCGTGAGGTACCCATCCATCTCCAAAAATCCAAAAAGGCTTTGAAGCTGCATATGTTTTCTAAACTAAGCTTTACTGATTCTGGATTTTTTATGCTCTATTGATAGTATTTTAGTCTATCTTGTTAATATCCTTGGGAGGGCAGCTGCCTTGTGTGTGAGCAATGGATGCCACCTTTATAATACACAGTCTTAGCAATGTGGCTCCCTTGAAATGCGTTCGTCACAATATGAATCGAGCAGATGTTATGTTCTTTTTTTTTGCTGTTTCTACTCTTAGATGTAACTCCACAGCTTTGGATAATAAGGTAGATGGGCCTTGTTTGGTTACTTGTTTGCAGTTTGCTAGCTTGTACTACTCAGATTCTCAAGGTTGATTTCTCTGTGCGTCTGCAACCTTGAAAGATTTGGAATTATTATGAATTATTGAATTCCAATGACAGCGAGCCATAAGAAGGCCACATAGGTCCCCCACCCTCCCAATTATGATGACTATTAAGTCTAGAATGGTTAACAAATTTTGAGCATGTAGTCCAATCTTTTTTAAAACGCTTTTCTTTCTGGTGTCTGTGCTTGGATCTGTACCTAACCACCCACCACTCAAATATAGGCGTTGGATTAAGATAAGTAACTAAATTAGGCCCGCTTCCCTTGGGATCATTGCTGAACTCAAGGTCGGTTGTGGCTGCGATCTTTTGCTGGATCTTTCAATTCAAGGAATCATACCTGCTTCTTGTTGTAGAGATTGACTAGTTATCAATGGACAAGCATACCAGATTCTTGGTTTCAGATGAGGGCAATTGGTGTAGCCCTTTTTGCTCACCTGCTGAACGAATAAAGTTATAAGTTCTTCAGGAAGGATTCTTTTGGAGCCAAATTTCTTGTGGTTGTTCTATTTTAGTGGACAGGGGAAAGTATTCACCTTTAGTGTGATCTTATATGCATTGTCACCACATACAAGAGCATGCTTGGTCTCTCATTGTGAGGATCCAATATTGACCTAGTTGTGGGGAGTGTAGGTTGAAGCAGTAATCAAGGTGCTTGCAGCTCAACAGGACCATGTCAGGATATCCAAGCTCATCTCTCTTCTCATTAATGACTTTGCGCTCTCCACGCAGTCAAATCATCGAAAGGTATCAAAAAAGTAAATTGCATTTGCATTCCAAGTTCTTGTTTGCTGCTGCTGTTGATACCGATTATTTACACTTGCATGCTGGGTGCCAGTTGAGGAAAGACTATTAAGCAGTTTCTGGTTTATGAAGCAGGGTGGTTTGATTGGACTTGCGGCGGCAACAATGGGCTTGGGATCTGAGGCTGCCCAGCACTTGGAGGTACTTTACTCTATCACGTGGTTGATTTGATGAAGTACATTTTGTAGTTTGTAAGATTGAAATTCAAAAGCACCACGAAAAATTCTCTATGTCCTACCTTGTTGCCATTAGGTCCTCTACCCTTATCGTAAGGGCTCAAAATATAGGGTTGGAATGATGATGGACACAACTTGCTGGTACTCTTGTCTTGGAAGTGTCTAAAGTCTAAACAGTAAGATTGCAAGTAGGAGTACAAGTAGAAAGATGAACCACTAAATTATTACAATTGAAAACCAGTAGTTGTGAGGACATTGTCACCTGAGAACTTTGAAGCAGGTGCTAAGCTTTTAATGGAGCAAGTGTTGAGGAATCACTTATTTTGAAGAGGGAGAGTCAATTTCTAGTTCAATCACGAAAAATATGGAATGTACATGATTACACACATCGCTTGTTTCATAATCATCTCTTAACCTTGGTATTTGCTTATTCCCAGTGTAATGCAGTACATATCTTTGTGGAAAATATTACACATATCTGCAGCTAGGATCTGGACAGCTATTGGTTGAACCACTTGAAGAGTTTGTTGTAGATGTAATATGTATGTTGACAATGTTGTGTTTATGTTGCTGCTGGATTCAGAAAATCATTCCTCCAGTTTTGAAGTCTTTCACTGACCAAGATAGTCGTGTACGGTACTATGCATGTGAAGCACTGTACAATATTGCGAAGGTTGGTGGTCTGATCCTCTCTTTAGAGTCATCAATAATTATTATATTGCACACAGCATAGCCCTGATAATGTGGACATGTTTTTATCACTTTATCCCTTTGGGTCTGTATGCAGGCATCTCAGGCTACTTGTTTAATATCTACAAAGCCAGTTGACTTGCCACTATAAAGATGTTCCTGACTTTTTGAGTTCTGTGTCATCATGTAGGTCACACGAGGAGATCTTGTTCTGTTCTTCAATGATATCTTTGATGCACTCTGTAAGCTTTCGGCTGATGCTGAACCTAGTGTACAGAGTGCAGCACACCTCCTCGACCGCCTCGTTAAGGTCTGGTCACTCTTCTCTGACTATCTTTCGCTTTGTAAGATTTTATAAAGCTTCCTGGTCCTGAATCCTACCATCTTCCTATTTTAAAAATTCAGTGCCTTGCTTTAAACTTGATGATTGCCCTAGTTTGGAAGATTGGGTATAGTGGTTTCTGTTCTCTACACTCTATATGTTTATTTATGACCTGGTAATGGTGCAAATTGGTACGACCTTTCAGTGAAACTCTCTCTTTTGTTCCTCTTGAACACCATCTCTTACTGTGTCCTGATGATTGAATACCTGGTATTTCCTTGCCTCAACTGATAAGAGTTGAGGGCACTTGTGAGTAGAAGGGTCAGTGGGCATCATTGTTTCTTAAAGTCCGTGGTCAGTTGCTAGGCAGTCATTAGTGCTTAGGCAATCCACTCAATCAGGGCAGTCTTAATGCTAATACCTAATCTTCATCTGCATTACTTTTCCACACAAATATGCTAATGCCTGCAGAATTTAATTCTATCATCTTGGCCTTTGCTGCAGGATATTGTTACAGAGAGCGATCAATTCAGGTCAGCGCTGACATATATTTACTTTTCTTTTGTGTGTGTGGCAACATCTGCTTTTGAACATTGAATCAGGTCAAGATAGATGCTTTCAAAGTGGTTGATCAAGAGCATTCTACCTTGAAGGAATAATAGTGCATGAAAATGTACTTGTTAATAATGCATCGATGTTGGGTGTTGGTTTTCATGACAATAGCATTGAGGAGTTCATTCCATTGCTGAGGGAGCGCATGAATGTGTTGAATCCCTTTGTACGGCAGTTTCTGGTGGGATGGATCACTGTCTTGGACAGTGTACCTGACATAGATATGCTGGGATTTCTTCCAGATTTTCTTGATGGTAAGTACAAGATGCGAACAATCTGGTTTTCAATCTGCTCAAGATTTGACAATGCTGTTGTTAAGCAATCACATAGTATGACAAATATATCTGTACTGTCAACATGTTAGTCAACATGTTAGTCAACAGTGTTCAATCTCACATAATGTGTGAAGGCCTGAAAATTGCGAAGTAATTAATGCAACTACTCAATTCAACATTCTTCCCAAGTTGTTTTTCATTTGGCAAGAACAGAAATTCTCACCATTCACAAGCTTTAAGAATATTGTTGATCTTCATGGTAGCAACTGTAGCAGACTTTTGCATGGTACACAACATGCAATTAAAAATTTAGCAGCAAGTACAACATCTAGATGATCAAAAGTAACTTCATAACTTCTGAGGTATCAATAAGTTTTATTGTTAATAAACTCCTTGATCTCAAGTTGGGCAATTATTAGTTGAAACATGGTGCAGTCTATTCTATGTAATTATCTTGTTACTTTCAACTAACAAAGTGATAGATTGTTACAAAGTTGTCCATCATGTCGCAAGCTTTCCTTCTTTCCTAAGCAATAGAATATCATTTGAAATGCAAGATAAATGCAAGGCAAATGGCCTTGGCCTCTCAGTTTATTTCCTCTGTATGTCAATTTTTGTCCTTGATGTTGTATGAAAGGCAATGAATGTGTCACTTGACAATTGATGATGTTTGATGTGTCATATTGGGATCAAGATTGGGAATAAAGCTGATGCTTTTTAATTAATATGTAATATATCCTTTTTGGTAAATGTCTTACAAGTTTGATGGTGTCATGCAGGCTTGTTTAATATGCTTAGTGATTCAAGTCATGAGATTCGCCAACAAGCTGATTTTGCACTCGCCGAGTTTCTTCAAGAGATCAAGAATGCTCCGGTACAAGCTGAGTCATGGTTTAACCATGCATGTTTTCTGGGTTTGACTTATCACATATGTCCTGCAATAACACCTCTTAATCTTGACTTTCAGGATTGCTGAGTGTTTTCTTATATTTGTTGGGACTGCTTTTGGGTGTTGGGTCAGTCAGTAGATTATGGAAAAATGGCTGAGATTCTTGTGCAAAGAGCTGCAGCACCAGATGAATTCACACGGCTTACTTCATTCACCTGGGTAGGTTGTAGGACCGGCATTATTTATTTTATAGGCACCTTTTGATATATCATTTCTTTTGTCTTTCTTGAGTTCTTCACTTTGTCCAAATCCTTATGTAACATAAATGTAAGTTGTATGTCTTTCTTATTTTTCTGTGTCTGGTGTGGCAGGTGAATGAATTTGTGAAGCTGGCAGGTGAGCAACTGGTGCCCTACTATGCTGACATACTAGGGGCTCTATTACCTGCCATTTCTGATAACGAGGAGAAGATCCGTGTGGTTGGTCTCAAATTCCTTTCAATGTTGTGATAGCTATTAACAGACTTGATTTTTGACTTTTTTGGAGCTGTAAGAAATAGAGTGGATTTGGTTACAATGTTGTGGGTCCCAGGGCATTTCTGGTCAAGATTTGTGATGTTTGAGTGTAAATCTTTTTTGTTATTATGTGTAGAGTGGAGGGTGTGTGACATGGTATTTTGTGTTGTTGCTATGTTCAAGTTCTCATGGATTTCAATGAATACTATACTATTGTACGGAATTGTAGCATGACAGATCACTCAGCATGGTTCACCCAGAATGAATGTTTATCAGAGAAATTACTCAATTGTCTACTACTTGTTTAGGGGATATAAATTGATGGTTGACATTTAAAGAGTTGTCATATGTGATGTCACATAATAGGTTGCAAGGGAGACAAATGACGAGCTTCGAGCTGTCAAGGCTGAGCCATCTGAGGGATTTGATATTGGTGCAGTTCTTGGTATTGCTAGAAGGTAAGCTATGTACTGTTGCATTGGGCTTTTTGACATATAGTCTACCTTCCTCATATATCAGCTTAATACAGCCATTGGACAATCATTTCGTTGAAATGGCTGTTGAAAGGCAGACGAATGTAAAATCCTCTATCTATCTGATATATGCACACTCAGTACTACCAAAACTGCTGGTTGCGGGAAAATTATCCTTGAAATCTCTCAAAAATTCATTTTTTGATAGGGAGTTTGCCCCACTTTGACATTTTATAATGTTTGAGGAGCGTCCAAGTGGTTTCAGAACTCCAAATATTGGTGAAATGAAGGGGAGGTGGTTGACTTTGGCCAAAAGATGGCTATATTAAACTGAACACCTTGTTAAACTTTTGAGAGCCCATTTTAGGTGCCTTCAAAAGTTTGCATGACTTTAAGAACAAGTCTAGTATGTAGCCATATTTATACACTTCCCTAATGTTAGCCTGTAATATGTCATTGAATCTTCCGGTTGATGATTTGAAAATTTGAGTGTTAGTTAAGTTCGTTTCAGCCCGTGGGGTAGTTGCTTGTGGTTCCAGAGTGGGACCCTAGCAAAGATGTTATGTCCCATGTGTTTGGTAGACTTTCAGTTTAAAAGTCATAGGAATAGTTTGTATGATGTCTATGGGCTGTAGTACCTGGTCACACTCTTGGACACACGATTCATACATAATATTAAATGTAAGTGATGAAACTTTTAACTGATCAACAATGAGGGTTTGTTGCAGGGAACTTGGAAGTGATTGGGAAGCCACACGGTTGGAAGCACTACGTTGGATAGCAAGCCTACTGGAGCGGCATAGAACTGAGGTCTCCATCAAACCATTCCTTGGCATATATTCACTTCACAAATATGAATAATATCTTTGAACTGGTCCAGCATAGGAGAATGATTTCACTATATCAGGCCAATGCCTTTGGTCGACATCACCTAGCCATCATACTGATTTGTGGGCGCAGGTGCTCTCATTCTTGGATGACATATTTCCAGCATTGCTTCAAGCTTTATCAGATACCTCGGATGAAGTGAGTGCATTCACATTGACCACTTCATGTTTGTCCATTTTGCATCAATGACATAATTGATTTTTCAATCTGCACATTGAGAGTTTTCAGTATGTGCAGATTAGAGTTATCCATTATTTCAATGGGACTTTTGGTTGGGAGTTGGGTGTTTTGGATACAACACCTTCCACGTTTGGTAAATTTTTGGTGCATGTTCGGAGGAGTGTGGAGGTTTGAATGAAGAATATTCTATATCAATGCATTGTAGTTCAAACTCATTTTGGCATGCCAAGAGGTGCTAAAATGAATTTGGCCCTCAGTGAACCGAAATAGGTTGCTATTCATTGAAATCAAAACACTACCTCCGAGAATGCACCACAAGTGGAAATAAGTTTTTGATATAGTATGCAAATCAACCAATAGTAAGTCTTAAGGGATGAACTCTCAACGAAAAGTTCTGTTGCAGTGAAAGGTAACTCCATTGTTGTGAAATCAGTTTGGGTTACACGGAAAGTAGCATTAGAAAACTAAAACTTCTTCATGATATATCCTGATCTCGCTCTCTGTGCTTTTGATCAATGTATCCAGGTAGTTTGTCTTGTCCTGGAGGTGCAAGCTTGTATAGCAGGAGATACACAGCACTTTCATCGGCTCATGGTCTTTCTTGTTCACCGGTTTAAGATCGAGCAGCCTCTGCTTGAAAAGTATGCGCATACCTGTCTTTTACGTTCGTCCAATAAGTTTTTTATGTGCCTGGGTATGTATGGGCTAGTATACAAGTGAACCCCTGTTGTTGATAGATCGGCACTTCTTTACAATTGACATTAAATGTTGTAATAATTACAGGAGAGGGACATTGGCATTGCGACGGCTCTGTACTCTCTTGGATGCTGAGCGAGTATATAGAGAATTGGCGACCATTTTTGAAGGGGAGGCTGACTTAGAATTTGCCACCATCATGGTCCAGGTCAATTTTCTAACCCGATTCCTTGCTACAGATAGTGTGCTGATAAGGCTCTGATGTTTGGATCATTTCAGCTTATAAGGCACTATACATCTCTTCATGGAGATTTAATTTGTGCATAAATGGTTCATTTTGTCCAATCAAGTTCCAACAGCAACAATCTTTGTCGTGATTGCAGGCATTAAATCTCATTCTGCTCACAGCCCCAGAACTTGCAGATATGAGATCCCTCTTGAAGCAATCCTTGGTGAATCCAGCAGGCAGAGATTTGTTTGTGTCCTTGTATTCTTCTTGGTGCCACTCCCCGATTGCTACCGTCAGTCTTTGCCTAATTGCTCAGGTGAATCTTTGTTCATGTTGAAGCAGGAAATGCAAAGCTTCACATCTTGCTATCTCATTAATTTTTCAATCACAGGGGGCCTTGTCTAGCTGAATACAACTTTGTGATTGAACATGTGGAATTGGTAGGACTGTGCTAAGAGGGATTATTTTAATGATATAGGCCTACCAGCATGCAAGTTCAGTCATCCAGGCACTTGGGGAGTCTGATATCAATGTGAATCTGCTCGTGCAAGTTGACAAGCTTGTTCGTCTCTTGGAGACTCCCACCTTTGCCTACTTGAGACTGCAGGTAACTCACAAGTTCTCTAGGGCAAATTTCTTTAGTGCTCAATTCCAGCAAAAATTTATTCTACATTAAAAGTCAAACACAGGCCGTTGTTGATCTGAACCCTTAAAAGGACCAAAAGGCTCAAATGTGTGGCCATACACACAATTTCTACAAGCCTCACCAAGTTTTGAAATTATGTTTTCAAAACTTGTGAGTTTTTAAAGTTTGTTTCATGCATCATCTTGTGTTAAGGTGAATAAAAATATACTCATATGTGGGATTGATGGATCAAAATACCAAATATGTATTTGCATCCAAGGGCACCCAGACTGTATATGATAAGTGAAACCTACAGTAACATCAAGGTATTCAACTGGTTTGAAAATCGCACTAGAAGAATGTGTTAATTTTGGATAGGGTTATTTTTGACACACTTGACTATAAATGGAAGCATATAACTCAACATTTTTTGCATGGAGAGGCCTGGATTGGGCCCCTTAGATGTGTAGGGGTTCTCCAGAGTGCATGACTTTGAATCCTGCCATTCACGTGCTCATGTTAGAGTTCCTCAGTACAGTTGTTTAAATTCCTTGGGGATGGGTGTCCGTGACTGCAAAAGTTGTTAGAGCCAGGACGCTATCCAACACTGTTGAAGACTCTCTATGGTTTACTGATGCTTTTACCACAGGTAATCTATCTCATCTAGTCAGTGTGATTTTTTTTGAAAATAAAGTAAAAATTAAAAATTAAATAGTGTAATAAAAATGAATTTCTCTTTATTTAATTATCTAATTATATTGGTGGAATGATTTACTCATTCTCAGTGGACGTTGATAATTCATAAGAATTTGAGATTAGTTAAAAAACTTTCTAGGATTGATCTTGGCTTCTTCAGATACATTTGCAGACACACAGTAGTATAAGGTAGCAAACAACAAGCTATAACCAATGAAGGCCTGTCTACATTAGTACTGATGTTGCTTTGTTACTATGTTTTACAGCAAAGTGCGGCCTTCAAGATCTTACGTACAAGATTAAAAACTGTGCCATCACACACATTCATGCACGTTCAGCCTTCACCTACGACTGAATTCCCAGGGTTGAGTGCAATAAGGAGAACTGCTTCGCAAGGGGGATACTCTCAAATCCTCTCCCATATTCCAGCTATGCCATCTGGACCGTTGAATGTAAGTGAGGATGGTGACAAAAATATTGATATCAGCAGTTCTGCTCTGGGGATTAACTTTGCTGCACAATTGAAGCAATTTGAGCACATGCAACATCAGCATCACTTGTATCAGTCCCAGAATATTAGGCCCCCTCGCAGGCCGATAACTCCTCCACCCATCCAGGTACATCTTCATCCAACCGGCTGTTGCCCTTCTTTTAGAGACTTTTCTATTAAGAGCTCATTAACTTGTCTTGTGATTGAGCCTAGTTTTGAAAGTGGGGAATACTCTCTGAACGTCCATTTCTAATCAAAAATACTTTTAAGAGAACATTAGCGTCTAAAGTAGAGTTATCTTGAAAGCCTTTCCAAAACTCATTATATGGTAGGGAGTTTAGTCCTACTTTTGGAAATTTAAAATGTTTGAGGAGCATTCAAGTGGTGTATGCACCCCAAAATCTGGTGAATTGAAGCTGAGGTGTTTGACTTTGGCCAAGAGACACAATACAGAAGGTGAAACGCCTCTGGTTCAATTAACCAATATCGGGGGTTTGCGCACCACTTGAATGCACCTGAAATTGTTAAAAGTGCAGTGAAACTCCCTATCAAACTATGAGTTTTTGAGATACCTCTAGTAAGGTATGCTCATGGGACCTGCTACTCTAAAATCCCAGCTTGGCCTATGTAAGGGTACCTTGGCCCACCGATCCTTGTATTTCAACCTTGTAGAAAGCTGTTTTTAATATCCCAACCCTACTCATTTAATATGGTAAATGTAAGCCTTAAGTAAACTTGGGTAACTGTATGAAAAAAATTTAAAACCCACCTGGAGTTTGACCCAGAGATTCTATGGAGAAATATTATAGTGCACCGCATGTAGGATGGTGGCCTATGACATCTGAATTGTGTTGTAAGACCATCTCCATCATGCAAATATATCTTTGAGTTGCATAGTTACTCACCTGATTTGGTCTCTGTTTTATATCTGCTAGAATGGACATGTGGCTTTGAGACCACCTGACGATGGGATGGACCCAAGAAGATCATCAAGGGGTGTACCTGAGCTTCGAATGACACAACGGACGTCATGGAGGAGCTAGTACTACCAAAATTCACAGTTGTTCACATGTGCTATAGATAGTCATAACAGGTTCAACATGTGATTGATTAGCCATACTTGTGTCTTTTACCCTTTCTTGTATGATTTGTTTGTATAGATGTAAGGCTCTCTTTCTTGTGGGTCATGTACAAGTCATACGATTCTTTGTTGCGTAGGTAATTAAGGTCATGCGAGTCATTGATGATATGAAGGCATGGGTTACGCAACAGTGTGGATGTTGGGGTAACTCACAGTTCCCCGAGTTCCTATAGGTGTTGTAAAGTTCAGTTTTTTCAAATCCCAGAGATGGGATATCAAAATTCTATTTTGGAAGAGGCCTGTTTTCAGCAATTTGTTGACATGCGCAAATGCGCATGGGTGTCCAATGATCTGCTATCCTGCACGATTAAGAAACAAGTGCTTACAATTATTGCAATGCTTGATTCTGAATGATAGCCTTTTGGTAAGATTTTTGTGAACTTAACCTCATTATTTCCTGGTTCTTGTCTTTACCTAGTTATGTGACTGGAGGTAGTCATATATACTTTTTGATACAATTGCTACACTGATGTTGTGGTGAATTCAATTAATCACATGTTTTGGGAATTCCACCTAAACATTTCAAAACATCGAACTCCCAAGGTTTCAGAAGTTCTTGTGATCAATTCTTACTCATAAAATTTGTGAAGAGTTTGTGATGTAGCTTCATTCAAAATCTTCCTGATGAGCATCTTGCCTACCACGTGCCTTGTGGGAATTTTATTTCGTTAGAAGTTGAAAAGTGGAGTGGTTTTGATTGTTCAAGGTGACTACACTACCTACACTAAATATTGTATTTAGTGTCACCAATTCTAATTGTCTTGCTCGATACTAATTATAAACCGCGGTGGAGTGTCACCAACACTAAATGTTAACCTAACATTGTTCATAAATCCTTGTAATTTTTTTTGGGGGGCTGTTATAGATTTAGAGTGTTGCAATTACTGTCACTTAGTAAGTGAATTTTCATCCAGATTTCAATCATCCATGACAATAATTTGCAATATTTTATCACAAGTTGCTGACACGAGTAGGGTTTGGCCAATGGATGAACTCATCCATCGTCCATGACAGTATTTCTTCACTTATTTGTAAGAAGTGACATCTAAAAGGTTACCATAGTGGCATAAAATATCATATGACACTAAATACCATATTTAGTGTAAATACTGCACGAGGTGACCTTTTGAACTCCCTTTTAATCTTTAACTTCCAGAGACGCCTGTTTTGGGTTGTGAATGACTCTTAAAGGCAAATTCATCCAAAAGGAATGTCCGAGGAAGGTCACAATGGGTATCATTATGTTCCTAATGAACTTTTCTTGTCAATGGTGATGATTGCATTCCAATATGAAAAGGTGGTTCATAAGAGTTTTTTAAAGTTAAGGATGAACTAACTTTTTCATTTGTTAATATATTATTATAGATAGTAACTTCATATTATTTTGATTGAAAATTATCAATTGTCTATGGACTCTTTTTCTTACCTCAGTGTATATCAATTCTTGATATAATCTTCAAAGTTTGGACTATAATTTTATAGCATATATTTATCACAATTCTTGAAGTTTGATGATTCTAAATCCATTATTAAGAAATCATGAGGATTCCTAAATTTTTCTACCATATTGATGTGTTTTTAAAATCATTAGAGAGCCTCAAGTCTTGCAATTGGACCAACAACTTAACATTAACTAATTTGAAACCATCGTGATGTACTTTCAATCCCATTAGCCTTTTCAACTTCCTGGACTTTAAAATCAATTTATTTCATTACATTTCATTAGCAACAACTTTTCTTTCAAGTACAATAAAAATTGAGCTCTAGAAAGCTTACTATTAGACAACCTAATGAAACCACAATACATACCAAAAAGTTAAGGCTTAAACACTTGACCATGTTGGAAAACGCATATATATGTGTGTGTGTTTGTGTGTTGGGAAGGGATGTGTTCACTCAAGTTTGCCATATGTCAAGTTTGAATCCAATTAGCTTTGCACTTTTCCTCTTACTTGACAAGGGTGCAATTCATGTTATGTTCCCTTTCCTCATTATACACACCAGGGTAACTACAGTAGTGCTGCTCAAAGGATTGATTCCCTAAAAAGTTCTCCCTGGATGCTATCAAAGAGATTCTGTTTATGCAGGTGACTATCACCAGTTCTCATTTGTGTAAAACTTCTGCAGTAACAACTGCTGTAGAAATTTTGTTCAGTGTGAAACCGCCTACTCCATATCTATGCTGAACAGACCTGGTGGTGATAACAACAACTTATCTGACTAATTTGTACGAATTCAGCCTACAATCTCACGGATTCAGTTCCTGTTGGGACCACACTATCTGTCCATTCTCAGAACTTGAACGGAACATTATGCGCCGCATCTCCTTCGCATGGTAATAATCAATCTGTAAATCATCACCACATAAAATCATGACATGACAAATGAGTTATAATGATTTAAGGGTTGTGAGAAGGGTGTACTGGTTTTGTGGTCGACCCACCTTTACACAGAATCCGGTAGAGCATGGAACATTATTTGTTCCCTGCCATGTAGGTTTTATATCCATTCAAGTTTCCTTGATCTCTTAGGGACTCGAGCTCTAGGTGAACTGAAGTGGGATGGTCTTGGAAAATTCCACCAATGAGGAATTAGATTTCAATGGTCATGGACCCTGAAGCTCTAGTTTATAAAGTGCCTCTAAGCAATGGGTCCTTGAGCATGGAAATGCAATGAAGGAAGACATTTGCAATTTGAAAATATTTTAAAGAAGTCAATGAGCTACCACCAAATGAGAAATGTTAACAATGAGGAGATGAGACGAGTGGAAATATTGACCTCTTCTGGCTTGAGCAAAAGAACACAGAATGTGTCTAAAGGACCCTGGCTGGGATCTAGCTTGGGGGTCTCACTTCCCGTTGTTTTTGGATGTCCAGGATGAGGGGCTCCAAAACCCTCACGCGACCTCGGAGAGCTGTCAAACCATGCCTTCTCCCTCAGCTGCTCATTTTAACACCCCCAAACATATCAGGCTTTGGTTCAAATATTATTTGAGAGTATATTCTGATCTTGTCGCTAGTTTAGCACATATAAGGTTCACTCCAATATTAGACTGATATATAGGTGAATACATGATATCAATACACCATATCAATAATAGTATCAAAGAACCTACCCAACCGGTATTGAGATTGTAATACCAGTCAAATATTGATACTTGGTAGGCATCACAAGATGAGAGAATCTTTGAATACCCAAGTTCATATTTGGGTCAATACCATCCAAATACCATCTTGGTACTCGGATAATTGTGGAGGTTCTTGCATGGTATAGAGACCCAAATGCTATCAAAAGAGAATACTTGTATATCCATTGATATAAGAACAAGGTAATACCATTCTAACACTGGGTTACTCTTTCTGTAGAGAGAATCACCATGTGAACACTACCTTGCAAAGAACGAGAGGCTATGAAGCTTCTTTCTATGGAACTCCTTCACAAAGGAAGAGATTTTGATACACAACAAAATGCTGAATACCTCACCGATTTTCGTGAAGGATCTGAGTCCCTGTTGCCAATCACATCTAAAATGCCATGGATGCGGAATTGCTCCCAGCTATCAGTGAAATAGTAACATATCTGCACAAATATAAGTTGCTCCCAGTAAATAAATACCTCACAAAGTGATGGAGGGAATCATTTCATATGAGCGTACTTATCATTCATCTAACATAAAATGCCTGACATAGTATGCAGCCCGGAGGTTACTAGTTCTAAGTTTACTTGACACCAAATTAGGTTTCAAGACCCTGAATTAGTCTAGTTCAAGTCATTTAAGATAAATCGGCCACAAACCTATAGGGGGTCAAGTTTTATGTTGGATGGATGAGAAGTACGTTCGTATGCGATAGTTCCCTCTCCCAAAGTGACAGCCTCTAATTGTCAAACACTATCCTATTTAGTGACTGTCTTGAGCAATGTTGCAAAAGATATTTGTGTATCCAAAATGTTTCTTAGTTTTTCTTCCCTTTCTTAGTCAGCAACACCAGAAAGAGAGAAATGGCAACTAATGTGGGCGTGTGAAATGTATTACCTCACCGAATGCACAATGCTTGATTTCGTCAATCTGCATCATGTCACAAACACAATTTATCTTATGATAGATCTCACAAGCCACTTCTAAAACATGCATCATTCGTTTCACATGCATGCTTCTTTTTTGTTTCTTTTTATTCCCTCTGATGTCTCGCACAAGATCTTACAAGTGAAGTCCATTGAATTCTGTCAAGATATATTTTACAAAAGCAATTTCTGGGTCAACGACATTAGTTCTGGGTCTGGAGAGGACATACTTCAATTAAGTAAAAGACCTTCAAAGCTGCAAATCTTAGGGTAAACCTACCATCAATAACATCATATATCCACCGTCACCAAAATATGAGTGCCAGTAGGGTTTGGATTTTCTCAAACCCATAAACCTTGCAGCTTGAAGGTTACCTTGATAATAGCTTTAAGATTTCATGAACTTGCCTTTTGACTTCGAGCATCTGTAGTGAACTGCATGTTATTTGTGCCGTCCACAAAGCCCCTGCATCACAAACCTGCAAGGGTTAGGAACAAGTATGGCCATGGCAAGTTGTACACACTATAGTGGATCCTAAACTGCAATTTTTTCAGAAAAAGGCACTGGGGATTAATGCGTACCTAAATACAATGGTTCGATTTGCAGGTCTTCCATCTGGCCGCACTGTAGCCTGTGTTCACCATTTCCATGAGCATCCAATGTGGGTTTTAGGGTTTCAAGTTGCAATAAGTACAAAAACTCTTACATGGTGAATAAGTCCTTGAATAACTACAGAAGGGAGAAAATATGGGAAACAACCAACAAAGACCAATTAGCAGAACCTCCTTTTCCCAGCTTAAGTGGCCGGATGGTATAGGGCAATTTAAAGATATGCAGCCTTCACAGACATCGTCACAATTACTAAGGGTTGTGGCCCTATTGTGGGCACTTTCAATTCCTCAAACAATTTTGGCTGTTAGATTGGATCAGGAGCTAATCTCATCCAAATTCCCAATTCTGACGAATCATGAAGATTGTCATTCCAAGTATGAGGATGGGATTTGAGGTGGCAAAAGTCACGGGAGGTCAGAGTGAAGATCCTCTTTCTCTTTACTTGGTCACATATGCCCTCCCAATTGTGTTCAATCTTGAACCTAGAATGGTGTCAACTTTCTGAGCACATAGTCCAATCTCATCATAGCATGTGTGTTTTTGGTGTCCATTAATAACTACAAGCCTTGCCATATAGTACCTCTGAAATATAGGTGTCCCACTAAGCAGGGTGACTACATAAGGCCCACATACTTTACATGAAGTACCCTTTTCTATTCATCATTGGTGCAGCTACAATCCTTGTAACCATAATAAGGAACGTGGGTGTTATTGATCCGTTTTTCATGTTTTCCAACTTCTACCAATTAGATTTACACAACAAAACTTGTGTTGAATTAGCAAATCTCTGATGAACCATCACCAAAAACCGAATTGGAGATTGGACCTCCCATTACTTGGTTAAGATTATCGGTAGTGCATCTTTGTTGATTCTTTAGCTGAATACATAGGTCCTCCCATTTGTGTTCACTACTGAATGCAGGGTAGATAATAAAATTTGAAGTCGTAGTTCAATCTCTTGTAAACATGATGTGTCTCTATGGTGTTTGTTCTTTGATCCTCCCCTAACCACACACCAATCCAGTATAGGGGTCCAATTAAGGAAAGGAACCGAATAACACCCTAATACCTCAATCATGCTTCATAACACACCCGTAAGAACAAACAATCCCAATAACTGAAGAAGACATGACATACCAGTTGCAAATGTGTGGAGTGCTTCAGATGCTTATGGCTTTGCATCACATTCTGCAACAGCTCCCTCCATGGAGCCATACTGGCCATCCTTCTCTCTTCAGGAAATCTATAAAGAGGAAACAATCAAAAACACATTCGCCAATTCTCCATTTCCAGCAAATCTTTTGGGGTTGAATAATTTCCTGCCATTCTCTGTACTCACCTATACTTACTTTCCTCATGAAGGTACCAGCACACCTTACAGCTTGCAGTAGTAGATATAGCTTGGCGAATTCTTACCTCTCAATTTTTTGGTTTGGCATAGATAAATTGTAGAAAGTCAAGAGGAAATTTCCTAAAATTCTTTTGTGAACATTCAGGTGCTTCCAGTTTCCAGAAAACCCCAATGTACATAAACCCTTCGCACATTGAAGCAACTTAGAAAATCCTTAAGCGTCATCACAAAACTCTCTCACATTCCACATTAGCAACCATCCCTAAACGCGTCACCCCATTGAAGATTTATGACTAGATCCAATTCAAACCAAGTCTAATTCACTACCCACAAAGCCAAAATTGAACATTGACGTACTTAACCCAAGGATTGACATAGAAAGAAGGAGAGATGTTGCTCCACCTGATGAGTTTGGTCCCTAAAAATCACAACGAGCTTCGAATTCTCAGGTTGTCAATGGAATTTTGCACTTTGTGAGAGTAAGGTGGATGTGAAGAAGTCAAGTGAGCTCCGGAGAGTGCAATCTGGAGGTGAAGCAATGGAATGATGTGGATGTGTCTCACCCTTTGTCAAGACATTTGGCATGCTCTATATGTCTCATAGTTTATGGTATTTAGTGTCTCTTTCTATTCGGAGTTGCATCGTGCTATAACTTTTAGAATGTGAGTTTTTACCGAGGAAAGTCATTTGCGTTGTTTAATGTTTGAAAATTCTATATCACATTTGTTTGAAGAAATTGAAATCTATAGCAAGAATTTGTAGCATTGTGTGATTCTAAATAGTAAGTGACACTAAATATCATCGATGGTGTAGTGTTTCTAGTTAGGAAGGGATAACTTATGTAGATTCGAATTGTAGTAAGTGGGTCTTAAACAAACACTTTTAGAGTATGAAACATGCAATCAATTCCAGATGATATAGCAAATCGTGTCATTCTAGCCATTCGTCCTCCTAATGTTGTAAGCTCATATAAATATTTTATCCATTGTCACAATGAAGATTCTCTTCTCAATAAATGAAGATATAGGTCCCACCTCAATTATTTGACATTTGAGCTCAGAAAGGTTGACAAATTTCACCCATACAATCCAAGTTCTTTTAAGTTTTGGATGTAAGAATGGACACATGCAATTTTGGTGTCCATTCCTAGTTCCAAAATGTACCACAACACACCACTCATAATATTAGGTTTTTTTTTAAGATGAGTAACTAAATTAGGCCCGCTTACCTTACCATGTGAATTGGGCCATGCCATATCATTGCATCCAATTTGGCGGTCAGTCCTTAGCTCTTAGCTCTTACAACAAGGCTAAGTTGTGCCTACATCATGAACTGTGACTTATAATGGATCCTAACTTAAAGGTACATATTCAAGTCTAATAAATAAATAGATACACCAACTTCTTGATGATGTTTGAAATGTACACATCTAGATGAATACCAAAGTAGGTCATCTATGACATTCACTTCAAGAATCTAAGATATTCACCTTGATTTAAAATAGCTAGTTCAATTCTCCTACTCCTCATTTGGATTTGCTCATGTGCTCATGCACTCATGCGATTGTTTTTTGGTTTTGTTTTCATCGTACCTCTTCACTTGCCAAAAAGTGCCCATAATAGGTGCATTGACCTAAAATATTAGGTGAAGAGCAAATTCCGGCCTAGGAAAGAGATGTTGCTTTGGCCAAACGCATGTGTCTTTCTAATCTAAGGTCATTTTTGAACTGCAGTTTGCATACTTTTCCCACATAACAACCTAGATTTTGGAAAGAAACATAAGATGCATGAAATATTATCATCAATTACAGTCCCAAGAGAATACCCAAGATAGCTTATCAACCTTGAAATCAACTTCCCATATGATGTATAGTAACACCACTAGCTCTTAACTTCAGTGAGTATCATTTCATTATGAACCAACTAGTTGTCTTTGCCTTGAGCAAGGCTACAACTATACATCATATTGAGTTTCATTATATGGTGAAGTTATTGGTTGCTCAAAACTTGAGGAATGGACATGATAGTCAATGGAGACAATTTCCATATGACAATAAATAGACAACAACATAAATTGAATGAAACTTAGCACATCAATTGTCAAAAAAAAAATTGTTGCAAGCCTTAGGGCCCCTTTTTGTACTCTTACATTTACTTTTAAAAAATAATCTTAATAGCCTTTTTAAATGTACATGCTAGAGAAAAAATAATATATCTCCCTTGTGTATATTATGTACGCTCATATCTCAAATAATACCCTTCATACACTCACGTTAGTTCGTATGTGGTATGAAGAGTCCACCCCTTGAGGGCCTTACAAATATATGGTGCACGTTGGCAAGTAGTCAAACGAATTGCTTGAAAATTAAAATTTTATCTTGTGTCCTTTGGGTTCCAATGACTAAATAACATTCTTATGATATGAGGCCTTGGTTGTTGTGAACAAGGATATCCACCTCCACACCTGAGACTCCAATGCTCTGTTCAAAAAATAATCAACATATGCTTAGAAATTTATCAATGATGAAAACATGAAACCAAAATTTGCGTCAAACACGACTGACTAGAGTTTGGACCCATCACAACATTGATAACCAACAACCTTGGATTTTGGGATTTTGGACTTTGGACCCAACTACAACTCAAGGATACCCAACAAGCACTCAAACATACTACAAAAGAATACTCGAGAATACCAGATCACTACAAGTGCATACTCAAGCACACCGAAGCACTACAAGTGCATACTCAAGCATACCCACCGGCAAGCATTGAATTCTTGCAAGGGCGTACTCAAGCACACTCAACTACAAATCTAGATGACTCTATCGTTCAACATGAACTCAAGCATGTCCAAATATAGTTATCTAAAATCATACTCAAGCATGCATGTAACCCAAGTACTCGAGCTGCAATTAAACTCAAAATTCCAACTGAAATTGGGGAGGAAATAAATAAATAAATAAATAAAATACACATCCACAAAGTAAAACGATTGCAACACTCATGAAGGTTGAATCAAGTGTATCTAACATCATAGAGTCATGAATTTTATCATTGAGGAGAAATGAAACTCCTAAGTACACAACCAACTATATGATTTCTTGTAAGTAGCCAACTAAAGAATTCCTTGCAACTAGCAAATTCATTTGGGATTTGTATGCCATAGCTTATAACCTTCTCAAATGAAAAGTTTCCCATCTTGTAGAATTATGGCTAAATATGCATATTGCCAAGTGCTCACTCAAATGTTTATGTAACCTGGGCTTCACGAATGCCACATTTGAGAAAGTTTGCTCATCCTCAACGAACTCAAGCACTTACACGGCTACCATTTCAGCCTCTTTGACCATTCCCCAAAGTTGTTTCTCAACACCATGGACATTGATGGATTCCCCTAAAGTTGCGTTAATGGGTTAATAGTAATAGGCATGGTATCAACATCATTTGCTTTAGTAGCCCCTTTGAACAAACATGCCTCGTGATTCAAGGTTGCCATGTCAAGCATGGATGGTGAGTACATTTCTCCGACTTCCATCTCTTGGCAATAGCATTCCTTCAAGCTTTTAAAATGGGCCTCAAAGAGATTATCCTCATTAGGTTGGAGTCTATATTGGGAGTAAACAAGCCTTGATGCCTTCATGAAGTTTGAGGCTAGAAATCAGCTTGAAAGTTCCTGGATAAATCAATTTGCACCCCTACAAGATCTACACCTCCCCCTTTCAAAGTTAGTCACCTACATATAGGTTGCAACATTAAGACCAATATTAGAAAATGAACTTCAACATAAAGTAGAAGTGCATGAAGGGTCAAAAGAGGGCTATACAAGTACTTGAGCCCTGCAGGATGTCCACAATGTTCTTGAATGCCTCCCTAGATATTGTTTGGATACAACCATCTCCATCGGGCTTGGTGGTTGAATGGTTAAAAGACCCAAACTTGAAAATAACATACTCACATACAACCTTAATTATATCTAGGACTCCAAGTACCCATAACAAAAGACATGTTGTCATGGCAGCCATTAATCAAATCAATGAACTCCCAAAAAGAATCACTTGTGAAAGAAGACACATGATTGAAATAGAACTCATTAGGTAGTTGACCTTGACAAACCTTAACCATGGCAAGATATTCACATATGAGAATGTCATGTTGTTGGGTGAATTTCACAAAATAGAGAACAATTTAAGTAAAGGAAAAAATTCAATCAAGGGAATTGGTACAAATATGTCAACAAGCAAGCTATGGTTAGCATTTGCTACCTCCCTTGTCCATAATGTTTGTTGTTTCACTAAGCCCACCTTGATGCATGTTAGGCACCAAAGTATGATAGTTGGACATCACCCTTTTAAGGGTGATAACATGGACAGCCACTACATCTTCAGGTTCCTTATGATCTTGATGTCTTCAATTTGCAAGACATCCAAGAACCTGATAAACTTGACAAATTATAAATCATATATTCCACAAATGAGTTTCTTAGTGAAATTTAGTAATCTAGGAGGAAAAACAACCTCCACTTGTTTTTTCAATTGAGGAACATGAGAGACGAGCTTGCTTTTCTTGAAGTCAAGGTAAATATTTTCCGAATTCTTCAAGTGAGTATAGATGACCCATAATAACTTCCTTTAGGATACATACTTCTCAGACGTGGACGTGTACATATACTTCAGAAACATTAGGGCCCATTCAGGTTTGGTCACTTGTCACATTCGGTGTACCTACATACAAACGTTTGAATGCTTGGCCAAGTGGACTTAATTTATGATATTTCAAAACATCACGTTACATTGTTCAGTACAAGTGAGATTTGGTAAACATCATGCTTCCTAGACTATTAAAATTGGCTTCGACTGTTGGGGAACCTCAATTGAGAGGCATTCAAATCTGTAAGTAGAAATGGGTAACGATGATCCAATACACGAGCCACATGATACAGGTGATCCTGAACGCTACCTGGTTGGATGGATGTTTTTACTTCCTCTATTCTTACAATCTATTTCACCTTGTATACACATAACAATAAATTCAGCTTTTGTAAACCATATCTTGAATGGAACAGCCATTTTGTGTCGACCAACAACCGCCTCACTCATCATCAAGTTAAAGTTAGAGAAATCCTTCAGGTAGAATTGCCCGAGGATATACTGAGCTCACTCTGCGACCGCGAGTACACCCTTTTAGCAGTCGACGATGCACTTGGCAGATCGGGAGTTGCATAATTATCCCCATTTGTTGATGAAGAATTATTGTTGTTGTTGTGGCTGTTGCCTACGAGACCAGCTTTTGATAACGGAGCTGCTCGAATGGTTCGCACGCTGCGCAGCACAGTTGCAGGCGACCCAGGCGCAGACGTTGTGTCTTGAAAGGATTGATCTGACTGAGCAGGCGAATTCAATAATGATCCATTTTCAGTGTTTTCAATGTTTTTGTTTCCTGATGCCAAATTTTGGCGGTAGAAGAGACCTGGGAGTATTGACCTTGTTGGCCGGGCGCCACTCCATGTGAGGTTGGTTCCTGTTGTGGACGAAGCAAATTGCATGCCACCACCACCACCATCTGCAGACTCGGCTTGGGACCGAAGGAATTCCAAGCTTTGTGTCATTTTTTCAATCGAGTCGGACGGGTTGGTAGCTCCTGTGCTGCTTTCCTCAACTCCAAGCACTTTTAATTGCCGGCCAAGAGCTAAGATGGTGCGTTGGCATTCAGCCAATGCAGCCGCAGCTATGTCTTTCTCCTGCGAGATAGTTCACGGGATGTTTCCCACAAATTAGCAGTGTGAATAGACTCGGTGAAATTTTGCCAAATGCTAACTTCAAATCTTAAACAGCGAATACTCTATCAAAGATTCACCCCATTCTTTGCCAGTTCTTCAACTTGTATCTCACCGTAGTATGATGTTGCTCTAAGTTTCTCATGAGCAAAGTATTTGGACGATTGCCAAAAATGCATCCAAATTGTACATATACAGTAATGACAATGATCAGTCGATGCATTTCTTTTATTGCCACCTTATCTACCTTGCATCATTAACATACCCTGGTCAGGAGGTAACACATATTTGTCTATCATATGCAACTATGAATGGACAGATGATTTCTAGAGTGTCTTTCAGCATATTGTCAAATGGAAAGTTCACAATACGAATCTGAATAGTGTCTTTGCTATCAAATCTGACAACAGGAGAGCGTATAGTATACTCCACAACTATATCAAATAAAGCATAGTGGTTTTACCTTTCGGGCAATTTTGATTGCATCATCACCTCCTGATACAAGTTGCAAACGCTCAACTTTCTTTGGTGGAGAAAGTCCAGAAGAGTGCTCGCTTCGTCCAACTCCTCTGATGGATTGTTCATCATATGCATCAGTTTTAGCAAAATGTTTTTGTAGAAAATCACCCAGAAATAAATACTAACATCATAAGTTTTGATGTCCAGTTTGCTAAAATCAACTCTGTCCATATGTTTTACAATGTAAACCATTCAAAAAAATTGCGTTTTGACATCTCAAAATTGCAGTAAGTTGTTTCTAGTAGGTTATAAACTGCAGAAATAATAGAGTTATCCTCTAACTCAACATGACCTTTCGCTAGGACTAGATTATTTTGCATTCAGCATCTTCAATGGTTGGTAAGTTTGCAGTGCATGCTTCAGATCGTGTGTGTGAAGGCTTGAACTAAGAACATGCTATATTGGTGGTTCATTCAGGGTTAAATTCATTTTGGTGTGCCAAGAGGTTCTCAATTGAGTTAGGCCCTCGATGAACAGAAAAAGTTTGTCGTTCATTCAAATTCACTAACTACCTCCGAGTGTGCTCCACAAATGGAAAGAAGTAATTCATATGGTATGCATAACAACCATTGGAAAATCATAGGGCACCAACCCCCAACAGAAGTCCTTTTGAGATAAAGGATAACACTAGTGTCCAAGATTTGGTGACCAATGATGTAAACATTGTGGTGGATTACACTACTTATTTTTGATAGTTGTTGGCTCTACTTTTCTCTGCACTCTCTGTATCTTTGTCACCTCCTGAATGATATCAAGACAAATAATGCAAGTAGATGGATACAAGAAGATATACAAACCTATGGATTTGTTGCTGCAAGTCTTCAAGCTTTGCAAGAACATCGTGGTGCCGTAGCCGCTCACCGTGCAATTCGACTTCCAGTGCGGCAACTTTATCGTGGAGTTGGTTCATTTCAGCATCTGAAGCCCGGAGGCTCATTGCTAGACCTGGATGTGAGGATGACAACTCCAACAGCTCTTCTTCAATCATCTCATCTTCCTTCTTCTCATTGTCGTAGCCACTCTGTAGAATTCCAACATCATTAGTGTTGGAACGTAAGATTCACTTGTCCTGTGAAAGTACATGACAATGCTGATGATCTTTTTGTCTAAGGGCCAAGTTTACACTAGACCTTGAGGGCCCATGGTCATTGAAATCCGAAATCTCTCATTGGTGGAAATTGCCAAGACCATTGACTTCAATGTACACTACAGCATGAGGGCCTATGGTGGACCAAGGAAGTTTGAATGGATGAACAAACCTAGATGGGTCATTGCTAGTCCTACATGGTATTCAATAAATTAATACGTTTCATTGTCTATTGGATTTTGTATCAAGCCCATTTTAGAGAGGTGGGTCCAACATCAGACTGGGACCTCATGACAGTTCAAAATATAATCACAACCCATGTTTTATTATAACTTTTGTGTAGAAGGGCCCACATGAGTAGGATGGTAATGACAAAGCACTTGGTTGGAAGCTTGGTTCCATATGCCTTTATCATAGACTTGAAGGCTGGGATGGTGGCATAGAATCCAATTCAATGTTTCCATCAGATGAGTTATCAAGGGCCCTCACAATTTCATGAACACCGCCCTTGGCCATATTGTAAAGTGACCCTAAGAACAAGTGGAATGTTGGAGTTTACGATTATAATTTAAGGGTTTAGGGTTTAGGGTTTAGCTCACCTCCTGTGCCTTTAGTTCGCGAATCAGCAACTCCGCATCATTCAACTGCACCCTCAAAGCCTCCACCCTTTCGTTCGCCTGCGAGAGGCTATCCTCCATGTCTGCTAACCGATGCTCCAAATCCTCTTTATCGGTCCTCAATTGTGAGATTTCAGTCTCGAGATCTGGGAACCGGCTCATTTCGACCTCCTCGAGCCTCGAAAACCGATCCAATTCCACCTGCATTCGGCTCTCAAGGGCTGCCTGTTCTGTCCTTATTGTCGAAAGCTCCATCTCAAGGTCAGAAACCAAAGTTTTCGCAGACTCAGCAATCATCGACACTGCCTGCCTTTCACTCCTTGCTGTGTCACTTTCTTTCCGTAATGCTTGGAACTCGGTTCGGCAAACAGTCATGATGCAATCAAGGGTGAATGCAAGCTCCAATACAAAGTCAATGATGTTTGTTTCGCTCTGGAGGAATTTATTTGCTGCCTGCACCAGGCTGCCCATGGAACTCTCCAACTCCAGGTCTTGCCAATGAATTGACATGGCAATCGAGCGTGGTGAAATGGAAATTTCAGATTGACCCAACGATGCGGCGGAGGGGAAAAACTCGCTTCCTGTTGCTTGCGCAAGGGATTCACAAATGTGCACCACTTTTCTTACCGCCATTGCAAGCTCGGGTTGGACTGGTCCCATCATCTGCACATGAAATCATGTCCATCAAAACCCAATGAATTTGAAAAACTATCCTCGTCAACAAGATGGCAGATTCAGTCGCGCAATGGAGTGTAACACTAAGAACATTTTGTCACAAGTTGGGGTCCCTATGAATTTTCCATTGGTTGCTTTCCAGACGCAATCAATACTGTCTTTCCATTTGTAGTCCATGCTTAGAGGTAGTGTTTACATTTGAATGAAGAGCAACCTATTTCGGTTAGTTGAGAATCAAACTCAATTTAGCACCACTCGGAATGCCAGAAAGAATTTAACCCTCAATGATCCACAATAGAATGTTCTTTTTTCAAAACTACAAACTCATCCCAAGCATACACTGAAAACCCACTGAACTTGGAAAGTGTTGTATGCAAACCAACCAAAGGATAACTCTAATGCATGCACGGCCAAAAATGGACTTCTTCTCCTTTGGGTTAGCAACCCAACTCCTTGATGGCTCAAGTGGTTATGGTTGTAATTCGGACCCACTTTCAACCACAAATGCAATATTTTTCGTTACACACAACTACTTGCAGTTGAAAAGTGGATTTGACCTCAATGATCGTCCCTCCTATTGGTGCAATCTGTGGGGTGGAGACAAACAATTTATAAATTCTCCTCCAACAAATCCTCTCCCATGTTGTGGGCTTGCGAATTACAACCACCACAACTACTCCCAACTATATGTTGTACTGTAGTTGGGTAAGGTTGAGTAGTCGTGGTTGTGGTTGGCACCAATTCACCTTATCCCTGTCTTTCCCTCAAAAATAGAATCAAAGAAAGTAAAACTACAACATCAACCACCAAAACAGCGGTTGTGTAGATGCCTTCAAACAGCTTGCACTAGAGACACCTTTTTGTCGATCAGCGGCATCGAAACTTCTACTGAAGAGAATAGACTTAATGGACCTTTTCTGACTCAGGATTGTGCCCAAGCTTGAAAATTGGATTCTCAAACTAGGAGTATTTTCTTGAGCGAGGACCAATGAGATTTGGTGGGAAAGTGATGCCACATTAGCACCAATTCAATTTTTCATACCTTGGACCCAGACCCTGGTGTGAACTCCTTGGGTCCAAAATTTTGCACCCAAGAAGATTGCTCAGTTTTGGGGTTTCTTTGGCCTTGAACCCTAGTGTAAACCCACCCTAAGTATGAAGTATCATACCTTGTGACTATTTGGATCCGCTTTTGGGGACTCCAATAAGTGGTCCAACCTCTCTTGCAAATTGATCACCAACTTCTCATTCGCGGCATTTCGGCATTGCAACATAGAAAGTTGGTCCTCAGCTACTGCAAGCTTTGTACTGAGCTCATGACACATGTGATTCGCAGCCTCAAGGTCACGGTCCTTCAATGCGAGTGCATCTTCTAGCCCTGCAATTTGATGCTGAATTTGATGTTGGGGGGTGTCAGCTCCCTTTCCCGAATCCGTCCACAAGACATGCTCAGAGCTTGCTACCGACTGGGACTGAGACTGGGACTCACAATTCGCCAAGCGTTCCATTTCAATAAAGTCATCCATGAGTTCAAAATTCAAAGAATCTTTTTTTGAGGCAGATGATTTCCTGGACAGATCTGGGTTGGTTACAGATGAGGCTGCTGCCGGCACATGAGATGAATTGCCTTCACTGGATGAAGTTGGAACAGCTGCAAACAGAAAAATTAATTATTAGACAACATCTATCTTACCCTTACAAAAGAAACATATAGATAGACTTAGGGCCCCTTTACATTTAAGCTCCAGTTGAGGGCTCGAACTTGAAATTTTTTCGGGAGTTTGAAACTTGGAGTTCACCAGCTTTCATTCGAAGCTCAAACTATTGACAGCTTGATTAGTATTCAAGCTCTCAATACTTTGAGTGAATGTAAAGTGGACTTGAATGAACAAGTATGCATAAGAGGCTCCCCGCAATGAGAAGGCTCCTTTCAACAGAGCCATAAAATGACCAAGCTCAGAAAGTTCCACGGATTGTTGCTAAAATCTCAGATTAAATTCATAGATTCAGGAAAAATCCTAACTCTGAAATCCAAGTTGAGAATCATGGCAAACAACAAAAGCTAACCATTTAAGGCCCACTTACCTTGCAGACTCATGAATGAGAGCAGTGCTGAATATGGGACCTACAGGAAGTCCTTGCACTTATGAAAACGAGAACTTGAGAGCAAAGAGTACAAGACCTGATTTTAATGCTTGCAGTTCCTCCTCAACAGATGATAATTTGCTTGCAGTTTTTACACACATGAGGCGGGCAGCTTGTAATTCATCGTTCCTCTTCGCCAGTTCTTCCTTTAGCATTTGAGTTTCTTGATCGAGATATACAACTCTCTCCTCTAGAAGGTCAGCCTCCCTGGATACCTTGGAATCAGGCACATTTTTTGGTGTTATTCTTTGAGGAGGGTGGTCTTCCCTTCTGGGACTTTTCACCATCAGTCGCTGGCGAGGCTTCGATACTCCAGGCTCTTTCTTTCCAAGTGCATCCATTTCAAGCTTCATGCGGGCCGTTGGTGCAGGGCCTATGTCAAACAACTCAACACTACTTTAAATGGAAGTTTAACAATGAATGAGCAACCAATTCAGTTGCTGGGTTTATTTTGCATAGACGAATAATGTAAGGGGCACTTTACACCAGAAATTGAGGGCCCATAACCACTAAAAATCTAAAATCTCTCATTGGTGGAAAATGCTGAGGGCCATCCATTTCACGTAACTATAGAGCTTGAGGGCCTACAGGACCAAGGAAGTTTGAATAGAAGAAAATATGTACATAGAGTCCTACATGGAGTCCTGCATGCAATGCATAATTGTTTCATGGTCTACCGGACTCTGCATCAAGCCCATCTCAAAGGTGGGTACTTCTAACGCAAAACCAAGCGACCATGGCAGTTCAAAATCTTGCAACCCTGATGAATAATAACTCGTTGTGTAGAAGGGCCCACATGAGTAGGATGGTAATAAAATAGCCAGGCCATGTACATCTTTACACTGCACTTGAAGGCCTGTGACCACACAAAATTGAATTACAACTTTTACATGGTAAAGCCTTTGGATGAATTGCAAGGCACCTCACAATTTCATGGTCACATCCCTTGGCCATAGTGTAAAGTGGCCCTAAGATGGTGAATGCCACTTCTACCTAGGTTTGTCCATGTTTGACAATCCCAAACACAACCAGGTTGGTAATGGTCTTAGAGAATGTTACCCTCTTCAAGCTTAATTATGGGACCTATTATGAGAATTCAAATGGAGAGTAGGTAGTCGCACTGGAAGATTGGCGGAAGTGACAACGTTGGGTTTCCAGAAATTATGGTTGCTAGGACTGGACCTACCCTACGAGCTCAGGAGTTTTAGAGCCCATGGAAAGAATGCGAAAGATAACATTGTAGCTATCCCAGATGACATCCAAGAAAAATCCTTACTATTGAGTACCATAGGAATGGTTTGGGAGGTGTACTTGGAGGCCTTTTCTGGACCATGGTGCGGAGCTTGTTGCATTCCTCCTCTAGCTTGGTGACTTTTTTTGCACTGTTTGCAAGTTGTTGAGTCACCAATTCTGATGCTCTCCTCCCATTCACCACCTCAGATGATCGGGCATCGAGTTCCTTACTCACAATGTGGTTCTGATACTTGAGATTGACATTTTCTTTCTCCGTTCTCTCGAGTTGCACCTGGCCCAAAAGGAGGCCATTCACCCCCAATTTTACTACTTACTCTCCCTGACAATGACACTGCATCAAATATCTAAAAGAAACAAACATAAGTGGCCATTAAACAGATACTTTTCTCTCTGCACCCACTTCTCATAGGATATGCAACACGCAAATAGTACAAGATGATTAGCAAATCCAAATCATGCAAGTAGCCAATTTCCTCACATTAACCCTGGTGCAGGGTTCTGGCTCTCACCTGCAGAGCTTTGATATCAGACTCAACAATCATCTTCTCCTCCTTCACTTCCGTGAGTTCTTGAGAGCGTTCCTGCAGATCAGATCAGTCTTCACAAAATCAATCCTGCTTCTGCACTTGGAGATATCATACTAAGTTAGGAACTTTTGTATTGGAAAGAAAGGAAACAAAATGCCAAGATGGATAAGCTCAGCCAAAAGATAATGCAAACGAACCGGTTTTTCAAGGCAAGTACCTCCAATGCAAGAGTAAGGGACTTTGTTTCGGCTCTTGACTCCACAAGCTCCCTTTGGGATTGAGCCAACAATTGAGTCACATCCGCCATTTTCGACTCCATTTCCGCTCGGAGTTTGTCAAACTCACGCGTTTTTTTCACGATCGCTTCGTGAATGCATTGTGCTTGCTCCTCACGCCCGTTCCTCACTTGCTTCATCACCTCGTTTAACGCTCCGTCCAGATGCTTCACGCGGTCCTCCGTCGCTAGCCTTTGTTGTATGGCTATGTCAAGTTGTGACTTCAAATCTCCAGCTTCATTATCCGCCCTCTCCCATCCTTTTAAAAAAAACAAAAAAACAAAAAAATTAAACAAAACAGCAGTTTTAGAATTCAAATGTATGCACAACTTACAATATCTTGCTATGCCCACAAATTCCACACGCACCTCACATGTGGCATTTTTACATGGTGGACTTCATTGTAGCCATAACAAAGATATATGGTGAGGATATTTTCTTACCGGCAACGGCTTCTTCCGCAACTTTGACATGCTTCTTCACCAAATTCTCTTGAATGTTAATCTCCGCAAGTGCAGCAAGGAGTCTTTCATGCAAGGTGGCCAATTCCTGACGAAGAGACTTTTCCATGGGAGAAACTTTGTCTTCAACTGCATCAAACACCTCCTCATCGCTGGTTGGGACCTGGTCTGATGGAATCTGCATCCACCAATTCCACTCCAGAAACCTCGTTACAGAGGAGATATATTTGCAAAACCTGATAAACCCTCGTAGCACTTACTACTAAATTGAGTTCCCACAATGGCCCACTCGAAATTGTTGTCTACTGACAAAAACAAAAAAACATCCATTCATGGCCCAAAATAGGAAGGGGGGAAGACCTGATGATCCTCAACGACCTTCACTTGAGTAGGCGATGTTCCACCCTCTGAAACATTTGTAGCATTTTTTTTTCTCCAGGGCCAGCTCCGACGTTTCTCCAGGTCCTTATCCATCGCTGCGTTCTTCCAAATTTCCTCCTACCTTTCCATCGAGCATCAGAAACAAAAAAGTATCAAAAGAAATGTTATTCACGAACACATTCTCAATTGAATGATGGATAAGCAGAGAGTACAAAGAGCACTCAATTTTTCAGTGGAGCACTCGATTGAGTGAGATATCTACAGAAAATTCATCTCCCGTGAGGACTACTTCCTGTAAAATGTCTCCTTCACTACACACACTCTTAGCCTCGAAAATAGCAAAATTGCCAGAACTCCTCCTATCTGTTATAGATTGGGAGTCCAAGCCAGCACTCCAAAAATCTGTGAGAAAACCATCTACATGGATTGCTCTTGAAGGTGGCATACAAAGTTGGAAACCGCAGAAATTAAGCATATTGCACACAAGCACTTCCTGTGTAATGCAAGAATTGGTACAGATGTTCTCATGGATCTTGTTTAGTAAGCTTTCCACAAAATTTTGAATATATGGACCTCACCAAAAAAAGCTCTGAAGCATGTGTTGGTTAGCCCTTTTTTCACCCTTCCTGTTTGTTGACTTTGCTGTTGGCTATGGCAGAGCGGTTCAACCTTGGCTATCCTACAAGCTTGTTTCGTTCTCAACTCCTTCAGTGGAGCTTTTCTTCGCAGCAAACTGAGTTAATTTTTTCTGTAATCGCTCACTTGGGGAATTTATTCAAGAACCATCCGCGATTACCAAGCTTCCTAAATAAAGTATACATGTGATTCAAGGGAGGAGATGGCACCTCATGCAACGGATGAGTAGCCTTCGTCCCTTTGCATTTTGAGCTTCATGAACTCGTAGAAGAAATTACTGAACCGACATTCCACCTCCTCACCACACATCCAGATCTGGAAACTCATCCCTTTCAACGCCCATCAAATGGGTGCAACTAGAACTTTTGATCCACCTGTCTGTTCTGACAATACAATTATTTCTCTACGTCCCTCCCTCGTGCCCTGCTTGAGCACAATTCTCTCTACACAAGTCACCAATGCAACTGCTGCATTCGTGTGCCTCCTCCTGTTCCGAAGCAAGCCAGAGGAAAAGAAAGAAATCCAGAGAAATAAGATTTGGCTACGCACTTGGAAACAAGAGCTTCGACTAGCTCAATGTGCCAGTAGAATGGCCAGCGCTGCGCAAACAACCCAGTGTGGAACAAATTAGCAAGATCCAGCGCCCACCAACATGAGAGGAACCCCAGAAACGGCACAGGACCCACCGAAATGTGACTTGGGATAGGCTGAAAGTGGAGAAAGAATGTAATGAATTGGGCGAATTTGCAGAGCAGCCCAATTGAAGCTTTCCTCGAAGAAAGTGAAAAAGAAAGAGATGGATTATGGAAAGACTTGGCAATGGTGTTCCGGCAGCCCCTGCAGAAGCCAAAACGAGGCTATGTAAACTAGTCTGCAAAACAATGAGATCCACGACAATGTGGTTTGTGGTGAAGTGGATAGATTCAAGTGGAGAAGAAATAGGAACAATTGCCACTCAATCTTTTCTTCGAGGAAGTGAAGATGAATAAAGAAGAAGTATCCAACAAAATGTTGGTGATTACGCAATGATCAGGCTAAGTTACGGCCACCCCAAATAGATAAGATCCAGAATCTAGAGTCTGACCCACGCGAATATGCTTTCGGTTGGGATGAATACGCTCGGAGTCACTCAGTAAGATTGGGATGTACTGAGAGAATAAATATCGAGCAGCCAAATTGCCACTTAAGCTTTCTTCGAGGAAAGTGAAGAAGAAGAGAGAAAAAGGAGGAGGGAGTAAGTACCTAACAAATCAAAATGTTGATGATTGCGCAACGACCAGACTATGTTACTGCCACCATAAATCGATAAGATCCAGAAATGCCTGAGCCTACCCAAGACGAACATGCTTTCGGTTGGAGTGCACAGGATAAGCTAAGAGTGGGATGAATAGGGAGAACAGCGAGCAGCCCAATTTGTCACTCAAACTCTCTTCGAGAAAAATGGAGAAGATAATAGCCAAAAAAATGTTGGTAATTACGCAACGAGCAGGCTATGCCACCGCCACCCGAAACCGATAAGATCCAGAACCCAAAGCCTAACCCCAGATGAATGTGCTTTCGGTTGAAGTGCATAGGCTAAGAGTCACGGAGTAAGATTGGAATGCATTGGGAGCATACACAACGACCAGCCAAATTGCCACTTTAAGTTTTCTTCGAGGAATGTGACGAAGTAGAAGAAGAAGAAAAAAAGGAAGAGGGAGGAAGTACCTAACAAAATGTTGGTGATTACGCAACGACCAGGCTATGTCACCGCCCACCATAAATCGATAAGATCCAGTATCCAAAGCCTAACCCACACGAATGTGCTTTAGGTTGGAGTGTATAGGCGTCAAGAGTCACAAAGTGAGATTGGGATGAATTGGGAGAACAACTAGCAGCCAAATTGCCACTTAAGCACTCTACGAGAAAAGTGAAGAAGAAGAAAGAAAGAGGGAGTAAGTACCTAACAAATGTTGGTGATTACGCAACGACCAGGCTATGTTACGGCCACCATAAACCGATAAGATCCAGAAATCCACAGCCTAACCCACCCGAACGTGCTTCCGGTTGGAGCGCATATCCTAAGAAAGAGTTACGGACTCCGAAGTTAGATTGGAATGTCGAATTGGGGGAAACGCTATACGCTGCAATGCAGCGCACAGCACAGCACGGCACAGCAGCGCGCACCAATTGCAGGCTGTAAGTAAGTTAACTTAGACCCAATCGCGTGTGACCTGGTAGCCTTTTGTTCCTCCTGCCAAGAAGGAGGTGAAGGAGGAGTAAGACAAAAGTACCAAACAAATGATGATGACGCCTTGAAACGACCGGGCAACCAATACCTTCCTAAATCCTGCTACTGCCCACCTACACAAAAGCATCAGCATCAGCAGCCATCACAAGGGAAAAGGAAAGCGAGACAGAAAGATTATAGAAGGTTACGTGAGTCACCACCGTGCACCGGATCTTCGAGAGAGTTAATGCTTCCGGCTGCTTGACTCTTTCTTTCACAGAAACCCAAGCTACTTAGATCCACATGACCTTTCACCCAAGCATAAACCTGGGGTGCACTTCTTCAGATCTAGGTTTTAGAGACCTGATTAACTCAGTTTAGTGGCGGTGTGTGAAAGTTCAATGCGGCCACTGCAGAGGCTGCCTTCAATACTGCAAAGGAAGCTGGCTACTCTAACTTCGGGCCCTTGAGTGGTGGGTCCTCCACGAAACTTATTACCGAGTATATTGCGGATTGGTTCATCTTGCGGCAGCGTAATTTTGAGAGGTTGAGATCAGTTCTCATTGAAACAACTTAATAAGTAAAGTTGACATGATCATCCGATTCCTCCTCCCGGGCCAGCCTCCGCATCATTCATTAAAGCTTACAAAACGTGACATGGCCAATCCCAACCCATCCCATTGGTAAGTATTCCATAGCGAGTCAACGTCCCCATCCCTTAAACCCGGTAAAGCGGCTGCTCTTGGAATTTCCTAACATTCTTGGCCGAGAATATTACCCTCGGGATTCGCCTCACTCACTCATCTGATTGAGTTGGAATCTCTTCAGACTTCTTCACCGTATCATCAACTCATTCATCACAACACTTTCCATAAAGTCAAATCCTCCTCCTCCTCACTCCTCAATCCATACTTTGCGCTCTCTCTCTCTCTCTCTCTCTCTCGCACTGTGGGCCTCGTATGCTTCCTCAGATTATTGAGCGTGATGAATTCTCCTGCGATTCACCCGCCCATGTGACAAATGCTCGATGCTTGGCATCCAGCCTGCACGCTTGTCAGGAATGAAGGCTTCCTGATGAGCCATGGAAGATGGAAGGTGCCTCTTCCTTAACTTATTAATGTGACAAACATCGCTCTTATGATGATGATGACGACGACAATGATGATGATGATGAGCAGATTGCTCCTTGGGAGTCAAGGAGCCTTTCATGCATCACAACTTCCACCTTTACATTCGTAATTCATCACAAACTAACTTATTGGGGCGAATGTTCACAAACGCTGGGGAGGGTGAAATCGTTGATTCCTATTGTCGAGCCTCCGGATTCCTGTTTTTAGTCGAATTAACCATGGAATCGGGATCAGAGACCCTGAATTCGTCCGATGAGCTCAAAATGCGAAGGTTTTTACACACTAGACGGATTTCGTTCCTAGCATTCCGGGTGCATTAAAATCTTGTCCTTGTATGTTTCTTTTGTATTCATACTGAATGAACTTTGGTAAAACTACACCAAATAGGATATTTAGTGTCATGTGGTATTTTATGTCACTATGGTAATGTTTTGGATGACACTTCTTATGGAAAAGTGGACAAAATACTGTCATGATGGATGATGGGTGAGTTCGTCTATTGGCCAAAACCCTACCTTCTCTTGTCAGCAACTTGTGATAAAATATTGTCATGGGTGATTGAAATTTGGATGAAAAATCACTTGGTACGTGACGGTAATTGCAACACCGTAAATCTATAATCCTCCAGAAAATTTACGAGGAATGACAAATAATGTTGGGTTAACATCTAGTGTCGGTGACACAATACCGTGGTTTATAATTGATGTTGAGCAAGACGATTAGAACTGGGGACAATAAATGTCATGTTTAGTGTAGTTTATGGTCGCTTACCTCAATGTCGGTGTTAATTTGTCTTTTAAAAGCAACCGTTGGGTTCTACATAGGAATCAACGTTTTCAGTCCCAGTGGTAGGTGTTGTGTTGTGAGCATGTACCCACACTAGACACCGCCCCAAAGTTCATGCTACAAGCGTCAAGGAGCATGGGGTAAATTCGGGGACATGAAAAATGACAAGCACGATGCTCGTGCTTTCAAGGATGGCCGTCCTTCCTATTTCATGATGGGCTTACCACTTTGTCATCGTCCTAGGATAAGACTTACGGATCTCAACATTCAAGGAACGGCGTCAATACGGCAACATGGGAGAAACCTCATTTTTAACATATCAATTATACGATGCTTTATAATACCTTGACTTAGCCCATTGATGATAGTGGCATGAACATTGGGCGATGCCTATTGTGTCCGGGCTTTCAAAGTGGACAATGGGAAGGTGGAAGGCTTCATATTAAATATGAAAAACATTTCTCTTATATGGATGATCTTATTGCTCTTTGGAAGTCAAAGGTTTCATCACATGCACCCCTTTTACCTCAACATGAACCATGAAAAGTGGAAGATCCCACTAATTGTGAGGCGCAAATTGCTCCATGGGAGTCAAGGAGGGCTTCATCACAACTCCACATTATGTCATATTAAAATGCATGAACCACAAAGATAAAGGGGTCATGTTTTTCACTAATCCCTTTTTACCTCATCGAAATTGGCAAAAGGGGGGGGGGAGCTCATGATAGAGCAAAACACCTAGCCCTTGGCATGTATGAAGGTTTCCTTAGCCATTAAAAGTAGAAGGCCTCACTTACTAAGAAGCATAGGTATTATAAGAAGCACTGCTCTTCGGGAGTTAAGGAGGTTTTTATCACAACTCTACATTATGTCTAATTGGAAAGGGGAGGGGGGAAATTAAGCTTATAGAGCAAAAATATAGCCATGGCATGTCAAAAAGGTTTCCATGGCCATGAGAAACATTGCTCTTGTGATGATGATAAGCATATTGTACTATAGAGGGAGGCAAGAAGGCTTTCATCACAACTATAGATTTTGTTCAATAAGGTAAACTAACCACAAACTTATTGAGGTCAAGTTTTCACTATAATGTCCTCTTTACCTTCGTCATTGTTAAATTTTCTATTTCAAAATAATAATAATAATAATTGGGAAGTGGGTGCAACTCAAAGTGAGGCGTGAAAGGCGGTTCTTATTAAATAACTCCCTTTTCTTATGATGATGATCATATTGCTCTTTGGGAGTCGAGGAGGCTCTCATCATAACCCTATAATTACTTCCAAATGGATGAATGTACCACGTACCTATAGGGGTTATGTCTTTCAATGTGGGTACCCCTTCTACCTCAACATGATTTTTTTGGGTTGGGGGGGGAGCTCAAAGCGAGATATGGAAGGTGGGCGGTCTCTCTTATTATGAGAGGGATTGCTCTTATGATGAGCATATTGGTCTGTGGAAGTCAAGGAGATTCCTAACACATTTCTACACTCTATCCAATTGGACAATGAAAACCAAGGTGAGGCGTAGTATGACCTACGTGCACATGGCGCATGTCCACCTTTGAAGCACACATTATGTCATAAATAAGTGACTGATGTAAGTAGGGCCATGGACTTGCCATCTTTACACTTTAATGAAGCATGTGTAGGGTACTCTAAGCAAGTGTGATATGTTACTTGTGGTCCGAGATTCTCACAATCATTGGTTCATGAAAGTTCATAACAAGTTACTCAAAAGCACCTCATCCCACACAAATGTTGGGGCATGACTTACATTGGTATGTGCAATTAGGTTGCCCCGTACTTGACAATCCACACTATTTGAATATTTACTATCATAATAACAACATATAGTTGTAGGTGCTTCATGTATGAATATAGAAAATTATAAGTTGTTGTAATATGATTTAGACCCAAGGTGATTTGTATGGGTGAAGAGGCAAGCTATTCACCCTAATTGCAAATATCAACGTAGACATGTAGCACATCAGGGCCACCCTATACAGCCATCAATTTTTAATTTCAAAGGCATGTTGTTTGCCTCATAAACGGTAGACCAATGTGAATCTAACACCCTCTAAATGTGGATATCAATTTATGAGTGGCATGTGGTTAGGTGTGGGTCTAAGTGCAGTTGCAAAAAAGACATGTATTTGAAAAGATTACAGTATATATGTGTTAAATTTTTCTGAATTGTTCTAGGATTAGTATTCAATGTAATTGGGATGATGGAGGCTCCCATGTGATCAATAATGAGGACAAGGATGTATGCTTTGATAATGAATTTGATATTTATATGAGCTCCAAAACTATGAGAAAAATGGCTACATGCACAAGTTGCATTTACTCATCATCTCGCACTAATTGTGTGTTGAGTATCCTACTAGGTGCTTGGGTTAGTCAAGACCATACCGAAAACATGGTTCTAAGTTCAATTTCCCAAGGTGGTACAAGATGTGATGATGTGTGGGTTCAAAGACATCTAATGGCTTAGGGCTCATGACACCCATGTTGGGGGGTCAAGTAAACAAATTTCTCCTTATAGTTTTGTGGTGTGATTCATCCCAATGCACTAGGCTACCTAGGTCATGGTCTTTAATGTTAGTTCATGAGTCCAACATACCTTTTTTGTATAGAAGAAGAAGAAGAAGAATTTTAAATTAAAAAGATGACCCCCCCCCCCAAAAAAAAACAAATCTCTAAACTTCAAGGGATTTCCAAGGTTTTCACCTTCGGCTTCCATGGGTGCCAATGAATCCTTGACCACATTCGACCCACATGGATATATTTGTACTCGTGAGAGTAGAATCTAGTTGGATTCACTACATGTGTAGATTGGATGTGTTGAAACGACTCCCATGTGAGACAAGTAGGGTCAAATCGACCCACCTCACCTTGAATGTACACTAACATGTGCAATTAGGTTGCCTTTTTGAATAGGTTGCCTCTTTATCCATGCAAATTATCTTCGGACAAAATCATATAATATTTTTTGAGAGCTTGTTTCCTCGTCCTTATAGCAATCACAGTCGAAAACAATCCACGTGTTCTAGTATTGTGACAATAAACATTCAAAATAGTGTGGAATGTCAATAAATTAGCGTTGGGCAACCTAAGTGCACACACCAGTGTCATTAGATAAGAGTTGTATTTGTGTATGATGATTGGAGTAGAGATGAAATGGCTTGGGCTTTGTGGCATCTTGGTAAACTCATCCATTGAGGACGGGGGGATTCTATTAAGAACACTACCCCTTCTAAGTTGAGAGCAATCAATATGGGGATCACACGGTCTTACAATTTAATTCTCTTTACAATATACGAGAGTAGTTTATTCACATTCACAATCATCTAGTGGAAGAGGGAGAGAGGGAATTTTCAACTACAAGCAAACCTCTCATTTGTCCAACATCAAAAACAACTAAAATAAACATGCAAACATGAAGCTTATTTATTATAGTCAATTTGATAAGAAAATTAGCTTGAAAGATCCCAAACTAGGATACTCAAGGTCATACAAGAGATGAATCAGCCACAAACCTACAAGGGCCAAGTTTTCATGGCGGAGAATGAGAAGTAGGCTCATAAGCATAGTACAATGATTTCCTTCATTTGTAAAAAAAGCACTGATGGTAATACCATGCAACATTAATACACCGTTTATGGTATTTGGTGTCGCATACACTATTTGCGAAGGGCCTAAACTAGATGCCTAGAGGACTAAAAGCGTCACGCCCACTAATTGCCAGTATGATACTATTCATCAACACAAATAACTTTTCTAAGTGAAAAAAAACATTTACATTATGGCATTTGACTTAGCACACTAGATACTTGAGATGATAGTTTTGTGTTTTAGTATGCAAGGGAAAGATACTACTGAGCGCACCAATGGCAAGTGTCATGTGTTTACATTTTAGTATGCAAGAGAAATATATTCTTGAACATACCAATGTCAACTGTCATTTGTGTACACTTCAGTTAACTTGTAAACCGTTGTGTAACATAGACATACACTTCATACCAAAACAGGGTCAGCGACACTAATATGTATGCGACACTAAATACCATAAACGGTGCAATACATTCATTTCCATTAGACCACATCAAATCAACTCGTGATCTTTGACATCGATTTCCCAATTATAAAATAGCTCGATCACATTGTCACCGTGAAATTGGTGAGTGGAATGCAAGGCAAACGGCAAATGACGAGGCATGCAAAGAAGACAAAAACTTGAAGAAGCAAGAGGAAGAACTACCGCAATGACGAGGCTCCAAAACGGTTTGGGAAAAAGTGGTATATGAGTCAAGACTCGTCGTTGGAAGGCCGAAAACAAGAGAAGATCCAAAACACAAAAGGGAGCCGGTGAAACGTTCAAGTTGGGAAGATGAATGTGGTTGGACGGATGAACGGACGCAAGGCTCGGGGGGGGCACTGGCGAAAAACGTAGGAACTACGTGCGATAAAATATAGGGTCTTGTATAAAAATTTGGCGTAAAATTTGTAAAATTATTAGATGTAGTATAGGGTGCTCTGGGATTGTGAAACATGATTATATGTAATATAGCATTTGACAAAACATGATTAAATTACCTAAGTGGTGCATATAAAATAGCATGGAGAAAAAGCGATATTTTCAAAAATTAAATACTTTTCCACCAAAATATAAAACCGGCCCCACTTTAGACCTTTCGGAAATTGCATAAATAAAAAAAAATTGCCGGCTAATTGCCTAAATACATTAGGAAATGGGGGCTATCAACCGATAAATTTTGCACTCTCTAGGCCCACTCTCGGGTAAAAATTGAAAAATCCGAGCTACCTCCAGAAAGCTCGGCAATTAGCCGTTTCCTCTATAGAACTCCCCGGACTTTGCTCCCGCCCTCTCTCGCCCCCGCCTCCGTCAACCCTAGTTGGCAGACCTCAACTTGGTGCAAGAGTGGCACTCTGCTTCTCCGAGGCCCTGGAACAATCGGAGGATTCGGCTTCCAAACAATCTAAAACAATCAAGCAATCACCACCGGAAGCCTGGACATATAAGTAATATAGGGTACCATAAAATCAACCATCCAAGAATTTATAATTACCAATAGGGTGCAAATAATCACAACAATTTACCATTATTTCAAAAATTAGCATCCCTTATAATCCTTTCTCATAGGTAAATAGCCCCAATTTTAATAGGTCATTATCGCAGGTGTATGCAAAATATACAAGGGAGTGCCCCCCCCCCCCCCCCCCCCGAGACGCAAGGGGGAGAAATGAGGTGAACCCGAACGGCATAGAAGAAAGAGGGGACGGTTGGATGAAAGTTCCCGGGCTTTACCCTACTTTCGGGTCAATTTCGTAGTTGGACCTAATTCCGGTGTGCTTTTGGGATACCTTTAGAAAGCCCCATTTTCCCCCACCCTTGTCAGTGGGATTTGTTTTTGGGGAGATCATTATTATTGCTTCTCAGGAGCAGCTAGGACAGAGACAGACCTCCCAGAGTTCACATGCTCTAGGAGTGGGCCACTTTTAAAGTTCTATACGAAAAAAACTTTTGGGGGAAAAAGTAGTTGTGCTCAAAGACAACTTTAAAAGATGCCGGTCGCTATGTAGGACACGGGATCTCATTAATTGTGTATTAGGAGTTGGTTTTTCCTCTAATAAGGACGGGTATTGATGTGCAATTAATGAACGTGGAGAATCGACCGCTCGTTATGGATGAATCGGTTGAGTTTGAGGAATAATCAGGTTTAAGTATGAAGAATTCTAGTGAACGATGGTGAGAACCAGCATTGGTTACATCCAATGGCTCTCACTGGCTAAACCAGCTCTAAAAGTGTCCTTGCTGGTAGAAACCGTTCGTTGGTGGCCCACACCGGTGAGTGCAGATGGACTATTCATGAAACTTACCCATTATTTTAGAGGAATCTATAGAGTTTATCGCAAATAAACAAAGATGAACTGAAAAGATGTCAACATGTGATTGGTTGGACTTGGAAACACTAAGATCTCAATCGACTATGTGCCAAAATCTACTTGGACATCGGTATCGGTGTATGAAGGGTGAGGCATGTAGAGGGACGTCATTACACATCGACCGTTGGTATAAGAGAACCAATACTGCATGTAATCGGTGGGAGGCATGTATTGAGCCAATGATTTATTGCCACGTCCTTCTTAACTACATGTCGAGTCGTCGAGTTTATAGAGTAGTGATTATCGTCATTTAATCGGCCTCCTTTGAGCCACTAAGAGAGCGCCACGTAGACGAGATACAACCCCGAACCGCTTATGTAAGGTAGATGATTCTTTTTACACATGGTTACCTTTTCGGACCATGTAGCCCATTTCTCTTAGGACGTGAAATAAGCAATCATGTAGCACGAAATGGTTAGTGAATCCTACATGAGGTTGTAGTCACTTTCCTCGTAACATTTGGAGCTCATATGAATATCTTTTTTGTATATCAAAGTGAAGATGTCCGTGTTCATTGAATGGTCATGTAGGTCCACCCACTTATGTTGACTTTGAGCTTGTAATATTTATCATAATTTTGAGCATGTAGTCTAACATCTTTTTAAATTGTGTCTTTTTGGTATTTGATCTTGGAGCTACACTCCAAACTCCATAGAATCATATTTGTGGCAACCAAAGATAATAGAGAACTAGTGTGGCATGTGACATTATGGAATAACACAAAGTGCCACATTGTAATGTTGGACATGATGAATTCATGCATGGGATTGGAAAATCTCCCAAAGTTGCACACATGCGCAAAGCTTATGGTACGATCAGGCAACCCAAGAAGTCGAGAAATACTTTGTACAAGACCTTGGTGCAAGAACCCAACGTGGAGCATATCGGGAAGATTATGTAGAGGGCAGTGGGGAGAGTGATACAATTATTGATCTACGAATTTTTGGAGACGATGAAAATTAGTTAGGTTCTCTAAGTGAGTGGGCAACTAGATGACCTTGATGTAGGGTTAAGTGAAGATATAGAAGCTTTGGATGCACGAGGGCGGCATTTGGGCAACTATGGCATTCAACATGGGCTTTATGAAGATGATGAAGAAGGATACGAACTTTATGATCTTTGGATGACAATAGTTGGGCAGTGGACTTCTAGTGTTCATGTGTCCGCATAAGTGAACCTTTTTGAGAAATTGAATCTTACCTGTTTTTTTTGCCTTCAAGCAAAACACTTTGTAGATTTCAATCTTAGTATAAAATTGCAATTATTGGTGAAAGGGAACTTGCTAGTACTCCTAATTCATGTCATGTATGGACTAGAATGAGTGATGATGTTGAAATTTGTGCTTAAACTAGACACTAAAGATAAGAAGCTCAAGGTGTAATAGTTTTGATTTAAACAAGAAGAGAAGGACTTTACCTCGATTCAATCCATTTCTTACATAAATTTATGGAATATTCTATAGTTTAGCAAATAAATATTGAAGATGTCAACTTGTAACTGGTTGGTCTTGGAACACTAGGATCTTGACTGATAATGCCCAAAATCCTCCCCAAACATTGACAACCATGTATGCAAGATGGTCAAAACTTGGACTCATAGATCCCCCTATAACGAGCCTATAAACTTGAGGCATCTCTAACCGATAAAATAAGAGAGTTTGCATTTGTTTAAGAGGAGTAATAGTGGGCAATTATTTTTCTTGCAAAGAGAAACAAATTCTAAGGAGAATGCAATCATTAAAAAGAATCATGAATATGGAAATTGCTACAAAATTTGAAGCATTAATTTTAGGGTTACACATACCGTAGTTTACTAGCAGGTTAGGCAACTTGCTGCCTAATATTTAATTAAAGTTCAAAAAGTAGGTTCGGCACCTAAAAATAGTATATTCATATTTTCGGCAATTTTATCTTTTAATTTTTAAAAATTCGGCTTACATTCATTTTTAATTTTCTATTTCAACTTATATCTTGTACATCTCTCTTGCATTGAATGACAAGTAAGATGTGAGTGAAGAGTTGAGAATGCTCTGTGCTTTATGCAAGTAGAGTGGAGTTGTGTTCAACAATGCATATGGGATATGTAAACTTTGAGGTGAAGCACCTAGTTAGACGTCATTTTTATAACACGCATAACTTTTGCATAGAGTCTTCAAATGACATAAAATTTGTTGGAGGTGAAATATTACTTGATTTCTAAACTTTTCTTAGACCAACAAAATTCCAAAAAAGTTGATCTTCTATGCACAAATGAGCTCCAAAAAACTGTTATGAACGCATTTTAATTTTTTGATCTTTACACGGCGGCAATGTTTTGTCCATATCTTTTGCATAAAGACTTATTTTGACACAAAACTTGTTGGAGGTGGAAGAAGGATTGATTTCTCAACTTTTGTTAGCAGACAAAATTCTATAAAAACTTCATCTTCTATGCTCAATTGGACTCCAAAAATTTGTGTACAACACATTTGAAAAGCCTCGCCTAGATCTTGCTACTTCTTAACCCATATTCTTTGTGGACTAATGTACGTGAGCTTGATTACAAAAGGAGCACCTTCTCTCCTTCAAAATTCACATATGCTTCCACTGTAAGTAAAACTCTAGTGAGAAGTAAAAATTTCTTACTTTTAGGCAATTTTGAAAAATAATTAATTTTATATTCGGCAAAAAATGCCAATAATATTCCAAAATTTTAGGCATCTATTTTTAGAATTATTTTGTGCCGAACCTGCTATTAAACTACGGTAGTTGATTTATAGGTAAACCCATAATCACTCATCTCAATGCTACTCCTTTAGCAAATATTTTAGCAAAAGACGCTCTACATATTGACAGTGTCTTCTTTTAGCAAATATTTTGTCTAATATTTTGTATTAGCAAACAATAGAATTCTTGTTGCATTCTATCCACTAATGTGGGAAGCTCCTTAAGGAGTTGAATACATACAAGTGCATGCATTACTCATTGTGAAGGTGACCAACTTACTAATCTCAAATGCAAGCCCTATTGATTTTGCTTTCTACATATCCTTAGAAGCTTTGTTGTTTTGAACATGAGATTGAGCACCACGGAATGGGTGTCATCATAGGACATTTCCATTAATTGTTGATGGAGATATAGAAGCAACATTCTCTGCATTGGATGACAATGGTGACTTCAATGTTCATTTTCGTACAACGGATTTCAATTTTGTAGATATATGTATATTTGCTAAAAGAAGACACTCTACATATGTGTCTACATAATGCAAGGGTGTGGATTGACTTCTTTGGTGATTTGCATCAATGGAAATTAAAAATACCCGTGATATAAGGGAGAGAAATGTGATAATGAGGAGAGATATTCAAACTAAGAAAATTCGTTCCCTAGGGTTTTGGGATATTAAAAAGTGAATGGCGTTATGGAGGTTGATATTATGGAGTTTAAGGTGTACACCTAACCACGTACCATCCAATTATAGGTGTCCAATTTAGAGTAATAATTGCACATGGGATGTTTACACTAGTCACTCTTCTTGACTGCACCTATAATTTAAAGTCGTGTATAAGGTAACATTTTGTGACACCTACCAAGCGGAACGTAAAAATGCATAGGAACATCATATATCATGGAATGTATTAATTTTAGCCAAAGTCATTGCTTGATTGGGTCAAAACCCCCAATGCAATAAAGGCGTACGAGTTGAAATGAATTAGTAATAGACTTGGAGAGGTAATTTTATCGCCCCCCCCCCCCCAATTGGTTTGTAGTTTGTAATTTGTGCTTAAAGATTTATACCGAAAAGATAATATTTTTACCATGAGATTGGACTATGTCCTCAAAATATATGTACAAGTCATTATAGGATCAACAATTCACACAATTAAAATGACCTATGTGGTCATTTAGAAAGAAGAAACTAGTTGAAATTTACTTCTTATATCTTTGTATTTCAACTATGATCTTGAAACTTTAAATAAAAGTTTTTGTGGCTCCTAAATAACTAATTAGGTGAGACAATTCCCAATCAAATCCAACGGGCCTAAATTGGATCTAGACTACAATAGAGCCACATACTTGAGCATGTGAAACATAACATCACTCATACAGGGGCCACACCAAAAACCCTAGCAGCTCCACTCACCAAAAACATCAGCCCTACATATTCTCCGGAAATACAGGGCTATGATTTCATTTGGCTAGAGCTACTGGAGTGGCTAGAAGAAGGGGGTAGCCTGCAACCAGCAGCTCCAGCCAATTGAAATCCCAACCTTATATTTCCGGAGAATACGTAGGGCTGATGTTTTTGGCTGGGCCGCCCGGTGTGGCCCTGGTATCAACCTCTCTCTCTCTCTAATATATTAATAGAGTGTAGTCCGTCTCTTCCATTCACTTCATATTCAAGTTGAATTTGAGTCAAGATTCTATATCTTGCAAACTTACTCGAGAATCCATTTGCAATCAACCAAGATTATTCTCAAGTAAAGAGAACATAATCTCCCCGCTTAATAATGGTACGAGTGGCGAACTTGAATGAAACGAATGCTCAAATGAGTTGATTGATTACCTCGGATCCATATCCATCTCACCAACCTCCAAAACTAAAATGCCCATTCTCGACATATTGTCCTAGAAGCTATCCATCCAAAATCACACGCTATCAATGACCTTAAATTAGACAACCAACATTATATGTCTCGCTCTTTGAGTTGCTTTGTCAATCTTACTGAGAACGAATACGAATAAGCAATCAAGTCTATTGTAATGCCTACGTTAGTTGCTCGAATCCCCATGATCATAATTGAGAACCCCAAATTCAGACCCAACTCAATATAATTAACTAAATACCAAGGGGGGAAAAAGGGCCGGGAGGGGGGGGGGAGTCAAAGTGCAAGACATTTCAGCCCGACCCATTTAGACTCATTCCAACTTCCAAAACATTTAAATAACTTGAAAAATAACTTAAGATTATAATTTATGGCTTCCTAGACACTTCACATGCACTATCATAGAGATTGTCCTAGAAACATAGACTACAACGGTGAATGGAGTTTGCATGGATTCATATTTGGACTTATATGGTGCCGATACTATTGTTTTATAAAACGATTCCTTCACGAAGTATCATTGCACGAATAGTCAAAGTGCACATTGTATAACATTAAAGAAATATACTCAATATAAATGTTATGTTCCTTGCCAAAAAGGTTACGGCACGGTGGGACTTCAAATGGTAATCCGTTGTAAATCCAATAAGTGGAGTAGATTGCTCAATAATTGGTCTATGCAATAAACAAAAAGAGTCATGTTCCAAATTTTCGTCACCCGATGACGGACAATTGAAATACTCTTTTGCCGTATTCACTCGGGTCGCAAATTGAAAGCCATCATAAGTTATGTCCACTCATGAAGCCCTCACTCATAAGAGACTAGGTGAGAAGTAAGTTAAAGTAACTTCCTTCAACCTTGTGGTTCTAATAAATGAGCCTTGGATTGTATGTCTAAAGATTTCCCTAATAATGAACCCAAACGCGGCCCGTGCACATCACGGCCTTGAAGGCTTGTAACAAAACGGTTTTAATGAGAATCTCGGATTCGTACACCTCGAGTTTTAAACCTTTTTTTAACCGTTGCCGTTTCCCGTCGCTTTGGTTGGCTTCAAGTGTGGATGCGAGCTTATAAGTGGCTTAACGTATAAGGTACGGTAGATGGGTCTTAAATGGTTACTTTTCCAACTACCCCACTTCTCCTAGGGATACGAAACATGAAATGGCTAGCAAATCTAGATCCACTTTCCTCCCCCAAAAATCGGAGCTTTACATATATATAAATATATATCTTATTCATTATCGTAGGGAATATTCGTGTGCTCATTAAATGATCATATAGTCTCCCTCCCCTAGTTATATTGATTGTCGATATAATGGTTATCATATTTTGAGTTGTAATCCATGATCTCTTTTTAACATGTGTGCTTTTGGTATCCGTTCTTGGAGCCATACCAAACCACATACCACTCAAATGTTGGTGATCTATAAGGATATGTAACTGAATTAGACACAACTACCTTACGTGACCTTGTTAGTGGCACCTTTAGCTCCACATACAATTTTGATCGTTGGATCAGGTCAATAATGGCCTTGTTTTGGTTAGTATTTGCAAATCACAACGAATGTGATTAAACATTCTAGAATTGTAGAAGAGATGCAAAAGATAGGAGAACTTGAAATGAAGATTCTCTTACTCTTCCGAAGAATACATAGAGATGAGTGTATCCTTAACCAACATTGATAAAAAAATAAAAAAAGCAACACCCGAACAAATACATTTGGATGACAAGGATTTACACCACTTGAAAAATATGATATAGGTGTTGGTTTTAAGTCGTCTACAAACAAAACTTTGAACCCTTCTAACTATTACATACGGTGTCCAAACGATGCGTTTGTAATGCATTCAAATCCTCTTGAATTTGCTAGAATTGATTGTATGTACATTATGTGATTATAATAACATGAAATGCGGTCAACACTTGTTACTGTACAGTTTTAGGTGTTTTAACCTTAAGCCTTCCCAATTATGTTTATTATTGAACCTAGCAATGTCAAAGGAGATTTTTTTAGCAAAATCAATTGATCACGCCCTAAAGGACAAAGCCGATGGGTGGAGAACTACTTCATCCTTTTTAGGGAGTAGACACTATGTTTGGAACTACGTTAAATATGATATTTAGTGTCACTTACTAAGTGTTTTTGGCAATTGTATTGTATTGTCTGTGATATGTATTGTATGGCAATTGTGTTAATTTGTTTGAATGCAATTATGATTTTTTAAACCAAGATTTTAGTTTTAGGCATTTCATTGATGGTATGCATGTGGCTGCTCTAAGGCCGGCTACGGTTACCATGAGTGGAGCAACTTTCCATCCTTTTGTAATGAGGTTGTTTATGAGTGGTTGGTGTTTTGTGGTTTTCATGGTGATGGATTCTTCAAAACATCTATCGTTGGAGTATGCGAATTCTATAAATTGTATGGTGAGTTTTGGGGATGGGGATACTAGTGGGGGGTCGCTATATGAGTGGCCTATTATGCATAGTATGTTGGGTTTAAGTCTAGCATCATAGTGGCATTTTTGAGCACCACAAATACATGGTAGGAGTGAGGGTGGTATTGTGTTGTCTTGAGGTAGTCCGTTATGAATCCATGTGTTCACAAGTGTGCAATGTCTTGAAATGGTATTTGATATAATAAGTTTTCTCAATTCCCATACAAATTTGTTGTGTCTTTTTGGTATTAATGCATGGATTTCGGTTGTTGAAATTTGAGCAATATGTATAGCCATGTGTCTGCATCGGGGGAATAGGGCGTGTTCTTGATGGGTAGGCTTCTCGTCCAAGCCTCCAAGGACTAGTTGTTTTCATGCATATCCCATGTATTGTCCAATTTGGAATTTGATGAGACATGTTCTTTGTTTAGCAGTGTTGGCATGGTTCTTCTAGACGTCATTTGACAATTTGTTGTCAATGTTTGTGTTTGTGAGCCATATGTGCAATGACTTTAATCACTAGTAGAAAACATGGTAAAAAAGGACCACAATCGTTTTCCCATTGCAGTTCTTTTGACCACCCTGATCTGCAGTCACCAAATAACTGTGGATTTGTTTTTTTGGTTTTACGACTGTAATTTTGAAATTTTGGGGGCTTGTAATATACCTCTAGATAGGCCTTGAAAATACCTTTCCAACGGTGTATTACATGCCCCCATAATTTCAAAATTGCAGTCATAAAACCAAAAAAACGAATGTGCAGTCGTTTGATGACTGCAGATCAGGGTGGTCAAAAGAACCGCAATGGGAAAACGACTGCGGTTCTTTTTTACCATGTTTTCTACTAGTGAATATAGTGCAAATTCATTCTTGGTCACAAAAACAAAGAGTGCGAGAACTTGAGTATATTGAGATTTGGTGCTCCCAAAAGCAACATAAGGGAATTGCAAGTCTTTGGTTTTATATATTGAAACTATAATGTCATTGTGTTTGCTTCAAGGCAAGTGAATGCCTGGGGGGCTCACTTAGTGTTAAATGTTGCATGTATGTGTGATATCCAACATTTAAAAAATAAAATAAAAATGGGGGGGGGGGGAGGGCACTATTTTTATGGCATACATTTTGAGGACCCTGTAATTACATAATATTTTAATTTAAGCCTTTCAATGAGATGGTATCTTATTTATAAATTTTTAGAGGTTTTATAGCCATAACCGTATAATTATCTTAAGATATTGGGAACTTTGAAAGTAGGTCTAGAAGTAATAAAGACATTTTTGAAGAATCCAATACACAAAATCATAGCAATGAAAATATCTTTTTGTATATATTTATGAATGAGATGTAGTGCAAAAATTGCGTCACATATGGTTCAAGTGTGAACCAATAAGGTCTAGCATACACATATACAACTTAATCTCGAACATAAACAAATTTTGCTAGACACTCAACATCATTGCTATCCAATGCACGATGGTTGATATGTCATTATCATAATTGATATAATTGAATCGACATCTATTGACTTAGAGGCTAAAGCATCATATATTCAAAGAATCTCTAGCTTTAGAAAACCAATACCCATACAATAAGATCATAATGTTGCAACTAGACCTAGTTTTCTTCCCATTGGAGGATGGTTTGTTTTAGAAGGTCTATAGGTTGTTGCTAAGAGAATATATGGCCTTGCAATTGTTGAAGAAGTCCAACTCGTTCCATTCCACACAAACAATCTTCAAAGCATTCCAAAGGAAAACAAATACAATATTCACAACCTAATCACACCACCATGCCACACTTAAACTTGCACACCCTTGTTCAACACACAACACATGAGAGAGAGGGGGTGGAAATGAGTTTTAAATTTTTTTTAAATTTTTTTCAATGATTGAAATATTGAATGTTATGAATGAAATCAATCTCACTATTTGGGATGACGGGATAGAGATTCTCAATGGGCAAATAACATAAGGTCTTCATGAGGTCTACACGACAATTTGGCCTTTGTTTAGTTTAACAAACTTAACAAACTTTTGATTAGTCTCTTGAACATGGTATTCGTGAAAATTTCACATGACACATATAAATGTCATATACGTCATTTTCTTGAATGCAAGGAAGGCCAACTTGAATTGGTCTTTGGAGGCAACTTTTGCCAACTTCATAAGTTTATGCCAACTACAACTTTTTGCAAAGTTCAAGTGCATTCCACAAGACTAGAAATTGAGTTGGATTTGAAAGAAAAAAACACAAGGGAATGTGATGTTTTCATGAATACCATGTTTTTGGAATATTTGTTCACGTATGTTACATATAATGCTTTTTTAAATCACCTAACAACTAGCACGATCGGTTTCTATATCCTAAGCATTAGGTTTGAAAGCCATCCTTTGTTGATTATAACTTTGTTATGAGTTTCACTTATGGGAAATAAGTGTCACCCTATGTTATGATCCACCCCCTTTTGGAAAATATTGGAAGGGTGAGTCTCCGGAATTATGATGCAAACTACTAGTATGCATTTGGTCAACAATTTCATGTCTTTTAGTGAGAGGGGTTTCAAGTTCAAGATATTGCTTCATATAATTAAAGATGAATGCATGTGACCTTATAGGAATCAGTCACAAACTTGAACTACAAAATTTGATGATTTTCTCCACCTCAATCAACATGAGAAGGAAGTAATGTGACCATACCACACATATGTGGACAATCACATTCCATTTTTTTTTTATGAAGAAAATGTCAACGTGATTCTCAAAATACTTATTGTGCAAGATTTTTAGGGTGTTGGCTTTAGCATCATCTATCTTATATACTGGATACATCTTGAATTGCAAGTGATTATCATTCATTGTTGAGCCGGTGATGATACGTATCCTCCAATGTTTGATATATTTCCATTGCTAAAACAAGATTTAGTTAATAGTTAATTCAACTCCACACTACATGGATCACGTGATCTTACCACCAATTCTCTTTAACTAGATAGTTTCATGATCTACGAAGATGATACAATTTTGATCCACATTCAAAGATTGTATAATTGTCTAATGGAGCATAACCAACAATAAACCATGCATGAGTCTTAAGTGTTAAGCCTTTGACATTTTAGATATTGCAAGTCATGTGACAAGGCTACCAATGCCAACCCCCGGGGGATGGATTGGACACCTAGATGACGTGTGTGGGTCACAATGAAATTAAACTCTCTACATACGAGAAGCTTATAGAGAAAAACAACTAACAACATGCTAGAAAATAGAATAATATATTTTTAGTAATATTCCCAATTTAATGTGAGCAATGCCTCCACTACATATACAAAATATTACTAATGAATTAAATAATCATTTAATACACATAAGTTTCACTTTCACTTTCCAATGAGACAGTCATTGAACGTTCAATGTAACTCAACGATTGTATCAAACAAACAAAGATATGAGCATAATAAGTTAGCCACAATCCGGAGAGAAAAACTCAAGGAAACCCATCAGCGCTCCAAAAGCCTCTAGTTTGTAGAAACTAAAAATCTAGAACCCAAATGCAAACCCTAACAAGAACATACTTCTATGTCCATGTTTCCTCTAAACCTTAAACCCCCCTTTTATACATCTACCTTTACTTCAAAAAATTAATAGCCTTTTTAGATGTACACACTATAGACAATAATCTCTCTCTCTCTCTCTCTCTCTCTCTCTCTCTCTCTCTCTCTCTAACGTCTCAAATAATTCCCCTTCTTACACTTACGTTAGTTCGTACATGGTATGAAGAATCCACCCCCTGCGTGTCAACCATCCCAAAACAACCGATGTCGATGGCAAGGTGGGCACGATGGCCTAAATTATTGTGTTGGCCTCGTTGGTGAGTATTGCATATAAAGGCTCGACAAAAAGCTTAAAGCCTTGAAATATTCTCGTCCCTACCATGTCACCGGCTTGGTCAACCTAAACCATGAAATGAAGAGCCTCGGTGATTGGATATAGCTTTGAGGTTAAATGAAAAGGCGATGGGTCCTACGTTGAGAATTTGAAAGGAAACAAACGAGGATGAAAGCAAATTGCAAAAACGCCCATCCCGTTACATGAAAGGCTTCACCCCAACATCTCACTAGGCCATGGATTAGTGGTGAGGGGGGGGGGGGGGAAGTGATTTCTAATTTGTAATATGTTTTCTATTAAATTTCTTCATGATAATCATGCTCAACTTCTAAAGAGCTCAAGCCTTTCACATAAGAACATACGTTGTTCAATTGCTATAAAATGAAGATTTCTATTAGATAAATCGAACAAAATGATATCACAAAGTTGTGCACTTAAACAAGGGGTCTCTCTATTTATCTATGTATCTATCTATTTATGATATACATCCTTCACAATTCATTATCAATCAACACAAATATATCAAAGGGATCACTTCCAACTGCATGCAATAGCACTTGTTCCATAGCCGTGCTTTATCAACTGAGATCAACTTCACCTATGAGTTCGCAACTATGATTAAAGTGAAACGTCCCTCGTTTGAATGCCAACATCAGGGACTCTCTCTCTCCCTCCCTCCCTCCCTCCCTCCCTCCCTCCCCTCCACATGATAATATTATGGACATGGACGGCATGGTCCAAACTAAAATAAAATACACAAACAAAAGTCCCCCAAAAAATACAACCATGTATTCAATTAGCATGTGTTGTATACCATTATATACCATTCTAATTCGATGTGATCGAATCAAATGTCAAATCGTTGTTGAAATATATGTTTTAGAGGTTTGTGATGCATATTGAATTTGAGGAGGCCGGGAAATTTAGACAATAGACAACATGAAAATATATGTACCTCTTCATGCATGTAAGAGTAAGCACTCATTGTTGACATAGAGAGGCTTGAGATGGAGTGGAGAAGGAAGGGGGATGGTGATTGGAAGTGTCAATGTTTGATGTGTTGTGAATCGAAAGATAACTTAGTTGGGTGGTACATGACTTGAACTTTTCATGCACCGGGCATGCACTAAGTGATGTTGTTGCATGCACTAACTTTGCAAATATCCCAAACTTTATGTGGGCCGAGGGGTATGAAGAAAAGGAATGGCGTCTAGGATTGCAATGTTCAATCATTTTAATTTTATGGCTTTGGACAATTCATTATGTCTTATTTGTTCTTTGATGAAAAAGACAAAAAGGGCTTGAAAACGTCTCCACCAATGAACCGGGAGAACCGGCCGCTAGTTAAAGATGAACTGGTTGAGTTTGAGAAATAACCGGTTGAAATTGAAGACTTTAGGAGAATCACCCATCGTTTTAGAGGAGTTTAAAGAATGTATTTCAAACTAATGAAGAAAAACCAACATATAACAACGTGTAATCAGTTAGACTTGGGAAACACTAGGATCTCAACTGAAAATCTCCCCAGACATTGGTCTCCACATATAAACAATCACCCACTTAAATTGCATGCTCTAATCACATGGTCTAATCACATGTTCCCTTTCAGTAGTTGGTTATGAAAGCTATGAATGTGGATCTAGAATCTAGAATCTATCATCTACGCGTATCACAAATCCACGAATGGAAGAGACTTATGCCCCGATCACACCAAACTTTCCGTCCGGTTGCAGTTGTGAATTTGTTGGGGATTATGTTCAGACTTAGATGTTGGCCCACCACACTTGGCGACCACCAATACAACAAACCACAACTTATACTATAACATAAACATCATTACTTGCTAACAACTAAGGTGGGTTACTCTTATTTGTCTTCCGGTTACTATAGTGTCCATCCTCGAAAGGGGAGAGTAGTACTGTCCAAATTTCCCCTTGTCTGGCGGGCATCGGATCATTTGACAATACGAACGGACACTTCATTCACGCCGGCCCCTTAAACCGGGACCGGAATTTCTATCTATCTATATTGGCCCACCACTTTTCATACTATTACAGCCGGAGATGTTGGCGGATGGTGCCAGAAGTGGCTAGTGTGATTAACCCCTTAGTCGATACACCCCGCCGTGAACATATTTTATATGTTCATTGTGTAATTTGTCTTTATAACAAAGGCTATTCAACACCCTCGAAAGTAAGTAAGGTTTGGAACATGCAAAGTCTACAACTCCGCCCTAAACCAATACCTTGAGAGTTTTTGCATGCAGGATAAAAAATGCTTATTAGTTTGGGAAAAAGTCCACCACATGAACATCATGAAGTAGTGACGGTCATGAATCATCCGCCGATCAAATTTTAAGCCTTTCATGACTTTTGCATACGAACTTCGATTTAGAATCTTTTGTCAATTGCTTACAAAACAAATTACTCCCGAGAATGTATGTGCTCGGAACTCAAAGTGACAATTTAAGCACCATCCACCTTCCTATGCAAGGCGAAACAACGCATAGCTTGTAGAAAAGTGAAGGGTTTTTTAAATTACAATGCATGGAGAAAAGTAAGACTTTATGACAAGAATATCATGCATGGTACTTCGTATCGTAACTCTCCACCAAATCGGGATAGGGTTTACATCCAAATCTCTATTTGTAGTCCAAGGTCTACATTCATTGCTCCAAATCACGCCTACAAGATCCGTAACCTTATTTAAAGTTTTATTTATTTGAACCGCTTATACAATTTCCACAAGCACTGCACCTGTGATAGGCTAAGTAGTGTACACACCACTAAACACTCCTTTTAGTGTGGGCCACACTAATTCCCTAGAGCCAACACTAATTTTGAATCCATGTCAAGTCTCTAGTTTAGACTTAGTATGGACCACATTACTTGTATTCATAGGAATTTGTTGTGAGTGAATCTTTTATTGTATGATGTTTTTGATGTAAGGTGGTCTTGTTTAATTTAAAGTTAGATGCTGGTCAAAATTCTCAACGAAAACCGAGAGGAAGACTTCGGGTTCTTGGAGCCACGTTATTTCCACCTTAACTAGACAATAAGAGTGGCCCACATTATTTTTCCACCCAAACTAATAGGATTGTTTAGTGTATTTGTAAGGAACTCAAAGTAGTTACCCAACTTTTAAAGCATTTTCTCATCCACGTCTTCTAATGCAGTTAGCATAGTGTCGAGATACGCATGTGCTTTTAGCTCACTTTTCTTTGATTGACACCTACCTATATTTGACTGGTGTGTGGTTCAGTGAGGATCAAAGAACAAACACCGTTAAAAACACATGACATTTCAAAGGTCATTGAACGACATCTTCAAATTTTATGAAACTACTCCACACTTGACAATGAACACAACTAGGAGAACCTACATATTCAATTACAGGTTCAACAACAAACATGCACTTCCAATGATCACAACTAAATAAAAGAAAGTCCGATTCTCAATCTAATTTTTGATGATGCTTCATTCTTAGATAGATTCGCTAACACAACACAAGTTTCATTGCGAACATCTAAACCGGTGGAAGTTGGAGGAACACAAAAAAAACGAACCACATAACACCCCCCCCCCCACACACACACACACACCTATACCTTATAGTCGGTTCTTCATAGTACTACTACCAGTTTAAAATTTCCCAGTTTAAAATTTTGTTATCCATTTGTCTTCTTGACATTTCTCACGATGTATGTTGTGTTGTACCCTGAGCTCATGAAAAGTAGTACTTGGGAGCCTTTTGTACTAAAAATTGCAGATGAAATTCTGCCACATCGAATGCGCTTTTATGACCAGGTTGCCTTACACCCGGCCCGCATTCCATTGCATTGCATTGCATTTGGGGTCCCAACCGCTTTCCTTGAACAAATGGCGACGATTCAACCCAATTTTGGGGCAACTCGTTCACACCGTCCGGAGAGAGTTTTGGGCATAATCGATCAAAACCCTAGTGTTTCCAAGTCCAAGCGGTCACATGTTGTGATTGTTCGGTTTTTATTTATGAATTTGACATAAATAAATAACCAAGGTCAGGCAATTCGATATGAATTTCAGCCCGTTGGCCCTACCCTATTCAAGAATTTTCGATTTGTGCGAATCAACCCATGCACTCGTTCCTTGTTGGATGTCTAAACCCTTGCCTCCAAGGAACCAATGTACGGGTTGGTTCGCCCCAGCCAAAACTTGCTTGGTGCAGGGTGGGGTTTACTGCCTACCTTTGCGGTGGGTGGGCTCTTGGTTTCCTACCTTCTTAGCTAGTGTTTTTTTCCATCAAGTAGAGAGAAGATTTCACAAAGGGAATCGAACTACCAACCACTCCATTCGGAAATGGGTACCTCTCCACTATCACCCAATAGTTTAAGGTCATCTTAGAATTTAGAATTCGACGTGTATTCTATAAATTCTATAGAAATAGCATCATAGGCCCATAATTAGTCTAGTGGAGTCAACCTGGAACGAATCAATGTTCAACCTTGTAGGAAGTTGTGTTTTGACTAGAGCCCCTTCATCTGTGATGGATGAGTTTACATAGACGCCACGAATTCCTAGCCAAAGAAGAGTGGTTTGGGCTTTGTGGCGTAAAGGCAAACTCATCCATTGTGAATGAGAGGGGTCTAGTTGAAACAAACCTCCTATATGCCAAGGCCCAATCTAATTCCAATTTGTCATATTGATTTGGAGTTCTTGGACGAACCGACAACCAATATGAGAGTTTCATTTTGTTTTACTTTTCTTTCATTTCACTACAAGAATTGCATAGTCTCAGGGCCATTTTACACACGTGACCAAGGGTTGCGAGAAAAAATGAATTAGGATTCTTGTGGTCATGCTTGGTGGTCCAGAGTTGCCACGACCGCAACAAGTCCTAAATCGCTTTTTTTCAAAAGCCTTGGTCATGGGACATAGTGTAAATTGGACCTAGACATGACATAAAATGTTAAGACAAAAACGAAATTGACTAAAAGCACAACTTTGTTAAAATCGTATTTGCACAATGAGTACTTTATTGCCGATCACCTTCATTTGAATGTTTGAGGCAACCTATTTGGACTAACAAATACTTGCTGCAAAGCCTAGGTGACTAACAAATATTATCCATTTATGGATAAGTAGGATTTCATGTCATTTCTTTCATTCATTTTTTTGACTTGATAACCTTATGTAAAGTGAAGTGGGATTTGCTGTCCATTTCTCAACCAATGAGGAGATTTAGAAAGTGGTGGTCATGATCCGTGGTCATTACATAATGTAAACACGCCCTCGCCACTAAGTAGTTTTCTTTTACTAGAAGCTCCTAAAATCCATGAAATTCAATGTGCTATTAAAGCCTAGCATTGCAATACATCATAACACCATGTTGTGGTAAGACCAAGCAATCCCCATAGAGCTTCTAGTGCCCTCCCCCTTTTTTCCTCCTATAAAACAAATGTTAAACCGAAAGAAATGAAGGACACATGCATTGATGTCCATGGTAAAATTGAGTGGTGGGCCTAGGCAATGCCAAAGAGGTGTGACAAGTAGAAGAAGAAAGTTGGAGATAAGGAAGTATTGCATACAAGTGCACATACCTCTCATCCATCACAACATAAAAACTTGGTCCCCTATAGGTTTGTGGTTGAATGACATCTCAAATCATGGCTTGAACAAAATGGACTTTGGGTCTTTAAAGTTAATTCCAATGTCAAATCAACTTTAAAAAAAAGAATAACCTCCAAATTGCATAAAGTTATGCGGGTGTTATTATGTTACTTTTTCTTATCCAGGCCTCTATATTTGATTGGTGTGTTGTTCGGCGAGGATCAAAGAACAAACACCATAAAGCCACATGTTTAAAGGAGGTTGAACTACGTCTTCAGATTCTATCAACTACTCTAAACTCAACTCTGAAAACGAATGGGAGAACCTGAGAAAATCAACAAACATGCACTTCCGATAACCATAACCAGATCAAGGAAGGTCCAATTCTCAAACCGATTTTTGTCGATGCTTTTGTCGTAGATTTGCCAATGCAACACGAGTTTCGTTGTGTGAATCTAACCATAGATTCAAGTTGGAGAACATGAGAAACCAACCAAATAACACCCACATTCCCTCATTATTTCATCGGGGCTTTTACGGTCGATGAAATGAAGAGGTACACTCATACGCGATAATTCTCCCTCTCTCCACTGAAGTAGCTATTATGAGTCATGGATGACAACGGTGGAATCTACATACGCCATGGATTCTGGGACGGACATCCAGCTGAGTGGATGATCATTTTGAGCTCCAATAATTGTTGTGGCCGTTGCTTCACTTTTCATGTCTTTTGTGGTCTACAAGTGCTCATGTGGGGTTCCGTTGGAGCCAACAACAACAACTTCTTCTCCTTCTTCTTCCTCCTCGTCGTTTTTCTTTTTGTATGTGTTGTGTTTTTCATTATGATTCTAAGGCATGATTTGAAACCGACTTCAATTGCTCATTGAAGAGCACGGCGAGAGGGGATTGGGTTGCATATTCATCCAACAACAACAATGTCCTAAAGTGGCATGCAGGTCGGTAGTCCTCCTCCTCGTTCTTTTTTGTATGTGTTGTGTTTTTCATTATGATTCTAAGGCATAATTTGAAACCGACTTCAATTGCTTGTTGAAGAGCACGGCGAGAGGGGATTAGGTTGCATATTCATCCAACAACAACAATGTCCTAAAGTGGCATGGAGGTTGGTAGTCCTCCTCCTCGTTGTTTTTTTTTGTATGTGTTGTGTTTTTCATTATGATTCTAAGGCATGATTTGAAACCGACTTCAATTGCTCATTGAAGAGCACGGGGAAAGGGGATTAGGTTGCATATTCATCCAACAACAACAATGTCCTAAAGTGGCATGGAGGTCGGTAGTTGTTATGTCTAGGTATTTTTGACACCGGAAATAGTTGTAAGGGCTCCGAATTGGTTTTGAACATGGCACGTGTGAAATGAATGAACCACAAACTTATAGGGTAGTTTTTGTGTGGGTGTGTGGGTGTGTGGGTGTGGAAACTCATCATAATACTATACGAACCCATGACAATGTTTTGTGGGAGTGACAATAATCCATGGAATATTGTCCGTCCCACAAAACATTGTTATGGATCTGAATAATGTCATGATTTTGTTAGTGACATAAGAAATGATAAATAATGTCAACCAACTACCGATGCAAAGAAAACTTGGTAAACAATAAGATAGACGCGCCTAGATATCCAACGGGTTGGGATCGCATGCTCAAAATATGCTAAGCATTCTAAACACAACAACCAACATAATCAGGGGATGTATATGACCATTTAATGAGCACAAGAATATTCACTTTGACAATTAATAAGATATTCATACGAGCAACACAAATTATAAGGATGATGGCTATGACCTTGCTTTGGATTTGGTAACCATCTTGTACTAGTCGCGTGTAATTTCTATTTCTATTTCTATTTTTGGCACAAATTGAACAACTAGTCGCATGTTTTCATATCCTAAGAAAAGTGTATACGGTTGGAAAAAAGTAACCATTGAAGACCCATCTACCTTAATTGAGTATTGTGATGCACGACAACAAACATTCAATACGTCACAAGGTGCCCTTCAAGTACCTTTAATGACCATATAGTGCCACCATCCTAACAACTTCGTAACATTACCTAGCTCCTTGGGTGTGTTCCGTGGGTCCAAGTATCAAGCAAACATAATTCTCCCTTAATTCCAGGGCCCCCTACTTATGAGGAGCATTCATGTTGTTCATTGCAGGCTTTCTAACAAGCAACTTTATTTTATCATTGTTTTCAAATTGCAACCCTTTCTTTAGAAACATACCACCATCTACATTATCCTGTCTAATTAGTGTGGGTTACATTTTGGAGTTACGCATTGCTATAACATTTTGTTGGGAGTATCATTTTCTAACCAAATTACATAAGTACACTTAAAAAAGGATATTTAGTGTTTGATACACTAAATACGAACGCATACACTAAATGTAAATAACCCTATGAATATTAAATGTAAAATTAAACACTAAATATCAACTATGGTAATATGTGGAAGTTACATGTTTGAATTTAGTGTTAATAAAGATATGAAAAAGTATGTTGCCGACCTTGGCAGATGGGAGATTCAACGAGCAAGAAGGTGAGGCGGCATTTCTAAAATTGCAAGTCCAGTGGAATCCATGCTTTACATGAAGGGAGGTGGCCATAGGGAAGGTAGTGGCACACTTATGTCTAACCATGATTGTCAAGGAATTGAAAATTAGTGTTGAACATGGTAGGGTGGTAACAACATTTAACATAATCAAACACTTAATATCCTTTTTTAGTGTAGTTAGTGTGCACACCAAAGAACATGGTGTAACTTAGTTGGTACAAAATGATAATGTTGGTAGAACATAACTCCGGATGGCAACCCACACTAACTAGACAAAATAGTGTACTCGCTTAGTGTGGTTACGTTTTGCTCATCACACGTGTTTTAACCCACTCTATCTTGGAGACTTTTAAGAGGTGACCCTTGGAGGTGGGGCTTTCTATATTAGAAGTCTATGGTTGAGCTTAAAAAATATGCGAGTTTACTGAATTCAAGGTCACTCAATTATCATATTTGACTCTAGTAGTCCATGATGGTCTACATTCCATTATTTTGTAGAAAGGGGCCACCAAAGAGCGGGAATCTGGTAAACACCCAATGCTTCAATGCTACATGAAAATTAAATTAGGTCGTCTTAAAACGAGGAGGAATGTAACTTGTGAGTGATCAATTATCATCTCAAATCCTCCAATTCTCGAAGTTTAGTATCTATTCTATGCAAATGATCGGAGTCATGAGGCTCATACTAGACTAAGTGAGCGAGTTGACACTCTTATCAATGTGCTTGTGATCATCTAGATACGACAAGCATTGTCTCCTAAAGGATTTGAGGGCCTCACATGCACCGATTGGTCAAACTTATGCTTTCACCTAATGAAAAACATATTTGTATTTGCATTTGAGTTCAACTTTTTTTAATGTACACGAAAACCTCCTTAATATCACATGGCAGCACCCAAAGTGCACGTGATATTAAGGATGTATGTAGTGTGTTAACATGGATGCATGATAATAGAGAATCAGTGTAGTGTGTGGCATCATGGAATACCACAAACTCAACATTATGATAATGACAATAATTACAATGATGACAGTGTGATGTGTGTGAGCGTGTGGGGTTGAATTCTTTGATAATTTTTTTCGATCACAAAATATGTGGTATATGGAAGGAAAGCGTGATAACAAAGAGTGATATTTACATTGAGAATATTGGTTCCCTAGGGGTTTGAGAAGGAGTTACATTAGGGAGGGTGATATTATGGAGATTAGGGTGGAGATTGAGTAATGAAATCCTCCGATCGGAGGCAATTTTCATTAAGTAATTATGATGCCAATTAATCAATAACTAGTTTAATCATCTTCCCTCCATTTTGTGACAATTCCTTGCTACCTTATAAAATGTGTGTTGCACCAATCCCACTCTCATTAGTGCTAGATTGCCCATTAATAGTCTCCTTTGATCACTTCCCCTCACCCAATGTCCACAGTTGCGGGGGAAGGGGGTAACTCCCTTGTAGAGATATGAACCATGTGCAAAAACGGGGAAGTTTCAGGGAGGTTATCAAGTAATGCACATATTCATAAAATATTAAACATATTTAGTGAATATTCTTTAACTATATTAAACAAATTCTCAAATTAATAATCAATGTTCCTAATTCTTCTAATGTTTTTATTGTAAAAAATAATTCAACAAGACCTTATATTTTATTATACAACGTTCCGTAATAAAATGCCAGACCCTCCTAAGGTTTGTTCCCAAGCAGCCACGTTGTTCCGTTCCTCCCCAATACTTGGCAATCCAATCATGTTGCAAAGATGGATACATGAGTGTCATTTTCATATAGGCAAGGATTGACCTTGATTAATGTGCCGTTGGTGACCGTGACTCAAATACATGTAAGTTTTGGCAACCGCTAACACAAAGGTTGGAAGTGTTGGCAACCACTAACACAAACGTCGACACATGCTGGGGGCAGTCAAAAACACTAGCCTTGCAAATTTCCATGGCCATCTGCCAATGTGCTTCACCCAAATAACTCATAGTTTATCACGCTTAATCTACTCAGACAAACATCCATACGGTGTAATTCTACCATCTTGTATGACATATTCCCAATCCCACCCTACTTGATCACTCAACTAAATAATCTTATAAAAATTGTAGGAATTGTGTGTGTTTATTATTGTGTTACCTACCTTTGGTGGTACAAACCAATGAAATCGATATAACTATAGTCACCAAGATACATTATTTTCATGGTATGCCTATCTTTCCCATAATATAACCTAGACGGACTTTGTTTCCAATGGCTATCATGGAATGTGTAGTAAACACCTATTTCTTTATAGTGTCAATTCATTCTAGGGCCGGTTTACACCATGGACCATGAAGTCGGACCATGAAAGATGGCCTTTCTCTATGCTCTAACTTGATGGTCTAACTTCCATGGTCCAATTTCTTAAAAAATCCATTTACAAAGCCTTTGAGCCCCTCACTATGTGTAAACTGAATGTGGGCCAAGAGGAATGACCATGCACCAAAAAATGAATGTGCTAATTTTTTCAATGTATGTCCCAAAAGGGTAGTTTGGGGGAAATAAATAAATAAATCAAGTTTGACCATTCTCTTGTCTTCTATTGTCTTCATTTTCTCTTCTCGGGAAAAAATCATTCAAAATTTGTTATAACATATTTTCTCTGCCATGGGCTCTTTCCTTTTTCTATTGGAGCACATTTTTTGTCCCTCCCACCGCAAAACCCGTTGGACCTTTTTAGCGAATAATGTAGGCTTTAACATATCTCTTTTGGGGGCCTCAAACTCCATGGTCACTTTGACATTTTTTCTTTGATGTAAACCGAAGTGATCTTGGGACGAGTTCAACAACCAATCACAAATTTTACAGGACCTTGGGACGACTTCATGGTCCATGGTTTAAACAACCCCTTAGCAAGCATAACAACATGCGTTTTGACATTCCTAGGTAGAGACGACCGGAAGACACCCCTTCATGGATTATACTTCGACATTTGAGAGAGCCTCGGTAGTTTAGCAAATGGAGTTTCTTAGACTAATTAGTTAAAAATTGCAAGGTGTGATGTTCTAAAATCTATCACCTCGTTTGCATAAAGTTCAACACAAATTATATCAATGTAACAAAATTATTTTCTTTAGTCAGTCATTCATAGCATTGTTGTAGCGAACAAATGGCATGATAACATCTCCCATGAGATCCATATTAATTACCATTATTGTGACTCTATCTTCTTAGAGGTGGTAACTCACATATTCTTTGAATGAATGATTGCCCAACATGTATGGTGATATAATGCTAATGTTGTTAAGATTGAATCAACGCTTCAATCTAGATTGGAAAGAGTTGTCATTACCTATATCATAATGATCTTCATCATTCTCGTAATATATTGTCATGTTATGCGTAATGATGCATGCATACACGATGTCTACTTTGGAGAGGTATATTTGCAAGTACACTTTTGAGAAGTTGTAGAGTTGTATTTATTATGGAATTATAAATCTTAATAACTTTGAATATAACAACTTCATTTTGGATATATTTCCTCATTTTGTAAACAATACTTGTCGTGACAACTTCCATTAATACATAATCTATTTTCATTAGTATTTGCATGTATGAATAATCCTTATTAGATGACTTATGGTAAATATCATCATATCCTTAATCCCCAGTGATATTAAATATTGCATGGTTAACCTACAACCGGTGATCACAAATAAATTATAAGTAATTGATTTATTGTTGTCTTTGTTTGGATACGATTACTGCAATGCAACTAGACAACGTTTTTCATGTCTTGTGCATGCAATCAATGATTTTGAATATCCATGTCACTCCCACTCTTCATATAGAGTGATTTGCTTTATAATGTCATTGCCAGTTGACTTGTGTGTGTATTGTGCCTCAAAACACCTTTGGATAGTCATGCACCACCATAGTAGATTCCCAAACAATATTGGATGTCATGCAACCAAAATCCCATTATGCCTTTGTAGGTGTATCAAATAACATTACGTGCGTTGTTGTTGTTGTCTTTTGGAATGAAAATCAACCAATTGTACTTACACAATTCGTTTTTTGTTCAAAATAACCATTTGCATAACACATAGCATTGTGAGAGAGAAAAGTAATGTGTTTGCACATGCGGTATAGCTTGTGAAAATTGTTTGAATCAAAAGACACATATCTCGTAATATTAAAATTGTAAAACAAATCGTTGTAAATTAATGCAAATCTATATATTTTTTGGTTTTTTGTATGGTGGGCCATTGCCCCTATGTACGAGCCCATCAACTGAAGAATGTACTTGAACACAAATTGGTTTCTTATCCTTATCATCCTCAAGAAATGATATTGAGCAATGTTGGATGGTGGGTACGTATGACACTCCAAACCATAAAGTAGAATTGAATGAACGTTTTTTGAATATTTTTGTGTTGGTAACATGTCACGCATTTCTTTTTACATAACAAGTACAATTATCATACAATTCACATTTATGTTAACTTAAAAAATAAACTTCTAAAACTCAAAGGCGTATGTGGGAATTCGTGGGGCTTGTAGCCTAACATTGTTTGTTTTGTTTTAAGGGCCCAATATACATGCTTAGTCTCATTTGGCTCTATTTCAAGTGCTTTGTTGAATATGTTGGACCGAGTCTTTATAAGCAAGCGCCACATGGAAATACCTTAAACCCTGGGCCGTGAAATGAATCCACATATATGATGTTGCCATCCATTCATGACCAACATCGTCACGAAACTTAATTTCAGGGGCAGTGCATAAGAACGCCTTGACAACCTCGCAGGAATGGGTGGAGGTCATTGTTTGAGCCCGGCCCAACCCAAGCCACTTGCGAATAACGTTTCAATAATAATTGCTGGACAACAACAAAATAAATGTTGGGACTGCCCACTAAGCCGAGATATTCCCATTCAACCCCTTTGTCGATACCTAGTGTGGAATGGACGCTATTTTGCCCCACATCCTTTGACTCCCAACATGTCTTCATTGAACTAGCCAACGGACCAAGGGTCCCACAATGAGCATTTGTTTTTGTTTATCTACTTGGCCTCCATTTGGGGGTGGGGTCCGGGGTTTCTCCCCACCATCGTGGTGATCCCTTTTCTTAGCAATTTAAAAAGTATTAAAAAGTTGCAAGTAGATAGGGCCCTTGAACTTTGACCCATGCACATACTTATAACTCCATTCATTCATGGTACTTGGTAGATAGCTCTTGCCCTCCTAATAAACACATCTAGTCTACTTCCTTTTACATCCTATCTCAACTTTAATTCGACGGAGACGTTTTGCATGATGATACTAGAGTGTACAATTGGAGGGAACACATTCATATATTATATGACGCCGAAGCAGTAAAAAAATAAAAACAAAACCTTACAGCGGCCGGCCAAGTACTGTAAGTAGTTTAGTCTAGTACCCATCTTCTCAGTGTAGGGCCAAAACTAGCTTATTAGTTCCACACCCACATCAGCATTTTCAGAGGTCGCAACCAACCACTTCGTGACACGTGGCACCCTCTTTTCAAAGAAAGAAACCAATCCTTGTGCTGGAAACTAAGGTAATGCCCCCTCCCCACTTGAATTTAGCTAAGCCTAAAAGGTGGTTCAAAAAACACGGCCTTCACACCATCGACATTATCTAGTGCCGAGCCTAGTTAGCAAATGATGTGGCATGGTTTAAGAGTGGAGGTTTTAAGCCTCAAGCATTGACCCTCCCATCGGTACCTAGACTTGAGGCAAGATTGTAGGACCTTTAAAAGTGTCACCTCCCGCCCTTTTGATTGGTTGTTTTTAGTCTTTAGCTATGAGGGCACAAGAAGCTCCATTAACAAAAACCGATGGTAAAATAGATGAGTAGTAAGGCATTTGGGGATGGGACAAAAACTATCCAACATTTCATTGCTTGATAGATAAAAACCATGAACATATGTGAAAGCTACTTAATTAAAACCTACTTGAAAATCTCTGGAGCAAGTTCTTATAGGTGCATTGGGGTAGCCGGATGCCTTTGCTATAACCGAGGGAGCTTTACCCGGTTTTTAGGAAATACTTCGGTTATTTGGTAAAGTCAAGTGGGGAGGAGGCATTAGTCTAGTACCCATCTTCCCAGTGTAGGGCCAAAACGAGCTTAGTAGTTTCACGCCACATCAACATTTTCAGAGGTTGCAACCAACCACTGCGTGACACGTGTCACCCTCTTCTCAAAGAAAACAACCAATCCTTGTGTGCTGGACACTAAGGTTAGCAAGTCAGGTACTTAAATTTGCAGGACGTACCTGGCGAGGACTCGTCATGTACGTTTTGTGAACAAAACAATAAAGAGAGGCAGCGAAACTGGACATGTTATCATTGATTTTGAACAACACTTTTTCAAGGATTTTGCAGAGAAACCCAATTGCTTATTCATTCATTGTTCACAAACTTGAATGCCCTCTCACTGCAACCCTGCCCCTTTAAAATCTCTGGTTATTTGGCAGACACGGGACGACTTTAATTAGAATTCCGTGTTTTAGTCGGTTGCAAGATCTAGACGTCATTTTAACTACGGCCATCACGAGCTCGTGTTCACAACACTTACAAGTTACCGTTGGGGAGGGTGAAAACGTTGATTCTTATGTAGAGTCCAATGGTTATTGAATCATGTAGATTCGACGATGTAATCAAACGTTAGAGACACCAAGTTCACTGACGGAAGTTGTTTTTAGCATGAATTGACGATAAGAAGTTCTAGGGTCATGTATTTTTTGCACTTCTGATGGGTAGGGTTGGGAAACGAAATCCGGTGAGGGCTGCAACCATGCGGGTGACGTTTTGTGGGACCCACCATGGACGAGGGTGAAAGTGCAGGGTGATGTTGTATCATCTGGGTGTGTATGTTTCTATCCAACATGATCCCTAAATCGGGGTTGGAAACCCTGATTTATTCCAGTGAGACCTTGTTGATAGGATTTAATTAGCAACAATTCTTTCGTATCCCCTTGGTAGGTTTCGTGAACCAAAATCCCAACTATGTGGGAGTAAAAGCCCCAGTTTCTTGTCACTATACTATGATAACTACACTTTTCTTAAGAATCTAACCACGTTTATTGTTATCAGTGTACAATGAATTATATTGTTGGGGTGCTTGATAATAATAAGAATGGTTTTAAAGCATCTTGACGTGTAGTTCTTGAAAAACATATACAAAAGCTATGATTCTCATAGGTATGTCCAAAACTACCCTAACTCTCTTGTATATTTTAGGCAATAATTTACAAGAGCTACTTTTGTGTAAGGATCATAATTATGTGTGTGTACATCTATCTTTCTCTCTCTATCAATATGTATATATGTATATATGTATATATATATATGTGTGTGTGTGTGTGTGTGTAGATATGCCACGTGTATATATATATATATTAGAATGAGATTGAGATTTAGTATGCCACATACTTTTTGTGTGTCATGACTCATGACATGTTACTTCTCAAACTATTTAAAATCGATGTGGTGTCTTGTTACAAATTATTTGAGCCTCTTGACACATTAAATATTTTCATGAAAACATCTCCATATCTATGAAGGATTGGTTCACCTCACGTGAATGTAGTATCAAGTGAGCAGTTAAACAATATGGCATTTGTGCGTCCATGTTAGGAGATCTACAGTGACATGCATGCAATTAGGTTGCCCTGCACCAATTTATTGACATTCCACTATAATGTGAATATTTATTATGACGGTAACAAAATACACAAATTTTAAAATCTTAGTTTTTCTTTTTAAACAAACTACACGACTTAGTTTTGCTATACAACTGATTAAACAATATTATAAGTGTTAGTGATCTATTTTTGACCCATGTAATTTGCATGGTTAAAAAAGAAACCAATTCGTAAAGGCACCCTAATTGTACATATACATGTGTAATATAAAAACCCGTCCCTATAGGTTTGTGGTTGATTTTTCTTAACCTAATTCTACTACACTAATTCAAGGACTCTTCTGAAAAGTATGGGAACAAACTAGGTTAAAAAGAAATGTCCTAGCTATAAGGAGTTTCCAACGTTTTCACCTTCGATATACATGGGTGTTACATGTCCTTAGACAAATAGGAATTTAGGGACGGTTTTAAAGTCAATGGAATAGAAAGGTAGAGCATTTACCAAACCTATGACACTTATGATGGTAAAAGGGGAGAAAAATGAGAGAGAAACATCAACATTTGTTGCTAAGAAGACTCAACCGATCATGGTCAATACGTTTAATTGTCATGAAATAATTTGATGGTAATTCGCCTTCAAATTTATTGATGTCAAGGCCCTTGATGGAGATCACGTGGATAGCAAGCTCGCAAATTGGGAGAGATTGGTCTTATGTGGGCTTCCTCCGATTGAGCTATAACTTTATAATTTCAAAGAGCATGTGGGGGCTTTTCGGATATTGTTTTGTGGTTTACCATCTACTACCCACGTGTGTTTCAATTCTAAAAAAGTTTAATAAACCCAAGTGGATTGTCTATGTTCATGTCAATTTATAATATAAAATTACTTTGTTGTTTTTGTAATGTGTATTTTTATTGTTTCATGAATTGGGCGGCACTAAGCCCCTTTTATATTGGGAATACCCATATTTTCAGTTGGCTCAGGTTGTTGACCATAGAATTTAGAGGGAGCTTCTACTGGCATTTATCTTTGTTGATGAAGGTATGACCGGCTCCGACAAGGTGTACACCTACAAAGTGACTTATCTACCAGACACATAGGTCTTTAAACACTATGGGTAGGCCTACACTACACTCGAGTGTAGGATCTCGGTGATTAACGCTGGAAATCTAAAAATCATTATTTATTTATAGATTGGGCTTTCCCTTGGCAACTAATTTTTTTTAGCCCTCAAATTGGCAATGAAGCAACAATTAGGTGCTTCGTAATGTTATGGATCCCTTAAAATTTTGGTGTTGCTTTTGTCCTATACAACTATACACATTCTTAATTGGGATAAACTTTAGACCGAAAAGTTAAAAAGTAAAGTTGTTGGTGTTGGTTTATAAATCACATAGGGACCACTTACGGCATGTGGCAATTGCAAATGATCCATAGCCTAGGTTAATAACCTTGGGTTTGGGTTTACACATGGTTTTACAGATGGTCTTTGAGCAACCGTACCCGTTTCCAAATAAGTCTCCACACTACCAAAATATTCTTAGAAAATGTGTGACTGAGTGGCACATGCAGAAGGGCCACTAGCCTCGCTAACACTAGGCCCCCCCCAATTGCACTCCACTCTATTGGTCTCAGTCTTGGCATCCTCCTGAGTACTCTTCATGTGGAATCCACACATGTTCAAAAACACCAATTTCACAAATTCATTTTGGCCTTGACAATTTTGGCCTTCAGTGTCTCGGGAGGTTTGGAAGCAGAAATTATAACCTCCACAAGATCGACACTGCTCAAAGTATTTTGCATATCACCTACGAATTCTCCAACATCGCATCATCGATCCAAAACCACTCACAGATAGAACCAAACCAAATGTAAATCCAATTTCTCCAAATGCAATGTGATCAGTCGCTATGAATATTCATCGCAACACAGTCTCTCGAAATCGGTGGGTATCCTCAAAGTGCAACGTGATCAGTCGAAATTGCAAGACGCTCTCTTGAAACTCCAATCCGGTCTCTTGAAGTTGGTGGGTTTCCTTGAAATGCAATCGTATCTGTCGACACATTCAATCTTTCAAAGGAACAGGCACCGAGGATCCTCACCTGGAGCAGATCGATCAAAACCGACGAGATGATCGGATCAGTCAAAGGATGCGCATGTGCATCATCTGTAACTCAAGACAATCAAAACCGAATCAACAGCTTGTGCTGATCTTGGAAGTCCCATCATATAGACATATAATTGTCTGTTGAAGTGTGCCTGCTACTGAATTCTATGTAGAAGTTGTGCATTTCATGTTCGCAATTGCCTGCATTGTGTGTCAGCTATGGAACTACATATATTGTCCATGTAATTGAAGCTCATGGTGCAATGTGTGAACTAAATCCGTAAGTGCTCGTTAATGTTGCGACCTGGTCCAGGATCATGAACATGATCTCACTTTAGGTCATTTCAATACATGTATTGAGGGTTTGAGTCTTTCGAATGCCAACTTCGTTTTGCAGGCTTTCAAATGATGATGATGATGATGAAGAAAGTGGTTAAAAGTTCGGCTGCATTCTCTGGTTTGCAAGTTTTTTTGGTTGGGTTTTTAGACGTTACAGGCATATGAGTCTTGGGCAATTGTCTTGCGTCACCGGAAAATTTGTAAATGCACCATAGTGGTAGGTCTGCATATTTCTCTCACCGACGCATGACGATTGTCTAGAATATGTTTGTTGGTAGTGTTAATTCTTTGTCCTCTAGATCGTGGTGTGGCTGGAGATGTCCTTAATGTTGTGTATTCTTCACGGGCGGTCATTCAAGTTTGTGTCATAAACTTTTTATTTAGTGTGGTTGCTAGATTTTGCCTCTTGTTGTTTTAGGAATGCTAGACTTTTGTCGCCACTATCAATGTAAGAGTCCTAGGCAATTGTCACGTGTAGGTGAAAGAAATATGCAAATCTACCACTCTGGTAGATGTGTGGATTTTCCAGTGACATAGGACAATTTTTTGATGGCTTAGGTCAAATCCCCAAGATTTGTATGCTCGTCATTGCAAACTTCAAAAAGTAATCACATAAAAAAAGACGCTCATAAATGTTTTTGAGTTGGAAAGGTGATATTTCTCTAATTTTATCTTGTGTTTTTTTAAAAAAAATCTTATGATTCAACATTAAGTTTGGTACTTTTTCCACCTTAATAAAATGCTCTGGTGTTGCCTAGAACATACCACAACCCAACATATTTGTTGTATTCTCCCATAACATGACACATGCACAATTGAAAACATCCTTGAATGTTTTGTGATTTTGTATATTCACATCATTATAGATACATCTCCCCAAAAGTATTTCGACTCATGTCAAGAATACCCTAAAGCAAGTGATTCCAAATGGATTGTTTCAGGCTTTCACCCCCTTGAATATTGAGGGGTTTAATGAGAAAACTAGATTCCTTATGTTCACATGGTAAATCAAAATAAATAAATAAAGTATGAAAAAGGCACACCAAGTGGCCATCAAAAACCTCGCATACATAGTTCTAAACAAACTAAAACTAGACAACAAACAACCCTAGGTGCCCCCCCCCTTCCCACACGTAGAAATAAAAGATGTTTGAAATTCAAAGCCCACCTACCGCAAAGATATGCAGGACATCCTATCACGTACCAAGTGGACTCGCAGTAGATGAATACTATAGGGCGAATACAAGCGGGATTCAAGCACTCAAATCAATCTCTCAACTACTCTACTTGAATGATATTCTATGAACTCAACACATAGTACCATCATTTGGTATTTGAGAGAATGCCAGAAGTGTCTTTATTATATTCACCCTATAGTATCGGTTGGATAACTGGTAAACAATCGGATCCACAATGTTTCTCTATGTTTCACCATCCCCCTGGTAGGTGTGGCACAAACTTTCCCTTAAAAGTCAAGCTGCTAGAATGACATGGAAGTCAAACTGAAATGTCTTTCTTGAGCCATTTTTCAGTCTTAAATCGACAATACTCCATAGAATATTTCCCTCACATTCCATAGAATATTGTCAGTCCCACAAAACATTGTTATGGATCGGAAAAATGTTATGATAATGTTTATGTATTCTATCTATTATGAAAACTCGTGTCGTAATTATGTCACGACCCTTCACTGAAATCACTGTGTTAACTTCTTGTCTTCTTAATTGGTTAGTTGGATAGTTGGATAATTGGTTGGATAATTGGATAATTAGGTCATGATCGGCTAAACCGATGCATGTACTTCTTAAGGATTTATTAGGATCGTGATAACTACTGTTGTAAAGTACTAATGAACACTATAAATATCTCATTAGGATCACAGTGCCAAGATTGCCTTATTCAATGTGATGCTGGAATCTAAGAAGTTAGAACTTTGAAGAGCTCATTGAAGCAAATAACTTAAGTTAACCCGATTGAGGGCCATTAACACACGTGACCGGTGACCATGAGGAAAAATGAGTTATAATTCATGATTTATTGATGACATGGTCGTCGGTGTGAAGATCATGTCTAAGAGAAACCCACGTCATTTTTTACAAGTCTTCGTCATGTGTCCTAGTGTAAAGCGGATTTAGATCGGGATATAGTGTTTTAAAAAATAAAAATAAAAGTACTAATGATAAATTCTAAATGACTAGAAGGACATTACGGTATGGTCTGCGTCCCCTTTACGCCATGTCCAGTGACCAATGTTGTTAAAAAGTGATGTGGATTTCTCTCGGTCATGGTCTTCAAACAACTGACCATGACCATGAGAAATCCTAAATCATTTTTCTCCTCACGGCTCTTGGTCATGTGTGTACAATGGCCCTAAAGTGCTGTAGTAAGTTTTTGGTTTCACTTTAAACAACAAAACCCATGGAACAACGTCTCCAGGAAGACTGAGCTAGTGTCTATAAGGGTTAATGTCACATTGGATTAAGGTTTATAACAACAATATGGGGTCTTCTTCACTCTTCTACTCTCTTCAACATTAATTTATCCCATTATTTCTCTTCCTTATTAGTTCATTCGTGTTGGTTCTGTAGTGAGTGTTGTCTGTCCTATCTTTCAGGTAGGTGCTATCACTCTAAGGTTCGACCTATTTCTGTCGTGAATTTCATAAATTGGGACTATTGTCTTTGAGTAACCGGTCAATATTCAGCCAATGGATTTTTCATCCTATTGGGGTTAGTATCCTTTGGTTTCCACAAAACAACAATGCAACATCTTCAAGTCAATTCACATAATCTCATTTAATGCAATTGGTTCATTTATCATCTTATTTGCATTAATCTTCAATTAACAACTTATCTCATTCATGAACCATCTTCCATTCCAATCCGGTCTGCAATCTCTGCACACTTCAAGATAGAATAATCACACTGGACTATATTCCATATTGGCTTAAGCCTTGATTAACCACGTATTATTCATGCCAATAACCTAGGTAATCTCAATCGTTCATCTTTCAACTCATTATCTCAACCTCACACAGTCATCTCACATGCTAAGTAATGATGAGGGTATCACTTCCAGCCCATACTTCTTCTACTTTTTAGGTTGGGCGCGTCTACAATCACATCATTAAACTACGCTCACCCTAATCTAAGTACTCTCTCTCTGCCTCTCTCTCTTCTTCTTCTCTCGCTCTTCCTTCCTCACAGGTTGTTCATTCTCTCTACTGACTATAGTCCTTCTCGGCTTTTGGTAGTAGCGCGAGGTCTCTCCCTCTAACCTTATCTCTCTCTCTCTTCACTTTGCCTCTGAGCGGGCGTGCTTATCCTTACAGGTTCTTAGTAACACCCATTAGGCAACTCTTCCCACATTACACTCCCATATTCACTCTCAGGTAACGTTCTGATGGACTATAGCCCTATTGCTCCTACAACATTCCATTCTTCCTCTCAGTGATTCATTCTCCCTCACCTTGCTTCCTCAGACTTCCTTAGGTTCAGACATTCCTCCGTTACTGGGTCTTCTCACATTCCAAGATACTTCCATTCATGTTCGCTCCATAAGGTTACTTACTCCTCAAATATCACTCACATCTGTTTGTCAGACGATTCATTTCACATACAATCACATTCTTACATTCTATCTCTCTCATTGCAACCTCAATCTCTCGCTTACATTCTTACTCACTCCAATCATTCTTTGCACATTCTGACATTGCTCTCATACACTTGCATACTCCACAAAATAACTTACTTACTTTCAAATTGATTCCAGTATTAAAACTTCACTCTATCACAAAGTTGAAGCTAAGTTTTTCACTCAGCATTTGGCCGGTTCTACATATCCTTCGCTTATCAGCAACTACCCTAGACTATAGCCTGAAAACACTCGTTGAAAATGGCCTCCTTCCTTCCCCGGACTATAGTCCTTTATCAGCCTCCTCTCTCAGGCGGTTACAACTCCTTCCCGAGGTCATTCGGTTTCTAAAACGACTATAGAAGTTCTTTCATCTGACTATAGTCCAATATTTCCATTTGTTCCTCCGAAAACTTGGCTCAAAAAGCCTCTATTCAGACTATAGCCCAAAAATCTGCTCTACATATAGCCTCTAAGGTAGACGGTGCTAAATCCACCACTTTAAGCTTTGAGCATACATTAACTCTCAAAACCAAGTCAGTGACTCAATACATCAATTTTCACACACAATGCCAGGCGAATAAAAAAAAAAAAAAAAAAACCTTCACTTATGTAAGTTAATAGTCATAGTCCAGTACATCATTTCCAACGTCTCATGTCTATTGCGGAACTTCGCATTTTATAACCTACATCTACCTATAGATCAATAATTTGTCCACTCTCCTTTAGAAGCTATAACAACTTGGATGTGATGGGTCATGCTATGATAGAACTTTTGACACTGGTTAGGTGTGATGGAATGGAAAGAAGCTTGCGCATGCTCCCATAATTGAAGCAATCATTGGTAAGTGTTGAAGACTCATTTAATTTCCATTTCACAAGTGCCCGCACATGCACAATTGGATTTAGGTTAGGTGATTCAGGAGGCCAAGTAAGTACATCAAAATTTGCATTGACAACCACTGCTTCACTAATTTTGTAGTATGTTTAGGATCATTATCATGCTGAAATATGACATGAAAAGGGTTGAAATAGTACCTTTCAATTGTCCTCAAGACTCCATCTTGAAAAATGCTAAGATATAGAGTTTGTGTCATCTTCCCCTCTACCTTGCACATGGAACCCATGCCACGGGAAGTCATACAACCCCACACAAAAATTGCACCACCTTCATGTTTAACTGTCTAACTCACTTGATGAGCTTGTAATTGAGATTCTCCATTTTTCATCCAACACCAAGCGTGACCATCAAACTAAAATGATCAATCTTAGTCTCATCACTAAAAATCACCCTATACCAATCATGGATAGTCTAATCTTGATGACATTGAACAAATTCCAACCTGCAGCGCACATTCTTGGTTGTGAGCAACAATTTTTTTTTGCTTCTCTAACAACCCAATACATGCTTCATGAAGTGCACGCCTCACTATTTTGGTGTTCTCTACCACATTCAAGTGCTCACTCAAAGCATTCCTCACGTCTACAATATTATCTAGTCCACCAATTGTGGTGGCTCTTACACACGCTCGTCTTTGAGCAGGGGAGATGTTTTTTAGGCGCCCTCCTCTTGCAGGCGCCACATGAGAAACACACTCTCTACGAATCCTAGAGCATGCAGATTGAGAGATACCCAACAACTTTGACACTTCACATGTACTAAGCCCATCCTGCAACATGGCTATAGCATTCAACCTCTTCTCCTTTGTTAATGCTCTCATGCGCAAAGAAAATCTTCACAACTATAAGAGAAAATGTCCTAAGAGGCCATAGTACTAACCAAAAGTGAGAAGAAGAACCCTAGGCGATGTTGTGAACTTAGTCTTGCAATTGAAGGTGAGTGATGAAAACAATTAAAAAACACGGTTAATAAACCCAACTTCATTCAAAATGCAATTTCTCTCTCGTTGCTATAGAACTCAAGCTGAACTTTGAAAGGATGATAGCCAACTTGGTTGTGCATCTTACATAATTTACAATGTGGCAAAAAGATTAATACTCTTCCAAATATGGCTTCACAAAATTGATTTTTTTGATGATTGACTCAGTTTTGAGAATTAGTGTAGATGCTATTATTTTATTTGTAATTTTCAATGGTTGTCGCTAGCAATTGATAGGGGGCTCCAATACACCAAAGTATGTTTTATGTGTGTATGGTGATCAAAGCATGTGTTGGGAGGATACTTTGCTCAAGGGATTCATTTTCACATAATTCAAAATGCAATTATGATATATTTGAAAGTGAGTCTTCTTTGACCTAGTGAGCGACCACCATGTTCAACACAATAGGCACTTTAGGAAGGGCATGGTCTTCCCACTATTTTTCTTCCACTATATTTTTTTTCTAAATATGTTCGTGTAGATCTAAAATCTATTATGATAGTAGATCATGAAAGCTACACCGTTTATGGGATTTAGTGTCACATGCCTAATAGTGTCACTTACCCTATTTTGAGGCATATGCTAGGTTACACTAATGATCAACAAATTTTGTCACTAGTGTCACCTTGTGACACTTGGCGTTCAAGTGTGCTTACTAATATTGGCATGAGTATGTTCCATGATGTTATGAGGTGTGTGCCTATGTTACACATTGGGCTTCAAGTTGACTAAAGTGTACACAAATGACACTTGGTATTAGGATGCTCAAAAGTATTTTCCTCTTGCATATTCACTTATAAACACATGACATGTGCCATTAGTACGCTCGATAATATTTCCCCCTCTCATACTATAATGTGAAACTATCATCTCAAGCGTCCCACCATACTATGATAAATATCAAATTATAAATAAATTTCCACTTTAAAAAGTTACTTATGTTGACGAATAGTATCATATTCGCAATTAGCGGATGTGACACTTTGAGACCTCTAGGCATCTGGTTTAGGCCCTTTGCAAATAGTGCACGTGACACTAAACACCATAAAATCTTGTAGTGGAACTTGTACTCATATCAATCACATGTTGGTGTGTTTTACATTATTTATCAAAACTGAAGGTCTGAGTGAGGTAGTTACAAGTTGAAATTAAAACACCTTGAATTCGTAGCCCTAGCTTTGGAGAAACGTATATCAATGCACTTTCACTCACACAAAGACACATATATGGGCATCTTACAAATAGGTACGCAAGAGACACATCTCTTAGACACATATTTCCTACTAAATATGTAAGATGCGCATCTCATACACATATATGCCTTCCAAGTATGTGTAACTTAGGTCTACATAAATCGTGTAAGATACACATCTTGGTTGTTCCTTGATACTTCTTAGACACTATGCAATCGGAGGAAAGTTCTCAATTGAAACGCAACCATTCTTTCAAACAAATCATCAAACATCACTTGCACACACATAGCATTGTTAACTCTTAGAATGCCCAAGAGGCACACTATGGGCTTTGGTGATGCATTTTTCATGCCATTTATCTACACAATCACATATTTAGTCTAACCTTATGGACTACGGCCCTTACTCAAACTCACACATGGAATGCAAGGTTCGAAACTATGAGGATGTTTTATGGCAGCATATGCATGCTCTACTAATAAGAAACTTGAAAAAATTTCCTAGACAAAACATTGACCAACATGTTGGCTCATACATGTGAGTGTGCACATGTCATGCACACATTAGAATTCAACACATGTGTAGAGATTTTATTTTAAGATAGAGAAATTACGTGAGAAGATTAACAATCCGACGATAGAACACAAGAGTGGAGCTTGATGTTTTTCGAGTCAAAGTATATATCTTTCAATTTTTTTGGAAGTGAAAGCCATAGACGGCCTTAGGGCCACTTCACACATGAGCCAAGAGCCGTGACCATGAAATTGTGAGAGCCCAAAAGAAAGTGTCCAAAGGCCGTCCCAAGACACCTTCAAAATTATGTAGTACGGTCACAGATCTTCAAGTGTATGAAATCATATGTGACCGGGCCCTCAATCAAATGTTGTTTCAATGCATTTCTATTCATGCGGATCCTCATACATGATAAAATAGAATAAATCAACAGTGGTGAGCGTTCGGAGTGCCATGGTCTCCCGGTTTTGTGTTAGGTGTACCTCCAAGAGGTGGTTGTTGAAAATAGTCCAAGTGACCATGAAACATGATCCATTCGATGCCATGTAGGAATCCCTATAGACTTTACATCCATCTTGCATTCCATTTCTTCATTGTCCCTCAAACCTAATGTGGAGCGAACTTGGACCGGCTCCGTTTTTTCCACCAATGAGAGTGCTCAAAGTGTAATGGTCATGGGCACTCAAGGCCACTTCACACATGAGACTAAGAGTCCGTGTTTAGTACACTTCAAGCACTCTATAGTAGAAAAGGTGGAGCCGGTCCAAGATTGCTTCATACTACGCTTGAGGAACCAATGGAGTAAGTGATTGCAAGATGCATGTAAAATCTACATGGATTCCTCCACGGCATTGAATGGATCATGTTTCATGGTCACTTGGACTATTTTCAAAAACCACCTCTTGGAGGTAGGCCTAACACAAAACTGGGAGATCATGGCACTTTGAATGCTCACCACCGTTCACTTGTTCTATTTTATTATGTGTGAGGACCCGCATGAATAGAAATTTATTGAAATAGCATTTGGTTGAGGTCCCAGTCACAGAAGACTTCACACTACACTTGAGGGTCCGTGATCACACTACATTGTTTTGGAGGTGTGTTGGGACGGCCTTTGGACACTTTTTGTTTGGGCTCTCACAATTTTAGGGTCACAACGCTTGGCTTGTGTGTGAAGTGGCCCTAAGGGCCACTTCACACTATAGCCGAAGGTTGAGAGGCCGTCGATTTCCGCCAATCATGTTACAAGAAACCGAGAATTCGGCCTCTCGACCCCACACCAAGGCCAAAAGTCCAAAGGTTGTCGCAATTTAAAATGCTTGCTTTTTGACAAAGGCGACATACTCTCGAAGGAAGTTTGGGTCGGATGGGAATGGAAACCCAAGCTATGGTCGAGAGGCCGTTGGTTTATTTTCATTAAAAAATCAACCATCGATAAGATCTTGGCCGTTAGATTGGAGGGGCTGTTTTGGGCAAGGAATAAAGTGGGATGCTCCTTTGGGTTTGGATTTTGGGCTTAGCCTTTGGAGGCTTCACACTATGCCCAGTTGAAGGCTCCAATTCTTATATTTTATTGGCTAAACAAATAAATAATAAACAAATACTAAAAATATAATAATTAAAACCACATTAGTATATATCGGCAACGGGCACAATTCCCCCTGCCACGAGAAAGACGGACTGCTAGATGACATAAACATCACACTCCCAATACTTACGCAAACACACTCACTAGTATCTAAAACACCAAGAGTTAAAACCCTGCACCAAACAAATCCAAGACTAACGAGTCCTTATTGGGTACTGGTTCTATCTGTTATTGGTTACTTGTGACTATAGTGTCTACTCTCGAAAGGGGGAAGTAGTTCTATACCTCTATTCCTTTGCCCAGTGGGCTTAGGTCTAGGGGTGGAACGAACAGACACTTCATTCACGTCAGCCTCCTAACGGAGACCGAAGTTTCTCTTCTCTTCTTTTTTATTGGCTATTTTCAGCCCATATCTTTGGACTCTCAACAAAGTTTGGCCATTCAATCCCACAACCTCTTGACTTGGATAGGCATAGTGTGAAACGGCCCACAGTCTCGTGTGTGAAAAGGCCCTTATTAGGGAGCCATTGTCTTTCAATTGCAAGTATAAGTGGGCTCCCTATATATATATAATCCGTCCTTTGTTGAACCAGGAACCCCATGTGCTAATATGGTGGCTGCACATGGATGTTATTTATAGAATGCACATATTCATATACGATGGAATTAAAAAAATTAAAAATAATGTGGCGTTCTCAAAACAACCTCACTCGGTTCTTCAAGTGCCCCTGCAAATGCTACACTAAATACGATACTTAGAGTCATCAATTCTAATTGTCTCCCTCAATACTACTTGTAAACCGGGGTGAAGTGTCGCCAACACTCAACGTTAACCCCACATTATTTGTCGTCCCTTGTAACCTTTTTGGGGGGATTATAGATAGACAGCGTTGCAAATACTGTCACTTAACAAATACTGTCACTTAACAAAGTGAACTTTCATCCAAAGTGCTTGAAGTGTAGTAGTGGTCACGGGCTCTCAGTCTCATGTGTGAAGTGGCCCTAAGAAGCTTAGAAAACCTTATTATTATTACTATTATTAGTTGACATCTCATGACAAAAAAAATGTTTTAAAATTCTCGGAACAGGTAAAAGATACGTATGGTTATGAATCGTGCCAAATCTCGGTCAAAATACCAGGTACAGAAAAACTAGATTTGGGAAGAGGGAAAAAAATAATTCAACTCTCTACTCTCATATTTAGGTGCTCCTCCTTATGTGATTGAAGAGACCCGAAACCTCGACTATTAATGGGTCCCAAATCGGACAAAAACGGTAAAATTGCAGGCTAGGCAATCCACGGACACATGGTTTCGAGTGTCAACCATGTACGAATGGTAACTCATAGTCCGCCAAAGCCACGCAACTTGAAGGCCCGGGCCAATGAGGGACGAGATCGAGATGTGATAATAGTACTAAGCTTCCATGCAACCAACTGTAAGTAAAAGTACACTATTAAATATGGTATTTATTGTCATATGGTTTATTTTTATGCCAATATGGTAACTTTTCGGATGACACTTCGTATTAAAAAAGTGAGCGAGTATTGCCACGGATGATGGATGAGTTCATCCGTTGGCCAAACCCTTACCTTCTCTTGTCACCACCTTGTGATGAAATATTGTCATGGGTGATTGAAATTTGGATGAAAATAGCACTTGGTAAGTGACAGTGATTGCAACGCTGTATATCTATAATCCCCCCAAAAGTTTACAAGGAACGAGAGTTAATGTGGGGTTAACATTGAGTGTTGGCGACACTTCACCCCGGTTTACAAGTAGTATTGAGGGAGACAATTAGAATTGGTGACTCTAAGTATCGTATTTAGTGTAGCATTTGCAGGGGCACTTGAACAACCGAGTGAGGTTGTTTTGAGAACGCCACATTTTAATTTTTTTAATTCCATCGTATATGAACATGCGCATTCTATAAATAACATCCATGTGCAGCCACCATATTAGCACATGGGGTTCCTGGTTTAACAAAGGACGGATTATATATATAGAGAGAGCTTACTTATACTCACAATCGAAAGTCAATGGCTCCCTAATAAGGGCCACTTCACACATGAGACTGAGAGCCTGTGACCATTACACTTCAAGCACTCTCATTGGTGGAAAAGGCGGAGCCGGTCCAAGTTCGCTTCACACTACGCTTGAGGGACCGATGGAGTAGGTGAATGCAAGATGGATGTAAAGTCTACATGGATTCCTATGTGGTATCAAATGGATCATGTTTCAAGGTCACTTGGATTGTTTTCAAAAACCATCTCTTAGAGGTAGGTCTAACACAAAACTGGGAGACCCTGGCACTCCGATCCGAACGCTCACCACCGTTGATGTATTCTATTTTATCATGTGTGAGGACCCGCACGAATAGAAATGCATTGAAATAGCATTTGGTTGAGGACCTGGTCACATATGACTTCACACTACACTTGAGGATCCGTGACCACACTACATGATTTTGGAGGTGTGTGTGTTGGGACGGCCTTTGGACACTTTCTATGGGGCTCTCACAATTTCATGGTCACGGCTCTTGGCTCGTGTGTGAAGTGGCCCTTAGCTACATAAAAACATCTTTATTTTATTTTTCTAATATTGTAAGAACTCAAAATTTATGCAGAGGAAGATTCTTTGTTTGAGAAAACAACTACTGCTCTCCCTCTTTAGTATGACACGTTTGGGAAACACAAAAAGTCGTATTATCGAGCTGCCGTCTTCTCATCAACATGACAAATGGCGTAAAGTTGTTGTATTATTGAGGGAATATGAAAATATAAATAATATGAGCTTAAAAACATATACAACGAGTTTAAGCAATATAGATGTTTAAACTAATTGCCATTAAGTTCCCAATGATAAGTGATGTTCCCAAGTAGTTCCAAAGTGAAAATGGCTGTATTTTAGATGTACATAACATAGTAGAAAGGAATTTTAGCATTAACTACCTCTTTAATATGACAAAATGGAGAATCTAAATGTCGCATTATCGAGTGTCGTAATCGTATAAAAGAGGGAATTTTGAACTAAGAAGTTTGGTCTTACAAAAATGTGTCCGTAATATTGAGGGTGTCGTATAAACGAGTGTCATATTAATGAGGTTAGACTGTATAGGCTCCAGTAAAACTGGGACCAACTCTTGAACTTAAAAGAATCACGCCTGTGGTATGATTATAGTCACCCAGAATTTTTTTTTGGTTTGGCAAATCTCATAAGTATGTGTCATATATACCATGTGTAAATGCTAGTATATGTGAAGTTTGACCCAATACTGGGTTGACTCAATGGCCAATATATCTAACGCTTTTTCCATCAAGAAGAGATTGTGCACATCATTGAAGAACTTTATCAAATGATTTGTTGGACAAGATGACATATTCTGACTGAGGTATATGTGTTTGAATGTGTGAAACTTTGGGTGGAGAGCATAAACTTTTCCCAAGGGAGTTAACGCAAAGAAAGATCTTTCAAGATTGCTTACTTGCTTCATAGTATTATTAAGCAATGTGCATTTGTTCATGTGGGCCCTAAGAACATAACCATGAAATACCCAAACCCAGTGCAAGTACAAACTTAATATGAGTCTTCTTGTACTAGGTTGGGGCATCCCATGGTTATGTTCTCAAGGCACACATGAAGGAACATAACCATGGGATGTCCCAACCTAGTACAAGGAGACTCAATGATGTTTATGTTCTTGTTTGTTTGCTCATACTGAATTGTCACTATACATGTAGCTAAGCCTCCAAATTCTTGCAAGTTGCACGGGTAGGTCACTTAGTGCATTTTAAAAACGACGTGCGGCATAATATAGAGAGGATTAAAATCATTTGAAATAAAAATTATAAAGGAATTCCAAATAATGAAGGGGCCATTAAATGTAGACAATCCCATTATAAGTAAGTTAGATGGACATAAAATGTGGGCCATTATTTTTTTGTAAAATTAATATAGGGGCTGAAGATAAGGATCCTAGAAGGTATGTTTAGTATGTTTGCTATGGTCTCCTATGTGTTTTCTTCATAACTTTGTTTGCAATGATATTACTGTTTGCACCCTTCTTTGTTTCCATGGTTTCCCTTAACACTCGTCAATGCGTTAGGAAGTAGATTAGCTTTTATTACTTAAAAGGAATATAGAGTACAAAAAATTGCAGTGACTTGGACAATATAAGTAATGGAAGGGTGCAAACAAATGGGTCATTTTTGAAATTTAAGTAATTATAGGGAGGCTTTAATTCAACCCTTGAAGGTAAATAGCCCCAAAACAAAAAAACCCCCAGCCGCACGTGGTGCACAAAAATGCCTTAGAGTGACCTACCCGTGGCAAGTTGGTTGCTCTCGTTCCCCCTAATTATGTCTTCATAACTTGCAAAGGAAGGAAATCATAGGCCTGATTATGCATAGACAATCAATTGTTGCGTTCCGAGCCAACCGGTCTGGAATGATTGCTTCCGCTTGTTCAAATTGAATCATCACTTACATCATCAACAATGATATCCATAACGTTACTCAATGTGCAGTTCTCATTCCATGGACCCTCAGAACATAACGATGGGATGCTCGAAACGTCGCGCATGGAGACTCAAATTCAGACTCAACTCCCAACATCCAACCATTATATTAAGAAGACCCACATCGGCGAGTAATGTTGTGTCTAAACACCTACCCAACTGTATCAAAAAACAAGACTATCATATCTAGGTACTTGGACATAACATTATTCAGATCCATAACAATGTTATGTGGGAAAGACAATATTCTACAGAATATTCCCTGATATTCCCCACATTCAGTCTGAAAAATATAAAATAATAATATAATCTTTGCATAACCGATTCATCACTTGGGTCAATACTATTCGACTACCATATTGATACTAGACTAATTTTGTCTAGATTTGAAGTCTATTGCTTGGTATTGTTATGTAGACCTGAATGATATCAAAAAGACGAAAAATCCTCAAATACCCATGACCTACTGGTAGTACCAAAAATTGCGAAAAAACCATCGTCATACATAACCTTCACATCGTCCTACACTGGAGAATCATAACTTCACAATACGTTTTCAATGGCTGTTCGTGACATTAAAACACGAGCTTCGGAAATGGACATTCCAACCGTTGATTTGGTGAGATACTTTATGTTGAACGGACTCGTATTTTGACGATGATTAACGTTGTCTAATATTTCAAGGTGGAGGCTGCTTCCAAACTGTTTGGAAATTTGGAACTTCTGTAGGAGGAGAGAACTTTGAGAGATTGGGGGAAGGCAGAGTTTCATCTCTCCATGTCTGTATCTAATGCAGTCTTGACGGTGGGAGAAATCTAGCATTCTACATGCTAAAATTGCGACGAACATCACGATGTTCACCTGTCACATTGATGCTAACAAAAATATATGTTATGAGTAGGTGAACAACAACCCAAAAAGTTTATGGAATGTACTGGAGATGTGACGCACAGACGAACGACAAACTAAATGAAAATCACTTTGAACGATGCATAACATTTCTGGGTTCCATCTACCACTGACCCTCGTTCATAAAAAGAATTTAAAGAGTTCGACCACGGATCAGGAGTAAACATGTTTTGGATTATAATAACAACGATGGCTTCGATCTCAGTGTCGCACCAAGATTCTTATGGAGCACGGCATCTTTTATTATTATTCAAAACGGACGAGAGAGGATAAGGTTTTAGTGATATTTACGTGTCGTCTGACTTGCTTACTTTGTGAATACTTGTACCGAGAGCATCAAAGGGAATAAAGCGACAATGTCTACAAGAACGAAATGACATGCCGTTGTATTCCAAAGCTTGCCATTATCAATTCCAGCAAATACTGTTGGAAATGGAAAACATCCTCCACAAATGTTGCAACCCTAGTGGAGACCAACGGCATTATAATTTGGTGCACAGATTTGACGAGGTTCATAGTGATTTCGGCAATTGTCTTTGTCTGTGCGAGGTATATGAAAATCATGAATGTGATTGTGGCCTCCATAACGTCCGTCCACAATTATATATGTATACTGTGTCCAAAGAAAGGTGAGGACTACCTACAGACATGAGTGCCAGTGCTTCTTGATGGGGAAAGAAATCTGCAAAAAAATCGTTGCAAAATATTTCTTCCGATCTCTAACATCAGTGGGAAGGATGGGTCCAGTTGAACTAGTACGAGTCGAGTGTATCATCAACAGGCCAAGGTTCATAACATTGGGTACGGGAGCTCTTTACTTTGAGTATAGGCACGAATGGAGTTATAAAATGACATGAATGGCTCGTGAGTTGCTTTTCCAAGGTGGAGCTTTAAGTCAGTGAGAAATGACTCATTATTCTTGCGATTGAAGCCCACAAATGAACAAATGAAGATGCATGTTTGCAAAAGAGATTGGACTACGTCTTCAAATTTTATCGATTGTTCCACATTCAATAGTGAATATAATTGTTGGGAGGATTTATGTATGCAGTTGAAAGAATCGACAACAAGCACTTCTGAGAACCATAACTAAATCATGGCAGGTCTGATTTTTCAAACCAGTGTATGTTGATGCTTCATTGTTGATTTGCTAATACACTAGAAGTTTTGTTGTGTGAATCTAATTGGCAGAAGTTGGAGGACATGAAAATCGACCGGAATAACAACCACGTATCATAACAGTGTTAAGTTGGCTTATGAAAGTTGGCACTGTTTGGAAGGTTGAGCTTCACATATCATGGTTAAATTCATCCACATTTGTGTGTGCTGCAAGATTCAACAGAAACAAAGGGATAAAAAAATCTGAACTTATTCATGACACTTGTCCTGAAGAGGAGAAACCTTTTGTGGCCTACGCATTGAAAGTCAAATTTTGATATGTAAATTTTGAGCAAGATGTATGATCATATAATGGTCATCGGGTGGATTTGACCAAGGGAGTTGGGTCCACATAATGGCCATTGCGTAGGATTATTTCCTTTGGGAAGAGATTATGCACAATATGGAAGAACTTAGTAAACAATTTATTTAACAATTCAACATAAGTTGAATAAAGTGGGTGTTTTTGAAAAACTTCGGACCACAGAGGGCACAATATCCTTTCAATGGAATCTATGTTCTTCAAGCCTTTCATGAGAATCTTCGGCAAAAACAAGTGAGCGTGTTTTTCACATGACTTATCTGATTATGTATGCTAATCCTGTGTAAAAAGGCGGAGCCCGAGAATGTCAAATGAAAGGAGGACTTGTAAAGAATGAGCTTCTAAGAGACGCCGATATTTTTGTTTTGATATCATAGATATTGCTCAGATTCAAGGTAAATTGGTAGAGACATGATTGGAATTAATGAAAGTTTGTCATATGAAATTTTTGATTGGTTCTTGATTTACGTCCCGCTTGTCCACAAATATTGCAAAAACCTATTGCAACAACAACAACAACAAATCAAGAACAAGATGATCGATGGAGAAGCTATTGGATATTTGTTTATGAGATCCAACCAATGTTTGCCAGCACTACTACGAGCATCAATTTGGGCATCCACGTACATAGCCATCACGACGAGAAATTTTGTAAGCTAGTAATTTGATATCGTATGCTGATATTATTTAACATTCTCTTCAAAATTGCGCCCCTCTCAACACTAGAACATTTTAAGGCTGACAAGCAATATTTGAGTACAATGTCATGTGAGTTACTAATTATGCATTGCCCTCCTGCTAACATAAGCGTGAGGGTTAGGTGCTTGCAACTGATGTCTCTGCTTGACCTTTAACCCCTAATCAAATGCTTTTGGAGCTCGATTTGGGCTTCTCATGTCATATTTTAAAATTGTATAAACGTGAATATACATTGTGATGTGATTTTTTCGGTAAATAGCAATAGCTTGTTATCATGAAAGGTTGCACTTCTTGACACCCACTCAAAGTAATTTAAAAAGAATTTCATGAAGATTTCATATCTTCTAATACAAAGCACACCTACGCAATCAATTGGATAGGAGACTGGTAAAAGTGTTTAGGGATTGATTTTTACGCAAAGTGCATTCATGGACACCCATCAAAACCTCCACCAGCGTTGTCTTTTACTCCTCTTTATACCACCCCCCTTCCCAATGGATTTCGCTCAAGGCGAGGTCATTTGAGATCAAGGAGGAAAATAAAAAGAAACCAATAAAGTCAAATCCCCATTGCTCTTATCAGCCTCAAGGCAAAGATGCGACATGTCATGTAACCGACCACACTTGTCATTAAAATTTTCATTTCAATATCATAGTTCGTTTCATTCCACGCCTTCCTTTTGTACTTTGTGGGGATGTGTATACGGATTGTATTTCGGCCTCATCGTGGACCACTTTTGGATTTAAAAAAAATTGTGGGTTTAACGTTCACTCATTGGCTATGTTCAGACTTTATTGTGATTTGACATGCTAGCGGGAGTAGTATCTCCTACACGCCTTGGTTCATTCTAATTGAGGGTGGAGTCATTCTAATCGGAGTCCACTAGACTCATTCACAGGTTTCTAATGCCATTTTCGAAGTCATTTGATAAAAAACCGGTTGTGTTTGGACTATCGAATAGTTCAATCATCGGCTATGTATCGATTTGATCATGACTTGACATGCTAATTAGGAGTAATACATTTCAAATACGCCTTGATTCATTCGAATCGATGGCCGGTTCATTCTAATAGGAGTCCACTCAACTAATACGGAGACTCCGATACCATCTCCGAAGCCAAACGATCTTAAAAACTTAGTTATTTTTGCGACCACGAACCATTCGCCGCACTTTCACCTTGCTAATGGACGAGTTTACGTAGACATCACGAACTCCTAACCCACCTCGCCTAAGCTCATACAAAACTCGTGTTTATTCCCGGTACCATGTCGAAAGGCAACCAAACACCTACTGCACAATCACCGAGAGGAGAGGAGAGTGGACGATGGAAGTGCGACAACACCACGACATCCACGTCATATCCAAGTTGCATGATCGATACAGTCATGAACAAAAACAGAAGGCTGACGTGGACGAAACGCATTGGAACTCCATGGATAGGAGGAAAAGAAAAGAAAGACTCAGATAAAAACCCAACAAAAAAAAAAACACACAAGCTGGAGCAGATACTGGAAGTCGATGATCTCCCCAGTCACTTGGATGAGCGATCGGTTATGAATCTTCTCCAAATCACTCCGGCACATGAATCGGGGGGAGAATCGAGAGATGATCGTGGTACTACACCACCACCACCACCACTACCACCACCAAGTCGTCGCCCAAGTGCAAGGATCGGACTGAACCAAAAGATCTAGTCGCAAGCGAACGAACCAGTGGCCAATGGAAGCTGAAGCTTTAGGAAGGAGTACCATCATAGAAGCTAAGCTAGGAGCTGTGCACATGGTTGAAGGAAGTTGGGCCATGGCCAAGTTGATTTGCAGAGAGCTAGTACTATACAAAGCTGGCCTTTGTTCCAGGCCCAGGGTGTGATTTTGATGATCTGACGGGCCTGTAACTGTTCTTTTTTCTTTTTTTCTTTTTTCCTTTCCTCGTACCAGGCGAAGCACCCACCACCGTGGATGCATTTATTGATCGACTGGGAAATATCTCGCACACCAAACGTACCTTCCCTTTCCGTCCAACATAAAAGGCCTGAACTAATTTGCAGGCCGGAGGTTGGTTTGGGGCTGGTTTTTGAGTGAGTCGATGTGACGTTGGGATTAGTCTCAAACGTTTCGAGGTAGACTGAGGTAGAAATACCATAACCCGTGAAACTTAGATGATTCGCATTGAAGATCTGGTGTGACAATCATGAGAGAATTTCCCAAGATAGACGAGAAGGATTCATGAAGAATGCAAGTTGTTTCATATTTTTTGGCCCTATACAGAATATGCTATAATTTTTCAAAGTGGAAAGTTGTCAATTCTCCTTACACTGAACACAGTAATCCGCATTTCCATACATAACATCACCTAAATCGGCTATCTCACGAGTATATTAACACTTGACTCCCATTGGCTACACTAAGTGTACACGCATTGAAGTTGCCGCCGAGCCATGATCAGTTTTAGAAATGGCACTTCACCATGATGACGGCGATCTAGTGCACGGCTAGAGGGTTGTTAACCGCTTGTGGTATTTCTACCTTAATCCTTGGTAGTCACTTGAGATGAGTCAGCTAACTATGTATATAAGGGGGGGGGGTCGAGTTTTCATGTTGGATGGATGTGAGAGGTTATGTTTGTGTGCATAACATTATTCAACTGCTATAAGCTATTCCAATTTCTACTAATATCAACACACCGTTTCACTCAAGTTTTTCAGCTTGAATATGCCAGTGTGGTGCTCTGATACAAGAATCATCAAAGTAGACTTTTGAATAGAATATGACTTATTCCCGGCGCCATCCATCGTACTAACTGAGCTGAATTAATGTTATGTTCGTACTAATTGATGGCAGGATTAAGGTTCACCTCGAGTTTACTCAATTGAAGTGCATCTTATCCGCCACATGATTACACTACACTTTCAGTTGTTAAGGTGAGGTAATGCGGTCTTATTAGACCCCTTATCTTAAGATATTAAACACAAGATTAGTACGAGACAATGAGCAGATCCAAGTTGAGATAATATTCATTTTCCTCAAAACCCTCCGAGCTCGTGTGCCTGAACATCTTACCTTCATAATTATCAAAGTGAACACTCCTTCATAAACACATGTTTTCGGCCTTGGAATCCATCGTAACCTCACGCCACTCAACTACGATTTTCCCAATTAAGATAAGCAACCGTATTCGGCCCACTTTACTTTGAGTCCACGTGCTTGGATCAGTGCTTGGATGTGTGGACCCACAACCCCAGCTGGAATAGTGTACAATGGCTTGATGAAGGAAAGTGTCCGGCAAATCGCCCAGTACCACTTTCAAAACAAACGACACCAAATTCAAGGTACTTCGGAGAGTGTTGTTTTGCCAAAAGATATTGAACTCCGATCACGACTCATGCGACTTGCCGGCAAGCGGTCGTTGTTGAGAAAATTCGTTCGGGGTCGGTGAGACGTAAAGATCTTTCCGTATGTGGCCCTATTGTGGGCGCTTCCAACTTCACACACAATTTTGACAGTTGGATCGAATCCATAATTGTCTCATCCATAATTGTCTCATCCAGTTGGCGGTTGTAAAGAATCATATCACCAGGAGGAAACTTGTGTATTCACCGACCGTCCGTTGCGTGCTGTTCATTTGTACCTAATGGCGAGAAAATGCATGTTTTAAATCATTTTGGTTGTCAACTGGAGGTTTTTGGGTGTTTATTCTCCCAATCCTGTAATTGAAAAGCCTCCGGTTGATCAATCGAAAAGACTTCTTTATGCATTTTCTTGCCGTGAGTTGCAATGGATAAGTTGCAACAAGTGGTTGGATTAGACAAGTTTTATCCTAGTGTGTAGACTGTCCTTTCAAAATTATAGATATGGAGTTCAATTGCAAACTCATAGGAGGTCAATGTGAAGATTCCCTTTCTTTTTGAGCGATTGCATAGACCCTTCAAAATGAGGGTAATGATTCAACCAAGAATGGTTGATAGATCTTGAGCGCATAGTCCAATCTCATTGTGACATGTGTCTTTTTGGCATTCAGTCTCAAGTAGAGGACGTGCCATATACTACTCAAATGTAGATGTTTAATTAAGAAGAGTGACCACACATGGCCCACACACCTTATAACTTGTTACCTTAATCTTTTTTGTTTCGGTAGCCGATCGACGCAAAAATATGCATGGAAGAACATGAATGAACATGAAATTGACAATCTCAATTCAATGTTAGAGCAATTCAAAACTCCAAATACTAGCCCACACTAAGAACATGTGGTGGTGTAGATATTGGTTAGATGTGGCTAGAGCTTCGCGGTGTCTAGGCTCAGGTGGGTGGCCCTAGTGGTCTTCAAAAACCACTTGAAAAAAAAGGTAAGGTGTTTCTTATTCCTTGGAGCTAAGAAAAGAAAAGAAAAAGTAACGCCCGCACATTGTACCGGCATGAATGCGAGCCCGTTGTCCAAATGCTAAGCACGGCGGGCCGTGTTGTAGCATGGGGAGTTATGCCTCCGTTAGGAGGTGGGCTCTGAAAAAAAGAGAAAGAGAAAGTATAGTGTAAGGAGGCTAGTGTAAGGAGTGGGGGGAGAATATTTAGGGGGGTGCTACGGGGTTTTGTTTGTTATCGAGTTTTCTTTTATTTAATACGAGGTATGTGAGATATTTGATGGCATTTTGATGTATGTTTTTCATGAGGATTTTGATATTGGATTTTGGGATTTTGAGGTCTTCTAATTTTTTGATGGAGTGTTCGTGTATGGCACCTCTAACTCCTGTTGTGATGGTTATAAGAGGGTTTGTTTTCCATCCCTTGCTTTGTATAGTGCTGATCAATGGGTCGTATTTGGCATGTTTGTGTGTTATGGCTTGTTCTGGGAATCTGTCGTGACAGTATGTGAATTCAATGAATTGGATGGTTCGTGCGTGGGATGGTAGCATGGGTGTTGGGGTGTGGTTAGGGGCTCCTATGATACATAGAATGTCGGGTCTTAGTCTAGCGTGGCACTGACAACCGGTTTGTGGGCATAGGCATTCAATGAGCCATTCGGGGACTGTTTGTTCTTGCTTGTTGTTGTTGATATTACCTGCATTTGTTAGTGTGTAATATCTGGTGTGTTTGTTGGCTTGGAGTGTTTGGGTGATGAGATGTACTGCCTTGTTGTGGCGTGCTATTCTTAGGCCCTTTAAGTATGGGTGTTCGCACTTTGAGAGTAGGTGTGGCCATGTGTCCCTTTCATTTTTGCGGCATAATGTACAGTTTGGGTTTTGAAATTTGAGGGGCCAGAAAATATTCTTTCTATGGTTACCCATGTATTGGGCATATCGAAATTTTAAAGTTTGGGTGATTTGGGCGTCTGTTATTTTATTGTTTTTCCAAAAGTGGTTGGAGAGTTTGTGGTTTATTTGGTCGTTGGAGAGCCATTTGTCTACATATGGGTGTTTATGTTGGGCCAACCTAATTTCTTGTTTTTCGTGTGTTTTTGTGATGAATGTGTGCAAGTTTTGGATTGCCCCATTTCGTGTGGCTGTGGGACAACTTGTTAGCCAATATGGTGTAGCGTGTGCGATGTGTATATGGGGTGTGGGAGTGGGTTTTTCTATATTTGTGCCTTCGTTGGCTAGCGCATCGGCTATTTCATTTCCTTTGATGCCCGTGTGGGCACGTACTTTATGTATATGTACTAGGTGTGGTGTTAGGTAAATTTGGTGTATTATGGCGGCTATGAGGATTTTGTCCGGGTGGTGGTGTTGTGAGGTTGGGTGTTGTATATGATTACTAAGTAGATATATGCTATTAAGGCTATCTGTAAAGATGTGTGTTTCAACTTTTGTGACTTGAATGGTTTTGACTGCTATGAGTATAGCATTTAATTATGCTCTAAGTATGTTTTGATATCCTGGTAGTCGTTCTGCTATACGGATGTTTGTGTTGGGGCTATATACTCCTGAACATGCGATGTCACCCTCTATTTGACCTTCGGAGTTCTTAGTTGGTGGAATAAATGAGCCGTCTGTGTACATGCATTGTTGTGGATGGAATTTGGGGGGGGGGGTGTTGGTGGTAGTATTTAATGGGGAGGTTTGATTGGGGGATTGTTGGTGGGGGAGGGATGTTTTTTATGGGGGCGTTTTTCCATATGTTCGAGAATTTGATGTGGTAATTTGGCGTTGTGGGTTTGATTGGGAATGTGTCTATGGGTGCGTTGATGGTATGTTCTAGTACTTGTGCGAGGTCTTGTGGGGTTTTTAGGCTTGGTGTGAGGTTGGCATGGTTATGTATACATAGTATTGTTGTGAGCGAGGGTTCTACGTATTGGTAATATTTTGGCCATTCCGGCGTAGGGTTATATAGTATGGTATGCGGAGGGATGGTTGCGAGGGTATGTATGTCTCCACTTGTGGTAAGTGGGATTTGTTGTGTGGTCCAGTCGTTATGGTTGATTATGAGTATGGTGATCGTGTTTGAGTCTTCTTTGGCCGCCATTCTAGCCCAGTGGATGGCTTCAATGGTTGTTTTATGGTCTGTGGGGTAGGCTAGACCAATGCCTTTCCATCTAGATATTTGTGCGTGTCCTAGGGAGCCGAATATTATGTCTCGGTTATGGGGTGAGTGATATTGTGTGAGTTGGGTGGGACATGTGAGTGGGGATGAGTAGTAGGAGTGCGTGATTTTGAGGGAGTTTATTAATGTTGTGATAATTGTCGGGTGCATTGTATGGTGCATGTTTTGGGGTTGTATGTTTTTTGCCTTTCTTTTGGGGAGTATGGTTATGTATCTTTGTATTAGCCAAAGTATTTCAGTTTCAAAGTTTTGTGGTGGGGGTTGGAGGGCGTTTGTAGTTTGTGAGAAGTGGTGGTAAGAGAATTGGTTCCATAGCCATTGTAGCTTTTCTGTAGTGATGGTGGCCATGTAGTTTCCTTTTTGGTCATGTATGTTGGCTTCGGAGTTTTGTATTTGGATGGTTGGTTGGTTTACTTGAATGTCTTTATCTGGGTTGCATTCTTGTATGGATAATTTTAGGTTGGTGATGTGAAGGGGGGGTGTATGAATTTGTTGTCTTTTGATTGTATGTGATTGAGGCAATTAGCGTATGTGTGGGTGGCTAATAGTTCGGCTTGCTTTGTGTGATATTGTGTAATACATAGTATATTATATTCTAGAAATATATTATCTGGGTGTAGTAGTTCTACCTCACTTCTCCATTGTTGTGTGGTGCCTTGTGGGGCTTGCCATTGGCAAAGGTAGTTCGTCCTTATTGCTTGTGCACCCCATTTGTCTTTTTTGGTGGAGGTCTTTTCTTTTATTATTGTTTGGATTGCTTGTCCTAGGGGGGGGGGGGGATATTTACCATGACCTCACTTTGTGGTAGTGTTTGTTGTATTGGGTTTGTAGAGTTTGTGGGTGGGGGGGGGGGGAAATATTATTGTTGCTTGTTGGAGAGCCTCTTTGATGGTTTTGGGTATGTGTTTGTATGTGGATTGAAATTCCTTCGGGGTTAGTATGGCTTTGGTAGTGGGGTTTTGGATTTGTGTTAGTGTGGTAATGCCGTATATGTATAATTTGTCTAGATATTTTTGGGTCTTGGCTTTGGATATATCCGTTAGGGTGTTATAATTTGGGTTGGTTTTCCAAGTTCTTTCTAGTGATGTTTCTTTGATGGGGAATGTTTGGCTTGTGGAGTGGACGTGGATTTCGTATTCTCTTTCAAGGAGAAAGAGTGTTCGGGCTATAGGGGAACGGACACATGCTTGTTGTTTGAATTTGGGGAGGTATCGGGCCCCACCATACTTGGCCGCTATATGTTTGGTTAGTCCTTGGTATATAATGCCTAATTGACCCGGGTCATTAAGTGCTTGGATTAGTTGTTGTCCTATGCATCGGATGTAGTCGGGTAATAGGGAGGTGACGTTAATGCCAAAACTCTCTTGTGGGAAGTGGGTGAGAATGTTGGCCGAGCTTTTAGGAATGTTGCAAATTTCTTTGGTTAATTTGCTAATGATTTTGTCTAATTTTTTAATATCCGGTTTGGAGAATGGGACGGCGTAGTAGGCGTATACTATTCACGGTTTAATGACTGTATTCAAGATTTTGATTTTTTGTGTGAGGCTAGCCGGTGAGGTAGTTAGGAGTTGGCTTTGTTGTTTGACTTTCTTCATCGTTATTTCTTTTTGTAGGTTCCATTTGAGGGATGGTGTGAGGTTTATTCCTAAATACGTATATGGTTCGTTTTGGGTGAGAATGGGGAAATTTTGAGAGTTGTATGTGATATGTTGTGATTGGATGTATGCTTTGAAAGTAGAGGGTTTTAGTTTAGATTTATTAGGGCATCCGGTAATGGCACATTTTGATAGGTTAAGGTCCATGTGGGACCATTTTGCGAATTTTTGGAGTTTTGTCTCTTGTGGTTGAATGTGTAGTATGTTGTCCGTTATAATAGCTAGGTCATCCGCATATGCGGTTATGGTGTATGTGGCAGAGGACGTGTTGAAATGATAATCTATGTTATCTTTCTCGAGCCATCTTAGTAGTGGTTCGAGAAAAATGATAAAAAGATATGGGCTAAGGGTGTCCCCTTGTATGGTCCCGCGGCTTATTTCCATTGGGGGCATCGTGCCAAAATGACTCCCGGTGAAGGATGTGGTGGAGTTGGTGTAAATATTGCCTACGATTTCTACCGCGTCTAATGGGTAGCCTAGGTCCTCCATTATGGCTAGGAGTCTTGCGTGGTCTATAGAGCCGAAGGCATTTCTAAAGTCTATATAAGTTAACTATATATCTTTTGTGGTTAGTCTTGCGTCTTCTAAGGTTGCTATAATCGTTTGAATTTGTCTCGAGGTATTTCGTTGTGGTCGAAAGCCTTCTTGGCTAAAATGTAGTAATCTATGTTTTTCTTCGTAGCTTGTTAGGAGTGATGTTAGTGTACTAGTATATAGTTTATAGATTGTATTAGCTAGGGATATTGGTCTATAGTTGGATATGTGGGTGGGATTGTCTTTTTTGTGTAATAAGATGGTCTTACTATGTTTCCAATATTGCGGGATCGTTCTTTGTTTGTAGCAATGTTTGAAAAATAGGTATAGGAGGTCTTGCCATTGTATTGGTAGTGTTTTAATGATATCATTTGGGATATTGTCTGGGCCCGGGGTTTTCGCTTTTGTTAGGCTTTTGACACAACAATCATAGACTTCTCTAGTGAATTGATTACTTATTTGTGTGTTGGGGTTGCCTCGTTTTCCTAGAATGATTACTTGATGTGAATGCCACGGGTATTTTCGTACTGCACATATGCACGTATTAGGGTGGTCCGTGGTGTCCTTACATAGGGGGGTTTGTCTTTGGAATGAAGTTTGTTGAGTATGGTATATCTCCCTAGCTATCTCGGTGGGTTTGGTGAGGATTTGACCTTGGGGATTTTGTATACAATCGAGTGTTTTGGTGGTTGTCGGGTGGAATATTTTTTTGTGGATGATTTTGGGTTTAGTATTAAGCAGGATTCTATATTTGTTAATGGCTGCTTTGCAATTAAGTGAGGTTTGTTTGGTTATGATTTTGTGGGCTTCTGTCTTCGTTTGTTTTCCTATGGTGGCTAGCTGTGCAATCCATGTGTGTATTTCTGTGGGATGGGGGGTAGTGGTGGAATATTGGGGTTTCGTATTAGCTGAAGGTTTGTGATATCTGAGTGGTTGTGTAGTTGTATATAGGGGTAGTGACATGCAGCTCTTATGGCTTTTCGGGTGTTGTGGTATATTTTCAGTTGGTGCTTCCATTTATTCTGTTGGGTCCTGGGGAGGAATCCTCCTTGGGGTTTTATCATATTTGGTAGTGGTGGAGTGGGGTGTGACATGCATGTCTGCTCTATGCATTGACTAAGGGAGTTGGTAATTTCTTGGAGTTTGAGTTGTGCGTCTTCCCATTGCGTGAGCGTAAGATGTTCATGTTGGAGTATTTGTGTAAGGTTTTCTATTGCTATATTTTGTTTTCCTATAAAGGTTGTTTGTAGGTTTTGAAGGTTGTTAAGGGGTATAGGGTATGTGATACGTGGGGTGTTTATGGGGGTGGTGGTTTCTTTTATGACTATTATATTGGGGGCTAGCTGTAGTTGGACCGGGTAGTGATCCGAGTTTTGGTTTAAGTTGGTTAACGTATGGCTATGAAGATTGGTGATATTGGGGTCGTTGGTGTAGAAGCCATCTATATGGCTAGTTGCTGTGTAGTTGTGACCTCCTTGCCTTGTGAAGTTTACTGGGTTATGGAGTACTTTGAGTCTGTTGTTTTGTATGAAGCATGCCCATTCTTGGTCATCCGTATTAGGTGGGGTTGTAGTGTTATTATTGTTTCTTCCTTGTAGTAATATATCACGGTTAAAGTCTCCGGCTAATATAATGGTGTATTTGGGGTGTTTTATTATGATATTTTGAATTTGGTTTTGGATTTCGGGTATTAGGTGCTCATCTTCTAAGTGTGATGGCATGTACATGTTTAGGATGATTAATGGTGTTAGTGGTTTGTTGTTGATTATTATGGCTTGTAGGTAGGGTGAGATTGAGCTTGGGGTTGGTATTTTGGTGATGTTTTCGTTTGTGTATATTGCTATGGGTATCATGACGAGGATGCCACCTCTAGTTTTATGTGGGGCCCGCATATTTATTATGTTTTTGTGGTGTGGTGTTGGAGTTGTTGTATTTAATTTTGTATTCGTTTAGTTGGCAGTCTATGTATGATGTGGATTGTGTTTTTGGGATTTTGGTTTCTTGGATGAGTATAATATGGGGATTGTTGTGTAGTGTTTGGGTGAGGTCTTGGATACCGGGTAGGCTAGAGTTAATACATCCGGTGTTCCAAGTGATTATTTTCAAGGTTTGAGTGGTTGGGTTGTTTTGCCTATTGTGGGTGTGTGGGGTATCATAGTTAGGTCTATGTGTGTTAGGTTGGTATCCTGTTATTTTTTGGGTGCATTTAGTTAGTTATTGTATTATTTTGTTTGGGAGGTGGTGTATTTCATTTTGTAGGGTTGCTGCGGTTATGGGTACTCCCTTAGCGATTTTGTCGTTGATGATGGAGTAAGCTTGTGGTATAGTGGTTATTGTTGAAGTATGTATGTTAGTTTTGTGGGATGTGTGTGGGTGCGTATTAATTGGCATTTTTTGTAGTCGTCTTAGGATGGTCAAGTATCTTGGGTCAAGTTTGTTAGTCATTTTTTTATTACATATTTGTGGTAGTGGGCTATATGTTATGATAAGGGCATATATTTGGTGGTGGGTGGGGTAGTTTGAGAGGAGTGAGGAGTGGTTTTTTAGGTGTGTTAATTTTTGGGAGTCGGGGGTGTTTTGGGGGTTGGGGGTGTTGTTGTTTAGGTGGGTTCAAATAGCTTTTCAAGGTGGGCGTATTGAGGTTTGAGTTATAGGGTTTTTGGTATAAAGTATTGTTTTTGTCTTTGTGTGAATTCTTTGGGAAGGTTTTTGAGGATGGTTGAGATCGGCCCTGGGTTTAGTTCAATGTCTCCGTGTAAGAGTATGAGTGTAGAGTTATTCCAAGTGTAGTATGCTATGGTTTTAATTTTTGGTTTTTTGTGGTGAGTGTGTGTTATGTAGTAGATATTGCCTATATATATTGATATATTGATGGGGATGATTGTGTGGGTTGTGTTGTTGTGGTTTGTGTATGGATTGTTGTTTATGTGGTATTGGTGGTTATATGTGTGTGAGGTAGTCTTTCTATGGTTACATTGGTGGGTGTTGTCTATATGTGGTGTATATATTGTGGTGTTGTGTGGTCTATGGGAGTAATGGAGATTATAGATGTATGCGGTGGGTATCATAAGTAACACCATGGGGGTGTTATTTATTGGTCTATTATTTATTTTGTTAGTTGGCTTGGGGGGAAGTATGTTGTTTTGTGGTTGTGTGGGGGTGGGTATGTGGGTATGTGGGTATGTGGGTATGTGGGTGAGGAGTGTATATGTGATGCATAGTAGTATTAGTGTGTATTTTGAGGGGTTTCTTTTGTGTAGTTTTAGTGTGATTTTTGTGTGAGGGTTGATGTGTGTGAGGTAGACGTAGGCCATGTATATGAGAAACAATATTTTCTCTTTATTAGGTAAGAAAAACACAATACAACATATAAGGGAGAGGGTCCATTGATGATATCCTATGTGGCTACTATCCATTAAGATTGTTGGGTCCTTGATGGTGTATTCTTGGGTTGCCGTGGAAGCCCGGAGGAGCTTGGAGTGGGAGTGGGGAAGCGGTCGTATTGAGGCCGTGCGGTATCGGAGGTGGGGTGGTCCTTTGAAAAATTTCCGGTGCGGCGTTGGAGAGGCCATTCACTATGCCTTACATCCGCAAGTTGGATTGTTGAAATTCGTGGGCAATCGTGCCGAAGAGCGCTTGAAGGTTGGCGGTGTGATGTGTGATTGTGGCCGTAGTTGCCTCGAAACGGCGATCCGTGTGGTTGTTGATGGTGGTGGTGAGTGTGCCAAACTTTTCTTCCAACTTGTCTTCGAGCTCCTTCATTGTTTTGGTGAGGTATTTTTCGGTGAGGGGCGGGTTGGAGCTCGTGGCGTTGCTCATAGCTTGAATTTTATCGGCTATCGCCTCTCTTACGGGTGTTTGGGCCAATCGGATCGCCGTCTTATTGGGGTCCGTGCCGTCTATGCTCCCGCGGTGTGGGATGAAGTCTACACGACGTCCGAGAATGTAGGTGGATTTGCGGAGCCACTCCGTGTAAACCGCAGCGTTGAGGCATTGGATATGACACCAACCCGCTTGCTTGTCGGTGTGGGGTTGGTTGTTGTTGCCAAAGCTAATGCCGACTATGTTGTCCGCGCCAAATGTTTGCTTGATGACCCTTGTGATGGTAGTTTGTGTCTCACGTTGAGGGAGGTTGTTGGCGACGAGTGTGGTACTTATGCGGAGTTCCGATGGGTTGCTAGCTCCTCGGTCGCAGGTAATGCTAACTTGTAACTTCTCATGGTTGTAGGTGAGTCCATCTTTGAGCACGGTGTCCCTAGCCTCCTCCGTGGTGAGAGTGAGAAAAACATAGTTTTTACCTACCTCCGGTTTGGTAAAGCTCATGAATTCATGTTGTTTCCCTATGTAGTAGCTCTCATGTACTAATTTTTCAAAAATATTGAATGCACTCTCATGACGGAGGGTTTCTCCTTTGAGATGGAGACGAAGATTGCTAGCCTTTGTGACTAATTCGTATCATTTTTCTACCTTGCCTATTACTTTCTCACCATCCTCCATTTCCATGACAAATGTCCGGTTGCCTCTAAGTAGTGTTATGCCATCTCTCTTTAGGTGTAATAAGTGCATCTTTATGAAGCCCGCCCAGTTCTTGGTGACGGCATTGGTTCCTATATCAAGAGGGTTGGAGTATGTGTTACCAAGGGGGATGTCCATTTGTTGAAGCCTCTCCAAGCATGCCCTCTTTGCCTCTTGCCGATTGATGCCTTTGAAGCCGTGATCGAAGCGTATGGTAATGTTGAATCCTTCGGAGAGGCCGGTGGTTGGGTCGATCTTCTCTTGTCGATCGTGGGATTTGGGTGAAGTGGAGGTGGTGCCCCGGGACCGCATCCGGCCGTTCGCTTGGGTAGTACATTTGAGGTACTCGGGGGACAGCTCTCCTTAGGGTGCGGAAGTCGAGTATCTCCCTTGAGGGGGTTCCGTTCTTGGAAAACTCTTCATTGGTGCGTGACTCACTTATAATTTCGGCCCCTCTATGTAGCGCCATGGCCTCATGAATAGGGAATCCTAGCCACATGTGCGAGACGATGTCAATGCTCGGAATTGCCACCTTGCTTCGTGTGCTTTGTTGCTTACTAGTGCTGGAGTTGAATGTGTGTTCGCCCATCTCACTCTTTCTCCTCTTGGCGCTTTGTGTGTCCGTAGTTTTGGCATTGTGTATGGATGTCGGGGGGTCCTATCGGCTAAATTGATGGCTTCTAGACGTGACATCGGTTTGGCGGCTTGATTGGGAGTGGCCGCGTACTCATCCCTTGATGTTGAAATTTGAAGTGAGCTCCCTCCATGCTCGGGGGAGACGTTTTCTAATTGCATGTCGATGTCGTAGTCTTGAGATGGGGGGGCCTTCTCCTTCATATGGATTGGTTGGCTTGTTTGTTGGTCATTGGTCTTCTCCTCTTTGTCTTCACTGTAGCTTTCTATGAGGGCTCTCCGTCGGGTCCCGCTTCTTGTCTTCATACCTTCGGCTCCCCTAGTCCCGGCTCCCATTGGGCCTTCCAGTTTGCTGCCGTTGCCGCTAGCCGTTCGCCTGTCGTCCTTCCCTCGGCCCCGGCGCTCCAGCACTCGACCCCTCCCCTGCCGCCTCTTTCGATGCCTTCGCTCATGCCTTCGAAGTCGTCGCTCCGTCCATTGCCGATGTTGGTCACCATGTCTGCGCTCCTGCCGTCCTGCTTGTCTCGGTTGCCTGTGCCTCTGTGCCTCCGTTGCAGTCCAGTGTTGGTGCTTGGTCCTCCTCTCAGTCTGGTCTCAGATTCTAGTCCGGCGCTCTCTGCTAGGAATTTGTGAGGTTCTGTGGTGGTAGCCATGGTGGCTTGGGGTGCTGTGTGGTAGAGATGGGTGTGAGAGTGTGTGGGGAGTGAAGGTATTTGAGTGTGTGGGTGGGGTGTTGTAGGTAAGTGGCGGCTTGTTGTTTTTGGGCATGTGGGTTGGCTTGTGTGGTGGAGTTTGAGAGTTTCGGCGTTCTTGGATCTTTGTGTTGTATTTTCAGCTCTGATGGATCTTGGTGGGGTGTATTTTGGCTTAGTTTGGGGAGTTGTGTGCTTTGTGTAAGGTGGGTTTTTTGTTGGGTGGGCAGATTTTGGGCTTGTGGGTGGCGGGGGTGTGTGGGTGATGGCATTGTGTGTGTGTCTTGTGTGTTTTTTAGCGGTTCTCTGACAAGGGAGTTGCTGGGCCGTTTCTATATGGAGGAGCAAGGAGCTCCGATGTGGTTTTTTTGGAGGTGAGTTTATAGATAGTTTGTTTCTTGTATTTTGGTGATTTTTGGTGAAGGTGAATGTGTGGTGGGTGCAAGTGGTTTTGCTTACCTTTGTGTGTGTGGGTTTGTGTTGTGTGGGTGGTGGTGATGGCATTGGTGCGCGTGGAGTACCTTCCAATCTTGGAGATGGCTCTTGGTGGAGGCTTGAGGGTGGAGTTGTGAGGATTGATAGTGAGGGTTTTGTTGCCCTTGTAGTGGAGGGATGGCATCTTGGTGGTGGCATTGAGTGGTGGAAGTAGTTTGATGGGTAGATTTGTGAGGATAGTACTCGGGGAGTTCACTACGATAATATTAGAAAACAACGTGCGGGAAAATATAGGGTAATTTATATTCACAAAAGGAAAAACTTAGAATTTTCTTAGAAGTAATATAGGTGAGTATGTATGATAAATCTGTATTATAAATAATATAGGCTTGATACAAATAACGCATATTTTTAATTTTTTTGTAAAAATATACCGTAGGATTTAAGGATCCTAGGTTTTCTTTGAAATAGGGTGTCCTTTGTGTTCAGAGGCGAGAAGATTTTGGATGAAAAACTATGTCGATTCAGTTGAAAAAATGGAATGAAAGATTGATGAGGGCGGATGACGGATTAGGGTTTAGGAAAAATTGGGGGAGAACGTTGATGGAGGATTAGGTTTTGAGAGTTTTTTTTCACCGTTCTAAGAGGTGGGGTTTGCGGTTCAGTGTTGGCGAGAGTTTTTTCTTCGACTCTGTTGACAATTTGAGAGGTGGGGTTTGTAGGCGGCGTGTGCAGGTCATTCTCTCTCTCTACTTTGAGTGGAGGTCGAATCTTCATAACGACCACACAAGTCCAGCTTTGGAACTCGTGCTTGCATGTAAGTCCCATTTCACTCCCAAGTCCTGAGTCCAGACCGTTGGTTGCCATCCGTTTAGGGTTCCCAAAGTTTTCTTCACGGCTAGTCAGCAGAGCTTTCTTCTCACGTTGTTTTTTTTTAATGATTTTTTGATTTTTTGAGAGGGATTTGGAGTTGATCTACACGGCAATATGATATTTTTGGAGAATTTTGTTAGAGTTATCTGTCAACTCAAAATGTCGTGGCTGCCATGGTGCATGATCGATCTCCGTGAACATCTGGTTGCATTAATGCCCTTACAGACGTAGGGAATAAACTTCTACATTATTGCATGGACCCTATTTTTGCTTGCTTTGTTGTTGGTGTTTTAATTGTTTTTTTACACTCAGTCCGTTGTGTTTAATTATGCATGTAATTTGATTGAGGAACATGGGCTGATTTTGTTGTTTGAAACTGTTTATGAACACTCTTAATGTAAAACCTTGCTGTGCCTTGGATTTTGGTGACTTAGTACTTTGAATGCTCTTAAACCCTTTGGAGCAAAATCAAATAATTATAATGAACATACCTAGCTTAAAATTAGAGCTTCATCAAATTTAAAAGTAATTATAGGGTCATTTAAAAAACAAGAAATTACCAAATTATATAATAATATGGTACAAAAAATTAAGGATGGATAATTAAATACCCCTTGAATAAATACCCTTGTCACGCATGTGTATACATATATACATGTCTAGTGAACTCCCCGAAGGATAGTATTGGTGAGTGGATATTGTGAGTTTGTGAGTAGCAACCTCTTGATGGATAGATTGTGGGAGGTATCTTTGGTGGGTGATATCTTGGTGAGTAGATGATGAGGGTGAGCTTTGGTGGATTTGCATTGTGGTGTGTGCAAGCACACAAGAGAATGGTGCTTATTAGCACCCATATTGTAAGTAAGGGTGAAACCCTAGAGTTGTTGATGCATGTGGGTGTTGGCGCTCCTCTTTCTTCTACACCTCCTAGATCTAGATCTGGCCGTCTTGCCTCCTCGCTCTTGAGCCCAGCTTCTTGATGCCCTTTTGTTGTGTCGATCGTCTCCTTGCTAGCGCTTGAGGTTAGGCTTGGTGCTGGTTTTGCTTGTCGATCTGCTGCTCCTTCCGGAGCTTTCTGTTTCAGGTCTCCGGTGGGGACTTCGACTTCGGCATTGACAGGTCCTCCTTCTGTTGCCTTCGCTCTCCTCTCGTTCTCTGTTGCTGGGTACTGGCTTGTCTTCGGCAGCTTCTGTTCGGATCTCCCTCTTGGTCTTCGTTGTGACTGTCTTCTCTCCTTGGTGCTCATCTTCCTCGCCGGCCTCCTTCACTTCTAATTCCTTACTCCACCCCAAACACGTATCCTTGGAGCTAACAATCATAATATTCTTAGTTCTAAGAAACGGTTCAAGAAATATGAAGTTTGTGGAAATAATTAAGAGAGGATGGGTGATCAAAGAAAGTAGCTGAAAAAACGGTAAGTTTAAGTTAGTATTGGACTATGCCTAGGAGCAAATGGATGAAATATTTTGGTTGTTACATGTGTTGTTGTATATCCGAAGAAAAGAAGTAATAGTAGCGTGCACTACCTCAAAACTTGACCTAGGAGGACTTTAGCATGCTCTCTTAACTTGCACCGTTAGATGTTGGTCATGCCAAGTTTGCGTAAGGTTAAGGTTTTGATCCTATTGTCTAGTCAATTGTTGTCTTGGCAATTGTGTTCTCTTAGCTTTTCTTGTATTGTAAGCATTTCCATGCCATGCATTTCCTTGCACCAGTCGCAAAAACAAAGACATGGAAAAATATTATAATTACCAGAGGGTGGAATAGATATGTGTGTGTGTGTGTGTGTATACACTTACCTGTAGATCGAAGAACAAGGGAAAAGGTAGATAATTATATAATATAAGGGTCATGGAGTTTTACAAAAGCAACTCTTCTTAGTTCCCCTTTAGTAACCAGGTTTTTTGCACATGGTTCCTCAGTGTGATGGGTCAAGATCATCCATTGGGAAGGCGAAAAGACAAATAAACCATTTTGTAGCTTTAAATTCTTAAGTTTCATAAACAATTTGACTCTCAAAACGCATGGAGGATCTCATGGTAATGTAGTGGGACCCAGATGGAGTGGCCACTATATTTTACCACCAAAATTGGAGTATCCACCATAAGAAAGGATTCACAACTAACTTGCACAATATAGAACTAAAAGCCATGGAAATTGGAAACATAAAGAACATGGTGGGAGGGTTTTGAACATTCATGCACTATTAAGGGCCGCTTTACACTTAGAGGCCGGGCCAATTCGTTGTGTAAGAGGCTTGAAATCCTCATTTGTGATTGGTCAAAAGGCTCAAATCGGCCCCAACCCCTTTACATCTAGAGGCCGGGCCGATTTGGTGGTATGATTTTTTAAATTAAAAAATGTATGTTATGACACGGCCCGAGCTCGTTGAATTGGGTGCACCCAAAATGGAAGGCCAATTCTTGGCCTAGAGGCCAATGTCATATTCCACTAAAAAAATCTTCTTAAATAAAGTATAATTTTTTAAAGTGAACTAGATCCATTGGATTATGTGGAATCTAAAGGCTCTATATTAGATTATGCTACATCCGTTGGATTAGGCTAATTTTTTTGAATAAGCTTGGCTTCTTGGCCCGAGGGCCTTTACATATGGGAAAATTGGCCCCCGGTATAATCTTATTATAATGTGTAGTAGAGGCCGGCCTCCAACCCAAAAAAGGCTGAAATTTTGTGCAATCGGCCTCAAGGGAAATTGGCCCGGCCTCTAGGTGTAAAGCGGCCCTAAGTAACACTTAACCAAAACTAATGGTCCGTCTATACTGTTAATGTTTGAAGGGTACTGGAAGACTTTCTATTATATCTCCTATAAATTGTCACTTCCAAATTTATGGGCCAGCTTTTAGAGTGTGTGAAATTCAATGCGTTATTTACAGTGAGGGGTGATTTTTGGAAGTCCAACTGCACAGTTAGAATCTATAGTTGATTTGTAATACTTTCAGGAATTTGGAGACGACAAAAGTCGTTTATGGACCTTTGGAAGCATCTCATCATGGCAACTTAAGGTAGAAAAACGGAAAACGGTGAATGACCACTACTGGTGCACTAGACTAGGAGTAGAATGATTCTTGTGTGGACCCAAAATGACTAATTGTGAAAGTGGAGGCTTGGAAAGGATGTAGTGTTAGGATGGATGCAATGGCTAGCCAGATTGGTCTTATTTCACACCATTTGGGAGCACTTTTGGGTGCCATTGAGTTAACCGTTTTGTGTGCATTCGTATGCTGAGTAGGATATTTTGATGCTCAAATTAGGGAGAGTCTACTGTACAAGTAGGGGGTTTGAGTTACTCGCCCCTTTGACGAAATGTAACTAAACATCTGACACAACTTGGATTTCCTCATCAGTTCCTCTACTCCGCCTCTAATAAAGATTGCACAAATTTCAAGCCACTCTTTCTGATCGAATTAGCTTATTTTTAGCATTTTCCGTTTTTCAACCTTAGATTTCACACAAAAAACATGAAATTGTTGGTGGAGTCTAGGAAGGATTATTCTGGAGAGAGAGAGAGAGAGAGAGAGAGAGAGAGAAATAAGTACATTACATTACCCAATCAACAATTATACAAACCATTGAAAAGAAAACTAGAAATGTACTATTGAAGTACACCGTGTATGGTATTTAGTGTCACTTACTATTTATATTTACGTTGTGCTATAACTTTCTATTACGAATCTCATATTGTAACAACAAAATTCAAATCGGTTGTTTTGACACCATATAACATTTAGCATCTTCACTTAGTAAGAATCAACAATAACATAGAACATTAGCAATAAAATGTTATAGCAACGTGTCAACTCCGAATAGTAAGTGACACCAAATACCATAAATGGTGAACCGCCGACAGGTTTGGGGCAAGCTCTGAACAGTCTTAGTTCCATCTACTGTTCAGAAGTAACTTCTCACTTTCTATTGTTTTAGGGTGGAACATAAGTTAAGCTACCCCTACCAAATAATTGGTACCTCAAGTGTATATTGCAGTAACAAAAGTGCATTCGCCATTGAAGTCGATTCATGGTAAGGTGGGTGGGCCTAATTCAGTTACTTATTGCGATCGGCCACCTATCAATATTTGACCATATTGATTGGTTTGGTGTGGCTTCAAGAACGCATACCATAAATGCATGTGTTTCTATAGAGATTGGACACATAATAACCATTCTAAATTCAATAGTCAACATAATTGGGGGACCCTACAGTATATGTAATATGCCCGTTCAATGAACACAAGAATATTTACTTCCTAAATGAATAAGAAGAAAGTAAATATCCACTTTAGTGATGAATCGGATTTGGATTTGGATTTGGTAATCATCTTATATTAATCGCGTGTTTCGTATCCTAGGAGGAATGCAGAGCTTACAAAAAAACAAGTTTGCTTCAAACTACAAGCATGTGAGTCCAGGGACCTCACCTTGCGTCGATGAAAACCATTGCGCGTCAATGAAAATTCTAGATATCTATCACTGTAGTAGATTTGCAAGGAAAAAAGGTTCACTGACATGAGACAACCCATGCGACCTTGGTTGGCAAAAAAAATGAGACATCTAGTAAATAGTTATAGCATTGCGTAACTCCAAATAACAAGTGACACTAAATACCAATATATAGTGTAGTTGCGTAGGCCTCAATTGCTCCTAGCGTGAGGCCCGCCTACCCACCTTATGTCAGTGGCATTGAGAAATAAAATAAAATTCGGCTTCAAGCATGATCGAAGCGTAAGCTTTTCCTCATATTTCCCTCATGATTCGAGAGACCAAAGTGGGTCTCCACTACTTCAATATCTTGACATAAAAAAAGATTTTTTCTTTTCTTTTCTTTTCTTTTCTGGTCTCTTTTCAACTCCCACAACAAAACAGATGCAGCCGAATCGTCCAGGCCTATGTCCATGGAGAACCGGCGATTACTTACAGATGAACCGGTTGAAGTTCATGAAGACTTCAGGAGAATCACCGGTCATTCTAGAGGAATCTATAGTAGAATATACCTCAAATGAATAAAAGCAAAACCAGAAGATGTCAACCAGTGATCGGGCAGATTCTTGGGCATAACCGGTTGAGATCCTAGTGTTTGCAAGTCCAACCGGTTACATGTGGACATCCTCCGGTTTTCCTTTACTAAATGGAGTTTATCTTCTATAAATTCCTCTCAAATGATCAGTAATTTTCCTGCAGTCTTGAACTTCAACCGGTTATTTCTCAAACTCAACCGGTTCATCTGTAACTAACTGCCGGTTCTCCTCGATCATTGATGTCAAGATGTAAGTAACCGGCTGGATTGAGAATCACTACCTAGGATCTTGACTGACTATGCCCAAAAACTAACTTCCCAGGCACTGGTCCAGACTCGATTCCTCAATTCCAATCGATCGATTATGTTGATGAAAAATCACATAATTGGTCATGCTGTCTGCATGCTTGATTTCCTCTACAGCACAAGGCAAAGGTCGAATGAATTTAATTATGTGGACAGACAGCGAGGCCGGCGTTCCGGTCACGTCCCAGTCCTGATACTAGAGTGTGTTGTAATTCAGCCTTATGATCACCGTAAGGTAGAAATACCGTAACCCGTGAAACTAAGGTGATTCGCATTGAAGATCTGGTGTGACAATCACGAGATACTTTCCCAAGATAGACGAGAAGGATTCGTGAAGAATGCATGCAAGTTGTTTCATGTTTTTCTGCCCTATACAAAAAATGCTACAATTCTTCAAAGTGGAAAGTTGTCCAACCTCCTACTCGTTCACTGGATTCTCCCTACACCGAACATGGTAATCTGCATTTCCATACAGAACATCGCCTAAATCGGTTATCTTAGGAGTACATTAGCACTTGACTCCCAATGGCTACACTAAGTGTACACGCATCGAAGTTGTCGCTAAGCCATGATCCGTTTTAGAAATGGCGCTTCACCATCATGACGGCGGTCTAGTGCACGGCTAGAGGGTGGTTAGTGGGTTATGGTATTTCTACCTTATACGAATCGCCGTCTGATATGATGCATTTATCGAACGTATGTGGCCCTACTCCACATACAACGATTTGGACTGGGACTGCAAACTCCAAGAACTAAAGTTCAAATGCAGAGGCTCTCTCTCAATTGGTGTTCACTATTCAACCTAGAATGATGTCTATGTTATAAGCACATAGTTCAATCTCATTGGAACACGTGTCGTTTGAGTGCCCGTTCATAACTTTGCACTTATACCACTCACATATGGGTATTGAATTAGAAAGAGTGATCACATAAGGCCCGCAAACTTCATCACGAGATGGGTCTCGTCTATTATATTTTGGAAATCCATGACTAGGTTTCTCAGTTTAGATTGCTCGATGGATCGATAAAAACGACAATCTCGTTGCCAAAAAAACGTGGATTTCGTTTCGAGTTTGTGTAAAATACCCCTCGTTGCCCCTGCTCTCTCCATGATTGCAATGAGGGGTATAAAACTATGGATGAGGCTAGAAAAAATTGAGGTAGGGACCTACCTAGTGGTGCATCTATTTAAAATTTATTTTTAAATAGGCATTTTAAAATACTTGGCAAATTTTTAGGTGTATTTTATGTTTTTTTTATTATAAATTCACTACTCCAGTTAGTCTAGGCCAGTAAGGCGAATATAGACACACGCAACTTTGTCAGTTGTTCCATATTATCATATAGCATTAGTACATTCAAACTCAACAACAATGTTTGAGCCATGAGCCCTGGATGGAGAATGACAACCGTGACGTTGATGATGATGACGACATTGAACAAGACAAATTCTGCATCGGGGGCGACATGGCCACAGTCTTCGATCAATGCTTGGATGGAGAAGAGCTCAAAGAACTATTCCCTAGAAGAGGGGAATGTTTTCAACAACGATTTTCCATAAAGGACCTTGCGGATTGATGTCTTTGATGATTTTCAATAAATAAAAACATTGAAAAAAAAATTAAATGTTTTAAAATGTATTTTACAATGCCGCCTCCGACCTCTAGAATATATAAAATGCAACAATGGACCTACCCCATCATGTGCACATTCCTTTGAGAGTCATAATCATTGAAACTAAATTGAAAGATGCATTGGACAATCAAGGCCATCAAATTAGCATTACTTATGTTAACTAATATTTTCCTTTGGTTATTTCACCGTTTCTCGCATGCATCTGTCATAATATTGGAAACTCGCTACACTAAATAGGATATTTAGTGTTTGATTATATTTAATGTTGTTACCACCTTTTATCATTGTTATTTATTTTTCCACATCCTTACTAACCCTAAATTCAAACATATAACTTCCACATATTACCATAGTTGATATTTAGTGTTTGATTTTACATTTAATGTTACTTACTTTCATAGGGTTATTGATATTTAGTGTATGCGTTCATATTTAGTGTATCAAGCACTAAATATCCTATTTAGTGTAGAGCTTCGCTTGAACACAATGTGTATGAAAGGAAAGGAAGACCCAAAGAGAGAGAGAGAGTCCAATGATGTGGCACCTCCATACAAATCTCTTTCTCGAAATATTTATGGGATATTGTTAATAAGGATATTGTATGTTGGAAGCAAAGGTGAAAGAGTAGAGATGAATAACAAGTATAGAGAATACAAAGAATGGCCCATAGAGCATAGTAGCAAGCAGTGCCTCAACAGCAATTCAAGTATAAAGTGATACTGTTCTCCCTCTTTAGTATGACACGTTTGGGAAACACAAAAAATGTCGTATTATTGAGGTGTCGTCTTCTCATTAATATGACAAATGGCATAAAATTGTCCTACTATCGAGGGAATATAAAAACATTAGTATGAGCTTAAAAACATATACAACAAGTTTAAGCAATATAGATTGTATGAGATAATAGCTCATAACTCCAAACAAATACAAATACTCTCAAGAACTCTCAAGAACTCTTGAAATAAGAGTTCAAAGATCTATGGTGTTGCCTACCTAAGTTAGCAACTATCATCTTATCTAAATTCCCTACTAGCTTTTGAAAACTAATAATTTCATTAACAAAATGAAAAGAGTTGTCATAAACACCTTTCGATTGTTGATACCCTAACCAAGTCCAGTCTACACTAGTAACCCGAATCATCATTACGTTCCCAATGATAAGTAAAGTTCTCAAGTAGTTCCAAGTCAAAAATGGATGAATTTTGGATGCACATAACATGGATGAAAGGAATTTCAACATGAATTCCCTCTATAATATGACAAAATGGAGTTTCTAAATGTCATATTATCGAGTGTCTTAGTGATATGAAAGAGGGGGTTTTGAATTAAAAAGTTGGGTGGTGCAAAAATGTGTCATAATATCGAGGGTGTCGTAATATCGAGGGTGTCGTAAACACGAGGTTAGACTGTAGAGCACTTCCTTTTAAATACAGCATTCTGTCATTCAATAGCAATTGCCTGGGTTTGGCATTACTGTACTCCATGATGAGTGGTCACTCAAATGAACATGGTGAGTATAGATCCAGATTAACAAGGTGAACAAGCTACAATTAAAAAAGGAATGAACGACTCTCCTAATTATTGCTCTTATTTATAAGCATTTAGAGTCGTCGCACTCCAACAACAATCAACAATCCCTAATCACTGAGAGCATCCCCACTAGCCCGGGCATAATGGCCTCGGTGGCAGCCCCAGCACAGTGTGGGATGCCCGGCACATCCCCTGAGGCCCACTAGCCCTGGTACATACCGGCTTGCAGACCCGCTCCGAGGCCGACCCCCGCCCGGGATAAGCAGGCCCCGAAGCCCTGCCCGTGATTAGATGCCCTACCCGAGAATATATTTTATGCCCGGTTTCACTGCACGAATTTTATTGCCCCGCCCGGGAATGAAATAAAACACTACACTAATACGAGATAATTAGCAGATCCAATTCGTGTGGGGACAATAATGAACGTAATATTGATGTTTTGTATGAACAGTCAATTCTACCCTAGATGCTGCGTCCATAAATATTTTATGGAAATAATGCCACTCTAGGGTTTTTGTACACGGAATAACATACAAACGATCATACAACTTCTGAGTGTGTCCAGGATTTTTACAACCTTTTGTATTTGAATCATAAACTAACTCTAAAATCTTTGTAGATTCTATGAAGTTAAGAGCAATGACTTGTGCAATTCTAGGCTTTTTTGCATAATGTATCTCAAGCTCAACCATCTCTGCAATAAAATGAATGATTATAGACTAATAGAATGTAAGGTAGTAGAATGTAAGGCACTAAATACTTTGGATATATTTTAATAAATAAAAAATCCTCATTGTATAGTTACTTGTAAAAGCTTTTACTTTACTTTTCAATTTAAAAGTATTAAAAGTAAATGTAAAAGTGTGTATTTAAAAGTGTGACCCTAAATGTAAAAATGTCAATTTAAAAAGTAAAAGTGTGTATTAAATTAAGTAGAAAGTAAAAAACAAAGACCCCAGGTAGTGTAGCTCGGGTCCCCAGCTAGTCCAGCTAAGGTCCATAGTTCATGCTAGTAATTCAAGTTCATAGTTCATTGATTCTCATGGTGGTGATGCTTGTTCATGCTAGTTCTCATTGCATGTCAAATGAATTTTGTAATGAACATAGGCAATCCTTAAACACAAAATAGGGTGAGCTAATTTTTTGTAATGAACATAGGGTTGAAAAAAAAATCTTATGTGAGTTATAACTATAGTAAGACATCATAATAATACACCATATTAGGGAATTATATAATTAAACGGTGTGTTCAATTCTAACATCTAGACATAATGCCCCTACATTAAATACTTCTTCCACCTCCGGGCAGAAGTTCCTGCCCTTCTTTGTCCTCCCACCCGTTGCAACCACATCTTTTCCCCTTGCTGACATATTAGAATAAATCCAAAGAAAGGAAATATGGGCGATGGCGTTGGCGTGGGAAGCTCGGTAACCGAGGCGAAAATACCCAGCGAACTCCTCTGAAATGCCCGCCCCGGGACCCTTTTACCAGATAGCGGTGACTGATGGACGTTGGGACTTGGCGGCCCCGGCAGCGATATACCCGGAGTGCCGTTCACTTGCCAGGTACCCAACCTAGTGGGGACGCTCTAACCGAGGGAGCTTTACCCGGGTTTTGGGAAAGACTTTGGTTATTTGGTAAAGTCGGGTGGGGAGGGGGCATCAGTTAGTTTTGTCTTGAATATCTTCATTGCTCTTATTTATAAGCATTTAGGGTCGTCTCACTCCAACAACAATCAACAATCCCCAATCACTGAGATGCGAAATACATCAGGACACAAAACATTGGGGAGAGAGGGAATTATTGTATACGAGCGTACTTCTCATTCATCCAACGTAAATGCCCCGAAATTGTATGCAACCCAGAGGTTTTGAAAAACAACTTAGTTGATCTGACACCGGAAACAACTTTGAAGACCCTGATCAATGTCATTTGAGATGGATCGGCAACCAACCTATTGGGGGGGGGGTAGGTTTTTATGTTGGATAGATGAGAGTTAATATAAGGTAGAAATACCATAACCCGTTAACCAACCTCTAGTCTTGCACTAGACCGTCGTCATAATGGTGAAGTGCCATTTCTAAAACCGATCATGGCTCGGCGGCAACTTCAATGCGTGTACACTTAGTGTAGCCAATGGGAGTCAAGGGTTAATGTACTCGTGAGGTAACCGATTTAGGCAATGTTCTGTATGGAAATGCAGATTACCGTGTTCGGTGTAGGGAGAATCCAGTGAACGAGTAGGGGGTTAAATAACTTTCCACTTTGAAAAATTGTAGCATTTTTTGTATAGAGCAGAAAAACATGAAACAACTTGCATTCTTCATGAATCCTTCTCGTCTATCTTGGGAAATTATCTCATGATTGTCACACCAGATCGTCAATGCGAATCACCTTAGTTTCACGGGTTATGGTATTTCTACCTTAATTTGTTGGGTTTTCTCCAAAGGCCATGCTCCAACAAAAGCTTGGTAATGACACTTCCATCGAGCATTGCAAGCCACACATCGAGTCGCATCATTGCGAGATGGATTTCACGCAAATTTTGTTAGTCCAGGTTCCGTGCAAGTCATTGCTTGAATCAACAGCGACTGTAAACTTATCTCCCAGCTGTATCATCAACACTCTGAGATTTTCGCGTCGAAAAAAACCATCAAAAAGTAAGAAAGAAATGAGGAGGAGGGATTCCAAAGCATATGACATCATCCACTACACTGGTTTATGGTATTAGTGTCACTTACTATTCGCAGTATTACACCACCAGTCTATAAATGTTTAGTCGTTTTATGTTCTATAATGTTCAGTCAACCTACTTCCGACCTTGGTTTGTAAGAAGTGAAATTTTTACCAATACGACATAGCACTGCGTAAATTTGAATAGTAAGTGACACTAAATACCGTGAACGGTGTAGTGTAGTGTAGTGTTTGAGCACCCCAAGCTAAACTTACATCTAGCATATACTACTACGGTAGGTGCATCCTATTTTGGAATAACTACACTAAATATTGTACTTAGTGTGACTTATTATTTGGGCTTAAACAATGCTACATCGTTTGATGTACTTTTTTTACCAAGTAAAGATGTTCGTCTCCTATAATGTCCAAACATCCAATTTGACCTTTGCTTGCAAAAAAATGAGATACACTGTAAACAGTTATAGCATTGGGTAGTTTCAAATAGTCATACAATGTAATAAATGATAAATGATATGTGATAAATAAATATTTTGTGGTAGTATAATGGATACAAAGCGTATGTTACATGGTTTCCAAAAATATAAAATCTAAGTGGATGTATAGCATGACGTATGTCACATGTGCACGCACATGGGTGCATTATAATAGGTGCGGCACGGCATTTAAGGTCCCATGTTTTCACAATAATTAGGTTATTCAAGAAGCATAACTTGATTTCCATTAAAAAGGTGAGGCATGATATAGATGGGCAGCACAAAAAAATGCCCCTTTGGGAATGACCGGCCGATCCGGTGAAGCAAAATAGAGTTCACCAACATCAATGAAGTTTCCGCCATGACCTTGAAACATCTCTTCCATGTGGAATAGGGGAGGCCCAAATTCCAAAATATGAAAAAAGATTGTTGTCTAACATGCAAGTTGGAATGTGGCCATCCTGGCACTAGCTCACCCACTTTGGATGTTGCATGACTAGAGATATTGAACTCTGTATCTTGAGATTGCTAGAAAAATGAGGATAAATTCATATACTATGAAAACTTTGGGCAAGGATTGAATGGCAAAAAAATATGACACCATGAAAATTTTCAATGTAAAATACAACAATTTTGGGTCCACACATAACATTATTCAGATCCTTAACAATGTTGTGTGGGACTAACAGTATTCTGTGAAATATTCCTCACATTCAAACTAAATGTGAGGAATATTTCACAAAATATTGTTAGTCGCACACAACCTGTTATGGATCTGAATAATGTTATGCACCAACAAGTCTATGAAAATCAGTTTTATTTTTCGCTCAAATGAAAGTCAATTTCCAAATTCCAAAAACGAGAGATTCGAAAAACGAGAGGCAGTCAAGCCCCCTCGTAAAACTTCAACTTATCCCCTACAATGGTCCCGGCTGTTGACTTTGTTTTCCAGGGAAAATTAGTTTACACTTCCATGTGGAAAGGGGTCTGAAATTTAGAGGTTTTTGCCAACTCCCTTGGCGCATGGAGGTGTTCTCTCAGAGATTCAGGAAGAAATTGAGATATGGTTCAAATTTTTGTGTTCGCATGGTTTGAAACCACTCCAAAAGCCTAATCCAACCAACATAAGTCGGATCACTCCTAGTACCCAAACTCCCCAAAGCATCAGGAAGAGGTATAAGTACCTGAATACACCAGCTGGCACCCAGCAGAGAATTACATGATAAACAATGTAGATATTTCTGTGAAACAGAAGATCAATGACGTAAGGTTACAGTTTGAATTGGCAGAAAATATACATGGTGAAAATGTCAAAGACCTGGAATGGTCTTTCGGTTGCATCACAAAAAATTAGACAGGGTGTAATTGTTGACAATGCACAAGTCCGATTTGTACATCTGCAACACCATTTGCCAAGAAGTTGTTATGTATCTGAAAAATTGCTGCAATACATCATCTAGTAACTATCTTGTATATATGAGAAACAGGGCGAACATAGCTTGGAAGTGGAAGACCGAAGAAACATGGTGCAAAAAATCTCAATCAATATGCCACGATTCGCAAATTGCAAATTGAAGGTGACAACATTAAATTCTGGTACACTTGATTCAAAAAAAAGAAAGGCATACGCTGCCACATTTTGAATTATGTTCACGAGAAAACTATACAATGTATTACATATTGGCCATGATCCACGAGATGGGATAGTTGGCCACATTATCGTACACACCTCTCATGATACCTGATCCTGTGACATTCACTGGAGACATCCATACCGCATCATGCTCTTGAAGGGAGCGACTGCTGTAGGTAATGCAAGGCTTCTTCTAACCTCCTCAATAATTACATAATTCCCTCTATTCTCTGGTCATATGTCTGCCACAGAGAAGAACAAGCACTGGCAAAAAGCTTGATTTCTACTCGGGCGTCTAGACCACTTGCCATTATCTTTATCATACAGTCCTCCATGGCCACCATCTACCAGACAGTGCGGGATTCCAGATCCCTGCGGCATCAAGAAGTCCTTGATTTCTCCAGTCAACCCTAAACAGGAAGAATTCCATCACGAGATGAGAATGCAGAACTCGCCCGCCCGCCCGAAGAATCAATCCTCTCTAATTGGATAAAGCAGGATCGTACACCGGACAAAGAGCCCGCGGAGAAACCATCCACTTTTGTTGGATAAAGCAGGACAGTGCACCGTACAAAGAGCCTGGCATTGTTGGGCCCAAGTTTGTCTTGCCTTGCAATTCACAGCTTCAACAATAGAGAAAATCTGGTCCTCTACGGTTTTGAGCAACTGAGGATGTCGAGCAACGCCAGTCGGCTCGCAATCAACATCCGGAAAAGCTCATTCACTTGAACCTCCAGAGGAGCCAAACCTAAACCAAGATCTGTAGAATGTTTCCGCAGCGCTTCAATCTCCATCTTAAGCTCCTCCAAGCTGTCGCGTGACAAAGGAAAACATTTCTCGTTCACATGGTGGTCAAGCAGATCATACAACCTTCGGACGGAAATATCCACGCTGTCGAGCTCGCGGAGAAGAGCAATCGACCCTTTGTTCTTCCTCTTGTCAGTCTCCTCCTTCACCTTCTGTTGTAAAGCATGCAGCGGTGCTGACCACTTATAATGGCTAGCCACATGGAGGTTCGCGAGCGGCCGCCTCGGTTTACACGCCAACGCAGTGACTAGCAATCCGCAAAGGAAAATTGTTGTAACTTTCGCGCCGTAGATTGCATTCAAGAAACCGTTTCCCTTCAGAGCTTCCAACCCCTTGGGGTTGACAAGCTTCTCCCCCATGGTGCGCAACATGGAGCTGCAATTCTCCAGCTTCGATTTGGGAAACCCTTGCCTGTACTCTGTGTCCTTCTTCTTGATGGCTTCCTTGCACTCGAACAGAGCATTCCTCGCCCGCACGTACTTCCCCTCCCCAGAAGTCTCCTTGTTGTCCAAATTGTGAAGAGCTAGCTGCACAAGCATCTGGTAATGCTCGACCTCACTAATCCCCTCTCTCAAGACGTTGCACACATCCAGGAGCTTCGCACTGTCATCCAGGTATTCATCCACCCACTTGTCGTCCCGCTGGTGAGACAGCGACAACTGCGACTCAGGAATAAGGGCTTCCACATTCGCGTGCGTTGCGAGAACCACCGACATCGCTTGGAGTAGCCAGTCGATGCTAAGGAAGCCTTTCTGCTCCCCTGCAGGCTTTAGTGTCTCCAACCTCTCCTTCAACCGACTCTCAAACTCTTGTAGCACCGGGTGCCTCTTCGAAGATGCAATGTTCGCTGCAGTGATGCGACTCAGTGAGAAATGCGAGTGTAGCGCTGCTCCTATGCTCGAAAAGAACGTCAATCCCCCTTGGCTCGCCATCCCCCTACCCCTCTCAAGCACCTTTCCAAATCACCTAAAAACGCACTTCACAAGCGCGTACGTGTATGGAAGAAGAGATTCAATTGAAACTCGAAGCTGTCAAATCTAGTCCAACTCCTAATTCCAAATTAAGTAGTGACAAATATGCGTCTCGTCTCAATGTAGAAGTAATTGGAGATCGTCGAAATAGGCATCTGCCTAACGGCAAGCCCTCCCAAACACAATTCCTTATTCCTCCACAGCTAAGCACAAACGCCACAACAGCCGATCAGCAACCCCAAGCCTGCCTCAGAAGACCAAAACACAACAAAGCCGCACTCAAAACGAAACCGCCACCGCCACCGCAACCGCAACCGCAACCGCAACACCCGTTGTCAAACCGAAAAGCGGCCGCACTCTTTACTCCACTCCACTCCACTCTCCAAACCGCGCTTCCAGACGCTTCCAGAAGCTTCTGCAACCTCCTGCTGATCCCAAATTCTCTTAACGGTCAGACCAACAGCCAAAACGAATCTCTCAAACTCAACAAGTCAGCCGGCCGAAGACTTATGAGGTCACCCGAACGATACGGAACCCCAACAGGCGTGTGATGAGGTTACGCGGAGTGGGAAGTGCGCAACACGGGGTGTGATAAATTCTGTTCCGAAAGGGTGACTGGGTAGAGAGCGAAGACAGAGAGGAGGAGACGATCGAGGAAGGAGCCCGTCTGTCCGTCCGTCTGTCTGTCTATCTCTGTGTCTCTGTAGAAGAGGGCGTGTGACTAGGAGAGGGGAGGAGAGGAGAGAAGGGAGCCTGGCTATGGCGGCTATGGCCGAGGGGGTTTCATAGACGAAGCTGGGCGAAGAGTCTTCGACGCGGAGTAGCCTGGGTCACTCGACTGCTAGACACAGACACAGAGCATTAGTGAACTGCGTTCACACGGGGCCCAAAAATATCGGGATTCCTTGCATACGTTGGGGGTGGGGGGGGGGGCGGCCGCTAGGGCGCTCATCATAGGGCACCTAGAAATACATACAGTATGATGTTGCTCCTTCTATCCCGTGGGCCCCACAAATGATCACCAATGTTATTATTGGCTAACGCGAAGGACATACTATGTATTAATAAGTTAAGCTTAAAAAACTAGCTTTATATGTCAATGAACGAACGGGAGAACCGGCCGTAATGGAGTTACTTATGAACCGGTTGAGTTGAGAAATAACCGGTCGAAAATTGAGGCTTCGGAACATTACCGGTCGAATCCATAAAGAAAACCCACCCCCAAAGATCATGTGACCGGTTGGACTTGGTAACACTTAACTTAGGATCTCCCCGGACACTGAACTATATTATTGTGTTATATATTTATTTATTTATTTATTTATTTAGCATGGGAACTGCATTCTTCTATGGTGACTGTAGGTACCTGATGATGAGTCAACAATGACAGGGTCACGGGAGTCTGGGAAAGGTAGTATCAAAGTTTACTTTTTTCCCTTATTCTTTTACTTTTTCCTTTTAACTAAGAACGAGGGGAATATGTGGTATGGAGATGATGACAATAATAAAAGACAAACACTACTTTGGGCATACTAGACCGTACCCGTGGTGTTTAGTTAGGAGTGTGGGGTCGGGTCGGTAATCGGCAACAAGACGGTCCGGAAAAGTTAGTGTCACATGGTTTTTTTCCTTTTTGCGCCGAGAGCAATGAGGATATGTTGTGTTGAGATGGAATAACAACTAGGACAACGACATGTGTTTAGGGAGTTTTTAAGTGTTCCAGATGGGTTAGGTTGGTAATTGGATGAGATTCGAAAGTAATTATCCTTGTTGAAGGTCATATTTGTATGTCAATTTGACTTGCAGATGTGATATGATTGATTCCAAATTTTCACATCAGGATTGCATGGTAGTTTAGTTCACATCTGTACTGTTGGAATTGAGATTACATGATAGAAAGAAAAAAAATACAAGCCCCGGTGTTGGACTTGCCCGAAAATGGGATGTGAATGCTTGAGCTTTAAGGGTTAAAAGAAAACATGCATGCTATGATATAATTGAGTGTGTTTTTGACCTTGAATTGGTATTGGGTGCAGCGCACGTCAACGAGCAAGGCATCTAGCTTTGGATGTTATATGAGCCACCCAACCAATAATTTTTTTCTTTTCTCCACATGAATTGCACATGTTTATAAAACTCCAAATAAGTACCAAAAATGTCATTTGAATCTTACATTGGGACCCTTTGATATACATCACAAAACTTACTAATCATATATGAGTTATGTTGCACATGATGTGTAATATAGGACTCACATGCTTGTAACTTAATGTTTGGAGATGACTCAATTGCTAGGAATCATGGTTGGAAATTTGGCAAAGACTCTCATGCCCCGGCCATAGTTGACGCCAACAATGTTGCCTCTCACTAGCGTTATGGTAGACGGTCCTAATATTGCGATAATTAAGTCCCAACATAGTGGGCTTGAGGTGAGCCGTAAAATGTGCCCCTCATATGCTCGTGCTTTGAGGGGCATAGGTTTTGTTATATTTGGAAGGATATTGCCTCATTGCATCCATCCCTTGAACGCCAAAGGACCTAACTTATAGGCTGCCCACACATACTAGTGGTGGCCAACAGTTTACGGGCGAACTCCGTTCATTGCCACCAACAAATGTGGGTGAAAATTATTTCATCGGGTACAAACTTTTCCTATGCCTAGGAAATGTTCTCTATCGTTACTCCCAAGACCCTCATAGACTACTAAACAGTAATGGGGCATTATTACATTTAAGTTCATTGTTTCTATTTGGGTTGCTCAATACTAATTGTAAACTGACTAAGTAGTATCACCAACACTAAATGAGAACCTCACATAATATTATAGGGTGAAGCACTTAAACACACCCTAAATCCCAATATTTATCACGTTATTAACATCATATTAACAAAAATAATCAATTTATTAAAAAATTATTAGCCCATTCATTCGTAATGACACTAAATTTTGCATATAGTGGGGATGGTATTTAATGTCACTGCAGTGACTTTTTCAATGACATTTTCTATGAATAACTTTACAAATATTGTCATTGCAACTTCCTTCCAGTTCATCCAAATGTCATGTACTAAAACAAAGTTTGGTACATTGTGCATCTTAACATTTATGTAATGTAATATTGTCACAAATGATTAAGATTATTGTGAAAAATCACTTAGTAAGCGACAATCATTGCAAACATTGTAAATCTACCATTCTTCAAAAAAATCATAAGGAATGACAAAGAATGTAAGGTCCACATTTAGTGTCGATGACACTACATGAGTGGTTTAAAATTAGTAATTGAGCAAGACGATTAGAATTGGTGACGTTAAATCCAAAATGTAGTGTAGTTTTGAAAACTTACATACTATAATAAAATAGTGATTAAAAGTAACATAACATTATTCAAATCCATAACAGTGTTCTATGGGACTGACAGTATTCCACCCAACATTCTCTGATATTTCCCAGATTCAGTCTCAATGTGGGGAATAGTGGGGGATATTCCATAGAATATTGTCAGTCTTACAGAACATTGTTATGGATCTGAATAATGTTATGAACGCACTCCCATGAATAAAAAAATCATCTTTCTTGCCCAGTTCGCCTGGTCTTGAAGTTGGGACCAGTTCACGAGTATAACATTGTTTTGTTACACCCAGTCATTGGCAAAGCTAGAAAATGCCCATAAAATGTCCCTCGCTAGTGGGAGGCAATCACTACTCACTTGCACCGTCATAAAATTTGCGCGTTCATGATTTATAACGTTACAACTACTGTCACGTGTTAGATGATTTCCATCCAACTTTCAATCATCCATGACAATATTTTCATCACATAATCCTAGGATGCAAAACACACCAGACTTTGTTTCAACAATTGACATGGATTTTATCCAAATTTCAATCATCCATGACAACTCTTGTAAACTTATTCATAAAAGTGTCATTAGGATTATTACCACGGTATTATTATAAACTGAATACCACGTGACACTAAAATACACTATTTAGTGTACTTCTTAACATTCCAAAAATGACTTGGTCCCATTCGCGCCAATGACATGACCATTTGTCAGCATCTAAACTTAGTGTGTCCGGGCCTTCATTGTAGTGGTGGTCAAGGATAGCCACTAAACTAATAAACTACTACTAATCCTGACACTAATCTTGTATAATTAATCACTTTAATCTCCAAATTATGCAAGTTTATCTTGATACTTATTACTGCTGCTGATGAGATGACTCATATGGGAATCAAGGAATGGATATATGGCAAGTGTCATTAAGATCCATCACAATATTAGAGGGTGCCAAACTCCTTTTATATTTGATGTTCTTGGGCAGAATTTAGCCGGAGTGGATTGCTTGTTGAGCAAGTTACTTTGGTTCCTGTGTACAAGTTTGGATCGAAATGAACAAAAACGATTTTTTTTTTCAAAGTTTGTGAAGCCGAAAGGTTCATGGGACTGAAAGTGCATCAAGATGGTTTCAAACCGGTTGAGGGGCTGATCACACCGGCCAGTTCAGACATCATCCATCGGCATCTCTGGTTATAATAATGTGAAAAGTAGTGGGCCAACGTCTATTTCTAAACATAACCCCCAACAATTTCACGGCTGGAACTGGACATAAAGTTTGGTGTGATCAGGGCATGATGTCTTAGGGTTGGCAGATTGTGGTAGAGATTCATGTCAACTTGTTTGGTCCAATTGAAAGAAAGACTCGAGGCACCCCAACATTACATTCTCAAATAGTGATGGAACTTTTCTCTAATCTACTGTACATGGAGGGGCAGTACTTTTTGTTTGTGACTGGGAGACGGTTCCGGCCACGAGAAAAAACTCCGCCCCTCCCATGTGAATTGTAGTGTGAACTATAGCTCGAGTTCGACACTTACACATGATATTAAGGGAGTTTGTAGAATATGTATATACCTCAAATTAAGAAGAAAAAAACCGAAAGATGTCAACATGTAACCAGTCAGGCTTGGAAACACCAGGATCTCAACCGATTATGCCCAAAAGTCTCCCCAGACACCAATTTCAATCTAAAGGGGAAATGGGGGGGGGGGGTGAGTGGACATTACAAAGTTTGAGGTTTGCATGCTCGGCAACATGGCATGTTGGGTGCTATTTGTTGCAATTGATGAAACATCCATCACATTATATTTATTTATGAAATACATTTTTTTTTTAAAAAAAAAATCCTTGATTGCCCTTGCTGTATAAAACAAGAAAGCCCGTGCCCCTCTCATGTAGTGAACTTGAGTTTGAAGTACTTATTATACTCCTCAAGACTTGAAGCTTCCCATGCGATAATGAACTCAAGATTGAAAAATACTTATTACACTCCTCGAGATCTGGAGCTTACTTATGTGAAACCTTGTAGATGTAAACAAATGGCATGTGGAGAAATTTGATTGCGAAATCAATGAAAGCTGCAAATGTCTCAAAATTTTGAGCTTAAACACCGTGTTAAACCATGTAAACTAAAAATTATTGTAATGGACATCGACAATACCTATTTATACTAGAGATCCGGAGCTTAGCATGTAAAAAAATCCCACATATCATCATGCAAACTTACTTAACATCATGGTGAAGAAATATGAGTGCCAAATTGGCGAAAGTTGCATATGGTGTCTTGAGATATGGAGCTTACCCTATAAACTAAAAATTTAATGGTGTGGAGATTGAATATACTTCAAAGTATACCTACTTGATACATGGAGCTTAATAAACTTAACTCTTGTGAATATGCAACAAAATGGCATGTGGAGAAGTGGAGAGACTATGAAAATGATGAAAATTGCAGGTGGTGTTTTGAGATCAGAAGCCTAATTTAACAATAATAATGCATAGACACTTAGCCATGTAATTGATGCAGAGTTGACCTAACCTAGGAGCAACAAAAAGGAGGGTGGAAGGAAGGGAAGATAGATACTTTGTGGGATGACGGATCCCTCATCCTTATGTAAGCATGAGAGAGAGAATTGTTGCATACAAGTGTATCCCTCGTCCATACAACATAATAAAAACTCGACCATTGATGTATATGTGGTTGTATCATCACAAAACATTGAGTTAGTGCAATGGCTCTCTAATGAAAGAAGGCAAAGTGTCATATAAGTATACCACTCACACAAGAGGAATTGCCAACTTCAATTGGCAATTAACACGTAATTAATGCTAGTCTTATTGTGATTATGGTCGATGGTGATTATCTCAAGTTGGTCGTCATTAAATGAGCTTCTTCGAAATTTGGGGGTGACAACTTGAGATGGCCACCATTGGCCATAAACACAAAAAGAGACAAACATTGGTTATATGTTGTCATCATCACTTCAAGTAGGCAAGCCCTCATGTGTGAGTGATATAATTTAGCAAGGGTCAAGAGATGCTCGGTTTGTTGAAATGCTCGATATTCCTTGTGGGTTACATGTGTTTCTTTGGGTAGTCATTGAATGTTTGCCCAAGTTTTGCCTCTCATGCGAGTCTTGGAGTAGAGGGCAAGAAGGAGTTGTTGCACACAAGCATACTTCTTGTCCATCCATGTTAGAAACATGTACCTTGTAGGTTAGTGGTTATTTGATCTCAACTGTGTGCATCAATTATATCATGTTCCTTGATGAGCATTCTAGCTACTTATGACATCTAGGTAAACAATTATATTTTCATTACAAAGCTATAGCAATTATATGTAACTTCCAATGATAACCCACTCTAATAGGTAATATTGGTGTAGTAGAAAACTTTGTCCCAAACTTCACAATTCCAAATGCATGACATGCTTAAAATTCATTTAAACACACACACACACACACACACACACACACACACAATGTAGATAGATAGATAGATAGATAGAATCTTCAAGCATGTTAATTGGGACCACAATTCTACAAATGGTTGCCATACATGCGGCTGCATGGATGAATGTTCAGGACAACCATGGAGAGGGAAGGCGAACCGAGAGAGGGTAAGATGAAAACACTAATTTTCAGCCAAATCAAACCCTTAATCAATGAATCACTTTAATGAACTTAGATTGGGATGATTCAACAACCAACTACTAGTACCCCCTCGGCAGGTTATAGAAAACCACCCCGAGAACCCCACGCAAGGGGTGATGTTTCGTAAGACGCGTCGATGAAGAGAGTGAAAACCCTAATTGTTTATGGAGAACCCAAATATTTCCATCGTTGACCAAATCGATGCCTAAATCAAGTCGAATTGGTATGTTGAGATTAACTTAGGATAGATAGGCAATTCACTTGTAGAGAAAATCATGGCAGGTGCCGGGGAACAAAATCCCCATGCCGGCCCCTTGCTCCTACAATCTTGCGGATTTGGACTACATCCACCCTTTGAATTGGTAGCCATGCTAAAACCCTACTAAACAAAGAAAGCCTCCTTAAATCACTACGTACAAACACAACCCTTGATTGTAGGGCTGAGGTGGCCGCCACGTCATCGGTGGTGGGGTACGATACAAGGGGAGGTGTGGAAGGTGAGCCCGGGGGAGTTTATTAGTTGAACGGGTGTCATCAATTTAACCGCCGGGGACGTTTGGAATCATGTGCCATGTGGCACGACCCCTTCGGACGAGAAAGAAAGCATGGAGAGAATGAGGCGCCATAATAAGTACACACGATTCATGCCACCTCCATATATACTCCCCTCCCATCATGCGTCCGAGATATTTGTCCTCCTCATGTCTTTCGTAAGTCTCCCCGAGTACACATGTAAACGCACCCTTCCTTGCTTGGCCCAAACTTCATGGTTTCGGTATTAGTTTTGGTTTTGATTGGCTTTCCCATGTGGGAAGAGACCTAGTGGTGGTTTCGAAATTGGTCAATTTTGGTAGTCGACCAATACCAGCCACGTATGTGATGTGATTCGGAAGTGTTAGTGCCAGCAACTCGTTCTTCGAGTGGAGTCTAGTCCGGGTTGCAAGTGATTAGCTGATTTCAAGTGGTCTCTAAACATGGGCCAAAATTTGGCCTCAGTTGAACCACCAACAAGAATTAGCCATGTGTGCAAGATAGTAGAAGGGGCAAAACCAATAGTGCCATGACACGTGTCTTGATTTTGAGTGGTAAAGTGAGGTGAAACGAGCGGCTTAAACGAGCGGTTATGGCAATATGTTCATGCCAACTTTTGGCTTCCAAAATTCACAGTGTTTTCAATTCAAGGAATAAAGTTACGGAATAAATTACAATCGTCATGTTTTCTATCTTTCTACATGGGAAAAAATTGCATTGCCTTACACTTCTCTAGACCTGGCACAAAACCTCTTAAGTGATCGGGTTACAAGTGCCTCTACTTTAGTCCTCGGCACCTTGGCACCTCAAATGCCAACATGGACCTATTGATGCCAAGTCTTCCTCCCAATTTCCAGCCCATGTGAACGGGGCCCTTGCTAAAGAACATGAGTTGAATGAAACCACCCCAACCAAATAGCACGTGTGACGTGGTTGATATCAAAAGGATCACAAGAAAATTTTAATTGTGATAAATGAAGTCAACTTTATGCTTTGGTGATACAAACATCAAATCCATATGTGTTGGAAACATTAGATAAAAAAAATTGATCCAAACTTGATGTCACATTTTGAACGGCTGCAACCGAGTGGAACTTTTAAAGATCCATGCATGTCATGTGTGTGTATCTCGTTGTTTTTTTTTTATAAAAAAAAATGAGGGTTAGTTAACCTAGTAGGCATGTACGAGTGATGTAATTGGGTTAATAAAATCTTGATATCTTATGATTGTCTAATCAAGGTTTCTTACGTGATCTAAAGTGGTCACATAATTCTTATTGGAAATTTGAACATAAGACTAAAACCATCCAATCTTGTTGAAATATGCTCAATTTCTGCTCATAAGATTATTCAACAAGCTCATACACTTGGGCGGGCCATGAAATCAAAAAAAATTGTTTGGAAATCCCACAACTTTTCACCCTATGCAAACAACAATGTTAGCATGGTGTGGAGAAGCGTCTATCTTGTTGACTAATGTTATGCTTGTTGACGATTAAGAGATTCAAAATGAGTTTCATGACTTCGGAGTAGGTTAAAATCTTCATTTATAAGTTGATGTGGTCACAATCAATTGTATATTAACATACAACATCTCTCATCCATTCAACTCCTCCATTTCATTTGTGAGGTTCATTGATCCTAGTTACCAATTAAAAGGCCCGCCACGTATCTTATAAGTTGCCTACATGTGTTGGTGGTGGCCAATAGTGAACATGCGAACTCCATTCACTGCCACCAATAAGTGTGGGTGAAAATCTAATTCGTTGGCAAAAAACTTTTCCCATACATGGGAGAATTTTCTTTGTTGTTACCCTACATAGTCTGGTTGTTACCTTACGTAGCAGGGCTTTGTTGATGCTCACCCCCACAATCTATTGAGTACAAGATTTCAATCTGCCATTATTTTAAATTATTTTAAATTAGTTATGAATGTTCAAAGTCTAGGTTATATGCTTGCTAAACCTGACCCAGAAGTAGATCCGATAGCAACATCAACAAAGTACATCCAAGAAGGTGTTTTGTGAACTATGAGAGCCTTCCATTAAGCTAACACGTTGAGTTTAGAAGTTCACCTACATATCACCAAGGCACTTAAGGTCATGTTTTGGTGGTTTTCATTGGTGTTGACTTTTGCCCTATATACCTCATGTTGTTACTCAACCCATATCTCCACTGCTTTAAAAGAAATGATTTGTTTGCTATTCAACATCGATGTAATAAAAACTTGTAATTTTTTATTATTAAAAACACAAAAAATCACACCAAACCTTCATATTCAAAATGATTCATTCATTCATTTAAATGAAAAATTAGATCAAACTGATATTCCAAATGTTGTAGAATTAAAAACTAGAAGCATCTCTCGCAATTAATTCAAGAAGGAGGTCTTCCTTGTCCACTTTTGATGCTTTTTATTTCTCAATATAAATTTTTATAATAGCCTTTTGGTGTGCTATTCTATCTTGGAACTCTTGATTTTCTTAGTTTTAATTTTGACATTGTTTTATTAAATAGCACTAAAATTATACCAAAATAATTATAATAATTATAATTGTAAGTAAAATCATAAATCTTGACAATTCATATCATGTGTACATGGTTCCTAACCTTTAAAAACCTACAACGTGTAAGAATTACTATTATACTACGGTGTCAACTAATTCTTCTCATTTAGTACACTTACTTGTTTATTCGACATATATGACTTTGACAAATAGTGGTGTATCAATCATACCATGTTTACTATATGTTTATTGAAGTGATTGACATGATTGAATTAAATTAAATTTAAACTACACCAATTACAATATTTAGCATCACATGCGTAATAGTGTCATTTACCTTGATTTGAGGCATATGCTAGGTTCCAATGATGATCGACAACTTCACCATAAGTTTTAGCTCATGACACTTGGCGTTCAAGGGCGTTAACTAATATCTTGGCATGAGTATGTTTAATAATGTCATGAGGTGCATGCCTATGTTACACAATGGTCTACAGATTGTCTGAAGTCTACATAGATGACACTTGTCATTAGTGTGTGCAAGAATATCTTCTGCTAGCAAACTAAAGTGTAAACACACGATACTTGCCATTAGTATACCCAAAAATATCCTCCCCTTGCAAACTATCAAATTAAGTCTGTACCACGATTGGCTCATGGTGTGCTACCTTTTTCTAGATGAGAGTGCAATTTTACTAAAACACCAGCAAATGCTTACAAGGCATGATGGTTATATCCAATCATTACCACTGGTTTAAAAAAACTTCACAAAGAGATTCCTTGTTGTTGGGAGTCATCGACTGGCCTCACCACCAGCATGTGTGGGCAAGGTTTTAATTAAAATCGGCTAGGGTTAGACACTCAACCATTTGACCTAGGCCCCTACCATTATTACACAAGGTGAAAACACATGCAATTCTTTTTAAACTTGTAGTTGTTTATGAATAATATGAACCAAAAATTAGCATTCAAAGCCCCAAATTAGTTTTGAGGGACCCACTTCAGATGAATAAACCACAAATGTGCAGGAATCATGTTTTTACTACCTTGGTAATACTGATAGGGGGGCACATAGAGAGGCAATTATTGTATATGAGCATACCTCTCATTCATCCAACATAAAAAAAAACCCAAAGTAGTGTGCATCCCTAAGTTTACGTCATTCAGGTGACGTGACACACATGTTAGCTTCAAAGACCTTGAATTAACCTATTCAAGGTCAACAAATCCACAACAAACCTATAGGGATCAAGATTTTATGTCGGATGGATAAAAGATACACTCAAATAAGATAACTCCCTCTTTCCATAGGGGCCTAGCTCAAGAGAGGTTGGCTATGAAACCCCATCATCTAGTCATTGATGCCAACCTCAAGTTGACGTCATCTTCTCTCTCTCTTTCTCTCTCTACTTAACTTCAATCCCATCTAAGCAACATCGTATCAACACATGGTATATGATTGTTCCATGCATCATTCACTATATGCAAGAAAACAAAAAACCGCCAAAATAATATTATTGAATAATATCACGATCATTATTATTAATGAACATTGTTCCAAAGAGACCTTTTCCTTGTAAAGGACTTCTCCGGTTTCACCCTCACAAATGCACGCGGACTGAGTCAGGCTTATCCTAGTCCTAGGTCCCCTAGGCACCAAGTTGGCTTGCCCGTGGGAAATGTTTCATTCCCTGCCCGTGCCTTTGCCGACAGAATAAAACTCCCCGGGCAGACGCGGGTAGGCTGCCCGGACTGGTGACTGGTGACTGGGTACTCGTAGCCCGGTGGACTGACGCGTCGGCCCCACCACGGCCACGTGGATGGCGTGGCGCAATACGTGGAGGTTGTCTGGACTCTCTGAACGGCACTTGAGTCGGTCGTGCCCATCACATGTTCCCAATGTGTTCCCAATGGAGTCCTAGGTCAACATCAAGAGTGGAGGTCAAGTTACAATGGTGCTGTAAAATCTTGTAATGTCCGCTACACTAAAACATGTGGTTTAGGGTTGGGTTTCCATGTAGGTTGCTCAGCCACCAAATTCTAGTGGAAACGTAGATTCGACCTAGTGAAATCTACATATCGACTAGAATCTGGTGGGCGAGTGGCTGACAATTGAAACGGACCCTTGGTGTGGTCCCTGGTGCACACTATTCATCATCAAGGCACACTAATTTTCTTGTGACTATTTGGTAGTAATTAGGTATAGTGATATGTGAAATTGGATTGTCCCGCGTTATTGTATTGACATCCGATGCTATTTATGATATTTACTATCACAATAATGAGATTTAGTAATTGTTATTGTATTGTGGTGTTGTATGGTTATTAAATGAACAATGTTATGAAGTATTGTAATTTGATTTCGACCCTAGGTAATGTGCATGGGTGAACATGCAACCTAATTGTAGATATCAATTTAGAGAGAGTGTCGCGTGACACTTGGAGCTACATGACAACTCAGGAAGACCGCTCTAATTAACATGGCACGACAATTTAAATGCCACACTAAATTGTGAATGTACCGTAGTTCAACACTTCTCTTGTGTTAATTGAAAGCCCATTAAAAGAGAAGTGGTGAAGTACACTAAACTCATGAGGGTCATCGTTGAGTAAAAAGAAATGGTTGAGAACGATGAAATGTTCTCATTTGAGAGAAATGTTTTTCGAAGAGTGTTGTCGAGAATAGAAACAAAGGTTGAAATTGTTGAAAGTAGGTTGGAACATGCTACCGAATGTCACCATAACGAGATTAGTTCATGGCTCCCGATAGATTAAGAAGCACATACGTGAATCCATAAACTAGGGTTTTGTTTTGGGGAACAGGGGGAAAATAATAATAAAGTGTGAGATGAAAAATATCCACTTTTTACAAAGAACATAACATTATTCAAATCCACAACAGTGTTTATGTGGGACTGACAATATTCCACATAATATTCATGGATATTCTCCATGTTCAATCTGAATGTGAGGCATACCCGAAAATATTCCATGGAATGTTCTTATTCCCACAAAACATTGTTATGGATCTGAATAATGTTATGAAGAGGCATAGGGTTTCTTTCTAGTAGAATAAGGCATGCTATCCCTATATCAACATTTGTTGAATATACTTATAACGGGAGGAGTTTCTTATTGGACAAAACATTCAACTAAATTTGGTGGACTTCATTAGGTTAGAAAGAGAACATGAGAGAGCCCCTCTTAAGAGTGGTAGCAAGGGGAGAAGGATATTGGGCCACTTATTTTGAGAGAACCATTCATCACATTGAATTTATTAGTATCATAAAATTGTGGCCATATAATTGAATAGAATCCCATGAACATGTCATCAAATTATGCTTTAGTTGGACAACTGTGAGTGACACACTATACTTAGACGGCACGTGAAGAGAGAGAGAGAGGCTTATTCAAACTTGAGAGTGCAAGTAGAACACTAGTTTTATTTGTTGAGAGGGTCACGGAATGGCCGACATGACATGACCATGGATATTCAATACCTCCAAGCTTCAAGTCGGTGCACAAGAAGAGTCAAAGGCAATATTTGCACGCCAATTGTAAGTGGATGTCCTTGGAACCAATTAGGCAAAAGACCGGGTCGCCGTGAACGAAAGCCTAGCTTTGGGGTAGGCTTGATTGAAGGTTGCCTCATAGGAAATGTGTGGCCGGCCTTAGTACCCCTCCATCATCATATAAGAAACTTAAGATTACTTGACTTTGGGACTTGAGAGTCGCCACCGACATCTTGTGATGCTTGACATTTGTTGGCCGACCGGGGTGAAACCTCTACACTTGGTTTGGTTTTCTAACACCTATTGCTGGGGTAATAGTATAAAACATGGGTCGGTTGATGGTTCATCCCAATTTAAATACAGTAGATTGATTTGGGGGTTTCGATCCTGATTTGATAATTAGCGGTTTCACTATTTTATCCCCCAGTTTGCCTTTCTCCCTTGGTAGGTGTCGTGAGCATTCACTTCTCTGATTTCATGTTATAGCATGTATCCACAATGGTTTACATTTATTGAATCAAATAAAATCAACAACATAGGTCAATGCCTACCAAACATATGTAGACATGTTCATCGGCTTTCCTTTGTTCTCTTTCTCAAACGGGCATACGTCAATGCATGTGGACATGTGCATGTGAAAATCATTCTTGAGCACTAATTATTCAATGGTTAATATCTAGCTGAAGACATATCATGAGAGCTATTTGAGCACGAATGTTGTGTTATTCTTGGACCCACATGACTGGCAATACACTCTAACCTCCCTAACATCATGCTTGCGGAAATCAAAGTGCATGTGATATTAAGGAGGTATGCAGTGTTAACATGGATGCATGATAATAGAGAGCTACTGTAGCATGTGACATTATGGAATAACACAAAGTCAACATTGCAATAATGACAATGTATGACAACATGACGCGTATGAGCATGTGGTTTGAATTCTTTGGTGGATTACTATAATGTCAAAACCCATGATACATGGGAGTGACATGTGACAACAAGGAGGGATATTTAAATTGAGCACATCCGTTCCCTAGGTTTAGGGACATAAGAGAAGGAGGTACATTATGGAGGGTGATATTTACGGAGGTTAGGGTGTACCGACTTAGTAATGTTATGCAGGGTAGCATTTTAAGAATCATACTATGTGATTGGAATTCCTACGAGGTTGAACAATGGAGTTTGATCAAAGAGTGAGAAAATCATGGGTTTGATCCTTCTTTACGAAAAATTTCTATTAAGAGCCCACTAGCTCATCATGTTTCAGAGCCTATTTTGAAAGTTTGGGACCTTCTCTTTCCACCTCTCAAACTTTGAGAGAATTTTAGGATCTAAAAAAGGGTATGCGCATGGGACCTATTGTCATAAATCCCGGATCAGCATGTGCAAGGCTAGTTTGGCCCCACCCATCCCAGTAGGACAAGCTAGAAAGCAAGGTTTTAATAACCCGACACCACTCCTTGTGGATAATAATTTCAGCATTAAGAAAACTTAGATGACTTTGTGTTAATTCTCACAAACTCATGGTTTGGAACTAAACCATGGTTTCATCCAATTTACTTTACAAATAACTCTAATATGTTGAAAACAATGTTGATAGTAACAAGTAGTTAGCTAGATGTTTGAGTTAGCACATGGAAGTATGTTCCACCTTAAATGATATGTTGAAACATTGATTGAACATTTAAGGCTAGTCAACCGCATTTTGAGACGTTGAGACAAATTTATAGTAAGGCAAAAAGCGCCTATAACATACACTTTAAACACTTGAGGCCTAGGCTTGATGTGCCTGAGGAATTTCACTGTAAAGTCCACTTTCTTTGCAAGTCCGTAAAGAAGTGAATGCATGTAATTCCATGAAATGTTGACATCATTTGAGTTAGATATGTTATACTTCCTCCGTTCCAAAATTGATTGTCCTACTTTTTAACTTTGACGAGATTAACGTCCGCTGACCATTGGCCAAGTAGTTGTAAGTACGACTCTTAAAATAGAAAACAACAACTATTCCGAAATGCCCCCAGAAGTTGCGGTGTCGAAAGACTTCTTGATATAGAAAGTTTGACATGAAAATATTTGACTTTGAGACTCAAATTTCTAGCGAGGCAGATAAACCGGACAATCATTTTGAGACAACAAAATCCGGGAAGTAGGACAATCATTTTGGGACTGAGGGAATATGAATGTCATTTTATTTTTTTTGGCGACAAGGAGTGATTACATAGCCCCCCCCCCCCCCGCCCCCCAAGTTGATAATGTCGAGGGTTGACATCTTGTCTATTTCATCCAATGAGATGTGGGTTCTTATCCTTAGATCAATATCACGAGTATTCACATTGAAGCACGTAGTTGCATGTTTTGCGACATAAAGTTAGGCATCGGGATAGGGCCGCGAATGCAATTGGACACTCCTACACATGGAGTTATTTTTGAAGCGATAAGGCATAGATTAGTTACACTCAACTATACTTCAACTATATTCTTTTTTCTCGTGTTCCAAAGTTGGCAAGGTGTAATCATTCGTGAACCCTTCCTTATTCCAAAATGTAGAGCTAGGCAGTCTCAAGTCTTCCTCCAACTAGATCACAAGGCTGATATTAGCTGCTACTCGCAGAGGCCATTGCACTCCCTTTCTATAGGGAATTAGCCTTTTTGACATCGGAATTTGATGTACTTGTAGTTTCCACAAACCTTTGGCTAATTCATAGAAGTCTATAATCAATTTCATTCCAATTCAATTTTCCAAATACATTGTTGTAGACCTTTATAGTATTTAGTATCACATTCATAATAATTCCACTTTACCATGTTTTGAGGCGTATGCTCGGTTACATTAACAACCAACTTCTTCACCATTAGTGTCACCTCGTGACACTTGGCATGAGTATGTTCAACAATGTTATGAGGTGTATGCACGTGTTACATAATGGTCTACAAATTGACGAAAAATGTACACAAATGACACTTCCATTAGTGTGCTCAAGAACACCTTCCCCTTTGCATTCTAATATGCAAAACTATCATCTCAAGCATCCCAATGTGCTACCGCTAAATGTCATGATGTAAATAGCTCGTCAGTTTTAAAAACTTACTTGTTTTGATAAGTAGAATCATATTGGCAATCGACAAACGTGACATTTTAAAACCTGTGGGCTTCTAGTTTTGGTCCTTTGCAAATAGTGTACGTGACATTGAATACCATAAAATGGTGTAGCTCCCAACATGATTCTCACTTTAGGTCTAAACAACCTAAGGTAGATGGGCCTTAAGTGGCTCACTCTCTTAATCAGACCTGTATACTTGATTCGTATGTGGTTCGGTGAGGATCAAAGAGCAAACATCATAAAGACATGCACATGTTTAAAAGAGATTGGACTAGACCTTCAAATATTAACAACTACTCTACACTCAATAGCAAACAAAATTAGGAGGACCTATGTATCCAGTTGAGAAATCAACAAACATGCATTTCTGATAACCATACCTAAACCAAGGGAAGTCTGGCTTTCAATCCCAATATTGTAGATGTTGCATCATAGGGTTGGTAATGCAACACAAGGTTTGTTGTGTAAAATCTAACTGGTAGAAGTTGGAGAACATGAAAAACAAGAATACGGTAGAACCGTGAGGCTTCGTCCTTTACTATGAAAGACTACAACTGCAGTTGTCCACTTTGCTCATGCCAGTCCATGGCTATCTACTAAACCTATAACCAGACCTTTCTTGGGATTTTGTGCACCTTCTTCTCAAATGCAGGTCAAGGACTGAAGCTTACTCAATTATTACCCAAAAAATTCAAAATAAAAAATTAACAAGTGCCAAAATAACTATAGTTAACTAGATTTTTTCGATACATTTTAGGCAACAATTGTAGTTAACATCCACACTACACTGGACCAAAAATAGCTAAAAAAGTAACATTCAAGTGTGAACGCAAAATGGTTTGGGAATTTGCTCTTGAAACAGAGAAGTTGATGCATAGTCTTTGTCCCACACACAAAGCCAACAAACCGAAATAACACCCACATACCTTAAAAGGGTTCGATATTGTAAGCTAGAATAATAAACACTTGCACCGGAGCCCATGCGAACATGAAAGAGGACTCATGAAGCATAAATCTAGATCCTGCATGAACAGCTAGGACCTAGGTCTCGTGCTTCCAGAACATGCGGAGGGGCCAGCCTGGCGGCCAGTTGGTCTTATTACTAGATACTACTCCTCTGTTGGTAGCCTTTGCCCCGTCGACGTGGCAGCATCATCGTATGGTCAGAATCGAGGCGTCCCCCTAGGTCGGACCGATCCAACGGCCCACAATCAGCCACGACTCTCTGCTAGGACGGCCAATGAGAATGCAGCACAAGAATCTGGTTGGTTGGTACGTAGTGGTCCCAATATTGGTTGCATGGCAGTCCGGATACGGTGTATATATACGGATATGGATACGGTATATCATACATACGACTGGATTAGTCGGTATGGTTGGTGAGATTCGGGGCTACTACTAGTTAGAGCCCACGTGGTATCTATGCTCCTCCATTGACATGTGCATTTATTGGCTTGCCCCACACTACTATGTATCCACATTCCACACTATTTTGGATCTTTATTGTAAAGTAAGGAAGTATAGTGATTGGGACTTTTATAGTGGTGTTATATGGATGAATAAACAAAGGGATGAGTTTATGTGATATGGTGTTGGACTTGGGTGAAGAGGCGACTTGTTGGGGAGGGTGACCTAATTGCACGTACTAGTGTAGGTAAACGCCACCACTAGGAGGTGAGGACGCACAAAGCCATTCTATAGTATGGATCCTATTTTTTTTTTTTTCATTCTAAGAATGGGTTTAGATGTTTTGGATAAGATACCTCCTAAAGGTCAAGAATGGTCGTTTAAAAAAAGAATCTAAACAATCACCTATGATTGTCCATACCGATTACATGTTTGTGGTATGATATTTTGAGTTGGAACTTGTGGACAGTTGTAACTTTGTGTGAAGAATCCTAACTTACAAGCATGCCATCCGTACAGTCAGACTCACCTTAGGATGGACATGCTTTTCTTTATTAAGCTGTTGAATTGGGGATGATGTTTTTAAGACGGTTTCAAGGAGATTTGGACTTGTGCTTCTAGGGGGTTGAGGTATGTGGCCCTATTGCGGGCACTTCCATCCCTAGAGAAACTCTAGAGACAATCCGAAATTATTTCATTAGGTTAGCATTTATGAATTAGGAAGATTGTCATTTCAAATTGCAAGATCGGAGTTGAGATGTAAAGGTTGTAAGAGGTCAAAGTGAAGAGTCTTGTTCTATTTAGATGATCCCGTAGGCCCTCCCAATTGTGTTAAGTATTGAGCTCATATATCTAAACGTATCCTCCAACCTCATCGTAACACACACATTTTTAGTGTTCATTCTTAACTTACAGTCCATTCCACACATGCACCACTCAAATACATGTGTATGATTACTAAGAGTGACCACCGACCACTCAACCACCTTACAAGAATCCCCACCATTCATCATAAACGAATTTATGCAAATGCAACGTAACATGAGCCAATTTCATGACATCATGGGCCAAAGTTTTGTGGTGTCCGTGAAATCTCACCCCATTGCAGTGGGCAGATGGAAAAACACAACAAGCCAGTCCTATTTTATAACCTCAAATTTCACATTTAAGCAAGATAGATAGATAGAAACTCCGGTCCCTTTTAAGGGGTTGGCGTGAATAAAGTGTCCGTTCGTAATGCCAATGACCCGATGCCCACCGGACAAGGGTACATTGGGACAATACTACTCTCCCCTTTCGAGGATGGACACTATAGTGACACACTATACTAGTTCCTAGCTAGCCACTAGTGCCTTGAAGATACCGGACATGGTATCCACCCAAAGGGCTTTGAGGTACCCATACAACAAGGTCCAAAGACCCCCCACCATAGTTGGGTGGACTAAGGTGATGAGCACCACGCCGGCATGGGGAATAGAACCCACAACCTCCTCATTGGGGGCCATGAGCCCTAACCACCAAGCCAAGGCCCGTGGTGCCTCACATTTAAGCAACTATATATTGGGATCCAATTGGAATGAATCGATAGCCCTCAACCTAATAGGAGGCTCGTTTTCCAAGATGCCCTCATCTAATGTGGATGAAGTTACCAATACCCTGTGACCAATGCCCTCATCCACTTCGGACGAGGTGACCAATGCCCTCATCCAAAGTGGATGAGGTGACCAAGGCTCCACGAGGCTCAAATAACTGAGAGCTTCTAGATAACCGGGGCTCAAGCTACGGAAGAGTTCGTACCCATGCACCACGAGGCTTGGAGCCCCATAATTGGAGCTTCAAATAACTGCCCGCTCGTGTATTGGTCAGCTGGGCAGGTTGTCATTTTTCTGAAAAATCAAAAAAAAAAAATTATAAAAAAATTTCCACCGCAGTGGGCGGCGGGCGGGGTGCACATGATTGCCCGAAGTCAGCGGGGCAGCCAAATTGGCGGATGGTTTTTCTCCGGCCGTTTGCATGATGCCATATCTAATGAATCTGGGCAGTTAGGTCGAGCTTTCAATTGGATGGAATAGGTTAAAGGAGCAGATACAATATATGGTGGCAGTAGTAGTAGTAGTACCACCACAAACAAGAGGAAAAAAATTACGGTCACAATGCACCAAGTTCGGGCCCATATTGATGGATGCGAAAATTTCGAAGCCGGTCAGAAAAGATCTTACAAAGTGCCCGTGTGCTTCAGATCGTGTGCAGACAGGTCAAGGGAGTGTACTATGAGTGTGTGAAGCTTTGTTAGGCAGCAGTGACTAATAAGGTGGATTGGTGGTAAACCCCATCACTTTGAGTGCGGGAGCAAAGGTACTAGGTATCATTAGAGTTTTTAAAGCGAAATTCTGAGTGATTCTTGTTCACAATCGACAAGGGATCCCGATTTCCAATGCACTAAAGCTCGTCTTATTTGAAACCCGTATGCAAAAGTTAGAAGGGCTTCCAAGTTTTGATTGGCAAGTGTTTTGAAAATCGACATGTGGGGGTTTTGATGTTGGAGGTAGTGGACAATCTCGTAAACCAACGTGCAAGTACTTGTTTGTTTGAGGTGTTTGTTTTGGGTGGGATGTTGGGTTTAGCACCGTCGATCTGACATGTAAGGGTGACTTTTGTGGTGGTTAGGGCTTCTCCACTTCTACACACTCCACAACGTCCCTGGAGATGGTTGGTGGAGGGTTTTTTGGTGATGCCAACCGCAAATTTAGTCCTGGGAGGGGGGGAGTTTCCATCCACGTCACCTCTCACTGCCCTTGAGAGCCCACGCCCTCTCTCTCATGAGGGAAACCACCGTTGAGCCACTTCATGTCTTCTTCCGCCCCCAATTCAAATTTGAACACTCACATATATGCATTATAAATAAGTATATGTTTGTCATACCGTCCAAATCTAGAAAGGAATCAAAACATTACTAGTTGCCCCAACTTGAGAGCTTCAACTTTGCGATTGTTCGATCTTCTCAAATTTTGCTAGAACAAAGAAAGTTGTCTTTCCAAAGCTTCATGATGAAATTGGTTTTCACATACAAGTGCCCAATTGTAAAATATGTTGGTCATAGTGAGTTAAATTGCCCTTGACATCAATGGTGGTATGAAAGTTCCAAGTTTATTGGAATGCACCTTGGGCATAAAGGGTTAAACAAGCCTACTTTTGCAAGCATGCTTGTATAGGAGGTATTCTCACACGTTGATTGGGTATAGCGAGGATTGATCTTGTTCCAAGCTACTCCTTCCTTCCCCAAAGGCTAGGCCCTTCTTCCTCCCTTCTAAATTTTGGTTCAAGTGGTGCGGTGGTGGTGGTGGTGATGATGAATTTTATCATAGAAGATTGCAAATTATGGATCCATGGTTAAATTCATGGATTCAAGTTAAGTATGTTCAATTTCAAAGGATGGCCCAACATGAGAGGAAGCCTATCCTTCCAAAATTCCCAACACTAGGGGCGCAACTTACACCTTACACTATTACAAAATGTGGTCCTATAACACATTTCCCAAATGAGATGGACGGTCATTGCAAGATGGCCCCATTTACATGGGTTGAGTCCAATCTATGATATTTGTAGATTGGACTTGGAATTATAGATTGGACTTGAGACATGTATTTGGGGTCATGTCCTAATGACCACCTGCATCAAATGGGAAGTGTGTTCTAGGCCCCACAATCCTAGTAGTGATAGTGCCGAGTAATGTCATATCCCCATCAATTGCTTACTATTTTGTTTGCTAATAATAATATTAATGGTCATCGCTTTCTGAGTGATGGTTTTAGCACCATCTACCTTAACTCCTCTTGCCCCGTGCAACACTTGGCGGTCATCACCCTTTCCTCAATTCGGTAGACTACTTATCCCAATTAGTGCGTGTGTAACTATTCCAACTTACACTGTGGTATAACTATTTAATGAGAGTGCAATATTCTACCTAGCAAAGTCATTTATGTTCTATAATGTCCTAACAAACAACCTATCGAGCTTTCGTCAATAAAAATTGAACTCTTGAGTAAGATGTTATTGCACTGCGTACTTCCAAATAGTAACACACACTAAAGGAGAGGCATCTATAACTGATAAAATAAGAGAGTTTGCATATGTTTAGGAGGAGTAATACCAGAGAAGATGTGTTTCTCTTGCGAAGAGAAGCAAATTCTAAGGTGAATGCAATTAGTTTAGATAAAATTTCACGAACACGGAAATTGCTACAAGTTTCGAAGCGTAGAATTTAAAGTTACACATAGTTGATTGATTTACATGTTAATCCATAACCACTCATCTTAATGCTACTTCTTGACTACGACAATTGTCAAAACTCTGATGAAAGTAAGACGATCAATCACAAGCCGCCATCACATAAACTTTAAACTTCACTTTGTTCACCTAAAACAAAACAGATCTCATCAATGCCGGCATTACATGACCCGGTTATGAGCGGTTAAATGGACCCGGTCGACTATGGTGGCCTCGGCCTTTAATTGGCACAATCAGTGTTGTAAAGGGGGTTACACTGCCCGTTGGCTGCCGGTACTTGTACCTTGGGCCAAACAACCAGCACTTGTGTGTCCCAAGAACGGCGTGACAGATGTGAAAAGCTGTGGCCACTGCAAGGTAAGGCTGATCACTTTGTGACACGGAGCCAGTGACAGACACATGTATCACATGCGTCCTAATCAGCCACCCCATATAGAACATACATATAACACTTAACGTACGTGAACAGGGGACACACCGCCCACTTCAATTCCGACTAAGACAACGATGGCTTTCTTTCAGCATGCGGATGGCGGGGGCAACCCTAACTTATTATTAGCCCACAACCACAGTTCATAGGAACGGACAACTTGCAAAACATCATCCACGGTTATTAACTTATAGGATGCCTACACTTACTGGTGTGGGCGATGATCCAACGGCTCTTACTAATAAGGGTTGTTTTTAGGGTTGGTTTAGTCAGTGGGAGCCATTGGATGTAACCGGTGTTGATAAGAACTATTCACCGATGTTGATATAACACTTAACGTACGTGAACGGGGGATGCCCCGCCCAGTTTGATTCCGACTAAGGGGCGGTTTACACTATGGACCATGAAGTTGGACCAGGGCTCTGCAAGGCAGCTGATTGGCTCTTGAAGTTGTCCTGGGACAACTTCGGTTTACACTAAGGAAAAAATGGCAGAGGGACCATGGAGGTTGAGGTCCCCAAAATATAATTTTTAAGGCCTAATAAATGCACTGACATGGTCCAACGGGTTTTGCGTTGAGAGAGGCAAGAGAGGTGGTCTGGTAGGAAAAGGCAAGGGCCCATGTCAAAGAAATGCCATTTCAAGAATGTTTTAATGAATCTACCTTTTATATGCCTTAATTATATTATAGCCCATGAGACATACCAACACTATCTTGCCCTACCCTTTAAACCCGCTTACACGTGTTTCATCAAACAACGCGGGACATCTAGAACTCAAGAATTCAAGTGCAAATTTGTTTTTTTGGTCTACCAGCTGCAATGTTTGGAATTTGGAGGCATGTAATATACCGTTGGAAAGGTCTTGAAAATACCTTTCCAACGGTATATTACACGCCCCAAAATGTTTAAAAACTACAGTTGCAAATAATAAAGAAAAATACATAGTCGTTTAGTGATTGTAGATCAGGGTGGTCAAAAGAAGCGCAATGGGAAATCTTCTAACATTAATTATCAAAGAATTGAAATTTAGTGTTGAGCAAGGTTGGGTGGTAACAACATTAGATATAATCAAACACTAAATATCCTATTTAGTGTAGTGAAACACAAGGTACATGTCACATGTACAATTGAATCGCTCATTTTCTTTTTGTAAAAATTGTTGTGAGAAGATTTGCAAGCCACATCTTCGACACATTTAACAAGAAGTGAAGATAGTTGAAGCCTAAGAGATGACAAGAGAATGATCAAACTTTAAGGCGAAAAGAAGAAAAAACTAATTGACAAGATAAGTGAAGGCATGTGCAGGCAAATTGAAGTCAACAAAATGGTCAAACTTCATTTTCCCCCAAAACTGCCCTTTTTGGGCTTATATTAAAAAATCAGCACATCCACTTCTTGCCGCATGGTCATTCTTCATGGTCCACATTCGGTTTACACCTAGTGAAGGGCCCATGAACCATGAAAACTAATATTTTAGTAACTCGGACCATGGAAGTCATCCCATGAAGTCGTCCCATGCAAAATAGGCCTCTTACGTGGGACGACTTCATGGTCCATAGTGTAAACCACCCCTAAGACAACGTTGGCTTCCTTTCAGCACGCGAACGGTTGGGCAACCCTAACTTATAATTAGCCCGCATATGGAGTTCGTAGGAGCGGACAACTTGCAAAACATCATCCACTGTCATTAACTTATAGCATGCCTACACTTACTGGTGTAGGCGACCATCGAACGGCTCTTATTAATAAGGGATGTTTTTAGGGTTGGTTTAGTCAGTGGGAGCCATTGGATGTAACTAGTATTGATAAGAACTATTCACCCATGTTGATATAACACTTAACGTACGTGAACGGGGGACACCCCGCCCACTTCAATTCAGACTAAGACAACGTTGGCTTTCTTTCAACATGCGGATGGCGGAGGCAACCCTAACTTATTATTAGCCCACAACCACAGTTCATAGGAACGGACAACTTGCAAAACATCATCCACTGTCATTAACTTATAGCATGCCTACACTTACTGGTGTGGGTGACCATCCAACGGCTCTTATTAATAAGGGTTGTTTTTAGGGTTGGTTTAGTCAGTGGGAGCCATTGGATGTAACTAGTATTGATAAGAATTATTCACCGATGTTAATATAACACTTAACGTGCGTGAACGGGGGACGCCCCGCCCACTTCAATTCCGACTAAGACAACGTTGGCGTCCTTTCAGCATGCGAACGGTTGGGCAACCCTAACTTATAATTAGCCCGCAGCTGGAGTTCGTAGGAGCGGACAACTTGCAAAACATCATCCACTGTCATTAACTTATAGTATGCCTACACTTACTGGTGTGGGCAACCATCGAACAACTCCTATCAGTAGAGACCACTTTTAGGGTTGGTTTAGTCAGTGAGAGTCATCGGGTGTAACCAGTGTTGATAGGAACCATTCATTTATGTTGATATAACACTTAACGTACGTGAGTGGGGGATACACCGCCCAACTTGTTTCCGACTAAGACACCGTTGGCTTTCTTTCAGCATGCAGATGGTTGGGGCAACCCTAGCTTATGATTAGCCCGTAGCCGCAGTTCATAGGAACGGGTAGCTTGCAAAACATCATCCACGGTCATCAACTTATAGCATGCCTACACTTACTGGTGTGTGTGACCATCGAACGGCTCTTATTAGTAGAGACCACTTTTAGGGTTAGTTTGGTCAGTGAGAGTCATTGGATGTAATCAATGTTAATAAGAACCATTCACTAATGTTGATATAACACTTAACGTACGTGAGTGGGGGACACACCGCCCAGTTTGTTTCCAACTAAGACACCGTTGGCTTTCTTCCAACATGTAGATGGTTGGGACAACCCTAACTTATAATTAGCATGTAGTTGCAATTCATAGGAACGAGTAGCTTGCAAAACATCATCCACGGTCATTAACTTATAGCATGCCTACACTTACTGGTCTGAGCGACCATCGAACGACTCCTATTAGTAGAGACCACTTTTAGGGTTGGCTTAGTCAATGAGAGTCACTGGATGTAATCAATGTTGATAGGAACCATTCACCAATGTTGATATAACACTTAACGTACATGAACGGGGGACACACCGTCCAATTTGTTTCCAACTAAGACAACGTTTGGTTTTCTTTCAACACGCGAACGGCTGGGCAACCCTAACGTATAATTAGCCCATAGGCGTAGTTTGTAGGAACAAACACCTTGCAAAACATCATCCAAGGTTATTAACTTATAGCATGCCTACACTTATTGGTTTGGGCGACTGTCAAATGGAACCTGTCAGTAGAGACCATTTTTAGGGTTGGTTTAGTTAGTGAGAATCATTGGATGTAACCAATGTTGGTAGGAACCACACCAATGTTGATATAACACTTAGCGTACATGAACGGGGGACAATCCACCCAATTCGTTTCTATGTCTATGTTATGCAATGATCTACAAGTTGACTACAATGTACACAGATGACACTTACCATTAGCATGCTCAAGAATATCTTCTCCTTGCATACTAAAACATAAATGCAAGACACTTGCCATTAGTAAGCTCAAGAATATCTTCCCCTTGCATATTAAAATATAAACGCATGACACTTGCGCATTTGGCGGGCACGACACTTTCATACCTCTAGGGATCTAGTTTAGGCCCTTCGCAAACAACCCTAACCCTAAATACCAATAACAGTGTAGTTACATATGAATTGGTCGAGTTTGAGAACTAACCGGTTGAAGTTCAAGACTACAAGAAAATTATCGATCACTTTAGAAGAATATAGGGAATATATTTTCAATTAATAAAACCAACTGAAAGATCACAACATGTAACTGGTTGGACTTGGAAACACTAGGATTTTGACCAATCATGCCCGAAAATTTCTCCGGACACGGCTTGATATATTTTGGTTCTCCTTTATTATTCAAAGATAAAATGATCGATAATTTGCCTAAAGTCTTGAACTTGAACTGGTCATTTCTCAAACTCAACCGGTCCATCTGTAACTAGCGGTTGGATCTGACCGTTCTTAGATCATTGCATTTAAATAGAAACAAACAACTAAATAAACATTGTTGTGGTAACATAGGAGGGATGAAGGTATTGTTCCAGAGTGAGGGCCACTTCACACACAAGGCTGAAGGCCCCTGACCATGGCAATGTAAGAGCTCTCATTGGTCGAAAATGCAAAGACCGTCCAAGTTCACTTCACACTAGGAGGTGAAGGCCTAAAGGCCCACCTCCAAGAGGTGGGCGTGACGCAAATTCCAGGAGACCATGACTTAAAAATTTTTTTTTTTCCAGCATGACAAATTTCAGGACAAATTCCAGAACAGATTCCAAGACAAACAAACACCACCAAATAATTTTCTAAAATTGATAGAGTTTTTTTGAGACATATTGTATTAAACCAAATCCTCCCCTCTTTTTCCGCCAACACAATATGCAATGGTCCCGCAACATGGTCTATTCTCACTTCACACTATGCTTGAGGGCCCATGACTACATAAAACGGCTTTCCCAACACCCATGGTCCGGCCTTTGGATGAGAGTCAAGGGTCCTCACCATTACAAGGTCACGGCTCTTGGCTCATGTGTGAAGTGGCCCTGAGTGTTCTTTGTGATGGTCTGAAAAGGCCAAGTGAGACTCTGGGCCACAATCATTCAATGGGGGTTCAATAAGGGGGAATGACGTAGATGTTGTGTTGGCCACGTGGGCATTCCTCAACTGCCAAAACCCCAACTTATTCCAGCTGGCAGACCGATTGACTTTGCCAGCACTTCACAGTTGTCCAGACCTAACATACAGTTGGCACCTTCGCTCATTGTCATGCCAGCTTGGAGGCTATGTATGTATATATGCATTCAAACACACACATGGTTATGTATTTGAGCTAGTATATATATATATATGTATGTATGTATTCACAATAACATGGCTTGGGGTTCATGGCATCTATGTGAGCTCATTTTTGTAACAAAACATTGTCATGGATGAAAAAAAATTGATTTAAGTTGCACACACAATATAGTCAAATCAGAAAGGTGCCGAGGGTTAAGGTAGCTATTGAGTGACACCAAATTCATGAATATGATAAAGTCTATGCTCGTTTACCATAGATTTAAAGAAAACGAATGTTTGCTTATGATTAGTGCATGCCACATGCTTGTCAGTGACTAGTACCAAGTGTCGACACTTTTAGTGGTTAGTGTTAGGTGCTGGTACTTTAGTGAATAGTACCAAGTGCTGATATTTTTAGTGATTAGTGCCAAGTGATGGTACTTTAAGTGAATGGTGCCAAGTGCCGAGACAAGCAATGCTTCATAGATCTTTTGGTAACACTAATTCATAGCGTAAAGGACTTTAATATCACCTTCACTAATTTCCCTCACTCACTAATCAATATATTAAGTGTAGTGTAAACATGCCCTGACTTCTTCCAAAAAAAAAAAACATGTTCATTTCACCTGATGTCCACCCTCAAAAACCTCAAATTTGTGATTGATCGATTGTTTTTTTTTATTGATTTTAAAAAACAACTCTTTGCACATTGGTGCACTTGTTGTGGTCCTCCTTGCTACAAACTTGTTTTAGAGTTGCCTTCAAGGCTCTAGTGACCAATCACTTCTAAAATGGTCCGAGATGACCCTCAACTACTACGTGATAGTGGAGAGGTAACCATTTCCGAATGAAGTGGTTGGTAGTTCGATTCCTGCTGTGAAATATTGTCTCTGCTTGATGGGAAAATAGGTAGGTAGGTAGGAAGCCAAAAGCCCTCCCACCGCAAGGTAGGTAAAAACCCCACCCTGCATCAAGAGGATTCTTGAGCAGGGTAGGGCCAATGGGCTCAAATTCACATTGGATTACTTGATGTTGGTTATTTATTTATTCATTTCCAAAATATCAACCAGTGTTTGACCATTTTGACACAAAATATAATATGGTTTGACATGTAGTAGATGAGGGTGTCTGTCCCCCTTTTCCTACTACATTGATTATCCCAATTAGTTACTACTCGGAGTAACATAGTGCACTAACAACTTACTCAAGAGTTCAATTTGTACTAATGAAAGTTCAATAAGGTCGTTCAGACACAAATGACTTTGCTAGGTGAAATATTACATTCTCATTCAACAATTATAGCACTACGTAGCTCCAAATAGTAACATGTACTGATTGGGATAATGAATGTACTGCATAAGTGGACAATAAAATAGGAATCCTATGCATTAGACTACTACTCCATGATTGAAAACCTTGTAACTTACACTTGATGCCGGTTCATATGGGGTCCCAAGTCCTAGGTCCCAAGTCACTTCAGGTCAATCCGTGCAGTCTTAGCCATTGAGAGCATGGAAGTTGGAACTTACCACTTCACATGGGATCCCAAGTCCCTAAGTCCCAAGTACATGGAAAACACTCTTTGGAGGTGAGGCTTGGGGCTTGTGTCTAGAGTTGGGTCAAACAAAAAGCTAGACTTGACTCTCAACACGAGCTCTGCGAATATTGTTACATAGAATAATCAAGATCCGAATTCAATGGTAATCAACCATATTTTAATGGTTCCTTTGAGGCTCAAAAGTTGGGACTTGGCCTCCATGTTGGGACTTGCTATCGCGAGGAGGACTTGGGACTTGGGATTTGGGACCCCATGTGAACTGGCTCCTTATTAATATTGTGTCAATCAAGTGGTGAGTATGGTGGAAGGTTGAAGCCAGTAGTTGCCATCGTGATAGGTGACGAGGCTGTTGATTGTGCTTTGAGGCCGTTCCCAACTTTGAGGCCCAAAAGTTGGGACTTGGCCTCCATGTTGGGACTTGCTATCGTGAGTAAGACTTGGGACTTGGGACCCCATGTGAAGCGGCTCCTTATTAACAATGTTGTGTCAGGCGGTGAGTATGGTGGAAGGTTGAAGCCAATAACTGCCAACATGGCAAGTGACGAGGTTGCCGACTGCGCTTGGAGGCCGTTCCCAACTTTGAGGCCCAAAAGTTGGGACTTGGCCTCCATGTTGGGACTTGCTATCGTGAGTAAGACTTGGGACTTGGGACTTGGGACCCCATGTGAAGTGGCTCCTTATTAATGATGTTGTGTCAGGTGGTGAGTATGGTGGAAGGTTGAAGCCAACAACTGCCAACATGGCAAGTGACGAGGTTGCCGACTGTGCTTGGAGGCCGTTCCCAACTCTGAAGCTCAAAAGTTGGGACTTGGCCTCCATGTTGGGACTTGCTATCGTGAGTAAGACTTGGGAGTTGGGACCCCATGTGAGGCGGCTCCTTATTAATAATGTTATGTCAGGTGGGGAGTATGGTGGAAGGCTGAAGCCAGTAACTGCCAGGTTGGCAGGTGACGAGGCTGCTGACTGTGCTTGGAGGCCGTTCCCGACCGCCAGGTGGAGGGACACTTGTGTGTTGTCACCTTACCAACGTCCCCAAACTCAAACCTAATAATCTCCTTTGTCCACTCCGACGGCTCCTTACACAGTCAACATTGTCTGCCGTTCTGACAACGGCGGCTGCCTACTGTAGGTAATAAATACAAACACCAAAAACAACCCAATGGGTCTCCTAAAGGTTCCCCTAAAATCATTCTCCATGCCAAGCAACGAGACAGATTACTGGATACTATTCCCCTGTAATTTGGCAGTACGAAGTTATGAACAACGTGTCACCTCATTCCACACTAAAAACGTCCCCACAAAATGACCTATAACCGTAACGTACCGCTTATCCAAGCAACGGTAAGTGTTCCACAACACCTACTGAGGGGGAGGGTGAAATCTCGGTGCTCTGTTGGCCCTGCCCTCCTCAAGAATCCTCTTGGTGCATGGTGGGGTTTACTGCCTACCCTTTCGGTGGATGGGCTCTTGGCTTCCTACCTACATAGTTTTTTTTGTTTTGTTTTGTTTTGTTTTTGTTTTTTGTCTTTTGTTTGTTTGTTTGTTTTCCATCAAGTAGAGAGAAGATTTCATAGTGGGAATCGAAGTGACAACCATTTCATTTGGAAATGGGTACCTGTTCATTATCACCCGGTAGTTTAGGGTCATCTCGGACCCAACTTGTACAATTTAGTGTTTGTGACGATCGTGTATGTTGCATGTGAAAATGTTGGGAATTCATTAGGATTCAAATTAGTTAGGATAAAAAATGACTCCGAAAGTGGCATCAAAAGATGTTTGTTTAATCTCCTTGCGATTGAGTTGGGGTGAATTGATTATTGACCTATAGGAAGTAGGTCTAATCTCGTGAGACTGAGTTGAGATGAATTGACCATGATAGACATGGTGGCCACGGATCTTAAGCCTCCTCATACGACATTTCTCAAGGGCAAAGCTTCCTAGTAGCCATGTAAAAACTCATCTCTCTAGAAAGTGAACTACATTTTGACTCATAAATTACTTTGGAAAAATGAATTGACCTAGAGAATAGTGTCGAATCCTCCAATATCAATCGAATGGGGCCCCTTTGGAATGAATCAACCATGGATGAACCTAGGAGGGACAAGTTTTGACTGGACCCCGCCTTTTATCCACGATGGATGAGTTTGCGTGGCTAGTGGAAACCTGGGCTGACCTTGTACATGTTTTAAAAAAAACTTATACTAGAGGACTCGATTGTACATAACATTGCTCAGCGTTCAACTCTCGTTCTGCGGGCCCTTAGATATAAGAGTGGGATGCTCGAAAAGCTACATAAGAAGAATTTGATTTAGACTGAACTCCCAACATCCCATTGTCATATTCCGAGGCCCATGTCATTGAGTGATGTTATGTACTATGGCATCTTAAGAAATCCCACATCACTGCTGCCTTGGATCTTTGGATGAATCATAAAAAAATATTAATGAATGATGCAAGCATAGGTCATATGATGCCACCATAATAGCCTTGCCCCATTACTTCTTAGATTTTGGATGCAACCCCAGCTTTGGAGCTTGTGGCCAAGGGTTATTGGGGAACGAGTAACTAAAGGTAGGTGGGTCTTAAATGGTGAAGTTATCTGACTAAACTACTTCTCGTAGGATATGAAACACGCGATTAGTACGAGATGGTTAGTGAATCCAAATCGTGGCCATAGCCACTTTCCTCATGATTTTTAAAGCTCAAATGAATATCTTATTCGTCAACAAAGTGAAGATTTTTTGTGCCCATTAAATGGTCATATTTCCAATCTCTTTCAACCACATGTTTTTTGGGTATCTGTTCTTGGAGTCGCACCAAAACACATAGCACTCAAATACATGTGTCATAATAAGAAACGTTATCGAATAAGGGATGTCTACCATAACCATTGGCAAATGGAGATTAAATAACAATCTAGTAGGCCATGAGGAAGCGGGTGCTAAATCAATTACTTATTTAGCTCAACACCTATAATGGATTGGTGTTTGGTTAGGTAAGGATCAAAGAACAAACACCTTAAGCACACATGTTTAAAATAGATTGAACTATGTTTGCAAATTTAACAAACAACTGCTCCACACTTAAAAACAATGAACATTATTGGGGAGGATCCACGTATGCAGTCAACGAATCAACAAACGTGCACTTGTGATAATCATAACTAAATCAAGGTGGGTCCGATTTTCAATCTAGTTTTCATTGCCGTTTCATCGTAGATTTGTTGATGCAACACAATTTGGAGACACAATACAATGAATAGTAGATGGAGAACCAAGAAATAGGAATAGAGTGACACCCTCATACCGTACCAGGTGGGCGGCTAATCCACATGATACTATGCATGCAGCCTGCACTTTGTCATACAGTGGTGGCTCCATGTGGAAAAAAAAAATATCAGTCTTCTCCTATTTGTTCTGTACTTACAAATTGCTGTGTTGGCAGGACTGATATTTGAATCCGAGCTTTGGATGCTGATAAGGTACTAGAATGGAGTCCTGTTGCATTCCAACGGGCTCAAACAGTTTGAAAATATAAACTAAAGTTCTGCAATAACAACGCTTGCGTGTTTGATAAGATTTCGTAGGTTGCAATGTGAATGGGGCATTTACGCTTGTTTCTTTTGAACAAGGTTTGAAGGATGTGAACAGGCTCATTGGAATAGGTTCAGTATGATAAAATCGTGATGGTTGAATGTGATACTTTGCGATAAATGAAACAGATGTGGTTCTATTATGGGTGGGCACTCCACGATTGAATTTTGGTCGTTGGGATTGGATTGGGAATGGTCTCATTTGGTTAGTAATTGCAAATCATGCAAATTATCATTTCAAATTCTAGAATCAGAGTTCAAATGCAAGAGTTGCAAGAGGTCAGTCAAAGATCCTCTTTTTCCTCTTGCAACAATCTCACAAACCTCCTGGTTGTGATGGTATGCCGTATACTATGCGGAACATAATGAAGAATAGTAACCACATGAGGCCCCACATATGTCTATTGTGAAATCCTTAATTAAGCCTAATTTGGAGCATTCCATTTCCAAGGGTCGACCTCATGCCAAAGATGTGTAATAAAGTACAATTTGAAGACCTGATTTAAATTTGACTTCCAAGAGAGAGTAATGAAGGATGAATTTCAAACTATATCCATTAGTTGGAATGCATAACATTGTCATTGATTGTCACCAGATCATTTTAGATGCATTTGTTTAAAGAAAATTAATTATACCTTCAACAAAGGTTGAAAATCACACAAACTCTGATTTGATTGCCTAATATTGCAACCTGCATAACATGGTTGAAGATGGATAAGGAGACATCATCTCAAGACACTATTTACATTCCCCACATAATAGATTTTGTAATAAATGGAAACTCTAGGGATCATTCAGAGAGATTACTTTTAAGAAAATGTTCACGAGTTGAATGCATGCAGTGAGATTAGAATCTTGTAGTGAACATTTTTATATGTGTAAATGGGAGGAAAACAAATTCAGTAGAAGAAAGCCTTGGAGCCCAAAGCAAGCAAACGTGTTGATCACACTGACCTCTCATTTTGGGAGGTAAAGAGCACTTTCAAGTTCAAGTTCGATAAGGTGTTAAATCTATCTGCTCAGGCTGAACATTATTTGAATAACTTCCTATTATTCTTCTCCGAGTATATGATTGCAATAAAAAGTTCTGGAATTTTACGACTTGAATTGAATGGTCCTCATAAAGAGCAGGAATGCAACTCGAAAACACGCACTGCAGGTGGATGCAGCCAAATAAAATAATCCCCGAGCACTCGGCTGATTGAAATGAAGAAACAGCAGAGTGTGTCATATCTGCTGTTTTTAGGGCCTCCGGTATGTTACGATTGCTACATACAGTGATATGAGCCTGAGCTTGTACTCAAAGGGTCCATGGGACAATCTTGTGTTCATGGAGTTGAGGAGGTGTTTAGTGGGTACCATGGGAAATATTGGCAGGCAGGGGACCTGCTTTCTAAATTAAGGGCCACTTTACAGTAGAGCTTGAGGGCCTAAGGGACCAGGCAAGTTTGAAGACCTACATGGCATGTAATAGATGATGTTCATGATCTACCTGATTTTGGATCAAGCCCGCCTCAAGGAGGTGGGTCTAAAACCAAAACTGGGAGACCATGACATTTATTGTGCAGATGAGCCCACACGAATAGGATGGTGTTGAAATATGATTTGGTTGAGAGTCTGGTCGTGTATGTTTTTCTACTACACTTGGAAGGCCTGTGACCACAGAAAATTCAATTTCACATTTCCAAGGTGCGGCCTTCTGTTGAGTTTCAAGGGCTTGTCACAATCTTATGTTCATGGCCCTTGGCCATAGTGTAAAGTGGCCCTTACCCGTCTCATTCTACTACTGATGAATATACAATTGTCAAGTGGGAAGATATAAAATGGTTTAGAGTGAAGACTACGCTGTGAGTTGAACTTTCAATTGGCAGGTTCAGGAACTCTGTGTCGGTGTCCAATCTGTCTCAGAAAGGATCTTCAATTTGGAAAATCACTTGCTTAGTCATCGTCACTGTCATCAAGATTCACCAACATGCGACTTTCCCACACAGCTGTGTTTATCTGGCGAAGCTCATCAATGTCTTGCCAAAGACGACTATCACTCACTAGTTTCCTTTCTGTCAACAACGCCTGACAACCTGCACAACTACAATAGGCTCACTCTCCCATCTCAAATGGACATTACAAATGAGATAATGGATGCGAGGAGGCCTGCCACAGGCCGTAGTAGGCGCCCAACCAATAGAGCCATGGTAGTGGTGAGGTAGATATATTAGGTGCGTACCACAACCCGTGGCAAGGTGACATGTGTCCATTAATGGACGTAGTGGTCAAGCCACGGCAAAATAATCAATTACCATGAATAGTAGTGCCTCCTCGTATCCAATTAGGAATAGACATGTCAAAGAAGTTAGTTCACCTTAGCACTAAAAACTAGGTGATGGATGTGAGGAGCCATGGCACGGGCTGTAGCAAAAGCCCAACCAGCCAATTGAGCTGTGATAGTAGCGAGGTAGGTATCGGGTGCCTACTACAACCCATAGCAAGGCGACATGTGACCATTACCGGACGTAGTGGTCAAGCCATGGCAAGGTCATCAATTAAGGTGAATATAGTGCCTCCTCAAACCCAATTAGGAATAGACACGTCAACAAAATTGCTTGGCTTGATCACTAGGAGCTAGGTAATGGATGCAAGGAGCCGTGCCATGAGCTGTAACATGTGCCCAAGCAACCAATTGAGTTGCATGAGGTGCGGTAGTGGTGAGATAGGTATTGGGTGCCTACTACAACTGGTGGGGGGCGACACGTGTCCATAACTGGATGCAGTGGTCAGGCCATGGCAAGGTCATAAAAAAGTACAGTTAATAATGTGCCTCCTTATATCCAATCAAGAAAGACATGTCAACAAAGTCACTTGGCCTCACCATGACGAACTAGGTGATGAGTGTGAGGAGCCTTGGCACGGGCTGTATTAGGCACCCAACCTACTGAGCCATAGTAGCGGTGAGGTAGGTATTGGGTGTCTAGTATATAGCCGGTCATGCAAAAAAATGACACAAAGTGAAACATGGAAGACCATATGTTGGTTGGCCATTATCAGAAGTCGACATCTGATAATAAGCCTACACAAAGCACATTGTAAGGGAGAAAATTATGGATTGGTGAGTACCTGCAACAGCGCACAGGCAGATGGTATCTTTCTCTGAGGTGGCGATGTAATGAAGTGCAGAAGCTTGTTCGTAGATGTGCTCACACTCTTCACTGCAATTAACATAGAAAAATGAGGTCTGTTAATGTACTATTTACAAGCAAATTACATTTTCTTGTGACATCGCACCGTGTTCAAAGATCTCAATGTGAAAGTGGCATAAAGACTGAAATTGCACCTGTGAGCTCTCTGTTGGTTTTAGACATCAACAACTGATCAAAGTGAAACAAATACATAAAAACCTACATTACATGGCCAGTCCTGGATTCTCATTCTTAACTCTTCCTACAAGTATGTACCTGTCCTCTTTCACCAGGAAATCTGCAAAAGGGGGAGGGTATTATTGCTCAAAACAATATCAAGAGGGGCCTCACCCTGTGAAGTGACATTTTACTGAATGGAAAGTCTCATGCTTCTAAGGTGGATGTCAATATTTCTCAATCTTGAAAATGACTTCTTTCTTCTTGTGGAACCTTTCTAATGCTCACGACCTGGGACATGCAGTTTTGCTGCTTCTTGATCTGGTTACTATATGCAAATGAAGGGAGGAACCCTCAAAAATAAAATGAGCACACAAATTTGAAGTGACCTTGTGTGTAAAGACACCCAACCTGCGTACAGGGTATTCAAGGTCGACCACCGGCTTGCCACTGATAGGGCAGATGACATTCAGCACGGAGTACATTGAGTCTGTTAAAAGCACATCAATTTCCTCTTCCTCTTCCTCCAGCTGCTTCCCAGACTTTCGACAACAGAACTGCAGTTGTTGTAACATCGAAAAGAGAAATTGTAAGTACGAAATGGTGATGATTATATGTGTATTTCACAAACCTCAAAATTGATAGTTACTAACAACAAGCAATCACAAACAAAGAGAAACAGGAAAAAAAAAAAAACACAGAAAAAGAAAGAAAGATTACAGGTGATGGAAAAGAGAATCCTTACATGGCACCTGGTCTTTCCCTCATCACAATAATTATAACCTTGTAGCCCTCCACAACCATCACTGGCTACCTGCGTCGTCGCGTTCTTAACATCTCGAGATTCAGGTAACCCTGTTGTGGTGCTTGCCAATTGGCAAGATTTTCCGACCTTTTGACAATTCCTTGAAGAATTGTCAGTCACGGAGCCAGCCGTTGAAGAAGATTCTGAATTGTCAGTAGGAGATTCGACTGCTATTAGTTTATTTGACTTTGTGTCGTTCACGTCGAGATCACACTCCTCATCATCATGGGGTAATGTGGGGCGGACATACTTCTCCTCCTCCTCTTCTAAGCGTTTCTTCAACTCCAGAAACTCTGGATGCCTACTGCTTCCACTTTCATGGACACTATCATCAGTTTCCGGACCCTCGAGAACAAACTTGACATGAAAATCTTGGAGGAACTTTTGTTGCCTCTCGGTCAACCCGTGAACCTGACCTACCTCTTTTCTCACCAGTGCCGGTTTCACATCCAATCCAACATTATCAACGCCTTTGAGTTTTCTACTTTGCCTCACAACATCAACAACATCATCATTTTTTTCACCCTCTTCATCAAGCTTTGGGGTTTGGTCTATGTTGCAAATTACTTCAGCTTTTACCTCCTCTTCTTCGACGTCAACTTTTGCGTCACCTGCATCACATACATTTTCGACTTCCCGTTCCTCTGCTGATTTCAGTGCCTCATTTTGCCCTATCAGTGGCTTATTGCACTCCTCTTGAACCAACCGCAGTCTTTGAAGCCCCTCGATATCTTCCAACTTAACATTGTCATCGGATTTCATCACTTTGTCTTGGAGCTTTGTGTCCATCACCAATTCTTCTATCTCCTTGCCCGAACCCTCCATTTTGTCAGTCTGTCAGTCTTGTGATTAATATACCATCCTGTGAACAATCTGCATGGATACGAACAGAGTGAATACAAATGTTGATGTAAAGAACAATTCCCAAACGTGGAGAAAGTTGGATGTAAGATTTGATAGAACACACACACATACAATTCTGGCTTGGTTACAATTCTTATTACATCTTCCAATGTCTTCTGAGCCCATTTTGGGCATATTGCTGAAGAACCTCATAAATCCTCACAGTATAATTCAATGAAAGAGGTTTCAGCATTGAAATCACTTCGTTCCAAAACCACAACAGGAAATCAAGGGGTCACAGAGATCTTTATCTCTTTTAATTTGATATCATCAACAGACAAAACATGTCATAACATCACCAACAGATATGGTAAACAAACTCCCAACCCCAAGCATTCTATGTAAAGCATGGTATACGAATGTGAGAATATCTATGCTAGAGGTATCCAAACAAATACGAAAAACCCACAAATTTGATTTTTGTATGACACAAACTGACACATTCTATGCAAAGCATGATATATGAATGTGAGAATATCTATGCTAGTAAGTTAGGTATTCAAACAAAGACAAAAATAAAGCTCACAAATTCCTCTTATGTTATGCCACCTCAAATGAGCTTTCCTGCTGCTGTTGTTGTTGTTGTTGTTGTTGTTGTTGCTGGGTGAAAATGATACAATCTGCGGTCTTATCACTGGGTGGGATTATTAAATTCTTGAAAGGAAAGAGGCTAAAAGGGTAGGGTTGAGGTTTTGAAGACTCTTTGGAGGGCAGATTCAAAGAGGCGCCAGGTTTGAGGAAAGATGAAGAGGAGGCCTTTCTGTGTCCCAGAGTGTTCATTGGCAGGCAATCGGTTACATCCCAAATTCCAGTTACCCATTTCCTCCACATTGCTCCAAACAAATTCAATCATTCACATGATGATAACTTTTTTTGCAATTTGGGTGATTCGCATGAATCAAATCAATGCAAATCTAATTTGCGCTGGACGAACGAACCAACCAACCCTAAAACCCTCACAGTAATTAATTGGTTGGTAAGCCTTGATTTTACCCTAAATCATCATCATCGATATTCGTCGTAGGGTTCGAGGGCACATGTCCTCCTCAATTCGGCCTCTCAAAACTTTGATCGCCAAAGTTGTGCGAATTTACCCTCCTCGAGAAGTCGACGTTCCAGTGGATAACATCAAAATCCTCCTCCTCCTCTTCCTCCTCCTCCTTCTCCAATGTTTACAATCTTTCAATGAAATGCTGTTCGCATTGTTTAAAGAACAATAACGGCTTCCAAATTTTTTAGGTTGACCCGAAATGCAACACACCATGGGACTTCCACCCTCGCCATGTCCACGACAATTCAAACAATCATGTGTTCCTACATCGATGTATTCCCCGGAGAACAGAAAGGACAAGAAAAGCAAACCTCAAATCATGTGACCTAAGAAAGAAATGATGCAGGTTTATAATCATCGGCTAAGCCTCCTCTCAAAAATTGCAACATCGTGGAAACAAGGATACCATCAGGAATAAGGAAGAGAGAGAAGAAGCTCCTACCACCTCTGCAGACAGGATCAAATTATGATCGATGTCGTATCTGAGAAAGTAATTCACTTTAAAAAATAAATTATTCCTGCCTGAAATCACACATCATGCTCCACCTCCGCAACATTAGAGTTAGCCCAAAATCATTACAAAAGTCACAGACTTAGTTTAGGTCACAAATTGTGTCGGTATTGTAGCGGCTATATTGCACCTCATCTCGATTCTTTTGATGTAAGGGACTTCAAAAATTTGTAGTATATGCACCTGATGTGCAATTAATTGATTTTTGTTTCTACCATGTCTAGGTCAATTTGCTAAGCTAATCCTGCAAACTACTAATCCAAATGGACTCCAAAAATAGGTAAAATCAGCCATTGGGCTGGTTTAAGCACCCTCTACTGTATGCAATAACTTACATGTGCACAGACATGGGTAATGCTGTCTAGTTATTTAAATGGTTGAATAATTTACCTTACTAGAGTGTGATCATTTTCACTGGGATCTGGAATAAATTGATCATTTTGTTAATTAAGTGGAGTTTCCAAATTTTATGATGACAGGGCACAGGTGCGGACGAGAGGCGCTGCCTGTAGCAAAGAGAGGCATGACACCCAAATCGGTCCCATCTACGTTGGTGATGGGACATTGCGAAAGACACTCTTCCACAGCTCTTAAATGGGAATCTGTGAGCTCCCTTCAATTCTTTCTTGTTTCTATTTTTATATGAACCAAACTGCTAAGAGTAGGCCCCTATTTCCAAAACGATTTGTCTCCAGAGTTTGAACATGCCCTAACCCGAAACGCATCAGCAGTGTAGCTCCGTACTACCCTATACCTATATATAAGATGCCTCTAGGCTCTATCAACAAAGTCTTTGTTGGCTGGATTCAAAGAAAAATGGATGCAACGAGAAACAGGAAAAACCATCGTTTCCAGAACCATTTTGAAATCTGGGCATAACTGTAAATTTGATGTAACTTAATTATTGTTACTTCGTCTGAAATTTTGTTGCTGTGATTTGGAGTTTGGAGACTATGTGATAACCGAGACTCAGCATGATAGCTCCATAATTGATATCAGACTTGCCTCTCTCTATATATGATGACTCCAAGAAAGTGGTGTGGAGGGGAAAAAAAAACCCAAAAAAAACCATGAAAATTCAAGTTACCCATCATTCCCCAAACGGCAAAATTATTGCAATGTTTGAGCGTGTCTATGGATATGATATAACTATAGTTCCATTGTCTGAAAGGAGACATACATACACACGCACATACATGCAGGTAGGTATCTTGAAGAACAAAGATTGGCTTCAATTCTTGAAATGGCTTTCAAATGCTTAGAAATGGCTCCAAAATCAACTAGTTCAAGCTTAATTATGATCCGTAATAATGACACCATAAATGATTTTTAGTATGTAAGATTCTAGTACATACATACTAAGAATCGACCATCGCTTCATTCTGCTCCATAGTATCCGATGCTATGATCAATTACTCGTAATGACCCATTTCTGCGATGAAGCGATTAATTAACCCTTGGCGCGATGAAGACGATTGATTTATGTGACGCCGCAATGTGGTCAGGCCAGAGCAAGGGCGACGATGACCTTGAGATTGTGCCTACCAAGGTGCAAAAGTTCAAAACCCAGAAATCGGCACAAGTGGAAGGGGTGGTGCAAGCGTTGAAGGCAGCGGGCACGAAGACGAAACCGAAAGGGGGTATCACATCCTGTGTGTTGCAACGGGAGACGGAGAATCTGAAGGATTTGTACACTCTTGGGAGGAAACTGGGGCAGGGCCAGTTCGGAATCACCTACTTGTGCATCGAGAAGGCCACTGGCAATCAGTACGCGTGCAAGACGATCGCCAAGAAGAAGCTGGTGACACACGAGGACGTGGCCGATGTGCGGAGGGAGCTTCAGATCATGCACCATTTATCTGGTACTCCACTCTTCAAACCTCGTCGAATATGTGGGGAATATCCGGGAATATCACGTGAAATATTGTCAGTCCCATACAACACTCTTATGGAATAATGTTATGTGGAGATTCATTTTACAAAAATATAGGTATAGATTGGGTATGTTTCAAGCATATCTACCAAATATATGGAATATCCCATAACCAGGGTATTATTATACTTGGATTTATGCATGCACTTTGGGACAATTCCAACCGCCGATATGACGTGCACCAGAGTTCGGGAAGTTTTTGAAGCCTTAGTGGCTAATTGCCGGTAGTTGCTACGAAGGGTCGGATTTTTTCCAATTTACATCGGCAAGAGCCGGTCTTTTGTAAAATCAATCGGCCAATTGCCTATATTTTCATATTTTCATTGGCCAATATCCGATTGAATGGAATTCATATCGGCACTAATTGTTTAAAAAATGTATGAAAAGTTACTAGAAATCATTTCTTAGTACAAAATCTTGAATAAGTGAAAAGAAAGGCATGTTCAAAACTTTAAATTTGAAGAGTTAATATCCTTGGCAGGAATTGAACCTAGCAATGCCTTCACCGCTTAAAGGCCAAGGGTCCCCCAATTCTTCATAGAAGCAATTGGATTTGGTCATGGAAAGGTTGCATAATTCAAAAAGTTTAAGGTTTAGGGTACTTCCTCAAGTGCATCATCAGATGCCCCAGACAAATAGCGCTTTGGATTGCTATACAAATAGCGAAACTTAGCAACATCCTTCCAAAGATCTAGAGCACTTGTTAGTATTTGAAATTTGAATACTTCTTCCGGTTGAAATCCAGTAACTCACAAGAAGAATTAGCTACATTTCCAGGACATTTTCTGGCCCATCGGCTAATTGCTGGAGGATTGAAATTATAGTCGGATTACCATCCGATGGATGGAAATTTGGACCGGCCATGAGGGGAAATTCATCGGCTGATAATGAACTAGCCGTCGGTTTTCCCCGACCATTGACGTGCACTAGATTGCAGAACTACACAAATATGGTGGTTGGAGGACATGGAATACAAACGATAGAAGTTGTGGTTGTTGTCGTTTGATGTTTTTGTTCCCATGAGTGCACATCCCTTGATTGTTTTTGTTCGAGTGGTTTGTCCACATATACTTACGTGTCAGTTCCATGAAACTGCACATTACTTCAAAGCCTTGCTGAAGAAAAAATAAAACACCCGCTTATCGCACGTGCCACACCAAGATTTGATTTAGTGTGGCATTACAATTGGTGTGTTGTGTTAGATTAGAGAGCTCTTTGTGACTTGTCATATAGCATCAAGTGTCATATGGCGTCCTCTCTAGTTGTCACCCAATGATTGCAAGACAATTAACGTAGATCATGATGAATGGTGTGGGCCACACTAATTTATGACGTTTATTGTAGGTGACATTGACGAGCTCAAACTTCCTAACGTTATTTAATAAGTGGGGAGAGCACGTTCTCCCCATGTTCTCTTTCTTTGGGAATTTTCTTCGTTACATTCACTTTGATTCTAGATAAAAGTGCACAAACTTGCATATTTTAGCTTCATTTGTAGCTTGAAGTTGAAGTGAATGGGAGGGAAATAGTAGATTTTATTAAGGTATGTGTGCCTTCAATGAACAATTTAAGCTCTGAACCCACTTCTTATAGGTTATGAAATACGCAATCACTCAGTGTGAGATCGTGCCTGTAGCCATTTTTCTCATAATATTTGGAGCTTATATATATATATATATGTCATTGTCAAAGGAAAAATTCTCTTTCTTATTGAATGATCATATAAGTCTCCCCCCAATATTATGTCTACTAATAAGCCTAGAATGCTAAATGTACATAGTCCAAATTCTTTAAACACATGTTTTTTTGGTGTGCACTCTTAGATCCACACCTAACCACACACCACTCAAATATAGGTGTTTGTTGAAAATGCGAAACTGAATTAGGTATGCTTACCTTAAGTGGAGAGAGAATGTCTTCTCTTCTTGAGATAATCTTAATTGATTGCATTTTGATTCTACAATAGAAATGCACCAGACAAAAAAAATCTATCAATTTTAGCCTAACTTTGAAGTGGATGGCATAGTAAAGTAGGTCTTGTTAAGGTATGTGGATGTAAATCAAGGCATTTTTAGCTTTGCACCCACTCCTCCTAGAACAGTATATAAACATGCAATCGGAATGCAATCTTCATTGTGATCTTTGAAACTTGTGGCATGCGTTTGGTGGGCCAATAGTAAAAGATATCAAGCCCTTACTTGCATGTGCCTACGATGGTGGAGCTTTGGTCCCTCCTCCATTGGGGTTTGATGTTCAAGTTCATGGCCAAACATCTATCTATCTATCTATCTTACTTCGTGTGTGTGTTTCCACGATACAACCACAACATTTATCTATCAAGTCTTATGAGCTTGAAATGAGTTGTATATGTGCAAGTGGAGTTGACACAATCAAATGATCTGGAGAGTAAGGTAGATGGTGCTCAAACCAACACCTCACCCGAAACCAACACCCAAAAATCTTGTCCAAGATCTAAACTCACGACCTAAGAATGCGAGCAAGATTTCAGGACGTTGGTTTTGCCCCACAAGAATGTCCACGATCACCTCATGCCCGATCACACCAAACTTTCCATCCTATTCCAACCGTGGAATTGTTAGGCATCATGTTCAAAAAGAGATGTTGGCCCACCACTTTTCACACTATTACAAATCGGAGATGGCGACAGATGGTGTCTGAACCGGCCGGTGTGATCAGCCCCTCAATCAACGTCAAGCTCCCGTGTTGGTTCCCGTGTTGCCAATACATACTTCAAACACTCATAACATCCGCATACGGGATTCAAATAAAACACAGTAAAGTTGGGTAATTTGACCTATGGTACCTATATCTTAAAAAAACTCATATAATCAGGTCTTTAACGCAATCCCATGCTTCTGAAAGGAATATTCATTTCGTATACAAAAATCACATTCTTTGTTGGAAGGGCTCCAAGAAGTTCCTACGTTACAACAAATTATATCAGTCGAGATTGGACTCAAATGCATTATAAGTGATTACAACAATCAGGGCCATATAAATACGGGAGTTGCATACCCGGGCAGGCCACCTACCGATACAACCTTCAAACACTCACAACATCCGCATACGGCATCCAAACGACACACAATTTAGTGCGTCGGAATCCAAGAAGTTCCTACATTACAACAAATTATATCAGGCGAGATTGGACTCAAATGCATTATAAGTGATTACAATCAGGGCCTTATAAATACGGGAGTTGCATACCCGAGCAGGCCACCTACCGATACAGCCTTCAAACACTCACAACATCCGCATACGGCATCCAAACGACACACAATTTAGTGCGTCGGAACCCCCTCCTCAATCGCTCGCTCATGATCCTCCTCCACCGCGCTCGCTCGCTTCCTTCCTTCCTCCCTTCCTCCCTTCCTCCCTCCCTCACTCGCCACCCCTCTCCCTCTTCCTCTCGCAGGCTACCCGAGCATCGTGACCATCAAGGGCGCGTACGAGGATGCGCTCGCGGTGCACCTGGTGATGGAGCTGTGCGCGGGCGGCGAGCTGTTCACGCGCATCACGAAGAAGGGCCACTACAGTGAGGCGGCGGCGGCGGAGGCGACGCGCACGATCGTGGGCGTCGTCGAGGTGTGCCACTCGATGGGCGTGATCCACCGCGACCTGAAGCCCGAGAACTTCCTGCTGCTCGACGACTCCGACGCGGCGCCGCTCAAGGCGACCGACTTCGGGCTGTCGGCGTTCCACCGGCCGGGCGACGTGTGCCGGGAGGTCGTGGGCAGCCCCTACTACGTCGCGCCCGAGGTGCTGCGCAGGCGCTACGGCCTCGAGGCCGACGTGTGGAGCGTGGGCGTCATCGTGTACATCCTGCTGTCGGGGCTGCCCCCGTTCTGGGCCGAGACCGAGAACGGGATCTTCCTGGAGATCGTGAAGGGGAAGCTCGACTTCGAGTCCGAGCCGTGGCCCAGCATCTCGCCCCAGGCCAAGGACTTGATACAGAGGATCCTCACCGCCAACGTCAAGAAACGGCTCACTGCTCGTGAGGTGCGCCCCGTGTGGTCGTTGGTTTCAGTGATGGGGGAGATTTTTGGGCATAACTGGTTGAGATCCTGGTGTGTCCGGCAAGTCCGACCGGTTACATGTTGACATCCTCCGGGTTTCCTATATGAAATTGGGGTATATTCTTCCATAGATTCTTCTAGAATGATTCCTCGGTAATTCTCCTGCAGTCTTCAACTTCAACCGGTTATTCCTCAAACTCAACCGGTTCGTCTGTAACTAACTGCCAGTTCTCCCCAATCATAGGTTGGTTTCCAATTGGGTCAAAGATCCTAGTGTTTCGTTCCCGAGTTCTACCGGTTACACGCGTCAGCGTCTTTCGGTTGTTTCTTTGTTTTATGATTTGAGGTGTGTTCTATAGATATATTCCCCTAAAAACGATGGGTATTGTTTCCTCTGAAGTCTTGAACTTCAACCGGTTGTTTCTCCAACTCAACTGGTTCATCTGTGACCAGCGGTGGGTTCCCCCCCCCCCCCCGCATTCACTAGTGGAAAACATTGCGAAAAAGAAAATTGCAATCGTTTTTCCATTGTGGTTCTTTTGACCGACCTGCTCTGCAGTCGCTAAACGATTACAAATTTGTTTTTTTGGTTTACCAACTGGAATTTCAGGAAGTTGGGGCTTGTAATATACTGTGAGAGAGGTCTTGAAAATACCTTTCCAATGGTGTATTACACACCCAATAAATTTTAAAATTACAGTTGCAAAGTAAAATAGAAAAAATTATAGTCGTTTAGTGATTGCAGAGCAGGGTGGTCAAAAAAATCGCAATGGGAAAACAACTGCAATTTTTTTTGCATAGTTTTATACTAGTGATTGAAGTGGCTATTACATGACTCCACGTCACCGTAGCTGACTAGATCAAAATCCATTTGGAGCTCTGATCTCATCCTTTAGTGACGAATTTAGCATGATGTTGGCAAGGGTGGTTCAAACCCAAGCCCTTCACCCGGATCTCATGGGAGCTATGAGGTAAAGTTGCCTTAGGTTGATGATGGTGTTGGCAAACTCAACAAAACTTTCATGCTCATGAGCTTTGCATTAATAACTTGCACCACCCACCCACCCACTCACTCACTCACTCTTTTCGACGCGATCACGGCGGTTACATTGTAGGTGTTGAACCACCCGTGGGTGCGTGACAAGGGAGTGGCGCCCGACAAGCCCATCGACTCGGCCGTGCAGACGCGGCTGAAGCAGTTCTCGGCGATGAACAACATGAAGAAGCTGGCGATCCGGGTGATCGCGCAGTCGATGTCGGAGGAGGAGATCGCGGGGCTGCGCGAGATGTTCAAGATGATGGACGCGGACGGCAGCGGCGCCATCACGTTCGAGGAGCTGAAGGAGGGGCTCCACCGCGTGGGCTCCAACATGCGCGAGGCGGACATGCGCGACCTCATGGACGCCGCCGACGTCGACAAGAGCGGCACGATCGACTACAGCGAGTTCCTGGCCGCCACGATGCACATGAACAAGGTAATCAATCTCATGCCCGTAGTTCTCTTCTCTAGCAGCTTGGGCATCTTTTTGCTTAATAATTAATCAAAGTGCATAAGTAATGTCCCCTCCCCACCTAACTTTACCAAATAACCAAAGTTTTTTCTAAAACCCGGGTAAAGCTCCCTCGGTTATAGGGGAGGCATCCGGCTATCCCAATGCACCTACAAGAATTTGCTTCGGAGTAGTGATCGGGGAGATTTTTGGACATAATCGGTTGAGATCCTGGTGTTTGCAAGTCCAACCGGTTACATGTTGACATCCTCCGGTTTTCCTTTATTAAATTGGGGTATATTCTATAAATTCCTCTAAAATGATCGGTAATTTTCCTGCAGTCTTGAACTTCAACCGGTTATTTCTCAAGCTCAACTGGTTCATCTGTAACTAACTGCCGGTTCTCCCCGATCATTGCTCCGGAGATTTTTGAGTAGGTTTTAGTTAAGTAGCTTTTACACATGTTCATGGTTTTATCTACCAAGCAATGAATGTTGGATAGTTTTTGTCCCATCCCCAAATCCCTTACTACTCGTCTATCTTACCATCGGTTTTTGTTAATGGAGCTCCTCATGCCCTCATAGCTAAGACTAAAAAGCAACCAATCACAAGGGCGGGAGGCGAAACTTTTAAAAGTCCTATATTCTTGTCTCATGTCTAGGTACCGATGGGAGGGTCGGTGCTTGGGGCTTAAAACCTCCACTTTTAAGCCATGCCACATCATTTGCCAACTAGGCTCGGCACTAAATAATGTCAATGGTGTGGAGGCCGTGTTTTCAAAACCAACTTTTAGGCTTCGCTAAAGTCAGGTGGGGAGGGGGCATAAGTTAGGCAACCCAAAAACTAATATTCCAAAATTGGGTAGATTCAAAAAGTAATTTAAAATAAGTTAGACATTCATCCAAGTCATTTCAATAATTCATGGATGGCTTTCCTAATTTCATCTATGGTAGCTACGATTAATCTAAACGCTTCTCTTAACCAACATTCCTTACCCTAAAGTTTGTCTTTTACTTGTATGTCACTTGTTGAAGTTATTTGATGCTACTTTGTTGGATTCCAGTGAATATCATTTGCATTATTGTGATTCTAAACACTCAATGGAAATTAATTTCTCAAAAATTTGGCACCGTCAAACTTAGTTATCTTCTGCCCAAACTGCTAGAGAACTACAATATTTATATTAAAGTAATTTGGACCAAGGTTTAGTCTAGGATCGTAATCTATTGAATCGACTCCATAAACCCATTTCAAAGTCACATATGAGCTTGTCGCTATGATCAAGGTGAAGTCTCTCTCTCTCACTCGCTCGCTCGCTCGCTCGTTTAGTGGGATCCTTAAATAAAATATGTGAAGATGATCACGATGATATCAAACACGACGATCCTCATTATTCATCGGTCGATTATACAGATGCTTAATTGAAAGAGTAGTACTTTGGTACTTTTCATCATTTTTTATCAGTATCATCTCATTCGAATTATCATCGTTGAGGAGTCACATGTCTCCCGTTAAAAAAAGTTGATGTATCGAGAGCGTACCAACAGGTCCGCCCATAGAATCGATCGATCGAGGCAATCAACCAAACCAAAAAGCCTCGATCGCTTTTGCAAAGCACGTCAATTTCATAGACTTGAAGACGTACACACACTGCACTTGCCATGGATGGCAGGTGGAGCGCGAGGAGAACCTGGTGGCCGCGTTCCGCTACCTCGACAAGGACAACAGCGGGTACCTGACCACGGAGGAGCTGCAAAGCGCGTGCGAGGAGTTCAACATGGGCGACGTGAAGATGGAGGAGCTCATGCGTGACGTCGACCAAGACAACGACGGGCGCATCGACTACCACGAGTTTGTGACAATGATGCGCAAGGGCGACACCGCCGGGGGTGTCGCGCCTCGCAAGACGAAGGCTGTCGAAGCCACCTTCAACTTCGCCGACGCCATGAAGGTGAGATCGTTTGATTCCCCCGTCGCTTTGCATCCAAGTTATATGGTGGTAACATGAAAAACGTCTCCTAATTTGCCGATTGAAAGAAGGTTAAAGAGATGGCGTCGATGTTGTTAATTTGGCGTGGATTATGTATGGTGTTGTTTGATCTTCAATTTTCTATAAGCCTATTGTAACTAAAGAATTTTGCCTTTTTGCAAAGGTGAACACTTTTGAGCAAATACGGGTAAGCCGCCTTGTCGATAACTTGCACTATAATCTCTTTAATATATTGTCAATTGACAAATCAAGGATTTTTTTTGTTTTTTTTGTTTTTTTTTGTTGTTGTTGCACTTGGCTTCATAGCATTTGATTTATAACAAAAGTTTGATGGCATGTTTGTCCCTTCATTTCTAACCAAAATTGCTCGTTATCCATTGATGAAGTCACGTTATAGAGAGCCTCATTTTAGAGCCCTTTGATAGATAAGTGTTTTTTGTATCTATCGGGCCGAAGCTCCCAGGAAAACCCTCTATAACATAATCATCAATGGGTGAGGAGCAATTTTGGTTATTGACGAAGACACAATCGGGGACAATCATGCCGTCAAACCCCCATCCAATCTTTAGAAAGCTACAAAAGTTGATGATAGCGAGATTTTTTGGGCAATCATGTGGCCTTGTTCTTATTTATCTTTCAACAAGCAGCTAGTCAAAAGAGTGCTTTGCCCTAGCATTATATATCTTGCGCACATGACCAATTTTGGTCCCGGGGAGGGCACTCCATTATCAAGTTGAAAACCATGTGCGAAAGAAGTTTGCTACCCCTATATTATATGCCATAGATAATTTTAAAAATTATGATATTTTTTCTATATATACATATCCATTGATAATATTTTTTGTATATTTTTTGAAATTTTTAGTCATCTCCATTTTTTCTAGTAATTTTTTTACTTTAATTTTGCGTCATTCTAGTTAGAAACAGTATATTTTCTAGAAAAAACAAATTATCAAATTTGGTTATCAATTTTTACTATGTCAATCAACTTGACATGGAGTGCCCTCCCCGGGATTTTGGTTGATTGTTTGACCAAGACCAAATTTTGACTCATTTTAAAGACCACTTTACATTAACAATCACTTGCAGTTAGACTCCACTCGAGAAGTGAGTTACTAACACCATATGTGGCCGATTCTAGTTGGTTGTCAAAGTTTGGCTTTTTTTAAAGACCACCCTAGGTCTCTTCCCACATGACAGAGCCAATAAATCATAACAAATTCCAAAGTGTGACTCAATCCGAATAAATAACTTGATGTAAATTAGTGTTGTAACAACGCATTTGCAGATGCAAGAAAGAGCACCCACAAAGAAGGCACTTGGAAGAGTGGTGCCTCCGAAAGAAAGCAAACCGTTGCCCCCAGCCAACTTAGAGTGGTTGCCGGATATTTGATTTTACTATAAACTTCTTTCAAATGACGCGTCATTTTGTAACAATATCTAGTACTTGCACCCTTTATGTTTAACTATGTTTGAGGGAGGCCAAGATTATGAGAAACTCTCAAATCACTTGTAAATTACTTAGGAGTTGAGGATGCAAACCTTTCATGTGGACCTTTCAATTCACAAATTCTTGTAATTGGAAAAATGAGGGATAAAGTGTATGACTAATCGACCTGGTTGCCTTGCTATGATTGGGTTGATCATCCATCGATCATAATAACTTCAAACTCGATATAACGAAGGAGGATGGATGTCCTCCATGTGAACACTCTTGATCAAGAGTTTATGAGGATTTGTCAATGATCAATGTCCACTTATATTTTGTATCTTTTATATACTTATATAGGGTCTTGGGTCATCCCGCCATATAGTCCACTGACTTTTTGGATGTTGAAACAATGATAGTGTGATTGCAAGTGTGGTCATTCTACAATTTTTCAAAATGTATAGTAAAATTAACATTAATCAATGAGAGTTTACAATGTTGGCTTTTCACTCCCCTCACAACCTTCCATTTCTAACCTTTTGGCATCCATATACACTTCGCTTGATCCATACACACGAATTATAGACGAGAGAACAAGAAACAAGAAAAGACAAATGGGGAGCAACAACCTCACACACGAGCAATTCTCTTGCACATGGATCATCCCAACTAGGAATACAATAAAATGAGTCAACGACGACACATCCTCAACACCCACAATCTAACATGCGACCATAACTTTTCACTTGTAAACAATTTTCTTTGCAAACAATACAAAATAACAGAACAGATGAATACACAAACAACAATAACTTATTATAATCATTAGACACAAGATTTGTATGCCCACCCATCAAAGCATCCCAACTCACCCTCATTATCCAAGAATGCAACCCCGACAAAGACATACAAGCCACACAACTAATCATACAAATACAACTCCAAAACACTCTAATCCCTGATTACACCAAAACCTACATAACTACCATGACAAAAAAAAAAAGAGGCTAATATGACTTTGGGATCAACACTCATACAACATATGCACCCACCACCCCAAACTTTTGAAACCAAACTAGTATGGTTCTCGAATAGATACACCACCATACTACCAAAGAAAAAATAAAAATAAAAATCCAAACACACCCTTCCCATAAACCAATGCCATAGTATCCACCCCACAATAATCAATCCCATCATCAAATCGTTTTAACTCACACATTCATACTTTTCCCCAACCCTCACATGGCCAACCCCCCTCAAGGGATACACCTCACCCCACCAAAAAGACATAATATTCAACTCACAAGGCAAGGCAATATCCTCACAATGGAATGGTGCAAGATACATACAAACAGCTCACGTTCCCTATTGGTGGGTGAACATAGTCGGGGTTCGGGGGGTGGTCGTGCGGAGGGTAGGTATCTTAGGTTAATTCTCCCTTTTGCCGTATCCATCCCCGAATCTACACTAATGCCCTTTAGTGTTGGGGGGGTTCTCGTCTCTCGGGCCTCCTTGGACGGCTTACCGGGGCCTCGTTGGGTTATTTCCTAACGAGTTAGTCCTAGTGTTATCTTTCACTAGGTTTTAGAACGGGCTTTGTTCTAAGGGCAAATATTCGGTTGTCCTCTTTATTTATGTATAAATTGAGACTTTTTACACATCTCCCGGTAGGTGGTTGGTGCCGTCCTTGGTTCGGGACGGTCCTCACCTCCGCCGAGACGGGTCGTGGACCCCGACCTAGTCTTAACTTTATAAAATGATTGACTAAGGCCCGGAGGCGGATTTGAGAACCTAAGCTGATCTAGACCTAGTTATATGGGTGGCTGGACGGATGGCCTTATTGCCTATCCGTCCGTCCTCCCGAACTCTTAGAGTAAGCATTACTCTAAGCCGTAAAAGACATGCCTTTTACGACTACTTTATTACTCTAAGATATTTGGATTTACGGCGGTGCTCTTTGCGCCCATCTAGCGGCGTTATTTAGCACTTTGTAGTAATATTTGTCGATTTGTGTTCGGTTCGGCATTTGAGGTTGTTCCGCTGTCGCTTCTCGTGATTGGACCTCCCATTCTTCACGTTGCCGTAGATTCTCGCAATATTTAAAATACTCCCTTCTAAGCCATCGGCAATGTGGGACCCACGTTCCCGCCGCTTCATTCGGGAAATTTCAACGTCGATTGTGGAGCTGATCGCGTACTATCCACAACTTGTGGTTGTAATTGCCTATCACCTGGATGATCTGATGGATCACCCATGACGTTTGCGCTTAAGGTTGGAGTTCGCGCAGGACTTGTTTAATCGAGGCCGGTATGGTTCCCATTACTCCAACTATCATCGCGCGGAACCGCACATCACTATGCGGGAACCTACGGCAAAATACATCGACTAGCTTGTTGTACTTATCCGTTTTTTGCCGTTTAGCCAACGCGATTGCGTTGTCCATTGTAACCGAGATCTCCCATATCTCGATTTGATGGTTTCGTCGAATCATCTGCCCGTCGTCGCCTCGCCTCGCCGGGGGCTGATATTGAAATATCAGGTCGGGCCTTCGACTTGTGATTTGGGCATCATTCAAGATGTCCGGGAATATTAGGGCATTTTCTGCCGGAATGCCCCACGTATTTTCGGCCATCCAAATTTGGAACGAGTCGAGCCTCCCGAGTTTATCTTTCTCCGCTCGTAATTTTATCCAACAGTACAATTCGCACACTACCTTGTCGTGGCGTTTGGTGCGGATTGCCTCATATAACGGATATCTACACCTGCAAAATAAGTGTTTGACCGTTTCTCTCTTCCGTTCCCGGCAGTTGTCACAGAAAATTTCACCGCGTCTCATCCAGGTTGTTACTACCAGTAGTACATTGAATGCCGCGGCGATCATCGTTTTGTATTCAGGCATGCTTAGGCTCGCGGTCCGGATCCATTTTCGACTTCCCGCGGCGTGGGCCCCACTATGCGCAAACTACTTCGAGGCGATATTCTCGACAATTTCCAATCCGTCTCGATGGTATACCGCCTTTTTCGTATACGCCTTCAGTTCTAACTTCGCCATTTCTAACCTCTTTTGCGCATTTGGACCCGTCACGTCGCTGAATAATCCAATGACTTTTACCCTTTCAAGCCCTTCGAGGTCCCCGTTGCGGATGTCCACCTTAACTGGGCCATCCGCCGTGATTCTTACCCCAAGGGCTTGACATGCGTGGTATAAAAATGCCATGTAAGTCCGGCCTTTACCCTTACCCCGCGTTCCGATTTTACGCCTTGCCTTAGGGTCCGTCTGGGTTGGCTCCCAATACGCCAAATTTTTAGTCTTCGTATTCTTGTCGCGTACGGTGTTGCCGTACACCAGGTCCCAGTCCATGAAAATCTTGCCTTGCGGGGCCCGCGGGATTCCAGCCGCCACGCGTGCCTCTTCCACCATATGCCGAAATATGATTCGTATCTGCGGGTCGAGATTGTTTACGAACGCGTACGCCGTATTTACCAACATTGAATCCCGTATTGTCCGGAAATTCGGTAACCTTAACCCGAGATGATCCGTGCTCATCTCGAGTTGCCGTTTGCCCCCTCTTCGAGATGGCCATCCCAAAATCCGCCTCGCCGCGCCGTGTTGGATCATGGTTGCCTCATCCAAGATGTAATTCGGCGGCGGGTTCATCGGACAAAAGATTTCTATCAACGGCCGCGCTGCCTGAGATAAGAAATCCAATTTTCCCGCGTAATGGAGTTTATGGATGCGCGGGGTATCTAATTGAGTCACCCTCGCCTTAAATTTGGCGAGGGCCCCTTACCTTCGTGGGCCTTCCGTCGTTCGTCATCCGGGCTCCGCAGCAACGACGGCTTTTGATTGGTCTTTGCGGATGCAGGGGCCTTATGTTCCCCTAGATACTTAAAGGTTTCGTAACCCGCGAGCTGTGGGATTGCCTCGCCACAAAGGTTGAAGTTGGCTAGTTCCACATCTTTCCCTCGTCCCCGTACGAACTCCCGGCCCCAATACGCACATTTATGGATGCCAAACCGCATTCCCGACCACTCGGCAAATTTGATTTGAATTGTCGTCATTTTACGTATTTCCTCCTCCATATCGGTGACGTGCACTTCGTCATCCATATAATCCATTCTTTTCACCTCGATTTCCGTTATCGCATATCCGCGGCATTCCCGTTCAATCCATTTCGCGACCGTTTCCTTAACGACCGCGAAGATCAAAGGATTGATGGTATTATCTTGTGCTACCCCCCTCGTTATCGTAATCGTTTCTGATGCCTCGCCATTTACAATTAATCTTACTTGATTACCCAATGCCGTCTCTTTCCACATGTTACGTAGAATCGGGCAAATGTATAAAATGTCAATCGTTTTTACGATCAAACCAAGGGTAGCGAGGTAAACGCTCCCTTAAAGTCGGTAAATAGGCAATATAGGTTGTTTTTCCTATGCCTACTATCCTCCAAAATTGCCGTAAGTTTGAGGTTCGCATCCCGGGAGCCTGCCACTCCCGGATTTACCCCCATCTGAAAAGTAAAGGGCATATGTATATACGCCCCCCGAACCGTTTCCCGTATCGTCTCGTACACCACGAAAGTGATGTACTTGCTGAAAATCTTAAAGAACACCGGCAATAAAGTTACCGGCCGTAAATTTGGAGCTTGTGTATTTGGTGCTCCGGGTTTCGGGATATAGAACACAAATCCTAGCTTATAGGCTGGATAGATTAAACCTAGTTTAGTCTGCAGGCTAAACGTGTGGATTAGCCACATTATGAGGGGCATCTTCTCGCATTGCCGTAAAGTTCGATACGTGATTTGATCGTATCCCGGCCCCCGGTTCCCATCACCCTCTCGTAAAATCCGCCACAGATTCTTTATTACCAGGTCGTTTACATCATTTTCAAGCGGCTCGATGCGGAACGGGGTCCTTGGCGCCACTTCATTCTGCCATAATGCCCTTAAGTATTCGTCGCCCCTCGGGAACGGGGCGACTTGCTCCGCCGTCATAACTTCTCCCGTAAAACTAGGGCGGGCGAAGTCATATAACTCCGCCGTCGTGGCCTCCACATTGGCCCGACTCGCCCCCCCCCCTCCCTCGTACATCCAGCGGTGGAACTTGTGTACCGAGCCAATGTATTTTCGGTTCAATGCGGCTTTACCTTCGCGGTGTAATCTGTTTACGGGGCGTTCGTCTTCGCGTGGCTCCTCTGCGTTGACCCCCCGCATCGACGTCGCCGGCCAGTGTTTTACCGTCCCGAAGATTCTAGTTGCCGCTAGGTTGAGGAGCCACCGTACTACCATATCTACCTTCTCCCCTTTAATGACATCCATTTCCCTTTCTGCCTTTGCCAACTGTTTAAGGCCATATTTAAATATGGCCTTAGTCACACCTTTAAACCGTTTCCGTGTTTTCGGTTCAAAATTCTTTACCATCGCTGCCGGTCGAAAACGTAAATCTTCGATGCTTTCATTATTCCGTAAGATCATTGCCATCTTCATCTTGAAGTCGGCAATGATCGTGTTATCATTTGTCATATCTCCTACTACCGGTTTTGTGGTCCATCGCATAGCCCGTCCAATTTGGCTATGCATGGCCCGCCATTCCCTATTCTTAGGCGTCCAGTCTCCCTCCCGAAGGTCGATCCGTGCTCTCTCCTCCGGTGTCATCTTACCTCATACCTACATCCCACTTTCTTTTGGTTAGTAATTTCCGCTTTTTACGCAGCTGCGCCTAGGTTGGTCCTAAGTGTACTCTCACTAACCCCGCCTACTCCTAGGCTAGTTCAAGGTATCTCCTCAATCTCGTTATGATTTCTCGCAAGTATGTGGTATCTATAACTTCGGTAATTCCCCGCTTGTGGTAACTTGGTAATTCCCCTCATGTGGTAACTTTTTTCCGGTAACTCCCTCCTCTATTGTATCCCCTTTGCCTTTGGTTTTGCTTCTTTCCCCTCCTTGTCCCTCATTCCTTCCGAAGGGAGGAATGAGTAACATTTTACCGTCCTCTATTGTTTCCCCTTTACCTTCTATCTTGCTTCAATTTACCTCCTTTGCCTCATTCCTCCCGGAGGGAGGAATGAGTAGCATGTAGCCGTCTCTTTGCCCTCATTCCTCCCGAAGGGAGGAATGAAGAGCCTTTTACTAGTCCTTATGTTTATCGAAATTCCTCTTGGGGTGGCAACATTATTAGTTGCTCCCTTTCTTATTCATTTCGTAAATTCTCTTCCACCCCCCTTGATATCGTGAGCATATTAACCTCTCCCTCGGGTACGGGATGGTTCTACTTAGCGGGGCGTCTTTTCTTCCTCTTTGTTTAAGTGATTGTTATTTTCATCAGCCCGGGGGGGGCCTCGAACTTGGATTGTTCGGACGCACTTTAGACCGCGGAGATAGGCTAGGCGCTATGACCACCTCCGCATCAATGAGTAGGGTAAAACTAACCTGTCTCACGACGGTCTAAACCCAGCTCACGTTCCCTATTGGTGGGTGAACAATCAAACAACAACACATGAGATACATTGGGTTAGGTTGCCCACCGAAGAAAGCCCCCATAATATCTTAATAATGACCCTAAATCATAAAGATTGGACACCCCAAACACTATCACCCAAAAATCACTAGACATACATACTATTGCCAAAATCCCTCCAAACACCCTCATATACCCACCTGCTCCACAATGGCCCACTTACTACATTCAACACAAAATCACTCTCATCACAATCATGTGCACACACAACCAAGACACCCCCACCCACCCAACACGCATTTGCACCACAACTACAACAAGCCATGCAAGAAGCCCATAGCTTAACAATACCAACACACAACCCAACCATTACCATAAGACTCTAACAAAATGGTCAAATTCCCCAAACAGACTTTGTGGATTCCAATATATATGCAAGCATAACTATACATCATATGGCTAGCCCTAGCCAACATTCAAAACCTCCCCCATGACATCCACATATTTACTAACAATCTCAATAGTAAATACCACATAAACAACCACATCCGACGACCACCCACCCATATAACATCTAGACAAATTCCTTATATCCTTCATAATACATCTCACCACATGGTTCCAACATAAAATCACCATGCAAAAGGTCAAATCACACACATGCATTTTGAGCAACGCAGAAGCAAACACACTCGCAAATGATGGCACCCTCAAAGACTCCTTTGGCCATGTACCACACATAGCACAAACAATGTCCTCTAGACTAGCCAAACCTCTATTCATCAAGAAACCCCACATGCATACTAAAAAACTTACAAATCTTTTCATCCAAAAATAATATACAAGACTAACAATCAATTAGGCCACCCTAAAATTCCAATATGTGGAAATGGATTAGCAATGACGTCCACATTGACCAAAAATTGTCAAACCACGTATGGAAAACCTCACACACTAATGCCTAGATAACACAAACATCAAAAATCTGATTTTCCCAACACATTGATAATCATAGAGAAAACTTATTTTGGCCCCACATACACACAATCCCCAACGGCACACTTTGCAATGAAAACGTCAAAGACACATGACCACACCTACCATCTCTATGCGAAAACAAATTTCTCAAAGGACTTGAAATAGCAAGACACAAGGCCGCCGTTTATTAACTAACAAACCTACTCAAATCACACATACCTACAATACACTACACCTCACATTCATTATTGCTAGCACAAAAAATAACACGCTCCACAACAACACCATCCCACCATCGATGCTTAGATGTACATGCTTAGTGAAACTTAGACCAAACATCATCTACATAAAAGGCGTAGCATTCAAACAAACCAAACCATCAATCCCCATGCCCAACCTCTCCATCCAAATTATCAAAATCACATTTAGACATGGTGATTACATTGACCAAGGTATCGAAACCAATAGATAGATAGGTAGGGGATTGTTAAATTAATCATACACTGGTTAAAACAACCACAAAGACGCATCATGTGGTCACATTGCTTAGTGACACCACCAAATGCAAATGCTTTAGAGGGTAAGGCATGATGCTCATCGAGTATAATTCGTTCTCTTTCTCGTAGTGAAGAAGTTATTTCCTTCCGGATAAGATGGAATGGGAATTTACTTCACACCACTCATACTAAATCAAGGGGAAACATGAGTATAGATCACGGAACTACACAAGTACTAAATCACGGAGTATAAATCCAAGAGCTTCACATGTAACTAGCGCAACACATCTAGGAGTATAGATCTAGGAGCTACACATCTTCCTCACACAACAAAGTCCTAAACCCTAAATTCATACACTCCACAAGCAATCTTCAAAGCACTTCACAAGGGGGGCACTTACAACCTAACAACAACACCATGCCACATTCAAAATAAAATGAAAAATGAAAATAAAAATCTCATTTTATTTTGTTTTATTTATTTTTAGACAGAAGGCCAACGTTCAAAACACTTTTGGAGTGAGGTTTGGGACTTGTGTTGAGAGTTGGGTTGAGCAAAAGCTAGACCCAACTCTAAACACAAGTCCCGCGAATATTTTTGCATACAAATAATCAACATCCAATTTTAATGATAGTTAACCATATACCAATGGTTTCTTGAGGCTCAAAAGTTGACATGACTTTGTCTCCATGTTGGGACTTGCTAACATGAGTGGGGCTTGTGATTTAGGACCCCATGTGAGTTGGCCCTTACTTGCGGTGAAAAGGAAATAATAACATATGAACATACCTCTCCTTCATCCAACATAAAAGCTCTAAAAAAGTGTGCATCTCATACGTTGCTTTGTATAGTTTGATTTGACACCAACATTAGCTTCAAAGACCCCGTAGTTTATAGGATGTAGTTCACTTGAGATGAATTGTCTACACATGGATACTCGCGGTTAACTTACGTCAATCTCTCATGGGCATGTTGTGAAAAACTTAGTGAACTTTAAACAATGCTTGTGACATACACCTTCTGCATCATTTAAAGTATCTCCACTACTTTCCCTACATCCCACTCCAACATCATTTGGGAGGAAGTGGAGGCACATTGATTGCCCTTGCATCCCACCGTATTTCTTTCTCCCTCCGTTTCGAGAAGTAAGTAAATTTTAATGAATCCTTGTGACATCAATCAATCATGCACCTTTTGCAGCAATTAGGGCATCTCCACCACTAATTAATTTGAACTTGAAATTATGGGAATGCAATTAAGGGCCACTTTATACACGGCTTGGGGCTAGCCCGAGCACCGGTTCGATTCATGTCTTTTAAGCCCTCAATCCGGTCCCACTTTATGAATTTTTGTCGGGTTCAACATTGTCACATGTAAAGGATGAGGTCCAATTCTAGGGTCTAATGATCTTGAGGGTTAAGTTTCATGGAGAGGATAGGAGAAGAATTTACCTTCTAGAGATTGACGGTCAAGATGAGCCCAATCCAATGGATGAGACCAATTTGGCCCATGTTGAGAGTTCGGGCCGAGGAAAAGCTCGTCCCGATTGCTTCAAGCCAACGCGATGGTTTGGCGCCATCATTATGCCACCTAAGTCACCACATGGGATGAATGAGTGTTCGGGCCAACCCCTAGTATAAAGCCCTTGGGCAAGATTTGATGAAACCAAGCGATCCTATTGGCCCAAATTATGAGAGTTCAGGTTGGCTCTCAATCCGGCCCCAAATATAAAGTGGCCCTAAATATAGTGGAAATCTTATTGAGCACATGAGAAAATTAGGTCTAACCCAACACTCATCAATGGACAGAGAACACAACAAGCGATGTGAAAACCACCAATCAAATATCCTTGTGTCCAATTTATTAAAAGTTAAATTGAGATGAATAAACCATCACCATTGGCGCCATGAGGTTACACTCCAGAATTAAGGAAGTTGATGATTTCTTCATGATATAACCGTTATCTTCTCATGCCTTCAATTTGAACTGTCAATGTCCATGACATGATGGTTCACAAGGGGGGTTGTCCAAATGATTATGTCCAATATCCATGCTTCAATCCTCCAACCCTCAGAGATTACTTCCTACATTGATATCACCTAAATATCATGGGTTGAACATAAGGTGGGTAGAAAACACCATTGGGGTCGCCCTCAATAAGTTTGAACCTACAATTATGTATAGGAATTTAGGATTCTTCTTTGGCTTTAAAGCCGCGATTGCAATATCCAAACCATCCTTGCATTTGTTACTTGGTGAAGGCAATGCAAAGTTGAGATTCATGCTCAGTTCATAATGAGCATTCAGTTCATTGATGGCATTTTATAAACACATCTACTATAGAATGCAACATGGGCGTTGAGGATGTCAGTTGGAGAACTACACAATACACCGATGCACAAATATGGACCTGTGGGACATTATTTCATATGCACGGGTACAATAAACCAACACAACACTTGTCATGGTCTTTGAAGCTAATTATGATATCTAATCAACTAAAAATAACAATATTTGGGATGCATACTAGTTCAAGGCTTTTATGTTGGACGAATAAGTAGTGTGTTTTGGCAACGATTACTAAGTTGAGGAAGAGGAGACGTTGTGAGCAAAGGTGATTTGGTTTTAGAGGTTTACTTGGGCATCCTCTTCGCATGTACTAGGCTGGTGAATGTTGGGTGGTGTTTGTAACAATGGACAGTGTGTTCGGTGAGCTTGTGTTGGGCGTTTTATTTTTTGTTGTTGTTGTTTTGAGATGTGCAAACATGAACTTCATTAGAATTGACATGAACTTCAAAGAATTAGTATGTGTAATTACTTTTATCAGTAAAGCTAGGCCTCGTGCTGACTTGTCTTCTTTAAGAAATTTCTTTCCTAAAATATTTTGCAAAGGATCACGCTAATTAAGTGAACTCCCAAATAAGGGACCCACATAAATAATAAGAGGTACGGTCATATGTGATAATTCCCTCTCTCCTATAAGTTAGAGGTTAGTCCGAGATGACCCTAAACTATGGTGAAGAGATACCCAAATCTCAAGGAAGAGGTTGGCAGTTCAATTCCCGGCTATGAAATCTCCTCTTTACTTGACAAAAAAAACTTGCCAAGTGGTCACCTGCTTCTTGTGCTTTGGCACCGACCTGTTGGCCTTCTGTCTCAAAAAAGAAGGAAAAAAAAGTTAGAGTTTTAAATTTTCACCAGTCCCCCAACTGCCACGAATCCCAAGCCCTCTTTCAAATGTACCAAGCGCCTGGACTGTCCATAACCGCCAAGATGTCAGTCCTGATACCCGTAATATGCCAAGGAAGATGCTCCGGAAAAGCTTCCTGTTTCGCAGTCACGCTACCTGCCTCAAGAAACTAATCTGCCCCAGCGGCTCCTCCGCAACATACTTACCAACTACTTACAAAAGTGGGCAGTGGGATTGATGATTCGAGCACTTGTGCTACAAGAAAGGAATGTATGAAATGCTGTTGGTGACGCATTCCTCAGAAATTATGGCGGCATGGCACACACTTGGTGCCATTCTCTCATCAACTCTTTTTCCCATCGTGATTTGCCGAGGCAAGTAAGTAAGTAAGTAAGTTCTGAGCGAATTGCTTCTTCGGCTATTTGTCTTTGGCGCCAGACCAGAGGCGGCGACAGCAATTTTTATTTCCCTTTCGAAGCTTTTCATTTTCATTTTCTGTCCTTATCCGATAATGATAACGGGCGAGTCTCTGATAACTTACTCGAGTTGCGTGTATGTGGAGGTTGCTTGTTTATTTGGCTCATTGAAAAGGTAAAGAAGGTTGGGAGTGGAGTCTTCATAAATCTTGCTAACCATTTCAAGTTTCAGTTTCAGTAGCTGTGCGTGGATCGCCTTGTTGGGTCAGTCGGCTTTGTGCAGGTTTAGAGGACTTTGCGAATTCCAAGGATTGCTGATCGGGAAAAAATATTAAAAAATAAAATAAATCTTCGTCACTGTGGGTTAGGCCTGGATGATCTCATTAGGTTGATGCTGTGCTTCCACATTGGCTTTGTAGGTTTGTTGATTGACTGGAAATTTCTGGATTCAATTTCAGGAATGAGACCAATGCCATGGCTGTTTTGAGGTTGGGAAGGAGTGGAGTTCACATCATCGGAACTTCATCACAATAAGAAACATCCATCCTGCCCTGCCCGAGAAGTGAAACCGATTGTGGGAATAAATTCTTGAGACCAGGAGGTGGCATTAGGTGCTCTGTTTCTCACTTACAAGTGCGCAGCCGAATCGGAATCGCAGGAAAGGTCCCCTGTTCGAACGATATTTGGTTTTGAGGATTTTGGTGCAATGGAGTTTGCAAGAGGGAGGTTATTGGTGGCTCTGTCTTTGCTGCTCCTGATGATTGGTGTGGGTTTTGGCGATGCGCACAAGAGCATTCCCACAACTTTAGAAGGGCCATTCAAGCCGTTTACTCGGGAGTTGGATCCCAATATGCGTCTTGGGAGTGAAGACTTGCCGCAGTATGATCCTCGTGTTGTCAAGCGGGCGGCTGCCATCTACCCCGAGCAAATCACTCTTGCGCTCTCCACTCCGGACGCCATGTGGGTCTCTTGGGTCACCGGTATGCGATCATATCAATTCTCACACAGCTCAAAATGTTTCTTAGCGGAGGTTAAATCTGATATCGCTGAAATTGCTAAAGTGTTTTTCAATTCCCTGAATGTGATTTATGGACATAAGATGTGCAAGCGGATTCTGAACGAATTGGGCACTGGGGATTGTCCGGTGGCCGCAGCGTCTTTGATCTTTACTTGATTCATTAGCACTAGTACCCCTCTCCCATGCCAAAAAAAATTAACATAGGGGAAAATAAGAAAGGATCCGCGTCATGTTGGGTTTATGTGATTTCGGATTGATTGTGATGCAGGGGATTCTCAGATGGGTCCAAAGGTGACACCGCTGGACCCCTCTACTGTGAAGAGTGTGGTAGAATATGGAACTGCCTCCGAGACCTATGACCAAAGTGCGAATGGTACATCCGAGGTCTACAACCAATTCTACCCTTTCCCTGACGTGCTGAATTATACATCTGGTATCATCCACCATGTCCGCATCACAGGTACCGCTTAACCTGCTCTTCTTACCGCATTGTATAGTTAGTGCTACAAAGAGATGGCTGCTGCAGCATGTGAGGTGTTTTCGGCCTGTCTATATATATACATATACATGTTTTGTCATTCATGGGAGACCTTAGCTCCTGTGAATTATGCTGCATACACACGACCATCACTTTATAGATTTCATATGGTGACTTGGTAGGTCTTGGGTTCCCATATCGCTGTAGGATTCATATGATGAATCAGTAGCTCTTGGGTTCTCATGTCGCTTTAGCATTCATATGGCGAGTTGGTAGCTCTCGGTTTCCAATCACTCCAGGTTTCATATGGTGAATTAGTAGGTCTTGGGTTCCTACATTGCTTTAGGATTCATATGGTGAATCAGTAGCTCTTGGGTTCTCATATCACTTTAGTATATCACTTATATGGGAGTCGGTAGCTCTTGGGTTCTCACATCACTTCAGTATTCACCAACTCGGTAGCTCTTGGCTTTACATATGGTTCCACTTTATGGTTTCCCATAGCCGCAGACCTGAGCTTTTTTGAATGATGTCTATTTGCAGGTCTTCAACCAAACACATACTACTACTACAGGTGTGGGGATCCAACATTGTCGGCTATGAGTGGGGAGTACGTCTTCAAGACTATGCCAGAGCCAGGCCCTGCAAACTACCCCACTCGAATTGCTGTAATTGGAGACCTAGGGCTGACGTACAACTCGACGTCAACAATTGACCATCTCCGTCAGAACAATCCTGACCTCGTGCTTCTGGTCGGAGATTTGTCATATGCAAATTTGTACATCACAAATGGAACAGGAAGTGATGACTATGGCCGGAGTTTTGGGGAAACAACTCCCATCCACGAGACTTATCAACCTCGTTGGGATATGTGGCAAAGGTGTTTTTTTTGCCCTCTGTCTATCTATGAAGCAGCATAGATTCATCATAAAAACTTGAAACCTGGTTTTTTTGGGCCCTTTAACAGACAGTCACATGCTGTTAATAAAGTGCCACAGCTGCTTCTTCATTTTTTATGCATTGTCAGATCTGTCACATTTCTATTATAATCTTACAGGTGTTTTTATTTGGCGTGTGCAGAATGATGGAGCCCTTAACGTCAGAAGTTCCTCTGATGGTGATAGAAGGCAATCATGAGCTGGAACCTCAAATCAATAATGAATCATTTGTGGCTTACAAGACCAGGTTCGCAGTGCCTTCTACAGAAAGTAACTCGGGCACCAGTATGTATTACTCCTTCAATGTGGGCGGCATCCACATTGTGATGCTTGGTGCATATGTCGACTTTAACAAATCCAGTAAGTCTGAATTTGTCCTTAATGTTGCACCATATGGCCAGGTTGAAATTTGACTGGAATGGGTTCTGTAAGTTAATATGTGGTTTGTAGCCTCAAAGTCACATTTCTGAACTGCAAGAGAAACGCTTTTGAACTTGATTCTCTGGAGTTCGCATCATTGCGGAGGAATTCAGCCTTTTGATGTTGAGTTGATCTGGTTTCTAGTTTGTATCCTTACATTATCAAATCTCATTAATCGTTACAAATGTAAACAGGTGAGCAATACTCATGGTTGGAGCAAGACCTTGCAAAAGTGGACAGGAGCGTAACACCATGGATCATTGCCTTGACACACCCTCCGTGGTACAACAGCTACCTTTCACACTACCGAGAGGTTGAATGCATGCGGCAAGCTATGGAAGACCTCACTTATCAGTATGGCGTTGATTTATTTTTTCATGGCCATGTATGAATATCTCAACCCTCCAGACCAGCGTCTATTACTCAATACTTTCTGGCGTGGTTGTCCATACTTAATTGACTAAATAATCTTCCAAAATTAGTTTCACATGCATTTGAAACGTCTAGAATTACTGAGGGGGTGGAGTTGCATATGCCATCGTCCACCTTAGTTATCATGAAGTAATATGTTATTGTTAAATTTTTGTGCATGTATTTGTTGAAACTAGAAAATTGAAGCAGGTTTTCATATTCTTTTCTGTTTTTGCAGGTGCACGCTTATGAGCGTATCAATCGCCTCTATAAGTACAAGTATGATCCATGTGGTCCAGTTTACATTACAGTTGGGGATGGAGGAAATCATGAGAAGCTAGCAGTGCAGCATGCTGATGAGGAGGGTCTTTGCCCCATTCCGACAAAAACACCTGATAAGAACTTTGAGTATTTGAGTGGATTCTGTGGTTTCAATTTCTCGAATGGCGAGTTTTGCTGGGATAAACAGCCTGACTGGAGTGCTTGGCGAGATAGCAGCTTTGGACATGGCATTATAGAGGTATTAAATAACTTCTTTTATTTTCACTAAAGCTCAAATCTCTACATTCTGCCAAGCTCTTCTGTATGTTAACCAATTTTAATCAAGGAGCTCAAAAACTTACCCTCAAGAGGCCAGCACTTGTGAGAAGAATAGTTCACCTTGACTAGCTGAATTTTTTTTACACCTTAGGCTTGAGATCCTCATAGCATTCTTTTTCTTTGGCCAAATATTGAGTTTTGAGACTAGATGAATCGACAGACTCAATATTTAATTTCTCAAGGAAGGAATTCGTACTCTTCATTATTACTAAATACATGTTTCAAACTTGACTTTCCCGATATGGTATCTAATACCTGTTGTTTGAACAGGTGGTGAACAGCACACACTTGTTGTGGACATGGCACCGTAATCAAGATCACTATGATGAAGTTGTGGGAGACCAGATCTACATTGTGCGTCAACCTGAGTTTTGCAGTAATCAAAATGTTATTAGGATGTCCACAAGTTTTGCAGAGGGTTGAGTGTAACTAGTGATACATAGCCAAGAGAGATGTGCAGCAGTCCAAGCTCTTGACATTCTTTTTGTGTTGTCAAATTTTGTTAGAGAGATTTGTAGGAGATTTAATCATTTGAATTTGAAGGCTTATATAAAACCCAGAGGTAATGAGAGTCTACCTGTTTGTACACTAGGTTAATGGTTTTACTTGGTTCTGAGGTTGGCTCCAGTATAACAGAGTATTTAAGGCAAACATTGTCAATACACCCTCTGCACGTTTTATCTTTTCATTTGAAGGTTAATTCTGGGAGTAGCCTTCTTTGGCAAATGTGGACATTGGCGATCAAAGTGAGTGTGATTTACATAGCTACAACAGCTGCGTTGATCTAATTAGTGTGGAGTTCTCAGTTAGTGATACTCAGTGATGCTGGACGTCTCTAGAGCTACTCACTATCTCACCTTGCTTATCACTCCAACGGGGGATGCATGTACATGAAGCCAAATCTACTAAACTGGTCTATATTTGCAGAACTGAGAATTGTTAACACCACCCATGATAAGGATTCACCAATTGGAGTCTAAGAGTAGGACCCATCTTGCTGGAGGTTCCAGTTTGTCATGTCGATCTCATTAATATTTTCTTTTGATAGACCTTGTTGACATTGGATTGGAGGGGCACTATGGTAGATGGGTCTTAAATGATTGGTTGTTCTGACTAGCCCGCCTTCTCATAGGATATGAAACACATGATTAGTATAACAAATCATTGAGGTCGTAGCCACATTCCTCACAATTATAAGAATTATAAGAACTCTTATGAATATCTTACTTATAATCAGAGTGAAGGTTATTATGCTCATTTAATGGTTAATGCTCATACAGGTTCTCCAAATTATTTGATTATTGAGCATAGAATAGTCAACATAAATTGAGCACATTTCTTTTAGTATCCATTCTTGGAGCCACACCTACCCACATACCTCTCAAATATACATTAGGTGTCTGAGTAAGACGAATAACCCAATTAGGCATGTCTACTTCATTGCTAATGAATCAAGTTGGATACGGGCATGGGAATGCCTAGAACAGCACTTCACAACCACCGAAACACCATCATTTTCACTGCAACAGCTCACATTGAGATAACTTAGATTCCACAATCCACACTCATAGGAACCATACTCACCTCATCTCACCCCTTTCGTAACTGTATTCATATTCATAGTGCTATTTGTGTACACACAGATTTCTGAATCTCTGGTTCAGCCACTTTGACCGACTCCTGCAGCACCCAATCCACTGGGTATACTGTTCTCCCTCTTTAGTATGACATGTTTGGGAAACACAAAAAAAGTCATATTATCGAGGTGTTGTCTTCTCATTAATATGACTAATGGCATAAAGTTGTTGTATTATAGAGGGTTTAAGAAAATATAAGTAATATGAGTTTAAAATATATATACAACGAGTTTAAGCAATATAGATGGTATGGAATAATAACTTATAACTCCAAATACAAATATTCTCTAGAATTCTTGAAATAGGAGTCCAAAGATCTATGGTGTTGCCTACTCAAGTTAGCAATTGTCATCTCACCTTAATTTCGTACTAACTTTTGAAAACTTTTAATTTCATTAACACCAAAATATAAAGAGTTCTCTAATAAGAAACTAGACAACAATGATGCATGATGTTTAACAACATACTAGGCAGCATGCCATTTCAACCCTAACCATATCCATTCTACACTAGTAACCTTAATTCTTATTAAGTTCCCAATGGTCAGTGAAGTTCCCAAGTAGTTCCCAAGTGTAAATGGATGTATGTTAGATGCACATAACATAGATGAAAGGAATTTAAGCATTAACTACCTCTTTAATATGACAAAACGGAGATTCTAAATGTCACATTATCAAGTATCGTAGTCGTATGAAAAGAGGGAGTTTTGAACTAAAAAGTTTGGTTGCGCAAAAATGTGTTGTAATATCGAGGGTGTCGTATAAACGGGTGTCGTATTAAATGAGGTTAGACTGTACTTCGGTCATAGCAGGCACTCAAGCCCTGCTGGAGCCATCAATGTACTCATCCATTCGACCTTTGGGTTGCCATTGGAGCTTGCATGGGTGAGGGGTACTCATAAGTTTGATGCTAAGAAATGAAGCTTCGATCCCGTTTCGATAGGGAACTCAACCAATCAACCGGCCAACAACTGAGAATGCCTTCTAAAAACATTACTAAACACAAACACAACAAAACCATTTCGCTGCAACAGCTGACACCGAGATCAATTCACACCTATATAAAACACCTCTGAAATACCTCATCACTCCCGGAATCCGATCGAACCAAACCTTTATTCATAGCAATTCAGACCTGCTGACGAATCAACTGAAGCATTTCTTTGGCAGACACCTTCTGCCATCCAGCCACTTCGCTTTGACTCCTACAGCACCTAATTTGCAGGTGTTCGTTAATAAGTTGGGCTCCATCTTGCTGGAGCTTCCAGCACCTGTTTCATGAGCTTTTTTTTTTTTTCTCTTTTTTTTCAAGATTCCCTTTTGCCAAGTTTTTTTGCCATCAAGTTTTGATAGATAAGTAACCCAACAATCATCAGCATCCATCAACAATCACAAAACCACACAAAAACACTGCAATAGCTGACAGTGCAGAGATTCTTTCATACAAAGCACCTCGCAACAATATGATCACCACTTCCAGATCTTTATAATTCATAGCCCTTCTTCCGGCTGATCATTCAACCTTGTACAAATTCACGATGAATCTCCGATCCAGTCACTAATTCGACAGACTCCTATTCCAAATTTTGCAGCTTGCGATCAGGCCCAGGCTGAGTAGAGTGCGTATCCACCGGTTGCAGCTGTTCGGTAGTAAGCCCCATCTTGCTGGAGCTTCCAGGTGCAGCCGGAGGGGCTGCAGTTGTACCAAGGGGCGTCGGAGTATCCAGATCTGGCGTAGTTCCACACCACCAGCGTCTGGGTGGTAGCCATGGCAGCCGGATCAGCGGTGGCCACCTCACAAGTGACCGAGGGGTCGTCCAGGGTGCTGGTGACGGCGAATCTCCAGGTGGCCCCGGGCTTCACCGTCTGCGCTCCCATGTCGACGCTGAGGGAGGTGCAGTGCACTTTGAGGTCGGTGCTGGGGAAGCCGTTCACGATGCTCTCGTCCGTGGTCACGGAGGCTGTGGCCAATCCGCTAATTGCTGCAAGTATCAGCATAGGCAATGCAAATGCAATAAGCTTCATCTGCACTACAGTTACTCCCGCCATGATACCACCTGCAACACACACGCAAATTGTGACTTCAATCTTTATGTGTGTTCAAGATGAAGATCTGAAGCGAGTGCTGCACCGGAGACGAGATAGACAGGGAAGGTAGTTAGGGTTCAGTATGAACGAAGAATGTGTCAGAGCTGCATTTTAAACCACATATCTAAACACATGCAGACTACTAATCTCTGCCTCAGATTAATCTTAAACAACAGCCAGACAATGGGAGGTTCTACTGCCATTGAACATTATCCCAGAGGAGGATCAGCGGAGGACAAGCTGGGCTTAGTAGCTGGTAGGATGAACTGTCCAGTTCAAATCCTTGTATTGAGCGCTACTAGATGCAGAGTGGGCCTATTCCTCTTAGCCCTGTTAACCACAACCAAAACAAGCAACCAAAACACACGCGCACACACAAATTTAATTGAAAAATTAGAAGGAAAAAAAAAAGGGCGCACAAAGTCCGATTGTCTTCGCTTGGGACTCATGTGAACAACAGCCAGCCGGAGGTTTTGCAGCAATAAGTGCAATGTGCCGTTCCTACGATCCCCACTGAGTTGCTTGAAGATTAACCCAGAGTTTAGTGGAAGACTTAGAGCTGGGTTTCACTGGGGCTGAAAAATGTATCCAGTTCAGTTCCAATCCAGATTGAAACCATGGAGCTACTAAGCTCCAACACAGCCATGCAATTCGACCCGCTACAACAACAAGCGTACGGAATCACCATCGATATGTTAGCAGCTAACTAACACATACCAGTGCAGGATAAAGTAAGACCAACTTGGGCTCTCCTTCCTTCGACTGCAACCTGGGAGATGAGGCACCTAGTTAAGCTCGTGTTTAATCAATCCTTCTGACTTACTTACATACTTACGACGGTGCTCACTTTAATTGCAGCCTGTGCCCACTGCAAAGGTGAGTGGCGGTGAAGAAGGTGGGCACTTTGTAATGATACTTCAGTTAGAAATGGCGATGAATGAGCCCCCTGGTTATCATGAGTGGGTGGGGTAGGTGGGTGCAACTATGAATTCGCATACTCTGCAACACTGGCTTTGACTTTGAGTATGAATTTCTATCCACACTCATTTTATAAGATCGAAGAGCCGGGATCCTTGATGTAAGCCAAGTCAACTGTAATCTTGATGAGGCTGCCATTGAGTGTATGCACTTGATGAAGCGTCGGTGTCCGGGCAGATTTTTGGGCATAATCGATCAAGATCCTAGTGTTTCCAAGTCCAACCGGTTAAATGTTGACATCTTTCGGTTTTTTCTTTATAGATTCGAGGTATATTCTCTAAGTTCCTCTAAAAAGCCTTGAACTTCAACCAATGATTTGTCAAATTCAACCGGTTCATTTGTAACTACACTGTTTTGTCTAATTAGTGTGGGTTAGCATTTGGAGTTACACATTACTATAACATTTTACAGAGAGTATATTTATTACCCAAATAACATAAGTACATTAAATAAGATATTTAGTGTCATATGGTATTTAGTGTCACTATGATAACTTTTCGGATGGCACTTCTTATGAATAAGTGAACAAATATTGTGATGGATGATGGATGATGGATGAGTTCATCTTTGGCCAAAACCACATCTTTTCTTGTCAGCAACTTGTGATGAATATTGTCATGGATGATTGAAATTTGGATGAAAAATCACTTGGTAAGTGACAGTAATTGCAACACTGTAAATCTTTAGTCGCCCAAAAGTTTTACGACGAATGACAAATAATGTTGGGTTAGCACTTAGTGTTGGTGACACTAAATATCATATTTAGTGTAGTTAGTATGCACATCGAAGAATATGATAAAACTTAGTTGGTACATATGATAATGTCGGTAAAAAGTTATAGCAACACGTAACTCTGAATGGTAACCCACACTAATTAGACAAAACAATGTAGCGGTTGGTTCTCCCTGTTCATTGTGAAGCATGCATATTGATCCTCATAAATTACTTACCTCAAGTAAGTTATAATATGGAGGGCCTAATGTGGTCATTCTTCTTCAATGGACACCTTTTCTTGCATGGTATGTGGCAAGACTTGTAATCTAGAAAGGACAGTGAAAAGACATCATGATGTGACATTTGGACTATATTAGAGTTATTTGTAGAGTGAAGCAGATGAAACTAGTTTATGAAGATTAACACAAAGTCACCCAAGTTTTCTCAAAGCTTAAATCCCATGCACATTGCCTGTTTTAAATCCTACAATCTGAGTTTGAGAGGTAAAATAAAAAGATCCCAAAAATTTCACCCAACTCTCAAAATAGACTCCTATACACAACGAACTAACGAGCTCTTAATAGAAAGTTCTCTCAATCCATCAAGTCCCTCAAAGGAGGGACGCCTTGGCAAATTTCAGCACTCTTGTTGATCCCATTTATGTGTCTATGGGCTTGCTGGATTAGCCTAGCCTTCCAAGGTAATTTCAGACTCAAAACAGTGGAATTGTATTCCGATTTCTTATGGAATTTCAGAGTCGAAATATTACCGTAAAGTCTCTGAGCTCAGGCTAAGTAGATTGCGCATGCAGGTAATGAAGCCTCGATAAGAACCGGATGTGAAAGTTCAGATGTCAATCTACCGAGATCTCACTTTGTGTGAGGAGGCTATATTAGGATTTGATTGACAAAGTAGGACAATTTTCATACAAAAGTGATGACGATGATACGTATATCTAGCAAACGATACAAGCCCTTGGGCCTTGTGCCACAGTTGACTATTCCTCAGTGGTTAGGTGGGGGTTGCAGAGGTCAGCTTTCAAATCATACAGAGATCAATCGAGCTGCAGGAAGTCACAGACAGATCCAATTAAGGAAGGGTTCGATCACATGCGTCCGATTCGTTTTGTTGGGAAGACTTTTGCAAAGAAAGTGTGGTGACAACTTGCTTGTTAATTTGCAGTATTTCAGGCATCTGAGGGTTGACTAAGTTATCAATTTCTTAAACGACAAAAATCCCTACAAAAATCCCTGCAAAAACCCCTCCAGTAGTCATGTTCGTAACTGTCGTTGCATTACATGGTCTAAGGTAGCCGCCGCCCATATTTCGGATGCCTTGTCAAGTTTTGGTACTTGGGTTGATCTCATTTATGTGTCGATGGGCTCGTTGGATTAGCCTGGCCTTCTGAGGTAAATGTCAGATTCAAAACATTTGAATTGTATTCCAATTTCTCCTGAAATTTCAGAGTCTAAATATATTTCTAAATCTGTTGTGGTCATATACGGTCATCCGTATATTTTGTGTATTTAGGTCATCTTCCACCTTGTTCTTGATATAAATGCTCCTTGAATAAATTGCTATTAATAGTCTTGGTTGAACCTCATGATTTTGAGAATGTGGAACCCAAGTGTCATGCCACATTTGTTTGAAATGTTGTATATATAATTCATGAGAGTATAGAATTGACAAGTCCATGGTCCTATTTATGTCAGAGCCACCACTCAAGTTTGTCTTTGTTACAATGAGCTACATGGTGAATGTTCCATGGGAGCACATGTTTCGTTTTTGAGGAAACCATGTAACATACACTTTGTGTCCCTCAGACCATTAATTTTGAGTGTTCAGAATAGGCCACAAACTGGAACATGTTGCGCCAACCTAAAATACAACCAAAATTTTTGAGACAAAATCAAATAAATACCTAACTAGAAGGTGAGCGATAAGTCATAACAACATCATCTAGATCAACTAACTTCATGTGTTCACCATGGGTATATGATGAGGTAATTTGATGAAGTTGAGCATTCAAACATGTCTTCAAGTCATACTCATCTTTAGTTGAGTATGTCGATGCCTTTGGTAATCTTAACCATTTGGATGATTTTGCAAAATATAAGAAAGTGGTAGAGGTTCTTGTAAAGAAAATAAATAAATAAGAATGTTGGGATATTTATACACTGACATGCGATGTCCATTCACCAGCCCCTAATCATGCCTACATAGGTATGGTATCAAGGTTGGTTTAGTGCCTAATTTCCATTGGTGGATTGCAAGTTTTAGATGTAGATTAATATTTAGGTTCATGTACATTATAAGGTAGGGGGGGGGGGGGAGTGGAATTGGGGCTTGTTTCTTTTCAGGTTTTCTTTTGCTTAGAATGATGTGTGTGAGGTGTATGATGGAGATTTGAGAAGGCTCCCATGAGTTCGTAAATCTTATGCATGGGAATTGTGAGGTCTTTAAGTATTTTGGATGGAGCCTCTGCTGTAATTAGTTCTCCAAAAATAAATTTCTCTTGGTCAAACTCAGACACCTTCGCATCAATTCACCAAAATTGAAGGTTCCAACACTCCTTGAACACTCCTTACACATTTGAAATTGTCAAAAATGGGGCAAAACTCCCTACCAAAACATGAGTTTTTGAGGGGCTTTATAAAGAAAAACTCTACTTGATAGTTTAATGTACACAACATTTGTTCTCTAGATAGATGGGTGAACAATTTTTCTTTAAGATGCGGCGGAAAGGATTAATTTTCCCATGAATCATGTCAAAAATCCATTCTTAGGAACTCATGACTTTGATACTTTTCCTCATGTTGTCGAGTCAGTGTTTTGATATACTCGATAGACTTCGAGTTGCACAATTCTTTAGATAGAAGGCAGAACATTTTCTCTCTGGAATCTTGTGGAGGGGATTACACTAAATATGATACTTAGTGTCACTTAATACACTAAAATATGATGTTTAGTGTCACTCACTATTTGGATTTACACAATGCTATATATCTTTATGATTGATGTATTTTTTTACCAAGTGAAGTTGTTGATGTTCTATACTGTCCAAACAACCAATTTATCATTTGTTGGTAAGATATGAAATATACAGTAAATATGTATAGCATTGCGTAATTCCAAATAGTAAGTGACACTAACTATCATACTTAGTGTACCTATTTGGAGTCACACAATGCTACAACTTTTTAAAAGTGTTGTAATTTTTACCAAGTAAAGACCTTAATGTTCTATAATGTCTAAACAACCAACTTGACCTTTGTTGGCAAAAATGAGATATACAATAAATAGTTATTGCATTGCGTAATTCCAAAAAGTAAGTCACACTAAATACAATATTTAGTGTGTTGTTTCATAAATATCATGTCAAAATTGTATGCATGGGACTGATGTCTTTGATCATTTGCCTTGTGATGTCGAGTTAGTGTTTAGATATACTTGTTATTACAGTGTCACAACATCTATTTGCTAGTACTTAGGATAGGAAGCTGAATTTTTATTTTCTGTAGGAATGTCAAGCTGGTTTAATATATACATGCCTTGAGGATGGATTATAATTCCTTTGTGCTCAAATTCATGAAGCTACACTAAATAGGATATTTAGTGTTTGATACACTAAATACGAACGCATACACTAAATATCAATAACCCTATGAAAGTAAGTAATATTAAATGTAAACTCAAACACTAAATATCAACTATGGTAATATGTGGAAGTTACATGTTTGAATTTAGTGTTAGTAAGGATATGGGAGGGGGGGGGGAAATGATAAAGGAGAATTCCGGCATATGTTCTAGGATATCTTCCAACATTAATTGTCAAGGATTTGAAAATTAGTGTTGAGTAGCGTAGGGCAGTAACAACACTAAATATAATGAAACACTAAATATCCTATTTAGTGTAGTGATGGTAGACAAATATGAAGCTATGCTTGAGACTAATTCCTGGGTGTAGGCATTTCAATCCCAGGGAGTGCACTGTTCAAGTACTGTATTTATACACATGGGTGAACAAAAGGGGTATTATTTAAAACAAGCATGTACAAAATGTACGTACAAGAGACATATTGCTATTAAGCAAGAAGTAGATATACATGAGGCTATAGAAAAATATATGTAAAGTACGCATTTACGCGTTTACGCGTTCAAGTCAGACCTGGACCAAGAATCATGTGTTTTTTCATCCACTAAGTAACGACTTTATAACTAAAAATCCATGATTTGATATTATACATATAATAGGGCCATATTTTTGCATTTCCAAACATTTGTACACATGTCATATACAATTTCTGTATTTGTTTTTGGACCCTTGTATACATATGGAAATGTATTTTGAAGCAATGAGATTTGTAAGTATATTGCTTGATTTTAGCAAAAATAAAATGTATACAGGGGTATTTTAATAAGGGGCATGCACGCACGTGATGCTTGGTTTTAATGAATAGTGCACTCCCTAAGATTTCAATACTAAGTTACCTTGAACTACACTAAATATGATATTTAGTGTCATCAATTCTAATTGTCTTGCTCAATACTAATTGTAAACTATAGTATATTGTCACCAACACTAAATGTTAACCCAACAATATTTGTATTCCTTGTAATTTTTTGGGGGATTATAGATTTACACTGTGGCAATTACTGTCACTTACCAAGTGATTTTTCATCCAAATTTCAATCATCCATGACAACATCTCATTGCAAGTTGCTGACAAGAGAAGGTAGGGTTTTGGCCAATGGATGACCTCATCCATCATCCATGACAATATTTGTTCACTGATTCATAAGAGGTGTTATCCAAAAAGTTACCATAGTGACCTTAAATACCATATCACAGTAAATATCATATTTACTGTAGTTCTTTCTGATTGAACACATTCAAACTGATTATCTTCCATCTCTAGCCAGATGAGTCCGATTTCAGAGAATATATTATTGGGAGGTGAAAAACAAGAGGAATTCTGAAAGGAAGGCATTCCTTTAATTTGACTGAAAACTTCTTTCTTGACTGAGATCATTCATGGGTCTGCACTAAGAGAGCAAGAGTGGAGACAAAAAAAATTTGTATATCGTTACACTCAAAGCAAATTGCATACTTGGTAAACCAAAAGGTGGGCATGCTTCTGGGAGAATACTGTGTAAACTAGGATGTTGCAGCATTTCCACTTATTGAAAAAACATGGAAGAGAATTTGGAAAAGCTCAAAATTGGATCCGAAAGTTGGGGCTCAGTTAGATTCAGAGCTATGCCTTCAATAAGTGAGGGCAATAGGAAGAACGTTTTTGGCTTAGAAGCTACGTTCCCTGCAGATAGAGAAATGCTGATGCTCTTACAGTAGTCTTCTCTTAATTCCATGTTCTATGTTCAAGTTTTAGAGCCAGTTGAGGGCAAATAAATCTGCCTGGAATGTGGAAATTGATCATTCATCAGAAAAAAGAGTTTTGAGGGAGTTTTATTCCAATATTCAAGTTGCTGAGCACATTTGTTGAATCTATCACAATCCTCAACTGGTTCAGCTGCAACTAGATTTGAAGATTAACTAAAATTTAAGGGTTTGCAAAGGTTGATCATGATCATACATGTTGGAAGTGGAAGAGTACTAATGCTGGTCTCAATGTGGGTTTGCCTCAGGAGGATATAATTGGAGGTAAGTATAATATGGAAATTTAACCTTTTGCAGCTGCCAAATCATCTCTGGTCAGGATTGCTAGTAGACAAGACATCAGTTTCTTATCCATGAGCTCAACTTGTGTATTGTTCTTCAGTATAAAAGATTGCTTCATTTGTTTGTAAACAATATTCCTCGCCTATACAAATATCTCATTTTGGCTCTTGCTGCATGTTTGTTTGTCTTCTATTTCATTCTTGTTCTGAATCTCTCCTTTTGCTTGCATTACATTGAGACTGTAACACTATAATTTCTCGTTTGACTAGTGTCTCTTGTGGTACTTATTTTACTGAGAACCTCGTTAGTTAAAAGGAATGGGAGGCCAAAGCAAAGGAAGCAATGGAACGGGAGGCCAAAGCGAAGGAAGGGTTGGCCAACTCGGATGATTAGTTGGTCAAATTGATGGAATGTAAGGCCAGAACGAAGGAAGAGTCCAAATTGCAGGATGCCATATGCAAGATGGAATCTGCTAAGTTGGAGCCCAACTTGATGGTAGATGAACAGACCATGCCCACCAGAGCTGTGCTGTCTGGTAGCTTCTATTGCTGCCTTCCGCAATTTGAGTTATTAGGTAAGGCAGCTTGCCTTGGCACCATATATCTATAAGCAAAATTCCTCATTACCCACCGATTAGGGTAAAGAGGGCCTTCTCTTTGGAGGTCCTTGCCAAACTAATTTGAAAACATTTGCATGGCCAAGACCTCCAGAAAGATGCCCTCTAGAACTTTACCAGTAGACAATAAGCAATTTTGGTTTCAAACAGAACAAGGATATTATCATACCCTTCAAGGTCTCAAAAGTCGATCATAACAACAACAAAAATTGGAGGGAATGGTGATAACGAAAGAAACCAACCTGCTCCCTCTCCAACCACAGAGGCTAGACTGTACACTGACGGTCAAAGAGTGAGTGACCATGTTATTACTCATCCCAGGCTCCATCACTCATCTGCCAAGGCCAACAAGGTGACAATATTTCCATGAGTGCCACTCTGCAAGTATATGCCAAGTTTAGTGTGGCATTAAAATTGACAACTTACGAATAAGCATTTGATTTAGTGTGGCATTCAATTGGTGTGCCATGTTTCATTAGAGTATTCTTCATAACTTGTTATGGAGCACCAAATATGTGCAACACCCTCTCTGGTGGCCACCCAGTAGTTGCAAGACAATTAATGTGGGTGAATGGTGAATGATGTGGGGCAGACTAAATCAAATGTTTAGCGTAGCAGGTCATATTTTTAGGACTGCATATTGGTTCTGATATGGTGTTACATTGTCTTATTAACAGGGAAAGTTAACTACCATCAAAAAGTACCTGTCAGGAGAGCAACTCTGGCAAAAAGAAAAGGGGTTAAGATATTAAAATGCTTACATTTCTCATCTTAGATAAGCTCTGTAATAAGTCATCTAGCTGTCTGGGCTTTCCTTCAAAGGCTTCAAACCTGTTCTGGTGATTCGGAAAGCCACCAGACTGTTACAAGCCTGCACATGACCCAACCAAGTTTTGCACAGATAAGGGAATGTGAAAACACCTTAAAAGTCTGCTATGTGCAACTCCTGAAGCCTACCTATGTGTGACCTACTGGCACTCATGCTGATAAAAATTCTCTCCTTTCAAAGCTTTTGAATGTAGAACCATAGACCATTTGACTGCCACCATCATCCCATCATTGACATGCTCAATTTAGAACACTCCACTCAACAAGTATAAACTGCATGAGAGGTAACTTCAAAATTGGCTCAACGTGGGATGTAATAGAGCCTTACTATTGATGTATGTTTCATTACTGAAGCCTGACACACATCACTGATGGGGTCTCGTTCTAAAAGCAACCGAACATGGGGCATAGACTTCCAACTCTCCCCAAGAGCAGGCTTTGGTTGGCCACCTTCACCACCCACAGTGTGATTTGTAATCTGCGAGATATTCAGCAGAGTGGATTCAATTGCACCGTGACATATCGTGAATGATGTCAACATCAATCTAAAGTTCACAAGTTGCCAAAGTGGGACCTACACTTTTCTGTCAAAGAATTTAACAAGGAAAAGAGAAAACACACCTGTCAAGGCAAGTTATTAATTACAAAAATGTAAAGAAAGCTTGGAAATGAGAAAGACAAAACCTTTGCTTACCAATACAGCAAGATGATTCTCGAGTGCAAGCTTTTTCAGTGCAATACCCATGCTCACCATCAAAGCATGACCTGTTGAAAACAACAGGAGGGTTAGTGAACTCAATATAGTGCTTTCATCTCCTCATCAACATGATATGTGAACTCACCAGGAGGTATATTAGAATCTAAAGTCGTGACAATATTGATGTACCTTGATTGTGATTCCCACCAAGAATAGGTGAGATGACTGATGATGCACTATCTACAATGATAAGACGCATGTGCTTATACTTCTCTTCACCCTGCAGACAACAATTCACATGTGGATTCCTTGTTGCAACTCACAGGTTAGATATGTGACCATCTGTGCTTTAGCTAGAGATTTTCATTTTTATTTGTATCATAATTGTTCAAGAACACTATCATACAAATACAACACTCAACACTAGGTGAAATAATGAACAGATGAGGATTTTGGAAGTCAAACTCTATAGAGTCACATAAACAATGCTATCCCTGTGCATAATCTGGTCATTAAGGGTTTACTCAGGATTTTCTATTGAGAATATATACCAGGGAACCACACTTTAGATGTCCAAAGACTTGCAAGTGGTACAACTGGACAGTTCTTGAGGATTGGACATACCTGAAATTGGTCACCAATGCTCACATGAAGCTGATGAAGAAGAGAGAGCATGGAAAAAATGTCGAAGACATTATAGTGCACAATGCCCTTCATGGCCTTAGTGATTTCCGCGGCAGCTCCTGCCCGCTGCTACCCCACTACCCAAATTTATCACCCAAAACCCTTATCTGTAACCTGAATTCTTGCTCCCACCAAGCAAAAAAAGAGTACCTCCTATTCGCATTGCATTTTTGCGAGGATAAATAGAAAAACTGGAAGACAAGAGATGTAATATCGGACCTCACTTTGTGTAACCTGGACAAGGCTAAAGAACACCTCATTGAGATCATGAGAGTGCTTAAAGGGGTGTGCAACATACTGGAATTCCATCATGTGCAGCTACAAGTCCACCCAACATATGGGAAAGCCTTGTTGATGAGAACGAATGGCATGTGTCTACATAAGCCACCATTGATTGACAATAGTATGCTACACTGGCTGCCACTTGCATACATACCTGCACATATGGGTCATATAAAATATCTTCAACTGGCAACAGAAAGAAGAAGCTTGACACACTTGCTCTTCAGAATGGCAGATGCCTGGTTAAATATCAACCGCCAACAGAAAGAAGAAGATTGACACACTTACTTGTGTTTTACCCGATGATGAGCTTCCCACCAATTCTGTCACAGTGCCTTCGCGAAGACCTCCATGTAGCAGCCTATCCAAACTGCAAAGGGAAAATATTGTATTAACACCATCTCTGGAGTGAAGAATTGATAAAATCCAGAATTTAAGTATGATTCTGAGCGTACTGTATGTTCCTATATTCTAGTTACAATAGGAATTCTGGTCTTATGAGGTCAGTCAATAAAAATCATATATGATGCATGTTGTCATTCTGGTAGAGCATTTTGACCCTATACAAAGGCTCGAACCTGAATGCTGCAGTAACTTTAGTGAAGTTAGCAGGTCGTAGTGGATGACTTCTCACTAATCCCATGATGGAGGTATGTTCTGCTATATGAAAATACTCTATTGCAAGGGCACTGACAATTTTTATCACTTTAGCTTGAATGGTTCGTTATGGATAAATCTATGATAATGCATGGATATAAAATCATGACACAGTGTAGATCCATCCCATTACCAACAGTCAAGTGCTGTTGCGTTGTGATTTAAGCATGAGGATTTGAAAAGCACCTCCCACGATAGGGAGAACATCAGTCAACAAGGAAAGGGCTGGAAACAAGCCCTTGGACTACCTCTCACAACCAGTGGGTAGATACTGAATGCCCAAATCCTGCAATTCCTGAAGCATAACAGCACTTGTCCGGAAACCCCAAGATTGCTGCTCCAAATAGTGCAGTATCTCTGTGACCGCCTACACATAAATAACAAACAATGTCAACATGCACTGCACTGGTGAAAGGTAACTATATCCAAAGCAATCACAACAGAAGAAGGGCTGGAGAATCATGATTCCCTCACAGATGTTTATATTTCACGTACACACGAATCATAAAGACTACTCAGAATTGACATCATGTAATAATGTGTAAATGGAGGGGTAGTTCAACAAAGTCAGTTCTAAAAAGATGAGATGCACCTTTCTCTGGGCACCATTTCCGGTTGCTTCCAATCTTGATATATCTCCTGCCAAGAGAAAATCCTCAACTGCAACCAAAAAAGTCTAATACTTTCAGTCACAAAATATGCATCTGTGCATAACTCGAAGAGATCCACTCTAAGCTTACAAGTCAGTTTATCCAGACCTTGACTGACTAAAAAGATGAATCGTTTTCTAGGACCATGGGATCGCAGGGGTGCGCATGATGTACATGTCAGAAATCTTACAATAAAAGCGAACTTCTGTAACGCATATCTATACGCAGAGAGCTTGATTTAAAGCAATGTGGGCCGTATGTGGTGGCTCTTCTTAATCGGACACCTACATTTGACTGGTATACACCAACAAAACATGTATTCAGATGAGATTGGATTATGTGCTCAAATATTTAGGCCTCGGTCTAGGTTGAATTGTTGACACAATTGGGAGGGCTATGTGATCCTTTAAAGAGACATAGAATCTCCACCTTAACTTTTCATAGCTTTTTGCATTTCAACTCCATTTCTCTTGACATGACAATTTTAGTTAATCTGGTCGGATGAGGTAATTCCCATCTGATCCAACAATCAGGACTCTCTATGGAATTGGAAGTGCCCCAATACCTCACTTGTAGTTTCCGGGTCGCTTCCAAGAGATCCAGAGGACATTAGATATAAAAAAAAATCACGAATTAAAATTCCAGAACGTGGAATATGCGCAACATCAATACCTAGTAATGGGGAAATTAGGATTCATAAACGCTTCCTAAACAACCTATACATACATTCTGCCCAAAACATACCCCGCACATCAAACCGTGACTGACTGACTGACTGAACAAAGTGCACAGCTTCCAGAAAATCCCTCAAGAGCTTTCGAGCTCTTTTCCTTCAATTCCAATGACCATGCATCACAAGATTGAACTAAAATTAAGAAGGATAAAAGCATTTTGTCTGTTACGTGTAGGTACCTGAGAGTATGCCGTGCGCAGAGAAGGAGTCGAGGACGTCAGGCGTAAGCGAAGGCAATCCCAAGGTGGCCAACATAGGCATTGTTAAAGCTCAAAGCTGTAAGCCTAACGGAGAATTGTGACACATCCCCCAAGTTCCGATGAGCGACATGCCGCTTTGAAAAGATTAAGGAGGGTTTAAGAAGGGCTTGCCGCTCTTGGCGGGGAAATAATAAGGGCCACGTCGCACACGAGACTGAGAGCCCAAGAAAAGTACACTTCAAGCACTCTCGTTGGTGGAAAAGGCGGAGCCGGTCCGAGTTCGCTTCACACTATGCTTGAGGGACCAACGGAGTATGTGAATGCAAGATGGATGTAAAGTCTACATGCATACTTACATGCCATCGAATGGATCATTTTTCATGGTCATTTGGATTATTTTCAAAAACCATTTCTTGGAGTTAGGCCTAACACAAAATTGGGAGACCATGGCACTCTGAATGCTCACAACCGTTGATTTATTCTATTTTATCATGCGTGAGGACCCGCATGAGTAGAAATTCATTGAAATAGCATTTGGTTGAAGGTCTGGTCACATATGACTTTACACTACACTTGAGGATCTGTGACCACACTACATGGTTTTGGAGGTGTCTTGGGACAGCCTTTGGACACTTTCTTTTGGGCTTTCACAATTTCATGGTCATGGCTCTTGGCTCGTGTGTGAAGTGGCCCTAATTTAATATAATATGGTGTCACCTATGTTCTCCTAAATCCAACTCGGGACAAACAGGTGCATGCGTGGTGCATTTTTACTTCCAATGGAATAAGAAACAATAAAAACATTACCAAAATTGATGGAGGAAGAAAGTGTGAGCATTTGAAATTCGAATACATGCTCCCAACACATTGGGAAACAAGCTTCCTAGAAGCCTTGCAGATAATCCATTGCTATAGCCAACCATAGCCATTCCCCATTTCCATTGCCCATGTCCTTTTGGTTTACAATCAATTTTAGGTTTACATTTTAGTGTGTCCTCCTCTCAGCCTTCTCCCATAACATTATTAAACAGTGTGCGTTCCTATATGTGGGCCCAAATAATATAACCACGGGATGCCCCAACCCAGTGCAAGGAGACTCATATTAAGTCTGAATGTGCACTAGGTTAGCACATCCCATGGTTATATTCTCAAGGCCCACATGAATGAACGCACACTTTTGTAATAATGTTTTGTTTAAGCCCAATTTTGAGATAAGGGTTTATGCATTCCAATTGGCATGGCATGTGTGATACATTTTTACTTTCAATGGAATTCATCGCTATTCAAATCAAAAGCAAAACACGCAATAAAGTAATATAAACAGATGTGCCAGAGTACGCCTACTAGTAAGGTGTGAACACGTGAAATTTGAAAACCTGCTCCCACCGTACTTATGGGAACGCGTTCCCAGAGTTCCCTTTGAAGCCTTGAGCTCCTTAGGCTTGCTGTTCAAGCGCTCTTTGGTTGCTGTCCACCATTGCAGGCAGCCCATCGCCATAGCCAGCCACAGCCAACCGCAGTGACCGCGCTCCCAGGCTGAACCCAACTCCAATTCATCACCACTCCTTCTCTCCCACTCGCTCCGTGCAAGTTCTTCGCTTTTTTCTTGGTTTTTTTTGTTTTGGTTTTTTTGTTTTTGTTTTTCCAACTTCGGTGTGCGTGCTCGGCTGCATTAATAACTTCCTTTGGAATTAGGGTTTATGTCCCTCCGGCTGTGATGGGAGTGATGATTGAGTCATCACATCACATGGCTATGATCTGGAAGACGTGCCTGTGATGTGATTGAGTTGGTGAGGTATGATTTTCTGAGGCTTTGCGGGGTTTTGCTGGCATTCTCGAGCAGCATTAGGGGCTGCCGGTTTCTGTTTTCTTCACATACATGTTGTGAGGGTTTAGCTTTTTAATAGAATTTTGGTCAGAACAGACATACAGCCTTGCCGGGAATTGGTTACAATAATCGTCCATTTCCTTTCCTTCCTTGCCAGCTTATGAATGGTTACGAATGACCCTGGACATCCACTGATTCTTTGGCATATAGCTTCCGGAATTCAGTGGGGAAGAATTCCCTCCGTTCCTTAAGGGTGGCTTCCTTAAACCTACTAAAGCTGAACGTTTGCCTTAGCATCCTGGACAATGGTGTCTAATGGGTTGGGGTCGTATAGTACTATACTTCAGGAGTTGGAATCTTTTTGTTAACTTTTCAGACATAGGATTTTTCCTGTTTACGTGAGGGTTCATTTGGGTAGACCTAAGTTTTGAATTTAGGATTCCATGGCTCCAAGCCTTGGCCGAGAGGTGGAGACTATGAGGTGGCTGCGGTGTATGATATGGCAAACATCGGTTTCAACCACACTGTGGTTCTTCTGGCAAATCGTTTTCTACAGCAAATCTGAATCTTCTTACTTCAGATTCCTGCCCTCAGTATGGACATTAGCACGTTTCCTCACTTTCCAAGCTTCTCAGCTTTTGTTCCTTGTTGGGAACTTTTTTGTGACAAGTTGTCAAGAGAAAGAGGTGGCTTCCCTGGTGGATTTAGTCTCGGGTGTGTGGAAGCTTGGTTGTAACCTTGTGGTGGGGTCTTCTTGGGAGCCTGGAGCTGCACGACAACTGTCATTAAAGATCAGTGCGACACGAGATCAGATCATCTTCACATTCTTGTGTGGGATATCTGGGTTTCTGTCCCTCATGGCCCTCGCATCCACGCAGCTGGAGCCATCTGGAACAGTAGACATTGGTATTCGAGGGGCTGCACTTGGCCTTGGTTATGCATGCTTGCATTTCTACCAGAAGAAGGGAGTTCTCTCCTTTCCCATTATTCAGGTATTGCATCTCTGACTTTTCTGCCATTCTTTTTGGAGCATTCTACTCGAGGTTCAATTGCAACAGGAATCTATATGATAGATTGCAGAATATAGCCAAATTCAAAGTCACAGAGTTCCATGTCTAATTGATGTTGTAAGCTTGTGTGCTTATATACATTTCTTGTCTGTAATAGAAGAAGAGATAACTTCGATGTTACCACCGGTGTGAATTATGATGTTGCTTCATCTTCACGTTCATCCAAGTCTAAATGTAATCTCGAAACGGTCATCACAAGAATTAGAGGACCTCCAAAGGCTATCGCCTCCTTTCAGGGGTGAACACCTTGAATGGACGTGGACATGCCGGCCCACACCTATTTCCCCCAAGGGAAACCCTAGGTTCCCAATGGTTGGTTGAAAATATCCAATTCACCTGGATATCCCCACTATGACTGAGTGGACTATAGGTGGTAGGGTGCACCAGAAATGAAGTGCTATGAAGGTCACCTATCTATCCGAGTACTTTTGTGGCATTGGGTGGCTTAACCTTGGAGTTGCCATGGGATCCGAGTTAAGGCCTTGGGCTCAACCCACCCTCATTATCTGCCATTTTCTTTTGGAGCATTCTACTCGGAGTTTAATTGCAAGCAGGAATTTAGGTGTAAATATTCAGAATGCAACCAAAATCAACGTTATAGTGTTCCATGTTTAAGTGATGTTGTAAGCTTGTGTGTTTATGTATGGTACTTGTCTGTAACCTTTGTAGACTTCACGTTTGTGCAGGTTACATCCTGTAAGATTTATGTTGTTCACTAACATATTATATTTGTTTATGTATGTATCGCAGCGGAATTTCTACTACAGCCTGAAAATGGGGAGCTCCCAGGTGCTCATGACAAGTATGAAGCTGACTGTTGTTATAGTACCTGTTTCAGAAGTTTTTGTGGGCGTGTTTGGTGGTGAGAGAAAGCACTCAGTTTATGAAATATTGGCTAGTGGCTTCTCGTCATTTCTCTGGCATCAGGTTGTGTTTGTTTGTGGTGCAATATGTACAACTGTCTGTTGGGAGCTCTGCCATCACTTGATTCAGGTACGAATTACTTGAACTCATGCATCTCTCTCTGTCGGATTCATTCAGTCATTTTGGTGGCAATAGCATTCCATTCTCAGTTATGGTTGATACAGCTGCTGATTCCAGCAGATTATTCAACCCAGGTGGTTTTGATTGTACAAAATGTGCTTGTAGGCAGTTTTGATAGCATTTCATGGTTTTTCTCCGAATTCATGTAGGTTTCTGTTTCATTTGGATGATATTTACCTTTTACTCTCTGGTGCTTCAATATGAACTTAACCAGCGCATTTTGCACCTGTTGAATCTCTTGTCGTGTAACTTATGATTAAAAGGTTCACAAGTGTCATGCAATTAGCTTAGAACCTATTTTGGTACTGATTGTCCACCATATTGTTCTTTGTATGAGAGTCTGGTCTGATGTATATTTCACATAACATGCAGACTATTCATGGTATATTGCATTGGTGTGTAGGGCATCTGCATTTGCATAGATCTTCTTCTTAAAATGGTATTTGGTTTCAGGTGATTCAAACAAGGCGGCATGTATTTGCCCCTCCTCTAGGCTCTACAGCAGCAGAAACACAGCCCAGCGAGCAGCTCCTGTTGACATTGGAGGAGGCTGATAATCGCTCACTTATTCAGCACCTTGCATACCTTGACGTATGCATTGTTGCAGAAAGCAATGTAGACACGTGGCGCAGAACTGCATTGTTTGAGGAGTCAGGGGAGACCTATAAGCGAGTTATTGGTGCATGTCTGGGGCCACTTGACAATCTCACAATGCGGCTTGTTAAGGGTTTGGAAATATTTGAATCCAAGTCAGGGGACTTTTTGAAGCAACAAATGCAATTACCTGGACTGGATAAGAAATTTGAAGGTGGGAGTATCAAAGAGATTTTTAAGGACTCCCAGGTAAAGGTCTCTAACCTGAAGTGGGGAATATATGGATATAACCAGGTGGCAGTTGCTAATGTTGGTCCTGACAATATGAATTTCACAGAGATGTTTAATTGTCATAGTGTATGCTGCTCACAGAGAGCAGATAGAATTCATATGGATGTCAGTTGTTATTTTCTAAAGTTCACCATCTGCCACTTACATGTTCAGAATCAGTCAACACTGCGTGTTTGATATCCTCTTCGCTTGCATTATATCCATGAAGAGTACAAAGGTTGTCAGAAAGTAACAGAGGGCATCATGTTGCTCAAAGTCATATTTTGAAGGAGGTGCCCACAACCTCATCAGAGATGGCAGTTCCAATGTTTTAGTAGACGATGTGTTCATGCTTGCACCACTTTTCAGTTTGTGCATTTAGTCTCACAAAATCATCAACTTGGGTGGAATTTCCTAATGTGCTTGAGTTTGCTTGTCTTGTACCAGATTTGTGCTTGGTGTGCAAGAACAGCAGCATCTTTGACAGCAAGCTCCCGACTTGAGGATAGATATGGCGTTGCCCAACTAAGTGGGTGCAACAAGTTTGTGCTCTCGTCTCTGTTATCCTGCCTTTTGGTGGTTGAAGTCTACCTTGGACGCAGAAGCAATGCAAAAGGAGGAGGAGGCTTCGTTGGTCCAAACAGCATAAAGTGGACTGTTCCTTCACAAGGGCCTGTTGTGGAAGTTACGAGACGCAAGGGCTTTCCTTTTGGGAAAGGCTCTGTGATGCACAAGAAGGCCTATGCTCTTGCTGATGTTCTTCGCACTTCAGTGTACCAGATAACTGCAGCTTTCGGGGAAGAGATGGTAGTGGGTTCTGTGGGTGGGAAGGGTGTTACAATAGCAGAGCGGGATTGGTTGAATGAAAAGTCGCCTTTGTACGGGACTCATGAAATGCATCTCCAAAAACTTAGCTTGTTCCTCGAGTACAGAGTCAGTTAAAGGACCAGGGGCGTTTGCCCCCTAAAACCCTAAACTCTGCTTGTATTAGCATCCCCGCACTTTTTGATAGTTAAAGTTCCTGGGGGAGGAGTTTCAGGTCTACAGTAGGATACTTGAGTAGGACACCAATACGAAGCCCTTTAGTACTCTTAGCAGCAGCTAGTGCCCCAGCACAAACTGAGTCGTGCTCTAGAAATTTCTCCCAGGAAAGTAACCATTACTCAATAGGCGAAAGGTTGGAATGTGTACAACAAGTGATATATTTCTATTCCTGCTCATGATCTGAACCTTGACCTTTGCATTGTGTAAGACAAATGATTAATATCCATCAGAAAAAAGTAGCAACATGGTACTGCAAGTTTGATTTCCTTCGAGCCTCGGAAAATTTGCTGATAGTGGTGGCTTGATGATGTTCAGATTGATCACTGCTTGTCCACAAGAAGGGGGTTTAAAAGCGGCATATGTAGAGAACTCCAAATCTAATGCAACTTTTGCTGCAACATTCCAATCGAATTTGAGAGTGGATTTGACATGTGCCCCTATTCCACCTCTTGACAGTCTCAAAGAAAGGGTTGCTATACTTCCAGGGAGGGATGTCTTTACATATCAAATTTAAACATAAACTACAAAGATTTTGTGATATCAAGGGAGAGAGACACCTAGTTTCAGGTCTCCGATACTTAAGTTTTAGGAAAAGTTAGTCAAAGCTTGGGGTTCTTAGACCTCTTGTTAGGGTACATAGATTTACTTATGCCTTTCCAAACTTTCAATTTACCTTTTACGTACATGCAATGATGCAATGATGCAATTTTTAAAGTCCAACACCTATTATTCACCACCAATTCAAGCACATTTTTGAGTGAAGCATGGCCTTCTCCCCCCAACTCTCCTGAATTATATTTTACTTAGTTGTATTGTATTGTACTATATTGTTAACCCCTCACAAGATTCAAAATTTGATACAGAGAGTACGCATCGCATGTGCCATCATAAGGAGCAACTTGGATTTCTCTATGCAACTTTATGCCTAAGAATTGACCTGATCACCACTGTCAATGGGGTCAAATGAAGAAAGTGGTTGACAGTGGCTTCTCTGCACTAGAAGGAATGGGGTCCCCTTCGACATACCCCCTTCGACACGGAGGGCCCTCCGTGTCGCAAGTTTCCACACGCTTGAATTTTGAGCTTGAATTTTGAGCTCCGCGACATATAATTTCAACATGTGTGGAAGTTGTGTCATTCTAATGTCATTAGTTTGGTCCATGAAGGAATGTTCTATAATTAAGGCGTTTCATAGATCTTCTAACTAGACTTTGACCTAGATGTAAGTCACCTACTTCATTAACTACCTAAATGTGAAGGAATGTTCTATAATTAAGGCGTTTCATAGATCTTCTAGCTAGACTTTGACGTAGATGTAAGTCACCTACTTCATTAACTACCTAAATGTGACTCACCTACTTCATTAAGTACTAAGGTAGGAGAGAGGAAATTACCGCATACAAGTGTATCTTTCATTCATCCGACATCAAAGCATTAAGATAGTACATAGTAAATACTAAACAATAAATATTTCACAGTAAATAGTAGACAATTTATAGTATATAATAAATAAAATACCGTTAATAGTAAAATAGTATACTATAAATAGTAAATAGTAAACATCGGACATACATAGTAAATAATATACTATATACAGTATATAATAATATAACTATGAAAATAACGAATATCATACCATTAATAGTAATAATATACATTAAATATTAAATATTAAATACCAGACCATAAATAGTAAATAGTATACTATAAATAATAGATAATAAAAATATCTGAAAATTAAAATATTAAATATTAAAAAAATTAAAAATAAAACTATAAACATTGAATATTAGGTAGTACATAGTAAATATTAGAATATAAACAGTAAATACGAGGCAGTAAATAGAAAATACCAGACAGTTAATAGTAAATAATACACAGTAAAAACAAATACTGGGCAGTAAATAATAACCAGTAAATAGTAGACAGTAAATACTGGACAGTAAATAATAGACAGTAAATAATAGACAGTAAATAGTAGACAGTAAATAAATAAAAAGTAACTTGGGGTCTCTGCATACAAAGGTTTTGAAAACTCCTCATGTATCATGCGTGGAGTGGTGGCTTAGTGGCTAAGGCCTCCATGTGGGAGCCAAGTGGTTCAAGGATCAAATCCCTTGGCCCCCCCGCCCTTGGCTTATCCTTCCTTGGTAGGTATATGGCTAGGCACTTGGATGTATGTGCCTATTAAAGGGTTGGGTTGGGTGGAGGTAAGGATTGCATTTATTAATGGAGATTTCTTTTGAGGAGACATATTATATGAGATTAAATTAATGTACCTCTGCAATTTCCACATAATCATTAATTATCGTGGCGATCAAGGTCATTAATTGCCACGGCCGTCAAAATCATTAATTACGGTCGCAGTCAAAGGCCTTAAACATTTCTAACACTCACTTGGTAAAAAATAGGACTGGTCCAGGATGACAGTACCCCACAGGGCTGCTTTACTTCATGACACATGTCATGACCCAAACACACTGTCATTTATGTGTCCTTTTTGTGTTAGAAAGGACCCCCATTCCTTCTAGAGCTGGAGCATGTAGGTTAAAGACCCTTGGCTCATATAATGTGAGGGAATATTTAGTGGGATTACATTCCAAGTCTGGTTCCAAGATCCTTGGGGTCCAAGCCCACCCTCACTTAATTGGACCCTACCTTTGGACTAAAGGTCGGACCCGAGTTTAAGGGTGTAGGTGAACACCCTCAAAAAACACCGTCTCAAAGGTCTTTATTGTGGCACCAAAATCTTGTCAATTCTTGTTGACCCAACTCGAGAAATTATTAGACCTCATGGTCCGAGATGACCCTAAACTACTGGATGATAGTGGAGAGGTACCCAAATTGAATAGAGTGGTTGGCGGTTTGATTCTTGGCCGTGAAATCATCACTCTACTTGACGGAAAAATTAGCTAGGTGGTCAAGCGCCTCCTGTGTTCTAAAAAGAGAAGAAATTATTAGACCTCATAATCCAATACATAGAGTCCCAATCCAAGAAATCCCTTATTTATTAAGTTCTTAGTTGACAATTTGCTAATCACAAACTTATTGTGAGAGATTACTTGACAAGGATCTTTGTCAATCTTTTGGTCGACAATACTCTTAGATGCCCAAAGATGAAACATTATGCTTCTAGAAAGGGCAGGAGAGTGATATGGATGGATGCAATGTAATGAAGAGAATGAAACACATCCATGTTGACATTTACAAGCTGCACACACATTTTAAAGCAAAGGACACCTATGCTTTAGCATAAGTACCCTATGCTTGGGTGAAGTTACCTATGGTGGACGACCGTGGGGGATGCACTCTTTGTTGCAGTTTCGACCCACGTGGGAGTACGAAAGGGGTATTAATTGAACATGCCATGAACATCATATACATACCATGGATATTATTGAATGTAAGGTTTGTATGTATATTTCACATTATTATGTCATTTTTCTAATATAGCAGAACATAATAGGCCCTCCATCCAAGTGGAAAATGCCAAATTTAGATTCTTACCATGAGTGGGTGCATACATGTTGGACTACTACATATAGTTGAGGTTATATGTAATCTCTACATTTGTATGTATACACTGCTTTTTTTTTCTTGACTTATATCAGTATATACAGGGATGTTAGTTTGAAGATGACACACATGCACATAGTTTTCTATCCTAATGGAGAGTGCATCTCCCAAGTGGAGCCACACACAAGTACCATATGCTCATCATGGAGATTTTAAACTTCAAAACCATTTCTTCCTTGTATTCCTTAGGAAAAAACCCCTTGGGTCCTCTTTGACAATTAAGAGCGACACCAACTTCAACAATGTACCCTACAACAGTACCCAATGTCAACACTATGCATATCTTGAAATTAGATGTAAGTAACCCAAGCAATGCAATTCAAAATTAGACATGAACGAAGCACATGAGCTAGGACTAAAGTATGCCTTGGGAAGCTCACCCGCCTTTGCCACAAACGAACAAACACCGTGGGTACATAGTACATTGCACAAGCTTAAATGTGTACGTAACATTGGCTCATCCAATCACATGGTGTGGTTTGTACAATAGTGCCACGTAAACCTTTAATTATGGTCACCTAATAGCATCAAGATACACTATTTTTTCTCCATCAAAGCAATGGGTTTGGGTCATTGACATAGTCAACTTAATTTAAAGATGCAAAATATATGGTGCTAGCAAGGAGCAAGCTGTCAATTAACTCATGCCTTTCTAGTAGTGATCCAACAATAGTTGTAAATGTTGTGCAATGTGTACAAACATTGTGCTCTCATGGAGTGCTAGGTTTCGTGATTTGTTATTGGAGCCAACTTCCATGTGTCGGCCGTTTCAACAAAAGAAATTAACTTAAACTTAGGTGTTGTCAACGTCGATTCCAACTTTGAACTGGATCTCACAATATCTTGTTGGCCAAACACTTTCAACATGTTGAGTGTTGGGTTCAATGTATGAAAGCTTTGTCTTGTTGTCAAACATGGTTCAATAAGTTAACATGTGGTGGGACCTCCCATTTATTCATTTGAAATATTGTCTCAGTAGATTTATAGGTATTCAACTACTTGGCAGTACGCGCGCGCCGGGGGGGGGGGGGGGGAGGGAGGAGACCAGGGTTGAGTAACATGTAAGGTCACTTGCAATTATAGATATTTTCAAAGGAGGGGGTTTATGAAGTAATGGGCATATTCATAAGATAATCCACATATTTGATGAATATTCATGAAATACATCTATTCTATTATATTCTCAAATTTTAAAATGATATCATGAACTTTCTAATAATTCAATAGTTTCACTTTGATGTATTAGATGAGACACTTTAGTACATGATCATGTTTTCTAGTGGAACATTGGTTACCCCCCCCCCCCCCAGTGGCTTCGTGTGATATTGGAACAAAATAAATAAATTTACAACATGTGCATAGATAGTGTATTATAGAAAGTTATGTAAGGCAACACTTGTCCCACAACCTTCCCCGATGAACCCACTTCAAGTTCACATATGAGCTCATGGCTATTGTCAATGTGTAGTGTCCCTCACTCACAACTAGCCAAGGTTGGCATCATCTCTCTCTTAGGTAGGGCTTAGGCATGAGGTTATCATCCAATATCTTCACTTTTCATTCAATCTATGGATGACTCATTTACCGTCATCAAAGATCGGGAAGAAAGGGTAGCTAGCTACATGCCAACCAATTGAGTTGGAGGAAAAATCAGATGCAACTAGAACCTCCCACACAAACATTTGATGGGAAATCCACCCCCGGCAAAAATTAGTTAAACATCTTCTTCTTCTTAATGTAAAATTTAAGGGTCCGTGAAGCTAAGTGGGTCAATGTGGACTTATAATTTGACTGACCACATCATGGTAACTTTGAAATGATAATTGTGTTGGCTATAATAACATTCATGACATGAACCAATTTGTATGAGTGACATCCAATGAATGAAAGAGTCTTCCATGACTTCATGAAGTGCTATCAAAGTTAATTTTTCCTATAAATGTGGGAGGCCTAATTTTGCAATATGTTATTTTTGTATACATATGTTATGGTAGTATTTTCCTCTATATATATATTTCATGTTGTTTCTTAGCCATCCTTTTATATGTACATTTTGTTTATTGGTCTACCCAATTTTTATAATATATGAGGTTATGGAAATGATGGTGCTTAACATCACTCAGGCTAGTGGGGGTGAACCCTTTCTAAATGGGACCCCAACACTAGCATAAGTGTGGTGGCGAATCAACATGCAAAGACTCCTAGCCTATATAGGTTAGACTCCTCGTTCTATTTCCTGCCGTCGAGGGTGCAACACCTTAGTGTTGAGTAATGCTACGTGATGCATCCATGTGCTTTATGCTTTCAATGAAGGGTTCACCCTTGAAAAACATAACATCTCAACCTCACACCAACATATCATGAAAAAAAAAAGATATATATATTTCTCAAAACCAAAGTCAATTTTGGGTATGATAGAGAGGACACTCAACTCCCCCTCCTAAAAATGCAGCTTCAGCCTCCAATAATGCTAGCCAATGATTATCATTCCTTGTATAAAAACCAAACACAATTTCATATGGACGGAGGATCAATTATTTTTTTGTCCTCTAGTGATGTTTCTCCAATCGGCCAACACATGCATGGAAGTGTGCCCTTAGTTTACAAATTGGGTTATGCTTCACAACTCCGCTCCACAACATTTTGTTTATGTTATTTGAGTGTTCACGAGGGCTAAGGAGTACAACATGACAAACCTCTAATGGCGGACAAAAGGAATTTGACCACTTCCATGCCCTTGTTTGGGCCACCCGAGGCTCCAAGTACAAACGGCTAGTCTAGTCTAATCTAGTCTCTTAGGAAGCCCTTCCTAATTGCCATTTGGAGAAAAGCATCCGGGAGGTGGGGTTCACGGGAATCACATTGGTCATCTAGCACTACATGCTCGTAAACCATAACATTACACTAAACATTATATTTATTGTCACCAATTCTATTTATCTCGCCCGATTCTAATCGTAAACCGCCCGTGTAGTGTCACCCACACTATATGTAAACCTAACATTGTTTGTCACTGCTTGAAGAAAAAATAACATTTGGGCATTATAGATTCACAGTATTGCAAATACCGTCACTTATAAGTGGTTTTGGATCCAAATTTCAATCATCCGTGATGTTTTTTCATTACATAAGTGTTAGGATGCAGAACGTACCAAACTCAGTTTCCATAATTGACATGGGTTTCATCTAAATTTCACTCATTTGTGATAGTACTTGTAAACTTATTCATATAAGCAGTGTCATTACATAAGTTACCATAGTCACATGAAATACCATACGACACTAAAAACAATACCTAGTGTAAGGGCCACTTAACACACAAGACTGAGAGCATGTGACCAGTATACTTCAAGCACTCTCATTGGTGGAAAAGGTGGAGCCGGTCCAAGTTCGCTTCACACTACGCTTGAGGGACCAACAAAGTATATGAATGCAAGATGGATGTAAAGTCTACATGGATTCCTACATGGCATCGAATGGATCATTTTTCATGGTCACTTGGAATGTTTCCAAAACCACCTCTTGGAGGTAGGCCTAACACAAAACCGGAAGACCATGGCACTCCGAACGCTCACAACTGTTGGTTTATTCTATTTTATCATGTGTGAGGACCCGCATGGATAGAAATGCATTGAAATAGAATTTGGCTGAGAGCCCGGTCACATATGACTTCACACTGCACTTCAGGATCCGTGACCACACTACATGATTTTGGAGGTGTGTTGGGACGGCCTTTGGACACTTTGTTTTGGGCTCTCACAATTTCATGGTCACGGCTCGTGGCTCATGTGTGAAGTGGCCCTAATTATCCCCAACAAAAATTGCACTTGGTGAACCAAGAGAGGTCATTTTGTAGAGGTGACTCTTATTGCACTAAAGTGGGGTCACCAACTCACCCCCACAACTTTTAAACATAGTGATCTTACAAATATCGAAGGTGATGAATCTAAGAGCAAAGTCTCACTTTAAATTTGTGAAGGACTTAATCACAATTTGTGATTGATTTATATCTTAGTTGCCAACACCACTTTCAATTCTTTTCATAGTAGGAACCCTTTTAAGATTGTTCGAGTGATCTTGCAATGACATTTGAACAATCGAAGTGGACAACTTTACATCTAATTTGGAAAATATCATTAGTATTGGCTACCCTCAAGTCAATGCACTTTACACACCCACAAAATTCATACGTAAGTCATAGTTTAGAATTTACAAAAACCACATGTGTGTATTATGATAGAATATCATGGATGATGGGTGACAAAAATGAACATGTATCCCATCACTTGAAATTAGAAAAAGTGTGAATTTTTAATGGGGATATATTGGGACATTATCAAAGATAATGAAGGTAAAATACTTTTTATAAGTACCTTTTCGATGTGTTGTGAACATTGACACAACTCTTAGTAGTGACTAGAAGAGAATTTGTCTATTGCAGCCATCCATTGCAACTTGTCCATTGCAACTCATGATAAGAAAATGTTTAAATTTGATTGTCAACTAGAGGTTTTTGGTTGCAAATGATTTGGACAACGAGCAATCAAAAACCTTAGGTTGACAACCAAGGTTACTTCTTTGTGTGATGGCCATGAGTTGCGATGAACAAGTTCTTATTTATTTTCTAATGCGCATAAGTAAGTGTGCTTTAAAGCAAAAATTGGAACATAACAGTTTTCCTACTACTATACTAAATATACCAATTAGTGAGTGTGGGCTAATAGTAAGTATGGGAAATTAGTGAAGGTCATGCTAAATGTCTTTACATAATAAAATAATGCCACCAAAAGATCTAGGAAGCACTGTTCATCTCGGTGCTTGGCACTATTCACTCAAAGCACCAACATTTGGCATGAAAGTACTGGCATTTGACATTATTTATTTAAAGTCATGGCGTTTGGCATGAAAGCACCGTCACTTGGCATGAAAGCACCGTCACTTGGCATGAAAGTGCCGACACTTTGCACTATTCAGTAAAGTACATGCACTCGGCACTAACCACTAAAAGTATTGGCACTTGACGTTATTCGTTGACAAGCATGACACACACTAATTTTCATGAAATCTATGGTAAACGAGCATAGGATTTGTTGGTTCATGATTTTAGTGTCACTTAAAAGCAACTTCAACCCTTGGTAACCTTGAGATTTGGCTAGATTGTGCGTGTGACTTGAATTAGTACCACTCTCACTAATTGGTATATTTAGTGTAGATAAGCTTCCTTTTCTAAAAGGGGTTGGCTATGGTGTAGGCTTCAAGCGCCATGGGACCTCACCTAATGGATTCCCAACCTAACACAACACAACACATCACAAGTGACTTGCATAGCATGTGTTTGGACCAATGGGGCATGCAACAAGTTGGCATAGAAAATCATAATTATATTTTTCTTTGGGTCTCGGTATCACATTCCCACGGTAGGCCCAACATAAAAGGGGTATGATGCTCTCAAAAATCCTAGCACTAGGGGTGCAACACCCTAATGCTCAGTAGTGTTATGAAAAGAAATTTCATATGAGATGTTGGACCGTAGTTGGACAACCAAAAAGAACAATAAGCGTCACTCTTGCCTCTCAATGCTTTTTGCGTCTTAACTTTGATTATGAAACTTGATAACGGCCAATTTCGTGATGGACGATTGCTAACTAGATGAAACAATGTCTGATATGGTTCAACAACCAAAATTGTATGTGGAGTTGAAAGTGTCCACAATAGGTGCGCCATACCTTCTCCCGAGACTACACTAAAACATCTAATTCAATGCGACAGTAAAGAAATAAATTAATGTGTCATATCAAATAGAGTGGTCTTTGTGACTTTCATGTAACACCAAGTGTCACGTGATACCTTCTCTTGTAATCGTGCAGCAAGTGTACGACGATTTGCTTTTATGTGAGCACTACGAGTGTATGAGTCCTCAATAAAGGACTCGCATCACGAAACACTTGTCCCATGTCACTTGAAAATGCGCAAATCTCTCATAACGGCAGATTTGCATTATTCTTTCATTGACAGAAGACGATTGCATAGGACTCATACGCTAGTAATAGAGTTGACGATAAATAGTACGGGCCACACTAAATCACATGGTTCGTTTGCCTATCGTCGCCCAACTCCATACACCAAAGACGAAGGATCAATAGTGGCTCATAGCAATGAAACCACAAACAACACGAAAAGGAGCCTTGCGATCGCCAAGTGTATGAGAACACACACGTCTTTTCACCTTTTTCGCTTTTACTTTGACAAAAGGCCCAATTTACTCCGTGCGGCATGCATGTGTGCATGCCTCGCTCCCCTTTGTTCAAAGTTTGCTCATCGAGGATTTGATATTTAACCCTTAAAGGACAATGCTGCCCCACGGGCTTGGTATTATTTTGGGAGAATCTTGTTCAAAACTTCTACTCCATTGCACCAAATGGGGTTTTTAGAATGCCAAATCGAGCACCTTAGCAAGATCTATACTTCTTTAGAATAGAGCCTATGTAAATTAATTGGTTAATCATGCTTAAAATATATTTTGGGTGTGGTATCGGGAAAGCATATGTCCTTTAAGGGTTAAATTGACACTCGGCTGTGGGGCTATGCACCTTTTTGATGGGGTCACTCAATTGAGGGGGTCGGCACTTTTGGCCAACCGTTGGAACTTGAAAGCTTCAACTTGGCAACTTCCATTGACGTATATATGTGGCTCTTTAGAATGATTGGGGAGACCCAGTGCTACTGTAGTTCAAGGCTGGCGTCATGCGGTTTTTATAGGAATTATTATAGCTCATGTTAATGAAGAAAAACCAAAAGATGTCAGCATGTAACTAGTTGGACTTGGGAAAGACTAGGATCTTGACCAGATATGCCCAAAGCAATTGGAATGAATCACACATGTTGTCATTTTAAGTTTTAGCATCAGAGTTGAGATGTAAAAGATATAAGAGGTTGAAGGTGAGATTTCTTTTCTTTTCTTTCTCATGAAGTGATTGCAAAAGTCCTTCAATTGTGTTTAAAAATTTTGAACTTAGAATGGTGTCTATTATAAAAACACATAATTCAATCTTGTTATGATTCACAATGGAACATATATATATATATATATATAATTATGTTTTAGAAGACTTTTAAGGTTCCCTTGTCAATGGCTTCATTATGGCGGTGCTCATTACAAATGACCGCCAGGATAAAAATTTGCATCTCGAATGTCACGAAATTAAGGGACAAATACTTCCACAACCACACCACTTCTAAGGAATATCCTTGATGTATTTTAGAGTGAATACTGTTCATGAAGTGCACAAGTAGATTCTCTCCAAGGTCAAAGGGGGGATACTACAGTAAGAATTGCTTGAGGTTGAACGAATAATGTAGCGGTATTCTCTACTGTTTTTTTGGTGAAAGTTGTTAGGAAGAATATCAAACGAACTACCTATGAATAAATTGGTGAAAAGTTGTTGATTGCTGAATAAATTCCAAAAAGCTTGAATTGGTTGTTGGACGCCTAGGAAATGTCAAACAACATCACAAGTCATGTGTAGAAATAGACTTCTAGGTGTGGGGCTTGACTACCATTGAATGTAGGTCAATCATGTGGAGGTCCAAATAGGGCCTCTTGGATGCTTAGGGGTTAAATTGAAGGGGGGGGGGGGTTGCGAGGGTGCATGACATGCAACTATTCTTGAATGTAGAAAAGTTCTCCCATTGCAGCTTAGACTTATATGAAAGGTTGATAAAGAAGAATAAACTTGCATTTATTTAGAATCAAACATTACTCAAAATAGATTACCTATTTTCATCGCTATCCAATATTGTCTTGTCAAAAAAAACATCTTCAAGAAACTTTTCAAAACATAAGTAAACAAATCTTCAAAGAACTCAATTTATTTGTACTTTTAGGTTTCTTTATCCAACGTCTTTCCAATTAATTGTTAGTACGAGATGATCAACAAATCTAAGTTACAACCGTGATCATTTTCCTCATCATTTTTGGAGATCAATTGAATATCTTATCGATTATCAAAGTGAAGATTGTGCCTAATCAATCACAAAGAACCCCCCCCCCCTTTCCATTATGTTGAATATTGAACATAAAACAATTAGCACATTTAAACACGTAACTCAATCTCAAGTCTAAGTTGATGTCCTTTGGGTGCCCATTCTTACATTTACACCTAACCATTCACCACTCAAATACAAGTGTTCAATTAGGATATGTAACCTGATTTCTCCCACTTACGTACCTTGGTTTGGTTATGATTTGTGCCATGTTCAAATGGCACTATTTTTAAACATATGTTTGTTTAATTGCTATCGACTAATTTGCACTTTATCTTTCCAAAAGAGGGAAAAGTGGATGGACGTTCTATTGTTTATCAACACCAACATGATTTTAGAAAGTGGTTCATCACTCAATTTGGCCAATTTAGAACCCCCATTACTTAGTCGTATGGCCGACTTTATTATCTAGAATTAGCATATGACAGGGGCCTACACCATCTTCATGGGAAGAAACTTAGATAATAGGAAGAAATTGACGTTGGTATGCACAATAATAGTGCTAGTTTGAATATTGTGAATAGTGTTGGTATTTTTAGTGAACAATGTCAGGATGAACAACGCTTTGTATGAATAGTGTTGGGAATATAACTCCACCCAAATCGCCAATTGTGAACTTGAGTGTATGTATTGTAAAATATTACCACACCACTTATGATATTAAGTGTCACATGCATAATAGTGTCACTTACCCTATTTTGAGGCATAAGCTAGATGCCACCAATGATCAACAACTTCACCTCATGACACTTGACGTTCACACGCGCTTACTAAAATCTTGGCATGGGTATGTTTAGTATTGTATGAGGTGTATGCCCACACTATACAATGGCTATAAGTTGCCTAAAAGTGCACACAAATGACACAACATTAGCATGCTCAAGAATATCTTCCTCTTGCATACTAAAATGTAAACGCTTGACACTTGCCATCAGTATGTTCAATTATATCTTCCACTTGCATACTAGAAGACAAAACAATCATCTCAAGCATCTTAATGTTCTACGCTAAATGTCATAATGTATTTTTTCACTTCAAAAATTACTTATTTTGACGCATAGTATCATGTTGATAATTAGTGGACATGACATTTTGAGGCCTCTACAAATCTAATTTAGGTCCTTCGCAAATAGTTGTTAAAGGTAGAGCATTAGGTTGCTCGTAGTCATAGAATTGTGATTGTTCAAGGTATAAGAATGAATAAGGTTCACATAAACCCATATGGTTTGTGGGAAATGAGAGTTGAGATATCCTATATTATGCATTGTATGCCAAAGGAGGAAAAATGCAATAAAGGGGAAGGCAAGGGTGAAGGTGGTCATCTTACTCCAAGCATTGTCCATATGCCTTTGTGTATGTGTATCTGCATATGCAATCTTATCTCTATTTCTAGTGTGCTCCCACGCAATAGTTATGGGCCCACTCGCGCAAGTTCTAGAGTTAAAGATTTGATTGCTTGTTGGTTAGTAAGTGGATCTTGAGAGATTGAATGCTCTGAGGAGCTTTTGGGGTGCTTCGTGTTAGAGGTACATTGGAGCACTTTTTGAGTTGATTGAGGTTTGTGAAGTCATTAAGTGGATATAATCGCTTAGAAAGAGCTATTTTGAATTGATAGAGAGTATATTCCTAATTTTTGAGATTAAAGTGACATCACATGAGGGTGACGGTGCTAGAGTCATTAACAAATTCAATGGAAAGAAATTCAACCTTTGGAAGTTCAAATTGGACATGAGATTGGCTTACATGAATCTTTGGAACATTGTGGATGAATTTGAGAAAGCTCCACCTTCCAACACTGATTCGCAAGTGAAGAAAAAAAATATGAAAGACGTGTCAAAAAAACAATGTCCGTCATTGTGCTCTACTTGGCGGACAATCAACTTGCGCACATTAGGATTGCAAAAGACCAGCGGAAGCATGGAAGGTCCATTTAATATCCATGAGAAAAAGAACTTCTTTAACATTATTTTTGTTCATCGCAAGTTTTGTACATGCAAGATGAAGGAAGGTGATGACTTGTTGGACCATATCAACAAGGTCAAGGCACTTGCGGATCAACTTGTTTACTTGGAGAAACTTGTGAAAAATGAACATGTTGTCATGACTTAGCTCGAGAGTTTGCCATCCTTGTACAAATACTTGATTACGACCTTAGAGACGATGCCAATGAAGGAGTTGACTATAGAGTATATGATGGCACTTTTGATGCACGAGATGTCGAAGAGAAAGGAGAAGAAACTCGAAGGCGATGAAGATTCCAAGGCAAAGGGAAAAATCCATTTTGGTGTAAAGATGTCAAGATGTACTACCATTGTGACAAGACAGGCCACATTGCACGTTTTCGCTACAAAATAAAAAAGAAAAGAAAAGAAAAAGAATGCAAACAAAATACCAATGAAGATGATGACTACGCATTTGCAACACAACATTGAATGTATTTATGTAAGTAAATTATGGGTCATGAATTCATGAACAACAAAACATATGACTTCCAATAGGGTGGAATTTGACACATACGAGGTAATTGCTCGATTCAATGTCAATTTGGGTGATAATAGCATTGTAAGAGCTACCGGAATGGGGCCCATTGTTGTTGAGGTGCTAGTGGGAGGCAAAACCAGAAGGATTTGCATAAAACATGTCCTTCATGTGCCCAACTTGTAAGCAAATTTGTACTTTGTGAACAGACTTTTGTCAAAGGGGTTGAAAGTATAATTCAACCTAAATAAATGCATTGTGAGAGGTATTGGTGACGAAATTGTTGCAATAGCGCTACGTGAAGGCTATTTAAACCAAATGAACTTCACTAAGGTGCATGGAACAAATTTGGCCAATTTCGTATAGCTATAAAATAATAATTTCTTTACATTTGAATTTTGACGTCGTTGACTTAGAAAATTGAATGTCAAAAGTGTTCATGCACTTCAAAGCATCACGAGTGACATGAATCTTGACAAAATTTCTTGTCCCACATCTTTGTTGGACTCAAGAGAGGCGTAACATGCATTGAGCATAACAAATATAAGACAACATTTTCCAACGATGAGGGAGGCAAGCAAGTAAGTCTTTACAGACTGTGCATTCGAATGTTTGTGACCCTATAAGGACAACATCTATGGGTAGTATAAGATGTGTTGTGACCTTCATTGATGATTTTCGAGGAAAGTATGGGTGTACATGTTGAAGTTTAAAGAAGAGGGCTTGAAGAAATTCAAGGAGTTCAAGGCCCCTGTAGAGACAAAGTTGAAGCACAAATTCAACGAATTTTGGTTGGATAATGATGGTCAGTTCATTTTGGAAGAAGTTCGTCATTTCTTGAAAGAACGTGGTATTGAAAGACAACCATCCAATCCGTATAGGCCTCAACAAAACATAGTGGCAGAGCGTGCAAATTACTTCATCATGCAAATGAAAACGAACATGCTTAATGTTCAAAAGCCCAACAAATTATTTTGGGTGGAAGCGATGGTGAATGTGATTTCCACACATAATCAATATTCAATGAAAGCCTTGCCGTCTATTACATCCAAAGAAATGTGGAGTTGGAGGGGACCTTGCATTGCACACATGTGTTGTTTGGATTCATTGTGTATGCGATGGTGTTTGATGAAAAGACGGGTAAACTTGATGCCAGAGACACTAAATGTTTGTTCTTTGGTTATTATGAAGGTATCACAACACATAGACTCATGTATTTGAAAATCAATGAGATTATCAAAAGTAGAGATGTTGCATTTGTGGAGGATAGGACGAGCATTGGGATTTTGAAATACGTCCAAGTAAGAAAGATGATACCCTTATAGTAGTTGGAGTGGACAAATGTTTTGAATCGCCTTTATTTTATTTTAAGCATACTTTGTTCCTACATAGGGGGAGGACAAACTATAATTGCTTTATTCCAGGGTTAGTGGAACTAACCCACATGGTTGAGTTATGTTATGTTCAAGAGGTCGATGCCTACTTTATAGTGTCTACAAGTTGTATTTAACTTGAAGAAAACTAACCTAGGCTCATTCAACCCCAGGTGGACCCCTAGGTGGTGGAAAATTTTTAAATGATTAGGTAGTTAAGTGGACTGCTCAATCATTGTTGATTGATTTAAAACATATACCTTGTAATCCCTCACTATATTCAAAATCACAAACCTTAGCAAGCTTTGTTTACAAGAGTTGCAAGATTAACAACATAATCATGTTCTTTGGAGTTTATGAGTATAAATAACACTACTAGGAAGGAAAGGGTTTTTTTTTTTTGGGGGGGGGGGTATCAACGGCAATGGACCACTCAATTGCAAAAGTCAATGCAACCCATTGATATTAAAAATGTGTTGGTTTAAACTTCTTTTCAATGCCATATTTTAGACTCTAGTGGTTGTTCAATCATTACAACCTCTAATGAGCATTTGATTTAGGATTTTAGTGGCATTCTAATTTAGTGACCGATTCCATAGGCTCTCTCAAAAAAAGTAGATTGTCTACTTCCAAGGGAAAAGCTATACACATATCCCACACCTATTTTTTAATTTATTGGGTCACTTAAATTACCTTGTACATGACCATAACCTCTTTATCTTGCCTTTGAAAAATTACCCATAGGTTATTCATGTGTGAGTTCTAAGTTTATTCCATAACCCTCATAGAATAAAATTTATTTTTCATGTGAAATGGAAACCTTTCACGTAACCTCTAATTTTCCTGTAAGTTACACATGCATTTATTTACAATTGATTTCATTACCTTCATAGCGTAAATTTTCTTCATATGTGACAAAAAAACTCTTCTATTAATTCCAATTTTTGTGAAAATTACTCATGAATAAATTTACCATTGATCACATAATCTCCATAGGATAAATGGTGTATTACCTCAAACTTTTGTGGAAGTTACTCATGTTTGAATTTACAATCTATCCCAAAACCCTCATAGTGTAAATTTTCTTTTTATGTGAAACCATACCCTTCATATTACCTCTAGTTTTTGTGAAAGTTTCTCATGCATGAAATTACAATCTATAGATTACCCTCACAAAGTAAAGTTTCTTTACAAGTGAAAAAACTACAAACCCTTTATATTACCTCCAACTTTTGTGCAAGTTCCTCTTGCATGAATTAACAATTCATTGAGTAACTCTCATCTAGTATATTTTCTTTATGTATGTAAAAGATAAGCCTTTCATTTCTAACGTCAATTGCAAGTCACCCATGAATGATCCACAATTTATCTTTGAACCACATTGTTAGACTTTCAATTTTCCTTGCATGTGGCAATTGTGTCATGCCCTTCATGGTTTGTGCAAGTCAGAACATGCAATAATCCATTTTTCATTATTTCTATTCATGAAGTAATGGTTCTTGAGATGCTCAATAGAAGTAATTTCTTACGGCTAGTGGGGCATAGTCCAATATTAATTTCAAATGTGGAAAATCTACAAACTACATGTGGACTTATGTGTTCTATTTTATTACTTGGACGCATGTAATTGAGAGGTTTATGGCAATGCTTGTGGCTACAAAACATACATAAAAAAAAATATAGACATATGTTATAATGAGATTGATCATTGGACTATGTGCTCAAAATATATTAAAACATCCTAAGTTCAATTGTTAACATAAGTGACCTGCATGATCCATTGAAGTGAAAGAGACTCCTTAGTTTGACCTCTTACAACTTTTGCATCTAAACTTCTCTTATGACTTGAAATGATAATTTTCATGATTTGCAATCACCAACCTCCCATTATTGGAGGAGACATTTCCTAGTTAGATCCAATGGCCCAAATTGTTCGTGGAGTGCAACTTAGCACCCACAATAGGGCCACATGCCTCCATTGATAGATGATGCAAGTGAACTTGACCTTCTATAATGATCAAACCATGAAATGTGATCTACTCTTTCAACCCTACTGTGTCGAGAGACTTAGACATGTTAAGATTGGGCAAATATTTTAGGCTAGTTCAAAATATCTCAAAATATTCTATATCAACTGTAAACTTACGGGAGGTGATATTTTAATGTTGTTTGGATGAGAGGTGTGCTTGTATGTGATTTCCCCCTCTTTTCCTACATCGATAAAGTTGCATTACAACTCTCATCATTTTCATACCAATTTTATACAGGTCAATGAACACAAAATCCAACAAAGGATATGATGTACATATTGGACAAGTACCACCAACGTTCATGTAGATTGCAATTATAGCCTTACCATTATTATAGTGAGAAATATTCTACCCCCGCCCCTTTATTTTTCCTTATGGTGCATGGACTAGGATATTAAATTGAGGGCATATGCACCCATTCCCATTAACACTCGATTTGATTGGCCACTCAAATATGGTAAAAAAAATGGAAGAAGAATGATCCCCATTTAAACAAAATTTGAGAAGATCCAACAATTATAAAATTGCAGTTTTCAAGTTGGGGTAGCTAATAGAAATCTTATTTTCTTTTATTTTGGGCAATGCAATGCATAGAAATCAACATTTTTGTATATCATTATAATTGACAAGATATGGATAAGAAGTAATCAATCCTCTATGGATGGGTGTCAATTTTTTGTTATCTAATGACTTTGGTTGTTTTTGGCAGTACATGATGTTTTTGTCCCCCCTATGTGGAACCCTTACTCCAAGTGAAAGTGCTTGATAAACAAAAGATAATGAGTTCCCATCCAAAGCTTCATGAACGTTTAGCATACTCAAACTTCTTCCATGTGCATTAGTTGGGGCATGAAAAGTTTGCATCCAAGATATATCTCCATTCGAATCCTGGCTGTGAAATCTCCTCTCTACTTGACGGAAAACTTGCCAAGTGGTCAAATGCCTCTTGTGCTTTGGCGTTGGCCTGTCGGCCTTCTGTCTCAAAAAGAAAAAGAAAAAGAAAGATATATCTCCATTGAGAAGTTGAAAAGAACTGCATAATTTGTCAACTTCGTAGGTAGAATATTATAGGGGGTTTGTACCCACAGTTTTTGACCAATAAGAACCCGACACTCGCCCTTTCAAAACTCTCTCGCTCCTTGACGTAGCCTTGGCGTTTGTGAAGATCTGGTGGTTGTCCTTGTTACTTTTGACGTCGAATGTTCACTTTTATACATATATATATATAAAGAAAATTCATATTGAGTTCTTATTTATTGGCTTGGAGTGTTGTGGGAGGCTTTCTTACTATAAAATATTTCAAGCGCCCTTGCTATTACGTACACTAAATTCATATTCATGTCCAGATTCCCGAGTTATTCGTAAGTCAAAATGGGAAGCTGGAAAGCTTTGACTTCAGCCCTTGGATGTCAGAGGAGCCGCTGACAACCGTCGGATGCAGATAAAGAACTGCGATGCCGATGAAAGCCTCCAAGGCTGTGAGACTTGGGACTCGCCAATCTACGAAAATCCTTGATTTTTTGAATCAAATCTACCAAATATGTATCATTCTGTAGATGTTTCCTGACATCTTGGGTGGTCTTTCTTCCTTTCATTCTGGGCCTGTCTGTTCGGTACTAATCAGTTCGTCGAGAAAGATTTGCTGTGCTTCGTGTGGGGACCGTGTGCCGAAATTCTTTCACAAGCTTTCTGTCGCCATTTAATAGGAAGATCGTGTCTGGTCTTGGCGTGTATTTTGCTGGAGACGACTTGCCAAACTGTATGGCTTCGAGGGTCGGCGCGGTGCGGGAGGAAGCAGCGGCGTAGTGCACCTTCGATCGATTTGAGTGAGTTGCGAGCCATTTGTAAGAGAACTTGTGTGAGCGACGTCTCTGTAGGTTTGTGCTGGTTAGCCTCCTCCTCCTCTTGAGTCAGGCGATGGGCTTCGATATACCTATATACCTATATATATATACATATGTTACTGTAATGAGGTTTTACTTCCATTTTACGGAGAGAGTTAAACCTTCCCGAGTGTCACCTCGTCGTGGACCAACCTGTTTTTGGATCGTCTCCGGCAGTTGAGGTGTCTCCGTCCTGAACACGATCGTCCACCTTATATATTGAGCCTTTGACTAAGTAAATGTATAGCTCTTTGGTTAAGAATTTGTGTCGAGAGGCAGGGTCGAGATCTTGTGTGAGTTGCTGTTTCTGTAGGTTATATTGGCTAGCCTGGCCAGTTTCTCCTCTTTAAGCCTGGCGATTGCGTTGATTTGTACTCCTGTAATGGAGTCTTTACTTCCATTTTACCAAGTGAACCTCCCCGAGCGTCACCTCGGAGTGGACCAATCATATTGGATTGTCTCTGGCACTTGAGGTGCCCGATCCGTCCCGAGGTGCTCCCTGAGCACGATATTGCAACTTCTATATTGGGCCTTTGACTAATAAGTTGAGGGCTCTTCTGTAAAGGATTTGTGTTCGTGTTGGCTAGCCAGCTTCTCCTCTTAATTGGCGTCAATGCCCTACTGTAATGGAGTGCTGCTTAAGACCGCAAAGTTAAACCTTCCCAAGTGTAACCTTGTCGTGGACACAAGCTGTTTTTAGATTGTCGTTGGCAGTTGAGGTCTCTCCGCCCCGAGGTTGTCCTGGAGCACAATATTGTGTGCCTGTTCAGAATCCAGATTGGCACCGAGTACGGATTGCGTGCTTCCGTGGCGTTGTGCTCTACTTTCTACTGTCCTCAGTTTCGCCTTCTTATCATCTGCTAGAGGAAAGAGATTACGTGACACGTGTCACGTGAGAGTCGATGTTCCGTAACAGCTCAGAGTACCGAACCATCAGCATCCTGTAACTTAGTACTTCATAGGCTGTGTTTCATATTCGTCTGTCAAGGACTTCGCCGCAACTTGCCTTTCTTTGAATCACGCACAGAGCGGGTTTCATCTGGGAAATTCTAGACAGTTTGGAGTGTCAGGTGCTAGTAGTAGGCTTGTAATCTCATCACTGGCTGCGCTTTGTTGACGTCCATGACTACGTCGTATAAGTTAAGCAGGGCTTCATATGTGTTGGAAATGATCACTGTGGTTTCTGACTGCCTCCCCTACTTTCGCCCTTTATGAATTCGTTTGTTGTTGAGAATAGGTACTGCTCAGGTTTCCTTCTAGGTTGAACCGATCGGGACATTTGCACCACGTTTAGGCGTTAATTATTCCTTTTTAATACAATTTCAAGGTTTCTTTTTTCCTTTCCTTTTTTGTCCATCTAGTCTAAACTTGTCTAGCACAGATCGGGCTTTTTAAGTGCTTGTTCTCTTTACCTGCATGCCATCAGCATAAGCAGTTAGTGAAGCCCCTCGTCTCGATGCGAGGTCGTGCAATGCTTCTTTAACCACCAGCTGTACATTGTAGCAGCACGAGGAATTTTAGTTGCCAAAGGAGATGTGAAGTTGCTTGCAAGAAGGCTGGTCCTTCGCAGCACTCTACAATCCCATATCCTGTGCAAAGGGAATAGAAAGTTGCTTACAAGAATCTTAAGAACCTAAAGACGAATTTGTTCTTGAAGAATGTTCCACTCCTCACTTGACTTGTATACTCGCGTGTAATCTCGCAGATAACCAGAAATTCAAAAGAGAGTTTTCCTTCGGATCAGGATTTTGTGATTATAGGATTTTAGGTCCTCCGGCATACGTGACTTATCATCTTTTTCAGAAGGTCCATGCGACATACTTATTTGAGTTTGCCGCGCAGCTAATCAAAATCGATTGGTAATTCTCCCGCTCAGGACAAGCTGTTTCAAGCTCAAGAGGTTTCATCGTTACGACGATAGCGCAGTTTCTTTGTGCAACTTCGATCATTTCAGATACTTCAGCAGCCTTTGAGAGGCGCGGCAAAACATCAAGGCTTCTGAGAAAGTTTTTTCCTCACTAACAGAAATCGTAGATCTCAAGCTACATATGTGTGACCTTCAAATTGATGAGGTTAGAGAGGGGTCTCTGCTGGAAATCTCAGAGCAAGCACAAGGTGACAGATCAGATTCCACGAAGACTTGAGGCGAATCAATAAGTGACGGATACTGGTTGTAGGTTTCGAGGAGTTAAGGGTGAGCAACATGAGAGAGTTACATAGAAGTATCACAGGGTATAGGAAATATGGTGGTAGAGGTAGAGCCAGATTACCAAAGGGATCGATATTTAGCTGTAAGAGTGCAGGATCACATGCATATGTATACTGCATAATCATGGGACTAGTTCTATTCGTCTTGTTCACGGGGGCTTTGATAGGGGCGCCTCAGACACTGAGTTCTATTGACAGCACGTCTGCCGTTACAGACCATGCCAAAGAGTTTTTCAGCTTGTCATCCGTCTCAGATGGTTCCTCCACTCCACTTCGCTTGAAATTCGCACGGAAATCCAGGAGGTCTATTACTTCATTCGAACCTGAAGAAATTGAAGCAGAAATCACGACTCCAAATGAAGAGTTGCCATTGTCGGCAGTGGACAGTTCAGAGACCTCAGGGCCCGACGAAGCTTTCCTTCAAAAAAGCCTTTCTCAGCTCTACCACTCTCCATATGTGTTCAGCTTAAACTACGAAGAAATGATGCAGAAATTGCAGATTTCTGTTTATTCTTCCCCAAGTGATAGCAAGTACGTCGAACACAAGCATGAGGGAGGGAGCGAGGTTAACAGAGAGTTGAGCAGCACGGCAGACTTCTTCTTTCGAAGCCTTGCCAGAAGCAAATTTTTGACTCGGGACCCTGAACAAGCACAGCTCTTCTTGCTGCCAGTTTCTATAGACTCCTTGTGGATCGAAGTTGGTCCCGATAAAGTTGCAGGAGAGCTTAGGCGGTACGTCCAAAAGGTGCGGGACGATCATCCCTACTGGGACCGATCTCTGGGAGCTGACCACTTCTATTTCTCGTGTCATGCTTACCCTCATGTCAACCACAGAAATTTTCTGGAGCTGAGCAAAAACGCCATCCAGGTGGCCTGCTCTCCCCTCCAGAAAAATCAACATTTCTTTCCTCACAAAGACATTGTGTTTCCAGATTACAGACCCGACAAATCTAAAGGCACGTCTGATTTCCTTCCGAAAGTGGCACAGCGCACGAAACTTGCTTACTTCAGTTGCCCCCCGGAAGGCGATCCCACCCTTGCCAGCTCCATCCCTGAGGAATGGACATCGGATCCTGATTTCTTGGTCGAATCTGATTCAACAACAGACTCGTGGTCTATCCAGAACAAGGTGGCAGCAAGCAAGTTTTGTGTGATCGCTTCGTCGCACGACACCTCCAGTATCATTGATTATCTTCGACTAGGGTGTGTGCCGGTATTCATTTCCAAGTTCGACCTCCACGATTTACCATTCCAGGACATTTTAAATTGGCATGCGTTTTCAGTAGTCCTTGCAGGAGCCACGGACATCTCCAACCTCAAGGACGTGTTGACGGACATCCCTGACACGACGTATCAAAGGATGCAATACCTCGGTCATCAGGCTATCAAGCACCTGGAATGGAACACACCTCCGGTGGCTTACGATGCGTTCCACTTGACCTTGTACGAGCTTTGGGTACGTCGACACAGCATCAAGTACGCAAGTAGAAATAGAGCATGAGATCGATGCAACCACTGTGTATATTACTTTGTCGACCTTGTTCGCCTCATGATGATGCACGGGATAGTCACTGTAACCCCCTCACCCTTACACCCCATGCAAAACAACACATGATGATCTAGCTCATCATCTCTGTACATTGCTTCAAAGACGTGAGTCCCTCGATTGAGGGATAACTAGACTCACATCTCGCAGACTACAGGATCGATACACATCCACGTATGTAGAGAGCCTCCTTACAAACTTGAGGAGACCATTTGGCTTTCACAAGAGTCGATTTTGTAGGTCTCTCATGGGGCGCAACCATCAATCTGGTTGGAATAACCGCCCCTACTGTAAAGTGCTGATACTCTCGTATGAGAACAATAAACTCGGGTGCACTCCTCTGCAATTTCTTCATGAATCTTCATTGAATCTGCAATTTCTTCATGGATCTACATTGAATACTCATGGACAGTTTCATCTCACGTATAATTTGCTGTTGTTATCGTTGTTTCTTAGACAACTTATGTCTCCATGGCATGCAGCGGTTGAACTGTATTGAAGCACGACCCATGCAGGGGAGCTCGACTGTTGAATTACGTTCACCTAACTTCTCTCCCGTCCAGCTTGATTTTCGCATTCGCAACAAATATTTGATCTTCGAGTCGTGCAAGAGTGTCATATGCAACCAGAATATGATATATCCATCCCCCTGTTTCCCCTACCACGTGCCACTCATGTGAGGGTTGCATAGCTCCCGAGACGGAGCTTTGTATCCCAAGGTAAATGATTCTTGGTCAACTCATAAAATGGCCGTTTCTGAATGAATTTTAAAACCCTAAAAATAAAAGGCCCGAATCCGGATCAACCAGTGTATTTGTTTTTGTCCGTACTTTGCATAATATTGAACCTCAAATCTCAAAAACGGAATGGATTGTAGAAAAGGGAGTCTTTTTATGTTTTTCGAATTTGAAATTTGGGTGATGCCCGAATTTACTAGTATTAGAGTAGTGTAGGATGCGTGTCATAGTCTATTCTAGTCGTTTTTATGAAGTATGAATATTTCTATGATGGTAATCGTTACTTTGGCTACAACAACCAAAAAGAAAAAGAAAAAACTTACACCAGGTCTGACTTTGTAAACAAGCTCCTCGATGTTAGGCACATATGAAGATCAAAAGTTTTTCACTTCAGCCGACCAAACTTGACATCAAAAACAATGGCTACTTAGAGTATGTGCGTGCTCCTCCCTCCCCTTCAACTAGAATCCAAGTAAGTATAGCTATATATTTGTTCAAATTTTCTTCAATGCATACGAGCCTTGGGTGACATTATAAGAGACATGGATCCAAGTCATTTGAAGGCAATTTCAAGTTGTCAATCAAAATCTAAGAACTTTTCAAAAGAAGAATGTACACGTTAAGATAAGGATTATGCTCTTAAGATATGAGATGTTAAAATTCGGTCATTCCCTTCTAACTGATGATACTTTTGGAAAGCTAGGGGCTCGCTAGGGGGTGAGGTTGTAGACCCTTCCTCTTAGAAAATTCTTCATGATGATTATCGCAACCCACAATTAAACCCAAAAAAAAAATTCACTTACAAATTTTTCACCACTAACGAGGTGCTCGTTTTTGTTTCATGGAAAGATATAGCACGCACAATTGCACACTCCTTTGTAGAAGATTTATTATGAACAAAATACAAGCGTTCGTAGATGTAATTGTTATATTGCTCCTATTATGCATGTCAAGCTAGGGTCAAGCCACCATTCCATGCATATGAGAGTGTTGTTTGCATTTGTTGATACATGCACAATGCATTACATATTTTATATACATTATATACATACATGGGCTTGGCTTGGCATATCTATCAACTCTTTATTGAACGTCCCACTAGTTGTCGTCATTCACATAAGTATGGCCACATTCCTCAACTAATGATTGTGCAATCTTGTATTTCAGGTTACCAATAAAAATCATCAATCATTCGAAGACTCAGACTTCACATTTAATGTGGGCCATACTGATGACTTGAATCATCAATGTTCTGAATGTAGTGAGAAGGTCAAGACTTATTCCTTGATGTGGCCTAAGGTTATCATGAATAAAGCAAGGTTGAAATTTCAAGTTCAAGTTTTATACTTTAAAGTAGCTTTGTTTCACCCACCAAAAGCAAAGAATTCTTGCATGCAAAATTGTGCAAAACATAAGGTAGACATGCTTAATTCCAACATAACAATAATTTGGACACTTATATCTGAGTAGTATGTAGTTAGGTGTGGATCTAAGAGCGGACACCAAAAGGACATGTGTTAGAGAAAGATCAGACTATGTGCTCAACATATGCTACTAATTCTAGGTTCAACAATCAACATGAATTAGGGGACTTATATGACCACTTCATAAGCACAAGAATCTTCATTTTCATAATTGAAATAAGAATCGTACTAGCTTCATAAATTATGAAGCAAATGGCTACGGGCGTGACGATTTGGGATATGCTAATTATCTCGCACTAATTGCTTGTTTCATATCCTATGAGAAGTGGGTGCAAAGAGAGAAGTATCCAAATAATACACGTCTACCAGGATGGCTCACACCTACGTCAAATTTGGCATGTAATCTACATGTACGGTGAAAACACAAGAGACCGACCTCTATGCAATGGGGGTTAAGACAAGCAAGGTAGAAAAAAATGAAAAGCGGAGAATGACCACTCCTGGTGCACTTGACTCTGAGTAGAATGATTCTTGTGTGGGCCCAAAATGGCTGATTGTAAAAGCGGTGGCCTGAAAAGGATGCAATGATTGACCAAATAGGTCTTGTTTCACACCACTTGGGATCATTTTTGAGTGCCATTGAGTTAACTGTTTCGTGTGCATTCATATGCAAAGTGAGACATTTTGATGCTCAATTTACGGAGACTCTACTAGACAAGTAGGTGGTTTGACTTACTTGCCTCTTTGAAAAAATGTAACTAAAATTACGGTACAACTTGCATTCCTCATCATTTCATGTACTCCATCTTTGAAAAGTATTGCATAAACTTCATACCACTCATTCTAACTGAATCGTTTCATCTTCACCATTTTCATACCTTAGATATGAAACATAACATTAATCAACCGAGTTCATACATTGGGTGGGGCTAGAAATATGCTAAATTTTATTTGAAATTGCACTATGTTTATTCTCATAGCAGAACACTGCACAACATCTCCATGCTAAAAATTTCGGGTGAAGCAGTGTACTAATATTATAAGAATGGAACAATTGATAACAACTGAATAATATTATGAATGTGGAATAGAGTGAAGTTAAAGGAAACCCCGCTCGAGTGACGTAATGCTTCATTTCTTAAAAGTAAGCAATGGATGGTATGATTTTATGCTTGTTTTTACTGCAACCCTTTTTCCCACCCTCGGAGCGCGGGCCTCAAATTCGTAATGGTCTTTCCACATTCTTTGGGCAGGAATTTTTGGGTATGCTAACCCTAGCTGCCTACCCAAATCCAGGACTTGGCCCCACCATGTTCATGAGTCCGTTACGGGGACGTTAAAATTCCCCCCACGAACTTATAGGGGAGGTAGATTAGGGCAGGGGCAACCGCCCGGCCAGAAATTTCAGCCTGACCGAAAACTCTTGCCCGCCCGCCTTCGAAAAAACCATTGCCCTTGCATTTTTGAAGACCACTTATCCATAAATTCCATATTGAGTGCACTTCACCTTCAAGGTCCAAAATCCAATATATATGTTCACTTTCATTGAGTAATAAGCAATTGACTGGGATTTCATTTTCAAAATGAAACCACCATTAAAGTATGTAAATAACTTGGAAGTTAAAAATATTATAAAACCCTATTAGCACCGACGTTATGATTTTTGTGACTTGCCATTGAAAGGGTCTTTGTCATTCTTAAAATGGAACTAAATGTTGATGTTTTATTTTTAGTATACTCAGTAGTATAAACGAGTGTTGTTGAATAAACGAGTGTTGTATTAACGAGGTTAGACTGTACTAGGTTACGACACAAGGCCGCCTTTGCTGCTAACTTAATATTTGCCACCCGCATCAATGAATGGGGAGAACCGATCCGCTAGTTGCACATGAACCGGTTGAAGTCCAAGACTTCGGGAAAATAACCAATCATTTTCGAGGAATCATCGGTGGAATATCCCTCGAATTCTCTAAGAAAATCCGGAACATCACAACACGTGAGGTTGGACTTGGAAACACTAGGGTTTCGGTTGATCATGCCCTAAGGGGCGCTTCACACTATGGCCGCCGTCGATTTCCACCAATTAGATTGCAAGAAACCAAGAGTTCAGCCTCTCAACCCTTCACATGAAGGCCAAAGTCCAAAGTCTATCGCAATTTAAAATGCTTACTTTTTGAAGAAGGCAACGGACTCTCAAACAAAGTTTGGGTCGGACAGGAATGAAAACCCAAACTATGGTCGAGAGGTTGTCAGTTTTTTTTTCATAAAAAAAAACAAACAATCTTTGACAAGATTTATGGCCGTTAGATTGGAGGGGTTGTTTTGGGCAAGGAATAAAGGGGGATGCTCCTTTGGGTTTGGACTTTGGGCTTGGCCTTTGGAGGCTTCACACTGTGCCCGGCCGAAGGCTCCAATTACTATATTTTATTGGCTATTATTTTCAGCCCATTTCTTTGGACTCTCGGCAAAGTTTGGCCACTCAATCCCACGGCCTCTCAACTTTGACGGCCATTTTGTGAAGCCTAAAGACCCGTGACCATTGCAATCTAAGAGCTCTCATTGGTCGAAAGGGCAGAGACCATCCAAGTTCACTTCACACACAAAGGTGAAGGCCTAAAGGCCCAAAGAAGACTTCATGGATGAAAAGTCTACATGGAGTCCTACATGGTGGACTATGGATAAGGTTTCATGGTCTCCCAGAATTTTCGCCAGGCCCACCTCTAACAGGTGGGCCTGGTGCAAATTCTGGGAGACCGTGACTTTTTTAATATATTTTTCCAGCAAAACATACTTCATGACAGTTTGCAAGGCAGATTCTAAAACATATTCTATGACAGATTTCAGGACAGAGAAACACCACCAAGTAATTTTCTTAAATTGATAGAGTTTAAAACATATTATATTAAACCAAATCCTCTCCTCTTTTTCTGCCAATAAAACATGCAATGGTCCCAGAACATGGTCCATTCTCACTGCACACTATGCTTGAGGGCCCGTGACTACATAAAATGGCTTTCCCAACACCCACGATACGGCCTTTGGATGAGAGTCAAGGGTCCTCACCATTACAAGGTCACGGCTCTTGGCTCATATGTGAAGTGGCCCTAAAACCTCTCCCCGGACACTGAATGACCCACTTTTTGATATAGAGTAGTCAAAGCAACCTCCTCGGATTGGAGGCCATGTGTAATAGCATGCACTCCACCCTGTCACCGCAACTAAAACACCTGTAAAATGATAAGAAAGAATTGTGTCTCCAAGAACAATCTTCATATTATGTGTCAATATACCCTCCTACAAAACAGTCTCAAACGCTTCTTCTTATATGCTCTTGTACGTTGTACGTTTTTAGGCACGTGGAGGGCATGCAAAAAGGCCCCAAGGACTAGAGGCCCACCCTTTTTGGCATGGGCCCCTACTACTATTACACAAGGTCAAAACGCAGTCCATTTGTATTATACCTTGTCGGTTTCTCTGTTATTGAATGAATCGACCCGGGAATTACATAGATTATCTTAATTAGTGTGTGTGTGTGTTATACAATGTTTGAAGTTGTGCAATGCGCTAATGTCTTACTCAAGAGTTCAGTTTTTACTAGCAAAAGTTTGATAGTGACTTTGCTTGGTAAAATGTTACATCTTCGATAAATAGCTCTAGCGTTGTGTAACTCCGAATAGTGGCATGCACTGATTGGGGTGACCAATGTAGTATCGGAGGGCTCTAATCAGTCTAGAAGGACCCACGCGAAATGAATCGTATCGTAGCTTATGAGGGTCGTGTTTTTACTATACCTTTGTTACCTCGGAAGGAGTCGTGGGGCCCAACCCAAAGAGGTGGGCATCTAGCCCTAGCTTGCAAAGGGGCATGGTATAAACTTTATCCCATAGCATAAGTAAGATTTTGTGGTTGTTTCATCTCAATTGGGCCCCACTCATCCCACTACACCATTTATGGTATTCAATGATATTTACTATTCAAATTTCAATGCAATGTCATGACTTTCTACTCAGAATGTAATGTTTTACAATGTAGGAGATTTGGTGGTCACTACACTAATTGTTGTATAATTTTGTGTCACCAATTCTATTTGTCTTGCTCAATACGGATTGTAAACACACGTGTGCACACTAGTAGAAAACAATGCTAGAAAGAACTGCAGCCGAAATCGACTTCAATGCTTTTGACCAGCCTGATTTGTAATGGCTAAACGACTACAAATTTTTATTTTTTGGTTTAGCAATTGAGATTTTAGGAATTAGGGGGCATGTAACATACCGTTGGAAAGGTGTTGGAAATACCTTACTACAAGTTTATTATATGCCCCAACATACAAAACTGCAATTGCAATTGCCATTGCGAAACAAAAAAGAAAAATGTGTAGTCGTTTAGCAACTACATATTAGGTTGGTCAAAAGAAATGCAACCGATTTTCGCTACAATATTTTCGGACATAGTTTTCTACTAGTGGTAGTGTCACCAATGCTAAATGTAAACATAACATTATTTGTCATTTTGTGTAAACAATAAACAATAAAAAAAATGGGCGCATTATAGATTTACAATGTTGTAGTTATTGGCATTTACTAAGTGAATTTTGATCCAAATTTCAATTTTTCATTACATAAATGTGAGGATGTAGAATATACTAGACTTTATTTCAATAATTGTCATTGGGATGAACTAGAAGTAAGTTGGGATGACAATACTTGTACACTTATTCATAAAAATTGTCATCAGAAAAGTTACGCCACATTGATGTAACATACCATGTGACACTAAATACAATAAATAGTGTACTAGGTGGTGTCATTTATCCACAATTTTGTATGTTCATAATAAGGCATGTTTGCCTTGGAGTCTTGGCTCTCATATGTGTTGATGTAACACATGTGAGTTTAGGGCAAGTTGAGATTTGTATGGAACATTTCACTAACATACAAGTTGACATTTTCCTCCAACCCTAACTTTCCGAGAGTGAACTCATTGTCCCAATTTGTGGAAAACAAACATAGTTGGACCGCTTTTATGGAAGCATGTTCAAAGATAGGTATTATGCAAGGAACCAAATGTAATAGTGAAAGTGTATCGTTCAATGCCTTATTGATTGATTTTCACTTAAGCTCCTCCCAATGCAACTCGTGCACAAAATAATGCATGCTTGCCTCACATCTAAGAAGAAGAAGAACTTTGGTCTTTGAAGGAGGTCGGAGTGAATAAAGTGTATGTTCATAAAACATTCTTGGCCACGCCCTAAGGCAATGGCGTTGGATATATAACTACTTCACCCTTTGCAGGGAGTAGACACTACACCTCACATCTAACTTATGATGACCTCGACTTCATTCACGTCATTTTGTCACATCACTCCAAAATTTCATTTAAAAAAAAACTTTGATATAGATCATTCATAAACCTAAATCATATTCACATTTCATTCCAAATATTCTCATAAAACAAGGATTATGCACCTCTTAATGCTTTTCTCTTCTCTTATATTTATATAGTGAGAGATATAGGACTAAGGGGATTTCTACAAGACCGGAAGATGACCCAAAAATTCCAAACCAAGCACTTTCAAAAGGTGTTGGTGCTTGTTGCATGAAGAGATAATCATCTCTGATAGCCGTAACTAAGGAGTTCCGAAGGATACTCATCCGGGTTGTTAGGTTGTTTCTTTTAGTCTCATCCAAGACTCCCAAGAAACTCATTAAAATAAAATAAAATAAAAATATCTTGTGTCAAATTGATCATTTTGACATAAAAATGTGGTGTCATTAATTAATCGTAGATGAAATTGTGTCAAATGGACAAGGTTGAAAAGGCCACAATTTCCTACTACATTAATTATCCCAATTACTGCATGTTCCTATCCACAGTTACGAAATGCAATAATGCCTTAGTCAGAATTTCAGTTTTTACTAAAGAAAGTTACATAGGTTGTTCGGACGTTACAGAACATAAATGACTTTGCTTTGGTATAATATAACATTCTCAATAAATTAAAAGTTATAGCATTGCGTAACTTCGAATAGTAACACACACTAATTTGGGAATAATTAGTGTTATGTGTGATAGATGAGATTCAATCTTGGTTCATTGAAGAATCTATGTGTAGTTGCCATATACGAAGACCTAAGGTGGTGCAAAAAGGCCCTTCTAACTCACCAACTTTCATTGGATCACCAAAAAGTCCATGAATGCAACAAACACAAGATGACCTAGGCATTGGCCTTTCAAGCATGCCTTTCACTTGGCCCAATGCTTATGCACTACCTAATGCCCCTTTCTCATACTCTTTTGACCCCAAAGATGCCTCGTCAATACTACGCTGAATATGATATTTAGTGTCACTTACAACTTGGATTTACATAGTGCTATATCTTTTACCGTTGATGTCATTTTTTACCAAGTAAAGTTGTTAATGTTCTATAGTGTTTAACAATCAATTTAACATTTGTTAGTGTAGTGCAAGATATCTACTAAATAGATATAGCAATGCGTAATTCCAAATAGTAAGTGACATTAAATATGATATTTAGTGTAGTTACTAGCATAATGCATTGTACGAAGTTGGGGAACAAGTGAAAAACTAACCACCAAAGTAACAAATATAAGCAACCATTTTACGATGATGGAGTATTTAACCCGTATTATATTGACCAAGTTGTGGCATAATAGTCGCACATCGGATATTGACATAACATTACTCAAGGCTGGGGGAGGCCACACACATTTGAACACGTCGGTTTTGAAAGGGAGTTTGGTAAGCCAAGGTAAAGGAATTTGGGCCTTGACATGTGCCTAACTTCGAGGAGCTTGGTTTCAAGGTTGGTCCCTCTTTTATAATTAAGGTAGAATCGTCTGGTTTCAACTCCGATCGAAGACAACGTTTTTACTAGATGAAGTTGAAAACAAGCAGATTTAACCAAAAAAGAAAGAAAGAAAAAAGGAACCAACCTTGAAACCCAACTCCTCGAACTTAGCCACATGTCAAAGTCAAAACTCTTTTACCTTGGCTTTCTGAATACTCCATTTTGAAACTAACGTTTTTGAACATGTGCGGCCTCCCCTCTAGAGGCAACTGCCACTCACCTATTCTCATGGAAATAATTCGGTTTTAGTATCAAAATAAACTTGCATTGATGCTAAATACACTAGCAACATCATCAACATGAGCGTTGTTCAAGGGCGGGGCATGCTCGAGGCATGTTGCTAGATTGAGGCTAGCTCAATTACTCAGCAAGGGAAAGCCCCACCTATGTTGATTAATCTCATGGAATTTGAGTTCCAAATAGGCAACTTCTTCACTTAATTACAACACGAGCTCACTTGGAATGGTTGCCATTTGTTCCCAAGGGATACACTTGTAAATGTAAGCACACTCGTAGCATGTGCTACCGGTCATTGCTAGCCCCTTTGCAATCATGGGAGTGACTTGGAAGTAATTAGGCCCATGGCAACCGTGCTAGGTGGGTCAAGGCCGGTGTATTTTAAGTGGTGCCATGTTTTCTAGAAGGATGGGAAAACACAATTGAGGGACATGTTGAGCCAACCAAAATGGTAGATGCTTTTTATCCTACCCTACACAAATCATCTATGGAGTTGTTCTTTGTCCTTTGAGCTCAATATCTCATTCAAGCATTTCAAGATTTGTTTGTTACCATTCAAGCACGTTCATTTGCACTATTTTTTGTTTGTGTATTATTATACAAAATTTTAATGCATGTTTTGAATTTTTTTAAGCTAGCACTTAGTTTGGAAAAACATTAGCTAAGCTTTGACAAAATGTGGTCGTTCTACTATATTGTATCGCTATCTTATGAATTCTTAAAGTCAAATTCTTCTAAATTTGAACCGTGAACATCATAAATATTATTGATGATTACAACCTTGAGCTATATGGATGTGGTTTGAAAACAATCATTTACAACTTTGTGGAAACCCAAAATGTATGTCGAAACTAAGAAGTCAAAGTTCATAGTCAATATATGCTATGAACAACTACCTGCAATAATCATATTAATGTGGGTCACACTGATTCTTTAACCTGTAGTCTTTAGTTTAAAAGTAGTGTGGGCAATATTAATTGTATTCTAAGAAAGTGGTGCGTGTGGCAATTTTTAAGCTACTTTTGTTCTTGAACAAATATTCAAGGTGTTCGTCAGAAGTTTCCATGAAGACTTAGGAGGAGACCATGAGCCTCACACCCACATTATTCCCACCCTTACCAGACAATTAGCGTGGCCCACATTCATCATTGCCACCCGCACTAATAGGACTAGTCAATGTACTTGAGCGTTTAGGGGTTTAAATATACAAGCTAGGTGAAGGAAAGATAGAACCACATCGTATATGCTAGGAAATGATGTAAAGTATTAGGAAAGTCAAATTATTTTATTTGATGTTAAGAAGCTTTAACATTTCAAAACATGATAACCATTTTAAGCTCAGATATCAACTTAGTCATGGAGAACCTATATGACCATTTTAATGAGCACAAGAATATTATTCACTTTGATAAAGAATAAAATTTCCACACAAGCTCCAAAATTTAAAGTGGCTACGACCTCAATCATAGCATTACTAAGTCCCTCACTTTTGCCCCCTTTCTGAAAGGACGGTGGAAAGCGAGGGTCTTCCATATATCTTTATTCATGGTAATAGGTATCAATATTCTCGACATAGGCTATGACCTGATCAATCAATGGCAAACTGAACGTGGGACCTTGACAAGCAACAGTAATCTATGCCATCACATGTAAGTAGTTTCATAGTATTAATACCTTATTATAATATCGGCATGGCAAGCTAATGCTTAGTGGGTGTCAAGAAGCTAGTCGTTCATTATTGTAGAATGAATAGTTTTCAAACTGAATACTATTCATTTTGTAAGAGTGACCCAACATAAAATAGACATTATGCTCACAAAATTCCCAACCCCTGGTGCAATAGCTTCGTGTTATGGATTTGGATTTGCTAACCATCTACTACCTAATCACATGTTTCATATTCTAGGAGAAGCATGCTTAGTCGGAAAAGTAACCATTTAAGATCCATTTAAGAAGTACCATAGTCTTTTGACTCAACGTAGACTCTCATTGAAGCCCAATCATTTGAATCTTCTAACATATTATATATACTCCTAATTATCCAAGGAATATTCCTAAAACTATAATATATTACATGGGTTGACCTCTTCTGCACCACCTAAAATCTACAAGACGTGTAGATTTTAGACATGTATCACACTCCGTTTTGTGTCTGTGTGTTGTGGAATAGTTCGAAAGATTTTATTAACGTGTCACTCTTTGTGCATGTGACTTAGTGTTGTGCAGTGAGCAGAATCTACACATTGCAGAGATTCTAGAATTTGTTAGTCTGAGTGTACGTGTCTGTGTGTAGTTGACAAGAATCTACGATGCTCGGAGATTTCAGAGTGTGTCAGTGTGCGCGTAGGTGTGTGTGTGTGTGTGTGTGTGTTGTGTTTTATGTGATTCCAAAGCGGAGATTTGCAAACCCTATGATGGCGATGGCGGGAGGAGCGATGGGAATGGACAGTTGACGATACGGTACTATACGATTCAACGAACGGCGGAGTGGCGGGGAGATTGCGGGTCGAGCATTTGGGGAGGTTTTGGTGCTCGAAGCCTTACCAACCATGGGAGCGGGAGTAGGGTTGGTATACGATGAGCGCATGTGCGCACACAAAAATATCACCGATGCCAGCCACCCCGAGCGGCCAGCGAGAATTGCATCGATCTACGATCGTCTGAAGGCTGCTGGCATTGTGGAGAGGTGCCCTGCCTATGTCTCATCTACCTACGTCACATCTTATGTGGCTATGGACTTGAGGTTTTGATGTTGATGAAATGACATCAGTTACTGGTCTTTCCTCTGGATATTGGATTGTTGTTGATGGAGAGAGAGAGCGAGAGAGGTCTCCGGTGTTGTTACTGGCGTGAATTATGGTGTTGCTTCATCTTTGAGTTGGTCTATGTCTAAATGTAATCATGAACTGGCGTCACGATAATTACACGGGTTCCTAAGACTAGTGCCTCCTTTTGAAAAAGATGAACACTTGAGTGAACGCGGACAAGCCAGCCTGCACTTATCTCCCCTAGGTTCCCACACTTGAAAATATGTGGGTCACCGGATACGGCCGGGTGGATCATTGGCGGTAAGGTACACTGAAATGAAGTTCTATGAAAGTGACCCATCCGAACACTACTCCAGCCTTAGGCGGCTTAACCTCGGAGTTGCCATTGGATGTTGTTAAGGCCTTGGGTTTAAGCCACCCTGTTGCTGATGGAGTGTTGGACAATGCAGCTCCGCTCTCGCAAATGTCGAGGTGTACAAGAGTAGTGAGAGGGTGGTAGAGGCAGTTTTGAACTCGAAAGAAATCAATGTCTGATTGTAATTTTAGCTCTCCTTGTTGTCGTCTATGTAGTTGGACTGAGGTCATTTGGTTTGTGTTTCTTTTTTCTTTTCTTGTTTTATTACCTCTGCTCTGCAACCTATACTTTAGCTCAGGAGCTGAAATGAGCAGTATTAGTAAAGGTAAGCAGGTCTTAAATGGACACTTTAAGCTCTGCAACCACTTATCGAAGGATATGAATCATGCAGTTAGTACAAAATGACTAGTAAATCCAAATTGCGCCCATAGCCATTTTCCTCATAATTTTTGGAGGTCATATGAATATCGTATTCATTGTTAAAGTGAAGATTCTCTTGCTGATTAAGTGATCATATTGGTCCCCCTAATTGTACAACACTCAATTATCGGTCTTCACATATTTTCTATGTTAAATTAACACCGGTCTATCTTATGTGGTTTGTGAATACCAATGCTGTTTGGTGTTCGCAGGGGTTGTCAATGAGCCCACGTGATTTAAGTTGTGACATCTGATGTGTGGATTTTTTCTCATGTTGATCCAATGAGTCTAGCATCCCTGCCCTCTTTGTTGCTTTCAAATGATTATAGATCTAGCTCTATTTATTGAAATAGCGGGTCAGTTTGCAAACTTGCTGGAGAATTGTTAATGGTTTAGGTAAAGTAGTTGTCTGAAACACAGAATTTAGTGGAGAAATGATTGTCATTTTTAATTGACTTTTTCAACCAGCCTAGAGATTTATAACAGTGGTCTGTATCTGGGTGTTAATAATCAGATGTGTTCGGGTTGATGCGCGGAAGGCAACACCAGGAGAGCTGCAAACAGTTCATTCTGAAGGTCATGTTGCACTAATGCAGGACATAAGTAGCAAGGCTTATGGGAAGCTGGGGCGGAGAACACTGCAAAGTCGTTATGATTCCATATACTTCAATACTGGATCGTCTGAATCGGCTCTGTTAGCTGCTGGGTCAGTCATTGAGGTTAGATACTATCACAAGTAAAACATTGTTTGACGAAACACATTCATTTCTTTTGCTAATGGAATAGACTGTGTAAAGGTTTCACCACACTTAATCTTATCCATGTAGTACCATGTGGTTACTGTCTTCAGTGATATGCAGCACTCTTCTTGAATTAACTGTACAGATATAAATAAGTCTTGTTTGTGGTCTAGGTTGCAACTCAAGTAGCTGAAGGGAAGCTGTCTTCTGGAGCTTGTGTAGTGAGACCACCAGGGCACCATGCTGAAGCAGACGCACCAATGGGCTTTTGCCTATTTAATAATGTTGCTGTTGCTGCCCACATTCTGGCTCACAAAAAGGTACCTTACATTCATGGAAGAGAGAAGAAATAGCTGGAAACAAGGAATAAGTCTGCTATGTCCTTTGTAGCTGAAGCCTGTATAAGGATGGCTGCTGGCACCTGTCATATGGTTGCAAAGTGGTCAAAGACACTATAGAGAGTCATCCATGCATCATCCAAAAGCTCCACACTTAGTGTTCATTCAACTGTAACTGGCAAATACTTATATATCTTATCCGGATTTACTTTTGTATTTCCATCAACCAAGACCTAGTTGCAAAGTGATATGTCATTAGTAAAATTAGGATCAATTTTTTCCCATTTTGCTTTTGAACAAGTTGGTGGCTGGTTGAGAGCTATAGGTAGTTGTTGCTGTTGTTAGATATTAGGCAGTTAAGTTCTCTTTTGCACATATTGTTAGCTGATGGCATATTCTGAAATATTTTGTCATTGCTGTATTTTTCAGAAAGAACTTGGAGTGCAAAAGCTCCTGATTGTGGACTGGGATGTGCATCATGGAAATGGCACACAGCATATGTTTTGGGACGATCCCCAGGTCTTGTATTTTTCTGTTCATAGGTATGCAAGGATGAAGACTTTTATTATCTATCCCTTTTGCATGTAGGTAAAAATGTGTATTATGCATCCAAACACTGGAGTGTTTGAACTTTTTCCTAACTGTAGCTTTGTCCTTCACCTTCTTCAGATGAAGTAATTCTTGTCCTGGCCAACTCCAATAATGATTGTCTTTTGCTTGAAGAGTAAATCACTAAGTTCATGGTATCCTTGTCAATAACGTTCTGCACTTCCTTCTGATTACCGATTTGTGTTTTCTCTATGTGATCATATTCTGCAATCTGTGTTCTTGTAGCGACCTCTCTCTTCCTTTTTGTTGAATGCACAACCTTTGGGGTCTCTTAGGTTGTATCTTGATGATATCTGCCTCACTGTGTATCGTTTGAGCTAAAGTGAGGTATTTCTGTTTGTAAACAGATATGACGATGGACGATTTTATCCACCTGGAGATGAGGGCAACTTTGATCAAGTAGGAACTGATAAAGGAGAAGGTTACAACATCAATGTGCCATGGCCACATGGAGGATTTGGAGACGCAGACTATTTGGCAGTTTGGGAGAACATACTTATGCCAGTGGCTCATGAATTTAATCCTGACATGGTCCTCATTTCTGCAGGGTTTGATTCAGGTAAGATTTACATACCAAGTCCCATTTTCTTTCACAAAAAGGACACATTACTACAGTAGCTGTTGGTATTTGTCTATTCTTAAATAATTTCTTAGAAAAAGATGTGTACTTCCATAAGGTGTACTCTTGGCAAGATATTTGTCACTAAGTGCTCCAGCTGGCTGTTGCATTTTATTGAAATTGTCAGGTTCTTTCATTTTAAAAAGAAAATATTTGCAATTTGATCTCAAAAATCATTTGTCAGAAGCAGAGATTGTTAATGTATGTGGTGATATTTACCAGCGTCAGGCGATCCCTTGGGTGCGTGTGAGGTGACTCCAGAAGGATTTTACAATATGACACAGCAGGTATTTGAAGATTTTATGTCAGTTTTGTAACTGAATACCTTGAGCAAAGAATCAAAGTGCATAAAATTGGCTAAGCACCTGAAAAATAATCTGGAAATTCTGAAAATCCCTGCTTTTTCTGCGTCTCTTGGGTGCCCTCCAAACAGTTGCAAGATATATGTGAGGTGGGTACGATGTCAGAATTGTGATGTTTCAGTAGTGATTTTTGGCTGGAAGTCAGATACATGCAACAAAGTACAATGAGGAAAGATATGTGTCCGCATGCTAAGAGTAGCCATATTGCAAGGAACCCTCACTTCACAGTTTCTCCACAGATAGCATATCATGGTTCATAGTCAGAAAAGGAAAGGCAAATCTGGACACTAAATCATTCCATAGGACCAGATTTTGGCATTGACTTTTGGTCCCAAATATTTTGGCTTCTTGGATTGTTCTGCAGTTGATGGTGTTAGCAAAAGGTCGTGTTGTCTTGGCCTTGGAAGGGGGATATAACCTTAATTCCATCTCCAATTCTTACTTAGCCTGCATGCAAGCTCTGTTAGGTGATCCATCACCAGAAACCCCATGTGGGCGTGACCTTCTGCCAGAAAGTTTACCCCTGATTGAGGAGGTACTTTAATACAAACTCTTACCACAGGTACTGTAATCTGAATGATAAAGAGAATTTTGAATAAAATGTCTCAAGAAATCGCAGATTGACTGTATCTGAAGGTTGTTAAGTTGCAGGTTTATATAGGTAGTAGTGCAGCTCAGCTCTTAGATACTTCATGTTCAGCTGTGATGAAAAGTTTGTATGATATATTATATAGCTCTTTTGTAGGATATTAAGACACTTCATCAACAAATTGGTAGGGTGTGTATCTTAGATAAACATTTACTCTTTTCTAGAAGTTGGTATTAACCCCATACATTTATGCAGGTACGGAATGAACTTAAGAAGTACTGGCCTGTTCTTGGAATAGAAATGAAAGTCAAGCGACCTGTGCCTCCTACACCTGCTCCGAGCTTGTCTGCAGAGGTGAATCATCTTTTGGAGGAATATTGCTTTGCTGTCAGGGTGTACTAAATTTTCTCTTTGTTGAGGTGGAATACAAGCTGCCTATCAGTGAAGTCAATAACATAGACTCCCATGCTTCTTAGATGGTTGCCATGAATTTCTTGAAGAAACTCTGTTACATGCTTTGTATCCTAATCAGTTGTGGATTATTTGATATTATTTTCCAATCCATTGAAGGTGATAACCACTAGGAGGTACGATAGCTTGTCCCTGCTGGGCACAATCAAATTGAGAAAGATTTTATTTGTGCAATGTATAGATCCAGAATGACATTAGGAGGTGCCCCCAGTTTGTCACTCTATCAGAATATTAGAGTCTCATATATGTTACTGCCTATTCTGCTATGTAAATGTTCAAGATCCAAGTGTTTACATTTCTTGTTTTGTGCAGGAGATTGCAAAACTGGTTATGGAGAAGGATTTATTGTCACCATCAAGTGAGAGGAAAGGAGATCTTGAAGAGCTCGAGCCAGAAGCTCTGAAAGATCTTGTTGGCCGTTTGTCTAATTTATCCACTGGGGAAAGGGCTGGCTCCCTTTATGATTCTGAACATGCGTCAACTAGCACTGTAGCAGCAGCACAGCAAGCTCCAGAAAGGCTGTCAAATGCAGCAGATTTGGGAGCTTCAGAACTGGAACTTGAGATGAAAGAGATTGGAGAGGATGACGTAAATGTCATTCTTGAGTTGTCTGGAGTTCACTCAGCCCCACAGAGTGGTACTTTAAGAGAACCTAAAGGAGGAGATAGGGCACACCTTAGAATTCGTGGAGGTACTTTTGTATGCTCCTTGACACCCTCAAAGACATTTTTAGTAAGACAATTATCTCCAGAATCTTCTATTATGTTACCCCTTCTACACAATGCCAAATTTAATGAAGAACAGTACCAGGCAGCTCATCACTTATCTCCAGGCATGACAATCTTGGGATTGGTCTACTGAAGATTTATTTTCACAGTTGGATTCTTCAGTCACATGTTGGGGGAGTCTTTGAGATAGTATACATCAACTTGGCTCCTTAATGTCAAGAAGATCCTATCGAGTTTTTAAATCTGTGTAATTTCTTGATTTCTGCAGGTCAAGGGAAGAGCATCAAACAGGTTGATACTCCCGTTGAAGTGGATGATGGCATAAATGCCAAGAGTTGGGGCCTAGCAGTCAAAGGAGGAGTGATGGACACAGTGGATGACTTGTCTAGTGCAGAAGAAGCTCTTCCAGATAATAGTGGAGAAGAAAGTGGGTATATTTGGTACTTGTGCTATGGATCAAACATGTGGAAGCCAAGATTCATGTGCTACATCTCAGGGGGTCAGGTTTGTGCATTCATCTCAGTTTGAACACATATAAAGTATTCAAAGGCTAATGGAATGAGTGAGTGGTGACATTCCCTTCTAATAAGAAGGTCTTGCAGTTTGAACATCATATATACTTCAATGAACCTGGATATAAGGCTCATGTGTTCTATACTGCCATTTTTTCAGGTAGAAGGCATGTCACGTGCTTGCCAGGGGTGCAGGGATACAACACCTCCTCTGGCTTCAGAGTGGTTGACCATATCCAATGCATTGTTTTTTGGGCATGAGAGCACACAGATGTGGGGATTGGGAGGTGTTGCGTTTCTTGATCCTATTCCAGAAGATGGTATTTCCACAATCACTCGACTTTACAAAATCACGTAAGGCCTGTTTTCCACCTGTGTCTTGATTTATTGCAGAGGAGTTCCACCATCTCGGTCTAAAATTCTGTTCTAAGGGAACCTTATTGAATCGCTACAATACACAAGGTCTTGTGTTCTCATCTGTCCACTCAATGAACCTTTATATTCTCATGATTTGCAGGAAGCAACAATTCAATGATGTGTTTAGTCAGGAGAATCAAGAAAAACTTGGGAAAGAATGGGTAAATGACAGCTGCATTCATAAACTGCGTGTGGGCGGCTCCACAACATCCCACCTTCTTGACATCTTGGAGGTATACTGGGACTGCATCATTTGATTGTTGACTTAGGATAGTATGTCACACAAAATACACATGGTAGGCAAAACTGGAGTAATTCTTTAATTTTTGAGTTCTTAGTTCCACTAAAGTTCGTAAAGAGAAGATATGGGATATGTCAAGATGTTGTGATTTTGGCAATTACTTTATTGTATTACTATGGCATGATATTTTCGAGAAGCCAAATGAACACATGTTTAGACTTGTATCATAAAGACAAAGATATTCATTCTCGTTATGATGGTGTTACTTGATTCACTTCATATTTCTTTCAGGATGATTGGTATGGAACATTGATGTATCTGGGGGATAAAGACGGTCTTCCAATCTTGACTTTCACGTATGTGATACATTCCCTGCTTTTTCCAGCTTCCTAGTTTTCTGCTTATTTCAGTGAGGTGAAGGTTTGAGGGATCAGAATAAGCAGAATAGGAAATATGTTTTACTACACTTTTGCTACGCATATTTTACTACCTGGAAAATACGTGTAGCAAAAACTTGCTTATTTCAGTGGCATATTTCTGTAGTGTTTCAGTGAGGTGAAGGTTTCACAAAGGTTTGACATATTTTTAAGTGATCTTAAAGGTGGTAGAGAATGGAAGTTAGGCTTGTGGACAGTTGTCACAAGCTGTTCAATATGTGACGTGGTGCTGCTAAGAAGGCGATTTAATATATGGTGATAAACTGAAATCAGATCCTTTCTTTGGTTTGGGAGCACTGTGAGCTTTACACCTCTAGAAATGAGCTTTGAGATAGAACCTTAGGCCCCATAGGTGACGTCCTTTGACGAAAGAAATGAAGGCATAGTTTTAACTGTTATCATTTAATTGTGTCACAGCAGGATTTAGATTTGGATGCGAAGCAACTTACAGTTGCGGATTTTTGGCCTTGGTGCAGGTGCTCCGAATCCCATATGGAGAAATTCAGGTCTGGGGAGTTTGGAACTTTTGGTCCCTCAGATTCATATCGGGCAGTGATTGCCCGTGGGCTGGTAGAGGACTCAGGTATCTCAGAGGAGGAAGCCTTCAATTATCTCCTTTCAGCTACCCTACCCCAAAAACATTCTTGATACACACACTTCTCATTCCTCAAACTCGTGGAGGTCTTGTGAGAAGCACATTTGTAGCAAATCTGACTAGCCTTCTGTTCCTATTTTCAAGATGGCCCTGAGACAGGAGTTGTAGTCCACCGGGAGCTGAACGTGAACTGCAGACGTGAAAATTTTCATCTCAACCACATGAATCTGGCAGCAGATAGATACATACCTCTAGCACATCATATCCAAAGGTGATCGGACCTTGGACAACCTAAGTTGCAGTTCATTTTGTGCACTTTGTAAATTATGGAGAAGGGCTCTAAGTGCACCAATTGTCACTCTGGTGGAGAGTACTTATCGACAAATGCCATGCCCATTTCCTTGATTTGTTTAGAAACGACAAATTTGTATATAAGCCAATCTTGGTGTAGTTGGGGGTTTGAAAGTGGCAAGAGGGGATGTTTAGCTGGCCCCTGAATCCTTACATGTAAGCCATTGATGTTAACTTCTTGCAGTGCCAACAGGCTTCATTCAGAGACCTCATCAGGAATATTGTACTGGCTTGTATATATATTACATACATTGCTGACGATGGACCACTCTGTCAAATCCCTTGAAGTTGACTAAAGAAATTCTTGGACATTTATTATGCAAATTTATTTTTACCTTTGGGTTCTGACTTTATGTATAACTATTCCAAATGTGTACTGGAAGGACCATTCTCAGCGTTGTATTCCTTGTATGATAATTAAAATTCTTTGCATCTTCTATCCATAAATGGAACAAGCCTCTAAGCATATGTGTTACGTTTTTCACAATCCCAACTAGGACTTTTATTGAAAAACAGATTGCTTTGTATAACATATTGTGTGTACCTATGATTGTTTATATGGGAAAAATTGTTTGTTGGTACATCCATACCATCAGCAGTGAGGGTGCATAGCTTATGGAATGGAAAATCAGGGGTTACGTTCGAGACATTGTGTCTATATTCAGGTTAAAGTGGCTGTGACTTAGTTCCAATTACACTCCCACATTTGAATATAGACCTTCTGTCTTGATAACAATGGTGTAGGCCATATTCAAAGTCCCAACCTTAATATATGGCCACATACAGAATTTATGCGGGCCACACTGAGTTTAGAAATCATATTTTCCATGTATATAAATAAAGTTGACACTTTAATTTATATATTGTCTTATGCCAAGGAGAAAATGAAAACATAATCATACTCGACTTTTATAATCAAAATAAAATGTATATATTTTGCACCCAAGGGCACCCTGGTTATATATTTGAACGTAGTTCTTCAATAGCATCAAGGTAGTCAACCTTTTCAAAAAGTGTATTGGAAGGATAAGTTGATTTTAGACAAGGTCACATTTGACAATATCAACTTAAAATGAAGTTATTTAATTCGCATGCATGTTTTTGTGCATGTAGAGACTCATTATGGATCTCAAGTCTATTGTACAATGATTTTAAACCCTTAATGTTATTCAAGACCACATTGTGGTCTCGAACTCAAGGATACTATCATTAAGCACACAGTCAAGGGTCCTTTTTGAGAAGAGAATACATTCTAAACTTTGAAATATCATGCTTGTGGCAACCAAAGTGCACATGATGGTAAGGAGTTATGTAGTGTTAACATGGATGCGTGATTAAAGTCAATTAGTGTAGTATGTGACATTATGAAATAACACAAAGTCAACATTGCAATAATGACAATAATTACAATGATGACAACATTCTATCATGACAAACTTCCAAGGGATTCCATTGCACACAAACTACAAAAATACCTAGTATGAGCCAAATTGCGCACACTAGGTTGGCAAGTGAAACCGTTAATTATACTCACAACCATGATCAGAAGGGCCATCCACATACCCACAATACAATCCCGTACGAGCATCAAATTGCCCAAGACATCTACCTCTACCTTAATGGACAAATTACACCGAACCTCCATCCAATACTTAACATACATCATACTTAATAAACACAAGATAGAACATAACCAACCTCTATATCTCCACCATCTTGATACTACAAACCTCCATTGCCTACGACTCCCATGGTCAACACAACATCAGAACCAACCATGACTCATGATTAAGTGGGCATCCTCATATTTCCAAAATCATTCTATTACACATGCTTCATAGTTTGAAGCTAATGGTGAGAGACCAAGAGTATCTTAGCCAAAGAAAGCCATATCTTCACATTTTTCTTTGCTCTTGAACAAAACTACCCCAATACTACCCCAATCTCCCCACAACTTTGGAGTCATATACACCACTAACATCTTTGGTTGATTTGTCAACATCACATCTAGAGTGATCTGCAGTCTCTCTAGATGTTGATTTGTCAACATCTCAACAACATATGCACCACCAACATGCAACAAGGGCAACATAGGCCCCCTCCAGCACCCATGATGCATGTAAACCATATCACCATCTTCGGTCCAACTCAAAACAGCTTGGCGTGCCCCCAATACATTATCGATATCAGATCCATGACTGCATGACCCTCGTCCACCATGATCACTAAACTTCAAGTTGGTCCACCATGAGGCCCCTCCCAATAGGGCACCCACCTTGCCATGCGGGGGCACACACGACGCGCAGAGCCATCATCCAATTCTCCCTCCCAAGGCCGTCAGAAGCTTGACTACAATAAAACCACATCTAGAGAGACTGCAGCCGGAGACTCTTCTACGCCCTGCGAACACAAGACTACAACTTCAACACAACCATCTCAATATGTATGACAAGATGCTACTTCTCAGCAACCCTACCCACAAACATTAACCCATTTCAAACCCTGCACACCATGACTTTGCCCACAAGCTAATAGAATATCTTGTCACCGCCACACACCATCCCAATCACAATAGTAACAAAATGCCAAGATAACATGTTAGGAAGGGGTCCCATCTTGTTCAAGCTCAAAATTTCGGAATGACATTTTCATGCATCAACTAGCATTGTGGGTGCACAAGGACTTGACCCCAACCCTTCACATAGAACAGAGTTAAAACTACCACTGAATCACAAAACCTCAACATGTCCACTCCACAACTCCCACACAACCTTATATGACAACCCCAACACACCCAACCCTCCCCACCGCGATGCACTACACCCCCATGAACCTCAAAACCATTAATAAATTGAACCCCCCAAATTATCATCCCACCAAAACAAACCCTTTTGAGACAATTCTTTATTAATTACAAAGCCTCCTATCTACATGTAAGTAATATTTCTATGTGCTGACTTGAATGGGGTAAACCCATTTGACGAACTCTAGAAAGAACATGTTCTTAACCACGTTGGCAATAAAACTACAGAAGTCATTTTTTTCCTTTTTCTTTTAATACATAATGACACGTTACATAGGACCTTGATAGTACGCCATTTGAGGTCAAAATATCATATTATCAAGAATGGAACATTTGGATAATACAACATTTTCTTGCACAATCAAACATGTCTTAAAAGTGAGGGAGAACATTACTTAGTTCTATTTTTATGCATTTTTGTTTGACGAATAGGAGATAGTCATATATAGTATTACCATCTTGCCCTCTTTGAGCACTTGAGACCCTTAACATTGTCAATCATTCCTTGACAATCACCTTGATGATTGTCGTGACTTCCAACTTCACATACAAAATTGTTGGATTGGATGTGGAATCGTGTCATTCAATTAGCAAATTTCGATACTGCAGTCAAAATGCAGAAATTGTATGTGGCAAAAGTGAAGATAATCTTCCTATTAAAGTAATCAGATAGGCCCTCGCAATTGTGTTTATTATTGAACCTCAAATAGTGCCTATATATTTTGAGCACATAGTCCAATCTCGTTGCAATAAATGTCTATTTGGTGTCAATTCTTAACTACAAACCATGTCAGATACCACTCAAATATAGGTGTGTCATATAAGATCACAAATCCGTCTTTCTGTATAAAATCCAATAAGAGGTCAGCTTCTGCAGTTAAGAGAACATCCAGTCAAGATTTACTGATCCTCTATCCATATATTATCTACTCATTGACATGACCTTACAGCAAGTTCACACATTGAGTTAAAAGTTGTATGTGCATGTATCCTCAACTATAATTGAGTGCAAAGACAATTGAGAGTGGAAAAGGCATCCATATCCAATAGCAGCTAAAGTGGCCAAGGGAGAACGTCTGAAATGTACATATGGCTGGGTTTCTTCGATCATTAGTGCCAGGCCCCAGAGCTTCTGGCAGCAGATGGAAAGCAAGAAGACCCAATGTTGGGCATGTCATGCAATGTTTTGCATGTTAAGGAGTTCTATGGAAAATGAACAAATAAGCAAACCAGGTTCTAGTTGATCTTGGGTTTCACTCTCCTCCTCCGTAGCAGCATCCAGATCACAACTGCTATGACAATAATACCAGCCACTCCTTTTGTCCAGTCGAGTCCCAAATCCATTTGCCTTTCCTTAAGGCATCGGATTGGATGCAGAGCTGTCACAGTCTCGTTGGCCTCCATGTAGAAGCTGAACATCCACAATACATACAATTTCAGCATCATCTTTTGCAATATAATGTGCTTTAAAGTACTAGTATCCACTAAAACCAATCAAGAACTTGACAGGCCAAGCCACTTGTTAAGACTCCTATGTCCTGAAAGTCATTGTCATGATATTAACGTCTACCTAAAATCCTTCAAAAGTGAAGTGGGGAGCATTCACAAGATATTTACTACATCCAAGCTCTCTTAAGCATATTTAGCATATATATCGAATATTTTAGCACATAACATCCAACCAATCATTTCATTTTGCAATAACTCTCTTTATGCCTCTCAAGAGCGGAAAGGGATTCTTGATGATACTTGACGTTCCTATTGAACTTAGTAATAATCACAGCATGCAACAGAGATACATACAGAGCAGTGGAAAGTCAACTCACTCTTTTGCATCCTTCTCAAGATAACTGAGCAGCTTGACTACCTCACCATACCGCAAAGTTTCAGCTAAACTTGCAATCTGCAATCACATTCACCATGTACTCATACTTAACACTTTTGCACCTCCACTTTTGCAACTGCTACTATCCCACCAAAGGCTTACATAAATTCATACCACACCAGCCCTATATAACAAGAATACTTAAGGTTTCCTTCAAGAATATGCACTGCTTGAAAGAATGTATGCTTCTAAGCTGACACCCTTACTGGAGTCCATGAGTAGCAGGCATTTGATACTTTATTGATAAAATAACAAGGCGTACCCGCTTCCAGATGTTGACTACAGATTGATAGTGCCTCAATAATTTCTGTTGACGTGCTCTCACCACACCAAAAGTCTTCTCATCTGCCAAAGGAAAGTTATATGCACTTTAGGTACCCGAATAATTTATTTGCATACAGAGGATGTCAAAACTTCCAGTTGTCCTGCCATGTCTACACATTCATGCACAATATAATGGAAAGTGTCCTCAAGGCTGATACTTGAGCACATAAAATATGTCTTCTATTGCAAGCCAGCAACAGATGAGCAACTGAACACACAGGCTCGAGAGCATACATGTTTGCTCCTTGCTCAACAAGGCAATTGCAGCATTCACTAGTTCAATGGACTCATCCAACATAGTAACCATATAGCTTCGAGCCACAGCATCATTTTGGAAGACTGAAACTGCAGACCCTTTTGATGTGCTGGAGAGAAAATGTGACCCTGCCACCCATGTCCAGTCCTGCCGCCATGAAACACCACCACTGTAAATTTAACAGATCACACATGTGATTCATTGCTTAACAAAGGATACTGATATATGTCAACATGGAGGTTGATCAGATATTTTATTCATAACAAAACAAAGGTCGTTGGTACAAAGAACATAAGAAGCTGAAGCTATTCAGTCAGAGTTCTTGCCAGGGACAGATGTCCAATAGATTTTTATTGCATTCTCTTTGAAGAATAATCATGCTGTCTATATATTGAATGTGGTACTTCCCTCTACCTCGTAGCAGCTAAAGCCTAAGTAGAGAAAATGATACTGGTCTTTATCTCTACCACATGCTTTACAAATTCAGATACTCTTCCACTCATTTCACCTTGAAATATCAGTAGGTAAAGTCCACCTTAACACCCCCCCACTCATTTCAATCACATGTTCACGGGCAGCAACAAGGCCGAAGTAAGAAGAGCTCTCTTGTAGTAAGTTCAAGCATATCCTTGCCTTTCATTCTTAGGCACAAAGTATTATCCAAAACCAAAATATCTTTAGAGTGTTTTCTGATGAGGTTTGTTATAGATCTGCTCAATGTCTCCTCAAAATGATTAAAAATTGAAAAGAAATTTCCAAACCTGTGCTGTGTTCTGGTGAGCATGACTGTAAGTAACCTCTGTGGGCACCAACCCTGCTAAGTGCTCTGCCACAGCTGCCACTGCTGCCTTCATTGGTCGGCTGCAACAGATCAATAAATTTGATCATTCTCTACCCTTGAAGAATTTTCATGGAACATGAGCATCTCAGTCTAAATTTGACCAGAAAACCAATACTGAATTGCAAGATGAAGCCTTACCTGAGGTCCCAATGGATGACTTTGCTATTGCACTGCAAATGGCTTTCCCACTTTGGTTCAGTTGATTGGACAACAAAAACCATGTCTGGTAATGCTTTTGCAACATAATGTTTGTCTATGAACAGAGGCTCTAGACCTGATCGGACAAACCAGAAGATGGGAACTTCCAAGGTTGTCCTTCCCTGCGCATTGAGATCTGCAAAGAATGACATTTGTAACCCATTTGTGATTCATTTTAAATATTGTAGCAGATTTCAAAAAATTCCATCTATAAATCTTCACTTATTATTCATGTTATCAGAACAGAGTCTAGAAACTTCTCAAAACCAACATGGAGAATTCACTTCACCCTACCAACTTGAGAGAATTCACTTGAGGGATTCATATCATCAACTTGCAGAAAGTAGAGGAGCAAACTGTAACCTGAGTTGGTCCCAAAGCCGCTGAGGCTCTGCAACTGGCCCTGGAGGAGAAGGGAGTCGAGGTAAACACGATTTGATGCCCGATAAGTCCCATTCACCAAGAGTACTGGGACTGCCGCAGCCCGTCGTGCCACAGAGAAGGCCATAGCCAATGCAGGATCATCTGAGAGTACAACCCTATAACCCACCAATACCACAACAGTAGTGAACAACAATGCTTGGCCAGAAAGCCTGTATCCTTGTCTTTCAAAATTTCTTACTGTTCCAGTAAGCAGTCCAGTGGATTATGAAGCCTTGAAGCCTTTAAAATACAAGAGGAGGTTATCCACGTCAAAAAGCCTGTCCTGATTCTAGTGGAAGGTAATGGAACCTCTACTTCACTCAAACTAGCATAATTAAGAACCCATTCATTGGACATATGATAATGCATATTAACTGGTCAAACAGCTATTTTGATCACTAGGACTCTCTTAGGCTTCGGTTCAGAATTGTATGGCCAAATCTAGAAAACAAAAAGAGGAAACAAAATAAGTACCAAAAGTCTACTGGCTGGTCTCATGGGAATAAGACAAAGGGATTACAATGAATATGATGACATATCAAACATGTAGACAGAAAACATTAAAAACGTGGAGAAATATACTTAACTCAAAAGTTATGGAGAGTGACTATGAGATAATTAATAATGAGTTGTGTTCTCACTTTTTTACACTGAAAGCAACCTTCTGAGAAGGCACGATCAGCTGACTTAGGGCTAGTTTGAACCCATCAACGTCCACCGGCAGCAAAATTGGATTCTTCAACTTCTGCACACATCATAATAAGATCAACGACACCCATGTCTGAGACACAGCAAGTGGTAGACCAATATATTGCTAGATACATTTAAAAATTAAAAATTAAAATAAATCCAAAGTCATTCTAGTATATTTGACCCCTAGCCAAAATTCCTAAACACAAAGACATTTCACTTTACTAACAAATAGAGAGGCTCACAATAGGACCTCCCCACAGTGATCAGTCATTAACCAACCTCTTGAGTAATGACATAAATCTGGAAAACGATTTTTTCATAATGATGGAATGCACCATCAGCTGTTGATGGCGTGACAACATGCTTCATAGATGATGATAAAATTGCTCCAAGGTGTGACAAAAATGAATCCCGCGAAGTAGAAAAATCTTCTGGTTTCTGCAAAATTGCAACCAACATCCCACAGCAGATCGACAACTTCAGCATCTAACTTTAAGAACAAGGGCAAGTATAACAGCCAAACATATATAAAACAAGCAGGGTTTCTATTCAAGCTCACAAAACTAAAAATATTGGAAAATTATGTCAGTCCATATCAGACTGAAGTCTTGAAAGCGGCTTATCTGAACTCTTGATTTAAGTAGTAATAAAATTAGAACAATAAGGGTCAGTTCCCATGTAGTCCGCTTGCCCACCAGATTCTAGTGGAAATGAAGATTTCACCTGGTGGCATTGACATTTCCACTAGAATTTGGTGGGCGAGCGACCTACATAGAAACTAACCCTAGCTCCACCACACTGACATGGACAACAAAGAAGGGCAAATAACTAGTCACTTCAAGAAAGAGACTGATGGACATAATATAAGAGGAGAGTTCATCATATGCACGTACTGTTCGAGGGACAGCGAACAGATTCCATTCATCAATTCGCTTCAAAGCATCAGCAGCCTTCACTCGTTGCTCTTCATTTGGAAGCTCAGAAGTGAAACTTCTGAGCTCAGATTTGACATCACTCATCCTTTCCCGAAGCTCTGCAATGATTAACCCGCTCCCCATTCAGGAATCTTAAAAGAAAATAAAAAATCTAAAACATTTTAGAAACCCACCATCCAACGTGATGTGTTCAAGAATTGGTGGAGCTTTAAAACATGATGTGACCATGAATAGCAATGTAAATACCACAGACCACACAGCACAATGCTATAGAACTTTGCTGACTGAGATAACTATTACAATAGCAATACGGAGTGGTGAAAAAGAAATCAGGTCCTTCTGAAGTGAATAAGAACTATGTTTGTGGACCTCTGCATATTTTTGACAACACAGAACTTTCTTCAGGCATCTAAGGTTGTTTGGCATGACCAATGGACAACCAGAATACAATCCTCTGTGAATAACATTGCATCTGTCTAATAACATTCCAGTCAGAGGTATACTGTACCTTCACACAAGGAGAGGTGAATCTTTCGACCGTCACAATGCTTGAAGTAAAACATTTCGTAAACATCAATTTCGGCCAGCAGCATATCAACAGCATGCTGCTGGTAATCCTGAAACTCAAGCCATGACCCAGTCATCACTACTACTGTGCATACTACTGTAAAAGTATTATAAGACTGGCTACACAAGCAAACCACTTCTGCAACTCCTCATGAAGCATACTCCAAACCAATTCTTTTACAGAGGTAAATGATTGACTAGATACATTGAGATACGAATATTTATCAAAAGAGAATCAAAAAGGTTGAGCTATACCTGTTTCTCTTCGAACATGGAAAATCGATCTTGAACCATATTCTGCAACTCCTCATGAACCTCGTCCTCTGTCCAATGAAATAACCCAAGTAGTTTAATAGCAAACATATCCTCACCCACATAACCTGAAGACTTGCGTGTCCAAAGCTCTGTTGCTTCTTACAGACCATTGTTTGCAAGTGGGGTTTGTTAGATTATGTTGAGAAGAGTGCATTTAACAAAGTCACACACCCCACTTGCCACCTGACCAATTTGAGACATCTAGAGTACAAAAAATAATAGAATTACGCAATACCATTGTAACCCACAACATGTGGCCCAAAACTTGAGTCCACAGAAGGCAAGCTCCGTTCAACTCGAACACCTTCTCCACCAACAGTTGGGCCCCAAGTAAATGGCCCTGCTGTCAAATCAATGAAAGCCCACCTGAAAGACAGCACATTAAATGATCAACTCGGGCTCCTAGTTGCATGGAGATCATGGACAAGATATCTACACTTACAGGTCAAAGTACACGTTGACGCAGGTGAATATGCGTTCTTGGGATGATCAAATTCTCCTTTTGTGATATTCAATTTGATTGACCTTCTCATGCGACAATTACAACTGTTGGAAAGAAGATGCTTCATAACAGAATCTCAAATCAATCTGCTCAGTGATGCACTTATACAAACTGTGCATATTGGACAAGCTACAGATTGTTGGCCAGTTATACAAGTGTGTGCTTGAGATTTACTGTAATATCTTTTTAAGCATTACCTCATGCTCTACTGCTAACAATCTGGTTCACAAACATTTACATAGCAGGTTCGCACCTATGATTGCCCACCCATGTATCCACAAGACAGTCAGGCTGCATGTTTGTTGGTTTCCCTTCCTTCAGTGCTCTAAACAGAATACTTGATTCTGCACCCTTTCCAGCCAATATCTGCATAGACATTGCATCAATCACCCAAATGATACACATCAGGTCACCCACTCCTGCTAAGCAATCAACATTCAAAGCATTATAACTTGCACAGTAGATCCATTCAATTATAGGTACAATAGAACATGAAAACAGCAATAGCATGCACACCTGTTGAGCAGTGTGAACCATAACATCCACTGCCGACTTGCCATGTAAATCCTTTTCCACTTCAGAAAGAGCATCATTGTACGCATCCACCCAGTGTCCCTGGTTTCCTCTGCATACTTTGTGAGTCTCACACTTTCACATATTTCTCAAGCAAGAGATAGATCGCAAGAGCGCATCCTAACCACTACATTAAAATCTTGGAATATTGGAAAATTGTTCAAACAGATACAGAAAGCTCTTCACCACTATGCTATTTTTGCACATATAATGCACCAAAGACACAGTGCTGAAAAGTTTCCTCAACAGTCAGGGGCACTGCTAGGGATAACAGTACACTAGATTCCTCAAAATACCTAAGCTTAGGCGTTGTTGCAAACACAAGAAAGACCAAATTGTGATATAGAATTGTATATCAAGCAGGAGCAGGTAACCATCTTGAGCACACATGAAGAGAAGTTGCTCAGATGTTAAGCACATCATACCGTGTCTGTGGTGTCAGCTGTGGTGTATGCAAACTTGAGCATAGGATGTCGTGCATACAATGGCTTCTGATACCTCTCCTTCTCTGGATAAAAACAAAATTCAGAATTGCAAAAATACAATGATGCATTAAAGTGGAAACTTTCATGACAAGAGATCAAACGAAGTGATTAATTCCTCTTTAATGGATAAGTGACCATGTTGAAGCCAGTGTACATCAATACGAAGTACAAGTTTGCTTTCTTTCATAAAGATAATGCCTATGCAGCTACTATCTACAAATTACAATGTCATACATTCATGGACAATTGTTAACGGATTACGATTTTATGTCATTCACCTTAACATGAAACGTTAACGCTTCAAGTATCCTCATTGAAGCTCAAGAATTCTATTGCAAAACAGAATCATGTTCATGGTCTTTCATGGAGAAATAGTGATCCATTAACTCTTGACCCTCTTCTTTTATTAGTTACTTTGACAAAATCAAACTTATTAGAAGAATCCCATTCACTTACAAGAATATATATCTTCTCCAACTATGAACCATATAAGTTCCTGGAACCCACTGTAATTTTAAATTAGGTGGGCCACAAAAACATACAAGTCCACCATATCTAAAGAAGACATTTTTGTGGTGAGATCTTGTCTGCTGACATCTACATACTCTTAAGGAACACTTTGCAGCACACTACCAGTCAGCCCACCCTAACTGGACGAATAAATGTACTATAGTAGGTTCAAAACCTTACATTTCAGGTTCTCCATGAGGCCAGTGTTCATCTAAACTAAGTATGATACAATCTACTGCATACTAAGTTGCCACCCATCATTCAGTTGTTTCAAGAATAGCACAACTACTTTGTGGTCTGAACATCTTCTAGGTTTCTAATTCACAACCAAGAATACATCAACTTCCGTTGATACCCTAGACTGAACTCATGGTTGTAATGCTTACCCAAAGGATTCGAGAGACGAATTACATTTGAATCAAAAACACTTTTCTTGACCTCTCCATCCTGCACAGAATGCTACAAGTCAGAAATAGCATGAAACAGGACATGAAATAGTAAGAAAGGTAGTGAAAAAATCCATACTTTTTATATTTTCATCATAACATTATTTATTCAACCTCTTCCCTCCTCTTTGCCACTTCTTTCTGTTGTTCAAGTTGGTGATGAATTTGGTTTTCCAACAATTAGAAAATGTGACCTCAAAAAGTTGTTTCACTTTTCAGTAATGCCTATGTTCTTCATTCTTCCTTTTCATGTTCGCATGCAGATTTTAGTTTCTTTAGTTATTAAAATCAAGGCCAATTGTTACTGTCCTTCCAATCCTGCTCAATATTAGTTATCATAAATACGCTGTCCCCAACCTACCTAGTATTACTGTGTTCTCTATCCCCTGTCAAGTACTGTTCATACTCTTCCCAAAGTGTGACTTTCACATTACCTTTGGATGGAAGTAATCAGAAAAGCCCCACCACTAATTTATATTTCATTGAGTATGAATTTGTTCACAACAATATTCTCCACTTTGAACTGTGCAAGATCTTTGACAGGAAAATAGGACACAAGCTGAAGAGTTCAAGAGAATAGACTAGAAAAAGGGTGGTGAACAGATACTCACAGTTTGAAGAAGCAAAAGCTCCTCCTCGGACAACCCCCGTCTACACCCAATGTGACGTGCATGCGTCAGATTGTTACCACAAACATTTTCAGTCAGTTCTTACACAGAAATTATACGAATAGTGTGTCTTCTCTATGAGATCTATGTACCTTGCTCTAAGCACTTAGAAAAACCATATGGAGAAAAGGGAGAGGTATTTCCCAGCATATGAATTCTTAAAAATTGACTGGAATATCAGTCACTTTAGTCTACTAAATACACCCCGAGCCTGTCAAACAGTTAGTGTCTGGGAGGTTCAATTGACAGTGACTTCATTCCCTCAGCTAATTTCTTAACCTATACCAAAAATTATGATAAAAGTTCCTGACGGCATGGGTTTAAAAAAGTGCAAACCCTCCTAGAAAAACTAGTAAGCTTAAGAGTCAAGCAAGCTCTTCTACTTCCATTTTCTAAGGATAACACTGTCTATGCTGACTGTATGTAACTTCCAGATGAAACAGGTCACAAAGATTAGAATCCCAGAATATAGAGTGCAGAAACCAGACAAGAACCTCACCGATAACCATAATTTGCACGAGTTGAATTCCGCTTTGGGTTTAGTATTATGATGTTATAAGCATCATCCAGCTGGAGGAAGCTTATAAAACTTGAGAAAATGTGTGCCATACCATCCATGTCCACTTGCCATGTCGCCTCAATGTTAGGCCTGTCCATTTAGCCACCCCAGGCAGAGACAATTGGCAAAAGAAGCAAAATAGAGGAACACAAAGGCATTCACCTTTGTGACCACACTTAATTTCCTCAAAAAGATATCAGTGCTCTATTTAAATGTACTGAAAATGCAGAAAGTGAAGACATATCGCATGTTTGAGCATAATCCACAAACACTGGACTCTATTATGCTTAGCAAGAACAAACTTCCAACAACCCGCTACTTGCATCATTTGTAGTATGAGTATAGAAAACATGAATGTCCACAATATCAGAAAAGGATTGCAATATCTGGAAAATGGCAATTATCTGACAAATTATTGACATTGATGTTTGTTACTATTGCTGCTCATCATACATCAACGGTGTTACCAAGAAATGAGGAATAAAATAGTACTTATTATCAGTTGGATCCTCCCTGCGAGAAAGGGTTTTGATGGCTCGCTCAAACAATTTGGTCACACTATCATCCATTTCAATAGCATGTATGGAGTAGCTGCATAGAGCACACACACGAACTATCTGTGAGAAGGCATCACTTGGATCTGATCAATACCTGATAAACTGAGCAATTTATTGTGCAATGAAATACCCCTGTTTATCATCATGAAACAAGGAACTGGACCCAGTACAATTTGCAAATTACCAAGAAGCTTACTTGTAATGAACATGACTAACAAGAGGAAGATGGTGCTTTTGGGTTCCATCTCCTTTGACACGATAAAAGGGTGTTAACGATTCTCCTAACTGCGGCACACGAGTATGCTCAATCAGGTGGTCAATATGTGTAAACCACCTCTCTAGTTCTGCTTGTCCTAACTTGATATCTGCACAAATACACAACAGCAACAATAGTGAAAAGTCAAACAAATTTGCAGATTGTTTATACACTGAAGACCATGCAGGGTGTTAACACCACATGAAGTGTACGTACATAAGTCCCAGCAAAAAAACATAATGTACAGTTAAAAAAAACTTACCTGTGACCTTGCCAAGAGACGCATGAGTATATTGCAGAAACTCTATAAATTTAGTTGCTTAAAAGTTGCTCAGACCTTACCATGGTTTCCCTCGCCATTAAAGCCAACAAAGATGAAGTTGATAGGTACAGGGATATGGATCTGATCGACCTCTTCCAGCCTCAAGTAAAATCCCACGAATCCTGCACAACAGCTAGCATTGTCCTCAAAATGTCGAGCAAATAATTTTCTTCAAGTGAAATAGTGGTGTATAGGAAATAGCATGTGATGATGTCCAGCAAAACCATCAGTACCTGCCTTGGTGAAATTTACTCGTGCATCCCTGTTGATTTCTTGTGATACATCCCAATCTTCATTTACTGCTCCAGTCAAAGAATGCAGACTTTAGCATATCAGAATATCAAAAACCCAAGCTCTATGCTCACTCTTTCACAAGGTGGAAATGAATGAAGAAATTTGTATATCAGTATCAGACAATAATATGCAGTGTCATAGTTACAAGTTCAGATTCTAGTATCTACGTTTGCATGAAGGATATTCAAGTTTCAGCCTTTAGGCTGATAACCACTATTGCAAACTGAAAATTGTTGACCACAAACCTTCAAAAACCAGTCATGAAAACACATTGACTGTACACACCCACCAGATAAAAGGAACCCAGTACGTACCACGTGACAACACGCTTTCCGTCCAGAACTTATTATTGAGCTTCATGTTGAAGAGGGATAATACAGATGGTGCCTTTTTAGCAGTTGCAAAACCTCCCTTACTGCCACCTCCATTCTCCACTCCCTCAACCTGACACATCATAGATTTGACAAAATAATAATAACTTTAAACTGCACTGCCAATAATGGTAATAATATACTGAAAATGTTGCTGAACTTACCTTCTGCCAGATGTCAATGGACAATTATTTCTCGTTTGATCCCCTGGTACTGACGAAGATGTTAGCACCAGGACGTCCATACTACGATTTCAAGCACAACTACTATTTTTGTTGGAGTTTGAGGCTCTAGACTCTGGTTTTGGGCGAATGCTTGTGGTTATAATCGGCATGACCTTTTCAGTACTGAGTATTAGACTTCTTAAGAATGATCTTTTGCCCTTCTCAATGCTCGTTTCTTCCTTCGGCCCAAGAAACACAATGCCACTTCACTTATGAGTGTACACTTAAGAAACTTGAATACAAGTGGATACGAAAATTTAGGTCAGAAAGGCATATAAACCATCCAAAACAGAGCACGCATGAATGCAATCCCAGAGGGCCACATATGCCTCTGTACTCCGTATGAATCTATAATTCGCAAGAATCTGGATCAAATTAGAAACTCGTGTTCAGCTTATAACCCAATGTCGAATTTCTCCTGCTCAGGGGTGGCTTAAACCCCAAGGCCTTAATCTGGATCTCATGGGAACTCCAAGGTTGAGCAGCTCAAGGCATTAATAGTACTAAGATGGGTGACCTTCCTTGCACTTGATTTCTGGTGCATCCTACCACCTATTGTCCACTCCATTAGTGTGTGTTTGGGTGGACCGGATATGTTCAACCAACCACGTTCACCTTTGAAAGGAGTTAGTAATCTTCGGGAGCCCTCTGATTCTCGTGATGCCCGTCTGGGGATTACATATAGACTTAGTCGAACTGGAAGATGATGCAACACCCATAATGCACGCCCTTGGCAATGTGGAGTCATTTCCTCTTCTCCAGCTCCATCACAGTTATTTATAAAGAACTTCAGTGCACGCAGCCGATTCTGTTGGTATCCTTTTCAGATTCATGTATTCCAGGAATGGAATGAAAGTGTCCTTCCACTCACTAATAGTAAGCACTACCAACAATTGAAGTTTACCGTTTACATTGATAGAGCATTATGAAGTACCTCCTGAAACCAGTCCAAGAAAGGCATTTGCCGAATGCAAGGTATACAGAATTCGACGACAAAACTTGAAGGCAAGGTTCAAATTCCAGTTAGTCATGCAAGGAGCTTTACCACAACCGTGGCCGAGATGAAGACAAGCATACAAATCACAAGCACGCGGCCCATGCTTTTCGTCATCGTTGGATTGTTCGATCCCCAAACCATCATCATCACCTTCTCATCTGCAACGCCATATACATACACCTCGCAATTCAGCTCAAAAGAAGCTCGCTATCCCAATTTGTACAGCTCTTTCAGCATTCCAGCTCCACGGCCATCCCCCCGACGTCACCCTCGACTTAGTCGTCACCTCGCGTATTGGTGAAACCCTCGCTCCAATGCAATTGCGGGCAAGTTCGGTGATGAAGATCGGGGAACCAAACCCTAAACCTGATCACTGTCAAGTTTCAACACAAGCCTAATTGCCTCAACCCCAATGGGATCTCTTGACCCAAGTTCACAAACTCTAGTTAGCTCCATAGGCGTCTCAAATGCAATATGTTTTTATATTTTTAAGTACCTTGTGTGTTTTGACAAGCCTTGGATCACTTGTATCACATTTTTTTGATACTACTTGGGTTGACATAATGTAGAATTTAAATTCTTTTGATAATGATAGGGTATGGATTTTTGAGATTTTGTGTTTTCGTCATTAACATTCGGGTCTATATACCTTGCAAGAACCTCTATATCTAGTAGCTAAAATTGTCCCAATATCAATATGGTATCAAGATTGTATTGATTAAGTAGGAACTCATTCATGTGAGAATTCTTTCATCTTGTGGTATCCATCAAGTATGAATATCCGACTAGTATTATAATTTTGATGTCATCTAGGCATGTCATTTGATGCCATACTATATAGAGATACCATGCATGCACCTATATACTTGTCCAACATTGGTTATGACCACGTATAGCTGAGGGCTAAAAAACAAACTCCTTAGTTGTGGCTTCACAAACATGTGAGGCATAAAGAGGCATGTGGATTTTGGTTTACAAGACATGTCTTACAAAAGGAGTCATTAAAAACTTGCCCTAACTCGTAGGTTTGTGGTTGAGCCATCCCAATTCAATCTCACTAGAAAATAAAAATAAAAATAAATAAAAATTGTCGTCTTTGACCCCAATTCAAGGATTCTTAATAATCAACATTTTTATCCTTCCTTTGGTAGGTGTTGTGAACCTTTATCCAAGGCACATGACTTTGAGTATGTTATAAGTAAATATAAACTCGTACATGAATACTAGACAACATGAAATCTTACATATGTACTTCTACTGGTAGACCCTATGATAGAAATGGCAACAACTATTTCTAGATGTGGATTGTATCTTTTATTGTAGAACATGTTAGTTGCATGCAAAATGTGTTTTTTTAATGAAAATATACACATATAGTTGGATTATTTGACCATATTGCTTCTCAAAGTATATGAAGTTAGGATTCTCATCATACTCTTCTACTTTCTTCCCCTAAATAAATTATTTTGCAATGTGCATGTCTCAAATGTGCAAAAAGTGCTCTCAAAGTTATTGTTAACTTTGGACAAGTCTTTTGTTTATATTTACTTAAATCATAATTCTTTGAACTTATATATAGATGCCGTTCCAATAGTAGGTAGGGAAAATGAGCCTCAAACAAGTTAGGTATGCAGTTGTCACAATGAAAACTTGATGCTTTATTATTGGAAAGATGTTTTCCTTAAAATTTGGTTTTTTTTCTTCTCCTATATGGTGTCCCTATTTCTTGAAAGATCACATATCAAAATGAATACAAATCTAGAAATAAGTGAAGTTTGATAAGGGATAGGTACCTAGAACAATGAAAGCCTTGACAAAGTCTATAAATGGGAGATGATTGGAATAGAACCCCAACATGCATGTTGGCAACTCACCAAACGCACTTCAACTAAAGTTTAGGATCCCAATTTGAAAAGCCGTGTGCTCATTCATAATCTTTGGGTCCATTTCGAAGTTTTGAAATTCTTATGAAAATTATCATAGACCTTCAATAGAAACAATAAGGTAGGCATGGCTTGTGTGATTGATTTCCATGATTGGACATGGGTACTTGAGTGATATGTGGCAAGTTTACTTGTAGAAAGTTATGATAATCTTCACTTTGACCTCCTATATTTATCGCATCTCATCCCCTTCCTCCGTCCCCAACTTGGAAATTGGAAACTTGAAATGTGATATTTGCAATGCCAAATGAACAATCTTCAATACAATCCAATGACTCAGGTCATATGTGGAGTTGGAGATGTCCACAATATGGTCATGTATCTTAGAGCATCTCCATCCACATGCCATCCATAAACATCAAAGTAGAGGGGTCATTTGTGGACAAGCAACGGTCATGGAAACAAGACCACCACCTCAACCCCGCTATTGTATAAGGACAAGTCCACATAAAATTGAGTTAACGCATCCTTCTCACAATGGAGTATTTCTCGAAATATTGATTTACAAAAGCAAAGTTAGGCTTAATTGATTATGATGACCCCGAGAACATCATTTAATAAAGGTTAAAATTTGTTGTATGATGGTCTTTTGTGGAACCTCTATTATTTTTCTCCAAAAATGAAAATATGTAGTAGTCCTTCCCTGAAATAGACGGGGCATGTGTTTTGGAGGCCCTTTGATGGTTCAAAGTAAATATGAAGTACCTACAATATAACATAGTGAACCACAAGATTTTTTTTAAAAAAAATTGCATAGATGCCTATCCATCATACCTTCAATAATGTATCATGCTCCTGGCCAAAAAGTTGTCATCCCCAAATCATCACCGACCCAATACCATGCTTCACGGTCTGATGGACATGTTGAGGTCTTAACCCTCACTTTTGAGGAAAGTTTTTCTTATGATTTAATAGATTATAATTTGATGATTTTCATGTGAGTGTTTTGTTTGGATTGCCACAATAAAATATCATAATAAATATCATATTTTTGTGCTAAAAAATGTGTGGATGGTCTTCAACAAACCAAAACATAAAACATAAAATAATGTTAATAGAAATCCAACTAGCAAGGTGGATTCACAATAAGAAATCATTAGTTTTTATAAATACATATATAGTTATATAGTTATAGTTATATATAGTTATACATAAAAACAATCAATGTTGATCAATTGTCCAATTTAATAAAAAGTTTCAAAATCATATCATGCCCAACCCTCTCACCTACTATGCCTCAATAAGTTTGGAAAATAACAAACCAAGATCATCATGTGCACATGTTTTTCTTTTTTTCTTTTTTTCTTTGAACTTAGTAAAGAAGGGATAAGGAGGGCCTACCCACCGACTTGCAACATACCCTCTGAAACAAGCCCCATCCCACAAATTTGATGAACTCATCTGGAATTTGTTACTAGATGAATTTACATAGACGTTCCAAATCCCCGGCCATGTGTCATATTGACATTAAAACTTAAAAAGGGAAAATAATGAAAATAAGTTTATTCAGCTTGAAAGAGTGGCTTGGAATTTGTGCAATGTTTTTCACAAATGGAGTAGAGGAAATGACGAGGAATGCAATTTGTTTCCTAGTTTTATTGCATATAAAGAATGAGGTACATTTTCCCAAAGAGACAAGTAAATCAAATCCCATACTTGTACAATAGAGTGTCCTTAATTTGAGCATTAAAAAATCCTACTTTGCATACAAATATACACCAAACAATTAATTTAATGGCACTCAAGAGTGATCCCAAGTGGCGTGAAACATGTCCTTTCTAACCATTCATTGCATCTGGCCCACCACTGCATCCTTTTTGGGCCACCACTTTTATAGTTAGCCATTTTGGGTCTACACAAGAATCAATCTACTCCTAGGTTGCTTTACCGATAGTGGCCATTCACCGTTTTCCGTTCTTCTACCTTATGTCCGTTTTTTTTTAACCAAGCCGAGTTCAAAGATTTTTCCTAAGCCGTACCAAAGGCACCAGACAAGCCAATGCAAAAGGCAACAACGTTGACAAGGCGCGGTCATCTTAATGAACTTCTTAGTTCTTAGTGTACATGATCCAAGTACAAAGGCAAACATGGAGAGAGAAGGAATTATCGCATATGAAAGTACCTCTTATCCATCCCACATAAAAACCTTGAAATAATATACAACCCGAAGATTACTTTTTGAAGTTGATTTGACACCAAAATCAACTTCAAATACCCCAAATTAGTGTACTCATGATCATTTGAGATGAATCGGCAACAAACCTACAAGGGATCAAGTTTTGTACGCTCATATCATATTATGCGATAACTCCCTCTCTCTCTCTCCAGCTACAAGCATGGCTAGTTTGACTTCTATATCATAGAAACCATAATGATTTGTCACTTCTTTGTTTGGTGTATCAAATAAAGATGAGAAATTAACTCATGGAGTAGAGGAGTTTATTCAATTGCTCTACAACATCTGGACAGAGTTCCGAAGAAAGTGAATCGAGAGATTGTTGCATGGCAATTACTACTTGATCGAGACAATATATTCATGTTCACATGTGTGAGTCAGTCAAGATCCTCGTGATTCTAAATCCAACCGGTTCCATGTTGACATCTTCCGGTTTTTCTTTGTTCATTCAAGGTATGTTCTTCTATAGATTTCTCTAAAATGATGAGTAAATTTCCTGAAGTCTCCAACTTCAACTGATTAATTATTTCTCAAAACTCAACTGGTTCATCTGTAACTAAGTGCCGGTTCTTCCCAGACATGGGTGTGTGTGTGTTCCTTTTTTGTTTTGTTTTTTTCTTGTTTCTTTCAGCCGGGGATGCTTTTGAGGCTTGAGCAAGAGGAAACAACTGCATACTCTTTGTATGACCACCTAGATTTACATCTGACGATCTGTTCAGCTCGTCGTTGATGTTGTGGAAGGGTAAGCACAGTTGCGTTTCCTTCGACAAGCGTTACAAGGCAATTATGCAACAATACAAGCTGCAATGGCGAGTTGATCATGGTGAGGATAATTTACGAAAATTCATGGATGACACTATGTTGATGGGTTAGAGTCACGGTCTCTTGGTTTTGTGTTAGACCCACGTCTTGAAGCTGGGCTTTAGGCAAATTCCAATAGACTTCCACGAAATGTTGTCCAATACCTTCCACCTACACTTATATCATTTGCTCTCTCTCTCTCTCTCGGATGGTCTCGGCATTTTCCATGGCCAAATGATTATAAATTTTGATGGTCATTAGGGGCGGAGCCAAGGGGCTCAACCCTCCCTGACATCAGTAGTAGAAAACTATGCCAAAACGACTAGATTTTTAAATTTTTAAATTTCTCATTTTGCAATTGCAATGTCAAATTTTTGGGACGTGTAATACACAATTGGAAAGGTGTTTTCAAGACCTTTCAAATGGTATATTACAAGCCTCCAAATTCCCAAAATTTTAATTGGTAAAATCAAGAGAAATTTGCAGTCGTTTATTGACTGCATAGCAAGCTGGTCAAAAGAACCACAATGGGAAAACGACAACGGTTCTTTTTAGCAATGTTTCCGACGAGTGCATTGAAGGAAAGTTGGGCATATGCTTATTATTGACGATGATTGGATGGTTGATTTGATGATCATCTATATCGAAAAGATCATCGCCAAAGCTTTGGATATTAATGACATTATCAAAAAAATTATGGGGATGTAAGCTCAATGAGTCCAAATCTCTCAAATAATAATCAAGTTCAAACACCTATTGAAATTTGAAAATAAAATAATTGGATATTTCCATATTCTGAGGTTAGCCCCCCCTGGTCAAAATCCTAGCTCTGCCCCTTATGGTCATGTGCCTTCAAGTTCTAGTGTGAAGTGGCCCTCGTAGTATACAATGGTTGGTATTAATGAGAGGTTTGCCTTGCAATTTTTAAATCATTGTTGCAAGCTCATGTCACAATCTTTAGTTTGTGTCGAGAGGTCAAAATGGGGATTGTTCTCCTATCAAGGGCATTCTTGCATACGTGACCAAATGCCGCGAGAAAAAAATGATCTAGGATTTCTCATGGTCATGGTTGACGATTCGAAGACCATGACCACGAGGAATCCACACCACATTGTGGATAAATCCACATTTTGTTGATGAGACACCATGTTTGGGTTCTCTCACTGCAAAATTCAAGTGACCATCAATCATCATTCATTCTTGAACATATAGGACTCCGTGTCACAATCTCATCCAATTGTGGACATCTATTTTTGGTGACCCTATGCAAAACAAAGCGGGATTGCTACTCATTTCTCAACCAACAATAGAATTTAGAAAGAGGTGGTCATGGTCAATGGTCACTACAATAGTGCAAACATGCCTTGATCTTGAACTTAAGGTCAGTTGTTATAATTGCTCATCCATTCACTTATCGCAATGACAAAAAGATGTAGAAACAACCACCATGGAAAGATTCTAGCATCAAATCTTTGACAAATTAAATTGGCATATGAAAGGAAATTTAATTAAAAGAGGTTACTACAAGAATTAGGAGGAGGAATAGTGGACGTTATCCTCCCCCCTACGAGCCTTTCGGGGGAGGTAGATATGAGCAGGAGCAACTACCCCACAAAGAAATCGATATTTTATGGACCTAACTGAGCAAACTTATGTCCGTCCCACCCAACTTCAAAAAACCATTGCCCTTGCATTCTTGAAGGCCACTTCACAAATACCATATTGAGTGCACTTCACCTTGAAGGCCCAAAATCCAATATATATATGTTCACTTCCATTGAGTAAATAAAGAATTGACTGGGTTTTCATTTTCAAAGTGAAACCATCAATAAAACATGTAATTAACTTGGAAGTAAATAATAATACAAAATCCTCATTAGCACTGAGGTTATGATTTTTGTTACTTACCATTGAAAGGGTCTTTGTCATTCTAAATTGGAACTAAAATTACAGTTTAGTTCTTAGTATTTTTATTTTATAATATTTCAGTTAATACCTTCTACTTTCACAAAGTATTCATGCACATTCAAACTAATTAAGTGTGATTAAATGTAAGTCTAGTTAACCGTATTAGAAGGTAATTGAGTGTAAGGCCTAGGTTTCCACAAGTATTCATACACACTTGAACTAATTAAGCCTGATTAAGGGTAATGAAGTGCATTCAGCCTAATTAAGCGTAATGAAGCCTAAACAAGTGTAATCAAGCACAATATTCTAAGCCTGTGTGCAAAGGCACAACTATTAGCATACCATTGGTTCTCACATATTCACTTGTAACCAAATTTGCTGTTGGTATGGATTATACCTGGCAGGGTCAAGTCCTCTTTTACGTTACCTATAATGTTTATAATTCAGATCTTAACTTGCAAGTAATCTCCAACCTTTGATACTTAGATGTAACCTTTCCCAAATTCTTACACAGCGTTAAATTGGCTATTCCAATTACCATGAAGATAGCTCAATCCATGAAACCATTCCTGTACGTCTGCATTAGGGTATAATAATTGCCAGTTTTGGGTTATCATGCACCTACTATATGATAAGAAGACCACTATTGCCAGATATTAAACAAAATAGGCTACTGCTGTCCCTCCAAAGCAAGCACTTACTCAACATAAGGTTTCCTAGAGGATTCAGTGCGATGTTTTCCTAGTAAGATTTGAAGTTCCAAAGCTGACAGTTGATGCTTTGTTTTGTGCATCATAGGTAATGCATGATTTCTCATGAGGAGAGCACACTGGTCGTGAGGGTATTCCTGTATGCATGAGCAAGCCAAATCCTTCTCATGCACCTTAAGCCTATCCTTTGTCCATTCAAACTTCCTTGGTCCCTTAGGCCCTCAAGCTCTAGTGTAAAGTGAAGTGGGACAGACCAGCATGTTCCACCAAGGAGAGATTTTAGACCTCCATGGTCATGGGCCCTCAAGCTCTAGTGTAAGTGCCCCTAAATGCAATCAGTAAGAATACTCCTAGGTTTATCCTCGATCCCCTTTCCTGAACTCAGCTTTGTAGCTTATACGGAAAATAAACTTCGAGTGCACAGAAGGCACTGGATGGAAGGGGGTATTATGACAGGATACCTCCTGCAGGTATGGAGCGAGTAGATTATGACATGGATAAGAGGGCCTTTGACAGACCACTGCAATGTCCAGCAATTCTCATTGAATATATCCCACAGTCAGAAGGAATATCAACAAAAAAATTGCTATCACAAAATGAATGATCCTTCAGCTGGTACATTGCTCAGAAGAAGGGAAGATGCCAATAACTAATAGCTCTAAACACTAAAAGTAGGATTTCCCCTAATGCTTCTATATAGATTAAAATTGTACTGGTGATGTGGATCCTATAATACTATTAAGTAGGAATGCAGACATATCATGAACTTTGAAGCATTGACTGCGAAACAAACTCTTCAATCCCCAGCCAACAAAGAATGAGGCTATGAGTACAGGTGCGTACCAATTGCCTTGGTTTAATAAGACACTGAAAGGGTACAAACAGACCATGTAGAGAAATGAGCAGGGATGGCCAGCCTACATCAAGCTTGAGAACCTGGTTAGTGAAGATCCCTTCAGAACTTTTTGAAAGTAATTCTCTTGATCTTCATAAGGAGTTCCTCCCGTTGAGCAACAGATTCAGCCAGACGTACACTGACAAGGAAGTATCTGTCTTGCAAGTCCTGGATTTCAGTTTCCTGGTCTTTTGATAGCTTCCTTAGCTTCTGAAGCTCCATGAAATCATCCTCACCCTCTTCACCTTTCAAAGGAGCATCAGATTGAGCGCCCTTTTGCTTGCTCACCGATTCATGGAGCTGGACTTTGTACATGTTAGTCACTTCCACAGCTTCTGCGAGCTTGGACTCCAGAACTGCGATCTTCGACTCAAGCAGCTTGCTTAAACTGGGGACTTCACCTGTGATCGGCCTCTTCTCCAGCATCTGTGCATTGAGCATCTCCTGTGTGTTGATTTGGAACTGAAGCTCCCGCTCTCGGACTGAGAGGACAGAATTTTGCCGTTGGAGTCGAGTGAGCTCCATCTGGAGCTGAATGCTAGAGTCATGCCCACCTTCGAGTAATTGCTCATTTGCAAATTCTAGGCATTCGATCTTATACACCAAGTGAGACTCCTTCTCTTTGAAACTTAATGTCAGCTGGTCACACTCTTCCCTCCTTAATTCTATCTCTTCTTCTAAGAGTCTCACCTTTTCTTGGAGTTCTTGAAGCTCTTTGGATGTCCGAATTTCAAACTTTGGAGACATAGGGCCCATGCCAGTGGAGACACGAGACATTTGCCTTGTAAGCCGTATTACTGCACTGCTTCTCTCTGGTGTTGGAGGAGTTATTGGTTGCTCACTCACTTCCACTCCCTGAATCTCCGACTCTGCAGAGATAAGAAATATTTACAAATTAAGTAATAATTCATTGATGCAACAGTGTCTGAGGGTAAAATTGTAACACAGTGCCAGCCTTCCTTGATACAGGCCACGCACTTTCTCGTTGATCTTCTTACATGTGCCATTTTAACCTGCCAGTTTCAGATGCTAGAAAAGTTTCATAAAGATTCATCATTGTTCAACAAATTTGAGGGAATAGGCATTGATTCACAGACCTAAAGCCATAGGACACTCCAACTCATAGTCCAATCTTTTGAAGCCCATTGCTAATGAAAAAGGTTATGAATAGGGAGGACTAAAATAGGTAAGGTAAAGCCCTAGGGCAATGTATGCCATGAACTTTTTGTTGCTTCCAATGCATGAAAAAACACCCTTTTTTGCGTGAATAGGGCACATTGAGTATGCTAAATTATTAACCACAAGTAAACATCGATCATTGTACAGACCTTATCAGCAAATTCGAGGAAAAAGGGGTAGATTTCACAGACGTAAACCCATGAGATACCCTACCACGTAGTGCATTGCTGATAAGAAAGGTCCTGAATGGGGAGGACTAAAAATAGATGAGAACGGGAGGAAGGCCTAGGACAATGATGTATTTGGTAGAATTTGTTGTTTCCACAGGATAATAGTAACACACTCTTGTAGGTGAATAGGGCGTGATGAAGATGCGTGATATATTATTAATCACAAGCAAACATTCATCATAGTTCAGAGCTTATCAACAAATTCGAGAAATAAGGTTGGATTTCACAGATCTAAAACCATGAGATAAACCCTAAACCATACGGCATTGCTGATAATGAAAGGTCCCGAATGGTGAGGATTAAAATAGGTGAGAAGGGGAAGAAGCCCTAGAACAATGATGCATGTCATGGAATTTCTGCTTCCACAGCATGATACACACATTTTCTTCATCATGAAAAGGGCGTGAAGGGGATCCATGATAAATTATAAACCACAAGCAAACATCGATCATTGTACCGGACTTATCATCAACAAAGTCGAGAAAAAAAGGGGTGGATTTTACCAGACACCTCGTTCCCTGCAGCGCCTGCTACTTGGTGAGGGCTCGTCGTCGAGTCTCGTCGGTCAGGATTCGGGTGACTTGTACCCCAACCTCCTCCTCCTCCATCTCCTCTTGGTCCTGGCTTTGGGGAGTTCGACCTAGAGCGTCTTCCAGGGACTATCTCCAGGTCACCATGTCTACCATCTCGATCTCTGCGGTGCCGCCCGCCTTCTCTCTCCCTGCTCACACCTCTCTCTCTATCCCTGTCCCTACCCTTGTCGCGGCTCCTGGCCCTCTCCCGCTCCCTATCTCTGTCCCGCTCAAACTCTCGACCCCGACCTCTCTCGTAATCCCGCTCATGTAGGCTTCTCGACATGGAGGTCCGATCCTTCCCACCAAAAACAATCACATGAAACCGAGTCCAGACCGAAAAACTGAGTTCCAGAAAAACCTTGCTATTCACCGGGCAGAGACTGTGGCAGGAAAACGAAACACAGAGAAAATAGTTACACCTAGTCCCGATGTAGTTGGGACACGGATATCGTCGTCATTGTTTCGCATGCGTTGTGGTGCCGCGTCGATCGACCGAGAAAGGATCGATTAGGGTTTGAAGATCGCAGATAGGACCTGAACAAGATGCTGTAGGTAGCAGGGGCCCCGAAGGCTTAGTCAAAATGTCGCAGTTGACAGTCCACACGTTCACACATGAGTTATGTCGCCGGAGGGTATCTCATGGTGGGATCCATCTCGTGGTCAAGCACGCCACTTGTCAAGATTGACATGTGTCATTTGAAGAACGTCTTGCCATAAAAACATGTGACAAAGGTACGAGCGCCCAATTCCGTCAATGACATAATTCCAAAACCCATATTTTGTTGTTGTTTTTCCAATTGACCATTAATGATGTTATTTTAAGAACTAAAAATCAACCTCATTGATTTCAAGGAAAAAAAGAGTAACATGAAGTCCCAAAGCTAATATATGAGCAACTTTGCTTTAGCAGTGATATAATGTCAACAATGTAAAAAAATTGATCATTCTTTGGTGAGAGGGGGAAGAAGCTATGTAACTACTTTGGGTTGTAAGAGAATCTTGATTATTCTTAGTCATATCTGAGTCACCGATGTTGAAGTTTCACGAACTTTGAGAACTTATGTGCATTAGCATCCTTAAAGATGTTATGATTTTTTTTACATGTCAATGGTCTCAAGTGCTCAAGGTATAAACTTGAGACTGTTAACATGTCTAACCCATAAGTTAATGTTTGGAGATGTATGCGTGGTTAATTTGTGGCCTTCAAAATGTGTGAAATTTGCATGTGGGACTCTTCTTCACCCCTAAAAGGTTTTCGATGGGTTGTGTACAAAGCTTGTGTTTGCATACACATAGGATTTGGCACATCTTGCATGTGATTGTTTTGCTTTGTTGTTTGTATTGCGACTTTGCCAAATGATAAACCATATGCACGTTACCACAAACATGGGAATTATTCCAACCCCAAATCTCTAGAATTTGAAGCAAGTCATTTCATATGTATATACCATGAGGCTTGTATGCAAAAGACCTTTCAAACACATTGTACACTATTAGCATTGACATATATTTACATAAATCGAGGACATGGTACACAAATACGGCCGGGGATTCGTGGCACTCAAGTAAAATCATCCGTGCGGATGAAAAAAACACAGGAATCATCTAAATGGCTATTTTTGGGCAATTTGATTCCGGAAATAGAGTCAAAGGCCCCGAATTAGTCTAGTGACATCACATTCGAATGAATCGGCCCTCAACCCCATAGGGGGGCTTTTTTTATTGGAGCCACTTCATCCACGATATCTTGGATGGATGATTTTACTTGAGTGCCACGAATCCCCAGCCCACAAATACACCCATGTACTCCAAGGGCCTATGTTGCATATTACCTATCAAGGGAAGTGGATGTCACCTAATGATGAGTCGATCGACTACAGCAATCATTGTACATGGCAAATCCCATATGCGAAAGACCATCATGTGTTTGTACACTACAAGAGTATTTGAGATGTAATTTCAATAATCATACATACAAACTCACTTTTCAAAAGACCTCATGGTTAGAGAAAGGTATTCAATTAAAAAAGTTGGGATGACGAGTGGTGCTTATGCCAATGAATTTCTAGAAGGATTTAACCAAACTATGATTTCTATTAGCTAGCAATTCCAATACACAAAAATGTAGAACCAAAGTTGGCCCCTGCAAACTTTTAGGGGTGAAGCCTCAATGGTCTAAGACCCAATGTACAACCTATATGCACAAAGTCTACAAGTCCTTGTCAAGTCTTAAACTACAGTTTTAGGTATTTGTATCTTTTATCTTATGTCAAGGAGAAAACAAAAATGTACTAATATATGATGTAGTTGATCAACATACCAAGTATAACCTTGCATACAAGGGCACCTATGAAGGATAGTTGAACCCAAGTTTTCAATTCAATATAGTTTTTACTGAATTTCAAAATTGCACTTAGTGGATGAGTTAATGTTAGATAGGGTCATCTTTTACACAATTTGCTTAATATCAAAATATGTAGCTCAAATGTACTTCTTTGTACATTGAGAGGCTCATATAGGGTCCCGAACATAAACCCACAATGTGGGGCCTCCAACTCACTTAATCTCGGAGTGGCAATTGTTGTGCAACAACCAAGGACCCACTGGAACGAGTGCAGAGTGAGGGTGGAATGGAATTGGGGTCCATATATACCCGTAGGAAGGGCATCAATTAGATGTGACCCCTCTTCACCAAAACCACGGACGCCATGTCTCCATGATGGGGGGGGGGCATGCAATCGACATATCGACTATTAATGAGCAATCAACTATAATAAATGATTGTTTATGAGCAAAACACACTAAGACAATTGCTCAAAAACAATTGTTTAGTTTAAAAGCCGATTGATGGCAAGTAGTGGACAAGCAATTGACTCGCCCCATCAACTGGTCATCAACAATCAACGATTTATCCCAATATAATCCCCCCCCCCACGTGATGGACGTTGACATTAAATTTCTTGGTTGGACTTGGAAACGCTAAGATTTTTACCAATTATGGTCAAATCTCTCCACATACACTAAATGTTAGCAGGAGCATCATGTCCGTGACCAAGCTAGTTGGACAAGTGTCCGTTTCTCGTAGACTCCCACCATCATCACCACCACCACTACTATCGCCATTGCCTTCTCCATTGTATATAGATCTCCGTGCATGACGATTTTGGACATAATTATTTATATCCATGAATGCCTAAATGTCTAAGCACCATGTGGTATTAAATCCTATGTGAGATCTTCAAATTTTATAATTTCATGACATGTTTTTCCAAGACTACATTGCAACTTATAATATTCTCAGAGCATAAAGGAATATTTGTGCATAATAAGTATGTCATAGTATAACATGAAGTGGTGCTTGAGAGTACTTTCCCACCATTAATTTTTAGAATTACCTTCATTATCTGTAGTGTAAGTCACCAAATACTGCCTTGCCATAGACATTGCAAATACAAGGAGAGAGAGCTGGGCTTTTCTTGCTTAAAGCTATGCTTACTTTCAAGCTTAGTCTTTGCAATACATCCTCTTATCAAGAGGCCACACCATTCTTTTGTATATCCATGTACCTTTCAAAACCCGGGTGGGTGGGTGGGATCCTCTCCCATGGCTACACCCTTGCACATGCAACTATCTAACATGGTCTTTGTCATTTCTTGGTATCTCTCTAAGCATGCGAATCAACCATAAGTAAATCACATACTAAGGTTTTACCCTTGTGTGCTTAAAGCGAAATAATGTATTCCATATCCAAAGTATGTCAACTTCAAGTATATACCTAGTTCGATATCACTTCAAAAGTCCTATCATAACTTAACATACTGCTTAACATTCTTCATCATTAGAGAATGTCCAAGCCCTATGTACACACTATTTTTGACAAAAGTTGGTATGCAAAACCTAAGGATGCTGTCAAATTTGTGAAGGGTCTGCCTCACCTGTGCCCATGCCACCAACCAAATCCAAAGAGAGGGTTAGTAATGTACACGAGGTGAATAACAGCAGAACCCAATTGTTATCTATGTCACACAATAAAGTACAACATGAATACACGTTTGCAAACAAGAATACACATACTTCCATGGAGTACTCTACCTGTTCCTTAGCCATTTGAACCTTGTGTATCCGAGGTTAGAGTTGAGTTACATACACCTCCCAAAAACCTCTAGATTGCACCACTTTCGCTAAACACAAAAGTTACTTAGGGTAAACCGCCACCGCGTTCTAACCTTTGAAAGGAGTTCCTTGTGATCTCACTTCCTTAATATAGAATTAGGTAGTCTCTCGTGGCCATAGATGCGGATACCATGATCTATGGTAGATATTCGTTAGTTGAGACTACCCTAACCCTAAAGTAACTTTACCTTGGGTTTAGCATAAGTTACTAGCATGGTTCAGTTATGGTTAATGCGGAACATAGTATAGAGAGCTGACTAATCTTGTCTTGATTAATGTCTTGTCCTGTTAGGATATGTCATCACTATACAGGTAGTGTTAAGTTATGACAACATACATCCCTTGGTAGGTCTTGTTAATCCAATTTATCAGTCATTATTCATTCCTCATCTTTTCCCAAGAGTTTTGTTGGGATTTTGTCCATATGAGACATTCACCTCTAGATCATTATGTAAACTATATATTAGTAAACATAATATTGTAATGTCGATGACTGAATTTATGGTTTAGTATAAAATAGTTTTGTTGAAAACTTAAGTTCAAGAAAACCACTTCAGTCATATTACCACTTTCTGTTATAACTCATATCATAGATATTATGAGTCTCGTAAACTTGAATATATTTGTAGAAATATATAAGTTTATATATGATCAACTAAGACCCAGCAAGGTTAGTAAGATTCAGTCCTGCTCAAGGCCACTTCTGTCGCACAGTGTAACCATTAGTTTTTGATATGTAGACAGAGCATCCTGTTAAGTAAGCTGGTCAGAAGTGAAATTAGGGTATAAAGCTAGCTTTCATAGCTTTTTACAGAAAACACTTCGCAGTACTGCAGCAGGTACACAGATATAGACAGTCCTCGAAATTACTTTTATTACTTTCAAGAAGAGCAGTTTTAAGCCAGTCATATCCATATGGTCTCAGGAAAAACGTGGCTAATGTGTATGACTACTTATAGAGTTCACTGATCTCTATTTCTTTATTATCAAGAATTCCAAACTTTATTCAGTATACCATATATATCGGTATGGTAGGACTGGTAATCATATTCTTGGTGTTATTTATTATACTCCCCAATTGCTTCATATAGAGCATAAGTTCGAGGATTTCATAGAGAATGTAGTATGTAAGAAAGATTGGTGTAAAATCAAGAAGTACTCAAAATCAATTCCAAGCTTAAAGCCAATAGTCTTTAGGAATTGTAATGAGTAGAAGGATCTTCGGAAGGCGTGTAGCGCTTGTAGAAGAGGTCCTCACCTGTGCCCATGCTCCCCACAATTACAAGAAAAGTTAGTAGAGCGTACAACAGGTGTTAACGGACCTTCTTACTTGTTATCGATGTCAACAAGGCTTTACTACTTCCTTAGAGGTAGGTAATAAATACCAATACTACAATTCTCATTGTAACACATAGTCATAAACATATAAAGTGATTTATGCACAATTTGTGTTAATCTTGAATCACATGTAATATGTAAGTATTTGGAAATCAGGTTCATCTCGCCACCTTGAAGTCATCAAAGGTAGCTAGCCCTGTTTTGTGCATCTTGAAAATATTATTGCAGTGACTCAGTGCTGCAAGAATTCAGTTAGATTCGGCTATATATCAGCCGGCTAAATCTGTAGATACCTTCTCTCGTATGTAAATACCCTGACAACAGACCATCTACCTGTAGCGGCAAATATAGTCTCGAGCTAAACACACTCTGACAGCAACCATTCCCTGCAGACTCGGAGTAGGCTAGCTAGAAAGCTCTCTGGCAGCAGAGCTACTTCCTGTAGCTTCAAAATAACCCACCTCTATTAGCTACACTGCTTTCAGTGCCTGTGAGTCATCAAGACTCCTGACTCTCACACACAGTATGGCAAGCTACGAAGATGTTGTGCCAAACCCTTGGGATGTTAATATAGTATTATCCTGCTGATTTTTTTCCGGGCAGCCCGTACAGAGATTTCAGGAAATCAAGAAATCAAGATAATGAGAGCTGACCAATCTTGTCTGGATTTTTCTCTAGTCAGAATAGGATATTCTATCCTTCTTGTAGAGTAAGGTTATGTAAGGTTATAGACAACATACATCCCTATCCGAGTAAGGTCTTGATAATTAACTGGTATTTCATTATACATTACTCTCTATAACAGTTGAGTTCCGTTATGAAACTCCTCTGTCCTCGTTAGGCAAATCGTTTTGACTTCACAGGGTGGATCATATACCGAAGTCATGAACGATCTTTATGGTAAACGATAATCCCTGGTTATTGGATTCCTCATCAGCGTTTAAGGGTGTTACACACCTTCTAGTCTCAAATGGTCATCAAGGTTTAAGTGACGCCACTTTTTACCAATAAGTTGGTGTGTAAGTTTCTGTGTAGTTGTAACATACAACTATATCCAGTGTATATACTAAGTCAATATATCCTGTGACACTTCCACCTATCATCTCTGTTTAATTAACACACCGGATTATCAGGGTATATGATATGTAGGAATATAGTTATCCAACTAATTTCTCATACATAAGTATTTTTCAAAAAAATCATCAGGAACAGGAATTCATGAAATCTGCCTGTTCTGTATCAATCCAGTAAACAAAGCTCCACAAGGTTAATCCGAATGCTCCTAGCCTGTTCAGATTCTTGTTAATCATATGGGTCAAAATTTTGTCAAATCAACAGACCAGTTGTAAGTATGGGTATCATCCGAATTCCTGCAGTAACATTCTTGAAAGTAGCATCTCTCAAGTGGTCACTAATGAAATACTTGAGGTGTGTTTCATTAGACCAATTTCCTCTCTCAGACCACCTCTAGTCTGGTCACTACGACTACATGTAGAATCGTTTTTGTAGTCATATGGTTATACAGTATTATTATGTCGAAATTTCAGAATACTGCCAGTCTTTATTAGTAGCAGAATACAAGCAGGGCGGCAATTCAAAATAGCACTGCATTGTACAATCAGCAATATCAGGTTCTTATAACCCGTCTTTCATATCAGGTATTTGTATCCAGCAGTATGTAAGAAATATAAAGTGTTTTGTTAAAAACAAGAAAGAAATGCTCATAGCCAGTATTTCAAATTTCAATGAGAAATTTCTTGGGAAATAGCTATGAGTGGACAATTTCTTCGGAAGGTGCGCAGCCTTGTAGAAGAGGTCCTCACCTGTGCCCATGCTCCCCACAATTACAAGAAAAGTTAGTAGAGCGTACATCAGGTGTCAACGGACCGCTTACTTGTTATCGATATCAACAAGACTATACATCTTCCTTGGAATTTAATCAATATTCAATATCATATCTATAGTTGCATATATTGAAAGTATTCTTGAAACAAGAAAATGCTGAATCAAGAAATGAATGAATCAAGAAATGGATGAATCCAGTTTTGCAGACAGAATTCCCCTTATGTTCCTGTTCATTTTCAAGTGTCATCTGTGTAGTAGTGTAGCTCCTAGATTAGACACCTTGAATTCACTGTTAGATGAGCTCATCTTGCTCAACTTGATGCAACTATTGGTATAGGAACTGTGTGAATCCTGTTCTTCAAAGCTTGCCGGAGCAGCTAGCCGGATTACACGGATACTGCGGAGAGTGCTGTCCCACGTAATTCTGCAGTCGACCGTTCTCTCAAAGACTGCAGTATTTCACACTCATCTACGCTGTCTATCAACCTCCTTACTTCAGCTTGATAGATGAAGAGCTTTCTTGAGTCCCCAGTATCAGGGCCTGACTCACTATGCCGGGGTGACTCTGTTTCGACAGCTTTCACCTTATGTTATATTATACTATAGATTTTCTCACTCTCGGGCAGCCCGTAATAAATTTTACGTAGCCCGAACTTTCCAAATAGAGAGAAATAGAGAGAGAGAGAGAGAGAGAGAGAGAGAGAGAGCTTTTCAAAACTTGTATCAAGTTTGTACTTCCTCTTTTCAGAGGCCAAATCCTTCAATTTCTTTCTCTTTGCAACACAAAGGGTGGGTGGGAACTTCTTCAAAACCCTCTCCATACATTTTTCAAGCCATTTCCTATTTGATAGTATAGTATCGCATTGCATAATAGAGTCATATGTCTAATGTCTCATGGTATGTGTTGTACTATACACATACATTTGCATACTTAGTTTGCCTTGCAAGAATATATACCCTATTTGTTGGATTTTTTGCCATCATACGATATTCACCCTTCATGTATGATGTGAACTATCCCATGCTTTGGAAGCTAATTGCCAACCTACTTGCCTCCTTATCAAGTACATCTAACTATAACACCACATGTATGTTGTACTTATTAAGGAGAAGTACTTAGTAACCTCAACCAAAATCTGTGCATAAAATGTCATAATCACAATACATCACTGCATTGATTGTGTGAAGGGCCTGCCTCACATGTGCCCATGCAACCAACCAACAAATAATTGAGGATTAGTTACGTACACGAGGTAAATAACAGCAAGACCTAGTTGTTATCCATGTCACACACACTTAGTTCATTTCAAATGCACCAACATATTTCAACCATCAACACTCATGCGTGAATGGTAAAAAGAAAGTTCTTTTTTAGGGTTAAGGGCTTATATTGTAGTACTTACGTATGGTAAGTTCTAGTAACCCTATTTTTACTTCATTCATCTGTATCTCTGTTACATCTGTTCCATGGTAAGTATGATTTCTTTCCATGTGTGTAGACATAGTACCATTAGATTCTATATTATTTGCTTTACATAAGAGACCTTTGCTAGGTCTATTAAAGTTTGAACTTTAAGTTTTTATGTGACATGGCATTAGTCAAGAACAAGAGAGAGAGAGAGAGAGAGAGTATGGCACTCCAAACGCTCACAATCGTTGGTTTATTCTATTTTATCATGTGTGAGGACCCGCATGAATAGAAATTCATTGAAATAGCATTTGGTTGAGGGCCCGGTCACATATAGCTTCACACTATACTTGAGGATCCATGACCACACTAAGTGATTTTGAAAGTGTCTTGGGACGGCCTTTGGACACTTTCATTTGGGCTCTCACAATTTCATTCATGGTCACGGCTCTTGGCTCATGTGCAAAGTGGCCCTTATTTGCTCAGGTGTGAGAGAATAGGATTCATAAGACCATCCTTCTTGCCTACCACATGTTGTTTGTTCACTCTCAAATAGATTATGAGTTGCTCTGCAATAAGTTCATTCAACTGCAAAACATACAAAACACAAGCCATTTTATTTACATATGGACCTACATAAAACCGCAACCTTTGTAATAGTAGATGTACAATTCTTGTGAGCCACAATTGAATAGCAAACCAAGAGGTTTTTGGAGAGACTTTAAGTAGAATTCTAATGTATTATTAGTTTAGACATTGTGCTTGTCGAAATTCACTTTAATTTCATGCCAAATCGATTTTCTCGCATGTTTTGAGCAACCTTTGCGTGTTTGTGTGTCAACATCACTCAGGATCATTTGTATGGGTTGTTAAAAACATTGAATGATGCACACACACTTTTAATATAGTTGTGAATATTGCGATGGATGCTTTTTGAAATTCCAACATGCCTATCTTATTTATAATCTTTGCAGTGTATACAAAACTTGATTCGCTTTCTACTTTGCCATACTTGAATCCTTATCAAGTTGCTAATTGGAAGGAAAATCCCAATACTCACTAAAAGAAGTCCGCATGACATGCTCATACGACTCTAGAAGTGATCATGTATTTTAGGTCACGGATGTATAGCAATGATATTAATCTTTAAAGGTTCAAGGGTCCATTATAGAAATCAATAAATGGTACAAAGTATGGAGGTGTTCAAATTACTTGTTTACATATCTAGCTACACCTATTTAGTCGTGTAGATAGACGACATGAATTTGAATTTAGTTCTCAGTAGGGTCTCGTGTATGTCATAGAGCGTATCCATTGTTGCCACCACATCCTCCTCCAAGATAACCTCAGAGGGAGAGAAGGCCTTGAAGAGGCATAATGATCGTCTATTTACATTTTTCAACAAATTTTTAGTGGGACCAAAACAATGAGGACAATAGATTTTTGATGCATGAATATAAAGGGTCGTGTAGCCCGGTCAAAGCTCTTTCAATGCTAGGACATGCTTTTTCCATAGTTGTTCAATGATTCATATTCATTTTCTACATGGTTATTTTGTTGATATTAACACACACTACACACATTGTTATCTTACACGTTATGCCCACATTATAGGATTGGAATATTACATACAAAGTAGCAATTGGTATTGTAGCGGAGGTGCCTCTACCACTATTGTAGCAAAAGGTGGCCCTCCACATGTGTAGCTTTTCACAAGCTCCACCGCTGCTTTGGGGCACAAATTAGAGGGGATGTGTTGGAGGGTTTCATTCAATTTCCGTAATGCCTCCCCCTTAGGGCCTCCCTTATACATAAAACCTCCTTTTCACTCATAATAATTCTTTGTAAATACGATATGACAATTGGTACACCACCCGCTTTCCCCAAATAGATTGAGCTCATTTCTTGCCACCACGAACCCTCAACAAACACAAGGAGACAAACAACCAAGGACCTTGTCTTTCTCTCGGATTTCTACCATAGAGGTCATTCATTTACGTGATAAATTGAAAGGTGCTTTTTCAATGAGCTCTTTACTATGGCTTTTGGCAACATAACATGCATACAAAATATTTTAATCCCAAAATGTGTAAGACACTAGCGTGCATGTATAAATATTAATAAAGTAACCATGTAGATTTCAATATTGACATGAAGTTTTACAGTATGAAGAGAGCACTTTCTAGCATGGATAGAATAGAGGCACCCCTATATTATAATACAACAAAATAGAGTCTCCTCTTCATTTTGGTGGCTCTAAGTCTACGTTAAATGGTGGTAAGCGAGATGCGATGGGTTTCTAACTTATATGTCTCCGCTACCTCTACAGTAAGCGTATTTTTGGAGGGGATGTGGCGGTGGTGGTGGAGATACAAATATGAACACCGTATACCGGCCGCTATGCATTTCGCATCAGCCGTAGACGCCGTCCAGAGGTCGCTGTTCGGATGCTCTAGTCCAGCGGTCGTGGCGCCCCGCCGGTGCTCAGCCCCGCGAAGAGCACGACCCAGGAGGCTACCACAGCATCGCTCCACTTTGCTTCGAAGCAAGCGCATGCGTCTGTGCCATCGCTTGTTCGCCGCACCCTAATCTCTTGGAAGCCTCTCGTCGACGTGCTTCGCAATCCAAAATGGCCGTCCCAGTCGTTGGAAGGCCTCTCACGCAGGTGGCGCTCTCGGAGGCCAAGCGAAACTGGCCCTTCCTCGCAGGCTTCGGCGTCACCTTCGGCCTCGTTTTTAAGCTCAACGCTAGCCTTGACCGTGAGTAATTCGCATCTTTATAATCTCTATTCCCCCCTGGGACATGATCTAATCACCAACATACGCCTCATCCTAGGCTATCTAATCAATGCATGCCTCATTCTAGGTTTTCTGGATCCTTAGGGTTACGGTTTCTGAATTCCGCAGGGTTTGTGTTGCTACTAAGGTTTGTCTTGGTCTTAATTAGACGAGCTTCAGGGACATTGCTAGACGGACTCCCGTCTCTCTCTCTCACTCTCTCGATTCGTATGGTGTTATATGAGATTGCATTTGTATCTTACTCAATCGTTGTCTCCTTTCGTGGCTTTAGATCTCATGTCATTCTCTAGGTGCTTCTGCAGATCTGATTGTGATAAATAAACTTGGTTGATAACGACAACTATTGTGTTTCCTGCTTGAGCCTGAACCGTGAGAAAGTAGCGAGACTTGTTTTCTAGCCTTGATTGCCTAGATATTGCAGCTCACATGCTTATGGTGTTAATTGCAGCTAAGGCGGCTCAGAAGTCGAAATTCATCAACCCGAACGCGCACTAGTATGTGTCTTGATCCTTTCTTCATGAATTGCATGTTTCACTTCTTTAACGTCATCCTAATTTTGTGAGGTTGTGTATAATATCAGTCAATTGGGTTTGAACTCCATTCTAGAGTTACTTAGGAACTTGAAACTAGAGGAAATACCTACTGGCTTAATAGAAGCGTCTGGCCAAAGCATTTCTACGGGAACCTCCTTATACCGCATGTGCTTCTCATGCGTATAATTATGAAATAATGTAGTATTGTCTGGCACTTAGAGTGGGAATGTAAGGATCTTGTGAAAGGTGATAGGGTAGTTGTAATTGATTTCTTTTGGATCTGGTGGCTGTGTTGAAGTATTTCAGCTGGCCTTTGAATCAAAATGGGCGTTGAGAGGTTCTCCTTTGTTTTTGTATAAACCCTGTTTTTGGATATCGTAGTTGTGTTACACCTCTTGTCTTATATAGTATTGCTCGCTTGTGATAAGTCTAGTCGTTTGCAGCCTGCCTTTTGGTGCCTCGAGAGTTGGTATGCAGCTTTTACGTATAACTCTGTAATTCCTTTTTCTAAGAGATTGTTATGTACTTTGGTGTCCTGTTTGCAGATGGGTGGGCACTTGAAGGCCTTGAATTGATACATTGAAATACGGAGGTCAATTTTCTAAACATTGAGATTTTTCGGCCAGCTGCTGGGCTTGGTTGGCCAAAGTCCAAATGAAAAACCCGAGAAAAGTATGGAGCTCTCTGCTTTGTCTCCACTGTGATGTTGGATTGTCACGGGTCATAGTTTAGCAACCATCCTAATAAAGAGAACTGCGAGTGTGGATTTTTAAAGTAATGGCTCCTTCTAACCTTGTTCTGTTACTGGCACTCTCTTCTGATTGCTCTTTTTATTGAGATGTACACATGTTTTGAAGTAGGGATTAAATTCCTGGACTTACTACAAAGTTTACGTGCTAATATATAATCTCTCTGGGGAACATGGTGGCTTAATGGCCTCTTCTGGTCACTCAGTTATGGGTTTATTGTTTCACATAGTTGCAGTAGGGGCAAGATTTTGGCCTGCTCCTTAAGTCGCATGCAAATGAACTTATGACACGTGCTGGAATCCAGTCTATAAATTCGAAAGTCTGATCTGAAAGCAGAGCCCTCGCTTTAACCACTTATCCATTTTGGACAAAAATGTAAGCACTAGGAAAATGAGGTTGAGACCTAGAAATGACCAATCTACTTCAGTTCCTTGCAGGTGAGAAAACGGACCTGTTAGTGCACTCCCTTCATTGGAGAAACCTCCCATGACACCCTATCCCTTTTCTTAATTCTCCATGTTTTGGATGTTAGTATGAATCCACATAGAATGACCACCTTGTGCCGGTGCGTATAGATTGAGGTATTGATATTGCAAGAGACCTCCTGTTAAGGGTAAAGGTGGTAGACGTCGCCTTGGAATTTATTCGTCACTCCAACAATACGCCGTTGTCGGAGATTTCGCAGAGGTTTCTGTGATTTTGCTGACTGATGAATACATGCCACAGAAAACCACCATTTTCAGCATAAATGTCAGCATGTCCAGACACTCTTAAGAGTGGAGGTTCAAGAATGAGGGATCTAAGAAAGTTTACATGAAGGGGGATCACAGAACTGCTTGCAGGGGATTCTACATTTGATTCTTGAAAGGCTAAGGCTGGGGGCTTTGAGAAAATTGTGGACCTGCAAGGAGCTGCTTTTGTAAAAACCTCTGCTGTGAATGGTGGCTCGCTTCTCGGTTGGTATGCATATCAATGACAAGCTAGGGAAGTCTTTGAACTAATTCCTTAAGTATTCGTGATGTGTTGGAGGACATAGAAATGTTTTTCATACCACTTTAGTTTTGTGTAGCGATTGTGATTGTGCCAAAAGTAATGGGAAATTATATATGCTGGTGGGTGGAAAGTAAAGATGTGAACGACACAAATCGAGAATCATCCAGTAGTAGCATAAGTTCGGAGTCACGTCGATCTTAAATTTGGGCAATTGCTGACGGTGCTGTTATTTTCTGACTCCTGGCACAATCAACTTACGAATTACAGGCCTCAAGACTAACCAAGCTTCGTTGAACTGCTCATACTCTTTTCCTGTACATAATATGATTTGCCTTAATCATCCTTGGGTCGTTGGGTGGAGGATAGAATTGCTCATATTGGGCCCATATAACCTTTAGGTATTCAAGAACGAAGGTTTTGTAAGAACAACGAATTCCTTTGAAAATTCTTGTCGTATGTTCTAGTTGCTTTTACCTGGGGAGGTAGCGGGAGTTTGGAGAAGAAAGTGTGACAAACATTGAAGAGCGGCTTACCGAAGGTCTAAGTGGGTTAGTTGGAGGCTTCCTTGGCGTGGGTCTCCCTTCGCTTGGAACAACATTTTCTCCCACTACGGCAGGTGCTGACTGGGTGGATCCCTGGCCTTGTGAAACTACAGAAGGTGTAGGATGTGTCCGACTCATAGCCCTTGCAGAAATTGCTGCCAGTTTCCAGTCTAACCTTTCTAAAGAGGCCAGGATACTGAGCTCTTGATCATCTGGGCCACATATGCCATAATTCTCCTTGTCACCCGAAGAATCATTATATGCATAGATTCGATGGTGCCTGTTGTCTTGGGGTACAGTTTTCTTTTCCGAATGTGGGGTTGCAGGGCTGTTTCTGGGTTGTGAGTATCCAGTTTCAATCAGCCCTTGGGAAGAATAAAAGCAATGCAGTTTCGGAAGTCGGCTCCGTGGAGTCTCAGTCAAATCACGGTAACCAAGGTTCAAGTATTTTGACGTTCTTTCTGTGCTCATCAAAGAACGATCACTGATGTTTTTTTGATTCACCGAGCTTTCAAATTGCGGATTCTCCAAGGTCTCAGAAATCTCTTGTTCAGCCAGATGTGGGATCTCTTTGTAATGGTCCATGCCAAAGTCTGTTTGCAACAGCACGCTTTTCGTTTGTGGAACGTGGTCAGGTGTCGTACTTAGTGGCCTGCAAATCTCAATATGAGAACCAGCACATGTGTCAGGTAGGGTAGAACTCAAGGAAGTGATAGGCGCTGGTGATGGAGGTTGCAGGAAAGCACTAGAATGCTTATTGCTCTTTGTACCGCTCCATTCTGCATCAAGTTTGGGATTGGAATGATCGGTACTTCGACAAATGCCGCCTTCATTTTTCTTTGTGACTTCCTGAGAAAATTCTTCAATCCTCGCTATGTTTTCCTCCTGGCTGACACCTTGATCAACTGTTTTCCCACTCTGATCCGTGCTCTGCTCCCTTGTGGCCACACTTTCGGCAAGGTCTCCAGTACTACGTGCACTAGAAGCTGTGTTCCTCTTTGCCATGAAGTTTGTGTCCAAGTTTAATGAATCGTCATCAAAGGTGATCAGGACGTCCGTGGCATGGTCCTCATAGTTCTTCACCTCAGGAAGGGCTTGCCCCCTTTTAAACGATTCATGCGCCTGGCCATGTTGTGAAGTCATTTCACAAGAATCCATACAAGAGGTCTGCTCATTTTTGGGGTGGTATTCAAAACGGCTGTGTGTTCTGGAAGGGTGCATGGGCTCTGTCAGGAACTCTCTAAAGTCTAAGGGCTTCAACTTGCAATCCTCGAGGCGAGACTGAACAGCAATGACTTCAGCAATCAGCCTTGTTGTCGCAGCTTCACTATCCAGAGATGTTATGAGGGTATCTTTCACGGAAGTTTCTGTCTTATCTTGAGATTTGTCCGATGCTGTCAACAAAGATGGAGTGAGACATTCCTCGCATTCTTCCCAAGATGGTGTTTGAAAGTCACCGTCCTCCTGCCAACTTGGCGACGGTGACGCATACCTCGGAGGAAGTCTGGGTGTCACCGACTTGGAATCTACAGAAAAAATGCTTGCGATCTCTAGACCTACCTTATCTCTGCTGGAGCAAGAATAGGTGTCAAATTTCTTGTCCTGCAGCTGATCGGTCCAGGAAGGTGTCACAGCATTAGGTTCTGAAAATCGGGGTGATGTCCTTTGAGGTGATGAAACTCTTTCTTTCAGATCAGCATTCTCTGTGCTTGTTGGCCTTGAAGGAGACATTGAAGGAGACAAACGTTGAATGGAAAGCCCAGTGACAGTGTTTTTGGCTTCTACTTGAAATGGATCATCAACCATCTCAACATTGCGGATGTGACAGTGCTTACGCGAGTATATTGTTTTGGAGTTTGTAGATTGCATTGCCATAGAAATCGGTCTTGAGGGAGGTGTTGGTGGCATGAAGGGTGATGGAGTATCGCAACTGGAGTTCGTGGCTGATCCTAAAGTTGGTGTTAAAGTGACAGAAGAGATTCTGTCTCTGGTCTCCTTGCTTTGGGGTCTTGGAGTTTCTGGAGGATGAGAGAAAAAGCTTTGATTATCGTTACTCGATTTCAAGCAAGACCTTAAAGCGGTCTTCGATCTTCTTGGGCTGGGAGCTTTGGGTGGCAAGCACCTAGACACTGGCCTCAAACTGTTGAGGGAATGTTCTTTGAATACGGTAGGTTCCATCTGCAGATGGTGGCTACGTCCAACATCGGTGTGGCAGTCTGTCATATCCGTCTTTAGGGCATATAGCTCGTACTCTAGGTCATCCAGTTCGCTCTGCACATGGGAGCTGTTACCTGTGAGAGTTGTGTGAACACTTTTTTTTGGTTCTAAAGCATCGTGACGTAGTTTTGCTTCTCCATTCCTGAACGCATGCCAAAGCTGTCATTAGCTAGCAATGCCGAAAATTGGAACCAAGATGAGTGTATTTTTGTATTTGATAGAATCAAAGAAATATGGCGGAGTATCTACACGAGTGTTTTCACAAAATGGAATAGTAGACATGGAGGAGACCAAAGAATCGGCACAGCTCATAGGGAAGAGCACAATACGCGCAGCATTATTTAACGGTCGCTGTGCTGTGTCCAGTTTCTCATTTCTTTGTCGAGGTGTTCTGCTGAGCTATTATCATTCCTTGGGATGTTTCAGCATAGTTTTCCTCCATGCTTTAGTGTCCATGAGCATGCAAGGAAACCATACAAATTTTTTACACGATCAATCTCAAACTCTTCCTTGGCAGTCTAACATCAGGTCCATTGGTATGTATCCATAACAACACTATGCGCAGACAACGTTGTGCGAATAATATCTGTTGATTCTTGCTTGTCTCAGACGGAACCAAATGCATGTTCGTCCTCACAGTGGAAATCCAAGTGAAGAAAGGACGCAAACAAGCATTGCAGATGCCAGGGATGGAGTGCAACAATATAATACCAGATCGTGTAGGTTGAGGTTTCTTACAGAAGAAATAGTTCATCGCCTCCCCTTTGAGTATCTGGCTCCTTTCGTTCATAGTACATATCATAATGCGGCTGCTTCTGATGACATTCCAATCTTAAATTTGCAACAGCAATACTCTTCTCCCTGAGCTTGACGAGGGTTTCGTATTCTTTGCGCGGGGAGGCAGTCCAAGGAGGTTTTTTATAAATCTCCTCCGTATTGCTTTTCTGCAGGGTCTTGAAGGGATCGGGAGGTTTGGCAGGAGGGCAAGTGGAGTGCATGTAAGCATTTAGTCGATCTCGCTCACGTTTTCTCCTTTCGAGAGCCTCTCTCGCTTTTCGTATCTTCTCTTCTTCCCTCTGTAGGCTCAGATCTTGGTACTTTCTGAAAACAAATCATGGAGTTTTTTTCCAGTCAGGATGTGTAAGATCTTCTAAACTCGTTTTACTGAAACAATATTGAGTGATTCTTGATGCTGACCACTATGACTTGAGCAGCACATATTGGGTCAATTATGGACAAAGAACCGCTCATGAGCATTTTACCCTACTTTCGTCTGGTAGATGGCTTAGTTCCCTCACTCAAGCCATCATTCAAGTCAATACAGACTGATGAGTTTATTCAAGGTCCTCATTTCCGGTAAAAATTTTGTGGGCCACATTTACACTTGGATGGATACCCGTGGACAATTAATCCACCACTCATAACAGCCAACACGATGAAGCAAAGGAAAGTGAGTTTCTATGTATGTTGGAACCTTTTAGAAATACTTGCAAAAGCAGAGTTGGTCCAGACTAAATCAACAGAGCAGCTCTGTAATTTCGTTGCACGCAGAAGGACGCAACCTTGGGAAGCATTTTCCAGCTCGAAAGGCCAGCCAGATCGGGACGCCAATGACATATAATTACTTCTATGGCAATTACGGGGGTCTACTTACTGACACGTCGTGGTTATATGCTTTTGAACATACGCAGTAATTGCAATCTTATTCTTGATGCCGCATGTGGCATTGATGTTGATGCTTAGTCAAAATTGCAATAGAGAAGCTGAGAAGATGCAAGAGAGGTTATTGGAGGACGGCAGATACTTGTGTCTCATGGCAGTAATTTTGGCATTGGAGACTCTACGCCTCTCCATGCTTGACCTTAAAGATGCCATTAATGCTCCTCTTCCTCTTTCACACCCCATTTTCTTAATGTGTCACGGGAACGTCTTCTTTGCTACCCAGACTGTGATTATGATTCCAACAATTGTAGGGCTCCTTCCTTTTTCCGCCACATTCACTGTCTACTCGCTTCTGCGGCCACATTTTTCAACAGCCCGAGGAACAGAAACAAGAGGCTGTTGAGAGAGAGCGAGTGGTGGAGGCTTGGCCAGTGACAACCGTTTTGCTGGACTCTATCCCGGTCTCCAACTAAAGGTAAGAGCAATCCTTTCAGGTCATCGTTTTGTAGAATAATACTCATGTACAATCACTCGAGGTCCCATCTGCATCCTTCAAGGCAGGCTTGCAGAGAACAAGAGATACATTAGGTAAGAGCTGCACACGATTGTCTTCGGAATAAATGTGTCCATATCAAGTTACCATGAGGCCTGAGGTGGAGTGTGATGTCAAGAACAAGAGCAATCAAATCATTATGCATCATGCAGGATTGCTTTGCAGTGAAAGCACCTATGACACATGCCATTTATCGATCCGGCCAGAATAAGGGAGGATCGAGTCAGGGTAGCACTTCAATAAGACAAATTTACACCATAAGAGTAGAGAGGGAGCCTTCGTAAAACAAGATGAAGTCACATAAAAGAAGGCGAGCTAGAAGAGATTGCCAATGGCAAGGATGACAGTTTCTGTAGGAGCAAGAAATGGCAGGAATTTTAGTGCGACTCAAGCTGCACAATGGTGTGAGGGAAGCTCAGAATATATGGAATCACATGAGAAGATTTTGTGATTTTCATGAATTTGGGTGTTGCATCGAGTTAGCAATTTTGTGAGTAGATGTAATAGGCGAACAAGCAAACAGTGATCCAGAGTTACTCCCTGAAATTATTAATGGCTCCTACGAGAAAGGAGGTAAGACACAATACAGAGGTTCAGAGCATACTCAGGATGTCGACAAGAGAGAATTTGTGAGAGAAAGGAGAGCGTCGAGGAGATCGGTTTTCGTTTCCTCTCCCCCTCCTGATTGTTCGTTTATTCCATGTCCCGTAACCAGTTTTATATCGAACCATCAAGATTTGAGGACGGCGTGTTGATGTCACGGAAACAAATCTGGACCTCTCCTGAGATGCCACGTCCAAGTGACAGGTTCTCTGGATGAAGTTTAGGACACCTCTAAGATGGGCCATAATTCAATGGTGTCGCCACCTTATTGCTTCTTGTCCCAATGTACTGATTGTGTCGAACTGCCGAAACCTTAGGTTGCTTTGCGTTTCCTCGGCCACATTCTGCGTCAGGAACCGCTTATTACGATGTAGTTTTTCAGTTTTTCCTTTGCAGCTTGGGGTTGTTTCGTCAAAATTAGGGGACGCCAAATTTGAGACAGAGTCACCGACATCAATTTGTTCGTGGCAATCGCCATAATCATGGACAGAAAGCAAGCAAACAGGTGGGCAGTTGATTCCTCGATATGCCCACCTGTTTTTATCATTTCGTCATGTGCAGGAGTCCCATTGCATCTGCGGCTACACGATGCAGGAAGTGAGCTCAAGAAGTTCAACTTGGAGTTTCGATTCCATTTTCTTTGAAGGGTGGGTTCTGATGCTGCTATGCAACCTGTAGCAGCATCTTGGGAAATCGCCTTACTTAGAGGTGCTGTTGTAGAAATTTTCGCTTTCGAGTTACTGATGCTTGTAACTTCATGTACATTCATCTTGGAGTTCATCTAGTAGTAGCACATTAGGTCTCCTCGACCCTCGTTTCCACATGACAGTAAATCGATTGGAGTATGATACAAAACACTTCAAGTTGATTTGTTGAAATCATCTTTGTGCAATTTGCAGTGGTGACTCGGGTGTACGAGAAATGTGCGGGGAATGGTGCAGCTTCTGCTCTGGTCATTTTAAAACCTGTTGAATGTATAATTTCTTACGGTCCCCTTAGCCCTAATCTTGGAGGCTCAGCACTTACCGTACATTTACACTTACTGAATTCAAGATGTCGGCAGGACTGATCCTGATAATATCAATAAGATCGTTAAAACTGCCACAAATTCTTCACACCTTGGCGGATGGTCGAATGTATTACTACAACATTCCATCTTTAAGCTGACACGTATTGGCCGAGCAATCGTGACCTCTATTTGAAAGATCTCCTTCCACGACTCACTGTGTTCGACAAATTTCAAAGAGATGAAGATTCTTACTTAAGAAAGAAGTAAAGACATCCTTGGAGCGAAGTTTCTGTAGTCAACTCGTCAAATTTCATGTTTCGTAAACGAGAAAGCATCACGAGGAAGGAGGGATTGCCCACAACGCAACAAGAAGGTGTAATGATCTCCATAAGCAGGCGAGTCAATTATGATGGTGACATCTCTTAAAACAGAGTTTCTTACATTGTGATAGCCTACTAACATTGTCTGTGAATGTCTTTGTGAAATATTTACTCAAGAAATTGTGTAATTTGAGAAATCAACAGCCTATGTTGAATCTTTGTGTTGATTGTTGGAACTTGAATAAGATTATTAAGAGTGTTCTGTGGGACTGGTCCATGTTAGAGAGTATTTACAGTTTTAAGTCCAAATTTGAGAATGTGTGAAGGCTTTACGTCTTAAAATAGGCTCATAGTGGGGAGCTTTGCTGTTTGAGTAGGTATGCTTGCCATTCATTCCTAGAAACGAGGACCCTGTTTCTTGAAGATTTGTTGCCCGAGTCTAAATAGGAAGGGAACAAGCTCACAAGGCTTATATTGTTATGTGGACGCCCAAGAATCTCAAACTTGTTTGTACTTGTAAGGCTGTGCTTTTAGTCACTGGAGGAGAGTAGCTGTCATTGTCTTATGTAGAATGCACTCAGGATTTCTCTCAACAACGTGTGCACTAGTCCTATGTAGTTGTAATTTTAGCTTGATTTTAGGATTTGATATAAATCTTTCATCGTAACAGGTTGTTCCTTTTCTAAATAAAATGCCAGCCTTGTTTGAACTGAAGTTGGCTATTGAGCCATAGGGTTTGGAAAGGTGTCTCTTCTGAGCAGATTCTTTTTGAGTTCCTATGGGGTTGGCTCAAGATAGGTATTGAAAAATTGTCATCTTTGAATTTCCTTAAAAATCTGTTGGAGTCGGTTTGTTCTCATGTAAACCATTGTGATCTTGGTACAAATTTCTGCAGAGGCGATTCGGGGAATACAGACGTTGAAAGCTCTCTGGCGAGCTCCAGTAATGCAGATCGGATTTATTGTGAAGTGGACCATGAGGTGTCGAGAGCAAGAAGTCGAGAGGCCACTGTGTATTTTCGAAATTCTATTGATGAGAGGTTTCTTAAGGGACCCATTATTGTCCCGCCCAAGGTAGGTACATCTCCACATTTTGCAATTAATTTGTTCCAGTCACAAAAAATGTCTACATTCCCACACCAGCCTCCAATTGTTATGTGTTCTTGTCCATTGCAGTATGTCCTTCCCACATTGCCATTCTTCTTCGAATGTTTCTTTGACAAGATTACAGTGAAGACTGCATCTGACGACAGTCATCGGGTTCAATTCCCGTATGTTTGAACATCCCTTCATACCATGATTGTAACAAGTGCGTATCTAGTTCTTGCATTGAAGAAGTAAGAATTTCTTATGACCCTGACCCCGACAACAGTGGCTGACAATACATAATATAAAATATGAAATGCTGATTCAACGATAATGTTAAAGGTCACATGCTTTTACGAATTCCATCATTGAATGGGGACAACCGTCATATTCTTGTTCAGATTAAAAATATTGCTCAATATCTTGATGGTTGTGATGATCTTGCTCGACAGTGATGGATGTGTTGGTAGGCTTGTAAAGTAACAGTGACTTCTACCATGAACAGAAACACACAAAATGGCAGACCATCATATTTGCATATCAAACATTTGGAATTGTATATGGGGATCTAGGAACGTCGCCCTTGTATGTGTATCCATCAATAACATGTTCTCACACACCTGATGAACTAGACTACCTGGGGATATTAAGCCTCATATTCTGGACCTTGACCCTGATAGGCGTCATCAAATATACGTTCATTGTTTTGTATGCTGATGACCATGGGGAAGGTGCGTAGCTAATTTCACATAAGAGCGCATATTGTTCATTTGTTATAAAATGAAGGTTGCAAGGTTATGGAAAATAATAAAAATAAAATAAAAATACAATTAAAGCATAGTCGTTGATATTGATTTTGAGATCACATCCATATGGAGGTTCTTCTCAAATAATTACTTAAGCGTGGGGTAAATATGAAACTAAATGAATCTCACATATTTGAAGGTTCTACAGAGGCGAGTTGAAATTTTCATCCGTGCTCAGACTTTTAAGTAGCCAAATGATTACAGTTAAATGTGATTATTTATGAATGCTACTAAAAGAATTTATATTCTGGAGTGAAAAAATATTAATATATAGAAGTTGAAAGTTGAAAGTATTTAAAATAATCCAAAAGAAATTGAAGGTCTTTGTGTACATGATCCAGCTGCGCACAAAGGTTCCATAAATACACACAACTTTTGATCTATTAGATTTGTCACTTGAGTGATGGAATCACTTATCTATACGTCCTAAAGTTTTTGTGTTCACGTTGCATCCAACTGGTGAAAAATGTTCACCAGCTGCACCCAAGAGTTGTAATGTAAAAAATAATACATGCTTATGAAAATTTGTGGATGATTTTGATGATGTTGTCACACAAAAGTTTGAAGCAAAATAACTTCGTTTTTGTCCCTATCCACCAGCCTTCCCCTAAAGTTTTTATTTGGACAAAAATGTCCTTGTAGGCATTTAGGGGTTAAAACATGATTAATCGCGCCCCTTTTGTTTAATGAAACTATTTCCTTTGAAACCTATTCTCTTGTTCGATTAATCTTTCTAGGTATTGCAGTTGTGCCATCCAAGATAACTTATGGTTTATTTTGAGAAATGTTTGAAACAGGTGGAACCTTTGCTATGTATTCTCTACTTTGTCAGCATACAAATGTCGGGGGGCATGCCCGAAAACTCAGTCAGTGGAGTGCAAGTGCGGACAGCCAGCTATCCCATTTTCATAAGGCTTGGGAGGACAAGAAATCAAACAAAATGAGGAAATGTCTGGAGCATCACAAAACAGCGCAGAAAGTGCTCCTATTTGTGGTTATGTTGGGCACCTGCATGTTGATTGGTGATGGTATTCTCACTCCTGCCATTTCAGGTAAATATCTGTTACCATTACTTCTTGCACAATATTGAAGTAAGGTATGTGAGCCTAAAACAGATATCAATGTATGATGGACTTAGATTTGCAATCTCAAACAAAGAGACTTGTGACATTTGAGAAGATTCTGACCACTCTACTATCGGTGTCTGTTTTGGGTTCACTTATATTACCCTCTTTAGAGCAACTCCAATGCTCACTTTAAATTGGTTCCCTCCATAATTGGCTTTCAAACTTTTTTGGGCCATTGCTGCATGCTCTGAACCTTGCACATAAAGTCCATATGCATCATAAATCTTCATTGCCTATTGATTACTGGGAGAGGGACGACCCTCTAAAATTCTTTCACCCTCAATTCTTCAGGATAGGAAGAGGGTCTAGAGGGTTGACCCTTGCTCAAATATTTGGTGCACAATATGGATTTGGAAAACATTTGGGCTTTGTGAGTGGGATGAGCATGTGGCCTTGCTCGCGCCCCCCCGCCGCCCCCCCCCCCCAAAAAAAAACAAACAAAAAAAACAAAAAACAAACAAAACAAACAAAACCCAGAAAGCTGATTATTGAGAGAATCATTTCTCAGTCACTGTAGGAGTTGCCCTTATTATGACCAAAATTTTCACACAACTAATTGCTGCTCTCTGTATGTAAGCCTTTGCAACAATATATCCAGGATGTGCAATTTTAATTCAGTGTTTCTCGGTGCAGTATTATCAGCTATCGGGGGCATTCAAACGGCGCTGCCATCGATATCACAAAGTAGGTATCTTCAGGCTATCCAATACCTACCTGTATTAAGTGCAGTACTCTTCAATTTTGTTTCACTTCTTTAGAAGTTAGAATATAATGAGCCACTTATTAACAATAGAATGGTGTTGCTAGTTGAGTTTGTTGCTTTTCAAGACTAATTGTATTTGCTAAAATGGCTACATGTATGGTAACTACACCTGTAGTCGTTCCTTTAAGCATCTATGCATATATTCCATTCTAAATATTACCATTATTTTTGTTGTGTCTTGTTGGTAATTGAAAGAGGATCTCAATGTATCTTAGCATACACCATATGTATAAACTATGAATTTTGTAAGTATTGATCATAGGTATGTCCAAAATTGACCCTAAGCTCCCATGTTCAAATCAGGTTCATTTTAGGTAAGAATATATAGGGATTTCTTTTGGGTAAGGGTTACAATTAGGTGCCATTACCATAATCAATGTCTCCTTTCACATTCCTCACTCATAAGCATGTCATTGATATGGTATGTACCGGACAAAATCATTTGCATCACTGTGAGAAATGATCACTTTCTTAGGATGTCAAATGGTTTTCAATGCATCCTCTGGACACTCACAAAGTACTTGATTTACTGCTACAGATGTAATTACTTGGGTGTCGGCCGCGATATTGGTCGTGCTCTTCTTCTTTCAAAGCTATGGAACAGACAAAGTTTCTTTCCTCTTTTCCCCTGTAATGGCATTGTGGCTACTTACGACACCCATGGTGGGGATCTATAATATTGTGATACAATACCCAAAGGTTTTCAAAGCATTTTCGCCATATTATATGTACACTTTCTTTCAAAAGAATGGAAAGGAGGGCTGGATGATGCTTGGTGGTGTGGTTCTTTGCATAACAGGTATGTCTTCATGATATCCACTTTGCATTGTCTTCTGTTTCATTATATGACATCTTGTCAGGTTCTTGAAGAAAAAAGCAATGTTCTGGCAAATAGCACCGCGACCATCACCATAGGAAGTTTAGTATTCTAAATTGCAGACTCTTGCATTGCTACAAATGACATCTGGTTTCAGTTCTTTAAATATTTCATGGAGGTAGCTTAGGAATTGTGGAGAGGTCAGGCTATCGTTTTGTGGGCCCCAAGCCAATGAAATTCAAGCATTCTATTAATTGTCATGAATGCTTGTTTAGTATCGTTCCCCCCCTTGATATCACCTTTGAGCATGGCCACTTTACACTTGCTCAAACTATTGAGAGCTTGAAGATTGGTAAAGCCTCGTATATAGTTTGAACTTCGGATGAAAGCTTGTCAACTCCAAGTATCAAACTATCAAAAATTGCAAGTTCGAGCTCTCAACTGAAGCTCTAGTGTAATGGAGGCCTTAGAATGTTAAATTATCCAGGGGTTTGCTTATGGACTTTTGCAGTCACTTCTAACAGTGGTGTTAACAGTGGTCCATAAATCTCATACATTCAAATTTTTGGTTCTTGTGCTCTTATCTTGCACCAGCTCTATAAGAATCTTTGAATTTTGTGCTCGTGTTGGTTCCTATTATCCTTTAGGGCTTCAAACCATATATAAATTCAAGGGCTGTCAATATTCAAAAAGTTGCTCAAAGTAGAACCAAATTGCTGGCAGTTACACCTAGGAGACAATTTGGCACTGAACATCCACTGCAACCTTTTCCAGCACACCTCATCAGTGTTCTCCTGCAAGTGTTAGATTACCTTACAGTCTATACGTGTTTCTATGTCAACTAATTTGTATTGACAATATTAATGTGCTTGGTTGATTGAGCAGGTTCTGAAGCCATGTTTGCTGATATGGGCCACTTTAACAGACTCTCCATTCAAGTAATCAGTCTAGCCATTGATGCTTTGGTACTTGTGACAAGACTGAGGACCACTTTACACTATGGCCAATGGCTGTGACCATGAAATTGTGAGGGCCTTTAATCCGAAGGCTGTACCATAGAAAACTGGATTATATTTTGTGTGGTTACGAGTCCTCAAGTGTAGTGTAATTGCATACGCGACTGGTCTCTTAACCAAATGCTATTTCATTACCATCCTATTCATGTGGGCCCTTCCACACAATAAGTTACAATAAATTAAGGGTTGTGAGAATTTAAAGTATCAAGGTACTCCGGTTTATGAGTTAGACCCACCTCTCTGAGGTGGGCAGAACAAATAACCCAGTAGACCATGAATTAATGATTTATTTCATGACACGTAGGACTCTCTAGTTTGTTCATCCATTCAGTCTGACTTGGTCTCGGAGGCCCTCAAGCTCTAGTGTAAAGTAAAGTGGGACAGTCTTGGCCATTTCCACCAATAAAAGATCGTATATTTCAATGGTCACGGCCTCGAGCTCTAGTGTAAAGTAGCCCTGATATTGTGAATGAGGAACCCCATCTTTCTTATCTTGATTTTACAGCCAAAAACAGATTCATTCACAATTTCGACTGTGTATGAAGAGTAATTATTCAAGTTCTAATACAGATGCTGCTACTTGTGTGCGGCAGTTGGCATTTACTCTGGGGGTTTATCCAGCCGTTCTCCTGACATATTCTGGGCAAACGGCCTACCTTATAAACCACCCTGACGAATATTTGCAGGGATTTTTCAATATGATACCAACACCTGTGTTTTGGCCTATGTTTGTGATATCCACGCTGGCAGCCATAGTCGCTAGCCAAGGTCTTATTACTGCTACATTTTCTGTTGTGAAGCAATCTGTGGCACTCGACTATTTTCCCCCAGTGAAGGTCGTCCATACATCAGAAGATACCGAAGGACAAATTTATTCACCTGAGGTGAATTTCATGTTGATGATATTATGCCTCGCTGTTGTATTTGGATTTGGAGGTGCAGCAGAGATTGGCAATGCATTTGGTATGTTCTGTCACCAGTAGTATGAAGGTAATAATGCTTTGTATTAGTATTTGCTGTTGTGTTCTTAAGAACAGCAGTTCACCCACTTCTTCCTTGCCTCCAAGAAACAAGCCACTCCCATAGCTTTTTCACTGACACACAATTGGCAATTCTGGGAACCCAACAAACAGATGAGCAACAGTAATTTTATCAGCTCAAAGATGTCTAATAATCCACAGTAGACAGTATCATATGGAATGTACCAGTCAGGCCAAGAGATTTTGCTGATGTGGCTGTTCCTAGTTGGGTACTAGGAGGCACATCATCACTTATAACTGATGACCATGCCTTGGCTTGACCTCTATGTTTGATAATGGACATGTGTTAGAAGTGTTGCCATTCCATTGGTTGTAGGCACCCAATACCTAGCTCACTGCTACCATGGTTTGATTGGTTGGTTGCTGCCTACTATAGGCCATGACAGGGCTCCTTGCACCTATTACCTAGTTTGTATATGTGTTGTAAATTATTTCATCTTCATCTGCAGGTTGCCATCTAATAGTTAAGTTATGCCATGGGTGCAGGGGTTGCGGTTGTCTCTGTGATGGTCATCACTACATGCTTAATAACTATTGTCATGATTGTGATATGGGGAACATGGTGGCCTTATGTACTTGTGTTCTTCATCGTCCTCATCAGTGTGGAAGGATGTTACTTGTCATCAGTGCTTTTAAAAATACCCCAGGGTGGTTGGCTCCCCTTTCTGATTGCGATTCTCTTTACCTTGGTAATGGTGACCTGGAACTATGGGCGTCAAAAGAAGTTTAACTATGAAACCAAAAATAAACTCAGCAAAATTTCTCTGGGTCATCTGCTACAGAGTATAGGCAGCCACCGCGTCCCAGGGATTTGCTTCTTCTACACGGATTTGTGGCATGGAATTCCTCCCATAGTTGAACACTATGTTCGGAATGTGCGGTGCTTGCATCAGGTGAGTGTACCAAGCGAGCCAAAGCATGGAAATTGAGAATTCATTCTATTGCATGTAAGGTAAGCTGGACTAAAATGGAAACTTGTAGCTCTGCACTCAATCCTTCTGAATATGAAACACGCGATTAGTGTGAGAGATTAGGAAATCCGAATCTGGCTGTAGCCATTTTCCCTATGATTCTCAGAGCTCATACGAGTATCTTATTCAATGTCAAATTGAAGATTGGCTTTCTTATTGGATGATCATATAGGTTTCCCAAATATGTTGACTACTGAGTCTAGAAAAAATATCAACTTTTGAGCATGTAGTCCAATCTCTTTTGAACAGATGTCTTTTTGGTATTCATTCTTCAATCCACACTTAACCACACAAGTCTTAAGTGCAGGTGTCCGATCAAGATAAGGAACTGAACTAGGCCCGTTTACGCTGGTACTGAAGTGACTGCGTATCTTGAATTGTATTAATAGTAAATTCAGTAAGAAATCTGCAGAGAGTGGAAGGAAAAGATCTTGTATTGATTTGTGATCAAAACTTTTGCTGAGCTCTTTCTTATTATGTGTCTTGTAATAGGTGCTTATTTTCACATCTATTCGACATATTCCTGTCAAGACCGTGCTGCCAGCTGAACGGTTTCTTGTTGGGAGGATTGGGTATGAGGGAGTTTATCGCTGTGTTGCTCGATATGGGTACATGGATTTGCTGAGTACAGAAACCACACACTTTGTAGATCAGGTTCCTCAAATTTTCATCTCCTTTTTTAAGTCTCAATTTGGTTTTTTTGGGTAGTATAGTGGATTTCCATAGGATAAATGTCACTTAGGACCGCTTTATATACTATGGCCAAGGGCTGTGACCACGAAACTGTGAGGGCCCTTGAAACTCATCCAAAGGCTGGATCATGAAAAATTGGTCATGGGCCTTCAAGTGTAGTATGAAGGCATACTGACCGGGGCTCTCAATTGAATGCTACTTCATCACCATCCTATTTATGTGGACCCTTCTATGAAGTAAGTTCTGGTCAATCCAAGGTTTTGAGATTTTAAAGTATCCTAGTCCTCTTGCTTTTGTGATAGATCCACCTCGTTGAGGTGGGCTTGAAACAAAACCCATTAGACCATGAACCATTCATCTCATGCCTCGGACTTTATGTTCCATCCATTCAATCTTCCTTAGTACCTTAGGCCCTCAAGCTCTAGTATAGAGTGAAGCAAGACAGTCTTGGCATTTTCCAGCAATGAGAGATTTTAGATTTCAATGGTCAGAGGGCCTCAAGCTCTAGTGGACAGTGCCCCTTAGTTTTTTAAAATTGCACTTGCCCCATTGAGATAGTTCAGACTATGGAGGTGTTTGCTAGCATGTATAGGCATCCAATTATGATGCATATCTATTTGGATTCACAACTTGCTAGCCATGGTCTTAAATATTGATTTCATGTTTTTCATTTTCATTTTTTAAATATTTTTTAAAATAAATAAAACGAACATCGGTGTTAGCAGTGACGTGAATGAGGCCCCATTCGTCCTTTCATTTATCAAGTGGGTTCAATCATTGGAGTCTGTGATAGGGTTAATGCCTAAGGTATGTGGGTATTATTGGGATCGCTTTGTCATGTTCTCCAACTTCTACTTAGATTCACACAAAAAACTTGGATTGTAAATAGGACCTCTCTTGATTCAGTTATGATTATTGGAAGTGCATGTCTCTTGATTCCTTAATTGAATACATAGGTCCTCCCAATCATGTTAATTATTAAGGTTGGAGTAGTTAATAAAATCTAAAGACATGGTCCAATCTCTTTTAAACATGTGTGTTTATGGTGTTTGTTCTTTGATCCTCACCTAACCATATACCATTCAAGTATAGGGGCCTGATTAAGAAAAGAAATCAAATAACACCATATATCTTACTTTTTAGTAAGGGGGCCCTATAATAGTACCATACATAGGCAAAGCCGAACTTTGTTGTCTACCCTTATGTACACATGGAAGTCTGTGTGCAGGTGATAGATTGTTTGACTTCACACATTGGATCAGCTTTGGATTTCTTGGATCACCCTGATATTAAGGATTCTGATTTCGATTCAATGATCAAAGAGATTGAAATGATCAAGGATTCAAAAGCATCTGGGGCGGTGTATGTTCTTGGAAGATCTGAATTCCGAATTGAGCAGAGCACGTCCTACTTTGACACTCTTTTTGCAGGAATCATTTTTCCTTTCCTCAACAGCATTTGCAGGTCCCCTGTGTCATCGTTGAATATCCCACATTCTAATTTCCTTGAGGTGGGAATGTATTATGACCTGCTATAATTTCCAACACTAGTTTCCGTACTCAAATCACATACGTAGATGCCAAGTTCAGGTTCAAAGAAGCATTGGGAGGGTTTTCCAAATTTGAAGCACAAAAACGTGCATTTCATGATTGTGTCATGGTCTTGTTGTCTACTGATTAGTACAAATTCAAAAGCTAGAACAAATCTGAACCCAAAATCAATTTGTGATCAATCGCTCTGCCATGCCTTTCATATGAAGACAAGAGAATTGTTGACTGAGTTTCTATTAACTTGGAATTGCATAGATATGTTCTTTTGGTCAAGTCTTGTGTGGAAACATCATTGGACTATACTCAAGGGAGTCCTACTTTTTGATGGAATAGAACCTCCCTTAATCACAAGCCTAAAGCAGGTATGAAGTCACTTCTAGGACGCTAAACTGAGAACCATACTTGATTGGCACTGTAAGTATTATGCAGGTCTTTTTGGGTCTGATACTTTTATGGGAAGTAAGTCAGCAGATTCAGAATGTGTAAACTCCATGTAACTGTGTTGCAAAGCCCCAGCAGTTTTGTTGATTGTGTTTCATAGGAATTGTCCCAATCTATGGCACCTGACCTGGCTGTCCAGTGAACTCAGCATAAAGTTGAGTATTGATCATACCAATTGAAGCCATTATAATCAATGGAGTATTCTAACACCATCCACAACATCAACATGGTGGAGTTGGTTGATCATACCTACAATCAAGGTAGATGTGTCTTAAATGGTTACTTTCACTGACTAGCCCACTTCTTCTAGGATATGAAACATGCAATTAGTATGAGGTGGCTTCTACATCCAAATCAATGCCAGAGCCACTTTCCTCATAAAAAATGAACCTCATATGAGTATCTTATTCATTGTCAAAGTGAAGATTCTCAAGCTCATTTAGGCGGTCATTATACATCCTTTCAATTATCCATCATTTTGCAAATAAATCATGGTCAGCTCACTTTATGGTTGCTCAATCATGTTCATGTGGTGTATGCATTCTCATTTGTGTTCTGCAATGTCTCGGTGTTGACTATTGACCCTATTTTGATCACATGGTCCAATCGCTTTTGACACATGTCATTTTGATATCCGTTCTTAGAGCCACACCGAACCACATACCACTGAAATATAAGTGTCGATTGAGTTAAGTAACTGAACTAGGCACATCTACCTTAGAAATTTCCATTCTGTGCCAGTTCCACAATTGCAACTCTAGTATCAGTTGCATTCTATGGTCAAATGGCATGTTAAACTGAAGGGAGCACGTCCATACTCTACTGTACTTATATCTCACACCATTGTGTACTATGTGTCATGCTCTTACACTATGTACCATCTTCCCACACGGCTGAAAATTTGCCAGTAAACATCCTCCCCAAGCAGTTTTGTCAGTACATTCTCTACGGTTTGGAAACTTTCTAAACGTGCAAGGACTTGTCATGCACATAGTGCAAATCCTTTGATCTTGTACAAGTTCACACTTCTCCGCCTGTGTATGCCTTGCATTTTTGACAGACCATTTTGGTTAGCCAGAACAGCAGCTTCAATCTGTATCCAGATGGTAAGTGGGTCTAACATGGGCACTTCTAGCTCTGCACCCACTTCTCCTAGAGCATTAAACACATGATGAATACAAGATAATTAGCAAATCCAAAGCGGGACCATAGATTCTCAGAGCTCATTGTCAATGGGAAGATTCTCTTGCTCATTAAATGGTCATACATAGGTTCCTCCAATGCGTTGACTATTGAACCTAGAATGGTCAGCAAATTTTGAGCACGTAGTCTAATCACTTTCAAACAATGTCTTTTTTGGTGCTCGTTCTTCGGTCCACACCTAACCATAGACCATTCAAATATAGGAGTTCAATGAAGATATAGGGCAACCAAATTAGGCCCATCTACCTCAGTTCATGTTCCATTTCATGTCATCAGAACCAATGTGTGAGACCATTCAGGGCTGCTTCAGAGCTGCTTCAGAGGGAGTACACTGGTGGAGGGGAAACTGACGATGCCGCATTCTTCCCTTTAATGCCAGGGCTAGGATGTCAAGTTCCTCAACGTACCAAAGCTCCTTGATGACGGCCTGCATCCAAGTGCAATCAAGGGAGGAGCAAGATTGAGCTATTCCAAGCATGAGTTGTGGTGATGGTGATTGAGTCCTAACATTGTTTGAAATCACAATGATCACTTTAACAGTTTCCTTCTAACATGAGTTTATTTATTTACTTCTATCGACTGACTCTACTACGACCATCAGCTACTACCAAACATCTCCTCTGCCTGACTATAGAGTATACTTGACTAAACAACATCCTTGCTGCAAGTTGTTTACAAAGTTGCAATTAACTCCAGTGTCAAAGTTCAGTCACAACTGACCACAGGGCATACCTTGGAGCATATTTTTCTATTCAACTGCAATACAAGGTCCTTCAAAATGTCCAACGCCTCTCCCCCAGTATTCTTCTGCTCACACCCAGTTGAGTAGCATCAATTTGCAGTTCACAGATATGAATTTTCAAAAGAGCAAATTCACAATTCGTACTCAACATTCTCGTAGAGTCTAGATTCCACATAATAAAGATGTGATGAGCTTCACTCATTTCCATGAATACGCTATCAAATCCAAGAATTTCTGAGAGAGGAGTAAGTCCCCAATGCAAGGTTCATCAAAAAGTTTCTTATAGAAAATCAAAATAAATCTCACCTTGTGGGATGAGACTGGTGGACCCAAAAGTCTTGCAAACGAAGTATAGAATATTGCTGGATTATACTGCAACAAACAGGAAACAAGCAGTTGTTGCCACAGATTCAGCACTTATGTCAAACTAAGGATAGCTGACAATTTCATCCTCCTATTTTGAAGATTTGAACTCATTCGTCTTCTGCGTTAGCAGCCATACTTGTACATTCAGACAAATCCATAATATATACTTTCACATAGGTCTTCAAGAATGCTGTGAATATTTTCTACTTGTAAGTCCCACATTTCCTATTGTAAGCTTAACGTTTTGATGAAAGCCTGAAAATAGAGGTCAACTTAAAACAGGCAGAATATAAGGACTATCATGAGATGCTTCCATTTCAAACATGATAACTTCAACATAACAAGCCAGAAAATTCCACATTACACAAGGATTTAGATGACAATTTATAAATTCATGAATTTCGTAGAATGCTTACCATCTGCTTTGCTGGTGATCGTGGAAGTGCCTTTCTCAGCTCTTCCCGCAACAGTGAGGGCTCCGTGCCTTTCAGTACCTATTAAAGACAACACCAACCCCAGGCCAATCTCAATCTATCAGAGGAGGGGTGTGTCCAGTATGTTCACAGGATGAGTAGACCCACAACAAAAATCACAAAACCAGTTACTGTTATTAGCAAGACTGGTTACTTCGACTCACAATTCAAGCCAATACTTGTACAATAGTCAAATGGGCAGGGAGGATGACCTTCATGCAACTGTAATGCAAACGCAAACTTGCACTGATTAGAATCTGAGAAAGATTAAAAAAAAGTACACACCTGCCAACACCCAAGAATCACACCAGTAGGAGTGAGGACCACCCTTTCAAGCTCAATGCTAATCTGACAGCTCTGTTCTGCCACTTGGTTGACTGCATTTGCCTCAGCTTCCACCTTCACTAAGAGCATACAACCTTGTTAGTATCCTATGAAGTACAATAGGTCTGATTTGAGCTTTAGAATCCTATGCCCCATTTTGATCTTCAGGATGTCCACAACTTTTAAGGGAAGGATATTGAATGGAGTGAAAAAATTAAACCATGTATCTGAGTTCGACACTATTTTAACAATTAGCCTGGACGGGTAAGATTTCTTCCCTAAAATCCTCAAATCTCTAAATGAGTGTTCAATATTTGCTATATCGCCTGCTTGATCATTGTCTGATAAAACCTAGGACAAGTGGGGGGGTCTTTGAGCCATTAAACACTTCAAAATTGTAAGTACTGGGGATTTTGAAGCGAGGCAAATAACCAAGTCACAATCAGACTGTTTTCCATGGCTCAAATCAACACTATTGTACAAAAGCCAAAACACCCTCTATGTACTATTTCTCAGAAGTTTAATGCAATGTATTTTTACCTCCTCAAGTGTGGCAGGCACTGGATTAGAATGATGCGATGCATGATGCATGCTAAAATGGTAGAGGTTTGGATCTTGATACCATACTCCTGCAACCAGAGAAAACATGAAGTGACCTTCAGCACTGAGCCACTCTTTACCGCATGCAGCTGGCCATGTTGCCTTTCAATGAAATAAACTTACTGACTAATTACCTATCCAAACTTACATTGCCAGGATGTACTATGTGTAAAGGTGCAACTGTGTTAAAAAATGGATGGACTGTAGCAACATTGCTACTTGATTTTGCATGAATCTATAATACACGAATCCAGCACGTAACATAACTAGCACTCATAGGCTTGTTCTCATATGCATTGTTGCACATGCATCAAATATTAATGCATCATAGTCCAACACCGACTTTCCAGGACTCAACTCTACTTTAATTGAACTTCTCAAAGGTATCTGTAGAAGCTGCACTACATATTCCAAGGATCTCTAGGAGGCTTGTCAATACTGATAAGTCCCAAATTTTATTACTTAATGTTTGCACCATCTCAAGAATGTGCTTTTTCCGGTCTGATGATATATTCTCAGAAAAAGATAAGTTGGTGAGATATTTATTATCAACTCCATAGCCCTGACATCGAATTAGGCATAGGAAATTGCAAAAACAGATATCTGTGAAACCTTAATCCCAAGACTAAAGTAGAAATATTGTCACTTCACCTGATGCCAGGAAATGAGGAGAGAGGACATTTTTTACTAGCCGACTGCACACCCACCCCAAGCCACTAGGTCATGACCACTAGGCCTTTTGTACACAAACCCACAAATGATGGTGCACACTACAGGTTTTGTGTATGCAAATTTTTAAATGCAATGACAGTCTGTGGATTAAATTATCATTTACAAAAGTATGAGAAGCTAAATGAAGATGCTTAGCCTCAAGGATGTGACCACCAATTAGCAAAATTCTAGGATGCAACATGGTCTTTGAAAATACATGAAGAACAAAAGATTTTGATAGTAGTTGAATGCAAGTGCATAGTGGAGCTAACGCTTACAAAATTTGAGTAGCATAATGAGGGTCAAGATACAACACTGTTGCCCGCACTGGTGGGTCCGCTTCCTGTGGTAATAGAATATGACAAAATCTTCAAGATCTATTCATAGACCTATAATCTGTCACCCTGCGAGATATTGCTGAAATGTTCCTCAAAAGGTATGCCTCTATGATGTCTTTTTGATCACTTCTAACCAAATTGACTCTAAATTTCTCCCAGCTCTGCATGTGAAAGGTGCTAGATCTTTCACCTTCTTGTCAGATGCCTTGTAGTCCACGTATGTTACATCCATCCATCAAGTTCTTCTGAAAGCATGTATGGAATCATCTTACTGTTTTCACAGACCAAAACGAGAAGATTGACTAAGGCCCCTTGCTGTTAATTTTTCTATCCTATCCTCAGTTGCAGAACTGAGATGCAATTCACCCTCGAATAAACTACACAGAGTAGGACTAAGTTATGTAAGCACAACCCACCTTGTGCACTGGAATTATTTTCCCTTCCTTCACTTCAAAGAGATCTGACAACTGCAAAACACAAACGCATTCAAATTCTCACCACAGATTCTCACAAGGTGTGCAACCTAGACATAACTCATGGCTTGCTCACATATAATTGTATCTAAAGATTTCTTTCTCAAAGCACACATACGGATCACATATAGATGCGATGATGTGTACCTTCAAGGACTGCGAAGTCTCGCCATCCCCAAGAAATGCAGGTCCCTTCTCGTCAAGTTCTGCTGCCATCTTCTCATACAGCTTAGACCTCTCGATATTGAACTTGCCAACTGGGAATTCTGCAAGAGGATTACCATGCAATGTGAAAGGGCAACAAAAAATATACAAGTATGATTGAAGCAAGAACATGGATCTCTAATTGAGTTATGATATGCAACTCAACGGCAAGTGAAAAGTAACATCTCCATTTATTTTTAAATAAGCCATCACTCCAAGATGCAATGTGAAAGGCCAACAAAAACATGCATGTATGATTAAAGTACAAACATGAATGTCTTATTTGAATTACGGTATGCAACCCAACGGCCAGTACAGAATAACATCTCAATTTTAAAAGATTTATCCATCAGTTCAAGCTGCAATGTGAAAGGTCAACAAGAATATGCATGTATTGTTGAAGTGAAAACGTGGATCTCTTGCTGAAATATGATATGTACGCCACTGAATGGCGAGCAAAGAATATGATCTCGATAAAGCAAAATTGATCAATTCACCCCAAGCTACAATGTCCAATAAAATGAAAGGAACATCATCCCGTTAACAATTTGAGAGTTTATTCAGATGCCACTCTTGAGATGTAAAACTCCGACAGAAGTCATCCAAAAGAATCAGGGTATGGGGATGTCAGCTGCAAATAATGACTCGATGTGGAAAACATCAACTGCAATGATGTTTTACGTTCAGGGAGTTTTATGCTCTACCATACCGTCATTGATGGTATGGATGGGGCCATGGCATGGTTGGAGCGAGATCATGCGGGGAATTCGAGTTAGACTCGCCAAGAGTAACCACGAGGAGAGCACTACCAGCACAAGTATATAGGCCACATTCAGGTTCCTGCTCCCGATCATCCTTGCGCACCGACGCCATGTCGAATCCAAATAAGTCAGCACCAAGTCCACAACCTCGACAAGAGCGATCAAGTTCATCGGCAGTTTGTAGTGTGCTTACTACTCCCCGCACCAACAACAGCTCACGATGATGATGAGGACAGACATCACAAACTGCTTATTAGCATCCACCTCTGCATCAACCTCCTCGACGCCGTGACAGATGATTAGACAACACGGAAGTTAAACAAGTGTTTCTTCCTCAATTCGTCACCAGATCGGCCGTCTCATGGCGCAAAATTTCGCAAATCGCAACCTCCAGCTGGGGATGCGCAGTAAAATTGCAGGCAGTTCGAGCTGGAAGGTGGTTGGTGCGTGCGTGGATGAGTCGCGGGTTGACTGAGATAGAAATGAAAACAGGGGAGTAACTTCTGCACAACGACGTGCATGCGTGCGTGCGCGCCTCGAACCCTAGTTCTTGCCACCAAATCTACGTGGACTTTCCACCAAATCGACGTGGACTGCCACGTTGGACTTTTTTTACCACGTAGGCAGCTCCCACCTTGACTGTCCTTTTACGGTCGTGGTCCCACTTATAAATTAGGTTACTCCACGGACACGTGGCATATTTCAATATAAGTCTTGCTTGGTAAGTTGGTAGATTTAATTGAATATTACGCTAGCTTACCACTTATGTGTATGTAAATCATTACACCGTTTATGATATCAAGTGTCACATACAATACTAGTGATGGCCCATGCCGGACACCGGCTTGGTGACTATATCATTCAACAAAAATATATTGAAGTTTTAAAACATACAAGGGACTTTTCATGTTACAGTAATGATTGTCAATGATATTTTGACTCTCTTCTTGAGAATAAAGCTCTATGTGAAAACAATTCTAAAAGCATACCGATCTCGCTATTCTCAATGTTGCTTGTGCTAGCTTGAGTTCGCCACGTGATAGCTTTATTCCTCTGCACCAAGGCACTCGCTTTATTATGGGCCATCCTTACAATTTATTCCAATTTCACATTGGTTAGTGCTAGACACCCACTTCTTTGAGTTGGGCCCCCACCACTATTACCGAGGTGAAGGGGCTCTAGGTAAAGTATGAACTCTATAAATTAATAAACTAGAGATAACATTTGTTTCATTGATTCAAATAAAAATTTCTTGAAGATGCATATAATATTCTAAATGCTAGAATTCCACAAGTTGTAGTTCTTTATAATAGAGGTAAATGCCTTAGGGGGTCAAGTTTTTGTGTTGGATGGATGAAAGGTATGTTTGATGCGATAATTCCCTTTTGGCTTCTGATAACTTCACTAATATGTGCAATTAGATTGCCTCTTTACCCATGCAAATGACCTTGGGCCTAGATCAAATCACAATATAATCATAACTTTGTAAATCAATCCATATTTTGGCCAACATAACAAAAATTTGTTTATCTTGTTACTTGTGGTAACAAATATTCAAAATAATATGGAATGTCAACAACTTAGCATGGGGCAACCTAATTAGACATTTGTGTTGAACTTTGGAGGCACACATGAGGTGAGATGAAATTATCTAGTGTTGCGTGCGTTTATGGTGTCGGTAACTCAATGCAGTATGAGTCATCATCAATTAAGTCATCAGTTAAGGCATTAGTTAAGTTATCGACCCCATGTGCCTTATATATCAGCTCCCAAGTGGGTCCTTATAGACCAATTCAGGGCCTCTGATTCTAATTTTGGGTTCTAAATTTTCAAAAAGAAGAAATATATAAGTTGTAAAAGAATTTCATGTGTTTTGACCTCGGTGAATAGTGGAGGGCCCAACTCAAAGAGATGGGCATCTAGCTATGGCCGCCTCTCCTTTTTGTCAAGTCCAAAACTACCAATCCTCTTTGGAAGCTACTTTTCTACGGATATTCATATTTGGAATATTTGGTTGATTCATTGTAGATTTTAAACCTTTTGGACATGGACCAAATGGCTTCCTCAAGTGAGTAGAAAGTTGCTTTTCCAAAGGACAATCTAGTCTTCCTTGCACATCTTGCATGCATGGGAGGGGTGTGCTTGTTTCCGCAGCCGGAATTGTCCTTTGGTTGCGGACAAAAGCATGATAAAATTTGTATAATAAATTGTGAAGGGCATACACTAGATGCCTAGAGGTATGGAATTGTCACATCCACTAATCATCAACATGACATCATTTGTCAAGATATGTAAATTTTTGAAGTGCTAAATTATTTAAATCATGACATTTAACATGACACGTTGAGATGCTTTAGATGCTTTAGATTGATTTTTTTCATTTTATTATGCAAGAAGGTAATGTGACCACATCAATGAAAACTTCCACAAATTGATGACACAAAGAGAGGCAAAACATGAAGATACTATTAAGCATGCAAATGACAAGTGCCATGTGATTACACCAATAATCAACCTTGTTGGCCATTAGTGTGACCTAGGATAGGTCCCATAATAGGGTAAGTGACACTTTATCATCAATTGATGCTAAATACCACAATTAGTGTACATTGTTTATGGTAAATGTTGTCCATACTCATAGTATGACTTACTCTTCAATGCATTATAGTTTGGCCCACAAATTATGTGGAACCTTACACTTGAGGAAATTGTATTTGCACCAACTTGTCCACATACCCAAAATTCATGGAAATTCTATTTTAGACAATACTCATAGTGTGTCATTAGTATTGGTTTCCCTTGTATATAGTGCGGCTCACAATATAGATCATTAACAATGTAGTGTGGGCATGTGCCATCCGACCCTTTATATTTATGCAACATAACACATCACTTCAACGTGGTCCATTAACCCTTGTGATCTTCTTACCTTTCCAGAACAGTGAAGCAATGGCCACTATCACTACCATGTTGTCTATTGTATAAAGATTTGCATGAAATGTGACACCCTCACTCAAGAAATTGATTATTTTAAGTGAGAATTGATAAGTATATAGTAACCCAATTAGTGCACATGTAATGTAATAGTACAATGCAACATTAAATTATTTTTATTTTTATTTTTGAAAAGGTCTAAAAATTTACGTAATGTTGTGCCTAGCCATTGGACCAAGGCACAATTCTATACGAAGTGCTCCAAAAACATTTGAGTGCACAATGGCCATGTGTCTCCTACCAGCCTTGTGCAACACATTCAAGGTGCCCTACAAACATATGTCATCCTGCATAATTTCTCAAAAATAGGCACCCATTTTTTGGTGGTTTTTTTAGCTTCACAATGAGGTATTATTCTCCCTCTTTATTGGTCATGCCTTGAGGGAGGTGACCTACATGTGATCTCTGAAATAGGTTAGAGTTTGGTAACTAACCAAAATTGGCCACATATGGTGTTAGTAACTCACACTTCAATTAATCTATATGATATTCTAAGTGAATGAACGCGAAGAACCAAACCACAAGTTATAGATAAATTGGTTGAGTTTGAGAAACAACCGTTTCAAATTCAATGCTTTGGGAGAATTACCAATTCATTTAGAGTAATTCACAAATCCAAACCGGAAGATGCCAACACGTATCCAGTTGGTCTTGGAAACACGAGGATCTCGACTGATTATGGTTAAAAACCTCCCCCAATTGCATTGTTTTGTCTAATTAGTGTGGTTTACCATTCGGAGTTACATGTTGCTATACCTTTTTATTGATAGTATTTTTTACCAATTGATCTATATGATATTCTTCGGTGTGCATACTAGCTACCTATGTTATTTGGGTAGAAAATGATACTCTCAGTACAATGTTATAGCAATGCGCAACTCCAAATGGTAACCCACATTAATTAGACAAAATAGGTGTAGCTAGTAGTAAGTAACTACAATAATAAGTCATCACAGTAGTGAGTACAACAGTAAGTAACACTTAGCAAGCTACACTAAATAAACCAATTAGTGAGTGTGGGAAATTAGTGAAGGTGATACTAAATTCCTCTGTGTTATGAGTTAGTGCCACCAAAAAATCTAGGAAGCATTGTTCATCTTAATACTTGGCACTATTCACTTAAAGTATCAACACTTGGCATGAAAATAGCGGCATGTGGCACTACTTATTGAACACTGGCACTTGGGACTCAACATCAAACGTAACCGCACTTGGCACTATTCATTGACAAGCATGTGGCACACACTAAATACAAGCACACATTAACTTTCTTGAAAATTACGGTAAGCGAGCATAGAATATATTGTAGTCACGAATTTAATGTCACTTAGTAGCAACTTCAACCCTCGGTAACTTTGAGATTTGGCTAGATTGTGCGTGTGACTTTAAAGTGTACCAACCTCACTAATTGGTATATTTAGTGTACCTACTAAGTAAGGCCAACTAGCTACTTGATAAGCAAGCCCAAGTGCCTACCTAGCCCGACTTAAAAATACATCCCTAGCCCCAACCAAACATACCTCCTCTCTCCACTTAGCTTGCTACTTCAAAAAGTTAGCATCAATGTCCACCCCACCCTGGCCGTGGTGGTAAGCACCATGGGTGGAAAAACCCCAACTTTTTTTAGCCAATGCATTGGCATTTTGGTTTTAATTCACAAAACTTGATTTCTACAAATAAAACCATGGTTCCATTCCAGCTGCCACCATATGTATTCCAGGCGGCACTCGACACCATCATTGGCGGACATTACGCCCTCTGCCCTGTAATCTCAACTTATCTGCAATAAAACCGAATAAAATCTGATTTTGTTGGACCTAAGATGATTGGGGTTTCTTAAAGAACTATGAAAAACCCAACTGTAAAACCACGTGGTGCCAACCTTGGTAAACACCACCCCAGCCCCCGCCACATAGGACCACTGAAACTGTTGGATGGAGCCTTGGTGAATAGGCAGCCCGGATGCACCATGCCCACGACCACACAAGGCCCATTCACAGCTCCTCAGCTCTTGTAAACGACACTGTCCGTCCGCGTCCGTCCACATCCGTCTCCTTGACGTCCCTAATATTAGTGACGCTGATACCGACGCTGACGCCAGCGCCCGTGGCTGGCGGTGCTCTCCGACGCAGCTCTCATGATTTGTGAACAAGCCTGAAAAAGGACAGACAATCACTTGCAATTCCGGTCCACAGAGGAATTGTGAGCATCATCACCCACATTGTGTTCGGAATTGAAATTTCATAGCATTTGTGCGTCACTTTCGCAAATTCGCAATTGGGGCTCAGGTGTTTCCCAATTTGCTGCCCGCGTGTGCATGATGGCCGGGCAACTCTCTATTTAGCGGAGGAGCTTTAATGTGCAGCATGTACGTAACAGTACCTAGCTTTAAAACAGCTCTTCATCATGAGGTGAGTCTCCTTGAGTTATCATCCATCCTGCACTCCTCTACAATCTGCAGACCATAGCTAACAAATGTGGTTGGGGTTATGGCTTCAAGGATCGATCGAATGCTACTTTTCGGAGGCTATTCATGTGTGAACTTCAATTAGTTACTCTTCATCATTCTGATCAATCTTCGACCAGATTCTCGCAACAATGTGTCGCCCCTATGTACACCTGCATCAGGGCTTAGGGTTTAGGGTCTCGGTGTGCATCGGAAATGACGTCTCCCTCCTGTGAAGTTTTTATGGTTTTGTTTTTGCGCTGTTCCTGTATGTTGGTCTGAAATGACGAAGATGGATGTGGCAGGCACGGTAATTTTGGTGCAAGTATGGAGCTTTAGCAGCAAATGAGACCGTAGCTTGCAGCGGTATTGAGAGAGAAGCGAGGTTTGTTGGGATTGTTTTCTATAAAAATAACAAATGGTAAGTCAATTGAAAGGTTTTGTGCAGGTTGGAAGATCATCGCAGTTGATGACTCTAAATCTGCTGCCAAGCAGATCAAGTCTGTTGGTGCATGTATATATATGCCTTTCGTCGTGTGTTAATACGACATTTTGATTGCAGTTTTCATATGAGTGGGTTAATGTTGTCAACAGATCCACTGCGGATGAGAAATTGTTCAAATTTCATTTGAGAAACTTTGAGGGACGTGGATTGGACTACCGTTGTTGACACCTCCGGAAGCAAGAACCCGACAATTTCTTTGCTGGATTTTGGCAAAGGTGTTTTAAATTGGGTCTTACCGTAGCAATGGAGTTTTCTCGAACCGCGCTGTGTGTTGGCGCACTTGTGCTTGTGCTATCCCGCCTCCTCCTCCTTTACCATCATCCATCGTCGTCCTCTCCAAAGCCTCTGTATCGATCATTAGGAGTATCAGAGGATGCCTCAGCTGCCGAGCTGAAGACCGCTTATGACCAATTATGTGCAGATTGGAGTTCGGATGGTAATCAGCTCGAGTCTAGCTCGAAGCGCCCAACGCTTCTGGAGATTCACCATGCTTATCACATTTTGTCGAACGAGATGAGTCGAAGAAACTACGATATCTTCCACTTGGATGAACTCCCGGTCGTCGCAGAGGACGCAAACAACCATCATCACATAGACACCCATGCCCAATTGCAGGCAGCATCTTCAACCATCCTGCTTACAAGCCAAAACTTCAACACTCTTGTTCTGGAAAGCAATGAGACATGGGTCATACAAGTGTTGTCAAATGCGAGCTACGAATGCCAACTCTTTGCATCCAAGTGGGAGAGAGTCGCCGACCGTCTCGAGGGCGTCACAAAATTAGGTCGAGTGGAGGTGGAAGATCATCCTTTGTCCACTCTTCTTGCTGAGAAATCTCTATTTACAAAGCAACTGTTCTTCAAATCTGGCCTTCCGGAGGTCATGCTATCCACATCGAAGTGCAGACGGCATGACTGCCTGGTGCGCTACCGAGGTGTGAAGACAGTGGATGCTCTTGTTGAGTGGACGTCCTCCATCTTACAGTTGCCACGGATACCCTACTACAACTCCCAGTATTTGATGAAGGATATCATACAGGGGACAGGTCCTCATAAGGTCAAGGTGATTGTGTTTTCGAGCACCGGAGAGAGAGCTGCACCTTTCATTCGCCAATGTGCAAAGGAGAGCTGGGAACATGTGGTATTTGCCATGGTGTTATGGCAAGAGAGCAATGCCACATTCTGGGAGTCGAGGGTTGGGATAAAGTCTGCTCCGGCTGTTGTGTTTGTGAAAGACCCCGGATTGCAACCTGTCATTCACCATGGTGTGCTCAACAGCTCCACTTTCAGAAATTTGATGGAAGAGCACAAGCTCTTTGAGTTACCACAGCTCCGAAGCATTTCAGCTGGAGCCTTAGGCTGTGATGCCAGAGGAGATTCCATGGCTGGTCGTGGCATAGAAACTTGGTATTGTGTGATAGTAGCAGGAAGGACAGGGTTACCCCTGAATCAGGCTCGTGTGGTTATGCGAGGAGTGCTTCAAAACTTAACCAATTCTGAGCTCATCCCGCATGCTGATGACATTCCACAACATCTGCTTGCGGCCGAGGCGATGAGGACAAAGCGTCTTAGCCTTTCCTGGCTTGATGGGGAGATTCAGAAGGAATTTTGCTATTTCTACCTGCACTCTCCCACCATGTTTGAGGCCTGTGGGCCGAGGAAGTATGGAGAGGTCGAGGATGTGCCCAAACTCTTCCTTGTACGTTATCAAAGGAGATTTCTGAGCTCCGAAGAGGAAGTGGAGCAGGAGAAACAAAAAGTTCTCCTTCGAGCTCGCAACATATGGATGTCTCTCCAGGAAGACAACGAGGATGTTGCATCACAACTTGTGTCGAAATACAATGGGGAGATTGAGGTTGCACATGTTGTGGAGTGGATCTCACAGATGGTGTATGAGGGAGATAACCATCGACTTCCAAGTTTCAGTGGCAAGATGCCTGCACTCGTCCCCGAAGAGAAGTCACCATTCTGGGTTCGTTCACAGGAGGCTATGGCGGATGGGCAAGCCAAGGTTGTGCAGAATGGCCAGTGGCTTTTGCAGAGATTCTTCTCCTCAGTTCAGGAAAACATCAACCTACTTTTCGTGCTTGCCTTCTTGATCGTATTCTGTGCCTCCCATCTTCTATCACATCATCATCGCAAGAATGTGGATGCTCTCAATCTAAATGATGGATCATCTGGTAGAGGAGCGCAAAACCCAGATTCAGGTAGCTAACTGTGCTCGACAATAGATGTAAGTTAAGTAGTGTGATTTGAATGTTAGATAAACTTGTTTTTTTAACACCATGTTTATATGGAACAGTGATGCCTGTTTCATTACACCTCAGAAAGGAATCTTGATGGATAGCCCAACCCTACACGATCAGTCAAGTGATTTTGTTGCCAGAAAACTCACTCTGATGCACACCTAATGAGATTTTAATTGAGTTGTACTCTTTCACTACATCACATGCATTGCAGAGTGTACTCTGTCTTCATGAGTACCGAGGGAAGGAGGGGATGTGTTCAAAGTTGCAATAATCAACGTTCTACCAGGCTACAGAATTTGGTCTGCATGATCTGTTTTGGTACGGGTAGCATCATATAGCAGTGAATTGATTGTAGAGTCAGAACGATATAAGTCATGCAAAAATTTGCACATAGAAACTGTTCATGCATGGAAGAAAGTATGTCTTCATAGAAGGAGGTTGTTCTTGACAGTCCTATGGATTTAGCGACACGACTTTGTGTGGTGACAAACAATTAATGTGAATATCGCTGTACATATCAATCCACTACATTGATAGAACATTTCAGTAGAGAAACTAGTGCATATTCTAATGCCTTTTAGAATGCCTTTTAGAACATGGCTACCTGGGGTTGTGCAATCTGACTGTTTTGCACACTAAGAGGACATAAGAGGACCATGACCGCTCAAAGATCCACAGGCCAGAAAACATTTCTCTAGTAAGTTTTGGTGTTTCATTCACTACCCTTTCGGAAGGAGCAGCATGATCACTTTATTTCAATTGTGATTTGTACACCTGAATTCTGTAACGTGGGCTGGGCAATTGTGCCACCCCACAAACAATAATTTTGGCTACCTATGTCTAAATGATCTACAATTTCAATCCTATCGACTCTTGTTTCTGCTACCCTAATTTCGTCATGTGGGCTTCACCTCAACTATTATTTTTCTTCATGGCTCAGCACCAACATACTTTATCAGCGGCAATGGGATGGCTGTACTTCAGGAAGTAGCCATAATTGCTTGGAGACCACATTCATGGTGATGGTGGAAGTACGGAGCTCAATGTGCTCCAGATGACACCCCAACCAACCTTTCAACCTTCCAAATGTACGAAAAAATCACATTTACCCAATCACAGCTCCTGTTTGAGCATCGCAAGGAGGTATTCGTTCCATGTGTCAATAGGACCAGGCATACACCAATGCAAGCAGTCTTGCGGGGGTGGTTTTCCATCTGGCCCTCGTTTAACTTGCTTGTTTGGGTCGTGGTTTCTGTAAGGACCTGGGTGCCCATCGGCTCTATAGGAGAAGGCCTTGGTGATGTCCATCACCCTCAGCTTTTTCGAGTTTGCAACTGCAATTTTCTCAGCTTCTGCAACTGCTGCCATTTGGTGACTATACAGTGTGTCCATGTATGAGTTCACAGCTACCTCTTTGTCTGTCAGTGGTTGTGTTTTGCCGGTGCAAGATCCACCAGTATTCCATGCTCCTCCTTCGTAATGTTCCGGGGAATAGGTCCGCAGTATTGTCAATCCTCTGCACAAAAAGAAAACGATACAAGACATGTTAGATTTTCATAACATACTTAACAGTGCACACACAACTCACATGACACTTTGTTGCTCACTTGACACACGTAGAAACTTGATAGGATGATCCACATTTACAAGCTATTTGCAATGAAACATGATGAGACGACGTTTCAATTTCAGACTGAGATTGAGAATCATGGTAGAATTCTCCACCTAGATATTCTCATAGAAGAGAACATTCATGCTCTCACATGTTACTTTTCCAAATAATGACCTTGCTTGACACATCTTGGAGAACTCTTGGAAGTTCCAAATCAAGATTTAGACAAGTTATGATCAAGAAGGTCACAGTCATATGAACTAGATAATGAATCAAAGAGCTCTCCCATGGGTTGTAGTAGGCGCCCAACCCACCCAGCTGCGGACATGGCAACGTAAGTATTGGGCATCTACTATTTCCAGTGGCAGGGCTACATGTCCATTACCTCGGTAATGGCATAGTCATTGATTACAGGTGATGATGTGCCTCCTCGTATCAAATTCGGAATAGACACATCACCCAAAAGAAATGCTTATTTCGAAATCACAATCGAGCTAGACTTACTTGTAATCAGGATGCGAGACAATGGCATTTAGCGCAGTCTTGATGGCGACAGAGTATCCCGACAGGACATCATGTTCCTTCTTGTAGGAGGAATTCCACCAGCCTTGGCCACCAACAACTTTCCCATCCATAATGTACGCTGTCGTCTTAGGCCACCAATGACCAGATGCGATAACTAAAACATCAAATTTTGGCAGAAACTCTGCGATTTTGGTGTCAAGTTCGTTTAGATGCAATTTGGTCATGTTTTCAGGTGCAAACTCAATGGCTTCGGACGAAACTCGAACAAGCCAGGATGACCAGATCCGGATGATTTGGACATTGTAGTCACGGAAGATCCATCTTTGGAACTTCCTGTTTCCATTTGGGTGTGGCTGTGCAACCTGAACAGCAGCCAAATCATTTTTTCTTAACTTACATCTTACAACTGTGGGATGATGATGATGCATGCTATTTCGCCACCTTTATTTGTCATCATCATGAAATATTTAACAGCAGAAAAACAAGCATGTGACAAGTCATGGTGCAGAAATAAATAAAACAAAAGAATCAAATTCTTACCTGCCACAAAGCGCACATAAGAGCCTCAAATTGATTCCGCGTCACGGAATCTCCAATGAAGGCCAATGTCTTTCCACGCATCACCTCCAGAAAAGCTAAGCCATCAAATCTGGGTAACTCACACTCTGTGGGCTGCCATCTCCAGTTCAAGTAGCCTTCGTCAGGCCTTCCATTACCAGGACAATTTTGTCCTTGAGACAGAAAGGGACAGGTCTCATTTCTGTAAAGTGGCTCTCTGTTGTTCTCAACCCATTCCCCTTTGAATATGTTACACTTTTTCTTATCTGTACACAAACAGAAGAGAGGTTTCTTTGTAAGAAACTACAGATGTAAGCAACTACATCTGACAGAAAAACAAATTAATAATAAAACGATTCAATCGAATATGGGCTCTAATATCAAACAAGATTCACATCTTCTTTCTAAAATAAGGCTAACTTCTTCAAAGATTGCTTTTGATTCAAAAATAACCGTTGCAAGTACCTGATTCAGATGGTGGCTGCACATTGGCAGAATCTTTCAAGTTTAAAACAGGATCGGTCTTCAAAGGCGCATCCGTTTTCAATTGTGAATCATCAATTTCCGCTTTCGTTTCTAGAACTTCGTTTGTAGCCTGAACAGATGGATCTACATGAGAGAGAGAGAGAGAGAAAGAGAGGATTAGAAAACCAGATGCAGAATACATAAGTTTGGCTGAATTCCTCACCCAAGAAATAATATAGAAAATAAAATAAAATAAAATAAACCGACTATCCTTTACACTACTAGTACAACAGGTCACCAAAATCAAAATCTCTGAGATATAAAACTTTCACCCTAGCCACGAGCTGCCAGATCTCCTTCGTAAAAAAATGTAGGAATGAAAACAGCTTGCTTTCCCCCCATCAACCTGATGAGGAGTTATCGACCATGTGAACAACCTATCTTGGTCAATAACTTTTTTTTGTCAAGTGGCCAACGTGTCTCATTGCTATCCATCTCAAATATAAGATTGAAGCAATTCCATGTCCTCAGGTGGCCTCTACTGGAGTGGTACACAGGAGAACATGTCCCTGCACTAACGGAGGGATCGATCAATTTAAGCATTAGACATCAGACAAGCACTTGGACTCTCGATGATGATGAGCATGGCGTAACAAAGCTTCTGTGATCAAAAATCCATCGTAACTACATCCTATTGTCCAGTGCAAAGGTGACCACAAAGTAAAAGAGCCCCTAGAGTTGTGCCGAGATAGAAGGACTTGGCAAACCTTAAACAAGTGAAAAGTTTTGACACTCTGTAGACCAAAAAATATGGCGGTGCTAGAACTTCCGTTCTCCACGCAAGAAAATCCTCCTACCATCTCGGAAGAAGCGTCCATCTAATCACCTATGTGGCAAGTAGTAGCTCTAAGAAGGTGGTAATGCACCCACCCATTTCGGAGCCTGACTGAATGCTTCGATCCTCTACTGTCAAGTTCTTGAGAGAAATTGGTTGAATGTTGTGTATAACATCATAATCTTTATTTCGCATTGTGTTTCTAATCCCTCACAAAAACAAATTTGGTTTAGGCTAAGCTGAGACTTCAAAAATTCTGTAGAAAATGTGTCCACACCAGACACGACTCTCAAAGGTGATTGGAAGCCTTAAGCACCCATTCACCTCATACAGACAGGCCCACTAATTAGAAGGTTACGTAAGAAAAAAGAAAGCAAGCAACACAGGAGAAAATGACGATTTTTTTTTTTTGAAGAGAAAACCTGCTATAGGCTCTCATTGGTGGTACAACAAAGAAAAGGATTTCAAGACAGTCGAAATAGATAAGATTTTATGGGTAGAGATCGGACCTGAAGTAGATGCTTGCAGTGTTGTTTTGGCTTCCATGACTACTTCGTTGGTAGGTGAGTCAGGCCACAACTGTTTGATAAGCTGCCTTGAAGGGTCTGTTGAAGAAATGACTTTTGCAGAAATATTCAGCAATGGAGCAGTCAGTAAACCCATTGTGAAAGCCATCGTTGCCGCAATCAGACATAGGCATGGCAGCTTTATCGACCACTGGGGCTTCGTGTTCTTCATTTTTTCGGTGGCTTTCATCCCTTTCACCTACACTATTCCCTAAAGCAGCCTATTTTTCGGTGCACTCTTTTCCGTCCGTTTGTCTGTCTGTATATCACAAACTTATTACTCAACAACTACAATTCAACTTAACCTAAGCGACGATCGCTACGAGGGTTGAGCTCCGACTGAATCAATCCCAATATTTTGGTTGCGGCGTGTTGCACATAGCTCTATTATCCTCGACCCTAATGTGCGGTGGTGGCATTTAACTCCTCCTCAAAAGGACCGAAAGAGGGCTACTCATGTGTCAAGCTCTTCATCACCCAACTCCAAAACTCGTAATGGTCACCAATTCATTTTCAATCCTTCAATGGCAACATCATCAACACCATTAACCTTGTTGCTCTTCAGAGTCGACCATGAAACTGCAAGCTCAGTGAACATGTGATTGTTTTCCTTCTTTTTTACGCACACCATCCAATCGGTGCCAGAGCCATAATATGCGATGAGTGCCCGTCCTCTTTCGCTTCACGCGCGGGTCTTGTGAGCTCCAAATCCTGTATCTTGAGAAAAAGATGTGGCCATCGTACCAGGTACGAACAATTTCCCCGCGGCCTGCACTGACAGGACAGAAGAATAAAAAAGAAAAGGAACGTTCAGACTTCAGAGCCCGTACATTTCATTGGATTCTTGCAACAGAAACGTTACAAGCTTCGGCAACAAGGATTGCAAGCTGACAGTTACGACTGGACACGATTGTAAACCACGCCAAAACAAAGAACGGCAAAACCTGGTTGCTCCCATCCATAAAAATTTATTTTAACCCCCCACCGGCCTAGTAGGAACTTGCAATTTGTGAAGAAATTGCAAATGCCTGATCGGTTGGGGTACAACCTTAATGCCAACAAGTTCCCGGATTTTGATCGACCCAAACTTGCTCTTGAAGCGAAGTTACAACTTATAACAGAGTTGTACACAAGGGCGATGCAGACTAAGTAAGGAGACGATCATCATCATTATCATCAATCAGCCCATCATTGTTGGATGAGTCGAGTTGGGTAAGTTCTTCATAAACATCATCATCTGACATCATGTGCACACGACCCGGTGTTCTGAAAGTGATTACAAAGACTCAAGTGGATCTTCAGTACCCAAACCTACTGTGATCCGATCCGAGGGGAGCCAGGGCCTTCTTACCACTCAGGATCTTAAAAGGGCTACTGAAGCTAACACACCACATAACTCTACCTGCTTACACTGTCCTTGTCAGCAGCCATCTCATCATACCGCAGGACTCAAGTCCCACTTCGAGGGTTGGGTACGGTGTCTGGACCTAACTCATCTTATAAATATGCATTCTCCACTCCTTTAAAAACCGCGACTACCAAGAAAATTGAGCGTTGGCGCAGTGACCCGAAAGCATCAGGAACTGTGGGAATGTACATATAGATCAAACACATTTATCTTTTGTTCTTTTGTAACTTCGGCGCCTCCAATGCACCGGTACCACCAGACCCAGGAGGGGAGGTCTACCAAGTAGTCCACCCTGGGAAACTCCGAGTAGAGATAACCTCCACCTCACATCACAGCAACATAGAAGGATCAAAACACGACATCCAAACTGTAAATCCAAGATGAGATGAACCTCTGTATGGTTACATCTTTCTGATCAGGTTGCTGCAGCAGCACCACCGTCCACCCCACACAACAACAACCCAACCAAAAAAACGAAAAAAAACAAAAAAAACTCCTTGACCTTATTTTTCGCCTGTGGAATTGTGAGAATAGATAGATTCAAACACACCAACACATTTATCTTTCTGTTCTGTAATACTTTCGGTGTCTTGAATGCACCGGTACCAGAACCCAGGAGCTCTCCTAGTCCACCCTGGGAAACTCCGAGCACAGATTAACCCTCACCTCACCTCACAGCACAGCATCACAGCCACATAGGCGGATCAAAACACAACAGACACACTGCACATCAAAGATGACTGTCTGTATGATATCTCTCTGATCAGGCTGCTGCACCACCACAACCAATCTTTTCCTCCCATCGCAACTAATTTCTGGCCTCTGGGCCATCGTCGTCGTCATCATCAACATGCGCAGACAGCAGGATAAGCTGCGCAGCCTTACCCAAAACACACATGCATGCAGGTCCACTCCACGAGCGCTTCTACTGAGTTCGGAGTTGGTAGTGGCAACTGTGGTGTTGTTTTGTATGTACGAGATGACGATCCATCCACTGGTGCCCCGCCTCCAGTGGCAAGACTGATTAAAGGTGCGAGCTGGGGGAGGTTAAATCTCTTCCAAGTTCTCTGTCTCTCTCTGTCCGCCACACTCTCTCTCTCTCTCTGGCTCTGTCCGTGTCCGGTAGGTAGGACAAAAGGAGCGGAAGCAGATGCTACCTTGTAAGCTACTTGTGGTGAGATATTCTCTCCAGTTCAACTGGCGAGGGTGAACTGGCAGAACGAGGAGGGTGAAATCCGGGGAGGAAGAGGATCGGAGGCTGGGGCTGGGGAAGACTGAGTTTGGGACGACAGAGTTTATAAGCAGAATCCTCCTGGCACATGAATCTGTGACAGCCAGCGATCTCCACAACGCGGCGACCCCACAAATCCGGCAGGCAGGCAACCACATGCCCCCGCCGCTCGTGGTATCGTAGTTAACCTGTGTTGTTGTTACCAGGCGGCAGCCCACACTGCTCTACTCTATTTAAGGGCCACTTCACACACGAGACTGACAGCCCGTGACCAGTACACTTCCAGCACTCTCATTGGTGGAAAAGGCGGAGCCGGTCCAACTTCGCTTTACTCTACCCTTGAGGGACCAACGGATGGAGTATGTGAATGCAAGATGGATGTAAAGTCTACATGGATTCCTACATGGCATCGAATGGATCATGTTTCATGGTCACTTGGACTATTTTCAAAAACCACCTCATGGAGGTAGGTCTAACACAAAACCGGGAGACCATGGCATTCCAAACGCTCACAACTGTTGGTTTATTCTATTTTATCATGTGTGAGGACCCGCATGAATAGAAATACGTTGAAATAGCATTTGGTTGAGGGCCCAGTCACATATGACTTCACATTGCACTTGAGGATTTGTGACCACAATACATAATTATGGAGGTGTGTTGGGACGGCCTTTGGACACTCACTTTCTTTTGGGCTCCCACAACTTCATGGTCACGGCTCTTGGCTCGTGTGTGAAGTGGCCCTAAAGGTCACTTCACACACGAGCCAAGAGCCGTGACCATGATATATGAAGTGTGAAGTCATATGTGACCGGGCCCTCAACCAAATGCTATTTCAACGTATTTCTATTCATGCGGGTCCTCACACATGATAAAAATAGAATGAATCAACGGTTGTGAGCGTTCCGCGTATTGTGGTCTCCCGGTTTTGCGTTAGGCCTACCTCCAAGAGGTGGTTTTTGGTAATAGTCCAAGTGACCATGAAACATGATCCATTCGATGCCATGTATGAATCCATGTAGACTTTAAGTCCATCTTGCACTCACATACTCCATTGGTCCCTCAAGCGTAGTGTGAAGGGAACTTGGACCGGCCCCGCCTTGCCTTTTCCACCAATGAGAGTGCTTGAAGTATAATAGTCATGGGTTCTCAATCTCGTGTGTGAAGTGGTCCTTAGTATGGGTTGTGATTTGGAGTTGCGCGTGGCTCTATACCGTTTTACGGAGAGCATCGTTTTTCACCCACACCACATAAGTGCCACTAAATTGTGTATTTAGTGTCATTTACCATTTGGGATTACGCATTTGGGATTTAACATTTTTGGGTAAAATACAAGATATACAATAAACAAATCTAGCATTGCATAATTCCAAATAGTGAGTGATACTAAGGGTCGGTTTACATCATGGACCATGGAAGATGGCCTTTTCCATGGTCCGATTTCTTAAACAAATCAATCTACAAAGCCTTTGGAGCCCTCACTAGGTGTAAACCCAAATGCAGACCAAGAGGAATGACCGTGCATCAAAAAGTAAATGTGTTGAATTTTTGAACCATGTGCTAAAATTTTCAAATTTGACCATTCTCTTGTCTTCTCTTGTCTTCATCTTCTCTTCCCCTTTAAAAAATTCCATTATTTTTTTCATTATAACAACATTTCTTTGCCATGGGCCCCTACCGTTTCCTACCAGAGCACCTATTTTGCCTCTCCCATCACAAAACCAGTTGAACCATGTCGATGGATAATCTAAGCCTTAAAAAATGTCTACTGGGGACCTCGAACGCCACAGTCACTCTAACATTTTTGTCCTTGGTGTAAACCAAAGTAGTCCCGGGACGAGCTCAACAACCAATCACAAATTTTACAAGACCTTGGAACGACTCCATGGTCCATGGTGTAAACAACCCCTAAATATCATGTTTAGTGTAGCTATCTATCAATCTATCTACCTACCTACCTACCTACCTATTTACCTTATGTTAAAAGAGGAGGGATTAGGTAGAGGAGGGATTAGGTAGAGGAAGAATCCTGTGTTATTCTCTCTGCTTCAGTTACCTGTCTGTATTATTTCTGGTGCAAATTTGCGCCAGTCACCGGGCTTTCCGTTACCTAACCATGTAATATTAAAGTTGGGGGGTTAGGTGCCCTGATAAGTGCAAATAGGTTGCCCAACACCAACAATCGTGTAAGTGGGTGGGTCTCATTGAATCCTTTGTTTTTCTCGCTGCTTTACCTACTACATGTATAGTGGTGGGGTTATTTCTATTGCAGGCTTTCCGACACCTAAAACATTGTGTGAAATTAAGGGATTAGGTATTTGGTCTTAGTGGGTCCTTTGTTGAGTTCCGTGAGAGGGTTTTGTCACATACGAATGTGAGTCACCTCCCCTCCATCCAACATATGAACTTGAACCCCTATAGGTTTGTGATCGATTCATCTCAAATCACTTTGTTCACATCAATTCGGGGTGACCTCCAAAGTTAATCAATGTCAAGTTCGACTTCTTTTTTAGCCTCCCAACTGCATACAATCTCAAGGCTTTTATGTTGGGTGAATGAGAGATGTGCTCGTTTGTGATAAATCCCTCTCACCGTTACTCTCTGCTTTACTTTCCTGAGAGTATATTTATGGTGTTGATTCTACAAGGAGGCTTTTTGGTACCTGATTTATGTGAATTTGAGGGATTAAGGTAGATGAGGCTAATGTTGGGCACCTCCATCTATGTGGAATCACCCAACCGATCGAGCATTAGAAGCTCGCGCATGTTAGCAATTGCAAATTAGGACCGAAGAATTCGAAATCGTTGAAATTGGAGTCAAGGAAGGTGTCGATCTAGGCTTTAGGATCAAAGACCACAACTTCGAATGTTTGTATTCCATGTTTGCCAACCCACCATATTTGTGTAGTTTTGCCATCCAATGTACGTCAAACTGGCGGTTAGAATTCTCCCAAATTCGTACATAAATCCAACACACACGTAAACCCTAGTCTAGCTATGGCAAACATCTACAACCTCGATTTGGAATTCTCTACCCATCTTGTACTAATCTCATGTTGCATTGTCCTAAGAGAAGTGGACTACACAAATTATACCAATCAGTGCATGTTACTATTCAAAATTACGCAGTGCAATAACATCTTCCTCACAAGTTCAATTTTTACTAACAAAAGCTCAATAGGTTGTTCGGACATCATAAAACACAAATGACTCTGCTTGGTAAAATAGTACGTTCTCAGGAAATAGTTACAGCACTGTGTGACTCCGAATAGTAACACGTGTACTAATCGGGATATATCAGTGTAGTTGGAAAAGGTAACCATTTCCGACGCATCTGCCTTATCTAAAAATGGAGGGATTAGGTAGGCGGTCCTATTATTGAGTCCTTTTGTTTATTCTCTGCCTTGGTTACTCGTATATTTCTATGGCAACGAAGCCAACCACATCATGTAACAAAGTAAAATTGGGGGGAGTTTGGTGGAGCAAAAATTAACGAATCTGTCTCTGTGTGTGTAGATCTACCCAGAACAACTTTCTGTAAAAGTGAGGAAGTAGGTGGTTTCATCAGAAAGAGTCCTTATGTGATATTCTCTGCTCAGTTTTACGTGTATATTCTTTTTTTCTTTCCTTTTCTGAGACAAAAGGCCGATAGGCTAGAGTCAAAGTACAGGAGGTAGTTGACCACCTGGCAAGTTTTTCGTCAAGTAGAGAGGAGATTTCACAGTTGGGATTCGAACCGCCAACCTCTTCCTTGAGATTTGGGTATCTCTCCATCATCATCCGGTAGTTTAAGGTCATCTCAGACCTTTATGTGTATATTCATACTGCTGCTAATTCCAGTGGAGAGGCTTCCAACCAGCAGCAACACAGTAAGTGAGCGAGCAAGGGCCACTTCACACACAAGCCAAGAGCCGTGACCATGAAATTTTGAGAGCCCAAAAGAACGTGTCCAAAGGCCGTCCCAACACACCTCCAAACTCATGTAGGGTGGTCACGGACCCTCAAGTGTAGTGTGAAGCCATATGTGACCGGGCTCTCAACAAAATGCTATTTCAATGAATTTCTATTCATGCGGGTCTTCACACATGGTAAAATAGAATGAATCAACGGTTGTGAGTGTTTGGAGTGCCATGATCTCCCAGTTTTGTGTTAGGCTTACCTCCAAGAGATGGTTTTTGAAAATAGTCCAAGTGACCATGAAACATGGTCCATTTGATGCCATGTAGGAATCCATGTGGACTTTACATCCATCTTGCATTCACATATTGCTTTGATCCTTCAAACGTAGTGTGAAGCTAACTTGGAGCGGCTCCGCTTTTCCACCAACGAGAGTGCTTGAAGTGGAATGGTCACGGGCTCTCAGTCTCATGTGTGAAGTGGCCCTAAGGAAGTTTGTTCGGGGAGTTTGAAGTAGAGATATGTAAAATTGACGGAGTAAGAACTAACGAAGTTTTTACCTACTATGTATTTTATGTGAACACCCACAACTAGTACATGATGGTTATGGAATTCAAATTGAGGTTGTTTCCTCATATTTTGTAGAACTCGTATGAGCATCTTGTTCACTATTAAAGGGACGATTCTTGTGCTCATTGATTGATCGTATAGCCTATTGCTCTTAGAATGATGTCCATTCTTAGATCCACACCAAAGCACAACCCGCTCATGTAGATAGATAAATAGATGTGTGTGTGTCCGTTTGATGAAGACAAGTGTTAGAACAAGACTTGCTTACCTTGCGCTCAATGAAGGAAGAGTTGGTGAATTTGTAGTCGAACCCTACACATAGTTTTTTTAGAGCCGCTTTAACTTGCTCGAGGGCCAAGGTCCATGCGCGTTGACCATGACATTGTAAGGGGCCTACAAGCACATCTAAAGGCCGTACAAAATTGAATGATGTGTGGTCATGGGCCTTTGAGTGGAGTGTGAAGACACGTGTGATTGGGCTTTCCGGCAAGTGTTGTTCTATTCATACAATCCTATTCACGTGGGCCAAACATTCACACAATAAGTAGTAATAAACCATGGAATATGAGATGTTGAAGTGTCATAGTCTTCAATTTTGTGTTAGGCCCACTTTTTTGAGATGGGCTTGGATGCCAAATCTAATAAACCATCAAACATTTTCCATGTCATGTCATGAAGGACCACATGCAAGGTGTTCATCCGTTCCTTGAATCCTTAGACCCTTGAATCCTCAATTTGCACTAATTTGCACTTCCATTCGCACTAAAGTGGGAACTTTTTTAACTTCTCCACTAGTGAGAGATTTTACAACACAATTTTCACATGCCTTCAAGATGTACACTAATCATTACCATTAGTGTAGGGCTAAAAGTTAGTGTGGGCGGAAAATATTGTGTTTCATTGTACTTTATGTGTGGGGTGAAAAATTAGGGTGGCTTGTAAATTTGCAAAATAATAAAACTCAAATATAAAGATTATAAACACTAACAAAATATTGATATCTTGGTAAACTACCAATATAGATTAGATATCAGATAATTGCAACCCACAGTATTTCACGTTCGCATAAAAAAAACGATTCCATATCCCTAAGTTTGAGCATATGATATTGTGGGTTCAAAATGACGCGTATAATAAAACAAGTTACATTGACCAAAATTGTAGTGTCGTGGCATGTTGAAATCATAGTGGCAATAGTAATGGCTTGGGTTTGTGACGTCTATGTAAACTCCCATCCGTAATGGATGAAGGGGCTCTAGTAAAACAACTCCCCAACAAGGGCGAGGGCTGATTCATTCCAACCGAACTCCGCTACACTAATTTGGGATCCATGATGTTATTTACAGAGTCAGTTTATCTTTAAACAATCATTTCCTTGCTATCATAGAATTCACCGCATTTTCACATATGCAATGGATGAGTTTACATAGACACCACGAATCTCTAGCCCACGGTAATAGGTGTGAAAAGTGTAGTTTGGTGGTTGTCATTCAAAGCAACAAGAGTGGAAGGAGGTTGTTGGCTAGGAATGTTGATATTGTTCTATACTATTCACGTCATCAAGCTTTTACCGGCTTCTCTACCACACTATCGGTAGCGCAAAGTAATCTAGGAACTTTGTGGGCAAACTTTTTAAAAGCCAAGTGAAAACTTGTCATTTTATGGGGAACGGGGGGGGGGGGGTGTGTGGTATAAAGTATGTGACTTCAAAATGGCTCATGTGTAAACAAAAGTGGGTCAGAGCTTCGTGTCTAAGGTAGATGGCTTTTGAATGGTTACTTTTCCCTGACTAGCCCACTAAACTACGTTTCCTAGGGATACAAGACGTGTCATTAGTATAGGTTAGGTAGCAATTCCAAATCAAGGTTGTAGCCACTTTCCTCACCATTCTCGGAGCTCATATGAATATCTCAATCATCATCAAAGTGAAAATTCGTCCGCTCATTGAATGATCATATAACTTTCTCCTGATTATGTTGATTATTGACCATAAAATGATTAATATATTTTTAGCATGAAATCTAATCTCTTTTAAACATATGTCTTTTTAAGATTTTTCTTGGAATACATCCAAACCAGATACCACTCAAATATAGGTCTCCAAATAAGAAATGTAACCAAGTGAGGATGTTGATCTTATGAAATTTTCCAATTCATAAGTCCACGTCATTATACTGTATTGGCTTCATGACCACACTACATACAGCTGAAGCAACCCAAGGATGTGGGGGGAAAAAGAAAAAGAAAAAAAAAGGTAAGATATTTCGAGTAAATTTTGTCAAATTATGATAAACAAGGCGGTATGAAGTACAGTATTGCTTAATAAATACAAACTACTGCCCTTAATTGTAGGGCTCCAACTAAGGTAGATGCCTCTTAGATGATTACTTTTCCAAGTAGCTCACTTCTTTTATGATATGCAAATGAACAATTAGTACAAGATACTTAGCAAATCCGAGCCACTTTCCTTGTGATTTTCAAAGCTTATGTGAATATCTTATTCACTATCGAAGTGAAGATTCTCGTGCTCTCATTAAGTGGTCATATAGGTCCCTCTCCAACAAGCCCACTTCTTCTACGATATGCAAGTGAACAATTAGTACGAGATAGTCAACAAATCCAAATCAAGGTTGGAGCCACTTTCCTCATAATTTTTAAAGCTTATGTGAATATCTTATTCATTGTTGAAGTGAACATTCTCGTGCGCTTAGTAAGTGGTCATATAGGTCCCTCTCCCACTAACCCACTTCTTCTATGATATGCAAATGAACAATTAGTACGAGATGGTTAGCAAATCCAAATCAAGGTTGGAGCCGTTGTCATCGGTAATTTTCAAAGCTTACATGAATATCTTATTCATTATCAAAGTGAAGATTCTCGTGCTCAGGAAGTGGCCATAAAGGTCCCTCCAAATCGTGTTGATTGTAAAACCGAAAATAGTTAATGTAAAGTCAACAATGCTACATCTCCCTAATGGCCACTCATCCATGGATGCAACAATTTCACTTGATAGTCATCAAATATCTCACCTCACTCATGCTCAACAAATAAAAATTGGAAAACCACCAACAACTTGTAAGTCCCACCTAAGCAACCAACAAAAATTCCAAACACAAGTAACAAACCCTCAAGAATGAATTGCACAACAGGATGTGAAGACCCACTTAATTGGCTCAAATGAAAGATAGACAATCTCTCAAGGTCAACCCTAAAAGTTGAACTCGACATGTTACAACATATACAAACAACACGCCCTCATAACACATGACACTCTTGAGGTACACACAATGCCACACAAAAGCTTCTATACCACCACTCCCCCCCCCCTCCCCCACGACAAGATGCAATAGTGCAAGTACTTGTCCCATGGCCCTGCTCGGTAAACACCCTTGGGGTTCACTTATGAGTTCGCGGCTATGATCAAGGTGAAGCATCCCTCATTCATGCCAATACTAGAGGCTCTCTCTCTCTCTCTCTCTCTCTCTCTCTCTCTCTCTCTTCAAAAGGGGACAAAATTGTGGGTTTGATCCTTCTTTCATAGAGTTTTGTTAAGAGCTCATTAGCTCATCACATGTCAAGGCCTATTTTGAAAGTCAGATGACATTTCTTCGACCTCCACTTGCCATCCCAATTTTTTTTGAGAAAACCTTAAGACCTAAAATTATAGCATTTGCTCATGGAACCCATCGCCTTAAATTCTGGCTCAACCTATGCACGGTCATATTGGCCCCATCCATCCTAATACGACAAGATATAAATAGCCCAAAATCACTCTTTGAACATGGTATTGCAAGCCTATAGTAAACTTAGGCGACTATGTGTACAAACTCTCAAACTCACCTTTTAACCAACTCACCGTGAGTTCAATGCCAAGACTTTACGCAAATCCCTAAGACCATAGAGGGCTCCCTATCCCGACACAAAATCATTATATGTTCCCCCCCCCCCCCCCCCAATTTCGCAACGTGACATGCTCAGATTCATTAAGACTCACTTATTTCCCACATGGAAACTACATTCCAACACAAATACAAATGAAATGGAGAGCCCTCTACGGTATCATTAATGTTAGACGACCCGTGTTTTGAAAGTGATGTGGAAACAAGTTCAAGGTGGTGGAATCGGCAACCTCGACAATGACAAGTACTTGAAGATTTCTAATGTTATGTGCTTGTTAGTAGATTTTTGACCTAAACAATCCTTCACCTCATATATCGTTAGTTGAAGATTCCAACACTTCAATTATCCTGCACATACTCCTAACTATTTAATTACTTGAGATAAGCTAGCGGAATTGGAAAGGGGTCTACGGTGCCCGCAAGTTAAGGTAGAGGGTGCTTAAACCAACACTTTAAGCTATTGCACATACATATGGCTATATGGTTGATATATAATATATATATATATTCATATTAGCCTTTGGGCTAAACATAGGTACCAAGAAAGAAAATTTATTTTTAGTCTCAATTGAATATTCGATGAAGATTCAAAGTCAAAACTACTAGCTTCCTTAAACCAATCCATAGGCCCCGTGTACGGTAACCTCACATATGATGAGGACCCCCACCTTCATTGCCTAGAACCAGAAGAAGAGAAAGAAGAAGAAGAAGAGAAACTTCGGTCTCCGTTAGGAGGCCGATGTGAATGAAGTGTCTGTTCGTTCCACCCCTAGACCTATGTCCACCTAGAACCAACAGAACATAGTTGGGTACTAACCCAAACTACATCAAAGTCCAAGTAGTAATGGTACACAAAGCCACACAGTTACCTTCACGATCCCACCCAGTTCGTTTGCAAAACCATCACCTTGTATCCTGGGAACCAACCCCCTTGCATCCCGGGAAATGACCCTTTTGTGCTTTGTGGGCCTACCTCCTTGGCGTTGTGAATAGAATGGCTAGAGTAGGCATTGACAAGCCACCTTAATTCCACCTTGAACCAACCTGAGATAGAATGGAGCATGTTACCTAGCCTACATGATGGAGGTAGTGGAGGCCGCTATGAGGTGGCACCACTAATGGCACCTAAAATTGTCACTCCGTGGGCCTAGACACTTCTACACCCCCATGTACGGTTCAAGGTTGTAGAGTGTTGGCAATTGGGAGGTGTTTATAAGTGTTGGTTTTGGATGGGGTGTTAGTTTTAGCACCCTCTACCCTTAATCAACAATGATTGCAAACTTGTCTTCTAAATTCGGTTGTTGGTGCATGGCTTTGGTTGGAACCAATCACGTGATTTAAGCCACAAATTGATCAATAGTATTCATGGTATATTTCATGTGTATAATTGATAAAGTTGTGGCTACTAAGTCGTTTTTCATCCAAATGTCAATCGTCCATGACATGATTTCATTACAAGAATGTTAGGATGCAGAATATACCAAACTCTATTTCATCCAAATTTGAAACATTCGTGACACAGTTAATGTAAACTCGTGCATAAGAAGTGTCATTAAAAAAAAGGGTTACGGAAGTGACACTAAGTACCATATATTCGGTGTACTATGTACCATGCAATTTTAGTTCACATTTTGTGGTGAACAAAGCGAAGGTGTACTACAGGTTACTTTACTTTACTTTGTTGACCGTTACGTTTCATGGATTCCATGGCTTTTAGTTATGTCTCATTTCCTAAAATTGATTTAGCTTCAGCACGTGGCATTCGGAGAGGAGAAAGATCCCTTTGTTGTTGTTCTTCTTCATGTATATATATATTTGTTCTTTTGTTTTGTTTTTCTAAGATAGGAGGGTATGCTTGACCAATGCCTAGGAGATGGATTCTTTTATTCACAACTTAGGGGCCACTTCACACACAAGCCAAGGGTTGTGACCATGTAATTGTGAGGGCCCTTCACTCTCATCTAGAGGTCGTACTAGTCGTCTAAGGCCTTTGACTTCGACATGGTCTGCTGCAACTTGCTTCGTGCCCACCTCTTGGAGGTGGGTTTGATGTAAATTCTAGTAGACCATGAAACATTAACTGTCATATGTCATGTAGGATTCCAGGTACACTTTTCATTCATGATAATCACCTTCTAGTTTGAAGTGAACTTGAACGATCTTGGCCGTTTTGACCAACGAGAGGTCTTAGAATGCATTGGTCACGGGCCTTCAATCTCGTGTGTGAAGTGGCCCTAGGGTACATGAGGAACCTCTTGCAAGAGTTCATGGTGTGGTTATGCCACTGAGACCTTGGCTTGTTGATGGGTGGGTATAAGGTAGATGGGTCTTAAATGGTTACTTCTACCAACTAGCTCACTTCTCCTAGGATACGGAACACGTGATAAGTGCAAGATGGTTAGCAAATCTAAATCAAGGCCTTGACTACTTTCAATAATTTCCATATCTCGTGTGAACATCTTACTCATTGTCAGAGACTTGAAGATTTGTGTGCTCGTAGAATGGTCATATAGGTCCCCATCATGGTGTTTGTGAAAAGATCACATAGCATGCAAAAATATCACAAATGCCGCTTTCTCGAATACAAGGAAGGCCGGCTTGAATTGGTCTTTGGAGGCAACTTTTGCCAACTACGTATGGATGTATTTACAAAATGCTAGTAGCATGTGCAAGTGACAACGAGGGAAGAAGTCTTATTGTATTATGAATGTTATGTTCTCCATTGTTATTTCAAACACTTTGGATGGTAATCAAACCAACATTCATGATATAAAAAGACACCTCCTTTCCTCTATGAACTTGTACCATAGGCGCCCCTCAAAAATTAGTTTCAAAACGTAATTTTTTCTAAAGTTGAAGTGCATTCCACAAGACTAGAATATGAGTCGGCCTTGAAAAAGGAGAGTCACATGTGATTGTGATGTTTTCACAAAAACATTGTCCCCCCCCCCCCAAATTAGATTGCCTTTGAGCCCAAAATGATTATCATAATTTGAGTACATAGTCCAACCTCTTTTAAACATGTATCTTATGGGTATATGTTCTTGGAGCCACACCGAACCACATACCACTCAAATATAGGTGTATAATCAAGACAAGTAACCAAATTAGGCACATCTACCACATCTTTAATTGTATGGAACAAAACAAATTGCAGACACCTTGTCAATTGAAACAAACCCCGGGCTAGATCACATCTTCATTCAGTTGGGCCCTACCCCTTCCACACCTCCTTCACTGCCCGCACCTGTGTGGGAACTCTTCCCCGTCAGGAACCAATGTGACAAAACCTAGTCACTTAAGTTGTTGAGCTCCTTTGGCATGTGAAGATACTCCAACAATCAACTTGGGAATAATGAAAGTGATGTCAACCTGAATATTTGTAATTTTGATTGGATATTGTCACATTGGTTCCCAACGAGGAGGAGTTCCCACGCATGTGTAGACATGAAGACCAGGTAGTGAAGGAGGCGTGGAGGGGCGGGGCCCAACCAAATGAAGATGTGATCTAGCCTGGAGCTTGTTTCAATCAACCAAAGATTTTTTTATTTTTTTTAAATTTTTTTTGGAAACAGAAGGCCGACATGCCAACACCAAAGCACAGGAGGCAGTTGACCACTTGACAAGTTTTTGCGTCAAGTAGAGAGGAGATTTCACAGCCATGATTTGAACCGCCAACCTCTTCCTTGAGATTTGGGTATCTCTCCACCATCATCCGGTAGTTTAAGGTCATCTCGGACCCATTAACCAAAGATTTGAAGGCAAGATGTTTTTCAATCCAGGAATCCCTTTTTAGTAACCTAATAATAAATAAATAAAAGCATTAATCAACACAAGCGAACTAAATTGCATTGGTTGGTTGAAACACTGGCAATTTTTAAATGGTGTGAAACAAAGCAAGCACGGTGCAGCCGTCATAGATGCATTTCTCCATAAATCCAAGATGACAAAGTTTGTTTTCCAAACCTACGATGCTACAAGGTAGAGGGTGCTTGAACCAACACTTTAAGCTATTGCACATACATATGGCTATGTGATTAGTACAAAAATGTTCATATTAGCTTTTGGGCTAAACATGGAGTATAAAAGAAAGAAAGAAAATATCTTTAGTCTTAATTGGATATTTGATGAATATTCAAAGTCAAAACCACTAGCTTTCTCAAACCAATCCAAAGGCCCCGTGTATGACAAACAATCTTGCATATGATGAGGTCCCCCTCCTTAATTGCCTAGAATCAACACAAAATAATTGGGTATTGGACCCAAGCTAGATCAAAGGCTGACTAGTAACAATGTGCAAAGCCACAAGGCCGCCTCCATGATCCCACCCAGTTCGCTTGCAAAACCATCACCTTGCATCCTAGGTACCGACCCCTTTGTGCTTTGTGGGTCTACCTCCTTGGCTTTATGAATATATTTATTATTTTATTTTATTTTATTTTTGAGACAGAAGGCCAACCCAACCAACGCCAAAATGGAACTTGGCTTTATGAATAGACTAGCTAGAAATGTCCCCCCTTCCCCCCGCCCCGCAGTGTAAAGAATGACTAGAATAGGCATTGACAAGCCACCCTAAACGAGGAACTGTGCAAAAATTTGTCCTAATTTTAAAATTTTAACCTATTTTTTTGAATTAGTTATGAATTTTCAGAGTATTATGCTAGAGTGTGCTATAGTAGATTCAAAATAGTTTCATTTTAGACTTGAACAACTCTTATCATAGAATCAAATGTTATTTATCTATTACCTCTTACTTCATCTTTGCACACTCATCATGTGCCTTGGAACCGGCACCTAATGAGCTAAATACACACGAACTTGGCTCTACATATTCTCACCAAGTGTCCTATATCCGACACCCTAGTCAACCAACCATAGTAAAAGCAATAGGAAGGAATTATCTTGTTCTTGAAACCATACTCACCTTGTCATATTTAGTGAGATTGTAATCATCATTTGTGGTACTTGCCCATAACATTCACTCAATGATGTGGGCCCTCATAATATAACATTGGGATGTTGGAATTTTGATTTGAATTTGAGTCTCCATGTGTAACTTTTTGAGCATCCCATTTTATATTTTGAGGGTCCACAAAACGAGACTTGATCGTTGAGTAACGTTACAACCTCTCCCATGTAAGTGGTTATAAACTTCCTTCATGGAGATGGGACTTCACCTAATTCCAACATCCCCCCCCCCCTTCATTAGTTTACTTCATGACAACTTTGAGAACCCTAGGACCCTATTTTTTTGAATTTATTCCCTAGAGCTCATCAAGAAGGCGCCACCTCGGTACTAGGGTAAAATACTTGATATGTTAACTTACATACTATGTTGGGCTCAAGTAATTTCTTGTATTTGAGTTTTAAAACCCTAGAAGGTAATCCAAATTAAAATGGATAATCTCCCATTGTGTAGGCTTGTGCTTTACCGTATGAGGAACACATAGCATATGTTGAATGGTTTCCAATTTAACAAAGGACTAATAAATAAGGAACAAACCAAATGTGGATGACATCAATGTGCATACACGACACATCCAATGCACAACATACTATGTCGAAAGACAAGTGAAAGAGGGCTCCATTAATGAGTAGGACAACGAACATGTTAACTTTACACTTCAATGAACTATGTGAACCCACATGTCATTTGAAGCAAGTGTAGCATTCTCACATTCATGAGGTATAAGGGAGGCCATAACAAAAGATCGAAGAAGCACTTGAATACATATGCCACTTGAAAGATGGTTGCATGACCTACATGGGAGGCATATTCCGAATTGTGTGGATTGCAAATCAACTACAAAACAAGCATCCATCAACGGAAGTGACCTAGAATTCACTACAAGGATTGCGGGTCTTTGCCATTGGTTCTTTGTCACTACAAGGTAGATTCCATGTATTCAAATCTACTGGTGTCTTAGATTTGGATATCTAAGATCTACCTTTTAGTGGGTAGAGAACCAATAGCAATGGCATGTGAACCTTGTAGTGATTCTATACATATTCCACATGGCACATGTATACTAGAGATGATCAACATCGCGAGTTTATTCACGAAGGTTTGTCACAAAATCAATTAAATTTAGCTTGAGAGTTCAAGGTGAGCCTTTGACAATGTTCATTGACAACATGATAACCACGACTAACTTATGTAACACTATCAATACATAAGAATGGAGAGACTTTCAATGACTCTAAATGGTCATTGGACTTTTAATTGAAGTATATTTCATTGTGAGTGAAAGTTCAAGTCCTATGTAACTCGTAAGAGATGAAGAGAGATGACTCTAAATGGTGCCACCGGCATGCAGCCCGGTGTTGTTTCATCTTCAAGTTGGTACGATCTTACTTGTAATTCCAACATGGACATCACGAGAAACTTAATGAACCTCAAAAATCAAATCATCCTTTCAACAGTGGAATCCAAACAACTTGAATGTGGAAAAATTAGTTAGATCCTTGCACCTGAGTCATTTACTTCAAAGACAAGCCCCTGGGTTCCCACAAGTTGGCTAAAAGTATTTAGTTCATGCAAACACCCCAACTATTATAGGGTGGGGTCATAATGATACGATGCACCATGATTCAAGTGCTAGGAAGATCACCCATCCTAGCATTTTATTTATTTATTTATTTTTCTGCCACAAATGAACGACGGTGCCGTTTTATCTCAATTAAAGAATAGAGTTGCAAATTAAAGGAACTTGCAAATATCTTGGCGGATTTCCTTGAGTCTCGGTAGTAAAAGTAATAATGTACTCTCAGGAACTGCACTTTAAGAAGGAACATTTTTATTGTTCACCTACCCATGACCATTCAAACTTGAAAAGTGTCAAACCAAAAATTCCCATGCAACCTATAAACATGATTTCGGAAACATGTGTTCTTGGCACGTGTCTTTGAAAAGTGACAATGCAAGGAATGGAATGAGATTGACTTTCAATTTAGTTTAGAATACCAAAAGGCTAGTAATGGGACAAGTAGAAGTACATCAACGTGAAACAAGTGCTTAGAACTTTGTGATGTCTACAATAAAGTCGTACATCGTGAATTAATGAGGCTACATGGCAAACAAGTTGTATATTTAGTTGAGGATCAACCAACTCCCGGAATTGGGTTCCATTAGACTAATTTGGGGTCTCTATGATCACTTTCAAAGAGAAATGATATTTTGTTGCATTTTCACTTTCCCAAAGGATGAATTTACATAAAAACTGTGAAGTTTTGGTCAAACATGACAAACAATACTTGCCAACGAAGGTATCAAATACCCACACATGTACACGAGTTTAAATTGTTTGCGGCGTACATAGAATTGATGCCATTTAACCAAGGGGTCTAGTAAAAAACCTACCTCATTTAGGTTAATGGTTAGTTAATCTCACTAGACTAGATTGAGTCTTTGATGCTAATTTATTTGTCAAATATGTCAAGAAAATTAATCTCTAACCTACAAGGAGTTTCCAACGTTTTCACATTCAACTTTCTTGAGTGGCATGAATCCTTGGCTTACTGTTTCCACCCTTGTACATAGTGAGCAATTGCCTGGAACAACAACAATTATGACTTGGATGCATTCACATTCTTAGAGCCATTCATTAATTATCCAAATGGCACCTAGCTTTTGGAATTGGTTGTGTTGGAATGTTGAGAACTATTTGTTCTTCCACCTCTAAAGTATTAGCAATTGTAATTTATGCAGGAAGCTCCCCAAATTTTCATGTTCATTTCAAGTGGGGTATATGTGCATATAAAACAAGCAACAAGTATAAGCCTTGGCAACAATAAGTGTGAGTGTCAACTTTTGTAAGTTAAGCAACGTTTTCACCAAAGCATTTATTCATAAATTTTCATAATCTTAAGTCGTCAAAGTCTCGGTGGTAATAGATGCAAGCAATCTTACCTTGAGCAAGTCACCTAAAGAAAACTTATGGAACAAAGCAGAGTTGGTGATATTGAAAGGCCACCCACACACAACTTGCAAGTTTGGGTCGTTTTTTGGATTGAACTTTCAGACATCATACTCTAAAAAAATTACAAATATGTGTTCAGGATTGCCAAACTTGAAAACTAATCCTCAAATGAAGCATGAATCAACCTCAACACAACACCCCACCACCTTGTTATACACATAAAAGGGATCCACAAATTTCACCTCGGCCCCACATATTTTGCAAGCTTGGTCTTGAATTCAAGTTGCGTCACGAAGAATGAGATCATGCCAACTTTGGAAATGCAAATTTACCAGCATGCGCAAAGGTCACCTTTAGAAAATACTAAATGTGATATATTGAATCTTCGCTTTCGTCCGCTAGTTCAACAAGTGTGGCACCATGCGATCAACATTACCCAACAACTCTTTGCAAAAAGAGGTGACCTTGGCTCATGGAAGTCTTGTTCAATGTCCTTTTGATCAATTTGAAACCCTTCAGTAGATTTTGGTTCTTCTCGAAGAATGGTTTCGTGTGGAACATTAGGGCGTTAACGCAATGATTTGGTTTCTTTACACTAGTCAACGGCCTTTGGTGAGGACGCACCCAATGATGTGGGATTCCCTTCTTGATTATGCTAGAATTGAGTGACAATGAATAGATTCTTAACGAATTTGACTCGGTATCGTGTGTCAAAGAACTTACTATTACTTGAAGCAATCTGTCGGTCACTTGCAAGGTTAAGCCCCGAACGGGCATTACTTCTTAACTCCCCTCATATTCACACTGCTTCTCCTGATCAAGGTGGCTGTATGTCTCCTTTGCGCTTGCATATGTTTCAATTTGTGCAACACCCAAAAAACAGTACACATACATAAACAAATAAACAATTCTGTCTCAAAAAAAAACCAAAAAAACCCTCGCTTTTGCAGTCCAGTGGCACTGATATTTTGTGTTTTTGACCTTGTGTCTCAATATATACAGGAAAAGAAACATTCAAAATGTGTCTATGATTTACATAGTTTATTTCTCCACAAATCCAGTCCAAAGTCAACGCCTGCTTGGCCCCAGAATTGTGCAGTTGACTTCTAGTATACATATATGCATCAGCTTAATTAATTCCATACTTGAATCAGACACAATAACTTGCATTTATAGGAGCACCAGTCAGCACCTGATTCGGGCACGGAATGATTGAAGGTGTGACTCGGAAGGCCGCCAGCTAATGACTGTGGCTGATGTAAATGCTTACCTCATAACCGGCCTTCTAAACTGGACCGGATCTAGTGAAAGACGTTTCCTAATCCTGGAGTGAGTAAGGTTTGTAGTGTTATCTGGTTCGTAATTTTGTCAAGTTCTCCAGCTTCTAAAGGATTGTATTTACACCACCGTGTGTACGGTTGCAAATCTACGATGAAGCGTGAGCGGTTTTTATTTTTACTTTTTTTGAAGATCTTACCTCCCATAATTTAGTGATGGCTATCGGAACTGCATGTTCGTTGATTCCTAAACTAAATAGGTAGATCCTCCCCGTCGTTTTACCATGGCCACTAGAGATAAGCTTCAATCACTATTTGAGAATACAATATTAGGGAGCCTCGAGCCTTTTGTTCAATCGTCAAGTTGACATTAGTCTCTATCTCACGGATACTACTGCACTCCGCCATTAGAAGGACTTAGCCAGTCTGAAATCATCTTGATGTACTTTCAGTCTTGTAGCCTTTTGGAATCTTGGACTCTAAAATCAAAATCGGTTCATTTTATTTACTTGTGTTCCAACACTAAGTGTGGAGTAATTAATGAAATTTGAAGACGCAATCCAATCCATTGACACATGTGTCATTATGGTGGTTGTTCATTAATTCTCACTGAACCACACACCGATCAAGTATAGTAATCTCCTGCTGAAGTACGCATCCCGGTTAAGTGCACAATTTTTTTTGACAAAAATCGGGGTTCATACTTAATTGTTTGAACATATCATGTAGAGTCATTTGCCGCGAACGCATGATTTTTTTATGCTTGACATTCGATGTCAGTTTGTTAACGTTTCGCTGCAACGTCTCAAACGATCGTTGCAGTTCATCATACATCTATCTAGCTTCCATTTGAACATCGACGCAAAGCAATTGGTCGTCAATGTCGACAATAGTGTTGTGTAGAGCTTCAAAGCCTTTGACGTCGGTAGCACTTTCAGATTCACCAAATGTCTCGATAGGCTGGATTTCGTCATGGATAGGTGGCTCTTCTTTGATCCGCATCGTTTCCAGAACTTCATCAACGTCATGTAGCACAACAACACATTGTTCTTCGTTGTTTGCGTCATCAAACATTGCCGGCTTGCTCGGCGCGTTCAGCTTGCTGAACTCTGCACCGATCTCACATCGTCGGGCTTCGGTCAAGCGGGTTGCCTCAGGTTTCATCCGTTCACCGTTGTGATTCATCGAATCAGAGGGTCTAGAAAATGATATGAACAAAGTACGCACCTACCAACTAATTGTGCACCAACGGCTCCAGTTCAAAGTGGATACCTAAGCGGGAGATTACTGTAAAGAGGTCAAATTAGAAAGGAAAAAAAGTAACTAAGTAACGTGAGCCATGTACCTGAAATTTGCAGTTCAAAATGTCATCTCACAGCAGAAATGATCTTTCAATCCTGAAAATGGCTGTTAGCAGGTCTAAATTTGCGCAGAAAGGGAAGATCTGACCTACCACCTTCAAGCTCGTGGCCTCACTGTTCTGTCATCAGATCTGTGGGATGGCCAACTTTTTCATTATATGGTTGCATTTGGGTCCCCTAAAAAAGGAAGGAAGGAAAGAAAGAAAGAAAGAACCAGCAAAGTGGGACTCAAGTCCTATAAGGTAGAGGGTGCTAAAATCAACACCCCATCCAAAATCAACACCTATAAACGCCTCCCAATTGCCAACACTCTACAACCTTGAACCGTATCCAGCGGTGTAGAAGTGTCTAGGCCCACGGAGACACAGTTTTAGGTGCCATTATGGTGCCACCTCAGAGCGGCCTCCACTACCTCCATGTAGGCTAGGTAACATGCTCCATTCTATCTCGGGTTGGTTCAAGGTGGGATTAAGGTGGATTGTCAATGCCTATTCTAGCCATTCTATTCACAACGCCAAGGAGGTAGGCCCACAAAGCACAAAAGGGTCATCTCCTGGGATGCAAGGGGGTTGGTTCCCATGATGCAAGGTGATGGTTTTGCAAGCGAACTGGGTGGGATCGTGGAGGTAGCCGTGTGGCTTTGCGTGTCATTACTACTTGGGCTTTGATGTAGTTTGGGTCTAGTACCCAACTATGTTGTGTTGGTTCTAGGCAATGAAGGTGGGGGTCCTCATCATATGTGAGGTCACCATAGACGGGGCCTATGGATTGGTTTAAGGAAGCTAGCAGTTTTGACTTTCAATATTCATCAAATATTCAATTGAGACTAAAAATTGTTTTTTCTTTCTTGGTACCTATGTTTAGCCCAAAGGCTAATATGAATATATATTTCATATATCAACCACATAGCCATATGTATGTGCAATAGCTTAAAGTGTTGGTTTAAGCACCCTCTACCTTAACTGTGAAGCAATTGTGATGGGTGAGTCGGACACTAAAGCACCCCCTATCGAGCTTTGTTTGTCTAAGAATATGTCGTCCCTAGCTCACGCGTTAGTGTCCATGCTAAAATTTATTGGTCCTGCCCATGGTGTTGCCCGCAACTTGCCTGACAGGACGGAACCATGGACGGAGTGAGCTCTGACGACGTTACTCATCCTTTGAGCATGGACCTTTCTCGGACGTTGGGAATGTTCTATGCTCCCATCTCATTGGTTTTGCATCACATTTGCTAATGTGTTATGCAACGAGATTTGTTGAATGTGTTATATGCCGAGATTTGTGGAATGTGTTATGCACCGGATCCAGATCTACAACTGTGCCCTGCAACAAAATTAACGGATCTAAACTTGTTAATCCGCATAACTATTTCATGTTACAAATAGTGTTTGTTTATCAAGTGGTTTTCCTCTCTAAGCTTGTGATGCCAAGATTCTATACTTTTAATGCAAACACCTTATAGGTTGTGCATGAGTATTTACGATCGCACTTAATTCGATTATGTACTAGTAGGTGATGTGATGTTATGAGTCTTTGCTACGTTTGATGATCATGTTGATTATTTAATATCTAACATTCACATCAATTTAGACCCATGATAGTTATGTACTCGTTCAACTAGATCACCACTTATGAATTTATGAGTTTCTATTCATCTAGTTAATCTAGCTGGTTTAATGATGCAAACTTGTTGATTAAATAAAATATATTTATATGCACATAACATATTGATCTGTTAAGTGTTGCGGTTGCAACATAGTTAATCAAGACATGGCTGAAAACAAGTTGTAATTTGCACAAAACGCTTACAATTCTCATTACACGAGAGCCAACTTCATGGATCTCAAACCCAACTACAAGACATATGACAAAGATGCTAGATCTTATCCGGTTGCTTTTCCAATTGTACAAGCAAATTTGTAATTGAAATTTTGAGTATTGACTCAATACCCACCAAAAAGCCCATTTACATTTGAGGACCTCCAACGAACTTAACAAATTATCTTTGGGACTGGTCGTTACAACACCATGAATTATGCAATCATACCTTGGGCGAGGTTTAATGACTTTATAATTGGTGAACAAAACAACTTCTTCCCCTATTAATCATCTCATGGATTGGTTTCAGGTGTGACTAGTATACTACACAAGTAGTTGATATTAACTATTGTGTCATGAAGCTTTATACGTTTCATGTTCTCATTGGATGTATAAGATCACCAAGAGGTGGAGGTAGTGACAATTTCATTGTTTGAATAACAAGGATCCACACCTTGGGGTTATCTCCAGCTTAAATCACGAGCCATTACAAACAAATGGTGAGGAGTTGGTAGAGGAAAGCATAGTGATTGAATCGCAAAAAATATGCGTAATATCCAAACAAGGAAAGATAACACAACGTTATTCCCTATATGCGACAACGACCATTCCTAGAAAAAAACATGAAAACTTTTGTGAAGGATTTGCTAGAGGATCAGCCAAGAGGCATGTTGCTTATAGTAGGAAATAGAGTTTGCTAGGGTAGTATCATAAATGATAAATGAAAATTTCATCATTAATTTCCCAAATATTAAAATTCAATAAATGATGCGTATTCTAAATGTTCTACACAACACATATTGCATGACACATTGCATAACACATTTTGCATAATACATTCTAGATGACATATTCTACAATATATATTTTCTATGACACATTATGCATGAAGTATTTTGTACAACATTTTTTGCATGACACTTTCTACATGCTAGGAAATGATGTAGATTAGAGTAATTTTTTAGAATAACATTTTATTTCATGATTGAACATTAGCTTGAGCTGACATAATTAGTCAAGTGCATATAATGGTTAATATGGTTTGCAAATGTTGTACCAAAGGTCTATCCTAAAATCATTCTTCATAATCGAAGTTCTTACTTCCTTGGTTTGGTAATATGTTTTATCCTTGAAAAAAAAGATGACTACGCCACTAGCTTGTTGGCCATTCCTAGATGAAAGCACATGTAGAATGCTAGAGTAAGGCAACCAAACAAGATATATGACATCATTGTAACTTGCCTCGTAGTTGGGTTTGAGGTCCACTAAGTTGACTCCATGTAATGAAAATTGGAAGTGTTTTGTGCAAACTACAACCTGTTTCTAGCCATGTCTTGATTAACTATCTTATTGTTTCCATATCTTATTGGTTTTGCACCACACTTGCTCATGTGTTATGCAAACGAGATTTGCTAATGTGTTGTGCACCAAATTTATGGAATGTGTTATGCACTGAGATCTGTTGAATGTATTATGTGCTGAGATTTGTGGAATGTGTTATGCACTAGCTAGATTCAAATCTACAAATGTGTTCAACGAAATTAACAGATATAGGACTTGTTAATGTGCATAACTATTTCATACAAATAATGCATGCAATCAAGTGGTTTTCCTCTCTAAGCATGTGCTGTCAAAATTCTATACCTCACTGCAAACATCTTGTAGGTTGTGCATGAGTATTTATGATTGCGCTCAATTCAATTATGTACTAGTAGTTGATGTTATGTTATGAGATATTGCTACATCCAGTGACTATATTAACTATTTATAATCTACCATTCATATCAATGTAGACCCATGATTGTCATGTATTTATTCGAATGAATCATCACTTATGAGTTTCTAATCAACTAGCTAAATTAGTTGGTTTAATAACACAGACTTGTTGATCTAATAACATATATCTACATACACATAACATATTGATTTGCTAAGTTTGGCGGTTGCAACATAATTAATCAAGAAATGGTTGGAAACAAGTTGTAATTGGCGCAAAACACTTACAATTCTTATTATATGAGAGTCAACTTCATGAGCCTCAAACCCAACTACGAGACAAATGACAAAGATGCTAGATCTTATCCGGTTGCCTTTCCAATTGTGCAAGCAATTTTGTAATTGAAATGATGAGAATTGACTCAGTACACACCAAAAAATCCATTTTCATTTGAGGACCTCTAGTGGAATTAATAAGTTATTTTTGAAAACGGACGTTACAATATCATGACATGTGTAATCATACTTTGGGAGAGGTTTAATGACTTCATAGCTAGTGAACAAAACATTGACTTCTTCCCTTGTTAATCATCTCATGGATTGGTGTTGGGTGTGGTATAATTTATAAGTAGTTGATATTAATTATTGTGCCATGAAACCTTATACATTCAATGCTCTCATTTGATGTGTAAGATCACCAAGAGGTGGAGGTAGCGATAGTTTCATTGTGTGGATGGCAAGGATGCATGCCTTAGATTATCTCTAGTTGAAATCACGAGCCATCACAAAGTAAAGGTGAGGGAATTGGTAAAGAGAAACATAATGATTTAATCATAAGAGATGTGTGCAATTTCCAAAAAGAAGATAACACAACACAATTCCTTACATGTGACAACGACCATTCCTTGAAAAAACATAAAAACTTTCCTGAAGGATCCACTAGAGGATCAACCAAGAGGCATGTTGCTTACAAGAGGAAATAAAGTTTGCTAAAGTAGTATCAGAAATGTTAAATGAAATTGTATTCTTTCATTGCAAAAATAACAAAATTCAATAAATGATGTGTATCTTAGATGTTCTACACAACACATACTACACAACACATTGCATAACACATTTTGCATAATACAATCTGTATGACATATTCTACATGATATATTTTGTATGACACATTATGTATGACACATTTTGTACAACATTTTCTACATGACGCTTTATGTAAGACACTTTGTGCATGACACTTTCTACATCCTATAAAAATAGATTGATACACATAAGAGTATTTTTTAAAAGAACATTTTATTTCATGGGTGAATATTAGCTTGAGTTGACATAATTAATCAAATGCATAATTCTAATGGTTAACCTAGTTTGTAAATGTTGTGGCTAAATTCTCTCCTAAAATCATTCTTTATGATCAAAATTCCTACTTCCGTGGATTCGGTAATATGTTTTGTCCTTGAAAAAATAAAAATAAAAATAAAAAATCTACACCACTAGCTTGTTGGCCATTACCAGATGAAAGGACATGTTGCATGCTAGAGTAAGGCAACCGGATCATATTTGGCATCATTGTAGTTTGTCTAGTAATTGGGTTTGAGGTCCATGAAGTAGACTCTCATGTAATGAGAATTGTAAGTTTCTTGTACAAAATTACAACATGTTTTCAACCATGTCTTGATTAACTATGCTATAACCGCAAAATTTAGCAAATCAATATGTTATGTGTAAGTAGATATACGTTATAAGATCAATAAGTCTACGTTATTAGACCAACTAGATGAACTAACCAATTAGAGACTCATAACTCATAAGTGATGATCTAGTAGAACAAGTACAAAACAATCATGGGTCTATATTGCTACAAATGGTAGATTGTAATCAATCAACATAGTCATTAGACATAGCAAATTCTCACAAGATCAAATCAACTACCAATACATAATTGAATTGAGTGCAATCCGAGATACTCATGTACAACCTACAGATCATGTGAATGTAGGCATAGAACAAGAGGGCGTTTGCATTGAGATATAGAATCTTAGCATCACAAGCTTAGAGAGGAAAACCACTTGATTACATGCATTATTTGTATGAAATAGTTGTGTGCATTAACAAGCTTAGATCCATTAATTTCGTTGGAGAACACATTGTAGATATGATTAATAACACATTTGAAGATCTTGATTTGGTGCATAATATATTTGTAGATATGGTGCATAGCGCAATCCACGTATCTCGGTGCATAACACATTCCACATATTTGATGCATAACAAATTAGCAAATGTAATGCATAATCAAGGAGATGGGAGTAGGGAACGTTCCCAATGTTTGAGGAAGGTCTATGGCTCGAAGGATGACTAACGTTGTCAAGGTTAACTCCGTCCACCGTTTGGTTTAGTTATACAAATTGCAAGCATTAGTGTGGGCATGACTAGTAAATTCTAGTATGGGCACTAATGCATAGGCCATGGGTGGTGGATTCTTAAGTGGACAAAGCTCGACAGGGATGCTTTAGCGTCTAGCGGCGGGTACTTCAACATCCACCATACATTGATATTTGATGATCGTGAGACTAACTTAAGTTGTTCATCTTTCCAATTGATGAGCCTCCACTAGCCCAATATAAAATCAAATGTTGAATACCATTATCCTACTCCAATGTAAATGGAACTAAACTCGAATGTTCTAAAATTTAAGTGTGTATTTAAATTTGGTTGATTTTTTAATATACGGAAGGCAAAAGTCGACCATCACTAAAACATAATAATGTGTATGGGCCTTAGAGCATGATCACACGGTGTACACTAGACACTAACACTAACACAAAGTGGTTGTTGCATTGGGTAACGTTATTTTATAGGGGAATAGTGCATATGTATGTATCACACACTCATTGTATACATGCTTTATAAATCATGAGTCACATGATCAAAAATAATACATATGCAATGGAAGACATGGTGGTGGTGGTGGTGGTGGTGGTGAGGCCATCGCCCCACCATTCTTACATGTAACATTATAATTTATTTTTTATTTTAAAAAAAAAATCCAAAGAAAAAGAGCCACATGCCAAAGATTCTTTCCCAAAACAAACATGTGACAAAAGAAAGAGGAGATATTTGCATAAAGGTGGGGGACTACAAGTGCAGAAGGTGGGTATGGTGGCAGAAACCCAAGGGAGGAGGTGGCCATATAGCCAACATGGTGACATGGCATGGGCAATAGGACAAATGTATGATATTTAATATAAAGAAAATGAAGTTGATGTTTCTTCTTCTCTTAAAGCACACCATGGGGGCTAATGAACATGGGCTTAATATGGGCGAATGAGGTTGGGTTGACACAAGCTATTCATTCATATGCAACAGGGTGGGACGGCATAGGTCCAAGCTACACTAAATATGATATCTAGTATCATCTATTCTAATTGTCTTGCTTTTATCCTATTTGTAAAGGCAACTTCATTGCACATATCAATGTATATGAATTGATGTTTTGGATTAATCTAAGTAATATACAAGTTTGACTCATGATTACAATGTGACACTTAGAGCCGCTTTACACACGGACCAATAACTATGATGATGAAAATCTTAGGGCTCTTCAAAATCATCCAAAGGTCATTCCCTGGTGAGTAGAAATCCAATTTTGCAATTGATGGGCCCTCAAGCTTAGTGTGAAGTGAAAGTAGACCATGTTGAGGGACCGCAACATATTTTATGGACAATTCAAAATAGTAAGTGGTAAGGGTCCCTCACCATGACAATGTATAAATTCTAAAAGTCAATGACACTTTAATTGCTTGCCACAACCTGTAATTTTGGGTTGGCCCCACCTACAATATTGTTGTTGGACATAACGCAATATTTTGTAGACCATGAGACATCATCCACTTGGTGCATGTAGGATGCCACGTAGATTTCTCATCCATTTGAATTTCTTTGGTCAATCAAGCCCTCAAGCTCTAAGGTAGTTGGGACTAAAGTGACTCGTTTTCTTAATCAGACCCCTATGTATGATTGGTGTGTGGTTCAGTGAGGATCAAAGAGCAAACACCATAAAGACACGTGTTCAAAAAAGACTGGACTACGTCTTCACATATCAATAACTCCTCTACACTCAACAATGAACACAATCAGGACAACCTATGTCGCCAATCACGACATCAACAAACATGCACTTCTAATAACCATGGCTAAATAAGGAGAGGTCCGATTTTCAATCCGGGTTTGGCATATCTTTCATTGTATATTTAGTAATGCAACACGAGTTTTGTTATGTAAATCTAACCAGTCGAGGTTGGGGAACACAAGAAATGAACCAAATAACACCCACATTTGTTAGTGTAAAGTGGCCCTTATATTGGGGACTGCCAATAAGGGAGAAACTATAAGTAGCACCTGTAGGACTTTTATATGGTACCGATTGTGCTCGAGAATATCAAACAACTAGTACAACTATATATATATATATACCCACACATATATACATATTTGGGAGTTGGGGCCCACCTACACGTGGCTAAAGCCGACCAAGGCACACTAATTCATGGTGGATTTGAAGTGGGTGACATGTGGGTGACTTGATTATGCCCCAAATTGTTGATCCTAGTGTTTCCAAGTCAACCGGTTGCACGTTGTGAACTTTTGGTTTTTCTTTTATTGATTTGAAGTATATTTCATAGATTCCTCTAATATGGTTGGTAATTTACCTAAAGTCTTGAACTTCAATTGATTATTTCTCAAACTCAACTGGTTCATCTGTAACTACACTAAATGTTGTATTTTAGTGTCACTTACTATTTGGAATTACGCAATGTTGTAATTGTGACATGAATTTCTCATTTTTGGCCAACGAAGGTTAAATTGATTGTTTGGACATTATAGAACATCAACATCTTTGCTTGGTACAAAAGTATAGTAACAATTAAAAAAGAGAGCATTGTGTGACTCCAAATAGTAAGTGATACTAAATACAATATTTGATGCATAGTCAGTTCTCACCTTCATTGATTCCATATGGAAACAACCTAGTGGGAAATTGTAAGGACGTGAAGACACATTTTTGAGATATTACTCCTTTGGTAAGATGAATTTACAAAAGTGCAAACTCAATTTCATGATTTTACAAACCAATTTAGCAATAGGTTTTTACCAATTTCATTGGAATCTTAAACCAAGTTCACTATATAGACAATCAATTTAACTACACTCTCAAATCCCCAAGATTGAGCTTTCCAACCACATTGGGTTTGTGTTGCTTGCTTTGATGTACAGTAATCAAAGACCAAAGAATGAACCGGCACTGCTTGGTTATGGTTTTAGGTACTATAATGAAAGACCAAAGAAAAATCGATGTCAAGGTTAGAGGCTTTTAGGTAAACACAAAACAAATAGGAACCCATGAGAAGGCAAAGAATGTGAAACAACGAGGCGAGAAGTTGAGAATACGACAACCACGTAGCAAAAACCTTTATGAAATTGGTTTGGAAGATTCATGATGTTGCTAGAGCTAAACGTCCACTATCATGAAACTGAGGTGTGCCACGTGTCAAGTCGGTTTAGAAGAATCACGAACTTGTTTAGAAGGTTCATGAAATTGGTAGAACATTCTGGTAACATTGGTTGGAAGGTTCATGATACAACTTGGAACCTTCATGGATTTGAGTTTGCTCATTTGGTGAAGTTATCTCACCAAAGGAGTAATTAGTGGCGTGTATGTTTGACAAATTCCATTTGGCGTTCAACTTCAAATCCAAATGTCAAGTGACGTTTTCAAAAACAAAAATGAACGTTAATTGACATCTACAATTTCTTCTAAAATGTCACCTCAACGTCACATGCCTAGTAAATACGTGTCAATTGACGTGTGTTTTTTCTTTTTCCTTCACAAATCACACTACATGTCAAATTCTAGATTGTGTGTGTGTCAATTAACTTGCTTCCTTTTTCTACATTTTCCTATTTTTGGTGTGTGTGTGCACGCAAGTTTTTGCATGCCAAATGTCAAAATTTTGAGACAACTTTGTCAAAAATACACACTGATAAGTAGTGTAGTCTTTGGGTCATTTGTATATTATTCAAGTACAGTCTACCCTCTATAAATGTTAACCCTCGGGAGTGGATCAAAATTAACATTTATAGAGGTGTTAATAGTTAACAATTATAAATTTATTTTTTTGAGCAATATACAAATCTTAACATTTATAAATATAAGCGATTGTGAAGAGTCCTTGTGAGAGAATACCATTCAATAAATTGCAAACCCAATCAAAACTTTATTCAATATCAAGTTTACAAATCACGGGTGAAGTATGAATCAATGGTTCTTTGGTGAGATTCATCTGCATGCACAACTTGCAAATATTTCTCAATCTGCACCAACAAACCCACATACTTGGACACATCACATGAACGTGATCCCATGTACCTTCTAATGCTACCAAAACTAGATTGCAAGTCACTATAAGATGGAATGGGTTCCACCTCACACTCCTCTCCCTCACAATCATCATATGAGACATTAGAAGTCCCACCAATAGAGCCTAAAACATCCCATACATCCTCTTCGCTGCCCTGTGCCTCGCCCTAACGCATGGTGAGAGAGAGAGGAATGTAACTGGATGTGTAGTTTTTATCATCCATATTATGCTTGTATTTCATTCGTTAACATTTATAGAGTCAAATTTACAAAGAAGGGAGTACCATTTTGTTAACAGTTAACACGTTTAACATTTATAGTGTGCAATATGTGGGGAGTAGAAGAAAATTAACATTTAGAGAAGGTTAACACTTATAGGTGTAACATTTATAGAGGGTGGACTGTATAGTACTTCCAGAGAGCTTCTGAAGATTTCGCTTCCTGAAATAGCTCGCACAATCATTGCAACAGCATGCAATCAAAGCCCAAGTTACACGTACAGTAGAATTGTTCAGTGGCATTATTAAAAGTATCGATTCTTCACTTATAGTGTGTCTGTGTGTGTGTGCGCATGCGGCGCCTATTATCCTTCCATCTCTATATCCTTACTTTACCGTTGGATTTTGCGGGAAGAATGTTCACTTACAACACGCTAGCAGATGTAAATTTCTAAAAATGCCGCAATTATTTTGACGGAGTTGCCGGAAATGGGTTGTGATGATCAATTACAACTTGAGATTCTCTTATTTTAAGGTGCCTGGTTCTGTTTCTACCACAACCTATTCAAGGCGCACACACACGCTGTATAATGTAGGCATCAAAATGGTATTCCAAACAACACATCGTAACCTTCCTCAGAAAAAACTTGGGAAAACAGCCAAGAATGGCATGCATGCTCTCGTTTTTTTAAGGCGAGCTATGAGGGCGAGTAGATTCTTGTGTACTTGTTACCAGAGCATGTCGTTAGAAAATGAAGTACATTGTTTGAACAAAGCTTTGGTAAAATGATGTTGGAAGGCGTTGAGTTTTGATGTGAAATGCTCTCTACCAAAAATGAAAAAATATGTATTAGAGTTGACTTTGAAGTCTCTTGTGAACTTGTGTTTTGGTACGGAGTTTCTCCTCGGTGTTGAGATTTAGGATGTTTAAGGAATGTTCAAGTGGTGTTGGAGCCTCTAATTCCAGTGAAATTAAGGGGGCGCATTCGACTTTGGTTGAAAGATAGTTATGTAAAATTGCATTCTTTACCAAACTTTCCAGAGCACCGTTTTAGGTGCTTTCATGAGTTTTCCATGAAGTTCATTTTCTATGTAGTTGTCTTTTGGGCTAAAGTCAAATGCCTCCCCGATGCCTTGCATCCTTCATTCCACCAAAACTAGGGGTTCCCAGCACCACTTGAACATCCCTTACCCATTATGAAATGTCAAAAGTGGGGAGGAACTCCCTACCAAGACATGAGTTTTTTTAGAGACTTTAAGCTTATCACTATTATACAAAGTGATTATATACTCTAGTGTCCTCAACTTTGTACAACCACATAAAGTGTATGAGAGGGCTTCAATCTTGAACATTGATTTTCATTCACTAGGACCCCCATTCAAGGCCATGGCTAGATGCCCACCTCTTGGAGTTGGGCCCCAAACAACTAATACTGAGGTAAAGGGGGTCCAATACAACCCATGCCATGTAGGTTTGTGGTTAATTAATCCCATGTGGATCTCTCTAGAATGATTTGAGTCCTTTGACGTTCATTATGAGGTTGCATCGTCTAAACAACATGTTACAATGTGATTGATTTTTTAATATTTTTCTTGTTTTTTAGTCTGGTACTAGTGGTAGGGCCCAACTCAACGAGGTAGGAGTATAAGAGAATGGTCCCCATTTGCCGATGCCACTGATGGATAAGTAATCTACAAAAATACATGCAATTAGGTTGTCTTCGTGAATAATTTGCATAAGTTTACCCATGCAAATTACCTTGGATCAAAATCGAATCACAACATTTTATTATTGGGTCCAACTATAAGAAGGTGTACCACTGAAGACTAAATAGAAAAAAATCCTTACATCCCATCAGAACTCATGCTTGAGGCAGTTTTCTCAATGGCTTATTTACTAAGTGAAAGTCCAACATGTATAGATTGGATTATGGACCTTGAAAGTGAAGTGCAATGAACATAGGTTCTATGGACAAGACGGCCTTCAAGAATACAAGGGCAACTTCTTCTTTTTTGAAGTCAGAAGAAACATGCAATGTTTTTCCGATTGGGTTCCAGAAATATTGAAGGGTGCCCGAGGGTTGCGTGCCCTATCATGACCCACCCCCCAAAGAAAAGAAAAAAGAAAAAAGAAAAAAATTAGCGTCTGCCAATTGCATTAACTTCGTCTTTCAAAGTCCATGAACTCACATCATGTTGAGAACCGCAAGTGCTCAATATGTCCGTTACTATAGAGTATATTCTTATCCTATACTAGACTGCCATTCTCCCTTTTCTTTTCTTTTTGTTTTGTTGGTGCACATGAATGTTCAGAATATATTCTCTTTCTCTAGTCAACAGGCTGGTTCATGGGATTGAAAGTTAATCTGAGATAATAATAATAAAGACTAAAATTTCACCCTTTGTTTGACTTAGAATAAATAATGAAACAAAAAATGTGACTTTACTACTACTGCTATTACAAGAGTGTCTGAATGCATGGCCTAATTACATTAGAAGGTCCAACTGTTGCAGGTTTTTCTACCAGCTGAGTTGCAGCAATTAGCACTTGCCTAATAATAAGATGCACCCAATAATAAGATGCACCCAATAATAAGATGCATCCAATAATAATAGCTGACCATACCGGCATCATCCGTCGGCATCTCCAGCTGTAATAGTGTGAAACATGGTGGGCCAACATCTATTTCACTCAACATAATCCCCAGTAGTTTCCTGAATGAAACCGGACGGAAACCATGGTGTGATCAGGGCACGAGGGCTTTTCTTTGAAGAAAGAAGTTCTAATTTTAAGCCTACGACAAATGAAACAACGTGAATTTCATTGTTGACTAAAATACAAGGCCAGTGGAACCTGGAAAAGAGAGAGCAAGGGGGTGTCTTGGGCGCTCGCCATGGAACCACAAGACCCTGCTTGGGTAAAGATCCTAAGCATGATTAACTAAGCCCACTGTAGGCATTCTAATATGTCGAACAATTTTAACAGTGGACATGTGATAGACTAGTCCATTTCCCCTTCACACCATGTCAAACTCGCCAAGGACATCATCATATGTGGACTCCTTTTTTTGACTCCTTTAGTGCTTTTTCCCATGCGATTCTAGCACAGTCTAACAAACTTTGCCAAATGTTATCTTTGTACTTTCCTTTTCATTCCACCTGGTGTTATTGAAGGTGAGGCCATTCCTTTTCTTGTGGAGAACCTTCAACCCATTCATAACATTATTCAAATCCATAACAGTGTTATGTGAGACTGACAATATTTTGTGGAACACTCCCCACATTCAATGTGAATGTGGGGAATATGCCACATTATAATGTCAGTCCCACATAACACAATTATGGATCTAAATGATGTTATGTTATATGCTCATTACAAGCATATATAATTAAGTTGGCCACTTGGTGAACCGAGACATGACAAGTGTTTGGGGAGATTTTGGGCAAAACTGGGTGAGATCCAAGTCTTCTGAAGTCCAACTTGTTACATGTTGATATCTTCAAGTTTTCCTTCATTGATTTGAAGTATATTCCATAGATTCTTCTAAAACATTCACCAGTTTGTTTAAAGTCACGAACTTGAACCAATTATTTCTTAACCTCACCTGCTCTGTATGTAACTAGAGGTCGGATGTCCCTGGTCATAGAGACATATGACTCATATGAACTCAGTTGGCAACACTTGTTCTTTACAACGTTTAAGTTTCACACATGCACAACATACCTTGAAATGTTCCACCTTTTTTTCACACAATAACACACATCGTTCATTTATTATAAAATAAAGATTGTGAGTTTGAAAGTAAACTTGTTGATAATGGTAAAATCATGCAGCGGCTATGTCTTTCATGGAAACTCACCCTAACTTTCCATGTAGCGGCTATGTCTTTCCACCTACTGGAATCTACATTTTGGATTAGAATGTGGTGGGCAAGCGGCCTACATGAAACCAACCCATATTTGTGAAGTAAAGCACATGAAGCCATGGGTTTAGTCCCAAAATTTGAGTTTATGAGCCATTGAGTAACAAACAAAGGATTGTAGGTTTGAAAGCCTTGATGGGCACCTTAAGGAAAGAAGCAGTAGTTGCAGTCACATGCTGGGAACTCAAATCCCATTTATTCAAGGTTTTGATGCTTCCAACGTTCACATATGACACTAGATTTGGGGGAGGCAACTTAAAGAACTCTCATTGGAAAGTTTTTGAGAAGGGCATGAAGATGCATACGATGTCTCGCATGAAAGTGCGGTCTTCGATAACTCATCATATTTTGTTGGCGAAATATGGAGAACTACCCATAGAATTATACGCTCTTAAGCTTACTACATGTTTTCCACAATGGCTTGCCAACTCACCCTCTTCTTGGTCAATCAATCCAACAACCTCACTTTCCTGATACCTTGCCAAACAAGGATTTAAGACTTGGCACAAGTCGACAACCATGTGGAAGGCATCATAAGGTCTATCTCGTTGGGAAACCCATAGCAACCCAACCACATCAAAAATCATAATTGATGGTATCAAGGAGGTTTTTCTTGCTAAAGAGTGGAACTCTTTCCATACCTCATGGAAGAACCTAGATTACCTCCATGTAAATAGGTTTTTTGGTTTGGGTTCCATTCAACAAAACCACACAAGGAAAACTAAATAAGTGTTAGATTGAATTTAAGTGTCAATGTTTGGTTAATTGATAGGTCATATTGATTTGGGAATGAGATGTGAGTACCAAATCTATGTAGGACTTTCTTTCATGTGACTTTTGGGAATTTATGAGATGAAAGAGTGGACTATGAGGGTCGCTTAGTGTTGTACATGCAATTACGCGGTTTCTCCCTTACAACCAACCATAATCCAATAGTCACGACTTGCTATACCTTGGGTTTTCAATGCAGGGAGTCTCAGCTCATCAATAATCTTTTTGAGTAACCAATCTCCACATGTAATCAGGGCCAAGGGCACCCCAATTTGATAATAATTTATCCTTAATTATTTGGTCATTTAATGGATCATTAAATATTATAGTGAGAACCCAATGGGTTTCGGCGTTGATTGATTTATCTTGATTTTGATGAGGCAGTGTGACCATTGACCTTATCTGGACCAACTAAAGAGCTTCCACTTGTGAGATTCCAGAACCATTGTTCATGACAAGTTGGTTTTCACTAATCTTTTGCCAATGATCATTGTGTTGACTTTTAGCAATTTACTAGTCCCTTTATCACTTAGTAACTACTATTAGCATTGTTTTCACAACCAAATCCAAAGTTTGATTGAATTTTTAGGCTAATAATCCATCTGAAATGCAAAAGGAACAACTCTAACCAAAAAAATGAATTGCATTCCACCTCAAGGATTTTCTCAAATACGAATGTGAAGTTTACATGAAGCAACCGTGGACACCACCATAACGCAACATCATTGCTGCTTACCGCACCTTGAATCATAGACTGGCCATTGAAGTTGGACGGTGGTCGACTTTCCCTGTCTCTAGAAGTTATAAATTATGCATGTTTTCCTCTTACCTTGTAGTTGAAAATGAGGCAGACTTTGTGTTGGAGTGTCCCCTATATAATCCCATTAGCGAGAAGTTTCCATAACTATTTGAGAATGTAGTATTAGGGAGCCTCAACTCTTTCTTTCAATCGGACTAGTAAGTTGACATTAGCCTCTATCTCACAGAGGCTATGCCCTCTACCACTCTAGGGAATTAGTCGGTTTGAAACTATCATGATGTACTTTCAGTTCCATTAGCCATTGGGCCTCACGGATTTTAAAATCAATTTCATTTCATGACAATTAACACAAAGTTACCCAAGTTTTCTTAATGCTTAGATTACCATACACACATAAAGGCGTCGAGTTATTAAAAACCGGCTTTCTAGCTTGTTTTAGTAAGATGGGTGGGCCAAGCTAGCTTGCATAGGCCAATTTGGGGTTTAGGACAATGGGTCCCATGGCATACCCTATTTAAGATCCTAAAACTCAAAGTTTGGGAGCTGAAAGAGGAGGTCCCAAAAATTTTCAACTTTCAAAATAGGCTTCGATACATGCCCGTAGGGTGGACTCTTCATGCCACGTATAAACTGACATGAGTGTAAGAAGGGGTGTTATTTGAGGCACTAGCGTACATAGTATACACAAGGGAGGGATACTAATTTTCTCCAACGTGTACGCTTGAAAAGGCTATTAACAAGTTTGAAGATGTACAAAAGGGGGCCCTAAGGTTTGAAGAATTTTTTGACAATGGATGTGTAAGTTTCATTCAATTCGCATTTATCCATTGTTGTCACATGGTAATAGTCCTCAATGGCTACCTTTTTTCCACTTCTTGTTAGGCTTTGCATTTGAGTTCTAGGTTTTTACAACTTAGAAGCTCTTGGAGCATTCATGGGCTCCCTTGAGTTTTGCTCTTTAGATTGTGGCTAAGTTATTGTGCTCTTGCCTTTGTTTACTTGATGCAATCATTGAGCTACATGCTATGAATGAAACTAATGTTCAATGACTTTCTCACTAGAAAGTGAGCATGGATTTTACATGTAATAAACACATACTTAATTCACCATTGTATGTGTAGTGGAGGCATTTATCACATTAAATTGAAAAGCTTAGTATAAAAACTTGAGTCCATTTTCTAGCATGCCATTAGTGCATATACATTTCTCTCTCTCTATAAACTCTCTCCCCCCCCCACGGAGATACACGATGAGCTAACAAGCACTTAATAGAAACTTAATTTTCTCAAAGAAGGATCAAAACCCACATCCTCGTCTCTCGTTGAGGGACTTTACGTTAACTCTAATCTCTGACAATCTGGAGAATGTCCACCAACTTATCATCAGGTTCCTGTGGCGATTCCAACACCATCTACGATCACTAGAAGAAAACTCGTTCATTACAATCATCCGCTGCGGCTCATGACACAAAAAAAACACAACTGCATAAATAAACCATGTTGGTTGTCCAACTGAAGGATTTTGGGTACGGTTTTTGAACACTCGGAAAAAACAAAAACCTTGCAGTTGCCAACCAAATCGATTTCATTCCATTTATGCATTTCTTGCCACGGGTCGCAACGGATGGTTGCAATGGACAAGAAGCTTTCTTGTAGTGCATACTCCCAATCACCTTGATGACACGGCCTTCACCCACACAACAATATCGTCGATGTTGTCGTGATGCATGGAGAATGGCTTGTTAGCCACTCTTGTTTCGAGGGCAACTGACGCGCTCCATGAACTTGCCGGCCCATCGTTGTCATAAACTGAGTGAGTGGCCATTTTTTTAATAGCTTCAATGAACGGACGAGATGTATGATTGTGGATCGTGTGTGGAAATAATGGCCCAAACCCACACAAAGGGGAGTTGGTGATGATTGTGGCGTGGCAAAAGGACTCGTCCCATGATGCGCTTTGCACTTGGCTCGGTTTCCACTACTACTCTCGCTCTCGTTGCCATGTCGCCTTTTCCTTTCCTTTCCTTTCCTTTTCGGGTAAATTTGCAAATGCCCCAAGTCATGGCAAGTTTTCGGCCGTTGCAAGGGAGCCGAGTCAACGGGAATGTGAATGGAATAGAAATATAGTTTGTTAGTGACCAAAATCATTGTGGCCATGGATGTGCATGTGATCTTCTGCAAGTATTTGGGAGTCGGTGGAATGAATGAATGAATGAATGAATGAATGAGAGCGTTCGTAAGGAATAGAAACCGTTTCGGATGGCGTACCTTGATGTGTGCAATTAGGTTGCCTTTGCGAACAAGTTGCCTTTTCACTCATGTAAATTGTCTTGGATCAAAATCGACTTTCATTGTTGTTGTTTATTCATTGGTGTTACAACCCACAGTAGAAAATAGTTATTGTTTTTGGTACGGTTGTCGTGTATATTGAAAGTAGTGTGGGTTGAGGATATAGTAGTGTGGGGCAGCTTAATTGCACGTATCATTGTAGTCTTTGCTGATGTTTAAATGATCTATTTGGAGATTTCATCGAGTGGTTTGGGAGGTTTCTAGGTTTTTAGGTTAGTTGGGTGGGCAAAAGAGTAAGGTAGAGGGCGCTTGAACCAACTTTTGACTGATTTGGCTTATTTTTGGAGCCCATTCGTAGTAGTGGTATGCATAATTGGTTTAGCAAATTGGGTTTAGACAAAGTAGAAACGAAAATAAAATAGATTGCACATCATGTGAATTTAATTACAAATAGTTGAAGTCGCTTACCTCTAGCTACTTGAATCCCTCCCTAGACCCACATTTTTCTTATTGCAAACAACTTTCAAACTCACCCTAGTAATTGTCCAAAATTGTCCCCTTTTCTAATCCAAAATCAACCATGCTTTCTCTAAAACTTTTTGCCCCCCCCCCCTCCCTGGCACTAAAACCATCCAATGAAAAAATTGAGCCCTTAGGCATATGTGATCTGAAATAAAACATGTAACCCACCCCTAGCTACATCCCGATGCTTGTCCAAATCCATTCCCACTTTTCGCTCAAAGCCAACCCCACATTCTCTCAAGATTGTCATGTTTTTTCGGGTCCAAATCCGCCCCCATTTTGCGCCGGATACATTCAGACGGTTTACATTTTTCTCTTCTTTTGGGACTAGATTCTAGGAGATATGCATTGGGTGCGCTTTTGGGAGGGGGTTGGAATCGACACTCTCTACCTTGAGTTGCTTTACTTTGATTGCTTTGCCTGACATGCTAAAGAAGTTTGATTCTAACAAATGAGTTTACTCTTGCTTGAAATTTTGTGCCTTGAAATTACATTTGTCAAATCTATTGCGGAGGGTAAAAATAAGCTTTTCAAAAAATGATTCTTCCTAAGATTCTTAAGTACTTGTAAGTTAATTGACCAAATATCAAGAGCCTTAGAGGCCGAGGGAGTTGAGGGAATTAAGGGAGATGACAATGATTAAGTCACGAGAAGCAATGTAAGTAACCTTGGAGCCAAAGGCTGACAATGTTAACCCCTAAATACCTGGGCCCATTTCCAAAAAGTCAAAGTGTTGTAAATGGGTAATTTTTATTTACTTGAAGGAGCACAAATCCTAAAGTAAATTCCTACACAAGTAGACAAGTATATATCGAAGCTATAAAACAAAAATTCAACATGATTGGATCATATTTGGATTAGTAATAATTTTTCATGTAAAAGAATAAAATTGAAAATAATTACACTATAAGCATAAAATTTCATCCAAAGTTTCATGTGTGGTAGAGATAGTATGGACATGAATTAATGGGTAAAAACATTAGAGGAAAAAGATACAAGAGGCAAAAATTGAAGCATCCATGAATTTGGTTTACAATTTGAGTACTCAATTTTCTCAACGGTGTGGGATTAATAAATTAGGTCTTCTACTTAATCCCAATGGTGAAAACATGTGTCCTAAATTAACTTAAATGTCTTGTGAAAGGAGTTACTATATCTCTAAAAGAGGTTTGGGATTTGATGATTTGGTCATTTGACCCAAAATCGTCACTTTGTGGTCACCTAGACTATTTAGGGTTCAATTACTACTAACACATATTGCAACCACTATAGTAAGTATTGCATTTAGTGTCACTAACTATTGAAAACCAGGTTATGTTATATCTTTTTTTTTTTCCTTAAGTTGTAAATTTTTTCTTAAATAAAAATGTTAATGTTCTAGAATGTCCAAACAACCAATGTGACCTTTGTCAGCAAAAAAAAAATGAGAGACAAAAAAAATTATAGCATTGCATAATTCCAAATAGGTAGAGACTAAATACAATATTTAGTGCAGTACACCTCCAGTGGGGAATGAAACATATGTCTTCATTACAAAGGACTGAGGTATTCCAATATTTACAAAATTGGGCACCTTACACTATCTTTGGGGACATATAGTTTGTGATGCTGCAAATTGATGTCATGTCACAAGTTGAGATGATGCCCCACCGGTGTTCCCTAACCGCTACTCTAACCTATGTCTTGGCTCCGATGAATTACTTATCTACAATTGTTGAATATGTCCTAATAGGTGTGTTGGGTCCTATCACAATAAAGTCTACCAAATATGTGTCACGTGTCACCTTTTTTCTCCAGTCCTTGAAACTCCTTTTAATAATTATCATGATCTTGTTTCAAACTTAACATAGGTTCATAGTCAAGACTTAGCATCATCTAGATATTATCACCACATTGGATTGATGGTTTGTAATTACAATAGATAATATTACATCAAACACGAGGTCTTATGAAATGTCAAGACTCTCTTCTATGTAGTCCTTAGTGGTACACCCTATCATGGTTGGACCTTGTCGACACTATCGATGTCGATGTGTAGTCATCTCACACTCTCCTTCACGTTACATCCTCAATGTGTCTTCTTACCCTTCGTGTCCCTCTCGATCAAACTACGTTGCAGCCAACCAATCTGGCTTGTAGCTTCCTTCGATCATTACAAAATTATTACTGGCACCTGATGGCTCATAATCATGGAAACAGGTGATGCTCCATTCAGCCTTTTGGACATTGTAGAGGACGATGTCGGGATCGGAAACACGGAATGCAATCAGATTGCCATTGCCTACAACTTCATAAGGTTGAGGTTTTTGTAGAGGATATTTGTCAAACTTAAATAACTTATTCATAAGCTCGTGTGGCATTACACCATTATCGACACGCGCATATTGGCCATTCGGAGTTCCGTCTTCGTTGAGCACCACATCTACAACAACTATCCGGCGGAACTCGATTTTGGTCGAATCCGCATAAACTCCACGCGCCGCTGCATAAACCTTGTTCTGGAATGCTAGCACCAGTTTGGGTGGATCGGTGATACGGAGAAGGTCACTTACAGCTTGCGCGAAGAACGGATACACAAGGTGTTGCTTTCTCTCGGCGCTACAATTGAAGTAAAATATGGATGGTAACTCGACGGTCAAGCGATTCTCGTCTTGGTTGGATTGTACGCTTACGCCACCGTAGTACAATCCATAGTTTATCATCACACACCCTGAGCGCCCACCGATTCCCCTTTTGGCATCTTTGATCGCATCGAAGTGCACCCATTTTGCATTGGCAGAGTTATATGTAGCGAGTGCCAATGTCTCCGTTGTGTTTTGGGTCACCCACCCGAGGACAAACAACTGATATAACCTCTCAAACGGCGAAGAAACACTCAAATACCCAACCTTGTCTCTATAAAATTGACTTGGAATGGACGGTAAGAAATAGAGTTCATGAGTGAGGGGGTTGATGACCGAAAGAATAGTGCGGTTCGTTTCTTGATCGCTACATTCTTCCCTTCGATCCCTTCTAACTTCGTAGTCGTTCGCTTGGATCATGACATTTTGTTGCCTTCCACTATCTAGTACTATAAGACCATTGTTTGCAGCGATGACGCGTCCAAAAATGTTGGGTTGGATCCAATCCATGGAGAATAACTCGGTCCAGCCTTTCATAGGACAATCTCTCGAGCTTGTTTCGTCGACAGAGTCTTCATAATTAAACCCCATCACCTTCTTCGTTGACCTTTCTATAACGACTGGGAAATACTCTCTATACGTTCTATTCTCGTTGTCTGCGTATGTAGTTGGGGTCCACTTAGGGAGAGTATAGCGACATGTGAACTTTCCCTCTACCTTCGGCTTGTTGATGAGACTCCATGCTTGAAGCTTTTGGTCCTCAGAGAAAATTTTCATACTAAACCCGATGACTCGTGGGTAAGCCACATAGGCCCAATTGGTAGGTAAGGGTCGATCCACATACGACATCGCTTGTATCAATATCGCTGCAGATGATAAAGCTCGCCCTTGTGTTCCATAAGTTTGCGATCCGAAATACGTTTCCACCGATTTGTGCGTGAATGGTGGAAACCCCGCTGCTTGCCATGGAGAGGGAGGAATCGAGTACACTTTGGTGGGACGTTCATCGCGAGAGGCAAAACAATCGCACGCATCTCCCGGTCGAGACGCATAAGATCTCACATTCGAAGTCGTCGCCGTCCCAAGTGTGGGGCCTTCACTCTTTTGAATTCCTTTCCCCTTCAAGATGAATCTCCGCTTCTTTCGCTCGTGAGTAGCTTCGTTCTGAGATGCGGGGTCCGAGGCTTGAGAATACTCCTCCAATCCTTGTGACGTAGGAAGAATGTCTACAAGAACTCGGTCAAACGGCTCCGAAGAAGAAGAGGGTGATAAAGGTTGCACATCTATGTGCGGGAACAGATTCACCGTAACATCTTGAATCTGATATCCAGATAATTGGTTCCTCGATTTCGAGGGTGATGCAACTTGATTAACAGATGCGGCTGATGATTCACCATTGTCTCCGCCCGCTTTATTTGAGCGCGCGTTGACGGGAACTAATAACACCGACCACTCGGGAAGTGAGCTGTTGAAATCCATACTACGAAGGCTAAGAGACCGCTGAGTGTACATCTTGTGTCTCTTCTCACGCACATTCTCGCCTCCTTCACCCCACTTGGACGTATCTCGCAATGCTCCACTACCACTCTCCACATCGCTAATATTCATTTCCCCATCAAGAAGCGCTCGAGCCTGCGTTGCACCATTAACAACAACAACAGCATCGGGTGCGAACCCTGGCGTATACATCGTCCAGTTCGATTCATCTAAAATGTATTCGTTGCTATCTTGTGCCTCATGAGCGATGTTGGAGTTTCCGTTCTCGTGGCTGGGAATATAAGTGTTTGCAAATTTGGTGACCGCATTTACGTATGTCGTGACTTCTGTGGGTATTATTGTTGCCGTTGGCTTCGTGTTTCTAGGTTCTACAGGTGATTGTGGGCGCGAGTTTGGAGAGCTTGCAGGGTCGGGGGTTTTGATTCTCTTGGTTTGTCGAGAGTCGTCCACTTGTTGGCCATGTGAGTTTGAGCGAGCTCGCCGAAGACCACGTTCTCGACGTGGAACGGCAACTTCTGCAATTGCCATTTGTATGCGTTACAATGCATCAGGGTTTAGGGTTTGGGGTTTGGGAACTAAGATTCAATTCAATCATAATCTTGAAAATATTAGTGTTTAGGTAGAGAATAAACGAATATGAAATCATCCGTATTGGAAGTAATGAAAGGATCCGTGCTTAACTTCAAGAATGGGAATTGGTAAAACGACCACAAAGACATGTTGAGCGGTCACATAACCTATCAAATTTGGATTTTTATCGCACACATGAAGAGGAGCAAGGTATCAACTTTGTGATAGAATCAATAAACTTGGCTAGCTGGGATGACAAGTCAACACCAAGGGAACACTTTACATATCGACTATGGTTGTGTTAGCCAATGTGTGGTCGATTTTACAATCCCCTAAAAAATAATACATTTAAGTCACATAATAGGGACATATAATTTGTGTGGATCGTCATCAAGCTTCTAGACCAAATATCATTGAGAAATTGATATCATCAATACATGATAAGTTTGATTATGTCGTAATACGTTAATACACATGATTATGAACGTTTTTTTTTATATATAAAAATCCCCATGCATAATTATAAGGCATCAACCTTAGCCCTTTGTTTGGGTCTTGGCAATTAATATGTGTATAATCATTCTTTAAAATTGTATAATTAGCTCTAGAATGGTCACATTATCCATGGACCCTTATAGTTGATAGAGAAGTAAGTCGCCCCAATGTTTTGAACTTGTATTATGACCTGAAAGTTGTTCAAGACTTGGGCTATTGCTAGACTCCGGTGTTTGTAGTACTAGGCTAGGGATACCACCAGGTAAGTTCGGTGGAGGTTGGTTTGATGTTGGTTTATACTTTCCTCTACCCAAAATTGCGTCTATACGGTCTTGTACGTTGCCTGAAATTCCACCATTTGACCCATTTGTCATTACAACAATTTTATCTTACGGTTTGGTATAATTTCCAATTTATCCTTGTGCCCATGATATTGTGTTAATATTTTGTCAAATTTACTAATACTCTATATCGGTCAATTGTATTAATCAATTCCTAGCCCTTCTTTTTGGATTCTTGCATTAAATACACATGTGATATCTATAAAAAAAATGTATAATAAACTTTAGAATGACCCTATTATCCATGGACCCCAAAAGCTAATAGAGAATTTGTCACTCCAAGGTTTTGAACTTATATATATTACCTGAAAGTGGTCTAGGACTTGGGCTCTTGCTAGAATCCGGTGTTTGTAGTCCTAGACTAGAGATACCACCAAGTACGTTTGGTGGAGGTTGGTTCAATGTTGATGAGTATATGCCCCTGCCCAAAATTGCATCTAAAAGATCTTTTGCATTGCCGGAGATTTCCTCATGTGACGCCTTTATCATCAAATTAGCTTTACCTTGTGGGTTGGTATAGTTCCATTTTTTTCTTGTGCCACGTTGGCCCCGTTGTGCCCAAATTTTGGGATAATCTGAGTTGCTATGCAAATCGTCGTTCAAGGACAAAGTCGGAGATGTTGTGTGCCCTTGACCATTCCAATCTTTGGTTTCCAACAACATGGCCCTCATCGCACGTGGTCGTTTCCCACCTCTATACATTTCCTCCTCAAATTGCTCATCACCGACATAATCATATTGCTCACCATATTCGGTATTTATACCGCAAAATTCTCCGAGGTGTGAAATACTAGCACCTCTATCACGAACATCATCTAAGTAATCGGCCAAACCTTCATTATCCTCACTAGTTTTGTTGTCGTCATCTAAGAGGTTGTAGAACCTTAACGTGGCTTCCAATACATCGGGGGTCCAAACACTATCATTGTTGTAAAAATCATAGTTGGGGGTATTGAACATGTTGAAATCGGCCATGAGATTGGCAAGTTCCTCATTGTCATCTTCAAAGTTGGGTGTGATGATTTTTGTTGACTCATCATCGCCCCAAAAATCAAAATTGCCTAGGAAGTTGAGTGTACCCGGGGTTGGAGGCCCGGGGTCTACGAGACAACCTTCCAATGTATATGGATCATCCCATTCTTCATGGAGGTCCTCTAAAAGAATGTTACTCAAAACATGCTCCACATCTTTCAATACGTGGCTCATGTTGGATTAATTGCTTCAAATTTTGGAGCACTTTCACATATCATCAACAACAAAAATGATGTGAACTAGTGTTTGAGAGTCTTCCTTGACAAAGGAATATACACGTCATGATAGAGGACTTGTAATATGTGTGTCAAATCAACACTTTTTGTGTAAAATGTATGTGAAATGACCTTATCAAATAGACTGAAGGATTCCTTGCTATGTTTATGAGGGATGTAAACCTCAACTTGACAATGAACATGCAACCCAATGGTATCTTGTAGTGTTGACAACAATCTAACAAAAAATGATACTTAGGAGGCATTTGCCATGCTCTTGAATGCTAACTGACATGCTTTGAACCTCATATGCAGTAGTAGTTGAATATTTTTCAGGCATACCAAAGAGGGTTGTCTATTCCTAGAGAAAAAACAAATTGTCTTCAAATTGGGTTGAATCTCACACAAAAACTACACTAAGTAGTTCTATTAGTGTGGGCCAAATTAATTTTCTACAACCCACATTAATTCTCATGACAAGCTTTGATGTGGGTCATGTTAATTTTCAACTCATGTTTAATCTCTAGTTTTTAATTATTTATGTAAGGTGTTGGTTGGAAGTCTCAAGGAAGACCTAGTGGAAGACCCAAGGTCTTGGACCCAAGTTTGTTCATGCGACTAGAAAATTAGAGTGACTCGCATTGATCATTACCACAATGATTTTCCACCCACGTTAATAGGACTAATAAGTGTACATTCCTACATTGATAAAGATGAAGATCGTGCCTTCTACATTCTATCATTGTGTTGAACTTGGCAAAGCTTGACATATCACCTGCAAAGTATTATTCGAGTGTATTGTAGAGGGTCTCTATTCTAACACAAAAGATTTCTTTTCCTTCAAGAGTTGAAATGTGCCATTCTCACATTCACCACGACCCACTTGTATCCCCTATGGAAACTATGTTTCAATACACGTAGAAATGAAACAAGGAGCCCTCTACGGTATCTTATCATGCAATAAGCTTCATAGATTTTAGAGAAACCAACTCAAATCTAGCATAAATTCTCAGTGCCCTTGTTTACATAGTTTTGAAAGTAAATAGTAATATGATTGTACCTTGTAATTCAGGTGCACATGTGGGGTCAGTTTGAGAAGAATTTCCATTTTCCATCGTTTGCTTATGGCCACATAACAAACTTCAACAAGGAATATATATATATATATATATATCATATGGGTTATATGAAAGATGGGTGCCCCTCATATGGACAATGACCTATAATGGTTTTAAATGTATACACACATATATATATATATCCAAATTTTAAAAAATATGTGTTTGAAAGAAAACCATTTTAGGTCATTTGTGAAATTCACTACAAGGATTCATAAAAGATTCACATGGATTCCAATTACAAAAATATCATCTTTCATTATTTTTCTCATTTGAATTTGCTAAATGTGCTCATGTGATTTCTACTTTTTTTTATTAAACCCTTACCTAACTCAAAATGCTCAAAATAGGCGTATTCACCTTACACCTTAAGCAACCAATGTAGAATATATTGATCAAAACTTTGACGGTGCAATCTTCATATACGATTATTCGATGTATACTGTGAACTTACATTGAGTCTAAAGCTTACTACAAGTTGTTGGGGATTCAATCAATTCATCATAAGGCACACAACTTCACTACACTGATTATCCCAATAAGTGCGTGTTCCTATTCAAAGTTACGCAATGCTATAACTATTTAATAAGAATTAAATATTTTACCAAGTAAAGTTGTTTATGTTCTATAATGTGCGAACAACCTGTTGAACTTTTGTTACACTTGAGTAAGATATTATTGCACTGCGTAACTGTGAATAATAACATGCATTAATTGGGATAATCAGTGTAACATATGTGTCTTGGATTGGTGGTGGGTAGAATGGGGCCTTCCATCACACACTTGATACAATTTTGCATCAAAATGTAAAGATGAAAGTGCAAATGCAATATTGTTGTCATAGATTCGTGGTGTGAGAATGCACAAAGAATGTATGGCATGGGAAAAAGTACAAAACCTCGTGTCCTTTTAAGGATAACAAAATCTACTACATGGTGATATATATATCTTAGGACATATGAGATTCATAGATACTTTTCTATACTTTTCTTATCTTAGAAAATGTTAAAGTTTGGATGCGTCCACCAAATGAAGTTAGACATTGAGTTGGAACATACCTTGGAAGACTTGTGACGACAAGTTGTGATGTGGACTACATTTTTCATCACTACTAATGTTCATCTAAGCTCGAGGCAAATGTGCAAGCCATTTGCTTGGGAAGAGCTGCAGTGAAACCTCAATCTTGACCTAATTATCAATGAGTAGATTGTGCTCTTAAGTGATGTGTTTTCTATGTTGTAGACTATATGAAAATTGCACCACCTTGCTCAAAAGCCGAATCAAATATGCAAATGTAAGTGAGTTGGATAACACAATCTCAAAAAATGACCTCATGTGTTGTTTAGCCACATTTGACCATACTTTTGTGATTAGAATTCCACCTTGCCTTGCTTTCACAACATGAATGTATCTATGCACAAGAAGTTGTTTCGTAGTGAGACGCCTTCATTGGTAGCCTTCACCTAGTGTATTGTTCAGTCATTCATCACCTCCCTCTCACATTAGATTGTCACCTATTACCCTGAAGAATTATACATACAACTATAAGTTACATATTTTGGCATTCCTCCTAACACCACCCCACCTTCCTATCATTTTTCTTTAACCAAATTCCAATTTATTGAATTCACTTATTGTGGAGGCTAATTCAACAAGTAGTTGCATATATTACACTGAAATACTTGCGAATTGAAACCCTAGGGTGAGGCATGACTTTATCCATCCTTATCGCTCAATGTGTTACATGAGTTGTTCACAATCCTTGCACTGAGCATCTACAAGATTTGCACAACCTATTTCTAGCATTAAAATTTGAATGAAATCATGTTTAACACATTGCTACCAAAACATTATTCCATTCTCAACCTATGTTGCTCTCAACAAAAGAAACTAGAGTAAGGCTTGCAACCAATATTTTCCACTTAATCTTTCTCTTCCCCCTTTTTTTGATCCACCTACTGAGAAATAGGTAATAATCCCTCAGTGATACCCAAAAGCACACACTTTTGAATGGTTGTTGTTAGAACATTGATGTTCTTTTCTCTCTCTTAGTCAAAATTGTCATACCTTTTTATTGCTAGAGAATATGCCAAGATCGATAACACGTGCATACATATTAATATATTGAGTTACAAATGGATCAACATTGAATCATATGTTACTTTTAAGACCATTCACTCTTATGCTAATCTTTATGTTCAAAATGTTTGTGGACAATTCTAATATTGATGTAAGTAAGGATACAAACTTGCAAGAGATAACTTAGTCATGAAAGATATCTATTTCTGAGTTGTGTGTTTGGTAAATGTTTCTTGGTATCCAATCTTGCTTGGGCTTTATGTGAATGAGCCCAATGACACCTTCTGCCCATGACATTTGCTCCTATCTCTCAATCCAGTGTCACATGGGGAACATATATAAAATGATATTTGATCCAACAAACACAAAGGAAGGTAGTGCCACCTGAGGGGTGTGTCTTTTCATAATCATTTGTGTTTGCTAATAAAGCATGGTTGTGATTTATGCATCACAAACTAGAATCAAGCATACAAACTTTTTAATCTAGAAGCATTATCTTAATTGATTGAGAACCAACCATGTTGCCAATCTTTATGTGAGTGGTCCGGATTGGGTTTAATCACATGTATTGGATAATGTTTTGGGTGTTGTCAACATTGTGCTACAACCTATAATTGGCAATTGCATATGACCAGGTATAAATACACCCAAAAAAACCTTGACCAAAACTAATCCCTACATTAAAATCAAAAATTGATCCTAAAACCTAGATATTGAGATATATGATCACATAAGAACCTCTACTTTCAGGTTTGAGTTATGTCTATGAACAAACTTTGAAATTCCATGACATTAATAAGGTATATAAATAATACATCATTGTTAAGATGCACTAGAGTCTACTTTTAATACCTTATGAGACAAAACATTGATTCTAGTATGTAAACATTAATCAACAACTTGAAAGGATGATTATAAGGTGTGTTTGCCATATGTGACAAAGGTTCCACATCTCGAATAAGTTTGTTTTGCAAGCGAATCACTAAGTCTTCTTATTGTTCTTATGTGATTAAGAGCTCCAACAAATGTTTTTTGATATTGCAAACATCATAGGGCAATGACCCCCCCCCCCCCTCCTTTTTGGATCAACACACAATTGAAACATCTTGCCACTACACAAAATAAAGTGGTCAACTAACACCTCCCAATTGACAAAAGTCATGGGATGTGTATCGTTGAGGACCATTTCTTCATGTCGTTCATACCATGTTGACATAAAGAATACGAAAATAGGTATTTAGCAATACACTTCCTACGACTCTCGTCTTTCGGTATGTGTTGTCTAGCACCCCCCCCTCCCCCCTCCCCCCCTTTTGTTCCCTTGGAGTGAGTGTACACAACAATTGCATCCCACTTAGCCAAGAATATCATATTGAACAATGCACGTGCAAGAATAAAGAACCACACATAAGCAAATTGTTCAATTCTTTTTTATTCATGTCTTGGTAGCATACATGCAAGAGTTGCCTCTTTGTTTTCAACCCGATTCTAATTTCTACAAAAAGAACCGAGAAGTGGAAGGAACCTTGGTGTAACATAGAGCCGGCATGATGAAAACAAATTATTTTTCCACGCCACCGTGAAGCCACCAATCGTACCATAGCTCAAGCACTACAAGCGTACGAGGCCTAGACAACTGAGATTGCGTTGCTAAGAGATTGTCCTATGTCCTTGCGAATATTTGCAAATCTACCACGTGTGGGAGATTTGGATATCTCTAGCATTGATGCATGACGATTGCCAAGGACTCATATGTTGATAGCGAAGTTCTAAAACTGGATGCAGTTAATAACAACTCTTGACCACCTCGTAGTAGACGTGCTTTTTCCTCATTGCTGTCAATATAGTCACAAAATGGACAATCATTGGCTTGAGTATTGGTACAAAACATTCCAAACGAGTCTCTAGGTATTTTTTTGGGCATAATCAGTCAAAATCCGAGTGTTTCCAAGTCCAACCGGCTACATGTTGTGATCTTTCAGTTGTTCTTCATTAATTTGAGATATATTCCACATGTTCCTCTAAAACGATGGGTAAAAATTTCCGCAAGCCTTGAACTTCAACCGGTTATTTCTCAAACTCGACCGGTTCATGTGCAACTAGCGGTGCTGTAACTTTGTGCCGAATGCTCTTTTTCAAGGACGTAAATAGGTGTGTCGATTTTAGAGGAGACAAACAAGCAGACTGACAACTAGGGGAGTTGTTAAATGTGACAATTGCTTTAGTTTACCAAAGGTGATGACCTTTGGAACTGTCAATTGGCACCAATTCTTCTAGAACCTGCCTCTTGGGAACACAAAAGGTGGGGTTTTGAAATAACCCAAGGCCCCCTTTTACACTAGAGTGCGCATCGAGAGCTTCATGGCCAGTTTAGACTATGGTGAAGAAGTGCATTGATTAAGAGTTTCAGGGGCATGGAGTAATATGATTGGTTATGAAATGGGTTCTTCAGCGGCCGGGGTTTACACTAAGGCCAAGCTTATCTGGTGGAGAATTGCAAGCTTAAATGAACATGGCTACCAACATGGCAACGCTTTTTGCTAGGGGAGTTCTCCGGAGGGCATGTTTCTTGGGCAACCTCAAACCCTCATACAAGAAACTTTGCCTTTGGAGAATTCCAAATTGAAGGTTTTTTAAAAAAATAAAAATAAAAAATATTATTATTATTATTATGCTTGAAAATATAGAGTTTTTTCATCTTGTTTGCCATACCAAACGTTGCCTCAAATAACTTTGTCTTGGGCTGAAAGTCTTGACCACCTGGTGCACTTCTTCACTGAAGTCTAAACTGACCTCGAACTTGCAAATTTCAGGAGTTTGACAAGCTTTCATACAAGTTCAAATCTTTGTAAGCTTGATCACTTATCAAACTTGATAAGGCACATGTGCCTTAAGATGGATTATTTTCACTCTGCACCCACTTCTTGTAGGATATGAAACACGTATTTAGTGCAACACAACTAGCAAATCCAAATCGCATCTATTTTTGCCATTTGCCTTATAATTTTTGGAGCTCACATGAATATCTAATTCATTATCAAAGTGATGATTCTCGCTCTCCTTAAGTGGTCATAGTAACCCTTCAATCGTGTCAACTTTTGAGCTTAGAATGGTTAGCATATTTTGAACATGTAGCCCATTCTAGTTTAAATACCTACCTTTTGTTGTCAATTCTTTGATCCACACCTAACCACACACCGTTCATATCTAAGTGTCCAAATTATTGTTGTGTTTGATTCATGCACTTCTACCTTACGTAGTTTGAGCAAGTGTAAAGATCTCATGCTGAAAGTGAGACATCAAGAGGGGGATGATGCTTAAAAAAAATTTTAATTTTTAAAAATTGTGACAATCCAAAGAATGCTTAAAATTTTGTTCCCTTGGGATCCACAAACGTTCATGCTTGAACTTTCGACTTTCCTAAGGGTCCTCCATGAATTATAGATAAGTGGTTGCATGTTTGGCACCTTAGAGTTTTGTGGGCCTGTTGGTAAGGACCACATATGTGATTATTGTTGGTCCAATTTGAAACCCCACAAAGACCACTAGAAGCTAATGATTGTAGGAAACAAGCTCATCCACTAACAAACAAGAGCCCACCCACCGCACGGTAAGCAATTAACCCCACCCTGCACCAAAAGGGATTCTTGAGCAGCGTAGGGCCAATAGGCTCAAATTCACGTCGGTTTGCCAGACATTGGTTCTTCTTCTTCATCATCATCATCATCATTATCATCTAGTACCTTGATTGAGACTATTGAAATACTATATCTATGTTTTTTTCTATTTTAATGTGGTCCTTAAATAAAGCGCCATCAAATCAAAGTGGACCACTCTTATTGAAATTCTTTGCATGCAATAGTAGAGCGTCTTGGTGCAAAAAGTGCCATCATACAATCATGAAGCTAATACATGCAAAATGAGCAATACGTTTCAAAGTTTACCATCACTTTGAAAACTGTTGAATGTGTTTGCACATGATGAGGACATTTTGATGAATTTGACAATTCAAAAATTGGACAATGAAGTTTGGTTCATCCACTTTTAGTGCATTACAAATACTGGTGGGGTTGCATTTAGTGTTGGTGACTCTACACGGGCGGTTTGTAATTATTTAGTATTGAGCAAGACAACTAGAATGGGTGACATTCAATACAACATTTAATGTAGTTGCTTGGATGCTTCTGGCATCTAGAATTCCTTTATCTATGGAATATATGTAGTTCATCTTACGGTTAGAAGCTAATGCAATGCAATATTAATATTCTACTTAGGACGTAATCACACCAAATAAAGTACATGTTTATGTTTTATACGTTTCCCAATAAATTATCTGAGTTTTTTGGGTGAAAAGTAAAATCTACATATAGTACAAGATGCTACACTAAATATGAAGCTCTAATTGTCTTGCTCAATTCTAATTGCAAACTGCGGTATAGTGTCACCAACACTAAATGTTAACCCAACATTATTTGTCATTCCTTGTAAATCTTTTTTGGGGGATTATAGATTTTGGTAAGTGACAATGTTGCAATTACTGTCACTTACCAAGTAAATTTTCATCCAAATTTCAATCATCCATGATAATATTTCATCACAAGTTGCTGACAAGAGAAGGTAGAGTATTGGCCAATGGATGAACTCATCCATCATCCATGACAATATTTGTTCAGTTGTTCATAAGAAATGTCATCCGAAAAGTTACCATAGTGACATAAAATACCATATGACACTAAATATCATATAGTAGTATAGTATTGTGTAAGTCCAAAGAATAAGTGATAGTATATACCGTTACACAATGTAGTATATGGTCCATATCACCTACTTAAACAACTTGAAATGAGCTACTCATAAACTTGTTTTGGTGGATCTTGAAGTGGTTACCACCCTTAGTTTTTTACTTCATTATACACTAATTTTTCTCAAACAATTAGAAGGCTAGTGACATTATTACGCGTTTTCCTTTATGTCAAGTGATGAAACTCGTGATTTCAGACATTTAATGCAAATACGGATATTCTAAAATGATTTTTCTTGTTTTTTTGGTTATTTTCTTAAGGAAAATCCTTCCAGAATGATTTGGTGGAGACAATAAACAACCACCCTTATTCTAGCTGTAATGATGAACTTTAGGGTTCACATTTCACAACTTTGCTTATATGTAAACTCCAAATAAGGTTCCCAACTCATGATTACTAATGCATTTCATAGTTGAGCTGGACCTAGGGGTGCATGTATTGTTTTAAAAAAAATACATATTTAAAAATAATCGGTAAATTTTGAGGCATTTTTTAAATGTTTTTAAATTTAAAATTCACTCCTACAGTCAGTCCAGGTCCGTAGGGCGAATATAGACACGCGCAACTTTGTCAATTGTTCCATATTACCATATAGCATTAGTATATTTAAACTCAACAACGGTACTTGAGTCCTAAGCCCTACCACATGAACTGGCAAATACCAAAATAGTGATTTCGCGTCGGGAGACGATCCAGGCACAATCTTGGATCAGTACTTGGACGGATAAGAACTCGAAGAACTGATCCTAGAAGAGAGGAATGTTTTCAACAACGATGTGCCATAAAGGACCTCACGGATGGATGTCTTTGATGATTTTCAATTCAAAAAAAAAACATAAAAGAAAGGTATTTCATCATGCCGCCACCGACCTCTAGAATAAAAAAATGCAACACTAGCGGGACCCCTCCCCGACGGATTTTGGGTTAAAAGTGGTGCAAAATGATGACAAGGAGTAAGTTAAGTGGGAAAACTTTATCACGGCCATAGGGTCTTTGAAGTTCGTTGACCAAGATACTTATATAACACGTGTACTTGCCAATAAGTAAGTGGTGCAGTTTTTAGGTGGCTCCCCGTCCGGCCTTGTATGACTTACACATGAAAGTACCCTTTGACGCATTTCATGCTATTGACCTAGCGTACCTACTATTGCAAGTTATCTAACTTTTGTAACATCCTATGTGGCACGACTCGATTGGTGGAGCCCTCACAACGTCATGGATGTACTACTGTAAAGGGTAAACCTAAGTTATTATGGTGTAAGATGTAAGGTAGGAGGGGGTCTTAAATGGTTATTCTTTTGGACTAGCCCACTTCTCCTAGGACATGAAACATGTGATCAATAAAAGATGCGTAGCAAATCCAAATTGAGGCCGTAATCACTTTCCTCATGATTTTTGGAGCTCATATGAATATTTTTTTGCATTTTTAGAGTGACAATTTATGTGCTCATTAAGTGGTCATAAAGGTTGCCCCCCCCCCCTTCCATGGGCATACCACTCAAACATAGATGTCCTAATAAGAATATATAAGGGTTGTCTACACCAATATGTGCAATTAGGTTGCCCCACATTATTTGGAATATTTGTTACCACAATAATACAATACATAAATTCTAGTTTTGTTGTGGTTTCTATACGGATGGGTAAAAAAACATGTAATGTTTTACAATTGGATTTTGACCCAAAGCAATTTGCATGGATAAAGAGGCAACCTATTTGTGAATGCAACCCAATCGTACATATTTAGTTTACCTTATGAAGATCCTCCTACACAAGCACCATACCTTGAGCAATATAGGATTGGCACATAAGGTAAGCGGGCTATACATGCAAGAAGCATCAAATCTACCACAAATTTTATGTATCCCCAATCAACAAGGAAAGAAACAATGAAAGCAAAATTCCTCACATACCTTGTCTTAAACAAAAGGAAATTATGAAGCAAAGAATGTGTGTCAATGTCCCCCTCCCCCGCACCCCCACCCACCCACACACACACACAAAAGGATGATGGATATTAAACCAAGACTCCTAGAATAAAGTCCACCTACCGCAACGTAGGCAATAGACCCTACTATGTACCACATGGACACTTAAACATCATAGGGCCAATGAACTCAATTCACGTTGAGTTCGTGTTGGTAATAATACCAATGTCAGTTTTCTTTTTCTTTGACAACCATTACCGTGGGGTTGGGGTTTGGGGGGGGGGGGGAGGGGGAAGGGGAGGTACTTCAATGCATCATAGTCTTGTTTGGAATGAGGGTATTGTTGATACCTTCTTACATAACATTATTTAGATGAGGTTGTATGTTGGGTGGAGCTAGGAATAAGCCAAATTCTATTCAAAATTACACTTTGTTTATTCTTGTAGTTAGTTTTTTGGTATGACTTAAAACAACAAACCCAGGGAATTAAGTCTCCATGAAGACTGAGATAGCGTCTATAAGGGTTAATGTCACATTGGATTAGGACTCTAATAACAACATAGGTCTTTTACTCCTTTATTTCCTCTTCCTCACGTTTAACTTCCACTCTTACGGTTCATTGGTGCTTTGAGTCGTGCGTGGGTTTGTCATGTCTGACGACTCCTATTACTCTAGTTTCACGCTTTCTAATTCCGTCGCGAAGCTCAAAAGCTTTGGCAATAGTCTTTTTGTATCTTGGCAATAGTCTTCCAATGGATTTTCATCCTATTGGGGTTAGTCTCTTTTGGCTTTCATAAAACAACAATACAATGTCATCAATCCTAGTTCAAATGATTTCATTCAATTCCATGGTTCAATTGGTTATTTTACTTGCATTAATATTCCTTTAGGAACTTATCTCAATCATGAACCATCACACATAATATCCTGGTCCACAATCTCTGCACAATTCGAGATAAAACAAACATACATGGCTATATTTTGTATTAGCTTAAAGCTTTAATTAGCCAAATGTTAATCACGTCAAATACGATAATTAACATCAACCCCTCATTTCTTAGTCAATCATCTCAATGTCATGTGGCAATTTCACATACTAAGTAATGATGATTGTTACACTTCTCAGCCTATACTTCCCTCACATCTGAGATTAGCATGTCTTGGCTCTCATCATTAGACTACACTCCTACCCACGCTCCTTCTCACATGTTGATAACTTCTCGGAATGGCTATAGTCCTTCCCTAATTTCGCAGTATCAAAATTGTGCCGTAGCTTTGTGGTATTCTCTCACATCTCTTCACTCAAGGCCATCGGTTTGCTCTCTTAATGGCTCTCGGCAACCTAAGTTAGATTAACTTTTGATGTCACATTCATGCGTTTTCTCTTTGTATCTATACTCTGTCTGGCTATATTTTAGTTGCTTCGGCATCACTCTGATCACGGGGGGGTCACTCCATTGTCAAGTTGAACACCACGTGCGACCAAAAAAAATCTTCTTTTGGTAAGTTGCACCATCAAAATGGGTCAAAATTTTATCAATTTTTTTTCATGAGTAGATATACACAGTACCTATGACATAGTTAAAAGTGGTAACTAAATTTGATGATTTGTTTTTTTTCATAAAACATACCATTTCTAACTAGAATGACATAGAATTGAACTAAAACAATTACTAAAAATAAATAAAGATGACTAAAAAATTCAAAAAAATATACAAAAGATACTATCAATGGTTATGTATATGTAGAAAAAATATCATAAATTTTAAAATTATATATGGCATGTAATATAGGGGTAGCAAACTTTGTCCGCACGTGGTGTCAACTTGACAATGAAGTGACTTCCCCGTGACTCTGTTCCTCTCCTCAAAGGCTCATTCACCCTCTCATCTCTCTCTAATTATAACGTTCTCAAATATTATGAGATTCAAGAGGCATGTTCCATCCAGCCTTAGAGCTTATATACAAGTACCACTGGTAGTTGAGGCCACCTCCAACTGGTAGTTAAATATATATTAACGAGCTCTCCCCCATGCCTTTAGGATATCTCTAAGTGCAGTTAAATAGTGGTCTCTACTTACGTGGGAGAACTATGTGTAGAACCACAGTCATCAACTAGTAGTTAACTCCCTTTACCTTTAGGACTGCTAGAACACTTAGGGTAGCGCCTCTAGTTTTATAGTAAAGGAGTCCCAGTTGAATGAGAGGTTGTAAATTAATATAAAACAATAAATATGTAATACACGTTACACAACTCCCCACTTAGGAATGAACGTCCGCGTTCATGAATGATCCCAAATCGTAGTGCATCAAGACAAATATAGTCAAGACCACCACTAATTTAAGCGAGCCATGGGATCTGTATCTGTACCATGCTCCATGCCAATTGGCAGGGTGAAACAAGTTAATAATAACACCCCGTTTACCGGATCTTGTGCGGGCCGGAGAGAACAGAAGGCGCCTACCCCGAAGATACCTTCCGCCTCAAATGTTTTTGCACAGCTGGGGCTTCGCGGTCACGCTTAACACCGTGGCGTGTAAGTCTGTCCTCAGACTTTGCTACCGCATCCCAGTACTCCTTGAGGACTTCTACACTCAAATTGCATTCGGGCTTCCATGAATTATGCTCAAGTGCATGTCCGAGCCATTTGATAAGATAGAATTTCTTGGGGCGAGAACGAGACCCTCTATCTTCGTGTGAAAGCACGCGTTCTACTTCATAAGATGCATCTTCCTCAAAGACTGGCGGAGGGGGAGGCTGTACCCTGCCATCGGCCACATAAGGCCTAAGAAGTGACACATGAAAGACATCGTGGATCTTAAATGTATCTGGCAGTTGCACACGGTATGCTACCACCCCTATCCTTTGCACCACCCGAAATGGGCCAATCCACCTTGGTAAAAGCTTTCGAGCTCCTGGGACCTTCAACTTAATGTTGGCAGTACGTACTAACACTTGCTGGTCCACTTCGAACGAGACCTCTCGTCGGTTCTTGTCAGCATAGAACTTTTGTCGTTGTTGCGCAGCAATGAGATGATTCTTGGCCTCGCCAATCACATGTGTCATATGCTCGACAAAATTTTGCGCAACAGGGACTTGACACCTGCTGTTCCCACTAATTGGTGTCCGGGGCTGCTGACCATAGTTCAGAACAAACGGAGTATTCCGTACAGACTCTTGCCAAGAGCTATTATATGCAAATTCAACTACTGCAAGGAATTCATCCCAATCATCTTGCACTGGGTTGACATAATGCCGCAACATATCCTCCAGGATACGGTTTACCCGTTCCGTCTGCCCATCAATTTGAGGAAGGAATGCAGTGGACATGGCCAACATTGTCCCCAAAAGACCATGTAACGCATCCCAAAACCTACTTGTGAATCTAGCGTCCCTGTCGCTTAGGATTACCCTGGGTAGACCATGCAACTTATATACATGATCATGGAATAACCTTGCCGTACCTTCAGCAGTAACGTGTGTGGTGGTTGGCATAAAGTGGGCCATCTTGGACAACTTATCCACGCACACAAAGATGACATCATAACCATTAGCAGATAGAGTCAATCTAGAGATAAAATCCATGCTCACTACTTCCCAATTTCTATCAGGAATCTTCAATGGTTGTAAAAGGCCTCCTGGTTTAAGAGTAGGGGCCTTACTCCTTTGGCAAATCTCACAAGATTTTATATAGCTTCTGATGGACCCTTGCATCTCAGGCCACCAAAAGTTTACTCGCACCCTCTTATACATCTTAGTTACCCCTACATGACCGCTATACATTGCATCAAGATACTCACGGAGCAAAAATGACCTGATATTCGATCCTTGGAATGACACATCTGGAACCACAACCGCCTTTTCATACCACCAGATGTGATTCTCATAAACAAAATGTTTCAGATTGTGCGGGTTTGAGAACCAAGGATCAAGAGCATACCCGGCAATGATAGTTTGATATAACTTCTGATCACTGACGAACTCCGGGTACCCCTTCGGATTGTTGTCTTGCTCAACATGATCACCTCGCCTAGCGTCTGCAGCCACCATTTGAAGGACTGAATTACTTGGAGCAGACCGCGGTGCCATCAAGGCTGGCTGGTCACCCGGGTCTAGTGGATTCCGACTCAGAGGATCTTCCATATTAATCCTTCTTGGTCTATACACCCATCTATAGACAAAATTTTGCTCCAAGAACTCCAACCACCGAGCTTGACGCCTTGATAACGTTTGTTGTGTTTTTAAATACACCAAAGGGTTATGATCTGTGACGATCGTGCAATCTGCACCCTCTAGGTAACACCGCCAGGTTCGCATGGCGTGCACAACTGCTGCAAGTTCTTGTTCACCAGTAGTGTAATTTCTCTCAGCGGGAGAAAATTTCTTACTTTCAAAAGCAATGGGCTTACATCCCTGAAGTAAGACGGCCCCTCCTCCGAGTAAAGAAGCGTCACTAACGACCTCAAATGGCTCCCCTAATTTGGGTAAGGTCAGAACTGGTGCATGTGTTAAAGCATACTTAACATTCTCAAAAGAGCGTTCACACTCGTCAGTCCAAATGTACTTGACTTTGCTTCGCATCAGAGAAGTCAAAGACGCAACCAGAGTGGAATATCCATGTATGAATCTGGGGAAGTAATTGCAAAGCCCCAAGAAGGATCGTAATTGTCCGACTTCAAGAGGTCTATGCCACTTGGCCACAGTCTCAATTTTCTTAGGATCCACCTTGATGCCCTCATTGCCAACAACATGTCCTAAATAATGTAATTCACTCTTTCCGAAATGACACTTAGACATCTTTGCATAAAACTGATTATCTCTTAAAATTTGAAGTACTTGTGCCAAATGACTGACATGTACCTCCTCGTTCTTTGAAAAAATTAAGATGTCATCCAGATATACCAAAATAAACTTTTCAATGAACTTGTAAAAAACACGATTCATTACTCCTTGAAAAGTTGCTGGTGCATTGGTCAATCCAAAACTTAATACTTTGAATTGGTAATGACCAAACGGTGTTCTAAACGCCGTCTTAGGAGCATCCTCCTCGGATATCCTAATCTGGTGATAACCTTGTGCCAAATCAAGAGATGAAAATATTGTAGAGCCGGCTAATTGGTCAAAAAGATCATCAATACGAGGCAACGGATAACGATTCTTTACCGTTTTCTTATTAAGTGTCCGATAATCCACCACCATTCGCATCGCTCCATCCTTTTTCTTGACGAACAAAATGGGAGACCCATAAGGCGATGAACTAGGCTCTATCCATCCCTTTTCCAAATACTCCTTGATCTGTTTCTTGGCCTCCTGCAGCTCGAGAGGACTCAACCTATAGATCGGCCTAAATGGCGGCTTGCCATTTGGCTCTAAAGGAATAGTATGGGCCATTTTCCGCTCTGGAGGTAACCCTATAGGTATGGGCTGAAAAACATCAGCATATTCCTCCAACACTGTGGCATAAGGTGTTGTCACTGTGTCCTCTACGTCGTCTCCAACCGCGGTCAACTGAACTAGGAACGACGTTGCTCCGATCCCTTCCGAATTGACCGTTTGAACTGCATGGCGGTGAGTCTATGGGGATTTGGACTCTGACATTGCATTGGGTTCACATGCAGTGTCATTTTACGGCGGCCCTTATACAACACGCAACATTCAGATGCAAAATCCAAGCGTGCCTTGTGCTGCACTAGCCAATCATTGCCCAATATCAAATCAATGCCTTCACTTAACTTTGCTACCAGGCAAGTAATTTGGCTTTGATATTGCTGTATTCTAACATGAACTTTAATTTTGCCGTCCGTTTGGACTTCATCATCATTGCCTAATACCAGTGTGTTACTGCCATTTTTCACTTTTAACCCGAAGGTCTTAGCAAAACCAAAACTCACAAAGCAATGTGATGCGGCACTATCCATTAATACAGATGCATCCTGATGAGCTACTTGCCCTGAGAAACTCATCATCAGTTGAGAAGACAGAGTGAGCTGATTCAGCACACGTGGCCTAGGTTCATCCAAATAAATATGCCACTACACTGAGTTTGATTCAAATTGATGGACCAATTTAAATCGTGGTAAAGTTCTCTTAAGACTTTTTGCTTTACGTTTGTCAACAATAAAACAAGCACCGGTCTCATAGGGCGCTCCCTCTTTACCGTGCAAATAAGATCTCAAGAAACTTTGCAAATCATCCATTGATGGTATAATCAATGAGAACGCTCCATAAACTTTGGAGTTCACATCTAACATATCACTGAGTGGGAGTAACGGAGTTGGCAAAATAATGTTTTTATTCAAAATATCAGACACGATTACATTAAATTGCTTATTGACTAAGCCCTGAATCACTTCCAAAGCATCACTAAGCAAATCAAAAACACCCTCCGAAACTTGAACAGGTCCTGACACTAGCCCACTGCCTAAGTGTCGGACTTGTGAAAAGGCTTCTTGCCTTTCTTTGCAGGTTGCTGCTCAGCACTCTTCTTGCCATCAGGACAATCTCTAGCCAAGTGTCATTCCTTGTGATATTGAAAATAAAGACCATCATTTTTGTCAATGCTTCTTGCCGAAGGGGCCTCCCCTTTACCCTGCTTACTCTTCTTGTAAAAGGCGGAAGAGCGGCCTTCAGAGCGGCGAGACTTGTTGTCTCTAATCCGCCCTGTATGGCCATTGGTCTTGACAACCGGTGCATCAAAATGAGACTTATCATTGTCCCGTCCTTTTGCATCTTGTGTGTACATAGCGTCTATAGTCACTGCATAATTGATGAAACGCTTGATGTCCTCCCATGGCCCACCATCGCCCTTAGGATCCACCAAGACCTTCTTGCGGATATCCTCCTTGAGCCCTGATATGAATCTCTCAATCTTATCTCCCCGGGAGACATGATTTTTAGTAATGTGTGAGCACAACTGCTGAAACTCATTTGCATAGTCCTCAACAGAACATTTCTGTTTAAGAACACGAAGCTTGTTCCGGGCTACCAACTCCTGATTGACACTGCCATAAGCGGTGAGTAATGTATCATAAAAGTTATCCTAGAGCTGCGGATCTTTCTTATTCGCTGCCAGCTCCAATGCAAGCATATCCCAATGTTATGACACATTGGTTTCCAGATATGTTGACGCAATTGTGACCCACTCCTCAAGAGCAATCTAGCGTGCAACCAAGAACTTTTTCATTTGGTTGAGCCAAGCCAGAATGGTAATTTTGGACTTATCCTTGAACCGTTTCGGCTTGCCAGCAGCTGTGGTGGATTTAGAACAGTCCCCCTCATTATACTTCTTCAAGAGTTGGACCTGGCATTCCAATGCTTCCAAGCGATTGGAATGCGTGTTCACAATCGAGAAGGTTATTTCACCTTGCTGCTCTATACGCTGAAATTGACTTAAGTCATCAATCAATTTCCCATTGCAGTAATCCTGAATAGCTTGGACCACCAAACTACGGATACTTGCATCACTCGGTAAAGAGGATGTGCCAATCGGAAAAACCTGGGGAGGACTATCCTCCCTTGACGGTCCAGAAGTATCCATATCTTCCCTTGACGGTCCAGAAGTGTCCATATCCTCCCTTGACGGTCCAGAAGTGTCCATATCCTCGATGGCCATAACATAAACACACAAAATACAATGCCAAAAATTTGCGGGACTGCTCACGCGGTCCTGTACAATAAAAACCAAAACAGGAGACAAAACAATTCTACCCCCCAATAGCTTTCCCCAACAGAAAAATTAACCGCGTGTCTGAGAGCCACAATTTTCAGATTTTAACCACGAGTAAACAACCTACTCAGAAATCTTGCCCCAAGATTTCGACCCGATCCAATTTTCTGCCTAGGAGTTATACCTTTTTTCGTATGCTGCTCTCAGAAGAACTTCAGAATAGGATAGCTTCCTCTGACTTTCTCGAAATGACCTGAAATTTTAATTGTGACTAGAGAGACTAAATACAAATCATCTCACCAAATTTCGAGCCTATCCTATTTTCTGTCTAGGAGTTATACCTTTTTTCGTGCATAAATCTACCCAGGTTTCAGAATACTATAACTCCACCCCACTGACTTAAAACATCTTCAGATTTTAGCAGTGATCACTAAAACCAATTATTTATGACCCCCTAAAATGAGAGCTAGCCACAGGAGACGACGTAGCTCTCCTGTGCGACGCTCACTGCCCAGGCAGCAGGCTGCCTCCCTCTGCTAGGCCGTAAGGAGACGAGACAAGACGAGGCGAGACGCGACCCCCCAGGACCGCAACACCCTCCTGAAAAATTACCAGCATAACAATTACACAGCGGAAGTTAATAGAAACCCAAATGAAAACAAGGTACAAGAGCGCCGGCTCTGATACCAATGTAACGTTCTCAAATATTATGAGATTCAAGAGGCATGTTCCACCCAACCTTAGAGCTTATATACAAGTACCACTGGCAGTTGAGGCCACCTCCAACTGGTAGTTAAGTGGTAGTTAAATATATATTAACGAGCTCTCCCCCATACCTTTAGGATATCTCTAAGTGTAGTTAAATAGTGGTCTCTACTTACGTGGGAGAACTACGTGTAGAACCACAGTCATCAACTCGTAGTTAACTCCCTTTACCTTTAGGACTGCTAGAGCACTCAGGGTAGCGCCTCTAGTTTTATAGTAAAGGAGTCCCAGTTGAATGAGAGGTTGTAAATAAATATAAAACAATAAATATGTAATACACATTACACTAATTCTCCTGTTCCAATTACTCCCTCACTGCTGTGTCATTTCTTATTCCGAAATGCATTCATTCATACTTGCTCTATCAGGCTGCTTGCTTCTCCGACAATCAATTTCTTGGACTCTCACTCACATTGTGGCTCTAATCTCTTACTTTAACATGTTCACTTCAAACCTTCTCTTCACAACATAATATTACTCTCATACACTTACACTCTACGTAAAATAACTCAATTACTTTGTGGCTATAGCCTGATTACAATGTCTAATCTCCACTCTATCACAGAGTTGAAGTAATGTCTTTCAATTTGCGGCACTTGGCCGATTCTACACATTCTTCGTTGATTGCGACTATTCAGCCTATTGCCCGGAAAACTCTTTTATTATGGCCTGCTTTCTCTCTTCGGCGATAGTCTCTTATCCCTCTTCCTTTCAGATGTTTGCAACTCCTTTCTAAGGGCATTGGGTTGCTAAAACTGCTACGGAAATACTTTCATCTGACTATAACCCAATCTTTCCATCCATTCTTCAAAAAACTCGGTTCAAAAAGTCTTGGTTCAGACTATAGCCCAAAAATCTACTCTACAATTCTCACAACATAGCATTACATTAGTAAATTCAAGCTGAAAAACTTTGGTGATCGAAGTCGTGAACTGATATGATTAGAATGAAATGGTTGATTGCAGTTGAATAATGTTATGTACACCGCCTTGTTGAGTGAGTCAAACCTAATTTAAGCATTGCAATTAGTAAAGCTTGGTGTTCCCTTGCTACACCCTTTTTACACAACCACTTTGATTGCCTAAAGTTGGTGCTATTTCATACACATATGATTAGTGGCTTTAAAATTTGGCTTAGATAACGTGCCGTCGCACTCACTTGTTTATGGTTAAAGGGTGCAAGACAAAAGGTGTTGCTCTAAAGTTGGTGTTAAGTTTAGGCATGCATATGTAAATATATATACACAATCCTACCTCTTTAATATGACATGTTTGGGAAACGAGAAAAACGTCGTATTATCGAGGTGCCACATATTCAATAATATGATAAATTGTGCCTCTTTGTCATAATAATGATGTACTTCATGAAAACACATATTAGATATTTTGTGACATAATTAAAAATAAATATTTATTTCAAATGTCTTTACAAATATGCAAATCTCTCTCATGAAATCTATGTGGACTTCAAGAAGGAATTAATAGTCTACCAATTTTGCCACTTCCAATTAGCAACAAATATCTTATTAAGCTTCTCCAATATGGCTTGCAGTTTCATTACGTATGCAAGAGTAAACTCTAATGGGTGTCCATATAAAATGTAGCTGACAATAGAGCAACCAACCTTCACACGGTCATAATTCTTACAATACAACTCACAAAACTACCACCAAAAGAAGCACAAATTCAATAGCTTTCCAACAATGTGTAGTTGAGGAAGATTGGGTCAGAATTGACCTCAAATTTTGTAAGAGTAGATAGTTGATTAGAAATCAACTATAGAAACTTAACTTGCCTTGAAATGCTCATAACTTTGTCAATACAACTCGGAATTGGACAAAACCATCATCAAAAGAAGTGAAATGTCATAAACTTTCCAAGAGTATGTAGATCAAAACAACATAATAAAATATTGAGTTCCAAAATTCCTCGAAAACAAAGTGTGCACTTTGGTTAAGGGTTTACGTGAAAAACTATTGCGAAAGAGATAGAAGCTAATAAGTCACTTGATTAGATTTTACGATAAAGAATTAATTCCCTTAGTTCCCATGTTTTAACATCATTTTACATTAGAATTTCATATTAACTATGTACTCATACATGCATGGGGCCCTCCATATATACATTTATTACCTCTATAATATGGCATTTTGGAGGTCTAGGAGTTTCATACTATCAATGGCACAGTTGTATTATAGAGACAGTTTCCAACTATAAAGTTTGGTTTACAAAATTCATGTCATTATGTCAAGGTTGTCATATTATCAAGTCTCATTTAAAGAGGTAGGACTTTATATACATACTAACCATATGGCAAGGCTTGGTAAGACACGTGTTAAGAGCAAATTGGACTATCCGCTCCGGTCAACCTAGAGAGCTCACTTTGACACTTTATATTTTTGCATCTCAACTCCGACATTGAAATGTTACATGGCCAAAGCCGTGATTTGCAGTTGGTCATTGGAAGAGACAACGTATGATCCGATCCAGTCTCCAAAAGTGCCCACACTAGTTTCACATGCCTTAATTATTCAAGTTCAAAAATATGACCACGTTTGACAATATCAAAATGCTTTAGAAGGTTTTTGGGTTTTGAGGACGTAGTTATTCTTCACGCCCTTCAAGGTTGGGATAGTACACCAAGTTTTACACCTATTATTGTAAGTTGAAAATTGACGTGGGCAGAGTATACTGTGGCCCACCGTATTTCATGTGTGGGTTGAAGTTACGGTGACAACTAAATTGAGAAGAATTTAACGACCAAACATCAAATGATAAACAATAACAAAATATTGACATTATTGATACAACATTGATTTGATATTGATCTAATATGTTTCAACCCATGATAAATCAAATTTTGTAAAAAATATTGATTTCATTTTCCTGATTTTGAACATATGATAATGCGGGCTCAAAAATAGCATGGATAAAAATAACTTATATCGACCAACATAATCATGGTATGTTAGTTTTATAGTGAGCCACAATAGTAGGTGTGAAAGGTGTAACTTTCACAACCTTCAATAACATTACACAGGTGGAGATAGTGAGGAGAGTAACAACACTTGTGTGTTGAATAGATTCATTTTTGAATTTAGAAAATACTTGAAGTCTTTTGGAGGGCTTAGAAGTCTGAATGATTTGTTAACTTTTGGACTTGAATTTCAGAGGTTTGCAGAAGCTAGAAATTTATACTTTTACAAACTGCAGATTTACCATTTACAAATCCGACCCAGGTATGATTCTCATTAAATTATTTCACATACAAGTGGCTGATCAAAAATCATGTTGATGATAGTGGGTTGAATTGCCCTCGACATCAAGAGTGGATTGATAGTTTTAAGTTCATTGGAATGCAACTGTGGGTAATAAAGAGTTGACCTCTTAGAGGCCAAGATGAGCTTTTCGATCTAGGTGGTCACCTCCGCCTCACTATACCAACCACGAAACATGTTTACGTTATAATCTTTTGATTTTCGAGACAAGGGTGGCTGAAATTTTTGTGTGTACATTTCTAGCTCTACAAAGATGCCATCGTACGGTCAAATCCATCACGAGATGTACAAAGTCCATAACATTATTCAGTTACTATCAACCATTCCACTCTAATAATATCAATGAGAGCGCTTCACCTAGGTTACTAGGCCGAATTTGTTAATAAGAGAGAATAAGCGGGGTATAATTTAGAATACTATCTAACTTATTCCTGGTCCCACCCAACCTGAGGCGACCACTGAATATTGTCATGTTTAATAAGCTTATGAATCGGACTGAATGTTTGAAGGCGATTCTGGGGAGGTTTCGCATTGGCCTTTAACTTAAATGTTAAGAAAAGTTTCAAAACTTTGAAAGGTTTTGGCTGGTTGCCAACAACAGTGAAACAAGGAGGTTTTGTTTGTTTGTTTGTTTGTTTGTTTAAGACCAAAGGTCGACAGGCTAGCACCAAAGCACAGGAGGCTGTTGACCACCTGACAAGTTTTCCATCAAGTAGAGAGGAGATTTTAAAGGCAGGATTCGAACCGCCAACCTCTTCCAGAAGGAGGGTTCAAGAACTCAAGAAGAAAGGGAGGTTTTGGGTACAGTGCACCTGGGCGAGAATATTATGGAAGCCTGGCTGAACCAAAGCGGCAGCTCCAGACATGGGTCAGCTGCTCATCAACACTTTTGACTGTCTTTTTCTAACTAAAATATGCCTTTACGTGTTATCTTTGGCAAAGATATACTCACATGCACACAGACAGACCATCATAAGTCATAGCTTAACATACTTAATTTCTCTACTTATATGCTTGCAAACATGATGATGATTCAACACTCGTTGAAATGATATGTTTTTGATGTGGCTGTTTACCTCGTTTGCAACTTTTGGATGTGGAGCTCATGAAAATAGAGTTCAGGAAGAATTGGTACTTGCAAAACCAGCTCAACTCTCATATTCCTCATTTGGATGTCAATGTTGATCATGGGTTTGTGTGCGCAAAGGAGCCGTTTGTGGGTGCGTGAGTTGAATTGAATTCGCTGCAGTTTGGGCTGAATTTGCAAGAAAGTTAGTCCAATTACCGGGACCTGCTCCATGCCTTTGGCATATTTATATAGTCTACCATGGACATGCAGACAGACCGCCATGGCTTACATGGTTGCAAAGAAAGATGATTCAGGGATGCTCCACACTCATGTACTTATGTGGGTTACAAGGAATTGAATTTGTATGTTAATGTGGCTGGTCGCCTTGTTTGAAGATTTTTGATTTGGAGGTTATGAAAATAGAGGTCAGAGAATTGGTAGTTGATGTCGTTCATGGAGCCTTTGTGGGTGCCTGGGTTTAGGCAGAATTCTCTGCAGTTTGCGCAGAATTCACAAAGAATTCTAGTGGTTTGAAAAAGAATATTGATGCTCCATGTCTTTGTGCCAGTGTTTGTTGATGTTATGTCAACGGGTGCTACCGTCTAAGAGAGCATGCAGTTTTGGTTTGGGGTTAAATAAAATCACTCACATAGCTTTCATAGGCGAACACCCAGTTTTAGGGAGAGATCTCCATTGCCCATTGATGTCCCCTAACCAAAGCCCAGGAAGATGGCGAAAGGATTTGGAGTTCGCCGTAGTTGATCGCTGGCTCAATAATTCTGGAGTTTCTACATGTGCCCTGTTGTAGACCTTGTTCGGGTCTGGGGTCAATGTGGTGACACAACGAGGTACGCAAGAATCTGGAAGTTCCGGATGGAGTGAAGGTTTGGAAGTAGGCCAACGGGTCATAGCATCCGCAGTAGGAATCCCATGAATTCCTGAAGGCAACAAAACACCTAACAATCACCAATTTACGTAATGCTGAATAATTGCAAAACTACGATGAGTAGGTAGGTGTACAGGTTGGGAAATGTTTTAGGTTAGAAATCTCTTCTGAGAGATCCGAAAATAGGAGATAAAAAAGGAAAGAGAGTTGCTAATTTGGGTGAGGGCATGATGTGCAGATTCAGTTTCTTGCTTCCCCAAGTTTCGCTTTTGAATTTGCTGCAGTTTGGGCAGAATTTCTTTAGGAATTTGATCGAAGTACCGGGAAATGATGCCCTCCGTACTAAGAATCAAATGATAAACTAAACGGCAGCATGGTAAGTCCCCGTTCTTTCAAAGTCTTCACCTGATTTCATATTCTTGTGTCACCTCCAAATCCAAATGATTTTTCTCAGGTCAGGAAAAATTTGTTGGTGGAACAGGATGTGAATAAAGATGAACTTAGGGACCGCGAATCCGAGGATGGAAGTGAAGAATTCACTGGTGATGGAACGGTGGATAGAAAGGGAAACATTGCCAAGAGGCAAGAAACTGGTGGTTGGAGAGCGGCTCCTCTCATATTTGGTATGCTTTGAACTTCATCTCAAAAAGCAAGTGGCCAGGGTTTAAGGTTCAGTCAGTGTCGTAATATACCCTTCCGGGTTTAACGGGTTTACAGTTAAGATTATTCAACATTTAGTTGATGATCCTTTCGAAATTGGCGGAACCAAAATTCATCCTCTTACATCTTGCAAAGACCAAATGTATGTAAAAGAAAAGATGAAATGGCAACCCTTTGTTTGGTAGGAATTGATTCAATACAACTGTAGTTTGATGTGATTGAGGGTTTAAGGTTCTAGTTAATGTCGTTGCATATCCTTCAGGGTTTGATGTGGTTACAGTATTAAATGATTCATTCGACATTGATGTAGCTCACGTTTCATCCTCTTACTACATCTTGCAACGATCAAATATATTAACAAAAGATTGAAATTGCAACCCTATATTTGGTGGGCATAAATACAATACAATTGTAGTTTGATGCGATTGAATCTATTTGAAATCAGTGTTAACATATGGATCTGGAGGTTTGAGATGACAGTTTCTGAAGCGCCTGGAAATGGTGATGCAAGCTGAGAAACTCACTCTACAAATTCCTGAATAGAATAATTTCACAGAATGGACAAGAACCAAAATTATATACTTCAATATAAAATTATCCTGTTGAGTCATTGCTGTTAATACATACCCTCCAGGGTTTCATATTTTGTTCAGAGCTAACCCAACATTTAGCTGATGATCCATTCAACATAGATTCAACCCATAATTCAACCTTTTAAGTCTTCAACGGTAAAATATATCAGAAACAAAGAATTTAAATTGCAACCCTATGTTTGGTAGCGGTTGATTCAATCTTATTGTAGTTTGATGTGATTGAATCATGTGAAATCGGTGTTTATGATATATGAATGCTAGAGGTTTGTGGTGGATTTTGATGTTTCATTCTTCTCCACAATGTGTGAGTGCTAACTTGCAAGTGTTGTATTTGTTTTTGTGGTGGCCACAGCCACGGAGATATGTGAGCGGATGGGCTCACTTGGGCTCCAACGCAACTTGGTCACGTATTTCACCACGAAAATGCATCTCAGCAATCCTAAGGCATCCAACATGGTGTCCAATTTTGTGGGCGCATTATACCTCACTCCCTTCATTGGCGGCTTCATGGCCGACACATATTGGGGTCGGTTTTGGGCCATCACTGTGTTTGCATGCATCCAAGTTCTGGTATGTTCACTTGATCTTGCTTGGAAGTGCACAATGGGTGGTGTATATTGCAATTATCTTAATAGAATATGTATTCATCTTATGTAATGATAATGCTTCTTAATAGTATAATGTGGCACAAAATAAAAGAAAATGACAAAGTAATGAATTTTTCACATCAGTAAATAACATTTGATTATATTTATTCAACATACTATTATTTTTACATAATAAATTCACCTCTGGAATTTTGTGATGATGTAAGGTTCAATGTAGGGTAGATGGGTGTGAAATGGTTACTTTTCCTGACTAGCCCACTTCTACTCAGATATGATAGATGTGACTTATACAAGATAATTAGCAAATACAAATCGAGGCTGTAGCCACTTTCCTCGTAATTTTCAGAGCTCATATGAATATCTTATTCATTATCAAAGTGAAGATTCTTGTGCTCATAAAATTGTCATGTAGGTTCCCACCAATTAGGTTGACTATTGAGCCTAGAATGGTTATTGGAGTTTGAGCACGTAGTTTAATCTCTTTTAAGCACATGTCTTTTTGGTATCTATTCTTGGAGCCGCACCAAACCACATACCACTAAAATTTGGCATTCGATTAAGACAAGTAATTGAATTCACTAGAAGAAATCTTGTCCATTTCAACCGGCCTTGCGACTAGGCCATCACGACTCGCACCCAAAAAATGCATAAACAAATCAATTTGGTTGGCAACCGGGGGGGCACCCTCCATGGGTACACCACGGGTACCTTCCGGGTGCCAACAAATTGATTTGTTTATGCATTTTTTGGGTGCACGAGTCGCGATGGCCTTGGTTGAAATGGACAAGATTTCTTCTAGTGATATTAGGCCTATCTACCTGAAATGGGGTTAAGTTAATTGAAGTCCATCACATGCCCACCCAGTTGTGTTCATGATGTCTATAGTTTGAGCGCTTAGTCCAATCTCATCGTAACATGTGTCTTTCTTGGTGTTTGTTCTCAACAACACAACCTTGCCATGTACCACTCAAATATAGGTGACCAGTCAAGAAGAGTGACTGCACAAGGCCCACCTACCTTAGAGGGTGAGCCACAACCAACACCAAGAAGGTGGAGATAATATATATTGCGCTTCATACTAGGTCTGCGTTTCATAGGTTGCAGTATTCTTGAATATTTTGGTCAACTAGGACGGCATGTTTGTCATAATATACTTCATCCCCATGAGCACTAAAATCATCTATGGCATGCGGGTGTTATTTGGTGACTTTTCTTAATAGGTCCCCTATATTTGATTGGTGTGCGGTTTTGCGAGGATCAAAGAACAAACACCATAAAGACACATGTTTAAAAGGGATTGGACTATGTCTTCATTAACTACTCCACGCTCAAGAGTAAACACAATTGGGTAAGACCTAAATATTCAGTTAAGGAATCAACGAACATGCACTTCCAAAAACCATAACTAAATCAGGGAAGATCCAAGTTTGAATCTGGTTTTCTATGGTTGTTCAATTGTAGTTTTGCTAATGCAACACAAATTTGAAGCAGTGAACGGGGAGAACTGGTAGTTAGTTACAGATGGACCGGTTGAAGTCCAAGACTGCAGGAAAATTACCAATCATTTTAGAGGAATTTATAGAATATTATATTCCAATTCAATAAAGGAAAACCGAAGGATGTCAACATGTAGCCGGTTGGACTTGCAAACACTAGGATCTCAACCGATTATGCCCAAAAATCTCCCCGATCACTGATTTGAAGACATGAATCTGATCAATAGAAGATGGAGAAAAAGAAAAACTAACCAGATTGTAGCCACATACCTTAGATACTTACTACTGATCACAAATTTGACAAATTCAATTGACAAAAAAGATTCGTATGGGTATGTGGTTCCACAGGGAATGATTCTTCTGACTCTATCGGCTGCTTTGCCGTCCCTGAAGCCAGCACCTTGCCCATCAGATTCCACACTTCCATGTCCATCAGCAACTACCTCACAACTTGCGGTCCTCTATCTGGGCCTCTACCTCATTGCCCTCGGGAATGGTGGAATAAAGCCCAATGTTTCATCATTGGGAGCCGATCAGTTTGATGAAAGTTATGAGAAGGAGAGGAAGCACATGTCAAGCTTCTTCAACTGGTACTACTTCATCATCTCAATCGGCTCCCTTCTCTCCGTTACCGTATTTGTATACATACAGGTTAGGACATACTTATGCCCTTCCAAACTCCAGATTTGAGTCATCGGAAATTATTTGGCAGAAAACGTACATTTCTTTTCATCACACCAGTTCATTGGCATGAGATGTCCTGTTTTTTGATATCTAAAGCCAGAATCTGCATGAACTTATGCAGTGAGAGCACTGCACTGTTTATGGTATTTAGTGTAACTTACGATTGGAAGGTTATGCCACGCTATAACTTTTTACTTAGAATGTAAATTTCTACCAACTAAATTGTTTCTGTACTATAATAGAGTTTATCCTTTATTTCAACCAGTGTTTTGGTTGGGAGTTGGTTGTTTTGGGGGCCAAACTCATTCAAGCACCTCAAGGCACGTCAAAGTGAATTTGGCCCTCAATGAAGTGGTATAGAAAACTCTTTGTTCAAATCTTCACACCGACTCCACCGACTCCAAGCATGCACCAAAAACTTACTGAACATGGAAAGTCTTGTATGCAAAATAACCAACTCCTGACCAAAGCTCTGGTTGATATAAAAGGATAATTTTAATGTCCAAAGAACATGTTTGATCTTTGGTGGTGAGAATTGAAACTTATAGTAGGAGGGTGGCATTACAAAATTCCAAATAGCACGAGTAGCAGACGGCTCTCAGTGAAGCAGTGCAGACTATGGCTTGCAAACACATTGAGGTTCCATAGCTTTCTGAGAGTAAAGATTTTTATTATGAGTCCCTTGCCTTTCAGTCATTTATTCCTGGAACAGATGAAAACATCATTTGTTGCAAGGTGAAATCCTACTAGTCATGTGGAGTTTGCGGCATCAGTGCAAAATCAGAGCTGGACATTTCCAAGTGCCAATAGAAGAGAAAGCACATTGTTTTACATGTGTAGAAGATTGATGATTTGTCTAACTTTGACTTCGCCACTGTGGTAATCCAGGACAACGTGGGTTTTGGTTGGGGCTTTGGCATCCCGGGAGCAGTCATGATTCTCGCCATTATCACTTTTAATGCAGGCGCCTTAGTGTACAGATACAAGGTTCCCCGTGGCAGCCCCTTGACATCTGTCGCCCAGGTTCTTGTGGCAGCGGTGCGAAAGCGTAAGGCAACGGCTGACGATGACAGTTCCTATCTGTATGAGGGACTGGTTGAAGGGCAACGACCAGTTGAATTGCTTGCACATACTAAGCAATATCGGTATGTACTTTTGAACACATAATGTATCTATTTCATGCTCTTGCCATACTGCCCCTTTGAATGCAAGGCCACATAAGCATTCTTACGTTTCGTAAAGAAACGCATCCCCACTTGTTAAATCTGCAAGGCTGCAGATATCAATGTTCTTGATGCGATCTGCCAATACTTGTCAGTTGATAGGACTCGAGATACGCACTTCATTGAAGAGCAGAATTGACGGAGTCAAAAATTTTAAATCGTAAGGAAGTATCTAAATGTCTGAAGGCAAAGATTCTCATGGAGAGAATAAAAGTGGTGGCTGGTAAAATGGTATTCAATAGGAGAGGTTATCTTGTCTTGTTTGAAACAGAAATATGAAAGTTTGAGATTGAAAATTGTTGTAGAAATAACCTTTGGAATAAAACATTGCAGATAGGGATGTTACAATGACCTAGATCTTACATTCTGCATTGAAAAGTGTTTGAAGCCCTAGTGAGGTGATTCTACATATGGCGGAGTCTAGAGCCTATGAACCATTGACCAACCATAACAAAGAATGATGACACCACTGTTGCCACCGGCATGAATTATAGTCTTGCTTCATTTTCGAGTTGGTCTAAGTCTATATGTAACCCCAAAATGGGTATTACAAGGATTAGAGGCCCACAATGAATATTGCCTCCTTTCAAAGGTAACCACCTCAAACATGCGAAGGTAAGCGGGCTGGCACCTATCTCCCCCAAGGGCAAGCCCCTAACTTCCCATATGGTTGGTTAAAAACATCCGTTTCACTGGGTGGACCATAGGTAACTATGGTGCACTAGAAAAGGTCACCCATCTGAGTACTATTCTGCCTTAGGCGGCTTAACCTTGGAGTTCCCATGGGGTTCAAGTTTAGGCACCATGACCAACCATATATCATCCTCATCCCCGCCAAGCCACCTAGCTTCTAGAGATCTTCTCCTGACTTCTGATTGCTCCTAGTAAGCCAGTTTTTATGGCTGCATTGTCATGAATCCTACTGTCATTTAACAAATAAGAATTCAAAAGTGCACGCGCATGATGGTCATCATTTGCCACCAATGGTTATTCCACATTCACACAGTTTTGGTATCTGAGAGTACTTACTGTTGCATTGAGGTCATTGAATTTAAAGTGAATCTTTCAATGTGTGAGTTGTTTCATTGAGGCCATCTTGTGATGTGGCTGCAACTTTCAATTTTTCAGATTCCTCGACCGAGCCGCGATGACAGTTGGCCTGAAGGAGGACGCAACCGGCCCAATAAACCCGTGGAAGTTAACCACGGTGACGCAAGTGGAAGAGGTGAAGATGCTACTCAAGCTTTTCCCAATATGGCTGAGCACCATCATCGTATGGACGGCGCTTTCACAGATGGAAACTTTTTCTGTCGAGGAGGGCGCGACCATGGACCACCACATGGGACGCCACTTCCAGTTCCCTCCCGCATCCCTATCTGTCTTTGAGCTCGTGAACGTGCTATTAATTCTACCCCTCTATGACCGTTTCCTTGTTCCCATTCTACGGAGATTTACAGGCCGCCCACAAGGCATCACACAATTGCAACGAATCGGCACCGGAATCGTGTTCTCCATCTTAGCTATGGTGGTCGCAGGGTTTGTGGAGGTGAAGCGTGTGAATGTGGCACGTGCACACGGGCTCCTCGACCGGCCGAAAGTTACGGTACCCATCTCCATCTTTTGGCTCATCCCGCAATACTTCTTGCGCGGAAGCACCGAGATTTTCACCCAGATCGGGCAACTCGAGTTTTTCTATGGGGAGTCGCCTGACCGGATGCGCAGCTTGGGCACTGCGATTTACCTCAGCACGATTGCGTGCGGCCATTTCTTAAGCAGTGTGCTTGTTACAGTCGTGAATCGAGTCACCAGTCATGGCGGCCGCCAGCCATGGCTAATTGATAACCTCAACCGCAGCCGCCTCGACTACTTCTATTGGTTCCTTGCCGGTTTGAGTTTCGTCAACTTTCTCTTCTTTCTTCTGTGCGCTCACTTCTACAGGTACAAAAAAGTGGCCACCTTTGATACCAACGACATTGCCCAAAGAAACAATAATATCCTCCCAAATGTTGAGGCGGATGTTTAATCAATTGGCAGTGCTCAGCTACTTTCGATGAACATTAATTTGACATGAGAGAGGTGTCAATTACGCTTCCAGTTTCGTACTTGTACAGAAATGCAAGGCCCCTTTGAGGTGGAGCTGATCAAGGAACTAGATAATTAGAAGTTTAAATTTTTTGCAGGGCGTGGCCTGGAGACCTTGTTCTATACCTTCAAAAGATCCAATACAGTGTGTACAGTGTTATATTGTCGAAGGTTGACTTCTGTAATTAGATTTGATTTCTTCGGAAAGGGTTTTTTTTCCAGCCTTCGTGGTGTCATGCAGAAACCTACTTAAGTTACGAGTAGGGGGTCTTTCTGTGTGTTCATTGTATGAACACCTTGAGGGACACAGATCACGGGACACTAAGATGATGATGGAGGATTTCATTGTATCAAGATTTCATCTAATAATCTCATAGAACAAGAAGTCAAAAACAGGAGATTTTGTAGTGTTGAGTTTCACCAAAAAGAAAGTCAAAATTCCACAACACTCATTGTTCTTAAGTAACTTAGCCTAGTTCAGGGTCCGATGCAAATGAAATAGTTCTGAGGAAATCTGGATTACTTAAGAATGATTCCATTGGGGATGCTGCATCTCTTCAGTTGAAACTTGGTAGATGTAATTAAAGAAGGCTTTGGATCCAAAGTTAGTTAACAATGAGGTGTTGACTCGTGGGTGCTTGCCATGTGAGTATCCTTGCCATGCATGTACTCAAGCGCCTTCATTCTTCAAAAAAAAATTCTTGAAGCTGTCGCTTATCAAGGTTAAATCCTAGCACAAAACTATACTTCTAGCCAGATCTAGCCGTAGGATATTCACTTAATCTTCTAGTGCTATGAAAATCTTAAATATGGGTCATTTGACAATGTTGTTGTTGTTGAGCATCTAAAGTCGTATTTGTTATAAGCTACTACTAATTTTGCATATATGTGACATTAGGTGGAGAGTACTCTTTTGGAGAGTAAAATAAACCATCTTACATGTGGTTAATTTTTTTGCTAAGTAAACAATGATTCCAAATTTGAATTTAGTGCTCATGGAATCCTAACGAAAGTATTGTGGACACAATTCCCTATAAGATACATTCTTGGGTCCACAGAGCTTGGTAGCACGGCTAATTTATGTTATTGAAGGTTTTTGGGCCATCCATCCAATAAACATTGTTCATAACATAACATACATTCATCCAAAGAAAAAAGACAAAAAGAACAAGCAAACAAACAAGGATTCCATCATTATGGCGAAAAAGTTTGGCAGTATGTGAAAGGGGCTCAATTATCTAAAAAACAACAATGCTACATTTTTTAGGGGATTTAGTGTCACGTACACTATTGACGAATGGTCTAAACTAGGTTGCTAGGGGCCTAGAAGTGTCACATCTGCTAATTATCAACATAAGCAACTTTTTGAAGTGAACAATTATTTGCACTATGACGTTTAGAGTAGCGCATTGAAATACTTGAGATGAGAGTTTTATGTTTCGGTATGCAACAGAAAACTTGTTGAAATTATACTAATGTCAAGTGTCATGTGTTCATAATCTAAAATGAAAAAAAAAAACATGATATAATATTTTAGCATATCATTGGCAAGTGTCATGTGTTTACATTTCAAGTTTGAGAACCGGAGTTTGGAAAGTTTTAAGAGGTAATTGGGAAAAAAGTGTCCGTTTTAGGATAGCAGAGTGGAAGGAGAGCTGTGAGCCACAAGCCTTCCCCGCTGCCACGTCACGCGCGGTGGTGCAGGGCCTCTCAATGCCGAGCACGGTGAAGGGGGAGGATCACGGTGATGGGAGGCCTATCCGAATCTCCTCGTCTCGCCACGCCCACGATTCTCCCCCTGTCCTGCTGCAGCATTCCTATCGCACTCAGGCGGGGCTGCTGCGGCGAAATCAAAGTTTCGGAGCACGGAATTGGATTTGCTGCTGCACCACTCGTCGGTAGCCATGGCAGCCGCAACACTCTTCTCCACGGCGGCTTTGCCGTCTGCGTCGGGAGTGCAGAGGAGCAGCAGTACTGCCTCCGCCCGGCGTGCTTCGACAACCACGACGGTGCAGCTCTGCTCCGTCTTGCGCACAGGTACCACAAATTTGTTGCATTTTGGGATTTGGGTTGCGCTTGAATATTCCTGCATGGGATGTTTGGGGTTTTGGGTTCCCTGCCGTTGGGGGAATGGGTGGGCGAGTAAGTACGACTGGATTAGGGTAGCTCGTCGAATTCTACCCTGCCATGGCCCTTGAGGTGCTGATTGCGAAATCTAAGGTGGTGACACGAAAATTGGCAATGTAGGATTGGAATGGCGCAGCCCGTGAATCGAGGCCATTGTAATGTATGCTGAGGGTATACATCCCCAATTTGTGCTTACGAATTCGCTGCAGTTTGGGCAGAATTCGCAAGGAATTTAGTAATTTGACCGGAAGTTGAAGCTCCATGGCCTTGGCAGTATTATTTTTATTTTCGTTATGATGTCGAGCATGCCATTGTCCAAGAGAGCACGCATTGTCGGTCTGGCGTTTAATAGAATCACTTATATAGCTTTATTGACAAACATGAGGGAGAGCTATCCACTGCCCACTTCTTTACCCTAACGAAAGACCAAGAAAGGTGGTGAAAGGATTTTTGAGTTCACTGTAGTTGATCACGCATTTCAATAATGCCGGAGTTGTTCAAGTTTCTGCGCTTTGTTGTAGTTGCTGGATTCTGGAGTCAATGTGGTGAATACAACGTGGTAAGCAAGATTCTGGAAGTTCCGGATGGAGTGGAGGTTTGCAAGTAGGTCAATTGGACGCGGAACTTGGAGAATGTTTTTATGGAACATGACATGGACGGTGGAATTGATGGGATTGAATGTTTATGGAATTCCACTTTGGAAATTTCTGTGCTCAATTTCTCGTAATGGACGTCTGGAATTAGTCACTGCAGTCCTCAAGAATTCATCAGCACTTACTATGTCAACCATAGCATCTGCAGTAAGAAGCCTATGAATCGTCGAAGGCAACAGCACCTAAAAATCACCTTCTCACTTAATGGTCAATAATCGCAAAACCATGACGGATCATAGGTAGTTACACAGGTTGGGAAATGTTTTAGGTTACAAATTCCTTGTGAGAGATCCGAAAAGAGGAGTTAAAGAGAGTAGAGATGCTAACTTGGTGAGGGCATGATCTGCAGGGCCAGGACTGATGTGCCAGAGTGGAGCTACAAGCAGCACCCGCTCCGGAGTCGCGGGAAATGTGAGTGAGCTAACAGCAGCAGCCACACGATTTTCGAGCCGAACTTCCGGTGTTGGCCACCGAGCAACGGTGAGCATGGTGGCAGTGAAGCCAGTGATTCAGTTCATTCGAGGAACCGATGAGCGTGTGGTTCCCGATGTGAAGCTGACGAGATCCAGGGACGGAAGCAACGGAGTGGCCAACTTTGTGTTCGATCAACCCTCGGTCTTCGATTCGTCACGAGAGCTCGGAGACATCACCGGTCTGTACATGCTCGATGAAGAAGGCACCCTGTCGACAGTGGACGTCAGTGCCAAATTCATGAACGGAAAGCCATCAAAAATTGAGGCGAGGTACATTATGCGCAACGAGAGGGAATGGGACCGGTTCATGCGATTCATGGAGCGCTATGCTCGGGAGAATGAACTGGGGTTCGTGAAGAATTAGATTGGATCATCAAACGCTCTCTCCCTCTCCCTCTCCCGTAGACGCTTCTCCCGCATCATCTACTTATATCTATCTTTTTTAAGGCTTTCTCCGATTGAAAGGTAGAAATGATCAACCAGGTACAAGCTTGCACATGGATTATGTCCGAATTTTTTTTGGTCCAAATCTGATCCAACCTGTGCACCAGGTCCTGGAGGCCAATTCAAATCTCTTCAGATTTCTCATTTTTTTGGTAGAGTAGATCAGAGACAGAGGTTTTACTGTGATTCTTAGCACATGCTAGCTACTGTATTTTGTAACATTAATCTACTGTGAGAGTACAAGACGCACAGATTATGGAGTTCTTCATATACATACTTTCACGGTAACCTCAAGAGCGTATACCCACTATGATGTTCTCCAATGTCAGCGTTGAAGTCGGAAGAGTTGATTCCTTTACATTCATGAGGACTTACCAGGAATGAGATTTTACACTTTTCCAATATTGTGTTCTCGGTTGCACAATTCAAGTTATTATTGAACCGCTTGAGTTCAATGGGTTGATAAGACGAACTATGAAAGTTGCAGAAGCCACTTTTTGGAAGCTAAGGAAGATAACGGCCGACTGTTAATTGGGAAGGTGACTAGAAAGAGTTCTTGATTAGTAAAAGCATAGAATGAAGGAAACCAATTCTTCAAGCTATGATTATATTATTCTGCAATGGGAGAAGAACGTGTTGCATACCATCAGAAAGTTTGACTTGATCTAGTGAAGTTGCATTACGCAACAATATTAACAGTAGGTAAAATTTGAAGCGCTTATAGCAACATATTCTGTATGCACAATGAATGGCATTGTCACAAATTGTCTTCCCAATTAGAACTTTCGAATTGTGGTTGTTGTGTCTGATGTATCTACAAATGTTAATTTCCAGACGTGCTATGCGCTTTCCACTGCAACTATAGTGAACTTGGCGTTCTATTCCCTAAACCATGGTCCCTATGACCACTTTGAAAATTGGTTGTGCTGAGTCTACCGATGCTCAGCAATTGATGGGATTCTAAACTTATGTCTTTTGAAATATCTTGGTTAAAATAGGCCGCTCTTGCGTGGCCATGTACATCATATAGTACAGTATGCATCACTTCCTCCTGTTGATCAGGGATCAATAAGAACAGACCACTCGCTGTCGACATACCCATATTGGATATCCAGCAAGGCTCTAGTAAGTCGACCGCAAAGACTGAAGGGCTCACTCAATGCCGAATCATCAGATGAAGTAGCGGACCCAGGTGGCTTGGCTATCCAGTGCTTGGCTGCCTCGTTATCGAAGGGGATTGAAACCTCAGTGCCGTCCCACTTGACGAGCCCCATCACTGGTTGAACCATACATGCCGTCCCTGTACCAAACATTTCCACCAAGCGACCACTGTCTGCCGCACTCTTGACCTGCAAGCCAAACAAGGCACAAACAATTTATCAGTTTCCAAAAAATTTGCAAGAAAATCTATTTGAAGCACACTAGAATCTGGAAAGAACTTGTAGGGTGAAATACCCGTGTTACGAAGGCTCACCTCGTCGAAACGCAAGGGTCTCTCGGACACTTTCATGTTCCCAAAGCTCCTGGCAAGTGTAAGCACAGTGTCTCTGGTGACGCCAGGGAGTATAAGACCGTCTAACGGAGGAGTTATGAGTTCCAGCTCCCCACCCTCTCCTTCCTTTCGAATGAGGAAAAACATATTCATTGTACCTGACTCTCCAACGAGGCCACCTCTAGCATCCCCATCTTGCAACACATACAATACCTGCAATATAAATCACCAGCATAAGAAAGCCGAATCAAGTCATGTGGATGCAAAGCAAATAATGACTAACCAGCGAAGAAGATACTAAGTGATCAACCCTTCCGACAAACATGCTTCTCAAGCGGGATGGTCTCAGTTGAGAAGCTTCAATAGCACAAAAGTCATTTGCTTCCAGAATTTTGTTGGAATTACCTAATGATAAATCATTAGAATTAAAACTTGGATACACTATCTTCCTGTCCAAACAAACACAATTACAACATTTTGATGCTGAGATTTAAGGCATGTGACGTACTTGGGAACAACCATGCTGAGAAGCACGCAACTGTGGTAGGATTGTTGGAGCATAGTTGCCTCCAATCTTTTTATCCCCTACACCCCCAGGAAAAGCACGCACATTCTCTGTTTCCACAAAAAGTTTGATGGGTTTCAACCCACTGGGGAAGTAGGGGCCAACTGGTGTCAGGACAACAAACATCATTGCTTCCCTTGTTGGGCACACACCCAAAAATGGGTGGGTTCCAATCATCGTAGGACGAATGTAAATTGAAAATCCCTCCTCATCAGGTACCCAGTCACGCTCCACGCGCACAAGCTCTTTTATACATTCCAACATCTCTGCCTGCATAGAAAATCATGTATCTTTCAAATTGCAGGCATTGCAATCAGATAGGAAGACGAAGTTGAAAAAGAGCTTTACTGTGAAAGAAATTTCGGGTTGTCCACGATAACTATAAGAGATTTTCTGTTTCTACTACTTTATTGACACTTGTGCAGTTCTCGATCCAATCAGGACACTTCAGATGTGCACCCCCCTCTCAATTGCTAAAACGCTGGGATATTCAAACTAATATTTTTATTCAAACAAAATCCCGTACTCGGTTCACTTCAAGTCGTTCCTATGGTTAGCTAACTGATTGAAAGCTATGCAAAAGACTTTCCCGTTTGATCGAATATTCACTCGAGAGGAAAGTCACTTTCTTCGAAGTAGGATACTTCCATTCTCATACAATAAGCAGTAGAGAAAGAGTCTTCATGTGAAGTCCAAGATCAAGAAGAACCAACATTAGGTAGCGTGTTTTTGTCTAGGAATACCTAATGATTTGGACCTGAGATGTGGAAAGCAACAGTCCCATATTAATCAGACAATACTTCCTAAGCTTGAAACTAAGGGGTACTCTTTGTTCATATTGCAAGCGACTCACGCTGGATTTGGCACAAATCTGCCACAAAATTTGCGAATTCTTGGTATCGTATTGCATCGAAGCAGCTATGTGTGGTACCTAATGGACTCTTCGCTCTCAGCTGTCTCAAATCAATTGCAGAGCTTTTCTTCGTTTTCAAATCAACGCTCTTTAAGAACCAGCAAGAGAAGAAAACAAAACAAACCTTATCAAAATGAGGGAGGGTGAGTCGAGAAGCTGAACGTGCCAGGCGATCCATGTTCATGTTGGGGCGGAATAGCCTTAATCGGCCATCCTTGCCTTTGTAGGCTTTCATCCCCTCAAAGCATTCAACTCCATAATGCAGCACCTGGAGGTTGGAAATCAGCGTTCTCATACGTCTCGACACTTAAAGGCTGTGACAGCAACAATTTCTAAAACATAAAAATAAAAGCATACCTGTTTAAAATTGTCTCAGAGAGGGCTGCACCGTTGATCACACTTCATCTCTCAACTATTTAAGTCAAGTCGGTACTAACCTAATATTCACTTGATGAGAACTTAGTGTTTCCATTTCCATTATCAAAATCACAGTAGAAAGAGAACATCGAGAAAATGCTATACCTGAGCACATGGGTGAAGTGCAATCGGGCCAAGAGGGTCTATAGTAGGAGCTGTCCACCCAAGACCATCTTTCCAAGAGACTTGTAGCATGTGATCAGTGTACACTGCCCCAAACTTGAGTGTCGCAGCATCCAACCTCGGCTTAGCCTGTGAAAATGCCCACCTGCTCAGTCAGGCTTTAATCATGGACTTTCACTAAATGACCGTCTTCAATGCACCCATCACACGTAATATTTCTTCACGTTGTAGACTCTTGATATCCCGAAAATGCAACAATGTCCAGGAAGGCAACCAGAGTTTATCGGAGTCCCAATGGAGTCGATTACTAGACACCAAAACTCAATGGTAATGAGGTCCTTAAAGTAGGCTCAAGCTGTTCTTTGCGGCAAGTATGTCGTATTCTACTGCCTCAAAGCATTCCAGATCGATTCTGAGCTCCCACGGAACCTAATTTTGCAAAAAATGTAGTGAGATGTGGGTTGCAAGATTCTATTACATTTTTGAATACGAACCTGAAGATGGTCGGATCTCGTGATCACGAGATCTTCAGCCCGTATATCTGATGGCAATGGGACCACGTCGTGGACAGCCTCCGTCATTCCTTGTTGCAAGGGCTCTACTGTTCGAAATCCTCTAGAACTGTACGACCGCGATTTCCATGAGCATTCATTTCCTGGTAGCCCTTTCTGGTAGCCAGAAATGTCTCCGTTCAATGAGAAATCTCTGCACAGCTTGATCAAAGCCGTAGTTGACTCTGGGAGGTTGTTGTCCAGTGATGATCCTGTGGCTCTTAAGAATGCTTCATTGTGTAGGTTCCAATTCGACACAAGTTGTTTGCTCTCAAGCAACCTTCGGGCTGAGCGACGCAACATACTTTATCTGTTCCATCACATATTTGTCAGAACAGAATCCCCGAGAATTTATGTTACAAAGCGATTCCAACACGCGCCAAACTTACGCCAGCACCTTCTATGGTACTGTTCATCATGATTTGAATCAAATACCACTTGATGATTTCCAGATAGCAGAAAGTTGAAAAGATACTAGCCACAACCAGCCTGCAATGCTCTCAATCTCTACATCATAGAACAGACCAAAAGAGGCAGAGATGCCACAATTACATAGGCAAAGTGAAATACAATTTCTAATTCCTGCATGTCCCTATACAACCAGCCAGTTCTACAACTAAATCTAAGGTAAACCAAAAGGAGCTCGACTAGATTCTGCTAAACATTCTTTCCCCAAACTTAGGTCTGTTTTTTGCTTTGCGTTAACAAAGGAGGTAGAACTTTAAGTATCACCCGTAGCAGAGAAATGAATTGCGTTAGCTCGAAACTTTAAGTCTCACGCGATGACGTTCAAGCCGCATATAAATACTCTAAATCAATTCCACAGGATCTAATTAATACACGTTTCTATACTATCAGTCAGAATTCTACTGATTTCGAAAAAACTCTCAAGACTTCGTACGCATGCAAGTAAGGCCAATCTTCTTGACCATAATAATTCTACATCTCCAGTCCTGTTCACTTGTCACAAATGAACAGAGCGTGCATCGTCGTTGCATGGCGCTATCACGAGTGCATTCCATAAAATACTTTATTGATACAAAAAATATCACTAGTTCAACAGAGTTCGTTTACAACGATGTAGCAAGATTTGCACCGTTATCGTCACCATTGTTTGCTACGCCAAGTGAAGCCTACAATCTGTTCGCTGGACTTGAACATTTCCAGTATAATTAGTAACATATAGGCTCAGAGCACCAAACTCAGGAGACTCGTCATTCGTTTGTCACTAAAAGAATGCAAGATGGCATATCCACGATCATTTATATTGCAATTTCTATTTTTGCGTTGAAAAACTTTGCAACAGAAGAGAAATGCCTTCAGCTTCATCTCGTCGACTCGTAAAGTGCGTACAACTAGGATCGAGATGGAGTTCAAGTTTTCTTCTCAAAAGTCCCAATCCAAAGCCCTTCTTTCCAAGACCTGTGTACTCAACTCTACCTTGAAAACATTCTACGTTGAAAACTCTGGCACGAGAACGAAACGCGAGAATCTTCTTGCAATTATCTGTCTAACTTGGAAAACATCCACGTCTAAGGCAATTGAAATCAAAAAAAAAAACGCCATAACCTCTGTTTCGCTGGCTCGTAAACTACTCACAACAATTAACGAGAGAGAGTTCCAAAAATCTCAAACCATTGACTTCCTTTCAAAGGCAAGTCTGCGTTTAAAAACATCCACACTTTAACAAATTGCATCCGGAAAGAAATGCCAGCACTTCTATCCCGCTGGCTCGCAAAATTGCCACAACAAGAAAGCGAGATGAAATTCCATCGATCCTTTCCAACAACTCCTCTGTACTCAACTCTACAATATAATTAAAGAACCCGTAAAGATGCAACCACTAAACAAATGCCAGAACCTCCATGTCGTCGGCTCGCAAGATTCCTAAACGAGGTGCAGAATGGAGTTCCACGATGATTTTCATAATTGTTGATCCACAGAGCTCAATTCTCTGAGTCCTCTGTATAACTCTAGAGAGGAAATTAAAGAGAACAAAAAAAGCAGGCAGAAAGAAATGCCAGAACCTCCATGTCGCCGCATCGTAAATTCAAAGAAACAGAGAGCATGTGCAGTTCTATAAAATCTCACCGCAATTCTCGATCCACGGAGCTCAAATACCAAGTCCGCTACTCTCAATGATCTCAACTCGACATGCCAAGAACAGAACATGCAGGAAGTGGCAAAGAAAAGGAGTGGAAAAAAACGGAAAGAAAATTTGCGCAAAGAAATGGAGAATCGACGGACCTTGAGGAGGAAGAACGAACAGAGGAGGGGAAATCTTGACAAAGCGTTAGACGCTTCGTGGCAACGTCGGAAGGCGAGCGAGCCAGGTACACACACGCGCACACATACACATACACATACACATACACACACACACGAGAGAATTGCGAGCGTTGCTAAGGCTGCGAGCAGGGGACGGGCAGCGGGCAGACGGTCAAGGAAGGAAGCAGGCAGGGGGGGAGAAAGTTGGCGTGCTGTCGGATGGGCGCAGCCACGGCGCCCCAGCAAGGCGGTTGAGGAAGGCTTGATCCCGTTGACGCGAATGCCAGCTGGCGGTGACGTCAGCTGCGGGACCCAGCCACGTGGACACCCCCTTCTCTCCACCATCCCCTCCCCCCGGTCCTCCTCACCCGTCCCTTTTCCAGCTCAGCCAGCCACTGCCCCACGCCTCTAGCCTGCACCACCACCACCTTCCTCATCACTCTCCCTTGTCAATTTATTCACTTCCCCCCTTTCGGCAATTCAAAAAGCGCTTCAAACTCCATTGAAGGCTCCGGGCACCTTCTTCTTTATTACTACCCAACACGCATACTTGAACCCCACCCCGCACGATGCATGCACTTATTCGAATTCCATAGTACATTGGTGGTTACGACGTTTAAATCACATTGTTGGGGGGGGGGGGGGGTGGGTTGTTGTAGAAACCTAAGGAGTTTTCGGTCATCGAAAACCCTCATATTTGTGAAGGAAAACCAAGAACCTAGAGGAATATTCTATTCATCAAAATGGAATCTTGGAAATAAGGTACTTATTCAACAATGAATTGTTTCAACAACCCCGGGATTACGATAATTGAAATAACTACTTGTATTGATGATATGTGCAATCAAGTTGCCTCGCTCTCCTTTATTGACGTTTCACACTATTTTGATAATCACTCCCATACTTTAAAAAAGAAGTTCCATAAATGTATGGTCATTGTGGTTGCTACGTGGATGAGTACACAAAGTGACAGCCATTGTGATATGGTTTTGACTAAAGGTTATTTGCATGGGTATAGAGAGGCAACAGGTCCTATTCGTGAAGACAACTTTATTGCGAATATCAATGTTGTATTGGTAGTTCTCATCGGGCTCTATGGCGTATGTGTGAACTTATTCATCATGGACGAATGGGCTAAAAGTAAAAGACACAAAATTAACTCTCTAGAAGGTCGAGATTTATGTAGAATATGAATTTGTGAATTTTTACCTTATAATTTAAACATATACTACTTATTTAATAAATAGAGAATATTATGCAAGTTATGCATTGTTTTCTTTTTATCAATTCATCAATTTTTGCTTGTGTCGAGCCCCACTGACTTCAACTATAAGTGTGCAAAAACTAAGTAACGAGTAGAAAGGTACCTATTTCCATGTTGTTTGAATCCATAAGTGCTTAAATACATTTATTTATTTTTATTATTTTATTATTCAGATTTTGAAATGCAGTAGGCCTAAGGAAGCAACTGTATTGTGAATCTATTGAGCAGTGCAAGTCGAATATGTTGGTCCTTGTCTACCTCCATCGCATACCACTACACTAAATAGGATAATTAGTGTTTGATACACTAAATACAAACGCATACACTAAATATCAATAACCCTATGAAAGTAAGTAACATAAAATGTAAACTCAAATACTAAATATTGACTATGGTAAGATGTGGAAGTTACATGTTTGTATTTAGTGTTAGTAAGGATATGAAAAAAAATGATAATAGGAGAATTCCAACATATTTTCTAGCATATCTTCTAACACTAATTGTCAAGGGATTGAAAATTAATGTTGAGCAGGGTAGGGTGGTAACAACATTAAAGATAATCAAACACTAAATATCCTATTTAGTGTAGTCCTACACATGTAACTTATAAGGCCGGCAAACCTATTATATTAAAGTTAGTGACCTATTGTGGACGCCTAGGCACACAACACATACCATGATGTTTCTTTAAAGTATAAAAAACCAAGTGGAGGTATGATAACATGATCTATGTGCACACATATGAGGAGATGTGGCACCAAATAACACATCATGACACAGACAAGTGAGCAGAGACCCAATTAAGAAGTGTACATGTGTGATCTATAAAAGTAGGCGGGACCATGGATTTGGCCCAAGGCTAGCCACCCCCCCCCTTTGAGATGGGTCCCCACCAACATAACTAAAGGTACAAGGGGTATAGTAAAAAAATCTAATCTCAATGTGATTGTGGTTATTTTATCTCAAGTGGGTCCCTCTAGACTAACTCAAGGTTCTTGATGCTAATTTAGGGGTCATCAGTTCTCAGAAAAGGAGCATGCAAGCTATATTGTAATTGATTATGTTTTCACCTTGGATGATGTTGGGGGAGGCCTAGGTCAATGAGGTTGGGTGTCTAGCCATGGCCATGGATTTTTCATGTGTACACTTTATTGAATTGTATAAAACAACATCATAGGCAAGTGTGGCATGTTCGTTGTGGTCCCATATCCTTGAGGCAATCATAATACCGCAATAAGTCATAACAATGCTTTTTAGTTGTCGTTTGTTCAAAGATGTTAGGAGTGTTTAAGAATAATATCCAACGAAGATTGGATTTTTATAAGTATACATGAGAATATATATATATATATATATATATATACCACGAAACCCAAGCCAAGGGTAAAGTTTCATAAAATCTACCATGTGCCAAAAAGGTGACCACATAGAGACCTTAATATACGTATCACAAGAATTAAAGAAGGAAAAGAACATTAAGTTTCAGCATACAAATACTGACACAATACTAAGGACCACTTCACACACAAGCCAAGAGCCGTGACCACAAAATTGTGAGAGCCCAAAAGAAAGTCTTCAAAGGTTGTTCCAAGACACCTCCAAAATCATGTAGCGTGGTCACAAACCCTCAAGTGTAGTGTGAAGTCATATGTGACTGGGCCCTCAACCAAATGCTATTTCAATGAATTTTTATTCATGTGGGTCCTCACACATGATAGAATAGAATAAATGAAAGGTTGTGAGCATTCGGAGTGCCATGGTCTCCTGGTTTTGTGTTAGGCCTACCTCCAAGAGGTGGTTTTTGAGAACAGTCCAAGTGACCATGAAACATGATCCATTTGATGCCATGTAGGAATCCATGTAGACTTTACTCCATCTTGCATTCGCATGCTCCGTTGGTCCCTCAAGCGTAGTGTGAAGCGAACTTGGACCGGCTCCGCCTTTTCCACCAATGAGAGTGCTTGAAGTGTAATGGTCACAGGCACTCAAGTCCCATGTGTGAAGTTGCCCTTAGAACCCATTTCCCTTTAGTTCCAACCAAGCTAAAGTTATCTCAACAAATGAGTCTCATGTATTTTGTCTGCATGCATCAAATGAATGAGGCATTGAGGAGAGCGGGAATCATCGCATACAAGCATACCTTTCATCCATCCAACTTAAAAGACTTTACCTCCTCTACATTTCTCACCGATTCATCTCAAATGACTTGGACCACACCGTTTATGGTATTTAGTGTCACATGCGTAATAGTGTCACTTACACTGTCCTAAAACATATGCAAGGTTACACTAATGATCAACAACTTCATTTTTAGTGTCATCTCATGACACTTGACGTTCAAGTGCGCTTACTCGTATCCTAGCATGAGTATGTTCAATAGATTTTTTGGTGTATGACTATGTTACACAATGGTTTATAAGTTGACTGAAGTGTACACAAATGACACTTGACATTAGTATACTCAAGAATATCTTCCTCTTGCATACTAAAATGTAAACACATGACACTGGCCATTAGTATGCTCAATAATATCTTCCCCTTGCATACTAAAATGCAACACCATCATCGCAAGTATCTCAATGTGTTACGCTACATATCATGTTGTAAATAATCTTCACTTTAGGAAGTTACTTATGTTGATGAATAACATCATATTGGCAATCAAGGGACGTGACACTTTGAGACTTCTAGGCATCTACACGAAATATGATATATAGTGTCATAAGGTATTTTATGTCGCTATGGTAACTTTTTGGATGACACTTCTTATGAATGAGTGAACAAATACTGACATGGATGATGGATGAGTTCATCCATTGGCCCAAACCCTACCTTACTCTTGTCAGCAACTTGTGCTGAAATATTGTCTTTGATGATTGAATTATGGATGAAGAATCACTTGGTAAGTGATAGTAAATTGAGACACTGTAAATCTATAATCCCCCCAAAAAATTCAAAAGAAATGACAAATAATGTTGGGTTACCATTTAGTGGTGGTGACACTATACCATTAAATTTATACCACTAATTTTAGTTCCATTTTAGAATGACAAAGACCCTTGCAATGGCAAGTCACAAAAATCATAACCTCGGTGCTAATGAGGGTTTTATAATATTTTTGACTTCCTAGTTATTTACATGTTTTATTGGCGGGTTCATTTTGAAAATGAAATCCCAATCAATCGCTTATTTACTCAATGAAAGTGAACATATATATTGGATTTTGGACCTTGAAGGTGAAATGCACTCAATATGGGATTTGTGGATAAGTGGTCTTCAAGAATGCAAGGGCAATGGTTTTTTTGAAGTCGGGCGGGCGGGCAACAATTTTCGGTCGGGTCCAAAAAATCTAAATTTTTTGGGCGGGTGGCTGCCCCTGCCCGAATCTACCTCTTCTATAAGTTCATTGGGGGAACTTTAACGTCCCCCGTTAGTGACTCCTCGGTGACTCAAATCCTTATCTTCTTAATGTTATAAGTTTGGTAGTGTATATATATATATATTATTGTTATCGTGTTGCAGTAATAATAATTCCATACCATGCAACCATACCTAGGTAATACCTATTCATGCTGATTGATTAGATACCTAGCTATAGGAGACCTAACTTAGATGGATGATCTCTACAAGGGCCATTTGGATGAATAGGAATGTATTGTATGCATACGAGGGTACCTCTCATCCATCCAATACAAATATTGGATCCCTTTATTGAGGTTTTGTGGTCAATTCATCTTCAATGATTTGGACTGGATTAATTTGGGGTCTTTATAAAGCTAATTCTAGTGTCAAATCAATTAAGCTTAATAGCATCCAGGATGAATGATTTTAGAGTTTTTGTTTATGTTGGATGAATGAGAGGTGCACTCCGTACGCAAATGATTCTTCCTTTTAGAATAAGTTGGTTGTTGATTCATCCCAACTTAAGTTCATTAGATGAACTTGGGGCCTTTGACATTTATTTAGGGATGACTTTAGCTTAAAGTATTAATTTCTAGGCTCTACAATATTGATTGGCGTTTTCAACTTCCCCTTCCATGGGTCATCTTCCTCTTCGGTAGGTATTGTGAACATTGAGGTAGACGAGTCTTAAATGGTCACTTTTTTCTTCTAGCTAGCCCACTTCTCCTAGGATATGAAATACACTAATAGTATAAGATGGTTAGCAAATTCAAATTGAGGCCGTAGCCACTTTCCGAGTCATAATTCTCAAAGCTCGTGTGAACGTCTTGTTCATCATCAATGTGAAGATCTCATGCTCATCAAATGGTCATATAGGTGCCCCCCAACCCCAAAATAAAATAGAATGAAATAAGTAGTGTGCATTTATATTTAAATTATGTTGACTAGAATGACTATCATGTTTGAGCACGCAATCCAACCTCTTATAAAACACAAGTCCTTTTAGTATCCATTCTTGGTGTGACACCAAAGCACATATGAGTACCACTCAAATATAGGTGTCCGATTAAGATAAGTAACTGAATTCAGCATGTCTACCTTAATCCCAATCAGTGTCTTGGGAGGTTTTTAAGCATAATCGGTTGAGATCCTAGTGTTTCCAAGTCCAACCAATATGATTACATATTGACATCTTCGGTTTTGCTTTATGCATTTAAACTATAGTAGAGGCGCCTATTCTTGATCAGCACCCCATCAACAATATTCTATAGGGTTCTAGAAATTTGATAAGGTTAGGACCGAATCTCATATAGGCTGGAACCATATTTCGATCAAGCTGGAACTAATAATGCCATGACACATGTCCTGGTTTTGAGTGCTAAAGGAGGAATGAGAGGTTATAATGGCAGACTATAAACATTGGTTTTATGTTCGAACCATTTTTTGGCTTCAACAGTTCACAATAATTTCAATTTAAGGAATAAAATCACCAAAAAATATGCAGACCTCCTTATTTCTATCTTCCTACACGGGGAAAATTTTGCACCGCCTTATACTTCTCCATATATAGCAAAGAATCTCTTAAGTGATCAATTATGGACACTTCTACTCTATCTTCTCTAGTTTTTCTAAAATGATCGACAATTTTCCTAAGACCTTGAATTCCAACCGGTGATCTCTTAAAGTCAACCAGTTCATCTATATCTAACAGTTGATTCTCCCCGTCCATTAATGATCCTAGTAAAATAAGGTTGCTGGTCCGCTAGATCCAATGAACATGGAGAGCCAACCGGTAGTTACAAAATGAACCAGTTGAGATTGAGAAATAACCGATTGAAGTTGAAGACTCCAAGAAAATCACCGATCATTTTAGAGGAATCTATAGAACATACCTCAAATTAAGTAAAGAAGAATTGAAAGATGTCAACATGCATGTAACCGGTTGAACTTGGAAACAACTAGGATCTCGACCGGTTATGCCCCCAAATAAAACCTCCCTGGACTACTGGGCTGGGGCCTGGGCCCTGGACCCCTCCTCTGGTAAATTCAACACGAAAACTCCCGAAACCCCACCACATTTTGTACAGCCGGTGTATGATGAGGTTGAAGGAATGTTGAACTTCGAGGCCATCCACCAAGAATGAATCTCCACGCAAGCCCATGATTTAGGAAGCATCAACATCAGGAAGTTTGTTCCATATATATATATATATATTTTTTATAGTATGCATATATACATATATATACTATATATATATACACAAGACTGCTCACGACTGATACGAAACGTGGTGGTAATCGATCAAAATCATGAAAAATGCCACCCCCAAGATTCGGATCATGAGCAAGTGCGCTCCATAAAAGTTGCTCTTTGCACCAAAATGTCGGCACATTCAAAGTGAGGTAAGGTCGACGAGCTTATGACGGTTGCTCTTCTGATGTGCAATATATTCTAGGGTTTCTTCAAAGAAAGAAAGAAAGAAAGAAATGAATCGATTTGCATCTAGTATTGCATGAAATCAAATGTCATCTCAATTTGTGACAATTTTCCAAACTGTTAATAATGCGAACTTTTGAACTGATTATTTAGGTGTGATTGAATAATGTAATTGTTCAATGGGCGTTGAGTATTGATTTTTTGACTGTTCAAACATCACAAACTTTTAGAGGTTAAATTATTAGTACGTAAAAGTTGTCAAACATCAAAGTTACATCATAAATGTTAATTGATGTAGTGAAAGTCACATTACCTTGTTTAAAGTGTTCTAGTATGATTATGTGCCACTTTATGATAGTACAAGGTCAATTCTTACACTAAAATAATGCATTATCATGTGATAATTATATTATACACCATCAAGGTTTAGAAGTACATTATATACCAACATTTGAAAGTTTGTGATGAATTAATGCGCCATCGTATTGTTCTTTTGAATGATAACATAAACATTTCTTTTGAGGAGGATATTCAGCCACTTCATGACCCAATAATAAGTGTTTGAATTTAAAGACATGTTTGTCTTGCACACTCCACCACATGATTCATGAAATGTGAGTTCCTTTATGGAGAAGCTTGAGGAGCTCTTCAAGGCTTATGGTGATAAGCATGCCCAATAGGATTACATATCTTAATTGAACACCTAAATTTGAGTGAGGAGTGATTGATGTGGATCTACAAATGGACACTTAAAAGACATGTGTTTAACACAGATTGGACTACATGTTCAAGGATTGTTAACCATTAGATTGGTTCAATTGTAAATATGATTGAGAGGGCATGTATGATTAGGTAAGAAGAAAGAAATGCTCACTTTGACAATGAATAAGATGTTCACATCGGCTCCAAAACGTATGAGGAAATCGACAATGGCCTTGATTTGGATTTGTTGATAAATTTATGCAAATTGTGTGTTGGCAAATCTTAGGAGAAGTGGATTTTATCAAAAAAAAAACCCCCCAATAGTAACCATTAAAGACCCATCTAACAACATTTTGTGTATTATGCACTTTGATGTTTCATTCACTTGTTTATAGATTTTTTAATGTGTGCACAAACCATAAATGGAATGATAAGATCCATTGGATATGATAAAATACAAAGTCAAAGGGCATCACAAGAACTCCCTTAATCCCAAGGAAAAAGCTCAGAACTAATTAGCCTAGTGGCCATTCTATTTTCTCAATCTACCTTTGTCATCCTGATCTGCTGCAAAGGAGCTGATCAAGAGCTGATCAAAACTCACAATATAATCTATGCTTTACAGGAAAATAGAAACGAAACAACATAACATTGTTAAGCTTCTTATGAGGCGACCCTTTGACGAGGAATAAAAAGTGCATTCTTGTACCAAGATCGATCACTGGTCAGCTTTCACGGAAAGCACAAACTTTCCACTTCAGTTCTTCCAATTCCACTAAGTTTGCAAGATATTTTTCCTTTTTCCCAATTTAGAAGATGCACAAACTGAACTAACCACCCAAAACGTGCAATATATCCATTACGCTCCATACGGTGATCACAAAGTTTGTCATCCGCAACTATTTCCAATCGTGCTAAGCTGCTATTGTGTGTACAGAGAAAAATTGAACCCAAGGATCAACCGAAATAATACTATAATGGGAAGACTAGTAATTGCTTGTTAGACCCTGAGAACTCCAGTTAGGGGTAGACTGTGGCTCCACTTCCCACAGGAACTAACTGGTGCCGCGATCCCACTCTCGAACTTACAAAGATAGATAGCATCTTCAACTACGATTTTTCAAGTGGAACACGAAATGCAAAATTAGGACTGCATTTACACCCTTATATTCTTATTCAATATCAAGATGTATCATAGGATACTCACAAACTGTTCAAAGAAGTTGGAATTCCAACCAGAGTACATCTACAGAGTAGACTGCAAATCAAAGTAGCAACTGCCTGACGGTGTTCAAGAAAACATGAGATGCTGGAGGCTATCACACTGAAGAAAGAAAAATTGATTGGGAGGCCAATCACAAAAACATTGACCTAATGAATGTCTTCTGATAACCCTCTTCCAACATTTCCTGCAGTTCAGAAGCTAAACTGACTCAGTGAAGACAAGTTATTCAGCCATCACTCAGCCACTCATTTAATCACACCTGGTACCTTTGGGAGAGGAGGTACAACTAGTGTCAGGCATTGAAATTAATCTGGCAGAAGGAATTCAAGACCTGGAAGTTATTTGAATATTAATTGGTCTACACGAGCTAGATTACTCGACGTGGTCATATGTTGTGCTGCTCCTCCTCGTCCTTGACTATCGTTGATGTGCACAATTGTGGACATATAATATATTTTGCAGTGGCCATGTATCGAATCTACCCTGTCAGGGGCTTCATCTTCTTCCAAATAGTGATGTCCATCCATCTTTCTTACACATAATTTATCTCCACAAATACGGGTCATGTAACCTGGAAATAAATGATTTGAAGGTATCGGTACTCCATTCACCTGCAGTCAACATCTAACCTGCCTACAGTTTTACTTTAAACCATCCGAGAGGGATATGGGAGCTCATTTTGTACACAATCTTAAAATCTCGAGTTGAATTTCTAGGGATAGCCTTGTGGGATTGAGAAAATTTTAGGGATCGGCCAGCCAGGAAGATGATGATTTCAAACTTAATGCACTCTCATGGGCGCCTGCGCGACCTGCGCAGCTCGAGAATCTCTTCGCCGTGACCCAGACATGCTCCCAAAATCCCGTGCAGCTGCAGCTCGATCGGCGGCTCTTTGCGCGAGCTCCTTGGTCCTCGCGAACCGCGTTTTCTCATCCATTGTCTCCCTGCGGGGCTCAAGCATGCGGAGAAAGCTGGGCGAGTCGGGGAAGTTGAAATTCTCGGCTTCTTGATCCTCTTTCCAGAAATATACACCCACCTGCACAGACCAGTGGACAGGGAGATTTTGGGCAACATTGGTCGAGATTCTAGTGTTCCAAAGTCCAACCAGTTACATGTTGATTTCTTTCAGATTTTGTTTATTGATTTAAGGCATATTCTATGTATTCCTCTTAAATTATTGGCAGTTTGCCTACAATCTTGAACTTGAACTGGTAATATCTCAAACTCCGCTGGTCCATCTGTAACTAGCAGACGGATCTTCCCGTTCATAAGTTGATAAGCACATACGAAGCAAAGCCAGGTCAGTTACTAATTAAAGATTAACGGAGTTATTAGTGCAACTCCAATGGTCTCTAGGAAATGATTCTCTCAGTAATCGGCTTTCTAGGTTTCTTTAAGGCAAGACCCCATGTCTGATTCCCATCCACAAAGCCCATATATTTTCAAATTCTTATTGCCCACCCACTATTGAGAGAGAGGGAAACCTCTAAACCGCTTCCCACCCTCAATATTTGAGGAACAAAAGACTATAGAGGGTCGTCTCTCTCTCTTTCAATCATCGATTGCCAATGAAGATTTATGTCTGTATGGACTTTAGGCGTGAGATGAGCATGCGGCATTGCCCCAAAAAATTTGGTAACTGATTATTGAGAGAACTATTTTAGAATGTAGCTCTTAAGCTTCAGAAGATTGTTCTGTGGGACCAGGAATCAAAGGCACTTTGACGCAAGCATCAAAATTCTTGTAAAAAACCGGTGTGTTATTTTCAGCCTTAAACTAAGTTTGTCTGGAGTTCGCATGTCATAAAGTAGGCTCCTACTGGGGTGAGGACTAAGAAGAGCTTGCCACTTGAATATGCTCGACATTCATTTCTAGAAATAAGAACCCAATTCTTGAAGATATGCTTTTTTCCATCTAAATGGAATAGCAACGACCTCACAAAGCTTGAGAATGATATGCTCTTCGCAACTTCTCTGACATGCATCTAGAATTAAATGCGAGTAATAGTGAAGGTGGTGATGAGCTCGAGTAAGAGTTGACAACAAGGGTAGAGAGGTGTAGAAAAGAGGACGTGCAATTCAAGCCTCGATTTTGGAAAGCCTTTCCATCTTATGATAGGTTCGTAATGAGGTGAGGACTCGATTCTTGGAGATATTGAGTCTACATAGAAACGGAAGGATCTCACAAGGCTTAAGAATAATGCTATGGTGGTGTTCAAAAGATCATTGACACCTGCTGTGGCTTGCACCTAGAATCTAATGCCAGTGAGTGATTGATAAGACGGCGAATCTGAGCTCGAGTTAGAAGGGAAAATGGCAACAAAGGTGGAGAGGTCTAGCCTTAATTTGACAATGTGTGAAGGCTCTAGATAGGCTCTTAATGGGGTGAGGAACTTTGAACTACTGTGACTTGCACCTACGATACAATGTGAGTTAGTGATGGATAAGATGGTGAATCTGAGCTGGAGTGAGAAGGGAAGGTGACAACAAGGGTGTAGGAAATCTGAGAATGTGTGAAGGCTTTAGATTTAAGGCTCTTAATGGGGTGAGGACTAAGAGGATGCGACTTCACTATGCTTTATTTTTGTAGACATTTTTCTGAGTCCTAGATAGAAAGGTAACGAGCACGCAAGGTTTAAGCATGCCATTATGGTGGTGTTCACAACATCATTGACAACTTCTGTGCCATGCACCTAGAATTGAATGCGAGTGAGTGAATAATGAGATGCTGAATATGAGCTGGAGTGGGAAGGAGTGTGACAACCAAGGTGGACAGGTCTAGAGAAGAACACAATGTGCAATTTCAAGCCTTAATCTGAGAATGTGTGAAGGCTCTTAATGGGGTCAGTAACAGGAGCTTGCCACTTCACTATGCTTGATTCTTGGAGATAAGTATCCTGAATCTAAGAGAAAGGGAACGAGATCACAAGGCTTAAGAATGATGTTACGGTCGTGTTCACGAAATCATCGACAACTGCCACCAAGAATTGAATGTGAATGAGCGATAGATAAGATGGTAAATCTGAGCTGGAGTGGGAAGGGCAGGTGACAACAAAGGTGTAGGAAAGAGATGGAGGAGGGGAGCGGAGCTTACATCAAAGGCGCGGGCTGCTTCCTCCGGAGTGCCGAAGGAGCCCAGCCAGATCTTTTTCTTCTTGTGGTTGGTGTACAAGCCCACGGTGGGACGAATCTCCGACACCCAGCGGCCAGTCTTGTCCAGCTGCCGCACACCCTTGAATCGAGGCGGCTGCCGCTCCGGCTCCTCAATCTCGTCGAACATGATCAGGTTCACCTCGCCTGGAAGCCCTGCCGAGATCAGGTTCTCGAAGTGCTTGATCCTCGCCGCCCGCACGGCAGCCTTGAAGTTCTTCCATGCTCCTGTCACACTCGACACCTTCCACCATTTCGACCCCACCTTCTTCCCAGCCTTCGTCGACGTCGGCTTCTCCACCTCGGCCTCCTCCACTTTCATCGTCCCCGACTCCTCCATCCCCAACCAACCAAACTACACCACCGATAATAGTCACTGCACAACCAATGCTGCTGCTGGCAACAAAACTCGCCCAAACTCCCTGGAGCAACAAAACAAAATACCCTAAACCCTCCTGTTGAATATCCACCCGCCGCAGCCTCACCCTCGCAAATCAGCAGCAGGGCTCACGATTCAAGACGTAGCTAGCCGCTTACCAAAACTCCTCGACATCAACACTTGAATGCAGAGTCAACACATGAACCACAACTCCACAAGGCTAGCTGATTCCCTCCTACTCGTGATGATGCCCCGTCGCGACGTAACCTCGCAAATTCGCACGGCCTCACAATTCACGCACGTAGCTGCTTTACACGAGAAACTGTGCACCATCTACTTTACACTCGATCGAATGCCCACCTGATTCATCAACACTCGAAACCAGGAATCCACCGGGCTAAGCTTAGATGAGTTTAAGACAGGCAAATTCTGGGAAGTTCGGTTGCTTGCTTGATCTGTTCCCACATGTTACAGGCTGGGTGCAGGAACCATATCCCTGACTTACTAGCTACAAACTCGCCGCTTTCTCATCATCCAGATGAGCTCAAAGTGGCAATTAGCGCTGGATTAAAAGTAGTAGCAAGTTCAAAGCGGGTCGCATCTATTTTTGGCAAGCATCTGTTGAAAAGCGGCACTGGAATTTGCCGGGCATCGCAGAGCATCACCGTCGCGAGACCAATTTCGCCGTGCTCGCCTCCGAATACACTGTTTTGTCTAATTACTGTGGGTTCCCATTCCGAGTTCCTGTAGTCGTTTCTTCCCAACTAAGTCATATCATAATCTTCGGTGTATATACTAACCACTTATGTTATTTCAGTAGAAAAAATAATGCTCCCAATAAAATGTTACGGCGATCAAAAATTCCAAATGGCAACCCACAGTAATTAGACAAAACAGTGTAGTTGTGATGCATGCGCCCCAGCGACGCTCTGGGAGTGCACTTGCGAACGCGTTGGGAACGTTCAGGGAGCTTTGGGGACTTGTGGGGAACCCCTTTGGGAGCTTTGGGAGCTTTGGGAGCACCACACCAGTAGGCTTAGAAAGTGGGGGGAACCAAAGGCAACTTTGTCCATTACTTCATAAATGCGGCAGTCCATTGTGAAACATGTGCATTACTTCACTTTCATGTCTGCCAAAATCTAGGATTTAGGTGAATTTGGACAACACCCTTGTCCAAAATGGACAAAATTGGTATTAGGTAATTTGGATCTTTTATGGGTTCGGAAATAAGCAAGCAATTCTTGGAAATGTGAGCATTTGAGCTTCAAGTAACGTGATTTGTATTCTTCATGTAGTCATAATGTAGTTGATGGTACATGATGTGCGCAAACCTTTAAATTGGCACCCTAGTGGAGATATTATAGTGGGCATGCAACCATAGTCCAATCTGGAATTGGGCAAAAAAAATATGGAATTATCTAAATACTAGATACAACACCTATGAGAAATTTCCACCGGCAATACATGAATATTACACAATTATATGGGGCTTAGAACTAAAGCATACGATGAAACTCTAATTATACACACTTAGGTCAAATCGTCACTGTAGATATGTAGTTTTCACAAATCACACAATGTACATACAACTAAAACATATTGACAACAATAAGTGCAGTTGTGTCTAAATATAGAGATTTTCTGGCCATTTCTATCAAAAGGTCCACTAATGGAACGGGGATAGAACTGCATGTATGCAATTTCAATATGTCCAAATACCATGCATAAGTCTAGATTTACTTAATTATACCTACTAGACAAAATGTTCTCCTTTGGTGGTTACTTGAGTAGGAACCCACCATGGTGATACTATTATAACTTCTAACTTATTATTTTTATGGTGTCACGACTCTTTGAAGCACTTTAAATAGTGCTATTAGTCTAGGTGGAGAATTAGTGTGGAAATAATTAATGTAGGTCACACTAATTTTTGAGTTGAAGTGGATGTAACATGGGTCCAAGACCCCGTGTCCTTCCCTAAGTCTTCATGAGATTTTCAACCAACACATTAAATATCAGTTAAAAGAGAAAAGTAGCACAAAATAAGATAATTAACCACATTGATTTTCTAGAAAAATAATTAATATGACTGACATTAATTTTCTTAAAATATCTTAGGATAGGATGAAAATTGATGTGGCCCACATCAATTCTCATTATGAGAATTAGGATGAATTCTAGAAAATTATTGTAGCCCCTAGTAATAGGACTATTTAATGTAGATGGTATTAGTATTATTATTGGTTAGAATATAAAGTACACCATCACAAACTTTTTAAAGGGTGATGTGAATCGTGATTCATGTGTTAGAATTATAGTACCTAGTGCTCGGGTCCTTTACTATCTCATAGTTTCTATAAATATGTGCATTGAAGCTTTTAGGGGAGGGAGGGACATATTCTTCTTTTTCTGAACCTTTTTTTTAACTTCTACTTTGCCCCATTATCTTGCACCCTTTGGTCATTTGATTTTGAACGAAAAAGATTGTTTTAAACTTAACCCTATGTTAACTCAAAAATGTGTATCTTCTCTCTTGTTCAAAACCAACATGTGTGTGGTGGTTTAAGGCACCCTCTATCAACATGCTTAGTATTATAAGACAACCTATTAACATAAGACATGGGTTAGCTTACATGGCTAAGTTTATCAATAAAGGGTGGAATACAAAAATGACATGGGTTTGAAACACCAAACAAAGACACCCATGCAACATGATGAACAAGAACACAACTACAAGAACACAACTAAACAATATAAAAACACTACATTGACACAACTAAGCACTACAAGACCAATACTAAATGCCCCAGCATTGAGGCTATGAGTGGAAAAACCATGTGACCCACTACAAGATTTGTATCATCCTAAACTTAATATCTTATATGTAGTTCTACAAGAAGATAACACATGAAATTATAAGCTACCATATAATATTTATAATGTAGTTTGTGAATAGGACTGATGTTGTATAACATTGAATTTAAATTTTGCTTGCACAAATTAAGAGTACCCTATATTAGGTCTCGCCCTCTTTCTAATAATTCACAAGTGAATTATACGAGACCCAATGATGTAGGATGTTTTTAAGTTGTGATATTCTAGTTGTCATGTAACAAAAAAAAAATTATAGTAATATGATGTAGCACTTAATAAAAGCTAATTAGATAATGTAATAATCATAACATAGTGTGCAACTAAACATGTTTTTTCATAAAATTTTATTGTCTCTGCATGAAAATTTAGTCCCCGTAAGTTTTGTGATAGTCTAGTGTCCCACAAAGTGATCTCAATTCAATGTCACTCTCATTTCTACATGAGTATGTTTGTGTAGTAAATTTTGTCAACATTTTTGGGAGCATAGATTTAGTGACCTCCTTGACAGCTCTAAGCATCTGTATGTGATTATGGTGGAAGTTTCAACATAATTTTTTTTTTAATTTTTTTAATTGAAGTATGTTAGTAAAATGACAGACATTGCTTGACATACAATCGACGAAGATTGTGTGAAAGTAAAGTGGAATAAGGACATAAGGACATGACAACAATGAATGATCACTACTGGTGTACTTGACTAGGAGTAATGAGATTCTTGTGTGGACTTAAAAATTGGTGGGTCAAAAAGGATGTAGTGTTAGGCTAGATGCAGTGTTTGGCTGGATAAGTCTGGGTTCACATCACTTGGGATTACTTTTGGGTGTCATTGAGTTAATCATTTTGTGTGCATTCATATGCAAAGTAGGATATTTTGATGCTCAAATTAGGGAGACTCTGGTATACAAATAGAGTCTTCAACTTACTAGTCTCTTTGGGGAAAGTGTAATTAATTAAGGCCTACATTATCCATTGACATGGTCCAATGGGTTTTGCAGTGGGAGAGGTTAAAGAGGTGCTATGGTAGAAAAAAGCAAGGGACCTATGGCGGAGAACTTTTATCATAATGAATTTTCAATGAATTTTATTTTGGGGGAAGAGATGATGAATCCGAAAGAAGACAAGAGAATGGTCAAACTTGAACTACCCTTTATGGGCATATATTAAGAAAAATTAGCACATTCATTTTTTGGTGCATGATCATTCCCTTTGGTCCACATTCCGTTTACACCTAGTGAGAGGCCCAAACGCTTTGTAAATTGTTTTAAAGAAATCATACCATGGAAGTTTGGACCATGAAAAAAGGCCATCTTCCATGGTCCTACTTCATGGTCCATGGTGTGAACTGGCCCTACGTGAAGTTGAGCATGTACTAGAGTTATTTGTAAAGTAGAGATGAAACCATGGGTCTAGTCCCAAACCCCAAAAAATTTAAGAATCAACATAAAGTCACCCAAGTTTCTTAATGCTTAAATCATCATACACAAAGAGTGGTGTCGGGCTATAAAAATACGGCTTCCTGGCTTGACCTACTAGGATGGATGGGCCAAGCTACCCTTGCATATGCCGATCGGGAATTTAAGATGGCATGTCCCATGCATAAACCCTATTTTAGATCCTAAAATTCCCTCAATGATGAGAGGTGGAAAAAGGAGGTTCCCATAGTTTCACCCACTTTCCAAAATAGGCTTCAATGTATGATGAGCTAACGAGCTCTTAATAGAATTTTTAATCAAAGGAAGATCAAACATGCGGATTTGTCCCCCTTTAAGGGCCTTTACGGATAATGCTATTGGCTTTCAAAGTTAGAGGTAACTGAACAAGGTCTCGGAATTTTACCTCATCACATGGCTTGATTATAGCCCTATAAATTGTGAGAGCAAGACACGGGGTACTTCATTATTGAAATATTAGAAACAAGGTGAGACCTAATAAAGTTATCCAAAAGGTAACAAACCCAAGTTCAAAACCATGTGTTTTGGGTGAACATTACCATTTTGTGCTATTCCTAACATAGGCTTTATGTAGACTAAAAAAGGCTAGTAGAATTTTCTTCCCCACTCAATAACCAAGGAAACTTGAGTTTCTTATGTATATTGCCTTTTGGGTGGACCACCCCCCCCCCACCCCAAAGCCGAGGCCCTTCCATTTGCTTGCTCTTGGAGTCTGCTCTCGGAGCTGGGAGTTGAGAGCATGAGATTTTGGTGAATTCTTTTATCTTGAATGCAAGGTTGTAGCATGAATGTTGTGCTTGAAGCTTGAATGTGCACTTTCAAATTTCCAATAATCTCTAGCATGTGCGGAAGCCAAGCTGATGATTTGTTATTATTTTATTATATTTTCCCCTTCAAATTCATTGATACATGAGGGAGCCATGCTAGAATCTTATCGATGTTAAAATTAAAATAATTCAAAGAAAAAAACAATTTCACTTATACATGCAAAAGCTTTGTTGAAGTTTAGGGATGCATGCCTCTTGTTTTTCAAATTTGTTTACACATATGGAAGCCATGCTGAAATTTCTTAGATGCATATTTGTTTAAATTCAAATTCATTTACACATACTCAAGCATACTCTGAATCAAGGCTATAGGTCATTACTCACATGTGGTTTGTTTTTGTGGTAAAAATGGCATGGCTAGGGTGGACATCACCGGACTATGAGAGCTTGATAGTTGTTGAGCTAGCTCGCAATCATGGTCACCACTTCAGCTTGGATGACGGTGAGGCGTTGCTAGATTTGTTGGCAAGAGAGGACAAGGACTGTTGAGTAGAGTTGGCATGGGGAAACCCTCAGTTCGGTCAACCAACTATATTCCAACTCAACTCACCTTGCCTAAGAATATGCCCTCAAGATGTGTTGACTTTGAAGAGACTCTAGAAGGAAAAGAGATACAAACCTACTTTGGAGTTAGAGATGTTGGCCAAGATGTTTCATTCTCATTGTGTGCATTTTATAGAGTACTTTCGCACAAAGGAAGGATGTCACTCAGCTTGTGCCAAATCTAGTGTAGCGGAAAATGTACATGAGTTTCGTACTGAGTTCCCTAATATCACATATCAAGATGAGATCCTAAAGGAAAGATTGAGAGACACATTGAACTCAACCAAGACAAGGACATCTAATGAGCAAGGTATCGAGAAGGTGGTACCTCAATGTGATGAGATACTTCAAGGAGTACAAACATGCATGCAACTAGGAATGCTCGTAAACGTAGACAATTTGTTTTGCAAGGTTCTGCATCCGTGGCATGAAAGACCCCGCCCCCTTTCCAAGTAGATGATAATGTCTTTAGTCTACCTACCTGTCACCAAAAAGCCTTCACCCTTCAATTTCGTCCTAGCCCGAATGGAGAAGTTTATAATGACATGTAGAGATTTCTCTCTTTGTAACACAATGTATGATTTCAATCTATCGTTGGAACATACGCAACTTAGCCAAGTCTATACTATGTCTTCTTACACTCCTTAATCTCGAAGTTTGGAAGTTTGGAAGTTTGGACATAGTCTCGGTTTGTTGGCTCTCAAAAATTCATATGAAGTCCAAAAAATGAGTTCTTGGTATCCATGGATAGGTAATGAAGTCCTCTACATGAATGTGCAATAATATTTCTACTGCCACAAAGTATATGGTCGCAATTCTACGCTGTTCCCTTTGAACCTACACTTTTTCACTAGTTTTTGGAAGTTTGGACATAGTCTCGGTTTTTTGGCTCTCAAAAATTCATATGAAGTCCAAAAAATGATTTCTTGGTATCCATGGATAGGTAATGAAGTCCTCTACATGAATATGCAATAATATTTCTACTGCCACAAAGTATATGGTTGCAATTCTACGCTGTTCCCTTTGAACCTACACTTTTTCACTAGTTTTTGGAAGTTTGGACATAGTCTTAGTTTTTTGGCTCTCAAAAATTTATATGAAGTCCAACAAAACTAAATGCTCCAATAAGAGACTTTGCATATCCGCATAAGTATAAGGCTAATCAATGTAAATCCAAGTATTCAAACAAAGCCATAAATTGAACTTTAAATCATTCACGTCCAACTATTACTAACAAGAGGTCAAGCCCTCTTCAAGGCCAACTAGCATTGGCTCCTAATCTTACATCCATGCACACACACGTGCTCCTATCTTGCTTCCCACGCACCCACACTTATAACACGTGGAGTGCCAAGGAGTACGAAGGAATGAGAAGATGAGTGAGGGAAGAATGAGGGATTATATAGTGAGTTTGAGGGGGTGAGCACCCTCAAGGCTCACGATAAGCCCTCGAGATTTCCTCCTACTTTGTAGGCTCTTATCCTATCTCCTAAGCCTTCCTCCCTTAAATGATCAACAAGGATCCTAATTCAAACATTTAACTAACCTTGGTTTTCTACCTACCACACTTTACCAAGGTTTATCCTTCTCCTACTTAAATCCACTCCACAAAAGCCTAATGATTCAAACTAAGCTTTCTTCAAGCTTCACTCTTTTTATATTTTTGTGAATAATAATAAATCACCAAAACACCACTTGTAATGTTTTATAAGTGTTAACAACCAATGTGGGCATCAATTTTGGGCTCACACTACCACACCAAAGGTTGCTAGTGTCATGTCCACACAAAAGCTCATAGAGAGGCCTATGACAAAGGGTGAGATGTTAGGAGCACAATCAAAGAGCATGGTTAGCATGGCAAGGATGTGGGAGGCTAGTAGTGAGTCTAGGGACTCCTATTGTTGGCTAGGTTTAAGATTAGTGTATAAAAAGAGCTTCATTTCAAGATAGCCAGCCTCGAGAAAGCTTGTGATTTAGGTGTCATTAGCAAAGAGAGCTTGAAAGACCAAGTAAGGGTCTTGATGGGTTCATAGTTAGCTTCATAGATTTGGTGAAGGTTTGAAATCTATAAAATACCCATACATTTCATTGTGAATATATATCTAAATTTTTGGTTGAAGGTGTGAGCCCAAAATGGTGCCCACATGTGGTGATTAACTCTTCGAAACCAATTTTAGTTTGACTTTGATGTGTTATGATTATTCACAAAACATAAAAAGAGTGAAATGTGGTTTGGATTTAAGTTTAGGCTTTAGAATGTGTTGTGTGATTATTTCAAGGTTGAATTCAATAAGAGTATGCCTTGATTTTGTGAGTAGGGGGTAAGGTGAAGCAAGGTGAGCTCCGCGGGTTAAATGCCCACTTTTAGATCCACCTTGGTAGTTTAGGAAGAAAGAAGCTTGGTGGAAGGGGATTAGTCCCTACTTTGAAGGTGAAGGTTAAGGGATTGTGATTGGAGGTGCTAATCCTCTCACCCTATCCTCACCTCTCTCTCCCTCTCTCCCTCTTTGCTACTTAAGGTGGTTTCTCTCTCATTTTCATCTCTCTCCATCAAGCGCTCTCAAGGGAGCAAGCTCTTAAGAGCTTGAGCCATGTGTGTGTGACATTAGTTTTAGTGAAGTTAGTTAGTTAAGCTCCCCCCCACAATGCCTCCCAAGTGAGGGAGTTCTTAGAGTTTAATATTGCACGTGTTGATTAGTTAGTAGTTAGTGAAATTAGTGTGTTAGGTAGTTCATTATTTAGGAGCAAGGAAAAGGAAAGAAGAAGACAAACTTAGAAAATATGTGATTAGGGAATGGGAGGGGTTGCATTAAGATGCAACTAATAGTTGTGATACCCATTCGGGTATTGTAGACCATCCGACTGTGGGTATGCAGCTAGGCTGCTGGAGGTGAGACCACCGAGACTGTGTATGCAGCTAGGCTGCTGGAGGTGAGACCATCCAACTGTGGGTATGCCGCTAGGCTGCTGGAGGTGAGACCATCCGACTGTGGGTATGCAGCTAGGCTGCTGGAGGTGAGACCATCCGACTATGGGTATGCAGCTAGGCTGCTGGAGGTGAGACCATCCGACTGTGTGTATGCAGCTAGGCTGCTGGAGGTGAGACCATCCGACTGTGGGTAGGCAGCTAGGCTGCTGGAGGTGAGACCACCGAGACTGTGGGTATGCAGCTAGGCTGCTAGAGGTGAAACCATCTGACTGTGGGTATGCAGCTAGGCTGCTGGAGGGAGACCATCCGAGACTGTGGCATATGCAGCCGAGGAGTTTAGCAACAAATCCTTTTAGACCATCTAGGGGTTAGCAAGGCTACGCCCAATTAGTGGGTGTTAGCACATAAAAAACTAGATTACATTAAACCATTTTAGGGGTGGCTAAGTAGTTAGACCCATTAGGCTAGTTTGTGCTACGTGTGGGTTTGTATGAGTGTGTTTAGCCGTTGAGTAAAGTGTTTTTCAACACTTGAACCTCCCGGTCAAAATAACTCACTTGCATTATTAATGGAGGATGTGAAGGACTCTTGCAATGGCAAGATAAATGGGGTGAAGATCAAAAGAGTGAGGGGAATGTCCGTAAGGGCATGTGCGGCTAAAGCCGAGGGTTGGACTCTTGAGAAAGCCAACTCTAGCACAAGCCAAGAGGCCAACATTAATAAAGCACAATGAGTGAGACAATACATGTTCATTTGAACATGAAAATTACCTTGCACATGGTTCAATGTTGTAATAGATAAATGTGATTCTCAAAGTCATCACCCGGACTAGGACGCTTAAGGGTGGTGGATTTGGCCTCACAGAAGGCTACCATTCTCTCTATGGAAATGTGGTTGCACTTTGAGGAATGGCTCTAATACGCAAAAGGACATCATGCACATTGTGGCTGTGATTAACTACACATTGTCCTCCATCCTCTAGCTCATTAGATTGAAAACTCCTATGTGTTTTTGCAAACATGCATCATGGTGTAGATAACCATGAACTCATGCTTATGTGGCATGATACAAATGTTTACATGTTGATGAATCGATTGATTGGAGCCTGAGCTAGAGTAGTGATTGTGTAACCATATGAGAGCGGAGATTGTGTACCGGTTGGGCTTGGTTGGTGCCGGGCCCAGGTGGTTACCCCTTACTGGTGAACATGTTGTGTTAGGAGCCCCAAACCCGGAGATTTTATGTCTAAACTCTTAAACACTTGATGAAGGAGTAATGTTGCATTGGGATCCAGTCGAAGATCATGTCACTTTTCAAATAACTTCAATATAGGGCACTCTTTTATTTTAAAGCAAATTTGTAACATTATTCAATGTAATATAGCATCATTTCTATTCATAAACTACATCATAAATACTATATAATACTCTATAATGTAATGTCATTTAAAAAAATATATAAGATATTGTGTTTAGGATGGTACAAAACTTGTAGAGGGTCACAAGGGTTTTCCACGCATAGCCTCAACTCTTGAGCATGTAATGTTGTTTTGTTGTGTTCAGTGATGTTATTTTAGTGTTTTTATAATGTTTAGTGTTCTTGTTCATCATGTTGTATCCCTATCATTATTTGGTGTCTCAATCCCTTGTCATCGCTATATTCCATCCTTTATTGACAAACTTAGTAACATAAGGTAGCCCGTGTCTTATGTTAATGGTTGCTTTATAATAGGCATGTTAATAAAGGGTGCCTTAAAAGACCACACATATGGTGATTTTAAACAACACAATTTTTTTTTGGAATTAACATAGGGTTAAGTTTAAATGGGAAACATATAAAGTTTAGACTATCAAAGAGTGCAAGATAAGGGGCCAAAGCACAAGTAGAAAAGACAAAAATATATTAAATTTTTTAAAAATAAGATAAATAGCCCCCCCCCCCCAAAGCTTTGCCACACGTATTTATAGAAACTATGAGATAGTGATTGTACCCGTGGAGCAAGAAGAGGATAAGAGTATTTTTTTTTGTTAAACTAGTTTTAGGACAATGTAGTTCATTTGAGCCAATAATTAATACAACATGGAGTCGTTAACGTTAGTATTCCCTCTCCCGAGGTGGTTGTACTTTGGTTCTTTTTTGCAATTGAATTTTTCAATTTGTGCCAAAATAAAAAAGAGAAAAAAATTTAGTATTCTCAATAAGACTACCCAAAGGGAGAGAAAGAAAATTACCATATTGATTCTAGATTCCTAAATTCCACATGGCTTGGGCCTCACATTTAGACCCAATAATAAGTGATGCAAAATCAACCCTAACTTAAAGTATATGATGTGGATTAAAACATGGTTAGGCTAGCATTTCATATGTAACAAAGTGATAACAGTAGATTGGGTTGGAAAGCGATGGATTTTGGATCCCACAAGGTGAAAGATCCTTGCCTTAAACATGGTGCTAAAGTGTAATTGGTATTTAGGTGATTCCGGACTTTATATGAATCTAGAACAAAAACAAGCACATTTTGAAAATGTGAACTTTTTGTGTTTCAGTAATGTTATTTGTACTCATCATGTAGTTATTATGTAAATGAAGTATATTGAAAGACCGTGGACATGATGCATGCAAACATTCGGCATTGTAATGAAGATAGAAAAGTGGGCGTGCGGCGGTGGTTCACTTTGGAAGTGCCCAAAAGGTTAAATTTATTCAAATACTAGTTGTATTCAATGCAAGGAGGTGATAGTTAGCACGCTTACTCAATGACAAAGTCTCTGTAAATGGGGAGTGAATTTGTTTTATGTATTTTGTTTTATATTTATATTTATTTATTTATTGTTTCTTCTAATCGAGACATTTTTCCCACCAATTTTCTTACTAGAGTGAAATTGGCACAATCAATGGTTGAATAGAGTATTTATACTATAATTTAGACATTTAGTTTTAATTGAAACTTTAAAGTTCTATCCAAATATTTCTTTACCATCAAAGTAATATTTATTTTGGACTCAGGCTAGAGGTTGGACCAATACATAGCATTATCAAGTCTTAACAATACATTATGTGGACCCCAATGAGAAGTCACAAGTTCTTTTGGGATAAATCCCTTCATATTCTCCCTCCCTCTAGAGTTGACATTTGAATTTGTGACCGGGGAGGGTTGTGCCTTTGGAGAATTGCCAAATGCCATTGCTTGTTCATCTTCGAAAGAGAATTGTGCGAGCTCTCCAAGAAAGGTCGTGTGTTGTCAATATGCAACCACGTAACATTATTTTGGCAACATTGTTCATTCTCATTGTTGTCCATAACTCGACCTAAACCCCATCATTACGGTGCTATAGTTTGACTCAAGAATCGTTTTCGAATCTAGTCATGATTCCAATCGAAAAAGTGTAGGGAGTCTCTAGATAAGTTCTAGGTATTACGTTGTCGAGAATAATATGAAATTTCTTAAGGGATCGATTAGAATGTGAACACATTCCTAAATATTTGTACTTCAAATGTCACATGTTGATTGACACATGCACAATTCGGGGACACTCGAAGTGATTGAATGGTCCCCTGGCTCTTTCCTTGGACCTTGAAAACGAAACTAGAAGAGTATGTGTTGAACAAAGACCTACCAACCCTAAACCGCTCTATTCATTTACTATCTTTTAATCACTCTAGACACCACCAAGGGTTAATACTCTGAATGAAAGCCCTCTTGAGCGGACGGGGGACACATCACATGCTTCTAGATGTTTACTTCATGAACACACATGGATCAAAGTGTTGTAGCGCCCACCACTTATCATCCGGGTATCATCCATTATGGAAAGTGAAAACATATTCAACTATTAACAAAGTGTAGAAAATCCTATTCAATGTTCCAATCGATTATACATCATAGTAAGCATCACACGCCCTATTTGAACATTTGCTTGTTGGGATGATTAATCACAAACATTGTTTCTAGGTCGGGAATGGAAGGGGGGAGGTCAAGTCAAGGTCAAAGTCTAGATGGACCCGATCATCCGTCTAGTATGATTGTTCATGGGTGCTTTCAAAGATTTGTGGTTGTCATGTGAACTTAGGTTTGGTGTGAGAAACTTGCGAGCCTCCTGTACTTCATTTTTTTGAAATAACCATTAGAAATGCTAAATAGTGTATGTATTATCATACGTCATTATATATCAATGTGGTAATTTTCTAACGATACTTCTTATGAATAACTTTACAAGATTGTCATCCCAGTTTTACTTTTAGTTCATCCAATTCTGGTGTATTCTACATCCTAACAATTATGTACTAAATTATTGTCATTAAAGATTGAATTTTGGATGAGAAATCACTAAGTAAATGATTGTGATGCTGTAAATCTATAATGCCCGAATTATAATGTAATCCAGATTTACAAGGAGTGACAAGTCGTGTTACTTTACAAGTGTTGACCTAGAGAAATAGAATTGGTGATACTATATACGATATTTAGTGGAATTTAGTGAGATGAAGTCGAGATGAAGTTGTCGTAATCCTATAAAAAAAATTAAGTTCTTATTAAACCCCACATGACTGTCATGAATCTTAAATCTTCCAAAGCTTTAACCAAATCTATTGAGGCATTTAAGCCTTAAAGTAACACATGTCCAATAGTGACATATTCTTTGGGTCTCTAACCTAAAGCTAGTTAGCATGTTCATCGCCTACCCCCAAGCTACTTGAAGCTACATGACAAGTTGGAGTACAAGGGAGCATACACACATGAATGGACCCCCTACTTAGCATTGGAAGGCTCAAACCAAAGATGACATTTTTGATTTTTCCATGGACTCGTACAAATTTTGTTTACGTTGGAATTTGCTTGCTTCAATGCGACTCGTGACCGCTAATCTACGATAATTTTTCTGCAATTATTTTTGACAATTCTAACCATCTAAAATGTATTAAAATTAAAATAAAACTCTAAAACTGACACATTAAGGCCTCGGTACCTTAAAAATTTATAAAAGTTGCACCGACAAGTTAGTAATCATCATCTTGTCCGACCCCGGAGCAAGGAAATGGTGACATGAACTCATGGTATAGTTGGATAATATGGCATTTTTAAAGTCGGTAAGCTATACCCAACTTGGCACTTGGCCCACTCTATTGGGGCTGCTTTATAGAATATAATAAAGTGCCGTAGGATACAATATACTCACCTAGCACACGCTTGCTCAACGGGCCGACATCGAATCCACTTGAAAATTTGAGGATATGTTTGGAGCTTTAACTTTGACGCGCTTTGCGCAACCACAATTTAGAGCATCCCCACCAGACCGGGCATGGGGCATCCTGGGTTCTTAGGCCGGTTTACACTATGGACCATGAAGTTGGACCAGGGCTCTGCAAGGCAGCTAATTGGCTGCTGAAGTTGTCCCTGGACAACTTCGGTTTACGCTTAGGAAAAAATGTCAAAAGGACCATGAAGGTCGAGGTCCCCAAAATATAGTTTTTAAGGCCTAATGAATGCACACCCATGGTCCAACGGGTTTTGCGGTGAGATAGGCAAGAAAGGTGGTATGGTAGGAAAAGTCAAGGGCCCATGGCAAAGAGATGCAAATTTAATAAATTTCTAATGAGTCTACCCTCTATGCACCTTAATCATATCATAGCCCATGAGGTATACCACTACTACCTTGCCCTACCCTTTAAACCGGCTTCCACGTGTTTCACCAAACGACGTGGGACATCTAAAACTCAAGAATTTGAGTGCAGATTTGTTTTTTTGCTCTACCAACTGCAATGTTTGGAATTTGGGGGCTTGTAATATACCGTTGGAAAGGTCTTGAAAATACCTTTCCAATGGTATATTACATGCCCCAAAATTTCTAAAGTTACAATTGAAAAACGAAAACAAAAAAAATCTGTAGTCGCTTAGTGACTGTAGATCAGGGTGGTCAAAGGAACCGCAATGGGAACTCTTCCAACACTAATTATCAAATAATTGAACTTTAGTGTTGGGCAAGGTAGGGTGGTAACAACATTAAATATAATCAAACACTAAATATCCCATTTAGTGTAGTGACAACACAAGGTACATGCCACATGTAAATTACAGTGAACATGTACAAATTAAATTGATCATTTTTTTGTTGTAAAAATTGTTGTGAGAAGATTTGCAAGCCACATCTTTGACACATTTAACAAGAAGTGAAGACAAGTGAAGCCCAAGAGAAGACAAGAGAATGGTCAAACTTTGAAAATTGCCCTTTTTGGGCATGTATTAAAAAAATCAGCACCTTCACTTTTTGGTGAATGGTCATTCTTCTTGGTCCACATTCGGTTTACACCTAGTGTGGGGCCCAAGGCTCTCAAAACCAATTTTTTATAAAGTCGGACAATGAAAATCGGATCATGAACTCGGACCATTGACAAAGGCCATCTTTCATGGTCCGACTTCATGGTCCATAGTGTAAACCGGCCCTTAGGTGGCAATACCGGCATAAATTGAGCCCCACCAGTGTCCGGTCCCCCATAGTTTAGAACCGGCCTGGGTATAGTAAAGACCTTCCCCCGCCATAAATGGTTCATATAACGGCCCTCCTCCGGCCCGCCAAGAGATTACTTTAATATCAGATACTCAGATATCCTGCGTTATCCCATGTTAGATAATAGGTGTCGTTGTCTTATTGATTGCAACCTAATTATACCGGGGGTATGCCTAGGCTTTGGTGGGCTTTGACTCAAGATGAGTTGCCCCGCCCAAGATGAAGGGCTCCCCAAAGGTATAAAATATTATATACTCTATTTGGCGTGTACTCGATCTGGTGGGGATGCTCTTAGGGCCCTAGGGATGAGCAAATATCATGACTACTGGCTTGTTTAAATTAGTAACATATCATCCAACAAACAATTCTAGCAAAGGCTCCAACTTCCCATCAACACGAATTGTGACCAAACCCAAAGATATTTTTGAGAGTTTTTTCAAGACCCCGTAGGCATGTATCTCATATATGGTACCTACACTAAATGTTGAATTTAGTGTCACCAATTCTATTTGTCTCGTGCAATACTAATTGTAAACCAATCATGGTGACTCTTGAACCTCAAATGGTCAACACTTTGGACTTATTCGTAAAGTAAAGCATATGAGACCATGGGTTTAGTCCCAAACCCCGAGTTTATGAGAATTTAACACAATCACATAAGTTTCTTTAATGCTTAAATTACCATTAAGAAAGAGTAGTGTTGGGCTATTAGAAATTGGCTTTCTAGCTTGTCCTACTAGGATGGGTGGACCAACCTAGCTTTGCATAAGCCAATATGGGGTTCAAGACACATGCCCCATGCACATACTCTAATTTATATCCTAAAATTCACTCAAAGTTTGGAAGGCGAGAAGAGGAGGTCCCAAAAATTCTCACCCAACTTTCAAAACAGGCTCCGATACATGACAAACTAACGAGCTCCCTCTCGATAGAAAGTTTTCTCAAAGAGGGATAAAACCCACGGTTTCGTCTTCATTTTCAGAGGGACTTTACAGTCACTCTATTGTAAACATATTGTCCGATCTCTTTCAAACACATGTCTTTATGGTGTCCATTCCTTCGACATGATATGCACCTACTCAAATATGATTGTCCAATCAAGATAAACAACCTTATTTGATCCACTTACCTTATTTGGGGGAAGGGGAGACGTGATCAAAAAACACGAGCCCCTTCCAAGTGCACTGTTGATTCATTTCAATTGAGTCATATTGAAGTGAAGAAGGATCTGCAGCCTCAATTTATGGATAAAATCAACTAGTATTCTCAATTAAGAAAAGAAGCAAAAAAAACCCGAGTCATCCAATGTTTGTACGCGTTCTCAGCCACCCCCACTGTTGGTAGGTGTCACGAAACTTTACCCATGACAGCAATTCGTGGGAAAAATCTCAAGGCTGTGGGACGACTCCCTAAGAAAAGAAAAGAAGCGACAACAGATAGCGGCTTCGTGGACACAGCCAGGCTGATGAGATGCAGAAGCGGATTATGCGGCAGGCTTCCTGTTACGAAGTTGTTGATTTGTGAAGAAGAATGTTCATAGCTGCTCCGCGTAACTATCCGAGTAACAGGGAAACTGATCGATAACGTAGTTACAGATGAACCGGTTGAGTTTGAGAAATAGTCAGCCAGTTGACGTTCAAGACCTTTTCAGGATATAGAATCACCCATCATTCTAACAGAATCAATGGAACATGCTCACGTAGTTACAGATGAACCGGTTGATTCTTGAGCACGGTAGGGCGAACGGGCTCGGCTCAAATTCACGTCGGATTGCCCGATGGTGGTTTCTCTTTTCTTCTCTTTTCTTGAATCGGTTGAGTTTGAGACATAGCCAGTTGAAGTTCAAGACTTTTCCAGGATAATCACCCGTCATTCTAACAGAATCTATGGAATATGCTAACCTAGTTACAGATGAACCGGTTGATTCTTGAGCATGGTAGGGCCAACAGGCTTGGCTCAAATTCACGTCGGATTGCCCGATGTTGGTTTCTCTTTTCTTTTCTATTCTTGAACCGGTTGAGTTTGAGAAATAGCCGGTTGAGGTTCAAGACTTTTCCAGGATAATCACCCATCATTCTAACAGAATCTCTGGAATATGCTCACGTAGTTACAGATGAACCGTTGAGTTTGAGAAATAGCTGGCTGAAGTTCAAGACTTTTTCAGGATAATCACCCATCATTCTAACAGAATCACTGGAATATACCTCAAATTGCTAAAAGAAAAACCAAAAGATCGGGACGTGTAACCGGTTGGACTTGGAAACACGGGAATTCTGACTGACTGTGCCCAAGAACCTCCGCAGACACGGTGCGCACCGAAGCAAACTTACTTATGGTGTGTGTCTGTCTGTCTGTCTGTCTGTCTGTCTGTCTGCACCTGAATTTCTAATTTTGGAGTCTGAAATGTCTGCGCCACGCCTCATTCGAGCTACTTTGTGTCTGTACTAAAAGCTTCTCCTTAATTTCTCTTGAGAGATTCCTTGATGTTTCTAGCACACGTTGTGTCTGTACTAAAAGCTTCTCCTTGATGTTTCATGCTAACTTAGTTTTGGACACAGGGAGGAGCCCCAGTCTGCAAAGACAGTTGTGTCTGCACAGACTTCCTTCAGGAGACAGGGAATTAACTTCTCGCATACATGCAAGTGTACCTCGCGTACATCCATCATAAAAGCCATAAAGTGTACCTCACCTACATCGCATACATACAAGTGTACCTCGCGTACATCGCATGCGACCCGGAGTTTTCTATCTTTCTTGATTGATTTGACACCGGAATTAGTTTTAAAGACCATGATTTAGTCTAATTCATGTCGCTGGAGATGCATCTATGACAAACTTATAGGGATCATGTTTTATGTTGGATGGACGAGAGGTAGGTGCTAGAGACGAGACTGCGAGAATTCTCTCTGTCCCCTTCCCTTCATATTATGACATGCTAATATGTTGTATTGTGACCGGAAACTCACAGTTTCAGTTCATAGCGTGACCTTCTAGGACTTAGTTGTTATAATGTTGAGGGTTCCTAAGAAATCAAAGAATCTTCCAATGAGCTCAGGGTTGCTTTACAAATGGACCAAGAGTTGTGACCATGGAAATTTAAGGACCCTTGAAAATCATCCAATGGTCATATCAAAGGAAATGGAAATCCAATTCGCAATGTATGGGCCCTCAAGCTTGGTTTAAAGTGAAAATGTATAATGTAGAAGGAGCATAACATATTCTATGGACACTCTAAAATAGTAGTCCTTATATCTATGTAATTTCTTGCAATTTCACCTTGTGGAGTTTCCCCTCTAAAGCGGCAACCAATTCTCACATAGAACTTGCTAGTAAGAAAAAGGTTGCAAGACCAGATTGTCCAAAGTCTATGAACAAAACTTCTTGATGTTAGGATGGAGTTATTTCCTCAAGGTTTTTGCTTTTTCACCGCATTCCGACGCATGCAAATTGTAAGAAAAAGCTTAGCTTTAGATGATTGTAAATACACCTTGTTGTGAAACTTAATCTAATATTTTTTTCCCTCAAGTCATTCCATATGTCATTCATTACCGCAAAGAATCTTGAGAAAAATGGACTTCATTTGCATCTCCATCCATCCTTCCAAAGTATGAATCTTGTTAAGGTTCACTAGGGATTGAATGCATGCATCCGTTCCTACATTTAACTAGCCACTAAAAGTAAAAAAAAATTTGGATATTGGAGACCTCAAAATGACATATGTGCATTGATTTTAATAAGGTTTGAGAAAAACACAAACTTTTGATCCAAAGAAATCTAAGAAAGAACTCTTAAATATGCATGGGAAACGAGAGGATCAACATTGTGGACATAGTGAAGTCAACTAACACACAATTTGGCAAGCTTATTGTCAATGTGTAAGACACATGGTTGGTGCTCTAGTCCAAGATCATTCTTTGGAAACAGTCGTTTGGAATCTTGAGGTTTGTACGTTCAAGTCCCATAACATTACTTATCAACGTGGGCCCTCAAAATATAACAGTGGGATGTTGGGAATTTAGTCCAAATTTGAGTCTCCCTACGCAACTTTTTGAAAATCCACTATTATGTTCTGAGGACCCACAAAAAGGGAGCTAAATGTTGACTGATGTTATGCCCCACCATAGAAATGTGATATAGCATAACTACACTATACATGATATTTGTATATCATGGGTCAAGAGAAATCGAGCTCTAGTGTAAAGTTGTTGTTACTCCTCAAAGTGTAACTCAATGCACATACTTAGAGAGAAATTTTGTGGGTCCTAGAATATCTGATTATTGGGTCTCATGGAATCTAGCTTGATATTGTGACAGATATGGGTCTCAAAATGTTCTAATGTTGGTGTAGCAATATTATTCTCCAGGCAATTTTGAGCTAAAAAGATATGGTAGAGGAATATACCATCGAATCAATCAGGGTGCCATATTCTCAGGGAAAGATTGTACATTTAATGACTACGTCAAAACTCAATTTGTTAATGGAGTTATTTCTCAAGTAAAGCAGATGAAACCATGGGTTTCGTCCAAACCTTGAATTAATGAGAATTAACACAAAGGCGTTTAAGTTTTCTTAATGCGTAAATTACCATACACAAATAGTGGTGTTGGGCTATAAAAACCCGGCTTTCTAGCTTGTCCTTCTAGGATGAGTGGGCCAAGCTAGCCTTGCACATGCTGATCCAGGATTTAAGACAACATGTCCCATGTGCATACCCTATTTTAAGTCTTAAGATTCTCTCAAAGTTTGAGAGGTGGAAAAAGGAGATCCCAAAACTTTCACCCAACTTTCAAAAAAATAAGCTCCAATACACAAAGAGCTAATGAGCTCTTAATAAAAAAAATTCTCAAAGATAGATCGGACTCATAATTTTGTCCCTATTTGAGGGACTTCATGGATAACTCTAATTCTATTCCCTCTCTTCTATATGAAAAGATTCGGATGAAGGAAGAAATATAAGAGAGGCATGTCAAGATAAAAGTGAAATACTCACAAGCCTCATATGCAAACTTATGATTGCATAAGTGCAAAGTGAGAAAGAAATTATTTTGAAGAATATCGCTCTCTTATATGTGTGTACAAAAATGCCATTGATCTTTCAAGCATCTAAATGCTGTACAATAACTAAATGTAATTGGCGGTGAGTTATCATTCTTAAGCATCTAGTAGGTGTTGGAATTACCAGCCTATTTCGAGAGTCACTTAGCCTGTTGGTTACAGGTAAATGTGCACACATTGGTCGAGTTCATGCGTAATGCCGGAAGCTAAAGCACCCTTATTGAGTTGTGTTTACCTAAGAATCCACGTCCCTTGGCGCACACGTCAATACTTAGACCAAAACTTTATGGTCATGTCCATGCCATTGCCCATAGTTTGCTTGACCGGATGGAACCATGGACGGAATTAGCTCCAATGACATTAGCCATCCTCTGAGCCATGGACCCTCTGTGAGCAATAATCACCACCACCCTTGATTGCGTCCTAGTCCGGGTGAAGGATCAATTGTCACATCCTAAATTCACCATTCACATGTGCAATGACATTCCAATTGAAGTGGGAGAAATGGTGTGTATGACACCCTTCTTATTAAGATAATCAAGCGTTGACAAACTCTTAAGTCATTGTGCAATGTCACAAGCGCCAAGCCTACCAAGTCACTCTCCTACTCTAATCTACTTACTCCATTCCTACACCTCTCGCCAATGTGCTCCTACTTCATCCATACTTTCGAGCTCATGGGTGACAATCCTTCACGCCCGCCCCAGCCTGCGGCCGTGCGACAACTGTCCCAACCAACTTCGGAGTCTTCACCGGGGCTTCGACCTGCTCTGTTTTCCCACTCCCTTCTGCTCCCGGCAGTGTTCGAATTGGCACCTTGGCGTCTGCTGACCCTCTAGAGGTCTTCCTCTTTTCGCTACCTTGCACCCATAATTCCCTTTCCTACCCGATGCCGAAGGCAGAGGGTGCTTCCCGGTAGCGCCCAATGGTGCTGCCCACAACAATTACCCTAGAGGATCCCTCAGAATTTGCCAAGGTCATTTGCAGCCTTACTAGTGAAGCTCTGGGAGCATCTGTGATTAATTAAATGGCTCACCCCACCTCACCTGCAACCCTGCACTTCAATTCTCACACCTTCCGCCATTGCTGGACGGATTAGACTCTTCGACCCTTGAACCTAAGAAGGCCTTCTCTCAGCTGCCACTGCAGTTCAAGAGATCTTGACAAGAAAAAGAAGAAATAAATCCGACCAGCATACCCACTTCATGATCCCGGACACCGGCAATGTTCGGAGGTCATGAAAAAATTCCTACCCCTCCTGGAGGCTCAAATATGATTCCAACACTCCAAGCCACCGGCCTGGGATCACAAGAGTGACCAATTTTTGCAAAGACAACTTACTAGCTGTGACACCCTGTCCTCTCTATTTTCTTTCAATGACTCCGGAAGTTACCCTGGTTCCCTCCCAGAGGCTAATGCAACACTTGACAACTCATTCTCACTCCGATTCTTGCAAGCAGAATCATTGCGACTTAGGGATTAGAAGGTATCCACTCACCGGATACTGACTGTGGTCATGCGGCAATGGCAGGTCACTGTGAATATGTACTTAGCTCAGTGCGACATTGCAGCGGTGAGTGATGCCCCAGCCTTATTGGTGGTCGTGGTTGGACACTGCTGATCTCTTCTCTCCGACCCCTGCTTGAACAGCCATCCGGTCCCCATCTTCCCACAGTACCTGCCTTTCTGTTGCTTGTTGTCGCCGATCCAGAGTGTTGGTTATTCCACACCCAACTGTGGATTCAAGAGTGTGCTCGTTCTCTGCCGTTCTTCATGCGGTAGTTTGCTGCCCTAGGTCCTGAGCTCTCAATCATTCGTCTCTGGGCCACCTTCCTCAACTAGTTCCCTCAGAAGATCACCTCCCTCCTACTTGCCTAATCCACCCCACCCCACTCCCCCTGAGTGCGGAGATCCCAACTAACTTTGATGTAAATGACCCCGCAGTCACCACGCTCCCAGCCGCGGCGGGGGCTTCCTTCTTCCTAGCTGCGAAATCCCACGCAGAGTTGCACAACTGCGAAGCCAACAGAATTCCACGTTGTGTTAGCGCTTTCGCTCTCTTCCCTAGCAGCCTCTCTTCTCCCTCTCTCCTTCCCCTTTACCTCATTCCCCAACGTGGTAGGGCTTCCGCTTCCTACCCTTGTCTCTCTCCCTCTTCCCTTTACCTAATGAGCCTCTCCTCCCTTGCCTCCCGAGACCCCTCCAACCTCCTCCTTTTTTTCTCGCGCTGCCCGGCATCTTTCGGGTTGCCCGAAAGAAAAAAACGGGTTTGGCCTCCTTCCTTGGCCTTTCCCCTTCTAAGACTCCCTCCTCCCACACGCATTAATTGCTCTTGCACCTTTTTATTTTAGTTTATCTCCTTTTAAGAGGGAGGTTAGCTTTATCATTCAATTTTTCCACCTTCCAATATTTATTTCATGGTTAATTAACATGTGAGACCATCTTTAGGGCTCACATAATTGGCGACCATCAGGAGAAGGATACAAAATCTCTTGCTCTGCGGCGATACCTTCCCCTTCAAGTCCTATATTCATTGCACCGGCCTCCTGAAATGCGAGTCGGGAATGGTTCCCCATTAAGTGTCTCCAACTGAACAAAGTTGTTAGGAAATACCTCGCGAATGAGATACGGTCCTAACCATACTGCATCAAATTTACCAGGGAAGTCCAGCTTCGTAGCATCTTGAAGTAAGACTAACATACCTACCGTCAAAGTGCGCTTCTTGTGCCTTCGATCAAAAATGATCTTCCTCCTCCGTTGGATGGCCTCAATATGTTGAGCGCTCATTCTACGACCCTCATCCAGAGCCTCTAATGTGGCCAGTCTATCTCTCAATGACTGGCTGTCGGTTAACCTTGCGTCGATTGCCACCCTCAACGACTCCACTTCGAACTCAATGGGCAAGGTGGCCTCAATGTCATAGACTACTGAGAAGGGGGTGGCCCGGGTGGTCACTTTGTACGTGGTTTGATAAGCCCATAAGGCTGCAGTGAGCTTCATGTCCCAATCCATCTTTCAGTCATGCACGGTTTTCCTTAAAATTCCAACTAGTGTTTCGTTCACTCTCTTCGTTTGACCGTTAGTTTGGGGATGATAGAGCGTGGTCTTCCGATGGTCAATTTGGAACTTTTCGGTCATCTCCCGAATCATGTCATTCAAGAAATGAATGCCTTGATCACTGACCAATATCTTCGGGCAACCGAACCAGGAGATAATGTTCTCGTATAAGAAAACGGTGGCATTCGCGGCCGTGTTCGTTTGCACGGCCTTAGCTTCCGCCTATTTGGTTAAATATTCAGTGGCCACTACAATATACGCCATCCCCCTAGATGATTTTGGGTGCACCTCGTTGACGTAATCAATTCCCCATTTTTCGAAGGGCACCAACAACAATGACACATGTAGAGGCAACTCCATTATCAAGTCATTTCGAGCACATCTCTGACATGCATCACACCTCCTAACATAAGAGTGCGTGTTTTTGAACATTTCGGGCCAAAAATATCCTGCCTTAAGTATATTTTGCCCCGTGAGCTGGCCCGAGAAGTGCCCCCAGATGCGTTATCATGGCAAGTGGCAAGAATTGCAGGCGCTTCGACTGCACTCACACACCTCCGTAATAACCCGTCCGCCCCTCTTCTGAACAACTTATTTGTCAGCCCTAAACCTCCACCCTTATGCGTCGTAGTCCGGGTGAAAGCCTAAGGCTCACATGTACTTAATTAACTTCACTTCACCATTGGACTTGGCCCCCGATGCTCCAACAATATTAATGCCACACACACAATTTTACTCCCAAGGAAACAAGGTTACAAGCATTTAAAAATGCTCTTCTCCCTTGTGAGCATTGCTCAACAACCTCATTTGTTAAGTCTTAAACACACCACACAATTAGAACACTTCCTAACATCCTTCTAAAAAATAATCTAACCTAACTGATGTACTCCTATGCTACCCCTAATTAGGGCTTCCCTAAATGATTACCCACTACTCAATCATGCTCGGTGGCCGCCTAAATACCAATCCCAAGGCTACGGCTGCCCAACACTAATTAACTATATTCGGTCCAGCAGCTCCAATGAGTTGTTCCTCTGTGCGGCACTGTAAGCCTTGCCTTTGTGACGACAATCCAACATGTTGTGTGCCTCTGAGTTCAACCAGCATATCTATTCCTCAGTGCAACCTATCCCCTGACCTCCTTCAATGTTGGGATCGCCCCTCAGCCTTCAGCTGAACCCAATTTCACGTCAGAATTCCTTTTCTCTGGAATCTTGCAATCCTCGACGCCCTGGCTGAGCCTCGATTCGGTGCAGAACTCAATGAGTTTCTTGAGCCATCCTCGACCACAATTCACATTCTTTTGAGAATCTGTCCCACAGCTGTAGATCTGCACTTGCACTCCACTCCTCGCTTCTCCAACTACCAGCTAGGAACACAACTCCCCATCTCTGGCGTCCTGAAATCACGGCTCTAGGCTGAGGCATTGATGCCAACAGCTACTATGTTTTCTCTTCTCCGAGGAACGCCTCTCTACCTGTTGTTTGCCTACCGCTCCTCACAAGCTCCTGCCTGCCTCGTTCCGAAGAGCCTTCAAGGCATCACAACCTCTCAAGGGCCTTATGCTTCAATTCATAGCCTTGAAGTTGTTGCTCTCCAGCGACTGAGTGCTACCTCAACGACGAGCACCCAATCAGTTCGGCCAACTCAACAGCGGCAATGTAATGACAACCACATTGATCCGTGGTCAATACCCAGAATTAAGTCTATCCCAGGTGCCACTATTCTTTTGGCAGCAGTCTCTTCTCCCTGCATTCAGATTTGCCAGCCGCTTCATGTAGCTACCGGCACATCGCCCTGTCATTCTGGAATTCACATTATCTTCAAGCTGAAGCCTTCTTTGCTGTGGCAAATTTCAACTCCAATTCCTCATGACAGTAGCTCGCTGAGAGCTTCGCTGTGGCCTCATCCGGCATTGAGCTTTTCCCACCATCCAATCCCTTTACCAACCTCCTCCCTGTGTAGGATCGAGCAGCTTGCTCCGAGGGCAATCATGTCGGAATGCTCCCTCGCCTCCTCCTAACACGCCGCTCTAGCAACCAGTGTGTGCGGCATTCCTTCACCAAGCGAGATCCCCCAATGTCCAAGGAGATTCGACAGCCCCTAACCATCAAGCATAGCGATCTATCCCGAGCTTCAGTGCTCCTCACCGCTGCCCCCTGACTCTCAATTTTTTCTATTCCGACAATCCTTTCTACCGCATTGCTCATACCGAGGGCCTTCCCTCTCCGGAATCTCTCTGGACTTAGAGAGAGAGAGAGAGAGAGAGAGAGCTGGAGCTCTCGGGGCCTCTCCTAACCTCCATGTTCACAAAGTTATCCACTTGGCAAACCCCTCCCCAAAACAAACATTTTCCTTAGCCTCATACCACCCACCCCTAAGAATCATTCAAACTCTAATTAAAACTACTTCACTCATTTTTAGTTTTTCTCCTTCAATTAGTCTTAGTCTTCTAACCTTAACTCAACTCTAACTCAACTTCTAATTTCAATCCTATCTAGCTTTTAAACTAATTCAAACCATTCCTAATCCTAAGGTTTAATATTTTTTAAGTTAAATTGAAATGTGGGCACATAATTGGGCTCATATAACTGGAGACCAGCAAGGGATGGATCCAGAATCTCTTGCTTGCAGGTAGATGTCATTCTCAAGCCCTATACTCTTTGCACCGACTACCGGATGTGCGAGTTGGAAAGCTCTTTCCATTCAAGGTCTCTAATTGTACTGAGTTGTTTGGAAATGTTTCGCGGTGAGGTATGGACCCAACCACACGGCATCAAACTTACCGAGGAAGTCCAACTTCTGTGCATCTTGGAGTAACACCATCATACATGGCCTTAAAGTCCTAATCTTGTGTCTTTTGTCAAAGGTGATCTTCCTCCGGCTCTGAATGACTTCGATGTGTTGAGCACTCGCCCTACGACTTTCATCAAGAGCTTCGAGGATTGTCAACCTATTCCTTAGTGATTGACTGTCTGTGAAACGATAGTCGATCGCCACCCTCAATGACTCGACCTCGAATTCAATTAAAATAGTAGCCATCTAATCCGTACACCAGCGAGAAATGAGTGAATTGAGTAGTCACCTAGAATGTGGTCCGATAAGCCTACAAGGCAGACATGAACTTAACATCCCAGTCCCTTTTAGAATTCGGGTATCGTCTTGCGAAATATACTTACCAATATTTGATTGACTCGCTCCGTTAAGCCATTCGTCTGTGGGTGATAAGAAGTTGTCTTGCGATGGTCAATCTAGAATCTAGCTGTCATCTCTTGAATTAAAGAATTTAGGAAATTAGTCCTTCTATCACTAACCAAAATCCTAGGGCATCCAAATCGCGAAATGATATTCTTGTACATAAATATAGCTGCATTGGCGGCGTTATTTGTTTTCACCGCCTTAACCTCCACCCATTTGGTCAAGTATTCGGTAGCCATAACGATATATGCTATCATTTTTTAAGAATGGGGTAGATTTCTCCCACATACTCAATTCTCATTTTTCAAAAGAAATCAAATACATAGACAGAGGAAAGGGCAACGCCTTGCGGAGATCGTTTCTAGTATACCTCTAATAGGCATCACAGTTCTTAACATAGTTTTGAGCATCCTTAAACAAGGTGGACTAGAAATAATCCGCTTTAAATATATTTTTTCTTGTAAATTATCTTGAAAAATGTCCACCGTACGCACTGTCGTGACAAGCGGCTAAAATCGATGACACTTGTACTTCAGACACACAACGCCTTAGCAAACCATCTATACTTCTTTTAAACAATTTGTGTCCTATCACTACATAATATCTACCATTGACTCTCACCTTCCTCCTATATTACTTTGTCCAGTCTTCTACTAGCTACTGAGTAATCAAAAACTCGACAATACCCGGGTATCACACTGCTTAAACAATCACAAAAAAAAAATTGATATCCCTCATCCTATAATCAATGGAACTGGAGCCTATCTCTTCCGCCAATCTGGATAAGTAGTCCGTTTGCAAATGCATCCGACCCGGCTTGTACTCCACTGTGTAATCAAATTCCTCCAACAGTAAGACACACCCTGTTAATCTTACATTAAATTTTGTCTTATTCATCAAGCATTTAATCGCCATGTGGTCCACAAAGAATATCATTAGGTTGTACATCACTAGGTTGTACATCACTAGTGGGGAACTTCTTGACAGAGGACACTATGACTAAACAATTTATCTCGGTACTTCACTAATTCCTCTCAGCGGGGGTCAACTGCCTGTTTGCGTAAACAACGGGTTGGTATTTTCTCTTATCTTATATTGACTAATACAGAGCGTTACTCATTGCCAAAGAAGTATCATCACTGAATTCTCCCTCTCCTACCTGCCCCCGCCGATGTATTTGAAAAGTGTAATTTAAAAAATACAAATAAACTTTCATAAGATTTGGATCTATGCTTGTTTAAAGACAAGATTAAATATGATAATATATTTGTATCAGCAGAATTTTTGCGACTTGGTAATTGATACTGTAGACTCAAAATTATAGATCCTGTCGTGCGTGGGTCTCGTCGTACGCAAACTATTTAGAGTCGACATTTTTAACGAATTCAAATTCGTTGCGATACCTCACTTCTTCCTTCGTATATTCCTTGAGCTCTAATTTTTCGTTATCCCGTTATTCATGCATACATATATGTTATGTGTTAAAATATATGTTCATATCAACAAGATTTCATCTTCACATCCGAAAAATTGATACACAAGTCTAATAACTATTTCATATATGTGGCATAAGTATAAAAAAAACATAATAAATAATTATTGATATATTAATGTTAAATTCTAAACATTCATCAGAAATTGCAAAATTTAATAAATTTAAATTCTAAAAATTCTAAAAAATAAAGTTTAAATCTAAATCCCTTCTCTCCATCCCTCTTAGCCAATAATATATGCGTTTACAAATATAATGCAATCAAACCAAAAAAATCATCTTGTCATCATCTTGAACCTTAAGGCTAGATAAACTTTTGGCAAGAAATTAAAAAAAAATTATTGATTGGGAACATTAGTTTTTTTTTAAAGTTAAGTTTTTGTATTGGATTGGGGTAATTTCTAAATACCTTATTATTATTTATGTATTTTTTAAGAATATTAAAATATACTATTGTGGTTCCAACCGGAGTGTCCGCGTCGTTGTATATGTTTATTAATTTGTCATGTCGATGCGTGCTTCATGAGATGCATCTTCCGAATCTTTTCCGACATTTTCGATGTTGTCTACGGTGCAAGGAGCTGTTTTTTGAAGAGTTTGAGTTGGGTTGCGATAAATTTCATGCATTTGTCTGTATATGCAGTTGCTCTCCGGTATGCACTTTCTTCTCGCTTCGTCATTTTTTTGCGTATTTTCGAGCTTTTGCTTTTCAACATGACTTTCACTTCTTGTCTTGTTAATCCTTTAGAGGGTGCATTTTTCAAGGCCTCTACCGTATTTGCTAGGGCTGTATTTTTATCCAAAAATCCGAGTCTAGTAAGCATTAGTACCATCAAAAATTTTGGGGTATAGGCTGAATTCCACATATTTATCGAAGAGTTTAATGTTTTTCTTTAAGAAATTTTTATAGACTGGCGCATTTAGATATTGCACATTACAACTCCTCATATGCTTACTGGGTTTAGTTTTTTATCCGTACTGAGAATAAACAATAAGTTTAGACTTAAAATATTTTATTAGATTAGATTTAAAGAATTTTTCTCTGAATTTGCTACAATGTTTGTGTTTCAATTTTTTTTAAATCATTTGAAAAGATCTTAGAACTCAATCACACTTTATACTCTCATCCTGAAAAAAAATGTATACTAGTAAAAATATTAATCTAATGTGGTTTATTGACAAAGTTGAAACAAAATTTGGTATTTAGTATCTTTGAGAGAGTTTCAACAAGTAGCCATGTAAAAATGAATAAGACATAACATATATTAGAGTTATCATTATAAATATTTAGTAAACTTCAACATAGTGGAACCATATCAAATACCACTAATTTCATTTTTGTATTGCAATACTAACTCTGGTGGCAATACTAAAAAAGTTGGCCAAAATACTTCTTGCAAAATTATGTGTATATAATATTTAAAAAAAATTAAGAAAATAATGACAGATAAAAGTTGAAAAATATTACTTCTAACTTTTGTTGCATGATTTTTTTCCCTTTACTTTCATGCTCGTATTTTTTTAATCACAAAAATTTCATTCATTTGCCAAATGATTTTCATAGGATCATTTTCAGATACTTCCAACCCTTTTAAAGCACATATACCTCCTCTAGTTTCTTGTTTTTGCTTTTGCTGACCCAAAAAACTAAAAAACCACCACCATCACAAAATCAAAACCCAAGACTTGATACACCAAGCGCACAAAATGAATACTAACTAAGCATGTCATACCACATTCAAGATTTTTTATTTTAAAAATGATCATCCATTGTCTTGACATTATAATCCAACCAAATGTGAAATCTAGTCCTTTACATAACTTAACTTCGTTAAAACTTCTACAAGCATACCTATCCAAGTTCCCCTCTAAAATCACCTAAAAAAATGGATAGATATCTATGATTCAAATTCTCCAACATATTTGTGCCACATAATTTAAGATGTGAAAACCAAAATCACTCATACTTCAACCTACTCCTTCCTGAACCCTAAAAAAATGTCTACATTGATGCATTTATGGCAATAAACAACAGTCATTTCTATCAGTTAATTACATCTCCATTATTGAAATCAATTTGTTTGTATATTCCTTGTTCATCATTTTTCAATGATGACGTTATAGTCTTTGTAAAACCATTCCCCCCAATGTTCCCCTTGCAGTAATAAGGACATCAATGTCTTGAATAGTGAAGCTATCTTCACTATCTTCCATTTTGAAAAACCTCATAAATTCCAAAGATGATGTTAGACCACCATGTACTTCAAAATCTCTTTCCGCCTTCTCTAAATCTTGCAACAAGAAATTTTACCAATCGATTCAACATCTATGTTGAATGCACCCCATGAAACATGCTCTAACAAATGAATAGACTCATGCAGGAAGCGATGAGATACCCAATTGAAGTAGTAAGTTAGCTTATCTTAGCATCTTTATCCCCTAAGCGCCTCCCAATCCATTCTTGTATGTTCTATTATTAGCCGTTCAAAATGTAATTTATCAATATCTATGGCATCCCAATCTCTTGCCCCAACTAATAGCTCTACATGAGTCAAGGTCTAATTTATATTAAGCTTTAGAATAAAGTGATTATTTTTCAAAATCTAAATTATGTAGTACCAATGCATAATATGGAAGATGGTGAGAATGTAAGCGTATTCTACAATGCGTTTGGGGGCTACTACATACATGAGCCAAGATCCATGGTCATTCAAATATAAGCAACTCTAAAAATCATCCAAAGGATATGCCAAGGAAAATCTACATACAACATAGTTGTTGTTGGTGGTGAGAATCTTCGAAAGATGCACACATGTTTAATTAGCTTTGTGAAGAGAAAGAGCAACATGCTAGAAATTCTTCTCCAAAACCAACATGTGACAAAAGAAAAGAGAAACATGGGTGAAAACATTGGGAATTATAAATGCAAAAGGTGGACATAATGGGGGAAACTAGGTGGAGGTGATGGGCATGGAGCTAAGGTGCCGACATGGTATGGGCAGAAGGACAAAGTAGGCCAATTTATTTCAAAATAGCCATTTTGTTTTTTGAAGTGCTCCCATGGGGGGCTTTATGAGCATGAACATGGGCATACATGTATTTTGTGAGTACGCATGTGCATGGGCATATGGTTGCATGGGTGCATGAGATTGGATTCATCTAGGATATTAATTCATATGCATGGGGAATATTGAAGACTTGATGATGGTGGTGATCAAGGTAAGTCATCAATCAATGTTTTGAATATCTTTATGAGCCATTTATTATAAAAGCTCAAAGTATTTATTGATCCAATTAATTTCACCCATCCATGCACTCAATCCTTAATCAAGGTGTATATTTATCAGTGTTGCATATATATTTCAAGATTGTCAAAGGGAATAAATTTGCACCTTGCATTAATGTATACACGTGCACTCAAGACTTGTTTATCGGGGGCTATTTACCTTGCAGAAAATATTATAAGATATGGTATTTTTTGAAATAAAGGTAAATAATTTTATTTTAATACACCCTATCAGTATCTAATATTTTGGGAAAACATTTAAAAATACCCCATTTGACTTATATTGCGAAAGAAAATTGGAAAGAAGATTGCAATCCAAACAACTCGCTGAAATTTTCCCTCCCGACACATAGGTAGAGAACATTAACTCCACATTGAATACATTGGTTCAGTAATGTTCAAGCCAACCAACTTGCGAAGTCATTAATCCAAGCTATTTCAACCAAAAACTACCTCTTTTTATCCACTAGCACAGACCCTACCCTAGACCTGCTACACCTAGTAATTGTTTCCACATTATTTTACATGTACTGACAAGATAAAAGAGGCCATTATATGTGATGGTATTTTACATGTAAACATGTTTCATTATTTTAGAACCCCCTATATTATATGTACGTTTTTTGCAAAATTTATCTAAAATGAATATTTTAGACCCTATTTTTTATCGGACATTGTTTCTACGATTTTCGCTAGTGACCTCCCCAAGATATGCACTCACTATGAGAATGAAATGACATGAATAAGTGGTTTTGGGCGGTATTTAGATTAAATTGGACTAAGTCCTAGTCTAGAATTTCAACATGGAATAGTATGGTGAGATTGGACCTCTTATAGAATATGCAGAGATGATTTTGATAGTATTATAACAAATTTTTAGAATTATATTTTGATAATCTATCATTATATATACTCAACATCAAAAGTATTAATTTGATTTTTTTCCCCATGATATTGTAGTATCATAATATTCAAGTAACCACCAAGGGTTTACATGTCTTCCAAAAAAATTAGATATATTGGAATTGTATTGATGGGTATGGTCATAAAATCCAGGCAACCAAAAAGTTCAGATTTCAAGAATATATACAAATTTACTTAAACGCTAGGCACTCCCAATCTTGTGTCAGGTTTACCTCAAAGACGTGAAAGTGAAGGAAAACCGATACTTGCAAGTTTCCCACAACAATTCCGGTGAATGTTAACCACTTCAAAGCTAACATACCACAAGTGATAAGCATGTCATCACATTTAAAACTAGGATGTACACTCGGGGGGGGGGGGGGTAGTCATTGGTTGGAGTAGCAATATACGTGCGAACAAATGATAGGGTATTTTAAAAACATGGGGACAAAAAATTATAAATGGACTTAAGAGTAATATAGGGTATCAAAAATGGCACTGGACATTTTTAAAGTACTATAGGGTATGGAATAATAGGTAATTTGGAATTATAAGTAATGCAGGCCATTTTTCTATTAACCCAAAGTAGAAAATTTTATAATGATAGCATGTGAAAAAAAGAAGAGAATTGAAAGTAATACCCCCCTATAAAATAGTGGTTGTTCGCACCTATATCCTTAACTTTTTAACACACTGCCCCCCCCCCCCCCCGAGGATGTACAAAAGTATGGACTAAAGACATGTCCATAATTAATAATGCATATGGGGAGTTATTTTTTCACAATTGAGAGATATACATTGCAAAACAAATTATTTTGGGGGAAGCGTGGGGGAAGAAACTAGAAGAATAGGACAAAGAAACCCCCAATCATACGTACTTTGAGGAGCAATATGGTCAAAGTACCTCTCTAGATGTGTAATATTTTCACAAATAACACCGTGTGCATGTAACTAACACGTGCTACAGCAAGAGATATAATTCACATCTAGAATTTGTTTTTGTCATCTCTACCATGATAGGATCCACCAATAAAAATGCACATAAATGATTTCATTATGTCTAAAAAACATGCTCAAATCCATATTCACTTAAAACATAGTTCAAATCAATTCACCTCGATCAACTAAAATGATAATTATTTAGTTTTATAATTTATGTCACATGGAACTTTCACTTGTGTTCCAATGGGGGGGAATTTCTCAAAATTCCCTTTCATGTCCCATGGTTCATAAGGCTTGGAAGGGAATGTGAAAAGAGTGGGAATTTTGCTCATGTCCCTTGATTGATAATGGGAATGTTCAGTTGAACATGAGAAATTGTGTAGATGGGACATTTTGTATGGATGATGGGAATATGCTACTTGGGAGTTTTTTCAAAGGGAAATTTCAAAAAATAAATAATCATATACTTTCCATAAACTTGGTCCAACCCTTAGGTCAACTCTTCCCACTTATAGATGAGATCTAGGGGTGTTGGTGAATGGATTTGAACCTTGGACCTCACATCTCTGCACCAACACCTTAGCCACCAACTCATTGCACATTACATATGCATTAGAAGGGTTTTTAAGCAATTTATATGAAAAGCCAGCATTTAATGTAAGAATGTAGAAAATAAAACACCTCTCCCCCATCCGACATAAAAACTTGTCCCTTATAGAGTTTTGGCAGATTCATCTCAAAGAATTTGGACTAGACAAATTTGAGGTCTTTGAACCTAGATCTGGTGTCTAAATGACTAAAAATAATAAACTGAGTCTTATGTACTATTTCAAGGCTTCTTGTTGGATGAATGAAAAACATTGGTAGGTAGTCCTCGGGGGGGGGGGGGGGTAGTCATTGGTTGGAGTAGCAATATACGTGCGAACAAATGATAGGGTATTTTAAAAACATGGGGGAAAAAAATTACAAATGGACTTAAGAGTAATATAGGGTATCAAAAACGGCACTGGACATTTTTAAAGTTCTATAGGGTATGGAATAATAGGTAATTTGGAATTATAAGTAATGCAAGCCATTTTCTATTAACCCAAAGTAGAAAATTACATAATGATAGCATGTGAAAAAAAAAAAATTGAAAGTAATACCCCCCTATAAAATAATGGTTGTTCGCACCTATATCCTTAACTTTTTAACACATTGCCCCCCCCCCCCCCCGAGAGGCTCTCTCTCTCTCTCGCTCGTAATTACTTATGAAGGTGACTCATATCTAGATCTAGATTAGATCTACAAGATCTCTACAATGAAACAAAGATAAACATGCGATTAGTATGAGATGATTAGCAAATCCAAATTGAAGTTGTAGTCACTGTTCCGATAATTTTTGGATCTCATAATGATAGGTTATTCATTGTCAAAGTAAAAACCCTAAACCGGCGGAGATAGAGTCAAGTGTGGAGGGACTGTCATGTTTTGAAATAAAATTATTGTATTCCCATTATTGAAAAGTTGAAACTCTCCCTTTGATTAAGAGGGGCAATTATGAGATGAAACAAACTCTCATATTTGATGCATCCCACTTTGGTTTGTCCCATGATGATTCCCCTCTATCATGGGACATGCAAACTTCTCATCTATAACATTGTGACTCATGGGATTTAAGAGGTATGTCCCATGTTCTTCCCATGGGACACGGTTGGAAGTTGCTTGTGTGGGTAGGACATCCATAAACTAAATGATAAAATGTGTTGAAACGCTCTTTCAATTACCAACAAAACCCCACAAGGCACTCGAATACCCGTAATTATCATGCTAGGCTTAAACCATTGAAAACAAGTCACTCAAAGGTTATCGGTTGTGCTAGCTAGGATGGCACTGCGAGATGAAATTGTACCATTGAAAACAAGGCACTCAAAGGTTATCGGTTGTGCTAGCTAGGATGGCACTGTGAGATGTAATTGTGTGGTGAGTAATTGTATTACCTTCCCACTAGATTTGGTGGTTGGGTATAGTCAGTGTCCGGGATGGCGACTCGAACAAATAATGGGCTCGTCCAAAAATCTCACAAAGGCATAGATTTTGTACACATAATCGTATATATAATCTAGATTATGTTTAAAATAATCTGGATTCATGAGTTTCAGAAGAGAAGCGGGAGAGAAGCCACCGAGAGAAGCCACCGAGAGAAGTCGGGAAGAGAGTTAGGAGTAGGGCACACAAGCCAAAATAATCTATATTATCTTCAAATTTTTGTAATTTACATAAATTATAATTAGGTATAATGGAGACCATATTATGCACAAGCCCCCCTATCCAAGAGAAAATCCACACCAATTTCAAAGTACTCATGTATTATAAAAGTACATAGACATGTTCAAAACAAAAACTTATTACGTATTATGGACTCCATTCTAAATTCTGTAAAATTGTTTCTTTAGTATGAATGTACAAGGATAATATGGATGGAATATCTGTTACAAATTATGTTGCAGTAGTTGGCACCCCGGGAGAGTGAGTGTGCAGACAAAAAGTTCAGGAAGCCCAATTTATACGTAATTCATCTTCGGCAGCATAGCGTTCTCATTCTCATCATCATCATCATCGTCGTTGTCGTCATGGCCGATGTACCAAGAGCAGCGAAGCGAAGTGAAGAAGTTGGCGTACAGACACGAGTCTTATGGTAACTTTAGCGACAAAACGTGGCCCAAATCCGAGTCTTCGCACCGTCGCTCCCCGAAGCTCGCTTTGTCCAAGCTCGCACATCGAATCGAAGGGGATAAGTTGCTCCTCATGAGCTGCAAGCTTGTGTAACAAATCAAATTCGAAACGGCAGGTTAAGCTTGGGAGCGCGTTCGGATGTTGGGGCATGCAGTGTGAGCTGATCGGAGTGCAAGAGGGAGCAAGGGCGGTAGCTAGTCTACGTGCACACGAATTAGACGAAAGTGCCATGTAGCAGTTGCTTTGCGATCGCTTGCTTGGTTGGTGCTCGAGGCGGGGCGTGAAGTGAACTATTCACTACTGCAACTATATATGTGCTTCTCATAATCTTCTGTTGTTGCGTCGTCGTCGTCGACGTCAACCCCATTGTTGTCCAACACTCTTTACCGCTTGTTTATGTAACTGCAATTGGCGGCACTAGTTGCGGATTAGCAGTCGTTTGTAGGAGGTGAGTTCATTCCTCCACGACGTGACTTCGTTCATTCCTAGTCATTGTACAGACAACTAAAACAGTTTCTTTCGGTGCCAGATACATGTAAGGCTCATCGGAAGCCGAAGCCTAAAGCAGCGGTTTAGAAAAACGGAACATTTTTGTAAATCCACTAGTGGCAGATGTAGTGTTATTTTACAAGGTTACAAGGCCATATGGAGCGAAGCGAAGAGGGTTAACTCTTTCTCGAGTGCACACGGTGCAACCAAAAAAACAGCCACAAGTGATTTCACTTGGAATTTCTCGCTGGTCTCCTCTATAGATCTGTCTCGTAATAAACTGCCAAAACCATAACTCTCATCAAGACAACGAACAGGCGAAGACCTGTTTATTTCGGTGTTTTGACTGCAAAATTTGTGAAGTGGACTCTGTACCCATAGGCACAGAACATCCGTGAGGCGCGCAGAGGGTCTTCAAGAGACATACAGAGAGAGTGTAAAGGATGCGACGTCCGTGCTTTATTTGACAGGAAACCCTGCAATAATGTTGAAGAGGTTTTACTAGAGGTTGACGTGGGAAAGAAACTAAGTCCGCACTTGAGATTATTAGTATCTGCTGTTGCTTCGTTATTGTGGGAAGTCAATGGCTGCATCCCGTCCAATGGCCGAAAATAAGATGGGTGGCTGTGGATGGTTAATTTGGGAGATAGATAGCATCCTGGTTTCAGGTTTATTGTTCCTATCGACTAGGTTCTGTTCATCTTGTTTGGCAAGTCACAGCTCAGCCTGTCGCTCAGGGTGTCACACAACTTGAGCTCGAGCTCGAGCTTGCAAGGTTGCAGGGCACAGGTAAAAAACTTAAAGTTTTGCATGTGCTCAAGACGGTGCAACTCTGTCTCAAGGTTGGTCCCGCTTATTTTGAACCGATTTTCAAGTTCAAGCTAGAACTTGTGGTCATGCGAAGTCCGATGACAAGTTGAAGTTCGGATCTGAATTTGAAAATTCAATCCAAAACAACAAGGAATCAAGCTCTACCATCTTAGGCACACATAAAGGCTCCTATTCTTTTACCTGTGTGGCCGGCCCTTCAGTAGAATGCAGTGTTTGGGATACTAGTCAGAAAGACGTGTGTGACGACATGCAACTTTATTGTACTATGTGAACAATGTTAGCTTCCACGGTCTTATACATCATTCACGCACAGGCGGGCTTGCCAATTGTCGAAATGGCAACTAACACCGACACGTAATTAATGTTTGTGTCTTGCATGTTCCATGTGGACCTTGCCCCGGCACCAAGACATAGGCCGACGAATTTTGAGTAACGCAAAAAACATGTTTATTCCCGGCCCTTGACCATATTATTCTGTCGTCTAGGGTCAGGGAGCATGAAATTTAGTAATGTCATGGACCATCGGTCAATAACAAGAAGAAACAAACACTAATCATATGTTGGTTGCCATTTCGACTTGGCAAGCGCTCCTGTGTGTGATTGGTGTATTACAGAGTTACTGATCATGTATATTTTGGTGGATGGTTGGCCAGAGAATCCAAGGTTCAGCAGCAGAGATGTCGAAATGCCGCCGATGTCGGGAGCTGTTCCGCTCAGTGCTCCGCTCGGTGCAAGCTATTAAGTTATTAAAAGACAGTCACTCTGTCTGCAAGAAACTCTTCACCCCTGAATTTTTCGACTCTCCGACTTATCAGTTTGAGCAAGATGGCATCGACAGCTCTGCAGCGCCTCAACCAGGAGCCACGTCTTTGGATTACGGGCTCAGCTTTTTCGACACTATGGACGACTTTATCTTTCCTGACCCTGAATACTCTCCAGCACTCACAATAGAGAGTATTGACACTGGGCTAACATACCCAACGAATTTGGAGTCTACCAATTTGAAACTCCAGACGGAGCTCAGCTGGTTCCACCAAACTGGAGAACCATTTTATGATACATCTCATAATTTTACCCCTCACCCATTGAATGGAGATCTCTCACTACTACATGAGCAGGGGACGGCCATGTATGGCACAGATGAGACTGTGTCTGCCTTGTTGCCTATACCTGAACCTAATTATGAGGATGTCGCGTTACTAAACTGTAACACCTCCGGGAGTCCTGCAATTATGTTGCAGACTTCCACATTCAACTGGAGGGATGAGATCCCAGTGCCTCAAAATTACCAGGATCTGACCAGCTTTGTGTGCCAGACCATTGATGCTGGCCCACCATATCACCGTCTTGTTGAATGTGAACAAGTGGCGGAGGGAGACGATTGGTACATCCCACAAGTGCCTCAAACCCAGGCTCGGAGACTAGGCTGGTGTACGATAAGAAACATGGTCATCAGGGCGTGCAAAATCTTTCTATCAAGAATCAGATCGAGGATGGTGAGAATACTCCCTCACCCATCCAAGTCTTTTTGCCACTTTTGAACCTACGGTATGATTGTGGGGACTTCAAACTCCACAAACGATTTTGACACCAGGAATTGTCTCACCTGGTTAGCAATGCAAATCATGGAGTTTGTTGTTCCAAGTTTCGGCATCGGAGGTGCGATGCCAAAAAGAATAGGATGTCGACGATTCTCTTTCTCTTCAAGTGATCACCACATAGGCATAGGCCTTCCCAATTGTGCCCAGGACTGAACCCTGAATGGTGTCTATACTTTGAGCACATAGTCCAATCTCATCATAGAACATGTCTTTTTGATGTCCATTCTTGAGTGCAAACTTTACCATTTACCATTCAAACGTAGGTGTCCAATTAAGAAGAGTGGCCCAAGAGTGATCACTTAAGGCTCACACACCTCATAGTGCCACCAAATCTGATGCTGGTCAGCTAACAATAAAGTTGCCTCTGAACAGGGCCTCCAACGCAAACGCAAATGCAGGGAGGACGATGACTACAGTGGAGTTCGACACAGGAGGTCTCGACCTCAAAAATTTGGATGCGAATGTCGTCTGTCAGCATTGGTACACGGAAAAGAAGCTGGGAAACTCTGGCTTGGATCGTTCCCCACCCAACAGGGAGCAGCTCGGGCTTACGATGTAGGAAGAATGTTTTGCAGCAAGCGAGCCACAGGATTTAATTTTCCTGCGTCCGAGGGTATCCTCTCCATTTTAAGACATGTAATCCTCAATCTTCCCCTTGAAGCGAGAAAAGAAGCGATTAAGGATGTGGCGAAGGAGTACGGGAAAACTGGAGGCATTGATGGATGTACTAGGAAATTATTTTCCCAGGCATCAAACCAGTTCCAATGGAATTAGGTGGGTAGGTACTAGGTTGAGTCCAGTGTTGGGACTTCATATCACACTTGTATTTTAATACCACTTCAAGGTAGGGCATCTGTTGAATACTTTACACTTTCTTTTTAGACCAGTAGGGTACAGCTTTTTGAGGATTTATTATATTATATTATATATTTTTAATACCATGTCAGTAATCATTGAAGAAGTTAGAGCCTTCATATCTAGGTACAGTCTAACCTTGATAATGTCACCCTTGTTAATAGAACACCTTGATATTTTCACCTAAAAGTTTGAAACCGATTTTCATAGTGTAAAACTCCCTCGTTATTATCCCTATCACCCTTGATAATGTCACTATTTTTTTCCAAAATCCGTAGTGTAAATGTGATAATATCAAGTATGGATGGATTGTATGGGTGGGCATGGGTTCGATATTATTGTTCATGGGTGAGCATGGCCTAAAGCAAAGCATATTGGGGGTCATTGAATGAGCTTTCATTCAATGCTTTTGGCATTGAATGTTGATGTATTTCAAGCTATGCTATGGTGTGTGGCAGCATGGCATGAATTAGATGATCAAACCATTAGAAATTGTTGGAGAAAGTCCGCCATATTGCATGCAGAGTGGAATGCAGATATAAACAATCTTGATGAACGTATGAAGTCCAAAATGGAGGAAGCAACTTTGGAATTGGGTAGACTCATCGCTGCATTAAATTTGGGTTTGGATGTTGAAGGCAAGCCTGTAGAAAAGCTTTGTCCTTTGGAGTACATAAACATGGAAGGTGAAGATGATTTTGAGGTGGAATTTTCTACTGAGGAGCTTGTGCAATTAGTGCAAGATGGCGAACAGGTTCTTGATTCCATGGAAGTGGACCCATTGATTGTTGATAGCAGTGATGATGAGTCTAAAGTAGTGAAGCTAAGCAATGCACAAAAATATGCTAAAGATGTTTTGAATTTTATGGCTAGCCAAGGTTCTCAGATTTTCAGCACTCATGAGTTGTTAGAAATGGAAAAAATCCATGACAAACTCATTAGAATTGGTGTTGCACTTTTAACATCAACAAAACAATGTGACATTAGAAGCTTCTTTGTCTCTAGTGAGAGGTCTTTACCTGATCTCAATGACACATTATGATGTGCTCTTGTTGTTATTCACAATTTTGAATTAGATTTTACATTCAAAAACATTGAAGTCTCGTATTTGTTTTAAAATTGTAATTATATTTTGATTTTCTACATATTTTTTTATAATATCACATTATGCACAAAATGTGACATTATCAAGTATGTCACACCTTGTTATATCACGCTTTTTGGTGAAACGGAGGATGTGACATTATCAAGGTTAGGGTGTACAGTAATGCCAGCATCAAAATGGTTTTAATGCAAATATTGACTCGGTTGTATAAAGATTCCTTCATCTTGTGATATTCATCGAATAATAGTATTAATATTTGATTTGTACCAGAATGCTGGACATCTAGAGGTTCTTTCATACCAATAATGATATTGTGTATTCATACCATTGCAAATGTTTATGGTTGGCATGTGGTCAATCCCAATTCCAATTCGAAAGCACATGTGGCAACATCACTTGAATGCACATCTTCAGACATTATTATAAATTGTCGAAAGTGGGGCAAATATTCCTACCAGAACAAGAGTTTTTGAAGGACTTTAGAAATAATCCTATTGAGATTGCAATTCTTGCACAATTAATGATATGGATGAAGTGTCTTAATGTCCGTGTTCTTTCCAAGCATGTTACTCCTCTTTGTGAAAGAACAAATCATCAATTCATTAGAAGAATGAGATGTGATTTTGAAATAGACGTTGCACAAGGGAGAGTTCCCAATTCAAATCCTTTGTATAATATCTTCAAATTTGTTGAGGATCAACTAAATATTAATAAGGAGCGTCGGTGTTGTTTTACACTGGTGTGCTACGTCCGTTCACCCTCTCCTAATCATGTCCGTTCATGGGAGAGGGCTTAATACCTATTTTGATAGGTGGACTATGGGATAGTTAGTGTTAGTAAGTATATATATTGGGTTAACTAATGTTAGTAGATATATACAAAATGTGGATCGGGGAGGGGGGGATTAGTCTAGTGGGATTGGGGATTATTTCTTTTCGAGTTTTCTTTTGTTGAGGATAATGTGTGTTAAGTATCTAATGGAGATTTGTGAGAGGGTGACCATGAGTTTGTTGATTTCTTGGGTAGGGATTCTAAGGTTTGTGAGCCTTTTGGTGATTGGGGTATGAATGATGAGCGAAGAAGCCTATGTGCAAATCTAATGAAAATGTAAATTCCACATGATGACATCTATATTTCCACTAGAATATGGTGGGCACGCAACTTACATGAAAACTAACCCTAAGAAACCGTGAAACCTTATTTTAACCACCCACAAAAAGAAGTTACCGAAATATGTCCCAGCCTTATTGAAATTATGACCCTATAGATTCTCAATGGGCCCCCCATCAAGAATTGGTGGTTGGACTCTGCCCTCACCTTGCTGACAAGGATGAGTCTGTTTGCTTATCATTCCTTTGTCTGTACATTTCATTCTACCAAGCGGGTCGTTGGAATCCAGGTAAAACCTCAACTCCCACATCTCAGCCTCACAATAGTGTTGTTTGACTTTGGAGTTGGAATTGTAGATTTGAGCAAGTCTAATCCACCTACGGTAACTACATCTATAATTTTCCTTTTAAGCATTTCGGCGTAGTTACTATTATCACCGACTGGGGTGAATAAACTATATTTGGAGAGTTGTTTTCAAGTTGTGTTGAGTCTTGTTGGTAAATGAAAGAGGATTTCAATGTATCTTAGTATGTATTGTCCCTCTTAGCATCGCATGAACAATGTCGAACACTTAACTAAAAGTTGGCTTGTTGTGTAACAATGACACCAATCGTCAAGTGGGACTCAATGAATTTCTAATGTCACTAACTTTGCACAACCAAGGTCACACACTAGTTAAACCACTTTTTGGTTCAAATACCTAAGTAAGGAGCGCATGGCACACACCCTGGTACTAACATGATTTAAGAGTCATGAGTCACCCCAACTCATAGTCCTAAGGACATGCCTCAAATTAATAAGCTTCTAACCCTACATGCATGGGCCTCATCTCACTATCAAAGAATGGAATGTTCACCTCACAACGAGGCCAACTGCCACTTTTGAGGTTAATGCTCCTCTAGACTTTGACGAGCTTTATAGGCCACACCCTTGTTCAACCAAACGATTTTTAATATTGTTAAAAGAAACCCTTGAAAACAACTCTCCAAATATAGTTTATTCACCCTAGTCGGATAAGATGTCAAATTTGGGGAATCATGAAGAGTGTTGTTGCCTCTAGGAAGTAGGATGAAGTTCCTTTTGTGACAACCCCCACACTTGGCCTTCATGAGGCCTAACCTTCATGTGGTCCCCTTAGCACCTCTCTAGTGTCACACATGCACTTAGCCACCCTCCATGTGGGTGGCCATCGTCTTGTCAGTTTGCATAATTTGAGTGTCACCCCAAAGTCCACTTTTGCAAGCAGTGTGTCACTCGCATTAGGGGTGCAACATTCCCACCTCACTATCCCTTTGTCTCCTCCCAACCGGTCCACCATGTCAAATCATCCTCCATTAGGTTCACTATCCCCATCACTACATTTCGGCTCTCATCCACATCATTGACATTGAATAAATTATTTATTTCTAAGAGGAAATCCTTGGCCATGGGCCCGCTTGTCGACGCCAAGTAAACAAATCCGGTTGGGTCTTTTTAATCAAAACCCATCACCTTGAGGAGGTATGACCATAATCCACATTAGATTGGCCTTTAATGATTTGAATGGGGTTGGTGAGCTCATTGAGCAGCTCCATGGGAATGGAGGTTAACCTTGATGGAATCAAAGGTAGAGGTCGAGCTTCCAAAACCATTGCACTCTTTTGATGCGAATCGCCTTGCTATGTTTGGTGCAATCAAGACCTCTTGCCAAATCATCATCAATTCCTTGACCTCTACATGGTCATCACCGTAACTTTTGGTGAAGATTGGGCGCTCCATGGGGCTCCACAAGATTGTCTCCCGTGTTCAAGCTTTTGGTGTTCTTGTCCTTTCTAGTTCTCACCATCATAATCTAGACCAATGCCGAAGCCGACTAACATTGCCCTTGAGAATAACTTCTCAACTATGATTCTAATTTAGGCAATCAAAAATACTATGATATGCCTAGGAGGTAGTTTGTAGCTCCCTTCGGGACAACCCGCACATTTACCCTTCGTGAGGTTTAGTGTGCTCCTTTGGCACCTCTTTAGTGCCACGTCTATACTTAATCACCCCTCATGTAGATGGCCATTGTCTTGTCGCCTTGCGGGGCTTGTGTGTCACCCCAAAGTCCACTCACACAATATGGGATGCGACAAACAAACTAGAAATTCTCAAAGTGTTGATAATAGGTGTGTCCAACATCGCCTTTAGGTTCTCATGTTCAAACTTTAAGTAGGCTCAATTTGGGCAGGAATCTATAGGGGTTGTTTTGCATAATGATCACAAACCCGTTAGATTAGGTATGGTTGCCATAGTGAGAGATCCAACATAATGTAGAAGAATTTGGAGAAACAAAACTAGTCAAGAAAAAAATTCTATGTAGAAAGACATATACATAGCATTGCTTAAGGTAATGGAGTTGTTAACTTGACTATGGTTGTGCCCTCCTCCCGATATAACCACCCAAATAAGCTCCTCATAACCCAAATAGGAAATACACTAAAAACTTCCCATCACAATATCACCATTGGCAAAGTCAAAGCGCACACAAACATCGTTGGAAATGACGAGGTTCGTAAAATGGCAAAACATGGAGCAAAACAACCCGCATTGTAGAAACCCCTTTCCACCTCATCGGCCATCACACACCATAATGGCCATCTATCCCTCCTACATTCACGCAACATGACGGCTCGGTCTACAACCTCAAAAACTACATAAAAAAAGAATACATAAGAGCATTCATCTCCCATGCAAAAATTACATTACCCTATACAGACAAATGGCTCTCCAACCTAGATATACACAGAAAATGGTTAAATCTACTATGGGATACCCCTTGGATTACCAATGCACAAATAACACAAACCCTTCAATTTAGATTTTAAAAAATAAAATATGTAATAAAATAAACACACACACACACACGCACACGCACGCACGCACGCACGCACACGCACACATTCTCCAACAAGATATATCCCCAACATGTAACCTATGCACATCCCACTAGAATGACACAAGCCTCCACCTACTATCATGCTGCACTAATAAACCTATAAACAATCCAATGATAAACAACACAATAAAGTAGTACACACACTAGCAAACACACTACTAGCCCACCCCACAACCCGATGCTTTACCCTGATCAATGTCGGTAAAATTAAAGACTAAAACCTGGCAACACCATACCCTCATGGCTACTCCCATGCACATGCTATCTACCAATATGTAAATGCCTAGTTTTATTCTCTTCTTCCATGAAAATTTCATGCTATGAACCTTCTTGAGAATGGAAAATATTGTATTGGAAATGGGGAGAGGGAATTATCGCATACGAGCATACCTCTCATTCATTCAACATACAAACCCCTGAAATAGTATGCAACCCAGAGGTTTCTCTTTTTAAGTTGATTTGACCCCAAAACTAGCTTCAAAGACCTTGAATCAATGTACTCGAGGTCATTTAAGACGAGTCGGCAACAAACATATAGGAGTTCAAATGTTTATGTTGGAAGACGTAACATGTTTATTAAGTAGTGTGCGTTTGTTCATGTGGGCCTTGAGAATATAACCATGGGATACCCCAACCTAGTGCAAATTCACAGTGTATCTGAATCTCCTTGCACTAGCTAGGTTGAGCATCCCATGGTTACATTCTCAGGGCCCACATGAACAAACGCACATTGTTCAATAATGTCAAGGGATGATAGGTACTCTTGTATGTGGTAACATCCTCTCTCCATTGGAAACCTCATGTGTCTTCTATTAAAAACCGGTTGTGCATTGGAAATCGATTCCAACTTGCTTATGTGAAAGCCCATGTGCATTCTAAGCCACACGGTCGTGTAGGATGCTAAATGCTATAGATTTAAGTGAGTTGACCAAATTCAAGATATTGACCTTATCCGCAATGTCACCAAGAATGACCTATGTCGGTATGAATGAAGGACCAAACTTGATTTCACATCACTTGTTGCACCAAAAAGCTTAAATTTAAGCTACACCAAATATGATATTTAGTGTGACTTACTATTTGAATTTACACGGTGCCCTATCTTTTCACTATTGAAATGTTTTTTTACCAAGTAAAGTCGTCAATGCTCTATAATGTCCAAGTTACCAATTTAACATTTGTTGGTAAAATATGAGATGTACAGTAAATAGATATAGCATTGCATAATTCCAAATAGTAAGTCACACTAACTATCATACTTAGTGTAGTCCCCTTGTTTTCTTTCTTGGGTTAATATATTACAGAAGGTTTTTGACTTGAAACCCAAGTTGATTGTCTATTCAGTGCAGTGTCCGGGGAGATCCTTGGGCGCGATCAATCAAAGTTTCTAGTGTTTCCAAGTCCAACTAGTTACATGTTGTGATCATTCGGTTCTCCTTTATTAAAATTTGAGGTATATTTCATAGATTCCCATAGAACTATGTCTAGGAAGAACCGATAATTAGTTGCATATGAACCGGTTGAGTTCGAGAAATAACCAGTCGAAGTTGGAGACTTCATGATATTTACCGATTGTTTTAGAAAAATCTATAGAAGATTATACCTCAAATGAATGAAAGAAAAAGCAAAAGATTATGTCAACATGTAACCGGTTGAATTTATAATCACTAGGATCATGACTGACTATGCCCAATAACTTCCCGGGCACCGCTGTAGAATGATGGGTATAAAATTTTCTCAAGGTCTTGAAATTTAACCAATTATTCCTCAAACTCAACCGCTTCATCTATAGCTAAGGGGTCCATTCTCCCCATTCATCGATTCAGTGGCTCTCCTTGGACCTCTAACTTACCACTCTAAATGTGTCCTACCAAGAACTCACAATCAAGAGGTGGCCGACCATTTGGTCATTTTTTTCTAAAAGTGACATAAGAAAGGAAAGTAAATCTAGAACGAGACATAGTGAGGAAGACGGCTACGATTTGGATTTTGTTAATCATCTCAAACAAGTCGTGTTTTTTGGTGCTTTTTGGTGTCCTAAGTGAAGTATGTTTAATAAAGTACAAGTAGGCGAAGTTCAAGTCCAAGATTATAACATGTAGAAATTGGACTCCCATGCTTTAAGTTATGGCTATCGGAAGTGCATGTTTGTTGATTTCTTAACTAGACATTATAAGTCCTCATTATTGAGTGTAAAGTAGTTATTAATATTTGAAGACGTAGTATAATCTCTTTTAAACATGTGGACCTCTATGATGTGTTTTCTCTTGAATCCTCACTGAACCCATACCGATCAAATCTCAGGGTCCGATTAAGAAAAGTAACCGCATAACACTCGCATACCTTACATATATAGCTTTGAGACACAAAACGTGTGTTGGAATTGGGCACTTCTATCTTTTGGAGAACAACGAAGCTATGCAAACTCATGTACTTGGAATTTGTAGGGCTTCGACTTTGACGAAGTCTCGATCATTGACTTTTATCTCTTTCAACTGTTGAATGGCACTTTTCAATGCTTAAAGGACATCATCGGCTTGCATTTTGAAGTACACCGTTGCCCATTTTGGGAACACAAAAGCAAACATTCACTTTGACGCAGTGATCGGGGAGAATTTTGGGCATTCGCAATCGGTTGAGATCCTAGTGTTTGCAAGTCCAACTGGTTACATGTTGATATCCTCCCGTTTTCCTTTATTAAATTGGGGTATATTCTTCTATAAATTCCTCTAAAATGATCGGTAATTCTCCTGCAGTCTTGAACTTCAACCAGTTATGTCTCAAACTCAACCGGTTCATTTGTAATTAACTGCCGGTTCTCCCCGATCATTGCTTTTAAGTACACTTATGAACCAAAAACAAATACTAGGTGTCAGGCTGGATCATATACTCATGAGCTAGTATGCAAACTCGTGCACTTGAAGTTTGTAGGGCTTTGGCCTTAGACCAAGTGTTGTTCATTGATTGCTTTTTAATCTCCCTTGACACTTGAGCTACGTTTATAGCTTAGCGCTTAGAAAACATCATCACCATTCATTTTGGAATACGAAATTGCCCACTTTAGGACAACAACAATATCCGTGTTGAAATTGGGGGCCTTGGGATATTTAGCCCCTCACACGTACCAAGGGTAGCTAATCGTTTGGGAGGAATGTCACATTTAATTATGATGCCTCCCCACAGGCCGGGGATTCGTGGCACTCATGTATTTTCATTAGTGAGAGTTCATTCATATTTGCGGATGAGATGAACCACTTTAGACACTACCTCACATTGTCGGCTCCTTGTCTCAAGGGTTTCAAAAGTACCAAGTTTTAGTAGTTCTAAATAATCCTAGTCTAATCTAATACTTAAGGCAATAATACAAAGGGGGTTAGATAAAATAAAAATGCCTCATATAGAAACAAGTGGGTGCATCATTGTGAGCCCAAAATGGTGCCCACATGTGGTGATTAACTCTTCGAAACCAATTTTAGTTTGACTTTGATGTGTTATGATTATTCGCAAAACATAAAAAGAGTGAAGTGTGGTTTGGATTTAAGTTTAGGCTTTAGAATGTGTTGTGTGATTATTTCAAGGTTGAATTCAATAAGAGTATGCCTTGATAATGTGAGTAGGGGGTAAGGTGAAGCAAGGTGAGCTCCGCGGGTTAAATGCCCACTTTTGGATCCACCTTGGTAGTTTAGGAAGAAGGAAGCTTGGTGGATGGGGATTAGTCCCTACTATGGAGGAGAAGGTTAAAGGATTGTGATTGGGGGTGCTAATCCTCTCACCCTATCCTCACCTCTCTCTCCCTCTCTCCCTCTCTCCCTCTTTGCTACTTAAGGTGTTTTCTTTCTCATTTTCCTCTCTCTCCATCAAGCGCTCTCAAGAGAGCAAGCTCTTAAAGAGCTTGAGCCATGTGTGTGGATTGTTAGTTTCTAGTGAAGTTAGTTAGTTAAGCTCTCTCTCTCACCTCTCACACTTGGGATAAGCTCTTAGCATTAGACATAATATTAGGGATTAGGTAGTTAAACATTTAGAATTAAGAGGTTGGAATTAGTTGGTTAGTTGGAAGATTATCTTGAGTTTAGTGGAAGTCTTCATTAGTGGTGTGGGGTGACTAGTTTAATATTTAGACGGTTGCTGGTTTACTGGGTTGCATTCGGCTGCAGCAGCCGAGAGCTAAATTTCTAAGCTACATTAAGCTGCTGGTTTACTAGTTTGCATTAGGCTGCAGCAACCAATAGCTGAATTTCTGAGCTTCATTAAGCTGCTGGTTTCTGGTTGCATTAGGCTGCAGCAGCCGAGAGCTAAATTTCTGAGCTACATTAAGCTGCTGGTTTACTGGTTTGCATTAGGCTGCAGCAGCCAATAGCTGAATTTCTGAGCTTCATTAAGCTGCTGGTTTCTGGTTGCATTAGGCTGCAGCAGCCGGGAGCTGAATTTCCAAGCTACATTAAGCTGTTGTTTTCTGGTTGCATTAGGCTGCAGCAGCGTGGAGCTGAATTTCTGAGCTTCATTAAGCTGCTGGTTTCTGGTTGCATTAGGCTGCAGCAGCTGGAGCTGAATTTCTGAGCTACATTAAGATGGGTTACTGGGCTACATACTGGAAGTTGGTTGGGTTATTAGCCTATACACATGAAGCTACAGTGGGTGGTTAATTAGTGGAAGTAAGCAAGGAGGAAATTACTCATTAACTAATGGGTACTAGTCGCAAGTAAGATAGCCTAGTAGGTAGACAACTTAGTTAGCTCATAGATAAGTAGCTAGTCATCTTAGGCTTGCTTGGCATGTGTGGCCTTCACTGGCAAAGTGTACCTACTATGGGGTATAGAGAATAGCGTTTTTCAACGCTTGCAGCCTCTATATTAAATAAAGCACGTGTACAAGTGATGGAGAATGTTAACCCCTCTCGCGATGGTCAATACAAGGGGAGTAAGATCAAGGGTGCTAGGAGACTCTCTTTAAGGGCATGCGTGGCCAAGGCCGCGGGTTGGACCCTTGAGAAATCATACTCCACCGCACGCCAAGAGATTCAAAATAATGTAACAAGTTGAGTTAAGATAAAGTGAGTACCTTGGGCCTTAGAGCCACATAGCAATTCACCTTATGATGATATGAAGCGAATGTGATTCTCAAAACCATCACCCGGACTAGGACGCTTAAGGGTGGTGGGTTTGGCCTCACAATCATGCGTTGCCAACCTATCATTACTAGTCCGGTTATTTTTGAGAAATTAATATGGGCGGACATTAAATACTCCCTCACGAACTTTCGAGGGTGTCAAATTTGGGCTAGGGCAACCCTCTAAAGAAATTTCTGAACCCGATCGAAAATTGTTGCCCATCTCGCCCAACTTCGGAAAAAAAACATTGCCCTTGCATTCTTGAAGGCCGCTTGATTGAAAATCCCATATTGAGTGCACTTCACCTTCAAGGTCTAAAATCCAATATATATATGTGCACTTCCAATTAGTAAATAAGCAATTGATTGGGATTTCATTCCGGAAGTGAAACCATTAGTGAAGCACGTAATTAACTTGGAGGTCAAAAACATTACAAAATTCTCATTAACAATGAGGTTATATTTTTGTGACTTACCATTTAAAATTATCTTTGTCATCCTAATGATAGATTAGTGCAAGTGTTCATAAGATGACCAAAATGAAACAATGAACATAGAATATAAAACATACAAATATATATATATATATCAATTTTATTTTTAGGTAATATAATATGAGGTATAAATAAATGGTATGTTGTTTGGAATTAGACTTGTGGGACAACATTATGGATGGGGTATACTCAAAAAATCATAAGTTTATGATTATAGCCTATCTGAAATATTGTAATATTTTATCCTCATCACATCTTGTATTATCTTTAAAATCACATGGTGTATATTAATTATTTGCAAATAAATTTTATTATATGTTAATAATGTTAATAATAATAATTTATTTATTTTTGAGTTCACTAATTTATCATAAGTTGATATATATTATTTTGACATATTACAAATGTTTGAGCAATCACACCCGTGCAAAATAAATGAATTATGAACAAAAAAATTGTCTATGACAACACATCATAATTATATGTTGCACACGTTGATATCTTGTGATATTTATCAAAATAACCATGTGAAAGTCAAAGCCACATCATGACCTTGGAAACAACTCATGGAAGGTTAGAAAATAGGCTTAGAGCATCCAAGGCGCATCATTGCCCCTTGCCAACTAATTGATATTTACAAAATAGCTAGTAGTTCACAATAGCTATGAGGGAGAAAATAGGTCTTACATGCCAACTCGGAGCCGTTTCACTAAAGTAAGCTCCATCCGGTGAGCTTCTTGATGGACTCATCTGATTTTTGTTACCGGATGACTTTACTTGAGTGCGACGAATCCCTAGCCCTCCCCACATGCCTCATACTAGTCAATAATATACTGTACTCTTCCAGGGTTGTCTATTGTGTCGTGACGGAGGCTAATCTCAGCATAATGTCGTGCCGTCACGACACGTATCCGTCACGGCATTATGCTGGATGCTGTCTTTATCCTGACAGACTTGAATTTTACCAAATTCTGTGTGTAATTACATTACCCCATTTCGGACACGTAGGATGTAAGATGTCCACGTGTGATGACATGTCAGCAGAGTAGAGGTAAAGTGGGGAAAAAATTACTAGCCCCTGTCCGCCCCCGTCCGCCCCACACACTCCTTAGTCATATTTTACTACTTTGATTTTAACATAATGATAACAGAATGGCAAAATGGTTTACTTGGCGCTAAGCATATCCACGTCCACGTCGGCCTTTTCTGCCACATAGGACGCCACCTTGGCAAGAAGGTAAGTATTTTACCCACCCTACTAGATGCCCCCTAGGTTGACCCTACGTGGACCCTATTGTGTCGTGACGGAGGGGTCCGTCACGACACGACACCGTCATGACGTCGGGATAGACAACCCTGTACTCTTCATTTTTCACATGCCACTTCATTATCATGGCCCACCGTATTCCTTACTTTTGTAACCCCCCTCCCTAAAATTGGCCCTCCCTCACCTCTCGATCTCCTCATTCTCATCGTTCACTCCTCATCAAGTGCTTTCCTCATTGCTCGTTCTTCTCTCATTGTTCGTTCTTCATCAAGCTCCTCATCATTTTTATTCAAAGTTAGTTTCTCTTTGTTTTTTTGTCTCTCAATGTAAGGCTCTTTTTGTTGTTTAATTCTTTCCTAATTTTCTTAAGATTACGATTTCTTTGCTTCTTTGTCTCAAGGCTAGGGCTCTCTTCGCTCTTTATTTTGATGGTTAGGTTTTTTCTGCTTTGTTTTGTTTTTCTCTCAAGGCTAGATCTTCTTTGCTCATTGTCTTGATGATGGGTTTAGGGTCTTAGGGACTTGTTCTCAAGGTAATGCTCCCTTCGCTCTTTGTCTTTAGGTTAGTTTTTTTTTTTTTTTCCTTCCCTCTTTGTTGTTTTCCTCATAGTTAGGCTCTCTTTGTTGTTTGTCAATTTTTCTCAAGGTTAAGCTCTCATTGCTCTTGTCTTAAAATAAAGTTCTCCTTTCTCTTTGTCTCAAGATTAGGGTTTCTTAATATTCTCCATTTCAAGACTAGGTTTTGCTTGCTCTTTGTCTTCAGGCTAGCTTCACTTTGTTCTTTGCTATTTTTGTCAACGTTAGGCTCTCTTTGTTACATATTAGATTCTATTTGGTCTTTGTCTAAAAATTAAACTATAAAATTTCTTAGTCTTAGAATTAAGTTTTTCTTATATTTTTTCTAGGTTAGGTTTTTGCTTATTGTCCCAAGTTTATCCTCTCTTTCATTTAAAAAAAAAATGTTATGTTCTTTGCTACTTATCCCAAGTTTAGACTCCCTTTGCATCATCATGATTGAATATTCAACTTTGAGCATGAAACTCCCCTTACAAGACAACAATGAAAAAACCAGAAAACAAATAATAAGATTAATGATTGTGGCAAGTTCATGTCTTCATTTCCACATAGATTGTAATTGTCAATATGTTTGGATGTTGATGGTGAAGGGGAGGTCCACGCCATCAATTTTAGGTTGTCATAAAGTATGATGTCCTCATGTTTCAACTCCAAGTAGAAATCAATGGTTAAGAGTAATGGTGCTTAGAACATTGTGCAAATAAATTTGTCATCTTGTGCACACATAGATGTAATTTTAAAATCTTCATTACATGGAGTGACTATAAATGTGGGCCCAAAATCTACAAATGTAAGGATATTTATTGAGCAAGTGAACTGCACTAAGTAGGTTCTACTTTGGCAAGGTGACACCTACACAATTTGATGGAGCAAACTTGATGGCATGCTAATAAAATGTGAAACATTAGATGTTGTATGACTTCACACCTTTCAAAAATTTGATCCATATACGTTATAGGTACAAAAATGATGAGACTTTGTAACAGCTCATCTCTCGCACTTCCACCCATGGAGGTATAAGTGAGGGGGCTCATAATTTCCCCACAACCGATATTGGGATACTTAGTACGGAATTGGACGCTTCTACTTTATTGGGATGACTAAGGACCACTTCACAGATGAGCCAAGGGCCATGACCATGTAATTGTTAGAGCCCTTAATTCTCATTCAAAGGTTGTACCAACTATCTAAGGCCCTTGACTTTGACACAGTTTGCCGAAATTTGCTTCCAACTAACCTCTTGGAGGTGGGCCTGATGCAAATTCCGGTAGACCATGAAACAATATACATAATCTGCCATGTAAAAATCATGAAGGCTTTTCACCCTTGATAATTTGTTTAAATCCTTAGGTCTTCACCTTCTAGTGTGAAGTGAACTTGGACCGGTTTCGGCTTTTTGTTGGCCAATGAGAGATCTTAGAGTGTCACGGGCCTTCAGTCTCATGTGTGAAGTGGGCCTAAACTTATGCACAGTCCTGAACTTTGGAACTTGAAAGGCTGTGGTGGTAGTTGACCGAGGAGCATATACAAGAATGTGAACAGGCAATTGCACGAGTACTCTGCTAAAATGCTCTCAAGAATGATTTAATGCCCATTTGAATGCTGAAACTCAAACCTTAATGACGCTCAAGCAGCAAAGGAACTTCCCAGAAGAAGGTCTCGAACATACCGACAATGAGTTGCGTGTCGCACAAAGAGGGACGCCGTGGGAGGAGATCGTTCACAACAACTTGTTAGAACCAGCAGTCGAGAGAGAGAGAGCGAGAGAGAAAGAGAGAGCGAGAGGGGCCACATCAGTAGCTCCCGTTTTGTAGGAGGTTTGCAGTGTCTCTTAACAGACAGGAAGAAAGGGTTGTCTCGGAGGCTAAAGCTTGGAGTTTGGAGGTTGAAGTTTGGAGTTTAAGGTTGAGAATTGAGTGCCATAACTCTTTCCACACACTGGTGTAGTTTGTAAGTTCACACTTTCCTCTGACTAGGAAGAAAGACAGGGGTGTCTTCTACGGTGGGCTACAGCTTGTAGTTTTGAAGTTTGAAGTTGATAGTTTGAAGCTTGAAGAGTGGTTTGAGAAGTGAAGTGTCAAAACCCTTCGAGGGCTATTCAGGGCTTGTTTGCAGGTTCACAGTTTCCTTGAAACTGGGAGGACAGAGGTGTCTTGTAGGCTAAAGCTTGTAGTTTTTGGAATTTGAAGTTGGGAGTTTGAGGTGTCGAAACCTTTTGAAGAAGTGGATGGTTTGCAGTTTCATCCACACTTTAACTGGTTTTCTCCTCGAATCACAGTGGGTCAAGATTCTCTGTTGATCGTTTGTGGGGGAAGGGAGAATCTATCATCTCTTACTAGGTGACACCTCCCCATCTTCTCAAGGGTATTGTATCTAAGAGCTTCAGCAAGATTTTGGAGTACTTTGGAGTATATTTGGAGGATTCTTCTGCTTCTCCTTCTCATCCTTGGTGTTTGAAGTTTGGAGTTTGGAGGAATGTGGAGGAGTTTGTGAGGACTCTATCTACAGAAGTGCATAAAAAGTGTCAGGTTTCTTGGTGGTGAGGAGCGCAAATTAGGGGTATCAACAACCCCTCCGAAGTGATGATAATTTCGTAGATTTTCGGCCCCCATTCCGATTCTCTTCTCCAACAACTGACAGCACAAATCCTCAATTTGTCGGGGGCTTTTCTTTCGCACTATCCATTACTGCCCTCGTATGGTAAATTTACCAGGTAGGTTATGAGCTTTCAAACTTTAAGATCACAATTTGATGCAAAAGTTTCTTGCCGCTGGGAGGGACTCTCTCTCTCTCTCTCTCTCTCCCCGAACCAACCACGCTTTTAAGGACCGCTCTTTTTAAGGATTTTGGTTGTTTTAGTTGTTTTCGTGGGAATTATACCGTACCGACAGAACTCGTGAGTTGCAGGTAGCGGTCTTAAAGCTGAAAAATTGTTTGTGGGTGTGGATTAACTTAGATTGAACGTATCAAAGAAGTAGATGAACTTACCGACAGTCCTCAGAAGAGAAGTTTCAAACATAAACATACCTTGTCAAACAATGTATAAATTTATGCCGTTGACGAAGTAACTCGTTATTCGCTTCTAAAGAATCTCTGAGAGAGAGAGAGAGAGAGCACTGTTTGTGATAACGATTCACGTCGTAATTTGAAGGTATACTAAACTGTTGATGATTTGTTGTTCGATGATCCCACAGAGATTCATAAACAGCAGCCAAGGATGATGCCGAAACATCAGTGTCGGTGCGGTGTGCTCTTCCGTTCCATTCAAGCCATCAAGCGATTCAAAAATCGTTTGGTAGATGCAAAAAGGTCAATCTTCGGAACAGGATTTCCGAGTTTCTCAAGCCACCACCCGTTCGAGGCGCAGGCAGCAGTTGTTAATGATCAACACGATGTCGACGATAACATGTTGGACAATTCAATGAGAGACAACGATCTCACGGAGTTCGAGGATATTTGGAATATGCTCGAAGATTTAGAAGAACAACCTGCAACACTATCACCATCGCCAGCAGTAACCCTAATTCCAGCGGAGGAATCTTCAGACCACACTCACAGTCCTCATAATCAAACCTCGTCACTATCGTCAGATTTGATCGAGCACCCTTCCTCACCCGACAACAAGTGGACTCTTTCAGACCTGGTCTTGTCCGAGGTTAACTGTCTACCCGCATTAAGCTTCCCTGATATACCTGATGAACCTGTTGAGGGAGTTATGAGTACTACAACCTTAGCAGCAACAACAACAACAACAACAACAACAACAACAACAAGAAGTTATAATACTCATATTTACGGTTCTGAAACTGCACCTCAAGTCTATTCGACGACTACATACAATGGAATGATGTACAGCGAATATGTAACTGGACCATCTGCGCAAAAGTATGATCTGCTGAGTCAAATATTGATGCGCGATGAAGGTTTCCAAAGCTCTCAAATTATTGCTCCACCGAGCCCCCGCCGGTGGTGCGTATTGAAGTTGATTGTATGGGCGTGTAAGCATCTGCGTATCTCGAGGTTGACTTTCTTGGACACCCAAATCCCGGTACGGACACTTGACCCTTAAAGGACGTACCGGCTCAATATTATATATATATATATATGATCCTTGCAAAAATTTATAATAATGGTTTCATTATTTTATGGGCTTGAAATTGTATTTAGCATAATAATTGTTGTCAAGGATGAAATGGAAACATAGGGTGCTCATGTGTGACCTTAGAGTTATCGTGAAAGTCTCTCCAAAACAATGATGAGTTGTTTTGGTAGGGAGTTTTGTCCCACTTTTGACATTTAATCATGTTTTAAGTAGTATTCAAGTGGTGTTGCAACTCTTCAAAATTTTGGCGAAATGAAGGGGAGGTGGAAGAGTTTGGCCAAAAGCCGGCTAGATAAAAATGGACCCCTTATCAAACTTTCGAGAACACCATTTTTGGTGCTTTCAAGAGTTTATTGTGGAACTCATTTTCATATAGCCGGCTTTTGGTCAAACTCTTCCGCCTCCCCTTCGTTTCACCAAAATTTTGAAGAGTTCCAACACCACTTGAACACTCCTTAAAACATGATGAAATGTCAAGAGTGGGGCAAAGCTCCCTACCAAAACATGAGTTTTTTGAGAGACTTTAAGGATAATTGTACTGATGAGTAAAACATTAAGTGTGTATTTGAATCCAAGGGCACTCAGGTGTTTACTTGACCCTCAAATATTCAATTACACTAAAGCATTTAACCAATATGGAAAACCACGCTTGAAAGAATGAGTTAATACTAGATAGGGTCGCTTTTGACATCATTGGCTCAATATAAAAAACTATGTAGCTAAAACACATGTTTTTGTGCTTGGAGAACCCTCTTAGATGCTCACCACGTTAACCCAACCATGCGAATTGTAATTAACCCGCAGAACTAGAATCAAGATATACAGGTTATCTCAGTTAGTGTGGATTACAAAGTTGATTGATAGATGTTTTCTGGGAGTCCCTGGTGCTTTCATTAATCAAATTTTCCCGGAATCTTGTTGTCCAGGTAACAACGGCCTGTCAACAGCGCCATAAACGAAGATTGGAAGACTTTGAGGGAACCCGTAGCCGGAAGAAGGGGAGTGGCAAGAATTGGGTGGTGGAAATACGTCTGTCAACAAAGACATATGGGCCAAACGCGGGGAAAGTGTGGTTGGGGTCGTTCGCCACCCGTGAACAAGCAGCTCGTGCGTACGACGTCGGAAAAATGTTTTGCAGCAAGGCAGCAAGGTCGTTCAATTTCCCCGAGTCTCAAAGTATCCTCGCACCGTGCAAAAATAAGTTCAGCCAGTTATCCATCCCTGAGAAGAAGAAAACAATACAGATGATTGCTAGACAGTATGGAGAAACCGGCTCCGTCAATCCCAGCAGTTTTTGAGATAATGAATCTGTCAATCCCAGCAAGGCAGCGAGTCGTTCAATTTCCCCGAGTCTCAAAGTATCCTCGCACTGTACAAAGATGCGATCAACCAGTTACCCATCCCGAAGAAGAAGAAGAAAACAATCAAGATGATTGCCAAACAGTATGGTCCAAGTTGATGCTCATCTTTCCAGAAATATCAAGACATAGGGACCCCCATGTCACTGGGGCGCTCCATGGCCCCAAGCGCAGACTAAATGTGGGGGATGGATGCGGGTGTTTGCTTGTGGTTTAGGTTATTGAGCATCTTTTCATGCTCCTTGCAGTTTTCCCCGGAGGGTTGTTCGCTCTTTCTGTAAATAGCCTCACTCGTTTATTCATTCATTCATTCATTCAAAAATTAAAAAACCACCTTGATGATAGGAGAACATGTACATTACCCACCATTGAAATTCTTCAGATGAGTACAATGCTACAGATGATGCAAACATGGATGTAAATAGGTACCCTAGAGATGGTATTTAGTGTCATATGGTATTTAATGTCACTTTTGTAACTTTTCGGATGACACCTCTTATAAATAAGTGAACAAATAATGTCATGGTGATGGATGAGGTCATCCATTGGCCAAAACCCTGCCTTCTCTTGTCAGCAACTTGTGATGAAATATTGTCCAGGGTGATTGAAATTCGAATGAAAAATCACTTGGTAAGTGACAGTAATTGCAAGACTGTAACTCTATAATCCCCCAAATTGTATTTGCTCAATTGGTGATACTAAATAGAACTGGTAGCACTAGATACAATATTAAGTGTAATCCTCCAGCCAAGGACAAGTCACTTGATTTTAAATTTAACCAATTCCATCCATTACTATTTTACAGCCTTGTACTTTGAAAGAACACCAGTCATAAGAACTGCTCTATGAATTGGGGATCCAACCGCGAATGAGCTCACTTAGAATTTCTTGAACTACATTTGAACCCGGGGCTCATGTATGAGACTTATTTGAACTTGAACCGGTTATTTTTCAAAATTCAGACAAATTGCCAATCATTTTGGAAGAACCTATAATGTAAACCTTAAATTCACAAAGAAAAAACAAAAGATATCAGCACATGTGTAACCAATTGTAATTGGAAACACGGAGATCTCTACAGATATTGCCCAAAAATTTCCCAGGACACTACACTTGCTTGTGTGATTGAGAGAAACTCAAAGGCCTTCTGTCCTTTTACCCTTTTGTTTTGCTATGCAATCATCACCACCCACTAGATAAGCCAAGCTCTCATGTAAAGTCTCCCGAACTAAGGTAAGCAGGCCTGGATTGAGGGGTGGGTGGTCAGGTGCAGATCTAAGGACGGACACTAGAAAGACATCATGTGTTTAAAACATCGACCTAAATTTGATAAATATTCTAAGCTCAATACTCAACATAAATTGGGGAAGGCCTATGTGGACCTTATGGGTCACTATCAGTGGACTTTGATAACATAACAACTCAAGATTAGCTCGAAAGTTTCCATGATTAATCCTGACTTCTTCAGATACATTTGCGAACGCACATAAATTTTAACCTTGCAAAATCCTAGTATAAGGTAGCAAACAACAAAATGTAACCAAATAAGGCTCATCTACCTTAGAGCACAACACTACATCCGTGCCAAATCACATTTTCCAAAAACTGTACATCATCCAAGATAACTTTGAGCGTGAAGCAGCATGGTCAAAACAACCAACCTTGCCTTTGCTGGTCCTTACATTTCTGTACATGTTTTGTATATCTCTGCATACTGAAGACAAAATTACAATGCGATACTCCTAACTACCAACAACTCGTTGAACCAAGGGCAAGGTACAAGGTTGCAAATGAAAAGCACTGCTGCCTAAATGATCATCTTGCATTGCACTTCCATTTGTCTATTTTGAAAAGTGATGAGGAAATTCCAACCTATTTAACTAACTGATCATACACTCACGTGGATTTCCGTTCTCCCCATCCTCCAAAGAGTCATCATCTTCATCATCTAAGTCACTATCCATCGCATCCTCTTCCTCCTCCACAATCCCATCTTCAAAAGACACTCGCATGTAGCCACTCTCATTCTCTGAAGATTGTGCTTGCAAATGACGTAGGCGGAGCAAGTGTCTTATGACATCTGGTGTCAATGAAAGTCGGGGGTAACTTCCTCTCTTCATTCTGTTGTTTTTCATGACCTGCATCATATGAGATAGACTGGTGTCAATTCAGCACAGTAATGAATATGGACACCTACATTCAGTGGTATGTGGTTAAGTGTGGATCTCAAAAGGGACACCAAAGAACAGGTCTTTAAGGAGATTGGACAACATGCTCAAATATGCTAACCATTCTAGGCTTACCAGTCAACATAAATTGGAAAGGGGGGGGGGGGATATGACCACTTACTGGGCACAAGAATCTTCACATTGGCAATGAATAGGATATTCATATTATCTCCAAAAATTATGAGGCAAAAGGCTACAGGCACAATTAGGATTTGCTAATCATCTCGCACAAATTGTGTGTTCCATATCCTAGAAGAAGTGGGTGCAGAGAGAAAAGTGTCCAAATGACACACGCCTACCTTAGAGAGCAACATTTCATCGTGAGCTGCACACATCACAACTGGCTTCCTCTGATAAATTGTTACATAATCACCCTTATATTCATGCCTATAACCACTTAGACTACCAACATTGGATTATCCTTTTATAAACAAAATGGAACTTTTCTTCGGAAGTTGGTTCTCTATTGATCATCCATTGGTTGATTTCCATACACAATCAATAATTTCTTCCAATTGTGGTGCGTCCTTGGAGGTAGTGTTTGAATTTGTGTCTCTCAACCAACCTATTTCAGTTGGTTGAGAGCCAAACTCATTTAGCACCTCTCAGCTGGCCGAAATTAGTTTGAACCTCAATGAACTGGCATAGAATGTTCTTCATTCAAACCTCCACACTACCTCCAAGCATGCACCAGAATCTTACCAAACATGGAAGGTGCTGCATGCAAAACAACTAACTCCAGACAAGAAATCATGTTGAGGTAGAGGAAAACTGTATTACAAACCAAATATCAAACCGAATCCTACAGGCCATATACAAACTCACCAACTTCACTAAATACTGGAGCCTGCAAGCAACAGTTCCTAAGGGACTCTTTACACTATGATCAAGGGCCGTGAACATGAACTCTGAGGGCCCTTGAAACTCATCCGAAGGCTGTACCATGGAAAATTGAAACTGAACTTTGTGTGGTCACAGGCCTTCAAGTGTAGTGTAAAGACATACATGACTGGGCTCTCACAGAAATGCTATTTCATTAGCATCCTATTCACATAGGCCCTTCTACATAATAAGTTAAAACAAGAAAACGGTAGAACCGAGAGGCTCTGTCCTTTGCTATGAAAGACTACAATTGTAGCTGATTACTTTGCTCACGCCAATCCATGGCTATTCATTATACCAAACCTTCATTGGATTTTGTGCACCTTCTTCTCAAATATGGGTCAAGGATTGAAGCTACTCATTTATCACCCAAAATTTTTAAAATAAATAATCAGGAACTGCTGAAATAACTATAGTTAACTAGATTTCTTTCAATGCATTTTAGGAAGCACTTATATATATATAGATAGATAGATAGATAAATTATAGTTAACATCCACATTAAATAAAGTGGACCCAAAATAACAAAAACAAGTAACGTCCAAGTGTGAACACAAAGTGGTTAGGAAATTTGCTCTTGAAACGAAGAAGTTGATGCATAGTCTCTGTCCTACAGACAGAGCCAATAAATCAAGTATAATGGTGAAATTTTGAAGTGTCATGGTCTCCCGTTTTTGTGTTAGACCCACCTCTTTGACATGGGATTAATGCAAAATCCGGTAGACCATGGAACATTATCCATTGCATGGCATGTAGGACCCCATGTAGGCTTGTTTATCCATTCAAACTTCCTTGATCCCAAAGCCCAAAATAGATAAAAGACATACCATCTCAGCATCCGATGGGAGTGGAAGAATACGATCAGCCGTTGGAGCCCAGATTTTGATGCTATCGTCAATACCGCTAGTGGCAAGGAACGTGGCAAATGGATGAGGTTCCAGGCAGTTCACAACAGACCTGTCACCTTTCATTAAAGCCACAAGTTCGCCTCCCTTCTTCTTCCATATAAAGATCCTTCCACAGTCCGAACCACTTATGACATACTCCATATTTGGGCCAAAAAAGTTCACGCCCTTCACAGTTTTGGAGTTTCGGTGGCCTTCGTAAACTTGCGGTTCAGTGACATTAGGCTCGGGACCAACTTTGTCTTCATCAACTTTGTCTCCGTCATCCTCTGGTTTTTTCAGAGGAGATGGACCCAAACCCATGGACTTCTCAAATGAGTAAATTAGTTCATCGTTATAAGAAACGAGAAGCTCCTCTTGCAGTGAGTACGCCACACACGTGATGTGTACCTGACCTGCAAAACAAATAAGTTGAAAAGAAAATGAAAAAGAACAACAATCAGTGCTTCCTCTTCAGTGTCCAGAAGCTGCAAAGTGATGCAGTATGGCAGGGCATAACAAATTGTAGTCCTCCTGGGCAAATCAAAAGTGTTGGGTTTCTATAAGTTAAGGTGACTGACTCCAAATTGGGAAGAATCTCGAGGCCAGAACACAATCAGAACTTTGTGAAATGGAAGCAGTTCCATGCACTAGTGGACTAAGGGCAATGCCACACACAAGGGTTACCAAACCAGACTTCGTGAGGGGTTAACTTCCTCTAAGGGTAGCATGGTTATGGAGACAAGGTCTAAACATGTTTAACATCTCGAGCTATTTCTTTGAAGGACCTTATACTCTTGGTTAATAGTTCAATAAAAAAAAGCTAAATGAAGGGGAACAAGATCAAATTAAGAGTCTCATAAAAGCAGTCATATAAGGAATTAACAAAGAGGACAAGGTGGGACTGTGTAAGCCTCGAGTCTATTGCTTAACCCCTCATATGTCAACATGAATAACATCACCTTTGAGAAGAGATGTTATGAAAGGGTGAATTAGCTGGAATAGAGTTTTTTGGGTTTAATATCCCCTGTGTGAAGCATGGCGCTAAGTGTGTCTTCTTGTCTATTATGATTCGCATTCCTACAACTGAAAAACAATATTCAGAAAGAGGAACTTGCCTGGGCCCATCAATTTTTTGGGAGCAAAACAATCCACAGGTCGGTCATCAGAAGAATTTGCAGTCACACGACGGATGTCATACACTCGTGCATATTGATCAGAGCCCCCCACTGCAAAGTAGTTGACGTTCCTTGGATTCATGACAATGGCATTAAGGCGCACCACTTTCCGCGCTGGCTTACGAGAAACATTTTGCAGATGGTGACAAGTAAAGAGCTTTGTACTCTTCTCTTGTCGCAAGTCAAACTGGACACAGAACAACTCTGTTGAGAATCTCACAATGAATATCATACAGAACCCAAGTGTGTGAAAGATAAAGTGAACCAGGGCTGCAACAAATTGAAAGACATCCTTGTAAAGACATGTCTGTCATCTTTCTTCCAAATTTATAATGGACTACACTAGATAAGTCCACCTAACAATGAAAACTAACAAAACTCCACGAATAGATGACAATGCTACTGAGACAAAGATTTTGGTGGTAATTTGGCTACTAAGACAAAGATACTGGTATAACACAACTTTTACTGTATAGATTAAGGCAAACCCAAAACAAAGATTACAGCTGCAAAGGGTAAGCTGTAGTATATTAAAACAAATATAATTCTGTTGGAAACAGAGAGTCAAGGCTTCACTTACGTGACGAACCGCTCCATCTTCACCACAGCTATAGAAAATGCGAGGGCTCCCAGGCTCAATTGCCAACTTATGGGCACGGCCCGAATGCTTTGCCAGATTCTTTGTTTGCACTTTTCCATTTTCTAGAATCGTGCCATATCTAACCTGCTCACACCAGGACAACCAACACAATTGAATATATTGCTTGTTCAACATAGCCACTGTCTGGGCTATGCAGTGTCTGTGGTTGAGCAAAAGGCAAAAAAGAGCAAATTTAAATTTGTCAAGGGAAAGCCATAATAGTCATAAAAACAAGCCCATCATAGAGACATTGCCTGTAATAGAGTTCAAAATCTCTCAAAAGCTCATGTTTTGTTAGGGAGTTTTGCCCCACTTTTGACTATTTTATAATGTTTAAAAAGTGTTCAAGTGGTATCAGAACCCCAAATGTTGGTGAATGGAAGCAGCCGGTGTTTGACTTTGGCCAGGAGAGGTTATGTAAGAATGAACTCCTTGTCAAAATTTCAAAAGCACCATCTCAAGTTAGGTGGAAAAGTTTGCCATGAAATTCGTTTTTAAATAGCCATCTTTTGGCCAAAGTCAAACGCCTCCCCGTTCATTTCACCAACATTATGGGCTCCAACACTACTTGGAACACTCCTTAAACGATTAAAATTGTCAGGAGTGGGGCAAAACTCCCTACCAAAACATGACTTTTTGAGAGACTTTAAGGATAACTCTAATGCCTGCCACATATTTAACAATAAAATGACACCTGCAAGTACCACAACAACCATCCTTGTTGAACAAGGAAAAATGCTTGAATACACTAACGTGGCAAGAGTTTGCAAACCTGGCCATCAGCTGCACAGCTAACAATGATGCGGTCATCAGAGAAGGGCATCACTCGTGCCTGGAACACATTGTCTTCATGGCCTGAGTCATAAGAAAATAACTCCTCTTTGGCCGCCCAATTCCACACTATTATGTCCCGATCATCTGACCCCGACACTAGGAGATCACCAGTTGGATTGAAAGAGACTGTATTAACACAGCCTTTGTGCCCATCCAATTCTGCATACCTATAGAGGCGGTGAATGAGATCCTGCAAGTAAATAAGATGTTATCCTGTGAGCCCAGGTTATTTGGACCTACAAAGTCAAGAATGCTTTGTAAGTCCCAACACAATGCTTAACAGAAACAGGGAAAGACTTGCGAAGCTGACCACATGGGCAATTATCCTTGCTTTTATTAAATCTTAAGGTTTCATAAACCAGAACAGACAAATCTGCACAGCCTTTGCGTTCCAACTAGTCACTGAAGCCCAGCCAGTCCCAGTCTCTTATTTCAGCCTCTGGTTTACTAACTGATTTCAGAAGAAGATACCTCATTGTGAATTTCATGAAATTACTTGAAAAATGCATCACTGACATTTGAATGAAAAACCCCAATTCTATGCAAGACTTGCTTTATCTTTTGAAACACCACCTATGGTCAAATAGAAGCACTGTGCAATATAATAATCAAGCACCAAGAAAGTCAAAAGATCAGTTTTGAACCAGTTGAGCAACCCTAAGCTTAGGAATGTTGATAATGAAGGCTCATACCCCAACATCCATCACCATGAAAATATAAATTTGACACGATATACTCAGTTGAGGCACTGTTATATTTTTAACCAATATCATGTCCACATTCACGAATAGACATGTGCTTCAGTGTGGACATGGACAAAATAAGCATTGATCAACACTTTCCAGCTTAAGTTGTCACATTGTTACATTGAGGGATGAACTGCAATAACTAATGCATGCATCAAAGTAGGAATTAGAGTTGCCATGCACACACAAATACCTCACACCCCCCAGCATGTCGCGCAAAGGCTGTTGGATTGATTTCCCCAATCTGCCGCCTCCAATACTCGCCCAACCCACACCGGTATAACTGCTGTGACTGATACATCCTCCACCCTACACCCTCAAAAGTAGATGTGCAACCTCCTTTACCAAGTTTTCATCACTTGCTTCATACACTTTAACTCCCTTGAGCAGTCTTAGTCCAGCTCGTATAGAAGTCTAGAAGTATAAATACATGCCCGTCTCCAAGCATGGTAGAAGAACTCGTTTGATCACTATGCCTTGCGACCACATTGGATTATGACCTGCGTCAACCAACCACCTACAGCATAAGCACAAGAATTAGAAAATGATCGCTAGTTGCCAACCTTGCCTGGTTGTCTGCAGTATGCACTCTGTCTCTCTGTTATGAAACATGTGTAATTGATAAAACACCGACACAATAAAAGCAACCAACACAAAAGAGGAAGCGCATATATTTCTAAGTATCTCCTACCAGTGACAACCAAATTGATAGCCCTCATATCTCCAGCTCAAATTAAGTCAAGACAGTAAGACCAACAAAGAGAAGGATCTGAAGCATCTCACAGCCTCGTAACCTAACCTAAATTCACAACACCTCATATCCCATACTGTCGTCCAAACCCAGAGATGTCACTGTTGATCATATTCCATGAAATTGGCCTACAAAATGTGCTTAGATGGTCCTTACAACCAGGACTAGGACACTAACAGCAACCAATGCCCCAAGCTCTCTCTAGCTCCATTTCCCATTTTCTAACAGATTCAATTCCCTCAGGCCACATTTAAAGATTCTAATCCCTAACCTCACCGACATCGAAGTGTATACCAACAACCTCAATTTGGTCGGATGCAGCAGAACAACAACAACAACAACGCAAGGAGCATAAGCTGAGGTCGAATGCCAGGACGAGCACCAAGGATCTGTCTATTCTACTCTCCGACATCTCCCACTGCAGGATCGGTTGATTTCTTCAACACCCTAATAAGCCTAAAGAAACACCGAAGCCCATCACACCAAACCCGATACTGGCTACCTACCAACTACCAGTTCAACTAAGAGAACCCACAACCTAAAACCCCCCTAACACCCACCACCAACCCACTCTTAATTGCTTAATTAAGCCCAAAAGAGATTTAGATTTGCATCCAGGGGACATGTAACCTGCACATGACCAACCATCGATGCATTCTCAAAGCCACTGCAAAAATGGCATCCCAATATTTGTCGACAACACCATAACCTTGAACCTCCCTAACCCAACTTCCAATTGCTTGATTGCCCAGAAACAGATCTGCATCCATGGCTCAACACATAACCATCGATGCATTACTTACCCACCCCATCTTATCGCCAATTCCCTCAACATCACAACCTTAAACCTCCCTAACCCCACTTCCAATTGCTTAATAACCCCAACAGATATTTGCATCCATGGGACATATAATCTGCATATGTCCAACCTTCGATGCATTCTCAAAGTCACTGCAAACATTGATCCCAATTCTGCCGACACCCTAACCTTGAACCTCCCTAACCCCACTTCCAATTGCTCGATTGCCTATAAACGAGATCTGCATCTATGGCTAAACACAGAACCATCCATGCTTAACTTACCCACCCCATTTCATCGCCAACTCCCCCAATTTCACAACCTTAACCTCCTTAACCCCACTTCCAATTGCATAACTACACAGATACAGATCTCCATCCACGGCCAAACACATAACCATGGGTGCTTTATTTTATCCAGTTCATCGCCAATTCTCCCAACACCACAACCCAAAACCTCCATACCACTCACTCTCACAAACCCAACCCAATTGCCTAACTTCAACTTAACTCCCCGACACAGATCTGCACACACCGACAAAAACCTCCCCAAGGGAGCATCATCACACAAACCTACCTTCCTTCGATGCCTTAGCAAAGCCACCACAAAATGCCATCACAAATTCTCCACAACCTAAACCCTGCCTAATATCCTCCCTCTCTCAATTGCAGAACTTAATCGCCTCACACAGATTTGCATCCATGGACACAAACACCCGTTGATGCCTTTCATCCAAGATTTCAACATTATCAAACACATGATCCTCCGAAAGGATGTGCCCATCTACTAACTTACATTGCGAGCACTCGCAATTGCATTAACCTTGATTAAAGCTGCAGTGCCGGGCTTCAACGCTTACCTGCCAGGGGCTTTTGTGAGGTGATGATGCATGTGCGGAGTGACGATGAATCTGCGTGTCAGTTGAACCTAAGGTTGGTGAAACAAAACAGAGAAAGAGAGAAGCGAGAACAGCCTTGCGTTCCTTTCCTTTTCTTTCCGGCAACCTACTTAGGTCTGCTAATTCCTTCCGCTTTCTCTTTCATTGGCCAGCCAAGTGTTTTACTAGTCCACGTCAGCAATGGATCAGGAGAATATCAGAAAGTTTTATGTGCACGGTGACATGTGCCTATAGGTTGCCTCTTTACCCTTGCAAAATCAAAGTAAGGGCTCCGCAACCATTGACGATGATGATTCGTATAAATATTTAGAAGTTACTGATTTCAATTTTTCAAATTTGTATTACTTCTAATTTGGACATGGAGATTGTCCATAAGTTGTTTATTTGAATATCGACATGTACATTGGGGGGGTGAAAATTGTTCCTTACATGTTCGTTTTGAGGAGATCATTTACATAATAGTAATAAAATATCATGTTTTGTGATATCGCCCTTTATGAACCCAAATGAAAGAAGTTAGGGGTGAAACGACCATTTAATGTGTCGGGGTTTCAAATCAAAACAACTATACATTATAAAATGTAAGATCCAAGGCCTCCTCCTTGAGCTCAACCCTAGGTACGCAACTCCCATATCATACACATGTGGCACCGGCATGAAAACGGCTTAAAGGACGGCTTTTGTAGAGATTATATCAAATTATACAAAAATAAGACGACCAAAAAGTTGGGTGAAGACCAAATTAAATAAAAATGAGATGTAAAAAAAGTCGGGTTGCATGTTTATTATAAAAATAACTACTCCACAACTACAAAGAATTGAAACACTTGTTTTTGAACCTTGTAAAGTGTCTATTTTTAAAAGTTCCGCACGAGTAGTTGTCTCCAATTAAAAGTGAAAGTCATTGGCAATGTTTTATTATAATTATAAAATCTTACAATTTATTTAAAAGCCCAAAGTTGGGTAGTTTGGGCTATGGTGAGATATATTTTAAGAAAAAACTCATATAATTAGGTTTGTAATACAATTATATGCTTCAAGGAATCTTCATTCCCTATGTATAATTACATTTTTGGATTCCTTGTTAGAAGGGCTACAAAAGTTTCCCACATTAAAATTAACTATATCACTCAAAATTGGACTAATATGCCTTATAAGTTATTCTAAACACGGCCATATGATACGGGAGTTGTGTATCCGGGAGCTCAAGCAAACGAGTTTCTTCAATTGTGTCTATTGATAGAACATCAAAGCATCCAACAATTATCTTTCTTGTGGTTGCACAAATCTAGACATATTGATTCATAGTTTGATGATAAATTTAGGAAGAATTGAAAATTATATTGTAATATGCAAAGGCGATTAATTTCTCTTGGACACACAAACACAGGATGAGGTATCAACCGGAATTTGAGATTGCACAAAATTGTCAACTTTCATAGCTCGGTGTTGAAACCAAGGCTTGACCCTCACATTGAGTACATCATACTCTAATTTTATCAAAATGTTCAACTCGATGACCGAGAGGAGATACAAACTTGGTGATAGTTCCTTGATTCATTGATCTCATCGCCCAAGACTCGGTAGATCAAACGAAAGCGATGCGTATTGCTGAGAAGCGGTGGGAGGTACATGCAAATCGTTTATCAAGATGTACTTTACATGGTTTCTAATATTATTTTGTGGTTGTTGCCAATAAAAGAAGGTTATAGTTTATTAGGTCCCCTAGTCGTTAGTAGTATTGTAGTATTGCTTTCCCATGACAAAGATATTTAACATAAGGAACTAAAAACAAGGGATCTATGTCATGACAAATGTGAAGTATTCTCCGACCACATGGCTCAAATTCAAAATTGTGATTGCACCAATGCAAAGAAAAAATCCTCTTGAAGAAGATTGCTCAAAAGAAGAAGAAGAAGAACTCCAACCCCGCAAAGGGGGGCCGGAGTGAATAAAGTGTTTGTTCATAAGACATCCTTAGCCATACCCCAGGGTAGTGGCGTTGGATGTAATACTACTTCACCCTTTTCAGGGAGTAGACACTATTTTGGCACCGGTTAAATAGTACCACCGGGAGAACCAGTGGAGGAGGAGGGGGGGGGGGGACATTAAGTTCGGTGAATTAAGTATGATTTTGTAGATTTTAAATGGGCTGTTTATTTTCAAGCCGTCTTTTATGAATTAAAATTGTATGTGCATATTGTATGGCGATTATGTTGATTTGGCTAAATGTGTTCTTAATTTGTTGAGTGGGTAGTTTGAGTTGTGTTTCTAACGCATACATGGAGGGGATGTGAGTAGTGGCTCTGGCACCGGAGGCCAGGACAAGGAGTGGGGTTACCTACCATCCGTTTGAAATGAGGTTGTCAATGAGTGGTTGATACTTGGTGGTTTTTCTTTCAATTGTTGCTGCAGGGAACCTATCATTGCAGTATGTAAATTCTATGTATTGTATAGTAATTGCTGGTGTGGGTGCAGCCGGTGGTGGAGAATTGTATGGATGGCCAAGGACACATAGGATGTCAGGTTTGAGCCGGGCATTACAGTGACAGCGTGGCGTGTCACATGTGCATGATAGTAACCATGCGAGAACTGTGTTTTCTTGAGGGGATTCATTATATACGCCTGCATTCATGAGTGTGTAATATCTCGTAATTTTGTTGGACATGAGAAGTTTACGGATTTCCCAGACTGCTTTATGATGTCGGTTTGTAATTAGCGCATGGATGTGTTGTTGTTTACATTTAAGGAGTACGTGTAACCATGTATCCGCTTCAGGCGAGTGACAGATTGGGCATGTATGAGAGGGGTATGCGGTCCGACCAAAGAAAAGTTGTTTACGGGCATGGCCCATGTATTGTCCGGTTCTGAATTTTACTAGGCATGTTTTTTGTTTATCTGTGATAGCCGGGTTATTCCAAAAGTCATTTGATAATGCCTTGTCGATGTCATTGTTGGCAAGCCATTTGTGTAGTTGGTGTGTTTGGGATGCCATAATTGTCAAGTTACGCTTTTTGTCATGTTTAATGATGTATTGTTGAAGATGACGAATAGGGCCTTTATCTGGTGTAGCCTGCATTGAGTGCCACCAGTTTTTATGGAGGTAATATGGTGTGGGGTGGGCATGTTCGAAAGTTTCTACTGCATTTCTGTGGTGAAGTGTACATCCAAGTTTAGCTAGTTGATCGGCTTGTTCATTGCCACTTATGTTGGCATGGGCCTTAACTTTATGGAGTGTGGTGGTTTGTGTACGAGTTTGTAACATCCGAACTATAGATTCAAGTATTTTCTTGTCTGGGTGGCTGTTATGTAAGGTTGGGTGTTTTGTTTGTGTGTTTATGAGGTATAGGACGTTAAGACAATCCGTGAAGATGTGAGCAGGTTCGTTTCGATATGTGGTAGTAAGGAGGCATAGGTATGGTGTATGGCCATGAGTTCTGCTCTTAGAATATTTTGGAGTCCTGGTAGTCGTTCTGCGATTTTGAGATTTTTGAATGGATTATAGATCCCATAGCCTGCTTTTTCGCGAATCCATTGTTCTTGGGTAAGTGCTTTGGGAGGTATAAATGATCCATCTGTGTAGTAGCAGAATTGCGATTGGTATTTGAGAGGGAGGTATATGTTTTGATTGTTAATTGGTGGGAGATTAGTAGTAAAGGTCAGAGTTGGGGAAGGCATATATGGGAGGTGTGACCAGGTTTTACTGCGATTCACTGGGGTGTTCAATGGTGTGGGTGGGGCTGTTGTGTTAAATATGGAAGGTATGTGTAGTGTGGTGCCAAGGATGTCCATGTGTTGTGCATAGTCACGCATCGCCGGAGGGGAGGTTTGATGGTGAATACATAATACATGGACGTCCCGACTTTCGATTCGGGGTTCAATTCGTAATTCCGGGGGTATTGTGGGTTCGTCATATGTAATGGTATCTGCTTTGAAGTGGGTGATGACATGTGAGTCCAAGAAGGGGCCTTCATGGGGATGAAGGTTATGGTACCAGTTGGGGTCGGTTGTGATGAGTATCGTTATTGTGTTAGGGTCGTTTTGTGCTGCAAGTCTTGCCCAGTGTAGGGCTTGGTGGGTGTATTTTTCTGTATGAGGGTGAGCATATCCGTGCCCTTGCCATTTATGTTGGAACACGGTTCCTATTGACCCGAATACTTTATCTCGAAGGTGTGGAGAAGAGAATTGTCTTAAGAAGATTGCTCATTTATGTGTGTGCATACAACCACCTTCCATTCTCCAACATCCAAATGTTGCGGTGACTAACCTACTTGGAAGTCGTTACAAACAACTATCCACAAGTGTCACTTTTTCTTCTCCTTCTTGCATGTGCACCGAATCTGATGCCAAGCCAAGCCAAGCCATACCCAACCCATCCTCCTCTTCAATTCAACGCTAGTGCATAGAAATGTAGAAAAAGAAAAAGAAAAAATAACGCCCGTATCTTTGTACTGGCGTGAATGCGAGCCCGTTGACCGTACATTGATCACGACATTCCGTGATGCAATGTGCGGTTTTATGCCTCCTTTGGGGAGGTGGGCTCTGAGGAGGGCACAAGTAATCTAGTTTAGTTAGGGGGAGGTACATGTTTTTGTTTGTTTTGTAGTTTTCTCTTATTTAGTACTAAATAGGTAAGGTATTTGATGGCGTTTTGGTGTATGTTTTTCATAAGATTTTTGATGCTTGATTTTGGGATTTTTAGTTTTGTGAGATTATCAATGGAGTGCTCGTGTATGGCTCCTCTTACTCCTGCTCTGATGGTGATGAGGGGGTTGGTATTCCAACCATTATTTTGGATGGTGCTATTTAATGGGTCATATTTGGCGTGTTTGTGCGTGATGGCTTGTTCAGGGAATCTATCATGGCAGTATGTAAATTCAATGAATTGTATTGTGTGTTTAGGTGATGGTGATATACTTTAGGTAGTTGTGTTTGGTTTGGGGCTCCAATCACACATAAGATGTCTGGTCTTAGCTTAGCTTGGCATTGGCATGGTTTTAGGTGACATGTGCATTGGAGTAGCCATTATGGTATTGTTTGTTCTTGTGGGTGGTTATTGAGGTGGCTTGCATTGGTCAGTGTGAAGAACCTAGTGTTTTTGTTGGCTTGTAGTGTTTGAGTGATGAGGTGTACTGCTTTGTTATGCATTGTGATTCTGAGTCCTTTAAGGTATGGGTGTTCACATGTAGATAGTAAACGGGGCCATGTGTCACGTTCGTTTTTATGGCATAGTGTGCAGTTGGGATTCTGGTATGTGATAGGCCTAAATATGTTTTTCCTGTGGTTGCCCATGTATTGGGCATACCTGAATTTTAGTGTTTGGGTGATTTGGGAATTTGGCACTTTCTCGTTTTGCCAAAAGTGGTTGGAGAGCTTCTGATTTGTTTGGGAATTTGATATCCATTTGTCTACGTATGGGAATTTACGTTTGGCGAGGATTGTTTCTCGGTTTCCATGTTCTTTGGATATGAATGTACGTAGGTTTTGGATGGCTCCATCGTGTGTGGCTATTGGACAGCTGGCTAGCTAGTATGGGATCGGGTGGGTTATGTGAATACGTGGAGTGTTCGTTGGTTTTTCTTTGGTTGTCCCCTCATTTGCTAGTGTGTCTGCTATTTCATTTTCCGGTGATGCCTGTGTGTGCCCGTACTTTATGTGTGTGGACTTTATGTGGGGTCCAATATATTTGCCGTACTATTGCTGCTATAAGTAGTTTGTATGGGTGATGGTGTTGTGATGTTGGGTGTTGGATGTGATTGTTTATTAAATATATGCTATTAAGGCTATCTGTGAATATGTGTGTGTCTATTTGAGTAATTTGTATATTTTTGATAGCGAAATGTACGTATATAAAATACGCCCAAAAATGATGGTTGAAACTTCAATGATTGAGCAACTTCAGAGTTCATCACAAAGCTTATAAACCACTATGACTTTAGGTCATCAATGGAATCACGCAAGCTTATAGCTTTGTTTATTCATCCATATAACAATCGAAGTTAAATAATGAATTGCATATGTTGTTATTGTTGTAATAAATATTCAAAATAATGTGGAATGTCGTTAAAGTAACATGGGGCAACCCAATTGCACATCCTATCACTGTAAGTATGTACTAACAACATCCATGATAAGTAAACTGAATATTTTAGTTAGTGTCATATGGTATATTAAGTCAACATGGCACCACCATGGTGACTTTTTTAATAACAATTTTTTTTTGTAAAGTTTACAAGTATCGTCATCTCAACTTACTTTACTTCATCCACTTTTAATTTGGTAAAGTCTGCATCCTAACATTGATGTGGTGAAATATTATCATGGATGATTGAAATTTGGATGAAAAATCACTTAGTAAGTGTTAGTAATCACAACATTGTAAATCTATAATATTCAACAAAATCTACAAGGAATGAATGTTAGGTGTATATTTAGATCATTGCGGCTTATTGCACATCAAATCATAGACTTGTCATTGAAGCTAGATGATGATCAACTATCCCCATCTCTAGAGAGAATAGATTATGCCACTTTTGGCACTTCCAACGCAGTTGAAAATGAGGCACACTTTCTTTCAATTATACCATCGAGTGGACATTTAGAGCCTCTATCTCACAGAGGCTACCGCACTTCACTGCTCTAGGAAATTAGTGGGTTTAAAACCATCGTGATGTACTTCTTAGTCCATTACCCTTTTGGCTTCCTAGACTTTAAAATCAATTTAATTCCATTTAGTGTTAGTGACACTACATGGCGGATAACAATCAGTATTGAGCAAGATGAATAGAACTAGTGACACTCAATATAATGTTGAGTGTACTATTGTGGGTTATGGATGAGCATCCTTTGTGTGGATAGAAAAGTGCAAGAGAGTTGTTGAAAGTGCCTTCCACTTGGATGAGCAACCAATTATGCACTAATAGTAGGCCCAATAAGTCTTATTACAATACCTTGTACAATGTGCAACTACCTTATACAATGATGTATGCAATTAGGTAACCCCATGCTAATTAATCAACTTTCCACACTATTTTGAGTATGTATCACCGTGTACAAAATACATTATTCATTTTGCTACATTGATTGTTATTTGGATGAATAAAGAAAGTTATAAGTTTTGTGATCATATTTGACCCAAGCCAATATGCATGGGTATAGAGACAACCTATTTGCAAATGCAACTTAAGTGCACATATTATTATAGATATTGTACACAAGAAACCTTGCAATAGACTGTAGCATGATGATACGTGTACAATCTCAAACATTACGCTCACCATGTTGTGAGGGTCATCTATTGCGATCTATATATTGTTGTGCTTGTGGTCAACAAAGACATGACATGTTAGTGATATCTTAAATGGTGAGCGCTACGTAACTTTGCTCTTTTACTTCCTCACACCTTTAACTCTTCAAACCAAAAGGAAGTCGTCACATAAGACTACTTGGGTTTTGTTTCCTAGCATCTACTATGGGGGCTTTAGGTATAAAACATGCACCCTATAGGTTTGTTGTTGATTTGTCCTATTTTAACTTTAAAATATGAAATTCAGTGTCTTTGATCCTAATTTAGGTATTAATTATGCTTAGAGTGGAATCTCCGAGTTGTACATAACAAACATCTCTTTTCACTCTCCCCTTGGTAAGTGTGATGAAACATCACCCGAACGGACCTCTCATCCATTCCATGTTAAAAACTTGACCTCTTATATGGTTGTGCTTAATTTATCTAAAATATGTTAAACCGAACTGACTAAGGGTCTCTAAATGGACACCACAAAGATGTCACATGTTTGGATGTTATTGGACTACATGCTCACAATTTGTTACTATTCTGTACTCAATAGTGAGCATAATATGGGAGACATATATGATCATTTAAAAGCATGTTAAGTACTTTAAATAGGAAGCATAGTGTTCACCAACAATATTGACTATAGTTTGGGTCTCCAACCCACGTCTAGCAAGATAGAATCATCACATATGAGCAAACCTCTCATTCATCCAACATAAAACCCATGAAATATATGCATGACCCAAATGTATTTAATTGATTTGACACCAAAATTAGCTTCAAATACCCCAACTGCTCTAGTTTGAAATCATTTGAGACGAATTAGCCACAAGCCTTAAAAGGACACAAGTTTTTATGTTGGATGGATGAGAGGTATGAGTTCGTATGCAACAATACCCTCTTGGCCCTTTCTCTTGAAGTCGGTGCCTCTAGAATCAAGCAATCCTATTGATCGAGAGTTAACTTTGGGACCCAAGGCATTTACAATAAGGCATGTGTCCAATGTATGAGAAACTAAAGCAACGCTAATGTCACTCCACATTCCCGATACATCTTGATGGTCCCAACTCAAGAAAAAGGTGGGGGGAGGGTCCAAGACACTATTTTTGGTGGATTTGACATGGGAATTTTCTTTAAAGACCTTGAAGCATAGTAATGTCCCTTTCCCACATAACTTTGGCTTAGCCTAAAAGTATGTTCTAAGAACACGGCCTTCACACCATCAACTCTATCTAATCCCAAGCCTTGTTGGCAAAGGATGTGGCATGGTTTAAAAGCGGAGGTTTTAAGCCTCAAGCACCGACCCTCCCATCGGTACCTAGACATAAGGCAACAATGTAGGACCTTTAAAAGTGTCGCCTCCTGCCCTTGTGATTGGTTGCTTTTAGTCTTAGCTATGGGGGCACAACGAGCTTCCTTAACAAAAAACAATGGTAAGATAGATGAGTGGTAAGGCACTTGGAGATGGGACATGATCTATATATCGTGCTTGGTAGATAAAACAATGAACATGTGTGAAAGCTACTTAACTAAAACCTACTCGAAAATCTCTGGAGCAAGTTCTTTTGGGTGCATTGGGATAGTCTCGGCTGTCACCGAGAGAACTTTACCCGTTTTTTGAGAAAGACTTTGATTATTTGGTAAAGCCATGTGAGGATGGGCTTTAAATCATATGAGATGAATTGACCACAAACCTATTGGGGGGTCGAGATTTTATATTAGATGGACGAGAGGTAAGCTCTCGTGTGCTATTCTCTCTCTCTCTCTCTCCATCTCTTCCCAATGGAAATTACATTTGCAGAAAGGTAAAAAGTAAGTAAAATCTCCTCGGTGAAAACATACATACGAGGGGGAAAAGCGAGCGACGTTATCCATCCGGACTGAGGTTGGAGCACTTTGAATCAAGCCGGGACTGACACAACTACTCCTCGCAAATTCGTCACGAAGTTTCGAGCTTGCACACAACAACTGGGTTTCAATCTGTTTGGAATTGCACTTATTTGGGAGCGATAGCCATGGCGATGGCTAAGGCGATGGCAATGGCATCGCCGGTGGTGTGTGTGGATTTGAGAGTAGCATCCTCGCCAGCGCCCACAAGAGGTGCAAGAATTCCACGAATTGCAATCGTGTGTGCGGGGAAGTTGGATGGGGGAGAGGAGGTGGAGATTAAGAAGAAAGAGGAGCGGGGGAAAGGGATGTTCAGTTTTGTCACCGATAACGAAAGCAGTAGGGGCGCCATTCAATTGCCCAATACGCCCGCGCAAGATGGGAACCTCGGCCAAATGATCTCGGTACAATCACCACAGTTTTAAGCACATTTATCTGTTTCCGGAAATGATGACGATGGTATTTCTCCTGTAATTTGAGGGAGGATTCCTCGTCAACGATTGCTTGTATTGCTCTCTAAAATGAACTTTTGTGTGTGTGAAGTTGCTCCCTCTTGAAATTTTGAGATGGAGTTTCTTGACTTGCTGGAATTTTTTTTTTGGTTAAAATGACGATGGCCCGGACGATGATAATTCCACAAGAGTTTGCTGTTCACTGTGCCCTAAGGAATGCAGTTGAGCATGGACAACACAACTTTCCCGGGTATCTATGACCCATATTGTTTGAGGGACTGGGTAGGAGTAAGGATAAGAGGAAATACGGAAGGCTGATTGTCAGGCTGTGATATGAACAAGGCACGATTAGAGTTGCAGACGTGCTGCTCAACATCTGATATAAAGGATAAAAAATGTGCCTTTTGAGCCAACTGTGTTGAACTGAAAATTTTCTTCTTCAAAAACTTGATTGAAAGGCTTCTTGAAATAATGGCTTTGATGGAATTCTTTCATAATCTCGAGATAGTTCTCCTGAGTATAGCGTCTACCCTCCTTCATATGCGAATGGTAATGAAAAGGTGGCCATAGCCATGCGATGAGAACTCAAGAGAATTTTGTTTGATTAGCTTTTTCTTCCCTTAGTACTAATTCTTGTGGAATCGATGGCTACGGTTGCATTGCTCTTACAGTGTCGACCGTAAATATTCTGTGGTTGGGGCTTTTCCTTACTGTGAAATCTTGTGGGCAGTGGGGATGCGGTGAGGAGTCTGAGTTCTGGGTATTGGGTTGGGACAGTCAATTGAGAACAAGGGGAGGGAATATGGCGCTTACATCCGTGCCGGAGACTTCCGATGGTGGGTTAGAGAAACAGGTATAGAACCCATGATATTTGCACAGGCGTGCAATTTTATTATTATTGTCTTTTGAATTTATTTTTATCAGCAACTCTGGCAAGGTTTCTCAACTTAGAATTGAGCTTCTTTTGTGCCAAAGAGTTAACTAATGCACAGTGATATTTGTGTGTTCTTAATTCAAAAATTGATACATTATGTGCTTTGGAATGTGGTGCAGGGAAATCCAACACAAAGAAGGGGACGGTAGTTTTCTTGCACGGTGCACCTACCCAGTCCTACAGCTACAGAGATGTCTTGGCTCAGGTCAAATTTCTTGCTTAGATCTGAGCTGTGGAATTGGATGCATTGATTGAATCTCTGAAATCTCCATGTCTGTGAAATTTAGTCCGGAGATTGTTTTTAATGCTGCTAGAGTGATGGAGCAGATGGCCAAGGCTGGGTATCATTGCATTGCCCCTGACTGGATAGGATTTGGATTCAGTGAGAAACCTCAGCCTGAGTATGATTTCTCTTACACAGGTATGTCCATATTCATGCCCGAATTGTTGACAGCATCCAATAATCTCAAGGGTAATAGTTCTAGAGACATCTCAGGAAAAAAAGATCAAAAATCTATAAAGAGAGCTTCGTGGTTTGCATTGGTGTTTGCATCAACTGGGAGAACAGTTTCAAATTTCTCGACTTTATATATGATGCTAAATGAGAAAGTGTAGTTAGGTTATTTCCTGATCCCCGTGAAGGAGTGACGTTGATGTCATTGCGTGAAAGCGCAAGAAATTGATTGAAATTTTCTGGGTGGGGAATTCTCTGATCCACTCTAGGGCTCATGATCAACCCCTGCAGAGGAAGCCTACCATGAGGAGCTCGACAAGCTGCTCGAAAAGTTGGACATTGCATCTCCATTTTTTCTTGTCACTCAGGTTTCTGAAATTTTCTCCTTAATGAAATCTCCATCAATAGACATTATTTCACATTCCTGTGTGAAGAGTCGAGAAATTTGTAAGTTGAAAGAGTTGGGATCCTCACATCATGTAGAGTTCTTTTAATGCTCTGTGTATGTTTCTCACCCATCTTAAGTTGCTTTCGGCAGGGTTTCATTGTTGGATCATACGGATTGACATGGGCCTTGAAAAATCCAAACCGGATTAAGAAGTTGGTTGCCATGAACACACCCCTCACGCCCTCCGCGCCTCTTCCCGGCATTTTCCAACAATTACGGTAACATATTCCTTCCTAGAACTACAAATATATGCTAAGAGCATTGCGCTTGACATCTCACCTGTTTTTCATTTCATAGCCTGTTTAGTCATCTGTAAGTGTTATTTACACGATATTTGCATCTCACCTGCGCAAGCATTGTTATGCTGGGAGGGTAGAGATAAACTCATCGGTTTCAATATTTATAGGATCCAATATGTGAATATGGATTGCAGCATGGTAAGAATCTGGAGGTCATATGAAAATTTTGCTACACTTTGTTGATTCTCCGCATTTTCTGTCCTTGCAAGTACATAGTTTCTGGCACTGACAAGGTTCCATATCTGTTAGTGCAGTTTTCCTCTTGTTGGCGAATTTACTTGCCAAAATGCTGTGCTTCCTGAGAGATTCGTTGAAGCCGGGAGCCCGTAAGATCACTAATGTTGTGCCACATTCAGTTTTTTGAACATTGTGTGGAAATGCATATGATTATTCCTTTGTGGTCTTATTCTCAGTTTCAATAATTAAGAAACAGCTTGTCAGCTTATGTGACGACCACTGAAAAACCTGTGCTTGGATTAATTGGGCAGGTATGTTCTGGAGCTTGATGATGCTGATGTCTACCGTCTCCCCTACTTGGAGAGCAGTGACCCAGGCTTTTGTGAGTATCTTTTTCATGTATATATATACCAGAACGAAACCCGTCAAAATGCAATGGCGAAATGTTAAACCTTGAAAATTTCATAAATATGGAGGTCTATGTCTTGAACCATGAGTCGTTCAAATATTTTAGCATTTTTCTTGGACATCTTTGTGTTAAGTCTCAGTACTCATGATCATTTCTCAGATTGAATAAACTTATTAGGCTACCCAGGAATGTAAACTTCGCCTGCAAAACCTGGGAGTTGCCAAGAATTGGATGTAGGCTTGTAAACCCACCTGTTGGATGAAATCGTGTCATCCAAATCGCAGTTGCTCATGACCAGGGCAATACGAGAAACTGTTTTAATTACTGCCAATATTCTGGATAGAAATAGAGTTATGGATGAAACCGTGACATTTTGTTCCTGGGCAGAGTGACAGCTGCACGTGACAATGTGCAGTTAATAGTGAAGATATATTTGTTTGTATATTAACCTCTAAACGTTTTTAGAGCTAGATTTTATTTCTCTCATACATACAGTATCCTGAAATTATACGAAGTGAATATGCACAATGGGGTGACTTTTTTGGTAGATAGTGATCTAATCTTGTTGGCTTGCAAGGTTACGCTTTTGACACCCACATAAAGTAACGTGGAAAGAGTTTGAGGAAGGTTTCAAATCATCCAGTATAGAAGAGAGAAGACACATTTAGTATGAAACTCTTAAGAGCTTTTAGGGTTTAAACGTTCCTAGTGGTGCATACTACTCTACTAATTTTTTTCAGTAACACTCTTGGAAATGCGTGATATTCAGCACTTTTGGCGGCATCACGAAAGGCTCCACTAAAGGATTTGAATGCACGGATTTCCCAAGGTTTCTCTGCAGCCAAGTAAGTAAATCTGTTTCTTCTATGAGATAGAGTTCTATGTTACTCGAGACTAAACTTCACTCTGTGACAAGTCAATTGCACTTGATGAGAAACATGGATGGGCAAGTGTGTCTCCTGACCTTAAGTGCAGAGAGGTTAAGCCCAAACAGGAGGTCCAGCGAGAGAGAGAGAGATGACTTCAATGTTGTCATGGGTGTGATTTATGGTGTTACTTCATATTCAAGTTAGTCTAGTTTTATTTGTCATTCCGAATCGGAGATCCGTCACACCTTGAACGGGCACGGACAAGCTGATCCACACCCAATCTTCCCCAAGGGCAAGCCTCTCTAGGTGCCCACATGTTGAGAATATCATGTTCACCGGATACTCTCATTATGATTGGGTGGACCATAGCTAAGTGCACCGGAAATCAATAGCTAGGAAGATCACTTTTCCGAGCCCTATTCTGGCCTCACGCAGCGCAACCTGGAGTTCCCATGGGATCCGGGTTAAGGCCTTGGGTTTAAGCCATCCCTCAAGTTTGTAACGACTCTGTCTAATTTGCTCTTGGAGACTCTGCCTTTCTTTCTTATAACGGTGATGCTCGTATGTTTGTTGGACAGTTGGAAGGGGCCAATGACAGTGGCCTGGGGTGAAAGCGACAAGCATTTGCCCAAGTCAGAGGCTGAAACTTTTGTGAAGAACAACCCAGATGTTATTAAGGCCGCCATGCTCGGTGGGGCTGGTCATTTGCCTCAAGAAGACTGGTAATGCAGACCTTCCCTCAACACATTTTTTATGAGTCTTCCAAGTGTCAGAAACTTATTATCTCCTTTGCCTTTGCAGTTTGTCATGTTGTGGATATGGACATGCAAGTGTAAGTGCAAGTGTAGAGCAAAGGTCAGCGTGTTATTCGTCTCCTTCGTCTTTGCGAATGTGTGAATATGCTTACCCTGTGGAAATTCCTGCAGGCCTGAGAAGGTTGTGGAGGTGCTCACGAGGTTTTTCAATTAGTCGAATTCTACGCCTTTCCAGGACGCAAAGTGTATTCTATTTCATATTGGTTCACCTCAGTAAGATTTTTTTTTTCCTTTTTCTCTCGCAACAATCTCTGTCTGCTCTTGTTCCATTACCTAAGAGTTGCCTTGGTTTCTTTGGTGAAAATAAAGCATTCATACCCATCATTTTACCTCAATAACAATAACACTTTGCTGCATTCTATGCATGTATTCTAAATGCACATTGCCAAGTAAATCAGTATCTATTGGTTTTTTTCACAGTATTACTTCGACTGTTATTTTCCATGTCATAGACCTGAGCGCTGGGTTGCTCACAGAATTAAGTGTCCCTCTAAGTTAATAGCAAGGTCAGAGAGATGCAGTCTGTTTATGAAGGATAAGGGCGACCTTTCGAAAATAGAATCTTGCAAGTAACGGTGTGGATACCCTCTCAAATTGTCATGGGCAATTCTGTTCATTGAAAATAACTTGCACATGCACACAAATTGCTATCGAATTCCTGAGCAGCTAAGACAGATAATCTTCAAAGATGCATAGTTAAATGCATAAACCACGACTTAAGATTCGTGAATTTGTGATTTTGTGATTTCAGATAATATTAGTTGCCCTCCCATGGACCACACAGGACCCATACAACTTGGAACATTTTAGGATCAGTGTTGGACTGCTACCGTATTCTTATTATTATTATTATTTAATGCCATTCCAGATATCTGCAATGAGGATTTCACAATTTTCGATACTAGTAGGGTATGGATCATTTGACAGTATTTGTGTTTTCGATACAATTCATGTCTATATACCATGCAAGAAACCTTCATACCTAGGTAAAATCATGGTAGTACTAGTATGGTTTTCCAAATAATGACTCATGTATGCATAGAGTCTCTCACCTTCACATACCCATCAAATATCAACATTTGATTGATAGTACAATTTTGATACCCACTGTTAGGTTCTTTGAGATCATTGTTGATGTTGGTTATTGATACCCATGCATCCACCTAATATGTATTAGTCCAACATTGCTAAGGACCAAAAATATACAAACCCTCACATTCTTGAATGCTTTGTCTTTCACTTAGGTGACTGTAACATGTGCTTCATTTAACCTCCATTGTAGATTGTCATGGTTCATATATTGTTAAATTAAACTCAAAGTCCCCAAATTAATCTATGAGGGAAACCAATCAATATACAATGAAAGACATGGTGATGGTCATTGTCCCCAAGAGTGGAGCCATGATTTTGACCTAGGGGGGGATGACCTTAGAATATGGATATATCCAATGTATATTTTATTTAAAATTTTTAATAGGTGGCTGAATTTGATTTTTTATTGAGAGATTTGGACTCATCAAGCTGACATCCCCATAATTGTTTTTGATAATGTTGTTAATATCCAAAGCTTTGGCAATGGTCTTTTCGATATAGATGATCATCAGATTGACCATCCAATCATTGCCTATAGCCATCGCCAATAGTAAACAAATGTCTTACTTTCTTTCAATGCACTTGTAGAAAAACATTGCGAAAAAAGAATTGTGGTCATGTCCCATTGCAGTTCTTTTGACTAGCATGCTCTGCAGTTGCTGAACAATTGCAATTTTTTTTTGGTTTTACCAGTTGAAATTTTAGGAATTTGGGGGTTTGTAATAGACTGTTGAAAAGGTCTTGAAAACATGTATTACACGCCCTAAAATGTTTAACATTGCAGTTGCAAAACAAAGAAGAAAAATATGTAGTCGCTTTGGCATAGTTTTCTACTAGTGATGTCAGGGGGGGCTCAACCCCCCCTTAGCCCCCCCCCCCCCAGCTCTACCCCTAATTGCCCCACTATTCCCAATAGTTATTGAAAGGTAAGGGGACCATGTGAATGTAATGTCATGTACATATGTGCAAAGGGTTGGGATGGCAAAGGGCCATAATAGTAGGTTACAACAATGGAGTCCACTTCAAAACAATGAAAGGATTTAACGTTAGTGCCAAGTAAACTTATCCCATGTGGATCTTATTCTTCACCACGCCACAACCTAAGTTACCCCCCCCCCAATGTGCCATGGTTGGTGTTAAGAGCTGATTTTGGGGAGTTTGATACTTGAAATTTGAGAAGCTTTCACCCAAAACTCAAACCATGAAGAGCTTGACCAATCTTCAAGCTCTTGGTAATTTTACAAAATGTGAAATGGCCATGCTCGAAGTGAGACATCGACGGGGATGGGGTGTATTAAACAAGAGGAAATTTATAACAAGCCCCCAAAAGTATGAATTCTCATTGGCATGGGCCAAACAAATCATGAGTTTGAATTCTTTACACTTGAATTCTACACTCATGAGCAACTTCCGTGTGGTCACTGCAACTTAGGATTTTGACTTAAGTGCTTGTTATAACTTAGATGTTCTAGATGGGAATTACCAAGGCACCATCTAAAGGATTATGATCTTCGTAAAAAGCCCATGCTCCCAAGGTCAAGTAAAAAGTGGACTTGAGTGAAAGAAACTTGAGCAAGAGGCTTCCCACTAATGAGAGGGCTCCTTTCATCAAACTTTCAACCGTTGAGCTCTCCAATTCCTTGAGTCTCTAGACTAGGCATTATACATTCGATTTGATGTGCAAAGCATTCTAAGCCTTGTGGGTCTCATTCCTTTCTATCGATAGGAGGTGCTTCTTCTTGGGGACCCCCCCCCCCTCAAAAACAAAAGGTTAGATTTAAACTCAAGTCTAGCCTATACATGGACTTGGCATATGGGGACATCTACACACAATGCTCGCATTATACTCTCCGTATTTGTGGGTCCACATAGCAACTCCCCAAAGCTGAGTGATGTTATGTGTTATAATGATTAGGGTGACTTTCATAACTTGTCAGGTCGTAACTACATTAAAAAGCCCTATTAGTGTGGGCCATGATCATTCTTTGGAGCCCATAATCATTCTCACAATGAGAATTAATTAATGTGGGTCATGCCATGTCTTAGCCCACTCCAAGTCTCTTACAATTAGTATGGGTCACAAAATTTTCTTGCTAGGAACTTTACGTGTGTGAATATTGTATTTTATGCCACTTTTGATGTAAAATTGAGTATTCTATTTTATGTAAGGTATTGGTTGGAGGCTTCTAGGAAGACTAAGGGAAGACCTGGGGTTTTGAACCCACATAATTTCCATCCCGGCTAGATAATTTAGAGTGGCCCACTTTAACTATTTTCATGTTGATTTCCCACCTACACCAATAAGATTATTTAGTGTAGTGTCCCATGCCACCTTCTATGGCTAAAGTTACCACCCATTGATTGCAATATCACTTATGTGGGTTGATGATGAAATAGAGTGGGTCACACTAAAATCAGATGTATACCTAGTGTAGTGTTTATGATAGACAAACCCATTTATGATTACCCCCCCCCCCCAAAATCTTAATACATAGAACCCCTAAAGCTGTGAAGTCCCATGCATGTAGCTGTCATTTTCTAACATGATGGAAAACACATGTCGCTATCACATTCGACATGATGAGAAAAGTAAGTTAAAAGGGCACAATTTTGGGTTCTTTGAAAAGGGCATTGATTGTACTCAAGTTTCCGTCTCTCACTAATTGGAAATAAGCCGACCTATGTTATGAATTTGGGTTGGGAGAGAATCTTGCCTTTGAAAAGTGATGGTATTTTCAAAACTTGAAAATAAGATCTGAATTTGTTTTTGGTTAAACGTTGTGATATCAATTTCCAGACTTGTGAAAATCACTCCAATATCATGTACTACATTTATGTGAAATTGCTTATGGGTAACGGGAATGGGTTTTGTCTACCTTATGCGGGTTGATGGTGAAATAGTGTGGGTCACACTAAAATGGGGTGAATGTGTACCTAGTGTAGTGTTTAGTGTTTAGTACCTTCTCCCCTTCCCTCAAGGTTTAGTCTACCGCCATGTTTGAAGTCAAAAACAATTGTATAAAGGATCGAATGGGAGGCCAACTTCTGAGTGCATGCCAAAGCCCGGACCAATAAAGATCCTCCACGTGTCCACCACAACGTCATTGGGGAGCACATGGTCATTAGTAAGTCAGGGAGTCTTACTAGTAACCCTAGTCTCCCTTCCTTTGTTCGTCCCTTCCTCCGACCTTCTTTCCCCTGGCTACCACGGAGAGGAGAAGGTTTTTTCCATCGCTACCCCTGGAGGCAAATCATTCCACAAATTATCATCACTCCGTGTTGGAGCCTTGGCACTGACATCCGAGGTAAGTAAAGTACTCCTCTACTACCGTGAAATTTGTTTGTCTCACCATATTTGGCTTCGAGAAATGCAATCTGGACATGCTTGCATGTGGAATCCTGTGCAAATTTGGCTTGAGTATGGATCGACATAGCTGAGGGTGAAGAACCACGAGTTTGTTGGTATAGGAGTTTTTGAACGTAGTGCTTTACGTGCTTGGAATTATATTCCGGGGAGTGTTTGTGCACATGGGGAACTCCATTGGGAAGTATGTGCTATGAAAATGAATGGATCGCCATAGCTGAAGAGGGGCAGTTGAATGTGCGTTGAAGGTTTTTAAGGAATTTGTGCGATGGTTTCAGTCGGGGTTGCAATGGGGGAACCTATTGTCGTGTCACGGGGGTTTGGGTTTCTGCACTCCATCGCTGTAGTTTTGGAAAGTGAGTGACATACATGCATTCCGAGTGAAAATTTGCACGTAGTAGGGTTGCCTTGACCACTCTGGACAGGTTTCTGAAATTTCTGGAGCCTTGGAGAAATGTTTAACTTAGCTAAACTTTCATCAAGTTAACCCTCTTGTCAATGGAGATCTGCCGAGAGACGTCACCATCCCGGTAATCAAATGCAAATGCAGTGGGATGCTTATCCGAGAAAGCAAGAGTGTAGAGTATTAGGGTTTTGGGGAGTGCTATTGTAGACTTATCCTTCCTGCCTGGGCATTTAATGAAAACATATTATTGAAAATCCTTCTCGCTAGATGGCAGTCTTATATTGCTTGAGACCTACTGAAATCTCACGTGGAAATCGTTGAGATTGTAGGTCGGCATAAAAAAGACGAATCAGGAAGTACCCACCTTACGGTATTGGTGAATACAACTTCTGTTTGGTGTCGTGAAGTGGTAAATGCATATTCTTGCATTGCAGGTTGTTGGAAACACCAACGTAGTCGAAATGCACTAATTTGTCAGCCACCCTTCTGTTGCTACCTATTGTAGAATGCCTCCTGCTTTGGCATTGAATAAATCATCATTCTTGAAACCTTGCCAACGATAGTCTTACAATGCTCGAGACCTATTGACATCCCACGCTGAATCTGTAGTTTGGCATAACAAAAAGCTGAACCAGGAAGCATCTTGTGGTATTGGTGAATGCAACTTCTCTTTGGTGTCTGTGAATTGACAAGTGCACATTCTTGACATTGCAGGTTTTGGAAAAGATCAACATAGTCTAAAAGGCACCAAATTTTCAGCCACCCTTCTTCTTCTTCAAGCTTTAGAGCTGGCATCCACATCAAACCGGAGTGTTGGGCCTCCGGAGACTGCAACAAAGCCCCTGCCTTCATCCCTTCGTGCCCGATCTACTGCAGCTCGGAAACCTGCGATTGAGGAATTTGAGAGGGAGCTTGCAAGGATAAGGGCTGAGAGGCAATCAAGCTTCAAGAACAGCATTCAGAAAGGAGGGAAGAGTTCGGGGAAGCTGAGTAGCACTAGCGTATTTTTTATTCAAGTGGGTGTGGCAATGGCGCTCATTTCCATTATATTGGTGTGCTCACTGGTGATCTTCCACAATTCTGCCTCTCTGCCTGTGGAGGCAGCTACCAAGGGTAATGAGGTAAAGAAAAGATTTATTTCTCCTCTGCTTCCTTTAATGAAGTTATTCTTCAACTCAATGGAATTCTGCGTCAGGAGGTTGCCCCATATAATAAATATAAATATTTATGTTGATATCATCAATTTTTCGTCACCAGTTGGCTTATCCTGCAAAAAAAAGAGTCCAATTTCATTGCTGCATGATTATGCAGCTTTTAATCAGTGAAGCCTACAGGGCAGTGAAGACTATGGCCTCTTATATCCTCTTGCACTTAAAGTCTAAAAAAGGCTAAGTAACATAGAGGTAATGTATTGGATTGCAAATCCTAGAAAGATATGATATACCACTGGTTTTTTCCATAGAATATCAATAGGATCTTCTATCCACTTGTGATGGTGCATGCTTGGAGTCATTGTTCGAATGTGAACAAAAAGAGAAACCTAATTTATAGGTTTAGTGAGGGCCAAACTCAATTTAGGACCATTTTGGCATGCTGAAATGAGTTTGCTCCCTAATGATCCAATATAGAATGGCCGACTTTGTTCAAGACCTCCACATGACTACCACCAAGCATGCACTGGAAACTTACCAAACAATAGAGGTGTTGTATGCAAAACAAATGAACTTCTGACCAAAAGTCTTATCTGCCTGACTAGTGAAGTCTCTACACGCCTATGTGCCTAGCCTGTGCAGCAACGGTGTAGCAAAAACATTCATTGAACCTCATCTGTTGAAGGGCTCCTCAGCAGAGTAAAGTGGTGGGTCACCTGCTATCCCGTGCTTGACAGGAATGGCGTCATCCAGTTAGGTGTTGATATTAGGAACCTCAAATCCTTTGTTGTGGGTGAGGCATCATTGGGCCTCACAATTGCTTGTGCCTGCGGCCATGAGGTTTTCGGGAGAGTTGATGCATTGATCTGATCAAGTTGAGTTAGAGGATGAGTCTAATGTCTTCTGAAAACTTGAAATTGATGACTGTGATTCTTATGACTGATCTCTCTGTGAGTAACACCTAGGATCCGCCTTCGAGCGTAACTAGTAAATCAACTGTAAACCATCCAGGGAGAAATATGGAGGGAGAGGGATACTAAGGACAGGCAAAAGGGAATATTGTTTGCACATTCCTGAACCTCAAAACTCATGTACAGCAAGAATTTCAAGACAATTTGTAATCAAACACAAGAGACAACTCTGGTGCATAGTTAAAACCTTACTTGATTGAAGCCAATCTCATAATGTTTATTTGCAGCACTTGATTCAAAGGGGAGTTTCATAACCAACAGCAATGCGACTTTAAAGTAATGGGTTTCATGGCACAAATTACCTGTAGCCTTGCAATCGCTTCGCTTGTTCTTTACAGTTTCAAGTTGCAAATTATGTATCTTGTGCATCCACACATAGTCTATTAGCAACCTCTTCCAAACAAGACTTAGGCCTTTAATTAGGCACCTTGCACTCAAAAATTTATGACGACCTATTTTGATTACAATATATATAAGTGTCATGGAAAGCAAGGATTTTGGACTCTTGGCACTTCAGAGTTCTTATAGTCTAGTTTTCAGATGACCAATGGCAGCAACAGACTGTTCTCACATTTCTGAATGTTTCTATCTAGGTTAACAGATTGGGAGATGGGACAAAATTGTTTGAGATCTCTCTCATTTTTCTTGTGAATCTGTTCTGATTGCAGGTGACTTATGGAAGTGTGTTAAAGCTGCAACATGAGCGTTCCAAGTTCCGTTTACATTCGCATGAGGTGCCATATGGCTCTGGCAGTGGCCAGCAATCTGTGACTGGCTTCCCAGGTGTTGAGGATGCCAATAGTTATTGGGTGAGTATCTTTTAACTTAAACGGTGGTTCTTAGTTTGAGAGGCCAAAGAGATTTGGAATGTAATGTTTGGGGTAAAAGGATATCTTTATATTGTGTGATGCATAGAGCAAGTGTTTTAGGGGAGATAAAGTCAAAAAGATTCAAGCCCCATTTAGATAGGAAATAAAACAAAGCATTCAGGCCTTCAAGGATGACATCTCTTGAGACCAGGATGTGGAATGAGGCTATGTGTTGGTGCTAACAATTATACAAACGCCAACCAATCTTTGCAGTAAGGAGACTTCAAGCCTATACAATATGTATATTCCATCAAAACATGTGCGGGTGGATATATTCTAACTCTTGTTAATAATGTTGATTTAACTGGCTAACAAAAAGGTCAACCATAGGATCTCTCAGTATTGAGTACAATCTCCACTGTTTGCTGTGAGGAGATTAGAGTAACAATTTCCATCAAACATCTTATTTACCTGAATCTATGTGTCCTTTGACATACTCTGTTGATTGGTTTTGTAGTTCTGATTGCTTTGGAAGTAATACATGTATAGTCCGCTTTGTTCTGGTACTAAGCCTGCATGTATTTGTATAGATGGTACAGATCGTGGAGTCTGATTCACACATAGAACACGAACAAGGTGATGTGATTCCAAATGGTTCCATCATCCGCCTTCAGCATGTGCGGACTCGAAAATGGCTGCACAGTCACCTCCATCAATCCCCCATTTCTGGCAACCTAGAGGTACATCAGATGGTTCTAGACTTTCTGGCAGAGCAAAAATTGAGATGTTTGTAGGTCCAGTGTTGCTTTCTCAGCCCAGTGGAAGCTTTTGAGGCATATGTATTTTACAAACATGTGTTTCCTGATACTCATAGCAAAGAAAGTCAACTTTGGCAATGTGGTAAGAGGATCAAATGTACAATTGTGATGTGGGCTCTGTATCCAGGTTAGTGCTTTTGGTGGTGAGGAGCAAACTGACTCTGGTGATAACTGGAGGTAATATTAACCTTTTCTACTTCTTCGTGGAGTCCGTGTGTTCAACTGTTTTGCAACCAAGTTTGAGAGATAGGTAATGGTTTTGGTTTGAAATATAGTCTTCATGTGTAGATGCTTTATGGACTAAGTCAAGCTTTTTGACTACTGGTGTCAAGTTTGGTACCACTCAGAATCCACTGTCCTTCTTAGTTGTCTTAATGTCTTCGATGGATCAGCCAGTAACTCTGCAAATGTCAATGTAGGCTGGAAATAGAGGGTAAGGGGAGTATTTGGCTTCGAGATCAAAAGGTGCGATTACAACATGTTGACACTAAAGGCTACCTTCATAGCCATGACAAGAAGTATAGCCACATTGTTGCTGGTCAACAAGAGGTAATAACATTCACTTAAGGTGTATTACTTGTTCTGATAGAATTTGATTGTTTTGGATGTCTAAATTTTTCTATCCTTTTTTCCTATGCTGTTGTCCTACCCATTAAGTAGGAGCCAGTGTCTTAGGACTTCTGTACCAGTGTGTGTATATCAGGTAAGGTGATTAGTTCACTATTCTTATTTATAGACACTGACTTTATTTGTACATACAGTTCATTAATCGATTGTATGTGCCTAAGAATACTGCCCTAGAGCAGTCTGTGTGCTTCAAATAGAACTGATTACAACTGTTTGTTGAGATGCTGAATGTACACAGATCACGTGTTTGTATGATTGGGCTGTTTTTTTGTTACAGCAGATAGAAGCTTTGTCTCAGTTTGAGAGGGTTATGGTAAATTTATTGGGTTTGAAAGATGTCATCCTACTCATTGTTGACTAGATTTGCACCTTTTTTCCAAAATCCTGCAAAGTGTACACACCTTTATACAACAATACCTCACTTCACCTTGATGTTTTGATACTTAGTGTTCAATCAACAAGGTAAGACTGCTGGTGTCCTTGGCCTTGAGTAATCAGAAGATGCGAGGACAAATATTATGAAAGCTGGAAATTGCATTCTTGAGTGAAATCAAAGTTTTTTTTTATTGAAGCAGGAACTGACAGCCGGTCCTGTGCAGGTGTGTGGAGTTATGAAGAAGAATGCAGATAATGTCTGGTCAGCTGCTGAGGGGATATACTTCCCTGCCAAGGACAGTGCCTGAGCACCATTTTTTAATCTTGCACTGCAAATTTTCTCATTGCATCAAATATTCATGTTAGGACGCTTGCTACAAAGTATTAAACCACCTTATATAAGTGCTGTTCACCTTATTTGAATGTTCAGAAGTGGGTAAGCATTAAAATCCATTTGCAGTTGCCTTCAGTAAGTGTTATGTATAGTGGTCACTACTATGGTTTGCTATGCTGTCCGAGTACATGAAAGTTCTATCTTGTGTGTGCACAATCACTTCATTAAAACATGGTATTTGTGGAAATGTCACATTGCACGTAAAAATGTCACAAATACCGTTTTCTCGAATACAAGGAAGGCCAGCTTGAATTGATCTTTGGATACAGCTTTTGCCAACTGCTATGTACAAAATGCTAGTAACATGTGCAAGTGATGACGAGGAAAGAAGACATGATCAAGAATTGCCAAATTCTACACACGGGAGCTCTTTTTGCCATGGCTCAATTAAAACTTTTCATGCGTTTGTAGACATGACCAATTGATGACCATGTAACAAAACTCATTTCATCCGGAGACTAGGCCACACCGTTCTGAATGAACTATAGATTTCAAAGATAGGCACAATGAGGGTACCATTTCTATTAAAAATTGTCCATGAGTGTTCTTAAGAATTTAGAAGTGTTCAAATATTGTCTTTGGATTTATTTGGATTGGATGTGTTATGTGGGGAAGAGAATGTGGAAGTGATGGTATCTGAAATGAGCCAAAAGTTTGGCCTCTCTTGTTAAATATAGTTCACTCAAATAAAGGTCATATTGTTACTCTAAGTAGAAGTAAAAGCTATTTTGTTAGCTTGAATGTTACACATGTTACGTACATTAGAACTCTAGATAATTGCATGCAATAGTCACATAACTTGTGATTTTAAGTAAGCATGACACATTCCCGTTCACATGCAAGATAGTACTACGGTAGAGCATTCTTGTGAATAGTTGCTTGTTTACTGGCTCTATCCCTTATCATGGGATAGAGGCATTGTGGACTGGTCTTGATCGATTGATGAACTGGGTTTCTTCCGTTTGATATCTTCATTGGCATCATAACTTCAACATTGCATTCTAATTACTTCATCACCGATCCATGTTGCTTAGATCGATTGATGAACTGCGTTTCTTCCGTTTGATATCTTCATGGGCATGATAACTTCAAAATAGCTGTCACACAACAATGTCCTTACTTTATAAAAGACAAAGCTCATCAAGCACATTTCTCATCCTTTATATCAGATGCCGAGGAGCACGTCTGCAACTCTAATCATGCCTTGTTCATATCACAGCCTGACAATTATCCTTCCAGATTGCTTCTTATACTTGCTCCTACCCAGTCCCTCAAACAATATGGGTCATGGATACCCGGGAATGTTATGTTGTCCATACCCGGGAACTGTATTCCTTGGGACACAGTAAACAGAAATCTCTTGTGGAATTATCATCGTCCGGGCCATCATCATATTAACGAAAAAAATTCCAGCAACGCAAGAAACTCTCAAAATTTCACGAGGGAGCAGCTACATACACACAAAAGTCCATTTTAGAGAGCAATGCAAGTAATCATTGACGAGGAACCCTCCCTAAAATTACAAGAGAAATACCATCATCATCATTTCCGGAAACAGATAAATGTGTTTAAAATTGTGGTAATTGTACTGAGATCATTTGGCCGAGGTTTCCCATCCTGCGCGAGCGTGTTGGGCAATTGAACGGCGCTCCTACTGCTCTCGTTATCGGTGACAAAACTGAACATCCCTTTCCCTTGCTCCACTTTCTTCTTAATCTCCACCTCCTCTCCCCCATCCAACTTCCCTAGCCTGCACACACGATTGCAATTTGTGGAATTCTTCCACCTCTTGGGGGCGTTGGCGAGGATACTACTCTGAAATCCACATGAAGTCATCATGCCCATGAAGGTAACAAATGATCATGGGCATAAGAATATCGAATTCTAAATTCTTCAGATCGATCAGCGATTTTCATCAAACCCTTCTGAAGCGTACTACTAGCGTTCTTCATAGGCATGATAACTTCAAAATATCTTTCAAACAGCACTACACTTACTTTATCCAAAAACTCAGCTCATCAAGCACATTTTTCATCCTTCACATAAGATGTCGAGGAGCACGTCTGCAACTCAAATCGTGCCTTGTTCATATCACAGCCTGACATTGAAGTGTCCATATTACATCTCATACTTGCTCCTACCCAGTCCCTCAAACAATATGGGTCATCGAGACCCGGGAATGTTGTGTTGTCCATACCCGGGAACTTCTAATCATTAGTTTTTAAGATGGCATTTCACAAATCGTATCAATGGATTCCTCTCAATGCCCTCTTACCAAGCATGTTTCTCCGAGTGTTTGTGAAAGAAAAAACAAGGAATACAGTTCCTGGGTATGGACAACATAACATTCCCGGGTATCCATGACCCATATTGTTTGAGGGACTGGGTAGGAGCGAGTATACGAAGCAATCTGGAAGTTTATCTATCAGGCTGTGATATGAACAAGACACGATTTGAGTTGCAGACGTGCTCCTCGGCATCTGATATAAAGGATGAGAAATGTGCTTGATGAGCCTTTTCTTTTGATTAAAGAACATTGTTGTGTGACAGCTATTTTGAAGTTATGATGCCCATGAAGATATCAAATGGAAGAAACCCAGTTCATGGATCGATCTAAGCAACATGGATCGGTGATGAAGGAATTAGAATGCAACTTTCGATCGATCAAGAGTGTGGTTGTACCCAAGAGTGCCGGAGTTGTTGAGTGGATCTCCGACGGGGAGGTTATAAAATGCTCGAGGAATCTGGACGTAAAGGACCCCCGGGGAGTTCTCAATGTGTGGTAACACTCTCCCGAGATAACTCAGGCGCAGGATCATGTCTGCGTCCATAATGTCGACGTTGTACTCAACCGCCAAGAATTTCAACCTGTGGTTCAAGTTCCCACACTTCAAGTGGTGTGGGATGCCTTCCTTCTTCTCGCTCCTTAGATACTCGACTCGACCTCCTGTCTCCACAAAAACCAAGTTGCAAACACTTTGAGCTGCACCTGATAATTCAAATAAACTATAAGTGAGAAAGTGCTTACCAAACTTAGAAATGCTCAATCCATTTGAGGTTGTTAGCCGAGTTTTATGGGAGTTTGATATACACCAACAAATTATTCAACTAGGAAGAGCACACATAGCGTTCGGACTTGGACATTATCAAGCACTAGAATTTGATGGAATATTACAATGTCGGCCAAGAGTGCAAATGCAAATCGATATTCATTTGCAAATCCAAATTTACATGTTAAATTTTATGTAATATATGAAATGGATTAGACATGCAATTGCATATTGATGACATTAGATCGTCACCTCCTACCTCCTTTAAACCAATATGAAAATCAGAGATGAGCCAGAGACACCATAATCATCTATAATTTGAAATAATGTTTAGTTGTGAAGGTTGGCTAAACTAGGATCTGTAAAGTGTTTAAACCTAAATGAAGCAAAAAAGACTAATGAACAAGAGTTGTGAAGGTACATAAGAAGATACAAGTGTGAAGTAAAATCTCAAGTTTTACAAGAGAAACGGCTTGGGGACAACTTCATCATGTTTAGAGGTATTGAATCACGAGAACTTAATCGACCTCAAATTTTCTTCAGGAGTTGATTCAAGCAAGAGGTGCTTTGTTGTTGTTGTTTATCCTTCAGTCAAGGACTCATCTATTGCTACATAATCTAAGCTCATCAAGAACATAATCTAGTACTCAAGCAGTTGCCCATTTCCCCCGCTCACCCACATGTCACACACAACACCAACAACACCAACAACACCAACACTAATGCAAGCCCAAGCCCCCTTGTGGCCCTCAAACCCTCGGACTAAACCATGCCCTAAGTCCCCCTATAAGTTGGCCTTCTCTGAAAAAATTAATAAAAAATTAATAAAAATATATATGAAAGAGAATAGATAGTTGGGGTCTGGATGGTGACCCTTGCATAAGAAAAAGATACTTATAATAAATTCTAAAATTAATTTTTGAAGGTAAAAAACTTTTCTAATTAGAACGTTTATGATATCATCGGATTCCTCTCAACGTCTTCTTTCTATGCATGTTGTTTGTCTTTGCATAATAACAAATTGTAAACTCTTAGATGCATTAGAAGAAGGGAATAATAAGGAGTTGCTTTTGAAAGAAGAGTTGCCACCCTGGGCTCGCAACACTAATGGACACACATACTAGTAGTACGCTTGAGAAGGGTTGGATGAAAATCGCTGATCGATCTGAAGAATTTAACTTTGGAGGCGACATGAAGGAAGATCGACCAATTTGAAGTTGATGATAACTTCAAAATAGCTTTCAAACAACATAACACTTATTATCCAATGGAAGATATTCTCATGCCCATGATCTTCATACCCATTATCATTTGTTACCTTCATGGGCATGATAACTTCATGTGGAATTGAGAGTAGTATCTTCGCCAACGCCCACAAGAGGTGGAAGAATTCCACAAATTGCAATCGTGTGTGCAGGGAAGTTGGATGGGGGAGAGGAGGTGGAGATTAAGAAGAAAGAGGAGCGGGGGAAAGGGATGTTCAGTTTTGTCACCGATAACGAGAGCAGTAGCTAAGGGGCGCCGTTCAATTGCCCATCACACCCGCGCAGGATGGGAAACCTCGGCCAAATGATCTCAGTACAATTACCACAATTTTAAACACATTTATCTGTTTCCGGAAATGATGATGATGGTATTTCTCTTGAAATTTGAGGGAGGTTTCCTCGTCAATGATTAACTGGTATTGCTCTCTAAAATGGACTTTTGTGTGTATGTAGCTGCTCCCTCGTGAAATTTTGAGAGTTTCTTGCGTTGCTGGAATTTTTTTCGTTAATATGACGATGGCCCGGACGATGATAATTCCACAAGAGATTTCTGTTTACTGTGTCCCAAGGAATACAGTTCCCGGGTATGGACAACATAACATTCCCGGGTATCCATGACCCATATTGTTTGAGGGACTGGGTAGGAGCGAGTTTAAGAAGCAATCTGAAAGGTTACCTATGAGGCTGTGATATGAACTAGACACGATTAGAGTTGCAGACGTGCTCCTTGACATCTGATATAAAGGATGAGAAATGTGCTTGATGAGCCTTATCTTTTTATTAAGAACATTGTTGTGTGACAGCTATTTTGAAGTTATGATGCCCATGAAGATATCGAATGGAAGAAACCCAGTTCATGGATCGATCTAAGTAACATGGATCGGTGATGAAGGAATTAGAATGCAACTTTCGATCAATCAAGACTTCGTGATAAGTACTGCATGACTAACACATGGTGATCTAATATCTCATGGTGGCAACTCCCCCAGGCTTCAGATTAACAGTTTTTCCTAGATTACTTGTTTAATGAAGTACGAATTCTAATGAATAAGTTGGTATATTATCATCTCACAAACATGAGTTACATGTTTGGAAAGAGCAAGGGAGGCATTGAGAGTAATCCATTGATACCATTGTCATGGGTGTGACATGATGTCTCAATCAGAAAAGGCGAGGCTACAAATTTACACTTTCAAATATGACATATTTAAGTAAGTCTGGACATATTTTCAAATTTTGGACTTTGTGGTTGTTCAATCCTATGGGTGGATCCATCAATACACTTCTAATATATCTAAAATTTTATGGGCAATTTGTGCATCCTTAGTGATTACTTGAATGTTATACTACCAAAAGATGATGGGAAAAAAATCCAAATATATCATTAGTATGTTAAACTTGTATAAATAAGTGTTGAATAGTGAAAGTATAATTAAAAAATGGTTATAAGACTATCACAATCAATACTAACACATGTTAAGTGAAAACTAGAATAAGTCCTAGTCTAGAATTATAACATGTTGAATTCTATCTCAAGATCTTACGATAAGATTGTATGGTAAGATCCTCCAATAGAATATGTAGAGTTGATTATGATAGTACATAGCAATTGTTTTGATTATGTTTTCACTATTCAACATTTATTTGTATATATTTCACATTAAAAAATAGTTTTTTTAAATCCATCATATTTTAATAGCATAACATTCAAGTAATCAATAAGGATTGACATGTCTTCCATAAGATTTAGATATATCAAAAGTGTATTGTAGGATCCTATGATAGAATTGAAGCAACCAAAAAGTTCAAATTTTGAAAATATGTCCAAATTTACTTAAATAAAACATCTCTGCACATTTTATCGTAGAATCTTACCATATAATTATCCTATCGTAGGAACTATGATAGAACTCAACATGGTGTAATTGTGGACTTGGACTTAGTCGAATTTTACTTAAATATCAAATAGGTGTGGCATTGTGATCAAAATATTCAGTATGTAGTTGCATCCAAGTGTGCCCATGTTGTGTATCCTATTTGAACCCAAATTTTGATTTAATCCATTTAAAGAGTTCACTTGAAGAATGTGTTAATTTTAAATCTAAAGTTACTTTTGACATAATTACCTTGAAGTGAAAATTACCTTTATAGCTCAAGTACATGTGTTTGTGCATGTCGAGTCCCAAATAGGGTCTCTTAGATGCTTAGGGTTTAAGCTATACTCTTATTGGCTTAATAAAAACTAGAGTTTTAATCATGCATATTCTTTCTCATCAGCGTTCAATATTTGCACACAAAACCTCCAACAAACTCTCAATTGTTTCCACATGCCATAGGAGTGAGACGTGTCTATCATTGGAGTGGCAAAAATAATAATTATTAAGATGAAAGGACTTCGTGATAATATTACTCAGTTGATGAATTATGTTTAGGTGTCCTAACTTCAAATTTAGTTTGAGGCATTGGGATTCCGACATCCCGAAGCTTTATTCTCGAATCTAATGTGGGGCCCATGAACACAACTCATCAATTGAGTAATTTTATGCCAGAAAGAGAAAGTTTATTCACGCAAGGGTAGCTCTATATGTTGTACTTCTTTTTATGTCTCCCATCGGTCGAAGTACCCTCCTAATTTTCATAAGACATGCAGATGTTTCTACTAGTTTGGCTCATCTAGGAGCTCAATGACTTGCCTCCTCATAACTTGAGTCATTTGAAGTTGTGAAACGTGAGGGATGACCTTGGCACTTGCATTTGATAGACTAATTTGTATGAGTACACAAACGTCATATTAGATTGAAATTCAAAATGGTCCTTAAGTCATGTCATGGCAATCCATATTTTGCATCACAATAACCATCTTTCCAAAACCACATAGGTGCATACTTCCTATAAACCACCTAATTGGAAAGTAATACAAGGTGGTTGCCACGTAAGTACAAGCAGTTAGAGATCAATAGGTCATTTATATATAATAATAAAAATGCCAAGAGATTTGCTACACGTGCTACAAATGGAAAGTACAATGTTTTCCATGACATTTTAGATTTTATTTGAAACACAATGGTCAACACCTTCATACTATATGAAACTAATCACCAAATCTCAACCAAAGGTTCCTCAGACTGCCATTTAGGTTTGATAGAAACATAAGGTACCTATTTTTAATGTAGATGGGGATGGCTCAAAATGTGAGTCCATTAGTATTATGCCTGGTAACTGGAAACTATCCCTCCGTGGTGAGGAAAAACATGTAAGAGGTACCCCACAAGTGTTAGTTTGGTATCGTCTTTATTTGACACCATCTGGGTACCTAAAAATATTATTTCACATTTTTTTGATACGAATATGGTGTGGGTATTTGACAATCATTTTGTTTTCCATACCATTCGGGTGTACGTACCATGCAAGGACCATGATACCTCAACAAAATTGCTCTAGTATCAATATGATTTTAGAATAGTATTGACCCAAATAGTAACCTCGGGTGTACACAGATTCTCTCATCTTGTGATACCCACCAAGTATCAATATCAGACTGGTATAACGATTTTGATGCCCACAGGTAGGTTCTTTGATCCCAATATTGATATTGATTATCGATACCCATGCATTCACCTATATACCGGTCTACCTTGCTGCATGTTATTTCTAATGACAGAGGGCTTCTTTCAGGTTACCTAGTCCATGCACAGTGTAGTGGCAAACATAGTTTTATGCAGTATCTAGTATGACAAGAAAGCATATGGATGGGTAAATCTATGTCATTTTGCAAAGAAAAAACAACCCAAAAGCATTCTTTACATCCTCATCAAACTGTGATTATACAACCAAGTGGAAAGCACTTGATACTAGAGTTGTAGGGCTCTGACATGATCTACTGAAAAAAAATCCTGGCTGTAAATGCCTCATATCAATTGAGCAGCACCCTTCAGAGCTGCTTTACTTTCTTGCGAAAGTCCGCGAAGGTGGACTTTTGTCTCGAATGCTTTCTGTTTTAGACCTACGCTTTGATATGCTAACACAGTCATTCGTAAAATGTTGACATCTGCTTCCAATCTGCAAAATTAGAGCACAATCAGTCTCTTCTCCAGATCCACACAATAGGGACAGCTAAATGAATGCCCCAAACACCAGCAAAGTCTGTGCAAGCCTGATAAGCTACTATTAATGTCCCTACATTAGGTGTTGAAACCAGTGTGGGACGGTTTCACCTATTTTTGATACTTGTTCAGGTATATATAATAAGTATTTTATGAATCAATTATATCATTATAGTCTGAGAATTTGAGGATGTTTTAGTTTTTGATACCATTAGGATCTATATACCATCCAAGAATCTTCATACCTTTGTAAGATTACCCTACCATCAGTTGGTACTAGGATGGTATTGACCCGAATAATGACTCGGGTATACAAAGATTCTTTCATCTCGTGATGCCCACCAAGTATCCATTTCAGACTGGTATTAAAAATAAGATACAGGTCAGGTAGGTTCTTTGATGACATTATTAAATTGTCATGGACACCATACATTCACCTAAATACAGGTCCAACATTGGTTGACACAGGTTTCTTCCTGGGGGCATCGCTGAATGATGATGAGAACTAGCACAAGGTACCTATTGGGATATGACGACAGATGGTGTCAGTGCAATAAAGGCTATCTGTTCTACATGCGGGTCAGATTAGGCATAAATAAACTATTTTTGGCCAAAAGTGCCACGTGTCATCACATGAGCGATTGGAATATCTTCAAAGTTGATGTGGAAATTGAATTTAGGCAAAGATGTGTCCCATCAGACCTGAGTGTATGGTATTGACCAAGAGGTTGAAATTGGGTTACTTACCCACTAGAGAGGACCTCTCCGTAAATCTCAAGATAGGCCTCCCACAGCTTCAGTTCTGCCAAGCATGAGAGAATCGGTGTGTAGGTTTGCAATGTTGGCTCCAAACCTGCTGTTTTGAAACATCCTAAAATCTGTTTCAGCATCACAAACCACAGACCTTAAGCATTCCTATTTTGGAGGTTGTGAATTTCTAGGCCTCCAATTTAGAATTCTGGGCAAGATGCAGAATATGGACATGGAAGTAGTTGTTGTGCGTGACTATTAACCAATAATTTTAACTTCGACTCCCAAAAATGCTGCTCACCTCTAGACATTTTTGCCACTTCAAGCCCTGTGCAAAGGCCTCAATCATGATGTTATAAATTTGCAGAGACGGCTTGAGCCCAGCCTCCTTCAGCTCATGGTAAACCTAAAGGCACAATAGGTCCAAAAGGGGACTTGTTAGCAATATCCTCTACATAAGTGACACCAACCTTGTTTGCACATGAACTGGAATATCAAATTTCTTGCATAGTTCTACAATGTAGTTATTCAGATTTCACTACATTTTTGCAGCTTCTTCAAGAACCAAGAGAAAAGAATGACATTTCAGTCAATTTAACTAAACAAGGCATAAATTGAAAAAAGATTGTCAGCAATTTCATGTCTTATCTGCCTTCCCAACCCGTTCAATTTTCTTTAAATTGATCTCTTGATTTTGGGACGAGTGCATTAAAAGAAGTCAGTAAAACCAGTTTAAACCTGTCGTGGCTCTCAAAACACATTGCACCATTGCAACAGTACCTTATGTAATCGGTCAATTTTTCCACTTCTACCAACGGCACTAAGTAGAAGTGTGATCATAATGTCTGTCAGATAAAATTTTGTTGCACGTAAATCGTCATACAACTGAAGTGCAGTCTTCCAATCTTTTAGCCTGCACAGAAGAACAAGAATGGTCAGAAGAGACTGGTGGTATCCATTTATACATCAAAATCTATTCTGTTCACTGAGAACAATACATGTACAGGATACATTCACTTAAACACATTGAATTCAAGCTCAGGTTTAGGGATTCATTAGTCAAGATAAACTGAACATAATGAAGGCAGAATGTCAGCCTGATGTCAGTGACATGGTTTTTGGTAAATAATAGAAACTCACTTGTTGCAAGCCGATAACATCTCTGTGTAGGCTACTTCATCAAATAAAATGCCCCTTTCTTGGAAGCTTTTTCCTATGCGAAGGGATTCTTCTGGATAATTGCCTTTGTTCAACGCTACCAAAAGTGCTCCACATGAGACAGCATCTAGAGATATTCCTGCCGATACCATTTCCTCAAATACCAAACCAGCATCATTGTGCATCCCTACACATCACATAGCACCATGGAAATTCAGCTCCTTCTTCAAGCTTCATGGTGTAAGAGCCAACATTCTTCAGGATCATCCTGTAAATATACTCCCTCTTATATACTATGTTCTGATGACAGCTTACTTCAGACAAAACAGCATCAGAGAAGTATATAGCTGAATCCCAGCTTTATTAGAAAAACAATTGTGACAAAAGACAAGGCTAATAAGGTAATGCCAGGCTCTCACAGAGACTTGTTATGACCTTTAAGAATAGAATGCATACATACATATGAGAGCATTGTAGGAGACAACAAAAGCAGAGCCAAACCTGCATTGATGTAACTATGCATTAGACTTGTGTACGTAACTACATTTGGTGAACACCCAGACTTCTGCATGTCATCAAAAATTGCACGGGCCTCACTGTGCATACCCTGCACACAAGGTTTTTGCCCACATTACACACCTGTCCTACTGTAATAGAACCTTTCCGACAAGCCAAAATACACCTTGAATAACCAAAAGCTTCAAGAAAGAAGATGGATTGGTTTTCCATTACACATGACACTGTAGCTCTAAGCTATTCCATGTTGACTGGGACTTCTAACCACATACAAGAGTATGCAGTATCAAGTCTCACTTAGCTCATTTTCACTTCCTATTTTGTGCTACAAGTTTTCTCATGTGTGAAGGGTTCCAACTTTCTACGATACTTTCAAGTTCACAGGACTTGCACACCTGAATTGCATAGGTGTGAATAAGAGCTGAGCAGGGCTCAACACTCAAGGCAACTCCCATATCAATCATCTTGTCATAAAAGTTCCTGGCATCTTTGTAATCTCCCGATTTTCCAGATGCACTGATAAGACTTGAAAAGGTGACCCCATCAGGTTCAATACCTTGCAATTCCATAACTTTTAGAAGCTCCATTGCTTCATTCCATAATCTTGAACCCAAATAAGCTTGAATGCTGGCATTAAAGGCATTAACATTCAATTTAATATTTCGAACTTTTGCTTCATGGAAAACATCGGCTATTTTCTCAGGGCATCGGCCTTGTGCACATGCTGTGAACAATGAGCAAATTGTAACAACATTTGGCTCAACTCCAGCCTCTGCCATATCATGCAATAGTTCACGTGCTTGATTGTACTTGCCAGCAGCTGCATAGGCATCAACTAGGGAATTGAATGTGATAAGGTTAGGTCTTCGTGATCGCTTCTTCATAAGGTCAAAAACTTCTTGGGCTTTCTCTAAGTGACCAGACTTCCCATATGCATTAAGTAGGGAGGTGTAACTAACGACATCTGGTTCAAATCCTGCTTCAACCAGTAGCCCAAAAACTTTTAAAGCCTCTGTGTGCCTTCCACAAGATGCATAAGCCCCCAAGAGTGTGTTGTAGGTCACTATTGTAGGAGCTATGCTTTCCCCTGACAACACCAACACAGCAGCTCTCAGAAAAATTAGTAGAGAAACTCTAAGCTCTTGCCAAATATTCAATTGCATTTCCATATATTTGGGGGCCATTTTTTTGAGAGACTTAACCTGAGATAATGATATCCCTTCGCAACTAAGGGACACATGAACAGGTCTGGAAAAAGATTCTCACCAATCATCATATCGAAAATGTCACGTGCTTTGGTCACCTGCCCACATACAGCATAGACATGCAGAAGAGAGTTAAAGGTGATCACATCTGGTTTGCACCCATTCATCTTCCTCATTTCAAAGAAGAGCTTGATGGCATCGTCATAATGCCCTAACTTGGTCAGGCAACTCAGTATAATGTTGTGACTGAAACGGTCGACAGGAACATTTTTTGAGACAAGGTGTTTGTAAAATGCAAGAGCTAGATGTGGTTGGCCTCCTGTTTTGAATGCTGAGAGAATGGTGTTGTGGGTGACAAGGTCCGGGCCAACTCCATTATCTGTCATTCGTTTGCATACTTCCAAGGCTTGCTGCCATTTACCACTCCTCCCACATGCGCTCATGAGGTTATTGTATGAGGTGCGACTCGGGGGTATCTGTACAGCAGCATTTACATTAGACTACCATTTGCAACAACTAGTCCAAGAACTGCAATGGCAACTAATGGCAATAGACAAACTATTGCCCATTAAACTGTTATACTAAGACTCCTGGTTTCTCCAATTTGCAGGGCCACAGAATTGATCTGTACTAAAGAGCATGTACATACCAGTGTTGGACCGGTATCACCTTCTTTTTTTTGACACCCCTTGAGCATATTTAATGAGGATTTCACAAAACATTCAAACCAGTATGGTCTGGGTATCTGAGGTTGTTTTTGTTTTTGATACTATTAGGATCTATATACCATCCAAACATTCATATCTAGGTATGATTACCCTAGTATCAATTATGGCACGAGGATGGTATTGACCTGAATGATGAATTAGGTGTACAAAGATTCTTTCATCTTGTGATATCCACCAAGTATCAATATCAGACTGGTGTCACAAATAAGATACAGGTTGGGTAGGTTCTTTAATACCATTATTAATATTGTATATCGATACCATGCATCCACCTATATACCAGTCCACCAAGCATAATCAGAGCTATAGGTATAAACCCCCCACATGTACATAAACAGAGGATGGAATGGAAGGGTGCACCCTCTTCTGCAATTGTTAAAACTTACAGCAGCCCGTAGCATGTCTTCAAAAATTTGAGTTGCCCATGTCCACTGACCAGCCCGTCCATGCACATTCATCAGTGCATTGTAGGTCTCCACATCAGGCTTACACCTGACTCCATCATGGACCTCCAAAAATCAGAACCTTGATGAATTGACAAACAACTGGTGTCTTTGATGCTCTTGTTTTATATCCTTTTGGTCCATCAAGACAGACCCTACCATCTTTCCTCTACAGTGTGAATTTCATCTTTATCTAAGAAGTTGGAGATTGTCAGACTTGTTACACAGCAAGGTCCTCCAACTATCCCAAGTACTTAGATCCTAAAATGCCACAATTACCTGACCTCCATTCCTGCATTTCAAAGAAGAGGCCCCGCGCATGGTCTGCTCGTTGGTTCCTGGCATGCAACCAGATCATACAGTTGTAGATGTCAGTTCGTGCTCGATAACATCGCTGATTCTTCATCCAGTTGAACACCCGAACACTGTGCTCATTAGCCCCTGTCCTCGTGATTTCCTGTCAATATTAAAAACAACAACATTTCCCATGCTATCAGTCAGAGCCCAATATTCTCCACATAAGGTATGTGGGCTTTATATGGTCACTTCTCCTGATCGGATGCCTACATTTGCGTGGTACATGGCAAGGTTTATAGTTAAGAACGGACATCATAAAGACATGTGTTACGATGAGATTGGACTATGTGCTCAGAATATAGATACCTTTCTAGGTTCAATCATTAACACAATTGGGATGGCCTATGCAATCACATTGAAAAAAGGAGAACCTTCAACTTATACCTTTTGCATCTCAACTCTGATTCTGAAACTCGAAATGACAATCTTCGTGAGAGAAGGAGAATCTTCAATTTGATGTCTTATGACTTTTGCATCTCAACTCCGCTTCTGAAACTTAAAATGACAATCGTCGTGATTCATCGCAATTCCTAACCAAAAGAGAGGACCTGAGAGAAAGAGAATCTTCACTTTGATCTCTTATGACTATTGCATCTCGTAAACTCCGATTCTGAACCTTGAAACGAATCATCGCAATTGCTAACCAGTTGAGACAATTTCGGAACCGATTCTAAAGGCCAAGAAATGTTTGTGGAGTTGGAAGTGACCACAACAGGGCCACTTACCTTCACTTTGGCATTGTAATTTTAAAAGACTCCTCTACATCCATCCCAGACAACAAACCACGAATGATGCATAAATAATTTGCTCACCGCCATAAGAGGTGGGAAGTTCTTCCTGTTGAAGCGCCCCAGCCAGCAATTGAGCACTCCATCGATGTCATCCCAATGATTCAATGCAAGCACCCGGCTCACCACCTCACGGGGACTCCAAACCTTCTGCCCCTCCCTATACTGCCTCTTTTTATACCGGGATGGCACTTTGGCCATGGCCATGACAGAATCCTCATGGCTTGGCCTCCTCCTATTACTAATTCCCTTCCCATCCCCTTCCCCTTCACCCCTTCGCACCACAACATAATGTTCCCCAGGCTCATCTTCATTGTTCTGGCTGCTCCGACATGTTGGCAACATGCTGACTCCCCTCGGTGCAACATGGGTAGCCATACCCAAGTGAACTTGACTCAGGCCATTCGGGTTCACATTGACCATACAAGACAAACCGGTTTCTCCCCCCATTTGCCACATCGCTCCATGGCGGTGCAACATTTTGACCTATCCTAACCATGAACACACAAATCTTTACAATTCGGTGTCAAGCTCTTTAGAAGAAAAGAACCTCAGCTCAGCTCAGAACCACAATCCCGCATCATTCAGGGTTCAGGTTTTTGGGTAGCCTCTTATGAATTTGAGAAACTCTCAGAATAATATCAGTGCTAAATTATGTGGCAAACTGCACAATTCCATGGTGGAGCAACATTTTGCAACTTTCCTCACCATAAACACATGAATGCCTACAATTTGATGTCAAGCCCTTCAAATGAAGCGAATCTCCGAACCACACTCCTGCATGGTTCAGGGTTTAGGGTAGCCTCTTATGCATTTGAGATGATCTCGAAATGAATTCAGCGCTAAATTATGTGGCAAACTGCACAGCTCCATGCTGGTGCAACATTCTGCAACCTTCCTAAACATGAACACACGAATCCTTACAATTTGGTTATGAAGCTCTCCAAAATAAGCTCAGCCCAGAACCACAATCCTGCATCGTCCAGGGTTTAGGGTTTAAGCGTAGCCTCTTATGATGTACTTGAGAAAATGTCCAAATATGAATTCAGTGCTAAGGCATGTGGAAAACGGCACAGCTCTGAGTCCCCGCCATCCCTCCATCCTCTTTCCTTTAATGATTCTACTGATGAGTCTGCATTCCTATGCCAACCGAATTGCTGCAACCCCGCCACCACGGCGATGGGACTCGGAGGGTTTGGATAGGGTACCCATGACCAGGAGAGGCTCCCTTCACCGCGCTGTCCGGGACTTGGGAACAATTTATTAAACCCCTAAGAATCATCAAGACTTGCCTTGGGGGTTCCGTCCAGCCTGCTGAATCCAAGATAAATTATAATTAAAAACCTACATCTCGAATCTAATATCATTAACATCTGTATAAAGCACTCATCTTTGGCGAAATGGCCCTGAAATTGCGAACCCGCCCCTTAACACGTATCCTTTTGTTACAGTTTGGAAACTTTATTTAGTAGATGATCCTATGCCAAAAAAAAGCAACTTGCATGTGATATTGATGATCAAAATGTATGTATTTGCATTGAAAAGCACCCACGCACCCAATTTTTCAAAGAATATTTGTTAACAGTGTATGTAGTACTCAACCGATTTGAAAAGGCACTTGGAGAATGAGCTGGGTTTAGATAGGATCACTTTTGACATGATTGAGTAAAAATGGAGATATGTAGTTCAAAATACACATTTTTGTGCATGGAGAAGCTCACATTGGACCTCTCCAATGGTTAAGGCCTCATATATACATGCCTAAATCGAACTTAACAATAATGTGGAAACCTATATTTGAGTGGCATGTGGATATGTGTGGATGTAAGAACAGATGCCAAAAAGACATGTGTTTAAAAGAGATTGGAGTATGTATTCAAAATATGCTAACCATTCTAAGCTTGATAATCAACATGATTGGGGGGATGTATATGATCACTTGATGAGTAGGAAGATCTTCAGTTTGATAGTGAGTAAGATATTCATATGAGCTCCAAAAAGTATGAGCAAATGGCTATAAACACAATTTGGATTTGTTAATCATCTCACATTACTTACATGTTTCATATCCTACGAGAAGTGGGTGTAGAGAGAAAAAAGTATCCAAATAACACTTGCATGCCTTAAGCATTGAAGAGCTCTCTCTCTCTCTCTCTCTCTCTCTCTCTCTCTCTGTACAGTAAGGCTTTGCAAAACATATGAGCTAAGCCTAGGTCGGTGGAATCAATGATTTTTTTGGGCTATTTATTGCTCAAAATGTTACACGTTTTGGGGGAGAATATTCGACTATATATACTTTTTTTGGAACAAATGACGTTGTTGAAATCGTCCCAATCTTGGAAAGATATCACTCTCTTTTGAACGAGAGCACCTAACTTTGGATGAAAAAACATCTTTATTTGCTCTTTCCTTTGGAAACAATCCTTGGGGGGTGGTCTCTAAAATAGGCCAAAAATTTGGCATTAGACTTGGCCGCACATGGTGTAGTAACTCGGCTCTTCAAGTAGAGTCTAGTTACAAGTGACTGATGATGTAAAGTGGTCTCTAAAATGAGCCAAAGTTGATCTTGGTCGGGGGACAACCAACCAAAATTGACCACGTGTGCAACATGATACCAATGCATAGCACTCTTGCAACTACCTGCTTATTTTTCATCCTTCATCCCATACTATGGATGTAAATATCTACCCCTCTCTTAAGTAGATCGCACACTGCACTCCCTATGAAATAAATAAAAAATAAAAAATAAAAATTCCCTGGGTGGAATGCCAAGCCCAGTTGCCTCCACAAACCTAGCAAGCCGATTCAGTATTGAATTGTTGAGAGAATCATTTTCCAGTGTCAAGTCGCTGCCTCTTATGATCATCACAGGCTACAGCAGTGGAGCTCCTCCTCCGAAAATGGTCAAGGCCACTGTCTTTGGATTCCAGTTTGGACGGCTGACAATCCATGCAAAAAGGCTTTTGAATGCGGTAACTTACTACCTTAACAGAGGATGGAGAATCTGCCTGTAAGGATTGCAACTCAGATTCCCCTGCACAGGACATTCATAAGTTAGGTACCTTCACCTTATTTCCTCTGCAATTGCTACCCAAGAACTTAGCATCATCGACACTTGGGGGCGGAGTGATTGAGTGATTGAGTGAGTTAGAGAGTGTTGTGGCTTTCTTCTCTTGTTGTATCGATTGGTGGAGTGAAAGGGGAGGACGATGAATGTGGCGAGGAATTATTATTGTCATCAGCAGCAGCACCACCAAGTGGCTGCAATTGCTGCAACCACATTCCAGGGGCGGAGGAGCTATGGGGTTGGGCATCGTGGAGTACAACGCTGCTGCCCAGTTTCGATTAGGGCGTCGGTCGGGTGAGTAATCCATAACAGAACTTGGGAGGGAGTCAAGCATCTTCGTCATTGCATTCTGTCCGTGGTTTCTTTCTTTGGGCAATGAATCGGGTGTTGTTCTAGGGGTTGATCGATGATGTGAGTTGGAGTGAGTGAGAAAAAAACCCCTAATGTCTGGTACAGGACACTGGGGCATATGAGGTTAGTTAGGCATTGTAGTTGTGTAAAGAATTTGGTAGAATTAGAAGAATTCTTATACAGCTCACTCCGATATTGTCATCGGCCGTAGTGAATTATGATGGTGTTGCTACTTCACCTTTTTGTATATGGAATCCTGAAATGGGCATCATGAGGAGAATACGAGGGACCTCGAAGAATACTGCCTCCTGTCAAATGTGAACACCTTGAAAGAAAGGCTCTCCCAAGAGCAAGCCCCTGGGTTCCCACGGTTGGTTGAAAATATTTGGTTCACCAGGAAACCCCCCACTATGATTCGGGGGGGGGGGACCATAGCATTGTGGTAGGATGCACTGGAAATGAGGTGCTACGATTTAGTAGTACAAGGAGAGTGAAAATTAGAGGAATGCTTTCACAGCTCGCTCTAATGTTGCCACCTGCATGATGCATTATGGTGTTGCTTCTTCATCTTTGTATATGGAATCCCAGCAATGGGTGATGAATTATGGTGTTGCTTCTTCATCTTTGTATATAGGATCCTGAAATGGGCATCACCAAGAGAATTCGAGGAGAATTAGAGGGACCTCGAAGAATAGTGCCTCCTTTCAAATGCGAACACCTTGAAAGGGGCTTCCCAAGAGCAAACCCCTGGATAAACCCATGGTTGGTTGAAAAGGTTTCCTCCAACCATAGTGGGGAACTGGGTATCCTGGCGAACTAAGCATTTTCACTTACCATGGGTTTATCCATTGGTTGAAAATGTTTGCTTTGCCAGGATACCCCACTATGGTTGGGGGTATCCATAGTGGTAGGGTGCATTAGAATTAAGTGCTTTCATTTAGTGGTACAAGGAGAGTGAAAATTAGAGGAATTCTTTTACAACTGACTCCAATGTTAGCCACCACTGTGAATTATGGTGTTGCTTCTTCATCTTTGTGTGCTGAATCCCGAATTGGCATCACGAGGAGAATTAGAGGGACCTTGAAGAAAACAAGCTCCTTTCATACGTGGACACCTTGCAGGGGTTAACTTGGAAAGGGACTTTCCAAGAGCAAAACCCCAGATAAGATCCATGGTTGGTTAAATTCATTTGGTTCACCAGGAAACCCCCACTGTGATTGGAGGACCATAGTGATAGGGTGCACTGAAAATTAGGTGCTCTGATTTAGTTGTACAAGGAGATTGAAAATTAAAGGAATTGCTTTTACAGCTGCCAGTGCCGGTGCTCTGAGCTGAAGTAAGTAAATTGTACCACAGAGCTGCCCAATGCTCCATGATGTCGGAATTCAAATAGGTGTAGGAAGGTATATTGGGTTCGGTGGGCTCTCCGAGCTGAAGTAAGTAAATTGTACCACAGAGCTGCCCAATGCTCCATGATGTCGGAATTCAAATAGGTGTAGGGAGGTATATTGGGTTCGGTGGGCTCTAAGTATGCTTTGCCTTGCAACTCTACCTTCTTGAGTTCAATGAGGGAGGTATTTGCTAGGGGATAGCAGCTGTTAACTTATCCATGATGTTGGTTTCATCATTCCAGGTTTAATTTCATAACCAATTTCCCAGAACTCCTAGCTCCAGTACCTTCTGAAAGAATGTGAACAATTGGCAAACGTGCTAGTTTTGCTTGTCAGTGTAATTGGAGTCCCTCCTTATATTATGGCTCCTACCATGTGACTGATTGCTCAAGAAATAGGTTGCATGGGCACTATGTACCCAGAAGTGACAAAAAGATTGACAACCACAGCAGAAGAAATTCTTACACTAATTTGTAAGCTTAATAATTCTGCTGTGCTAGTGCCGCCCTCATTTACAGCATTGTCTCTTTCTCCCTCACCTCTTTTTTATTCTCTGATGCACTAACATTTTTTATTATGTTTGCGTGCAGCGATCAGGATAGCAGTGGAGATGCAAACTTGCAGGTATCATTCGGCAGCTTTTGTTATTAAGTATATAAGGATGCCTCCCTGGAGTAATTTCAGTTTGTAACTATGATCAGGAAATACCACGAAGAATGCGAATCATGAATACTCACCTTGCAAGTCTAAAGAGAGAGTATAAGTGGCCTGTGACTGCCCATTGTGGACAGTTGTAATGTAACCACATTGCTGTTATACATCAATACACAATGGCCATCCTAAAGTTTCAGTTCATTAAATTCTTTGCAAGTATGGTTGGCAAGAGTATAGCAGAGAAACTAGAGTCTATCAGCTTTTGATCAGTCCATTGCCATTGGAACTTACATACAACCCAAAGGTTATTTGAACCAGAGGACATCTAATTACCTATATGAAACAGGTATCTATGTCCACACAGCAGGCGGGTGCCAAAGGAACACCGGACTTAACAAAACTCTTCAATGATGCACAACAAAGTAAGTTCCAGATACACAATATGTCATTAACCTTCGCCCCTTTCTCCTTTGATTCTTCACCTCTACAAGAACGTCTCTTTTACACGGTGATGTGTTTCAGGATTTCCACAAGTGCACACAAGAAATTTAAAATTCAATATAATAGTGTGCAAGGGGCTTTTCAGCTACCATTTAGAGTACTCTATGAGCTTTTGGAGTAGTTAGGTATTTCAATTGGCCACATTATGTTGATGAGAGGTGTCTGAGATTTACAACTATGACTTTCTGAAAACCTTTATAAGTCTTATTCCTTCTCTGTAGTTGTCAAAAGAAGTATGTCTTTATTCCTGGTGCAAGTTTAGGGTTTAGGTATATGTATTGACAAAAAATGGACTTGAGTTGGCAATTAGACATGATGCGTATGCACAAAGAGCGACTTGAAGCAGTGGAGGATCTACGTAAAGCTGAGAGCGAGAAGACAATTCTCCTTGCTCGACTTGCACAGCTCGGAGCAGAGAAGGAAGCCAGCAGTGGGGAGTGTGAACTCTTGCGTCGTAAGCTTCAGCAGCTGGAAGTTTCTCTTCGAGTTTCAGGTTCACAAGGTTAGAGTCCAAATCTATTGGTGCAATATCCAGAGGGGAATTACATGCCATTTTTCAGATTGACATGTCTCCGGTAGTACAATATAGATGAGGTCGATTCGGTCTGGCCGCATTTGACGTCAGCAAATTGTGCAGTAGGCATTTTGGATGATCTGATGGCAACCTCGATTGCAAGCCAAGGGAGTCCGCAAGACACACAGCATAGAATTCACCAACCTGTGGCCTAGAAGGTAGATGGTGCTAAAACCATCACTTTAAGCGCTGAGTGTATCTACTATTATCAGATTGATAAAGTCCTAGCTGTTTCTCGTTAGCAATTGAAAGGGGTTTCCAAAGTACCAAAGTATGCCTTATTTGAATTATGTATGCAAATGTAATAAGGGTTACCCAAAATCAACAGGTACTTGTTGTGCAGGATTTTAGGGTGCTGGTTTTGCATGCTCTACCTTACTGTATGTAAATTTCTTTTGCAAGGCACATTCTCACACCATGTCAACACAGAAGGGAGTGGAGTAGAAGAAAAAAGTTTCTACGGGTCATCACTAGACCTGTTGTAGCAAAACCAAATAGGATACAAAAAGAAAAGATTGAGCTCTTTGAAACAATAATGGTTGACTGGATCTTGGTTGGGAACCTAGTGCAGAACTTATCCTACAAGAAAGAATTTCAACATTTTCGTGAGCTTATATCTTGTGATCGTTATTTTCTGAAAAGGTGCACTCTGTTTGTGGTTGTTGTGTCTTGCAGTAAGGTTTGCAGAGTTGAGGAAGCGGTTGAAAATTGGTGGCCAAAAAGATGACCCACCATCGTCATGGAGTGATCTTCTCTTGCGCATCGACGCAATGACATTAACTGGAGCTCTCAAAATAGAGCAGGCCTCATCTTTGCGCGAACTTGTGCGGGCTCGTGATGCCCAGACTTCTGATGTTTTTGCACGCTTTGTGGACATGGAAGATAGGGAACTTGCTGCGGTTCTGCTACCCCTAATTGACTCTAGTAAGAGGTAATTTTCTTTTGAGAAATGTAACTTCAAATGAGTTACTATCTACACCATCTGCAGTCCTAAGGAAAGCTTCCTGTAGTGGTCAGGTCAAGCAGTTTTGTTGACATGTCTATTCCTGATTGGATACGAGGAGGCACATTACCACCATAATTGATGACCCCGCCATGGCTTGATCACCACTTCTGGTAATGGACACATGTCGCCACTGTGGCTTGGGAGGTTGGGCACCTTCTACAGCCTGTGACAGGGCTCCTTCCATCTATTACCTAGTTCATAATGGCTTGAGAGAAACATGTTTTCTGTGAGCTATCACATCAAGGGCATAACAACTCGATCAAAATCCCTTTTCTTCAGTGCTGTAGTTGTCTTATCAATTCTTTTCCCCTTCAATCTTTACTGGAGTATTATCCAAGACCCTTAAGCTATTGGTCTTGTTTCTGTGTAGTAATAAAACGGTATGGTATATTGGTCACCGGTAGGCTGATGTGTTTGGCAAAGGCCTCAACATCTGATTTAGTGTGACCCACACTATTCATCATCAACCCACATTAATTGTTGTGCAATCACTTAGGTGGCAACTACAGTGAGGGTGTCACAGAACACTTGGTGCTACATGACAAGTCACAAAGACCACTCTAATGAACATGGGACACCTATTTTAAAGCCATACTAAACCAGATATTTAGTGTTGTCAGTACGTTCTGTGTTGTCACCTTGAGCCAAGGTATTTTCTGAGTTTCTGCCAAACATGATTCAGAGTTGTTGAATTCCTAAGACCCTCAATGAAACTTTATTTCATTGAGGAAGTTTGGATGTTGACCTATCCTTGGTAATGTTTTTTTCCGACACGTTAATCAAAGCTCTCAGTGTCATCTACAGTCAGTTACGTTTTCTCCTGGCAATTTATGCCTTTGAAGTGTGCAATGTGTTTCTTTTGGTATGAAGGATTTTCCATTCTAATTATGAGGTGTACTTTGGGGGTGAAGGAGGAGTCTTCATGTTGTTCACATCTGCTCGGAGATGGCACCTCTTGTTGATTCCGACTCAGTGTCATCCTCCATAACCAATTTATGCAGGGCATTACGACGAAAGGGGCACTTAGTGGAAATCATTCTTCCAAAGTATGTATTTAAAATAAGACTTCGAAGTTTGTGCATTTGAAGTTTGAAGTTGCAGTTTTGTGAAAAAAGTGTTTTCTGGTATCTTGCTCTCTTTGACAGTTTTAGCAGCTCATCACCTCAAGTCTTTGACTTAATCCTTATTGTCGGCATTTTTGCAGATACGCATCTATGGACCTCAGTGTTGTGGACAACCTCAAAGATATTAGAGCAGATTTGTACATTAATTTTGGTGGGAACTGGCATAAGAACAGGATTTGGACTGGGTAATTATCCACATTACCAGACCCCTTAACGTCTTTCTAATTATCATTAACAGATGCATGTGTGACATTCTTAACAATTTTCTTATTTAAAGACCTGATGCTTTTGATCTTGATTGCAGGACTGTATTTGGAATTGCTGTTACACTTATTGAGGCATTCCATCCAGCCAAATTCTTTGATCGAGATGATGTGTATGACTACGAAGATGATTTTGAGAGGTACAACATGATATTTCACTTCTGCTAAAAGTATGGCTTACATGTCCTTGACGTATGCATTTTGTGCTTGGACCGGAGATTCTAATCCTTTAAGTTTATTGTGTGGGAACACAGGTTCACATATTTCTGCAAGGTGGCTTTAGAGCATATGGTGAAGCTTAGGAAACAAGCAGATGTTATCCATCTTCACAATTGGCAGACAGCTGCTGTGGCTCCCATGTTTTGGGACCTCTATGCGCATCAAGTACAAACTAAACCAAACAAGGCCCTTCAATATTATGCCATATCATGCGAGGGCAGTCCTGCAATTAGATCTTTTTTACAAGTTATGCTTTGGAAGATGATGAAATATGGTCTACAATATTGTATAACTCAAAAGATCTGCCATTGGTATCTTCTACAGGGTCTGCAAAACACACGACTTCTGTTGACGTGCCACAATTTCAAGTACCAGGTATATGTGCATTTTATTTATTTTGAGGAATTTACTGTGTGGTTAATCTAATAGATTGGAGTGCAATAAAAATCATAGAGCCATGTTTCATCCTTTCTAGTTGCATTGTCACAGTGCTTACAAGAACCACATAAGTTGGGTCTCTCTGGGTTGGACTCGGATCAACTGAATCGACCTGATCGACTGAAGGATGACTTTGAACCTCATCGCATCAACCTTCTCAAGGTGAGAATGTTGAAAAGATTATGGTGTTCAGTGTACATCTTCCTGGTACTTGGGCAAGTGAAAATCAAAAAGTGCTAATTGTGGTAGTTATGGTGGTCTGTTAGGTTTATCCTGTTGAACAGTATTGTTTATACACTTGCATGTGGATTTTTCCAGCATGTAGAATCAGACATCTTTTTTTTCAAATTTGTTCATTAAGAATCCACAATCTAGGACAATAATGTACTGGGTTGTGGGCAGTACAAAAAAATTCTCCACAGTAGGAAATACTCGTGCCTTAAAGCTCTTAGCTCTTGGAATTCAGACTGCTGATCAATTCTGACAGCAATTAGAGAAGATTTTGGTTCCTCCTGTATCCTGCGATGAAACACAACCATCTCCTTTATCCAGAACTTAAAAGTGTCAAATATAAACTTTTGTGTGGCCAATCTAAGATTGATACAAATGTCAGTTGCCACGTGTACCAGAGAAAGAAGAGCTTGTTCTAGCTTTTGTATAATGCTCAAGGTGGTCAAGTATCAGGAGAGCTGCTGATGTTTGGGAATTCTGATTTTCCTCACTGCAGGGAGGAGTTGTCTACTCCAATAAAGTAACTACAGTCTCTCCAATTTATGCATCAGACCTTTTAAAACAAGAGCATGGATATGGTCTTCATGCAACACTGAATAATCATAAGTATGCATTCTTCTCTACCACTTGTAGTAACATGACACAAGGGATTGGTGATACCCAATAGGGTTGCTATGTGAGAAATCTCATTTTAGTGTCTCTGATTTTGAAATATCTCTTTTTTACGATTGCGCTTCTGAGGTGATAATGAACTTGATTCTTTCAAGTCAAATGAAACACCTGATGACCGTGGCATGTGGTAAAACCAGGCATAAGTTTGTAGGCATATACAATGGCTTGGATGAAGCAGTTTGGGACCCTGCCCATGATCCTGCACTGCCAGCTACCTATTCCTTCGAGCACTTGTCAGGAAAAAGTATCTGCAAGGGTATATTGCGGCAAGAATTAGGTCTACCGTTGGTGGATGAATCTGTTCCGCTGGTTAGTGTACAAGACTTTCTATAAAACTACTGGTTTACTTTTGAAAGATTGGTAATTCAATCTATTAATTCTATTTTATCTCATTGAGTTGAAGAGAAATTAAGCTGCTGTATTGACCTACTTCAAATGAGTGCACGCCATGTGCAGGTGGGATGCATATTATATGGTAACCCCAATGATAAGTTTGAATTGGAGATTGAATTGATAAAAGCGGCACAAAGATGTGTTCGTGGAAGGGGAGCTCAGGTTGGTCATACATCCATACCTAGTATTTAAAGCTGAAATGCAACAGTGATGAAATTCTTAATTAACTGACCTCTGATATGTCCAATCACTATATATATATAGATTCATTCAGGGATGCCTATATGCAGGGATACCTGCTGCAACAATAATTATGATTTTGAATTTGTCTTTTGAGTTACTTGTGCTTTAAGTTGAGAAATAAGGAAAGGATGTCAAAAAGGTGCAATGAAAGCATAGTATGACAATACCTTTTCAAATTTATTTATCAAGCTATTCTCCATGTCAGAACAAAATTTGAGTGGAAGATACCAGTTTGGGCTTTCATTTGACCTTCTGGGTCCATGAGATTGTTATGCCCACTCAGTGCAGTTGTTTGTGAGTGCAGTTTTTTTGTGTGGTTCACAGCAAGAATGATGGCTTTGGAGAAAAGTTGACGGATGCTAAGTTTCGACAGGTATCCTTGCTTCCTTCAACCTATCTATAACTTTGTAGGTGCCAGTTGTCCAATCATTCCTTGTAGAGCAGAGATACCAAGGCAAGAAAACCTTAAATGGACACTTTTAGCTCTGCACCCACTTCTCCTAGGATACAAATCACGCAATTAGTGTGAGATATTTGCCGATTCCAAATCGAGTCCATCGCCATTTGCCTCATAATGTTCAAGCTCATATGAATATCATATTCATTATCAAAGTGAAGATTCTTAAGCCTATAGTGATTAGCCAATTTTGAGCACATAGATCAATCTCTTGTAAACACGTCTTGTTGGTGTCCGTTCTTAGATCCACACCTAAGCAAACACCAATCAAATATAGCTGATTGTTTACAAAAAGTGACCCAGAACTGCCTGAACACCTTAAGTTATTTGGCCAGTGCTTGACAAAGGTGCTCGGGCTGTAACTCTCAGGATGACAATGTCAAGATAATAATTGCCCAAGATGATGCACTCCTCCATCAAGTTGTGGCAGCTGCAGACATCCTACTTTGCCCAGAAGTTTTCGAGCCAACAGGCCAGCTGGCGGTACGCAAGTTTCTTTGAATGTATCATATAGCTCATCTTTACATCAAAATTTAATGGCATGAGCTATTAAGGATTCCTCATAACTTACAGTATGAATGCTTATGTGTTACAATTTTGGAACCCGCAAACTTATAAATACACATTGCACTGCATTTTTTATAGATGATTGCAATGCGGTATGGGGCAATCCCAGTTGCACGCCAAGTGAATGGCATTATGGGCAGGTGAGCCCAAAAAAACCCTGGGTATCTTGTGCACCCATGCATGTCCAGATTGCATATAGCCATGTAGGGCACTGCTTACAAATGTCCTGGCCATTCTTGCTTGAGCTCTTGAAAGTAAGAGTCAACTAGAATGGGAAGAGGAACTAAACATGTATCAGTGATGTGGGTCTGTTTGGTTCTTCAGTTTTGTTGGACTCCCTTTTGACCATTTCTTTAGCACTGGTTTGATCATTCAAAATCTGATTGGTGTTGTGAGTGGATGGTCATAAGTTTGACCTTTGTATTGCACAACTCTTTCATCAAAACAGATCTGTAATGTGCTTGAGATCAGCAATGTATCATTACGTTGAGTATGACAAAAAAAGTGGCATCTGATATATGTGTACACTGGGTTATTGTAGTGTAATTGACGTGGAGGACCTTCAGGTAGATAAATCTCAAGCAACAGGATTTTCATTTTCCTCTGTCAAGGCCACAGACGTGGTAGTGGCACTTGCTCGTGCCTTGGACTATCTGGTATGCCCCTTGACCATTTTTGTGCATACAACTGCTATCGAATCAAACCAATCTTACATATGTTGGTAGAGAAACTCTTTTCAGGAATTGCTGAAGGCTTAAGTGAAATTTCCATGGTTTTTTGCAGAAGAGAAATCCTGAACTGTGGACAAATCTCATCAAGAATTGCATGACCAAGGACCTCTCCTGGGATGCAAATTGTGTGGAAGCATATGAAGGAGCTTACAACTCAATTGTCCCACTCTAATTAGTTGTGCTGTGGGATGTACTTGTCAGCCACAATCTCAGTGGAATTGGTGCACTCTAGTGGAGTTGGAATTAGTAAAGATATCCAATCAGTGATTGTTCTACATAGCTCAAGAGGGATATGTTTTCCTTGGGCAGATGCTTCGTAAATTCTCTAACATTCTACCAAAGAAATCTATAAAGGGTAGGTGCGACCATCACAATAGGTTACATTATAGTGAGAGAATGGGAGCCACCCACCACATTGAAGGTGCATCCAAGACGGGTTACCAATGTGTGAAAAGCACTTTCTTCAATGTCCACTGGATCACAAGGGGTGAGAGCTATCTTCATTTATTAAAGCATTGTCAATATATTATTCAATATTTAGTAGAATTTTAACGTTCAATCTACGGCTTTTGGAAAAGGTCTGCATGAAAGGTGCGAAGTTATCATATCATTAATCATAAGGTGAAGACTTTGATACAGGGCCTGTGTTGATACTGGACTGTGTTGTGTTGTTGCAGGTCGTGGCATTTGGAAGGGCTTTCATAGTAACAAACATTGATAATTCTGCATGCAAATCAAACAGATTGTGTAACTCTGTCTGTGCAGTCCAAATGGAATGAGTAAATCATTAGTAACGCTGAATCGAGAATGAATTGATGGAGGACTTGCAAATCAAAGGCTTATGTATTTCCATGAGACTCTTTGATAGAAGAAACAAGTTGGAGATAGGGTGCCAAATTAAAATACAGTCAAGAACGTGAAGGAATCCAGTGTAGTATTCTATGCAGGATCTAGTATTTTTAGCCACCAATGCATCTGATAAATCCAGTTTTTCCAAACACTGGCATTCACAAGGATGCCAAATTGTCTTCTCTTTGAGGAAAGACCATCCATGAATCATGAATTTGTGACAAGACCTCAGAGAAGTCCATTGGAGTGGTTCACTGTGAGTTGCAATGTGATTGACACCTACATAATCTTGGGATTCTTCTGCATACAACCTTGAATTAAACCTGTCCTATGCAACTTTTAAGTGGCACTTCAATATTGATAACCCAAATCTAAGCAAAACAACACTGAACTGGCCTACATAACATTATTATGCAGTGTGTGTTTGTTCATGTGGGCCCTGAGAATATAACCATGGATGCTGTAGCTAGTGCAAATAAATAGAGTCTAAATTTGCACAAGCTGTGGCATTCATGGTTATATTCTTGGGGCCCACGTGAACAAATGCACACTGCTTAATAATGTTATGTACCTTGAAAACATAGGAAAAGACCCACTTAATGAAGTTGCACTTAAGAATTCCAAAATTTTCAGGAGGGTTAAGGTTTGCTGGTGTTATTCAATTATTTTTCTTAATTGGACACCTATATGTGATTGGTGTGTGGTCAGGTTAGGATCAAACATTTTAATAACACATGTATCAACTAGATTGGACTATGCCTTCAAGTCTTATTAACTATTCCACACGCAATAGTGAACAAAATTGGGAGGACTTAGGTATTTAGCTAAGAAGTCAACAAACATGCGCTTTTGATAACCATAACTAAATGAGGGAGTCCAATTTTTGTTGACGCTTCATTGTGTAAATCTAGTTGGTAGAAGTTGGAAAACATGAAAAAAGAACCAAAGAACACCCACATACCTTACCTACTAAATTAAACAATGGGAGTATTTGCAATGAAGGTGGGCTACAACCAGGAATTTCCGTGTGAACAAGTTTGCCTGTTGGAATCTCGACGACGGAACATTCTCAACTGGCTCTCTTCACATTCTTCACTAACGCCAAAGATTTGATAAATAATTTTTATTGGCATCATTTTTTTTAAACACTCACATACTGGTTGACTTTGGCACCTGTTGGATGCATTCACATTCACATCTGGCACTGGTGGAATCAACAAGGGTATAATTCCGGAAGATGCATTGAAGTCTGAAATAGAGTCACTCAACCTTCATCATCATACATTGAGATTTGAACATTCAGGGTTTTGTTGCTTTTTATAAGAATCCCATGGACTCTCTTTTGAACATTCAAGGGTTTGTTGATTTTTATGAGAATCCCAGGGATCTCTTTAACATGTCATCAAAACCATTGCAGAAGTTGTTGATTCTGCTCAACAATATAGTAGAGCTCTTATTTGGCTGGCTTCGCTACGAGTGCTAATCCACTATGGTGTACGCATTCTTTCCTTGTACCCGCTTGTAGGCGATGGTCGAAGTCTGGGAAGTGCGGTAATTCCAACTTCACTCCCATTTCTGAGCCATTACAAAGGTAGTAATATCTAACCCTAGCAAACAACAAAAAACTGAACCGAAGGAATGCTATCCAACCTAATCCACTTGCATTTGACAGCAAGAGTTTTTCATGAGGAGGTTTTGTTTTCCTTGAGTTTTCATGAGTTCCTTGGATTCCAAGAATCTCTCCAAACGATGCAGCATTCATGTGGAGGAATTTGTTGGTTCAACATCCAATGTACGCCGCAAAAGACGATTGGAATGTGAGGCTACATGAGATTCTTGAGGTGGTGTCGATCTTGGTCATGGTGGTGGTAACGATTTCAGCGAAGAGTGGTGCAATTATGGAGCTTCACGAAGTGCAAGCATTAGGATGTGTACGTTGGCACACAAACCATTTCACATCCATTTCCAAGCAATTGTGAAGGACATCCATTTCCAACCCTAGTGACAAACAACAGGACCAGAGGAATGCTAGCCAACATGGTGCACCTTGCAATTGGTAACCAAAGTTATTTGTGTGAAGATACTATGTTCAAATGGCATGAGTTGTTTGCATTCCAAGAATCTCCCTCAGAACGGTGCAGCATTTCGGTGGAGGAATCTCCTGGCTCCTACAACATTTGCTTCTGCACTCCTAGATGATATTCAACATCCAATGTCCACCTCAGAAAACAAATTGGAATCTCAGTCTACATAATATAATATGGATCTTGATTATGGTGGTAATGATTTAGCAACGAGTGATGCAATTATGGAGGTTCAGGAAGTGTATGGGTTACGTTGGCATTGTCAGACACTACCGATGTATGGTAACGGATACACGAAAAGTGATGCATTACGGAGGTTCACGAAGTGTATGGATTATGATGAGTACGTTGGCATTGTCAGACATTGGAGCTATATGGTTACGACATAGCGAATAGTAATGCAATTATAGAAAATCACGAAGTGCATGGGTTATGATGAGTACATTGGCATTGGCATTGTCGAAGGATGAGCATTTGGAATTGGAAGTGGTTGCTACACCGAGCTTATCAGCACCTGAGGAACTGTGGAGCAAGCTTCCTGGGGAATTGTTAGCCCGAGTGTCTTTCTTATCAGTTCCAACGCTGTTTCGGTGTTGTGCTGTGTGCAAGAAATGGAACAACCTAATCTCATCACCTGCATTCTCGGATGTTTGCGCACAAGCCCCTATTCAAAAGTCGAATATCATCCTCCTTGGGTTCCCAGGACTGAGCTCCCTCTGGCTAGCCTACATGTTCGACACCCAGATGAACAATTGGTACCTCCCAATCGACTTGAGATTTCTGCAACCATGTTGGGACTCCTCAACAATCACACATCGAAGAGTGTTAGCATCATCTGGCCCCGTGCTATGCATCTCCGCAATTCTCAATGAAGATACTGAAATCCTTGTCGTTTGTAACCCTATCACCAGAACATACAATAAGCTTCCTCTTATAGGAGTCTCTCCTCCTTTCGGATCCGTAGGGTTAGTCAACTTGACCTTCGATCAATCCCCCGAGAAAGCATACAAGATCTTCTACGTGGAGTTTTTGTTCATCCCCTGCAACATGATGTACCCACCCGATGACCGATTCTCCCACTTGTACATGTTCAATTCGGATGTTGCGTGTTGGCAAACCCTAACCCGCATCCCGAAGGGACTATACCATGAACAATCTGTGGACCGCTGCTCCATGGTCCAGTTTCGGAGTGTAACTTACATCTTGTGGTATGAGGATTCGCCATCCTCCCCTTACCTTGGAGATGGCAGCCATGTCCTGATGGCTTATGATCATCACAACAAGGTTTGGAATAAAGTTGCAATTGCCATATCCACCCTTAGCCTAAGGCGGGCAAGGTTGGTGGTGAGTGGAGCCATGAGATTACTCCTCATAGGAGCGTTGGAGGACAGTTACCATATTTGGGAGCTGGAGGTTGCATCCCATGAGTGCATTGAGATTGCGCACATGCCTGACTTCTACTTCCGGCGTATGCTGGATGACCCCTTTAATGCCCTCATTTGTGGTGTCAATGAGGATGTCTTCCTCATGTCCGCCAAAGGTAAGCCAGTGCTTTTCGATATTACCACTCGTTCGTGGCAGCGCCTGCCTGCCCTTGGAGGCAACTCTCTCCACAACACATTGCCACAGTTCATCCGGTGCAATCTGTTTGAGCATTTCGTCAACTTCTGCATCGATACCCCCATTTCCTACTGATGATGATAATAATTTGCACTCACTTCCTATCATTGATCGCGCTTTTGTCCAGACTATGGATTTCGAGAGGATGTTTTAAGTTAGGATTTCCACAAGGAAGGTTAAAACAAACATATCTTTCCTCTACTTACTTTATCCATGGCATGGTTTATCATGCTCCCATCCCCTACTAGTAATTTGCATTGAGTTCCTGAGTTCCTATCGATCAAGCTTTTCTTCAGACTACGTACTTGGAAAGGATGGATCAAGTTAAGGTTTTCATGTGGAAGGTTAAGAAAAATATATCTTTCCCTTTACCTACTTTATATTCCTGGCTCAATTCCTCTAGTGCAAATCTGTTTTGAGCATTTCGTCAACTTTTGCATCAATGCCCTAATCATCTCCTACTGATGATCATTTGCAGTCACTTCCTATCCATCAAGCTATTTGTTCATGATATGGATTTGGAAAGCATGAATCAAGTTAGGGTTTCCACATTGAAGGTTAAAACAAATATATCTATCCCTCCACCTACTTCATCTTTAGCGCAATTCTTCCAGTACAATCAACCTTTTCTGAGCATTTCGTCAACTTCTGCATCGATGCCCCCATCATCATCTCCTTCTGATGATAATTTGCACTCACTTCCTATCCATCAGGCTTTTGTCAGACTAGTATATGGAAAGCATCAAGCCAGGATCAAATTAGTAGAAGTTTCCACAAGGGAAGGTTAAAACCGTGTTAAACTTAAGTACTTGCTTGTTCAAAATATAGCCACGTTGCGGGTAAGGTTATACTTGAGTGCAGTGATTTCGGCCCTGGCAGCAAGCAAGAATCAGGAATGAGGAATCAAATTTTAATTTCTTGCGATGATGATCATTTGGAGTTTTTTCTTCCTTGTACAGTGGCTGCTAAAAGAAAACTTGGCCCAGGTCAGATCACCCTGGCTTTGGGGGAATGCACTCCCATGCTCACCATATGGCATATAGTTGCCCTTATGCCATTCGTGACAGCTCGTAGAATCTGCCATGTTGAAGGGAGCTATGGCTTGCTGGAGGAAAAAGGCGGAGCTGCTGAAACCACATCGAGATCCATGCCTCCAACAAACTATTGCATGCAGATCGCAGGGTGGATTAGCAATAACACTACCATTAGCGTTGGAAGGCGATATAGACGAAACAAAACACTGAAGAAATCAGCTGTAGACCAGACCTAGATTTGGTTACAACCAAACTTGGTTGGAAGAGATCAGGGGACAACGTGGATTGCAGGAGCAGATCTATGAGGTGCTGAAACGAGTCAACAGGAAGAGGTGCAGCGAATATGTGGATCGCACTCGATATGGAGGTGGAAACCGGTTTGATCCACTGCTTGAAGAGAAGGGTGGCTGGATCTCAGGGGAGGCCATGCGACACAACATAGAATGGCAGATGCGGTGATTGGAATGTTGGCCGAGGCTAGCGAACAAGTTGTTGAGAAACCTTCAATCCCTTTCGTGCTCAAAATGGCGAGATCCGCCCAACCAACGTTGAAAGGAACTTCAGTGACTTCTTGGTTAGGAAGGATGTTATTCCTTTTAAAGTTGAAAAGTTGGAGATTATGATAACCTACCCTTTAGATGTACGTCATGCTTAAGCTGGAAGCACAGAGTGCAGGGTGCAAAAACAACAACCTAAAGGATTCAAGAGGCCATCATACACAAACCATCATTCGGGCAAAGCAAAGGCAAGGGCATGTCAATAAATCATGAGGGCTTCCAGCAAATACAGCACATGGAGGAACATATTCAATCATCAGGTGGAAGAAACCATGGAAGATATATCTGAGAATCAAATGGAAGCCAAATTTACAGCTCTACAAGCCCTTATAAATAGAATGAAAGATCCAAATGGCCCTGAACAGATATACAGGGTTGCAGCTCCAGCTGCAGCACGGAAAGGAGCACGATCGAGTAGCAGAGAACAAGAATAGTCAAGAGGCGAGAACAATGAGGGAAGGAAATTAAGTTGCACCATAGGACCTTCAGTTCCCGACTAGGCCACAAAGAGCATCAGAGAAGCACATGGTGATCACAGCAAGGAATCTCAAACCAACAATGTTGGAGTGGGTACCATGATGACGAGAAGAAGGATTATAGAACATAAGGCACCAACAAGCGATGAGAAGGAGTCAAGACAAGAAAAAGAAACAACAAAGTAAACTCCAGAGGGGGAGACTTAGGTGGCAACAACTGCAGAGGAGGATATGCAGTGGTCACCAAAACACCTAGCCGACATAAACGTTCGATCACCACGCTCCTCGATGAGGAAGACACGTTGGACATGGAAATGGACGGATTGGAGGAAGGTGTGGACAAATTAGGGGCTTGAGAAGAAAGAAAGTTTGTTGACATTAGCTTTAATTTGTAGACACATGGGGAGAATTTGAAGAATGAACCTCTGAAGTTGCGAAGGATAATCCTGAGGAAGATGGGGAGAATATTTAGAGGGAGATGGAAGAAGAAGAAGAAAACACTAGGGCTAGATTTGAAGTGACCACTGCGAGTTTGCATGAAGACATCTATAACGTAGACAAGCAAGGGGAGCTAATGAACTTAAGAAGGTCTTAGACGATATTGAGACTAGAAAGGCTAGAGGCGCAACAATGAGGTCAATGGTTAAGTGGAAAAGAATAGGAGACAAATGTATTGTGGAATTCGTTAAGGGAATTCAACAAAAGAATTTAGCTACCATCATCTTTGTGCTTAGCGATTTTTTGAAAGGAGATTTCTAAGAGAAATGACTTCAGTAGAATTTCATTTTTTTCAAAGTCTACACAAGCATCAAGACATTTCAGAGGAAGCCCTCCATGAAGTCTTTGAGGGCTTCCCAATCTCCGTTACCGAAGTAATAAATGACTCATTATCAAAAGAAATCACATAACGGGAGTTTTTTTTACTACAGTAGATTCTATGACTAAAGGAAGGGCTCCAAGCCATAATGGGTTTCCTATCAAAAACTTCCAACAACTTTGGCCAACGTTTGGAAATGACTTCTTCCTAGCAATGAGTAGGTTTTTATAGAGATAGAGAGATGGACTCAACATTTGTTACTAGGTGCTTGGCCGATTTTACTCCCTCCGCCATGCATCAACACCACCTCTCCTTGCTTATTATGAAAATGCTACAAGATTGGCACCTACTCTAGATGCCTCAGCGAGTGGGAGAAACCTACAGGGATAGGAAGAGAATATATGACAGTTTTAATTGGAAGCAACCCCTATTTGGGGAAGAATTCCTAAGAAGTTTATCAAGAAACTCAAAATTTGGCACCTCCTTTGTGGCATTACCCTTTGGATGGTCTGAATTGAAAGGAATGATAGGGTGTTCCACCATGAACAATGGCATGAGTCCAAAATGAAACACCTTATTTGGGACAACCTCGTGATGTATGCCAGGGTGGCTTGGGCTAGGGTTGGTAAACTTGTTGAGATTAGCGCCTACTTGGCCGCAACCCGCCTCACAGGCTTCAATGAAACTTGGGGATCTAGGATTGTCCTTTGTATACGGGATAGAATAAAAATCGTGTGGAACTGGAAATGACAACGTATATAGGTAGTTTGTCACTTAGGTTCACTTGGTGGCTTGGGGGATGTCCTTGGTCGGTGGGGTGGGGGTGATCCTCGGTTGGGTGGCTTGGTGGGTTGTCCTTGGTGGGATTCTTGCTACATGGTTCTTGGTTAACTTTTTATGTGGCGGTGTGACGCGTCCGAGGACCTCTACCTGCCCTTGAAGTGGACGCGTCACCCTGGTTTTTAATGCATTTGGCGTTGGCTTTTTGGCTTGTCTCAAAAACAAAAAAAAAAACAAAAACAAAACAAAACAAAACAAAAACAAGACAAAATGAAACAAAATAACAAAATAAAAACAAAGACGAAGGAGGAGAAGACTTGGCCCATCCTCCTATCACCATGGCCGGATATCTGTATCTCCATGACTGATCCATGAGCTTCCAATCTTGACACAAATCTAGTAAGACATGCATGCCCATGCACAATCTGTCAATGCTTGCTCCCACATCGTCAAATTCGACTCGGGGGGAGTCATGCAATGATTCTCCTTCTTTTTTAATAGACTTACCGTCTACACACACTCAGCCCTTGATATGTACAGTGTCGGGAGAGATTTTGGGACATACACTACACTGCTTTTGCCTAAATAGTGTGGGTTACCATTGGAGTTGCACATTACTATTGAGAGTAACATTCTATTGAAAGTATCTTTTTTACCCAAATAACATAACTAGTTACTATGCACACCAAAGAACATGATATAACTTAGTTGGTAAAAAATGATACAAGTCGGTAGAAAGTTAGAGCAACACGTTGCTCTGTATGGTAACCTACACTTATTAGACAAAATAGTGTAGTAGAAATATGGTAGTTTCACGACACGATAATTTGACATGAAGAGACCATAATGACATAGGCTCGTGTTATTCTGGTGACTTCGTGTCAAATTGTTGTGTCATGAAACTATCGCATTTCTAGTAGTGATAATCGGTCAAGATCCTAGAGCTTCCAAGTCCAACCGATAACATCATGTGGACTTTTGGTTGTTCTTTATTAATTTGAGATATATTCTATCGATTCCTCTAAAATGATCGGTAGATTTCTTGAATTCTTGAATTTCAACCGGTTTTTCTTGAACTCAATCGGTCCATTTGTAACAAGCGGTTAGTTCTCCCCACTCATTGGATATGTATGTGCAATAACGTTGCCACACACTAATGTATAGACATTCCACACTATTATGAATATCTACTACCACAATACCAAAGTACATTAATTGATTTTTTAAATTGTGGTTGCTATTTGGATAGGTCAACAAAAGCTATAAGTTTGTGTTGTTTGGTTTTCACCCAAGCTAATTTGCATGGGTAAAGACACAAATGAACCTTATGGCGGGACACCAGTGTCCCAAATAAATAAAAGCCTCCTTAATGATTAGTTTTGTGGTTGTAAGTGATAAAAAATAAATAAAGACCACCTTCGAACATCAGAGCGTGTACATGACATCGAGATAATCTCAATGCCGCTTTGATCGCCTTCAATTGGCCATTTATGACATTGACACAGACTCTAGGGTTTAACCAATGCATTATGGGACATCGGTGTCCCGCCATAAGGTTCAAAGTTAGACATGAGTCGGATAAAGCACCCTCTACCTTAGGGTAAGGGTCTACCTCTCGCGGATTCCCCGTTGAAAGCACACGTGGATGCAAGGGTGGAGCCCAAGTGTCTAGTGCACTTACAACAAGGAATCCACGAGAGGCTAGCCCTACTCGGTGTGAAGAATGGGAAGGAGAATCCCATGGCCATGTTGACAAATGGATTATGCTCCAGAGTACTCACATTGGGACATTACGCTACCAAGGCCCATTCAAACTACAAAGAAATATTAGCACTAGTTTAGAGGTGTTCTCTTCTTTCTAAGCTTTTCTATCCCTTCAAGTATGCAATGTATAAGGGGAAGAGTTTCAACTCCTCTAAAAGGGAATCAATCATCAATATCTCACAATCTTGACCAAATAAAGACTCAGCTTCAACTCTTTCTATATAAGGTATATGTGTATGGTAAAACTTGTCTTAGACTGGGCACCTATATTTGAGTGATATGTGGATCGGTGTGACTCCATGAATGGACAAAAAAAAGACAAACATTCAAAATAAATTGGACTTCATGCTCAATAACATGTTAGCCATTATGAGTGCATTAGTCAACGAAATTGGGGGAACTCATATGACCACCAATTAATGAGCACAAGAATCATCACTTTGATAATGGATAAGGCACTCATATGAGTTCCAAGAATTATGAGTCCAAAGTAGCTATGGCTTCGAATTGGATTTGCTATGCAAACATTCCCTACTAATTACGTGTTGGGTATCCTAGGAGAAGTGGTTTAGTCAAAATAAACTAAAATTTAAGACCTAACTATCTTAGATCCTTGTGTATGTAAGGTATTAGTTTTGATCATGGGACTCACAACTCAAAGTGTCCATTAGAGTGAATGTGTAGAAGGGCTATTCTATTAAATGCTTATTAAAGCTTCTTGTATTGAAGCATGATTTGGAAACATGGGTGAAACACCTTGGACCTCCTCTTTTAATTCATTAACCTTTGAGAGACTTTGAGGATCTATTGACATGTGGGACCTGTCATCCCGTACATTTGGCTCAGCCTATACATTGTTGGTTTGGCTGACCAATTATAGTATAAGAAGCTAGAAAGTTGGTTTTTGATAACATGGTCCCACTCCATTAATATGTTAACTTAAGCCTTGATAAAACTTGGGTCACTTTACGCACAAACTACCAAAGCTCGCCTTCTAGCCAACTCATGTGGACTTTGACTCAAAGAGTTTTTGGATAAGGTAAACATGCCTATTCCAATCACTTATCTTAATCCATCACTTACATTTGAGTGGTCATATCATTATTCAACTTTGTTAGCCCATGCGGTGGGCCCAACTATCTAGGTAGGAGTATTCCTAGACTTATCCCAACTAGCTACAGTTTTAGCTTGAATGTGGGTAATGGCCCTAGTGCACGGACTAGTAATTATGGCCAAGGAACCACATGTATTTAAAGTGACCAATGATAGTGATTATGGTTGGGGCCCATCCCTTGCATGTGGGAATCTCGGCGCCTATTTTCATGGTTTGGATGTGCTAGCGCCGTTGGGGGCAGGGGGTTACCATGGCACAAAGTCCCTTGCTGAATTTATGGTGTGGGCTTAGGAATGGAGTTATCTTGCTTGGAGCCCACCTAACAATAGGGGAAGGCTCAACCTCATCTAACTTCTTTACCCAAGCCTTACTTACTAAAGTAGTAAGGTAAGGCACATGTGATAGCGAGTTACCATTTGGCTTGGTATTTCTCATTATTCAAATCCCACCCACGTTCCCTAGTAGCTACGGTTGTATATCTCATCCCTCATAGAGAAACGCCACCCAGCCCTATCCAACATTGCAATGGGCCAACACTTCCAAAGACTACATGTGTGTGTGTGTGGGGGGGGGGGGGAGGGGCGGAACAATCCCCCCTTGTTGAATAATGTTATGTTGTGTGCTTAGGTGTGGATGTAAGAAAATATCCAAAAAGACATGTGTTGAAAAAAGATTGGACTGCATGCTCAAATTTTCTTTTATATTATAGGTAAGCCAATGGTCAACATAATTAGGTGGGTCATTTTATTGACTCCCAAAGTTTTGACTTTATAAAGTCATAACAACAATACATGAAATCTAATATATTTCTATAGATTGTTGCAAAAATCTCCAATCACATTTTTGGATAACCTTAACTCTAAAATCCAAGTTGATAATCATGGCAAACAACAAAAAGTAAGCATTTAATATACATTCACCTCAATTAAGTCAAAAGAGTTTAACGTTTTTTTTGGGGGGGGATCACTCATTTGGATTAAGCCCATGAAGTTCTTTGTAAAGTGATAAAAAGGGAAGGTCGAAAGTATGACTTTATGGGGAATATTTTTTGAAATTCATTATTAAGTTATAAATAAAACCCTTAAGGAAGAGTTGATTGTGGGTCAAGGAGAGAAGCACAAGAGTTCACATCCATATGTTTACAGGGAGAGGGTCTTGCAAGATTGATAGTCGATAGAGTTATGTGTAAAGTAAAGTAGATGAAACCGTGAGTTTAGTCCCAAACCATGAGTCCATGAGAATTAATACAAAGTCATCGAAGTTTTCTTAATGCTTAGATTACCATACACAAAGAGTGTTGTTGGGTTATCAATAAACGGCATTCTAGTTTGCCCTACTAGGATGGGTTGGAATGGCTTTCAAGGTTGCGATAGATTTTCCAAGAAAGATAACATCAGTCACACATAAATTGTGCTCTATGACATGTTTGTTGATAGTGTTTGTATTTCTATTTACATTAGACATGCAATCACATTTCTAAGTCATCATTATGGACTTCCCTTAAATCTTGATGTTGGTGGTCTCAAAAATCTTACAAATTTTAGTTGAGTTTGTAGGGAATGTGGAGGTGGTTCCACATGCACATGTTCATTCTTTTGTTTGAAAACAAACTACATCTTCTTGAGAGGTTTATTGCCTCTTTAGTGCTTAGTGGGATAAGATAAGATAAGGCTATGTAGAAGGTTTCCAATAGTTAATAAATTGGTATTGGTGAAAGAAACATGCACATTCATAGGAGATTTACAAAAACGAAATAGTGACATAGGATAAGTTGTCAACAACATGTGATAATTGTCCAATTATGCTCGTAGTGATCGTAACATACAAACTTGTACCAACCCAATTCTAGCCAATTTGAGCCCATTTTTTTCTAAGCCATTGGAGTGCTCATAAGAACTTAACTACGTTTAGGGTACCTAATTGAGCCAATACAATCCTTTTGGACTTATTGGTGAGACGAGAAGGATTCAATAGAACAAGGCAAGAATTATGAATAAGAGAATATCATAGAAGCATGAACAAACACATAGGGGATGGGAGGAGATAAAGTCATGCTAACTAGGACACCATTCATGTAGTTTTGAGTGTGTGTGACCTTCCATCAACATTTCAATCACTACAAGCATGTAAAACCTAGACAACTTGCCTTGCGTTGGTAAAACAATTTGCAAATATCTACTACAATAACAAAACACAAGACGAGTTGTGTAAGCCTTGGCATATGCTTGTAGTGAATTCCCAAAAGAAAACCAAGCACCTACTCAAATTTTGTAGTCGCATTTTGCATGGAGCCTAGACCTAAGAAAAGTGGCATGGAAGACACGGAATTTGGCATTGATTCAAGCGTTTGACTTCGGTACTCTTCCGTGTGCATGATTCAAAGCCCTTTAGTTCAAAGACTCTACACACCGGTATAATTTCCTCGTCAATCAATCAGTGTGTATATATACATATGTATATTTATTGATTTATTTTTATATTTTATTCTTTTGATAGAAAATTCTAAATTTTTTTATTTATTTTTACCTCACATATATGATGTATCGATGAATTCCGGTTGGTCAATGTTCAATGCATTGGGATGGCCGACAACTTACACGAGAAAGGTGGTAGGCTCCATAACTTACTCTTTGGCTTGTAGCCTTGTTGCATGCGAATTGGATGCGAGGAGTTATTGGCATGTCTGTCACAATAGGCAGCTCCACATAGAATAAGAAAGAAAGCCACATAAATTGCCATTGCACATCACTACGAGTCTCTTGAGCGTTATATATATTCTACAACTACCGATTCACAATCTTGTCCCCTACTCATCCTCCAACATCATTGAGCCTGGGTTCTTTTAAAAAAAATTAAAATTAAAATTAAAAAGTAGTATGTACATATAGTGAGAGACGGATTTCTCGCATGCATACAAGCATACCTCTCGTTCGTCTACCCAATATGAAGGCCTTAAAGTAATGTGTAACTTGGAGGTTATTACTTTAGTTGATTTGACGTCAAAATTAGCTTGAAAGATTTCAAATTCAAATCATTAGGCTTGAGGTTTGACGTCGAAATTAACTTGAATTTGAGATGACTTTCAACCACATCTTTAAAGGGGGTCAAGTTCTTATGTTGGATGGATGAGAGGTACGCTTGTATGTAATAACCCTCTCTCTCTCTTCATGTGTGTGTGTGAATATCACTGCAACAATGCTCACAATGATAAATTACACGAGGCAGCAACTCACGTACACCACAAGCACACTAATCAATGAAGCTATTAACCCCTTGACTCTTAACTCCTTCAATGCAAACAACTTGTCATGGTGACAATTTTATTGTTCATGATGTTAGGGGCCCCAATGTATATATGGACCCAAATAAGGAGAGTTGTCGCAACACGTTGGTCCATTTGTGAGTAACTTTGGAAGCCCGGCTCCGCCACCATTTGGGGCTCCTCATAACCAACCCTCCCACCCACCCCCCCCCCCCCCCACCAACACACACACACAAACAACATGTTTGGTGGCTTCTCTTGGGGATGCTATGAGTGGAGAGGGTTTACAAATATTGCTCACTTCATTACATCAATTGCAATTCATTTTTTAATGTCCTCTCTTCAATTATGATATTAGAACTTGTTTTGATTTCCTTGTTTGATGCCTTTGTCAAGGATCTTTCTATCAAGAACTTGTTAGAGCTTCTTGTGTTGGAGTATACCTCTTAAAGTTAGGCACTAGGTGAATTTCCTTAGATCTCCTCTTTTAGCACTATCCACTTTGAGAGAAATAAGCTAAGGTCCATAGGACTTGCCAACCCTAAAACCCCTTATTGGCCTATGCAAGGCTAGGTTGGCCCACCAGTCCTAGCACGACAAGCTAGAAGACAGTTGATTTTTTTTCTAACCCGACCCATTGTTTAGCATGTTTGGGCCCCTCAATGATGTGGGTGATTTTACATTTAAGATCTCAACTCACTTGCAGTTTGACTGAAAGACCTTACAAGTTTGTCTATTATAGATAGACGAGTCCTTGCATTTGATCCTTCTTTGAGAGAACTTTCCATTCAAGCCTGCTCGTTATTGGAGCCCATTTTGAAAGTTGGGTGACAGTCCTTGCACCTCCTCTTGCCATCTCATAAACTTTGAGAGAACTTTAGGATCTAAAACATGATATGTACATGGGACCCGTTATCCTAAATCATGGATCAGCCTATACAAGGCTTGCTTGACCCACCCATCCTAGTAGGACCAACCTTTAATAGTTTGACACCTCTCTTTGAGTATAGTACTATAAGCAATAAGAAACTTCAGTGACTTTATGCACAAGCTTTCACATTTAACCAACTCATTGGGAGTTTGATGCCAAGACTTTACGAACAAGGCACGTGAACCTTATTTGGTCATTTATCTCAATAAGACACGTATATTTGAGCAATGTGTCATTGGAACAACCCAACAAAGCAAGTGTCTCAAAAAGATTCGACTACGTGCTCAAAACTATCAACTAGTCTAGACTCAATTCAACATGATTAGTTGCACAAATGTTGATCAAGAGAAGTCACATAACATGAAAAACTAACCCAACAACACCCACATACCTTCACGTAGATGTGCCTATTGTGGTTGCTTATCTCAATCAGACACCTAAATTTGAACGGTATTTTGTTTGGTGTGGCTCCAAGAGCGGATTTCTAAAAAGATACGTGACTAAAAGGAATTAGACTACGTGCTCAAAGTAAGATAATCATTCTAGGTTCAACAACCAACCAAGCCGGAGGGACCAATACGACCATTTAATAAGTACATAAATCTTCACTCTAATAATGAGTAAGATATTCATATGAGCTCCAAAAAGTACGAGGAAAGTGGCTATGGCCTCGATTTGGATTTTCTAACCATCTCGTATTAATTGCGTGTCACATATCCTAAGGCTAGTCGGATTAAAAAAAACCATTTAAAGACCCATCTACCGTAAGGGCCGGGAACCAAATGCCGAGAGAGAATTGGGGGAAAAACCATGGAGAGTGAGCCCTTGGACATCCATTTAACTTATCCATCCATTGGGGCCCATCCATCGTCGGTTTGCCCCAAGCTCATCTTGTACGTTTTGGGCCATGTTAAAACCGAGGCCTAATAAGACAAACACATGGTGCCTCTAGCACATGACCTCGTCTAGGTGGCACTTCCCCATTGCGGACGCCCCTAAGTAATGCGTGGATGGGCTCAAAAACAACATCCAAACCCTTTTGTCATCATGTGCCATGTCATCCCGCGTGGGCCCGCCACTCCTCTAGTGCCCTTCAAGCCTTGGAAGGACCACCTAGTCGTACTTCATTCAAAGCGCTCTAGCTATTATGTCGATCATATAAGTACGGCCCCAGGTTAAAAGGAAAGACCCGGCCGCGAGGGCACGCATGTATTGTGAATGTCGGTCATCTATATGGGCTTTGGGATTCATGGCGTCTATGTAAACTCGGGCATCCTTTTTTTTTTAACTCGTTCTATTTTTTTTTTTACTTTTTTACTTTACTGTTTAAAAGAAAGCCCTTTACAAGGTTGAGGGTTGATTCATTTCAATCTAGTTTCATTAGACTTGATTTGGGGTCTTTGCTCAGTTTTTGATTCTTGTTATGGAGTCAGTTTGTGTAAATATATTTTTGTTAGTCTGTTATATATAATTCATTGTATTCTCACTTTTGTGATGAATGAGTTCACATAGACATCATGAGTCCCTATTCAACGGATGGTAACTATTATTTCATAATAGTTGCAATCATTAGGTCTACCCAACCAAAACAAAACAAAAAAACAAAAACACCTAGCAAATAGGCCTACGGTTCTAGGCCAGTCACTACACGATGTGGAGCCTACCTAGAGACGCACGAGTATGTTAAGGGGCTATCCAAAAGTTTCAAACTTTGGACATCACCAATCCAAAACAATCGATCTAGCCACCAAGAGTACTCATAGCACATGCACACATTGAGGTTATTAGCCGATGTATAGATTACTTTAAAGTATCCATGCTTAAAAGTGAGATGACAAGGGAGGCAAAAAGTGAGAGGTTGAACTCAATGAGGTCTACTAAATTATCCTATTGGTGTGGGCCACATTATTGCTCCCTACCATGGGAAACACCATTGGACCTCACTTGGGATCCTCAAATGAACTCAAAAGTGGTTTCCTACCTTGGAAGCCATCATTAAGCTCACTTCATCTCCTAAAATGAGCTCAAAGTGTTTCCCATTGCGGGAACATCTTCAAAGAGTGTCACTAGGAGAAAACTTATCCATTCCAACCATCCATTGCATACTGTCCACTACAATGCATGGCAAGAATATACAAAAATAAATTATTTTGGTTGCCAATTGGAGTTTTTCTAGTTGCGGATTTGGGAGAATCGACAAGCAAACCTCATATAGTGAAAAATTGTCTTGTGTGTAGAACAAGTTACAATAAAATAAAATAAAACCACAAGTATCATAGGCAGAACTTCAACCTAACAAAAAAATACTACCTAAATTATATATTGAGTACCTTGCCCCAATTGGTAACTTTAATTATTCACTTCTATATTTTCTCACCATGTGTTTAAGTGGAGAAGTTGCAATGCAAGGATGAACTGACACAGTCTCTCCTACTATGTGTTCAAATCATGTTTTCACATCATCTTATGTTATGTAAGTAACAATGCACTTTGATTTCATCACTATTGTTAAGCATCTAGTGACATCGTTGACCTTATTGGAGTCCCCCTCATTGGGAAACATCTAATGAAGTTACCCAATTGCACCAAGTTTCACATGGGCATGACAAACTTCAATCACTTTCTCCCATTCTTTTGTAAAAATATTGAAGTGAACCTACACGGTCCAATCGGGATGACCACGTGGTCCTTGTAGTGAACACAAATCTCATTGGAAAAAGTTGTTGAACATGAAACCAAGCCACTTAACACCCACATACCTTAATTGGTGTAGATGGTTGAGAGGTATAGCAAGCAAACAAGTTGTGGGATTACCACTTTGTATTAAATTGAATAAAAGTAATGTCGGTGTTTTCGTACAATGACATGAATGGGAGCTTGTTCTTCCTAACCTCGATCATGTTTTTCCACCATGTACACATAATCATTCTCTACAATGGAGTGATGAATATGTTGGAGTAAAATATTTTATACCATGTTGATTTTCTAGAAAGCATCAAAGACTATTTTTAAATCCCTTTGAGTGGTGTTTCACAAAGAATTTGCCTTTGATGCACATATGCTCATAGGCAATGTTTGGTAGCAGATTTATTGAACACTCTTTGTCACCTGAAACACAAATACAAATGGTTGTGTTCTTCCAATTATTCTTCATCTCTATATATGTAGAGAGTGACAAGTGTCTTCACAAGAATGTGAAATCCATAATTAATCTCCAAATGTTGGCTTATGATTGAAAAGATAAAATAGACCTTTGTGAGTATGAACCCACAGAGGATGATTCCTTATAAAGATATGAACCACATGCGATAACGGGGTATTTCAAAGAAGTGGCTATAAATTATTAAACATATATGTGGAGTATTTCTTATGTTTGGCAAAGACCGATGGTCACACCGCATGATCCAAGTAGCGAGAAATTGGGTTGTAGGAAAGTTAAATTACAAGAACCATATCCTAAGGATTCTAGAGGATTCTAGAGGATTCTAACTCATGTATGCGGGCAATAATCAAACACAAATCTCATGCAAACGTTTATACTTTGAATACCATTGAATGGCAAGGTTGCAATCGAGAACAGATGTCAAAGCAAGCAAGTGTTATGATGAGACTATATGCTCAAAAGAAGGACACTACAATAGGTTTAGTAGTCAATACCATTAAGATGACATATGTGATTGCTTGTGGAGAAAGAGGAACCTTCACTGTGACCTCTTAAAACTTTTGCATCTTTTATAATTGAAATGACACTCTTTATAATTCATAATTCCTTCCAAATGTCAAAAGCGTACATGAAGTTGGAAGTGCCCGTTATAAAGCCACATACTTTATAAGTTGACATTTGTTAAAAGGCTTGAAGCAGATGCGAAATACAATCTCATATCTAAACTTTATGGTGGTAACCCAAGTTACCATAGAAACCCGGTTGTTGCATAAACGCAACACTGACGGCGGATCAAGTCGGATGAAGCCGGAGATAGCGTTAATCGATTCAGCTCAACGAGACGCACTTAGGGATCCCTTTGATATAAAAAATAGCGAGGTTTAAAAAAAATCATGCCAACGAAGTTTCAGTTGTCTATGCAACAACTCCTAGCAACTCTCCACAGTCATCGAGACATCAAGCGCACCACTTGGATGGGTTCAAAACGTAGCAAGGACGATGTTGTTGAGGAGTTCAACGCAAAAATGCATGCTTTGCTTGGATATGGCATGGACATAGAGAAGGCCATGCCAAATGCCATCCAACAAGCCTTGGATGTCATCGAACGGTTCCCGTTTCCTAACTATTTTTTGGTGGAGTTGTGGGAAGCACACATCGGCGAGCAAATGACCGCATCATCGCTCATGCACTCATTCGGCGGTGCGAAAGACGTCATGCACACATCCGGCCCAAAGTTGATACTTCAATTCTTCAATAAAGCTTGAAACTTAAGCAGTTGTATTATCAACGCCTTTCCATCAATAACTAGGGTGGGCTCGATAAGAACTAAATAATGGCCTCTTGGTGATTACCTTTATTGGCTTTGTCTGTAGGACAAAGACTATGCATCGACTTCTCTATTTCAAGAGCAAATTTCCCAACCACTTTGCATGCACACTTGGATGTTACTTGTTCTTGCTATTTTTGGTATAGTTAATTTGGATGTTAACTATGTATACCTTTTCAAAACTTTTACAAAGTTTGAACTTCCTCTTTTCAGAGGCCAAATCCCACGGGGAGGTCACTTCATTGTCAAGTTGACACCACGTGCGGACAAAGTTTGCTACCCCTATGTTACATGCCATATATAAATTTTAAAATTTATGATATTTTTTCTACATATACATAACCATTGATAGTATCTTTTGTATATTTTTTTGAAATTTTTAGTCATCTTTATTTTTTTTAGTAAATTTTTTAGTTCAATTCTGTGTCATTCTAGTTAGAAACGATATGTTTTATGAAAAAAACAAATCATCAAATTTAGTTACCACTTTTAAATATGTCATAGGTACTATGTATATCTACTCATGAAAAACATTTGATAAAATTTTGACCCATTTTGGTGGTGCAACTTACCAAAAGAAGATTTTTTTTGGCCGCACGTGGTGTTCAACTTGACAATGGAGTGATCCCCCCGTGCCAAATCCTTCAATAACTTCTTCATTGCAATACAAGGGTGGGTGGGTGGGAATTTCCACAAGACTCTTTCTGTTTTCATGGCATCTTCCTACTTGGTAACACAATAGCATTTTGCATAGTGTAGTTGTTTGCAATCATGCTTATCTATGCGTTGTTTAACTTGGATATTTTGTGTTATTACTCACTTTGCTTTGCAAGACTATGTACCTTACTTAGTGTTTACGTAATAACATGGTAGCCAACAACAAATGTTTAAGTTTGACTGCCCCATACCTTTGAGGTTTAATCACCTATCTTCTTGCTTCACTACAAAGTACACATATCTACTCCACCACATGTATGGAGTACTTACAAAGGAAAAGTCCCTAGTAACATCAACCCATAGAAATGCTTAAAATGTCATAATCACAATACATCCTCGTATTGAGAGTGTGAAGGGCCTGCCTCACTTGTGCCCATGCAACCAACCAACAAACATTCGAGGACTAGTTACGTACACGAGGTAAATAACAGCAGGACCAAGTTGTTATCCATGTCGCACACATATAAACAACATCAAATGCATTGCAGTATTTCAAATTATAACACTCATTGCAAAATGACATATGGGTGTTCAAACCTGATCCTTGGCCATGACTAGGTTACTCCAAGTATAATACTCCTCTTGGTGATTCGTCCTAGTTTCTCTCACTTTCCACATGTATCAACTATTCTAGTGAGTATGCACAAAAGTCACCTCACCTTACGCTTGCATGAATGGTAAAAAAAGGAGGCTTCTTTTAGGGTTAGGGGTTTATATTGGAGTTCTTACCTATGGTAAGTTTTTACAAACCCTATTTTTTACCATGGGTTACAAACGTGATTCACAGTTGTAATCATGGTTACTTTGCACCTTTCATCTACATCCTTGTTACATATATGGTATGGAAAGTATGACCATTTTCCATGTATGTATATGTAGGATCTCTTGATTGCATTGTCATCTATTTGTAAAGAAGACAATTTTTAGTTGACTAATGTGAAAGTTTATAATCACAAAGTGTTTAATATCATGGCAGAGAGAGAGAGAGAGAGAGAGAGAGAGAGAGAGAGAGAGAGAGAGAGAGAGAGAGAGAGAGAAAACTATAGTTATTTTGAAAGTTGTTAATTATTTGTTTAAAAATTTTCAGGTGATAAATGAGTAGCTTCAATCCTTGACCGGCGTTTGAAAAGAAGGTGCACAAAATCCAAGAAAGGCTTGGTTATAGGTATAGTAAATAACCATGGACTAGCATGAGCAAAGAGGACAGCTACAATTATAGTCTTTAATAATAAAGGACATAGCCTCACGGTTCTACCGTTTTCTTATTTGGTAAACCGGGTTACCGCCATAAGGTTCATTTGACCATTGATATTTTCTCACCTGATACATGTGACCCAAAATATACATGGAAATTTAAAAAGGGTCGGTGCATTGACTTACATGCGATTTACTTAAGCTGGATGGGATTTGCTCCGGGCAGCCTTTCTCCCCTTTTAATGAAAGTTTGCAGAAGGTTGGCAAGGACTCAACACACATAAGTGTACACTTGCTTTTATGAAGGCTCCCTTGAATAAGTGTGGCCTTAGTACTCGTACTTCAAAGTATGAAGGGAAAAATTTGTTGAAACCCAAACTCCACCTACTTTGGTCGTGGCATGGTTGGCGACACTAGTGAAAAGGTAGACCATTATTTTTTATTTTTTTGGTTTTTGGTTTTTGGTTTTTCTCATATGTACAAAGGCAATATATAGTAGGACATGCAAATGAGATTAACTACCCTCGCGGTTATGAGAGGGTGGGTTGGTTGGTTACCATTGCCAAGCACGTTACAACATGAAGGGTACTACACTAAATATGATATTTAGTGTCATATGGTATTTTATGTCACTAGGGTAAACTTTTCGGATGACATTTCTTATGAATAAGCGAACAAATATTGTCATGGATGGTGGATGAGTTCATGCATTGGCCAAAACCCTACCTTCTCTTGTGAGTAACTTGTGATGAAATCTTGCCATGGATTATTGAAATTTGGGTGAAATATCACTTGGTAAGTGACTGTAATTGCAACATTGTAATTCTATAATCCCCTCAAAAAAATTGCAAGGAATGAGAAATAATGGTGGGTTCACATTTAGTGTCCGTGACACTACACTGTGGTTTACAATTAGTATTGAGCAAGACAATGAGAATTGGTGACACAAAATACCATATTTAGTGGAGTAGGTACTTTCCATGTCTTAATTAAATGAATCATTGGAAGTAACTATAATTAACAAAAAAAACATCAAAGCAAGAGCTCAACTCTTTTTCATGCATGCTTGTGAAAAAATTGAAACAAATTGAGTTTAAAAATTAAATAAAAATTGGGTAAATTTTGAGTATTTTTTCCCGAGTAGAAGATACACACATAGTGACATAGTTTCTTTAAAACTATACCAATTGAAGAATTTTCTTTTAGGTCCACATGCACAAAATGTCATGTGAGTCATGGGCACCCTTTGAGTGCACCCCTACCTAGCAAGGCGGGGGGGGGGGGGGCAATGCTAAAATGGTCCATTTAGGCCCAGTTACATTAAGACATTGGGATAAGGAACATATATTACATTAAGAGCTTGGAGCCCTCGCTAGGAACAAGAATCATAGTTCATGTGTTCCATTTGGGCATGAATGACCTAATATATAGAAAGCATTCGGTGCCTATGCATTGAACTCATTACTTGAAGTCATCTTGACCTCCTTAATCTCCCATTCTCAAAAAAACATTCATGGGAGTCATAGTAGGCATCAAAATGTAGGTAAAGACATAAAATTCACCTCGATGAAATGCAATGTCAATTTACATTATCCTTATCATGCATGTTATTTATGAAAGAAGAGTGCTTCTTGAGTGTCTCCTTGTTTGTAAGGGTCATGGAAACCAGGGTGGCAACATGACTCTCTAGTATCCTTACAATCAATTATGCAAGAGGGAAGTTCCCTTCATGTTAGTGTGAAACCTAGCCTTTGTTTTTTGGTAAGACATTTTGCAAATGGCAGAAGGTCCCTTGCATAATTGTAAGGCCTTGCATGAGGTGTGCATTAATTGTGTCCTAGGAGGGACCTTGAATCTTTTTTAAATAAAAAATAAATAATGGCAAGCTTTAACATTGTCACAATATGCTCCCATTGTCAAAAGAATGGTTTTCCTTTGGCCTCATGTTCGCAATGAGTAGACATAATGCTCAAGGATGTGTGGGTGTGGGGGGATGATGATACAAGTATAATTTTCTTGGACATGAAAACAAAATACTTTTGCATCCAATGAAACAAGATCATAGACGTAAGAAAGTTTTAAATTTTCATGTTGATGTTCAATAAGTTCTATTGCTTGTGTACATATAACATTGCTCAAAATGGACAAGGATCACGATTCCTAACACTTTTGCTTCAAAAAACGTAATACCTTTAAATTTGAGTTTGAAGCTTGGAAAGGCCTCCTAGTCTAGGCTCCTTGTAATCTAACTTTTGATCCAAACATCATCTCTAAAAGTTACTAATGTGTCCCAAAAACAACATTGAAGGTTTGAATAAAGTAGTTGGACTAGTTGGAATGAGTTGACTGTCAAATTATAAGGTACAAATTTTCACAAGAGTCTATTCACAAGAGATAAACGAGATCACATCGGTAGTGGGAAGCTCAAGCCCACTAACTTTAAATATGCTTAGGATTCATGGCAACTATGGGAGTGGGTCTAGTCATAAACTACTCATAGCACATGTTCAATGAAATTTCATCCCAACTCTATGTCATTGGACCAATTTAAGTATCTAATGTCAATTCTAGGATCATATTGATTTTAAATAGAATTGTTTCACTCCATACGAGATTCCCGATTTGATCACCTCCAATTTACATGGTTGTCACAAATATGTGATTCAGTAGGGTTAAGTCATATGGTCGTGTACTCTCTAAACTCAACCAAAGTCCACGTGACATTACGGAACTCTATAGTGTTAACATGAATGCGTGATAATAAAGAATCAGTGTAGCATGTGACATTATGGAATAACACAAAATGCAATATTGTAATGCTGAAATTGATGATTTCATACATGGGACATGAATAATCTCCCAAAGTTGCACATTTTATGCAAAGCTTAAACCCCATGCATGTGACACTGCCTTGCACAACAAGTGGGATCTCCCACTTGGTTGACAAGAATCTGACATATATAGACTCTAGAAAAGATTCTCAAATTAAAAACACGTGCTCATCCCTCTAGCTCTGTAAATCTTCGTTTGCCGTTTGTTGTTCACCCTAATTCACTTTGCATAGGAAAAGCCTGAATAGCTTAAGGGCCACTTCACACATGAGCCAAAAGCCGTGACCTTGTAATGGTGAGGACCCTTGACTCTCATCCAAAGGTTGTACCATGGGTGTTGGGAAAGCCATTTTATGTAGTCATGGGTCCTCAAGCATAGTGTGAAGTGCGAATGGACCATGTTGTGGGATCATTGCATATTTTGTTGGCAGAAAAAGAGGGACAAATTTGGTTTAATATAATATGTCTCAAACTCTATCAATTTGAGAGAATTACTTGGTGGTGTTTGTCTATCTTGGAATCTGTTATGGAACATGCCCTGTAATCTGTCATGAACTATGTCTTGCTAGAAAAAATATTTGAAAAGTCATGGTCCCCTGGAATTTGCGTCATACCCACCTCTTGGAGGTGGGCTTGACAAAAATCTTGGGAGACCATGAAACCTTATCCATAGTCTGCCATGTAGGACTCCATGTAGACTTTTCATCCGTGAAGTCTTCTTTGGACCTTTAGGCCTTCACTTCGTGTGTGAAGTGAACTTGGACGGTCTCCGCCCTTTCGACCAATGAGAGCTCTTAGATTGCAATGGTCACGCGCCTTCAGTGTTGTGTGTGAAATGGCCCTAAATGTCAAGCATGGAACCGCAGAGCATTCCTAAATGGTGCAGCGGATGTTCACTGAACCCTTGATAAGCATCTTGGAAAGCAGGATATATACACTCAGTGGGATTCTTTTTAAGCTTGTTACTTTGTCATGTATTGGAGCTTATTTTGAAATTTGGGTGAAATTTGTAGGACCTCCTCTTACTACCCCTCGAGAAAGAGGTCTTCAAGTTGACTCTTCCAGCTGGTATATTGATTCTTGAAGAGTCTTTGGCCAAAGATCGGTAAACAAAAATTTATGAGATCTTGTCACTTCACAGAGCTTGGCATTCATGCATGGAATTCACGAGCTTGGAAACAATACGGAATTCATTGGATAATTTAGTGAATGTTGTCATGCATTGCAATGTAATGTATTATCTCGGATAGTGATTCTACTTGGAATTTTTGACCAAAAAGTTGTGACATGATTGATTAGCATGTGATACTAGCTTGTCAAAATTTTGCCTCCTTAGCGCTAATCATGCTCCCTACTCCATCTCAATCCTCTACGCTCAAGTTACTAACAAAGCCATCCTCACATTGGCAAGGCGAACCCCTATCCAAATCAAAATGCAAAACATTCTCAAATTCCGAAACATGAATCGAATTGTGAGCCCATTTGCAATCCACTTTCTTCATTGAACCACATAGTGATGGCCATAAGGCATTAGCAAGAACACCATATAAATCTATACACGGATTCCTAAACGAGAGTGTGCTACACGTGAAGGCATCTCTACATGTCACATTATATAGCATCATGATTTTCAAAAGACATTCAATTCACATAAGACCGTATTAAGTTAGGTGACCATTCATATTCATCTCCTTTATGATATATTTCATACTTGAAAACTTCAATCGCAACCTGGGCCGATTCTCTGAGTGTCCCCAACTTCTTTGCAAGGGAGAAGAAACATAAGCAAAGGAGAGGAAGGCTTCTCAAATCATCTGGGATCGTAGATTTGGTGGTGGTTTTGGAAGATGGGTGTGGATCCTCCATTCTAATAGATTTCAGGATTCCCAAAATGGCACACGACACAATGCGAGAGTGTGGTTTGACTTCTATGATAGTTTGCATTAATGTCAAAACCCCGTGACACAAGGAAAGGAAACATGACAATAAGGAGTGAGATTTGAACTGAGAACACATTTGTTCCCAAGGGTTTTGGGATAATGGCATCATGGAGATTGATAGTACGGAATTTAGGGTGTATATTACAATACCAACAATAAGTTTGTAAAATATCCATAGTTAGTACATATCTAAATATGGAAAAAACAAAACAAAACAAAACACCACGCCCTAGACACTACGTGAACCGTGTGGACTTGCCACTTGTTCCAAGCATTGCTTGCATGGTTGTATGGTATATGAAGAGTAATATATTTTCAAACCATGTTCATAGATTCTAGCCTTTGGATGGCTGCAAACAAGTGGTACTTAGGCCAAACTATTCCCTCGAGTGAGATTTTGAGGACAAGATGCTTTAGCAAAGGAGGGAAACCGGCATCAATAGAACTTGAAGTCCATTGTTGACCTCGAGCCGGAGGATTAGTATAAGGAAGGACCTCTTTGGGTTCCTCAACCATGTGGCCGAGCATTTCCCAAAGTCTATTCCCACGACATAATGTGTGTAGTGTAGTCCAATTTAGGAAAAGCGGCTTTCGGTGGTCACACATGTGTATACTATAGCACTTGGTTCGGGTCCAAATAGAATATGGAATGGACTTGGCAACCGTCAAGGCGAGGAGGAGGTCTCGGGGGTTTGTCGGACATAACCATTTGGGCACAACTTTTTCTAGGTTCTCTAATTATGTTGATCTACGGTTTAGATTGAAAGTGGAGGTGGACTAAGATTATGCTCCAAGGTAGAGAGCCCTTATGCAGGTATTTTGCTTGTTAGGAAGCATGTATTTGAGTGGTGGTGTTTTCTTATTAGGAAGCAACTTGTAGTAATAAGCAAAGTCATTAGAAGCAAATGTGATGATTTCTTATAGAGCATTTTTCAACCTTTTCAGCTTGTTTCATTTCTCAAATGAACGAATCCCCAAGAGTTGGCGCCCTCGTTAGGGTTCTCCTCAAACTCATCATGACTTTTGATAAGGAGTTGGTTGTTTTACAAGTTGTTACGCTCCATGTTCGGTGGATTTGTGGTGCATTCTTGGAGATGGTGTGGAGGTTTGAACGAAAAACATTCTATGTTGGTTCATTGAGAATCAAACTCATTTGGGCCTGCTAAGAGGTGCTAAAATAAACTTGGCCCTTAATGTACCAAAATAAGTGGCTCTTCATTTGACTTCGAACACCACCTTTGAGCATGCACCACAAATGGAAAAGTGAATATTGATATTGCACACAAAGCAACCAATCCAAAATCATAGGGGAACCACATCTTGATAGAAAGTCCTATTAAGTCAGAATATAGCTAAATTTATAGGAATAAGTGACGAGCACAGTCAAATGACAAGCTTCTACTAGCCTCACCCCATTATGAGTCTATATAAGACATGAAGTCTCCAAGTGTTCGCGTATCAAAGCTTCAAATTGCACAACATTCATTTACATTGTTTTTTATGCATGCATCAAAAGTGTTCTTAACATTATGTTGAAGTTGTAAATCGTTGTATTGATTTTATGAACATAACATAATTGAACTCATTGGTTGCATTCCGTGGGACCATGTATTAAGCAAGCATAATTCTCCTTTAAATTTTGGATTCTGCATTAATGGGGACCGCACAATTTTTGATAAGCAGTTATAACTTATCAAAGTTTTATTGATTACAACCTCTTTCATTTGAAAAAACCCATCATTTAGATGCTTAGTGATGTTATGAACATCGTGCAATTGGGTATAGTGAGTGAAGTCAAGATGCTCCATGGCCTTGAATGATAGCCTTGGGGTCCGGGGCGACTAAAATGGAATAGTCATGTCTAGTGGTTGACTTTACTCCATTTGGGGCAATGGATTGCGATTCCATTCTTAGATTAATTTAGGCGAACCTTCACTCCTTGAATGGGAACTTCTAGATGTTGGAGTACATTCACAATGAGGTGCCATGAGTTAAGGAAAATTTGATATTGAAAATTTTAGCATATTTTTTAAGAGGCCACTACACTCTAACCTCCCTAACATCACGCATGTGGCAACTAAAATGCACATGATATTAAGGAGGTTTGTATTGTTAACATGCATGCGTAATAATAGAGAATTAGTGTAGCATGTGATATTATGGAATAGCACCAAGTCAACATTATAATAATGACAATGATGACAATGTGATGTGTGTAAGCATGTGGTTTGAATTCTATGGTGGATTATTATGACGTCAAAATTTGTGAAATATGAGAGGGAACGTGACAATAATGAGGGAGATTTAAATTGAGCACATATGTTCCCTAGGGTTCATAGACATACGAGAAAGAGTGAGTGACATTACGGAGGGTGACTTTGTGGAGGTTGGGGTGTACAATGCCATTGACAACGAAATGAAATTGATTTTAAAGAGTCCGTGAAGCCAATATGCTTATGGGACTAAAAATAATGTGTGTTTGAGTTCCCTTACCCTCAAGAGGTTGAGAGGTTCAATATAAAAAAGGCTTCTCATTGACTAGAAACCTCACACTACACTTGCTCATTCAAGTCCACTTTACACAAGATATTTTAACCTCAAAGTTTGAAGTTTTTGTCATGCTTACAACATTTAAGTGGTGCCTTGTTTATTTGTTTTGTTTTATTTTTTGTTTGGGTACAAATTTTTATTTTTTTTTGCAAGAAGTAACAAAACAACCATTGTGGGATAATCCCCATTCTAGGTCTAACTTTCCAAGTAATCAATAAAGTTACTTCTAGTGGTGATAAACCTTCACCACACCAAATCTTGTCAAACCCCTTCATGACATCATCATATGCAACGTTAGGGGCAATCTCAAGTGCCTTGAGCGTCTTTTGCCAATTAATCTCATGCAATGTAGGAAAGCATCCCAAACCACTTGGTGGGTTTTCTTCACCAACCACTGGATGGAGTTTAAAAAAATATCATTTGTTTTGTTTCCAAATAATCCAAGTTAACCGACTATGAAGAAAGAACCAAATTTTATGGAATTTTCTAAGAGAGTAAGGAAAAATCTTGTCAACTAAATAGTAGAGCATAGAGAAAGACTTACGGGGCCCCATATTGTTACGTTCGAGTTTCAATTGCCACACAATGTTGGCAACATATTACCAAACTTGTTGCGCCATCAACCATTCATAGAACATGTGTTTTAGTATCTCAACACTCAAATGCCCACATTGCAAATAATACAAATCAACCTCGTCCAAGATCCTACCTCTCTATTTGTTGACAGCCACAACTTTGTGCATCACTAACCAAAGGAAAGTTGCTTACTTTTGTGCTCAGTGTTTGTCCCAAATCACATCCCATCTGGGTCTAACCCCGCTCGGAAGAGAGTTCTTCCATTTCCTTGTAATGGGCTTGAGGAGGCCACTATCCTTAGCAAGCCACTTTCTACTAGGTTTGGCAGGTGATTCAAGAACAAAGAGTAGCCTCTATCCACCATCATTAAGCCAGATCAAACGATCAATGCATCTAATTTCCCAAACAATAGGTGGAACTAAGTGTTAGAAGCTCCCCTTTTAATGGTATCCACCTTCACTTTGTAAAGCCAACCATGAATTTCCACGATTGGAGAGCATTGACCCAATCCAGGCGGACCTCAGTTAAACTAAGATATTGGGATCCCATATAGAATCTACGAAGATTGCCAATAAATCGAGTATTGAGATCAATATGGCCATAGTTACAATCCATAAGATAGCCTACTTTTACCACCCGGATTGGAATCTCATCCTCATGTTGATGATACATCCACACACATTCTTGTGTTGTAGGGGAGTTCCTTTCCTCATCAAGCATTTGGACCTTATGTTGTCTGTAATAAGCTAAAAGTTTAGGCCAAAACCTTGGAAAACAACGATGAGTGAAAACTTAAACCTGAGCAGCCTCCCACTTCATAAAGTCTTGTCTATCTGTGTCCCTAATAACCTTGAGTTATCTCAATCTTTTTTTGTACATCACAAAGGCCCTATTCATGGTGATACCAAATTCCGCATCATGATATGCATTCAACCACTGCAAGTTAAGCTACAAATTGTCTTCCTTAACGAAAGGGGGAAGAGGACCTAATAGCATTGGACATGGCCTTCCACACCTTGACAATATGATGTCACACTTTTGATCCACCTTTATATGAGTAAGACGGAAAGAAAAGCCACACAGAGAGAGGAAGGATCTTATTTCTCATGCGGGAAAGGTTAAAGTTGTGGAATGTGAAACTTGAGCATTACTTGAAGGTTAGAATAACCAGGGAAAAGTGCTTGGACCACCCATTTACTCATCAACACATACATAGCATCCTCCAATGAGGTAAGCTTACACCCGCCACCTTCTTCTACATCATCGATGATGCTTTGATGCTCTCTTTCAAAGCATCTATGACAAACTCTCATTCTCCTTTGGTCAAAACTTTTTTCTATGTCATGGAAGTCAATCAAGAATGTTGACAATTTAAACTCTGCTTTTTTGGGTCCAATTGAAGGGACTTTCCAAAACTTGACATTTAATATCATTTTCTTCTTGGTATATCTCTTTGAAAATGGCCACTTTACAAATGCTTAGAGTATTGAGATGTTAAAAATGGGTAAAGCTTTTAACAATTTGAGATTTGGATAAATTTGTGCCACATCTAGGTAACAAAGCTCGAAAACTATGTTTGGGCTCTCAATGCAATCTCTATTGTAAAAGGGGACTTGAGCCAAGTGCGATTTGCAACAATTTTTTGAAGTTTGTATGTGATTTTCCTTGAAGTGTTTGTAAGTTAGGTGCACCTTTAAGTGTTGACATCCGACAAGCTCTGGTAGTGAAGGGGATTGGCAAATGCCATTCAAATTTGTTCATTTTAAGTAGCCCCCAACCACCAAAACATTATTCAGATCCATAATAGTGACATGTGGGACTAAAAAATATTCCATAGAATATTTTCATATATTTTCCACATTCATTTTGAATTTAGATAGTATTCATACTGCATGTGGGAAATATCCGGGAATATTTAATGGAATATTGACAGTCCCACATAACTCTTTATGGATCTAAATAATGTATGACTTCAACAACGAACACCATAATCAATGTTTACAAAATAAAGTTAATTTAAAAAAAATTATTTGTCTTCCCTCCACAAAGCACATCAATGAAAAAAAATGATAATCAAGGTCAAATCCACTCTTTAACTAAAACACATCTTATGTGTAGACCAAAATAAACAAATTATAGTTGTGGTTGAGGTGGGCTTAAAGCACAATTAGAACCACTGAAGCCATTATGTTCTACTTGTGTGTGAATGCCCCATGAGGCTTGAAACAAGGATCAATGTGTTTGAGGTTTAATGGTTATGTCTCTAAGATATGCGGGTGTTATTCAATTACTTTCTCAATCCAACCCATGTATTTGACTGATATACGGTTCAACGAGGATTCAAAGAACAAAACCCATAAAGACACGTGTTCAAAAGACACTGCACTACGTCTTCAAAGTTTATTAGCTGCTCCATACTCAACAATGAAAAATAAAAACACAATAAGACAACTTATGTGTTTAGTTAAGAAACCAACATACATGCACTTTCCTAGGACCAGAATTCAATCAGGAGAGGTCCAATTTTCAATCCAACACTTTTGTTGATGCTTCATCACGAATTTGCTAATGCAACACGACGTTTTCCATTGTGCTAGTCTAATCGGTATAAGTTAGAGTGCATGAAAAAACAAAGCGAATGAACACCCACATACATACGTTGTAGGCAAGTTAACACTAATCGTGCTCACGTGTGAAGCCTATCATTACGAAGGCGTCGTTGGATTTGAAAGGCAAATACCTTTACGTTGTTTGTGTTATAAAAAGTGAGCCCGTGTTGTGAGTTTCGTTGGGGTACCACGAATGAATCGTAGTGAATGCTCACTGACGTCCACATGGAGACAAACGGGTCACAAGGGACAGGTGGAAAACAACAAATGCATGGAGGCTTAAAAGCCCGCCCCTCATATACATCTCGAAGGCCAAGGAAAGCCCCAAAAATGCAAGTCCGTTAGGAAAGAGCCATAATGTTTTTGTGTACGGTTTCATCATCTATTCAACGGACTAGATAGCTCGAGAGGGGGAGGGGGATGACAAACCGTGACAACCACGGTCCATTTGTTTGTCCGTTTTCGGGCCGATTTATTTGCCACAAATTTGGTTGGTTGTCGCTGGAGAATGCACATGTATGTGTAGCAAGCACAAGTTCACGCTGGCCCTAGAGGTTGGCATCGTCTCTTTCTCTCTTTTCACTGAGCACAAGGATGAATGTCCTTGACATTCAGATGAAGTAAATAAATTTAAACAATGTTGGATTCATATATATGTGTGTGTCTGTGTAAGGTACGCACTTCAAGAACATGGGTCATGGGCAATCGTCTTGCATCATTTAAAATTATGCATTTTGTATCTTTCTTTCACCAGTTCATGACAATTGCATGGGACTCGTATGTTGTGTGTATTTGTGAGCATTGCCAACTTCACAAACCCCTTTGGTTGTTTGACCACCAAGCTAAAATTTTGAATGTTGTTATTGTGAACGAGGAAGAATGTTGGGAAGACTTAAGCGATCATACCTCGTTTGTTTTGGGGATCTCTAGTCAAAATGTATGTTTTGTAATCTATGAATTCATCCCATATTGTGAGGTTCACATGTGTTTAGAATGACTTTTGAAGGTCCCTATTGGGAGTCTATTTGAGTGTCACATGATGTTTAAGGAAACCTCTACCACATCCAAACAAGTAGTGTTGTGCTTAAAACTTTGCTTATGAGAAACTGGTGATATATGCATGTGGATGTGGACCCAACTTGGTTACACAACAAAAACATTGTAGTGCATCTTTGGCCATGTTTACAAATTAAAAGTTCATAATTCCTTAGTTGCCTCATTCAAAATTGTTTAGGGAGGAAATACATTATGTATGCTTAGAATGAACTATTCACTTGTGATATGCACATAATCAAAACATGGGCAACTTAAATACAATCAAAGTTCATATAACTCCTCATAGTAGCTAGCCACACGAGACAATACCCACGTAAGGTACACATGCCTCAAAGCTATGCAACATATGATTGCATAAAAACACAAAGAAAGAATTGTCACATATGAACATACATCTCATCCATCCAACATTAAACTTGAACTCCTTATTATATGTGATCAAATTATCTCAAATGACTTGGACTATACTGATTTATATCTCTAGAACTAATTCCAGTGTCAAATCAACTCAACGTAATAACCTTCAAGTTACATACTATTTAAGGGCTTTATGTTGGATGAACAAGAGGTGCACTTGTACACAAAAAAATCCCTCTGTGCGCGTAAAAACCATGAACTATTGCTTACAAAGCCACATTTCAAAGTGAAATGGTAAATTTCATTGCCTCAAATAACCAAATGGCCAAGAGTAAAGACAATGACTCACAAAGGAACCTTACATCCCAAATGTCCATTCATGCACTTAGGGCAACTTCTGCCATACGTAGTAGGTTAGTAGCTACACTAATTTGTCTAATTAATGTAGGTTATCATTTAGAATTATGTCTTGCTATAACTTTTTACCAACATTATCATTTTTTACCAACTAAGTCATATCATAATCTTTCGTGTGCACACTACCTAATTATGTTATTTGGTTAAAAAAAACTTTCAATTAAATGTTACAGCAATGTGTAACTCCAAATGGTAAACCACACTAATTAGAGAAAATGGTGTAGTGGATTAGGAAATGATCACAAGCATGAGGGATTGAAAACTTGAGAAACTTGTACAAAAGCTTTGGTGGGGGTGGGGGGCATTTTATACATCATAGTAGAGTTATACATGAAGTCTTGGATCAAACTTAGGTTTGAGAACATAACCACAAAGTCATCCAATTATTTCAAGGGCTTAAACAAACATGTTCAAAGAGTGATGTCATGATAACTAGAAACATATTTATAGTAGGTCCCACTAGGATGGGTGGGCCGAGCTAGCCCTGGATAGACATAATCAAAATTTAGGGTCGAGGGCCCCATAGACATATATCTTAGATCCTAGATTTTCTCAAAGTTTTGGGGTGACAATGGGGTATCCAAGGAGATTCACCCAACTTTCAAAATAGGCTCCAACACATGATGAGCTCACAAGCTTTAAATAAATAAATAAATCTCAAAGAACAGTCAAACCCACAATTTTATCTCTTTTGAAAGATTTTACGCATTGCTCTAAGGTAGAGGATGCTTAAATGCACACTTTGAGCTATTGCACATACATATGGCTATGTGGTTGATATATTTTAAAAAATCCATATTGGCCTTTGGGCTAAACATAGGTATTAAGAAAGAAAAAGATGTTTTAAGCCTCAATTGAATATTTGATGAATATTCAAAGTCAAAACCACTAGCTTCCTTAAAGCAATCCATAAGCCCTGGGTATGATGACCTTACATATGATAAGGACATCAAAGCCCAATTAGTAACAGTGCACAAGCCACATGGTCACCTCCATGATCCCACCTAGTTCGCTTGCAAAACCGTCAAGTTGCATCCTGGAAACTCACCCCCTTTGTGCTTTGTGGGCCTACCTCCTTGGCTTGGATCGTTCCCCCTTCCCCCGATGTATAGAATGGATAGGATAGACATTGACAAGCCACCCTAAACCCACCTTGAACCAACCCAAGATAAAGTGGAGCATGTTACATCCCCTACATCTACATGAAGGTAGTGGAGGGCGCTATGAGGTGGCACCACTAATGACACCTAAAACCGTCATTCAGTGGACCCATACACTCCTACAATATGGGAATGGTTCAAGGTAGTAGAGTGTTGTTAATTGGGAGGCGTTTATAAGTAGTAGGTTTATAAGGATTTCAAAGTAACTTAGTTTGCCAAAATGTTATCTAATATGGAATGTTACAATGATGGGTATAGTGCATTCTTATAAAATATGTAATATAGTAATGCAAACAAGCTCTATTGTAAAAAGTACATACAATATTTTAGAGAATGAATCACTTGACCAATAAGTATTACTACTATGGGAAGATGACTTCACCAAAAGTGCAAACTCAAAGTCATGAAGGTTCCAAGCTAGTTCATGAACCTTCCAACCGATGGTACTAGAGTGTTCTACCAATTTCATGAACCTTCTAAATTAGTTCATGATTTTTCTAAACCGATTTGACATGTGGCACATCTCAATTTCATAAAAAAAGATTGCACTCTATGGTTTTTGTTTTCTCAAGTTCTCACGTCCTCGTGTCTTTGTTACACATTCTTTGCCTTCTCATTGTTCATTGATTCCTCTTTGTTTTGTGTTTACATGAAAGCCTCTAGCCTTGATATCGATTTTACTTCGGTATTTCATTACAATACCTCAAAGTTGGAAGTAAGCAATGTCGATTCTTCTATGGTCTTTTAATATTGTTCATTGAAGCAAGCCACACAAACCCAACGTAGTTGGAATGCATAATCTCGTGGATTTAAGAGTGTAGTGTGATTGTGGACTTGCTTGTGGGAAGAGTGTTGGCCATGTGAGCAAAACACATAACATGTTTTGAGTGCGGTGTCCAATTGTGCAACATTTGGTTGTTACAACATCCGGTTGTTAGTGAGACTCCAAGCATTGTCTTCATCCTAGGTCTAACACTAGAATCTATTTGAATGCGATTCATACAATGGTAGAGCTAGTTGCAGGGGATGATTGCATGAATCTTGTACATGATGTACCGTTCTTTGTGAAATAAAGTTATACACATCATGAAATTGATTTTGTGAAGTTTGTGATTATGGGTACCAAATCATGAAATTGTTCACAACATGTACTAAATTTGGTTGAAAGCGCAAGTGAAATTTGTTGCCTATATAGTGAACTTGCCTTCGTTCCAATGAAATTGTTAGAACCTATTGCTAAGTTGGTTTGTGAAATAATAATACTGAGATTGCATTTTTGTGAGTTCATCTTACCAAACGAGCAAATTTTCTTCAATTGAATGGTTGAGGTTGTCTACTCGAATATTGCAAATAAATAAAGAACCCACTAGTCAACAAATGTGGTAGGGGGGGTATACTCCTACCTCCCTAATATCATGCATGTGGCACCCAAGGTGCACATGATATTTAGGAGGTTTGTAGTGTTAACATGGATGCATGGTAATAGAGAACTAGTGTAGCATGTGAAATTATGAAATAACACAAAGTCAACAATGCAATAATGACAATGATAACAATGCAATGCATGCGAGCATGTGGTTTGAATTCTTTGGTTGATTATTTTAATGTCAAAATCTATGATATAGGGAGGGAAATGTGACATCAAGGAGATAGATTTAAACTGAGCACATCCATTCCCAAGAGTCTCAAAATATAAGAGAGGGAGTGACATTACGGAGGTTAGGGTGCAATCTGCATGTTTGGATGTGCCATGTGGCATTATGTGGGGAGCCACATTCTGGAAGGTGGCATATTGCACGAGGTGGCTGACGACATTTTTTTGGAGTATGTTTTGTGAGGAACTAATCACACCAACCACTCGGTTTGGTGGGGTCGGGGGGTTGTCCGCGGTGGGATTTGGTTTCTTGGTTTCGTTTACGTGGCGGTGTCCCGCGCCCGAGGGGTTCCGCCTCCCCTCGGTGATGGGCGCCGTTTTTTCTTTTGTTTCAATTCTTTTGGCATTGGCTGGGTTGGCCTTCTGTCTCAAAAAGAAAAATCACACCAACCACTTTTGGCACCATATGTCAACATCTTGGGCTGTAATAGTGTGAAAAGTAGTGGGCCAAAATCTATCTCTGAACATAATTCCCAATAATTTCACAACTATGGATAAGGTTTCATGGTCTCCCAAGATTTTATTCAGGCCCACCTCCAAGAGGTGGGCTTGATGCAAAATCTGGGAGACCATGATTTTTTTAATATTTTCTCTAGCAAGACAGATTGCAAAGCAAATTTCATAACAAATTCCAAAATAGATTCCAAGACAAACAAACACCACCATATAACTCTCTTAAATTGATAGCGTTTGAGACATATTATATTAAACCAGATCCTCCCCTCATTTTCCACCAACAAAATATTCAATGGTCCCGCAACACGGTCCATTCTCACTTCACATTATGTTTGAGGGCCCGTGACTACATAAAACGGCTTTCCCAACACCCATGGTACGGCCTTTGGAGGAGAGTCAAGGGTCCTCACCGTTGCAAGGTCACGGCTCTTGGCTCATGTGTGAAGTGGCCCTCACCATCTCCAAATGCTAAAGTTGAGAATTGTTTCACCTACTACATCTACAACCCTTTCTATGATGAATTATGACAAGCTACTCTTCAAGCATTCTATCCATGAATGGACTAAAGTAGCATGACCTCACGGATCGTTACAGTCTTCCTCACCTACTCATGAGCTTCCCCTCACTCTAGGTCTAGGGTCATCATGGAATGGTTCTTTTGTGCTTCCGCAACGCAAAAATATATTTGGTGCAACATACACTCCTAACAGGCTCTCAAAAACCTTTGCGTACGAAGCTTGAGATATTCGCCATAAATTGCTAGACGGTCACAATATTCCTTGAGTACTTCTAAGGGCCAGTGTAGACTACGGCGAAGAAGTGTACTGGTTGGTCAAGAACTTTAGCCCAAGACAAGGTTATTTGATGCAACTGTTGGTGTGACAGACCAAATCGAAAAAAAATTAAAAATGATTCGAGTTGGAGTTCTCTGTAGGCCAAGTTTCTTGTCCAAGGGTTTGAAGTTGCCCAAGAAACTTGACCTCCAAAGAACTCCCCGAGAAAAATAAAACAAAATGTTGCCATGTTGATAGCCATGTCATTTTTTCATCCGCGCTTGAAGTTCTTCATTGGAGTAGTCTCGGTTGTAGTGTAAACGCCAGCTAGTCAAGAGCCCGTTTCATAGCCAATCATATTGCTCTAGCCCCTTAAACTGCTTGACCGATGCACTTGTTCACTTAGTGTAAACCAATCATAGATTGAAACACGATGCTTTGTTGAACTTAGAGTTATGCTAAAGTGCATAGCCCGACCATTGTCTCTTGCAAATCTTCCAAGACCAATAGCACTAGTAGGAATAGCCCTCATTCCTTGTTGATAAATTGGTCTAGCTTGTGTGGTGGTGGTTAAGAATGATTGATCTTCTCTAGATATTTCTAATAGATATAGAAATATTGACAACTAGTTTGGAGGTCTTGTGTCGTGGAGGTCATCTTTGGTGGTTATTTCCCGGGTTTGTGCTTGTTGGCTTTGCTACATGCCTAGGGGTGTGAGCAACAAACAATGAGTGCAAATTGGACATTTTTGAAGTATAGGTTATCATTGTAATTGTTAAAAGAAGACAAAAACCAACCAAGCTCTAGATCCAACAAAGCTCCCAACTCCTTCCTTACAACCTAGGTCCAACAAGACTAGGTTCAAGCTTGCGTGGTGCTTCAACCATATTTCCCATCCAAACCCAAAACAACCTCATGTGGGCTCATGGTTAATTTGGTCCCGTTGGTTGGATAACATGTTTTATTGTATGCATTTCTAGGTGTAATCTACATTTTCACTAGAATGTGATGGGCGAGCAACCGATATGGAAACTAACCCTTAGGAAGTTGCATTTTGGGGGGGTTCACTAGAAGGGGAAAAAAAACTTGTCCATTACAACCATCGTTATGACTTGGCCATTGCGACTCATGACAAGAAAATGCATATATAAATCATCTTGGTTGTCAACTGGAGAATTTTGGTTACCCGTTGTCTAAAAACCACAACCAAAAACCTCCAGTTTACAACCAAAATGCTTTATTTATGCATTTTCTCGCTATGAGTCACAATGGCCAAGTTGCAACTGTAATGGACAAGTTTTCCTCTAGTGGTTATATAGGTGAAAGAGGGAGAAGCAGGGGGGAGGGGTTATGAAGAGGGTTTGTGACCCATGGTGTTGATACTAATGAGGTGTTGTCATGAATGTCCAAATTAGGATCTCGAGTTGTTGTTTGTTGAATGTGATGGCGGGGAAGGAGTGGATTGCCGTGATATTGTACTTATACTTGCATTCTTTTAATGGTAGTAGTTAAGGAAGGGGGGTGTAATTGATTTTGTGGACTCCTCCTCTTTGACCTACAATGATGACCACGGGTGAGTGAATTTGGCATCCGGTGGCTACGATTGCATCGATGATGTGGGTGTTCTTTTGTCTATTAAATGGTCGTTTATGGGAATCGGTTGGGGAGAAGGTGGGTTTAATGTAGTGTAGTTTGACGATTCGAGAGGGGTGACTTTGGAGGGGGTTGTGTGTTCGAAGGCCCTCATTGAGAAAAATGTGGGGACACATGTAAAAGGGCCATGTCCATCGTCGTGAGGGGCACGAGGCAAACATGGATATGGGAAGTCATATGATTGTAGTCCATATGCGAAGCATTTCCAAAGGGTGTGGTGGTTAAATAGTAGCAAATTTGAATACACGGTGGAGGCCTTTGTTGTGTCTATCATTGTGGAGTCCCTACACCAAGGAGTTTTTGCATTGAGCGAGTGAGCCTCTAAGGTAAACAAACCTTAATAAAAAATTATTTTCTTACAAGAACACCTATATCTAAGTGGTTTGTGGTTTGATGTGGAGTCAAGAATGGATGCCAAAAATACATATATTCAAAAGAGATTGTATTGTGTGCTCAAAATACGAAAACCATTCTAGACTCAATAATACGTAATTGGGAGAGGGGGGGAGGGGGGGGGTTGTATAACCATTTAATGAGCACGTTAATCGTTGCTATGATAAAGATTAAGGTCTTCATATGAGCTCCACAAAATATGAGGAAAGTGGCTATAGTCTCCATATGCATTTTCTAACCATCTTGTACAAATCGCATGTTTCATATCACAAGATAAGTGGGCTAATCATAGAAGTAGCCATTTAAGATCCATCTACCTTAGCCTAATATTTCTCGAGCAATTCACACCTCTCATGTGTCCAATAAGATAAACATTTGTTTTCATTGTAATCAATATGTACAACCATTTGACAATCTAGATCTTCGAATCGAGTGTCTAGGTTGATTACGAACATTAGTTGGTTGATGACATGTGGAACAACATGGTACATGCCAATGCCAATCACCACTACACCATTCATGTTATTTAGTGTCACTAGCCTTATCGTGTCACAATCCTATTATTCGTCTTATGTGTAGGTTACACTAATGATCAACAATTTGATCATTAGTGTAACTATCTGACACTTCACATTAGTATGGTGCCAACTCATATCTTGACATTAGTACGCTCAATCATATTGTGAAGTCTATGCCTAGGTTACATAATGGTCAACAAGTTGATAAAAAATATAAACACATATAGAACACTTAACATTTAGTACAATCATATGTATAGATGTGTTTTTGTTTTATTGATCTTTCTCATCCATCTGATCATGCAAATTTGGATAGCATGTTTTTATTAGCTTCCCCCCGCATTGAATACTTCAACTTTTGCGACCATTGCGTTGAAACAAGGATGTTTTTCTTCTCAAATCTTCATAAATGAACTTTGTATCCACATACAAGTAGCCCAATCATGAAATATGTTGATAATAGTGAATTGAATTCCCCTCAACATCAAGGATGGTATGAAATATCCAAGATCATTGGAGTGCATTGGGAGCAATAATATTATTTGTAAAGGCCCTCGCACAGGGTTGAAACCGTGGGTTTGATCCTTTTATAATTAACTTTCCTATTAAGAGCTTGTTAGCTTGTTGTGCATCAAAGCCTATTTGAAAGTTGGGTGAAACTTTTGGGACCTCATCTTTCCACCTCCTAACCTTTAAGAGAATTTTGGGATCTAAAATAAGGTATGCTCATGGGACTTATTGTTTGAAATCCTGGATCGACCTATGCAAGGCTAACTTGGCCCACCCATCCTAATAGGACAAGCTAGAAAGGAGGTTTTTAATAGCCCAATCCCAATCTGTATGTATTAAAAATTTAAGCATTAAGAAATCTTGAGTGACTTTTGTGTTAATTCTCATAAACTCATGGCTTGGGACTAAATTCATGGTTTGGGACTAAACCCATGGGTTTATGTGCTTCACTTTACCAACACTCTAATAAAGGGTTAAGCAAGGCCATAAGCCCATATGCCCAAGACTAACTCATACTCTGCCTCTATTTCTTTGAAAAGCTTCGATCCCGAGTTCAAAGCTTGAAGTATGCCACATTCATAAGGATTTGGGTATCAAACAAAGCATATAAAACACATGAAGACCAACATCGTACATGTACTAGGCTCCATTAGTTAGTTAGTAAAGCAACCTCACTTTCCCGACACTTGGCCAAGTAAGGATTTAACACTTGGCACAAATCAACAACCATGCGTAAGACATCATGGGGTCTATCTCATTGGGAAACTATGACAACCCGAGCACATAAAAAATAACATGTGATGATATCAAGAAGGCTTTTCCTGCTAAAGAGTGGAATTCTTTTCATCTCTCATGTAAGAAAGTAGATTACCTCCACCTCAAGGTTTTCTCAAATACAAATGTAAATTGTACTTGAAACAAAACAAAAAATGACTCCACCAAAACGCAAGATCATTGTTGCCTACCGCACCTCGAACCATATGCCATTGAAACTAGACGATGAACAACTATCCCTATCTCTAAAGACACTAGACTATGCCACTTTTGCTCTTATAATGCAGTTGAAAATGAGGCACATTTTGCGTTGGAATGTCCCTATACAACCCATTAGAGATAATTGTCCATCACTATTTGAGGATGTAATTATGGGAGCCTCAAGACTTTCTTTCAATTGGACCACCAAGTTGACATTAGCCTCTACCTCACGGAGGCTACCACACTCTGCCACTCTAGACAATCAATTGGTTCAAAACCATCACGATGTACTTTCAGTCCCATTAGCATTTTCAACCTCCCATACTTCAAAATCAATTCCATTTCATTCTTACTTTGAAAGGCACTCGCAAGGTTCATACTTAGACCCCGGACCTATTAACAACGAGGCATGTGTGATGTAAGTACACTCTAACCTCCCTAATATCATGCATATGACAACCAAAGTGCACATGATATTAAAGAGACATGCAGTGTTAACATGGATGCTTGACAATCAAAAATCAATATAGCATGTGACATTTTGGAACACCACAAAATCAAACAATACAATACTGACAATGCATGACAAACTGGTGCATGCGAGCGTGTGGTTTGGATTCTTTGGTGGAATACTGTAACGTCAAAACCCGTCATATGTGGGAGGGAAATGTGACAACAAGGAGGGATAGTTGAACCGAGCACAACATCCATTCCCTAGGGCTTGGGGATACAAGAGAGGGAGTGACATTACGGAGGTTTTAGGGTTTAGTGAAATAGGGACCAAACCTCCTCAATCGGGGGGGATTTGTTATGAGAAAAGAAAGAACAGGCAGTTAAAGAGATGTAGGTTTTATGATTGCCAAGTTAAGCCCCAGGAATGGATGGGGTTATGATCTCCTGGGGCCTCCATGGCTTTTAACTTATATAACAGCCTTTGACCCCTTTCCGGGGCCATGATCACACTTGGTGGATGTGGGTCGCTTCTTCCGTTCCTTATTAGGTTCCTTTGTATAATAGATTTTGAAGCGGTCCCTCCGCAAGTTCGGCATTGTTGATAAATTTGGAGACTTATTAAATACTTCATTTCTTGGACATCACTGCAGGCACCTCATTCGTCGGAGCCGAGTTAGGTTTGATGGATAATCATAAAAGAAACGCGTCATTTCTGGCAACCTAATAAATATATCACTGTCTTTTATGTTGCTGTTCAGAACATCACTAAAAAGTAGGGTGTTGCACTACCGTGGGGCCGAGGAAGTGTGTGGGCAAAATGTCCCTTTTATGTTGGGCGACCCTTATTAAAGAATGAACAATATTCAGCGTGCACGTTCTTCATTGTGCAAGGGTGAATTGACATTTGCTATATGGATCCGGACTTGTTTACTATGAGATTTGGGCAAACCAACGCATACAGTGGTTCCTTGTTGGATGCCTGAACCCTTGCCTCCAAGGAACCAATGTATGGATTGGTTCGCCCCAGCCTTTACTATGATGTTTAGGAGCAATGTTGAATGATATTAATTAAGTAAAAGTGGTTGTTGTTAAGGGCCCATGTGGGGCTAGTAGACATGTCCGGCAGGTTAGCGTTGTGTCAACTAGGAGTTTAGCACAAAGATGAATATTAAACCTAGGAATAATGGTTATCTAGCTAGGCAAATGCTCCATTTTGAAAAGGGAGCTACATGATGGCTTTGTGTAATGCTTTGTTGTTGTTAGGCATGAGGGGGTCAATGGGCCGATGTCATGAACAAATTAAGAACACGTAAGATACACCCATTTAAGTGACCGAGTTGAACCTTTCAAGTGTGCCACAAACAAATTGTTAAAGAGATTGAGAACCAAAAAAACCAAGCTTGCACACCAAAAACAAGTTCCTAAATCATTATGTATAATAAAGAAGGGATTATATGTTGCTTTAGCATGTGCTCTCGAGCACGTTGTGGCATTCATTGTCTTATGGGAAAGGGTAACCAACTTTGAGCTTACCTACAATGAAAGTCTTCAATTAGAGTTATCTGTGACAATTGGTATCAATCTTTTGATGAAGATTTGTAAACCCAAAGCTTGTAGTGCTTAGCGGGGAAGGCAAGGGCAACTACAAGTTTATATAAGGGATTTATCTCATAGAGGCCAATGGAGATAGTCCTACCTACCAGTTGTATAGCCCACACCCAACAACCATTGTTTGCGAATGTTTTCATTTGTTCACAAGTCACTAGAAGACAACTTGTCCATTGCAATCATTTGTTGTGACTTGGCCATTGCAACTCGTGACAAGAAAATGCATAAATAAATCATTTTAGTTGTCAACCTGAGGGTTTAGATTACCCATTGTCTGTAAATCGCAGCCAAAAACCTCTGGTTGACAACCAAAATGATTTATTGATGTATCTTCTCGTCATGAAATGTAACGTCCAACTCGCAACGGATGGTTGTAATGGAAAAGTTTTCATGTAGTGATTGTTCCCCAATCATGTATGCGTGTTCTCAATGGGAGGAGGTCTAAACCCCAAGTTTGTAGTGCTAGCTGGAAAAGCCAAGGGCAACGCTTTGGAATGGAGATCGTTTTGGTCATTCTTCATGACAACATTCTTCCATGATCTTGAAGTATGTGGGGTTGGTAGCCTAATCACAAAACACTTCATGACAAACTTGAAATCTCGTCAAACTAAAAATAATATTGTAGCATCTCCCCATTTCTAGAGGTTTGGAATCTTGGCAGTGCAACAAATTACATCAAAACCTTTAATAATCCTACATTTTGATGCACAAAAATGAGGCGACTGCACCTGCGGATGGGGGGGGGTGCACTCTAGCAAAATCCTTTGCCATTGAATCTTATTAAAGAAAACATTCATCATTTGTACATACACTAACTCTCAAAACGTAGTTAGTGACTCACTACATTAATTTTCACACACAATGCCAAGCAAATCAAAACAAGAACATACAAACTTTCACTTATGTAAGTTAATAGTCATAGTCTAGTACATCATCTTCAAAGTCTTATGTTTATTGCAAAACTACACATGGAGAAACAATGATTCAAGGAGAATCATAGACATTGGCTCAATTTTGTAATCTACATCTACATGTAGATCAATAATTTATCCATCATCCTTTAGAAGCTACAACAACCTGGATACGATTGGGCATCCTATGACAAAACTTTTGACACTGCTCAAGAATGATGGGATGGAAAGAAGCTTGCACACGCTCCCACAAGCATTGGAGCATTCCTCTGGTTGGTGTGGCTACTCATTTAATCCCCGTTTTACGAGTGCCCACACATGCTTCATTGGGTTTAGGTTAGGTGATTGAGGAGGCCAAGTAAGTACACCCAAATTTTGCATTGACAACCATTGCTTGACTAATTTTGCAATATGTTTAGGATCATTATCATGTTGAAATATGACAAGAGAAGGGTTGGAATGGTACCATTCGATTATCTTCATGACCTCATCTTGAAGTATGCTAAGATACAAAGCTTGTGTCATCTTCCTTTTTGTCTTGTACATTTAACCTAGGCCACGGAAAGTCATGGAACCCGCACAAAAATTGCACCACCTACATGTTTTATTGTGTGACTCACATGATGAGCTTGTAATTGAGATTCTTCATTCCTCACCCAACACCTTCTCTAATGGCTCGAGAGCTACTTCATGAAGTGCACACCTCATTGTGTCGGTGCTCACTACCACATTCAAGTGCTCACTCAAAGCATTCCTTGAATCTACGACATTATTCAGTCCACCAATTGTGATGGCTCTCACACACGCTTGTCATTGAGCATGGGTGATGCTTCTTGGGCGCCTTTCTTGAAGGCTCCACATGAGGAACACGTTCTCTACAAATCCTATAACATTTAGATTGAGAGATATCAAATAATTTTGACACTTCATGTGTGCTACACCCATGTTGCAACAAGGCCATAGCATTCAACCTCTTCTTCTCTTGTAATGCTCTTATGGGTAGAAAAAACCTTCACAACTGTAAGAGGAAATGTCCTAAGAAATCACACAACTAACCATAAGTGGGAGGAAGAACCCAAGGTGACAATGTGTGAATTTTTTTGTAATTGAATGTGATTTATGAAAATAATTCCAAAATTGAGTCACTAGACCTAAGTTTATTCAAAATGCAATTTCGCTCTCATTTCGCATCCAACCCAATTCATGGTTTGGAAAAAAATATAAAGATATTTTCCAAATATGGCATCCCAAAATTTGATGTTTTGTTGATTGACTTAGTTTTTAAAGTCATTGTATTTACATTTTTGTGATTATCTTTAAATTCTAAAACAAAGCTTACATTTGTAGGGAATTATGTCCCACATTCAACTATTTTATGACATTTATGGAGCGTTCAAGTGTGTTGGAACCGCCAAATTTTGGTGAAAGGAAATGGAGGTGATTGACTTTAGCTAGTTGATGGTTATATACAAATAAACTTGATGAGCTTGAAATAATGAAGTTCTACCTACCTACCAAGTGCACGAAACATATTTTGAGATATTCAAAAGTATGAATAACTATACATGTAAAGATGGGTACATGTTCCCCACCTCTAAACAATACAATCATCTCAGGGTCCATATGTTGGTCCATTGATGTTAGAGACCTATTCATATCATCCAAACAACAACATAAACCTCAATGTTTCACCTGGCTAATGGGTGTCAAGGTTATATTTTATATGGAGACGGGAGATTGATATTGTGAAAACTTCGTGACATATCATGTGTATATGGAAGAAAATCATGTGTGTTATCTACTAGTATTAAGCTTTATTTGGATTGTGATTTATAATGGTTTCTAACGCATAGGTACATATCTAAACATGATATTTACATATATGAAAGATGACTATTATAGGTCATCTAGTAGTTCCATCTCAAAAACTTATAAGAGTTTTACATCGGCCTCAAATATGCCAAGCCCAACTTTCATCTTTCTCATATATATTTTTCAAGATGCTCATTTGTTTTTATTTTGTTATGAAACCCTTATGTACCCCAAAATGCTCAAAGTGTCCACAACAGATGCACTTACATCAAAGATTCTATTGCCTAATACAAGTATGTCAAAGGCGTAAAATACTTCTATAGTAGGGAACTGTAAATCATGTCCTTGTGCCTCTTCCACTTGATGGTTTTACGATCTACTGTAATAATAGATTTCCAATCTTTATTCATAGATTTCAAACTTGTAGAAAAGAAGCAATCGTAAGGAACCACAATTCATGTAACGTCTTCAAATTGACAAACCAAATCAATGTCTCAAGAGATTATAGCCGGTCAAAGTGTGTCATTCATGATAACATGTTATAGCATTGTTAAACTCCTATTTAGTTAATTTGCCGATAGCAAGGTCAAAAAGAAGTGAGGGATCAAGCTCATGCAACGAGGTATAAAGTATCACAAAAGCGGGGGAGATTGATTGACAAACCAAGGAAAGCATAGAAAGTGGAACTTCGCCAAACCTTCAAAACAATATCTTGAACTTTCGGCAATCATGAGAGAGTACCAAGTTGGAAATACGAGTGAACGCCTTTTCACAAAACGTGCCACATAGGATAGCCATGTCCTCACCCAAATGTTTTGAATTATAAAGTCAACTTGGGCTTGTGTGTACAGTTGATTTAAGGGCAGTCTTCAACCAAAAGCATGCTCTAAAGGAGAGAGAGGTCTTGTGACATCCATTTCATAATGTTGTTAAATAATTTTCCAACAACATTACGGAATCACGGATCCTTATCATTGGTTCTCTACCACGGAATGGTTTTACAATCTACCAAGACAATAATTTTTTAATTCTTATTCATAAATTTCAAACATGTCTAGTAGATGAGAAGCCATGACAAGGAACTGCAATTCGAGTACACCGTTTATAAAATTTAGTGTTACTTACTATTTGGAGTTACGCATTGCTATAACATTTGAGTGTTAATGTAAATTTCTACCAAGCAAATATGTTAATGTTTTGTAATGTCCAAACAACCAATTTGATCTTTGTTGGTAAAACAAAATGACATCTATAGTAAAAGGATGAGTTTTCACTAGGTAATAGTCATTTATGTTCTATTATATCCATACAACCTATTTAATCTTTGTAGATACACAACGAAACCTATCGTAAGAAGTAAAATGGATGGGGTTATCCTCTCTCTACAAACACAATTGATCCCCCTTCCCCTAAAAGTAAGGTGATCAAGTGTAAATAGAGGCACATGACGGAAATTAAATGGCCTTGCATACCACTTCAAAACCCCACTCCAATGGTAACCTAATCCATCAAGCCTAGTCAAACATGTCACAAGCTCAAAGTTTTTGTAACATGTATCAAACCTTATTTGATCAAACGTTGATGAAGGTGGCATGAGGATAACTTGTTGAAATCTTAATTGTAGTAAATTGATGGGTACATCATATTTACGCGGTAGTGATGTACGGTACTATATTACAACTATCTTGATAGAGGCATGACGAATAAAGCACGAGGATGACGGCTTCTTCACATGTCTATGGTTGCTAGCTTGAACAATCTATATGATCACATGGGTTGCCAAACCCATTTATGGGAAATATTGAGGGGAGAGAGGCCGGACTGTGGGGCATGCAAGGTTGTGCAAGATAACACTTGTTTTTCTTTTATTGGCTTTGCCCTATGGGAAGAGACCTAGGGGTGGCCTATGAAATGGGCCAAACTTTGAGAACCAACCAGAACCGGTCACATATAGTGTTAGTAACTCACATTTCGAGTGGAGTCCAACTGCAAGTGACTGTTGATGAAAAGTGGTCTCCAAAATGAGCCAAAAGTTTGGTCTTGGTCGGACAACCAACCAACCAACCAAAATTGACCACATGTTCAAGATAATATCAGGGCATGCACTCTTGCAACTAGTTGTTTGCTTTATATAACTTTGATAAAAATTGAATACGTCAATTGTAAAGAGAATAGATTATAACCACCGAGGGAGAACTCTAGTACGGGACATAAGGGGATCAAGAGATGGCGCGCTTGCAGGGCCTAACTTTCCAAATCACCGCTAAGTTGCTTCTCGTAGCAATGAGACCTTTAACACACCACATTGATTTCAACTCCTCGAAAACATCATGATATGCAACATCAAGTGCTTTCTCAAGATTATGCAAGGTCCTTAGCCACTCAAGCCTATATACCATAATCCTAAAGAGAGTCCCAAATCAATTGTTGGACTTTCTCCACTAGCCATCTACTCTCATTGAATGCAACTTCATCACGTTGCCTCCAAATAATCGAAGGCAACCAACTATGAAGGAAGAACCAAATCATGTTAAACTTCTTCATAGACTTGTGCAATATAACACACTTCATCAATTAGCCCCTCTTCAAACTAGAGCTCAAACTAAACGCTCGAACTTGCAACTTTTTGAACTTTGAAATGACAATCAAGGAGGGATTCCTATATACTACATCACAAACTTTCATAGGCAAAAACATCATGCATACCCCAATAAAATGCCGTAATAACATTTTTTATCCATGAATAATGATTTATTAGCTTATTGTCCTAGTACATGTCACATTATGCTATAAAAAAACAAATAGTAGCAAAAATTAAATTACATATATTTTAAGACACAAGACATATATTCTAAGAGCGTTGCATTATATAGACCACTAGACCTAGTTCTAACGCAACAATTATATAACACACCACCCTTCAAAAATTCATGATGTAAACAATGAAGCACTCATGCTACACTCATGACAAGCCAAAGAATGCTTGGAAGTCCATTGGCTTGGGGCCCACAAAATGAAAGCCCGTGCTCTCGACAATTCCTAAGCTACCTCCATGATGTAGCTTATGACATCCCCAAACATGCTAGTGGGGATGGCTAGTGACTACCTCCTACCAACATAGGACACTTTAGGGCCATTTTCTAGCTCTGCCAATGACTGGATATAATGGATTTGTGTTATACTCGTTCATTGGCCCCAACCTCACAATCGGTCAACCATGCAGATAGGAAGAGATTGTTTTCTGGAACGTATTAATTTTATCTACTAGTTTATTACGATATGTAAGTTTTCGAAGCTAAACCATGTATTGTGCTTAATGTCGCCAATTCTAATTGTTTTTCTCAAATACTAATTGTAAACTGCCCGTGTAGTGCATAACATTACTCAACACCCATTATTTGCTTAATATGCCTTTAGAACATGACAACTTGAAGCTTGAAAAGTTGGGCAAGAGCATATGACTATTATATTTCGAGGGCCCACTAAACCAATAGTAGGTGTTGAGTAAGGTTGTGTGTTGCAAACACTAAATGTAGACCTTACAAATATTTGTCATTCTTTGTAAATTTTGTTGAAGAACAATAAATTGATAATGTTGCATTTATTGTCACTTATTAAATGATTTTCATAATAATTGTATTCATTCATGACGATATTACATTACATAAATGGTAAGATGCAGAATATACCAAACTTTGTTTCAATATACGGCACTTGGATGAACTGAAAGGAAGTTGTGATGGCAGTGTTTGCAAAGTTATTCATAGAAAGTGTCACTACAAAAGTTACCACAATGACTTATATTATGCATTCTAACAATGACGTAATGAAATTTTGTCACAGAGGATTGAAATTTGGGAGAAAAGTGACTTAGTAATTGCAACAATATTAAGACCGTTTGCTAAATACGCTTGTTGATTGGTAGTATATGTACTACACTGATTATCCCAATTAGTGCATGTTACTAATCGGAGTCACACAATGCAATAACTACTCAATGAGAATGTAATACTAAAGCAAGCCAAGTCATTTATGTTCTATGATGTATGAATAATTTATTGAACTTTTGATAGTAAATGAAACTCAAGAGTGCAAGAACGTCTTACTCAAGAGTCAAATTTACTATTGAAAGTTCAATAGGTTGTTCGGATAGTATAAGTTAGAACATAAATGACTTTGCTTGGTAAAAGATTACATTCTCATTAAGTAGTTATAGAACTACGTAACTTTGAGTAGTAACAAGCAGTAATTGGGATAACCAATGTAGGTTTTGGGAGAGAAACAAGCTAGTGTTAAGAATCACACCCACACTTATTGGTGCAAGTAAGTTCAACGGAGTTTGATCGTTCACTGGCTGCACCCACCAGTAAGTGTGGGTGGGGTACTAGTCTTTCGGCTGAGAACTTCTCAAAAATTGACCAAGAGCTTGTTGTAGTCATTCCACATGGGATCCATTGTGGCGCCATCTAAGCGTTGCTAGCCCATTAAAACGTTCAAGTTCTTTCAAGTTGAATGCTAAAGGGGATTCGAGTGAACAATCGTGTATAAAGTGATCCCCACCAATTGGAAGGCTTCTTTTCTCAAACTCTCACATCAATCTCTAGTGGAAAGAAGGCCTAAACCACTAAACATCTAATGCAACCTCACGTGCTTGTGATTCCATGTAATTTGACACCTACATAGAATGGTAAATGACAAGGTTTGTATCCTAAAATGGACACAACAACAACAACAAAAACCCATGAAATGATGATATTGAACTATGTGCCTAGAACACATAAATCACGCTAGGCTCGATTGTTAACACGGTTGGGAGGGCATGTCGTCTCAATAAATAAAATCCTTAATTCAAACCGACCTCCGATAACTTTTGCATTTGAGGTCCACGTCATAAAAGGACTGAGATGACCCTAAACTATTGGATGATACTGGAGAGGTACCCAAACCGAACGGAGTAGTTGGCGGTTTGACTCCTGGCCACAATTCGTCTCTCTACTTGACGGAAAGCTAATTATGTGGTCAAACGCCTCTTGTGTTCAAAAAAAGAAGCCACTTCATAAACTTGAATGAGTATTCACAATTTGATCCTACAGTCAAAAATTTCCATGGAGTTGGAAGTGTATACCCACAATAGAGCCGGGCACCTTAAACAATTGCACGGGCTACATGCAAAATAATAATAATCATATATTAAAGTTCATGTCGTGCATGCCATTACATGATTTGCCGATTTCTATCTCTGTGTTTGGAGGCTCATAAAATAGAGGGCGTGAATGGCCAACTTCCATTGAAAATTAGCAATGTTGCAGCCTGGCATGACCTTTACAAACGCAACAAATGATATGGGGCAGTTGGAATCCTAAGTTAGGCCCTTCCGTGTTGTACTAATTACTTGCGATGGAATTGAGGGAAAATAATTTAGGTTCACACCCAAATTTGAGGATACACATGTAATATGAAATAATAGGCTTGTTTTGTACTTGAAATGGTCCTACATACATGACTCTAAATGTTAACGTAAAAGAATGGACAAGCATTCGGTCCGCCTCTTTGAGCTGGGCCCTTCGAATAATTGGCCTTCTTGGTTCTTGATACATTCTTAATGCCATTGGCTTTTTGGGTCTTTTGTCTTCAAAAACCATAAAAAAAAACAATTACTCGAGGTGAAAACGTAGTCTAATGTGTTATAGCATGTGTTTTTTTAAAAGGTTAGTCATTTGAATCCAAATTTAGCATCGTTCAAATGCATTGATTCAATATGAAAGGATCCATTCCAAAAGAAGTACTCGTAAATCTATGGGGGTCAAGTTTTGACTATGTCTGCTAAACCTCTGTAATGGTGGTGGGGGCCTAACTCAAAGAGGTGAACGTGTAGCCCTAGAAAACAAGCCCCTTTTAGATTAAGGGTCAAACCACTAAATTCAACCAATACAGAGTTCATCGTATCATCTTTTTAAACCAAATCAACTGAGTTCATAAAACTTATGGAATATGCTTTAGCTCACTATTATTTTCTTAATAACAAAGAGATGAAATCCATTACTAGTCAGTCCGAGATGACCCTAAACTACTAGATGATAGTGAAAAGGTACCCAAACCGAACAAAGTGGTTGGCAATTCAATTCCCCATCGTGAAGTCGTCTCTACTTGACAAAAACTAGCTAGGCGGTCAAGCACCTCCTGTGTTAAATATATAAAAAGAAAAGAAGAGAAAATTCCGTTGAAATAGAATACAAATACAACTAGGACACTGAAACTCTAAAAGGAGCCGTGCTTGAAAGAGGTCAATAACCATACTAGCTTGTTACGTTTTCACCTACACAATGGATGAGTTTACTAAACACCAAGCAATAGGGTATCGTACGGCAACACATTCTTTTTACAAAACATTTGTGGGTCAAGATACACGAGGTACCCTCCATAGCATTCCCGGAGGATGAGGGTCAAAAGGTTAATTTCTTTAAAGAATAAAGAATTGTTTCGGCGTGTCTTAAGACTTGCCATTGAGCAGTATGAATTTGTGTTGACAGGTAATACGTGACGTTAAAGGGCATGTCTCCGACCATATATAGAAATGCTACTCCTATTTTCTATGATACTTTTCCTAACAAACTTTCTTACTCGGAAGGAGGCCTACTCCATCTTAGTACGGCGTAATTATGTGTGGAATTGGGTACCCAACAATAGAGATTGGAGTTTGGTAGGTACTTTGTCCCGAATCCCAAATTTAATGGGTCTCGACAACGAGTACACTTAGTTTGGTCATAAAGTTGACTGATGACTAATGTAATATAATCACCGCAATAGTGTACGTCGGCCTTGAATTTAATCGGGGAGCAAAAGGGTTTGAACTTCGAACCAAACCGTAAACTTTTAACCCCAAACTTGCATGATTCTTTGTAAATTCTAGTGACAAAATACTACCCAAGATTCCTCTTGCTCTTACTTAGAGGACTTTCCGGTGGTGCCAAACATGTGATCCACTTTATGACATTTATCCGGTATGTTTTGTTATTTGGGGAATTGTTAAATAGATCAGCTAGTTTGTTGAAACAACCACATAGGCGTGTTGTGGAGTCCATAGGAAGAGTTGAAACTAAAAACATATTTGATTAAAGATTGTGAGATATTAACAATTTGTTTTCTTTATAAAGAAATGGTTACCCTTCCCTCTACTAATTGCATAGTTGAAAAGATAAAAAAAAAGTTTGGAAGGGGGAAAGTACCCCTAAATTGGCGTTGTGGATTGAGAGGTGTTTGTTATGAGAATGTGTGGTCTTGCTAACTTATGAGTTCTTTGCTTCGAGAGGGTATGCTCTTCACATGTGGTGAGGTCACTATTGCTCTTATGGGTGGTGCTACACAAGGAGTACATTTGGGCGAATCGGAAGAAAGAGTGTGTCTCCCCTTGTCCCATGTGCTCAACTTTATGCCCTCAATGTTGACCATTAATTATGGGTTCGTGTTTGGCATCAAACTCATGTTTGATGGTTTAATGAGCAACCTTATAACATTATTCAGATTCATAACAATGTTATGTGGGATGGACAATATTCATATGATATTCCCGGATATTCCAACATTCCACATAACATTGTTATGGATCTGAATAATGTTATGCTGAGAAGGCTTTTAAAGAAAAAGAAAGAAAAATAATCAATGTTTGTTTTTTAGAAGGGGGGGGGGGGTTGATGAGCCACATCCTACTCCTCCTTAGTTTTCTTTTTTGTCACTCAAGCATGTCAAAATCCACTAAGAAATTTCAAAAAAAGTTCCAAACCTTATGAGGCGGTCACTTCACCCGACTTAAGACAACCTTGTTTCTCTCCTTCAAAAAATCCAAGGAACACACACCTCCAAGTATAAAGAAGCGTAATTGGATTTTCTATAATCATGATGTAGATCTCTTATTAAAAACATTTTGTATTGAAACATCCCCAACAAATAAATTTGAGGTTGTCATGACCCCGACCTTGATCTCAACGTCAACCCTAAAATCTAGGTAATTGGATGATTTCATGGGTTGAGGAACGGCCACATTCTCACCCCAATCCCAACCACAACCACAACATTGAATTTATGATTTATTATGGTCAAGGTCGGCAGTCCAAAGAGCATGACCAAGAGAAATCCAAACCTACACGCTATTTCATGGCGGTTTTTGTTGGATGAACAAGAGGTGTGCTCCTATGCAATTTTTTTTAATGCTCTCTTTGAATAACCGCCTAACTCGGGCTTCGTGATGTCCAGGTAAATTGCTTAGGAAAATCAATGTCCCCATGGGTCGAGGGCCATTCTTGAAGTCAAATCAACTAGAAATATTAGTTTGCGTGCTATATATAGAATGACGCGTTGTATTCCACCTTCACGATGGACACGTTGACATGAGTAAACATATGATATATGATTTATTTTATTTTATTTTTTCTCTTTGCACACACGTATTGCAGGACACGAAACATGCATGCAATTAGTGTGAGACAATTAGAGAAGCCAAATTGTGCTTGCAGTTAATTGATTTTTTTTTGGGGGGGGGGGGCTCATATGAATATCTTATCCATTTTCAAAGTGAAGACTATCGTCCTCCTCAAGTGATCATATACATGTGTTGAAATTATTGTCATGTTGGAATTTTTGCAGGTCTACCACATACACCACAAAGATTTATCTCGTAAAGCCTAGCCTCTCATGAACGTTAAACTTTGTACAAAGCGACATATAGTTAATATATTGGTCCGAGATGACCGTAAACTACCAGATGATGGTGGCAAGGTACCCAAACCGAACACCGTGGTTGCCGTTTCAATTCCTGACCGTTAAATCACCTCTTTACTTGACGGAAAACTAGCCATGTGGTCAATAAATGCCTCCTGTATTTCAAAAAGAAAAGAAAATAGATATATGTAATATAGCAAACCCCTAACTACTACCGTATTACCCCCTTGGTAGCTATTACGAATGTAAACTGCTCTCCTAGCTGATACACCAACTGCCTCTCTTGAACAATTACTTATTACTTTGAGTTTCATTGTAGTGTATAGTAGGGTACAATGAATGGGAGGAATTTGGGCAAAATCGGTCAAAATCCAAGTGTTTTCAAGTCCAATCAGTTACATGTTGATTATGTTAAGTGCTTCTTAATAAAGTAAGATGGATTCCATGTATTCCTCTAAAGTGATTGAGGATTTCCCTAAATTCTTGCACTTGAGCCGGTTAACTTTCAAACTCAACCGACTCATACGTATGCGGGCATCATTTGGCTACTTTTCTAGATCAAACACCTATATTTGATTGGTGTTTGGTTAGTCGAGGATCAAAGAATAAACATTGTAAAGACACATCTATTAAAAGAGATTGGATTATGTCTTCAAATCTTACTGATTACTCCACACAATAGTGAATACAAATTGGGAGGACCTATGTATTTAGTCAAGGAATCAACATACACGCACTTCCGATAACCATGACGAAACCATGGGAGGTCCAATTTTCCATGTGATTTTTGTGGATGGTTCGTCGTAGATATGCTAATTCAACACAAGTTTCATTATGTAAATATAACTGTTAGAAGCCGAAGAACATGAAAAAAACAACGAAGCAAATAACCCACACACTAGTGTCCATGGAGATTTTTGGGCATAATTGGTCAAAATCCTCGTGTTTCCAAGTTCGACCGGTGACATGTTGTGGTCTTTCGGTTTTTTTTTTCATTAATTCAGGGCGGTACTCCATAGATTCACAATGGGTGGTTTTCATGAGGAACCAATCACACCAACCATTTTTGGCACCATCCACCAACATCTCCAACTGTAATAGCGTGGGAAAGTGGTGGGCCAACATCTATACTTGAACATAATCCCCAATAATTTCACAGCTGGAACCGGACATAAAAGTCTGGTGTGATTAGGGCACGACTCTTGAACTTTTAAACCGGTCCACTTCTCAAACTCAACCAGTTCATATGTAACTAGCGGTCGGTTCTCCCCGTTCATCGCCACACATGCCTTAGCAAGTTGGATCTCCCGGTCCAAGGGAATGAAACCCTAATACTTACAACAACAAAATTACGAGGGGGTGACTGTGGCAATGTGAGTTGCAATGAATGGAAATAACCGACCGCCAGTTATAGGTTGATGAATTGGTTGAGTTTGAGAAATAACCAGATGAAATTCATCCAAGACTTCGGGAGAATTACCCCTCATTTGTAGAGGAATGTACAGAATTTACCTCAAATTTATGGATGAATAACCAGAACATCACAACATGTAACCGGTTGGACTTGGAATTTTTGACCGATTATGCTCAAAAATTCGACCTGGACACTGAGGGCCATCTTCACACACGAGCCAAGAGCCGGGACCATGACATTGTGAGAGCCCAAAAGGAAGTGTCCAAAGGCCGTCACAACACACTTCCAAAAGTATGGTCACGGGCTTTCAAGTGTAGTGTGAAGCCATATGATAGGGCCCTCCACCAAATGCTATTTCAATGGATCTCTATTTGTGTGGGGTCTTCCCACATGATAAAAATATAATAAATCAACGGTGGTGAGGTTTCAGAGTGCCATGGTCTCCCGGTTTTGTGTTAGGGCCACTTCACAAACAAGATTGAGAGTTTGTGACCTTTACACTTCAAGCACTCCCATTGGTGGAAAAGGCGGAGCCGGTCCAAGTTCGCTTCACACTACGATGGCAAAAACCCTACATGAATTCCTACATGACATCAAATGGATCATGTTTCATGATCACTTGGATTATTCACAAAAACCACCTCTTGGAGGTAGGCCTAACACAAAACTGGGAGACCATGGCACCCCGAACATTCACAACCATTGGTTCATTCTATTTTATCATGTGTGAGGACCCGCGTGAATAGAAATTCATTGAAATAGCATTTGGTTGAAGGCCCGATCACATATGACTTCACACCTCAGTTGAGGGTCCGTGACTGCACTACATGAGTTTGGAGGTGTGTTGGGACGGCCTTTGGACACTTTCTTTTGGGCTCTCACAATGTCATGGTCACGGCTCTTGGCTCGTGTGTGAAGTGGCCCTTAGTCTCGTGTAAGAAATAGACTAGTGGTGGCCTTGGCATTGGCCACCTGCATGCCGAATTTGGCAGAGGGGGAGGGGTCAAAGTGGCAGGAAAGGATTAATGAATGATGATAATAATGGAGGGAAGCAGGAAAAGGTCTCGCAAGGGACAAGGCGGCCACGGCTAGACACCCCACCCTCTTTGAGCGTTGGGCCCCGGCCACTATTTACCAAGATAAAGGGGGTCTACACTAAACATTGTATTTAGTGTCACTTACTATGTCAAATTGGTTGTTTGTACATTGAAGAATATTCAAAATTTCACTTCGTAAAAAATTACATTGATAACAAAATGATATAGCATTGTGTTAGTCGAGATATTGGGTGGCACTAACTATTATTGTATTTGGTGTAGTGAAAGGAAGGTCTAGTAGAAGCATGATTCACATAGGTTTATGCTTTTTTCATTTCAAGTGAGTCCTTTTAGAATATGTTGGGGTTTTTGATATTGGGTTTGGGGTTACATTTTCAAATTGTTTATGCTACAACTCAAAGAGATGGGCGTCTAGCCATGGCCAAGGGATAAAGGAAGGGGGGGGGGGGGGAAAGGGGAGGGGCAAGTGGGGTTCACGTGATGTTGAAACAAAAACAACATATGAACAACATGTCAATATATACAAGAGGAGAGTTTATACATTAGTTGGAAACTTGGAGGCTTGGGGATTGTTGGGGCAATGGTTGATTTTCACACGCTAGTGTTTAGGTTTTGGCACAAGCTTGAGTTTTTTTAATTCTTTTGTAATTCTTTTTTAATGTTTGTGGATGTGCTAAACGTTGATTTCATTTTTGGCACATGTTTTGTTACAAACTTCTGTTCTAATGAAAAGAAAAATAAACTACAATTTTAAAACTTGAACTATTTCATCTTGGTGATATACTAAACCAACGACAAAACTTCACTAAGCAAATTGGTTGACAATTGCTTATCCATGCAATTCCCTGCTAAAGTAAGCACATAGCTATGAGTTATTGGTTTAAACACACACACACATGTACAAGCTTCTTATGGTATTAGAATATTGGTCAAAACATCAAAGGTAGAATAATGTTTTAAATCTAGAAACTTACATGTATATCATATCACTATGTCATTTAACAGGGTTGATTCATTGGTCCCTCATATTTATTCATAACAATATGATGTTATCCCAATCAATTTCATGAATAAGAATAACCGCCAATGAATTATGCATCATCACATCAAGTGTAACCAATGCTAAACTAGCTCGTAGACGACTCTTGATCAAGTTGGCTTGGAGACACCTCTCTCACACATTGGTGCACTATAAGGGAATATTATTGCTCATTGCCAAAGTTTGTGTAATCTTGGCTGATTGGTGAACTCCTCACGAGTCGTGGTTGCATAGCCCCATTTGCTTCATCGCATGTACCCTTGATAACCACCTCACACCATGAATTTGTAGCACAACTAGACGGTCTTGTGCAAAGTCCTTCATTAAGTTATTCATTTGTCATCTACAGTTTGATGATCGAGCCACCAATGCATAGGCTTTGTGAGCAAAATTATATGACATGCATAGCTATAGTGCATCCCTAGCATCAACTCCAAGTGCCACAACCTCTTTGCATGTGAAGAGGGGAAGTGGGCCGTATACGGTTGGCTTGGCCATGATTTGGGCTCTTGTGAAAAATGTTCTAGATTCTACAAAGGTAAGCATGTCTTAAATGGAAAAAATTCTCTACACCCCCGTTTCATGTAGGACATGAAATATGCATTAAGTGCAAGATGACTAGCAAATCCAAATCGTGCCCATAGTCACTTTCCTTAGAAACTTTAAAGTTTGCATTGATGTCAAAGTGAAGGTTGTTAAAGTGAAGATTCTTTGAGTAATTAAATGACCATACAGGTTCCTCCCCGTTTATGTTGACTATGGTGTCTAGAAAAGTTAATAAATTTCATAAACATTGACAAAAAAAATTCAACATGTGGTTTTTGGGTGTCCATGCCTAGATTCACATCCAACCATACACCGCTCAAATATAAAAGAATGCATGTGTTAATTTGTTACTTTTCATAAACATACACCTATATTTGATTCGTGGTATAGTGAGAATGAAAGAACGAACACCAAAAAACACTTGTAAAAGAGATTGGACAAAGACTTTAAATCTAATTTACTACTCCGCTCTCAACAATGAACACAATCGGGATGACTTGCGTGGTCACTTTAGGGATAAACCAACATGCACTTCTAATAACCATAAGTATATAAGGGGAGGCATGATTTTCAATCTGATACTTGGCAATGCAACAAAAGTGTTGTTGTGTAAACCTATTGGAAACAAGTTGGAGAACATAGAAATCAAACCGAATAACACACACATACATCAAGTGCATGTTTAAGATCATACGCAAAATTAGGCACATCAACCTTAGCATCGCTTTCATACAGTTAGTGGGTAGAAGCATTGGAAGAAAACTTGATATTTGACACCCAACAAATTTTGACATCAACAATCCATAAACATTCAAGAATTCTACATGGGTATGTAGAGGGAAAAGACAAATTGATATTGGGATTGAAACCTTTATTTTATTTTGATTTTTAAAATGTCAGGGACATAAACTGTTTTCAGATTTTAGGTTTGTAATTTTATTTTATTTTTATTTTTATTTAATTAATTTCTTGTGTGTGTGTATGTGTGTGGGGGGGGGGTGCTTTCTGTAAACCAATGAGCTGTAAGCAGCTACTCCGGTAGACTTTCTTAATTCGAGTTGGGCTCCACAAGTGTTAATACCCAAGATAGAGGAGTCTATTGAAACCCTTAGGCCACCTTAGGTTTTGTGGGGGGGGGGGATTCATGTTCCCGAAGGTTTGTTGGTGATTCATACTAAAGTAAAATCATATAAGGTATGTGGGTCGTAACATTACTCAATGGCATGTGCCTTCATAATATAACAATGAGATGTTGGCAGTTCAATCTGAATTTGAGTTTCACGGACAAATTTTCAACCATCTTATTGTTATATTTCGAATACCCATGGAATGAGAGCTTAATGTTGGAGTGATGTTATGGTGATTTGTGGTTCCTTTTCATGTTTTCCAACTTTTACCGATTAGATTTACATACCAAAACTCATGTTGCATTAGCAAATCTACGACGAAACGTCTACATATATTGGATTGAAAATTGGACCTCCCTTGATTTAGTTATGGTTATTGGAAGTGCATGTTTGTTGATTTCTTAATTGGATATATAAGTTAGATTAGTTATTAATATTTGAAGACGTGGTCTAATGTTTTTTAAAGCATAAGTCTTTATGATGCTTGCTCTTTGATCCTCAGGGAATCATATACCAATCCAATCTTAGGGTCCAATTAAGAAAAGTAGCCATTTAAGATCCATCTACCTTAGACTGATTCGTGATCTTTGGTCCCAAGATTTAGGTGTTGATTTGGTTAAACTAATCAACGTTGGGTTGTATATAGAAATCAATGTTTTGCCTATGTGTTGTGAAAATGTGTATGTAAGTTTGTGGTTAATTCATTTCACTTGTCTGAGGCGAAGGAGTTTAGCAAAAGCCTGACATGTTTAAATTTGTGGTCAGTTCATTTCAAGTGGGTCTCCCTAAACTAAATCAGGACTTATGATGATGGGATCAAACAAGTCGAGAACAAACACATGGGATTGTAGTATAATTGATTTCATTTGTATCTCGTTAGGTGATAGTGGCAGGCAATGTCTAGTTCGAAGAGGTGGCGTCTAGCCTTGGCTTTTGTTTTGGGGCCAAGTTAAGCTTTTAAAAAGCATACATGCTTTAGAGCATCCTCAGTCGGTCTAGGTAAAGCTCACTGCAAACCAAAACCTATCTTCTGACTGACCTAAAATTAGAAACTGAAATTACCATCATTAGAAGCACACCTAAATAAACGTGAGATATTTCTCAAGAAAAAAGAATTGTAAAAATTTGACGTAGGTGAAATCCCTCATTGAAAACACCACATTTTCAAAATTTAGAGGGAGTGCACCAAATCTTGCTTAAAAATGGAAAGATCCTCCCACACTCCCTCCAAATTTTTGACATTTAGAGGGAGTGTGGGAGGATCTGTCCATTTTAAGCAAGATTTGGTGCACTCCCTCTAAATTTTGAGCAATTTTAAGCAAGATAGGTCTTGGTTTGCAGTGAGCTTTACCTAGACCGACTGAGGATGCTCCTAGTATAGTTGAGTGCATTTGCAATGCCACCCATGGGCAATACTGACATGCCCAAATCAAAGAGTTATGAATCTAGCCCATGGCCAAGGCTAGACACCACCTCGTTGAGTCGGGCCCCGTCAATATTGTTCAAGGTGAAAATGCAAAACACACTCAATTGTATCATGGTGTATTTATATATAAGAATAAGCTTAGTTTGGTCCCATAATTAAGGACACGTTTGGACACCCCACCTCTTTGAACTAGACCGACTCACCACTTATCACCTAAAATAAAAGGAACATAGTATAAACACGATACCCGTACATTCATGGTTAAATTATGTAAAGTAGGTCCTACCAAACTACATAACTCAAAGTGTGTGATGCTAATCCTAGTGTCAAATAAGAAAAATGTGTGTGTCTTATAGTACAAAAGTGGATTGCAATTTTCAACTTTGATAAAAAGTAGTGGGGGCCCAACTCAAAGAGGTGGCGCGTGTAGCTTAACTCGGGGTTGGTGGTGTCTGTGTAATCTCTCTCATTCATCATGGATGAAGGGGCTCTAATAAAAGCAAGTCCCCAACAGGGTCGAATCCTCCGAATGGGAACGTTGTAGACTAATTCGAGGTCTCCGATGCCATTCCCGGAGTCAAATGATCTAAAAACGGTTGTTTTGAGGCTTCAAAACATACAGTTTTGCTGCGTTTTCACCTTGCCGCTACCGGATGAGTTTACGTAGACACCACAAACCCCTAGCCGTGTGGTAAGTTAGCCCTTGGCCTAGCCTAGGCAGGCAGGGGGGCAGTTTTGTCTCCGCAATTTAGCACACCTACTTCAGTGTAGGCTAGGGTAGGCTAGGATGCTAAAGAAAACCGCCGGTTTGGGGAGTGATCTTCCCTCTTTTTCTCCCTTTTTTGCTGTTTTTAGGCCACCACCTCATCAATATGATCACAGCCTCCCATTGCCTTTTGCCCCCTCCAACTCACTTCATTGCCCTCGGATGTTGTTGGCGACGAACTTTGAAGCAGCTGCCGCGCCGCTCATCACTCTAATTTCCCATCAAACGCTTTGTTGTTGTTGTTGTTGTTGATGTTGTTTTTGTCTTGTTGCCCGGATTGGCCTTGGCCTCATCCTTCTTCACAAGTTCAGGGGACCTCCCTCGGATCCACTACTGTCGCCAGCTCAAGATCACGCCTTCTTCTTGGGCTTTCCACTCTGAAACAATTGACGGATGTGCGTCACATTCGCAGCTTTTGGGGTCTCTTGTTAGGGTGATGTGATCTTGGAGTCAAGGGCATCGGATTCTAGTATGCAGAGCTGATGTTGTGAGGGATGTGGAGATCATACCTTTTGGTGTTGTACCAAAGGTAGGAGGAGTTCTGTGAAGTTTACGGCGTGTGTTCGGCCAAGTTTGCTTTGGTTTTGGGGGTTGTAGATAAGGGCAAGGCCACCGTTTTTTGGATCAGGTGGAAAGTCTGGGAGTCTGTGCGAAACTCTTAGTGCTCTTGGGGCTTCGAGCACTATCTGTCTCTGTATGTTTGTGGTTGACTTTGAAGTCTCTGAAAGTGGGAGGAATTGAGGTGGTGGTGGTGGAAGCCAAGTCAGGGAAGCTTGCTCGCACGAAAATAAGGTTGATAGTGGAGGTGGTGTTGTAGTGGCGGAGAGGAGAGGAGAGGATAGGAAACAAAGAATCGAGGGAACTTGGGGACCTAGAAATGCAGGCTGGAAGCGGGGAGAATGGGAGGAGGGGTCTGGATTGTGCTCTGGCTGGTCCTCTTTAAGTGCAATTTGTCGGCTCTTGGGTGGTGGGAGGAGTTTTGTAGTTGCAATCAGCTTGGCTAAGTTACGAGAGATCCGGACAGAGAGGTGTTGGAGGAGGTTTGGGTGGAGTGGAGTTGAGTTGAGTGGTCGTGGAAAGATCCACCTAACCTGTTCTATCCTAGAGTCTGTCGCCGTCTTGAAGGAAGGAGCATGACAATTCGTCCTGGACATGCCACCAAGAAGTCGCAGGGCGCCGCAACAAAATCAAGTACCAAAGGTAGACTGAGAACTGCGTGCAGATAGAGACAGAGACAGACAGACACACACACAGAGAGAAAGTGAGATCCTGTAGAACATCTTGACGTTGACTGTTTACATTCTCAATCTGGTGTGTGAGGCGAGGGGAGGCTAGGCTTCCAATTTTTTTGTCATCTCAGAATCCATCGTTTGTAGAAGATCCAGGAAGTTAGCAATCTGCAGATCTGGAGCTCCAAGTTTTTGTGAATTGGAGGAGTTGGAAATTGGGTTCAGCGAGGTTGCGTGGCCACTGACTGGTGTGTGTTTGTAGGTCTGGATGTGGTGAAGATGAATGAGTTCGAGAGCCGCCATTACCCCAACAAGAACAGATCTTACAGTCCGTTCAGCCCTATGGGCAGCCCCACGACGCCCTTGAACTTTGAACAGCTCTTCCTGCAAGCACAACTCCCCATGGGCAGCAGTGGTGAATTGCCCACCCACCACGACCACCAACACCACCACCACCACCAACAACAGCAACAGCAACAGCAGCAGGGCATGGTACAAGTGCAACTGATGCACAGCATCCGAGACTCAGGTAGTTAGTCGGTCGGTCGGTCAGTCAGTCAGTCAGTCACAGTCTTCTTGTCCACCAACACTACTTCCTCTCACCTTCCACCAAGCCAGCAAGCAGTGCTGCTAGCTAGTGATTTCCCTTTGGGTTGTGATGCATGATACATGTTTCTCATTTTCTGAGCAATCGCTCTGCGTGGGAGGCGGCAGCAGGAGTAGTCGCTCACATTTCAGACGACTTTCTTTATAAGGCTCACAAATTACGATTGCATAGCGAATAGATTCCTGCAGTCCACAAAACATCGTTGGTAGAACCCTCTGGAGTAGGAAAATGAACCTACCATACATTTCTCGTGCTCTCGGAGATGGAAGAGATGCCCGGGTTAAGTTTCTTGATCGGGCCAACTTGCGATGGATGGATGGATCTTAAGTGCCACTGTAGGTCGGGAGGGTTGGTTAGGATGGATCTCCAAGCAGAATGTTGACCCTACGGCGAGAATTATTGCTCGCCCACTCACTCACTGGATCGGAAAGGGGAAGTTGAATGTAATGCTCATCTGTGAATTTCTTGGAATGACGTTGCAGGTCTGGCCACGAAGGCGCAGCAAGCACAGAATTTGTTGATGTTAGAGCACCTCCGCCAAGCCTATAACCGAGGGGGTGAGCAAGAGGAGGCAGAGTGGAATGCACGGGCCCTAGCCGCTGCCGCTCAACACCACCAACAAGAGAAACATCAACAACAGCAACAACCACAACCACAACCACTTCCAAACGACATCAGCACCCCTCTCCACAACGAGCCCTCGAGCATAGCCCTTCTGCAACAAAGGTTCACGCAGCTGGAGCGGCATAAAGCCGAGCTGCAGAAATCGGGGCAAGTCATGGACGTCCAGCTTTACCCTTCGCAGTGGCCCCCTTCTTCTTCTGCACAGCCCACCACAACGCAATCTTGCAGCCCCTTGCAGCAATCTTGCGGTTCTTTGCAGCAACTTCCCGAGTCTCGCCACTACACCTCCAACAATGCTGGTTGCTTCTATCCTTTGCCATTACAACAGCAACAGCCACAGCAAATGTTTGCTTCCGGCTTACCGGATCACGGAGCTCACGAGATGTTTTTCCCTGCAAAGAAAGAATCTCCCAGTTGGAAACCTACGCAATTAAACTCTAACCCTCCTCCTCCTCCTCCTACTACTACTCCTACTCCTACTCCTCCGACCATCACCCGGTCATCTGCTCCTACTCCTCCCCCACAGACCAACTGGGCACCCAATCCTGATATGCAGGGTGTTCATGCTTACATGTATTTCCCCCAACAGCAGCAAATACAACAACAGCAAATACAGCACCGCCAATCGAAGGGGGGAGAATTTCGAAACACTTTCATTGGGGGCGGTGGTTTAGAATTTGGCGGTGGAGCTAAGCACCAGCACCAATTTAGTAGCAGTAATTTAGGTCCGAGTGCGCAGGTGTCTCCGGATATGCGTATGTTGAGCTCGGTGGTTGTGTCCTCCCGGTGTGACAAGACGGGTGGACATTCCGTGGAGATCAAGAGCGGACCGGAGCAATACTGCAGTAGTGATGAGTCGGAGATGAGCCTGGACAATTTCTCGGGGCGTTTGTCAACTCAAATGCAAGGATCTCCGGTTGCGTCCAATGCTGCTGCAACTCAGGTACTTATTCGACACATTTCGAACTGGAATTTCTGTTACTTTCTACACATTTTGCAGTTAACTTGCTTCGGCTCCTTGCTGGAGGGGATAACGTGCACTGATTACAATCATCAGAACTACATCAAACTCTTCATCAGCTCATCAACTATGATGGTACAAGGCAGTGGAGGGTGATTGTTCGGAGGGTAGGAGGAATTCGCTCTTAGACCAACTTTCCACTAGGATCCACCTCCATGGTTTGTCTCCCCTGGATTGCTTGCATCACCAACAGAAAGCACGATAATTAAGGTCAAAGTCATTCTGCAACTACAACTATAACTTGTGTTACAGTTGTGGTTGAGGGTGGATCCAGACCACGACCACAACCACAACTATAACCACTCGAATAGTTGTGTGTAAATGACCTTTGAATTTGGTGATTATCCTCTAACGCAGTCTCAATGCCATTTGATACCTTGTTTACAGTAGACCTAATGAGGGTAGACCTAATTACGATGTTGGTCGATGCAGCAGATCGCATTCAACAATTTTCAGTTGCTGCCACAAAGCAACAAATCGGCTTTCAGCACGTTCACACGGCCAGGACAGTACATCTCAAGCTCTGGGAGCCAGGAGTGCGGTGTCACTACTCGGAGCCTGCTTTTCAACGACACATACAGTAGCAAGCGCACACAAGAACCACTGGAGATGCACGACGACATCGACACCACTCTTCATCTCTGACCTGGGACCTCCAATGCAACCACGAAATTTTTTCTAGTTATTTAGCTCAATCGAGATCGACGACAAATGCTGAAGTCTGGAATCTCTTCTCAAGCTCATACTTCGAATTCGGACGAATGAAGGGTTAGGGCGCCAGTGAAGGTACAAGGAGAGGTTTGTTCATGTGTACTGGAGGCGCTTCTTCACTTTGCCATGTCTTTGTGTATTCCCTTCCTAGGCATACAATTTCCAACCTGGACATAGGTGCAGAACCGCAACCCCACTCAACAGTTCTGGAGTGCACCCAGAATGGATTTTTTTCTTCTCTTTTTTCCCTTTTGTTTTTTTTCCTGTTCCCATCTGCTTATGATCGAAGAGAGCGCTTGTGTACATAGCGTATATGCTTTTAGTGAAACCCAGTTTTACCTACATATTCCTTCCTCCACACCAGCTAGTTGGGCGGATTCGTTTGTGCTTAGTACCTCATTCACACAATTGTATCAATTTGTGGATGACAAGTTTCAGAGGTGAAGAATGGAGGATTCTTGGTCGGGCGAAATTACCCTTCCGTATAAGAATGTGCATACTGGTGTCTGCTACCCTTGGTTTTTGGCAGTCATTGTTTAAACCAGAATGTGAATGATGTAAGGTTTACTTATTGATGTAATGAATTCTAACAATGAGACTCCTTCAATTCAGTGGGATGGCACTATCCTTGTTTTTTATCCTGTTGTTAACGTGCATTGATGGCTGTCGACAACCAATTGAATGTCCTGATTTGTAGTTGTGATCCGAGAACTCTGCAATTCTCCTCCGTTCAGAAACCATTAAGGTAGATGTGCCTAAATCGAACATAGCAATAATCTGGATATGTATATTTGAGAGTTGTGGTTAACTGGCACCAAAAAGACACTGGTTCAAAAGATATTGGACTACATGCTCAAAACATGCTAATCATTCGAGGCCCAGTTGTCAACATGATTTGGGAAACCATATGACTTAATGAGCACGAGAATCTTCACTTTTATAATGAATAAGATATCGCATGAGCTCCAAAAATTACGCAGGAAGTGGCTATGGATATGATTTGGAATCGGCAGTCATGTCACACTAATATGCTTCATGTTCGACGAGAAGAGGTTGCAGAGAGAAAAGTATCCATCTTAGGCACATCTACCTTAAGATCTGATCTTGGGTGAGGTTATCTCGCAAGTTACATCATCACTGACAAATGCAGCACTTCTTTGATTTGCTTGTCTTATCCATGTTGTTTACTGATCAGCACTTGGCATTTGAAGTTGTCGATAGATTTCCTATGAGCAGGTCATGCACTGTGTGGAAAGGTCTGGAGGTATTTGAATGCAAGATCATGCAGCTTGACCCACATTGGCTTAGCTCTTCAAAGCTGATAACCGAAATATGTCAAATGTAATAAATCGCTTTGTACTGCTGTTCATAATTTTTTGCACAATGCCGTTGTAATTCTACATACATGCAGGAAGTTTCTTGCTTGCTATCCACACAAGTGACCAAAAAGTGGTGTTGGAATTTTTCCGGTCCGCCGAATTTGATCAGCCCGGCTTGCAGTCTTAGATGCCTGCTCACCTCGAAGGGCCTCTGCCTTTGCGCGGCGGTCTTCTGCATGCCGTCTGGTTGCTGCTAACTTGTTCATGAGCTTTTCATTCGCGTGCGATCTCATTCGCTCCACCTTCACCTGAACAACAGCATCAACAGCAACATCCACGCCCATGATCATGAATCCCAAATCTAAACCCCTAGCCACCGTCACAGACTATCACATATATCACATTCTAATCTACGTCAGTGTAAATGTTTAGTTGCCACGCTCTCTTCCCTAAGTTTTACTCATATCCAACTATGCCTTCATACTTTTTAAGTGTTGATGATTACCATGCCCAAAAACATATAGGCAGTTAGATTAGAGAAGTGTAGAGTGTAGTGGTCTTAATTAGAAAAGTACATTCATTCATAGTACATACTGTTTTTCATCATCCCCAACTATTAAATAAACTTTTTACCACTCACACGTGGAGGAGGTACAATCGTTGGGCTGCTGGTGGAATTAGACCAGCTGGAAGGGGAGGGGACAACTTTTTGGCGTCTCAAGGTTTGAGAGCCCGATTTAATGGAGGGGAGAAGAGTGGTGGTAATAATGATGAGGAGAGTGTTGTGTGGCAGGGTCGTTGATGATTACTAGGTCACAGGCAGTAGTAATAAAAAGCATCCTCACCGGGTGCGGTCAGTGTGTTCATCCGCACGGGGTGATATAAATTACCAATGGGGAGCAGATCTTGGCCTTCACTTCAAGATAGCATGTCTACCTAACTTACTCACTAAAGTGACCATTCAAAAAAATTCCTGACAGTGTTGATGATCCCGAGGCGGGAGTACTCATGCTTCAATATTTGCTGCCTTTAATGAGCCGTTTAAAGCAGGCATTGAAGGGTGGCCACGGTCAACGAAGAACGTGTGCGGAGAGAATCAAGGCTCTTCAAAGCTCAGGGCGTGAACTTCATGGTCATGAGTAAAGGGCATCCTATAAGCTACTGTGGTGTCCCCAGAAACTTGGAAGTTGGGAGATGTGCATTGTGCACAGTGCGATTTGGACAAGTTCAACGCCGCTGAAGAGGAATTAGGAATCTTCCCACATTGCTCAAATTACTACTTTCATGACCCACTTTGCACAGTCACCAACGTGCACACTCCCCGGCCAACTTGGTCAAAGCTGAAATTCATTCTCTTCACAGGTTTTCAAAGGCAGTTGTGATGAGCATGTTGCAGAAAGGCATGGGTATTCGGGAGAAGAGCTTAACCTGTCTGAAGGACTTCGAAGAAGAGACGAAAGACGACATCATCAATTAGACATGGTGGAGTGAGATAGTTACCTCTATTCTGCGCATCTCTGCCTCAGCTTTGGCTTTCTCGTGATTCTCCCAGGCTTGAATTTTGGCCTCCTCGCGCTTGAATCTGAACAATTTCCCACCCAAATCACCCATCATCACCGTTCATGAGAACCAGCAGAGTGGAGTGTGACCTGATTTTCACAACTTATTGACAATCTTCGGAACGTTGGAAGATTGATAATGAGGAGAGAATTTTTGGTAGTTGCAATAATTATACCTGGCGGAGTACTTGGATTGTTCAGCCTCCTCCCACGCAGCGGCCCGGGTGGCAAGCAGATTCTTGCGCACTTCCTCCAGCTCCATGCTAGCCTTGAGAGATTGGGCGGCATCAGCTTCTTCCTCCTCTTTGGTGGCCCATGCCGCAATGTTGGCTTTTCCGAGCTGGGTGCCTAGGGCCAGAATCTCCTGGCGTGTCTTCACTTGCAGTTCTTTCCCAGAGAGTGGTACTTTGGTGCTTCGATGATCTGCACTGTTGTCGGTACTAACCCTGGCGGGCTTGGAGCCATTGCATTCCCCGGAGCTTGTTGGAGTGGGGTTTAAGGGGTTAGTGCCCCTACCCGGGGAAGAAGGCCTGGAGATCGCTGGGCTTCCGAGCGTGGGTGTGGTGGCCCGCAGCGGAGTTGCGGTTCGGGATGGCTCAACGCTGGCTATAGGAGTCATTTCGGTGCCCATGTCCACCATGCACACTGTCCGCATGTTCACCGAAACCGTGGGTTCGGTGTTGTACAGAGGTGTCTGATCCTTAAGGTCGCTTTGATCGTTGACGTTTCGTGAAGGGCCATTATTCTCTGCACATCATCAGCACAATCAGCGACATGAATGAACAAATCATAACCATCATCATCAGCAGCAGCAGCAGCATTATGTTGCAGATTGGAGTCCAGCCATGCCAAACTTCGTGATGCCAAACCCTAACCCTAATCTTCTTCGCCTTCCGATCGATGGCCAACTAGAGCGATCGGTGACACGGCCCAGGGATGTCGACACTTAAGAGCCTAGGAGGGCTTGGTCCCCGTTTGGCAATGGGATTTTGATCTCGTTTACTTACAAAAGTGGACAAATCAGTCAATCGAAGCTTAGTTCATGATGTATTATGATGAAGAGTGTGGGGAGTTAGTAAGTGGGAATGTGACCGTGTAAGTTTTGATATTGTTCAAGGGTGTCTGGCAGGCTGTGTGATTTCACAATTAGAATTGAAATCTGCGCAGGCAGGAAGGAATTAGGGTAGTAGCCAAATGATGACGACTAGACCAAATTGAACCCACCGATGGGCATTTCGGAACCCACCATACACATCTTCCAGGGGGTACCGATCCACGGCCGTGGTGGGCAGGGGCGGCAAGGGCACAGGCTTCCCCGCAGGCAGGAAAGCGAATCGCAACAGCCCCTTCTTCACATTCGACTCTACCTTCTTGGGACGAACATGTTGTTGGTTGCATTTTTCCTCCGGTGACATCATCATCATCATTTCATCTCCATCCATACTATTTTCACCTGACGAGGATGCATCTGCGCAAGGATTCAAGGTTGCTGATGCTGTACCCTGCAAGTGGGAGGCATCGCCTTTCCTCGAGTTCGCAGAAGGTTGAGTTGTTGTTGTTGTTGCTGCGGATGTCGAAAGTGGGGAGTTCTTGGGCCTAGTTTTCGCAGGTGCTTCACCGGATGACAACCATTTCTCAGCATCATCCCACTTCGATGGTGTGGGCTTGGTCAAAGGGCCGACCACCGATCGGTGTGCACCAGCAGCTCGGTTAAAATCAAAGCTTGCCGCACTCTCTTTCTCAAAGTTGCTGTCGTAGTCATATTGCTCCATGGGGGCTTCAGTGGCTGCTGCTGATTTTGCAACACGACCAGAGTTGAAACTGAAGATGTTGTTGTTGTTGTTGTTGATGGTGGCTGCTGAAGTTTGGTTCGTCATTCGATTTGTGGTGCCCATAGGTATGGCGGGGATGGTGCCATTTCCATTTTGTTGGTGTTGTTTCTTCTTCGCCTCCTCAGTCGCTTGGATGGATTTGAAGGGAGCTGTTTGGGATTCCTTGGACTGCGCATTGTGCAGGGCTAGGGCGTTTTTTGTGACGAAGCCGATGTCTGCCGTGGATTCGGAGAAGTGCAATGCATGGCCCACATCATGCACTATGGCTGTCCAGCTGCTTGGATCTTTCTCCGAGCGTGGAAGATTGTACCCGCCTGAATAATGATGAGTGACAAATTACAAGGGATGGATCAGTATTATTCACATTGATGATAGTGATGATGATGCTTCAAGGAATACGTGTACATACAAACAAAGTTGAAGGATTGGTGACCAAGTTCGTGATGTCTTCAAAATGGCCAAGTTAGAATGCGAGAATCATATGAAGGGAATCATAAGAGAATCTGGTTCTTATCATCACAGTATACCCTTGGCCATGTTTCCATTCCGAAATTTGGTACAGAAAATCTACCTTTTGGTCCGTGTCTGTTTGCTGTGTCTGTTGCAACTTTTCGGAAACTTCGAGGATCGCCAATCTAAGAGAAGAAAAACAACTTAGTCACCGCATATCACAGTGCCTCAAGCTTATACAGAAGAGTGCAATTGCTCATTTTTCTTCTAGGTGAAAAGTTAGGAAATTTCTGTCCACCTTACTATGTTTCATAATAACTCAAGAATTGTCTCTTCACTAGGATTCGCCTGCAAAAGAAAGACTAGCCGTGACATGTTAATAATGCTTACCTTCTGCAGACTGTCATCCTTGTTTGAGCCTGCATAGAAGACCGCACTGTCGCCATCAAATGGCGAACTGCCACAATTTGTGTTGTTACTGATGAGCTCCTTGACATCAGAGTAGTCTCCTTTGTCCATTTCACTGGAAACCTTGGACAGAGAGGACAGAGTCGGACTTGAGGACACACTCCGCAACCTTGAGTTTTGTATCACGCAAGTGGGACTGCTCGCACTTGAGTTCCCATCTGCAGTGTGAAGGAGACACAAACACAAAACCATGGCAATTTAATGTCAGAAGAAGAATACAACATTTGGTAACTTAATGCTAAGTACAGTGTCACCTCAGACATCAGCTAAGCATCATGGCTCATTATCAATTGTGACACAAACGAGCTTCCAAACATCGTCCTCTAAGAATTGGTGGATGTGCACAATATCACTCCAAATTTGATGCTGATCAGTGTAGGTTTAGTTGTTAAGACATGCCCTAATTTTAGAAAAATCAAAACTATGGCAATCCAATGTCAAAAGAACAATACATACACCATTTAGTCACCAGCTAATGCCAAGTACAGTGTCACCTCACACATCAGCCAAGCACCAATGACCATCATCAATTGTGACACAAACTAACTCCCAAACATGATGCTCTGGGAAATTGGTGGAAATGCACAATACTGCTCCAAATTTGACGCTGATCAGTGTAGGTTAAGTACGTTGTGAGAAGGAGACATGCCTGAATTATAGCCATCTTGCACTTTGGTACCACTCTTGTTGCTGGCCACGGTCTGGTATTTGGCGATGGTAGCCAGGCTGCTCCCCTGTTGGTGTTGCTGCTGCCCTCTCAGCACGAAGGCTGCGTACCTCGGGCTGGACGTTTTGCTAAAGCGCAGGCTGCCAGAGTGGGAGTCGAAAATGAGAGTGCGGTAGCCCCTGGACTGTTGGAACGAGGGAGAGCCCCGGCCTCCCTCTCTCTGCACCACCTCCTTGCCACCAGTACCCTGATGGGTGATCATAGGTAGACTAAATAACCTCTCGCCCCAACACCAGCTGTGTCTTAGACCTCGCACATGAAGGCGTACGCCTTCACTTTCGCCTCTCACCGCAGAGTCCGGAAGAACTGGTGAACCTGGAGAAAGTGGCGAGGCGTAAAGACCAAAATTCGCTCTTCGCCACCACCAGCGTATGTTCGCCTCCGCTACGCCGTCCAGGTGGTGGGAACCACAGGGGCGAACGCCTTAGCAAAGCGTATCATGTGCGCGGTGCTTCTGGTTGTCTGTCTGTCTGTCTGCGCACACACATTTGCCAAAACTCATTTCTCCATGAACAAGCTGGTGGCCATTCCTGGGAATCAGTAGAGTAGACATCATGACTGAAGTTGCATTCTCCCCGCTTGCACAATTGTAAACCCCTAGTTACTTAGCAGCCTGCATCGCTCTATTAACGAAGCAGCTACATTTGAAGTGATAATGATCACAGGCTGGTTAGCTACATTCTCCCTTCGGGTAGCGCACGACTCTAAGATGACAAACATCCTTGAGGCCAACTACTGGTCTGCGATATTCATCTTTCTGACAATCAGATGCTGCGAAAATGCTGCCATTTCTTCTCTACATTTCTTCCAGGCCAAGTCTCCTCTGAGAATGACCCTCAAGTAGTTCTAGTTCTCCTCCTTCGATTACATACAGGAAGCAGCTACATCTCTCGGAGTGGGAGTAAGTGAGTCACCACTTTTAAAAGCAGAACTGGAGCATTGGAACAACGACCCACAAGCTCAGCTTCTACTAATAACACAAGACTAACACCAAAAACGTGTGGGTATAACTGGACTCAATTCGCACGGAGCTCAGGCGAAAAATGGAAATGATGATGATAATCTCAACAACCGGCAATAAGTGTCAGTATTTTCTGGCACTTCCAGCACCTGGCTTGAATTGTTTGTTTAATCATAGCTAACGGAGTATGTGGGGATAGCGTGACCTTTACATCAGTACGAGACGGGTCCCGCAACGAGATTGAGGCACAAGACTTGCAGGAAGAGAGTCGATTCAATGGACTTTCCAACATTAAAAAATACCTTCAGGTAAGTTGTTTCGAGAGGTTCGTGCGCGGTCTGATACTCAACGCAAAGCATGGCAAAACAGCTCCGAAACAGCAACAGCAACAACTCCGTTATGACGGTGGACCCATAGCGAGCTCGCGGATGTCTCACCAAATTTGGTGTGCATATAACTTCCAGCTCAAAAGCTTAAACTCACGGTGATGGATGGCCATGGAAGTAGTTACAAACAGCAGCCATGTCGAAGAGCCGTGCAGTGCTCCCCACACAAGTTCAGAGACACCAGGGAACTTGGCAGTAGGTATCTAGTTAGAAGTCATTACAACCCATTCTCAAACCATCAAAACAACCAAGCAACCAACCAACACACACCACCCCCGGGACTAAAAAAAAATGGCCAAGCAGCCAGCTGCCTCAGCTCTATGGTTGATGCCACCACTCCCTAGCAGTCCTCCACGAATCTCCCTCATTTTTCCACCCCTACACACCACACCACACCACACCTCACCTCACCTCACACTCTGAATGCATGAATGCATGAATGGCCAAACAACAACAACAAACAATCACCCAGCTGCTGCTATATTTCGCAATAGAGCTGAGTGAAAGCTCCCACATGAGCCAAGCTCAGCACTATAGCTGCCAGACTACCTCCTCCACTAGTTCACAATGCCAAGATGGTGGCTTCAACCTGCATGGACGTGAGACATCTATCTCTCTTTCTCTCTCTCATGAGAACCTACAGAAGGAAGCTAGGGAAGCTATGCCGCTCCTGCTTCCCAATCCACCACACCTGTAGACTGAATGCAGAAGTAGTCCAAGAAGATGATTGTGCCCCAGCAGCAACAAGAGCTCTGAGAGAGAGAGAGAGGGAGAGAGAGAGGGCGAGAGAGAGATGGGCTGATGATGAGGCACGAGAGAAGGGAGAGATGGGCTGCTGCATGGCAGGGCAAACGCAAGCAGCAGGCTGACACTCTACTCTGCTCTGCTAAGTAAGTAAGTACTAAGTAACACTACAAGGGAAAAAGGGCAGAGGGGGGGTTAGATTGAGGTAAGCATGCCTTAAATGGCCACGAAAGACCCGGACCGAATTTCCCTTTGTAATTTGAGGTACCTTCATGTTGCGTAGTGCATCCCACGTATTTCGGAGTGTATTACATTTATGGGCATGGCATCCTTTGAGTCGTTTGAATCCATCCTTGGGCTTTTACGTTTGGTAATGCATTCAGGGGAGTGGGTTATGTGGAACACATGCAATGTGCGAGGTAGTAGCTAAGCATAGGTGTCCGTGTTCCCTAAAATGCACTTCCCTCATGCATTGCCTATTGCTTTAAGCTTTGCACCCACTATTACAAGTTGGATGCGAAAGAATGAAAGAGAGATGACTTCAATGTTGTCATTGGTGTGATTTGTGATGTTGCTTTGTTTTTTAGTTGATTTGAGTGTAAGTATGGAGGTGTTATTTGGTTACATCTCTTAGTTGGACATTTATATTTGATTGGTGTGTGGTTAGATCACTATATTCGTTAATTTGGGACTTTTTCGACATTTTGAGACAGTTACAAATATAAGATCATGGATAAAATCACACAGATATTGGGGAATGTTGTAAGATGCAAATACTTTGAAGTGGGTGTTCATATCAAGAACCCAATTAAGAACTCATATCAAGATGGTTTAGGTAGGACGACCCAAACATTAGACCATGTTGTTGTGGTCCATATATTAATTTGAGACAAGAGAAAGTCTCAAATTAATGAATATAGTGATTTAGGTGAGGACCAACAAACAAACACCATACATGCACATGTATAAACGATATTGAACTATGTCTTCAAGTTTTGTCAACTACTCCACACTCAATAATGAACACAATTGGAAGGACCTGTGTATTTAGTTAATAAATCAACAATCATGCGCTCTGATAATCATAACTATATCATGGATGGTCGGTTTCAATCCGATTTTGTTGATGCTTCATCATAGATATGCTAATGTAACACAAGTTCCTTGTGTTAATCTAATGGGTAGAAGTTGGAGAACATGAATAACAAACTGAATAACACCCACCTAGATTCCTTCTATGTAATCCTGAACGGGCGTTCTTAGAATTAGGGCCCCTTTTTGAAGGTGACTACCTTGAATAGGTGTGGACATACTGGCTCAATGGCACATGTTTCCCCCAAGGGCAAGCTTCTAGGTTCCCATATGGTTGGTTGCAAAAATCCAGTTCACCTAGATACCCCACTATGTTTGGGTGAAACATATGTGGTAGGGTGGAGTGGAAATCAAATGCTAGGAAGGCCACCCATTCAAGTACTATTTTGGTCTTAGGTAGCTCAACCTCATAGTTCCCATGGGATCTGGATCAAGGCCGTGGGTTTAAGCCACCCCCATCGAAAACACACAATTAGTGTGAGATGATTGCCGATTCAAAATTGGTGCTTAGTGATACACCTCTCATAACTCTTGTCATTTGGGAGGTGCCATCTAGCCCTCTTTTTCATTTGTAATGTAGATAGGAGTTGCTTATACATGACCACTTCTTCTCACCTATTTTCTCTTCTTTGGTAGATTGTTTTAGAACCAACACCCCAAATCTTGCACATTAAATACATAATGAATATGAGAATGCCCACCACCTTAAAATGAGATTTCCTTGTTGATTTTGGATCTATCTAGAAAACATTGTACTCTTATAACTTTTGCATACGAAACTCAAAAAAAAAGATAGTTTGATGCGTTGAAATCCCTTGTCAATTGTTTATAGAGATCATTTGAAAACTTCTAGACTTTAATCATGATATCTATGGTCAGGGCTTAAAGTGATGGCTTTAGCAACCACATACCTTGATGAAGGAGGTAGGGGAAGGGGGGCTGGGTATGGCAGATTCAATGTTGCCAACAACCAGCTTGCACAAGCAAAGAGCTGCGAGGGGTGGAGGACAGTAAGTGAGGACCACCAAAATGCCCTATTCTGCTTATTATTGGCAACTGATTCTCCTTGCCTTATAGTAGGTACGCACACTGCCAACACAACATGAAGCTAACAAATGAATGCCTCGTTATTGTTGCATCTTGGCACAACACAAATGACAACAAGGTAAAGGTGAGCGGCCCTGGCTATTATGGGCATGTCCAATTCCATAGGCAGTTTTGGCTATTGGATTGAATCACGCATTGTTTTATACGGTTAGCAACTGCAAAGGAATAATGAATATTGAAGATTGCCATTTCTACTTTAGGTGTTGGAGTTGAGATGCAAAAGTTATAGGAGGACAAAGTGAATATGATTCTAAGCTCAGTCGTGAAGTGATAATAGTCGAACCTATATTGGTGAACATGACCTGAGCACATACTCCAATTTTATTGTGACACATATCTTAACTACAAGTCTTGTCATGTACATCTCAAATACATGTATCTGACTAAGAAGAGTGACCGCATAAATATCAAATTAGGTGCTTATGACATCAAGTATTCTTATAATACTAGTGTTGTTCTAGGCTCCATTACTAACACAAACAAGAGGGCTTACACGATCCCTTTATATATTGAGACTTAGTATCATTTTTTTTGAGTTCTTATAAGAAGAAACCATTCTTCAAACTTGGGAGGACAGTCTTCATGAGGCACACTTGTGAACACGATGCGATAAGCCCTCATCCAATTTATTGCCCAAAATTATCCATGGAGTTGGAAATGAGACCAAATATCTTATTGTAAGAAGAGCATGAGGGAGGAGCAGGCTATGGCAACATTGGCTAACTTACATACCTTTAAGATCGCGGTCAAAGACCGAGGTGGAGTGAATGTTTCTTAACACTAGCCGAGGGGAGGGGAAGGGTGAAAACACTAATTACCAGGGCATAAATTTGAAGGGTTGCTTGTATTTCATAGGGAAGGGTAACTCAAAATTTTCCCTTTCAAAATGAAGGGTTACCTCAAAAATTGCCCTTCATGTATGTATTGAAGTTTTTGTTGAAAGTGCACATTATCATGTTTATCATTTAAGCGATGTTGAAAACTATAATATAATATTATTAGGGAAGGGTTACTTTTTTTTTGCTGTTCACTTTGAAGGGTTTATAGAAAATTAACCCTTCCTTTTTGAAGGGTTGCAAAATATTTTGAAGGGAAAGTGAAGGGCTGGACCCCAAAATAAGGGTAATAACCCTTCAAATTTACTCCTTGCTAATTACTATTGTAAAACTCAAGGATTGCAAATTTGAGCCAGAATTACTTCTAAATCGAGGTCAAAGAAACCGAATTAGTCTAACTAGTTTAAATTGGTACACTCTAAACTCCATAGTATCACACCCATGGCAACCAAAGTGCACGTGATATTATAGAGTTTTGTAGTGTTAACATGGATGCGTGATACTATAGAATGAGTGTAGCATGTGACACTATGGAAGAACACAAAGTGCAACATTTTAATAGTGTGGTGTGGTCCACTCCACTTGGACTTCCCGGGCAATGTGGCATATGCATGTACCAACATTCAACAAGTGGCATAAGAAGAAGAAGGTGACACTCCACATGTTGACACATGGCACAATACCAAGGTGTAGGTTGACCTTCTTTGGTGATTTGCGTTAATGACAAAATTCATGATATAAGGGAGAGAAATGTGACAATAAGGAGTGAGATTTGAACTACGAATATTTGTTCCCTAGGGTTTCAGGATATTAGAGAGTGAGTGACATTATGGGAGTTGATATTACGGAGTTTAAGATGTACAAATCAACAATCAACATAGGGGGGAGGGGGAAGGCGTGTTTTTCACTACTACCCCCTTGGTAGGTGTTAATGAAGCTAAACCTGGGGTGGCGAGGTGGGCCAAGCTAAAGAGGAGGAAAACAAGAGACTTTATAAGGTCGATAGTAACTTAAGTACCCACTTCTGAGTGATGATGAAGAGCACTTGGGGACAACCAAGGAATTTCACAGGCCGGCTTAATTAGAAGTACCCTTACTTTGATTCCTGGAAGGGCACGAATGCGGCTAACTTATTAGCACACCATCTGGGGTTTAGGTATTTGTGACATGGTCGGTTTCCACTGTAGCTGTCACAGGTGACAAGCCACTGCAATTTCATATCATCCTAAACCGCTCCCCACGATCAAAGTAATTAGTGCCGACTTTATAACGTTGGTCACACCAATATTAGAGTTGCTAATTCGACGAGACAGTTCCTGCGCCGATCCAACGGCCAGGATCGTCTGGGGAGTTGGGAGTGCCCCATAGTGGGGCCACTCACCTTATCTGTTGAGCTTCCCGTCATCGGCCAACCACTAATCCACTAAACGGACTTTTAGCAGGTGTCGGCAGAGTACAACATTTGCATTTTCCTCCTTTAATTCGTAACACATGAGCTGGCACTACACACACACACACACAGATATATATATATATAGCTCAACAATTCAGACCCAACAGTGAAGTCAAGAAAGACCCAACTTGGCCTTTGTCGGCAGATTGATCAGAGTACAACATTAGCGATTTCTCCTTCTCTTCCCATTTGTCACACGTGAGCTGGCACTATACACACACAGCTAGCGCTCGATTGACACTTGAAGAGAGTGAAATCGAGAAGACCCTTCAACACAACACAAGGGTGATTTACAACATTCCCTCTTGGCACAATTCCCTCTTGTGTGTGGGGAAAAACGTAAGAATTCCCTTGAAAAGGAGGGATTTGTGTCGAAGTGAGAATGTTCATATATATGCAAGGAGCATTTTGGGAAAATCATGCATGGGAAAAGGGATGGTGGTTTTCCCACTATGAGCATTCTCACTTTGACACAAATCCCTCCTTTCTTTTCAAGGGAATGCTTCCGTTTTTTCCCCACACACAAGAGCGACTTGTGCCAAGAGGGAAGGAATGTTGTAAACCCCCCCCCCCCCCCCCCCCCCCGTCCATAGTGCACGACGACCATGGCTTTTGTGGTGGAATATATAAGATGACGTCACCCTTGTCCGTGGAAATACAAAAAGCAAACTGCCTGCATCACAGGAGCCTCCTATGTTGTGTTGTGTTGTGTTGTGTGTATGTTGTGTGGTGTGGTGTGGTGTTATGTTATTATGTACGCCAAAAGGTTAGCTTGAATCCTTTGGGACGAAGCGTTGTCTTGTAGCCTGGAGCAAGATTCCACAAAGGCCCCTGTCTCTGCACAAAGGCTCCATTGTCACCCTCAACGTTTTGCGATTAACTTACTTCCACATTATTTCGGGGGCGTTCAATGTGTTGATGCCGTTGGCAAGGACAGCAGGGGCAGGCTGCTGGCCATGGCCTCGGCTTCGAGGTTTTGGGGGCGCAACCGGTCTCAGTGTGGAAAGAAGTGAGGAGCCAATGAATGGGGGAGAGCTGGCCGACTGTTGGGTTACAGATGACCTGGTGGTTGGGAGTTTTGAGAAGAAATAATTGGGTTGAAGGTTGAAGGTTGAAGGTTTATGACCTTGGGAGAGTTTAATTACCCATCGTTCTAGAGGGATCGATGGAGTATGCTTCGAATTAATAAAGAGGAGAAAAAAAAAACAACTGAACGATCACAACGTGTAATAATCGGTTGGACTTGGGAGCGCTTGGATTTTGACCGATTATGTACGCCCAAAAACCTCCCTGGACACTAAAGTGAACACACCTCTCCTTGACATTGGAAGAACAAGGGGGAAAGGTTACAATGCTCATCATCAAGTCTTTTTACCGACTAGATCATTGGGTTGATTTTAGTCCTTATCACATAAGGTAGATGAACATGATTCCAACGAGCAAAGAAAATGGACAGCTATATTTGAGTGGTATGTGGTTAGGTGTGGATCTAAGGATGGGGCCTTTAAAAGACATCATGGGAATTGACCGATGTGCTCAAAAAATGTTGACCATTCTAGACTCAACATTCAACATGATTGCCGGGGGGGGGGGGGGGACTATAGACCACATAATGAGCATGTGAGTCTTCACTTTGATGATGAGTAAGATATTCATATGAGGCAAATGGCTATGAGGATGATTGCATTTGCTAATCATCTCGCACTAATTTCGTGTTTCATATCATAAGAGAAGTGGGTGCAAAAAGAAATAGATGTAAATAACACATGTCTACTTTACATGCCACTACGCTCGGTTACCATATGTAATCAACCTTTTTGAGCTCACATTAATGCACTTTGAGTCCATAAGTCTCTTGGCTTTGTGGACTCTAAAGGCAATTTCACTTCATTTGAGTTACTATGGCCCTATGAGGAGGGTGAAAAGGCACAGAAACACTGTCCATCCCATGTGTTTTCACTTTTGGATTTACTTGATTTAGCAGGGTCTAATTTATCCAGAATGAAATTACAACACACTTGGGAGGGGCATGTATTCTTTGCACCCTTCCTATGGTACACTGACTATGATAAATAGTCTGTTCTTTGCAAGTGACACTATAGAGCTTAATTTGACACTAGATACATTGGAATAATCATTGTGAGTGCACACTATTTACCAACTCACAATATTGAACATCACAGGTCCGTGTTGTTGGTTATAATGTTTATATTGAACAGAATACGATGTGCAACGTACTGCTAAAATCTATTCAACAAGTGGTTTCCTCTCCTTGAAGAGAACGCATTCCCAGTAAATATGGTGCTCATCACCAAAACCTACCTACTGAAAAATCAAGTCCTACGATGAGATTGGACTACGTGCTCAAAATACATTGACCCTTTCAAATTCAACTTTGAGCACATTGTTGGAAGAGCCTATGTGATCACGTAAAGACAATAAGATTCTCCACTTCGAGTTACTATAACTTTTGCATCTCAACTTCAAATTTGAGGATCGAAAGGACAATGTGTGTGATTCGCATTTGCTTATTGGATGAGACAATTCCTGCTGATTCAATCCAATGGGTCAAATGTGTCTATGAAATTAGAAGTATTCACAATAGGGTCACATTCCTTAGATAAATGCCTTGTATGTAATGCAATGAAAGTACATGTGGCAGCCAGTACATACTCAAGTCTCAATTTTAAGTTGCAGACCATCTCTCAAATGCTCGAACCTTGGAATTACTAAGCTCAAAAGCATCCATCATAACCTCTAGAATTTTGTCATACCTGGGGAAAGGCTCTCGGGCTTTGATCCTCAGACATCATCATCAGCAACATCATCATCTAAGTTCCAACATTTATCGTTCTTTTATTCATTGGTGTGCCACGCTTATTTAACCTCGGTGAAAGGTATGCTTGTATGCGATAAATCCTTCTCATTTATCCAACGTTTTTGTTTTTGAAATAGTATATAGCTTGGAAGTCATTTCAAAAAGTTCATTTTGCACCAAAATCAATTCCAAAGACTTTCAATGAATTTTGAACTAGTTTAGTCCAAGTCGTTTCAAATTAATTGACAACAAACCTACATGAGGTCAAATTTTGGTGTTGGATGGATGAGAGGTACAATCGTATGCGATAATTCCCTCTTCTCCATTAATCTCAGCATGTGAAGTTTGAATTGAATATAAGAAATCATCTAATATTGATATACTACTTGGAAAGGTTGTTTTGAAGTACCTCAAGGTTTGTGTGATGAACGACCGCTCCTCTGAAGTACATGGTAACTCATACATGCACGTCCCCAATTTACCAAAATCGTCTTTTTGAAGGGACACTTATGCAAAACAAGATCTATGGAATACTACTCTGCTCTTAGTAGTAGTTTTTCACAACACACCGCAATCTTCATTCCTCCCCTATATCATTTATGAAAGTAACTTCACCCAAAACCAACAATATGTACTTCTATCATAGATTTGAAGGCTTCAAATGCATGACTATAAATTGTTATCATAATTTGAAATTTCAATTTGTCGATCACAAGTATTGGCCCGTGGTGTTCTCGTCCATAGTCCCAAGCCATTTCCACACCATCTACTCCACATGTTGTTGTTAACGACAATTGGAACGGTGATTCCATTATATATATGCAATGTCTTCAAAATGCATAGTAAATGACACTGAAAATAAGCATGCCTCATTCCATTATTTATCTTAATCAAACACTTGTACGAGATCGATGTATGATTAGGTGTCACTGTGTTTGAAGAAAATCTTCACTTTGATAATGGAGAAGCTACTCTCATGAGCTCCAAAAGTGACGAGACAATTTACCTACAAGCTTGATATGAATTTAGTAGCCATCTTGTATCAATATCATTATATTGTTTAATTAGAGACTTTGAAAGGTCTCAAAATAAATACAAATGGTTTAATATCTGGTTTTATTTCTTATTGTGATGACATGTATTTGTGCCAAAATGATTAGTTCCGCCCCATACAAATCGCTTTATTAAGTCATATTGAATATATTTTAATGTTTTTCTTATTCTTTATTTGAAAAAAACGTCCTTAAATAATCTCAAATTCATTAAAAAAATCTCCAACTACTGAATATAATGATTAAATCACATGTTTAAATCATTTAAAAAGGCGGACGATTACTTGCGAAAAGTAAACATTTAAGACGCGTCTACCTTACCGTCTGTTATACGGTAGTGTTGGGTTTGAGTATACGTACAACGTAATCAATTCAATATGACACTCATTTGAAGCGTTTTATTCAAAGATTAGAAATTAAGGGTGGAATTGGAACACCTGTTATGCCTAGTACTATACGAAGCTAGTAAGTACTCTGTAGAAGACTGATCGGCATCACATACTCGAGCTCAAAATTGATGCAAATTCGAAACGTTGTTATGGAGGATTTGAACTGGAGAATTGATGTGAAGGTGAGTTTCAAAGCTTCATGTAAAGTGTAAGCGGAGTTACACTAGCTCGTCACTTCAACTACAAATACCACCATAACTCGCCACAAAGCCTCTCAATTAGCCGTAATTAAAGTACATAACATAACATAACATACATGCCCACCAACATCATTTGCTTTCAGGACACCATTCAATGTTGAGTGCAAGTGGGAAGAGCCTGTTTCATTCATCTTTTGACGCTTTGATTCATTGTGGGTCAATATACGACGTCGTTAATTGCGTAACATTGATTAATGCGAAAGAGCTTGGAATTGTCAGCTTATTATTAGAACCGAGTCGCCACTAACCAGGCGGATTGAATCACAACATTGGCTGGGCTGAGCTGGGTTTCGGTCACTTCTTCATCACAGGTGTAATTTTGTGAACGAGAAATGCCAAGTTAACTGAACCACAAACAATCATATCTCCTCTGAATAAAGTGCATGTCTTATGTGGTCACTTGTCTTATGTGGTGAGCCCGTTTGCGTTTTTACTCGGATTCTCGGCATGCATAGATATGTGAATCTATGATCATGTATCGATCGCAAATGATCAAGTCGTTCTAGATGAGCTGGGGCGAACCAAACCCGTACACTGGTTCCTTGGAGGCAAGGGTTTAGGCATCCAACAAGGAATGAGTTTATGGATGGGTTGGTTTGTCCAAAAAATTTCTAGATGTAGTTGTAACTTTCATTCCTGGAACTTGATGCATCACTTAACCGAGCAGTGGTCTTGCTCGAACACCTACATTTGAGTCCAGTATATGACAAGGCTTGTAGTTAAGAACTAAGTACATTAACAAAAATTGAAGAAGAAGAAGAAGAAGAAGAAGAAGAAGAAGAAGAAGAAGAAGTTGTTATGATGAACTTGGATTACGTGGTCAAAATAAGGACATTGTTCTAGGTTCAGTGCTTAACACAATTGCGAGGGACTATGCGATTACTTGAAGAAAAGAAGGAATCATCACTTTGACCTTCTATAACCCTTTGCATCCCAACTCCAATTTAATTGCTTAAACGACAATCTTCGTGATTGACAATTGCTAGCCAGATGAGACAATCAACAAACTCAATCAATATTCAAAATTGGATGTAGAGCATGGGTGGGTCACTTAATGTTTCTTACAAATGAGTGCGGCATAATATAGGGAGGATGAAATTCAATTGAAATTAAAAAAATTAAGGAATTTCAAATAATGAAGGGGCCATTAAAAGATGACAGTCTCATTAAAAGTACAGTAGATAGGTATAAAATGAGAGCCATTACCTTTTAGTAGAACTCATTAAGGGGTTCAAGTTTAGGATCCTACGGTTTATGTTTCGTATGATGTGTTTGTAAGCATGCACTAAGCACATCGCACATTGGATGTATCTTGTTCTTCTGATTGCACTATTTGGTTAGAAGGATATTTGTTATTGTGAACCTAGAAAGAATTGATGTGGTTACGCTACATTCATTTAGTTTACATGACTTTATGTGTCCTCTTTCAATATTTCATGTGAGGCTACAATCACAATCCATGTTGTAGAAACCTCTGGAGTCAGGACATATGGCAAAGAAGAAAATGTTTCATGTTTGATTTTCTTCCTTTTTGAAGGCTTCTTGTTCAAGGTTTGATTCTCTACACATTGTGCCATGGATTTTCTTATTAAGAGTGTGGCACAAAGCAATTGTTCACTAAAGATTTTTTTGTTGTTGTTGAACTTGCTAGAAAATGTCTCATCAACTATTTGTTGCATGACATCCTATTATTTTTGGATGTTATGGGTTTTGAATGGCAAACATTTTCTTTTGTGAATTGATGTCTAAAATGCACTTTCCCAAGTTCCTCAATGCTCAATTTGGGTTCGCCATCATTTATCATAGCTACATCAGCTACAATGCTACCAACGAGGTATACACACTAGATAGGATTGATACAAAGGAGTGGGAAAAGTTTGTGACTGAGAGAAATGTATAGAGTCTATGTACAAGGTATGGCTCAATACTCCAAGCTCCAATGATTTCTTTCTTCATTCATGTTTTTTTAATTTTTTTTTTACAAATTTAACCGAATGTTACTTGTCTAAGTTATAGAAGAGTCTTGGTGATGATTACTCTATAGATAGGAATTTATTAGATAGTCAAATCATTGTCATGACTAATTCAAGTTCTGAATCATGGCATCATTGTAGGAATTGGGAGTTAGGGGATTTTGAATTTGCAAGAGGTTGTTAGATTATGAGTTGTCATTTTTTTTAATACCTATATAGGATTTTCTTTGTGCTCATGGCAGACCTCTACGGAGGGTGTTGTATTTTTTAGCCCACAATTAATTTTTTTTGGTGAATACACATGCACTTTTGTAATGCATATGGTGTATGATATTCTAGTTGTTGATATGGTTGTGTATAATATGCAAGTGTGAGGTGGCTATGTTTTGTTTGATGTATTAAAATGATATATTTGCAAGTGTTTGTCTTCTATATGGTTTACTTTCAGTCGGTTGGAAGTATTAAATTTGTAGTCTTCATGGTTAAAAGAATCTATTAGGTTTGATGTGTAAACACATGGGAGTCAATGTTTTCATTATAGGATTGTATTATGTTATCAAATAGTGTTGTTGTATTTTGTAATATGATCCTCAAGCATAAAGTTTCTTGCAATGGTTGGTATGGAACCGTGTTTGCAATACTATGTATGGACATGGTTTCTGTATGTATGCAATGGGTATGAACATGAATTACTTTCTATTAGTGGAAAGGAATATAGTCTATAATAAATTGCATTGGCATGGGAAATATAAGTAAAGGCAAGGTGCAAATAAATAAGTCGTTTTAGAGAATTAAGTAATTATACGGAACCTTAAATTATGCCTTGGAAGTGAATAGCCCCTAAACAAATACCCCTCCGCTGCATGTGGTGCAAAAAAATCCTATAGAGTGACCTACCCGTGATATGGAGTTGGAAGTGTTTGTTTTAAGTCCGCATATATTTAGGCCCGCATACTTTACCTTAACCCATGCTAAATGTCTAAGAGGCCCAATTTAAACCTTTCCAAGAACCAAAACATGTGATTGAGTTACAAACCTCCATCATTAGCCAATTGTATTAAAGAAATCCTATTTAATTCAACTCATTTGTCAAATACGTTTCTCAAATTAATTGAATACTTTAGTGCCATCGAAGATTTGATCTGAGACACACAACCTAAATGTCCTTGAATACAAATATATACTAAGTATATTGATAGTCAATGTCACACATGAGCATTAGAGTTCATGTAAAGTAAAGCAGATGAAACGATGGGTTTAGTCCCAAACCATGATTTATGAATATTAACACGAAGTCACCCAAGTTTTCTTAATGCTTAAAATTACCATACACAAAGAGTGGTGGTGGGCTATTACAACCCCACTTTCTAGTTTGTCTTATTGGGATGGGTGGGCTAAGCTAGCCTTACATAGGCCAATCCATGGTTAAGGACCGTGAATTTCACACACACACCCTATTTTAAATCCTAAAGTTCTTTCAAAGTTTGAGAGATGAAAGAGGATGTCCCAAAAATTTCACCCAACTTTCAAAACAAGCTCCAATACACAACAAACGAACTAATGAGCTCTTCATAGCCAATTTTCTCAAAGAAGGATGGAACCCTCATTGTCGTCCCTCTTTGAAGGATGTTACAAGTAACTCTATCATATTATGACTTCCTCCTTGGCATAAGATAACGCACTAACAAAGCCTCACACCCGTCAACTTCAAAACCATGACTCCTAAACTTGATGAGGCTCGTAGAAATCGTGTGTATGTGTGTCGTAGATGCATGCAAAGGTCGCTTGCGTTTTAGGAGGATTTAAAAAGGGAATCGCTCATGAGTTCTTAATAGCAAGTTTTCTCAAAGAAGGATCGAACCCTCGGTTCCATCCCTCTTTGAAGGACTTTACAGATTACTCTATCATATAAGGTCGCTTGCGTCTTAGGAGGATTTAAAAAGGGAATCGCTAATGAGTTCTTAATAGCCAGTTCTCTCAAAGAAGGATCGAACCCTCGGTTCCGTCCCTCTTTGAGGGACTTTACACATTACTCTATCATATTAACACTTCCGCCTTGGCATGAAGAGAATATACTGAACAAAGGCCCAAAACCATAGACTTCCAAACCGTGACTCCTAAACTTGACGAGGCTCGTAGAAATGGTGCGTATGTGTGTCGTAGATGCATGCGAAGGTCGCTTGCGTTTTAGGAGGATTTAAAAAGGGAATCACCATACGGTTTTTCACACGGTTGGTGTGATGTCAGGGTGAGGTGTATTTGTTTATGCGATTTTATTTGCTGATGGACAGGAGCCTGCTGGGCCTGCACATCTCCACCTTACACATCATTTCATGTTGTTGTTGTTGTTGTGGAGGACCAAGCTTTTGAGGCCAGACCTGAGCCTGAGCCTGAGCCTGACCCTGCAACACATAAGTTAAGTGAACTTACATACAGCCAGCCCTATATAGCTAGCCTTCAGGCAGGCAGGCAGGCAGGAGCTGTATGCCATTCCTTCAAATGCTAGAACATAAGCTATATATGCTAGTATGCTTAACTTATGACATGTGCCTGCCTGCCCGGCCACCACACATGCTGTCAAATTCTGCAACCCCATTGAAAATTTGAAACGGCTACTAAGAATGGCCACCTCACCACCAACTACTCTATCTATGTAAGAAGTTCAAAGACTGCACAGGAGGACTGTTTCAACATGGTCAAACATGCAGCCCAAAATTCGGTGCGTTTGATTAAGACTTTGACGAATCGAGAGATTCACTAGGTTTAGGAGGTCCCCTGGCTAGGGCAAACCAATCCGTACACTGGTTTCTTGGAGGCAAGGGTTTAGGCATCCAACACGGAACAAGTGTATGGGTTGGTTCGTCCAAATTCCCCCCCCCCCCCCCCCAGCCACCACACGTCCTATCAAATTTTGCGACCTCATTGAAAATTTGAAACGGCTACTAAGAATGGCCACCTCATCACCAACTACTCTATCTATGTAAGAAGTTCAAAGATTGCATAGGGTGATTGTTTCAACATGGTCAAACATGCGGCCCAAAATTTGGTGCGTTTAATTAAGACTTTCATGAATCGAGAGATTCACTAGGTTTAGGAGGTCCCCTAGCTAGGGCAAACCAACCCGTACATTGGTTTCTTGGAGGCAAGAATTTAGGTTGGGGTGAACTAGCATGTGACCTGGTTCCCTGAAGGCAAGGGTTTAGGCATCCAACAAAGAACAAGTGTATGGGTTGGTTCACCCAAATCCTCCCCCCCCCCCCTCCCCTTTCCAACGGGAGTGACTACTTGTAAATCGGTTAAATAGTTGGAGCAAAAGTCCCAGAGGTAATCCAACCTACAAACTGTGTCTGGACTTGTCATTTTGTTGAGGTCTTGATGAATGCTTGTAGTTTGTTGTTTTTCCCGAATCATCGACATTGATGTTATGTGCAATCCGGTTACCTTTGCAATTAGGTTGCCTCTTTATCCATGCAAATTATCTTGTGTCAAATCATCATTCCCCTGCTATGATCAGGGAGAACCGGCGGTTAGTTACAGATGAACTGATTGAGTTTGAGAAATAACCAGTTGAAGTTCAAGACTTCTCGGGGGGGGGGGTAGTCATTGGTTGGAGTAGCAATATACGTGCGAACAAATGATAGGGTATTTTAAAAACATGGGGGCAAAAATTTCTAAATGGACTTAAGAGTAATATAGGGTATCAAAAATGGCACTGGACATCTTTAAAGTACTATAGGGTATGGAATAATAGGTAATTTGGAATTATAAGTAATGCAAGCCATTTTTCTATTAATCCAAAGTAGAAAATTTTATAATGATAGCATGTGAAAAAAAGAAGAGAATTGAAAGTAATACCCCCCTATAAAATAGTGGTTGTTCGCACCTATATCCTTAACTTTTTAACACAATGCCCCCCCCCCCCCCCCCCCGAGCAAGACTTTAGGAGAATTACCAATCATTTTAGAGGAATTTATAGAATGCACCCCAATTTAATAAAGGAAAACTGGAGGATGTCAACATGTAACCGGTCGGACTTGCAAACACTAGGATCTAAACTGATTATCCCAAAAATCTTCCCGGTCATTGTTCCCTTGTAGAGATATGAACCTCATGAGACAAGGGGTATTTTTAGAAGGGGGGGGGGCTATGAAGTCATGTGTATATTGATGAGGTGTTTTGCATATTTGATGACTGTTATCAGAAGATGCGTAAAGTATTGGTTTCTTCCATACCCTACACTTTTCTATTGGTTTCATGATTTTTAATTTTTTTAATTTTTGAAACATGTAGTAGGACTCCATGTTGTGCTACGTGGCATATTCTAGTAGAACGATGGTAACACCCCCTCCCCTAGTGGGGGGAATGCTACACGATGGCCCGGAACATTAATTCGTATGTATGGGTGGGGCACGGATTCAAGCTAGTATTAATACATAGGGAAACATGTTCTTCATAACATTGTTCAACTTCTTATAGGAGGGAACCCGACCAAGTGAATATTTGGCCACAACTGCAATCTAATAATAGGAAAACCTAGCAATTTGAGAGCCATTGTTAATTGTCGAGGGAAGTTAAAGTTTGAAGAGGTGGACTTGACTACCTCTTTAGTTTATAAGCGGAGATTGACTTTCATTTGAGGGCCTGGGATAATTGTATTTTGCATAAATATGTTGGTGGGACCCAAGATTGTAGTATTTTGCACTACATGTTTACATATTCTTACTAATCAAACCTTACCCAGAAAAATTATGTATTTTGTGTTCTTATTTTCATTTTCCTCCAATCTCAAGCTATGAAGTTCATGAGATGCACTATTGAAACATACAAAATGGGTAAGTACAAGGACGGACACGCTCCAACTTGGATATTGGACATAGCAAAAAATCCACTCTCTCATAAGTTGGCTCCACTACTCCACATGAAAGTGCTTGCCTAACAAGATGCTTGACAATATTGGCAATAGCTTCATCAATGTCGACAAACTCTATTTTCCTTCACTGGAACAACCAACACACGAAAGTGTGCCTTTACACCTTTGAACAATGTAACATGTTATGCCCATTCCCAAGACATGCTTTCATCAATTTACAGTTGATGTGGAAAGATAGCAACATGAAGGATGTTTCGTAACACCTAGCACCAAAGGGGAAGGTGAAGACGTTGATTGCTATGTAGAGTGCATGTGTTTCTAATTTATATAAATCAACACCTAATTTCGGATCAAAGACCCTGAATTTGTCTATTGGTATCGAATTAGGATGTATCAACAACAAACCTATAGGGGCTAGGTTTTTACTCCCCCCCCCCCCCCCCACTCAATAGGTGGTGGGAAAAAAATCCTAGCAACAACATGCAACTTCACTAAAGGCCACTTTATACTAGAGTTTTAGGGCCCTTAAACAATGATACACAAAATATATGATGGTCGAGAAGTTAGAGACGGTTGGAGTTCACTTTACACTAGACTATGAGGGCTTGAGAGACCAAAAATATGCAAAAGGATGGAAAACCTACATTACATCCTACATGGCACCAAGTGGATAAGGTTTCATGATCTATCGGATATTGCACTAGCCTGCCCATTGAAAAGAGATGGGTCTAACGTAAAACTAAGGATTGTGGCAAGCAATTAACTTGCCATTGGCCTCTAGAAATATTACATTGCCATGATGGGGTCCCGGACTACCTATTATTTTGGATTATCCATAAACATCTTATAGCCCCTCAACAAGGTCCACTTTCACTTTACACTAAGCTTGAGGACCCATCGATTGCAAGAATGGGATTTCTTTTTCCGAGGGTCTGGCCTTTGGGTGGTTTCCAAGGGCCCTTAGATTTACATGGTCATGGCCCTTGCACCCCCATCTAAAGCAACCCTAAGTTATTCCTTCATGTCTGCAAACTCAAAATCTTTCATACCTTGGACAATTGCCAAAATAACTATAGTTAACTAGATTTTTTTTTATTACATTCTAGGGAACAACTATAGGTAACTACAAAAATTCCCACTATTATTATCTATTCAAAAAAGTCTGCCTCTTGATTTGCTTCACTTGAGGGTCTTTAATATGCTCGGGCCATTGAGGATCATCAAGAAACGCTTTTATATGATCACTCATGGTGATGAGCTCTAGAACAACCTCTATGTACACCAACACAACAAACGCACTAGTGATACTAAAACACTACAACATAATTCCGTGAACAGGCTGCAATCAACTATAGTTAACTACATTTTTTGACATGTCAAATCGCGAACAACTGTAGTTACGAAAAACAACGAGTTGAATTAGTTGGTTAGTTGTCCAAGGTCTGAAATCTTTTGAGCCAGCACACACAACGCCCACCCCTAGCCTGGCTAGCCCGATTCATATGACCAATGTAAGATAAAGCCAAATAGCCTGGCAAGCCGCATTATATTGATGTGCAGGCTGCTTGCTGACTCAATGTAATTGGAGTGGTTAATTTGTCAGAGTGACTCACCCAGGATCATGCATAAATGGAAAATCAATTCGAGAATTTTGACCGAGCGGCATATATCATCCACACATCTAATTTATTCTACTCTATAAGGCCACACCCGGCCCGAGTGTGGTCCATGGAGCTATAGGTAGTTATAAATATATAAATATAGTTAATAAATATGGAGTGATCATCACGATGCCAGAAGAAAAAAAATTGACCAGCAAACTGATTGAATATGCTCCCTGTCTCATTTGAATATTTGACCTTGGAGCCATTCTTGGAAGGGCTGTTTCACAGTATGGCTGAAGGTCGAGAGGCCGTCGATTTTCCACCAATCAGGTTGCAAGAAACCAAGGATTCGGCCTCTCGACCCTGCACGTTAGAGGTCAAAGTTTAGAGGCCGTCGCAATTTAGAATGCTTGTTTTTTGACCAAGGCGACGGACTCTCGAGGGAAGTTTGGGTCAAACAGGAATGGAAATCCAAACTATGGTCGAGAGGCCGCCGATTATTTTTCATAAAAGAAGTTCAAAACTGACAAGATGTTGGCCGTTAGATTGGAGGGGTTGTTTTGGGCAAGGAATAAAGTGGGATGCTCCTTCTTCCTTTGGACTTTGGGCTTGGCCTCTGGAGGCTTCACACTATGGCCGTCCAAGTCGAGAGGCCGTGGGAGTTCGTGGCCACAGGTTTGGACTTTGGGCTTGGCCTTTGGAGGCTTCACATTGTGGCCGTCCAAATCAAGAGGCCGTGCGTGGGAGTTCATGGCCAGAGGTTTGGACTTTGGGCTCGGCCTTTGGAGGCTGCACACTATGGCCGTCCAAGTCAAGAAGCCATGCATGGGAGTTCATGGCCCAAGGTTTGGACTTTGGACTCGGCCTTTGGAGGCTTCACACTACGACCGTCCAAGTCAAGAAAGCCATGGGAATTCATGGCCAGAAGTTTGGACTTTGGGCTTGGCCTTTGGAGGCTTCACACTACGACCGTCCAAGTCAAGAAAGCCATGGGAGTTCATGGCCAGAAGTTTGGACTTTGGGCTTGGCCTTTGGAGGCTTCACACTATGCTCGGCTGGAGGCTCCAATTCCTATATTTTATCGGCTATGTATTTTCAGCCCATTCCTTTGGACTCTGATCCAAGTTTGGCCACTCAATCCCACCGCCTCTCTCGACTTGGATGGCCATAGTGTGAAGCGGCCCTTTACACTGTGAGCTTGTGAACAATGTTCTCGAACAGACAGACAGACAGACAGACACCGTTCGTGCGTTCTCCATATTAGTCTAGTTAACTTGATTCATAAGCTTACAAAACAGACGATTCAACTGACTCCACTCAGCACAGTCGGTGATCTAAGTTAAGCTGCTTAATTTAAGTGGCCAGAGTCGACTCGACCGTCTGTCCCCGCACGCACATCTCTCCACACAGAATCACAGATATGGTGGTGGTTGTGTTCATTAAGCTAACTCGGCTTGCTTGACTCGGATGGGAAATTGTTGTGGCTTGAGGTAGAAGCACCACCTGGAACAGACACCCTCTGAACGTGTGTAACAAATTTAATAAACACGTTTTTGTGGAAATTTTCTTAACAATGCAGCAAATTGATAGGTAAGGAGGTTAGTCGATTTTGAGTTTACAAAACCTGGATGTCGGGTGAATTATGTGCGGTCAATTGAAGTGAAGATTTTCTTTGAGAGCTGAAGTGGTGGTTGTATACTCTCCCCATACACACCTTTCCCCCCAAAGCTGATGGTGTCAAGTGAGTATTTTTCTCTCTCTCTCCATCAATGAGCTGTAGTTTGTGAAGTTTAGAACATTATCGTGAGAGTGTGAGAGTGTCGATGTAGTTGCCCACCCTTAGGATAAAAAATGGGGGTTGAAATTGGGTCACTGATGGAGTTTGATGATTCTATTTTATTGCTTTCCATTAAATACAAGGGAATCTATTCATGTAACAATTTTTTTTTACTACGAAGGTGTGTGAGTCTTATGTGGTCATTCTTTTTTTTAAATCGGAAACCTATATTTGAATGATTGTGACAAGGTTTGTAGCCGACGATGAACATCAAAAATACATGTGTTCTTGATGGAATTAAATTAGATGTGTGCACAAAATATGTCGTCCGATCCATACTAGGTTCACATTTGACACAAACTAAAAAGACCTTGTGATCACATAAACAAAAGATTTTTTTTTGCTTTGACCTCTTATAATCTTTGCATCTTGATTTGGACATTGAACTGACTATTTACATGATTCCCAGTTGCAAACCGAAAGAGACCAATTCTTGGTTTGATCCAACTGCCAAAATTGTTTGTGGAGTTGGAAGTGCCCACGATTAAGGGTTGCGTGATACCTTACCTTAGATGTCATTTGAAAGATCGCCATGGCCCATCATCAATTACATGAAGTTGCAACATGGACATGTCACTTCAGCCTTGCCAACCGAGAGCCTATTAATGTGCATGGGCACAAAGGATTTTTTTGCCTTGCCCACCATTTCGCCTCCGGATTAGTTCATAGCCACCCCTCACATTGTCATCTTTCATCTTGTGTTAGCTAAGTTATGTAATTTTGTGGGCCTTATGTGGTCGCCCTTCTTAGTTGAACACCTAAGTTATATCTGAGTGGTACCTATATGGTTAGGTTTGTAGTTTCAAGTGGATGCCAAATAGACACTTGTTACAATGAGATTGGACTGTGTACTCACAATTCGATCACTGATTTAGGTATAATTGTTAGCACATCTAGAGGGTCTCATGTGATCATTTTGATGAGGGAAAAAAATTTAAAAAAAATAAAAAAAATCCTTCACTTTGATCCACTATGAGCAAATGAGACCTAGGCAGCTCGGCTTGTGTTGGTGGAAATTGTCATGCGTCATTAAGAATTCTAAAAATGTACCATTGAAGTGTAGTTGCAAGAAACCGCTCTGTCACAAGAAAAATCACCTACGTCTCATAAGCTCGTAGTGACCTCTGATAACTTCTGCTTCTCAACTCGGATTGTGAAATTTGAAACGTCAATTTGTGTGTTTCATCGCAACTACTCATGTCCTTGGGGGGTGCACCTTTCATTAAAAACCAAGAACCATGTGCGTTCACAACATCCTCTAAAAATCCCTATATAAAAGTTTTTATGTTTTGTGTAAAATCAAGCAATATTTGTACAATTTCAATGATAAAAATAGAAGTGAAAATATGTATACAATAAAAAGATTACATTCATATAAAGTCATTAACATACGTGTACAAATACACTTTTGAACCACAAACAACCCCTATCATATGTAAAATGCAAATTCCTAGGATTCATCATACAATCGTTAAAGACTTCTTCATCCCTTGGATATAACTCATAAGCACTCATGTCTACAATATATGTTATAGAAGCTAATGCAATTTTTGTTTCCAAAGATTGGTGAGACCATGAGAAGTTTTCATGAAATGACTAAGTCCACATGTTGTTAGCCTTTTTGATACCAACATAAGCCAATCTCCAAGTTTGATGGATGGTCCATCAAGCCAATTGGATCCCTATACTCCACCCAACAATTTCCAAATTTTCTATGCATCTTATAAACCCTTCCAACAAATCCAACCTCAATTGGAGTTGGTTTTTTTGGTATACCATATTTTTGACAATTCTAGCTTCATGTGTGTTCTTGACTTAACCTTCCTTACCTGCATCTTGTGATTATGATGGCAACCAAAGCTCAAAGTATCTTGAACAAAAGAAAAAACCTACTTGTCCCATTTTATTCCACTTGTTAATTAGTCTCTACCATGCATGCTTTAATAATAGTCACAACTTAATTCAAAGACAAGACAAGACAAAGCATTTTTCTCTATATTCAAAACCAAGAATTTAATTGATGGAAGAATTTATCTATAAACACCCATTCTTGCTTCCACAATCAAATACACAAAACCACTAATATGACGAGGACCCCAAAAGGAGGTAGGGGCAATATGATATTGAATGAGAAAATGAGGAGTTTTGAGCATCTTCGCAATTTCAACAACTTCTTTTTATTGACCTTTGCAACAAGACCTAGCTACTAAGTTAGGCTGCAATCACTACCCACATCAACCCACCCCTTTGATTAGCCTCCACAAAGAAGCACACCCCATTCCTCTTGCAATCCCAAGCAAGAGATGGCCTCATTCTCAACTCAAAGACCCTTCCAGAACCCTAATATTGCCTCTTCCATACATGCATGGGTGAGATAAGGAGATGAGAACATTATTCATCCTTGTTTCATCCAATATTGGATACTTATCCCATAAAGTCTAGTGACATTACCATACAAGTACAAATGTTGTATATCTTCTAGAGGTTCTTCATACATGTACATGACTATGAGCTACAATTTGTGTAGCATATATATATATATATATGTAGTATGGCAAAGTTTGAATTAGTGCCATTTTTGTGCACTCACATATACTCATATGCATTATAAAGGTGACCCCCCTAAGTTCACTATATGAGTCAATTCCCAATGCGATCCAACAGTTAAAGTTGTGTATGGGATTGGAACCAGTGCCCACGGGCCACAATAAGACCACATCACTATGTACCTAAATCACTACATGGATCACTGGTTGTGCCCAACACACCATTTATGGTATTTAGTCTTACATGTGTAATAGTGTCACTTACCCTATTTTGAGAAGTATGCTAGGTTACACTAATGATCAACAACTTCACCATTAGTGTCACCTCATGACAATTGGCATTCAAGTGTGCTTACTAATATCTTGGCATGGGTGTGTTCACTAGTGTTATGAGGTGTATGCCTATGTTACACAATGCTCTACAAGTTGACTAAAGTGCACACAAATGACACGTGGCATTAGTATGCTCAAGAATATCTTCCTCTTGCATACTAAAACGTAAACACATGACACCTTCCATTAGTATGCTCAATAATATCTTCCCCTTGCAAGACTACCAATACGATGTGTCATAATATGAACAAAGGTTCATTTAGTTTTTTTTTTACTTATGTTGGAGGATAATGTCATATCAGCAATTAGCATACATGACACTTTGAGACCTCCATGCATCTAGTTTAGGCCCTTCACAAATAATTATTGTACACGGTACATTATTTGCAAAGGGCCCAAATAAGATGCCTAGAGGTCTCAAAGTGTCATGCCCGCTAATTGCCAATACGATTTCATTCGTCAACACAAGCAATTTCATAAAGTGAACAACCTACTACATTATGACATCTAGAGTAGCACATCTAGATGATAGCCTTGCATTTTAGTATGCAAGGGGAAGATATTTTCGAGCTTACCAATGACAAGTGTCATGTTTTTACGTTTCAATATACAAGAGGAAGATAATTTAGCGCACACTAATGGTAAGTGTCATATGTGTACATCTCAGTCAACTTGTAGACCATCGTGTAACATAGGCATGCACCTCATAACACTATTGAATATGCTCATGCCAAGATATTAGTAAGGCGCACTTGAATGCCAAGTGTCATTAGGTGACCACTATGATGAAGTCATTAATCTTCAACGTAACCTAGCATACGCCTCAAAATAGGGTACGTGACAATATTACGCATGTGACACTAAATACCATACACAATGTACACTGAATATGATATTTAGTGTCACTGACTATTTGAAATTACACAATGCTATATCCATATTGTATTGCATATCTCATATTCTACATATGTTAAATTGGTTGTCTTGACATTATAAAACACCAACAACTTTACTTGATGAAAAAATTACATCAATAGTATAAAAGATACAACACTATGTAAATCCAAATAGTAAGTGACACTAACACTAGCATCGTACTTATGCCCCCTTCCCACCTGCCTTTAGCTAAGAATAAAAGTTGGTTCTAACAACCCAGCCTTCACACCATCAACATTATCTAGTGTTGAGCCTAGTTGGCAAATGATGTGGCATGGCTTAAAAGAGGAGGTTTTAAGCCTAAAGCACCGACCCACCCTCCCATCGGTACCTAAACATGAGGTAGGAATATAGGAGCTTTAAAAGTGTCGCCTCCCGCCCTTGTGATTGGTTGCTTTTTAGTCTTAGCCATGAGGGCACCAGGAGCTCCAATAACAAAAACTCATGGTGAGATAGATGAGCAGTAAGGCATTTGGGGACGGGACAAAAACTACCCAACATGTCATTGCTTGGTAGATAAAACAATGAACATGTGTGAAAGCTACTTAACTAACACCTACTCAAAAATCTCCGGAGCAAGTTCTTGCAGGTGCATTGGGATAGCCGGATGCCTCCGCTATAACCGAGGGAGCTTTACCCGGTTTTTAGGAAGGACTTTGGGTCTTAGCTAAAGTCAGGTGGGAAGGGGGCATTAATGTAGTTTCTTACGACCACATAGTGGATTCTCAGTATCCAAATCTACTACTGCCTTAGATTCGAGAACCTAGCATCTACCTTGTAACGACAAGCAACCCGTGATCCTTGTAGTGAATGTGCCAACACATTCCTCGTCGCCACCCACACACTGCCAGAGTCTTGAAGATGTTTGAGGCAGTCAATCGCCATCATTTTTTTCCTTCCTTCCTTCAACAATGGAGTTGACGCGAGTGAGTGAGTGAACGATCATAGCTGCATCAACGAGGACTCTTAAGTTGCGGATCGTCGAGACCCAATGATGGACAAATCTGAAGTCCCTGCAACCTCTGCCCTGACTCTCTGCCTGGCTCACCTCGCATCGCATCCCAACAGCAGAAGCAGCAGAAACAGCAGCAGCAGCAGCATCATCATCACTACTGCTGCAAGTTGAATACATGTTATAAATTGGATATTATGTCGCCATTGTTGCTGTTGTTGATGTTGTTGTTATTATGGAAGCTGTAACTTACCACGCACCCGGCCCTATTTCTACGCCCTCACATATATGATACATTGATATATGGATATATGTATATATCAATATTGCATCGCATCGCATCCAAACAGCAGCAACAACAACATCATCACTACTGCTGCAAGTTGAATACATGTGATAAATTGGATATTATGTCGTCGTCGTCATCGTCGTTGTTGTTGTTGATGTTGTTATTATGGAAGTTGTAACTTACCATGCACCCGGCCCTATTTCTACGCCCTCACATATATGATACATTGATATATGGATATATGTATATATCAATATCGCATCGCATCCAAACATCAACAACAACAACATCATCACTATTGCTGCAAGTTGAACATGTGTTATAAATTGGATTATATTATATCATCATCATCGTTGTTGTTGTTGTTGATGTTGCTATTATGGAAGTTGTAACTTACCACGTACCCGGCCTTATTTCTACGCCCTCACATGTATGATACATTGATATATGGATATATGTATATATCAATATCGCATCACATCACATCCAAACAGCAACAACAACAACATCATCACTGCTGCTACAAGTTGAATACATGTGATAAATTGGATATTATGTCGTCATTGTTGTTGTTGTTGTTGTTGTTGTTGTTGTGGAAGTTGTAACTTACCACGCACCCAGCCCTATTTCTACGCCCTCACATATATGATACATTGATATATGGATATATGTATATATCAATATCGCATCGCATCGCATCCAAACAGCAGCAGCAGCAGCAGAATCATCACTGCTGCAAGTTGAATGAATATATGCTATAAATTGGATATTATGATGTCGTCATTGTTGTTGTTATTACGAAAGTTGTAACTTACCATGCATCCAGCCCTATTTATTTCTACGCCCTCACATGATACAATGGTATATTGATGTATATATAGATGGGGATGTATGTATACAATCCACCGTTACTTTGACTGTTGACCACATGGAGATGTGTGATGATGCCCCCATGTTGGCAATTGGAAAGCGAACCCGTGCGGAGTTAATTACTAGCTAGCTGCTTTGGCCGATCGAGGCCCGGCCCGACAGCTGATAGATTGATGTAAATTGGGCTGGTTATTATAAAGTACTCGCATGGAATCTCAGATCCCTTCGTCAACCGTTTGAAACTCACCACCGGCATTCATGTGCTCGAGGCATAATGAATGATCAAAGCTTCGGGACAAATTACACTCGTTGCAGGTGGATCGATCGTCACTCGCTCAAAGGTTTGCATTGTGTTGGGGGTGTAACCGGCTAAACCTCAAGTTTACAAGCTATTTGATTCGGCCCTAGCTAGTTCAAGTGGGTGGCAATTATGTGTAGCGCTCGTGAGGGTCACCGTTTTGGAGTTTTTTGGTAGTTTATGAGCATTCTTAAGAGTATACATTTTGAGGAGTTTGGTTGTTTGTTGTAGAAGGTAAGACCTAGGGGCATGTTTAAATGGGGATCCGTGTTTTGGAAAAGATGCTTCTAAATAGTTTTAGAAATGGCATTTATGGACACTTCTAAATTCAGAGACAACTGTGATTATTGGATTGAGCAGAGTGACTGCAAAAGACCTACATACCTTTGCAGTGCATTTGGAGCATGCATGGCTGGTGCATAATGAATTGTTGGACGACAACATCATCACAAGCCTACGAGACTCAAACAACTTGTCTTACATCAACAAAAATTATCTTGCATCACAAAAAAATAAAATAAAATCCACCACAATAGTAGACATGTAAGAAAAATTGTCGACACACGATGAGTTGCCTAGGTCTCATACGCTTGTAGTGCATTGAATCTTTTGGATTTTGATTTAAGACAAATGGACATTCCATTGTTGGATGAAAGAGTGAACAAGGGTGACTCAACAACCAAGTAAGGTAATTGGATCTTCCCCGGGGGGTACACCTTTCATAACACATATGAGAATACGTGAGTGCACAAAACATGGTATTAATTTGAATTGTTCCGTACTATGTATAAATATGCTACAAAAAATTTAACTCGTAGTTATGTACACGTATGGAGGACGTCAAGAAAATAAATAACATTTGTACTTGTATGGTAGGGTCACCAGGCTTTATGGGATAAGTAATCAATATTGGATGAAACAAGGATGAGTAATTCTCTCATTTCCTTGTCTTATCCATGTATGTATGGAAGAGGCAATGTCAGGGTTTCGGAAGGGGTGGTTGAGCTGAGAACAAGGCCATTTCTTTCTTAGGGTTGCAAGAGGAACAACCAATGCATCTTTGTGGCGTGTCTTTGTGGTTGATGTGGGTGGTTGATGCCTTTGTTTGATCAGGGCGGTATCAAAATTGCGAAGGTGTTGATTCCCACGCGGGTTTTATGTCAATCGTTTTCATATGATTAGTAAACCTCCGATATGTGCAACAATTTAGATCAAACATCATAGGGATCGCAATTGTTGCATGTTCTAAGGGTTGCATGTTCTAAGATCAAACATGGAGATTGGTTCATGTCGGTATCAAAAAGGAACCAACAATATGTGGCCTTACGATCTCACATATCATTTGATGATAGATTTAGAAACAATCTAAATTGCTTTACCTTCTTATGACGTATATTGTAGGCTTAGACCCTTACGAGTTACATCCAGGACATGAAGAAGTCTTTAATGACTTTATTGATGAATGTCGGATTGTTGAAACTGAATGTACATCTCCTGATTGTACAAAAATACTTATATATATATATATAGGAGGTTTTAGAGTATGTTACAAACACACGTGATTCTTGGGTTTTAACGAAAAGTGCACCCCCCCCCCCCCAGCAGTCTTTCAATCCAACATGATTTCATGGAAGAATTACTGCAGTGTACACTGCCATACTTTCTGAGTTACCGTACTAGGTAAAATATTACGTTCAAAGTACAAAGTATTATAGCATATAGCACGATCTAAAGATGCATAACAGGCGGTGATATATACTACCAACAAATACACGTTGCGATCTGTTACTATACCTCCCAAAAAACTGGTTTGGAAACAGGCTAGGATAGGACTTGCCACGAGCTAATAAGTTAACATACGCCCCATGATTTATAAGCTTTTGGCTTTAGCGAATAAAACAGATAATAGCATTAATATTAATAATATTAATATGAGTGCCGTTTTCACCACTGACAATGATGAAGATTGAGCCTGTTAGTCGTATGTAAAGTAAAGTAGACTGCCCAAGCTGAAATCAGTAAGAGGTTAAGGGACGTACCCTTTTTTTTCTTTTTCTTTTTTCTTTTTTTCAAGCATTGGCTCTGTGTGGAGTCGAAAGTCTCCACTTTCAAAGTACTCCATTGACCGCAACTGAGTCCCAGCTCCCAAGCATGTGAGGTACCCTCCCTCACCGTTCTCATGTACATGGGCTGATATGACCCAAATGGTGACCCATGAGAACTACACCAGATTTTAATATCATTGTATTTAGTGTCATAGGGTGTTTTCATTTATGTCGTTGTGGTAACTATTCCTAATCAACACCTTTTTATGAATAAGTTTACAAGTACTGTCATCCCAACTTATGTTTCTATAACGAAATACTTACAAAGTTGGGTGTCTTCTGCATCCTAGTATTTCATGGGTGATTGCGATTTGGGTGAAAATGCGCTTACTAAGTGGCATGAATTGCAACATTGTAATTCGTTCTGATAAGGAATGACAAATAATGTTGGGTTCTTTACCTCCTTTAGTGTTGGTGGCACTACATGAGAGGTTTACGATTAGAATAGAGCAAGAGAAATAAAATTGGTGACACTGAATAGGCATGTTCAACCTCATGCTAAACATATTGTGGCAGTAAATGATTAGAAAAATATTCCGGAGGTTGTCGACTACCCTGTGCAATCGATATGGTAGTTGACTACCATATCGACTACAAAAGCAGTCGACATGAGAGTTGTCACAATATTGACTACAAGCAATCGACATGACAAGTTGGGTGATGGGAGATTACAAGCCAGAGGGTTCCAATAAAGTGTTTACAAAACCTAGTAAAAGGCAAAGGGATTTGAATGTGGGATCAACTAATTCTATGGAGTCGGAACCAAACTTAATCCCATGTTTAGAAGGTATTGTGCCCATCCATCTAATTGTCCATATCCACTGGTGTAGGCAAGGAGGTACTTCCAAGGTCTTGGGATCATTCACTAAGAGTGAGAAGCCAAAGGTGAAATTTTTGGAACCTTTAACAAAAAAGATCCACAACGCCATCGTAAATTGGTATGTGCACAACGATGTAGACGACATCAAATAGAAACCTATTAAGTATCTTCTAAAAAAAATCAAGTACCGACAAAATGAAAAAGTCAATTAAGGAAGCCATTCGATATGCAATGCATGGACCCCAATTTACTAAGGATTGAAATATCGCATATTTTGATTCATAGGTGAAGAATAAGGTCCAAAATGGAGTTTTCAACCTCAAGTAATTGGTTGATAATGTTTTCCCACCCTCAAAGCAAGCGAGGTGGTGACCCCTTGAGCAATCAAAATACAAGCGTTGCTTATGTGGTGAGAACCTTAGGCCAAAGGGTTTCCAAAACAACCAACAGAGCAATTCCTTTGAAGGAACTTAAGTTGGAGAAGGGTGCAAGCACGGTAAAGTGGACAACTCCTGATCCCTGCCTAGTGTTAAGTGAAAGTGATTCAATTTTATGTACTAACTTTGAATTTTGTGAAGAAACAAACCTTAAACATTTTTAAAACATCTTGATCTACAAAGCCAAGCAATTTATGATGACAAAAAGAATTCCAAGAAAAGTCTACCTATTTTAGAAGACGGTGCAAGTGGCGTGCAAGTAGGTGATATTGAATAAGTGACTGTCTAAAATTTGTTTAAAATATGATAAAATTACATTAAATTGATGGTTTTTTACAAAGTTTTGTTGTGATGCCCTCAAGTAGATAATGAATTCAAGGAATATAAAAAAATTCTAACTTCAAAATAGTTAAGGTCATGAAATCTACATCCAAAACTAGACTCAACCATTTGTTTTTGAGCATCACTTTTGATGCTAAGTATTGAAAATCTCAACTTGATATTCTACATTTGAGTATTTAACACAACAATAGAGGTCATCATAAAAAAAAATTCCAATTTAAATAACTCTTTGCTACTACTTTTAGGCCTTTGACCAAAAAAATTATGGTTTTAGTATACCAGAGCATTTTTTTGGTCCACTTTACCATGCTTGCACCCAGAAGTGGTTAAGGATGTCCTACCCATGCCCATTGTTGTGGATTTGGAATACAACAAAGGTGGTCGTCTTGGAGAGCGAGAAAAAAATGAAGGGGAGGGGATTCAAATAGATTATCAAAGTGAATTGAGGGTGACAACGACTGTCTCCAAATGATACATGAGCCCAAAAATCCAAAGATCATAAATTTGCAAAAAGATCGGATCTAAACCAATTCCTTGGCATTTGTTTTAAAGATCTCGCCTCCTTGCTTCATCAAGTTTTGGTTGATCAACAGTGAGATCAATGTGGGCTACACACTATGGTGGAACGGGGATACTCTACGATAATGTTTATTTGAGATAGAGTGCATCGACCAAATGACAACATTGTGTTCATGGGTCCAACCAAATGGCAACGATGGGACCAAGTTGAAAGGTTCCAGAAGACGAGGGCAACGTTATCATGGGCTTTGGTGTGGCTCATGTTGGAATTGCACAATGAAAATATGTAACACAATGATCTTTCCATAGACAACATTATGTTTCAATGGGAGCCAGACGGAAACATGAAGATTGGAGTGTGCAATTGGGGGTATGCGTTGCATATGTATGAAAATGTTAAATCATTTTGGCATGCAAAACCCGAAGTTGCCAACGAACAAATTGAAACATGAGAAGTTCTAGGTGTCACTTGAGTTTTTTAAGGTCCATTGTAGAAGACATCATGATCTGCCTAAATAATACAACAAGGAGGCTAATAGTTTTATGGTTCGAAAAGTTGCACGGCAACTTTGCAACCATCGTCGTGATCCAATACTCTATGCCGGGAAGCGTTATAAATTTTGGACCATGACCCTAGATATTTTGTGCAAAAAAACCATGTAATTTAGCTTTCGCGAGACTCTGGATGCAAATGGATCATGTGAGGTGGGATGAGCCTGTGGATTGTTGGAAATCCAAAATCAAAGATAGTATAAAGGTTTTTTAGTTTCTTCCGGCTTCCTAAGGGGTTTTTTAATAGACTTAGCATGCGTGTATCACTAACATGAACTTTCTTGTAAACATTGTTTTGTATCTTTACCAACCCTTTGTAATGATGTCGTCACATCATTTGTAATGTGATGTGATGGCTAGCGGCCCCGTCACATCTATTTCCACATCTATGCATTGGCGTTTTTTTAAATTTTCAATTAAAATAAACCCCTGCCTGCTTGCTGGAATCTAACCACATCTACAATTGCAAACTTTGCATTAATGCGTGCTGGTGTATAGTGTTGGCCACACTAGAGTGCAATGAAGGGTAAGTCACGATTGAAGTATGCCTATCATATTTACTTTAAACAATATATCATAGACATGCTACTAACCGTGCATATTTGGGTTTCAAATGGTTTTCCACAAGGTGGGTTAAACCTTTTTTAATTTTTTTTAAAAATTTGTAATTAGTAAATGAGATGAGAGTATTGTGGTAAAATGAAATGACAATTGTATTTGAAAAGTTGTAACCTTTCTACAATCAAGTTCACAACTATATGCATCAATGTGTGATCAATGTGCCATTCACTAACCGTGCATGTTAGGTTTCACTAAAGGAGCTACAAATGTTGCCCTCTTCTTTGTAGGCATAGGAAATTGATGAGGTTTTGATATTGTCCTTTTGACTTGTGTAGCCATTTTCTTCTCAAGTTGTTGTTGAAATTTTTGCTTCTTTTTTGGCCATGGCAAGGTCTGCTCTTTTCATCTTCATCAAATTGCTACATCTACACCTTGCTATGTGATTCGACTGAAGGAAACTCCATGATGAGTGTGAGTTGACAGTGATGTTTTAGGTCATTGGCGCGGTCATGATTGAGTTTGAGAGACATCGGACGGTTGAGATTGCATGTGATATAATTTGACGGCCGAGATTATAAGTACACGGTAAGTGGCATGGTGGAGTATCGTGACATGCACGGTAAGTGGTGTTGCACGGTTAGTAGCATGTCTACGATAGATAACTATGAGACACTTGCTAATTGCACACGTGCATATGAAATTATGGATTGATATCTTGGGCCACATAGTCATTTTTGAACGGTGATTTTGTTGCCCCCATGCCATCTCAATTCACAACACCCATGTGAATGACTTATAGATCGTGAAGGGGTTTTCCTTCCCTTCCCCTGATGGCATTAAATGCACCCATGCCCATGAATCCATGTTCCCCATCCTTGCAGTCATAAACCCCATCACGATGCGCAGTTACACAACCCATTGTTGATTGTTGCCAATCTTGGCTGGGGCGAACCAACCTGTACACCAGTTCCTTGGAGGCAAGGGTTTAAGCATCCAAACAAGGAACGAGTATTTGGGTTGGTTCGCCCAAATATGCCAACTCCATGTCGCCTTGGTGGCTTACAAACCGGGCCCGGTCCCCAAGCATATGTACTCAACTCATCAAAGTAAAGAAAGAGTCAAGGAACAACATAGGTGCATGAGGGGTGGTGACCTCCTAGTCCACACCCAAATGTATAATAGACTAGTTTTAGAACCATGCCTTCCCAGCTCTCTGATGGCCAACCGTTTTGGAACTTCCAAACAATGACTACCTCAGCGCCCACCCACCCTTGTCATAGATCGTCTAAAACACATAATATATTTAATCCAAATAACTACACATAGGGCGGACATTAAGTTCCCCCATACGAACTATGGGGCGTGTCAGATCCGGGCGGGGGCAGCCTCCAACGAAATTTCTGAACCCGACCGAAAACTGTTGCCCGCCCCGCCCAACTTCGAAAAAAATATTGCCTTTGCATTCTTCAAGGCCGCTTGACTACAAATCCCATATTGAGTGCACTTCACCCTTCAAGGTCTAAAATCCAATATATATGTGCACTTCCAACAAGTAAATAAGCAATTTATTGGGATTTCATTCCGGAAGTGAAACCATCAATGAAGCATGTAAATAACTTGGAGGTTATAATTTTATGACTTACCATTTGAAATTGTCTTTGTCATTTTAAAATGACACTTAACTATAGTGTGCTGATCTAGTATGTATATTTTAAAATATTTAGTAATGCCGTCTACTTTCACAAGTATTCTTACACAATTAATTAATGTAAGTATAGGAATTAATTAATTAATGAAATTACTGGAATTAATTATATTTAATTCCAGTAATTACATTTTATAATTAATTAGACTTACTTAATTTGGTAGGCATACTTTCTGATTTATTTGGGCTTAATTAAGATTAATCAGAATTAATTAAACTTAATTACATTAAATCACACTTAATTGGTTTGAATGTGTATGAATACTTGTGAAAGTAGACATTACTAAAATATTTTAAAATATACATTTTAAATCAACACACTAAATTCAAGTGTCATTTTAGAATGACAAAGACAATTTCAAATGGGAAGTCATAAAAATTATAACCTCCAAGTTAATTACGTGCTTCATTAATGGTTTCACTTCCGGAATGAAATCCCAATGAATTGCTTATTTACTAGATGGAAGTGCACATATATATTGGATTTTAGACCTTGAAAGTGAAGTGCACTCAATATGGGATTTGTAGTCAAGCGGCCTTGAAGAATGCAAAGGCAATATTTTTTTCGAAGTTGGGCGGGGCGGGCAGCAGTTTTCGGTCGGGTTCAGAAATTTCACTAGAGGCTGCCCCTGCCCAGATCTGACACGCCCCATAGTTCGTATGGGGGAACTTAATGTCCGCCTACACATAGTCTAATGTATACAACAATGAACCCGCTCACAATACTCCATATAAATTTCTTTGATAATTCATAACCACTCAACATGTTGCCATCAATGGCATATTGTTTTGGAACTTTGAAACGATGACTGCCTTAGCACCCACACGCCCTCACCGTAAGTTGCCTAAAAGATATAGCAAACATATAGTACCTACTTGGTCCAAGATGACCCTAAACTACCAGGTGATAGTGGAGAGGTACTTATTTCCGAATGAAGTGGGTTGCGGTTCGATTCCCGCTGTGAAATCTTCTCTCTACTTGATGGGAAAAAAAAACTAGCTAAATAAGTAGGAATCTAAGAACCCACATACCGCAAGGTAGGCAGTAAACCCCACCCTGCACCAAGAAGATTCTTGAACAGGGTAGGACCAACGGGCTTGAATTCACGTCGGATTGCCCGACATTGATTATTTATTTATTTATTTATTTAACCCCTACTCCAAGTGAATTCCTTTGGTAGTTCTCACAAGTTCCAACTTCCAACCACGGCGGTTGAGTACTTTCAAACTTCAAGCGCCAATGCTTCAAAGCTTCTTCCGTACCCTTAAGCCGGTAGACTACATGAATACCATCATGAGTGTGTGTGTGTGTGTTGACCCCATTGTTACCATCTCCTGAAAAGTGGCACAAAAAGTAGGAATAACTTACAGTTGTAATGATCATGTGCACGCCGCTCTTTTGCAAAGCTAGATATTAAGATATATATGTATATATATGTATATGCTTAGTGTCAGTCGTAAGTTACTTCAATTACCCATGTCGGCCGGCATGGACCCATTCAAAGGAAGCGAACATTCAATAATAAACAAATCGAGCTATTGTGGAAGTGTCCGGGGAAAATTTAGGGCAAAATCGGTCAACATCCTAGTGTTTCCAAGTCCAACCGGTTACATGTTGTGATCTTTCGGTTTTCTTTATTGATTTGAGGTTTTTTACGTAGATTTCTCTAGAATGATGGGTAATGTTTTTCAACTTTTCAACTTTTATGGTGATTTTTCAAACTCAACCGGTTCATCTGTAACTAGCAGTCGGTTCTCTCTTTCTATTGTATTGAGGTGTATGATTAATGTTCCTTAGATGTAAGGTGAATAGACATGCCTAAATCGAAACACACCAATACTCTGGACACATATATTCAAGTTGTTTGTAGTTAGGTGTGGATCTAAGAACTGGCATAAAAAAGACATGTGTTTGAAAGAAATTGGATTGCGTGCTCAAAATATGCTCTTTATTCTAGGTTTATCGTCAACATAACTTTGGGGGAAGGGGGTCTATATGACCACTTCATAAACATGAAATTTTTCACTTTGATAATGAACAAGATGTTTATATGAGTTCCAAAAATTATAAGGTGGATGGCTATGAGCATGGCTTGAATTTGTTAATCACCTTGCACTAATTGTGCGTTTCATATTTTCGAGCAATGGGTTCAAAGAGAAAAGTATCCATCTTAGGCGCGTCTACCTTAGGTCGGGGGGAGGGGACTAAGCTAAGGATTTGTGGTGTCTATGTGTCTATGTAAACTCATCCATTGTGGAGGTGAAAACATAATGAGCTATTTAATAACTTGCAAATGGATATTTATAGATTTATTGACTCCAAAATTTGCATAAGAGATCCTCATTTAGTTTGATAAACTTCAACTGGAATAAAACGGTCTTGGATCTTGTAGGCAACTTATTTTTACTAAAACCCCTTCATTCATGGTGGTTAAGTTTACATGGACACCGCGAATCCCAAGCCCGAAGAGTCCAAACCCCCTTACATAGCATTGTGGACACACGAGATGCTATCATATTTGCCTAAGAGTGTAGTTCACACATAAGTGCATTTCTATGGGGTGAATTTGGACATTTTAAACTAGGTATGACAAGAGGTGATTCTATGCACTTTTTCATGGCAACTAGAAGTCCACTGAATATGTTTTTGGTGCTTTACATGTAGCATGCACATTTTTTTGGATGAAAGAGTATTTCCTTCAATGATAAGAGCACCTGCATCGTTGCCATCACATCTCCCTCCACGTTGGTGAATGCAGATTTAGGGGGACCGAAACAAAGAGGGTACTCTACAGTGATGTAAGCATATAGAGGGTCATGCTTTTAGTAGTTTCGAGTGATTTTTATTTTATATTTATAACAAATGAAATAAAATCTTCATAAAATATATTTCAAAACTGTTACTTTGTGCGGGTGTCAAAAGTTGTAACCTTCCATACAAACAATCACGTACCAAAAACCACATTGGTAAAAGTATCTTATTCATATTCATATTCATATTCATATTCATATTCATATTCATATATATATATAAACCCTCCAACGATCCATTTGATGGATGTATGCATACGTTAAAACATTACTCAATTTGCATGTATACTTGTAAAATTGGGTTAGGATACATGACGTCCAAAGTAGCCAACCTATTCCCGACCACCACCCCGTTTTAATAGCTTATGCCAACCTACTTTTATGGAGTGCAATATTAATCTCTAATAAGTGTTGACATGTCATGGTCGAAGTCCAACTTAATCAAATATTAGTGGTTAAGTTGACAACTAGGTTTAGTTTACAAGGACATTTAGGAGCCATTATTATTGATTACAAGAGCGGAGCATTCTCAGTTTTGTAACCAATAAGTGATCAGAAAGAGGGTGGCTATATCATGAGTTTAAATCAAAGAGAATATTCACTTAAACTTTTCATAATAATTTGGTTATTGCCAAAAATAAAAAATACGAATTGCTTTTGATTTCTATTTCTCTACATGGAAATAAATTTCATGTGATCATCCCCAAATAAACCCCAAATGTGCTAAATTGCTTAATTGGTTGGGAATGGGTTGACTACCTTCTCTAAACTCATCCATCGTAGATGAAAGGACTCTCTACTGCAAACAGACCCCCCTACAAGATCGACATATACCCAGTCATTTCAGTTGAAAACCATGCACCAATTTGGAGTCTTTGATGCTAATTCCGGAGTCAAATCATGTTAAGAAAAACCCTATACAGGCTATAGAACACTTTTATTCGGTTTTTCACCAACTCAACGGATAAGTTTACATACTACTTAGTTACGTGGAGGTAGTAGTAGTAGTCGTCCATTGTAGATGAAAGGACTCTCTAGTGCAAACAAACCCCTCTGCAAGATTGACATACACCTAGTCATTTCAGTTGAAAACCATACACAAGTTTGGAGTCTTTGATGCTAATTCCAGAGTCAATCCTCTTAAGAAAAACCCTTTACATGCTATACAACACTTTCACTCAGTTTTCCACCAACTCAACGGATAAGTTTACATACTACTTAGTTACGTGGTGGTAGTGGTAGTAGTCGTCCATTGTAGATGAAAGGACTCTCTAGTCCAAACAAACCCCCCTGCAAGATTGACATACACCTAGTCATTTCAGTCGAAAACCATGCACCAATTTGGAGTCTTTGATGCTAATTTTGGAGTCAAATCATGTTTAAAACAAACACCCTTTCTAGGGTATAGAACACTTTCACTTGGGTTTTCACCAACTCAATGGATAAGTTTACATACCACTTAAATAGTTATGTGGTAGCAGTAGTAGTGGACACACACTGAATCCCTAGCCCTGTAAAGCCTGCCGATCGGTCCTTGTTGTTGGCTCAGGAGCCCAGTCTGGAATAGTACACAAAGGGAATTAACGTGGGGACCTTTTAAGTTAGTTTGTGTTGAAGGCATGACGGTTAAGTAACAAATCATCAGGAAAATCTATTTAAGTTGCCTAGCTACTGCGCTTCAATGCCATTCTCTGGGCTGTGAAAGCCAGCAGGAAGTTATGGGGTTTTAATTAATCAATCACCATCTATAAAGGATGATAAAATAAAAACAAGAAAGTACCTTGTATTGCTGACACATTTTCATCTCCAAAACTTCCTTGTACTATTATCGTGTACCGCTGTCGTTCATCCAACATTAATTCAAGCTTTGAAATAATATGCATCCTGGAGGTTAATGAAAAATTTGCTATCATGAAAATCAATGTCATGGTTTTGTATGGGTCAATGTCAATGGGTGCTGGACAATATAACATTATTAAGCAATTGTGAGACCTAGGAATATAACCATGGGATGCTTGGAGCTCAATCTACATCTCAGTCTCTTTGCACAAGGTTTGTGCATCCCATGAATATGGTTTTAGGGCCTACAGTTATGAACGCACACACTGCTTAGTAATGCTATGAATCTCAATAGTGAAGTCTCATTTTTTTGTTTTTTATTTATTTTTAAATCCCTAAACAACATGAACAATTTGTGGTCATTTTGAAAATGGGGAGTTATTGGTTCGTAAAGGACAGTAAGGGTTAATGAACAATTTTTTAGTTTATGCAACTATCATAGCAAATTTTCATGGTTAAAAAAGTCAATTCCCATCCACATAATTTATGTACTAAGACCGCACAAGACTGCACACATCTCACAAACAATGTAGACGTGAGCACTTCATGAGGTATGCAAGATAATTCCAATAGTAAATTCCAGTAAAGAATAACAGTAAATAATTGTAAATTCCAAACGAGGTTTACGAGTGACGATGATGGAGGTTCTCAACAGTTATGTGAATTGAAACTGAAAATTCGAATTTGGGATGTATATAGGCCATTAGTAAGGGTTATCGATTGATGTAACTTATCCAACTGCCGACCCACTCACCAAGATTAATATGGAACATCCTTAAAATTAACATCACGAATTCTTCTTCTCGCACTACAAGTGTGCATCAATTTTGAGAATGTCCACCACCTTAACATCATGCTTCTGTGTTGGTTTTGGATCACCTACAAAGAAGACTTTGAACCAGTGTCCGGGATGTCAGTTTTTGAGCATATAGAGTCGGTCAAGATCCTAGTGATTCTAAATCCAGCCGGTTACATGTCGATATCATCTTCCGGTTTTGCTTTCATTCATTTGAGGAGGAATATTCCCAAAGATTCTTCTCAAACGGACGGTCATTCTATCTCCGGAAGTCTCCAACTTCAACCGGTGGTTGTTTCTCAAACTTCCACCGGTTATTTCATCGGTAACTAACCGCCGGTTCTTCCCTTACAACTTTCACATGTAGAGTGCAAATACGACATACTTTAGTGCGTTAGAATCCCCCTTTCGGATGTGAACCGACCGAGAGCCATCAAAGTGAGACCGGCCTTCAAATTTAACAATCTCATCATAGTAGGCGTACTCGGCGCTCAAAGTGACGGTTTTCGCACCATCCACCTTTATTAAGTAACATTCAGTTCCGGTCTGCCCGAAAAATTAAAGAGTACTGAAAGACTGCATGCCTTCTGCAACTGGTGCCCATGCCCGACGTGGAGGAGTTTGAATCGGGGGCACGGCTCGCCCAATCACACAATGACACCTGGCAGCGAGTGTCCGGGTACTTGCAATTCCGCCAGGGTAAAGAACCAGGGCTGGGCAGCTTGAGTCTGGTGAAAAAATAAAGAAGAAAAAAAGAAAAAAAAGAAGAAGAAGAGAACACTAGATCTGATGTAAGATAAGTTAGAGGTGCTGGGAGGTTCAGATTATCATCATGGTGTCTGGAACACAGTCTGAGGGGGAGATTGGGAAGAAATCACACACAAAATGCATCTTTCATCCATCCGTCCGGACCCCTATAGGTTTGTTGCCAATTCATCTCAACTACTCTCGAGTGCACTAATTCTGGGAGGTTTTTGAAGCTAATTCTGGCGTCAAATCGGCTCTAAACTAGTAAACCTTTGGACTTCATATCATTTCGGGGTGTTTATGTTGGATGAATGAGAGGTATGCTCGTATGCGATGATTCCCAGTGTTGATTCAACTCAAATACCCCCCCGAGTACACTAATTCAGGGGGGTTGGAAAGCTAATTCCGGAGTCAAATCGACTCTGAAATAGTAACCCCCGGGCTTCATACTATTTCGGGGCGTTTATGTTGGATGAATGAGAGGTATGCTCATATGCGATGATTCCTAATGCCGATTCATCTCAAATACTCTCGAGTACACTAATTCAGGAGGAGTGTAAAGCTAGTTCCGGTGTCAAATCGACTCTAAAATAGTAACCTTTGGGATTCATACTATTTCGGGGTGTTTATGTTGGATGAATGAGAGGTACGCTCGTATGCGATGATTCCCAGTGCCAATTCATCTCAAATACCCCCAAGTACTCTGATTCAAGGGGTTTTTAAAAGCACATTCCGGCGTCAAATCAACTCTATGGTAGTAACCTTTGGACTTCATACTATTTCGGGACTTTTTATGTTGGATGAATGAGAGGTATGCTCATATGCGATGATTCCCATTACTGATTCATCTCAAATACCCCGAGTGCACTAATTTAGGGGTCTATCAAGCTAATTCCGGCATCAAATCAGCTCTAAAATAGTAACCTATGGACTTCATACTATTTCGAGGCTTTCATGTTGGATGAATGAGAGGTACGCTCGTATGCAATGCTTCCCATTGCCGATGCATCTCAATTACCCCCGAGTACACTAATTTGAGGTCTTTAAAGCTAATTCCGGTATCAAATCAGCTCTAAAATAGTAACCTATGGGCTTCATACTATTTCAAGGCGTTTATGTTGGATGAATGAGAGGTACACTCGTATGCTATGATTCCCACACTCTCTCTCCCTCTCCATCAGAGAGGGGTCAGTAGTTGGGGGGGGGGGGTCAGGTAATTTGTGCCAATGAGATCGGGTGCACAAATTGCCTCCTGCAATTTTAAGGAGGTCGTCAAACATGAGAGACTAACTTAGTTGACTCAAGACTCTGAGAGTGAGAGAGAGTGAGAGTGAGAGAGTACGAAATGTACCCACTTACTTAACCCCCCGACACCCTCCAGTTTTGCTGAGCTAGAAGGGAGCATTTTGAAATTCAAAGTGCTTCGCAATTGAGTGAGATTTCCAAAAATCTCGCGAAACTTTAGGATTCGGGTTTGCCCTCGGGAGCGGGCTTGTGTGATCATGATGAATTTTGAACACGAACGGAATGAGTTGGTTTTCGATTGAATGTGTTCGATTTGTACTCCCGAAATGAAAGAAATAAAATCTCACTTGAATTGTCTAAGAGGCAATATAAGGCAAGTGGGCTTAATTTGGTTATTTATCTTGATTAGACAAATGTATTTTAAGTGGTAGGTGTTCAGGTGTAGATCTAAGAACAATCGATGGGAAATCGTGTGCTATAAAGAAATTGGACAACCTTCTTCAGAATTTGTTGATCGTCCGAGGTTTAAATTGTCAACATATTGTGGACAGAGGGGGGGGGGGATCTATGTGGCTTCCTTATCGACTCCATATCAATGGACTTTGATGATTCAAAGCCATTATTCAAAATTGTCCCCGGAACTTTATGGGATTGAGATTGGCTTTTCCAAGGCGATATTTGCTTATGCTTGGAAATTTCAATGTCAAAAATATGAGTTGTATAAGATAGCAAACAACAAGAAGTAACCAACTAGGGCCCATCTACCTTAATCACTACACTAAACATATTATTTGATGTGGTCCACACTTTTCATCATTGACCCACTTTGATTACCTCGCAATCATTATTGGGTGACAGTGAAAGAGGTTTGTCAAATAACACTCGTCGCTACAATCCAAGTCATGCAAACCACTCTAATTCGCATGGCATACCAAAAATTATAATTATAATTATTTTTTAATATCTTTGCACTAAATCGGTGTCTAGTGTAAACCTACTTGTGACCCAAGCTACCCAAACGCGTCCCATATAGATTTTTTTGCCTAAAACAAGCATGACTTCAACAAGAGAGCGAAAGGTCGGTTTTGTGCACATTTATAAGCTATGATCAACACTTCATGGCTACATGGGCTGATTTAAGGTTGATTTGTGAACCCTAAAAAACCTCACGTTTAGAAATTCATAACAAATTCTCTACAAGCCTCGAGTTGGTATTGGATTTTTGCTATCACCTCCACACACACATTTGTAGGTACCTCAAACATTGAGTGTTGAATCCTCCCACAAGAAAAACTCAGATCACATGAAAATGTCCACCCAGTGTCCACTTAAGACATTTCTATCTTTTGTTGTAAAACAAAACCGACCGCTAATGTTGAATACTTTTATGTTTAGACGAGTGAATCCACTACAAGCGTATGGGATCTGGGCAACACATCCTACATCAATGAAACATTATCTTTAGTCACTAAAATTCCTATACAACCACCAATGTGATAGATTTGCAAACTCTTTCACCGACACAAGACATGTTGCCCAAGTCTCATATGCTTCATGCTTGTAGTTATCCGAGGTAGGTCAAATAAAGTCAAAAATTGAGGTTGCTTGTGAACGACTTGAGCCGATAGATGCAGATACTCCAATATACTACCGTCTCGTGGGATAGTAGTTTCTTAATCCGTGGTCACAATACTTCAAGTGCCGCGAACCGTGTGTTAATTTGTCTCTTGTTTGACATGTACGTACTTGGTTATCGACCTTGTTACTCAAACTACAACCGAAGACATCTCATTTGAAGGACTAGGTAGTAGGTGCTCACACATGTTGCTTCGATCCAACAATCCCAACAAGCGCCCACTACCTTTGACACCCAATCAAATTTTCACACTTGCCGCAAGAATATTGGGTCAAGCATGTATGGTACAAATTTTAATCAACCTCATCTTCTTTGAGGAACCGCTCCTAAAAACAAAACGACATGCTTGGGAAAACCGGCACGATTGATCTACGGTGGTGGGGGGAGATCGGACACTCCAATCTACCATAACAAAGCGGGTTTTTGGAACCGTGTTATTTGGCATCATGTGTTATGTAACATTGAATAGTTGCATTAGTTTTTTTGGCATCAAAATGATGTGTCGTGTGTTGATTAGAGATGGCCTCCATGATTTCCCATGTAGCAACAAGTGTTTGATGTAACTTTTTTCTAATTACCACCTAGAGGTTAGACTATCCATTTATGTTGGTTGGTAATGAGTACACTAAATATTGTGTTAACTCTCATATGGTATTTTACGTCACTCCTTATGAATAACTTTACATGTGTTGTCATCGATGATTGAAACACGGATGAAATTCATGCCGATTCTCGCCAAAAAGTTTGGTCATCTCACCGTCTTCACAAATTTGTAATGAAATATTGTCATGGATGATTGAAATTTAGTTGAAACAAACACTTAATAAACGACAGTAATGACAACATTGTCCAGTTTTTGTTGTTGTAAGGAATGACAATTAATGTTAGGTTTACATTTAGTGTTGGTGACACTACATGGGCGGTTTACACTTACTCTTGAGCAAGACGAACAAAATTGATGACACCAATTACTATATATAGTGTAGTTACGTCATTCTAAGGACTATTAATGCAACTCATTGATCGGTTGAAGGAAGCATAACGTCATCGATCAACATTGTCCATTTGGGACCGGGGGGAGAAAAGAGGGGGGGGGGGATGTTGGCTAGGAAGGGTCAAATGAGATATTACGTAGTCACTAATCCAAATGGAATATTGGATATTTTGACTGGGTTAAGGTACAAAGTGAAAGGCGCTTCATCATTAACACTAACTTAGAACCCTGGCCCTTAAATTTTATGAAGGGGGTGACCGTCACGTGGCTCAATAGCTTCAAAAGGGAGTCATCTGCAGTGACTCTTCGTGGGCTGATCTGAGTTTCGGTATCAAAATCAAACAAAGACAATCAACATGGAGTAGGAAGCACTCTGAAGTGCGGGATTCGTGGCATATGTGTCACCTCCTCTCACCCCCCCCCCCCCCAAATAAAATAAACTAACACATTATGTTGACTATTGAGCTTAATAAAGTTGATAACATTTGGGCATGTAGTTCAATCTTTTTATGTGTGTATATATATTGAGTTTATAGATTCACACCTGACCACACACTACTCAAATCATTATTTACGTATCACAAAGAATCACCATATCTAAATTAGATTAGTGTACTCTAGACACCACAAAGCTTTAGCCCGTATCACTTCTATGTAAGTAAGGTATACATCCCTTGTTTGATTACTTTTTCTTATCGGACACATGTATTTGAGGGTATGTGGTCAAATGTGGATCCAAGAACATAATACCAAAAAGAGATGTGTTTAATAAAGATTGGACTGTGTGTTTAAATTATGATAAGCTCAATAATCAACCTGGGAGAGGGGGCCTATGTTACCACTTAAAAATAAGCACAAGAAATTTCGCTTTGAAAGTGCATTATGTAATCATATGAATTAGGAAAGTCATGATTTAACTGGCATTACCCTCACTTTGGATTTGCTAGCCATCTCACATTAAGGGTGAGTTTCCATGTAGGATGCTCGCCCACCATATTTTGGTGGGAATGAGCACAAATGTAGGCAAAATTTGGTGGGTAGTAGTGTTCATATGTGCCAACCAACTATTGCTATTTCAAGTGTTTAGTGGGGTCATGGAAGTCTAGTGGCCCATGACCATGGCCCTTCATATTGTAGTAGGCAACCAAAATGTGGTTGACTAGTTTTCTTATCTTCATGAGAACACCTTCAACCATTATCATCTAGAATCTAGTGGGTGAGCAACCTACATGAAACCCCAACCTCAGTAGATTAGTATCCTATAACCATTTAAGACCCACCTACCTTACCCAAAATGGGACCAAAGATGCTTATTTACATAGAATATGGGCATATCAAAGAAGTGGTCTCCCAAAAACCCAAATGTGGTTGTTAGTTTATGTTATCTTCATGAAAACACCTCCAACCCACTGTCATCTAGAATCTAGTGGGTGCGCAACCTACATGGAACCCCATAAAAAATGGACTTGTTTTCCGTAACCATTTAAGACCCACATACCGTACCCAAAATGGGACTAAAGATGCTTATCTACATGAACTATGGGCATATATGCAAGGTGCATCTCCCAAAGAGGTAGTCTCCCAAAATTCCAAAATGTGGTTGATTGGTTTTGTTATCTTCATGAGAACACCTCCCAATCCACTATCATCCTAGAATCTAGTGGGTGCACAACCTACATGGAACCCCATAACCCTAAGTGGACTAGCTTTCCGATAACCATTTAAGACCCACCTACCTTACCCAACATGGGATCAAAGATGCTTATCTACATAGACTGCAAGCATATGCACAAGATACATCTCCCAAAGAACCAAAATGTGGTTGGTTGGTTTTGTTATCTTCATGAGAACACCTCCCAACCCACTATCATCTAGAATCTAGTGGGTGCACAACCTACATGGAAACCCATAACCCTAAATGGACTAGTTTTCCGTTAACCATTTAAGACCCACCTACCTTACCCAAAGTGGGATCAAAGATGCTTATCTACATAGATTGCGGGCATATACACAAGCTACATCTCCCAAAGAACCAAAATGTGGTTGATTGGTTTGTTATCTTCATGAGAATACCTCAAACCCATTATCATCTAAAATCCAATGGATGAGCAACCTACATGGAAACCCATAACCCATAATCCATAACCCTAAACCCTAAACCCTAAACCCTAAGTGGATTAGTTTCTATAACCATTTAAGACCCACCAACCTTACCCAAAATGGGACCAAAAATGCTTATCTACAGAGAATGTGGGCATATACGCAAGATACATCTCCCAAAGAACCAATCTCCCAAAGAACCAAAACGTGTTTGGTTGGTTTTGTCATATTCATGAGAACACCTCCCAACCCACTGTCATCTAGAATCTAGTGGGTGCGCAACCTACATGGAAAGACATCCTCCTAAGCGGACGAGTTTCCCGTTAACCATTTAAGACCCACCTACCTTACCCAAAAAATGGGGCCGAAGATGCTCATCTACATAGACTGCGGGCATAATACACAAGGTGCATCTCCCAAAGAGGCCGTCTCGAAATGCGGGTTTTCTTATAAGCTTCGGTCTGCCTGCCTGTGTACTTTGGATTAGCGGGATTAGCGGTGGTCGGACTGAGGACTCTAAAGTCGAGCAGGCGCATGTCCATGTGCTCGGCTTATAAACTCTGGCCCTGCATTGAAAGACCCCCCCAACCTGCTACTCTACTCTTGCACAATAAACCCCAACCCCTGGTTTGCAGGGTGAGGTGGCGGGCTCCAATTGGTTTGACCCCTTTTTCTCGCCCCCCATAAATCCACCCTGGCGGCCTCCACATCAATACCCTGGAACTCGCATTCACCAAAAGTGTTGTTGGTTTGTTTCAAAAGGAATGGAATATTTCATTACAATATGTATTTCGTAACAGTAAAGTGGATCTATCTGTGCAGTTTTTTTTTTTTTTTTTTTTTTTTGGGTGAACTCGGGGACTTTAAGGCCATGAATGGGGAGAACTGACCGACCTCTAGTTACACATGAACTGGCTGAGTTTGAGAAACAACCTGTTCAAGTTCGAGACTCGGTGAAAAATTAACAATTGGTTTTGAGGGGTTTATGAAACATACACCTCGAATTGATGAAGAAAAATCGAAAGATTTCAACATGTAACCGGTTGGACTTGGAAGCACTAGGATCTTGATTGATTGTGTTCATAAATCTTCCCGGACACTGGGATAAGGTGCCTATAAGCTTACCCAAAACCGATACACTAAACCTAAAATCAACACTGTGTAAGGCATACGAGTTTTCCGTTTGGATGGATACTTTTCTCATGAAACATGCAATTAGTGCAAGATGATTAGCAAAGGATTAGCATATCCAAATCGTGTTAGTTGTCATTTGTCTCATAATTCTAGGAACTCGTATGAATTTGTTTATTTATTAATAGAGTAGGTGTTTTATTTCTCATTGAGTGGTCATATCCCCCCCCCCATCAAGTTCATTATTGAGTCTAGAATGGCTAGCATATTTTGAGCACGTGGCACAATATCTTTTAAAGACATGTCATTTTGGTGACGGTTCCTAAATCTATACTTTTCTACATACCACTCAAATATGGGTATCCATAGTATTGTTGTGTTCGATTTAGGCATGTCCCTCTTACCACTTGCATATATCTGAGTGGTTTAAATGTATGAATCCGGAACATAGTCTCTGGTTTAGGTCATGTGTTGGTTTTGGGTGCGCCTACCTTACGAAACTTCATTGCCACGTGATGAAATCAAAACGATGTTTTTTTTCTTGGCTTGCCACCATCTAATAAAGGTAGTAAGGAACAATAAAAATAAAATGTGACAACCTCCAAGATGGGGCAGCACACTAAGGTATTCGTGCCTATTGTGGACATTTCCAATGTCACACACAGTAACAATTTTGAATGAGGAAGACTGTTGGTGAGAAATTTGCGATCATAATTGCCATGCACATGGGATCTTCAAGTATAATGATTATTTCATGTTTCATAAAGCGATCTTGTATGGTGGCTCATTTCAAGGTTCATTTATGCTCAAAACAACATTCATGTGGAATATTTAAAGGTTACCAATGTTTTGGGGAGAAGAAAAATCCTTTGTTGCATTCAAACAAGGACGTGTTGTGTTAAAAACTATGCCTATGAGGCACTTGTAGTACACTCTAACCTCCCTAATATCATACATGTGGCAATCAAAGTGCACATGATATTAAGGAGGTATGCAGTGTTAACACGGATACGTGATAGTAGAGAAATAATGTAGTGTGTGACATTGTGGAATAACACAAAGTCAACATTGCAATAATGACAATGATGACAAGGTGATGTGTGCGAAGGTATGGTTTGAATTTTTTGGTGGGTTACTCTAATATCAAAACCCTTGATATATGGGAGGAAAAACATGACAACAAGGAGGGAGATTTAAACTCAGAACATTAGTTCTCTAGGGTTTCAAGATATGAGAGAGGGAGCGACATTATAAAAGGGTGATATTACGGAGGTTGGGTGTATGAGATTGGATACAAACAACCGCAACGCTTTGCGAATATGAATGAGACCCATCACCCATGAAAAATGTGCAACACCTTAATGCTAATGCCATATCAAAACTAGATTTGAAGCACAAAAGCTATTCATGTCGTTTGTTGAAAAAATTATATTCTCGATAAGTATTCATAAGAATGTGCAACTTGGAATGGTAAACTCAAAATGATACAACATGTCGGTGCACTGTAGGTGACCTGATAAATTCCTAAGATGACATTTGAGATTTTTTTTAGAGGTTCCCAATTCCTCATCAATCCAAACATGACATGTGGCACTTTGCTCAGATTTTGAACCAATTTGTTTTGAATGTGCTTAGGGTCACTTCACACACGAGCCAAGAGCCGTGACTATGAAAATTGTGAGAGCCCAAAAGAAAGTGTCCAAAGGCCGTCCCAACACACCTCCAAAATCATGTAGTGTGGTCACGGGCCCTCAAGTGTAGTGTGAAGCCATATGTGACCGGGCCCTCAACCAAATGTCATTTCAATGAATCTCTATTCGTGCAGGTCCTCATGCATGATAAAAATAAAATAAACCAACGGTTGTGAGCGTTCGGAGTGCCATGGTCCTCCCGGTTCGGTGTTAGACCTACCTCCAAGAGGTGGGTTTTGAAAATAGTCCAAGTAACCATGAAACATGACCCATTCGATGCCATGTAGGAATCCACGTAGACTTCACATCCATCTTGCATTCACATACTCACTCCGTTGGTCCCTCAAGCGTAGTGTGAAGCGAACTTGGACCGGCTCCGTCTTCTCCACCAATGAGAGTGCTCGAAGTGCAATGGTCACGGGCTCTCAGTCTCGTGTGCGAAGTGGCCCTTAATCATACAAGGACGGGCTACGAATAAAACATATCAACTTTTGAAATTCAAAAGAGCCCTTGGGGCCTTTGCGGTTACAATCAAACAAAGGGACCATCATGAGATTTCGACCCCGCTTCGTCCTCATACTTCACATACGGCTAACCCTAACACAAATCATTTAAAAAATAAAAATAAAAACACCATTTCTTTATGAGTGAATCATATCTTATATTCTTGATGTGCATATTGCACTCTCCATATCTGATTCAATGTCGGCCAGTATTCAACGTCAACCCACGGCAACCTACAGACACCAGAATATTATCATCATGTCCGAGTCGGTGTCGCCTTTGAGTTCCTCACGAATGTTTTTATAGTAGAACCAGGAAGAAAAGCACAAAAAGGGGCAGGAAAAAAACACAGATTCGCAACAGCTTACATGTACCCAACATAAAAGAGAAGTGTTAGGTGCAAGTGATCACAGACTCCACATGGGTGATCCCAATTTGTTAATATTATTGTGCGGTCCAAATCCCTATCACTGAACTATATTTTTTGGATTTCTCTAAAAGCCCTCGTCACTGCACTGCACTGTTGTTGTTGTTGTTGCTGTTGCTGTTGCAGTTGCAGCAGGAGGCTGGCCTCTTGTACCAGGCTCAGAATTGTAAGGCTTAAATTTCAATTTCGCATTTGACACCCGGAGGGTACCACAGTAGTAGTTGTAGTTGTAGTAGTAAGTTGGGTGATTTATAAGAGCCACTTCACACACGAGACTGAGAGCCCGTGACCATTGCACTTCAAGCACTCTCATTGGTGGAGAAGACGGAGCCGGTCCAAGTTCGCTTCACACTACGCTTGAGGGACCAACAGAGTGAGTATGTGAATGCAACATGGATGTGAAGTCTACATGGATTTCTACATGGCATCGAATGGGTCATGTTGTATGGTTACTTGGACTAGTTTCAAAAACCACCTCTTGGAGGTAGGCCTAACACCAAACTGGGAGACCATGGCACTCCGAACGCTCACAACCGTTGGTTTATTCTATTTTTATCATGCGTGAGGACCTGCATGAATAGAGATTCATTGAAATGGCATTTGGTTGAGGGCCCGGTCACGTATGGCTTCACACTACACTTGAGGGTTTGTGACCACACTACATGATTTTGGAGGTGTGTTGGGACGGCCTTTGGACACTTTCTTTTAGGCTCTCACAATTTTCATGGTCACGGATCTTGGCTCGTGTGTGAAGTGGTATGAAGAATCTTCTCATTTTTTTGTCACCTATGTGCACGTGCATCTCTTTGCTCTCTTGCCACTTGTGTAATCCCCAAATAAAATCTATTTCAAAAAACTAATTCATTTAAAAAAAAAAGTTTTGTTTTTTCAAAATCGGACAAAACAACTTTCCTCCTTGGTAATTTTTTTAGATCAACGACACAAATATTATAAATGGAGAATTTGGGAGATTTCTTCAAAATAACTCGAGTTGGACCCCACAATTTGATGACTTTACGGTCAACTCTATTATAGCAATGTGTAACTCCACAAGGTAACTCACACAACTACTAGGACAAATCATTGCACCTATCATGGACCATGGAGTCTCTAACTTACATTGGATCGTAGGTTGTGTAGGAGGGAACAAGGCTTGGTTAGTACAAGTTTTATTGTCCTTGGAATGCTAGAATAAGACTCAAATAATGGGATGCACGTAAATGAGTCCGATCATCTTAGTACAAATGTCAACAATTAGCTATCTTGATAGGGGGATTTATGGTTACAATTTGTAAGGCCATGACAATGTAGTCACAACTTACTATGATCAAGACTTGGGGAAATTTTACATTGTTTGAAGTAAAAAGACGGGAGTTATTAAAAGAACGATCTTATAGAACTACATGGATGTGCATTGATGAGCAAGAATGATGAATATTGTTTTTAATTCACAAGTATTTAATCCTTAATTATTGCCTCTGGTGACCCGAGGGTTCCCCAAGGTGTCCTCTCATGGCTTGGGAGTATTCTAGACTACGACCTCAAGTCATCATCCATGTGCCTTGGCAATGAAAATTTTATTGGGTTTAAGAATAGATAGGTGTAAGTCATGCATTTTATGAAATGAACTTTTGATGTTTATAGAAGGTCATTAATACTTGAGCAAAAGCAGAGAAGGGTGTACTTTTTGGAAATGAGGTAGTTAAAAATGAGGCACATTTTGTGTTGATTTGTCCCTTCACAATTGCAATATGAAGAGATCTGCATTCCTATTTCATCATGTAGAGCTAGGTAGTCTCAAGTCTTTCCACCAACTTTATCATTAAGTTGATATTAACTGTCATCTTACAAAAGATGCTACACTTTGTCAATCTAGGGAATCAACTCCATCTTGATGTACTTCTAGTTCTATAATTTTTTTTTGGCTTAATAGACTTCGAAATTAGATTAAATTCATTGGATGAATGAGAATAAGAAACTTGAAACAAGGCTTTCACCTTGGTGTGGCATTTTCATCTCGTGGTTACTCACAACCAAGTTTCAAGTTACCAAGTGCATAAGGTAGATGCGTCCAAATTGAATACAACCATAGTTTGAATTTTTTTTTGATTATTATGTGGTTAGGTGTGGATCTAAAAATTGGCACCAAAAAGACATATGTTTGATAAAATTAAAATACGTGCTTAAAATATGCCAACCTTTCTAGGCTCAATAATCAACATGATTGGGAGCACCTATATGACCACTTAATGAGTACAAGAATCTTCACCTTGATTATGAATGAAATATTCATATAAGCTCCAAAAATTATGAAGCAAATGACTACATGCACAATTTGGATTTGTTGATCATCTTGCACTAATTGCGTGTCTCATATTTATGAGAAGTCAGTGCAAAGAGAAAAATAATCCATCTAAAGCACATCTACCAAGTTAGCAACAATTCCATATTTTGAACTTACGAGTTGTAAGTTATGTCATGGCAATTCACTAGCAAAGAGAGGGGAATTACTTTATACGAATGTACCTCTCATTCATCCAACATAAAAGCCATGAAATAGTATGCATCATGGAGGTCATTTTTTGGAGCAGATTTGACACCAAAATTAACTTTAAAGTACCCAAATTTGTGTACTTGAAATCATTTGAAATGAATCAACAACAAATCTATAGGGAGTCAAGTTTTTATCTCACAAAAACACGTCTTAAAATCTACTATTGCAACTTCTAGGCAAATGCGACATTGTAATTTTAATTGGGTGGTCAATTTGACCGGTCACCTAGGATCCCCCCCCCACCCTTTTGGGGAAGCTATTGCAAGAAATAAACAAACAATAAGTTAAGTCCACTTATTGTGATGGCATTGATAGAACGGACTGCTCTCCCATCATTTTCGACATGACGGATAACAAAAATTTCACCTATCGCATCTATGGTGTCAATCATGCTTAGAAACTAAAGTAAAACGACAATTGGACGTACCATGCAAGGGTAGTAAGGGTAGTAGAGAAATCATAACTTCAAGTATACCTTCCTAATCCTCAAGGTTTAAAGGCCCTAAGGTCCATTTTGGAACTTGGGCATCAATGTGTTGTACAAAGGTGTGCATGTCAAAGTGATCCCATTTAGAACTATTCATTCATCAATTCCATTTCTTGAATGGGGCCAATTCAAAAATATATGCAAAATGAATTACAAGGAGATTGGGGCTTGTACAAATGACTTTTACATGACCTAGATTCATGTACATATGGCATATACATGGTCATTGTTGTCACATGTGATCGCATTTCACTTTCTATGTGTACATTTTGTTAAAACAAGTTCCAATCTCTTATTTATGACTTATCCTAGACATGATGAAATTTTGTATGTGCATGTCTATTGGCGGTTCTTATGATAGAAATGACAACAATGAATCCTAGATGCAGATTGCATCTTGTTGTTGTAGCATGTGTTAGTTGTGAACAATACACAGTGAAAGGTAACATTTGATCATATTGTTCCTCAAAGCATGTATAATTGGTGTTATCATCATATTCTTTTGATTTCTTCTTCCAAATAGTTATTTTTGCAATCTACATGTCTCAAATGTGCGAAAATTACTCTCAGATGCATTATTGATATTAGGCAAGTCTTTTATCTATATTTACTTAAATCAGAGTTTTATACCAATACTTCTACAATAGGCTAGACCAATAAATTGGTGCAACACTTGTAGGGACCACAATATAAACTCCATAACATTATTAAGCAATGTGCGTTCCTTCACGTGGTCTTGAGAATATAACCATGGGACGGCCCAACCTAGTGCAAGAAGACTCATATTAAGTTTGACTCTGCACTATGTTGGGGAACCCATGGCTATATTCTCAGGACCCACATGAACAAACGTACATTGCTTAATAATGTTATGTCAAAGTGAACAAAACAAAGCGAAAAGGAATCCAAAAATATTCATATTTTGCGCACGTGTGCCAAATTCATATTCTCAACGACTTAAGAGATTGGAACTTGTTTGACTCAACGCTCTCTTAGAAAATCGTGGTTACTCTGAGCTGACCGAATACTTGAGAGGTCTTTCAAAACCAACAATCAAATTTGTGGTTGCACGATGCTCTGAATTTGGCATCCACTTCCACGTCAAAGGTGTGTGGCCCTACTGTGAGAATTCCCAACTCCACCAACATTCATGGTTGTTGGATGGGTTCCAAAGTTGTCTCATTTGGTTAGCAATTGCGATGAATAATCACGAAGATTATCATTTCAAGTTTCAAGATCAGAGTTGAGATGCAAAATCTACAAAACTCCATTTGAAGTGAAGATTCTCTTTCTCTTTGAGTGATCACATACACCCTCCCGACTGTGTCCATTCTCAAACCTAGAATGGTGTCTAGTATATTTTGCGCACTGAATAGTTCAATCTCATTGCACCATGTGTCTATTCGATGGCCATTCGTAATTACAAACCCTTGCTGTTGGTTGCAGCAAAAGACTACTTTATGTGCATAGAATTCCTCTTCTTGGATTTCTTGCGAGGTTGAGTTAAGTGATAGCTAACCGATATTTTGCACCAAAGCAATCCTGTGTGCACATACTTTCTGTGTTTCCAATTTTGCACCAACAAACGCTGCCGCATTTGGCCTCAACTGAAGAGAGTCAACCTCAACAGTTTTTTAAGTCTCAAATCCAGCACTCAACTTTTGTGTTTTTATTTTCTCTCTCCTGATCTATGTCACAACCAATGATCGGGTAAAACCGGCAGTTAGTTACAAATGAACCGCAGGTTGAGTTTGAGAAATAACCGGTTGAAGCTCAAGACTGCAGGAAAATTGTCGATCATTTTAGAGGAATTTATAGAATACACCCCAACTCAATAAAGGAAAACCGAAGGATGTCAGCATGTAACCGGTGGGACTTGCAAACACTAGGATCTCAACCCATTATGCCCAAAACTCTCCCAAAATCACTGGTCACAACAGTTGCAATGGCCTGCCAACTTCCAAGCAAAGTGCACGAGCCAACCCTTATCGTAAACACACCGGTAGACGTAATTGTCAAATGGTCTGAAGCAGCGCCCGGGAAGGAAGTTTTTGGGCGTAATATATAGTCGGTCAAGATCCGAGTGATTCTAAATCCAGCCGGTTACATGTTGATGACATCTTCCGGTTTTGCTTTCATTCATTTGAGGAGGTATATTCTCCTATAGATTCAACTAAAATGATCGGTAACTCTATCTCCTGAAGTCTGGAACTTCAACCGGTTATTTCTCAAACTCAACCACTTCATCTGTAACTAACCGCCGGCTCTTCCCGGACATAGGTCTGAAGTTAGACCGATCGCCTCAGCAGTTTTTTATTTTCTATTGATGTCTTGTTGAGATTAGCATGTGAGAGAGTGCAACAATTCCTAAGTGACCTTTCAACGTCCTTCTGGAACACAATCGAAGTCTTAGTAGAGTATGTGGGTGTTCTTTGGTTTTTTTTTGTTTTGTTTTCCAAGTAGATTCCAATTTCAACGAATTAGATTTACAGAACAAAACGAACTTGTGTTGCATTAGCGGAAATACGATGATGCATCAGCAGAACTTGGATTGAAAATTGGACCTTTCTTGATTTAGTCATGATTATTAAAAGTGCATGTGTGTGATTTCTTGTTGAATAGACATGTCTTGCCAATTGTGTTCACTTAGATGGAGTGTGGAGTAGTTTAATTTCAATTTGAAGATGTAGTCCAATTTTTTTTAAATACGTGTCTTTAGGTTGTTTTGTTCTTTGATTCTCACCTAAACCACACACCACCGGTCAAGCATACACTAGTAGAAAACTATGCCAAAAAGACCCGCAGCTGAAATCGGCTGCAGGTCTTTTAACCAGCCTGATCTGCAGTCGCTAAACGACTACACATTTTTCTTTCTCAAATTTCGGCTGGAAATTGAAACATTATAGGGCTTGTAATATACCGTTGGAAAGTTCTTGAAAATACCTTTCCAACGGTATATTACACGCCTCAAATGTTTTTTAAATTGTAGTTGAAAATCAAAAAACAAAATCTGTAGATGTTTAGCGACTGCAGATCAGGCTGGTCAAAAGACCCGCAGCCGTTTTCAGCTGCAACTCTTTTTGGCATAGTTTTCTACTAGTGCTAGATGTCCAATTAAGAAGAGTAATTGAATAACACCCATATACCTTCCAATGCTTCTCCTCCTAGCCAATCCAAGTTACACTTCCTTGCCTCACCACGGCCTTGACAATGCTTGTGCTCATAGATGCTTTTCACCCGAGTCTTGGAGCCTCTACAAATTCATGAAGAGGCGGGAAATATAAGATCTGTAAGGAAGAGGTCAAAGAGCACGCCTAATATGTAAATGTTCCATTTGTTGCAATGCAACAATTAGCATGAAACTAATAGATGTATGCTAAAATATATCTACTTTAATGCAAGGAATGATCAATACTTTTTATAATTCATCTATTTATGTAGTTATTTCCCCCCTCAAGGTGACCTCCTTTGTCTAGATTAAGTTAGGAACTCGACTGTGAATTACGATGAAATTCACAGAATTGTGAATCAACACCCAAAAGTTATTCACTAAAATTTATTGAATTAAAAATTGTAGTTTATTTATGGTATTTAGTGTCACTTGTGTTTTTTTTTTAAAGTGACACATCATACGCATGTAGGGTGCTTTGCACAAATTTGCATTGGCAAACATGGTATGTATGTAAGATATGTGGACCTAATTTGAATTTTATTCTTAATTGGACACCTATATTTAAATAGTGTGTGGTTTGGTGTGGATCTAAGTAATGAAAACCAAAAGAACACGTGTTTAAAAGGTATTGGAGTGCATTTTCAAAATTAATTTGAAGTCTTATAAGTTCAAGCTGCAATATTCTAAGTAATTGGAGGGAATTAGAACTTATCTACTTGAATCATCTTGTAAGAAAGACGATCTTGAATCATTTTGATAACAAATAAGATATTCACACAAGCTCCCAAATTTATGAGGAAAAGTCCTAAGACCTCTTTTTGGTAAATCGGTAATCATCTCATATTAAATAGTGTCCTTTTATATCCTAGGAGAAGTGGGCTAATTGAAAGAAAGAAAGAAAAAGCCATTAAGGAGTTAAGACCTCTGTACATTAAGTGTTCTAAACTTTGAAGCGTGGCCCCAGAATGTGGGTAAGGGCGATGGTCCCTAAATCAACCATTTAAGGGCAAAGGGCCAAAAATTACTTAAAACATATTTCTTACGTAGACAGGAATAAGTATGAAAAAATAATCATACTATTTGAAGACTTTTAACTGTCACATAGTTCTAAAACCGAACTCCTCCCAAATACTCACTGTGGAGACAGACATTAAATGCCAATTAAATCAACCAATATCATGCAATTCTATGGGGTTAGTTTTAGAAGGGGGTGGGCTTCAGAACTGTCAACCTTAAGCTAAGATTTTATACTTCAAGAGAATGTATCAACTCTTGCACCATTGCCGATTGTACAAAACTTAGATGCATATTGCAGAGACTAGACTTCAAACACCGACCAAAATCTTACTCGAAATAAGTTTGGCATGGGTTCTTTGGGTTACATGCCTATTATGCCACAATTAATTTATAGGGTTCCTCAAACCTACCTCTTTAAGCTCACCACTGCATGAGGTAAGTGAGCCTTACATGGTTACTCTTCTCAATCAATCAGACACTTGTGTTTGCCAAGCAGTATATGGCAAGGCTTATAGTTAAGCACGGGCACCAAAATGGCACATTTTATGAAGAGTTTGAATTATGTGCCCCCTATGTGCTCAAAATGTAGATATTATTCTAGTTTTGGTAATTAGCGCAATTGGGAGGGCCTATACAATCACTTTAAGCGAAAACTAATCTTCACTTTGACCTCTTATGACTTGCATCTCAACTCCAACCCTAAAACTTGAAATGAAAATCTTTGTAATTTTCAAGGTAAGCAGATGATAAAACTCCTGATAGGATCTAGCTGTCAAAATTGTTTGTGAAGTTTGAAGTTACTTACCTTATAAAGTACTTCTACACTGCACACAGGCAGTTGAAAGACTGAGCTATACAATCAGCCTATGCTCCTGAGCTTTTCTTGAACATTTTGTTTCTCAGTTTGGCAAATCAATCTGCTGGAATGATTTCCTCCTCGCCTATGCAAAGTTCTTAAATAGTACAAAAGATACCTGCTGAAACCTAGTGCACAGAAACATCAAGGCATTGAAAATTGACATATGCAGTAGCATGAAGCAAAGGAATGCAGAATTGAACCTCTTTCTGTCTCGAAGAACCTATGAAAGTAGACCGGTGTTATTCGAACACTCCTAGAATATGAGACTTATATTTGAGTAGCGTGTGGTTATGTGTGGATCTAAGAACAGACATCATAAATACATGTGTTTAAAAAGAGGTTGCACTACATCCTTAGAATGTGTTCACCACTTTAGGCTCAAGTTTTCAACGTAGTTGGGGACCTGTATGACTATATAATGAGCACGAGAATCTTGACTTTGAATATGAATAAGATATTCATATGAGCTCCGAAAACATTGAAGGAAATGACTACTGGCACGATTTGGATTTGCTCAGCGAGGGTAACAAGGTGCAAAAGGGAGGAGGAATTATGAAATACATCAAATCTTTACTAGTAATAGTGATAAAGCAGGTGCATATTTCTAGAATTGTTTCTGAAGCAGCTCCAATTCATCTGCGAGTCTTGGAGGTGGCTTACTCAATCACTTACTGTTAGGCTACATTTTCAATACAATATATCCGTGCCACCCGTCAGCTCTCTAGGTCTCTACCGATTCTAACGGGCATGGTGTTCTGAGACAAATTAAGCAAAACAGGAGCCATATAAATGCAAGAATCTTCAAATGCTTTTATATCCCGTATTTGATGTTCTAAAAAATGACTTGAAGAAGCGAATGCACTGTTGTTTGACGATCACGAAGCATGACCAGAAACTCCATACTCTACCGATCGATATCGGTTGCTTCAGCATTTTCTATTAGGTTCCGGTTTATTTTCAAGATGTAGGCACGTCTGTGTGGAACATTGCGATGAAAGCTAAGGCCCCTGCCATAAAGAGTATAAGTCTTGCAATATTAGCTCGGAGCCGAAGCGAACGTTGCAATTGAACTCTAGTTTGAATCGTTTCCAAGTCCGCTGCCAGAAGCTCCACAGCTCTTACCAGTCGTTCATGCCTCTGTATACAGGCCTCGAATAGAATCTTAGCGAGAGATATATTGTTCTGTAATATGAACGCTGAATGTGCACTAATCCAAATGTACAAAAGAATCTAATCAAATAATGTGCAGGAGCCCAGCAATTGTGCTGAAGCTGATATATAAAACGTTCCTCTCCTCGTCGAAATGTGAGGAGAAAAAATGATAAATAGAAACTTCACACAATAAAACTACCTTGAAAGTCATGTCAATGTCCGCAGAAAATTTTAGGAAGAAAGGGGACGCACCTCCGGCAAGTCCATCCCGCTCTCTCCGCCATGCAATATAAATTCCCTACGCAACCTGACTCCTGAAACGGAATACATTATAAAAACTTCTCAACCGGTCACTCTTTTCACAGAATCCAAATCTATTTCCGGTTCTTGAACTACTCATGTACCCTTGTAGCAACAAGCAGCATTGGAGATACATAGAACCGCCATGCTAATCTAACATCTACTTCTACTAATACGTCTAGAGCCCTTTGAAGACTTTTCTTTATCTTATACATTCCCCTACGCACCTGAAGCGGAATGTATATTACAAGGTTCTCAACCGATCCCTCTCTTCACAAATTCAAATTAATTTCCAATTCCTGATCAACGCAATGTACGTATATAGCGACGAGCAGCATTGCAGATACATAGAACAGGTATGAAAATCTAGCATCTACCTTTATTAATTCTTCCAGAATCCTTTGAAGACTTGTCATTTCTTCTACACATTCCCTACGCAACATGCCTCCTGAAGTGGAATCTATAATACAATGTTCTCAACCGGTCACTCTCTTCACGAGTTCCAAATCGATTTCCAGTTCTTGAACAACTGACGTACATAGCGACAAGTAGCACTGCAGATACATACATAGAACCGCTAGGCTAATCCAACATCTACCTCTATTGATACTTCTTGAGATCTTTGAAGATTTTTCTTTATCATCAGACACAGACACAACGCATGGAAGAAGCGCAACCTGATCGACGGGACTGGAGTTCACAAAGACACCGCAGCGCAGCGTTGGAGCGTGCGAGAGCCTCCATTTCTTTCACCCATTCCGATTTCTCCCGATCATCATTCTCCATGTAATACTGGAGAGTGTTCCTGGACGATACGGGAGCGCGTTACAGTGATATACACAGACAATGGTAGAGATGGTGATCCAAGATTGCACTACTTATATAGAGAGAAGAAGTTTCTGGAATCTCGGAACGAAGAGCGGCCCAGCTGTGGAGGTCCCTGTCACTGGCGCTTGACAATTTCACACTCCTAAAGACCAGGCCGAATTTTCCTTTGTAATATGAGATAGCCTTACTTTGTGTAATGCACCCCACATGTTTAAGAGTGCATTATGTTTTTGGGCAAGCATTCCATTTCTCAACCAATCAGAGTCGTTCAAATTTGTGCTTGAGCCATTACATTTGGTAATGAATTCGGGGAGTGCATTATGGGGAACACATACACCTATGCTCCCTTGAATGCATTATCTATTACGATAATCCCCCCAGATATGTGCAAAAGGCTCTGAAGTGGCCTCTGGCTGCCATGTCATGTCACGTCATGTCGCGTCGTCTCTAGGTGCAATGTCAAGGTGATGCTATTGTTGTAACAATTTTAATTACAACATCTTAATTTGTACAAGGTCAACACACTCAACTGCTTCTATGATCAATCGCTACTATGGTAGTTAACTTTGTGATCAACTACTACTATGGTAGTCAATTGCACATAAGTAGTCGGCCCTCTAGTCAATTGTCATAGAAGCAGTCAGCTCATTAGTTGACTACTTATTTGAGCAATCGACTAAGAAATTGATCTTTGTCTTAAAAACCTAAGTAATAACAAAGCCCCCGGCCCAGGCAAAATACCCAATTCCATTCTAAAAAATATGCCTTCACGCTTCCACAAACTACTCTTCCTATTTTTTAAACATTGTTATAAACAAAAACAAATTCCCTCATCATGGAAAACAAGTCTAACAGTTTTACTATACAAGAAAGGTAACCCATCACAACTAACCAACCACAGACCTATTGCCTTAGCTAACACCATATATAAATTTTACACAAGTACTTTAACCTCTATCCTATCAGCATATGGAGAAAAATACCAAATACTCCATGATAGTCAAGAGGGATTCAGAGTAGAGAGAAGTACCTCTAGACAAATTCAATTGCTTATTGCAGCGTTTGAAGACGCAAGACTCACGAACTAAGATATTTATATCCTCTACATTGACTTCAAAAATGCCTTTGGCTTCATTGACCACGCCCGCCTCTTAGCCATAATGCAAGATCTGGGATATCCTACAGACTCTATAAACCTCATAGGAAACATATATTCACAATCCTCCACCATATTCACTGGAGAACACTTTGGTAAAACTTTACCAATTCCCATTCAAAGAGGTACAATTCAAGGTGATACCCTTAGTCCTTATCTATTTATAATATTCCTAGAACCACTCCTTCGATGGCTACAACAAGGCAATAATGGATATACCTTTGGAACATCTCAAGTAAAAATCTCCTCAGCAGCATATGCAGATGATCTAGCAGCAATAGCCAATAAACTGGAAACTTTACAAACACAACTCACCAAATTAGACAAATTTTGTGCATGGGCAGGAATGGATCTTGGAATCTCCAAATGTGCAATAACCGGATGCCCAAACAAATCTAAATTCAACCCCATAACTTTTAAAGCCCTCATCCAAGCCACCAATATCAATTACAGAAACCAACCCATACCAGCCCTAAGCCAACATGAACCATACACGTACCTCGGAATACATCTTGCACCGTCACTCAAATGGAAAACACAAATAAATACCACTACAGCTAAAATAATCAAACAATGTCAAGTCCTCGTAACATGCCCTGCTATTATGAAACAAAAACTCAACATAGCCGATACAGTCATCCGTGCTGGAATAGCATACAGCTTTTATGCAATGCCGTACTCCATACCAGCTATCAAGAAACTTGACAAAAAGATCATAGCACTTCATAAAACGATTTGCGGTATACCCAAATGCACATCTAACATCGCTACGCAACTACCGCACAACCTATTTGGAATCGAAGCATTCTCACTACAAAATGCCTACTTAAGATGCATAGGAGAGCAACTCCAAAATGCCCTCAATGACAAAGGTAGACTCGGGAAAATATATGCAGGCCTATTGCAATTCATACTCGCCAAATATGGAGGCTCTAAGGAAATCACCCGCATTAAATATTATCATTGTGTTAGATCACCCATCACTAGAACATTATTCTTGCTCAAACACAAAGCTGGAGTCCATCTCAAAAGTACAATAAATAACTTCCTACTAACCCCATCGCCACTTGAAATTGTATGGATGCAGGAAGCACAAATGCTTCATGGCCTACATCCCAGTATCTCATTTAAATTACTACACAAACTACTAATACATAATATAACCACACTAGACCAAATTACCATGCCTAATGGTACCACTTTAATGAACTCGGACGAATTCAAACTCTACCACTCCACTCCTTCTAAACTTATCCACAGTGCACTCAACCTAGCTACTCAATTATTTTGTCACCCCCCTTGTAACCAATGCCCCCTCCCATGCCAACAACACCCTTCACCAAGATCCCTCAAAGACAAATATATATTAAGACACCACAACATACTACCTCATCCCCCGACCGCCACCATATACCCCCCTAATCGTTCCATCCCCCCTTTACCCCCCCCTCCCAAAGAAATGCTTCAAGACCCCCGACAATTCCCCATACATAAAATACTCGATCATAAACAAAACCAATCCACGGACCATAACGGAATTAAAAGAGTAGTCACATCATACTTATGTCAATGGACCACAACAAATAATAACACATATAACAAATGGCGAACACAAAGGGACCTATATTCCTATTGTGAAGCTAACACCTGTAATCACAACACAACACTACTTATCCAATACTACTCCGATAAATAACAAGAACACTTTTCAAACATCATTAATGCCTACTTCTCCACAGAACAACAAAGAGACACAAGATATGTCGCACCACCCACAATAATTCCACTAGCGCATATTTCTATTAATGAATGTAATCTAAAAAACGACATAGAAGCCAACTCTAATACTATCCAAACACAATTTGATGTCGCCCACATATACGAAGACAATGGCCAACACCTCATCACCATCCCAAAAACAAGATTAATATGGCTATGGACACAATACCAACTAGCCAAAAACACCGCACATGGACTACAACCCTCTACCCAACCATTCGAAACTGAAATTGTCTGGTTATATCAAAGGTACAAATATCGTATCCCAAAAAATGACCCACTCAAACGAGCCCAGTATACAATACCAACACCAATCTTAGATCTTCTAATTACAACATTTAATATTAACCATTCATATTTCTCCTCCCCAGTTACATGTCCCACGCAATTCACACAATTCTATTCACCATTCTCACGAGACATAATATTTGGTTCCCTCGGAAACACATTTGACCATAAATGGCAAGGTATCGGATACGCACACCCTCACAATACAACAGATTTACAACAAGCTATTCACTGGGCGCGCATGGCGGCCCAAAATGACCCACGTACAATCACTATACTTATATCCCCGGATCCTGACTGGTACCAAAACTCAACCCCATACACAGGCCCATTCCCGGATACACATGTAATTGCCCACTTCGCCGCTGATACAATCATGTACTAGGAGCCCACAATACCCCCCGAGCTTAATCTCACAAGAAAAGAACCATCTACCATGCAAATATTTTGTATTCATCACCAAAACAATAACATTGGCACCCCCGAACAAATGAACTTAATAACAGACGTAGCCAATAACCTCCAAATACTACAAAGTCACACACAAATCGCACCTCCCACCCCTCCAAACATCAACGTCAACCCTTGTAAAAAATGGGCTAAATCAACCTACTCAAACCCACTTCCACACAATAATATCCCTACCCCACCACTCCCAAACTACCAAACTAATCTACCGCTAAAATTCCACCCCCAATTCAGCTACTACACCGATGGCTCCTTTATAAAACCCATAGAAATTGCCCCTGGGGTATGGAGAAGAGAGAGAGCTGGATACGGAATCTACAGCCCCAAAGGCTTAAATATTGCTAAACGACTACATGGACATCAAAACATACTACGTGCAGAAATGATGGCTATACACAAAACACTAAGAATTATCAATACACAATTTCCTAATGAACCCGCATTCATATTTACAGACAGTCTCAATGTACTATACTTACTCAACACACAAATTAAACATCCCACTCTTCATAATAGTCACCCCGACCAAACCACACTCAACTCCATGGTAAAAATCCTTCAAAATCGTACACAACCAATCACATTATATAAAGTTAGAGCACACGTCAACATTGACGGTAATGAAAAAGCAGATAAACTAGCCAAAGAAGGGCTACAACTCGAACACCGCATTGCCACCCGCCCATACGAACATGCCCACGCAACCCCGTACTACTATCAAAAAGACGTATGGGCCTCGATGGAAGACGTCTCAGACAAAGGCCCAGTACGATTCTTAGAAAAACAAATTCAGAAATATGACAGGGAAACCAATATAGCACTCATGGCCACACAAACCCCCAACACGTGTAAATGGACAGAAAATATAGACATCGACAAAGAACTGTCAAATGAATTCTGGACAAATCCCTCAATCACCGACAAACAAAAATCTTGCCTTATTAAATTCCGCACATGAACATACATGGGTAATGCTCGGAAACAACTCTTCTTTGGCCACCAAAGATATCCCTCTATTACGTGCCCCATATGCAATTCAAGCGACCCAGACACTTGGCTACATGTACTACTTAAATGCAAACAACAACATATACACTCCCTTCGAGTCAAAAGACATAACAAAGCGGTCGGAGAAATTAGGAAGCTCCTAATCTCGTCCGAAAAATCCAGATGCTTCATTCTCATGAATGCCGGTATCTTCAATAATAATCCCCAAGAAAACACCGTCCCCAGTTGGCTCCTACCCTGCACATGTAACACACAAAGGTGTCACTGTAACGCAAGATTTCGCCCTGATCTACTATGCGTTAACGGACTAACGTATCAAAATAACCCACCGATCGACATTGACCCTAACCTCACCATACAATTTATTGAATTCACATACTGCAACGATAGATTCTCCCGCGAAGCCATAGAAGAAAAAAACAATAAATACAAACCGTTAATTGATAGTATTGCCTCCAGAGGATGGAAAATTGCACCACTTATTGTCATCACCGCTGGGGCCAGAGCCACTACCCATACCCCATCTATGAAAACATTAGAAGACAATTTCAAAATACCCCTGACTACTATCAAAAATACCTTTAAAAATATTAATACCATTGCAATACAATATGCCATGTCTATCCTCCTCCATAAAAGGAGGATTGAAAACCACCAACCGCTCCCCCAAAATCTAGATCCTCCATAACTCAAACTTAAAAAATGTTATTTGTTACTGGCTACTATAGTGTCCATCCTCGAAAGGGGAGAGTAGTTTTGTCCCAGCTCCCCCATGTCCTGTGGACATCGGGTTGTTGGCATTACGAACGGACACTCTATTCACGCCGGCCCTAAATGGGACCGGAGTTTCTATCTATCTATCTGACTGCTCATGTGAGCAGTTGTCACCCTAGTCGACTCTCTTCGTAAGATTTGTCCTTCTCAAGTTGAGTGCACGTAAACAGTCGGATCTCTAGTCGGATCTCTAGTCGACTGCTCACATTCGTAGTTGATTAGGGAGTCGACTACTCATTTGAGCAATCGACTCCATATGTAGATGGTCTACGAATTTAGGGAACATAAAATGGAAGAAAAAAAACAACAACATTTGTTTGTATTCAAAAAAGAAAAGTGTTGTATCATAACAAAGGGTTGATAACGATACAAATTGTTTTACCTCAATCCACTTTGATGAGGTCTCCCCGACACCCCATTCGCCCCAATTTTTTTCTTGCTCAACAAGATGACCACCTTCGTTGTATTGGGAATCCATAATAATTGTCATGGATAGGATGTCCTGAACCACTTCTCCAGCTTATGTTCCTTCCAAGGAATAGCCTTGTTGCACTACAAGAAATCGCAGTCCGAATCAACATAAAATCAACTAATTTATGTTGATTTCAACAGATTTGGGAAAAACAATGTTGAAATGGATCCATTGTGCGACACAAATCAACAGAGGGAACATTTATCTGTTGATTTCAACAGAGGAAGATCATTTATCTGTTGATTTCAGTAGAGGAATTTTAATTATTTTATTTTAATTTTAAAATAACACTAATTATGTTAAAGTAATCAATTATTATGATTCCTATAATTTACAATAATTAAATAGTTTTATTAATTTGCAACATTTAATTATTTTAATTACTTAAATTTACAATTATAGTAAAGTGTGAATGATTGTAAGTTTGTTCTATTTATAGTATATTTAACTACTAATTAGCAATTACTCTAATTATTGTACTTACTCATTAAAGTAATTAAAGTAATTATAATAATTACTAATTACAGAAAATACTAATTAAAGTAATTACAGCAATTACTAATTAAAATATTTACAGAAATGACTAATTATAGTAATTATAGTAATAAAAACAATTACAGTAATTACAGTAATTACTGTAATGATATAATTATGTAATCTATGTAATTATAAATTTTACAAAAGTTTATAAATTTTACGGCCTCTTTATACAAATGTCTTACATACTCATTTTATATCATGTGATGAGTGGTGGCTTAGTGGCTAAGGCCTCCTCCTGGTAGCCAAGAGGTTCAAGGATCGATACCCTTGGCCTTCACCCTTGGGCCTAGCCTAGGTTAGGTAGGTGGCTAGGTCCTTTAGCCTAGGCTAGGCAAGGTGGTCCTTGGTAGTAGGTGTGTAGGCCCGGGATGTGAGGAGCGGAATTGCTAATTTATATCATTTTTACTAGTATAACTTGGACATTTAACCAATGCCTCAATCAAGAGATATGTGTTAAAATTGTTCCGAATCAAGAGTTCCGAATCAACAGGTAGAATCAACAGAATTCTGTTGGAACTCTGTTGGAACGGAACCGTTTTTTCTTGTAGTGTTGGGTATCTTTGAAAAACCCTTTAGCATGGGGTTTTTGCCACGTAAGCAACACCCACATTTTGGCCGCTCCAAGGGTCACAACCTCACCTGCTTCGGGGGGCGGAATAATATTATCAACCAATTGCTTGAGGTTGAAAACTCCATTTTGGGCCTTATTCTTCATCCAAAGATTAAAATATGCAAGATTTCAATCCTTAATAAATTTGGTTTCATCCATTGTATATCAAATGGCTTCCTTAATCAACTTCTTCATTTCGTTAGCCACTTAATCTTTTAGAAGATACTCAATAATTTTTCATTAGATGTTGTCTACATCGTTGTGCACACACCAATCTATGATGGTGTTGTGGATATTTTTTTATTATAACTTCTAAAAATTTCACCTTTGGCTTCTCATTTTTAGTGAATGATCCGAAGGCCTCGGAAGTTCCTCTTTGCCCGCACGAGTGGATATGGACAATTAGATAGATGAGCACGATACCTTTTGAACATGGAATTAAGTTTGATTCTAACCCCATAGAATTAGTCGATCCCATATTCAAATAAGTTATGTAAACACCCTATTGGAATTGTTTGGCTCATCACCTCCTATCACCCAACTTCGTTCCACCATTGTGCTTAATAATACGGTACACTTATGTTGACAACCACAATTTAAACATGTTCATGAACACGGTGGTATCTACACCTCAATGCTCCAAAATGCAATCCAAAATTGGCAAGGGCTTAACCCCATCATTCTAATTCATGGCCGACCTTGACGAGTTGACCAATCATTAGGAAGTTGGTGGAAAATTTTGTGGACATGGACATCTTCAATCCCAAATTGTGCGGTAAATAAAGAAGACAACCGTAGGACATTGGTGGGCCTGGATATATTTAATAATGTCCTTCGCCTTGTCCATAATGTCCTTCGCCCATCAATTTTTTTTAATTCTTTAATAACAAGTTCAAGCAATGCGCCACATACCCTTGCTAATCTTTTTGTGGCCATTCATGGCTAAAATTGGTAGCCATGTTTTTCATGGTCATCACATTCTCAAAGCACACACATACTACATTTTTTGGGTCTACTCTGGTTATATATCATTTGACCTCGGTAGCGACGTAGTAGGTGTACTTTGTGCTACTGGTCGTGCCAATGAGACCAAGGATTACTTCACCCACCGCATAAATTTGCAGGACGTTCATCAAAGGCTAGTGGACAACATTCTCCCATCCGTCCGAACAAATAATGCAATTATTTTTGTGGATGGATAATTTTTCTCAGGGAGCTCACTTCCTCTTATATTAATGCATATACGTATGCTCATGACCTATTTATCGGGGGGCTATTTACCCTATAGAAAAGATTATAAGGTATGGTATTTTTCAAAATAAAGGTAAATGCTTGTATTTTAATACACTCTATCAATAATTATAAATTTTTGGGGTAATCATTTAAAAATACCCTATTTTACTTATATTGCCAAAGACAATTAAAAAGAAGATTGCAATTCAAATAACGCGCTAAAGTTTTCCCTTGTGGCACGTAGGTAAAGAACAATAACTCCACATTGGATACGTTGGTTCAGTAACGTTCAAGCTAGCTAGCCTACAAAGTCATCCATCCAAGCTTTTTCAACAAAAAATTACCTCTTTTCATCCACTAGCACAGACCCTACCCTAGACCCGCCACCCCTAATAATTGTTTCCACGCTATTTTATATGTACTGACTAGATAAAAGAGGCCATTATATGTGATGGTATTTTACATGTAAATATGTTTCACTAGATTAAACCCCCCTATATGACATGTACATTTTTTTGCAAAAATTATCTACAATGAATATATTAGACCTTATGTTTTATCGCACGTTGTTTCTACAATTTTCGCTAGTGACCTCCCCAAGTGATTTTGTCTTCAACTCCACTGATTTTTGGATATTTTACCATGCATCGTCAAGTAAACTTTTGTGTATTGTATGAGAGGGTGGCGGTTTGTATAAAATTCGGGCCTCAATGATTGCCTTCAAGGCCTCGATAAAGGTGGGATGGCAAACAATACTAATGGGAATATTAGCCTTGTAGAAGTTTTGTGACTATTTTATATTCAACTAATGTTTATTAGAATATTGCATGCCTTTCTTTAGGCCCATTTGACATTGGAAACGTATGTGGAAGTCTACTTGCACACAACCTCCCTTGCCACTTACGGTGCATGGGAAGATAGTTTGGTGTGACTTCCATTCGCCTAGGACAGTACATCGAATGAAGTTTGTTGTCGGGAGCCGACTACATTGTCTCCCCCGTCTTCACTGTAATCATCCAAAATTTCATTTGAAACTACTAGCCACACATCTCCACACTTGGACAATAAAGCTTTGCTAGTTGGCCATTAATGTTGAAAAAATGCCCACCCCCAAATCTTGCCTTTGTTATTTTTGTATCCCAAATGAGCAATCATATGGTCATTCTCATACATTAATTCCAACTTGCAAAATTTGCACTTCACCTTCTTGGACGTGGGAGTCCATTCCTTTGGCAAGTATCAAGATTTCTATTCATCTTGGGTACCCATATCAATATAGTCCACGATCTCTTTTCACTTCCAACAAATGTCTAAAGGTAATCAAGGTCAAATAGTATTGGCAGGAATGTTGAGTATCAATAAAATGGGGGCTTTATAGTCCCGGCGCATTCACCCCCACTAAACATGAAAGATCCTCTTTTATTAATTAACGTGTTCAAGCTCATGCCAAACTTAATGTAATAGCAAATCATTGGATTTTTTTTTTAGAGTTTGTTGACTGCCCTCTACAATCAATATGGTAGTTGACTACTATATCAACTGCAATTCGCAGTCGAAATGTTAGTGGACCTGGACAAGTTGACTACTCCTAGAAGTGGACATGGCAGTCCACTTTCATATTGACTGCTCCTAGAAGTCAACATGGGAGTCAATTTTCATATCTACTGCTAGTTGAAATGAACATGGCAATCGACTATCCCACTGACTACACTGAGTAGTCGGCAAACTAGAACTACCATATTATTTGCAAACAAGTAGTTGACTACTTGATTCGACTACAAAATATCAATCAACTACACTATGACAATTGTTGGCTACCAAATCAACTGCTAACAAGTAGTTCATTGTACAAAATTGAACTGTCCTAAGTCAACTACGAGGTAGCAGTCAACCACTAAATGAGAGTTGGTTGCCTTGGTCATCTGCTAAGTAGCAAGTGTTTGCCTTGGTTAAGTGCCACCTTGCAGGTTGACCAAATGTCTCCTTGATCTTGATCGTTGGATGCAACAACATCCAACAATCGAGATCAAGGAGATTGGCCCCAGGGGATGTGAGACCCGATTATCACAGATAGACAAAAAACATGCCTAGTCAAATTCAAAACCGGACAATACATGGGACATGCTAGAAAACAACTCTTCTTCGGAAGAAATGCATACCCCTCACATACGTGCCCCATATGCAACGCACAAGAAGCAGACACATGGTTACATGTACTCCTCAAATGTAAACAACAACACATTCACGCACTAATAACCAAAAGACACAACAAAGCCGTATGGGAAATACGCAAACTTCTCATCTCAAACAAAAAGACAAGATACTACACACTCATGAATGCAGGTACATATAATGAGCTCCCCCAAGAAAACACAGTACCATCATGGTTACTTCCATGCACATGTACCACCCAAAGATGCCACTGCAACGCTAGGCTCAAACCTGACATATTATGCATACTAGGACACCCATATAAGTCCCCACCACCAGAAGCACCCACACCGGAAATTACAGTTCAATTCATAGAATTCACATACTGTAATGACAGATTCTCCACTGAAACCATAAATCAAAAAATTACAAAGTATCAACCACTCATAAATAATATTATCGCAAAGGGTTGGAACGTAGCCCCACTTATTGTATTAGCATCTGGTGCTAGAGCCACAACTCACATCCCCTCAATGAACGAACTTGAAACAAAGCTTAAACTTCCTACATCACAAATTAGGAACACATTCAAACAACTTAACATAATTGCCATACAATATGCACACTCAATATTAATCCACAAAAGACGTATAGAAAATAGACAACCCATCACAGACCTACAAAATCATAATTAAAATTAGAGAGGGGTAGTGGTCAGACCACTAGTTATTAAGTTACCACCTATAGCTCAGAAAGGCGGGGAGTAGCCGGCTGGTTGGCATAACTTTCCTGCCTATGATTAACTCACTTGCAGCACCAAGTCAAAGTGTGTTGCACTAACACGCTCAGACGGATTCAACGCGAATCGAACCCGGACCGTATTAATATAACACGCACGTCCTTATCCAACCAACCTTGGAACCATGACTTGGCGACCAACTATATAACCAACTACCACTTATACTCCAAACAAATACGCACGCTTCCCGTCTCAAACAAAGTAGCAAGACCCACAAAATTCTAAATTAAAACCCATGCACCCTACACACCCCCCTCCCCGGTTCAACCGGTTAAAACATCAATTACTAACATAGTGTCTACTCCCTGCAAAGGGTGAAGTAGTATTACACCCAACGCCGCTACCCTGGGGTACGGCCACGGTTGTCCTACGAACAGACACTTTATTCACTCCAGTCCCTAGTAGGGACCGGAGTTCTTCTTCTTCTAGACACTTAAGTAGCCATTGGGTAGTTGTTTCTATGTTATGGGTATACATTTTGGTGGCAAGGTGAACACAATGTTTGTTTTTGGAGCACAATTGTTGTGGAACAGTATTAGTCACCAAAGAGGGTAGCAATTACCATAAAGCGCAATGCACATGAAACTTTAATTCCTAAAACTTAAATGACATTACCATCATCCATCTCCCTCCTCTCTATTGTTGTTATTTTTCCCTCATCCCCTCTTGCCCTTGCCACACATGGTCTTGGTGCTCTTGGTCGTGTTGGTCAATGTGTTGGTGCTCTTTGACATAGTGTTAGTCATGCTAGCCATCTTCATGTAACTTCTCTTCTTCCTATTCAATATTTTTGTTCTTGTTCTTGTTTTTTTTCATGTTGGTTCTTTGCATTTGATTTTGGAGGTCAAATATGTGTTGATGTTAAAAAATGTGGATTTTGGTTATTTTGGAGGTATACAAGGTCAAGTGTGTGCCAATGTTGGATGCTTGATACATATTATGAAGTCCAAGTATTATGTTTTTGTGGGTTTCAGTTTTTGAAAGTGTACAAGGTTAGATGTATGCTAATTTCCAATTTTTTATGCATATTTTGAAGCCCAAGTGTTTGTTCTTGAGAGTTTGGTTTATTGAAGATGTAGAGCTCTCGGGGGGGGGGGGGGGGGCCGTGTGTTAAAAAGTTAAGGATATAGGTGTGAACAACCACTATTTTATAGGGGGGTATTACTTTCAAATCTCTTCTTTTTTTCACATGCTATCATTATGTAAATTTCTACTTTGGGTTAATAGCAAAATGGCTTGCATTACTTATGATTCCAAATTACCTATTATTCCATACCCTATAGTACTTTAAAGATGTCCAGTGCCATTTTTGATACCCTATATTACGTTTAAGCCCAATTATAATTTTTTGCTCCCATGTTTTTAAAATACCCTATCATTTGTTCGCACGTGTATTGCTACTCCAACCAATGACTACCCCCCCCCCCGAGGTAGAGCTCAAATGTATTCTGATGTTGAATTTTTTATGCATATTTTGAAGCATGAGTTTGATATTTTTGTAGGTTATTGGAAGGCTAACATACTTAAATCATTGCACGTGCATTGATGCAAATGAAGCTACGCAAGCCCAATCTTGCATATTGAAGGTTGTCACTTGAAAATGGTCTATTTGAAATCATATTTCTTTTGCATGTCATAAATTATGTATTAACTAACCACCAATAAACATCATGTATCATCCAACAACAACCAAGAATACCAAATCAACCACCCATAATCCACCCAATGTCCACCAAACAATACCTATACATAAGCTTTGTAAACTTTAATCATCACCCATGATGAGGTGGAGAGGTGCACTCCAAACTCAATACGTTCACCTTTTATCGGTGTATTTAGCATTTAATATGCATCACCCACAAGACACTCACCCTCACATCACTCCATGTTAGTACGTAGAACATCGAACACCACCATACCATTAACCATTTGACTTGACCATCTAGACCACACCCGATATTGCACAAACTGGCTACCGGTGACAATTTCCACTGCAATTTCAGCTACCCTACAAGGTTCATTTGGACATTATATGCTTTAGTACAAGGTCGTATGGCCACATTTACGAGACCTACCTGTGCTTATTTGGAGCAATGTGATAACATTATTATAAAATTTACAAAACGGATTAAATGAATGCACTTTTTGTGTTAAATATTTTATTAAGAAATATCAATATATTTTGGTCCGCTTAGAAAATGACCAGAGTTATAAAATATTCAAACAAGCACAATCATGTGCAAGTTAGAGGTTAGTTGGGGCCCTATGGAGATAAGGTGCTTGCACTTGGGAGGTCTCGGATTTGAACATTTAAACTAACAAAGTAAGTAGGTCATATGACCATTTAGTGGTTGTTCTATCATTTTAGAGTTTATTGGACATAAACATAATAAAGGCAACACCGGGGTGGGGGGAACCTAAAAAGAAAAAAATGAAAAATGAAAAGAAACACACACACACATACACACATTAGCTTACATATGCATGAGCTCTATCTGCAAATAGAAAAGGATATTTGGAAGCTTAGAAGGGTTCCTTTAGTCTACCTCATGTAATCCCCCTACATGGATTGTACATGAACACTTTTAATATTTAATTATTACTTATGAAAATTGCACTAGGCATTCTTCCTTCTAGGGAAGAGTTTGGCACACGACAATTGGGCCAATTATATAAGTTGTGTGTGGGCCAATCATATAAGTAGTCGCCTTCCTAATGTTGGCAAGCACTCACCGGCCAATATTCCACATTCACGTCAATACTAACAATACCCCTGTGAGGCATACACCTTTTGTCCCCAACCAATGATGGGATTCCTTTGCACATCACATGGTAGTTACGACTAATCACCGTGAAGACACACTACTTATTAGTCGAAGTTTTGGGACTAGGTGAATAGCAATGGTGATGAGGTAATTTGTAAGTATGTCATATTTGATGTTCTGGTACTAGGTGAATGCCAACTAATGTCTTTTTTTCATGTACATCTCCAAAATAGAAAAACTAAATTTAGATCGTGATGATTTTACATTCACTTATTATTATGCCATGTGAAATTACTTAACAAATCCATGCAACTCCCTCTTACAGTGGTGTCTACAAAAGAGTGACATGAGTGAGGTCAAATGAATATATTTTCCTTAATGGTCACATCCAGACCGACACATTTTGTTGTCTACATTTCCTTATTGAAATACTCAATAATATTAATTTGTGGTGATTACCTATTTTGCATTTAAAGTTCGATTCCGAAACTTCAAATGAGAATCTTTGTGATGGGCAATTGCTAATTAAACAAATGTTATTTTCGCCAATGCAACGGTCAGATGATGGCGGGTATGTTTATGGAGTTGGAAGTGTCCATAATTGGGTTGGATACCTTAAAATAGAGGGTGCTAAACCAACACCCCACTCAAAAACAAGGCCTATAAGCGCATCCCAATCGCCAACCCTCTACTACCTTGAACCATTCCCCATGGGAAAGGAGTGCCCAAGCCCATGCAGTGACGGGTTTAGGTCCATTAGTGGCATCATGTCATACCCACCTCCACTACCTTCATGTAGGGTAGGTAATTGGCTCCACTCTATCTTGGGTCGGTTCAATGTAGGTTAAGGGTGCTTTGTTAGTGCCTATTCTAGTCATTATATTCATGGGTGGGGGCAGGGGGGAGACAATTCAAGCCCACAAAGCCAAGGGGGTTGATTTTGGGCACAAAAGGGGTCAATTATAGGCAACAAGGGGGTCACTACCCGAAATGCAAGGGGATAGTTCTATAGTTGAACCATGTGGGATCATGGAGGTGGCCATGTTGGGCTTTGATCTAGCTTAGGTCCAATACACAACTATGTTGGGTTGAGTCTAGGCAATGAAAGTGGGGGTCCTCAACATATGCGAGGTCGTTGTACATGGAGCCTAGGGATCGGATTACGGAAGCTAGAGGTGTTAACTTTGAATACTCATCAAATATTCAACTGAGGCTTTTTAATATAAAAAATCCTTATACCTATGTTTAGCCCAAAAGCTAATATGAATTTTTATTTTTATTTTTTATATCCCCACATAGACATACGTATGTACAATAGCTTCAATTGTTGGTTTAAGCACTCTCTACCTTATTTCTCAATTACAAATAGTTCATGTGCCAAAGAAAAGATGATCCCCACTGCTCGTTCTATTCATGCTCGGGTACTTTTGTGGGATCCATGGCCCACCCATAAGTTACAACATGCCGTCTATAAGTGTTACCCCATGAGTGTTAACATTCTTATTACAAGGTAAATATTACCTTGTAATAAAGATGTTAACAATTAGACTGTAGTTCTGCTCCATGAATAAACAGGGACCACCAACCTCTAAGTTAGTTACAGATGAAGCAGTCGAGTTTGAGAAATAACCAGTTGAAGTTCAAGACTTCAGGAAAATCACCGATCCATGAAGAGAAATTTGCAGATTAATTATTAATTTTAACAAAAGAAAACACAACAGATGTCAGTTTGTAACCGGTTGGACTTGGACACACTAGGCTGTCGACCGATTATGCCCAAAAATCTCCCCCAACGCTCTGGTCACAGAAGATTCCCACAACCCACATGAATTCTGGGGCCGCTTTACACATGGACCGCTTTACACATGGACCGCTTTACATATGACTTCAGCCATGTTATTTCTCAACCCATGCCAAATCTATCGTTTAAAATCAGTGTGTACCATATAGTTTTTGTTTTTTTAGGACATTGATTTGCAGGACTATGTGACTGTATCCTCCTTTTGTCTTTGAAGTACTGTAGTATTCAAGACATTGTCTGAGGAGAGTTTTGGGCATATTCAGTCAAAACCGTAGTGTTTCCAAGTCCCACCGGTTACATGTTGACATCTTTCAAGTTTCTTTATAGATTTGAGGTATATTTTCTAGATTTTTCTAAAATGACCGGTAATTTCCCACAGTCTTGAACTTCAACCGGTTCATTTGTAACTAGTGGTCGGTTCTCCCCATTCGTTGATATATGCAAATGATCCATGTGAACCAATCACAAAGCTTTTTAATTTAGTGGCCCGAGAGGGTGTCTTGGATTCATGGACTATCAACATCACCAAAATGATTTTCAAATCTAGTGAAAGACGCTTCATGGGGAATTGGAGGACCATAATGGTAGGAACAATATTTGGCAGGCTCTATATGTTTTTTTTGGAGAGTTTGATAAGTTGATGGGCGGAATTGAAAGGGGTCAGAGCGAGAGGACGAGCAACTTTTATGGAAAGTATATCTACTTTGGGCTACATTTCTTACATATGTGCTTTAATTGAATAAGAAGTATTTGTAGGTCGATGCCTCTATTCTTGTTTTGTTGATTTCCAAATGCTTTTGACACAGTCCCATGAGACATGCTTTGGGAACGCCTCCAACGAGTAGTTGTGCCACTTCATTTACAACAAGTTGTAAATGCCATGTGTACCGCAGTCTATGCAAAAGTACAAATAAATGTTAACACACATGGTGAAGCAATGTTCGACATCTTTGTTAGAGAAGAATGTCTCCTCTCCCCCACACTATGCGGCTTGGACATCGATGCACTTGAACATCTTTGGTTGAGATTGACATGGATTCTCTTGTTTATTTCACACACTGGTTGCCATTCTTCTTTATATTGACAATGTTGTTTTCAATAAGGGCATGAAGATGTAGATGACGTTTCACATCCAAGTGCGTTCTTCGACTACCTATAATGTTTTGGTGGCTAAATTTGGAGAACCTCCCATAGAACTATACGCTCTTAAGTTCACTATGGATTTTCAACAACGGCTTGTCCACCTACCCTCCTCTTGGTTAGTCAATAAAGCAACCTCACTTTCTTGACACCTTACCAAACAAGGATTTAACAACTATGTGGAAGGCATCATGGGATCTATCTCATTGGGAAACTTGTGACAATCTAAACACATCGAAAATCACATATGATGATATCAAGGAGGCTTTTCTTGCTAAAGAGAGGAATTCATTCCATTTCTCCACCTCCACCTCCACCTCAAGGATTTTCTCAAATACGAATGTGAATTATACTTGAAGCAACCATTGACACCACCACAACGGAAGATCATTGTTGCTTACCGCACCTCGAACCATTGACTTGCCAATGAAATCGGACGAAGGACGACTATCCCTGTCTCTAGAGATAATAGACTATGCCATTTTGACTCCTATACCGTAGTTATTAATGAAGCACATTTTGTGTTGGAATGCCCCCTATATAACCTCATTAGGGACAAGTTTTCATCATTACTTGAGAATTTAGTTTTGGGGAGCCTTGAGTCTTTCTTTTAGTCGGACCATCAAGTTGACATTAGCCTCTATCTCACGGAGTCTAATGCACTCCGCCACTCTAGGGAATTAGTTGGTTTGAAACCACCATGACATGTTTTTAGTCTCATTAGCCTTTTTGGCTTCCCGGACTTTAAAATCAATTTCATTTCATTCACTACAAGCACATGAGTCTTAAGAAATTGACCTACGTCACTGGAAACTTGTCCTATCTAACTGGAAAAATTACAAATCTATCACGGAGGTAGATTTGCATTATTCTTTCATTGATGTGGGCCAAATGCATAAGAGTCACATGCTAGTACACTAAATATGATATTTAGTGTGATGTGGTATTTCATGTCACTTTGGTAACTTTTTGGATGACACTTCCTATGAATAAGTGAACAATTTTTGTCATGGATGATGGATGAGTTCATTGATTGGCCAAAACCCTACCTCCTCTTGTTAGCAACTTGTGATGAAATATCGTCATGGATGATGGAATTTGGATGAAAAATTAGTTTGTAAGTGACAGTAATTCCAACACTGTGAATCTAGAATCCCCCCCAAAAGCTTACAAGCAATGACAAATAATGTTGGGTTAACATTTGGTGTTGGTGACACTATACCACAGTTTACAATTGGTATCGAGCAAGACAATTAGAATTGGTGACACTAAATATCATATTTAGTGTAGTTACTTTACTAATTTGAGAAGTTGGTAGGAAGTCTCCAAGAAGACATAGAAGAAGACCCCAAGTCTTCAGCCCCGATTATGTCTACCTTGACTAGATTATTAGCGTGGCCCACATGAATGACTTCCACACTACTTTTCCACCCATACTATATCATTAATGGTATTTAGTGTCACGTGCGTAATAATGTCACTTACTCTATTTTAAGGTGTATGCTAGGTTACGGTGACGATTAACAACTTCAACATAAGTGTCACCTCATGACACTTGGTGTTCAAGTGGGCTTACTAATATCTTCGCATGAGTACTTTCAATAATGTTATAAGGTGCATGCCTATGTTACACAACGGTCTACAACTTGACTAAAGTGTACAATGACACTTGCCATTAGTACGATCAGGAATATCTTCCTATTGTATACTAAAATGTAAAGACATGACACTTGCCATTAGTAGGCTCAAAAAGTTAGGCCCTTTGCAAATAGTATACACGACACTAAATACCACAAACGGTGTAATTTAAATTTTGTGTGGATGCCATAATTTGTTACTCGAGAAGATTGATTTGAAGGGTTGTTTTATTTTATGCTACTTTTGTCCTTGAACTAATATTCAGGGTGTTGGTGGAAAGTCTTTGAGAAGAATAGGAGAAGGTCCGGGGTCTTTAGTCCACACTATATCCACCTCGATTGGGCAATTGTGTGGCCCACATTGATTATTTCCATGCAAATTGTTCACCCACACTAATAGACGATTTAGTGCAATGGTGTGGCATCGACGAAGGCGTGTGTTTTGAAATTCTATCATGAAGAGGTTCAGTTATCATGTGGAGTCATCTTGCTTTGAGAAAATGAATGGATGACAAGCCATCGTGATATCATCCACAAATGGTCATGTAATCCAGACACACTTAATCTCCGTGAGATCACATTTGTGACAACCAAAGTGCATGTGATATCAAGGAGTTTTGTAGTGTTAACATGGATGCATGATAAAAGAGAATTAAAAGAGAAATGTGACGTTAGTAAAAGCATGTGATATTATGGAATGACACAAAAGTGAACATCGCAAAAATGACAATAAGTACATCGATGACAACATGATGCGTCCGAACGTGTGGTTTGAATTCTTTGGTACCTGATTTTAATGTCAAACCCCGTGATATATACGGAAGTGGGAACGTGATAACAAGGAGTGAAGTTTCTATTGAGAAAATTTGTTCCCTAAGATTCTAGGATATAAAAGAAGGAGTGACATTAAGGAGGTTGATATTATGGAGTATAGAATGTATCGGTGTGCACGTGGACTTGGCAAATTGCAATGAGTCATCGAGCCTTTGGCAGCTCATGTGGGGTACATAGTACACCTAGTGCACATGTATTATTTCCACATTGCTTAAGTTCCACGCAAACCCATAGACTATTCAAGTGGCATAACTAAGAGAGTGATGTAACATTCATGGCGGCTTGAATCCTGTAAAATGTAAGATATTATATTACAGACTTTGAAGTTTGAGCTGGACCGAATCCTCGAAGAAGCCAAGCCTGGGAGGGACCACCACCCACAATTCTGTGTGCCACCATGATCGGAACGTATAGGATACTGGAATTTCAATTAGGGTGGGAGCGAATTCCGATCAAGTCAGAATCCTAAAGCAAGGATGAATTCATCTTAAAACGAACGGTTGCGGCATGCTATAAACATATTGGTAATGTGTTTGGGCCAACTTTTGACTTCAAGAATTCACAAGGAATAGAATTACCGGAAAAGTAGTTGTCCTCCCCATTTCTATCTTCCTGCACGGGAGAAGTTTGCACTGCCTTATACTTTCTCCAGATCTGGCGCAGAATCTCTTAAATGATCGGCTATGGGCACCTCTCTACTATAGTGCCACTGGACTTCTTCCCCACCTGCCTCGCAGCTGCCTCCCTCGGTGCCAAGCGTCTGGCAGGTTGCAGGGCCAACTGAAGTTTGAATTCACTGTACATGGATCGCAGCAGGGAGTGAGCTCCGAGTCAAGATCGACGTTCGGTGCTGCGTTACATGATTCCCAGCTCTTTGTTGCAGAGTGGCCCTCCCCCGGTTGTGTAGCTGCATGCGGTATTACAGGTTCCACCTTCCCCAGCTTCGGCGTCAATTCCAGCCACGCGCTTCTCTCCTCTCCTTCCTCACCTGGCCAGGGCCATTGGACCAAGCTGAAAATTTTAAAACTTTAACTTATGTAAGTATGATGAATCACCTGTGTAGCCAACCGTAGACTTAGACTCGTTCATCATCATCATCATCAAGCGGGTGAAGCCCAATTTACAAAGGTGAGTTATTTCATCGGAGTGCCTGGCAAGCTGAGGCAGGCTACCTTGGTAGCATCACGCAGTAGTAAAGTGAAGTTGAGTTGAGTAGGCTGTCGGGGGTGCGTGGAGGGGGTATTTGTTAGAGTTGCGGACTCGGCTGGGTGACTTGGTGGTGCTTATGTTCGAGTTCTTGACGTTGAGGAGGAGGCTGGAGCAGGGGGACTCATCACCACCTTCAAGTTGCACCCTGTCTATGTGGGCACTGGGAAAATTTATGTGCAGGTCGCCGGTATCTCTGTATGCGTCCAGATCCAATCTCTACCTCACTTACATACCCTGCACCTTCCCTTCTCCCTCCTCCTCTCCATCCATCATCGTCTCCCTTAAGAGCCAGATCTGAAGCTTCACACAATATTGTGCACCTCTCATTCTTTCTTTCCGTCGCAACAACTCTGCTCTCAGGTTTCAAGGGTTGACTTCAAGCAGTGCGTTAGTAGTACTTAGGGAGATTGTGTGGCCTAAATCTTGTCCTCTCTTTCTCTCTTTCTGGTTGCTTCCATTCCTTTTGGGGCGACTAGAGTGGCAGAATAGCACTACTGGAGTTGCATCTTTTTTGGTTTTTTTTTTGAAAGGTCAATCTTTCGGGATCACTCTGCTCATTCTCCAAGATTTCAGTCGTTCATAATCTTGGGGTTTTTGTTGTTACTGGTTCCGACCTCTGCCTATCTGTTTTCCTTTCTCCAGGAAGAGGAGGGAGGGTAGCAACTTCTTTAAGTGATACTTGTGGGGGTGAGGAATTCCAGTTTTCCCCACCCTGTGCAATAGTTTGGAGAAGAAGAACTCCAAGAATACATTTTTACCAGGTGGGGATTGGGGACATCAAATTGAAGAGGTGAGGCAAGGTGAGGTTTGAGCTCGGCAGCAACAAAGTTTTGAAGTGTTGGAGGTTTCCAAGCTGTGAGCCGCATTGGTATACTCCCTGCATTGAAGCATATCCTGTCAGGTGAGCTACGTTTTGGGACCCTAAAAAAATCATCAGGAGGAATGGGTTTTGACGAGTAGTAGATTTTAAATTCTTGCCAGAAAACCTTTCATGTCGATTTTAATGCTTGGGGTTCTAAAAAAGATCTTTTGATTACTCAATATCACTGTCTGCATCATCTCACTACACAATCCTTGCGCAACCAAGGATGTCGAAGTTTTTGGCCAAATGGAAGTCCATATCTTTTGCGTTCACAAGGCAATCGATTTTCTTGGGCGTTTGATTTTGAAAAGGGCTAAAAGCTGGAACGTATAAAAACTGTCCGCCCTCTCATAAGCAGCGTGACTATACATGGCTGTCAACCTAGGTCAACTACATCGCAATTGTCTTGAAGTGATATTTGCATGACCAAAGGACGTGTATTTCCTCCCTTTCAGGAGGTGGTTACCATGTTGGTAACATACATATATGTAGGGCAGCGTCCCTATGGTGGGTCTGCTGGGGCTTGTTTGTTAAGGGTTAGATATGTTAAGTATTTTGTGGTTGTTTGGTGGATTTGTTTCATTTGGTCTTTTGGTTTTGGTTTTTGGTTTTGGGTTTTGGGTTTTGGTTTTTGTATATGTTCTAGTATGTTGATGGAGTGTTCATGAATTGCGTCTCGTACGCCCATTATTATGGTGACGAGGGGTTGACGTTCCAACCTAGATTCTGGAGGGTGTTTATGAGAGGGTCGTGCTTGTCTTGTTTGTTCCTTCTGGTTTCAAGTGGGAATCTATTGTGACAAGAAGTAAAATCAAAAATTTGTATTGTGTGAGATTGGGCATGGGTTATGGGTAGCTGATTGTTTGTATGCGCTCCTTGTGTGCATAGGATGTATGGTTTGAGGAGGGCATGGCATATGCATGGGGTTGAAAGACATGAGCATCTAAGTAACAAGTTGGGGATGGATGATGTCTTGTGGCAAGTCGTTGTATTGGCCAACGTTTGCAAGTGTGTAGAATCTTCTGTGTTTGCTGAAATGTAGTGTGTGTATGATTTGATGGACTGCATTGTTATGTCTTACTATTTGTAATGGTTGGTGCAATGGGTGAGAAGGTGTGGCGATGTATCAATTGTGTTACTTGGGCATAATGTGCAATTTGGGTTGGGGTAGGTGGTTGGCCAAAATAGGTGTTTCCTTTGGGTCCCCGCATATAGGGCATACCGGTGTTTTAATGCTTGTGTGATTTGTGTATTAGTGATGTTTTTTGCCGTCCACAAGTGGTTGGAGAGTTTATGGTGGATTTATTGGTTGGAGAGCCACTTGTCAACATATGTGAGTTTATTTTTCGTTGTTGCAAGTTTGAGTGTTTTGTGTTCTTTGTTAATGTATGCCTGGAAATTGGGGATTGCTCCGTTGTGTGCGCCGGTGGGGATTCCGGTTGGCCAGTATATGATGGTATGAGCTATGTGAATGTGTTCAAATAAACCCTAATTAATTATAAAATGTACTTATTGGAATTAGTCATGATTTAAAAGGAATTAACTTCAGTAAATATAATTTATGATTAATTAGGCTTAATTAATTTGGTAAGCATATTTTCTGATTTAATTGGGTTTAATTAGGATTAATCATAATATATTAGACTTAGTTGCATTCAATCTTACTTAACTAGTTTAAATGCATATGAAAACTTTGTGATAGTAGAAGGTATTAACTATATTATAAAAATAAAAAATAAAAAATAAATCATAAATTTTAGTTTCATTTTAGAATGACAAAGTCCATTTCAATTGTAAGTGACAAAAATTATAACCTCAGTGGTAATTAGGATTTTGTAATATTTTTGACTTCCAAGTTAATTACATGCTTTATTGAGGGTTTCACTTTGAAAATGAAATCTTGTCAATTGCTTATTTACTCAATGGAAGTGAACATATATATTGCATTTGAGACCTTGAAAATGAAGTGCACTCAATATGGGATTTGTGGACAAGTAGCCTTCAAAAATGCAAGTACACTAGTTTTTTCGAAATCGGGCGGGCGGGCAGCAGTTTTCGGGCGGGTGCAGGAAAAATGTCGGGGGTTGCCCCCTGACAGAATATGCCCCCCCCGAAAAGTTCGTGGGGGGGGGTACTTAACGTCCTCCCATAGTACACCTAGTGCACATGTATTATTTCCACATTGCTTAAGTTCCACGCAAACCCATAGACTAATCAAGTGGCATAACTAAGAGAGTGATGTAACATTCATGGCAACTTGAATCCTGTAAAATGTAAGATATTATATTACAGACTTTGAAGTTTGAGCTGGACCGAATCCTCGAAGAAGCCAAGCCTGGGAGGGACCACCACCCACAATTCTGTGTGCCACCATGATCGGCTATTCCGATACCGGAGCCCACTCACTCGGCAAGATGCAGTTAATTGAGCCATAGCCAGCACCACCCTTTCCGCTTGCTTGCTGCTGGTCACTCCTGCCTCCTCTTGCCATGAACATGTTCATGCGGATCTCGATCCCGGCCGGTGTAGGTGGTTCACGCTCTTGATTGCACATGAGCAAAGGATTAGGGTTTTGTTTGCGTGGGATCAAGGCTTAGATGGCTTCTATCGGGTGGTGATGCCTCGGGGGAGCTGCGAGATTGTTGATTCCAGGGTCGTAGTTGCTCGGGATGCGCACCGCCGCATGGTTCTAGATTTGTTCTGGATGTGCCTGAGCTGAGGCGGAGGGAGTGTTGCATAGAGCCTGGGGTTTGGCGTTCGTGTTTTTTCTTTGTGTTCTTGGCTTGGTTGCGGCTATGGGAGATTATTCCGTCATGTCGACGAGGTGGCAGGGAGTTTCGGAGAAGGCGGGAATGCGAAACGGCATGCTCTTTGTTTGCTGCTGCAAAGATCGATGACGAAATTGATAGCTCGAAGTCTTTCGGCCTACCAAACCCTGGCCATTCGATGACCAGAACCTAAGTCCTCCCTGCGTTCATCACAATCCCTGACATCAACAGATGCCCTCGAAGCTTGCCCTAACTTTTCAGCTATGGCTGAGAGCATTGGTGGCCAGGCCCTCAACAATCGATGTTGATGACGATTACTTGAGATGGCAAGAGGAGATCCGACTTGCAGAGGAAGAGGCTGCTGCATTGAATGCGGGTAGGACACATCGGTATCACAAGGATTTTCGAAAGCATGTTGAGTTTGTTGAAGAGCCAATAGAGCCTGCTCCTGCCGTTGAAGCTGAAGACGAGGAGAGGCCAGCTACTCCTCCTGAAGGTGAAGAAGAATTCACTGATGATGACGGGACTGTGTACAAGTGGAACCGTGGTCTTAAAGCTTGGGTGTCTCAGGTAAGTTGAAAGCATTCTTGCATACCTCTTTCCGTAACTTCTTCTCTCTTTTTCAGGGTTTTACGAAGAAGTTTCAAAATAGGATATGCTGTTGCAGGGTTTCTTGAGAAACAAAGTCATATTCCATCAAACATCGATGATTTGAAGTTACCATGTGCACCCCAGTGTCCCTTGCAACTTGATCTTGGATTGCTTGCATTTTGTGTGTCAATAGAGGAGTCTCCAGGAGCTGGGTCACTTGTATGGCATTGAGGCAGATGTGTATGCTATGCAGTAGCATCGGCATGCCATTGGCCTGGAAGCTGTGAGTGAGAAGTGCTTTAGTGGGGCCAACATTGAAATTGTCCTCACGGATGATGGTCTGAAGATGGACAAAATGATGGGCATGGGGTGGCACGGAGGCTGTAATGTCCAAGCCACCCGATCAGGAATCACCGGGTGTGTTTAAACCACATGCGCCTCAGTTCCCCAGAGTCCTATTTTTTCTTTTTTGAAATCGAAACCTCATACAATCAGTCTGTTTTGATACAAGTACCCAATTTGCACACTGGACAAAGAATTAAGCAACCTGAGGTGGTCATCAGCTGGGTAATCAGAGAAGACACTAGTAGGAGACATGTGGAAGGCTGACACATAATTTGACTTGCATTTGTGAGTCAATTGACCTATGTCAGATTTGATAACTCATATTGACACGAATGGTGCTCGTGTGAAATTGAAATGTAAGCCATACATCCGTTTGCTACTTGTGAGATCTTGGGGGATTTGAGCATTACGGGAACTCCATGTTTGTTGTGTGTAGATTTGGTTGTCTTTCTGGGGGACGTGATCACGGCAAACAATTTGCCCAACCATGATGCTACCATGCATTGGCAGCATGCTCTTGCTCCGATGGTGGATCAGATGATTCCATGGGCATCGTTCTTCAGAAACCATGATGACGCAACATTCGAGCCGTCTTTATCATGGTTCGCCCTCTCAGGCATGACCCTGACCCATTTACTTTGCTCGCCTTCACTCATTCCTACACCATGTGTTGCAGCATAATTCATCCTGAAAGACACATCGAAGGGTCATATATAGTTGCACTGCTTCTATAGAAAGTCCCTTTTAATTCAGGGTTTTAGGTATTTCAGCAATGATGATGGCTTGTATGGTCGTATTTTGTGCATTGACATTTCCAAATTGTCAGATAGAAGAAGCGGATGCAATGTGTTTGTGCCTGTGTCTTGCACACAAAAGAGAGGCAAACACCTAAAACCTTGTGATTTTACGTGTTTCTATATAAATTCCGTTCTTCAGAGGTTTAGTTATTCAAGAAACAATGAATGGGGTGCATGGTTGTATTTTGTGCATTGGCATCATACACCTCCAAGTTTTTGGATGCAATTCGTAGATTATTGTGTTTGTTTTGTGTCTCAAGCGCAGAAGAGAGGCAGTAGAATTTTAGTGACGTCTGCTTCACATCAGCAAATTGTGTAGCAGATTGATCCCTCAGTACCGCAACGCAACACCCCACACCAAGCAGCTTGTGGGATGTGAGGAGTTAGTGACATGGGTGCGTGGATGTGGTGTTCGTGAGGTTTGCTGTGTGTGGCTGCAAGCACGTACTTAGGGTTGCGGTACAGTTGGGCTTCGATCGCCACCGGGGGAGGTTCTGCTCACTCCCCTTCCAAATCCGTGAGTGCGGGGGAAGTCGTGTGTGTCGTGTGTGTCGAGTGTTGGGTTGGAAATAGCGGCGAGAAGGATCCGGGATTGTGTGGGCCATGTTATAGGACGCTTTGTGATTGTTGTAGCCTGTGGTGGCGTGGGGTTGGATTCGTGGGTCTTGGTGACGGGAGGGGGCTGGCTGGACGCCATTTGTGGATCAGTGTTATAGGTGCCATGCGTTTTGGTGATGAAGGTGTGTGGGTGGTTTGCAGTGGATTTGTGAAAGTGGGGAGCAATATTCTGCAAGCAAGAAGAGTGCGTGGAGAGATTGGCGCACAAACGGGTGATGAGTACGATGGTTTGTTCAAGGTACTGTTGATAGGAGACTCCGGAGTCGGGAAGTCTGATCCGCACGTAACGAATTTTCCATGACTATTGGTGTAGAGTTTGCCACTCACTCCATCCAGGTATTGTCTCCCCTGTATTAAGACTTTGTCAAAATATCAGCAATTTGTAACGCTGTTTGAATATATTCAAGGTCTATGACCTTATCCTGAAATTGATCTCGTATAAAGTGATATTGGGTGTCCATGTGCTCAGTACGCTTTGTGAAATTCAGGATTCTTCACACGACGTATAGCAGACTGATTATCACTACGAATCAATGTTGGTTTGGTGAAGTTGATACCGAAAGTCCCAAGCAATCGCCTTAGCCAAACAGCTTCCTCCGTGGCTGCACAAGCTGCAATGTATTATGCTTTTGTAGTACTTACAGCTGTGCACTTCTGCGATTGTGAGTTCCAAGCAATTAAGCTGTCGTCAAGTTTGAACAAATATCATGTTCGTGCTTTGTCGGTATCGATGTCACCTCCGTAGTCCCACAACGTGCAAGTACAGGTGCACAAGCACATTGTTTATATAGCAAACCGTAATCAGCTGTCCCTTTGAGATAATGAAAAGTTCGTTTGATAGTTGTCCAGTGCATCTGTCAAGGACATTCGGTATTTTTAGCCACAGTGTGCACAATGTCTGGGCGAGTGAACATGGATGCAAACATTAGGCAGTCAACGGCTTCCTTATAGGGAACTAAAATTAGTGCATTGCATTGAGAGTCATCTGACTGCATGGGCGAATGAACGTGACGGCCAGCAAGTGTTGAAACGGGGTTGCAATCTATCATATGAAACCGTTCGAGCACTTCATTGATATATCTTGTCTGGTGAAGAAAAACGATCCCTGCTTTGCGATGTATAACTTCGAAAGCAACATAATAGTCACCATCTCCTGTTGTGGCGAACATTGTCCTCATGGAATTTGACTTAATTACCGGAGAGCACGTGTGGTTGTATTTATACTTATCAATCTGTCCTGAAGGCTTGTATTTCACCTAAAAACCCCATTTTCTTTTGAGAATGAAGGAAAACATGGGAAAGCTCACAGGGTGCCCTCTCTTGTGAATCGAACATGCCGTTCCAAAAAGGGTAAACTTGGTGAGTTGGTGGCTGACGCACCAGTATGGTGGCCTCATATCGTCGCTCATCTAGATCAGACATCTATATTTACGTTGTACATAACAAGGCTAAAGTTTTGAAACAATCGCTACAAGGACATGGGTTATGCTGAGATTTGGACTATGTGCTCAAAATACATACACCATTCTAGGTTGAATTGTTAATGGAATTTGGGAGGGCCACTGTGATCAGTTATAGAGGAAAGGAAGCTTGACTTGACTTCCTATTATTCTTTGCATCTCAACTCTGATCCTGAAACTCGAAATGACAAACTTCACGATTGGCAAGTGGTAATTGTTCAATTGACAATCTTCAACATTGGCAAGATGAGACAATCCCCGATATAATCCACCGACATTCCAAATGATACGTGGAATGAAAAGTGCCTGCCATAGGCTGCATACCTTATGTAGAGAAGGGATTCGGAGAGCAAGTTAATATCGCACTTCTGTAAATTTTTTGACATGATTGAAGCAGACATCTCTACTTAGTCCCTAGTTTTCACATAGCGATCATTGATTGAAGACGATTGAAAATTTATAGACGAACCTCGCACATGTGTGAAAATGTAGGATCTCTCTGTACACAAACTCAATCACTTTATATTAAATAGAAGTGGTCGTTTGTTAAATTGCATAGATGCAGGTCATGAAGCAGGTTGGCTAAGTTTTTGTTGAATTTGATTGCCATCCATGGTGTTCCATTCTAATGTCTTCTTTTCTGCAACATCTTTCAGGTGGACAAGTTTCAAATAGACAAGGTGGTTGGGAAGGATATTCAAACAAGGTGCCATTAAATACATCAAGGGTTACTTTTTTTTCTTGTAAGGTATTGCATGTTGGGGATGATCATTTACATGAAGTCGTGGCTTTTGGTTGATGTAAGGTTTGGGATAATATTTGTAAATCAATGTTAGACTCATTTGTGTGTTGGGCTAAAGGAGTATTGATGAAAGAGAATGTGATCTCAACAATAAAAGTAGTTGTAAGAGTATTCCATCTTGGACTTGGACATTAAGGATGATTGACCATGTTGTTGATGCCTTGCAAGGGGAAGCTGAAAATTCAGTGCAATAGTTTGGTTATTCAAAAATGATATATGTTGATTGTCGTTCCTAGTAACAAATGTTTATGTGGAGATATTTGTTTATTCATTTCATATTTTTGGCTTTGGAGAGTTGATGCCATCATTTTGAGTGGAACCCATGAACTTGTTTCTAACCATGTCCAAGATTGGTCTTGTTATAAATAGGGATTGTAATGGCATTTTGGTTCATTGTGGATGAAAAAAGAAAAAGGTTGGTGTGTTAAAATCAAGTTTTACTTTTCCATTGAGTTGAGAACAAAAGGCTACTATGGCAAAGTATGGTAGAGTGCATGTGACAACATCAAAGTATGCTAGAAAACGAGGTGTGGTTAGTGAAGATCATTGAAATGACAAAATGAAAGTTGAACTAAAAATAAATTTGAAAAGATAAATTGTTTGTATTGCAGTTTGAGGTGGATGAGATGATATGAAGGATTACTACACCACTTTGAAAAATTTCATCTTTCAAGTTGTGAAACATTGAAGTTGCATTCAATTATAAAACGAAGAGCACACATAGGTGTTTGAAAGAGGCCACCATGCAAGAAAAAACTAAAGGTTCACCACTCTTGACTTAGGTATTTACTTTCCCACAACATGTCTCACGTGCTCAAAGAACTCGTAAAAGTTGCTATAGTGTTTTACAATTGCAGTTTTTGAAACTTCCGAGTGTGTTGTTGATGACCTCCAATGTTTCATTAAACACCCACAATATTAAAAGTCCAATTGTTGATTCTTCCAGAGTTGTTTTGAATGGTTAAATAAAGGAATTTGATTTATATGCTCTTTGTAGTTGTCAGTCACATATTTATATGCACATTGTTGTTAATAACAAGTTTTATGCTCACACTTTCTTGTTGGCTATGATTCTCAATGCGTTAGGGATAAGAGTGGATTTGTGGTTGTGATGAAGAGTGAATTCTTGTTGAAATTCCATTTCGCCACTCGATGTCTTATATTGTTCTTTTCTTTTGTCCTTCCAAACTTGTCATTGACAACATTTTCAACAGTAAGAAGTATATTGAGGTCATAGTAATTTGATGTGGATATTTTTTTTTTTTGAAATTATTCACATACAAGGAGCAAATCATTAGACTTTATAAATTTGAACTTGGAATTTTTATCTCTTATAATTGTGGTGAAAAAAACAATACTTCAATTTATGTGTCGCACTTAACTTTATGTGGTTTCTCATATGTTTGAGGTCTACAAGACATAGCAAGTAGACTTGAACAATTCTCTACAAAATTTGGATGGGTGAGGAAGTTTATATCGTATCCACTTAGGAAGAGCTTATTTGCACCTCATGGTACTCCAACCGTATTGGGTGTGCACAATAAGTTGGTATTTGTCTCATGTTGGAAGTCATATGAAGTCTATAATAATTTAGTGATACATAGAGCACCTAAATTTGCAAGGGATTAAGCATGTTATTCATCTTGGGCTCATTTTTATGTTGTAGACATTAAAGTGTGACATTGCAATGTTATGTATTATATATTGGGAACCCAAATTGTCAATAAATGCCATGTGATGAATCATAATGAAATTCAAGGTTGACATATTAGTTCAATGTACGCTATCAAGATATGTGCTAATTTAAGATGTTGATATACTAGGTATGTTCCATATAAAGTATTGTTTGAAAACAACACAACAATGACACCAAGTGGGCATCAAGCATAAAAAAAGCCTAGCAATATGTATACAAATTATGCCAAATGCTATTTTCTTTTCCTTTGTGTGATGTGGCATTGAATTTGTGGATGCAACGTGACTCTAATTCTTACCCCCTTTTTGTTTTGTATGCAGGATATGATGGCTAATCAATCCAATATCTTGGGGCTTTGTATACTCAACAATGACTACATACAACAAATTGTGCATGACGGTGGTGCCAAGTTTGCATTGAATCAACGCCAATGCATGTGTCTTGCACAAACGCTCAAAAAATTCACTAGTACGATAGAAATTATTTTCTCCCATACGGATGAGTTTCTTAAGAGTTGTGACTTGCTCTTGAAGGAGTTGTTTCTAGTTATTGAAAGGGCCAAGTTGTTGGTACAAGAGTGTTATGGTGAGAAATGGTGGCATATAGCATTGCTCCAAATCCACAATGAAGAGGCGTTCCAAGACTTGTTCATGGATCTCAAATCATGTCATGATGATATTTATCGACACTTAAAAGGCCAATATGTTGGACAGTTGGACCAATTTCAAGATGATGTGAGTTTTTCACTAAGCACCATGAGTGAATTGGGAGTTGAAGATCATCGCGTATTGGTGAGGCGATTACAAGCAACTGTAGAATCCACACATTCCTTCTCTAAGAACAAGGTCGCTAGCGAAGAGTCAACGATTGCGGCATACTTGTTGAAAAGGAATGACAATCAAGGAAACTATGTGAATGGTGGACAACATGTGGAGGTTGATGCACGATTGGGTTGGCAAGGCTCAAGCCCACTTGGAGAAGGTGCGTATGGCAATGTAGAAAAAACAACTTGGTTTGGTTTGCCATGTGCAAAGAAGGTTCAAATTTTGGGTGATATGGAAGATGGCGACAAAAGCTTCAAGAAAGAGGTACACATACTTGCAAGTGCCAATCATCCAAATGTCGTGAAATTCATATGTTGTGGCCGAAAACCAGAGAAACGCAAATGTTTCATTGCTATGGAGCTTCTAGACACAAGCTTGGAGGCATTGATGGAGGAGGTATCAAATGGCGGAACAAAGACACTCTTCCCAATTCAAGTAGCTATGGACATCATCTTACAAATCGCGAAGGGCATGAGTTATCTACATGAGAATAAAATTGCACATCGGGATTTGAAACCTGCCAATGTATTGGTGCATAAAATCATGGTGGATGAATTGCACAAGGACAACTATGTGAATGTGAAGTTGGCCGACTTTGGACTTTCAAAAACGGATGCGCATAGCAACATTTCTGAGAAATTAAGCCAAGGTATTGGGACGAGGTTGTATAAAGCACCAGAGCTATTCCACTACACCAACCAAAAGCCAAAGAACACGATGTCTTTTGCAGCGGAAAAAGTGAATGCACATGAAGCCGATGTATACAGTTTTGGTGTGATGTGTGCAACTATACTCTCAGGAAACCCACCATTTGAAGGCAATGGTCATGATCTTCCTACAAGGCTAAGGTCAGGTGAAAGGCCATGGGTGCCTGATGATTGTCCCGAAGCTTTGGTCTCCTTGATCAAGGAATGTTGGTCATTAGACCGAACAAAGAGACCCAAGTTCAAGGAGATTTGCACAACATTAAAAGAATTGAGAAGTTCCATTTTACGGGGAAATGTTGCACTTAGAAATCAAGAGGTGGAAAATGAGACAACCTTGTTTCAAAGGATTTCAAATTTGCCTCAGGACGTCATGTATTTGTGCAAACGCTTTTGGAGGACACCGAATTTGGAGGGGAGAGAAGCTAATGAGGCCCAACATACAAGTCAAATTCATACCAAGGTATTAATCCTACCAATATATTAAATGGTTTAGAAATTAGTTCACATCAAATTTCAAATGGGCTAACAAAAGGATCAATTTATCTTGTTTTATCAATTTTCATCAAATATTGGATCCAAATACAAATTTGAAATTTTATTAAAAGTGATGTATTCTTTTTAATGAGATAATCAAGGTACTTTTGATAGCATTCATAGAAATCATACTCTTTTGCATTTATTGTGACTTACGTGTCAAAGCAATATCTAATATAAAATTTTGTATGTATGGGGTTTTCAGCTTTTTGCACCATTGTCATGGGCAAACCGAATACTTCCATCACAAGTGCGGTCCACACATTCATTACCGTCACTCCCGGTTCACTTTGTCAATATTGATAAGAAAATCTCAAACGTGTTATTTCAACTAGAATCCAATCAAATTCTAGGCATCGTTGGGATGGGTGGAAGTGGAAAGACCACTTTGACAAAGGCCACTCTTCATCGTGTGCATCAAGGCTTTGAAGCAACAAGCTTTGTGGCAAATATGAGAGACTCCAAAAACATCTTGGATATACAAAGACAATTGTTGGAGGATCTCAAGTACAAGAGGCACATAAACACCATAGAAGAAGGGTTCAAGTACTTACAAGAGATATTTGAGAGGAAAAAGGTCTTTGTTGTCTTTGATGATGTTGCCTCTCAAGAACAACTCCATGGGCTAGTTTCATCTAAGTGGAAGTTTGCTAACGGTAGCAAGATCATTGCCACAAGCCGAAATTGGCAAGACTTAAAAACAACTTGTATCTCACATAATGGAAAGATGGACATGGAGTTATTGGAGGAAGATCAAGCAAAGGAGCTATTCTACAAGCATGCATTCTTACAACAACGACCTCAAGGGCCGCAATTTGAAATAGTTGCCAACAAAGTCATCGAAGCATGTGGTGGTCTGCCTTTGAGCTTGGAAGTATTGGGAGGTTATTTGTGTGGAGTTCAAAGGCTTAGGGTATGGCAACAAGCATTGCGAAGATTACAGAGGGGACAATGTCTTGGTGGTAGTTGGGATAACGAAAGGATATGGAGAACGTTGAGGATAAGCTACGATAATTTGGATGAAGAAGAGAAAAACATGTTTTTGGACATTGCTTGTTTTTTTTGTCGTGATGTTCTCGAGCAAGGGATGGAAGAAGAGAAGGCGTTGAAAATATGGGATTGTGATGATAGTAACGCACATTCTGCACTTTTGAATCTCATGGACCGAAGTCTTGTGCGAATGGATTCAGATGGGATGTTGACAATGCATGATCATTTACGTGACATGGGACGTATGATAGCATGCAAAGAGCATATTGGAGGACAAAGAATTTGGAATTTGGATGAGTTTGAGCCCACCAAATCTAATGCGAGCATGGTAAATGAATATATCCATCATCTTTGTCTAGTTTCATAATCATAAAGCGTCCAAATTTGATGAAATTGAGTTTGCACTTATAAGATTCTTTGTAGAAATAATATAAGGAAGAAAATGTATATGCTTGATGTTTTTTTAATCAATTGAGAGAGTATGAAAAAATCCACACACATAATGGATTGCCATAAACAATGATTTATGGCATGGTTGATGCAGATGATGCAAAACGTGGAAGGTCTTCATGTGGCTGGATCTCATTGTAATTATGATATGATTACAAGTTTGGATATGGCAAACATAAGGCTCTTGCATATCAACGATTGTGTGAGTTTGGATTACTTTTACAAAACAATGAAAAATGCGAATAAATTGAGGTGGATGCGGATAAGCATGAGCTTTAGCCAATATAGATGTGAAGAAATTGAAGAGTTGCAACTATCATTTTCCATTTCATTCAAACAGTTGCGCGTGTTGGAGATGGAGAGGTTTGTGCATTTGCAACAATTTCCACTTGAAATTGGAACCCTTAAGATGTTACAATACCTTACCTTAGTTGATTGTAACACATTGGAATTCATACCGGAGACATTGGGCAATTTGACTTCGTTGGTGACATTGAGCTTGCGTCGTTGCTCAAGCTTGAAGGAGATACCGGAGACATTGCGCAACTTGACTTCATTGGTGACATTGGACTTGTATGGATGCTCGAACTTGAGGGAAGTACCGGAGACATTGGGCAACTTGACTTCATTGGTGACATTGGACTTGTATGGATGCTTGAGCTTGAGGGAAGTACCGGAGACATTGGGCAACTTGACTTCATTGGTGACATTGAACTTGGAAGATTGCTCGAGCTTGAAGGAAGTACCGGAGACATTGGGCAACTTGACTTCATTGGTGACATTGGACTTGTATGGATGCTCGAGCTTGAGGGAAGTACCGGAGACATTGGGCAACTTGACTTCATTGGTGACATTGAACTTGGGATGGTGCAAGAGCTTGAGGGAAATACCGGAGACATTGGGCAACTTGACTTCATTGGTGACATTGAACTTGCGTCGTTGCTCGAGCTTGAGGGAAATACCGGAGACATTGGGCAACTTGACTTCATTGGTGACATTGAAATTGAGGGGTTGCTCGAGCTTGAGGGAAGTACCAGAGACATTGGGCAACTTGACTTCATTGGTGACATTGAAATTGAGGGGTTGCTCGAGCTTGAGGGAAGTACCGGAGACATTGGGCAACTTGACTTCATTGGTGACATTGTACTTGGGTTGGTGCAAGAGCTTGAGGGAAGTACCGGAGACATTGGGCAACTTGACTTCATTGGTGACATTGTACTTGGGTTGGTGCAAGAGCTTGAGGGAAGTACCGGAGACATTGGGCAACTTGACTTCATTGGTGACATTGAAATTGAGAGGTTGCTCGAGCTTGAGGGAAGTACCGGAGACATTGGGCAACTTGACTTTATTGGTGACATTGGACTTTAGTCATTGCTCGAGCTTGGAGGAAGTACCGGAGACATTGGGCAACTTGACTTCATTGGTGACATTGGACTTGTATGGTTGCTTGAGCTTGAAGGAAGTACCGGAGACATTGGGCAACTTGACTTCATTGGTGACATTGAAATTGAGGGGTTGCTCGAGCTTGAGGGAAGTACCGAAGACATTGGGCAACTTGACTTCATTGGTGACATTGGACATGGATGGTTGCTCGAGCTTGAAGGAAGTACCGGAGACATTGGGCAACTTGACTTCATTGGTGACATTGGACTTGGTTGGTTGCTCGAGCTTGAGCGAAGTACCGGTGACATTGGGCAACTTGACTTCATTCGTGATCTTGGACTTGTATGGTTGCTTGAGCTTGAGGGAAGTACCGGAGACATTGGGCAACTTGACTTCATTGGTGACATTGAAATTGATGGGTTGCTCGAGCTTGAGGGAAGTACCGAAAACATTGGGCAACTTGACTTCATTGGTGACATTGGACATGGATGGTTGCTCGAGCTTGAAGGAAGTACCGGAGACATTGGGAAACTTGAGTTCATTGGTGACATTGGACTTGGTTGGTTGTTCGAGCTTGAGGGAAGTACCGGTGACATTGGGCAACTTGACTTCATTGGTGACTTTGAAATTGAGTGGTTGCTCGAGCTTGAAGGAAGTACCGGAGACATTCGGCAACTTGACTTCATTGGTGACATTGAAATTGATGGGTTGCTCGAGCTTGAGGGAAGTACCGAAGACATTGGGCAACTTGACTTCATTGGTAACATTGGACATGGATGGTTGCTCGAGCTTGAAGGAAATACCGGAGACATTGGGAAACTTGAGTTCATTGGTGACATTGGACTTGGTTGGTTGCTCGAGCTTGAGGGAAGTACCGGTGACATTGGGCAACTTGACTTCATTGGTGACGTTGAAATTGAGTGGTTGCTCCAGCTTGGAGGAATTAATGAAGACATTGGGCAACTTGACTTCATTGGTGACATTGAAATTGAGGGGTTGCTCGAGCTTGAGGGAAGTACCGGAGACATTGGGCAACTTGACTTCATTGGTGACATTGTACTTGTGTTGTTGCTCGAGCTTGAAGGAATTACCGGAGACATTGGGCAACTTGACTTCATTGGTGACATTGAACTTGGAAGATTGCTCGAGCTTGAAGGAAATACCGGAGACATTGGGCAACTTGACTTCATTGATGACATTGGACTTTAGTCATTGCTCGAGCTTGAAGGAAGTTCCGGAGACATTGGGCAACTTGACTTCATTGGTGAAATTGGACTTGCGATGGTGCACGAGCTTGGAGGAAGTACCGGAGACATTGGGCAACTTGACTTCATTGGTGACATTGGATTTTAGTCATTGCTCAAGCTTGAAGGAAGTTCCGGAGACATTGGGCAACTTGACTTCATTGGTGACATTGGACTTGCAATGGTGCACGAGCTTGAAGAAGGTACCGGAGACATTGCGCAACTTGACTTCATTGGTGACATAAGACTTGAGTGGTTGCTCGAGCTTGGGGGAGTGCTATCTTGTGAGCGGTGAACAATGAGCGGTGAGGAATGTGAAATATTTGGTAATAGGGCCACTAGTATCCTATAACCGTGGAATTTTGGCATAAAAGTTTTTGATTGTAGGGTTTAATAGGGAGAGGTGTGGGGATGATAAGCAACATTGTGAGAAGTGAGCAATGAGAAAAAAAATCCCACATGACTATGGGCATATATACATTTATCATATATAAATACATCTTTATTTCAACTATAGATAAATTATTGCATCCACATGTTTTATTTTGCGGTTCAATAATATCATCAATTGTAGCAAAATAATCAACAATGAATTGGTGCATGGGTGCATGGATTTGGGTGCATTCCTGTGTGCACTCAAATATAGTGGGTGCATAATATGCAACTTGTACAAAATACCACAAAGAATTTCATCACAACCAAACCTAATTACAGGTTCATGACCGTGGTATTGAATATATATATATATTTGTGGAAAATTGAAGACTATATGTACAACAACAAACATTGAAGAGTCAAAACATTAGATATATAATGATTTTAATTATTAGAACCCAATTGAAAACTTGGCATTGGAGAACTCTCAACATACATCTTCATAATATATATGTAAAGTTTCATTCTTCATGGGCCTCTATGTCCATGAACATTTCTACTAATCGTCTAGGATGAAGATCCGTTGATTGGCTTGATGACTCTAGTGAAACTTCTTGTTGTTGTGCCATGTGTTGTGCCATTGACTTTGCATATATTGGTAGGTCTTGTACAAAATTTGGAGTTGCTGGTACTTTTGCAAACCAATCTTTCAATCCAATGCTAATCATGCAAAAAAAAACAATATTAATATGAGTTTAAGTAATATATTGAAAAATAAATGTACACATGCAAATTCATTGTATGAAATTTGCAATAGCTTGAAGACTTACTCACTATTCAGAATCAGATACATCGATGGCCACAAATTTGCGCCCTTGCTTTGGAACTACATCCTCAAAATTTGGACCAATACTTGAGGAAGGTTCTGAGGGTGCTTGAAATACATTGGATGCTTCAACATTCAAACTCTGGAATAAAGCATCCAATAACCCCATGTGTATTTCTTCGTCTGCTTCAAAACCAAAAATATGTCTTTCACTTTCTTTTGCAGCGTGAAAACTTGCACCTGTCCCCACGGAAAAATCCAATATACGACCATGTAATGGAGAACATGCTTCAATGAGTTGTTGCATAACCAAAGGGCTTTTTTCTTTAGCTCCCCTCCAAGGTTGTCCACATTGGTTCAAACACATGTTTGTGTTCGTTATTTGATTGAACAGAACATCCAATTGTTTGATGTCCACAAATGGATCTATGTAGCTAGCAACATCCGAGAGGGCAAATGAACTAGATGGTTTCTTCAAGAGAAGAATGTTGGAAAGAGCAGTTTGGATACCGTTAGGAGCATTTTGTGGTAAACAGTTCACAATTGTGAATGTTTTGACATGCTCCCTTAAACAAAAATGTTTTGGACGATCTCTGGTCCCTAGTGCATAACTCACAATTTTTTCTTGCAGTCTTGGCATCTTGGCATTGCACATGATAAGCGTGCAACCATTGTCTGAAAGTATTGATTCCAAAAAATCAAACAATGTCTCCCACCATTCATCTGTCTTCAATTGCATCCAAGAAGGAATAGTACGCCCTTCGTCAATACCATGGATTGGCATCCCATCTGGAATATCAACAATAATTAGGTCCACACATGCTTTGGTAACAATTCCATTCACGTTGTTTACTTTACCCAAAGAAACATCTTTCATCCATGACATCAATTTTTTGAAATCAGGAGATGTTTTTTTGTGTTTTTCATAAAAAACATGACAATCGTACCAATCACCTTTAACAAGGCCTACCTTGGGAATAAAATCAAGATTTCTTCCCGGTTTTGGTACAGTTGCAATTTGTGATCTTGACGACACTCGACCACTTGGTGGCTTTGGATTTGGGACAATATCTTGTTCGTTGTTTTTTGTATCGATTATTTTTCTTTTTTTCCTCAATTGAATATGTGGTTTGGAAGACTGCGATGGTTGTTTGGAGGACTCCGATGGTTGTTCGGTTTCAAATGTTGGCATTTCACCCACATTAATACCAACACTTCTTTGTTCTTCAACTCTTGCATTGCAATCTTGAAACAATTGTGTTTCTTCTTCTGGTAAAGAACCGTTGGGAAGGTCCAAATACCAACCTCCCCCTTCGCGATGTGCAGATGGCCATTTTCTTTGTTCAATATTCCAAAGCATTCCTTCTGCAAGTGTCCAAGAAGACCACCATGATGGACGACCTCGAAGTTTTCCATTTGCAATCAAAATGAATTTAATGTATCGATAAATTATACGACACATGATTGCAGCAGAACCTGGTTGATCTTTCCATATATTGTTCCTCCACACAGTCTTTGCATTCACCTTAGTGGGTATTTCCACTAAAAATGCCATGTTCCCAATTTTTTCCTCCCATGTTCTAATATATGAGACAACATCCGGAACATCCGAAGTCATATTGTCCAACACCAATCGTTGTGTTACATCATCATGATTGATGTAGTAGTCAATTTTTTTGTATGCCTCCTCTTTGAGCTGTATAACATACATAAAAATAATTAATATACAATATAAAAATAGTTATGTATCATAATACATATATCAAACATACATATATATTATATATCTGATACATAAATATATCACATATCAAATAGTAAACTTCATATATAAATACCTGCCACCAAAATGTTCTTGTCAGCCATGGATCCAATGCATCATTTCCTCCAATTTCTAAAGGAAACGATGCAGCATGTTTTGTGTCATCATTAGCATTCCAGAGCTTTAGCCAATTCGTTTTTTCTTTGGAATCAACCTGAGATTGACAAAGACGATGGAGGCGATCAAGGGTCATTTGCACATTGTCTCCATTTTTGTCATAGTGTTTTTTGATTTCATCAAAAAACTCTGTGCCATTTTCGGGATCAGCGATGGCCAAAATTTTAACCAGTGTTGACCGTTTTTTAGTTTTGATGGATTGTGACGCTGTTGCAATTATTTGTTGCAATCCGATGTGATCTGCAACCTCCAAGTTGATATAGTTTTCAGTTGCTTTTGCAACCTCGTCCTCAATTTCACTCTGTACAATACAAAGTATTGATGAGAATAAAGAAAGAAAATCTATAAATCCATAAATATGAATTGACATAGTTAAAGAAATAAGGAAATACAAAATTTACCTTGTAAATATGTTCGACCAGGATCTCTTGTGTGACATTATACCACTTTTTGGAATTTACTGATTTTTTCTTTTTGCACAAAGCCATTTGCTCAGGACTAATCCTTCCTTCCCACCATTCCAGCGGTTGACTTCCATATTTTGTCACTTTGAAGAGTGTGTGAATGAATCGAGGTTTGACAACATTTTTCTCTGTTGATCTGAATCATTTCAAAATATAAACATAAATATAAAAATATGAAAAACTTAAAGATGAAACATGTAAAGAAAAATAACAATATAAGGTAATCAAAATAGAAATGAATAAAATACTTACATGTTGATATCATCGCAGAGACATGTGATAACAGAGTGATTTTCTTTTCGTCCATCAAGGATTATCGATGTAGGGCTTATATGATATTCAACACCACCCAACTTCATCTCTTTGGTATTGTACCACGCTTTAAAGCGATGATTTCCATCCCAAATGTGAAACATTTTATTTTTGAATGCATGCAAACCATGCTCTGTCAGATAGGCTTTAAATTCTTCATTTTTTTGTTTCCAAATTTCATCCCATTCATTCACAATGTCATCATTGACATCAATCGTGTATCCCTCTTCATGCTCTACCGAGACATAAAATGATGCAGACCCAGGAATATAACCATTGAGAAACGAACGTGACAAAATTGATACATCATCGTCCAATGCGGGCCTAACCACCTCCATGCCAATCATTCGACACAAAGGGATAGGCATAGGATATTTCATGACACATATATCACTCAATGTCGAGTTGATTTTTTGTTTTCGCTCCAAGAGTTTCATTTTCGTGTACTTGATGGATTTTCCTTCATGTTCAGCTGGGTTCTCCAATGTAGGCGGAGGTGTCCATAATCCTTCATGAATATCATTTTTTCCACTCTGCACAATATTCATGTATGTAAGAATATAAACCTAATAATAATAGAAAATATATATAAATTCAAAAAATTCAAACCATTTAATACAAATGAAAATAAAATTTACCTTCTCTTTTTTGCGTCGATTAGTTACACCTTCAGAAGGTCCACCAATAAATTGAGATGTAGATATTGTCCCTTGAGACAATGTCAAAGAATGCTCTTTATGCTGTGATCGTTGATTCACAAGAGAAAGTTGTTGTTCTTGGAATTGTTCAGTATGTTGAGAATCTGGTGTCTCTTGAAAGTGTTGATTCTCTTGAGAGTCTTGTGTATCATCATATTCCAGATTGTCTTGATTTTCTTGATGCGATTTCTCTAAAGTGGATTCCTCAATAACTTGTTCTGCAACTAAATCCACAATATTATCCACAATTTTTGTTGCAACATCTTCAGTGATATTTTGATGTTGTCCCAAAAGTGGCTCCAATCTTTGCGACAATGTCATTGTATTTTCTTTAGAATGGACTTGTGGTTGATCGTTTAAATGCATGGAAGATGCACAATCTACTTCCACTGTTTCAAGAACAACATCAGGTTGAAGTCCCTTGTTGCGATGAGATCTTCGCGTAGGGGTGGAGTTTTCACCTTGTCTTCTTTTCCTAGTTGTTGGTTTAACACCTTGTTGATGAATATTTTGTATTCTTGGCGAGAGAGGTTGTAACGCATTGGAGGATGGATCTTTTTGTTTTCCTTTAGGAAACATATTTTCTGCAAACAAAAAACATAAATGAAAATGCAAACAAAAAATGATAGAAATAACTTCATCGTATATATATTTTAAAATAATACATAATGGATTTTACAAATCCAATACTTTATTAATATAAAAATGTATAATCTATTTCCGACGTTTGGAAGGGATTTCATCATCACAATCAATTTGACGACTATGAACCCTATTCCGTTCTGGTAGAATAAGATAACGTTGCCGGATGTGTTTGTTGAAGGGAAAAGTATGAAAATATGGTTCGTGAGACAATCGATTCATGACATCAGTAGGGGTCATGCGAAGCTCCGTGGTTGAAGTGCATGGCATTCGACGAATACAATGTAGCAAAAGATTATAAAAACGAGAGTGAATGACTTTGAGATATATTGGATCGACATATAAACCCCAAATAGCCTCTGCAATCTTTGATACAGAATATGACTCTGTCTTTTCAGTGTGGCACGGACGAGCATTGTGGTCTTTGGTGAAGAACAACTCAGGATCTACCCACCAACGTTCTTGGAGCCTAGAATGTCTCAAAGATTCAGACTGCAAGAAATGATTTGAATGTCGTCTATCCGACGAAATTGTTGCCGATCCCCAATCACCAATGTCTATGTAAATTTCATCTTTGTCATCCATCTCACCAAAATGAAATAAGATGTTTGTGAAGGATAAATCACAATGAAAAACATTGTGAATGGTGAGTACATCGGCCATGATTTGAATGAACGTGATCGCAAGGGTACAACGGTTTAACAAGAAAAGCCTTTACCGCTCCAATTCTTGAATCTTAGATATTTGTTCTGGATGATTTTTCTTGAGTATTGTGAGACGTTGAAAAAAATCATACTCATTAGTTCCATGGTCTTTCACATTTTTGAACATATCTCCCAATGTCCCACCATTCCAATAAGGCAAAAAGATAGCAGATGCGGGTGTCGTTTGGAAAACAAACGGTTTGATAACACCACCATGATCTGTGGACGCCACTGAATAGAACTCCTTCATGCTTGCATGATGAGGATTTCCATTATGATCCAAAAAAAATTTAATGGCATATGGTACGAATGGATCAGTATTTGAATTGTCCTTAATGAAACATTTCCACACCATTCCATATGAACCACGGCCTAGTCGTTCATGCTTCTCAATAACAACATCTCTCCAAGCAAAAAGAAAAGCACCACCTCTAGGAATGACGTGTCGATTTAAATTTTTGCACGGTTTAAATTTTTGACATTAGTTTTTCTACGTCTTGAGAGTTGTGGAATCTCCACTCGCCACCAATCGGAGTTAAATTTTTGCGCTTCTAACTTTTCCAATGTCCAACCATGCGTGACTTTCCGATGCACCTTTGAAACCACATCGGGCATTTGTCCAACAAAATTAGAAGAGACGTTGTCTTTCCAAGTATTATAATTGGACATTTCTTTGCATGATAGAAAACGTCTCGAAATGCAATCATCAATCATGATCTTTACACGCTCACGCAAAAGAATAGGGCTGGACATATCCATCGACACAAAATTTTGATGGATTGAATCCCAAGACATGTCACCCCACCATTCTACAAGGAAGCTTTGCACATTCAAAGTAAACATTTGATTAGGCTTATTAAGAAGAGGTTCCATAGTTGTAAGCAATAATCACCTTGAATAGTTTGTTGAGGATAACATCAACGAATAATGAATACCTGCATATAAGAATCAATAAAACCACATGAAATTATCATATAGTATGGGTTGTATACTTAATGTTGAAGAAATGAAATATAGGATTTAGATACACATCTTGAAAGTAAATGAAAAAATGGATTGGTACACGGATAGAAGAAAAAATATTATAGAAATACATATATGAACACCTAGGACATGAGAATGCATGAAACATCCATCCACGTCTGCTAGGGCCATTTGAAGTTGAATGTAAAAAATCAAATCCAGGATATGCACATGAAAATTATAATCATGTGGACCATACCAGTTGGAAATGATGGGTACGATATAATTACACGTCCTAACACCCAGGACGTGAGGAGGCATAAAGCATCCATCCACGCCAGCTGAGATGATTCGGAATTTAGAACAAAAATAAAGCAAGACAAAATAAAACCAAAAAATAAAATAAAATAGAACAAAGCAAAAAAAACAAAACAAAACAAAACATAATGGAGTGAAAAAATACCTGAAATGAAAGTTGATGCCTTGGAATTTGACACACAATCAGATCGGAGGTGTAGTGCTACACATGAAGTTTAAAACATCAATTAAAACAAAATCCAATTATAAACAACAATTATAAACAACAAAGCAAAACAGAAGTTGTGAAATTTTAAAAACAATTAAGAACAAAATTCAAGCAAATATTAGTAGATAAACCCTAATACATAAATCGAACTACTCCTCATTGATGCTTGTGCGCTGGCGCACAACCAGAAAGCAAGAATAGGGCATAACAAGCTTAAAAACATTGATAGAAGTAAAGAAAAAATAAATGAAAAAATACCTGAATAATGGTTGTGTACCAGCGCACAAGCAGAATGCAACACCAAGGCAGATGAAGTGCAAACTAGAGAAAATGAAATGAAGTCTAAACTAAATGTAAGAACTAAAGCAGAAAATTGAATTGAAGCACTAAGAAAGGATTGTGCGCTGGCGCACAAACAACTTCCAGCAGAAGGGCGCAACAAATCGTATGCAAATGATAGATCTAAAGAACAAAGTAAACAGAAGAAGTCCTAAAGAATGTTTGTGCGTCGGCGGACAAACAACTTCCAACAGAAAGGCGCAACAAATCGTATGCAAATGATAGATCTAAAGAACAAAGTAAACAAAAAGAGTCCTAAGATGTTTGTGCGTTGGCGCACAAACAACTCTCAGCAGCAGGGCTAAACAAATCTTATGTAACTGAAATGATTGAAAGGAAAAATGAACAGAAGTAGTTCTTATGTAGGTTTGTGCGCTAGCCCACAAGCAGGTCCAACCAGCATCTTCTCTACAAACTTGCTCTCATACGCAGTGCTAAACAGAAGCTCGCTCATGTAAGTTTGTTGTAGAAACGCCTTCTCATCCTTATTTATACGCCTCGGCCGTGGGTTAGGTTTAGGTTTAGGTTCAGAGGGGAATGAAAGGTTCGGGAAAAAAAAAAAAAAAAAAAAGTACAAAACCCATAGATTTTAGAAAACTTTGGATAGGTATATCTTCTACATATTAAAATTAATTAGCTTGAAATTTTTTCTCATAGTTACACCCATCATATGTAGTGATATACAAAAAATTAGATTTTTTTCATTAAATTTCAAATTCTTATGAATTTCTAAAAACTCTGAAATTGATGACATCGTAGATTTTTGGGAAATCTTCCTATACGGTACATTTTGGAAATTTTCCGAAATCATTTTTTTGCACATGATTGGGGAACATTCTAAGAAGGGTATAGGGTTTAAATCCTTCACTTCTCCAACATCATATAAAAAGTGAAATTATTCGCCAAATTGTTATTATCGATTCATATGTATTTGTTCATTATATAACACATTTTTCAATGATGTCCGTGCCCGCGTTTCTTCCGTTTTCATTTAGGAATTCATACATATATAGATATATAGACATATAGATATAGATATAGACATATAGATATAGATATAGACATATAGATATAGACATATAGACATATAGACATATAGATATATAGATATAGACATATAGACATAGATATATAGATATATAGATCTATATTCCAAATATTTTATATTTTTATTAAGTTATATACATTAGTTAAATTTCTTCTTCATATATTCTTCCCAATGTTATAATGGATATGACTTATGGTGTCATGGACTTAAGATCCACATGTCACTTGTGCATTGGGGTTCGCTATGATTTTGTTTCCAAATGAGATAGTTTATTGGGTTTGGTTTAGGGTTCTATGTTTGGCCTAATCTATTCTTTGACTGTCAGTGTGAGTTGTCTACTTGTGTATTATTGGATGCTATAGTATTCTAAGTTTTGATCTACATCCCATTTTTTAATACATACCATTCAGTATAATAATCTCCGCCCATCCAATATTATTGTGACGTGCATCTATTGCTTTCTTTCTCCATGGCTACCATTAGAGCTCCCAGATCCTTTGTTCCTTTCCTGCTACCACTTCAGGATGATGGTTTTGTGTGTGTCTCGGAAGATTTGCTTAGTTTGAGATTCAATCTCCAACTAAGAACCATGTATTTAGAACAAGAGATGTACTCTGCGGATGGAGAGGTGTATGAAACGATTTTGGTTCAAAATACCAGAACTGAAGATGGATTTGTGTGGATTTTAGGGCCTGGTTCATTTAGGGTCATAGGTCTTTCTGAATCGCAGATGCAAGCTCCAACTGTCTTATTGACCAATGAATCCGGTACATCCACAGTTCAAATGCCCACTGTTGCAACTGTTAAGTTGGAGCCCAATGATGATAGTGTATTGGTGTTGTCTGATTCAGAAGATGATATTTGTGCTGCTGTTGATCTTTCAGACATATCGTCATTTCCATTTGAAAGTAAAAACTCCACTCCTTCACAACTTCCCAAATTCCCATTCAGTCCTATGTACAACACATTGGTTCACCGTATGACACCTTCTCAGCGCCCTCCATTGCACCCTTCACCGTCATCTACAGGGTTGACTATCGTTGATGCCTTGAAGTTCACAAAGTCTAGGAAAATGTCAAAGTCTGATCTTGCATTCATTGATTTTGACAATATAGATGTCCGTGATGTCAAATACTTGCCATCTTCTTTTGACGGCGAATTTTTATTTGTCTTGCCCCCTGTGGCACTTGGAGTTCCAAATACGTATGGCCGCTCCATGGATGGTATGGATAAAATGTGCGACGGTCATCCTTGGTACATCACCAAAACCACGAATATCCAAAATGATTTTGGATTATCCTTTCGGCGTTCTACTTGTGCAGGTCATCTCCAATGTCCTAATGACTACTGTGATTACATGCATCGCAATGGGGGTCTGCGCAACAACACTGAATGGGCCGGTTCAACCCCTCTGCCATTTCTTGTGGGTAATGTTGCCCCTACTAGGTCTACTATCCAGTGTAAGGTATGTCGTTCAACACCTGTGTGCATTGCTTTGTGCCCTGCTCGCATTATATACATTCATTCCGCCTCTGCTGGGATGTCCAGAGCTTGCATTCATCTTGGTATACATGATCACCCTGTATCCAATGGTACATGTCGTGAATCATTGGACATGGCATACCAGTGCGTTGCCAATGAAGTGTTGAAAACACCCACAGCCACAAATTTTGCCATAGTTATGGCCGCGAGCAAACAATTCTTGGCCGATTACCCTCTTAGATCTCCCACAATTGGAGAAAGCCATCACTTGGTTGGTTCTTCCTTAGAGGTGGTCATGGACAAATTCAGCACTCTAGCCTTCCCAAATTGTCGTAATTTTGTATTTGGATCAAAACGTTTTGTGCGTAGTGGAATGGGAACTATGGATAGTATTATGGCACTCAAAGACCATTCTGCTTTCAAGTTCGTCCATGATAGTCGGTTCCCAGGGCAATCGAAAGACAAGGTTTTTGTTTTCAAGATGTCCGTAGACCTTCCGGGCAGTGGTGTGGAGCTTGTAAAGAGGATGCAAGTCAGGGGAGATATGGAGAATTCTTGGATTATGTTTGACCATGTCAAACGTTTGAAGGATTGGACGACAATGGCTTGCCATGTGTACGACAGTCAATACTGTAAGGTGTTGACCATTGCGTGTTGTGACATGCAATCTGAAGATGGTGCAGCACAAACTCTCTTTTGGGAAAATCTGAATGTTGTTATGGCCGAGAATGGTGTTCCAAAAACAAACTTCAAAGGGTTCATGGCAGACAGTGCTCAAGCCAATTGGAATGCGGTGCGGATGGTTTATGGGGACGGCGATCCAAACCTGCCCATGGTCGTATGTGAACGCACATGCCTTTTCCACTGGTCTGCAAGCTTGGATAAGGTGACACAAAAATATATCAAACCATCCTTGCAGTTTCAACACAAGCAAATATGCAAGGATTACAAGGACGCGGTAACAATGGACGATGCTGAGACTAAGTATCACGTGATTCGTTCTTGGTGGTTATCATCTGGAGCTGCCACAAAAGAAGGCATCCTTGGCCTTTCGGAGTGGTTGGGATTTTGGCACTTCCGTTATAGACAATGGGGTGGTCATATGCTACTTGTAAGTGCATACCACATTGCATTATTCAATGTCATTGAACTTCCCCGTATTTTTTCCATTTTTATAAATTTGTGTCTTGTTTTTCTTAACCCCGTATTTGTATGTTGTTCGTAGGATATGACAATAGATGAGTGTGCATAAATGCCAACATGCAACCTTGCCGAGACTGTTCATAACAAATGGCTCCAACAATCCGGCAACAAGATGACTTGCCTGTATGAAGCTACTGTTGATGACATGATTCGTGCCTTCATGCAAATCGCGAATTACCGTGCATGGTTGAAAGGGGGGGTCTCATGGTAAAGGTCCTGATTCGGCATCCTTAAAACTTAAGGCGGCTGCCAGGTGTGGAGATCCAAAAATTTTGGCTGATGCCATGAAGTCTTTCCCGGGGGCAGAAGACGTCAATACTAGAGATTGTACATTGGAAGGGTCCGAGCTATTTGGGTCCACCAAACGAAAACTCAACATGCCCCCGGGTGCTGATTGCGATTCTCATCGACCCGACAAAGTGAAATTTTCAATTCCTCGCCCTAACACTCGTGCAACTCGTCAACGCATACAGGAATTGTTGAATTATGCACAACAAGGTGTGACTCATACTACATCCGTGTTAGAGACTGATTGTCTTGCTTCCAATTGGCACATTGCAAGATTGCCACCCAACTCAGCTAGACGATGTTGGGCATTACAGGCCATTACAGGGACGATGTGCAATGCCAAAGTCGGTACTGGAAAACATGGCACACTTGCTCCAACATACAAAGGGTTCAAGAAAGAATTTCGCTCTCCCAACAATGTGGAGTATGAATTTTGGTTCTGCCCTGACGACATCAAGCGTTGTGTGAGTGGTAGTAAGAAGAAATATGTGTTGGATTGGCCTATAGTGCCTAACACTTGGCCGGTGAAGATAGGCACCAATCTATCAAGAGAGGAGGTGTTGGCGCTTGAGGACGCCGGATTTCAACTACAGCAAAGGGAAGCATTATCCCCCCGTCGTAGGCTTTCTACAATTGCAACCCTTCCCATCCCTCGCTCGCATTTTCGTATGCCACCCAACCCGGACGCCCACCCTACATTCAAGTTTGGAAAGACAGTTCGTCGCAATCCGACCGCACCGACAGCGGATCACAAAAACAAATGGGAGAGCGCCGGACTCATGGATGGTTATTTTGTAGTTGGGGTGACTACCATTCCATATCCAGGTTTTGGAGTGATAATCAACATTGTCTCCAAAGAGGATATTACATACCGTGTCACAATTGGTGACATTCCGCATTGCACATGCCCGGACTTCACGAAAATGTCCTCTCATGCATTGGGAAAGAAAGGAAAATGGGTGTATTATAAACATCTTTATTATGTGTTTAGATTTTTGTGCAAGGTGGATTACGAGAGTGACAAATTCATTCATGCACCTACATATACCTATAATGAGGTCATGCGACTACTTGAACTTGCTGGTATTCTAGAATGTGAGTAGTATTGCAAGTATTCTATTAAGCAATATATATTTGAATGTCAATAAATGACATGTTTTGGTTTGGGTTATTATAATAAAAATTAGCAATGGACTGAAAGTATTTCAATGATTCAGTAACTTCATTTCTATTTAGACTACGACCCAACCGTGAGCAGTTTTGTGAGCCCAAACTCTGTGGCCACATGTGTTCTCAAACTGAAAAACACATTAAAACTTAGGTTTGGAGTTTTCATCAATTAATTAAAACATAAAAAGTGTGGAGGATTGGAGTTGTGTTAGAATTAACCCTAGGGATAGGAGGTTAGTACTCAGTGTTTGAATAATGAGAGCAGGTGTAAGGGAATTGACTAGGAGGTGATTAAGGTGGTTCTTAGGCTTAGACCTTAGGCCTTGTAAGCCTGGGGTTTATGTGACTTGAAAATGCTTGGGAACTGTTCGAATTAGGCAGGTGCCACTGCACCCTAGTAAAGTGCGGATCCAGGGACTCGGACAGGCGCGATTGAGGCCGCCGCTCTCACAACTAAGCTCTCTCTCTCTCTCAAACAAGCTAGCAGGGGCACTAGTAGAAAACATGGTAAAAAAAAAACCGTAGTCGTTTTGCCATTACGGTTCTTTTGACCACTGTTTTGTCACATGTTGCACCCAACTTCAAATCATGTTGCACTTGAACTTTCCATTGACTGCCGAATGAAAATACACATGTTCATGTATATTAATCATCCATGCGCATTTGGAGTAGTACATGCCATTCCCTAGTTATTTGCATGGTGTTCTCATTGTCACATGTATATTTACTCTCTTATTATAAACAATAGGTGATTTTGAGTGCAAGCAATTGCAATCACTTCACTTTTTCGAAATGTTTTCTACACATGGTTTAGCTGTGAATTTTGCAAACATATACCATAAGGTTGCGAGGTCCCATGCAACTTTTTCTCCGTTGCGTACAAATGAAATTTAGGTGCACCACTGTGAATGTTCTCACTATTCCCTCCGCTAGTACCACTACCATCATTCGGTTAAGTTTGACAAATAACCAGTGAAGTTGTGCTGAGTTTTATGTTCAAGTGTTCAGGGAAAATTAACTACCTGTCATGTTAGCTGTATCTATGGACTCTACCTCAAATTTCTGAAGAGGGACTGAAAGATCCGAACAGCAACTGCCTGCACTTGGAAACTGTAATGGACTTGACCGACAATTACGCCCATGCTTAGCACGGGAACTGTGCTGGTTCGAAACTCGCGATGTTGCTGTGCGAGCAAAAGGAGTTGCGAGCAAAAATAGAGGCCAAAAACAATTATTCATGCTGGCCCACGTTTTTGCTCGTAAACATTGCCAAGCAGGGTTTAGGTGTCATACTGGTTGTCTTTAGTCCACATTGGTTGAGATGTGGAACAAATGTATGACCGTGGGCTTGTCTATATTAGGCTCGACGCACAGTGATGGGCATCAGCAAAGTTTTATTCGGCACAAATTCTGTAATGCATTCAGTGTATCATCAAACGCCCAATTGCCACTCAATTTGTACACATTAACAATTCTGGAAACAATTTTGTACTAGACCAAATTAAAAATGATAAAATCGGTCAAGTAGGGAGCACCAACTTCTACTATATACTCTGCATGTCTCCCCTAGGGCCAGATAGTTTATGTATGTACTTGATTTAGAGCACAAGGGTGGGTCAATTCCCTGTGGCATGCGAACTCATCATCTTCAATACTTGCCGTAAAGTCCTACTGTCCTAATGCCTACTACATGCAAATAACAAATATGCACACGGCACACACTCACTGCGCAAATTGTGATAGCAAGAATTAGTGCATTGCTTTTGATATCAAAAATTGCTTAATTGAACTTGACAATTATCGCCACATATATAGCTAAGTGTTTTGGGGAAAACTCTTGCCACTGAAAGTATGTAAGACACAAAAAGGAACTGGAATTTTGTATTCACACCACAAAATACCACATTGCCATTACTCCACATCATCGCTCAACCGCGCTAATGTGGTGCTCAATCACTGAGAGTACTCCACTCAAGGTAAGCTTCCTAACCAAATTAAAAAAATATGATGTCCACATTGTTTGTCAAGATTCTGTGTATCTATGTCATCCCGCAACAGAACTTGGATATGATGTGGGCCATTCGAAAGAGTGCAGCATTCTGCTCTTGGTCCGGAAGAAATGGAGCCCATGCCCAACAACTCCTCTTCGCCTTTCCAACGCACCCGAGCAGTCCGATTAAATTCACAATAGTCTTTCTTCCGCAAGGATCGTTGTTCCCATGACTTCATTCTGTAGAAATGAACACATGTAGAATAAGATTTCCCACCATAAACAGATACGAATTAAGATGGCCAATACATGCACCACAAGTTACATGTCAAGCAAAATTGTGAGTGCAAAGATGACCTGCTGTATCAAAAATCCCGTGGAAGGTTGCATCATCTTGGCAATCCACACGACCATGAGTCAAGAGATTGGTGCTGCTTCATTTCAATATGTTGGCTTCAACTCCAGTGATGTACTCTATACTGCCGAGTGAGTCATTTTTATGCAAAGCTATCACAGAAGGTCCCAGGTTGGGGTGCAGTGGACTTCTCACCTTGAACGTACACAACGCTCTCCAAGTTGTAGTGTCGTCTCCTGCTTGTCTTCTAGGTTATGATATTCCAAACTCAGCCAAAGCCCTCCCAACAATGTTCCTGTCCTTTCCTACAGCCGATCACAACATGGTGAAATAAATTAAAGACACCAACAATCATGTTGAATAAATAATGCCCATAGTAATGTATATCAACAAATGGCCGAGTATACTCCAGTACCCCTCGCATACACTCCAAAACAGGCGTTTGAAATAGGACAAGCAACTTACAATGTGCGGCTGATGTGGTTATTTTTTTACACATACCTGAATTAATTTTGCTGGGGGCCACACTCACAGCTGGAAAATCTACATTCAAAACGCGAGGCCGACCAATGCATTACAGGTAGCAATAGGATCATAAAAACATACAATATGAAACCATCAACAATAAAGAACCGTTGCAATGAAAGGGGAAAGTCATGTGTTACAAATTCTGTACAGCTGAATCTGAGTTGTCCAGTTTGGATTCGTCCGATTTTTAACATATAATTGGTGCAGACATGGGAGAACGTACAACAGGCTGCGAGCATGTGCACACTTACGTTGGAATGCATCTCAATGGGAGGGCCTACGGCAAGTGGAAACCATGTGTTAGACTCTTACAACGATCCGGAACAGTGACATACACACCATTTCATCACGTGGGGAGTTGGTATGTGGGTCTTGCAACATCTTTGGTGCTAAACAGTTGTTAATACAATTCAGTGCATTTATCATATCGTGAACAACATGTTTGGTCATTGATAGTTGTGCATCCTGAGCACTCACCTGGGAGTGCACTACGAAGATGGCCTGCCCAAACTGGTTGTGTTCTCGGCTCTGTTCCTCAATAATATGGTGTCACGCACTTTGCCATCTTCCTGATAATCACCTTTCTTGCGGGGTGAGGTCATGATCTTCCCTTTCAGCCCTTGTGGGATGCCAGAAGACGACGCCCTGCCACAAACTGCTGTGGTAACATTACCCATCATGCGCGTTATCTCTTCCATGCTCGGAATCGGAATGATGTAACTCACACCCCACAATATGGGACAATTGGGCAGTCCCTCCGCTTGATCCAGGAAACCAATGTGCTTGGGATAGCGCCCGTCCTTCTTGAACATGACGGGAGTGTCCTTGTAAAAAACCCTGATGACGGATATCATTTGTTCCCCTTTCTTACGCAAATCCTGCTCGTCATTTAGGCACCTCGACTTGTGGTTGATTCCAGCATAGGCCTCCGCCACGACTTTCCCTTCGAATTTCGGGTGCAAAATCCATACCTTCACTCTTACTCTGATGGGATTCTACAGCACCAAGTGAAGAATCACACAATGTCATTCAATAAACTGCACAACTTTGATAATCAGAAGTCATTGTCAACACGCACCACATATACCATTTTCTTTGTGCAAGAAACTCCCAAATGACATGACAGATGTACTCACCGAATTAGCGGGTCGTCTGCTGAATTCAAGCTGTGTGATGACTGATGCATCAATCTGGGGTGTTTTAGGCTTCTTCATTTGAGGACTTGTACTTTTTGCTTTCCCTCTTTGAGTCCTCTTCTCTTGGCCTCTTGCCTCATTCAGCAATCTCCGTTTCACTGGTACCTTGGGTATCACAGGCAAGTCTTCGCCAGATGATTCAATTCCAATTGCATGGCGACCAGTATCATCCTTAGTAGATTCATCGGCTTCTTCCGCTATGGAGTGGTCAACACATTTGGGTCTTGATTTCTTCTGACCGGACTCTTTGTTGCAGTGTGCCACATTGTTATCATTTGGTTTGCCTAACCCACCATCTTCTTCTGAATCCTCTGTGTCCTGAGGCCATCTCAGCTTCTGGAATGTGGCTTCAACTTCATGGCTTTTTGTGTCACCCTCGTAGCTATAGTCCAGTAGATGTGAGCTTTCCGGAGACCTCAAGGGGCTCGTGATATCTATCTCTTGGGAGCTACTTCGGGAGCTTGAGTTCCTCACCTTTGACTGCCGCACATTTCCCATGATTTTTTTCGGAAATTTGGGAGCTGGACGACGGCAATCGTCTGATGAATGGTCAGACGACAATAACTCCACATGCTGCGAAAATCTCCCACCGTCCTTACTTCTGCTATTCCCTTCCTTCAACGTTGCCTTCCTTTCATTCGACCGCGACTTCCCTTGTCTATGATGAGAGTCCAACACCTGGACTGCTGACGGTCTTTTTAATCCACTCAGCACCTCTGCTGCAGTGCGATTACTCGGCCTCGGTTGTTTTAGGGGCTCTGTTGCACTGTCAGGTGCAAGATAGATATGTGCTTGACTAGAGACGTTGTGGGCCAGGAAGTCACATTCTGACGACAAGTTAGAAACAAACTCATCTACCAAAGCATGCAGTTTATTGCTAATGTCAAGCATGGGTGGTCGCTCCGAAGGAACAATTGGTGAGGAGGTCTTTGATGTTTGTGATGCCGGTGGACGACAAGACAGTGCCGACTCCTTGGAAACTATCTCCTTGCGTTGTTCCACACATGGGTGAGACACATTTGAGTAATGCACAGGTACATATGGAGACTGCAAATTGCCAATAGTATGCCCACAATTAAGAAGCACAAATGACTCCGCAACAACACTTTGATAGGATGGTGCGAGTAATGTAGAAATTCAATACGACAATGGGGTTTAGGTTTTCACATACTTTTGGTTGGGATAGTTTTGGGTGCACAAACGTACTACAAGGCTGACCTTCTTCGCTCTCGGCTGCCTTCTGTTGCTCCCGACTGTCATTTTTTAGCTTCTCCTGGATGTACACATGCAGAGAGAAGGTGTTAAAATGAGCTGAAACAGGACAACACTTGATCATGGTAAATTGTTTGAGACAGCATGGTGAAGAGTAAGTCAGTGGACCTCACTGCCTCCTTATTTTCAGTGGCCAAGCCGTGATGTGAAAGATTGCAGGGAGAGGTTAGGGCCAGAAAAACGTACTGCCGCGCCTTTTTTGGCTGAAGCATTTGCCTTGTTCCTTTCGCATTCTTTGCTCCCTTCCTTTGACTTCCAATAATCTACCAATTGCAACCATGCCGCTGATGAACAGTCATCAGGCTTACGGTGATCACCGTGTACTGTCCAGTGACGGTGATACATTGCTCTATTTCTCTTGTACAGACGTTGTAGATATCCCGCTACCAAGCCTTCTGGCAGTGGCTTCTCTATTATGAACTGCCTCTTCACTTCTCTCATGATTTCTTGCATAGTGGATGGATTTTTAACGTCTATGTTGGCATTTGGAACAAATGCAAGTGCAGTTAATTTTAGGGCGTTCAAGAACTGGGCTTTGTACTGAACTATGTCTCCAAGATCGTCTTGCTGCAGCCGGACTTGTGGCACTCTACCTTCCGCAATGGATCTTTTCACTTCTTTTAGGTAAGACTTCTCTTCTACTCTAAGTTGTTTTCTCTGAGACAACGTGTACGGTGGGGATGACTTACTAGAGTTCGTCCTTAAATGCATGGGACTATTGCTTGTATGGATCAACCGCGTTTGCTCCTTCAGGGTGGACTGTTGCTCACGGCGGGTACCTCCTCCTGATGACGTGCGGGCACTCGGTGTTGAATGAGGAGCAGGACGTGCCACTGCGGATGGAGTCGGGGAGGCGGTTTCGGGTCCCTTCTCACCAAAGGAGGAGTCCCCGCGACCCCCACTACTGTCTCTGGCGGCGTTGTAATCTCTTGGGCCTTCGTATCTGCGCACAACAGAGTCAGGATCGAGTCCCGGTTCCGAATTCAGAGCATCTGCACTTCCCACTGGCATACGGTGGGTCCCTGGGCGAGGTTGCAGTCCTTCATGCACCGAAGAGGGGAATTGTTGGGAGTTGTAGTACTCCTTCCCTGTAATGTACCCAGGTTGAGAGCTAAATGTGCCGCCCTGTGGCATGTTGTGGAATGGCAACACGTGCCTGTTGCTCGATGTTCCGTCGAGATGACTTTCACGTCGTTGTGGGCTATATGACACTTGGTTGTTGTATGAATTTGTGGATGCAAAGGGAGTGCCGAGACATGGGTTGTACATGGGCTGCCGAGGACCAGCTGGCGTCCCAACCACCGGCTGCGCAGTTTGCCACGGGATTGTGCTCTGCGGTTGATGGTAACCAGCAGATTGCGGCATACTGAACATCTGCACACCCTGTTCAATCACATTATGCGTGATGTCAGCAATGTCACGTGCAGTTCACAGACAGAGACAATGGGACGCAAGAGTGTCTTGAATCACAACATTAGCAAATTGACACAGTGATCTTGGGATGCGGCATACCTGTCCCGGATCGAACCTCTGTGGTTGCGCATGGTTGGGTCGGAATACCTGTTCAGATACGAAAACAAAAAACTTCAGAATACGTGCAAGCAATACCTGCTACTGCAGTGTTCTGGAACTCGACTAAGTACTAATGAGGACCCCGTATTGCCAGCAATCCATGCAGATGTATAAACAATGTGGAGTCCAATCAGGGAAAGACACGTTACCCCGCGCGTAAAATCATCCGCAAACTGTGTGCTTCTCACCACGTCGAATTCCGCAACATTGACACTGTCGTGATAGTCGTCCATGGTATATATTTGCAATTTGTCGATCACGACGTTAGTTTCTCACAACAACCGGAAATGCATCGGGGCAACCGAAGTTTGGCGTTGGCACCGCTGCGTCTCTTGGTCCCAACCCAGAGTTACGATGCATCTCTTGGTCAGCAGCTTAGGGTCTCGTTCGAATGAGAAGGGGCCGAAAGTCAGACTTGTGCGCGTGACGGAAACATAGGAGATTTGTCTATTCGACCTAGCCAGTAAATGGGACCTCGGATTCCAGGCGTCATGGAGGAGACGCCAACATGACGTGCACAAAGTAGAAGGTCTGTACTAAGAAGGTAAATCCATCCACAAGACTACTCACACAACAACCAAGAATGCGTCGGTGGAAGACATCATCATTCGCCAGATCTAAGGCCTATCCAGCGTCTCCAACCTTGTCTCCAACCGCGCAACTCAGCAACAGCAACAGCAACAGCGATATATATGTGCTACTGCAATTTGGAAAAGCTAAACAAAGACTATAAATTGTGGAACTTACGATTGCAACTCACAAGGTTTTCTAGAATGTGCGCCTGCTGAAGTATGACAGTAATTGGATTGAGCAAGAATGAACAGTTGTGTCGCGCACCTCTCCATGAGGAGTGCCCGAAACACCATGGGCAGAAGGGGGACCCCGGAGTGACACCCGGGACTTGTGGCGCCGTTGGTGAGAGGGCCCAAGTGATCCTAGTGTGGGCGAGGGCCCCGGGCATTGGGAACGCCTCCCACCCACGAAGACTAGGAGGCACAAGGGTAAGGCCATGAGTTATGCGTAGCTCATGGCGTGGTGATTCTAGAAAGCTCAAGAACACCTCAATCGGAGGTGTGAGCTAGGAGTTATGGCCATTTGAGTGGGGCGCTGTCCCGGGACGGCGCCCTGGTACAGCAGTGCCTGGGAGTGATTCCCGGGACTGCCAAGGTTCAAACAGGCATAACGTCCTCAATACTTGCCCGAATGGGGCAAGTGAGGAGTGCATCGGCATCTTCGTGAAGCGTAGATGAAGATGGAGTGGTCAAGTGTTAGCATCAGACATCATACAAGGAAGTTATGATGGTCTGAAGCTGTGGGGGTTTCTAGGCCCAGCGGCTAAGGCAAAATGTCCACTTGGCCCCAAACTCTTGGTAGAGAGACAAGAGGTTGGTTGACGGTGGGGTAGGGGCCCCGCGTAGAGTCCTAGAGGCTTATATGGGTGAGGTGGTGTGGCCTCACCCACCCGAGGCCGAACGGCAAGGCCTCCATGGGCTTTGGCCTATTGTGAGGCCATAGTTGCCTAGTATGGTTCGGGTTGTTGTAGTGTTGCTCCGGCAACGCGATGATCAACATAAGATTGGACTTCCATGGATGGAAGTCCACATTGGGGAAATGGGTTACCGATTAAGGGGTGAGTCCCGAAAGCAAAGTAGGAGGGTTGGTTCCCTCCTATGAACTATTGGTCCGGGGTAAGAGGAGCTATCCATTAGCATGGCGGAATGCGAATGGTTAGCGCTCGTAACCTTTGCTAGAAACGAAAATTGGCAAGATTGTTAAGGGACCTAGCAAGGGTTGCGACAAGTTGCCTGTCAAGAATGCTCTGAACAAACTACGGCCGATTAGTATATGCGGATCCTACAGATCACGAATTCCGTAGCACTTCCACACGACTCCATTCCTACAAACAAACCACAGCCGGGAGAAGTCATAAATTGGTACACAACATATCCTGTAGGTGCAACAGGCGTCCAACAAACGGTGAAAACATTGGGAGCATTGGAATGATTGCTCCCCTTCTTGCAATACAACGCTATTATACATGTACATAAGTCGATCCGGACAATGAGCAAGCACAACAAGTTACACTCATGTAATACAGGTTTGCTAGCGCCAGAACACGTCAGGAGCGGCGCTCCTCTTCCATAGAACCTGCACATTCACAGCCTCAATCTCCTTAGAATCACACACGCACGAGTATGTGAGTCGAAAAAGGGTGGAAATGAGCGCAGTGCATATAGGAGGTAGCACATTGTTCACTTCAATGCATGTTTTGCAGACTCCATTCCCTACAACTTCCAGCACACGATCCTGTTAGCGCAAGACCGGCCCAAAACAACGATCACATGAACAAAAGGTTGACGCGATAGAAGAAACAGAGTGTGCCTATCTTCCTTGGTGCATCAAAGGCGCTAAAGCGGCTCTGGGGAATATGCAGAGAGGGAGCACCAGTGTGAGCAAAAAAAAACATGCATGTGAGGCATTCCATAGGGAGTTCCACAGTGCGATGCCCATCCGGAGGGAAAGGCAATGCCCACCTTGACTCACCACAACAGATCCCCCCTGTTCCCACCCAACCACAATCTTCCGAAGGCGAATGAGACAATAGTGTCCGATGGCAACGGGAATCAAGCGAGACAAACATACAAGAACGGCGTTTGAATAACAAATTCGCAGGGTTAGGAGAGCCGAACGGCATAGATGCAAAAGGAGACGGACAGCCGGCAACAAGTGTAAGTCTTGGCTGCGTATTCAATGTGGGGTAGCTTGGTTCGCCAACTGCCAAGCTAGCGCCCGCCATGTCCACAGACACCTTGTGAGCTTGGCTCACAACACTCAGCAACAGCGCCACAGACGCAAGGCCCATCTCTTCGGAGACATTGAGGCAATGTGTGGGGGGAGTGGGAATAACTGAAGAGTGGCCCCATCATTGCAGGTGGCTGAATCAAATCTGGCAATGAAGAGGCTAGATCTAGTCCCCGCCAATGGTGTGGCCACACATCATCATTCACACCACCTGCGCACAACACACCATGAGAGCCCCTATGTGGGCCAGCTACCCTGGACGGCACGTGTGCGGGCATCGCAGGCGATCAACGGTTGGAGCTGGCCCGGGCAGCTCCAAGCTCCACGTGGACGGTGGATCGGGGCCCGGGCAGGTGGGCGCGCAAATTTTGTGCGGCGGGCCCATCACCATCCCGCGTCTCTGTCCAGCAGCCATTGCCGTCTGCGTCATCCCCATCCACCATGTTCTGAGCCAACAGACCTCTTCGTTTCCCTGTTCAATCACTCCCTCGGGAACATGGTTCGTGTGAAGTCGAGGCCCTTGGGTGCGGCCAAGTAGTGCGCTCCCTGTTGCAACTTGGCGCATGATTAGGAGAAGGGATCCCTGTCATTTTGCAGACCGCGTTGCACGAGAGTGCTTTGCTGACACCACCTGAAGGATCTGCCATTCCGATCCCCTTGGGTCTTCGAGGGTTTACCACCTTTGTGCTGCAACGTTAGATAGGACTCACTTGGTTTGACTACATACAGGTATCTCCATGGGATGGAGTTGTCGATACGGAGTTCCTGTCTGATGACGTTGTTTTATTGCCGCAGGGACGCCAACAATGTGTGCGGGGGTGCAACAATCAGTGATATTTCTGCAAACCTTGGCGATTTTTCTAATCATGGTGGGAGTAGTCCATCTTTTGTCTTCTTTGCGTTGGTTCTCCTCGGTATTGTGCATATTCTCAACATCACGTACTTCTACTCGACCCCCACTACTGTCTCTGGCGGCGTTGTAATCTCTTGGGCCTTCGTATCTGCGCAGTATTCAACCTTAGGGAAGATGAGGGGGGGATCGTCCTACGAGGTACAACAGTGTGCCTCAGTTTACTTCTGGTCCCATGGTGTGCACCGAAGTAAGATTGTGTGGATCAATATGAGGGCGTGCAAACATGATTGAAAGAGATCTCCCTATGTGTCGATGTATCCTCAGTCCTTGCACATAAGTATGCAGTTTTAGACAGGCTATGAGTTTGAGGTATCTTCAAGAATACGAAGGAACTGCAAATCCTGTTTAAAGCGTTTTTGCTACTTGTATTGCTCCTCAAAGGTAGGCTGACCATCCGTTGGTGTTTGAGCTTCTGGTGGTGCTTGGTTGCTATTGGGGTGAGATCGGGACCTTAACTGTGAGCTTGTCATCTCTGTTGCTGGCAGTTCGTGTACATGAATGTCTTTTGGGGGCGGGACCAATCTATGGTCATCTGTGGTTAAATGATATGCGGTATGTTGTGGAGTCTGCTCACAACAATGTCCATGAATGTAATACAAGAACAGTCATAAGATGTTGTGGGGTCTGCTCACCCTGTTTTAATGTTCTGTTGATTAGCAAAAGTTTCAAGCTTCAAGTTTTTCAAGTGCCTCATGGCACGGGGCTTGCTAACATGAGTGGGGGTGCTAACCTTGGTCCACGTCCACTTGACTAACGGGTTTTGAACTGCAAACACGGGTTTCCATAGAACTCAAGTGAAACAAAATGTTGCTTCTATGCGGATCTCCGGAGCAGATGTGGATGCTAACTCTGACTATCTCATGAGACTGTCAAGCACTGGACGTATGTTCTCTAGGTTCTGAAGCAATGACACTATTATTCTGTTGAAGGCAAACCAGTGAGGTGTCGCATACATGGCTTATCTTTTGTGTTTGTGCAATTCACGTCTGATTTCATGAATCATGTCTTTTGGAGGTTTAGTGTACTGATAGAAAATGATGTTGTGGGCATTGTGATAACAATCCACTTCCGCTAAGGCTAGTTTGCCAGAGGTAACATCCAAATCCTTGTCGCTCAAGTTTTCACTGTCACGGTGGTGCTGAAATTACATGCACAATATGAATGCGTGGTTAAGAGTTTTACCCATGAATCGGCTATTAGTCCTTGTAAGTTGGGCTGGACTCCTTTACACAATAAAATCCGACGTGGCCATCCCCACTACTTCAAACATCCATTTCAAGGCCAACTTCACTAAACTCATATATGTTCTTCCAGATGATTTATCTTTGCTTTGGAAAATTGTCATCTATTTTCGTGCAAATTTAATTCAACATATTTGATGAATGACCCGGACACACACGTGCTGATGTTGCAAGAGTGTAAATTTGTGTGTTTCACTAGTTCGTGGATTGGTCAAAATTTTATGTTAATGGGCATACGGTGTGACTTGACCATGTAGGTCCATAACTTGAGGACGTGGACCAGGATGTGCGATTGAATTGAGGCACATTTGGGTACCCCGGGGTCTACAAGCATGGAGGATGGACATAGAATGCGACTACCACTGCATCATCCAGACCGCATTAGAGCAAGGGACCTGAAATTGCAGCAAAGAGACGAAGAGCGTGCAATCCGGAATGGTTTGTCTACATATAGGTGCCCTTGCAATCTTTGTGGGGGTCGGAGGCGGCCCTACAAAACGACCACAGTTGCTCAACACCTACGGCACCGAGGTAGGCACGGCGCCTTGAGAGGGTGGACTGAGGTAATGTTTTCTGCACATCATACCTGGGAGGCTGCTCAATATGGCGTGCTTATGCATATTTCTGGACTTCTGCGTAACCCTGTGCACTCCCTTGTCTCAATCTGTTGTTGTGTTGGCTTACAGGGCGATGACTGTGACTCCTCCGACGAGGAGTGGGACACGCACATTGGTCGGCACGCCAGAGTATTCCTTGGCCTTAATGAGCTGGTTGTTGAGATAGCACTCGACGATGGGGTTGGAGTCGGAAGGCTGGTAAGGAACGCGTTTGCGCGTGCGGACAACATTCACATGCGTGCGTCCACATTCGGTTGCTCCTCGGCTGGTGTTCCCAATGGCTCACCAATGCATGAGGATCTTTCTGGAGTCGGGGAGGGCGTTGGCGGCAATACCAGCAATTTGCGACGTGCAGCTGGAGAGACTGCTGCAAATCAGCAAGTCAACTTGTCCAGACCCACAAGTGACACGGACATGCGCTCCGGATCCACTTCAGCACTGGGATCGAGTATGTCCGACTCGGATGACTCTCAAAACGAGCCAGAATGTGGACATGGAGAACGCACCGGAAGTGGGGGAACCTGCGCACAGGAGGATTTCCTTGGCAGACCTGACGAGTCGGATGAGGAGGACGATTCAAGCGACCATTCCAGTGAGGAAGGCTGGGAGGCATCGAGTGACTCCACGAGTGATGGGATGGATCTAGAGGAATTGTTGGGGCAAATCCCAAATGATCGCTTGGGATCAAATCCCGAGATTGATATTGCAGCCACGCTGCCGTTGTATGAGGGGGCCACGTTGTCAATGCTATGCGCGACATTGCTCATTGTGAACTGTTGCAAGACACACGGTGTTTCCAACATGTTCATGAATGAGCTGCTTATGCTGTTGAGCATGAGTATACTACCTGTGGGAAATTGCCTTCCCAAGACAGAGTACGAGGCAACAAAAATTATGCGCAAGCTTGGTTTGGCATACAACATGATACATGCATGTCCTAATGGTTGCTATTTGTTTAAGGGTGATTTAGAGGACTCAGAAAAATGTCCAGTTTGTGAGGCTGATAGGTATAGAATGTGCGGTCGGTCAAGAGTACCTTCCATGATATTGCGTCATTTCCCACTAATTCCACAGCTGCAAAGAATGTTTAGCTCCAAGAAGTTGTCGAAGTTAAATGTATGGCATCATTTTAACAAGTCAGTAGACGGTCAAATGAGACACACAGCTGACTCTCCACAGTGGGACTTTGTGCACACAGAATTGGAGCCCGAAGAGGGTGACAACATGTTTGGTCGAGATCCACGCGATGTACATTTAGGACTTGCAGTCGATGGCATGAACCCATATTCTGAGAAACGCAGTACCCAGAGCTTAACCCCAGTTATCATGTTCAACTACAACCTGCCTCCATGGATGGTAACAAAAAAATATTTTGTAATGTTATGTCTTTTGATTCCGACCAAATTAAGTCTAACTGGGTTGAATTTTGATGTGTTTATACAACCATTGGTAGACGAGTTGCAGCAACTGTGGAGTCGGGGAGGGGTGGTCACACGGAACGCTAACGCTTACATGGGAATGTCTCACTTCAACTTGAGGGCTGTTTTAATGTGGACATTACATGATTTCCCGGCGTATGGTCTACTATCTGGTCTAACCACAAAAGGGTTCAAGGCTTGTCCTGTATGCGGACCAAGTACCATATCACGTAGGTCCAAAATATTGCGAAAAAATGTTTACTGCAGCTGCCATAGGAGGTATCTTCCAGCAGACCATTATTTTCGTGGTCCACACGCCGCGTTTGATGGCGTGGCATGCCGCGAAATGGAGGAGGAACCACTGACCGGAAACCAAACAATCCGGCGTGGCTACCAGTCAGAGGCCTACCTTGACGGTGGGGGCACGGAGAAGGACGCCGACTTTCCAGCCAAGCAGCATGGCGTGAAGAGAGTTAGCGCAATTTACCAGTTACCCTACTGGAGGGTTAGTCATCAAAACCTCTTACTCTGTTTTTAAGGATTCATTTCATCACTCTCAGCATGGACCACATGTGGTTGTTGCACACATTTATGTCTCTCATAAAGCAAACGAAGATGACATCCTCATGCTCATGCAGCTTATAGCTTAATAATTTGAAGCTTCAAGTGGATGAGCAAGAGGATGTCTGCATAATTATTAAGTTGCATGAGCAAGAGGATGTTTGCAGCCAATCTCCCATATGCACATAATTATCTGTGGCTATTAAGCTTGAAGCTTCAGCTTAAGCTGCATGAGCAAGAGAATGTCTATTGCATTTGCTTTATGACCGCCAAAAATGCATAATTATAAGATACAGATAATTATCTGTGGCCGATAAGCTTCAAGTTACCTTATCCACAATGTTAGCCCCCGTCACATATGACTGGAAACCCTTAATTCTGTGTTGTCCTATTGTGGAATGCTCCTAGAGTTTATGTCTTCCATTCAGAATGTCTGCACATGGTTAACGTGCCCGATGTTGTAGCTGCAGAAACTCCCAATTCGGCACCTGCTGGACGTGATGCACATTGAGCGCAACATATGCGACAGCTTGTTGAAGCTGCTTTTTGGAGCGAAAGACACCGCAGCATCACGTCGGGACATGGAGGAGGAGGGAATACGAGAGCATTTGTGGGTTCGCCGAGGCCCCGTAGCAGGTGGAAATTTCTTCAAACCTGCGGCGCCATATGTACTCACCAAAGACGAGCAGAAGATATTTTTGGACCAGTTGGCCTCTATCTCTGTTCCGACGGGTTATTGTGGACCAATAAGGAAGCACATACTACACAACAGAATTGGTAACATGAAGTCACACGACTTCCACATATTTTTTCAGTTTCTGCTCCCTGTTTGTTTGAGAAATCTTATGGATTGTGGGCCTCGACAGGCCATAATTCGATTGGCGAGGCTATTTACAATGATTTGCAAGAAAGTCATAAATGCAGCCGAGATGGACTCTCTCCAACTATATGCAGCGGAAACCATGTGCTTAATGGAGGTTTGGTTTCCTCCCTCATTTTTTGACATTATGGTCCATTTGCCAATCCACCTTGTTAGACAAGTGAAGTTGTGTGGTCCAATCGCTAACGCTTGGTGCTATCCGGTTGAGAGACACTTAAATGTTTTAAAGAAATATATCCGGAACATGGCACATCCCGAAGGTGCCATTGCAAACGCCTATATGTACGACGAAGCCTTAGGTTTTTGCACCGAGTACTTGAAGTTGTATCCGTACACACGGCGAAGGATTTGGGACGATGAGGAGGAGCTTGGCGATTGTGGAGAAGTATTGGAAGGAAAAGCCATACACCGAGAACTGACAAGTGAGGAACGACAAGGAATCCATGAGTGGATTATAAGGAATTCGGAAGCAACTAGGGAGCCCTGGAGGTAAGCTATCCGTGCCACTTTGCTTTGAACATTCTCCATTAGTCAACCTCTCTTTGGCAGCCAAGTCACATGTATGTGCACATCATCTTGACATAAACCTGAATTTTTCTTTACATGTTACAGGCAGTACCAGGCCCTTGTCCGGCAGCTGGAGTCCGACAGAGAAACCTACAGAAGGGATGCTGCATTGAGAGGGCTTTCAAGAGGAGATCAATACAGGTATCCAAATGACCTTGCCCATGAACTGCCGCAGTTCGTGGAGTGGCTGACTCAGTACACGACACAATTGGTGAATGAACATGGTGCCTCCAATGTCGACATCGACTTACTCCGCCTGTCGGCTCTTCCCTCAAAGGATGCCGAGACTTACCAACAGATGTGGGCCTATGGCAATCACTATAGGGTGGCTCACGAGGGAGACAGAGGTGGATTTGTGACACATGATTATGGCATTGCCATCATATTTGGTGCAGAGGAGGGACGGAGTGTCGGCGTCGCCATGGTTGGAGTACTGAAGGAGATTCTCGTCGTACGGTATTCGGCGCAACGGAGAGTTGTATTTCGGGGTTCATGGATCCGCAATGATCCTGGGCCACGCGCATCCACAAAGGTAGACCAATATGGCTTCACCGTGGTACGTTTTGCTGACAGAATTGCACGAGATCGAGAACCGTATGTGCTACTGGCCACAGTCCGCCAGGTGCTGCAAGTGGTTCTCAACTATACATGTGATGATGAAATGTGGCGTTGCTTGTTGCTGTTTGTTTCATTTTATGTTCCAACAAGTGATGTGCTTGCAATTTCACGAGTGATACAGGTTGCTGACTTTCATGTGCTCACATGCAACAGGTGTTTTTCATCCAAGACTGGTTGCATCCTACGTGGCGTGTGGTGCTCCAGAAGGAGCCGAGATCAAGGCGAGTTTTGGATAACGAAGATGAACAAATATTGGGGATTTCTGGGGATTTGAGCGGCATGCGCCTCCCGGTGGACATGAATGCAGCTTCGTTCCGCCCAAACCTGAGGCATGCTGGGGAGACAGTTCCAGCTGCAGAGATGGCCAGGCTGAATGCATTGGTCAGGGGAGAGGGAATGCAAGATGGACAATTTGCAAGAGCTCATGGGCAAAGGGGAAGGGGAAGGGGAAGGGGGCGGAGAAGATTGCCCCACAAGACAATCATGTAGTGCACCACGGAGTTGCTGCCCTGAACTACTCACACATCTACAAGCTGAACGTGAACCTGGCTCACAGTCTTCATGGAAGGAGACAGATTGAGTTGCCTATGATGGGCAGCAACCCTACACATATATGTGGCAGGCATTTTGACATTTTGTTGTTTCGGTATCCAATTGCATCTACTGACAGTCCATGATGCACACAGTCAATGTTCACCAGTTGATTATGACGGTGGATTGTTCATGGGTTTATAATGCGTATGTTGACGTGAGTATGTTTATCTTAATGGCTCGCACACATACTTAAGCGGTGTGCTTCTACATCATTGCAGGGGTAGATGTGCGAGAAGCGTGCATGAGGAGCTTTGGCGTACACGTAATCAAGGACGAAATGACTCATTTTTGTGCTTTATGACTCTTGTGTGCCTTCAGGATGTAGAGCTTGGAGACTACTCCACCTTACTTAGCAGAGTGCTATTCATGGTCCCATCTCCGAGGGATCAATGCAGATCTGGTAACACCAAGCTATGGACTCTTCCAATTCATTTGCACGTAATGGACGTCAATCAGGTATGTCGTAAACCACCACCCTCATTCACATTAGAGTCCAATTTTGCATGGGTGGATAGTTCCACAGCAGCTTGGCATTGACGATGGTACGTGCTCATTTTTCAAACATGGGCGTGCCCTTGCTGTGTTGCTTATTAGCAACGTTGTTGATGTCCTCAAATCACTGGCAGCTTCTTCCAGAATATTACTTGGTTCTTATAATAGTGACTATATTGGATAGTAGCGCAAACTGTGACCATTGTTACTCTTTACAGTAACATATGGACGGTGCGAACTATACTTTATCTAATCCACACGTTTCTGTCGGCAGTGGTGAACTCTTAGTAGCGGAGGACTCACCCTAAACTGAACTTGATAATCAGGGATCGGACCGGTCGATGAGAGATGCAGTTGTCGCAACCTTTTGCGCCATTGAAGGGGTTGGTATTGAGAACTCAAAAGCTGGTTATGTACATTGAGGCCACCTTGTTTCTTCCATTTCATTATCCCCGCAAAAGGGTTTACTCGTACAGCATATTGAGGCAGTAGGATGACTTACTGGACCATTTCTCTTTTCTAAACCACAAACCCGCAAACATTGACTATTGCAGCAGCCCACTTAATTTCACCATCATGAAATAGTCATATGGACTAGTCACAAAACCCAGAAACATATTAGCTTATGGAACTCAGAAGTAGCCAAACATGATTGCTTTATAACATGGTTTGGTATGGCCTCATCTATGTGATTATAAATGTCCACCATAAGACTCTCCTTCGCAACAATATTGAGCCAACAATGGTTGACGTCTGCATGTCAATTGTAGTCTAATGTCTTTTAGAGACATTTGCTATTGTACAATGATTGCATAAAGTAAACCATGTGAATCATGCCCAGTTACTTTGAGTGGATTGAATATGTTGTGATGTTCTCTGTGTATTGGTTGTTTATGACTTCCACATAAAGAAAGAGGCTCATTGTGGTGCTTTTGTGCAGATGGAAAACCTAAGTACCCTCACATGGTTAGATTCTGAGAGCTAGAGGATAGGGTTGTTCAGGTAACATTCTGTATCCCTTCACACAACAGCTGTATATAAATGTGAAGGGTGTTTTGCAACAGGCTACTTTGCAGAAGGCCTCGGATCCAAGGTCTAATGTCCTTGGGGGTTGCTAAACTTGATTTGAGGTCAAGTTTATGGCGTCAGGTTGAATGTAGGCATGCCATGTTTGGGTTTCATGTTTAGCTACATTCAAACTGACTCCATAAATTTGAAATCGAATCATTGTATTCTTCATATACAGAGACACGCATGTGTTCATCTAACCGGCCTTTCCAGATTGGGGTGCTATGAACTGCTCCTCTCCAGGTAAAATGTTGACTCGTTATTCGTGCCAGTTGTTTTTACATGATCCATGCATGCATTGTGGGCTTTTTTTGCTCGTTCAAACGGTGGTGCTCAAATAGATATTAATATGTAATGTAATTTTTAACTTGTTAAGGAGATGACATGGCAATTATCCTATTCATGCAGTATTTGCATCAATTTATAGTGAGTTTAGTGTAAGGTTCCTTCTATTACTTGGACTTGGAGTTGTATACTTTGCAGAGTAAATGACAAGCTCCACTAAACTCATGCCTTGTATCTACTTGTTATGACAGTCACTAAATGTGGAGGTGTTTAGTGTACAAAGCATAAATCCTGAAAGTGTAAATATTTGTGCAGATTGGCAAGTCTGGAACTCTATGGACTGGCATTGGCTTTGAAGCGCTACAACATCCTGGACCCGGAACGGCAATCCTGTTCTCTGCTCAATCTTCGAAATGTGGCCATAGCTTCAATAGCAAATTTGTACTTGTTGGAACATGTCATCCACAGTAGTTCATTTTTCAGAGAAGACAGGTTCAAACATATTGGGACCATTGAATGTAGTTGCATTGAGACTTTGAGAGATGTGGGACGCAGTATTAACTGAGCATGGCAGATAATGTTACTGACAGTGAATGCGCGATTTAGTGTAGCTTCATTGGAGTTGCCAAACAATGAAACTCTAGTATGTTGCCCAAAATTTTCATATCCTTGAAATGTATGATGTGAAGTTTGTGTGCAGACTATGACGCTTGATAGACATGTATGTGTGTAATTCTGTGCACGACTTAGTTTCATGGGAATGTAGTTATCATTGCAACCATTGTACAGACCATTTTTCTCTGTTCCAGTGTCCCTTGCTCATTGACCTGTCCCATTTGTAATCTATCATTTGAATACAAGAGCAAGTAGAATTCGAGTGTAGGTTGAATGCATGTCGCAATTGTTTTTGGGTTCAGTCCGCTTGAGGCACAACGCATTGCGGGTGTCAACGGAAATCGAGTGTCACTCGATTTCCAGTGCCAGTGGAAATCGAATGACACTCGTTTTCAGAAGACAGTGGAAATCGAGTGACACTCGTTTCCTGAAGACAGTGGAAATCGAGTGACACTCGTTTTCAGAAGACAGTGGAAGTTGGCTGCAACTATATTTTGACTACAAGTGGCATCCAAATGCCACATGTTTCCAACAGGCACTGGACAACCATCGTCATTGCAGCTAGGGCTGAACCCAATACGTAGGAGCATTTCGGTGTGAGTGGCAGTCAATATAGGACAAACCCGTCCCACAATTAAAGGGAGTGTGACATAATACGGACTTGGCAAGCAATTGCATATCTCCTGAAAGTCATATATGTAGCTCATGGAATGGCATGGGACTGTGAATTTGAATTAACTCCGAATCAATGTTTACTCTTTGCGAAAGGCACCAAACACTTGCTGATACGTACATACCTAAACTAACCCAGACATATATATATATATTATACGTACGTAAAGGATGTGTGAAGACATTAAGTTTCCAAAAATTAATTGCACGCAAATGCATATACACAGAATATAAAGAGAAATGATCTATGAATGTGTAAACAGTTAAAACCTTGAATGACAGTGACCCAATATTGGTAATTATCGGCCCCCCAAAAAAACTATTAAAATAGTGGTCAAAAGAACCGTAATGGCAAAACGACTACGGTTTTTTTTTTACCATGTTTTCTACTAGTGGGGGAGGGGGACGCTGCCGCCGAGGAGTAAGGCGCTGCCGAATGCGAGGCTGGTGATGGATGCTGGAGGAGTTAGTATGGAGCTAGGTGGGTGCCGCCGAGAATGAGGAGGAAGTGCTGTGCCAAGGAGGGGAAGGAGGCTGGAGGCTAAGCTGGAGCAAATGATAGAGGTTGCCGAGGGCGCACCTGGGATAGGCATTGTTTGAATTCGAATGCCTGGAGGCCTCGGCCTTCCAAAAAGAACTTGGCACAATGCCGCAATGCAGGGGTGAGCTGGAAAAGAGAAGGTGAATTCCACAAGTTGCAACCAACATTGTTTGAACCAAATGGTTCGGAGGGCACTACAACATGACTAATGTGAAGAATGATCAAAATTGAGCGGGGAAGAGCCCAGGCCACAAGCCTCATTTAAATGGTGAATCAGCACAAAGAGGAGGTTGCACAAATGCGAGGGGGTCGTAGTGTGAACAAATGCGAATTGATGGCTGCATGGCCGAGAGCTGTGGCTGGGGTCTCAACAGTTGTGAGCGCATGGGAAGGGTGCTCAGACCAGATAGGCGAGAGCCGCGTGTGGTAGGAAGGATGCAAAGGATCAGCCTAGCCACGGCTGGTAACATGGCCGGTAACAGGGCCGGTAACGGGGTTGGTCTAAGAGGCCAGGAGCTGGTTGTGATTAGGCCCAAGGGCATGAAAGGACAACGGCCAACTGAGAACTAAGCTGGATTAACCGAGTTAAGCTAAGGCAGTAATATTAGTGAAGTAGTGAAGGGTGATAGTTAAGCTAGGAATTTAGGTGAAAAACTAATGTGTGACTTAATGTGTTGATTCTCACGTTCGTGTTATGACACGCATGAGTATTAGTAATAAAGTAAACGGTTATTCATTATTAAGGATCACCTAGAGGTGGAAAGGACCACCATTGGAGGTGGGCATGTTACAAACTATGAAAGGGTGATCCCCCACCTGCATTACGACGCAGTTAAGGGTGGGGGTGATCCTAGCTCACATGTTTGATTGATTCACACGGATAAATAATAAAAAGTTTCTAAAAATAAAATATAATTGAGAAGATTCTACGCACATCCGCGTAGTAACGTCTTCTTGGTATCCGCCTATAGATTATTCCTGCTTTATCACTAGCTCAATTTGGGATAGCACCAGTCAATGTAACCAACCGGATTCGAACCCGGGTTGATCCAGACCTAATACCAGTCTCTTACACAACTCGCATCCACAGGCGGATGTCTCAAAACCTAGTAGTTACCTACATATTGACTATTTCTAATATCTAATTTCCTTTCTTTTGTAGATTCTGGGCCTTAACTCAACCCGTGAGCGGTTTGAGTGGCTCACAATTATGGCACCTACATGTACGTATAATGAAGTTATGCACCTACTTGAACTTGCTGGTGTTGTGGAATGTGAGTAGTTGTGCAAGTGTTGGTTGTAACTACATGTATAAGGATGTCAATAAATGACATGTATTGGTTTGGATTATTATAATAAAAACCAGCAATGGATTGAAAGTGTTTTAAATGATCCATGGAAATAGGGCCCTTTGACTTCTGCTTCATTTAAAATATTGGCAATTTACAATTGAAAATATGCAATTAATTTGTCAAAAACTTGGTTGTGTACCCTAAACCCGTGTGTCTTTACTAAATTTGGATTCATTGCTCATATGTTACTACTCATTGCTCATGTGTTACTGCTCACCGCTCACCGCTCACTGCTCATCGCTCATAAGATAGCTTCCCTCCTCGAGCTTGAAGGAATAACGAGAGACATTGGGCAACTTGACTTCATTGGTGACATAAGACTTGAGTGGTTGCTCAAGCTTGAAGGAAGTACGAGAGATATTGGGCAACTTCACTTCATTGGTGACATAAGACTTGAGTGGTTGCTTGAACTTGAAGGAAGTACTAGAGACATTGGGCAACTTCACTTCATTAGTGACATTGTACTTGAGTGGTTGCTTTAGCTTGAAGGAATTACCGAAGACATTGGGCAACTTGACTTCATTGGTTACATTGAGTTTGGGATGGTGCAGGGGCTTAAAAGAAGTATGAGAGATCTTGGGCAACTTGACTTCATTGTTTATATTGAAATTGAGTGATTAGTCAAAATTGAAAGAAGTATGGAAGACATTGGGCAACTTGACTTCATTGGTGACATTGAAATTGAGTGGTTGCTCGAGCTTGAAGGAAATACCGGAGTCATTGGGCAACTTGACTTCATTGGTGACATTGTACTTGGTGGTTTATTTTGTGCTATTTTTGTCCTATAACTAATATTTGATGTGTTGGTCGGAGGTTGTTCATGAAGGCTTAGGTAAACACCCGGGGTCTGAGACCCAAGTTAATTCCCCACTGACAAGATACCTAGTGTATTGCTCACTAAATATTTCGACACTAAATTTCCAGTCATACTAATAGGACTATTTTGGGGTAGTTATTACCAGAAACCCAAACACTCATGGACAAAATATGAAAATATGGATGACACCGTGCCTCCATCGATGGATGGAAATTTGTAACAAATGTATTTCAGGGTGTAATAGTATACCATCGTTAATGTATAGAATTTTGTGTGTTTTAGTATGGACATACAAATGCCATGCGAAGCATATGAATATATGATGGTGTATGAATCAATGAACAGGGAGAACCGACTATTAGTTATAGATGAATCGTTTGAGTTTGAAAAATAACTGGTTGAAGTTCAAGACTTCATGACAACTACTGTGAGCTCGAGTTTTTGGCTATAGCTTGGCCTATAGGCTAAATGTCATAGATAAGTGAGAATTAACAAGCAATAGGCAGTTAGAAAATCATCCTAAGTGGGTTCAAGGGGCTATCACCATTTCAAGATGGTTGTTGTAAACACCTTATCCTCCCCTCTAATAAGAAGGTGGTCGGCCACCGGAGAATCATGCTATTTTCTTAAGGTAGAATCCGGCGTACTCTCAAGTTAGCAGCAATAGGCTTTCTTGAAGGTTCAACGCTCAAGGATTGAGGTTGAATGCTTAACATTGGGCAATGTTCAAGAAAGATGCTTGTAGATGTAGAATTATTTTGAAAGAGCCAAGTGATTCGGACACTTAATTATCTTGTAACCTCTGACAATGACTATTCACAATTGCTTATATTTATAATTATATAATTCACAATCACTATTTTTTGGAAGTTTGGACATAGTCTCGGTTTTTTGGCTCTCAAAAATTCATATGAAGTCCAAAAAATGAGTTCTTGGTATCCATGGATAGGTAATGAAGTCCTCTACATGAATATGGGGCCATTCACGGTTAGGGTACTACTTTTGGCCGTCTAACGGAAAACGGATTTTTTTGGATAACTTCACATGCTTGGTATGCTTAGATTTGTATTGTGAAGCATATTTGGGATCGTACCTACATTTCATACTCCATATCGAGTACACTAACAAAGTTAATTTAGAAGGAATAGGGTCATCTAAGATATCCTTTTGATTCCTTAAAGGACATTCAGGAGTGCTGTCTTAATTGTTCACCTTAAGATCAAGGAATGAAAAGGACAACAAGAATCAATCGGAACGATCCCAAATTTTTTCCTCACACTCATCGTTCAAGTGTGTACTAATAGAACCAAATATGTATTGAATAGCAATTGCCCAACTTTACATGTGGCACCAAACAAGTCCAAATATACATATAATCACGGCCACACGTAAAAGGAACGTCTAGTATTAGAATTGGACAAAAAAAATTATATGAATGGACACATGACACTTTTACCAAGGTACCAAGATACATAATAGGAAATAATTGACCACCAATGCACACCTAAATAGCAAAAAAATGCCACTGATGTGGCCTAGGGTTTAGGGTTTAGGGTTTAGGGTTTAGGGTGATTATTAAATAATAATAAAAATCTTTCTTGATAAAGCTTATGAACTATCTACTTATTTATGTAAAATTTATTGATCAAATAATAGTAAATCATGATAAAAACCAAGATCAATGCGACAAAGTCCTGAAGTCCTGTGTCCCAAAAGTAGTACCCTGATTGTAAATGGCCCCATATGCAATAATATTTCTACTGCAAAAAAATATATGATCGCAATTCTACGCTGTTCCCTTTGAATCTGCACTTTGTCACTATTTTTTGGAAGTTTGGACATAGTCTCGGTTTTTTGGCTCTCAAAAATTCATATGAAGTCCAAAAAATGAGTTCTTGGTATCCATGGATAGGTAATGAAGTCCTCTACATGAATATGCAATAACAATCCTCTAAATAATAGTCCCCCCATCCACTCACCCCCCCGTTCCCTACCCCTCGTCCGACCCCCCCGTCCGCCCCCGTTCCCTCCCGGCTCCCACCCGTTCCCTAGCGTTCCCCCCCCCCCAATAGCGTTCTATGAGATACTTTAAGAAGTCTCAAGTTTTTCTATATATAAACTTAATTCTCTTTTTTATATGCTTGAATTACTTCTTTATTTCTTCACATGGTGTCACCAAAAAACCTCCACCCTTCAATTTCGTCCTAGCCCGAATGGAGAAGTTTATAATGACATGTAGAGATTTCTCTCTTTGTAACACAATGTATGATTCCAATCTATCGTTGGAATATACGTAACTTAGCCAAGTCTATACTATGTCTTCTTACACTCCTTAATCTCGAAGTTTGGAAGTTTGGAAGTTTGGACATAGTCTCGGTTTTTTGGCTCTCAAAAATTCATATGAAGTCCAAAAAATGAGTTCTTGGTATCCATGGATAGGTAATGAAGTCCTCTACATAAATATGCAATAATATTTCTACTGCCACAAAGTATATGGTCGCAATTCTACGCTGTTCCCTTTGAACCTACATTTTTTCACTAGTTTTTTGAAGTTTGGACATAGTCTCGGTTTTTTGGCTCTCAAAAATTCATATGAAGTCCAACAAAACTAAATGCTCCAATAAGAGACTTTGCACATCCGCATAAGTATAAGGCTAATCAATGTAAATCCAAGTATTCAAACAAAGTCATAAATTGAACTTTAAATCATTCACGCCCAACTATTACTAACAAGAGGTCAAACCCTCTTCAAGGCCAACTAGCCTTGGCTCCTAACCTTACATCCATGCACACACACGTGCTCCTATCTTGCTTCCCACGCACCCACACTTATAACACGTGGAGTGCCAAAGAGCACGAAGGAAAGAGATGATGAGCGAGGGAAGAATGAGGGATTATATAGTGAGTTTGAGGGGTGAGCACCCTCAAGGCTCACGATAAGCCCTCGAGATTTCCTCCTACTTTGTAGGCTCTTATCCTATCTCCTAAGCCTTCCTCCCTCAAATGATCAACAAGGATCCTAATTCAAACATTTAACTAACCTTGGCTTTCTACATACCACACTTTACCAAGGTTTGTTCTTCTCCTACTTAAATCCACTCCACAAAAGCCTAATGATTCAAACTAAGCTTTCTTCAAGCTTCACTCTTTTTATATTTTTGTGAATAATCATAAATCACCAAAACACCACTTGTAATGTTTTACAAGTGTTAACAACCAATGTGGGCATCAATTTTGGGATCACACATGGATAAGAATCATCCAACCCTCGTCCTTCGACATCGCATTCATTTCATCATAGCACATATATGATTATGAATTGTCAAAATAACTTGAGTTACCTAGATGTTTTGCAATCACATTTTATGGAAAAAAAAACTATAGTTTAACTATATACATATAACTATAATTAACATCCACATAATAAAGTACACTAGAATAGCAATAATAAACTAAGGGTGAACGTAAAGTCGTTAAAAAAAATTTCTCTTGGAACTGAGAAGTTGATGTATAGTTTCATTTTGCATTGTGTTTGTTCATCTCAACAGAAACTGTTCATCTCAACAAGAGAAAATGTAGAGATCTAATACCACACCCAAAATCTCTTTCAAATATACAACACAATTGTAATTTGCTTTGTGCTTGTTCATCTCAACATTTTCTTTTGTTGAGATGAATAGTTTCTGTTGAAATGAACAAACACAAAGCAAAATACAATTGTGTTGTATATTTGAAAAAGATTTTGGGTGTGGTATTAGATCTCCACATTTGCCTTTAAGGGTTAAATAGGTGAGGACTAGACCATGTTCGCTAAGGTCCCCCTCAATACTTTCGATGGAATTTGGGGCCAAGAGAGAACTTTAAGGGTTGTTGTTGATAGGTGTTACGATGTACTAAAATCATAGAAATATACAGTAATAATCGGTTGGTGAATTAAAAAAATAAAAATAAAAATCATAGAAGTGGTACAACATATTATACAAGTCATAACTTTATTTTTGCGACAACGGTACAAATGCCCTTTATTAATCATATACATGAACAAATCATGCAAACTCTAATATTCCACTTCATTCCGTCATCTTGACTTCCGTCATGCCAACCTCGTAGATGCTCCTGGCTTCCGGCGAGGGTCCATTTTTGGAAGAGGATTCGGCCGAAGTAAATCAACATAGCTAATCGTTCGGTCTTTTATCCGTTCCTTCAACGGTAGCCGATGAGGTGATAATCCTCTCATCTTCTTACAAATAGGCAAAGTCTTTGAAGATTCACCTGCTATCTTGACTATTTCAATGTCGATTGAAGTCTCATCCACATCCACATCCCCGGCTTCTTCAAAATATCCGCACATAAATCAATCAGATCATTTAGATCTCCACCCACGCATTGTGTGTTGTGTTTCTACACCGTATCGATATCAAAGTTGTCCGCATATCGTCGTTGTTCCTCCTCCGTCCTCATCCTCCAAACTTGTGTAGATTGTGAGAAGGGAGTCATGACATATTCATCACAAAATTGATCCCTAACACTTCTATCATCTCTCTCACGCTCGGGTGTTAGATTGAATGGAATATGAAGATCGTCTAAATTGTATATCTCCTCATCGCATTCTAGACCCTCAAACATGACTGTCTCCTTTCCCATCCTATCCATGATATTCTACCTTCGTTATATATATAAGTCTCAATGATCTACTTATATATTGAGCTCTAAGGACTTGATGACGATGACCAATAATTGATATAATCCAATATGTAGAGGATCCAATTCTCGTTGGTAAGATAAAGTCAACGCAATCGGAATAAAAATAAAGTTGGTTAGGTAAAAAATGTACACTTTTGAAAAAGTCTTCCGACATCCGCATTGGAAACCTCTTTGATACCTCTTTGAACTTTCCATATTTGATTAGTTATCCACTCATTCAACAAATCACTAATTTGTGCTTCAACCTTAGTGGTTCATATGGTTTCACACCCCATGTCGCGCATCCGAATGCATTTTCATTCAACAAGTCACTAATTTGTGCTTCAACCTTAGTGGTTCATATGGTTTCACACCCCATGTCGCGCATCCGAATGCATTTTCATTCAACAAGTCACTAATTTGTGCTTCAACCTTAGTGGTTCATATGGTTTCACAACCCATGTCGCGCACCCGAATGCATTTTTATTCAACAAGTCACTAATTTGTGCTTCAACCTTAGTGGTTCATATGGTTTCACAACCCATGTCGCGCACCCGAATGCATTTTTATTCAACAAGTCACTAATTTGTGCTTCAACCTTAGTGGTTCATATGGTTTCACAACCCATGTCGCGCACCCGAATGCATTTTCATTCAACAAGTCACTAATTTGTGCTTCAACCTTAGTGGTTCATATGGTTTCACACCCCATGTCGCGCATCCGAATGCATTTTCATTCAACAAGTCACTAATTTGTGCTTCAACCTTAGTGGTTCATATGGTTTCACACCCCATGTCGCGCATCCGAATGCATTTTCATTCAACAAGTCACTAATTTGTGCTTCAACCTTAGTGGTTCATATGGTTTCACAACCCATGTATTTTCAGATACAACAACTCAATAGATACATGTTACTTATCTTCTTGGTAGTGGTAGAATGCGTTTGCTTAAGTATCTCAGATCGAAGCTAGGATATGCATGCATGGTGTAAAAATAAGATAAAATTGGAGCTTTTGGATATGGTATGTCTAATGTCTTGTGTAGTGTTGCCGCATCATCTTCATGTTTACCCTCTAATTCTAAAATGTTCATATGTTTCTTCAAATGATGAAGATGGTAGCCCAATCCATTGCATCCACTTCAAGCCCACAAATAAAGACCCGCATAAGAGCATCAAGGGGCTTCAAGTTCACCCTATTGCGCAAGTGCCATCAAGTAGCAATGCTAGGAGGGTACCCTTTGACTATTCGGAAAAATGCAACTACCTTTTAGACATCACCAACTATTCCGGGGCTTTATAGCTATTGAGATTTGTTTAGACCCTAATTTAGCCTTGGACGGGTTCAAATCTACTTTGGACGGGTTCTAAATACAACATTAACAAAATCCCCCCCAAAAAGGTACAAATATCAATTATATTATGTCATATAGAGCATGTGAATATAAGCATAATGCAATCAATCCACTAATATCCAATCAAAATATCAATCTTGAAGTGCTAGTGAATAAGAATTAGTATATTTAAACATGTTGAACATTTAAAAAACAAACGAGACACTTATCCTTAATAATATGACTTAACACCAACATAGATCCTATGTTTATTTTTTAGAATCTACGTTTATATTCTAATTATATCTGACATATATTATATTTAATTAAACTTTTATTTAATTAAATAATCATCCATTAAATTAATTAATTAATTTAACGAACCTCCCCTCCCTTCCCTCTCCCTCCTCTCTCCCGCCCCCCCCCCCCCCCGTCCGGCCCCCCCTCCCCCTCCCTCCTCTCTCCCTCCCCCCCCGTCCGACCTCGTTCCCCCCCGTCCGCCCCCGTTCCCACTCTAGATTCGTTAACCTCTTCCATGATTACTATAAATTAAGGGTTCAAGGTGCCATTTTTGCCTCCATTGTCATAGTGTGTCTCAAGACTTTTGATTCTCCTCTAAGGAGTGAGGATTGAATGCGTGAGACCCGATTGCAGAGGATACTTTGTCCATTCTGGTCACTGTGAATTAGGGATGCCCTTGTGGCACTCTTGAACAGGACCTAGTATGCGATCAAAGCTACTTGCTCTACATTGTTTGTATTTGCAGGTTTTGTTGAAGTCATGCCACGCCGAAATGATGCATGGGATCATTGGTACGAGAATAAGGGGCTAGTTCCCGGTAAATCACAAAGGCAGGTTAAATGTAGGTATTGCTCATTCGTCATATCTTACCGAGGAAATAGAATGTTGGCCCACCTTGGTTATAGACCTCCTTTAGGGGGTGCTTCTGATGTTTCCTCATGTAGGATGGTACCCCCGCATATTAGGGTCTTGTTTGAAAATTGCGGAGGCAATGTGCCCTTACATGTAGGCATTGTAAATGAGGACTCTCCGATGCGAGATGATGTACCTCTAGAACCTATTATAGCGGACTCCGTAGTTAGTGAAACAGAGCCTTTGCTTATGTCCCAATCCACTCAGCATTCTGATCTTGTGATATATAGCACACCTCCTCGTGAACTACGTCAACTCAACATACCGGAGGGGTTCAATGTGTCAACAAAACAACTCCTCGATAGAGCATGGGCAACGGCTTTTTATGAAGCTAACATTCCTTTCAACATTGTGAGACATCCAACATTTGTTCATGCTGTGCGTGAAACTGCCCGTCATCGAATGCCAGCCTACACACCACCATCGTACAATGCCATCCGTACGAAGTTGTTAACTGATAAAAAGGTTGACCTAGACATGGAAGTGAAGGAGAAGCTGGGGAATTCCGTTGACAAATACGGCGTTACAATATGTTGTGATGGATGGGACAACGTGCAAAACAGACCTCTCCTAAACGTTCTTCAATGTGGCACAAAGGGAGACGTCTTCTTGGGTACCATTGATACCACGGGGAATCACAAGGATCATGTCTACGTTGCTGCTCAAATTCAACCATTTGTGGAAAATGTTGGTCGACATAATGTGGTCCAAGTTTGCACCGACAATGTCCCGGTTATGGCCTCCGCTTGCCGCGACTTGATTCAAGCAAATCCCGATCTATATGTTCAAGGATGTGCTGCGCATTGCCTAGATCTCCTCTTAGAAGATTGGGGGAAGGAGGAATGGGTGAAAAAGTTGGTAAAAAAAGGGCGCCATATTTGTGTTTTTATAAAAAAAACCATCACGCTCCTCAAGCTATATTCCGGAGGTTGTCACCAAATCTCTCACTCCGCCTACCTGTAGAGACCCGTTTTGCAACAAGCTTCATCATGATAGAACGTCTTCTTCAAGTACGCAATGCTTTGGAAAGAATGGTGGTTGATGATGATTGGTCTACTCTAATGCGTGATTTGAGGAGGAGATCAGGCACCGTTTAGACGAAGGGCTTTGCAGTGCGACGCTTTATACGTTCCGATGGATTCTGGAACACGTGCGAAAATTTCTTGTATATGGTGATCCCGGTTGTTAAAGCTCTTCATGTATTTGATGGCAAGGCGCCTGCAATGGGATTGGCTTGGAAGGCCATGAATGATTTACAAACCCATATTCGTGGATTCAGTAAACCTCCATTTCGCTTAAGCCCTGAGCTTGCTACAAATGCTATGGTAACGTTTGAAAATAGATGGAGGTTGATGTTGAATGATCTTCATTGGGCTGGAGCGATGTTAAATCCGCTTCTACGTGGTTGGGCCCCACTCCATGAGCATGAGAATTCGAGGCCAATCCTAAATCAAGTTCTTCGCATACTTACTCCAGATCAAGACACTTATGTTCAAATCCTCCACCAGTACCAAGATTTCCTTGAAAATCGAGGGCCTTTTGCTGATTCTACAGACCCGAACGTGCATGCCACACCTCTCCATGAATGGTGGGATGCAATGGGAGGTGGAGCTAAGGCCCTCCAAACAATAGCCAGACGTATCCTTGCACAAATATGTTCCGCGTCCGCATGTGAGCGCAATTGGAGCATGTATTCATATGTTCACAACAAGAGTCGCAATCGCTTGAAGCATAGTCGTGCTGAGGACCTCGTCTACATATATACCAATAGTAGGCTCATTCGACATCGGAGGGGCCCGAGACCTACACAATGGTACGAAGTGAATGAGGTCCATTCTGACGATGACCTTGACGAAGAAGATGACAACGAAGTTGACGTGGATCCAAATGATAGGGCCGGAAATGATGACGACAACAATGTTGATAACATTGACGATGATTTGGATGATCTCGATTCAGAGAAATCTGATTCTGATGATGAAGATGAGGGTTATAATAGTAATGATAGAAACCTTGGGGTGTTTGATTTTGATGAAGCGGATGTCCCCCATAATAACGATGGAATGCATGACGATCATGAGGGGTCTATTGGAGGTCCACCCCTTGAAACCCTCCATACTGGACAAGGTTGTCGCCTTGACCATAATGTTGCTATGGGGGCAACAGAGAATGTAGGAATTGAAGTAGATTCCTTGCAACCTCACAGCGATTCCTTTTCTTTTGGTGGAGGTGACAATGTACTACCCGCAAACGAACCAACGCATGTTCAACAAGATCCACTTCCAGCCAGAGTACATTCCGAATCCATGGACGCCTCCCTCATATCCAACCATCGTACCGAAGTTCAAATGTCCAATGTTGCTGAAATGCCTATAACCCGATGTCGTGCTCTTCAAGGAATTGCATCCACCTCTACTGTGCAAGTGCATGCACAACGTCAACATCGTCCTCTCACTCGAAGTATTGCCAATACTTCTAGATTGGGTGTTTCATTAGCAACTACTGTGGGTGCTACTTTGGTTGCTATACACAATGTTTCAAGTCGTGGTAGGGGTGGAGGGCGCCATAGAACTACGAGAGGTGTCAAACGTACTAGGAAGAGGTATCAAGGAAGATCGCTTCCGTTTACTGCTGAAGACTACAATGAAGATGAGGGTAGACCACATCTAGATGAAAATGGCATACAGGATGCAGAAGGCTCCCGGCCCACCAAGAAGATAATTATCTCACAACGTGACCGAGAGTTGCGTCTTCGGAGCGCGACTCCCTAAACAGATGATGATTTCAGCACAGACGAGTCTGAAGAGGACCCAAGATGTGTCGAAGCAAATGATCCCACAGTACGGATTCGAACGTAATGATTTTGCAAAAATGTGGTCTTTCGGTGTTCCCACGTAATACCGTAATTTATTACTTACGTCAAAATTGATACAACCTTAGGGCCTTCGGTGAGACATTTAGACCACAAAGCGAATGCTACCTTCGTAGTTGTATCGTTTATTATGATGTATTATTCTTACGGTGAATAGAATTTTTTATTTATTTATTGAGCTTCTTGAAGCAAATTTTTTTATAAATATTGCAAGCCATCTATTGTTCGATTGTACATGCTTCGTTGGTGGCTTCCTATTTTTTGGAATATTTCTATGTGTTTTACATAATTATATCTTTATATGTTATTCAATATTGGCTATGTAGTTATTAGTTAATAATACTCTTGGTGAGACTATCATATGAATGACTATTATTCAAGTAAGTTTTTAAAATTTTCAAAAAACATTAAAACATATGGCATCCATATGATATTTTTTACACGTTCTAATCACTTTGAAATGAAAAATTGTCAATAAATCCTCTTCATATTACATATTTTTTTAACATAAAATATGTTCATTGTGTCCAAAATTTTCCTCCCTTCATGTACAACTTTCTAAACAATCTACAAAAATTCCTAATCCGAATTTGAATCGAGGTCTATAGCCACTCAACTAGCTGGATGAAGATGAAGTCCTCGTCGTGCTCGTGATGATTCACCAGCTTCCATGTTTCGCGCTACTCCACGGGTGAGATATGGGCGACTTCCGGGAGACAATGGAATGGCATTACGTGGTCTGGGCCCACCATTTAGCCATTTCAAAACCGCATCACCTGTAACTCTATGCAAGATTGCATCAATTGCACTCAATTGCAACCTATTCTGGTGGTACCCCTTCTCTAATTCCAATTCAAGTCTCGGATCCCGTTCCATAGGCATGTCATCTGCATCTTGTTCCAAATCATGCTCCGATACTGATTCGAGACCTGCTGCATTGTACCAAGGAGGGTGTTTGCTGCTTTTTAATTGTCTGCTTGTTGTATCCCAATGCCAACCAAAAGTTTGGTAAAAAAATCTTTTCAAGCCATGCTCGGGGGGCTTGTTGAGATACAACTCGTCTGCAACATACAAAATTTGACGTGCACTCCGTGTCCATGCTCCATTTTTGTTCTCGTTCCATAGCTCAACCTTGGTACAATTGTATAACCGACTCCACTCAACACACTGCCCATCAAACTCTTGAAGTTCAAAAGGAAAGTCCCATGGCTTTAACATCCACTCGTTAGGCATGTAATCCCAAAAGCCAAATTGGAGGTACAAACGAGGGTGAAAGGGTGATCTACAATGAGGACATTGGCGGTTCTTGATCATATTCCCTATTAGACATTGTGGATGGAATTGGGCCCCACATGATCCAACTTGAAAGCATCCCTCTGGGCCAAATGGACATTGGCAAATCGCACACACGGATCCGTAAAAAATCATTGGATGTGGATTTGGCCATAACTTCTTACCAATCATGCGGACAGGATATTCATGCACTTGTTGCATATCCCAATGGTGATTTTCATCCGGCACTTGCTTCCAATCGATGCTCCCGCTTGGCAATGTCCAATTACACTCATCCCACCAACTAGGGTACATTTGCTCATCTTCTGGCCACAAAGTGAGCATCATGTTCCGCATTCTCTGATTGCGGTTCCATTCTTTCTGGATGCTCTCAAACTCAGCTTCAAATTGCCGGGCCTTTGCCATAGCAAATAATGTGCATGTCCTCATATTTTTGGGCTCCACAATCGCATCCAAGAGAAATTTCTTTAGCTTGCCATTCTGCTCCTCTAGTTGACCAAGAATATCAATGTCAATCTTGGCTTTGTAATCAACAACAACTTCATTGACCACTTGAAGTTGTTGATGCATGTCAACCACCTCTTTCTGCAAAGCCTCCATCTTTGATTGCATTACTTGATTCATCGTACATACTTCCAAAGTTTGTGACTTTGCAATCCTAGCTTCTTCTAAAGCTGTGTCCCTCTCTATTTGCAAAGACTGAAAATTACTGTCAGTTGTTGCCATTGGTGCACTGCTTGAACTGCCAGCCCCCCCCATCGTAAGTGTTGCAACTTGATTTTCCAAATCGAGAATCCTTGCTTTGTATTCACGAATTTCCTCAACATGTTGCTTACGCAATTCTTCCATTTTGCTCTCCAATGTGTCCCCTCCAAGTTCACCAAGGTTTACCTCGTTACCCACATCGTTGACCAAATTGTTGACCTCAACTTCTACAATGTTTTCTTGGTTTACGGTATCCTCCATGCCGTCCTCCATATTTGCAACCACCTCCCCACTTACTGTCTCAATGTCATTGTCTACTCGACAAAAATGACGTGGCCTTTTTGGTTCCCGACCATCTGGCACTGGGGTCCTAGGATCATCTACTAGTCTGGAATTCTCCCTGAACCATTCCGGAACGGGAATGTATGAAATATCTGGAACTGTGCACTTAGTGAATGCAATTCCAATAGCTCCAAATTTCTTTTCATTCAGAGCACCCAAACTCGACCAATCCACTCTAACTCGCAACACGTGCTCCGCATACATCATACATGCCACTGACTTCGGAATTGCGCCCTTGCGCCCTTGCGCCATCTTTCCAAATTGGAGATATTTCTAAGGATTGTTAAAAATCTCCATTTTGTCTCCACATCTTGAAGTTGGTTATAATTCGCACTGATGGACCTGCAATGTATCTCGTGACAAGGTCTTGGCCACAAACGATCAAAGTGAGGGAAGCCCACATATTGCATTGCAATATTCGCAGTCCACGGCTGTGGTACCCTCTCCCAACCTATCCTCGCTTTTTGGGTGTGGTCATCATAAATATCCCACTCCAACTCAGCGAACTTGCGTTGATATTTTTTTGGCCTCCCTTGATCTTCCACTTGCCATGTCTATAGATCCTCCACTTGCCATATCCACCCCAATTGTGGTTTTTAAGTCTAGTGTATAACTCTAAAGTTTTAAAATACTACTTGCACTTCATAATAGTGCTACAAAAACATCCAAGCATACACTTTAAAATAGTGTTGCCGTGGAATAAGTTCAAAAATGTTGTTAAAAATTAAAGTAAAAAAACAACCACCAAAAACACACCCACAAAACACGTGAGTATTTCCCCAATAAAGATAAAAGGGCCCCCAAATAGGGACCCCACACTCCCCCGAGTGCCCCGCGTGCCCCACGCTCTCTTTAAGAGGAGGGCCGACCGGGCTCCCACAAGGAGTAGAATGAGGTAGATAAGTGGTCCCCCCACTTATATACCCCGTCCTCCCTCCCGTTCCCATCCATCCCGTCCTATCCAAACCTCCTAAACCCGCTCCCACCCCCCGCTCCCCACGTTCCCACACGCTCCCCGCGTTCCCCCCCCCCCCCCCCCGTTTCCACTTACCTTCCCCCCGTTCCCCGTCCTCCCCCTCCTCCCTCCCCCCCCCCCCCCCGTTCCCCGTCCTCCCCCTCCTCCCTCCCCCCCCCCCCCCCCCCCCGTCCGACCCTTCCCCGCCCGACCCTCACCCCCGTCCGACCCCACGTTCCCCCGCGCTCCCCACCCGTTCCCCCCGTCTGACCTACACCATCCTTAGTAATATTTTATTACTTTGATTTTAACAAAATGGTAAACACAATGGCAAAATGGTTTACATGCCAAGGGAAATATGCACATCCACGTCGGCATTTTTTGCCACATAGGACGCCACCTTGGCAAGAAGGTAAGTATTTTACCCACCCTACCAGGTTGACCCTAGTTTGACCCTACGAGGAGCCTATTGTGTCGTGACGGAGGGGTCCGACCCGACACGACGCGTCATGACGGCACGACCCCGTCATGACGTCGCGATAGACAACCCTGCAAAGCATAATTCATGACATTTACAAACGATGTGGTATTCAAAGACATTACCCTAGACTTTATCGTGAAAATTAGCCATTGACAATTTGCCAAGTTATTGAGCTTCGTGACTGATTAGAGGATAGAATTAGAGTGATAGAAGTCCACATGCACCTAGGACAGAATTCGCAGATGACCAAGAAAACACAAGGAATTATAAGAGCAGAGATTAAGCTTAATAAAGAAGGAGTGAAGGGATGGAAAGACCTAGATTATATTCTAATTTTTCATCCAATGTGGCATTAACCCTTATAGACACTAGCTTAGTCTTCCTTATGATCTTGTACCCTGGGTTGTTTTTGTTTAAGTATTTGAGTGATAGCAAAACCCTAACTATAAAAACCCATCATTTTCAAGGAATCTATGGAATATACCTTAACTCAATAAAGAACAAACCGAAAGATCAAGACATGTAACTGGCTGGACTTGGAAACACTAGAATTTTGACCGAAATAATCTCCCCGGACACTGATTTGTATGTATTTAGGGTCTGGTTGAGGTGAGTGCAAGATGGCCTCAAGAGTCACCCTGTTGCCCAAGGTCAGAGTCAAACACTGTGAGAAACTTAGGGTTTTGTCATCAACAAGCGACCGCAAGCACCGAATGCCCCAAGTGATCCGCCTATCTTCATGTTACTTATAAATTGTAAAATCATTTACACACATACAACCCATTTCTATTTTTGAAGAAATCAAATACCTTAAAGGTGGAGTTAACAGGTAGCTTGTACTCATTCAGAAGTCAGGAAACATGTGAGTTGACCTTGTTGGAAATGTAGGCTGTTCACTCGATGCTGCATGTGCAACAGAAGAAACAAATCTCCGCTTTGATAATGAATAAGATGTTCATACGAGCTCCAGAAACTATGAGGAAGAATGGCTACAACCTCAAATTGGATTTGCTAAGATCATTTATACTATCCAATTTTTTAATGTTCTAGGAGAAGTGGGAAGTTTTAAAACTTGTGAGTATACTAGAAGTTGTGTGGAATGATTTAAGCACCAATGTGCATTTATTGTGTAGGCCAAGTACCAAGTGTCCATTACGAAAAAAGGCTTTTTGACACCATCTTCATGTACTTCTAGTCCCATATGTCATTTGGCTTCCTGGACCTTAACAACAATTCCAAATCATTAGAGTGAGCCTTTAATTTGAACATAGTTTGGGTTGGAAGTTAGTTGTTTTGCATACAAAACTTTCCACGTTCAGTAAGTTTCCGGTGCATGCTTGGAATCAATGCAGAGTTCTCATTAAAGAACTTTCTATAGTGGTTCTTCAAGGATCACTACCGTTCGTTTAAACCTCCACAGTGACTCCAAGCATGTGCTGAAAATTTATCGAACATCAAAAATTTTGTATGCAAAACAACCAACTCCCGATTAAAATTCCGGTTGAAATCAACAATAACTCTACTGGCTTAACAAAGACAACATGCTCCAGCTTACATTGCCATAATATAGTCTCAGGACGTGAACCATGAATGTGGAATACATGACATATTTGAGCCTAATGAGCAAGTCCATGTGCGGTCTCAAGGACGGCAGTGGAGGAGGGATGGATTGTGGAGTCCACCTGATTACAACCCTCCCACTTTGCAAATCGAACCCCCTATTGGTAACACCTTCACAAAGCAAGCAATTGTAGACAAATAGTTGAACCCAAAGCTTTTAAGAAGAGTTCCACACTTACCAACAAAGCAATCAAATTGACACCCCGTAGTGTGATCCCTGGTTCAACACCAAAAAAACAAGTTAGATGTATTTTGCCATGTGACATATCCGCATTGGTCAAGACCATGCTCAATCTGTCATGGAAACTAGCTTTCAACACTTGGAAGAGTTGAACCAAACATCACTCTACGGTAATCAGAAACTAAAATGAAATATATTAAAATAATTCACACATGCGGCAATAGCCCAAATGATAGCCACCACTTCGACCATGGGCCATTTACAACAATAAATTGTTCCTGTAAGTGCATCCGTGTCTTGAGTTTCTGCTGAGTACTGATCTCCATAGGTGGTGGGAAGACTCGTGCAAATTGTTGTATGCACAAGGAAACCAGGAGAGATAAGACAAACACCTCGAGTAGAAAAACGATATTTGATTACTTGGAAGAAGAAAATACAATACAATTTTTCTTTGTGTGTGGATAGATCTGAGACAACTTGGGTAATTGTTCTGCATAAAATTTGGGCAGGGGACAGAAAATAAATCGACCTTTTGCAACGCTCGGCAAGGCCATCCAAGCCTTGAGTTGAGGTTTCTCCATCAGTGCCATCAATGGGCTGAAGGCCAGTGTCCACTTTGATCCCGGGCAAGATGCCTTGCTCCTTAACAATGTCCACAAAAGGCACTCCTGCCCGAGATGACTGAAGCAGGGTGTCGTCAAACATAATTGTGCCACTAATGTACTGCACCCACCATAGAGAATTCAAAACTTGAGTACCATTCTGGAGACAACATTCCAGGCATATTTTGATCCCCATCTACGAATGGGGAGATCTGACTGCTGGTTCCAGATGGGCTGCTTCAGGGAGATTTAGGGCACGAACGGTCGAGATCCGAGCGTTTCCAAGCCCAACCGGGTTGCGTGTAGATGTCTTTGGGTTTTCCTCTCTTCATTCAATTAGGTATAATCTATAGATTCCTCTAAAATGATCAGCCATTTGCCTAAAGTCTTGAACTTGAACCGGTCATATCTCAAACCCAACCGGCCCATCTGTAACTAGCAGCCAGATCTCCCCATTCGTAGGGCTGGTTGAGATTGAGAAACGACCGGTTCAAATTCAAGAATCTAGGCAAAGTGTCGATCGTTTTAAAGAAATCTACAGGATGCACCTTAAATTAATAATGGAAACCCGAAAGGTATCAACATGTAACCGGTTGGACTCGGAAACACTTGGATCTTGACAACCGATTGTGCCCAAAACCTCCCCAGAAACTGATCTCCATCTCGGGTTTACATAATAGCTTTAGGTGCAGGAACCATTGTCTTATCAGACATAAGTAGGTCACTAACATATTGCACCCCCTACCCACCATAAAGAATTTGATCTTGAGTACCACATTCAAACGCTTTGCTCTGCATTCATCATTAAGGATCAACCTCGCGATGACGGCTCCATTCCATATAAACAACTTTAAATGCTTCTAAAGAACTAATGACTTGCTATTTCACAAAGAGCCATAGCAACATGCTTGGAAAGAAGGAAGGCAATGAGAGGAATCCATTGATCAGAACATTTGTGTCTAGAGTAGAAAAATATTATGCTTTCAAATGTCGATGGTTTTCCAATTCAAAGCATTTTACCTAAAGCAAGGGTCACCATCCAAATCCAAACCTCCCTAGGTATTTAATTTTTCATTTTTAGAAATTTGCTTAATTTCCTAGGATTTGTAGACGAACTTCTAATGAAAATACTGAATAAATATATCAAGTACTCATGAGATAGATGGTACATCTGATTTTTGAACAAGCACTCTTCTTCATCTTCACCAGAAATCAGATTGCAATGACCTCTTCCCATCATTTCCCTCAGCTTGCTTCAAATCAGATGTGATCCTACAACAGTAATGTGAATTGGGCATCTAGGAAAATTGATACATCCAAATAAATTGGCAACCCAAAATTGAATGTTACAACACCCAACAAGGCTGCTCACTAGAGGTCCTCCATTTGAACAATCATGATCACTTTGGAGCAATTCCTTGAACATTCTCGCTCATTTCCAACCCCGCTAAATAATCATGTTACTGTGGACCATGGTGATCTTCTAGAACCCACGCTCATTCTCATATTCAGAATCAATGTGGACCACATTGATTATTTTTCTAGGAAATTGATGTGGGTGGATATTTTCAGTTTATGCTAGGTTTGACGTTTGGTGTAAGGTGACTCTTTGATTTCATATAAGGCGTTGATCGGAAGTCGCAAGGAAGACTTAGTGGAAGTTATTTGTTATTTCCACCCCACTAATTATGTCCACGCCAATTTTCCACCCCCACTAATCGGACTGTTTAGAGCAGTGAGCAAGTGAGAGCGAATGCATTACCTACCTTAGAATTGATGACGGACCATTCGCCAGTGGCAACACTGCGAATCATGGGACAACATCCGGCGATTCACCAGGCCCTGCAAGCTTGCAACAATTAATCCATCCTGAGCAATTTTGAGCGTTTAAAACAAACATCGGAGCACCATAATCCAACTTAGTGAGCAGCTGAGAGTGAAAGCACAATTGGTGAAGTAAGCATAATTACTGACTGTTTGCCAGTGATGGCATTGCTCTCATCGGAGGCCAGAATGCCCTTGCTTCGCTGCGAGATGGAGGACGTTGTCCGCCTCAGCTCCTCCGTGTATGGACTGGTGCTCTCAAACTCCGGCGGCATCACAATCTGCTGTGGAGATGGGCAGGAGCCCCGGCCCGCTGAATTGTAGTGGCCTTGCGGGAGCGGTGCAGCCATGAATCCCCAGGAACACGCTCCGTTGCAGGCCAGCGGATGCCGCCATCACCATTGTGCGTTTCACTTGAGGATTGAGTGTTTCCGTACGTGTTTGTGAAGAATTCTTCCTTTCCTTTCCTTTCCTTTCCGATCCGATCCGATCCGAAGAAGCATGGATCGTCGTGCGAGGAGAGGAGATGGGGAGTTCGGGACAGCAAAGCAGTGGCGGAGCGAGGCTGCCACACTGCCAATCTTGTGAGAGGCGCCTGCTGCCTGTTTCTTTATCTACTAACCCACCTTTCTTCTCTTCCTTCCTTCCTCCCTCCCTGCCTGCCACCAGTGTTCCAGATTGAAGCCCTCATATGTATTTCATTTTGAAGGGCTCTCAAATTTCAGCGCTTCAATTGAAGGGTTGGTTCAAATCCAAGACGTCAAATTAGGAATATAGAAAGGAACTACAAAACTCATATTAAACTTGTGCATGAATTATATGGTACATGTTTGCAGTACAATGTGAAAAATTAAGAACCAACCATCAAACTCCACTTCTTGTAGTGACAATGCCCTACGCTTGTTGGTTCTTGTGGTTGGCAAATTATGTTGAGGACTTCAAGTGACATTTCCATTTTCAATTTGGGGTCGTGTCCTGAAGGGTTGTTTTGAGAGAGGTATATTTTGAAAGGGCCAAATCGCATTCGAAGGGCATTGAAGACTTCAATCTTGAACATTGCCTGCCACCCACATCCACACCTAACTGCCTCCTCCGTTTCTACAAAAAAAATTGTTGGTCATGTCCCATGTCATGGGATAGAGGCGTTGTGGTGGAGATTGCCTTTGTGCGGTAATAGGGTCTAGGCAATGCATGTCGGAACTTAATGAATAAGGTTCGGTGAAGTTCAGTGAAATTTCCATTGTAGTATGTCATATAGGTAATCTTATAAACATAGATTGTTCCAAACATTCAAACTGTGATTTTAGGATGGAGCCTCTCGTGGCAAAACCACATTCCCTTGTTCATACCATGCCCACACTAGGACAGGCGACCGGCCCGCACCACTGGGAGAGTTTCCATCTTGATAAGAGTTCTTATCTTGTATGCACCGGCGAAACTACAGTACGTTGCATCCAGTGAGGTTATTGTGAGTACGAGGAGGAATCCTTATTGGTAGCAGTAAATTTCGGAAAGAGATGCATTTTCCATATCAAGAGGGACTCCTCGTACTACCTAGGAGCAATGGGTAGCCTTAGGGTAGGCATGGTATAAGTGTGTGATTTATTGAGATTAGAGTCATCCTTACAATCTCTCAAAAACTAATAGAAATGTTACTAATAAAAAAAAATCTCATAAAAAAAAATTACTTATATCGATGACGTTTTGTAGTATCATGTTGGCAATTAGCAGACGTGACATTTTGAGACCTCTAGGCATTTGGTTTAGGCCCTTCACAGATAATGTACGTGACACTAAATTGATATCATAAGTGGTGTAGGAGAAATGTGGTACCTCCTCACATGGCACGACCATCTAATAGGAAGTCGCCAAGATGACAAGTGGAGGTGTTATTATGTTCATTTCATGTTACTAGGTGGTCATGTCATCCCGGTAAGTACCACATTTCTATTAGTGTCAATTGCTTGCATAGTTTCAACGAAATATTTGTTGAGATTAGAGTTATCCTTAAGGTCTCTCAAAAGCTCATATTTTGGAAGGGAGTTTCGCTCCTTTTTTTTATAATTTCTAATGTTTTAGGAGCATTCAAAGTGGTGATGGAACCCCCAACTTTGGTGAAACGAAGGGGAGGCATTAGGCTTTGTCAAAAAGACAGTCGTATAAAAATGAATTTCATGTCAAACTTTTTTAACTTAAGTTGTGCCCTCAAAAGTTTGAAAATGAATTCATTTTTATAGAACCATCTCTTGGCCTAAGTCAAACACTTGCGCTTCACCATAATTGAGGGTCCCAACCCCACTTGAATGCTCCTTAAACAATATAAATTGTCAAAGAAAGGGCCAAATCTCCCTATCAAAACATGAGTTTTTGAGAGACCTTAACGATAACTATATTTTTTTATGCTAGATGAATGAGAGGTGCACTCATGTGCAACAATTCCCTTTCACTTCGTGGGTCACCAATGTAAGGTACGTGGACCTTGTGTGATTGCTCTTCTTTTGATTGGAAACATAACCTGAGTGGTAACGGCAATAAATTGTGACATTTATGGGCAACCCACTTATAATTAAGAAGTAACACAGAAAAAAAACATGTGTTGCATTAAAGTAATATTTACTCATTGGGACCTTTCATTGGAAGTTGATCCTTTATGATTTTCCATTGGTTGTTTTGCATAAAAAAAATCAATAATATATTTCTACTTGTGACAATGCATGCTCGGAGGTATGTAGTGAACTTTGAATTTAAATGAAGAGCAACCTAGTTTGCTTCATTAAGGGCCAAACTCATTTCAGTGTGAGTTTGACCCTCAATGGATAGATTTAGAACATTCTCTGTTTAAATTCCCACACTACCTCCAAGCATGTACCAAAAATTTATTGAACATGAAAGGTCTTGTATGCACATCAACTAATTCTCGTTCAAATGTTGTGTCGAGATAGGATAACTCCATTGAAACTAGGCTATATGCTCAATTTAGACATCGTTTTAGGTTCAATAGTGAACACATTTGGGAGGGCGTAAGCAATCACTTAAAGAAGAGGAGAGTCGTCACTTTTTCTTCCTACAACATTGCATCGCAACTTTGATTTAGACCCTTAAAATGACAAATTGCCCTATTCATAATTGCTAATCAAAAGAGACAATTCCCAACCTGACCCAACAACAAAATTGCCACATACCTTATTGATACCTTATTGCCACTAATGGACTGCACCCACCATAGAGAATTGAAAACTTGAGTACCATTCTGGAGACAACATCCCAGGCATGTATTGATCCCCAATCTACGAATGGGGACATCTGACCACTGGTTCCAGATGGTCTGCTTCGGGGAGATTTAGGGCACAATTGGTCGAGATCCGAGCTTTTCCAAGCACAACCGAGTTACATGTTGATATCTTTGGGTTTTCCTCTCTTCATTCAATTAGGTATAATCTATAGATTCCTCTGAAATGATGGGCGATTTGCCCAAAGTCTTGAACTTGAACCGGTCATCTCTCATACCCAACTGGCTCATCTGTAATTAGCAGCCGGATCTCCTCAGTCATAGGGCTGGATGAGTTTGAGAAATAACCGGTTCAAATGCAAGATTTTAGGTAAAGTGTCGATCATTTCAAAGAAGTCTAAATAATACGTCTTAAATTAATAATGGAAACCCGAAAGGTATCAACGTGTAACCGGTTGGACTTGGAAACACTTGGATCTTGACAACCGATTGTGCCTGAAATCTTTCCAGAAATTGATCTCCACCTCCTAAAAGAAATGACGATTTGCTATTTCACAAAGAGTCAAAGCAACATGCTTGGAAAGGAAGAAGGCAATGAGAGGAATCCATTGATCGGAACATTTGTGTCTAAAGTAGAAAAAAATTGCGCTTTCAAATGTCGATGCTTCTCCAATTTGAAGCATTTTACCTAAAGCAAGGGTCACCATCCAAATCTAGACCTCCCTAGGTATTTGATTTTTCACTTCTAGAAAATTCAATTAACTTCTCAAAATTTGTAGTCTTTAGAGATAATTATGATACAAAAGCATCCCCATATAATGCATATGCTCAAAAATCATGTTTTGGAAGCTCTCGAGTAGGTTGTAAAGACACGGACCCTCAAGGGTGCTGCAGATAGTTATCACACCAGGGAAGAATGTGATCTTGAGTGGTACTAAACCCTAAACCCAAAAACCCTAAACCCATATTTTCCACATAGATGACTACAACGACATGTGCAATTAGGTTCCCCCACAATAATACATCGACATTCCAAACTATTTTTATTATTTATCACCACAATAGCAAGCAAAAACATAAATTAGGTTTTTACTGTTGTTTCTATACATATGAATAACAAAGTTCTAGTTTCTTCCCGGTTTGGTTTTAACCCAAACTGATTTGCATGGGTAAAGAGGCAACCTATTGCAAAGGCAACGTGATTGCACAGTCTATCAGTGGAGCTCATTCTACTCGCATTGCAGCAAATATGAAAAGCAAGTACAAAACTCAAGAAAATCAAGCATACAAGGAAGCAGGGAAGTTACGTTTCCGAGGCCAGGAGCGGAGTGGAGAAGCTGGCGCCATGCTTGCCAATTTTTGACAGTGTTGTCAAGTCCAACTGTTGCCGACCTACAACAATCCATTGCCATACTTTCACCAAGGATCAGTCCCAGTTCCACTTCAACAAAGCAATAAACCTCCGCACATGCAAGTTCCCCCATTACAACAGTTGTTAGATGGAGAGAGGGAATTATTGCATACGAGTGTACCTCTCTTGCATCTCACATAAAAGCCCTCAAATGGTATGTAGCCCAGAGGTGAATACATTTAGTCAATTTGACACCTAAACTAGATGCCTAGATAGAGGTTTCAAAATGTCACACATGCAAATTACTAATATGATTTCATTTTTCAACATAAGTAAATTTTTTAAGTGAAAAAATATCTACATTTTGACATTGAGAGTAGCACATTGGAGTACATTAGATGATAATCTTGCGTTTTAGTATGCAAGAGGAAAATATTTTTGAGCATGCTAATGGCATGCGTCATGTGTTTACATTTTCGTTAGCAAGCTCAAGATAATCTTAAGCATACTCATGGCAGGTGTTATTTGTGTACACTTTAGTCAACTTGGAGATCATTGTGTAACATAGGCATGCACATCATAACACTATTGAACATACTCATGTCAAGATATTAGTAAGCGCACTTGATGCCAATTTTCATGAGTTGACATTTATAGTGAAGGTTGTTAATCATCAACATAACCTAGGATATGCCCTCAAAATAGGGCAAGTGACACTAAATACCATAAATGGTGTAGTACACTTATACATGCAATACCGTTGCCTTTGCAAATAAGTTGCCCCTTTACACATCTAAATTACCTTGGGTGAGAACCACATCAAAAAAGCCTTGTAACTTTATTTATTCATCTATGTGGCACCCACAGTAGAAATAATTACTACTGTATTTGAACACTGTGGTAGAAAATACTGAAAATAGTGTAGAATGTCGATATATTAGTGTGGGCCAACCTAATTGCAGATATCAGTGCACTAGACCACTTTGATGGCATTTATCTGTTGTCTTCCCTGCACAAGGTTTGTATGTGTGGTGGCATTTGACGGGGGTTTTAGAACTTTGGTTGTGGAGATCTTGTCGTTGTGAACCATAGCTATAAAAAGGGCACTCTGTTGTATCCGTACTACACGTACACTAAAATTGTCCTATTAGTACAGTGGGCTAGAGTAATTATCTATACCAATCACATTAGTTTTGAATCCATGCTATATCTCTAGTTTGAAATATGTGCAACTTTAAAAAATCACATTATGAACTCATTGTCCAAAATTATTGACAAAAACAAAAGAAGAAGGAAGAAAATGAGTTGGGCACCGTTTGGAAATGACGTAAATGTAAGCCTAACTTCAAAGTTGAAGTCCCAACTGCAAGAAGAGTGGATTTGTGGAAGTTTGAAATGGGTAGGGTAGCTCTATCTAGTTTTGGTGGGTCCACATTTTGAAAGAACGTGACCAATATTGGGAGCCACAAATTTTTATGTTGTTAAATTTACCAATTTAAAAATACAATTTGCCTCAGGATAGGCAGAAGCCTTTAAAGTGGGCCCCAATTATCCCCTATGAGCCCAAAATGAGTGCTCATATTTGTTTTATGTTTAGAACCTACTTAGAATTGCATTTGGAGTGTGTTAAAACAATCAAAAGTATAAAAAGAGTGAGGCTTGGTGTGGATTTATGTTTAGGCCTTAAGCCATTTTGTGTGGTGAATTAAAAGCTTAGTGACATTAGGGAGTGTTTTGATTAGAGGAGTAGTGCTTGATGAGGCAAGGGGAAGTGCCTTTGATTTAAATGTTTGAATTAGAACATGTTCTTGTTGGTTTAGGGGGTGAGGGTTTAGTGGATAGGATAAGGTCCTACTAAGTAGGAGAGAATTAGAAGGTTGTGGTCTTGGGTGCACCTTCCTTCACTCCTATCCTCTCACCCTCCTCCTCTCTCTCCCTCATTCCATTTTTCTCTCTTCTCTTCCTCTTCCTCCTCCTCTCTTCACTTCTCTTTCTCTTCTCCTCTCTCTCTCTCTCTCTTCTCTAGGAAGTTGAGCTCTTAGAGCTCGGGAAAAAATGTGGAATTAGGTAGGGGACTTAGTGGGATTAGTGGAATTAGGTAGGTGAATTAGGGGGAGGCCTTGGAGAAGCTCTCTTTTGTTCATTTTCTGGTTTTTGTGGTTGAGGGTGGAGAAGCTTAGTTAGAGGTAGCCGTAGCTAAGGAGCTGGGTTTATGAAGGAGCTGGGTTTATTTAATTAGAAGAAAGGAGCTGGGTTTATGAAGGAGCTGGGTTTATTTAGTTAGAAGTAGGGAGCTGGGTTTATGAAGGAGCTGGGTTTATTTGGTTAGAAGTAGCCGTAGCTAAGAGCTGGGTTTATTAGTAAATTAGTGCCTATTAGCCTAATTAGCCTCCCAGTTAATTAGTCTTTGGTTAGTTCAAGCTACAGCCTACCTTAGATTGTTGGTTAAGTGTGTGGCTACATGGTGACATTAAGATACAAAGTTGGTGCCAAGCTACGGGGTTGACATTAAACGTGGAGTTGACACTAAGTTGCGGAGTGGGCATCAAGTGCGGGGTTGCTATCAAGCTGAGGAGTTGGCCATTAACTCATGGATTCAACAAGTGAAAGTTTTGCTAAGACCAAAAGCTCAAGAGGAATATCGGCAAGGGCATGTGTGGCAAAGACTATGACTTGGGAGCTTGAGTCGGCTAAGGGAGTAACCATACATGATACTTGTGGTATCGAGGCATCATTGTCTCAAGCAAAGTGTGAAGCTAAGAAAGTTTCAAAATAAATGAAAATCATTAAAAAGGAGGAGTAGTGAGCTAGTCACTCTCACATGCAGAGTGGAACACGCTCTAAGGGGTGAGTAGGAGGAAGGGTGCTTGTGAACTCTTTGAAGAAGTTAATAAAGACTAACACGACTAGTACATTGGTGGAGAGTTGAAGTTGAATTTCATGTTTCTACGATTCTCGACATAAGACATGTGATTCTCAAACCCATACCCGGACTAGAACGCTTAAGGGTGGTGGGTTTGGCCTCACATCCCCCTCCTTCTTCATGCCTTGGGGCTTCCTTGGCCTTGTGCGGCCAAAGGCTCACCCCACTCATGCTCTTCTGTTTACACAACGAGGTAAGTTAAGGCAAGTAGGGCACACTTACTCGGATGTTTGCCATAAGATTACTCAGATGCCTGCCATGACATTACTCAAATGCTTCTCTCTCTTGTCTTTCTATTTCTAAGTAGTGCAATGCAGGGAGACTCAAATTCAGTTTGGTCAGCTGCAAATTTCGGCATCCTAGCTCTTTGTGCCCAAATCTTATGTGGCAATTTGCCAAGCTTACGGAACAATTGAGAGACCTTGGGTAATGTTATCATAGCCCAAGACCGACACTCCCCCCCAAAAAATAGAAACTTATGTATGGCCAACGATATGATCTTCTTTTTTTGATGGTATCATAAAACTTGAAGTGGCTTCAAAATAAAGGCCCCACACAATATGACACTTTGAGTTCAATATAATGTAGGTTCATATAAATTCCATGAAAATTTAAGATACCAATCATATATCAAATCAATTTTTGGTTCCATAATAAAAGCAATTCATATTGTTCTTGAGTGCAAATCTTTTTTGTGTATGTATTGTTTTGTATTGTGGAATTCTAAAATTGCTCAAAGGCTAATCTACATTGCAATGAATTATTGGCCTTGCCTTTTGAGATGGCTTTTGAAATGAGCCAAAGTTTGGCCTTAGTTGGACAACCAGCTGGGATTGACCATGTGTGGAGGATAATTATAGGGCATAGCACTCTTTTGACAAGCCGCTTGTTAATTTATAATAAGCACATAGTACATGAAAATGACTCACCTCATCCTTTTAAAGTAATTGACATGTACTACAAGATATGCACAATCAAAAAATTACCAAATCAAATGGGTCATTTAATTGTTTGTCACCAAGATAACACCCCTCAAACAATTATACCCTTGCCACACATGGTTCCTGGAAGTTACACTAAGTGTCAGCCTCGGGGGTGCTTGCGACGATGCGTCTAAAGTATGTGGGTGTTACTCAGTTTGTTTTTCATGTTCTCCAACTTTTTCCAATGAGAGTTACTAAAAAGAACCTTTGTCACAATAACAAATCATTGATAGAGCTTCAACAAAAATCAGATTGAAATTGGACCTCCCCTTAATACAGTTATGGTCATTGGAAGTGCATGTTTGTTGATTCCTTAACTAAGTACGTGGTGAGATCCTTGCAATTGTGTTCATAGTGAGTAAGGAAAACTTAATATAGTTGGAAGACTTAACCTCCTAATATCCTCCTAAACATGCATCTTTTATGGTGTTTGTTCTTTGGTCTTCACCAAACTGTACACCCATCAAATATAAGGGTCCAATTATTAAGGAAAATAATCAAATAACACCCGCACTGTACCTTAAGTCCTAACTCATAAGGGTTCCCTCCATATTATAATACAAATGTTCAATTTTATGCTCTATTCCATTATATTTGCCTATTTCTCTTATAGTAAGACATTAATACATACTACACTAAATAGCCTTACTAATGTGGATATTGAATTAATGTGGAAATAATTAACGTGGGTTGCTCTAATTGTCTAAGCATGGTGGAAATAACGTAGGTCCAAGATATTAGGTCTTCCCATAATTCTTCATGAAGACTTCCAACCACAAGGATAGAGTGCCATGGCAATAGTTCTAAGACCAAAAATATAGCATAAAATAAAATAGTCACCCTTATCAATTTCTAAAATCAACTAACATGGTCCACATTGATTTTAAGTTGAGAAAGTAATTTTATGCCAGAAACTTTTTATGAGTGAGTGAGGAGCATATAGGGTAGAAATGTTTATGCTCATTTTATGCTCAATGAGTGAGTGAGGAGCTATGATCCATAAGTGGTAAAAAAATTACTCAATAATTTTATTCCAGAAAGAGAAAGTTTATTCACGCAAGGGTAGCTCTATATGTTGTACTCCTTTTTATGTCTCCCATCGGTCGAAGTACCCTCCTAATTTTCATAAAACAAACAGATGTTTCTACTAGTTTGGCTCATCTAGGAGCTCAATGACTTGCCTCCTCATAACTTGAGTCATTTGAAGTTGTGAAACGTGAGGGATGACCTTGGCACTTGCATTTTTGATAGACTAATTTGTATGAGTACACAAACGTCATATTAGATTGAAATTCAAAATGGTCCTTAAGTCATGTCATGGCAATCCATATTTTGCATCACAATAACCATCTTTCCAAAACCACATAGGTGCATACTTCCTATAAACCACCTAATTGGAAAGTAATACAAGGTGGTTGCCACGTAAGTACAAGTAGTTAGAGATCAATAGGTCATTTATATACAATAATAAAAATGCCAAGAGATTTGCTACAAGTGCTACAAATGGAAAGTACAATGTTTTCCATGACATTTTTTATTTATTTGAAACACAACGGTGAACACCTTCATACTATATGAAACTAATCACCAAATCTCAACCAAAGGTTCCTCAGACTGCCATTTAGGTTTGATAGAAACATAAGTTAAGTTAGTAAGATTTGTCCTTCTCAAGTTGAGTGCACGTAAACAGTCGGATCTCTAGTCGACTGCTCACATTCGTAGTTGATTAGGGAGTCGACTACTCATTTGAGCAATCGACTCCATATGTAGATGGTCTACGAATTTAGGGAACATAAAATGGAAGGAAAAAAACAACAACATTTGTTTGTATTCAAAAAAGAAAAGTGTTGTATCATAACAAAGGGTTGATAAAGATACAAATTGTTTTACCTCAATCCACTTTGATGAGGTCTCCCCGACACCCCATTCGCCCCAATTTTTTTCTTGCTCAACAAGATGACCACCTTCGCTGTATTGGGAATCCATAATAATTGTCATGGATAGGATGTCCTAAACCACTTCTCCAGCTTATGTTCCTTCCAAGGAATAGCCTTGTTGGGTATCTTTGAAAAACCCTTTAGCATGGGGTTCTTGCCACGTAAGCAACGCCCACATTTTGGCCGCTCCAAGGGTCACAACCTCACCTGCTTTGGGGGGCGGAATAATATTATCAACCAATTGCTTGAGGTTGAAAACTCCATTTTGGGCCTTATTCTTCATCCAAAGATTAAAATATGCAAGATTTCAATCCTTAATAAATTTGGTTTCATCCATTGTATATCAAATGGCTTCCTTAATCAACTTCTTCATTTCGTTAGCCACTTAATATTTTAGAAGATGCTCAATAATTTTCCATTAGATGTTGTCTACATCGTTGTGCACACACCAATCTATGATGGTGTTGTGGATCTTTTTTTATTATAACTTCTAAAAATTTCACCTTTGGCTTCTCATTTTTAGTGAATGATCCGAAGGCCTCGGAAGTTCCTCTTTGCCCGCACGAGTGGATATGGACAATTAGATAGATGAGCACGATACCTTTTGAACATGGAATTAAGTTTGATTCTAACCCCATAGAATTAGTTGATCCCATATTCAAATAAGTTATGTAAACACCCTATTGGAATTGTTTGGCTCATCACCTCCTATCACCCAACTTCGTTCCACCATCGTGCTTAATAATACGGTACTTATGTTGACAACCACAATTTAAACATGTTCATGAACACGGTGGTATCTACACCTCAATGCTCCAAAATGCAATCCAAAATTGGCAAGGGCTTAACCCCATCATTCTAATTCATGGCCGACCTTGACGAGTTGACCAATCATTAGGAAGTTGGTGGAAAATTTTGTGGACATGGACATCTTCAATCCCAAATTGTGCGGTAAATAAAGAAGACAACCGTAGGACATTGGTGGGCCTGGATATATTTAATAATGTCCTTCGCCCATCAATTTTTTTAAATTCTTTAATAACAAGTTCAAGCAATGCGCCACATACCCTTGCTAATCTTTTTGTGGCCATTCATGGCTAATATTGGTAGCCATGTTTTTCATGGTCATCACATTCTCAAAGCACACACATACTACATTTTTTGGGTCTACTCTGGTTATATATCATTTGACCTCGGTAGCGACGTAGTAGGTGTACTTTGTGCTACTGGTCGTGCCAATGAGACCAAGGATTACTTCACCCACCGCATAAATTTGCAGGATGTTCATCAAAGGCTAGTGGACAACATTCTCCCATCCGTCCGAACAAATAATGCAATTATTTTTGTGGATGGATAATTTTTCTCAGGGAGGTCACTTCCTCTTATATTAATGCATATACGTATGCTCATGACCTATTTATCAGGGGGCTATTTACCCTATAGAAAAGATTATAAGGTATGGTATTTTTCAAAATAAAGGTAAATGCTTGTATTTTAATACACTCTATCAATAATTATAAATTTTTGGGGTAATCATTTTTAAATACCCTATTTTACTTATATTGCCAAAGACAATTAAAAAGAAGATTGCAATTCAAATAATGCGCTAAAGTTTTCCCTTGTGGCACGTAGGTAAAGAACAATAACTCCACATTGGATACGTTGGTTCAGTAACGTTCAAGCTAGCTAGCCTACAAAGTCATCCATCCAAGCTTTTTCAACCAAAAATTGCCTCTTTTCATCCACTAGCACATACCCTACCCTAGACCCGCCACCCCTAATAATTGTTTCCACGCTATTTTATATGTACTGACTAGATAAAAGAGGCCATTATATGTGATGGTATTTTACATGTAAATATGTTTCACTAGTTTAAACCCCCCTATATTACATGTACATTTTTTTGCAAAATATATCTACAATGAATATATTAGACCTTATTTTTTATCGCACGTTGTTTCTACAATTTTCGCTAGTGACCTCCCCAAGTGATTTTGTCTTCAACTCCACTGATTTTTGGATATTTTACCATGCATCGTCAAGTAAACTTTTGTGTATTGTATGAGAGGGTGGCGGTTTGTATAAAATTTGTGCCTCAATGATTGCCTTCAAGGCCTCGATAAAGGTGGGATGGCAAACAATACTAATGGGAATATTAGCCTTGTAGAAGTTTTGTGACTATTTTATATTCAACTAATGTTTATTAGAATATTGCATGCCTTTCTTTAGGCCCATTTGACATTGGAAACGTATGTGGAAGTCTACTTGCACACAACCTCCCTTGCCACTTACGGTGCATGGGAAGATAGTTTGGTGTGACTTCCATTCGCCTAGGACAGTACATCGAATGAAGTTTGTTGTCGGGAGCCGACTACATTGTCTCCCCCGTCTTCACTGTAATCATCCAAAATTTCATTTGAAACTACTAGCCACACATCTCCACACTTGGACAATAAAGCTTTGCTAGTTGGCCATTAATGTTGAAAAAATGCCACCCCCCAAATCTTGCCTTTGTTATTTTTGTATCCCAAATGAGCAATCATATGGTCATTCTCATACATTAATTCCAACTTGCAAAATTTGCACTTCACCTTCTTGGACGTGGGAGTCCATTCCTTTGGCAAGTATCAAGATTTCTATTCATCTTGGGTACCCATATCAATATAGTCCACGATCTCTTTTCACTTCCAACAAATGTCTAAAGGTAATCAAGGTCAAATAGTATTGGCAGGAATGTTGAGTATCAATAAAATGGGGGCTTTATAGTCCCGGCGCATTCACCCCCACTAAACATGAAAGATCCTCTTTTATTAATTAACATGTTCAAGCTCATGCCAAACTTAATGTAATAGCAAATCATTGGATTCTTTTTTTAGAGTTTGTTGACTGCCCTCTACAATCAATATGGTAGTTGACTACTATATCAACTGCAATTCGCAGTCGAAATGTTAGTGGACCTGGACAAGTTGACTACTCCTAGAAATGGACATGGCAGTCCACTTTCATATTGACTGCTCCTAGAAGTCAACATGGGAGTCAATTTTCATATCTACTGCTAGTTGAAATGAACATGGCAATCGACTATCCCACTGACTACACTGAGTAGTCGGCAAACTAGAACTACCATATTATTTGCAAACAAGTAGTTGACTACTTGATTGGACTACAAAATATCAATCAACTACACTATGACAATTGTTGGCTACCAAATCAACTGCTAACAAGTAGTTCATTGTACAAAATTGAACTGTCCTAAGTCAACTATGAGGCAGCAGTCAACCACTAAATGAGAGTTGGTTGCCTTGGTCATCTGCTAAGTAGCAAGTGTTTGCCTTGGTTAAGTGCCACCTTGTAAGTTGACCAAATGTCTCCTTGATCTTGATCGTTGGATGCAACAACATCCAACAATCGAGATCAAGGAGATTGGCCCCAGGGGATGTGAGACCCTCCCAACCTATATATATATATATAGTGGAAGGTCTCATTAACCTCACTTTCAACCATCATGCCTCAAGTGGGGCATTGGGACCTAGCATGAGTAGCATACTTTGTCCAATATTTAAAGAGGGTCAAAGGGAGTTGGAAGATTGACAAACCGTCATAAATCCCGATTGGACTGCCTACGTAAACAAGTTGAGTTTGGGGAACAAAGATTAGAGGAGAAGTGCCATTGAGGCACATCAAATCAAGGCAAATGTGAACATCGACAAATTTTGGGCTAGTTGCAATAATTACTACCACATATTAAAGCGGTATTGAAAGCATTAAGAATGTTTGATGATGCGGAGCAAGCAATGGGCAAGGCTTGGTTGATGATAAAGAACTTGAAAAACTTGTGCTTAGCCTTAGATAGCATCATATCAAATTACTCCACAACATCGCCACGTTGACCAAAGAAGACTTCTACAACCAGTGGCATACAATGACCACAGACCTCCACCATGTGGGCGCAATGTTGGATCCGTATTTAGTGGATGACCTTAGCATCCATGAAGATGTTGTTGTTAAATCATGTTTTCAAGATGCCATGAGGAGGTTGACCACAAGCATTGATGGTCACTATGGTCGCGTAGTGACCAAAATTCCAGCATTTAAGGAGCATAGTCTGAGGTGTATTTGCCAATATGCCTTTAGTCATGAAAGCCAACATTCCACCCCATGAGTGGTGGTACCTTGTGGGTGAAGGTGGCACACATTCGACCTTGTTGGTCATGCGTATATTGACTCATAGTGTTCTTCTTTGTCATGTGAAAGGAATTGGAGTAGTTATTCATTTATGCAGAACAAAACTAGTAATGAGTTGAGTTTGGCAGGGTACGAAAACTTGGTTTACATTTATACCAATGCACGGTTGGCATGGGAGAGGGTGGATCGTGATTTAGTTGCATGATTCCTAATGAACATGATGCTTGAAGATTTTGAGCACAAATAATTAAAAATATAATATCATGATGTGATGTTAGTACATTGTTGATATATAAATTTTATGAACTTTCAATATATGTAGGTAATTGTAGCTATTTTTGAGTTTTATTTACTAACATTCAAGCTACAATAATATATTGAAGTTTATTTCTCAAAAGCCCCGGGGGTGCATCTACACTTGATTTATGCATATTCGTGCAAGAACACCCTATTTAATTTTGGGGGTGGGGGTATTTACCTTCCTCTGTTGAATATTTTCCACCCTATAAGTAGCTAAGTTTCTACTAAATGGTATTTTCTAACACCCTATCATTATATATAAATTTTAGAGTCACATAATTATAATCACCATATCTTATTTATAAGTAGTAGAGATTTTGTGTGAACAATTTGCACATACATTACATTGCGCATATATTACTCTGCACGTTACACATACAACCATCACATTATAAACTTTAGCATCCAACCAACATAAAAAAATCTTTAGCTCAATCTTGAATCACATACATTTTTGACGGAATTATAGTGTTTAACCTCTCTAACTTCACTCTAATTCTTGAAGACTCCTCGATGTCCCAAATCTAGAACTGCTAATCCAACAAAATATTCTCCTGAAGGTAGTCCCACAAATTAGCATACATCCAATCAAATTTGACATAAATAGGGCAAACATATTCAAAATTGTCCCCCTCAATTCAATTGCAAAAGTCTTTGTGGAAGAAACATTGTGTGCTTGGCCTAAACCCGAAACCCTTGCACATCAACAACAAACTTAGTAAAAGATTAAAAAATTAAAAAATTAAAAAAAAACCAACCATGAACATCGCAAAGAAATAAAAAGAAACAAGCAAGGCATATAACCTAAACCCCAAACATGCTGAAGTCAATGGCTTGCCTACATGTTTCTAATAAAATAACATATTCAATGTACGTTAGAGTAGGTTAAATAGATAGGGTTAAGGTTGATAAGACTCGTGATTGATGGTTGTGCTTTACCTAAGTGCAATCTAAATTTTGTGCATTTGGCTTCCATCAGCCTAAGTTGAGACCAAGAAATTAATACTGACAAGTGAATACTATAAATGGCTATAAATGTGGTTTCTCGCTTTTACAAAGTGCAATTGATTTCACTTACATCAAAGACAAACCACAGTCTGCCAACTATATAAGAGTACAAATGAGCTAAAGCACCACCTATGTCGATCTAGACAAATTGAATTCATTTTCACACAAACAAATGATTTGCAACAGGGGGCTCAAGAGCCCTACGTTGTAGAAAATAGATAGTGGATGCTTAGGGGTTAAATTCTTTTGCTGATATTCCCAGTGGTTTTTTTCTCAAAAATAAAATAGAATGATTAGCTTGATCTTTTGAAGCTACTCTCTATGATGATAGTAAATTACATGCTTTTGTTGCTACCTTAATATCACCTTTGTTTTTGTCACTTAAATCACCGCCAACACCGCCCTCACAAAGGAAGCCGTTTGCAAGATAGTTTCACAATATCACGCAAGTGTTGCCCCACATTTCTATGATGATCGCAGGGAAATGTGGTCGTACACTTTAGCCTCCAAAGTACAAGAGCAAGGGAGCACAACGAGCAAGAGTTTAACCTCCGAAGTATAGGAGCGAGCAAGTACAACGAGTGAGCGTTCCTAAACCAAAGCAGAGCAAGCAAGCGCTTACTTAAGAGAGATTGCGGCGGCCGACTAAGAGGAGAAAACAAAAACCTAGTGATGGAAATTAAAAAATGAGCTCAATGGTACTGAGCTCAACAACCCCTTCAAAACCCTAAGATTGCTTCTTCCATGCTTGTCTAATGCCCGATACTACCTTGATACCCTGCAAATAGTTCCTACTACCCTAATATCATACGTATGATTCTTGAACCCCCTAGGAAACCCTAAATAAGCCAACCAACCCTTCCATCGTCGGATGACAATATTTATCATTCAAAGGCCACCATTTTCACAAATCCATCCACATGTCCACATACATTTTGCTTATTTTTCATCCAATGAAACTAATGACAAATGATTTATGTTGAATGTATAAAATATAAAAAATCTAAACTTAATTTTATTTATGTTACTCTACATCTAAATGAAAAACATACCACAACTTAAAAACCACACCGTACATTTTATATAATTCCCATATTCAAATTTAATGGACGCTATTGTATATCTAAAAAAAATTGTAAAAATTATGTGTCTTGAATAAAATCCATCTTACATTTTCTCGCATGTGATTTTCTGCATTTTCACCAGTGTCTGCCCCTAGACAAAAGCTAGTTGATTACATGATAACAAACCCTTTGATAAAATGTAGAGCATGAATTCCATAGTGATGGGTGTATTTTCAAATTTAAAATGTCCCCTTCCATTCCATTTATAGCCACATTATTCAAATTTTATGAAACATATTTCAAAAATGGTAACTTATATCCGCTCACATGCTAACTTCCATAAGGGAGCAGAGGCATATACATTAACTAAATTATGCAGTTAACTAATTTTTTTTAGCTTGCCTTGTGATGAGGTTACATCAATAGACTGCCAATCTTGGATAAGTATCCACAGTTATGTTGTGGCAAATTGGAAGCACATCCCTATACTCCTCACCTTCGAGAGAGTTGTAGAGGGAGGGACAACAAATAAGCTCACTAGTGTGATTATGAATGATTTTTGTTCTTATGGGGGTTTGTTACAGCAGAATATGAGGGCAAGCTTAAGATGGAGTGTCCATATTTTAGGGTGCTAAGTCGGTTGTAACACTGCAGCTCATCAACAAACATAGTCCGTTCATGATAGATGTCCATTGCATGACACACCGCACTAACTTGGTTGTCCAAACCCTTTCCAAGGTAGAGGTGGTTAAATATGTAGAGGAATTGTTGGCATCGTTGTATTTTTGCTTCAACGCGTCTTCCAACCGAACTTTGGAGTTTAAAAACCGGGGAGCGCTATCATATGAGTGGTGAGCAGTGAGCAGTAATTAATGAGTGGATTAGGGTGAGAAAAATTCAAGAAACATACCCATCACCGTGGATTTGGTATCCTATTACCACATATATGTAGCTCAAACATCAACACATGTTACATGCCGAAAACTAACTTGTCAATTGATTCCTCCAATTCATATGAACATTTGAAACAATGATGGAATCTATAAAATAATGATGTTGTGGAAATCATTAGGGTTTAGGGATTTTAGACAATGTCCACTCTTAGTGGTTATTTTGTAAAAACTAGATAATTGCCACAAAAAAAAATGTGCATATATATACAAAGTCATGTGCAAGACCTCTTCATGCACCTATATTCTATTCTATTTTATTATCTATTATTCTCCTTATTATTACAAACACGAACATTACATTCCTCTACCTCTATATCCATGAATGTCAAGATACGAAGATCATAATGTTTAGATCTAGTTCGCCTTGGAGGTGTAATGACAATTGCTAACCGTATCGCCTCAGACTCGGCATACACATGAAGAATCAATTAATGAGGGGGGAACATTGCTTCCTTCATTTTTCTACACATAATATCCAAAAATGTTAGAAATAATTGGTGGAAGACTAAATAGCCCACAAGAAAAACCAAAATTTTAAAATCATTCAAACCAACAAACTTACGTACTCAAGCGACATTTCCTTGGACTTTCCGAATAGGCTCGTCATCATCTTCGCATGCCATGTTAATTGATTGCAAGCCATGGACAATAGGAGGTGGCAATGAATCATACAAAGGGGCTAACATTGCGTCAAAAATTGCGAAGTCTCTCTTGAATGTAACAAGGTGTCGGCCACTACGACGGCAAGCATGAATAGATGCACCTGCAATAAATACAATCGTGCACATCATAACATATTTGTCATGTACAAAAGACTTAAATTCTAAAATTAAAAAAAAACAAAAAAATGTTTTTAATTTGTAAATGCATAAGCATCAAGGACAACATCTCCTAGTTTAGTCAATGCTTTAATAAGAAATTGCAAAGACTCTAGGTTTCTTTCAAGTGGGCCTCTCCATGGGATATTTTCGTGCATTAATTGAATCTCGGCATAGTACGATTGAAGAAGATATCTAAGGCCCCCACTTCCATTGGAGATAGACCACCCACTTTGTTGAAAACAAATTGTGGACCGGACTCCAATCGAAATAACACCATGAGCCGAAACCATCGAGTCTATATACAATGTTCTATCCTCATTATTAGAAAATAGTTATTTATCATTATATCAAATAAAAATATAATCCACACATATTCCAAAAAACTACTTGAAGATTTAAGATAAGAGTGTATCGTAAGTTTTGTATTTGTTGGCAGACACAATGACAATTCATTTATTTCCCACCAATCATTTACCAATGCAAATCCACATGAAGTAGCATATGCCCTAACATCATTCCTAACTGTTTTGAACTCCGGAAGAAATAATAACAATAGAGCATCATCTGTGAGAAAATCATTTGCAAACTCAAACAAAACCTCTATATCCTTTGAATTGTGTGCATTCCAACATGGAATTAAATCTGGAAGAGAAGACACATTCGGAACAGGTAGACCATTTGGCAAATCCGCAATGACAAGATCAAATCCACCAAATTTACAAATTTCGGACGAAACATGAGTCTTACGAGCATGACCAACCTATAAATAAAAATGAAATACATTAAAATTCCATAAACAAGAAATAATTGTTTTCTAATACAAAAATATAATAAATTAAATAATATTGTCTAAGTTCACTAACCTTTTTGACAAATTCAAACACATGCATCATCATTGGGTTGTCGATTGCACCATTTTCCAACATATTGGAGATGGACTCGTTCTTCACAAACGTAAAAACCTTGTGTATATTGAATTCATCAGAAGCTTTAACAACCACATGTCCCGGGGAGTGCACTTAAAGTGAAGATTAGGAATACACGTGAGTGCGTTTTAATGGCATATCCCCTATAATACTTGGCCTTAAAATAGTTTTTAAATTAAGAATTTTTAAGTGCCAAATCATTACGTATATATCTATCACTTGGTATAAATTTCAGGACCAAAAGTTTTTAAAAATTATTAAAAAAATGATAGAAGTTTAAACTAAAATACGTTGTTTTTTGCTTCAAAAATCAATTTACAATTTTTACAATTTTTATTTTTTGAAATTTATACAACAACAACTTTAGATTGTGTTTAACAACTTCATATTTCTTTTACAATGTTTAGATGAGTTTTTAGTACATACATAGAGGGGGTCAAAAGTACGCACTTGCGTGATTCATAGTCTTAACTTTAAATGCACTCCCCAAGCCACATGTTGAAATTGAAAAAACAAAATTTGAAGGTGTTGAAGCAATAACAACTTAGGGTGGACTAAGAGTTAATGCAATATCATTAAGGTGCAAATGAACATTGTTTTTATTGTTTTCTGGCATTGATGCAGATGGTGGCGGTGGCAGCGACGGTACAACCACTATCGCTGGTACAGTAGGTGTTGGTGTAGCATGCGTTTTCTGTTTACGTTTACCTCCTCTCCCAACATGTTGTTGCTTCTTATGATGTTTTGTTTCCATTGGTTGTGATAACTCCATTGACAATCTAAGAGTTTCTTTTCGGCGGGATAAAAATTTGTTGGGCATTCAATAAATCATGGACAATGAACCAATAAATCATGAGTCCAGAATATCAACTGCAAGGCTGAAAATATGCATTGGTCATTTGACCTCTCAGCACATGAGTTCAAGAATGAAGGAAATGCTTGCAATGGAATTGTTATCCGGGATTCAAGCTTCCTTGTTAGGTACCTACACAAATTCAATAAACAAATTTAATTCGATATCACCAATGAAGATAAATTTTATTACTTTCAAATAGCCAAGTGTAGCAAAATATCTATATATCACACGTTTCACTACCAATTCGCCTTTATGATTCTTCATCAATATTGTGGATTTTGCAAATGATGCTGAACCGTATAACATTGGAGTATTCGCTTTGTTCCAGGAAAAATAACGCCATTTTTCTATATAATGTCCAATTTGGAAGACATTATCCCAAACGACATCATCCAATTGTGGTAGAATGCCATGAAACTCATAAATGACATCCTCTTCCAACTAAAAATTAGAATTCACACATAAAACGTTATATCAATTAACTATCTTAACAAATACAAATGCTATATAACAATTATCATGCTTTCATAAGCATAAATGCATTTACAATTATAATTCATAATATTACATGATCCCAAAATGATGCTTTTACCAACCACAAATCAAGGTTATTGTCTATAAAATTTGGAGGCAAAAAAAGCAAAGCCTTGCGTGTCATCGAAAATGAATTCCACCACTTCAACCATTTCAATTTATATTTATCATCCACCGGAGTTGTTGCAATTTTTTGTTATTTTTCCAAGGTCATTTTGAGTTTACGATTAAAACTTCAATGTCCATTTACTTGAAAATAATGAAAATAATGTTACATATTAAATACACAATGTAACAAAAAATATTACAAAAATCAAACGAATAGTGTGAAGATTTATTTATTTTTCACAAAATCAACATCATTTGCGAGATCTGCAACTGCAAAGAATTTATCAAACTCCTTTGATCTATATGCCTTCACTGTTTTCCTCACCGCATTTGCGATAGCCTGCAATTCAAGCCTAGAAGATCTTTAGACCAATGGAATGTTGTCCATATATTTACGACATGCCTCTTCTAAGGACGCCACAACATTATCCTGAAAACAACTTAATTTAAGAACATGAAATTGATGTAAATATTGACATGTTAAAAATATCATGTAATCAATGGACGTTTCTTCTTACACTTAATATAATCATCAAGGGATAAAATATTTTAAATTATTATAGCTTCAAAATCCCAAAGCTCCAAATACGATGGATTTTATGAACCAAATTGGTCTTCATATGATCAATCTCCATGGATTTGCCATTCAACAAAATAAATTTGTAAATATAAAATTCAATGCATCTGACAAAAAAAATTTGAAATTAATAGGCTTTAGGCCTTACCTATTGACATTATTTATGGCATCCAAGAGAACGCCAGTTGCATCCATCGCATTAAGGCATATACAATCCACACTATAATATCATTCCTCCTCATCAACGTGAACTTTATCTATGTGCCGTTTCCATGCTGTAACTCGGTGGTTATCCTTCCATATCCAAAATATTTTACGTTTAAAAACCTTCAAATCCTCATCTTGGAAAAGTGACTGCTCAAAAACATCGTTTACTTGTTGCCATATTGGATCCCAAGAACTCAACTTGTCCTCTGTTACACATAAACTCTCCCCACGATCGTTGACGATAAAAACATACAAGATACGATCACCTTTTCTATATCCATTGAGAAATTCATTCTCCAACAACTGAACTTCAAATTCTAGAATTGGCCTAACGAAAGGCAATGGCTCCAAGCGGACTATAGGAATGGATAAACGAGATTTAGAAAGAGGTCGAATTTGCAAGCCATTGATGATAAAGTTCAAATTTGTTTTCTCCAACTTCATTTTTTATGCTTCTTCAATGTTGGTGTCTACCAAAATGTTATCGTACATATTAACAACCAAATCAAAATCTATAATAAGTGAAAAATATCATGCAACAAATAATCATCCACTCTACAACAAAACATCAAATGCACATTATAAACAACCTCAAATAAAATATAAAAAAAACTAGACTATAAAATGAAATGTACTTGATATTTAAAGTTCAATGCAAAAACGAATGAAGGCCACCTACATGACCGTATAATTGACATAACCATTAATATTTTGATATAACACAAAACACACATATAGACTTTATTACATAAAAATAGTTTGCTAAAAGCACTGAAACTCCTATTCCACAACTTTCGTTCAAGAATGAACGTGGAAAAAAATGAGGACACCGGCTATGGTGTCAACATAAAATTATTTACTAAGAAATATATAATTTGAAGAAAAATTGTGCAAAAAAAAAAAAAAAAAAACACCCGTACATGGTAACGGTATAACTGTGAGTCCATTGTCCAGATGCTTAACACGGCGGGCCATGTTGTAGCTTGAGGATTTATGCCTCCATGGGAGGTGGGCTCTATTGGTTTGTTTTAGTCCCTATGATTTAGGGGGATGCGATGGTAAAAAATTAAAAAATTAAAAAATGGAATAGGGGTTTCGGTACTGAAACCCCTATTCCACAACATTTTTTCAAAAAACAACTATAAAAGACAATCAAGACAACAGCTATAGCATCGACATGAAATTGGCGAAGAAGGGGTTTCATTTTTAAAAAGAAGTTGTGAAATAGGGGTTTCGGTACCGAAACTCCTATTCTACAACTTCCTTTGAAGAAATAAGCAAGAAAAAAAACGAGGACAACGGCTATGGCATCGACATGAAATTAATGAATGAAAAGTGCATTGTTTTGAAGGAAATGTTTGGAATAAGGGTTTCAATACCGAAACCCCTATTCCACAACTTTCTTTGAAGAAATAAGCATAGAAGAAAATGAGAACAACGGCTATGACATGAACATAAAATTGGTGAATGATAAATGTTTTTTTGAAAGAAAGGTTTGGAATTTTGCAATGTGAGTATCAAGATCCATCCCCGGTCGTCCTAAGAAATAGGGTATATGAACGACATTAGTAATTCGAGGGTTTGGATTCGGCGGTACTATGTTAGCCATTGGTAGTGGCCGAAGGATTTGAAGTGGGGAAGTTGGTAAAGATACTTGATAATTAGGCAAGGATACTACCGGAATCCTAGTATTCAAGGAGCTTTGTACCGGTGTCGTGTAAGAAATGGTTTAACATGTAAATATAGTGTAAAATGGTTTGAGAGTAGGGTTTAAAGAAAATAATAATAATAATAATAATAACAATAAGAGTATCGACAAAAGGGAAGGGGGAGATCAGAGGAATGAAGGGGAGAAGAGAAAGAACCGTGGTTAGAACCACGAAACTTAGAGTCACATGCTCAGGGGGTAGGTGGCGCCAACTGGTAGTTACCTGCCTAGTTTTCACCAGCAGTGCCAAGCCACGTGGCCATTCGCCTGCTCATACGGGTCCAGAGGGTTTCAAACCCGGACCAGTGCTATGGCGCTTGAAGCACTTTACCAGTTGGGCTTCCGCGGCTTGGCGTTTATCAGAGCATGCTGAAGGGATTTATATTCCTATCCATTGTTTATATGTTTTTTTATTTTTTATTTATTTGAGTGGATTTGAATGGAAGAAAGAATCATATCTTTTGGAGAAGCTTCAAAATGACGCCTTCTTACTAGAAAGTATTTAGGTTACAAGAAGAAGGATCATTTCAGAGCTTCACCAGTTTGATGTGGTTATTTTGATTTTTTTCTTTTTTTAGAACATGTCGAATTGAAGAGTTTTGTCTGAGTCTCAAGATGAAGAACTTCAACCAGAGCTTGAGCTGGACTTTTCTTTATCTCAACTGCCGACTCGTACTCTTCTGCCACTTAGTCCTTTACCACTGCATGAGCGTCCACAAGAAGAAGCTGGGCTTTCTCGGCCGTTGAAACAACCTCGTGTGGAGCAGCGGTGGCACGGAAACCTTCAACAAGATGCTCGTGCATTGGTGATTTTGTTGCAGGCTGGGTGTGTTGAGTCTGACACTCGGGATGTGACATTTGGAAGAATTTTTGAAGGCTTAAATGACGATCAATATTTTTGTTGTCTTAAGCCTGCGAAAGGAAGTTGCGGCCATCAACGTTGTCTACAAGGTCCAGTTAATCCATTGTCTAAGGCTGATCGTGCGGACTACGTTGCAGTTATTCTTCGACGCATCCTCAAGTTCTTGCAGTTTGAGTGAAATTCATTTTGGAATTCATTTCAATATTATTTAGAAATATATTTGAGGTTATATGTTTAGTTTTTTTTTAATATTTTCAAATTTCATCTTATGTGTTTGAAGTTTGATAAATAAAAGGTAGACATAGTTTACCATTTAGATTGATTTTTGATGCCTTATGGCTAAGATAAGGGAATGACAAGGATTAAAGGATAGATAAAGATTAAGGGATAGATAAGGATGAAGTAAGCCTATTTGGGTTAACCAATGACTAGTTGAAGCCCATGTGACATAGGTTTGGGTTAGTGTTGACTTTGGCGAGGAAGTTAAGAGATCGACCCCCTCTCTCCTCAAGGAGGTGTGTTGATAAGGATTAAGGATAGATGTAGATTAAGGATAGGTAGGGATGAAGTAAGCCTATAGGGGTTAACCAATGACTAGTTGGAACCCATGTGATATAGGTTTGGGCTAGTGTTGACTTTGATGAGGAGGCTAAGGGGTCGGCCCCTCTCTCCAAAGGGGGTGTGAAGGGCGAGAACTCAGTGTGTACTAGGAAATTTTCTATGAAAATTTGAGAGTTTGTGCATCTTGTCGGTGTGGTTCCGAAATGCTATAGCACGCTCCATTCGGACTTTGTATGTGAATTCTATGAGTGTTAGAATGAAACTATGTTTGTTGTAAAGAAATTTAAAAGACCATGACTTTAAAAGCTTGTAGAAATTTATGTCTAGTGTTTTTGTTTATGAAATTTGAGTGAGTGATGTGTTATTGTACCAGCTCTTTATGAAGCTTTAAAATTCTTGATTTGGAGTTTTGAAGAGAAAGTTATGGCTTTCAAGGCAAGAGGGTGTTAAGCTGCCAACTAGATTCAACAATGAAAGTGTGTACCAACTTCAATAGAGCATAGAAAATTTTTGGTAATGATTCTTAATATGAAATTTGGAGATAACATGTGTGATGTTCTTAGCTTTTCAGAAAGCTATCACTTGGCATTAGTAAAACTTACATGAAACCATAACGTCCTATGAAGTGAAGGGAGGTGCAGCTAACAATAAATTTGGGAGTATGACCTTTGACAAGCTATGAAACTTGGACAGTATTTTACTAACCTTTAATATCTATTTAATTTTGTTAAACACTTTGATAGCTTTCCAAAATGCTAAAGCACTCTTGATTTGGAGTAATTATGTTATTTTGGTGGTTTTTCAAAGTTTGGCTACAATTTTAGAGAGAGATCCGGGATTTTGAAGATATGTGTAAAACTTATATGGGTTTGTATATATGATGTATTCAAAGATGAATACTTCTGACATTATCTTAGTCTCCCATGTCTTAAGCCAAAACTAATTGTAGTTAGAAATCCAGTATTTTCCCAAAGCAAAAACTTCTCTATCCGACATCGGTTGTTATAGTGAACCGTCTGAGGTTGAACCAAAGTTTAATTGTTGTGGTTTAAGCGGTGATAACTTCCCAGCTAATGAATTATCCTTAATATGAATTTGTTCATCCTCCTCTGGTTCAATATCAATTTGTTCTTTATGTAATTTTATAACTGACCTTAACCGACTTTTCCTCCGCTCAGATTTCTTTTTCTGATAATATCTAGCAGTCGCACGATCCTCCCTAGCCTTGTCATTGGCTGCTTTTCTTACTGAGGTTGTTTGTGCATGTGATTTTGCATGTGCAGGTTCCAGTATGAAAACTACAGATGCTTACAATATTTAATTCTACCTAATTGACTTCACACACCGTTTTCTTCCATTGAAGCATAATCTTTCAAAATCGACAAAATCTTCATCTTTGAAGGAAATATCCAAAAAATTGGGGATGTTCACACTAGTACAAGGATCGAATGGTCCATAATAAAAACGAGCTTCACTCTTAGTGAAAAGCCCACCATTCCAACAACCGTATCCAAATTTATTGACTGGGAAATTTTCGGCTTTGTGTTGGCTGTAAACCAAAAACATAAACCAGAGATCCACTCTCAATCTTGGGTAACCGTTGTGAATAATAATTTCATTAAAACCACCACCACCATTCCAAACTTTGTCAAAAATCTTTTCCTGGAGGTGAATGGGTAGATTAAGGAAATTTGCCTGAAATCCTTTTGGGTATATTGGGTGGTTTGGTCCTATGTGAATACCAACTCCCCAAAAAGATGCCTTGTAGAACTGATAAAGAGCATAATACAAATGTGAGCCTTGGTACAACCACTCGTCATAACTTTTTGACTTTGGTGGGGTAGATTCCCAGGGCCACATTCTCAAGTCGCTTTATCGCATTGCTAGCATCTTTAATAAGTTGTTCACCTTCCGGTGCCAACAATGAATGTTCGAGGTATTGACTTAAAAAATAATCTCTTTCCACAAAATTACTAAAGTCTTTAATTTCCTCGGTTCCTTCAATAATGGTCCTATGTTGCCATACTTTTGTTACAATAATCTATTGAACCTCTAAAGGTAGCGTCTTGATCCTAGCCTCTAGTGGGGATCGCGCGAACACTGTTTGTGTTAAGAACCTGTCCCGAGGAAACCTACTCCATTTATGAAGATGAGTTTCCTTGGGTTTCCATAATGTAAATCTAGCATTTAACAGAGGTTCCATTGGTTTGGCAACTGGTTGTGCTCCCTCACTTAATTCGACAACTAAGGTAAGAAGGACCACATTACACTTCCAGGAATCCTTCACATCAGATTCCCAGGGCCACATTAAGCGTGACCTACAAATCTTTTACTAAGATTATATCATGTTCTCTGCCCGAGTCTAAGTAGAGATAAATTGTAAGAATAGTTCAAGACTTATTCCCAATTTACTTCTCTTGCTCTTGACTTGTTGCAAACATGATATGTCTTAGGTTAATTGGTAAGTGAACTAGTGATATCTATCAACACCTAATTTTCTACATTCTGATGACCGTAGCCTTCCCCGATAGCAGCGCCAAAATGTAGTTAGTTTTTGAGATTGGGTTTTAATTAAGAAAACCACATAGGGAAGACTAAATGAGTGTCAAATTGAACTATAGATTGTCACAATTAGGTTCATTGATAGATCACAATGGTTACTGAATGAAATAAAGATGACATTCTTATGAGGTATGACTACTTGAGTGTATTTGGAAATTCATTGTCTTAAGGTTAATGGATGTGAGGGCACTCAATGCAGTACATACAATAGGGCAGTCTCTCTCCTCTCAACCCAACCAAAAGGATTTTAGTATACTCACTATGAAATCACAACACAAAGAGTCTCGGCTCAACCATAGTCTTTTGAGAACCCAATATCAAGTATCCAAACCAAGGCCAAAACCATAGGTTAGCATGAGTAACCACAACATATATCCACTCATCTTTAAAAGGATAAGTTAACACTTAGTTTCTTAGATGAAATTGCATAAAACATCTTTTAAGTCATTAGAGTTATCCTTTAATTCAAAGGAGTTTGGTAGGGAGTTTCTTACAATACCTTCCATGTTTGGCAAGCTTGAGGTGCATGCGTCGGAGGTCGTGTGGAGGTTTGAACCAATAACATTCTATATGAGGGAATTGAGGGTCAAACTCATTTTAGCACCTCTTGACTCAAGTTTCCTCCCATTCCCTCTGCAATGGACTTAATCACACTCCCAGAAGTCGAATTAGAGCAAATCAGAGAGAAGAATCAGATGATATACACCGCAAAAGGGCTCCGGCTTGCACATTCTTATTTAAATTACGCCCATGTCTTGATTCCATATAGGGTAGTTGACTATGGGATACATTCTATCCCCACCAAGGCAGATTAAAGTGAGTAGTATCAACGCCATAAACTTTAGATACATATTAAGCTTTTGCTCCATTTTCTATAATAAGTTCACTATCATTTACCGAAACGACATGCACAAGACTCGAGAGGGTTACTTCTTCTCTCTCTCTATTATAGAGTCCATTATGACTGCTTGTGTCCGCTTCCTCTCCCGAATATATCTCTTGAGGGGGATGGTTCGGTTACTAACTACCTTACTTGCTTATAGTCCGTTAATTACAGTTTCCTCCTTCTATTGACTATGGTCCGTCCAACTGTCTTTTGAGTAACTGTCACTAAATTTTCACTAATCCTCTCTTTGAATGATCTATGTACTGTACACACTTACCACTGATTTTCAATTATGAAGTGGCATCTGTCCATCCATATAAACTAAGAATGCAAAAAATTATCAAAAAGACAAAAATTTGGTCTACAGTGCACACTTGGTCTTGTTTAGAAAGAATGTTATGATGAAATTATAATCCACATCCCACTAGTGGGTTGGGTTATGTATAATTAGGTTTTCAAATGAGATATTTTTTAGGATTGGGTTACGTATAATTAGGTTTCCAAATGAGATATTTTTAGGGTTTGTTTTAGAGTTCTATGTTTCGTCTACAAATACTTTTTGGCTGTTATTGTGAGCTGTCTATTTGTGAATTATTAGATGTTATAATATCATGCATTTCAATTTTATTGAATATTATATTATACAATATTCAACATAAAAGAGTCCGTTGCGTCCAATAATATTGTATAGTGCATCTATTGCATTCGATCTCTATGGCCATCATTAGAGCTCTGGATCCTTTGTTCCATTCATGTTGTCACTTCAAGATGATGGTCATGTAGGTGTCTTAGAGGATCTTCTCAATTTGAGGTTCAATCTCTAGATGGGAACCATGTCCATACAACAGGAGATGTATTCTACGGATGGACAAGTCTATGAAACAATTCTGATCCAAAAAAATGGAACTGAAGATGGTTCGATGTGGATTTTGGGGCCTGGTTCATTTAGAGTGATAGGTCTTTTTGAGTTCCAAATGCAAGCTTCAACTGTTGTATTGACAAACCAATCTGTCGCATCCACAATTTAAATGCCAAATGTTGTAAATGTTAAATTGGAGCCTGATGATAATACTGTGTGTGTATTATCAGATTCTGATGACAATATTTGTGCAACCGTTGATCTGTCGGACACATCGTCATTTCCTTCTAAAAATACTCCTTCTTAAGTCCCTTTGCATGCATCCAAATCCTCATGCAGTCCTTTGTACAAGAAGTTTGCATGTCACAACATACCTTCTCAATGTCTTCCACTACACCCTTTGCCTTCATCTATAAAGTTGACTATCATTGATGCTTTGAAGTTCACAAAGTATAGGAAAAGATAAAAGTCAGATCTTACCGCAATTAAATTTGATAATATAGTTGTTCGCGATGTCAAGTACTTATCATTTTTTTTCGATGGTGATATTTTGTTTGTCTTACCCCCTATGCCACTTGGAGTTCCAAATGCATATGGCCGCTCAATAAATGACATAGATAAGATGTGCGATGGTCATACTTGGTGTACCACCAAAACCACGAATATCCAAAACGACTTTGGATTGTCCTTTCGACGATCTACTTGTGCAGGTCATCTCCAATGTCAAAATGATCACTGCGATTACATGCATCCCAATGGAGTTATGTGCAATAGTACCAAGTAGGCATGTTCAATTCATCTCCCATTTGTTGTGGGTGATGTTGCCCCTACTAGATCCACTTTTCAGTGTTAGGTATGCTGATCACCACATGTGTGCATTGCTTTGTGACATGCTCGCATACTTTATGTCCACTTCACATTTACTGAGATATTAAGGGCTTGCATTCATCTTGGTATGCATGATCACCATGTATCCAATAATATATGTCGTGAATCATTAGATATGACATATTAGTGCGTTGCAAATGAAGTATTAAAAACACCGACCGCAACAAATTCAACTATAGTTTTGGATACAAGCAAGCAATTCTTGGCCGATTATCTTCTCAAATCTCCCACTATTGGTGAAGGCCATCACCTAGTTGGTTCATCATTAGAGGTGGCCATGGGCAAATTCAATATTCTTGCATTTCTAAATTGTCGTAATTTTGTATCTGGATCAAAACGCTTTGTGCGTAGTGGAATGAGAACTCTTGATAGTATTATGGCACTTAAATATCATTCTACTTTCAAGTTTGTCCATGGCAGTCGGTTTCCAGGGCAATAAAAAGACAAAGTGTTTGTTCTCAAGATGTCCGTAGATCTTCCAGGCAGTGGTGTGGTGCTTGTAAAAAGAATGCAAGTCGGGGGGAACAGGGTGAACTTTTGGATTATGTTTGATTGGACAACAATGGCTTGTCATGTGTACGATAGTCGACATTGTAAAATGTTGATCATTGCGTGTTGTGACATGCAATCTGAGGATGGTATAGTACAAACTCTCTTTTAGAAAAAATTGAATGTTGTAATGGCAAAGAATGGTGTTTCAAAGGTAAATTTCAAAGGGTTCATGGTAGACAGTGTTCAAGCTAATTGGAATCCGGTGAGGATAATTTACGGTGATGATGATCCAACTTTGCCCATGGTCGCACGTGAGCGCAACGACGCTACCGTGTGAGCGGTGAGCAGAAAAAGTCAACGCTTTCCAATTATAGTAATAAAGTTTCCAAATTTAGAAAATATAAATAGAAAAATCGTGGGACCTCTTTTTAAAGTAAAAATGATGGACCTATTTCCGTGCAAATTTTGAGGGATTTCAGGACAGAGACTTGGTTTTGGGATACCTTTCAGAGAGACTAGTTGACATGATTTACTTAAACCAGGGAACTTTTGACTGTCCATATTATGGTGAGAGCCGGATAATCATAGGCTATGGTCACAACGTAAGAGAAAATTCTAAGTCAAAAAATTCAAGCATTCAAGCATTCAAGCAAAGTAGCAAAACTCGTACCATTCAATAACATCTAAAACTACTGTTGGAAGGAGAGACCCATAAATATTTAGAAACCTTTATAGATATTTAAAAACGAATACAATTCACATCATGTAGATAATGATAGGTCTGATATATCGGCGATATTTTCGGAAAACGTGCACTCATACTATAGTATACTCAACGCAATAATACTTAGCGACAACTTATAAATAAGGGGGGGCAGCCTAGCTCCTATAGGTATCCACGCTAAGGTCCCACATGCTTCATGATGCCACTTTCGAGGAGGGCTTCACTTCATTGAAACTAAGGCTCGGAGCATGGATGAAAGTGTCTTGGTATTGATCCAAGTTGCAGGTCACACGGAAGATGAAGTACAAGTGCTTGCAGTTCACCTAAGGGCGCCGCTTCCCAAGTGCTCTTGTTGACATCTCCACGAAATCCGGGCACGTGCACGACGGGAAGGTGCTGATAGTGATACGGTAGTCTTCAACCTTAGCCTTCTTTCGGGACTGGAAGAGAATGATGCACCCGATCCCTGGGTGAGGTATCATTGTGACGGAGGTGATTTGTCCGTCGACGTTGAAGGCTGACTCCCACTTGTTGTGTTGTTGGACGCATGGACCGTTGTAACTGCGTCGGATCTTCTTTCCAAACCTCAGCGTAGGGTATTGATCGGCTTGGGCCGGGGTAGGGAGATCGGCCATGGATGAGGCAACATTGGAGGAGTTGCCGAAAAGTCTTCTGGGTGACACATCTTGACGCTGCTGAAGTTGGAATCCCCCTTCTTCAAGGGCCAGAACCTCCTGGAGAGTGAGGTTTGTCCCAGTGAGGACAGGCCAGACGTCCGGGACATCCGGACGGTGCTGCACCCACTTCCTCCTAGTGCCTTTGACACATCTCTCAATGTCGTCGTTGCAGAAGAAGAACTGTGTCAAGAATTCCTTGTTCTTCTTGTAGTCGCGCATGTAGCCGGTGTACGTAGGAGCTGGAGTACTTTTACCATGCCGAACGATCTTCTGGGTGCACTTGGTCTTTGTGCGAGCTTGCATGGCGAAGCAGGCCTTGGCGGAAGTCTTGGGCAGTCTAGAAATGTGCCACTTGGAGACATCGCAGTGGGTCTCCTGAATGTTATTGACGTGGGTGACCCGTTGTGGAATCGATTTCTCGGGGGATTGTGTGAGGGGCAAGTTTGATGGTGTGGCGGAATCAGTGCGTGCCTTGGTCGACCTAGTGCTCACTCGTGGATGAGAGAAGCTGACCTTGTCGGGTCTATGTGAATCTTGATCAGAACTAGGGGGCATATCAAGTTTGCGCTTGGTGGTGCCAAAGACCTCCTCTCCTTCGAGTTGGGGTTTGCGGGTGCACCAATGCTCTGCTCCAGGCATGTGCTCGAGGGCTGCAACAATTCTCTTGGCGTCACCGGATCGTTGTGCAGCACGAAGGCGGAGTTCTTCTTTTCCTGGGCCAGTACCAGAGCGATCACCCTTCAAGTAGGCGTAGTAGTTCGTACATTGCATGAACGCCCTCACGAAATCATCCACGGTCGCAACATACAGATCAGAGCCACGGTTTCTAGACTGCTGAAGCCATTTGTTATGGACTGTCTCGGAGAGGTTGCAAGATGGCATCTCTACCAACTCAGAATCTGTGAAATTATGAGAGAAGTAAATAAAATGTAGTGGGTACGCTTTGCACAAAAACAAGCCAAAAGCCTAAACTGACACCAAAAGAAAAAAAAAACCAAAAAAACCCAAAAAAAAACCAAAAAGAAAGTTGACACCAAAAAGCGAAATAGAAAGTGGGTGGGTACTCACTAGTTGCATGAAACCACCCCATTGACGGTAACGAAAGTGCCAGAATGTAAGCCATGTATCAAGGTCCTTGATTCCTTCCTCGGATGCAGCTCCAGAGGAAAGCCACCATGCCCGGATGGCAAGATAACGGGACTCGGACTGCTCGGGAGTCTTGGCATCCTTGTACTGCTTGCATAACAACTTGTGTTGCTGTTGGAGGTCGGGCTTGATGTGGGTGGCGGTGTGGCATTCCATAGACACCGTCCAATGCAATAGACATGTCCTCTCGCGAGACTCCATAGGAACCTTGGGATCACCACTGCCATAGATAATCCTAACTGCATTCCAATTGGCTTGTGCACTGTCCGCCATGAACCCTTTGAAGTTAACTTTAGCAATGCCATGTCTGTGCATAACTTCATTGAGCCCATGCCAAAGAAGGCTCTGCGCCATGACGTCCTCAGACTGCATATCACATACTGCAATAGTCATAACCCGGCAGTAGGCCGAGTCATAGACATGGCAAGCCATGGTTGTCCACCCCTTGACACGCTTGACATGGTCAAACATGACCCAAGCATCCTGCAAATCACCGTGTGGTTGCATTCTCCTGACAAGGTCAACTCCAGAGCCAGGGCCCACCTCGGACATCTTGAACACATAGACTTTCTCCAACAGCTTTCCTTGGCCTGGGAATTTGTTTTCTTGCACATAGGGCCAACTGCTATGACCTCTGAGTCCGGTGATGCTGTCAATGATCCCCCCTCGCCCAATGCGCTTGAAGGAAGTGACAGTGTTTCGAATACTCGGGGTGCTAAGGTGTTGGTACCTGTCCATGACAAACTTCATGGACTCGAGGTCCATAACTTTATCGGGATCAGATCCCGTGCGTAGAAGATACTTGGCCAGGAACTCTTTACTTGCAGCCAATGCAATGGCAGAGTTGGTGGCGGTGGGAGTCCTCTCAACCTCTCTACCAATGAGATCATGAATTTCGACCTTAGACTCTCTATAGACACCTTGCGAAACGGGGTGATGGTGATGACCCATATGGATGCATGCACGGGTCATGTCACCTTTGCCAAGAACATAGTACATCTTAGCTTGGCAAGTATCAAGACAGTAGGGTGGTGTCTTACATACCTTACAAACGAGAGATGACCCAGCTGGGGGATCAGCTCCTGCGGAGAAGGGTGAGGCGGTACAGCCTTCCCATTCGGTCTCGTTGACGGTAGTGGCCCGATTGGGGCGGTTGAGGTAATCACAGCCCTCGTTATTACAACGTAGATGGCCAACACAACATGAAAACCGGAAGGTCAAGCCGAGATCATTGGTAATGTTAGACGTCTTTGTCCTACACCAAGCATGACCGTCGAAACGCTTGTCCATTCCGAACATGAGTCTAGCATGGGAATGGGGAGCATCAGCTCCGAGAGGAGGGAACTCAAAGATGACGTCGCCGTCAAAAACAGAAGGGAGGAAGTCAACCTTCTCAAGCCTAACATATTCATAATCAATACTCTTGAGGATGTTCTTGGACCCTGGTCGGGTTGCAAGCAACTTCAAGTGGTGGACAACACTGGGACGATCTATAGACACACCTGGGTGAACTGGGGGTCTGGAAGTAGATGGTTGACTTACGGTAGGCGAGTGTGGAATCCTGGGAGGATTGATGAAGGGCTGATCCTGCGATGGAGGTGGGGTAAGTGAGGCAAAGTCAGAGGCAGGTGGCACATCATCATCAGAGTCATCGCTGAGATAGGTAACCTCTTGGATGCCGGGCTCCTTCTTGACCGTCGCCAGAAGAGGAGCCTGCGTGGTGGACGTGAGGGACACGCCTGGTGTTAGCAACACAGTAGTGGTGGCCATCTCCGACTCGGTGACGCCTATGGCCTTGTACTTTGCAGGGAGCAAGAACCAAACTCTACCATCGTCAATGCGAAAGGACATCTGAAGGACAGTGTGACTCAAGTCACCGTTGTCATTAAAGACCTCTTCCTCGACATGAATTGAGTCTGGGTGGAATCTAAACCTCAAACTAAGGAATGACTCTGCGACTTTGGCTAGACCATCATCTCCTAGAGGGAAGATAAGGGGGATGGAATGGTGCAGTGCTCTGATGGTGGCCATTGTAGAAGGAATGTAAATGCGAGTCGGCCAAACGGGCAATGGACTTAAGCTGAGCAGAAAGTGGGTTGTGTATATAGTGATGTGATGAGCAGGCCATGGCAAGAGGGAATATGTGAAAGACGGCGGAGACTTGGATTAGTAGTGGAATAATAAGCCGACTCATGATAGCAACATGATTAAGAACTGAAAATGCACTGCAACAATTACTTAAGTTAGTCATGATCATATGCCAATCCAATGTAGATATATTAAGAAAAAACATGAGGCTGAATGCCGAGTGCCGTAATTATAAATACACCAGAGACCACGTGAACCATTTAGTGGATGTAAGGGACATTTTAATATATATAGGCAAATATATAGGGCATGTAGGATAACATTGTACTACAATAAAGCTATATCAAACTAATCCCACCCCAAGCCTAGCCTTAACCCTCCCTGGCCTCACTAATTGAACCTGAAAAGAGCGTATCGTGGCCGAGACTAGGAATTCCAGACATCAAAATCAAAATCTATCACTTACTAATCCCACCCAAGCCTAGCCTAAACCCTCTCTGGCCTCACTGATTGAACCTGAAAAGAACGTATCGGGGCCGAGACTAGGAATTCCATGATAGTAGCTATGCAATAATAAATTCTAAACACTAGAATGCTACATTCTGATTAGCGACGAAGACGCTTATGGGGACCTTTGCCATTTTTGTCACCGTCATGTTTATGACAATGGTCAATCCCTAAACTATGAACTGCAGTGCATCCTTCGCAACCCAGTCCCTGATCTTTGGGACGTGGGGCACTCCTTAATAGAGATCTAGAGTAAGTGCCCGGTTTAATAATCCCTACTCTAGAATAGGCATGAGTCTGTAAAGTAGACTTATCCTCTATCAGCATTGCAACATCCCCTTGCGAAGATGGAGTCCGTGCATGTGGACTCTAAACCATGACCGCCGGAGTAATTGAGCAATCATGTGGGATGATCGCCGGAGTCAACTGAGCAATCTTCATGTTGTTGACGTCTGCAGAACCATCGATGGACAACGTGGTGTGAATTTGAGATGAACTAAGGGCACCTAAAGGAGCAAGGCTTGGGAGACTTGAGTCAGTACCCATGGGAGAAGAATATGATGAGATGACATGAAGGAATGGGTACAAGTAATCGGGTATTATATACACGAAGGGTAGACACCAATACCCGAATATTTGACAACTTGTTAGATCAATACATAGTCAATATTTATTTATGGAAATGCTGGACAACTTGTTTCATGTAGGAATAGAATGTAAGACAACAATAGTCAATCCTTTAGCACCACCAAAAATCTGACATGGCAAGATTGGAATATGTAAAAGAGGTTTTAGCGGCGCCTTTTGTAGTGTATTAATGCAGTGTGGATTAACCGAGGGATTATTTAAGAAGCCTCAGATTAATTATCTAAAACCAATGTGAACATAATGATGGCGCAAAGATGTAAATTATGACAGACATGACAATGATATATAGGAACTGTTTGCTTCGGTATTGTTAGAGATGAACACTAGGTCGAGAGCGAGAGCAAATCGAGAAGTTAGAAGGAATATTGAAAAACAGAGGCGTATTGAGAGAAGGCAAAGGTTCGAATCACGAGAGAGCATAGGGACACCGTACAACTTGCGGACAACAATGGGTAGACGAGGGCTTAATTCTGCTAGGGGCACAGGTAGAGGTTCCAAAGGAGAAAAAATGTTTGATGTCTCAGCGGTAGCTCCCATCGTTTTATTTCCTGTATCGGAGGAAGAGAACCAAGTTGACAAAGGGGGCAATGAGGTGTTGATTATCTGCAAGCCTAATGCCATTTTTTTTTATGTGTATTCACGGTAATTAGAATAGTTGACAAACATTAACTTCCATCGGCTCCTTTATATCGTATTTTATCTTTGGTGTGGGATTGTGAATTGGGTTTGGGTTGGGCATCTGGAACAGCGACTTACGCAGACACAGCTTCAACCTAGGGCAGCCTCAAGTGCCTCCACATCAGATGAGAGTGAGGAGCAGGTTTGTAAAGATTGGACTCAATTGGTGACTTTTAGGGCCATTGGTGTGGGGTTAGGTTTCTTTGCAAAGCTAACGCTGTCCCAGGCCAACTTCATAGCTAATGAGCAAAGGATATATACACTTGACAGAGCCTAGGAGAATTTGATCGCGGCGCTGATGTGGGTGATCTTCGAGAAGCCAGCATGGACAATGAAGAGCAACACTTTGGGGAAGAGGTAGGTTGTCCCACCCATAAATAATTGAATGTAAATTTTTGGTGTGAATTGAAATATTATGGAACCTATACTCGGAACCTATATTCTGGAACCTATACTCGGCGAACGTGAGGGTGAGGGGGAGGGTTGAGGGTGAGGAGGTGAGGAGGTGAGGAGGAGGGTTGAGGGTTGAGCTTGAGGGTGTGGGAGAACGGCTTTAGGGATGGCGGACTATGAGGTTGACTTGGGGTTGAGGGAATCTGGTTCGGGGGGTTGAGGTTGATATGTGACTGAATTTGATGTGAGGCTAAGGGTGGGTGAGGGAAGAGGGGATTCTGGTAGGGGGTAGCTGTATCAATATTTGATATTTGTAAGAATCTGAAATTGAAATGTTGTACTCAGAAAAGGTGTCTCGGCCCCGACACACATTTTTGGGGGTCTAATATGTTAGTGATCTTGATATGAATGTGAGGTTGACTTGGGGTTGAGGGAATCTGGTTCGGGGGGTTGAGGTTGATATTTGACTGATTATGATTTGAGTCTAAGGGTGGGTGAGGGAGGAGGGGATTCTGGTAGGGGGTAGAAGTGCCAAATTTTGAATTCTCTAAAAATCTGAAATTGAAATTGAAGCTCATAAAAGGTGTCTCGGCCCCGACACACCTTTTTGGGGGTCTAATATGTTAGTGAGTTTGATAAGACTATGAGGTTGACTGTGGGTTGAGGGAATCTGGTACGGGGGTTTGGACTTGATATTTGACTGAATTTGATTTGAGGCTCAGGGTGGGTGAGGGAAGAGGGGATTCTTGTAGGGGTAGATGTATCAATATTTGATATTTGTACAAATCTGAAATTGAAATGTGGTACTCAGAAAAGGTGTCTCGGCCCCGACACACCTTTTTGGGGGTCTAATATGTTAGTGAATTTGATATGACTATGAGGTTTAACTGTGGGTTGAGGGAATTTGGTTCGGGGGTTTGGAGTTGATATGTGACTGAATTTGATGTGAGGCTCAGGGTGGGTGAGGGAAGAGGGGACTCTGGTAGGGGGTAGAAGTGTCAAATTTTGATATTTCTAAAAATCTGAGATTGAAATGTGGGACTCATAAAAGGTGTCTCGGCCCCGATACACATTTTTGGGGGTCTAATATGTTAGTGATTTTGATATGAATGTGAGGTTGACTGTGCGTTGAGGGAATCTGGTTCGGGGGTTTGGACTTGATATTTGACTGAATTTGATTTGAGGCTCAGGGTGGGTGAGGGAAGAGGGGATTCTGGTAGGGGGTAGATGTGTCAATACTTGATATTTCTAAAAATCTGAAATTGAAATGTGGTACTCATAAAAGGTGTCTCGGCCCCGACACACATTTTTGGGGGTCTAATATGTTAGTGAGTTTGATAAGACTATGAGGTTGACTTGCGGTTGAGGGAATTTGGTTCGGGGGTTCGGACTTGATATGTGACTGAATTTGATTTGAGTCTCATTGTGGGTGAGGAAGGGGGGATTCTGGTAGAGGGTAGATGTGTCAATATTTGAATTTTCTAAAAATCTGAAATTGAAATTGAAGCTCATAAAAGGTGTCTCGGCCCCGACACACCTTTTTGGGGGTCTAATATGTTAGTGAGTTTGATATGACTATGAGGTTTAACTGTGGGTTGAGGGAATCTGGTTCGGGGGTTTGGACTTGATATTTGACTGAATTTGATTTGAGGCTCAGGGTGGGTGAGGGAAGAGGGGATTCTTGTAGGGGGTAGATGTATCAATATTTGATATTTGTAAAAATCTGAAATTGAAATGTGGTACTCAGAAAAGGTGTCTCGGCCCCGACACACATTTTTGGGGGTCTAATATGTTAGTGATCTTGATATGAATGTGAGGTTGACTTGGGGTTGAGCGAATCTGGTTCGGGGGGTTGAGGTTGATATTTGACTTATTATGATTTGAGTCTAAGGGTGGGTGAGGGAGGAGGGGATTCTGGTAGGGGGTAGAAGTGCCAAATTTTGAATTCTCTAAAAATCTGAAATTGAAATTGAAGCTCATAAAAGGTGTCTCGGCCCCGACACACCTTTTTGGGGGTCTAATATGTTAGTGAGTTTGATATGACTATGAGGTTGACTGTGGGTTGAGGGAATATGGTTCGGGGGGGTTGAGGTTGATATTTGACTGATTATGATTTGAGTCTAAGGGTGGGTGAGGGAGGAGGGGATTCTAGTAGGGGGTAGATGTGTCAATATTTGATATTTCTAAAATCTGAAATTGAAATGTGGTACTCATAAAAGGTGTCTCGGCCCCGACACACATTTTTGGGGGTCTAATATGTTAGTGAGTTTGATAAGACTATGAGGTTGACTTGCGGTTGAGGGAATCTGGTTCGGGGGTTTGGAGTTGATATGTGACTGAATTTGATTTGGGTCTCATTGTGGGTGAGGAAGAGGGGATTCTGGTAGAGGGTAGATGTGTCGATATTTGAATTTTCGAAAAATCTGAAATTGAAATTGAAGCTCATAAAAGGTGTCTCGGCCCCAACACACATTTTTGGGGGTCTAATATGTTAGTGAGTTTGATATGACTATGAGGTTTAACTGTGGGTTGAGGGAATCTGGTTCGGGGGTTTGGACTTGATATTTGACTGAATTTGATTTGAGGCTCAGGGTGGGTGAGGGAAGAGGGGATTCTTGTAGGGGGTAGATGTATCAATATTTGATATTTGTAAAAATCTGAAATTGAAATGTGGTACCCAGAAAAGGTGTCTCGGCCCCGACACACATTTTTGGGGGTCTAATATGTTAGTGATCTTGATATGAATGTGAGGTTGACTTGGGGTTGAGCGAATCTGGTTCGGGGGGTTGAGGTTGATATTTGACTTATTATGATTTGAGTCTAAGGGTGGGTGAGGGAGGAGGGGATTCTGGTAGGGGGTAGAAGTGTCAAATTTTGAATTCTCTAAAAATCTGAAATTGAAATTGAAGCTCATAAAAGGTGTCTCGGCCCCGACACACCTTTTTGGAGGTCTAATATGTTAGTGAGTTTGATATGACTATGAGGTTGACTGTGGGTTGAGGGAATATGGTTCGGGGGGTTGAGGTTGATATTTGACTGATTATGATTTGAGTCTAAGGGTGGGTGAGGGAGGAGGGGATTCTGGTAGGGGGTAGATGTGTCAATATTTGATATTTCTAAAAATCTGAAATTGAAATGTGGTACTCATAAAAGGTGTCTCGGCCCCGATACACCTTTTTGGGGGTTCAATATGTTAGTGAGTTTGATATGACTATGAGGTTGACTTGCGGTTGAGGGAATCTGTTTCGGGGGTTTGGAGTTGATATGTGGCTGAATTTGATTTGAGGCTCAGGGTGGGTGAGGGAAGAGGGGATTCTGGTAGGGGGTAGATGTGTCAATATTTGATATTTCTAAAAATCTGAAATTGAAATGTGGGACTCATAAAAGGTGTCTCGGCCCCGACACACATTTTTGGGGGTCTAATATGTTAGTGATTTTGATATGAATGTGAGGTTGACTATGGGTTGAGGGAATCTGGTTCGGGGGTTTGAACTTGATATGTGACTGTATTTGATTTGAGTCTCATTGTGGGTGTGGGAAGAGGGGATTCTGGTAGGGGGTAGATGTGTCAATATTTGATATATCTAAAAATCTGAAATTGAAATGTTGTACTCATAAAAGGTCTCTCGGCCCCGATATACTCTTTTTGGGGTCTAATAGGTTAGTGAGTTTGATATGACTATGAGCTTGATTGTGGGTTGAGGGAATCTAGTTCGGGGGTTAGGAGTTGATATGTGACTGAATTTGATTTGAGTCTAAGGATGGGTGAGTGTTGAGGGGATTCTAGTAGGGGGTAGAAGTGTCAAGTTTTTGTTTTTCTAAAAATCTGAAATTGAAATGTAGGACTCATAAAAGGTGTCTCGGCCTCGATATACTCTTTTTCGGGTCTAATAGGTTAGTGAGTTTGATATGACTATGAGCTTGATTGTGGGTTCAGGGAATCTGGTTAAGAGGTTATGAGTTGATATGTGATTGAATGTGATTTGAGTCTAAGGATGGGTGAGTGTTGAGGGGATTCTGGTAGGGGGTAGAAGTGTCAAGTTTTTGTTTTTCTAAAAATTTGAAATTGAAACGCAGGACTCATAAAAGGTGTCTCGGCCCCGATATACTCTTTTTGGGGTCTAATAGGTTAGTGAGTTTGATATGACTATGAGCTTGATTGTGGGTTCAGGGAATCTGGTTAGGAGGTTATGAGTTGATATGTGACTGAATGTGATTTGAGTCTAAGGATGGGTGAGTGTTGAGGGGATTCTGGTAGGGGGTAGAAGTGTCAAGTTTTTGTTTTTCTAAAAATCTGAAATTGAAATGCAGGACTCATAAAAGGTGTCTCGGCCCCGATATATTCTTTTTGGGTCTAATATGTTAGTCAGTTTGCTATGACTGTGATCTTGACTGTGGGTTCAGGGAATCTAGTTCGGGGGTTAGGAGTTGATATGTGACTGAATGTGATTTGAGTCTAAGGATGGGTGAGTGTTGAGGGGATTCTGGTAGGGAGTAGAAGTGTCAAGTTTTGATTTTTCTAAAAATCTGAAATTGAAATTTAGGACTCATATAAGGTGTCTTGGCCCCGACACACTTTTTTTGGGGTCTAATAGGTTAGTGAGTTTGATATGACTATGATCTTGATTGTGGGTTCAGGGAATCTCGTTAGGGGGTTATGAGTTGATATGTGACTGAATGTGATTTGAGTCTAAGGATGGGTGAGTGTTGAGGGGATTCTGGTAGGGAGTAGAAGTGTCAAGTTTTGATTTCTCTAAAAATCTGAAATTGAAATGTAGGACTCATAAAAGGTGTCTCGGCACCGACACACTCTTTTTGGGGTCTAATATGTTAGTCAGTTTGCTATGACTGTGAGCTTGATTGTGGGTTCACGGAATCTAGTTCGGGGGTTATGAGTTGATATGTGACTGAATGTGATTTGAGTCTAAGGATGGGTGAGTGTTGAGGGGATTCTGGTAGGGAGTAGAAGTGTCAAGTTTTGATTTTTCTAAAAATCTGAAATTGAAATGTAGGACTCATATAAGGTGTCTCGGCCCCGACACACTTTTTTTGGGGTCTAATAGGTTAGTGAGTTTGATATGACTATGATCTTGATTGTGGGTTCAGGGAATCTGGTTAGGGGGTTATGAGTTGATATGTGACTGAATGTGATTTGAATCTAAGGATGGGTGAGTGTTGAGGGGATTCTGGTAGGGGGTAGAAGTGTCAAGTTTTTGTTTTTCTAAAAATCTGAAATTGAAATGTAGGACTCATAAAAGGTGTCTCGGCCCCGACACATTCTTTTTGGGGTCTAATATGTTAGTCAGTTTGCTATGACTGTGAGCTTGACTGTGGGTTCAGGGAATCTAGTTCGGGGGTTATGAGTTGATATGTGACTGAATTTGATTTGAGTCTAAGGATGGGTGAGTGTTGAGGGGATTCTGGTAGGGAGTAGAAGTGTCAAGTTTTGATTTTTCTAAAAATCTGAAATTGAAATGTAGGACTCATAAAAGGTGTCTCGGCACCGACACACTCTGTTTAGGGTCTAATATGTTAGTGATTTTGACATGAATTTGAGCTTGACTGTGGGTTGAGGGAATCTGGTTAGGGGTTAGGAGTTGATATGTGACTGAATTTGATTTGAGTCTAAGGATGGGTGAGTGTTGAAGGGATTCTGGTAGGGAGTAGAAGTGTCAAGTTTTGATTTTTCTAAAAATCTGAAATTAAAATGTAGAACTCATATAAGGTGTCTCGGCCCGGATACACATTTTTTAGGGTCTAATATGTTACTGAGTTTGATAAGACTGTGAGCTTGACTGTGGGTTGAGGGAATCTGGTTTGGGGGTTAGGAGTTGATATTTGACTGATTATGATTTTAGTCTAAGGGTGGGTGAGGGAAGAGGGTATTCTGGTAGGGGGTAGATGTATAAAGTTTTGATTTTTCTAAGAATCTGAAATTGAAATGTAGGACTCATAAAAGGTCTCTCGGCCCCGACACACTCTGTTTAGGGTCTAATATGTTAGTGATTTTGATATGAATTTGAGCTTGACTGTGGGTTGAGGGAATCTGGTTAGGGGTTAGGAGTTGATATGTGACTGAATTTGATTTGAGTGTAAGGGTGGCTGGGGGTTGAGCTGGGTGCAGCATTCAAAAGACAAAACCCGGCACTACAAGGGTTCTTCGGAGGACCATCCCTGTTTGGACTTGATTCTTGCAGATATACCGGAAGGTCTTCCTGTTCCTGGCATATCAGACCCACCGTCGTCCATTCCCGCTTGGAATCAAGAATCAAAAGAGTGGTTACAATCACTCTTTGACTTTGCCGACGAACATCTGCACGACGACGGGGCAATTATTTTGTTTCACCCTTTTCGCATGAGTACGAAGTCCAATATTCTTGGATATTGCAAATCGTATGGTTTTGCAATTCGGAAAGAGTGGTGGGGAATGAACCGCCTTCATCTCACATCCCCAATAAATCCAGCATCAACTGTAAGATAAAGCTTATGTCTTCTTGCTGATCACCGCATTCAGTTTCAATTTAATCCTTGAGGTAGTTCTGAGTGTAGACCCACCTAAGTATTATACTCACGCAGTTGTGTTGTTTACTTTGTAAAGTAATGTTGTTCTTTATGTCTGGTACATTGTAGACCATGAGGTTCGGTATTTCATTGGCGGTCAGGAGCATGCCGGGGTCACCTCCATCGAAGTTTTCATTTCGCCATGTCCCTGCATTGGATCCTTATGGGGTGGATGTTGCACGGGATGATATTCTCCAGAACTTGGTCTCTCGTGAGGACCAGCTAACTAATGGATCCACACCATGGCGAGGGCCTCGTGAAAAGTCTGTGCTTCTAATGCAAATGCTAATTGAAGCATGTAGCTCCCCATGGGATATTATTCTAGACTGCACGGCATCGACCGGTATGTCTTTGTAATCTTCCATTTCAGTTGGTTAATCGTTAATATTGTTTTGGTCTACAAAATTCATAGTTGTTTTTGTACTAAGTTTTTTCCAACTTCTTTATTTGCAGGATCTTCCATTCATGCATGCCGCAATGTGCACCGTCACATTGCGGCATTAGAGGCTGACGTTGATATTTTTGAGGCCTTACTTGCTCCATTGATTATCTCTAGAGCAGCCTCTGAAGTCACTCTTGAAGACCGTGTCACCAGTTTAGAGGATCTTGAGGGTGAAGATATCCCCGTAGAGAGGATTGTGAAAAGATCTCGGTTTACTAAGTGAGTAAGGTCCACAAATTTTCTTACGTGTGTTATGTTTTTTGCTGTCATTTCTTATAAAAGTTGAGTTATGAACATGGTACCATTGGCATTTGCAGATGCGATAAATTGGGCTATCCTATTCACCGGCCTTTTTTTTGTGACCCTAAATTCTATCCCAGCCGTCCAAAGTCTTGGCAACTTCCTACATATGCAAATGATATTGCTAATCAACTAGCTGGAGGTTCTTATCAGACTTTTACATCTAAATATCGTCCGGGAAGAGTTTTAGAGTTTTTGGATATAGAAGCTTTAGAATCTGATGGTCAGGCCTCCTCTGATGCAGATATTAGTGATTCTAGAATGTCTTCATCATCAGGTGATCACAGTGATTCGGATCTGATGTAATAGCTTCATGTGAATGTCTGTGTACTATCTAATATACCGTTTTTTCTTCTGTTGGTTTTTCAGTTTGTGCACTCATTCCGCATGGAATTCATTGTATGTGTATCACTTTCGGAGTTTTTGGGATTGCATATATGAAATTGCATATTTAAGTTAACTTTTGACTTCGTTTTTTTTTATATTGTTCAAAATATTCTCTAACACCACTTGGTTACTTGTTAATGTTTGAGTGTTTGGATTTATAAAGTGTGGTGTGGTTTTTAATATTCCAATTGTCTTGTTGAATGCATCTTGTCGTTGTTCTCAAATAACACTACACTTTTGTGGTCGTCAACTAGTAGACAATCTAAAGACAAGTAGCCAAACCAAATACACCTAACATTTTGATTTCTCAAGCATATCCTACCCACAAGAAAGAGGCCTCGGATCCGAGGCCTCTTTCCAAACCTCCTCCTCATGCTAGAACATACAAGAAATGGCCAAATGCAAAAACAAGTAGCCAACTCAAATATACATAACATTTTGATTTTCAAGCATAAGCTACCCACAACTAAGAGGCCTCGGATCCGAGGCCTCTTCCCATAGGTCCACCATCTTCTCAACCACACTGAATTTTCCCACGGCCATAGGGACTCGTTGGTAATTTTAAGAAACTTTTGGTCCTAAAAATTAGGCACTCCATAAATATCGGCCTCATAATTCCAAAATTAAACTTGAAATATGTGCAAAATCCACGGTCATAGGGGTCCTAACTTTCGTTAAATGGAGTTTCAAATTTTGATTTTCTGCTCACAAGATCTGCTCACCGCTCACCGCTCACATCGTAACATTCCTGCACGTGAGCGTACATGTCTTTTTCATTGGTCCGCAAGTTTGGATAAAGTGACACAGAAGTATATCAAGCCATCCTTGCGATTTCAACACAAACAACTTTGCAAGGATTACAAGAGATGCAAAAACAATGGCCGATACTGAGACTAAGTAATATGTCATTCGTTCTTGGTGGTTGTCATCTGGAGTTGTCATAGAGGAAGACATCCTCGATCTTTCAGAGTGGTTGGGATTTTGGCATTTTCCATTACAGACAATGGGGTGGTCACATGTTACTTGTAAGTGCATAGTAATCTACATTATTCAATGTCATTGAGCTTTTGTTGATTCATTTTAATTCTAACATATCTATAACTCATTTTTCCTAACCCTATATTTGTGTGTGGTTCATAGGATATGACAATTGAAGAACGTGTAGAAATGCCAACCTGCAATCTTGCAAAAACAATACACAACAAATAGCTCCAACAGTCCCGCAACAAGATGAAGCAGCAGTGGATGACATGATTTGTGCCTCCATGTAAATTATAAATTATCGGGCATGGCTGAAAGGGGGATTAAATGGTAAAGGCCCGGATTATGCGTCCTTGAAATTCAAAGCAGCTGCTAGGTGTGGGGATCCAAAAATATTGGCTGATGCTATGAAATCTTACCCAGGGGTAGAAGACGCCAACACCAGAGATTGTGCATTGGAAGGGTCCGAGCTATTTGGATCCACCAAACAAAAACTCAACCAACCACCCGGTGCTGATTGCAACTCTCATCGACCAGACAAAGTGAATTATTCCAATCCTTGTCCTAACACCCGGGCAACTCGCCAATGCATAGAAAAATCGTTGACTTTTGCAGAGCATGATGTGGTTCGTACTACATCTGTGTTAGAGGCTCAATGTATAGTTTCTAATTGGCACATTGCAAGATTACCACCCAACTCAGTGTGAGCCCAAAAGGGTGCCCACATTTAGTCTTAGACCCTTGAAACGTTAGTTGATGCACTTTGAAGTAGCATGTTACTTCACAAAAATATAAAAAGAGTGAAATGTTAGTCTTAGAAGTACCATGTTGTAAGAGGCTAGGATGTGAGTTGTTATTGTGTTTTTACCTTCGGAAGGATTTGAGTGAATGAGGATAGGTAAGGAGAACTTGGATTGAGTAGTTAGTGAGTAGGCTAGTACAAATGGATGGAGACAACCAAAGTGACTCAAGAGGCAAGTGCATTCGAATTGGGATGAATGGAGGATCACATGGAGCGCACAAGTGGACCACCTCATCATGGCCACTTAATGGGGAAGGCCCAAGGAAGAATGCAAGGTGGAGGATAAGCAAATTCTCAAAGCACCAATCAAATCACGAGTTAAGCATCGTGGTTTGAATTAAGTGGTGAGCGACGATTTGGGAAAGTAAGGGGAGAAAGTTATGGCGGCGGAAAGCGAAGGAGGCTAAGTTTGGGTTGAAGCATCCCAAGTTTGGTAAAGTGTGGTAGGTAGAAAGCCAAGGCTAGTTAAATGTTCGAATTAGGATCCTTGTTGATCATTTGAGGGAGGAAGGCTTAGAAGATAGGATTGGCGCCTACTAAGTAGGAGGAAATCTCAAGGGCTTATCGTGAGCCTTGAGGGTGCTCACCCCCTCAAGCTTACTATATAATCCCTCATTCTTCCCTCACTCATCCTCTCTTTCCTTTGTGCTCCAAGGCACCCCACGAGTTATAAGTGTGGGTGTGGGAAGCCATATTGGAGCACATGTGTGTGCTTAGTTTTTAGTTTGAGAGCCAAGGCTTGTTAGCCTTGAAGAGGGCTTGACCTCTTGGTAGAATTAGTGTTGACGTGAAGGATTTTAAAGTTAATTCATGATTCCAATTTGTGGTACTTTAAGTTCATGTTTTGAATACACGTGGTTGCAAGTTCCATGTTTAAGAGTTGAGCACTTGATGTTGTGATGAGTGCAAAAATATACTTGTGTGGATTAGTTAGTCTTAGTGAAGTTAGGAAATTCTCTCTCCCCCTCTCCTCTCTAGGATTTTAGGATTTTAGGATTAGAGAAGAATTGTGTGATTAAAAAGGGGTTGTTAGTAGAATTAGGGAAATTAGGTAGGAAGATTAGTTAAGGGCTTGAATAATTAGTGAGGTAGTTGGGGATTACAATTACAAAGTTGTGGGTTTATGAAGGAGCTGGGTTTATGAAGGAGCTGGGTTTGTTTAGTTAGAAAGTAAAGAGCTGGGTTTATGAAGGAGCTGGGTTTGTCTAGTTAGAAAGTAAAGAGCTGGGTTTATGAAGGACCTGAGTTTGTTTAGTTAGAAGCTAAGGAGCTGGGTTTATGAAGGAGCTGGGTTTATGAAGGAGCTGGGTTTATGAAGGAGCTGGGTTTATGAAGGAGCTGGGTTTGTTTAGTTAGAAGCTAAGAAGCTGGGTTTATGAAGGAGCTAGGTTTATGAAGGAGCTAGGTTTATGTAATTAGAAAGTAAAGAGATGGGTTCATGAAGGAGCTTAGTAGATAGCCTACCTAATTAGCTCATAGACAAGTAGTTAGTTACATTATGCTAGTTAGTGTTATGGTGGCTTTCACAAGTAAATGTATTTGAGATTGACTATAGAGAATAGTGTTTTTTTTTACACTTGCATCCTCTCTTTAAAAATAAACCACGTGCACAAATTAATGGAGAATGTGGAGCACTCTCGCGATGGCAAGACAAAGGAAGCAAAGACCAAAGGTGCGAGGGAGAGATTGACATAAGTCACATAAGTATTTCTTAATACTTAAAGGCTTATGTACGGTATGGAGACACCAAGTGAGACCTCTTATAGTAGCGATACGGAATACACAAGTGATAGTTCAAGTGGTAGTATAGAGTCAACGGCACGGACTCCATTTAGGAGAGGGATATCCTTAAGGGCTTGTGTAGCTAAAGCGGCCGGATGGACGTTAGAAGCAAACAAAGACAAAATAGCACCCGAGCATAAGGAGGTTAAAATAACATAGTTAACTTGTGCATTCTCCACATACGTATTGAAATTGTACATTGAGTTGTTAAAAGTGAAATTCCAGTTAAATCCAAGACCACTTGAAGGGTGAACCTTGCACTATGGACTCATCCAAGTCCAAATCCAATACCGCGGAGGAATGTGAGCCCAAACCCACTACTCGGACTACGGACGCTTAAGGGTGGGGGGTTTGGCCTCACATAATTGGTGCGTCCGCCGGGAGCGAAGCGGAAGGTAGTTACAAGACTTGGAGGCGACTAGGAGACTTGGAGGCAACTAGGAAAAATTGGAGACACAAACTTGAGAGAAGGGAAGGAGCACCCGAAACTCGGTAAGTATTCTCTCTTTGGGTTACATTTGAATTCATTGTATTTCAACTATTCCTTGGAATGAATTGCATTGTCAATTACGCAAATTCATTTTTGAGGAAGGAGCGCGGCGAAGGTACGTCCTCAACCTTTTTGGGGATTTGCTAAGAACTTAAAAGGAACCTATAACCGAGTAGCTCATTAAAACATTAGAGGGTAAATTCACCTTAGGACATTGAACTTTGACACTCACCTCGGGGTGAGTCTCAAAGTTTTGGGAGTTGTCATTTCATGCTCTAGATTAAATTAATATTTCACAAAGTTTATGGTGTTGTTACATTGAGTCACGATTGAGGGGAGTGCTAACTCACAGGGGGATGCGATTGCTCAAGGTATGTTTATTTCTTCAAAGTGAACTCATTAACTAATTAAGGAATGCCTTTTGTACTCGTGATTGTTGTTATCCGTTGTAGAGGGTAATTCCCGAATTGTGGATGGTGTGAGAAGTTGAAGGGTGAAGCCTCGACTTTTAACATAATCTACTCGGAAGGTCACCCCCTCACAATCGGTATTGTGGTGAGTGTTAATTTGCGGGAAGGTGCGGAGGTGATGCTCCGACTTAACCAAAAAATTAACATGAACATGCCTATCCCCTATTGGGATTCTTTCACCTAAGTGGGCTTGCAGGTTCTTTTCCTCACCTCCTAAAAAAATTATAACCACACCAAGACAAGTGAAAATATTAAGAGGGGAATTGCTAGGATTATGTGTGGTCAAGTGAGGGTCGATCGATTCTTATGGAATGCAAGGTAGGACTCGCTCACAAAAACCAAGTTTGATAGTAGGACTAGAGAAATCTACTCGAAAGAGGCGGTCCTCTAAAATCAGTGATAGATTAGAACAAGATAATGTTAGAATAGAGAGTTGTTTGAACGTCGAACCTAGGACTAGGTCAATTCTAGACACCTTAGAACTTGGAGCTCAACTTGAAGAGGAGATCACTCCCTCCAAATTGAGTGGTGAAACTTCTTCGGAAAATTACACACTTAGAGAAGAATTCCCGGTAGAAGTTGATAGGGGATTGTTGAATAGTTCACCGGTCACCATGGCCGAGGAACGGGGGATGGATCCACCACCCATACCCCCAATTCCGCCCATACCTCCTATACCTCCAATAGACCCATTGGTTAGGCCAAGAGGCCTACCAATTGTGGTTCCACAAAATTTAGCGGCGATGGATATGCCATCTCATCTCCCTAAATTTTATGGGACCAAGGATGAGGACCCCTCTCGGCACATGGAACGGTATATCGAACGGTTGGCTAGCTTCCTCATAACCGACCCGGGTTATTGGTTAGTGTGGTTTCCTACCACTCTAGAGGGGGAAGCCTATGAATGGTATCGGGATCATGCCGAGGGACATTTTAGGGGATGGGAACAATTACAAAGGGAGTTTCTTAACGAATTTAGGCCGGAAGTGGGTCAAAGTACCGCATTAAGGGCATTGTCGTCATTGAAGCAAGGAAGGGAGGAAGAAATTTCGGCTTACATTAAGAGGTTTGATTTAGTGTGCACTAGATTCGTGGGTACCATGCTCAACGACGACACGCTAAAGCAATTTTTCATTCAAGGGTTTTTTAAGTCCGGAACTATTAGGGGTGTTCTAGAAAGGAATCCCTTGACCTTGGCGGATGCCAAGCGTGCGGCTAGAGATATTGAAAACTTGGATAAAGATCACGAAAGGCTATGGAGAAGGGAGGATGAATTGATCCCACAATTCATCCCCATACGCCCTAGGGTGGTAGCGGTAGAACCCGCTAAGTATGAGAACCAAATTCCATATGCCATTGTGGACACCGGTCCCCGACCTTTAGCGGTTAGGGAACCGGCACCTCTTTTGGCACTACCGGCCCCTAGAACGGATCCACACTTGGAGGAGGTTGAGAGAAGACTAGGTGCTAGCCAACTAGGATTCCAAGAGGCTATGATAAAACAAATGCAAAGCCTCACGGATCAAATGTCATTAATGATCCGGAGTCAACAACCGGGGCCTCCACCCCCGGTTGAGTCGGGTAGGCATTCTTCCGGATTATGGTGTGTCCAATGTGGCCAACCGGGCCACACGCGTCAATTTTGTAGAAGTGGACAAAACCGTGACGAAAGAGGAAACGGTAACCCACCTCAACAAAATCAACGAGGTCAAGCGCCACCTCACTATGGAAATGGAAGCAATAGAGGACCACAACCTAGAGGGCAAGGTGGCCAAAATTTAGAGAAGAAGGAATTTCATCCCTTTTGTGGAAGGTGGCACGCTCAAGGACAATGTTGGTCCGAAGGTCAAGAGTTTAATTGTAGCAATTGTGGAGGAAGTCATCCCTCGGATACGTGTCGCCAACCGGACAAAATAATTAATGTCCCTTACCCGGTGGCTAATCCACAACAACAAGCAAGGGATAATATGCGAGGTGCTAGGCCACAAGGAGTACCGGCCAATGAACTTAGGCCACCTAACTTATACTATGACCATAGTAATGCTAGGCAAACTTTTCATCCACCGGCGGGCTTGCAAACTACAACCGGTTACATTCCAATACAAAATAGACAAGGAGTTCCACCTAATGGTAGTAACGGGAGACAAGCGCCTCCAACGGATCCGGGACCATCTAACTCCCAAGATGTTAGGTTCATGGATGGAGTGTTGGAGGCCACATGTGATGACATGCTTCCTCTCCCAACAAGAATTGGAGAGGAGCAAAGTCAATGGCCTCCTCACACCAATGCTATTACATATGAGTTAGTGAAGGGTAAGGGTGTGGTTGAAGAAGCACCTGCACTAGCGGTAACTACTAGGGCTAGAAGAGGGGATGCCCCGTTGGAGGTAGGAATAGGAGAGCAAGGAAATTACTCTTCGGATGAAGAGATTAATCTCTCCGAGTTGGATAGGGTAGCTAGAAGAGCTACTAAGGATGTGGAGAGGGAAAATATAATTTTACAAGATAGGGAGAGGACTAATGCGGTACATGACTTGGATAATAGCGATGTGGGTGAATGGGAAGGACCGGGGGTTCCCGTAGACGAATTCGACGTAGTGGGTAATTCTAAGGTGGAAAGATCTACCGGGTACGACTTGTGGGCGGACCTTAGTACACTCAAGGCGGATATTACTTTCGGCCAACTATTGGAAATTTCACCCACGGCAAGGAAAACATTAAAGGAGGGAATGCCGGTACACAAGAGGATGAGGAAGGTGAAAGCTAAAATAGCCGCTAGGATCCAATCACAAGGTGGAAGACACGTGAAAGCTATAGAAATAGAAGTTGTTATAGTAGATAAGGTGGTTCCTAATGTGCTAGTCGACGGAGGGAGTAGTCTAAATATACTACCGGAGGATACTATGAAAAAATTGGGACTTGGACTCACGGGGCCTTCACCTTTGGTCATAAATATGGCAAATCAAAGTTCGACTACGCCTTTGGGGATGATCAAGGATTGTAGAATGACTACGGGAGGTGAGGAGTACTTGGTCACCTTCCATGTCATTAAAATGCACTCCAACAAGGACACCTTCCCCATTTTGCTAGGTAGGCCTTGGTTGCGGATGGCGAATGCTATGGTCAATTGGGGTGGACCTAAACCATCCATCACTTATGGTCCGGAGGGTAATAGGGTCATAGTGTCCATTGGTTCATTAGAAGGATGGATGAAGAAGGAGATGTATTTGCCATTGGAGAAGGAAATTGATGACTTAAACGAGAATGAGATTGGCAAGGCATTGGTGGGAGTCGTCCATCCCGAAGGTCAAAGGGTTGTTATAGATTCGGGCTCGGGAAGTCTAGGTCCTAATTTTTACAATTATGGGGATAATGGGGATTATGCCCAATGGCTAAGGGAGTACCCCGAGTCCGAGGTTGATGTAATGGTTACATTTCACCAAGTAGGCTTAGGGAGTGAATTTCCTAGTGTTAGTTTAGGAGAGGGCTCATTGTTGGAGCCATGTGAGGTGCTCACCGAGGAAGAGTGGGTTAGCGGTGGGTTAACACCTTGGGTAGATGACGTGGAAGAGGGTGAGGTTAGTTTAATTCATGTAGATGGGACTCAAGAGGAGGATGTGATTATTGAGTCATCGAAATTGGAGGAGCCTTTACATTTCAAGACCACGTCTACGGGGATAGTTGTAGGTCAAGATGTGAAAGATTACCCCAATGTGCCTTCCGATTGGTATCGGAACAAAGAGGAACAAGCACATGTGTCGGAAGCGGATTGGCGGTACGTGGATGTGAAATTAAAGAATGGAAAAACCCGACAAATGAAGATGGGCTCCAAATTGGGGGAGAAAGAGGTTAGGGAGTATAGCAATTTGGTGGATGAGTTTAGTGATACTTTTGCATGGTCCTACGATGAGCTTAAGGGAATTCCTAGGGAAATGGTAGAGCACCGGATTCCTTTAATTCCGGGGGCGAGGCCAATTAGACAAAAGGAGAGGAGGATGAATCCTCAATTGCAATTGTTGGTGAAAGCGGAATTGGAAAGGTTATTGAAGGCCGGGTTTATCAAGCCGGTGGAAATCACGGATTGGGTTTCTCCTATGGTCTTAGTAAAGAAAAAAAATGGGAAATTAAGGGTTTGTGTCGACTATAGGAAATTGAATTCGTGCACACAAAAGGATCACTTCCCCTTACCTTTTATCACCTTGTTGCTTGAGGAGGTTGGAGGTCATTCGCGATATACCTTTATGGATGGGTATGCGGGTTATAATCAAATTTCCATAGCCCTCCAAGATATCCATAAAACGGCTTTTACTACACCTTGGGGTACTTTTGTGTGGGTAGTGATGCCATTTGGGTTATGTAATGCCCCGGCTACTTTCCAACGATTAGTAATGTATATCTTCACCGACTTGTTGTTCAAATCCATGACCGTCTTTGTGGACGATTTTAGCACACAAAGTAATGTGGATGATCACCTACATTGTGTTAGGGAGGCATTGGTTAGGTGTAGGAAGATGAGGTTAGCATTGAACCCGGATAAGACATTTTTGGGAGTGAATAAGGGAGTGTTGTTGGGTTATGTTGTTAGTGAGAAAGGTAGAGAACCCGATCCGGATAAGATTGCGGCCATAAGCGACTTGGCAACTCCAACCAATTCCAAGGGGATCTCTAAGTTGTTAGGACATGTGGGATGGTACCGGGAACTTATTCCTAATTTTTCAAAGATAGCGGTGCCCATTACCCATTTGCTAAAAAAGGATGTCAAATTCGAGTGGACGGATGCTTGTCAAAAAGCCTTTGAGGAATTACGGGATAGGTTGAGCACCTATCCGGTGTTGATACCACCCAATTGGGGTAAACCTTTTCACGTCTATTGTGATGCTAGTAATGTGGCAATAGGGAGTGCGCTTTGTCAAGCAACGGGAGAAAAAGAGAAGGATCAACCTATAGCTTATGCGAGTAAGCAATTGACCCCCGCCGAAAGAAACTACTCTACAACGGAGAGGGAGTGCCTAGCCATGGTGTTTTCCGTTAAAAAGTTTAGGCATTACCTCATGTGCAACCCGGTTGTATTTTTTGTTGACCACATGGCTATCAAGTATCTAATTAACAAGGCGGAGTTAAGTGGTAGGTTAGCTAGGTGGGTTTTGTTATTAGAAGAATTCGACTACACGGTGGAATATAAACCGGGTCGTATGCATTTACAAGCGGACCACTTGTCTAGGTTGTCGGAGGAGATAGGAAAAAATCCGGTAAATGATATGTTAGTAGATGATAGCCTCTTTGTGGTCACTTCTACACCGGAGTGGTATGCGGGCATAGTGGAATTTCTAACAACCCACAAGTTGCCCAAAGAGTGGACAAAAGAAGAGAGAAGGAAGGTGAGGGTAAATAGTAGGCAATTTGTTGTAGTGGGCCATAGGTTGTTTAGAAGGGGGTCCGATGGTATTTTACGACGATGCGTGTCAAAAACGGAGGTTGAAGCGATTTTAATCGCTTGCCACGATAGCGCTTGCGGCGGTCACTTCTCGGGTCAACTCACCGGGCAAAAAATACTTAGAGCGGGCTACTTTTGGCCTACACTATTTAAGGACGCCCATGACTATGTAAGGAAATGCGACGCTTGCCAACGGTATGCCCGAGACGACCTTAGAATGGAGATGCCTTTACATGTATCATTACCCTTAATTCCTTTCGAAAAATGGGGCATCGACTATGTGGGTGAGGTCCATCCCCAATCTTCAAAAGGAATGAAATATATTGTGGTGGCAACCGAGTACCTCACCAAGTGGGCGGAAGCCAAAGCGGTGAAGACCGACACGGCGGAACACGCGGCAACATTTATGTACGAAAACATAATTTCGCGGTTCGGGGTGCCGAAGATCCTAGTAAGCGATAGGGGTACTCACTTTTTGAATGACTTGATTCGAGAGATGACAGAGAAATTTAAAATTGATCACCGGAAGACTACTCCCTACCACCCACAAACCAATGGACAAACGGAAAGGGTTAACGGAATTTTTGGTGAGTATACTACGCAAGACGGTTATAGACTCGAAGCGGGATTGGGATACGAAACTAACGGCGGCACTTTGGGCATACCGTACAACCTATAAGGTAACTACGCGTGCTACACCATTTTCCTTAGTCTATGGTCTTGAAGCGACACTACCAATCGAATATGAAGTCGAGTCACTTAGGGTGGCCGTGAGTACGAGACTTACCGAAAGTCAATCCTTACGAAATCGACTAACCGATTTGGAAGCACTTGACGAAGGGAGGAGAATGGCGGCTCAACATATTGAGGCAATCCAAAGAAGGAGAAAGATTACTTTCGACAAACGACATAAGAGAAGGGCCCTAACACCGGGAATGATGGTCATGATTCAAGACGCACGAAAGCTTGAATTTCCGGCGAAATTCAATGCGGTATGGTTAGGACCTTACCTTGTCTATGAGGTCTTTCCTAATAATTCAATTCAATTGGAAACATTGAATGGTGAGCTCTTTCCTACCCGTACATCGGGAAGTAGATGTAAGGAGTACCGAGCTTGACTAGGCAACTTACCCTTGGAGCAAGAGATGTTTGGATTCATCCCCCGATGGTCGCCAATTATGTGAGCCCAAAAGGGTGCCCACATTTAGTCTTAGACCCTTGAAACGTTAGTTGATGCACTTTGAAGTAGCATGTTACTTCACAAAAATATAAAAAGAGTGAAATGTTAGTCTTAGAAGTACCATGTTGTAAGAGGCTAGGATGTGAGTTGTTATTGTGTTTTTACCTTCGGAAGGATTTGAGTGAATGAGGATAGGTAAGGAGAACTTGGATTGAGTAGTTAGTGAGTAGGCTAGTACAAATGGATGGAGACAACCAAAGTGACTCAAGAGGCAAGTGCATTCGAATTGGGATGAATGGAGGATCACATGGAGCGCACAAGTGGACCACCTCATCATGGCCACTTAATGGGGAAGGCCCAAGGAAGAATGCAAGGTGGAGGATAAGCAAATTCTCAAAGCACCAATCAAATCACGAGTTAAGCATCGTGGTTTGAATTAAGTGGTGAGCGACGATTTGGGAAAGTAAGGGGAGAAAGTTATGGCGGCGGAAAGCGAAGGAGGCTAAGTTTGGGTTGAAGCATCCCAAGTTTGGTAAAGTGTGGTAGGTAGAAAGCCAAGGCTAGTTAAATGTTCGAATTAGGATCCTTGTTGATCATTTGAGGGAGGAAGGCTTAGAAGATAGGATTGGCGCCTACTAAGTAGGAGGAAATCTCAAGGGCTTATCGTGAGCCTTGAGGGTGCTCACCCCCTCAAGCTTACTATATAATCCCTCATTCTTCCCTCACTCATCCTCTCTTTCCTTTGTGCTCCAAGGCACCCCACGAGTTATAAGTGTGGGTGTGGGAAGCCATATTGGAGCACATGTGTGTGCTTAGTTTTTAGTTTGAGAGCCAAGGCTTGTTAGCCTTGAAGAGGGCTTGACCTCTTGGTAGAATTAGTGTTGACGTGAAGGATTTTAAAGTTAATTCATGATTCCAATTTGTGGTACTTTAAGTTCATGTTTTGAATACACGTGGTTGCAAGTTCCATGTTTAAGAGTTGAGCACTTGATGTTGTGATGAGTGCAAAAATATACTTGTGTGGATTAGTTAGTCTTAGTGAAGTTAGGAAATTCTCTCTCCCCCTCTCCTCTCTAGGATTTTAGGATTTTAGGATTAGAGAAGAATTGTGTGATTAAAAAGGGGTTGTTAGTAGAATTAGGGAAATTAGGTAGGAAGATTAGTTAAGGGCTTGAATAATTAGTGAGGTAGTTGGGGATTACAATTACAAAGTTGTGGGTTTATGAAGGAGCTGGGTTTATGAAGGAGCTGGGTTTGTTTAGTTAGAAAGTAAAGAGCTGGGTTTATGAAGGAGCTGGGTTTGTCTAGTTAGAAAGTAAAGAGCTGGGTTTATGAAGGACCTGAGTTTGTTTAGTTAGAAGCTAAGGAGCTGGGTTTATGAAGGAGCTGGGTTTATGAAGGAGCTGGGTTTATGAAGGAGCTGGGTTTATGAAGGAGCTGGGTTTGTTTAGTTAGAAGCTAAGAAGCTGGGTTTATGAAGGAGCTAGGTTTATGAAGGAGCTAGGTTTATGTAATTAGAAAGTAAAGAGATGGGTTCATGAAGGAGCTTAGTAGATAGCCTACCTAATTAGCTCATAGACAAGTAGTTAGTTACATTATGCTAGTTAGTGTTATGGTGGCTTTCACAAGTAAATGTATTTGAGATTGACTATAGAGAATAGTGTTTTTTTTTACACTTGCATCCTCTCTTTAAAAATAAACCACGTGCACAAATTAATGGAGAATGTGGAGCACTCTCGCGATGGCAAGACAAAGGAAGCAAAGACCAAAGGTGCGAGGGAGAGATTGACATAAGTCACATAAGTATTTCTTAATACTTAAAGGCTTATGTACGGTATGGAGACACCAAGTGAGACCTCTTATAGTAGCGATACGGAATACACAAGTGATAGTTCAAGTGGTAGTATAGAGTCAACGGCACGGACTCCATTTAGGAGAGGGATATCCTTAAGGGCTTGTGTAGCTAAAGCGGCCGGATGGACGTTAGAAGCAAACAAAGACAAAATAGCACCCGAGCATAAGGAGGTTAAAATAACATAGTTAACTTGTGCATTCTCCACATACGTATTGAAATTGTACATTGAGTTGTTAAAAGTGAAATTCCAGTTAAATCCAAGACCACTTGAAGGGTGAACCTTGCACTATGGACTCATCCAAGTCCAAATCCAATACCGCGGAAGAATGTGAGCCCAAACCCACTACTCGGACTACGGACGCTTAAGGGTGGGGGGTTTGGCCTCACACTCAGCTAAACGATGTTGGGCATTGCAAGCCATTACAGGGACTATGTGCAATGCCAAAGTCGGGAGCAGCAAACATGACACACCTGCTGTCGCAACCCTTACTAGCCCCCTTAACAATCTTGCCAATTTTCATTTCTAACAAAGGTTACGAGCACTAACCCTTCGCATTCCGCCATGCTAATGATTAGCTCCTCCTACCCCGGACGTTATAGTTCATAAGAGGGGAACCAACCTTCCTACTTTACTTTCGGGACTCACCCCTTAATCGGTAACCAATTCTTAGATGTGGACTTCCATATATGGAAGTCCAATCTTATGTTGATCATCGCGTTGCCAGAGTAACACTACAACAACCCGAAGCATATTAGGCAACTATGGCCTCACATTGGGCCAAAGCCCATGAAGGCCGTGCCGTTCGGCCTCGAGTGGGTGAGGCCACACCACCTCACCCATATAAGCCTCTAGGACTTTAAGCAGGGCCCCTACCCCATTGTCAAGAAACCTTATGTCTCTCTACCAAGAGTTGGGGCCAAGTAGACATTTTTCTTAGCAGCAGGGCCTAGAAGCCCCCAGGTTTAGGGTTTAGGGTTGATGACCCACAAGGTTGTTTCATGTTTGGGACAATGAAGTGGGATTAATGACCCACAAGGTTGTTTTCTGTCGTTCCCATTGGTGAGGCGCGATTGCTGGTCACCGTGGGCTTGAAAGTTTAGAAGCCAATCTTTCGGACGTCAGCTTGTGTTCTGACGTCCCGTTTTACCCATCCGAGGCCTGTGATATCTTATCACCCTACCCTTACCCTTGACCCATATAGAGCCGCAACATGATAGGTCGACGGGAAAGAGTTTGAAGACTTGAAGAAACTGAAGACCAAGACTCTTGAAGACTAGAAGATTTGACGGTCCGGTAAACAAGTCCAGTTGCAGCCAAAAGCCCAGTGCTTTCCCAAGGCGGAACCCTCTCTACCCGACATTTGGTGCTTCCACTGAGAGGTGCTTTGGGGCAACTGGATTTAAGCATCTCGATGGGAGATTCTGAAGGGACAACTGGTGCCGGTGGAAGAGGCGTTGGTGGAGCCCAAGTTCCCATGGAGGACATTCTTGGGGCATTAGCCTTGTTCATGGAGCAACATCGAGCCAATCAAGGAGGACAAGGGGCCACGAAGGCTCTTAAAACGGTTGTTGCTAATATTGGGAGATTTGATGGCAAGAACATCTCCAAGTTCTTGCGGGTGTACATCTGTGAGATGGAAGTACACCAAGTTGGTGAGGACCGCATGTCTGAGACATTTGACATGGCGGTTGTGCCTGAAATTCGTGAACAAGTGAGAGAAATTCGTGAGAGGGCAGAATCATGGACTGAGTTTGCTGAGCTTCTTCGAGATGAATACTTTGAAGAAGACTCAGAGAGAATGACTAAGAGGTCTTTTCTTGAGTGGGTGGAGCAGCGGCCTAGTGACAAGATGGGCCCAAATGAGCTACTCAAAGATTTTGAGAAGAAATATAGCCAATTACCTTTGGCAGAAAGACACCTCCTAGAGACTAGGAAGGCAGAGTTATTTCTTCAAGCTGCTGATGAGGGACTTGAAGATAGACTTCTCATACTTCTAGGAGATCGCACAACAGAAGGTGGTTTCACCAATGATTGGAGGAGGGTGGAGGAGACAGTTACTCTCTTGGCCAAACAACGACGTGTGAGGTCAAGGGGTGTTGGAGCAAAAGTTGATGTGAAGCCTATTCAGACTCCAAGGGCTTTCAAAAACCCATTTGATTCAACACCTTTCATAGCTCCAGGATCCACCTTTAGAGCTACAAAGCCAAATGAAGGAAGTGCCCTTGAAGACCTTATCAAGGGGTTTCGAGAGCTCAAAGTTGAGTTCAGTGAGCTTAAGAAGGCTAGAGGGGCTTCTTCTTCTCAACCATCGGAAGAAACAAGAAAATACCCTAGGAGGTGTGTTTGGTGTGATGAGGTGACTGAACATACTTTGAGAGGGTGTGAGTCTTATGAAGAAGCCCTCAAGAATGATCTTGTCGTCTACAAAGATGGAAAGATCCATGATGCGGCTTCAAATTCTCCATTGAGGACTAACTTCGGGAAAGGGGGAATGAAGAAGTTAATGGAAAAGAAGATGACAAGAACCAACCGTGTGCAAGTGAATGGAGCTGAAACGTATCATGTTCAAGTGGAACAATACTTAGTTGGTGCTTCATCTACTCAATCACATGTTCAAATGAAGAGGGGGGCTCAAGCCATTAGAAGAGCAACTGGATGGGAGGATCATGTTGATGCAAACAACATCAATGTCTTTTTGAATGAAGGAAAGCACCATGATGACTTGCATGATGCTTCAGTTGAAGAAAAACGTGTGAGATTTGATGTTGAGGATGAAGAAGAGCCAATGTCTAAAAGAAGGCCTCCAATAAACAATGATCTTGCAAAAGAAATGAGGAGAAAAATCCCTACAAGGTCAAAGTCAGCAAGCCCTGACATTGTACACCCAGGAGATGGACCACTTCTTGATAAAGAGTGGGGACAGTCTAGTGGCAGCAAAAAAGGCAAAGAAAAGGAGGATGTAAGCAAGACCAAAGCAAAGACACCTGCTTACAAACTCCAATCAGACATTGAGACTTCCATTGACTTGAAAGGGATATTGGAAGAAATAATCTTGGATGCCAAGATTGAATTCACCTTGAGGGAGGCTCTTGGCATAGCCAAGAAAGATTTCCATGAGCTAATCATCGACATCATCAAAAGGAAGAGACAAATGACGGCTGAGGTTGTAATGCTGACTGCCTTAGACACCCACATGACCGAAGATGAAGAGATGGCGATTGGTGAGGTATTTGCTATGATGAGTAATCAAGTAGTTGAAGATGATGAAGCTCTAGCAAATGATCAAGAGAAGGGGAAGATCACATTTTCAACAAATCAAGAGAATGTTGAAGCAAATACCTGCGGAGGAAAGATTGAAACTTTGAATGAAGAAACTCCAAAGGTTGAGGTACAAACTTTTGAATGTACCTCTGATCATTCTCTTATAAAAAGAAGTGAAGAAAAAACCGAATTTGATCAATTGTTTTGGGCAAGGGCCACCACTGAGACAAAGGTGAAGCTTAGAGGATTGGATGACCCCATTTTAGCCCTTGTTGACCATGGTTCTGAGATCAATATTATGTCTCGTGATATTTATGAGAAAGGCAAATGGCCAATTGATACAGACCATGGCTGGATCAGGAGAGCAGCCAATACTGGGCGGACTCAATTGTATGGAGCTTGTCCTGCAATTCCTACGAAGATTGGAGATGTAGAGGTTGAAAAAAATTTCTTTGTTCAAAATCTTAGTGCTTACCTGGTACTCTTGGGCCAACCTTTCATCACTGCTTCACGAATGGAAACCAAAGTGTTGGATGATGGGTCTCATTATGCCCGAATTCGGAGCGTGGATGGAAGGAAATCAGTGCAATTCTTGACGGTGAAGCCTGACAATGAGAGACACCGACTCCAACTAAGGGAGAATCCGCTACCGACATCTCCAAACTTTCAGGATTTCTAGAGAGCACACGTGGAATGAGGGGAGCCACGGGTGCTATGGAAATTCAGGCTACTAAATTCCCCAATATAAATACCGATCTTAGGAGTGGAGTTTTAGGTGTGACAGAGTGTGGATTTGTGAGCTTTACAAGCCTCAAAGACTTGGATCTAGTACAGAAGAGATTTGCAAAAAAAATGGAGAAAATTTTCAAAAGAATGAAGGTTCTCTTGCCAGATGAGGGTATCTCCGGAATTTATGAGGAGAATGGATTACCAAATGACATCTTGCATCTCTTAGAGGACTTAGTTAAAGAGAAAGATGTCATTAAGACAGTTGACTGTTTTGTTAGCATTCATTCAAGTCAACTCTATCAAGAGATTTCTCAAATAGTGACGATGCTTGGTGACTTCAAAACCAATGGGGTGAGACCGGAGGCAACAGTACATACAAAATACAAGATTGTTGCTAAGAAGGTGAAGCCAGTTGCAACTCAACTACCTTTTGACACTGAGGAGCATATCAAACAAGCTGAGAATGAGCCAAGTTTGAGAGAAACCAGAAAGATTGGACACAATTTTACCGAAGAAACTTTGGGAAATTTAAAGATTGGAGGAGATGGGTTTTTAACTGAGCCGGAGAAGAAGAAATTTCAAAACATGCTTTCTATGCATGGAAAAACCTTTGCTTCTTTGCTAGATGAGATTGGGTGTGTGCAACCAAGTGTTGTAGCACCCATGGTTATTTTCACGGTACCACATGTACCATGGCATTTAAAGCCTATACCTGTGCCTAGAACTCTACTTCCAAAGCTTGTGGAGTTATTCAAAGAAAAGATACGCATGGGCATACATGAGCCTTCAATGGCTCCGTATTTAAACCGTTGGTTTATAGTGCCAAAGAAGTCAGGAGTACTTAGGTTCATCCAAGATATGCAACCTGCCAACAAGGTGACAATTAGAAACAAAGGATCCGGTCCAATTGTTGATGAAGTAGCAGAAGCATTTGCTGGACATGCTATCTATTCCATTGGAGATCTATACTCTGGTTATGATCAGTTTCAATTAGCTACCGAGAGCAGAAATTTGACAACCATAAAGACTCCACTTGGACTGGTACGCATGTGTACATTGCCTCAAGGTGCTACCAACTCGGTGGCGCATATGCAGAGTGCCATGAATCAAATTCTAAGAGACTTTGTACCTGACAAAACCATACCCTTTATAGATGACATTCCCATAAAAGGGTGCGATGAGAAGAAAAAAAACTCGACAATCCAAGGTGATGGTTGTAGAGCTTTTGTGAATGATCGTATTAATGATGTAACCAAAATCTTGAGCAGACTTGAAGAGGTGAATCTGACCCTCTCCATTGATAAATCCAAGTTTGGGGTTGGTGAGATTTTGGTGGTTGGACACTTATGTGGTACCTATGGAAGGAAACCAAATCCTGAAAAGGTGAATGCTATAGGAAGAATGAAGGTATGTAGTAGTGTCACCAAAGTAAGGAGGTTTCTAGGAACATGTGTCTTCTATCAGATTTGGATCCCTCATTTTACTCATGTATCAGAGCCTCTTTACAAGCTATTGCGCAAAAGAAACAAATTTCTTTGGCAACATGAGCAAGATGTAGCTATGAGGGAGTTGAAGAAAATTTTAGAGTCACCACCGGTTCTAAAGCAAGTGAGCTATGATTGTAGAAGACCAGTAATTGTGACTGTTGACACGAGCCCAATTGCAATTGGATGGGCTATTGGGAGTCAAGTGTTAATGTACTCATGAGGTAACCGATTTAGACGATGTTTTGTATGGAAATGCAGATTACCGTGTTCGGTCTAGGGAGAATCTAGTGAACGAGTAGGGGGTTGGACAACTTTTCACTTTATATATTTTGTAGCATTTTTTGTACAGGGCAAAAAAATATGGAACAACTTGCAATCTTCATGAATCCTTCGCGTCTATCTTGGAAAATTATCTCATGATTGTTAGACCAGATCGCCAATGCGAATCACCTTATTTTCACGGGTTATGGTATTTCTACCTTAATCGGTTGAGATCCTAGTGTTTGCAAGTCCAACCGGTTACATGTTACTGACATCCTTCGGTTTTCCTTCATTAAACTCAGGTATATTATTCCATAGATTCACCTGAAATGATCGGTAATTTTCCTACAGTCTTGATCTTCAACTGGTTATTTCTCAAACTCAAACAGTTCATGTGTAACTAACTGCCAGTTCTCCTCGATCATAGCGGCATACGTTTATGGGGCTCACACGAGCGAGATCACGGTGGGCAAGGTGAACTTTTGTAACAGTTTATTCTTCTTGAATGCAATGGTTTCTCTCACGTTCCTCACATTGGCTGCTCAGGGGTTTAGTCAATGTAAGTATTAGCCTGCAAGCACAACCATGTTATCAAACCAGCTTGGGGATGGGCACCTTAATTAATCACGGGTTGTGTTCCCGATGGCATCGACACACGCCGGGTCAGAAGTGCTGGCATTAAAATTGCACTATGTTGGAGTGTTGTGGTTCAGGGTTGAATTCGTTTTTTTCGAGCTGATGATGTGATGTGAGGATTGTAAAAACGAGAGCGATGAGTATGAAGAAATAACAAACGACCCTTTGATCTACTCTTGATTTGCAGAAGTCTGCTGGGCTGCAAAACATCTACTAGTTCTAGAATATGTTTTTAGAATCTCGCATAATGGACCCCATGTCTCTCAAGTTACCCTTACTAGGTTCGTGATCTACCATGAATTGAAGCCTACCCAGCAAACCCTGCAGAAAAGAGTGAGTAGGGCTTCAAAATGCCAAAGCATCCGTCATATTCAAAGGTTCTTGAATGGAATCTTACGGATGAAATCCTGAATGTTCGAAAATTTTAATCACAACATGAATATCTAGATTTTATATATCACTCACTACATCATCGTTTACAGTATTTGGAATTACTCACTGCTATAACTTTTTACAAAGAGTGTACCACTTTACCAAGTAAAGTCATGCAATATGTTTGACAATCGTGTCCAAACAACATATTCCAGCTTTTCTACATGAGAGAGAATCCTATAATAAGAAGTTATATAGCCATGCGTGATTCCAAATAGTCAGTGACACTAGATACCATAAACGGTGTAGTTCTTTTCCAGTATCTGATGATTTTATCTTTTACTTGGAGAGTAGATGCTATTTCCACATTCATAGATTTTGGGAACATCTAGTGGAGGAGAACCAATGGGAAGAACACATACCTACTTAGTACGTCAGGAAGTGATAGTTTAAATTGCCCTAGTATATAAGGAGGTAGTGGCCACGAAGGAGACAGTGGGCGGAGAACGACAGTTCCCCTGGAATGTAGCACAAGAACCCCATTGTTCATATAATCGTTCCTGGGTTCGAACATGGGCAGCATTGAAATGATAGAATTACTCAAACGATTACTAAGTTCTCACAAAGCTGCAACAGGTTTACGTTTGATTTCTGCACATTTGTGTTCATATACCGTAGGTTCATAGCTGGTTCGACACATGTTAGCCGAATAATTAATTAAAGTCAAAAAGCAAGTTCGGCACCTAAAATTAGTATATTCACATTTTCGGCAATTTCTTTTTTAATTTTTAAAAATTCGGCTTAAATTCATTTTTAATATTCTTTTTAAGCTTATATCTTGTACATCTCTCTTGCATTGAATGACAAGTAAGATGTGAGTGAAGAGTTGAGAATGCTCTGTGCTTTATGCAAGTAGAGTGGAGTTATGTTCAACAATGCATATGGGATATGTAAACTTTGAGGTGAAGCACCGAGTTAGACTTCATTTTTATAGCACGCATAACTTTTGCATAGAGTCTTCAAATGACATAAAATTTGTTGGAGGTGAAAGATTACTTGATTTCTAAACTTTTCTTAGACCAACAAAATTCCAAAAAAGTTGATCTTCTATGCACAAATGAGCTCCGAAAAACTGTTATGAACGCATTTTAATTTTTTGATCTTTACACGGCTGCAATGTTTTGTCCATATCTTTTGCATAAAGACTTATTTTGACACAAAACTTGTTGGAGGTAGAAGAAGGATTGATTTCTCAACTTTTGTTAGTTGGACAAAATTCTATAAAACTTCATCTTCTATGCTCAATTGGACTCCAAAAATTTGTGTACAACACATTTGAAAAGCCTCACCTAGAGTCTTGCTACTTCTTAACCCATATTCTTTGTGGACTAATGTAAGTGAGCTTGATTACAAAAGGAGCACCTTCTCTCTTTCAAAATTCACATATGCTTCCACTGTAAGTAAAACTCTAGTGAGAAGTAAAAATTTCTTACTTTTCGGCAATTTTGAAAAATAATAAATTTTATATTCGGCAAATAATGCCAATAATATTCCAAAATTTTCGGCATCTATTTTTAGAGTTATTTTCTGTCGAACCAGCTATGAACCTACGGTATATGATTTCTCGAGCTGTTTGCCAATCACATGCAGCTGGCACCAAATAAAGTTCTTCCTGATTCCCCCGAGCAGGCTGTCAAAGGCCGACAAGAAAATGTGCAAATCACCACAAAATTTGGACTCATAGGGGAGGTTCGAGGAGACCCCGAGTGAGTATGTGCGCCAAGCTTGCCAGGTGAGCTTGAAGCATCCAAATGTCGGTTGCATTGATCTTTACTACTATCAGCGCCGCGTGGATCCCAAGGCACCCAATATGAGGTCACCATTATATTCGTCCCAAAAATTTTATGGGTGCCTCAGAAATTGAAGCTGCGTTTCGAGTAATTACTCGCACTAAACATCTGGTTTTAGTCTGGCCCAGATCCGTGTTCATTGTGTTGCAATCAGTAGGTGATGACTGACGAGGGTGTCCTATGACACTTGATGTTACATGACAAGTCATGACGATCACTCAAATCGATATGGGCTTCGTGCACCAATTTCTATGTAACATTAAATCAAATGTTGAGTGTGGTGTTCATACTTACGAACCGGAGTCAATTGGAAACATTGTTGTGTTCATTTTTCCATGTTGTGTGCTATCACTCAGCTTAGGTAATCTATGGCACAGCTATGGTGGGCACTTCCGATTCCAAAGGCCCAAATCATGACTATTGGATTGGACTAAGCATAATTTCGTCCGTAACTTAGCAACTATGTATCACAAAATTTGATATTTTAAGTCTCAAAATCAAGATCTCATATACCGTAGGTTGATTTACTTATTATTAAGATCTCATATATCATAGAGGGCTTTCTATTCCAATACAAAATCATTATTTTCTCAGATTTTGCCACATGTTGTGCTCACATTCCGCTAAGACTCACTTGTATCCCACATGGAAATTACATTCCGCCACAGGTAAAGATGAAACAGAGAGCCCTCTACGGTAGTAACAGGTATTTAATTAAAAAGACTGACCACACACACACAAGGCCCAAACAACTCAAATTTTCCTCTGCCATCAAAATTAAGGTGTATCATCTGTACTGCAATTCCAAAAATGTGGATGCTCAAGAATTTGTGTTATACAGATTCTAAGTCAGTATGTCATTAAAACAAAGTATAGTGTAGTTTCCTCATAGTACTATATGACAAACTTTCTATTGTTATTATTATGAACTGTGGCTGATAAAAAAATTGCAGGTAGGCACAATGAAGAAGTTGGTGAAGGGAAGGCGAAGTATTTGGGGTTGTCAGAGGCCTCATTGCGGACATTCGACATGCCCATACCGTGCAGTTTGAATACTCACTTTGGACACGTGATGTGGAAGAAGATGCCATCACGGCATGCACGTCAATCATCGAAACTAGATTCATCAGCAAGGTCTTAGGTAAGCGTGTGTGAGCACAATTCCCCCTCACCCTTCGATTGCGTCCTAGTCCGGGTGAGGGTTCGTGAGCCACATTCGAATTAGCAAGTCACAAGTGCAAACAAGGAAGAGATTGGGAGAAGTGGTGTATATCACACCTTTGTCTTTCTTTATTAATCATTCAAGCATTTAAGAATACTAGCATTACAATGGAACATCCATGCGGAACTTCATCTAATTCCTACCATAATTATCCCTAGCTTCCAATGTGTAGCCTTTGTTGTGTGGTTAATGCAGCAAGCAATGGTTGCAACACCTTCGCTCCAAGCCCAGTCTCCCTTCCTGGAGCACCATGTGTCCCGCCCCTCGCTTTGCTGCCGCGTAATCCATGGCCATTCCACCCTCCTGACATAATCTTAGTCACACACCAACTCCCTTGCACTATCAGTGGCACGAACCCCCATCCTCACCTGCTAGGCATCCTTGCATTCGGTCGTTATACCGATGCACTAAGCTGCTCAACCACCTGCACTCTTGCCACGGTTGGTTTCAGCTTCCCCGGCAGCTTCAAGTTGGGATGCTCCTCCTTCAACCAGGGATCCGAGGTGTTGTTTGCACCTTGGCTCACTTTTCATATGACACTTCCCAGTCGTGAACATCCCATTGCCTTGCTAATCTGCCTTGCTGGCAAGTGGCGTCAAATTCACCTTCCCCTGTGGACACTTCCACAACTCACCGCCGAATGCAGTGTCTTGCCTTCCCGAAGGCGATGTTTTAGAAGCCGGTTGTGAAAGAGAGGAGAATATCACCCCTTCAATTCCTCAGGGGTCTGGAGCCACGAACCACATTGCGAGTCCTCGTTGGAATTCCCTGCACCCGTTGGCTTGCAGGGCCGCGGAGACACCAACCATCTGCCTTAAGCCCTCGCACCTCCTGCTCCGTTCTCCCTGCAATATCAAGTGATTGGTGCGAATTTGTACAATCTTGCTCATAGGAGATCCACCGTGCCGGTGCAGCTAATATGCCGTCTGGTTCCCAGAGAGCCAGGCTTGGGTGCAATCCAATTATCCAATCTTGCTTCCCACTTTAGGCCACCCAAACTTGACCGAGAGGTCACGCTCCCTGGGGACTTTCCGAAGCTCCCTCGAGCAGACCCGCAGCCGCAAGATGAATGTTGGGTTTGCTGATAGAAGCTATCTAGCGCTAAAGGAGAGGTGGCAACCCAATCAATCTTCTACGTAAAGCACACTAACAACCCTCTCGCACCGTTCTCAATACAGCTGATCAGTGGGGAGCCGGGATCCCAAACCTAGGAGTCTTCGGCAGTCTTCGGCAGTCTTCGTCTTCGTCTCCTCCGGCGATACGCTGACCTTGCACTGGCTAGCAATACCTGCAGCTCCCGGCCTCCGAATCCTTCTCACACCTTTCCCTGGTGGTTTCCGTTATGCTTGTTTCATCGCTTGCCCTCGTCCGATCACTCCTTTGCTAACACGCACGCCCCCTTGATCCCCCCGAACCTCTTGCTATTAGTCAGTCGGCTTCCGCCCCCAACCACTATCTTCGACACCAACTTCTAGCCATCCCGCTTCTCCCTCCGCAGCTTGTTCCCCCACAACCAGTCTTGTGCAGCGAGATCTACACCCTCCACACGTCCATCGAAAGGATGGGCCTACCCATAGTACCCCATGTTGAACCCTTCCACCAGAGGCCCACACCTCGGACTTGCTGTACCAACTCCTCCATTCCCATCATGACCCTCTGGAGTTTCACAGCCTAGTTGCTAACATCCACACACCCAACTTGAGCCAAGGAAGACCCCGAATGCAAGAAGGCTTCCTCCCGCTTCCCAGTCCGTTTCTCTCTACTCGTTCCCTCACCTACCTTCCATCTCTGCTGCGACCATTCTACGTTGAGGCAAGCCTAACCCTCTCTCACCTTCTCCGATCTCCTCCTCCTTCGACAGGGTTCTCGCCGCGTTCTATTCTTTCCTCTCCTACCCTTACATCTATTCCCAGTGAGACAGAGCTTGCCCCCCCTTCCTTCTCTCTCCTTTTCTCCCCTACTTCTCCTAAGTGCATTTTGGCAGGGCTTCGCCCTTTTGCTCCTCCTCTCTCTCCCTCTACCTCTAACAACTTGCATAATGAGCTCTCTGCCTCCTACCTCCCGAGACCCCTCCAACCTCTACCTTTTTTCCCGGGTTGCCCGGCATCTTTCGGGCCGCCCGAGGAAAAAACGGGTTGAGACCTTTTCCCTTGGCCTCTCCCTCTTGCAACCCCCCTTCCTTTTTCTTCCATTGACTTCTTCTCCCCCTAGCCTCATAGATAAATAAAACTCATAGATAGGTAGATGGATAGATAGATAGATAGATAAGACAAAGTAATCCACCATAACTGTTACCAAGTAATCACGCTCATGTTATGGTATAAGTTGTGAGTCGTTGTGGTTGTGGTCACCAAGTCATGTTTCCTCGGTTGGTTGAGAGAGGGAAGTCGTACGACACTTAAGCGATCCGGGTTCGATCCCCATTGAGTTCGTTTGACCGTTTAGTGTCTTACACATGACTTGGCTAGTGAATTCTAGGCATGAAATTAGTACCCAACCGACCGGCGCTTACCCATCCTCCTGAGCTATCCGTGTAAATACCATTCAATAAATAACGGTCATCGTCATGACCCCTCCTTTTATTCTATTGGTTTTTCTTGGTCCTCCTTTAAACCTACTTTTACTAGACTCCCCATAAAACGCTTATGCCTTATTTCCCTTTAATCCCCCTAAGGTTAAATTCTCTTTAAGCTCATAATCACCTTTGATCCTAATTTCACCGGGGTATTTAACACCTTACCTCTCCCATCCTTGCATACCGAACCTTTTCAATAATGTAAGTGGACCTAGCCTTCTTGTCTTCTAGTTTAGGGTCCCACCTTGCCTACTCACCAATATTCCTTCTCCTCATTAATCCATGTGGTCACCTAGGCTAAAGTCCTAGTGGGAATGCACCAATACTTCCTCGTTTCTTCCGTAATGGCTTAAACCTTACTTAGCCTTATTAACCCTCTTTTGATTATTTTTTCGGTATTTACATGTGAGTGAGATTTTGCGCTCACATAATGCCTAATTTGGTTAATTATCTTCAAACAGACATCGAAGATAGAATTACCATAACTCGTGAAAATAAGGTGATTTGCATTGAAGATCTGGTCTGACAATCATGAGATAATTTTCGAAGATAGATGAGAAGGATTCATGAAGATTGCAAGTTGTTTCATATTTTTCTGCCTTGTAAAAAAAATTCCACAATATTTCAAAGTGGAAAGTTTGTCCAACCCCCTACTAGTTCACTAGATTCTTCTTACGCTGAACATGGTACTCCGCATTTCCATACAGAACATCACCTAAATCGGTTACCTCATGAGTACATTAACACTTGACTGCCATTGGCTACACTAAGTGTGCACGCATTGAAGTTGCCGCCGAGCCATGATCGGTTTTAGAAATGGCACTTCACCATTATGACGGCGGTTTAGTGCACAGCGAGAGGGTGGTTAACCGCTTATGGTATTTCTACCTTAGAAGATTCCATGTTTGGGTGGTGTATGGGTCACGTGTGGATTTAAAAAAGACAATCAAAATGTAACATGATGTGTTTGAAAGAGATTGGATTACTTGCTCAAAGTTTTTTAATTACCAATCTAGGCTCAAGAGTGATTGGGGGCCTATTGAGGGAACGTGATTGAGGGCCTATTGGGGGAACATATGTAATCATTTGATAAGAAAGTGAGTGTGGTTGACAATGAATATGTAGAAATTTATGAGAAATATGGCTCTGGCCATGATTTGGTTTTGCTAATCATCTCACATTAATTGTGTGTTTCATACCCTATGGAAAGTGGATGTTGAGTTGAAACTGTCATTTTTAAGCCTTAAGACCCGTTTACCTTAGTAAGTGCAAGGTAAGTCCCATTTCCAAAAGTCTTAGCAAGAGGGGTCCACATCATGACAGAATTAGATTATTTCTTGGCCACTTGATGGCTCAAGTGCAAACTTGTGATTGCACTAAGGTAGATGGGTGTTAAATGGTTACTTTTCTCTACTAGCACACTTTTACTAGGATACAAAATATACAATTAGTATGAGATGCATGATCTTAGCATTTAATCCAAATCGAGACCGTAACCATTTTTCTCGTAATTTCTAGAGCTTGTATGAATAGATACTCATGGAAGTGAAGATTCTTGTGCTACTTAAGTGGTCATATAGATCCCCCCCCCCTCCGTTTTTTCCCCCCAATTATGTTGACTATTGAATCTAGAATAGTTATCATATTTTGAGCACAAAGTCCAAACTCTTTAAACACATTTCTTTTTGGTATGTGATTTGGAGTTACACCAATCCACATACCACTCAATATATAGGTGTCCAATTATGATAAATAAACAAATTAGGCATGTCTCACTTAGTGCAAAGGAGAAGTCCTCGTGAAGGGGGTTACATTCTTAACATGTGCACAACCGCTTTCCATCTCTCAAGCATAGACTAGTAAATGTTGTTGCAGTGAATAACCTATTTGAGAGTCAATTCCCACTTGTCATGGGTAAATATCCACCTGTCCAAAGCAAAAATTCACTTAGAAGTGACATTTTCTCCAAATGGTTCACGTGCTTAAATGAATCGATGATCAAAAAGAGATTAATTTTTCTCTCCATTGTTGATTAGTGCCCCTCTATTTACCAACAAAAGCAAAAAAAATTATCTCACATTGTGACTCATGTTGAGACCACATCAACTTGGTGGCAAAGCCTTGGCGTATTCAATTTTTATTATTGAGTATATGGCGGATCCCCAGTACTTATGGCACGGGTATGGATGGCATGGATAAAATATACAACGGCCATGCATGGTGCATGACAAAAATCACAAATATCTAGAATGAGTTTGGATTGACATTTCAACGTTCCTCTTGTGCCAATCACTTGGTGTGCTTGAACGACAAGTGTGACAACGAATCAACACTACAATATGGAACCCTAAACCCTAAACCCTATTGAGGAATGGAGGACATCACAACAATAATGAATGGACACGCATCAACCCTACAATATGGGACAACTCTTATCCCTCTCGGATAAGCGTTGTGGCCTGATTCTAAGCTTATTGTCTTTCATGCCTCTTTCATTACATTTTTATTGACTACAAGCAATCTAATGCTCCACCTTCAACATTTGTTAAGCATTAGTTTATCGTAGCATATGCCTCATAATAAGGTAGGTGACACTATTACGCACGTGACACCAAATATTGTATATAGTGTACACCAATTATGGTATTCAATGTCACTTACTAGTTGAAATTATGGAATGCTAAAACTCTATAAACGATGTAGTGAGAACAATCTTCATAGAAACATTATATATTTAAATACCACCTTTCTTATAATTGATTCATGAAATCTTGGATCATGTATTTCTACTAGCATTGAAGTCCTTTCATTTATTTGTTTCAACCATAGCCCTCTCATAACATTACTCAACGTTCAACTCTCATTCTGTGGGCCCTCAAAACATACCGGTTGGATGATTGAAAAGTTACGCAGGGAGACTTAGATTCACATTGAACTCCCAACAACCCACTATTATATTCTAAGGTCCACATTCCTGAGTAATGTAATGCCCAATCATAGGAGCCTTATATTTATTCTCAACATTTTGAATTGTTTATTTGTATTACCTTTTAGCGCCTAACAAGTCAAGTACAACACACAAGGTGTTGGAAGTATCAACAGATGGGTGTTCCCTGACTGTTGTGCTATGAAACTCTGCCTTTCATTTTATAGCATATTATAAGTCACAATACTCATCAATACAAGCACCACAATATACTTAGTGCTCACGAGTATTATGCATATATGAGGGCCATAGTCACAACACAACTCCAAGGCATCATTTACAATTAAATTTAGTTGTTTTATTGTAGTAAAGCGATTGTGGACCCAAACATATTCCTAGAAGTTGGCAGTTTTTGTCTAGAAGGTTGAGATTCTTCAAGGAAGGTGCACGTTGTGAAACATTGATTTATGATTATGCCATGTTCACATCAAAGGCATTAGGTCATGGCTCTTAAATGATCATGATACCCGGCTTTTTGGATGAGAGCATACAAATTTCATGAACTATAGTCCAAAGTTTTTTTGGAGAGCGCAACTCCTTAGTATTAACCCGAATTTTCCCTACAAAATTGTTGTCCGGTCTATCTTTAAGAGCCATCCCAAAAAATTCCCTACAATCCCGATCAACATTTTCCATACTTGCCATATGGGATTCCATGTAGGGTTTTCATTCACTTAAGATGCTCTAGCTTGTGGTCCAAAAACACCCTCATGTAAACCTAAAGTGGGGGACCGTGACACTCTCAACCAAAGAGAATTCAAGGATTCTCAAGAGCCATGGCTTAATGAGGCCCCTAGTTTCTTTGACCAAATTTTTTATTTTTCTCATATTCGATCCAATATTATTTATTAGACTCATATTTTTCTAGGGTTTCCAAGAACAATAATGTCGGTCATGTGTTCCAAGACTTTGCAATGTGACAAACATATGATCGCCATAATAAAACAAAACAGATTCCCACAGCATGTAAACTAGCCAACATTTGCCATTGAGCATCCATCCCAACAATCATCTTGCAAAATAAGTTTTTTTTATTATATATTTTTTTCTTTGATCGCCCATTGATTTTAAATAAAGTTCTGTGAATTTTTGTGAAGAAGTCGCACATATTTGTTGAGAGATATCGATTTGGCTATCATACACTATCATTTGTTTTGAAGCAACCTCTATAAGAGGGATGTGGTTTGTGGACAAAAAGGTCATTCAATTATACTTGCTCCCTTTGGAACCAACGCCTAGCAAATGTTTATATCTATCTATCTTAATGAGCCCTAAAACTCTTAGATTTATCCTTCAAAACCTCAAACTTGTCCAGAGTTATATCCTCAATCTAAAGACCGATTGAGTTTCTTTTGATCATTTCACGCAACAAAAATAATTTGAAAATGAGTACTTTTGTTCTATGTGACCTAAACAATAAGCAAACCTTCTCAATGCACTACTCATGAGTATTCATTTCATGATATGACAAACCGAATAACTTCCGATGTGGGCAATCTCAACATGTTGATGAAAAAACAAATATTAAAACCAACAAATGTATTTACATAAACACAAGAACTCATGTCTTGTATTTTAAAAACCGTCAAGTACATGGCATCTTGCACGAAGAATGGAAACCTAGATACCCCAACTCTTGTAACTCCACGTAAACTTTACATTACTCAAGGTCATGGAAATGGTTGTAGCTAATATTTCTTCAACAACTACCATGTTTTGGAGACCTGTTTTGGTCAACCTACAGAATCACACAGCCATTACTCAAGTATACGAAGGAGCAAGAATCTTGAGTGGTTGTGAACGGAAGAAACATTTTCGAATTGGTGTTGCTATGTCAATGTATTGTGAATTCTCTCTCTACAGGAATGCGCTGCTATGTTGCATTCTAGAGGAATTGTCTATCTTGCCAGGTAGATCATTTGCGAACATGTATAATTTGGCAATACTATTTTCATCCTCGTGACTTTTGCTGTTAATGTAACAACCTCGGTTTGCACCAAATAATTGAGATTCTAGTGACACAATGGCGTTCAATGGGTTGGGATCTACAAATTCAGTGTTGCTCACCGCATGATTCCTACTATTACTTTGGTTAGATGATGCATACATCAACATGCCCTGCATTTGAATCATAGCAGATTCCTCAAAACTAACACGATCACTGAAAGGAAGATAGCATAGCGTTGAAAGTTGATTGGAGTTGTCCATTGTGTGTTGCTCAAAAGACAGGATGGAATTAAGCGACGCATGTTCTACATGTTGATAATGCAATGCGGCAAGATCGTATGCTCGGGCAGCCTCCTCTCGTGTGTCGAAGTTACCAATCCATATCTTCTTCTTTCTTGGAAGCTTGATTTCAGCGACCCAAGGATGCTTTCGATCGGGACGCCACCGCACGCCTCTGTATTGTGCCTTGGGTCGATCGATTAGCTGGTCTAGCTCATGGACCATCTTCCGTATCATGGTTCTCTCAACAACCCATGTCCGTCCACATCCTGGTCTTAGAAATTGCGTCGAATTGAGGTCATAGAAATCCGTCTGGCCTACCACATGCATTGGCATGTGTTTCGCGTGTAACCACAATTCATAGGCTTGTGAGTACATCGAATTGGCAAAAGCTAATGCTTCTTGTACAGCTACAATCTCCGATTTCTTTTTCTGCGTAAATGCTTCAAGTGACGTTTTGAATGACCCACGTTCATCGTACGTACAAGAGTTCAATATCGTACGATGTTCGGGAGTCGCAGTCTGAGCGAGCTTCGAAAATGAAATGCCATTACGATCATTTGTCCAATCAAACTGAAAGCCGACTGCTTCGTAGAGTGTCCTTGCTATATTCATGAACTTATGACTAACATTTGGTGGAAGCTTGTGCGCCTTGGGAACAAACAGAATGACAGAGACCAAGAAACAATGCTCCACCTGTGCGAGATTCACGACTTGATACGTGCCATTTTCAAGCCGAGTATGTATCTCAGTTGAGTTGCTGAGCTTCATGTTGTATGCTTTGGCTTGGACCCGGATCGATGATGATCGATTATCAAGCTTCAAACCACCATCTCAGTGACTTATTACCCAAAACCCATTATTAGTCATACCAGGAGCCCAAATGATCTTTCCTTCGTCCCATGTTTCTGTTCACTCTCGTCCCCAAAACCCCAGTGAAATGTTTCCCCAAGAAGAAGCTCTCAGTCAACATGCTCAAGCACTGTGCATCTAGATTGTTGACAATATTGAGAAGCCTTGTAGAAACTTCTACGTAAAACAATCAGGCGTAGCTGATTGTATTTCGCTAACGCATGTACCGCAATGAGAACATGGGAGATTCAACACAATGCAAGAATCAAACAAAAAGACTCTCAAGATCTCATCATAATGAAGAGATCACAAGACACTATGTGAAGGACGAGGAGGGGGGGGGGGGGGGGGCAGCGCCAACAACGTCTAGAAAGCGTGCACATCGACATGTTTATATACCTTCGCTTTGTTCTTATTCTATGCATAGGGAGCGGTGGTGGAAAAGTCTTGGAAACCATTTGACCCTCACCCTTCTTATAGTATAAAAGATATAGAAAGAAAGACATGCCCACTTGCTTTGAATTTGTAAGTAAGTATCGAACAAGTCGTGAGTGGGTGTGTGAGTGGGTGGTGGGTCCAATTTCATGACGGTTCCCATACGCTACTTTATGGATTCTCAATACCTATTGTGGAGGCACCTATTCCCGACCCCATTGGGAATCTACACGAAGCCAAGGGACTTAGAGCCGCTTTACACCTAGAGGCCGGGCCAATTCACTTTGAGGTCGATTGCATGGAATTTCAACCCTTTTTGGGTTGGAGGCCGGCCTCAACTACACATTATAATAAGATTATAGTGGGGCCCAATTTTCCCAATTTATTGAATTAGCTCAGCTAATTCAATAAATCTAGCATAATCCAACGGATCTAGTATAATCTAGTATATATAGAGCCGTTCAAATTTCCACATGATCCATTGGATATGGTTTGTTGAAAAAATCATGTTTTAATTTTATATATATATATATTGAAATCTAATATTGGCCCTGAGGCCAAGAATTGGCCTTCCATTTTGGGTGCACCCAATTCAACAAGCTCAAGCCGTGTCAGACCATGCATTTTTTGATTAAAAAATTCATACCACCAAATCGGCCCGGCCTCTAGGTGTAAAGGGGTTGGGGTCGATTTCAGCCTTTTAGCTAGTCACAAGTGAGGATTTCAAGCCTCTTACACAACGAATTGGTCCGGCCTCTAGGTGTAACGCGGCCCTTAATTTCGCTCACTTTGAAACCAATATTGCCATGACACATCTCTCTAGTTTGAGTCCTTAAGTGAGGAGGGATGAGCAGTTATGACAGACTTTGCACATCGATAATATGTTCAGACCAAATTTTGGCTTCAAAAATTCACAGTATTTTTAATTTAAGGATTTAAAATTGATGAAAACTTTTCAGTCCTCCTGGTTTCTATCTTCCTACAAGGGAAAAAAATTCTCCGCTGTATACTTCTCCAGATCTAGCTTAGAACTCTTAAGTGATCGGTTATGTGTGCCTCTACTCTATTTACATTTAGCATGGCCTTTCATTTACAATAACGATCTTGGCCTTGGTATGGACGATTCTATGTAAGTTGGAAAACCCAAAATTCAATATTCTTAGATTGAGCCTTTAAAATCCTATATCCTTTAAATAGTACTACACTATCTAGTTTGAAATATTAAAAGTGACCTCATCTTTCATTGGGTGTAGTAATATGATATGCCCCCGAGGGTGGCACCTTTCATTAAAAACCAAGAACCACATGCGGTCACAACATACTTTAAAAAACCCCTATATACAAAAATTTTTTTTTTTTGAAATCAAGCAATACACGTACAATTCCAATCATGTAAATGGGAAGCGCTATCATATGAGCGATGAGCAGTGAGCAGTAACTAATGAGCGGATTAGGGTGAGAAAAATTCAAGAAACATACCCATCACCATGGATTTGGTATCCTATTACCACATACTTGTAGCTCAAACATCAACACATGTTACATGCCGAAAACGAACTTGCCAATTGATTGCTCCAATTCATATGAACATTTGAAACAATGATGGAAGCTATAAAACAATGATGTTGTCGAAATCATTAGGGTTTAGGGATGTTAGACAATGCTCACACAAATCAATGTCCACTCTTAGTGGTTATTTTATAAAAACTAGATAGTTGCCACAAAAATAAAACATGTGCACATATGTACCAAGTCATGTGCAAGACCTCTTCATGCACCTATATTCTATTTTCTTCTATTTTTTATTATTCTCCTTATTATTACAAACATGAACATTACATTCATTTGCCTCTATATCCATGAATGTCAAGATACGAAGATCATAATGTTTACATCTACTTCGCCTTGGAGGTATAATGACGGTTGCTAACCATATCACCTTAGACTCGGCATACACAGGGAGAATCAATTGATGAGGGGGGACATCGCTTCATTTTTCTACACACAATATCCATGAATGTTAAGATACGAAGATCATAATGTTTACAACTACTTCGCTTTGGAGGTATAATGACGGTTGCTAACCATATCACCTCAAACTGGGCATACACATGGAGAATCAATTGATGAGGGGGGACATCGCTTCATTTTCCTATACAGAATATCCATGAATGTCAAGATACGAAGATCATAATGTTTACAACTACTTCGCCTTGGAGGTGTAATGACGGTTGCTAACCATATCACCTCAAACTCGGCATACACAGGGAGAATCAATTGATGAGGGGGAACATCGCTTCTTTTTTCTACACAGAATATCCATGAATGTCAAGATACGAAGATCATAATGTTTACAACTACTTCGCCTTGGAGGTGTAATGACGGTTGCTAACCATATCACCTCAGACTCGGCATACACATGGAGAATCAATTGATGAGGGGGGACATCGTTTTGTTTTTCTACACACAATATCCAAAAATGTTAGAAACAATTAGTGGAAGACTAAATAGTCCACAACAAAAACCGAAAATTTAAAATCATTTAAACCAACAAACTAACGTACTCAAGCGAGATTTCCTTGGAACTTTTCGAGTTTTTCTCACGTGGGCCTCTCCATGGGATATTTTCATGCATCAACTAAGTCTTGGACGTAGTACGATTGAAGAAAATATCTAGGGCCCCCACTTCCATTGGAGATAGACCAACCGATTTGTTGAAAACAAATTGTGGACGGGGCTCCAATCGAAAGAACATCATGAGCCGAAACCGTCGAGTCTAAATACAATGTTGTATCTTCATTATTAGAAAATAGTTATTTGTCATGATATCAAATAAAAAATATAATCCACACATATTCGAAAAAACTACTTGAAGATTTAAGATAGGAATGTACCGTAAGTTAGGTATCTGTTGGCAGACACAATGACAATTCATTTATTTCTCACCAATCCTTTGCCAATGCAAACCATATGAAAGAGCATATGCCCTAACATCAGGCCTAACTGTTTTGAATTCCGGAAGAAATAATAACAATGAAGCATCATATGTAAAAAAACCATCTGCAAATTCAAGCAAAACTTCTATATCCTTTGAGTTGTGTGCATTCCAAGATGGAATTAAATCTACAAAAGAAGACACATTCGGAACATGTAGACCCTCTCGCAAATCCGCAATGATAAGATTAATTCCACCAAATTTATAAACTTCGGACGAAACACGAGTCTTGCAAGCATGGCCAACCTATAAATAAAAATAAAATACATTAGAATTTTATAAAAAACAATTTTTTTTTCAAACACAAAAAATTGCAAAAACATAATAAATTAAATAATGTTATTCAAGCCCACTAATTTTTTTGACAAATTCAAACGCAGACATCAACATTGGTTTGTCGATTGCACCATTTTCCAACATATTGGAGATGGACTCCTTCTTCACAATCGTAGAATCCTTGTGTATATTGAATCCATCAAAAGCTTCAACAACCATATGTTAAGATTGAAAAAAAATTTGAAGGTCTTGAAGCAATAACAACTTGGGTGGACTAAGAATTAATACAATATCATCAAGGTAGAAATCAACATTATTTTTATTGTTTTGTGGCATTGGTGGCGGTGGTAGCAACGATACAACCACTTTCGCTGGTACAAAAATATTTAATATAACATGCGCTTTTCATTTACGTTTACCTACTCTCCCAACATGTTGTTGCTCTTCATGAGGCTCTTCCTTCATTGATTGTGATGGCTCAATTGACAACCTAAGAGTTTCTTCTTAGGCGGGATAGAAATTTGTTGGACATTTAATAAATCATGGACAATGAACCAATAAATCATGAGTCCACAATATCAACTGTAAGGCTAAAAATATGCATTGGTCACTTGACATGTCAGCCCATAAGTTCAAGAATGAAGACAATGCTTGCAATGAAATTGCTTTCTGGGATTCAAGCTCCCTTGTTAGATACTTACACAAATTTAATAAACAAATTTTGTTCGATATCACCAATGGAGATAAATTTTATTATTTCAAAATTATCAAGTGTAGCAAAATACCTATATATCATACGTTTCACTGCCAATTCGTCTGTCGAGGTCACCTTCAAACCCTCAGCAAACTTAGACGGTGTAACCCGTTGTTGACCGGTTTACATGGAAGTTACTCCCACCAAAATTAGATTCTCTTAGTTTCCAAAACTTGTGAAGGTGTCCGTTAATTCTTTGTTGACTAATTCTTGTGATCTTTAATTTATCGCTTTTTGAAATCCTCTTGGAATCGTTGACTGAGGTTACAAGTTTATGTTCCCCGAAATCCTAATGTCGAGGTTAAGTGTTTCAAGGGAAACTCTAAATGTTGCAAACAATATCTTTCATGGTTCGAATGCATCTAATCTTCATTACTTCCTAAGAATATTCCGAGAATGTCTTCATAAAGAGTTTCTAGTTCAAAACATATTCTTTAACATTATGAAAATCTTGAGAATCATCTTGCCTCTTTAACCTTGATTATATTGTTCTGATGGTATCCTTGGTCCTTCAACATTCCAAATTCACTTGAGAATATTTGAGGGATTAGAATCCTTGTTGATTCTAATGTATATGGTAAACCGATTTCCACTTAAAGATGTTTGATTACTATCACCCTCATTTATGAGGTATTAAACTCATGGCCTAAATTTCCCCAAGTGTTCCCCTTAGATGCTTTGAAATCCCCTTAGGCTAATTCCCTTTGAATTGGATTTGGCACCGCGTAATAATTTAGTATCTAGTCATATCCGGTATGACGTGATGGTAAGCCGGTAAGCCCACAACTTACCTTCCTCAAATATGAGTGACTTGTGCTTTTACTGTAATAATTTATCTTACTTGGCCGGCTTGAGGTCGGGGATTAACTCGAGTGTACCGCCGAATGAGATTTCCTCCTCTCTGTAATTATTTCCCTTCGGGTCCTTCGGCTCGAAATTCTCCTTCGTCAAAGGTCTTAGTTACCGGAGCAAACTTAATCCGAAGCTTTGACTAATTTGCCTTAGTGTAGTAACATGTGCTAATATCCTCCGAGTTAGGATTTGAGAACCTCGGCTAAATATTTTAACACTTTAGAATGCCCTCCAAGTTAGGGTATGTATTTGCCTCGGCTAGCTATCTTCGTGCATGATTGTCTCCAATGCCCTCCGAGTTAGGGCTTAAGTATGCCTCGGCTACTCGCATTACTTTATAATGCCCTCCGAGTTAGGGCTCGTATATGCCTCGGCTACTCGCATTAATATTCCAATGCCCTCCGAGTTAGGGCTCGAATGCCTCGGCTAATTGCGATGCTAGCTCGATTGCCCTCCGAGTTAGGGCACGAAAACCTCGGCTAAATGTACTAGCTTGAGAGAGTGCTAGAGGCTCCGACACTCATGTAGAGTTTGCGTGTTCAAATGAAGTGTATTAGGTGCCTTAAGTTTGGCCTCTTATATAGTGTTCAACATCTATCTTTAACTAGATGTGGCGGTTAGGCCTAACTTCCCCTAATGCCACATGTTCATTTAGGCTATTTTTATCCCTGTATCCGGTTACAGTCTAATTTTAGGCTGACCGGATCTATTTACAGCAGTTATAATGTCCGAATGTAAAATGTACTTATGAAGTTCATTCATTGGATTTCTTGGCTTAACCTAGATGTGCCTCTCGGTACGGTTACCATCCATGGGCCTCATCCATCCAGAATGTAATTGTTCATTCATAGGGAATAGTTTATGTTCATCTAATAGGACTTTCATCCTATTAAGCATGTCTCTCATCTACCCTTGTTTAAGTGTTCACTAAACAACTAACTATCCTACTTAGTCTAGTTGTTTGTTCCCGCGCGTTCCCGAACCACCTTGGCGAGTTCTCGAGCCGCCTTGATGTGTTCCCATTTGTTCCCGGGCGTTCCCGAGCCTCCTTGGCACGTTCCCGAACCGCCCATATAACCGGAAGGCCGGTCCTCGTCCGGTCTTCAAGGCCTTCCTCGTCCTCGGTCCCACCCTGGGTATCCAGTTGTCTCCCTCCTTCACGGCCGGATATCCAGTTGCCTTCCTCGTCTCCCTGCTCGTCTCTTGCTGCTCCGTTGGACTGTTCCGTCAGCTTGCTCCTTCGATCGCCATCTGTCCTCCCTTCCCCTTGTTCCGTTGGCGACCTGCTGTTTCCCCTGTCGCACCCTGTCGCCGCTCTTTCACTTCCTTCTCTATTCCTCGATCTGCTGCTTCTCTCGGCACTCTGATCACCTTGTGGCTACACATCGCCTTCATGATTCTTCATCAATATTGTACATTTTGCAAATGGTGTTGAACCGCGTAACATTGGAGTATACGCTTTGTTCTAGAAAAGCCAACGCCATTTCTCTATGTAATTTCTAATTTAGAGGTCGTTATCCCAGATCACATCACCCAATTGTGGTAGAAAGTCATGAAACTCATTGATGGCTGTGAGCCCAAAATGGTGCCCACAGTTGTTCCTTCCACCCAGTGCCCATTGCGACTCTCATCGACCCGACAAAGTGAATTATTCTATTCCTCGTCCTAACACCCAGGCAACTCGCCAACGCATAGAGGAATTATTGACTTTTGTAGAGCATGTTGTGGTTCATACCACATCTGTGTTAGAGATTAGATGTCTCGTTTCTAATTGGCACATTGCAAGATTACCACCCAACTCAGCTAAACAATGTTGGGCATTGCAAGCCATTACAAGGACTATGTGCAATGCCAAAGTCAGGAGCAGCAAACATGACACATCTGTACCAACATACAGAGGGCTCAAGAAGGAATTTCGTTCTACCAACAATGTGGAGTATGAATTTTGGTGTGCCCTGATGACATCAAGTGTTGTGTAAGTGACACTAAGAAGAAATATGTGTTGGATTGGCCTACAATGCCCAACTCTTGGCCAGTGAATATGGGTACCAATCTATCAAGAGAGGAGGTGTTGGCATAGGAGGGCGCCGGATTTCAACTACAACAAAGGGAGGCATTGTCCCCTCGTCGTAGGCTTTCAACAATACCAACCCTTCCTATCCCTCGCTCGCATTTTTGTATGTCACTGAACCCAGATGCCCACCCTACATTTAGGTTTGGAAAGTCAGTGCGTCGTAATCCAACAGCACCGACGGCAAATCACAAAAACAAATGAGAGAACACTGGACTCATGGACGGTTACTATGTGGTTGGTGTCATTGCCATTCTATATCCAAGCTATGGAGTGATAATCAACATTGTCTCCAAAGAGGATATCACATACCGCATCGCAATTGGCGATATCCTGCATTGCACGTGTCTAGACTTCACGAAAATTCCTCTTAAGCATTGGAAAAGAAAGGGATATGGGTATATTGCAAACATCTTTATTATGTGTTTAGGATTTTGTGCAAGGTGGATTATGAGAGTGATAAGTTCATTCATGCACCTACATATACGTACAATGAGGTTATGCGCCTACTTGAACTTGTTGGTGTTGTAGAATGTGAGTAGTTGTGCAAGTGTTGGTTGTAACTACATGTATAAGGATGTCAATAAATGACATGTATTGGTTTGGATTATTATAATATAAATTAGCAATGGATTGAAAGTGTTTTAAATGATCCATGGCAATAGGGCCCTTTCACTTGTGCTTCATTTAAAATACTGGCAATTTACAATTGAAAATATGCAATTAATTTGTCAAAATTTTGGTTATGTACCCTAAACCCGTGTGTCTTTATTAAATTTGGATTCATTGCTCATGTGTTATTATTCACCGCTCACCGCTCACTACTCATCACTCATAAGATAGCTTCCCTCTGATGTAAATGCAAGTGACAATATGTATATGTAAGAAAAATTACGTTCGTATATAGTCATTTACATATGTATACAAATATACTTCTGAATAATAATGAACCGTATCATATGTATATTGTAAAACCCTAGGATTCATCATAAAAGTGGTTGGAAATTTTCCGTACCCCAAATGTAACTCATAAGCATCTAAGTTTACAATATATGTCATAAAAGCTAATGCAATTATTGTTTCTAAAATTTACCATCAAATGATTTGTTCCTTTTCTATAGCAACATAAACCAACCTCCATATTTGATGGACGGTCCATCAAGTCAATTGGATCCCTATACTCCATCCAACAATCAGAAAATTCTCTATGCATCCTATAAACCCTCCCAACAAGCCAAATCTTAATTGGAGCAAATGTTTTTGGTTATCACGTTCTTTGACAATTCTAGCTTCGAGTATGTTCAAAAAACACGCTTCACAATCACACCAAGATTCAACATAGCATCATGATTTGTGGCGGTAAGGAGTCTAGGCTTCATACATAGCATGCCAACCTTAATCCAAGTCAATCATCTTTAGATAAAGTCATGTATCCTTTCAATTGACTAACAAGTGTACTTTTGAAAATTCTAGACTCCCCTACCTCTACATAAGCCACTTTACAATAAATTGAGAGGACATTTCAATCTTGGGGCGATAACAACCCCTTACATTTTGTAACCACGTGCAATAATGGGGTATTTAATGGGGGGGTATTTATGCACCTCTCGATATTTTTTCCCTCCCTATTTGTAGATAAAAAGCTACTTTGACGTACTTTTTAGCACCCTATATTTATTTTATATTATTTAGAGAGGCTATTGTTTGGCACAATTTTTTATATAAATCATACAAGTACCAAATAGTGGACAGAATACTATAGCATTGCGAAACTAACTATGTGAACAACAAAACATTCTATATCATTCAAATTGTCATTCATTTGGTTTTAATTGGTAATACCAATCCTAAATCATTCAAAGTACCATTCAAAACACAACCAATAGCACTTGGATACTAGTTAAAGGGTTACCAAAAAAAACATGGAGATAACCAAATATACAAGCTAAAATAGACAAGTTGTAAACATAGATAGGACAAAACAAAAAATACAATCAGTTGTGAGAAGACATGAAAATTTGCACAACTACCTACTCCAAAAAAAAACAAGGTTGCATTCAAATACAAGAAAACTAAATTTAAAAAAATAAAAATAAAAATAAAATTATGTTCACAAACACATTCAACTATAGTCCCATTCGAACCTTGTAACAAACATTTACAATGTGAAGGATTAAGATACAACTATGCACCCTTCAATATCAAGATACATATTCAACATTCTCTACAATGTCATGAAGACTAATAAATTGTAAGAGGTTTAGCACCAATGACGATGAATATCTAAAATTAGCTTATGGCATGAGGGGGGCAACCTCCGCAGTTTCCAACTACTCCACCTTGTCTTCCTCCAAGGCAAGGTACAATTCTCCAAGTCTACCACGGTGAGGTTCCCAAATGATGTAGCGCACCATCGATCGTCTAGAAAGGGTTGTTGTAACAAAAGGGTAATCAATACAAGGTTGGCATATTGGACATGTAGTTAGCTTTTTGGTTACAAACAAAAACCCAGGGAAACAATCAGGGAAGACTTAAAAGGTGATTATTGTATCATCTAGGTGTCTTAGACAAGGTTTGTTAGGTAAAACACAAGGTTATAACACTTCATTTGCCATTTAGGTGTGTCAATTAGTTTACGGGCAGGGGTAAAAACATCTGAAAGATCACTCCATAGCAGTGCATGCAAAAGTGACAGTCTCTCTTCTCACTCTAAATTCCCAGTCAATAGTCTGGCAGTGAGTTCATTTTAATTGGACCAAGTGCGGTGCAAAATCATAGGCACAGCCATAGTCAATAGTCTTGCAATTGTATCCCATTTTAGTCTCGGTACCAAAGCCACGGGCACTTTGGAGTAGTCAATAATCTTTCCTTAATTAATCATGTTTAATGAAACTTGAAATGTCTGTCCGTAATCCATTCAGGATATTCAGTCTTCGTTCATTAATTTCAATCTTAATTTCACAGTCCGACAATTGTCTTTTTTACCTGATTTGCATCAAAGTAATCATATGCTCGGTCAATGCGTCAATAAACCATCACCACATATGCGCGTTAACATGTTCTCACCTCTCTCAAAAACTCATTTAATTCATTTAGGGTTTCAATTTCATATACTCAAAACTTAGACAATTGACCTAGCAACTCATTTCAGTATTGTGAATAATATTTAAATGATTCATTTCTTAAAGTAGGAAGGAGTTCAATTAACTTTAATCCTTGTATTGTGTGAGACAATAATCAAATCTTACCAAGAGAGTAAACAGCACGTCCATTTGTCTTCTCAGCATCAAATTGACATTTCAAAGTCTATGATCTCAATGTGTGGTCTTTTCAATCTCCATCAAAGGTTGTAAAGGAACAGTTTTTTCCATTTACACATAGAAGTCAATAGACTTGTCCCGTGTCCACTGTAGTTATACTCAAGGATTCGGAATTACCCTTCGCTCAATCTTTCACAAATTACAACGACAATAATCACACTACTCAAATTGATTTGGGAAATGAAATCCTATTAAAGTCAATGGACTCGTGGTGCAATTATCCTTGGAAGCAAGTTAGGAATGTGTAAGTATGTCAATGAAAAGGATATAGCCTCTTGATTTTGTTATACGAGAAAATATGTGGATAATACATTAAACACTCCTATCTTATCATTCCATTTTGATTACATGAAAGCACGTAAATTAATCATTTAAGGAGTACGATTATACTCACCAAGAGATAAATCATGCAATCACTCAGCGTTCACAAGGCGATAGACTAAACAGTTTAAACTCCCTGGTTTGATTCGAAGTAATTAATATCGGTTTATTATTTCGAACCCCTACCCAGTCAATAGCCTTGCAGTTTCTCAAACGAATCCGTCGATTAAATCTATTAATATCGTACGGGAAATTTCTGTATTAACTTTAATATGGACCGCAGAAAGGGGTCGCGACTGTAATTACTCAACTTACTCACTCAGACCATCGTCTTGCTCGTAAATTACTCAATGTCTGCAAATGGGTGAGAACAGACAAATTGCACAAACAGATCAAATTCAGGAATCCCTCCTGAAAACTTACAAATCCTCTCTCAACTAAAGTTACTCAGCCCATAATCAAACATATCATGAGTATTTGCCCATTACACAACTAGGTAATACATTCCAGTAATCAACCCCTGCGAAATTACCTCACAGTAAGGTCATCCCGAGACAATAGACTCATCAATGCAGGTAGTTGCCATCAAAGGAAATCGTCTTGCCAGGAGAATAAACAACCACAGATACAGACTAGGAAGGTTGACACATTTAACAAATAACTCTGGATTAAAATATATCATTGAGGCTCGAACATCAAAACTGCTGGCACTCAAACTTTGTTCTCGAATCAGGCAATTGCTTAGTTTCAATTCCAGTAAAATCTCCCTGGAACTACTATAATTATTACAACCACAACAACAATAGTCAATTGACCTTAGCAAATGCGCATCCCACGCATGTGCTTGCAAAATAAGCTTTAATATTCAAAAGATGAGTTCGCCAAAAAATTCACACACACACACACGTCAAAAGGTTCACAAAAAACTTCCTATATTATCTAGGCCTCTCACCTACAAGACCTACATAATGAATGGCCTCTCCCCTCTTCTCTTCCTCCACACCGTAGTTATAACCGTTATTGCCTCTTCAAACAAGGCCATAGACTTCACATGGCCTAGTTTCACCTTTCACAAGACAATAGCCATTTCACACCACAAAGTTTCATCTTTTCTAGTTCTAGAAATGGCTGTTCATACTTAAAATTCACTTAGGCTTCAAAAATCAAAAGAATTTGTACGACAGGACACTACTAGCAAGACAAGTAAGAGCAACAACTAAAATGGATAAAGAATGAAGCACATGTCACCCTTAATTCCCATAATTTCATAGCCAGAAAACTAGATTTAAAGATTTAAAGAATTGAACATGCTCATTCAGAAATCCATACAAGTCTGACCAAACGACAAGAAAGAGTGTAAATTCAAGGTGTAAAAACACATAATACCTAGTTTCTCCAAATTTGAATTGAGAGTTAACTCATCATCTTCATGCCCTTTGAAAAGTCTAATACATTGTCAGCCCTAAATCCCCACCCTTTGTGCGTCCTATTCCGGGTGAGAACCAAGGCTAACATCCACCTAAATTATATGTCTACCCCCGTACCCCTGAGTCACACTCCCCCGGATGGAATCGAGTATCAACTTCACAACTTTTCATTTAGAGAAAGCACAAGGTATCAGTGTTTAAAAACACTCTAGCACCTTGTGATCACTTAACACCCACATTCCTTTCATAGGGCCAACACAAAATGCTACTCAACTATCACTCTCCCACTACTACCCTAATGCCTAATTCCCTAATTGAGTTAACTAATTCTACTGATTAAGCTAATCTCTTCTTTAATCCTAGCTACATTTAATGAAATGCTTATGTCCCCTAGTAAATAACCATGTGCCCTTTAACCTCAAGTACATCTGCCGCCTTCAGACTTCCCCCATTTACTACGAATCTACGTTGTTCACCGTTGGCAGGAGCCTGTCACTACCCGTCAGTGGCAACCGTCCACCGAACTGGATGTTCCGAGGTCCCTGACCCCTTCCTTCGTTAACCTGGCCTTAAGCTCCTCGTTCCCCTGCCACTGGCTCCTTGACTAGACTTCTGTTGGTTGATGATCACTCCCCCATCGGTACAGACAGAGTATGTCAACTCTTCGACAGTGTTGCGATCCAGCTTAGTCCTTTGACTAAGTGTCTGTCTCACCTCAACTCTTCTCTCTGGCCCGACTAGCGGTTCGGCCAGATTTCCTGGTTCTAGAATGCCGCACCCCAATTTCACCGCTCACTAATCTCAACACCCTCGTAGAAGGATCCATAAGCAATTCATAAGCAGACATGAATGAATTCTTAGATTACTTTTGAACCAACATTGCCTGCGCTTGCGAGACTTCCATCCTAAGCTGACCTCAACCTGACTTTGCTCAGTTGACACCCGATTTCATTTCTCTCTCGGATTCGCCCTGGCTTGCAGGGCAGAACGCACATCCACATTCCCCAGCTCCGAACATCCTCCGGATTCCCTCTCACAATTCATTCTGGTTTAGATTTAGGATCACAAACAACATCCTACATCAATATCAATCTCATCTAGACTATTCAACAAATTCATTCAAGGAGTTCCCATCCAGTGTATATGTTTGACAAAGTTTTTGCAAGTTTTCCTCTTTTGACAAGCAAAAACTTGCACACAAAAAAAATGCACGTCATTTGACACGCACAATCGAGAAATTGACACGTACTGTGACTTGTGAAGAAAAAAACCACACGTCAATTGTCACACTAGAAATTGAAATGACACGTATTACTTGAGTACTATAAAGTGCAGCTCAAGTATCCGGAAAACATAACCCGTAACAGTAGGAGAACTTCCTACACTCACTCACATACTTAAGTTCAACTTTGCTCTTGCAATTTCCTTTGTAACCGGGAGCTAAGACGGTGATCGGAGAGCGAGACTAACTAGGAACATGGCAAGGCAAATGTTTGTATCACCATGGTGCTTGCACATCCTCCACTCCATATGAGTTTTTTCTTGCTTCCAACCAATGTGAGTTTTTATTGCTTTCAACCAAAGTTGTTTTGAGCAATTCCCTTTGAATCGCAAAGCTCCCTTGTTAAAAGCATCTGAATCCCTTTGAGCTGGAGAGGCTTCTTATTGCAAAAATGACGCAGAAGTGGCACGAAGTTCAGTGCATGCTTTCGGTTAGGATTGATTGTAGCGCACTTTGTTCCAGAGTGAATTGTTTTGTTGGGATAATTAACCTGTGATTATGAAGTTGTGATTGTGTGGTTGCTTTCCACTTCCCCTGCCTCTTTGGAAACACTTGGAACCAATTAATTCCCAACAATAATCAATATTCCTTCTTGTAACAACCTTTTGTTGGCCAACGCACTAGAAGTGTTTCTATATTTCACAATTCCAGTTCAGAGACCTAGATCAAACCCCACCAATTGAACAACTTTTTTTTTTTTCTTTACCACTAAAGGATATAGTATGCTTCAAGAGGATATCGGTTGATATTGATTGTTCAACAAATAGGTAGATAGATAAATAGATACATTCAACTAGAATCAAGCAAAGGGAGGAGCATACGTAATTGTGAGCCTCAGAGCCTCCATATTGAAGTGCAAGAGAGTCACCCATGCTGATCACCTTTGAGAGTTTCTATCCGTTGCTTTTGGATGCAATGGATTGGGCTACCATCTTCAACATTTGGAGAAACATGCGAGACCAAAGGATACTTACGCTCGATTGATAGTTTTTTTTTTTGTTACAAATCAAGTTTGTTTTTTATTATTCAAAATATTGTGTAAGCCAAAAATTGAGATGACATTTTGGAATAAAATGTAGATGTCAATTGACATTCATTTCTGTTTTTGAAAACGTCACGTGACACTTTGGATTTGAGGTTGGACGTCACATGAAATTTGTCAAACATACACATTGTTCCCATCAACCGGATCAAACTCAAAGACACCCCTCTCTACATCAAATGACATAGTCCACAAATAGTTTATTGATCAATGGATTGACGGGAAATGCCTCAAGCAATGCAGGTACCGTTCATTCTCACTTGACGATCATTTGCTCCTACATACGATCAACGGTAAGGTGTGATGGAATGATGCCTAGTTGACACCCCTGTAGTGGTCTTGAAGCACGTACTTCACTATGTACAAAATCCTCACCTCCACAAAGATCGGTCTTCATCTACGTGAGACAAAACATATATTCAGTTGTTCCAACAAATTGTCACTTCTATTGCGAATAAGAAATGTGGGGCTTAACATGGAACTATAGACATTTATAGAAACGTTGAGATCAAATACAAAAAATCTTTGACATCTATTAAAAATCCGCCGAGGTCAAATATGAAAACGTGGTGACAACTACAATGAATACACCAAAAACTGAAGCATTTCCAAATATCGACAAGCAACAAATTCTTGTCCCAAAACACAACAAAACAATACCAAACACCGAAACCTAACTTCTAGAAACAAACAAGGGTTGTCATTACTGACGAGAAATTTCAAAGCTTCACAATTATTGCCAAGACCTTGCCCCGGATGAAAAGCCTTCAAAGTCTATGAAATCACTGAGGTCAAATACAAAATTGTGATGAAAACTAATGTGACTACACCAAAACCTGATGCATTGCAAATGCAGCAACCCCTTGCCCTAAAACATTCCAAAACATAACAAAAAACTTGAAACCTCACCTCTAGAGACAAGCAAAGACTGTGATTTGTGAAGGCAACGCCCTACATAGGTCCATCGTGTTGTTCGAATCAGTCGATGAATGTGCCACAATTGAATAATGCCATTATGCAAGTTGGCCAAGGTCACCAATTCGCCCAATTACTCTTCGTCCTGAACTTGGTCAATATTGTGCCATCGACATGGTCGAACGTGCCTAAACCCTAAACAACCGTTGAAGAGCGCCAGCACATTCCTTCCCTAAAAAAATCCCATGACATTTCCCTACATATTAACGCGCTTGATTCAAATTTGGACAAAAACTACACACTTCTTCATCCAAGTAATCAAACCCATAATTGTTCTACTGATCTTACTACACACTTTTAGGGGAGTCCTATGTCTATGACCTTATTTTTTCCTACTAATTACTAAAAGGAGGAATTATCCACCACCCTATTTTACATATAGCCATGTAGGGGGACATATTTCCAATGGTATAGTAGATCTAACGAAATTATAAATTTTACCCTAAACGAATTAAATTGACCTTATTTTTTTATCTCACGTGGTTTTCTAAAATTCCCATAGTCACCTCCCCAAGATTTCAATATTTTTCAAGTTCATCAATTGAAACATCCAAAGCATGTCAAACCCCGCTTTGCCACTCCACATCTTCATGTAAATTATTTTCAACTTGCGACCACCAATTCCATCTTTATGACAACATCCTTGCACATGTTTGAATTGTCTTGTCCAACTGTGAGGCCAAAACCACCCCCCTTAGGCGTCCTAGTCCGGGTGATGGTGTTGAGAATCACATGTATTGTTCGTATCAAAAGAATGATCTCTTTGCATTCCGAGGCATACATGTCATTTTGAATCACTTTGTTTATTAGTAGTGACCTCTTGGCTTGTGACCGAATTGGCCTTCTCAAGAGTCCAACCGGCAGCCTTGGCAACACAAGCTCTCAAGGATATTCTCCTTGCGCCTTTGATTATCCTCTCCTTCACCTTGCCAATGCTAGAGTCCTCCTCCCTCTCCATTGTTATATAAGTGATTGATTTTTTTTACCAACAAGGATGTAAGTGTTGAAAAACACTCCCTCAATGGTTAACCTCAAATATAGTTGCTTGTAAAAACCCCACACCCTCCTAGCTATCTAACCACACAACTCACACATTGACTAATTTCATTAAGTCCTCTCCCTAAGTCCTAATTCTAAGTCACTAGGATAATGGCACTAAGGTTTGGCCAAGTAAGCTTGTATGCTGCCCAACCGGTAAGCTCGTCTGCTGGCCCAACCGTAAGCTTATATGCTGCCCAACCGGTAAGCTTGTATGTTGCCCAACCGGTAAGCTCTTCTGCTGGCCCAACCGGTAAGCTCGTCTGCTGGCCCAACCGTAAGCTTATATGCTGCCCAACCGGTAAGCTTGTATGTTGCCCAACCGGTAAGCTCTTCTGCTGGCCCAACCGTAAGCTTATATGCTGCCCAACCGGTTAAGCTCTTCTGCTGGCCCAACCGGTAAGCTTGTATGCTGCCCAACCGGTAAGCTCTTCTGCTGGCCCAACCGTAAGCTTATATGCTGCCCATCCGTAAGCTCGTCTGCTGGTCCAACCGTAAGCTAGTCTGCTGGCCCAACCATAAGCTTATATGATGCCCAGCCGTAAGCTCAGTCTGATGGGCAGAGACTAGTATATTTGCACTAAGGTTTGGCCAAGCTCCTTAATGGCCCTAAATTAACACACAAATTAGGAGGCTACATAAGGGATTTCAAACTACAAACTAATTTGGTGACTCTACCTTCTAATCAAATACTTTTCTACTTGGTCTCTATGATTTGGAATAAGTAACTAAACTAACTCCCTAACATCACTAAGGCTAACTAATCCACACATGCGGCCTTCAAGCTATAAGAGCTTACTCCCATGGGGTGAATTGAGAGAGAGAGCTTAACTAACTAACTTCACTAGAAAACTAACAATCCACACACGTGGCTCAAGCTCTTAGGAGCTTGCTCCCTTGAGAGCGCTTGATGGAGAGAGAGGAAAATGAGAGAGAAAACACCTTAAGTAGCAAAGAGGGAGAGAGGGGGAGAGGGAGAGAAAAGTGAGGATAGGGTGAGAGGATTAGCACCTCCAATCACAATCCCTTAACCTTCACCTTCAAAGTAGGGACTAATCCCCTTCCACCAAGCTTCCTTCTTCCTAAACTAACAAGATGGATCCAAAAGTGGGCATTTAACCCGCGGAGCTCACCTTGCCTCACCTTACCCCTTACTCACATAATCAAGGCATTCTCCTATTGAACTCAACCCTTGAAATAACCACCCAACACATTCTAATGCCTAAACTTAAATCCACACCACACTTCACTCTTTTTATGTTTTGTGAATAATCATAACACCTCAAAGTCAAACTAAAATTGGTTTCGAAGAGTTAATCACCACATGTGGGCACCATTTTGGGCTCACACCAACACTATAATCTTCCTTGTCACCACCTTGTGCACTAGAACATCAATCAATGTGTGGTCATAATCACACTCCTCATCCTCCTCCATACTTCCAAACAAATGAGCCTCAATAAGTGACTTTAGCATACGAGTACAAATGTTATATGTATGCTAGAGGTGCTCCATACATGTACATGACTAAGAGTTATAAGTTGTGTAGCATATGTATACGTAGTATGGAAAGTTCCAATTAATACCCCTTTGGTGCACTCACGTATACTCATACGTGTTATGAAAGGTGCACCCCCTTGGGATATGGCAAGTGGTAAACTTCCCCCTCCCCCATGGTCAATTTGGAATAAATTAGATGGAATGATGGAACCAAATATATTGTGTAGTTTATTATTTGCACCTAAATTTTTTAATTTTAGAGATGATATGTGATGTATAAAATATGCCATATTGGATTATAACTAATAGAATGTGCTCTATAATATATCCAATTTAGATGTTTTAGATATAATATATTGTGTGCGATAAATTATCTTCATGTTGATAATGGAGCATTTGTGTGTTTTTGTGCCATTGAAATCTAAGTTAATAATATCTAGAAGTTCTAGTTGCCAATACAAAAGCAAGTGCCATTTGGAACCCAATATTTCCTAGTGCCATTCATTGAGAACTTAGTCTTAGTTTTGGCATTCAATTGTTGCAGACATTGAAAAAAAAAAAAAACTTTGCATTCCACTTTCCTAATTCACTTCAATTGTTGTAATAAAGTAAGGGGCTAAACAAGTACCCCCTTTATGATTTATAGTAATTATATGGACCCTTAAAAACACCATGAATTAGATAATCATGTAATTGAATGGTCCAAGCCACCAAAATACCCCCTACAATAATACCCCATGGTTGCAAATGATATACATCCCTCCCCAAGGAATCACCCCCCCCCCCCTCTCCCCCACTGGATTGACAATCCCCCTCCCCAACTAGGTTTTGGAATTGCTTTTGTGATTTCCCAAATACCCTTTAGCTTATGTACATGTGTTTTTTTCAATTACTTTTATTATTCAAACCCCTGTATTTGATTAGTTTTTCATTTGGCAAGGATCGAAAAACAAACATCATAAAAAAAAATGCATTATGTCTTCAATTTCTATTAACTACTTCACACTCAATGATGAACATAATAGGGAGGACCTATGTAATCAATTAAGAAGTCAACAAGGGCCATGCACTTTTGATAACCATGACTAAATCAAGGGTGGTTTGAGGTTAATCCGTTTCTTGTTGATACTTCATTGTAGATTTGCTAATGCAACACAAAGTTTTGCTATGCAAATATGGTCAGTAGAAGTTGGAAAACATGGCAAACACACCAAATAACACTCACATACCTTATTGTTGAATTGTCAAGCTCTAGAAACTCAAGCATGATCTTATCCCTAAAATATCATCAAGTGGGCATCCCACTATAACTTGACCACTATGTATTTGGATACACTGAACATTGCTCATAATTCTCTCTTTGTTCTTTTTTATTTGTGATCAACAATGCAAAGAGACTCAGATTCAAATTAAGCTCCCAACATCCCACAATCCTATTCTCAAATAACTCTTCAGGATCCCCGGCCCCACAAAGTAGGGCAGGTTCCCTGAGTATTATTATACATTCATTACGTGACCTCCAAATATACTTTGGAATGTCTTTGAAAGCTTAAGAATTCTTCTTGATACTCCAATTTTTATCTCCAACTTTGAAATTGAATGTTGGTATAAAGCAGAACAAAGCAATCATTGTAAAATTGGTGTGAATACAATGAGAAATAGGTGATAAATTCAACCATGACCATCATTGAGAAATCCTCCCTTTTTTTCTAACAAGTTCAATGGCCAAAGCTTCCACCCACGTGAATGGCTAGCTCCCAATACCTTGGACCTCCAAGCTCATAGGTGGGTGGCCAATCCTTCTACACATGCTTTCGGGACTCTCCCCTCTGTCAGTAGCCAATGATAAGATGTGGACTTCCATCCATGGAAGTCTAATCATTAGTTGATCATCATGTTGCTGGAGCAACACTTTAACAACCTGAACCATACTAGGCAACTATGCCCCCACATTGGGCCAACACCCGTGGAGGCCGTGCCATTCAGCCTTGGGTGGGTTTGGTCGACCACGTTGCCTCACCCATATAAGCCTCTAGGATTTTGGGTAAGGGCCCCTACCCTACTGTCAAGAAACCCTTTGTCTCTCTCCTAAGAGTTGGGGCCAACTAGACATTTTCCCTTAGCCGTTGGGGTTGGAAGCCCCCAGCAACTTCAGACCTCCATAACTTTGACATGTGATCCCTGCCTTTATCAAGCAACCACTTCATCGACATCTACTCTTTGCGTAGATGCCAATAGATTCCTTAGTTTCCCCAATTTGGCAAGTCTTGAGGAAATTATGGATGTTCTTACTCGGCAGTCCTAGGTCATTGCTGTCCCAAGGCGCTGTCCCTAGGCATAGCCTCACTCAAATTGCCATATCTCCTAGCTCACACCTCTGATTAAGGTGTTCTTGAGCATTCTAGAATCCATACGCCATAAGCTACTCATAAGGTTATGGCTCCCACCCACCCACTGAGACTCGGAGTCACAAGGGTAAGGCATTTTCAATGCCTGTGGCCCTCACCTACACTAGGATCACTTTGGCCCTCTCACTAATGACGCCACAGTCCCGGGTGTCACTCCGGGGTCCCCCTTGTGCCCATGGTTTTTCGGGCACTCCTCATGGAGAGGTGCGCAACATGGCCTCTTTACACTATGAATCACGAAGTCATCCTAGGGCATTGTAAGAGTGTTGATTGGCTATTGAACCCATCCCGGGACCACTTCGGTTTACACCAAGGAAAAAATGGCAAAGTGACCATGAAGGTCGAGGTCCCCAAAAGACATATTTTAAGGCCTAATTAATACACTGACATGGTCCAATGGGTTTTGTGGTGAGGGAGGCAAGAGAGGTGGTATGGTAGGAAAAGGCAAGGGCCATTGGTAGAGAAATGCCGTTATAATAATTTTTTAATAATTTTTTTTGGGGGCCTTCATATACAAATTTTCCCACTAGGTAAGGCTCACAAGGCACACTTTTCAACATCTATATGATATAATGAATCTTGAGAAGCAAGTCCGCCCTCCATGTGCCTAGATCATATCATAACCAATGAGACATGCCATTTCTTTCATGCTCTACCCCTTAAACTTGCACCCACATGTTTCATCAAACAATGTGGGACATCTAGAACTCAAGAATTTGAGTACACATGGTGAAGCAGGTTGCAAATAATGCTCAATGTAGAACACAAGATACATGTCACATGTAAATTACATGTCACATGTACAAATTAAATTGCACATTTTTTTTGTAAAAAATGTTGTGAGAAGATTTGTAAGCCACATCTTCGATACATTTAACAAGAAGTGAAGACAAGTAAAGCCCAAGAGAAGACAAGAGAATGACCAAACTTGAATTTTTTTCAAAAATGCCCTTTTTGGGCATATATTTAAAAAAATTCAGCACATTCACTTTTTGGTGTATGGTCATTCTTCTTGGTCCACATTCGGTTTACCCAAGGCTTTCAAAATTGATACTTTAAAAAGGTCGGACCATAACAATTGGATCATGAACTCGGACCATTGAAAAAGGCTCTCTTCCATGGTCCGACTTTGTGGTCCATAATGTAATCCGACACTCAATACCATAAATGGTGCAACATATTTGGAAGTATTAAAATTTTAAATTCAAAAGTCTTTTATCACGGTCCATTATATGTTGTATTGATTGGAGGAGTGCAATAGATAGAATGGACATTGAAATTATCGTCAGGTTGGCAAAAATGGGTTAAAATATGCACATAAAGAATGTTAGAAACAACCCAATATAGGCTGGTTGGGCATTTAAAGTTCAAGGTCCACTCTCACACACTCTCTCACAATATTCCTCGCATTGACTTTAGCATCATTTTGTATCATTGAGTCAAAACATTGGATCATTAACCTAAATATTGAATGCCAAGCCTCAAGGCATTTTGTTGGTCAACTTGAATTCCACCTTGAAGATGTTTGATTGTTCATGAGCTCATGTTTAAACCAATAAAGTGAGAATCTTGATGTCTTGTGATTGTTATGTAAAAAACAAATAATGTTGAAAGCATTCCAAGAATTGTGTGTGAGCATATTGCACTTTATGGATATGGAATCTCTCGGGGGGGGGGGGGGGGTAGTCATTGGTTGGAGTAGCAATATACGTGCGAACAAATGATAGGGTATTTTAAAAACATTGGGGCAAAAAATTATAAATGGACTTAAGAGTAATATAGGGTATCAAAAATGGCACTGGACATCTTTAAAGTACTATAAGGTATGGAATAATAGGTAATTTGGAATTATAAGTAATGCAAGCCATTTTCCTATTAACCCAAAGTAGAAATTTACATAATGATAGCATGTGAAAAAAAAAAGAATTGAAAGTAATACCCCCTATAAAATAGTGGTTGTTCACACCTATATCCTTAACTTTTTACCACACTGCCCCCCCCCCCCGAGTGGAATCTTCAAATCAATTTTATTGCATTTGCAAGTTCTATACCACTAATGGCCGGTTTACACATGGACCATGAAGTCGGACCATGGAAGATGGCCTTTTTCCATGGTCCGACTTCATGGTGCCAACTTCCATGATTTGACTTAAAAGATAAGTTTACAAAGTCTTTGGGCCCATCACTAGGTGTGAACCAAATGTGAACCAAGAGGAATGACCATGCACCAAAAAGTCAATGTGCTTATTTATTTTAATATATGCCCAAAAAGGAAAATTTTGAAAAGAAAAGAAAAACTCAAGTTTGACCATTCTCTTCTCTTCTCTTGTCTTCATCTTCTTTTCCCCCAAAAAATTACCATAATTACATTTCTCTGCCATGGGCCCTAAGATTCTAACTAAAATGCTACGTGGCTTGTATTTATCATATTTGTAGATCTAGAAGCTATAGCTAACTCATGTCTTTTCATATCATATCTTATCAAATCTCACTAGGGGACAAATGTCAACCTCAAGATTTGTGCCCATTTCATACGTCTTTTGAAATTGTAGAGGTTATCCTACGCATGACAATATTCTAATAGCAAGTATTTTCCCAACTCTAGATCTAACATACACACTAGAAACTTGGGAGAAAGATGGAATAGGAATAGCAAAAATTCATGGTCATATTCATTTCCACTCTGCACGATATGGTTATGGCAACAAACAAACAAGCACCACTACTCAAGGACATGGGGGTATTCTGTTATTTGTTAGGAAGTCTATATGTAGATGGGTCTCACATCTCCCTTCCACTCTCACGGACATATAGATGTGCATTAGAATACACAAGGATATAGGTCTATCCACAAATATCTATATTGGTGTATGCTACTACTTCCCACTAGTTGGTTCCAAAAGCTACAATCTACAACTATAGACCCTTACACTGTTCTTAAGGTGAGTTTCTTTCCTATCAATCTTCAGTGGAGTTTTTTGGAGTAGGCGATTGTAATGGTCAAACAAATTCTCACCAAGGACAAGACTTCCGTCTTGATGTCAATAGCATCAACCTGCTAGAGGTTCCTAAACCACATTGATTGAGAAAATTTGAGACAATGGCCATTATGGACATTATAATGCTTTCGGTTGTTTTTTAGTAGAGAGTTTGTCCTTCTCTAGCTTTGTGATTCTTTAAGGGGTAAATAAAATCCTATGTCAAAATCTCACTTGTTTCTCTACTACGGGTAGCGCTAGTGTAGTTGATTACCTCATAGGTGATCCCAACTCCCTTCACAATTCAATCTCTGATTTCTCCATAGATAGTTAACAACCCAATTTTGATCACTATCCTTTCTTCTTCAAAATATGTCATGGGAGCAAGCACGGTCAAGTATATGGGAAAAAAAGATGGTTTGGTATACTAAAACCATAATGTTTTTGGTCAAACACCTAAAAGTAGTAGCAGGGCGTTGTTTAAATTTTACTTTTTTTTCATTGTGCCCTCTATTGTTGTGTTAGGTACTCAAATATAGAAAATCAAGATGAGATCTTCAAAACTTATCATTGAACATATTGCTCAAAAGGTAATGACTTAATTTGGTTTTGGACATAGATTTCATGACCTTAAATATTTTGAAGTTGGATTTCAGATTCCTTGAATTTATTATAAACTTGAGGGCATCATTACAAAAAATTATAGAAAAACATCAATTTAATGTAATTATATCATGTTTGAAACAAATTTTAGACGATCAAATGTTTCATAATATATTTACTTACACACTACTTGCACCGTTTTCTAAAATATGTAGACTTTTCTTGGAATATTTTTTGTCAACATTAATTGCTTGGCTTTGTAGATCAATGTGTTTCCAAATGTTCAAGATTTTTTCCTTCACAAAATTTAAAGTTAGTATATATTTATGAATCACTTTCACTTAAACCTTTGCAAGGTAATGGAGTTGTGTACTTCACCATGCTTGCACCCTCATTGTGTAGGGTTGAGGCTTTCGGCCTCACCTAAGCAATGTCAAGTTCTATGTTCCAATCCAAAGAAGGCAAACCAATATGTTCTAAATGTCAAACACAAGCTCACTTAGACGAGCATGCTCAAGCTCGGTTATATTTGTATTATGCACATGGCTCAACCACTTTTGAACAAGCTAAATGAGTTGTGCAATTCCTCTAGCCTTGATGTCAATTTATCTAAGACCAGAATTATGAACCTTGGCCACAAAAAAACCAAAAGGTATTTTACCTAGGCAAAAACCAAATTTAAGATAACCCATGAATATAAAATCCTTGAAACTAATGGCTCACTTTGAGCCATCAAGTGAAAGGCAACAAATTACATGTATGAAAGCCTTGATGGCCACCTCAAAGAACGAAGCAGTAGTTGGAGTCACATGTTGGGAACTTAAATCCCATCTATTCAAGGCTTTGGTGCTTCAAACTTTCACAAATGGCACTGAGTTTTGGGGAGGTGACTTCTCATCGAAGATTTTTGAGAAAGGCATGAAGATACATATGATGTTTCACATCAAAGTGCGTTATTTGAGAACCTACTATATTATGTTGACCAAATTTGGAGAACTTCCTCCGGATGTATATGCTCATGAGCTAACTATAGGTTTTCAAGAACAATTTGCCCACCTATCCTCATCTTGGTCAGTCAAGTCATGCAACCTTACTTTCCCAACACCTTGCAAACAAGGATTTGACACCTAGCACAAATTGACAACCCTGTGGAAGGCACCATGGAGTTTATCTCATTGAAAACCCATGACAACCCAACACCATCAAAAATCACATTTGATTCCCAAGTAATTCACTTAGTGCATTTTAAAAACGACGTGCGGCATAATGTAGGGAGGATTAAATTTTTTTGACATAAAATTTATAAAAGAATTCTAAATACAGAAGGGTCCATTAAAGGTAGACAATCCCATTGCAAGTAAGGTAGATAGGTTTAAAATGTGGGCCATTCCTTTTTGTGATAAAAATATAGGGGTTGAATCTAAGGATCCTAGAATGTATGTTTAGTAAGATTAGTTTTGTACGCATGCCTCACGAGGGTTGGATGGAAATAGGCTCATTGTTTGCCCAAAAATAGATGAAAATGCACAACGCTCGTTACAGGTTGTCTTCCTGCACTGCCATGCAGACACCTAGGATTTTGTTTCTTCCTTGTTGAGTCTACTGTGTTTTGGGCAACTTTTGGTTAAAACTCCTCCTTGTTGAAGCTTGTGGTAACAAAGTCCAGCAAATACATCTTGGGTTTAAGGCACATACATAGTGCGGCACACCGATCGAGTTCGTTCAATATTCGGAAGCCAAAGAGCAAACAATGTTGTACAAAATTTAAACCAAACAACGTGTTTAGGGTTGAAGGTTGTTTGCTTCCAAAGCTCAATGTACACGATCTAAAACGAATTAGAGTCTCCATTGTAGTTGCTTTAGGATCAGGGTTACTTTGAGTAGTTCCATACATGGATTCGATATTCTTGGCTGAAGGTCTTATGGTTGTTCTGAAGGGGGGTTATGGTAGTATTTCCATGCGCAATTTGTGATTGATTGTTCTTCTTATGTTGGGGCGGCCGTGTTGGTGTTTAGGGATGGCAACTCAAGTGAAAATGTGGACTATGGAGGGTGATTCTATTGTGCCACAATATTATAGCAAGTTGAAGGTTTTTTAGGAGGAAACGTATGCCTTACTCATGGTTTGTTTGATAAAGAATCAAGGCTGGAGTGGCCATTTGAGTTTTGGGACAATGACGATAAATGTAGGATTCGGCAGAAGTTTGAACAACGTAGTGGGAGATGTGTATGTCTTGCCATAAATGAGTGAGGTGGAGGGAGCCCCTAAACGGCGTCATCTAGATGATGGAAATCATGCATTAGATCCAAGTCATCAACAAGCGGACGAGGAGGGTTTTTCACGGATTGAAAAGGACAATGAAGACCAATTTGTGGAGCCTCTAGGAAGCTCTAGGGTTATGGGTTCTACATGGAACATTGATTCTTTGGACCACCAAATGAAATCAACCCTAGTTCCAAATGACGTGTGGGAGCGCTATCTTGAACATGTAGAGAAGATGAAGAGGGATTTTAAGTGCTCAAGTGCAAGAAGACAACCGGTGGGTGCTAAAGTCTTGGGACTTGAATGGTAATGAAGTAGTGAAGATCTTCTGCATCGAATGTTGCAAAGAGATTGGGGAAGACAATGGAAAAGACAACAAGACTAGCATTCAAAATTTACAACAATTTCAAATCAAAGCATGTGCAATCTACAAACCACGTGAAGAATTAGTGGGTCAAAAACGACGTGAACTATCAAGATCATCCACAATCCATTGCACCTAAAAGGAAGGGTGTTCATTTCACTCCTAAGATGCACCAAAAACTCATTGACAAGAGGGTCATTGTTATAGAAGAAGTGAACTCGTCTTTGGATTCTCCACACAAATCCTTTACAGTCCTAGGGATGTTCAAGGAATTTGCCCCAAAGAGTTTTTGGGTGAAGGTCAGATACTTCTATTGTAGGGACTTGAACAACTTAGAATGGAATTTACTACATCATTTGACATTCACAAAGCACTTGGGGGCAGTTGGAACATCCAAGGATAGCACAAGATGCCCAACTGCAATTTTCGTGGAAGGAAAGGGAGGTGAACTCAATTATTTGGGGTTAGTATACATTCTAACCAACCTGATCTTGGAATAACTTCTTATACTCAACCCAACCCAAATTAAAAGATCTTCTCTTATACTAAAAATATGCATTTGCACTTCAATGTAGTAGAAACGTACCCATATGCTCTCAAAGGGGCCTTTTGATCTCTAAAATGTGGCCTTTCACCTTAAACCACTCAAAGCAACTCTTGTTTTCCTCAAAGAAATCTTAGGACACTAAAATCACTCAAATAAGACCTTCTTCACCTCAAATGTGCCTTACACTTTCAAATACCTCAAGTCAAATCTTTAACACCTCAAAAGGAGTCTTAAGACACTCAAATCAATCAAACAAGATCTTTTTTACCTCAAATGTGCCTTACACTCTCAAACACCTCAAGTCAAATCTTTTAAACCTGAAGAGAAGTCTTAAGATACTCAAGTCATATTCTTTAGAAGTCTAAACATCTCCAAACTTTCAAATAAACTTCTCAACACTCAAGCCTCTTAAGTCATGTACTCTTGGAACCTAAACACCTTCAAAGCTCTATATTGAGCCCTTAAACGCTCAAAACACTCAAGTCAAATACTTTTGAAGTCTAAACACCTCCAAACCTCTCAAATAAGCCTCTCAACACTCAAGATACTCAAGTCACATGCCATTGCATCAAACATATATTCAAGCAAAAGAAAAGACAAAAAAAACACTTACAACAATGAAAAATGCCCTCAGACACCTCCAATGCTCCAAAGCTCCAAAGCACCAATTGTTAAGGTAGAAGTTAGCATTGTGGTTCAAGAACATAAATGTCCATAATAAACCAACCTGTCAAAAGCTGACTAGTTGGTCACAAATTGTCGAAAGGGCAAAAAATGTCAGTTTACTAGTTGACGTCAAGTTTGTGCCTAATACAATTAGTTGTTGGAACGTTCACTAATTGGTTTTTTATTGTTTTACTACTGAACAATCTATCCAGTAGTAGTAATTATTTGGTGTTAGTATTTTAGTTGGTCGGAATATGACTTGTAGGTTCAAAGTTATTAAAATGGCATTGCGAATCTTTTATTGGTTGACCATTTTTTATGCCTCACTGTGCCAGATGGTCATGAATTGGACAAAGGGCAAAAATGTGTCAGGACAACTAGTTGCAATGTTTTGACAGGATGGCAACCTACCAAGTTGACCAACCTAGTAGGTACTTATTTTGAAGTATATAAAGATTATCCTAGAGCATTTTGGCTCTCTTAGGGCAAGCCCAGTGACCCTGCACCTGCATCTGCATTTGCGCTTTCTCATCCGCGATGCAGATGCAGATGCAAGATACTAGCCCAGTCACCCTGCTATACCCTAAAATTGGATGTAAAGTAATACAGGAAGTGCAGAACTCCCTGCATTTCGGCGAGATATGCAGGGAGCCTGCTATTAGCTAAAGGACAAAGAACTTTGTTGATGGAACAACTGAGTTTGAGAAATTACGTACACATGAATTGCTTGGGTTTGAGAAATTACTGGTTGAGGTTAAGCAACACATACACATGAACTACTTGAGTTTTAGAAATTACCGGCTCAGGTTAAGTAACACGTACACATGAACTGCTTGGGTTTGAGAAATTACTGGTTGAGGTTTGGGGATTCGGGAAAATTACCCTTTACAAATGAACCGGTTGAAGATGACTTCGGAAAAATCACATATCGCAGATGAGCCGGTTGAGTTTATGAAATAATTGGTTGGGTTTGAGAAATTACCGGTTCAGGTTAAGTAACCAGCTGAGTTTGAGAAGCAACCGGTTGATGCTTAGGGTGCACAGTAACACAGATCTACAGATGATCCGGTTGAGTTTGAGAAGTAACCAGTTCATGTTTATTCTTTGCCGGAAATCCAAAAGTAAAGAATGCAGGATGAGTGGCAGTTTTGCCTGGGTTTGAATCTGCATCCTGGAGGGAGGCCACTTTTCATTCCTAGATGCAGATGCAGATCCAGGAATGACTGGGCTTGCTCTTAGTACACATATGCGAGGATAGCCTAGACTTTTAGAGAAGGTGTGTATGCTTGTGAGTTTTAGATTTGGATGGGTAGCTTCTTGGAAATGTGTGGCAGTCCAAACGGACAACAACCCTAGAAAACAAGCAATAAAGTGTTGCAAGAGGGATTTAAAAGAGTATATTCATTATTGTTATTCTCATATTACTACTCTTCTTGTAAGCTAACATAGTCCTTAGTGTTGACAAGACGAAGGTGTTGAATGTGTTACTAAAAATGTGCATCGGACAACTTGTGATGTAGTACCAAAGAATGCATTAGAAAGTAGAAAGGGTGGGTATGCGCGCACGTGACGCTCATGGAAGGACGTCCAAAGCAAGTAGTTAGAATGGCCCGAAAAATGACCATAGGTTAGTAGAAGGTTAGAGAGGTCAAATACGGACTCGGTTTGCAAAAACCACCTCCAAAAGTTCATGGATCTAACCAAAAACATGAGCTAGTCGGAAATACAAAAGTGGCCACAATGACCCAAAAACTCTACCAGACGTTGGTAGAAGGTTAGAGATTCCAGATCCAGGCTTATATTGTGGAAATGACCTCCGAAAGTTGGCCAATCGGGCCAAAAATGTGAGCTGGTAGGTAATGTCCAAGGCAAATTTTCAAGCCTTAAACAGAAGATGTAGGGGATTATACATCAAAGGAGCTTTCTAGGGATGAAGGACTAGCTTGGGAGGTGTTTTTGCAAGGCTTGGACGTGACTAGCGGCGAACTAATTAATGGAGCAAGGAAGGAGTGTGAAAACCCATTTAACATCAACCCCTCAAGGTCCACTCCGCAATCTAAAAGCAATCAAATCTCTAGGCACTTCACTTGCATGCGTGGGCCCATAACCTATTGGAAATCAATAAGACTAGTGATGAGATTGCACAAGCATATACACATACACAAAGGCATTTGAACAATGTTTGAAGTGAGATGGCCTCATGTTCTTCTTGCTTTATCTTTTATTGTTTTTCTTTTCTTTTCTTTGGTTCATACAAACAATATGGGATAACTCTTATCCCTCTTTGGACAAGCGGTGTGGCCTTATTCTAGCCATATTGTTTTTCATGCTTTCTCCATTACATTGCTATTGATTACAACAATCTAATGCTCTACCTTTTACAATCAACATTTTAATAATTATCAAAGTGAGGATTGTCAATTTGCTTGGATGATCATATAATTTTCTCTATTAGTGGTAATTGTTGGAATCAAAATAATTAATTTTTTTACGGATGTAGTCCATTATGTGTATGTTCTTAGATCCACACCATGCACACTTAACCACATAACACTCCAATATTGGTGTCCAAATGTGAATGAGTAATTAACCGAATGAGGCTTGCCAAGCTTAAGGTATGTGGGTGTTATTAAGTTGACTTTTGATGATCTCCAACTTTTATTGTTAGATGTGCATTACAAAATTTGAGTTGCATTAGCAAATCTAGGCTAGAGCATTAGCAAAAAAAAAAATCCAACCTAGCTTGATGACTTATGGTTATCGAAAGTGCAAGTTTGTTGACCAAAGAAGTCAAGCTACCCAACGTCCTCCTTATTGTGTTCACAATTGAGTGTAGAGTAGAACTAGGATTGAAGTAAACATGGACAAAAGACTTATCCAACATCAATAATGTATTTGAGAGTATATTCTACACAATTGATACACGCATAATGTAAAACAAATTATTTGGAAGATGAAACTAGAAGAATATGATAAGAAACCTAATTATACATACTTTGAGAAGCAAGATGGTCAAATATTCCCTCTAGATGTGTATTTTTTCACAAATAAGATAGTGAGCATACATCTAAAGCTTGCTACAACAAGAGATGCAATCCACATGTAGGATAAGTTGATGTCGTTTCTATCATAAGGTTTGCCAATAGAAGTGCACATACAAAATTTCAATATGTGTAGAACTCATGAATAAGTCTAGATTTACTTAAAACATAATAAATTCATAAAAGTTGAAGATATAGTCCAATAATTTCTTTTAAACATGTGTCTCGATGGTGTTTGTTCTTGGATCCTTACCAAACCACACGCCGATCAAATAATACCGTACTTAGATGTCCAATCAAGAAAAGTAACCAAAATAACACGTGAATGCCTTATTTGTAATGAAACTTGGTTGTAGGCCATCTATATAGTTGAAGTACCAAACTTATGAGCAGATTGGATTCGCAATGTAAGGAACCAAATCTCAACCAAATTTCATCCACCGGTGACAATATTTCTTATGCCTCAAAGTCGGCAACATCACGAGGGGCTACTACTGAACCCCTAAGCTCCTAAAAGACCATTTTTGGTCCCTCCTCCACCTTCGCAAGCCAGTTGGGGGTTCAAGAGTAGTTTCAATGTGGTTGGATTTTTTTATTTTTTATTTTTTGTTCTTATTAGTCCTCTGTTGGGTAGGGTGAAAACTTGAGGTTTAGGGTCGCCAATTATGTGAGCCCAAAATAGTGCCCACATGTGGTGATTAACTCTTCGAAACCAATTTTAGTTTGACTTTGATGTGTTATGATTATTCACAAAACATAAAAAGAGTGAAGTGTGGTTTGGATTTAAGTTTAGGCTTTAGAATGTGTTGTGTGATTATTTCAAGGTTGAATTCAATAAGAGTATGCCTTGATAATGTGAGTAGGGGGGAAGGTGAAGGAAGGTGAGCTCCGCGGGTTAAATGCCCACTTTTGGATCCACCTTGTCAGTTTAGGAAGAAGGAAGCTTGGTGGAAGGGGATTAGTCCCTACTTTAGAGGTGAAGGTTAAGGGTTTTTGATTGGAGGTGCTAATCCTCTCACCCTATCCTTACCTCTCTCCCTCTCTCCCTCTCTCCCTCTTTACTACTTAAGGTGGTTTCTCTCTTATTTTTCTCTCTCTCCATCAAGCGCTCTCAAGGGAGCAAGCTCTTGAGAGAGCTTGAGCCACGTGTGTGGATTAGTAGTTTTTAGTAAAGTTAAGTAGTTAAGCTCTCTCTCTTTCAATACCTCCCAAGTGAGTGAGCTCTTAGAGCTTGAGATTGCCTAGGAGGATTAGGGGTTAGTTTAGTGAAATTAGTGGGATATGTTAATTCATTGGTTAAGGGACTAGAGGAATATTTGATTAATCATTAGGGGTTGAGAGTAGTTGTTAGGACTTATTAGACATCTGCCTAAACATTGTTGGGGAACCAAGTTTATTTGCTGCTGGGCAGCTGAGACTGCACCGAGTTAGTTGTTGTTGGGCAGCTGGATTGCACCGAGTTAGTGCTGCTGGGCAGCTGGACTGCACCAAACTTATTTGCTGATCCCAGGTTAACCAATGGACTGCCGGTAAATAGGCCGGATTTGGACCGATAGGTTAATTAGCCGGTTGGCTAGTTTAGCGAGCTAAGGTTAAGATTAAGTAGAGGATGCCACTAAACTAGCCATGAGGGTGTTAGACATTTGTAGATTTAAATAGTTCCTAGACAAGTGTTAAGCTCAATAGGATAGGCGATGTGTGGGTGGAAGTCACATGTGATTGCATTTAATATTGACTATGGAGTAAAGTGTTTCTTAACACTTGTACACTCTCAGTCAGCATAATTCACGTGCACAATCAATGGAGAATGTGGAGGATTCGTGCAATGGCAAGAAAAAGGAAGTGAAGATTAAAAGAGTGAGGGGAATGTCCTTAAGGGCATGTGTGGCTAAAACCGCGGGTTGGACTCTTGAGAAAGCCAACTCTACCACAAGCCAAGAGGCTAACATTAATAAAGCACAATGAGTGAGACAATATGTGTTCATTTGAACATGAAAATTACCTTGCACACGGTTCAATATTGTAATAGACACATGTGATTCTCAAAGTCATCACCCGGACTAGGACGCTAAAGGGGGGTGGATTTGGCCTCACACCCTCTCCCCAGCACAATGGAAAGAATTGTTTATTCTTAATAGTTTGTCAGAGTTAAGCATACGACAATTTTGTAGTGTAGCGGGAGTGCTAATAACAAAGAATATTGACACAAGTGATGATTTTTGACATACATGATAGTTTTTTCCTGGTTTTCATGACACGCTATTCTTATGTAAAAAAATATTATGACCAAATATTCTACTTAAAATGGATTAAATTATATTTAAAAGGTATTATTAGATGATGACTCTTTTAGAATACCCAAATAGATATTTTAAGCTTCAAAATACGCACCAACTATGTAGATTTGTGTTCATCAAATTTTTTTATACACAAATTTTTCTTAAGAAGTGTTCTTTTTCATAAAGTGGATCATACTTTTTATAAATAGATTTTGGGATTTTTCAAAACCTTTAATTGTTTAGTGTCACGTGCCCCATTGAAAACATTGTATTTGAGATATGGGATGTCATATCATTTTGTGTTTCGATGTTAGTTTAAACAATCAATCTTATAACAAAATCTAAGAAATTGAAGAAATTGAAGAAAAGAGTATGATAGGATATTGTATACCATACTTGCATCGGATGGAAGCATTATTCATTTGTTTACAAATGCTACAACCAACAGAAATTGTAGTCCATTGCGAGCTCTACTACATTTTAAACTTACTTTGTACTGTGCATCAATCAAAGTTTTGTATTAAGCTACATGCAAAACAGATACACCAATTATGGTATTTAATGTCACATGCATAATACTGTCACTTACCCTATTTTGAGGCGTTTGCTAAGTTACACTAATGATCAACAACTTCAACATTAGTTGTCACCTCAATGACACCTGGCATTCAACTGCGTTTACTAATATCTTGGTATGAGTTTGTCCAATAGTGTTAGCTTATGAGGTGTATGCCTATGTTACACAATGATCTACGAGTTGACTAAAGTGCACATAAATGACACTTGGCATTAGTATGCTTAAGAATAGCTTCCTCTTACATACTCAGCTTAAAATGAAAATACATGACACTTGCCTTCAGTACACTCAATAGTATCTTCCTCTTGCATACTACAACACACCTATCATCTCAAGTATCCCAATTTGCTACGCTAAATGTCATAAGGCAAACATGTTTTCACTTCAAAAAGTTGACAAATAGTATCATATTGGCAATTAGCGGACGTGACTCTTTGAGACCTCTAGGCATCTAGTTTAGGCCCTTCGCAAATAGTGTACATGACACTAAATACCATAAATAGTGTAGAATATTTTAAAATGCTATAAATGATTGTAACAAAAGTAAAACTGACCTAATTGTCCAAAATGTAAATCTTCAACCATATTCAAATAATGGAGTCCCGTTTTTTAATCACCATTATATTACTCAAAAAAAAATTAAAAGAAGAGAAGAAAAAAAATGTATGTTGCGTCCCATATAGGCCAAGACTAGACGCCCACCCTAGGGGGTTAACCCTTTTAAGCATGTGGAAGCATACTTGGGTGCACAGGACATGGTTTTATTGAGATAGTGATGTACAAAATTTATCTAACCTAGACATGTTGTAAAAAAAAAAGATGTAGGTATATGGGACGGCTTTTTAATCTTTCTTAGAAATGTAATAATATGGTAGGGTTTCAAGACAATTGCTTCAAAGACTAGGGGGTGAATGAATGACACATGGATGAAAAACTTGGACATAAAGGGTTTCATTGGAATGGACAAGTGTGATTGGATGCGGAAATGGACCGAGTATCCTAAGGGTAGGGAGATCTATCCCGACTTTCCAATGGCATCAGAAGGGTGTTGACAACAAATGCACTTATAATTTTAAGTGATCACTTGATGGTAGCATATACATTTGGCTTCTATAATGTATAGCTTGGATATGGATACCTACAAAAACTTCATCCACACAATGAAAAAGTTCTTTAAACAACTTCCACTTCTCACTATAGATTTCATTTTTTACCAACAAAAAGTAAGTAGGTTGCATGGACAATATACAACATAAATGACTATACTTGGTAAAAACGTAAATTCTTAGCAAAAAGCTATAGCACTATGTCACTCTGAATAATAAGTGACACAACATACCATAAACAATGTACACCATTTACGGTATTTAGTGTCACTCACTACTAGGAAATACATGGTGCTATAACTATTTATCATAGATCTTATTGAGGGGATTGTTAAATCGACCAAGGTTTATGTAAGGTGTCGACTAGGCTCTGACTTGTTGTCCAAGTTGTCCAAGTTTATTAATTTTAACACAATGGTAATATTGTCCTCCTCTGCATGTGTGCGATGAAAATGAATTTTTGATAGGTCATGTGACAATGTGATTGCGTCTTTGTGGTTGTTTTAACAAACTATTTGGTTGATTTAACAATTCCCCTTATTTATTACCAACAAAGTTCATATTGGTTGTTTCGACATCATAGAACATTACCATCTTTACTTCATAAAGTTCCACTTAAAACTGTAAATAGGCATAGCACTCTATAACAACACGTAGTAATGGTATTTAGTGTCACGTATACCATTTATGGTATTTAATGTCACGTACACTATTTGCAAAGGGCCTAAACTAGATACCTAGAGGTCTCAAAGTGTCACATCCACTAATTGCCAATACGATATTATTCGTCAACATAAGTGACTCATGAAGTGAAATTTTATTTACACTATGACATTTAGCATAGCACAGTGGGATACTTGAGAGGATTGTTTTGCGTTTTGTACACAAGGGGATGATATTATTGAGCATGCGAATGGCAAGTGTCATCCGTATACATTTTTAGTATGAAAGAGAAAGATACACTTGAACATACTAAATGCAAAGTGTCATTTGCGTACACTTCAGTCAACTTGTACACCATTATGTAACATAGGTATACACCTCATAACACTATTGAACATACTCATGCCAAGATGTTAGTGGGCGCACTTAAATGCCAAGTGCCATGAGGTGACAGTAATGGTAAAGTTGTCGATCATTAGTATAACCTAGTATACGCCTCAAAATAGGGAAAACGACATTATTAAGAATGTGACACTAATAAGGGGCACTTTATATTAGGGCCCATTTCTAGGCCCATTTCCAAACCCTAGGCATCAACCAATCAAAGTGCTTAGATTGCCCAAATGGGTCCTAATATGAGCCCAAGGGCTTTATATTGAGAGTCGGCCCACTTCTCCTAAAGCTTACGTGGCGGGTGACATGGCGGCATTTTGGAGGGAAAGAAATGGGCCGATGCCAAAAAATTGGGTCGAGGGTTTATGGAGACCCACTTCGCACCTTCGGCCCACTTCACCCAACTTCCATCATATAGTCATTTATGACTATATGACTTTATGACTTTATGGTTTTATGACTTTATGACTTTATGACTTTAGTTCAAGCAAGGGCATAATTCATTTAAGCCCAAGTGGGCCGTGGATTGGGCCTGACAATATAAAGTCCCTAGGCCCATTTGGAAGGCCCACTTTAAAGTAGAATTTCCAATTTGGGCCCTACAAGTGGGCCTATGGACTTTATATTGCAAGGCCCACTCTACGGCCCACTTTGTAAAGTAGGGCTAAAGTTAAGACCCACTTCAACTCCAAATGGGCCCAACTCCAAATGGGCCCTAATATAAAGTGCCCCTAAATACTATAAACGGTGTAGTGCAAGTATTCAAGTCAAGGCAATTATTCGATGAAATTCGAAAGTGAAGTCATTGGTAACCCACACTGAATTTTCAGACTTGGATATGTACCTATGTGATAGAATCTATTACTTGTCATGGTTTATGAATCATGACAGATACACTTATTCTGACCTACAATGATGTGTGCAATTAGGTTGCCCTACACTATTTCGAATATTTACTAGCACAACAACATCACATAATTTCTTCTGATATAGTGGTTGCTATATGAATCGATAAACAAAGTTCTAAATTTTTGTGATCAAGCTTTCACTTAACATAATCGGAGTGGGTAAAGAGACAACCTATTCAAAAAGACAGCCTAATTGCAAATATAAGTGCAGCTATTATTTCTATGTTACAGAAAGCAGCAAATTGTGCCTGCATGATACTGTAGTGTTCTCTTTTGTGTGGGTACTGAAATACTGTGTGTGGGTTATGTGCAACTTTACATGTTCTTAACTTCTAAATATGGGGATTGGAGATGATGTATGTAGTCGATTAAAGTTATGAAACAAGAAAGCCTACACCACAGAGAAGAAAGAGTGTAACAGTCTTGGAAGAGAAATATGAGCCATTGTATAGATACTTATGTTCAAAATTTTTGTTCAATGTACACATTGACAATAACAAAAGATGAGGCAGGTTTGCTGAGATGTGGACTGCACACCTTGTCTAATTTCCATGGAATTGTGAAAGGCTACTCAATCTGGAGAAGGCCTCAATGTTTCCAGTTTAGAAAGGATGCCAATGTATTGAAAGGCTGAAACAGTGATGTTCTTACACCAGCAGGAATGCATGAAAACGAGTTCGGAATTTTCAATGATGATTGAAGTGGAATGGAGCGCAAATTTCAGAAGTGAAACACCACACAAATGTGCAAAGACAAAACCTATGGAGCCAATTCACGGAAGTAAATGTTGCATTGCAATGCAAGGTGAACTACCTTAGAGTCCACCTCGTCAAATATGCATTTTCGTTGCCAGATGACTCCCACCGCATCCACTTGTGATAGATTTATGACTTGCGAGACTCGGTGATACAAGAAATTAAATTTCAATAACCAGAATATACAGAGGCCTGAACTCAACAACAGAAACAGCCAAAAGGGAGGCACACATCACAAACCCCAATATCTTACAATTTTCACCGTCAGCACGTTTCAGACACACATACACAAAAAAGACATCACAAATCTGAAGACATCACAAATTCTGCGAGATTTTGATTGCCAACATAAATTAGTGTTAAGTCCAGATATTATGTGCCAGACCTATTCACCTGTTACCATTACTGCACAGCAAGGAGTCGTCGACATAAGCCTGTCGTCACACACGATCCTTGCATTATCATCACCATGTTACAAAGATCAATAAATGTAAACAGCATGTAAGTATGAGCACACCTTCCTCCTCCCCCACCCCCCTCCTCCATAAAAGCATGAACCTCACGAAAGCTCACTCCAGGTCTCAAACCGCCTCGCACTTCTGTTTTCCAAATTCGTCTCAAAATTGAAGAAGGCATCATCATCATCACCATCATGTGAGGGGGAATGCTCCGTTGCCAAAGTAGTAGACTACAAAGTGTACACCTTCATCCTCATCCTCGTGGAATTCCTTAAACCTACACTATAACTAATAGAGATACACATGACAACATGAACATGTTTACCTAGAGAAGAGAAGCTACCATCCTACTAACCCTAACTTTTTCCTTTCGTTTCCTTTGCAATTCTTTACTGTTCTCCAGGCAGCATTGTATCACCATCTGGAAGTTCACAGTAGCCATTCTGGTCACCGATAAGATGTGCAACACACTTCTTCTCAGCCAACAACTCATCTTCAGATTTCTTGATACGTTCATACAGGTAATCATCCATCTCACAGTCAGTAACAAGCTCCCAGTTACCATCTCCAGTGGACCGGCAGGGCATGCTGTAGATGAGATCTTCAGCGATACCATAAGGGTTACCGTTAGTGTAAACACCAGAGGAGAACCAATCTCCCTCAGGAGTTGGAGTAATCAAACTCTTGATGGCATCCGCAATCGACACCGCAGTGGAAGCAGCCGAAGATCTACCCCATTTCTGGATAAGTGCTCCACCTCTTTTCTGCACTCTTGGGGTAAACTCCTCCTTGAGCCACTTCATGTCAGAGATCACATCAATAGCTCTAGCTGAGTGAATCTTGGCATTCAGAAAATCAGGCACTTGTGTTGTGGAATGGTTACCCCATATGGTAACATTGGAAACATTGTCATAAAACACCCCAGCCTTCAAAGCAAGCTGACACTTGGCACGATTCTCATCCAACCTTGTCAAGGCATGGAAATTCCTGGGGTTAAGCCTTGGTGCATTCTTCAAAGCTATCAAAGCGTTCGTGTTGCATGGGTTTCCAACCACGAGAACCTTCACGTCTGGGGATGCTACCTCGTTCAACGCTTTTCCTTGTTGCGCGAAGATCTGGCCATTGATGTCGAGTAAGTCAGCTCGCTCCATCCCTGGTCCACGTGGCTTTGCTCCAATGAGAAGCGCCCAATCTGCGTCTTTGAAAACCTCATTTGCTTCAATCCCAATGCTAACCTCGCGGAGTAACGGGAACAAAGAGTCTTCCAACTCCATAGCCACGCCTTCTAGCGCCTCCCTGGACCTCTCGGATCCCAGAAGGTTGAGTGCAATCGGCTGGTCTTGGCCAAAAACTTCCCCGGAAGCTATCTTGAAGAGAAGATGATTGGCTATCATCCCCGCAGCGCCGGACACCGCAACCCGGACCGTCTTCTTCCACGTCTTCGGCCTCTCCCCCTCCTTCAAATCATAGGTCACGCAAAACACTCCGAAGCATTGCGCCCCGTTGTTCGACTCCGAATCGGATATCGTTGTTGAGGAGGAGGATGACGATGTTTTCGCCTCTGACTCGGTTGATGCTTTCTGCGTGGGGCTGGGGGCTACATATGCAACGATTCCTGACCTCCTTTGCTGAGGCTGGGGTTTCACCGCTGCCTTCATGGTAATGGAATTACCCCCAAGCACCAGCTTCCGACCCAGGAAGGCACTGGTGCATGCATTACCATTACCATTTCCATTGTTCTTGCTGTCTTTCACCACCAAATTGCTCTTGCTGCTTGCAATCGGTGTTGTCGCCGAATTGCCTACAACTCTGGCCATGGTGGCCATCGCCACGTCCCTTTCCAACCAACCCTACCCTTCCTTCCTCCCCCTCTCAAACTCTACAAACCTCCTTCCTCTCCTCTCCTCTCCCCTCCCCTCCACAACCAAACCAAACCAAACCAAACCTCGACAGTACCAAAACCAAACCAAAACTCTTCACTGTACCTTGCCAAATCTCCAACAACCACCAAAGCCACACCTTCTTCCTCTTCTTCTTCTTCTTATGGTGCTAGGGCAGGAAGCGCACACAATCACACACAAAGGGACAAAAACCTCTCTTACTCAGCTGTCAAGCCCCTCCACAAATCATGCAATGCCGGCACCAAAAAGGTTGGGGCGGCCGGCACCCTTGCTTCTTGTACTCTTGTATGTATGTAGAGGACGAAACACATGAAGAAGGAGCTGAGATGATTGATGATTCCTCGCCACTACCAGCACCACCAATCGCCAACTTTGATTCACTTCCACACACCAACAACTCTACACTTTTTGCCTCCCTTCCCCCTTTTCCCCTCCCAATTGCTACCCACCAATCCCCTGCTACTTACTCACCCGAAATGCTTACAGGTAATCGGAGCTTAAATCGGAGGCGAATATGCTGCCGTTGGCCAAAAAATCTCGGGGCCACAGAGATGAATTCGCGAAGAATCGAGCCAAGAGGTCGCGAGGAGGCGATCGATAACTCGCCTGGAAGCCACTGTGTGTGGATGGGGCTCGCTCAAGGGTGGTAGGTGGAGTGCCACGTCGCAGCGAATCCACATCCCCAGCCAATCAGGAGCGGGGGAGGAAGGTCCACGGAAGCAGCTCCACCTTTCACACGATTCCTCCCTCAAAGCCATATAGGAGGTCTACTACACTAAATAAATATGTTATTGTATTTAGTGTCACCAACTCTATTTTGTCTTGCTCAATTCTTCTACACTAAATAGGGTGTTTAGTGTCACATGGTATTTTAATGTCACTGTGCCAACTTCTCTAATCATAACATTGCTCAAAGAAGTTGCACAACATTATTTGGATCCATAACGGTGTTCTGTGGGACTAACAGTATTCTACGAACGATTCCCCACATTCGCACTAGATGTGGTGGAGTACTGTCAGTCCCACAGGAGAACACTGTTATGGATCTGAATAATGTTATGGGGCCCTCGGAATATATGATAGTCAGATGTTGAGGGTTTGAATTTGAGTCTCCTTGCACAACTTTTCGAGCATCGCACTGTTACACTCTAAGGGCCCAAGGAATGGGAGTTGCACGATGAGTAAAGTTTTGATGGTACTTCTTAGGAATAAGGGATATGGATATTGTCATCCCAATTTACTTTTAGTTCATCCATTTTTGGGTATATTTTGCATACTTGTATTTGTGTAATGAATTACTATCATGGAGGATTGAAATTTGGATGAATAAACACTTAGCAAGTGATAGTAATTACAACATTGTTAATGTATAATGTGTAAAAAAAATTACAAGGAATGACATTTTGTGTTGGTGACACTACGATATAGATTGAGCAAGATAAGTAGAATTGGTACACGAAATACAATATTTAGTGTAGTTATTGTAATTCACCTGTGTCTTGTAGTGTCGCCAACACTAATTGTAACCTTACATTATTTGTCGTTCCTTGTAAAAACATTTGGGCGTTATAGATATACAATGTTGCAGTTACTGACACTTACAAGTGATTTTTCATCCAAAATTCAATCATCCATTACAACCTTTCAGTAGAAAAATTGTTAGGATGCAAAATATACCAAACTTTGTTTCAACGATTGGCATTTGGATGAACTAAAAGTAAGTTGGGATAACATTATCCATAAGAAGTGTCATTAGAAAAGTTACCATAGTGACATAAAATACCTTGTGACACTAAATACAATAATTAGTGTAGTGACCACTACAATCTTTCTTCTCTTTAGTGTGGGCTTTATCCTTTCAATTCTTTTTTTCATTCATTCATTTATTTAAGGTAGACAATCCTTGTTCGGTTACTTTTCTTATTAAGACACCGTGTAGTTGTGTGGTATGTGGTTAGGCTTGGCTCCAAGAACAGATACTATGAAGACATCTGCTTAAAAGAGATTGGATTGTGTGCTTAAAATATGTGGACTATTGAACCATTTTTAGGTTTGATAGTCAAAATACATGGGGGATAGATATGACCACTTAATGAACACGAAAATTTTCACTTGATAGAGATTAAAATATTTATATGAGCTCCAAGATTTACGAGGAAAGTCACAACGACCTTGATTTGGGTTTGCTAGCCATCTCGATCAAATTGCATGTTCATATCCTAGGAGAAGTGGGCTAGTTGGAATAAGTAACCATTTAAGATCCATCCACCTTAGGTTTACTTTGGTTTGTTTTGAAGACATAAGGCCAATGGTTTGGTTAGGGCTAGACACCCACCTCTTTATATTCAGACCCCACCAACATTACCCAAGGTGAAATCCTAGTCAATTAAATTATAACTTAAATTTTCTTTCTAAAAATGATTTTGACTCTATAACTAGCATTAGAGGCCCCGAACGAGACCAAAGGGACACACTTGAGATGAATTAACCACAAATCTATGAGGGTCAAAATTTTCTTAGACCCCTTTTACATTGCTAATAGTGGTGGGGGCCTAGCTCAAAGAGGTGGTTGTCTACCCTAGCCCAATCGTAAATTAAACCAAGGAACACCATGCCCGCTTGGAAAGGAGGTGGGGGCTTTCAAGCACATCACACCGCCTACATATATAAGGAGAGAAACGAAAACCAAAGAGGTAAGGAACAAATCAAGGACAACTCCCAAAACTATTGTTTACTAAGTTTTGAGTCCCGTTTGAAAGGTTGAAGGATACTCCGAGGGCCGAGGTGTCAACATATAGCATTTGAATGGCCAATGCGATAAGGTGACATTGAAATAGTTATGTGGACACTTTGTGGAATAGTTCTTCGCCTCATTCTTTCCTTTGGCTATATCTTCATCTTTTCTAAAGCTCGCAACACCCACCAAAGTGGTGTCAAGTTGTCAACATGGGTTCCGTCTTGCCTCCCATTCGAGAGGACCTCTTCTTGGAGCGCATGGTGATTTTGGAAGGTACATTTGATGAGGTTACTGCTTAGTTGTCAAATTTCCATCTTGTGAACATTGACTGGAGCCAAATGATTAGATATCATCCAAAAAGGCTTGCCTGATTTCATGCGATGAGAGTCAACCAACGATATGCAGTGCATGGTACTGCTTCTAGTATATATGTTTTGGGGGAGAATACAAAGCCTAACCCTGACCACGACCAAGAAATGAAAAACTTGGAGTATACAATTATTCCGCCCCCACATGTACAGATGCAGCTGCAAATGGGGAAGTGGTTGTTTGAAATTTGCTTGAGGTAGTTGTTGCTACAACATGGCAACCTAGGCTCATCATCCGTGGTTGGAGCTTAGGATTTTGGAGTGCATTGAGGGAACAACATTTTGGACAACAACATTCTCGATGCTCAATGTAGGCTAGTTTTATTCTTGCAGACATTCAATACAATAATGAGGTTGTGGAATGTTTTTAAGTGCATAAGCTATGTACATTGTGTGCCGTGCCATCTCACTGAACGAATATGCATGTTGAGAACATTGTTGATTGTTCATGTCAAGTGTCTATTGTTTGTTAATGGGCATCGTTGTGGGAATGTTGTGTGTGCAATAGAACTAGGCCCAACTTGAAACCGTAATCCATGGGATCCTTAATCCATGTAACTCCGAATAACATCATTTGGGAAGCCAAAAATCATTTTGGATAGATGCCTTTGCAACACAGATATAGGAACATTTGTGGCTTTTAAAATAGTTCCAAAAAATGCAAACAAACCCCCAAAATGGCTGGTAATAGGGCTTGCTCATGCTCATGCTCATGATCTAGCTTCTCTCATACCAGGGCCACACCGGGCGGCCCAACCAAAAACATCAGCCCTACGTATTCTCCGGAAATACAGGGCTGGGATTTTAGTTGGTTGGAGCTGCTGGTTGCAGGCTACCCCCCTTCTTCCAGCCACTCCAGTAGCTCCAACCAACTAAAATCCCAACCCTGTATTTCCGGAAAATACGTAGGCCTGATGTTTTTGGTGACTTGAGTTGTTGGGGTTTTTGGTGTGGCCCTCGTATCAGTTAAACTTATGCCACTCGAATCTTCAAACTTTCCAAAGATTCAGTCATGAGCTGAGATCTGGAATCTATGGTATGTGTGTGGAGGGTGGGCAATATATAAGTTCCTTTTGAGAGGAGCGGCAATTATGTAAGTTAGTATATCTAACTTACATGTATCCCGGCTATGATGAAAAATATGACACGGGCATTATTCATAAAGCTGACACCATCTTTTGTGTCAGTCTTCCAAAGTCTCTTAGGAAAGGAGCTGCCTACTTACTTTTCTTGTCCCCAAGATCATTCAAAATCAAAATCTCCCATCAAAATCATTCATTCTGGCATAGCACATTGATCGGTAGGGTCGTTTATAGGACTACACTAGGGATCATCGACTAGCCCACAACGATGGGGAGAATATCCCATCTCGACAAGAGTTTTTGTTTTGTATGCAGTGAAGTAAACAAGTGAAACTGCAATTCATTACATCCAATGAGGTTATTGTGAGTAGGACAAAAAAATCCTTCATTTATTCTATATGTTTCGGAAAGAGGCGGACTTTCCCTACCAACAGGGACTCCTCATCTTGTCAAGAAGCAACGATTGGTCCTAGTGTGGGCATGCTATTACACTACAAAGGTGGTCGTGATCATGATGGTCGTTAACCACCCCAATCAACAACTACTACATTTCATTTTATTTCATACAGACTTGTCTTGTGTGAATCCTTGTGGTTGCGGCTGATGGTGGGATTAGTCTTTTGAATTGTAGAATTTCATTGGTTTGGGTTATGGGTTTGAGAGCAATGAAAATGATTATTACCTTTGTTGACTTTGGAATGTAGTGTAATTGCCTCCTCAATGTTCTCCCAAGACTTTGGTCTTGAAGCTCTCTAGCAATGCCACATGAGCTTAATAACCACCCAACGGTGGTTGAGCATGTAAAGTAGGGGCGGTTTGATAGGGTAAGGGGTAGCAATTGTCATGCCTTTTCCATGGAAAAAAAAAAACAAAGAAAGTAAACCTCTACTACCACTTGACCACCCATATGTGAATGATCCTAGTATGTACAATGTACATGAGGTAGATGGGGGAGGGGGGGGGGGGGAGATGGTGCTAAACCATCACTATTATCAAATTCTAAATCTAAAATGACTCTGGTCAACAATTGAGTTGGAATTTCAACATGCTAAAGTATATCTTATTTGAATTTTGCATGCAAAAGTTATAAGAGTTTAAAGTTTATAAAGATTCTAGAGGGTAGATGACCCAAAATCAACATAGAAACCATCATGGTGGTCAAGATGTTGTGCAAGATCAACTAACATAATATGTACGTGTTGCGTGGTGTTGTTTTTGGGGTGGGATGTTGGTTTAGCATTGTCTTGTTTACGACTACATTTTTAAATGTACATAACATTACAAAGCCTATGTGATGGGCTCCTTTTCTTCTCAAAGGGAGGGCCTAGCATATGTCCATGAATAAAGTAAGCGAGACACCTTGGTCTTGTGGCTTTTGCGACCTGCCCAACCAATGTTTGTGTCAAGGCTCATGTGGCATGCATGTATGCTAGCAAAAATGAATAAAAATAAAAATCCTAAACATGAGTTTTATTTCGGGGATAAATGCCTACATGTCTCTTGACCCTTGTAGAGTGAACAATATTCATGATGGGCACTATTTATTTAGGAAGGATGGCCCATCTGAAGTGGAGAATCATTCTTGCAAGATTCACACAGCACTCGGGGTGCAACACCCAAGCAGTGAGTAATTGTTATGTAAGCGTCCATCATTTAATGTTTGGGTCAATGTTAATGTATATTCTTCAAGGTTCAACCATTTTGTGCTAACTCAACATTTAGCTAATGATTTATTCAACAATTACCTATTCAACTCATAATCAAGCTTCTAGGTATTGCAACTATAAAATGTAGAATCAAAATATTCAAATCGTAACCTTATGTTTGGTGGGCATATATTTGGCGTTGTTGTTCACTGTGATTGATTTAATGTCGGATCAATTTGAGATATGAAACTACAAATTTGTGATGTATCACCATCATAAACCTATGAGGTGTGTGACCATCTTTGTGGGCAGTTTCAACTCCGCAAACAATTTCTAGCTGATCGATCAATTGAGAGCAATCTCATTTGGATAGCAATTAAGAATCACAAAGATTGTCATTTCAACTTGCAAAATCAAGCTAAAACTGCAAAAACTATAAGAGATCAAAGTGAATTATCTTTCTCTTTACACGATTACACATGCCTTTCCCAATTGTGTTGATGAATTAAACCTAGAAGAATGTTTATGCCTTGAGCACATACTCCGTTCACATTGCAACACATGTCTTCTTGGTGCCCATTGTCAACTACAAGCCTTGTCATACCTCACTAAAATTTAGGTGTTTATCACACACCTTAGTACATAGCCCCTAGTGCCATTTATCAACATCGAATCCTTTTTGACCCAATCACATTTAACCACAACAATGAATCACTGCCTACCAAATACATGGTTGCTTGATTTCGAAATAAGGGCCACTTTATACACGGCCTGGGGCCGGCCGGAGCACTGGCCCAATTGAGGCCTCAATCGGGACGCACTTTATGAACTTATTTCCGGCCCAACCTTGTCGCATGTAAAGTGGTGAGGCCCGATTCTAGGGCCCGATGGTCTTGAGGGTTAAGTTTCATGAAACTTACCGTGGTCAATGCCCGGTGCTCTTGAGCATTAGTTACACGGCTTTTACTATGGGGGATGATCTCTATAGGCTTATGGTTAGGGGGTCAACCTTGGGTCCCATTAGACTATATCGAGCCCTTTGAATCTAATTCCGGTGTCAAAATGCTCATATAAATTCACCTACCATGTACAATGGAATAACCGATGTACCCGGTAACAAAAAAAAAACCAGAGTTGCAATGATACAATATTCATTATAGAGTAATCTATGTTTGTAGATATTAATTGGCTTCGTTCCGTTCGGGAACATGACGACATTGAGCATATATTTTCGTGTGGGTTACTGATTGTAAGTAGGCATTGCGCCAACATTGTTGTCGTGCTTTTTTATTTTTCAAGCTACATAAATTTATAAAACCATATCAACCTTTCTAAAGCCTCAATTAACTTTCTTTTTATAGATAAGAGATTTTATTTAAAAAATAATAATTCTAACCATAGTATAAGTTTACATTATTGTTGGATCTAAGTGCGTGTAAACTTTTGAGCATGGCTCCACTTGGAAACTATCTTTGGCTTATTTTTGGAATGTGTTTGTTATGGTTAAAATTGTGGAGTCACTACACTAAACATGATATTTAGTGTGAGATACTATAAATACGATCACTAGACTAAATATCACTAACCCTATGAAAGTAAGTAACATTAAATGTAAAATCAAACACTAAATATCATCCATGGTATATATGTGAAAGTTACATGCACGAATTTAGTGTTAGGAAGGATATGAAAAAAAATTAACAATGAGAAAAAGAGAAGGGACATGCCCGGGTACGCAACTCCCATATTATACGCAGGGGGCATCGTACTTAAAACGGCTTAGAGGACGGCTTTTGTAAAAATTATATCAAATTAAAATGATCAAAAATTTGGGTGAAGACCAAATTAAATAAAATGAGATGAAAAAAAAGTTGGGTTGCATATTTATTAAGCCTCCCATTAAAATGATAAGCCACGAATAGTTGCCTCCCATTAAAATTATAATTCATTCACAATGTTAAAATTTTATTAAAAAGTTCAAAAAGTTGGGTAGTTTGACCTATTGTACATGTATTAAAAAATCATATAATTAGGTTTTTAATGCAATTATATGCTTCAAAATATATTCATTTCCTATATATAATTACATTTTTGGTTTCCTTGTTAGAAGGGCTACAAGGGTTTCCTACATTAAAACAAATTGTATCACTCAATATTGGACTAAAACGCATTATAAGTGATTATAATCATGACCATATAATACGGGAGTTGCGTACCCGGGGGGACATGGTAGTAGGGAAGGTGGTGGCGCATTTAGGGGAAGAGAAGAGAAGAGAAGAGAAGGGGAAGGTGGAGGGGAGAGTAGTAAGGAGGAGAGGAAATGCTTTTACCCCTCCTATTGATTGACGGACAAGATTGGAACAATCCAACGGAGGAGCCCCATCCGGCCCTAGATGGGAGTTCGGGACGAGGAAAAGCTCGTCCCGAAATCTCATCTAGGGCCCGATGGTTTGGCGCCAAAATTGTGCCACCTAAGACGCCACATGGGATAGGTGAGTGTTCGGGCCGGCCCCAAGTATAAAGCCCTTGGGCCCGATTTGATGAAATCGAGCGATCCTATTGGTTCAAATTTTGAGAGTTCCGTCCGGCCCTCAATCCGGCCCCAAGTATAAAGTGGCCCTAAGATTTCATCACACCAAAAGATGTCAATCCATAAACAATACAAGAGGTTTCATCCATATGCACCGACATTTATGCAAAACTACAACCATTTTCATCCGGTGTGGAGAAATCATTGAAGTTAAAAGGAGGCAAATGATCAGTTTGAAAAGCTCACCGCATTTCACCAATGCACAATATGCTAGAGAATGTGTCCTCCAACTACACTACAAAATTATGGTGAGTCCTCTACATACTAGATAATGCACGCAAGGAGCCATTCTCCAAGTTGTAGCAAGGCATTCTTGTAATATCTATCTTGTCACCAGGGCAACAAGGTAGGTAGCAGGAGAGACCTTATCACAACCCATCATTATCAAGGCACACATGTGTAATATCAGGGGTAACGTTGGTCATATTACAAGGGCCAAGTGTTTTGGTCTATATTTGTTGTGCTCATGTCCATTGAGGACAAAGGCATGTGAGTGAGATTTGAGATGGGCAAAGTTGGAATTCTTCTCAAGGCTACGTTCTAAGACAATTTCTCTGTAATTTCATTTCCAAGACCACATTCCTCCTGAATGAAGTACTAATACATAAGATACGCGAGTGTCACTCAATCATTTTGCTTGATCAACACCCATATTTGATCGGTGTGTGATTCGTTGAGGATCAAAGAATAATCATAAAGATGCTTGTTTGAAAGAGATTGGGCTACGTTTTCAATGTTTAATGATTACTCCACACTCAATAGTGATTCTAATCGGGAGGACCTATGTACTCAGTTACAAAACCAACAAACATACACTTCCAATGACCATGATCAAATCTAAGGAGGTCCAATGTCCGGTTTTATTTGTGTTGATGCTTCATCAGATTTGTTGATGCAACACAAGCTTTTCTTGGGTGTAAATCTAATCGGTAGAAGATGGAGAACATGAAAAATAATCTGAAGGTAAGATACAATTTCTATGTAAGTCATTAGACATGACTACATGCAATTAGACAATTTATGTCCTACAGAAGAGAAAGTCTAAGTCGTTGTCTTTTATTTAAATAAAGTCAAAACTTCTTGACAAACCGTTATTCTCTCTACTCATGCCTCAGGGAAAGATTTCCACACGTACATCTCGTTGTAAGAAAAATAATACAACAAACCTAGATGAATGCAACGATGCTCAAAACTACAAAGTTGATGGCACAAAGACACTTCTCAATCGACGATCGTATTATCGTTATGCCATTTCATTCAAGAGATTGTCCAGCATGACCATGCTATCAGTTGCTCATCTACAATCACAGAAAAATCTCACAACTAGTCATCTTCAACTACTATCCACTCATCATCATCTTTCACGTCGTCGCGGGGTGGTGCTAATTCCTCACTTGCTGCCGCGTTGCGGAATGAGGCCTCTCCAAACTTTTCTTCGGCTATTGTCGATTCTGTGACATCTGTATGCTCCGCTAAGCAACTCTCATACGTTTCGGATACGAAACTCCCATGAATTTCGGGAGAAATATCCACAGGCATCTCAAGCGTGGGAGTGACAATTTCTTGTGATTCTTCCATGGTTGTCGTGCATGGCTTCTGTAGATCGGTAGCAGCAGTTGGGATTTCGACCACACTGTCATTGGAAACCTGGGAGGTAGATCCTTGAAAATCATACTCAAGTTCAACACACATATCCAGAATGCCAGTGATTCCAAAGTCGATCCAATCGACGAATCTCTCCACGTAGTCCAATACTTCAAAAGAATGTTGGGTTGATTCTTCCGTAGTTGTCGTGCATGGCCTTTGCGGGTTGGTTACAATCGGAATGTCAACCGCATCGTTGTTGGAAACTTGGGAGGTAGATCCTTGTGAAGTATGCGAAGAAGGCTCATTCGCAAGCAAATTCTCCAAAGTGTCGATCGACACGATGATGCCACGGTCTATCCAATCAACAAATCTCTCCACACTATTCACCACGAAATAATCGAAAGTACGGGGCAAAGATCGGAGCCTACGGCTATGGCCATGGGTAGAGCTTCTCTCATTCGTATCAATCCTGGGTTGGCGTCGTCTCTCTCTAGGTAGAAGTCTATTTTGAGATGGCGTAGAGGTCTCCATCAAGTTCAATGTTATGATTTTTCACAAATATTTTCTTCAAATGTCAATTGATTAGGTCCTCCTGACTTTGCAATCCCTTTCAAGAGTTGACGTGGGATACTTTGATTATAGAGTAGTATTTATGGAGAAGAAAATCTATTTATATGTTTGCCATTTCTCTTCTCAAATTTGAAAAGTAATTAGGAAGTAAAGTAAAAGTAACTTTTTGTGACACTTAGACTTTTTGATAAAGAAAAGTAAAAGTCCAATAAAATATTGTTGAAACCACAACTAAGCAATACTTTTGTATTTCTTGTAGTTACATCTGCATTCCAAAAGTAGTGTTGTGGCAGAAAATGGTTAAATGTCAACAATTGTTTTCCATGCAAGGAAAAAACGTTCATTGCAATATTAGTAGCATGTTAGGTCATTAGACCAAGTTTAAGCATTGCAAGGCTCACTCATAAATGTTATAAAGAAGTGGACTGGTCTATATCAATTATGTCTAGCATTTTGGCATATTTAGAGGCTCTAGTATAAAGTAAAAATTCCATGTACACCATAGCATTTTCAAATGAGGATCGTAAATGATGAACTTAAACTACTTGGAGCCAAGCTTCATATCTTTTAGATTCTTGAAATGCTACTCATACGTTTTCTTACTCAAAAAAAGGTAGCCTTGGTCTTTATCTTTGGGGGATATGTACAGTTCATACTTGAATATGTACACACACATTAGATTTTGCTTAAGAGTAGTGTTTGAATAAGACGTGTTTATCTTACATTGAGTACCAATAGAAATGGAGATGTATACAAGAGTGGAATACATTTCATGTTTGTATAGTGACAAACATCACTTGCAAATTGAATGGCCTTGTTCTTAACCAGCTTGGACCTGTGCATATGAATTGACATATGGCAATGGCCCCCACCATCACCAACACCACAGTTGTCATTGTATATAGATAGTAGTGCTTACACTAGAGCTGGAGTTGAAAGCTTGAAGAAAAGAGCTTGAACTCCCCCCAACGAAGAGCTTTTCTTCAAGCTTTCTCATTGTGGGAAGTCTTGAGCACATGGTTGTTCACTCAAATCCAATGTGCACTTCAACCTTGAGCTCATGCCAAGCTTACTCACTATTAGATGGATCCCATGTGGAATGACTACGACAAGCTCTCATTTTGTCGGCCTTGAGCTAGTGGCTTTCGAGCATTCTTTGGCTTGACATGAAGCTTCTCTATTCATTGTCTTTGGCACCCCGCACATGAGCAACCATTAGCCGCTTTGCTTGATCGAGGCGATGAACCTCATCCAGCTCCGTTGGCAAAGGTGGCGAAGCGGTCCATCCGCCCTAATCCGGAAGCCATGGGTTCACCACCTCCACCAGGTAATTCCCTGGCAAGTTTCTTACTGCGGAACAGCTTCAACACTCTCAAACTCCCTCTTTTTCCTTTCTCTCTCACTCATAGACACATATTGAGGCAAAAAAGAGTTGGGAAAGAGTGAATGCAGGAAGCAGACGGAGGTGGAGACTTGACAACAAGGAGCTCTTTGCCCACTTGGCATATGAGCCTTGCGGCAGAGGTCTACACGTGCCCCCGGCCAGCCAACCATGAGGGGCCACGTGGACCTCCGCCAGGCGGCTAGTGGGGCGGACTAGTGGGGCACCTTTGCCCCCTTGGTACTCACATGAGCATGGCCACTTAACACTTGCTCAAACTACTGAGAGCTTAGATTGGCCAACCTCTCAATAGTTTAAGCTTTGGTAGAAAGCTTGTCAACTCAAGGTATCAGATTCCCAAAAAGTGCTAGTTCGAGCTCTCAATTAAGAATCTAGTATAAAGGGCGCCTAAGTTGGGGACCATATTTACCTATACAATTAGCATATAAATGTGTCTCAGATGGTAATTTTTTGCTATTTGCCATGATTCTCAACTTGGATTTCCGAGTGAGGAGTTTTCTTGAATCTGCAATGAGCATTTAGCATCAATCTGTGGAGTTTTCTGAGCACCCCTTTTGCTGCTATGAATTTTCAAGATCAAAATTACTGGAGCCACATCTTGCAAGTTGCATGCGGTTGTACTGATCTCCTATACTTGAGCTGAAGGAAGCCAGGGAACAGGAAAATTGCATGAAAGACTAAATAAGTTACACTTTGTATATGCTGTTTGTGGTATTCAGTGTCACTTGCTGTCCAGAGTTACACTGTGCTCTAACTTTCTGTTGAGAATGTAAAATTTTACCACATGAAGATGTTTATGTTCTTTAGTGTCCAAACAACCAATTTGACCTTCCTTGGCAAACAATGAGATCAATAGTAAATAGTTATGGCATTGTGTACTTCCAAATAGCAAGTGACACTAAATACCGTAAAAGGTGCAATTGTTTTTGATAGTTTTACAACAGGATAGTCTTCCATCACCACACACCCACACACCTTATAAGGTAAGAGGGTCTTCAAACGGAGAATTTTAGCTCTACACCCACTTCTTAAAGGATATGAAACACAACATTGATACAAGATGATAAGTTAAGTAGCATATCCAAATCATGCCCATAGCCAGTTCCCTCACCTGAACACCTGATCCATTGTTGGAAGTGAAGATTCTCTTATTCATTTAATAAAAAATACATGTCCCCCAATTATGTTGACAATTGAGCTTGAAATGGGTAACAAACTCTGAGCACGTAGTCCAGTCACTTTCAAATAAGTGTACTTTTGGTGTCCATTCTTAGATCCACACCAAATACAGGCGTCCATTTACAATGAGATCCGGATTAAGCCCACTAATTACCTTCTGAGAAACACATCACATCTGATACAGCAGAATTTGTTCCCGACTTCCATTTACTCCAATTACAACTGGTGTTGATTAAGTTTGTTTAGGATTCACTAACCTGATATGGTGGTATCTTGGCCATGCCCATTCGCCCACAGGAGCATCCAGCCGCAAACAACGCCTTGAAGTTGGAAAGCACACACATCTCTTTATTTATTGCACTAGCTCCCCTTTCATCTCCCTTCCTTCCATTGCCCAAGTCAAAAGGATAGACTGTCCTGGCAGAAATTGGAGGGACCCTCTGGAACCTTCCAGCCAAAAGCCTGGAATTTCGGACAGAAGCCTTTTGTCCCTGCTCCATTCCTACACGCAACTTTTGCTGGCTACTAACTTATGTACAAAACGATAGAAAGGGCAAGCTACGTACTGTGGATTATTATGAATTGATAAACTTACTGTTACGGCCCAGAGGAAGAAATCTCCACTTGACAGATTGGTGGACAGGCTCCATTGATACATGGAAGCTCAGGGGTTACTTTTTTTTACTCCCAAGAGAAAACTACAAACTACGGCGGACACAAAAGTCAGAATTCCAAAACCGTAAATAATTGCATAGAAAGACAGTGTAGGGCTCCTATTGAAAATGATAGAGATGCAGACAAGCCCGAGCAAGTGAATGCGAATATCACATTCCAAACAAAACGAGTAAAAGTTTAAATCACAGAGAGGAAAAAGGACAGCCACAGGTCCACGTCAGCGAAGGAGAAGCAAAATCAAGAAGGGAGCATGGGTTTGGGCTGGACTTTGGAGTCTGGAACATGCAGTGATGGGAGCCATTGGAAAACTAAGCACACAAACTGTAGCAGAAGCAGACTTTGTATTTACAGAACCATGCATACATGACAGCCTGGGAGCAAAAACACACCAGAGGCAGGTACATGGATGTGGTTCAACAAAAGAGTTCCAACCAAACTTCTAGAAATCATCAGACTCATCTGTGTTATGTCCAAAAAGCCATTTAAGAGTGTCCCTGCACATACCTATTACCTAGAGTATCACCCAGAGTACAATTTCTGACACAGTTTCCAAACCTGATATGAATCATGCTGTAGCAACTCACTAGATTTTTATCACCTGCAGTCATTGAGCTGTGTGTGCTATGAACCCTGCACATAGTCCCACTTGGCAACCCTTTGAAACTGACTCAGAAGGGCGCAACCCTACTCCTGAAACCATAAACAAGTGGGGTGCTATGAACCCTGCACATAGTCCCACTCGGCAACCCTTTGAAACTGACTCAGAAGGGCGCAACCCTACTACTGAAACCATAAACAAGTGGGGTAACAGCACCCACCATACTATGTCCTCTGCAGAGAGCCAATGTGAACTCCAGGCTCTGAAGTACAAAAATCGTAAGCCCAGCTTTCATGCATAGCTCTCGATCACGTTTCGCAACTATCAATGTAACCAGGTGCATTCTGGAACTTGAAACTGATGTCACCAAAACTTCTCCTGCGGGGCGTTCACATGATGAAAATCCTCAGTTTGGTGTCTTGCGATGTAGCAGGGAAAAGATCCGCTTCTGGCTAGTTAACCACTCACTACAGCTGCACGTCGCACAACCATATGTTTTTACAGTTTTTCTCTGCATTTACTCTCTTCTACAAAGTGGTACAATATTACGAACAAAAAGTAGGGCTCTAGCAATCTGTTTAAACCACCAGAGCCCTCTCGCTGTAGCAGCAAACCCTAAACTTCCGGGCATGTACCAGGGTCATGCACTGCTCTTGGGACTTCATCTTGGCGCCAGTGGGTCCTCCGCGGTCTTGTCTGGTAGTCCTTAAACATCAAGGCGTAAGGCACAAATCCAGTCACGGATGTCGAGCCAGAAATTTATTTCTCAACCCAGAAATCTCCAGTCCTGCCTTGCAAGATAAAAGTATCAACGCTCTTGGGAACCAGTGGGGGGATTCACAGGAGAATTTTGAGTGCGGGCGTCTTCTGAATTACTGCTCGAGGGACGTGGTGGCACTGGGACTGAATTTAAAATCTCCAATTGTTCCTGGCTCATCTGCTGTATTTCAGTCGGTGACAAGATTTTTATGGACCGAACACAGCTCACAAATTCCCTGAAATAGACACAATAGACAAGAAAAGATGAGTTTAGGATTGTGGAGTTCAGATATGTTAACACACATTTGTGACACCTGAAGAAGGAACAGGATGGAACCTAGGGTCAGAATATAAATAACAATTTCTATCTAGCAAAACAACTCTGACAAGAAAATTGGGTAAAAATTCATAAAACCAATAACTCATGCCAAATCCAATCATGAGGGAACAAAAACAAGTACCAAACATAAAGCCAAGGTACTTACTCCCATGGGTCATCTCCAACCAGAAGAGTGTCATTTTCGTTATCAACAAACACAAGCTGCCAGGCAGTTCTCTCAGGATCTTCCAACAAAGCTTCCAGGTTAAATAATCGAGCCAGCTCAGCACGAAGTTCTGCATAACTTTGAAGCTTTGGGATCTCTATGGATCTTGAAAAACTTCCAAGCTTATGGACCTGCACAAAATCCAAACAGAAAAATGAAGAAAAAATTTGTAAAATTGCTAGAAATGATACTTAGAAAAAAATTTACATATCTCAAGGCATGTCCTGCTTTGAGCTTTACTACTAATCCAGTACACTATAGAAGCATTAATTTCCAAAAATGGTCCCCTGGAAAAATGATCGATGAATAGTACCTTAATGAAAGTGCGTTGAGGAGCAGGAGGCATTCCTGGCCAGGATGCGTTCCTCGGAAACATTCCACTCTCATCAAGACCTACAGCATTCATGGCTGGAAGGTCAGGTGTGGCAGGAGGACAATATTGCCCCTGAAGCATGGGATTTCCTGTGTACCGGCTCTGAGTGTCCTTGGCTTTAGCAAATGCATGTGGATGGAGATTTGTTGCAGGGTTTGCACCCAACGGCTGATCAATAGATACTCCAAACAGAAAATGCCGGTCTGACTGCACAGAATCTTGTTCCTGACCATTATCTCGATACATGAACGACGATGATGGTAAAGGTATCCCTGTCAAAGACTGCTCACTCTGCTGAGGTAGAGAGAAGGAGCTAGAGACTCTTGAGGTGGGTGAAGTCTCCAAATGGCCAATGCGGGAAACCACATCAGGTTGGACTTGATCTCGAATGGGCTGAAACCAAGGTTGAGATGAGACCTGCCACATCAAGGCAGCTGATTTTAATCCAAAACGAACCGTCATGAGTCAGGAAAGCAACACTACAATACAATAATAACTCACACCAGAAATCATTTTCAGAAAATCTCTACTACAAACAAGTACCTGGGGCTCCCGCGCCACAACACTGGCCCCTTGCAAGATGGAGCCTGACTGGCTCTGTTGACTACTTGGATTGGGCCGCATTATGTGGTTTAATGGACCACTTTCAATAGAACATCCAATATGAGTTCTTCCCAACATGGAATGAAGTGGAACAGTCCCTGAAACAGAGCGAGATGGCATGTGGATATCAGCTTCACTGTAGACTTGTGGCATGTTCACACCTACATCCAAAGGAGACTGAGGTCTACTTGATGCAAGTTGGAGGAGTGGCCCTGGAGAATCCGAAATAGTCTGCATGAATTGCTGACTTTGGTGTTGTTGAACTTGAGGTGTTTGCAAGTGATACTGCAGTTGTGGGGCTGATACAGAGGGCTGAGTATGGGAAATTGAGAGCTTGGAAGAATCTACATTGCGAATGTCTCGGAGAGCTGCTGCAGCCATTGCTCGGTAGTACTCATTATCCTGAGTTGGTAGACCAGTCTCTGGCCTATGCTGGGGTCTTATCCAAGAGTCCATAGGTAGACCGCGCAGATGCAGTCCCCCAAGTGCATCACCACCATCCTCTCTCATCCATATTGGTGACCTCTTCATCAGTGACTCCATGTCCTCCTCTCCTGGATACACATTTCCTAGAAAGGATTAGCAGTGCTCTTCAGCAATCACCTCATCAATGAAATGTTAAGCCAGATGGTTTACACTCTGAAGGAAAGAAGTTTAAGGTATTCTATAGCTTTTTTAAGATTACAGTTATGCGCTCACCTTGTCCTCCACGAGATCGTTTGGCTCTCATTGCAAAAGGAGGACACAAAAGAAAGGGCGTTGTCAATGGTTCTATCTCCCACAATGAAACTCGTTGCTGTCTCTCCCCTGCAGTGGATTCATCCCATCCAACCTGCCAATTGCACAGAAATCAACATCCTTCAGGCACTTTACATGTAATGGCAAAACCACTATAATTGTGCTATCACAAGTTATGTGCTTCAAAATGACGGGATCATTAAGACCCAGAAAATCCTTCAAATAGACAACATGACTGATGGGCAATGTCAGAAATGTGCATAACCATAACCACCAAGCCTCCACCAATTCAGGTCTATGAGATTAGACTACCTTCAAGGAGCGCCAATGTGAGTTTGGCCACCTGATTGGATCTAGGTCCCCTAATCCAGTAATTGTGCCCATATATCTGCAGACAAGACAATTATGTCAACACAACCTCAGTATCACCTGACAGGATAACCACATATATCAATCTAGTTATGTAGATACCCACTGCAAACAAAACCAAAAGAAATGAGCAATTCACCTTCGCACACTTGACTCTTCGGTCTCAAACACCATTCGAAAGCGCATTCCAACTGAAACTTGCAAGTTGTAGACAGCTTTCTGATACTTTGCAACAGGAATGACAAACTCTGATGGGCTTTGCCTGAAAAATAAACCAGATAACAATTAATAATAAAAAATAGCTGGAAATTTTGATAATACGACCATGAGCCCAATGCCAAAGATCATCCAGCTTTGAAGTCCCACTGATCTGCTTGCACCAATCCACACAATCCCCTCCACTGCAACAAGAGTTATGTATGCAGTCAGCAGTGGAAATAGTACCTTGGATTGTAGAAGATGGTGAATCTACTATTTGTTGCTGCTGCATGGTTTGCAGCTGCAAGGACCCCAATGTGCATGCTATCACTGGACAAAACTGAAGAAGGCATGACCATCTGCTGCCTATTTTGCCTCCTGATGCCAAGCTGTAATTGACCTTTGTCATCCCTACCCATCAGGACAAATTATTAGTAGAACACTCAATAGCACTAATCTGTCACAAGATATGCTATTCAATGATTATCTCATTTTATGAACTTAATACCCTGCCCAGACAATTGTAATCCAATCCTCAAATGATACTAAAATGGCATTATTGGCCAACCTGATGAACAAAACAGCATCACCAGCTTGAAGCCTTTTGGCACTCACAAAAACACTCCACCCTGTTGTTAGTAGATGCCTTCGAGGTTGGCCTGCAGAAAGGACATATCAGAAATGTCAACCGATTTCTTGCAGAAAATGCCTCTATCCATGTAACATGCCAAACTACAACCAGTCAATAAAGTGAACTAAGATCTCCCTGCCAAAGTGGGGCCCAGCTGTACTTCACTCAGACTCTTGGCCCCTAATCTGGAGAGACAAGACTGCAGATATTCCATGAAAAAAACCCGTTCTGAATATGATTGTACCTCGGTAAATATGTCGAAAATGCCATTCCTGATCGTGCAGGTCCCTCGCTACAAGCTCTTGAGCTGGTGGCTGCTGATTGTAGTCCTGTGCAAGCACATCAAAGTCCAATCTTGTAAGAGAACAAGGACTTCAGAAAACCTTAATGATTCAAAGCATGAAAAGCATTTGACCTACACACTCAATATGTACATGAAGAAGTACCAGAGTAGGAAAAACTTTCTCGGCAGCACGTCGTGGAATGGAAAAGCCACCGTGTGTACTTGTGTCACTAGCCGTCAAAGTTTTGCAGAAGTACTCAGTCGGCTGCTTGCTGCGAACTCCATAATCCGGAGCTAGTAGTGTTTCCTTCTCAGTCTGGACATGCACATGTCCACAAGCAAGTCATAAGACAGTGTGACGCAAAATTTAGTAAGTCTCTCAAAAATGAACAAGCATAGTATAAACTGTGTATGTCCACCACACATCAGAACAAACATATGCACAACAACTCACATTACAACAAACTTTGCACCCTCATTTCACATTTTTCCTACACCCAATCACAATATAACCATTTAATCTGATCGGCAATTCTGAAAACTCACAGCAGCAGGTACTGGTATCAGGGTCATCTGTGCATAAACTTCATCCGTCTCAACATCCGCCTGAAAAATAGCATAGAGTGATTAAATAAAATGCCTGCAAAAGCACTCACTACTATACATGTGGGCACTAGGAAGACCTTATATCATGTGGTCAATTCGATCCAGTACCATTAGGACAAAGCTTTCTGAAACAACAGAACTTAACCCTTCAATTCAAGTCAATTTCAATTGACCAAGCTGCCATTTAGTTTTCCCATGTAGCATACTATGCACTCACCCAAACTGGGCAACCCATAATGAACTAGATTCTCCTCCACACTAATTTTATTTCCACAAATCCCAGTATGATTTCACAAAATGCACCATCAGGAGGTTCATAAACTTAATCCCTAGGCAGTTATGATATCTCTTCTACGTTGTAGCTCACACACCCATTGATTTTGATAATAATCAGTTCCTATTAAAAGAATAGGTTTGTGCAATGATCCATCTTCAAGTGGATCTCCTCCTTCACTTCCAGGACTTTATGGAGGACCTTTGCATAAAGGAAGGAGGCATCTATTTCCTGCTGTCATATGGTAAAGGAGGGAGCCTACAGCTGCACCAGGCTACCTCTGCCTTGAAAGACCCCATACCACCAAGCCCACACATGGGTGTCACGAAGTAATTTTTGGCATCCATTGAGTGTTTGAAGTAATTCTCTAACATTCCCTAACATTTGTTGGGTAATGCAGCTCCAAGGGTGTCTTACATCATGGAGGTGGTAATGAGCTATTTAAGTGTCCATATGATGTGTTCACTTGGACATCTTTGCATTCAATAGTAAGACATTCAGGACCACATATGCCTTAGATGCATGCCCTAGACATCCATACATGATGCATAAAGCACGATAACTTGTCCCAACTCAGATTTTAACTAGTACACATACACTAATCATACAACCAAGTGACTGAACAACCAACACTATGCAGACTTACATGTAAAGTGACATTATCAAGTAAGCAGATGAGTCGTGATGGAAGGCTGGGATAGTTTGGGATGTGCGCATCAGCCTCTTTCTGTGTCGATGCTGCCACCTGGTTACACAATTTCAAAATTTGGTAAGCTGATCAAGCTTGGATATCCAGACTGGCCCGAGGGTCATTCTCTAGCACCACAATTTACTGTTTGAACTACACTGTGAAGCAGTCAGTGAATTAGAAGCGCACCTGTTCTGTGTGGCCCTGGGGAAAGTACACCACTCGGCTCCCCACAGGAGGCAGTGAAACCAAGGGACCAGCACATGCATGCCAGAGCTCTGAGTTTAAACTCCTCCTTTCCACTGCAAGAAGTTCACATACATCAGCACAGCTGCTCTTGCGTGTTCTTTTTCTCAAAGCTATAGAGCCATACCAATGCAGTTATCTAGTATAGTGTGCAGTAATTGAAAAGACCAAAATCGATCTATAAATACATTTAAGGTTTCAAATTCAGATGTATTTGATGACTTCTCTAGAGTAAATTGAGGTTGTGGCATAAAGGATCTCTGCCCCAACAAGAAACTAGTGGCAATTCAATGTAAAGAGAGAATGATATTAGCACAGGCTACATAATTTTCCAAAAAAATCAAAATTAATGTCACCCACTCTCATAAATGCCCAGCTATCTCCACTCCTGCACTATACTGACAAATCGGTGTAATCCCCTGCCAAACCTACATTATCCTATGCACAAACCTTTCAATTCCATGCATAGCTTAACAAAAGTTGAATGCAAGTTGTCAACATTTTAGGATACCATAGTCTCACAAGCACATTCTCTTCCTGATACAATTATCCAGAACTAAGATACTCTATTAAAAATGGATGACTACCATGTCAATCTCACTATAAGACATCGGTTATATTCTACTAATTTTGTGTAATTCACATGCGTGCTCAATGTAGAAGCACACGCACTGAAAGGTCCTACAACAAAATAATTTACAGAAAGATGCTGCAAAAACCAAAAGGTATTGTGGATAATATTCCAAACTACAGTGTGTAATTTGACCTCCATGGAAGGTAAAAGCCAACATAGTTTGATATTCAATACCTTGATCCATTTGTTGAGGTGCAGACCCCAAGGTAGGGAGCCTCATCGAAGTAGATTGATACATATAATTCTTATGCAACTATTGGACACCGCTGATGTAGCAGCTTAAAAATCCAGCGACTATAAATGCCGAGCTAAAACCTCAATTTTTTTCTCCTTCTAATTCTTCACAATGAGGCCTTTCCCTGTTGCAAATTGCTGAATTCTACATCTTTTCACTCCTGGCATCACTTCCATCTCCATTTGCCTTTCTGGTTGCTGTGAAGACACACTCGCATGCATCCCAAGATGCCCCGTGGTAAAAAAGCTAGTCACCACTCCTCCACATTGGCTGTTAGCCTGTCTCCTTAGCAGCATCACCTGTACCCAAAAAATTGACCTAAAGCAACTTCAGTGTTTCTTCCTCCAAGGAGCCTCAACCCTCCACTTCTTTCAGCCCCGCTTGCCTCCACATCAAGAGGAGCTGAACCCAGTAAACCCCTACCACATTCTAGCTGTACTCTATGTTTAGTCGACAAATCCACCACCACCACCATCATCATCATCATCATCATCCTATCATATCACAAACATCATGAAGTCAACAAACAGAGTATAAGGTCGAATAAGAAGACACATGTTATCACATACACAGTAGCTTCAAGGGGCTCATCACACATCACATTACCATGTCCCAGCTCACAGTCCTATAAACAGCGTGCTCCTACGAGCTCTAGGACATCAAAATTGTCGAGAGCTCGTATTAATTCTAGGTTTTCTAGGTGGAGCAAGCCCACTACTGCTGTCAGGATGAAAGTGGCTAGGAAAATCGACACGGTACTCCAACCGGTACGCAGCCAGGACGCAAATCTAGCAGGAAGGCAGATGCACGCAGGCTAGATGTATGAAGGAACGTATGCCAAATGCACGGAAACAAACAACAAGGGCTTTTTCAGCTCAAACCGTTTCCGTATCTCACATCACGGTGGACGGGAGTTTACATGAGCAGCCCGTAGGTTGGAGGATCTGCACATGAAAAAGAGGGAAACGACGAAAGGCTTCTTTGCCACTTCCAAGTTCTTCACCTTCTCACTGACCGATTCAAGGAAGAGAGGGCTATCTATCACGCAAGCTACAGGCGCGGTGAGAAAAGTCAAAGTACAGGGAGAGTTTATCGTTATGGTTGTCGTTGGAAGAGCATGGAAGTTCTCAGGTGGTCAGTCTGTGGAACTCCGAGCCAGCCGCCAAACTTCCTCCCCTTGTTCCTCGTCAGCCTGGTTAGCGGAGAATGACGAATCAAGAAGTTAGCTAGGCACGACGAACGGCGTAGTCATGATCTCTGTCTGTCACGTTCATCAACACAGAACAGAGACTCCCCTGCCTCCTACTCTCCGACAAGCCAGCCACCATGAATAGTCGTCTTCGTCTTCCTAAACCACATGGTAATAGGATCGCACCGCACGGTAAGCTGACTGACTACCTACCTATATACAATGCCTCCACGAGGATGCAACAGCACGCAAGCAAGCATCCTTGGAGCTTCAAATCGTGCCTCCAGCCTCCCTTCTCTCTCACAAATCCGTTCCCCCGTCTGCTTAGACTAGCCAGCTCTCCTAACCCCACGGTCACACAACTCTCTCGCAAGACCCCCCCCCCCCCTCCCCTCCTCCTTTCTCCCCTCCTCTCCTCTCCTCTCCTCTCCTCGCTGGATCGCCTAGCAGAACTACAAAGGAAGCAAAGAATCAACCACGAACACAGCCATTTCAAAGAAGACTACCGCAACCAAGGCGGCCGCAACCACACGTTGATGAGCTTCCACTCCACTCCACTCCACTCCAAGCTCCTCCGACAGCAGCAAGCCACTAGCAATCCTAACCCTGCTTCCTGCTTCCTGCTTCCTAGCTAACTTAACCCTCCCGTACCCCATGAGCCGCAGCGACCAAGCCTGCAGCCGCTCTGACAGGCCGGGCAATCATGGAATAATAAGGCCAAGTAGGTTAAGAACGCGTTAGATGACTTGGACACGACCACCGCGCGTTCACGGCAGCTGGCGGCAGCCACAGTCCAAGGGGCACAAGTGTCTCGAGGAGGAGGGACTCGGGAGCGCAACCGGACCTTACAACAGACAACAGACAGCCAGCCTCCCTTGATGACACTCCTCGCATCCACCGCATGCTCCGATGAGCCGACGACGTTAAGTTTCCTCGAACCTCCCCTCCCCGCCCGCCCGCTCGCGCGCGATGCCCTGCCCTGCCCTGCCCTGCCGCTGGGGTTTCACGGAGCCGCCGAACCAAATGAACAACCACCACCACCACCACAAGAACAACAATAAGACGAACCAGAACCAGCAGCAGCAGAAGAAGAAGAAGAAGAAGAAGAAGACGAGGACGAGCCAACCAGCCAGCCAGCCAGCTTGCACCGAGCATCGACAGCCCTGCTTCGATCGCGGAGACCCTTGCAGAACAGGAGAAGAAGGGGAAAAAAAATGAAAAGGAAAAGAGTATACGGAGGAGCTAGGGCCCTTTGTAGGAGCGACCCGGTGCCGGGCACCCGTCTGCCGGCTAAGGCCCCTGTTGGCCGGGTACTAGGGGGCTAGGCGTAGGGTGGTCGTCGGGGAGTGGCTCGTAGGGCTGTCTGGGGACAGACCAGGGTAATAAACTTTATGGAGCCTCCCCAGCGCTTTGGGGTGGGCCCCACGCCTGCTCTTGGTCCCCTCTTTACCCCCCCTTGCCTACTTTAGGGAGTATATTGGGGAGTATTTTATCATTGACCTTGTGTATACGCGTACGGTGGTGTATATAGTGGGTGTGTGGTTTAGTGTGTAGTGTGTACTCCACTAAACCACCATCATAGTTTAGTGACACGTTCACTAAACCATCGTAGTTAGTGACACCCATTCTAAATGTGAACCTAACGTTACTCGTTAGTCCTTGTATAATGCATTTACAATGCCGCCATCGTTGCCGCTTGTTGAGTGATTTTTCATCCAAAAGTCAACCATCCGTGACAATATTTCATCATTGAATTGTGGGAATGGAGAATACACCCAAGTTTGTTTCGATAATGAGCGTGGATTTCATCCGAATTTCAATTGTCCATGGCAATACGTGCGACCTTATTCACACGAGGTGTCATTAGAGAAGTCGCCACGATGACGTAAATTATCATACGACACTTTGTACAGTAGTTTAGTGTAGTGTGTACTACTCTGATCATCTCGTTTAGTGAGGGTTGGCTAGTAATGCGTGTGGGAAATTAGCGAAGGCGATACTAAACCTCTCTACGCTATGGAACTAGAGCCACCGAAAGATCTTCAGTTTTTCAAGTCCAAAGTGTTTTTACCATATTTTGATAAGTAACAAAACCACTACATCGTTTTACAACATCTCATATATTCATGAATCACTCGGTAAAAAATCCACCCTCACTAATTTGGATGAGATGTGACCAAATGATAATTCCACATGCACTAAACGGGATAGTCCATGTAGTGTGCAATGTGTAGATAGAAACTCCAACCCCTTTCTAACAAAGGTACGCACTATAGAACAGATCATGTTCAAGTATAGTCGTAAATGTGTAATGTGTAGGTTATTATTACGGGACCGAAGTTTTATGGCCACCATCGACCACGAGTCCGTGTCTTTCTTGGTGAGGAACTCAATCACTTGTAATATTATTAATATTGTTACTATGATTGTTGTGACGATGAGGAGGAGAGTAGTATATGATAGAGTTGATCGTGGAAGGGATAAGTGGAAAGAGTCGGACCGGTGTGAGTGAGTGGGTGGTCCCCTCTTATTAAACTCACGGAGAGTACGGTCGTAATGGGTATTTTAACACTCGCTTTACTATATGTTAAATTTAGCATTGGATATCATGCTTGGATGGATTTAGCTGAGGCAGCAATAATATCTAAGCACCACGGTCCACTTCCGTAGTCAATTTGGATTGGAATATGCCACGGTCCCACCCGTTTACATGGAATCCCCCCTTCACAAGTTGGGCATTTGGGATGGTAAAAAAGGGAAAGCCTAGCTCATTAATCTCGCTCTAATCCGACACACGGAAGATGCTCCCACCTTCCCATTCAATGATTGATTCACTTTCATGTGTTACGAGAACCGGGTTCACGAAAAGAAGAAGATAATGCATGTTTTTATTCACAAACATCGTTAACCCTTAAAGGACAATGTTGCCCCACTGGCTTGGTATTATTTTGGGTGAATCTTGTTCAAAACTTCTACTCCATTGCACCAAATGGGGTTTTTCGAATGCCAAATCGAGCACCTTAGCAAGATCTATACTTCTTTAGAATAGAGCCTATGTAAATTAATTGGATAATCATGCTTTAAATGAATTTTAAAAGATATTTTGCGTGTGGTATCGGGAAAGCATATGTCCTTTAAGGGTTAAGCGATGTGAAGATTGCTCCGTTTCCTTTCCACCACCATCCCAATCGGTGCCCGAGGAGGTTTTTGGACATAATCGGTCAAAATCCTAGTGTTTCCAAGTCCCAAGCAGTGACATGTTTTGATCTTTCAGTTTATGTGTTAATTTGAGATGTATTCTATAGATACATTGACGAACAATACTGAGTATACTTTGAACATGCTCATCTTCAACAGACGACCATGAATAATAATTCACAATCTTTTTTTTCATATTTGATAATTGCATATGAAATTGCACAAACATGTGCACATGTATGCAAATTCTCACATCACATTGATAGTAAGAAAGTATGTTGCAGAGTCAAATGATAAACTATATATAGATAGTATGTTTTGTTCGAGTTGCCTACAAAGTCTTTGGTAATTGGTCCAGTGTCCCCTACTCTTCAACATGACGTTGATTCTTCGTGGCATGCTCTCATAGAGCGCTATGCAATCATGTTTGCTGAAGTTGGGATACACCAAACACACACGCTCCCACAATTCCTGGATACTTCTTGGAGGTGTCGTAATTTCGTTCAAACGCCATTTGAAAAATGCCTAGAAGTGTTCGATAGGATTCAAATCCAAAGATTGTGCATGCCATTGAAGGGGTTGAAATGGTCGTGATGCCAACCATTCTTGCATGATCTTGCTTGTGTGCTTGGAATTTTGAAAGACCCACCTACTTGGATCCAGATTGTAGTCATGTATAGTGGACCACAAGAAATTTTCTAAAATAAATTTGTTCAAATGCCTATCCATCCTACCTTCAATTATGTACTTAGTCTAAATGTGAGGAAACATCCAAGAATATTTTGTGGAATATTGCTAGTCCCATAGAACACTCTTATGGATCTGAATAATGTTATGAGATGTGATTGGGTTGTTATAAGAATAACTTGTGATAAAAAACATTAAAGAACGTATAAGATAGTTGCACTTTGTGTGGTCTAGTCCAAGATGACCCTAAACTACCGGATGACAGTGGAGAGGTACCCAAATCCGAACGGAAGGGTTGGCGGTTCGATTCCTAGCTGTGAAATCTTCTCTCTACTTGACCCAAAAAATAAATAAGAGCCCACCCACCGCAAGGTAGGCAATAAACCCCACCCTACACCAAAAAGATCCTTGAGCAGGGTAGGGTCAACGGGCTCAAATTCAATTTGGATTGCCCAATATTATTATTATTATTATCATTATCATGGTGCAGTCTCCACAAGTTGTAGGCATTTGAGCACAAAAGGATAGTTAAGCTAAGTGCGTTACCAATTTCAAACAAAACATATGAGATTTGAACTTGTTGGTGTTGGTGGCAATGTGAATGTCTCTAGAAAATTTTCATTGTTCCTCATAGGTATCCTTGAATAGGTTTTTCTTTGCATATGTACCTACGTGTTAGAAACCATAATAGGTCACTCTCCAATATACAATCTAACCATGATAATATGACACCTCGACTGTACGACACATTTCTAATCGACCAAACTTTATAGTGTTAATTTACTCCGATAATAGGACTATAATGCTCATAATACAACATTATTTGGGCTCGACTTGTCATATAATAGAGGTAATTAATGTGTGTTGATGGTGGGATCCATGTTGGGATCATGGAATACATGGTGAATACATTCAATGGGTTAACTTATCTTAACTCAAGTTAATGGTTTTTTTAAACCTTGGTTTCTAAACAAATGTTGCACTTTTGAGTCTTTTGGGTTTGAATGGAGGTTGAAGGGTTTAGGATTGTTGGATTTGCAAACTATAATCATGAAGTTGTTGATTTCCCTTCTTGATTCAAAATTTGTCCTCACACTCGAATCTCACATCACTTTAGATTTGAAATTTCAATCCTTACCAACTTATATTCCTAAATTTACCCATGCCACTTTTCAATTTCTCGGCTTTGGAGATGATGGCCATCTTGAGTGGCAGATGTTTTTAATTTCCGGTATAATCTCAACAATAATGGTGTTGATGACCACACTTGCACACAAACAACTTGCACACAATTTGGTAAGCAATAACCTCCTTTACATTAGTTATGGCACCAGAAGATATGTTTACAATATGGATAAGATTGGGTTAGTTTATTGTGCCCAACCAAACAAAAGACAAAGTGCAAGGAAAAATTTGTGGGCACAAAATTCAAAAGGATTGTCTCACTCTTGCTCTTATTGTAACATGACAAACAATCATAAGTTGAAACATGTGATTTGTAGAACAGATTTTTTGGCTATAGTCTAAATACAAATTTTTGAATTAAGTTTTTTGAAGAACAGATGAAAATGTTGGACTATAGTCGGATGAAAGAGCTCTTAGAGCAGTTTTAGGAACTGAATGACCTCGGAGAGAAGTTATAACCGCCTGGAAGAGGAAGGGAGATAAAGGACTATAGTCTGGAGGAGAAAGAAGGCCATTTTCAACGAGTGTTTTCAGGCTATAGTCTAGAGTAGTCGCTATCAAGCGAAGAATGTGTAGGATCGGCCAAGTGCCGCAAATAGATTGACTTATTCCAACTCTGTGATAGAGTGGAGATTAAACTTTGTAATGAGGATGTAGTCGCAGTAAAATGGAATTACTATGATGCAGTAATGGTGTAAGTGAGCATAATCAACTGAGTATTATTAAGAGAATGCATATATTGAGTATGTCGAAGAGATGAGTCGAAGTACTGTGTGAGTGAGAGTCTGAGAAACTGATTGTATGGGAAGCTAGTGAACCAATAACCAAAAAGGAGTGAAGCGTACCAGAGTATAAACAAAAACAACTGAGAGCGAAACTGGAATCAGAAATTGAACAAAGCATAACAGAGAGAGAGCGAGTGAATGTGTATCAGAGAATAGAGATACAAATCAGGGAGCGTGGAGACATAATATTCAAGATTAAGAAAACCTAGAGAGAATGAATTACAGTGAGGAAAAATGGAAGGTTGTAAGAGCAATAGGACTATAGTCCATCGGAACTTTACCGAGAGAGATAAAACTTGGAGCGCAATGGGGGAAGAATTGCTTACTTTGTGTTACTGAGGGTCAGTAAGGATGAGAGCACCGAATCAGAGGCAAGGTGAAGCAAGAGAGAGATAATGTCAGAGAGTCGAGACTCACGCTAAGTGCGGAGCAGTGAAAGACTATAGTCCAGAAAGAGAGTTAACAACGTGAGAGAGAAATAGGTTACAGTGATGGAGAGAGGAGAAGAGGCAGGAGTGTAGCCTAATGAGGAGATTACAGACAAGCTAATCCCTGATAGGAGAGAAGTATGGGCTAAGAGATGTACTGTCCATCATTACTTAGCGAGTGAGATGACCGAGTGACGTTGAGATAATGAGTTGAAAGAGGTATGATGGAGATTACCTAGGTTATTGGCATGAACATTAAGTGGCTAATTGAGGCATAAGCCAATATGGAATATAGTCCAGTGTGATTATTCTATCTTGAAGTGTGCAGAGATTGCAAACCGGATTGGAATGGAAGATGGTTCATGAATGAGATAAGTCTTTGAATTAATAGTAACGCAAGAAAAATGAATAATTGAACCCTAGTAAAGAATGAACTTATTGGAATGAGAATTGTTGTTGTTACCTTGTTGTTTTGTGGACACCAAAAGATACTAACCCCAATAGGATGAAAATCCATTGGAAGACTATTGTCCGGATACCAAAAGACTATTGACCAAGCTATTGAGCTTCACGACTGAAATAGGTCAAAGACATAGAGTGATAGAAACTTTCCCTGAAGATAGGACGGAATCACTCACGACTAAGGAAGCACAAAGGAATCATAAGAGTGGGGAATAAGCGGAATTAAGAAGGAATGAAGTAAGAAAAACCTCAAGTTGTTATTGTAATCCTTAAATCTAATGTGACATTAACCCTTATAGACACTATCTCAGTCTTCCTGGAGACTTTGTTCCCTGGGTTTTGTTATTTTGAGCCATAGCAAAAACTTACTACATGATTGTTTACAAATCTTAATGCCCAATATGCTTTCGAAGGTGGTTGCCAACAAGTTATGTGTGGTGGTTTGCAAACCAAACGGTCTGGATGACCTCATATGTTTTTGACAACTGGATGATGAGCCTCGATGGACATCTCAAATCTCAAAAGTGGAAGATACTTTGAATTATGGACAACCCTGCTACTCGTTCCCTTAAGCATGTTGGAAGGGGTGAATCATTTGGTTTTTCAACCTTGCAATTGAATAATATTACTATTGTTTTATTACTACCTAATGTTACAAGTGTGGTACAACCCTTGGATTAGGGAATAATTGCTACATTCAAAGTTCAGTGTAAGGAAAAACTTTGGAATGGGTTCTTTCTTGGTTTGATTCTCCTACTACTCACCACGACTCGAGGAAAATAGTGCATGAGTGCACAACAAACTACTATATGATGCTCTCAAGTGCAAAGAGATCAATTCCCAAATTATAAGAAGCAACTAGAGGATGTCCGAGATTTTACTTGCAGATTGGAGTGTTGATTTTGCCATGGATGGTGAACGTGAGGAGTCGAGAATGAAAGAAGCGGCAAATGAATTGGCAAGTTTCATTTCCTCTTTGAATTTTGGAAGTGAAGAATTGCCTATTGAAGAATATGTACAATTGGTAAAGGAAAAGAATTGTTGATGCATAATACAACATGGTTGAGTTGGTGGATTTGACATGAGGTAGAAAATTCCATTTGGGTTTAGATTTGAACGAAGAGCCAACGAAGGGGAATGATGTGGATGACTGACCAACACCAATACTCAAGCTTCCTCAAGCCCGTGAGTATGCCCAATTACTATCGAATTTTGCAGTGGAGCATATTTTAAAGCTTTTAGTTGTAGGTGTGATGAGCATGCAATATTTTATGTATAAATTGTACAAGATGTCAATTTCCAACATCACCAAACATCATCAAAAAGACAATAGATTCTTATTTTCACAGTGTGTGATGTAGTGAAGACATCATCACATGATTATTTTTTCTTTAACTACATATTGTGCGACATTGTGAGCATACTTCTTTAATGAATATTTCCTTTCATACTTATGCATCTTCATTTTGTATACAAAATGACATTTTACATTGAAATAGGTAATTTTCTTGGAAAACCTTGATACTACAACATTTGAGGCCAAAATGTCATATTATGCATAATATGACACTTTATTGCATGACCAAAGAGTGTCATATTGAAGGTGGAGAACAGTAGATGCACTTCAACCTCAGTATGTTTATGGAGGTGTATTATTAGTGCGAACACCATCAATTGAAAGGTGATAGCGAGATAGGTTTGAGGTTGCAAAATCTAAAGAACCACACTATATACTGTCATGCCTGAGCGGTTTCCATGCTAAGAATCTCATATTTATTTATTTCTCTATGAATGTATTTTGACAAACTTGAAACTCAATATTTTTCATCATTCTCCTTTTAAATTTTTATTTTTCTAAAAACATAATTTGTGTACGTTGTTGTGTCTCATAAAATAATATAATGTTTTATCAAAGTGACCATGTAGGACATGGCAATTGATTTAGTATGACTTTGAAAATAACATGTCATTTTAATGAGGCCTTTGTGACTTGTCCTATAGCAACAAGTATCCCATGCTTTTAGGGTTGCCACCCATTGACTACAAGATCATTGTCATTGGTAGGTGATAAACCAATGTGGTAAACCAATGTGGGATGTGTTAAATGAATTTCATAGTACCCATCTTGATGTTAGTGGTATTGTTTTTATTTCATGATGTTCGGACCACCAGGGCTTGGCATATATAGAGTTACTCGGGAATCATAAGTTTGAAAGTTGGGCGAAACTCCTTGGACCTCTTCTTTCAACCTCAAAAATGTAGAGAGAAAGTTAATATATGATTCGGACTTTACACATGGCACATGTCACGGTAAATCCATGGTCGACCTATGCAAGGTTAGCTTGGCCAACTGATTCTAGTATGACAAACTAGAAATTTAGTTGTTAATAGCCCAAACATCCCTCAACACTGCTATTTTACACCTCTTTTAACATGTGTAATTCAAGCCTTGAGAAAACTTGGGCGACTTCATGAATTAGCTCTCATACTCGTGTTCTAGACATCTCACATGGAGTTTGATCCAGACACTTTATGCAGGATTCTAGGACCAAGATGATCCTAAACTATTGGGTGATATTGGAGTGGTTTCAAATGAAGCGGTTCCAATTGGAGTGATTGGCGGTTCGATTCTTGCTATGAAATCTTCTTAATACTTGACGGGGAAAAAAAACCGGTTAGATAGATAGGTAGTAAACCCCACCATACATCAAGAGTCTTGAGTAGGGTAGGGCCAACGGACTCAAATTCACATCGGATTGCCCAAGGTTGGTTATTTATTTATTTACTTGGTTGGAGGATTCTAGTCTACTCATTTATTTAGGCCATCTAAAACATGAACAAGGCTCAAAGAAGTTTCATTGCAGTTCACACCATCACTGTGATATTTGGAGTATAGTGCATAAGTGTATAAGACATTGTGCAACCTCTGATTGTGTCACCTTGATGAAAGAACGTATACATTTTCCGTGCAATTTCAAGGGTTTAGCATTTCAAACGCTATGAAAGCACAACTCCACATTGACAATCAATACATCGAGACTTGTGATAAAACATCTTACCTTGCACTTCAAGTTAGACTACGTGATAGTTAAAACAATGTTGCTCAATATGATTGGATTGCTCAACCCAAAACGTTACAATGGTTAAGGTACATGGCCCTATTTTTGGTCACTTTGATCTTTACAGAGACATTTTGTTCTTTTCCTCTAGCACAAGTGAAACACATTCATTGCAAGGTAACATGAACTTTACACACAATATTGGCCGTTGGATTGGATTGAGAATCGAATAATCCAATCAACAACCGAGAAAGACAAAGATTGTCATTTGGAGTCCCATAATTAGAGTTCAGATGCATAAATCATCAAAATTCAAGGTAAGTGTTTTAGTATACTCTCTTTGAACAATCACCTCACCCCTCCCATACGTGTTAAGTATTGAACCTATAGTAATGTCTATATTAAGGTATATATGTCAAACTCAATTGCTTAACACAATTGGACACCTATATTTGGAGTGGTATGTGGTCCGGTGCCACTCCAAGAACGAATTGCAAAAAAGACACGTATTTCAAGGAGATTGGCCTACGTGCTCATAATATGATAACCGTTCTAGACTCAATGATCAACATAATTGGGCAGGGACATAAAAGACCGTTCAACGAGCGTGAGAGGTTCACTTTGATAATGGACAAGATATTAGGTTGAGCTCCACATTTTGTGAGGAAAGTGGCTATGATGTCGATTTGAGTTTGCTCGCCCTCTCTTACTAAATAACGTGTCTCATATCTTCGGACAAGTGGGCTAGTTAGAAAAAGGTAACCATTTAAGGCACACAGTCCAATCTCATAGTGCATTCCATTCTTAGCTACAAGCCTTGTCATGTATCACTCAAATGTAGGTGTCCAATGAAGAGACAAAGTGACCATATAAGGACCACACACCTTGTTGAATTTGACTGCATTAAATGAGCGGCGGTTAAGATTTTGTCTCTAAAGAAGACAAGAGACAGCACCTAAGATAGCTAGCTCGTTCCTAATTAGACCAAGAAGGCCGGCAACTTGGTCTCCTCATGTTCAACGTTGATTGGTTGGGCACATTGAAGTTGCTATCATCTTGCTTTGCTTTGCTTTACTTTAGGCTATGAGTCGTCGAGACTCAAAGCCGTGAGGGCCGGAAACCAAGCCATCCCATTGGCCGAGAAGTTGAGTTTCATGGGGTCAAGAACTAAGTATAAGACTAAGTCATTTGTTGTGATTCCACCCGAAAGATTGATTGCTTCAAAGGATGTGACCCCGGTTGTGTCTTGCCTTGCAAGGGGTAAGTGGCTCTCACGTCCTTGGTACGGAGAGAGGGTCCGGGACAAAGGCTTTTTGGTAATGAGTCGGTGTGAATGTGAGGTGACATTGTTTGCAAGCAATTGTGAAAGAGACTCGACGTTATTATTATTTGTACTATGGGTCTTGTTTTCTACCAACAAAGGTCAAATTGGCTTTCGACCTTTTACGGTTACATAACATTGATTGACATCTTTACTTGCTAAACACTTACATTACACACCAAATTGTCCTCTTAGTGCGGGTTGCTATTGGAGTTACGCATTTTTTTAACATCTTATCGAGCATATGATTTTTCATTCAACGTACATAAATAGTTAGTATGCACATCGAAGAGTGTGATATAACTTGCTTGGTAAAGAAAGGATATTGTCATTAAAGAGTTGTAGCAACACTTAACTCCAAATGGTAATCCATGCTATTGGTGTGGGTAAGAACTATAGCACATTGTGCATATTATTTATTTTGTTTATCCATGTAGGAAATGATAGTATTGGCACGAAAGCCATGGGAATGCGTAACTTCAAATAGTAAGCCACTATCATAGGTGTGGAAGGGTTTGGAAGGTCTTTCCACTCTCGTTTTTTCTTGAATGTGTCACATTTCTAATCAATGCTCTCAGTTGGACATCTATGTTTAAGTGGTATATGAACAATGCTTGTGGCTAAAAGAGGAAACATCAAACCAACAAAATCCATGACCAAATTTGTTCAAGAACATACATTGTTCTAGGTTCAGTGGTTAACATAAGTTGGGAAGACCCATGGAATCGTGTAAAAAGAAAGAAGTTTTCTCATTTTTGCCATCCATTTAGCTCGTGGAATTCAACCCCAATTTTGAAACTTGAAAGGACATTCTTGTGATTTAGCGATTGTTGATTGAATGAGACTTTTTTAATCCAATCCACTATCCATAATTGTTCTCGGGAGTTGGAAGAGCCCACAATAGGGCCACACACCTCGTTTCGGGGATGATGTGAACCAATGATTGTATTTGGTGCGGGTTTGTGATTCCAAGCAACAAAGTGCTAACAAGAGCCGGACTTGGGAGGGTTACTTGATATAATAAAGGCCCTGAAAATAGTCTCAATCGTCGGAGAACGTATTTTCTTCACATACTTAACTCCTAAAAGCCTAGGGATTTTAGGTTGAATCAAAGGTGTACTATAAAGTATGAATTAGAAACTTTGTTATGTGTTGTCATCCTAGAGAAAGTTTTAGAGAGTTGACTTAAAATCACATCCGTGTGGTTGGAATATGGATCTTTATCCTTTTTCTCCACCAAATCATTTTACAAGTATATTCTTGCAAAATTTTATAAAATTCCAACATATATTAAAACCACTTGATTGTTGATATGATTGACTAAGAATATCAGTTGCTTGATTTGGTGGGAAAATCCAAAAAATATATGAATGTCACTGACATTGTTACTTCTGCAAAATAGCTAACTTTGTAACAAATAAAAAAATTAAGAGTTCCAACCACTTCAAGGTCCATATCGTAGACTCATTGATATAAAATATTGATCAGCTTGCCTTGAGAAATATATCTTTGAAAAGCGCTCGCAACCGCTTTGTGGCTTCTTGGGCATGTAGGGGGTTAAAACCTCTCCAAGGGCCATTTGGGCCTCAAACATGGATTTTCTCATCCTACTCAACCTCAAGGTGACCATCCTCACCAACTCACGTACTAAACACCCATTACCAGAGGATCTTTAACCTTTGTCTTTTCTAAGAGATACCACCTTTCACATAAGGAAGTAGGCCTTGTCCATCATTCATGCAGACCTTGGACAGGTGGCCAACTAGCATCACCTAGCTAAATTTCCCGGGCCCCTATTTGTCACTTAGCTTTAGCTAGCTAGGTTCACCGAACCTATGATTCTTACTTAGCTTTAGCTAGTTAACTTTTCCGGAACTCTCATTTTTACTCAGCTTCAACTAGCTAAAAAGTTTGTGTGACACGAATATTCATTCTAAACCAAAGAATATATAATTGGTTGTATTGCTCTCAATTGGCTTTGTATTTTCATGTTGTTGCACAAGGAAATTGAAAGGCTTAAAATCAACACGTATAGTCGACTTCCTCACTTTCGATTATTCCTTACTTTTATTTTTGTCACACCTTCATGCACCTCCAAATTGTGTATTTGGTGTAGTTTTTAAGACAAAATTTTAAGGGGACCTTATGCTTGCAATAAGCTAGGGCATATACACTATATTGCATGCGCTACAAGCATATGAAGTCCCATATGCCATTTGCCTTTTAAAGACAAACTTGAGGACTATAGGCTTGTGACGGATGCTCCTATCCGCACTGCTTTTTTTTGCACATATTGAAAAAAAAAAAACAATTGCAAGAAAACAACCACCTCAAGAGAACCAACACATACTAAGGGGACATCAAGAAATAAAACCCATCCAGGGCCTAACCTTCCATGTGACCACTAAGTTGCTATGGTTTATAATAAGACAAATGACACCCCATGCCGAATCAAATTCCTTAAGAACATCTTGATAAGCGACGTCTAAAGCTTTTTCCAAGTCTGTGAGAGTCCGTTGCCACTCAATCCTACCGTAGTCTTGCAAAGTGTCCCATATTGCTTGTCCTATCCACTCTACATAACTTTTAAATTATTGGGCACCCAATGTTCTCCACGTGACTCGTGTCTAGTGATAGGCGCTACAATAAGACACAATGTGATAGTTAGTTGCTACATTAGGTAGACAACCTCGTTTATGATAACTTAAAGAAATTTCGCATAAGTGTGGTACATGTTGATGATGGAGTGGTCTTTTACATTCTTGGAAATTGATATCACAACGTTTAACAAAGTAAAAAATTAAGAAAATAAAATTGGAGGTAATGAAATTATAGTATATTTTTAAAGGCAATATTCTCTTCCACCTCATATTCACAACATAGGCTAACTTATTTATAATAATTGGGAAACAAAATAACTTGAGTACAACCAGAGCCCTTTCAAGGAACCCAAATCCATGGCCTTTTGTCTTCTTATTTTCATCATGTTGAACTCCTTAATGGCTACATCTCCTCTCTCACCTAGTTGCTATTATTCTTAACATTCCAAATTAAAGAATGACAACTACATGTGTGAAACTTTACAACTTTTAAGGGACGAGTCTATGTATTAAGAATGGGGTGGTAATTGGAAATGGGTATGTCTACCATAGATAGATATACCATGAATCTGAGTTAAAGGAGGTATATATGTTTATCTTGGTTTCATTGTATGCACCTCAAAGAGTTTCCTAACTCTTTGTTTCATATCATGTATGCTTTTTGGTGATGAAATTAAGCATTTGATTTGTCTTTATCTTATTTATTGAATATGAGATGTCCGCATATATAAATGTCGGCTTTGGAAGGAGCAATATGTTCACAATATACAATCATGTTTACCTTAGTGTATATGGATGTTTTTTGGTTTATTTTCATGTTTTTTTACTTCGATCGATTAAATTTATGCAATGAATTTGGTGGTATAATAGCAAATCTACGATGAAAAAGAATCAAGGCCCGCATTGAAATCAGACCTCCCTCATGTTGGTTATTGAGTCTAGAATGATTGATAAATACTGAACACGTAATCCAATGACTCTTAAACACGCGTCTTGTTGGGTTCCATTCTTACCTAATCACACACCACCCAAATATAAATGTCCAATTAAGGTAGCTAATTTGTATAAGACCCGCATAAACTCAAAGGATGGTGAAGCATCACTTCTTGCTTTTGCCATGCAATAACCGATGCTCTTCTTTATAGATGTCGACCAACCATACCCAAAAGATTGAAAGCCCTTGAAATTTTTATGTTGGTCTAGTTGTCTATGTTTGTGATAGCTACGAGGTCATTGTCCGTGTGGCAAAAAAAGCTTGAAAGTTCCAAGTTGCACAATTCTTATAATAATGGAATCATTATTGTACTCAAAACACCGAGGTAGTATACAAATGGTTGTACTAAGTTACAAGAAAACATGGGTCTAAATGACATGGTCCAAAACCTACTCATATGACTTTGTGTTGTTTAGATTGGCTAGACATTTTGATACGAATGTAGTCTTTACGAATTGGTCTAAATGACAGGATGTTGTATTGGACCATGTCATTTAGATCCGTGTATCTTGTAGCACCAACTAGCGCACCCACACTTGGATTGATGGGTAGGCCGAGGACAGGGTTGCAACAACCACATGGGATTGTTTGGTTCAACACTTTAAACCAAACCCCGATGTTACTTTTATTTTATGTATTTATTCAACACTTTAAGTGTGATGTATTATTTTCATGTGAGAGTCCCATGACCATACATAGGAGCTATGTGATTCCTTCTCAATTTACATCTAAATTTGCAGTTATGATAAAGGCCAAAGCACCCCTCGTTCATACCAACCCAAGGTCCTGCATGTGCCCAATATGGTCCTTAAGAGCCCTAAATACCTATTGATTCCTACACATCCTAGGTATTGCCAGTCATCTACACTATAACAACAACGAAGTTGCCCCACGTTGATTTATCAACATTCCACACTATTTTGGATATTTGTTACCACAATAATAAAATATCCAATCGTCTTTTTCTTTGTTTTTAACATGGCTGCCTATTGGATTCATAAACAAAGCTATAAGTTTTTTTAATATGATTTTTGACCCAAGATAATTTGCATGGGTAAAGAGGCAACCTATTTGTGAAGGCACCCTAATTGTACATATTAGTGTAGACTAATTACTGAAAAAATATGATTTTTGGGTTCTTTTGTATTTGTTTTGTTATAAATGTTGGTTTTCTTACTGAGGAAATTCTCATAGGTAGAGTGCCCAAGATAGAGCATATGAGGGTTTCTCTTAATAGCAATAACACATTTACTATGCAGTAAATCTAGCCTTCCCTGACTCCAAACATCAACCATAGTCATTCAAATAACCAATAAACAATGTGCTTTTATGATGTAGAATTTATGGGGATCACGTTGAATTTCAGATTCCACACTATTTTACAACTTTAAGAAGAAAGTACATTGAAAGAAAAATATTTGTTCATGCTTTGGCACCAACGTGAACATGAACCCCGTTCACCTTATACTGATCATGGATATTCATGATGCAACATATGACCTCATGCTTTCCTTTTGGAATGTGGGTCCTTACAGCTTTGAATTTATTGTGGACCACACTATTATTATGTTAAATAATAATAATAATAATAATAATAAACCGGTATTTGATTTATAGCAAGCCATTATAAATTTTTAATGTTTTATACGAGCATCAATGTTTTAGCCATTGACAGCGGAACTTTGTAACTAGAAGCAAGATTCATGATGTTACATGATAATGGGTTCTTGAAGAGGAGTTATTCAATACATTATTGAGGGTTTCACTTTCCACCCACTTTCACACATAAAATATGTACCGTGATTCTCAATGTTTCCCATCCACATCATTTTCCCATCCTGCTACACTAAATAGGATATTTAGTGTTTGATTATATTCGGTGTTGTTAGCACCCTGTTGTGCTCAACATTAATTTTCAATTTGTTGATAATTAGTGTTAGACATAAATGTGTCGCTACCTTCCCTATTGCCACCTCTCTTATTATATCCTTTTTTCATGTCCTTACTAACACTAAATTCAAACATGTAACTTCCACATATTACCATAGTTGGTATTTAGTGTTTGAGTTTACATTTAATGTTACTTACATTCATAGGGTTATTGATATTTAGTGTATGCGTTTGTACTTAGTGTATCAAACACTAAATATCTTATTTAGTGTAGTTACACATTTCAGTTTCACTCCATGGATAGGACCTTCCATGCTAAGGAAGCTCATAGACAATTCTTGCAAGTTATCACCTTATGGTGGTGGCCACATGCAGTTAAATGCATACGATTGGCAAGGTTGGCACCATGCGGTTTTTCATATTTGGGTTTTTCATAGTTTTTTTTCAAAAACCCAATCATTCAAGGTCCAGCAAAATTCGGTGTTATTTGGTTTTATTGTAGATAAGTTGAGATTATAAGGCAGAGGGCCCAATGTTCGCCAATGATGATGCCAATTGTCAAGTGCCAAGTGTTGGAATAAAACCATGGTTTTCTTTGCAAAAATCTTGATCTTTTGCATTAAAACATGAAAAAAACCCAGTGCATCACCTGGAAAGTTGGGGGTTTTCCACCCTTGATTATTAGGATTGCCTACAGGTGGGTGGGACACTCTCTTAACACGACAACTCCTCACCAAATAAAGATTTATCTCACAACTTCAAATTGTCACAAGAACAATGCAACAAATCCATGTAAAATCCAAGAAAAAATGTTATATTTCATCAAGACATCATTGAAATACCTAGGTCCTTTAAAGGTGAACACTTCAATGGTTTCCGAGAAATATAGAGGCTTGTAACAATTTTGGCCTAATGTAATGGGTGGATGCATGACATTAGTACACAATGTCGATAATGTTATCAAGAAATGTAGTACCGAACTACAATGATTATTCTAATTAGTGCGTGTGGTGTTAATGCCCAAAACATACACTAGTTTGTCAAGCATCAACATTAAAGAGGGCTGAGTTTTTTACTTAGTGATGTTGAATTCCTCATTTACCATACACTTCAAGAAAATGATTATGTGCTCTAAGGTGCTTGTAGAGTGATAGAAAAAAATAACATGCAAACACGTGCTTGTTAGTGAATAATGCCACAATGTATAATGCTGGTACTTTCAATGAATAGTGTTGCTATGAACAATTATTTTAGTGAACAAACCCAAGATGAACATTGCTTCCTAGATCTTGTGATGACACTAATTTCCCACACACATTATTAGCTCTCCCTAACTAACTGGGATAATCGATGTAGTACTAAAACATGTAAAACTATTCAAATACTGATACTCGGTGGGTACCACAGTGGTACCATAAGAAAAGATAAAATTTGCCTACTCATATCATAATTTGAGTCAATGGTTTTCTATTATTGTATTGGTTATAAGATATTTGTACATAGACACTAAGGATTTACATGGTGTATAGATTGAATGCCACTTCTCACATGGCCATCCAAGTCGAGAGGTTGTGGGACTGAATGGGCAAACTTTGTTGAGAGTCCAAAGAAATGGGTTGAAAATAACCAATAAAATATAGGAATTCGAGACTTTGGTTGGGCATAGTGTGAAGCCTCCAAAGGCCAAGCCCAAAGTCCAAAGGAAGAAGATGCATCCCACTTTATTCTCTGTCCAAAACAATCCCTTCAATCCAAGATCTTGTCAAATTTTTATATTATTTATTAGTTTTTAATGAAAAAATCGATGGCCTCTCGACCATAGTTTGAGTTTCCATTCTTGTCCGACCCAAACTTCTCCACCTTGGTAAAAAAATATTGCCATGTAGGCATTTTTGGAGAGCGACATCCTTTGGACTTTAGCATCTAGTGTGAAGGGTCCAGAGGCCGAATTCTTGGTTTCTTGCAATTTGACTGGTGGAAACCGACTGCCTCTCGACCTTCGGCCACAGTGTGAAGCGGCCCTCAAATAGTGCATCTTCAAAACAAGTGTATATTATAATACCCACACAATGTGACCCCGCACCAATATGAAAAGAATGTAGAATCTTTATTAGATAGATAACCCACACACATTTAGACATATATTTCACAAAGGGGGGGGGCGTGATTAGAAAAACAAGAACATATAGTCTAATAGGAATAAGCAAAATTTCCATCCACCCCCCCCCCCTCTTTCTCTCTCTCCCCTTCCTTCCTACCTTGTGCGGTGTTTGGGTCATCCATTGTCCTCATATTACATTGTGTTCAAGTAAGCTTCGGTAAGTTCCACATCTATGACAATGTGTTCCAAAGAAAAACATAGGCATGTAACACAAACATGAAATAACCAAGAAAATTAAAAGGCGTGCAACTACTAGGTGGAAAAATATATATTATATTTTGAATGTACATTATTCAACACGTCCTTTAATTTTGTTGGAGTGGCCATGATTGTCCAAGAAATACACGGTTGACTTGATTGGTCCCTTCCCCAATATTCGTCTCTTCCATACCCCTTGTTGCCCCTTGCACGCATTGGTTGTTGTTATAAAATGTTTGTATTTCTTTTAGGTTACACACACTAGTATCGGCCCCAAGTGGGACAATGATCAACATATCAGATTCTTGGACCCTAGAGGTCTATGGAAGGGGTTCCCAAGTTTGTTATGGGGCTGACACTTGGTGTGACTTATGGGAACCATGTACGGCGAGGTGTAATTGTTTTAGGGGGGGGGGTATCATTTCAGCAACAAGCAATTAAATGATTTGTTCAAGTAGGTAATTACCTAATTTTTCATAATATGCAGTACCTTTCAATTGCTTTGAAATGTTGGAGTGAGTTGTTTTTTTTATGTACCATGTGTTTATTATAAATCAACAAGCGGCTTGTCACAAGAGTGCTATGCCCTATGATTATCCTCGACACATGGTCAATTCTAGTTGGTTGTCCGACCGAGGCCAAACTTTGACTCATTGGAGAAATGAAAAGGCACAGTTGATAACTTATTACAATGCAATATAGCTTCACATCTATTTCAAAATTCCACAATACAAAACAACACATAAGATAGATATGCACACAAGAACAACAATATTTTTTTAATGCGGAATCATAAACCGATGATATATGATTTACACCATGATATCCTAGAAATAATATAAACTTAATCTTATGGAATTTATAACAACCTACATTACTCTTGAACTCAAAGTCGCACATTTGGTGGGGCCTGTTTTAAATTGAAACTGCTTCAATTTCTTTCATATCATTATTAAACAATGTGCATTCATTGACGTGGGCCTCAAGAATATAACCATGGGATGTCCCAACCTAGTGCAAGGAGACTCAAATTAAGTTTGAATCTGTACTAGGTTGGGGCATCCCATGGTTATACTCTCAAGGCCCACATGGATGAATGCACACTACTTAATAATGTTATGTTGATACCATCAATAAGATTAAAGGCCTTATCTTTGGTTGCTTGTAGTTCTAATTTTGGGGGAGTGTTGGCCCTGGGAATGGAGTTCAAAGAAACTATCTATAGCAAGTTTGAATTATCTTCAACACCTTGTTGGCGTACTTCAATTACTCCAACGCCTCATCAATGTGCATGGTCGAAATATCATATTTCCCATTCAATAATAGATCATACCCTCGATTATCCTAGCCTCGTCCCTAGCTTCCATACCCCTCATTCACTCTCGTTCTCATTGCTTTTGTTAATTGGTTTGCTTTGTCAATTTTGAAGAGACCACGGTGGCTTAAACCCAAGGCCTTGACCCTAATCCCATGGGAACGCTAAGGCTAAGTTGCTTAAGGCCATAATAATGCTAGGATGGGTGACTTGCTTCACACATGTTTTCTTTGTTCACCCTAACATGTCAATCATGTTAGGTGAATCAAATATTCTCAGCCAACCATGTGGGACCTAGGGATGTTTCATTTAAAGAGATAGATCTAGGCATGCTTGTCCGCACATGTTCAAGTTGTTCACCTTTGAAAACAAGGAATGCCTTTCAAGGCTTTCTAACTCTCATAACCCATGTTTCAACATCTTGTATAGAGCTAGACCAACTCGGTGACAAAGCAACACCATTACCTCACAACAATGGCAACATCAGAGTCATCTCCTCTTCTCGAAGTGGCCCCCACAACTTGTGACTCCAAGTGGAACAAGAAAACGGTAGAACCGTGAGGCTTTGTCCTTTGCTATGAAATACTACAATTGTAGCTGATTACTTTGCTCATGCCAATCCATGGCTATTCACTATACCAAACCTTTCTTGGATTTTGTGCACCTTCTTCTCAAATACGGGTCAAGGATTGGAGCTACTCATTTATCACCCAAATTTTAAAAAATAAATAATCAAGAACTGCCTAACTATAGTTAACTAGATTTCTTTCAATGCATTTTAGGGAGCACTTATATATAAACTATAATTAACATCCACATTAAATAAAGTGGACCAAAAATAACAAGAACAAGTAACGTCCAAGTGTGAACACAAAGTGGTTAGGAAATTTGCTCTTGAAACGAAGAAGTTGATGCATAGTCTCTGTCCTACATACAGAGCCAACAAAGCCCACTTATTGGACCCTAAAGGTCCATGTAAAGGGATCAAAGGCACACTAAATGGTTTTATTAGCGTGGCCCACAATAATTCTCTAGAACCCACATTGATTCTCACAACGAGGATTATTTAGCACCACATTAATTTTCAACACACGCTAAAATCAATCATTTGTTTTTCCAAGAAATTGATGTGTGGACAAATGTTTTGTTTTATGATGCCATCAATGTAAGCGACTGTTTCATTTTATATAAGTTGTTGGTCGGAAGTCTTAAGAAAATTTGAGAGGAAGACCCCGGATCTTGGACCCACGTGTTTCCACCCCAACTAGCCAATCAGGGTGGCCCACGTGTTAACTAGTTCCACACTAAATTTCCCACCCACAATAATTTAATATACCATCTATAGTGAACGTAACTTATCTACAACACTTTTCTATAGTTGCATCTCAATTACTCCAACACCTCGTCCACTTCACACAAGGGAACATGGCTGATTTTTCACAAAGTCTTTGCCCATCCACGTCCAAAAACCTTGAATTGAAAGGCAAAAAAAATTGCAACCCATCCCAAAACCAGTAATTTCTAAACCAACCCGTCCATGGAAAGGTTAAAGAAAAAACAACCCGTCCCACAAGAGGTATAAATAAGCCTCTTACAATGTTGGTAAAAAATTAGGGAAAAAAAGAAGCCGAAAGATGTCGGCATGTGACTGGTTGCACTTGGAAACAATACGATCTTGACAAATTATGCCTTCAATGTTCGTCAACTATGTGTCTTTTGTTGTCGATTCTCATCTTTCCAGTCCACCCCATTCTAAATTTTGTGGTTGATGAATTAATATATGCAGGTGAATCAAACACTTCAAGATTGATATTTTGATTGGGTGTTAGTGGTTTGATTGCATTGTGCCTATATTCACATATCATATATGACATAATGTAACTGATATTTGTACCATTTTGTTTTTGGAATAAATTATCAAAAAAATTGTTCTTTTTAGAACCCGTCGAAAGTGAATTTGACACGTCCAAAAACTGGTTCATTCTCTAAGAACCCCTCCACTGGAAATGTTTTTTTTTATGAACATGCCCCTGAACATGTTAGGGACCTTGTGAAAAATCACCACTGCAAGGGAACATCGTGACGAGTCCTCACTTGAAAGGAAACTCCGTCATGTGTGTGATCATATATAGGATTGATAAGAGATATGGGAAACTATATAAAAGGCTTGTAACTTATACACTCCTTTCTCTTGTCCTTTAGCAAATGTATTGGCCCCTTTTTTCATCCTTATTATTTTCGGGCACTTTGTATCTTCTCTTGGCTTCAATCTCCCTGGCAAACAACAGTGCGACTCCTTTACATTTATGGTCCCTGAAATCTTGCACGTACTTGATTCTACAATCATACCCCCCCCCCCCCCCCTCCATCCAAGCCCAAGGACTTGCCCCCTTATTAGGGCCACTTCACACACGAGACTGAGAGCCCGTGACCATTACACTTCAAGCACTCTCATTGGTGGAAAAGGCGGAGCCCGTCCAAGTTCGCTTCACACTACGCTTGAGGGACCAACGGAGTATGTGAATGCAAGATGGATGTAAAGTCTACATGGATTCCTTCATGGCATCGAATGGATCATGTTTCATGGTCACTTGGACTATTTTAAAAAACCACCTCTTGGAGGTAGGCCTAACACAAAACCATTGGGAGACCATGGCACTCTGAACGTTTGTAACTGTTGGTTTATTTTATTTTATTGTGTGTGAGGATCCGCATGAATAGAAATTCATTGAAATAGTAGTTGGTTGAGGGCCATGTGGCATATGACTTCACGCTACACTTGAAGGTCCGTGACCACACTACATGATTTTGGACAACCTTTGGACACTTTCATTTGGGCTCTCATAATGTCATGGTCACAACTCTTGGCTCGTGTGTGAAGTGGCCCTTGTAGGTTTGTGTCTGATTCATCTCGAACCATTGCGAAATCTTACACCAATTCGGGGTAGTTGAAGCTAAATGCGGTGTCAAATCGACTAGAAAAAAAACTCGGGGGGGGGGGGTAGTCATTGGTTGGAGTAGCAATATACGTGCGAACAAATGATAGGGTATTTTAAAAACATGAGGGCAAAAAATTATAAATGGACTTAAGAGTAATATAGGGTATCAAAAATGGCACTGGACATCTTTAAAGTACTATAGGGTATGGAATAATAGGTAATTTGGGATTATAAGTAATGCAAGCCATTTTTCTATTAACCCAAAGTAGAAAATCACATAATGATAGCATGTGAATTTTTTTTTTGAAAGTAATACCCCCCTATAAAATAGTGGTTGTTTGCACCTATATCCTTAACTTTTTAACACACTGCCCCCCCGAGAAAAAAAATTAACCTCTAGATTGCAACTTTATTTTTTCTTTTATGTGTGAGATGAATGAGGGATACATTTGTATGTGATGGTTCTCTCTCCTCTTTAAACTTTGCTTATAAGTTCGCTTCACATAAATTATGAAAATTGGGAGGAAAGAGTCAACGCTCCTCCACAAATTTGTATACTTTTCAAATGTTTCCTCATCATAAAGGTCATACAAACTCCAAAGTTGAGTTACTTAGCTTCTCTTAGGGGGCGGGTGCGCATTAGGGTCCATAACCAAAGAATATCCAAAATCAAGCAATCCTATTAGTTGAAGGTAAGATTTTGAACCGGGGGTGTTTATGTTAGAACACGAGTTCTTCAAAGTTTGAGAAAATGAACATGCACTCATGCGGCACTGCTTCTTGTTGGCCCCAACCCACATTCCACCCAATTCGAGAAACCAAACTTCAAGTTGGGGTTCAATCTCGAAGCCGAAAGTAGGTCCCTCAAGGAATGTTTTGAACCCCAAGTTTCTTGGAGCCATACCCTAATGTCAGGCCACCCTTACAGACCACCGATAATGACATGATAGAGCTTACAAGATTCATGCTATGATATAGGTCAAATTGGGGGTGGGGGGGGGGGGACTTGCTAGAAATTATGGCCATTGAGTAGACCTAATTGAGTGGTGAGTTCACTCTAAGACCCCTCTTAAAAACTTCAGGTGGAGGACATAATCTCTTTCTAATGGAGATTGCAATAGTGTTGACTTCAAGAAGTGACCACACATGGAAGGTGGGGGGGGGGGGGTAATTATTTTTTTGGGCCTACATTTTGAGGATCCTTCAATTATGTAATTTTAGAATTTGAGTCTTTTGATGGGACGACATCTTGATTGTCATTTTTTGGAGCATTCATATCCATCACTATATATTTATCTTAAGAAATCAAACAATTGAAAGTAGGAATAGAAATAACGAGACATTTTTCAAGGTTGCAATACAAAATTACTCTGACAAATTCACCCAAGAAAATCTTCCCCTATCTTGCGTTAGATATTCGCCATACAAACTTGTGTTGTGTGACTTGCAAGTTCTTGGATACCTCTCTTGTATGTCTCCTTGTTGTGATGTATGACATAAAAACAACCAAACTAGATACGTGCTTATAATGGGGCTCATACACCCCTTTGAGCTTGCCTCTAGCACACCCTTGTTTTCCGCACAACACATGAAAGGAAGAGATTGAAATGAGCCCCCCCTTAGGGTTTAGGGAACATCTTTCGTACTTTCTCAAGGTTGCCTGGTATGGATTAAATGTTTATTTTCTTGAATGAAGTTTGCCTCACTTGTTGGAATGACATGTCATCAAGGTTAGATTATGCATAATTGTCAACTTCGCAAACAATTTGTGAGATTTTTTGACATTCCCTACCTGACGTGGGTGTCCTTCAATGTGCAATTCACAATAAAAAAAACCTTTGGATAGAGAGCAAAATCTCTTCTTAGTAAGATAGAGCATATATAACCAATCCCATAAACGTGCACAATAAGTACATGATGATTTTGAATGAGAATATCCACCACCTTAACATCATGCTTCCATGTTGGTTCCAAATTATTCACTAATGAAACTTGGAGCCCTTATAACTTGTGCATACGAAATTCAATTAATACTTTTTGTTTCGATGCATTGAGAATCCCCTTTACAATGGTTAGTAAGAAACATCCAGAACTCTATCAATCCAAACCTAGAAGATACAACGAGCAATTGAAGTGATAATTTTAGCACCACCTATCTTAGAAATTGCAAGATATATATTATGGACTTGTCAAATAAAACATTTTTGTTAAGGTATGTAGGTGTTATTCGATTGCTTTTCTTAATCAAATCTCCATATATTGATCGGTGTGTGGTTAGGCAAGGATAAAAAAAAAAACACATACTCAAAAGAGATTGGATCACATCTTCAACTTCTATCAACTTACTCCACACTCAACAATGAAGACAACGAAGGAATGTATGTATTCAAATAAAGAACAAATTGACATGCACTTCCGATAGCCGTACCTATTTCGGGAAGGTTCCATATTTCAAAATAGTTTTTGCTAATGCTTCATTGCAGATTTTGCTAATGCAACACAACATGATGTTGAAATCTTTGGGTTTTCTTTATTTTGTTTGAGGGATATTCCATAGATAGCTCTAAAACGAATTCCCAATTCGCCGGTTGGTAATTTGTCAAAGAAATAAGAAAGAAGGAAAGAAGCAATGAGTGGGGAGAACCGACAACTACACTATTTTGTTTAACTTAGTTGGGTTACCATTCGGTGTTACATGTTGCTATAACGTTTTTCACCAACATATCATTTTGTTTCACCCACGGTTTCACCAACTAAGTTTTATCATATTCTTCGGAGTGCATACTAACTACTTATGCTATCTGGGTAAAAGAAATGATACTCCTAGTATGATGTTATAGCCATGCGTAACTCCAAATGATAACCCACACTAATTAAACAAAATAACGTAGTCACAAGTTGACTAGTTGAATTCCAATACTTCATGAGAATTATTAATCACTTTGAAGGAATTTAGAGGATATAATAGTAGTACGCACATGTTCCCGATTAGGACCCCGTCAGCAATCTATAGGATACCGAAATTTCGACCACGCCGGTACTAATCTAGAACCGGAAATTAGTTACATATGAACCGGTTGAGTTTGAGAAACAACTAACCGGTTGAAGTTCAAGACTGCAAGAAAATTACCCATCATTTTAGAGGAATTTATAGAATATACCCCAATTTAATAAAGGAAAACCGAAGGATGTCAACATGTATCCGGTTGGACTTGCAAACATTAGGATCTCAACCGAATATGCCCAAAAATCTCCCTGGTCATTGGTATTAATAGTGCCACGAGACACGTCCTAGTTTTGAGTTTTGAGTGCTAAAGTGAGAAGGAGTGAGCAGCTGTGGCAAACTCTAGACATTAATAATATGTTTGAGCCAACTTTCGGCTTCAAAAAATCACAGTAATTTCAACTCGATGAATAAAATTACCAAAAAAAAATTACAATCCTCTTGATTTCTATCTTCCCACACAAGGGGGAAATAAAATGCACCACCTTATACTTCTCCAGATTCGGCACAAAATTTCTTGAGTGATTGGCTATGGGTGCCTCTACTCCACCTCAAACTAGTAAAGAAACGCCGAAAGACGCCAACATGTAAGGTAGAAAGACCATAACCCGTTAACCACCCTCTAGCCATGCACTCGACCGCCGTCGTAATGCTAAAGTGCCATTTCTAAAACCGATCATGGCTCGGCGGCAACTTCAATGCGTGTACACTTAGTGTAGCCAATGGGAGTCAAGTGTTAATGTAACTCATGAAGTAACCGATCTAGGCGATGTTTTGTATGGAAATGCGGATTACCGTGTTTGGTGTAGGGGGTTGGACAACTTTCCACTTTGAAAAATTGTAACATTTTTTGTATAGGACAGCAAAATATGAAACAACTTGCATTTTTCATGAATCCTTCTCGTCTATCTTGGAAAATCATCTTATGATTGTAAGACCATATCTTCAATGCGGATCGCCTTATTTTCACGGGTTATGGTATTTCTACCTTATGTAGTTGGTTGGAGTTTGGAGACACTAAAAGTTAGGACCTCGACCGATGACACCTAAAAACCACCCCGGAACATTGGACAGAAGGGTAAGTGAGAGTACGAGCAGACAAACTGACATGTGTGTCCTGCCAATGTCTCCAAGTGTGGCAGTGGCAGCAGTGGACTTGCTGCAAGGATTTGTATACGTAATAATATGCGCTATAGTAGAGGCGCCTATTCCCGATCAAGACCCCATCGGCAATCTATACTACGGGACCGTAGTTTCAATCAGCCCAACACTCAATTTTGATCTGATTAGGATTCAATTTTGATCATGATAGGACTCAGTTTCGATTCGGCTGGAACGAATAGTGTTATGACACACGTGTTTTGGTTTTGAGTGCTAAAACGAGGAGGGACGAGGGGTTTAAATGAGCGACTATGATAGAATGTAGACATTGGTAATATGTTCATGCAAGCTTTTGGTTTCGAAATTCATAATAATTTTAAATTAAGGGAATAAGATTACCGAAAAATTTGTAGTCCTCTTGATTTCTATCTTCCTGCATGGGAAAAAATTGCAATGCCTTTTACTTCTCTAGACCTGGTGCAAAATCTCTTAAGTGATTAGTTATGGGCACCTCTACTTTGACCGTTGTTGACCTTGTAGAGTCCCGCGGATGCGAAAGGCTGAAGGAAGGAATAGGAATAGATAACTTGCACCTATGACCGATCACTTAAGAGATTTTGCACCAGGTCTAGAGAAGTACAAGAGGGTGCAAAATTTTCTTGTGCAGGAAGATAGAAATCAAGAGTATTGCAATAAAATAAAATTCTAGTGATTTTATTCCCTTAATTTATAACTACTATGTATTTTGAATCCAAGAGTTGGCCCGAACATATTACTATTGTCTGGAGTTTGCCGTAATTGTTCATTTCAACCACTCATTCCACCTCATTTTAGCATTAAGAACTAGGACATGTATGATGGCACTATTGGTTCTAGCTTGATCGACATTCCAATACCCTATAGATTGTCGATGGGGTCATGAGTGGGAATAAGCACCTCTACTATAGTAAATTGCTTTAGGGCATCATGGAACTTGGCTCGTGCTGAAGGGGCCAATGAGCCGGGAGAATTGACCACTAGTTACAGATGAACCAATCGAGTTTGAGGAGTAGCTAGGTGAAGTTCAAGACTTCAAGAAAAATACCCAACCTTAAGGAGGAGTATGGAGAAGATACCTCAATTCAATAGAAGGAAAACCAAAAGATACCAATGTGTATTGGGTCGGTTGGCCTTGGGAACACTAGGATCTCAACCAGTTATGCCCAAAAATCTCCCCGTACTTGGGAAAGAATGGGTTTTACGTTAGCGGGTCTTAAATGGACACTTTTATTCTCTACACCCACTTCTTGTAGGATATGAAACATGCAACTAGTGCAAGGTGGTTAGCAAATTCGAATCTTGTATGTAGTCACTTTCCTCATAAATTTCGTAGCTCAGAAGAATCACTTAGTCATTGTCAAGAAGAAGAATTTTATTTGTTGCCAAAATGAGAATTCTATAAGTTGCTCTATGATCATGCAAGTCTCTCCAATTATGTTGATTGTTGCGTCTAGAATGGTTAACAAATTTTGAGCATATAGTCCAACCTATGTTCAACGCATGTTCTTTTGGTGTTCGTTCTTAGATTCACACCCCCATCATATGAATCATCATTGAAATACATGTGTTTGGTTGAGATCAAACACTAAATTAGGCACATCTATCTGAGGATATATAAAAGCATATCTTACAAAATATGCCCATGTCACTCAAAACAACATGACAACTATTTCTAAAGACAATTTTGTGTCCGACTGGCTATAAACCTACAATACCCAATTGCACATGCGAATAATGTTATGAAACTCGAACTTGTTGTCATTGGACTTGAAAACTAACGAGTGTGATTCTAGGCACAAACTTTAAAACCGGCCTAGGAAATAGTGAAAACCAAAGCTCCATCATCTTAGGCTCATGTTAACGCTTGCGAATTTGGTGGGGCCAAGGTAAGGGAATTTGGACCCTTGCATGAGCCTAAGATGGTGGAGCCTTGTTTCAAGGTTGGTCCCCGTTTATTTCATATTGATTTTCAAGTTCAAGGTCACACATGACCTCATAGATATTTTTTAAGTATGAAGACTAGAAGATTGAATTTGGGCTAGAATGGAAAATTTTATCCATTAGAAAAAAAGAGGAACCAACGCCCCATCATTTATGGCATTTATAACGTTCCAAATTCTTCCACCTCGATCCACCCCACTGCATCAAACATGTTTTTGAGCTCCTCGACCTAATTTATGTATGATTGGCTCCTTGGTCTTGGCCTTCCAACATTGCAGCAGTCATAAGCCAAGCCCAAAGGGCCAAACACATAAAAGCTCGAACTCCTCCTCGAGCTCGAGCTTGCAAGTTTGGTGGGCCAAGGTAAAAGCAATCGGTCCCTACATATGTGCCTAATATGGCGGAGCTTGGTCCTTCTAAATTTGGATAGACTTTCAAGCTCAAGAGCCTCGTAAGCGAACTTCACTTTTTAAAGCTATAGAGGAAGCCGACAAACTACAAGCTCTCCCCAATGTTTGGGGAGTTGTGGACCGGGTGGCTAGCAAGTTGGTCTTCCTACTTCCGGTTTTGGTGGCCCACGGCGGCCTCGGATTTGTCGGACTCCTCCCAAAGGATATGTCATTGCATGCGTTCCGATGTCGCCATGCATGCTTGTTCCAAATCTCCCAACCCATTTTATTTAGGGTCAAGCCTCGGTGGCTTCACGTGGACCAAACCGGGTCAAAATCCCACCAATTTGGTTTAGTTGGGGCTATAATGTAAAAAACTCGTCACGTAAGATATATATCAAGCATCTAGGGCAATGGCTTGGGGTTTGTGGGGTCTACAGTCCACCCTCTCTAAATGTTAACTTTCTTCTACTCCCCACATATTGCACACTATAAATGTTAAACATGTTAACTGTTAACAAAATGGTACTCCCTTCTTTGTAAATTTGACTCTATAAATGTTAACGAATGAAATTTGGTACCATTAGAAGGTACATGGAATCACGTTCATGTGATGTGTCCAAGTATGTGGGTTTGTTGGTGCAGATTGAGAAATATTTGCAAGTTGTGCATGCAGATGAATCTCACCAAAGAACCATTGATTCATACTTCACCTGTGATTTGTAAACTTGATATTGAATAAAGTTTTGATTGGGTTTGCAATTTTATGAATGATGTTCTCTCACAAGGACTCTTCATAATTGCTTATATTTATAAATGTTAAGATTTGTATATTGCTCAAAAAAATAATTTTATAATTTTATAATTGTTAACACCTCTATAAATGTTAACTTTGATCCACTCCCGAGGGTTAACATTTATAAAGGGTAGACTGTATATGAACTTATTCATCATAGAGGAACGATTTGTATAGGGTAAAGAAGTTCTCTATGTAGGTTGCAAGTCGATTCATTCTAATAATATGTTGTTGAGTCATTTGGGGTTTTCTAATGCCATTTCCAAAGCTAACTAGCCTAAAAATTTGACTTTTATGATAAATAACATTGTTCATTATGTTCTCATCTTCCCAATGGATAAGTTTACGTAGACACCACAAATCCCTAGTTATATTGAATTGTTGGATACAAGTACATGCCTCTCGTTCACCCGATGCAAACCTCGTGAAATATCGTGTAGGCATGGAAGCCCCGATTTGAGATCGAAATTAGCCTCAAGTAACCCGAAATTTGTCGAGTGGAGCACTTTGGAGATTATATAGACTTTGGCCTATAGGGGGGAATAGGGTTTCACTTTGGAGGGGATGATGAGAGGTGCGTTTGCATGCAGCAATTCCTTTTTGCCGACAACCTCGCGGTCTCCGACTCACTCCGTCGAGAGGGACAACAAAGATTTGGTAAGGTATGTGGGCCATTATGTGGTCGCTCTCCTTGATGAAACGCCTATATATGTTCGAGTGCTATATGGAATAGCTTGTAGTGTTGAACAAACACCACAATGACACGTGTTATGATGAGATTCCGTTGTGTGTTCAAAATCATAAACACCATTTCAAGCTCAACAGTTCAATTGACACAATTGGGAGGACATGTGTGATCAGTTAAGAGGAACAAAATCTTCACTTTGACTTCGTATAACTCTGCATCCCAACTTCAAATGATTAGTCGTGCGATTCTCGATTGCAAAATGGTCGAGGCAATTCCCAATTCAAAGCCAACAACTAGAAATTGCATGTGGAGTTGGAAGTGTCCACAAATAGAACCAAATACCTTAGTAAGGTTGACTTGCCTAATATCAACACAACAATAACTTGGACATCTATATTTGAGTGGTTCATGGTTAGGGACAAGAAACATAACATAACATAAGAACAAACATAAGAAAGGCATCTATCTTTGAGATTGAACTATGTGCTAAAAGATGCTAACTATTCTCGGCTCAATAGTTAACATAATCGGGTGGGGTGGGGTGGGGGGCTATATGACCACTTAATAAGCATGAGAATATCGACTTTGATCATGAATAATATATTGAAATAAGCTCTGGAAATTATAGAAAGACAAATGTGAATATGTGTTTCATATCTTACATTTGCTTCTAATCTCACACTAATATGTGTTTCATATCTTACTAGAAGTGGGTGCATAGAAAAATATATTTGAATTAGGCACGTCTACCTTAGTGCTCACAATATGTTAAGAATGACATTATTCCTTTCAAACACTATGGTCGTATCATGGCCAATTAGTGCAGGCGGTGTCATAGAGAATGAAGAATGCACACACTCAATTCAATATTAAAAGCTTGTTGCAATGGAAACAACTACGTTGTTTATGACACTTGGGGTCACATACTATTTGTGAAGGGCCTAAACTAGATGCTTAGAGGTCTCAAAGTGTCATGTCAGCTAATTCTCAATATGATATTATTCATCAACATAAGCAACTCTTTTACATGAAAAAAATACTTATATTATGACATTAGCATAGCACATTGGGATGCGTAAGATGATAGTTTTTGTGTTGTAGCATGCAAGGGGAAGATATTATTGAGCATACTAATGGCAAGTATTATGTGTTTGCAATTTAGTAAGCAAGAGAAAGATACTCTCGAGCCTATTAATGCCAAGCGTCACTTGTGTACACTTTAGTCAACTATAGATGTACAATTAAGAAAAGTATCCAAATAAGGGTTGTCTACTTAATGCCTTGAACATAAGATATGATGTTGTCCTTACGTGAAGATTGGCTTATGCATATGCGTACATTAAAACGGCGTATAGCATGGTTTGTATTTATGGACACACACCAAAAAGCTACTTGTTGCGATGAGATTGGACTATGTGCTCAAAATAAGGACACCATATTGGGTTCAGTAGTCAATACAACTGAGAAGGCATGTAACATGTGTGGGTGCTATTAAGTTAATTTTTCATGTTCTCCAACTTCTACCATTTAGATTTATACAAACATTTATTTTGTTGCATTAGCAAATCTACATTGAAACATTAACCTAAACAAACAAACAAACAAAACAAATTTGATAAATCAATTTGAAATTTGGAGTTTCAATGAGTAATTTATAGCTATCATAAGTGCATGTTTATTAATTCCTTGAGTGTATACTTAAGTCCTCTCAATTGTTTTCATTGTTGAATATAGAATAGTTAATGAAATTTGGAGACATAGTCCAATCTGATTTGAACATGTACCTTTGTGGTGTTGTTCTTTGACCTTCACCTAATCATGCTCGAATCAACTATAGGTATCCAATTTAGAGAAAGTGATGAATTAACACCCACATACCTTATGTGATTCACTAGAAGAAAACTTGTCCCATTACAATCATATGTTGTAATTGATGGCAAGAAAATGTATAAATTAACCATTTTGGTTGTCATTTGTCCCAATATTGCAACCAAAGCCCTCTAGTTGACAACCAAATTCATTTGTCTATGCAGTCTAGTACCACAAGTTGCAATGGACATGTTACAAATATTAGATAGTACATGTAATGGAGGTTTTTCTTATAGTAATTTGCAAAACAAGAAAAACGAATATTCACTTTGCCCTTTTATGTTCGTTGCATCTCATCTTTGTTTTCTACACTTGAAACAACAATCTTTGTGATTGATTTAGGATTGCTTACTGAATTCAAGACGATACGTGATCCCATTCAACAACCAAAAGTCTATGTGGAGTTGGAAGTGTCCATTATAGGCTTAAATACCTTAGTGCACTTGTTCACCAACTTATTGAATCTTGACAAATGTTGTTCCTTAGGTAGTGCCTCACATATATCTCACCCTTGACATAAACAAGCTCGATAGGAAGCAAAGTCGCATTTTCTCAACACAAGCTTCTCCCTTCACCCCTTCCTTCCTCATCCACCTACCAAAAGGATTTCCATCCCTCAATTTTCCTTTAGAATACATGTTTCCAATATATGTGGGATTGTTTGGTTTATTTTCATGTTCTCCGATGTCTAACGATTAGATTTACATAACAAATATCTTATTGCATAGCAACTCTATGATAAAACATTTGCAATAACTTGATTGTAAATCGAATCTTCATTGCTTTAGTTATAGTTATCAAAAAGTGCATGTTTGTTGAATTCTTAATTGGATACATAAGTCCTCCCAATTGTGTTCATCATTGAGTGTAGAGTTGTTATTAGTATTTGGTGATGTGCTCTTTGATCCTCACCGAACCCTATACCAATCAAATATAAAGATCCGATTAAGAAAACAAGCCACTTAAGACCCATCTACCTTAAAGTGATTGTTAAAAAACACTTATTTCATGTCAACAATTCTAAAATCAACATTATCTTCTCTTTGTATATTTTTATTTTTATTTTTATTGGTATCAAATATGTTCTTACTTTTACAAACTAATACTCAATATACATTTGGCAATATGGGAACCCATAGTTGTAGCTAAGGTTTTAATAAGATTGTCACGTCTAACTATCTTTATCCTTAGCTGTCTAAGACATCTTAGAACATGAATCTCAATGTTCAAATTGTTGGATCTTTTATAGAAAATTTAATTCTATTTTCTTTTTGTAGGCATGGTGTTGAGATCATTGTCTACTTTTGCCAAGAACTTGGTCATTAAAAATCCATGGATTATTATACTATACATAATGTAGGTCTTAAGGGCCAATTTACACCATGAACCATGAAGTCGGACCATGGAAGATGGCCTGAAGATGAGAGGCCATCTTCCATGAAAGATGGGTCCCTCACTAGGTGTAAACCAAATGTGGACCAAGAGGAATGACCATGCCCCAAAAAGTGAATGTGTTGAATTTTTGCCATATATGTCCAAATAGGGCAAATTTGAAAAAACCAAGTTTGACCAGTCTTTTGTCTTCTCTAGTCTTCATCTTCTCTTCCCCAAGAAAAAATAATTAAATATTCATTATAACAATATTTCTCTGCCATGCCCTTGCCTTTTTCTACCATAGCACCTCTTTGGCCTTTCCCATCACAAAACCCATTGGACCACGTCACTAGATAGCGTAGGCCTTCAAACATGTCTTTTGGAGACCTCAAACTCCATGGTCACTCTGACATTTTTTCCTTGGTGTAAACCAAAATAATCCCGGAACGAGATCAACAACCAATCACAAGCTTTACAAGGCCTTGAGACGACTTCATGGTCCATGGTATAAACAACCCCTAAATCTCAAGTTGCATTTTGACCATTCGATCGCTTGAAGATCACATCATGCTTAGATATTTAAAGATATTAGTACCGTCATGGATCAGTAACCTCAATATCGCAATAAAAGTTGGAAGTATCAACAATTCAACGACCTCGGTAGGCTATAAATGGCACATCAATATTGCACAAAACATGATGGAGTGCATCAACCTTGAATGGAGATCTAAACCTAAACACCATTTGAAACCACTCACTCGTTTACAACCCTCCTTATTAACTACATGCCCAACACATTATTTTACCTTGAAGCATAATGCCTTAATGAACGGTTGATATTGGATATGAAACTATACCGTAGAGGGCTCTCTATTCCGACACAAAATAAATATCTTTTGCTCGAAATTTGTCGCGTAACTCCGAATCCGCACTAATCGAGATGATTAGTGTAGTAGACTAGGACTCATGGTTCATAACATAATTATATGCATAAAAAATGAGGGGGGGGGGGGGAGTTAGCACACCGATTATCCCAATTAGTGCATGTTACTATGCGGAGTTACGTAGTGCAATAATATCTTACTCCAAGAGTTCAGTTTTACTAGCTCAATATATTGTTTGGACATTATAGAATACAAATGACTTTGCTTGGCAAAAAATTACATTTTTAATAAATAGCTACATTAATTTAGGGTTTAAACAAACTTGCCATGTAAACATAAGTCAATTACAGGGATAGAGTATGTTTCCTTCATTACAATATTGCACAAACGTTATAATACAATGCATAACATTATTAAGTAATGTGCGGTGGTTCATGTGGATCCTAAGAATATAACCATGAAATGCCACGTGTAGTGCAGATTCAGTTCGAGATTGCACTAGCTGCGGCACCCCATGGTTATATTCTCGCCGCCCGCATAAACAAACGCACACTACTTGATAATGTTGAGTTGTGAATTGCCATGCTATATTACAATGATAGTAAAATTATATCAAAATGTATAAGAAAATTACAATGTTTATGTGTTGACATTACCAAATAAAGTGACCATGTGAAGATCGATATAAAAGTATGAGTTGTTATGAACAAAGCATTTTGTAGTATGGAAAGAGTTTTCTAATGACACTCCTTAAGAATAAGAGCCCAAGTTTTGTAATGGATGATTGAAATTCGGATGAAATCCAAGCCAATTAACAAAACAAGTTTGGTATATTTTGCTTCCTAACAAATATGTAATGAAATACTGTCATGGATGATTGAAATTTGGATGACAAAACACATAATACATGACAATTATTGTCAAATTGTAAGTCCCTAATGCCCAATTTTTTTACAAGGATTGAAAAATGATGTTAAGTTTATATTAGAGTTGGTGACACTACATGGACAGTTACAATTAGTGTTTGACTCAAGACGAATAGAATTCTATTTGTCTTTATTGCAGCAAGAAACGTGGTCCTAAAACACACTTCTTATTTGACACATGCGATCATTAACGCATGTCTCAATTGACAATAATCATGTGAAATCTATGACAACTGTAAATTGGACTCAACTCTTGTTATTAAGGTTGTGTTCAAATGACCACCCATGTCAATTGGGAAGTGTGTTCTAGGATCATGTTTCAAATCAGTGTTTATATGGGCCTTATGTGATCACTTTTCTTAACTAGATGCCTTTATTTGAGTGCTATATGCCAAGACTCGTAGTTAAGAACGAACACCAAAAACACATCTATTTGTAACGAAAAACATGTTGTGTTTGGTACTAGCCATCACCGCACCGTTCCTCACCGTTGTTCAATGCTACATTCCCAAGTATTACTATTTAAGGTAAAAAACAGTTCCATGATGGTATAGGGGAGGACATGGCAATGCAGTGGGGGCTTTATTGGTCAACAATATGCATGCTTCCAAGGGAATCCTTGCTTATGGACATGCAATGGGCTTAAGAATGTGGGTAGTGGGCTTATGTTGCTCGCCTACCAAACTTTGGTGGGAGTAAAGACACATGTCGATGAAATCTAGTGCAATAGGGTTCATATGTGCTAACCAACCACTGTTATACTTAGTGTTTAGTGGATGCATGGAAGTCTAGTGGCCCATGGTCGTGGCCCTCCACATTCTAGTAAGCAATCATGTTGTGGTTGGTTGGTTGGTTGAATGCTTTTGTTGTCTTCATGAGAACATATCCAACCCACCTATTAGTTAGAATCTAGTGGGTCAACGATGGATATGGAAACCCATCCTTAGTGGATCATGTAGCTTTGCTTTGCTTTAGGGGACATGCAATGGGTTCGGTTGAGCTTTGCAAGGGGCATGGGGTAATGGGCAATGGGCAATGAGGAAAAACCATTAATACGGGTCGTGACAACACGGGGTCAAACTAGTGAACAACATGCTTAAAATAAATCTCCTAATTAACAATCTAGGGTTATGATTGTCATCATGGTTAAAAGGGTCAATGTGATCACTTAGAGAAAAAGAAAATCTTCACTTTGACCTAGCAGTCACTTATGCCTTACCATATGAATGTACACATTCATGTCACAATCTTCTAATTGTAGACATATCCGAGGTTGAAAATTTATGTGAATAATCCTAACTTTACAAGAGACACCATATGGTCAAATATACCAGAAGAAGTGCCAACTTTCTTTAATAAGTTCATGAATTGGACTATATGGTTTTAGACGATTTTGGAGTCAATTTGCCTTGCTTTGTAGGGGTTAATGCCAGAGGGAGATGTGATGATAGTGGCGGAGATTCCATTAAAGGCCATAAAAACATGTGCTTGTGACTTGACATTTAGTTTGAAAAAAAATGTTGCAAAAGGTATTGAATGGAGTTGGGTGGGAAAGCGGTTTGGTTTCCTAACACCTACCGAGGGGCAACTGATAAAAACTCACCCCCCCTGTAGATTGCTTGGTGACTCCCAATCGAACCTCACTACATTGTCAACGCTATTTCAGTGTCACCCACTATTTAGAGCCCTGCACTGCCACAACTTTTTGGCTATGGATGCAAATTTCTATTGAGTAAACCCGTTTGCGTTGTATAACGTCCATACAAACCATTCAATATTGGTTGGTCTAAAATAGAAAAAGCTACAATACAAAGTCATAACATCGCACAAGTCCATATACTAAGCGACACCAAATACCATATACAATACATACTAATTCGAGGTCTTTGATCCCCATTGAGACACTAGATACCACATACGGGTAACCTAATTCGAGGAGTTGGTCCGACTTTAAATAGGAACAATACGACTCCACAATAGTAATCTTCGTTTTCACTCTCCCAATCCCCTTGTCACTTTTCCCTTTTCCGGTGGGGGTTATGAAGGCTCGAAATAACATAGATTTTTTTGAAAAAAAAAAAACAAACCCGTAGACGGTAGGTTGGACTCTTGCGTCGATCGCTCATAGCTAGTACGAAATATATGATGGTGAAATATGTGTATTAAATATGGGACCCAAACCACGGTGGAGTCAAAACCAAGAAAGGCATTTCGTCAGCAGCCCTATCCTGACACCTTGCTCCCTTATTCCCTCATCCCCACACCAATCAATGTGGCAGAGGATAGGGCCACTTTAATTTGGCCCAAATTAATAAACCTCGCCTCACAATGAAGCCCGTACTCGTACTACGCTATTAGAGTAATATACTACTTAACAACACGAGGCTAAGTCACGGAGAGCCCCCCCCCCCCAAAGCCAATCAACACACACTAATTACGTTTGTAACGGGCCTCCGTGCTCAACCGCTACACCGTTTTATGGTGTTTAGGGCCACTTCACACACGAGACTGGGAGCCCGTGACCATTACGCTTCAAGCACTCTCGTTGGTGGAAAAGGCGGTGCTGGTCCAAGTTCGCTACTTCACGCTACGCTTGAGGGACCAACGGAGTATGTGAATGCAAGATGGATGTAAAGTCTACATGGATTCGTACATGGCATCGATTGGATTGTGTTTCATGGTCACTTGGACCACCTCTTGGAGGTAGGCCTAACACAAAACTGGGAGGCCATGGCACTCCGAACGTTCACAACCATTGGTTTATTCTAATTTATCATGTGTGAGGACCTGTATGACTAGAAATTCATTGAAATAGCGTTTGGTTGAGAGACCGGTCACATATGACTTCGCACTACACTCGAGGGTCCGTGACCACCCTACGTGATTTTGGAGGTGTCTTGGGATGGCCTTTGGACACTTTCTTTTGGGCTCTCACAATTTCATGGTCACGGCTCTTGGCTCGTGTGTGAAGTGGCCCTTAGTGTCACGTACACTATTTGCGAAGGCCTGAACTAGATACCTAGAGGTCTCAAAGTGTCATGTCTGCTAATTGCCAATATGATATTATTCATCGATATATTGTAAGGAACTTTTACAAGTGAAATGTTTTTAGATTGTGACATTTAGCGCAACACATGAGGATACTTGAGACGATAGTTTTGCATTTTAGTATGCAAGGGGAAGATATCGTTGAGCATATTGATGGCAAGTGTCATGTCTTTATATATTAGTATGTAAGAGGAAGATATTCTTGAGCATACCAATGCCAAATGTCATGTGTTTTTACTATGTTCTAGCATGCGAAAGAATTATATCTTGAACACACTAATACCAACTGTCATCTTTTAACACTTATAGTCAACTCATAGACCATTGTGAAATATAGCCATACACTTCATAAGGCTATTGAACATATACCCATGCCAAAATATTAGGAAGCACACTTGAGCGTTGAGTGTTGTGAGGTGACAATAATGGTGAAGTTGTTGATCATTGGTGTAGACTTGCATACACCTCAAAATAGGAAGAGTGGCACTATTCTTCATGTGACACTAAATACCATAAAAGTGTACATTGTTAAGGTAAGTTAAGTGGGTGAGTAGCGAATCCAAATTACACAATACTACTCCACACTCAATATTGAACACAATTGGGAGGCCTATGTATCAATTCAGGAATCAACAAACATGCACTCCCAATGATCATAACTAAATTGGGGGAGGTCCGACTTTCAAATTGGTTCTAGATGATGCTTCACCATACATTTGCTAATGCAACACAAATTGAGGAGGTACATTTGATTAACAAAAGACGGAGAGCAAGAAAACTAAACCAAATAAATCATGCATACCGTATTTGCACTTGCTCATGTGATGAGACAATTCTCAATTCTTCAGTTCAATGGTCAAAATTGTTTTTAAAGTTGAAAGTGCCCATAATAGGGCCGTATGCCTTAAGGATGGATTTAAATAAGGGTCGTGTCTTAGAAGTTTGGGGTCCAAATATCCCCTTAAATTGAGCTTACTCTTGGACTCAATATTTGGCCCGTGCTTGGAAATTTATTCATAAAACTAGGAGGATTGTTTTATTGAGTGAGGACTTCCTAATTGTGGTAGGAAGTGATGCCACATTAGCACCACTTCATGTTTTTCATACCTTGGACCCAAACCCTATTGTAAACTTCATGGGTCTAGAATCCCACACTTGAACGATATGATCACTTAATTTTGGAGTTTCTTTGGTTTTGGACCCTAGTGTAAATTCGCTTTAGGGTCACTTTACAATCTAATTTGAGGGCCCTAGAACCGTGATATTGTAGAGTGTTGTCTGGTAGTACAGTTTGATTGCTAAAAGCTAATCCCTTCATTAGATTGAACATGTTCTTGAGCAACGCATAAATGACTTGTGGCAATATCTAGCAACAGATAATTATTTTCTATGAAACTAAACAACACTTTACAATATAAAAATAACGTGATTGGTCGAGGAGCCAAGAGATGAGTCTGACGCAAAACTAGGGGCCATGGCAATCAATTGAATTGCTATTGGCTCCTAGAAATGTCTTGAATAAGAACACATGTTGCAATCTCTTAACATGGTCCACTTTCTCTTTACACTAAGTTTGTCATCCCATCAATTGCAAAATAGGATTCATGTTTCCCACATTACAACTTTTCAGGTCATTTTCAAGGGCCCTTAGATTTCATGGTCACGGTCTTGGTCCGTGTGTAAAAGTGGCCCTCACACTTAAGAGAGTCCATAAACCACCCAAGGTGGCACTATACCATTTATGGTACGTAGTGCCACATGCATAAAAGTGCCAGTTACCCTATTTTGAGGCGTATGCTAGGTTGAACTTCTGATCAACAACCTCATCATTAGTGCCACCTCACAACACTTGGTGCTCAAGTGAACTTACTAATATCTTGGCATCAAGAGTATCATGAGGAGTAGGCCTAACTCACACATCGGTCTACAAGTTGACTGAAAACGTAACATAAATGACACTCGACATCAACACGCTCTAGAATATCTCCTTCTTGCATACCAAAACGTAAACACACGACACTTGCCATCAACATACTCAAGAATATCTTCCCCTTCCATACGAGAACGCAAAATCATCATCTCCAGTCTCCAAACGTACTACATTCAAATACCATAAGCTAAATTGATAAATTTTCACTTTGGAAAGTTACTTAGGTCGACGAAAAGAATACCATATTGGCGATTAGCAAGCGTGAAAGTTCGAGGCTTGTAGGCATTGCATTGAGGCCCCTTTGCAAGTACACAAAATATGATATCTAGTGTTTGATACACTAAATACGAACACATACACTAAATATCAATAACCCTATCAAAGTAAGTAACATAATACATAAACTCAAACACTAACCATCAACCATGGTAATATCTGCAAGTTACATGTTTGAATTCAGTGTTAGTAAGGATATGAAAAAGAAGGATATAATAAGGGAGGTGGCAGTAGGGAAGGTAGCGACACATTTATGTCTAACACTAATTGTCAAAGAATTGAAAATCAATGTTGATCATTGTAGGGTGGTAACAACACTAAACATAATCAAACACTAAATATCATATTTAGTGTAGTGTACGTGATGCTAAACACCACCGTGACCGGTGAAATGTACCTTTGGGAAAAAGTGTTGGTGTTGGTGTTGGTGGTGGTGTTGGTAGTATTGTTGTTGTTACTCTTGTTGTGACCGTGACCGTGGGAGCCCTGCTTCAACTACAGCCTCAACCACTGTCGCACTGAGTGCCTGACACTCACTGTCTGTGGGTGGAGACGAGCATGAGTACTACTACTACTACAACTACATGGAGGTCTCTTTATTGGCATAGATTGCATGAATATACTACTTTAATGCACTCAAGGATATGGGCCTACAAGGATATATTTGGGTCCTGCCCAAATACCTTACGGGCCAGGCCTCCACCCACAACCCGGACACTATCCTCTCTCATTTATGAGCATTAGCGCCGGTTTACACCACGGACCATGAAGTCGGACCATGGATGCATGATGATGGCCTTTTTCCCATGGTCCAACTTCTATGGTCCGACTTTCGTGGTCCGATTTCTTAAACACTCATTTTACAATGTTTTTGTGCCCTTGATCACTAGGTGTAAACTGAACGTGGATCAAGAGGATTGACCATGCACCGGAAAGTGAATGTGTTGATTTTTATGGCGACACTATCCTCTCTCATTTATGAGCATTAGAGCCGGTTTACACCATGGACGATGAAGTCGGACCATGGATGCATGATGATGGTCTTTTTCCCATGGTCCAACTTCTATGGTCCGACTTTCGTGGTCTGATTTCTCAAAAACTCAATTTACAATGTTTTTGTGCCCTTGATCACTAGGTGTAAACTGAACGTGGATCAAGAGGAATGACCGTGCACCAAAAAGTGAATGTGTTGATTTTTATGGCGACACTATCCTCTCTCATTTATGAGCATTAGAGCCGGTTTACACCATGGACCATGAAGTCGGACCATAGAAGATGATGGCCTTTTCCCATGGTCCGACTTCCATGGTCTGACTTTTATGGTCCAACTTTCATGGTTTGATTTCTCAAAAATTCAATTTACAATGTTTTTATGCCCCTCACTAGGTGTAAATTGAATGTGGACTAAGATGAATGACTATGCAACGGAAAGTGAATGTGTTGATTTTTATGGCGACACTATCCTCTCTCATTTATGAGCATTAGAGTTGGTTTACACCATGGACCATGAAGTCGGACCATGGACGATGATGGCCTTTTCTCATGGTCCGATATCTCAAAAAAACCAATTTACAAATCCCTTGGGCCCCTCACTAGGTGTAAATCGAATGTGGACCAAGAGGAATGACCATGCACTAGAAAAAGAATGTGTTGATTTTGATATATGTTCAAAAAGGGTAGTTTTGAATGAAAATTCATGTTTGACCATTCTTTTGTCTTCTCTTGTCTTTGTCTTCTCTTGTCTTTGTCTTCTCTTCCCCAAAAAACAATTCCATTAAAAATTGATTATAACAACGTTTCTATATTATGGGGCCTTTGCCTTTTTCGACCAAAGCACTTCTTTTGCCTCTCCCACCGCAAAACCCGTTGGACCATGTTAGTGGATAGTGTAGGCCTTAAAATATGTCTTTTGGGGACCTCGGGCTTCATGGTCACTATGACATTTTTTTTTTCCTTGGTGTAAATTGAAGTGGTCCTGGGGACAAGTTCAACAACCAATCACAAATTTTACAGGGCCTTGGGACAACTTCATGGTCCACGGTGTAAACGACCCCTTGGAGTTATTTACACTATGATGGGGGGAAATGGGCTTGGCATTTGTGGCACCTATGTAAACTCATCACGGATGAAGAGGCTCTAGTTATAAGAAGCCCCCTTAACTTATATGACAAAGACATATTCGCTCACTTTGAATCCCTCTACATTGGTATGTGCAATTAGATCATCTTCTCAAGAAGGTTGTTTCTTTACCCATGCAAATTACCTTGGGTTGAAATTAGATCACAAAAACTGCAATGCATGTTTATCCAATCGGTATGGAAACCATAGTACAAAAACATTCCATGTATTGTGTAATCATGCTAACAAATATATAAAAAAATACCATGGGATATCGATAAATTGGGACAACTACTTGCACATATCGATGTAGATTTATTTTGAAGTTTGTGATGTAGTTTTTGGTGTCATAATATCAAAAAAAAAGAAAATCATAGTCAAGGTATAGAACACATTTTCACTTTCCCAATGGATGAGTTTACATAGACACCCATGAACCCCTCGTTGGGGAAGCAGGCAAGGTACTACACTAAATAGTGTATTCAGTGGTGCAACCGATTGCGTATGTCTTTGTTCAATTCTAATTGTAAACCGCCCGTGCAGTGTCATCAACACTACACTAAATAGGTAGATTAGTGTTGGAAATACTAATAGTCGACGAAAACGCTAAATGTAAATTGTCTCTATAGTGTTAGAACACTAAATGTCAACTCTAACACTATTTGTACCAAGTAGTAACTTTAAATATTTACATGAGCGCATTTAGTGTTAGATGATATTTTGTAAATCTTGGAATGAAGAATTGAAGGAAGAAGAATATGAGAACCTCGTAAAAGGTATAATTTGTTGAAACCCTATTCAAACACTAATTGTAATATCAGTTGAAAATTAGTGTTTTAGGTAACTATTGCATCTAACACTAATCTTCATCTAACACTAATCTACCTATTTAGTGTAGTTGCCAACCTAGCATTCTTTGTCGTTCCTTGTAAAAGTTACGGACACTAAAGATTCTACAATGTTGCAATTACTGTCACTTACCGAGAGATTTTTTATCCGAATCTCAATCGTCCATGACAACATCCCCATTACATAAATGTTAGGATATGCAAAATATACCCAACTTTGTTTCAATACTTGACGTTTGAATCGAATCAACTAAAAGTGAGTGGAGAGGACGGAGAGTACTTGTGAACTTATTCATTCGAAGTGGCCATTAGAAAAAGGGAGCCAGTGACATAAAATGCCTTATGACACTAGATACAATATACTTAATTAGTGTAGTACATATATGCCACCTAACACTACTGCTGGGTATAAATTGCTGCCTTTATTTCCGAACCCTTTTGTCCCCGTGTATTTTGACCATTTCGCGGGGGCAGGAATCGCTCCTTTGTTATATACCCAGTTCAAACTCTCAAGGGCCGGTTTACACCATGGACCATGAAAGAAGATGGCTTTTTTCAATAGTCCAACTTCCATGGTCTGATTTTGTAAAAGAATCAATTTACAAAGCTTCCGGGTCCCTCACCAGGTGTAAACCGAATGTGGACCAAGAGGAATGACCATGCACCAAAAATTGAATGTGCTGATTTTTTTAATAAATGTCCAAAAAAGGACAAATTCATTATATTTTGTTATTTTATTATAACATCATTTCCGTACCATAGGTTCCTGCCTTTTTCTATCATAGCACCTCTTTTGCCACTCCCACCGCAACACCGTTTGGACCATGTCAGTGAATAATGTAGGCCTTAAAACATGTCTTTTGGGGACCTCGAACTCCATGGTCACTCTGACGTTTGGCTCCTTGGTGTAAACCGAAGTGGTATGGGGACGAGTTCAACAACCAGCCACAAATTTAACAAGGCCTTGGGATGACTTCATGGTCCATGGTGTAAACAACCCCTCAAGAGCTTGGGCCACGTAGTTCTATTTTACTATAAACCCCACTGGATGTACCAGTCTTGTCCCCTGCCCCTTTAGGACCCATTTCTCTATTGTTTAGTTTTTTTAGTTTTTTTTAGTTTTTAGTTTCTTTTTTCTTTTTTCTTTTCTTCCGGAAATCAAACACCCCCAGAGCCACACTGATCAATAAATGGGATAATTGACTGCCAAGTAGTTACAGATGAACCAGTTGAGTCTGAGAAATAACCGGCTCAAGCAGGAAAATTACTGGCCATTTTAGAGGAATCTACATAATACATACCTCGAGTTTCAAATACAATAAAGAAAGACCGAAAGATCACAACATGTAACCGATTATGCCCAAAACATCCCTAGACACTACATTGATTATCCCATTTAGTGCATGTTATTATTCATTGTTGTTGTTGTTGTATGAGGGCACTTAAATCATATGTGTAGTGTACGTTGGTGTGCAAAATAATATTTATTCTCCAGTATAGTTCATTAAACATTTAGGCTTTGTCAATAAAAAAACAGGGGTAAAATAACATTGAGTTATAGTTGAGTAATGTTATGTCATCATCATCATCCGGCTCCCGTGAACATGGAAGATATGTAGGCCTTACATGGTCACTTTTTTTCATTGGATGTCTACTTTTGAGTAACAAATGCATGGTTTTTAGTCAAGAGTGAACACCAAAAAGAAATGTGCTAAAAAAACAATTTTAACCATTCTAGGCTCATTCGTTCTCACATTTGGGAGGGCGTGTGTAATAACTTAAGGAGAATAGCAAATTTCACCTTGACCTCATGTAGCTTTTGCATCTCGAGTCCAATTTTGAGATTTGAATGATAATCTATACGTTTCATGACAATTTTGAACCAAATGATACAGTTCTTGATACAATCCAGTAGTCAAAATTGTTTGTGGAATTGAAAGTGCCCACAATTGGACCACATACCGTAACTCTTAACTGCCTTCTAGAGACCTCTCCGAACTTTTGGTTGATCAAACTCGAATTCCACCTATGAAGGTGATTTTGATTGGTTATGACCTCAACTAACAAAATATAATCTTGAAATATAATTTCCAATACAATCTACTTAAAATTACATTTATTTGATTCATTTGCGAGCCCTTTGGGTTTAATATTTCAACTACATTACAATGCATATGTTCCTATCAATATATCAAATCATAGATACTATAGCTAAATTTTCATACATATATGTAATGTGTAGTTTGTGATTGTTTTCTCCTTGGGTGTTCCTTCATAAATTATATGATTTAGGCTAGTAAGTTAAGTTCTAAAAGGATTATTATTTTCATGTATTATATTAAAATATGATATTTTGGGTTGATGAAGGATTAGCTTCAATTCAAATTAAAGAAATATGGAAATATTGTCATAATTGAGTGGTGAAATTGAGGGTGTAATACATGGTTAAGCATATGGAACTAGGCTCATGCAATAAATAAGCTCCAACTCATCATTCACATTTAAGAGAAACAAATTCCACTGGTTATCTCAACTTGAGAACTTCAATTCTTATCTTATTTTATTTTATTTCCTCCCCCCTTATCTAGCTCAAATCTTCATAATGGAGTTGCTTCTCACATACATGTAGCTTGATGCCATGTAGGATTCCATGTAAAGTTTTCATCCATTCATATTTATGTGGTTCCATCAAATCTTCGAGTCTAGTTTGAAATGGACTTGGACCGTCTCTGACTTCTAGACCAATCACATAAGTTAAATATCACAACTCAAAGGCCCTCAAACTCTAGTGTAGATTCACTACTAGGATTGCTGGTACACCCACACACACACACTTGCATTTGACATAATGGTCATTTGTGTCGAAGTAGCCATTTGCTAAATAATCACTTTTACACCAAAGGACCATTGTGTTAATTACAAGTGTGTGTTTAAACCCACCATCCTAGTTATAGAAAGATTCCCCCCACACACATACATTTTACCGATCATTTTAGAGGAATTCATAGATTATACCCCAATTTATTTATTTTAAAATCAAAAGATGTCAGTGACATGTCATTGGTTGGACCTGGAAACATTAGGATGCCTCAAACATTGGTTTCCAAGTCCAAATTGATTTACACCCTCACCTCCGTAACGTCACTCCCTCTCTTATATCCCCAAAGCTTAGGGAACGGACGTGCTTAGTTTGACTCTCCCTCTTTGTTGCCACATTTCCCTCCCATATATCCCATGTTACATCAAAACAATCCGTCAAAGAATTCAAACCACACGCTCGCACGCATCATGATGTTATCATTGTCATTATTACAACATCAACTTTGTGTGATTCCATAATGTCACATGCTACACTAAATCTCTATTATCACACATCCGTGTCAACACTACGAACCCCCTCAATACCACGTGCACTTTGGTGGCCACATGCAAGTCATTTGGAAGGTTAGAGTGAACACGCTCAATTTTTTCTTTACGAAATTGGGGTGCAATGTATACACATACGTTCTCATGAATCGATCGGTAATTTTCCCAAAGTCTTGAACTTCAACCAGTTATTCCTCAAACTAAACCGGTTCATCTCTAACTAGGAGCCGGTCGGTTCCCCCCTTCATAGGTGTGTGTAAGAGACTATTCTATTCTATTCTATTCTACTCTTTTATACTATAATTCACTTAGAGCGTCCCCACCAGACCGGGTACACGCCAAATAGAGTATATAATATTTTATACCTTTGGGGAGCCCTCCATCTTGGGCGGGGCAGCTCATCTTGAGTCAGAGTCCACCAAAGCCTAGGCATACCCCCGGTATAATTAGGAAGCAATCAATAAGATAACGACACCTATTATCTGACATGGGATAAAGTAGGATATCGGAGTATCTGATATTAAAGTAATATCTTGGCGGGCCGGAGGAGGGCCGCCATATGAACCATTTATGGCGGGGGAAGGCCTTTACTATACCCGGGCCGGTTCTAAATTATGCCGGACCGGACATTGGTGGGGCTCAATTTATGCCGGTACCGCCACCTAAGAACCCGGGATGCCCCATTTTTGGCGTTGGCATGCCCTATGCCCGGTCTGGTGGGGACGCTCTTAACCATTGTCGTCATTGTTTGTTGCATTGGGTATATACCAATTATGTCCCTTGATGTAAGTCGATTCTCAAACTTAAGACGTTGAGAATCCCCATGGGACACGGCCCGCCTTTTCCGAAGCTGTGCATGTGTGCAATTCAAGGCCCGGCCAATGAGGCGGCCCCACATGGACCCCAGTTGCCACCTGGCCCATGCTGCAAGTGGCCACATGTGCGCACGCCCTCCTACCTGTCCACGTCATCAGCATCATTTGTACTTCCCTTGCCAGTCATGCAGCCTACATTATCAAATTGCATGTGTGACTAACAAGTGTGTGTGCACACGTGTGCTCTTGTATTCTCTGGTGGTTTGTTTATTGTCCAAACCAGGGAGACCTGGGAGGGAAATGTGACAACAAGGAGTGAGATTTAAATTGAGTTCCTGCATTATTTAGGGTGTTCGGGATATAAGAGTGTGTGGTCATTAAGAGTACATCGAGGGAGAATATGGCGGAACAAGGAGGCAGAGTAGGGCAGAGGCCGCGACGTCGAGGAAGGGGGAGAAGCGAGACTGGCAGGAGAGCGACGAGGAAGACTACAAACTGGAAGATGGTGACCGGGAGCCGGTTATCGGGGAGCAAGGGCGGACCGCAGCAGGTTAGGACCGGGACTGGATACCCGGCTGTTATTTATGTGAGCCGGCCACGTGGACCAGGCAGCTGATGGGAGATGAAGCCGGCCCGGGAGGTTAATCGGCATTGGGAGCCCAACTGCGGGAACGGGAGCCCAACGGCGGGAACATGCCTCAAGCCGGCGGGAGCGCATGTGAACCAATGGGAACAAGGCCGTAGTGGACGGTTGTAGGTATTAGTAAGTTAGGTTAGAGATTAGTGATGGTGTAGTCCCTTTTTGGATGAGAGGCAAGCACTTAGTGACTATAGGAAGTGACCACTTAGTAGTTAACCAACAATGAGTGGACACGTACTCACTATAGGACGTGTGGATGAAAGACAATGCCAAGGGATTTCCATCCCTTGGATGACATTAACCGCTTTAACCATCTAAGCAATGAAAGGATGAGATCTTGGATGAATGACCCATGAATGGTAACCGCACACACCTAGGCACATCTAGGTATTAGAAGGAATTGCAACCAATCCACTTCTCACGAACATCTATATTTAGCACGTGTGGTTTCTGTAAATAGATGCGACATGCCTAAATTTAGACTGTAGCCTTAATTCAGACTAAAATTAGCCTAATTAGACATTTGGCATTAGGGGCCACACCTAACCGCTAATTCAACCAATTATAAGATTTCAAAACCTATATAAAGGGGGCACTACGGACCCCTATAGCACCTCATTATTCATTTCAACAATCCAACGTGAGCGTCAAGAGGAGCATTATCGGGAGCGTTTTAACGAAGACCTATTTGGAGCATTATCGGGAGCGATTTGACGACAACCGGAGCTTCGCGATTTTACTCGAGGAATCGAAGATCTTTTCGAGCTTGAAGACTTAAAGGATTGAAATATTATCCTCGAACTTGAAGACGACTGAAGGCCCGCGGCTGAGGGACCACGAGGCCGCAAGGCGTGAAGACGAAGACCGAAGACTTAGCGACATTTGAAGATACTCGAAGACGAACGCCTTCGGGTTTGAAGACCGAATTTAGACTGAGAGCCCGCGATACTGAGGGCCCTCGGGACCAGAGGACCGCAAGCCCGAGACCAAGACCGCAAGTTTGAAGATTGAGGGCCTGAGGTACTGAGAGACCACGAGACCATAGGAGCGAAGTCTCAAGACCTGTGAAGTATTTGAAGATTTGATGGAAGACTTTTGAAGACCGGGAGAACATGGAAAGCTAAAGGGGCCACAAGACTGAGGGCCCATGAGACTGGATGACCGAGAAGACTTTAGGATTTGAAGGTCTTTTCAAGAGATTACGAAATCAAGGACTACAAGAAAAGACTTGAAGACATTAAAAGCTTTCTTCAAGATTTGGAGACTGAGGGCCCTCGGGACCAGAGGACCGCAAGCCCGAGACCAAGACCGCAAGTTTGAAGCCCTTTGAGGACTAAAGGTTTAAACGAACTTTCTAACCAAGATCTAAGATACCTTTTGGGTCTAAGGAGATGTCAAGATATCAAAAGTGAAGAGGCTAAGAGATTGACAAAATCCGAAGCTCATCGTGAAGACAAAGAAGATTGCGTAAGGAATCCAAGACCGAAGCACTCAAGAGAATAGGAAGATTAGAGAAGATCCTTCCTAGGAATTTAGAGATATTCAAGAATGAAGAACTAAACTCTCATGAGTAGAGAATACAAAGGAAAACCAGACAAAAGGGAACTTTAGAAGAATGAAGACATTAAGAAGATCTTCAAACCATCATTCAAGAATAAAAGACTTTGAAGACCATCCAATAGCCAACTTTCACCTTAAAGGCATTGCAATGGATTGTTAATAAAAACACTCAAAGTAATGTGATTGTGAACTTTGATTGAGGATTTAGAATTGGAAATGAAATTGAAGAATGTTTTGATACCATTACATTGATTGCGAAAACACTCCTTATATTCACAACACTTAACCTCGACATTAGGATTTCGGGGAACATAAGCTTAAAAGCTTAGGCTACTTTCTCCTTAAAGATTTAGAAAGAGACTTTAATACAACATTCCGGATTGGGATAAGTATATCTTGCTAGTCATTCAAACCATGAAAGATGCAAGATATAATAGGTGATTAGGAACTAGGTTCTTAGGAACACCTTAATATCAGATTTCGGGGAACATAAACTTGCAATCTTAGGTCAATGACTTCATGAGGATTCAAAGAGCAGATTCATCCAAGAAGAAACACCTTCAAAAGTTAATTTAGATAAGTGTAGTGTCCATGTAAACCGGTCAGTAGCGGGTTACACCGTCTAAGTTGCTGAGGGTTGAAGGTGACCTCGACAAAGAGAGGGAGTGACATTAAGGAGGCTGATGTTACGGAGTTTAAAATGTAATTCACATTGTGAAATGAAACGAAGTTGAATCTAAGAGAGATGACGTTGGCCGCTGGTGTTGGCGTGAGTGAGGGACGCTTCACCTTGACCATAGTTATTATGTGAACCCGAAGCATGTTTACTGAGCAAGGCTATGGGATAAGTGCTAGTGTGTTTTGGAAGAATATGGGATGAAAGGTATAAGAAGGTTAGTTTTTTTGAGTAACATAGCGTAGTGGCCTTAGCAAGATAGAGGCAACTGTCAGCTTGGTGGTCCAATTGGAAGAATGGTTTGAGACTACGTAGCATTGTATTATGAAATTGGGAAGGAGACCTATCTCTATTGGAGGGGTAGAGAGCACACTCCAACACAAAGTGTGGCCTCGTTATTGAAAGTTACTAAATACTCGAGGTTCGTCTCTTATTAAGATACTTGGCCCCACAATGGACACTTCCAACTCCAAAACAATACTACCGTAGTCGTCGAATCGGATTGAGAAATGACTCATCTAGTTTGTAATTGTGAGTCATGAAGGATTTGATGTCAAGGTTGGAAATTGAGTTTGAGAGGCAAAAGTTTGAGAGTGCAAAGTGGTTGTTATTGTGTTTTTTCTTTTTAAACAATCATATAAGTTTTCGTAATCATGTTCATTATTGAACATAGAACAATGTCTATATTTTGAGGTCATCCTTTTATCTCATTGTTACATGCGTCTTTATGGTATCCATTCATAACTACAACATTGCCAAGTACCAATCAAAGTAGGTGTGTTGTGGAGAGTGACCATAGAAGGCCCACATACTTTATCTTGCCTTCCCAACAAGAAGAAAGTGACTAGGGGGTGAGAGGGGCCTATAGCTATAAGAGTGCTCTCTCATTCATCCAAACACAAAAGCGATCATTTAAATAGTATGCAACCCAAAGGTTTCTTTTAAAATTTCATTTGACACTAAAATTCGCTTTACACATTCCAAAATTAGTCTAGCCCAAGGTATTCAAATGAAACAACCATAAACTTATAAGGCATTTAGTTTGGATGTTAGATGGATGAGAAGTGCACTCATAAGCATTAATTTCCCTCTCACCCAAAAACATGCTAGGGCTAAGTGGCTTGCTCTTTGGTATGGCCCCGAGCAATCTCACATAAGTTAAACATGCAATGAATATATTCATGCTCTTCTCCCTCTTTAGTATGACGCGTTTGGGAAACACAAAAAAAGTCGTATTATCGAGGTGTTGTCTTCTCATAAATATGACAAATGGCGTGAAGTTGTCGTATTATTGAGGGAATACAAAAACATAAGTAATATGAGCTTAAAAATATATACAACGAGTTCAAGCAATATTGATGGTATGAAACAATAAGTTATAACTCTAAAAAAATACAAATATTCTCAAGAACTCTTGAAAGAGGAGTCTAAAGATCTCTGGTGTTGCCTACCCAAGTTAGCAACTATCATCTTATCTAAATTCCCTACTAACTTTTGAAAACCAATAATTTCATTAACACCAAAATATAAAGAGTTCTCTAATAAGAAACTTGACAACAATGATGCATGATGTTTAGCATCAAGATACTCGTGATACTAAATCACCCGTGTACAAGGCAAAATACTAGGCACGAGGCCACTTTAACCTCAACCATGTCCATTCTACACTAGTAACCCTAATTCGCATTAAGTTCCCAATGATAGGTGAAATTCCCAAGCAGTTCCCGAGTGAAAATGGACGTATTTTAGATGTACATAACATAGATGAAAGGAATTTTAGCATTAACTACCTCTTTAATATGACAAAACGGAGATTCTAAATGTCACATTATCAAGTGTCGTAGTTGCGTAAAAGAGGGAGTTTTGAACCAAAAAGTTTGGTCTCACAAAAATGTGTTGTAATATCAAGGGTGTTGTATATTAAACGAGTGCTGTATTAACGAGGTTAGACTGTACAGTGTTGCAAGTTTTGTCGCTTACTAAGTGATTTCTCATCCAAATTTCAATCATCTATGACAACATTTCATCACAAGTTTGTTGGAATGCCAATTATACCAAACGTTGTTTCAATAATTGGCATTTGGATGAACTATGGTGAAGTTGGGATGACAATATTTGTAAACTTATTCATAGAAAGTGTCACTAAAAAGGTTACTGTAGTGACATGCCGTGTGACACTAAATATCATATTTAGTGCAGTTGTCAAATTTAATGTTGAATCTAAGTATTCCTTGCATATAGAATCTTCTATAATGATCCCAAATTTTACATGGGAAGTCTATTGCATCAATTTCTTCCAATCTCAGCCTTAGTGATGACAATGACTCATTGAGAATACCATTATTAGCCCTAAGAGTTCAAGTTGTGCACACACATGAGAGAGAGAGCAAACAACTTCAACTTGAAGGTCATACTCACAATCCTTAATGCATGTATGGAGCAAAGGAAAGTTTGAGAGATTTGATACTATAGAACCAACATTTACCACATCAACAACTGCCCAATAACCTAAACCATGAAAACATACAAAGAAACAAAATAAAGAGCACGGAAGATGAAAGGGGGTTGAATGAGAGACCACCTAGTTTGAAACCCGTCATGACGTTTGAAGGAGGCAAGGTGGACGAATTGCATGGCCAAATTCAACCAAACCTCAATCTCCTTGAAACCCAAACTTTCAACCAACCCTCGATCTCTTTGTAACCCCAACTTTCAACCAAACCTCAATCTCTTTGAAACCCCAACTCCCAACCAAACCTCAATATTTTTGAAACCTTAACTCTCAACCAAACTTCAATCCTTCTAAAACCCCAACTCCTAAACAAATCTCAATCTTTGTGAAACCCCGATTGTCAACCAAATCTCAATCTTTTTGAAACCCAACTCCTAAACAAACCTCGATCTCTTTGAGACCCCAAGTACTAAACAAACATTGATCTCTCAACCGAACTTCGATCTCTCTGAAGCCCCAACTCCTAAACAAACCTTAATCTCTTTGAAACTCAACTCTCATCGAAACCTCAATCTCTTTGAAACCCCAACTTTTAATCACACCTCAATATGTTTGAAACCCCAACTCTCAATCAAGCCTCAATCCCTCTTAAACCCCAACTCTCAACCAATTATGAATCAATAAATGTTTCAGAAGCCTTTGAACACGTGCCACAACAAAGTGGAGCACCTTCAACATTGAAGTCATAGCCAAAAGTTGAGCACCTACAAGGAAAACCATACACAATAACCAAAGGGTTTGCACAAATGGAACATGCACCCAATTCTTGTAACAATTCAGGCATTTTTAACCTTGATCTCATAGTTGTAAACCATCACCTAGAGTAGAAAACATGCATAACAACTAGAGCAATCGACGTCCACGTTAACCGTCGATGCGACAACAAAGGTGAGCTTTAAACTGTAGGTTTGCTGTAACAACCGCGTTTTCTCAACATCCACATCAACCTTCGACGTGTTCACACCTAAGTTGCCATGGGGGTTCTAGCTTGGGGACCCTTGATTATATTGCTTTCAAGCTACAATTAACACTAGGTTATATTACTTTTAAAATATAAGTAATATCACCAATTAAAATAAGCCCTACATTACTTATAATTCCCCACATATCAAATAATGTATGCTTTGTTAGAAGGGGCCATTCACGATTGGGGTACTACTTTTGGGACAAAGGAATTAAGGACTATGTCGCATTGGATCTCGGCATTTATTATGATTTACTATTATTTGATCAATGAATTTTAAATAAATAAGTAGATAGGTCATAGGACTTATCAAGAAATATATTATTTTATTATTAAATAATCACCAATAATAAATAAATCCCTTATGAAATGAGTAAATAGGTCATAGGACTTGTAAAGAGGTCATATGACTTGTTTGGGCCACATCAATAACAATTTCATTATTGAAGTGTACATCGGAGGTGAATTATTTCCTGTTTTCCATCCTAGTACCTTGGTGTAAGTGTCATGAGTTCATACATATATTTTTTTATGTTCAATTCTAATAGTAAATGTTCCTTTTTCATGTAGACATGTTCTTGTGTATTGTTGGCCATGTTTGGTGTCATATGTAAAGCTATACAATTGGTATGCAATACATTTTTAGTTCTATTTGTACTTAAACGATAATTGTGAGGAAAAAACTTTGGGATCATTTCAATTAATTTTTGTTGTCCTTTTCATTCCTTGATCCTAAGGTCAACAATTTTGACAACACCCATGGATGTCCGTTAAGGAATCAAAATGGTATCTTAGATAACCCTATTCCTTGTAAATTAGCTTTGTCGGTGTACTCAATATGGAAAATTAAATGTAGGTATTATCCACAATATGCTCCACAATACAAATCTAAGCACACCAACTATGTAAAGTTATGTGATTTAGTTCTTTAACCGTTAGACACCCAAAAGTAGTACCCCAATTGTGAATGCCCCCAGAACTAACATTTTTCAAAATTTTATGTAATGTGATTTTATGGCACCCTTCTTTCAACTCACCTAGTTTTCTAATATGACGCATGTGAACCCATGGGGGTGGAAAACTTGAACCAATACCATGTAATTCAAAAAGCTCAAATTAATTGCAAACACAATGGATATTTTGACTTACCTGGTATTGGTTCAAGGACATTTAGTACATTAATTAAGACAAATAATGTTGGACATATGTATATTATGACTTACCCTAGGAAACTCTATAGTGTGGAACACATTATACATCATCGAGCAAGAAAATGATGCTTAGCTTTGGTTACACTTGATTGTTCAACCACTCACAATGCTCTCAAAGTAAATTGTAGTTGTGAGTATGGTGTGAAATGAAAACTATTGAGAATGAAATCTCAGAGAACCTAATCTCAGAGAACCTAATCTCATTGCTCAAGTCCAAGAGTCAAGGGCGAAAACATTACAACAAAATCAAAATTAAGATAGGGGAGTTGTTGATCTTGGAATGGCTATTGCACTTAAATTCAGTAAAAATAATAGTAGCTACAATGTGAACCTTTAATGTTCAATGTTGTGGGGTAATAAATAGCATTTTCACACAATGTTACCCCCTTTTAGTGTAGAAATAAGCTCAAAAGTATGGCCCACAAATGTTTACCATAATGAATGTAGTACGGAACATAATCCCCAACAATAGGTCCCAACATTGTGCTTATATAACTTGCACATACAATATACAAGGGCTTTGGATTGGGCATGTCAAATTGAAGAAAAGTTTTCATGTATGGAAATGTGTTTTCTTTTACATCAATTATTGTGGACTACACTATTGAGTTGCTTTCCGCGCTAAAAATACTGAGGATAATATTGTGGGGGTTCACACTATTCACCAACCCATAATGTTGAACATCAAATATCCATGTTGTGGGTAACAACGTCTCCATTGAATAAAAAATAATGTATATCCGAAAGACTTTCAAACATAGGGGACGGAGGTGGATACATCATGTGGGCATGAGTATTGTAACTAGAGTTGCACACTATTTTCATGCATGATGATGTACATTTGGGCCATGCTAAGGTGTAAAAATATGATTCAAACCCAAAAATCATGAGAAAAGTGACTACGGACATGGTTTGGAATGGGCAACCATCTTGCACTAATTCCGTGTTTCGCTTGCTATGAGTAGTGGGTGCAAAGCTGAAAGTGTCCTTTTAAGGCCTTGTTGCCTTAGTGATGACTCCATGCAGTCTAGGGTTGAGTGAAAGTTATAAACATTCATTAAGTTTGCGGCTAAAGTCTGCATTCACATTATCAAAGAGAAGGACTTATCGTATATGCGCGTACCTTTAATTCTATCAACATACAAACCTTGAAATAGTATGTAGTCCAAAAGCATTTATTTTAGTTTATTTAATTCTAAAATTAGATTTAAAGATCCTGAATTAGTGTTCTCAAAGTCATTTGACATATCGACGACAAACCCATAGAGGATCAAGTTTTGATGTTGGATGGATGAGAGGTACTCTTGTATATGTCTGAATTGAATATAAGGTTGAATCCGAGCAAGGCCACAAAGCGTAGCTTCCCTCTCCTTCATTATCCGCGGAACATTGTCCGAGGAGATTTTTGGACATAATTTGTCAAAATCCTAGTTTTTCCAAGTCCAAGTGGTTACATCTTTCACTTTGTTTCTTTATTAATTTTAGGTGTATTCCATAGATCTCTCTAAAATAATGGGTAATTTTCATGAAGTTTTAAACTTCAACTGGTTAATCTCAAAATCAACTTGTTCATATATAACTAGAAGTTGGTTCTTCCCATTCATTGTATCAGAAGCCTCTAACTAAGCAGCCAACCTTCTTATCCAAGGATGGTGTAATAAGGGTGAGTTTCCAAGTAGGTTGCTCGCTCACCAGATTCTAGTGTGAATAAGGACAAACCGGCCCAAATGTAGAGGGAAACTAGCGGGATAGGGTTCACATGTACCAACTAGCTACTTTCATCTTCTCAAATCTAGGCTCACCTACTAACCTCCTCCTGGTTACCAATAATGAAGCACATGACCAACATTGGTTCTCTTGAGTCCTCAATGGCTCTTGATCCTTTGGCGACCGACACTTGTAAGTTAAAAATTCTTTAGTGGGAGCATGGACGACTAGTGGCATGTTGTCCACGGCCCTCCACATCCTAGCGGACCACCATAATGTGGTTGGATGACGGGCTTGTGCCTATCTACATGCAAACACCTCCAACCCACTATTATCTAGAATCTAGTGTGCGAGCGGTCTACATGGAAACTCACCCTAAGATCAACTAATTCATCACTTTCACAAACATTGCACCACTTTGACATGATCAGAGGATCTCCAGTAATACTCTTCAGTTTAGCATACCTACTACTCCCTCCGTCTCAAAATTATTGTCCTACTCCCCGGAGTTTAATATCCCAAAATGTTTGTCAGACAAACATTTTGGGATATTAAACTCCGGGGACTAAGACAATAATTTTGAGATGGAGGGATGTGAGCCCAAAATGGTGCCCACATGTGGTGATTAACTCTTTGAAACCAATTTTAGTTAGACTTTGAAGTGTTATGGTTGTTCACAAAAATATAAAAATAGTGAAGTGTGGTGTGGATTGAAGTTTAGACATTAAGGGGTGTTGTGTGATTGTTTCAAGGTTAAGTTCAATAAGTAATGCCTTGACTAGGTGAGTAGGGAGTAAAGTGAGGCAAGGTGAGCTCCGAGGGTTAAATGCCCACATTAGGATCCACCTTGTTGGTTTAGGAAGGGAAAGGCTTTGTGGATGGGGATTAGTCCCTACTTAGAAGGAGAGGGTTAAGAGGTTGTGATTGGAGGCTCTAATCCTCTCACCCTATCCTTACGTCACTCTCCTTCTCTCCCTCTTGCTATTTAAGGCCTCTCCTCTCTCATTTTTCTCTCTCTCTCTCAAGTCCTCTCAAGGGAGCGAGCTCTTAGAGCTTGAGGCTTTATGTGTGGAGTAGTTAGTTCTTAGTGAAGTTAGGAAGTTAATCCCTCTCATAAGGAGGGGAAGCTTAGAATCATTAGACTACACCTATGAGTGGTTGTTAATTTGGTTAAATTAGTGGAACACGTTAGTCATTAGTTAGGGGACTAGGGGAATGCTTGATTAGACACTAGGTTAGAGGATTGTTGTTATAATCATCTTGGAACATCAGCCTAGTAGCTAAGGGCTGCCCAAACTACAGTCTGTTGGGAAATACAATTTGCTGGAACTACAGTCTGTTGGGAAATACAATTTGCTGGAACTACAGTCTGTTGGGAATACAATCTGCTGGAATACAGTCTGCCGGGAACTACAGTCCGCTGGGCAGCACCGAAGGGGCCCCCGACTTAGAAACACAGTTGGCTGGGAATTACAGGCTACTGGGAACCACAGTCTGCTGGGCAACACCGAAGGGGCTTCGAATTGCAGTGGCTGGCGGCAGCTAAGGGCTCCCAACTTACAAGCTGGTGGGAGAGTAACTAAGGTGGCTGGGAAATTAAAGAGGGGTTGAATTAAGTGGGCAGATGGTCCCAAACTGTGGTTAGTTGTGACCAAAGTGCTACCATGGTAGTTAGCTAGTTAGGGAAGGGAAGGAATTAAATAAGGTGCTATAACCACCAATTGTTGGAAGTTAATGGGGCTAAGGACACTTAGTAGTTAGCCCAATTTATAAACCAATAGATAGGGGGGTAGTCACATTAGCCTAGGTAGGGGCATGTGTGGTTGACAAACGGTTGTATTTAGAGGCGATTACAGAGAATAGCATTTTTCAACGCTCACATCTTTTTAACCAACTAAATCAATTACACAAGTGATGGAGGAGGTCAAGGACCCTTGTCCCCAACCCATGACGGAGGTTAAGGTCAAGAGGACAAGGGGAATATCCTTGAGGGCATGCGTGGCCAAGGCCGTGGGTTGGACTCTTGAGAAAGCCAACGCTATCACAAGCCAAGAGGCTAATGTTAATAAAGCACAATGATTCAAAGCCATATGCGCTCTCTTGAACATGAGAGTTACTTCGCACTTGTTTCAAAGTTCTAGGCAACACATGTGATCCTCAAAGCCATCACCCGGACTAGGACGCTTAAGGGTGGTGGGTTTGGCCTCACAAGGGAGTATATGAAAGGAATTTTGTGCAGAGTATTTTTACACTCGGAGAAGGGAGTTTCAATTATAAATAGCTTTTCCATTCGATTGATGAATGACGACTTTCAGCATGAGACTCAGTACTACACTGAATATGATATTTAGTGTCACCAATTCCTATTGTAAACCGCGGTACTATGGTGTCACTAATACTAAATGCTAACCCAACATTATGTGTCATTCCTTATGATTTTTCTTTGGGATTATAGAGTTACAATGTTGCAATCATTGTCACTTACCAAGTGAAATTTTCATCCAAATTTCAATCACCCATGACAATATTTCACCACAAAGTAGCTGACAAGAGAAGATAGGGTTTTGGCCAATGGATGAACTCATCCATCATCCATGACAACACTTGTTCACTTGTTCCTAAGAAGTGTCATCCGAAAAGTTACCATAGCGACATAAAATACCACATGGCACTAAGGGCCGCTTTACACATAGAGGCCGGGCCAATTCGTTGTGTAAGAGGCTTGAAATCCTCACTTGTGATTGATCAAAAGGCTTAAATTGGCCCCAACCCCTTTACACCTAGAGGCCGGGCCGATTTGGTGGTATGAGTTTTTTAATCAAAGAATGCATGGTATGACACGGCCCGAGCTCATTGAATTGGGTGCACCCAAAACGGAAGGCAAATTCTTGGCCTCGAGGCCAATGTCACATTTCAATAAAAAAAAAGTTTCTTTAATAAAACATAATTTTTTTAGCAAACCATATTCATTGGATTATGTGGAAATATGAACGGCTCTATGCTAGATTATGCTAGATCCGTTGGATTATGCTAAATTTATTGAATTGGCCTAGCTTCTTGGCCTAAGGCCTTTACAAATGGGAAAATTGACCCCCACTATAATCTTATTATAATGTGTATTTGAGGCCAGCCTCCAACCCAAAAAAAGCTGAAATTTCATGCAATCGGCCTCAAGGGGAATTGGCCCGGCCTCTAGGTGTAAAGAAGCCCTAAATATCATGTTTAGTGTAGCTGTACGAAGAGTATTATAAGTAGAGTAGTTTTGCACATGAATCACTCCTCCACACATACAATGATACAACATGCGCATAATGGCCACTCACTTTGTTGAACGAGATCATGATTAGTCATTCTCTTGCTAATCTTGCTTATGCCATGCTCGTTAAATTAACTTCCTGTCAGGAAGCCCAATCCTAGTTGCAGGGCCATGAGGTCCCATGACTAGTATACAAATTTATCCCACATCGAAATTAGATGATTACACCATGCGTGTCTATATAACATATTCTTTACATTGGCTTTAGCATATGCTGCACACTCGACTTTATTGCTATATTTACGTGACATCATTGATTTTATTACAAAATATAGTCACATGAAAAATTGGCTTGGAATGTTTTATGATATTATACTCTACTTCTGATATCCCCTCCGATTCAAGAAGGCGTCGTTCTCAATAGCCTTGATTAGGAATACATCAAAGGGCAAGTGACGGACTTGTGACCAAAAGGGGCACACATGAATTAAGAAATGTGTTCACATTTGTTGTTGTTGGCAACTACATGATGAGCTATGCTCTTGTTGTTTATTTATGGAAAAACCTCCTTTGCAACCTAGACCCTTATGATAGTAAGAGGTGGAGTCAATCTCCTAGTTGTTCCATTGTAAGTTGATGACTATAAGTTCTCATTATGGACGCCTCTAAACTTTCACCGCTTATTTTTAGGTGAATCTAGCAAGATATGCGCATGTAAGAATACTAAGTCTACCTTGTATGCACCCTCTCTAAAGGGGAGAAGGTAAGGCCTAGTTGACATCATAAGTCGAAGATGGGGAGCCAGGAACCTTGGTCCCAATATGTTGGTGCCGACGTTGACATGGGCAGATTTTGTTGAGCTCCACGTGAGGCTTTGGTAGGCATGCTTGTCGGCTTGCTTGACAATGTTGGTATGTTGTTAAATAATACATTGGGATTATGGTTGGTCACTGAAGTCCAGGTCCAATTCAATTACTAGTTTGCCCATGTAGAATGAACAATATGCATGCTAACCCTTCTTGTTTTATAAGGGTGGCCTAACATAATTGGGCATTATGCTTGCAAAATTATGGCCCCACAATGCATAACCCTAATGTTGAGTAAATTCTATGCTCACATGTTCTGATTATCATCCAGTTAGAGGTGCTTTCTTCCTTTAAAAACAATTCCTTTACTTCAAATATGTAATTTAGAACATGACCATACATTCCCATTATGGACATTTGGAAACCCATGTTGAGGTCACCTTCAACCCTTAGCCTTAGACGGAGTAACCCGCTGCTGACCGGTTTACACAGACATTACTCCCACCCAAATTAGCACGCTTTAGATCTCCATTCTGAAGGTGGACTGATGCATACTAATTCAATATGATGTTCTCGCCTAATGAATCTTCAAGGAGTAGGTGCCCTAGGTTTTCAAGTTAATGTTCCCCTAAATCCTAATGTCAAGGGTTAAGTGTTCTTAGAGGAAAACCATTCTTATGTCTAATATCTTGGAGAGTTCTTCCAATCTCTTTCATGGTTTGAATGACTTATAACTATTCTTATTCCATTCAATATTCCAAGAATGCGTAATTATGAGAGAGTCAAAGTCTTTGTTAAATTCAAACAAACTCCCTCGCTAATGTACATTATACAAGATTTCCTTTGAATTCATCATTCATGGAATGCACATTATTCACATGAATTATCTCGTTACAATGTTTGTGGAACCTCATATGGTCAAGTCCTCATCTTCCTTCTAAATCTTATGTAATCATTTATAACTCCCTTTAATCGATGCGCAAGATTATTGAAGTGAAACCTTAGTCTTGCTTGAGAGTCATGTGGTGATTGAAATGGCCTCTTTGTCGGCCCCTTCCTTTGTCCCTCTCTTGATATGATTTCGTATCCAATGTTTCACGCCTTGCACATCATATCGTACTTTGGTCCAAAAGTTTTAACTCCAAGGATTAGGATGTTCTCGGTATGAGAGTAAATCTAAAACATTACTCTCATAGAAAGCCTTCGAAGTGTTAGTCCCTAAAGACCTTCTTCTTCTGATTTGCACCAAATTTTTGCCAAGTTTATCTTTTAATTTTCTCAAATGTTTCTAAGCTTCGAGAAGTTTCTTATTGCCTTTGGCCTATAAGTCCTCCAATTTACAAGACCTCCGATGCTTTTAATGTCCTCCAATTGTCTAATCCTCCGACATTATAAAGACCTTAGATTTTTCAATTCTTCGATGTTTTTTAAGAATCCTCCGAGGCCCACCGATCTTCAAGTCCTCCGGTCTTGAAGTCCTCCGATTTACCAATCTTCCAAATTACACCGTGACGCTCACATGAAATGGCTCGTGGTTAGAATGAGGTGTCTTAGGCCCCCTTTGTCTTCCTTTAAATAGGATCCAAGATCTACCATTATTATGATTTGGTGGTTAGGTCTTTCTTTCCTTTCCTCCTTATTGTCAAATGTATGAATTTACTATTTTAAGCATTACATGTAGCTGTAGTCTAATTTTGGTTCAACCATACCTATTAATAGTAAAAATGCGTGCTTAAAATAGATGTACTTGTGAAATACATTAGGGGCATGTACTATGTGTCTAGATGTGCCATGGGACTCAATTATACCCTCTCTAATCCCATTCATCTAAGGTTGGTTACATCCATCTATGTATTCCTCTTGTAATTATGTTTGTCTGCTCCTAATCTACTAGGTATTTCTACTTATACTAATCCACTGTATTAGTCCTAATTACACTAGTGCCACTTTTCTCACTAGTAACTCGTTCCCGGTTGGGAGCCCGTATCTCTAATACCGAGGCTCAGACCCGGGCTGGGGCCCTATATAATGTTGGTTAATCCTTCAGTCCTCACAACCTCCTCCCTTGGCTTGGGCTCGCAGCTCCTCTTCCCACGTGGCATCCAGGTGCCCTTACGCTCCTTCTCGGGCTGGTTCCCCGTCACCTCTCTCTCCGAACGACTCTCAAGCCCTTCACTGATGGCTAACTTCCCGTCCCAGTCGCCTCGCTCACATCGCTGTCTTCACACCAGTATGTTTCCAAGTCCTCCTTTGTCACCATAGTTTGGTTCGCCTCCCTCGTAGCTGCTGGTGTCGTCATGCGTGTTTGGAGGCCCTACAATCAAACCACCAATTTAGAGTTTTTTTAACAAGGCATGCACCCACACTTTCTCATTATCACCAATTTAGAGTCGCTCTCTCCCCTCTAGACTCTTCCGCTTCTTTAAATATGCAACTTAGAGAGGGGAGACTTTCAATTCCAATATACATATGAATGAACTATCAATATCTCACAATCTTCGATCAAATAGAAACTTAGCTTCACTATTAAATGTAGATCCTTGTGTATTATTAAACAATAATTACAATCATGGGACCCACAACTCAAAGTGCTCATAGAGAGTGAACGTGTGAACATATAGATGGACCACTCTTTTCTGACGCTACCTGATTTTACACACCTTTATGTTAATGCTTGATGTACAACATGTGGTCATGCACTAATAATAAAAAAGACAAACTTATCGACAATGGAGTTTCTTAGCATCATAAAAAAATTGAAAAAAAATCAAACATATAGGTACCATATGGCTTTGAATCAAGAAACTAAACAAAGATCATCCATATTTGCATTTGGTGGCTTATGACTTGATTAATCATATGATGATGAATCTAGATGCTATTGTTGCCCTAGCTTCAATGATGTATGTGCTAGAGCCAGATTATTATGAGCTACATCCTATGGACATGGACAAAGGCTATGATGGCTTTCTCATCGGGAAGTGAAAGTGGATTGTATATGTATATAAAAGCCTACTTGTTTCATGATTTATAGTTTGTGTATGTGATGGAGGCATTTATCACATTAATTTAAAAACCTTGTTTACATACACCAATCTATTATTTAGCATATCATTAATACATATACATATCCTTTACTCCATAAGTTTCTTTTATATAGGGGGTTTAATTCATAGTCACACGCAAGTCATTTAAAATCTCAAAGTAGAGTCCACCCTTGTGCTTTTTCTTTTCCAAATAGCTCAATTCTTTTAGGATTTTGAACACACATTAAGTACAACATGATTAGCAAATCCAAATTGAGGGTATCGTCATTTCCTTCATAATTTTATGCAATTTATGCCAAAAAAACCATTCTTGATCAAAGTGAAGGTGTATTCTTCTACTTGCCATCCACATACCCCCACCCGTCAAATTTTAAGTGGACCATTGAAGGTCTAATACTGAACAAATTTTGTCCACATAGTCTTGCTTCTTCTATACACATGTCCCAGTGTCCAAATATCGGGGTACAAAAATGAAGATAAGTAACCAAATTACGCCCACTAACCTTACAACAAATTGACCTCCTTGAGCACCCAAGCGTTTGATAGACAAACACATGGCTGATGCATGAATCACATTACCTAAGGTGGGTTGTGTATTTTGGTTCCTTATCTTTATCGGACACCCATATTTGAGTGGTTTGTGGTTAGATGTGCATCAAAGAACAGACACCAAAAGGACATGTGTTTAGAAGAGATTAGACTACGTGTTCAAAATACATTAATCATTGTAGGTTCAATAATCAACAAAATGGGAGGGGGGGGGGGGACCTATATGACCCTCTTATGGGCACAAGAACCTTCACTTTGACAATGAACACGATATTTGTATGAGCTCCAAAACCTATAAGGAAAGTTGTAGAAAGTTGCGGTCTCAAGTTACATCTGCTAACCATGTTGAAATAATCGTGTGCCCCTTATCCTAGGAGAAGTATGCTAGTTGGAAAATTAACCATTCAAGACCCATCTACCTTGGGCAGATTGTGCATCAATATAGTTATGGAGTTAATACTCTACACTAATATGTGCAATTACATTGTCTTCATGAATAGGTTGCCTTTTTACCTGTGCAAACTACCTTGTCTCAAAACCATATCACAAGAACTCATAACTTTGGTTATCAATCCGTATAGCAACCACAATTATTTTATAAAAAAATTAATGTATTTTGTTACTGTGATAATAAATGTTCAAAATAGTGTAGATGTACATTAGTGTAGATGGTCCACCATGTTTGTTTAGCTTCCTAGGTACCCTCCGCAACCCTAGCCAAGCTGTCAAGAGTGTCTATAGTAATCTACACTTATTTTAATGATATCAAATTTGAACTTACGGGTTGCTCATTGGGGTTTAAGGTAAGTGGGTCTTGAACAAGCATTTCTGGCTTTGCGCCCACTTCTCGTGGGATGTGAAAACACACAATTAGTGGAAGATGATGAGCAAATCCAAACAAGTCACATGGTTAATTTCCATGTGTTATTGGTGGGCACATTGTTTTGTGTGATTGCCATCCGGAGTATTATCCCTTATCTAGATAAAGATTTCAGAGCCTGTTCATAACATTATTCGGATCCATAACAACGTTCTCTAGGACTCACAACATTCCACGGAATATTTCTTGACGTTTTCCACATTCAACCCGAAATTGGGAAATATCAGGGAACATTCTCTAAAATATTGTCAGCCCCACAAAACACTATCATGGATTCGAATAGTGTTATGTTGGACTTCATGCAAATTGTTGAGTTTTGTGAATTATTGTTTTTAACGTTCCGAATGGTGTATGTTACGAACACTTGGATATGCTGCCGTTGCAGGCTAGTGAAATATCGTGTTCTGTGTTGATGACCATCGACTTGCCACTTGATGAACTAAATGATGATAATTAAGAACACCGTGATGATGCCGGTATATACTAGTTCTACAATTGTTGAAGCTTACAAAGATACACACCTCCTGGGTTTTTGCCAAGTTTTCACATTGGAATTCACCAAAGTGTTGGAAAGAAATGGGTGGAATACTGAAGTCTGCAAAGTAGACGTATATCGTATATGCCATACATTTCCTCAATTTTAATGAACTATTATAACATAGTTCCAAAGGACACTCATCCGGCAGCAGCCGCAGCAAGCGAGCGATATGTTTGATGTGGTGAAACCCACCAAGAGTAAAGGTGACCACCATTGTCATCGTATTTGTCGATGTGTCTATTATTCTACTGCATGCACGTGCAACTTCACATATAATGCATGCATCCCTCATTTAGAGGAAACATTTCGGATCCCGATGACCCATCACTTCCATTCGACGGTCGATATGGGAACCAATGCATCACGGAGCCCAGTAATTGCAGTGCATCTCCATGTTTCTTCGTGATTCTCTTTTCTACCAACATTATGCTGAATGTCCTCAGTCAGTTTTCTTGGCCAATAGACCCCGGTGTGTTCTTCTCCCCCCCAACACCCGTATGAAAAAATTCAACTGTTAACGACACAATTTAGGTGCCCGCCCTATTTGGTGAACCATCTGGACCACTGCTTGGGAAGAACCAGCTGTTAGTTACAATAGATGAACCGGTTGAGTTTGAGAAGTAACCGGTACGTTGAAGTTCAAGACTTCAGGAGAATGAATTACCGATCATTTTCGAGGAATCTAAAGAAGAATATACCTCGAATGAATGAAAGCAAAACTGGAAGATGATGTCAACATGTAACCGGCCGGATTTAGAATCACTAGGGTCTTGACCGACTACAAATATGCCCAAAAGCTAGCTTCCCGGGCACTGATCTGGACAAGTCCCTGAGACCCTGTCTTGGCCGGATCGTGTAGGGTGGGAGTGCCCTGAGAGTTACTCAATTGCTTCTTCAGGCTACATGGTTTACCAGATTGAACAGGCCTTCTACGATCAACCGCCATTCACTTCTCACTACCTTACCTTAAATCGCCGATCGCCGATGCATCGGTTTTTGCGAAATCGTCGTCTGTTCGTCGGTGGCACGTCTTTCATTTCATTCCATTCCTGGCTACATGCAATTGGCACCGCGCAGCGGTGGCCTGCCTGGTGAGGAACTTGTTCCTGCTTCCATGGGTTTCTGCACGTCCGCAATCTGCTCTGAACGCTGTAGGTTTAGCTGCAGATCATCTCGTTAATTTGCATCGTTTCGAATTCCATGCGGAGATGGTGGATGCAACAATTCTTGGCCTTTGCGAGGGCATTTCGAACAAGGTAGGTTTGTGTGCTTGCAGTCTGTGTGGATTCCCTGGTCTAGGGTTTAGGGTTTAAGGTTCGCCTTCATGAACGCCTCCGTGAAGTGGCGTTCACGAAGATCGTCGTGAGGGCCACTTCACACACAATCCAAGAGCCGTGACCATGAAATTGTGAGAGCCCAAAAGAAAGTGTCAAAATCATGAAAGTGTGGTCACGGACGCTCAAGTGTAGCGTGAAGTCAGATGTGACCGGTCTCTCAACCAAACGCTATTTCAATGAATTTCTAGTCATACAGGTCCTCACACATGATGAAATAGAATAAATCAACGGTTGTGAGCGTTCGGAGTGCCATGGTCTCCCAGTTTTGTGTTAGACCTCCCTATGAGAGGTGGGTTTTGAAAACAATCCAAGAGACCATGAAACATGATCCATTCGATGCTATGTAGGAACGCACGAGACTTTTACATCCATTGTGCATTCACGTACTACCTTGGTCCCTCAAGCGTAGTGTGAAGCGAGCTTGGACCGGCTCCGCCTTTTCCACCAATGAGAGTGCTTGAAGTGCAAGCGTCACGGGCACTCAGTCTCGTGTGTGAAGTGGCCCTGAGCTTTACATCCATCATGCATTCACGTACTGCGTTGGTCCCTCAAGCGTAGTGTGAAGCGAGCTTGGACCGGCTCCGCCTTTTCCACCAATGAGAGTGCTTGAAATGCAAGCGTCACGGGCTCTCAGTCTCGTGTGTGAAGTGGCCCTGAGGTTTGGCGTTGCATTGTTTGTGCCGTTGCGGTTTGCTTTATAGTCGTGCCTGGTTTAGCTCCAGCTCCTTCCTCCACATAAATCATGTGACGAAGGTGAGGCTGATGGCCTTTTGAAACCTCCCGGAGGCGTGGTGTTAGCCTCGGTGTTGAGTCACTCGGAGGCTCGGGGTATGGTTGGCAATCGGTCGGGATGTTGGGGTCGAGACCTCCGAAACTTCATAGTCATTTTCCTCATGATTTTGGGGGCTCGTATAGATATCTTATTCATTATCAAAGTGGTGAATCTCTTTTATCATTGAATGATCACATAGGTTTCCCCCATTTATGATGACTTTTTGTATGGGCACAAGCATCCCAAGTAATCCAATCTTATGGTTCCTCATTATCTGCATTTATGAGCTTAGAAAGGTCAACACATTTGGAGCATGTAGTCCAATCTTTTTCAGACACATGTCTTCTGATGCCCATTTTGAGAGTAGGTCCCAATTAGACATGGCTTGTTATGAGGTGGCATATCGAGTGTGGATGATGATCTATACTGGTTAAGAAAAATTATAGGTACATATCTAAACAAAAAATCATTGTAGGTCATCCATGAGTTTCACTTGGAAAATCTAAAAGGTAATTTACATTGAATCTATAAACAACAAGGCAAATTATGATGTTCCTTGTTTGCATATTTCAATGTGTTTGTGTATGTTTTATTTTGGTACTATATATTCTTACGTGTGTTGGAAATGCTCAAAGGGTCCACAATAGGTGCAGTTAAATTACTCATGTAGTCTACATTGACCAAGAATTGATGTAGTATGATGTTCCTTGATTGATGACATCATGTAGGGATAATTTACCTGCAAGAGAAGGACCAATGGCACCATTTGGTATCAACTCCAGTTTCAGAGATTTTATGCTTGTACCTTTGCACATGATAACTATGTAGCATGGCTTAGGGGCATTGGACTTGACAGTTGAACACCACATTTGGTGACCCAATTTGGGCCCAATCCCCAAATTTGAAGGAACCTCCAATATTTTGATTTATAACATGTGTTAGTTACCCCTACAATAAGCCTAGTCTTGACACTTCCTTTGCTTCTATTTGGAGATTACAAAACTTCAAGGGATTGTGAGATTTTAGTCCTTGGGTTCACTTGTATCCTTTGGCGGACCAATCCTCATTAGTTTTGGGGACTCAAGTGCCAAACTTGGGTATTTAGAGGGGATTTATTAGAGTTGTCCTTTTTCCAGTTTCAACACCTTTTATATTATGTGATTGTCTGTTCTTCCCACTTCCTCCTTGGTTGCTATGGTTGAGTAGAATTGTTTCTTTTCTAAGATTGGTGGAAAACATAAAGAAAAAAATTTACGCTTCTAAGATTGGTACAACTTCTCACACCTGATCTGCAAAAGGCATTTCCCAACGCTTACATGTGCAAGAACTAAAGGGAACACAAAAACCAACAAAATAAACGATTAATCAATAAGAACAAACCTTGACATGCACCCACATTCAAAAAAGAAAATGAACTACATCACATTGGAGACTCCATACCACAACCACAACATAAACAAATGCTTGAATTGTTACCCAAGCCAAACATGTACGTGAGAACAAGTGCATGCATGTAGAGGACACTACGACTAGATTTTTTATTCATACACTTCTAGGCATAACCCAATGCTAACTTAGACTTACTAATGTTCCTACTCCTCTCTCTTTCGCCCATCTTATCTTAATTATACCCATGCATTCATATTTCTTCCATCCATTCTTAGAATTTGGAACATTATAATTTTTAGCTCCAAGGAACAAAAGTGACCTATCTTTTATATCCACATGGTTTCTAGGGTAATTGGGATCACCCACCCAAGCTTGTATTTGGGGTTAATATACGTGGCGATGTGAGTAAAGAATGCCTACATAAGACATGCACCTTTAGGTCACAAAGAAATTGGCAATATTATGAGATATATATATAGACGAAACACGCCACTGCAATACCCAAAAAAAAGAAGAAAAAAAGAGGTCCTTGATGACTTTGTGGTTGCACTTCAAAACTATGGTCTCAACGAAAGTGGGGGCTCAATTCCCACTTACTTTACAGTAAAGTCTACCGATAGTTTGTTTTAGTGGTTGCAAACCCACCTTATAACCATGATGCGTAAGCATACGCTAGATGACTTGAAAAATCATACTTAATCACCACAATGATAAGGTGAGTGCACCAAGCATGAACCTTGATGTGTAATGCATTCGAACGTGCAGGTACAAGACCAAGTATGAAATGCCCACATCTAAAAGAAAAACATTCTAGATCATCTTTAATTTCCACTTTGTAGATTCAAAGGATATTCATCTTGACTCCAAGAAACGGGCAAACTAATTCTCATGTTCCTCATTTGGATACGCTATATGTACCAATGTGATTCTTTTTTATTCATCAATAAACCTCTACATGTGCTAAGATCCAAAAAGCGTCCTTAATAGATGCACTGACTTTATAACTAGGGCCCTTGTTCACAATCTCCATCGTGGGGGTCCACATTGATATGTTCTTATACGCTTTGCACATTCACCAACACATTCCCCACTATAATAATGTCACAATGCCCCCAACACGACAAAAGTAGGTGAGGCCCCTCTCCCTCCCTCCCTCCCTCCAAGCTCATTTCATAGACTCCGAGGTCTTGATCAATTCATGGTACGTTAATTGTGACAAAAAGAACCAAGGGGAGGGGTAAGTCTAGTAAAGCACTTTGAGAGGACCCTTCTGAATGTTAACTTACAAAATCCTCCTCACATTGCAAAGCACGATGACTCGGATGCCCTCGTACATAAGGTATGTGAGCCTATATAGAACGGACACCTTACCCTAAACGGTCACCAATGTACCATGGTGTTGAACTTCCTAGATACGCGTCTTAGAATGGAGACATGTGCTACATTTAGAAGATTCCAATGCCAATCACCTTACATGAATCGGTGGTCCGTATTTAGGCACCTCTCACGTACCTTAAATGTGGGGTTCCGATTTTTCTTCATGCTTCAATACGAGCCTTGTGAATCGGGAGCGTCGTGCGGTGCCGTTTAGTTTACAACAACAACAACAACAATAACAACGACAACGACGACAACAACAACATCATGCACGTTGGAAGTGCTCGCTCGCTCACTCACTCACTCATGAGACATTTGTGTGCCCTTGATTGCGCCATTTGTTGTGTTCTTATGGGTTTTCCGTGATGTGGACTCGGCATGGAGCACGGTGGAAATGTCCGAGTGACGTGTCGTAAGTTCCGGAGGAGGATAATGTCACAATAGCGGTGCCCCGGTTAAGTGGTTTTGGGTGAGAGGTCGTGTGTGTGTGTGTGTGTGGGTGTGGGTGTGGCCGGGGGGTTGTACTAACACCATGTCTCAAGTTCCGTGATTTGCGAGTTGCATCTACTAATATCCCATCCTCCAAAAAGTGGTGTCATGGTACTCCACACGACGACGGAGTGGGCTTTTGAAACTGTAGCTAGCTAGCTAGCCACGGCGCGTGTTTAGCGTGGATGAATAAAAATTCTTCGACAACGATGAAAACGGGCGTTGTTCCTCCTCTCCCCCGGGTTAAGTTATATTACCTTGCATAAGTTTAGTAGTTTCTCTCGGGATCGTAAATGAAAGCAAGAGATTATGCAACACCGGTGATTCGCCACAAAAAGAATGGTGGAAAGACGGGCCCGGAGGGAGGGAGGGAGCGAGTGAGTGAATTGGAAGTGTTTGTTTTTATTTTGTTATTTTGTTTTTATTTTTTCTAGGATACTTTGGGCACAGAAAGCGTGAAACCCCATATTGAACTTTTCATACCAGGAGGGGTGAGTGAAGCTGTAACTTAGGCTGTGATTCGTGGATGCCAATAAGGACCTCCCTGCAATCAGATCCAACGTGTTTTTGGAGTTTCGTGTTGACCTCAATCAACTCATGCAACTAGGGTTCCGTGCCTCTCTCTCTCTCTCTCTCCCTCTTTTTTTTTTTTTGTTAGGGTAGGTGCGTCTCCCTTGCTCTATACTTAAAACCACATGGCCGCATTCAGGTACAAGGCCGAATAAATATAAGCGCTCAAATGTTCGAGATCGTTTGAGGTACGCCGCAGGTGCTATTCGGCTCGTTTTCCTGCTTGTTACATCTTGTTGTATTCACCATAGCCAGGTCTTGGAAACTGGGTTGGTACTAGAAAAATCTATGAGCATCCACAAAAAGCAGAGTGAAAATCGGACTTCGCCTTATTTAGTTGCGATTTCTCATAAACGTTGCCATGTTTGTCGATCCCTTAACTTGATACGTAGGTCCTTTCAATTGAGTTCACTATTGAGTGGGGAGTAGCTAATGAAAATTGAAGACGTAGTCCGGATTCTTTTAAACATGTGTCTTCATGGTGTTTGTTCCTTGATCCTTGCCTGATTACACACCAATTAAATGTAGGTGTCTGAATAAGAAAAAGTAACCGAATAACGTCCCACATACGTTCATGTGGTGTGCGACCATTTTGTGGGCGCTATGAACTCCGTAGACAATTTGGGTTGGTGGATCGGTTTGGGAACCAACTCGTACAAGTACCAATTGTGAAGCACCAAGACTGTCATCTCCACTTTCCTAATAATGGTTGAGAAGCAAAAGTTGGAAGAGGTCAAAGTGAAGATTTATTCCTTCTTAAACGATCATATATATTCCCAATTGTGTTAATTGTCAAACCCATGTTGTTGTCTATATTGAGTCCAATCTCATTGTGACACATGTTTTTTTTTTCAAATGTCCATTCTTAACCACAAAGCCTTGCTATATACCAATTCAATATGGGTGTTCACTCAACTATAGAAGAATGACCATGTAAGGCCCACATAGGTTACTTTGTTCCCATCCAGGTGTAAGTAAGGGATGTGGGCCTTATGTGGCCACTTGTCATAACCAAACACTTATATGTGAGGGGGATATGGTACATTTTATAGTTAAGAATGAGTACCAAAAGTACACATGTCACGGTGAGATTGGACTATGGGCTCATAATGTAGACAACATTATGGGTTCGCTAATTAACACAATCGCAAGTGTCTTCACTACGAGGTCTCATAGCTTTTGGATCTTGTGAAACATCAAATCTCAAACTTGAAATGACAATTTGCGCGATTCAAAAGTGCTAAGCGGATGAGACAATGCCCAACCCAATTCAATGGCCAAGATTGAATGTGGAGTTGAAAGTGCCCACCATGGGGCCACCTACTATGCTACCCAAGTCATTCTGCATGTGGACTCTTTCCGATGCAACGAGCCAGACATGTATGTTGATGGGTAAGTAGAATCATGCATGAGACAAAAAATTTAAGCCACTCATGGCATAAATGAATGTGGCCCTAATATTGCAGACACTTCCAACTTCACAGACAATTTTGGATCAAAGCCGGTTTTGTCACATCCAATTAGCAATTGAGAAACCATGAAGATATCGGGCTTAGCTCCAGCAATTATAAGAGGTTAAGGTGATCACATAGGCCCTCCCATATTCTAATGTTCACTACTGAACGTTGAATAGATAATATCTATATTTTGAGCATATAGTTCAATCTTATTGTAACAATATTGACAAATTTAATGTCCATTCTTGCCTACAACCATGCCATATACTACTCAAAGGTCATTTACACTAGGAGTGCTTGTGATCGTGGTTTACTTTCTTTAGTTCTATTTTCATGAATAAGGCATAATAAATGCTAATCACCCCCACAACCAACCCTTACCCCCATCAAGTTTTTAACCATCCTTAGGTGGCTGTTCACACTCATATGGCATCACTACACCATTTGAAATATTTAGTGTCGCCGCCTTGCTTGGAGTTACTTTATGCAATAACTTTTTGACATAGACTTACTTTTTTATCAACAAAGGGCAAATACATTGTTTTGACAAAAACTTGCATTCTAAGTTACTATTGCGTTGTATAACTCCACATGCTAAGTTAGCTAAATACCATAAACGATGTCAAGAGCTTCAAGGCCCAGGTCCAAGGAGAAACCGGTGGAGGCAACCACTTTTAATAACACTACAAGCCAAAGCCAACAACAATAACAATCACCTTAACTTCCTCTTGAGCCCAAGACTTGAACCAATGAAAGAGTAAAAACCGACCCCACCATCAACCGCAACCACAAGGACTCACAACAAGACAATCAAATGAAAAATAAAAAGGAAAAGAAAAAAAAATGTAATTGTGGACGATCGGGGTGGTTATCCATGACCACAACCACCTTTCTAGTGTAAAGGTATCTTCAAAGACACATGTCCACTTACAAAGTGTGAGCGCATGAGGCTCACAAATCTTAGCTCGATAAATTGAGCCACCTATTATCTTGTTTCACTGAGACTTGTTTCACTTGTGAATCGTCGTGAGTGGAGAATTGACATGTTATTTCGATCGACATTCCTTCTCTACAACCACTGCTTTTATGACATTACATTCGGAGACCGTGAAAAGAGTGTCTTACAAGAGGGAGACAACATCAAGCACACAAATCATTCCCAAGGGGGTGGGGGGGAGAAATGATAAGGTCCAGTGAAAAGAGGGCACCTGGACCCAACACATTTGCATGGGTGCAGGAAAGGACAACCAATACAAGATGAGAATTAAAGGACTCGGTCCAGTCTGGAGGGGACAAGTGATTTTTTTTCCTCGTGAGCAGACTCGTGAAGCCATAAGGATCATCATTCGAGAGTCACGAATAGTAACAATAAGGGGGAGTTGGAAATCTCAGTAACTTTTTGTTACACACTCCAGGGGTTTTTGACGACAAGGTGAGAAAGGAACGAATCTTTAAGCACTTCAGCAACAAAAACCACCGCCACCACGAAGATAAGAATGATGAGATCAAAACTCCCCGGTATACATACACTTGCGCTCTCGAACCACGATGTTGAAGGATTTGAAGTAGCGCGGCCGCTTGAAGCATGTGTGGGCTAAGTGATCACCTGATTGGCAATGGTAACATGTTGCCGCGCTCGGGAGGGATTTGGGATCGTAAACCTCGAACGGGATACCGGGGGAGGCTTGCTCGACAACTTCGAGATTGCAAATGGCCGGGCTCAGGAGGACATTTGCACCATAAACCTCATATTGAATAATACTAGGGGAGAGTTCACGAACATATTTGAGATTGCCCAGGTCAGAGGGCACAGAGGAGTGTTGTTGTTGTTGTTGTTGTTGTGGTGGTGGTGGTGGTGGTGGTGGTGGTGGGGGTGGTATTTCTTGTTTTTGATGTTGTTGCAGCTCAGCATCGTTTCGGAAGATTGGGGGCGTTGTTGGCCCAGGTATCGAATCATCCTGGGGAGGAAACTGAGGATATTTCCAAGCTGGCATACCCTCGGGAAACTGCGATCCCTCTTGGGTAGCAGGAAACTCGAAATCTAAAGTGTCAAAGTTGAGCTCGATTCCTGGTGGTTCCTGCTGTTTCTCCAGTGCCTCGTAAAATCTTCTCACCCGATCATTCACCCTGTCACCTTCCTTGTGTTAGTTGCAAAAGAATGATACCTGCCAACATCAGATAAACCTACATTTTGACTGCAAGGATTAATGAGGCAGCGGAAGATAGCAACACCTCAAACTTACAATGATGTCAGAAGCTTTTAATGTGATTAATACAATTTCATCAATGGACCAAACATACATAGTTTCCCCACGGTGTCCCGATTGAATAAATGTCCTGATTCTACCAACTTCCCAGAAGAACAATGTCTTAAACAACAGACATTGTTGCATTGATACATTACTAATCCAACAACATCACAACATGTGAAGCAACCGCCCTTTATAACTTCATGAGTATGTAGACAAAGCTGAGAACAAACCTATCATGATCATTTAAGACTGGACTTCAACTTGTTCCCTGTTCCTCGCAGACTTCGTAGTAACTCTCTCCTAATCTTACAACCCCCACAAATTTGGGCCGGAATCAGCTAGGTGGAGATCACAGTGCATCATTGTTTACGGCTGGCACATTTTCCTTGTGATTCACTTAAGCGTGTGTCGCAAAAGAAAACAGGCTGAGCAGGCTATTGAATAACAAATTAATGGCCAGGTAAAAGTGTATTCAATAGTTAGTATTTGTTGTTTGTTTACTGTGATTCTCAACTTGGATCTCAAAGTTAGGAATACTCCTGGATCCGCGAATGTGAAATGAGGTTTTTGCAACAATCTATGGAATTTTATTGATCTCCCGTGTTGCTGCTATCGATTTTCAAGCCATAAGTGCCAGAGCCATAAAACAACCAGGTACCCCCCCCCCCCCCTAACAACAACAAAAAAACAAATATGTTCATTATTGAGCCTGGAATGGTCAACGAATATTGATCACTTAGTCTGATCTCTTTTTAACACATGATGCCTTTTTGGTATCCGTGTTTAGATACACACTTAACCATACACGTGATGAAATGGTTATGCAGCCTGCAGGATGCTGTGTTTTTATTTATTTATTTGACACCGGAATTAGCTTTGAAGACCCCACATTACTCTGGTCCAAGTTATTTGAGATGAATCGGCCACAAACCTAAAGGAGTCCAAGTTTTTACGCTGGATGGTAAAGAGGTACATTCGTATACGATAATTTATGATACAATTCTGAATAAAGGGGGCCACTTACTTGATTACATTGACCTGGTTTGATGGCACAACTTGCAAACCCTCAAGAGAACGCACGCGACTAAGAGCTACGTAAGCTTGGCCATCGTCCCTAACATCTTGAAGGTGCACGCTGGCCCAATCGAGGGACATTCCTGCAAAGCTCATATTTACATTTCATTATTCAACAATATTTCTACCAGTGAGTGGATAATAGGTACACCAAAATAGTTCTAGTAGTGTTGGTTACCATTTGGAGTTACATGTTGCTATAGCGTTTTATTGAGATTATCATGTAAGACAAACAAGTAGTATGCACATCAAGGAACATGAAATGACTTCTTTGGTAAAAAAAAAAGTGATATTCTCAATAAAAAAAGATGTGGCAACATGTAACTTCAAATGGTAACCCACACTAATAGGACTGATTGGTATACTCAGAAAGTGAAAGTTCCACCAGGAGCTTTTAAGAGGATAGAAGATATACCCTGTGACTTGTGGATAGTCAGCGCCCAGGCTAATTTCAGGGGCACCTGAAATACATCCACATCTGTTAGCACATAAAAAAATACAAATGTAAGTTTATAAACATATAAATAAAAGTCAAAGAGAGACCTTAGCCAGGAGTGTAAGTGTCTCGAGCTCGACACTCCATGCAAAACGAAGTATCATCAATACGTCACTACCCCATACATGGTTTTTAGTGTCACTTCTTATTTGGAATTACGCAATGCTATAACTTCTTACTCTAGAATTCAGGTTTTTACTAGCAAAGATTGAATCGGTTTGGGCTTTATAGGACATAAATGACTTTACTTAGTCAAATGATACATTCTTGGCAGTAACTCCAAATAGTAAGTGACATTAAATTACCAGAAATGGTATACTTGTCTACTCTATTAGTATTGCTAACCCTGGGTTGATGTATTTCATTATTACTCAAATCTCAGAATCCAGTATCCAAAATAAAAGTGGATCGAAGCTACACTAAATTGTCATATTAGTGTGGGAATAATAAATGTGGGCCACTCTAATTGTTTAGTCAGGGTGGAAATAATGTGGGCCCAAGACAACATGGGCATACAAGTCCCGCCAATGTCACATAGGTCCCCCCTAATTATGTTGATTATTGAGCCTAGAATGGTTATCATATTTTTGAGCACGCAGTCCAATCTCTTCTAAACACATCTTTTTGGTATCCGTTATTGGAGCCGTACTAACTATATACCACTTAAATAGAGGTGTCTGATTAAGAAAAGCAACTCAACAAAACAAGGATCGTCTACCTTACATTGAAATGGCATTCAGAAATTCTTTCACTTCAAGTGAAATGAGTGGCACTTGCATCATATAAACCCTCTGCAAAATGAGAGGTCGGAATGCTATGGTGAACTAACTGAAAATATTTTACCTGTAATCTTGTACACACACCAACATTCAACACCTCGTGTGTAAAAGCCACGGGTACACAATCCACCACACTGCCATTTCGAAACTGTACAACCGGAACACATTCGATGCCACTCTTTCTCAGGAGGTCAAAAATACTACCGTCCCATTCACATCGCTGTTCTCTTCCCTTCACATACCTCTCACCCAGTATCTGCTCTGTGGATTTCCATCCAACAATAATGCCACGTGAACCATTCACAAGCATTTTACTTTTTTCCCCCGTCAATTTAATGTTCCATAACAGCATGACCTGCACACAGATCCACAAGACTAATAATCCTCAGAACTAGCTCAAGTTCTTGGGATTGTGGAAGTGGCAACTACAATCTCAAGAAATTTCAGAAATCCAAACTTGTTTGCGCCCCAAAATTGTGAAAACAAAAGTGAACGGTGATTCTGGAGTTAGATGAGTCCTCTTGCTTCATTGTCTTCACAAACATCATGTACCTACAAATACCACAGAATATACGTTTTCTGTGACGAAGTCCTCCTTGTAAGGTTATTCTGGGGGGGGGGGGGGGGGGGATAATCTATCTGAGAGTGGATCTTCAAATTTCCACCCCTTGAATATGCCTCTTACTGGGTGGAAGAAGACACTGCAAAGAAATTGGTTGAATCCACTGCCAAGTTAGTGGCTGATAAATTTCCCAGTTGACAAGATCCAGTTACATTACCTGTGCACCAATTTTCAGATGGATCTGTTTAGCAGCGCGGCATTTCTCCCAGTAACTATGCTTTTTCAATCTATCATATTGTAGTCGATGTAGCTTTTCATCAAAGAGAGAAGACATGCAACCATCCTTAACGTGAATCAATTGCTCCCAAGTGGTTATAAGATCTTTCGCATCTGTAACGAACTCAAAATCTTGGAGCTTTGCCAACTCGGTTCGATTGTGTCGATCGACATTTGAATTCCTACCCAACCACAGAAAACATGCTCAATGTACATCGTGAACTACCGAGGTCCTGCAAAACCCACAAGTACACATAGTTTCTCCAAAAATGGATAATATTAGCAAAGCCAACAACACAAAGTACATAGCAGCACAAGTCATTAATTCTTACTTTGGATATAGTCTTGTCGGAAGAATGCCAAAAATGACAGGAAGAGGCCTACAACACCTCATCTGAATGTCATGTAAGGCTTGTGGGTTCTCCCCTGTCCTTATATCGTTAAGCATCTTAACGAATTCTTTATCCTCCTGTGTGAATACATAAAACCACCATCTCCTCAAAAACCTATTAGAATGTTATGGCAAATGTTTATTCACAGGAAGAAAAGTTTTACTCACAACAGAAAACTGTGAAAATGGGAGTTTTGTCAGATAATAGCCAACCTGACGAAACACTTGCTGGAGAAGCACAGTATGTAAACCTGCCCTGCGCCAAGCTCGTGACTCAAAAGCTAAACCCCTGTTGAGAAATTCTTTTTGGTTGGAGCCTGACCCTTCGTCAACTACTGGTAGCAACTGGAAAAAGTCTCCTGAAAATATCACCTGTGAGAATAAATATCATTATGCCATCACAAGGCACTTTCAGCAAAGCAAAGTAAAACTAGACTTATACCCTTAACTTGTTCCTTCCATGTCTCCAGGAATTCCATCGTCATCAGTACATCTTGGTAAAGGAGAAACCCATGATGTGCATTGATCACAAACAGTGATTCCAGGTGACGGACTGACCCTACATGAATCTTCCTTGTGTTTCTTGACAGATGGGTTGATTCTCTATAAAAGCCCAAGATTCACATTTACATGTGTGTCCTTCTATCCACTTTCACTTTGTTTTTCATGTGCAATATGTTGGATTAAGATATTAAATTAGTCCCAAATTCAACAGTATGCATCATTCTTAACCCAAGCACCTGTATTCCTCCAAAAGGGAGGTCCTTCTCATCATCAGGTTTATCTTTAGCTCGTATTGCCCTAACTGTCTGCTCCAAATACTCCAGCATCTCCGCACTAATCATCGAGATTTCATCGATAATCAACACTTTCAAGTTGCGCCATCGATTTCTAACACTCCACATACGCCCAAAGTGCTCCGGAATAAGTGGGATGCCAATCCTGGATGCTGAGTGTATGGTTGTACCTCCAATCTCCAGTGCTGTATTTCAACACATGTTTATTTTATTTTATTTTATTTCATTTCATTTTTATTACAGAATACAGGGATAAAAATCCAATAGACAGCTTCTTACAACATGTCATGCAGAGAACAAAGCATTTTCGCACCAACCCACAAAGATTAAACCCTATCTTATGCATTTGTGTCCGAATGTTACTAAAATTGATAAGTCAAAGGGGCATGTGTGGTTCCAATTCCAACCTGCAATCCCTGTAGGTGCTGTTACTGCCACATTGCAAGGGAAACATCCACAAGAGTGTGGCGGAGGGCCCTCAAAATGATTGGCAGAATATTTCATCTCCATTTTCCCGATAATTTCTTGAAGCACAAATGATTTCCCTGTGAAGTCAGTTTCCAACACGTCAGTTTTTAGCCCACAAGTTTTTTTAAAGTTCACTGTTGTTCAACTGAACCATTAGAGCTATCCTTAAAGTCTCTCAAAAACTCTTGGTGTGGTAGGGAGTTTTGCCCCACTTTTGATCATTTATGATAATTGAGGAGTGTTCAAGTGGCATTGAAACCCCCAATTTTGGTGAAAGAAAGCGGAGGTGTATGACTTTGGCCAAGAGATAGTTAAATAATAATGAACTCCTTAGTCAAACTTTCAAGAGCACCATTTAAGGTGCCTTCAAAAGTTCGCCATGAAATACATTTTTATATAGCTGTCTTTTGGCCAAAGTCAAACGCCTTTCCTTCATTTCACCAAATATGGGGATTTCGACACCACTTGAACAGCATTATAAATTGTCAAAAGTGGGGCCAAACTGCCTGCCAGAACATGAGTTTTTGAGAGACCTCAAGGATAACTATAATACATTGCTGATGATTTTTCTCACCAATCTCTATGATTGTGACATTTTAGCTCATCTCACAATGCATCAACTTGCAGGACATCAACAGCATTCCTTGAAACAGCACAATCGCATATATTTACCTGTGCCACCAGGTCCAGAGAAAAAAACATTCTGCACATGAAAAGCATCTCATCAAAACCATGTCACATCCATAAACATGGACACAACAATTGAGGATTCAAAGAAAAAACAAACATACAACTAATGATAATGTGATTCTCACCTTCCCCTCGTGAACAAGGCGAATGATTTCCAATTGCTCGGGTGAAAATGGAGGTTTATCATGGAAGAGCATAGGTTTTGCATTTTCACTGTCTTGGCTCAATACACAAGTCTCAAATTCCTGCTTCTCCATTTCGGTGCAGCCCAGGTACTGACAGTCCTCTTGATCTTCATTCTCCTTCTCATTTGATGGCGAACAAATCCCACCAATTTTTACATCATCTTCATTCTCCGAATCCAGCCTGACCGGGTTGCCTTGGGATCCACATCCCTCAGCCATAGCTTTTAGTTGCACCTCCATCTGCTCGAGTAGGTAAAGGACGACAGCATCATCCTCTCCAACCTTGCCTTCCTCCAACTTACGTTGCATTGCACAGCGAATTCATTCGAGCTTACATTGAAAACAATCCACAAGGAGAGGACACAAATTTTGTTTCTAGACTTTATTCTAAATTAGTAGCACTAAGTAGAAACAGGGGATCTAAGTAAGCCTAGAATTCGAAATTTCTGAGCTGATGAGAAAGTCTTGGCGCACATCACAAGCTCATCAAGACAAAGTCTGGAGCAAAGTAAGAACCACGCAAATAAACCAAATGTGTAGTATTGTTCCTCTGATTACCTACCTAAGGCGGATGCAATTTTTAGAAAATAGAAAAATGCACACAAAATTTTGTCATCCTGTAAATTGCATTAGAGCAGATTCATTCGAGTATACATCGAAAACAAACCACAAGGAGAGGAAACAAATTTCTTTCTAGACTTTAACCTAAATTAGTAGCACTAAGTAGAAACAGGGGATCTGAGTAAGCCTAGAATTCGAATTTTCTGAGTTGACAAAAAAGTCTTGGCTCACATCTCAAGCTCATCAAGACAAACTCTGGAGCAAAGTGAGAACCACGTGCATACACCAAATGCTTAGTATTCTTCCTATAAATACCCACCTAAGGCAGATGCAATTTTAGAAGAAAAAAATTAAAATGTACACAAAATTTTGTCAGCCTGTAGCTTGCATTAGCCCCATTGTAGGCAAAACCAAAAACAAGCCTAAAAACTTCAAAATAAGTCTACCAAGAAGTGTACCGCATAATTCCCTCGCCTCAGGCCACTCGAAAAATCTATACACTACTCGATGAGTGAACTTGTGTCGATGTCACACATTGAGGCAAATAGGTCTCGCCATGGAGGAGTACATTGACAAGGAGGCTTGGAATGTGGAACCACATTCGGGCACCCAAAGACCGGAATTTTGAGTGTGGGTTTATCCCCGAGTGATGCAGAGAGGTTAGTAGAGTGATTAGCATGTGCAGATGCAAAATTCTGCAATGATTCGGAGCGACAATCTTCTGCGAGACGTCGCCGAACAAGTCCTGGCGGGGCTCCGAGGACGAGGAAAGGGAAGCCAAGAGTCAGGAGTCTTGCAAGCGAAGTCTCTTGGGAAGACCACAACAGCGCCTTCGGACTTCCGCAGGGTCTTGAAGACGGCAAATTACCTGGATGGATGGATGAATAAACCAATGAAATGAAATCAATTTTAAAGTCCAGGAAGCCAAAAGGCTAATGGGATGGATGAATAAACCAAAGAAAATAATTGAAATTGGTTTTAAAGTCCGGGAAGCCAAAAGGCTAATGGGATTACCTGGATGAATGAATAAACCAAAGAAATGAATTAAAATTGGATTTAAAGTTCGGGAAGTCAAAAGGCTAATGGGATTGCCTGGATGGATGAATAAACCGATGAAATGACATGAAATTGATTTTACAATCCGGGAAGTCAAAGGCTAATGGGGCTCAAGTACATCAATTTGGTTTCAAACCGACTAATCTTTTAGAGACTAAGAGTTTCTATCACTCTAGACATGAGATAGAGACTAATGTCAAGTTGATGATATGATTGAAAGAAAGACTCAAGGTTTCTTAAAACTACATTCTCAAATATTGATGGAGACTTATCTCTAATGGGGTTATATATGTGGCACTCCAACACAGACTATGCCTCGTTTTCAATTGCAGAACAAGAGCAACAGTGGCAGATGAGCAAGGCGTTGTTGAAAACCCATGGTGAGCTAAGAGCAGATAATTTCATGGGGAGTTCTCCAAATCTAGCCAACAACATATGATAGGTTGTCGAAGAACACATTGTGATGTGAGACATCATATGTATCGTCATGCCCTTCTCATAAATCTTTCAATGAGAGTTTTTCAAGTTTGCTCCCCGAATTTCAGTAATATATGTGAAAGTTGGAAGCACCAAAGCCTTGAATAGATGGGATTTGAGTTTCCAACATGTGACTCCAACTATTGTTTCTTTCCTTAAAGTGCCCATCAAGGCTTTCATACTTGGCATTCTTCACCTTTTATCAATGGCTCAACATAACCATGTGAATAGAAATCAAACCCAAAGTATTTATATTCGCGAGTAATTTCAATTTGGTCCTTGTCTAGGTCTAGTGCCTCTTGGTTTAGTTTCCTTTTGTTGCAGCCAAAGATCGTGATTTTGGTTTCAAAAAAATTAACTTCAAGGCTAGAAAAAGTAAACTCATCTAGTTTGTTCAGAATTCTTGGGCAACTTCTAAATGATTATTTTTTATAAATCGGCTTTTAAAACAATTATTGGGCCAATAGAATATTTATAAAACCTCCAGAGCAAACTCCAAGTGAGTTGGCTAAAAGGCGAGTTTGAGAGTGTTTCAATAAAGTCACCTAAATAGTGTGGGCAGGTGCAAAATTCAGGGCAAAAACTTTCACTAAACAACTCATGGTCCCAAGGACGAAGGGAAATAAAGAGCCGGGATTCTTGCGAGTGAAGTCTATGGGGAAGACCATAGCTTCTTAGGACGTCCACATTGTCTTGAAGCCCTTAAATTACATGGATAATAATAATAATAATAATAATAATAATAGGACGTCCTATGCTCATAGTAAATGACAAGGTATAGTATGGGTCCGTGCCATCTTCATCCATTGCATCCATGGATATGAATTAATGTTCCAAGCCATTCTCCCATTGTTTACTTAACATGTTATTGTCAATAATCAATCATTTTCATAAGGATGAAGAATGGTGAGATGATGACCTCACTACCACCATGTTTACCCATGTAGATTATCTTTATTAATTGGCTTTCAAAGTTCTTTTGAGAGCCAATAGAGTTACTTGTAACATTTGTCTTTGAATCAAACTACAAATGAATTGGCTAGATGGTGAGTTTGAGAGCATATTTGTGAAAGTCACTCGAGTCTTCTTGAGGCTCACAATTACATGCTAAAAAAGTGGTGTCAAACTACTAAAAATATTTATGGTGTCTAGTGTCATACTGCAAACCTTGGACAACTAACCAACTAATTCAACTATTAGTAAACTAGTTGTCTTTCATAATTATAGTTGTTCTGAATTCGGTTTGCCAAAAAATTTAGTTAACTATAGTTATATATCTAGTTAACTAAAGTTGAGTGCAGCCTAATCACGGAATTATGTTGTAGTGTTGTAGTGTCACTAGTGTGTTCTTTGTGTTGGTGGTGTACATGGAGGTTGTTCCGGAGCCCAACATTGGGAGTGATTGTATACATGCGTTTCTTGATGATCCTTAGTGGCCTAAGCATATTAAAGACCCTCAAATGAAGAAAATCAAGAGGCGATCTTCTTCGATTTTGACGGAGATTGGGGCATGCACTGAGGATGGTGACGGTTGCAAATGGTTCCTTTGTTTATTGGGACGATGCTCTAAAAAAATCGAAACTTGTTTGGATCAAATGTAGCAAGGACTCTTCATCGAATGTTATCAAAAAATTCTAGATAACTATAGTTGTTCTTGAATTTGGTCTTAAAATTTTTCTAGTTAACTATAGTTCTTCCCTTAAATGTATTGAAAAAAATCTAGATAACCATAACTATTTTGATAGTTGTTCAAGGTCTGTCATACTATGATGGATGGACCAAGATAGCTTTGCATAGGCTGATCCATGATTTAAAGTGGCAAGTACCATGGGAAAATCCTATTTCAGATCATAAAATTTTCTCAAAATTTTGGGATTTTATAAAGAAAATCCAAGGGTTTTCACCCAACTTTCGAATTAGTCACCTACACAAGATGAGTTTATCACCTTCCGACAATATTAGCCATGATGATAAATAGTTCGGAAACTTACCAAGTAAGGGCTTGTGTCCTTCACAATGTGGTGTTAAATAAGGCCCGAGCCCCCAGGTGTTCCACAAACAAGGCCCTCTTGAGGGATGGCCTTTGTTTTGCAAAAAGCCCAAGGGAGAGGGCATAAAAGCATTGGCTACGACCGTTCTATATTGCAAACAACTATACGTTTACCCACACCGGAAACCCGGAGGGCGTTTACATGTTATAACACATCCACATATGAACCTTATGGCGGGACACCAATGTTCCAAATAAATCATAGCCTTCTTAACGATTGGTTTTGTGGTTGTAAGTGATCGAATTAGAAACCAACTTCGAACATCAAAACGTGTACAGGATGTCGAGATAATCTCAACACCTCTTTGATCGCCTTCAACTGACCATTTTTGACATCGACACGGGCTTTACGGTTTAACCGGTGTATTATGGGACACCAGTGGCCCGCCATAAGAATCATATGATGAAGGAAAACATGATGATGGGCTTTACATTATGGATGGGCCCATCATTAGAGTCATGATGGGGAGGTCATACATGAGATTGTCATACTTAAAAGATGAGTGTCCACCTAACTCAACCAAACCTCCTCACCCACTTGGGATCGTGTATGTTAGGTAAGAAGAAAAATTGTAAGGTATCCCAGTACATATAAGGTATGTGGCCCTATTGTGGGCACTCCAAACTCTACAAACAATTTTGACCATTCACTTGAATTATATTTTGAAGTGTCTTGTGCATTTAGTAACTGCAAATCAAATAGATTGTCATTTCAAGTTTATAACTTTTAGATTTGAGAAGCAAGAGTCAAAGTAGTAGAATTGAATACTCTTAGTTTCTTGTAAAGGGTCCCTATTTTACGCAGTGGGTTACTTTAAGGACAATCACTTCAAACCTCCCAATAAATGAATCCAATCTTGTTGTGACACATGTTGTTGCGGTGTCAGTTTTTACCTCCAAACCTTGCTAAATGTCACTCAAATATGGTGTCCAATCAAGAAGAGTGAGCAAGTAAGGGCTTATTTACACTAGTGGTCACTAACCATGACCACCACTTAGGCTGAAATCTCTCATCGGTTGAGAAATGTGTGTCAATCCCACTTCGGTTTACTCAAGGTCATCAAAAAGAAAAGTAACCATGGTTTGAGCATGTCAGCAAATGGATGAGAAACTAACATGGAATCCTACATGTCTAGAAATTAATAATTTTTGGTGGTCACCCATAATTTTGTAGCGAGAGAACCCAAATAGGTTGTCTTGATGATAAAAAAAATAAGGTGACTATGACGAAGAAATGGGTTTCTACTGCCTTCTAATTTTTAGTAAATAAATAGTTTCAACAATATATATTTTAAATGGGAAACTATTTTTGGTATAATTTCATAATTTTTGTTTAAAACACTACGTCCCAATCTAAGCACGCTTTACACCCTATCCAGGTACTAAAGTTGTTAAAAAATGATGTGGATTTGTCTTGGTCATCGTCTTTAGACCACTAATCATGACCATGATAAAACCCAAATCATTTTTCCTCACAACCCTTGGTGACGTGTGTAAAAATGGCTCTAAGGCACATACCTTCCATATGTTGACCTTGTTGTGACTCTGGAGGATCAATGAATGGGACGAACTGACCACTAATTATAGATGAACTGGCTGAGTTTGAGAAATAACCGGTTGAAGTTCAAGACTTCATGAAAGCTACCAATCATTTTAGAGGAATCTATGGGAAATACTTCAAATTAGTTAAGAGAAACCGAAAGATCACAACATGTAACCGGTTGGACTTGGAAACCCTTAGGATTTTGAACGATTATGCCCAAAAATCTCCCTGGACACTACGTTGGGGGATGTTTGGGCACATATAAGGATGTCCTATAGTTGGACAATGAACAGGGAGAACTGGCCACTAGTTAGAGATGAACCAGTTGAGTTTGAGAAATAACCAGTTCAAACTCAAGACCTCAGGAAATTTACCGATGCATTGGGAGGAACTTACAAAACATTCCTCAATGTAATAAAGAAAACCCAAAAATGTTAACATGTAACCAACTAATCTTGGAAACACTACAGACCTCGGACAACTTCCAAAATAACTATAGTCAACCATATATTTTTTCAATACATTTTAGGGAACAACCATAGTTAACTAGAAAAAATCCAGGTATTATTATATATTCGAAGAAGTTTGCCTCTTGATTTGCTTTAGTTAAGGGTCTTTCACATGCTCGGGCCACTAAGGATCATCAAGAAACGTCTTTATAAAATCACTCACAGTGTTGGGCTTTGGAACAACCTCCATGTACACCACCAACACAAATAACACACTACACAAAATATGATATTTAGTGTTTGATTATATTTAGTGTTGTTACCACCCTACCATGTTCAACACTAATTTTCAATTCTTTGACAATTAGTGTTAGACATAAACGTGTCGCTACCTTCCCTACTGCCACCTCCCTTATTATATCCTTTTTTTCATATCCTTACTAACACCAAATTCAAACATGTAACTTCCACATATTACCATAGTTGATATTTAGTGTTTGAGTTTACATTTAATGTTACTTACTTTCATAAGGTTATTGATATTTAAGTTATGCATTCGTATTTAGTGTATCAAACACTAAATATCATATTTTGTGTAGTGACACTACAACACTACAACAAAACTCCATAATAGACTGCACTCAACTTTAGTTAACTAGATATACGTATAACTATAGTTAACTAGATTTTATGGCAGACCGAATTTAGAACAACTATAGTTACGAAAGACAACGAGTTAACTAGTAGTTCAAGTAGTTGGGTAGTTGTCCAAGGTCTGAAACACTAGGATCTCAACTGATTATGCCCAAAAATCTCCCCGGACACTGTGGCCGCATAGAACTGGTGATTCACAAGTCCTTCACTGTTGGAATATTAGGTGGGATCTTGTCTTTGGAATCAGTGTTTTTTTATTGGAACCTCTGCATGCTTTTTGCATGTTGGGTGAAGGTAAGCAAGCAGGTCTAAAATGGACACATCTAGTTGTGCACCCATTTGATTTCTCCTAAGAAAATTGAATTAACGTGTGTGGATGTTATTAACTTCAGTTCTTTGTTCATGTTCCCCAACTTCTACCGATTAGATTTACACATCGAAACTCGTGTTGCAGTAGCAAATGCACAACGATGCATCAATGAAAGTTGGTTTGCAAAATTAGACCTACCCTAATTTAGTTGTAGTTATCGAAAGTGCACGTTTGTTGATTCCTTAACCAAGTACATAGATCCTCCCTATAGTGTTCACTGTTGAGGGTGGAGTAGTTAAATTATATATATATATTTGAAGACATACTCCAATCTCTTTAGATCATGTGTCTTTTATGGTGTTTGTTCTTTGATCCTCACCTAACCGCATAGCGATCAAGTACAAGTGTCCGATCAGGAAAAGTAACCAAATAACACCCACATACCTTCTGTGATTAGTGCACAATGATTACCAAGATCCAAATCAAGGCCAAAACCTAATTTGCCTCCTTGGTTTTGGAGCTTGTATGAACATTCAAGAGGATAGTTAACAAATTTTGAGCATATATAGTCCAATCTTTATAAACACATATCTTTTTGGTGTTTGTCTTTAGATTCACAAACAACTACAGAACGCTCAAATATACTTAATAAAAAGAATCAAGTGACCAAACTTAGACCCACTTACCTTATCTCCAATGCAAAGTCACACCCTCCAAAGTTGGTGGGGTTGGTACCTAAGGTTGTTGGCCTGCTAAGCCCACTTCGTATATATTGTGCATGTACTCTACATTCTTTGTCAGTGTTGAGCAGATACTCTTGAGACGAGTGAGATCATCTGGAGATTAATCACACATTTGGCAACGGTAACCGTTTCTTTCTTTCTTACCCAGCAATCTGGAAACCTCTTGATGGGAGAAGCTTACATGAATCAAGTTTTCTTATATTGAATGATTACTGTTGGGGTTTTGAACATATGAATTGATAGACTTGAAATGAGGACAGCTAGCTCTACTAATCTGTCCATCTTAACAGTGGCTTCCAAAAGAGCACTTGCAATTGTTACCACCTATCATCACCTTCCAACCTACAGTATATGTGTTTCCTTCCACAAAGAGTCCTGTAATAAGCACGCTCACCCAGGCTTGAATAAAGTAAAGCATCATATGACTATCAAACAATTCAAAACGTGGCATGGCAGAAAGTACATTGACACTTGTGCAAACAGCTACTCCTGCACCGATTAGTGACAAGATTAAAGTAACACTGATGTTGCTCAACATCCAGAGTTAATATGGCCAGAACCAGAGCCAACGCTCAGGCATAAACCTCATATCAAAATTCAAATCAGGTCACTGCCTTGGTGGTACAAAAACCAGAAGATGTACTATTGTACGATTTGCAGCAGGATACTCAAAACAAACCAAGTAAATCGCATCATTCAACATAACAAGTGAAAGGACATATTGGCTGAAGATTGTGGAAATTGTTGAAAAGGAAAAAAAAGTACTCCCCAGAAAGGGCAAAATGGCAGATGGTTATACAAACATGAATTTAGGGATAGCATCCACCTGAAAGAATGGAGTATCCCCAAGGTCCGTATCAGCAGAAACATGACAAGATTCATTGTACACACATTATCACACTCTAAGTTGGTGAGTGGTAGTATTGTGGTCCATATAGCACAGCAATAAATGTAAGCGCAGCCACCTCTGTCCCCTCCGCCATGCAGTAGACCCCATGGTACAGTAGTTATTTACACCCTCAAAGCTGACTATTCGCCCTGCTTTGATCATTTTTCCAACCTGGCCTGACTCCTCCATTCCTAGCAACTGTTCTCCTAGAACAAATCCCTCCTACCTTCCCACAGTTACTAAACACCATGTAAGCTTGTTCCTCCAAAGTAAAGGTACACAAGAAATCACAAGTCCACCAAATATCAATTGCAATTCCAAAACCATGTCTAACTCGATGCTGAAAATTGAATGAAGAAAACCTCAAGTCGCAGCAGACTCTCCTTCACACACACATGCTGGATAGGATGACGTGCAACCAGTGTCCTTGAAGCTCACCCCTGACCGCTAAAAGACCCTCCTGATTCTCAACCCCTCTGCCTTTAGGCCACCCATTGCATCGTCATTGCCCAGGACAGTAAAGCTTCTCCTTTGAAGTAAAGAGTCTCAGAAGTGGAAGTGGATTGTGCCAAACGTGCAAAATGGTAACACCGATTCTTCCTTGCAGCTCCACAACCTGATTACCCAGGATCAACCACAGCCACAGGTTGTTACGCAGGCATCCATGTGTTTCCATGATCAGGTTCACAAAGCATATCCTGGCATAGCTTTACTCCAGGGTCATGTTGACCTAAAAACAAGCCTATATGATATGATATGATATGATATGATAAAGCAATCCAAGTTACAGTTTGAGTTACGAGGTGCTCCCACCTATTTCCAATAGGTCATGCATGACGTCCAGCTGGCCCACTTGCAAAAGCAGGGGTGCGAATAGGTATTTGTGCAGCTGAGCTAAAACTCACTCCAGTTGCAAAAGCTTGAGTGCTACCAGGACTGGTTTTTTGTTTACTCTCCTGCCAAGTAGAGCCCTTTTCTTCTTGACCCACAGCTGCTTGAGATAAGCTCTCAGCTTCAGGCTTGCTTTCGGACCCAGGAACAGATACTGCCTCACTAATCAAGGCTTTGCCTTCACTACCTACATCTACATCCACAGTTATTCTCTGCACCTTAGCTTGATCCTCACACGTTTCATCAACCCTCACTTTCGTTAATCCTGAAGGTCCCACAGTACCCTCCTCAAAAGCCACGGAAACAGCTTGCCCGGCACCTGCTTCTTGCATTTCTACATCTTGTGATACATTTGACGGATTCTCTACATTGAGACCAAGTGTAGATGGTCTTGCGACCATTGCCTCACTAACATCTCCATACATGTTTTTCAAGCCACCTTCATTTTCCTCTAAGAGCACATCCGATGAACCTGTAACCTGGTGTTGTTGCCCAGAGACTTCAGCTTCTGCCCTAACAGTCTCTAATTCGGATTGCTCCTCATTTGCACCTTCCTGGAAAGACATAGCTGTGTCTGTTAGGACAGCTGCTTCCAAAATCTCTTGTAAATAATCAGGCCTTCGATCAAGACTCCCAGCGCTTCCAGGTGCTGCATGCATACCTTCCCCGTCTGCCTCCACTAGCGCATCGAAAAGGATGGTTGCTTCATCCTGCACTGCGGTGTGTGGAAACAGGACTCCTTCCATGCCTTCAGGTTTATTCCCAGATGCTATGTCATGTGATATATGGGCATCTGTATGGTTGTAACCAGCCTCATGACCTGAATGCTCAAATACATCTACTTGCTGGTTTGCGTTCCCATCCTCTGCCTTGGTGACCTCAAGTCTTGAAACCCTAGAGTCGATCCGCCTGAATTCTTTGTGGGTCACTGAGCGTGGCCTTGTCTGCTGTTGCTTGAATTGATGATGGGTGGCTTCGCTTGGAGATGGCCCACCTGTTCGAGGCCACGGCCTCCCTCCCTCATGACTGCTGTTGCTAACCCCGCTGGATGGCGTGTCAGTTTTCACCGATGACTTCCGTCGCAACGGTGTAAGACTTCGAGAAATGCGAGGAGAGCTGTTGATCACTCTGTGCAGTTGGCGAGCAAGCTCTTCATCATCAACAGAACCCCCACCGGTACCTCTTCCTGGATGTCCTTCTTCCCTTTCAGCCTTAATTTCACCTTTAGCAAATGCCCTCTCTCTCCGACTCTCTGAGTGCACGAGTATCTCTAATTTAGGAGGCCCGGGTAACCTAGGCTCTGCATTTCCAGTCTTCCTCCGCAACTCTGCCCTTGCAGCAGCTTCAGCCCTTGCCGCAAGAGCGGCAGCTTCAAGTGCTTGTTTGGCTGCCGCTGCAGCTTTCACGGCAGCGCTGGCCTTAGCAGCAGCATTAACTTTTGCTGCGGCAGCAGTTTTCGCGGCTACGGCAGCCGCATTTTTGGCAGCGGCAGCGGCAGCGACCTCGTGCGACGACCCAGACACCAAGTGTGGCTGAGATGGCACTTTCCTAGAAGGAGGTAAAGTCCCTGATTTACTATCCCGGTTCACCCCGGCTGCCTCTGGACCCACCCTATTATGCCTCTCCAATTTAGATGCATCAGCATGGTCCAGATCACCACTGGGCTTATTACTTCGCTCTCGCATCATACGAGGTTTCTTAAGAGTGGGACTAGAACACTCAGCTGTGGCAGCGGCAGAGGCACATGACCCAGCCTCTGTATTGCAATTTAACCCCAACAACCTGCCTGCTGAACTGGGTTTGCTTCGCATACCAGTGACGCCACCATTGGCCTCTCGATGCCGTCTGGCGGCGTTCACACAATCAATGCACACGTAGGTGGAGGCATCGGGAATGGACCCCGAATGCTTGAGCTCGCAGTCTGGATGAACAGAGCGCCTGCACCGACTACACACCAGCCACATGGACGGGTCCCCTAACAAGCTGGCATCATGGTACATGGCAAGGCAATGAGGGCAAAACATACTCTTAGAGAAAAGTAGGGCACAAGAGCTGCACAGATGGAGAGACACTCCTCCTCGTTTCACTCTCCGCATGCCGTTGGCGTCGACGACGTTACATCCCATGCACCCTTCCTCATGCTTCCCGGGCAGTATAACACTTCCCTCACCTGTGCCAACAACCTGGCTCCCACTCACATGTGCCACATGTGAAGAAGCTGTAGGAGACACCACTGACGACGGCGGCGATGTCGACAGCCATCCGTTCTGCTTCAACCCTGCTAACAAGCGTTTCCTTGGTGGCAACGACCCCCCTCCCATCACTGCCCGCGAACCTGCTAGACCACCACTAGCGTCACCAGAATCCCAGGAGCTCGCTGCTCCTCCGCCCCCGCCGTCCATGTCACCCATTTCCCTCACACTTAAGACACACCAACCCTCCTCCTAACCCTAGCGATCTGCTGCTCCTCCTCGAAATCTCTTGTTGCCCCGCGGAGGACTTTTTACACAGCGCCAGACACAGCATCACATTGCATCAACGATATTATCGAGAAGCATCATCACACCTGCTGCTTGCCCAACTCCTCCTCCTCCTCCTCCTCCACGCCCCAAACCCTCTCCCCGACCCTATTCTCCACAAAATCTTCCTCAACGCCAAAATTGCCCACGACCATAGCCACCATCGCTACGAAACCATCATGGCCGTTGATTTCCACCTGGTAATCCAAAAGAAACCCCTCAACCCCCGTAGAAGTTTTGCTCCTAACCCTAGCACCACCCCCCCACCCACCCCCAACTCTTCTCTCTCGCTCTCTCCCTCTCCCTCCCCCCTCCCCAACCTAAACGAAATCTTTCCTCTCCCTCAGATAAACAGAGCAAGGTCACATTGCACCACCTCCCTCTCCCCCGAACACCAAATTCCTCGCGCTCCCAACCTTGATCCTCCCTCCCGCCCTATAACCTTCACATCCCAATATCTCCGCGACCTTTCGCTCAAATTGCGCAAGAAAAACGGCAGCAGCACGACGGGCGTCACGCGAGCGACATCCCGTCCGTCATGTGTAGGGTGCCGGGGGTGGCAAGCCTCGCATCAATTCACGAGGGAAGCATCATCGACGGATGGCCCGTGCTAGGGTTGCGAAACGAGCGAGACAGTAGAAAAGAGAAAAAGGATGAGAGTGCAAAGAACAAAGAAAGCCGGGCCACTCCAAAGCAGCAGCAGCAGCAGCAACCTCCCCCCCCCCCCCCCTCCTGCCCCTCACCCGCGGGCATCTCACGTGGAAGATTCTGATTCGCCCCCACGACCCCCCTCCCTTCTAGACACCCCCCGCCTATGACAGCTCGCCACATCAGCAACTCCTCTCTCACTTGCTTTATCTTCTTCTCCTTCTCCTTCGAAGTCCAGCCTTTCGAGCCTTACAAAAAAACAACAACAACAAGTATAAGTAACGTATGGTCGATCGAATTCGAGTCACCCTACCCTACCCCCTTGGTCAAAACTTCAAAACCTATATTTATACTTATATTTATTGCCCTTCCCTATCATTTTCAGGTTTCGTTTTAGGTGCTTCAAGTGTTCACACCCTCTAAATCATTGGGAAGCTTACTTTAGTAGTATACATAGTCTAAACTTTGAATGCGAATGAATCCAATCTATGTTCCCCTTTGCGTCTCGCATGCTCTCTTGCTTTCCAAATGGCCTCATGATCGTTTCCCTCTTTAAAGTCTTCCTTTGCTAGTTACACATGAGCTGGTGGAGCTTGAGAAACAACGGGTTGAAGCTCAAAGCTCTAGGCAAATCGCGGATCGTTTTTGAGGGATCTAAAGGGATACATCTTAAATTAATAACTTAAAAACACCAAAAGATGCCGAGTTGTTTGACTCGGAAACACTTGGATTTCTACTCATTTTGTTCAAAATCTCTCCGGATGTTGTTTCATGTACTGTAGCTCTCCAGCAACTTGGGCACCTCTCTGCCTAATAATTGATTAAAGTGAAAAAGCAAGTTAGGTAGCCCATAAAACATTGTTCTAGAATTGGGCATGTTCAAAAAGTAACTCAAAAAGTTAGACATTCATCCAGGTCATATTCTGTAATTCATGGATGGTTTTCCTAATTTCATTTATGGCTATCACGATTAACCTACACACTTCCCTTAAACCAACATCCCCTACCCTAAAGTTTGTCTTTTACTTGTATGTCGGGGTTTTGCTTGGCAGCATATTTTGCTTTGTGTGAGAGTTGTACGGAGTAGTCTTTGTGAGAGACTATGCATGTATTGTTTTTAAAACATGAGTGAGATTAATGCGGCGTGAAGACCCTGTTGAAGTTATTTGATGTTACTTCGTTGAATTCTAGTGAATGTCACTTGCATTATTATGATTACATGCACTCTTTGAATGTTATCTCCTCTTTTTTTGGACACTCAACAAAATTAACCTCCCATAAATTTAAGCACCTTTAAAATGAATTTTATTCTGCCCAAGTTGCTAGAGAGCTACAGTAATACATGTATGTTGCACTCATTAAATCATTTTATTCCATGCTTTAACTTTACCCATATTAATTACAAAGTACCACATTCATTCTCATTCATGTGCATTCATGTGATACCTGCCAATTTCTTTGTCATAGTTCTTTCTTTAATAAAAACTCAATGAATTTTACAATATCCTTTTCTTCATCTAGAAAATAGTGTGATCATTATCATCAATTTAAGTTTCATTTCTAATTCTAATCGTTAAAAAATCAATAATGTAGGTTAATAGAGCGGCGATCTATTATTATTGAAGCGATTCCATATTAGGTCGTAGTGGCACATGATTGACCACACTAATTCATGGGATCGTTATTTTAGAATACGGCATATCAAGAATAGTGCAACGAGTTCCAAGATTGCGAATGTTCCAACACCAAGTGACGAAGGAACTCTCCAAGGCATGCAACCAACGGCCAACTACTTATTGAGGCGTGGTAACCAAGGAAATGTTTTTCGAGGCTTGCAAATGCCAATTAACATGATAAAACTTTTATACACTTTCGATGCCCACCCAAGTAACGTTTTCAATAACATGTTAGGCATTTTGGCATGCACACATCACCCAATAAACAACGTCTCTTTCTATCGTGGAGTATCATTTGCCAACATTCTTTTTTGCCTCTAAACTAGTCATGGGGATTCCCCTAACTTTATGACTCAAACCAAATATCTCACGAGCGACATATGTACTTATGTAGTTTGGGGTTTCCATGTGTTGGATTCCCCCATTGTGTATATGTAGGTGCCACATTGGCACCACCTACAATTTAGAGGTGTTTCATTACAAAGGTGAACCCATCCCAAAGCACGTCAAATAGTGATACTAGTGTAGGGCACACTATTTTCCTAGAGTCCAAATAGGTAGAAACTTTGGACTTCTTTCGAGGCTGGCGTGAATAAAGTGTATGTTCGTAATGTTAATAGCCCAATGTCCATTGGACAAACGGCCCTTGCTCCTAGAGCCCACGCTAACGTTGAAACATCTATAAGTGATAAAAAGAAACAATTTGCATCTAATTTCTAGGAGGAGTAATAACAGGGGGTTGTTTTTTGCGAAGAGAAACAAATTCTAAGAGGAATACAATCATTTTTTTTTATGAATATGAGAATTGCTACAAATTTGCAGCAATACTGGAACACATGGTCAATCTATGAATTAACTCATAACCGCTCATCTAAATGTTAATTATCGGGTATGACAATTGTCAAAACTCTTATGAGGGTAATCAATCACAAGCTACCACCACATAAACCTCAACTATGTTTGCCTAGAAAATATAGATTTCGTCCATGTCGGCATTACATGTACCCTACTGAGCAATTCAACGGACAAGGTTGATTGTGGATGCCTCGACCTTAGCTCTCATAATGAAAATTCATGCGGGGCACATTGATTTTCAACCCACACTAAGTTAGAAGAAAAACAATATGACCCACACAAATTTTTTCTCTAGAAAATTTAATGTGCTTAATTATGTTCTATTTTTTGCTACATTTGTCCCCAAAATATTATTTAATTTTCTTGGTTGGAAGTCTTCATGAAGACTCAAAGGAAGACCAGGGGATCTTCGTCCCACCTTAATCCCACCTCAACTAGAATATTAGTGTGGCCCATGCTAATTTCCCACCTCCACCAATAGGATTCTTTAGTGTAGTTCTTTTAGCTACCCTAGCTACCGTTGGACCTCAAAGTCTAGATTACTTCATTCATGCATGGGCGCCATGTCCCATATAGTAATTCAGTTGGAAAAAGGGGGAGGGGGGGAGAAGGGCAAATTGGAAAGGAAGGATGAGGAAAATTTATGAATGACAACATATTAGAAGTTAAACTAGATTACATGGAGTTTTGAGCATATTTAAATGACCTAGTCTCAAATATGTATCTAACCACCATTGTTACATATGACTTTATATTCCGCTCTTTGAGCATGTTTTGGTATATGGCTTTAATACTATGGACCAAATAAATTATTATTTTGAAACTTGTTGGGGAAGGGGAGGGGTGTGCAAATTGTCACATATCATGTATATACACCCTCTAGGTCTTTTGAGTTTTAATAAAAATACAGCTCGGGGGGGGGGCACATATAGTTGATCGACATGCATGTGTTGCCCTTGATTTGATACCCAGCTACCAACAAAGGATATAGGCAAGAGATGGCCTGATCTTAAATGCGTTTAGCCCTTAATGAAGGCTTCAATATTTTATTACATTAAATTTAGCTTGATGTGTCTACAAATCAATAAATTAATACTCTTTATTTATGTGTATTGTGCATATCATGTACCATTTAAATAATGGCCTCTTTTGTATGCATCTCGGTGATTATGCCGTGCGACTAATATTGTGTGCACTCCTTGGGACATATTGTCATGTCACAAGTTACAACATGCAATATATATAAGAATCTAAGCGGTCCGAGATGACCCTGAACTACTAGGTGATAGTGGAGAGGTACCCATTTCCAAATGAAATGATTGACAGTCCGATTCCCACTGCGAAATCTTCTCTCTACTCGATGGGAAAAACTAGCTAGGTAGGTAGGAAGTTGAGAGCCCACCCACCGCAAGGTAGGCAGTAAAACCCACCCTGCATCAAGAGGATTCTTGAGCAGGGTAGGACCAATGGGATCAAATTCACATCGTATTGCATGATGTTGGTCATTTATTTAATTATTTATTTAAGAATATAAGTGAACTAGTAGTAGATTATGTTACCCTATATGTGATTGTATTTGTTGATGAAGATAGAACATGACAAGGTTTCTTTATGTTAGTACAATTTGTTTATTACTAAGTACATTATAAACACCATTGCACATTGATATCATCTTGAATAAATATGTATTGCAAATGTCAAAAATGCAATGTTTGTTCGTTTCAATGCAATGAATACGTGCATACGTATGTGTATGTGTATGTGTATATATGTCTACCTAATCTTCATAGATGTTTAAACAAACCACCTAAGCTTTTTTAACAATTTGTTATCGGGCAAATCTCAACTCACTATCAACCTACGGTAATAGGATTGGAATCTTGCACTTTACCTTGGTCTATTCTTGGCAATCTAGCTACAAGAGTTTCAATATCGAATGTGAAATTTATTTTGGATTTGATAGTTTGTAAATATTTGTATCTTCTTGGAAGTGTTCAATGATACTATATATAAATCCGGTAACATTTTTCTCTACAAGTATATTCTAATTTAGTGTTATAACAAGGTTCCATCTGATTGAATTCCACAAAGACAACTCTTCAACCCCTATTTGTAATAAACATCATAAGGTGATACACTTGGATATGGCAAAACAACATTTCCTTTCTTGACATTGGTAAGTTTTCTTCAGCCGAGGTATTGTAGTGTCTTGAAGATCTACAATCTCATTGGGCATGAAAGTTTCAATTGTATGGCAAAAAGATGTCATTGCTACAATCATTATAATTCAACAATCATGCTTTGTGTCCTTGATTTCGAATGATATTCAATTCAAAAGTGTGTCATTGTAACCATATATGTCAATTATGTCTTCAAACTTTTTATTTCTTATGTAAACTCTAAATAGAAAGACACTTCCTCAAAGTGCAATTATACAAACACACCACAACCAATGCAATGCTTTGAAACTAAACGCCTCTAGTCTAAAATTTTAAATTCTCTGAGTGGCTCTATAGAAAAGTAGTGCGTGACGATGAATTGTAAAATATGTCTTTCAAGTGGATTTTACTCGGGAGATAAATCCACGATAGGCTCCCAAAATGCCAAACTTTTATATCTACTAAAGTTGTATTTGCCAAGCATGTTAATAGAACTTGTTCGTCTCTTATGGTTAATTGATGTATTTGTGTCATGCGAGATGTGAGCAAAAGACAATTATCGATTTTTTTGTGTTATCTTGTACAAGCAATGGGAAGGAGTTAGGTATGCGCTCATTGAGTAGGTTAATATGAAACCATAGCATTATCAAGTGTCAAGGCAGTAGCCTCACCAACATCATCGTTAAAACTATTTTTCCTTGTCGCTTTTATGAGGTCCTTTATTATTTGATCTTATGCATATGAATACCAAATAGCATAATCAACAATTGATCTAGTAACACATTCAAATTGACTTGGACTCAAGGTGAAATGAAAGACAATACAAGAAGAACATATTTGAAGGACTTGGTCGTTTTAAATTCCAAGTTGCAACCATGTGTAGACAAAGGCAGTGCCTGAAACCTTGACAATACTCCATTACCACGAGACAAATTACTTTTTGATTGCAAAGTTAATTTTTGAGTAAGAACAATATGAATGGTTGGAATTGAAATATAATTCCATTGTGCATTGAATCAAAGTTTGTGATTACAATTCCACCCACAAACAAATATATTAGCAAGGGTGTCACTAAATGACAAGCTTGAGACTTTAGAAAACGAGGCTTAAAATGACACCAAGAAATTTCATTCTTTGATGAACCACGCTATAATAGATTTTGACGGAACCATTCTAAAATCAAATGAGGACAATGTGAGGGAGGTTTAAGCAATTGACAATATGTTTCCTATGAGTTTCATGATATTGTTGTAGAGAATCATAGTAACTTTTATGGATGTACAAAATTGAGATTCTGTTGAACCAAAGTTTGTGATAAATGTTGACAAGTCTTCATAATCGCTTGTCCCGCTCGCATTGGAGTTCCATACTCGCCAATAATAATTTTAGATATCTCTGTCATGAACAAAAGCATGTCTTGCTATGTTTGTCCCATTCGAGTTGTCTTTGTATCTCATTATGAGGTGATGTTTCTCAAGTATAACATGAGCTTCTAGAAAATATGTCTTGAACCAAATCGCATCCTCACAACACTTGTTCAAATAAATTACAGGATCATCCAATGAAAACCAATATACAAATGTTTTTGAATTATTGTGCCAATGGCCCCTTAATCTTTGTCGTTGGTTGAATAGGTTCACCATGAGCAATTACTTGATGTCATTTGTTCATCATCATGAATATTCCATTTATGGGGCTATATTTTTGTCTAGTAGAATCATCATTAATCTAAAGCCTTGTTGGCACATTATGATGATAATCTACCGCCAAGTGTGTGCCTACTAAGTCACCTTCCTATCTTTGAAAGAAAACATTTTTTTTGGGTCTGCAATCATCAAAATAAATGATCATAATTGTTGATGTGAAGGCCCTAACATACCATTGAACCTATTGCAATGTTAAAAAAAAAAACAAACAAACGTCTCTTCGTTCTTGGCAAATGCATGTCCTTTAACAACATTTTCGTAATAATCTATGTGGCCCCGCCAAGTAAGTAATGCGGTAAAAAAATAAAAGTGTGTGCCTTAAGCACTATGGAGATAAGATCATTAATGGCCGCACGACTTCTTACCAAATCAAGTATAACTAAACAAGTGATGTTGTCCACATTCTCCTTTAAAAAAAAAGAAATGTACATTATGATGCAACCTTGTAGGGTACAAGGTTGTTATCCAAACCCTTGTCCATAACCATGAAGATCTCTTTACAAACTAACTTGTTATAAATATATTGTGCAAATGTGAATTAACAATCCGCCTCTAACCTATGCGCATGCCTAGGTGAAATGAATTTGTTCAACTATAATATTCTTATTTTTTTGCAACTTGGACATTGCCCTGTTGAGATATGGATCCCATATTGACTTTCTAAGTCCCACGTAGAGCTACAAAACTTGAACGAAAGAAACCAATATTGATTTGAGCGTTGTTCCATGTGAACCTTAAAAATGATATCTCTTTGCAGCCCCTTCCCATGGAGCACTTTATCATCCTTGTGCTTCATGATTGCTAAGTTGAACTTAGGAACAAACAATTTTTCCTCTTAAAAAACTTAAATTGTCCTACTTTGTCCTATGACTAAGTGAGCTTTGGGGGATGGTGGGGGGGGGGGGGGGGGGGGACACATGCCTGGAGGCCATAGTGGAAAATACCATGATATAAGTAGGTAACTCATGTGGAGGTAACTTTGTGAAACTAGACTTACACTTCGTTAGTAAAACTAGCTCGATACACATTTGCACCAATGTTATTCTAACATCTTGATAAGTGAGCATGAAAACACTATGCTACCTTTGATATTGGCAAAATAAGGCTATTTTTGTGGTTAATTTACCACACATGCCCAACATTCATAAGGTTAAGGCCTTAGAGCAACTTACTTTACCTCCATGTGTGGATGTAAGCATGATTAATGTATCCCCATCATTTCTTTGTAGCCCTCTATCAAAGAACAAGAGATTCAACAACCTACCCATGTGTCCCTTATGTGAATTTAGGGTTAATGTAAGTGTGGTTCGTGCTAACTCAAGAAGAAGCCCTCCGGTCTCTAGAAGGTTGGAGTGAATAAAGTGTTTATTTATAAAAACACATGTGGTCACGTCCTAAAAGACAATGACATTAGATGTAGAAACACTTCACCTTTTGTAGGGAATGAACACTAGTATCCAGTTACCGCTAATAATAACTGGTAGCATGTAACCTGGATTTTTGGGTGTTTCACTGAGAAGGGTACCACTTAGAAAATATGAATATAAGTTGGTGTTTTTGTGGTTCATGAACACCAAGTCATTAGCTCCTTGTTGGTGGGGATTGATTGTTAGTTTCTATGAATACGGTATGAGTTTGATTCGTATGGAGCTCGTTTGAGTGGATGTGGATGTAGAATGATATGGTGCTAGCATGTGTGTACATGGAGGTATCGTAGCATCAACCAAAGGTGTAACACTATGCATATGTTAATTGAGCTAAAATGGCAGTTTGAACAAGACAAATAAAATATTTCTTCTATTTTGTTAAGTTGGTTTAGGACGGCTCATTAAGGTCTGCGACATATTGTCGGTTCTCTAATCTTCTCTTATAGACTAGCATGAAGTGTGCATATTGTGTGGCTATTGTGTTTGTTTGTTTACAAGTGTCCTTTATTTTTGTGACAAGGAATTTCAATCTTATTCTTGGGTTTTTCATTGATGGTATGTGTATGGTAGCTTTTTCATATGTTGTTAAGATCACAAGTGGGACTACATTCCATTCCTTTGTTTTGATGCTATTAATGAGTGGTTGGTACTTTGTGTTTTTCCTAGCAAGGGCTTATGCGGCAAATCTATCATTGCTTTATGTAAATCTATGAGTTGTATTGTGAATTACAGTTTAGGGGCTCCTAGAGGGTTGCGATCATATGGGTGACTTATGATGCAAAAGTCTTTTAGGTTTGAACCTAGCATTGCAGTGTCAACTTTGCGTCCCACATGTGCATGGTAGGAGCCATGTTGAGATTGTGTTGTCTTGAGGTAGTCCATTATAAGTTCTTGCATTCATGAGTGTGTAATGCCTTAATAATTTGTTTGATATAAGGAGTTTTTGCATTTGTTAAACAATTTTTTTATGTCTCATTATTATAAGCGCATGGATGTGTTGTTGTTCGCATTGCAGTAGCACATGTAGCCACGTGTATGCACTAAGTGAGTTGCTTGTAGGCATGGCCCATGTATCGACATGTTCAAAATTTGATTAGGCATGTATTATGTTTATCTTTAATAATGGGTTTCCCCAAAAATCAATTGATAGTGCTTTGTTTACATCCATGTTTCAAGCCATTTGTGTAATTGGTGTGTTTGGTTTGCTATACCTGCTAGGTTGTGTTTTTTTTTTAAAGTATTTCTTTATTTTTTTTTATCATACTTGAGGATGTGTTTCTAGGGGGGTCTGATGAGGCCCTTGTCTGAAGTTTCTTGCATTGAGTGCCACCAGTCTTCTTGGAAGTAAGATGCTATAACATTTACATGGTTTTTTTTGCTTTTTTAAAAAAAAAATTAACTTGTTCTCTTCCATCTATAGCATGGGCTTCAACTTTGTGGAGCATTATGGTTTTTATGCGAGAGTTTAGCAATTGAACCTAGATTCAAGTTGATATTTAAGTATGTTTGGACAAACCACTTGTCCATAAGTAATAAAAGATGTGCATTTGTGGTGACGAAAACATCAAACAATAATAACAAAAACAACAACCACAACTTTGAATGTTTATATCCCATGTTGGCGAACCACCATATTTGTGTACTTTTGCAATCTAATGTATGTCATATTGGCGGTGGGAATAATCTAAAATCCATGCATAAATCCAAATTTACTTCAATCACAGTTAAGAATTAGTTTCTATGGGTGGCTATTGTGTATGGTGGGGTATTTAATTTGGGTGTTCGGTTAGATAAAGGACATTTGGGCAGTTTGTGATGATGTGGGTTGATTCATCACGGTATGTGGTAGCGAGGAGTTGAAGGGTGTGGTGTATGGCCATCATTTATGCTCGTATAATGTTTTTTAGTCTCATTAGTCTTTTAGTCATTTTGAGGTTTTTGAGGGGGAATAGATACCACAACCTTCTTTTCACGCTTTTATTGTTCATGAGTTATTTCTTTTGGAGGTTTCAATGATCCGTCCATAAAATAACATAATTGTGGTGGGTATTCAAGGGGTAGGTTTCTTTCTAGATGGGCGAACAATGCGATATTGAAGATTTGCATGGGTAGTTGTGGTGGGAATGTGAGCCTATACCATTTTGTATTGTGATTTACAAAGATTTTAGGTGGCGTAGGTTGGGTTGTTTGTGTGAACATTGTAGGAATGTGTAGGGTGTAAGCAACGATGTTCATTTTTTTTTGTGCATGGTCTTCAAGGCCGTTGGGTACATTTTTATGGTGAATATAGAGTATACGGATGGCTCTATTTTTTAATTTTATTTCAGGTTCCATTCTCAATTATTGCGAGATTGTTGGTTCTTTGTATGCGATTGTGTCGGTTGTGGAGTGCGTGATGACATGTGAGTTTGGGAAGGGTCCATTGTGGGGATTGAAGTTGTAATACCAATTTTGGTTGGGTGTAACTAGTATGGTATCAAAGTTTTGATCATTTTTTGTTGCAAGGGTTGCCCAATGAAAGGTTTGTTGTGCTTTGTTTGTTGAATGTGGGTAGGCATAGCCATTGCAACTTGTCCATTGCAACTCGTGGTGAGAAATATTAAAGCAAACGATTAGTCATAAGAGTGCTCTGCCCTATTATTGTTTTGCACACATGGCTAGTTATGGTTGATGGTCTTACCAAGGCCAATACTTACTCGTTCTAGAAACCACTTGCAATCAACAATCACTTGCCACTAGACTTCATTTAAAGAATGAGTTGCTAACACTAACACTTCCAAATCACATCACATACTTGGTTTGTTTTGATTGGTTGCCAAATTTTTGGCTCATTTCAAATACCATCAATAAGTCTATGCACACAAGGTAGAGCCAACAAATCACTTTGGTTGTCCACCATAGGTTTTTGCAATTAGCAACCAAAAAACTCCAGTGAACAACCAAACATATTTACTTTATGCATGTTCATAAGAAAAACATGTGTGTATTCATAGCAACATTCCTTTTAATCAAATATATCGTAACATAAGTGTAGTATAGTTTTTTCACTATCACTTCGTTCAGAAATAAATAAACTAAGGTACTAAGTATTATGGTAGATTGGTATAGTGTCTATAAGGATTAATAGTCACATTGCCATAGGAAAGCTAATAACAATCCACGATTCGTCACTCTCAATTTCCTCTTAATAATCATGCACTCCTCTCTCTCTCGAGAAGGTTCATTTGTGCTTCTTATAGTCATGTGTGGTTCCGTCATATACGTGGACTTCTCTATATCATATTTGCATGCTTCTACATCGTTTGTGAAGCTCAATAGCTTTTGGCAATTGTCTTGTAACTTTGCAATTGTTTATTTTCTTTCTAGGATGCAATCGTCTACTTAAGACTCTTGTCATAAGTTTTTGCATTATTCCATTCCTTGATTACTTCATTTTTGATTGCGACTCAAAATAACGTTGCATTGATCAAACATTCAACTTTCAATCATGATTTAATTTCCATGAAAGACCAAGGCCAACACCTGCAAGGCAAGAATGTTGCCACCTTACTTCCATACATGTACATCAAAAAGGCAATGATCAATTGAGACGAGATGTGTAGGCTATGGCCAAGCTATCCAATCAACTATGAGTATGAGCACAACAATGCACATCATGTGACAACGGGTGATCACAATTCCAACAACTTAGTGGCATAATCGCCTTCTTAACAGTTGCGCTAACTCTCTCAATTGTGCTCACGTACTTATAGCCTATCTCTTGTCCTTCCACTTCACTTTCAACCTCATTTCTAATGTCGATTGCCTATCTCTCCTCAACAATCCTTATATTGTAACCAACTATGCTCAAAATACACATTTTCTAATAACACAATCAACTTATTTTCCAACGAGACACCGTATTTGGATTCTCTCACCGCAAAACCCAAATCTCCACAAAAAAACATTAAATATGAACATGTAGGATTCTATGTCAAGTTCTCATCCATGTTCTGGCATGCTCATTCATGGTCACTTTTGCTTTTAACGACCTTGTGTGGAACAAAGTGGGACCACTACTCATTTCTCAACCAATGAAAGACTTTAGAAAAGGGTGGTCTTTCATCACTAATGTAAACATGCCCTAAGTTGAAACATATGTGTTTTCTCGCAACCCTTAATCACATATTTTAATTTGGCCTTAGTGGAATCCTCACCATTGGGTGAATCCTTCATTGCCAAGTGTACCCACCTATTGTGCTCATTAAAATATGTGTTGTTTTGCAAACTTAAACTCTAAGCTTCAAGTGGTGGCAAGTGCCACATCAGTGTCTAGTCACACACACTTGGATAATCTCCTTGTTTTTATTTTCCAACTAGGCTTTATTGGCTGCCTACTGCGTATGTGGAAATGTAGGTTCCTTGCAATGGAGAGATTTCTATTGTATACGAGTATACTTCTCATTCATCCATAACTTCAATAAAAACTTCACCCCCTATAGGTTTGTGCCCTATGCATCTCAATTTCGGACCTTGAGTGCACTAATTTGAGGTCTTTAAAGTTGATTTTGATATCAAATCGATTAGTGTAATCATTCGATTGCATACTACAATAAGGTTTTTATGTTGGATGATTGAGAGGTGCACTCGTATACAATAATTCCCTCTCTCTCCCCTTGCACGGACAAGGTTGGGCAAACCAATGTGCATTTTTCTAGTATGGTCAAAATCAACCACCCAAGTGCATTTACAACCATGTTAAGTTTTCTCCATTATAAATTCTCTCTCTCTCTCTCTCTCTCTCTCTCGTATAAACAAGTCCACCCGTGACGAAAAATAACCCTAATAGAAAAGACTACCTTAGGGTTTGGTAAAATCTACATGACAAACGTCCACGGTAGATCCGTGTCTATGAATCTATGGTCAAAGGTAGTTACCTAATTCTATAACAAGTAAAGGGGAAACCTTGAGAGCCTTCTCTCAAAGTTTAAGCATAAGCAACAATTGTTTATGGTAAGTAACCTATGAGATTAGGTTAAGTTGTAAGGACTAGTAAAGGTGGAAGGAGTGTGTAAACCTACCACAAAGCTTAGTCTTGTGAGGTTCAAATGGCTACAGAACAAGTAGAATACTCAACGGCAGTGTGTATATTCGGTGATACAAATCGGATGTTTATGTTGTACATGACTATGTGGCATAGATGATAATTGGGTTTTGTAGTTATTTACCTCATGCACGGTACTAACCCTCTTTGTGGATTTGGTTGGTGGCATGGGCACATGTGAGGCAGACCCATCACAAATTTGGCAACACTCTTCAATTTTGTACCTCATCTTTCTTTTAAAATATTGTGTGTATGTTGCTTAGACATTCTACAAGAAAATTTAGAAAACAAAGCATATGGATTTAAGGTAGACTTTTGAAGCTCTTTTGAGTTTGTCTTGCACACATTTTTGAACTTGAACATGTAAACTTCAGATATTTAGCACAACACCTTACCTAAGTGTAAAGAGGTTTTTACCCTCTTTACACTAGATTGATGATCGAGGTTCTAACTTTTTACTTTGAGGAGGCAAACCTATATGGGAAAATATCAAATCAGAGAAGATAATTAGACAAAGATTTTTCTTGAGGGATGGTCTCATCCACCCTTATGGGCATTGAAAGATACACAAATATGTAGGAGAATCAAATGGTCTTCTGAACAACAGAATGTACTAAGAAGTGACCAAGCTTGAAAGTAATCATAGAATTGCTCAAAAATTGCCCAACTCTCTCATGCATGTGTTCCTTGGGTCTTCCCTTGCACATACACATACAACATAGCGGCAACGAGAGACATTTCACCCATGCACGTAGATCCAAGTTCATATATAGAACCGTGGTATGTTTACAAAGCTAAGCTATAGCTTTACTAACAACCTTGTCCTAATTGCGTGTTTCGTATCCTAGGAGAAGTAGGGCAGTCATAAATTGTAACCATTCAAAGACCCATCTAAGTTTCTAGCAAGACCCTTTGGATTAGCTGAGAGCTACATTTTAAGTGCAATGTGATTTGGCACATGAGTATAAAAGAAAACGCTTTTTCAATAACATTGAATATTCAAAGTGGAGCCAAAGTTTGAGTAACCAATATGAAGAAGACAATTTTTTGGCTTCCAAAGATAGTTCAACCCACAATACGGTTGGAGAACATTGAATTCCTTCCCCATGTTGATTGGAGAACCCATACATATATGTCTCTAAGTCGGTGTCATACAACCATCGACCTCAAGCATGTTGCTTAATAATGGTCATTGAAGTTCCTCAATATGAAGTTAATGCATGAAAACGAAATTCAAGTCTAAGTAGATCTCGTTGGAATGCATAAGGAGTTTATGAACATCAAAATTATTATTTTGCATGTTCCACTAAGATCAAAGCATTTATGCAATAATGTAGACACATTATGCGGTGTAGTGGATTGGTCCTAGTGCATTTTACATGCAAAAATGTCTCGGACTTGTACTTACTTAAGGTGTGTGTTCTTAAAGTGGACACCTCTAGCATTCCAACATGTGTAGGGGTTTGACAATCCAAAATAACTTACATGGACCATTACCAAATCCAAACAAGGAACATGACATTTGGTTTTGCTATTTTTGAAGTGAAGCCAAATATCTTAAGAATTTTTAAAGTGGTGCACATAGAACTTATGAAATGGGTTTCTTTCAAATAAGTACATTTCAAACTTGGAGATGTACTTATGTATTAGAAACTATTGAAGGTCACAAACCACTTCAAGAGTACATACATGCATGCATATGCACAATCCAATGCTTTTAGGTCATAGTTTCTAAAGTGTGTGGCCCTATTGTGACCAATTCTAGCTCCACAAATTGTTTTGCCATTGGATTGTATTAGAAGGTCTCTCATTTGGTTAGCAATTAAAACTTAGAGAGAAACTCATTTAAAAGTTTCAAATCAATATTGAGATGCAAAGGTTTCAAGAGGTCGAAGTGGATATTCTCATTCTTTTGGAGCAGTCACATAGAACCCTCACATGATTTTTACATATGGACCTAAAGTAGATAATATTTCTTAGGGTGCAAGCACGGTCAAGTACAAAACTCCATAACCCTGGATATATTTAAGTGAAAGTGATTCAAAACTAGATACCAACTTTGTATTTTGTGAAGGAAAAAAATCACAAACAATTGAAAAACACGTTAATTTGCAAAGCCAACCAATTTATGTTGTCAAAAAATAAATTTAAGAAAACTCCACATGGTTTAGAAGATGATACAAGTAGTGTGCAAGTACATATGTTGAACACATAATTGTCTAAAATTTGTTTAAAACAAAATAAAATTACATTAAATTGATTTTTTTCTACCAAGTTTTTTGTAATGATGCCCGCGCGTTTATAATGAATTCAATGAATATGAAAAAATTATCCAACTTCAAAATGTTTAAGGTTTTGAAATCTACATCCAAATCCAAATTTAGCCATTACCTTTTGAGCAATAATTTTAATGATAATTTTCAAGATCTCATCTTGATGTTATGTAGTTTGAGTACTTATGAAGGGTGCCCTGAAAAAAATACCAATTTAAACAAGACTTGGCTACTACATTTAGGCTTTTGACCCCAAAAATGATGGTTTTAGTACACTGGAGCACCTTTTTTCCGTATACTTGACCATGCTTGCTCCTTTTGAGCACATGATTCAATCTCATTGTAACGCATGTCTCTTTGTAACACATGTCCAACATGAACCAAAACCTCTACAAATACCACTCACATATGGGTGTCAAATAAAGAAGAGTCACCCATAAACCCTATACCTTAATAATGGTTAAAACGCACATACACGTGACTTGGGGATGATTCAAACTACAGTGAAGAAGTGAAATGGTCGGTCAAGAATTTCATCCCAAGACAAGGTTACTTGAGGCAATGGTTGGTATGCTGCACAAGATGGATTTTTTAATTTTATTTTATAATCAAAATATTCAAAAATACCTCAAGTTGGAGTTTTATGCATGCCGAGTTTCTTGTCCAAGGGTTTGGGGGTTGCCCTCCCTTAGCCAAATGTGTTGCCATGTTGGCAACCACATCATTCTTTCATCCCATGCTTGAAATTCTCCACTGGAGCAGTCTTGACCGTAGTTGTAAACCCTGGTCAACGAAGAACCCATTTCATAGCCAGTCGGATTGCTCCATTCCCTTAAACTTCTTGACCGGTGCACTTCTTCACCATAATCTAAACTAACCCTTAGGGCTACTTTGCTTTGGCGGCGAGTGATGACATCACTTGTAAGGCAATTGGCATGTGGAGCCAAATTCCTTAAAACCCGTGTTTCTAGAATCATAGGGTTTCGTTGCCTTCCACCCCCAAATGTCAGTCCCAAGGCCCGCGTATCTTGACCCTTCTTAAAGGTAGCCCTTCCGTAAAATTCTTTCTCGTGGTCTTTGCTTGATGCCAAAATGCTATGCTCAACGATAAGACACCTAAGCAATGTCTTATTGACCTTGGCCTAGTCCCAATTCGTGGAAAGCTATGAGAGCTAACCCTAAAGTAGCTTCAAGGCTAACATAACATTATTCAACTGCTATCAACTGTTCCATTCTAATAGTATTTAGTGACAGTGCTTCACCCAAGTTATCGTGTTGAATATGTTTAGACAAGCGTTCATAAGGTATAATTATAGCACCTTACATGACATATTTCCAACCCCACCCAACCTGGTCACTTAGTTGAATAATAATATCAACATCTTGAAACCGAATCCCTTGTTCACAAACCATTGACATTCGATAGCCTAATGACCGTGTTCGACACATCCCCCCAACATGTGTGAGAGTTTGAGTTTGATTTGGTATGTAAGATCACAACTATGTTTAGTGTAATATCCTACAAAGAGGAAGTGACAATACAACTACGAGTGATGCCAAAGAAAAGGTATTTTAGTATTTAATTGAATTTAGGTCATGTTTATAGGTGCGACATTTCATGTGTTTCAATCTACATCGATGTAATGGTCTAATCATAAGAATGTGTTTGATAAGTGAGCTAATTTTAGTTGAAATCACTTTTGACATCAACGACCAAAACCAATAATAAAAACAAGACGCACCTTGAGGCCCAACATAGGTCTTTGGGACCTTCTTAACCTTGATGGTCCATCTTGGTCAATATCTTTGAAGGACACATAGAGTGGCCTTTGCATGTTATCTTTGAAGTTGACGAACCATTGCAATAGAGTCCCTAAAAGCTCAAAGTGGTACTACTAGAGTTTCACTTTTTGGTCGTAGCATTGCCCTTTCCACTTTTGAAAAGAAATAGCTCATATAGTGTGGTTTTACATCCTCCACAAGTTATTGCACATGAAGACCAAGTTAAGTTGTTCAAAGTATCTACACTAAATATGATATTTAATGTCACCAATTCTAATTGTCTTGCTCAATACTAATTGGAAACTGCAGTATAGTGTCACCAATACTAAATGTTAACCCAACATTATGTGTCACTCCTTGTAGATTGTTTGGGGGTATTATAGATTTACAGTGTTGCAGTTACTTGTCACTTACCAAGTGGTTTTTTAGCATAAATTTCAATCATCCATGACAATATTTCAGAGCTTGGACAACTGCCAAAATAACTATAGTCAACTAGATTTTTTTCAATACATTTTAGGGAATAAATATAAATAACTAGAAAAATTTCGAACCGATTTGAATACCAACTATAGTTAATTAAACTATTTAAAGACCAAATTAAAAAACAACTATAGTTAACTAGAAAAAAATTAGACAACTACAACTTGAGAGTCCCAAAATTTGTAAGGGGCTAGCCGACAAGTTCTTTCATTTATCTCAAAAAATGAAATGAAATATATTACAATGACTTATTTTTAAGAGACCTTATCTAAGAATCAATGCTTGTCACCCATGCCGCCCATCCCAAGAAGGAATAAAACCCACTGTTCCTTGCGGTAATTGAACCCATTATACTCTAAGTTACTCATAGATAACGAGGTTGTGCTCATTGGATGTTGATTGAGTCCGAGTCACAAATGGAATCAAGTCGCAAATTTCAAATTTTAAATAAAAGAAAAGGAAAAGATATGGATGCTCTAAAATGTCATGGTTATACACTGCATGTTGCGCTCAACTTTAGTTCACTATATATAACTATAATTAATTATATTTTTTAGCAGATTGAAATAAAAACAATTATAGTTAACTACATTTTATGGCAGGTCAAATCACGAACAACTATAGTTACGTAAGGCAACTAGTAAACTAATAGTTGAATTAGTTGGTTAATTGTCCAAGGTCTGCAATATTTCATCAGAAGTTGCTAACAAGAGAAGGTAGGGTTTTGACCAATGGATGAACTCATCCATTATCCATGACAATATTTGTTCACTTATTCATAAGAAGTGTCATCCAAACAGTTACCTTAGTGACATAAACTACCATATGACAATAAATATCATACTTAGTGCTTTCCTCCTTTGGCAATATAATGCAATAGGATTGGACAATTTGTGGGTGCACAAACTCATGCTCCTTAAGCATCTCTCAAGCTCTAGATGAAAAATGAAATGAAAATACAACTTTGAATCTATATACAATCTACCCTCTCTAAGTGGTATTTTACCACAAGTCTTACTTTTGTCAAACTCCCTTGAGAAATACACTAGTAAGTGCTATATGTTACTATGTTACAAGAATTTTACTTTGCTCTTTGTTAATTTACATTACATATAATTTTTACTTGCATTCAAATCCATGAAATATATAATTTAATGCTATGAATTTATGATCACTACTGGGAGTGACACTGTTGGAGGGTGGAGAGTGAGCCAATCCTAGATAGAGTTGGACATTAGGTAATTGCAAAGAGAGGTTGGGAGTGAGCTGATGCGGAGGGTGGTGGAGAGTGAGCCTCACTAGTTTGATTATCCAATCCAATTTAAGCTTGTCCATACTGACTCACATGTAAGCCTTTTATTAGGGTGGCAAGGAGTTATGTTGTTGAGTCTCATATTTGTTTTGATGACTTAAGATTATGTTTGTTGAGTATGTCTATCAATGTCTATTTCTTATCTTATAGCCCACCCACACTTACTGGTGCGGGCCACTAGTGAACGGTTCCTACCAAGAGGGGCCACTTTTAGAGTTGTTTTAGCTAGTGAGAGCCACTAGATGTAACTAGTGTTGGTACTCACTGTTCACTGGTGTCTCGCACCAGTATGTGTGGGTGGGCTATTGGTTTATGTTCTTGTGACTTTCAATCTTATGATTGCCCACATGTCAAGTTCGATTCACTTGGTGTGTTGTATAACCTGGTCAAGTATTGCAAGTGCGAGCTACCACTACATTGATTGTCCCAATTAGTGCGTGATACTATTTGAGTTACACGGTGCTACAACTGTGTATCAAGAACGTATTATTTTACCTAACGAAGTCATTATGTTCTATATTGTTCAAACAACTATTGAACCTTTGTGACTAGGAATTGAACTCCATAAGATGTTATTGCGTTGTGTAACTTTGAATAGTAGTATGCACTAATCGAGATAATCAATGTAGTATCTTTGTAGGCTTTGATTTGTTGTAAGATCAAATATATTATAGCAACCCATCATTATTTCATGTATGCAAGAGTCTCATCACATTACAAAAGTCTCTTATTTTGATCACTAAATCAAGGTGAGTTTTAATATTATTAAATGTGTTGATAATTTATGTGTTATAGTGGATCTATCTTGACCATATTAATTGTTACATTTATGAGTGTTGTTTTTTGAATTGCCCATCCTCTCTAAATTGTTACTATGTTGGAATTATGTAAGTGTTACAAAATACATATTCCGAAGAGGTGACACTTATAGAGGGTAGACTGTACAACAATGCTTGTGGTGGTGGTGATGGGAGTCTACAAAAGATGGACGTAAGTTATGTCCAACATAGCTTTATAAAGAATCATGGCCACATGCCAAGTTTTTTTTGCCAAAACAAACATGTGACATAAGAAAGAGGAAACAAATGAGGAAAGGTGAGGGACGACAAGTGCAAAAGGTGCATATGGTGGGAGAACCTAGGGGGAGGTGGCGGGCATGGAGCTAAGGTGGAGACATGACATGGACAATAAGACAAAGTAAGACAACTTAATTAAATGGGATTTTATGGTTCCCTCTTCATCGTTGAGCGGCGCACCCTGGGGACATGGTGGTGGGTCGAGGGGGGGGGGGGGGGGCTAATCAACATGAGTATGGGCATACATGCTTTTGGCAGGTTTGCACGGGCATGGGCATGGTTGCATGGGTTTGGGTTCATCCATGATATTAAAACTATAAGCACCGGTGTAATGGGCCAAGATGGCATGGATCCACACTAATATTGCCTACAAGCATACCTCTCATCCATCCAAGATATTCTTGACATATGACATGCTTGTGGTTGCATCATCTCAAATGGCTTGGACTAGATTGATACAATAGATTGCATGTTGAAAAGCAGTGCGAGTGGGAAAGAAGCCAATTTGAAATGGCTTCTTGAAGTGTCTCACATATTAGCAAGTAGCCAAGGTAGCCTTGCACATGCCGATCCAAGATTTAGAATAGCGAGTCCCATGGGCATACCCTATTTTAAATCCTAAGATTCTCTCAAAATTTGGGAAGTGAAAAGAGGAGGTCCCAAAACTTTCACTCAACTTTCAAAATAGGCTCAAATGCACAATGAGCTAATGAGCTCTTAATAGAATGTGTTCTCAAAGAAGGATCAAACCCACAATTTTGTCCCCCTTTGAAAGATTTATAGATAACTCTACTATGGCTAGCGTCCAAGATAGGCCTCAACGCTTGGCTCGAGTATTTTGGAAGAATCTATGGAATATACCTCGTATCAATAAAGAAGAGGATAAATGGCTTCCATCTAGCCTAAGGCTAGATATAGAGACCTACTTCATGGATAATGAATGGGGAACACTGACCTCTAAGGTAGATGAGGCTAATGTGGAGACCTCCAGCTATGTGGAATCATCCAACCAATGGAATCAAGCATTAGAAGCTTGAGCATGTTAGCAATTGTGAATTAGGACCCAAATAAAAAACCAAAATCGTCTAAATCATGATTGAGGAAGGTGTTGATCTAGGCTCTGGAATGAAAGATTCTTCGCTTTTCAATTTGGTGTTATAGGGGGGGGGGGATATTCTATATGGTGTCATTTGCCAATACAAAACCAAGTTTAATGTCGATATTGGTTTTCTCATGTCTCTAAAGTGGTCACGGATAAGATAAAATATTTCTAAATTGGCGTTTCATTATAGAATACTCACAATACAAGATGGTCGGCACCTCGTAGTCACAGGCCAACCACAAAAGTCAAGCTCGGTGGATAGCACTCCTAATTATGGAGGATGGTGGGTGTAGTTTGATTTTTGCAAAGGCGACTAACCCAAATATCATCAAGGTGGCACCTAAATCAACATGTATTAGGGCAGCTTCACCCTATAGCCGAAGGTTGACAAGCCGTCGATTTCCACCAATTGGATTGCACGAAACCAAGAAGTTGGCCTCTCGACCCTTCACACTAGAGGCCAAAGTCCAAAGGTCGTCGCTTTTTAAAATGCCTACATGGCAATACTTTTTTACCAAGGCGGCGGACTCTTGAAGGAAGTTTGGGTTGGGTATGAATGGAAACCCAAACTATGGTTGAGAGGCCGTGGATTAATTTTCATGAAAAAATAAAAAAACTGACAAGGTCTTGGCCATTAGATTGGAAGGGTTGTTTTGAGCAAGGAATATAGCGGGATGCTCCTTCTTCATGGAATGTATTTGGACTTTGGGCTTGGCCTTTGGACACTTCACACTATGGCCGTTAAGAGGCCGTGGGAGTTCATGACCAGAGGTTTGGACTTTGGACTTGGCCTTTGGAGGCTTCACAATATGCCTGACCGAAGACTCCAATTCCTATATTTCATTGGCTATTTTCGACCCATTTCTTTGGACTCTCAAAAAAGTTTGGCCATTCAATCTCACGACCTCTTGACTTGGACGGCCAGGCCCTTACCCACCGAATTAGAGCGACTATACTTTCCATTAGGAGCCAAAAATTGGTGTCCGATGAAGGAAGCTAACCGAATTAGACTCATCTGCCTCAGTTACAGATGAACCGATTGAGTATGAGGAATAAGCGGTTGAAGTTCAGGAAAACTACCGATCAGGCAGAGGAATTTGAAGAATACAACCTCAAATTCATGTAGAAAGAATCGAAAAACGTGAACATGTCACCGATTTGATTTGGAAATGGATTCTGCCCCGACACGCTTCATTTCCAGATTGCAGTTGTTGGGGAGAGGGCCGCGCGAACGCGAGCCCCCCCCCCGCCACGAATTATGAAAACTACCGATCATGCAGAGGAATTTGAAGAATATAACCTCAAATTCATGTAGAAAGAACTGAAAAACGTGAACATGTCACCGATTGGATTTGGAAATGGATTCTTGCCCGACACGCTTCATTTCCAGATTTCTTTCCAGATTGCAGTTGTTGGGGAGAGGGCCGCGCGAACGCGAGCCCCCGCTGCCACAAATTATGACGTGTATACCTCCCGTAGGAAGATACTGGAGCAACTCGGCCCGAGGTGCAATGGGGCAAGCTCCTCCAGGCCATCCACCTTCTGGATCATGGATGCGTCCCGCCCAGGTAAGTGGGTTCCGTTGTCTTCATCGGGGGGCTTTATTCTCACTCTCGTCGTCCATCGCATCCCCGGCCGTATGGGTTTTCTCAAATCTTTCTCCATCTTAGCAAGCGAGCATGAGATCAACCGTGTGGAAGAAATTTTGCCCGAGCCTTGAAACTACAACGTCGCTTGATCGCAATCCTTGGCATTCAACCAGCATTCGAATGGTCCTCGTGCTTGCTTATGAACAGAAATAGTGATCGTTGTAGACATCGTTAACGTACTGTGGTAAAGTGTTGTTGGGGTATTACAAATGCATTCTGGAGAACACAGATCGCAACCCCAACCTCGATTCTCTCGAAGTTGGGTTTGGGTGTATTTCCACGTCAGACTGTAGGGTTGTAAATCCGGCATGTGGGATGCCGGTTGGGTCCAAGTGTCATCCCCCATGGAATAGTATATCTTTACATTGCTGCAGTCTTTGGGTTTATTCAAAGACATACCATCTATCTCTCCTGCCTCGGCTCTTACAGTGTTCACCTCTGCGATACGCAGCAATGTGTATGGGATAATGTTTCTTATGGGGATCGGAGTTTGGGCCCAGCTCAAGTGAATAAGTTATGTGACCCATCGAAATTACCTAAAAGTTGCAATAATATCTTCGATAGACCACACCCCTTTAATCTATGTAGCACAGTTTTAAAATGAATTCTGTAGATAGACGAAAGTGGTTCTCAACTTGGTCAACATGTCTAAGAAGCACAGAATCTGGGCTGTTTGCATATCATTCTGGTTACTCTCAAAGAGATCATGACCTATGAATCACATAAGAATTGCATAAATGCTCCCAACCTGTAAGGTAGGGGAGAACCATGGCAGGGAACCACCAAAGATTTCTCACAATTTAATGGCATTCATATTTACTCCCGAATCTGGCCAAGTGTATATTTTATAGTTGAGATTGCTGAGCATCGTCATAAGTTGGGCATGGCATTACAGACAGAAAGGAAACTATCCTTCGAGTGGATTGATATTTTATTCATTTCTCAAGCAACAAGTGAGTGCTTTGAAAAACATGCAGATGGAAGTGTTCAGCAGTGGAGGTGCCTGCTTAGTGTAGCAGCTCATTTTCGTGGAGTTTAAAAACGTGAGTGAAGGAAGGTACTGTAACTAGCCTCTTATTACATTCATTTGCTTATGTAGTGTCTTTGGCCACCTCCTGGTAGTTTCATACAAGTTATGCCGGTTCCTTAGGAACCAGCTGGTCAATATCATTCCTCAAACCTTCGCCACCACTGCAACATTCCACCAGGGACATGGATTAATGCAACTCCTTGAGTGTCTTCATCACAAAATCACGTACGGAAATCCAAAGGGTTTAACAACCTCGTACAAAAAAACCAGAAAGACAAACCATGGTAACTCCTGATCGATTCCAACATGAGCCAAGAACCAAGCTCACCGTCTTAGTAAGGTTGAACGTTTGGTGATCCTAAGAGAGATCGATCGTCAGATGGTATGTAGACATCCTCAAAAAGAATAACCACAGTCTTCATTCTGTACATGAGTTGTGTTGTTGAGCTCATCACACATTTATCATCATCAGCTAAGCCCCGCCCCAATTCTTGTACACATTTCATACTGGAATCATGCATCTTTGGATTACTTCATTGGATCAGTGCCTTTATTTGCGGGGTTTTATACCTACAACCGTCGGTCCTCGGATCCCAACGCTACGGGGTTTCTCAAACATGAGCATCATGAAAGCACCATGAATGCGTTTTAAAGATGGAGGATGCATATCAGGAATTGAGCTTTCTTAGAACCATTTACCAACTCACTGCTACAATCTAGCTCTCCAATGCTTTCAAGCTTCACTCAAAGTATTGAGGTTGTTGAGATTGCTGAGCATCGCCTCCAGGTGGACATGGCATGACAGATACAAAGAAAACTAAAATTTTCACACCTCCGGCTGGATTGACATTCTCTTTCGTGATCCATAGCGAATCTGGGAGACAAGATTAGATTCAAAACAACTATCACGGCTTCCGGAAGGCTTTGTTCGAGTCGGCTTGCACCGTGCTTTTCTTATGCCCCTTAGGTCACTTCTCTTCGAGCATTCACTCAACTGGTTCTAACTGGTACAGGAAATGCACTGTTCTCTAGATATTTTCGAGGTTGCGCACTACAATAAGAAGCCCAGGGTTGATCACTCCTTGCGAGAACCAGACTGCAGTGCCTCTGATTTGATTATGCCCGTGGAGTTGCCCAAGTATGTCATATTCGAAGGCGCCAAGGCTGTGACCAAACTAACAAGCGCTGACGTTATTCTTTCGTCTGCTCTGTACGAGATTCTGTTGTTTCAGAACGCCACCTTCGATATTCGGAAACCACGTCTACTTTGGAATACACTGCCCAAACTGTGATGGCTTTCCTCATTCCTTGAAAACTCATAGAGGGCGACTTTTACGTAATAGTTAACGACTTCTAGCAAGTAGCATGAGACATACGCATATTCCCGGGAGCAGCTCTATCCAATGAACACGTTTCTTGTGGTAGACGAAAACATGCGTGTTAACGAACCGTGCACATGTGCGAGAGAAAACAATTCCCCCAATATGAAAAATGTGCAAGTTAACATCAGAAGCACTTCAATGGAGCACACAGCGAAGTCGTACTATTGCCAAATCAATACACACATGTCCTCCGATTTCGATAATAAACATTTCCAGATTGAAATTGTTTGTATGGGGCCCGCGCGAACGCGAGGCCCCACTGCCACAAATTATGACGTGTATTCCTCCCGTAGGAAGATACTAGAGTCACCCAGCCCGAAGTGCAATGAGACAGACTCCTCCAGGCCATCCACCTTCTGGATTGTGGATACACCCCGCCCAGGTAAGTGAGGTCCATGTCTTCATCGGAGGAATTTATTGTCACTTTCTTCGTCCATCCCATCCCGACGATATGGGTTTTCTCTAATGTTTTTCAAACTTAGGAAGCGACCATGACATCAACCGTGTGGAAGAAATTTTGCAAGGGCCTCGACACTTCAGCCTCAGTCGATCGCAATGGTCGGCATTCAACCAACTTTCGCAGACTCTTGATGTTTCAATATGAAGCGTTTTTTTATGCTCCTACACATCATTATCGATCTTTGTTAGGAATGCGGTAGAGTTTTGCAAAAGCTTGCTGACGAGCACGCATGACAATTATCCTACAGGGATCCCTAGAGGATTTGTAGTTTAATAGAATTTCCACGTCAGACTGTAGGGTTGCGAATCCGGCTGGGTCCAAGTGTCATCCCCCGTGGAATAGTATATCTTTACTTTGCTAACTGCTATTACAGTTTTGTTTAGAACATGGAGCGGCGTCAGAGTTGGACAATGGCAATACGGAGAGAAAGGAAATTCAAAGAATTTCAAACCTCCGGGCGGATTGCGATCTTATTTCATTTCTCAATCGTCAAGTTCGAGCTTTTGATGCGCAAACGACGTTGCAATGATGCTTGACGTAGCAAATAATTGAATTCCATGTCAATTATAACAAAACCTAATCCATGTACGGATTTCATCCAAATTGAAGTTGTATGGGAGAGGGCCGCGCGAACGCGAGCCCCCGCTGCCACAAATTATGACGTGTATGCCTCCCGTGGGAAGATACTAGAGTCACCCGGCCCGAAGTGCAATGGGGCAGACTCCTCCAGGCTATCCACCTTCCAGATCATGGATACACCCCGCCCAGGTAAGTAAATTCCTTATCTTCATCGGAGGGATTTATTCTCACTTTCTTCGTCCATATCATCCGGACAGTATGGGGTTTCTCTAGTCTTTCTCAATCTTAGCAAGTGAGCATGAGATCAACTGTGTGGAAGAAACTTTGCAAGAGCCTCGAAATTACTTATAGTTTGGGCCCAGCTAAAGTGAATAAGTTATGTTAATTGAACCTTTTGAGTAACTAATGCAACTCCTTGAGTGCCTTCATCACCAAAATCACGTACGCATATCCAAGTGGTTTAACAACCTCGTACTAAACAAACCAAACCAGAAAGACAAACCATGGTAAGCTCCTGATCGATTCCAACATGAGCCAAGAACCAAGCTCACCGTCTTAGTAAGGTTGAATGCTTGGTGATCCTAAGAGAGATCGATCGCCAGATGGTATGTGGACAACCTCAAAAAGAATAACCACATTTTTCATTCTGTACATGAGTTGTGTTGTTGAGCTCATCACACATTTATCATCATCCGCTAAGCCCCGCCCCAATTCTTGTACACATTTCATACTGGAATCATGCATCTTCGGATTACCTCATTGCATCAGTGTCTTTATCTGCGGGATTTTATACTTACATCCTTCGGTCCTCGGATCCCAACGCTACGGGGTTTCTCAAATCTTTCTCAAACTGCTTAAGCGAGTACGAAGTAAATCGTGTGGAAGACTCTCTGCGAGAGCCTAGACTTTACAAATTCATTCGATCGCAATCCTTCGCAATCCTTCGCATTCATTCTACAATCAAAGACTCCTGATGATTACGTGAAAGTAAATTTTGATGCCACCTATCATTCTCAAATCTGTAAGAAAGCCGCGAAAGTTTCGAGAACAAATGACAACCAAGCCATTAGGTTTTAACACATTTCCACGTCAGACTGTAGGGTTGTGAATCCGGCATGTGGGATGCCGGTTGGGTCCAAGTGTCATCCCCCGTGGAATAGTATATCTTTATTTTGCTGCAGTCTTTGGGTTTATTCAAAGACATAATATTCACCTCTCCTGCCATGGCTCTTACAGTGCTCACAAAGGCAAGTAACCATCAATGTGTATGGGATATTCAATCGCAAAGATTGCAATCATGCTCCCAACTGTAAGCTACGGAAGAACCACCAACCTTTTCCAGAGGGCTGGACAATGGCATTACAGCTAGAAATGGAAGGAAGGCAGTTTCAGACCTTTGGATCAATTGAGATTTTATTTGATCTCTCAACCAACAAGTCAGTGCTTTCGAAATGCAGATCATTCTTCGCCCAAATTCATTGGCAAGGTTAAACTGCTCAGGGGCACATTTTCATCTTCTCAACTGTGCATTGTGGGAAGTAGCAAGTGATTACTATTTTCTCATTAAATATGTTCGCGTGGCAAGATACCTGTGTCTGTGTGGCCACCTCCTGGTTTCTGCATACAAAATACCTACTTGTTCTATACATTTTTAATTTATAAACAGGTCTATTCGTAAACCTTCACCACCAAAGGGAAGAGGTTATCATAACATCGCACACGGTTAGGGTTTAACAGCCTCGTAAACTTGATGGCCAATGGAGTAAAATCGGATGCATAACCTGGAAAATGAACCTGTAGTTGCCAACAGTATTGAAAGGACCGATCGTCACACTTTCCAACACTTGGTCGTACTTCTCATCCTCCGCGGAACCCATACACATGAGCTTATATTCCAGATCCGCAGTGCCAGATTAACCGTGAGAATGCATTCGAGTTATGTTGCCACTCACTTGCATGCAATTGCGCAACTTCGAATTCGAAAACTCTTTATGGTCATCTTGACGAAATGCTAGGACAAGAAGTATTATTGAAACTAAAGCTTAAGTGAGGATGAGAAGGAGTATTGAGCGTACTTCAGCGGGGCGAGGCCACAAGGAGCATTTGGGAAACTCCCGCATGGGAAAAGGGATGGTTTTCCCACTATGAACATTCCCACTTTGACATAATTCCCTCCTTTTGAAGGGAGTTCTTACGTTTTTCCCGCACACAAGAGGGAATTGTGCCAAGAGGGAATGTTGTAAATCACCCTTGTGGGCATTCGTAGGAAATATTAAATTACAAAGGATTGAGGAACATCGACGGGTAATCGAACACCATTACATTCATCATATTCATTACACTCATTGTCTCCTGTGTGTACTCTGTGTATGGAGCTAATTACAGTAATTGTAAGTTCACAACTTCACACCAAAGAAATCCTTCCGTCTGAATCTCCTCGCGTGAAACAGACGTTTCCAAATTGAGAGTCTAATATGTACCCCGCTGCCTGATATTTATCTACTTTGTCCTCCCATTGTGCAATCGAAAAGCAGAGGCAGCGTAATGAGTCAAAGAAGTGCCATAGAACTAGTCAGGGCCGATGCATTGGTGTTTGCGAAGTTTCGCAACACGCGGCTGCTAAGCGAGCTGGTCATGGCCAGCAGTAGGGCATGGATAAAGCACAGCTCGAAATCTGGCCAAGTGTTAACAATGAGCATCATGAACGCACCATGAATGCGGTTTACAGATAGAGGATGCATATTAGGAATTGAACTTTCTTTGGAACCACTTACCAACTCCCTGCTACAATCTAGCTCTCCAATGCCTTCAATCTTCACTCATAGTATTGAGGTTGTTGAGATTGCTGAGCATCGCCTCCAGTTGGACATGACATTACAGATACAAAGGGAACTAAAACATTCAGACCTCCGGGTGGATTGACATTTTATGTTGTGATGCATTGCGAAATCCGGGACACAAGAATGGAGTCAAAATAACTATCACGGCTTCCCGAAGGCTTTTGTTAGGGTCGCCTTGCTCTGTGCTTCCTTTTGTTGCTCCCTATGTCACTGAATTAGTTCGATGTGGTACAGGCTGTGCACTATTCTCCGGATATCATCGAAGTTGCGCTCTGCGACAAGAATCCCAGGATTGATCACTTCTGGCAAGATCCAGACTGTAGTGCGTCTAATTTGATTTGCTCGTGGAGTTGGCCAAGTACGTTATTTCGGAAGGCTCCAAGCCTGTGACCAATTTAATCAGCACTGCTGAAACTGCGATGGTTTTCTTCATTGCGTGAAACTGATGATAGAAGACAAATTCTACGTCTTAGTTAACGAGTTCTGACAAGTAGCATGAGACATATGCATATTCTCGGATCAGCTGTATCCAATGAACGCGCCTCCTGTGGTAGACAAAAGCATGCTTGTTAACGAACCGTGCACATGTGTGCGAGAATAAAACATTTCCCCGAATCTGAAAGATGTGCAAGTTGACATCATTTGCGTTTCACTGGGGCACACAGCGACTTCGTCCTATTGACAATTTACGAGACGCAGGAGTTGCAGTTCTGAAATTACGCATTCCCATATTGAAGTTGTTTGGATGGGGGCCGCGCGAACGCGAGCCCCCGCTGCCACAAATTATGACGTGTATGCCTCCCGTAGGAAGATACTAGAGTCACCCGGCCCGAAGTGCAATGGGGCAGGCTCCTCTAGGCCATCCACCTTCCAGATCATGGATACACCCCGCCCAGGTAAGTGAGGTTCCTGTCTTCATCGGAGGTATTTATTCGCACTTTCTTCGTCCATCCCATCCCGACGGTATGGGTTTTCTCTAGTCTTTCTCAATCTTAGCAAGCGACCATGAGATAAACCGTGTGGAAGAAATTTCGCAAGAGCCTCGAAAGTACTTGTAGTTTGGGCCCAGCTAAAGAAAATAAGTTATGTTATTTGAAACTTTTGAGTAATCAATGCAACTTCTTGAGTGCCTTCATCACCAAAATCACGTACGGATCTCCAAAGGGTTTAACAACCTACCAAACAAACCAAACCAGAAAGACAAAGCTTAATAAGCTCCTCATCGATTCAACATTAGCCAAGATCCAAGCTCACCGTCTTAGTACGGTTGAATGTTTGGTGATCCTAAGAGAGATCGATCACCAGATGGTATGGAGACAACCTCAAAAAGAATAACCAATTTGATCGCAATGCTTGGCATTCATTCTACAATCAAAGACTACTCATGATTACTTCAAAGAAAATTTTGATCCCACCTATCTATTTCAAATCTGTACGAAGCATGGTGGACAAAGATGCAGAGAGAACAGATGACAACCAATCCATCAGGTTTGAATGTGTGTCCACGTCAGACTGTAGGGTTGTGAATCCGGCATGTGGGATGCCGGTTGGGTCCAAGTGTCATCCCCCGTGGAATAGTATATTTTTACTTTGCTGCAGTCTTTGGGTTTATTCAAAGACATAACACTCACCTCTCCTTCCATGGCTCTTACAGGTCTCACCAAGGCAAGTATGCATCTATGTTTATGGGATTTTCAGTTTCAAAGATTGCAAATCATGTAAGCTAGCGAAGAACCATCAACCTTTTCGTACAAAAAAATGGCATTCGTATCCTCTCCTCCGAAATGTGGTCGAGTGTTAACAATGAGCATCATGAACGCATCATAAATGCAGTTTTAAGATTGAGGATGCAAGTAGGGATTTAACTTGCTTCGAAACCAGTTACTATCTCACTGCCACAACTATTCTCTCCAATGGCAGTGCAGGCTTTACGCAGTTTGGCGGCAGTTTGGTCTTACGACGCGTATTAAAATAATTGACAATTACGTTCAGTTGTACATCGCCTTAATGTTTAGAACCTGGTTCGAAGTGGCGTCAGGGTTAGAGAGGGCTAGACAATGGCATTCCAGATAGAAATGGAAATGAGGCACTTTCAGACCTTTGGTTAGATTGAGATTTTATTTGATCTCTCAACCAACAAGTCAGTGCTTTTGATATGCAGATCATTTTTCGTCCAAGTTCATTGGCAAGGCTAAACTGCTCAGAGGCACGTTTTCATCTTCTGAACAGTGAATTGTGGGAAGTAGGAAAGGATTACTATTCTCTCATTATATATGTTTGCGTGGCAAGATGCCTATTTGTTCTATACATTTCCAAAATATAACCAGGTCTATTCGTAAACCTTCACCATCAAAGGGAAGAGGTTATCATAACATCGCACACGGATAATCAAAGGGTTTGACAGCCTCGTAAACATAAAATTGATGGCCAATGGAGTAGAATCGGACGTATAACCTGGAAAATGAACCTGTAGTTGCCAGCAGTATTGAAGGACCCATCATCACACTTTCCAACACTTGGTCGTACTTCTCAACGTCAGCGGAACCCATATACATGAGCTTCTGTTCCAGATCTGCAGTGCCAGACTAACCGTGAGAATGCATTCGAGTTATGTTGCCACTCACTTGCATGCAATTGCGCAATTTCGAATTCGAAATCTGTTTTTGGCCATCTGGACGAAATGTTAGGACAAGAAGTATTATTGCAACTAAAGCGTAAGTGAGGATGTGAAGGAATATTGAGCATCCTTCAGCGGGGCGAGGCATTCGTCGGAAATATTAATTTGCAAAGGATTGAAGAACATCGACGGGATATCATGGCTGGTCATGGCCAGCAGTAGGGCATGGATAAAGCACAGCTCGAAATCTGGCCGCGTGTTTAACAATGAGCATCATGAACGCATCATGAATGCGGTTTAAAGATGGAGGATGCATATCAGGAATTGAACTTTCTTTGGAACCACTTACCAACTCCCTGCTACAATCTAGCTCTCCAATGCCTTCAACCATCACTCAAAGTATTGAGGTTGTTGAGATTGCTGAGCATCGCCTCCAGTTGGACATAGCATTACAGACACAAAGGAAACTAAAACATTCAGACCTCCGGGTGGATTGGCATTTTATTTTGTGATGCATTGAGAAATCTGGGACACAAGAATGGAGTCAAAACAACTATCACGGCTTCCCGAAGGCTTTGTTAGAGTTGCCTTGCTCCGTGCTTCCTTTTGTTGCCCCCTATGTCACTGAAATGGTTCGAAGTGGTACAGGTTATGCACTATTCTCCGAATATCATCCAAGTTGCGCTCTACGACAAGAATCCCAGGATTGATCAATTCTGGCACGATCCAGACTGTAGTGCGTCTAATTTGATTTGCTCGTGGAGTTGGCCAAGCACGTTATTTCGGAAGGCTCCAAGCCTGTGACCAATTTAATCAGCACTGCTGAAACTGCGATGGTTTTCTTCATTGCCTGAAACTGATGATAGAAGACAAATTCTACGTCATAGTTAACGAGTTCTGACAAGTAGGATGAGACATATGCATATTCTCGGATCAGCTGTATCCAATGAACGCGCCTCCTATGGTAGACAAAAGCATGCTTGTTAACGAACCGTGCACGTGTGTGCGAGAATAAAACATTTCCCCCAATCTGAAAGAAGTGCAAGTTGACATTATTTGCGCTTCACTGGGGCACACAGCGACTTCGTACAATTGACAATTTACGGGACACAGGGTTTGCAGTTCTGAAATTACGCATTTCCAGATTGAAGTTGTTTGTGTGGGGGCCGCGCGAACGCGAGCCCCCGCTGCCACAAATTATGACGTGTATGCCTCCCGTAGGAAGATACTAGAGTCACCCGGCCCGAAGTGCAATGGGGCAGGCTCCTCTAGGCCATCCACCTTCCAGATCATGGATACACCCCGCCCAGGTAAGTGAGTTCGGAGTCTTCAGACCCCGCTCTTGTACAAGCCCTACCTCTCTGGCTCCTCCATAGCTATGGGACAATCCCACAGGAACGCAAGGGGACCTCGTTCAATCGTTGCCTACCATCACCACAAGGCTTGGTTAGGAAGTCATTGTCCATAAGCAAACTGTGCATGATGTTACAACCAAACCCACAGCGCACACATTCAAGCACATTTGGTCAATGTGCTTCCTCAATCGGCGATGGCATTCAACTCAACATCGAGAAGCAGACTCATCAGCAAGTTGAACATGGCACAAAAATCAAGTAAATTGTTGGGGTTACTGATCCGGCTCACGAATATCATTGGGATAATCCGACAGGCCAGCACTGTTATCCAAAAAGATGAGGAGACGCCTCGTTCGATTGCTCACTGCGATGAAATCGTGCTTTTGGGTCATTGTAGCCGATGCACTAATCACTGTTGGATAAAACTCTATGTTGAGAAGGGAGAGACAGGGAATTATCGTATACGAGCGTACCTCTCACCCATCCATCCAACATAAAAACTCAACCCCCTCTAGCTTTGTTGCCAATTCATCTCAAATGACTTCTAATAGACTAATTTTGGGTTTTAGAAGCTAATTCCGGTGTCAAAACAAGTAATAAAAAATAGTCTCTAGGCTTCATACTATTTAAGAGTTTATATGTTGGATGAATGAGAGATACATTCGTATACGATAATTCTCGAGTCTCTCCATTGAGAGGGAGACTCGTTGGTTGAAAATGGTTGAAAAGGATGAAGTTTTGTGACACCTACCATTGAGAATGCAGTAATAAAACTTGGATGAAGGCCATCCATGAGGTTCTATCGGGGCAAGAGGGGGGACATGGTGTTTGTTTGAAAAGGGGCCTATTGTGAGCAAATGCATCGAGCATGCTCCAAATCTCCGTGTTTTCCTAAGCCCAAAGTAAAACCCCTAGTTCAGTACATGCCTCTTCACACCTCGTGTGGGTGGTTGGCATTTGCCACCTTCTTTTTTTAGTATTGTTATTTGTGGGTGCAAAGGCTACCTATTATGTCGTGCTTGGTTCCTCGTGAAGCCAACATGTCTAGGGTAAAGTGGGGCCACCTAACTTGGTTATTGATCTTAAACGAGAACCTATATTTGAGTGGCGCATGGTCATACATGGATTCAAGAAATTGTACCAAAAAACATGTATCTAAAAGAGATTGGAGTCTTGGACCACTTGTTCCACTATTCTTCACCATTCCAGGTTCAATCATCAACAAAATGGGAGAGACCAATTTGAACAGTAAATAATAACTTTTAAAATCTTCATTTTAATAGTGAATAAGATATCCATATAAGTTCCAATAATTATGAGGAAGATGGTTACTTACACAATTTGAAATTGTTACTCGTCTCACACTAATTGTGTATTTCATGTCCAACAAGAAAGTGGGTGCAAAGCTAAAAGTTTGCCTTATTAATTGATTTGTCTACACATTATATAATAATCAAAGTCCTCCTATATACATCAATTTATATGTAATTAGATATGGCCAAGTAGTTAAGGCCACTCTTGCTAATTCACGTATCCAAATCATGAATGCTGCAAATCTTGCAATTGAAGTGCGGTAATTTAGAAAGAAACCCTCCAACTTATTCATCATTGTCCACACGGCATAATCAAACCAAATGATGGATTTTTTTATAACCACTAGTGACTTTTGGATTGCATAGGCATCACATATATGGTATTTGCACATTTCACATTTCAATAGATGTGACTCATTATGATTATGTTCAGCAGGCAAATTTTCTTTTGGTATGAAGCTTCACCTTCAAAATAGTACATATAGTATATTCAAACATTGTCAAAGAAAATGCATGCATTAGGTCCATATGTGCCTTCAAAACTCCTATGTTGTTTGATATATGTTTCTTACAACATTGAATCTTTTTATCCAAAAATCCAACTCATGCTTTCCATATAAAGGATTGGGATAGGTGCCATCGGATTTATGTTGTCTACTACCCACATTTTATGTTGGAAATATGTCACTAGTAGTTCAACATTTCTAGAGAATGTAAAAGTTTAAACTTGAATTTTTATGTAACATGACATTAGTCAAGAACTAGAACTAGAGAGAGAGAGAGATATTTTACCATGAGTAGTAAGGTGTTTTTACCACGTACCTTAATTAAGCACACGTGCCGGTAGACCTTAAGAATCATGCAATCCTTGTTTTCGCATCAAAAAGTCCGCGATCCATAATAAGACCTTTGCAGGTAAGGCCCAAACCACACGGGAGGAACGGCAATGAGTTGGATGAATAGCATTGGTTCAAATGAGCAAGTGGTTGCCACATGAGAGGAAGTATGGGGAGTGGCAACAATGACTTTTTAGCTTCGGATTTTGCTTTGGATCTTGCTTCGGTATCTACTTGGCAATAAAGTAGAGTGACATGGCACAATAAATGTAGTTCACAACTACCGGGCACTAGTGCCCGGAAGTCCCACAATATAAGGAGAAAAACGAGGAAAAGGAGACTTTTCTTGGGCAAGGTGCCACGTTGGAGGAAGTTGTGAAACTTCCGGTGCCTCTTGTGTGGCAAGGGCCTAAGTTAGATCCTCTTGTTGTGATTTAAAGAAGAATAAACGAACCAAGGCATATATGTGGTGAGGAGATATTCTTATGCCCACAATCAAGTCCCTTGACAACCCGATTTTCTTCAGGACTCCAGATTTGGAAGTATAAACTTAACGCTCGTTTTTAAAGAGGTAAATGTATGTGCGGCCGAGGAGCAAAAGACAAGCCCTTCTTGTCAAAGTGGGCATTGGGCAGACCGACAGGACACCATGGTATATATCGGATGGATGAAAAGCACGGAAGTAGTACTGCAGGGTGTTTCCTAACTCGCAAAAAAAGTAAAAGAAAAAGAAAGAAAAAGAAAAGTATCAATCTTCATTGATCCAATAGGATGGAGAGAGAAGGAATCGTCACATACGAGTGCACTCTCATTCATCCAACATACTTGTCCTAAGTTGAATCTAGTAACATTATTCAGCAGTGTGTGTTTGTTCATGTGGACCCCGAGGATATAACCATGGGATGCCGCAGTTAGTGCACATTCAGGCTGAAAATTGCACTAGTTATCACATCCATGGTTATATACTCGGGGCTCACGTGAACGAACGCACGTTGCTGAATAATGTTATGCCCACATGGTAGTATTTTTCAGTTGAACTGACACTGGAAGTGACTTTAAAGATCCCGAAGTAGTCTACTCCAAGTCACCTGAGATGAATCGGCAACAAATCTACAAGGGATCGAGTTTTCATGTTGGATGGATGAGATGTACGCTCGTATGTGATATTTCCCTCTCCCTCTCCCTCTCTCTCTCAATAAGACTAGTAATGTTGTAAAGAGCTTGAAATCTTTTAGACTTTAGGATTACTCCTAAACCTTTTTTTTTTGGTTATTTTCCCCCAATACATAACATTATTTAGCAAGCTTCGATTGTTATGTAGGGCCCCAAGCATATGGCATTGGGATTCGGGAATTATGCATCGGGGTCCGAGTCATCTATCCCATTCAATTTGAATCAAAATTTATAGTTTTGGTGTCGACGAGTTGCATTTTTAGCAACTTGGTAGTCACGGGCGGATTAAAAATGCATCTCCTTTTTTCTCGAATGGATAATGCATCTCATAGCTAGTCATGGCCTTCAAGTTTAGGTGTGGACAATGTCATTGGTTTGGATCCGACTTTGGGGGTTTGTGAGCATTCAAACATATAAAGACCGATATTGTTTCACTCTAGGCAAGAGCTAGCTATGTGCTCACTTGCAAAGTTCACGATTCATTCCAAATAAATAGGAACTTGTTTATTCACCTTGTCATCGAACACATATGTAATATCACATGGATCGGAGGTACTTGAATAGCATATCGAAGATGGGACCATATGTATTGAATTTAAACAATCGTAACTATCCAAAAGAACTTTTAACTATAATAAAACACACACACACACACACTCTCACTTAAGACCTTCTTGAAATGTTGGTGATTATTGCTAAGGCCGAATGCTAAAGCATCCCTATTGAGCCATGGCCGTGTAAAATCTTGGCATCATCGCCCACACGTTAGTGCCCATAGATAGATAGAATAGATAGATAGAAACTCCGGTCCCTTTACGTTAGTGCCCATAATAGAATGACCAATCATGCTTGTGTGATGTTTGCACATGACACAAGTCAGGATATCCAGTCAATTACTTGGATTAGGTGCGGATGACAATGCACTCTCTGTGCAATCATTCAACGAAGATCATTATGACTTGGCCACATTATTTCTTGAAGTTAGGGCATTAGGTTGCTTGTAGTCATAGAATCGTGATTGTTAGAGGTATAAGAATGAATAAAGTTTGAATAACCCATATGCTTTGTGGGAAGTGGAAGTTGAGATATCCCACATGTATTGTATGATCCAAAGAGGAAAAATGCAATAAAAAGCAAGGCAAGGAGTGAAAGTGACCATCTCACTCTAAGCAATGCTCACATGCCTTTGTGTATGTGTATTTGCTTGTGCAATTTGATCTCTAGTTTTAATGTGCTTGAATGTTTGGAGTGTTTGGAATTTCTATAGATTTCATAAGCACGTTTCTACATATTATAGGGCTTGCAAGCTAACTAAAGAATACATCAACACCTTAGCATGTTCCAAATAAGAAACATACTAGTTGAGTTTGTTGTTTTTAAAACCAATGAGTACATCTTTTCAATTCATATCATTATTCAACTATTATCAATTGTTCCACTTGAATCTTACTAATTTTTCAGGTTTGATCTACTTGTACACAAACATATGTATAATTCTAATACCTTACATGCCATATTCTCGGCCCCACCCAATATGGTTAGTTAGTTGAATGATATTATGCTCTTGAAGAGATGCTCGTAAATCATGAATTGGTATTCTTTTATGAATGTACATTTTAAACTTACATGTATATCCTAACAGTGGTTGAAGCTGAACTTTGTGGACCTAAATTGGGAAAATCACGAAAATCCATATGAAAAGGCCCTCAAAGATTCAAGTGTCCCATTTCGGCCTAAAGGTGTCATTTGGGGGGGGGGTGCTTAATGTTAGTTAGTGTCATGTTTAGGTGAAAATGTCAAAGATGATCCCATTCAAGATTAACCCATTTATGAATCTTAATCCCACAATCGGAACATTCAAAAAGGAAAGAAAGAAAGAAAAACACGCCGACTTCATGAGTTGGAACATACATTGTTTTAAAAAATGAAAGACTTGGGCTTGCATTATGCCATATTCATTGTCATTACATATGACTTCTAACTTCCTATCACATGTAGTAGAATGTGTTAAGGGCATGTTTACACTATTGACTAGTGACCATGACCATTTCTTTCTAAACTCTCTCATTGTTGAAACATGAGTGGTGCGCCCACTTCATCCTACATAAGGTCACCAAAAATAAGAGTAACCGTGTCAGAATATGAATGACAAGGTGACGTGGAATTGACACGCAATCCCACGTGTTCATGATTAAATAATGTTTGGTGGTCATCAAGATTTTGCAGCAAGTGGACCCATATACTAGGTTGTCCCAACAAACAAAAAATGAAGGACTACTATGTCACCTACAACAGTCAACACCTACTATTTGTACCAACAATTTGTTCGAAAGGAATCCATCAATAACACTATACTATGGTCCAAGTCCGCATTACACTATGTCACACATGACCAATATGTTGGAAAGGTGATGTGGATTTCTCTTTGTCGTGGTCTTCAACCCATTGACATGATCACGAGAAATACTAAACATCAAATCCCAATTAAACAAATCAATAAACTGAATAACCCTACTAGCGTGGATGGAAAATTGTCATGGACCACATTAACTTTACAGTCAAAGTGGAATTAATGTGGGTCCCAATACTCCAGGTTTTCGCCAAAGTCTTCATGAAGACTTCCGATCACCACATTCATCATAAGTCGTAGGACAAATATAGCACAAAGTTAAATAACCACTACGTTCATTTCCTTAAAAACAATTGATGTGACCTACACTAATTTTCTACTAAAAATTTAGTGCGGGCTCTAAAAAATTAGTGTGGCCCACATCAATAGGACTATTTAGTGTAGTTGCCACGATGATTGTTGTTACTCGGAAGGTGAACATAGAGGAAAGAACATTTTCAAGAAAGAGATGACGTCAGGCAACTCACAACAAACCCTAAACCCTAAACCCTAATAAACATGTGCACGCATTGTCCATGCAAACATTTCCCCCACTCGAGGCACCTATTTGCATGCAGAATGTGGAGTGTGTGGCATTCTCCGATCAAACAACATTTGTTTTTTCCTTGAGATTTTGGGGGTTAGAATACCGCACACTCGGGCTCGTGGCATCAATGACGGTGGAAAACGTGTTTATATTCATCACACAAATTCTTTCATTACTTTTGAGGGAGATATTCTATGCTTTCGTACATACCCTAGAGAGGCCTCCGTATTTCATCTTTATTTGTGCCAAAATGTAGTTTCCATGTGGGATACAAGTGGGTCCCAACTAACATGAGCATGACATGTGGTGAAATATGAGAGGGAAATGATGATTTTTTTGTGTCATAATGGAGAGGCCTCTGTAGTATAGCGCGACACAATGTTCAAAGTTACGTGATGGTTATAATCATATTTTGGAATGCCATTCGACCAACTTTATATGGTTTTGAATGTGTTTATAATATGCATGCTATCTTCGTGTGAAGAAAAATAAAATTGTCCTCAATCAAAACACAACACGATCAATTTGTTTTTCTCCAAACAATAGGCCACATTAGAGTTAATCTTGAAGTTTCTCAAAGAGAGATGAAACCTTGGATATAATCCTTCTTTGATTACATATTCTATTAATAGATAGTTAGCTTGTCATGCATTGGGGCTTATTTTAAGAGTTAGGTGGAACTTTTGGGAACTCCTCTTTTCACATCTCAAACTTTGAGAGAATTTCAGGATATGAAATAGAGTTCATGTGCATGGGACCCGTCGTCTTGAATCCTGAATTGGCCTATGCAAGGCTAGGTTGGCCCACCCATCCTAGTAGGACAAGCTAGAAACATGGGTTTTAATAGTCTGACACCACATTTTTGTGTGATAATTTAAACATTAAGAGAACTTTATTGACTTTGTGTTAATTCTCATAAACTCAGGGTTTGAGACGAAATCCATGGTTTCATTTGCTTTACTTCATGGACAACTCTATTATATACAAGTGATATTTTGGTATTGGTTTTGTCAAGTTCTAGGAAATAGTGCTCGTGTGGATAACATCAATGCTCAACATGCCGCCATTGATGGACATGTCAACATTGACTTAATTGGTCACTTCTTCTCGGACATGTAAAAAATCGCCTTATTATGACCTAAACCTATGAACTTAACAATAATAGCTAACAATAGTTTAGCAGTAAGCGGTTTCTTAGCATTAAACCCAATATCAAGTAACACATCACATGGCATATCTAATGTGATGGGAACTCCAACATTGTGTATGTTTGTTATTTTCTTGCATTGTGTGTGTGTGTGTTTTATTTATTTATTTTGTAGTAGTAGTAGTAGTAGTTGTTGTTATTGTTGTTGGGGGTGGGGGTGGGGGGAGGCATAAATTGAATATTCAATTGCAGGAATGGAATCAAAATACAACTCTTCTAGAATAACCAATGCAATGCAAGTCAAGTGGAAATCAAGAAATAATGCCCAATTTTCTTGCATTGTGTTATCATTGACTTGTCACTTCGTGTGGCTGGACTCTCAACTTTCATGGGATATTTCAAAGAGGGGAGCATTATTGAAAGTAGAGGCAAATATGTGATCCATTAAGTTGGTTTGGTTTGGTACACATATGGAAAATGGGTATAAAGAGTATGGGTTGGGAGATTAGATAAAAATGAGTTGCAAGGCAATAAAAAAATAGTATTCGTGAAAACATCACATTCACATGTGATATTTTTTCCAACGGTTGATTCGATTTCTAGTCTTGTGGAGTGCACTTCAACTTTGGAAAAAGAATGCATTTAAAATTTAGTTTATGTATGGGCACTTATAGTACAAGTTCATAGAGTAAAGAAGAAATCTTTCTTATATCACAAATGTTATGTTTTGATTGCTATCAAGACTGTTTGGAATAACAATGAAAAACATAACATTCACGATATAAAAAGACTTGTTCCCTTGTTATCACTTGCACAAGCTACTAGCATTTTGTATATACATCCAAATGTAGTTAGCAAAAGCTACATCCAAAGACCAAGTCAAGTTGGCCTTCCTTGCATTTGAAAAAAATGACATTTGTGACATTTTTGCGTGTCATGTGATATTTTCACAAATACCATGTTAAAAACATGGGAGGGGTCACATGGTCTCACAAATAGGTTGACTCTACTAAGATCACAAAACTCATGACTTTGTTTATTCATATGTTTAGCAACCACACTAACAAATTTGTTCAATGGATGTATTTTATGACTATGGTAATAACTATTCAAATTAATGTGGAATGCTGATAAATTAGCTTGAATCGACCTAATTGTACATTTTAGACTGACTATCTTTTGAATGACATGGCACAACGTTCATGGAATTAAAATTCTCTAAATAATTTACGGGACAATCTAAAGGTGACTATAGGTGAATAATAGAAATGAGTATAGAGGTGAACTTTAGTTTAAACCCATGTTGTCTCGCCCTATAGCATATGCGTCTATGAAGTAGTGTCCCATGCCATCTCAACCGTCCACTCAACATGCCACCATTGATGACTGAATGTTTTGGAACTTCAAAACGATGAGTGCGTTGGTGCCCACCTATCCTCGCCATAGGTTGCCAAAATGTATATGTGATATGAGCTTATAGAACCATGGGTTGGGAACATGGCAAACTTTAAAGCTCCAAGGTGGCGATAAATATGAGATGGTTTACATAGACAAGGTTTTGAGGAACATGGATCCATTGTCCATGTTTTGTTTTGTCATCTCTCAGTGGGGCTGGGAAGATTGGTTAGGAAACAAGGAAGGACGAGAGAGATGGTGGGAAGGTAGAATTTACTTCATTTTGTTAGATTGTCCCCTACCGTCCCACCTTGTGGTACAATTGCATATAAATGAATGTCTTGGGTCATCTATGCATCGTTACTAAACCCCCATCACCATGTGCTCATTGTTGCAATCCAATTCACTATCCATTCCCAAAATGCATGATAGACGTAAATCATTTCACCACCCATATGTGCTCGTTGTCCCAGCATTTGATCCTCACCACCATTCGCCCACATATGCAAACCAGCTGTGTCAGTGCCCATGAACCCAAACACCGTTCATTTCCCAAATGTACAGTAGATGCAAACCAAATTGCATCACCACCCATGTGCCCTCACCATTCCAGAATTCCAAAGTGCATAATAAACATAAACCATTGTTAAACTGACCACATAGACGTATCGCGTGGTCATGTGACCTGTCAAAATTTGAACAGTTAAAGTTGTAAGTTGAAATGTAAAGAAAGAGGAAGTATAGTTGATGCTTTGCTCCTCTTCATGCGTGCAATGAAAAATCGTATTATGACAAGTCATGTGACAGAGCGAGGCGTCTCTATGGTCATTTCAACAAACTATGCAATCAATTCAACGATCCCCTCAACATACAATTATCTTTCAAATGATGGAATTCTCTTTCTCTAAGCATTTATGGGACATTGTAAGAAGGAGCCACTATTGAAAGTAGAGGTGATTAGTACACTAAATCGGATATTTAGTGTTTGATTATATTTAACATTGCTACCACCCTACCCTGCTCAACACTAATTTTGAATTCTTTGACAACCAATGTTAGAAGATTTGCTAGAAGATATCTTGGAATTCTCATGCTTATCATTGTTATATCCTTTTTTGGTCATATCCTTACGAACACTAAATTCAAACACGTAACTTCCACATACTACTATAGTTGATATTTAGTGTTTTGAGTTTACATTTTAATGTTACTTACTTTCATAGAGTTATTGATATTTAGTGTATGCATGCGTATTTAGTGTATACTACACTAAATATCCTATTTAGTGTAGTGGGGCAATATGGGGTATATAGACATATGGGTTGGAAGCCTGGCAAAATTTGAGTCGCACGGCAGCCAAAAATATGAGAGGGGTCACATGGACCATGGCTCCGAGTAACGGGGAACCGTCGGATGGGGCCCGGAGAGGGACCACCGTCCAGATTTCGTTTCATCGTCTGTCTCTCAGCCCCCCCCCCCGGGGCTGCCTTCGTTGCGCTGGCCCGCCCGGCTATGGCAGCCTCGCTTCCCACCCGAGCTCGCATCGCATCGCATCGCATCGCAGTGCAGCGCAGGGGGGCCATTGCGAATCGCGATCCACTCGCTCTTTAGCACTGCTATCGCTCCACTCGCTGTGGCGACTCTGTTGGAATTTGGGTAGCTCGATTTCGACTCCCGAGAGCGGACTCTGCGGAGTGCTTTGAGGCCCTTAGGGTTTGGCCGTTGGGGTTTGCACCTGTGCGTCCTTCGAGGCTCGGATTGCTTGGAATCATCGCGGGTGGGGTGGTGGTGGTGATTTTTTTTATGTGTGTGGATGCGCCTTGGATGTGGGACAGATGTGCCGGTGCATGTGGCGGGCGGGGGGATGGTGGATCGGGGATGTGGGCATGTGGATGCGGATGTGGTAGTCATGGCGCTGCCAAGGGTTTTGTAGGCTTTGGCGAAGGTCATGACGATGGTTGAGAGTTGGAGGTGTACGGAGTTGGCAGGTGGCTGTTGACGACGATGATGTACAGACTGGAGCTTTGACATGGCGGTATTCCCTCTTGTTTGATGCAGTGAGTTTTGGTGCTACTTTCCTTCTTCTCATCGTGACATCCGCCGGGTCGACGAGAGAGAGAGCGAGAGACCCGATGAAGAGGAGAATAATTGTGACATATTTGAAGGTGGAGTGAGAGGTGAGTTGGAATTGGGAGGAGAAGCTGATGTTGTGGAATGATGTTTCGGATGAAGGATAATATTATTGCTTAGGCTCTAGAAAGAGGAAAGGGGGAGGGGGAGGTTTGGATTCAGGCATGGTGTTTAAACTGAGGCGCGTGATTACGCGCCAGAAAGGTCCATCGAAGTCCGAGAGCAGCAATGAAACAAATCCAACGAATGGCGGGGGAGCAGCTGGTGGGTCTGTGGCTACATTGGCGGCCCCGGCAGCTTCAAAACCTAATGTCAATCCTCTCGGAACGAGAAATCCGGCTGTTCCTATAGTTCGACAAGCGGGACCTGTTGCACTTTCATCCTCAGTCATCGCCCAGAGTAATCAAAGACCGAAAGACAGCAAGCTGCCCAATGGGAGCTTTGAGGCCTTGCCATCTTTTAGGGATGTGCCGAGTGCTGATAGGCAAAATTTATTCATTAGGAAGCTCAACTTGTGCTGCTATACATTCGACTTCACAGACCAGAGTAAGAATGTGAAGGAGAAGGAAATCAAGAGGCAGACGTTGCTGGAGTTGGTTGATTATGTGACATCAGGTACAGGGAAATTCACGGAGTCTGTGTTTGAGGATATCACAAAGATGCTGGTGATAAATCTTTTCCGCACTCTGCCCCCTTCATCCCACGAAAATACTGGGTCTGAAAATTTTGACGCTGAGGAGGAGGAGCCCACAATGGAGCCTGCGTGGCCGCATTTGCAAATTGTATATGAGTTTCTCCTACGGTACGTTGTGTCATCCGAGACAGATGCCAAAATTGCCAAAAGATATATTGATCATTCGTTTGTGCTTAAATTACTGGACCTTTTTGATTCCGAGGATCCACGGGAGAGGGAATACCTCAAGACAATATTACATAGAATTTATGGGAAGTTTATGGTTCACCGTCCATTTATTCGAAAGGCCGTCAACAACATCTTTTACCGCTTCATTTTCGAGACAGAAAAGCATAATGGGGTCGCTGAACTCCTGGAAATTTTGGGAAGCATCATCAATGGCTTTGCTTTGCCTCTCAAAGAGGAACATAAGATGTTCCTTGTGCGAGCCTTGATACCTCTGCACAAACCCAAATGTGTCTCTATGTATCACCAACAGCTTTCGTACTGTATAATCCAATTTGTTGAGAAGGATTTCAAGCTGGCGGACACTGTTATTAGGGGCCTCATCAAGTATTGGCCCGTGACAAATAGTCAAAAGGAGGTTTTGTTTCTGGGGGAGCTTGAGGAAGTCTTGGAGGCCACGCAGGCAGCAGAATTCCAACGGTGCATGGTCCCTCTCTTCCGACAAATCAGTCGTTGTCTAAACAGCTCACACTTTCAGGTAGGTATTCAGATCTCCATGTTATGTCATTGTTTGTTATCTTGTGAGTGTTCTCCTAGTATTCTTTGGCATTCAATCACTTCATGAATGATCACATTATAAATTGTCGAACTTTTGGGTGAACTGATTACTCATGGTCGGGGTTGACCAGAGAAGTCTCCCAGAGGGGCTTTGATTTGCACCGATTCTCAGTCACCTTTCTTACTATTTTCAAGCCACTTGTTGGACTACGTGGTGTGTGAGGAAGAAGTAATACATATCTGCCAGATTTGAATATTGGGTTGTAGTTGATTGTTAGTTGGGAATGTGGCCTAAAGAGTTGTTCAGAGAGATTATATACTTTGGTTTGATTTAATCTCAAAATAAATCTCCTCAAAAGTCTCACATTGATGAAGATATGACTCTGTTGTATGTACTTGAACATGCTTCACAGTGCCAGGACACTGAATTTTATCATTTTCATCAATTAATCTGATTTTCAAAATTTCCCAAAATAGAGAATATACTGGATCACTCTCCACACATTAGTCTTACCAAACCATGCTGATTCCATGAAAACTAAGATACCATCTTGAATCTCAACTAAAAAGCTAGGGTGATTCATAGCATGGTTTTTGCCAGTTTTGGTTCCTAGCCATAGTTGTAAAGATAGCAAAGTGAGATATATTTTGCCATGCCAATCTCCACACAACTTATCTGTGCAACCTTTTTGTAGAAAGAGGATGCCAACTTTTGTGTGTCCTTGTATGATGACATAGAGTCATTACTAATCATTAAAAACTAGAGCTATCTGTGCGTGAGTTGCAGCATTGCTAGAAAATGATCTCACTGGCAGCATTTCTGGACAGCAGGCCTGTCATGTTATTGCAGAACCATTTTGGAGGATTTTAGAACCAATAAAGTAGGATTAGGTCTCTAATTCCGAGGCATGTTACATTTCTTGTGTACCATCTTAAGAAACATTTTCAAGGAAAATGTTCCTAATCCTACCAATAAGGTAGGATTACGAACTTTTTCATCAAGACAACGGTCTTTACATCAATTTTTGTATACCTCCAGCATCATGAACATCAGGATATTCGTTTGATCAACTTCCAATGTTCCTTTGAGTAGCATGTTTATGAAATGGGCAATGTGAAATAGCATAGGTGCAATTTTCTGTATGGCACTCTTGTATTTAGCTGTTGTTAGTTGTGACCAATGTAGCTATCAGTTCAGGAGCATCTCTCAGAGAGCTCAATATAATATGAATTGTCATGGCTATGGAACAGAAAGCAGTTTCTTGTTTAGCATGTGTTTGGTGTTTTGTTTAAGAAATAAGATTGGCTTTCGTAAGTACACATGAACAACTCTCCTATCAGTCCTCATATCAAGTGCTATTGTGTTCAGTTATCACCATGGTCACAATAATAAGCATTTTGTCTTGCTGCAGGTGGCGGAGCGTGCTCTCTTCTTGTGGAACAATGACCACATTGTGAGCTTGGTTGCCCAGAATCGGCATGTTGTGCTCCCCCTGATTTTCTCAGCTTTAGAGAGAAACACACGAAGTCATTGGAATCAGGCTGTTCATGGATTAACTTTGAATGTGCGTAAAATGTTTCTAGAAATGGATCAGGATCTTTTCCAGGAATGCCAGCGGAAGTTCCAAGATGATGAAGCAAAAGCAAAAAGCCTTGATGAGAAGCGAGAGGAGACATGGAAGCGATTGGAAGTTGCTGCAGCAACTCGGACCATCAAGTATGGTAGTGCTGTGTCAGACAACATATTGGGAAACCAGTCTGGGTCTATTTATGATCTGATGGGTGGAGAGAGGTCTTTTGATCTGGTGGGTGGAGAGAGGGCTTTAGTGGGGAGCTAGCCACTGTCCAACTGGTGGTAAGGAGCCTGCAGTTTTGCTTTCTCATCTTTCTGTTGTCCTACACCTCCTTTGTAATTGAAGGGGCTGTCTGTGGCTAGTTCGGTTAGGTTGACAGGGTTTGTATTATGACCCATTCTGAGCTACCGACAAGGCAAACAGATGGCATCCTTGCTGAAGATGTTTGCATCCCAGTGATGTTGGGAAATTGATCAGGTCAGCCATGAGGTTGAAGATGGACACTAGTAGCAGAAAGGGTTCAGGCACACTGGTTGCAAAAGTACTGTTGTCGTGTCCTATTGAAGTTTCTCTTGTTCCTCCCCTTGTTTTAACATGACTCTTTTGTCTTCATTGGGGAGGTGACCTGAGATTTCTGGGTTTGATCTAGGGTGAGATTAGTAGTTACAATGTTAAAGCAGTGTTTCTGCTTTCATTGTTTGGTGTAAAGAGACATTCTAGCCACAATTCCAATGTACTTCTGTGCTTGGGCTTTTTGTGGCACAGGAAATTAGATCAATACCTCTGCTTCAATGCAGGGATGCTGTTTCCCATGTAGAGAGATACAAAGCTGCTGGTCATTGTGTTGCTGCTTTGATTAGAATATCACAAGCTTCTATAGAATCCAATCTGGCTGTTGTGATAGGTCATTTATCAGGTTCATTAGTACAAAAGAACCGGGTGCTAAACGAACTTGCTTCATTTACAGGTTCTTGAGGATTGAGTACATTTATTGCCAGTTCAGTAGGGTCATGATATAATTTCCAGAGGTCTTGGTCTTTTTTCAAGGATTCCTCTTATGTTACTAGGTACCATCCTAGATGTTGTGTCATTCTTTTTGGAGTACTTGCTATGGTGGGCAGTGCAAATTTCTCCTGTTAGAATGACTTGGTGTGGGCTGGGTTAACAGCTTGAGAGCAATCAAGTTAATCCAGGCTCGATCTGATCCTTTGAACCTCATTGTACGTGTATTATGTAATGGTTAGTACAGCATAAACTTCATGTCCTGCAGTAGTGAGAGCCGCCCTTAAATCTTGCTCTTTGCAGTCTTATCCTAGATTCTTTAATGTGATTTGGAGCTTCTTAATATTACAAGACTGAACTGACTTTAGGATGACAGTGTAATCTCATGTTTCCTTGCAGGACTTTGGTTCTGGTCCTGCTAAAAGTACTTTGATGTTTCTACATTTTGGTTACTTATGATCTGTTGTTTCCTATTTGTATACATGTTGAGGATAGTTGAACGGGCAACTAAATACTTCACCTCTTGCCAAAGAAAGGACAATGTATCCAACTTACAGATAACTGTTCTCCACACATGCTCTTCATCTGGATGTAATTAGTTTGTATGTGTCCAGAACCAAGTAGTCACATAGAGGCCACGATTGATCCAGTAGTGTATTGAAGTGTTTCTGTTATAAACGATATCAATTCATCACGCGTGATGTATTTTTTATTCTCAAGTTTAGCACGGAGAAGGGTTGCGGCCCAATCTCATGTGTCTTGAGCAATACTGCTCTGTCATGATCAGGAACATTACTCAATACCTTACTAAGGAATTGAGGCAACTGGACCCCATCATATTGTCTAAGGTATGTGGGTGTTATTTGGTTACTTTTTTAATTTGATTGGTGCTTAGTTAGGTGAAGATCAATGACCAAAATCTATGCGTCATGTTTAAATGAGATAGGACTACGTCCTCAAAATCTCTTAACTACTCCACACTCAATAGGGAACACAATTGGGAGGCCAATGTGTCCAGTTAAGGAATCAACAAGCATGCACTTCCGATAACCATAACTAATTCAGGGGAGGTTGGATCTTCAATTCAGTTTGTGCTCACTTTTTCAACTGACATTTGCTAATGCAACACAAGTTTGGTTGTGTAAATCTCATTGGAAGAAGCTGGAGAACATGATAAGTGAACTAAATGACACCCACATCATACCTTCCATGAATTAGAAGATGAGACCTGATTTAGCAAGTTCTGAGAGGGTTTGAACAGGTGAATTTCAGTAAGGTTTGTAAACTGCAAAGCCCTGGTGCCTAAAGCTTCATTTGATGGACCATGTGGTTTTGCATCATTGCCTTCATGTTGGTACTTCCAACAGCCCAGAATCAAATCCAAATTGGGCGACATTGTCATATTCGGGATGAAACCTGTACATGTTTGGACGATTCATTGTTTTGGTCCATATTTCGCTTCATCCCTCCAATGGTTGTTGCCATTGCTCTCTTGAAAATTTGAAAGAAAAAACAAAATGAAAATAAACAAAATCACTGTTCCAACATGATGAACGGGGCAAACTGACTGCCAGTTACAGATGAACCAGTTGAAGTTTATGACTGTCAGGAAAATTACCCATCCTCTTGAAAGAATCTATGGAATATACCTCAAATGAACAAAGGAAAACTGGAAGGATCTTGACCTATTACGCCCAAAATTCTCCTGAAAACTGGTCCAACTGACAATACATTTTGGCCTTGGGGTGTCTCTGTTTACTTGGATGAACCTTTTGTTCATATTCGTGGTCAAAGTTATGCATAAATGTACTTACACGGCTGGCAGTGAGTCAGTCAATCAGTACTTCAAATCGCTACATCTTGGTACAAGCACCAGAGATGAATCCCATGGCAATATAAATGGCACACACACACACGCATGAACCGAGACTTTATGTTGGAGTTGGAACTTGGAAGAATGCATGGCAATTGCCCTTGTTTCTTGTCATAATTAGCCCCGTCGCCTCTTGGTTGTAATAATGATGCCCACGTCAAGCATTGAAACTGCCAGTTTAAGCTCTAAATGCGATGAGGTCCTCGACTTCATAACTTAGATGTGTGGCACTTGCAACTTCCCCATACACTTTTCTGACCGTTGGATTGAGTTGGGAATTGCTTCATCCGGTGCTCAGACAATTGTTATTCTTTAGTTCTAATATCATAGCACAGACACAAACATTATAAGAATCCAAAGCAAATTTTGCACCTCTTTAGATGATTGCACATATCATTCTATTGAATGTAGAATGGTGTCAATTCTTCATATCGTTGTTTGTCCAAATCTCATCATAATACATGTCATTTTGGTGTCCATTGTGGACTACAAGACTTGCCATGTATCACTTAAATATAGGCATCCGATTAAGAAAAGCGATTGCATAAAGTGGGCATGCCTTATTTAGTGCCAAGTCGTGAAAGTGGAAAGGTGAAAATTGATATTGAAATATTGATGCTTCAAACGTTGGTGTGGACCTTGACTAAAGTCGTTTTGATCAATCTTGTGATTTTTGCAACAAATCAATAGGCACTGTACACAATAGCTTGAGGGCCCAAGATCATTCAAATCTTGAATCTTGAATTGGTGGAAAATGTTGATACTATCCCATGTTATTTTCCTCTAGAGCTTGAGGTCCTATGAGACCGAGAAAAAATCAATGGTTTATAAAGCTACATGGCATGAAATTGAAAGTGATTAGTGATCTATTGGATTTTTGAGTCAACTGAAAAGAGGTCAACCCCACTAAAAGAGGTGGATTTAACACAAAACCAAGAGATCATGACATCACAAAGTCCCTTGATTTATTATAACTTATTTTGTGAAGAAAAAATCCCACAATGACATGGCATTTGGTTGAGAGCCCAGTCATGTATGTCTTTACAGTACACTTGAAGGCATGTGACCACCAAAAAATGTTCCAATGCCCTCATCACCTCGTGGTCCCGGTCCTTGGCCATAGTCTAAAGTGATCCCAAGTTATAATGAATCACTTTCAAAACTAAACAACTTGCAATAAAAACTAGAGAACGGGATGCAGGCAACCCTTAACGTCTCAGTGGTCCTAGAGGCCATATCTTCAATGCGCTTTGTTCATCAAACACATACACTGTCAACAATAAATAAATAAAACCTAAAGCCAGTTCTATCCGTAAGATCTCTCGAAGTATGTGAGGCAACATATATCCAAGAAATAGCATAAAACTCTCATCATCATGTGGATTGCACGATCATAACATCTAAAATAAGGGGTGTCCAAACCCTAAAATTCTTGAACAACACTCATGCTTCCATGAGTCGCAAACTACTTTACAACCATTTCAATGAATCGACTTGCATGAGAAGAATTGAATTGAATTGAATGTCACAGCCGCAGTGGTTATTATTAAGGTATGCCGTATTGGAAGAACCAACGGCACTATTTGGCTTTAAAATCGGTATATATATGGTGTCAAGTGTGAAGGGATCGATGGGAAGGAAATAAATGAAGGCTCATGTACACATACAGTCTCTGGCCTCTATAAGTGTACCAGGCTCACCAGTCAGCAGTGCCTTCACTGTAAGTGCCCAAGTACACAATTTGTTTAGATACTCCGTGAGGAGCTATAAAAGGGCCACTTCACACACAAGGCTGAAGGCCCTTGACCATGGCAATGAAAGAGCTCTCATTGGTCGAAAAGGCGGAGAGAGACCGTCCAAGTTCACTTCACACTAGGAGGTCAAGGCCTAAAGGTCCAAAGAAAAGTTTGTGGATGAAAAGTCTACATGGAGTCTTACATGGCAGGTTGTGTATAAGGATGTATGGTCTACGGGATTTTTGCGTCAGACCCACCTCCAAGAGGTGGGCCTGGCGCAAATTCTGGGAGACCATGATGTTTTTAATATTTTTCCAGCATGACATATTTTAGGATAGACTGCAGGGCAGATTCGAGAACAAACAAACACCACCAAGTAATTCTCTTAAATTAATAAAGTTTGAGACATATATTAAACCAAATCCTCCCCTCTTTTTCCTCCAACAAAATATGCAATGGTCCCACAAAATGGTTCATTCTCACTTCACACTATGCTTGAGGGCCCAAGACTACATAAAATGACTTTCCCAACACCCATGGTACGGCCTTTGGATGAGAGTCAAGGGTCCTCACCACTACAAGGTCGCGGCTCTTGGCTCATGTGTGAAGTGGCCCTAAGTTTGATACTTCATACCTAGAGCCACTTCACACACGAGCTAGGAGCCGTGACCATGAAATTGTGAGAGCCCAAAAGAAAGTGTTCAAAGGTTGTTCCAACACACCTCCAAAATCATGTAGTCTGGTCACAGGTCCTCGAATGTAGTGTGAAGCCATATGTGACCGGACCCTGAACCAAATGTTATTTTAATGAATATCTATTCATGCGGGTCCTCACACATAATAAAGCAGAAAAATATCAACGGTTGTGAACATTCGGTGTGCCATGGTCTCACAGTTTGGTGTTAGGCTTATCTCCAAGAGGTGGATTTTGAGAATAGTCCGAGTGACCATGAATCATGATCCATTGGATGCCATATAAGAAGCCATGTAGACTTTACATCCATCTTGCATTCACATACTCCGTTGGTCCCTCAAGCCTAGTGTGAAGCAAACTTGGACCGGCTCCGCCTTTTCCACCAACGAGAGTGGTCGAAGTGTAATCATGGTCACGGGCTCTCAGTCTCGGTGTGTGAAGTGGTCCTTACAGCGGCCGCAATGTCCGGGGAGATTTCTGGGCATAATCGGTCACAAAGTTCAAGTCCAACTGGTTACAAGTTTTGACCTTTAGATTTTACTTCATTAATTTAAAGTATATTCCATAGATTCCTCTAAAGTTTATCAATCATTTTACCGGTTGAAGTTGAACTTCAACCGATTGTTATTACTCAAACTCAACTTGTTAATCTTTAACTAACGGTGGTTTTCCCTGTTCATTGAGTGGCCGCTTAACATTCTTGAGAAGATTTGTGCCTCTTTCCAACAAAGTTTGAGATATGCCAAGCAACGTAAATTGTTCTTCTTGGAGAATGTCTTCATTTGAAACGGTGTTTATTTATTTATTTCAATTTCTCAAGAGAGCGGTGTTGGCTACAATCGTTGAAGTGATAAAGCCACCTATGAATGATGATCTATAGTATTGTTCAAACTTGTGCATGTTCATCGAAAATGTGGTGGGTTTATGGAGTTTCCTTGATTTTGGGGGGTTCTTATGGCATGGTCATCCATGGAAAAATATGAAAACAATGCAAAACATTTTAATTTGTAGGATCACAATTTGGCAATAGATTGCCAAGTGAACAAAATATTGATGTGAACCTATGGTAGAGAATGTGTATCAGTTTTACTTCCTAAGATAGGCAAGAACGAGGTTGAAACTTAGGCCTTTTGTATGTGAGTCGTTACTCGGTTTGTTTGTCTTGCTCTTTATCCCCTATATGTCATATTTATGTTTTCAAATTTACGTAGTAGTAGCAAATCTACGATGAAACATCAACAACAACAAAAGCCTTATTCAAGATTGGACCTCTCTTATTTAATAATGGGTATTGGAAGCGCATCATTATCAATATCTTTATATGAAAACATAAGTCCTCCCATTTGTGTTCACTGTTGAATGTGGAGTATGTTCATAAATATTGAAGATGTAGTCCAATTTGTTGAAAACATGTGTCTATTATGGTGTTTGTTACTCGATCCTCATTTGACCACACACCCACCAATATATAGGGGTCCGATTAAGAAATCTAATTGAATAACACCCACATGTCTTAATCTTGGACCTTAGGTTGAGAGCTCAAAAGACATGGGCCTTCTCATTTGTTGGAAGCCTATAATGAAGGATTGTTCACTCAAATCCACTCTACACATGAACTCAAAAATTTGAGAGTTTGAACTTTTTTACCAACCTTATAATGTTTAGATGCCATCGTGATGGATCCCATGTGGAACAACTATGCCAAATTCTCGGTGAAAATTTCAAGTTGCATCCATGATGACTTTGGGTCTTTAACCATGAATGGCTCTTTGTTCCAACCCCCAAAAGATAAAAATAAAAATAAAAATACGAATTTATGCAACGTGTATGCTCACGAAGACTAAAACTACGTGAATCCCACGTGGACATGACATTATGGCATTAGTAAAGATGAATCAGAGCGCCCTCTACAATAATTCATATGTATGTACAAAGTAAATGTCAATAACTACATGGACACTGTCATGTACATTGCATAATAGAGCTAATTATCTTCATTTGCAGCAATATTCACAACTCAATGTTGAACATTGGAATGGTTGCATGAGGTCAATATGGTAGGCATGATGCAAGTAGGTCATGTTATTGCCAAGTTCAGTTAGTAATGTATCTTCATGTCGAATTAGACATGCTTTTGCTTATTATTCAGTTTCTTAAGACCCAAAGTGACTTGGGCATCTTGTTTGGAATACCCAACACTTTGGACATGTGAACTTGAATTTCTTTTTGTTCTCTCAACATGCTTTATACTACTTGATAATGTTAACATTCATGAACACAAACAACATGTGCATAGGTCACGTGTAAATCGTTTGAAGGCAGGATATCAAGTAGTATTTACATGTACGTAAATGCCATGCCACTACTTGATACAAGTCTTTTTGTGTACGCAATGTATGGATGCTCGTTCATTTTATCAAATTTCATGAGCTTTAGGATATATTGCACTTCCAAAAATTCAAATTAAACATGTACATTTATCCCAAAGTCCATTTTATTTCATTTTATATATGATGAGTATATGACTAATAAGTCGGTCGTTTCCTCTACAATGAAGCTCATGGTACTTTTTTCCCTTCAAGATCTTATAAACGACTTTGTCGAGGATTAGGGTTTAAGTGACTCCACCGTTTGACCGGTTGACTCACCATACATATAAGATTTTGATCCAACTTATTGTCAAAACGTGGTGAATGAGAAGGTGTTTTAATTTTTCCCAATCCTAGGTCATCATAATTATTAGCATTAGCAACTGTATTATCTAATTAATGAGCCATATCTAGTCACATCTCCTTAATTGCTAATCATGAGTATTCATAATTTGTTACGATACATGTAATGCATTCATTTCCCTAGTACGGCTCTTGTGCAACATCCTTTAAGAATCGTTTTGATTTAATGTTTAGGGTTTAGATTCCATTTTCTTACATAGCATAATAACTCCAACTTCGCTTCCAATAACATCATGTTGAGTGATGCCCTCTAAAAATATAAGAGCAATCTAACTTAGAACACCCCCCTTCCCCACCTCTCACCCGTGTTAAGGGTTAAAGCGATGATGTGGCGACCACAATGCGGTCTCTAACAATTGCGAGGGTTCAATCCAACATGCACAAAACACGTGGGATCCAATAGTATTTTGTCATCATACACGAGTGCTCTAAACTTGGGACTTAAAAAGAAAAGAAAAGAAAAAAGAAATCGTCGGGTTGTTATACATTGGCACACATGCAAATGATGAGTTTCCTTTGGGTTTATATATATATATATAAAACCACATGCATGATGATTCTAACTTCTCAACACATCTTACTATTATGATTTAAATGTTAATACATAGTGCTCCAATGAGGGTGCATGGTGTTCATTGTTACTTTACAACTACCGTATGAAGTGTGAATCAATGGTTAGGAATTTGTCTTGTATGTGGGTGACTGCACAAAGGCAAAATTATGGAACACTTCTTCCAGTCCTCATCATCCACCAAGTAAATACATGGCAAGAATAGGTATTCACATTTGTCACCAATTATGTGATTTAACCCTCAAAGGTGACTAGGGATATTATTGTAGGGGGTACTTTGATGGCATGGACTAATATATGAACCATTCAATTAGTTAATACTCTATGTCATGGTCTTTTGAGGGTTCATATAAGTACTTTGAAATTGTGAAGGGGCGTATTTTTTCAGCCCCTTCATTTATCATAAGAAACTGAAGTAAAGTAGAAATGTAAAATCCAAAGGTTAAAGACACATATATTTCTAATAGTTTGAGTGCCAAGACTTAGACTAAGTTATCAAGGAATGACACTAGGAGACATTGAGTTCCAAATGACAGTTGCTTTTATATTAATGACCAAAAATTTTAAACTTCAATAGCTTAGGTTTCTGAAATGTTGTCATTACACACTCAATGGCACAAACAACACACAAATGCTCCATTTAAATTATTAAATTTCATAAGAGATAAGTGAACCTCAATGCCCATTTCAATTTTCTTAATACTCATATATGATAAAAATAGAATTGTGTTAGTTTATGATGTTAAACTAACATTGCTCAAGACTAGGGTGTTGCATCTTAGGGCATGGAATTTTGAGATCATCATGGCCCATTTAAATTGAGCTACCTTCATAAAAACAAATGGTATCCAACTTGAGTGCACTTTGAGAATGCAAATCAATACTTTGGGCTCTCCTAAACCAAATAGTATACATGTCGCATGGGGCCCAAGAAGGATTGTGCAACTCAGAGTCATTTTGAGCTATTAGAGTGCCTTGAGTTCCCATGCAAGATTCTTCCCAGTAGCTAGTTGCAAGGTTGTTTGACCTACTAGCTTCAAGAACACCCAAAATTTGATAAACCATAGCAAACTTATTTCTCCATCAAATGAGGAGTGTAGTATACCATTGGAATCTTTCACGATCACACTTCTAATGGTACACAACATGCATTCTAATTCAAGGGATGTAAGAGAAAGGCATGGGAACGGATGGTGGTGGGCAACATTATCAAACAAGGACAAGGTTGTGACACTTCTCCCAAGGGCCCAAATTCCTTCCAATAAACATCAATGTGTATGCTGAAAATGAATTATAACCAATATATGTATAGATAGATAGATAGATAGATATTCTATTGCACTATATGCATCATAGGGTAATTTATATTTGATTAGTCAAGAGTGGTATATCCAAAGCCCGTTTTTCAAAAGCTTATCATATGTATCCACATATTAAGAATTAAACTTAACATGTATATAAGGGGTTTGTTATTACCCTATGAATGCACATGCTATGAGTGATTTGCAAAGAGTGCATCCCCTAGGCCCTGATTCAAATCATAAATGTTCCTTCGCCATTGCACACTTAATCACAAATTTTACCACCAAGAAGCATTTCGGTGGTAATCATTAGTCACTTAAGGAGATGCTCTAACATGTGCTCCACATTGGTGACATTTAAAGCATGTCATGTGATAATTTTTATAAGATGAGAGCTTAGGGTTTTCACTAAGGTATGCCAACCCTAACACATGTGTGACCATGGTTTTTAATCTTGTGATTTAACATAGTGACAACTATAATCCTATCAGTGGATAGGTAATTAGGTCCATAACCATGGTTAGCATAGTACTTAGTGCAAACAATGCGTTTTCCTTTTTTCTCTAGTTTTAAGTGTTTACACACTTGATCTATGCAAAAGTTTCAAGCCAAAACTTGTGTGACAATCCATAGGGCAACTCCTAACCACATCACACTCTTCTTACAAGATTGAAAATGCCACAAGCACAACCAAGCAAATCCAAATACGAATCATGAAAAGAAGAAGAAGGAAGAACTTTATTTCACCAAGAAATCATTATAGTGGGTCATGATTGGTACGACACAATAACACCTAGAGACAAGACCAACAATCCTTGAAGAAGTTCTACTTCATGGTTCTACTACAATATGACATACAGCAGGAATCAACACACCATTCTATGCTCTTTGGCGTGTCCTTGTCCCTATTGTACTTGTCCACTTGAGATTCTTCGATGTCTTGACGCTATATATACTAAATTTGATGTGACCTGAACGTGACCCATCATTGATCCACATAGATGATATCGCAATTGTTGGGTGGCAACCAAAGAAAGTGGCATGAAACACTTGCCACTACAAGACACATCATGGACGCCACTCTAATGAGCATGGTAAGATAATTGCAATGTCACACAAATTCATACCAACATGGTAGTGCTGCATAACAAAGTTCCTCAGCAAACTATTAACTAAATTTCAAGCATGTACACTGAAAAACTTGTGAATGGGCTCGATTACTTTGGTGCCTTACCACATCAGCGGTGGACATGTGGATATTAATCTTTTGAGCTGCCACCTTTGTTTTAGAGTTGTTCCTCGTCAAGGTGAAAAAAACTAAAAAGGACGAATGACCACCGTTGGTGCGCCAGGCTAGGAGTAGAACGATTCTCGTGTGGACCCACCCAAAATTTCGAATCGTAAACCGGTGGCCCGAAAAAGGATGCAACGATTGGCCGGATAGGTCTTGTTTTACACCACTTGGGATCACTTTTGGGTGCCATTGAGTTAAACGTTTTGTATGCAAAGTAGGCTATTTTGATGCTCAAACTAGGGAGACACTCTACGATACAAGTAGGGGATTTTGACTTACTTGCCTCTTTGAGAAAGTGCGACTTATTATTTACATGGTATCAAATTACAAAACAACTCGCATTCCCCATCGTTTCCTCTACTCCATCGCTGAAAAAAATATCGCACAAATTTGAAGCCACTCTTTCTAGCCAACTCAGTAGTGTTTTTCTTTTTTCTTTTTCTTTTTCTTTCTTTCTTTCACCGTTTCTCCTTTTTCCACCCTTAGACGTACACGATACATGAAAATATGTTTAGGGTTTCGAGAGACTTGTATCCGTAACCTATTAATATATGTTGCAGGGACAAACTTTAAACCGGAAGTTGTGTGCTTATCCGACAGCTTTGGTGTTCCTTGTAGTGTGTGCCTGAATTGAGGGGCCAAATAGTCAACGCAACTTGGGAGTGGGTGCCGGCCTTGTAAAGTATGAATAACTTATGATCAAGGAGTCAAGGCCTGGCTTAGGGCCACTTCACACACGAGCCAAGAGCCGTGACCATGAAATTGTGAGAGCCCAAAAGAAAGTGTCCAAAGGCCGTCCCAACACACCTCTAAACTCATGTAGTGTGGTCACGGACCCTCAAGTGTAGTGTGAAGCCATATGTGACCGGACCCTCAACCAAATGCTATTTTAATGAAATTTTATTCATGCAGGTTCTCACACATGATAAATTAGAATAAATCAACGGTTGTGAGCGTTCGGAGTGCCACGGTCTTGTGGTTTTGTGTTGGGTCTACCTCCAAGAGGCGGTTCTTGAAAATAGTCCAAGTGACCATGAAACATGATCCATTTGATGCCATGTAGGAATCTATGTAGACTTTACATCCATCTTGCATTCACATATTCCGTCGGTCCCTCAAGCGAACTCGGACCGGCTCCACCTTTTCCACCAATGAGAGTGCTTGAAGTGTACTGAGAGCCTATGACCAAATCACTTCAAGCACTCTCATTGGTGGAAAAGGCAGAGCCAGTCTGAGTTCACTTCACACTATCCTTGAGGGACCAACGGAGTATGTGGATGCAAGATGGATGTGAAGTCTACACGGATTTCTAGATGGCATCAAATGGATCATGTTTCATGGTCACTTGGACTATTTTCAAAATCACCTCTTGGAGGTAGGCTTAATACAAAACCTGGAGACCATAGCACTCCAAATGCCCACAACTGTTGATCTATTCTATTTTATCATGTGTGAGGACCCACATGAATTGAGATTCATTGAAATAGCATTTGGTTGAGGGGCCGATCACATATGGCTTCACACTTCACTTGAGGATCCATGACCACACTAAATTATTTTGGAGGTGTCTTAGGACGGCCTTTAGACACTTTCATTTGGGCTATCACAATCTCATGGTCACGGCTCTTGGCTCGTGTGTGGAGTGGCCCTTAGGGTGGTCTACATTAGGGTCATGGTTCAAGAAAACTCGGGGTCCGAAACACCCCGTCATCCATGAATGCTTTTAGCGTGTTCGTACTAATTGTGTATCCTCTCTTTGTACTAATTGATATGAAATTTCCATAAAACTCTTTCCAAATTACATTGTGTCAAGGTGTCAAGAAGAATAAGCTTGCAAAACAACAAGCTTTCACTATCTAACAAAATGTCTTATCAAAAGAGTCTACATTCACGTTGCATATTTTTGAATACGATATGTTTATGAGAGGCCCAAACTGCCTTCCATAAATGTTTAAGGGTTCATGGTCTTCATTTTCAATGCCAAGATTACATTCAACCTCGAAAATTGGTTTCTCAAATTGGGAGAAGTACTTTCTTGAGTGGGGACTGTCAAAATTTGGCAAGACATTTGTTGTGTCACAGTTTGCTACACTTTGTACGATGGACTTGTTGTGAGTGCACATTTATTGTGCTATGACTCCTTCTAATATTTTTTTTTTAGGAGAACCATGTAGCATATGATATCCTTAATAAGTCACAAACCAAATAGGTGCAACTATCACAATGAGGGTTAAATGATGGGGGAGGCCATAAGAACTTCCACATGTTTCTCAAGCATAAAGAACCATGGTTGATCATCCAATTGAATACAATGGATAGAGGTTCTTACATCAATCCCATGCATTTGTGTCTTTGGTATAGAACTTACAATGTAGATGATCTACAATGCCATTCATATATGGGAGTGACCCCTAGGAGACCAAGGTATGAGAGGGAGGCTTGGATACATCACATAATGTATCCATACAACACAATAAGAATCAAGCTCGAATTACGGCTTCACGTGTACATTACCATACTCTAGATAACCTCAAGCCTCACTATAAACTAATGAAGTTTCGCCAAAAATTGGGAGAAGATGTGAAATGTATGCCATGTTTTTGTAGTTTGAGATGTTTATAATACAATTGCCACTCTCAAACACTGATGATGTAAGGTAGAGGGTGCTTAAACCAATACTTTAACCTATTGCAAATACACATGGCTTTACGGTTGATATATGAAAAAAATAATGTTAGCCTTTGGGTTTAAAATAGGTATAAAGAAAGAAGAAAATATTTTTAGTCTCATTTGAATATTTGATGAATATTCAAAGTCAAAACCACTAGCTTCCTTAAACCAATCCAAGGCCCCGTGCAGCGCTGATTTTTCACAAAGTTTTTGCCCGTCCACGTCCAAAAACCTTGAATTGAAAGGTAAAAAAAATTGCAACCCGTCCCAAAACCAGTAATTTCTAAACCAACCCGTCCATAGAAAGGTTAAAGAGAAAACAACCCGTCCCGCAAGAGGTATAAATAAGTCTCTTACAATAGAGTTATCCTCTAACTCAACCGGAGTTTTAGTAGGGAGTTGGTTGTTTCGCATGCATAACTTTCCATGTTCGGTAAGTTGTGGGTGCATGCTTGGAGTCAATGTGGAGGTTTGAACGAAGGACATTCCATATTAGTTCATTGGGTATCAAACTCATTTTGGCATGCCAAGAGACGCCAAAATGATACTAAATTATATATCTAGTGTAGTTGGTATGCACACCAAAAAATATGACGTAAATTAGTTGGTAAAAACGATGATGTTGGTAAAAAGTTATAGCAACACGTAACTCCATATGGTAATACACACTAATTAGACAAATCAATGTAGACACAAGCTTAATCAAAGCCCAAGTAATATTGGTGTGCAAAGCCACGTCTCCACCTCTATGATCCCACCCGGTTTCCTTGCAAAACCGTATCCTTGCATCCCAAGAACCCCTTTATGCCTAGAACTGACCTCCTTGATACTTAAAACTGACCCCCTTTATGCTTTGTGGGATTACCTCCTTGGCTTTGTGATTAAAATGGCTAGGACCCCCCCCCCCCCCGCGGAAAATGGTGTATAGAATGGCTAGGACAGGCATTGACAAGCCACCCTAAACCAATCTTGAACCGACCCATGGGGAACGGTGCAAGAAAATCTCTATAAATGTGTGTGGATAAATTTGTTTTCAACCAAAGTATCACTTCAATGGTGATTGCCATGGCGGTCACCCCATAAACATGAAAAACTTAACAATATCCCGATGTCTCGCTAGCATGAAGTTGACATTCTACCTATCCCAAGATGATTTGCCTATAAGCGCCAAAATATTTATAACTGGGTACACGTAAAGTCAATAAGATGTAATTGTTTTGTTATTTTTTTGTGATGCACATTATTTCCAATACAATGCCATTGAAGTGGTAGACACTGGTACACATTACCTATTCATCAATACCGAAATTGATGTTGGCTTCAAATTATTGCGGATTGCACCAACTCTAATAACGTGGACGTGTGCCCCATTGTTAGTGTTGTCCACGGTAATTCATCGAAATAAAAGGCATTGCATGTGGAACTCGTGGCTTGCAATATATAGTTTCTTTGTGAGCCATTACGAAAGAAAAATGGGAAACATTGAATGACCACTACTGGTGCACTAGAGACAAGGAAGTAGAATGATTATTGTGTGGATCCAAAAATGGTTATTTATAAAAGTGGTGGCCCAATCTCTATCACGATGCAATAGTGTACACACACAATAATGCAATGTTGGGCTTGGGTCCAATCATGAGTTTTGAACGTTAGGTTCACCAACCCTTAAAGAACCAAAGGAATCAACATACATCCAAACACATTTTTTTTTTTGTAGTTTTGGAGTTTGAACTCCACATTATACATTGTCTTATGTCAATAGGAAAATAAACATACACTTACATGCAACATTGGTGATTAATATGCTAATTATGTATTTGCATGCAAGGTCACCCATGTTGTATCTTTTAAGCCAATTCTCTAATAGCATTGTTGTATTCAACCGATTGGAAGAAGTGCATTGGAAGAATGAATTGAACCTAGATAGGGCAGCTCTTTCCCTAATTAGCTTCAAATGAAAGCATGTAGTTCAAATAAACGTCGTTGAGGCCTATATTGGACCTCTTAATCGCTTAGGACTCAACCCTCAAGTGTTCAACATGTCTCGACTTGGCCTTTCCAAGCACAAAAACCAAAATTTGAGCTACATACTTTCATTTTTAGTTATTCATGTAGAAAATGACCCTATCGAGAATCAACTTATTCTTCAAGTGCACTAGGTCTCATATACACCTTTAAAGATCAACTAGGGCCAATATTATAACCAAAATGGACCCTCAAATAAGGTCAATTAAAGATTGTTTGGACCGAAACCCTAATGTAAATCCACCCTAATAAGTAACAAACAATGAATGGGGTCACCCCACCCAATGCCCATTATCTAGTACCTGCCTCAAAGAGGTCTACAAGGTGCATGGTATTTAGGGCCGCTTCACACTATGGCCGTCCAAGTCAAGAGGCCGTGGGATTGAGTGGCCAAACTTTGTTGAAAGTCCAAAGAAATGGGCTGAAAATAGCCAATAAATTGTAGTAAGTGGAGCCTTCGGCTTGGCATAGTGTGAAGCCGACAACCTCTCGACCATAGTTTGGGTTTCCATTCCTGTCCAACCCAAAAAAAATTCAAGAGACCGTCTACCTTCTTCAAAAAGTAATCATTTTAAATTGCGACAACCTTTGGAGTTTGACCATAATGTGAAGGGTCGAGATGCCAAACTCTTGGTTTCTCACAATTTGATTTGTGGAAATAAACGGCCTCTAGACCTTTGGCCATAGTGTGAAGCGCCCCTTAGTGTCACATACACTATTTGCGAAGGGCCTAAACTAGATGCTTAGAGGCCTCAAAGTGTCACGTATGCTAATTGCCAATATGATACTATTCATCGACATAATTAACTTTAAGAAATGAATTGTTATTTGTACATTATGACATTTAGCGTATTATGTTGGGATACTTGAGATGATGGTTTTTGTGTATTAGTATGCAAGGGAAGAAAAAAGTGAAGAAAATTAATATAATCGTAGTCTTTTACCCTGACATAAGATGTCCTTTCACACCCCCCCCCCCATTGTCATTGTCGTGTGAGCATGAGAGTGGGGCGGTTTAGTGCCTATTCTCACAGGTGGAGGAGTTTAACAATCGTTGTATGTATAGTACCCCTTATTATTGTCGTGATTATAATGGGTGGTAGTACTATCCACCCTAGTTGGGATAGGAGTGTGTGGAGAATAGAGTATGTATCAAGTTTTCGGTTGGTGGCTTCTGTAGGGAATTTATCATTGCAATAAGTGAATGCAAATATTTGTACTTTGAGGCTTGGGTTGGGTATGAAGAGCAGGTTATTTGTAGGCGGGGCTCCTAAGATAGTATGCAAGGGGAAGATATTATTGAGCACATTAATGGCAAGTGTCATGTGTATGCCTTTTAGTATACAAGAGGAAGATATTATTGAGCACATTAATGGCAAGTGTCATGTGTATGCATTTTAGTATGCAAGAGGAAGACATTCTTGAGCATACTAATGCCAAGTATCATTTGTGTACACTTTAGCCAACTTGTAGACCATCATGTAACATGGCCATACATACACCTCATAACAGTATTGAAAATACTCATGACGTGACACTAGAGTAGAGATGCCCATAACCAATCCCTTAAGAGATTTCGCTCCAAATTTGGAGAAGTATAAGGCGGTGCAAATGTAGGAAAATAGAAATCACATGGACTCCAATTTTTTCGGTAATTTTACTACTTCGATTGAAAATACTGTGAGGTTTTGATGGCAAGAGTCAACCCGCTGCCCGCACATATCACCAATGTCTAGAGTCAGCCGTAACCGCTCATTCCTCCTCACTTTAGCACTCAAATCTAGGACATGTGGTATGACACTGTTGGTTTTGGACCGATCCAAATTCAATCCCAACCTGATCAAATTTACAATACCCTATAAATTGCCGCCGGGATCTTGGTCGGGAATAGACGCCTCTACTCTAATGGTGAAGTTGTCGATCATTAGTGGAACCCACCGTACGCCTCAAAATAAGATAAGCCACACTATGACCCATGTGGCACTAAATACCATAAATGGTGTAGTACTATAACCGAAGTGGGTCCCAAAGCATGTGCCATAACCTAACTTATACTACTTAAGTTTGAACATGAGGTGCATGAGGAATATAATTGTTTTTTCTTGTGCAGAAATAATGCAGAAGTAAGCTCAAATGGCCGAAATGGTGCAAGCTATTCCATGCTCCAGCCTGGACAACCACCTGTACTGCAAGTTTATCCACTACACAAATTATGATACTTAGTGTTTGATACACTAAATATCAATAACCCTATGAAAGTGAGTAGCATTAAATCACGGGTAGATCACTCCATTGTCAAGTTGAACACCACGTGCGACCAAAAAAAATCTTCTTTTGGTAAGTTGCACCACCAAAATGGGTCAAAATTTTATCAATCTTTTTTCATGAGTAGATATACACAGTACCTATGACATAGTCAAAAGTGGTAACTAAATTTGACGATTTGTTTTTTCCATAAAACATACCATTTCTAACTAGAATGACACAGAATTGAACTTAAAAAAATACTAAAAAAATTAAAGATGACTAAAAATTTCAAAAAATTATACGAAAGATACTATCAATGATAATGTATATGTAGAAAAAATATATAAATTTTAAAATTATATATGGCATGTAATATAGGGGTAGCAAACTTTGTCCGCATGTGGTGTCAACTTGACAATGAAGTGACCTCCCCGTGCATTAAATGTAAACTCAAACACTAAATATCAACTATGGTAATATGTGGAAGTTACATGTTTGAATCTAGTGTTAGTAAGGATATGAAAAAAAGAAGGATATAACAAGGGAGGTGGCAGTAGGATAGGTAAGCGGCACATTTATGACTAACACTAATTGTCAAAGAACTAAAATTTTTGTTGAGCATGGTAGGGTGGTAACAATACTAAATATAATTGAACATTGAATATCGTATTTTGTGTACTAGAAAAATGCGTCTCAATACGACTGCAAAATGACTACATTATGACCATGCGTGGGCTACTTTGAACCCAAGTCAAATGAGGTTTGAGTTTTCAAGTGTAGGGGCCACTTCACACATGAGCCAAGAGCCGTGACCACGAAATTGTGAGAGCCCAGAAGAAAGTGTCAAAAGGCTGTCCCAACACACCTTCAAACTCGTGTAGTGTGGTCACGGACCCTCAAGTGTAGTGTGAAGTCATATGTGACCGGGCCCTCAACCAAATGCTATTTCAATGAATTTCTATTCATGTGGGTCCTCACACATGATAAGATAGAATAAACCAATGGTTGTGAGCGTTCGGAGTGCCATGGTCTCCCGGTTTTGTGTTAGGCTTACCTCCAAGAGGTGGTTTTTGAAAATAGTCCAAGTGACCATGAAACACAATCCAATCGATGTCATGTAGGAATCACACCTTACTACCACCTCATGTAGATTTTCCCATCTCAACTCATGTTGTGAACTTCATATGACAATTTTATTGTCTTGCAATTGCTTGCTCAATGAAACATTTCACCTATTGAATTTTATGGACGTTAAATACCCAATGCTACATTGATTAACCCGATTAGTGGATGTTACTATTCAAAGTTACGTAATGCAATGACATCTTACTCGAGAGTTCAAGTTTGCTAACGAAAGTTCAATAGGTTGTTTATACATCATAGAAAGTAAGTGACTTTGCTTGGTAAAGCATTACGTTCTCACTAAATAATTATATAGCATTGCGCAATCCCAACTAGTAACACACAGTGATTGAGATAATCAAAGTAGAGCTAAGATGAAAATGTAGCATGAAAAATAATGATATTGTGAGCCAAAATTTTGTTTCAACTCGTGCCCATAAATTAATTAGGGTTACACAAGGAGTACGCAACAAACACCATGCCTCAACAATAGCTACTGAACCTATGAAGTAGGTCACCAAACCTCTTGTGATAATCCAAACCTATATTGACCAATGTGAACCTACTCCAATCGACCTCCCAAGAAGCTGTCGAAATGTTTCGACCCAAAACGAAAGTTGTCAAATGGTGTTGTCGTGAAAGCACCTTGTTTCTAGTAGTGATTGACACAACTCATGTTAGCAAGTCTCAACATGGAGGCAAAGTTCCAACTTATGAGCCTCAAGAAACCATGAAAATATGGTTAGTTATCGTAAAAGTTGGATCTTGATTATTTTATGAAAAAATACTCATGAGACTTGTGTTGAGAGTTGGGTCTAGAGTAGTAACATACCACTTAAGAGATTATGTGCCGAATCCGGAGAAGTATAAGGCGGCACAAATTTACCGTGTGTAGGAAGATAGAAATAAGGAGGAATGCAATTTGTTTAGTAATTTTATTCCTTAAATTGATATTATGATAAATTTTTGAAGCCACAAGTTGACCCGAACACATTACCAATGTCTAGAATTTGCCATAACCGCTCATTTTGAGACAAACCCCTCCTTGCTTTAGCACTCAAAAATGGGGACATGTGTTATGGCACTATTGATTCCCTAGTGATATTGTAACCAAAATTGGAGACTTAGAGTTAGTTTCCATGTAGGGTACTTCGCCAACCATATTCTAGTGGAAATGTAGATTCAACCTGATAAAGTCTAATACATTTCCACTTGAATATGGTGGGAGAATGACCTACGTGGAAATTGACCTTTAGAAATTGTGGAATGTGGAACCTTATTTTAACCACCTACGAATAGAAATTACTACTGAAATCAGTCCCAACCTAATTGAAAGTATGGCACGCTATAGACTCCAAACGGGGTTCTGATCGGGAATAGGTGGCTCTACTCTATATTTTTGCTTGACCCAACTTTTAACACAAGTCCCAAGCCTCAACTCCAAAAAGTGTTGCCATGTAGGCATCCATTCCATACTTGGGACTTAGGACTTGGGCACTGAGTGAAGTGGCAAGCCCCAACTTCCATAGTCTCAATTGATGAGATTGCACGGATTGACCTCAAGCGACTTGGAACTTAGGACTTGGGACCATGTGCAAACCAACCCTCAGTATTTTGCCTCACACTCCTTCTCATGCATCCTTAGGGGCTATCCCCATGTGCACCCAATCCCAACCTTGGTGAGGGGGCCACCTTAAATTGGCAACTTGGGCAAGCATGTGGGACCCTTAGCATGTAACAACCTGACCTTTTGACATGCATAGATTATATGACACCTCTCACAACCACTAAATGTCTATCGTAACATTACACAACTCCTTGGTTGCTTTCTATGGGACCATGTATCACATGAGCACAATTATCATTGAATTTTCGAGATTCCTTGTATATGGGTAGCACTTGCGTTGTGTACTATGAACTTCTCGATAAAAATTTGTAAATTAGAAAAAGAATGCAGCCTTTTTATTTGGAAAGAGCCCATTGGTAGTTGCTTAGTCATGTTATGATTAGTGTTATGCTCTTAGATTGACGGGAAAGAGCATGGGGGAGCCTCAATAAACTATTGATTGACGTATATAAACATTCTCTTTACACCGATGCCGTGTGTTAAGAGTCAACTTGGTGTGGAAGGTTCATATTTGGCAAGGTGGGTGACATGCCCATATGAATGATGAGGTATATCTAGCTTGTCAACCCACCCATATGAGCAAGTCAACCATCCATCCCATCATGGGGCCTTTTTGCATGGGAAGACTCCCAACCCACTCATATGCACTACTGCATACAGTAAAAGGAACCACAATGACATGAAAGGAGCCATTTTGATTGGTGTTTGTCACATGATCCCCAAAGGCTATGTTCTAAGGGTCATATCCCTTTGCACCAAGCTAATGTAGTATTGTATATAGTTGTTTGAGACGGGTCCACTCACTTGTCCTCTTCCCACTATATGTAGTATGAGACCAAGCCTTAACAATCACATCCTTTCATGATTTTTTTTGTTTGTTTACATTGGATATATATATATATATAATGGCATAACATTTTCTTCCATGGTCATTTATTGCACTTTTATATGTGCCAACATATTTACCTGGCAATAACTTTGGTTTGAGAGTTGGAGACTATGTAATTTATTTTCTAGAGCCAATTGGGCATGTTTTACTTTTTGGGCACATAGGTAATTCATTATTTACTTTGTTTGATTGGTTGTGCATGTCGACCTATCTCACATAAAAGTTTATCAGGAGCAACAATCATGTATGATCATTCTTATTGCAAGTTACTGAAAAACCCATTTCCACATCACACGGAAACAAACTTCCATTTCTCAAAACTTGCATGATGTCAAAAGCTCTCGCTTTCTTCATACTAAAAAACGTTCATTTTAAGCAACGGGCTCTCATAATTTTCAACCCAAAATGTCCAATTTTTAGCGACATGCCCTCACATTCTGCAACCCAACAAATGACTATTATGGAGTGATACACGCTCCCCAAATTTCTTAAACCCCCAAATTAACCAATTGAAGTATTTTAAGGTTCAAAATTCCTAGGGTGATGGGCCACAAATCAACATTCTTGAAATGAAATGCTCTCGCTTTCTTAAACCCTTAATTGTGATGTCGTGGAGGCTTTTCGAACAAGCTCACAATTCATAAAGAAGGAAGTAGCTCTTATATGGTAAACCCATAAACTGTGAGAGGCGTTCTATGGTGTCGCGTATTCTCAAGTGGCATGCCAAACAAAGTTTTCAAAAACATCGTGGTGGTAGAATTGCCAAGCATTCTCATTGCTAATATGAATATATGTTTTATATATGAACCACATAGCCATATGTATGTGCAATAGCTCAAAGTGTTGGTTTAAGCACCCTCTACCTTAATTCTTAGCATAAATGGAGATGGCTGCAATCATTCATGTTCGGAAACATTCATTCATTACATTCAAATACAAAGTGCTCCAAAGATACATTAGTGGCCCTGAAGCCCCCGCTTGTTGCCCGCCAAAGTAGTGGCCTCTAGTTCATGGCGGTCTCTTTCGAAGTAGAGTGCTTAAACCAACACTTTAAGCTATTGCACGGACATATGGCTATGTGGTTGTGATATATATATATATATATACCTTTGGGCTAAACATAGGGGTATACATAAAAGAAAGAAAAAACCTCGATTGAATATTTGATGAATATTCAAAGTCAAAACCACTATAATAGCTTCCTTAAACCAATCCCTAGGTCTCGTGTATCACGACCTTGCATATGATGAGGACCCCTGCCTTTATTGCCTAAAACCAACACAAGATTGCCTAGAATCAACATAAGATAGTTGGGTACTACACCCAAGCTAGATCAAAGCTCAACATGGCCACCTCCATGATCCCACTCGGTTCGGTTGTAGAACTGTCCCGTTGCAGGCTTGGGAATTGAGCCCATGGCTTCCCATAATTGACCCCCTTTGTAGCCGTATTTGGTCCCCTTTGAACCCATAACCAACCTCCTTGGCTTTGTGGGCTTGAAATTGTCCCCCCTGAATAGAATGGTCAGAATTGGCATTGACAAGCCACCCTAAACCCATCTTAAATTGACCCGAGATAGAGCGGAGCCCGTTACCTACCCTATATGAAGGTTTTGCATTATGTAATGGCACCTCTGATGGCACCTAAGCTTGTCATTATGTGGGCTCATGCAATCCTTTTCCATGGGGAACGGTTCAAGGTAATAGAGTGTTGGTGATTGGAAGGCGTTCATAGGTGTTGTGTTTTGAGTAAGGTGTTGATTTTAGCACCCTTTACCTTGTGTACCAATGATTGAGGTTTGGCAACAACCATCTTAAGATTATATTTAGGGTTTTGGAGTTAAGTTAAATGTGTAAGTGCCATTCATTTGCAAACATTGAGTTGGTTGCACAACTATACACATGATGATGTAGGTATAGTTAGAAATGTGAACCAACATTGACTTGGGCAAAAATATTTGAGTTAAGGTTTGTTGCCTTGTTACCGAGGGGGTGCCAATTTGTTGAGCTCTAGAAAAAAAAAAAAAAAAAAAAAAAACTCAAAAATTGGGTTCTAAGGTTCTCATTGCAATGATTGACGAGGGAGAGAGGTGTCAAAGTTAGGTGGAGCCCATCTCCATAAAGGAAATTTAGAAGCATTTACGTGGGAAAGGCAAGTACTGAAATCAAGATTACAATCTCTCTAATAATGACAATGTAAGCAAGGGTTCAAGGACAAGATAATTCCCTCCCACTCTTTGTTATGATTGATTGCTAGGGTGTTGGATTCAAGACACATGGTGAGGGTATTTAGAGCCAAGTTAGCGTATAATTAGCTCAGTAGGTGTCGGTTCCAAAGACACATGACGAGTGTGTAAAAATAAACTTAGTGGAATATCATACAATTGTACACAACAATAGCAATTATTATTCTTTATGAATGAGTATACTTGAAATCTAATATGAGGTGTCACTAGGTCCATCATACATCAATCTATCAAAACACTTTACAATTCAAAACCAATTTACATTGCCATCAAAAAGTAGGAAATCAAAATTGTAGATTTAAGTATTTTTTTCTTTTTCTTGAAGGAACCATATAATTCTCTAAATGCTAAAATTGCTCAAGATGCACACTAAATATGGTATTTAATGTCATCATGGTAACTTTGCGGAAAACATTCTTACGAATAAGGGAACAAATATTGTAGTGGATTGTGGATGAGTTCATTCATTGGCCAAAACCCTACCTTCTCTTGTGAGCAACTTGTGACGAATTATTGTCATGGATGATTGAAATTTGGGTAAAAAATCACTTGATAAGTGACTGTAATTGCAACACTAAATCTATATAATCATCCAATTTTTTTTCAAGGAATGACAAATAATGTTGGGTTAACATTTAGTGTTGGTGACACTACACAACAGTTTACAATTAGTATTGAGCAAGACAATTAGAATTGGTGGCACTAAATATCATATTTAGTGTAGTTCTCTATAATAAGGCAACATACCTTAAATCCAGAAGGTAGTTGTATATAGGAGCACCCTAACTTAACTCTCTTGTTGTTAATTGTAGGACGGACCCACATCATGTGAGCAAAAACCTAAAAGAGCACACCTCAAACGTAGCCTCGTAAAATCTTTACGAGGGTTTTGGCATAACATTATTCAACAAAGTAAGTGTAGGATGTTCACCCACTAGATTCTAGTGTGAATAAGAACGAACTTGTCTAAATGTAGATGGAATTGGATGGGGTAAGATGCATATGTGCCAACTGGTTACTCTCATCTTCTCAAGTCCAAGTCCACTTACTAACCTCCTGCATCTCATAACCGGTTTTCAATCCTTTGGTGATTGGCATTTATAGGTTAAAAAGTGCTTTACTGGGTGCATGGAAGTCCGACAATCCATGTCCATGGCCCTCCACATTCTAGTAGGCCACCAGATTGTGGTTGGTTGGTGGCTGGTGCTTTATTTACATGAGACACATCCAACCCACTATTATCTAGAATCTCATGGGCGAGCGACTTCCATGGAATTTCACTCTAAGATCTACCTACATCACCAAGCTGACATTGTACATTCTAACCTCTCTAATATTGCACAAGTGGCAATGGAACTCCATATGATATTAAGGAGGTACGTAGTGTTAACATGGATGCATGATAACAAAGAATCAATGTAGCATGTGACATTATGGAATAATATAAAGCCAACATTGCAATAATGACAACGTGATGCGTGCAAGCGTGTAGTTTCAATTCTTTGGTGGATTACTTTAATGTAAAAGACTTGTGATGTATGGGAAGGAAATGTGACAACAAGGAGGGGATTTCAATTGAGCACATCCATTCCCTAGGGTTCTAAGATGTCAGGGTGTCTAAACGTGGAGTGTAAAAATTTGCAAGTTGTTGTGATTATACTCCTTGGATTCCGTGGCCCTTCCAACTGAAAATATGTCATGTGCTGACTAAGAGCCACTTCACACACGAGATTGAGAACCCGTGACCAGTACACTTCAAGCACTCTCATTGGCGGAAAAGGTAGAGCCAGTCGAAGTCCGCTTCACACTACGCTTGAGGGACCAACGGAGAATGTGAATGCAAGATGGATGCAAAGTCTACGTGGATTCCTAGATGGCATCCAATGGATCATGATTCATGGTCACTTGGACTATTTCCAAAAACCACCTCTTGGAGGTAGGCCTAACACAAAACCGGGAGGGAGACCATGGCACTCCGAACGCCCACAACCATTGATATTTTTTCTATTTTATCATGTGCGAGGACCCACATGAATAGAAATTCATTGAAATAACATTCGATTGAGGGCCCGGTTGCTTCACACTACACTTGAGGATCCATGACCACACTAAATGAGTTTGGAGGTGTGTTGGGACGGCCTTTGGACACTTACTTTCTTTCGGGCTCTCACAATTTCATGGTCACGGCTCTTGGCTCGTCTGTGAAGTGGCCCGGAATGCAATGTTATGGGCCCACGCACATTCACTAAAATACCGATTAAGCAGAAATGGCTAGCATCGAAATTTGACGGAGCCCCAAAATGACGAAAAGGATCACATCTGTTCGAACAGGTTTACCGTGGTCCATACCAATTCCTGTTGGAAGCAAGTGTTGGTAAAGCATCGTCCGATTTGATCTGTTGTAGTAGTAGTAGTATAGTAGTAGAAGTGATGAGAGGGGCCGGGTGCACATGGGGATCGATCGGCTCTCACCGATGATGTCATGCATCAGCAAAATGCATCATGACTACTTACCTTCTTAAATGCAGAGGAACGAATGAATCTGCTGTGCGGCAAGCAATCGGTGAGGTGGTGTCAACTTTCAGGAAAGTGGAGGACGAAGAAGTTAGGTACATCATTGAGGCTGGGAAGCAGGTGACTGAGCACTGATTATTGAATGCAGGCACTCATACAATCCCCTCGCTTCGCTGCACATGCATACAAACACCTGCATGTAAGTTAGTCGTGTCCGACTGTGTTGTAGTTTTGTTATTGCTGCTTCTGTTGTTGGTGTTGTTGTAGTAGTAGTGGTGGTGGTGGTAGTGGTAGTGTGTTTGGTATATAGGAGCGAGGAGCAGGTGGATTGCAGTCAGAAAGCGGCAGTAGAGAGGTAAGTTAAAAGAGAGTATTGATGGAGGCGGAAAGGAAGCCGGGGGTACGTCGTCGCAGCACAGGCGGTGGACCAGTACAACATCGGGCGCCATTATGATGAGGGTACGAGGGCTGTTGTGCGCGATGGTGACTAAAGAAGAGTAAGTTAACGTAGCCAGTGTCAGGCTGCTGCTGCTGGAGTAGTCAGTGGCCCTAGCTGCCTGCCTGCCTGACCGCCCTGTCTGCCGGTGTGCTTTTCGAGCCACGGAGAGGAACAGCAAGTACGGTGATTAGGTAGCATGGAAGCAGGATTAAGTGGCGCAAATTAGATAGCTACAACTGTCGTATAAGTACAGATCACTAACTTCTCTGGAGGATTGGCTGCGCAGCGCAAACGGTCGTCTCCGAAACTACTCTCTCCACTTCCTGCATGTGCACATTAAAGAGCGGGAGGGGTCGGTGCAGTGTAGGGGCAGTCCGTATGCTGAAGTTGAAAAGAAGGTAAACGCAGAGCATTAAGGCGTTCTTTGGAGAGTAGCTGGAAGATCCGGTGAGCGAGGCTGACGATTCTAAAGAAGGAGAGTAAGGCATTGGTTTGTGGTCAAGAGGTCGGAGCGGTGAACAGAAGGTGCTTACTGTTTACCTTGAGGCTTGTACGCCGGTTTCATCTGTTTCTCAGCTTCTTGCCGGCTACGGTGTGTTCGCATCAGTTATAACCGGGGTGGGAGCTCGGCGCAGCTATAAGGTACCTTGCAAGGGTGTCGGACAAATAAGTTATAGGTGCACTGTTACAGGCATCTTTGGATCTGAACAATGAAGCACTGTAGCTCCAGCCTCCTTACTTAACAGTAGGAGTTTTCCAGAGTTCCAAAGCTAGCTGAACGCTGACCTTGAGAGCTGAGGAATGCTAATGCTCATGAAGCTCCAGGCAATATTGTCGAATAAGTTATGATCTGCTTGACATACCCATGTATTTCTCCCATAAAGAACGTATTACTTGTGCGGATGTTTACCGTTGGGAGAGTTTGGTGCAGGTGACAGTTAGATTACGATCACGTCAATCGCTGCAGAATAGCCTCCAAGCTGGAGGCACACATCCGCTCACAGCACCTGGAGACAGGACCTGGTGAGCAGCGAGACATATTTTCTGCTCTAAAGAAGTTGCTGAACGAATTTCTTTGATCTTCATTACCTTATTATATTCGCAACAGTGTATGTTACATACCCACGGGAACAGGCAGCCGACGCTGGATTGGATGCGGAGCTGATGTCTAAGTCATAGTAGATTATTCTATTAGGTTGTTCTGAGACTACAAAGCTCCATAATAGCCGTTTTTCAGCTACGAGCAGGGATATTTTGAGCTACAAATTTTCCCAGGGTGATTTTGATGCGAAGATATGTCCCAGTAAGCTCACCTTAGTTCATTGTTTATCAGTGCCGACGGTCTGGGGAGCAGAACAGGGCGGGCGTGAACAGAAGAGAGGCGGCAGGCAGTAGAAATTTCAGTCTGAGTCCAGAATGTACACTTGAGGCCAGCGCCTCGTTTAGATATTAGAGCACATACAAGACCTTGAAATATATAGGACAGACTGGGAGGAACTGTCGTTAAGCTTTTTTGTTCAGCTTGATAGGCTGAGTCGTTGCAAATATGGAGCCAAATGTTATTTACATGAAGCTTAGTCACCCTTGAGTGTGCGTCATTGGAGCCGCTGTTGGAGCTTGAACAGAAATTAGCTATGTGAATAGTAGACTTCCAAGGGTCGCAGGGGATTTTCGAGCCAGTTTTGTTTTGACAGTTTAAGAACGCGACCAAATGGAACCAAAGCAGCCAGACAACCCGATGGACTTGAGCTCTTCACCGGCGCGCCTGCAAGTTCCAGTTGCAGAGAAATGGATTCCAGTTCCCTCGCCCTTGGCAACAAAATATCCGCTCTCTCCCTCAGCAAACGACGCCAAGAAGACAATGTCCACAAGTGCGCCACACTTGGCCATATCCAGTGGAAGTGAGAAACAAGATACTGGAAGCACATTCATGTTGCATCCTTCAGATCAGGAACTAAAGCAGAAGCTGCCTACAGCTGCCTCAGAGGTAGATAACACCAACAAATTCGACATTGGATTTGCGCCGGTAGACATCCATGGCAAGCTTTTGCTGGACTTGAAAAACACCGGGGGATGGCGAGCTGCTCTTTTTATCTTCGGTATGTGTATCTAGAGAAAACAGGCTGCGCTGTTCCTCTTTTCCTGTGGGATTTGAGCAAATCATTTGCTCTTCATCGTTTTTGGGTCTGTTGTTGTTGTCGTTGTCGTTGCGGGGAGCAACGAAATCCTGTCTTAAAAGGAAACTCCTGAACATCGAATCCGATATATTATTAATGTGCATGCTGAATTTGGTGTACATCATATTTTCTCAATCGATCAAGGGTAGGTTAAACATCTCATTTTATTTAGTGGAGTTCACTTCCGCGAAAACCACATTGTATGCTGTTACGGATATATCACAAGTATGAATTGGAAAGGGTGCTCACACATGGTTGTTGGATAGTTGTCGTTATGCTTCCGAAAATCAAGCATTACAAAGAGACCTCTTTTCTGCTACTCAAAGTAGGTTTCGAGTTTGATACCTTCTACCTGACTATTGTCCAAATTGTTTCACGGTATAGACTTTGATGCCACACTCGTATACTTCTGAGATTGAAGTGTTTCCGGGCGCAGGGAATGAGACAGCAGAGAGAATGGCATTTTATGGCATCCTCGTAAACTTACTGTTCTATTTGTACTTCGAGGTGCACATTGGCTTTCCAGAAGCTTCGACACTGGTTACAAATGTGCTGGGTACTGCTGCCCTCACCCCTTTACTGGGAGCCTTCATTGCTGACGCGTATATTGGACGCTACTGGACTATTGGAATCTTCTCAACGATCTATTTGGTGGTCAGTCTTTTGCTACCTTCATGTCTAATTCGAGGGTTCTAGGTTTTAGAGGATTTCAGTGGAGTCCTGCGACAAATTTACGCTAACAAATATAAAGGTCTTAACTTGTTCCTTTGATAGTCCGAAGACCGTCTGATGTAGGCAAACAAGCAATTTTGTATCAGTTCTGTCTGTGAACTGGTAACTAAGAGAGTCAGATTGGTCAGTGTACGTCTTTGCGTACATTGAATATACAGTAGTCATTGACATCTATAGCCGACAAAATGATAGAATGAATGCAAGGTTGACTGGAAAATCAGATTCGTGATACCCCGTTTTCTTGAGCAAGAAAGAACAATTTAAAAGGGAGATCTAAAGTTTGTGCCGCTATCCTGATGTAGACCGAAACATGCGTGTGAAGTAGCACTCTACAATCAGCAAATAGGGATGGAGGCAGTGTAATCACTAAAAAGGTCAACAGCTTGCGCTTATAGTTCTCATTTGAATGTGTGTATAGGAACAATGTCAGCAGTCGTCATGAAGGGGCATGGTGTGGACTTTCTGGCTTTGCAGGGACTAATTCTCGTTACTATCAGCTCTATTATACCAAGCCTAAGGCCGTCAAGTTCTGGATGCGACCAACTAAACCTCTTCTTGGGCTTATGTGAGAAACCAACAAAGAATCAAATGGCTTTTCTATATGTAGCATTTTACACCATAGCCCTTGGCTCGGGAGGTATCAGACCGTGTGTTTCATCGTTTGGTGCCGATCAATTCGATGTAGATAATCCAAAGGAGCATGCACAACTCCCAGGATTCTTCAATGGATTCTACTTCATGGTGACTAGTGGCATTTTTCTTTCCCTCACTGTGGTGGTGTACGTCTCCCAATATGTCAGCTGGCAATGGGGGTTTGGAACCTTAGCCATTGCCATGGCTGTATCAAATATCATATTTTTTGCGGGCACACCGTTTTACAGACACAGACTTCCCAGTGGAAGCGCTCTGACAAGGTTGGCGCAAGTTGCAGTTGCTGCAATGCGGAAATGGCATGAGAAATTACCTGTGGACAGTAATAAACTCTATGAAGTCTATGACAAAGAGTCCGCCATTATTGGGAGCAGGAAACTAAGACATACAGATACTTTACGGTGCGTTAAGATTTGATCACCTTCTACTTGAGTTAGTGCTGTTCCTGGCTTTTTGGACATGCATGTCTTCTTTGGTTTAGTGGTCTGAAGTATCGTGGTGCGGAATAATTTTGAACCTCTTCCACCAAACAACGTAACAAAGGCCATCAGCATAAAGATTTTGGATCAATATAGCTATTTCAATGTCTAATCCATAGTGAGTGTACAGCCAAAACGTGGGGAGGTGCTGAACTTCCTGAGATTGATTAGAAGCATATCCTACTATCCAACAATGCTATCACGCGAATTCTGAAGATGCTACCATATAGGCTATTTTAGGCCCATTCTTGATTGCAATTTGATGGACTCTATTGATACAGATTCCTAGACCGAGCAGCAGTGGAGACACCCAAAGACAAGGAATGTGAAGATAAGGTCACCCCGTGGAGACTATGTACTGTTACCCAGGTGAACTTTCTCAAACATGTACAAACAATTAAGGCTTATATATTTGGGTTTTAAATTATAGAGGGTCTCAGTTCTAATTAACCAATGTTGCAGTTGATGCACATATTTCTTGTATATGAGTTGGTTATTGGCCTTTTAATTTCTTGTACATATCCCTCACACGTTCCTATGGAAAGATTCACATCCTTGTGGAAGGCTGCTGCGGAAGTAACAGCTTGCCTGAAGTCTGTTACTAGCACAGATATCTGGAGAAGAATATTATGAATATATGTCCTGCACTGAAGACAGTGACAATTTTTGTAGATACGTCTTGCTGGTGTCCTTGTTACTACATCCTTGTTCTTGTTGGTGATCAAATAATATGCCTTGGCTACAGGTTGAGGAGATGAAGACATTGGTGAGAGTTATTCCACTGTGGGCAACGACAATTATCCTGAATACAGTTTTCTTGCAAATTGTCAGCTTTGGAGCCCAGGAAGCCATGACAATGGATCGGAGACTTGGGAGCATTGTAATCCCAGCAGCTTCTGTACCTGTGGCGGCCGCTTTTATCATCCTCTTGTTCCTACCATTCTATGACCGTGTCCTTGTCCCATTCTTGCGCAAATATACAGGGGATCCAAGAGGCATTTCTATTCTACAGCGGATAGGATTTGGCCTATTTATCTCCATAGTAGCTGCAGTTGTGGCTGCCCTCATTGAGAAGAAACGGCGACAGGTACACATTAACAGGAGAATTACCAAGCTCACGAACTGTAGTAACATGTCAAGGGTCAATTTTGATACATGCAGAGCATCCACATTGCAACTGCATTTGCTCGCTCCTCACCATGGTTGGGGCCTAGAAGAGTTTCACTTATGAGCTCTCCTTATCCCTCGAGGTGGTGCTAACGCATCAGTATTGAGTTTGGCATGTCCTTTATGTCATTGACTTTTGGTTTAATTGACAAATCTATCAACTGATGTTGGCTCTTGACTGCTCCTGTTTTGAAGGTATCGTGGGACACAAACACCGCCCAGAACCCATTGGCAGTAGTCCCTTTCTCAGCATGGTGGCTTACCGTTCCCTTCAGTTTGATTGGTCTTGGGGAAGTTTTTGCCTCGATTGGCCAGCTGGAATTCTTCTATGACCAAGCATCAGACGGCATGCGGAGCATTGGAACTGCACTCTTCTCTGCCACAACAGCACTAGGTGCATATCTGGGCACCTTTCTAATCAATGTGACAACCAAATATGCAGTGAGACATGGACAAAGGGCTTGGATCAACAACTTTCTCAGCTTGGGCCACATGGATTACTACTTCTGGCTCTTGGCTATTCTCTCGGGCATCAACTTTGTTGTCTTTCTTTATTTTGCACACATATACCAGTACAAAGTAGACATGGAGAGTACTATGCGAAAGAAGCTGCTTCAAATATCAGTATTAGATGCTGAAGGGGGTGAAAGACGACCCACTGAAGGAGTAAGCAAGGGCGAGCAAAACGGATTTAAGGCCTAAAGACCACTCGACCTAAATGTGCTTCAAAATAAACTGAAGAGAGTCGAGTAACCTGTAGTCATCTGTACCTGAAGATCATACCTAGTGAAGAGGCGCATCCCATGACTGAGGTGTTTTATTCCTGCATGTGACACCATGTTGATGTGGCCTTTTGGAAATGCGGGTGGCTTGGCGAGCTACATTTCCAACTTGATTTGTGCATTTTGGCACCAACTCCTACCTACTGGCAAACTGAGGGGTTTTTGTAGGCCGATGGAAGAATGGGCTGCCCTTTCTTCATGTGCAAAAAGATGGTGTCTGCTTGGAACTGTGGGGGTTGGAACTGTGCAGTAAAGGAAGAGTACTGCAAATCTGTAGCGGCCTGGGGATGCGGAATGACGCATTCCTGGCTGAGCCCTTGAATACATATGACAAGATGTGTAACAACACACGTCAGCTTTATGCCTTATCCCTGAAGGCTGACAAGGTAGCTGCCATGTTTTGCAAATCGAAGTATGGAAACTTATACTTATACATTTATGAAGTAAAGAATACTACCTTTATATCCCTCATGCTTCCAACTCTTCACTATTGAGTCGTGTCATTTGTAAGGTGAATTTGTTTGTAACCTACTCAGATCAATGATCGGGTGGCCTCAGTAGAGAGCCCAAATGTATCTATATAATTTTGATTAAAATGATCAATAAGCATCGAGAATCTCTTGAAGAAATGATCGTGTAGCCTTTCTTACAGTAAAAGTGATCTGATGCCGGTCAATCCTTCCGGCCCAGATGAAGCAGCTCGAAGGTGTGGGCCGGCTTGATCTGCAGTGACTTCACCTCTTATGTGAGCACCTTTAACCCCATGTAAAATAGCAACGCTTCTAATTCTACTCGCTCAACGACATTTAGGAGCAACGAATAAGATTCTATCGTTTCTTATGCAATCAAAAACTGCATCGCACCACAAGAGATTGCCTATCTATTCTTCATCATAGACAGGAGCTTGCGTTTGTTAGATTTTAAAAACGTCCACATACCTGCAACTGCTCAGAGGTTGACGTTGAGTTACTGACCAAACGAGTGTGCCGGACGTGTCCATGCCCTATCGGACTCGAAAGGGCGTCATAAAACAAATTTCTGAGCCGCCCAGGATTCCAATCGTTACTTCAAAAGCGACCAGCAGGGCAAGTGTCCGTTCCCCTACCCCATATTCTCCCAACGTCGCTTTCAAGTTTACCACATTTAAGCTTGCTGCCCTTTCCGAAAATTCTAAAGCTTCCTGACGATTGATAGCAACGAGTAATTTCTGAATTATGGTTCCTAGACACAATCCACATTCCAGAGTAAGTTTTCCGGGGTTATCCTTTATTTATTCATTTCTGAGCCCCTTTGAGCATGAAGAATTGTACGCTACAGTGCGGAAGTCCACATATCGATATTACAGTGTCAAACTACTCATACTGAACGCTGATGCATAATAACAGAGTTTTTTTTCCAGAGCCAATTTGCAAGACTGCTGCAACGAAGTTTGTAGATCTATTTATTCAATGGCGGACAAGAAGGACCCTCCTCGAGTGCGCGCAAGTGTGTCTGGAACCCCAGACAGAAAGAGTAGCCCTGTGAATCGTGCAAGTGTGTCTGGAGGCCCAGACAGAAAGCGTGGCCCTGTGAATCGCGTGAGTGTGTCTGAACCCCTGGATAGACAGATTGCCGCCGCGATCCGCGCTAGCGTGTCGGCACATGCCGAAAGCTCCACGAAGGCAGAGAAGGGGGTCCAAATGAGCCCACGTTCTTCATCGATATCCGATATGGCAGTCCGAACAAGCCCGCGCATGTACACGGCCGACAAGAGTGTGAATGAGGATGAGTTTCCAACATATACCAAGCCGGCAGTCAATTACGGATTTCGCGAAGGACGGAACCATGCGAGGAGGGCGAGCCAGCCCGTCACACAGGAGGAGAAAGAGATAGCCAGGAAAGATCTCGAGGCCGCCTCGTATGACCCACCGGAGCGGATCCCCTCCATTCTCACCCATGTAATTCCCCGGCGTGAGACCAGCCCTGCTCCATACACCAGCCGCGAGTCATTCTCTCCGATCGGATGGCCACCTGAGCCTCCCCTGTGATTCTTGCTTCTTCGGCCATCATCCAAAGCTACATGCAATGCAATTTCAGAGCCCAACAGGGTCGGGCTAAAGATTCCTGAAGCGCTTCTAACTCCACAAATCCCGTATGTGATTCTATCGATTGTGGTATAAAACGACTTCGCCTCAATAATGATGTAGCTCTGAAAATTTTGCACTTACCACAGAACCCCAGGGTCTTCATTATCTTGCCGCTCTTACGAGGGTTACGAACCAGTGAAGAACCCTACTGAAGTTGCTCAATGGGAATCCGTGCTTATGAAGTGACAAAAGAATTGGTTTTGTCCTCAAAAATGGCACTTTACTTCTCGAAAGTTTGTGAAAGGACTTCATCACCTGCCCTTCTAATGAACGTTGCCCAACCGGTGAAGACACCCAACCAAGGTTGCTCAGCAGAAGGCTCATGGAGGAAACTCTTGGACGTCATTTCCAACACCATATGTCCCAACGATTCAAGGAAGATAAAATTTGAAGTCAGAAGCAAAAATCCGCGAGAAAACCCTATCAGTTTACCTATGCTTACTGGAAATATTTCACGTCGCTTTCCGTAGAAGGCCATTGAGCTTCGAAAAGCTGCTTAGGTAATTATAGGTCGTTTCAAACCTAGACAGTAAAGACCTGTCAAGCAGTGCTTTTAGTCCTGCCGCTGATAGTGAGCACAAAGAGCAGGCATGTGAAAATCTTTGAACACGGGCCACAGACAGAGACGTAAATATTCCCACCCTCCCAAAGGGGAAAGCCGAAAAAGATGGCCATGAGAGCCTATCTGCTTCAAACACAGTCAACACATCATGTGAAGAATCGGAGAGGACAGCTTTCTTGGACATTACCCCTGACCACGAAACAACATCAGTCCGTTCCTGGATGCTACTGACAACATACTCCCGACCAGCCCATCCCAGATCATACCTCAGCATTCACGGCAGATTGGTACAATTTAAAGCAATTCGGAGATAAGCAATGATGCAAGGACTCAAGAGTGTGAGAATGGACACGGAAATTGGGTAAGCTTCGATAAGAAGCTCAGCAACTGAGGTGAGTTTCCATTATGGATTGAGCATCTTGCCCTGCAACTAAACAATGACATCATAATCACAAGGCATCAGCAGAGTTACATATGAATGGGTCGGACTCAATTCTAGTACTGGTTATATACAATACACCTGAGAACGACGCTTGTTCTGGGCCTGCAGCGCAAGTCTTTTGCCTTGCTTGAGGAAAAATCCATGTGGGAGGAGGGACGGACCCCTGTGCTGATGCTAAGTACCTATAAATTGAGGTCAAGACCCCTTGCCAAAGAAGGTCTCTCTCCTTTTCCCCCCCAACCCCCCCCCCCCCCCCTCTCCTCTCTTTCTCTCTCTCTCTCTCTCCCCCTGTCACTCGTGGGTGAAAGGAGAGAGGCCTTACTTCATCATCTCTCTATGAGTGACCTGTGAGTATGTGTTTCCTACTCGAGTTGGGTTATGAAAAGAAACCATGGCCAATTCTTGAGCAAGGGAAAGGGACAAGATTATTGGGGGAAAAAGTTAAGACTAAAACTACAGGGGGGCAAAAGTGCCGAGAGGGGGTTACAGAACCCTGTAGTCAAGACCCACACATATTGACAAGACTACAAGGGTAGCCCTTGAAGCACCAAAACCAAGTCAAAAGAGTGGCTCGCACCTCCAGCAATTATGGCGGCAGCAGCATCGTGGAGAATAAGAATGTTGGTGAAATCTCGTCAGGGGCAAAATCCAATGCCTCATTCGTTAATATTGCACTGTTGGATATACGGGTGGCCGTATTTGACGTACTTGGACCAGTAGGGCTTGAATTTGGCCATGCCAATCTCCAACCATGGTTTCATATTTCCATTGTAGTGTACGACAGCAGCAGAGTCAATTTCAGACTCCTCAATCGCTGGGTTGTAGCCCAATCCGAGCACGTGCCACGACTTCTCCAGAGGTTGAGTCAGGTTGTAGAATGTGATCAGACCTGGTGGTAGTGTCCCAAGCTTCCACAGCGTTCTCTCCTCATTCTGCAAGAGATGATCAGATTCTTCCCATCAACACAACAGTTGAGTTCTTCTATGAGGTCACAAATTAGACAGTAGTGCTCGGATGCAGAAGGAAGTACGTTTTTGATTCTTCTGCCTACAAGACAGTTGGGTTAATCTACAGGGACTGAAATGAAGAATGACACACAATCTGGACAGAGATAGTCAAATGCAGGAAAAAGGTTGTAATTGTCTTACCATGCTTTGCCACCTATGGTAGATGCCAGTGATATCTTTCTTCTTCCACTGCTTCAAATCAAAGACATTCATACCATAGGCCCAGCCACACGCGTTTGGGTCAAAGTTTCTAGAGATGAGAGGATTGGAGAAGTTCAAATACTTGTCAAACCTATGGAAGCTCGCACCACACGTCTCAACTGCCCCATTGACGTTCCCATTCAGCTCGACGTCCCAGAGACCTGTGAGATCCTTCTGCACAACAATGTCATCGTCCAGGAACAGAATCTTGTCAAGACTTGGGTACACCTCCAGGAGATAGAATCGCAAGTGGTTGAGCATGGACAGGTACTTGGGGTTCCTGTACTTGAGGTTCGAGGTTCCAGCGGCTAGCGTGTTGGCATGGTCAGCTTTGAAGTAGTAGTCTTTCATGGCAGCTGACTCCAGCTGCTTCAGCACTGGACAGTAGGATGAGTTCAGCCACTTGAAGTCATCCACATTTTGCACTTGGATGGTGGCAGCGCCTGGAGGGTTGGCCAAGAACCACATCCTCATTGCACCATAGTTCAGCTTATCCGTTACAACATGGAAGACATGCTTCTCAGGATTCTGCAATACCAGCAACGATTTTCAAATAAGTTTGTGTCTACACCAAGTGCATATGGCTTAGCATAAGGTAGGCAAAGGCTCAGAATTCTTAACCACAGACTAGGACAACATCGCTGCCATGATGCAATTTGGAGGAATGAGTATTGTCTGATCGATCCTCCCAACCACAGAAATTGCATACCTTGCAATTTGTAACAGTCGAGTTCACCACAACTGCAGCTGCCAAGATGTTATCAGAGAAGAGGGCGTAGTGATAAAGCTCCGGATCCTCCAGCTTCTCCTTGTTGGGAAACTCTTGCTCCTCAGATGTGAGCATGTAGTATTCCACAGTAAGCCTCATCGAGAAACAGTGGAGCCCTTTGGGGACAGTCTTGGCAGCCAGCTGACTCAGAAACGTGCTCTGCTTCTTCAGCATGCGGGCATTATCCTCAGCGGCTTGAAGCATCGCCCTCAGCTTCTTCACCATGATGCCATTATCATAGTGTTTGTCACGGGCTTGGCTGAGGAGCTCACCCATCAGCTTCATTTTCTCCTCCGCCCTGCAAAAAAAACAAGGGTTTTATAATGAGTTTCTAGTATAATGGGTTTCTAGCTGACAACAAGGAGCGCAAGTATCACAAGAAGTAGACAAGCTTCTGTCATGCAGTTCAAGAGATGTTACAGTAAAATGAAGAGGAAGTTGTAGTATGAAGCTTCAGTACCCTGATGGAAGTTCTGCATCTGTATTTGCATCACCCACAGCGTTTGTGTGTTCCTTGATGCGGACCTTCAAGTCCCGGACGAGCTCAAAATCACTTTGAGATTGTGCGATATTCGCATAAGCTCGGGCCATGATGAGCTGGTCACGCATCAACCGGACCAGCGCGTCAGGATTCTCATATTCGGGATCCCGCCTCCAGACACTGTACTTGTTCGTGATGTTGTTGTCCACAGCCTTTGATTTTTCAATGGCTTCAGACTCCAGCTTCCTGGATTCCTCTTCATCCTGCTGTATCAGCGCTGTCAGCCTTTTGTCATGCCTTTCCAGCCTGAGTTGCTGCAGCAGCACAACAGTGCATATGCATTCAACCCCGCTGTTCAGGTTGAAAACCTAAACAGCGCTAATCAACCAGACCCTAATACATTCCTGACCATGAGTGTTTACTGGCTTGGCCAGTCACACTTTCAAAACCAATGATACTTACTGGCAAATAACGACACAAAAGCAAAGATACTGTTATATTAGGCAGAGTAGAAAGCTCAAAGCAACAACAACGCCACCATGCTTGGGTCAAGACACTAGAAGCAAATAGAACGTGGACAGCATTTCCCAAGGCCAGTGAAGTCTTTGCTTCAGCAAAATTTCATCAAAGAAAGCCAAAAAGGTTCTCCATGAATCCTTCAACCTGTGGGCTCACAACAGCCTAGTCAATGATATTGTTTAAAGTAGACAATTTGCCTTGCAAAATTCTAGTTACAGGAGTACCTTTCGTTTCAACTTTGTAGCCTCGTCATCTTTACTTTGAACAATCTGTTTGATTATTCCAGGATCTGCACGAAAGAGTCTGAACTCAATAAACGAGGAGGAAGACAACCAAAATAGACGCGACTAGAATATCCTGTGAGGTGTGACAATACAAGACACCTGTAGACGATGAACTTTTGGAGCCCCTTGAAGGTATTACAACAGATTTTAACAAGTACTCTTTCTTCCAAGCTATTGAAATTGGTCCAAATTACTACCAAGAGCTATCATAGAGCACCATAGCAAGTGACATACTGCCACAAACGTAACAATCACCAGCATGCCCTTACTAACTTACCAGCAGTGCCCCCAATATCAGTCAATTCAAGCTGATTCTCCGCAAGATTTGACTGTGATCCACTTTCACCCTCAGTTTTGACCTCAGTCTCCACCTTCACAAACTCTGAGTCTTCAGTCTCAGGATTGTCTTTGTTGACATCTGCAGCCTGATCCTCAGGCAGTACAGTAGCATCCTGAGATAATGAAGTCAATATGTGAGTTGATCTCCAGGAACCAATAGTGAAATTAAAAGGCATGTCTACTCTTTGCCCACATTGAAGTGCAAAAAAGGGACTAAACAACCAATTAATCATCATAAGTTGTCAAGATTTGAAATCCATTGTTTCTGGGAACTAAGCAGTAGACAGCTACAGAGAGCTTAACGCAACGTTGCATGCAACCTCAATGCTCCAATGCTAACCAGAGGAAGATATCAAGTTTTTCAAACAACACAATGCTATGTACTTCCAGTCACTACCACACAGCAGTATGAGAAAGTGATGAGAACCTCTCACAAATTTGAAGTTACCTGGTAAGAGCTGGACTTTCGAGTTATATGTGTGCCTTCTTCCCTTACCCATGATGAGGAAAGATCTTTCCGATTCACTATATTAAGATTGAGAGGTCCAGTTTCTTCTGGACTTGCAGTGACAATATCAAGAACCTACAACCAGAAACATTCTGCAGAAATCAGCCCATATCCATGCTGTGGAAATGGAACACACAAAATTGAGTGCCCACACACAATGAATGCAAAAGAGGCAATAATTTAAATGGTGCAGATACGCATTGAGAAACCCACAGTATTCCATATCTAGTACAAGAGACAGGCATATACCTCTTTAGGAAAGAAAGCCTCTATGGCTTCTAACGCACTCCGTCGTTTGCCCTCCTCTATCCTGGTCTGCAGAGAATAGCATATCAGTGTGTCAGTAATGGCAAATAAATCACAATCCACTTCAATTCTTTAAAAAAAATGTAGTCAGAACAAAAATGAAGAAGACAACGTATTTGGAGCATACCGGGTCAGATGACTCATCATAATTTAAACCTGCACATGTATCAAGAAACCATCACAAGAAACTCTAGTTAGAAGCCCACACAACCGACATGACTTCCTGTAAGAGTAGACAGTTACTACCTTCAACAGACCACTATAATGCAATTCTTGAATCTTGACAAGTGTGACAAGACACTGCTCAATGTAATGTGCAGATACCAATGCATATTCACATGCCACAAAACCTTAACACAAACCATGGAAACACTACATCTGGAGAAATATAGGCATATCTTTAGCCACGATTGGCATAATTGTGGTACAGACACCGTATGTCTCCATTCCAAAGATAGCACTCTAGGGCTACCTTCAACAAGATTGGAACTTCAAAACCTTAATGGTGTGGTATACATGAACCTAACCCTCAAACTACTCTTAAACTTGAACTCTCTTGAAAATTAAAGGCACTAAGAACGAGGTCCAGCATTTCAAACTCATATTGACTTCAGAAACTAGTGGACAGGTTAAAAGGCACTGCAACAGCGAGAGAAAGATTCTAGTGGCATAATCAAGATCTCACGAACTAGGATAAGTATAGGAATTTAGATGCACGTGGATCATCTATCTGAAAACTACATGTCAGTATTCAGCAAGGGGTATCATGATTCTCCATCGTTTTCTCCTCAGATTGAAGGATAGAGAGGAATAAGTATAATATGATAAACTGAGGACAACTTTCGTCAAAGATTTCAGGCCAAGTATATAAATCAGTAAGCAGAGTACCGAAGATGTCATGAACATCCACATCACTGGATGAAGAGAGGGACCAACGGGGTGTATGCAAATTCTAGATCCAGCGCCCTTAAACCAGACCATTATTGAGCACGCAATGCAATTTCTGTACCTGTCCCAAGAAAGTTTGTTGTCCTCGATGCTAGAATCACAAGAGGGGCGAGTATTGAGACAAGGAGGAGCGCAATGACAGAGGCCCGATATCCCGAATTTCTCGCATTGTTACTGCGTGACGAGAGGCTGGACGACGAACCCCTTCTGAACGCCATAAAGAACTCTCGCCTCAAAAGGACACTGGTGCTGGTTCTTCTTCCCTATGCATGAGATTGCAACTTCTTCGGAAAATGTTAGCAAAGTCCAAGGCAGGTCCGCTGCCCCTGTTCAATTCTACCCCCTCTGGCCATGAATTTGACGGACCAACCACCTGGATGCAATGATATTCCAAAGAAACGGGTAGATCTGGCCAATCCACGTATTCACACAGGCATCAGCTCCTTTCATCCATGACCCAAACGTCTTCCACGATCAGAACCAGAAGGTCAAAGATCTACACTCCATTCAGATAGTAGAACCCTGAGAGAGATCCGAGATCCACACCTGCACAAGCACGAATTGAACGACAAAGCTCAATCAATAACCAGGGACTCGGAATTCGATCACATCGGAGCACGTGAGAGTCTTTCCATCAGCAATTGCCTCGAATCCATCCATCTCCAAAACCTCCACTTATTATACTCTAGCACCAGCAATTTCGGATTCTTGGAAGCAAGATGCGAACGGAAGAAAGTTCAGGGTAGATGGATGGATGAGTACGCCTACACATTGCAGGATCAGCTTTTCAATCCACAGGAGATACTAATGCCTAAAAAGCATCATAACATGACACAAGATGTAGAAATCCAGTTGAATCCTCTGGTAGGTCTAGAGATAGGGGTGTAGTTATCATCAGGGCTCGAGAGATTCGAGTCTTGAAAGCAAGATACGGGACAGGAAACCAGATGAACAAAGACAAAGGAGACCTCAGAGAAGAAACAGATAGACACCAAACCAAAGCCCCAGAGGAACAACGTTGGCAGGGAGCCAAGTATTCCAAAGACTACGGAATCTTCCAGAGAATGATGATGTCCCGAGAGAAGCTTTATCACCTGACAACTACTGCCAGACATCAGGCTTTGACTACTGCAAAGAAATGCAGTGCTGACTCGTGTGAAACCTCGAGAAACACTCGGGCAAGCATGTACCTACCTGCTACGCTCACAACCTAAACCGCAAAAAAGCGACCAGAGCCAAACGCAGCCACGGATAAACAATTAGAGACAACTCCGTTTATCCAAGATACAAAGAAAAGCCACTCCGTAAAGAGGATTGTCTCAAAGCTCTCTCCGCCAATGCAGGTCCGCAACAAAGACCGGACACAATACGAAACTTCATAAAAGAAACCCGCTCACACTCGCTTCCTACAACGGCATAATGGAGAGAAGGAATTCAACGAAACTTCCAAGAAATGGCACGGGCCTAAAAGAAGAAGGACACTCAATGCAAGCACATTGGCCGCGTCTAAATCCAACACGAACATAGGCCAAAAGACGCAATCAAGCAGAGGCCGAGAAACACAGAGAAAGACAGAGACACATCATTCACTGCTCCAAGGCGGTCAAGACAATGACGAGAAGTGCACACAAGGAGCAACCCTAGTGGCGACGGCAAGAAGATCTCCGAATTTACCGGAACTTCGAAACCACAACACACGCGTGCGCCGTAGCAACGCAATGACGACACGGAGGACGAGCACCGACCAGCACCGGAGCAACGATGGCAACAAGAACGCACTACATACTCCGCGAAGGGAACGCAAGAAAGCGCAGGCCAAACCGCTTTGCGTCGACGGGAGCAGCTAACATACCGCGGGAGACGGGCCAGGGGCGACGGCGGAGTCACCACAGGCGACGAGCGGACGCGATCCGGGGCAGCTTGGAAACGATCCAAGCTTGTTGCGAGGTCGGCGCGAGGTGAGGGAGGGCGTATCGCAGAGATGCGAATGCCGCTGGAGAACTCCTCTTCGCTCTGTTGCTCTCTCCTTTCTCTTTCTCTTTCTCTTTCTCTTTCTCTCTCTCTCTCTGTCTTCGTCTCCCTCCCTCCCGGCGATGTGCTCTTTCTCCCGGGCCACCACGCTCTTGGGATGGCCACCTTCCTGGCACCGTCGTCCCGCGGGCAGCCCCCCGAAACAAAACTTCTGTTCACGGGATGAAGTTCATTCATCCGGATGATCTGAATCCAATCCACGGTTCCCCACCCCCACACAACACGATGGAAAAAGCCCCTCCCTCCATCTTTCTTTCATCCTTCATCCCTTTGACCCGGAAATAATGAAAGAGGGGGTGGGGTGCCGTTTGTTGAGGTTCATTTTCCGGCTCCAAAGGGGCCAATGTGGAGGAGGTGGGGGTTTTCAAACCAAAGTGTTCCTTGAGAAGAAGCATAGACGATTATCGCACATGAGAGGTTTTTAGCCCACCCACACTTATTGATGTGGGCCACCAGTGAACGGTTTTTGCCATCATTGGTTACATTCAGTGGTTACATCCTCGCTGGTCAATTTGGTGTTGAAAGTGACCCCTGCTGGTAAGAGCCGTTCGTTGGTGGCCCATACCAATAAGTGTGGGTGGTCTGTTAGTGATTCTCAAAAAAAAATGTTTCTACAATTTGAATTAGTATTTGTGTATGTGATGTGGAGAAAATCAAATTTCAACATTTTTTGGTTCCAAATGTTTAAGAAAGATATAATATTTTGCATGATTTTTATGAGCTTTGATCCATGTTAAGCAGTATGTTGCAAGAAGCAACATAATATACAAGCATATGTGACAATAGTGAACACATAGTTTTATTAGATATATATAGGAAGACAACTTACACTAGCATGTACTTATGTACTTTACTTTTCGCATGTGAATTGTGGGAAGGAATCACCGCTTGGAGGTGAACACCCAAGTGACATGTGAATACTTTATGTGAAAAGTAGGAAATTTTTTAAAGTAGGTTAATCATCCCAACCCTTCAATGATTGAGGAATGAAAGGCAGTTGTGTGTGAACAACCTTCTTCGTAAAGACCTGTCATGTACATTACATGTAAAAGTGTACAAGTTTGCACTTGAGTCATGCGACCAAGATTTATTCTCCTATAGTGTGATGTGGATCCCTTCTTCTTCTTCTTCTTCTTCTTGGCATATACCTCATTTGCAACCACATTGGACATTCATTATCCTAGCACCACCACCCTGACAAACTACTCATATTAGCCATACTCCGCCAATTTTTATGGACCGAGCATAATATAACAACATAAAAAGTCAAAGCACATGTCGGAATTACAAGCAATGAAATTATGGATCAACTAGCAAATGAAGGAACCACACACAATAAAGTCACCCCAACATCCCACATACACACTGCACACACCACACCCTATTTGTTCAACGAAATCCCAACAAGTGAACACACAGGAGAAATCCGCAACCTACAAACCTACATGAATAAATCCCACAACGAACAAGAACTCGGAGCCGCAAAACACAAATTCACATACGTCGACAAATGGATCTCTGATGAACAAATTCATCACAAGTTTTTGGACAATCGCTTTTTGACAATCAAAGGCATGCCAAACGTATAGAATACACAAACACTCAGATTATGATACACTCAATACACGGGGGAAAACAAATGTTTACATACTAACGGCATGCTAGAGAATGGACTCATGTATTTACACTAAGCTTTTTAATTTGATGTGATAAATGCCTCCACTAGGTGTACAAAGTTACAAACTATGTGTCGTGAATTAAATAGGCCATTTATTACATATAAATTCCACTTTCACTTTCCAATAAGAATGTCATTGAACATTTTTTTCACCCATAGCATTTAACTCAACGACTGCATCAAACAAATGAAGACAAGAGCACAATACCTTAGCCTTAACATGTGGAGCAAAACTAGGGAACCCATAAACACTTCAAGAGAATCGTGGGTAAAACCAAAAACCCTAATGCAAACGCTAACAAGAACATACAAGGTAGTCATTGAGGACTATTATGACATGACAATAACCAATGAGAATGTGTATGGGATGAAACTAGCACATCTAATGTTTTTCTCAAAACCTCAAGGTCCCCTTTTGTACACATGCCTTTACTCAAAATTCTTAATAGCCTTTTTAGATGTACACACTAGAGGAAAAACAATACTACTCCCTTATGTATAATAAGTACGCTAATGTCTCAAATAATATCCCTTCCTACACTCACATTAGTTCAAACGTGGTATGAATAGTCCACCTCCTAGGAGCTCGGCTAAGCCTGACATCCAGTGTATTCTTAATGCCCCAACAAGTGGCCAACCACCATAACCCCAACCCCACTATACACCATACAACTCATAGAAATCACCTATTGCCGTGATAAATCCCCCACCATGGCCATAATAGAACAATCCAACAAATTCAACCCCCTCCTCCAAAACACTAAAAAACTCATGCTGGAACGTCAACCCCTTCATTACCATCACTTTAAAGCACTACAGAACCTCAAATACCCCCAAGCAAGGTTAAAAACTCATGAAACACATCCATCAAATTGTCATCAAATATCTCACTTACCTAATACTCAACAAAAGAAAACTACAAAATAATCAAATAGTAGCAGAGACACCCCCCCCCCTCCCCTAAAAAGCTCCCAATGCCCAAACATAACCACCCCAACCACCCCAACCAAGACTAACAAAACATCACCCCCCCCCCCATCCTATCACACATATTACTCAACGAAAGGAAGGAAGTACTCTTGCATTGAAGCTTGGTAAACACATGATCAAGGTAAGGAAGAATGGGCTCCCATTCATGTCGGTGAAATCAAAAGTACCATTATTAGTTTTATTTTATTTTATTTGTTGTTGTTGTTGTCTCTTGAGCATGGAATAGGGTATTGAATTTAGTGCCAATGAATAAGTTTTCAACACGAGACCAAACATGTTGAATAAAAGGGTTGAATCAATGGACTGCATAACCATGAAGAGGTGAGTGGATGATGAGTTGTGATATCAACAAGAGATCATCTACTCAAGCCATTTACAAGACATCACCAATATGCTCATGAACAGTTAGTGAAGGTTATGAATGAAATGTTCTCTATGTGGATTATTTGATTTATTTATTAAAAAAAAACCATAATATTATTGTTGTTGGAAGTGCTCTGCACTTGGATGAGCGACCAATTGTGGACTATATAACCAACGAGACGAGAGTGGATGACAAGCCGTGGAAGAACCGAGTTGGCTATCAAACAAAACCAATTAACTCGTGGACAAAATCATAACATTGTGAATGATATCGCCCATGTATGGATGAAATAAAACGACAAGTTCGAATAACGCTGTGCTCTTAACGAGCAACATGATATGGTTAGGGATGCAAACTACCACCACACATCATGGATGAAATGTCATTAACATGGATTCAAAAACATAAAAAAAGTTGCGAAAATGCAAGAAAATTGTTGAAAGTGCTTTCCACTTGAATGAGTGACCGGTTACGGAAGCATGGACGTGAAAGGTAATTGGGAATGGGGGGTCGGATCTTTCCAAACTATGGAAAGGCGCATCCATCCATCCATCCATCCGTCCATTCATTCATCCATCCCCACGAGGATGGCTGCCTGGGTATGTGTGGGACTTCGTGCATCCCAGGTGACAGCGTGCCAAATAATTGCACCAAATCTGCCCAGGCGCCGTTATTCTAGGCATACCCAGATCTATGCCTGGGGCCTGATCTGCTCCGCCATTCTTCCCCAAACGTAGATCCTGCCTCTCCTGGGCGGTTGGCCCTTGATTCGGTGTTTACCAACAGGATTGAAACCCTCAACAGGCAACTGGGGGACTCAGGGCCACGTCACACACGAGCCAAGAGCCGTGACCATGAAATTGTGAGAGCCCAAAAGAAAGTGTCCAAAGGCCGTCCCAACACACCTCCAAAATCACGTAGTGTGGTCACGAACCCTCAGGTGTAGTGTGAAGTCATATGTGACCGGACCCTCAACCAAATGCTATTTCAATGAATGTCTATTTATGCGGGTTCCCACACAAGATAAAATAAAGAATAAATCAATGGTTGTGAGCGTTCGGAGTGCCATGGTCTCCCGGTTTTGTGTTAGGCCTACCTCCAAGAGGTGGTTTTTGAAGATAATCCAAGTGACCGTGAAACATGATCCATTCGATGTCATGTAGGAATTCACATAGACTTTACATCCATCTTGCATTCTCATACTCCGTTGGTCCCTCAAGCGTAGTATGAAGTGGACTTGGGCGGGCCCCACCTTTTCCACCAATGAGAGTGTTGAGGTGTAATGGTCACAGGCTCTCAGTCTTGTGTGTGAAGCGGCCCTCAAAGGGCACCTTGAAATGTCCCCACCCGCTACAGTTTAGGGCTGGGTGGAGGGGAGAGATGGGACCCCGACTCATTTCATCTTTCCTCGATTCTCAAGTTAATAATGGGGGCGATATGGTCATGCATGTTTACATGATAGATAACATCCAAGGACCAAGGCATTATGTGAAGAATGGTCCGCCCGAGGACACGGTCACGGTCACGGACCCCCTTGTTCCTATGGTGTTATTGAGCGTAACATCTTAGATCAAATTTCAGCCGTTGGATGCATGCCAAGATACACAGTTCACATGTCGTTATGTTTGAAGTTCCGCCGTGATCAATGGTGGGAAATTAAGGTTGTGTAAGGCACCCGCTCTAACCAGAGATAACTTCGAGCCATGGCATTACCAGGTATATGGTGCTCGAACTGACATTTTTATAAGACAAATGTGTGTATTAAAATTGTTACTATATTCTAAATTTTTTTTATTAGTTTCATTTGCAATTGACAAGGGATTCCAACGCACCAAAGTTTGTGTCCCATGAGTTTCGTATACAAAAGTTATAATGGCTCGAAGATTTATGGGTAGGTGAATCTAAATCAACTTGGTAGCCTAATGTTAAGGTGGTAGGACACTCTCAAAATAATATTTCGATTGTTGTGCAAGATTTCAAGGTGTCGGTTTTAGCACCAACTACCTTATGTAGGCATAAACATTAAGTTTCTTTTTCTTTTTCATGAACCATGTTTAAGTAAATTTGGCCTTATTCACGCGTTATGGACAAAATTAATTTTTATACATGCATTTCTATGAGCAGACCCTATGATTAAGATGACAACAACCACTCCTAGACGTGGACTGCATCTCTTGTTGTAGCACGTGTTAGTTGCATGCACACTATGTCATTGGTGAAGAAAACATACATCTAGAGGGAACATTTGATCACATTGCTTCTCAAAGTATGTAAGATTGGAAACCTCATCACGTTTTTCTAATTCCTTCCTTCAAATAAGTTGTTATGCAATATGCATGTCTCAACTGTGCAAAAAGTACTCTCAAATGCATATTTAAAGATTTGGACAACTCTTATGTCCATATTTACTAAAACCCTAGTTCATGGCATGACAACTTAATCCACGATTCGTATTATTTCCCAAGAGTGTCTTGTATCCAAATCAAGAATGATGAATAATTTGTTGCTCATGCATTTCATTAGCCATCTTTGCTCTTTTGTTGTTTATTATGTAATTTTCATTGAGAAGAGATTGTATTTTCCGCCACAAGTTATGCGAATCAACCCTTATAGTTAAGCACATGCACTTCACTCAAGAAAATACCATAATTGTTGCAAACTACATGTTAATTTTATCGTCCAATAATGTTTTGACGAGGGTCTTCAATTATTTGCATAATATCTTCACAATTAAAAAAGGTTGCTTCAAATAAAGGTCTCGGGTGATCCAACACAACCACCTGCCACTCAGCCAAGTCTAAAGTAAGCAAACATGATTTGGTCACTTTGGGACCACTTCACACACAAGACTGAGAGCCCGTGACCATTACACTTCAAGCACTCTCATTGGTGGAAAAGGCGGAGCCGGTCCAAGTTTGCTTTGCACTATGCTTGAGGTAACAACATAGCATGTGAATGCGAGATGGATGTAAAGTCTATGGATTCCTACATGGCATCAAATGGACCATGTTTCGTGGTCACTTGGATTATTTTCCAAAACCACCTCTTGGAGGTAGGTCCGACACCAAACCGTGAGACCATGGCATTCCGAATGGTTACAACCGTTGGTTTATTCTAATTCATCATGTGCGAGGACCCACATCAATAGAAATCCATTGAAATGACATTTGGCTGAGGGTCCGGTCACATATGACTTCACACTACACTCGAGGGTCCGTGACCACACTACATGATTTCGGAGGTGTCTTGGGACAACCTTTGAACACTTTCTTTTGGACTCTCACAATTTCATGGTCATGGCTCTTGGCTTACATGCTCAACATTTGTTAATTATTTAATGATCATAAATTATGAATACATCTTCATGTTTCAAATCTTCACTCTGATGACAACGGTGAAGACATTTATATGAGCTCCAAATTCAACAAGGAAAATCGTTGCAACCTCGATATGCATCTGCTAATCATCTCACACCAAGTGCATGTATACTATCCTATATGAAATGGGCTAACAAGAAATGGTAACCATTTAAGACCCATCTATCTTATGCAATGACCATATTACATAGTACATTGTTTGTGTCCTCACTATCAACCAATGGATGCTAATGTTTATTCAACAACAACAACAACAACAACATGGTAATTGAAACATGTTATTAGGGTTACCCACCGATTTCACTTCACCACTTTGTATAGTTGGCACCTTACCATTGATGACGTTGATTATAAAGGGACATGGACTTTTGCAAAGGGATACGGACTTACGTTGATCACAAACTACGTCATGGTATTATTGCACTTTTAGAATTATGGAAGAAGATCCTATCAATCATGGGTTCTAATCAAGATTGTACTTGGTTGTCAATTACATCAATAGTTTGTCGCCCATAACATGATAGCTTGCTTGGTGCTTTGAAGGATCAAGGAACCGTTTCCTTGTCATAATGTATCTAATGAACAAGAATATATGACATGAAATATAGTTCACAAAATGATGAACCAAGACAACGAGGGGTCTCAACGGTGAGGTGAGATGGGAGTCTTTTAAGTGAAAGTTTGGCACTATTGGTGAAAAGTAATAGCAATGCTTGATTCCAGGTGAAAGGTGTGTGTCTATGGTCTTTAGAGTATAATCTTCATAATACAATGCATAATAATGTTGTTTTTTTTTATTGTCATGCATCTCATAATATGTTTCCTAACGAGTTGTATAAAAGCGAGAAATTTCTTTAGTTGTGATTCTTTTGTTTCAGTTAATGTTAGTGATTTGTCACTTGAATTCTAAACTGGTGTGTCTAAGAACTAGTGGCAACAACCCATGATCCTTGTTGTGCAGCTATAGATGACTACTTTGTTGTACGTTTTATTCTCATAGATGCAAAAAGTTTAAAACATTCACATACATATGTAAGACTACTGGTCATAAGTTATAGCAATGCAGAAGACTTTAAGACTTGTGGCTTACATCTTTAAGACTTTGCTCTTGGTTTGCACTAAGTGTAGTATTTTATTGTTGTCGTTTCATGTGGACAACACACTTGTTTTGATTTCACGGCACAATAATATAGGAACTACATACATATACAAAATGGTGCTACAAATTGTGATATCTCGACCTTGACTTGGTATCCTTGATAAGCTATCATGTTGAAGAGGATTCACCATTGAATATTTTAGATTGGCATGAAAGAGGTCATGACTTTTCCTTGCTCCCCGGGCTAACAATGTAGCAACGAGTGTAAAGAGTTGGAAGATGCAATTTTTGTTCTCCCCCAATTTCATGGTCCACCGAACTGCAAGTACATGCTAACTAACACGGTCAAGTACACAACTCCATTCCCATGCATAGGTTTAAGTGACAGTGATTCAAAACTATATACCAACTTTGAGTTTTGTGAATGAAAAAAATCATAAATCCTTGGAAAAACACATTGATCCACAAAGCCAAGCACTTTATGTTGACAAATATTTTTTCAAGAAAAATCCACATATTTTAGAAGACGGTGCAAGTAGTGTGCAAGTAGATATATTGAACACGTAATTGTCTAGAATTTGTTTAAAACATGATAAAATTACATTAAATTGATGTTTTCTACATATTTTTGTAACGGTGCCCTTGAGTTTATAATGAATTCAAGGAATATGAAAAAATCCAACTTCAAAATATTTAAGGTCGTGAAATCTACATCCAAAACCATATTTAGTCATTACCTTTTGAGTAACACTTTTAATGATACATGTTGAAGATCTCATCTTGATATTCTATATTTGAGTGCTTAACACACCAATGATGGGCATGAAGAAAATAGAAATAAAAATGAAATAACAATTTCCTACTACTTTTAGGTGTTTGAATGAAAAAATGATGGTTTTAGTACACTGGAGCATTTTTTTCCTTATACTTGACCATGCTTGCTCCCTAATGTTATGTTGTGCTAGAAGAATACCCTTTTTTTTTGTAAAGGTGATTAATGTTTGTTTTGAAAAGATTAACACTACAACTAATTTTTGTAAATAAATTAATAAAAAAACAACTAGTAGCTACTTGCTACATGGGTTTTCAACAACTACAACTTGGGTCAACTACATTGTTTACGGTATTTAGTGTCACTGGCCTAAGAGTATAACACACTCTACAATGAGGTCTACAAAGGCTACACCAATGAACAACAAATTAATTATTAGTGTCACCACATAGCACTTGGTATTAGTATGCTCAATGATATAACGAGGCCTTTGCCTAGGTTACATAATGCTCAATTAGTTGACTTTAAGTAGAAACATGTGAGGCTTGACATCGATATGCTTAATAATATACTCCTCTTCTATAACCAACTAAGAAAAACACGACACTTGCCATTAATAAGCTTCATGATATCTTCCTCTTACATAATGAAATGTAAAAATATATCATATCAAATACTCCAGTATGCCACATTAGATGTCGTACCATTAAAAATCATTCACTTTGAAATGCTCCTTTTGTTGGCATGCTTCTAGACGATTAATTTAGACCTTTCACAAATGATTTATGTGACACTAAATACCATAAAACAACATAGTGATGCTTGAACCACTCTCGTTTATCGTCAACAATCCACGAGTTCGATTTCAATTTCATTTACATGATGACAATGTCATGATAGGTGGACATATCTAAGCAAATGGACTACACCAGTTATGGCACCGTGCATAACATTGTCACTGAAATTGAATTTCACTTAAAGTTCCTTACGTTGACAAATAGTGTCATGTCGGCAATTAGCATATGCGACACTTTGAGTCCTCTAAGCATCCAGTTTAGGCCTTCACAAGTAGCATACATGACACTGAGTACCATAAACATTGTGGTGACCCATGAAGTTGGAAGTCCGTGCAATAATGTGACCACATTATACCTTGTTATGAAAAAAGGACATGGTGTACAATGGTAAACCCTAAACCCTAAACCCTAACCCTAAACTATGCCCGGTAATGGTATACAATGGTAACGATCGTGTGATAGGCTTCACAAAATTGAGGGGTAAAGATAGAATTAAGTAATCCATATGGAAGATAATGACCGGTAAGGAGACCAATCACGCTTGAAGACCCTTTCCACCAACCGTATGATCCCAACACCCATCCCATGTTGGTATTTACCCTCACTCATAGAGCTATCATTCAAATGTACCCTAAAACTTGATGTTGATGTGCACACACATAACATGTTGCACTTGTAAAAAGCAATATGTTGTAATATTGTCCAAGGGGTGGTTTTGTTGTGAAGAAATATGTCATATAAATATATATACCATTACTTGTTAAAACATGGTTTGATGCATTGGATGATGGCCGTTAGGTGGACTCCGTCAAGTGGTAGGTGATCGCGTGTTGGGTCCACTCAATGTTCATTATTGAAGAAGCATGTTATTGAAGAAACTTTGTAGATAATATGTTGGACCATGTAGTATCTTCTAAACAAGGGGTTGTGTTAGAACGTGTGGTTCATCCTAAGGAGTTTCAAAAGGGTGGGTTTCCATGTGAGAATTATGATTTGAAATTCCTCACTTTGACCCTTATCATTCCTTAGCTTTTGTGTGTTTTCGAGATGAGTATAAAGTGAGATTTGCAAGCTCGCTTTATGAAACATTAAAGAAGGAAAATTGTTGACATAAAGTCAAAGAGCACATATGTGCAGTTGGACCTTCTATATAATAAGGCCACGAGCTTTGGATAAATATTCTCAAAAAACTCAATTATGAAAAATATCATGAAATGGATGCAACATCAACTTGCGTGGATATTTTGCAAGTGTCTTCATTTTAAGAACACTTACAAGTTATTGAAATGCCAAAAACGCACATGATCATATGTATAGAGTTTGATAGTCATTTGGTTCATCATGCTAGACATTGTGTTTCAAATGTCTCTATCACGCATACATAATCATTATGGTAATACACATACCAAATTTGAAAAATGATACAATTTGCATTTTTTTTATGAATGATTCAATTTTAATGCTTTAAACATATATATATTTAGATCATTTGAAGTTTTTAGGTATATTTCAATTTTGGGCATGAATAGAGAAACATATGTCCAACAACTTTTGTTTGGAGAAAAACACCATTGAAGATTGAAAGCCAATAGTTTTCATGAATATAATAATTATGTTGGGAGAACCATTCACATGTTGGCGGTTTAGGCATGAGGTCGTTGAAGAACCATAAACAATATTGTAAACCCCAAAGACCATTATAAAATAAATATTGTTGCACACCTCTCTCCCCAAAAAAACTAAAAATAAGAATCTTCTCATAAAGAACCTCCAACCATGTTTGTAGGGGTAGTCCCTTGAGCTCAAGACAACAATGTGGTCTCGAATAACACTAGGGGTTAAGAGTACATATGGGTCGCATGCTTGAAACATAGGTATCACAATTTAGTATAAAAATAATACATATTTGATATAAATATACAATTTTGGTAAATATATGTATGTACTCGTACAATTTAACATTGGCATGTAGTATCATATTTGTATGGACATTGTGATATTGTTACGTCTATCTATTTGGAGCAAACAATACATCACATTGTTCCCTTTGGCGATGCATAATGATAAGGTAGATGGGTCTTGAATAGTCACTTTTTCTTTTGGCTAGCATGTTTCTCATAGGATATGAAATGTGCAATTAGTATGTGACAGTTAGCAAATCTAGATCGTGATCGTAGCCACTTTCCTCGTAGTTTTATTATCTCGTATGAATATTTTATTCATTGTGATGGGGAGGACTCTCATGCTCGTTAAATGGCCATACATGCCCCTCTCCCAATTGCTCCTTTGGTAAGATGACTTCATGAGCCTTCCAACTCATGTTACCATAGTATTCTACTAATTTCATGAACCTTCTAAATGAATTCATGATTCTTATGAACCAACTTGACATATGGCACACCTCAATTTCATGATAGTGGACCTTTACTACTAGCAACTTCATGAATCTTTCAAACCAATCTCATGAATGTTCAACATATTTCGTAAATCTTTCCAAACCAATTTCATCAAATCTTCCAAGCCAAGCTGTCCTTGTATTCTCAACTTCTTGCCTTCTAGTTTCACATCGTTTGTCTTATCATTTAGCAACATCCGGTTGTTGGTGAGAGCCTTCATACCTAGTCTAACAATAGAATCAATTTGGAAGGGAATGTGTGTGTCCACATACAACTTTCTAGTTCTCTAGCAGTGATTCAATCTTCTAGTTATCTAGTGTGTTGATCTAGTTCTCCAGCAATGATACAATTCTCTAGCTCTCTAGTGTGTTCATCCAATTGTCTAGCACACTTGGGGTTCTCTTACAAGGTGTTGTAATGGCTAACTACCTCAAGGCCTCTTTTGCGCGACTCAATAGAAAGTGATAGTATTGTATTTTCTCTCTATATTCTATGTGTTCACAAACTCTTATACATTTCATTTTAGATTTTCAAAGTTATTTATATTCATATATTATAGATAATCATAGGATTCATTTCACAAGATGAGCACATTCAATGGTTGGTAGAGATGCTTCATGTAGATCCACACGTCACTCTAGAATCTCTATGTCGTCAGTTAAATGAAGTTTTTCAATTCCCACGCCTTGTATCTGTCAATTGTGTTTTATTTGCCATTCAAAGTCAAGTTGGGATTTATCCTCAAGTTGATGTGCTATGCACCAAATGATCTTAACAATGAAGAACATTGCTCCTTCACATTATTAATGGCGTACAAGCAATCATCGTAGACATGGTGCAACATTGGATAAAAGAGGTCAGTAGAAATTTTGGCAGAGCGAGTTGTGGGGAGCAATTAGGAGGATCTTATACATGATGTATCATTCTTTGTGAAATAAAGCTACACAATTCATGAAATTGATTTTGTGAAGTTGTGAATATGGGCACCAAATCATGAAGTTGTTCACCACATGTATTGAAACTTGTTGTTTATACATTGAACTTGGTATGTGATTCCAATGAAATTGGTAGAACCAATTGCTAACTTGGTTTCTAAAATCATGAAATTGAGTTCACACTTTTGTGAATTCATCTTACGAAAGTACTATGTTGACATTAAACCTAGGATGATTGTCATTTTTTGAGCGTGCAATCCCACCTCTATCAAACACATATATTTTTGGTATCCATTCTTGGAGCTACACCAAACCATGTACCACTCACATACATGTGTCCAATTAAGATAAGCAACAAAATTAGGCGCTGCTACTTGATTGACCATAACATAATGTTGTCCATGATGAACCATGGTACCATATGGGTGTGGCTAAGAAGAAGAAGAAGAAGAAGAAGAACTCTGGCCTCCTCCGAGGCCGGAGTGAATGAAGTGTCTGTTCGTAGAACATCCTAAGCCATGTGGGTGTGGCTATAATAACTTATGAAAGAGAATAATGCAGACCGTTGAGGTCAACCACAATATGAATATAAATATTAGAAACTTCTAAACTTTTTGTGTTCAGAATTTGGATGACAAAAAGCAATGGGTAACTAAACTAGATTCTGTATAGGACTATTCACATCGACTAAAGGCACAAAGTGGCAAAACGTCGTGTCCTTCGGAGTAGTAACTACCAATATATATATATAGAGAGAGAGAGACAAATTGAAAAGAACTACCAAATTTATGGAAGAATAGTTCAAGTTACAACTCTCTGTTATGAGCCATTATTCAGTGCTCTCGTTCTGTGTTATGTGGAGGTCACACATGTGGGAAATGCCGCTTCCGAAATGGAGTTTGGTAAAGTAAGGTACAAGAATACATCTTAACCTCCATAATGTCACCTTCCGTAATATCACCCATTCGTAATGTCACTCCTTCTCTTATATCCTGAAACCCTAGGGAAGGGATGTGCTAAGTTTGAATCTACCTCCTTGTTGTTACATTTCCTTTCCATATATATATATATATATATCACATGTTTTGACATTAAAAAGATTCCATAAAAAATCAAACCACATGTTTGCACGCATCACATTGCCACCATTGTCATTATTGCAATGTAGACTTTGTGCTATTCCATTATGTCACATGCTACATTGATTCTCTATTATCGCGTATCCATGTTAACACTACATACCTCCTTAAAATCATCTGCTCTTTGATTGTCACAAACATGATATCATGGATGTTTGAGTGTATTAGCCTCAACATGTGCCTAACTTCAAGGAGTTGGGTTTCCAAGATCGGCCCCTCTGTTTTTTTGGTTAAACCGTTTGTCTCCAACTTTGTCCGTCACTACACACATGAGACTGTGAGCATGTGTCCATTACACTTCAAGCAATCTCATTGGTGGAAAAGGCATAGTTGGTCCTAGTTCACTTCACACTACGCTTAAGGGACCAATGGAGTATATGAATGCATGGTGGATGTAAAGTCTACATGGATTCCTACATGACATCAAATGGATCATGTTTCATGGTCACTTGGATTATTTTCAAAAACCACCTCTTGGAGGTAGGCGTAACACAAAACCGGAAGGGAGACCATGGCACTCCGAACACTCACAATTGTTGATTTATTCTACTTTTATCATGTGTGAGGACCCGCATGGATAGACATTCATTGAAATTGCATTTGGTTGAGGGCCCGGTCACGTATGGCTTCACACTACACTCGAGGGTTTGTGACCACACTACATGATTTTGGAGGGTGTGTTGGGACGGCCTTTGGACACTTTCTTTTGGGCTCTCACAATTTCATGGTCACGGCGCTTGGCTCGTGTGTGAAGTGGCCCTAAGGAGCCCTAACCATGAAGAGTAAGGGGTTGGGCCCCACACTTGTCTGACCGACTTTCACAAATTTAATCCCTTATCATGCATACCCACTACCAAAATCGGTCACAACTGTTCTTAGGGGTCAACTATGGCACGTGTTTCCAAGTCGCCCTTGTCATAATGTCGTTTTTGTTTTGTATTTCTTCATAATAAGTTCACACACTGATGAACTTTCGGGCATGATGGAATGCATAATTGCTCCTCATTGATCCAATCAGTGATTGGGGAGATTTTTGGGCATAATCGGTTGAAATCCTAGTGTTTGCAAGTCCAACCGGTTACATGTTCACATCCTCCGGTTTTCCTTCATTAAATTGGGGTATATTCTTTTATAAATTCTTCTAAAATGATCGGTAATTTTCCTGCAGTCTTGAACTTCAACCGGTTGTTTCTCAAACTCAACCGGTTCATTTACAACTAACTGCCGGTTCTCCCCGATCATTGGATCCAATTGATCATGTGCCCCAAACTATAGTCGATTCCGATGTCACAAGTTACCGTAGTTTAAGGAAAGTAGATGGATTACAAGTTGCCGTAGTTTGACGTAAGTAGATGGGTCACAAGTTACCATAGTTTAAGGCAAGTAGATGGGTCACAAGTTACCATAGTTTAAGGTAAGTAGATGGGTTACAAGAAACCATGCTTACAAATAGGCCACATAGCCCCACTTCTCTAAGGAGCCGAAACACTCGATTAGTAGATGATGGTTAGCAAATCCAAATCAAGGCCATAGCCACTTTCCACATATCTTTTGGAGCCGGTACGAGTATCTTGTTCATTATCAAAGTGGATTCTCACGCTCACTAAACGGTCATCTAGAAGAACCTTCCAATTATGTTGATTATTGATCATTAGTATAAGCATATGACACTTGTCATTTGTAGGTTCAATAATACACCCTAAACTCCGTAATATCATGCATGTGGCAATTGAGGTGCACGTGACATTACATAGTTATGTAGTGTCGACATGGATACGTGATATTAGAGGATTAGTGTAGCATGTGACACAAAGTGGTGTCCATGACCAAGACCTCTCCTCCTTTGGCCATCTTTGAATCAAGGGATGCATGTGATAAATGGTGCAAATTTTTCTTAGGAATGGACGTTTGGGTCATGGTGTGCTGCAATATTGGTTGTTGCATTGTTCTTGCTATCCACTGGCACCTTTGGTTGAATATGCGAGCAAGCTCAAGGAACAAGGCATCAAGAATGAAGGTTGACAAACACAACATGAATTGACATTAGTTTTTTCCCCCTTTTTTAGTGTTGCATTTATCATTTCACCATTAGTCCGATGGTATTTAAATGACGTGTCAAACCCTTAACCTTTGCCACATTACCCTTGAACATGTTTTTGGTTGGAATTCACGTTTTACCTCTTAAGACCAACAAGGCGAAGCTGCTTGCCTCCATGTTGAATTGGGCTCCCTCGAAGCTCAATTGGGAGAGCAAAGCAACTCCAATTTGCATGAAGAAGTGGTGTTGTTTTGCTTTCCAAGTTGTTTTTAAGGCTTTCAAGACTTTTTTGACACAAACTAAAGGTCATGACAACACAAAGTCCGGGGTCAATTGAATCTTAAATCCTCCACTTGTGTATTTTTTTCATTGAACAACAATATGTAAGTGGTGCTTGGGGAATAATACAAAATAATACAAAATTCGTTGGAGATAGAAAAAATATCCACAACAATTGAGTTATGGTGGTTTTTCATGGTGATAAACCCAACACCTAAAACCTTACCACCTTAATACTATAAAAACACATGGTTGTGGATTGTGCACTTTGAAAATGAACAATGGAAGCATTTCGGGCAATGATTTTCCGAACATTTACAATATTGTGTTATTCGGTTTGTACCAATTGTGCCAAATAACGGTCATCCCTCTCATTAACAATGTGTGGACACCTTGACCTCCCCTTATACTCCAACTTTCATGTAGCTCGGTAACGTTTGATGATGTGACTAATTGTTGATGGTGTTGTTCCTAGTTTCATGGCTATTGTATGGCAACTTTGTTGCTTGGTATGGAGGGCAAGAACATATGCACAAATTTCTATGAAATTTTTGGGCTTGGTGGAAGGGAGAATTGAACCAAGGACCTCATGAATGCAAAGAAAAAGTGGTAACCAGTGAGTTATTGCATATTATAATGTGGTATGCTCATGTAATCCAATAAATTTGATGACATCCAAATGTAATGCAACACCCCAAATTCATGTTTTTACCATTTATTGTTGGCTTGTGAGTCCGATCACCATGGAAATCAATGTGAGGCTAGGTACACACTTTTATTTCGAATGTGTTGACACCACATGACGTATGCTTTTCATGTTTACGAGAAAGTGATGAATGTTTGTAAAAGGTGTTGCATTCCTTTTGGAAGTCAATGTATGTTACATGTAGGTACACATACATATGCAGCTTGGGATTTGTGGTGTCCTTGTAAACTCATCCATCGTGGATGGAAGAGCTATAATAAATACAAGTCCCTATAGAGTTGAGGGTCGAATCATTCCAATTGGACTCCACTTCATTAATTTGGGGTCTATGATGCTATTTTTGTAGTCACTTGTCTAAAAAAACACATACATGTTGTAATATAATTCAATGCATTTTCACCTCCGCGAAGGATAAGTTTACATAGATGCCACAAACCGTAGGCCACCATATGCTAATTTGAGCTCTCAACGTGAGCTATAGCTTAGTGTATATCATGCCTAAAGGTTACTCACACAAAGATGGAGACTCCACATCAAGGGAGCCATAAGGGGAGCACAAGCAGAGAGGGAATAATTGTATACAAACATATCTCTCATCCATCCAACATAAAAACTCCACCCCCTATAGTTTTGTTGCCGATCCATCTCATCAAAAGAACCTTAGTAGATTATTTATGGTCTTTAAAACTAATTTTGGTGTCAAATCAACGTAGAAAATTAACCTTTGAGTTGCATAATACCCTAGGTCGATAGCATGCTGGGCTAAAATTGCCCCATAATCAATAAATTAATTTAAAAAAGGGCTTAGGCGGTCCATAAAACATTTATAATAAAGAAAATATGTATATGTATGTGTATTTATGCAGGCACTTAACATATCCTACATGCAAACATATGTACTATAACTTGTTTTTCATTAATTCATGGCAACTAAGTATGTGATGCTAACCTTTAGGGTTTAGATTAAGCCGTCTTAGTATGCTCATCACGGTTGTCAACAATGTGACTCCGCATGCTCACAATCACTACCTAACGCATGAACACCATGTCAACTCCATGTGAGTGCCATAGGAACGCACATGTGGCATGCTATGTTGTCAGTGCATGCGAAGTGTTGACTTGGATTGAGTTGTTCCCACACATCATATTTCCTAATATATTAAACATTCTGATGGGTTTTATACCCCTTTCATTTAGGCCATTTCACCCAATAATGTCCAAAACAATATGTTTTTTTTCCTTCTTCTTCTTAAAAGTATATCTCCCGCGGAACTTGCTATCATTTTACGATATTTCTTGAGGATTTTTTTAATGTTGGATGAATGAGAGGTGTGCGCTCGTATAATGACAATTCGCTCTCTTCCGTACGTCGGTTGGATGTTTGGCTAAAGCGAGCATAGAAAGTACTTGGAAGTCGGCAATACAAGCAAGTACCTCAAGCATCACATGCGTGCTCCTTGTTTGTACGGCGAGAGCGTAACCAAGTACCCACGTACCCCGACACGTGTGCATAGTTGTCAATTACTTCATTATTTGCCAAAGGATAACACGGATGATATATATATATATATATATATAGGAGGATGGTGATGAGTCTTGAGTCTTGACCCACACTAGCATAATTTGTACATTGTCATGTCTTCGGTACAATAATAAAGCACATGTTGGACAAGAGAGCGGAGAACTTGCGTTTGCAAATTATACACCCACATGGTTGAATGGGCCTTAACCCTAGAGCCGGTGGAAGCATATGGTCATGGAGAATTATTGCATACAAGAATGTCTCTTATACGTCTCTTATTCATCTTACGTGTTGAAACATAGGGGCGAGCCACTACTAGTATCTCAACACCCCAATATTTTAATATTGAACGACAATTATACATTCAAGGTAGAGACGTTTCTACCTCAACTTCAACTTCAAAACCTCGACATGATTGAGGTCGGATAGGATTGATTTGTCATCTAATGAGGTTGGAGGGGAGTACTGAGAGCGATCTTGGTCGTGTTGAGGTTTTGAGAATGTTTTGGAGTTGGGGGTTGGAAGTGTCTCCAACCTTGACATGTAATAAAGTAAAGCATATAGAAGCACGGGTTTAGTCTCAAACATTGCATTTATGAATATTAACACAAAGTCAACCACGTGAACCGAATACTTAACTTACCATACACAACAAGTGGTGTCAGGCTATCAAATCTAAGATTTTACCTTCTTTTACTGAGATGGATGGGCAAAACCTAGCCCTTCATAGTCAGTATGGATCTAGGATAGCATGTAATGTGCACATACCCTACTTTAGATCCTAAATTTCACTTAAATTTTGAGAAGTGAAAACAAGAGGCCTCAAAAGTTTCACCCAACTTCAAAATAGGTTTTGATATACAACAAGCTAACGAGCTCTGAATAGAATCGTTCCTTTATGAAGGACCAAACCCATGGTTTTGTCCCTCTTTAAGGGACGTTTATGAATAACACTAATCTCATCCATAATGTAGATATTGGGGCTTTAAGGTCAAAATGCCCTTGCTCTTAAAAGTTTGAAGTTTTAATTCTAGTTGATTCGACATCAAGCTCAATTTCAAATACCATAAAATGGTTTGTGGACCCAATTTTAGATGAACTAAGCACAAACTTATCAAAGAACATGCCCATTATTGTGAACAAACAAGCAAACAATAAGGACTTAGAAAACGATCATGGATGGAACCCAACCGAACAACGGATGGATGCAAGGCTACGTCCATCCATCAACCATCATCTAGTTCAAAATTCCATCCGAATGAACATAATAATCGATATGTTGGACCACACGGCACGTTTCGAATGAGGTGGGTGTGATTAAATGCGAGGTAATTTACTCACCAAGGAACTTTGGGGGAAGAACAAAATTGTCACCGACAACCCAATGGAGATCGCGAAATTTGAGAGCATCACAAAAAGAAGGGGGTGGGGTGAAAAACTAAATGGATGGATGAACGGATGAATGTCATCCACTTTGGGGCTTTCCCACGATTCGGTCTTTCGAAAGTGGGGATTCGGTTTCTTTTTCACCTTGGATGAAGTTGTGGATAGAGTTGGAAGAAAAGTGGAACCCTCTTTTTTGTTTTGTTATTGAATTATTGAGATGGATTTATGGAGATGCCACCGTCCCCCTGAAAACCCTCCTCCAGCACCAAATCCCGGTGACGGCAATAGGAGCCTCTTGTTTTCTAATGCGAGGCTTGAAGAAAGATAATTCCAAAATGCGACCTATTAAAAGGAAGCCTCACCAATCTGAGCTGTCACTGATCTCCACCTGGACGTCTCTTATTGGTGGAGACCCCGAGGGGGCACATTACCAAGGGAAGGGGGGGTCCCTATACGAGCTTTTAAGGGGAGGTGGATAGAGGCCCGGGCAGCCCCCTAACAAATAAATTGAGAGTTTCTGAACCCGACCGAAAATTGTTGTCCATCCCGTCCGACTTCAGAAAAAAAAATGATTCCCTTTGCATTCTTGATGGCTGCTTGTTTACAAATTCCAGGTGGAGTGCACTTCAACTTCGAGGTCCAAAATCCAATATATACATGCACTTTCACTTAATAAATGAGCATTTGAATACTTGTGAAAGTAGAAGGCATTCCCTAAACTATAATAAAATACACATACTAAAATCAACTCACTAATTTAAGTTCCATTTTGGAATGACAAAGGTCCTTTCGAAGGGCAAGTCACAAAAATTATAACCTCAATTCCAATGAGGATATTGTATTTTTTTTTACTTCCAAGTTTTGTTGACGGTTTCATTGCGGAAATGAGATCCCAGCCCATTGCTTATTTACTAAGTGGAAGTGCACGTATATATTGGATTTTAGACCTTGAAAGTGAGGTGCACTCAATATGGGATTTGTGGACACGCCCCCTTCAAAAATGCAAGGGCAAAGGTTTTTCTTGGAAGATTGTCCCGGCCCCCATCCACCTCCCCCCAAATGAAATGAAATCGATTTTAAAGCCCAAGAAGCCAAAAAGGCTAATGAGACTAAACCCTCGTATCTCATAGGGGAGGTTTAACATCCCCCATTACCAAGGCTCCAAGGTTTTCATTCGTCATTGTCTGGCCATGGGTAACTTAGGGCCGCTTCACACACAAGACTGCAGGCCCGTGCCCATTGCACTTCAAGCACTCTCATTGGTGGAAATGGCAAAGCCGGTCCAAGTTCACTTCACACTGCACTTTAGGGACCAACGGAGTAAGGTAGAAAAACCAAAAACGGTGAATGACCACTACATTCTAAACTTTGTAGCAATTGCACATGAATGCAAGTCACCTCATCTGTCCTTTCAAATTTTAAAGAGACGAGATTGCAAAGGTCAACAAATTCTTCCTTGTGGATTGGAGACAACCAACACATCAAACTCCTAACATGGACGAAACTCGAAGCATCTGATAAAGAATTCCATTGTTTGCTCAAAGTACATCTTTAGTAACCAAAATTGGTGTACAACAACAAACCTTGAAGTCACCATTGTCGTCCAATGCATAAAAGATTGCTTCAATGTCTTTTATCAACAATTGATGGAAGTGTCTTGCAGCAATACCAATTCCATGGTGCTCGAGCTCAAATTCAAACAACTCAACTTCTAAGGATATGTAGAAAGCAAAATTAATAGGGCTTGCGTTTGAAATTACTAAGAGGCGACCTTCACAACGAGTAATGCACGCACATGTACATATTTAACTCCTTAAAGAGCTTCCAACATTGGTGGATTGAATTGTCGAGAGATGTGCAACACAAGTAAGAGGGAGAAGACTAGGGTTCATGATTAGGGTTTAAAGCTTAAAACATATCCTCGCATGAAAATTTTACGGTATCATAACACACAACCCATCTTCACATGTCAACCTTCCACTTGGCCGTCCAGGCAATGTGGCAGATCCAAGCATGAACAACTCAACAAAGACATACAAAAAAATGACTAGTAATGTTAGGTCAAAATCTTAATGTTAGTGACACTACACCGGGGTTTACAATTAGCATTGAGAAAGACAATTAGAATTGGTGACACTAAGTACAATATTTAGTGTTAGTGTAAAGCCACCGTTTTGTGCAAGTGTGACATTTTATGAAGGAAGATACAAAGTGATAAATTTGAACATTGCTCATGAGCAACATACATGATATGCGATTGCTCACTTGGACCCATACATATAGGAAGATTTGTGGCCTCATTATCATCACGTACAATATGTTGTGTTAGAAACCATTGTATCACGGAGTTTATGCTATGGTGATATGTGCAATTATGCCCCACACTTCTTCAACGACATCATTTCACACTATTTAAAGACTTCACCTACGTTATTCACATAATATAAGAATGATTTTTGTTATTATGGTTGCTACATGGATGAATGAACAAAGTGATAAGTATTTGTAACATGTTTCTACCCTAAAAAACAACGTATCCACAGAGGCAACCTAATTGCACATACATAATAATGATATGTACGTGTGTTATGTAGAGTAGATGTTTGAGAGTCCCGATGAGTCCCATTTGGGTTGACCCCTAAAATTTGTTTTTAGTTGACCATAGTCCACCTTGACTTCTTGCAAAGAAACCTTCTATCATATGACCACTATCATATGTCTACAATCTAACTTATGTACACGTTTTACGGTGTGGTCTATGCTTTATTTTCGACCATCTTTAGGGTGGCCAGAGTGGCTGCCAGCTGGATTAGATACTCGCCACATCAGCGAAACCCTATTGTATTATTGTGCATCATGAAAAGTGATTAATCCAACATTGCAACTAGGAGGCCGACATACAATAATGCACAGGGAGAACCGGTTGCTAGTTACAGGTAAACTGGTTGAGTTTGAGAAAGACCGAGTTGAATTTCAAGACTTCAGGAAAATTACCCATCATTCTAGAGGAATTTATAAGAATATACCCTGATTTTAATTAAAGAAGAACCAAAAGATGTCGACATGTAAGTGGTTGGACTTGGAAACACTAGGACATTGGCCCGATTATGCCCAAAAATCTTCACAAACATTGTCAACTTAGCAAATTCAGTTGTGGTTTGGTTTTCTAACACTTACTGAGAAGGCAGTAGTTAACATTGACCTCCACATAGGTTGGTGTTGATTCACCCCAATCTTAAGTTTAGGTTACACTGATTCAAGGCCTCTGACCTAGGGGATGTTTTAGTTCGATTGGCAACATCGAGGTTCGATAGTACAGTAATCTCCCACTTAAGTACGCACCCGTTTAAGTACGCATCCCGGTTAAGTGCGCAAATTATGTGACAAAATTCAGGGTTCATATTTTATTGTTTGAGCATGTCATGTAGAGTCTTTTGCCGCGAATGCACGAATTTTTTACACTTGACATTCAATGTCAGTTTGTTAATGTTTTGTCGAAACGTCTCAAACAATCGTCGCATTTCATCATACATTTGTCCAACTTCTGTTTGAACATCGGAGCAAAGCAATTGGTCGTCGTTGTCAAAGAGCTTCAAAGCCTTTGAAGTTAGTAGTACTTCAGATTCAAGAACTGTCTCAACATGCTGGATTTCGTGATCGATAGGTGGTTCATCTTCTGAGGTTGTCGAAGCTTGTCCATCAACATCAAGCCTCAATGGGAAGGGGATTGAACAAAACCAACGGCTTCGTTAGCACCCTAGCATGTATTCTTTAGGGGTAAGCTAGATGGGTATTAAACGGTTACTTTTTTCCGACTAGCCCAATCTGGAACACTGGCGATATGAATAAAGTACACACCTACCAGCTAAGTGTGCACCAACGGCTCCGGTTCAAAGTGCATACTTAAGTGGGAGATTACTGTAATAATCGTCGTTTTCGTCCTCCCCTCTCGTAGTCTGTCATCCCTTTTAATAGGTGTTGTGAACAAAGGCACCACGGGCCTTGGCTTGGTGGTTAGGGCTCATGGCCCCCAATGAGGAGGTTGTGGGTTCTATTCCCCATGCCGGCGTGGTGCTCACCACCTTAGTCCACCCAACTTTGGTGGGGGGTCCTTGGACCTTGTTGTATGGGTACCTCAAAGCCCTTTGGGGGGATACCATGTCCGGTATCTTCAAGGCACTAGTGGCTAGCTAGGAACTAGTATAGTGTGTCACTATAGTGTCCATCCTCGAAAGGGGAGAGTAGTATTGTCCCAATGTCCCCTTGTCCAGTGGGCATCGGGTCATTGGCATTACGAACGGACACTTCATTCACGCCGGCCCCTTGCTAAAAAGGGACCGGAGTTTCTATCTATCTATCTATTGTTGTGAACAATCACGCACTCAATTATAGGCCAGCCATGTCCTCGAGGCACTGTGAAGGAAGGGTGTGTGGTCGTGGGCAAACCGCATCCAAGCCATCCATTCACAAAGCCCCATCCTACGGTTTATGAAACTACTTGGGAGGGGAACTTCGTTGGGAACCCTCTCGGAACCTTCAAAATCCATCACAAATGCTCTCATATAAGCGATTAAAATCCATTTCATTTCAAGGGTTGGTCATCATAAGGGGCTTTGAATTGATGGCTTGTACCCTTGGTTCAACCTTTCACAAGGAAGAGGTAGGAGTCCGAACCCTCTGTTGGCATCCTCTCATGCACAAGTCCTTTTTAACGAAGGACTTGGTTTGAAAAAATTCATCCAAAATCCGTGCGTGGACAGAGGTGGAGATTTCATCCAACGTGAAGTTTTTCAAACTCTATTGAGGGGACCAGAAGCTAGAAGCAGAGGCAACACAAAAACCTTTAGATATGTCAGGTGGATCAATCGACGGCTGAGATCTTCCTAACCCCGACCACATGGGAGGCGTTCATAGTGCCTCGGTGATGCAGTTAGGCCAGGGCACCGTGGGGCCATGAGTTTGTTAAGCATCGAAGTTAGTTGTAAAGTCCCCAAATGGGATGAGGTGGGTGTTCCGGGCCCACTTCCGATCGAGTGATTGTTAGGATTGGCAGAGCTTGAATCGACTGAATTTCGTGAAACTGTGATGTCGCTTGGGCAGCAAGGATTGGAGACTATTGTTCGTCTGCAATGCAGCTAATTAAGGATATAATTTGTGGGGAGCTTGTTTGAGGACATAATGTGGAGAGCGGCCAGCGAAGGAGGAGCGGGCGAGATAGTTGTTGTCCGCAATCGGTGAGTCTTCAATTCGCCCTTTCCATCTTCGCCTTGTTCTACTTGTTTGCCATCGTTTTTCGCTACATGTAAGAGCTCAATTATGTTGGGATTCAGGTTCAACGCTCTCAATGCCAAGGTCATGTTCGGTCCTGGTATGTGTCAATGCTTGGCACAGAAATTAAATCCAAGTTTGGCATTGGGAGGGGTGAATTTGGCTTGCTTCAATTCGAACCTAATCTTTACACGCTCCTTCATCTCACATGGTCCCTCATTGATTTGACAAGGGACCGAAATCTCACCTGGGCACTACGCGATTGGAGGAGGTGTAGGGAGCTGCCCTTATGCAGTCAGTGAGATTGCTCACCTTGAACCCAAATTCCTTTCCATCTTTCCGCCGTTGTACCTGTTTGCCATTGGTCACTTCATGTAGGAGCTCAGTTATGGCGGGATTTTTTTGTACTTTGTTTGGCACTTTAGAATGCCGAGGTCATGTTCGACACTTCAAATGTCCAGGTTGCCTCTTCAGACTTCAAACTGAATCATGACAGGGGGTCCTTGATAGCGTTAAATTATGACATGCGTTGTTTGCTAAGGAGGAGGTGAGAGGAGCTGTGGAAGATCCCTTCCACGAGGTGAGTGTTCTCTACTAACCCACAATCTTTTTCGTTGAATATACTTGTTCGCTATTGGTCTTTGGTTATTTGTCAATGCTCGACACTGAGATCCAACGTTCGGTAATGGTAGGGCTCAATTTGGGCTTGCTTCAATTCAAGAAGAACCTCACCTGCTCCATAAACGCACATGGTCATTTATTGATTCCACAGGGGTCCCCAATCTCACATGGGCATTACTCGATTGGAGGAGGTGCTGCAAGATGATAAGGAGGTGCGGGGAGTTGTCTTCGGCGACTGCGATTGTTATCGCCATGAACTCAAATTCATATTCATCTGTCCCTTGATGTGTTAGTTTGCTTTCAATGTTTTCACGTAATTCTTTCCGAGGTATTGCTGGAATTCATCTCGATCTATCGAATGTTACACTACTTACAAATCACGTGACTAAGTGTCCGCACCGAGTAGACAAATGCAATTCAAACTGCAATCCGAAGTCTACATTCCAATTGAATCCCAATGTTTGCATGTTTCAATAGCTATTGGGCCCACAATCGGTAGATCGTGCTCCTTAATTAGACGTCCAATCAAATATCCAGTGATACAAGGTTAAGACCTCCTCATCGAAGTACTGTTTGAACCTCCTAGTTGATTCATTAAAGAAGTTTCGATCAAAGTAACAAATCCAAATTCTTGAGAGGGCATGTCTGAGAGTTCACATTATTGGGAGAGTCGATCGTACTCTAATTTGCTAAGATTGGTCTAATGCAAGATTGAGATTAACAAAGCTGACGTTGTGTCAGATTACACCAATCAGTTGAATTTGAGGTTGATTGTAGTAGCAGCAACATAAGTTATCCAACTGGAGACGACTTTGCGGTGGACCTCTCCTTTGGGTACTTGGCCTTGCTCCGACCCCACCTGGTTCCTTTTATAATACAACTAAGGGCCACTTCACACACGAGCCAAGAGCCGTGACCACGAAATTGTGAGAGCCCAAAAGAAAGTGTCCAAAGGCCGTCCCAACATACCTCCAAAATCATGTAGTGTGGTCACGGATCCTCACCTCAAGTGTAGTGTGAAATCATTTGTGACGGGCCCTCAACCAAATGCTATTTCAATGAATGTCTATTCATGTAGGTCCTCAACACATGATAAAGTAGAATAAATCAACGGTTGTGAGCGTTCAGAGTGCCATCGTCCCTCGGTTTTGTGTTGGGCCTACCTCCAAGAAGTGGTTTTTGAAAATAGTCCAAGTGACTATGAAACATGATCCATTCGATGCCATGTAGGATTCCATGTAGACTTTACATCCGTCTTGCATTCACATACTCCGTTGGTCCCTCAAGCGTAGTGTGAAGCGAACTTCGACCGGCTCCGCCTTTTTCACCAATGAGAGTGCTTGAAGTGTAGTGGGCACGGGCTCTCAGTCTCGTGTGTGAAGTGGCCCTAATTGTAGATTGGACGAGCCACTAGCATGTCTGATGCCGGGCTAACGAGGGCCCGTGTGCCACACAAGATCCCATTGGTATGTGCAAGTCAAGCCCCCACCAAATACAACCCTATTATAAAAGGGTGTCCGTTCTCATAACATTATTCAAATCCATAATAATGTTTTGTGGGACTGATAGTATTCCATGGAATATTCCTTCACATTCAGATTGCATATGGGGAATATTCTATGGACTGCAATCATCAGCTCCACAAAAAATTGTTATGGATCTGAATAATGTTAAGCTTTAAGGATGTTGACAACTCTCATTTTGTGATCACCTTAGAAGAACAAGAAAAAAGAAAAAGAAAAAGAAAAACACAAAAATGAAGCACAACAAGGTCAAGTAATGTTATTAAAAGTTAGCATGATTGCTTGAAAGAGATTGAAATCTTCAGTTTTGGTTTTTGTATAAATTTCTCATTTCAACTCCAAATGTGACATTTGAAATGATAATCTCCATGATGCATAATTACTAACCAATTCAAATGAACCTCAATATGATCCAACCACCAAATCGTGTGTAGAGTTGATGATGTATGCAATAGTGCCATGTGCCTTAGTCAATTGAAATCGTGGTTGGGCAGTGTTGAGCCACAAGACGTGACAAACAAGAGTTTTAACTTCAACTAATAACATGAAAAACATGTATAGGTTGAAATGGTTGTGTGAAAGTTGATGTGTCGAGCTTTTTTTTTTTTTTCCTTTTTTTTATGGAGGGGGGGGGGAGTAATCTAAGTTACGGTATAATAATTCAAAGGGGCCCACCCCAACAACAACAAGGGGGTTGTGTGTGTGTGTGTGTGTGGGGGGGGGGGGGTGGAATATATGTAGATGTTGCATAGAGTTTGACTAAGTTAGTGGGGACCATTTTGAAATTGAAGCCCGTATGAGATTCAGTGGCAAATTTTAACTTATTTACCACTCTTTTCAAAAAATACCGCTTTGAACAAATAATGAGAAGTCACATGAAATTGAGGAGTCCATCCATCAATTATAAGGCTATTCCCACACGCACCTCTCTTGTCATTTGTGCACACCACTCCCAATTTATAATGCCACTTCTCGTATTTCATGATTGAAGCCATATATGCCACATATATAATACATGGTTTGGGAATGAGGAATTGCAGAAATGATGCCGCGATGCGAATGTTTCGTCCATGGCAATGTTAAATCCCCACTCTCTAAATCAATTGCAATATGTATGCAAAAGATGACCTTTCTCTCTCTACGTACATTGATATGTGCAATTAGGTTGCCCCATGCTAATTTGTCGACATTGCACACTATTTTCGGTTATAATACCACTACAATAAAAAACAAATTAATGTTTTTTGATGTGGTAACTATAGGGATGAATAAACAAGAACTATTTTTTGTAATATGCTCTTGACCCAAGATAATTTGCGTGAGTGAAAGAGGCAACATGTTTGCGAGGCAAACTAATTGCACATACCGCTGTAGTTATTGCAATGGTAATATAATTGGTGTTATAGGAGATAGGTGTTTACATGATCCCTTGTTATGTTCTTTTTGAACACATGAGGTGCTTGACCACCTGGCTAGTTTCCGTCAAGTAGAGAGAGAAAATTTCACGGGTGGGAATTGAACCGCCAACCACTCCGTTCAGCTGAAACCCCTATTAGGGTTTCCTTCAAGTTGAATCTTGCATATGTGCAAGATCTTGCTAGTAAGACTATTATTGCGATAAGATAAGCATGGTTGCGAACTTTGCACTTTGCAATGGGGAGGTTTCATCTACACAATTATTGGATCGCTTCCCGATCGCCCTTCCTAGATGGGAGAGAAGGAGTTGTTGCATACAAGTGTACCCGTCATCCACCCATGTAATAAAACTTGACAATTATGAAATTTTTGTGATCAATTTATCGTAGATGTGCGTGACTAGACTAATTTGGGATCCGATTACGGTGTTGACTCAATTGAACAAACTCGCCTATGGACTAATTGTTCCAAGCCATTTATGTTGGATGAATGAGAGGTCTGCTCATATGCTAGATTGTAAGCATACCTAATTTGATTGCTCATTTCAAATGGAAACCTGTATTTGAGTGTTGTGTGATCAGATGTGGATCTAAGAACATACACCGTAATCACGCATGCACAAATGAAATTGGACTACGTGCTCAAATTTTGGTAACCATTCTAGAGTGACAATTGATATAATCGAGGGGACGTAAGTCCCATAACACGATTTGGATTTGCTAATCATCTATTTTTTCATGTTTTATATCATCCGAGAAGGGGGTGTAGAGTTATGAGTACTTGTTTAAGCCCACATACCTTGATTCCTATAGCCCATTGACATCTAAATCTATTGCATTGTAAAATATGGAAGCAATTGGAGAAAGGACATGACTAACAAGCATGAAATATACCCTAAGGTGGAGCGTGCTCAAAATACAACAACCATTACAAGTTCAAAAGTCAACATAACTGGGTTCAATTAAAAGTTCAAAAGTCAACTAATTCTTCAATTGCATTATTTGAAAAAGTTGAATACGTTGATGTTATTAAATATTCAAGTTCGAACATGTGACATGGATGCCTTTGGATGCAAAATGTACATGATATATTTTGATCATCAATATCTAATATGACTATATTTTGATTTTCTCCTTGACATAAGATAATGTATATAACAAAATTTCAAACCCATATATAACAAAGTTTGAAACCCATACAATGTATGAATACGATATATGAAACTTGGTGAAGCCGTTATAAATTGTGTACATGGCCATACATTGGACCCACGTCCTTCAAGGGCAAAGAACCATCTAACTATAAGTTAGTTAGAGTGTACTTGTAGGAGGCCATTTGACCTTTGTGGTCATCAAATTGTTCGTGTCAACTTCACCAACCATCGAGAGGACAAAGATGCAAGAGGCATGTATTAAGTTCACAAGGACACGGTCACCCCGCCGTCCTCACCGTCCTCCAACCGTCTTCACGCCCCCAAGGCCACACTAAATAGAAGTTTTTATAATAAGTATGCATGCCCGGACGCTCATACTCTTTGTTTCCTTTGTACTTTTTCTTTTCACCACAAATGCATATCCCACTCAACCGCATTTCTACAAAGTGGGAGATATGTCTTGGATCCGTATGTCCCACCCGTCATCTTTGCTTCAAGATTTTTTTCCCCCTTTCCTTCCTTCATTTCCTACCTTCTAAAATTATCATCATTTTCTTTCTCTTGTATGAAGTACAACTCATGGCTACATGTCTTGCTCTTTGAGTCATTTCCATTAATCTTACCGAAGTCGATGGGGTCGAATCTAAATAATATGCTTGGATGCTCACGTTTTATTGTTACATATATGCTTTGGGTTTAATGGTGGATGCATGCCTATTCAAAAGCATTCTCAAAATGTAAAAATGTTATGGTTTTAATACACCTTCTCTTTCTCTCTCTCTCTCCCTCCCTTTTTGCTTTTGTTATTGCCTTTAGTTATATAAATAATAAAATGTGAAACTCCACTCAATAAAGTTACAAAATATGGCAAAAGAGCATGTTTGTATGCTCAGTATTTTGGAATTGATTATAAATGTTTGCAACCTCTTAATGAACTTGATAGGTGAGATAAATGTGGCATGAATTCCAATTGAGCGTAGCTAAAGACATCTGACACATGCTTTTCTAGCACACAAATATATGTTTGGGTTGGCGTGGGTGTAGGTGAGCCTAGCTCTTCACATTTTGAACACTAGCAATATTGAATTGCTCATGTTTGAATGATCTTTTACTCTTGAAATATTACACTAGTGAAAGTTATTATGTTGGTTTGAATAGTGATTTGATGTACACACATATTCTAAAACAGTAGTTAAGACATTGAGAATACTTCCTAGCAAGTAGCAAATGAGGCATGTCAGCCTACGTATCACATCATTGCTTTAATAATTGGTTTTAAAAATAATCATTGAGCATAATGTAGTCATGTGGTGGACTATCTTTGAACTTAGTTGCCATAAGTGATGGACATTTGATACCAAGGCATGTATCATAACATTGTAGTACTTAATTTCATACCTTTATGCCAACTCTTGCTATTAAGGTTTGATTTGAAAACAAAGAAACGTAGTGGGGCACCTAGCTACTTTGAAAAGCATACATATTCATTGTGGAAATTCCAATCAACTTACGAGATGTGTAGTACATAGCGATGAAATCCATGATTATAATATCGGATGCTATGTTTAAAGATGCAATAGACTTGTAATAAAAAAATAAAATCCCACCCACCCTTGCTTCATTTTCATGAAAAATAAAAAGGAAAAGGCCTATGCAAAGAGGAAGATCAAGCTTTGGAAAATCGATTGAATGTAAGCATCTTGAAGGTCCTATACGTGGACAATACACTATTTCTCATTGGGCCCAATAAATAGTATGGGTGCCTTTAAAAATGTTGTGCAAGTTTCAATTAAAGAAAGGAGTCTGATAAAAAATAGTGATCACATGATTAGGCTTTCCTAACTTAACCCCTAAAAGCCAGGGCATATGTTTTTGTTTGGCAATCACCTCTACCTATACTTTGATGATTTTAAGCATGTGGAGGACCGAGTCTTTGTGTGAGCAATCCTAACTTCACATATCTTCCATCAATATCTATCATAACATGTGTTGATCTTGTTTGATGAGCTTGTGAATCGGCCTAGATTGTTTTAGGTGATTTAGGGACGAGTTTTGCTTCGGCTTTTAGAAGTTAACTTACACACTGATAGAGTTATGTGTAAGGTCTCTCAAAGAGGGGCGAAGTCATGGGTTTGATCTTCCTTTGACGAAATCTCCTAGTAAGACCTCATGAACTCATTGTGTGCATCAAATTGTGCTCAAAATAAAGAACTCGTTGTGTGTTGGAACCTATTTTGAAAGTTGGGTGAAATCCTTGGACCTCCTCTTGCCATCTCAAAAATTTCGAGGAAAATATTTAAGATCTAAACCAAGAGTTTCCCATGGAGCCCGTCACCCTAATTTGTGAATCAACCTATCCAACCCATAACAACAAGCTAGAAATACATTTTTTTATAAGATGACACCACTCTTTGAACATGTTGACTTAAGTGTTCAGACAACTTGGAAAAATTTATACTAACGCACTCAAACTCACGGTTCAGCCAACTTAATGGGAGGGAGTTTGATCTCAAGACGTTTCGCATAACCTTAATACACATTCGGGAATTAGGGGAGGGAGTCTCAAAAGCAAGTCGGGGAGAGCATTGTGATGGATACTTAGGAGTTAGCATAGTGCCTAACTAAGTCATTACCTCGCGGGTAGTTGTTACCCAAACTTTTATAGATCCTCATTGTCAAATATCCGTCCCTACCACCAACCATGCATGGTAGCTAAGCTAGAAATCCAATTTATAATAACCTGACACCACTCTTTGAACATGTTACTTTGAGTGTTAAGAAAACTTGAAAATCTCTATACCATTGCTCTCAAACTTGTGGTTTAGGGTTTAGGGTTGAGGGAGTTTGATCTCAAGACTTTACGCATAATTGTTATACACTCTAAACTCCGTAGTATCACACATGTGGCAACCAAAGTGCACATAATATTACTGAGTTTCGTAGTGTTAACATGGATGCATGAACCTAATGAATCAATGTAGCACGTGACACTATGGAATAACACTAAGAGCAACCTTTTAATGGTGTGGTGTGGTCCACTTCACTTGGCCTTCCCAGACGATGTGGCATATGCATGCACCAACATTCAACAAATGACATAAGAAGAAGAAGAAGAAGAATAAGAATGAGTATAAGAAGGTGACACTCCGCATATTGACACATGGCGCAATGCGAGGGTGTGTGTGGGTTGACTTCTTTGGTGGTTTGTATTAATGACAAAATTCGTGATATAAGGGAGATAAATCGTGAGATAAATGTAACAATAAGGAGCGAGATTTGAACTACAAACATCTATTCCCTAGGGTTTCGGGATATTAAAGAGTGAGTGACATTATGGAGGTTGATATTACGGAGTTTAGGGTAAAGTGTACGCATTCGGGAATTAGGGTTGGGAGTCTCAAAAGCAAGTAGGGAAGAGCATTGTGATGGACATATGGGAGTCAGTGTAGAGCCGAACTAAGTCATTACCTCGAGGGCAGTTGTTACCGGGGCTTTAATAGATCGATCTGCATTGTCAAACGTCTACCCCTGCCACCAGCCATGCATGCAGGCATTAATTCTCTTCTCAATAGAACAACTCAAAAGTAAAAGCTGGGTGTAAAGGAATCACGGCAACTCTTTTTAAGAATCTGTCATGTTTGTATGTGTATCAGTTAGGTTACTACAGCACGGATAAGTTCAATGAATGGGGGAGACCCGACGTACTGCCACTGGTGCAGTTACAGACGTACCGATTGAGTTTGAGAAATATATAACCGGTTGAAGCTCAAGACTTCAGGAAAACCACCCATCCTTTAAGAAGAATCTATAGAATATACCTCGATTTAATGAAGAAATACCCTAAGATCACAACATGGAAACGGTTGGACTGGGAAACATCAGGATTGTAGTTACAGGCGTACCGACTGAGTGTGAGAAATATATAACCGGTTGAAGTTCAAGACTTCAGGAAAACCACCCATCCTTTAAGAAGAATCTATAGAATATACCTCGATTTAATGAAGAAATACCCTAAGATCACAACATGGAAACGGTTGGACTGGGAAACATCAGGATCGTAGTTACAGACATACAGATTGAGTTTGAGAAATGACTGGTTGAAGCTCAAGACTTCAGGAAAACCACCCATCATTTAAGAGGAATCTATGGAATATACCTCGATTTAATGAAGAAATACCGTAAGATCACAACATGTAAACGGCTGGACTGGGAAACATCAGGATTGTAGTTACAGACGTACCAATTGAGTTTGAGAAATATATATAACCGGTTGAAGTTCAAGACTTCAGGAAAACCACCCATCATTTAAAAAGAATCTATAGAATATACCTTGATTTAATGAAGAAATACCGTAAGATCACAACATGGAAACGGTTGGACTGGGAAACATGAGGATTGTGATTGATGATATATACCGCCCAAATACCACCCTGGACACTGGATAAGTTAGAGAGGTGTTTGACTTTGTGTCTGTAGGTAGTATTTACTGGAGCTCCTCCTTCATCCACGAGAATTAAAGTGTATTCCATTTGGAGGACTCTGGAATTTATGTGCACGTTTGTGCACGCTGGAATCAGCTGGAATCGGGTCTTTCACATAAACCTTTGTTTTGTTTTGTTTTGTTTTAATTTTTAATTTTTAATATGAGAATCTGCATGTTTGACTGCACAATGCACAGTAAAGACTGACTCTCTTCTTTTTATCTTTTTTTTCTTCTTCTTTTTGTTGTTGTTGTTCATATTATCCAAGTTTTAGGTTGGTGATAGGCTGCAATTGTGATACTTGTGAAAGTAGACGGCATTACGTAAAATATCAGAAAAATGTATATATTAAATCAACACACTGATTTAAGTGTCATTTTAGAGTGACAAAGACGATTTCAAATGATAAGTCACAAAAACTATAACCTCAATATTAACGAGGATTTTGTAACGTTTTTGACCTCCAAGTTAATTACGTGCTTCATTGATGGTTTCACTTCCGGAATGAAATCCTAATCAATTGTTTATTTACTAATTGGAAGTACTTATATATATATATATATATCTTGGATTTTAGACCTTGAAGGTGAAGTGCACTCAATATGGGATTTGCAATCAAGCAACCATGCTCAACCATGCCCACACACATTAGTGTTCTGACCACTGGGGTTCGGGAAACTACGTAGTGTCCCGGGTGTTAGCCACTTACCACCGTATTTGTTATCTTGGGGGGGGGGGGGGGGGATGGGCTAGGCACCGCCGCGGGGCCTGTGTGCCGTGGTGGCCACGCGCGAGCCAGCTGTGCGTTACTACATGGGATTTAGCCTTCTCCCAATTGTTCTCATAACATTGATGTTAGGTCGCAAGTTAGGTGGATGTTGATATGGCAAATGTGTTGGCAATGTTGTAGGCTGTGTATGTGTGTGTGGCATTTGATGTGGAGGTGATTGTTCACATTGTCCCGTTGGTTTTTTTTGTCCTCTTTTTTCAAGTTTTGATTCTCAAAAATCATCTTATTTCTGGGTGCAATCTGACCTCGTGAAGCCAAAAAAAGAAACAAATCACTAATGTAAATTTATCCATTATGATGCTGAAAATGCAACAAGCTATTTCCTATAAATAATAAAATTATGGATGATATGGCCATAAAAATGGCAGTTGAAGCCCCAAACCCATCTACATGGGTCCGATTGGAATGGAATGGCCCTCATCCGTAGAGGACTTGTTTTCACTAGAGATGATTTTACATAGACATCACAAACCCCAAGTTGAACCTAGAGGTTAGACTTTCATGAGTCAACTAAACAACTAAGTCAACTAAACAACTGGGAAGGTAAAAGCCCAACAAGCTATTTCATGATATGGAGGTGTTTTATTTTTATTTCTATAATTTCACATTAAGAAATGACACCAAATTCGTTGAATTATTCTAATGGGATCCCAATTGGAATGAATTGCCTCTCAACCTATAAGGAGCTTGTTTTTTTTTTATAACTAGAACCCTTGATTTGCAATAGATGAGTTGATCTATGTGCCACAAAACCTAAGCCAAATGAATCCGGATGGTTAAAAATACTATATCATGGGATAAAGGGTCGCCTGGGCAACACGATGATGAGGTAAACTTGTCCATCATGGACGAAGGGCTCTAGTACAACCAGCCTCCCTACAAGTTGAGAGCTTATTTGATTAGTTGGACCATCATGGACAATTTTATGGCAAATGCTAGCATTTAAAAAGTCAAACCAATCAAAATTACCAAGCTTGAGACCAAATACAACATTTCTTAGTAGCAATGCCAATTTATAAATATCAGATGAACCATGTTGAAGATTTACTAAAACTAGTGACAAATCTCATGTACCGCTAATACTTCAGAGTTTAGGTCAAACATTGCCTACAATGTTTGAAGGTTGGGATGATTCGTTACAATGCGTTCCGTTGAAGCTATAATTGTCATGAAGATTCCTTCAACGACAACAAATGTTGTGTCCTTGAATCAATGGCCTAAGATTACGGTTTGGCATGGCTTCATCATCATAATCTGAGTCAGAAGAAAACAATGACCTGCAATGAAACTACCACCGGATTACTTCATCTGATCCCTCCTCTTTCTTAATTTATCCTTGTCCAAGTGATATATGAATCATCTGTCAAGTTGCAAATCCATCATTTCACGCAGCAATTTGAAGCACAATGTGAACATGCTGGGTAAGCATGATATGGAGCTCTTACAAGGTGTTCACTGGCATGCAGTTGACCGAGCTCCTCAGGATCGTGACTTCGTAGCTTTGGATTTCCTGTCCGAACTTAGAAAACAAAACCTTCAGTTCATAGTACCACAAGATGGAAAATATGTCGTCATATGTTAATATGTGTTTTTGTTGCTACATCCGATCACACATAAACCAGCTTCACAGAGTTGAATAAGACTTGCACCGTAGTGAGGACATCAAAAAGTTGTTAGTCTTCCTGGTGGCAAGATGCATGCCAGTGAGATTTGCATCACTGAAAGACCCTGTTGTATCCAGCTTTCTGTGATTGATCATTGAAGCATATACGTCCTGAATCTGTGGTGACATGTGATAGATGAGGACTGGGAAACATGTCAGTTTCCCAGGAACTGGGATTGGCTGGTGTCCCTCTTCTGGTTTCATGAATTTACTTACTTCGATTCTTTTGTCCCCCAAAATAATCTATGTACATTCAATGATTCACACAAGAGAACCCATGATTTTGATGACAAATTTGAATGAAATCAATAAATGATTGAGGACGCATGAAGAACATGAGTCTTTTTTTTGGGGGGGGGGGGGGGATTAATACATAGAATCACAAAACTAGAACTTGGGAATAAATTGAATAAATTGAATAAAAAACTAGTATATTTAGGGTCACCAGTTCTAATTGTCTTGCTCCATACTAATTGTACACCCCGGTACAGTGTCACCAACACTAAATGTTAACCTAACATTATTTGTCATTCCTTGTAAATTTTTTTGGGGGGATTATAGAATTACAGCATTGCAAATACAGTCACTTACCAAGTGATTTTTCACCCAAATTTCCATCATCCATGACAATATTTCATCACAAGTTGCTGATGAGAGAAGATAGGGTTTTGGTCAATGGAAGAACTCATCCACCATCCATGACAATATTTGTTCACTTATTCATAAGAAGTGTCATCCGAAAAGTTACCCTCGTGACCAAATATACCATATAACACTAAATATCATAGTGTAAAATCCTTCAGGTTGCAACGTGCTTGGCAATTATAACCAACCCACCTGCCAACCAAGCTTCTGACAACAGTGAGGGTAGTTTAATCTTGTTTGCGTGTCCTACTATGCACTGCCCACAATGCCCAATTCTTGTCTAGATTCGGAGTGCTTGTGTTCTAAGCTCCACAAAGGCTCTGGATTGCAGCCACTAATTCCGTTCTGAAGCTAGCCATCATCAGAACACATCAATATTGTTGGACACATAGAAAAAAATCTTACAATTCTTTATTTTTTAACCTGCCATCACCATGAAGTATATTACAATCATGGAATCACGAGAAGTTTGTAGGTACGTCATAAAGAATCGTCTACTTCCCTTCTATTGTTGTGCAGCATAGTTTTCTTGTACCCCGGCAGTTTCAGAAACATTTTGTGATTATTCAGAGCAGCTGCAGGCTATCAATTGGAGCCAAGTCAAGAGTATACTAGTTCAACCAGGACGAGATTGATAGATCCTCAGAATATCAGTTTCAAGGAATCCGGACTTCGAAAACCTTGCGAAGAATTTGCAGCCCAGAATTTGTTGATTCGCTAAATGAGAGCTACTGCTCTCTAGATTGAGACTCCAGGATCGAATCACATTGATATCGTATCCTGATTTTCAAGCTGCACTGCAGCTTGACATAGTTTCTTTGGGCATTCTAGCTCGATACGAGGATGAAGTGAAGACTGTTCAACCATCCAGGATCATGTGCAAAAGTCTCCGAACTGATATGATCAACCTTCATAGCTTCGAAATGGGCTCTAAATCAGAGTAATGGGGGTGTCAACAAACCTACAGTCGTATGGATATGAAAGTAGCGCAATTTTTCTTTATTTTGGCAACTGAAATCCTTAAGAACAGCGCGCTCAAGAACATGAGATCTCCCTAGTTGAGTGCACATCATTTTAAGCAGAGAAAGAATTGCCAAAATTCCACCAAAAGTCCACCCTTAATTTCCTAAGAGGCTAGTTTTGGGCTTATAAATGACTCTTGAAGGCAAATTCATCCAAATTGAAGGTGCTAGGAATGTCACAATTGGTTTCATTGTGTTTCTCATGCAATGTTCTTGGCAATGGTGATGATCCTATTCCAATATGGAAAGATGGTTGAAGGAGGGTGAAAATGTTGATTACTATTGTAGAGCCTGGATAATTTGAAGCAACAACATACGATAAATATCCCTATTATAGAGAATCTTGTTACGCTAACATGTGTCTTTGAACGTCAAGATCCTTGAGCCTTCTTTGGTGTTCAAGGAACGACAATAATGTGTTTGAGTCTATGTGCAAATAATGAGAGACCAACACCCAAAGAGTTTGGAGCACTTTCTCAAGGTTTTGTGTTTTACATGGGCCACTGACACCTATGGAGGGCCAAGGCATGAGGCGGCCATCACATGGGACTGTGTGCCTTGTGTTGTTGAGCACCTCTCTCCATTCACGTGCTATTTTTATACATTTGTTTGATTTTTTTCCTAATCCCATCATGTTTTTCAATAACTCTACAATGGTCGCTTCATGGTATAGACTTGCATGCCCGTAATTTTTCTTATAGCATGTCTAATCCTTACTCAAATTATTGAACTTTCATGTGAGTTAAATACACCCAGAGGTGGTTGACCTTCTTATCATTCTAAACCCGTTACATTTCTCAATACTTTTACAACAACCACTCATGGAATATACATGTATGCCCATCATTATTATTAAAACATTCCCCACCCAAGTTTCTAAGTGTTTGGTTTTCCTTCTATTGATATTGCAACTTTATCATATTCTTCCTCCACAAATTCAAGATGGAAATCTCCCTTTTCACCCTTTGAGGCTCTTCTATAAAACCTCTACTTTTTGTAAGTTTGTGCACAAACACTCTAAGAGATTTGTATTGTAACCAAACTTCACAGATGTATGCACATAGTCTTTATATACACACTCTTGGAAAGTGAACCATTCAAGTATGCAGATGAGTTAGATTATAATAGAAACGTGGATGCTAGTCAAGTAACACTTTAACTATCTCTTAGGGTTTTGGTACAAAGAATGACAGAGTACATAGTAAATTATGATACACTAGCCAAACCCTTACTATGTGCTAGTAGGGACATAAACATAACCTTCGGAAACAAAATGCACTCAATTAATGCAAATGATATTCCTTGAGGCATTTTGAAATATGTTTCCTATCCTATGAATGACTAAGATCTCCTTACAAATATTATATTTTGGAGATTTTTACTTTGTATTCAAATTCCTAGACCCCAATTGACCTATTTGTGTTGTCTTTCTCACAAAGTATTCTTTACCTTATTCTATATGAAATTTCATGGCTTAAATCACTTAAAAGTCAAAGTCTCCTCTAACTTTGTATCCAAATATCATTAAACCTAGCCCGGTGCACCCCTCCTCTTGGAGAGCTCTCACATTATACCAAGCTTGCCTTGTAGACCCCATGGTTTGTGAGACTTGAACGTGACAAAACAATCAAACATAGAACACAAACAAACAAACAAACAAACAAATAAACAAACAAACAAACAATGACCAAACAACCAAACTTAATGTATAGGCATGACAACTGCACACAACACATCGGTGTGTGGTTTATGCAGTCCAACTTAAGTACCACCAGGATAGTTTGGTTTCCTAACACCTACCATGGGGTGATATAAAAATGGACTCCTTAGAAGTTGGTTGGTGATTCCTCCTACTTTTAAGCTCACTGCACTAAATCAGAATCTCTCACCCCATTAGAAGGGTTAGTTTAGCCAAAAATAACACCATCTGAGCTCTACAATAATAATCAACATTTTCAGCCTCCCATCCCCAGTTCGCCCTCCCCCTTGGTAGGTGTTATGAACATTCATTGGTTATTGAGGAATCAAATGAGATAGTAATTGCCATATACTTATGTAGTTGACTTATCATTACCGCTAACATTGTTTCGGGTGGGGTCAGCTCAAAGCAAGACATCTAGCCCTGACCCTATATATTCATATCAACGGACTCCAGGATGGATGAATGATCACATCCATGCAGATTTATGGATGAATGATCACATCCATGCAGATTTATGGATGAATTATCATAGTTGTTTTTGAGAAGTTTGGTTGCGCGAGCTGCGAACGCCGAAGTTTTGGTGTTCGTCGCAACGCAGGAATGGCTAGGGTTTGCGCACACCTCCCTCTCCAATTGTCCCTAAGGCGGCCATCTTACGGACCTTCCAACTTGCAGGGCGCAACATGGAAACCGCACAAAATGTATGTCAGAAGGATGTGTGTCCGAAGCTCGAAGGCTGACCTAGAGGCTGAAGCGAGTGCCGTGGAGAGTGTGGCCATGGACCTTGCTCTGAAGGTTTGTGCCTCCTTGAATCTGGTTTGAAAGACTGCAATTACCGAATATTCGGAAAGAAAATAGCTACAATTCAAGTATTGAATCTGCTTTCGGGTTATAGATCAATCGAAGAAAGCTTTCTGTGGAACAGAGAGACTCATAAGACTCTGTGGCTTGTTTTATGGGATGAATTTGAGGGGATTGAAAATTCGCAATTCAGGTCTTTGAAATTCAATTTTAATTCTGCTTTTGGCTTGACGATAATTTAAACAAGTTCAAATTGTTTAGAGATACTTACGATATAGTGTCTGTTGTTTGGAATGCAATGTCGTGAGTAGTTTTGATGATTATGAGAAACTGTTGACATTTGACATGATATATACCTGAAGGATGTAATGCAAGGAAATTTGTTGACACCAATTTGAGGTTTGGACATTTTGTCATACCGTAATGGTGAATTTTGAACTGAGCTTTAAGAATGCCAGTTATTTTTAAATTTTAGCAAACAAGAGTCTTAAGGGACATGGACATATTGCCATGCATTCTTGTGTAGAACCTGATTGCATTTATTATGTCATGAGGATATATCCCCAGCGGAAAGGGACCTCATCTCAGCATGTACGTTCCCAGATTGGCAACTTATAAGCAATTCTGCAGATTTGACACATGCTTGTGACGATTTCCAGGGCGCCATTTGTGTCCCTGTGATGAAGCTTACAATTAATTCATTTGAAAGTCAGAGACTGAGCCTAAAAATAGAGATTGGTAAGATAGTACGCTCCATTTTCTCTAAGCTGAGTATGCAAGCCCTTGTGAACTGTAGAAAGCAGCTGCATTCTGGTGAAAAAACTGTCATCTCCATGCATGATGAAGGTGACAGTTGCATATTTTCAGGTAACAAGTCATGTGGGCAACTAAACCCTTAGGCTAGTATGCTAATCTGATTGAGGTTGGTAATTCATGTTGTGCCACTGCAACTTGCAGCTGGTCACATGCCCGAAATGTTTGCTCAGGAATTGGAGTTCACTTATTTTTGTAAAAAGGGGACATCCATAGTGACAACTATGTGTGGCTTTGTGAATATTGCATGTCCTTGACTTGGTCATATTTGATGATCGAAGGGGCAAGAAAACAGAAAATTTACGATTGGGTGAATAGTGCTTGGTAAAATTGGGCTTTTAAAGGTCTGATCTACATACAACTTTGTTAGATTTTATTACAGGTCTAATCTAACATGGACTTGGGGGTTCAGCATGAAGTGGTGTGCTGTTTCCCACAAATCCAGGATGTGCACTATCAGTAAGTGATGCAGTCTGCCCATTCTTCCACCAGTCCCTGTTGTCATGAGAATATGTTATTAACACACTTTTTCTAATTTCAACATCATGCAGGCAGGCGCTTTGATCAAGGAAAAATCTGGACATGCTCTGCAGGTTTGAGCTCCATATAAGCACGAACATCATCATATGCTTTCTACTCCTTGTCCTTGGTTGCCAAGATTCTTTGAGTTGTGTGAGAACATCTTATTCCTGGATTTGCAACCTGCATTGGGGAGTATGCTTGTATCTGTTGGGTTGGGCTTCGTTCAGATTCTGTAGGCATTGGCAACCTTCAATGTCCTTTTCACAACTTCTATGTTAAAAATCTCAATACTTTACAAGTCTTCACACCTCATGGCCTGTCGTTGTGATTGATCTTTATGATGGTGAGTTGACATGAATGAAATATCACCCTCAGTCAACTTTATGATATAGGAAAGTTCAAGACAATATAGTAAAGGTTGAGGTTGCTGGATAGGATGAATCTCTGGAAAGGGGAACGGGGGAGTAAGAGAGAGGGAGGCGATGTGGCTTTGATGCAGGCCTGGCTGGGCAGCAGACAGTTCATAAGTGAATGTATATTGTGGGACGGATTTCGCTCTCCTCTTTGGCTGACAGGTTGACATGAAAGAGTCGCGATTTGATCTCGTCACAGAAGTTGATAAGGCCTGTGAGGATTTTCTACGGTCCCAAGTGAAGGTATGATATTTCCTCGCTTGGGTTACTGTGATGACACTGCTGGAATTGGATTCAAGGAGTTTGCACTATTTGTTTTCCAGTAACTGTGCTGGATAGTTCTCTGTGCTTGTAAGATTGTTTTGTAATTTATTCCATGTATACACCCCATGTTTTACCAACTATTGCATCTTAGACCAGGATGAGGCGCCCTTGTACATGATTTTCTCAATCAGTAGGAGTCAAATTTTTGTCAAATGTGGATAAGTATGGTCAATGTGGCCATACTTATCAAATGCTCTCTTTTCCAGTCCAAGTGTGGTTTTCAAATGTAGGGGCCACACAGTACACAAGTAGCTTATTCTAATCTTGTGATGCATGTGATAAGAAGAGGCTCAAAAGAAGTTGGTGCCTCTGGGATGGTTACAGGAAAACTTTCCTAAGCACTTCTACCTAGGTGAAGAGACGGCCACAAAGAAAGAGCTTGATAGGCTCAGGAGTGGACCAAACGATTCCGAATGGACATGGATTGTGGATCCAATTGATGGGACCCTCAACTTTGTAAGTACGCTTAATTACATGGAATGGGAGAGCGGACTTATTTACAAGTCAGTATCAGGATCGTTCTATTTTTCAGAATATCAGATCAGGGCACAGTGACAATTAGGAACATCAGTCAATGTATCTTGTTTGAAGAACCCAACTACATAATGCAGACCCAGTTCACTCTTCTGGCTCTGCACTGCTACACTTAAGGCATAGATTGCATGTGTTGCATAGGTCATGACTTTTGTTGTGAAGATTGCACATTTATGTGGTCGGGTGAAAAGCTCACTCTTTGGGGTAACTGTAGTTGGGTTTAAAAAGCTTGTTGTCATGTGGATTGGCATTTTCGTAAATCATAATAATTACACCAATGTTTTCTCTTCAAGAAAGTCATGGACTGCTAGTGGCGTGTAGGACGGATACTCTTATTTCTCAAATTATAGTCTAAAATGTACCCTTCTATGTGTGTGGGGGATGGATGGGACAGGTTGCAGGGATGCCACTGTCAGTTGTTTCAATTGGAGTTGCTCTTGGCAACAACATGGAAGTGGGAGTTGTCTACAATCCATTTAACAATGAACTCTTCTATGCAAGAAGGGGCCAAGGTACTTGTCACCCTGTTCTACCAAATTCCTATCTGGGAAGCTGCTTACCTGCATGGTACTTATTATTGTTAGCAATTAACAATGTGAACTACCTACAGCAGGATGTATTTTGGTCCTGTCAGCTCTTTCTGTCTTACTTTGTTCTCTACTAACCTTGAAGCTGTGCCTAATGAAGATCTGAAGGTTACTCTAGTCACAAGACATAAATGAATACAAGTGGTTGTTCCAGGGGATCATGCCGCATGACAATCTTTGCTAAGTCTCTTCTATTCTTTTTAATATTTTGGTTATGAATTTTGATTGTGAAAGATCATGTGTTCTCTGTTGCAGGGGCATACCTGAATGGCATACCCTTGAATGTCCTGCCTTCTTCAACAGAATTGGAGGATACAACTGTGTCTGTAGGCTTCCCTTCCAAGGTTTCTTGTCCACACATTATGTTCTCTAGAATGTTGTACCTTCCTACAGTTTGATTTGCCATTCTGTACATGGTCTTTTGGAGCCCCTTGATTATCTAAGAGAAGTTTTTATGCCCTTCTGCAAGTTGTCATTTTAGTTGCTTTTAATTCTCCTTACCATTAATTTTCTACTTTTGCCTCGTTTCACTTTTGTGAAATCTTGGTTGAGTCTTTCATTCTGGAATGAATTTATAGACTTTTTAAGAAGCTTATGGATGTTGACTCCTTTTGATAATGGGAGAATAGGTGAATGAAGCGTTCCTAAGTTCTCTTCTAAAGTAAATGTTGACATTGTTTCTGATAGCCGGAGTGGCGAGTGCGGATGCTGGAGGCTATAGGGAAAGTATCTCCACGTGCACGTTCAATTCGGGCTTTGGGAACTGCTGTATGTTTCCTATTTGTCTTTTACCTATTCATAAGGAATTTATTATGTAACTAAACTCTTAAGAGAATGATGCTCATAGTTGTTCACATCAAGAGTGAAACCCAGTATGTCATGGTATTTAGGAATGTGAGGTACCTACTATTTGTAAGGGTAAGTATGTCATAAAGTATTTTGTTGCATGATAAACTCTCAGGCTTTGCATATGAGCTATGTTGGAGCTGGTCGCCTTGGGTGCTTTTTTGAGCACAACCTAAAGGTCTTATTCTATTTCCCCTATTTGTACTCATTGTTTCTCTTTTTAATCTCCAAGCAAGGGTAAATGTACAAGTTGACAGCAAACACTTTTCGCTTTTAATTTTTCAACTATAAGGTCCAGTTTTCAGTTTACGCTTTCATTCTTTGACAAGTTTGTTTTACACTAGGCTGTTTTAGGATGTGGTGGTAAAAGATAGTGAATGGGACTATTTTACTGTACTTTCGGTGGTTGAAAGTTGTCCTGGAATTCTCTATTTTCAATGATCCTTCCAAGTTCCTGACCTAGGTTATGGTGTATTAATGTGTTATGGTGTGTTTGTATACAGCCATGGGACATTGCTGCTGCAAGATTGATTGTTCAGGTTAGTGATAATGAACTGGGTTAATGAGTTTATGATTCATGTACTAGCAAGCCTCTCATGACTTACCTGCTCCAAGTAGGTAGATCATCTGCAGAATATAGTAGGTACCGTATTGTTGTTATCTGCTTGTGGCTATCGCCTTAGACAACTTCAATGTGGCTTTAGATTGCGGCAATTCTGTTTGTTCAATTTTATTTATTTTGTTTTCAGAACCGGGATATCTCAAGTTTCTGTTTGATATGAATGACCTTGTCGTATGCAAGTCACTTGGATAACTAGGTCAACTTAACCCACAAGTATCACCTGCTATACATATCAGAGCAGCTAGGGGGCTTGGGGATTAGTGGAGGCCATCTTTGGTGGGTAAGGTAAAATCCTGCGCCTTGTAGGTTTGTGGTTGATTCATCCTAAACCTTAAACCCTACACTTGTATCATATCTGATTGGTTATCATTCCAGATCTGAATTCTGTTCATGTCCCTGCAGGAGGCTGGTGGGAAGGTGACAGACATGAATGGGAATGAGTTGCCTCTGACTGGAGGATCTGTTCTTGCATCTAATGGAGGCATTCTTCACGACTGCATTGTGCAACTGATTTCTGAGTGATGTGTGTTTTAGACTTCTGTAGGCTACCCAAATAAGGCTCTTTTCTTGCCAAATTGTTTTTCCCCTCTTTTTAATGAAAGTAACTGATGCAGGTTCGTCAATCACCCGACCAATGGCTCATATTTCTGTGCGTTGCTCCATGTTTCGACAAGTTCAAACCAATCACAGGACTCTTGACAAACCAGAGAGGAGATTCTACAGAAGTGTTGTGAGAGTAGAGTAGAGTAGGGTATAAAGAGGTTCATCCTAGGAAAATTCATAAGTGAATAGGTATCTTTCTGTGGACATTTCTGTGAGTAGTAATCATGACTGTCACATTGTAGGTAAACCTAGGTTGTCAGCACAACCAAATATGCCCCGCATTGACCTGATTCAACTTCTGGTCTTTCTTTCACGTCACACAGATGAAGAAGCAATGGTGATCTGCTGTGAACTCGTTTTCTACACAAGTCGGTCATGTTTAGCAACCTAGGGTCAATTGTGTACTTGAATTCTCTGCCTCATGAAGGAACGTGTTTATATGCATTTGCATTCGGCAACTTGAGACATGTGTCTGTCAGTGTGCTTATTGTAAAGAGGAGTGTGTAACCTAAACATTGCATTGGAAAAGTTTTTATTTTTTAAAAAGACGATTTTGCCATTGCCGGGGGATCAGAAAGAATGTGATCTCGACACTCATAGTCGCGGCAACTTTCAGATAAGTGTTCATCGACCTTCTTGTTTTGAATAGTGCGTGAGATATAAGCATGTTTGCATCGCTCTTTGAATCAAGAAAAAAAAAGAATCGCCGCTGCCGGGGATCGAACCCGGGTCACCCGCGTGACAGGCGGGAATACTTACCACTATACTACAACGACTTTGATGTCCTAATGTTTGATTCATTTATAAACATATCCTCATATCTTTGAGTGTGTTTGTAAGTACATAAATGGACCCGGGGTGTGCAAATTCAAGGGTCTCACCTCCTCAAGGTGCTGCCATGTAGGCATCCACGTCATAGTTGGGTTCCCATGTGAAGTGGTAACCTTTGATTTCCATGCTCTCAACGGCTAAGATTGCATGGATTGACCTCAAGTGAACTAGGACTTAGGATTTGAAACCCCATGTGAATTGGTCCTTTACTCTAATCGAAGCTTTGACCGGGAGCTGTAGATGGATCCTTAACCCCTAATATCCTATGCAACCATCATTTGGTCATGAAAGGTTCGGCTTGACTCCTTTGACTCCAATTCGGATGGGTTTTGGACTGTTCAACTATTTGTCTTGTTCATGTCCAAGTCTACTATGTCCTATGATGTGGATAATTTTGATTCCACATAGTTCTCTATTTTGGGATTAATTTAAATATGGAGTGTGTTCTCAATTGGTTTATAGTGGAACCACTTCATAAATGCCGACTCGATATTTTTCACCTCCATGGTTTAAGGGCAACATAACTTAAACATGTGTGTGTGTTGATTTCTATGTGCAAGTGATTTCATGAAACTCAAATGCAACATATTCTAAACATCTACCGTTGGAATGTTTAGTTGGACATGTGTTGGTGGGTGTAAATCCATGTGGAAGGTGCGCAATGGTGACATTGTTGCCTCAAATTGCAAAGCTTCCCAAAAAATCACAAAATAACAATTTCAAGATTTGTGAGTTGGTTTGAGAAAGTGTATTTCCCCTCTTCTTATTGAGGGTAACATTTCATCATTTGGAGATAATTTGAGTGGAGGTTTGATAAGAAAACCAACCTCAATTTAATTGCTAAATTGCTACCCCTCAAGACCATTATTGACATTCCTATTATAATCTCCTACACAACAAAATCTTGACAATTAAAATTTGGACCATGAGTAGTCATCTTTAACTTGCAAACATCTATATGGTCGGATTTGTCAAAAAAACTTTAAATCTTCAACTATGGTTGCTGAAATTGTGATCTCATTTTCTGGGTAGATTTGAGGGAAATTGGGTATGGGAAGTTAGGAGTTAAGGTGTACAATTTCAACCTGAGTCTCAACTTCAAAAGGTGCTACCATGTGAGCATCCATATCATACTTAGGATTCCCACATGAAGTGGTAAGTCCTGACCCCCATGCTCTCAACGGCTGAGATTGCACGGATTAACCTCAAGTGAATGGGGGCTTTGGATTTGAAACCCCATGTGAACCGGCCCTTACCCTAACTGAAGCTTTAACTGGGAAGTGTGGGTGGACCCTTAAGGTGTGCAAATTCAACCCGAGTCCCACCTCCAAAAGATGCTGCTATGTAGGCATCCATGTCATTTTTGGGTTCCCATGTGAAGTGGTAAGTCTTGATTTCCATGCTCTCAACAACTAAGATTGCACGGATTAACATTGAGTGAATGGGGACTTTGGATTTGAACCCCCATGTGAACCAACCCTTATCCTACCTGAAGCTTTAACCGGGAAGTGCAGGTGGACATCGATGTCATTTTTGGGTTCTCATGTGAAGTGGTAAGCCCTGATTTCCATGCTCTCAACGGCTGAGATTGCACGGATTGACCTCAAGTGAATGGGGACTTTGCATTTGAAACTCCATGTGAACCAACCCTTACCCTAATTGAAGCTTCAACTGGGAAGTGCGGGTGGACCTTTGAGGTACGCAAATTCAACCCCGAGTCTCACCTTCAAAAGATGTTGCTACATAGGCATCCATGTCATTTTTGGGTTCCCACGTGAAACAACAAGTCTCGATTTCCATGCTCTCAACAACTTGGATTGCACAGATTAACCTCAAGTGAATGGGGACTTCAAATTTGAAACCTCATGTGAACCAACCCTTACTCTAACTGAAGCTTTACCTGGGAAGTGCAGGTGAACCCTTAAGATGCACAATTTCAACCCGAGTCTCACCTTCAACAGAAGCTGCTATGGGTTCCCAAGTGAAGCGGTAAGTCTCGATTTCCATGCTCTCAACGGTTGAGATTGCACGGATTGACCTCAATTGAATTGGGAGTTTGGATTTGCAACCCCATGTGAACTGGCCTTTTACTCTAACTGAAGCCTTAACCGGGAAGTGCGGGTGGGTCATTAATTAAGAAGTCGGGGGTTAAGTACTGCATCCCGCAGTAAGTACTAGACACTCATGCTTAATCTTGATATATAGCGATTGGTCCTTGATCAATCAAATAGTTTATTGGCTTTAATGGAGACCGACTTCCCATTTCTTACGTCAAATGAGTCAGGCTAGGGTGCATGGCTCTTGGCTCTCTGAAAGATTGGTTTGAGGCCATGGCAGATGAGGCTGGTGTTGTCAGTCCCTGCCACTTGTGACACTAGACCGGTCGCCCAAATATTAATGTGGAATAACGCATTCGGTTAAAAAAAGATTCGTGTTCTTCACCTTCTACTGATCACATTTATGTCCTGATATTTGTGTTGTATTAGCAAATCTAAGGGCCGCTTCACACTATGGCCGTCCAAGTTGAGAGGCCATGGGATTGAGTGGCCAAACTTTGTTGAGAGTCCAAAGAAATGAGCTGAAAATAGTCAATGAAATAGAGTGAGGGGCACTTTATATTAGGGCCCATTTGGCGGCCGGCCCATTTGGAATTGAGCCCACTTGGACTTGAAGTGGGCCTTAACTTTAGCCCTACTTTACAAAGTGGGCCGTTGAGTGGGCCTTGCAATATAAAGTTCATAGGCCCACTTGTAGGGCCCAAATTGGAAATTCTTCTTTAAAGTGGGCCTTCCAAATGGACCTAGGGACTTTATATTGTAAGGCCCAATCCACGGCCCACTTGGGCTTAAATGAATTATGCCCTTGCTTGAACTAAAGTCATAAAGTCATAAAGTCATAAATGACTATATGACGGAAGTTGGGTGAAGTGGGCCGTAGGTGCGAAGTGGGTCTCCATAAACCCTCGACCCATTTTTTTGCCTTCGGCCCATTTCTTTCCCTCCAAAACGCCGCCATGTCACCCGCCACGTAAGCTTTAGGAGAAGTGGGCCGACTCTCAATATAAAGCCCTTGGGCCCATATTAGGGCCCATTTGGGCAATCTAAGCACTCTCATTGGTTGATGCCTAGGGTTTGGAAATAGGCCCTAGAAATGGGCCCGAATATAAAGTGCCCCTAAGTGGAGCCTTTGGCCAGGCATAGTGTGAAGCTTCCAAAAGCCAAGCCCAACTTCCAAACCTTTGGGCATGAACTCCCACGGCCTCTCGACTTGGACGGCCACAGTGTGAAGCTTCCAAAGGCCGAGCCCAAAGTCCAAACCCAAAGGAGCATCCTACTTTATTCGTTGCTCAAAATAACCCCTCCAATTTAACGGCCAAGATCTTGTCAATGTTTGCTTTTTTAATGCAAAAAAAACTGACGGCCTCTCGACCATAGTTTGGGTTTCCATTCCCGTCCGACCCAAACTTCCTTCGAGAGTTTGTCGCCTTCTTCAAAAAGTAATCATTTTGAATTGCGACGGCCTTTGGAGTTTGGCCATAGTGTGGAGGGTCGAGAGGCTGAACTCTTGGTTTCTTGCAATTTGATTGGTGGAGATCGACGGCCTCTCGACCTTCGGCCATAGTGTGAAGCGCCCCTAAGATGAAACATCATCAACAACAATCGGATTGAAAATCAGACTTCCCATTATTTGGTTATGATTATCGGAAGTGCATGTATATTGAACTTCTTTTTACGGTGTCCATTCCCATATCCCCATTAACCACACACAACCACACAACGTTCGAATATAGGTGTCCAACTTAGAAAACTAACCAACTAGCATCCACATATCTCAACATGTACACTACCAATGTAAGGAGTGCAATTATGATAAACTTTAAGTTATCTATCTGTCTATCTATCTATCTATTTCTCTATCTTTGTCATTTACATGTTACAAAAGAAAATTGTCGGATCCTATCTCAAAGCAAGTCATTGCATAATTTTGGGGGGTTTCAATGCATTCTGAACTTATTCCTTTGCTTGTAATGTGAGCAAGGCTAATACTAACCATAACATGACGAGTGCCATTACATAGCATAGGAAGGGGACACTAAAAGGATGATGTGGTCTAACCATTGGTTTAGACCTTGGACAACTGCCAAAATAACTAGACTTAACTAGTTTTTTTTCAATACATTTTAGGGAACAACTATGGTTAACTAGAAAAAGTTCAAACCGATTTGAAGAACAACTAGTAGTTAACTAGAAAAATTCAAGGCCAAATCCAAGAACAACTTTAATTAACTAGAAAAAATGCACACAAAATCTCCGTTCTCCGTCAAAATCGAAGAAATTCGCCTCTTGATTTGCTTCAGTTGAGGGTCTTCAATGTGCTCATGCCACTGAGGATCATCAAGAAAACGCTTTCATACGATCACTCACAGTGTTGGGTTCCAGAACAACCTTCGTGTACACCACCAACACAAAGAACACACTAGTGACACTACAACAAAATTCCACAAACAAGCTGCACTCAACTTTAGTTAAGTAGATTTACTAGGATTTTCAACTATACACATGTCGACTTTACTTAACTTTAGTTCACTAGATTTTTTGACATACCGAATTTAGAACAACTACAATTAACTACATTTTTTTGGCAGATCAAATCGCAAACAACTATAGTTACGAAAGGCAACTCGTTAACTAAGAGGTGTCCAAGGTCTGTACTGGTTCTCGACCACTAGATGGTAATAAAATCCTTGAACGTGGCCTAATAATAAACTAGATGATCATAAAGCCATGCAGTGGTCGGGAACGAGCCAATAAAGAGCATATATATTAGGGAAGCAGCTTACAAGGCCAATGCATTCCTAAATGTCAACTAAAGTACTAATGTAGTGGAATCCTTACAAATACGTCCTTGTCGTACTCTTGTGGGAGTACCTTCACGGCCTTTGGATGACCCTTTATACATGAAACCACCTTTTGCCTTTGTGCCCATAGGGCCATAGCATATATATATATATATATATATAGGGCCATATTTATATATGACCAAGCCTTTTTAACCTTAAAGGGAATCTGCCTAACTCCGGCCCTATAATTGTGCATACTTCCACCTTCCAAACACTTTTCTACATTGTGCAATTGATATGTGCAATTGGGCCGACTTCGCGAATAGGTTGCCTCGTTACACATGCAAATTGCCTTGGGTCAAAACAAAATCATATTGCAAATAGTTACGTCTTTGTCTATTAATTTGTATGGCAACCACAATTACTGTGGTCACAAATGTCCAGAATAGTATGGGACGTTGATAAATTCAGCGTGATGCAGCTTAAGTTGCATGTCTCAGTATGTATAGGTAGCAGTTGAATCCGCTCAAGCATTGTCTTAGAAAGAAGAATGTGCACACAAAGCATAGACTAGTGTTTGTGTTTGATAATTTTGAGTTATTAGAGTAAATTGTCTCTGTTATTTATACATATTCCATTAATTCATATGGAAACAAGGGGGAATGCCAATGACAACATGGATATATAAAGGTATATTAGTGATAGATTACGATGAAACAAAACTCCTTATGTGAGAAGACTTTAGGGTACACTTTTCTAGACTCATGAAACCATAATCTCATTAAGGCATTTATGCTCATCCACGTGGTACAATACATGCTATGTTGAGTCCAATTCGCAACAATCCTTCACTTATGGTTTCCAAATATGATAGAACTTGACATATGAAATATCACGAATACAATCAACAAAACTCACGAAAAACACATCCGATTTGACATATTTGAGGTTCTAAGGCATGTAGTGGTAATTCAGCAGGGGCTGGACATATATAGTAGATAGTTTAGCTGGATGTTTTGTAATAAAATAAATAAACTACGATTCATGAAGTATAAATTCAAATATTTAAATTTACCTTTGTAATTTTTGGTGTATCAAATTACCATGTTTATGTAGCAGTGGTCTCACAAGCCATGGGACTAATAAGTGAAAGGCCAATAACCCATAGTTGGGTGACATATGGCCATCAATGTAGATAATAAATGTGAGGAGGAGTTGATGCAAATGGAAAACCAATATTTTAAAAAAAATGTTCTAGGTTTGTACTACATCAATTATGAATGGAAATTGTTACCTACATGGCCTTGCTCTTTGAGTTGAACCCCCACCAATCATCCCAAAGTTGAGTGCTTTATTAAACAAATTGCTTGCATGGATTTGTGGTTAATTCATCTTAACTGGGTCCCACTAGACTAATTTGTTGTCCATGATACTAATTTCAGAGTCTACTCTCACTAGGTTTTAAGTAAATCTAAACTTATGCATGATTTTTAGACATTATATAGCATTTGCATGTAGTGCTATCGATGGAGCCTTTGATAAAAATGACAAAATCTAAAATCTTAGATGTGGAGGACCCACCTCGGGTAAAAACTTTTTTTTTTTTTTGTTTTTGTTTTGTTTTGGTAGCATGTACATTGTGATAGTTTATGACAAATACACATCTAAAGTGGTTATAAATTATTCGGCTGTATGGTTGTGCTCCATTCTATATGTAGCATTTGACATGGGCCTCCACTACCTTACCTTCATGGAAAGAAACTTAGGAAATAAGAAGAAATTGATGCTGGTATGAATCATGAATAGTGTTGATACGAATCGTAAGAACATTGCAAACCTTGAACAATTGCCAAACTAACTATAGTTAACTAGATTTTTTTTCAATATATTTTAGGGAACAACTATAATTAACTAGAAAATTCCAAGTATTATTATACATTCGCCTCTTGATTTGCTTCAGTTGAGGGTCTTTAATATGCTCATCCTACTGAGGATCATCAAGAAACGCCTTTATAAGATCACTCACATTGGTGGGCTCCAAAACAACCTCCATATACACCACCAACACAAATAACACACTAGTGACACTACAACACTAACAGTAGAATTCCGTGAACATGCTGCACTCAACCTTAGTTAACTCGATATTTAGTTAAGTAAATATAATTATAGTTAACTAGATTTCTTGGCATACTGAATTTAGAACAACTTTATTTAACTACATTTTTTGGCTCGAACAACTATAGTTACAAAAGGCAACTAGTTAACTAATAGTTGAATTAGTTGGTTAGTTGTCCAAGGTCTAGAATATTGTGAATAGTGTTGGTACTTTCAATGATAGTGCTTCTATAGATAACATTTTTAATGAATAACACTCGGATGAACAATGTTTCCTATGAATAGTATTGGGATGAATAGTGATCCTTGTGATTAGTGCCGGGAGTTTAACTGCAGCCAAATTTCCAAATGTTACAGACCTTGGACAACTAAACAACTAATTTAACTATTAGTTAACTAGTTGCCTTTCGTAACTATAATTGTTTGAGCCAAAAATGTAGTTAACTAAAGTTATTCTAAATTCAGGATGCCAAGAAATCTAGTTAACTATAGTTTATCTAGTTAACTAAATATCTAGTTAACTAAAGTTGAATGTAGCTTGTTCATGGGATTCTATTGTAGTGTTATAGTGTCACTAGTGTGTTATTTGTGTTGGTGGTGTATATGGAGGTTGTTATGGAACCCAACAATGTGAGTGATCTTATAAAGGCGTTTCTTGATGATCCTCAGTAGGATGAGCATATTAAAGACCCTCAACTGAAGCAAATCAAGAGGCGAACTTCTTTGAATATATAATAATACTTGGAAATTTTCTAGTTAATTATAGTTGTTCTTGAATATGGTCTTGCAATTTTCTAGTTAACTATAGGTGTTCTTCAAATCGGTTTGAAATTATTATGGGTAACTATAGTTGATCCCTAAAATATATTAAAAATAATCTAGTAAACTATAGTTATTTTGGCAGTTCTCCAAGGTTTGAAATGTTAGCCTGGATGCATGAATGATAAATGAACATTCTTACTTTGGTTGGGGGGCCCACATAATATAATTGACATATTTTAGGGTCATGAACCTACCCACATGGCTGAACAATGTTATGGTGTTTCCACCACATTGCTTCTTAGAAGAAGTTTAATTCGGGGTTTTCATGATATGCTTCACTCCATTTTCTTTAAACATGTGGCTTTATGGTATGTGTCCTTTGATCCACAACTAATTGCACACCAATCAAAGTAGGTGTCAATTGAAATATGTAACGATAATACATAACAATAACTGCATACCTTAAACCAATGACAGAGTCAAATTTAGAAGACCGACTTCACCATCAACCACAACCACAAGAATCCGCAGAAGACAAGTGTGAAGTAAACAAAAACGTAGGTGTGGGGAATTGTTACCATGCCCACACTAGAGCCAACACTAGTCCTGGGCAACAGGGGTCCCTCCTTATAAGCAAAGTGCATCTCTTTCCAAAATATACTACTACCAATAAAGATTTCTTGTCCCACTCATAGTAAATTCATTGGCTGTAACGTACCACAATTTCACCAATGCATACAAGACGCGAACTCCTGGCAAAATGGAAAACACTCCCACTGATGTGGACTAGTTGCTGGTCTTAGTGTGGGCATGGTATGGGTTGGTTAACCACAACTACCTTTGTAGTGTAGTGTAGTGTAGTGTAGTGTAGAGGACCCTCCAAAGAGCAAGCCCACTAACTATGATTGATAACGATCCTCGTCATAGCCACTAGAATGATGCCACATCAGCACGATTCCTCCTCACAGTGGTCCGGTTACCCAAGAAGACACGTGGCAGCTGGTGAGCTTACCACTTCCTGCTCTCTTCCGGTGCTCGGAGTCATCAATCGGCGGTACGAACAGCATTTGTGATTCGGCAAACCACAAGAAATTTGTACCTAATCCAAAGTGAATGCGATTCATCCAGGCCGCAGCAGTACTGCACGGCTAATGCAAACAAAAGAAACCAGGTATAATGATTCCCGAACAGTGCAGTGATCAGTGCACGATTTCGGTATGACATCGGCTCAGGTGCTCATCATCATCATAAATGAGCACCTGAGTTACGCTCCAAACGGCTCACAGCTCATTTCGAAGCATCCCATCATTTTTACATCGATCGATGGACATACATAAAAAGTGTGCAGGTCGGTGAGGCTCAAGTAGTCGTGCTCCTCATCTCTACCTCCACCGACTTTAGCATACTCATTCTCACTTGGCTTCGATTCCAAGACTCATGGACAAGGTGCTCAGATGCAGCAAGAGATCAGATGAGACACGGATTAGTACGGAGTGTGCTTGGATACTAATTGTTACGAATGAGCTGGGAGGCTGTTGAGGAGGAGCTTATAGTTCGATGGATTACGAAAAGGTGAGAAAATTTGAGGAATGGTGATGGTGGAGGGAGATAAGTAGTATCAGTTGGCTTCATTTTGTTAAACACTTTTATATGATGCTCAGATGGAGCAAGGGAGCAGATAAGACAGTGTTAAGCTTACTAATTGTTGCGGACCAGCTGGGAAGCTGTCGAGGAGGAGCTTGTGATTCGCTAAATTTGGAAAAGGAGAAGGCGGAAAGACTGTTGAAATGGTGGTGGTGGAGGGAGATTAATTAGTATCAGTTAACCTCAGTTTTTAAGACTCATAATTAGGCGCTCAGATGCGGCAGGGGATTGGACTAGATAAGACCATTACGGATCAGGTGGCCGGAAGCTGTTGAGGAGAAGCTTATTATAATGCTAAAAATTACGTAGAAGGTTAGAAGATTGTTGAACTGCTGTTGGTGGAGGGAGGTTAGTGAAGGGCGGGATTACCGCGCGGGGAGCACAGGGGAGCGCACAGGGCGAGCGTGTGCAGCACAACAGGGCGTGTGTCCAAGACGGGGAGTGGTGCGGTTACGACGCCACATAGGCGCTTTGGCACTACGCAACACATCGGGTGGGGCCGTCGCAGGCGGATGTCGGGACGAAAGAAGCTCCAAGGGTGTGTCTGGATGGACCTCTAAAACTCCGTCTTGGGAGTAGCAGTCACGGTATAAAAGACCTTAGGTGCCTCCTGATCGTCCTGAAAGCATCAGCAGCCGTGCAGGGAGGTCGGCTCTGTCTTGCTCAAAAGGGTGCTACCGGGGAAGTGCATACTCAGTCAGTCTCCGCATCATCACCGCCGCCTTACTCTAAGAATTCGACATTCTGTTTGCGTTCGCAGACGTTATGAACTCTTCTCTTGTAGTCGGTTCGTGAGAATTTTTCTTGCAGATAGGTGCTACCGGGGAAGTGCATTATACTCACCTTCCCCCCTTCGCATCAGCTTTACCGCTTTGCTCAAAGAACTCAATATTCTGTTTCAGTAGCAGAACTCCAGGCTCTTTTTATTTTCCCGGTGTGGGAGAAGGTTTTTCACCATGGTGCAGCTTTTCAGCGTACCTGCGTTTTTCATTTTGTTCCGGGAGACATTGGAGGCAGCGATAATTCTGTCCGTGATGATTGTTCTGCTAGACAACATTGTAGAAGACAGGGTGCTGCGGAGGCGGATGAAGAAGCATGTATGGCTAGGCGTGGTGACCGGTGTGTTACTCTCGCTGGCCGCAGCGGCGATTTTCATTTCGCTCTACTACACGGTGGCCAAGAAGGCGTGGGAGAGCTCAGAGCCGCTGTGGGAGGGGATTCTGGCGCTCGTAGCCGTCGTGCTGATTACCATCATGGCGTTTTCGATGATCAGAGTGGACACATGGCGAGCCAAGTGGGAGAAGAAGCTTGCGAAGGTAACCGCGGAAACCCTGAACAAACAAGGCGAAGTGCAGAGCACGCGGAGTAAGTACGCTCTGTTTTTTCTCCCTCTCAGCATTGTGCTGCGGGAGGGATGCGAGGCTGTCATCTTTCTTGGAGGCGTTGGGCTTCAAGGCTCAGGCACCGCGGTTCCCATCCCCGCGGTGATCGGTGCCATGTGTGGAATCTTGGCTGGGTACCTTCTGTACCGAGGCTGCAGCGCAGTCGGCTTTAAGTGGTTCTTGATCCTGTCCACAGTCCTGCTGCTGGTGATCGCGGCTGGCCTCTTCGCAGGCGCTGTCCACGAGCTGGAAGAATACACGAAGAACGAGCATTTCATATGGCAACTACACTGCTGTCACCAAGAGAAAGACGGTATCTGGAAAATCTTGAATGCTATTGTAGGCTGGCGCGATGAGGCCACGGTCGGCACTCTTGTGTCATACATCTGCTACTGGATCTTCGTCGCCATTTGCCTCTTGCTTCTTCGTCTAAAGTGGAAGAGAGACGCGGAGCGTGAAGCCGCCGAGCTCAAGCTGCAGCAGAATGCGAACGGTGACGCAATACCTGTGTAGAATCGATAGATGAACACAACCTTATATATGTTAAAGTTCATCACCACTTGCAATGCAGTTGACGGCAATGCCACCAACCAGCGGGGGAATCGGTAGTCCCTGGATACTACGAACAACGCCAGGGTTGTAATCTGTAGACTTAGATATATAGAACGCCATGGCTGTGCGCTTTCAGGGTTGAGTTTCGTCTTAGTCTGCTCCTAGTTTTCTTTCAGAAGTCACTTGAAGAATGTGTTGTTGATTAGTTAGTCCAGCACGCAGCTGCTCCACTCCAGAACGAAAGGTTATTAATCACCAGTCAAGAACTCATCATGTGCCCTACATGACTCCAAATGTTTCATCGCAACTGGCCTCTGCAAATTCAGGGGTTCATCCCTGATCAATGCAATTAGTAACACTGAGAGGGTAGGTAGAACGAATCAAAGGTTTCCAGTAATTCCGTAGACTTGTTGCATGATGATCATCAGTACGATATAGTGATGATAGACGTGATGAACTGCATGTAATGCACTAGCTAGTGGCAACGCACATGAGTCTCACGACCACAAACATGTGGCTCATTGCATGCTGTAACTTGATGAGCTGTGATCTCTTATAGAATCCATCTTCGGTTTTTTCCATCCTGATTCCTAATTTTTCGTATGGCAATGGGCACTATGAAATCCTGCTGCGTACCTCATACATTGTGCAGATCAATACGGATGTGGAAAATTTAGTTTGCAATTACACAAATTAGTTCAAAGCACGAGCACTGTCAATAAAGTAAATTCTTGCCAATGATGACGAATATTTACACTCTGATGATATTGGAGCTGGCCAAATGCCTGTCCAAATTCTTCGTGTGGCAATGGGCACTATGAATTCCTGTTGCGTACCTCATACATTGTGCTGATCAATACGGATGTGGAAGAATTAGTTTACAATTACAGAAATTAGTTCAAAGCACGAGCACCTGTCAATAAAGTAAATTCTCGCTAAAGACGACGAATATTTATACTCTGATGATATTGGAGCTGGCGAAATGCCTGTCGAATTGACAACATATTTGCACCACTTATCACCAGCTGCGACATATGTCCATCTCCATCTCCATCTCCATCTCCTCCATCTCCTTGTGTACTCGAACACGTACTTAGGGCGAGCTTCACATGAATCTCGAGTCCCAAGTCTCACTCATGTCAGCAGCTTGGGTGGGCAACAGATGGGATTCTAATACAAAATTATAGATTTGCATATCACTTTATGATGGTATGGATATGATCTTTAGCTTAGTGAATTTTGTTATATGTCGAGAAAGAGAAAGTGGAGATGATCCAATGGTATCGAAATTTCTGTAAATCGCAAAGTTCTAATACAAATTATAATGATTTGAAGCATTATAATTAGATATTTTTATACTACGCGGTCTTAGTCCAAACCCTAGGACTTTTTAAAGTCTCATTGATAACTATAATAAGATTTTATAATAATAATTAAGAATTATAGTATAATATATAGGCATTACAATATTTTCAGTCCAACTCTTATTTTGAAGGATTTTATGATACATTGTTAGGGAGTCATTATTAGTTCTTAAATGGTCTTATCATCCGAAGACCTCTGTAGTATATCTCAGTTGTTGCCACCCCGGGATTAGCATGTCTCAACACGGAGGCATAGTCCCAATTTTTGAGCCTTGGAGTACTAATATAAGTATGGTTTATATTTATTAGTGTCAGAACCTGATGATTTTATGCAAAAAAAATCATGGGACTTGTGTTTGCGAGTTAGGTCTAGTTTTTTGCTCTAGTCCCAAGCATCACCTCCGAGAAGTGCTCCCATGTATGCATTCATGTCATACATGGGACTTAGGACTCTGGACCCTATGTGAAGTGGTAAATCCCAACTCCTTGTTCTTAGTGGTTGAGATTGCACAGATTGACCTCAAGTGAACTGGGACTTGGGACTTGGGATCCTGTGTGAACTGGCCCTTACATATAGCCATGGCTTACCATGGGGGCAACTCTATCTTTTGGAATAAATGTTTCTTAATTACCTTGAATGCTTAACAAAGAGGAACAACATGCTTAGGGTATGCGGGTGTTATTCAAATACTTTTCTTAGCACAACACCTATATTTGATTGGTGTGCGAGGATCAAAGAACAAACAACATAAAGACACATGCTTAAAAGAGATTGGCCTTCTTTTTCAAATTTTATGCTCAATAGAGTTATCCTAGAAGTCCTCAAGAACTCTTGTTTTAGTAAGGAGTTTTGCCACACTTTCGACATTTTATAATGTCTAAGGAGTGTTCAAGTGGTGTTGGAACACCCAAATTTGGCAAAATGAAGGGTGCCTGTTTGACTTCGGCTAACAGATGGTTGTATAAAAATGAACTCCTTGTCAAAATTTTGAGATTACAATTTTAGGTGCTTTTGAAAATTTGCCACAAAGTTTGTATATAGGGGGTTTTATATATCCATCTTTAAGAGTTTTTCTATATAAAACCCCCTATATACAAGGTTTGTTTTGATAAAATTAAGAAATACACATACCATTTCCCTGATAAAATATAAGTGACAATATGTATACATTAAAAAAATCTACATTCATATATAGTCATTAGCATAAGCCGATATCAACATAAGCCGATATCCATGTCCATCAAGTCAATTGGATAGCAATCAAAACTCAAAGCATCTTGAACCAGAAAAATCTACTTGACTCAATTTATTTCACTTGTTAAGTGGTCTCTACCATGCATGGCTTAATGATAGCCACAACTCAATTCGGATACAAGATAAGACAAGCATTGTGCTCTCAATTCAAAATCAACATTTCAATTAATGGAAGATTTTATCTATAAATACATGTTGTGGTTTCCACACTCCAATACACAAAACTACTAATGTGATGAACACCCAAAAGGAGGTAGGGGTAATGTGAAATAAATGAGAAAAAGAGAAGTTTTGAGGACCTTTGTAATTTCAACGAACTTTAATGTTGGCCTTTGCAACAATACCCAACTTCTAAGTCACCTAATGCTTGCAATCACAACCTGCATCAGACACCCGCATCAACCGTTCACATCCCCTTTGATCAACCTCCACAAAGAAGTGCAACATGTTCCTCTTGCAACCCTATGCAAGAAGTGACCTTGTTCTCAGCTCAACCCTTTCCAAACCTTATAACTACTTCTTCCATACATGCGTGGATGAGACAAGGAAGTGAGAAAATTATTCATCCTAGTTTCATCCAATATAAAATACTTATCCCATAAAGTCTGGTGACACTACCATACAAGTACAAGCATTGTATATATTTTTAGAGGTCCTTCATACATGTGCATAACTACAATTTGTGTAATATATGTATACGTAGTATGGAAAAGTTCAAGTACTACCTCTTTTGTGCACTCACATATACTCATACATGTTACTATGAATGGTGCACTCCCTGGGTTTCATTGTGGATTTTTTAATACAACACAAGGGGAACACAAGTTTGGCATTTGGAGAACATGAAAAATGAAGCGAATAATACCCACATACTTTATAATGAGGGCATGAAGAAGCTCCATTGATGTAATTTGGGTCTAACTTAGAAACTAATTACTCCAATGTTGAGTTGGTATTGTCTTTTTTTTAATATCATTTGAGTATATATGACATGGATTTTACATTTTCTGAAATTGGTAGTGTATTGGAATTTGAGGATAGATTCAAATGTGATAGCATTTAGGTCTTTATAGTGCCATGCAAGAACTTCCATACATAGGTAAAATCACCCCCGTATCAATATGATATATGATATTTGGATGGTATTGACCCCATAATTAAGAACTAAGGCATAAAAGGATTATCTCATCTTACTAGTAGGACAATTTTGATAGCTTATTCGGTACCGTTATTGACAATACAATTGCGTATGGATACCATGCATTCACCCAAATACCAACCGAACATTGGTGTAAACTTTCAGATGCGGTTCTTAGAATTAATTGGAAATATTGTATTTCTAAAAAAGGGTCAGTGTCCAGACCCCAACCCAAGGTATTTAATTCACTTCTAACAAAATCCATAAGATACTTACAATATGAAAGTGGCTCCAAAATAGAGCTCTTAACATAACATTATTAAGATCCATAACAATGTTCTGTGGGATTGACAATATTCCATAGAATATTCCCCACACTAAAGACATAATATAGGAAATATTTTGCAAAATATTGGCAGTCCCATAGAACATTGTTATGGATCTGAATAATATTACGAAACATGTTTTAACAATTCCAAACCAGGTTCTAAAGACGTTGATCCCTTCGGACGGTACAAAGGCAAGAGGGGTCCAATCCAGTTACTTCTCTTAGCTGGAAACCTACACCTAAAACTAAACCTATGTTTGAGTGTTGCACAGTGGTGAGGTGTGGATCTAAGAATGGTCACCAAAAACACATGTGTCGAAAAGAGATTGGCCGACATGTGTTATAATGAATGATTGAGATATTCATATGAGCTCCAAGAATTATGAAGAAACTTTCTTTGGATTTCCTTATCGTCTTGTAATAAGCGAGTTTCATATCCTACGAGAAGTGGGCTACTTGGGATAAGGAATCATGCAAGGCCTGCCTACCTCACACTTGCCACCCCAGGCCCAGGCTTTGTGGCGAGGGCATTGATGATTAGTTATTGACAATTCCTTGAAATCATTTGTGTTTGAACCGGAAAAAGCTTACACTATCTATTTTTGTTCTTAAAAGTGACTAGAAGCCGTTTTTCTAAAACAGGGGTCGCATCCAAGAGTCATTTCCAGAAAGTTTTTAACTTTTTAAAGAATTTCCTTAAACCTCTGCAACTCCAGAACCATGCTTCTTCTATGTGGTTTAGGAGCTTCGGACCAGGTTCTAAATATGTTAATCCTTGCTACAGATTGCTGGTCCATATCCTCTCAGATTTTATGAGGAACAAAGAGGGGGACTTTGAAGCATGACAGAATTGTAAAGGAATGTCACAATAGCAGATTCTACAGAGATACTAATGGTCACCATTTCAACACCTGACATCTTCACACGCAAGATGATGCATTACATGACTCTGTACAAACAAAGTTTCTTCTTAAATTGCACATATGTATTCATGCACGAGTTTGACAATCTCAAAAACCTATGACAATGTTATTTAATTTGAAGTGGCACTGTCATACTTGTGTTTCATAATTATAACAAAGATAATGAAACTGTGACCACTTTTTTTCGTCACTGAATTAACTCTTGTTTCTGCCTCATTTGCAAGACTTGCAATTCTACAAGTTATGCAAACCTTTGCATAAAGATTGCTTCTGAGAGGTCCAGAATGCAATGAGCATCAGTTGTGAGCTGTGAAGCATTTCATATTTGTGTAAGCAAGAACTACCTGGTAACAAACCACAGAAATTTCTACAAGGATCTGGACGTAATATCTTTTAACATAATAATACTGGTATATACAACCTTCATGCAAGTCCTTGTATTTGCTTGAAAACATTCACAGTTATTGAGAGAAAATTATTCAAGAAGGCTCAGGATGTCACAAAAATCCAGCGTCCTTTGGTTTTTGTGCAATTGAGATTCCTACTTTTTACAAGAAGAGCACATGCCAAAGTAGTTGTGTCTGACACAATCTAAACTGAACTCCTTTGTGCATGTGAGTCTGGAGTAGCCGCCTCCATTATTCTTGTAGCAACCTGCAAGGATATCAAATGCCGCACCCCCCATATACCACATTGTACTTGTCTTTGAATAAGGGGTATTCTTTGGAAACCTTTTCTTTCAGGCACTTGTGGAAAGAGAAGTCGGTTTCACTCCCATCCAACCGGACCAGCCAGAAGCACCGAGTCTCTTGGAAACCGGGACTTTTGTCAACCTGTGGTATCATTGTTGTTCACAGGTATAAGTTCTAAGTATTTGAATAATGAGATAAATATCTGTCAAACGAGATGCAAGATATATAATAAAACAAGACTGGAGGGCAACACCAATGAACGGGGAAAACCAACTGCTAGTTACAGATGAACTGGTTTGATTTTGAAAAATAATTGGTTCAAATTCAAGACCTCAGGAAAATTACCAATCATTTTAGAGGAATCTATGGAATACACCTCAAATTAGTAAAGATCAACTAAAAGTTCACAACATGTAACCGGTTGGACTTCAAAACACTAGGATTTTGACCGATTATGTTAAAAAATCTCAGATACTGGGCAACACCCATCCTGCCGATACCGTTTTGTCTCAGGTAGCCAGGAGCACGGTAATTATGAGGGGACATCTCACTCACCTAACCCTGATTTACATGTATTATGACTTTTTGAATTCACAACTTGTAGAAAGATATACAAGGTTGTGGATTTATCGCATGCAGTGTGGACTTTGGAGGACTTATGAATGAAAATTGTATGTAAAATCAATGAGGGAAAAAAAAAAGAAAAGGTCATATGGATTGCAATTTCTTACCTTAATGTATGCAATGCCACATCCAGCCTTTTCCAAATAGCTGGGGTGGTATTTGAGCACAGCCTGCACTGCTGTATCATCTTCTTCATCAAGCCTGTCACAATTCTTGTTGCTGCAATGCAATACAAAATTAAATCTCATCAGCTCAAGGTCATTTCAACGTCATTAAACTTTCAAGAACAGACAATTATCTGATCAGCTTGGGAGTCTGAAGGACAAACAATTATAATCTTTAGAGGTTGTCAATTGCTTTAATTTAGAACAAGTGGATTTGATTTGAGTAATTGGGACTGCAAAGAGTATGGCATAAGCACACTAACTATTTGAACAGAATTCGTTGCATGGACTTGACTATGTCATCAATCTCCTTGATCTCTGGCTCAAGCTCCTGCCTGCCTACTCCAGGATTAGCCGGTGACCGTGTTTCCAGGGACTGTGAGTAGTAGGGTTTCTGTGCTGATGATGCTGTCCAATTGTTGGCTGCCACATCATCATGATCTTGAATTTTTGCCAGTAAAGTCCAGCCATCTGAAGCTGTAGTATCTGGAACAAGTGCATCCCAGTCTCCCATTTCTGCAACATGAAAATATGTTAGTAGATTTGCAATGAAGCAAAAGTGCCACTGCTTAGAGCACAATTCACACCAAAAGAAAGGAAAACAAACCAAAAAGATGCAAACAAACAAACAAACAAACATGTTACAAGTGCAGAAAGTGGACAAGAGAATCTGTGGCATGTAACTTATGGAGATTAGCCTGAATAAGATCCTTGTATGACAATGTATGCCACCCACAATCATGTCTACCATCGCAAGTGGCATTTTATTTTCAGCTCAGACTGATGCCAGTATAGCAAATTATGTATATCTTAAAGCTACTGATGAAGATATATGGTTCTCTCACAATGAAGCAAAAGTGCCACTGCTTAGAACTCAACCTACACCAAAAGTAAAGATTTAAAAAAAAGAAAGAAGAAGAAGAACAAACAAACAGACAAAGAATCAAATATATTACAAGTGCAGAAAGTAGACAAGAAAATCTCTTGGAAGTAACTTTTGGGGCTTAGCCAAATTAAGAGCCTTGCACAGTAGTTTAGACTACCCACAATCATGTCTACCATCACAAGTGGTAATGTTTTTCAGCTCAGACTGATGCCAGTATAGCAGACTATGTATATCTTAAAACTACTGATGAAGGTATTTAATATTCTCACAGTGATGCAAAAGTGCCATTGATTAAAACGCAACCTAGACTGAAAGAAAATAACAAATGAGAATAAATAAATAACCAATCAAACATACTACAAGTGCAGAAGGTAGACAAGAAGGTCTCTGGCAAGTAATTCATGGGGATTTGCCAAATGAAGACCCTTTTGTGGTAGATCTCTATCCACAATCACATAGAAGTCTACCATCACAAGTAGCCTTTATTTTGCACCTCAGACTGATGCCAGTACAGCAAACTATATCTGGATAATTAGCAACTGCTGAGGATATATACTTTTGACTTAGTAAAATACCTGTCGCCTTGTCTTTCTCCAAAGGTGATGATACAGAGGAGGTGTATTTCTTTGCAGACTGATCCTCAATGCCAAGTCCCTGTAGGTCATCCCAATCTGACCCTGCAGATTTTCTCTCCTGAGTCCCAGGAACTAGAGATTGCAAGCCACCCCATGAGGAACTTTTGTTGCCAACATCATCATCCTGCTGCCAATTTGACTGACCTGCAGTATCATCTGGCCATGCACTTGCAGAAGCTTCTTGTGTTCTTTGTCTTGAGACCACAGGAGCTGGATTAATAGGCTGAGAATTGCCAAACTGCCGTTGCCGTCCAAGCGGAATTACATTGGCCCCTGACCCTGGGGTGCCACGTTGGCGATCCCTCTCGGAGCCTGAGCCACCCCATCTTCGAGTGCCTTTGGAAGAATTCCAGTCCCTGTCACTCTTATAGCCTTGTTGCAATTCACTACTGATTTCACCGCCTGATCTGGCACAGGGTTGCTCAGAATCAGGGGCCTCCTTGATGGAGTCCCAGGCACTGGATTCATTTTTCTGGGCAGGAATGTCATTCCATCCACCAATTTGGGAGCGAAGCTGGACAGGTTCCTTCATTTTGGCTCCTTCATTCCAAGTGTCCTTCCCAAATCTATTTGAGGAGTCCATATTCCCTTGTTTTCCGGTACTTGTTTGAGGATTAGCCAAATTGCTCCATAGATCAGCATCATCACGTGAAGGCTCGATGGTTTCGCCCCAGGCCGTTGTCGTTGTAATAGGTTTTTCAGTCACTGCTGCACTCCGACTTTGAAATTTCTCAACATCCTCATTCTTCTTGCCACTAATACTCCTGCCCCATCCTTCCTCTCCAGATCCCTGAAGGGTTTCATCAACCCTAACTTTATCAACTTTATCCCACCCTCCACCTCCTGCATTTTCCTCTGTTGCAACAGACCCCCAGCCTCCCTGTGCAGCATCTTCTGTACCTCTATTATTTCTTTCACCACCCTCAAAGCTGACAACCTTAACCTCACCTTGTATATCAATACAGTTTTCAGCAGGCTTGCCCCAGTCACTCCATTGACCACCATTCTCCTGATCATTTTGAGTTGGGTTTTGGGTTTCCCCCCATCCTGCTGCTGCATCCTTAGAATCCTCGGTAGGTGCTGAATTTCCGGTTGGTTTTTGAATGTCACCCCATCCCCCTTCACCTGATTGATTCTCACCATCTTGCGTTTGATTGCGAGTAGCCTCACCCCATTCATCCTTACTTGTGTTTGTGTCCCAATTGTCGTTCCGTCCACCTGTGTCATTTAGCCCCACATTGCCCCAGTTGTCATTCTCAATCAGATCCTCCACAGGTTCGCGTCGTGGCGAGAACTCAATATCGTCCACATCCATGTTGTTGTCTCTCCAAGTGTTTTGGAGGTCTGGGAGTTCATGAGTAGGGGAAGGTGGTACTTCTTTGTCAGGTATACATTTATCATGCAAATCCCGCCAGAGGAGATGTGCATCTCCTATTCGTTCCCCTTGCTTTGCATTCCCTTTCTGTTGATCCTGAGTGCCAAAAGATTATGATTCATGTGTTAGGCAAATTACATTGTTTCAAATCGAGCTAGACATGGATATTCAGAGAGCAAATAGGGTCCATAATAGTAGGTAGAATATTCACACGATCTTTTGGGGACTGACATGCTGTTTTGGTCATTATATTAGAAAGGATGGAGATTATTTATTCAACAAGAACGGAAGTGTCACTGATACAATAAGCTTGCCTTTCGTAGTTGCCAGCGTAGGTCAATATTGATTCCCGTTCCTATCGGAGCTTCTTTTCCCCAGACACAACTTGTCATTACTCCTTCCAGTGAATCATGAGACCCTCTGGCTGCAGCATCTGAGAAATTTCTCATCGGTTGCTGCGTGACATAACAGAAAAGCGATGCTTTGTCAAAATTTCTGGAAACAAGAATGTTCAAAGGAGTCTCAAACCTTTCTCTAAAATCTACTGGAGCTAGACTATAGGAAGTAGTTGATATATAGACGTCAACAGAAGGAACTGAACCTTCGAATGTTAAGTCTAAGCTCAGTGGGAAATTTAACTCCTAAATTCAAGGAAGTCAGTCAAAGTCCATTGCAACTTATGTGGTATATTATATACTGCTTTTGCAACGTTGTAGGCACTTGGTAGCTTTAGCAAATGCTCATCCACCCTCACTCTGGCCATGGAAATAAAGCTTTTCACTTGTCACTGGAAAATTACAAAACAAAACAAAAATCTGGAAGATGACTAGATGCACTTCTCAGTGGTCCAATACTAAGATATTTTACAGAGAACACGCACCCGAAATGTTGCCTCGGTAAACGGAGCCGATATACCACAACTTTTGTTCATATCTCGGTATCCCGAAATAGTGAACCCATTTGCATCGCCAGAGAATGTCATCATATCTGCTATCAACTTCACATGCACATGATGTACATGTGGGGCTGTCTTCTCCAGCACTAAACCAAGTCTCTGTTAAAGCAAACAGTCTTAGACGTAGTGTATAATATTCATCCACTTTCAAATGTATGACCTAGAAGCTCTCACTAAAAAGATACATGTGTAAAACCTTCACCAACGAGTTGCATCAAATGTAAGATAAGGAATCCAGAGTGAAGCCTCTTACCCGCACAACCATCTCATAAGCGACTTCAATGCCAAACGTATGCCGTATTTCCTGGATAGTGTATGGCATACTCCGGGTCCAATCCACCATGTCCATCACGAGAAGGCATGCTTGTTTTACAGCATTCCATGCCATTCCCCGTTTCGACGATCCCGTAGAGACCGTCACGATCTCGAGAACCAGCTCCTCCTCGAGATTCTCATGTGTGGTTTCACTGTGCCATGTTGAGCATGACGGACCTTCGGAAACAATTTTCACAGACTCCATGCGCTCATCCCCTGAACAAATTTGCAGAGAGGTAAAACGAGAGGATTTGCATGAACCCCCATTTGTATGAATGCATATTTAGCACTACGTATGGAAAAAGTAAGTAAAAATAAAATCATATGTGACAACTGCCATTAGATGTATGTGGTATGTATTTGAGTCTAGGCCATTTTATACGAGCTCATCATTTCTTAGAATCGTGTATTTGAGAATTGGAGCATTCATTTATGTAGAATTATAGGGCTAACCTTGACACGATTAGCTTAAAATACCAGGAGGTTTTCTTAACCCCTCCAAATGCATCTTGAGACCCAGAATGGGCCTCTGGGACTTTTCCGGATTAAGGGCATATTCATGTCCAATGGTGGGGAAATTAAGGCTTAGCTGGTATATTGTAATCAGGGTTCGGTTCTTGTACTAGCTATAAAAGTTTCGAGCTTCAAAACCGACATGTGTGAAGAGTACTTCTCATTTAAGAAGTCCAGTCACCCATGTTGGTGCATACCATTGCATCGCATAGCATTGCAAGATGATGCAATGTCGAGATGTATGAGGTGAGACTGAAAATTGTACCTTTAATAGTGCTTCCCAGGAGCACAGGAAAGATAATTCTCCGTATCCTCTCCAACAATTTCAGCAAGTTTTCAGTATATATATCACTGTCTGCTTGATTTTGCATTTTTGGGGGCAACTTCGGAGAGAAGTGAAGGCACGGCCCATGGACTCTACCACAGTAGTTGCTGCACGCAACCAAGTATCAAATGCTTACACCCACTATTTCAGGTACCAGGGTCATAATAAGCACATTATAGAGGACTTTAAGATCATGACATTTCAGCTACCGCAAAGATTTAAAAATCAAGCCATCAAGCCACTTCTCATTTAGTGTTTTTCAGCCAAATTTCAACTGTTGGTAGCTCGTGTACATAGATTGAGGTACAAGTATTATTGAACTGGAATATGCTTTGTGGTTATGAAGATTAATTCAGTATATTTCCACAGAACCTGCTTACCTTGAGCAGAAATATATCTTCCCCCATGGAGTGCTTTTGCTAACTTTGACAGTACCGCCGAACTTGTCCTGAAGTCGGTGTACAATCTCCTCCGCACTAAGTTGATACTGCCACATCATATCCTGTCCATCTCACACGGAGAGTGACATCAGAATGGTAGGGAGTGAACTTAAGCTGAAATGAACGTTTATAAGTCTAGGTCGGATGCCACCTGTGATGCCAAAATGTGAAGGAGGCATAAACTAATTGATCAATGGAATATCAATTGATCAATGCAGACAGATGTAAGACCTATAGAGCACGCAGAAGAAGGTAAAACAGGTCAAACACTAATTGTGGTTAACATGGACAAGACATTGATCATTTTTTAATTACCTCAGATAACCCTATATGTCCTAACCAAGGTGAGCCCAATCGAAGTTCAATTCCTCTTGGACCAGCTACACCAAAGTTCTCCATGTTCCAGAACCTAGGCAAAGGAAACATCACAGTTCAGTTGATTTTTTAAACAGATTTACATGCGAAGCTGCCTGTAAAAGCGATTACAGAAAAAAATTGTCATGTTTCCTTCCCAGTACTAAAACTATGATTGCATTCATTTCTTCTATGGGATTGACACAATTTCTAAGGCATCCTTCTGATCATCAAGGCTGAAATTTGAGCTTTTCTTCGTTAAGCTTTAAGCTTGATGAAATAGAGGATTGTGGATAGATGATCTCTTACTCAATGCAGCTACTTCTAGCTACCATCTTCAAAACAACTCGTTTCAGATGAGCTTGGACTACAAGAGCACGCCTCTCCAAGCATAGTGGCTCGGAGCAAGAACATTTGGCCAATCTGATGATGACACATCGGTCACTGGGCTTCAAGCCTGCTTCATCTCTTGGGTAAAGGGTTTCCTGTTGCAAATCGAACAAACGTAACTTAACAATTTAGGACAATGGACATGAGCAACCTGGGAAGCATCCACGCAACGTGCATTGGGTATCAAGACTTGGAAGTTATATCTTTTTTCGATTACCAACAAGATGCAACAAAATAATAAGGTAATTATGCTCAAATGCTTAAAAGGACATTTATAGGTATAGTTACTACCCAAAATCTGCCATTAGTAAGATCACAGGTGGAGCTACGAGATGTTTATTAGGTCGCACGAGTTGGAATATAGGTGAAGCTGTGTCATTCTCAGTAACCACAGGAAATTACTTAGTCTAGGTTTTAATTAACTTTAGAGTAAATTAGAAGTAGTGGCACTCATTATTTACCATTCAAGGGATCACAAAATATGCCTTGTTTACAATGACACTTATGACTTGCAAATATCTGTAGCATAGGTCTGTAGAGATTCATCTGAGAGATCTGGATGTTCTATCCAAGCCCAACTTTGTATGTATGAAGTTTCTGTTTAAATAGTAAAGCACGGTGAGGTTGATAACGTGCTCCCTGTGTGTTACGTTTTCATCAACACCGGCCATGTTCAATACCTTTTCAAGTCACAAGAATTTTCCAGTATCCACGAGGTATGCACCAGTGTTGAATTGGTATCATCTTTTGTTTATACCGTCTGGGTATCTATAATGAGGATTTCGCACTTTTAATACCAGCAGGGTATGGCTATTTGACAGTATTTTTGTTTTCGATACCATGTTGGTCTATATACCATGCAAGAACTTTCCTTACCTAGGTAAAAGCACCCTAGTGTCAATATGGTTTAGAAAGTGTCTTGACCCAAATAATAACCCAGATATACAAAGATTCTCTCACCTTGACATACCCACCAAATATCAATATTTGACTAGTATTACAATTTTGATACCCACAGGTAGGTTCTTTGATACCATTATTGATGTTGATTATTGTTACCATGCATTCACCTGTATACCAATCCAACATTGGTATGCACACTGGTCAAGGAAACTTTACAAGCTTGAAATTAGTGGACATGCCACATCGTAAAGACATGGAATATTATTACCTGAACAAGCTCGAGTGGGCGGGGATTGAATGGCCCATCGATGACAGGTGCGTCCAACATCAGCTCGTAAGCAGGTTGTGCAAGAGCTGTGGCAGCCAAGATCCCCACAGGCTCACCGGCTAACACTGACAATTGCCATCGTCTCATATCATCCTCTTCCCACGTGAAGTATTCTCCCTCTCCCCCAAATGGGATATTAAGCCAGGTTGATAGTTTTTTGACTGCACCAACAGCTCCTCCGTAACAGAACTGGATGATGTTCTGGTTACATTGGCTGCGCACACTTCCATCATACATGACACACAGGTCCCGCAAAAACAGCATCAATGCCTTAAACAGTGTGCCGGGTTGGACAACCTCCACGTGTTTTCGGAGGATACCTGTACGATCCGCAACAATATGGTTGAACATTTCAAAAGGGTTTAACCCATCGACAAGTGAGCTTCGCACGAGCCCATGATTCTCCCACCAATCCAAAAGTGGGAGGTTCGTTGGCGGATGACGTTGCGTGCCCGACGAGTGACGTAGCAAATGGTGTCCCTTGTAAAGTTGAAGCCCTAACCCTGCAATCTGCAGAAGGAGCTTCCCTACTGAGCCTTTGCTTCCCGACCTAACCATCAACAAAAGAGAGTTATTCTTCTCCGCATATTTCAAAATTATGTTTTCCGCGTCGGCCACTCGAGATCGGAATGTCGCTTGTGCGGCAACTTCCAAAATCTCAATTTCTTTTGTCAGCCTTTCAAATTTGATGTCATCTTCACCCTTTGAATTATCTGGTCGTTCCACCCTGTCAAGCATTTGAACTGAGAAGCAGGACTCCTGCATGGATTTGAGGAAGTAGTCTTCAAAGATGCTGTGCATCATTTTCTTCCTGAGTGCCAAGTTGTGGGTGATAAGGAAATCGGTTAACCCTGTGCTAAACCCTTGGATGTGCAGCCAGGCATGCAGCAATCCTTTTGCACTGTTCAGATAGTCCACCAGTGCTTTTGAGCCCAGTTGGGTACAGAGAGCCCCGGCAATACTATCTTTTCCTTTATGTAACAGTTTTGCATTTCCCTGCCACTTAAGAATCTCTCCTCCTCTGATGATGGCATTATCTTCCTCGGGCGATTCTAAACTGAATTCTGGTGGCAGTATTAAGCCAAACACTTGCTCCCCTGTCCAAAAGGGACCCCCCTTTGGAGATTTCAGAATGGCTGCTTGTGGGGGCTCCTTTGAAGCCCACATACTCATTTGATCCATTGATGCTTTGTTCAACAGCTCCTTACTGCTGGTGATCAAATGTGCTGCAAGTAATGTATCCTGCAAATTACGTCATGTACACCATACTTAAAGAACACCCCAACCACCAAGAGCTATTTTTGTGGAAAATTTGTATGACAAAAGCAGCATGAACATCTTCAAGACATTCTTAAGCAGCCTATTTAGGTTTCAATGCAAATGGATTGATTCTTAGGTAATTCGGGTAACATATGCGTTAGAATGCTATTTAAATTTATGTCAATGGTTCCAATAGCAATGGAGGCAGGTGAGTTGAAGTTATAGTGAATTGGGGTGGTAGGGTTTAGGTTTAAGGTACTACCTGGGTCAATCCCAGAAGTGGATGCCCTCCATGGTCAGACACTATTTGTTGAGGGACTGACATGAGTTGCTCAAGCTCAACTCTGGCGTGCATTGATTGAGGAACAAACACATGGAAAATATCTCCATCAAAATCAGCATTATATGGTGGGCAGATCAATGGGTTGATTCTCAGAACGGGCCCATCGTGGACGGTGACCTTGAGAGCCATGAGTGAATGTTTGTGAACTGACGGAGGTCTGTTGGCATAGACATAATCCCCATCTTGGATGTGTCGATGCACAATGTCTCCGATCTGCACTACTTGCACTTCATGTTTGAGGCCAGGCCAGAGCTGGAAATATTCACCATTTCGTTCAATTCGCATCGCACCCGGCCCCAAATTACTACAAATATCCTCCAAAGATTGGGTTCTGGTCACATATTCCTGCAACTTGCTGCAATTCCACCTAGTTGCTTTGTCTGGAATGGTCAGCTTGCGTGAAATCTCTGATGGAACACCTATCTCTTCAATGCCAATGTAAGGGTCTCCCACAACCACAGCCCGGGCAGCGTAGTTTCCACCTTTACCCAAAATGAACTCGGTAACCCATTCCTTGGTCCAGCGATGACCATCTTGCTTTGTGATCCGACCATTGAGGTCTTTCCTAATTGGTTCTTTTCCTGCAACTACCTATCCCACAAAATGCAGTTGTAGATTCTGTCAGAGTAAAACTTTATCATTTCAGGTCATCATAGATGATATATACTTAACACACAATCGTCCTAGAGTGTAAATCATCATGGAAACACAAACCAGGCCATGCCTTTTGGACCAAATAGCCAACTCCGATACCCATCCATTGGAACAAATTTCAAGGCATTTGGATCATATGAGGCATCTATATCCAAACTCAGAGATGGAATGGTTGATTTATTGTCACTGCACTTTTCGTTATGGATAGTAGCCACATGAACATCATTCATACATTCCAAGATCTGTCATTAGTTTGTCACTATAATATGTAAGATTTGCATACATAGCACTCACTTTAGGAGCTCCCTTCTCCCGCAAGTACTCGGCCGTAAGGACTTGCAAAATTTTAGACTCGTCTCTTCTGGCTCTGGGCATGGCCTTCCCACTTCGAGTATTCTGTATTCGGTCAATCTCTGTGACCAGGTTCTGCAGCGTTTTCGTAACTCTATCCTGCATAATTTCATGCTCAGAACTTTAGATTCACTCTTCAATTCTTCATAGTCACAGTTGCTCCTCTTCTATGTTTCATAGTTTTGGCAAGTATGACCTACCCATGACCTACATGTCCTGATGCATGCTTTTAAAGAGCAGTACTGCCACCAATAAACACCAATCGGGTTATGATCAATAAACAGCAGCCTATTTAAATGTGTCTCTAGAGAAATCATGGAACATATTTCCAATGCCATGACCTTAGGGCTAGTTTTCACTTGTCTCCAAATGAAAATTAGCCTTGAAGCTTTCCTGGACAACAAAACTCTCCCTGAAGCTTGCAATGGACATGATTTTGAGAAGTGAAAATATTGGAGGTCAGCTAACTGATTCTTGTGCTACTAAAATAAGGGGGTTGAATTCCAGAGGTTAGCGATTGTCATATATACGTACAGTGCCGAAGACGACTGCAGTTGTGTTGTTCACATATTTCAAATCAGTTGTTCGAGTACAATTGGGAGGAACAGGCACACACGCCATGATGAGAGCTTCTGGCCGTGCCACCCTTTTGTTCATGCCTAGCTTGCGAATAAATTTATCCGGTATTCTTCTCAACAATTTTACGGCCTGCAGAGTCCAATAAACCAAATTGTTTACACATCTTGCAGAAGGACATCATCATCATGTGCTGGCTTCAGCTTAAAATGTTCCAAATGTGGTAAGTAACCTTGAGGTTCACAACAATTCCAGAAAACAAAAGTTCATCAAGAATCTCAGCGTACCTCGGAAGGCAGAAGAACACGTCGGAGTGGAACTTTTGATGAGTTCTCATAACAATGAGTAGAGCCGTCAATGAAAGCCCAATAGTCAGGAGCAACCATGACGTCTTTAGCTCTGGACGACTGAATTACCAATTGGAGAATCTGAGAGACTTCATACCTCTCCTTCCATTTCAAAGGGAGAAGTTGTACCAAGATGGGCGGGTAATCAGGGTTACCCGGAGAACAGTATGGGCATAACCCTGATCTAGAGGGGACAGCAGTTTTGTGGGTATCTGCATAGAGGACATTTAACCCGGCAGATGGTCGACCCTTGTAGAATTTACTACTCTCCTGCAAGAAATTACAAAGGAGCGCCAAAAACGCACGGTATACAACTTTAATAGCCTTAAGTGAGCAAATCCAACATAGTGTTCTTAAGCATCATCTGCAAAGACACTCTCTTACTATTCTAGCTTCAAGCAAAAAAATTCAAGAATCGACGTCCTTGAGTACATGTATGTACGCCTCGGAGCATAGTTAAGTGAGCTCCCATTAGTCGACACCTCATTGTTGCCTATCTTGGGTCACAAGGCCTTCTTCCATCTATCAAGATTCAATTGAAGAGATTTGTGATCCCCAATGGAATCATTCCTAGGGTATCCGGATTACCTAAGAATTGTTCCATTTGCAATGGAACCTACCTACCTACATAGGCCACTTGAGAATGTTATGAGATGATCAAAATTAACATCCGTAATTGCACCAACAGATCGCCTGTCGATCAGTGCAAGTAACCAATTTTATAGAAAATCTAAAATAAGTTACAGAAGCAATAAGCCCCTTTTTACCTGAGATGCAAAAGACTTTGCAGTATTCTTGAATTTGTCATTTGAAGCAATAACGTCGATTGCAGTCTGAGGTTTCCCTTTCCGCATGTAGTCTCGCAGATCACGGAGAGTGACATCTCGTGGCGAAGCCGCAGCTCCTTCTTCGGAGAAAGACACGGACGACCTTTGAGACACAACTTTGAGGATGTCGAGGGGGATCGCTGCGGGGGCATGATCCTCTTCATCTGAAGAAAGTAAAATCACGCCATCGCCAGCAAAGCTCTGCAATATCATGTGCACAGTGTCGCACTTTAATTGCTCATGTACAAACGCTTCCACGAATGACCCTTAAACGCTAAACCCCTAATTCCCATCAAAAGGCAATGAATTATGCATTGCAATGGGAGTCTTTCATCCAAAGGTACAACAACATCAACAATTGAAACAGAGGGATGAGAAATTAGCCATAATCAATAGCACCTCAATAGGGTCAGCTGCTACGGGGATTTCAGGTTGCTCTTTCTCGAAGATACTGAAGTCCGTGTCCAAGCCCCGAGACTTGATCCGACGTTTCACGTTCTCTTCACTCGCGGTAGTTTCCTGTATCTGAATCTGAGAATTCCCGAAGAGAATTGCAGAGAATAAAACCAACAACTTTATTAAAAAACCAAGTCCAGGGAATTACTTAGTGCATGGGACCTTACAAGTTATACGGAAAAGTTAAGCAAGCGCATATCTACAAATCTGTATTCAGAAAAAAGAGTGCTCCGATTTAAGTGTGAAGATCTGCATAATATGCCTTGTTACCTTCATTTTCTTAGGTTTGGGAGTTCCACACCCAAGGCATATCTTCTGAAGCATCCGTTGCAGTAACCTTACATAGGTCGGATGGAATATAGGCTCTGGAAGCCTCACGTGTCCGAAGTGGCCTACAATCACAAAAATTAAACAGAAGCAACTCAGTAAAGTAATGGCATATACAATGCATTCTAGGTATCTATATTTAAGTCATGCATTCTCGTAGGAGAAGTCACCACAAAAAGAAAGTTAACAGTTAATAATTTCAACATAGCAATAGGAGCATGATTCTATGTATGGATGGACATGAATATGCAAAAGGGAGAAATGCATCTGGGAACAGAGAGATCAGAATTGCAGAGAGTGGTAAGTATGATTCCAACCTGTGCAATTTTCGTAGGTGGTGCCACCACAAGTTAGACATTTTTCTTCCTCGGCTGGTAGACCGAACCGAGGGTCTACAAGGTCTCTCAAACTCTTCACAGGGTGCGTTGCCCCCATAACAGAGAATTGGACCTGCCATCCCCACACACATCACAGCGATGAAAAATTTCAGACGGCAGAAGATCATTTTTAGAAGATCATAGCTACAAATTTTCCTATATAATAACTCGGCTCTCCAACCGCACCACCTCTACAATAAATTGGTGCACACTTTTCAATCATAAGTACCACCACTCTGACAAAGCAAGAATTACACCCTATGAATCACCTAGGGGATCACTCCAGCCAATGTGCAATCTGATTACGATTCATCAGTACTTACAATGTCTTTGGCACTTGCGAGGCCATATTGAAGTCCCACAAGCTCTGCTGACAGGATCTCCGACGGTCGGGGCGGTGCAGGGTTAACCTCCATTGAACGCTTGCAGTACTATCTACCCGCTAATTGCAAGGATCCACAATTATTCTTCTTATCCTTCTGCACCATTTATGACAGACTCCCAAATCTGATGAATACTCCTGAACATCAATAATAATGTTCATGAATCTTTGGCATTCGAAGAATCAAAAGGGAATCAAAGCTTGACAAAAGAACTGCAACACCAAATGGGCACCAAATAGCCTCTGGCAAGCTGTATAACATGAGTTAATACAGAAATTCTGTCATCTCTTGTGCCCTCCTGTTTGTGGTCATGAATACTCTCTGGGGTAACCTAACCCGTTCATAATTAATGCCAAGATCTGCAAAGAGACTTACGAAAGAAATCATGATCAGGCCTTCATGAAAAGTCGTGACATGCTTTGGATTTGGACAACAGACAGACAGAGCTCACACATGACCAAGACATGATGATGCTTGCCCCTTCTTCGGATCATCATCACTTCCCCATCACTGCAACAGAGGAATTAAAGCTCAACGTCACTACAAACTAAACGATGTCGATCCATGCATTGATGTATGTCGATCCTTAATTGATTATGGAAACCAGAAAGAGCACCACAGACCTATAGAATAAAGAGTTTTGTTGGCATATCATGCATCGCGAACTCGGAAGCAACATAAATTGAATTGTGTGAGAATCTCTGGTGAAGTCCACAACCGATTAGAAAGTGTTCTAGTGCTCCAACAACGGATATTCCCGCAACTACTGCAGCGGCAGCATTGTCTTAATGAATTCAGCTGGAAGAACGGTTTAATTTCGCCAACCTAGCTACTAGTACTCATAGGGAGGCTAAATTGTAAAATTTTGAACTAGTACCGAAGAACCTGTGGTCTCCACATTCAAGTTATCCATAGCAAGCAGGATCATAAGTTGGCCAGATCATTACTCCACAAGCAACACTAACATGTACACCAGGGAACGAATTACTGCCCCACTGAAAGGAAGTGGTGTTGCAGAATATACTCAGTTTGCACCTACAGCGCTGATCATCTGCTCCAAATTGTTGCTAGCCCACAAAGTTCCACAATCATAAGGACACGATCGATGTATTCAATGACCTCCTTATGCAGAATTTATTGTTTCCCCAATCTCCACAAGGAGAGGAAATTGAGAAGGTGGAGCGTCCGATCCGGTAACAGGAGAGGCATGGGTAGAGTAGAGTAGATCTAGTAGACCTTTCAAGAGGTTTGGGGTGATGGAACAGACAGCGCCGCCGCCTTCTTGCATTTCAAGGCCGTAGACGTAAGGTAAGTTGTATCCTGCCTGCAATTACTTACCATCCGCATGACGCAAAATTCATCACCATTCTGTCCCAACATGAAGGTGGGTAATGATGCATGCACAAGTGACATGATGTGGAAGTTGAAGCTGGGAGCCGAAACTTGATGATTAGTGAGGATGATTGAGTGATCTCAAGGATGCGTTTGCATTACCATAATTTGGCGCTTGAGGTGGCGTTGTGGGATTGGGGAAGAGGATGCTTCCACAAAGCACAACTTTTTTCCTTCTTAAGCCCTCAATCCAGGTGGACCCAAGATTGAAGATTGGCTTCTAATAAAACTAGGAGGAGCATTTTCTTGTGTGAAGACTACACTAAATAGGTAGATTAGTGTTGGAAACACTAATAGTCGACGAAAACGCTAAATATAAATTGTCTCTATAGTGTTAGAACACTAAATGTCAACTCTAACACTATTTGTGTAACTTTAAATATTTACATAAGCGCATTTAGTGTTAGATGATATTTTGTAAATCTTGGAATGAAGAATTGATGGAAGAAGAATATGAGAACCTCGTAAAAGGTATAATTTGTTCAAACCCTATTCAAACACTAATTGTAATATCAGTTGAAAATTAGTGTTTTAGGTAACTATTGCATCTAACACTAATCTTCATCTAACACTAATCTACCTATTTAGTGTACTGAGATTTGACAAGAAGGCGATGCCACATTAACGCCATTTTGTTTTTCTTATACTTTGGACCCTGGATCCTAGTGTAAACTTCTTAGGTCTTTTCCTCTTGATCGATAAGGTTGCTCAGGTTTGAAGATTCTTTGGTCTTAGACTTCAGTGTACACCCACCTTAAGTAAGTATATCACACTACAAATTTGTTGAAAGCCTTTGAATGATGAATAGGTACTAAGTGAATTAGTTCACATACTTTGGAAATGGGGGCATTGAATGTTTGAACACTATTTAGACCTTGTGTGGATGTGTTATGGGACTAGAATAACATGAAGTTCGAGCCTGCATAAGGCTCTTAAGACCTTCTTAGGACTAGATTCAACATTGAATCTGGTGGCTTTGAGCACCCCTCAACATGGCACATGTCATGTCAACTTCTTGCTCAAACCAAGCCCAAGCTCCAACCGATTGGGCAACTTGAAATATGGTTCCCATTTAAGGGCTTGTGGTCATGGCCACTGACATGTTCAGCTTGACAAGGCGAAATGTAGCATGCCTTAACTACTGTAAGTTTATTCAGTTGGGTCCCTCCACTATATATGGCAGTTGGATACCAACAACCATGGGTCGAAGCTAGGGCTATTTTGGGTCCCCCATGGCTAAGCGGGTATGACCACCACTGAGCCACCACTTGGGCTATGATTCACCAATGGCCTATCCTAGGCACCCCCAACCTCCAAAAACTGGCACACTCCAACCTAGAATATTGCCTATAATGGCCTCCTCCAAATCACAAAGACAACAGAATGGGGAGACCCAAGTAATGTTATGATGAAGCTCAATGTGAATTGAGGGTATTCTAACCCTTAAGCACCACACCATCCATTAACATTTGGTTGTGGCAATTAGGGGGGTGTAAGGGGGTTACTTGTAGACCGGTTTGGGAATATAGAGTCCCCCAATTTGGGCCCAAAAAAAATGGCTAGCACCTGACCCAAAATGGCATAATGTGGACTGGGATTGTCATGTTTGGGTTAGGGGTGCCAAATATGTGTCCACTTGGCCAACCCCCCCCCCCCACCACCACCACCACCACCACCACCACCACTAGGTTGCAAGAGCCCCATACTAAGATCTAACTTAGAATGTTGAGCATCCACCAAGGTTGCATGTAATAGTTGCCCCGATTGTGTTCTATATTTGACTGAGTTGACTTTCCATGAGCTATTCATAACGAGTAGTTAAAAGTTTAATTTGTTGAAGTAATTTGTGAGAAGGGGCACACTATTGCAAGCAATGTACAATAGGTGTCATGATCTTGGGATGGCCACATTTGGGATATACTTCAGGGGTCCAGAATTAATAAGACCATTTGAGAGTTGATAATGGCTTTATAATAATATATTATAGAGTTATTCTAGAAGACTTCAAAACAAGACTTGGACTGAAAGAACTATAATGCTTGTATATCTATTATAATACTTTCTTTTTATCATAAGATCTTATTATAATTATTAATAAGATGAAAAAAATTGTAGCGTCTAGACTAGGACCCCCGTAATATAAAAACACCTTATTATACAACTTCAAACCATTATATTTTATACTAGAACTTGTCTATTTACATAAATTTTGAAACCATTGGATTTATCTTGACTTTCTCTTTATCAACGTATAAAATTGCTATTATAAAATGATTAAAAAAATTTAACGATCATAATGATGCCATTATAGAGTGATATAAAAATTAATTATTATATATTATAATCCCAATTGTTGCCACTGATAAGGGGGAAGGCCCAAAAATTGGCAAAGTGTCAACCACCTACATGCTCAGGGGGGGCTGGGGATTCGTGGCACTCAAGTAAAATCATCCATCCAAGATATCGTGGATGAAGTGGCTCCAATAAAAAAAGCCCCCCTATGGGGTTGAGGGCCGATTCATTCGAATGTGACGTCACTAGACTAATTCGGGGCCTTTGAGTCTATTTCCATAATCAAATTGCCCAAAAATAGCCATTTAGATGATTCCTGTGTTTTTTTCATCCGCGCGGATGATTTTACTTGAGTGCCACGAATCCCCGGCCCTCGGGGGGTGCACTGTACTAAACATGTACGAGTATACGTGAGTGCACAGGAGGGGTATTGATTTGGACCTTGCCGTATTACGTATACATATGGTATACATGTTATAATTTATAGTTACGTACATATATGGAAGGCCTTTAAAAAGTATATAATAATTGTACTTGTATGGTACTGTTACTATACTACATATCATAAGTTTTCATATTGGATGAAATTAGGATTGACTAGGATTAACGATTTTCGTTAGCAACCTTATAGGGTAGTATGAACCATGTACAAGGTGTCAAGGTTATATCGGGGAAAGAGGCAGTATTAGGGTTTTGAAATGATTCGTTCAACTCAAAGTAACAAGGAGATTGGTTTATGTTGGTATCAAAAAGGGGCTAACAACAAGTGGACATATGATCTTACTAATCATTTGATGGTAAACTTAGAGACAATAATTGCATTGGCTACAATGACATATATTGGTGAATCAAATGTTTATGAGTTACATCCGGGAGATGAAAAAGTTTTCAACGACTTTGCTGATGAAAGCTAGGATATTTTGTTATACATATTATAGGGGTTGATTATTGTTCAAAAGTATATTTGTATACTTATGTTAATGACTATATATGAATGGATGTTTTTTTGTGTATACATATTGTCACTTGTATATTTATTGTTGCAATTGTATGTGTATTACTTCATTTCTCAAAAAATAACTTGTATATAGGGGGTTTTTAGAGTATGCAGTGAACGCACGTGATTCTAGGTTTTAATGAAAGGTGCACCCCCGAGCCTACATGAGGTGTCAAGAGGTTTGTACTAAACTAGGGATTTTACTTTGGGCTTAGGAAAGCATGGAGATTTGGAGCTAGTGTGTATGTTTGATAAATTTTATTTGACGTTCAACTTCAAATCCAATGTGTCACATGACACTTTCAAAAACAAAAATGAATGTCAATTGACATCTACATTTTCTTCTAAAATGTCACCTCAATGTCACATGCCTAGTAGTACGTGTCATTTTAATTTCTAAATTGTCAAACTCTAAATCTAAATTTACATGTCAAAATCTAAATTGTGCGTGTCAATTGATGTGCAATTTATTTTTGTGCAAGTTTTTGCGTGTCAAACGTCAAAAACTTGCAAAACAAATTGTCAAAAATACACACTGTTTGGAGCATGCTCGATGCATTTGCTCACAATAGGCCCCTTCAGACAAGCACCATGTCCCCTTGTTGCCTTGACATAACCTCGGGGATGGCCTTCATCCAAGTTTTATTACCGCATTCTCAATGGTAGGTGTCACGAAACTTCACCCTTTTCAACCATTTTCAAACAACGAGCCTCCCTCTTGATGGAGATACTCGGGAATTATCGTATACGAACGTATCTCTCATTCATCCAACATAAAAACTCTTAAATAGTATGAAGCCTAGAGACTATTTTTATTACTTGTTTTGACACCGGAATTAGCTTCAAAAACCCAAAATTAGTCTACTAGAAGTCATTTGAGATGAATTGGCAACAAAGCTAGAGGGGGTCAAGTTTTTATGTTGGATGGATGGGTGAGAGGTACGCTCGTATACGATAATTCCCTCTCTCTCCCTTCTCAACATAGAGTTTTATCCAACAGTGATTAGTGCATCGGCTACAATGACCCAAAAGCACGATTTCATCGCAGTGAGCAATCGAATGAGGCGTCTCCTCATCTTTTTGGATAACAGTGCTGGCCTGTTGGATTATCCCAATGGTATTCGTGAGCCGGATCAGTAACCCCAACAATTTACTTTATTTTTGTGCCATGTTCAACTTGCTGATGAGTCTGCTTCTCGATGTTGAGTTGAATGCCATCGCCGATTGAGGAAGCACATTGACCAAATGTGCTTGAATGTGTGCGCTGTGGGTTTGGTTGTAACATCATGCACAGTTTGCTTATGGACAATGACTTCCTAACCAAGCCTTGTGGTGATGGTAGGCAGCGATTGAACGAGGTCCCCTTGCGTTCCTGTGGGATTGTCCCATAGCTATGGAGGAGCCAGAGAGGTAGGGCTTGTACAAGAGCGGGAGCTGAAGACTCCGAACTCACTTACCTGGGCGGGGTGTATCCATGATCTGGAAGGTGGATGGCCTAGAGGAGCCTGCCCCATTGCACTTCGGGCCGGGTGACTCTAGTATCTTCCTACGGGAGGCATACACGTCATAATTTGTGGCAGCGGGGGCTCGCGTTCGCGCGGCCTCCATCCAAACAACTTCAATTTGGAAATGCGTAATTTCAGAGCTGCAAATCCTGTGTACGTCTCGTTCATTGTCGATGGTACGAAGTCGCTGTGTGCCCCATTGAAACGCAAATAATGTCAACTTGCACATCTTTCAGATTGGGGGAAACTCGCACACATGTGCGCGGTTCGTTGACAAGCATGCTTTTGTCTACCATAGGAGGCGCGTTCATTGGATACAGCTGATCCGAGAATATGCATATGTCTCATCCTACTTGTCAGAACTCGTTAACTATGACGTAGAATTTGTCTTCTATCATCAGTTTCAGGCAATGAAGAAAACCATCGCAGTTCAAGCAGTGCTGATTAAATTGGTCACAGGCTTGGAGCCTTCCGAAATAACGTGCTTGGCCAACTCCACGAGCAAATCAAATTAGACGCACTACAGTCTGGATCGTGCCAGAATTGATCAATCCTGGGATTCTTGTCGTAGAGCGCAACTTGGATGATATTCGGAGAATAGTGCATAACCTGTACCACTTCGAACCAATTCAGTGACATAGGGGGCAACAAAAGGAAGCACGGAGCAAGGCGACTCTAACAAAGCCTTCGGGAAGCCGTGATAGTTGTTTTGACTCCATTCTTGTGTCCCAGATTTCTCAATGCATCACAAAATAAAATGCCAATCCACCCGGAGGTCTGAATGTTTTAGTTTCCTTTGTGTCTATAATGCTATGTCCAACTGGAGGCGATGCTCAGCAATCTCAACAACCTCAATACTTTGAGTGATGGTTGAAGGCATTGGAGAGCTAGATTGTAGCAGGGAGTTGGTAAGTGGTTCCAAAGAAAGTTCAATTCCTGATATGCATCCTCCATCTTTAAACCGCATTCATGATGCGTTCATGATGCTCATTGTTAAACACGCGGCCAGATTTCGAGCTGTGCTTTATCCATGCCCTACTGCTGGCCATGACCAGCCATGATATCCCGTCGATGTTCTTCAATCCTCTGCAAATTAATATTTCCGACGAATGCCTCGCCCCGCTGAAGGATGCTCAATATTCCTTCTCATCCTCACTTACGCTTTAGTTGCAATAATACTTCTTGTCCTAACATTTCGTCCAGATGGCCAAAAACAGATTTCGAATTCGAAATTGCGCAATTGCGCAATTGCATGCAAGTGAGTGGCAACATAACTCGAATGCATTCTCACGGTTAGTCTGGCACTGCAGATCTGGAACAGAAGCTCATGTATATGGGTTCCGCTGACGTTGAGAAGTACGACCAAGTGTTGGAAAGTGTGATGATTGGTCCTTCAATACTGCTGGCAACTACAGGTTCATTTTCCAGGTTATACGTCCGATTCTACTCCATTGGCCATCAATTTTATGTTTACGAGGCTGTCAAACCCTTTGATTATCCGTGTGCGATGTTATGATAACCTCTTCCCTTTGATGGTGAAGGTTTACGAATAGACCTCGTTATATTTTGGAAATGTATAGAACAAATAGGCATCTTGTATGGAAAAACCAGGAAGTGGCCACCCAGGTATCTTGCCACGCAAACATATATAATGAGAGAATAGTAATCCCTTGCTACTTCCCACAATTCACTGTTCAGAAGATGAAAACGTGCCTCTGAGCAGTTTAACCTTGCCAATGAATTTGGACGAAAAATGATCTGCATATCAAAAGCACCGACTTGTTGGTTGAGAGATCAAATAAAATCTCAATCTAACCAAAGGTCTGAAACTGCCTCATTTCCATTTCTATCTGTAATGCCATTGTCTAGCCCTCTCTAACCCTGACGCCACTTCGAACCAGGTTCTAAACATTAAGGCGATGTACAACTGAACGTAATTCTCAATTATTTTAATACGCGTCGTAAGACCAAACTGCCGCCAAACTGCGTGAAGCCAAACTGCCATTGGAGAGAATAGTTGTGGCAGTGAGATAGTAACTGGTTTCGAAGCAAGTTAAATCCCTACTTGCATCCTCAATCTTAAAACTGCATTTATGATGCGTTCATGATGCTCATTGTTAACACTCGACCACATTTCGGAGGAGAGGATACGAATGCCATTTTTTTGTACGAAAAGGTTGATGGTTCTTCGCTAGCTTACATGATTTGCAATCTTTGAAACTGAAAATCCCATAAACATAGATGCATACTTGCCTTGGTGAGACCTGTAAGACCCATGGAAGGAGAGGTGAGTGTTATGTCTTTGAATAAACCCAAAGACTGCAGCAAAGTAAAAATATACTATTCCACGGGGGATGACACTTGGACCCAACCGGCATCCCACATGCCGGATTCACAACCCTACAGTCTGACGTGGACACACATTCAAACCTGATGGATTGGTTGTCATCTGTTCTCTCTGCATCTTTGTCCACCATGCTTCGTACAGATTTGAAATAGATAGGTGGGATCAAAATTTTCTTTGAAGTAATCATGAGTAGTCTTTGATTGTAGAATGAATGCCAAGCATTGCGATCAAATTGGTTATTCTTTTTGAGGTTGTCTCCATACCATCTGGTGATCGATCTCTCTTAGGATCACCAAACATTCAAGCATACTAAGACGGTGAGCTTGGATCTTGGCTAATGTTGGAATCGATGAGGAGCTTACCATGCTTTGTCTTTCTGGTTTGGTTTGATTGGTACGAGGTTGTTAAACCCTTTGGAGATCCGTACGTGATTTTGGTGATGAAGCCACTCAAGGAGTTGCATTGATTACTCAAAAGTTTCAAATAACATAACTTATTTACTTTAGCTGGGCCCAAACTACAAGTACTTTCGAGGCTCTTGCGAAATTTCTTCCACACGGTTGATGTCATGGTCGCTTGCTAAGATTGAGAAAGACTAGATAAAACCCATACCGTCGGGATGGAATGGACGAAGAAAGTGCGAATAAATACCTCCGATGAAGACAAGAACCTCACTTACCTGGGCGGGGTGTATCCATGATCTGGAAGGTGGATGGCCTAGAGGAGCCTGCCCCATTGCACTTGGGGCCGGGTGACTCTAGTATCTTCCTACGGGAGGCATACACGTCATAATTTGTGGCAGCGGGGGCTCGCGTTCGCGCGGCCCCCATCCAAACAACTTCAATCTGGAAAGAAATGTGTACATGGATTAGGTATTATTAAAGAATTTAGATACAGGAGTTACTTGAGAGAATATCAAGCTTTATTAAAGTGTTGCAGAATGCACCACTGAATCAATCCACAACAGATTAGCAATCTAAGAAAGCAGGACTATCACTCTACTTCATGTCGCTCTGTCTACGATCGGAAAGACTAAACTACAATCTGTGCACAATGACAATATAGCTAAACTACTTCTAACAGAAAAGAGTGGATGAAGAATACTTACATCCAACACTCCCACTTATTCTTCAGACTAAAATCTACTCTTGAATGTTCTATCTAAACTAAGCAGATAAACTCCCACTCATTCAGAGGAGAGTGTAGTCATGCCCATAGCTCGATGGAGCTGTTGAAACCTGTCTCTAGGTAGAGGCTTTGTAAACAAATCAGCAAGCTGAGCATTGGTGTTAATATACACATAATCAACTTCCTTCTTCTCCCATAATTCACGAACGAAGAAATACTTCAAATCAACATGTTTGGTTCGCCTGTGATAAACTGGATTCTTCACAAGTTGTATAGCACCTTGATTGTCACAATGAAGAACAACAGGAAGGGTCATATTACAATTGAGATCAGAAAGGAAACGGGATAGCCAAATGGCCTCTTTAGATGTTTCCGCCATCGCGATGAATTCCGAGACCGTGGTAGAATCAGCTACAGAACCCTGTTTGCGGCTTGTCCAAGAAATTATACCGCCCCCAAATAAAAAACAATAGCCAGTGCGCGATTTCCGATCATCAGTATCACCTGCGAAATCAGCATCTGAAAATCCAACCATCGATAGATTGGTGTTGGAATAGAGAATACCCAAAGAAGTTGTGCCTCGCAAGTATCGAAAAATGCGTTTGACGGCTTGCCCATGGGATTTTCGTGGGTGAGCTTGAAACTGTGCAACTTTGCTAACAACATATGCCAAATCAGGTTGAGTGCAAACAGTAAGGTACATCAAACACCCTATTGCTTGAGAATAATCCTCCTGTATAAGCTCATCCGCAGGGTCATTACAAGCAGACAAAGTCTTGTTAGCCTCCGCAGGTGTAGTCACCGCATGAGAGTCTTGCATAGAAAACCGGACTAATATGTCCTGGATATACCTGGTTTGATGAATAAATATGTTGTGGTTGATGGGATTTTGGGAAATTTGAAAACCCACAAAACAATCAACATCTCCGTGCACGACCTTGAAGGTAGTCTCAAGATAGGCCACAATCTCATCAATATAAGTTGGTTTCAAAGAACAGATTAAACCATCATCAACCCAGATCCCCAACATGGTGTGGATAGTCCCTGCATTTCGATAAACACAAGGGTCCCCTGAACAAGGAATGAGATCAAAATGCTTCAAGAAAGCATCAAAAGTCTTGTTCCAATAGCGAGCAGATTGTTTAAGGCCATATAAGCTTCGGAGAAGTAAACATACATGGTCAGGATAGGTGGAGCTTTGAAACCCCAGAGGCTGAATCATATAGATGGGTTCAACGAGGTCACTATTGAGATAGGCGGTTCCTATATCAAACTGCTTCATCTTCATTTTGAGTGCTGCGGCAATAGCAAGCATGATGCGAATGGACTAATGCTTGACAACCGGACTATATGTCTCAAAGTAATCGATGCCATGTTTTTGGGTGAATCCTTTGGCTACTAAACGGGCTTTATACCTGTCAATAGTGCCGTTAGAGTGATACTTGATTTTATAGACCCATTTGCACTGAACTGGTGTTCTACCTGGTGGCAGGGGAACAAGTTTCCAAGTATTATTGGCCTCCAAAGATTCATACTCACGCTCCATTGCTTTTTTCCACTCGCGAGCTTGATCGGACAGCAGAGCTTGTCGATAACTTTGGGGTTCAAGAAACTGTGCACCCATAGATGCCATACAGGAAATCGATGGAAGTACCGATGTCGATGTAGAGGCTTCAGGTGGAGTCGTAATTTTAGATGTAGAGTCCAAAAGGTCTTGTATGCTCCGGAATTTGGGAACAGCAGGTGAACTGGAGTCATGAGGATCAGGATGAAGGGATAGAGAGGGAGTAGATGAAATATCAGATGAAGGGTGTGGACATTCATGACCAGAGAAATCATATGGATCATCATAATCGTATCTGAGATTAGGGGCTTGTGTATCCAAAGATAGTTCAACGGAGGATTGTGCCACATCTGGTTCCACAGTTGGAATATGATCAGGCACATCTGAAGATGATGAGCTCCCACTGTTTGAGGTACCAGGAGAAGATGATGAACTCCCACTGTTTGTGGAAGGAATAATACAATAATCCATAGGTTCCAGAGTGGGGAATAAGGCAAGATTAAACCGTCTGGGACGTTCATCAAAATGAACATCATTACTCTCGATAATCTTATCAGAACGTGGATCCCACAAACGATATGCTCGAGAATGAAGACTATAACCCACAAAAATAATTGGTTGACTCTTGGGGTCAAGCTTCGTACGCACCTCTTTGTTGATATGAACATAGGCCAGAGAACCAAATACTCGGTAATGTGAGACTGAAGGTTTGTGAGCAAACCATTTCTCATACGGTGTAACTGAACCAAGTTGTTTGTTCGTTGTCCGATTGAGTAAGTATACAGCACAATTGATAGCTTCTGCCCAAAGATGTGTAGGAAGAGAGAAAGCATGAAGCATGCTTCGAGCACATTCCACGACTGTTCGGTTATCACGCTCGAGGAAACCATTTTGCTGTGGGGTATAAGTGGCAGATAACTCATGATGTATACCATGTTGATCCAGAAAAAGAGTGAAATCTTTGTTAAGAAATTCACGACCCTGATCAGTGCGTAATTTCTTCACCTCAATGCCTTGATCGCGTCGAACAATCTTGACCACCTTTTGAAAGAAAGGGAAGGCAGCATCCTTGTTGCTTGCACATAAAACGAATCTGTAACAAGATGTGTCGTCTTTATACAGAATAAAGTACTGTGCTCCACCGAGGGAAGGGCAAGCGATTTTTCCAGAAGTATCGCCATGCAAGAAAGTACCCACGGGTAGGTTTCGAAGTTTGTGAACATCTGTAGGATAACTCGCCTTACTGTGCTTGCCTTGCATGCACCCGTGACATAGTTCCTGAGGAATCGTGGTGTTCTCGAGGTTGAAATCTTGAAGAGAATTTTGTGAACTCATATGCTGGATAGTTTTGTAATTGACGTGTCCCATTCGGAAGTGCCATAGTTGCATGTCATTATAATCTGACCACTTGGATGTATCACTTGGATGTGTCACTAAAGCAACTGAGGATGAGGCTGGAGAGGTTATTGTAGGAGGTACGACTGTCAGAGACAGCTCATACAATTTGTTAACTCGTTTGCCTTCCATAACCAATTCTCCATTCTTAGTTCGAAACTCACAATTACCAGGTTGAATAAGGGACTCAGATAGAAATATAATCCCAGCATCGGAAACTGTCCCAACAGACAAGAGGTTGCGAGCCAAATCAGGGATATAGATAACATTGCGGAGGATACCTGTTAATTGGCGACCATTGACATGTCTGATGATTTTGATATCCCCTCTACCTCTGACCCATATTGTTTTGTTGTCAGCAACAACAACTGGCCAAACTCCTTCATCAACCGAGTTGAAAGTTGTGAACCACTCACGACGATTGGTCATATGCTCTGTTGCAGCTGAATCAGCATACCACTTGTCTGAGAGCAGAGAAGATGTTAAAAACGCAGTAGAACAAGTAGAAACCATGAATGCTATTTCAGGTTCATCATCAGAAGGATGAGTATCTGAGTTATCAGATAAGGTTGTTGTATACATGGCTTCTGCAATATTAGCAGCACTAAGACTGGAATAGGGTTTGCCACCGGGTTTGGGAAGAGGTTTTTTGTGAGGTTCTGGACAATCAGCAGTCCAGTGGGCACCTCGTTTCCCACAATTAAGACACTTCGCTCGACTCTTCAGGTCTTTGAGATACTCAACATCCTTTTGATGTTGTTCTTTCCTTGAGAAGCGTTGGCGAGGTGTTGTTGAAGATGCCCCAGCAGATCGTGTAAAAAATGCCTTATCACTGCTTTCATCAAAATGACCTTGCCCCTTTAAGATTGCCTCATGTCGGAGCAAACGCTCTTCAAGAAGATCAGCAGTTTGTTTGGATTTATCCACATTCGACCAAGCAGCAATAACGCTGTTATAACTGGGAGGTAGACTCGAAATAATCTTTGCCATAATCATGCTCGGAGTTAGTGGTTCTTTAAGATCAGCCAGTACCACAGCCATGTTGGTAATATTTTGAACATGAGAGGAAATATCATCAGTCTGACTCATCTTATAATCGTAGAACTTTGCTTGAAGGTTGAACACATTCTCTTCAGTCTTCTTCAGATGAATCGCATTAAGCTTTGTCCACATTGCATGAGTATCTTGACAGGTGGTAAGCTTACCAAGAATTCGTGTAGATAAGCTACAGCATAAGAGATATTTTGCTGTTGCATCCTTGTCATCCCAGATTTCTTGTTGTTTGATGTCTTCAGCAGAGGGAACTTGGCCTGTAGGTATAACTGGTCGGAGCTCTTCGCCGTTGACCAGGCGAATCAATTTCTTGGCCGCATACATGGTTTCCATTTGGAATTTCCATACAGAGAAACCATCTCCATCAAAAATCTTGAGGTGTAATTTCTCATTCTGGACAGAGTCCATCTCTCAAGGAGAGTGTGACACAATCAGCAACTAAAGCCTACGACACCTGAACCACAAGGTTTGAGAACATCCAGAATCAAGGAGTGTCTGTCCTAAACAATCAAGAAACATATAATCGGAGAAATTTTGTTATCTCCAGTAATGATCCTATCGAAAAGCCACTGAGAGTTGCAGGTTTGTAGTAAGAATTTCTATGATCTACTAAAGACCACCGAATCTGCTAAAGACCACCGAATTTGCAGTAACAAATGATTTGCAGTGTGAGTCGGAGTCAGAGTTCTATCATCTGCTAAAATGGAGCGGGGACTGAGAGTTGAGCGGGGTAGGATTATACCTCGACGGAGGGGATAGCAACTACAATCGCTATGGAATTCTCCAATCACAATATGAAGAGCAGATGCTATTGAAGAAATTCAAGAATCGAAAACACCGCGCAGCAGAACAGCGGGTGTGGGCCCATAACCTAAAGAATTTAGATACAGGAGTTACTTGAGAGAATATCAAGCTTTATTAAAGTGTTGCAGAATGCACCACTGAATCAATCCACAACAGATTAGCAATCTAAGAAAGCAGGACTATCACTCTACTTCATGTCGCTCTGTCTACGATCGGAAAGACTAAACTACAATCTGTGCACAATGACAATATAGCTAAACTACTTCTAACAGAAAAGAGTGGATGAAGAATACTTACATCCAACAATTATCTTGTGAAATGGAATTAGATGACTTGTCATTGTCATTTGCCGTTGTCCAACACTGACGGCGCTCTATGTTCTAAACAACACTCTAGTAGACAACTGGAGCTAATTCTCAATGATATTAATAGGCTATGTAAGATAAACTGAGTGAAGCTTGCAGCCATTGCAGAGATAAAATTGTGGGTGTGAGTTAGTATGAAAGTGGTTCCTAAGCAAGTTCAATCCCTGATATGCATCCTCCATCTTTAAACTACGTCCATCGTGGTGCGTTCACGATGCTCATTGTTAGCACTTGCCTAGATTTCAGGGTGCATACAAATGCCATTTCTTGTGGCAAGGGTGGTGATTCTTGGCCTAGCTTAACTTACATGTTGAGGGATGATGATTGTAATTCTTTGTGATCCGTAGGTGCAAAGGGCATGATCTCTTTATAAGTAAACATATCCCATACGTATTGCTGAATATTGCAGAGGTGCAAACTGTAACACCCAATGCCGGAGAACTAGCCAGTATGTCTTTGAATAAACCCAAAGACTGCAGCAAAGTAAAGATATACTATTCCACGGGGGATGACACTTGGACCCAGCCGGCATCCCACATGCCGGATTCACAACCCTACAGTCTGACGTGGAAATGTATTCAAACTACAAATCCTCTAGGGATCTTTGTAAGATAATGGTCATCCGTGTTCTCCAGAAAGCTTTTGCAAAACTCTACCGCATTCTTGACACAGATCGATAATGATGTGTAGGAGCATAAAAAAACGCTTCATAATGAAGCGTCGGGAGTCTTCGAATGTTGGTTGAATGCCAAGCATTGCGATCGAGTGAGGCTGTAGTGTCGAGGCCCTTGCAAAATTTCTTCCACACGGTTGATGTCATGGTCGCTTGCTAAGATTGAGAAAGACTAGAGAAACCCCATACCGTCGGGATGGGATGGACGAAGAAAGTGAGAATAAATTCCACTGAGGAAGACAGGGACCTCACTTACCTGGGCGGGGTGTATCCATGATCTGGAAGGTGGATGGCCTAGAGGAGCCTGCCCCATTGCACTTGGGGCCGGGTGACTCTAGTATCTTCCTACGGGAGGCATACACGTCATAATTTGTGGCAGCGGGGGCTCGCGTTCGCGCGGCCCCCACCCAAACAACTTCAATCTGGAAATTTTTATCATCAAAATCGGAGAGAATGCGTGTATTTTTGACAATAGTACGACGTCGCGGTGTGCTCCATTGTAATGCATGTCATGCTAACTTGCACATTTTTCATACTGAGGGAATTTTTTTTCTCGCGCACAAATGTCGTTAACACGAATGTTTTCGTCTACCTCAGGAAACAGCTGATTCCGAGAATATGTCTCATACTAGTTGTTAGAAGTCGTTAACTAGTGCGTAGAAATTGTCTTCTATTAGTTTTCAAGGAATGAAGAAAGCCATCACTTTTGTATGTATTGACAAATATGCATAGACGATAAACAACAATCTATAGAAGATAATGTATGAAATCAATTCTTTACTCCACTCCCGGGGAGATCACTCCCTCTTATATTTTGCATACACGTGCGTTCGGGACCTATTTTTTGGGGGGCTATTTACCTTGCAAAAAAGATTATAAGGTATGGTATTTTTCAAAATAAAGGTAAATGCTTGTATTTTAGTACACCCTATCAGTACTTATAATTTTTTGAGGAATCATTAAAAAACACCTTAATTTACTTATACTAAATTTTCTTTCTTATACTCCAAGTATCCAATTCTTTTGACTATACTCCAATACACTTCATTTTTTTGGGTTCTATACACAACATTCTTTTTCATAAAGGACATTTCTCTTCTTACAACCATAAATTGTGAAGCTCAACTACAATGCTAAACTTACATGAAATGAATCAAAACAATAAACCTAAGGCAAAGGTATGGAATTTAAACATTGTTGTAAACTCTGAAATGAAATTCAAGTATGATATAGAAGTCAGTTTGTGTTTCTCAACACAATGTAGTTTATGTTTGCAGAATTTACAATTTCACAAGGTCTATAAGTCCTATACTTCCGGAAAGTGTATCATCTCAAATATATACATGCAGCTTGCTGACATCCCAGAAAATTGAGAATGCAATTTACAAGGGTAACCACGAAAACTGAAGCTAATAACAGAAAAATAGTGTTAATGTGCAAATATCATACAAAACTCTACAACAACTACATGCCATGTCCACAGATCTTGTAGCCAAACTTCAGTCTTGAAATCTGCAGCCAATGCAAAATTGAAACTAGGATGAGAACTTAAAATAAACGAAGCACATCCCATAATTTCACAAGCACTCCAAGCAACAAAGGAAAACCTAAAGCACAAGGCAATTTGGACTTGCACATTTGAAATTAGAATTTAGTAACAAATAAAGGCGTGTACAGTTTAGGGTTGGAACACATGGACTCCATAAGCACCACATAACTCCACAACAATGCAAAATAAGCAAAGAAAAGACTTACCAATGATGCACTTGGTATAGGAAGGACATTCGAATTTGATCATGTGCGTACACACTATAGCCACACTCTATGATGTCCACGCAAATAGTCCCAAAGCCTCCTAAATGTAGCACAACTCCCTAACTCCGCAGTTGACAAGTTTTTCAACGACTGCACGTGAAGCTTAGTGTCAAGGAGCCGAGATGCAGCTCCCACGAGTTCCCAAACAGTGCATAATTTCTATAAAACAAGGTCTGAAGACCATGGCCAACCTAGCTGATGTGTCTAAAATGTGTCTAAAATGTGTCTAAAAGCATGTTTCCAAGCGTCATTTGAGAATTGTAACAAGATAGAAGTTATTCCTTCTGAAGAATTTCATACCTCAAAATGTCCATTCACCAACCGGGTACATAAACTCCCTGGATCATCTGCCTCCCTTGAACATCGCTCACTACCTCTCCTTTTATCGGCAGTTGCTTCGAAACCTAAACCTTAGATTCGATCTGCACAAGCCCAGGAAAGTCCACATGTGTAACTAGTGTATGGATGTCGAAGATTACTGCTACAAATATTCCTGACTCTCATGTATTTCTGAAACTCTAATATCGAGATGCATGTGTGTCACCAATGCAGATGTTCATAATCAAACCCTTGCTCATTTAGGAGCAAAAAAATTCTTCTAGGAACTACATTTGAAAATGCAAACCTTTTCCTAATGTAGACACGAATGGTATGAATAGACTCCACCTCTCAGTGCCCTCTTTCCAAGCACAGTGCTCTAATTCTCCGTCGAATAACAAAACATCCATTCATTACAAACATTAGAAGCGATACAGAATACCCTGGAAACCGACCGCTGGTTACAGATGAAGTGGTTGAGTTTCAGAAATAACCAGTTGAGATTCAAGACTTAGGAGATTACCCATCGTTTTAGGGGAATCTTGACCTCCAGACCTCATTCATGGCAGCGTAAACTCATTCCAACAGCGTAAACGTACCTCCTCAACACCCAGAGACCATCGGCAACAAAGAAGGAACTTCACAAAAACGCTAAACCCTAAGAAATCCTAACGTCCATCACCCAACGTGTTGAAATTTTCCCTCCCAGCTTTGGAACGTCCACTACCCAACGTGTTCAAATTTTCCCTCCTAGTTTTGGATACCTTGGTTCAGTAATGGTGAAGCCAATTAGCATGCGAAGTCATCCATCCAAGCTTTTCCAACGAAAATTACCTCTTTTCATCCACTAGCACATACCCTATCCTAAACCCGCTACCCCTAATAATTGTTTCCATGCTATTTTACATGTACTGACTAGATAAAAGACGCCATTATATGTGATGGTATTTTACATGTAATCCTTTTTCATTATTTTCAAACCCCCTATATTATATGTAAATTTTTTACAAAATTTACCTACAATGAATATATTGGACCCTATTTTTTATCGCACGTGGTTCTACGATTTTCGCCTAGTGATCTCCCCGGGACTCCACTTCATGAGTGATTCTACAACTGGTAACAACTCTTTCTGCCTACGCTACTGTCCTAATATCAACCCTGTGGTTGAGTGATTCTACGAACCTTCTACATTCTTCCCAGAGATCGATGAACAGATTGGATGATCGAACTAAAAATCACAGTTTCAGCAGTGCTTTCCAAAGTAGATGTGGTTTCTGAATATCGGAGGTGGCGTTCTGAAACACCAGAATCTCGTACAAAGCAGACGAAAAACTAACGTCAGTGCTTGTTAGTTTGGTTACAGCCTTGGCGCCTTCGGAGATGACATACTTGGGCAACTCGACGGGCATAATCAAATCAGAGGCACTGCAGTCTGGATCTCGCGAGAAGTGATCAAAACTGGGCTTCTTATTGTAGTGCGCAACCTCGAAGATAACCGGAGAACAGTGCATTTCCTGTATCAGTTAGAACCAGTTGACTGAATACTCGAAGATAAGTGACCTAAGGGGCATATAGAAAAGCACAGTGCAAGGCGACTCGAAGAAAGCTTTCGGCAAGCCGTGATAGTTGTTCTGACTCTAATCTTGTCTCCCAGATTCGCTATGGATCACAAAAGAGAATGTGAATCTTCTCGGAGGTGTGAATATTTTAGTTTTCTTTGTATCTGTCATGCCATGTCCAACTGGAGGCGATGCTCAGCAATGTCAACAACCTCAATACTTGAGTGAACCTTGAAGCCATTGGAGAGCTAGATTGTAGCAGTGAGTTGGTAAATGGTTCTAAAGAAAGATCAATTCCTGATATGCATCCTCCATCTTTAAACCGCATTCATCGTGCGTTCATGATGCTCATTGTTAACAATTGGCTAGATTTCGAGCTTTTCCGGGCCATGACCAGCTCGATTGGCAGCAGCGTGTTGCGGAAGTTTTGCAAACACCACCGCGTCGGCCCTGACTAGTAATATGGCACTTCTTTGACTCATTACGCTACCTCTACCTTTCGATTGCGCAATAGCAGGGCGCAGTTGATAAATATCCGTCAGCGGGGGACATATTAGATTCTCGATTTGGAAACGTATGTTCACGCGAGGAGATTCAGGCGGAAGGACTTCTGTGGTGTGGAGTTGTGAACTTACAATTAATTAGCTCCATACACAAAGTACACATACGAGACATGTGATGAATGTGATGAATGTAATGGTGCTCGATAACCCGTCGATGTTCCGCAACCTTTGCAATCTGATATCTTCTACGAATGCCTCGTCCCGCTGCAGGACAGTCAGTATTCCTTCTCATCGTCACTTACGCTTTAGTTGCAATACTAAATCTCGTCCTAGCATTCTGTCCAGATGGCCAAAAGCAGTTTTTGAATCCGAAGTTGTGCAATTGCAAGTGAGTGGCAACATAACTCGAATACATTCTCACGGTTAATCTTGCATTGCAGATCTAAAATGGAAGCTCATATATGTGGGTTCTGCTGAGGATGAGAAGTACGAGCAAGTGTTGCCAAGTGTGATGGTCGGTGCTGTCAATATTGTTGGCAACTACAAGGTTCATATTCCAGGTTATACGTCTGATTCTACTCCTTTGCTCATCAATCAATGTCCCGTAAGTCGTTGCACTGTACCACATGTGGTGTTCTGAGAGTTCCGAGTTACCGGTGGACTTTCTATCACTTCAGTGGAAATCAATCTGTTGGTGTCGATGATCAATGAGTGTGGACAAACTCAAAGGTTTGAAGCTCCTCATCAGTGCAGGCGTCTCTCTGTTCACGAACTCCATAAATCCCCTGTTGATGTGCAGATATGACATGACCTGATTTTGAGTTATTGCTTACAGGCCGATCCGTCGAAGGCAGCTCACATTCCGGAGGAGGACATCCTGGGAGTGACAGTGCTGTTGTTGACATGCTCCTACATGGGGAAAGAGATCAGAAGGGTGGGGTACTACGTGGATGAGCATTTGCACGAGGAACCGCCTACAAAACTTCTCATCGACACATTCTTTCGGACAGTCCACGGATCACGAAGTTCTCCATCGTCTTCACCGCACCCCCTAATTCCCGAATAACCAAGCTGGACAGTGCATCCAGTCACTTGAGGAGGGTGTCACAGCTAGAGTTTCGGGCACAATCGGTCAAAAACCTACTGTTTCCAAGTCAGGCCAGTTAGGGGTTTAGGGTTCTGGTGATCTTTCCGGGTTTTCTTTATTAATTTGAGGTATATTCCATGGAAGTATGTAGTTCAAGTACATGTTTTTGTGCTTGGAGTCTGGACCTCGGCATCTATGCTCTCCAAGTTTTGTATCTAACCAGGATGACAAATCTAAGGAAACTTGTATAACATGGATATACCCAACGTTCAAACCCAACAACTTGCTCAAGAACTTTCACAATCAGATGCAAGTCATTCAAACAACCTACACTAGAAATAGAGCTGGATAGCTTTCATGCTCACTGCAAGTTGCCAAAGATGAGGTAGCAGTTGAATATGACTACCAAAATGAGGCTTTTCTATTACATAAGAGGATGCCACAAGAGGGCTTTCCAATTACACAAGAGGCCTAAAAGAAATAGTGTCTCAGCAAACACTAATTAAAGACCCTTAAAGTCGCGCCGTGCCCAAGCTAACATCTACCACTTGGCTCGCATATGACATGTCTATCATCTCGAAAGGTGCTCTTCCCAGCTGCACACCTCTGAGCAAACAAAGGTTGATCCCTGAATACTTTATCTCAGTTACGAACAATTTAGTCCTGGGACCTCAAGTGGAGCATGTCAACTTCTACTAAAGATTCCTGAAAGAACAAACCAATCTTTGTGGACAGAGTCCAAAACAAAGCGGTTGCCAGGATACCTCAAGAATCATTGAAAGTAGAATTTCACTCGCTAGCCATTCCCTAGACTCTTCAAAGGCCTGTAGTAGTCTTGCGCCTTTGTTTCACAAGGGGCCTTGAAATCATCGTCATCTGTTCCAAAATACCGATCACCAAACTCACCCATCCCTGGAACTACTCGATATTCTTCGTTCAATCCTGCATCAATCTCTGATGTAACAATCTTCAGGAGGGGGAAGCGTTTGCACACTGTGTGGATGCCCTCAGGTGCCTGGATGTACATGCACACATGTGATGAGAAGCACGTTCACACATGCGCTTGAGGGGACATGTCAATTGAAATTTAAAATCTTATTGGTGGAAAAGGCCCAGACCGATCTCTTTACTTTACACTAGAGCTTGAGGGCCAAAAGGACGAAGGACGTTTCAATGGATAGAAAACCCACATGGAATCCTACAAGGCATAAAATGTGCAGACTGTGGATGAGTTTTGAGGTCAAGGCCCTTGGCCATAGGTTGAAATGGCCACAAGTATTTAGGATGCCAGATAAACAGAACAGAGGCTTGGAAGCCATGGTGGCACTCACCGAAATCAAGTTCAAGAATATAATGTGAGATTCAGGGACACCCTTCTTGATCAACAACTCAATAGCTTGAACTGCAGAATTTCCTGTAAACCCTGCTAATGTGAGTACTTTGGTCCCAAAAGACATGCATACTTCAACATCAACACACATGCTAACCACCATGCTTCCTGACCTGAATAACCCATAATGCCATCCATACCATAAGTGCAGGGAATAGAAGACGGGACCGATGTAGAGAGCCTTATTGAAGCTTGTATCATCAAAAGAATATATTAAAGAGGAAAATACCTGTGCCAAGGATGGGATCCATCAGCAGGACATGCCGATCAGCAATGTCATGTGGTAGCTTTTCATAAATTAGCTACATCACACATGACCAAAGTCAGTATCCCACAGCTCTATGATGGTCAAGGCAGATAACCAGAGATCATAAGCGTCCATACCATATTGATATGGACCAGGCTATTTCTTTCATCCATTCTATCAACGATGCAATTCTTCTAGTGTGGATCACTGTAGTTTATTTGCAGCAATAGTGATATGAATTGTGGTAAGGCTCAAATCCGTAAATAGCACTTCTAATTTTAAATAAGAGTACAGTGCCACCAGAACCATGAGTTAGATAAATTACAAAAAGCCCATGTTGCATTTTCAGCACATTCATATAGATCACACTTTAATGGCAATCTAATGATACTGCAACTTATTTAGTGTCAATTACCGCAGTTTTTTTGTACCCATATTGCATGGAATGTGATCACCGGCAACCCCGTAGAAGGATTTGCATGACTTTAGTCTAGTATTTAATCTAACAGTCTAATACCAATTAAACCACTATGATCATTGGATACCCATAATGATATGCAGCTGAAGTACCTAGTTTCTTGTGAACGATAGATTGTGCCACCTACAAAAACTCATCATGCACACTGTAATACTCTGTAACAAGTAAAAAGAAAAACACCTGTTTCCCATTATCTCCTTCCCGATGAATCAAAATCTTCCCAATTTTTATGCCTTTGCAGCAAGCCCGCAGAGCATTCTCCATACTCTCACCACTGCCCCAAACATACCAACTCCTTTAGGACGGTACAAAAGCCACCCGAGACAATATCTGCATGACAAGCCTTAGAATGAATAAACTGGAATGAACCCAAACAAAAAGTACCTGCGGATGATGGAAACTCCACAAAGTTGTTTGCAAAAGTCTACTCCAACATAGATAGAGCCTGCACCAGCACTCAAATTAAGGCACGCCATCCCTGTTCTTGACAAGGCACGCGCAAAAAATCCACATAAAAGCAACAGGCTGTTAAAGTGAATACACTAAACAAACAGCACACCTGTTACTTACACAACATGAAGAAATCCTCCTATGTACACTCAAACACCTGTAGGGATCAACTGAGAAAATTTCCAAAACATACCTGTTGGAGTAACAACCTGCTTTTCAGTGAACGGCAGATGACCCAGCCCATGTTCCACTATCTACACACAGCAATTTCAACTTATCTTTCAGCATTTAGATTTGCAGAAAGAAGTCTTCAGCTCAATATGCCAGGTACACTCGTGAAGTGATATTTTTGTGAATATATAGTTACCTAAGCATAAAAAGCAGTTCTTACCAATCGAATGAGTCGGTCAGCATAAAACACAAAATCATGCTTTGTTGTCTCTTGATCTCGAATGAGTGTATGCATACCTCGAATCTGTAACCATCAAATGTAGCAACCCCATAAATCACTGGAATCCAAAGACACAATTACAGTCTTGTATTGATCATGACAAGATATGGCTCCACACTGTTCATATTGAAACCTTGGGGCGCTTCTGGATCCAATTCACACTGCTTTGCACAGATACTTACAGGTATAATTCAGACTTGAAAGCACTCACCAGTGCAATGATTCTTCATACCTGAAAGGTCGACTGTATGACATATACATTTGGGTATATCTTGCGTAGGTCATGCTGGCCGAGTTTAGTACGAATGTGTTGAACTATTAGATCAATAGCCACATGATTATCCCCACCACGTGGTAAAATGACATCCGCATACTTCTTTGTTGGCAATACAAAATCATCGAATGCTGGTTTTACAAACTTTGCATACTGCACATAGTACTGAAAACTTTCAGGGTTTCCAACGCTTGATGCAATAAGGCTATTGAACAATTGATAAGGTGAATGGTTGAAGATATACTACTGGAGAGCTCAAACAATCAACTAAAGCCTAGCATTTATCTGCCACAACAACATGGAAAAGGTGAGAAACTCATAAAGATCAACCGCAACAGTTAACAACTAGCAGGAAAACATGGCTGTCTACATATTGGCTCACATCAAAACAATGATAATTCTAAAAGCAGAGGAACAGTATGTGATACCTACATTGAGTAGCATGTCTTGCATCCTTACCTGCTCAATGACACCATTGACATCTCTCCCTCTCTCCAGAGTGTCCCTTCTAATCCTTCTTGCTAATCTAACATCCGCATCTGCACTGCACCAAAAAACATGAATTTCTAGCAAGTAACCTACCTTAAATAGCATTCCACGACTTGTTCCTGAGACTGAATGTGAAACTATACAGTCTCTGTTGCAGGAGTCTGCCATACACTGTCTATTCGTTTTCAATCCCCAATTACAAGCTGTTCAGAAGTGGAATCAGTAGATAAAATTGAGTTTGAGTGTTCAGCTTAGCAAACTATAACTTGCACACTACAAGATAGTCATTTGCAGGATGAGAAACCTCAATCTCTGCAATTGCAGGCAGAATGCACAAAGCTGACCTGTATCAACAAAAATCTTCATGTTCATCAATTCCCGCACCCGGGCATCATGGAAGACCAGTATCCCTTCCATGATGATAACATCAGATGCATTGACCTGCATATCAAAAAAAGAAACAAAAAAACATTTTTTCAAAACAACTCAACTTCGGATGCAAAACAAGGATTCTTCATTCTCCTCACCCGAAACGTCAAATCTAGGGTAACCCAGTAGGAACAATTTACCTTCCGGGACTGGTCAGAACAACGTTGATGGCGCTTGAAATCATATACAGGTATTTGGATTGGTAAATTGGCTTTGAGCTTCTCCAAACACTCCAACAGCTGCTCCGTATCAAATGCATCTAACCCACACAACCCATAACTATCAGACTTCCTGTACGTATGAGGGAGATCCTCACTTCACTTCCCCTCTGCAACATGCGAAATCCATGCTCTGCCTAATCCCGGAGACAGAGAAGCTCGTAAAGTAACCGGGCCTAATTCAATCGTACACCTATATTTGAGTGGTGGGTAGTTAGGTGCAGATCTGACAATGGACACCAAAAAGGCAAACTGAGTTTCCAAGAGATTGGACTACGTGCTGAAAAACTTCTTAACAACATAATCGGGGGAACCTATGTGGCCTTCTCATGGCTCACTGTGAATGGACTTTGATAATTCACAAAAATTCGAGATTAGCTCCACACTTTCTGGAATTGCTCATGGCAACCTCGCGAATCCTCCGAGTAGTGTAAGGTAGCAAACAGCAACCAAAAAAGGCCCATCTACCTTACCTGGATGATCGAAGTTGTACTCTCCCACATTTGCCAACTCCTTTGGAGTTAATCCTCGATAAAACGAGTCCTGATTGACTAACACAACACGGTGATCATGCAGCTGCTGGATGATCATGTCACAAACTGTGGTCTTCCCCGACGCCGTGCCCCCCGCGACACCTGCTCACATCACACATTATACTAAATCTCGTCACAAACCGCATGACCATGATGCCTGATGACGATGATAAATGATGCATGAAGCCATCCATGTGCCCAAATTTGCCCCCAAACCTCCCAAACCTAAACCCTCACATCCATTCTGTTGTCCGCTCCACTCCACTCCACTCCATTGCATTCCATACTATACTATACTATACTGTGATGATGATGACGCAATTCCTTTCCTAACCCCCTTCGATTGTAAACGTACCGATGACAAACGGGACTTTGTTTTGGCCCGTGTGTTGCTGCACCGGGTACTCGTCCTCGAAATGCAGGCCCGAGAAGTGGGCCGTTGTTGTGCCTTCCATCATGACATCCGCCTCTGATTTCACCATGGCTATGGCGAAACAGGGGACTCCCTCTCTGCAACTTCAATGCCTCACGAGGGGGGTTTATCTAGGGTTAGGGTTTAGGCGTGGATGAGAGTGTCTCTCCCTCTCACAGTCTCTCTGTCAATAGTGTGTCTGTGCGCATGGATGGGTGGATGAATGAATGAATGATATGGATGGATGGATGATACTTGACTGGCTGGCCTTGTCAACATTATTGGACCCACTGCAGGCTAGATCTGCACATGAGGCCCATGAGTCCTTTTATCACCCATTGGGGTTTACATTTTTAATTATTAAGGTTAGAGAAGGGGGGGGGGGGGAACCGCAAGACGGAACTCTCATGTGTGAGCATGCCCCTTATTCATCCATCATGAAAGCCATTTATTGTTATGTAATAATGCATGTGCTTTCTTTTTACATGTTTCACACCGGAATCGGTTTCAAAGACCCGAATTAGTCGAGTCCAAGTCATTTTGAGATGACACAACCACAAAGCTATGGAGGGCCATGTCTTTATGTTGGATGGATGAGAGATACGTTCATATGTAGATGTCACCATACGGAATCTATATTTCCACTAGAATCTGATGAACAAGCAGCCTACATGAAAAAACTAACCCTTAGTCTAGTCCACTTCGTTTCAGATGAGTTGGCCATAAATCTATAGAAGGTCAAGTTCTTATGTTGGATGGATGAGAGGTGCGCTCGTATGTGATAATTCTCTCTCACCTCGAGCCACCAGTTCATTGGTGTCGGGAGGTGTTGCATTCAGGCGGTGGCATTGGTGATATATTTGTACAAAACATCTCATCCATCCATTCCCTACAGTATGTGGGGTCTAGTGTGATCATTCTTATTTGGACATCCGAATTTGAGTGCAAGGCTTGTAGTAAAAGTCCATACACCCAAAACACACGTGTCACGATGAGATTGGATTATGGGCTCAAGACATAGACACCATCCTAGGCTCGGTAGTTAACACACGTGATGGTCAAGGAAAGAGGGGGGCAGGGGTCTACATGAATATTCGTTTTGACTCCCCCTCGTAACAATTCCATCTCAACTTCGATTATGAAACTTGAATGACAATTAACGTTATATGCAGTTACTAACAGAATGGGGAAATTCCAAGCTTCGTCCAACAACCAAATTTCTATGTAACATTAGAAGTGTCCACAACAGGGTTGCATGCCTTATAGATTCATGGTTGGTTTGGAAGAAGTACTCAAATATAGCATAACACATAAGTATACATTTTGTTAGATGGTTTGACACCGAAATTAACGTCCGAGACCGGTAGATGGGTCTTAAGTGGCTCATTTTCTTATTCGGACCCCCTATATTTGATTGGTATATGGTTTGGTGAGGGTCAAAGAACAAACACAATAAAGACATGTGTTCAAAGGAGATTGGACTACGTCTTCAAGTATTGATAACTACTTCACACTCAATAACAAACATAATTGAGAGGACCTATATATGGAGTTAAGGAATCAATAAGCATGTACTTCTAATAACCATGACTAAATCAAAGGAGGTCCAATTTTTAATCCAAAGTTTGCAGGTGTTTCATTATAGATTTACTAATACAAAACAAGTTTACTTTTGTTTGAATAATTGGTAGAAGTTGGAGAACATGGAAAAGGAACAAAATAACACCTACAAACCCTAGGAAGGAGTCCATCACAAAACACGTGTGGGTAGGTTTTTACGAGAGCTGCTTTTGGCATTGGAATTTGTTTTATAGGTCCACCAACATTGGTCGTGGGGAATTGTTGCATTCGGGCGGCGGTAGTAGTACGTACTTCTATGTACTAACGTACTTCTCATCCATCCACTCTTCAAGATTGTGGATGAATTGTGAGGAGGAGTTGATAGGTAGGATAACCGATAGGTGCTAATCTCTATGTCTACTCAACTTAAAAGGCCATTTTTATGCCAAAGGATATTGTGCGTTTTACGTCGAATGAATGAGAGATAGACTTGTATGACAACAATCATCCATGGCCACGGAGAGAGGGAATCATCATACATGAGCGTACCTCTCGTCCATCCAACATCAAACTTTACTTCATATTATAGGGTTGTTGCCAAGTCATCTCAAATGACATCAAGTATTCTAATTTGAGATAAGTAACTTATGGATTGTGTACTATTTCATGGTTATTGTGTTCGATGAATGGGAGGTATGCTTGTAGACAATGACTTCCTCTCTCCCACATCCACCAACAACATCGGTGTCAAGGCAAGTGTGATCTACATGATGCGGGTGTTATTCAAGAGGAAACACGAGTGGGAGAAAGACCTATGTGTTTAGTTAAGGAATCTATAAACATGCACTTCCAATAACCATAACCAAGTCATGGGAGGTCTAATTTTCAACATGATTTTTTTTGTTGATGCTTCATCGTAGATATGCCAATGCAACACAATCAAGAGACGTTGGAGAACATGAAAAAACACACCAAATAACTCCTGCATACTTTAGTATCTAAAAGGAAGTTCTCAACATTGCAATGGACATGCAACCAACAAGCTCACAATTAATAATTTGTTGCATTTGACTTCCTTGGGGTTTGCCGTGGGATAGTTCTTCTTCTGCAAAGATGAACCCAATTCCTTTGCATTAAATTTTATAATAATAATAATATAACTGCTTAAACTGAACTCTTGAAGTTGTAAAGTCCACCCAATGATATCATACATGGCACCCTCGCCACGAAAACTTCCATTCACCAAGTTGTGGATCTATAACGCTACAATGTCACATATTAATACACCTCCGTAAGGGACGAAAATAAGAATGTACTCAATGCCATTTCAATAGTTGTCAAACCAAAGCAATCGGACATATAATTGTCATTTATGCACTTCCTCATCCACAAGGGATGAAGTTTTGCCGCTTTGTCATCCACTCTCCTCTACTATGTTGGGCATCTTTGTTGTCTACATAGGTAGTCCAAAAGATAAGTGTATCCAAGCAAGGGAGGGAGGCGCAAGGTTCCAAGGAGAACACCATGGTGGATCCCATTGGCTACACCATTGGATTCCTCGGGACCCCGACTCATCACATTACCTACTACCCTATTGCAATGCTGACTGTACACAAAGGGGCTCATCTCCCCATGTGACGTGGCGTACCTATCGGTTGTTGGGTGCCTACGTGGCGGCAAGTGGCCCAAGGCACGGAATAGAAAACCATGTGGGTTTAAGCATACGGTGGCATAATTGCCCCCCCTCATTAACACCTTTATGCGGTTTTGTCGGTACCTAAGGTAGTGTTTGTCGGCCATGGGAGTCTCTATTTGGGGTGGGGGTTTGAATTGGGGTTCTCGCGTTGCGTTACTATTAGGGGGCGGTGCTTCACACTATGGCCGAGGGTCGAGAGGCCGTCGATTTCCACCAATCATATTGCAAGAAACCCAAAGTTCGGCCTCTCCACCCTTCACACAATGGCCAAACTCTAAGGGTTGTTGCGATTTTAATGTGATTATTTTTTGAAGAAGGCGACGGGCTCTTGAAGGAAGTTTGGGTTGGACGGGAATGGAAACCCAAACTATGGTCGAGAGGTCGTCGGTGTTTTTTTCATTGAAAAATCAATCATTGGCTAGATCTTGGCCGTTAGATTGAAGGGGTTATTTTGAGGAAGGAATAAAGTGGGATGCTCTTTTGGGTTTGAACTTTGGGCTTGGCCTTTGGAGGCTTCACAATATGCCCCGCCGAAGGCTCCACTTACTATATTTTATTGGCTATTTCAGCCCATTTCTTTGGACTCTCAACAAAGTTTGGCCACTCAATCCCACGGCCTCTCGACTTGCACGGCCATAGGACTTAGGTTTTTGGGTTTGCACTTAGGGCCGGTTCACACTATGGCCAAACTTCGAGAGGAGAAGCGTTTGGACCAATGAAAATGCAGAAATGTCCAAAGTCCGTCCTCTCGGCCTTCACACTAGAGGCCGAAGTCCAAAGGATGTCGCCTCCAAAAAAGCCTAGGTGGCAACATTTTTAGGAAGTTATGGCGCCAAGAGTTTGGCCTCTCGAGCAAAGTTTGGCCTCCGTCGAGAGGCCGAACTTTTTTTCATTAAAATATTCAAAATCTAACAATGGATTATTTTAATATATTTTTTCAGCCCAAAGGCTTCTCCTCTCGACATAGTTTGGTCCAGAAAAAAGTGACGCTTCTCCTCTCGACTTGGGCATAGTGTGAACCGGCCCTTAGACTATGCAAGGGCTCGAGATTGGTCAACCTTGAAGATTGGCTTCTCAAACTAGGAGGAGTGTTTTCTAGTCATGAAGGGCAGTTGACTTGTGTACATAACATTCTTTACAAATTGGATGCTCTTGGGATACTCGTGGGCTCCCCTCAGTTATGCGCTCCGGAATGTGGCTAAGGGTCGGTTCACATGGGGTCCCAAAGTCCCAAGTCCCACTCATGTCAACAGGCCCCCCGCATGTAAGCAGTGTCCCAACTTTTGAGCCTTGAGAAAGCATCAGAATCTATATTCATGAAACTCGTGTCTTGATTATTTCATGCAACAAAAAAATGTGGGACTTGTGTTGAGAGTTGGGTCTAGCTTTTTGCTTAACCCAACTCTCAACACTAGTCCCGAGCCAAGCCTCCAAAACGTGTTGTCATGTGCTTTGTGTCATACTTGGGACTTAGGACTTGGGGCCATGTGTGAAGTGGTAAGTCCCAACTTCCATGCTATCAACGGTTAAGTTATTATGTTGTTGTCTTTGTTTATTTGATGCAATCGTTAAGTCACATGCTATGGATGGAAAAATGTTCAATGACTTTCTCATTGGAAAGTGAAAGTGGATTTAATATGTAACGAAGGCCTATTTAATTCATGCTCTATATTTTGCACATGTTGTAGTAAAGACATTTATTACACTAAGTTGAAAGCTCAATATAAATACCATGAGTTCATTTTCTAGCATGGGAAACATGTTAGATCCATCTTGACTAGAAAGATTAGTGTGGTCCACGCTCATTGTTTCCACACTAATTTTGCCACCCACACTTTTAGGACTATTTAGTGTAGTTGCTAGAATTATGCATCCACAATTTCTCCCTTGAAGATTTCCATGACAACAGAGTCATGCTTGTAAGATAATACACGGTTTATGTATCATTTAAGGAATGAATTTACAATAAGGGCATGTTAGTGCTAGTGGTCATTTCTAAAATCCTCTCATTGATTGAGAAATGAGTGGCAATTCGTCTTCATTGCACACGAGGTCACCAAAAGTGAGAGTGACCATGTTAAAAGATGGACGAGAAAGTGACAAGGCAATGAAGTAGAGTCCTACATGTTAAAAAATGCATGAAATTACCTAGATTTGCAAGAAGAAAATCCAGATAGGTTGCCTCAACATAAATTGAAGGTGACCATGTCAAGGAAATCTACTTTTAAATCATATTTTCTTTTAGTAAGATGTTATACATTGTATTCGATTTTCATACTACATCTTATCCAAGTTTGTTTCACACTATGTCATGTTATGATTTAAGATTTCTCATAGTCATGGCTTTGGAGCGCCAACCACGAGAGATCTTGAATCATTTTTTCTCATGGCCCTTAGATGACGGGTGAGCTAATATGAGATATATGCTCACCGGTGAAAGACACAATGGTTAAGGGCCACTTTACACACACAAGCCAAGAGCCGTGACCATGAAATTGTGAGAGCCCAAAAGAAAGTGTCCAAAAGCCGTCCCAACACACCTCCCAAATCGTGTAGTGTGGTCACGGACTCTCAAATATAGTGTGAAGTCATATGCGACCGGACCCTCAACCAGATGCTATTTTGATGAATTTCTACCCATGCAGGTCCTCACACACAATAAAGTAGAATAATTCAAGGGTTGTGAGCGCTCGAAGTGCCACGGTCTCCCAGTTTTGTATTAGGCCTACCTCCAAGAGGTGGTTTTTGAAAATAGTCCAAGTGACCATGAGGCGTGATCCATTCGACGCCACGTAGGAACCCATGTAGACTTTGACATCCATCTTGCATTCACATTCTCCGTTGGTCCCTCAAGTGTAGCTTGAAGCGAACTTGGACCGGCTCCGCCTTTTCCACCAATGAGAGTGCTTGAAATGTACCGGTCACGGGCTCTCGGTCTCGTGTGTGAAGTGGCCCTAAGTTATTAGAGTGAGATGAAGAGCCTTCTTGGAGAGAGAAAAAGAGTGTTGTACCTATTGAGGCCCATGGAATCAATGACGCAATGGGAGGTGGAAATGGCCCCTATGATTGATGGGTCAAAAAGTGCCCATGATTCACCCCCAATGGTTCATAGGTAGATTCATTCATTCCGTCCACACAAAGACAACTCTTAATCATAGGCACATGAACATCCAGGAAACCCGGGTCCTCTAGCTTGGAATCCTATTGTGTATGCATTTGAAGTGTACTACCGCTAGGCTTCCTTATAAATTGCGACGTTTTTTTTTTTACTTATTTATCAAATGAACGATCATGTTGTTTCCCTCGTAACATGTTCTTCAATAGGGTGTACCTTCATTCATTAGAATAAGCATTACTTTGGTTATTCTCGGGTATTTACCAATGTTTTTAACGTGAAAATGTGATTATTTTAAGGCCTTCTCGTTCAATGATGAAGCAATTGGGCTTTCCGCACTTAAGATTCCCAGGGATTGTATGAAGCATACATTGTTCATCTACAATGATTGGGTTGGGTCTTACTAAGAAAGGAGGAGGGTTAGTAAACACACTCCTTGAGAATGCTAGGTTGGAAATGCCTTTGGATGTTTTCTTCGTGGTCTCCTAAGTAAACAAACACTTTTTGCTCTACATCCACTTTTCATGATATGAATTTTGAATCACGCAATCAATGTGAGATGATTGGAAACCCAAATTGTGCACACAATCATTCTCCTCGATATTATTGGAGTTCAAACGATTTTTTTTCATAACCGATAGCTCATTCAAGGGGAAAAAAAATGTTATTATACATCCTCACAATTTTTGATCCATGGAAGTTCGATATCCAAAATTCTCAATTTTTGTTTACAAGTTATCGGTTACAACTCATGACCAAATTAACCCCTAAATACACTTGGGGAGTTTTGCTAAAGATGGGTCAAAATGACATCTTATTTTTAGTGATTTTTGTTGACAAAGATCTTGAGTTTTTTTTACTATATCTAATTGTATGGATGTGGTTCCCTTGAAGTCTAATATAATATGTTTTTAAGTTGTCCATGTGGCTCAATATGGGATATTATGACTTTGGAACATACGGTGGTCTCAAACATGCAACTGGGACATAATTGTGACATAAAGATATTGGGAGATGGATAACTCACTACTCTCATGGCTCATCTACCACGCACAAAAACTCCACACATAGTCCAGTCTCTTTCAAACACATGTCTATTTAGTGTCCGTTTGTAGATCCACACCTTCCCACACACCACTCCAATATATGTGTCAATTTAAGTTGAGTGACCAAATTAGCCTTGCTTACTTTAAGTATATAATAGATGTGTGTTAACCAAGTTGTAGGAAATTACTTTTTTTTTTTTTTTTAAATTTAAAAAAATCTCCTAAGATGTCTACTATTGCACAATCCAAGTTAAGATAAGATAATATTTTGTTTGATAGGTTAGGAGAGAAACCCTATGTAGTTGGCACTCTCAATCCAAATACTTAGGTTGGGGAGTTTAGCTTTGAAATCAATTTGACTATGGGAGCTCCCATTTGTGAGACTCCTCATAACTTGTATTCACCATACCGGTAGTAAGTGAGAGTGAGAGTCACGAGGTGACACTAATGGTGAAGTTGTTAATCATTAATGTAACTTAACATGCGCCTTAAGGTAGGGTAAGTGACACTATTGCACATGTGAACACTAAATACCATAAATGGTGTACCACGTTTGATGCATGTTATGCGAGAGCAAGGGTTAGTTAATTGGCATTCATTAGGTAGAAAAATGGAAAATAGTGAAAATAAGTAGAATTGGCCATAAAGATTAGGCTTCAAAGTTTTGCAATATTTTTCTCAAAGAGGGAGTAGAGGAAATGATGAGGAATGCAAGCATGTCCTAGTTTTATTTAATGTGAATAATTGGTTTCAGTTTCCAAGGAGGCAAGTAAGTCAAACCTACTACTTGTACAATAGAGTCTCCTTGATTTGAGCATCAAAAAAATCCTACTCTGCATATGAGAGCATCCTCAGTCGGTCTAGGTAAAGCTCACTGCAAACCAAGACCTAACTTGCTTAAAATTGCTCAAAATTTAGAGGGAGTGCACCAAATCTTGCTTAAAAATGGACATATCCTCCCACACTCCCTCTAAATGTCAAAAATTTGGAGGGAGTGTGGGAGGATCTTTCCATTTTTAAGCAAGATTTGGTGCACTCCCTCTAAATTTTGAAAATGTGGTGTTTTCAATGAGGGATTTCACCTACGTCAAATTTTTACAATTCTTTTTTCTTGAGAAATATCTCACGTTTATTTAGGTGTGCTTCTAATGATGGTAATTTCAGTTTCTAATTTTAGGTCAGTCAAAAGATAGGTTTTGGTTTGCAGTGAGCTTTACCTAGACCGACTGAGGATGCTCTGAATGCACACAATACGGTTAACTTAATGGCACCCAAAAGAGATCCCAAGTGGTGTGAAACATGACCTATATGACCAATCATTGCATCCAGCCTATCTTTGTATCCTTTTTGGAACACCACTTTTACAATTAGTCATGTTGGGTTCAGACTAGAATCATTCCACTCCTACTCTATCGCACTAGTACATCATTTATGATATTTAGTGTCACGTGCGTAATAGTGTCACTTACCCTATTTTGAGGTGTATGCTAGGTTATGTCAATGACTAACAACTTCAGCATAATTGTCACCTCGTGACACTTGGCATTCAAGAGTGCTTACTGATATATTGGCATGAGCATGTTCAATAGTGTTATGAGGTGCATGCTTATACACAATGGTCTATAAGTCGACTAAAGTGTACATACTAAAATATAAACACATGACACTTGCCATAAGTAACTTACACTCAAAAAATCTTCCACTTCCATACGAAAACGCAAGACTATCATCTAATGTATCCCAATGTGCCACTCTAAATAACATAATGTAGATGTTTTTTTCGTTAAAAAAGTTATATTGACAAATATTGGGCGTGACACTTTGAAACCTCTAGGCATCTAGTTTAGGCCCTTTTGCAAATAGTGCATGTGACACTAAATACCATAAACGGCGTAGTGGCCATTCACCATTCTCTGTTTTCACAATGCTGGCTACACCTACGCTCATCTCATTGACCATGAAAATCATTTCCATATTTTGAGCCACTTTTGGAAATGGAAGGTGCAAAACAATCCATGTTTGGAATCAATGCAACTATGTTGATCAAGGGTTACTTTCCATGTGTTATTGTTCACATATAACTACGTTCAATAGTCCTTATATTATGGGCCACACTAATTTTCTAAAGCCCGTGTTGGTTCTCATAATGAAAATTGATGTGGACCACATCAACCCAAGCTAAAGTTATAGTATAAAATTAGCATGATCCACATCAATTTATTTTATTTTATTTTATTAAATAAAGAATGAATGTTGGTGATTAGATTAATTTGTGCTACTTTGATCATATACGTACATTAAATATGATATCTGGTGTCACCAATTCTAATTGTCTTGCTCAATACTAATTGTAAATCACGGTGTAGTGTCACCAACCCAACATTCTTTGTCATTCCTTGTAAATTTTTTGGGGCATTATTGATTTTTCATTGTTGCAATTATTGACACTTACCAAGTGGTTTTTTCATCCAAATTTCCATCATCCATGACAATATTTCATCACAAGTTGTTGACAAGAGAAGGTGGTTTTTGGGCCGATGGATGACCTCATCCATCATCCATGCTAATATTTCTTCAGTTATTCATAAGAAATGTCATATGAAAAGTGACCACGGTGATATAAAATACCACATGTGTAGTATTTGATGTGTTGGTTGGAAGTCTTCACGAAGACTTAGGAGAAGACATGGGGTCTTGGACCCGTGTTCTTTTTAATGATCAGGGAGAACCGACAGTTAGTTACAGATGAACTGGTTGAGTTTGAGAAATAACCAGTTGAAGTTCAAGACTTCAGAAGAATTACCGGTCATTTTAGAGGAATTTATGGAATATACCTCAAAATAATATAGAAAAACCGAAGGATGTCAACATGTAACCGGTTGGACTTGAAAACACTACGATCTCAACCGGTTATGCCCAAAAATCTCCCCGATCACTGGTTCTTTCCATCTTGACTACGAAATTAGTGTGGCACACTAATTATATCCACGCTAATTTGTCACCCACACTAATAGGACTATTTAGTGTACTTCCGCATCGTGTAAGCATATGAAACTTGATAAAATCTCCATAACTAGATGCTTCACAAATTTGGGTTCTTGTGGGTTACATGAATACGAAGACTTATCACTTGCTAGAATATCATAATCAATTATGATAATTTATAAATATTGGTCGAGAATTTGATATATATTCTTTCAAACTATAAATTAGATATGTATTTATTCATATAAATATAAATATAAATATATGAAATAATAATAATTATGATATATGTATCTAGTCTAACACACATATTATTGGATGGAATTTGTTATGTAAATCTTATATTAAAATTTTTATATGTCTATATTTAGATAAGTCTATAGCCATATTTTACTTGCATGAGTGTTTTTATAATTACGTATCTACAATTTTTATTCTTTGATTATTACCATTTAAATATCAAAAGTCTTATGTGTGGCCACAACCTCCACTCAATGAAAATCGTCACTAGTTGCACACAAAATGCCCACAAATATGTGATTTAAACAAGAGGATTTTAAAATCAACCACACATTGGTTAAAATGACCATAGAGAAAATCTCTTTTATGCTATAGGCTCTGACATGTCATTCAAATTGACCAAGTTCAACAATTCTAACACAAAGTTGATACCCCACTCCATTCATATGGGCAATGGAAAATCAAATTTTAGTAAGTCATGTGACAACGCAACGTATCTCTATGGTCGTTTTAACAATCCCATGTTGCCTATTAATAAATTGAATTAAAACATATTGAAAAGAAGTCAAGTGTGAATTTCATCACTATGATATTTTTTTTGTAGTTAAGGAACTTTGTTCACATCTTCACCTATGGCTTTTAACCCTTTTATCGTTTGCGGATTCTTTTTCCTTTGTAGGCCATTAGGAATTAAAAATGATTATCCAAAATTTTGTGCATTTGAATAATCCTTTTCAAAGTGAAAGGTGCTTAAGATCACATTACATAACATCCACTTGTACTTGACATGCACTAAAAGATATGATTCATATAACTGAACTATCAATAAACTACATGCAAAATCCCAAATGCTCAATAAATTTATTTTTTAAAATCAAATTTACGATGAAGTTTACAGGTCAGGGGCATTGAACATAACTGAGTAGTTGAGTAATGTTATGATATTCGTAATTGAGAAGTGGCGCATATTATCAATATCATATTTGGACTTCTTGCCTCTAGTTGACATGATATTTGTGCCCATCTTTATTCAAGACATACTTAAAATATAGACCACCTTTTGGGATGCAACCACTCATCTATGTTCCCGATGTAGCTAGATGGATAAGCTCATTAAAAGATAAACCTCATCCAATAATTTGTGGATGATTACAAATCTTGATCAAATGGACTAGGTTTTGGTTGAAGATGACCCAATCACCTTCAATGTAGGAGACAAATAGCATACACATATTATGGAATCTCTAGCGTGCATATCATGACTCATTCATGTGAGATGTTTTTGGACTTAAGAAGTTCAATTGAATGTGATATATCGCTTGTAATACTTATCGCTTGAAATATCATACGTAAGTCGTTATTTAGGTTTTGGAGCTTCTCTATTAATACTTTTGGAAATTGTTCTCGAGTGTTGTGAAATCCATGGAACTTCTCACCTTGTTAGGATTGTACAATAAATTGCTTGTATAGAAACTATATGTGACTTTTATGATGACCTTGACGTATAGGTTCTAAGGAGAGAGAGATCACCTTTATCACTGTTACTAAGTATTTCAACAACCCATTCATGGTTAATATTTCTAAGTTATAAAACATCATTACTAAACATTATATATATATGCACTATGCAATGTAATGTTCATGATTTTTAAATAAGATTATAATTATGATGTTTTTGCATAGTCATTTTATAGATAAGTAAATCTACTAATGATGTGTTTATTAAATATTGTATTTAGTGTCACTAATTTTTATTTTCCTTTTTCAATACTAATAAGAAACCACCCATGTAGTGTCACCAACACGAAATGTAAATCTAAAATAATTTGTCATTCCCTGTAAAAAAATTGGACATTGTAAATCTACAATGTTGCACCCACTATCACTTACTAGGTGACTCTTCATCCAAGTTTCAGTTACACAAATGTTGGGATGCATAATATACCTATCAATGTAATTGAACATTATTTTTGTGTGAATGTACATAAAAAAAAACACTACATACTTGAAATCGCGTTGAATTGAGGAAAAAGAAAGAAAGATGACTCGATGTTGCCACCGACGTGAATGATGGTGGTGCTTCACTTTCAAGTTGGTATGAATCTATATGTAATCTTGAAACAAGCATTACAAGATTTAGGGCCCTCCCCCACAACTAGTGCCTCCTTTCGAAGGTGAACACCTTCAATGAGCATAGATGAGCCAGATGGCACCTATCTCCCCAAAAAGCAATCCCCTAGGTTTCCATGCGGTTGGTTGAGAACATCTGGCTCATCTGGATGTCCCCCACTATGATTGGGTGGATCATAAGTGGTTAAGAAGATCACCCATTGTAAAGTTGAACAACCACGTGCAAATACTTTACATGTAAAAAATCATACTTTTTATGTAAAGCATCACCAAAATGGGTCAAACTTTTATCAAAAAAAAATCTTGAGTAGACATACACGGTACCTATTACATAGTAGAAAATGGAAACTAAATTTCATGATTTTATTTTATTTATAAAACATACCGTTTCTATTTAGAAAGACGCAAATTTGAACTAAACAAATTACTACAACAATGAAGATGATCAAAAATTTCAAAAAAATATACAAAAGATACTATCAATGGTATGTATATGTAGAATAAATATCATAAATTTTAAAATTATCTATGGCATGTAACATAAGGGTAGCAAACTTTGTTTGCACATGGTGTTCAACTTGACAATGGAGTGACCTCCCCGTGCTTCACTCTATGGCTGTCCAAGTCGAGTGGCCAAACTTTGTTGAGAGTCCAAAGAAATGGGCTGAAAATACATAGCCAATAAAATATAGTAAGTGGAGCCTTCGGCCCCGCGTAGTGTGAAGCCTCCAAAGGTCAAGCCCAAAGGAGCATCCCACTTTATTCCTTGCTCAAAGTAACCCATCCAATCTAATGGCCAAGATCTTGTCAATGATTGATTTTTTAAAGAAAAAAAACTGACGGCCTCTTGACCATAGTTTGGGTTTCCATTCCCGTTCAACCCAAACTTTTTTTGAGAGTTTGTCGCTTTCTTAAAAAAATAAACATTTTAAATTGCGACGGCCTTTGGACTTTGACCATAGTGTGAAGGGTCGAGAGGCCGAACTCTTGTTTTCTTGCAATTTGATTGGTGAAAATCAACAACCTCTCGACCTTTGGCCATAGTGTGAAGCACCCCTGATACCTGTCCCGACCTTAGGCGGCTTAACCTCATAGTCCTCATGAAATCCATGATAAGGCCTTGGGTTTAAGCCACCCTTGAATTTGAGTAAGAAAACACAAAGTGTGCTCTCCCGGCCTCCCCGAGTATTTGTTGCATCCATCACAAAGCATGCCGGTTTGTATTTGCACACGATTGCGGGATAGCATGCCTCAATATGAAGTGGAATACTAGGCCACTATATATTTGGGTAGATTTGTGCCACCATGTGACGTTATGTTAGTTAGCATCTCAAATGAGGTTGCAATTGACAATGTAACAATCTTGCCACATGCTTGCAATGGGACCTTCATGTTTTCAATCTCTACACCATTTTGAGAAACTATGCTATACATATCTAACGAATATTAAAATGACAACCTCAATATTCCAATAAAAAATGATACATCAATAAAGCTACCTTGAAAACGCGAGTTTGATCCATCTTTGAGAAAACTCTTTCTTAAGAGCTCATTAGTTTGTTGTGTATTGGAGTCTATTTTAAAAGTTTGGTGAAATATAAAGTTGCTCTCTCTCTCTCTCTCTCTCTACACACACACACACACACACACATATGACTTCCCTACAACATGACCTCTTCTTGTCATTTAAAAAAAAATTAAGGTAATTTTAGGATTTAAAATAGGGTATGCGCATCGGACCCGCCATCTTAAATCCGGATTGGCCTAGTTTGGCCCATCCATCCTAGTAGGACAAGCTAGAATGTTGGTGTCCAATAGCTTGACAATGATCTTTGTGCATGGTTATTTAAGCATTTAAAGAAAATTTGGGCACTTTGTGTTAAGTCTCATCCTGGAGGGTTTGACTATAGAGATAACTAACGATTCATTCAGTTTGTTGCTCTTGCTTACTAAGTTTGTCGTTTTTGTTGGGTTGCTCTCAACTTGATTCCGTTAGTTCTATTACCCACTCTTCTATGCCCACATAGGTTATCTAGAAGAAGGAAAGAAAAAGCATTAAAAAAACCAAAAAAAAAAAACAACAAGAGATCCATATCATGGCAAGAGTGAAGTATTCCCCAGCCATATGGCTCAACTGCAAACTTGCGATTGCATGAGTGGAAGTAGAAAAAATGTTGAAAAAAAGCTGCCCTCTTATATACATACGCGCAAGTCTGCCTTGCATTTCCCAAACATCTAAATCATTATGTTGTGGTGACTAACTCACTCGAGGAGTCATTTTACCAACTTGTTGTGGACAACTATCCACGTTCTAGGTTGAAGTTCACTTGCAATTGCCAATTCCTCCATGTGCTTCCCCATGGTCAAATGAACCAACAACCAATAGGAGATTAATTTTTTAACCTTCTATATAAGTTATTTTGAAAAGACCTCTATTCTCATTGCTTTTAAATGTACAATTCCCTAGTTTTCTTGCCATGGACTCGTCGTCGTCCTGCATTGCAGCTCAATTCCTTGGCCAGCTTGCAAATTCAACAGGCAGAGGTCAGCAATTGGGGAGGATGTGCATCGAAAGAATGGAAGGAAATTTTTACCTTCGGGAATGCTGTAAATTCGGAACAATTTGGAATAACTGGGGAAGAGGTGCACTTCAATCGCTCGTCTTCGCATCCAGAAACAAACACCATTGGGCGCATCGTTGAAATTTTTGAGTCTCGGTACATCCGCAATGTGACGATCGACGGTGTCGTGGAGATGTGCGAGAGGTGATCAGTCTGTGCGCTGTTGAAGAATTCTAATGATCCTGTGTCCTATGAATACATATGAGAGTAGTGTGCTAATGATCTGGGACGGGGCCAACTGCTCGTCTTCAGATCGAAATTTCTGCAGAAGAGCATCGACGCTGACATTTGAGCAACACGTCGCGGGAGTCACAGCTGCTGTTGTTGATAATTCCTGGCTTCCGACAGACGAGCTGCGGCCACAATTCGATGATAGAGTGCTGATATACTAGGTCGGGGGGTCCGACGAGGGTTACCGGACATGACCATTTGGGCGCCGTCCCTCTAGGCCTCCGATCATGGAGTTCTCTGGCTTAGATCGAGGATGGAGGAGGGCGGGCGAGGATTATGTTATAGGAAAGTCATCCTCTTCCCCCATTCTTGAAATGCCACCTCGCAATCAAGCAATCGAAGACCCCGTGTCTAATTTATTGTAATGGTGCGTGCGAAGAATCGGAGACGGCTTTCCGATGGGCAATTGCTCATCTCCCAATTCGAGGGGTTACTGGACATAACCCGTATGGCATCATCTCCTCTAGGCCCTCCGATCATGGAGATCAAGCAGTCGAGGATCCAGTGCCTGATTTATTGTAATGGTGTATGCTAATGATCCGAGACGGAGGCTAGTTGCTCATCTTCCAATCTAAACTTCTCCAGAAGAGCATCGATGCTGACATCGAACGCATCTCGAGGGTCGAATCTGCTGCTGTGGTTGTTAGTTCCTGGCTTCATGAGGCAACATCGCGATGACGGTGTGCTGCATCCTCCTCGAAGTGGCATGCGGGATGCGGGAGAGGTGCTGCATTGCATCATAATGGTTTAGGGTTACATTAACCCCGGGGATGTATACAGAATATTTTCTGCCGTTCCTCGGGAGGTGCCATTGGTTTTGATATAAGGCAGATTGCTCATCGAACAGCACGGGGATGCACCCCGCGATCAAGCAATCGAAGCTCCCATGTCCAATTATTTTAGTGGCGCGTGGTAATGATGTGAGACATGGACCAATTGCTTATCTTCCAATTTAAACTTCTCCAGAAGAGCATCGATGCTGATATCGAAAGCATCTCGAGAGTCGAATTTGCTGCTGTGGTTGTAAATTCCTGGCTTCCGGTAAACGAGCTGAGGCAACATCTCGATAATAGTGTGCTGCATCCTCCTCACAGTGGCATTCGGGATGCGAGCAAGGTGCTCCATCACATTATAATGGTTTAGGGTTACGTTAACACCAGGGATGGAGACAGAATATTCACTGTCGTTCCTCGGGAGGTGCCATTGGTACTGATATAAGGCAGATTGCTCATCGAACAGCACGGGGATGCACCCCGCGATTAAAGAATCGAAGATACCCTTCCTTGTGGCGCTATCTCCAGGTGGCTGCAGACAGAAGACAGATCTGAGGGAGAGGCCAGTGATGGTCTGGGGTCTACGAACACACCGCTCATGTGTGCAAACGACAAGGTTACATATGGTGGAATTCGCACACTGTTGGAAAAGCTCCCCTCGCACCGTCCCATTCATGTTGCGGTTCCTGGAGGATCCCGCGAACGAAGCAAATATCATCCGTTCGGAGGTTCTGACAGTGGCTTGCCATGCTCGGATGTCTGCATCGGTGGCAGGGTGGAACGAGGTAGGGTAAGGAATGGCCATCATGTCGTTGTCCCATGTGTTGCGTTCGATTAAGAGCTTTGTGGAGTTTTGAAGCCCAGGTAGGTTAAGAAGCGCATTGCCCCATCCGGTGTTGTTTTCTTTTCGCAAGAAGTCCCAGACGATGCGTCCAAGTACCAGCACATGGCGGTGGCCATGGAGTTGCTCCCACTGGGGATACATTTGCAGCCAATCGATTAGGCTATGACTCAATGCATCGCGGACCTCGATAGAAGGCGAGTGGAGGTTCCTTGTGAGGTCGAGTGCGGGATAGAATGGGATGTAGTACATGGCTGCGTCCTTAGGGTTTTGTGTAAGGCAGGGGTACGTTTTCATCCTCTCGTGGAACATAACCTCCAGGTTGAATTGATCGGTTCGGAACCACGCATGGCGAGGACGCAGAACGTACCCCATGGGGTCCCTGGAAGGAAGATCAATTTGGGCACCGAACCCTCCGTTGGAGAGATCTTCACACATGTCCCACCATGTTGTCCAGTTCTTGCAATTCTCCACGAGGTACTTGTTGAATTGCGGGGGCAAGTCGTATATGAAGATGCTCCGACCTTTGCACTTCTCATCTGTTGCATTTCCTTCTTGCGGAAGGTTTGGATCAGAGGGATTCTGATCCATAGATGAAGATGGTTGAACGGTAGTTTTCTTCACGTCTGGATCCAAACCTCGCAGTACTGATGAGACAGTCGGATCGATTATAGGTTTGAGTTCTCGTCCAGCTGGATTTAGCTCTTGCAGGTTCCGTAACGAGGTGTGAGCGTGCATGATCACCTCGTCCACGCCGATTAATACATACAAAGAGATCAAAAGGAGAGTCAGAACTGTGACGGTAATCCACCGCAATGTTGTGTGCTTTGGCTTCATCAAAGGCCGGTGGTGCGTCTTGAAGCCTCCATTTACCTCCCCCACTTGCCAGTGCACTGCAAGCCTCATCTTCCTGCTACCCTCCATTACTAAGTGAGGATCAAAACCTGAGGCAGCAATGTGATCCAAAAGAATGCATTCCCTCTGGAATCAATCGCAAGTCGACCGATCCTTTTGCTCTTGGTCTGGTGACCTATAAACCAATCAGACAGAAGTTGCGACGATGTTGTATAATCTCCTGGCCATCTGCATCACAATGTGATCAAACTCTTTCCATTAGAAGACGTCACGTGAGGATCAAAATATATATACGAGGCAACAAAACAATATTGCATTCCTCTGGGAATATCGCACTACTGATGGCTTCAAGCTTGGTTTGGTGACCTAGCTAATCAGACAGAAGTTCATGTGATTGTATAACTTCCTGGGCATGGTCTCCAATGATCACAATGGATCAAACTCAAGTTGCAGTGGGAGACATGTCGATGGACAGTCTACCGAATGTCCTCTACAAGAAGCCTGAATGAATGTGCCTCGCTGGCTAATAATGCTTATATACATCCCCACTTGGCATGTACAGATTCCTATATGCATTCGAAATAGGTAGCTCACATTGGGCTCAGTACTGAGGAATCAACTGTCCTTAGGAACAAGTATGTGTAGAAACTTATATTGAAACTTCAGAAGAGAGTTTAGAAAATTAAAGACAGGGTAAAGACAGTCCTAAGTAGTGCAGATAACAACTCAAAATCAAGTAGAGTCCTGGCTGCTCAGGAGACAGCTGAAACTGCTCAATCTCATGATGCATCTAAGTTACTAGAAGAAAGTGCTGACTAGAATTTTACGAAGAGTTGCACCCTTCTTAATTCACTTTGCATGTAGACAAAATCCACTTGTGCTACACAGAACGATAGAAAAGCATAACGACGGATATATAATGCCAGGAAAAAAATCCTCATGACCAGAAAACTAACCTGTAGAGAGATTCGTCTCTGCTAACTCATCATTCAGCTGAATCCACAAAGTTGTGTTGTAAACAACGGCCGGCAAATGTTTGCCCTTTAGTTCCAGACTGTGCTCTTTCATGTACAACGTACTGAGTTTCTGGTGCATAAAACTTGGGGAGTTGAGTACGGAGAAGGCGGCCTGCAACATTGCAATGATTCCCATGATCTAGCTCCACCCACTAGAAATTGTGTCATAAAGCAGCACCCTTGATTGCTTATAGACGACGTCACTTGTAGCACATAGAATATAATTGACTCCAGAACGACAGATAGGTATTCCCAAAAATTAAATTAGGATCCATTGAAACAAACCACTAACCTGAAGACATATTCATCCCCGCTAACTCATCATTCAGCTGAATCCTCCAACTGATCATGTCCACAAAAACTGCTGGAAAATCTTAAACTGCCTCTTCCAAACAAGCGTTCTCTTCCATGTACGATGATTATTGGGGTTCTGGTGCACAAAACGTAGAGGTGAGTATTGTGGAAGAGAGGGCCTGCAACATTAATTGCAATAATCAATGATCTAATAATTTTCATGATCTAACTCCACCCTTCGCAGCTTTGATGTCAGTGTGAACTAGTAGACTAGTTAAAATTCGTAAGTCATCCTGGTTTATTCAGGCACGAGCCATCCCATGTTTTATGTGGTAATTTAGTTTTTGTAAAGAGGTACTCATCATAAATTACCAGTCGCTAGCTACGACTGCCTTAATTTATGCCCGAATCAACAACTACTCCCTTGGACCATTTGGACCATATCTCAGCGTGCGTTCCTGTAATCAAGCATCTGCAAGCATCCTCCGTGTATAACAACAATACAGACAAAAGTGCACCGCGCGCACACACCCACCGAAAGCCTAATTAAAATCCCTACCCTGGAACCTGTAATTGAGGTACCGCTCGATCGATCTTACTGAGGGAACAGATTCTACAGCATACGGTAGGTTGAGTGCACATCGATCGCCACAGCCATTCCAACCTCCCTCCCGCTGCAACCTTGAAAGTAGTGTAAAAAACTAACCTACAATATACCGGTCGACAGGTTACGATGATCCTGGCCAGAGAAAAAAAGAAAAAAAGATTCTAATTACATACCGTCAAAGATTCCACCCCGAATTGATGAGCATCCGAGCTGTCTGGATGGCCGCAGTCCAAGTTCTTTGAAATTTCTTACGTGATGATGAGGTAATTGATTCCTGAAGACACACACACAGACACACGGCCACAACTACTCATCTGCCTGCACCAAACGCTCAAAGTTGCCAGACTTACTCCGACGACCTGTACTAATACCCTTGCAATATCCTCGTGCGAGCAGATAGATGATTTTGCACAACTTTGGCCTTATCAGTCCGATCAAACCTCTACCTGTACCAATCATCACATCCTGTCTTCTTCTTCTTCTTCTTCTTCTTCTTCACTGAGATTAACCGCAGTCCTGCAAAGTCGATCGACGCTCCCAAGAGGAAACTCCTAGACCTTAACTAACTATTCCTACAGCAGCTGACGCCGCATGTTGGTGATTGGTCTGGTCGATCTATAGCAGTACTCATGCTAAGTCGAATCTAATCAAGTTGCATCATATCCCCGTGCGAGCAGACTCCTAATTTTGCACACCTATGGCCTCACCAGCCTAACTAAAACCTTCATCTCTCCCGTCTCCTTCATCATCTTCTTCTTCTCCTCCTCCTCCTTCTTCACTAAGTTGATTAACCGTAGTCCTGCAAAGTCGATGGACACTTCCAAAGAGGGAATTCCAAGACACTCAACTAATCATATTATGCATATTTCTACAGCAGAGGACGCGGGATGTTGATGCTTGCTCTGCAGGTCCGACCTATAGCTAGCAGTCACTCTAAGTTGAATCCAAATCAAATTGGACAACTAAGCTCCGCCTAGACGTCCCTCCGGATTAGAAAAACAGACACGAGAGAGAAAGAGACTAGTCCAGAGCCTACTGTAGGTGTGGACGAATTGAAAGTGGTCATCAACAGCGGCAAGCGTTCGGATGCAGATTGAGGCGGATGTTGGGCAGACTGACGATCGATGCTCGTTGTGAGTATTGCAGATTCCGCACATCACATGGGATCGATGATGAAGACGAAGAAGTGGCATCATGAGAACCTAAGTTATGATGCGCAACTTCAATATGTAGCGTCACTCCACGGCCTCGACATTTTTAAATTCGGACGCCTGCTTTGCGCTTTGCGCTTTGCGTAGAGTCGGAAGCGAGCCGGGCAATCAGTTGGTGGAAACCTACACCTTTGGGGTTCATAATTACTGTGGGTGGGTGGAAGGTAGTGTCGGTAGAATATACCTTGGCCCCACTGCATTGGATTGTAATTTTATGGGTGGGGGTGAAAATTAGGCCCAACATTATTCAGATCCGTAACAGTGTTATGCAGGACTGACAATATTCCACATAATATTTTCCCGGATATTATGGGTGGGTTTATGAATGAATGAATTGTTTGATAATCAGAATGATGGTGTACACTGTAACCTCCCTAATGTTACCTTCCTTTAATGTTACTCCCTCTCTCATATCTTGAAACCCTAGGGAACGGATGTTCTCAGTTGAAATGTCCCTTCTTGTTGTTGCATGTCCCTTCCATATATCACAGGTTTTGACATTAAAGTGATTTGCCAAAGATTGCAAACCATGGGCTCACACACATCACGTTGTCATCCGTGTCATAATCTGTCATTATTGCATTGTTGACATTGTCTTATTCCATAATGTCACATGTTGTGCTAATACTCTATTACTATGCATCTATGTTGACACTATGTACGTACCTCCTTAATATCATGTGCATTGGGGTTGCCACATGCGTGATACTAGGGAGGTTACAATGTATTAACCAAAAAGTGATGGTTTGGTATGACTTTGGTATTGAATTTATGTTACATTCCTCGATCCGCAATAACTCATCCGACAAAAACATCGTTTTCATAATCCTAGAGTCGAACATGTAATATTGTGGATCCAAAAACCGCATGGGTCAAGAAAAGTTACCTTGAACCAGAAAAACTGTGGGTCAAGAGATGTTACATTGAATTGAAAATATTGTGGCGGTATGACAAGATTGCAGTAGGCCACAATACTGATTGTAGAAAATGAAGACAACCAAGGAGCTACCGTAGAGGGCACTCTGTTTCATCTTTACCAATGCAAAATTGTCGTTACCGCATGCTCTTAGCCATTGTGAGCATGCCATGTGGCAATTTGTTTGAAGGAAGAAGATATATACTCTTTTTTCAAAGTAAGTTGGGGAGCCCTTAACACTATATTAAACATTTTGGGACTTTTGGGAGTCCCAAAATTGCAAACAGGTACACTTTGGCCCAGAGGGAACATGAGAACGTTTACGGGAACGTGATTGGGGACAAGGGAACGTGTATGGGAACTTGGAAGGGAACTTGTGGGGGAACACGGTATCGTGTATGGGAACTTCTTTGGGAACATGAGAGCCAATGTGGGAACGTACCCTAAGGGAACATGGGAACATGAATGGGAACTTCTTTGGGAACAAGTATACGTGTGGAGGAACTTGTTCTTGGGACTGTGCTTGGGTACATGGGAACGACTGGGAGGATTCATTGCACAAGGCGAGTCATAGATATGGGAATAATGAATGGATTGGGTAATACTTATGTCCATGCCTGCCTCCATAACATGCATCATGTACACCGCTTACATACAATACTGATAATATTCATTATTAGTTGGCTATGTACAACATTACACTGCACATATGGAGACATATGCATGACACATCTTTGAAAAGCCTTACATTAAGGTTCTGTGTACACCACACATGAAGGTATGTCAATGGTCGCAATGTGCACGTAAAGCAATATTGCGAGTATGAACCAAAAAATACTTCATTTGGATTTGCCATGGACCGCCCTATAACCTTAAGAAAATACACCCCGCACGTTTGTCTTCTCTAATTCCGTATGCCCCGTGTATTCCTGTGTCTTTGATCACCGGGAAGGGCGTCCACTGGACTTACGTCTGCCACTTCCATGTCCATGGATTCCTTGTTGCACACTAGACTCCCCGACGTCTACCCCAGCCACCCTCCTTGCCCGCTCTGCTGTTGAACAACGTCGAAGATTATCTTTGGCAAATCCAATTTGCTCTGGTGGAATAGTAACCTTCAAGGGCTCAACATCTTGATGTTCTGGCAGAGGCCAAGCTGCCAAAATGCAATCGATTGGTTGCCAGTCAGGAATGGAGTATTTCAAATCACGTTTCCACTTGAAGTTGGGGTTTGAGTCCCATCCATTCCACTTCTTTGATAGGTCTCTAGCGGTTGAAGTGGGAGTGAACCATTGTACAAGAATTTGTCGTGGATGCTCTCCCGTGACCGCCAAGTTGGGCCCAGACAAAGCACGGCAAACCCAAATGGGTCTACCTATATCTTGTTCTTGGGGACGCAATATTAGCATATGTCCCTCGTGCACATTATCCGCGATGCGGAAAACAGCTGCAGGACGAAGGTTTGCTGGACCAACATAATGGTCATCCGGTTGGTGCTCTTCCCGAAGCTCTCCATTGTGGGTGAATGGATGTGCATCTGCTTGGACTCTGCTCCGTGGCCAGAATCCCTCGCATAATGGCAGCCCGGCAGTGTATACATTTGTGAGAGGTGTTTCCAATGCCTCCTTCACCCCTATCCAATATTGCAAAATATGCATGTGTGAACCCATATATGCTCATGTCGTGTCATGGTCACATATTGACTGCCAATAGTCAATGAACCCTTGCAGTCCCACAAGAACATCTTCCAGTTTCGCCATACCTCGCGGTGCTGCAAGAAAGGGGTCCCCAGATGGAAGACATGGCTCCCCTTTTATATTGGATTTCCACATCTTTATACCATCTTTGGGCAACCACTCCTCATGCGTGCTAAGCACTTTGTATTGCATAACAGGCCAACCATCATCTCGGACATAGAATTTGAATTGTTGAGCCTTCACGTGCCCAATGAGTTTCTCCTTACCACTTGGGATATGCTCACTAACATATGTTCTCCAATCTGGAAGTTCATTTATCATATGTGGAATGACAAGAACCTTTTCCAAGTCCATGTACGATTTCACGAGGAGGGGGATAGTGGGGTAGTCATGTTCACGCAGGTCCATACTCCATCTTCCAAATGATGCATCGATGTCGTCGTGGGTGTGGCCAACCAATAGATAAGACACATGTACCTCTGTGAATATTCCTTTTGCCGTGAGCATGGACCAGAATGCCTTTACAAACCTACACTTGTTGTCCTTCCAGCAATTATCAAGCTGAACATGCAGAGTGGGTGGAAGAGGAACTCCTGAGACGGGCTCCGTGGGTGGGGCTCGTAATCCTTGCAAACATATTTCGCTCCCATGAAGAACAACACGATAAAGAGGTGAACGCCCAGTACCATGAAAAAGACGGCGAGATGATAACATTGGGGGTTCCTCCAAATCACGGAGAAGTCTAGCGAATGAACCTACAATGTGGTTGCAATCTCCAGGGTACATGTCCAATGCATAGTGGGCATATCTCTCATCTCCATGTCCATGAGCCATCATGCCTGTTATAGAAAGTGGTAGCTTTGTGAACATATCAGTATCTTTATTCTTGGAGGCAAAGCAAGGAGATGCAGTTTTGCCATGGTCCATTTTGTCGTGAATAATCGTCAACACCTTTCGGGGGTGCTCTATTGAAAGAGCCCTCATGCAACGGTAAGCATTGCAAGCAGATTCTTGCTGCGCTTGGTGTTTCTCCAATTGTTTCGAAAAGCCTGTGTGGGCAGCTGAACCTTTCACATGTTGGAGAATAATGGCGGCAAGTGAATCACACTTCCCACAACGAGCAAAATTGTCACCAACTTCTTTTTTTATGTAGTGTTTAAAGTAATTATTCCGAATTTTGCTGAGAGTTGACAAAGAGATTGGTAGCACACCGCATTTGTCATTGACCTGCACATATGCAAATAGCAAAACATTAATTCCACTTCACACGAACATCAATCCACAATCTATACACAACCTACGTTGATAATTACCCATTCATGTCTACTAATTACCCACGAACACGACTCACTTTTTGGTGACCGACACATACAAAGCGGATAAGTAGACTATAATATATGCTTACATCGTTGATTGTAACCAGAAACTTCTTCCATTTTGTTCTACGAGGCAAGACCATTTCAACAACACGTGTACCATTTGGCAATGTGCGGGCCTTGTGAGGCATCATATCTGCTTTATCTTCCAATAACGTCAAAAGTGTGGCAGTTGCTTGTTGGGTGGATATTCGATTCCTTTTCATGTTTAGGTTCCCATGATCGCGTGGACGCATACCGCACTTGAATTCTGACCAGTTCCTATAGAAGGTCGTTTTAGAGATGGCAAATATGTGTCTCCATGCTTTTTCACACACATTGCAAACACTCAAGGTCACCACCTTTGTTGAACCTCCAGGAAGTACATGCAATTGGCCGTGGACCTCGAGTTGTTTAGCATGTCTCATCCGTGTTGAACAAGTGTAAAACTCAGTTTGTAGCGCAAGTGCCTCTTCCCTGGGAAAGAATCTAGTGCACTCGCTATCACAACACACACTGGCAGATAGTTGATGGATGTTATTATTATTGAGTATCTGTGATTTTTTTGTTGGTCTAGTCTGCGAGGTCGTCCGTGATGTGACATATGCCCTCTTCCCCTCTTTCCTTCGTCTTTCTAGCACCGTGGTTTGTACACGGGACGAAGCTATTTTGCGAGCGTTGAGCGGTGAGCGGTGAGCGGTGAGCAGTAACTTCCGAGATATTTTGATTAAAATGTTATTTTAAGTAGTAAGTTTATGGTATTTTTGGACTAAAATTATTTTTAGGATTTTTTTTTCTATACTTAGGGAACAGTGGGACCTATGACCGTGGACAATTAAGGGCTCTGATACAGGAAAAAATGTTATTGTATCAGTGAAAAATATGGTTTAGGGTGTTTAATTGAACATTTGGAAGTAATATCAGTAATAAATATGGGTTTGTCTCAAGTCAAACACATATTGTTTTAGTATAATGAGAATTAGTGGTACTCTAAAAGGGTCACGCAACTTTGGGAAAGAGAAATACATGTGGTGCGTCAAATGTCTTGTAGTGGCCCTTTTAGTCTCACTACATCATCATTATAACATATCTTGCATACATATGTTTCTTTAAAGAAACAGAAAACTCTAAGAATCAAGGTACTTCAACAAACCACCCTCCAAAACTCGCTTCACTTCGTTGAAGCTAAAACTAGCTGCATAAATGAACGTGTCTGAATCCGAGTCCAAATCACACACTATAGTAAGCAAATAATACAAATGCTTATAGTTGGCCCATTAACCCCGTTTTCCAATTGCTTTAGTCGCCATCTCCTTGAAGTTAGGACAAGTGCATGCTGGCAGCTACGAAATCGTCAAGTAGTATTGCTGAACCTTTGGGGGCGTGCCGGAATCCAATGAGACGATGCATCCTAAGGCAGGGGCTGGAAGCATGCACAATTTGTGCACTTTGGCTTTCAGTGATAGGGTTGAGGCACAATTATTGGCGTGTTTTGTTGACGGGGCCTTCTTGTTGCGCCTAATCAATTTCCTTGAATGCCGGGTGGGAAACTCATCCGGATAATGGCGGAATCAATGTAGTTGAACTATAAAAAATGAACTATACATGAAATATAGAGGCAAGTATAGACTTACCAACTCGAGTTTCGAGTTTCCTGTTTTTGGTATGTTTCTCCAAGGATTGCATCCAATGCGTGTGGAGAGGTTGACACATGTCATCAGATAGGAACATGGAACTACAACCAATAGAGGAAGAACAGGAGCACAGAGGATCACGCGAACCATCAATGATAGAGAGTGAGCATCGCAACAATCCCAATAAGAGCGGATCAGACGAGGAGACAAAAGAATACTCAATTTGCACAGTTTGTTTGGGTCACAGATAATATGCAATAAGGGCAGATACACGTTTAGATTTTTGCAAAAATGGCATGTGAAATTGAGTTCTCTGAATATGGATGAAAATAAGTCACACTATAGATTGAATGGTAGGTTGAAAGGATTTCAAGTTAGGGGGAGTTGCTTTGATGAATGTTTTGTTATGTCACATTATGGGGTTCTCGGTTCCAAGAGGCGGTAGGGGGTGGATGTCGCGCACCTCTCCATAAGGAGTGCCCGCAACACTATGGGCACAGAGGGGACCCCGGAGTGACACCCGGGACTTGTGACACCATTGGTGAGAGGGACCAAGTGATCCTAATGTGGGTGAGGGCCCCGGGCGTTTAGAACACCTCCCACCCACGAAGACTACCGTACGTTAAGGGCAGCTTCGGCGCTCTCTTGCCGAATAATTATTAAAAGTAAAAAAACAGTGTTCGGCGGCAAAAAAAAAATTACTAAAAATTTCGGCATTTTAAATAGTTTAATAATGCAATTTCGGCATACATCCAAGAAGTTATTATCTAACAGTAAACAAGGATGTTTATTCACGATTTCACAATTTGTGTGAAGAGTTTTACAAAAGATATAAATCTTTCACGATTTTGTAAAGAGTTGAGAATGCTCTGTGCTTTATACAAGTAGAGTGGAGTTGTGTTCAACAATGCATATGGGATATGTAAAGTTTGAGGTGAAGCACCTAGTTAGACTTCATTTTTATAACACGCATAACTTTTGCATAGAGTCTTCAAATGACATAAAATTTGTTGGAGGTGAAAGATTACTTGATTTCTAAACTTTTCTTAGAGCAACAAAATTCCAAAAAAGTTGATCTTCTATGCACAAATGAGCTCTGAAAAACTGTTATGAACGCATTTTAATTTTTTGATTTTTACACGGCTGCAATGTTTTGTCCATATCTTTCGCATAAAGACTTATTTTGACACAAAACTTGTTGGAGGTGGAAGATTACTTGATTTCTAAACTTTTCATAGAGCAACAAAATTCCAAAAAAGTTGATCTTCTATGCACAAATGAGCTCCGAAAAACTGTTATGAACGCATTTTAATTTTTTGATTTTTACACGGCTGCAATGTTTTATCCATATCTTTCGCATAAAGACTTATTTTGGCACAAAACTTGTTGGAGGTGGAAGATTACTTGATTTCTAAACTTTTCATAGAGCAACAAAATTCCAAAAAAGTTGATCTTCTATGCACAAATGAGCTCCGAAAAACTGTTATGAACGCATTTTAATTTTTTGATCTTTACACGGCTGCAATGTTTTGTCCATATCTTTCGCATAAAGACTTATTTTGACACAAAACTTGTTGGAGGTGGAAGATTACTTGATTTCTAAACTTTTCATAGAGCAACAAAATTCCAAAAAAGTTGATCTTCTATGCACAAATGAGCTCCGAAAAACTGTTATGAACGCATTTTAATTTTTTGATCTTTACACAGCTGCAATGTTTTGTCCATATCTTTTGCATAAAGATTTATTTTGACACAAAACTTGTTGGGGGTGGAAGATTACTTGATTTCTCAACTTTTGTTAGTTGGACAAAATTCTATAAAACTTCATCTTCTATGCTCAATTGGACTCCAAAAAATTGTGTACAACACATCTGAAAAGCCTCACTTAGAGTCTTGCTACTTCTTAACCCATATTCTTTGTGGACTAGTGTAAGTGAGCTTGATTACAAAAGGAGCACCTTCTCTCCATCAGAATTCATATATGCTTCCAGTGTAAGTAAAATTCTAGTGAGAAGTAAAAATTTCTTACTTTTCGGCAATTTTGAAAATTAATTAATTTTATATTCGGCAAAAAATGTCAATAATTTTCCAAAATTTTCGGCGTCTATTTTTAGAATTATTTTGTGCCGAAGCTGCCCTTAAAGTACGGTAGGAGTCATGAGGGTAAAGCCATAAGCTATGAGTAGCTTATGGCGTCCCAATTCTAGAACGCTCAAGAACACCTCAATCTGAGGTGTGAGCTAGGAGATATAGCACTTTGAGTGGGATGATGTCCCGGGACAGCGCCCTGGAACAGCAGTGGCCTGGGAGTGGCTCCCGGGACTGCAAAGGTTTAAACAGGCATAACTTCCTTGGTACTTGTCCGAATGGGGCAAGTGAGGTGTCCATCGGCATCAACGTGAAACGTAGATGACGATAGAGTGGTTGGTTGTTAGATTCAAAGACTGCACGTGGAAGTTATGAAGGTCTGAAGCTGCAGGGAGGCTTCTAGACCCAGCGGCTAAGGGAAAATGTCTACTTGGCCCCAACTCTTGGTAGAGAGACAAAAGGGGTGTTGACGGTGGGGGAGGGGCCCCGCCAAAAGTCCTAGAGGCATATATGGGTGAGGCGGCTTTGCCGACCGACCCCCCCGGAGCATACTTGGCAATGTGCTCCGGGTGGTTGTAGTGTTGTCCTACCAACACTATGACCAACTAAGGAGTGGACTTCCATGGATGGAAGTCCACCTTAGCCATGGGTTACCTACTAAGGGGAAGAGTCCCGAATGCATGTGTAGGAGGGTTTGGTGACCAAATATGAGATTGAAGGTCCGCGGTTTTGAAAGCTAACCATGCATGTGCGTGGGATGTGCAGGTTAGCGCTCGGGACACTTGCTAGGGTTGGAAAGTGATTGAGCTAAGTGAAGAAAAGCTAGCAAGGGTCGCGACAGTGGAGGTGTGAGGTAGGAGATATGCCAATTTCAGTGGGGTGCTCGCGCAGGACCAAGCCCTAGACATCATTGACCCGGGAATGGCTCCAAATGGAGGATGTTTAGGTTGTGCTTGAGAGAAGGTAAGGTATTTAGTGATTTTGATTAGAGGCTGAAAATATTTGGTTGAAATTGAGTGTGAAATTTGGAATGTGGGGGGAGGTCTTGGAACCAACAGGGTGGAGGACGTCAATACTAATCAGGTCCCGTTCAACACATACCTTACCCTCTTGGAGCCGAGAGGGTCCCCGAAACAAAGATTGAACCCAACCCCCTACCCCTTCTCGGGGCCGAGAGCGTCATTACATGATACAACTTAGCCCCTAATATCTTCGGACCTTCATAACTTCCACTTGCAAAAAAACCCAACCCAACCACTAATCTACCACCTATTCCCCCTCAAAATCAGACTTAGCAAAAATCAACCCATATACATGAGCATCCTCACCCCCTCTCCTATAGTGTTTCGGTGCCGAAACACCCTCAAATGAGAAAAAATAAACCCAACCCACCCACTAATCTACCACCTGTTCCCCCTCAAAATGAGACTTAGCAAAAATCAACCCATATACATGAGCATCCTCACCCCCTCTCCTATGATGTATCGGTGCCGATACACCCTCAAATGAGAAAAAAAAAACCCCAACCCACCCACTAATCTACCACCAATCCCCCCTCAAAATGAGACTTAGATGTCAATGCACACCTCACTTGCCCCATTCAAGCAAGTACTGAGAAAGTTATGCCCCTCCAAACCTTAGCAGTCTTGGGAGCCACTCCCCGGCCACTGCTAAGGTTTGAAGAGGCATAACTTTCTGAGTACTTGCTTGAATGGAACAACTAAGGTGTGCATTGCCATCTACGTTGAATGTAAATAACAATAGAGCGGTTGTTTGTTAGATTTGGACAACGCAAGTGGAAGTTATGAAGGTCCAAAGATATTAGGGGGTTTGTTTTTTTTCATTTGAGGGGGTGAGGATGCTCATGTATATGGGTTGATTTTTGCTAAGTCTCATTTTGAGGGGGAATTGGTGGTAGATTAGTGGGTGGGTTGGGGGTTTTTTTTTTTTTTTTTTTTTTTTGATTTGAGGGTGTATTGGCAAATCAACACATATACATGAGCATCCTCACCCCCTCTCAAATGGTGTATCGGTGCCGATACCCCCTCAAATGAAAAAAAAAAAAACCCAAACCCACCCACTAATGTACCATCAATTCCCCTTCAAAATGATACTTAGCACAAATCAACCCATATACATGAGCATCCTCACCCCCTCTCAAATGGTGTATCGGTGCCGATACCCCCTCAAATGAAAAAAAAAAAAACCCAAACCCACTCACTAATGTACCATCAAATCCCTTTCAAAATGAGACTTAGCAAAAATCAACCCATCTACATGAGCATCCTCACCCCCTCTCAAATGGTGTCTCGGTACCGAGACACCCTCAAATGAGAAAAAAAAACCCCAACCCACCCACTAATGTACCATCAATTCCCCTTCAAAATGAGACTTAGCAAAAATCAACCCATCTACATGAGCATCCTCACCCCCTCTCCTATGGTGTCTCGGTACCGAGACACCCTCAAATGAGAAAAAAAAACCCAAACCCACCCACTAATGTACCATCAATTCCCCCTCAAAATGAGACTTAGCAAAAATCAACCCATATACATGAGCATCCTCACCCCCTCTCAAATGGTGTCTCGGTACCGAGACACCCTCAAATGAGAAAAAAAAAAACCCAACCCACCCACTAATGTACCATCAATTCCCTTTCAAAATGAGACTTAGCAAAAATCCACCCATCTACATGAGCATCCTCACCCCCTCTCCTATGGTGTCTCGGTACCGAGACACCCTCAAATGAGAAAAAAACAAACCCAAACCCACCCACTAATGTACCATCAATTCCCTTTCAAAATGAGACTTAGCAAAAATCAACCCATCTACATGAGCATCCTCACCCCCTCTCCTATGGTGTCTAGGTACCGAGACACCCTCAAATGAGGAAAAAAAAAACCCAAACCCACCCACTAATGTACCATCAAATCCCTTTCAAAATGAGACTTAGCAAAAATCAACCCATCTACATGAGCATCCTCACCCCTTCTCCTATGGTGTCTCGGTACCGAGACACCCTCAAATGAGAAAAAAAAAACCCCAACCCACCCACTAATGTACCATCAATTCCCCCTCAAAATGAGACTTAGCAAAAATCAACCCATATACATGAGCATCCTCAACCCCTCTCAAATGGTGTCTCGGTACCGAGACACCCTCAAATGAGAAAAAAAAAACCCCTAATATCTTCAGACCTTCATAACTTCCACTTAAAATGTCCAAATCTAACAAAACACCACTCTATTTTTATCTAAATTCAACGGAGATGGCAATGCACACCATAATTGTCACATTCAAGCAAGTACTCAGAAACTTATGCCTCTTCAAACCTTAGCAGTGGCCCGGGAGTGGCTCCCAAGACTTCTAAGGTTTGAAGGGGCATAACTTTTTTAATACTTGCTTGAATGGGGCAAGTGAGGTGTGCATTGTCATCTACGTTGAATTTACATAACAATAGAGTGGTATTTTGTTAGATTTGGACATTTTAAGTGGAAGTTATGAAGGTCTGAAGATATTAGGGGTTTTTTTTTTTCTCATTTGAGGGTGTCTCGGTACCGAGACACCATTTGAGAGGGGGTGAGGATGCTCATGTATATGGGTTGGTTTTTGCTAAGTCTCATTTTGAGGGGGAATTGATGGTACATTAGTGGGTGGGTTGGGGTTTTTTTTTTCTCATTTGAGGGTGTCTCGGTACCGAGACACCATAGGAGAGGGGGTGAGGATGCTCATGTAGATGGGTTGATTTTTGCTAAGTCTCATTTTGAAAGGGAATTGATGGTACATTAGTGGGTGGGTTTGGGTTTGTTTTTTTCTCATTTGAGGGTGTCTCGGTACCGAGACACCATAGGAGAGGGGGTGAGGATGCTCATGTAGATGGGTTGATTTTTGCTAAGTCTCATTTTGAAAGGGAATTGATGGTACATTAGTGGGTGGGTTGGGGTTTTTTTTTTCTCATTTGAGGGTGTCTCGGTACCGAGACACCATTTGAGAGGGGGTGAGGATGCTCATGTATATGGGATGGTTTTTGCTAAGTCTCATTTTGAGGGGGAATTGATGGTACATTAGTGGGTGGGTTGGGATTTTTTTTTCTCATTTGAGGGTGTCTCGGTACCGAGACACCATTTGAGAGGGGGTGAGGATGCTCATGTATATGGGTTGATTTTTGCTAAGTCTCATTTTGAGGGGGAATTGGTGGTAGATTAGTGGGTGGGTTGGGGTTTTTTTTTTCTCATTTGAGGGTGTCTCGGTACCGAGACACCATAGGAGAGGGGGTGAGGATGCTCATGTATAATGGCTTGATTTTTGCTAAGTCTCATTTGGAAGAGGAATTGGTGGTGCATTAGTGGGTGGGTTGGGGTTTTTTTTTTTCTCATTTGAGGGTGTCTCGATACCGAGACACCATAGGAGAGGGGGTGAGGATGCTCATGTATATGAGTTGATTTTTGCTAAGTATCATTTTAAAGGGGAATTGGTGGTACATTAGTGGGTGGGTTGGGGTTTTTTTTTTCTCATTTGAGGGTGTCTCGGTACCGAGAGACCATATGGGATGGGGTGAGGATGCTCATGTATATGGGTTGAATGTTTTGTAAGTCTGATTTTGAGGGGGAACTAGTGGTAGATTAGTGGGTGGGGTTGGGGGTTTTTTTTTCATTTGAGTGTGTTTCTAGTACTAGGCAATGTATAAAGCGAGGATTCTTTTAATCCTGTTGATAAGGGTCCTCAAATTTGTTATTGTCCGACAGTCACTGCTTACAAAAATTTTATGAAGTCACACATCATCAGGGAGATTCATGTCTTGTGGTTGTTGTAGAGGTAGGTAAACTTCAAAATGATTTAAACTCCTCGTTGAATGGAACTAGTTGAATGCTTGTTCTATTCACCCTTAACCTAGTTTTATTGAAGTCATTTGTCATGTACAAATTGTGACAATCTCCTTTGATTGTGCATCACTCAAAAGACAAAACCCGGCACTACAAGGGTTCTCCGGAGGACCATCCCTGTTTGGACTTGATTCTTGCAGATATACCGGAAAGTCTTCCTGTTCCTGGCATATCAAACCCACCATCATCCATTCCCGCTTGGAATCAAGAATCGAAAGAGTCGTTACAACCACTAATTGACTTTGCCGACGAACATTTGCACGACGATGGGGCAATTATTTTGTTTCACCCTTTTCGCATGAGTACGAAGTCCAATATTCTTGGATATTGCAAATCGTATGGTTTTGCAATTCGGAAAGAGTGGTGGGAAATGAACCGCCTTCATCTTACATCCCCAATAAATCCAGCATCAACTGTAAGATAAAGCTTCAACCTTCTTTCTCATCACCGCATTCAGTTTCAATTTCATCCTTAAGTTAGTTGTGTTGTTTACTTTGTAAAGTAATATTGATTTTTATGTCGGGTACATTGTAGACCATGAGGTTCGTTATTTCATTGGCGGTCAGGAGCGTGCCGGGGTCACCTACATCGAAGTTTTCATTTCGCCATGTCCCTGAATTGGATCCTTATGGGGTGGATGTTGCACGGGGTGATATTCTCCAGAACTTGGTCTCTCATGAGGACTAGCTAACTAATGGATCCACACCATGGCGAGGGCCTCGTGAAAAGTCCGTGTTTCTAATGCAAATGCTAATTGAAGCATGTAGCTCCCCATGGGATATTATTCTAGATTGCACGGCATCGACCGGTATGTCTTTGTAATCTTCCATTTCAGTTGGTTAATGGTTAATATTTTTTTGCTCTGAAAATTTATTGTGGTTTTTGCACTAAGTTTTTCCAACTTCTTTATTTGTAGGATCTTCCATTCATGCATGCCGCAATGTGCACCGTCACATTGCGGCATTAGAGGCTGATGTTAATATTTTTGAGGCCTTACTTGCTCCATTGATTTATCTCTAGAGCAGCCTCTGCAGTCACTATTGAAGACCGTGTCACTAGTTTAGAGGATCATGAGGGTGAAGATATCCCCGTTGAGAGGATTGTGAAAAGATCTCGCTTTACTAAGTGAGTATGGTCCATAAAAATTCTCTTACTAGTGTTATGTTTTTTGCTGTCATTTCTTCTAAAGTTGAGTTATGAACATGGTACCATTGGCATTTGCAGATGCGATAAATTGAGCTATCCTATTCACCGGCCTTTTTTTTGTGACCCTAAATTCAATCCCAGCCCTCCAAAGTCTTGGCAACTTCTTACATATGCAAATGATATTGCTAATCAACTAGCTGGAGGTTTTTTATCATACTTTTACATCTAAATATCGTCCGGGAAGAGTTTTAGAGTTTTGGATATAGAAGCTTTAGAATCTGATGGTCATGCCTCCTCTGATTCAAATATTAGTGATTCTAGAATGTCTTCATCATCAGGTGATCATAGTGATTCGGATTTGATGTAATAGCTTCATGTGTATGTCTGTGTACTATCTAATATACCGTTTTTTCTTCCGTTGGTTTTTCATTTTATGCACTCATTCCGCATGGAATTCATTGTATGTGTATTACTTTCGGAGTTTATGGGATATTGTTTAAAATATTTTCGAACACCACTTGGTTTCTTGTTAACGTTTGAGTTAACGAATAATTTTATTGTTCGAGTTAACGAATAATTTTATTGTTCGAGTTAACGAATAATTTTATTGTTCATCACTTACTTCCATAATCGGCGTATTAGTTCATACCATTCTCATGTTTCTTTAAGGGTTTCCACTATTCTTCTATTATGGTTTTCATACACTTTTTCAATGATTGCTTGCGATTTTAGGCGAATGCTGGTTTGAATAAATGACCCTAAACCATTACTGTCACCTCATGAAACGTGGCATTCAAGTGTCTTTACTAATATCTCTGCATGAGTATGTTCAACAATGATATGAGGTGCACACCTATATTACACAATGGTCTACAAGTTCACTAAAGTGTACACCAACGACACTAAATTCTAAACATAAAACCCCTAGGCCTTGTCCAAAGTGGCCATGCCGAGACCGAACATGAAATCTAAGCCATTGGGCATGTCGAGACCCAAATTGAAACCAATGATTCGATTTCAAATTTATGGAGTCAGGTTGAATGTAGCTAAACATGAAACCCAAACATGGCATGCCTACATTCAACCTGAAACCATAAACTTCACCTCAAATCAGACAGCAAACCCCAAGGCCAACAAACCTCAGATCCGAGGCCTCCTGCAAAGTAGCCCATCCACTTGAAATGACGAGACCCACCCAGAAACCACACCCTTTAAACACAATCAGAATGTAGGGGCTCAAGCCATGAGGCCTCGGGTCCGAGGCCTTCTCCCAGTGGGACTTCATCCACCTCAAATAACAACCTGTAACCATCCGAGACCCATTCCCAACCTACAAACCTTATACCCAATCTGAAATGATATCGCAGCCACGAGGCCTCGGATCCCAGGCCTTCTCCAAGTGGGACTTAGTCCACCTCAAATGACAAGTTGTAACCATCCGAGACCCATTCCCAACCTACAAATTAAACCTTATACCCAATCTGAAATGATACCACAGCCACGAGGCCTCGGATCCCAGGCCTTCTCCAAGTGGGACTTAGTCCACCTCAAATGACAACCTGTAACCATCCGAGATCCATTCCCAACCTACAAACCTTATAAGAGAATGTGCAAGCAAATATAGTATAGGTTCCTCAACCACGGTTATAGGTTATTTTTGTCAATAAATATTTCAATATTTAGCTTTACACCGCGGTCAGAGGGCATGTTTCACCACACAAAATTTCAATATTCTACAAAACTTACCACTCACCGCTCACTGCTCACCGCTCACCGCTCGCAAAATAGCTTTTCCCTTTGTACACGCAACCTACGTGTGCTCGCTAGGAGGTGGTGTGCAAGAGTATACCTTTGGTGAAAAACACGAGTAACGGGCCACATTTGCAAGGAGAACATCCATCCCATGTCCATCATTCCCTCCAATGGTTCCATAATAAGGACACCAACATTATCTACTCCGAGACATTTGTCTTCCACACAATCCATTGGATCGACATTACGGCAAATTCCTTTTCCCACATTTTGTCCAGTTGCATTTACAAGCATCACTGGAATGTTCAGCCATTCCTCCCTTCTAAGCCCACTGCAATCTTCATCAATGTCCTCAATACCAACATCGTTCTCCTCTTCCGTGAACACCGCTTCAGACAGTGATAAACCCTGCATCGTATATTGATGTTAATATGTTTACCCTAATGCAAAACCCTATTACCACAATATAAGGTTACATAGCAAAGTACATAACTCACCTCCTCGGAGCTCAAATGCTCCAGGTCCATTTGCTCCATTACCCTGATAACAATACACGTAACTTCATTAATCCCATTTCTTATACTAGCTAAATAATCATCAAGATATATCCTAGCGAAATTTTGTATTTCGGAAATCACACCTGGATCCAAGAAATCTTGGGGTTTCTCTCAAGTGGTTCCATTTCATTAGGGGTAATCCCCTGTAACTAGCCAAATCTACGCAGTCGTGGAAGTACCACACATCGGCAGTTCCACGAGGTCGAGTGGAACCAGCCAATGTCAAGGTGGAAGCCCTCATTGGAGTTTCATTTTGAATGACTCAAATCTCAACACTTGAGGTGAAGAGCTCAATCGATTCCAAGAAATGAAATATAGAAATGAAATAAGAAACTTCTAAACTTGGTGCATCTTCCAAATTCTACATGTTTCCAGTACAATGTGAGGAATATGAATCAACTATCTATCCAACTATACAACTATCTAACTACCCTAACTATCTAAATCGCCTGCCCTAAACCTGGCCAGGAGTTTCCAGTCGCCCAACTGGAAAGGCCGCAGGTAACCTCGTGGCCAGGAGTTTTCACTCGGTTGACTGGAACCTGGCCAGGTGTTTCCACTCGGCCGAGTGGATTCTCCGACCCTATCCCAGCCGTACGGGTGTCCGTACGTCTGTGGCACGTGTGTGCAGTTGTACAGACATTTGTTCACATAGCCAGCAACATACTCAAAGCTTGCACTACTTGGACCGGCACCTGATCAAACTCGCATGTGTTGTATTCTGGCATTAAAACGGCAACGATAAGTTAGATTTGGGAGGCACTAAAGAGTGGAAGAAACGGTTGGGGTTATGGACCTTATATAGTAGTCTCAATATGGTTTGGTGGGAGATTCAACACATTGAAGTTTGAAGGTTCCCTCCCTATTGTACGAGGTCCTCTTGTAGGACAAATCATCGTTTGAGGTGTGGAAGTACAGAATGATGGTTTGGCGAGTTGATGTGCTTCCTAGTGGAGGAGTACATATCATGAATCTACATAAGTCCACTTGGATGCGGTCCTCTCTCGATGAAAGTTGTATCATTTCAATCAATGTGATCGTTGGTAGGGTTAAGGGCATGAATTGTTTGAAGTGGGGCTTACCACTTTATGTTATCAACGCATTGATTCCATGCATGGAATTAAGGAAAAGGGAACTTGTGAAGGAATTTGTCATGCATAAAAGTAGTGACTAGTAATATATGGTGGAAAGACCTAAGACTCACAACATACTCATTTTACCCTTAGGTCTTTCTTGCCCTTGAATATTTGTTGTCACCACTTTCCATCCATCTTTCAAGTTGCCTTGAGCTAACATAGAGAGGTAAATTAACCCAGGAGTTTTTATGGTAGCCATCTCCGAATTGACACATAACCCATAATTAACACTATGTACCGTTATTGGGTATTTTAAAGTTCCCAAATGCATGATATATGGTACATATCGTTGGTTTGTACTTTATATGTACCTTATTGTCACTTATGACGAGGTTACATTGTTTGTTGAATCCATGCCCTCTTAAGCTTACCTCGCTTACTCCATATTAAGGGTACATGAGGCTAATGTGGACACTTCCAGCTACGTGGAATCATTCATCCGATGGATTCTAGTATTAGAAGCTTGAGCAAGTTAGCAATTGGGAATCACAATCAAAGAATTTGAAATCACTGAAGTCGAAGTCAAGGAAGGAGTTGATCTAGGCTCCGGAATCAAAGTCTCTCTACTTCCAAATGCAATGTTATAGGGGGGAACTCTTTTATCGTTTAATGTTGTGTAAGTGGACAATATCATTAGCAGATTCTACACGGGTCACTTGCTAATAAAAACAAATTGTATCATATCTCATGTCTCTAAAGTGGTCACATGTAAGATAAAATGTTGTTAAATTGTTTTTTCATTATAGAATACCCACAATATAAGTTGGTCGGCACCCCACAACCACATGCCACCTTCTAATTTTTCCAGTTAAAGCACAAAAACCAAGCATGTTATAGCTTAATAAATAACACTCCTCGTTATGGAGGATGTTGGGTGTAGTTTAACTTTTGCAAAGGTGATTAACCTGAGTAACCCAAATATCATGAAGGCAGTGGCTAAATCACCATGTATTACTCGCCCACCAAATTAAAGCGACTATGCCATTGATTAGGAACCAAAAATAAGTGTTTGGTTAAAGAAACTAACTAATCTTCAATTTTCTTTGAAAATAAAAATTCTATTCATGTCACCCATAATAGTTGTAATTGATTGTGAAATTTAGATACATCAAAATGGTCCTAGATTTGCTCATGCCACTCAAAAATATCCAACTGACAACTATATAAAATCTTTAAAATCTCAAAGTAAACCTTGCCTAATATACAAATTTCACCAAGTTATTTCAAGACACCAACGGTATGAATGTGAACTTAAGTTGATATCCAACAACTTATTTCTACAAAACTTTTTCTTGCTTTCTAGCCTTACAACCTTCATTTCATGACGCATGAAGATATATATTAGTATGTGGAAAAAACTTGAACCTTGAGGGGTTAAAATAAGCTATACCAAGATTTGATGACTACAAGGTAGTCCACACAATACCAACATAAGTTGGAGCTTGAAATTCATTCATACTGGGAATTACGCATGGACATAGAAAGTCAAGATGCCCAACTTTATGGACTTTTTATGAAGAACAAACGAGAGAAGGTTAAGGCCGGTTTACATCATGGACCATGAAGTCATGACCATGGAAGATGGCTTTTTCCATTGTCCGATTTCTTAAAAAATCAATTCACAAAGGCTTTGGGTCCGGGCCCGCACTAGGTGTAAACTAAATGTGGACCAAGAAGAATGACCAATGGCATGCACCAAAAAGCAAATATGTTGATTGTTTTGATATATGCCCCCCACAAAAGGTAGTTTGGGGAAAAAAAATCCAAGTTTGATCATTCTCTTGTCTTCTTTTCAATTGTCTTCATCTCTTCTTCCCCAAATATAATTTTATTTAAAAAATGATTATAACTACATTTCTCTACCATTTGTTTTCTTATACTAGAGGACCTCTTTTACCCCTCCACCGCAAAACCCGTTGGACCATGTCAATGGATAATGTAGGCCTTAAAATACGTCGTTTGAGAACCTCGAACTCCATGGTCACTCTGACATTTTTTCCTCGGTATAAACCGAAGTGGTCCTGGGACGAGTTCAACAACCAATCACATAGTTTACAGGGCCTTGATGACACTCATAATTGATCATATTCATGACATGAATATTATGAACATATATTGTCATGGTTGATGGATGTGTTCATGCATTAATTTGGCCAAATTCATACCAGGTCCTTATCTTGTTACCAACTTGTAATAAAAAATGCGGCAATGGATGGTTGAAATCTGGAGATTGTAGCCCAAGGTATATGGTGCAACAACCAACATCCTCACTTCTTGTGCAATAAATACGCACTGTTTATGAAAATGCAAACCACGTTAAGTTACCCCTAAATGGCCTATCACTACCCCATAACGATATGAAGGCCCTATAGGAAAGGTTTGATTCTCTGCAACGTTTTTATGTCATTGCATCCAATCCCCTACCATCATGTACATTATATTACATGTTGCACGTGTAATGTAAACACTAAACCCTAAACCCTAAACCCTAAACCCCTATGAGGTCCCCACTATCTTTAGAATAGCCCAAAATTGCAAAAAAAAGTTCCAACATGTTCAATATATTGTGAGTGGTATTAACTAGAGCCCATGTGGGAAACAACATTATGTAAAATGCAACAATCTGCTTTCATGCAAGTGACATACTATGCCAGCGGGTTTTTTAACTATTAATCACAACTCGTATCTGATGCATTATTTTGATTATCTAGTATTTTCACAACTTGTATGTGATGCATGATTTTGAACATAGGTCCATGCATATATTAATAATAGCTTGGCAAGGATGAACTACACCTTAAACTCCGTAATATCAACCCTCGTGAAATCATTCTCATTTTCACACTTCTTATTGCACCATTGTGTGAAATATGTGGAGCGCGACATTCTTGTTCTTAGGTCGATACCAGACTGCCGGCAGGCAGCGCAGTCTGCTGCCTGCGATTGGCCAAGGCTGCGGTCCACGTACCACACCTGCGGCAGCCAGGTGGGCGGCAGTCCCATGTGGCAGTGGCGAGCGGCAGCCGCTGCTTACCAGGGGATACCGCCCGGCAGCCAACGCCTCCCGGTGCCACATCGACGCTACCTCCGACGCTCCCTCGCGACGAGCCCTCTCTCTGCGCACCGGTGCTCTCCTCCCTTTTGCCCAGCTCCCGCTTCAGCTCCCCTGCCTCTGCCGCAAGTGCTCCAGGTCCACAGCTGCCGGCCGGCACATACAGGCGCCTGCGCCAAGGTATGTATTTGGTTTTCATTGTTTTTTGGTTTTTTTTGGTTTGATTTATCCAATTTTCTCCTCTCACAGCTGCTACTAGTGCTTATGAAAATTTCCAATTTTTTTGTTAATTATAGGACTACATAGTATGGACTCCCAAGGGTCAATGCAAGAGGCGAGTCCGTCCAAACAGGGTGGCGCATCGAGCGCATTTCCTCCCGTACCAAATGTCGAATTGCCCACTCAACGGCAAGCCATGCCACCGCCACCATACTTCCAAGGATTCCCACCCATGCCAAATCAAATGCCATTTCTTTTCCCGCATTCCTTCATGCCACATGTTCCAGGAATTGGATTCCCGCACCCTGCCCATGGCAACGCTAACGCACCCATCAATTTGTCGGATGTGCCCCATAAACGTGGACCACAGGTATGTGTGATTGATCAATCCAAGCCTGCCAAGAAACGCAAGACTCCGAAGAAAAAACCCGAAATAGTGGAATTGGATGACGGCAATGAGGATGTGGAGCTCTCGAAGAATATCGGGCCTTGGAAGGAATTGGGTCATACAACTCATCAGCATAAGAGGGGAGATGCAGAACACGTTCAGTGCACCGCCCAAACAAGGTATCTTGTTTGCCCTTATATTTGGGATGTTTATATCGAATGTGTAAAGCCACTGTGTGTTGGCATTGCCATTGCAATGTCCCAGAACTGGCACATTTTTATAAGTCCAAAGTTTATCCCCTGCAAATTACGAAGTGTCCGAAACAGAGCCAAAATTTCAATTTGATTGATTTTTAGGGTATTCACAAAATCCGGCCAGCTTCTTCAATTCGGAAATACTGCATGTATTTCTTACTACTGCCACTGCACCAGTATGCAGCCTGCAGAGTAGGCAGCACAGACCCCGCCCCACAGTCGAAGACATTTCTGTTTGTTTTTTTTTTTTGGCAAATTCGGTGTTATTTTTCCCTGCAATCAGTTTTTGGGCTGCTGTAACAAATGCCAGCACTGCTGCAGTGCTCTGCACACAGCACAGGGCAGCCAGCAGTTGAGAATTTACTGAAATTTCGACCCTGCTGTCAGTTCGCCTCCAGTCCCGAATTCACTGTATTTTTTACCTGCTGTCTGCTGCTATTCTCTGCAGACAGCACAGGCCACGTGGCAGTCGCGAATTAATTTTTTTTTCTTTTGTCCAATTATTTTTTGCTCGTAAGAACAGCAAGGTAGGAGTACATTTCTGAAATACGCAGCGAAAGTGTTGCACGTTTTTTTTTTTTTGGTGTTGTGTGCGAGTGCCCTCACATTTCACATTCCCGCATAACATGTGATTCCGATTGTGCTTGCAGGTGTGGACAACTGGTCCAGGGTGCACACGAAGCTTGTGTCACTTTGTCCGGACTTCACGAAAGATAGCGAAGCGTGTCGGAAGAAATGGAGTGCGATCTACAATGAATACAAAGAGGATAAAGCCATGAACCTCAAGTCAGGTTCCCAACGCTCCGAGAAGTGCAGGTGGTATCAGCTCGTAGACGAGTTCATGTACGACAGGGCCAACGTCGTTTCGCACGCACATGCCAGTGCGTTCAATCCGGATGGGGATGCAGTCACTGACACATCGCAAACAAATCCAGCGGAGCATCGAAGTGGTGAAAGCACTTCGAAGTCTCCTGAACCTAAACGGAAGGAGGAACTGTTTCTTGAACGGTGCATTGGCAAGATGGAGGAGAGTAGTGATAGAATTATGGAATCCATGAAAGCTTGCGAAGAAATGAAGGTGTCTTTATTTATGAGCTTGCAGCAGACAATACAGAAGTTGGCAGATAAGCTCTAGGTTGTATTCCTATCAATCGCTGTTTGTCGGGAACGTTTGTGCCACGCAGGCCTTGGTCTTTGCCATCCAAAGGCTTCTAGCAATACCATTTCTCCTTGCACAAAGTTCTTTTGGCGTCTTGCCCCCCGTACTCATTGCAATTTCAAACTCCCTGGCACATTCTTGCTTAAGGTATTCTAATGTTTCTCTAGAGCTGTCATCTATGCCCGCCAATGTGTGCAAGGCGTTGTTTGCCACAGCCATCCTCTCTTGTCCAGATGCACTTGATGCGGTTCCATTGGCCAATGCGTCATGTACTTCGTCTGTAGCCTCCTGTAACCACTCATTTTTCCAGAAAGAATCTCCGAATATAATGCATATGTTGTATAATAACAAGCACATGCTCACAAGATCCGGGACGTTCTTTAAGTGCACATCCACGCGTTTTAAAAGAATTTGCCACCTACCTTTAAGCATGCCGAAAGCCCGTTCAATGCACATTCGCGTGGAGCTCTGCACGTAATTCCAATGGTATTCCTCTCTCGACAAACCGTCTTTATGGCCCTTGAACGGAGCTAGCATCCACGGACGACAGGGGTACGCGGCATCTCCAACCAAAACGTACGGTGATAGTCTTCCTGCCTCGCAAAATCTCCCTATATGTGTCCTTGACCACAAATTCGCATCATGCATAGAGCTTGCCCAGCCTATATCAAAGTCCCAGAATAAACACCTGCTAGATACCACACCCTGCAAGAGTATAGAGTGAAAACCCTTGCGGTTATAGTAATCGGCCGCATGCAAGCGCGGGCCAATTATGGGTATATGTGAGCCATCGACGGCCCCCACAACGTATGGAATGCCGTGTAGATTCTGGAATTCTTGTGCAAATTTGTCCATAACAACCGCTGAAGGCCACCTGATAAATTTCCTCAACAACACTTGCTTCATGGCGCCAGTAAATTGGGAGACCGCATCTTGACTTGTGGAAAGACCTATTTTATACAAATCAGCGATACTTTGCATAGAATTACCTGTGGCCAATCTTGATATGGACACTGCCACCTTAACCTGAACCGGGACGGCTAGCCGCAAGTGCGTATCTCGCCTAGTCAGGAAGGGTGCAAGAGTGCTACACAAATATTCGAATGTTGACACGTCCATGCGCATTCGACCCTTGAACTCTCTCGCGTTGAAAGATCCCAACAAATTTTGATCGAAGAAACCTGGCCGGTGCAATCCCCTATCGTGGGCCCACACACTTCGTGGTCGCGACGCGCGAAGTTGTTGCCAACCCTGAATTGCCAAGAGAAGGCAACGTGCTCGATGCCGTTGCCATAGAAGCAAATGTCCGTGTTCTGTTGCTAGGGTTTCGAAGGCAAGCCACATTGACAACTGAAGAAATAACAAAATTACAAGCCTATGCACCTCTCCTTCCATGCTCGTAGTCTGTGGTGTGAAGTAAAAAAATTTAGCTAATGTTCTACCCGAAAAAGAAAAATGCGATGTGAGGGTCAGAGCTCTCTGTTTGCTGCAGACAGAGGCAGCTCTGTAACCACAGCAGTCTACTCCGAAACAGAGGCCCCTGGAGTTTTGCGCTGGTCTTTCTGTGCCTGGGACCTGCTTGGATGAACGCTCCGGTTGAGAAAATTCATTCGTCGCAGGCAGGCACCTGCCGGGCTGCTTCGCCTCCCCTGCCTCTTTTGTGGTACCTGCAGTACCGGCAGTCCGACGTGGGTGCTGAGAGGCTACTGTACGGCCTAGCCTGTTCTGCCAGGCTGCCTGCCGGCAGTCTGGTAACGACCTTATTCATCTTGTTGATCACATGCCACTTGTCGAATGTTTGTGCGTGCATATGGCACATTGTCCAATAAGGCCAAGCGGTGTGGACCACACCAATAGACTCAAGTGAAAAGGATATGGACTTCAAATTCCATAGTGTTGTTTGCTACCCTATTCTATACTATCACACATCCATGGCAATATCGCATGCCAATTGGTTGCCACATGTGTGATACTACGGAGTGCATAATGTATATGCCATTAGGTCATATGCTGAAAAATGCCAAACCTAATCCTGAATGCAGATAGGAGCAATTAATAACCGCTTCCTTGTTTCTTTGGTGCTATTCTTGAGATGCCATGGTGGGTGGCATGTGGAGTTTGTTATGATAGGATTTATCATGTTGAATCCTAGGATAAATCACTATATGAACCCACTTTGATAAATCATTGACTTATTGGATGTTTGCCCTTTACATTCACCTCAGATTTGCTAAATTTCAATAAGTTTCATGTCATTTGGTAGGTTTCATGTAAGTTTTGAAATTTTTGGATTGTCAAACCCCTACATATGTAGGAATGTTGGAAGTGTCCACATTAGGCACACTTACCTTATGTACACAATATTTACAAGTTCTCAACACTACCTAAATAGACTATTTCCTGCATCTATGTTTAGAAACATCAATTAGTAAATTATATTATTTAAACATAAATTATGTAACACTACCATCAAGTATGATAGTGATGATCGATATATTAAAAATGTATTAGCATCCAAGATCGTCCCGTTGGATTGCCCTTGATTCACTGGATATATTATTTCAACATATTACGCGGAGGCGTTTCACTAAAATTATAATGTCCATCTGATCTTCTTGATGGACTCATCCGATTGTTTAATATGCCTTACGTGAGAGCCACGAATCCCTAGCCCTAAAAACGGACACCAATTGGCCAAACTTACTAGGCTCACATATATTGGTATTAGATTGGTGCCAAATATGTTAATAACATATATGTTAGATTGATCGGTAATTATGCACTGAAGTCGTCAACTTCATCCGGTTATTTCTTAAACCCAACCGGTTCATTTGTAACTAACTGCTGGTTCTCCCCGATCATTGCCTAGTAGTACATCAATCAGTGAGGGTGCGGAATTAGCAAATGTGATACTAAATTCCTCTATTAGTGCCATCACAAGATCTAAGATCTAAGAGTTGAATGCATCGGGTTGCTCTGTATATCTCGGCACCATGTATTTCATGTATGTACATGGTGTTTTTATTTATTTATTTGCAATAATTTAAAGCCATGATCTTTTGGACTTGAGTTTGGCACATGAGCTTCACTTATCAAATTCAAAAGTCCATTTCATCCAAGTTGAGTGTGGTATATTAATAAATGTAAATGTGACTTGAGCAGAAGCCAAATCTAAGTGTGATATGATTTTCAAATAAATCCATGCATTTCATATAGGTACGTGGCATTTTAATTTATATTATTTAAATAATTCAAATTCATTTAACCCCTAAACCCTAAACCCTAAACCCTAAAACAAACAATCAAATTATGTAACCGGCTGGAATTGGAAACACTAGGATCTTCACCAAAATTGATGGACTTAAACATAGTCAAATTTTACTTCAGTTCAAACCTATGATCACAGTCCATTCCTTCCTCTATGTCCCGTCCGATGCTATGTGATTTGGCATAGACATCGTGCTCAAAAAAGAAGTGACCTTCTTGTGGTTAGTTAACTTATTGACAAAGTTGTCACAACTATTGACTAGTCGGATCTACACTAAGGGTGGACAAGAATTGTCCGCATGGTTGTCTAAGCATCGACTCGAGTTGGTGGAGCACGAGTTGGTGGAGTATGACAAACGGGATAATTTTGGTACTCGGAAGGTTGTCTGTATGCCTCAAAATAGTTGGAGGTGCCTTCAAACTACCTTACCACTTGGATATTATTTACATGTACGGAACATGTAACTTGTTACCATCAAATTTTCACAATGTCCATCTACATTTTGTCATATGATTTGAATGGAGATTTGATAAATGAAACGAACTCTAATTTCATTTTCACATATTGTTGTGGCTCAATACCACTTATGAGTCACATCCTATTATAATCTCCTACATAACATATCTTTGACGTTTTAAATTTGGATTCTGGATAGTCGCCTCTATCAGGGCATAAATTTGAAGGGTTGCTTGTATTTCATAGGGAAGGGTAACTCAAAATTTTCCCTTTCAAAATGAAGGGTTACCTCAAAAATTGCCCTTCATGTATGTATTGAAGTTTTTGTTGAAAGTGCACATTATCATGTTTATCATTTAAGCGATGTTGAAAACTATAATATTAGGGAAGGGTTACTTTTTTTTCCGTTCATTTTGAAGGGTTTATAAAAAATTAACCCTTCCTTTTTGAAGGGTTGCAAAATATTTTGAAGGGAAAGTGAAGGGTTGGACCCCAAAATAAGGGTAATAGCCCTTCAAATTTACTCCTTGGCCTCTATCATGCTAACATATATACAATTGGATTTGTTAAAAACAACTTTAGATCTTTAACTACGGTTGTTGAAGTTGAGATCTTTAACTACGGTCTTAAATGGTTCCCTTTTATGACCAGCCCATATGTTTTACATCTTTAACTAGTCTTAAATGGTTACCTTTTATGACCAGTCCATATGTTATACATCTTTAACTACAGACTTAATTGGTTACCCTTTATGACCAGCCCATATGTAACACATTTTTAATATGAGATGGTTAGCACATCCAAATCAAGGGTATGCAATCTTTCCTCATATTAATATGTGTAAATCATATGTATGTTTTAATCATTACCACAACGATGATTATTATGAGAAAACATATTATGAGATCGTATTCTGTCATCTAGTTTTGTAAAGGATATGAAGTAGTATGGAATTTAGGAATAGGTAAGTGTACCCAAAAAATATCCTAAGGAATTGTGTGAAAGGACTCAATTTCCTCGAAGTTGGTACTTGCGTAACAATGTCAAAAAATGATTTGTGAGCATATAGTTTCCCCCATCCACTAAAATTTGTATATACTATATAGTTGAGACATCAAATTGTTGTATATGGTTTGTATACTTAAGTGAAACTATAATGTACACATATTTTTGAGAACTTCAAACTTTGAGGTTGACTTTGTTCATGCCATAGGACAAGCCATATATATGAAGGGTTGGTAGCACCTAGTTGCATGGGCGAGGGATTTCAATCTTGGAAATATATGCACATGTGTTTGGGCGATGGCTACATAGGCAAGGTCTAGAAGTTTTAAGGCATGGTCTTATGGTCCATAGATTTAAACTAATATGATTCGTTGTCTCATGTTTATTTGTCTGTTTTGAGTTTTCAATCCAATCTTTACATATTAAGTCATCACTTGCATGACATTGTATACAAATCAACATTATAACAACATATATATGTAATACTTAATGTGTGTGTGTGTGTGTGTGTGTGTGTGTGTGTGTGGTATTTAATAGTTACTTGTAAAAGAATTTCCAATATATATATGATCCAGCACGTAACTTGACGTCATTGAGGAACTTGAATTGAATTGAATTAAATTGAGGAAGCCAACTCTCAATTTGCAAGACAATTGCAAGCACCTTCATCGTTGTCCGCGATGAAGGTATACCCTGAAGGGTCGGGCGATTGTTAAAAATACAAATTCTTTGGTTGATATTGAGGTTGACAATATGTGTGGAAAAACCCTTTCATTTGTCGCACACGGACCCATAGATCATGGCCAGCGTCCGAAAAGTTTTTGAAGTTATAATTGCCTACCTCTTTAAAAGGGCATAGGCTATTTCCCTCATGGCATAGGTTGCATTCTACAATATCAAATTTTTGAAAGTTGAAACCCTCCGAGTTTTAAAGATACCCGCCAATTGCCTTCAAAACTAATTTTTAGTAGCTTAAAGTCCATATCTTTTAATGTTGTAGGCTTTAAATTCAAAATTAGAGTACTAAGTGGTTACGTATCCTTGCCAGGAATTGAACCTGGCTAAGCCCTTAACCACGTTTGAAGGCCAAGGATTAACCAACTCTTTTTTAAAGAGTTGATTATAAGTCCTCACCATCTTCTGATTCAACCTGTACTCATCCTGCAAGATATTTCGAAGGATTAGTAAACAAGTATCGAAACTTTCTTGAATCCTTCCACAAAGAAGCCGCTTCCTGCAAAATAAACACAAATTTTTGGTTGGTCCTTCAATCGCCACCCGCATCACACTATCCAATTGTGTTGTCATTCAATTCCTATTCTTCTGCTTGATGTTATTCTGCACAAAGATGAATGGCTAAAATCATCTTTTAAAACATTTGTAGGCAAAATTTCCTACATGTTTTTTATCACATAGGTTGATATCCTATATTTATAAATTGTCCATAGGCTCTTTGTCCTACACTTCCAAAATTTTGTAGGCTAAGTCACAAATTTTGTAGGCTGCATTTGTATTTAACTTAATAGGCTCTTGCCGGGCGCTCATCATGGCACCCATCCAATGGCCTCAATAATACTAAAAGACCCCTCGGGCCAATAGGTAGTCAATCGACACATGTCGATTGGTACTCCCTAGACTAGCTATTAGTCGGTACATGTCATCATGGGAAGGGTAAGTTGATCCCAACCATCCATTATGACGGCTGAATCTCCACCGTCCAATCGGGCGGAGAGACGCCGGGTGGAGTCCCTTCGCATTGAGGACGACTCCTCATTTCTCTCTGCACCTCCTCACTTCCTCTCTTCCTCTCATTTCCTCTTCTCATTTCCTCATTGACACATTTCCACGCTCCCGAAGAACCTAAACCCTATCTAGATTCTCCTTTGCATTGTGCTCAAGGATTGTTGCTACACCACTCCAGGTCGAATTCTTCCACTCCGCATTATTCCTCTTCCACTCCTGGTCGCATTCTCCCACTCCTGGTTGGTGCTCCATTCTTCCAAGATATCCCTGACTCGCATTCTTCCACTTCCACTCCTGAGATTTGCACGACGCTGCTTACAAGTTACAAGGTTTAGGTGTTGAGGTCCATAGCTGAGATCTGCCACAATCTCCAATATGCAATTCCAGCAACTTGGTAAGTAATCCTAAACTCCCTCAATGATACCTTCAATTCCAATCAGGGTAGTCTACAAGTTTATGCATATGTTGTATTCCTCTAAAGTAACTTGTCAATCATCTGCAATTGCAAATTCTTACCTTCATTTTGCGAGAATGTGTTGGTTTTGTATAATTTGCATGAATGCAATTGAATCTGAAGTTTTCTTTGTGCTTTCAAGTTTTCCTCTACTTTGAGTAATGCAAATTCCCCTGAATTCAGAAGTTTGCATGAATGCAATTGAATCTGAAGTTTTCTTTGTGCTTTCAAGTTTTCCTCTACTTTGAGTAATGCAAATTCCCCAGAATTCAGAAGTTTGCATGAATGCAATTGAATCTGAATGCATGTTTGTAGTCTTATTTGTAACTATTATCCTTATTGCATTGCATTGCTTTCTGTTGCATCATTTTGTTATTCTTATTGCAATGCATTGCATTCTTACCACATTGCTTAACATGCTTATGCTTATGCTTATGATTATTGCTTCTTTCTTAATCCAAGTGCTTGCTGATTACTGCAATGGTTGTGCTCAATGCAATGCTGCAATATATTGTATTGTACTAAAATATTGACAAATATTCTATTGTACGGATAGTCCGTATTGTACGGACTATCCCCACCCACATCCAAGCCCTTTCCAAAGGGCTCAACCCTCACTGGGAGAACTTCCACTCGGTCGAGTGGAAGTTCTCCCATTCCCACACCCAGGCCTCCAAAGGGGGTTCTCAGCCCTCACTGGGAGAACTTCCACTCGGTCGAGTGGAAGTTCTCCCACTCACACACCCAAGCCCTTTCCCACCCACATCCAAACCCTTTCCAAAGGGCTCAGCCCTCACTGGGAGAACTTCCACTCGGTCGAGTGGAAGTTCTCCCACTCCCACACCCAAGCCCTTTCCCACCCATATCCAAGCCCTTTCAAAAGGGCTCAGCCCTCACTGGGAGAACTTCCACTCGGTCGAGTGGAAGTTCTCCCACTCCCACACCCAAGCCCTTTCCCACCCACATCCAAGCCCTTTCAAAAGGGCTCAGCCCTCACTGGGAGAACTTCCACTCGGTCGAGTGGAAGTTCTCCCACTCCCACACCCAGGCCTCCAAAGGGGGCTCTCAGCCCTCACTGGGAGAACTTCCACTCGGTCGAGTGGAAGTTCTCCCACTCCCACACCCAAGCCCTTTCCCACCCACATCCAAGCCCTTTCAAAAGGGCTCAGCCCTCACTGGGAGAACTTCCACTCGGTCGAGTGGAATTTCTCCCACTCCCACACCCAAGCCCTTTCGCACCCACATCCAAGCCCTTTCCAAAGGGCTCAGCCCTCACTGGGAGAATTTCCACTCGGTCGAGTGGAAGTTCTCCCACTCCCACACTGTGAGCCCAAAATGGTGCCCACATGTGGTGATTAACTCTTCGAAACCAATTTTAGTTTGACTTTGATATGTTATGATTATTCACAAAACATAAAAAGAGTGACGTGTGGTTTGGATTTAAGTTTAGGCTTTAGAATGTGTTGTGTCGCGCACCTCTGCATGAGGAGTGCCCGAAACACCATGGGCACAAGGGGGACCCCGGAGTAACACCCGGGACTTGTGGCGCCGTTGGTGAGAGGGCCCAAGTGATCCTAGTGTGGGTGAGGGCCCCGGGCGTTGGGAACGCCTCCCACCCACGGAGACTAGGATGCACAAGGGTAAGACCACAAGCTATGCGTAGCTCATGGCGTGGTGATTCTAGAATGCTCAAGAACACCTCAATTGGAGGTGTGAGCTAGGAGTTATGGCCATTTGAGTGGGGCGCTGTCCCGGGACAGCGCCCTGGTACAGCAGTGCCTGGGAGTGATTCCCGGGACTGCCAAGGTTCAAACAGGCATTACTTCCTCAATACTTTCCCGAATGGGGCAAGTGAGGTGTCCATCGGCATCTACGTGAAGCGTAGATGAAGATGGAGTGGTTGGTTGTTATGATCAGACATCATACAAGGAAGTTATGATGGTCTGAAGCTGCTGGGGGGGTTCTAGGCCCAGCAGCTAAAGGAAAATGTCCACTTGGCCCCAACTCTTGGTAGAGAGACAAGAGGTTGGTTGGCGGTGGGGTAGGGGCCCCGTGTAGAGTCCTAGAGGCTTATATGGATGAGGTGGTGTGGCCTCACCCACCCGAGGCCGAACGGCACGGCCTCCATGGGCTTTGGCCCATTGTGAGGCCATAGTTGCCTAGTATGGTTCGGGTTGTTGTAGTGTTGCTCCGGCAACACGATGATCAACATAGGATTGGACTTCCATGGATGGAAATCCACATCAAAGAAATGGGTTACCGATTAAGGGGTGAGTCCCGAAAGCAAAGTAGGAGGGTTGGTTCCCCTTCTATGAACTATATGGTCCGGGGTAAGAGGAGATAACCATTAGCATGGCGGTATGCGAAGGGTTAGCGCTCGTAACCTTTGCTAGAAAGGAAAATTGGCAAGATTGTCAAGGGGGGCTAGCAAGGGTTGCGACATGTTGTGTGATTATTTCAAGGTTGAATTCAATAAGAGTATGCCTTGATAATGTGAGTAGGGGGTAAGGTGAAGCAAGGTGAGCTCCGCGGGTTAAATGCCCACTTTTGGATCCACCTTGTTAGTTTAGGAAGAAGGAAGCTTGGTGGAAGGGGATTAGTCCCTACTTTAGAGGTGAAGGTTAAGGGATTGTGATTGGAGGTGCTAATCCTCTCACCCTATCCTTACCTTTCTCTCCCTCTCTCCCTCTCTCCCTCTTTACTACTTAAGGTGGTTTCTCTCTTATTTTTCTCTCTCTCCATCAAGCGCTCTCAAGGGAGCAAGTTCTTAAGAGCTTGAGCCACGTGTGTAGGTTATTAGTTTTAGTGAAGTTAATTAGTTAAGCTCTCTCTCTCAAGTCCTCTCAAGGGAGGTGAGCTCTTAGAGCTTGGGGCCACGTGTGTGGATTAGTTAATAATGTTAGGTAATTAGGTAGCTTATTAGCCGAAGAATAAAAGAGTTAGCAATTGTCCGATTAAGCATCTTGAGGGGATTACATTTAAGTGTGTAGCTAAAAGGCTCGCATGTGGGCCTTTGAGCAATTAGGTGATTAGGTGGTTATGGTGAATTTTAGTTTGGCTTGATTGAGCCTGAGTTGAGCCTAAGGAGGTCTAGCTGCTGGACTGTGGTGATTTCGGTCGAGGCTAAGCCCTGGAGCTGCCGACTGGGGTGGTTTCGGTTGAGGCTAAGCCCTGGAGCTGCCGACTGGGGTGGTTTCGGTTGAGGCTAAGCCTTGGAGCTGCCGACTGGGGTGGTTTCGGTTGAGGCTAAACCCTGGAGCTGCCCGAAAGGGGATTGATGTGAGAAGGCATTAAAGGTCAGTTATTTGGGGAGCCTAACCACATCGGATTAACATGAGAAGCTAGTCAAGGCTGGTCCTAAATAACCATACATTAGTATTTCTAGAAACCATTACATTAGGTGTTTAGACTTTGTAGTGCAAGCCAAGTAGTTAAAGCATTAGTTTATCTAGAATCACGTGTGGCCTCAAAGGCAATTGTAATTGTGATTAACCATTGAGGGAGTGTTTTTTCAACACTTACGTCCTTTTTGGTAAAACTCAATCACTTATAAAAAATGGATAAAGTGGAAGACTCTAGCAAGGGCAATATGAAGGAAAAGATAATCAAAGGCCAAGGGGGAATATCCTTGAGAGCTTGTGTTGCCAAGGCCGCCGGTTGGACCCTAGAAAAGGCCAACGCGACCACGAGCCAAGAGGCTACTTCTAATAAACAAAGTGATTCACAATGACATGAATGCTTAAGGATGTGAAGAGATCAATTTTCACGCTACATACACTACATGTGATTCTCAAGACCATCACCCGGACTAGGACGCTTAAGGGTGGTGGGTTTGGCCTCACACACACCCAAGCCTCCAAAGGGGGCTCTCAGCCCTCACTGGGAGAACTTCCACTCGGTCGAGTGGAAGTTCTCCCACTCACACACCCAAGCCCTTTCCCACCCACATCCAAGCCCTTTCCAAAGGGCTTAGCCCTCACTGGGAGAACTTCCACTCGGTCGAGTGGAAGTTCTCCCACTCCCACACCCAAGCCTCCAAAGGGGGCTCTCAGCCCTCACTGGGAGAACTTCCACTCGGTCAAGTGGAAGTTCTCCCACTCCCACACCCAAGCCTCCAAAGGGGACTCTCAGCCCTCACTGGGAGAACTTCCACTCGGTCGAGTGGAAGTTCTCCCACTCACACACCCAAGCCCTTTCCCACCCACATCCAAGCCCTTTCCAAAGGGCTCAGCCCTCACTGGGAGAACTTCCACTCGGTCGAGTGGAAGTTCTCCCTCTCCCACTCCCACACCCAGGCCTCCAAAGGGGGCTCTCAGCCCTCACTGGGAGAACTTTCACTCGACCGAGTGGAAGTTCTCCTACTTCATTCCCAAGCCCTCTCCAAAGGGGGCTCTTAGCCTTCACTGGGAGAATTTCCACTCGACCGAGTGGAAGTTCTCCCAGTGAAGGCTAAGATCCCCCTTTGGAGAGGGCTTGGGAATGAAGTAGGAGAGCCATTTGGAAATTGTGGGAGAGCTCAGCCCTTAGAGAGACCTTGTGAGGCGAGTGGTGGAAGAACTTCCACTCGATCGAGTGGAAGTTCTCCATACTAACTTCTCTCCATTGCAGTTAGTATCTGTCTGTCTATCCACCTCACTGACTCCTTTCAACATTCTCATTGGCCTCATGATTGCCTGGTCATTGTCCCTTGTAGGTGACATGGACAAGGACGTGTTATGGACAGACCTTGTTGGGGAAATGCAAGTAGGGCCGAAGGGTGTCTACTGGGATTTGAGGGACACCCACTTGAGACGTTGGTCACTCCAAGTTAATCGAAAAAAAAGTGATTCCCCACTCAAATTATCATTTGTGTACCGGGTAGAGAAGAGCTGGATCCCAAACCCGGGTAACCCAATAACTGTAGCTGCGATTGGCGATCGAGACAAGCTAAATGTGTCGGTCCTCGAAGGACTCGAAGAACGCCTTCAGTCAATCGATTGCAAGAGACACATGTTTCACCGGGAGCCGTTTCTACAATCAATCTCAACACTTCCTCCTGCGGACAAAGAAGAAATGGAGAGAGTGATGACGTCTGGGGTGTCGAAGAAGGCAATCAATTTCATACTCGAGGCACTAAGTGATATCAATGAAAGGGAAGCGACTGAAAAGGAGGCTTCAAGGAAGCAAAAGAAAAAACAAGCGGAGAGTCTTAAGCCGATGACTGAAGATGGAGGGGCTAAGAAGAAGACACACAAGAAACATAAACCTGCTGAAGAGGATGTTGGAGGAGCAAGTGAGGCGGCCAAGAACTCTATGGCTATTAACCCAACGCCTATTCAACGTCACAATCCACAAGAGACCGCAGGCGCAAGGAAACCCGTGGCCGCCAAGAGGACTTTATCTTCAGAGAGGAAGACAAAGCAAAAAAAATTGAAGGCTGATGATGCAACAGATGATACTCCCTTGGTTCTCACTGCAACAGAGAAGGGCAGAGTTATCTCGCATGGAGAGGAACCAAGTCTGGAGGAAGCTGCAGCGGACCGCAAAAAGTTCGTGCAATTGTTTGGGCATCTTTATCCTTTCGGTGTCGAGAAAGTATTCCAAGTCAACATCAAAAAAATGAAGAGCGCCAAATCGTATCAGGTTACTCGTCCCTTAGATGACGCTGGAGTAGCGCTCATGAAAAATTATCTTGTTCAGACTCCACCAGCTTGGCCTCATCATAATTTTTGTCTCATGCCGAAGCTGAATAAGGGTGAAACTTGAAAAGAAGGGATGACTTGGGACGACATCAAAGATGGCCAATTCATCATTATCAACGGTCAAGACAGTGTGGCTGCATCGAGGCAAATTATAGGGCACAAAGATACCGAACAATCATTGAAAGACAAATTGAAGATATGGCCATGTACAATTGTCTGGACCGAGGATCAAAGCATGACAGTTCGTCTGTCTTATACCCTGAATAACTCGAATTCTTTCAATAAATTCACTCCTACATGGACAACACAAATCATGTATTGTCGTAGAGTGTGGGTGAAACTAGGGAGGCCTCAAAAACAATGTGCTAACGTTGTGTCAACAACGATGGATCCTAAAATGGTGGAAGCTTGGAAAGTAAGTTCTCCAAACTTGGCATTGTATTGACTTGATTTATTTTAGAGCTCTCAAATCTAGTACTCTTATGCACCGTTGGGGGAGAGAACTTCCACTCGACTGAGTGGAAGTCCACCCTGCCTCACTACGCTCACTTACACTACCTGATTTATGTTTGAAATCACATTGAAATCAATTTCAATATTAACACTCCTCCACATTGCAGAATTTTACGACAAGCATGGAAGCATCATTTACTACCATTGCTAGAGGTATCACACACGCAGATCTCAATGCTAAGCTCAACCTTATCATGACCGAAGATCAAACCTCAAAATTGTGGAAGAAGATCTTCATCGCCCACGAGAAAGGGACCCTTATGAATCCCGACAAACCGGGGTCCACTTACTTGGAGGAATACCTCGAGGCTCAACAGAAACAACGAGCCCGCCACGAGAAGAAGAAATCGGCTGGACCATTCGAGGAGAAGCCCTATGTATGCAAACCCTTGACTCGGGAAACGTTCAGGAACATGGCCGGCCTAACTAGGGCCGACTATCTCCTGTGTGGGCATTGAATACTCGATGTGAGGCTTGGCGAGGAGGTTCCTAGAGTAACTTTCAGAACTACAAATAATCCCAAAGTCTCGATTTTAAAGTCCTGGTGTAACTTTAGGAAGTGGAAGAACATTCTGCTGCAAGAGTTATCAGCACGCGATCCGAAACATCTTGGCATCTGGGGCAAAGATTCGGAAGGTTTTGAGAGCCTTAACCGTTCCGTCTGGTAAAAAAAAAAGGGACCATGGTATCACAAGGGCCAAGTGGGCGAAGCTCTTCCAGGTTGCAGGTGATACTTGACTGAACAAGAAGCGGGCGCCCAACAACAAGTTCCTGGAGGCATCCCCTGCATGTGATCGTTTGTTGCAAGAGTGGCTTCAGACAGACCTAGAAGAGAGTCATTCCCAGGTGATAACACGCTTTGTGGACTACAATTCTGTGAAGAAACAGTTGGTGATCCCTATCCACGATAGGGTTGACCGTGAATGGCTCTCGAAGTTCACGGTATCTGCGGGGTTTATCGACTTTAGATTTATCCCAGGGTGTGTCGATCAGCCAGTGTCGTCTTCGGTTGTGGAGTCCTTGGTGAAGCATATTGCCGATCCACTATGGTCACCGGGTCTGAAGACAATTCCCGCCTGGATGATTGTTTCTGACTTACGCAACCACCTGGCAGCTGTGGAGTTCATCTCAACACTCCTTCGCAAGCATCTAGACACGTTTCTGAACGTCCCGTTGGTTTATCTGCCTTGTCCAACCGAAGATCTTCCTTATAACAAGGAAGTAGACAGCAAGAGGACTTCCCCCCTTCTGTACGTGGACTTCCTTACATGTTCGTCCATATTTCCACGCCACAAAGTATTCCCTTGCCCGATGTTGGCGCCTTCGTCTCGGCGTTATGCCGTGAACCCGAAGCAGTGGTCTGAACTGTCTTACGAAGTGAACTGAGGTGAATTGCAAATGGAAACCTACCTATCGTTTCTCAGCCACCTTGGAAGCTCGGGTGGAGTCGTGATAAATGTCTTCGGCGGGTTGAAGCCTGTTGTTGCGGCATTTATGAGCGACTTCAACGTGTTTTCATACATGGACTCCAGCTTCATTCACACGTTGTCTGAGAAGATAGAACACATTCGACCACTTTGGGCAGTGGACTTTGAAGAAGACGAAGTTGAAGACGAGGGAGATCAGCATTTTCATCCTCATGAACATGCACCCACACCACTGTTGTTGGTAAGTCCCCCCTTCGTTTTGTTTTGTCTTCTTTTGTTTTCTTTCCTCGCTTTTGACTTACACGCGCCTGAAAGTTCATTGCCATATTCATCCTTATATTGTCTGTTTCATAACAGGAGGATATCCCACAACATCGTTCACCCGTTGCGGACCTCGAGAACATGGACATTGATAGACACGACTCGGATTATGAGGAGCCTGAAGCCGATGACGACGATCGTGAGGCACCTAGCGAGCAAGATACTGACGAGGCCGCCAGTAGAGGGGAAAGCGACCATATGGACGCGCAGTCGGAAGAATGCGAGTCCATTCATACACAATCGTCACCACGTGATTTTGGCACTTCCCCTATGCACGCCAGGGTCCTGGACTTTGCCGCTTCAAGTCAAGCCACCGGTCGGGATCATGTGACCTTGCTAGCCGATGATCCAGCCGAGGAACCGTATCATGAGGTTTATCCGGAGGGTGCTCACGATGCTGAGGACAATCCCGGGGACGAGGACGACCACGAAGCCGGGGAGGAGGAAAGTGAGGAGGTCATTGAGGATGTTGAAGAGGCCGGTGAGGAAGAACAGGAGGATGACCAAGAGGTCGACCACGAGACCGTTGTCGAGGTATACACAGACAAAGCCGATGCAGACAAGGACGCACCCGAGCTTCCAACGACCTCCCGACCAGCGTCGCCATCACATGTTCATGACAGTGATATTCCACCGCCCAGTCCCCCCAAACCCAAGGCGTCCAAACGAGGCAAGCACAAAGACCGGCAGTCGAGGCGTCACAGTTCCCGAGCTCAAGAACCTGCAATTACAGAGAGTTTATTAGAAGACAAAATTGTGGGGATCTTGAGCAAAACTTTGCCCAGCATGCTCTCGGGCTTGCTCCAAGAAGCAATGGGACTATCCCGAATTCCAACCCCCCAGCAAGCGCCGCAATCAGCACCTATAGTGGAGGTTGCCGTCGGATCCGGCGAACCCAAAATGGGGACCGATCAAGTGGTTGCAACGCAAGAGGTTGGCGTCCAAGGAATGGAGGTGGATCACGTGGATGGAGCTACGCACATGGATGCGTCACCGACTACCATGGACACCGACTACGCCGAGGCCAATGTAAGAATTCGATCCCCGTGAATATTTCAGCACTTTCTTTTGGCCTTTGTCAAGTGACTGAATCTCCACCTGGATGTTTGATCCAGGTCGGAGACGGCGCGGCATCTTGAAGCCTCTTGTCGACAATACATACAGTTAGGGGTGTAGGATAGTGTAGAATTCCTCCCTTGTGGGAAGGTCCCAGATGTGGGCCAATTTATTATAAATAAAGTGTAATTATTTTCCTTCCACATGTACTATCTATTATGCATTCAAGTGTCTTTAATGATGTCTTGCAATTCTCAGGCGTCCTTGGACAACCCAGAACAAGTGGATCCACCACACTCTGCAACATTGTCTCCTCGAACGTCACCTACTATCAACGACGATCCCATGCCACTCTCGCCCATTATGGGTCCCTTAAACGTAACGGTGCAGAAGCGTGCTCCACCTACGGACTCAGACCAAGATGTGCCACCGATCATCGCTAATCCTGAGAATCCATTATCGCCAATCCCATCACCGCGGACGAACATCTTGCCAACTGGTGGGGAGGTATCGGTCCTCCCAGTGGCAGATTCTACTGAGGCTCTACATAAGCCCTCGGAGGTGGAGTCTGTCCAGCCAACATCGGTTGTCGTCGAGCACGCATCAAATCTCGGTGTAGAGGTTGCTAAAACAGAGCTTCATCCGGAGGTGCAGGCATCGTCAAGTGCCGTCAATATCATCCCATTGGACTGCCACAATCCAGAAGCCACTATAAATGCCCCACAAGCAGTGAAGAGGTATTTGACACGTTGGCCACGTGGCGAAAAGGCGGCCCATCTTGTATTTGACAACACCGAACTCCATGATTTCCGGACGATGCACAACAATCAAGATGAGGACAAACGGCGTGCCGCTCTTGCCAAAGTGGTGCCTAGTCATGTCAATGTAAGTTTACTCCATCCCTGGCTCAAGGTTATTAGTTTTGATTTATATATTTCTATTTCCACGTTTTCACTTCTCTTTCATTTATCCTCACGTAGTTTTGGGTTCAGGGTCCACAACACTCGATAACGCCCATGGATGCGCCTATACCAAAACACATTGTCTATGATAAGCTCTTTGTTTACGATGACACCTACCCAAATGTGAATAGGCCTATCCGAGTATTCACAAGGGAGATGGGAATTGCGTGTGCTAAAAGACTAATGTCTAAGTATCCTGAAGATCCTTCCTTAGGGTACTCTGCTCGATGGGAATTCAATCCGATACACTACGAGGTATTGGTCCGGGCCCATAAATCCATGCACGTTCGAGTTCGCCTATACATCTTCCCATACCACACGTGCATTTCCAATCAGCACAATCAAGTAATGAATGGTCTGTTCTATCATGCCTAGATTTGCAAGGTCATTCTTTTTTAAGTTCATTTTAGCAAATTTCAGAAGCTCACAGTGGATTCATGTCGGCAGGCGCCTGCTGCATTGCCCGCCAAGAGGTTCATTGTGGTGTTCGATTTAAACGGCATATTTTGCCACTGTACCCCTCGTCACAGCAATATGGGGTCTGTCCCCACTTGGGTAATGCACGATCGTGCACCGGACAAACTTCCTGGCTTGGTAGGGCCCAAGGTTGTCCTCCCTAGACTGGGATACAAGGTGTTTTGGTACCGGATATCCACAATGTTCCATCTTTGCATATGGTCATCAATGAAAAAATCAACTGTCGATCTTGTGGTGGAGTATCTATTTGCCGGGCTGCCAAAACCTGCATTAGTACTTGGCCAAGAGGATTGCACCACATTCAAGGACATGTGGGGCAATGTCGTGACGAACCCTTTGAAGCCAACAGCTCCATTGTTTTTGAAGAGTCTGGTCAGGAAGTTTTGGTGGCCACCTATATCTTTCGATTCTGGGAGGATTACAACTACAGAGTCGAACACCATTCTAGTAGATGATTGCCCTTACAAATCTATTTGCAATCCGGACGAGTGTGGTATATTTCCCAATTCGTTCACAAATAATCGGGTCCAAGATGCAGACATGATGAAGGTTCTCCTCCCTTACTTTGAATCATTGTACTACTCACCAATGTCTGACGCATGCGATTTTGTGATCAGACGTAGATTTGGGCAACAGCCTATACCGCATAACGATGCAGTGAAGATGGCAGTTATGCAATCCAACAAGTTCAATGGACCGGAGTTGCAACCTGTAGAGCTCAAGCCAATGGAAATAGTACATAAATAAGTAGGTTCAATGGACCTTGAGTTGCAACCAGTAGGACTCGCTCCACTAGTAGGAAATAAATAAGTAGGATTGTATGGCATGTAACATTGTATTTTATGGCATCTCTAGTTTCCTCCTGCTGGGTACACACCTTCCAGTTCCACGCCCTCAGCTTTTGTGTGCCCGACATCGGGGCAGTCACGCAGTCTAATTGCGGCTTCACACATTTCACAATCGAGCAAGACATTGGACGTGCCACCAGTGAAGATGTGTCACTCTGAAGGCCACTTGCACCACTCCCAATGGACTCATGGATCCACTATGGTAAATTTGTGTTATTTCACACTTTGACAATGTTATTGTGTACATGCTATTGTAATATCAAACACACATTTCATTTCCAATTGAGGCTCATTTGTATAAATATAATTGAATGTGTATGGAATTGTGGTTCAGTTGCACCATTTTGTGTGGGGCATAAAATCGGGCTCAGTTGCATGTATGAATATATATTGGCTCCAAAATGTAAATTAGTAAATCGGAGCCCTGCTTGTCCCTTTGTCACCGTGCAGGGTGTTGACCTGAATATGGAACCCGCAGTGGAAGAATCTGCACCCCCTTGTGATACGTTGCCCATCGTGCGCTCCACCTCTACACGCGAGTACCAAATTTTGCTTATTGAATCAAGGGGCCCTAATTCAAGGGGTGTTCAGATGTTGCGTGCTGGATTGGCGAGCATTGGCAAAACATATGACCCACAACCCGTCACGGCCACAGTACCAACGATTCTTTTGAACGCGCAGGTTGCTGACCTCAATATGACCCCCCCGCGACCCCTTGCTACCCGCGAGCATCAAATTGCTCTTATCGAGTCAAGAGGCCCTAATTCAAGAGGTGTCCATCTATTGCAGGTTGGATTGGCTGACCTTGCCAAGATCACACCCCCTCAACCCGGTCCGCCAATGGTCAGCCTACCCTTGGAAGCCCTAAAGGGGAGCCTTCCCTGTGATGGACAAATCTTCCGTTTGTACCCTAAATATGCTAGAAGTTGAACCATCCCGTACCAAATGTGTGCGGGAATACATATTGTACACAATTGTTAGTGCAATACATAATATATACAAGGTCACTAAACACTTGCACTAACCACTGCATTGTCTTGTCCCAAGTCGGTACACATGTCAACCATGCTCCCAATGTATGGTTCCTTATTGTCTTGCAACAATACTTCACACGGAAGCTCCCAATGTATGGAACCTATTTGTCTTGCCCAAACACTTCGATGACTGGTCACAATGCATAGACCCTGTATGTCTTGCCTTAACACGACCACGTGGGCTGCACATGTGTGGACCATGTTAATCTGCCCTTGTTGCTGAATTAATCACGTGTTGGTACAATTCAGGATGTCGTGGATGGGTGTCCCGCCCCCGCCCCCTCTCCAGCTCCCCGGCCAACTGGATTTGGGGAGTGGATCCGGAGAATGCAAACAGCTGATCCGGATCGCCCGTTAGACCCTACAATGGAAATGAGAAGTATGGACGACGAGTTTATCAACTTAGCCAATGACATTGATGTGTGCACAGAACGGTTCATGCAACTACAAACAAATATGACCACTGCTCTAGATAGATGTCAAGGATGCCGCTTGGTTGGAATGGATGCACACATGCTTCAGAGATTGGTGCATGCAACTATCGATATGGGGCTCACCATCCCACAAGTGGAGTTCCTCCAACAACGTGTACCAGATTTATACTTGATAGAGCACTCCATGTGGGAAGCCACTCAAGAAATCCTACCTCATTTAGATGACCTACTCCATCATGATTCCGAAGAAATGGTGAACCATGTATATGACAATGAAGAGGAGAACCTCCCAATCACAACACTGTTGGAAGCATGTCAGTTGGCCCAACCACATGATGAGGAAAGAGGCCTGATGGAGCCCCCAATGGGAGAGCGTACAATTCAGGAGGAGTTTAACTACATAGCAGAGGAGATTGATGAAGTTACGGGTAAGTTTATGAGACTACAAACGACCATGACCACTGCTCTAGAGAGATATACGGAGTGTCTGTTGCTCAGCGATCGCATATACAACCTTGAGATGGTGGTGCTTGCGGCACAACATATTGGGTTTGACTCTCAACAACTGGCATATATTGAGAGCAAAATCCCAGACTTGGTGTACATGGAGAAAGTTACGTGGGAACAATCTTTAGAAATCAAACCTCATTTGGAAAACATATTTGAGTCCATGGCCAATCAATAATTCATAGTTTACGAATGCCAAGACACAAATGTAGATTACTTCCAGTTCAGCGCATTAAATTGTATGATATTATACTTAGCACAACATCAAAAAATTACATATCTCCCAGGATAGACCTAGTGTTTCATTGAAGGACATTGTGGGTGCAATTCCCATATTGTATGACAATTTATGTTTGATTATAGGTATCAACATGCAAGGCACTTAGTGGGGACCCATCACATAGGTCCCCAACGGCTTCATGTCGTTGGATACCCACATGGCTAATGCAATCAACCGGGGGAATCAAAGAGGAGTTGTCTTGCATGTGTTCTGCCCAGCATGTTCCCTGTGAGTTCCCTATAAGCTCCCAATGGGTTCCCAATGAGTTCCCCACTTACATCACAAAAGTCCCAAAATTACCCTAAAGTCCCATAATGTTTAATATCGTGTTCCTTGACATGAATCTGTACACATGTACGGAGGAGTTTCGTTGACGATGGTGATGCAAAAGTGACAACCAAGTCCTCGAAAGTGGGTTGAAAGGACTAGGCCCCAAGTAGTGTGGGTCAAAAGATGTGACACCGAACCAATTATTGTAGGTCAAGAGATGCTACACCGAATTGAAAATATTATGATGGCATGACAAAATTACAATACTAGACCACAACGACAAAACGTCGAAAACGGACACAACCATGGAATCACCGTAAAGGGCGCTCGGGTTCATCAACTTCACCAATGCCAAACCAATTACCGCGTGGGATACTGTACGTTAAGGGCAGCTTCGGCGCTCTCTTGCCGAATAATTATTAAAAGTAAAAAAACAGTGTTCGGCGGCAAAAAAAAAATTACTAAAAATTTCGGCATTTTAAATAGTTTAATAATGCAATTTCGGCACACATCCAAGAAGTTATTATCTAACAGTAAACAAGGATGTTCATTCACGATTTCACAATTTGTGTGAAGAGTTTCACAATTTGTGTGAAGAGTTGAGAATGCTCTGTGCTTTATACAAGTAGAGTGGAGTTGTGTTCAACAATGCATATGGGATATGTAAAGTTTGAGGTGAAGCACCTAGTTAGACTTCATTTTTATAACACGCATAACTTTTGCATAGAGTCTTCAAATGACATAAAATTTGTTGGAGGTGGAAGATTACTTGATTTATAAACTTTTCTTAGAGCAACAAAATTCCAAAAATGTTGATCTTCTATGCACAAATGAGCTCTGAAAAACTGTTATGAACGCATTTTAATTTTTTGATCTTTACACGGCTGCAATGTTTTGTCCATATCTTTCGCATAAAGACTTATTTTGACACAAAACTTGTTGGAGGTGGAAGATTACTTGATTTCTAAACTTTTCTTAGTCGGACAAAATTCTATAAAACTTCATCTTCTATGCTCAATTGGGCTCCAAAAAATTGTGTACAACACATTTGAAAAGCCTCACTTAGAGTCTTGCTACTTCTTGACCCATATTCTTTGTGGACTAATGTAAGTGAGCTTGATTACAAAAGGAGCACCTTCTCTCCTTCAGAATTCATATATGCTTCCAATGTAAGTAAAATTCTAGTGAGAAGTTAAAATTTCTTACTTTTCGGCAATTTTGAAAATTAATTAATTTTATATTCGGCAAAAAATGTCAATAATTTTCCAAAATTTTCGGCATCTATTTTTAGAATTATTTTGTGCCGAAGCTGCCCTTAACGTACGGTATATAATAACAATCTTAACCATTGTGAGCATGCCGCATGACGATTTGTTTGAAGGAAGAAGAATCATTCATTTTTCACAATAAGTTATGGAGCCCTTGACATGAAAGAAGTGGCAACCAAGTCCCCGAAAGTGGGTTGAGAGGCCTGGGCCCAGCGGAAGAAGGGGCCGGACTCCAGACCCGAGAGAGAGAGAGAGAATTAATTAATTAAAGTATTAAAGGAAGGCGGATCTCCGGAGTCCGGGCTTCAAAGTTCACATTCCTAGGAGTATGTTAGGCTGGCAGGTGGACCAAGCTCCTGCATACTGTGCTTCCCCAACACAATATAAGTATACTCTAAGTTAAAGCTAGAGATTGGGACCGGTGTCCGGGGAAGCTTTCAGGGTATATATAATTGGTCAAAATCCTAGTGCTTCCAAGTTCAGCTTGTTAAGGGAGGGCCACTTCAGACACAAGGCTGAAGGCCCATGACCATGGCAATGGAAGAGCTCTCATTGGTTGAAAAGGCGGAGAGAGACCGTCCAAGTTCACTTCACACGAGAAGGTGAAGACCTGAAGGCCCAAAGAAAAGTCCGTGGATGAAAAGTCTACATGGAGTCCTACATGACAGGTTGTGGATAAGGGTGCATGGTCTACCGGAATTTGCGTCAAGGAGACCATGATATTTTTATTTTTATTTTTCTTCCTTTTTTCTTTCTTTTTTTCAGCAAGATAAATTTCAAGACATATTGTAGGGCAGATTCCGTAACAGATTCTAGGATAGATTCTAGGACAGACAAACACCACCAAGTGATTCTCTTAAGTTGATAGGGTTTGAGACATATTCCATTGAACCAAATCATCCCCTCTTTCTTTGCCAACAAAATATGAAATGGTCCTGCAACACGGTCCATTCTCACTTCACACTATGCTTGAGGGCCCGTGACTACATAAAATAGTTTTCCCAACACCCATGATACGGCCTTTGGATGAGAGTCAAGGGTCCTCACCATTACAAGGTCACGGCTCTTGGCTCATGTGTGAAGTGGCCCTAAGTCACATGATATTATTAGGATATTCCGGTTTTTCTTTGTTAATTCGAGGGATATTCCATAGATACCTCTCACGATCAGTAAGTCTTGGGTCTCCTCTTTGATTGTTTGGGACTTGCTCATCAGTAAGCATACATTATCACTACAGTAGCTTTGAAAAGTCTCAAAGATTTGCTGTTCTTAATTAGTGCTGTTCTGACAAAGATTTTGCAAGTGTTTGACATTTGACGCACATTTGACAGCTTAGGGAATTGACACGTAACTTAGTGTGATTAGTGTGATTGAATTTGAACCAATGTTTTCTCAAACTCAACCATTTCATCTGTCATTAGCGGTTGGTTCTCCCCGTTCATTGGATCGGGTAGATTAACTTTGCCGATCCATATATTGCGTGTGAATTCATCCTTGTTAAGAGTGCAATGGAGGCGCACTTCACGAATGTGGGCTTGGCGTATGTGGTGTCTATGTAAACTCATTTGTCAGAGATGAAGAGGTTATAATAGAAACAAACTTCCTACAAGTTGAGGGCCGACTCATTCTAATTTGATCTCACTAGACTAATTCAATGTGTATGATGCTATTTTTGGAGTCGGATCTTTTTAAAATATGTGATTCTTTGGAGCATGTTTGCTTTGGGTTGTTGCCCAAAGTGCTCTACTCTACACAACTAATTCTTACAAGGAGCGACACCCATGGACAAGAAAACTTGTCTCCTCATCCAAGTCTTAGTGACCTTTTACAATGATCATATTCACTTTGAAGCATTGTTCTCCTTGGTATCAAATCTAAATCTAAAGGCGACTTGCGCCTATCTCTTCTTGAAATATGCAAGAATCACTATGCCAAGTAGGAGACCTGGATGCTGATTTGATGTGGCGATTTAGAACACTCACATGGCAAAAGATGACCCCTCAGGTCACCGGGTGCAATAAAGAGGGATATCAACCTCAGTGGTTTTGTCACGCACATGACTAATTCAGTGAAACAATGGAGGGACAAAATATTGTCTGACTATTGATGTGGGATGTCCACATTGTGGTTCCTTAGATGTTGGAGTTGTTGCCCATAGGATTTTTGAGTATCCTCTTGCCCAAAAGGGGTTGGAGATATGGAGCCATGCAATATTATTTGGTGGCTTTTTCTTTGACAACAATTCCTCAACAAAAGGATTTTGGAGCCTTGGTTTGATTAAAAGTGAAATACTTCTATAACACCTCCCTAACGCACCAGTGACCAATCTCATGGTTTATCGGAGATCAATATGTCCGGTTATGGGTACTACTATTCCATAGTTTTCTCCCTTGGAGGCCCCCGCTTTTAGGTTCTACCTCGCAACTGGTGGTACTTTTGTTCTTAGCAAATTAGCAATTGATTCATCTCAGTTTGTACCCCCCAAAAGTATCCATTTAAAATCAAAAGAAGGGCTTACTGACACACTGAAATCCAATGGTACATTATGGTTTCCGTGCAGTCCTTCAATGACAAGGATATTGGTGCAAATTTTAAATTTGTCTGTGAGTAAATTCTATGGAACAATTTGACCTAGAGAACCAGCTAGACAAGTTCATTTTTATTTAATTGGTGTGATGGGATTTACTGTATAGGTAAGGTCGAGTAATAATGGGCTTCACAATTGTTTTTTTTTTTGAGACAGAAGGCTGACATGCCAACGTCAAAGCACAGGAGGCAGTTGACCACCTGCCAAGTTTTCCGTCAAGTAGAGAGGAGATTTCACAGTTGGGATTCGAACTGCCAACCTCTTCCTTGAGATTTGGGTATCTCTCCACCATCATCCAGTAGTTTAAGGTCATCTCAGACCAGGGCTTCACAATTGTGAAGGGAGTACCTAGTTACAACTTGAACATGGTGGTGTATTTTAAACACCAGACAAGGTCGAGATTCTTTCAAGACCTATTTAGGAAAGCATTTGGTTTTATTAAATCAGAACCGCACCAGTGTATATTGTTTCACCAAAATAAGCAAGTTTAAAAGGGGTAAGCTGCTGCCTTTTACACATAACAATTCTTGCTGGTCTAACAATTGCCTGATCTCCTCTCAACAATCAAGTGCTAACTTAGGAACACAACATATTCCAAGATTTCTTCCGTGTTCTCAGGGCCGGTTTACACTATGGACCATGAAGTTGGACCAGGGCTCCGCAAGGCAGCTGATTGGCTATTGAAGTTGTCCCGGGATAACTTCGGTTCACACTAAGGGAAAAATGGTAGAGGGACCATGGAGGTCGAGGTCCCCAGAATATCATTTTCAAGGCCTAATAAATGCACTGACATGGTCCAACGGGTTTTGCAGTGAGAGAGGCAAGAGAGGTGGTCTGGTAGGAAAGGGCAAGGGCCCGATGTCAGATAAATGCCATTTCAAGAAAATTTTAATGAATCAACCTTTTATGTGCCTTAATTATATCATAGCCCATGAGATATACCAACACTACCTTGCCCTACTACTTAAACCGGCTCACGCGTGTTTCACCAAACAACACAAGACATCTAGAACTCAAGAATTCAAGTGCAGATTTGTTTTTTGGATATACCAACTACAATGTTTGGAATTTGGGGGCTTGTAATATACCGTTGGAAAGGTCTTGAAAATACCTTCCCAACGGTATATTACACACCCCAAAATGCTTAAAAAATACAGTTGAAAAGGACAAAAAGAAAAAATTGTAATGGTTTAGTGATTGTAGATCAGGGTGGTCAAAAGAAGCGCAATGGGAAATCTTCTAACACTAATTATCAAAGAATTGAAAATTAGTGTTGAGCAAGGTAGGGTGGTAAAAACATTAAATATAATCAAACACTAAATAGGATATTTAGTGTAGTGACAACACAAGGTACATGTCACATGTACAAATTCAATTGCTCATTTTTTTTGTAAAAAATGTTGTGAGAAGATTTGCAAGCCACATCTTTGACACATTTAACAAGAAATGAAGACAAGTGAAGCCCAAGAGAAGACAAGAGATGATCAAACTTGAATTTTTTTCAAAATTACCCTTTTTGGGCATGTATTAAAAAATCAACACCTTCTCTTTTTGGTGCATGGTCATTCTTCTTGGTCCACATTTGGTTTCACCTTATGAGGGGCCCAAGGCTCTCAGAACTATTTTTTTATGAAGTCGGACCATGGAAGTCAGACCATGAACTCGGACCATTGACAAAGGCCATCTTCCATGGTCCATAGTAGGCCCGGGCACATGGGCGGAGGGCCGCCTCCGCCCCAGCCTGGCGGAAGCCAGGTGGCCCTCCGTGGTTGGCCGGCGGGGGGGCCGGGGAGGTGGCTGACCAACCAGGCGGGTTGCCTGCGCACTGGCCCTCAGCCCTCCGCCCTCCGCCTCTCCTATCTGTCAACATTTTTTATTACATATAAATTTTTCCTTCTTGATTTGGTGTGGCTAATGGGGGAGGACCCGTCCCTTCCGGGCTGGGGCGGACGGTCCGCTCCGGCCCCACAGCCGGCGGAGGTCATCCAAGCCAGATGATTATCATCCTCCTCCGCCTGGCCAAGCGGCGGAGGAAGCTCATGTGCGCAGCACTAGTGTAAACCAGCCCTCAGCGACCTGTTTGCCTCCATTCAAATTCAATGTCACGAACATGAGATAGGTATTTAATTCATCTTGGCGTTGGCTGTGTTGGCCTTCTGTCTCAAGAACATATATATATATATATGAGATAGGTATAAGGATTCAGGATTCTAATCTGAGTTGCTGAGTGTCACATATGGTTCCTATCAACAGAGGGAAAAACAAATTGATTTTTTTTAACTAACTTTAAAATGCACGGATACTGGGCGTGAAGTGAGCAATTTACATTGACATAAAAGATTGATGAGACAATCACTAACACCACCATCAAATAAATTCTGAAAGGGCTGCTGTCTCCAGAAATAGGAAGACCTGCATGCCTCATCTCTGTTCCAATGGCATTTATAAATACCTTTCTACAACACAGTAATAAAGTCACAACCTGTACACATGGCCCTTGGAACAGCCATTCTTTGATTGCTCACAAAGACTAGCGACTTTTCGAGTCAGTGTGATGCAAACTCTACCTCTGAATTGCAAAACTAGATGGTCCTATGTAGATTCAGCAGAGGACATTCGAAGCTGGTTTATTTTTTTGTGGAGCTCTTGATTTGATCGTCGCTCTACCTCAAGCGCCAGTTCCAACTGCAGAGAAAATACAATTAATGAGGGGTTAAGCATTCTACATGCCCAACTAAGACTCTCAAGGAAAATAAATTTTTTGGAGCTTAGCAATTGATTTGTCAACTGATAATGTAGGTGTCCTTCAACTCAATGGGACATTTTTATAATTTCTATTGGTTGTTTTGTACGCTAAATCGATAATTTCTTTCCACTTGTGGGCATGCTTGAAGGTAGTATTTGAATTTGAATGAAGAGCAGCCTATTACATTCATTGAGGGCCAAACTCATTTTAGCACCTCTTGGCATGCCAAAGGCGTTCGACCCTCAATGAACTCATAAAGAATTTTCTTTGTTCAAACCTTCACACTACCACCGAGCATGCACCAAAAACTTACTGAATGGAAAGTGTTGTATGCAGAACAACCAACTCTAATCATCACACAAAATAAAACTGAAAGCAATAAACTCAAGAAAAACTACTCTCTAAGGCATGTTTATATACTTGGACTTAAAAGCTAGTTTACATATCCTCATTGACATATACCTTAGCTGTGCGCGAGCTCCATTCATTGAGCATTGCACGAATTCTGTCATTTTCTTCAACATACTGCAACCAAGTAGTGTCTGTCAGATCCAAGACCATCAAAATGATTTTCATGGATACCATTTTCCAAAACTGAGCAAGCCCTACTCCATCTAAATACAACTCAAGAACATTGTGTTCAACTCACTAAGGTGGAGGATTTGACCTGATCATTGATAGAGCGGACTTGCAAAATATCAGCATCACGCTCACCAATTAGACTCCGTGCAAGCCTCACCTCAGCTTGTAATTGATCCCTCTGTAATCATTCAATCAAAAATTGATTAGAAAAGTGAACAGATTGTACCTCCAAGTGATTAGGTACTTCCCAATGCATTTAAGGCCACTTTACACTACGGGTCAAGGGCTGTGACCATGACATTGTGAGGGCCCTTGAAACTCATCTGAAGGCCATACCATGGAAAATTGAGATTGAATTTTGTGTGGTCACAGGCCTTCAAGTGTAACGTAAAGACATACGCGACCAGGCTCTTGACCAAATGCTATTTTGTTAATGTCCTGTTCATGTGGGCCTCTTTGAAGTGGGCTTGAGGCAAAATCTGGTAGACCATGAAACATTACCTATTGCATGCCATGTAGGTTTTTCATCCAATCAAACTCCCTGGGTCCCTTAGGCCCTCCAGCTCTAGTGTGAAGTGGGAGTCTCAGCCTTTTCCATTGATGAGAAACTTTAGATCACAATGGTCATTGGCCCTCAAGCTGTACTGTAAAGTGGCCCTAAGATCCTATCTAATCCCAAAAAGCATACCAAGGTATTTCAACTCTTTTGATGTCAACCTGAACATCAACAATATACCATTGGCCATACACCAGGGTGAAAATTTGCAAACCTCGGCTGAAATGGCCCGCAGTTCTTGTTCCCGTGAAGCCAGCAAGTGCACCAAGTCTACCTGTGATATTTACTTAATAAGAATGACATAAAATATCCTTTTAAGTATCATACAAACAATATTTACAGATGAATTTTGTTTCCTTTGTTTCCTTAGAAGAATTAGAGGTCCACAAAATGTATACAATGCTGTACAAGTCAGAAGGCATGGAGGTTCATAATTCATGATAGCCAACGAAACTGAGAACTATGAGTAAGATGAACTTGCACCTGCGGAGTGTTGCCATCTTGAGTCTTCTCGTATTTACTTAAGATTTCCTGTAGCCGGAGAATCTACAACAAGAACACAGCGTCTGAGTGAAACCAGAACACAACTTGGAGATAATATCCATAGGTTACACTCCAGGTGCACACAGATTACTTAAGAACCCTTGGGTAGATTGGCAAAGTGATTTAAGGACTTCAAACATCACTTACTCTACATTCCTGTTGTTTTCAAATAGAGTCAATAGCAATAGACACCAGTCAAATTATGTACCATGAACCTCATTATCATGATATTGACCCCTAAGTGCCTAAGAGCCCATTTTTGGTCTCCACCTTCACAAGCCGGTTGAGGGTTCAAGGGTAGCTCTGATGTGGTTGGATTTCTTTTTGTTGGGTACGGTAAAGGCTTCAGGCTTAGTTCCACCCCTCCCCCCCCCCCCCAACCTCACCACAATGAGGTCAATTCTTAATTTTCAATATCTTGTCAAAGTCAGGCACACTCCATTTTTATAGTGTAACAGGATTGTCGCCAATAGCAAAGGATATTGACAAAAATGACGGTTTTTGACACATGTAATAGTTTTTACCTTGCAAATTTTCAGGACATGAAATTTTTTTTGTATGCAAAAGTTCTACCAAAAAAGTTCTAAATTATATTTATGAGACATTTTCAGATAATAACCCTTTCACCATGCCCATAAACTATTGTAAGCTTCACTCTAAACATCAAGCGTATAGAATTGTGTACCAATCTTTTTTGAACTGTCCTAAGAAGTTCTCTCTTTCATAAAGAGCAAAATACTTTTTATAGCATATTTTGAAATTGCTCAAAACCCTCAGGCATATAGGGTTTAAATGCGCACATGTCGTCAGTAACAAAGAAAGAAAAAGGTGGGATTTTTGAAACAATAATAGAAACGAGGACTAACAACAGAGCAAGCTCTGATATGCGATAACTCTCCACTCGGCAAGTGTTCCAACTTTCATTTCTCATGAGCTCCAACATAATCTATGTTAGTGTAATGTAGATTTTAATACAAACCCAAAACTAAACTTTCAGCATTTAATGGATGCAAGTTATATATCTGCTCCACTTCAAATGTAGGCAACTAGATAGGATGCAAGTGATTTACGACTACAAAAGCACAAAGTTTCAGACCATCATGCTCCTGGTACAAAATCACATGTGGAAATATGGGAATCGTTCATCCACACCTGTGTGACTGGGAAGTAAAGAAACAAACCTCTTTACTAAGATACTGTAAATTGTCTTGCTGATAATGTAGCAGGGCAGCTTGTTGCTCAGCCAAGCCCCCACCATCAACATATCTAGATAAAAACAACCACACATATACATATTAAAAATATTAATGTCACAAGCTTCCAGAGCCAAAATTATGATGTAGAAGCAATAAAAGTGAAATAACATCATATATTCCTAATTAATGTGTCTTAATTGCATGATTGTCTTATTCTCCTGTAACATGGGCCACATTATGCTACCATGAAGAAAATTCTTACATAAATATAAAAGACATAATGTTAAATAACTACATTACAAACCACTAGGTATAATTTTAGCTTGATAATCACATAATAAGTACAATATGCCTCATATGGTGCTTCTTTATACACCATCCTTTGGACATTTGTGATGTATTCATCTGTCTACCAATCAGTCATGCGACATTCCACGCCACTTGATTGGACATATAGTTTCAGACACCCTCCACTGAACTTGTAAAGCACAAACACAGTCAAACAATGCTGCTAACCTTTGTTTCTTTTAGACTTATCCAACCTTAACATAACAACGAGAGGTCAAGTGGAATAAAAAAGACCTACCTGATGTCATCAAGGGCAGATGGAGGTCGTAATGGGGAGGAGAGACTGAACATTGCATCCGGATTGCATTGAGATTTGTTGTGTCCACGAACCTTGCCTACAAGATCAAATTTTAAAATGTTAGTTAACATGCTTAAAATTACAACCTCCTCTCTGATGACATTTATCTGGATGAATGGATGATAAATTTGACCCAACACAACCAAACTGCACAAATAACCAGGTAACTAGTCCAAATATACCACAAACGAAGTGGCATCTAGCAACAGATAGGGGGTCTTCATGCAAATCTGAGAGTTAGACTATGATCAGCAATTTCAGATCTGTATACCTGAAACCTAGTTAAGAATCAATTAGAAAGGAGGCGATGTGACATACATATAAATATGCCAACCAGAGCACTTGTCCATGTTAGTTGCAATAATATAATAACCCTGCAAAATCAGAACAAAATTACTGAATCTTGTGTGCATTCAACTCTTCGAGGTGACTAGACAGCCAGCCAGCAACATGCCTCCTATATATATATCAAATCCAGTAGGCTTTTAAAAATTTACCCTTCAGGGTATGTAGGGCAGTGGAGGTCTGGCACCGAGTACACTTTAAAAGCATTCAATTTGAACACCTATTTCAATTGTGGACAGGTAAGTACCGCAATAGCAATAAATGTGGAATGCCAATTTTTTGTTGTAGTGTGTTCCAAGTCACCACCAACAGAACTGCCGATGTTCCTGGAAAGAGAACCAAGCCACATAATATAGTGTGTATATAGACATAAGAAAAAAGGCGCATCTTTGTATAACATATTGAATGCATATACATATCAGTTTCCCCATAGAGACCTCAGCCTCCAGCTTCCAATGTTGGAAGCTCAGGGGTGTAAGGAGTAACAAAATTAATTAATCAATTACAGCTACTACATATAGCATAAAGGTACTCAAAATTCTTGACCAGAGAGTATCAAATTCCCAAGGTTTAACAAGATGACATCATGAAATTGAATTAACATTAGGGTGAAAGATCCTATCTATTGTCATACCATAAGCAACAGTCTGAAATGGTTGATTAACAACCCATTCTAATATTGCACTGAACTTCAGATAGCCCTGCAGTAACACGATTTCACAATGTTAAGTTTGGAAAGGACATCTTGGTGTGCACAAAGCTGAGACCACATGAGGTATAAGAAAAGACATAATGAGCACCTGTCGTTGTGATTTCTTTAGCTGTGCATTCATATGGTGTTGCAAAAGACCTGCCATTCAACAAACAAAAACGGTTGACAAATGGCAAAATAAAACCAAAGCAACCCAGAAAATAAATAAATAAATCATCGGGCTTTCTCTTTAGGTAAGGAAGGACACCATATGTAATCTATCACTGCAATTGTGATAAATCAGACATATACCATGCACAACTTAAATCATGAAAGCTTCAATATAATTGGTAGGGGTTGCCTCCAAGTGAATATGCACCCTAAGAACAGTAATAAACAAGGGGGGGTTGACTGAAGGACTGGATAACGCAAGTTCCAAACACAACAAAGATCACTCCTTTTATTCAGAGAGTAAAATAAACTACCCTCCAAGTTAATTTGCTACCTTCATTCTTGACCTTCATCCATAAATGAGGGTAATGAAAAGAAATTACTGACCTGTAAGAAGAAGTAGGAGGAGGTTACAGATAGAAAACAGTGCGATCGGAGTTATCGGAAGGTCCACCAGCAACGATGCAATGACAAGAATTGCATATCCTGCCTGTAAAAGTCACCAACCAAGTGACTCTTGAGTACTACCAAACTGTCTTAATAGCAATGTCATCTCTCAGCAAGCTATTTCAAATACAGTTAGAATTATGATGACAGGTATCATACATATACGCCAGACTCTCCATCAACAAAGCTTTGTCAAGATTGCAATATGACATGCTCTTGAAACTTGATGAGCATTCTTCCCAGAATAAATGTATCTCTTGTTCACTCAATATCCCGGTTTAAGACAAAATAAATTAGATCTGGCCACCACACTCCTCGCCAACCATTGTGGCAACACCAGACTGTTTTTTAGAGACAATGAAATAATTTATTTATGATGATGTGTGATGGTGCTGACCTTTACGTGAAAATTAGTCCTGTTTGGTGACAACCAGAATCTCAAGTTCCCTTCAGAAACCACCCAATGAAAACCCTAAACCCTGAACCCTTGCATTTCACTTACTTTCAGATTGGAGACACATACAATCCGGTGTTGTCAACCGGAGTATTCTTTTAAAAGTGATGCATAGAGCAAGTAACCCACCAATTGAAACATACGATTTCACCATCATCGCAGTAAATTAGGTTCACATACAGGGGTTTTAAATTGGGTATGACAAGGATAAAGGATCTGCACATACGAGTAATATACAATACAGGGAAGCCCAAAGCGTAACTGGTTTCTGCTGCCACCCTAACAATGGAGCCGCAATTGTTGTCTCCGTGAATCTGCACCCAAGCACACGTAAATTGTCAAGAAGCCGGATCTTCTGACCTCCAATCACAATATGAACGAAGTGCCGAATCGGCTCTTTTAACTGATTCCAAAAGAGAAGAAAAACAATGAGGTAAGTTCACCATAACTTGGTTGAAAATTATTTGGTAAAGGAAATACACTTACAGTTCCGGGTTGACAGGCACATTGAAAGAATCTGAGTGAAGACGCTGGGCATTGCGAAAGTCTACCTCCGAAACTGAAGACTGCCATCTCAACATGGCTGGAACGATTTTATCTACTCCGTGATTTCACTTATTTGGAAAGGAGCAGGATACTTGAAAAGCTTAATCATTTAAGTCACTTCAAAACCATCCGTGACATGAGGATCCCTTGTTGATGTTCTCGAGTAGTAAGCAGCCTCGGACAAATTCCAGGTGCCTACAACACATTACCCGACATTGGCCTCTATGTTAACTTAACCCTTACACCTGTGCATGATTTTCTCTTGGTGAGGATGAAATGTGATTGTTGAACACAACATGTACTGCTGACGGAATTGCCCTGCCGTGTGTACCAACAAATACACCCCCCCCCCCCTCATGGGATTCGAATCCTTACCCACAGGAGCTCCAATGACGAAGAAACAGAAAATGGATTGGTCTGCGGTTTCAATTCAAGTGGGATCTCACATCTCACATGGGATTTTAGGCAACTAAAGGAAACTTGAGTGTTGATCAAACTTGCGTCAAGCAATCTTTACTTCATGTCGTTTGTCGAACAAAATCCGTAGGATGCAATACCTAACCCTCGAGCACAACATAGGATGGATGATGCTAATAAAGTTGAGGAGCCTCCGACAATCTGTCAACTAATCAGTTTACGCTCTGGAAAGTGCTCATCCTAAGTTGTCTGTAAGGGGAATCAGAAAAACAACAAGTGCAGCAAAAACTGCATAAAACTCACATAACTTGTTACATACACAGCCCCAAGAAAGAATCCCCTGCTTTTCCTTAAAAACCGTGGCGGAAATCTGAAATTTCTGAGAGAAGCCCAAAACAGAACGGCGCAATCTGATCAAGCTTAAGTTAGAACGAGACATTTCAAGCAGGTGCTGCAAGCGAAACAAGCGCCACAACTTACGAAGATTCTGCCCTTCTGCCTTCTGTGTTCAAGCAGAGACAGACAGAGAGGAGCCAAATCTATTCCTGTAGTAGATTTAATAGGATAAAGAGGGGGCTCAGTCTTCGTGAATCGTAGATCTTAAAGGACAGCCTCGAAAATACATGCTTCTTCATACTAAGTCTTGTTCCCCAGCCGGTGCCCTTAGAGTACCCTTCGAGAAGAAGAACGAATACATAAATCTACTGAGATATAGATTTGAGAAGAGAGAGAAAGAATCTTAGATCTAGGAAAGGTCTAGATCTCAGAATAAACTATTCAGAAAATATATGGTTATTATTAAAAATTATCGTTCCCCTAGTCGGTTCCCTAAGAGTTCCCAAGTTTGAGATAAAGCTTGAGCAGGCTTTACATCTGTCATCTTTGACTCCTCAATGAACAAGTGTCATTATGTATAGGTAGGCTAGGGCTAGATGTCTTGCTCTTTGAAGTGAGAGCCCCACAAATCCTACCTAAGGTGAAAACGCAGTCAACTCTATTAGAACACGAATTTGCTTTCTTTAGCATATTGGAGTCTAGAAGTACCATCAAAGATCTCAAATTAGATTGTTGTGATGCAATTGGGATGTATTGATAACAAAATTGAGACAATATGTAGTTCTTTAGGTCAAAGAATTTGACCATGTAATTAGCATCAGAGACCCCAACTTAGTGTAGAAAGACTCACTCCAAATGAATTAACCACAAATCTATGGTGAAGTCACGTTTTTGCTAGAACCCCTTTACCCTTGTTAATAGTGGTGGTGGTCATGGAGGGGGGGGGGGCAACTTAAAGATGTGGGTATCTAGCCTTGGCCGCATGGTGGGAGGAAAACAAGGGGTTACTAGATCTATTCTATCTCCTGGCAAGATTGATAGATGTGAGTTGGAGATAAACTTGTTGGGAACTCCTTAAATAATTCAAGACTCTTTTCCCTTTTTTGGGTTCTTGCCAAATTTTGAACATAGAATTTGCATTAGACCCCAAGTTATTTTGGTGATAATCAATTGGTATGAATAAGCCATACCACTAATCCCTTCATGGATAGATTGTAAAGCCCTTCGTGGATTGAATGTAAAGTGAAGGTTTAGAAGTTGATTGAAAGTTGAAGCTCAAACTATAGGTAATCCATTCAAGCTTTACCAACATTCTCACACTCGAAGCTTAATTAATTATAGTATTTAGCATGGGCCACGCTAGTTTGGAAATGCAAAATTGTTGTAGACTTCACATACTTAGTTGCTTTGCGAGAACATGCACATGGTTGTTTTGACTAAACTGCGTCAATCTTTACCCATGTATCCAAATTGTAGAAATAAATACCATATTTAGTGTTGTCTAAAGTTCTCATGATAAATTGCTTGACACGTGCTTTTTGTTTTTTTTTATCTTCATGTATTATTACTTGTAATAGAAGCGAATTCTTGGGCTCAAATAGACCACCCTCAAAGTATTGCCACTTCAAAGTACTTGGCACTCTTACATTGAAGGAAAACCACCACACTGGTTACCTCAAACTATTTAGTTATGTTGTGGTGTAGAAAGAGCACGCCATAGCCTATAAACTTATCTTGGTTTGTGTGTGGGATGCCAAGTGATCCAAGTCCTCTTATTGCCTCCAAGTTGATCAAAAGGAAAGGTGCTAAATGATTGAATTGGTCATGGTGCACAAATGAATTGAAAGGGTCAATTTTAACCCAAAACAAACTTCATCCTCCTTAGCCTTCCCCAAGGAGATAAAATATCTTCCGAACCATCATACTCAAAGGCTACTTCCTGTGTCAAATCCTAATAATTGTAGATAGCTTTCACAACATTACTCAACAATATGGTTTTGTATCATGGGGTTAGGAATATTGCAGGCATCACATCCCTGTTATGTTGGGGTTTCCATATAAAACAAACAATTTTCAATGTGAATATTGTTCATCACGTCACACTAAACCAACATGTGGGAATTTCAAGGCTTAAACCTTATTCAAACTTTATGGGCTTAGCAAAACTTGCATGATTTTTATAGTGCCATGATATTGATATCAGGAGCCCATGTGTGTTGGGGGGGGGGGCACACATGCATGGTAGGTCACCGCAGGCCATGTATGTGGAGCTGAGAATTTGGTGCCAATATTCTTGATCAAAGAGGTAGCCTACCTAAACCCTTCTCCCTACCTATATCTTTTTAGAAAGGGACCTATGCATGTATGCTTAATAATGTAGCATGCAAATTCCAACCTCTCGAGTTCTTTACGAAGGCAGATGCTTTCACTCTACAAATATCCATAAGGTAGATATTTCAATGAGTATAGCTTGATTATGTAGCTTCACAAGGCTTGGTCACCTTGTATACCATTATTCAACCAAATATACATATTCATATTCTTTGGAATAAGTCCAAAATAGATGCGTTGAGATTGGGAAATACAATTATTGAGTTGTTGAATATTGACAATATTTTGATATCTTAAAAATATATGATTCCAAAGGGAGGGACGAGCAAGGGAAGATTGTGCATGAACATTGTTTCCACAACACATAGTTTGTGCCCCTAAATTTTAATTTTAATTTTAAAAACCCATTTATCTAAAAATGGATGCCAAAATTTATGGGTAGTTTTTTTTCATTGTTTTCCCCCATATCCATCTTAATTTATCTTTCATGATTGTCATGATATGTGAAAATTACCACTTCCACAAAACATGTAGATTTTGTTGGTAATCAATAATGAGGATTGATGGAGCAAAATCGACCTTGTAATAAGTAGATAAATAAATAACCAAGGTCAGGCAATCCGACGTTAAATTGAGCCCGTTGGCCCTACCTTGCTCGAGAATCTTCTCGGTGCAGGGTGGGTTTACTGCCTACCTTGCAGTGGGTATGCTCTTGGCTTCCTACCTACATAGCTAGTTTTTTCCATCAAGTAGAGAAAAGATTTCACGGCGGGAATTGAACCGCCAACCACTCCATTCGGAAATGGGTACCTCTCCACTATCACCCGGTAGTTTAGGATCATCTCGGACCAATCTTGTACTAAAGTTTAACCCAACTATCTCCAAAGAAAATGAACTAAGTCCATGTGAAACTTGCAAGACCATGTCCTTGGCATGCTTTTCAAAGCTCATATTTATGTGTGCATGTACATCGCCAAGGGTGCATGTGCCATTGGAAAATGTGGGACATGACATTGTTTGTGCAATACTTCAAAAGCATGATTAAAAAACAAAAAAAAACAAAAAAACAAAACGTGAACATAGTGTATGAATATCTGTGGAATTTTGTTTTAGGATCCACGCTTCCATTCATCCATTAGTGCATTTTCCAACCCATGTAAGACCCCCAACAATAGGCTAGCCCATTGCCTTGAAACCCCCATATGAGGATGGCAAAGCTCATTGGGAGATACTTTACCCCCCACCCAAAAAAAAAATTAAAAAAAAATCTATATATGTGCCTTGATTGGGGTTCCTAGGTCTCGAAGAGAGGGAATTATCACATACAAACATATCTCCCATTCATCCAACATAAAACTTCTGAAGTAATATGCATCCCGAAAATAACATGCAACTCAATTTTTTTGTTATTTGACAAGGGAATTAGCTCTAACGACCATGTATTAGTATAGTCCCAAGTGATTTGAGATGAATTGGCCAGAAACAGCAGGGGGGTCAAGTTTTTATGTTGGATGGATGAGAGGCACGCTTGTATGCAATAATTCCATCTCTCCATAGGTTTTGATTACTCCCGATTTGGGGTGGATGACATGGGAGGAAGTGCCCAAGCGTGACCGTTGTGTTGTCATATGTGTGAAGAACCAACTTCAAAACCAAGTATTAGAATGAACACAAGCGGGTGTGGATTGTTAAATTGGCATCACATGTTGGTCCTATCTAAACTTTCAAGTGAAACCATGCAAGCCGTTCATGACAAAGGGAAAGTTTGAGTCGTGTGTTTTGTTGGTCGGCCTTACGTACAAGGTTGGCCAAAGGAATGTGAACAATTCCATTGGTCCCACACAATCTAAGAGCATGTTGGGTCTTCATTAAGTACACCGCTAAAGCATACAACCTACTCCCTCCGTTTCAAAATAAAAGTTACGTTTGGACATAAACTGCGTTACGAAATAAAAGTTACATTTGGTGAAATTTCTCTCAAACTTTGCCAAACGAACTAGAATGTTGTCAGAAACAATGTAAATGTTGTTGCTGATGAATCACCAAGTCTAATAACAATTTACACTTGTTTAACAATTGATATTTGGACTTGACGGCATCGACACACATCAATGCGGTTTTTCATGTGTGAGATCAATCGGTGTCAATCGTCAATGGCAATGAATGGGTGTTACTATGGACACCCATAGCTCGCCGGAAAGCGCTTAGTGCGAGCTATAATGCAACGCACGCAAGTTTCGTGCTGAAAGTGTGAAAAATGACCTTAAGCCCATGGATTTTCTGAAACGTAACTTTGATTATGAAACAGAGGGAGTATAACTCAAACCCCTCTAGCTTTTGCAGTCACCAGGTCATGGGTACGATCCACAATTAGCTTAGGATGCCTAGTTTAGAAACATGGGGCCAAATTAGCTCTACGAAAACCACTCCAAGGTGTATTTCATTTTACATGAAGTTTTGCAATGCATATTTTAGCTTATATATAGGTCATGACATATGTTGGACCCAAACTTCCCTCTATGTCTTTTTATATATGCGGAGTGGTCCAATTAATAGGGTGCAACTGATAAGCTAAGTAAGATAACTATAGATGGGTTTAATTTTCATACAATCATTTGCTACACATAAATATGAAGGTTTTAAACACCTCTTTACAATGTATGATAGTCTAAGTAAAAATGAACGTTAGCACTCGTTAAGAATCATACAAATTTTCACTTAGGTCGTGGGGGAGATATGTGCAGGTAAACAAAATAGTCACTAGAAAAAATAAGGTTGATAGAAAGGAAACAAAGAAATCTACCTCAGATCCCTCTTTATTGATGCATACATATTCTACAATATATTTTGGGTTATCTCCCTCAATAATAGGTGGCTAGATGACAATCCTACAACCCTATTTTTTTTTAAGGTGGAAGATCTTATTTTGCATAATGTTTATCAAAGGGGGGGGGGTCATTTTACGATGAATTGAATTGCCTAAAACATTCCCAAAAATTCGTAAAATTTGGATGAAATCATCAATGTTGGATGAATACATATAATATCATCCATACATGGCTTCATCACATAAACGTTTTTCTTTATTTCGGCTTTCATGAAAATTAAAAAAAAGAAAAGGGTTGGTCCAGAAGCTCTTTAAAAGGGTATACATGCTATTTTCCACATGCATATGCATCCGCAAAAGCATTAAAACATTGATTCCACCAATATTGGAACTTGTGACTTGGAAAAATTTACATATATATATATATGTACAAATTTATTTATAATCTCGAGTTTAAAAAGGATCTTTCTATATAGTAGTTAATTTAGAGGCAAATAATCATCAACTACACCAGATACCGCAATTAGTTACATTAGGGAGTGTTTTGGTTAAGTGTGTAGTGTTTGATGAAGCAAGGGGAAGGGCCTTGGATTTAAATGTTTGATTTAGAACATGTTCTTGTTGGTTTAGGGGTGAGGGTTTAGTGGATAGGATAAGGTCCTACTAAGTAGGAGAGGGTTTAAGGGGCTTGTGGTTTTGTGGTTTTGGGAGCCTCCTCTCTTTTTCTTCTTCCTCTCTCTCTCTCTCTCTCTCCCTCCTCTCTAGGAATTTTGAGCTCTTAGAGTTAGAAAAAAATGTGGGAATTAGGTAGGGGCTTAGTGGAATTAGTGGGTTTAGTTAGGGTAATCAGGTAGGGGGCTTGGTAGAACTAGGTAGAGACTTAGGAACATGCTGGTTTAGCAAGACTGTGGCAGCTTAAGGCATGTTGGTTTAGCAAGACTGTGGCAGCTTAAGGCCTGCTGGTTTGGGCAAGACTGTGGCAGCTTAAGGCCTGCTGGTTTAGCGAGACTGTGGCAGCTTAAGGCCTGCTGGTTTGGGCAAGACTGGGGCAGCTTAAGGCCTGCTGGTTTAGCGAGACTGTGGCAACTTAAGGCCTACTGGTTTGGGCAAGACTGTGGCAGCTTAAGGCCTGCTGGTTTGGCGGCCGGGTATGGACCCTTGATGGGCCCAGTCGCGAGCTTGATCGGATATGGCAAGGTCCAAGGGCCACGGGCCTAAGGCACTAGGGGAATTTAGTTTCACATAAATAAGAGAGGGCATAAGGGAATAAGTCTTAGTAGGGATTTGATTGTGGGGTTGTGAATTAGTGTAGGAGGAAAGGGATAAACAGAGAAGAGCATTTTTCAATGCTTGTACTCTTATTATGGAATAAATTGGTGTGCAAGAGTTGATGGGAAATGTAATGGATTTTTACGAAATTAGTAAGATGGAGTTATGTGAACACGAATGTGATACCCATGCCCTCACCCGGACTAGGACGCTTAAGGGTGGGTGGTTTGGCCTCACAACCTTCAAAATGAAGTGCACTCAATATGAGTTATATGGATAAGTGGCCTTCAAGAATGCAAAGGATTAGGCCAGGGTCAGGGGATTAGACCAAGGTCGGGCCATGCCAGGCTCGGGTTATTTCGGTGCTGCCCTTGCCCGACGAGTGCAACGCTCCTTGTGGGGGGTATTTAAGTGCCCAATTAAGTGCTCAATTAAGTTAAGTAACCGAATTAGCACGTGTACCTAAACCGAATTAGCACGTGCTAAACCGAATTAGTGACATGGAAAGCCCTGAATTCTCCAAGTAAGCAAGTGGCTGTGTGGGTGTTGGTTAGGCGGCCACATCTTGTGCATTCCGAAACCTTGCGAGGTGACGTGGCCTGACGCCGGAGGCCGCAGCTCAACCCACGTAGGAACTTCGGAGCCCTCAATTAGACGGGCACAAACTGCCGCAGCCGCTTCCTCGTCTCCTGCTTTCTTCTTCCTGGCACTCCTCTCTAGCCATGCCTTCGCTGCTGGGCGCCCTCCCTTGCCACACCTCTCGCTGCCTCGGATCTGCCTTCCTCCCTTCCATCTTCGACCTCGCATCGCCATCTTACCCGCGCACTCACCTACCTGGTGAGCCTAAAATCTTTCAAAATGGTGCACTATTGAGGTTTTCCCAGCTCAAAGAGTGAATCATGAGTAAGCTTAGGATGTGTGGTTATGTGTTATGTGGTGGCATCTAGATATGAGTTTTCAACTGGAATTTTTGACTTGATGTTATGTTAGATGAAAAAGTGAATGATGAGTAAGCTTGGAATGTGTGGTGATTTGGTGGCATTTGGACACGAGTTTTCAAGTGGACTTTTGGCATTGAGGTTTTGGCAACTCAAAGAATGGATGATGAGTAAGCCTAGAATGCGTGGTTATGTGGTGGCACTTGTTTATGGATGTTGAAAGGGAGTTTTCGAGTTGATGTTCTTCCAGTTCAAAGAGCGAATGATGTGTAAGCTTGGAATGTGTGGTGGTGGTGGCATGTGGACACGAAATTTCAAGTGGTCTTTTGGTATTGAGGATTTGCGAGCTCAAAGAGTGAATGATGAGTAAGCTCAGAATGTGTGGTTATGTGGTGGCATTTGGATATGTGTTTTGAAGTGGAATTTTGTGAGCTTAATGAGTTTGAGCTGAAAGGGAGCTTGAGCAATAGAGTGAATGTGATCATCTTGTTAAGAGCGACAGTTTGGGGTGGCATTTTGAGCGAGGTTAGGAGTTTTATTAGGGAGATTGTCAAGAGTTGTGTCAACTGGCGATATTTGAATTTGTCTTCCAAAATGCTGCAGGATGTGGTTTGAGGTGAAGTGGATGTGTGGTTGGGTATAATTTAGGATATACGGTGATTGAGCTCTCTCGTGCATGTAAATGTTGTGTCAGATTTGAGGTTTTTTCAATTTTGTGGGTTGAAGCTAGAATCTGGAGTCATGTGAAGGCTTGGGAGTTAGAGTAGGTGGATTGCGGACGTTGAAAGTGAGGCTTCGAGGTGCAGGATATGGTTCCCTTTGAAATCACTTGTGGTCGGAACTACTATGTCTAACGATAGAGTTGTCGAGTGTGTTTAAAATTGCGGAAAAGGTTGCATGTCTTTGAATGTTGCCAAATTGGTGTAGAATTGAGGTTTAGCTGGGATGGAGCTAGAGCAGTATTGCATGTGAAGAGCTCGGACCTGCATTTCAAGCCAGCATTGGGAGGTAGAATAGGTTGATCGTGTGGAGAGGTATGTCATGCTTGTTGATATTTTGTATTTGAGTTTCGAAATGGTGCGGGATCGATGGATTGGCGGTAAAGTGAAATTGTCGTACGTCAAGCGAACTCTCTTGTATTTGTCAATACGGTGCAGAATTGAGTTTTTGTGAGCTCAGGGAGTTGCAGCCGAGAGCTAGAGCAGTAGAATGTGTGACTATGTGAAGAGCAATTTGAGCGAGGCTTGAGAGGTAGAGTGGGTTGATCGTAGAGAGGTGTGTAGTGCGATAGCATGTGAATGTGTGGAATGGTGTGGGATTTGGTTCCTGTTGCAGTGGAGTTGCTGTTGGAATTGGATGTCTGGTTTGTGGTTTCTGTTTGTGTTTAGATTGCCGTAAGTTTGATTTCTTCAGGTCATTCTGTATCAAGAGGATTTCTAGCTTTTTTTCTTTGATGTTCTTAACGGCAGAAATTTCACAAACTAAGTTAGGTAGGACTTAACTGATACTTCATCAAGGATTAGCTGACATAATGTTCCAGCTTCCCTAACCTTCACCAATGGTAGTAGGACTACATTGATCAAGTAGATTTTGCAACCCCCTTTTGATCTTTACGTAATGTCCTCACTATATTCCATGAACTCTGAATTGTTATTCACATATTCGGAACAATTTTATATTTGTTGTACGATCCATTGCAGCTGTTGGATTATGGAATTCTAGTGTTGAGTTACAAGGGCTGGACTCATATTTGTTTTGAGAAGTCTTGCATCAATTGGCAATAACCTTAAAGTTCGTTTGATTTGACACGAGCTTAATTTGTTTTGCCATAGCAGGAGTCTGGAAAGCTCGGAGGTACGCTGTCGCAGTGACTGTTTCTGCTTCCTCACCCGGAAACCAATCAATGACATCCCAAAGAAAAGGTTCGGGAACCACAATTGTGTGGTTCCGAAATGATCTTCGCATTTCAGACAACGAGGCTTTGTTGAAGGCGTGGCAATCCTCGCAGACGGTGGTGCCCCTGTACTGTGTGGATCCGCGCTTGTATGGCTCCACTAACGTGTTCGGGTTTGCAAAGACTGGAGGTGAGCGATGGTTTGGGGTTTAGGGTTTAGTTTCTCTGCACATCCAAGTTATTTTCTCTGCTAATGAAAATGGAATGAAAGAGAATGCTACTGATGTTTGTGACCCCGTGATGTCATGCCAGAGTTCGCTCTTTCGTTGAACATAAAGCTAGACACATGGAATAGGGTGGCTTGAACCCAAGGCTTAATCCAAATCACATGAGAACTCCGAGGTTAACCCTCCTAAGGATGGAATAGTGCTCGGATAGGTGATCTTCCTAACACTTGATTTCTGGTGCACTCTACCACCTTTGGTCCACCCAATCATAGTGGGGGTATTTGGGTGAACTGGATATTTACAGCCTACCATGTGGTAACCTAGACGCTTGCACTTGTGGGGATAGGTGCAGGCTGGCTTGTCTGCGCCAATTCAAGGTGTGTACCTTTGAGAGGAGGCAGTAGTCTCCAGGGATCTCTAACTCTTGTGATGCCCGTTTCTGGATTACATATAGACCTAGACCAACTTGAAGTGAAACAACACCAAATTCGCACTGGTGGCAACATCAGAGTCATCTTTTTAAAAAAAAAACACATGGATGTCATCGAGAAAGATTGTCTGAGAATGGTGCCTCGCAACTATTGACTGCCTGCCAAATACTTGAATTGTAGTGTGCATATGCCAGGAGGCTGAGAATTGGAATGATCCAATTTCATGCTCTCTAAGAGGGGTGCTATTTGTACACTTTGACGATGGATCTGGTAATTAGTAATCCCCGCAGTCTAACCACGAGGTTAGGCTCTTGACAATGCAACAGAGGAAGGGATCCACCTGAGTGTTGGACCAATTGACATGACTTTCAACAACATAAGTCTGATTCAATTATGTGTAAAACCGGTTTGCATGTAGAATTGCGCGCGCAGTTCATTCTGGAGAGTGTTGCGGACCTTCGAAGCAACCTGCAGCAACGAGGGTTGGATCTGATTGTTAGACAAGGAAAGCCTGAAGACATTGTTCCTGCTATTGCGAAAGCAACGGGTGCTCACACAGTAATATCACTATCTCCTCTACAAATCTCCTGTATGAATGTCTGCATTGTGAATTGTGGATTCTTAGGATACCACTTCAGCCAATTATGATCGACTTGTCTTTATTTGGATTTTCTGCATTTTCCAGCAGAGTGTCGAGTTAGTTAATTTTTTCTTTTTTCTTCTTTCTTTCAGTTGAAGCATTGTTGTTTCTTTGTTCTGAGCTAGTTTTCATTCAGTAAGTTCCTTGCAGTGCTATTAACATTGCGTGCTTTGTTGAAGGTGTTTGCACACAAGGAGACTTGCAGTGAAGAGACGAGTGTAGAAAGAGGTGTAAAAAGGTGCCTTGCAAAATTGGAAGGAGGGCCACAACTAGGAGTTGGTTTGCAGTTTGTGTGGGGCGGCACATTGTATCATTTGGATGACTTACCTTTCAGTACAGCCGAACTTCCGGACGTTTACACTCAGTTCCGAAAGGTAAAACAAGTTTTTCTGGAGGGACTGTCAATTGGCCAGAAGATCTTCCTTGCTGTAGGCAGTGTTAGAACGCCCAGTTTGAAACTGTGTTCCAATCATCGCTCAAAACGGGATGATTTTTCCCTAAGATTGAAAAACCACGTGTGTATAAAATCGGTACAAACAAATAATCTTTTTTTCTTGATCTCCAAGTACAGAGAAAGAAATTGAATCAAGGGTGTGGTCTTCCACGACTCCATCTTATGTAGTTTGTCTTCAAACAGTTCTCTGCACAAGAATGTGGTTTCTTCTATCATGGGTAAATTCTGGCCAGAGTTGGGTGATTTTAGCTGGTGATGCTCCACATCGATAGAGTACAAATGAGAGAAGAGTATCAATTGCAGATCATTACACCTGTTGAGACTCTTGTTGCTTTTGTATGACTCAAAGTTCTAGATATGGATGTTGATCACTATTAACTGAGGCGTTATTTTTTGCAGGGGGTTGAATATAACTGCAAAGTTAGGCCAGCTCTCAAAATGCCAATGCAGATGGGGCCTTTGCCAGAAGCTTTGACTGAAAAAATTGGAGACTCCGGAGAGATTCCTAATTTAGCAGAACTTGGATTAAAATATCGTGAGCAGGTATGTGAATTGTAGCCGTATTCTGATTGACTAAATTTAAGTGTCCTACGCCCTTGGTGCACAAAGGACATTAGTACATACTTGATTCTTTAAACTGGTCAAGATGTTGTAAAGTTTTCTTAATGAGGATCAAGCACCTGGGGATGGAAACATTGCTATCGTGGTCGATTTAAATTGCTTGAGCTTGATTCAGTTCTTTTGATGCAGAGCCCACTTGGTGTCATGCCCTTTGAAGGTGGTGAAACTGCTGCCTTGGCTCGCCTCCAAGATTATTTCTGGAAGAAGGCAAACACTTCAACCAAACATTTTGCATATTTAGCAGCTACTGATTTTCCAGGAAGGCAGTGAGATAGAGATAAAATGGAGTAAAATCTGATGATAAAACAGTTCGAGAAAGAGTTCCAAGGTTCTTTTTCTTGAATTTTCAATCTGATTTTGTTTGTTTGTTTTAAAAAAAAAATCTACGATCCATTTTCATGTATCCAGATTATGGCAACATAATATTATATTTCTGTTATTTCAGGATTTGTTAAAAGTATACAAGGAAACTCGGAATGGAATGATTGGGGCTGATTACTCCACCAAGTTTTCTCCTTGGCTTGCCCATGGCTGCCTCTCACCAAGGACAATACATGATGAGGTTGTACCAAGTTCTTGTTCGTTCATTTTTTTCAATCTGAACTTGCGCATTATATTTTATGTATGATCTTGGAGCAGTCTCTTTGGCCTCTGATCAAGTTCCATGTTACTGGTTGGATGCATACAGGTAAAGCGATACGAGAATGAGAGGGTTTCCAATGATTCCACATACTGGTAAAAATGTACTCTTTTATAAGACTACTCTAGTTTATGTTATTTGTAGTTTCACCCTTCAAGACTAGGGATACCATGTTTGCTTTTAGAAGTTTGGATGCTCAATGGCCGCTTGCTTTCATGGCAGGGTATTATTTGAACTTATATGGCGTGACTATTTTCGATTTGTGTCTATCAAGTATGGGAATGCAATCTTCCATATAGGTGAGTTGTTCATGATGCCTTATTTTATCAATGCTTTGTGATATTTTACAATTTGGTGTGTTAGAATGACACTTGCGCTGAATTCATGGAAGATTCTAAACTTCGAAGAGGTAGAACACCTAAATATTCCTAGAAGTGAAATCTTAGAGCCGATTGGTCTTTGATAGGCACTGACACACGTTGTATATGTGATTATTTATTGTGCAGGTGGACCTCGAAAAGTTGTAGGAAAACTGTGGAGTCAAAATAGAGAACGATTTGAAGCATGGAGAGAAGGACGAACTGGGTACGTGTTCATCAGTTTTTCATCTTTCCAAAACTTATGTGCACAGAAGTGTCATGTAGAGTAAGATAGGCATGTGCTCTCAACACTCTATGAGGAGTGACTAGAACTTTGAACCTTGAACTGTGACTCATTTATATTCTATGTTATACTATGTAGTGAAATATGAAATTGGACATGTAATCAGCTCAAGGATATCTAATATATGAACGGACTGTTCATCAGAGTTTCTTCTGCCTTTTTGAAGTAGAAAGTGGATAAGAGGATGAATGTACATCAGAATACATGCAAGAAGTGGGTTCTATGCTTAGCTAGGCAAATAAAGAATTAGATGGGTGGCTCTTGATGTCTTATTCCTCTTTTGTGGTGTAAATCATATGTAGGTATCCCTTGATTGATGCAAATATGAAGGAGCTTGCCTCTACAGGCTTTATGTCCAACCGTGGACGTCAGGTAGGACAACAAGTAGCTTCAGTTTAATTCATGTAGAAGTTAAAAACAAAATTTAGATATTGTATCATGTAATTGTACTGTGAGTTATGTTAAATTGACCATCCCAGAAACCATCAGGCAGCCTGGATAAGACTTTGGGCATGCTGTCAATTGCCACGAAGTCTGTATAGGATGCTGTTTGTATGGCTCCGCATAACATACTCTATAGTAATTGAAGCATATCGTTTTTTAACAGCAGGACAAGGTCTAACATGGCCATGCCTCGTCTGCAGATAGTATGTTCATTCCTGGTCCGGGATTTAGGTTTAGATTGGAGGATGGGAGCTGAATGGTTTGAAACATGTCTTCTTGATTATGACCCTTGCTCAAACTATGGTAACTGGACATATGGTGCTGGTAAGCGATTTCAATGCAGAATTTCCTACTCATTTGGAAGTCTTTGTTTATTGCTGTACATTAATGTGATTTGAGCCTTGCTACCTTAGGTTCTTCTTTCCCTTTTCTTTTCGTTCTTTTTGGTTTTGGAAGACTTTGATGATGGAATGTTCAGTGTCTAGGTTTTTGCAAATTAGCTCTACTGAGATGCAATCTCGAGGGTCATCTGGTTCAGTTTTGGTGTTTACTTCAACTTGTCACTTAAACTTATTTGGCAAATTTGAGAACCTTACATGTCGTGGAATGATTTACAGGTGTAGGAAACGATCCTCGAGAAGATCGGTATTTCAGTATTCCAAAGCAGGTAAATGAACTGCCTTCTTTATTATGTCTTTATTGACCTTATCCATAGTGAATTCATAATCCCATGTCACGATGTTTATATAGAGGTCAAAGTGATGGTAATTTTCTTGCTTGTTCAGGCATCCAATTACGATCCGGAGGGTGAATATGTAGCTCATTGGTTACCAAGTTTGAAGCAGTTGCCTCCAAAACAACGGAACTCTCCAGGTGACGCCTATTTGAGGCCCATTGTACCATTGAAATTTGGTATGGGTGGTGGAGGAAAGCCAAACTATGATCGGTTTGGTAAGAACAAAAATGTTGGTAAGGTCAGTAGACGTTAGATAGACAGAGAGATAGACAGAAACGTTGGCTCCCTGAGAAGCAAGTTCAAATGAAGAGCCTCTCCCCCCGCAGGCTGCTGCCACCTTCCAGTGTACGGCTGACACTGGAGACCAAAGACCAAGCTGACCAGATGGACCTGGCTCTTCCATCATAGGGAAGATGGAGGGGCCTATGGAGTACATAACCGGTGAGGGAAGAGTGGATGACGCGCTGATAATAGTGAGACGTCCATGTTCTCAAGCCGTTTATGGGACGTAATTGGTCTGCTCATGGACATAAACCAAAGGTTATGGATGAAATGTTCTCTGCGTGAGTAGAAACGTACAAGAGAGTTGTTGAAAATGCTCTCCACTTGGATGAGCTACTGGTTATTGTGGTTATTGTTGACTGATTTTATCAAGGGTTTCCTAAGGGGTTTCCTAAGGGGTTGGGGTCACGTTAGGTTTGTGTTGCAAGCAGTGGGGGGGGGGGGGGGGGGGGCTATTGGTTGGTTACAGAGAGGATTAGGGGTTTGAGTCCCTGAGAGACCAACTATTAAGCTAGGCCTGGGCGGGTGTTAAAGATTAAAGTGGCTATGAGCAGCTCCCAGGGGTTCAATAAGTAATGTGTTCTCATGTGAAGTTGGGAAGAACTTTTATCTTGTGAAATTTGTCATCATAGAGATTGTGTATCATTTGATGTAGCTAGGTTGGTTAAGAAATTTTGACCTCATAGTCAAATCTCTTTTCAACATGTTTGTTTGGTGTTCATTCTTAGATTCACATCCAACTATACACCATTCCAATAGAAGTGTTTGTATAAGGGCAAACACCAAAGTAGGTACATCTACCTTACCAACCCAAATGGGACATGGTTCACATTGTTTTGATATGTTGGAGGAAAACAAAGGTACCTGTTCAAGGAATAGTCGAGCAGTACGCCTTGTAAAATAGCTGGACCTTACAGAAGTTCTCCGCAGCTGATGCAATTCTCAACCGTTTTGAACGGCGTCTTGCAAACATTCTGCAGGTTACCATGGCAATCCCCAAACAACTCAATGATCTTTTTGTTAGTTGCCCAGTCCGTCCAATATGCATGCGGTGAAAGTACAATTCAAGTTCACAATGCAGCCCCCACAGTATTGGGTGGGGCACATTTTGTGTTACATCCCCCACAATTGTTGCTATTGTTCTGCACATTTGTCTCACACCCATTGCTTGCAGTTCTGTCACAATCCTTGAACCCAGGGTTACCACAAACCCCACTCAGTGAGCTGGAGCAAGTTGCAATAGCATTGTTTTCGGGAGGGGGTGGGGGACACCTGGCCCTCCACCTCTGACAATAATTCGGGTCATGGTTTATGTTGGTTTTGGGGTCATTCGTGTTTTTGCCATCGCAATCCCTCCACTCTTGGATTGTGCAAATGAAGATACAATTGTCATTCTTGCACCTTCGTTTACTGTGAGGTCTGTGGGGACATTTTAAGCTGCATCTGCCACAATTGTCGGTGTCCCAGCTCACGGCCATCTCCCATACGTCCTTGATGATGTTATTATTGTTGCAAGTTGCAAAGTTGTTGCAACAAGCAAGCCCTATGTTTTGTTTGCACAACGGAGGCATGAACCCACAAAACCTTCCCGAGTAACCTACAGTGGATGCACCCTTCTTAATCTTCGTATGCAATGAATCTCCAATTGCCGCACAATTCTTAACCAACCACAATTCATCAAATTTCTTCTTTGATGCTCTCATTTTTGCCTGCATTTGCTTGTCAGCTTCTTGTTGCATTTTCTCTTATTGTCTCTTTGTCTTGTGCTTTTCCATTTCCTCATTTTGCCTTGCTCTCTCGTTCTCCGTTTCATTTTTTTCCTGTGCCTTCTCATGCAATGCTTTGATGTACTCATCATTGTCATGAGCCATGACCTTGAGTAGTCAATTGTAGGTGTGGTGGTTGTCTCCCTTCTTGTGGGAGCTTGGGCAACTTGTAGTAATGTCAAGAATGAAGTAATGACACTTCTACCTTCTTCTTTGATGATTGACGAATTCACAATATTGGCATGGGATTCTCCTTTTTCTATAAATTAGTGGCATAGCGTCATCCCATCCTTCACATCTATGATGTCGTCCACATCCTTGATTCACACTACCTCCTCCCTTTCCACGTGTCTCCATGCCTTTGAAGGTATGTCCATAGTTCTCTTCTCCGATGGCTATATCCCCGTAGCTGTGAATCATTTTTTTGATATTTTTGGAGGTGAATGTTTTCTTCAATCCTCTTGCTATTAAACTTGCAAGATCCTCCTCCTTGGCACCCACACCTTTGTGTGTGTCAATGTTCAAGAATCGCGACATGCATAGAATGCTATTTTAAAACTCTTGAAGCAAGACACATCAAGAGGTTACAAGGCATGTGATGTGTGTGAAGGCAAAGTAATAACATCCAATCCAATGTTTTTTTGCCTTCGTCACAACTTCAACCATGACATAGCTAGCATGTCCATCCATGATCAAGAGACGTTAGTTCTCCATTGACATGTTGACTCCCATCTTTTGCACACAAGCCACAAAGTGATCAAGCAACTTGTCAAATAGGAATGCAGTCATCCAAGGACATGGGTGCATAGCCATGCACGCTCCCTTTTCACACTTTTTGATGTGCTTCCTCCAAAATTGCATACCCTTGAAGATATAGAAATTTGGAATGCTCTCTCCATTCACATTGATGCAAGAGAGCACAGATAGGTGCTCTCCCTCATTAGAAATTCGTTGGTGTATTTGTCTTGCAGCTTTTGCAGACACCCTAGCTCCACTATTGTTGCCACTTGAGCTCCACTCTCATCAACATTCCAAATGCGGTGAGCATCATAATTTTGCCAAGCATAGATATTTTCAAGATTAGTGAAGAGCATGTTTACGTTCTCCAAACAAAGCCCCTTGGTTATAGATGTCTTAAGACCTTATGTAACCCGCAATGATAAATCCTAGTGCTGAATCCGGAACCATTTTGCCCAACTCCACCCATGGAATTGGTCAGCATTGAATCATCTCCACCACCTTCAATCGGAGTTGCAAGATTGTTAATGGATATCCAAGATTTGCCACTTTCTCGAACAAGTTCCTTCTCCAACAACACGAGGACACTGAGCATTCCTCTCTTTTGTCATGTGGTGGCGCCAAACAATGATTTCTAATGTGGAACAAAGAATCCCAAAATCATAAGCCGCCATTCTAATTTTTGTGCCAACTTATGTTGCATCCAATGCGGCATCTAGTTGCTCCATGGTCCACCTCAAAATTGGTTTAAGAACTTTGAGCCCTCTCTTCTTGTCTTCCTAGAGTCCAAATCCAAAAGTTGGAGAGTGTTTGCTTGAGCCCATCATGCAACCTCCCCCTCTTTGTCCGCTTCTACCTCTGAGGCACATAGATTAAGCTCAAGCCAATTGGCTCTTTGGGTATCCTCGTACAAGCAACCGAGATTGTTTTCATGCTGTCTCGGAAATGTGTTCTTCAAAAGCAAGTGTTAAGTGTCCTCGCTTGTACAATTGTCAGCCAATAGACATTGAAACGAACTGAAGCTAAATGGATGTGAAGTGTGTCTATCATTAATAATTTGTGGCACTCACTAAGGTATGAATTGTGGCAATTGGGACCAAGGGCTTTTGGTTGTATGGCTCAATGATGAGCACATCATGGGCAAGTGAGGTGGTTGTGTGGCATGAATGCCATAGAGATTGTGGCGTACCACACTCATTAATAAGCTTTGGGGATAGCTTGGTGGACTCATAGAATGTTGGAGGTTGGTTCTTGGTTGCGCCATCGACGGCTATAGTGTAACTCCAAAAATGGTCCATGATGGATCTATTTTGGCCTTTTTTTTATGATTTTCGAGTGGGTGGTGACAAGCTGTGATATTTTGGGGGTTATTGACTCTTAAGGATCAGTAATTAACCACTTGCAGGGCAAAAAGTGGGGTCCAAATAAGAAAATGAACCACTTACCACCCACATCCCTTATCTACAACTTAGATCTTAGAAATTTATATAAGCAAGCATCGACATCTATGTGTACTTTTGACAAAGTTTTTGCAAGTTTTTTACGTTGAGCAACAAAAAAAAAAAAAAAAAAAAAAAAACGCTTCAATTGACACACACAATTTAGAATTTGACATGTAGTGTGACTTGTGAAGAAAATAGCCACACATTAATTGACACATTAAAAATTGAAATGACACGTACTACTAGGCATTTGACATTGAGGTGACATTTTAGAAGACAAAGTAGATGTCAAATGACATTCATTGTTGTTTTTGAAAATGTCACCTGACACTTTGGGTTTGAAGTTGATCACCAAATGAAATTTGTCAAACATACACATTGATCAACATGGAATATCCATCAACAAGCTTAGCTTAACTTAACTTATGTGTGGCCTATTCAACTCTTTATGGAACAACATTTTATCTCTATCACATGGCGTGACCTTGAAGATCTACTGATTTTGGTTTCTAGTCTCAGGATCTTGTTTTTTGACAGTATGAATGTTGCAGTAACAAGTACACACCATCTGTAAGGTCAACTATATATATATATATATGATTTAGTGTGGCATTAAAAACTAATGTGCCATGTTCATTAGAGTGGCACGCATGACTTGTCTTGTAGCTGCAAGTGTCTTATGTCCACCTATTTTGGTTGCCATGCAATGATTGATTGCAAGATCATGTCCGTGGGACAATCATGAATAGTATGGGGCCACCACACTAAATTAGATGTTTAGTGTAGTTGAAAGTTCAATGAGTGAATTAAGCCTTTTCCTTGATGGATGATTCCCAATTTATGTTATGTGCACATGTTAGTTTGAATTCCACAAGTGGGTATTCACATAAAACTCAACCACTGAATTTTAAGGTTCATTGGGCCTTTCAATCTCCAATTTGGAGTCATGTTGAGGGGGAGGCCACACATTTTTGAAAACACCGGTTTCAAAATGGAGATTGGTGGGTCAAGATTAAAAATTTAATTTTAAAAAAAAAAATCGGTCTTGACATTGCTTGGCCTTGAGGAGCTTGGTTTCAATGATGGTCCCTCTTTAATTAAAATTGTTTGCTTCAACAACTTTGCCATTTTGGATTGGAGTAGAAAACACACATTTAAACCAAAGATTTAAAATAAATAAAAAAGACAAAGAGAGACTAAACCTGAAACCAAGCTCTCCAAAGTTAGGCACATATCAAGGTTGAAGTTCTTTAACCTTCACCAACTGATCTCCATTTTAAATCTAATGTTCTTGAACTTGTGTGGCCTCCACATGAGGAATGATTACATTCAACCACACTTGTTTAGAATGACAAAGACCCTTTTCAAGGGTAAGTCACAAAAATTATAACCTCAATGCTGATGAGGGTTTTGTAATATTTTTTACTTCCAAGTTAATTACATGCTTTATTGATGGTTTCACTTCAAAAATGAAATCCCAATCAATTGCTTACTTACTCAATAGAATTGAACATATATTTTGGATTTTGGACCTTGAAGATGAAGTGCACTCAATATGGGACAAACGGCCTTCAAGAATACAAGGGCAATCTTATTTTTTGAAGTCGGGCGGAGCGGACAGGGAGCATGGGCTCATCTAGGCAGTGAAGGAGGCATGCCCGGCCGCGTCACTGAGGCGCAGATTGGGGCCTCGGGCCTGTGGGCGGCTCGCGCAATCTGAGCCGCTCATCATTGAGCTTGATCCTAGGGTTGTGGCGATCCTAGGTGGCACGGGCACACTCGGTTTTCACAGTCTCTGAACGTCCAAGCAACTAACTGTAAGCAAAGTATTTGAAGGGCTTAGTATTTGCAGGGTATGAGCCCAATATGGTGCTCACATGTTAACTTAATCACAAAAAATACTAAAACCTTAATATTGTGCTTTCTTGAGTAGTCAAAAAGATAAGAAAAAGGGTGAGGAGTTCAAGTCTAGATTAAATTGAGTTAAGTGGTTAGTTGGAAGTTATGTAAGGCAAGAGGCCTAGGAGAATTAATGGTGGGTCAAGTAAGTAGTTAAAGTGTGAGTTCTAGGGGGAGGTAAAATTAACTAAGGAATGGGGAAGTGGAGTCTTACAAGGGGAAGGGCCAAGGAAAGAGGCCTAACCCCATTTTTCTTTTCGGGCGGCCCGGAAGAAGCCGGGCAACGCGAGAAAAAAGGAGAAGCTTGGAGGGGTCTCGGGAGGCAAGGAAGAGGAGCCTCATTATGCAAGGAAGTGGAGTAGAGGAAGAGAGGAGGGGCGAAGCCCTGCCTCATTGGGGATTGATGCTAGGACTAGGAGCAAGGAAGGAAGAAAACAAGAGGTTGCAGGCATACGTCCGGTTGTTGGGGACGGCCTCGGGAGTAACCAGTCGGAAGGGAGAGATCTGTGCGCAACGGGCCTGGAAACCGGAGAGGGGAGTGGTTCGAGGCCCCCAGATGGAGGAGGTTGGCTAGGATGCGGTCAATTGATTGGTGGCCCTCCGACGAGGCTCGAGGTGCAACGGCCTGCTTCTGGTTTGTTGTTAGCGGTTTTCTTTGCATTTTCTCTCCATGTGCCTGAGTGTGTGCAGGGGTGTTGGGACAGTGAATGAGATAGCAGTGTTGTGATGGGAGTTGGTGGAGGTAAGAGTAAGAACTTAAGACATGTAGCTCCTTCGCATGTGGGGGAAGGGATCCACACTAGCGAATACAACCTTTAACTGTGGATCCTGAAGCTTAGAGCATTCCCGAAGTCCAACGTCCACTACCACCAGCGTTACACAGCAGCAAACCCAATGATTCATTCCCTAATTTAAAGTCCCCTCCTCAAGCTAGCGAGAAGTTGTAGCAAAAATAGCAGCAAGAACCCACCCTGATCGTTGGCAGTTAGAAACTCAACTCTGTGTTTTGGTTGCGGAATCGGGGCGAGGTAGAGTTTGGGAAAAAGTCTGTCGGTGCTACCCAATTTTGATGCAGCCACCGCAAGAGGTGACGAGGGGGGCTCACTGCAGGAGTGGAGTGGTTTTGGTAGCATTCGAGGCTACAGAGTGGAATAAGTTTCTTTGGTTGAGCGTTTGTTGTTGTGTTGTCGGGAGGAATCTGTACCTGAGGAAAGAGCATGCATGAAAAAAATAAAAATAAAATGCAATTGTAGCAGCTACCACTAGTGGGAATAACGGGAATGGGTAGGGAATGATCAGGGGGGTTGATGAACGGACAACAACTCTCTGGGTGATGGAGTGAGCACTTCATGTTGCTTGACTCGATGTGTCCAAGGTAAGTTTGGTAATGATGGTGAATTTACCATCTGCAACCCCCACGCAACTCGGTACTTTATGAGTTCAATGGGGAGATGAGTCTGTTGGGCTATACTACAACTATATTGGAGAGGGTAGAACGCTGGCCGCCGCAGATTGAATCTCTAAGTTGCTTAGTAATTCCGCATCGAGAAGGGGTTCATAGCGTTGGGAGGAACAAGTGATGGGAGAAACGTGGGCTAAGTGAATTGGCTCATCACCCAGGGCATGATAGAGTGCCCCACCGTGAATCGTTACCACTTGCATGTCATTCTCGTTCGCAATCTTTCGTGGTTTTCTTTTGTGGAAATAATTGTAGGACAAGGTGGTGCGCAGTTGGAATCAATTGTAGGGTCGGTTTCGGTAGGGAGGCGACTGCTACATGAGTTCGAGGGCAATCTCCGCGATGGTGAGGGGGCAAGAGGAGACCGGGAAGAATCGCCATCACTGTCGCATGTAAGGGCTCCCAAGTTGGCATCCTCGGACAGCAGGAGCCGCTAAGGCACATCTTAATGGTGACGGGCTGGGAGTTTACTAAAGAGGCCTTGGGGGGAGATTTCAATGGTTGTTGCTACATGGGGTTGAGGACAGGGCCGACCCCCAACTTCACTGATTACATTTAACTTTGCATTCCGCTTATAAGGGGCACGGACAAGAGTTAGGCAAGGGAGTAAGGGTTGGTAGGTAATGGAAATGCAAGCAAGGGTAACATTAGGGTGAGGCCAGTGGGCCTAGAGTTGTAGTGACCTTGTATGTCCTCAATGGATTTGTACCAAAACCAAACATTTGTAAATGCTCGCACGATCTAATGCAAAAAAATGTGTTATACACACCACTTATCCCAATTCCTTGATTATACTTGCACATGTGAATGATATACTTGAATGTAGCACATGATCTCCAACCCGGATTAGGACGCAATTGAAGGGTGAGGGTGATTGTGGCTCACATAATTGGTGCGTCCGCCGGGAGCGAGGGGGTCTCAATTGTTGGAAGCGGATGCGGTGGTGGAAGAGGACTTCGATTGAGGTAAGCAACCTTAACTCCAACTTGCACATTGCTGATTTGACTGTATCCAAGTAGGAGTAATGACGAATTTCAATTAATAATAACAATAATAGCAAAAGAAATATAAAAGTAAAAAGAAGTTTAATTACTTAAATGATTAGATAAGTAACTAGGTAATTGGTTAGTTATTTGAATAGTCAATTAATGAGTTAATTAGTGAATTAATTAGTCATTGAATTAATCACTTAATTAAAAATGAATGAATGAATGAATTATTTATTTATTTATTTAAGTGAAATTAATTCAGAGTTATTTTTAGTCAATTAAGTTACTTTAGAGTTTTACCGCCACTTTTTGACCGCGGCCGCAGAGAGTTACAAGGTAAGTCCCTTCATCGTAATTTTTGTTTTTACTGCAGTAAAAATTTAATTTTTATTGGGCAACAACGCACAAATTTACTTTCTTTCTTTTCATTTTCTGCTTTAGGATTATAGTGTAATTGCTAGCTGCAATCAGGTGGGGAGTTAGGGGGGGAGTGTGAATTCACTCCGATCTCCCAACACTAGCATTTAGTGTTGGGAGGATCCCCCCTACCTCTTGTGCTAGGGTCAAGCGAGGGGGCTTAGAGGTGAAAGGTGGAGGCCTTCCCACGGTTGATCTAACGAGCAACCAGTAGCCTCTAAGCCAACGGGGGGAGAACATGTGCCTGGTAGGGGACAAGGGCGTTCTCCCCTTCCCCTCCAAACTTGATTGACCACCAAGGTAAGAGCGGTGAGTTTATTTTTATTTTTTGCATTTGTTTTCCGAAATTCTTGCAAGTGGAATTGGCATGAAGGCATGAAGGGGTCGAGTGGAAGGAGCACGGCGCTAGGTAAGTTTCCCCACCTTCTCAGGATGGCATAATCAAGATCACAATTAATAGGATGATCGGTAGAACACTAAAACCTACTGGGGGATAATTAAAACTTAGGCCGAAGTAACTTAGGATATAACCTAGGATGAAATTTCCAAAATAATTAACCCTCGGTAAGTAATTTTATGTTTTACCTTACGGTAAATTCCTAAGTTTTACCTTTAGGTAATTAATTGGAGATTTTACCTTAGGATAAGAAATGCAAGTTTTACCTTGGGTAAAACTTTTTATTTACCAAGGTCATCTGAAGTTCCATCCAGTACTTAGGAAGTCCAGCAGAGAAATGGCTATGCATTAGATTAGTAGTAGCCGAAGAACGACAATTTAGGATTCGCGCATGAGAGAGTGCTAACTTGCAGGTAGCGAGGATAATTGCTTGAAGTAAGCCTTTATACAAAGTGAAAATGATAAGTAATTAAAGAAGGATTTTTGTAATTGCCGTTGTCGTTATCCGGGGTAGAGGGTAATTCCCTAGTCATAGTGCCATATCGGAGACGAGAGGGTGATGTCTCAGTCTCAACATAGTGCATAACAAAGGTTAGCCTCTCGCCTTGGTATTGTGACAAGTGCCAACTTAAAGGAGAATACGGAGGTGATTCTCCGACTCGACCGATAGTTGGTATGAGCGTGTTATCCCCTGTTTGGGATTTCCCAACCTAAGTGGTTTGCAAGTTCATTTTTTCCTCACCTCCTCAATATTTTAAACAACATCAAGATAAGTGGGAACATAATTGGAGAGAAGGTAGTGAGGGGTATGCTTGGTCAAGTGAGGGTCAATCAATTCTTTAGTAGATGCATGTTAGGACTCGATCGCAGAAGCCGAAATTAATATTAGAATTAGAACGGGCTATACGTCGGAAGAGGCTACCAAAAATTATCGAGGTCATAGACGAAGTAGAAGATAGGGGAAGAAGTAGTAGGAACGTAGGAGGTGTATGCGAACCTTTGCTGGGAGATTTAGAAGTAGGAGCTCAACTAGAGAAGGAGGCAACTCCTTACCAGTTGAGAGGCGAAATAGTATCAGAGACTAAAAAGAACGAGGAGGAGACTTCGTTAGAGGCTAGTAGCGGGGTGGGAGTTGATACACCGGTCGTCACCATAGTCCAGGAAGGGAAAAGAGGGGTTCCACCCCTTATTCCACCCATTGACCCCTTGGTCTCCCAATTGTGATCCCGTGGAACTTGGCGGCTGTGGATATGCCCTCTAACCTCCCTAAGTTTTGGGGAACGAAGGATGAGGATTCCTCAAGGCACATGGAGCGGTACATCGAGAGGTTAGCTAGTTCCCTAATCACTAACCCTGGATACTGGTTGGTGTGGTTCCCTACCACTTTGGAAGGCGAAGCCTACGAGTGGTACATGGACCATCCCGAGGGTCATTTTAGATGTTGGGAACAAATGCAGAGGGACTTTTTGAACGAGTTTAGGCCGGAAGTAAGGCAGAGTACCGCCTTAAGAGCATTAGCTTCTTTAAAGCAGGGGAGGGACGACGAGATCTCTGCTTACATTAGGAGGTTTAATTTGGTATGTATCCGCTTCGTTGGCACGATGTTTAATGACGACACACTAAAGCAATTCTTTATTTAAGGTTTTTTCAAAGCGGATACGATACGAAGAGTGTTCGAGAGAAACCCTCAGACTTTAGTAGCCGCTAGGGAGATGGAACATATAAACATGGATTATAAGAGACTATGGCGGAAGGAAGATGAGTCAATCCCTCAGTTCATTGTCATCCGCCTTAGACCGTTGGAGAGAGACTCAGGGAAGAATGTAGGTCAAGCCCCACAAGCATTTACTGATTCGAGACCATGGCCATTAGCAGTTAGAGAGCCGGTGTCATTACTACCTTTGCCAGCTCCTCGGGTGGACACTGAACTCGAAGATCTGGAGAAGAGGTTGGAAACTAGTCAATTAGGATTTTAGGAGGCCATGATGAAGCAAATGCAAAGTTTGACGGATCAGATGTCCTTGATGATTAGAAGTTAATAGTCTGATCTTCCACCTCCGGTAGAGTCAAGAAGACACGCTTCGGGGTTGTGGTGTGTCAAGTGCGGCCAACTGGGCCATACGAAGCAGTTTTGTAGAGTAGGGCAGAATCACGAACAGAGAATGGTAGGTGGTCCACCTTCACACAACCAAGGAAGACAAGGCCAAAATCAGTATGGTCAGGGTAATTTTAGGGGACCTCCTAGAGGACAAGGTGGGCAGAGTGGTGTAAGAAATGAATTTCATCCTTTTTGTGGAAGGTGTCACTCCCTTGGATAATGTTGGTCGGAAGGACAATGATATGGTTGTAGCAATTGTAGAGGTAACCATCCTTCCGATGAATGCCGTTAGCCGGACAAAGTCATTAGGTTGCCTCACCCTGTGGCCAATCTGTACCAAGAAGCGAAGGACAATTTGAGAGGTGTTAGGCCACAGGGGGACCTCCTAACGAACTAAGGCCTCCTAAGCTCTATTATGACCACGGAAATGCTAGGCAGACATTCCATCCTCCGGCGGGTTTACAAACGGCGAATGGTTATATTTCTATACAAGGTAGACCCGTAGGTCCACATATTCAGGACAATAAGAGGCAAGGTCTATCCAATGACTCACGACCGTCAAATTCTCAGAATGTCAGGTTCATGGGGGTACCTACGGATTCCCATCCGTATGAGACTTTTCTTCTCCAATTGACACATGGGGAAGAGCAAAACCAATGGCCTCCTAATGCGAACGTGATCACTATGAGTTGAGAGGTTTTGATGAGGAGGCTAAACCATTAGCTCCGGCAATCTTCAAGCCGAGAGGGAAACAAAGTTAAACATAAGACTTTATTTTAAAAAATATGCCTACCAAACAATCAACAAATTCAAAGTTCATCAATTGTAGTACAAAGCATCGAGGAGCTCTATAGAATTTGATACGATTGATTTAAAATACCATCAAAATACATAAAATAACTCCTTCTATAAAACATATTATCAAGCAAACCGTACATTTTCATCTGGGAGTATTATACCTTTCATAACTTTACCATTACTTGATACCTCTATGTTGTACGATTTAGCATTAATGTCTTCTACCGAGTCATTAAAGCTTGAAATCCTTACTAAATACCATTTGTTTGTGTTTTCATCAAAAACCTCTACCATCTTTCCAATAAGGAAACCATCCGTGTCAATTGTACTACATTGTAATTTACCCCTCAAAATCGTTTTTCCACAATTTCTGCACTTTGTGGAATTTTCATCATGCAAAAGCATGTTATTATCGCCACAAACACGACATTCTTATTTGAAAACCTTTGGAAATTATAATCGCTTGCGTTTGCGAGAATGAATTTTCTGTTGTTGTATTTCTACAGTGGTCTTCGGCCTCACTATACTTTCATTTGGTGTGGATGATGTACCTACAAACATTTAGAATAAGTAAGTAAAATTTATGCAAAATTTACATTGCTAAAATATTGATATAGTTTATGAAGAAAAAAAATTAAAACTTGTAAATAATGTTATTAAGTACCTAATGAATTTTCTTGTGAAGTAATTGATTATTTATTCTTCTTTGACTTTCCATAACCAAGTCTTGTCATGGTAACATGTGTTTGGATTGAATCTATGTTTGTTCCACTTCGAGGTAGAATAATGGTTCTCGGCGTCACATGTGTATTGAATATAGATGTTATGGACCGTGAAAATATGTTGATTCTTTTGTCCAAAGCAATAACTTCTTCTGATGATAGCATGGATAATTTTTCAATAGTAAAGAATTCCGAGAGAATTCCTTGTTTTTTGGTCTGGACGGAATCTACTAATGTGGTATTAGATGTAGACATATTCATTTGCTCAAGTGTTGAAACAATGTCCTCGTCTTGATTATCAACTGGCAGTTCTTCTTCATTTTCTAAAAAACAATCAAAAAATGAGTGGATGAACATAAATTTTGTTTCCATGAAATACAAGAACATTAAATAATCAAAATAGTAAAGTATATCACATATATTTTTAAACATTTAGAGTTGAAAAAAATACCAAAAGAATTATTTGGTGGAGGGCTCCACATATCAGTTGATGATACATTTTGTGCGAAATTTGGTACTTCCTCTTCAAAATCATCATTTACGTCATGATAAAATATTTATCATTGAGATGGTAGTAACCTCTTCAAGTATTGTAATTCTCCATCCATGAGCATTCGTACGGCTAACAAATGCTTGTAAATCGCAATATAATCCTCACATTCACAACACTCTGTATTCAATGAAAGAGTATACCAAACTTCACTCTTGGTTTGACTTCGAATCATGAATTCCATATTGAATTCATCAATGATTTGGAGATCTCTTTCAGAATCTTTTTGAAAAGATGCCACAATTTGAATAGCTATTTGTAGTCGTGCTGTAAAATGTGTATATGTACCCCGAGTAGAATATTTTATAAATTCACTCTCAAAGTTGGCATGCCAATAATAATCCAATAATGTTTCTCCACTAGATCGATCTCCTGTGCTTGGTTCACCTATCGTAATACAATTTTTGACATTGTATATAAGTAAAAATATTTCAAAGATGATAAATCAATAATACAATCAATAATAGAAGTTAGTTTAAACTTCAACATCGTACATGCATGATTAGAAAGTGGTTTTATTTACCTATAATAGCCCAAACCAATGTGTCTAATCTTCGATTCATTTTTTCCGAAGCAAAGTACATTTAATATAGTGTCATAACCTCTCTACAAGGAAACTTGTGTTCATATAACCATGTTGATATAAACGACTATATCGGGCTACATACATCACCATATGCATCCCACCCCTGCCCAGCCCGTAGCTACATAGGTTAAAACCGATTTTTCATCTGCATACTTCAACTTGAAATCTTCATATTTTTTGTTGAAATCCTCATCTCTGAGACACTCCAATAGTTCGCACATGGCATTGTATAAATGATTCATCTTTGCTTCAATTACTTTTGGAATATGATGTTCTATCCATGTTTTTTTGACATGGAACCAACAAAAAAGAAGATGACATTTTGTCTGGATTCTGCCAGTTTCATTATTCTCCCAACAAGGCCTCGTCACGATCTATGATATATTTGAAAGCATTGTATTCAGTTTTGCATTTGTCTATGACTATATTATTTGGTCTAACTTGACCCATTTTCTCAAAAATAGCCTTCAAAGGCAATCTTAAAGCCACAGCTTTATGTCCTTTATCCACGTTTGTTGAACAGAGCATGAGAAAAATGGGCATCCTTAACATCCTTATATTAGGACACATAGCTGCATACAATGGCAAATCATATTGATTTGTCTTTAATGTATAATCAATTGCCCATGCAGAGTTAAGAGTAATACTCATTGCTAATTCACGCATCTACTTTGTTTGTATGACTAAAACAAAGGGTTGTTTTTCAGGATCCTCATGCCCTGGATTGTATCGTTGGTGAAAAATAACCATGTCTTTTTCAATCTACTCAAATATACTTGCATCAACATTCATCCAATCATCTTTGTGCATTGCGCTTTCTTTTTGTAATGTGTATGCCAAGTTGCCCACTTCTTTTAAAGTTGGAAAAAATCGATACGAAACTTTTTCATATGATTCAACCAATTCTTGAAGTCTACCTAAAATACACTCCATATTCATATATTAGTACATATATTAGATATACAATATGTACATAATAAATTAATTGACGTTCAATACAAGATTTTGCATGTATAATACAGTATACTTATAAATACTACAATAAAATCATTTTCTGTGATATATTAGATTAATACTTAAATATAACATAAAATTTTGTATGCATTAATCCACACTCATACCTGCACATTGCCTTGCTGCAGACAATGCTGATTGGACATCATTCAAATTGTGCAGATTGTCCCGTAGATGTTTAATTTCCATTGGATGTAGGGGTAGAAATAGAATATCTTCATCTGAGCATGGAGTATGTCCCGAATGTTGGTTGTGGATTGAAATCTAACATATACATTGAAATACAAAATATAGAATGAAACACATTAATTAGTGCATTTTATCAAATAAAAAGGCAATGAAATGTGCATAGCAATATTGTATAATTATGATTGTTAACTCTCAATGGACATGACTTTTATAATTCCTACATTAAAATCTCTTTTAACCCCTAAAGGACCAAGTGTCCTAACTAAGACATTTCAATGTTCGGGTAGGTTCCCATGGTGTCAATTTTTTATTTTTTTTGAAATAAATCATGTGAATTTGGTATGTCAATACACAAATGAGAATTTTTTTTTATTCCAACTTTTTAAGTGGAAGTTATGGAACAAAAGGGGTTTTTTTGGGAGAATGGGCAGTACGGGCAGGGTTCAAAATAAACCTCAAAATTTATTATTTTTCAACTTTAATTGTAGGATCTTATCATGGGTAGGTCACTTAGTGCATTTTAAAAACGACGTGCGGCATAATATAGAGAGGATTGAAATCATTTGAAATAAAAATTATAAAGGAATTTCAAATAATGAAGGGGCCATTAAATGTAGACAATCCCATTATAAGTAAGTTAGATGGACATAAAATGTGGGCCATTATTTTTTTGTAAAATTAATATAGGGGCTGAAGATAAGGATCCTAGAAGGTATGTTTAGTATGTTTGCTATGGTCTCCTATGTGTTTTCTTCATAACTTTGTTTGCAATGATATTATTGTTTGCACCCTTCTTTGTTTCCATGGTTTCCCTTAACACTCGTCAATGCGTTAGGAAGTAGATTAGCTTTTATTACTTAAAAGGAATATAGAGTACAAAAAATTGCAGTGACTTGGACAATATAAGTAATGGAAGGTTGCAAACAAATGGGCCATTTTTTAAATTTAAGTAATTATAGGGAGGCTTTAATTCAGCCCTTGAAGGTAAATAACCCCAAAACAAAAAACCCCCAGTCGCACGTGGTGCACAAAAATGCCTTAGAGTGACCTACCCGTGGATCTTGTTAAAGATTACCAAGAGAGTGCATGGTAAAAGTTTCATAGAATTTGACCGTACAGATTGCAAGATTATAGCGTTTGAAGCGAAAAAAATGAAATTGCAGTCTTTTGGATATCTTTTGACCGTCTTTGAAGACATGGGAAAATTTGTTAAATTGGTTAAAAAAATCTTAAATCGTATTTAAATATTTTATTTGGTATTTTCTATCAAGAGGGAAAATTTTCAATTCTCTTTTGAAATTTACTTTGTTTATATTCTAAACAAGTATATAGACCCCTTAAATATACTCATTTTGGCATTTCCAAAATCCCATTTGATTTAAGGGAGTAGAAGTTATGAGCAAGATTCCCCCCTTCCCCCCTTCCAAAAAAACCATTGGAGCTCTTTACATCCATAGAGGGTTATTAAACATACCTCAACATGTTTATCTTTGTCAATTGGCTCTACAAATCTTCACCTTGAATCCACAATCGCAATACTTTGCTTTACTATATTGACATTTTCGTGTGACATTCTCTTGGCCAAGTTCAATCATCTCTCTTCCCACGATTGTAGATTATACCACGATTGCATTGATACAATGTAGCTTCTGCTGGATATGGCGTCTTTGCAATCGACCATGAATCCTTCTTCACCAAAGATACCTAATATATATAAAGACAATAATCTCATTAATCTTGTTAATAAATGGTTAGTGAGAGAAATTATATGGTATTTGTAAATTTTCTAAAATGCACATGAAAAATAACTAAAATACCCGATTTTATTATGATGTTTGCATGAAATAAACTATCAATAAAATTGAAATGGATGTTGGGGTTAAGAACATGCCTTGTATTGGTGTATGATCTCCTTGACTTTGTCATAAAGTTCTTCGGGTTGTACTTGAATAACACAATCATATTGAAGTCGCTTCTTATTAGGTTGATTTGAAGAACTTGGAACATGTGGAATCCTTGGGGTTGAGCACAAAAAACAAGTACGTACATATTTTTCCAAATATGGACTTGGCAATCCATGTACTCGAGCTCCTACTAACCACCCCATATTTGTAATATTGTTGTGTGTAGCCTTCACTCCGTAATGTGGTTGTTTGGATTCATGTGCATCCTTGACTATTTGTTCCCATTCCTCTACATATGGAATACAAAGGTGGGAGAATTTCCCTGACTTGTTGTATAGCCTCAGTTCCCCACTTAGTGGATCTGGTCTCACACTTAGAGCAACCTCTAAAGCCTTCCACTTTTTTATAACATGCTGATGCAATTTTTCAAGAGATTCATGAGGCATATAGAATGAAGGGTCTGCATTGAGAATGCTTTCACCAGTAGGTTGAAACTGGCTTTGTAAACATTGAATCATAAAAGAGTAGGAACTTCTAGTAAACATGTACCAATTGTGATCTGAACGAAATGTAAGTGGATCCAATCCTTCCAAGTGCTCATGCCCAATAGACTCAACCTCTCTACTTTGCTCATCTACTGTATCAAAAAACTCTTCGCCCTCTTCTTCAAAAAACCCTTCGCCCTCTTTTTCAGAGAAGTCAACATACTCATCATCGTCACTCTCATCTAAGCTTTCTACATGCTTGAAAAGTTCCTCCATTTCTCCAACCACAACCAAAAGCAATTTTGCTCTAACTTAGACCATCCGCATCCTACCACTAAAACTAAGTGATTCTCTAAACTGAAAGAAAAATGTTTGTATGGGCGGGTAGAGAGTCAATGAATATGAGCACAATATATGGATATTTGAATACGTCCCTCTACAACTATTTAAAAGAAGGGCTCGGTATTCTAAATTGACGGACAATAATGATTACCAACGTATTGTGATTTTGATTGGCTCACATACTATATAGAGGGACACATAGTGATTCAAGGGTGTGAAAACGATAACATATGACACCAAATTGTGGATGTGATGATAGTGGTCAAGGAGTGAATTGAAGGGAGAAGGGTGCGGATGCTCTTACAATTCAACCACCGGTCTTGCCTCTAACTCTTGGAAAACCAAAAGGGTCAAAATATTCTGCTCCATTGCATCACATAAAATAAATCCACAAACTTGTCGTTGTCACACCAATGTAAAACAAGCTCCAATATAGCTGCAAGTGTTGGGATGAATAATGGTTATACCCAGAAAAAACATATTGACTACCAGGCCTTACAAGGTCCAAAACAGAGTCTTGCAACCAGTTCCTCAAATGACTGAACTGAGAAAATAAATGGGAAGCCCATAAAATAAATGAGAAGCCCAGAAAATGAATGCTAAACCCTGCAAATACTAAGCCCTTCAAATACTCTGCTTACAGTTAGTTGTTTGGGCGTTCAGAGACTGTGGAAATCGAGTGTGCCTATGCCCCTACTAAGCCACGTTCCCATGATGAGCCCTTCATTTAATTCTGACATCAATTAATTCCGACAGCAGTTAATGGGGAGCGCCAGCCTGCTGCTCCACCCACGTTTGGTGACCCGTGCCTGACCTTGCCCGCCCGCGTCAGCGACCACCATCTAGGATCGCCACAACCCCAAGATCAAGCTCAATGATGAGCGGCTCAGATTGCACGAGCCGCCCACAAGCCCGAGGCCCCAATCTACGCCTCAGTGACACGGCATGCCTAGGGTAGGGCCCAGCCCTGGGCAGATGTGGTCTAGCCTAGGGCACATATAATACTTGCATCTATTTGGAGCTCTACTTGGAAAGTTAACAACTTGGAATGTGGACTTCTATTGTAAACAGCCAGGACTAAGGACCATGCAGAGCTAGAGCAAGAGCTAGGGGAAATCGGTTACTTAAGAGCAAGTGGAGTTGGAGGTCAGAAGCCTTTCCAACTTCACCGACAATTTTGGCCTTTGGATCGGACAGGGAATTGCCTCATCCAAATAGATATTATGAATCATGCAGATGTCATTCCAAGTTTTAGAATTGGAATTGAAAGATATAGGACATTAAGTGAGTATCTATTTCTCAATTGTGTTCCACATTGAACCTAGAATGTTGTCTATATTTTGAGCAGAGTTCAATGTCATCATAAGGCACGTCCTTATGGTCTGCATTCGTAACTACAAGCCTTGCCATATACCAATAAAATATTTTTAAGAAGAGTGACAACTTTAGAGCCATGTACTTATAACATCTGCAGATCTGTTGGTCAAAACTAGTCAAGAAATGTTATACACCTGAAGAACATCGTGATTACAGACCTCAGATTCTGTTGTGAATATTGAGATAGGTTTCTCCAGTGAGATGATACTGGGAAATATTAGGTATGCAGAATTTAACATCACAGATGGCTGGCGAGAACACACTGAGGAAACAAGTATCAGTATATTCTAGGAGCAAAAAATGTTAAAAATGCCTTCAGCTCACAACTCACAACTCACAACAAAACTGAACTTCACAAATATAATTTTTGTACATGGATTGAAATTACGTCACATGCAAAAGGAAGAGCTGCATAATACTGCTAGTTTGGCTGATATTCACATTCAAATAATCAAGTTCTTGTCAGACACCTAGCTTGAGAATCACAATATCAATCTTCATATTGACAAAACAGGCTGTCACTATTTAAGGAGGAAAACTAAGTATTTGAAGATGAAGAGCACTTCAACTTCAACACTGAGATTTGACAAAATGTAGTTTCTGCGCTTGCATACAGCAGATCCGCTGATTGTGAATTCCATATCCATCAAGTAGATGACTTGCATACAAAATGTAACACTGCACATAGGAAGCTTGAGTGATAACAATCCTTTCAGGCCATGGCATCTGCCATTGTTTTACGGAAAGAGACCTGCTGCTCATGAAGAGACCGAAAAATTTGATACTTTGCATCGTGATACTTTTTGACTTGTTCATCTTGTGATGGCTCCACAACCTGGCAACATCTCATGGGGTATTAGTTCTCACTTGAATTCACAATGGCATTTTCAATAAGGTGTTTGGTCCTATTGTGGGAGTCTTCAACTCCAGACTATTTTGGCTATTGGATCAAATCAGTAATTTCCTCATCCAGTTAGCAACTGTGAATCGTGAAAATTATCATTTCAAGTTTCAGAATTGGAGTTGAGATGCAAAAAGTTATAAGTTCTAAAAGTGGAAATTCTCTCTTTTTAAATGATCACATAGGCCCTTACAACTGTATTGATTATCGAACCTAGAATGGTGCCTATGCTTTGACAACATAGCCCAATCTCATCTTTACACTTGTCTTTTAAGTGTCCATCCATACCTACAAGCCTAATTGAGTGGTTTACAGCTCGAACATAGGTGTCCAATTGAGAAGAGTCACCACATAAGGCACACATACCTTACCCAGTGTGACTTTGAGATGATGCAGAATAAACTGTAGGATGAATTGTCATCTCAACTCTCTAGTAGTTGCTTGTGAATGTTATTAGGATGAATTGAAACTTGACTTCATGTCACAATAGAACACATGAAGTTCTGATTCAGTTATGTTGCTCACCAGGCCAGGTGCATTGAGGGCAACCATAGCATGTCTGACACTCTTGTACTTTTTGGCAGCTACTGCTCCAAGCACAGCAGCACCAAGCATTACAGCTTCATTCTCCCTTGGCAATGCTACCGCACATCCTGCAAAATTAATCAGTGTTTGCCAATATATTAAAAATTAACCCCAATCCACCCTTACAGGCCAAAATGGTGTTCTCAGCAATTTAACTGAGAAAATGAATGTGAAAAAAGTAAATGACTAAGTGATTCCTTAACACAATTCCAAACCACACCCTTCATGGAGGATGAGTGTAGATGCAAACTTGATCCTTCAAAAGATTGCGAACATGAAGATACACATAGATACCCCTAATATCAACTTATCATGATCAAGTATGATTAAGGGAGAGATTATGCCATATGTACATGTCTATATGCATGAGGGGTGGTGTCCCCTCTCCCTTTGTCTCGCCGCAAGGAAGTTACTGAGTAAGCAGAGAATGTAGGGGCTAATTAACTCATGTGTTTCAAAAATAATACATGGAAAAGCTTACATACCCACTATGTTGGCATGTTCTTGTATGTACACCTTATTCTTCGATAAACCCCCACATGCCAACAGTGTATCGATCTGCATTGGTCCGTTTATTGTCAAAAAGAATACACTCCTCCATAATAAAAGAACCACCAATAATTACAAGAGAATAGTGACAGCAATCATGACACGGATAGCAATTGCCATGGGGAAACAGTTACCTTCAACCCATGAGCATTACAGTGTTCCACTATGTGCCTTGTCCCATAAGCTATGCTTTGTACAGCTGCCAAATAAAGAAGAGCAAGATCTTCCTCACTGGCATCCAAAGACAAGCCACTCACGATTCCTCTTGATCTTGGATCTGCCAAGGGAGATCTGTAACACCAACCTTAATGTCAGTATACAATCTTGGGCAAGCTATTACTTCGTAGTAATCTAGTAAGGGGCACTTTACACTAGAGCTTGAGAGCCCGTGATCATTGAAACCTAAAATCTCTCATGGGTGGAAAATGCTGAGACCATCCCACTTCATTTTACACTAATGCTTGAAGCCTAGGGGACCAAGGAAGTATGAATCGATAAAAAACCTACATTGAGTCCTACATGGCATAGAGTTGATGATATTTCATGGTCTACTGGATTTGCATCAGGCCCACCTCAAAGTATTGAGTCCAACACAAAATCGAGAGGCCATGACACTTCAAAACCTAACAACCCTTGATTTCTTATAACTTACTGTGGAGAAGAGCCCACATGAATAGGATGGTGATGATATAGCATGCAGTTAAAAGCCTAGTCACGTATGTCATTACACTATACTTGAAGGCCCGTGACCATGCAAATTTCATTTTCAACTTTCCATATGGCCTTTGGATGAGTTTCATGGTCACGGCCCTTGGCCATAGTGTAAAAATGGCCCTTACATTTACCAGAAGTGGCCAATACAAAGTAGCATGACTGTTACCTGTTTCCATTGTAATCAGGTAGTATGTGAAGATCCTTTGTCAAAGCACTTTGAAATGGTACACTAGACTGGGCTGCAAGGTCCGCCAATATGCCATTCAACTCATCATAAATGGACAGCTCTGTCAAAACAAGAGACCTGTTGTTAGCTTGGAAATCTCAATTGATCCATGATTTAGTAATGACAAGAGGGTGCAATAATCCCCAACAAAATTCTGAAGACCCAGGAATGAAAGTAATCTCACTCTTAGAGGCGGCACGATTGGCAAGGGCAGGAGCAGCTGGGTGAGTCTCTACCAAGTGGTCCAAAAGTGCACCTGTTGCACTTTGACCTCCTTCAGTGAGCCATAACTCTGGAATCATGGCTGCATATACAATAAAATAAAATAAATCAGTCACTACCAATGTTGAACTGGCATATACGTGAATGCAGGGTATCATTACACAATATCAATAATCGTATTGAAGAACCTACCCAACCAGTATCAAAATGGTAATACAAGTTCAATATTGATACTTAGTGGGTATCAAAAGATAAGGTAGTCTTTGTATACCCGATTCACAATTTGGATCAATGCCAACCTAATACCATACTGACACTAGTGCAATTTTACCTACATATGAAGCTATGGTATTACTATAGACCCAAAAGGTCTTAAAAACAAAATATTCTCAAATACCCGTCCCCTACAAGTATCACATTAAAATATTCATAATAATATAAAATTCATTATATATTTCCGAGTGTCATCAGAAATAAATCATAAGTGATTCCAGTTCAACACTAGTCACTACCTCTGCATCAATGACCTTCAAAGCACAGGACAAGCATCTATGGCAGGTGTCAATTAAGTACCTGACCAAAATGGGCCCCAAACACCAGGAATAAAAACTTTCTCATGTGACACCGCCATGTGGCATGTTGATGTACCGCACACAAGAACCATCCTTCGGCAGAGAGCATCAGTACTGTCATCAGTGCCTGCATAGACAAACATATCAGGTGACCAGTTACAACATAGATTGTTATTTTAAGGCCCCCCTTTACACGAGGTGGAGAGCTCAAGAATTGAAAGCTTGACCGGAATTTACCTTCTCAACAGTGGGGAGCCACTTCCGCATAATTGTTCACTCATGCACACTTTCTACTTGGGCTGCCAACTTGAGAGCTTGAACTTTTTACTGGGTTTACAATGTCTACAATCGATGACACCTTGATGGTCCCTTGCAGAACATCTATGACAAGCTCTTGGTCAAAATCCTAAAGCTACCTCATCGAGGACGCTTGGGAATGTTTAGAGTTTGAGCTCTCATTTCGTGGACCCCAAGCTAATGCACTTCCCAGGATGCTTTTGGAATGACATGATTGAGCATTTGTTTAGTGTCATTCCCCCTTTGATATCTCACTTTGAGCATAGCCACTTTACAGTTGCTCAAACTATTGAAAACTTGGGAATTGGTGAAGCTCTCAATAGTTTGAGCTGATGACAGCTTGTCAACTCCTTCAAATTGCGAGTTTGAGCTCTCAACTCGAACTCTAGTGAGAAATGTCAACATGCCAGTGGATGAAATTAAGCTTCAGCATCATAATGTAATTCCAAAAAAGCCAGTGTCAAAAACAAACTCAATGAAAGTAAATCCTACTAGTATTCACCTGTAACAGATGCAGAGGCATGTTGACGAGGAATGCTTTCCAGAGTTCCAACTCCACCAGCATGAGCATCAATCAATCCTGTTGCAACGGGTGTTCCCTCCCTCAGACCAAGCTCCTGCAACACAAACGCAATATAGCCAATTAAAATCTATGTAACAACAAAACTCATTGGGATCCATAAGAAATTCTGATCACAGACAGTTTACAAGCTAACAATAAATAACACCAATTTTGCTGCTTTGAATTAGCATACTGGCTATATCTCCTTGGTTACTTTCTTTGAGAGGTTTTCAAAACATTTATGGATTGATTAAATTGTTCCATAAGAGGCCTTACCTGTGCAGCCAAATGGGTGAGGCCAACACCCAATGGATGGCCAGGAAAAGCCACATTTCTTCCTGCAATTCAAACCGCCAATAAATAAAATCAGGCACACAAGATTCCACATAAATTTCAGGTTTTTTTACAGGTTCAGTGGATGACTCTTCTCATAATTATTGATGCAAGGCTGATATGTATAACTCTTTGGTTTCCAACTTAGAGTATGAGAGCCTTGTATTTAAATCATAAACCATGTCAATAACATTCATCTATGAAGTCAGCAGGAAAAGACGAATACCAATGGTGGCGTATCCTCCATCTACAAGATCACCAAGGCCAATCTCTTGCCAGAAAAGATCATCCCATCCACAAGCTTGCATTGCCACTGAGTCCTGACTTGACATTTGTTGTAGATGTGCATGCCCTAAGTATGTCCATTTGCATACTGTTGTACACAGGCTCCGTGTATCATCACCAGTTGCCCTGTGACAACGCAACTTTTTACCAGATCTGCCTCCTCTTGCACTTTGCTATCTGTTGAAAACACATTCTATCTCAAAAACATGGTGCCATGTTGCTAGAGGCTTAAATGTTCTCTACAATAATGGAGACAGTGCACAAGGGAACTGTTACAACCTAGGTGATCTCACTAGCTTATAAGAGATGGCATCTGTCAGGGAAAGAGATTTAGGATTCGGGTGTTTAGGGTGGCCAGCCAAATACCAATGCTTCTTATTTAGGGGCCCAGACAAGCCACCAGCGTTATCCTCTAACTCAACATGACTTTTGGTTGGGAGTTGGTTGTTTTGCATAGTTCCACCTTCCACGTTCAGTAAGTTTGTGGCACATGCTTGGAGGCAGAGTGGAGGTTTGAACAAAGAACATTCTATATCGGTTTATTGAGGGGTCGAACTCATTTTGGCATGTCAAGACGTGCTAAAATGAGTTCAGCCTCAATGAACCAGAATAGGTTGCTTTATGTTCAAATTCAAACACTATCCACAAGCATGCATCAAGTGGAAAGAAATTATTGTATGCAAAACAACCAATGGAAAATCATAGGGCACCAACTCCCAACATGAAGTCCCATTGAGTTAAAGGATTACTCTTATATGCTCGACTTAAAGACAAGCAGCATCACATCTGTTGCGCTGTCACAGGGTTGCTATTCCTTACGACACAAGAATGCTTAGAGAATCACACCTGTATGTGAGCCAATCACTCAAATCCATCCACCGAAATGCCATCGCCCACGACTCCTTCAGGTTTTCCTTAACCCACAAGAGCTGCATACGAACAACACACTCTAATTCAGTCATATGAACCACAAGACTTGGATGACACACAGAACGCTGCCCTTAACCCCTATATGCTTTCACCAGTTTCATACTAGTTGTGTATTCTCTCTTTATACTACATGATATGTAATTTTAAATTTTTTGGGTGTGCATGTCAAGACGTGTAAACTTTCAAGACAACAACCTATCAGTATATAGCAAAATGTCATAAGACAATGTCCACTAATGTTGTCCAATTTCAAATTACCATATGTATGAGAGGCCCAATTAGGCTTCAAAAGCATTTAGGTCAATTCACTATAACATTGTTCAGATGTACAAAAAGGACTGGAAAACTGGATCACAGGAGAAACCTTTGGGGCTTGCATTTCAGGAGACAAAGAACCACCCGCAAACTGCAGGACTGGAGATTTGCAGGCATTGATGCGCTCTGCCTGCTCTTCTGCTCGATGATCCATCCAGACAATCACATTTCGCCTTGCATCACCCGTCCTTGAGATGGAAACAGGTGAGTCATCTGTTCCTATTGCCACTGAAAAACCAAACCAAACCACCTTGATCAACAAAAAACTTAAGCAATGACGCTGACGAAAATTTATGAATTTTCATTACATGGAACTGAATCCTACCCTTAGTCCTACATGTAAGCAGGAACTTACCAAGAGAGCAAGTAGCAGTGAACCCAATGCCGCATATATCAGAATTGCCGAGCTGACATTTTGCACAAACTGACTTCACTGCAGAACAAATTGCAAGCCAGATGTCTGTAGAGGATTGCTCCACATATTTTCCGTCCTTCCAAATTTGTATAGGACTGCTTGCACAGCCCAAAAGCTTTCCATCTCCATCAAACACCCCTGACAATCAAGACCTCACACTAAGTTCCTTCAGATATTACAATGACAGCTCAAAATCCACAAAACATGTAATCAGGTCAGGGTGATGTTCCATACCAATGCCGCAATCTCACTGAATGCTTCATGTACATAGCAGAATCCAGGTCATAGCTTATGACCCATTGCATGTCTAGTCTAGACTTGTTATGCATATGCTATTCAATCCCCTCCAAGTGATTGGAACTCTTACTCATGATGGACTTGAATACTTAGAGTACTGCAATAGCCATGGCTACATTTCACAACATGATGATAAGTTCCTGTAATTCTTGCAATTGAGGACTTTTTCAAAAATATCACGTCCTATCCATTGACCAAATTAGGGTCCCCAATGTGAAATGTGAAATGTGAGATGGAGAAAATTTCAAATTGGGGTGATAGAAGCAGAGAAAATAAAACAATCTCCTCTTTCTCGGTGGTTCATCTATCCATGTCAAACCATGGGGAGGAAGCGCCAATTGCACGTGAACTTGAACCAATATGTGGAAAGTTGCACATAGCAAGTACGGAATATGATTCGCAAGTAGGTTAGTCACCTTGCCACTTGGATGCTTGAAAAATGGAAGTCGGATGTCCAGTAGGCTAGTCACCTTAACATTTAGATGCTTCAAAAATGGAAGGCAGTTGCATGTGCACACAAATAAGAGAGCATCAATGTGAAGTGTAGAGTTTTCAAATTTGGGTGATAGAAGCCAAGAAAAAAACAATCTCCTATTGGTCGTCGGTTCATTTAACCAACTCAAATAATGGAGAGGAAGCACCCCTTCCAAGTGAACTTGAACCAACACATGGATAGTTGCCCACAGCAAGTACGGTTATTGATTCCCGAGTAGGTTAGTCACCTTAACAAGCATCTATTTGGATACTTGAGAAATGGAAGGCAGATGTCAAGTAGGTTAGTCACTGTAACACTAGATGCTTGAGATTTGGAAGGCAGTTGTGTGCACACATATAGGAGAGCATCAAGCTTCTTCAAGAGGAAAATCCTCTCCGTTAAACCAATCTTGTTGCTTTTCCTTTTGAAAAATCTTTTGGCATGGAAGAGGGTTACTACAGCTAATTAGAATATTCAAGCTCAATCGTAAGACGAGGTTGCTCATTTTTCCTACAATTCCAACGCAGATTGCAGATCCCAATGGCGACAAGGCGGATCCCAATCTCTAATCAAAAGTGTTACACCTCAGGTTGCAAAATCAGACAAATTTATTTTTGAGGGGGATTGGAAGAGGCAGCTCACCTGCACGTGCACTTCCCGTGCCAACATCGACACCCAAGAACAATTGGCGCCCTCCATCTCCGTGCTTTCTGTTGATACTGCTACGGCGACGGTCCATGGTGAAAACCAGAATGCAGAAGAAGATTTCTACGTCGCAAAGTAGAGCGAAGTTCGGGCGCTGGCGACGGCGATGGAGAGGAGGAGGAAGGGAGCAGCGAGCGTTGCAGGGAGATTGAAAGAGAGGAGGAGCGCCATAGCCAGAATTTGGTAGATGCCGCTGACCAATCTCATCCCTTCCAACATTTCAGTCAAACTCTCCACTAAACTCCCACACAAGTGCCTGCTAACTTTAGTTAGTGTGGATATAAGGTTGAAGCATCTATAACCGATAAAATTAGAGAGCTCGCATCTGTTTAGGAGGAGTAAAAGGGAGGAATTATAATTATTTTCCTTGCGAAGAGGAACAAATTCTAAGGAGAATATCAAAAATAATATTTTTTTTTGTAAATATGGAAATTGCTACAAATTTCAAAGTACTAAAGTTAGGGTAACACATAGTTGATTTATAGGTGCACCCATAACCGTTCATCCGAATTCTAATGCTTGGCTATGACAGTTGTCAAAAGTAATCAATCACAAGTTGGCACTACATAAACCTTAACTCTGTTCGCCTAAAAGATATAGATCTCATCCATGCCGGCATTACATGAACCTAGTGAGCAATTAAATGGACTTGGTCGACTATGGATGCCTCAACCTTATCACAAATGCTAGAGGCCACCTCTTTGATTTGGGCCCCTTCCACTATTATTCCAAGGTGAAAACACAATCCATTATAGTTTAGAATGTATATGAAATGATCCCAAAATTAGAATCAAAGGTTTCACATTAGTCTAAATGAACCCACTTCAAGATGGAGTTATGGGGGGTCATGTTTTTATTAGACCTTATTTACCTCGGTAATAGTGGTAGGGCCCTAGCTCAAACATGTGGCATGACCAAATGCCATGACCAAATGCTAGATAACTCCATGTGTTGTGACCAAGGATCATGTAATTGAAGATGAAAAAGATTGGAATCCATGGGGTGGCATATTTAATCATGGAATGAGGTAGGCATCAAAGATCCTGATTAGTGAGACTAAATTGGGACGGGTTAGCTATAAACATGTCACGTTGAGGTTTTAACAAACCATGGTTTTTGTGAGTCCCAAGCCATGGAGAGTGGCAATCCTCGTGGAGGAAGATCACATAAGAGGAGCACCATAGCCATCCTAGCCAAAGTTCAGTAGATGTTATCGACCAATCTTATCCGTTCCATTATTTTAGTCAAATTCTTCACTAAACCCCCAACATGAGTGCATGTTAAGTTTAGTTAGTGTGAATAATCACATTTAACGGGGAGAAAATCGGAACCACTTGGGGTGTACTTGATCAAGCATCAAGGATCCCGAATGTCTAGTGAGATTATATGGGGATGAGTCAGCTATAAACATGTTGGGTGAAGGTTTAACACATCCTAACATAGTTTCCATTAGCCCTAAGCCATGCAGAGTTGCAATCCTCATGGAGGAAGAGTGAACGAGAGCACCATGGCCAAAGTTTGGTTGATGGTGATCGCCAATCTCATCCACTTTAACATTCAGCCATCATGACCGATGGCATGACCGTCTTCTAGGTTTTGTTAATTTGGGCACACCAAGTGTCAAGTCAATGGTAACAAACATACAATGCAGTTTCACATGTTTATGGGGTTACCATAGCATCTTATGTGACATATGATGTGTCTCTTGATATTGAGCAAAGTGGCAAGGCACCAATTAGTTGCTAAGTCATCATTTATTCCTATTGTTAAGTCTCAAGTTTTAGCACAAAATGAAGTTATATCTTATATATCTCCAAAACGACCAATTAAGTCAATGCCTAACATGGTTGCCACAAATCCTAACCTATGTGGAGTGGGCCTAGCCTTTTTGGCTACATGTGCGCTTATTCATTTAAAGGTGAGAATGAAACTATACAAAATATTGTATTTAGAGTCACCAATTCCAATTGTCTTGCTCAATACTAATTGTAAACCGCCCATGTAGTGTCACCAACGCTAAATGTAAACCTAACATTATTTGTCATTCGTTGTAAAAAACACACATGCATTATAGATTTACAATATTCCAATTATTGTCACTTACTAAGTGAGTTTTCATCCAAATGTCAATCATCCATAATAATATTTCATTTCGTAATTGTTGGGATGCAGTAGATATCAAACTTTGTTTCAATAACTAGCATGGATTTCATCCATATTTCAATTATTTATGATTTTTTTTTGTAAACGTATCCATAAGAAGTGTCATTATGATCTATACATGGCTTGGGGTCAGACCGAGCATTGGTCTAATTCATGTGCAATTAAGCTATCAATTCGGTTCAACTTTGTCAACTTTTTATGGGTCCAACTTTGTCACATGTAAAGTGATGATGCCCGATTTAAGGACCCGATGTTCTCAAAGATAAAGTGTAGTGAAGAGAATTAACCTTTTATGAACCGACAGTAGAGATGTTCATTATCCAATGGTAGAGCCCAATCCGGTCCATGTGGAGAGTTCGGGCCAAGGAAAAGGTCATATGTATTTCTTCAAGTTGGCCCGAAGGTTTGGGGCCTAAATTGTGCCATCTAGGACACCATACAAGATGAGTGAGTGTTTGGGCCCAACCCTAGTATAAAGCCCTTGGATTAATTTGATGAAACCAAGTGTTCCTATTGGGCTAGATTTCTAGAGTTTAGGCCGGCCCTCAATTCGGTCCCAAGTACAAACTGGGCCTAACATTAAATACCATATGACGCTAGATACAATATTTCATGTAACAATTCCACAATTGGGTGTTTTTAGTTCTATATCATTTGACTTGACAATTGACAATAATTTTTTTGATTTAATCTAGTGAGGTCTAGTTGGAGTGAATTGACCTTCAACATATAGAAGGGCCTTGTTTCTATTGGAGCTCATTCATCCATGATGGAATCATGAGTTTACCTAGATGCCATGAAGAACGAACTTCTGGAACATCCTCATATTTGTGGTGCTCATGTAAGTTGAAGATGATAATGTTAGGAACCCCCTATACTTTGGAATTTATTTCTCTTAGCATATCGGACTCATCAAAAACCTCAAATTAGTGTATTGAAAATTAAGATGAGATGTATCAACCACAATCTATTTGGAGATTTTTTTTACAAAGCCCCCTTATATGGTTGCCATGGATCCCAATCCATTTGGAGAAATTTATGATGCTTACACAATACATTCTCCACATATTGAATATAATTTCCTACAGGAAAAAGTACTTTTGTGAACGTTGTGTATATGGTGGTTATCACTTACTACAATGAGATTTGGTGCCTTTGGAAAATTGACTTGGATATAGCCACCTTGGTCAATGTCAAATTTTTCCCATTTCCATTTCGAGTGTAATTGTTATTGTCGGATATACAACACCTCAAGAGTCCATCAAAACTCTTATTATTATCAATGAATTAGATATTCACGATACGGCGGAGCCAAGGAGGGGGCCTAGGGGGGCAAAACGATTACATATTTTTCTTCTTCTTTTGCGACTGCAATGTTAACTTTCACGGGGCGTGTAATAAACTGTTGGAGAGGTGTTTTCAAGACCTTTCCAACGGTATGTTATAAGCCCCCAAATTCCTAAAATTTTAGTTGGTAAATCCAATAAATATTTGCAGTTGTTTAACGATTGCAAAGCAACTCAATCAAAAGAACTGCAATGGGGAAACGATTGCGGTTATATTTTGCAATGTAATCTACGAGTGCATTGAAGGAAAGTCAAGCATTTGCTTACTAGTGACGATGTCTATTGGCGATGATTGGCGACGATTGTCTATTGTCGATTTAATGATGTTCTCTGGATTTATCTAGGGTGTTGTCGAAGAAAATTCTCATGCCATGCATGCACGGTAGAGTATGATTCCATACAAAATTTAATTTACTTCAATCTTTTGATGAAAAGAGGGCATTTCTGCATGGAATTTGTGACTAAAAAAATAAACAAAAAAATAAAAATAAAAGTAAAAAAGAAAAGAAGGCATGAAGGCTTAACATGTATGAGTGAAAATATAAATATAAATATAAAGAGAGGATGGTATGGCTATCAAGCATAATTCTATGTAATTCTAGAACTCCCTTCCCCAACCACATGGTTCTAGTGGTTGAAAAAATAAATAGCATGCCCTACATGAAGACATGCACGGGTCCAAGTTTGTGCTCTCGGCCAATAAGATTGCTCGATGTTGGGAGTTTCTTGGTCTTGGACACCTAGTGTAGATCCACCATGAGTTACATTTCATGATATGTTTAATTTTACCTTAGCCCACAACAAGTGCACAGGTTTGACGATTTAGGGTTTAGGGTTTAGTGGGAGCCACTCGAGCTCTGTGGTTGTAGGTTAGAGTTCCTTCTTCGTGGAGGTTGCCACGCAGAGATTGTTGATCCGGAGACGAAGCGTCTTTAAACCCTAGCCAGGATTGCGACATAGTGCTCAGGGCGGCCACTTGGTGATGAAGAATTTTACAGACCATCGCACGTACCCGGCGAGGGTAGGGTTTAGGGTTTAGAGGAAGCCTGTTCCAACTCCGTAGTAGTAGTAGAGAGCTCGGATTTTTGAGGAGCTTGCTTGCGAAGGGTACCGAATTGCGTAGCCATGATTGCGGCCGTGTGCTGGGTGCCCAAGGGGGCAGCCAAGCCGGTCCCGGTCGTGGCAGAGCCCCCTACGGAGGAGGAGATTCGTGCTCTTCTTCTAACCCACGGGACCGAAGCGGAGGCCGAATTGTTTGACAGGGGCAGCGAGGAGGAGGACGATGACGAAGATGGCGAGATGGACGCAGAGGAGATGGAGGACGCCGTGGCCGCTCCTGCTGCGCCTGGTGATGCGGCCGCGAGAGCTTTGGCGGCTGCCTCAGCCTTGGGAATTCAGGTTTCCGGGAACCGCAGGCAGAAGACGTTAGAGGAAACCCTAGCCGATGGGATGGCGGAGCTTGACATGGACCATTATGATGAGGAAGATGAAGACGGGGTGGAAATTTTCGGTAACGGGGGGTTAGGTGCGGCTTATTACCCTAGTAATGAGGAGGATCCGTATTTGGTCAAGGAAGATGATGACAAGGATGAAGAAATTGAGGATATGACAATTAAGGACTCAGATTTGATTATCTTGACAGCTCGGAATGAGGATGATGTGAGCCATCTTGAGGTTTGGGTATATGAAGCTGACGAAACTGCGAGTGAGGATCCAGAGGAGAGCAACATGTATGTGCACCATGACATTATGTTGCCAGCTTTTCCTTTGTGTCTCACATGGCTGGATTGTAACCCTAAAGGTGAGGGAAGTGGGAATTATGTTGCCGTGGGAACTATGCAACCGGAAATTGAGATTTGGGACCTGGATGTCTTGGATGATGTCGAGCCGGTGTCAGTGTTAGGAGGCACACTGGAACCTGGTGCAGGCGAAGGGAGCTCAGAGAAGAAGAGTAAGAAGAAATCCAAGAAGAAGAGTAAGAAATCAAAGCAAGTCAATTACAAGGAAGGTAGCCATACTGATGCAGTGCTGGGCTTGTCGTGGAATTCAGTGCATAGGAATGTAATTGCAAGTGCGAGTGCAGATAAGTCAGTGAAGGTCTGGGACATAGTAAAGGGGACTTGTGAGCACACTTTGAATGTGCACAGTGACAAGGTGCAAGCTGTGGCATGGAACCTCCAAACCCCTACTGTGCTTCTCAGCGGCTCGTTCGATCGAACTGTAGCCCTAATGGATATGGCAGCTCCCACATCGCCAGCCATTCGATGGTCTTTGTCTGCAGATGTGGAGGCGCTCGTGTGGGATCCCCATTCAGCGCACACATTTCTCGTGAGCTTGGAAGATGGTACTGTGCGTGGGTACGATGTGCGCTCAGGGACGACAAATAGCCCGGAAGGGAAACCCTTATTCACTATCCATGCGCATGAAAAAGCAGTTTGCAGTTTGACCTATAACACAGTGGCACCAAATTTAGTAGCTACGTCATCGACTGACAAGACGGTGAAATTGTGGGATCTAACAGGAAATGAACCCACGTGCATTGCCTCCACAAACCCCAAAGTTGGTGCCATATTCTCTGCAAATTTCTGCAAGGATGCCCCATTTTTGCTTGCTCTTGGTGGATCCAAGGGTACTTTGCATGTCTGGGATACTATGACGTGCGGTGAGGTCTCTCGAAGGTTTGGAAGGTTTTCTTCCAGACCTCCAAGGCAGTCTACTAATAAAGTTGATGAAGATTAGGATTGAGGGGATGGTATCAAATTCTTTCTGAGTCTTGCATGTTTTCTGCTCTCTTTGATTTCCTTGTGACTTCAAGACAAACTTTGCAGGGTTCCAGGTCCGTGGTGTAATACTCTGTTTGTAAAAGGTACAAAGATTAGGAATCAAAGAATGGTGTAATTGGTATGTCTGGCTGGATTCTTTGTTTATTACTTTATGGGGTTGAGTCGCTAGGGGTGGCTCTTGTTCATCCGATCTCAATGATGAAATGTTGAAGGCACCGGATTTTTGAACAACTTAGTACACAAGAACTCCTGTGCTTACCTTTGTAGGGTTCGATTCTAAACAGATTCTAAACAGGTTGAGGACGATTGTAGTTGCTACACAATTGGTGCTAGATACTTGGACTTCAATTAATTTTCTAGGTGAGACGATTATGTCAACCTGTCTTTCATATGTCATGGCATACGGATTGTGTATTGGGTTGTTAGTGTCCTACTTAGGCAATGCCGGTGTCAAAGTCGGACACGGTTTGGCCTGGCCCGCAATTCTTCAAAACAAAGTTATGATAATAATTGTTTCCATTCTTCACTTTTAGTCATTAGCTAACTTATGGCAAATGTTTTCCTTTTGTGCTCTTTTCACGCATTTTTGACAACTGCAGTTGGGCAACTCAGTCATTTCATTGTGTCTAATAGTATACTTTATAAAACTTGAAAGCACTAGAGAGGGTGTCACATGACACTTGGTGCTACATTGCAAGTCATGAAGAGCACTTTAACCAACATGGCACCCACATTTAATGTCACACTAAATTGGACTTCTAAAACAACCACCTGCTTGAGGTGACTGCTACTACCTTCAATGAATAAAGCAACTGAGTATGAAGTTGTGTTTGAGAGCCTCCTAATTTTCAACAAGAGTGGTCTGTTTGGTGAGATGCTCACTCAGGATATTGCAGGCAAGCAAAATGAAATTAGTGAAACTGTTCAAGTCGACCTCTTATCACACTTCATATCTGAAAAAATCAGAACATTATTACTTGAACATGGTTGATAAGTTTCTGGGGGGCCATCAATGGCGTCCAAATCGACTCAACTGTGATCTCAGGCACAAGGTCACAGTCCTAGGCAATGAAATTGGTGAGCATGCATCAGGATACTAGATAATATGTATGCAAATTTGTGCAAGCCATTCAGTCCCTAAGGTATGCAGTTTGTGCTTCTTGTTCTCCATCTTCTATTGATCACATTTATGTCTTCAAATGTGTGTTGCATTAGCAACCCTATGATGAAACATCAACAAAATTTGGATTGAAAATCGGACCTCCCTTGCTTTAGTTATTGTTGTCAGAAGTGCGCACACATGTTGATTCCTCAATTGAATACAGAGGTCCTCTTGAATGTTGTTCACTATTGAGTGTGGAGTAGCTAATAAAATTTGAAGTAGTCCAAACTCTTTGAAGCATGTGTCTTTCTAGTGCTTATTCTCTGATCCTCACCTAATCACACACAATTCAAATATTAGTGTCCAATTAACGAAATAACACTTGCATACCTTAGTGGTGCAAGGCTTTGCAATTTCAAGGGTTGTAATGAAGGATTTTGTAATGAAGGGATGTAGACTGGTCTTTCCCACAATCTAATATCCCTATGCGTGTGCCGCGGTCCTCACATGAGACCTTCTATTCAAATTTTTGTGTTGTGTAGTGCCCATGGCAAGAATCTTAACACATAACATAAACTTCAATGATAGATTATGAATGTGTAATGGACAAATACTAGAAGTAAACTTTGCATGTGACATTTGAAATAACAACAAACAATACCCCCTCTTTGCTCTTTTGAACCTAGCAATATAGTATGCCCAATCATCTTCTCACCATTCCATTCCCTCTTGAAAAACATAGATTTATACAAGTCTTCGATGACATTGAGACCTCAACATAGTATTTTTCACACGAATTAGTCAAGACATAGCCATGGGGGGAGGATTCACATGAATAAGGGTAAATATTTACACAAGGCCCCCACAACTTGGTTTCATAGCCTTCAAGGAGAGGCCCTTGAAAAACACCTTGGGTGGGGTCAATGCATAACTTATTACGAAAGGAACTCCCTTTCCACCTTAGGAGACTCACTGAGATTTGGCATTTCATTCAATTTCTCATGAGGTCATGTTTGTTCAATGGGCTTGGGTTGCCCAAATTTTAGCCTTGGCATGCTCAATGTGAGCCTTCTTAGATCGAATTTGAGCCTTCATGTTTCCTATTGCCTAGTTAGAAATTAAACACCCTTGCATTTATGTAAGATACTATGTTCGTGGAGGGCACCCTTCTTCCAAAATTAAGTTGGATTTATCATCATAAGAAGACGTTTAATTAGGAGAATTTGCATTGCCAAGGCATTCCCAACAAGTTGAGATCACGGGGAAAACACCTTCTTGACTATTGACACTCAGTTTGGGATCGAGAACCCAACGTAACATAATAGTTTCCACCCCTTGCTAACTTAGTGGTATCTTGAATAGTTCAACAACCTTAGGATGCTCTCATTGTTATTTCTAAGCGCACAAATTATTTAGTCAAGTAGAGATACAAAAAGCCTCCCTTTTAAAGACATTTGTTCATTAGCGTAGGTTGAGTGCATTTACCTTGAAGGGGGGGGGGGTGTGGTTTGGCTTCCTTACCTTGTGGTTACTTGGGCTTTGAAGGTAAGTTAGTTGAATCCTTTCGTTCTAGTGTGGATATATGGGGCACTACCCTAGGCCCACTTCTCGGTTGTTCACATTAGATTGGAGTTCACATGGTCATGGAATCTCCAATCAAAGTGTATATTGCATGATCCATGAAGTGGTCATTCCCGGGTTGGGGGGGGGGGAGTTGTGTGTCGAGGTTCACTACATCGTTCATTGTTCATGGTATTAAGTGTCACTAGCCTAATTATGTCACTTACCCTATTATCAAGCCTATGTGTAGGTTGCAATAATTTGACCATTAGTTTAAGCACATGACACTTTGGCATTGGTGTACTTACTAATATATTGGCATTAACATGCACATTATTATCAAAGCGGTTACAAAATACATATTCCTCCCCTTCAATTGAAAATGGCCCCAACATGGTTCTACTCCTTCTTCAACTATCGGCATCAAGTTCTATGTATAAAATTGGGGCATGTCCTCCAAAGTCAAGCATTTACATTTAGAATTTGTTTTTATCACTTATGATATTCACATGATCATAATTTACTAATTTAAGTGTGCTTAAAATCCAATTATAACCTCAACTTAGACAATTGGTCACATACAACAACTAATCACATAACACCCTAGGGCTAGAGCTCATGCCAAACTGCATAGGCCCCACTATGCCGAGCCATAACCCCATCGTATATTTACAAACTTTAAGGGAGGGGAGTCAGGGGTGGGGCCCAAATTTGGTAGACTTGGCTAGCCCCGCTAAAAGAAATTCAAATTTTTTTTATCTCGACTTCAACAAATTATTATTAAATTATAAATTATATCATGTATATATAAACCCTTGCATTCTCGAAGGCCACTTGTCCATAGAACCCATATTGAGTGCACTTCACCTTCAAGGTCCAAAATCTCTATATATATATATATATATATATGTTCGCTTCCCCCTACTAAATAAGCAATTGATTGGGATCTCATTCCCGAAGTGAAACAAATCAATAGAGCATGTCATTAACTCGGAAGTCAAAAGTATGCAAAATCTTCATTAGCATTGAAGACCTTGTATTATACGTGACTTACCATTTGAAAGGGTCTTTGTTGCTAAAATGAAACTCAAATGATGTTATTTCTAATTTTTAGTGTATTTATTTTACAACATATTAGTTCATTCCTTCTGCTTACACAAGTAATCATAAACATTCAAACTAATTAAGTGTGATTAAATTTTTATGAAGCATATGAATCCTAATTGAATGTAAATGTTTCGCATGTATATATATATATAATTGGCAGGTAAGAACTAACGAACGTTGAGATGAGGATGAACCAACTAGAATCTTGGAAAATTCAAGATTCCAGACCATCAGCTGTCAGAAGGGACTAGATTTCAGGTGCACAACCCATTCGAAGCTATTTAGCGTAGGCCGCCATAATGAGCGTGGCAACACTATCCGGAACTCACGCCAGCCGTCGATCCCTCAGATCCAATGGTTGCCGACATAGGTTGGATTGGCTCTCATCGCCACCTCCACGACGCCAAAGTGTCTGCGCTGACCTGGAAGTTACACATGCCACCTCAGATTAAATGCACGTCGACAGTTTTGTCTTATATATGCTGGTCACTTGTGGGCCCCTAGTGTGCCCAATCCCATCCATAGGCCTTCAAACCACACCAATATGTGTCATTATTTAGGTTGGCCTTTGTGAATGGGTTGTCTCTTTACACATGCAAATTATCTTGGGTCAAAATCAAATTTATCAAAAATTATAATTCCGTTTATGCATCTCTAAAGCAACCACAATACAAAAAGTAAAATTTGTTTTGATTTTGTGGTAATTAATATTCAAATTAGTGTAGAATGTGGATAAATTAGCATGCAACAACTTAATTACACACATCGGTGTACACTAAACAATCATGTTAGTGTGGGTTGAAAATTAGCATGGAGATAATGCATCTGGGACACTTTGGTTTTATAGTGGGTCCAAGACCCCATGTCTTGTTCTATGTATGCCTTGAGATTTGCGAACACACGCCTTCCATAAAATAAAGTACTCGCCTTACATCAAAAGTGCCGTAACGTAAGATATTCACCCACATCAATTTCCTAGTGCTCTGCATGAATTTTAAACCATCACATTGGCGTAAGATGAAAATTCATGTAAGTCCAGAGGATTCTTATGGCCCCACACTAATAGGACTATTTAGTGTACTTATCAAATACCGTACTTAAGTTGCCCGGTCGTTGGGCGGGATCTCCTAGCATTTTGTTGCATGAGCACTTTTGGGTTGAGGTGGGGTCAACATGTAAGAGAGTACTCTTGACTTGTTATGAAACATACAATTCAAATTTTGAATGGATGGATTTTCCTCGTACAATTAGAACTCGTCACAATTTTCATCTATGTAGGCACAATGTCATCCATATTTCTTCTATTATTTCGTCCATGAGGTAAATCAGTTACATCCAATGACAAACTCGATTAGGTGGATGACTTGTTGCTCATGTGGCTTGTCATCCACTCTCCTCTCGTTGATTCTTTAGTTCATTACTCTCAAATATTCCAAACAAATACGAGAAGATTGGTGGAGTTTACACACTAAAACCATGACATGCATAAAGAAGGTGATCATGTTTGGTGGGTTCATGGATTTGACAACATTTGATTTGTTAGGATCCCAAGCAGATATTCATGACAACAGACATAATCAATTTGTAGTTACGATAGTTCAAAATAGTTTTAAGACATGTCGAAAGAACAATATAGCTCTACAATAGAGTTATTCATAAAGTCTCTCAAAGAGGGACAAAATTGTGGGTTTGATTCTTCTTTGAGAAAAGCTTCTATCAAAAACTAGTTAGCTTGTTGTACATTGGAGCCATATGTATTTTGGACAAATCTCATTTGACTTTCAGCTTTCAAATCCAAAGCGTCACATGCTGTTTTCAAAAACAAAAATGAATGTCGATTGACATCTATGTGTTCTTATAAAATGTCACCTCAATGTTACATGCCTAGTAGTACGTGTCAATTCAATTTCTAACGTGTGGTTCTTTTCTTTGCAAATCACATTACATGTCAAACTCTAAATTGTGCGTGCCAATTGACGTGTATTTCTGTGTGTGCAAGTTTTTGCTTGTCAAATGTCAAAAACTTGCAAAAACTTTGTCAAAATTACATACTACATCAGCGCATGTCTCGAAAAGTCAGATGAAGCTTTCGGGACCTTCTCTTCCCACCTGTCAAACCTCGAGGTAGTTTTAGGATCTAAAATAGGGTATGCGCAGGGGACCCGCTGTACTGAATCCCCAAATTGGCCTCTGCAAGGCTAGCTCAGCCCACCCACCCTAGTAGGACAAGCTTAAAAGCCGACCTTTTACAGCCTAACACCGCTCTTTGTGTGTGGCAGTCTAAGCATTAAGAAAAACTCACATGACTTTGTGTTGATTCTCATAAACTAAAGGGTTGAGACTAAACCCATGGTTTCATCTCCTTTACTTCACAAATAACTCTAACGTTGCATGTAGATAGTATGTGTCAATAAAATCTCATTGACTCTTCAATGTTGAAAAATGTTTGTGTGGAGCGAAGGTACAAATGAAGATTCACATCCACGTGCTACCAAAAGGGATCCAATGAACAAGGTACCAAATCTTCACTCTAAGTATATACACACACCCATACGGAACCCAAGGAATTCAAAGAGTTACTTAAGTGTAGATTTCAACCACTTTCATCACCGCCGCCGCACACATGCATTATAGTGGGAAGAATCATTCACCGAATTGAAACCCTTCATTGGCGAGTATCATCTCTATGCCATCCCTGCACACATGCACTATAGAGATAAAAAAATCATGCAAAAAGTCGAAAATCTTCATTTCCAATAGATTTGGTCAATAGTGATCAAAGCCATGGCATTGAAGCCCTCCTTGGGTGGCCGCTCCTAGAAAGCTACACACATAGTTTGACCATGTGCTCCTACCTTTAATTTTTTATTCTAGGCCCACGTGGCACTTCCTCAAAGGTCCACGTCAGCATCCCTCTTTTTGTTTTGCACTTGTATTAGCTTGGCTCTGCCTCCCCTGCAAGTTTATCCACATGGAGCATGCATTACCATGCAAAAACACAGTGTTTAGGTACTAGAGTAGAGGCGCCCATAAGCGCTCACTTAAGAGAGTCCACACCAAATTTGGAGAAGTATAAGGTGGTGCAAAAAAAAAAAAAATCCCATGTAGGAAGATAGAAAGCAGGAGGATTGCAATTCTTTCAGTAATTTTATTGTTGAAATTGATATTATTATGATTTTTTGAAGCCAAAAGTTGGCCTGAACACATTATCAATGTGTAAAATCTACCATAACCGCTCCTTTTGAGACGAATTACGCCTCACTTTAGCACTCAAAACTGGGGACATGTGTCATGGCACTATTGATTCCCTGGTGATGCCATAACTAAAGTTGGAGACTTAGGGTTAGTTTCCACATAGGTTGCTTCGCCTATCAGATTCCAGAGGAATTGTAGATTCCACCTTGCGGCATCTACATTTCCACTAGAATTTGGTGGGCGAGCGGCTTACATGGAACTAACCCTTAGAAAGCGTGAAATGTAGAACCTTATTTTCACCACCCACGAAAAGAAATCACCAAAATCAGTCTCATTTTGATCGAAATTATGGCACCCTGTAGATTCCCAAGGGGGGTCATGATTTGGAATAGGTGGTTCAACTCTATAAGATATACGGGTGTTTTTTGGGTTTTTCGGTAATCATACTCTTATATTTGATTTGTGTAGTAAGGATTGAAGAACAAGCACCGTAAAGATACTTGTTCAAGAGAGATTGGACTACATCTTCAAATTTTGTCAACTACACTAAATATTGTATTTAGTGTCACTTGCTATTTGGAGTTACACAATGTTATATATATTTACTATTAATGTATTTTTTTACCAAGTAAAGATGTTAATTTTCTAGAATGTTCAAACAACCAATTTGACCTTTGTTGGCAAAAGATGGAGTTACACAATGTTATATATATTTACTATTAATGTATTTTTTTACCAAGTAAAGATGTTAATTTTCTAGAATGTTCAAACAACCAATTTGACCTTTGTTGGCAAAAGATGACATATACATCAAATACTTACATTTTTCCATGATTCCAAATAGTAAGTGACACTAAATACAATATTTAGTGTATTCCACATTCAATAGTGCCTAAATTTTGCGAGGACCAATGTATGTAATAAAGAAATCAACAAACATGTACCTTCAAAATATGGGTTGTGTTTCTTGTGAAGTTGAGGAAGAATGCATGGTGGGCTTTTGCTTTGTGGAGCGTGGTGGAGCATTGACGCACAAACATTTCCAAACGGTTTTCAAGGGGAATTTTAGTAGTTTACCGGTATTGAGCAAGAATATCAAGGTTTGTTTGGGGTAGGATGAGAATCCTACAACCAATCATGTAATTTCATGCAAGAGGTTGAGGAATGAAGGTTTGCATACTTTCAAGGGTATGGTTGGGTATTGTATGAAAGATAATGGGGTGTAGCATTTTTTAATTTGTGCACCACAGTGTATTCGCCAGTGACATGAATGAAGGGAAGATGGAGTATGCAAAGTTTGAGAAGGTGGGCTTGAGTAATCGCGTGAGTCTCTCTCAAAGCAATATATTGCAAAGGGCTCATAAATGGGCACATTTTCATATGAAGAAGTATTCATGTGTTACTCTTTCCAGAACGCTCTTTCACATGTGCAAGAGTGGGCAATTCTACTCCAATCTGACATTGGTTATTCCATTGAGGTCCGCATGTATGGATGTTAGGAGGGCAACTTCTATATGGAAGATCATGATGAGTCCCCACGATATCAAGATGGCAGACATTTCCAATGTCTTCTTTGATACCGTGTCAAGAATCTCAAACATGAGGTAATTTTAGTCACAAGAGCTAGCGCTTCAACATGGAGATGAGAAGCAAGAAATTTAGCAGGCGCTCCATGATGATGTTGCTATAGGTTTGGATTTTGACGCAATGGAGCTTAGGGATAGGTGGGTCCATTAAGATGAGATCGAGGAGGTCACCAAAAGAGGAGATGCATGTCTTGTGTCTAGAGGCTGCATGACAACGCCCTAGGCCGCGACATTGATAGTCTGCTTCAAGGTTGTTGGTTGTTGTCTCTCTGAGCCGTGAGTCATCAAGGCCATCCTCTACCTCCTGCAGTTGTGGCCTCCTCCCCCTGGTCCTTGGCCAACAATAGCGTTGAAGGCAGTGCACATGGTGAGCATGTTGATACTAGGGTCCTCCTCTGTATACCCATAGGACGTATCCATGACTATGTTGTTGATGAAGCACTTTAAAGGCCTACTATGTACTTTTTTCTGTTCTCTCAATAAAGTTATTCTTGCCTATGGGCTTGATGGCATGTTTTTTGTGGTAATTGTTTTTTATAGGTTTCTTACACCCCTCCCTTTTAAGTTATCAAGTTTTGAATAACACCACCACAATAAAAAAATAAAAAATAAAAGCGGAGATTCAATATTCAATCTAATTTTTACCCCGGGGAGGGCACTCGCAAAAATTTATTAAACCATGTGCGAAAGAATGTAGGGTACTTTTTATTCATTTGTGATAAAATTTATACAATTCTTCGATATAATGAAGCACCTTTACAAATACAAAGTTGTGTGTATAAATAAATAAGGGTACCATATAATGCATCAATTTATCTAATTCTTTCAATCTAAAATAGGGTTGGGAATAGTAGGTAGAGAAAAAAATGTTGAGGCAGAGGTATACAATGCATTTTATGGTGGTCAATGGATGAAAAACTATCCATTTTCAATCCAAATTCCCGAATGAAAAATTTGGATGACGAGGGTTTTGGTGTTCTTTGCTTTGTGCGTTGCCTAGGGTTGCTTGCACCAATGCAACGCTGCTTGTGAGGCAGGATTTGGTGTTGAAGTTCTTGACGTGCATTTGGTGGTTGTGTGAGGTTTTCTGAGTTCTAGTGGTATGCTTGTGGTTTTCGGAGTTCTAGTAGTAGAATCATTTGATTGTTTCTCTGTGGGCAACCGACGCCGAAGTTTCTCACGATACTATACCAGACGAGAGACACTCTGCACAAGAGTCCTATGCGTTGTCATTCATGGGGTCAAATATAAAAATTATAAGGAACATAGGGTACTAGAAACTAGTTGAGTTGCGACTTTATAAATACAAATAGGGTCATCTAAAATGACAAAATTTAGATTTATCTGTACTAATAGGGTGTAAAGAATTCCAATTTCTTAGATAAATAGCCCCATGATAAATACCCTTCCGTCACAGATGGGTTATTAAATACATGTATGAGTGCCCTCCCCGGGATTTTTACTAATGTTTCACCATATATTTGCTAATGCAACATAAGTTCTCGATGTGTGAATCTAATGAACTAAAGTTGGAGAGCATGAAAATGAAGCAATAACACCCTCCTATCTTAGATATGTGGACACCTATATTTAAATGATATGTGACAATGCTTGTAGTTAATAATGGACACCAAATAGACACATTTGAAGAAGACATTGAACCGTGTGCTCAAAATGTAGAAACCCATTCTATGTTCATTAAGTTACATGATCGGGAGGGCATGTACTTGTTTAACTTCTAAATGTCCGTGCCCATTCTTGATGAAAAATTGGTCCAAATGTGATACTTATGCATTTTTTATGCATCATTGGTGGCAATCTAAGGGTAACACTTGCATTTCAACCTTACGGATGTGTTGGGGCATAGTGTTGTTGGCCCCTATCACAGAATGAATGAAGCCGTACATCCCATGACATTAGGGAAATCATAACAATAGAATTTAGGGTGGTCATTTGGAAGACGTTGCATGATTTTTTCTCAATGGGATTAGAGTGATGAACGATGGACGATATTACTCAATCTCTCCTAAAGTATTCAAGCATTGCACAGAGGATCGAGATTAAACAAACCCATGTTCGTTCCACTTCCAAAACTAGCATCATGAATTTTGAATGGAGCTTGCAATGCACAACAATTCATGACATTATTCAGTTGCTATCGATCATTTCATTGTACTAGTATTAGTACAATACTTCACCCAAGTTTCTCAACCTGGATCCTAAAATGCAAAGCTATGGTGACATAATAAACATAGTATAATTGTGAATAGAATCTCGGTTATTCATGGCCCCACCCATCGCACAAAGTTAACTAGATAATGTTATGTTGGGGAGAGCCTTCAACAATTATTTATGACCACGAATGTAAGAGTGTGGCACGATACATGTGATACCCATGAAACTAGTAAGACAATGAACTTCATTGGAGTTGTTTGCCTATGGAAAGCCCAACTAAAACCGCACATGGTGCAAGATTGGAAGATTCAATTAGGAGACGGAGAAGGCGTGACAATCGATCACACGGTGTTATTTTGTTGCACCGTTCCGGCCACTCCCTAATGCCCTCTCCCCACCCGACTTTAGCTAAGCCTAAAAAAGGGTTCTAAAAACAAGGCCTTCACACCATCGACGTTATCTAGTGCCGATGCCTAGTTGGCAAATGATGTGGCATGGTTTAAAAGTGGAGGTTCTAAGCCTCAAGCACCGACCCTCCCATCATTTCCTAAACATGAGGTAAGAATGTAGGACCTTTAAAAGTGTCGCCTCCCGCTCTTGTGATTGGTTGCTTTTAGTTTAGCTATGAGGGCACAACGAGCTCCATTAACAAAAACCGGTGGTACGATAGGTGAGTAGTAAGGCATTTGGGGATGGGACAAAAACTACCCAACATGTCATTGCTTGGTAGAGAAAACAATGAACACGTGTGAAAGCTACTTAACTAAAACCTACTGCAAAATCTCCAAAGCAAGTTCTTGTAGGTGCGTTGGGATAGCAGGATGCCTCCGCTATAACCAAGGGAACTTTACCCAAGTTTCAGGAAAAACTTTGGTTATTTGGTAAAGTAAGGTGGGAATTAGGGGGCATAAGAAAGGTTATCATGGCCTTTTATCCTCTTAAAGAGCGCTCCGAATCCACATGGTCTCCTCCATAGCCTTTTGGAAAATAATGTGCACGGAGTAGGCCCTTCTTTGCTCCCACGTTAGTATCCCTTGGGGAGTGTGCCCGATTCTACTAACTCTAGACACGTGTGGGCACGTCCTTGGCCAACTGCCCGACGCGGGCAACCGACGAAGGAGCCCGGACAACACTTAAAGATCTAGAGCCCACAAAGTGAAGTCCTCACAATGATATTTCAACAACTTTCAACTTTTTCAATGAATCGTTTCAATCAATGGTCTACAATCACATCCAAATTTCTCTTTCATTGTGAGGTCGAAAATGACATTCTTCGTGATCCCCCAAACTTTGATGGCATCCCAAATCTTGTTTATCCTCATAACGTATGTTTTTATATATTTCAAGAATGCTAAAAAAAAACAGGTTCATTGACATTCGGGGGTGTTTAATTATTGGTTTTTAAATTTTTTTTGACAATCTTCGCTTTTACCTCTTATAAATTTTGTAATTCAGTCTTGATATTGTAATTTGAAGTGACAACTTTATGATCCACAATTGCTATACATATAAGCCAATTCCCAATCCAATCAAATGACCAAATTGAATACGGAGTTGGAAGTATCTACAACAAGGGCCACACATCTTGAACATTTGGATTTGAGGCATGTGTCCATTGAAGGTATGCCATTCTATTTGACATGGGCGAACGTTAAATCTCCCCCTACAAACTTTTAAGGGGAGGGGTCTAGGCTGGGAAAAGCCCGAGGCCTGTGACCCACAACCCCGGGCAATTCATGACAACAACAACAACAACAACAACAACAACAACAAAAAAAAAAAAAAACCAAAAAAAGTTGCCCGTCTTGCCCGACTTTAAAAAAAAATTGCCCCTTGCCCATGTATTCTTGAAGGTCACTTGTCCACATTCACATGTTTGTAGCCATGAAGAAACGTGTCCACATTGCCATGTGTTCGGACCCAATTAATCCCATATTCATATTGAATGTGAACACGGTACAAAGGAGCCATGATGCCCTTCTAATGCCACTAAAAATGGATCATGGTCCTAAGTAATGTTACGTTTCAATATTCAAGTAGGGAAAGTAATATCATCACTACTACTTAAATTTTGATGAGGGACCAACAAACGGCTAATGAATATACTGTAGTTCTCTAGCAGCTTGGGCACCTTTCTGCTTAATAATTAATTAAAATACAAAAGTAAGTTAGGCAACCTATAAAAAAATATTCTAAAATTGGGCAGATTAAAAAAGGAAATCTAAAATAAGTAAGACGTTCATCCAAGTCATTTTTATAATTCATGAACGGTTTTCCTAGTTTCATCTATGGTGGCTACGATTAACCTAAACATTTCCCTTAACCAACATTCCTTCCCCTAGAGTTTGTCTTTAACTTGTATGTTAGGGTTTGGTTTGGCAACATATTTTGCTTTGTGTGAGAGCTATACGGAGTGGTCCTTGTGAGAGACTATGTTGTTATGATGTTTGTGATTTTAGGCACTCTTTGAACGTTTTTTTTTGGGACACTCAATGAAATTAATTTCCCATAAATTTAGGCACCTTTAAAATTAATTATTTTTTGCCCGAGCTGCTAGAGAGCTACGGTAGTGCTATCAAATGACATATGAAGAGGTAGTTGGTGATTTGGTTTTATGTTCCATGAACTAATGGTGTGTTTACTAGGTTCCAATACCAAAGAAACCCAGAGTACCGTAGTTTACTAGCAGGTTAGGCAACTTGCTGCCTAATATTTGATTAAAGTTCAAAAAGTAGGTTCGGCACCTAAAAATAGTATATTCATATTTTCGGCAATTTTCTCTTTCAAAATTTAAAAATTCGGCTTAAATTCATTTTTAATTTTCTATTTCAACTTATATCTTGTACATCTCTCTTGCGTTGAATGACAAGTAAGATGTGAGTGAAGAGTTGAGAATGCTCTGTGCTTTATGCAAGTAGAGTGGAGTTGTGTTCAACAATGCATATGGGATATGTAAACTTTGAGGTGAAGCACCTAGTTAGACGTCATTTTTATAACACGCATAACTTTTGCATAGAGTCTTCAAATGACATAAAATTTGTTGGAGGTGAAAGATTACTTGATTTCTAAACTTTTCTTAGACCAACAAAATTCCAAAAAAGTTGATCTTCTATGCACAAATGAGCTCCAAAAAACTGTTATGAACGCATTTTAATTTTTTGATCTTTACACGGCTGCAATGTTTTGTCCATATCTTTTGCATAAAGACTTATTTTGACACAAAACTTGTTGGAGGTGGAAGAAGGATTGATTTCTCAACTTTTGTTAGTTGGACAAAATTCTATAAAACTTCATCGTCTATGCTCAATTGGACTCCAAAAATTTGTGTACAACACATTTGAAAAGCCTCGCCTAGAGTCTTGCTACTTCTTAACCCATATTCTTTGTGGACTAATGTACGTGAGCTTGATTACAAAAGGAGCACCTTCTCTCCTTCAAAATTCACATATGCTTCCATTGTAAGTAAAACTCTAGTGAGAAGTAAAAATTTCTTACTTTTAGGCAATTTTGAAAAATAATTAATTTTATATTTGGCAAAAAATGCCAATAATATTCCAAAATTTTAGGCATCTATTTTTAGAATTATTTTGTGCCGAACCTGCTATTAAACTGCAGTAGTTGAGAGAAATTTTTGGGACCCAAGGAGTAAAAGCTAGGGGCATGGTGCAAGGTATGGAACACCCTTTTGTGACATCACTTTCCCTCCAAATCACGTCAGTCCCCACTCATAAAATTTCCTCCTAATTTGAAAAATCAATGTTCAAGTTTAGGTTCCAATCTCAATTCCAAGGGGTGTTTTAAACCCCGAGTTTCTAGGACTTACATTCAAATGTGCACCCACTTTAAGTCATGGTAAGGTAAGTGGGGTTTAGTATGGTTACTCGTTTTAACCAGTCACCTATATTTAAATGGTGTATGCACAAAGTGTAGATCTAAGAAAGAAACACCCAAAAGATTATTTGTTAAGAAAATAGCGGACAATGTGCTTAGATTTTGTTAACCATTCTAAGCTCGATAGTCAACATAATTGGGGGGGAGGTCTATATGACCATTTAGAGGACATAAGAATCTTCACTTTGGCAAGAAATAAGATATTAATACAAGCCCCAAAAATCATGAGGAAGATGGTTATGGGTACGATTTGGATATGTTAATCATATCACAACAATTGTGCGTTTCATAATCTACAAGAAGTGGGTGCATCAGGCTGAAAGAATCCATCTTCGGGCCACTTCACACACGAGCCGAGAGCCGTGACCATGAAATTGTGAGAGCCTAAAAGAAAGTGTCCAAAGGCCGTCCCTAGACACCCCCAAAATCATGTAGTCTATTGTTAAGTCATATGTGACTGGGCCCTCAACCAAATGCTATCTCAATGAACGTGCATGCTCTCACACACGATAAAATAGAATGAACCAACGGTTGTGAGCGCTCAGAGTGCCATGGTCTCCCAATGGTTTTGTGTTAGGCCTACCTCCAAGAGGTGGTTTTTGAAAAGAGTCCAAGTGACCATGAAACATGATCCATTCAATGCCATGTAAGAATCCACGTAGACTTTACATCCATCTTGCATTCGCATACTCCGTTGGTCCCTCAAGCGTAGTGTGAAGCGAACTTAGACCGGCTCCACCTTTCCCACCGATGAGAGTGCTTGAAGTGTAATGGTCACGGGCCCTCAGTCTCGTGTGTGAAGTGGCTTTTAAATCTCTTCTCCTCGGACCCAATACCGTTTGAATGGTTTATTAGTTGCATGAATCCACAATGCATCCTTGACAAGCTTAAATTGGTGCGAGCAAATCTCGCTTTGTGGGGAGCCGAGCTTCAGAGTAACTTATGGTAGAGCGATAGAGGCTCGCATGCATCACTTTTGCAAGTGCTTTTCATGCCACGTGAAGGATACATGACACCTTAATGTATACTAAATTTGTTGTCGGCTATTAACTCATGCCGACCATGTCATTCCTAAGAAGCGGGGTCTTGTTCTCTTTTCTAATACTAGGTACGTTCTCGTGTCTTACAATGTTGAGTTATGTCAATTGTCGTTATCTCTATGCTTCAATAGGATTCAGCCGCGTGCATTGAAATGAAAGCAAACAATCATAATCCAATTTCGCATTGAAAGCTCTACAATGTCATGGATTTTAGTGCTTTATTTACGAATCTCTTTGTCCGCATGTTGGGCCCACAAGATAAGCTCAACATGTTGTATAATGGTACGACTAGTCTTCCCATTACTAATCCTTATATAATAAAAATTCCGAACATTAAAGTGAACCATGAAGTTTGGGCACCTACAAGGGGGCATCCTTGGTGAAAACCCTAGTTACAATGCAACCATAAAGTGTCAGTGAGTGGAATCGCCATGTTTAGAGCAGGCAAAGTTGTACGTACATATGTGGCGTGCCCACCAACATTGACGCCAACGTCATGTTTTTGTTGGCAATGCAAGCAACCAAGTCTGACTCCAAGTGTTGATCCCCAATGAACAAGAAGGAGAATGCATAAGTGGGAAAGAATGTGAACAGCTTGAAGAAGGGGAGGAGAATATCTTGGGATGGGAATAGTCGCAATTATAGTTCCTCCCTAATTGAAATTTCTACCAGATTGGGGAGTAGTTTGGCACTGCAAGAAGTTGAAACTTAGGAGGATGGCACCATTTTGGTCTCCATTATCTTACATGTATGTTGCAATGTTTGACCGATGTTTAGTGTTAGATCCTTCACTAAACCCCGTGTTTCTCTAAAATGAAATGCTACATTTCGAGATTCGTCCTAAAAGCTTATGTTGTTTGTAATACTCTATGGTCGATACTAAAAAATTCCACATGATATGGAGTATGCATGTTTTATATTTGAGTAGAATCATAAGTGACCAAACTAAAAGGTATCCTTCCAACTAATCAATTATGAAATTATATGAGAGGTCAATCAAAATTTTACACCTTCTATGTGAGATTGGAGTGACATTGCAACGTGGGTTACATGGCTCTGTAGGAACGATGAAGGTCATTTGATAATATGAGTTTTTGTCAATTGCTAAACCATAGACTAGGGTTTGGCAACAACTTCATGACAATGGTCGCATTCAGAACTCTTTTGCTCTTGGATGAGTGATCGGATACGAGATGAAACGACACTTGAAAGAAGAAGAAACCTAAGGGACCTAATACACATGTATGTTATTTGGTATGTTTTGCATGGTATTCGCCTTCTACCAATTACATTTACACAACAAAACTTATGTTGCATTAGCAAAAATTATATGATGAAGCATGTGCAAAATCAACTTGAGAAACCGGACCTCCCCTTACTTAGTTATGATGTTGACGAAAGTGCACGTTTGTCGATTCCTTAACTGAACACATAGGCCCTCCCAATTACATTATTGTCTTCACTATTGTATAATATTATACATGATACATTTTGGAGACGCAGTCCAATCACTTTTAAACAAGTGTATGTACGATGTTCGTTCTTGGATCCTCACCTAACCACACCCCCAATCGAACATAAGGGGTCCCACTAAGGAACGTAACCAAAATAACACCCACCTACCTACCCTTGTGGTTGGAAATTTATTAACATACCTTTGCAAACATATCACCTGAACTTTGGCACAAATAATATGCACGGGAACCATTATTCATCCTCAATAATTCATTCCTAGATTCCATTAATCCACATGCATGGGCCCCACGTCCACTTTCCCCGGCCAGATTTGACAAGATCCACTAATAAGATTCATCCCGGCTGTTGGTTCAGTTAACCAAACTGGTTAGTTACTGTAGCCCCTGGTTAGGCCCACCGAGCCCGCTATGGTCCGCCGTCCCTCGGCTTGGCAAGGAGCCAACCCGACTACACCTAACCTTAACCCCTGGTATACCCCACCACATCTACCATCTTGATACCCTGAAATCTACGCCCCAGGTACATTTGTCTTCCGCTCCTTGTGGGAGATCTACTGTTTGTCGGCTTGATTCCACCCTTTCAAGTGAGATCAGCATATGCTTCGGATACTAGATTCCTTGGCGTCTAACGAGTTACATCCATATTCCTATTGACTTTATATCTACCTACTACCACTAAACCTCCTATATTTATAATGTTTATATTGTTTAAAATTAAACATAACTTATTTAATCATACACCTTTTGGTCAACTTGTTGATGTGTAAGGCATATGACGGCATGGGTCGGGGTTTGTTGCGTCTTGGATGATGAGTCTTTATGTAGTTAAAAAAACGAGTCCTCTAGAAGTTGCCAACTTGGGGCATGTTATATACACCAATGGCCCTTAAATGACCATAGTACCTTGCTTTGTGGACAAGACCATAAAGAAGTCCATGGACTGAAGCCCAAAGTCTTTTGAAGGGCACAAACACTTAGTGTAAACCCTAAATTCCCGCTGCAAATTTTGTGAGGCCTGCTTGTAAGAGCCATCCTACCAAAATTCCCTACAATTTCGGGCAACCTTGTTTATTCTTGCCGTGTGGGATTCCATGTAGGATTTCCATCCATTGAAAAGATGTTATGGCCCCCTATGACACTCTCAACCAATGAGAATTCAAGGATTACATTTGCCCTTGGCGAGGGTCCCGTTTTTGTTACTAATCCAAGGTGTTTGATGCCATTTTTTGAAAGTAGGAAGAGATTGAAATCATACTTGGTGATGTAGAATAGGTTGTTGCCTTTTCACCTTCCAAATGGATGACTTTACCTAGACACCACGAAGTTATGGCCATGTGATAACCACACGATGTACGTATTGTGTACTAGGGTCGAGGACAACTTGTTTAACATTGATATTTTATTCAGTTTTTCTACTAGTAAGGATCAAAATATTATGGGTTTTATTGCGGAAAGAACTTATCATAGTTTTACATTGGCAAGCCGATTGAAATGCAAGAATGATGCATTTTCAAGTAAGGGACCAAACCATAGTCGACGCGCATATGTTACACATAGGCATTCGTATATCGCATAAGCATTGAAATTTGATGAGGGGGAGTTTAGTGCTCTTGACTTAGAAACTAAGACTAAACTTCGGTTTTAGGACACATTAGTGAGTTGCATAAACATGGTGATGTGAAAATGAGATTGTTATTTTCTTAACACAATGTTTCTACATTGATATATCTACGATGAGACATTGATTCAATTCATTCTATTTCAACATTTCAAAATTTGAAGGTATAAAGTTCAACAAATCCAATCATACAACATCCAACAACATATGATTCGACCGATGACCACATTGTGGTTTACATGTTCACCGAGAAAGCAAACACAATCTCTTGTATGTTGACCAACAACCACTAACCATGGAAGTGATTGTCGAATGAAATGTTGAGAGATGGCCTCCAAAGCCTCTAATGTCTATGGGTGGAATGGCCGACACATGAGAGATTGCCGTGAGTACGATTATGATATCATAGTTACTACTAGATTTGACAAGCTCGTGACAACAACACTTGGTTATGACCCGTTTCCCTAAGCAACTTAGAATTTTTGAAAGGGTAAAAACGAGAACCTAGGGTTGGTTCGTAACACACGTGCACCTAATAAACACTCGTAAAATCCATAGTGAATTTTTTTTCTTTTTCTTTTCTTGTTGGAAACACATGAGGCGCTCGACCAACTGACTAGTTCTTTTTGTCAAGAGGTGAGACGATTTCACGGCCGGAACCAAACCTCCAACCACTTCGTTTGGTTTGGGTACCTTTCCAATATCATCCAGTAGTTTAGGGACATCTCGGATCAGTGAGAAACATGTTTTGTAATAGATACATCCTTTAGCCTTGAATGGCATGGTATAGTAGAGTGTAGTAGATTATGCCCTTTCCAATACATCTTTGTGCAGGTCATTATTGGTAACTCAGTTAAGAATGAATGTTTTGTAATTCATGCCACAATCTTTTGTACACGTGCATTCTTAAAATAATCATATTATGGTGATTCTCCAACATGCTCTTATGCCATGGATTAGCCAGGTCTTGCCTAATATCAAGGTTCACCCTCTTGAACTCATCTCGTAATAACCAATGTTTTGGTATGGGATAGTTTAAAAAATATTAAAAAAATACACGTCATTTGGGTCTCTATGATGAGGATTTCAGTTTTGTTGATACCAATACAATATGGGTATTTGATGTCATTCTTATTTTGCAAATCTATTTGAGTCTAAATACCATACAAGAACCTTCCTACTAGGAAAAACCACCCTAGTACCAATATGATTGAAAATGATATCGACCCGAATAATAACCCAGGGGGCATACAAAGATTCTCTCACCTTGCCCATACCCATCAAATATCAAAATACGACTAATATTACAATCTTGATACCCACAAAGAGGTTCCTTAACATCGATATTGATGTCAAGTATTAATACCATGCATTTACCTGAAAACTATACTAACATTGATATCAACCCTACCTACTACAATGACCAACTAAACCGTGATCGTTATAAGGTAAACGTGCTCTCATTCACATTGGTGCACAAACACCGAAGTTTTTCTCTTCTTTCCTTTTCTTGGTCAAGTGAGAGATGGGCATTACAATGGTTATCATGTCGCCTTGGAGGCTTGGAGAAGTGACTCATCGTCCCTATCACTTTGCAACAATAGGGTTTGATTTTTAGAGGGAAGCAATTCGATTTAGGTCGTATCGTGTGTCCACTACATCTAACTTATCACCACTCCGAATGGATAATGCACCACAGGCTTGCCCCTAACCAACTATCCAAAAGTGGCAAAAGAATGCATGCTTGGGTTTAGGATAAGATGCGGAAATGATACCCTTGGTGTGGTGCTCCGGGAATAAATGGGGAATGACCAAACTTCGTAGGGGAGGATAATACAATCCTTAGATTCAACATCGTTGGCAATACATGAACTTTGGGCTTGGGCTTTGGTGGTGGCTAGGGTAGACGTGCCTAATTCAGTTACTCATCTTAATTGGACACATGCATTTGAGTGGTCTGTGGTTTGGTGTGCCTCCAAGAACGTATACCATGTTGAAAAAGAGATTGGATTGAGATGCTCATAACATGCTAACCATTCTAGGTTTGATAGTCGACATAAATGGGGGGGGGGGAGGTCTTGCCCTAACCAACGATCCAAAAGTGGCAAAAGAAAAAATGCTTGGGTTTGGAATAAGATACGGAAACGATACCCTTGGTGTGGTGCTCCGGGAATAAATGGGGAATGACCAAACTTCGTGGGGGAGGATAATACAATCCTTAGATTCAACATCGTTGGCAATACATGAACTTTGGGCTTGGGCTTTGGTGGTGGCTAGGGTAGACGTGCCTAATTCGGTTACTCATCTTAATTGGACACATGCATTTGAGTGGTCTGTGGTTTGGTGTGCCTCCAAGAACGTATACCATGTTGAAAAAGAGATTGGATTGAGATGCTCAGAACATGTTAACCATTCTAGGTTTGACAGTCGACATAAATGGGGGGGGGGGCAGGTCTTGCCCTAACCAACGATCCAAAAGTGGCAAAAGAATGCATGCTTGGGTTTAGGATAAGATACGGAAACGATACCCTTGGTGTGGTGCTCCGGGAATAAATGGGGAATGACCAAACTTCATGGGGGAGGGTAATACAATCCTTAGATTCGACATCGTTGGCAATACATGAACTTTGGGCTTGGGCTTGGGTTTTGGTGGTGGCTAGGGTAGACGTGCCTAATTCGGTTACTCGTCTTAATTGGACACATGCATTTGAGTGGTATGTGGTTTGGTGTGCCTTCAAGAACGTATACCATAAAGATACATGTTGAAAAAGAGATTGGATTGAGATGTTCAGAACATGCTAACCATTCTAGGTTTGATAGTCGACATAAATTGGGGGGGGGGGGGAGTCTTGCCCTAACCAACGATCCAAAAGTGGCAAAAGAAAGAATGCTTGGGTTTAGGATAAGATGCGGAAACGATACCCTTGGTGTGGTGCTCCGGGAATAAATGGGGAATGACCAAACTTCGTGGGGGAGGATAATACAATCCTTAGATTCGACATAGTTGGTAATACACAAATTTTGGGCTTGGGCTTTGGTGGTGGCTAGGATAGACCTACCTAATTCGGTTAATCATCTTAATCAGACACATGCATTTGAGTGGTCCAAGAACATATACCATAAAGATATATGTTGAATAGAGATTGGATTAAGATGCTCAGAACATGCTAACCATTCTAGGTTTGATAGTCAACATAATTTGGGGGAGGGGGGAGGGGAGGGCAGTCGCTATGTGATCATTTAACGAGCATGAGACTCTCCACTTCGATGATGAATTAGATATTGACATGTAAGCTCCACAAAACCATGAGGAAAGTGGTTGTGGCCTTGATTTGGACTTGCTAACCATCTCATACTAACATCGTGTTCATGTCCTATGAGAAGCATGCTAGTTGGAAAATGGTAACCATTTCAGATCCACCTACCTTATGTGAACTCACTCATCGTGGATGAAGGGGTTGTAGTAAAAATAACCACCCTACAAGGTTAAGGGCATGTGCATTCCAACTATGCCCCATTAGAATAATTTGGGGTTCATGATGTTATTTTAAGATTTGAATCCTCTAAGCATAGATACTTTCATGTTGTAGAGTAGTTTGGTGCATTTTCACCTACACAATGGACGAATCTATGTAGACACCAAGAATCTTTGGTCCAAGATTTGTGACAACCATGTAAGTCTAAAATGAAAATCTTGGGTATCTTTATAGTTTAATATTTTTAAACCATTCGATACCATAATTAGCATCAATATTCCAAATTTGGTATCTTTGAGAACAAGTGAAGATCGATTTTATCAAAAACCACAAAGAGAGTTTTATTGTTAATTGGATACTTGGACATAGTTGCCATGAATCACATGTCTTAAAACTCCACTCTATTAATTTGCAACTAGATAATAGATGCCAAAGGGTGTAACCATGGTTGAGCATGGACAATATGCCTACACATAGCAAACATGGGTTAAGTTTTGTGACACTTATCATGGGCGAGGGTGCACAAACAAAAAGGACACATATAGCATGGGTGTACATCTATTTTCAACTCAACACAATTATGTATAACACATGACCCAATTGAACTGAATTAACTCAAAAAACTGAGAGGGCCATGTTCTTAATGCACCCGTGTGGTAGATGTCATGAACTGGAGTCCAACAAATAATAAGGTGGAGCATGTTAAAAATCAACACCCGCCCCAAAACCAACACCTTGCAATCTTGTAATATGAGTACATACTAACTTTGAGAATGTTCATCACCTAAAAATTAGACTCCCATGTTGGTTTTGGGTCATTTACCAATGAAGTTTTGAGTTGCTTACAACTTTGCATGTGAAAATCAATCAAGGCATACCTCGGTGCATTTGGAATATCAATTCCCCTTGCAATTGCTAACGAGAAGCACCCAAAGCACCTAAAGCACGGATATAAGTACGCATTATACACCTATTATTGTGGCTTATCGTTTGAAATTGTGCGTTGCTATAACTTTTTTCAAATCGATAGCACCATTATTTGACACAAACAACATAACAAATAGCATGCATATCAAAGAACATGATATAACTTACTTGGTAATAAATGATGCTCTTAATAAACCACTATAACCACACTTAACTCCAAATGGTAAACTACATCAATAGGTGTGGTTGGCGCTATACTAACTCAATGTGGGAGCACTGCACTAAATATTGTATTTAGTGTCATATGGTATTTTATGTCACTATGGTAACTTTTCTAATGATACTTCTTATGAATAGATTTACAAGTATCATCATGGATAGCTGAAAATTGGATGAAAAGCATGCCAATTACTGAAAATAAAATTATTATATCATGCATCCTAACATTTATGTAACGAAACATTGTCATAGATGATTGTAAATTGAATGAAAAATCACTTAATAGGTGGAAGTATTTGCAACAATGTAATTTTATAATGCCTAAATTTGTATCAAGAAATGAAAAATAATATGAGGTTTACATTTAGTGTTGGTGACACTACATGGTGGGTTTACAATTAAGTATTGACCAAGACAAAGAGAATGGGTGACACTATATACAATAGGTAGTGTAGTTTGAAGGCCACCTTGGATCTCACCTTTTTTATTGTTGTTTTTCTCCTTTTTTTTTTTTTTTTTGAACACAAATTGAAAAATCAATTGCAAGAAATAAAGTTTTTCTCTTGTGGAAATTTGTCATGGTAGTTGATATGATGTCCTTGTAGAGTTGCCCCATGTTGTTTATGAAAGTGTGTGTGTGTGTGGGGGGGGGGGGGGGGGGTGAAGTTTGAATGCAACTTATGGACAACTTTGGCTTTAGGGCCCGCTTGTGGCATAGACATTAGGAGGCGTAAGCTTTTGGCTTGATTGTTGACAATTGTGCCGGCTTGTACAAATCCTTTATGAGTAAGAAGTTCTATGACATCTAAAGGCCGCTTTACACAAAGACCAAGCACCCAAGACCACTAAAATCTAAAGGCCCTTGAAAAACCATCCAAAGGCCGTAACGTGGGAAATAGAGAATTCCAATGTTGCAATTCACGAGCCCTCGAGCTTAGTGTCAAAATGAAGATGGGCCTCGTCGAGGGACCACACGTGGCAATGGTGGTAGTTTGGGACTTCACCATGGCAATGTAATATTTCTAAAAGCCAATGGCAATTTGATTGTTTGCCACGGCCCCTAGTTTTGCTTTAGACCCAACTTTGTTTGATGGGCTTAACACAATAATTGGTGGAACATGAAACCTTCTCCATTGGGTGTCACGTAGGATGTCATGCAGATTTATCATCAATTCAAATTTCTTTGGTTCCTTGTGTACTCGAGATCTGATACAAAGTGAATGTGGACCATCTCCGGCTTCTTGACCAATCACATAAATTGCATATTACAAGTCAACACCCTTCAAGCTCTAGTGTAAAGTGGCTCTAAGTACATACCATAGTGCAGTGAAATGAACTTTCCAAGGCTTACATTCGTGGCAACCATATTAGGGATTCGCTAAAACCTATGTTGGTATGGTATCATCTTAAGTTACACCATTCATGTATCTATAATGAGGATTTCACCATCTTTGTTTCAATTAGGGTATGGGTCTTTGATGGTATCATTGTTTTCAACGTCTTTATGTCTATATACCATGCAAGAGCCTTCATACCAGAGCCCAACATTTCCCTTTAAAATTGCACCCATACCCAAACCATGCCCATCAGCAGCGACCTATGCGCACCCATGCCCATCCATAGCATGACATATGCGCACCCATGCCCACCCATGCCCACACATAGCATGACATGTGCCCACCCATGCTATTCAAATTGCGCCCATGTATTCAAAAATTGTGTAATGTGTATTACATGCATACACCAAGTCTTGGTTGGATTGGACAAATAAAAGGTCGTTCACTATCGCTGGCTTCAGCTCGGAGCGCTTCTTGGTTAGCGTATTCCCTGCATCCAAGAAGTTTGACTCCGATTTGGAGTTGGATGCACAAAACTGAACGCGCCACGCGCCACGCGCCACGCGCGACATGATGGGGAATGTGGGGGCTCCTTTCAGCTTCCACCACAAGAGAATACTGAATTTAGCAGTGGTATCCCGATTCATTGGCAATGCTAAGCTCACCGTTGCAATGATCTCATTTTTTTCGAGATCAGTGACCTTGTATGTCTCATACATATTGAACTCAAGCTCAATACCCTCAAAAGCATTGAATGAGAGCTCATTCAATGACCCCTTCCAATATGCTTTGCTTTAGCCCATGCTCACCCATGAACAATAATATCGAACCCATGCCCACCCATGAACAATAATATCGCAGCCATGCCCACCCATGAACAATAATATTGCACCCATGCCCACCCAAAACCCATGGGCATGGGCACCCAATGTAGGGCTTTGCTTCATACCTAGGTATAATCATCCTAGTATTGACATGGTTCATAAAAATATTGACTCAAATAGTAATTTGGGCATACAAAGATTGTCTCACTTGAACATACCCACCAAATGTCAATATTTGACTGATATTATAATTTTGAAACCCAAGGGTAGGCATTTTAAATATTGTAACTAATCTTGATTATCAATACTATCCATTCACTTATATACAAGACTAAGCATGGTAAGAACCTTATCATTGTAGAATTAAAGTTGATTCATGACAACTTGTTCTTGCTAAATTAGACAAATTTGGGTTCATGATGTTAAATCCATGGCCATAGTTGTCTTAAAGTATATACACACGCACATGTCTGGCTTATAATGATGGTTTTCCAACCTTCTCACCTTCAACTTACATGATTGTCACCAATGTGGTGGTTTAGGGGTTGTGTCAAAAGACTTATCGTGTGGCAAGTTGGTTTGTGTCTCAAGGCTTGGGATTCGTGGCAACTATGTAAGTTGATGGTGGGAATGATGGGAACCGTTTGTAGCTCAATGTTTTATATCCTCCCTAATTAGTGAAGCGTTTTGATTTACTTCCAACAACCTCCAACAAATGTTGTGAATGTAAGGGTTTAGGGTGTATGTTAGGAACAAGGCCTAAATTTATAGGAGACTAGTTTTTTCTCAAATCGCCTAGCCTAGCATGGATGTCACGTCTAGAGGTGACTTGACTTAGGTTATATTATTGAGCTCACCCGAGCTTGCTAACTCAGTTTTGGTCACACTTGCAACTGCGTACAATACACAAGTTAACCCAAACCTTGATTAGCATTCTTATGCTACCAATGAATGATGGAGGGTGGTGTGTATACAACAATATTGTTTCATCTAGAGGAATATGTTGAATGATTACGTTACTTCTAAAAAATATTTTCATGGTTTTCATGTTTCAACATTTCTTGGAAGTTTGGAATCTTACGTGCTAAGTATATTTGTTAAAAACAAACTTGTTTTTTTTGACATTCTTGTAAACATTATAGTTTTAGCTGAATTGGATTTAGTTTTGAGGAGTGGTCTTCCGTGGATAATTTGGCTCCAACATAACGATTTGGTGTTTAATGTGCTGCAATGGCCCATTGAGAAAGCCACGCCAAGTCATTTGGGACGTCTTGTATGATTATGGTAGGATCGACTGGCAGAGGACTCTTGTGGATTTGGAAAAGGCCATGGACGTTGCCTACCAAGATGTTCTTAATGAATTTGATTCGACATGGGGGGTCAAAGGTCTTACTGTGACCCGAAGCAACTTAGAGGACACTTGAAAGGTTAGACCCCAGATGAACATTGTTTCTTGATTTCCCCTCGGCTTCCGCTAGTTCTCCCGAGGTGATTGTGTTTTGGTTCCTTTCTTGCAATCAAAATTTCAATTTGTGCCCCAAAAAAAACTATGGCACAATGCACTTTAAGGTCTCACACAATGCAAGTACGAAGGCATTTTGATGTTCTCTTTACTAAATCCATCGGTATATGTGTGGTATGCAATACAATGCTTAAAGTGAGTGTAATGCATTCACCGTGTAAGAATGCACTCGGGTTTTTGCCCTCAATAAATTGCCTACAAGTGCAAGCATGGCACTTGGATTGGTGCATAAAGACACGATGATTTGTTCTTAATCGTTCTTTAAAACATGTTTGTTATTTGAGGGAATCCACACATTTGTGGCTAACGTGCATTATGACCCATATAATGCCCACCTCACATGATCTTTATGTAAGTTAGTGCCATGGGAAGAGTGCTCTATGAGATTTTATAAGGGCACTTGCATGAGGGTGGGAGCCCAAGGGCACGTGCATATTGCATGACCCCAAAGGCATTCCCTATGGGTTAACCATCACCTATACAACTCATGCTATGTATTGTATGTGTTATTGCGACCTGCAAGGTTCAAGAATGTCTTTATGCGTTAGATTCATTTTTCTTCCATTTAAGATTATTGAAGCTCAACGACACCTCTATACAATACCTTGTAAAATTTTCCGTACAACATTCGAAGTGCTTTTACCCAATAACTATTGCTTTGCTAGAACATCTATAGTGTAAGAAAGATACACCAAATATTGTATTTAGTGTCACTTACTATTTGGAATTATGCAATGCTATAGCTATTTAGAATAAACCTTGTTTTTTTTGTTTGCCAACAAAGGTCGCATTGTTTGTTTGGTCATTCTAAAACATAACCATCTTTACTTGGTTAAAAATCACATTAAGAGCAAAAAGATATAGCACTATGTAAACTCCAAAGAGTAAGTGACACTAAATTTCATATTTAGTGTACTTGGTAATCTATGCCTCGTGTGTGCCTCCTCCACCACATTGTACAACTCATATTTTGAACTAATCGTAGCACACATCAAGTGATTTGTAAGAAACCATGGATTTGAGATATATATATTCACAATGTAAAACTCCATTTAAAATGATCAAATAGTGGATCTTAATTCCAACCGATCGATGTAATGTTGTAAATTCACCCTTCATAGAATTTTCTTCAATTGTGAACTCCAAGTTAGGTCTTCGATTCATCATACTTTATACCGTAGCACGATGGTAGGTTCAACACTCCCCGCATGTCAATTCAATGTTTTGTGGCATCACATCAACTTTATTACAACTTTCAACCAATAATATTATTCCCTCCGTCCCAAAATGATTGTCCTACCCCCCAGAGTTTTATGTCCCAAAATGTTTGTCCTACGAACATTTTGGGACAATAAACTCCTGGGGGGAGGGGGGTTAGGACTGTTAGGACAATCATTTTAGGACGGAGGGAGTACGAAGCGCTTTACACTGGAGCTTGAGGACCCGTGACCAATGAAATAATATTTTCTTCTTCTCATTAGTAGAAATTGTCGAGACCGTCCCACTTCAATTTATATTCGAGGTTGAGGGCCTAAAGGTTGTGCATAGATGGAAAACCTACACGGAGACCTACATGGCATGCAATGGATACGGAATCTTCAAAATATGAGGACCTTTCATTTACTATGTCTTATATATTGTTTGGGAGGCGCCACATCACGCGCCACATGGATAGGTTGGCAATGAAGTAACCTTCGGAAAATTTATACCCGAATTCCAAATTTGTAGTTAAAATTTCCACGACCCACTATTGAGATACCTACAAAGGTTGAGTAATGTCACGATGGTCACCGATCCTTGTCTATAGTAGAAAGTGACCCTATGACACGTAAACATTCATAACATTACACAACTCCTTGGTTGCAATCCGTGGGACCAGGTATCACATGAACATAATTCTCCTTTAATATTGAGATTCCTTGTTAATGGGGGAGCACTCAAGATGTACAATGTGGACTTTTCAACAAACAACTATAATTTATTAGAGTTTTTTAATCGCAACCTCTTACTTTGGAAAAGACCATCATGTGGTTGCTTAGTAATGTTATGGTATACTAAACGTGGTTCTCAACTTAGATTAATTAATGTTGAAGAAGATGGCCGGCCATGGTAGTGCATCTTTGAGCTATGGCATACCCCATGGCTTTAGGGGCCCACTTACGCTGAGGGTGGCTAGGTTCAAGGTGGGAGGGGGGGGGGGGAAGCATGGTGAAAGGGGCACAAAATAAACCAAAATAAGGTTACGGGGTTGTACAAAGACGATGGCTTCATTATGAAAATCAAATTAATTACATTGATTATCCCAATTAGTACATGTTATTATTTAGAGTTACACAATGCAACAACATCTTACTCAAGAGTTCAATTCTCACTAACGAAAAGTTCAATAAGTTGTTTAGACATTATAAAACATAAATGGCTTTACTTGGCAGAATATTACATCCTTATTGAATAATTATAGCACTGTGTAAGTCTGAATAGTAACACACACTAACTGGGATAATAAGTGTAGTGCTGAAGGTACATGCCATGGGACATCTTTGTGTTGTGGTGTGCCCCACGGTTTTAGGGGCCCACTTAAGCTGAGGATGACTGGGTTGAAGGCACGGTGAAGCACGGTAAATGACGGTGAAAGGGGGGCAGAAGGGGATGTCCACGGCAATGGGGTAGCGTGGGCAGTACAAAGGCAAAGACTGTCGTATGCTCTCCTTTTTCCTTTCTTCTTCTTGTTGTTCTTCTTCTTCTCCGCCTCCTCGCACATTGAGAGCCTTCAGAGCGTTCGTTGTCGCTCCCTCTCCAGCTCCTCCTTCTCGCAATGTACACTCGAAGCTCCCTCTCCAACTGCTGAGGAACTCTCACAAAGCTCCCATACTCCCCCAACTCCCTTTGGAACACCCCAATTTGGCACCACTTTCCACGCTTTCTCGCTCGTCTCGTCTTATCGAAGGAAGGAAAGTGAAGTTCGTCTCCGTGGCGGTGCACACATCACGTCGAAGATCCCCACATACCTTGCCATCTCACCAACCTCTGCCTATTTCCGCACCCGATTACTCCGCCGATTTGGCTTCTCAAGCCCCATTTTGGCGCCAATTTTTTCTTTGTGTGTCTGTGGAGGTTGGGCATGTGTCCAATTTTATAGGTTTTGTGGAATTCATTGCCGTAAGCACGGGTTCGCAGGTTTTGTGATCGTTTGAGAGATCAGAATTGGGTTGGTTTTTGCAGCAATTTTTCTTTCTTTCTCCTTTGGTGGTTTGTTGTTGTTGTTGTTGCGTAGATTGAGTGAACGAGTGAGACGCCATGGGTACGCTCTCGGGAGGACAGCTGCAACAGCCCTGAGATTCCAGGGTGTTTACTTCCTCGGGCCGGTTTGGTTTTGCTTGCCGTACCCTTGGACTTGTGATTCCTCTCCCGGTAATTTGTTGTTCGGATTAAGCTTAATCAACTAAATAAAAAAAGTCTTGTTGTTTTGGATAGTGTTTTTTATTTTTTTTGTCGGTCGTTTCTGCATGTCGAGGGGGGAGCCTTGGCTTAAACTTACGTGGGCTTTTGCTGTGGGTTCTGATCTGACTGGGTTTGGTTTCTAACTCAGTTTGGTTTTAGCATCATTTGTTCCTCTTTGTTTTTGTATTTCTCGTTTATTCTCGGTTTTATGCTCAATTAAGTACTGTGCAAGCGGTGGTCAAAGAGTGCAGGGTCAAAACGATGCATGAAAGCTTGTAAAAACAATTCCTCCTCGCAATCTTCTCCCCTCCCAGCTTCTTGGATCATTACAGTTTCGAGTTGGATCAATCACCTTCACCCATAGATTGGAGCTCACTAATATATCCTGACTGCTGTCAAAACAGTTTCTTGAAACTTTGGGATTCTCCTTCCTGTTGATTGATCGTGAGGATTTGTATGTTATTGTATGTTAGTGATTGAGTGCATCTGCATTCGGTCGGTCCACCCATCCTTCCATCCTTCCGAGCCTTAGAAGCATCTGGTAACTGTTTCTGTTGGATTTCATAGCCACCCTGGCCGTCAAAGAGGCAACAAGAATTCGAGTAGCCATTCACACACATTTGAGTAATCTGGGGCTGTTTGCGACTCCTCCTCACTGTCCCAAGAGGACTTGGTATGGCACATCTCCACACACGCAACGCTCGTGGAAGTTCATATGCATAGGCGACTCTTGGGACATCTCCGACCTCATACCCCACTGAAGAAGTAACAAGAAAGCAATCAAGCAAGCTCCTCAATCTCCATCCTTTCTTCATTCCCAGCTTGTAAACACTTCTTAACTTTGCCAAATTTGGCTTCTATTGCAAACAATACTCGAACATCAAGAAGTTGTGGCACCGTGATTGATTTTCAATGAGCAGGACCTTGTTGTTGCCCAGTGGTGCCAAAATGGAAGTTTCTTTGGTAAAGTTTCGTTCACAGTGCGTGGAAGAGAAAAAGGATCGCAGTAATAAGAGTCATAGTGTCGGGGTTTTGATGGACCCTGCCATTTGGGGGCGGTTGCCTGGAGAGATCCTTGATCGAATTCTCTTGTGCCTCCCAATTCCGAACTTGTTCTGCCTTCGCTGTGTGTCCAAGTCATGGGACTCCACCATCAGATCCAAAAGTTTCAATAAGATGTACCTCGAAATGATGTCACGGGGACCTTCATGGCTCTTCATGTGCTCCTCCTTCAACTGCAGGTATATTTACAGTTCTTTTCACATCAACATTGCTTGTCGTCAATTTATGTGTGTATGTGTGTCAACTTTGAATGGATTTTCTAGTCGTGTCAGGCTCATCTTTCAATCCGGTTTCTACCACGTGGAATAAATTATTATGTTCTAAAAGTTGTTTTGGAAGTTGTTTGTTGGAACTGATTAAAGACAGTGAGGGTGCCATGGAAGGTGGCTTCTACCATGCAGATAGGTTGCTGTGGATTGATGGCTCCTGGTCAAATGGCTTGCCACCATCTGGCTATGGCTGCACATGTGATTTGTTTCCTGTTTCACCCTCGTTTTTGATTCCTTACTTTTGATCGTGTTGTATTGAGTATGTAACTTTAAAAAGCCATGGATTAACTATCTCTCTTGATTCTAAGTTCATGGTTTACTGGTCACCTTTATCTGTAACTGTTGATGTTTGAACAGCTTCGCAGGGAGGGTGTAAGTGTTAAAGCTTTGGATTAACTATCTCTCTTGATTTTCAATTTACGGTTTCTTGGTTACCTTTATCTGTCAGTGTTGATGTTTGAACAAGGATACTTACAAGGACATATCATTTGTTTGTTGGAGTATTCTGACACAGATAGGACTTCAGGGTGGAAGCATTACCTGGTCCAGTGCACATCGTTTTTGCTGCATATTTGATTTGTGTTCTGTTTCATTCTAGTTTTTGATGGCTTCCTTTTGATTGCTTTGTATGGAGCATATGACTCTAAAAACCTTCAGGTTAACCATCTCTCTTGATTCTTATTTCTGCAGGGAGAACACTTGTGCATACGACCCAGTGCAGAACCAGTGGCACAATTTTCCACTCTCGTTTCTGCCTCCTTACATGCGGTTTCCACTGGCTGCAGTTGGTGGTCTTCTGTTTGTGAGGGGCGGTTTGATCAACGCAGGAGTGCTGGCAGTTTGCAACCCCATGACGAGGACATGGCGGGAGCTCCCTTCAATGATTCACAAGAGACTGAATTCTCTTGTAGGCATCTATGAGGAGAAAAGCACCAAGAGCTATAAGATTGTGGTTGCAGGTGGCACGTCTGAATGCGGAGGTGACTATGAATGCACCACTGAAGTCTACGACTCCCTTACAGACTCCTGGCAGGTTGATAAAGCGTGACTTTACACTGCTCTCTTTGCTTGAGCGAATGCGTGTATTTAGTAATTGCTTGCTTTTTTATATTAGAGTTATCCTTCAACCCAATGGAAATTTTTGCTGGGCCACCCGTGGTGCATGCTCGGAGGTAGTGTTTAACTGATTGAAGAGCAACCTATTTCAGTTCGTGGAGGGCCAAACTCATTTTAGTACCTCTTGGCATGCCAAAATGAGTTTGATCATCAATGAACTGATATAGAATGTTCTTCATTCAAATTTCGTTGACACAACCTCCAAGCATGCACTGAGAACTTCCTGAACATGGAAGGTGTTGTATCAAAACAACCAACTCCTCACCAAAAGTCATGTTGAGTCAGAGGATAACTCTATTCTTGAGCACAGTGTGAATTGATCAAACTTTGTTCTTCATGTTGTGAAGGTTACTGGCAAAGTGCGCCGGGAGTTCACAGTACGTATAACATGGTGGACTTCAAAGACAGTTTTCTGCAATGGTGTACTCTACTGCCTCACATCTGGAAGGCCATACAGCATAATCGCGTACGACTTGAAGACTGCTATATGGACCGAGGTTCAAGTCCCCCCTCCTGAATATCTCTTCTGTTCATTTTTGATACATCGAAAGGACCGGCTATTGCTGGTGGGTGGTGTTGGTTCAGAGAGGATATGTGAACATGTTCACATCTGGGAGCTAAATCAGGGTGATGAGAAGCTACAGTGGGTAGAAGTTGAGAACATGCCTCAGCAGTATTTTCAGTTCTTCTTCAAGGAGAAGACAGCGTCGGACTTGAAGTGCGCTGGACATGGCGACCTCGTCTATTTCTTCAAGGACTCCCACACTCAGGTACTCATGATACACCTCTTTGTTGTCACAATGTCCGGTTCTATACTACATAGTACATTTTTCTATTCCCTGTACGTTGTGGGCCACAGTTGTAAGAATCGAGAGACTTGAGGGGTTTGACCTCCAGGCCAATGTGCTTACTTCTGAAGATTATTCTCGAGCACATGTTTGGAACTGTCATCTGGTGGGCTCAGGTAATAGAATTCTGGCCTTGACATGTGCCTAAGCTTAGGGAGCTTGGTTTCAAGGTCAGTCCCTCAGTTTTTTGGGTAAAAAAATGTTTGTTTTCAACTCTGATCCAAGGCTTAAACTGATCAGAGTTGAAAACGAGGTTTATAACCTGAAAAAAGTGGGACCAAGCTCCCAAAGGTTAGGCACATGTCGAGGCCAATATTCTTTTACCTTGGCTTACCAAACTTCCACTTTGAAAACAGTTGTTTCAAATGTGTGTGGACCCCACATGATCAAGGAGTGATACTTAATCTATGAATGCAGGAACAGAGTATAGGCCCAGGGGTTGGTATAGCTATACATGCTGATTCTGTTACTTCATGTCTAACTGTTTGTAGGGGGGTTGTGATTCAGGTGCTGGTATGTGATTTCTCAAAGAAGTGCTCAGAGTGGCGGTGGCTTCCCAAGTGCCCACTCAGTCTAAACTTCCTGAAATTTTCTGTCCGGGGCCTATTTCTGGACCCCATGTTGGATGCTTCCGTATGATACTTGTTGAAGGCGATTACAAGAAAATGTCAAATAAGTTAGGAACATCATTTGAATCTTTTCATTCTGCAAATGTTTTCTTTCTCTTTGAAACAGGGGAATCAATGTCCCTTCTTATGGTCACTCACATAGACTTAGCTCAAGGTTAGTTCCAAGATGACTTGCCTCAAAGGAGGGATCAGCACATTTATGGAAGCTGGACACTTCACTGAAAATAACACTGGCTGCAAAATTGATTGGTTCATTTCTAGGTAGGTTTTTTAGGGTGTATTTCTTAAATTCACAAGACTCCTATTATTGGGAGGGGAAGATGTGGTACAGATTTTTTTGGCGTCATTCTTCATTAGTGTGGTTATACTTTCAGTCAATTCTAAAGGTACCCCAGTGCTTCTATTCCAACAGGCTTGATTCTATCATTCTTAGCATATCCCCATCATATGTAATGTTGAGATTGGTACTGAGAACGTTGCGAGACCTAAGCTCTTTAGTTCCTCAAATCATACTGTGCTTTCCTTTCATGACCTAGCAAAAAGCAACGAGAGCATTCAGATCACATAAGATTCAAAATTCAAGTGTGAAAACCTGATTTCTGAAGTTGACTATGTCATAATTTGTTCTTTGGCTTCGAATTCTAAAGTTACTGGTGCCAGATTACAGCGAAGGAGTCACCAATGGTTGTTTAAGACGAAGTTTTGTACATCATGCAGTTGTCTTGGGGAGTGATTCTGGGGGATTAAAGCTATTCTCACTTAGATAACAAAAAATATTATGTAGAGTATATTCATAATGTCTCTGGAGATTCTGGCACCGAACATTGTGCCTCCAATTGTGACTCTTGTGAAATTTCAACTCATTTTTGGCAACATGAGCATCCAGTTCAGTTTGTTCAACAGTGTATACCCTTGACCCTTAATACTGCTCACTTGATGATGTGTCACTATGAAACTCTTCCTGTGTAAGAGGAAGATATCATTGTCAATCCAAAACTCACATGGCATTCAGTTCCCTTGAAGCTGATACACAATTCCTATGCCTGCTTTCGAGTGATTGTATCATAAGGTAAATGGGTCTTAAGTGGACACTTATCTCTCTGCATCCACTTCTTGTAGGATATGAAACAAGCAATTAGTGCAAGATGATTAGCAAATCCAAATCATGCGAGACCACCAATTCCCTGGTCAATTTTGGAACTCGTATGAATATCCTATTTTGATGTCAAAGTGAAGATTCTATGAGTAAATCAATGTTCATATTAGACTCCCCAATTATGTTGAATATTATGTCTATAATGATTAACAAAATTTGAGCACATAGCCCACTCTCTTTTCAACACATGTTTTTTTGGTGTCCACTCTTTGATTCACACCCAACCATGCATCATTCAAATATAGGTGTCTGTTTAAGATCATATATCAAATCAAGCTCACACCTTACATGAGATTGAATCTTGATCCTCACTTTTGCACATGTCACTTACCCCAATTGAAATATTGCACGTTTCAATTGCTACAACTAACTTCATATGGAATAAGGTTGATGTGGGGTTTACGTGGTTGCCCTTCTCGATCAGACATTTGAGTGATATATGGCAAGGAATGGACATGTGTCACAATGAGAGTAGACTATGTGCTCAAAATATCCATTCTAGGTTGAAGAGTTGACACAACATGGGAGACCGTCTATGTGATCACTTAAAGGGGAAGATAATCTTCACTTTAGCCTCTTATAACTTTTGTGTTTCAATTTTTGATTTCGAACCTTGAAATCACAATAGGTATGCACGATTTACAATTCTTGATCCCATACAACAATCAAAAACTTGTGTGTGGAGTTGAAAGTGCCCACAATAAGTCCATAACATTTACTCTACATTAAATCAATGTTAATCTTGTTTATGCCATTGGTCAATTACTCACAAGAACCCCTCTACAAAGAACGTCAAGTATGATATGCTCGAAATGGTATTCATTTAATCATAACATCAATATCCTGATGTAGTTTTACCCACTCTTCTCATCAACAACTCACATTGATTATCTTGTAGTCATTGAGTAACACCTACACTGATATTCGCAATTAGGTTGTCCCACACTAATTTATTGACATTGCACGATGTTTTGGATATTTGTTACCGCAATAGTAGTTTATTATTATTAACCTATTACATTTTTAGTTTTTTTAAGAAACTTTGGTTACCATACAAATTGATGAACAAGATTATAAGTTTTTGTGATACGATGATATGATTTACATATGTCGTCCCTTTCCTTGAGAAGTGCCCTTTCCTTTATAAGTTCGGATTGCTAATCACTAGAGCCGTGACAAGTTGAAGTTCATTTACATATGTCGTCCCTTTCCTTGAGAAGTGCCCTTTCCTTTATAAGTTCGGATTGCTAATCACTAGAGCCGTGACAAGTTGAAGTTCTCGGAAGTTCATATCCTAGATTTGATGGCTTTGTCCGAGGAGTGCATTTATTTATTGAGCAAGGCCCACTCGGGCTGCCTATGACGTCGACCATAGTTGTTGAATAATTCTCATGTGCAAGAGACATTTAGCGTGTGGATGGAGAACTAGAGGTTTGTGGGCCTTATACCTGGTCACTCTTCTTAATTGGACACCTATCCATATTCGAGCGGTATATGGCGAGGCTTATAGTAAAGAACAAACACTAAAAATAGCATGTGTTACATTGAGATTGGACTATGAATTTTAAAATGAATAGACACCATATTAAGTTCAACATTTGATACATTACTAAAGAGGGTCTATGTGACCACTTACAAATTAAAAGGAATCTTCACCTTGACCTTTCATAAATTTTGCATGTCAACTCAAATTCACAACATTATTTAACCATGTGGGTCAGTTCCACGACCCTGGAACACGTCAATTGTGGGGCCTCGAACAAAGTAAGAATATCCTTTAACTATTCACACATTTAGACCGACACTTGGCTCCACGCACTATCCACATGACACATCGTTCATCCCGGTATTATTCACTGAAACTACTATCCATGCCAGCATCATGACCAATAAAAAATACCGACACTATTCGTACCGGTGTCAGTTTCGCCCTATTCTCTAACTTTCTTCCCATGAGGTTAAGATAGTTAAGACCCACGTCAGGTGCTAAACAGAGACTGAAACGCATCCATGCAACTGAATAATGTTATGTTTCAAAACTTGAAACAATTATAGGTCTTACGTGATTCGCAACCGCTCATTGGAGGAGAGACCGTTTCCCGATCCAATCCAACATACACAAAGACCGTACCTAAAGTGGTCGAGAGTTCGAATGGTAACGAAAACACCAAAGAATCGCCTCAAAAATATCTTTGTGGGAGCATGCGTTCGACGATTTCCGTGTTGTTAGAAGTTATTATTATTATTTTTTAAATTTTTTTAAAGAGTCTTTCTCGAGCACCTCGATCGTATAGAGACCGCCGCCGGGGCAATGCCTTAAGTTAAGTTGCAGGAATTATTGCAGCCTACAGTTGAAAGTTAGGGCTGCTTTACACCTAGAGGCCAGGCCAATTCGTTGTGTAAGAGGCTTGAAATCCTCACTTGTGATTGGCCAAAAGCCTGAAATCAGTCTCAATCCCTTTACACCTAGAGGCTGGACCAAAATGGTGGTATGAAATTTTCAATAAAAAAATGTACAGTATGACACGTCTCGACCTTGTTGAATTGGGTGCACCCAAAATGGAGGGCCGATGCTTGGCCTCGGGGCCAATGTCACATTTCAATAAAAAAACCTTTTTCATAAAATAAGATTTTTTCAACAAACTATATCCATTGAATCATGTGGAAATATGAATGGCTCTATGCTAGATAATGCTAGATCCGTTGAATTATACTAGATTTATTGAATCAGCCTAGCTTCTTGACCCGAAGGCCTTTACATATGGAAAAATTGCCCCCCTTTATAATCTTATTATAATGTGTAGTTGAGGCCGGCCTCCAACTCAAAAGGAGCGGAAATTTCATGCAATCGGCCTCAAGTGGAATTGGCCCGGCCTTTAGATGTAAAGCGGCCCTTAGTAGTAGTGAGCGGGCTCGATGCGCATCTTGGGCCTTTTGGACTTTGTCGGCCTTGGCTCCCATAGGATGGGCGGCTCCTTGCTTTGCTTTGGCAGGCCGGCTTCAAAGGCAGGCGTTCTCACCAATGCTTGCTAGGGGTAAATTATAAGGAAGGGGTGCTTTTAGAGGGGGTCCACGGTCGAAGCATCATAGGGACCAAAATGAAGTGATTTGAGGTAAATTGAACCCATGAACTATATTTTATGTTGGATTTTATCTTTCAAAATGGTTTTCCAAAACACGAGGGGTTTTTTTTTAGCTTCGTTGTCTGGTTTGGATTATTAGTGTTTTTTTGTTTTGTTTCCAGTTTGATGTCATGTAGGAGACATCTCACTTTGTCTCGTTTGGGTCTTGGACCCTGATCTGAAGGCTTTCAATCCAATTTACACTTCTTGGCCAGTAGGGTTGCTAAATTTTGTTGGACCCTCTCCCTTGGACCCCCATTTGAGGTGCCCCTAGGTTAGCATGTGCCATGTCAAGAAAAGCTTGAGAGCAGGTTTTGCGTGTTTAATGTAAGGTGGACAAGCTTGAATCGAACACAATAATAATTTGGACATCTATATTTGAGTGGGATGTGGTTAGATGTGGATCTAAGAACTGGCACCAAAACAATATGTATTTAGAAGAGATTGGACGATGTGCTCAAACTATGCTAATCATTATGGGCTCAGTTGTCAACGTGATTGGGGGGGGGGGGGGGACCACTCAATGAGCATGAGAAACTTCACTTTGGTGATAATGATTAAGATAATCATATGAGTTCTAAAAATTATGAGGCAAATGACTACATGTGCATTTTGGATTTGCTAATCATCTTGCACTAATTGCTTGTTTCATATCATCTGAGAAGTGGACCATGTAGAGAGATAAGTATCCATCTAAGACGCATTTACCTTAGAGAGAGCTATGTACATCATTTGTCCTAGGTTTTTTTATTTTTAATAATTTTTATACGGAGGCAAACTCTAGAGGAACTGATTCAAATCCAATTACTTAGGGTGGGTTTATGATAGGGTCTAGAACCAAGAAACATGAGGTTCCAAACATCCATTAATGGACCTTATTTTTGGACTCAAGATTAGATCGAAGCTTGAATTGGTTTCTCATACTAGGAAAAATGTTTTCTTGTCTGAGTATTGCTAGGATTTTACCGGAAAGTGATGCCACATTAGTGCCACTTCAATGTTTGTATCTTACTATTAGACCCTAATATAAACTCTCTGGGTCCATAATGTTACTCTCAACCCATAAGATTGGTCGATTGCAGAGCTTCTTTGCTATGGGACCCTAGTGTAAAACCCACTTGGTTTACATTCAATGCCAAAGACCAAAGAAACTCCAAAATAGACTGATCGTTTATAGAGGTCCGCTTAGAAAGAGTGATCTCATCCCTCAATGCTCTATTTTCCCCTGTAATTTAACAACATTAGTCGCATAAAGCACATATCCTTGGGTGTACTTATTGATTTTTAGCTCGACATTTGAGTTGAATTGGATCTCTCTCTCTAGTTCTTGATTAATGCCATGTTATATAAAAAATTCAATTTTAAACTCTTACATTAATATACCTAGCAATGGTCATCTATGTAAAATAGATGATACAAACTAAGATGATACTATATCTACATACATGGAAAGAAATCATACTTACCATGGAATGGATGTAGAAAAGATATGGATGAATGAAGTAAAAATAGGGTTATGAGAACATACCATACGTAAGAACTCCAATATAAACCCTTAACCCTAAAAATAGCCTTTTGTTTTTATCATTCACGTAAGTGAGAGGTGCGGCGAGCTCTGTGTATACAGATAGATAGATAGAAACTCCGGTCCCTTTTTAGCAAGGGGCCGGCGTGAATAAAGTGTCCGTTCGTAATGTCAAATGACCCGATGCCCACTGGACAAGGGGAAATTGGGACAATACTACTCTCCCCTTTCGAGGATGGACACTATAGTGACACACTATACTAGTTCCTAGCTAGTCACTAGTGCCTTGAAGATACCAGACATGGTATCCCCCCAAAGGGCTTTGAGGTACCCATACAACAAGGTCCAAGGACCCCCCACCATAGTTGGGTGGACTAAGGTGGTGAGCACCACGCCGGCATGGGGAATAGAACCCACAACCTCCTCATTGGGTGCCATGAGCCCTAACCACCAAGCCAAGGCCCGTGGTGCCTACTCTGTGTATACACATTAGGGTAATAGATACGTGCTAGAAGTAAGAGTAACTAGGGCTCATCACCAAGAGGAGTATTCTACTTGGAGTAACCCAATCATGGCCAAGGAACATGTTTGAACACCCATATGTTGTAATACAATGAGTGTTGTATTTTGAAATACTTTGGTGCGTTTGAAATGGATTAAGTGTGTGCGACATGGATAACAACTTGGACCTGTTGTTATTGACCTCGTGTACGTAACTAATCCTCAACTGTTTGTTGGTTGGTTGCATGGGCACAAGTGAGGCATGCCCTTCACACATTCAATGCAGTGATGTATTGTGATCATGACATTTTATGCACAAATATTGGTTGAGGTTACTAGGAACATTTCCTTAGTAAGTACAACATACATGTGGTGATCTAGTTAGGCATACTTGATAGAGAGGCAAGAAGGTTGGCAATGAATTTCCAAAGCATGGGATAGTCAAAATCAAACATTGGGCGTTGAATACCATATGATAGCAAAAAATCCAAATAAGGTACATATTCTTGCAAGGCAAACTAGATTATGGTACAAAGTGTATATGTGGTACAACACATACAATGAGACATTATGCACGTGACTTCATTATGCAATATGGTACTATGTTATTAAATAGGAAGATGCGAGAGACATAGAAAAAGTCTGGAAGTTCAAACTTTGTAAAAGTTTTGAAAAGTTAACTCTCTCTCCTGCTTTGCTCTAGATTTTGCCTTTGAGATATAATTAAATATAAGATTCTTGAAAAATTGATAAAAACCTCCTACTAAGACTAGGACACTTAGTAGAATCTACACCACAGTTAAAACATTAAACTAAACCTAACATTGAGTCAACTTACCATGGTAAAGGAAAGTTACCACACTCCACGTTTTAGGGTTTTCAGTGACCTAAAGTGGCCACTATACCTTACTAAACCAATACTCAAACCCTAGGCTCCTCCATGTGAAAACTCTTTTACATGCTTGAAGGAGCAAAGTCTTGGCTTAGAATGTGGATACAAGACTAGTGTGGAAGTGCATGGTGTTTGGTGTACTAAAGATTGTTACTATCCAAGAAGTTACACAATATGGCAAAAGAGCAAGTTCGTATACTCATTGTTTTGTAGTAAATATTGGTAGTTGCAAACATTCAATGGACTTGATAGGTGAGGTAAATTATGACATGGATTGCAATTGAGCTTAGCTGAAGACACCTGATACACGCCTTTCTAACACATAATTGTATGTTTGGGTTGGCACGGGTGCAGGTGAGGCTAGCTCTTCACATTTTCAACACCAACAATAGTACATTACTCATGTTTGGATGTTCTTTCACTTTATGATCTTATACTTGTGAAAGTTACTATATTACTTTGAATTAGTATCTTGATATGTACACAAACTCTAGAAAGTAGTTGAGATATTGAGAATGCATACAAGTGAGGTATGTAAGTTTACATATTACATCCTTAACTTATTACTTGGTTGTAACAATAGTTATTATGCACAATGCAGTGACATACTAGACTATGTTTTGAACTCAGCTGCTATATGTAATGTGTTTTTGTGACCATGACACACATCATTACATTTTAGTGCTTTATGCTATCAAGCTTTGATTTGAAAGCAAGGAAACATGATAGCATATCTAACCACTCTAATGAGAATACATACTCCTTGTTGAAAGTTCAAACTACTTCATATGATGTAAAACATAGCACTGCATCCATAGCTACAATAACGGATACTATGTTTTGGTGAGTAATAAACTTGTGATGAAAAAAAATCCCACCCACCCACCCTTGCTTTATTTTGATGAAGAATAGAAAGGAAAAGGCCTATGAAAAGAGGCAGATCAAGCTTTGAAAAAAGACAACTCTCTCTCTCTCTCTCTCTAGTGTTACACTAATTAGAGGCAACCACCATGTAAGAATATTTGCCTATGAAAGGATATTAGCATAGGCTTCAAATTCCCATGTTTGTTGATTGTCACAAACTACCAGCCATCTCAATCTAGTTTGACAAGATCAAATCATTGAATGCAATGTTGTTAACTTACTGGTTGTTCCCATGCACTGAACAACACACATAGGCAGATCAACCTTTGTCCTACACGTGCAATATGTGTGACCCATTCTTGCTTTTGCCGATTCTAAGTTCTAAGTATACCTTGTCGATTTCAAAGAAGTTGGGTTGGAACTCTATTTTATTATCCACACATTTGTATAGGCATCTACACTAAATAGGCTATTTAGGGTGACCTTTCAAACTCCTTTCAAATAGTGTGCTTACACGTCGACTTACAGTTCCAAGACACGTGGAGCCATGTAAGAGTGTCTTCAACAAAGGGATTATGGTTCATAAATCAATGTTTAAGTGCTCTACTTGGTTGCCAAGTGGTTGGTGTTTCTTAAGTTTATGCATATCAGCATTCCTCAAAAAAGAAGAAGTTAACCAGTGTTAATTTGACAACATCTTTGCCTATCTATCTCAATTCCATCCTTGTCAATGTTTTCAATATAACATTATGCACTTTTATGAGTATGTTCTCAGTGCCCACATTGACATGATTGTGTTGGCATCCCCAACAAAAAATTCAGATTTAACTTGATTATGAAAGGAGGCTCGGTTGTGGGAAGACCACTTGGCCATCCTCCTCTTATTGGAAAGGGAACATGGTCCCATGGCTTAGTAATGTTATGGAAGGAACATGTTTTAATTTGCTTCAAGAGGAAGTTTGAACTTAAAAGCAACTCTGATTATTAGGGCATAAATAATTGAAAATTGAAAATTGGAGTTAGCAACAATGTTTTTGTACAAGAGCAAAATTTGAAGAGGATTCAAAATTCCAAAATTTGTTTCAAGGTTTGTTCCTTCTGTTGCCACGTGTCGAACCCAAAACCCCGAAGTTGTTGTAAGAGTATATATATATATATATAGTTTATCTCATTCTCAGGGTTTGGGTTGCAGGATACTCTTAGGATTTTCGGCCACCAACTGGCTCACCACAGATTTGCAAAATTCAACATAAAAATGTGAGGATTTTGGTTTTCTAGTTCTCGAAAGTTACAAGTTGCGTCACCTTGAGATTTCTCTTTCAATTGCTCAAATTCACAAACCCTGAAATGGTGAATAGTACATGTGGTTTCTGTTTTGGGCCGCAAGCCTTCCACGAAACACCCATGGTGGTTGCCCCCGTGCAAAACAAGCAGATACACATGGACACGAAAAGACAAAAAAAATGACGAGGTCAACCTGAAAATGTAAAGTGGACAAAGACGATGATGATGTGATGAGATGAGTCACAAGCACCCTACTGGGCACAGTGGAGACACTTATATTTCTTATTCTTATACTTATTATTTAGTTCTTATTTCGTAAGCTAAACATCATCACCACCATCAAGTATAATGCTCACATGCTTCTAGATGGACTCAGTGTGAGATTCTTCTGTGCATTTTACTTCTAGAAGGGCACAGCTCTTCCCAACTTTTTGCACTTGCTGAGCACAAGCTTCCAAGTACTCTCGCTCGCGCACAACCTTGTAGGCAGGTTCTGATCCTTGGTGAAACATTTGCGAGTCGCGGAGTGAAATTGGATACGGTGGTCACCTGTTTTGCGGATAGTTTGAGAAGCTGAAAACTGGATCGCATCGCAGGAGCAACAATATCCAGGTGTGTAATTTCTTGCGCTCTTAAGCCTTTTAATGTGTACATAACGGGTCGCTCGTTCAAGTGGAGAGTACTTCCAACAACAACTTGTGCTTTTTTCTTTCTTTTTCCCATCAATCTGTGTAGAGAGTGTTTCATCCATAAACCTCTGGATTCTGTTCACAAACAATAAACAACAAACTCATCAACTGGGTCTGTTTCTTGCGCAACTACTTTCTAAATGCATGCACAACAGATCGCTCATTCAAGTGGAGTCTAGCACAAACTCCAACAACTTCCCTGCGTTTTTTTATCCACACAGCTTAGACCATTGATCCATAACCTCCAGTTTCTGTCAACGAGCAGAGTGGTTGGTATGCCCCATAAATGGCTTGAGTAGGTGGACCTCTCGCTGTTAATTACTGCAGCTCCTCATCATCCTCTCCCCTCTTGCTGGTTCTGTCGTGTAGAATCGGTTCTGCAGACCCCAATTTCGGTCAATTTGACCATTTATTAGAGCTTGGTGAGCGTGGTGGTGGAGTTTAGGGTTTTGGGACATTTATGAGTAACTTATTTGGCTGTTTGAAGAGAGGGTTTCATGAGACTTGTGCTGAGAATTCCTAAAGTTAGTTCATCACCTCTGTCCCAATATGTAGGAGGGTGGTAGATGTACTACTTTCACTAGTGATATTATCTACGTATTTCCTAGATACTGGACAAAAGGTGATGAATTTCAGGGCCCAATTGGGGGCACCAAGTGACATAAGTAGTGTTCAGTGGTCAATGAAGTGATCGTCTCGGTGGAGTTTCCAAAGTGGGTGAAAATCCTTCTAGCTCTTATTCTAGTGGGTTCTTAAGTGCAGTCTAGCATGAATTCGAGAAGGGAGGACCAAATTGCGATGATCTGCCCAGGGCCAGTTTGACCAGTTTGACCAGTTTGCAAATTGATTGACCCTCGTCATTCATGAATCTGGGACTCAATTCGCGTAGTCCATGGGGAACTTATGTTTGTTTTTGAATTTCTGATCTTCTATGGTTGTACCTGGTGTTTCTTCCTAAAGCATTTGGTTCCTGAATTTACGAGGCTGTAAAATAACAATTAAAACGAACGTGTTTGTGGTGTTTGTGTGGTAACAGGGGAGGAAGATCTCCACATGAGCTAACCCAGTTCTGTTTGAAGTTGTACAAAGGAATAGCTCTGCTTTGTCTATAGTTTAATTTCTCGTTATTTTAGAAAACTACATCGAAGAGCATTTGTTGTCATTGGACATGCTACAGAAATTAAATTCATCATGTGTGTTGATGTGTACTCTCGGTAGATGCTTGTGTTATCTCAATAATCCACACACTATTGTGGAGAAGTCCAACTAAGACTTTCTCAGAGCTCAGATTACACAGGTGGAAACAGCCTCTCATTTTTTGGATCTTGACATATCGGTCTTTTGAACTGTAGAAAGCTGCTTGGTTGCTTTTATCACAAAAGAGCTGGTTGGAGTATATGATGTTAGACCAGTAACCTATTGAACTCTTTCCCTTCCCTTGCGAAGTCAGCTTCTGCAAGGCTGCTGCTACTTCAGGCATTTGATCTGTTGAAATCATGACAACATCAACCCAATTCTAGTGTTGAATTTGGATGTTGACACGTGGGTTTTTCCTTCTTCTAAGTGAGGCATATTACTACGAAGCTGGGTGGGCTTATCCTGAATTAGGTTGGGGTATATGGTGTTAGATTTGTAACATTCTGAAAACTTTCCCTTCTCTGTTACAGGTCACCTTCCAGAAGACTACTGTTTCGAGCACTTCATTTGAAGTAACACAAGTACCCATACCAATTTTGGAACTCGTTCGACAAAATTACAGGACGAACGGGTCTTCATTCACGTCAACGACAAACAGTTGGCGTTCATATATATAAATTTTCTCTCTTTCTTGTCCAATTTTAGTGTAGAAGTTTTCTTCTCTTTTAAATACCATCGGTTGAATTTGGTGGAGTTTTGAACCCTGCCATATATCAACGAACATGGCGGCTCAGGTGGTGCCATCGCCACTTGTGAACCCGTTCGACTCCGAGGAGGAGGAAGTCGCACCGCCAGTCACCACGAAGCCAAAGAAGAAGACACAATTCGCCACCACCACCACCACCACCACGAGCAGCACCACGAGCACCGCCGCCGACCCGTTTCCCGAGGAGGATGAAGAAGGCCGGGTTTTGCACGCGCACGCTTCGGGCACAAACCCTTTCCATCACGACGACCAAGGGCCCGCCTCTTCCAACGTGACCAGGGCCACGCTCCGGCCGTGCAAGAGCATGGCCGTGAACTACAATGCGGCCAAGGGCGGCAAGCCCGAAAGCAAGCTCACCAAGCACATGTCCCTCTCCTCGTCGGCCTACACGCCCTTTGGCAAGGCGGCCGCTGCCACCACGACCACCCCCTCCGGCGAAGCACCGCTCGTCCCGCGTGTTTCCCACCACAAGACCACGTTCGCGATCTCCGATTCATGGCACCTCTTTGGCCGCAAGAATGCGGCGGGTGACCACGCGGGGACGCGGAGGAAGGAGATCGTCGGCGCCGAGGACGCGGGCACGAAAGCCTCGAGGGACGTCTTCGGCAACGACGAGGCGGACTCGGACGACGAGTGCGACAATTGCCGGGGCAAGAAGGCCGTGTTCGGGTCCGAGGACGTCGGCTACGAGACCGGGAAGAACGGGCGGAACTTGGTCGGGGACGAGGACGAGGACGGCGTCGTGAACTCGGCTACTCGTGAGGTGTTTGGGTCGGCCGGTGGGGACGAGGGTGGGCTGAAGGGCCGGAAGGCGGGGGAGGTTTTCGGCGACTACGACGGCGAGGAGGAAGACCACGACGAGTATGCCCCAACGGCGCCGTCCGTCGACGAGTTTGTGAACAAGGCGGTGGCGGATTTGCGGGGTTTGACATTGACCCAAGCGACCACGACCACCCTCGTCACAAAAACCGTGGAAGTTGCAGAGGCAAAGTGATTGCCATTTTGATCATCACTCACTCACTCGATCGATCAATCACTCCCACACAAAGTATATACTACTACTCATCTGATATATGTATGTATAAATACTCTGTCAGGAACGTCAGGTTAGAATCTGAGATTTGATGGATAATGTGCTGCCTGCTGCTGTGGATGCATGATTATCATGTATACCTCTACGTACAGTGAGGGCGGGTGGACGGTAACCCAGTCACTGTTCTAAAAATTTCAAAATGGCCAGCTGTGGACGACGGCACGTGGAGTGGATGGTCCAGGGCATTAATTCATAAGCGCGGGTGCAACTGGCTGGGACGGCATGGGTCCAGACTGGTATAACTACATGAAGGGAATATCCCTCATGGCTGTTAATTGTTTGGTGGTGGAGTAACAACTGTGTGGGGTATAGGTACTTTGGTTGTCTTGTTGGAAGTGGAATATATCAGTGCTTCACGATGATGACGATGATCCGCAATACCACTGACGATTTTATATTTCAAAAGTTTGTCTCGTGTAACTGGCAGTCTCTGTTTCAAGTTGTTTCCTTTGTTTATAACTTCTCCTCCGATCGTGAGTAGTAACATAGGTGACAAGCAACTCTTGATTTCTTCACCTCTTAAGGTTCGGATCCTTGCATGATTGAAATATGTGTCATTAGGAAGTCTTCCTCAACTGGAAATACACATGAGTGTTCTCCAGATGAGAATTGCACCTATGTGCATTATTTCTGAATCTTTTAGGATTGGTTGAGAGGTCAGTGAGGATGACAAGGTGTCATGGTCACAAAACCAACACCTGAACCAAGTGGAGAGCACTTCCAACAACTCCAAGTTTAATTGTGCTTCCTGTCCATACATAGAATTTCATAGATATTCAATGGATTTCATTCATGAGTAGGTTGGTTATGCCCCGTCGACAACTTGAGAAGACGCATGTCTTGCTGCTACTATAGTTGGTCATCCACTCTCCTCTCGTCGGTTATGCACCAGATACTATACGCGAGGAACTCCTGCTACAGACTATCACAAGATGGCCTCGTGCTATCTATGGAGTTACTGGAACAAGTTCGGATGTAACGATGACCATGTTGCAAGGAGAGTGTGCTACAGTCTCTAATCGATGTGCTTGTGTCCAACGAGGACATGATGTGTCAGCAAGATTTGAGATGGTCAGCTCTACGTAGTTTATATAAAGCTTACTTACTACAAAGTTCATTCAGAAAGTTAGGATTCTGCTCACAAGTTGTACATAGGGATAGAGTACAATGTCCTGGAGGAATGCAACTTCCGTTCGTTACTTACTTTGAACCATCGCAAGCTGGTTTATTTTGTCGGATGTATCCATATAGTTTCCTCAAAGTTGAACTCTATTTGATGGTATATCAGATTTTATCAATCCCCTTTGCCTCAGTTGATCAACTTCCGACGTAAGGAAATGGGCGGATTTCTTAAAGATACCTGTGGATAATGAACATTGGTTCCCATTTCCAACAGAAAACATACGAGACAGATATGTGAAGCTACAGTAAGGATTTCCCGACATTGTCTCTCCCAAATGATATTTTGTACCATTGCAGCTACTTACCATCGCATTGCCAGCATCACTTTTTGTTGCCGACCTCCAATCTTTGGCCTTCAGGCTGTTCCTTTAAGCATGGAATTTCTCAGCTAACTACACTGAAACGTGCAATTAGGTTTCCTCACTCTAATTTATCGACATTCGATATTCTAATATTTGCTAGCACAGCAACAAAATACTGTAACTATTTTATACTGACAGTGAGTGTTATATGAAAGAATAAACAAACTTACAAATGTTTGTGATCTAGTTTTAGCCCAAGGCAACTTTCTTTGGTACAGAGGTAATTGATCCATAAAGGAAGCCTACATAATGTACATATCGATGCACATCAATGATGGTATATAGTGTGGCCCACATTATACACCATCACACATGGAAATAGTGCATATAATTAACCCTAGTTACACTTGTCATGCTCTTGAGGTACACACCTCCATTCCCTAGGGCAGGCTTATATTGGAGAGAGGGAATCGTCATACACGAGCGTACGTACCTCTCATCCACCCAACATCAAAACTTGATCCTCTATAGGTTTGTTATCTTAAATGACCTCGAGCAGGTGAATTCGAGATCTTTACAACTAATTCCGGTGGCAAATCAACTGAAACAAAAGTAACCTCTGGGCTGCATACCATTTCAAGGCTTCTACATTGAATGAGACGTACGCTCGTATACAATCATTCCCTCTCTACGATTTCTTGGGTGCCGGGCTGGCTATCTACCTACGGTGGTGTGGCCCACACTATAATATACCACACAACCAGTGCATTAAAATGGAGGTGTATGCAAAACATGTGGCCAATGATAATTTAGTGGATGAGTTTTAGTACTTCTGTGTTTTATGCTCAGGTAGATTCTTAAGTGGGCAAATCAATGTCCGTTTCCATTGTTGACAACAGGGGCTTCTTTATTTTAAAATCAAGGTGAAGAGTGTGCCGCCAATCCAAATCTTGGGTGACTCGGTGCCTTCAGAAGGACTTTGCGGGTAACTCTGATGTAGCTCCGGTTTTCTATACAAATTTGGAGGGTTTTGATGTTGCCATCTTGGCATGGAGTCCAATTGTGTTCCGGTGTTCGCTTACTTATGCTTTGAGATACAAGTTTTATAAGTAAAAGCTTGTTACGTACAAGTTTGAAATCTCAGTAGCTGCTGTACGGTGATTGTATTGTAAGGTAAACCACGCTCGAGAAGAGGGTCCTGAGCATGCTGTAAGGAACGAACCTCAGAGAATGAAATTTGCTTCAAAAAGGTGTTATAATTTGCTTCAAAAAGGTGTGCAGGACACATTGTACAATGCCAAATCTATTCTTCACTAGGTTCCTAAAGTTCGCGGGTACAATGAAAGGGCGATTTTTTTTCCAACTATATATAGCTCCAAATTTGCGAACGCAGAGATTATAGTGTGGTACAGGAGTGGCCACATGTGCCTCATCAAGATTTTTCTCAATTGTCAAAACCATGCACATAGTACTGTATTGAGGGGTAGAGCCTCTAAACTTATCATATAACATGTCCATCATAATAGGTAACATATGGGTAAGAAATCCTTCGGTATGAGAAATAACATGTTGGAGCCTACACAAAGAGGTACCTAATGTGCCGAACTCCAACCCTTCCCGTAGGTGGCACTTTATATATATTTAAACAAATAAGGATTTTCACACTAAATGGAAGGCATGGTGGATGACATGGGGTGGCAATCTAGAGTACTTTTTACTTAAAGCAAGCGCCTCGGGGTGTCTTGGGAAAGAGAAGGTTTCAATTGGTGTGATGAGATACTCTAAGATTAGAGAAATTTTTCGTGATAACATTGTTCAATTTAAAAATGTTATTAAAAAGACCGACACCGGTGAGAGTTGAATACACCATCCCATTTAACACTCCAAAAGGCACACACGGTTTTACTTTTCAAAAAAAACATTCTCCTTAGAGTACCACGCTATTTGTCACTGAACAATTTAACTTAGAGGTGTGCTAAATGTTTGGACAGAATCCAATAGATATTATATGCTAGTAACGACTTTTTATGAATTTTAATTTTAAGCCTTACGTCATCCACCTTCTTAAGATTGAGTCAAGCTCAATTTTGATTGTTCAATATACAATGTGAAATCATTGGCCTCATGACTATTAGAGTGGTGAAGAAACCAACTATTTTTGTATTAGCCATGATGCACTATATAGAAAACCACAGTATTGGTCATTCCAAGGACATTAATACTCTTATTTATCTTTCGAAATATTTGGATGTGGGGCTATTGAGTCCTTGCTATTGTATACCATATGCTTTTGTTTGAATGTGGGCCATGTGAATGTCCATGGTTATGATGTTCTAAATATCCTCTTGGAGCATATAATGGGACACATTCATGGGGCTTTGTGTTCAATACTTTACATGGGCCCTCATTCATTCGATATGTTACACCTACAGCCTCATCCCTCAAGAGTTCTCATCCATTATCTCTAGTCTAAATTCTCTTTGAATTACTTTTTCTTTTGTCTTCAAAGAAACTATATACATGAGTCTGAGTTCAAGTCTCGACAATGTAACAACCCCCACAGACATATGCACATTAGCCCTTCAAGGCCCATGGGGATACACTTCAAATCATACATGCGCTTCAAAATATGATATGGCATGTCTATTATGGAGGTAATATACAATAAGAATTTGTAAAGGGATGTTAGACTACATCCATTTAGTTTAAATTAGCATCATTATCGTTGATCTTCACAAATGGTCAACTTATAAATGTCCCACAAATGTTTTTTTCTTTAGGAAAAAGGATAGTAAATTCATAATGGACCATAATCTTTTGAGACCTGTTAATACCACAAGTTTCACAATGGTGGGGATTGGAAAATGTATTATACCAATAAGTTGGTTATTCTCTTCATACAACAAATTTTATAGCAAAGAAGCACACCTAGTACACCTTTTATAACGATGTTTCAATCTAACTAACATGGCCTAGGTGGGGGATAGCCTTCTAAACGTGGGGAAATCAACCAGTAACTCTTAGAAGAAGAAAATCAACTTAGAAAATCAACCTCAAAATTACATACCATTTCATGGCTATTCAGTTGGATTAAGTATATATAGGCTCAACATATACAATACACTAAAAAGTAATCAAATACCTAGCGTACCTACTTTTCAACAAAAGAAAAGTAGCCAATAAGCAAACACCACTTATACCCCATAACTACATTCAATTTGTGCTATTATTACAAAAACACTCAAAGACGGTCCACCTACAACAAGGTCAGCAGTAAACCCTATCTTGTACCAAGGAGACCCTTGAACAAAGTAGAACCAACAAGCTCAATTTCACATCAATAATAACACCAATGCTTGGTTTAATTTTCTTTGCTTTTCTTACACCTGCATGCGTTAATTTCCTCTCGCCACTTGAATAAACCATGAGATCACATTTCATATGTGCTTCATCCTTGTACCCTGAGTAGGTGGAATTGTAAGTTAAAGTGCAGCTGGGTTCCTCCATTGAGCAAAGGTATATTAATAAATAGAGAGCAGGCAAGCCACTGTCTAGAAGTATGCTCCCAGCGACTCACACACTCTAAACTCTTCCCAATCTTCTAGTCAAATCGGCCACAACTCTGTGAGTTAAAATGCTTCTGTTCCTACTTCTCAACATCCTCCATTTTTTCGTCAGGAAGTTTAAAGTAGCGGCGTGGATGTTGTCTTGCATTTCGCAAATTATCGTCAAGTGTGAAGCTCCCATGCTCCTTGCGTCAATATCATGATAGTTTCTGCAACTACGTAGTGATCGCAAGTTTGATTATGATCTAATACCGAGTTATCTTGTCCTTCAGTCCGTTTGGAGAAGTTTGATCTTCTCCCCTGGAACTAAACAATGCAAAAATCTGATACTACTGCAGGCTGTTGTACTAAGATACTACTGTGAGAAAAGGCCCAGTGAATTGAAAATCCACCAGCTGCAGTTGCTCTAGTTATATAAACACATAACTTAATGTCGCAGTGCTCCAGCTTTGTGGTGCTTCTCGTATTAGTAGTAAGAAATACACCGTTCCATCATCACAATTATGCTCCTTAATAAGTGCAATAGTTTTTCAGTCTCCAGTGGTGAAATTGGATGAATATTCGGTTGTTGGGAACTTCAATTGTGTCAAAAAAATTATTACTAGATGTTAGACTTTGGTAGATTGCAACATCCTATGAATGATGTAGGTTTCTAAGGACAGATGTGGCTTTTCTGTAACAACATCAATGCAGAGAGTGATAAAACCAACACCCTAATTAACGTCGTGCATTAGAAGTCTACAGTTCATTTGCATCATGGCCAGCCATGATCAGTGTAAGGTGAATGGCTTATATTCACTTTGGTGACAAACCACCATTGCCATTTTTTTTCTCCCCCTTCTATATAGTGATTATATTGAGAATGCCCAATCACCTTAACATCAAGTTTCTGTATTGGTTTTGAGTCATCTACCAACGAAATTTTGAACCTCTCTAACTTTTGCACATGGAATTCAAATAAGGCACATTTTGATGCATTGGAATCCCTTTACGCAAACATCTAACAAGAGACATTTATTACCTTTATCAATTTAATAATATGCTATTCACTCAAAAAAATTAAAGAAGATTTGAGCAACATCTATTGTACAGATGTGTGTAATTGTGGCCATACAACAGGCTTTGGGAAGAGTGTTGGCGGATGCAGCCAGTCAACCAAACCTACCCTTGGGAGGGAATATGAATGTTGATTTTGAGTGGGTGGAGATCCCCTCCATTTTCATAAGCAGGTGGGGTTCCCCTTTGGGCCTTGTCAAGACTGTCTAGTAGTACATTACCCAACTTCAAGATGGAACCCTTGCCCAACATAGCCACAATTTTTGCAAGGATGCCAAGCTCGAGTGCCAATGTAACATGGTGGTCGCGGACCCAACCCTCAACATGTGGCATGACGCCTTTGCTAACGAGGCGTTGTTCCAGCAAGCGCATGACCTCGTGACCACCACTCAATCGATGCAGTTCGAGATGGCTACTATCATGAAGGGTGGCAAAATCATGTTGCCCAAAACTCTACACGACTCATCAATGACTAGTATGTTCTTGCCACACACACACTTGCCCAAAAAAATGCCCTTCTCTAGATACTACAAAATTCATTGAAATCCTTAGGTCTCCTTATCGAAACCTTATTCATTAACAATAAGACTCCTAAAAGTTGGAGAATTGTATTTTCCTCCACTTCTTATCCTCATCCAAAGAAAAAACCTTCATCTCACAGTAGGAGGACCCCTTAGTCTCATACTCATTCCACACACAAGTGACGCTCTCTCCCCCATGGATGCCTGGGTAGATGAACTGACAACCAAAAGCAAGGAGATTATTTTCCCCTCCATTGAAAAGAAAAAGAAAAGAAACATAACCCATCTCATCATACTAAATCACCTTCAAATAGGGCTTCCTCCGCACAGACAGACACATGATAAGATAAATCAACGACCGATTCAAGATCCTTTTCATTTCCTCCACTTCCAATTCCCTGTTGATGATTCTTTTTTTGAAGCCCGTCTCATGATGGAACTTGGGACCCATCCATAGACTTCACAATTAATCAGTTTCCATTGCCACAAAATCAGTGCAACGATGTTGGAGCTTAATTTTGGATACTCTCAACATCCTGCGGAGCTCAAACCTGGCCACCTTGATGGCCCTCACAGTCGCCCAGTGACACGAATTAATCAAGAGCCCAACAGCAGCAGCAGCAGGGTAAAATGAAACGAAAGATGAGATTCTCATGCCAAGAGCATTGTGTGTGATCTCGATCGAACGAAGACATAGCCGACTTAATTTGTTGCCACGAGCTTGCTGCAGGAGAAGCTCATCACCTCTCTCTGCCAATCGTCCTCCTGCTCCAATATTCAAGGTAAAGTGTATAAGCCTCATGAGGGCCATTGAATATTGATTGTACTTAGTGTCACCAATTCTGTCTGAGTTGATGCAATTATGCTTTGACTACTTGCTGTATGTCTTTTTCTTTTTCGGTTGTCAATATATAGAGGTCAAATTGGTTGTTTGAATATTACAGAACATGAACATCTTTACTTAGTAGAAAGTTATGTCAATAGTAAGAATGAATATATAACATTGTGTAACTTCAAATGGTAGTTGACATTGTATTCAATATTTAGTATAGTGGTTAGTGACCAAGACCACCGCTTTCAGATTGAATTCATTGGTTGAGAAATGGGTGGTGGTCCGACTTTGTTTCACACAAGGTCACCAGAAATAGGAGTGGCCATGGTGGGCATGCTTGCAAATGGATGAGAAAGTCGTATGGAAACTCTACGTGACCAGAGATGGGTAGTGTTTGGTGGTTTATCCAAACTTTGTGACGAAAAAATTCAAATAGGTTGTCTCAATGAAAAATAAGATGACCATGTTAGAATTTGTTTACTCATTGCTATTCATAGCCAGTTTTTTTGTTGTTAAGAAACCACATCCCAATCTAAGTTCGCTTTACACTAATATATCCCGTGACAAAGACTTTTAGAAAGTGGTGTGAATTTCTCTTAGTCATGGAATTTGGACCGCCGACCATGACCACGAGAAGTCCTAAACTATCTTTTTTGCACGACCCTTGATCACACGTGTAAAAGGCCTCATCAAGACTTTAAAACCCATGAAATAACTCAACAACAAAAGAAAAGAAAAAGAAAAAGAAACATCAATATTCAAGCATCAACATGAATGTGAGCCCGTCTTTCCTTAAGATAATCATCGTTATCCATGACGCAACATATGATGCAATGCCCTCCTTTCGAAAAGTGGACTCTGTAATAGTTTAAGAGACTTTTAAAACAAACCTTATGTTACGGACAACCGTTACCAAAACACACTACTTATTGGAAAGAGAAAAAACTATACCAAGAGTCTACCACATAGCAGGATTTCTTCACACCATAGCATATCGTTTGTTGATAAGGTGATGAGAACATCAAAACCTATATATCACTAGCAATTGTTGCGTTGATCAAAGTATTTCTTCACACCATAACATATCGTTTGTTGATAAGGTGACGAGAACATCAAAACCTATATATCACTAGCAATTGTTGCGTTGATCAAAGTATTTGCTGATTTAGACCTCGAATCGTTTGTGTTCAAAGAGCATACAACTTGGAAAGTCATCAAACAACACTTTGTGTAGTAAGCTTGGCAGTGCAGGTGAATGCATAGAAGGCCGCTTACCAATCATTTATTTGCTGGTGACTGTTGGTAACGTCCCTGAATAGTTCTCAAGAATTTCAGTGTTTAATTGCACCAGTGCCTGGATATACAGTCCACCCTCTATAAGTGTTAACAATTGGGAGTGGTAATATTGTTAACACTTATAGAGTGTTAACATTTATAGAAATATAGAGTTTAACAAATCAAAACATAACACGTATAAATGTAACACAAGTAAAATATTGTTATAATACCAAATGAAGTTCCAAAATACAATTGAGGAGTCTCACTCCTCCATTTCCACTCCTCTAGGATGGAAGAAGGCATCTATAGAGTCTAAACTCTGAAGCCTGAACTCTGAAGCCTTCCCCATCTCTACTGTCCTTGATTAAATTGAAAGACAGATGCAAACTGACTCTAAACCACAAGGACACAAACCCTATCCACAAAAATAATACAGCACCCTCAAAATTAATCAGACAAAACTCGCCGCCGCTGCCCCGGGAGACTTGGAAGGCAGATTTCGGCCAACCATAACTCACTCGTTAGAAGTCGGAATTCGACAAAACTACTACCATTGGAATCGTCTCCTCAATAGCTTTCTAATGGTATGTGATTCGCCCTACAAGTCTGAAATTCAAAAACAACATTCTCAGAAATTCGAACGCTGGTAGACTGGCTCAACCTGCTAGGGTAAACTGAGTTGACGAGGGAGGGACTTGCAGTCAATATCCTAAACCCTAATAATTTCTAAATGGGGGGTATGTTACAATATGTTACAATATATTACATGTGCTATGTTACAGTATATTGTATTGTATGGTATTATATAGTATAATAATAAGTTAACAGATATAGAGGGCAAAATTACAAAGAGGGGAGTAGCCAATCAGTTAACACTTAACACTTAACGTTATTGTAGTCTCCCCAAGTAGGGAGTAGAAAAAATGTTAACACTTATAGAGGTAACACTTATAGAGGGTGGACTGTAACATTCTTCAGCTACATCGTCCTTTTCACCCTCCTTTATTTCTAGTTTAGAATAGACTAAAGCTTCTCACTTTCCCATTTTCCTCCTCACCGTATGATTTGTTGCCTGAGAAGGACATTGTCCCGTTTTGAACTGAACCTTTTGAGCAAGGTAATTGATGCAAGGATTTTTTGTCGTTGGTTGTAGTAGGTGTTGGGTGTTGATTATAGTTACCATAGCTCTCTAGCAGCTTGGGCAGAAAATAATTAGTTTTAAAGGTGTTTAAATTTTTGTCCCAAAAAGAAGAAGAAATAATATTCAAAGAGTATCTAGAATCACAAAATCATCATAGATGAAATTAGGAAAAGCATTCATGAATTATAAAAATGACTTTAATGAATGTCGAACTTATTTTGGATTACTTTTTGAATTTGCTTGATTTTAGAAGAAAAAAATTATGGGTTGCCTAACTTGCTTTTGCAATTTAATTAATTATTAGGCAGAAAGGTGCCCGGCAAGCTGCTAGAGAGCTATAGTAAACACTATATTCGGTAATTGGAGACTTTTTGTTGATTTTGAGACTATTTAAGGACGTGGCTTTCACATTTGTAGGAAGGAAAACACTAAAAATATGGTATGTTCCCAATTTTGGAAACAAATAAGAGACTCAAATGCATGGAACTACACATAAAAATAAGAAAATGGGATATATGAAAACATTTGCATATGGAAAATCAATATCATATTTATTGAATAGGGGTTGAAGTACAAAATGCAAGTGGAATATCCAATATTAGGCGAAAGTCCTAGAAACATAATTCCACAACTACCTGTATGTTAATATAGCCTATACGTTCGGATCATGATTACGACTCACTACTTTTACTTTTGCAATACTATTATTAGCATTTATGGCCGTTTCATGTTCTTTTGCTTTCATGGCCTCCATGGCTCTAAAGATCTCGGGTCCGCGGCTAAAACCTTGTGTATTTGTCGACCCCGAATATGTGCCATTTGCCCATATTTGCCGACCCCCTACCGAATAAGTGGAATACGAATGCGATTGGGAAAACGAACGTCTTTCACTCTTCCGTAGGGCCAAACAACGATCAAACTCGCAAGAAGCAGTCTTCAGTGTTCGCCTATCCAATGACGAAGTCGAGGATGAACGGCCCACATTCATGTGTATTGGGGTCTGAAACAATGACCATAAATACATATAATGACGTGGGTTAGTATAAGTTACGGATGGAAGTCCGAAAAACCCAAGAATATGAAATGCACTAATACACAGAAATCATGAAGGAAAAACTTGAGAATGCCAATAATTGGGCACCTTGGCCTGCGGGGCGATGGTTTGAGCTTCTGGGACATCGAGGGGGGCCACAAGCACAACAGGGACGCTCGTAAACGCCGGGACATCAATTTGGGGTTCATCCATGCAAAGGCGTCTGGTCGACCGTGGGTTACGGACGTGCTTCTCACTGCGGAGGGGAGATGGAGATGGACTTGGAGCGTAATTGAGTTTTGCAACCTTTGCAGGAGGGCTATCCACGACTCCGTCTTCAAACCCGGAGTCTTTGGAGTAATCAACAGCAGAGGCAGCATCGACGGCCGAATATTGGAATAGTGAAGGCATTGCAACGTCGCTCATACCAAGGGAAGGAGATGTGGGGCCTGACCGTGATGCAGACATGCCATTGACGACACTTTGGGGTGCTTGGTGAGGCAACTAAGACACAAGAATACATTACAAAAATAAGGGGAGAAAGGTTAGATATTTACATGGAGAGTCCAAGTACAAACCCAAAATTGTCAAAGTTTTCATATTAATTTATTGAGTCTAGCGTAGCCGTACAATCTCCTAAATTCCTCATCTTGTGGGCCTAGAGGCCTATTGCCAATTGGGTTGGAGAGCACAAAATCCGGGACACTTCCGGGGTGATAGGCAAGCCTCCTAATGTAGGGTCCTAGTTCACTCTCTAGAAGGTTGTCATTTCTATCGCTTTCCCAAGGATCCGGGAATATGCAATTGCCCGGGGGATTGAGAATACTCTTTGCCGGGCTGTCGTCAATGAGGAGTGTGTTATCCGGGGTGGGCCAACAACCGTGGGGAACCCCCTCCAACATAGGGACGCCCACCCAGAGGTTCTTCCTCAGGACCTTTAAGAATTGAGGCCCACGACCTCCTCCGACCTTGGGTACAATATTGCCACTACGGTCATAGAGGTCATCGCAGTGTTCTTGACCGAGAAGCAAGCATGGCATTGCGAGTTCTCGGAAAAGGAAACCGACGATGGCCTTCGTGTTGTCCATGAGCATAGAGCTCCAGATGATGACATGTGCGAAGCCAAGGACCTCACGAAGGAAGCTCCTCAAGCCGGGGCGGGCACGTACAACCTTCTTATTTATGAGAGTATCGAATTGTCCGCCGTAATCCATGTCTTGTGGACTACGGAAGGGCCCCTTGGACGCACTATTCGAGATATGTTTGGAATGACAAAGCACCCCATTGAGGTCAAATATTATGAACGGTTTCCTCATGGGCGCGCTTGGTTTTCCCGCGGGGTTGCGACATATCTCCGACGGACCCTGTGATGGAACATTCTATCTAGGTAAATGGTACTACTCAAGAAAACCAATTGACAAGCATGGATGAACTCAAAAAAGAATTATAAGGCCAAAAATAATCCGAACCATCCAGTTGAAAAATTGGTATTAATGTAATTGGTGATACACATTTGGTGAATAATATACATTGTCGCAAAAAATATCTGTTGAAGTTAATGGAATCTATGCTAACAAAATTGTATCCACCCGCCGGGCGAAGTCGAGGATTGAACTCGATAATATACACACGCCACGAAGGAGGCAGACAAGGAAGTTTCGGACGCGCGTCCGTAACGTGGGAGGCATGCTCAAAGGTTGATTACCTCTTCAGGGGCGAGGTCCGCGCCAGCAGTGCCTCCCTCACCTGGCCCCGTCATGGGCACATGATCCGGACGCGCATCCGCAAAATTGTCCAGATCTTCGACCACCAACAAAGTGTCTCCAGCCGCTTGCGATCCTTGAGTATCCACGTAAGGCTGATCCTCATCAGTGGAGTCTTGGCTGCCCCGCATATGTACATCTTCATCGCCGATGGGGGCGTGGCCTTCATTGACATCTCTCTCGGCGGCACCCGCCGTGTCACGTGCCGGTATCTCCTCCACTCCTGTTGGAAGAGAGGGGGGCTCTGGAGTGGCGACAACAATGGGAGAGGGCGGGACAATCAACGTGGGAGCTGGATAAGCATGCTCGGGAATATAAACAGCATGGCTACTAGATGGAGGCCGCATGAGAGTGGTGGGCATCGACATGCCCGCCTCGGGAGCTGCATATACAACTTGGGGCCTTGCCTGCAAGCTCTGCATCAAGCTCATGAATTGTTGGCTCTGGGCCAAGAACTGCTGATTTTGAGCCATGAGATCAGCGTGCCTTCGAGCAGACTCCAATCTAGCTTGCTCCATCTCAGCTTGGATGGCGGCCATCTTTTTGGCGTGCTCCTCGTTAGCTTCTCGAAGCCGTTGGTCAAGCTCTTCCTTCATTCGCTTCTCCATCTTCTCGTCCAATTCGGACACTGACATCGGCTCTTTCTTCACCTTGCCAGGTTCGGTAGGCAAGGCAGAGATGGCATTGTGGATCCTAATCTCATCCTCGTCTTCATCGGAGAGCTCCAAGACCGCGCCTTCAGGGTATTCGTTGTATGGTGTCTTGTTCCTCTTTCGTCGACTCTCACGATATAGAGAGATATCAGGCCTCAATATCAACTCCAGCACATCCCTCCCCTCCATAGGGGGTAGATGTGAATGTTGAGACCCCCCTCCAGATGAAGCCGTGCATCCGCCTTCTGCCGCAAGGTCCACATCCTTCTCCGCAATAACACCTGCAGCACGAGATGGACCCGCAGTTGAAGGAAACCCAACTCGAGAGGTGGGAGTCCCAAAATGTGAGAGAACAGGGGTATGTGGGACCCTTATCGGAGTGAAGTTAACGCGTGCCTCTTGCGCATCCGTGTCGTCTGTTCCCAGCAGGAACACACTTGGATTAATTGGGTCCCGAACAAGGCCGTGTAAAGGCTCCTGTGTGGAGGGCTGCGCTCTTGGGGAACTGGGATCCTGGTCCTCTTCAGGGTCTGTCTCCATTCCGGGCATTGCCTCTTCTCTAGAAGCAAGAGGCACCGCAGGATGGGGTGTAAGGACGTCCATGATGTCCTGTATATCCATTTTGGAGGCAATAACCCTGTGAGTATGGGCGTCATCGTAGTCGGAATCCTCCACAAAAGAATTCACCTGCAATCCAAGCATCTGCACCAAACAAGAAAATTAGATAGGAACAATTGTGGTGATGACATATAAATGAGGCCAGATGCCAACACATTCTACGGACGCGCGTTCGTAAAACCACCACTCAAAAGTTGGACAATGTTACGGACGCACGGTCGTAAAATTCACATGCACCTGATACTGGGTTTTTACGGACGCGCGTCCGTAAAATAACTATGCAAAGATAGGTGGGTTGAAAGACAAACAACTACTCACCAATGCTGCATACATAAACTTCGTGCCTCCGAAGACGTTGTAAACTGTCTCACTCATGGCAGTTAAAGCCTTCAAGACTCCTATATAAAAGTCCATCCGGAGCTCGAACGCCGGGTAGACGGCATGCATTGTCTCCTCCACAAGCTCCTTGGGGTGCGGTGGGGGCAACGAGTAGACTTTCCTGAACACCTCATGTGGTTTAATAGGCAATCGCCCAGTTGGTGAGGACTTGCGTGTCAAGAAATAAAGTTGCACGGCTCCCACTTGCTTCACCCCTCTTGCCTCTTGAATAACAGTGATCCCTTCTGTCTTCGTCGGGATGTAGGTGTTGTGGTACAGATCGTATTCGAGGTCCATCGTTGATGTGTATAGATGGACAATGGATGTGGACCTCTCTTGCTCTACAATCCATAACCACACATGAGGCTCAAAGAGGGCAGGCGAGCGATAGCTCTTGAAGGCTTTTAAGAAGGGGTCGTAGAAGGGTGATCCCGCAACGTCTTGTTTCCAAGCTCCGGGAATTGCACGAAAATCAAAAATGGCGAAAGGGCAACCCCGGGGGTCATCTCTCACAGAGGCTCTTGAAGCATGGGTGTCCCATGTGCCGAACTTCATGCCCTTTGTGACCGTGCAGAATCTTGCAAACCCTCCGAATTTCGCTTTCTTTTTCCTATCGAGAAAGTTCACGTACAACCCTGCCTCCCTCTCGTCGATAGATCCCTTCTTTTCGTTCCTCCTGGATCGTTGGGCTAGGAAGGATGATGCCCCTATTATCAAAGCTCGCATGGAGACGCCATTGATGTGGTATTCACTCTTCAGCTTCCTCCAATTCTCCCACACGATCTCACCATCACTATTAATGAGGTTGTGGGTGGGTAGCAATTTGCTAATCTCCCTTACAGCCATGGTCTTCTTCTTTCTGTAATCGCACCATTCCTTTATATGGTACGTGGATGGCTTCATATGCTTCGGCCGCTTCAGAAAGATTTTGGGATAGGGCAGAGTTCTTCTAGGAGTTTCTAGAAGAATGTGTTCTGCTGCCATGTACAGCTCCGAGTCCATCAATCCTTGGAGGGGACGAAAGAACTCTCGCAGGATTGGTGGTACCTTAATCTTTGAATCGCTCTTGTACGTGTTTTCCGTATCTGGATTCACAAGGTCCCCGTTGTTGTGGGCATCGAAGAGTCGCAACCATATTGCCCACGTCTCCTCTGTTGCAGTGATGAGCTTGAGTTCACCCTTTAATTCATGCACTGTCTTCATGCCGCTTGTCTTCATGTCTATACTCGAGAACTTTGTCAAGATGGCATTGCTGAATGTCTGCAAAAGGCATGAATTGCAAGAGGCATGAATTGCAAGAAATCAGTACATCGAAATTAGCAGACATTAAATTCAAAGAATTGAAGCAGTGGGAGGAGAAGGGCCAGGTTTACGGACGTGCGTCCGTAAATATATATGAGTGATATACCTGCCATTTGGGGTTCTTGACGACTGCATTGTCTCTTTCTTTTGGGGGACATTCGTGCTCCACCCACAAGGTCCTCCCAGCCACGATGTTAGCTGCCCATGAAGCCTCGAACTGCCTCACTTTATTCCCTTGGTTCATGAAAGCAGAAATTGCAATTAGTTGGTTCGAGTCCTTGGAATGCACGACGAATGCCTTCCAATATCGTATCGTTTCTTTCAATAGGCTTTTCCACTCGTCATCTTCAAGGAGAGCTTTTGCAGCCATCACACTATGTTGGCCGTCGACTATGTAGAACTCTCCATTCTTGAGAATGGGCCAATTTTTTTCGTTCACTTCAACGATAGGATCCTTAGGTGTGACGCAAATCGTCTGCCTGTCAAATTTGGGGTTGTTCATGATGTTGTTCATTTGCCACCATACCCCGCTCTCTTCTTTCGCTCTGGTATTCATACTTTCGGTGCCCTTGTGGCATTTGTAGACGTCTACGTCGAAAGTGAAATACCTGCCAAGCGGCCAGCAACCCTTTGTCTTCTCATCGAACTCTTGGAATATCTTTGTGGAGAGTTCGGCGTCAGGACGTTGACCTTTTTTAAGGAGAGGAGCGACAGTGAGTGTTAAGCTGACATCCGGGCCCTCTGTTAGCCCTGATGACTCCATCTGCGAGTGAGAGCGTTTACTCGTCTGTCTGCTCCCCCTTGATGCACCACTCTGCGAGGGCCTTGAGGATTCCGGCACAGGTTTAGGGACACGCTTGGGCCGTTCAGGAACGGCTTGTTTTTTTTTCTCCTTCCCCTTTCTGGCCTCTAGCAAGGCCCCATTCACTCTTGTAACATTGTTCAAGAGTCGTCCAAGCCGCTTACCCGTCCAAGGTGCATTGCATGCATAGTCTTGGAACTCCGTCTGGAGATTGAAGCAAGCCGCATCGGGACTACCATTTTCACACTCATTTTTGTTAAAGGGATGGTAAGATTCGTGCAAAATGAATGTGACTCGATCTTCTTTCTTCTCAAGGTCAATTACTACATAATCCCCTTGGGCCACTGCACACTCTACTGTCCACGATTTAAGTTTTAGCCACTTCTCCGCATCATCTATGTCCGTCTTAATTTGGTAGGCAAATCTAAGCACAAATATCTCTTTTTCGTCTTTCTCTACCAGTACTGTCCAATTATCTACAATGTCATCTTGTGGCTTGTAGTGGTCGTTCGGGCTGATGTCTTTGATAGCTTCTGGCAGCGGAGGAATGAGAGCCTCTGCGAACATCTCAATTGCGGGTCTCTTTTTAGATGCCATCTGCAAAAATAAGATAGACAACAAGTTAGTATTGTGGTCAATGGATAAAGATACTAATATACGAACGCGCGTTCGTAAAGATTGCGTATTCTGTCATCTAGGTATTATATATTCAAATGAAAACATCCAGTTGTAGTGAATACGCATAGCGCGTACACTACATACTCAAATATATGAAGAGGTTACGGACGCGCGTCCGTAACTCTGCACATATAAGATAGAAAAGAATTTGCTTACTTATATATGCATAGGTTATGGACGCGCGTCCGTAAACTTTCTAAAATATTTTATATGACATTGTGTATATAATATCTCTAGAAGTTACAGACGCGCGTCCGTAACCTCTACACATATATGATAGAAAGGGATTTGGTCTAATAGAAAGGGATGTAGTTTCTTAGAAAGGGATCTGCTTTCTCAGAAAAGCATTTGCTTACTTATATTTGCTTTCCCTAGTTTACGGACGCGCGTTCGTAAAATTTTTAATATATTAAGAGGTGAATTTTCTTTCTAGAAGTTACGGACGCGCGTCCGTAACCTCTTCACATATATTATATGATGGATTCTCACTTTGGTTTGCCTAGTTTACGGACGCGCGCCCGTAAACTTTGCAAATATTTTATGCTGGAGAAGATCATCCTACTTAAATCTCTGGAAGTTACGAACGCGCGTCCGTAACCTCTGCACACATTGTGTGAGTGTCTTGTTTCTCACTCGCACAAATGTCCCTAAAATTTACGGACGCGCGTCCGTAAACTTTAAGGAATTTCTTATTATTCTAAATTTAAATATTTGGGGTGATTCCATATTTTGCGGAGGCTTACCTTGTCTTCCAATATGGTTTTGATCAGCAAATGCGAATGCAATATGGCTTTGCACTGCAATACCAGACTCTGCAATCAAAAGTGCCAAAGGAATTAAGAAAGTATTGAAATTGGAATCTCACTTGCTCTCAGTGTTGTTGTAGCTCATATGTTTTCAAGCAAACCTTAAGCCCTAAACCACAACAACGCAATCATACAAAATGCAATTGCAATGTTATAGAAATTCTTACCTTTGTAGAATGTTTGCTCCTAAACCACACCTCTTCCTCGTGCTGCAGGTAGGACCAACTGCAAATTTACAATATAATTCAGGTTACAAACCTCTAGTAATTCAATGTACACATGCATGATTCAATGAAACTGTTGTTGCATACTCTTTCAATGCTCTCTAAGGAAATCATCTATGGAAGAACAACATTTAGAAGTACTCCAATACAGTCTACAACAAGTTGCTCATAAATCAGATTGAAACATTTTGATATGTATGCAAAAAAAACAATGAACTACAAATTGAAGCTACTCATTTTGAATTGTCAAAAACACATGCTTCAAGATGAAAGGGGGGGAAAACTACTCCAACCCTAAAACCTTGCAACAACTGAAAGTACTCCTAGAGCATCCTAATGGGCAGCAGCATGCAAGAAACTTACTCACGCTCTGAGGCGCCTCCGCAATTGACCAGCAAGAATGGGTTTTGCAACAAGAATGAGAAGAGCAGCAAGAATGGGAGGAGCAATAATGGGAAGGAAGAGCATCAAGAGAAGGAAGAGAAGGAAGAGAAGAGCAGCAAGAGCATGAAGAGCAGTAAGAGAAGTAGGAGGTAAGAGAACTAAGTCTGTGAGGTAAGAGAACTAATAGAACTAAGTGTGTGAGGCAAGAGAACTAAGAGAACTAAGTGTGTGAGGTAAGAGAACTAAGAGAAGAGCAGCAAGAGCACGAAGAGCAATGTGTGGAAGAAGAGCAGCAAGAGCACGAAGAGCAATGTGTGGAAGAGAAGCAAGATAGTAGCAATGTGTGGAAGAGAAGCAAGATAGTAGCAATGTGTGAAGAGAAGCAAGATAGTAGCAAGAGAAGAGCAACAACAGCACGAAGAGCAACAACAACACGAAGAGCAACAACAACACGAAGAGCAACAACAACACGAAGAGCAACAACAGCACGAAGAGCAACAAGAGCACGAAACAAAAACGCGAAGAGGAGGGCGAAGAGGAGCTGGCTAGTATGAAACCCTAAAACAAAAGAGGGCCTCCAGGTGTCCCGACCCCAAACGTCACATCAACCCCGCGCCCAAAGGCCACCTTAAACCCTTACGTGGCATAACCCTACTGGTACAACAAGTGGTATAGACTCTCATCTTTCTCAATAAACTAGTCTATTTGTGTGATTTATACTTAGTTCGTTGATGTTATTATCATATGTCATAATAACATCTTATGTTTATGCTAAGGCAAGTTAAAAGTCACACTAAATCCATCTCTAAATGGGTGCAATCACGGTAAAGTGGACAACTCCTGATCCATGCCTAGTGTTAAGTGAAAGTGATTCAATTTTATGTACTAACTTTGAATTTTGTGAAGAAATAAACCATAGACATTTTTAAAACATCTTGATCTACAAAGCCAAGCAATTTATGATGACAAAAAGAATTCCAAGAAAAGTCTACCTATTTTAGAAGACGGTGCAAGTGGCGTGCAAGTAGGTGATATTGAATAAGTGACTGTCTAAAATTTGTTTAAAATATGATAAAATTACATTAAATTGATGGTTTTTTACAAAGTTTTGTGGTGATGCCCTCAAGTAGATAATGATTTCAAGGAATATAAAAAAAATTCTAACTCCAAATTGGTTAAGGTCATGAAATCTACATCCAAAACCAGACTCAACCATTTGTTTTTGAGCATCACTTTTGATGCTAAGTATTGAAGATCTCAACTTGATATTCTACATTTGTGTATTTAACACAACAATAGAGGTCATCATAAAAAAAAATCCAATTTAAATAACTCTTTGCTACTACTTTTAGGCCTTTGACCAAAAAAATTATGGTTTTAGTATAGCAAAGCACTATTTTGGTCCACTTTACCATGCTTGCACCCAAATATAAAAAGAGACATCTCATTTGTAGCTTTGGCAAATAGGACCAACATTATTCGTTTGAGTGGTATGTGGTTTGACTCCAAGAACGGATACCAAAAACACTTGCAAACCAAAAAATATTGAATTTCAATGCTCAAAGTATGATAACCATGTAGGTTCAATAGTCAACATAATTGCAGGGACCTATATGACCATAAGCGTAAGCGGGCTTTAAATTACTAGTACACTAAATATTGTAAGTAGTATCGCTTAATAGTTAGTTGTTTGGAATGCTATAACTATTCATTGTATATTATGTCATTGTCAACAATTAAAACCCTTCAATAATAATAAAAAGAAAGCATTTTGTAACTCCAAACAATGAGAGAAACTAAATACCATTTGTACTGTAGCATGTATGGAGGGGACTATATATTTCTTGTTGATTAACTTCTGTATAAGATTTGTTTCTTCTCAAAGGTGGGATTCAAATGCAATTGGGACAATATACCAATTGGCCACAAATTCTCATGAAACTTTGCCATGTCATACTTGTGACTCCCTCAATTATCGCAATAAGTTGTGAAAGGGGATTTTCAAACCTAAATTATGCTATCAAGAGCCACTTGCAAACTTCATTGAAGTTGGACACTTTGGATGCTTTGATGCGAGTATCATTATCCATGATATTTAAATTTAAGCATAGTTGAAACGCAATTAACAAAACCGAAACATCGAGATATGGGTTGAATTCATATGTTTATAATATCTTAAACAACATTACGGATTAATTCTGTATCTCCACACATACTAGGTGCTTGTTTTAAAACAAAACGAATGGGTATGTGTTGAATTTGCATCCCTCTTGCACATTACACAACCTTCGGGATTCATCCAATCTTTCCACACCGAGGCCTGAGCTTGTATTATCGCTTATAAGTAGTAGCAAACTTGTTTATACTGGAGTTTTTGTTTCAGTGGTAAGTTGTGTTAAGTACTCGATTATAGAATACCAATATATGATCTTGAAAACCTTTAATCAAAAGTAAAGGTTTAAAGCAAATGGTAAAATATGGCTTACAACATAAATCCATCTATGTGATGTAATGTTTGGACAATTTAACAACGACATCATATTAATAATGTAGGTGGATTTTTCCATTCATAACATTATTGAAGTCCATAACATGATTGTTTTCTGGGATTCATAGTATCCCACAAAATATTCCTTCATATTCCCACATTCACTCTTAATATGGGAATATAAAGGAATATTTTATAAAATACTATCAATCCCACAAAACATTGTTATGGATTTGAATAATGCTATCTTAAGCTCACATCAAAGGATAACAAGTATCAGCCAAATCTTGTACTTGCCTCTAAGGGGTAGATTTTACCCAGCCAAAGAAAGATTTAAAAAAATGAAAGGTAAGGTTACCCATAAATTTGCTTCACTTTTGAAATGTTTATGATTTCATTTTACAAAATTTAAAGGTAGTCATATATTAGTTTTGAATTACTTCCACTTAAGCCTTGACATGTATTGGGAGTTATTCAGTTAACCATGCTTGCACTATGTCCTCGTGTTTGTTTAGGGTTGGGCGATTATAGGGTTTAGGGTTTAGGGTTTAGGGTACCACGTATGAACTACTGAGAGTATCCCCCTTCTGTCACCTACTTAATATTGCTTGCCTTAATAATATTTGGATACCCCACCCTCCCCTTCTTTCCATTATGCTTTGTTGGGCTCATAATGGTACTTGGAACAACAATTGCTATTGTTTGAGTCATTATTGTAGATAATGTACATGGGGTACGAAAATTGGTTTTTTTCTCACGTATAGTACATGAAGAAGGCTAGTATTAGTTTTTTTGAAATAAATGTTGATGTATTGAAGGGGGCCCTAAGGTTAAGAGAGGTAATTGACAATATTGATTTTAATGCAACCCATAGTATCTATGACAATAGATGTGCTACTTTCATGGCCTCTAGGCGCTCAAAATTTGTGTACGTATTAATACAATAATATATAGGTGTGTAAAGGTGGGTAAATTAAACGGGTTGGATGGTAGGGTGGTGGCCAATGTAATTACGATATTAAATGCAAGATGAGAGGAGATAACATGATATTGGAGTGAATATCATTACATCGTATGCAAAACAATAAAATAGAGGCTAGTTTAATTTTGAATGACATGTATTTTTATTCTCCATGTACTATTGTTGTTGTTGTGGTTAATGTTTTACACGATACTATAATTTTTTGTCTACTAATTCTACAATGAACTTTCAATATTAGGTACTTCAATATTAAAACCCCCCCTCAACAATGTTCAATGTTCATATCTTATTAGCCAATTTTCTTTGTTGTCCACCATAAATATGTAGATGCCTTTTGCTTTGTCATTATGTGGACTCATGGTCTATGCATGTTGTCTACTATGAATACACATTCCATTGTAAGGCCATGTGCCATGTAGAATATTACATTGAGACTGTACGGTCAATGGAGGTATAAGATCCTTAAATCCTAAACTTACATCACCCTATGTGTCATAGTATAATATTTTGACATTGATAAAACACAGTAGGAAGCGCGTATGTTAACCTCTTCAAATGCATAGTCGTCAGGCCTGGGTATACGTGTCCGTGGCACATGGACATCTTGGTTCCCTAAACCTCTGTGTGTCTTGGACACCACTGACTTTTGACATTGGGATGTTTGCGGACGCGCGTCCGTATACCTATTTTGTATAGTTTGCGAAACCATTTGCGCATGTTACTGACCTCTTTGAGCACGAAGAGTTTTACGGGTGCGCGTCCATAAACATGTCATGTTTTTGTTGTCTGGACCTGTCCGCTGACTATGAACAAATAAAGGAATTTGTATACGCGTGTGCTTGCACTAATAATGTTGTTACATGGAGGTATACGAACGCGCGTTCGTATACCAATGTGTCTTTGTTTCCAGGCCATGAAATCCACTATTGTTCACATTGTGTTTCATTGACAATAAGCATTATGACTATCCATGACATTTATTGAATGGGATATTTTGACATACTCTTCATTTGGATCACTTGTAGTGGCCATGGATTCCAACGTCGGTGATAGTGCATTTGAGTTCTCTTCGGAATCGTCAAGCTATGGTAGCGAATTTGAAGGTGTCATGGAACGGGAAACTACAATTGATGTCGCAAATGCAGAGGATGATTTCATACCACCATGTGAGGGTTATTCACGGGAACAGTGGATTGATCTTGATGTTGTCCTAGTCAATGGATGTGGCGTCCCCGTGGCCGATGGTGTTTGTCGGAACTCGAATCCTACGGATTGTATTGATGCAAATCCCCTTGGGGAGGAAGATGTTGGGGTGTGCATTTTGAACTCCTTGAATCCTTTGGAAGTACCTCCTGGTTGGAGATTCTCTCTTCGTCGATGGCCGTTGCGAAGTGTTCTTCACGATGGTGTGAATTTGTGGAATCATGCCCGTCGTTTTGAGGAAATACAAAAGGATTTGTTCGCCACAATGCGTCCTAGACAAGGTCGGCGTAAATATGATTCCGTTCGCGTGCCCCGTGAACCCACGCAACGTCGTCGAGATCTAACATTGGGAGACACATCTATTAGGTCCGTAGCAACAAAGGATTGTTGTGCAAAGAGGTGTTGCCAACTATTTCCCCGTGACAAAATCAAATCTTTGAGACAAGAGATGTGGCTTGCGGACTTTCGTATGCGATCTGCAAAGAAACTTGAAGTCCATCGCAACATGCACTTTGATGCCGAAGGTCGTAAGGTTGTGACCTTGGAAAATATAGAGGTATGTTGCACGGCATGGTACATTATACATGCTATTTCAAAGGCAGATTTTTATAGGTTCCGGAACTATTCGCTGCAAGGACGGCGTTCTCGGTTCCATGACAACTCTGGTACAAAGAAGCCCAGGGAGGCAACACTCCAAGCGGCTGCAACACTATCAACCATCATTATGCCATTAGCGGATGCGATGCCACACAAGACACGGACTCTGCCGTCGGGGGAAAAGGTTGTCCAGATGGTTTTGCCTACAGGGACAAAATGGAAGAACATACTTATGGATGTTAATGAGGTTGGCGAAAAGGCTGGATGTGGGCCGATTTCGTTGTCAAAATTGAGTGTGATCAAGAATCAACAATTTGCAGAGTACATTACGAAGAGGCCTGGGGATAAGTTTGCTAGGTGTTCTGCTTGTGAGAAATATAAGGGCCTTCGAGATGCACATCCAATAGGGACTGAGTCGCACAATAGACATCAACGAAAATACATTGAGCATGTCAACAACCAGGAGGCACACCGTCAAGACTACTACAAGAATCGCGCATTATCGATAATGAGGCCGAATGAGGTTTTGACAATCATTCATGACAAAATGGACCATGCGAAGACTGCGTGCCCTTGTTATGCACGGAAAATAAAGGCTACAGATGGATATTTCAAGCTCCCAATATCTGTCACAGGTTCATTGGTTTTCACATTTTTTTTGCGCACCCACATACTCATTATGAAGAGTTACGGATGTACGTCCGTAAATGTTTGTTCATTTTCTTGGCCTGCTTGCGAAAAATTTGAATTTCCTTATCATATATGATATTGGAATGTACTTCTCATTTGTATGTCTTAATTCAGGTATGATTGTACATGGCCATGTGGACGTCAAGTATGCACATTATGGCTTGGATTTCTATCCAGGCGACGCCAATCATACCGTAGGGTCTTTTGCAAAACTTCTACGAGATCTTGAGAGTCCGCCAACATCATCCTCCCGCGCTCTTTTTGTTGGATGTGGAACAACACCGATTTATGAGGTTGTGCTAGAGGGGAAAGAAGTTTGTCTATCGTCACTGCAAGAACCGCCTAAACAAACCGTTCTTGCTAAACCTTTGCCTCCAACTCTACATGTGCAACTGGACAATTGTGCCAAAGACAACAAATGTCGATACGTGTTTTGTTTTTGGTCATTGCTCGTAGCCAAGGGCATTTTCAAAGAAGTGTTTGTGTCTTTTTTTATGGTTGGCCACACGCATGATGACATTGACGCTTCATTTGGACGTTGGAGTATGAAGTTGCACGAGGAGGATTTTCCGACGATTCCTCTTCTCATGAAATCATACATGGATTTGGATAATGTGCCAGTCATCCCGCATTTGATTGAAGAAGTGCCCGATTTCAAAGCGTTTATCGAACCATTCATTCTTAAGGGAGGTGACCGCTTAGTGGGCCATACCAAGGCTCAACAATTCCGATTCTATATGCGTGATGATGGTTTGCCGGCCATGCAATTCAAAGTTTTGTGCACTTCCCCGGATTGGGGTCCAGAAGAAGGGATACTCGTCTGGCGCCAAAACGAAGAGGGCAAATGTATGCTACCTGATGGGGAGCCGAAGCCTTGCAAACCCAACCCCATGAGGAATGGACCAGAAATCATCAAAGGTATATCCGGATTCATCCAATATTGGAAAGAATTGTGCGAGGAAGACATCACAAGGCGTGTTCGGGATACCCACGAACCATTGATTACGTACTGGGATCGCATTCGCTCAGCATTGCTAGCACCCGATGTCGAAACACATTCATGTTTGACACAAGGTTTTTGGCCACAAAGCCGAGTGACAATCGTGGAATCTGAGGCCATGTTCTTCGACAATGGGGACATCCGTGAAGAGTTCGCAGTGGACGACCATTATGTTGGCCCAGCTCGTAATCGTCCGGCTCCATCATTTCGTGTGGCTGTTGATTGCTACGAAGGGTACATGATCCTCGTACGTCCTGGAGATGAGGAGCACCCTAAACCGATTTGGTTGGTAAAAGCATTGTCATCACCAAATTTTGTTCCAACTAGCCCAAATTTTCATCAAATTGAGGTGGAATATTGCCGTCCCAGCACCAAAGATCAAAATGTGCTCCGCACATATTTAGGGTGGGACACCAAAAAAGGTTTCAAATGGACAATGGACTCAGCATACGAACCAATATGGATAAACACAGATACCATACTTTGTGCTTGGAAACCACGCAAAGGTTCCAAATCAGAGACAATGACCATTCCCCAAAAACATATAGATTTTGCCAAAGACAATTTGGCACGTATTGCTGCTGCAGAAAACGATGTCGAGAATGGAAATGAAGCTGAAGATGAAGCTGAAGATGAAGCTGAAGATGAAGAGGGAGAATGATATTGACGTAGGGTTGGACCACAACTATTTGAAATGTGTCTTGGTTTTTCATGAAATATATGACATTGGGGTCGAATACTATATTAGACACATTTTATAGCAATTTTATAGATTACAATTATATATCATGATTGTATTGATTTACGGATGTGGAATCCAACTTCACATGCGCTATCAAATGTTTTTTATATGTTTGTGTTTACGGATGTGGAGTCCAAACTATATAATTATATTGCAGATGCTAATTTGCATTTTTTTATACACACTGTCAAATTATTTTAATATTGTTGCGTTTGGGATGTGCCGTTCAATTCACCCACAATTGGCTAAGATGTTATGTTTGGGATACGCATCCAAGAGTCCCTAGATATAAAATCAGATGGCTATTTATAGATTCGTTAATTTTGTTCAATACAAAATAAAAAATACAAAATAATTGTGAATTTGTGACATTGGAATATTGTGTTGGCGTAGTTTTGATTATACCCCAAATAATTACTATATTTAGAAACATATATATTCATCACATATGGATCTTTCGAACATTATGTTGCCATTGTTCCCCATGTTCCCTACGTTCACAATATTCGCATCCGAAACTACGGGTCCAATTTATTTTGAGACTTTCCAAAGTCTCCAATTAACGAATATAGTGTTAGTAATGACAAGGGGAGACGTGTTCATAACTGGATGTAGTGGTCAGGCTATGGTAACTAGGTCGTTTATTACATGTGTGTCTCCTCTTATTTATAATCGTGAATATACATGTCAACAAATTGCTCATCATGACCGCTATGCGTAAAGTATTGAGGTATGTGGGTGTTATTTGGTTGTTTTTTTAATCATATACCTATATATGAATGGTGTGCGATTAGGTGTGGATCTAAAAACAACATCATAAAGACAGTTGCATAGAAGAGATTGGACTACATCTTCACGTTTTATTAAAAATTGTACACTCAAGAGTCACCACAAACGTGTACTTCCAATAACCATGATAAATCAAGGGAGGCTTGATTTCCAATCCGACTTTTATAGATGCTTTCATCATGGATTTGCTAATTGAACACAAATTTCAAGACGTAAATCGGATCAATAGAAGATTGACAACAAGAACATCTAACCCGTTAACACCTGCATACCTTAGATTCAATTTGAAGATCTAGATACAGAGTCTAACACCAACCTTTCTATTCTAGGATCTCGAGTCTATAATATAGAATGTTCTTCGTTCAAACCTCCATACTGACACTAAAGATACACCAAAAACTTACCACACATGAAAAGTTTTGTATGCAAAACAACCAACTCCACAACATCAATTAATGGCCACTACTTGCTCAAAATCTAAACTAGCTAGTGTTGACAATTCATTGTTCATTGAAACCTATTCATAAGAACAATCACTACATTCAAACACTGAGCACTATCGGGGTTACTGTTCACATCACAATAAATACACCGCTTCCTCATTTTCAAAATCATGTTGAGCTTTTAAAACATTGAAATATTAATTAAATAATTCAAGCATATGGAAGGCCAAGTGCTGGCCCCATTGAACCCAATGCCCCAACTGAAGAATGTTATGTCCCGACCAAAACTACCATTGAAGTAAAGTGCAACTCTAAGGTAATCAGACATTGAATTGTGAGCATCTTGTGTGCGTGTTGTGTGTGTTATAGGTGCCAGCAGTGACCGTTCGGAGCCGATTAATAATGTGAGCTAGAATGATTCTTACTATCTCTTACAGATGCGAACACGCCATCTCATACTCCTTTTCCCCTGATTACACTAGCCATAATTTTCCGTTAGATTAATTACCAAGGAAACTTTCTGACTAATTTACTCCCTGGAATCATACCATTGCTGATTGCCACAACATTAGCAAGATCAACAATATGCACATTATGGCTGTAGAATTGCAAGGCCACGACGGCTCCCGCATTAATGAAGTCGCCGCCTGCCATGCAGTGAACGGGGAGATTTTTGGGCATTCTAATCGGTTGAGATCCGGTTACATGCTGACAACATCCTTCGGTTTTCCTTCATTAAATTGGGGTATATTCTTTATAAATTCCTCTAAAACGATCGGTAATTTTCCTGCAGTCTGGAACTTCAACCAGTTTTTTCTCAAACTCCACCGCTTCATCTGTAACTAACTGCCGGTTCTCCCCGATCATAGCTGCCATGAGGCTCTCGGCTCTTGGCTCTCGGCTCCGAATTAGAAACCATCGAGCCAGCAAAGGATCCGTCGAGGAGGAAGACCACCACCTGCCACTGAGTACCTGACTCCTTGGTCTGGGTGCATGCCTAGCAATTAAAACAACAGGTTTCCATGAATTAATCCAGATCCGCGACCAACTAAACAATCTGTAGTCCGGCCTCATGACTCACAAACCCTAAAACGAGTTTCAGGTTTGAAGTGTCACGGTGGAGCATCAATATCCATTTCTGTACTGTTTTTGTAAAGATGACATGGGTTGTTTAGTTGCCACTACTTAGCTAGGAAGGATTGAGAATCAAATAATCAAGAGCTGTTCGATATTGCACCGTCATAGAATATTGCCTATGATAATTGCACATGCCTCTCTTGCACATGCATGGAAATTTGTGGTGATTTCAAAGCTGGCGTGGCATGCAGTGGGTAGCAGATTTCAAGACACCGGCTGACAGGCAGTTCAATGCTTTCTAGGTTCTTGTGTGATCTCTCTCTTAGGAGATTATTATGCTTTTTGTATATTGTGATTTGCAATAAACTTTGCCTCCATTTTATGCTGGGTTCATTGAGTTAAAATTGAGCTAGTACTGAGCTAGTACTGAGTTAGTATCTTGTAGTAAGCCAAGCCCACCGAATCGCATGATCGAGCACATTGTAAGGTAGATGAGGCTAATCGGACACCTATTTTTGCCTCTTAATTGGTGGTACAGTTGCTTTAATTTGGTGGGTGAGTAATACATGGTGATTTATCTGCCGCATTGATGATATTTGGGTTAGTCACCTTTGTGAAAGTCAAATTGCATTCACCATCCTCCATAATGAAGAGTGCTATCTACTAAACTATGACACACTTCATTTTTGTGCCCGAGGTGGCCAAATTAGGAGGTGGCATGTGGTTGTGAGGTGCATACCAACTTGTGTTGTGGGTATTCTATAATGAAATATAAATCAACAACATTTTATTTTACAGATGACCATTTTAGAGATATGACACAACCAATATTGGCATTCAACTTGGTTTTTATTGACAAATGACCCATGTAGAATCTATTATTGATGTTGTCAAATTCTTCGGTCCTAACTCGCAATTGCTAACATGCTCAAGCTTCTAATGCTCAAATGCATCAATTAGATGATTCCATAGAGCTAGAGGTGTCCACATTAGCCTTATCTACCTTACACCACATAACTTTATTCAATTATTATGAGCCATTCCATAATAATACTATCAGTGATAAGAAAGGTATAGTTTCAAATACTATCTGACTTGTTCCCAACCCCATCCAACCTACAGTGACTGCTAAATAATGTAACAGTTATGCAAACACGAACATAAAGGGGTGTTAAATCGGGAAGTCTCTCTATAGGCTTGTTCCACAAATTCACTTCATACGAGCATTTTAAGTTTTCGATGCTATGATCTTCTTCTTTTTTTATTTGTTTTATTTTAAAAAAAAAACAAACAAACAAACCTAGTATCTAACAGTGCACAAGGTTTTACATAAAATTTGTTGAAGCTAAGATTCTATTTTGGTTGAAGACTGTGAGATATTGATCGTTGATTCCCTCAACGAGTTGAAACTCTCTCTCTACAAAGGAGCTTAAAGTATGACTTGTGTACAAATTTTCTATAAGTCATCACCAAGTCTTTAGATTATTCTTTTTTTTTGGTTTGAACTTTTTAGCACATTAACTTATGTCAAGGAGAATATAGAAATAAAATCATATTTTAATATTGATGATCAATATTCTAAGCACGTAGTTGCATCAAGGACACCCTTCAAACATGAATAATCCACCATATTTTTAAATGCACCTAATGACTGAGTTAATCTCAATAGGGTTGTTTTTGACACAATTAGCTTAACATGGAAATGTGTAGCTCAAATGCACGTTTCTATGTATGTTAATGCCCACACATGCTCTAACCTTAGCGTGACACCCTAGTGATTATTTTGAGGGCCTATATGATCACTTGAAGAGTAAGAGAGTCTTCACTTTGAGCTTTTATAATTTTTACACTTTGATTCTAAATGGAAACATGGAGCTCATACACATGTTTTTGTGTATGTCAAGGCCCAAATAGGGTCTATGGTGAACACGATTGTGAGAGCCTACGTGATACTTAAAGAGCAAGAGAGCCCTTGATTTGGACTCTTACAACTCCAACATTCCTAATATAAATCTCAAACTTGAGATAACAATCTTCATGATTTGCAATCACCAATGTCCATGAAGATTTTTGGGCATGATCGGTCAAAATCCTAGTGTTTCCAAGTCCAACCGCTTACATATTGTGATCTTTTGGGTTTTTTTTACTAGTTAGATTCCTCTAAAATGATTGGTAATTTTCCTAAAGTCTTGAACTTTAATTGGTTTTTCTCTCAAACTTCATCGGTTCATCTGTCATCAAGGGTAAGTTCTCCTCGTTCATTGGCAATCACTCACCAAATGAGACAACTCCCAAATGGTTGAGCATGTATGTGGAGTTGGAAGTTCCCACATTAAGGCCACGTACCTTAAGGTCAAGGCACCCATAGCCAACCAAGTCCGTCAACTAGGATCATGCCAAGCCGACATGGATGAAATCTATATTCTTTAGTTAGGGTTTATGTGATGGCGGCTTGTGATTGATTACCCTCATAAGAGTCTTGACAGTTGTTACCGCGAAGCATTAGAATTTAGGCGAGCGGTTATGGATTAACCTATAGATCGAGTACAAGTTACCCTACCTTTAACACTTCAAAACTTGTCGTAATTTCCATATTCATGACAAAAAAAGATCGAATTTTCTTACACTCTTCACAGAATTTGTTTCTCTTAAGCAAGAAAAAGAATTCCCCACTATAACAACTCCTCCTAAACAGATGCAAACTCTCTTATTGTATCGGTTATAGATGCCTCAACCTTAAGTGCATGCATGCGGAGAGATTAATCGTGACGAACAACTCTAATACCTCCTTGCAAAAACCATATGAATCAACCAACCGTAACGAACAAAGACGTCATCGACTTCGCTCTTAAAGGTGAAGGATCCTTGAAATATAAACTCCATCGATGATGACCACTGCATGCCAAGCCTCAGGATTTGGGAGCTTATTATGAGCATTAAGTTAATGAAGGATTAGGTTTGCGATCGGAGGAATGAGTTTAGAATAAACGTAGCTTAATTTTAGTGTATTTGAGTTCCGGGCCCCATTAATCCTTTTGCGGACATCTCGGTTCCAGGTAGCTCCTGGAGCGAGGACAAAGCAGAGCCGTTGATTGAGGTGACAGTGTTTAAGATAGGCAGGAAAGAGAACAGAAAGAGAGGAAGACTACATACAGTACTGAGAAATTAAAGGAAGAACAGAGAAAGAGGGCCTAAATAAAGAATAAAGGATCTCAACGGCTACTGAGCTCTATACTGTATTTGTGGGCAGGAGAGTAGGTATACTACAAGCTATTTAGTGTGACACTAAATATGGTATTTAATTAATGTGACCGATTCTAATGCTCCCTTCCCACCGGAGAACGCTATTTCCCATGTAGGGTAGGATAACGCGGCTCGGTGGCCATCGTGGCTGTCCACGTCGGCTGCGCCATTTTCCCCCCCTCCACGTGGTCCCCGTAAAACCGAGCCCGGGTAATTTCGCACTGTCACGAAACACTGTGCCGGGACGACGCCCGCCTCGCGAGACACTGCCCGCACACGTAACACTGCCATCACAATGTGACACTGCCCAATGAAAACTTCGCCCCGCACTGCCCGATCTGCAAAACATTACGGACAACGTTTGAGTGCATTCCGCATTAGGTTGTTGGGGTTTTAGTGGAATAGAGTTTTAGGGTTTCAGTGTTCTAGTGTTGCAATCTGTGCCATCTCTCGTCGTCGTCTGCAACAATAGGAGATTGTTGCCCCTATTGTGAATATTTGGAGCTTTCAGGGTAGATAGTAGGGTTTTTAGACAATGCAATTCAATTCGCCGGATTGTTGTTAGGTCCCCCAATTGCCACCTACTCGGCGCAATGGAGTGGAGGAGTCAATGTGCTATGATGAGGGTTGTGCGTGTTGAGGTGACATCCTTCAACAATCGCATTTACAATGATTTCACATTTTGGAAGGGTGGATCAAGCGAACTCCCAGAAAATAGAGGTAACGTATCTGTCCTTAACCTTGTTGTTCAATTTCGTGCTTGTCAAATTGCAAATACAATTCCCTAAGCATGGTAGATATAATGGGTGGTTTCACTGGCTTCCGGATGGTTAGAAGGTGCGACATCGACGCCCCCTCAAATCGTGAAGTGTGTTTCTGGAGTATTCCGAGGTACTTGTCTCTCAAAACCCTAATCCTTTTGCTTATTCCTTGTTCGTCGTCGTCTCTCTTTAGATGAGTACATTCTGTGCAACTTGACGTGCTGCTCATCTCTTCCATGTCCGTAGGTTTAGGGTCCGCTTGTGTGTGTATTCCTTCAGGTTAGGGTTTTTTTTAGGGTTTGTATGCAATACTTCCGGGAATAGTTCACAGAGATGTCCACGCTGCGCTGCAAGGACTTCGTCAGTTTCGGGGAGGAGGCCTAGTAGTATACCATCGTATACTACCCTCGAGGTTGCGGTGCTCCCGTCGGTCTCCGAAACACCTTCCGGTACCTCACTTACAAAACCGTAAGGTGTCCGTCTTGTGGAGCTCAATCTCTTCAATACTATCCTCGCGACATGGCTCCGGAACCTGTAACACTGAAGGTGCAGATATACTCCGCGACGTTCAATGTCACGTATCCCAGTGACCAACGAGTCACTGATTTGATAGAGGAATTTGCGACGATGTGCAAGGGAGACCGGAAGCCCTGCGGCAAACGTCGTTTTTTCGTTTGTATCTATTGTGGTGCAGACTGGTTTTCAAAAAAAATGATGCTGAATCGACATAGGTTCATCGATGGGTGCAAAAATGCGAAGTACCCGGATGGAAGGATGGCGTTGCTGCTCCCTTATCCCGATTTGAAGACCGGTGAAGGGAAGAAAGTGGAGGTCCTTTCGAAGAAGAACGGGGCCGCGAAGACAAAACGAACTACCCTTGTTTCAAATTCTGCCGTGGGAGAGGGGGGTGCAGATGGTTTAGTTGGGGAAGACGCTGAGGAGGGTGGAATAGGGTCGAAGGTTGAGGTTCGAGTTCCGGCATTCACTCAGGTGCCTGCGGATTTAATATGGAAGGAGGTTCCGCCAGAGGTGGTAGCTTGGGGGAATCGGCCGATGACGGGGAATGGGAATAAGAGGAAAACGACCCCAAAAAAGGTGGTTCAGCGCGGGAATTCTCCTAAGCCGACAGGATCAAAGCCGATCAACAAGGGGCGGCCCTCACCCAAGAGAGACGTTGCAGTGCATATTCGGGCTCTGAAGGACCTTCAAATGCGGAGGAGTATGGAGGAATCACAGGAGAAACAGGTGTCCGGGGAAGGGCCTCGCAGGATTAAGCGGAAGGCATCCGAGGCGATCGCCTGTGGCAATGTCACGGACGACGACGACGACCTGGATCTTCCGGATATCGTTGAGGAAGTCCGGGAAGCTTCGACCTCGGGATTGAAGGTTGCGGTGCAGGGTTCCGGGGAGTTAAACAACGCATTTCACTTCTCTATGCGAGAACCACAACTGGAGCGACCTAGCAAACACATGAAGGTCAACGATGGTCCTTCACAAGATGTGAGTTTCTGCAAATCAAACTTGCAGATGATAAAAGAAAAAGCGATTTCAACGCTTCAGGATAGGTTTCAGCTGAAGGTGCCGAGCATTGCAGGGAGAACCTCCCTGCAAAGCTGCCTACCCAAGATTGTGAGATGCGATGATCGCATTCAACACGTCCCTGTTAAATATGGGATACATGATAATGCGGTGCTGTGGGCTCCTTGTAATTCTGGAGCTCCTGATGTGCAGTGCCACAGTGTCAAAGACTTAGAAGACGGGCATAATCTTTAGCCGTGCAAGGTAAACCAAACGGAGTCCATGTCGCCAGAGTCGTTGGATGAAAGAGTTTCGGCTATGGTCATATGGAGTGGCAACTGGATGGTCAGCAATGACCTGCGAAATTATTGGTCTGAGGGTTTAGGTTGCCCAAGACCATTCACATTCCATCCAGAACTTCTCTTGAAAGCGGAGCAGCGTTTGGAGACGTTTTCGCGGTTGGAGAAGATCCACGTCCAGCGCCACTGTAAGGCTGCCGCAGACTTGGAGGAAGAGGGCAATGCATTGCCCAAGCCCGAGAAACCTCCCATGCCAGCCTTGTATCGCTTGTGGGATTTTGAAGGTGAGGTATCGGTGCCGTGGTCGTGGAATTGCGATAGCGAAGAACAGTTCGTAACGAAGTGGAACGAAGTTGTCAATACAGATGCCTTCAAGGACCGATTAATGCGGGTCGCGTACTGGTGGATCCGAAGGAAGGTATGTTTCACTTGAACACCCTATTACAATTGTTGTAACATTCTCTTCATAGCATTAGTGTCACAATGTCACGAAGTAGATATGAATAGTAAATTTACAATTCATATGCATATTTTAATAGTACTGACCCAAGTGTGCAGGGTGACAAGAAACGTCCGTTGCATGCTGATGTGGTGGACGCCATTAGTACCTGCATCAACTCACTGGTTCAGAGTGTGGAGGACGGGGTTGTATACGAGGATCTCGAAGGCCTCAGTCGGTACGTCCAGTGGACACTAGACGACGCACAATATGAGAAGAACCTTACCATTCTCCGGAATGATTTGAGGCAGAGGCACGAGGACCGAGTGGAACGAGCTCTCGTAGATTTCCGAACGAAGAACGGCCCCTTGGCGGAAGATGTCCGATGGGGATGGTGCCCGATATGGCGCGTCCTGTCTGCGGCTGGGAACATTCTTCAGCAACTCCCCCTGCTGCCTTGGAGACACGACGGTGAGTAGTTCTTAATTCCATAGATGCGTGACACTATAATGTTACATTTCCATCACACACCGACTGGATTACCCTCTTCACGATCCATATTAATTTATGGGACTTCTTTGACCCCTGTGTAGCGACCGAGGCGAAAGTAGTCCGCGACGTCTTGCTCGCCAACCGTGTGGACAACGTAAAACCCGTTCCGATATTGTACGTCCTCCGGGTTTTCTTTCGCAATCACCACGGACTGTACAGGCAGTTATCATGTCCTATCTACGGGATTACAGAGGACGAGATGATGAAGGAGTGCGATTTTCCGGAGAACTTGAAACGTGCCCTCGCTATGTTCATTGCGGAAGGACAATATCAATACGCGGGTCTGGGATTTGCTCTTGGGGAGTCTCTCAGGGCCGAGGTATGTGCACAGATGGATAAAGTTCGCCTAGGGTGCGGAGAAGACGTCGTCCAATCGGTGATGGGATGGATCCGAACTGTCCAACTGCGGGCGTTGCAAGATTTGGCAGTTTGCGAGCCCATGCAATTCAACCGGGCATGGATGGTCACTACCCACGAGCATTGGACCGACCAGGCTAAAGAGTGGCGTACGGCATTGCAAACCCGTGAAGAGCTCGATATAGGGTGGGTGCCGGCTGTGTCGACGCCGGCCTGGGGTCCCGGTGTAGCGTCCATGCGTCTTAGAATCCTAGAGATGGTCCACGACCTCGGAGACACGATGAAGAGGGAAAACTGTCAACAGTGGCATGCATGCGCCAAGGAATTCTCAAAATTGCCTTTGGTGAAGGATGTAACGACATCTGCGGTAGACAGTGAACCCTCCTGTATGCGAGTGGTTACATCGACAGATACTGAAGTTGCGGATCTAGAAATTCAGAATGAAGGGATGGACGAGCCTGGCGGTGACTATGTACACGACAACGTACTGGCGTTGACATTGGAGCTGGGCAGTGACATTGGAATTTCGCATCTGCATGGGGCCGACCACGTTAATTCTATTGCTCCTCCGCGAAGGCCGGATATAGACCTCGGGCAAGATTGTGCATCGGTGATGGATATTTCTGACGACAGAGGAGCCAAAGATCCGCCTTCAGGGGTGGAGAAAGCAACAGTCTTCCCTGAAATGACAGATTTGATGGTAAATTCAGAGGAAGCTACGCCAGGGCCGGGTCCATTTTTGACTTTGAGTCAATTTCAAAATACTGCCCACTCGGGGGCGGATATGAACTTACGAGGGGATGAGTTCACTCAGTGTCCAAGCTTTGCGTAGTGGGCAAAGGATGGCCCCGACGTAGTTCCCCAAACACCTTACAAGGGAGTGTCCATCGTTGCGGGGCATTGTTCCGAATCCACTGGGCTAGGCGATACCGTTTCTACATGTAGGAATCTCAGTGTGGCCTTTGAAGAGCAAGAGCAGTTGGATGCCGCCACGGTCAGTCTAGTGACTCTCTCGCAGTCCATTTGCAGTGGAGTTCCCAGAGTCACCAATGCCACTGCACGCTCTGAGAGGATTTGTGACACTGTACAGGCCCCGAGTCCCGTGGAGTGCGATCCTTGGCCTCATCTGGAGTTTGCCCGAATAGACAACGTGTTGTCAATGACGTTGCCCGATGCCTACAAACACTTGCAGATAGAGGAGCTTCTGATTGCGTTGCCCGGGAGAGAAGGGAAGAGCGACGGTGCCGATAAGGTGGTATTCTACAACGACAAAGGTAAGGAAACTGAGGTGAAGTTTTCCGCAATACGTGAACTGATGCGTGTACGTACCCGCCTTGGAAACGATATTGTCGACTTCGTCATGTCCCGGTTATATTTCCAGTGCCCTAGGAGGATGCGCCCAGAGATTCAATTTGTTCTCTCAAGAGTAAGTTCGTGCTACAAGACTGTCCTGGAAGGGAGCACAACACTAGAGAAATGGGCTAGCGTCTTCTTGCAACCCGCTAAGGGCGTCCAGGTTCATGACGTGAGGGAGTTGTTGCTACCATGGGTCGCAGAGGACCATTGGTCTCTTCTGGTCTTCCAATTCGACAAGGTGCTCCACATCGACTCCTACGACGGTGAGTGTCATTTCCCGATTGGACGCCACTCGGAGTTCGTGCAGATGGTCAGCCACGCATGGCAAACTCTAAGGGGTGTGGATGTGTACGACGCCCCTGTTGTATTTCAGGAAGTTGCCCAACAGCCCGGGAAGTACGAGTGCGGCCATCACACCATAATGAACGCTATGTTATACTTAAAGGTAACCTCTTGGCGACCTAGGTGACACTGAATATCAATTTATATTGTATACAATGTTTCACAGTGTCACGTAGAAAATTCTAACAGTGTTTTCATAACAGTTTCGGGCATTGAAGAATGAGGACAGGGAATCGGAGTTGGCGTCAAAGTTGATTGAGCCTTTCTGGACGAAGGACGTGAACGTGCAGATCTTGTCACTGTTGGCTACGGAGCTGAACCCGCGCACGAGTGACGTCCAATGCCTACCCCCCTTCAGCGTGTGCCCTAAGAGCGTGATGTCCTCTCCAGATAGCCGCGGCGAGATATGCGAAGTACCGGGGTCGGGGAATGCGTGAGTTGGGGAGGCTCGGAGCAGGACGCATATACTTATTCCGAAGTTCGAAGGAGTACACCTTACATAGCTTTAGACGCCTTGAATACACTTGGTAGCATTTTCCACATGTTAATATGTTACCTAGCCATGACGGACCAGTAGTACAGTATAATGTAACTAGCTATTGTAGTAGGCACTCTCATACAACAAAGTGAAATTTTTTTGAAGAAATTACCAGCTTTTATGAATAACTGTTCCTGCCGGTGCGATGTAATCAGAGTCAATCACAGCGACGACATGCATTATAGTGAATATACAGTTGAGTCTTAAACTCCATTGCAAAACTGAGTGTCACAATTGAGTGATATCGCGAAGTGATATCAATGTTATGTAATGCCCAGTGTCACAAGTGACACGAAGTTTATTCAATTTCAAACGATCACATGAAACACTAAGGCCCGGGGAAGTACGGAGACCGCGTACAATATAACCACTACACACAGTCGGCTTTAATCTGCAGACACTAATTGGCGCTATAACAACTCATGTTATGTTCTTCCTCTTCTCCTAGTCCACCGTAGAATTGCTCGAGAACCCAAATCACGTCATCTGATTCGGTCCCCGTCTCGTGAACTCGGGCGTTCTCAAAATGCCGGTATAAGCAAGGTCCACTCCCGGAAACATCCCCGCGACGTTCCATTGTATCGGAAGCAGGAGAGAACTGTTTGGTAGAGCGACGCTATTTTGCGAGCAGTGAGCAGTGAGCGGTGAGCGGTGAGCGATAAGTTTTTCTTTTTTTAGTTAAAATAATAGTTTAATGTACAGGGTATATTAAAAAAATCAATGTTTTGCAAATATATTTCCAATTATAGTAAAATTTAGGACCTATGCCCGTGGAAAATTCCTCCACAGTGATCGTTGCAAAGTTGTTTTTGGGATGTTTTTAGGGTTTAGGGAGTCGAAATCAATATTGACAAACATTGTGGAGTATTTCTATGCAGCAAAATTAAATTACATTGGCATCTTTTGAGATCCGCGAGATTGAAGATGAATTCAAGAAAAGTGGAGATATCAGACACCTAAGGTTTCTAGACTATCAGAAAGAAAATTAAATGAAGCTTCGAGGTCAACAAAAACGTTGATACATCAAATACCTCGAAGTGGCCCTTTTAATCTCACTAGTTCATGATTAAAACAGAGGTTGCATACATACGTTTCTCTGAGAAGACAATGAACTCAACATCTTTACAAAAGATTTTGTGTAATGAAGGAAACAATAATTGATGAGTGTTAAAACTAAACCATTCAAATTCAATACTGTAGCGTTTTTAAAGAGTGACGGTATAAAAATAATGCACTTGGTAGTGGCCCTTTCCGTCTCACTACCTCAATTTCATTGATGTGATTGAAATGAAATTACAAGAGTACTTCATCCAAAGCCTGAGAGGTTGTCTGGGTCAACAATCCACTCTGAAGGATTTGCTTGACCTCATTAAAGCTAAAACTAGCAGCATAAATAAAAGTATCAGAATCAGGATCAAGTCCACAAATTATCGTAAACACATAGTATAGGTGCTTACAATTGGCCCACTGACCGCGCTTTCCAAGTGCCTTGGTTGCCATTTCCTTGAAATTGTGACAAGTGCACGCCGGAAGTTGAGAAATAGTCAAGTGGTACTGGTGGATATTGGGAGGAGAACCAGAATCCAAGGTAACAATACAACCAAGAGCTGGGGCAGGGACCATGCTAATGTTGCGAATGCAAGCTTTTAACGTGAGAGCAGAGGCGCAATTGTTGGCGTGACGTGTGGAAGGGGCCTTACTCATGCGACAGATATTCTTCCCGGACCTGCGCTTGGGGAACTCATCCGGAGATGCCGGAGTAATATACGAAGTCAAGTCCACGTGGGAGAGGTTGTCTTGGAACAATCGTCTTGGAGAGATTTCTTGTCGTTGAGGAAGGCGAAATCCAGCAGTCTCCAATTGGAGGATCTCCTTGTGGGAAAGGTTTGTCCCCATCTTGACAGGCCAAGTCTCAGGGACTTCAGGCCTTGATATAACCCACTTCCTGCGAGTTCCTTTAACACACCTTTCAATATCATCGTTACAAAAGAAGAATTGCAAGAGTTCTTGCTTATTCTTTTGGTAATTGGTCATCATCCCGGTGTACGTTGGCGCAGCGGTACTCTTCCCGTCTTGAACAATACGGGCCACACACTTCTTCTTTGTCATCGTTTGTATAGCAAAGCAAGCCTTTGCAGACGTCTTAGGAAGACGTGCGATGTGCCACTTACTTTCGTCACAAGCGGATTCTTGAACTGCTGTAACATGCTGCAAAGGAGAAAGTGGGGTGACATCACTTACTCGAGTATTGCCGTTCGATTGCTGCGGCGCAATTGGAGTTGCAAACGTTTCAGGAGATTCTGAATCAGCGGTTGGTGAGGCCGTTTGAGAGTTTTTGATGGAAGACCGTGTTTGCACTCGGGGACGAGAGATGGAGATCTTGTCAGGTCGGTGAGAGTCAAGTTCCGAACCTGGAGGAAGGTCAGCCTTCCGTTTCAAGGATAGGAAGACTTCTTCACCTTCTAAGTGTGGCGTGCGGATGCAAAACTCTTGCGCTCCGGGCATTCTAGTCATTGCTTCGTGAAGGGACTTGGTGTTGCCGGTAATCTCCGAAGAACGTTGTGCGGCACGTAACTTCAGCTCTTCCTTGGACGGGCCAGTACCAGCACGATCTCCTTTTAAGTACTGGTAGTACGAGACACATTGCATAAATGCGCGCACGTAGTCATCAACTGTTGCAACGTATAGATCCTTACCACGGTGGCCGGATTGTTGGAGCCACTTATTGTGCACGGTCTCGGCCAAATTGCACGAAGGCATTTCAACCAACTCAACTTCGTTCAAGTCCTATGGAGAAGGAGTTTAGAAATAATCGATTAGGAAACATGTAGGAGACGATTGACGATTGCTTTATCAATGGATGGGTACACGTTCAATGAGCGAAGAACTTACCAATTGCATGAAGCCACCCCATTGGCGGTAGCGGAAATGCCAAAAAGCAAGCCAGAGGTCGAGTCGGGATATGGCATCCTCAGATGCGGCACCGGACGAAAGCCACCACGCGCGAATGGCAAGGTAGCGCATTTCAGCTTCAGAAATGGTCTTGGCGTTCTTGTATTGCTTGCAAAGCAATCGGTGTTGATCTTGAAGGTCGAGTCTAATGTAGGCCTTTGTGTGCTTCTCGAGGGACTGAGTCCAGTGAAAGAGGCACGTTCTCTCCTTGTTTTCCATGGGCAAAGATGCATCTCCGTTTCCGTAGACAATACGGATAGCATTCCAATTGGCTTGAGCGCTATCTGCCATAAACCCTTTGAAGTTTGGTTGAGAAACGTTGTGGCGAGCCATAACAACGTTGAGGTTTTTCCAAACCACAATTTGAGCAGCGGTATCCTCGGACTGCATGTCGCAGACAGCAATGGTCATTACTCGACAAAAGGTGGCATCATAAACATGGCACGCCATTGTAGTCCAACTTTGCACACGCTTAACATGGTCAAACATGAGCCAGGCGTTTTCGAGGTCTCCACCAGCTTGCATCCGTTTCACGAGGTCGACTCCACTACCCGGTCCTACCTCAGACATTTTGAACACAAAGACCTTGTCAGTTTCCGCTCCTTGGCCTGGAAACTTGTTCTCCTGGACATAAGGCCAGTTGCTTGACCCACGAAGTTTGGTGATGCTATCCATAACCCCAAATCTACGGATGTATTTGAAACCCGATACAGTATTACGGATGCTAGGCGAAGTAAGGTGCTTACAACGATCAAACAAAGGCAGGAGGTCATCTACAGAGAGGGATTTTGGTTGTGAACCCTCAGGCGCTAGGAGCATGTCTCCAACTAAGTCTTTGCTAGCTTCCAAAACTAAAGCGGAGTTGGTAGCTGTAGGAGTGCTTTGAATTTGTTCACTCAGGAAGCTGGTAGTATGCTCAATGGAGTCGCGATAATCACCAGTTTTGACCGGATGGGCATGGATTCCGAAGTGAATACAAGCCCGAGACATAGATTCTGATCCAACTACATAATAAATCCTAGCCAGACACAAGGCAACACAACTCGGCGAAACCTTACAAATGGAACAGACGATGGTTGAATCCTTGGGAGGCACGGTACCACACTCAAAGGGCAAAGATGAGTTGCCCTCCCACTCCGTTTCATTAATAGGTGTGGTGCGGTGTACTCGAGTAAGGAACTCACAGTCAACATTATCGCACCGCAAATGACCTAAACAAGAAGAGGTTCGAAAAGTGAGACCAAAATCGTTAGAGATGTTGGACGTGATAGTTCGGGTCCAGGCGTGGCCATCGAAACGTTTGTCCATACCACGAAGTTGTTTCGCTACAGTCTGCCTAGCGTGACACCCGAGTGGCGGAAATTCAAAAATGATATCTCCGTCAAATGTAGGCGGGAGGTACTCAACCCTCTCTATTGTAATGGTATCATAATCGATTTTGGAAAGAACGTTTTTTGACCTCTTTCTGGATGCAAGTTGTTTCAGTGAATCTATGACACTATTAGACTTGCTAGTAGAATTGCCAGTAGAATTGCTAGTAGGTTGTGAATCGGGGTCTTTGGGTAGATATTTTGTGCTACATTTCTCAAACATGTGGCTGACATCGACATTTGGAAGAGGGCAAGAGTCTCTCAATTCATAGATAGTATGGAGTCCAGGCTCAATCTTCACTTTTCTAAGAGATGGTGTCTGAACGGATGACATGGACGACTCTCTTGAAGTAAGTAACTCGGTAGATGCATCCATGAGAGAAATAGAGATTCCGTAGGCCCGAAATTTTCCTGGCTTCAAGAACCAAACCTTCCCGTCATCATTCCTAAAAGAGAGTTGTCCAATACTTTGACTAGCTTGAGGGGATTTGAATTCAAAAATTTCTTCCTCAATGTGGACAGACTCTTTTTTGAACAGAAATTGGAGAGCAAGACTTCGCTCACTGACGGTGGCATAACCAGCAGGACCAACTGGAAAAGTGACTGGCACAGGATGATCATCAGCACGAATGAATGCTAAAGCGGAGGGTTGCACAGGGGTACTCGTCTCAAACAAATTTGAGTCTGAAACAAGGACGTCCTCACTATCGGAATCGTCACTGAGGTTATGGATGGTATGATGATCAGGTTCTACTTTGACTTGTATAGGAACGAAGGGATCAATGCTAACAGTGGACGACTGTCGAGGAGTGAGTATTTTAGTGGAAGCAGGCATAACAAAATCAGGAACTCCGTATGCTCGATACTTTCCGGGTTTAAGCGACCAAAACATACCGGCATCGTTCGTACTATGCAACTGACCAATTGCGTGCAAGAGGATTCCAGAGTCATTGTCAAAAACCTCCTCCTCGACATACAGTGCATCTTCACGAAATTGGAACCTCAGACTAAGCGTAGTTGAGCTAACGATGGCATAACCATTCGCACCCAAAGGAAACGTAACAGGCACAGAATGCGAATCAGCACGAATGAAGGCCATTGAACCGTAAACAACAGAGGAAGAAGAAGAGATTGGATCAAAGAGGGAATTCAAGAGACGATCTGAAGCGAGAGTTCTGAAATTTATAAGCGCCAAAACACCGGTTTAGGGATACCTTGAATCCAGGCTACCAAACTTTGTCTAATCATGTGGTGGTATACATCAGCCTAAATAATTATAATTACTGTGAAACGTGGTAAGGAATCGCACTTAAAAAATGGATATGCATTAATATGAAACTCTCAACAACGATATGCATTAATTGCCCGCAGCTTGAAATGAGCAACTTGACATGTCAGACATTGAGTGGAATAAGACGTGGGCTTCGGAATTAGAAATTGACTAGAATAAGACGTGGGCTTTGACGGCGCAGGCTCTATAATACAACGCAGCCAGCCGAGTTTAATGGTAGACGTCAGACGCATGGTATCTAGGTCCAGCATGGATGATCTTATGTTCATCTATATATGGTTAAAAGCCGCTAGAATAATTCAAAGAATGGATGGATTTCGGTAGTCGTTAAAATCTTCCCAGGTACAGAATGTATATTTTGAAATGTAATAAATGGGTTTAGGGTTTAAGAAAAGTCTTCTAAGGCTCGAAAATGTAGACCTTTAAATCATATAAGAGCAATCTGAAGTAATTTGTAGTGAGCGAGATCAGAATGCTGGGAGTGAGTTCAAGAAAGAGACGCAAGCGTGGTCTCCTCTTTCCAAGTGCAAAGTCTTTGAAGCGCAACAAAATGGTGCGGACGAGGCGTTCAAGCGAGGAGAGGTGTGACATTACCGATATTGCGAAGGTGCTCAGCTACAATGATGAAGGACAAGAGAACCAACTAGAAGGCATACCAGAAACGCAAGAAGGGGGAAGCTCCGACAGTGAAGCTCATGATGCCCCAAGGAGCAATGACAGGGACGACAAAGAGGAGGACTCGGTAAGTCTCGAAACTTAAAATTTTAGAACAAGAGTTGGGGCAAGCGGAACGGAAGAGTTGGAGGGTTTTGTAGAGGCTAGTAGGGCGGGCATTGTGGAGGATAGAAGGGCGGGCAGGTGCTATTGAGAGGGTTAGGCAAGCGGAAACCCTAGAACAGCAAAGGTCAAGCTTTTGAGAGGGTCGCAAGCTGTGGCACATGAATCCTGCGCCGACAGCCATGGACACCAGGGAGGTCACCGCGGGCAATCAAAGAGGTAGTTCATCGAGACAGCTTGGAGAGTCGTCGACGACGGAGGTGCGCAACCTCGAGGGCGACATCGCAGGTGAGCATTGAAACCTGATGAAACCCTAGTGAAACTCTACCTCTCGCCTCTCGATATTGGAATGCGATGGTCAGGCGCGCGCTTTCACACATTGAGTCGCAGCGCAAAGGTGCAGTGCTTTTCCTCTTGGGTCGGTGCAGCAACCAAACAAGGGTTTCAGTTTTTTACTTTCAGCGCGGAGGCGCTCTAGACACCCCGCCGGTGCCGGCTGCCCTCTTGGTGGCAAAAATTTTGTAGTTGCAGGAACCGAAATTTAGTTTTTCATTTTCAGGCGACAGAGATACCCCCGCACGTCCAGGTGACTGAGATACCCCGCCGGTGCCGGCTGCCCTCTTGGTGGCAAAAAAATTGTAGTTGCAGGGACCGAAATTTAGTTTTTCATTTTCAGGCGACAGAGATACCCCCGCACGTCCAGGTGACTGAGATACCCCGCCGGTGCCGGCTGCCCTCTTGGTGGCAAAAAAATTGTAGTTGCAGGAACCGAAATTTAGTTTTTCATTTTCAGGCGACAGAGATACCCCCGCACGTCCAGGTGACTGAGATACCCCGCCGGTGCCGGCTGCCCTCTTGGTGGCAAAAAATTTGTAGTTGCAGGAACCGAAATTTAGTTTGTCATGTAAACTAAGATCGTTAAACACAACAGATCGAGTGTCATCGTCAACATCAATTAGCAAAATAAAATAGCAAACTAAAATGCTAAACAACCACCTCTTCAAGATGAGGGTTTCTCTCTCCAAGCTTAAGAAACTAAAATGTCTCCTTACAAAGCTTAAGAAACTCTAAAATTCACACACAAGAGTTAAGCTATCTCTCACTCCACGAAGGGAGAATCCAAGAGTGCAAGTGGTGGAGAAAGAATGCAAAGGTTTTACTCATAATCTATTACACCATAGCCATGAGAAAGCAACAACAAGCTCTCTCTCTCTCTCAAAACACACTCACAAGACTTGACTTGACAACAATGGCAAGTCAAGAGGCCTTCCTCTCCATACAACCCCAATCCTATGTGGAGTTCATCCATGGAGTGGATGAACAACTAACTAGGACTCCCAATGGAGTCCGTTACTCATCCCAACATACATGGACTCCTAGTGGAGTCCATTTACTCCTAAATTGACGTGACTTAGCCCCCGATGTCACCTCACGTGACAGCTGTCGTGTAAACTAAGATCGTTAAACACAACAGATCGAGTGTCGTCGTCAACATCAATTAGCAAAATAAAATAGCAAACTAAAATGCTAAACAACCACCTCTTCAAGTGCCCCCACTAGCAGATAAGGAGCCCCTCCAATCGGCTAGGAACACACACACTCATCGGTAGAATTGTTGAACATGATGAAGTTGTTGCTACATCTATACATATTCAATTGGGTAGTGGTAATCCAAGGAATTAAATTCATGATTGAGAAAGTAATCCAAGAACTATAGGCTGGGTGCAATTTGAGCCCCATCCTTAATCGCCTTCAACCATTTAATGTTGAATTCTTGGATAACTCTTTCAATGTGGTCTTAATTCCATAAAATTTCCAACCAACTAAATAACAACTTCACCACTAAAACATGAGGTAAACATCCACAAAATTCTCAATCATGACCATTAACGGCCACGGAATGAGAGGCTTTCCGACAACGAGGACAAACCCAATTGCCAGAAGGAAGAGTAAAAATGGGAGGTGTCAAACATGCCATGTGCCATCCACGTTGACATTGGTCGCATAATAACATTGTTACAGCTCCTTTCTTCTCTCCACAAACATAACAAGGCAGACCCTGTGGTACAACCGCCAACTCGGGATGCACAGAGCCGTCGATGGGAAGGTGACATGGAGCACAATTCTTTGAATGCTCACGACATTCCTGTCCATCCTTGCCTTGAAGCAATAATATACCACTTGGCAAGACATCTTTTACCCGCAAAATCGTACGCCCAGCCTTGACATCCAATGTCGTAGGCGCCTCCCGTTGCAAGTAAACATAATCCCCCTTGGAAAATCTACGAACCTGAGGTCGATAAGCTCCACTTCGGATCCGGGCATACCGTAATGTATCACGATGTTGAGCAATATTTAAGTTCTCCATAGCCATAGGCATGGCCTTTTGGAAGAACGCTGCTCGGTCATGAAGACATTGAGCCCAAACATCTGGATCATCCAAGTTTACCACGGGAGCCAATTTCTCTCGCACCGAGCTAGGTAAAATTGGTTCCCGCCCATACAAGAGTTGGTAAGGACTATAGGATGCCAAAGATGCTTGCCTGCTGAAACGATAACCCATTGCTATCCATGGTAACATCAAGTCCCAATCGCGATGGTTGCCATGAAGCAATCCATACTTCCACAAACCGCACTTAACTGTCTGAACAACTCGTTCAGCTAAGCCATCTGCCTCAGGGTGATCTCTGGAAGTTGTCCGATGATCAATCAAAGCCCTGGTACACAAAGCCTCGAAAGATCCAAGGAATTCTCTCCCTTGATCCGTCAACACCTCCGCAGGTGCTCCAAACCGTGCCAAAACTCGATCAAGAAATGCCATAGCCGCCAATTCTGAGGAATTTTGGGGAAGAGCCACGAGTTCAATCCACTTACTAAAATGTTCCACCATTACAAGCACATACTTGGAACCACGTGCAGTGATAGTAAGCGGTCCGGCAAAATCCAAAGACCAACGATATCCCAAGCCCATAATAGGTAAAGGCTGAAGTTGAGGTGACAAAGTATTAAAACTTGACCTGACCCGGTCACATACTTCACACCGAGAAACATAAGTGGCAACCTGTTGATACATACCAGTCCACCAATATTGGTTGCGCAACATAGAGTGCGTCCTTCGCACTCCAAAATGTCCAAGCTCCTCGTGCACTTGCCGCACCAAAGAAGCTCTTTGATCTGGCCTTGGAACGATGCGCCTCGTTCCGTTCGGCCACACACGAAATAACAAGCTGTTTGCCCAACGAAACCTTATTATCCGGTGACTAACTCTATCTCGCTCCATAGAAGATAGTCCAAGAGGAAATATCCCTTGTTGAAGTTTGTGCAAGACCGCCTGGTCTTCCCACACATCACTAACAACGAGAGATTTATCAATCTCCTCATCTTGCTCTTCCACAAGGATTTCAGCAGCCAATCTCGACATCATTGTGAGATACGTGGCAGCATGCCAACCCGGTACTGCCTCAAGATCACAATCTCCATGCCACCTGGCTCCAGTTAAATCCTCATCTGAAGGACTTGGATTGCGAGACAATCCGTCTGCATCCAAGTTTGCAATTCCTGCTCGGTGAACAACTTCAAAATCATATTCCTGAAGTAACAATGCCCACCTAGCAAGTTTTCCGGTGAGCTTATCTGATTCCATAAGCCATTTTAAAGGCTGATGATCAGTCACCAAAGTAAACTTCTGCCCATACAAATAAGGTTGAAAATGTGCAATGGCCCAAACGGCCGCCAAGACCTCGCCTTCATAAGAAGAATAATTAGATTCAGCACTATTATTACTTCTAGATGCATAAGCCACCACATATTCCTTTCCCTCTTCATCTTTCTGTGTCAATACTGCTCCCAATCCCACTGCACTCCAATCCGTGTGCAATTGAAAAGCTCTAGACACATCCGGGCGTCGAAGCACTGGCGCTGAACCGAGCCTCTGCTTCAATGTATCAAATGCCTGTTGTTGTTCCCGACTCCAAATCCATGGTTGGTCTTTCCCCGTGAGAATGGTAAGCGGTTTGGCAATCAAACTAAAGTTTTTGACAAACCTCCTATAATAATTTGCCAATCCTAGAAATGCACGAAGCCGTGGTACATCACTAGGTGCGGGAATTTTGTGCAAAGCATCCACCTTCGCCTGTTGCACACCAAGACCGCCAGGAACAATCATGTGGCCTAAATAGGACAATTGATCATGGAAAAACTTACATTTCCTATGATGTAAACGGAGTCCCCACCGTTGAAGTCGTTCAAATACCGCTTGCAAATGTCTCACATGATCCTGTGGACTGTCACTAAAGATGATAACATCATCAATGTAACATCTAGCAAACGGCAAACCAGCCAATAATTGGTCCATCACCCGCTGAAATTCAGCTGGTGCATTCTTGAGACCAAATGGCAGAAATTTCCAATGATAAAGTTGATCCTTGCCATCTTTATCAATTCCCCAAAATGCGGTCTTCACTCGATCACCCAACAACAAAGGTAATTGGTGATAACCAGACCTCAAATCCAAAGTGCTGAAGATTCTAGAAAATCCTAGTGCATCAAACAACTCCTCCGGCATCGGCATTGGATATCGATCCGACTTGGTCTTGCGGTTGACTGGACGATAATCACCACACATTCGTTTTTCCGTCCAGTTGCCAAAGATATCCTTCTTTGACGGCATAACCGTGGCACAAGCATACTCTCCATTGGAGAGTTCAATCAATTCCGCTGCCAATAACTCTTGACATCGAGTTTGAACACCCAACCTTTCAGAGGTACTAAGTCTGTACGGCCGTCTGAAAATAGGGTGGTCGTCCTCGAGTTGAATACGAACAGGTTTACCTTTATATCCTTCAAGATCATGAAGACTAAAGGCAAAACAATTACGGTAAGAGCGAATAAATGCCCGTACCTTTCGTGCTTCGGCACCAGTAAGCTTTGGCCCCACTTCAATTGGCCAATTGTCAAACTCCGTGGTTTCCTTCTTCATAGAAGGATTGCCACTTGGTGCCAGCACAGCCTGTGATTGCTAGTCCGTGGAGAGGGCAACACCTTTGCCCCCATCATCTGCACTTGAATCCAAATGCGTATCCTCTCCACTACAATCAGTTTGTGTAGCTAAATAGCTACCCACATATGAAGTATCACCAAGAAATAGAAGTGGAAACATTTTATGGGCCTCCAACTTTCCAAATTCTTGGGCCAAAGCCGAAAAAACACGTTGGGCTCGAAGCTCTTCCGCAACATAAAGTTTCAAAGGAAATAATCCCTCGGTGTCATTGACCTCAATGTGATCCTTGGATTGCGGCTCCATTGCCCCCTGACCATTGTTCTCTGCCCTCAGAGTACGCAATTGGTCATCCATACGTTGTTGAGCAGCAAGACAAATTCCAATTATCCACACAATGCTGTTAAGATCCATAGCTTGCCCCAATAGGAAATGTCTCTGACCTTCCTGAAGCCCGTGAGCAGCCGTGGTACCTGTAAGAAACCCCATGGCGCGTTCCCGCTCATCTGCCGTAGGCTCCTCATAAGTTTGGGTTTTTGAATCCCAAACCATGCCAGGTCCACGAGATCGAAATGCAAAAGACTGTGGATATGTCACAAAAGTAGGTAGTGCACCTCTTGGAATGCCCACCTTATTAATTAATGCAAATGGCAAGGTGTCATTCTTGATAACTGCCAAGGAAACACGATGATCATCTAAAATGTCATCCACTTTGCGATCCATAAGGCGGGGAATGCGGGCAATTGCCGCTGAAAGCACCCGAGGTGATACCAAGTTGGTCCAAAACCAACGAGGCCGATGAGCAAAGGAGCCCAAAGATGCAGCATCCAGAAATGTTGGAGTACCCAGAATTTGGTTAATGTACTCACCATCCTTCACCACTTTGTGCCGGGTATCACCCAATAATGGTACATTTTCGAAAATGTACCTTGGCGGAGTTGATTGGTGGGTAAACCATCATTGCGTCAATCGCGTCAAATCCGCAAACAAACTAGACCTATGATCATCCAATCCCTGGCCAGTTCCTGCCCGCGAATGGCCTTGACAAGGCCATCCTGCAAGAATCAAATCCACGTGGCCCAACCTTCTCAAATCCTCATCACTAATCATAGTGACATCTTAAGGAAGTTGACCACAACATCCTTGAATGGCAGAGGCTGACAATTGTGCGGGGTATCTCAACAACAATTGTTGGATGTGGTGTCGGACGGTCCTGTTGGCTGCATACCCATTGTCCACATGAATATATCGCCAAACTATAATTCCAGCTTCCAACACTGCCGCCAAACCTGTGCCAATGCCTCCAAAGATCTCCACAAGGACAATACCTTCAGGTGATGGTTGCCAACGAATGGGTTGAGCAAAAGAAAATGAGGATGAATTTGGGGGTGCCTCTCCAAGCTCCAAATCCGCTACAATGTGTCGACAATGGTCGGATAACTCCTTAGGAGTTCGCCATGGTGGAGGTGGATCCTTGAAATGTCGAGCAGGAATTTGAAAAGATGGTAAAAATTGTTGTTCTGCCACATTACAAATATAGTCCATTGTTTCCTCCAATAAAACTGGAGCACAAGGCAAATCTGCAACTGAACCGCTGCAACCAAACATTGCCTCCGCAACCATAGTCATAGCAGTGGCTGCAAATGTGACGGGAATAAATACCTTCCTGCCATCTCCAGTGGACCATCCCGGTCTAATCCATGCCTCTTCCGTCCAATTATCCAAACCAAAGCCAAGTGGGTAAAGAGCTTGCTGACCAACAAGTATATCATAATTGGTAGCATTAGTAACAACACACTTCATTGACAAATGAGTGTAAGTAGGCCCTGCCCCCACATGAAAAATCAAACGTAGAGGTGCCTTGGTGTAACCTGTTGCATATTCAGTACCCCCTACTGAAGTCACAATAGTGAATGGACAAGGATCCAAGCTTGCTGGCGTCAATCCAAGACTGTCAGCAAGTCCTTTGCCAATCATAACCGGTTGAGCACCGGAATCCATCATAACTCTCAGTGGTGTAGCACGGATAGTGGGCATATCCGTGCGTGAAACGACAAACAAAGATTTGTCGTTCATCAGCCGTACAACTCCAGGTTGCAAATTATGCCGTTCGCGAGCAGGCCTTGCAGAAATGTCTGCAAGATATGCCGCTCCCGACGCATAATTCGAAAATGACGTATCCACTACTGAAATTGATGCTGGAGGAATATCAGTTTGCTTACCAAAAGCAATGATCGCCGCATCCGCAAGACTCGCTCGCAAATTGGCTAAGTCCTCCACCTCCTCAGCCACAGGTACGTCAACCACAGCTTGGGATACTTGAAGGGATGGCAAATCCGCCTTACCTTCTAACATTCTCCCAGCTAAATGAAAAACTGCAGCAGGCTTGAAATCCGAAGCCATAAATTCCGAACCCGAGAAAATTGGCATATGGAGAATTTTATATGCCAATGCTTGCGTAACATCCTTCGAGATGGAATCCCCATCTCTCAAAGGTACAGGGTTTTTAGTCCCAACAACAGTGGTGTCTACCAATCCAAATGAAAGAAGTAAACGTGCTTGACCAATTTGATCAGCTGGTCCGGCATGGCGAGGATGTAGCACCTCGTGGCTACCCCCACTCGTGGAAGCCACCGCATCTGCCAATGTTTGTGAGCGAGTAGAAGCCGCCGCCACCACCTCTCCAGCTGTTCCAAACATATACATGTCCGAACCCGAGGTGCCACCACCCACATGCGGCTCAGAAATTTGAGCAAAAGATGCAGAAGATTTGAGCTTTTGCTCAAGCTCTGCCACCTTAGCCTCAAGACTCTGCTCCCTTGGAGACTTTCCAGTGACATAACTGGCAGGCCGCATCTCAGGATGAAGTAGGAAACAATGATCCACATCGTGATTAGTGCCACCACAATGGCTACATTTCAATTGTCTCTTCTTAGAATTGTCCCCTGCCCTTACTGGTTCCATCTTTTGTTTTAATTTTCCCAAAGGCTGAGTTTTCTTCTTCTTAGGACAATTGGGATCATTCTTCGAATGACCAGCTTCTCCACAACCCCAACAATGCAAAATCTTTTGTTCCTTGACGGGTTGAGTCTCAGCTAAACTACTAGTAGCTGTGACAATTCTTCTTGGTTTCGGACTCTCTGTCATCCAAGATACCATATCCGTGGCATCATGTTGGCAAAGAGCCCGATCACATCTCTCAATCACGGCAAACGCTTGTGCAAGCGTAGCTCGGCCCTCGTAGTCGAGGATAATCCGAGGTGATGCCAACTCAAGTAGCCGCTTGTCAATTTTAGACAAAAAGATTTTAACAAGCTGACTCTCAGCAAAAACACCTCCCGACTCCACAGCAAATCGCGCGAGTCGCGTATACATGGTCCGTGGAGTATCATCCTTCTCTCGGCGGAAATCCTGGATGCGCTGCATCTGGTCTCGCCGAAACCCACCATACTCCACTTCCAAATGTGCGACAAATTCAGTAAGGGGATTAAACGGAGGTGGTGGACCAACAGCCGTCAATGCTGCCTGTGTAGCACGTGCCACCCGTGAAAGGGTTGCCGTGCTACTGCTAGCCACCATTGGCCCAAGTGCCAGTTCCGTGTCCTTAGACTCCGCCGGCGATTCCTCCTCCTTTAAGGTGGGTGGAGCTAAGGTAGCAATCGCCCCATCTTTAAGGGCTGAAATAAGCTCAACCCGGGCCTCCCAATACTGCTCCACCTCCCGAAGTTGTCGCTGATGACCCTCTGTCCAGCGTTCATAAGTTTGGAGTGCCTCATACTCCAAATGCTGAGGCAGAAGTTCAAAGGCATACCAATCATTGAAATTGGAAGACCTTTGACGTTTCTCCTTAATCCAGGTACGAAACCGGAGTTTCCAATCGGGCAAGGAAATGCCCCCAGCTCGACCTGAAAACCGATCACGCACTGAATTGTGGTGATCGTCCTCCATTTCGTCGAACGTGCCGACACTCCAAATCCGAAGCCTACTAGTAGTGTCCAACGCCGAAATAGGCTCAAAAGCCTCGTTGGTATCTACCTCTGGCTCAAGATTTGTGGTATGCACGTCCTCCAAGTAATCTGGTGATGGAGATCGATAATATCGGCTCCTAGTTTGCACCATAAAATAATCACTTGAGTACCTGCAACTATCTACAAGGTAATGGCAACCTACACCTGTTGCGGCTATCTAAATGGCAATCCCTTGCCAAATGCCAAGTGTTTATGCCCCCAGAATTCCAAAATTGTGCAAAGGTTTGAGATTGGTAATTAAAATGAAAAATCAGCGTTGAAAAGGCTCATTTCCAAGGTGATTATGGACTCCAATCAACAAACTAAGTGCACCAATGGACTCCTAGGAAGATTTCACACAAATTAGGCTCAAATTTCACACCGTTCGGAGTTAATTTGCTCCCAAAAACAAAAATCAGCGTTGAAATTAATAATTTCAGCAATGATTTTGAATTCCAATCAACAATCCAATTACACCATTGGATTCCTTGGCAAATTTCACACAAGATAGGCTCAAATTTCACTCCGTTCGGAGCTAGTATGCCCCCAAATTTGAACCTCAAAGTTTGTGAGAATTGGATGCCAAGTTTGAAAGGTAAAAGTAAAAATGTGAAAATAAAATAAAATAAAATAAAATAATTGTTTTAATGAAACAAAACAAAAACAAAAACCAAAAAAAACAAAACAAAACAAAAAATAAAAATAAACTTTAACTTAATTAACTTAATTAACTTAAATGAATTAACTTAATTAATTTAATTTAACTCAACCTAACTTAATTAACTTAAACTAATGAACGTAATTAATTAAGTTAATCTAAGTTAATTAACTAACCTAATTAACTAATTAAGCTAACTAACTTAATTAATCAACTTCAACTTAAAGTCAAAGGGGGGGGGGGGGGGGTGTTACCTGAAAAGGGGAGGGGGGGCCAGGCAGGCGCCGCCCGCCCGCCCCCGGCCCGCTGCCACCTCGCCGCGGGGCCCGGCTGCCGCCCGCCCGCCCCCGGCCCGTGATTGTCCGCCCCCGCCCCGGGATTTTGCCACCCCGGGGTGCAGAATTGGAGTTCCAGGAGCTCCAGGAGCTCCAAG